>OY723401.1:55523682-64990534 GCA_963210345.1 Inga oerstediana | reverse complement strand
GAAAAAGCATTGGGTGACTCTGATTTTTCTAGGTGCATCAAACATGACATTGAGGAATTAGACTTGAGTGATAATAAACTCAGTGGCCATTTGCCAACTTGGATAGGGCGTCTTGAAAAACTAAATTACCTTGATCTTTCAAGCAATTATTTTTGTGGTAATATTCCTCAGAGTGTTGGTCAATTTGTAAATTTAACAGACCTTTATCTTTCAAATAATTCTTTAAGTGGCCTCATTCCTCAAAGTCTTGGTCAAATTTCAAATCTATATAACCTTGATCTATCAAATAATTATCTTAATGGCAATATCCCTCAAAGACTTTGTCACCTTGTAAATCTAAATAGCCTTGATCTTTCTTATAACAATTTCTCTGGTGAAATTCCAAATTGTTGGAGAGATAATCCACCACTTGGATTGATGGAAATAAATCTTTCATTCAATAAACTGTCCGGTACTTTCCCTATCTCAATTGGCAAGCTTCCCTCACTACTTTGGTTGCATTTGAACAGTAATTATCTTGAAGGAAAGCTTCCATTGACTTTGAAAAATTCAAAGCAATTGAGAATTTTAGATTTGGGCGAAAATAAGTTTTTTGGAAGTATACCATCATGGACCAATAAAACTTTTCCTACCTTGCAAATTTTGAGGTTGCGGAATAACATGTTAGATGGTAATATTCCTTCTACTCTGTGCCAACTCAAATCACTCCAAATATTGGACCTCGCAAATAACAACTTAAGTGGCTCAATACCCCATTGCATTGGCAATCTTACAGGAATGACTAAAGATAGTGCTCATATGCAAAACTCAAACGACTATGTCCTTGTACAGATAGGACCCTACACATACGAAGAAGAGCGTTGGTATAATCAGGATGTGAAACAAGTTATGAAAGGGAGAGAATATGACATTACTGGAATCCTGTATCTTGTGGTAAATTTGGATTTTTCAAATAACAGTTTGGAAGGATGGATTCCTCTTGAGTTATTCTCACTTGTTGGATTGATAAGCTTTAACCTTTTGTCACACCCCACCGCCGTCTCACCCCACTGGGCCACAACGGTTGGTGCCCTCTCCCACCAACCGGGTGCGGAGAGGCTGGGTACACTACGTCGACCCAGGACTCACAAGAGTCCCTCGCTAGCTCAAGTGGTAGTGGGAATGCATTGAGGCGCTACTTACCCCCAGGTAGTGGCTTCGATTCCCACGGAGGCGAAAAATCTCGCTTGGGGAGCGAGGGACTCTTGTGAGTCCTGGGTCGACGTAGTGTACCCAGCCTCTCCGCACCCGGTTGGTGGGAGAGGGCACCAACCGTTGTGGCCCAGTGGGGTGAGACGGCGGTGGGGTGTGACACCTTTAACACAATCATTTCAAAGGAGAGATTCCAGAGCTTATTGGGGATATGAAATCCCTTGAATCCTTTGACATCTCTTGTAACCAAATTTCAGGCACAATTCCAAAGAGTATGTCCAAGCTAACATCATTGAACGATTTGAATATGTCACACAATAACCTTTCAGGGCCAATTCCGACTGAAAATCAGTTCTTGACTTTGGATGATCCATCTATTTATGCCGGCAACCCTTTTCTTTGCGGAATCCCACTACAGAAAAAGTGCCAAGGTGATAATCCTCATCAAGCTCGTAAAGCCAAAAACTCGGAAGATGAGGATGATTCAGAAAAAGTGTGGTTTTATTTTGTCATAGCAATCGGGTTTGCGGTTGGCTTTTGGGGAGTTATTGGGACTTTGGTGTTGAAGAAGAGTTGGAGATATGCTTGTTTCCGACGAGTGGAAGATGTAGCAGATGAGATATATGTGTTCACTTCAATAAAAATAGCAAAGCTGAAGAGGCTGTTCACAAACCATGTCCATGGTTGATCTTTGTAGTTGTGTGTGTATCTTTATTATTTCTCTTGTTGTAAGCATCATGTAATGTTTCAGTATGTGTGTGACAATAATATATTGCGCATGTCTTCATGAGTTCACTGTGAACAAAAGTACTAAATCTTCAATTCTTCAAATTTTTTGTCTCGAAGTAAGATTATATTTTAATGTCACTAAAAAACTCATGATTATTAAATTAAGTTATGTACAGTAATTCAAATTCTTCACGCCTATATATTAATTCATTAAAGCTTGAATAAATGACCTGGCTAGTATATATTGCCTTGTTTAATTGTGCATAGTTGAGAAGTAACGGCCAATTAACAAGCCTAAAACAAATACTGTTGAAATAATTTATAGGATTAATACTATTTTTTTCCAGCTTACAGTCATTTTGATTTTGATCCCTAAAGTTTCAAACAGATAGTTTTGGTCCCTCAAATTTACTCCATTTCAAATAGTTAGTCCTTGTACTTTGGAAAGGAAGTTGACGCTTCTAATTTTGATGATGTGATATTAATGCCGTTAAAATTACTTATGTGGGTGGCTAACTGGGCACAATGATTGCTCAAATTAGAGAAGAAAACCCAATCATCTTGCCTACAATTTTAACGGCGTTAATGCCACATCATCAAACTTAACACTATTAACATCCTTTTTAAACTATAGGTCTCAAGTTCAAACCAGCGTGAATGCAAAAGCCACTAAATAATGGTCTCATGCCTTTTATTTGCAAGTTTCAGAAGACCATTTTATTTCAACTTCTTTCCACAAGATCATAGCCTGTGAATGTATGTGTATTTCTTTTTTCCAGGTTCTGATTCAGATGTTTGCTTATCCTAATAAAATAAGAGTGGCATATGCTTAATCAGTGCATGCATGCATGCATGCATAATTAAAACATTATTAATTACATAACGATGTTTTCATTCAAATTTCACAGCTACATATTTACCTTCTTTTCCTGCGTTGCCTTTTCATCAATTGTTCTCTTTTCTCATTCTATCAATCTATGACTACAATATTTCATGACAAAAAATCAGACTGGAGATTTTTTTTATTTGGCCAGCCAATCTAACCACAAAAAAGTTTTCATTTACGTCTCTAGTTCTCTTGGTACTTCTAGACAAATTTATTTTATTTTTAGCGGTTTCACAAATACGTGATTATTTATATAATCACTTCTTCAAAATGGGTGCTCCCAAACCAAAGTGGAAAAGCATGGGCATTTTATAATAATGAATGCATTAACAAATACAATGCAGAGCCTCCCAAAAGCTTTTGTAAATAAATAAGGCTATCAAAAACCCTTAAGGGATATTTCACCAAAAAAATTATTTGGTTACACGATGCATACTTATAAATACTACTAGTATATAGTTATTGATAAAGCCCCTGGTGGTTAAAATATGATAACTCTACGTTTTCCTTTCCCAAACAAATACCCATTGATTACTTCCAACTTATCTGCATAAATGAAGTAGTAGCAGCGACACTATCCTACCAACAACTTAAAAAGTAAAAACACGTTACTAAAATTATAAATTACATCAGAGAGAAAAACACCACACCCACACACACACAGGTTTTACAAGAATGTGATTATTTATATGATCGGATCCATTGTCCAAAATGAGCACTCCCAAACCGAATTGGATTAGCATAGGGGTGTTATACTAATAAACAAACAAATAAATGAACAAATAAAGGGACTCAGGTCCTTCAAGCTAAAAGCCTAAATAAGCTTAACAATTGAGACAGATAAGTGAGATTTGTGTGATGCTCCAGTCACCCAGTATTCATCTACCTTGAATACTTAGCTAGCTAGAAGACCTTCTTTCATCTTAACACTCATAACCTTACTTCTCAAGTTCAATATTCACTTAAAAAAGTAATTCTTTTTCTTTCGTTAACAAAATGTGTTAGAACAATATGTGTTTGTTCATGATTCTGGGGAATCCCATATGACAAATAGCAGCAAAACCAGGGAGGGATTCAGATGTCAAGGAGTGAATCTCCCAAGTAGTCTCAATGTTCCCATAGAAACCCATAAAAAAGCACATAAAGCAACAAAAACTGGCAAGAAGAAGAAGATTCCCCTTCCTTTACCTGCTCTCTTCACAATTGCAGTTTCATTAGCAACTGCAGCGGCGGCTATGCTTGCCTGCTTCACATTATCTCTCACCCTACTAAAGCTAGACACCCGCTCAAGAGCCCGATTTGCATTTTCGGCAGCAAATGCAGGAGTGGTAGGTATTGACTCAAGGAAGGCCCAGAGAGCAGAAGACAATCTACTTGTAGGAACTTCTCTCACGCTGCTACTTTGATTATGATTACCTTCAGTAGGCAAGCTGGCAGATTCATAACCCCCACCTAAACATATGACCAGAAACTAACATATATTAGAAATTGTCTGTGTTGTTTCTTTTGTTTTGTCTGTTTTTGCACAAAAGCCACATGAAACAAGCTCAAGTCACATTAATATTAGTACAAAAAGCTATCAAATATGCCACAACACTAATAGTCAGGGAAGGTTTATCCATGCATTAGTCGGCTATCAACCAATGGAAGTCAACTTCGAAGAGTTCAGCACAAATGAGATGTGAAGCTTGCATCTCCATTCAAAACAAAGATAGTAAAATCATTATTTGGAGGTTGAGCTAAACCAACAACACTGTTTGTGGTCCCGACGAGTGTACCTGAAGTTGATGAAGAGTAAGAAACATTAGCATGTTCCGCTGAACTCATGATCTGCCTTTCATGACTCATCCAGAGTTCATTTGGATCTCCATTGTCTCCAAGAGGTAGAGACTGATAATGCTGATTCAGAACATTAGTGTCAAAAGTATTCATATGAAGATGTGAAACAGTTCCCTGGTCAATATGCCCCATGTCACGAAGAAACATCTCTAAAAACCTACAAAACCTTGATCTTTCAAATAATTATCTTAGTGGTAACATTCCTCAAAGTCTTGGCCAGCTTGTAAATTTAGCTACCCTTGATCTATCAAATAATTCTTTTAATGGCAATATCCCTCAAAGACTTTGTCACTTTGAAAATCTAAATAGCGTTGATCTTTCTTATAACAATTTCTCTGGTGAAATTCCAAATTGTTGGAGAGATAATCCACCACTTGGATTGACGAAAATAAATCTTTCATTCAATAAATTGTCCGGTGTTTTCCCTATCTCAATTGGCAAGCTTTCCTCACTACTTTGGTTGCATTTGAACAATAATTATCTTGAAGGAAAGCTTCCATTGACTTCGAAAAATTCAAAGCAATTGAGAATTTTAGATTTGGGCGAAAATAAGTTTTTTGAAAGTATACCATCATGGACCAATAAAACTTTTCCTACCTTGCAAATTTTGAGGTTGCGGAATAACATGTTAGATGGTAATATTCCTTCTACTATGTGCCAACTCAAATCACTCCAAATATTGGACCTCGCAAATAACAACTTAAGTGGCTCAATACCCCCATTGCATTGGCAATCTTACATGAATGACTAAAGATAGTGCTCATATGCAAAACTCAACCAACTATGTCGTGATTGAGAAAGGCATAGAACTTTGGCGTAATCAGGATGTGAAACAAGTTATAAAAGGGAGAGAATATGACATTATTGGAATTTTGTATCTTCTGGTAAATTTCGATTTTTCAAATAACAGTTTGAAAGGATGGATTCCTCTTGAGTTATTCTCGCTTGTTGGATTGTTAAGCTTCAACCTTTCATACAATCATTTCAAAGGAGAAATTCCAGAGATTATTGGGGATATGAAATCCCTTGAATCCTTTGACATCTCTTGTAACCAAATTTCAGGCACAATTCCAAAGAGTATGTCCAAGCTAACAACATTGAGTCATCTGAATGTCATACAATAACCTTTCAGGGCCAATTCCAACTGAAAATCAATTCTTGACTTTGAATGATCCATCTATTTATGCTGGCAACCGGTTTCGTTGGGAAATCCCACTACAGAAAAAGTGCCAAGGTGATAATCCTCATCAAGTTCCTGAAGCTAAAAAATCACAAGATGAGGATGATTCAGAAAAAGTGTGGTTTTATTTTGTCATAGCAACTGGGTTTGCTGTTGGCTTTTGGGGAGTTATTGGGACTTTGGTGTTGAAGAAGAGTTGGAGATATGCTTGTTTCCTACGAGTGGAAGATGTAGCAGATGACATATATGTGTTCACTTCAATAAAAATAGCAAAGCTGAAGAGGCTTCTCACAAACCATGTCCATGGTTGATCTTTGTAGCTGTATGCGTATCTTTATTATCTCTCTTGTTATAAGAATCATGTAATGTTCATTGTGAACAAAAGTACTAAATCTTCAATTCTTCAAACTTTTTCTTTGTCTATAAGATTATATTTTAATGTCATTATAAAACTCATTACATGGTTATTACATTAATCTATATATTGTAAATCAAATTCTTCATGCCTATATATTCATTCATCAACGCTCGAATAAATGGCATGGCTAGTAAATATTGCCTTGTTTAATTGAGCATAGTTGAGAAGTAACGGCCAATTAATAAGCCTAAAACAAATACTATTGAAATAATTTATAGGCTTAATACTATTTTTTATCCTTGTATTTTACAATCATTTTGATTTTGATCTCTGGAGTTTCAAATAGGTGGTTTTGGTCTTTCAAGTTTACTCCGTTTCAAATAGTTAGTCCTTCTAGTTTGGAAAGGACGTTGACTCTTTTAAGTTTGATCATGTGATATTAATGTAGTTAAAATTACTTATGTGGCCAGCTAACTGGGCAAAATAATTGCTCAAATTAGAGAAGAAAACCCAATTATCTTGCCCGCAATTTTAATGGCGTTAATGCCGCCTCATCAATCTTAAAACCCTTAACATCCTTTTCAAACTATAGGGACCAACAATTTGTAACCGAGTAAATTTCAGCAACAAAATCCACATGTTTGAAATTTGAGGGATCAAAACAAAAAATGATGATAAACTACAAGAACAAAAGATGATATTAACCCTAATTTATACTAAATGAGAAGACAATAGTCAATTGAAATAGCAATAATATGATATAATATGGATCAGAACATTATTAAAAAGAAAAAAAATGTAGAGATAATTAAGAACATATGATATTAGGCGCTGAATTTAGGATATGTTAGTGTATGTTTGTGAAGCAAGAAGATCCAAAAATGAGCTAAAGAAGAGGGAAAAGTAATAATAACTGAGTTTGCTCAAATTGTAATAAATATTATCTTAAGGGGCAGAGTCAGAATTTAAGAATGAGAGCAGCCAAGATTGAAACAATGTGCTTGTTTGGAACAATGATTGGAGTTTTCAAAAACAGTTTTTCAATCGTGATTTATGATATACAAGATAAGTATATGAGAGGAGTATTGTCTTTACTTAAATGCATAAATACTTATAAACCTTTCATAAGTGATACCAAACATTTACAATAATGTTCCACATGAGAGAAGTTTCAATCACTTAAACACTGAGTTCAAAACCGGTGTAAATGCAAAAACCACTAAATAATAGTCTCATGCCTTTTAGTTGCACATTTCAGAAAACCATTTTATTTTAACTTATTTCCACAAGATCATAGCCTGTGAATGTGTGTTTTTCTTTTCTCTAGGTTCTGATTAAGATATTTGCTTATCCTAATAAAATAAGAGTGGCATGTGCTTAATCAGTGTAAGCATGCATGCATAATTAAAACATTATTAATTATATAATGATACTTTCATTCAAATATCACAGCTACATATTTCCCTTCTTTTCCTGCGTGGACTTCATATCAATTGTTCTCTTTTCTCATTCTATGAATCTATGACTACAATATTTCATGATAATCTATAACTTTTTATTTGGCCAGCCAATCTAAATGTAAAGAAGTTTTTATATACTTCTCCTGGTACATCCGGACAAATTTTATTTTTAGAGGTTTCACAAATACGTGATTATTTATATAATCACTTCATCAAAATGGGTGCTCCCAAACCAAAGAGGAAAAGCATGGGCATTTTATAATAATGAATGCATTAACAAAAAAAATACAGAGCCTCTCAAGAGCTTTTGTAAATAAATAAGGCTATCCAAAACCCTAAGGGATATTTCACCAAAAAATTATTTGATTATATGATGCATACTTATAAATACTACTAGTATATATTTATTGATAAAGCCCCTGGTGGTAAAAATATGATAATTCTACTTTTTCCTTTCCCAAACAAATACCCATTGATCACTCACAACTTATCTGCATAAAATGAAATAGTAGCGACAATGATACTATCCTACCAACAACTTAAACACGTTACTAAAATTATAAACAACATTAGGGAGAAAAACACAACAAACACACACACACACACAGGCTTTACAAGAATGTGATTATTTATATGATCTGATCCATTATCCAAAATGAGTACTCCCAAACCAAATTGGATTAGCATAGGGGTGTTATACTAACAAACAACAAATAAATGAACAAATAAAGGGACTCAGGTCTTTCAAGCTAAAGCCTAAATAAGCTTAATAATTGAGAAAGATAAGTGAGATTTGTGCGATGCTGCAGTCACCCAGTACTCATCTACCTAGCTAGCTAGATGACCTTCTTTCATCTTAACACTCATAACCTTCCTTCTCAAGTTCAATATTCACATAAAAAGGTAATTCTTTTTCTTTCATTAACAAAATGTGTTAGAGAAATATACGTTTGTTCATGAATCTGGGGAATCCCATATGACAAACACCAGCAAAACTAGGGATTCAGATGTCAAGGAGTGAATCTCCCAAGTAGTCTCAACGTTCCCAAGAAACCCTTAAAAAGCACATAAAGCAACAAGAACTAGCAAGAAGAAGATTCTCCTTCCTTTACCTGCTCTCTTCACAATTGCAGTTTCATTAGCAACGGTAACAACAGCTATGCTTGCCTGCTTCACATTATCTCCCACCAGACTAAAGTTAGACACACGCCCAAGAGCCCGATTTGCATTTTCGGCAGCCGATGCAGGAGTGGTAGGTATTGACTCAAGGAAGGACCAGAGAGTAGAAGACAATCTACTTGTAGGAACTTCTCTCACACTGCTACTTTGATTATGATCACCTTCAGCAGGCAAGCTGGCAGATTCATAATCCCTACCTAAACATATGACCAGAAACTAACACACATTAGAAATCGTCTGTGTTGTTTCTTTTGTTTTTGTTTTCGTCTGTTTTTGTACAAAAGCCACATTAAACAAGCTCAAGTCACATTAATATTAGTATAGAAAACTCTCAAAGATGCAACAACACTAATAGTCAAGGAAGGTTTCTTCCATGCATTAGTCGGCCATCAACCAATGGAAGTTAGCTTTGAAGAGTTCAACACAAATGAGAAGTGAAGCTTGTGTCTCCATTCAAAACAAAGATAGTAAAATCATTATTTGGAGGTTGAGCTAAACCAACAACACTGTTTGTGGTGCCGATGAGTGTACCTGAGGTTGATAAAGAGTACGAAACATTAGCATGTTCTGCTGAACTCATGATCTGCCTTTCATGATGCATCCATAGTTCACTTGGATCTCCATTGTCTCCAGGGGGCAGAGACTGATAATGCAAATTCACAACATTAGTGTCAAAAGTATTCATATGAGGATGTGAAAGAGTTCCTTGGTCAATATGCCCCATGTCACAAAGAAACATCTCTGCATCATGGTACAAGTCAAGTGCACTTAAACCATCTTCAAACTCTAAGATCACAGCCATAAAAATAAAATTGATTAATAAAATTCCATACTGATCACATCTATAATGCCAGAACTCATGAAGTTCATATCTTTCTTCCCTCTTATCTACAAACCCCACCCAAAAAAATAGAGAGCCAGAACTGAAGAAAAACAGTACAGAGAATAAGTGATGGACTCAGTGATATTCATCGTTCACTTTATAGTGTTTATGCTAGTAAAGGATGAAATAAGATCCAAAAGAGTCTGGGGGTAGAAGAGTGAAAACTAAAAATAACTAGGTTTAGTCAAAAGTCTCACGCAGTGTGGCTTCTGCTTGGGCTTTAGGCATAATGGTGAATGGGAAGAGAAAAAAAGGAAGATGTTTTTAAGGTTGGAGACCACCTGGCCTTTTGAAAGCCAGAAGTCACTGCCGTTCTTCATTTTTATCCTACACAGAGCTACAGCTACAATATTTGTTCAGTCACTTATTCCTTGCCATTTCTTTCAATAGAGAAGGATAGGCAGGCAACATATACATAAACAAAATCAGAGTTCTAAATGTTCTATCAGAAAACAAACCTGAGGTACAATAGGACACAAGGGGGGCAAGTTAGGAATCTGCTCATCCATCATTTTTTTCAAGATCTCATCGAGTTCATCATCAAACAAAGGATGTTCTCGACCATTAAAAGTCACAGTATCAACAGAAGTACCCTCTTCAACTTGTGAAATTGGAGCCTCCTTACCAATTGAATTAACATTAAAATCTACAAAGTCGGGTGAGCCATACTATTCACCATTTTTAAGACCAGGTTCGCTTTTCTTGAACACCTTGTAAAGTGCATAATAGTCCTAATAATTTACATACCAAAACAAAAGGTTTAGTTTTCACCATCACATCAATTCATATTGAAATAAAAAGAAAAGTAAATCAAATAATACACTTGAAGATGATACCTTACAATCCTGGCATCTGGTAAGCTCTTCTTCTTCCAACGTGTACTCATGCATAACCCAATCAGTTCGCTCTACCTCTATAGAAAACTAGAGTCTTTTTCACCCCAACTGCCCGAGAATTGTAGGTAATGTTAGGATCCTTCCCTGTTGCTTTCCAATACCCATGTCTTGTTGCTCGATTGGTCCTACCACTATTAGGATACTTTCCATCTCTAGGATTGAAAAACAACCATTGCCTATCACCAGTTTTTAGCACTGATTGCTTTGCGTTTAAATTATAAGAAGATAAGCAATCAAGAAGGTTGACAAACAACATAAGCTAACTAAACATAGAAAAGGGTAAAGAAAACCTTTGAAGTTAAGAGTTGACATTCAACCTTGTGATACAAAAAGAAGAAAAGCTACTGTTGGACTTAAATAAAAGTCATCTATCTGAAATTCTCATGCACCAGGATATCCTTAACTTCTTTAGCAAACCAAGACTTCTATGAATGGTTATCTTGCATGCAATATCAATCATAGAGAACAATTATTGCTAATCTTGGAATAGAAATCAGAAATTCATTAATAGCCTTGCATCCAAGCAGGTATCAATCACGAGAGATTTGGGGAAAATTAAAAGGTTTCCTGGTATATGATTTGAACACATATTGCCCAAGAGGTCTGAACACACCCAGATAATGCCTTCCACATCAAATTCAGCAAGAAATTATCAATCTGGTATCAAAAAAATAGAAACTCACCCAAACGCCTACCGATCAAAACGCATCCACAGAATCACACGTCAAATAAACACTAACCTTAGCCTCAATTAAACATTTTGATTTGCTCAGTAAATACCGCGTCATTAGAAATTTGATCCACCACCACACACTCTGTTTCTTCAGCAGCAACCTAGAAATGGATGATTATAAAAAAAACAGAATTAATAAAAAATATCACGTAGCAACCTGCAAAGATCAAAATATAAGAACTACAAGGTACTAAATAGTCGTGCCAGAAATTAATTAACATGCGGCAGTCAAGTAATCATAAACTGTTCAAAGAAACAAAATGGTTTGTCAAAGTATGACGGAAGATCAAAACCACAATCATATATTCTCTCAATATAGTGCCATGCCTTTAACATATTTTTCTAGGCAGAACAACTATATAACTATTAAAAACCCATGATAGTTTGTAAAATCTAGCTCTCAAAGCAATGTTAGCCTACATACGTGATGCCAGCACTTATGCAAGTTTATTTTAAAATTTAAATTTTAACAAAGAAGTTTAAATATAACATAAAATTAAGGTGACTAGATAAGCTCCATGATTAAGCACTATTTCGTACGTTAGCCTTGGGGTCTATAATTAAAAATTAACCAAGGATTGCGTATAGGTAAACCAGGATCGTTCTCTCTTTTTGAGGAGTCTTTTATTAAATCTTAAGTAATCTAAATGTCATGCAAAGAAAGTAAGGGGAAATTCATTTTGGGGTTTTCAAATTAATAAACTAAGGTCTAATGCAATTTAATTAAATGCTAAACTATTATTTTTGGTATTTTTATAAAAATGGGATGGATAAGAGTGAATGTAATGGTATGGAGTGGAAAATATGAATGATGAATGTTCTTGGTAATGAAGAAATGACTATCATTACTCAAAAAGATTATGGGAGTTAAAATTTATTAAGTCTTAAGAAAAAAAAAACCCAAGATAATATTTGAGTCCAATATTCCCAATTAATAGTAGTTCCTACAAATATAGCAAATTACTACCTCTTAAGATATTGTTTAAAAACATTTAATATGCAATTGAAATTGGAATGATGCAATATAAGTCTTCTTAAATTTGAGTGCTAAATAGACCTTCAAGATACAAATCAACCACATTAACTTGACAATAACACTAATTAACATAATCTCATTGCAACTACAAAAAAAAAAATCAAAACACACATAATCTTCACACTACAAAATCCAATCTTAACTATAAATATCAAACCAACAGAGACAATTAACATCAATCTCATTTCTAAAATCATATAAAATAATTCTTAAAACTAGATCTAAATATATAATTCTAGACAAATAGAATGAGAGAAACACTCCCCTATGTAGTCCAATAAGCTCAAGCACAAATCCCCACTGCCAAGAAGCAAAAAAATCCACTACTCATGTCTCCAACAGTAACCACAGCATGTTCAAAGTGAAGAACAGAGGAGGCAGCTGGTAGTCACGATGGAGTCAAGGTGGTGTTGGAATGGTGGAGAAGAAGAAGAAGGTCGCTGGAATAAATGGAATAGGAAGCTCAATCCGAAACTGGGAAATGTTGCAGGAATCTGGAAAAACAACGCCGGAAGTTGCGGGACGGAGATGAAGGTGACGGTGGTAATAAGGTGTCGGGTCTCTGTTCTGTCTCGCCCCACGGCTGTGTCTTTCTCCAACTAAGAAACTCCCTCTGGTTCTCAATCTGAGCTCGCCGCTGATCTGAAACTGATGCTCTCAAGTTCAGCTCGCTGTGTATGGAAGGAGGAGGGTCGACGGCTGTGAAGCTCTTTGGTCTGAGAAGCTCGCCGGGGAGGTCCTTGACGGTGGTAGTAGCTGTCCGTCTCTTCCCCTCTTCTCTCAAGCTCCCTCATCCCAAGCTTCCTCCGTCGGCCCCCAAATCCCAGCTGCTACTCCCAGCTGCTCACAATGTCGGGCCATCTCTGTTTCGGAGCTCACCGCCGATGAAAGGTGATGTTGGTAAGGGAGGGCCGGCTAGGAAGAAGAATACAGTGGTGGTTGATAGTTGTGGCCCTCCCTCTCTCCTCTCAAGCTCCGGATCTCAGTTAGCGGCGCTCCACACTCAACTCTCAGCTTCTGATCTATGTCTCGGGCCGCTCCTTTTGCTGAAGAAGGAAGGAGGGGAATAGTAACATAGGTCTTTGGTCAAAACGCAAGTTTTGACACCAGGGACGTAAGTGAAATATTTAAAAGTTTTGAGGAGGAACTTTATTATAAATATTTAAAATGTTGGTAAGTCCACTGCAATTTCTCAAACATCTGGGTCATTTACTATAGTTTTCTTTGACCTTTTCTTAACAAATGTGTGATTTTCAGAAATTTTGGGACCTTCCTGTAATTTTCCCAAGTCCTGAAAATATTAATTTTGACCCTCCAAAATCTCAAATTTTCTTCCAAAACACATACAATATAATATTAAGCACAAGGTAGCATCAAAAGTTCAAGAAATCATTTGTATGAATAATTAACAAATCCTTGACTATTTTGCCCCTAGTTACAATTAATTTAATACAAATGTCGCTAATTAAAATTAGTGTTTAATCATACAATATTGTCCCAAAAAATGCATTAAAAATCCTAATTTAATTATAAAAAATTATGTAAAAATATGGTTCAATCACTGCAACATGCAGAACTGTACTAATGAAGTTTCCTAGATTTTGATCCCTATTTATATATGGTTTATTTATTTTAAAATTTAATTTTTAAAGAAAAAAGGGCAAACTTGTCAATGGCATTCTGGCCTATATGAAAAATACAATAATGCCCAATAAGAACAATAGATTAAGAACAATTTTAAAACGCCAAAAACCATTATCAATCGAAGAGCTTGAAAAGAATAATTCAAAGATATGATCTTTCATAGTTTTCAGAACTTCCATCACAAACTTCTAGATGCAACTATTCCTATGCTTCCAAAGGCACCAGCAAGTGATAACAAAGACCACCACATGAATGTGACTATTCATATGATCCATATTGTCCAAATTCTTACCCCACACCTAAACATACATATGACCATGAACCACCCCACACACACGCATATATATATATATATATATATATTTATAGGAATATACAATCAAACCAAACTAGCTACTGAAGGAAGACGACGAAGATGAGCCTATAAGGCCCATTCCCACTAACTGTTGAATACGTTCTGCAGGAGAATGCAACACCTCCAGGTCTGTCAACAGATCTGGACCTATCCGAACTAGCACATATTATATAAATTTTTACTTACTTACAAATTATTTGTGATAACATTTTAAATAATTCTTAGAAAACTTAGTGGCTATATATATATATTTTAAATATATATATATACATATATATATAGCTTGTATTTTTTTATAATATAAATTTTATGAATAATTTACTGAAAAAATATCAAAAAGCAATATATATTGAAATTTTTTTTGAAGATTATTGGTTTTTTGGTATTTTACGTTGTACATTAACGTTTATTTTACGGATAACATTTTTTAGTTTATATATCTTATTGCTTTGTATTATAGACCCAAAGAAGGTTCGCAGATAGTGATATATATTAATGTTTGGTCGGCCATATGCAGAATTCTCCATTTTCACACAGATCATTAGTGTGAACTCCCAACTGATTGAGCCAATGCTTTTGCCTTATAGAGCCAAAGAAACTTCATAGATAGTGATATCAATGCTTGGTCAGCCTTGCAAAATTCTCCAATTTCACGCAACCACAAAGTGAGCCAATGCTTTTGCGTTATATAGAGCCAAAGAAACTTCATTGATAGCAATGACTTCTTCAATCAATTACTCCTTTTGGTCCATGATATTAAAAAATTCTTTGAAAAGAAAATTTTGGTCTAAACTATAATAGCTTGGTAGGGTAATTAATGATTACTTTTCATTTTTATCCCTTATAGGATAGAGAAAGATGCAACAAATATTAAATGCATATTTGAAAACCATATTCTTTAATAAAAGTGAAATATGTAATTTTTATTAATTTAAGACACACTAAATGACTTAATTAAGATTTTTTAGTTTCTGTGAATTAGTTAACATCTTATATTTTGAATTGAAGGGAATATAACACTTCACTCACTGCATCTTATCCATTCTATATTAATTATGGTGAGCACGTTAATTTTCTGAATTCTCTTCTAAAATTAGAGTTTTGGGAAAGAGATGGCAAACAATTGAAAAAAAATCAAAAAAGCACTTTATCGTTGAATATCATGGTTTAGGGGTAAAAAATCATCATTTTCTAAAAGCTAATTTTTTTAAGAGTAAAATACTTTAACCACCCTCATGTTTTGCCTTAATTACACAAACATCCTCTCTATTTTGAAAATATACATTTAAGTCCAAATAGTTAACTCCGTTAAGAATATTCTAATAAGATTTCAAAAATATATTTTTTAATTAAATTTTATATAAAAATAAAATTTATTTACTATTTTACCCTTGATACAAAATCCCTAGTTTTATTTGAGAGTTTTTAGACTTACAGAAGAAAAAACACGAGCCGCAAGAATAGCTATGAAGAAGACAACTACAACAAATCATGGAAACAAAAGGTACAAAGCTTATCAAACTTTCATTCAAATTCATTAAACAATGAATTTCGCATATTCCGTTGTCTTTTATTGCTTATAGAATTTTTCACTGTGCATGATATATGAATATATAATTATTCACTATAAGTGTAAGATGAAAAAGGCATTGATCATGGTTTTTTTTTTTTTTGAAAAAATTGTTCTTTGACTATAATTGTTTTAGAGAATTTAAGCTTATCAAATTTTCATTCGCATTTATTCACATGGCTGGTGTATTTATTTTGTCTTGCACATTTTGACTAAAATTGTTTTAAAGAATTTAAGAGTTTTTTTTGTTCCTTATTTTGTACTTTTATTGATGATTTTAGCATTGGTTAATGTAAATATCACAAAGGTTGAATATTCAAGCAAGCTTTTAAATAAAAATGTGCTTATATAAATGTGTTTATAAATATTTGTGAAAAACTTATTAAATCATAAATTTAAATGACACATTCAATCTCAAACTTATATAGTTTATTATATTTGATAAAAATATATGTGTTTAATATATATTTTAAGTCAAAATTAATTTATAATACAAAATTAATAAATTTTTTAACAAATTAGAAAGTTGGCGAATCTATTAGAATAAATTTTTGGTTGTATAAATTTTTATTAGCCCCTATAAATATATATATATATATATATATGTATGTATGTATGTATGTTTAAATAATTCAAATAGTGAAGAGGGGCATTTTGGTACAAAAAGTTCAAAAGTCAAACTTAACGGTCAACTAATGGTTTGGGTGGATAGAAACAAAATTTCAAAATATAAGGGAGGTTTTTGTAATATACATTTTAGTTTTAAGGGAGCTTTATATGGGTTTCCAAAATAGAGATGAGGTATGTATAATTAAGACAAAACAGAAGGGTGGTTAGAGTATTTTACTCTTTTTTTAATGTTTTTTGTCATTTAAAACCATGGCTTGGGATTTTCACTATATTTCTTCCCTACAATATGGAGAATTATTATGAAACTTTGACATGAAGTTTTCATTTTTCTAAAAAAATATTTAATCTTAAGTTTACATGCACACATATTAATTATTACTTTATTATATAAGTAATAAATTGGCCTTACACACATATATAAATATTACTTCTTAATTTAAACAAAAATATAAATTAAAATTTATCCTGAATTTAATTAATTATCACATTAACTTTTGTCTTGTTTAGTATTTTGAACTTAAAAAAGGTGATTCCAATGACAACCATTCAAATACTCATTTTATTAAAATCACATTTTTCATGATATCTAGAAAATTGCAACATATTTTATCGGAATCAAAAAAAGCTTTGAACCCCATTAACTTTTCCTTAAACTTTTATGGTTTTTCAACTTTACCCCTATTTAATATACTTTTCAAAAAAAGTAACAATCTCCACATAGGGTAGAAACAAGCTAGGTGGCCTGTCAGGAGCCTGCGGCCTGGCCTAACTTGGCCTTTCTGAAAATAGGCCCAGGCCTTTTAAAAGGCTTGTTTTGCCTAACAAGGCAAGGTTAGGGTTATTGATAAGCCTATTAAAAGTCTGTTTGGGTTGACATTCAAAAAGCACGTTCACGTAAGTTAAAACAAAACCCCTCTCACATACTTATCTCGTATATCATAAATCACATTAGAAAAGTAATTTCTACTACTAATTCAAACAAGCACTAAGTCTGTCTGGTAGCCTGGGCTACTTTAAGTTTATAATACATGTCAATACCCATTTCCATTTCGATATATACAGAGTAATATAGCCCAAGTTCAACAAGCATACAGAAAAGTACAAATATACTGATAAAACTATATGTTTACAGATAGGCACTAACATAGCAAAATTCAAAAATATTTACAAATATGTATATAATATCCCAAAAATATTCCCAATATAGACTAAATATAACCACTGTCCTCATCTCGGGAAACGTGCCTGTCACTTTCCCAGGTAATAGATCAACAATTTGGATTTGTCTCAATTGATCTTGAAAGAATAGGTTATAGGGATGAGCCCTTCATTCTAGCAAGCCAGGCAAAACAAGTGTTTTATGTCATAGATCCCGCAAATAAAAAAATTTCCATTGTACTTCAAAGTAAAAAACAAAAGCATGGTGATCTGACCTTCAACCTTGACGACACACCACCTTTCACAATTAATCCACCTACAACAAGTGACGTAGAATTGGTAGATGATGAAGAATATGTTGTGAGAAATGATCATGGTGAAGGAATATGGGAAACAATCTAGAGTAAGAACTTAACTTAAAAAATAGTAATGTGTGCTGTTTGTTTTATAACTAGTTAGTTTATTCATTTACTTATAATTTATTCACCTATCTGACAATGATTTTTGTGCTTACAGGAATATGGACAATTCTAGTGACTCACAAAGTGATAGGGACAATGAAATGAATAGGCCTGAACCTGATGCAAGACCTGAACTGGTTGCGAGAAGAAGGGTTAGAGGCAGTACAAAAATGCCTGCATTGGTAGCACGTCATCACCATCAATAGGAGAGGTTGCATATTGACTTTGATGAAAATATGAAACCAATTGGTCCGGAGGAAGACCATTTCATTAGCTACGTAGGTTTTTTGGCTCGAAGCAAAGTTCGCATTACCTATGATAATTGGAAGTTGGTTCCACCAAAAACCAAAGACTTGATTTGGCAACAACTTTTGGTAAATAAGTTTCAATACATTTGCATTATATCTTTATTCCTATCGCTTCAAATATAATTAATTTATGTTTTTACCTTGCAGCAAACCTATGATGTCCCTGACACCGCGGAGATGTACAAGGAGTGGATGACGGCGGTTCTTCTACGATGGAAAGATTTCAAGAACAGTCTCACACGAGATTACATTCGAGGGGACATGAGGGGTCAGGATCCATGTCATGAGTATCCGTTTATGTCTCCAGAGGACTGGAGGTTGTTTATGGCATCACGAGTAGATCCAAACTTTTTGGTAAGATTTCTGTCATCATAGTGTTTTATTTGAATATAGTTGACATCATTGATTCGGTGTTCGTTGTTTTCCTTTCAAAGGCATTAAGTGCAGCAAATGCAGAGAGGCAAGCAGCTAATAACTATCAACATTGCATGTCTCGTGGTGGTTATCGGAAGCTTGAGCGAAAGATGATGGCAGAAGAGTTGGAGAAATTGAAGGAAGCAGCCACATCAGATCCTACCGTTGTGGTCTAGCCCCCGCCACCTCCACCACGTCACAAAAAATGGAAAGCAGGGAGGCTTAATGGTGGGAAGTACGTAAATCAGACTGTTGCTGAGGTTGCCGCAAGAATTGTAAGTAGTTAGAGCATAAGTACAAACTTATTTTTTCATATTGGGAGTGCTTACGATAACTTTTATGCTGCAGGATGAACTGGAAGATCATAGTAGCCAAGGTTCGTTCACTCCAAGTGGACGAATGGACATCTTGTCAACGGCGATTGGAAAGGCAGATCACCCTGTCATGTTCGAGGGGAGGCAGTGGGAGTTCGTGTCACGAAGTATTTTGGCCGAGCCTCATATCCTTATTCGTCACAAGCTGAACCCAGTAGGGAGCTTGTGGCCAAGATTCGTCAGGAAGTCTCACAAGAGCTCAAGGCCAACCTTCACGACAAGCTCCGATAAGAGCTGTTGCCAGAGCTACGTCTTGAGCTGATGCCTGAGCTACGAGCTGAAATAATGAAGATGTTTGAATTGCAGATGGCAACTACCGAGCGTAAAACCCATTCATCCCCAGCCTTTCACAGCACCAAAGATAGTTACAACCCGGCGGAGGAACCACTTAGCGACCCTTCTCCCACTCCAGCGCAAGGAGAACCTGTCATCCTCTCTTTGGATGTCCCAGTACTGCGTGTAGTTGCAGATGCTCTCGTTCACACAGAAGCTACTACCCACCATAATCAGCAAATTCCACGGCATTTGCGTAGGGTGACTGTGACGTGTGTTCGAGCAGGGGAAGAAGGTACAGCCATCCCTATTCCTGATGACGAGGTTGCCACGATAGCTCAGGCAAGAGGATCTTTCATCCTTTGGCCTGTACATCTTATTGCCTTGTTACCACCAACACCTCCAATGGTATGGAACTACCTCATTTTTTCTTGAGATGTGTTGACATCCTACTAACAGTATGTGTTTTTATGTTCTAAAAGAACGAGCAGGAAGCAGAGAAATGGCCCTTCTTAGCACGACTGCAGCATATCTATAAAGGCATTCGCCAGATTGATTTGCATATGCCTACATGGATTGTAAGCCAGGAAACAGAGTATCACTTCACAATTGATAAACAAGATCTTAAACAGTTCATGAAGTTCGAGGAGCTAGATGATGGATGGGGCAAATTTGCAATCCTGTAAGTTTTTTATTTCCCATTTTTTCCTTCATTTAGTTAAGTTGATTTTAACTAGCTAATACATTCATCATTTTAATTCTATTATAGCTCCTTCCATCGTATATGCATTGACTCTCAAAGAGTTGATTTATATGGATTCTTGTCTCCTGCACATACGACAAGGATTGGGAATACATTGTAAAGAAAGACGAACTATGTGGGCTTCACATTGGCAGAGGACGAGTATCATTATTATCTAGCACCGATTGTTCAAGGGTACGCATTTTAATTTTGTGTATTTAAGATTTTTAATAAATAATTGCCTTGCCATCTAACTTCATTTTAATCAGTATATGTTGTGATAGTTATCACTGGAGTTCGTGTGTTGTCTGTCCTCGGTCCCACGTTGTTTACTGGTTTGATTCCTTAAATAGAAGACCAGACAAAGAAACTAAAAGCGTCTTCAACACGTAAGTTATTTTTTTTGTATTTCATTGCTTCTTGATTCTTGACTTAATGAATTATTCTAATTTATGTTGATTTTCATTTTAATGATAGGGCATGCACGACGTATCGAACGCTTGGCGGTCCACGCGAACGTAGAGGTGGCAAAGATCCAAGATGGTTGTTTCCAAAGGTACGTAGTTTCAAATCAAGTTCTTTTGATTGACGGTCGTTTTAGCTATGCCTTTATTGATTTTAACCATTTACTTTTGATTTATAGTGCCCTCGACAACCTGGCGGCTGGGAATGTGGATATTATGTCTTACTTTATATGTTTAACATCATTCAGAGTGGCATTACGACAGATTTTGAACAAGTAATCGCTTCTTCATTCTCAGAGGATAATGTTCTTGGTGTTGTAATTCAATGGCAATTCATTCACTTCATTCATTATTTCATTTAAGCTTATTTTCTAATTTACATATTTTTGACAAATGGTCCCATATAAAGATCTAAATATGATCAGAGACTTTTTGGTTGGACATCTTCTTCAACGTATACCAGAAGAGTAAAGTCTTTAGTAGTTTGTGTAAGACATACTTTTGTGGTAGTACATATAATTAGCATTATTGTTGTTCGATATGGATTGGATTTAGTCTTGGTTATTGTACAAAATAGGGACTTGGATATAGATTGTTGTGTAGTTTGTGTGGTTTGAAAGTTTGTGTGGCATGTAGTAGACTTGGATATAGATTGTTGTGTAGTTTGTGTGGTTTGAAAGTTTGTGTGGCATGTAGTAGCCTTGGGTTGATCACTGTGTTTGTTGTTGTTTCCATTCTGCTGAACTGCTGTTGCTTTATTCTGTTGTTGGAATCCTATTTCTACAGTTTACATTTTTCAGACAGTGCAATATATAAAAAGTCCATTTTAAAAAAAAAAACTTTCAACGTCCTTAATAAAAAAAAGGGACGTGGTAGAGTGGGTGGCGACACTTTAGACGTCCCCAGAGAAAACTGGGGACATCTAAAGGCCACATTAGACTTCCCCAGTTGGAACTGGGGACGTCTAAGGTCCCACTTTAGACATCCCCAGTTCCAACTAGGGATGTTTAAAGTCTGCCTTCCATGTCCCCTGTTTTACGGATGTTATTGACGTTTTTTTCTACGACTTTCACATAGACGTCCCTCTGTTTTTAGACGTTAAAAGGCCAAAAAAAGGGACGTTAAAACCCTTTTTTCTAGTAGTGGCATAAACAAAACCAGAGTTCTAAAGGTTCTATCAGAAAACAAACCTGAGGTACAGCAAGATGCGCGGGGGGGGGGGGGGGGATGTCAGGAATATGCTCATCCATAATATTTTTCAAGATCTCATCGAGTTCATCATCAAACAAAAGCTGTTCTCGACCATTAAAAGTCACAGTATTAACAGAATTACCCTCATCAACTTGTGGATATGGAGCCTCCTTGCTAGCTGAA
Source organism: Inga oerstediana (assembly GCA_963210345.1). Lineage (NCBI taxonomy): Eukaryota > Viridiplantae > Streptophyta > Magnoliopsida > Fabales > Fabaceae > Inga > Inga oerstediana. The sequence goes on along the minus strand of OY723401.1, from coordinate 64,968,397 downwards.
TTAACATTAAAATATACAAAGTCACCATCTATCCATTCTTCTTCTTTAAATGGCATGCCATACTGTTGACCATTTTTAGGACCAGATCCACTTTCTTGAACACCTTGTAAAGTGCATAATAGTCCAGATAATTTACATATCAAAACAAAAGGTTTAGTAAACAATATGCTTTCACTATCTTGCAAGCTCTTCTTCTTCCAACGTGTACTCATGCATAACCCAATCAGTTCGCTCACCATGTGGTGCTCTACCTCTATAGAAAACCAGCATCTTTTTCACCCCAACTGCCCAAGAATTATAGGTAATGTTAGGATCCTTCCCTATTGCTTTGCAGTACCCATGTCTTGTTGCTCGATTGGTCCTAGGATCCTTCCCTATTGCTTTCCAGTACCCATGTCTTGTTGCTCGATTGGTCCTACCACTATTAGGATACTTTCTATCTCTAGGACTAAAAAACAACCATTGCCTAAACGTTTAAATTATAAGCAGATAAGCAATCAAGAAGGTTGACAAACAACATAGGTTAACAAAACATAAAAACAGGGTAAAGAAAACCTTTGAAGTTAAAAGTTGACATTCAATTACCTTGTCATACAAAAATAAGAAAAGCTACTGTTGGACATAAATAAAGACAGAATGGCTAGTAAGATAGTCATCTAGCTAAAATTATCAACTTCTTTAGCAAACCAATACTTCTATGAATGGTTATCTTGCATACAATATCAATCCTAAAGGAAACAATTATTGCTAATCTCAAAATACAAATCAGAAATTCATTAATAGCCTCACATCCAATCAGGTATCTATCACGAGAGATTTGAGAAAAATTAAAAAGGTTTCTTTGTATATGATTTGAACACATATTGAACAAGAGGTCTGAATACACCCAGATAATTCAGCAAGAAATTATCAATCTGGTATCAAAGGAATAGAAACTCACCCAAATGCCTACCGATCAAAATGCATCCACAGAATCACACGTCAAATAAACACTAACCTTAGCCTGAATGAAACATTTTGATTGGCTCAGCAAATGCCGCCTCATTAGAAATTTGAAAAAAAGCAACCACCACACTCTCTGTTTCTTCAGCAGTAACCTAGAAATGGATGATTATAAGAAAGCAGAATTAATGAAAAATATCACATAGCAACCTGCAAAGATCAAAATATAAGAACTATAATGTACTAAACAGTCATGCCAAAAATTAACATGCGGCGGTCAAGTAATCATAAACTGTTCAAAGAAACAAAATGGTTTGGCAAAGTATGACGGAAGATCAAAACCACAATTACATATTCTCTCAATACAGTGTCATGGATTTAACGTATTTTTACTAGGCAACCATGATAGTTTGCAAAATCTAGCTCCCAAAGGAGTGTTAGCCTACATAAGTGAGGCCAGCACTTACGTAAATTTATTTTAAAATTTAAATTTTAACAAAGAAGTTTAAATATAACATAAAATAAAGGTAACTAGATAAGCTCCAACATGGCAAACTAATGAAGTTTCCTAGATTTTGAAAAGAGTATTTATATAGGGTTTATTTATTTAAAAAAATTAATTTTTAAAGAAAAAAGGGCCAACTTGTCAATGGCACCCTTGGCCGATATGAAAAATACAATAAGGCCTAATGGCAACAATAAATAATTAAGAACAATTTCAAAACCCTAAAAACCATTATCAACTGAAGAGCTTGAAAAGAATAATTCAAAGATATGGTTTTTAATAGTTCAAAACTTCCATCACAAACTTCCAAATGCGACCATTCCTATGTTTCCAAAGGCACCAGCAAGTGATAACAAAGACCACATTCCAAGGTATGCCTTGAACTTTCTCTTTCTTTTTTTTCCCCTTTAAGTTCTCTTGCACCCATTCTGGTAACCTACATGTAAAAAACTTACTTTGAGGATGTTATTGTAAACAAAGCCACACCTTCCTTGCTCTTACACAATCTCTAACCACATGCAACAAAGTTTCATTCCCCATATTCATTAATTCTTTGAAGCAATAATGAACTCTCTAATTCATTAATTCTTTGAATCATCCTTTCCTCATAGCAATCTATCCGCCCTCCCTCCTCTCATAGGTATTCTCCAAGAACATGCCAACACCAGCCTCCCTTCACATCCACCAAGTCTGCAACTACCCATTTCAAATCCCTTTCAAGAACCAATTTGATGATAATTTTGAGTTCACTAAAATTACAACCACAATCATGTCCTAAAATAACAATTTAAATAAACATACTAAGCACTTGGATTTAATCAATTTTTATTGAATTCATTAATTTGTATATAAACCAAGTTCCTCAATTTCCTAATCAGTTAATTATAAGTTCACTCTTGCTAGAAAAATTCCTTTTTGTACGTAGAATGAAAAGTAATTTTCTGATAAAAAACCTACTAAATAATGAATAATGGATATAAAAACATATAATAGCTTGGTATACCACAAGGGCGTGCAACCACACTCTGTTTCTTAGAAATTTGATCCACCACCACACTGTGTTTCTTCTGCCGCAACCTGTAATTAATAGATGATTATAAAAAACAGAGTTAATGAAAATCATGCCAAAAAATTATCATGTAGCAACCCACAATGATCGAATTATAAGAACTGCAAGTTTACCAAACAGTCATGCCAAAAACCAATATATGGTAGTTAGGTAATCGTAAACTGTTTATAACGGAAGATCAAAACTCAACCACCACACCAATGTAACATCATAATTTTCCAAGGCCTTTAGATGAGTTTGAACATATAATGACTACAAACCTGAGACTAATGTTCATTTGGAAACGGTTGAATTCTCGACTTTAATACTGAGTCGAACCTGCACTTGAGTGGGTTTTCAAAAAATTTTTAAGTGTGGTCTTAATACGGTTTGTGATTTCATTATAAATCATCAGTTCTTAATTCCTTTTATTAAAATCAGATGTTCTCAGTTCAAAACCGTCATAGTGGTGGTTAACTTATGGGCTCTTAGTGTTTGGTTGCCCGATTCTAGTTGAATTATGGTGTTTGGATACTAGCGCGTTTGACGAAAACTTAGCATACTGGTTACATTAATGCAGTTGGTGTCACGGTTACTAGTACTATTACCATTACTTCTGCTTAATTACATTCACATATTATACAGTCATTCAAAATAAAAGATAGCCAGATAATCCTTATTTAATTAGTCTTCTCTTTGCTCGTTTGTATTACCTTCCTTGCCTTTAGAGCTGGACACCTTTGTTGTATATCATTTGTTGAAAAAGGGTGAGATTCAAAAGAATCTCAATAGTACATAGATCACTCATATGATATGCAAAATACTAAGCAAGTAAAGCAATCATCAAAGCAATAACACTTACAGTATGCAGCAAACAAAGGGCCTAACTGGTCCCTTAGCACAAAACTACAGCACTTGGTGATCTCATTCTGGCATCCCAGGGCCTCTTCCCATACAAGGTGCACTCACGAGCTTTCTGCCTCAAGCCTATCTGGCTCAAGATGCCCCCAGGTTACTCCCAGTGCAACTTTTACTTATGGGCCTTACTGCCTAAGGACTAACTGTCCCACACATGCACAAAAGACAGAGAATACGTACAAAGAAGCACATATGATACAAGGGATAGGGTACTACTTGACAGTCTCTCCAAGTTGGGTTCTTGTTCCCAATCTCTCGAGCGTCCCGGGCAGATGTTAAATCCTATCAGTTAGAATTTAGGGACGACGAGTTTATACTTGTTCCAATTCTTGATAACTCATAACACTTAGTTGGTTATCATTTAGGTCAGTGCTTAGGCCCAATTAAGTAGTTAATGTGGTTACACTAGGCCTAATCTTCAGTCTTAAAGTTCACCCTTACTGCTTTTCGCCAAAGCCCATTAAATTCACATGGACTAAATGCTGGCAAAATTTTTCACTTAATTTTGAAAAATTATAACTAATTCTACAAAACATCAATTAGGGTGGTTCAAAGCCCTATGTTACCTTATTAAGTTCACTTTAAAGGAAAAATGATTACTCCTAGAGCTCACATGCACAAAATTCCAAATTTCACAATTACTCACTTCTGTCATAGGACAACTTCCAGATTCAATGACCAATTTTCAAAAATCATAATTAATTCTAGAAAACTCTAAATTGAATGAATCCAAGCACATTATAAACCTATTTAAGTTTAATTTTAAATAATAGAAAAAGTAGCCACACAATATCTAGAAATTCATCAAACCTTAATTACTCCATAATTGGTTCCAGAAATAGGGCCAAACTTTAAAAATTCATAACTTACAAGTTACACGTCCAATTTTTAAGTTCTAATATTCAATGAAAAGATTAAAGTGTCTACTCTAAGGGGAAAATAATCATAGGGACAAACAATCATATTAACCTTATGAAATTCCTCCCTTTTTCCGCTGTCAAAACCTGAATTTCTAGAATTTTCCTTGTTTCTAGATCTATCTTTCAAAAGTCATAACTTTCTCTCTAGGTATCCAATTGATGCATTCTAGGAATCATTTTAAAGCTATGAATGTATACTATTTCCACGTAAAATTTCGTAAATATTGGATAAGTTTTGTCTTGACAAAACTCAACACGAAACTGACTGGCTTTCAAAAATGTCAGTTTTGATATTTTGAGTTTAAAAATCAAGAATTCATTCATTTTCATTCCAAATTGTACTCTTCTTAATTTCATCACCTACTACACATCCTAAACTCCCCATATAAAAAAGAACCAGACAAAATCTCCACTTATAACCTCTGTTTAAGGTTATGTAACTTTCTATCAGAAACTCTGTGTTCCAATGAACAGAACAGGGTGAAGAAAAATCAACATGTAGCCATGGATTTGCACTCTAATCTCAAAGATTTTGACTCTACATACTCCTACACTCCTTGTGTTTGGTGACGCATTTTCAGAACCAAACGACCCCGAAATTTGCTCCAAAATCGACTCACAACCACTATATTCAAACCTATTTGGTGACAACAACTTATTTTCAGAATCACACCACTTCCAACAGCCATACATTCTCATGAACAACCCAAACAAATGAAATAACAATGGGAAGTGATAGAGAAGACTCACCTATACTAGAATATTTGGTTGCGTGTGGCAATCCAACCTTCCTTATACCTTATTTCCAGCGAGAAATTCAGCTCTCACTCACCTCCCGTCGTACTTCGCTCAACTCTCTCTCTCTCTCTCTCTCTCTCTCTCTCTCTCTCTCTCTCAATGCTGGCTGACTTGAGTGAGATGAGAGAGTGAGGGAGTGTTTAATTAAGTGGCTGAGTATGTGCGGTTGTGAGTCATGTGAGTTGAATAAAAGTGAGGTGAAGTGTTGAGTTTTTGTCTACGTGAAGGTGTAAGTGTGTGTTTGTGAATGGACCATGCATTTTCTAATGATGGAAGCAAATTATATCCAAGGCGGGGCTGTTGATGTGCTCTTAAAAGATGCCAAGTGTGGTGTGTGTGTGTTGGTGTCTGGGTGTGTGTGTTTTTATATTCTTCCTTAATTAACTTCATAAAGCCTTAAAATAATTTATCAGAAACTCCCAAGCTAGATTATGGCCATTAACTATTTTTCCTCGAATTTTCTAGAAAATAGGCCTTTAATTCCCAAGATTAATTTCTAACACCATTCAAATTTGTTTTTAAAAAAAAATTTAACCTTTTACTAAATTTCGGGATATTACAACCAAGTATTAATTCTCTCAATCTCGGACAATTCTCTTTTCTTCCTGCCCAAAGTCTAGACAATGTCATTGCTTTAACATATTTTTACTTTTTTTTTACTAAGCAGGACAAATAAATAACCACTGAATCCCCATGATAGTTTGCAAAATCTTAGTGTGAAGGATTATTAGAAATCGTCTGTGTTTTTCTTATATAAAGTATATGTGCTACTCATGATTTATAAATAACACAACTTACATGAATTTTATATTTTATACTAATACTCCCTCCTATCCTTAATATAAGACATATTTGGAGAGTTGATCTTAGTCCTAAATATAAGACATAATTTTCATATTTGTCAATCTTTTCCTAATTTACCCCTATTGATGTGCTCTCAACAATAATCAAGAAGGAGAGGGAATGATAGAATTAAGAAAGATGACCAGAGTGTTTTAGAAAATATATTTTATATTCACAAACTTAACCAACTTCCTTAATCTAATCAAATTAGGTAAATATGTCTTATATTAATGACCAGAGGGAGTATCATTTCTTGTGGACCCAGAGTATCCCCAAGTCACTTTGGACTTGATCCTAATTTTTGTCGAGCTGAGATTGTTAATGTTAAAGCCTCGATTCAAACTTTTATTCTCCTCCTTATGAGGGTGTGACCGCTTACCATCTCAACTAACAAGTTATTAGTTATACTAATATCTTTTTTTCATAACTTGTACATTCATTATCCCAAAGGCACTTGGAGTCCATAAGGCCCAGTAATATTTTATATCAATATAATATACTGTGAATTAATTGCTAAGCCGACTGATTTAATCACTTTTATAATTTCTGAGTGTTCCTTCTCTTAATTACATGATATTACCCTTTGACCTTTGTCTTGCATTTTATTGTAATATCCACATATTCAGTTGTTATCCCTTGTGAGTCTTTATGTTGTAGTCTTTTCCTCTACGTATGACTGGATCAGACTGTTTCTAGTTTTTTTTTTTTTTGGGTTTAATGATATTGATATTTTCATTTAAAAAAATTACATGATATTACGTTATTTTATGGATTATATGTGCAGTGCATTTTGGAAGAAAATACACTATTTGCAGAAATAGCAAAATGACAAGCAAGGATGAGAAGGATTGTGGTTGAAGAATAATGAAAAAGGCAAGGAAGGACCAAATTAAGGATAATAGCACCTTAGTACTGAAATGTCAATCTCACTCATTCAATTTAATATTTTTCAAGAAAGGACGATAGATCAGGAATGTTGGGGAATCCACTGGAGGTGTAGGATAAGGGCGATAGATCAGGAATGTCAGGGAATCCACCGGAGGTATAGGATATTGCTATCTAGTTTGAGTTTTTGAGTTCATGTTCTCTTTCACATTAGGAGTTTGTGAATTCATGTGATGAAGGGGGGATAATAGACGAAATTAATTTAAAAAAAAAGAAAGAAAATTTAGACCAGTTCTGGTAATGTTTGGTCTAAAAAGTCTAGCTTTTTAAATTTAGACCAGTTGTGGTCATCTCTACACGCAAGCATCATAGGAATGGTGTTATTCATATGATCCATATTTTCCAAATTCTTAACCCACACCTAAACGTCGTACATATGACCATGAACTAGCCCCTATATATATATATATTTTGTAAATAGGAATACTGTTAGAATAATTCATGCCGTACCATAAATTATACCTCAAATATAGCATGAAGTATTCTACAGATATAGCAAAAGAGCAAAAGACTTCTCTGGAGGTACCTCTTGCCATATCTTATCTTTGATTGCGAACGAGTTAATGAACACTGAAAGGAATACTACAAAACAGACGATGTCAGAAGATAAATTGTCAGGTCACACTTTTGATTGATTGCATGGCACAACAATGGCAACTGATATGAAAGCCATTGCCAATCAGGGAACTTCAGGGAGTAGCTAGGTTTTCTAAATCTTTGATTTAGACAACCGTAAAACTTAATTGTCTATTTCACCATCAGAAATAATACATAAATAACAAGTCAGTTGATTACCCTAATCCTGAAGTTAGGCCTAGATTTAACTTATGCGCCATACTCAAGATATTTTAATTAATAACCTAATTAATAATAACTAATAAAGAATAATAATAAATTAAAATATGTCACATTCTCCTACTTGGCTTGTATCTATATGTTAGTTGCCCTGTCCAGATTAAATTAAGGCTATGCTACAAGAATCATGGTGATAAGTCCTCTTGGGTTGAATATTATCTTCTATGTATTACATGCAACACTCTTATTAATGGGTATAACTTTATGAATAAACGCATATGTTTATTCGGTTCCAAACTCAGTGTTTATTATTCTCATCAATAGAATGTATACAAATAATGATAGAGATAATAAACCACATAATTAATTTCATTGCTACCTCTTCTATGTGATTGAAGGTCACACCCCCATCTGAGGGATGTGTAACACAAATGCATTTGGTTTCAATTCCTTAGTCAGAGGATTAGCTATCATGTCCTTTTTATTGATATGATCAACCGAAATTTCACTATCTACAATTCTCTCTGTTAAGCTTAGGAATTTCAGTCCAACCGATCGGCTTCAACTTCCACCCGTTTTGTTATTTGCAATGGCCACTGCGGCTGTGTTATCACATTACATCTTGATTGGCCTAGAGATTGAATCCACAATCTTAAGCCCAGCAATGAAATTTTATATTCAGATTACTTGTGAACTTGCCTCCAAACATACTATGTACTGAGCATGACAAGTAGAGGGAGCTTTAAGTGTTTGTGTACTTTTCCATGATATAGCTCTACTTCTAGGAGGAAGATGTAACTGGTAGTAGATTTGTTTGTATCCAGACATCCTCCTAGATCAAAGTCTGAGTAACCAACCACTTCTAGGTCATCTATTTTTCTGTATGTGAGCATGTAGTACTTAGTACCTTTTAGGTATCCAAACACCTTTTTTGCAGCTGTCTAATTTGCTTCCCTTGGATCGCTTTAGTACCTTCCTAACATGCCAAAGCAAAAGCTATGTTAGGTCTTGGCAGACCTGTGCATACATCAAGTTTTCCACTGCTGATGCATATGGGACCCTTTCCATTTGCTTTCTTTGAAGCTCATTCTCAGGACATTGATTTAGACTAAACTTGTCCCCTTTCTCAAGAGGAGCTATGTTAGCTAAGCAGTTCTACATCCTGAATCATTTAAGAACTTTGTTGATATAGGTTTGTTGAGACAAGCCTAAAATGCCTTGAGCTCTATCCTTATGGATCTTGATGCAAATGACATAGGATGCCTCACCCATATACTTCATATCAAAGTTTTTGCACAAGAATTGTTTTACTTCACTTAATAGTCCTAGATCATTGGTTGCAAGCAATATGTCATCGACATACAAAACTAGAAATATGATCTTGCTCCTACTAACCTTGTGGTATATGCATTCATCCATGATGTTCTCATCAAAACCAAATGATGTGATCACTTCATGAAACTTCAAATACCACTGTCATGAGGCTTTCTTCAAGCTCTAGATCGATTTCTTTAATTTGCTAATCTCACAGTCAATCTCAACAAAGTACACCATGTAGTCACTAGGTAATGCTAGTCTTCTTTCTATAGGTGATCTTCTTAATTCAACCTCTTGAGTTGGTTCAAGTTGTTCATCCGGGACATCCTCCACTACAACTTGTCTTCGTCCTTTATGTGTGGAAGGTGGATAAATATGAACAAATCCTTCATTATGCAAATCAGGGGTTACTTCCATATGATTATCATTTGTTTGATCACTTCTACTGTTCACGTTATTCTCAAGAAAGATAGCATTCCTAGATTCTACAAAACGTGCAAAAGGTGGAGGACCATAGAACCTATAGCCTTTTGTCATATTCGGATAGTTGACAAATTAAGCTCGAATGGTTTTAGGATTAACTTCTTTTCTTGTGGATTGTATACTATTTCTTCCGCAAGACAGTCCTATACCCTAAGGTGTCTTAAACTAAGTTTTCATCATTTCTAGATTTCAAAGGGTGTTTTTGGCACTGCCTTTGTTAGAACCCTGTATATTATGTACACAACTATCTTGAGTGCCTCCTTCCACAAGGATGTTGGAAGTTTGGAGCTACTCATTATGCTTCTAACAATGTTTAGCATTATCCTATTTCTTCTTTCCACTATACCATTCAAGATAATGGCTCTTGACCTTGAGGCGCAAACCCTTGGAACTTCTTCTTCTGACGAGTAACTCATCATATTATCACAGTTATTAGGGGTTACAAAACAATGTTGGGATATATATGTGTTAGTCATTATTGTTGGACCACGTAATATTTTTCTGTCTTCATCAATTGTCATTTATCTTGTCATAGAGATTATTAACCATGCATAATGTGTGTCTATCACTACAAAAAAACAGCCAATTTCTGAAGGAATTTCCGACGGAATCTGTTCTGTCGGTAATAGGTGCATCTCAAACAAATTTGTGATTGAATTTCAATTCCGTCGGAATCCGTTCAGTCAGAAATTGTGACGGAAACCAATTCCGTTGGAAATTTCCAACAGAATCCGTTCCATCGCAATTTTTTTTTTAAAACAATCGAAAATTATTTATTTTTTAAAAAAATTTAAATTTTTTTTAATTTACAAATGTCACGTGTTTGTTACTCAGAGCACCACATGTCCTCCGCCCTGGCTGCCATGTGTCGGCACCTCATAATTCCTCCAAGTGCCTCTCCTCTAGTTCAAACCCGCGACCTCAGTTTGCCGACGCCTTCGCTAGCAAGTCTTTGCTAGTTGTGCCGAAATGAACCTGTGTCATATTATTACATATTATTATGTATATAATATTATCATATATATAAACATACATACAATTAATTAATTATATACGTATAATTAATTATTAATTAAATATAATATTATTAAAAATCATGAAAAATTTAATAAAAAAGAAAAAAATATTTATATATTTAAATTAAATCATTTTTTAATTAAAATTACTTAATAAATAATAATTAAAATTATAAATATTATTTTTAATATAAAATTATAAATATAATATTAATAACATATATATTAAGAAATAATAATATAATTTTAATAATTAAGGTTAAATAGAATTATTTAATAATTCATATTTTAAATTTATAAATATTGTTTTAATTTTATAAATATTATTTGTTTAAAAAAATTAATAGATTTTAATTTTTCCAACGGAAGTTTCCATGGCAAATTGTGATGAAAATTTGCGTCGGAAATTGCATCAGAATTTTCCACAGAAAAAATTCCATTGGAAAATTTTCATAGACAAATTCTTACGGAAATTTCCAATTTCTGATGGAACTTTCTGTCAGAAATTCTGTCGGAATTTGCCACGGAAAAAATTCCTCAAAAATTTCATTGGAAATATTTCCAACGGAAACGGTTCCGTCGAGAATTCCATCGGAAATTAGGTATTTTTTTTGTAGTGTATATATATATATTGTTAAATGCCGGGTCTTTGAAGTCGGAGGTTAGTGGTCATAATCATCATGTGATTACGTAATCCAAGAATTCAGTAAATCACGGTAAACGAATTTGATGAAGCTGGGGATTTGCGTCTCATATTAATATACTTGTTTGTTATGTTAAGCTTAGTGGTTGGATCTTGTAGGAGTAATTAATTATTTATTCATTTTCTTGGAATATTTTGTGGCTTAGAAAGTACATACTTGTGGTCCATGAATGATTTAATTTGTTGAATATCACTACTCATATTTATAATATTTTCTTAAATATATGCAATATTTTTTATTGATTATCAATTTGATTACATTTAAATTGGAAACGTGATAGTGTTATAATTTATATGAAGTATTTTCTACATTATCAATCATGCATATGACGGTGTTATACCTGTTGGCAATATATCTACATATATAGTCTTTTATTAGTATCCCTCTTCTAAAAATATGAATTTTGGCATGCCAAAATCCGTTAACTGTAAGGTTTGTTTGGTATGAGGGGAGGGAAGGGAAAGTGGATGGAGGGAAAATTCTTTTGAGTTGGATTAGAAAAAATGAGAGAAGTGGGGTTAACCATTTTTAATTTATTTTTCTTACTCTTTTATCATACATATTTTCTGTATTAAAATTTAGTAACCCAACTTCTCCAATTCTCTTAAATCTAACTCAAAAATTTCCCTCCCCTCCCCGTCCATCCAAATCCCTTATACCAAACAAATGGTATTTTTAAGAACAGTGAGTTGACCATTAAAATATGAAACACTTAAACTTTTAAATGTTATGGATGTTATACGCAACTGAAACAATGTTTGGGGTATTTTTGTGTATGTGTTAATATCATCTTTAGTCCCTCAAATTTGTCTCCCTAGGTATTGGTCTTTGTAAGGGCAAAATGGTCCATGTCTTTATTGAGTTAGAGGGACCAATGATTTAAAGGAAATGAAACTTGAGGGACAACACTTATGGTTTGAAACTTGGAGGACAAAAGCTAAAATAAGGACAAACTTAAATGCCCAAAAATTATATTGACCCTTTGTGTATTTTAGCCAAAAATATTTATTTTTATTTTTATTTTATTATATATTTCTCTCGCCAATAAACATCCTTATCTTCAATTGGAGGATTTTTTTCAGGTAAAGAAAAATTGGAGGATTTTTGAGCTCCACTTTAAATAACACGCCATAATTATATATATTCTCTTAGTATCAAGTTAGTTATACACTTAAGGTGAGAAAAGTTATACATTGATTAACAAGAATGGTGAACATTAAATAAATCAATATTTTTTTAATGTAATTTTTTAGTAAAGTAGGCATTCCGAATAAGGAGTCGCATTATATTCTCTCAAATGTATGCCCACTCCAATAATTTTGGTTGTTTAAAAAATAACTTTCGTCATATGTGTGCCTTTTCTTTTCGTCCAATAGCTTTACTAAGTACTAACGATAAGAAAATTCAAATTTATTTCACTTTTTTTAGTCAATGGTTTACACATAAATATTACTTATATATGTAGATGAATATTTTTGCATATATAAATTAAATTATATTATTTTAATTACAATTGGCATGACCACTGTTCAATTATAGTTAGACTATTTAGACTATTTGGCTCTTGATGACTGCAGAAAAGATTTTTGGATTAGTTTTATTGTGTCCTAGGCTTCAGAGAGTCTTACTCTTTCATTTATCGATTATTTTTCTCTCCCTCATGTTTCATGTAAAACATTTATTAGAAAATCTTTCATGAATATGGAAACCCCTGTCTTCTTTTTGATCTTCTGAGATAGTGATGTTCTTTTGTGAAGATGTGCCTTGATGACAGCAGGATCATAAGAGCAGTAATAAATGTTTTCATCAAAGACGGAAAGGGAGATTTCTTAGTATGGCAGGGAGAACGGTGCTTATTAAATCTATCCTCTCTGCAATTCCCCAATACCAGATGCAATCAACATTGATTCCAAAAGGGGTCTTGTCGCTCATTGAGAAAATAAGCAGAGATTTCTTTTGGAACCAGCATGAAGACTCTAAGAAACTTCACCTGATAGCATGGGATGTGCTGAAGAGATCTAAGGTGGAAGGTGGCTTGGGAATAAAGGACCTCCGCTATCAGAACAAGGCATTTCTCATGAAACTTTGCTGGGGATTGATCATGAAGCCCGACTCTTTGTGGGTTAAATGCCTGCGTATGAAATACTCTTGTGGAATGAGCATTATACCTCAGGTGCAGAGAAAGCGCAACCAATCAACCGTATGGAGTGGTATAGTGGCAGTGTGGGATGCTTTTAAGCCGGGCTTAGGCAGGAAATTAAAGAATGGGAGGTCCACAAAGGCATGGCAGGACTATTGGGCCCCGATGGACAGACCGCTAAAAGAGTACATAAACAATAATGCTCCTTTAGTGGACCTGGATGCCTGTGTTTGCTCCTTTGTAATGCAGGGAGGTCAATGGGACAGGAGGAAATGGGAGAGTTTCCTTCCTGCCGGGGTGGTGGAGAAGATAATGTTGGTAACTCCTCCTGGTGGATCTGAGGAGGATGTGATATACTGGCGTATGTCTTCGGATGATACATTCAGTGTGAAGTCTGCTTACAACCATTTATACCATCAGCAAGATCTGGGTAACCAATCTCACTGACGGAATTTATGGCGCTGGGGAACTCCTGAGAGGGTAAAATTCTTTATGTGGCAGGTATTCCATGAGAAGCTACCAACGAACCAATTGAGAGCGAGGCTTAACCCGAATATCCCAAACACCTGTCCTTTTGAGTGTGAGAGTGAAGAGAATATCCTCCACATTTTGAGAGATTGTGAGCAAGCCAGGAGAGTGTGGTTTTCCTTAACTAACTCCTTATATCATAGTATGTTTTTCTTTGGTAATTTGCAGGATTGGTTGCAATGGAACTCACGATGCTCCCCAGGGAATAGGAGGACGGCTAGGTGGCCATGGCAGCGAGTGTTTAGCACTATTTGTTGGCTTCTGTGGAAGAACCGCTGCAGTAAAGCTTTCGAAGGGACAGCCGATGATGCGAAGCTGATTGTTCAAAAGTGTATGTTTCACCTACTTGAAGGAGTGGAGAATGGGCACTTCCGTCACCAAATATTCCAGATGCCAGTAAGGGGGGAAGATCACTGGAGGCCGCCGGACCCAGGATATGTACGCGTGGATGTGGACGGATCAAGGGATAGTAGAGGACATGCGGCTTGTGGTGGTGTCATTCGTGACCATCAGGGCACTTGGATGTGTGGATTTCAATAGAAGTTGGGACATAATACCTCGACTGCTGCGGAAATCCATGCAATACACAGTGGACTTCAACTATGTAAGCAAATGGGACTTACTAGGATCAGGCTGTATACAGATTCACTACAGGCTATTCATTTGTTATCGATTGATTGTGGGTCTGCTCATCCACTATATGACGTCATCTTAGACACTAGATCGCTTATCTTCATGGACTGGGATCTGGAGATCTTGCATGCTTATAGGGAGAATGTCCGATGTGCTGATCACCTAGCAAGAAGGGCTCAGTTGAGCAATCAAGTGTACTTGGAGTTCGACACTTCGCCAGTGGAATGCAACGCGCTTTTTGTGTTACAGTGTGGTGGTATACTACCGGGTCATGGTGTGATGCATATTTCCTAGCATCTCTTTTGTAAACCTCAAGCTTTGCTTGCCTTTGTATTTTAAAACAAAAAAAAAGACGGAAAATTTTATGAGATAGTGAAGGAAAGAGGAAAACTAAGATATTAATAGTAGAAAACATTATTCAAAGAAGAAAAAAGAGCTTTGATTCAGTGATGGACCCATTCTTGAAGCATGGCTCTTGAAGTCGAGGTATGATGCTTTCTTACTAATGGAAGGAAGATTATGGTTCAAATTCAAACCCAGCCTCACCTTTGCTTCTTCCTCTTAACCAGCGTTTTCTCCTCCAAAGTTATTTTTTGAATGCCTTTGATCCTCCCTTGACCCTCTATCAGTGAACCGATAAAACAAAGTCATGCAAAATGCATTTTCATCTTATCATACATAAATATGAAGATACAAAGGTCTCAAGAATAAGTTGAAAATCATATATATACACACACACGATTATAGATATATATATATATATATTTACATGGATTTTAGTTGATTTGTAAGGCAAAATGGTTAAAGAAGGAAATACTACTGCTAAGGGTTTGGATGAAGCTGAATGATTGTGTATAAAGCTACATGGCATGGAGGTGAATAAATTAAAGCTGCTAGCATCATATCAGAAAATCACAAATACAAAAGCACAACCTCTGAGAATCATAAAAGCTGATTAGAATATATATATATATATATATATATTCCCTTTCTTCTCTTTATTGATCTCTGCCTTACTTTCCTGCACACTAAGCACTCTATGTATGAAAATGGAATTCACATGTATTAATGCCATAGAAGTCCCTTGTGATACGAATTAAATGATATTAACATGTGAGTCATTTGCTAACTTACACAATATAAATTTTGCCAGTAAGGGAATATATATGCCTACCAATTGCATGTCCTGTATATGCCTACCAATTATTTGGTGAAGAAAAGTATATATGCCTACCAATATAAAGGTGCGGTTGACTCTATTACATTCTTCTTACTAAAGCCTTTTATTTAAACCCCGATGCCTTTGTTAGCTGCAGGAAGTTCCTATGCTACACTTTCTGAATGCATTCACTTTCCTCCCTCCTTGATGAATCCCTCGGTTCTGCTGTTTACGATTTCTTTTTTTCAATTTAATCTATTCCTCTATTTTCGTGCATGCAAGCATTTGACCTATGGTTACTTTTCTCAGTTTTCCATGGCTAATAGGTTATGTTCCCACAAATGTTGTGTTTCACCTTTTTTGATGCTGTGATTGTGTACTCAGAAAAGGGAGGTCATGCTTCCATTTATCTAAATGTTGTCTCATTGAAGTTAATTCTGCTTACATATTTATGGATAGCCTGGTCATCCCTGTTGTAAAGTTAACTAAGCAGCCATCCTTATGAATATATAAAGCCCATGCTTCTGTAATTATTTATAACCTGTTCCAAGTCAAAAAAGTCATACAAATGAAATCAACTTGAACCAATACCTTATTGTTGCTTTTCTCTTGTCTTTCAGCACTTTAACACTTGCGTGTGACAATACAGCTCCTACAATAATCATATATTCTTGAAAGCTGACCCTGTTGATTACACCATTTGCTTGAACCATATGCTGATATATGCTATAACCATATGCGGATATCTTATAAGTAGATTTGCTTCTATTCCCTCATACGGCATGATTTGTGCTTTCATTCTCATTCTCTATGTTCACTGTTGCATTCAAACAATACACGACAATCTCTCCATTCCCTCCAATTAAATCTTACTTTTGTTTTTTTTGCATATCCTCCAAATAATTTTTGCCGTTGTATCAAGTGTCAGCAAGCTTTGTTGTATTGAAGGAAAGACATATATATATATATGGGGACAAACAAGAACCCGTGAAAGATTTGCTTTTCATGTCCTATAGCTTAAGCACATGTCCAGATTAAATAACATGACGACTACTCCTATGCTTTGCATGTTTAAGGAAACATTTTTTATAGTACACAAAACAAAGCTGCGCTCATATATCTATGTTAGAGTCCTTGAATGTTTTGCTTTTCATTAAAGGCATATGGTACTCGACAAACAGCTACCCGAGAATTTAAATACTTAGAACAAAATTATAATAAAGGCAATATATATTTCATATGGCAAGCTTTAAGGGGTTTTACTTTCCCACATATTCTTTTGCAAGTTGAGCACTGCTTGATCACGTATGGAAGTGACCCTTCCTTCATGATTTCTTAATCCAAACCCAGTTTAAACCTTAATTAAAGTAGTTGTCCAACTCAAAGCTAAAAACTTAAAGCTAAGAAAGTAGATATCATCCAGATGTCATAGTTTATTCCACTATGCTTTTAGTGGAATATATACGTGCAAAATGCACTGACAGCTTTATATTGTTTTTTTTTTTTTATTAAACCCACTGGTCTCGTGTTTGAGGTAAGAATTTGGGTCTCACTTATTGAAAGCTGAATGGAAAAAATATGCTACGTAGACACCTACTTCTGTAGTGTCTTTAGTACCCCTTCCTTCTCATTTTTTCTTTGTAATTAATGGGTATATTTTTTAATACATGGAGATTTTGTCCACTGCACTTGCTTTGATTTTTTCAGTCTTATATTTAACTTTTTTTATGCTTTTATTTGCTGTATTATATTTTTTTTATGTCGTGTTACATGCCAGGATGATTGATAAAAAGATCAAATGTGTACATAATGCATTTGAAGAGTGCAGAACTCTGTATGTTAACAATCTTTATAAGAAGAAGGAAGAGAGAACAATAAAAGAATATACTATCTCCGGTCCTAAATATAGGATATAGTTTGTAGTGCAAATTGCACTACAAACTATGTCCTATATTTAGGACCGGAGGGAGTACTTAATAAGTTTTTCTTGGGAAAATTGCATTTAGGTCACAAGGTTCAAGCCATGCTTATTTTCATAGAACGTGACAACTTCATACTATTGGATTCTTTAGGTGCAGTGTCTTAGCTCTCCTCCAAGTAATACAGTACATTTCTCTATTAGGTTCAATTCTTCCTCCTCTGGGGAAAAAAGTTCTTCCTCATCTATCATTGCCACAAATTGTTTCATTTTCTGTGCACTCTCTACATGTTAGTTACTTTCAAAGAATAGAAGGTTTTAGGCAGTTTCATTTAATATTATCTTATCATCCCCATTCACTTTTAATAAGTTTAATAGTGATACTTGGTTACACCAAACACTCGACAGATATATATCTTCTTAATTTTTCATGGCACATGGGGATTCTGCCACAAGGACTTCCATTGTCTCAGCTTATGATAAGAGTCATTGTTACCCAGATATGTTTAAATTTTTGTAAAAAATAATTGGTCAATGTACATTTTTGCATTTTGTGTGGGTGTTTTTTGTTTTGTGTGTGTGTGGGGTGTTTAAAAGTGATGAATACATTTGCATCACTGAAAAAGACTACCCAAATAAGCAAATGAGTCGCAAGTGCTTTATTAATGTATTTGCATCATTGATTTTGAATGGTAGCTATTAGGGTTTGTTAATATATATGCATCTTAAAATGAAACTTGTGTTCATATCATGTTTATTTATGAGTGGGTATGTTGTGGGGAAGAACTGCATGTAATTTTCGATCTATTATGGAGTGATAGCATTTATTTTTTTTAAAATAGATATGATTTTATACTCTCATGTAGAATTTAATTATTTTGCTTTGAGTAGATGCGCGGGGGAGTTCATACTATTTGCTTTTTATAGCAACATCATAGAGGTATCTCTGTTATTTAAATTTTACAATTTCAGGAGGGTTTAAAACTTTCACATCACCTTATATATGTTTGTTTTGGAAAAGTAGGGAGAAATGACAAAGAAAAAATATTTATTAATAAGGATATTAAAAATTATAATTATTTTGAAGGACTAAAAATCAAAATATAAATTTTCAGTTACAAAATTAATCCTGATCATATTCCCTACATTCTCTCTAATTCTATCTTAACAATTTGACAGTTATGTCTCTCCTTATATCATTTGTACTAGTTTTACATTTTTGGAACTTATTCGATATTATTGTGTTTGAAATTTATTCATTAGGATTTTGGTTCAGCAATAATATAGAGGACTAAAAATATTAAATATAGAGGTTAAAAAATTAAATCACAATTCAAAGATAAGGTGCAATAATTAGAAACCTACATATTTCTAGGTTTTGATTATTTTTAGATTTTAGATGCTCTTTTAATTTGGAAAAAAGTTAGAGATAATCCGATGTACATGCGAGAGAATATAATAAAAATATTGGGTTGCATATAGATATTTTTTTAAAATCTAGATATACATGGAGATATCATCATATTTCATAGTTAACCGTCTAATAGTTGAGATATGAGTATTTTTTTCACCTTAACACCATTATAAATCACTAGCCATCACTTTTTATAAATCATTGGTCATAATAATTGTTATTTTGAATGGTCACTAAAATTTATTATTCGGGAAAATCCTTTTAAAAACCATTTAAAATATCCCAATTGTAATTTGGGTCACTACACTTAACAAATCACTAATAAGGTCAGCTGAACTAAATTTGGATTTAAAAATTGGGTCAAATTACCTCTATGCCCCTAGTAATTAATGTCTCAAATGGTCACACAATAAACCTCTAATTAATTATATCATTCTGTTTAACAAAAACCAAATTAAATGTCAATATTTCGTATCATTTTATTGAGTGTATGTGTATCAACAAGGTTGATTTAGCAAAGGAAAAGACAGCAAAATTATAATTATTAATTGACAAGAATATTTTCATTCAAGTTTCACAGCTTCGTATTTATCTTTTTGTTCCTAGGTTGACACTAATAAATAAATAAATGGATATTGTCACCCTACTAAAGCTTGACAGCCTGAGAAAATTAAAGTGGAGACAAAAGAAACAAGGAAATGTTTCACAGGAATGCTTGCTTTTGCCTTTTCATTTTCAAATGTCGCCTCATAAGTCATTAGCTGCATTTCTACTTTGGTAATGTGATTAAGGGACTTTTGTCTTTTATGTTAGCCTTGGGATCCACAATAAAAAATTAATCAAGATTGCGTATAGGCAAACCTAGGATCGTTCTCTTTTCTCCAGGAACATTTTATTGAATCCTAAGTAATCTAAATATTATGTAAATGCAATGAAAGCAGGGGGAAATTTGTTTTAGATTTTTGTTGAAAATAGAAAAAATGCAGGATTTAATTAAAATCCTAATGCTACGATTTTTTGTCTTTTCAAATAATGAATGGAAATGAATTGGAATTGAAATTGGAATTGGAAATATGAATGATGAAATGAGTCTTGGTAGCAAAGTTAATGGCTTTTCTAGCTTCTTAAAATGATTTGGGAGTTAATTTATCATCAAGTCAAATTTGAAACCCCAAGCAATCGCGTTGAGTCCAATTTACTTAGTTAATGACTAATCCTATGATCGCATTCATAGTCATCTCTTAGATAAATTGTTAAAAATCACTTGATGTGTTTTTGAAAAATCATTTCAATGCAATTGTTTCCTCTTAAATGAGAGCACTATCGCCACATTCAATTTGAAATAAATCCATCACACAAACTAATAATCACATAGAATGCATAACTTCAATAATTCAAAAGGAAAATAAGTTCCATACATAATCCAAGTGCACCAATATAAAATTCAACAAAAGAGCAATCCATTATAAACAAATAATCACTCATCTAAATCTCACAAACATATACTAACACATAATTAATCCAAACATAATACAATATATGAATTGAGCTAATGAAAAACTGATAAACTCCCCTTTATAGCACATTGAAGCTCTAGCCACTCTCCAACACCAAGAAGCAAGCAATTTAGCCACACATAACCACTGCCACAGTCCAGATGAGTTGCTCAACCAAAATTTCCAGAAAAATCAGTCACACATGACCTTAATTGCAATCATAACATCTTCAAAAACACCACCATAATTCCATGGAAAATGATGAAATGGCCAAAATAAAGGGGAAAGAAAGTAGAAGCTATCGGTCCAGAGGGGAAAAACAGAGAGAATGAGGCAATGGAAGTAGAAGGGAAATAGGAAGGTGACAATGATGAAGATGAACAGAGGCGCTGTGCTGATGATTAATGGAGGTGGTGGCGAGTTGAAGGAGTTGCAGCTGGAAGGAATGGTGACCGATTCAGGCTGTGATGAGAACAGAGGAGGAACGCGGTGTCAATGCGATGGCGGTGCTAGCGACGGAGGAAGAAGGTCCAATCGGTGGTGGTGTGTCTCCTCTGACAGTACCGATGTTCACTCGGCGGTGGTGTGATCAAGAGGAAGGTCGATAGTAGTGTGAGAGGAAGGTGACAGTGTCGGCAGTGGTGAAATGCAATCTCCGCCTCTCTCTGCTTCAGCTCCTACTCTCTCTCAAGCTCGGGGCTCAACTCCAGGTCTCTAGCTCGCGCCTCTGTTTTATGGCTGTGGGTGACTACGGAGGAGGGTCGCCAACGATGATGAAGGTGATGAGATCGCCAGCGACCAAGGAGGAAGGAAGGAAGAAGTGCTCAGGTGATAATGAGATGATCAGCGGCGCAAGCTCCCTCAAAAATTCTCAGCTCCTCTCTTTAATATATTGGGTCTCTGGTGTGCTTATCGGGTCTAGAATCAGCATAAGGAGGGGAATAGTAACCCTGCGTTTTGACCAGGAACCTATTTAAAATTTTTAAAAGTTTTGAAGAGGGAGTACAGTGTAATTTTTGAAACTTTTGTAGAGTAAATAACAATTTCTGATATTTCTGGGTCTTATGTGTAATTTTTTGTGTCCCTTTCTTCATTCATTTGTAATTTTTAGAATTTCTTGGGCCCTTTTCTGTAATTTTTCCAAGCTTCAAAATGTTAATTATGACCCTCCAAATCTCAAAATTTCTTCCTTCACACCTACAATGCAGGTTTAAGCACAAGGTAGCATCAAATATCCAAGAAACAAATTTACAAAGTAATTAACAAATTATAAAAATTTTACCCCTAACTACAATTAATTCAATATGATCATCCCAAACTAAAATTAGTTTTTAATCATATAATAATGCCCCAAAAAATACATTGAAAATCTTAATTTAATTATAACAAATCATATAAAAATATGGTTCAATCATAATGCAGAAATCGGAGTTGCCATTTTGATGTAAACTGCAAAATTTCAGTACGTAAAATGTGCATAATAAAGCTGGCATTATTCAGGTCACTCTACTATTGGTTTTATAAACCAAATGCTTTCCCTCAAAACTGCACCGTTGAAACTTGAAAGGCTTTTTATATTTTTGGTTAATAAAAACCACGCATTTTAATTTCACAGAGCCCAAAGAGGAGCCTGTTTAAAACTATAATTCACAGAATTCATTGACTTCATATCATAGCAAAATAGATACTAGTCCTAAATAAAAAATAGAGTTGATTTTTTTTAGAGAAATTAAGGAAGTTAAATATGTTAGTTAATCATATCATATATTGTATATCCATAAATTATTTATCAGTTTATAAGTTAGCCAAAATAGTTTGGAGAAAAAATGACAAATATAAATATTTTAAAGTAATTTAATTATCTTTTTTGACATTTTCAAAAAATTCAACTCTATCTTATATTTAAGCTATGAGGCAGTAGTTTGTTTAAAGCACTAATTTTTCTTTTCTCAAAGTTTAAAGCACTAATTCATTTCACATATATAATATATATATTTGTTTGTGAAAGTAATCAAGTATTAGTACGTCGTCTTATACAATCATGTTAGTCTCAGAAATTCTCAGGTATTGAAGAGATTAATTGAATATTTTTCATGAGGCTTTGCATGAAATATATAAAAGATTTAAAATATTATATGTATTTCTAGGCATATATGTAGCTTCTCTCTAGCCCCGGAAGAATCATGCACCTTTACTTTATGTGTGAGTTTTTTTTTTTTTTTTGACCTGGAAAAAAAAAAACTCACACTTTATGTGTGAGTTTACATTAACAAAGTTTCAGTCAACTGGTCAACTGAACGCATTAGTAAAGCAAACTGGGTTGTTGCCTGTATATTTTAAAGGAGAAAAAACAAGTCCTAACTACTAGCTTAGGAGGATAACATTGAAACAAGGCCAATGATGTTACCTTTTCAATACTTGGTAACAAATTTGATTTAGAATTTTATAATTTTTAAATTCTTTTTTTTTTTTCATTTTTCCGAATAAATATGAAGAGAAAAAATGTTGTCAAAAAATATATAAAGAGAAAAACCAAGGAATTAATATGAATATATATAAATAAATAAATAACAACAACAACAACAACCACTAAATAAAGGGAGTATTGTTTTAAAATAAGTTTTAAGAGAAAAATTCAGTTGGTTATTAGCCTTCTGACAACTAAATACATTATTAGAATTTTTATTTGACATTTAGAAAATACACAGGAAGTTATAATAAAAATGAAGAGAAATGGAGTTATGCTAAAATTTATGAAATATTAAGTATTTGGCTTGTTAAAAATTTTAAGTAAGGCAAAAAAAAATCATAAATAAGTATTTATTTTGAAAATATTGTAATTTATATCTCAATATTATTTTATTTTCCTAGTTCAGATTTGAAAATATCTTGGAACTACCTCCCTATTATCCCTCTTTATTGTGTAACTGCCCCCTCTATCCCTCTTTCCCTGTACTCTTATCTTGAAAATATTTAATTTAATTATTTTAACATATTATTTTTACATGCGTGTTTTGAGATTGTCATTAGGACCCGAATGATGCACGGGCACACAAGCGTAAGATTAAAGGATAAGGTGCTAGTGACTTAGTGGTGTCTATATAAATGGAGAATGGTTGATTTAGTAGTGCCATTATAATATTTTAATTGACCAATGTGTCCTTTATTAAGTGTGTTAACTTTTCGAATTAATACGATGTTTTCCTCAATTGGACAAGTTTTCATGTACTCCAGCCGGCATCATATACGTTATCATTTCCAATTGCAAAATTAATTGTAAATCCCTAATATTTGACAGAAATAATTCATGTATAAAACATTTAACTTAAAATAAAATAAATTATTTATAAGCTCATATCGTCCTTTCTTCACTTGAATCCTATGGTCCTATTTATGGGACAAAGATAATGATTTTTTGTCATGAATAAGGCCGAGAGAATATTTTTTGTCCTAAATTAAATTATTCATAATGAATATGCAATTTTTTTAATGTAATTGAATATCTGGAGAAATAGGCTTTTTTTAAGTTGGGCTATAGCTTGCAACCCATTTTGAATGTCAATGGGTACTTTTACTTCTTTAAATAAAATAGGTGTTTGGCGCACTTTAGGCACAACTTTATAAGTATTTTTGCATATTTATGATTTTTTTAGTTGAGGGTATTTTTGTACTTTCATAAAATAGAATGTATCCTACACAAAAAAGTAACATACATTAGCCTATCTTAGTGGACATTTCATTTTTGCTCTGACTTTTAATGTTTATAGGTACTTTTTTACCAAAAAAAGGTTTGAGCATTTTTAGAGATTGAGCATAAGTTTATAGGTATTTTTGCAGGATTTGTTTTCTCTCCTTTTTTATTTCCCGTTCGTTCCCATTCTTTACCCAAAAACTGCATAGTTTTGGGGTAAATAAAGCCAGAGGAGCACTTTT
The DNA here is from genome assembly GCA_963210345.1 of Inga oerstediana. NCBI lineage: Eukaryota > Viridiplantae > Streptophyta > Magnoliopsida > Fabales > Fabaceae > Inga > Inga oerstediana. The sequence goes on along the minus strand of OY723401.1, from coordinate 64,943,942 downwards.
TTAAGGGGGAAAAAGCATATGGTATTCTGAAATATTTGTTTGGAGGACATCCTAGAAAAGCAAATTAAAACAAGAGAAAATGCAAGATTTAAAGACTGATATGAGAAGAAAAATCAAAGAGACAAGAAGACTGATATGAGAAGAAAAGTGGCGAGCCAAAAGAAACCAACAACAACAACAACAACAAAAAAACGCTTCACAGGAATGGTTGCTTTTGCCTTTTCATTTTCAAATGTTCCCTCATAAGTCATTCGCAGCATTTCTACCAGGACACAACGGTAATGCTGAAACCTCAGTTGCCATTTTAATGCAAACTGCAACCTCAGTACGTAAGTGTGCATAATAATTAAAGCATTCAACTCACTGTACTTTGGGCTTTGTAAACCAAATGCTCTCCATCAAAACTGCAACGTTGAAAGGCTTTTTCTATTTTGATTAATTCTCAGTCTGGCTGTAACTAGTATCTATTTTGGTCAAGTCACCTTTCAGCCCTGCGCTTCGACCTCACTTCTCCCCCTCACTGCTTTATTATCGTTAGCTTCCAATACAGAACTAAATTAAATCATTCTCATTGATATTTTGAAACTACGGCGGTAAAACTATTGGTCCAAATACACCATTACCCCCAGGTCAAAATATATCATGTACAAACTCAAATTATTTATCACAATGATAAAATCATATTAATATTAAATATAATCAAATAATTTAAATTATTTTATAATATATTAAAGAAAAATACTATTTAGAATTATTAAACTATGGTGGGGAGCACGCACTAGATAGTTTCATCTAATACAATGAACTTTGATTCTTTGAATGCTAATAAAATCTATTTTTTCATTTTAAAAATATAAAATTTTCTTTAAAGAAAAATCAGAGTTATTCATTTTATAAGGTTATTTTATTTCACTCAAATTTCACAGCTACATATTTATCTTTTTGACTACATTAACTCTATAATTATAATACTTCATCGTAAAAAAATGAGACTGAAAAAAAACTTTAGTTGGCCAGCCAACCAGTAGAAACTTTATAGTTATAGATTATAAGCAACGTAATTGATTTACTAAATTATATTCCTAAACTTGATACAGCTGGACATATTTTATTTTATCTTTAAAGGTTTCACAAATATGTGATTATTTTATTTATAGAATGGGTTAAAGTGCAACAATATGCATAAGTTTTTCTCCAAAGTGCATCCAACACCAAATGCTTGTTTTTATGGACAAAAGTGACTATGAACTTTCAAAATAGATACAAAAATACACATTAATCGTTAGTTAACCATTTGTTTACTTTTAAAGCTGACATGGATGATGATGTGGATGCTGCTGGGCAAGGCAAAACAAATCTGAACATCTAAGAACTCATTATCAGGGTAAGCTCTGCAAACGGGAAAGCGGAAAGTAAGCGCATCCCGCGAACACGTGATGCCGACGTCTCCTGGGAAACCCAAAGTGTAGACAATGTCATGCTTTAACGTATTTTTAGTTTCTTACGAAGCAGGACAAATATATAACCATTGAATCCCCATGATAGTTTGCAAAATCATAGTGTGAAGGAGTATAAGAAATAGTATGTTTTTTTCCATATAAAGTATTTACTACTCATAATTTATAAATAACACAACTTAGATGAATTTTATCTTTTATATTAATATTTTTTCGTCATAACTTACACATCCATTATACCGGGCGCACTTGGTGTCTTGGTGTCATTGGGCTATAGCGCCCGGCAATATTTTACATCAATATATGTTGAATTAATTGCTGAGCGGACTGATTAATAACTTTTACAATTTCTCTAAGTGATCCTTCTCTTAATTACATGATATCACCCTTTAACCTTTATCTTGCATTTTATTGTAATATCCACATATTCAGTTGTTATCCTTTGTGAGTGTTTATGTAGTAGTCTCCTCCTTTATGTATGACTGTATCAGACTGCGCTTCTAGTTTTTATTGTTTCTAGTTTTCATTAAAAAAAACTACATGATATTACGTTATTTTATGGATTATATGTGCAGTGCATTTAGGAAGAAAAGACACATTATTTGCAGAAATAGTATATGACAGGCAAGGATGAGAATGATTGTGGCTGAAGAATAATGAAAAAGGCAAGGAAGGACCAAATAAAGGATAATACCACCTTAGTACTGAAATGTCAATCTCACTCGTTCAATCTAATATTTTCAAGAAAGGACGATAGATCAGGAATGTTGGGGAATCCATCAGAGGTGTAGGATATTGATATCTAGTTTGGGTTTGTGAATTCATGTTCTCTTTCACATTAGGAGTTTGTGAATTCAGGTGATGAAGGGGGGATAACAGACAAAATTAATTTTAAAAAAAGAAAGAAAGAAAATTTAGACCGGTTGTGGTAATGTTTGGTCTAAAAAGTCTGACTTTTTAAATTCTTAACCCACACCTAAACCTAAACGTACATATGACCATGAACTAGCACATATATATTTTTTTTTATAGGAATACAGCATGAAATTAAACCAAACTAGCTACTAAAGGAAGACGAGGAAGATGTTGAATATTTTCCGTTGGAACTAGGACCTATCCGAACCAGCACATATTAGATAAATTTTTACTTACTTACAAATTATTTTTTATAACATTTTAAATAATTTTTACTAATATAAATTTTATGAATAATTTACTGACAAAATATTAAAAAGCAATACATATTGATTTTTTTTTTAAGATTATTGGTTTGTGGGTATTTTACGTTATATAGTAATTTTTATTTTTTGGATAGCTTTTTTTTAGTTTATATATCTTATGGATTTATGTTATAGAGCCAAAGAAGGTTCATAGATAGTGATAATAGTGTTTGGTCGGCCATGTAGAATTCTCCACTTTCACACAGTTCATTAGTGTGAATTCCCAAGTGATTGAGTCAATGCTTTTGCCTTATAGAGCCAAAGAAATTCATACATAGTGATACATAAAATTCTCCAATTTCACACAATCACCAAGTGAGCCAACGCTTTTGCGTTATATAGAGCCAAAGAAACTTCATAGATAGCGATGGATTCTTCAATCAATTACTTCTTTTGGTCCATAATATTAAAAAAAAAAAAACTTCCAAAATAAAATTTCAGTCCAAAATATAAAAGCATGGTACAGTAATTAATGATTATTTTTCACTTTTATCTCTTGTAGGATAGAAAAAGATGTGACAGATATTAAATGCATATCTAAAAACAACATTCTTTAATAAGGACAAAATAGGTAACTTTTATTAATTTAAGACATGTTACGAGTGTAAATAATCTATTAAAAAGTGCAAATGTACACTATCATAAACAAGTAATACAGAGGTGAGTAGAGTATTGTTCCCACGAGGATTGATCACTAAATACCAAAATTAGTAATCTAACTTCTATTTAGTTGATCGATTAATTGTGATTGAGATTACAAAATTAAAAATGATTAAATATGAATGCAATTAATATGAAAACAACTATGAGAAAAGCCCTAGGGATCGTATTTAACTTAACAAATTTCATATTGAATCACCTATCTATTGTAGTCCAATTTATTCCACATGATTGATAGCCGAGTTTCCCTCATTTAATTACTAGCCTCTTTTAAGGTTAAACAATTCTATAATTAATTGCTAATCCAATATATCCCTATATGAATTAAAGCAATCAATCATGCATTAAGATTTATAGAACTCATTAAGACTACTCAACCCATATGACTATATTCCTATTTCATATGCAAATTATGATTTCAATTATAGGATCTACACACATGCGTCTCCGTCCAGTCTCAACATATATATTGAAATCATTCAAAAGATGGTTAATCAATTGAAAGCATTAAGAACAATAATCAAAACTCAATCATGAAGGAAAAATTAAAACTAGATTTAATAAGTTAAGATTCAATCCGTCATTAGTAAGCTACATCATCGCCCTAGGAAAATGGAAATTTAGCTCATGATGAAATTAAAAACAAAACCAAAATAAATTGAAAACTTCATAAATATTGCATGAAACTTAATTATTAAATTGTAAAATACAAAGATACAACTACAAGATGCATGAAAATGGAAAAATCTAGCCTTCCATATAGGAGGTAAATCCTTCCATGTAGGAGGCAACCTATACCATCCATAAAGGAGGACTATCTAAGCCTTCCATGAAGGAGGCATGCAAGAAGCAAACACAATGCATGAAATTAACTCTAAAATGGTGTGTTTCCTTGTGTCTTGAGCTCTTCTATTTATAGATGGAGGGGTTTTAGGCATTGTTAGGCATGAATTTTGACCCTAAATTTCCACATTGTTAGGCATGAATTTTGACCTTAAGCTACCAATATTCACCTTGTGGCTGCCAAACTTCTTGATTGCAGCCTAAGTTTAATAGCCAAAACGGTGGAATTTCACAATGTGATTGGATGAAAGTTGTAGCTCTGAATCTTAGCTTGAATACGCAACTAAAAGATTCCCATTTCAACATTTGTAGCTCAAGTTATGGTCAAATTAGTGGGCAAAGGTCAATCAGGGACACATTCATGTTTTAAACTTAGAAGCAAAATTCAAAACCCTTGAAGGCAGAACTGAGTTTTGGCCTCAAAATAAAAGTTGTAGAGTTTTTTCTTAACTTTTCATCCATATAAAGAATGTCCCAATCCGATATTTAGAGCTCCAGACATTGCCTAAAATTTGAAATAGGATCAAATTTAGTATTTTTCAATAAATTCTATTTTATGCCAAAATCATTATTTATTTATCAATTACACGCAAATTCATTAAATTAAGCCCAAATATCATCTACAAAATCATCATATAAGGGAAAATAAATATGCAAATATTTTGCTTATCAAACTATCCCACACTTAGCTCTTGGACGTCCTCGAACAAGGAGTAACTAATAAGTGCTTTCAAAAAAATCAGAAGTGTTAAGTCATAAGCAAGAACACAATTGAAGAATAAAGAGATCATAGTATTCATGGATCAACAAAAATATGAACTGGTAAATTTATCTGAAAATGAATGAACCGAGTTCGTAATTGTGACTCATTCTCTCAATCTCTCAAGTGTTGAAGGGTAAGTGTTTCACTCAAATTCAACTAAAAAAATTGTACTACCATAAGCTTGCTAAAAATCTCAATCTCCACTATCTAATTCATATGCATAATTCAAATCAAAAGGACTTATTAAGGGTTGTAATGGGGCTAAGATAAAAAGAATGTAAAATATGATATGAAGGGCTACATTTAAGAAATTAATAGAGCAATTGAAAAATGGGCCAACTTATGAATAAATCTATCTCATCACAACAACTGATTGAACCATATTTTTATATGATTTTTTATAACTAAATTGGGATTTTTAATGATTTTGTAGGATATTATTACACAATTAAGCACTAATTTTAATTAGGAGCATTTGTATTGGATTAATTGTAAATAGGGGAAAAATGGTCATAAATTTGTTAATTATTCATACAAATATTTTCTTGGACTTTTGACGCTATATTGTGTTTAATCTTGCATTGTAGGTGTTAGAGAAGAAAATTTGAAATTCAGGAGGGTCAGAATTAATATTTTAAGGTTTGGGAAAAAGTACAGAAAGGTCCCTAAAATTTCTGGAAATTATAAATGAATGAAGAAAAGGGACGGGGATAATTACAGATAGGACCCAAAAGTTTCAAAAAATATAGTTGACCCTACAGATATTTCAAAAATTTTCATTTTAATACCTCAAAACTTTACAGGTTTCAAATAGGTCCTTGGTCAAAACGCAAGGCCAAGGTTACTGTAGAGCGTCTTTTTCAGCTGGATAAAGCAGATCCGAAAACTAAACAGAGGGGGCACCGCGTTAGTCTGAATCTAATTACCTTCCTTCCCTCCCTCCTTCCTTCCTTGTGTCGCCGGCAGCCTTCATCACCCTCACCACCGGCGACTCACCTATATTGAGAGAAAAAACAAAGACACGAGCTGAGAGATCCGATATAGAGATAGCACCACGGCGGACATGAGTTGGAGGGAGCTTGAGAGGAGAGGGGAATAGACAGACAAAACCACCACCGTCGAAGACTTCCCACCGTCCACAGAATCATAGTTTACCAACGTTGCTCTTCCTCCTTTCTATACCACCGCCTCCGTCATCAAAAACCACCATTGCCGCTATCTGTTACTTACCCTTACCACCGTCTCTTTGTTTTGGACCTCTGTGGGAACCACACTGCCACCTGACCATAACCGTCATCCCCGTCTTCTTTGTCTTTGACCATTATCAATCACCGCCATTCCCTCTCTCATCACCGTTTCTCTGTTTTTGCCACAGCCACAGCCAAACTCCATCACCACTACTGACCTCCGTTGTCACTTCCACCATCAACCTTCTTCTCTGTCATAGCCGATAGGCTCCACCTTTACCATATCACCGTGTCTTCCTCTGTTTTCTGCACTTCACCTCCAGCATCTTCTTTCTTCATTCCATCATCATCCTTACAGCAACAACACAACCGACAGCCTTCCTCTGGTTTTGTCTCTCCAATTTCATTCCTTCAATTTCCATAGGTTCTGGTGTTATTTTGAAGAAGTTGTGTCTATGCTTAACAGAATGAGAGGTTGATTCCTTTATGCTTCTTGGTGATGAGGACTTGTGCTTGAGCTTAAAGAACTACATAGGGGAGTTATCTAGTTCAATTTCTTTTCTCATTTGTATATTATGATTACCTAAATTTTAGGATTATCTTTACATACTGTTGAGGCTTGATTACCGTTTGGATAGTTTTGTGGATTGAACCTATGTGATTGAATTGGATTTTTGTAGCTTGTTGGCTTTATATATTTGTACTTTACTTATTGATTCAATGATATTGTGTTATCTACGTGTTATTGTTAGATAGTATGATTGATTTGGATCAATTGAGTGTCGTGTTATCGTATTCATACCAAGAGGAAGCAAGTTATATTTATCCATTTCAATTGCACATTAAGTGGTTTTTAACAATATCTCAAGAGGTAGTAGTTAGCTATGTTTGTAGGAGCAGCTACTATTAATTGAGATTATTAGACTCAAGTGTTATTTTGATGTTGTTCTTAAGACTTGATGAATTTTTAACTCTCATAATCTTTTTGAGCAAGCATAGGCATTTTCTTCATCACCAAGAGCATTCTTTATTCATATTTTCCACTGCATACCATTCCATTCACTCATTCTCCATTTTTATAAAAAGACCAAAAATAGTAATTTAGCTTTCAATTAATTTTGCATTTATCTATTTCAACAATAAAAAAATCCAAAACCATTTCCCCTTGTTTTATTGTATTTGAATGGCATATAGATTACTTATGATTCAATAAAAGGCTCCTCGAGAAGAGAGAACAATCCTAGGTTTGCCTATACGCAATCCTTGGTTAATTTTTGATTGTGGACCCCAAGGCTAACATAATAGACAAAAAGTCCGCTAATCAAGTGGCATTGTTGCCGGGGAGCTAAGTAATTGGCTCTCTAGGTAATCTAATTGTCAAATTCATTTTTTTGACAAGGGGTCACTCAGGTGAAGCTTGTTAGTTTTGCAGTTTTTGTTTTTCATTGCATATAGTTTAGGATTTTTTTATTTAGGGAGTTTGCATAGCATTCACTGCATTCTTGCATTGTTTTGACTTGGTAGCTTCTGTGTGGTGTTATTTGCTTTCAATTTGATATGATTTTGAGCTCATTTGTTTGAATTCACCATGTCTCCTAGTTAATTCATAGCATATTTGCATTGTTTGTCAAGTTGATACTTTTCTTTCTTTTTCATTTGCATTTGTATTCTCTTAGATTCTTTTTCTTAGTGTTCATATTTTAGTTGGATAGTTATCTTATGATTCATTGGGATTATGTGATTGAATTTCATGGCTTGGTTTAATAGTAATCAAGGTTTACCTTTTCAGTCTCACTCTTCTGTAAGAGATTCAACTGAAAGGAAAAAGTCTATCTCTGAAAGCATCCATTACATTCAACAATCATTGCAGCTTCTTCAAGCCAAGTTGGGATGTCAAGATAGTCCAATTGGTCAAGAATGTCATGGTCCATTCCACCCTCCATACTATGAATCTTACCAACAACCTTTATTCCAACCTCATTACCCACTACACCCACCCTATAGATCATACCATGAACCTTTTCTTCCACCATACAACCCATATTACAAGCCCCATTCTAATCCTCCATCATATAACCGCATGCCATATCATGAACCTTCTCCTTCATTCCATTCCACTTTCCAACCATGCAATCCACCTTATAAGTCTCTCTACCCACCATTTCAACCATCTTATGGACCTCGTTCTCAACCATGTGTGCCACACCAAGAACCTACATAAATGAGGAACAGTCACACAAGGACACCTATGCCAATCGCATGGCCTCTATAATGAGATCAATGGACCACCAAGATGAAGTGTGCACGAGATTGGCCAAGGACTTTGAGCATCTCACTCAGCTATCACAAGAAGCGGAGCGATGGAAGAAAGACAATAAGTAGTTTGAGAAGAAATGGAGTGGCTTTCACAAAATACTTATAAGTGCTACACTCCACAAGAGACTCTTCCTCAATTGCCTACATGTAATCCACCTACTCAAGTCAAAAAAGTCAATAAGGTGCAATTCCAACTTCCAGAGGAGTCTCCATCTCCTATGGAGGAGGAACAAGAAGTCTAAGCTCAAGAGTCACATGCCACTTCAATAGTGGAAGATTCCAATCCTTCGGTGGCTATTCCCATACAGGTACAAGAAGTGAGGCAAGTACAAAAGAGCATTGCAGAATCTTCCCTACCATTTGGTAATGATCTTATCTTTGCAGAAATAGACTCTCCTACTACTTTAACTAGTGAAGCAATTAATGATTTGAGTGATGATGAGGTGGATGATGAAATAATTGTTGAATCCCCTCAAATGTTTGAAAATGTAATTGCTTAATCCATTGGTTCTAGTAGTAGTGATTCGATTGTACTTGTTGATGACCCTATTCCTACTTTTTTGTGTGATGCTTTAACTGTTGATAATGCTTCTCTTCATAGTACTAGGGATGATTGTGATAAGTTGAATGCAATATTTTCATGTTCTTGTGGGAAGATCAAATATGTGTAGATTGTTATCATGACAAATGCCACTTACTTGTTGAGTTTTGAAAGAAAGCATTTCATGAAGTGGTTGATTCTACAATTAATCTTGATGTACCTCCTTATACTATTGATGATTGTAAGCATGACAATTGTGTAAATGTTGAATCTTGTATGGATGCTAACATGGTTGATGTGAGTGCAAAGGACTATAGCCTAGAAAGAGATCTTTCTGTTGATTCTAATGAATTGCATGATAGTTTTATACGGAAAGATTCAAATACTTTGATTGATGATTTTACAAATGAAAATAATTCTTTCCATATGATTCTTTCTTGTGATTTGCCACCCGATATAGAAAAGGTAAATGATCCTTTTGAAAATTCTAAAGTATTGGGTGGTAATAATTTGAAAAATTCTGTTCCTTCTTCCACTCTTTTTCCTTCCACCTCTTATGATTGCAATGATGATGTGGTGTACCCCAACATTAAGTTGGATTCCGCACCTTCCACTTTGCAAAAACATGAGGATTTTCAAAACCTAACTTGTTTTCTTACTCCTACTGATAGGAGTGTCATTGATTTCCCTGGATGGGATAGTTACTTGGAGAGTTTGGAACTTCACATGCCTTTATTTCACTTGAAATCTCTCCATGTTTCTATTTTTGGATGGGATACTGCTGTTTGCTTGACTCCTTTGCAGGCACATTCTTAGAATGGTCGTCGGAGGAACCAACATCCATCGTATATCCTTGGACCTCTTCCGATTGATTCTAAGCCACCTCCACCAAGGAAATTCACTGCGGGAGAAGTTTTTTCAAAAGACAAATGCATGATTCTCATCAGGGATGAGAACTTCTCCTTCAAGCGACTCAAGATTCTCTAACACAGGTTGTCTCTTTCCTCACCTATTTTCTTCCTAATTTCTATGATTCTTTAAGCTTAATTGTTGTAAGAGGAAGATAAGTGTAGGGGAGAGACACAATCCACTAGAAAAAGGTAGAAATCATGTAGTTTAGCAAGTATAATAAAAAGCCCCTTTGTATGCTTTGTATTTTTGGCCACTACCATTCTTAATTACCATTGTGCCTTTTTATCCTGATTTCCTCTATTATTGTGACTTTTTTCTCCTTCTTGCTCTTTATGTGATGTTGACGTGTTGTACTCCAATTGCAATTGGACTTCACAACTTCCCACTTCATAAGGGAACAAGTTAGAATAATAGAGTTGCTTTACACATTGAGGACAATGTGTTGATTAAGTGTGGGGGAGGGAAATACATTATGAATTCCATTAATTGGCTGTTTTTAAATAAGAAAATGCCTTAAACTATAAATTTTTTTGAAATTTTTTCAAGAATGACTTGCTTTGATGCATGTCCTAAGTAGTAAAGGGCCGCATTTACCACTTTAGAAATGTGATTTGTGAGAAATTCTTTGAAGTTTCATGTGATCTAGTGTTTTGGCTACTTTTTGAAATCATGTTTTGCTTTTCAAGTGAATGGGAAGAGAAATGAACCCACAATTAGATTTTTGCTTACTTCTTGTTTTGAGGAAAGAAAGTTTCCATATCATTAGTACTTTTAAGAGTTGAGCATTATTATAATTGATTGCAATGTTTTGATTAATTGTATTTCTAGGGTTAGCACTTGGAATAGCTAAGTAAATGTGTTGTGGTTATTTTGCTATACAATTGATTGTGTTGGAATGAGTATTAGAGAAAAACCTTGTTGGAAGGTTATTTGAGCCTTAAATTCTTTCTATGTGTGCATGTTCACTTAATCTTTCACCTTATAGAACTTGTTTCTACTCTTATTCAAAACTACATTTGCATTAGTGTGATGGAAATGAAAGAGGCATTCAATTTTAAACACTTTCAACCAAACACAAACCCTCATTCATCACCATTTGTTTACCCCTTTGAACCATTTTCTATGTTGTGTGCATGCCATTTTATTCATAGTGTTCATGGTATTCTAAAATCAAAGTGATTTGCCAATAGAAAAGTGAACAATATATATATATATATATATATTGAAATGCCATGTATATAGAAAAGAGAAAGAAAATAATTTTAAAAAAATGATGAAATGAAAAACAAAGAAAGGGAAGGTATTGAAAAAATAAGGAGAAGAAGAAGAAAAGAATTGAATTGAATTGAAAAAAAAACAAACAAAACAAGAGAGTATTATAAAGAAAAGAAATATATATAGAGACAGAGAGAGAGAGAGAGAGGAAAATGTTTTGTAGATAAAGGAAAAGCAAAAGAAATACCAAGAAGGTGTTTGTTCATGAATTTTGAAAAGAATTGGCAAGAGTTCTTCAAGTTATTTAGATACTATGAACTTGCTCTTTAACTTTGATTTGCATATCAACAATTCCTTTTTCTAATTGATTCACTCCATCTAGCCTTCGTTCAACATTACAAGCCTTTTAAGTCCTCTTGATTCATTGCATTAAGTGCTATTAGTAGTGGAGATATTAGAGTTGTTACAAGCCCATGGTAAGGTGTTGATTAAGTGAACTAGAGTGGATAGCTAATTCCTTTACATTGCTTGACTATGACTAGTGTTGGCTTGAAGAATTTAATTAATTGATCTATTGCTTTTTAATTATGAAATTTCTCATCTTTCAATTGCATTCATGATTGGAATTTATATATTTCATTAACTTTGTTTAGGAGTATAAAGGTCTAAGTGTGGGGGAATTGATTGAATCATATTTTTATATGATTTTTTATAACTAAATTGGGATTTTTAATGATTTTCTAGGATATTATTGCATAATTAAGCACTAATTTTAATTAAGAGCATTTGTATTGAATGAATTGTAAATAGGGGCAAAATGGTCATAAATTTGTTAATTATTCATACAAATGTTTTCTTTGAATTTTGATGCTATATTGTGTTTAATCTTGCATTGTAGATGTTAGAGAAGAAAATTTGAAATTCAGGAGGGTTAGAATTAATATTTTGAGGTTTAGGAATCCCTAAAATTTCTAGAAATTACAAGTAAATGAAGAAAAGGGACATGGATAATTACAGATAGACCCAAAAGTTTCAAAAATTATAGTTGGCCCTACAGATATTTCAAAAATTTTCATTTTAGTCCCTCCTCAAAACTTTTCAAGTTTTCAAATAGGTCCTTAGTCAAAACTTGCGTTTTGACTAAGGCCTAGGTCACTGTAGAGCTTCTTCTTTAGCTGGATAAAGCAGATCCGACAACTGACAAAGGGGACGCCGCGCAAGTCTGAATCTCATTACCTTCCTTCCCTCCTTCCCTCCTTCCTTATGTCGTTGGCGGTCTTCATCCCCCTCACCATTGCCACAGATGACTCACCTACATTAAGAGAAAAAATAGAGACACAAGCTGAGAAATCCGATACAGAGACAGCACCGCTATAGAAATGGGTGAACTAGAGAGCTTGAGAGAGTTGGAGGGAGCTTGAGAGGAGAGGGAAAGAGACAGACAATACCACCACCGTCGAAGACTTCCCACTGTCTAAGGAATCATAGTTCACCACTGTTGCTCTTCCTCGTTGCTATACCATCGCCTCAGTCGTCGGAAACCACCATTTCTGCTGTCTGTTGCTCACCCTTACCACCGTCTCTCTGTTTTGGACCTATGTGGGAACCACACAGCCTCCTAACCATCACTGTTATCCCCATCTTCGCTATCTTTGACCATCATCAGTCACCACCATTCCCTCTCTCATCACTGTTTCTCTATTTTCACCATAGCCATAGCTGAACTCCACCACCACCACTAACCTCCGTTATCACTTCCACTGTCAACCTTCTTCTCTGTCATAGCCGATAGCCTTCACCTTCATCATATCACCGTTTCTTCCTCTATTCTCTGCAGTTCACTTCCATCATCTTCTTTCTTCATTCCATCATCATCCTCACATCATCAACACCACCAACATCCTTCCTCTGGTTTTGTCTCTCCAATTTCGTTTCTTCAATTTCCATGGGTTTTGGTGTTATTTTGAAGAAGCCGTGTTTATGCTTAATAGAATGAGAGGCTGATTCCTTTGTGCTTCTTGGTGATGAGGACTTGTGCTTGAGCTTAAAGAACTACATAGGGGAGTTATCTAGTTCAATTCCTTTTCTCATTTGTATATTATGATTACCTAAATTTTAGGATTATCTTTACATACTGTTGAGGCTTGATTACCGTTTGGATAGTCTTGTGGATTGAACCTATGTGATTGAATTGGATTTTTGTAGCTTGTTGGCTTTATATATTTGTACTTTGCTTATTGATTCAATGATATTGTGTTATCTACGTGTTATTGTTAGATAGTATGATTGATTTGGATCAATTGAGTGTCGTGTTATCGCATTCATACCAAGAGGAAGCAAGTTATATTTATCCATTTCAATTGCACATTAAGTGGTTTTTAACAATATCTCAAGAGGTAGTAGTTAGCTATATTTGTAGGTAGCTACTATTAATTGAGATTATTAGACTCAAGTGTTATTTTGATGTTGTTATTAAGACTTGATGAATTTTTAACTCTCATAATCTTTTTGAGCAAGGATAGACATTTTCTTCATCACCAAGAGCATTCTTTATTCATATTTTCCATTGCATACCATTCCATTCACTCATTCTCCATTTTTATAAAAAGACCAAAAATAGTAATTTAGCTTTTAATTAAATTTTGCATTTATCTATTTCAACAAAAAAAAATCCAAAACCATTTCCCCTTGTTTTATTGTATTTGAATGGTATATAGATTACTTAGGATTCAATAAAAGGCTCTTTGAGAAGAGAAAATGATCATAAGTTTTCCTATACGCAATCCTTGGTTAATTTTTGATTGTGGACCCCAAGGCTAATGTAAGAGACAAAAAGTCCACTAATCAATAACCCACAATTTTAATTCAAATACTCAATATCTTTTCTTTTTCTCTTCTTTTTCATTTTTTTTCATTTTTTTTTTTACATTCTTCTGCAATTCTAATATTGATGATATATATACCCCCACACTTGTCAAAAGCCCATTTCACAAAAATTTCAACTGCTTTGCTAATTCTTTGGAATGAGGTAAAAACACTGGATATATCATTAAAACACATATTAGTAGGTTGAGAACAAAGAAAAAATCAATTAGGCTCAAAGGCGCTTATCAATGATATAATTGCAAAGTTAGCTATTTGGCTCTGGCTAAAGAAGGAAAATGAATGCCTTTATCATATTTGAACGTGCATGTGAAATGTAATCTCAACCAGATTTGAAGCAAGTTCTAGAGTGACAACTTAATAGGTGAATATCACCATTGTTCTGAAAACCGGACCGGACTGGCCGGTTCGGACCGGAAATCGGCGAACCGGCCAACTGGCCGGTCCGGTTCAACCAGTGGACCGGCACTGTTCCGACCCGGTCAGACCCGGTCAACCCGGGGTGAACTGGTGCAACCCGGCCGGTTCACGGGTTGCCTCTTTTTTTTTTAAAAAAAAAACTTTTCTTTTTTAAGCTCCAAATGACATTTTTCTTATTTTTTTTTTCAGAAAAATTATTTTCCTAAAATTTTTTAATTTTCAATGAGTTTTAAAAGGATTATGGAATATTTTTTGCATTAGTTGGAGAAACATTCTTATGTACTTAACAATATTTTTGTGGGTATTAGGTTTAGAAGATTATATTGGACTATTGGTTAGAAAAAAACTCTTATTTAGTTTTTTAAATGGTATGGATGAATATTTAAATTATATATATATTTTTAATTGACCCCGGTTTGACTACCGGTCTGACTCCCGGTTTGACTCCGGTCTGACCCACTGACCCTTGACCCAGTACCCTGACCGGTTCAGTGCCCGGTCCGGGTTTTAATACCTTGAATATCACACACAAGAGCAATAATCAGTAGTGATCAAATAGGCTCAAAAGCTCACGGTCATAGGCTTTCAAACTCAGCTCATTCAATCTTAAAATTCATTACCAATCGCAACAATCAGTTGTTCAATCATGCTATAAAATCTATAAATTGAATTGATCCATACTTAAAACTTATATACTTCTTAAGATCATTAAAAAGCACCTAAACAAAATGATTTTTTTTAAGAAGGAAACAAAAAACACATGTAACTGATAAAATGCATCTCAAGAGTTAAGAATAACTCTTTATTCTGTAATTTTTTTTCACACCCCATGCATCTAATGGTTTTACTAACTAACTAATTTTTTTTTTCATTACTATTCCTCCCCCAACCTAAATTAAACATTATTCTCCATGTCTTCTAGAGCTTAGAGAAAGTTTTTTTTAACATAAACGCACAATAACGTAAACCAAAATGCTAAGAGTAAAACCAAAAGATTAAGGAAAGTTACAACTGAAGAGTGGTATCTGGATTCTATGTCTGACTTCTATCTGAAGATTTCCCTCCTATTTGCTTGACTAATAGATCTGATTTAGGTTCATAAGTTTGCAGTTGATCAAACAGCTAATCAGCAGTTAGTGCAGAAATTATGGAATGGCGAGTCACTTGGGGATGAATCCTATTTCCATAGCACAATCAAAAAAAGATAACAGATCATCAACCATTAACATTTAACAATCCTAATGGCCTTTTGTGAAAGTTTAGCTTAGCCTAATATGCAACGCTAGAAATTCCATTCAACGTCTCCAAACCACCCGGTAGAGCTATAAAAGCTTGAGTATGGTAAAACATTTGTCCCAATCGTTCATGCAAGTTTGAAACCTGTAACTCTTGTCTTAAGGAAAAGATGTGATCTTCCAACTCCTTCACCCTTACACTCAAACCCTTGCTTCCATTACTGGTTGCAGAAATGGCCACACTTCCCCTTAGGTTCTGGATGCCTCCCCCGTATACAAAGTTGATCTTTCTAGCAACTAATGCATTTCCAAGTTCTTTTGCTGTAATTAGAAACTCTCCTTCTTTTCCCAAATCAGTGTCTCCAAAAATGTAAATGGATGTAAACCTACATTTTAGTACGATACCCTTTTTCTCTTCTTTTCTCTTGGACATTTTGTGTTTACAATTGGAAGAGTACATATTTATACTACTAAAATAGTGACAACAAGATCATGCAAAACATGCATTTTTCACAGAAGTTTGAAAACATTTTCGACACGAATGACTGGTAGGCCGTTACGTTAAGAAATTAAACAAAATAAGTAAATAAAGTCAAAAGTTACTGAAAACATAAGATAGATTAGACAAAAGCATGATTATGAACAGTATTTTTTATTTTGGCTCACATCCTCCTCTAGTTTTACGTCAAGTAACGTCTTAAACACTTTCTAGGAATTGAAAATTTGCTTCCCATCTAGTTTTCTTATAAACTAGTAAATAGGGTCTTTTAATGTTAGATCCCCAAGACAGTAGCACTCTTTTTCTTTGTTAAATATTTTCATTAAGTTGAGCAGAATACAATGAACATCACCACTCGGATGTGTCTCAAGAGTTTGAATGATATCATCCAATGACTCCTTACTCAGTCCGTCCTTTATGAATTGAATTTTATCTTCTCGATTTATAGAAACTATACCTTTGCTCTTACAATGTTAATCACATGTCCACCTTGCACATTTATGGCAGACCTTCATTCTTTTAGCTCTTTTCTTTTTGGAGTAAGAATTTCTTCCTATTCCTGACATAGGTTTAATAATTGACTCATGAATCTCATCTGCTAAACGTACCTTAGCTTCAATGATCCAGCATACATCCTCTAGAAAGCCCACACGCTTGAATATCTTCATTCTTTCAAGTCGACAGCTATAGATCTTCCTGAGCACATCTTTGGGAAGAGTGGGGAACCTATTTTTAAGCTTTACAAGAGATTCCTCCATGGTAACTTGAAGTGAAAATGATGAAATCTAAAATTTTCAATACAGTGCAGTGTGCTTCAGTAAGCAGGGAAGAAAATTTAATGCATAAGGAAAAGAAGTTTTAGTTTGCCTTCCAAATAACCGCCCTTCTTTAACATCTTTAGCTAGACAAAAATCAAACCAATTGATTTTTTTTCCTTTTCTATTTTTTATTATTTTTGGGTATCAAAGCGTACCTGTTAGTTCTTCAAACATGATGATAGTTTTCAAAGTGTTGAGTGTACCCTCATTATACTCTTTTAACCTTTACCCATGCACTTTGATTTTTCGATCACCATTTTGAATCCCCATGGTTCCATATGGCCATACTTGAATCACCGTAAAAGGTCCTGACCACCTTGATCTCAACTTTCCTAAAAAGTGCTTTAACCTTGAGTTATATAAAAGCACCTTTTGTTCCGGTGTGAACTCTCTCCTCAAAATTCTTTTGTCATGCCACATTTTTGTCTTCTTCTTGTATAACTTGACATTCTCATAAGCTTGTTGTCTGAATTCTTCAAGCTTATTGGGTTGAAGAAGTCCCTTCTCACCAGCTGCCTTTAAGTCAAAATTTAAGGCTTTTATTCCCCTATATGCTTTGTGCTCCATTTCTACTGGAAGATGGCATGCCTTTTCGTAGACCAATTGATATAGGGATGTACCAATTGGTATCTTGAAGGCAATTCTATAAGCCCAAAGTGCATCATATAATTTTATTGCCCAATCCTTCCTATTGGAATTCACCGTCTTCTTTAAGATCCATTTCAGTTCTCTATTTGAGATTTCTACTTGCCTGCTAGTTTGTTGATGATATGGAGTTGCAACCTTATGATTTACTCTATTTTTAGCTAACACTGATTGAAGATGTTGATTGCAAAAATGCCTTCCTCCATAACTAATAATAGCTCTAGGCATTCCAAATCTTGTAAAAATATTCTTCCTCAAAAACTTCAAAACCACTCGAGAATCATTTATTGGAAAACTAGCCACTTAAACCCACTTAGAGGCATATTCAACAGCTACTAAAATAAACTGATTACTAAATGAGGATGGGAAAGGCCCCATAAAATTGATCCCTCATATATCAAAAAGCTCAACTTCTAAGATGTTAGTTATAGGGGCTTCATATCTTCTTGAGATATTTCCCGTTCTTTGACATCTGTCACATGTCATAATTCTATGGGCATCCTTGAAGAGTGTAGACCAGTAAAACCTAGATTGAAGGACTTTAGTGGTGATGAATGACAATGATTTAAGACGTTGTCCATTTCTTCTTCAGGAATACTTCGCCTGAAAATTCAATATGGGCATGGTTTATATAAGAACGGATCCTCCTAAAGGTAATGCCTTACATTAACTAGAAACTTCTTCTTTTGTACTTTGGAAAGTTCATAAGGCATTACTCCGCTTGCCAAGTAATTTACAAAATCAACATACCAAGGGGTAGGTTGTGGTTGTATGACGAAAAGTTGCTCATCTAGAAAATTCTCATTGATTGATGATTCTCTCTTTTTTTTTCAGATGGCTCTAACTGAGAAAAAAGATCTACAATAAGATACTTGGTTCCTTTTTTGTTTTTGATCTCCAAGTCAAATTCTTATAGCAGAAGCACCCATCTGATCATTCTAGGCTTAGCATCTTTCTTCTCAACTAAGTATTTGATTGTTGAGTGCTCCATCCAGACAATGACCTTTGACCCTATTAAGTAGGCTCTGAATTTGTCGAATGCAAACATGACTGCTAACAACTCTTTGTTGTTGTTGCATAATTCAGCTGTGTGTCTGAGAGTGTCCTACTAGCAAATAGATGGCGTGAAAAACCTTGTCTCTTCTTTGGCCTAAAACAGCTCCAACTACATAATTGGTGCAGAAGTCAAGGCACTTTTTAGGCCCTGTTTGGTACGTGGTATTTGAGGACAGGGAATGAGATTGGATTAGGGATTGAGTCAGAATGTGTTGTTTGGTATGAGGGACTATGGGTAACCAAGGATTGGGAATACCACGAAAGTGGGATTGCTGCAAAGCCACCTCCCCCGTGGTATTGTGTTTTGAATCCCAGGATTGCAAAATTGTGAAGACAAAAATACCCTTAAATAAAATATTTCTAGACAAAAATCACCCCAATCATAACCTAAAATCCCTCTCAAATATTTACTACCTCTTTTTTTCCCCTCACCATCGACGTCTCAACTTCACACGGTTTCCCTCACCGCCGCTCACTCCGTCGCCTCAGCACCGATCACTTTTCCCCTTTCTCTCCGTCGAAGATGTGCATTGTTGGCTATTAATTAGCGATTTGATTGTGATATCGAGATGTCTCTCATCTCTATATCAGAAGTCAAAGCCACGAACCTATTAGACGAGAGCTCTTTAATGTTTGTTAGCTTCGCAAATCTATTAAAGTTCTCCTAGTTGTTAGGAATGGCCTCCCAAGAATGGTGGAATTTCTTGGTCTTCTTCCATGTCTAGTATTATAAAATCAGCTGGAAATATAAGTTTATCCACCTTCACCAGAGCATCTTCTAAGACACCCCTCGGATGTTTTATTGATCGGTTAGCTAGAAGTAATGAAACTGTGGTTGGCTTCACCTCTCCAAGACCGAGTTTCTTATAGATAGATAGAGGCATGAGGTTTACACTTTGCTCTAAGTTCACAAAGTGCTCTTTCAAAGTCACATTGACCTATGGTGCAAAGTATGTAAAAACTTCGTAGATCTTTAGCTTTGGAGGTAATTTCTTTTATAGGATAGTATGCACTCCTCAGTAAGTGCAACTGTCTCAAATTCCTTAAGTTTACGCTTTTTTGAGAGAATATCCTTCATGAATTTTGCATAACTGGCATTTGGGTAAGAGCGTCTATAAAAGGAAGTTTGATATGCAACTTTTTGAAAACCTCTAGAAACTCGCCAAACTGCTTGTCCAGGTTTGCCTTCACAAGTCTCTAAGGGTATGGAACTGGTGGTACATAAAGAGGAGGGTTATCTGGAAAGCTGATTCTTCCTAGTAGCACTTCATCCTCTTTAGGTTTCTGTGCTTCCACATGTCAACATAAGGTTTCAAAATAAATATAAGACACAGAAAGCTTAAACCCAAATACAACAAGCATAAAGTTCAAAAATAAAACATAAGGTTTCAAAATAAATATAACACACAGAAAGCTTAAACCCAAAATACAACAAGCATAAAGTTCAAAAATAAGACATAAGGTTTCAAAATAAATATAAGATACAGAAAGCTTAAACCCAAATACAACAAGCATGAAGTTCAAAAATAAAACAAGATGCATAAAAGGCCTATATATGCAGGTGGGTTGAGGAATAAAGGCCGTGGCAAAATGGATTGTAGGGGTATTGGATTATTTGCGTATTGGTAAAAAGTATGGGATGTAGTTTGTTTTTGTTTGTGTTTTTGTGAGATGTGTGTTAGGTTATATTGTTTAGGATTGGAGTGATTTTCATTTGTCGGCTTCAACTACTGTGCTTTTACTACCTTTTTTTATATTAATAAAATGAACTTGTGTTTGGCCAAAAAAAAAAAAACAACAACCCTAAGCCCAAACATCCCCACCAATCCAAAACCTAACACTGAATGAAAGATGGAAAGCCACGTGTGTTTCTTCTCTCCATATAATTTTTTAATTATAATTTGTTAACGTGTTCAAGTTGTTGGCACGATGGTATCATTTTTGCAGCTATTTTATTTTACGCATATAAGTTGTGAGTAATTATTTGATTATTTGTTCGGGAAAGGGAAAAAAACAGCAGAGTTGTTATTTCTTACCATCAAGGTTTTTATCAATAAATATATACCACCTCTTATTCTAAAATTAAGGTCTACTTTAGAAGCGAATTTTAGTTTAATTTATTTAAAATTTTTAATCTCCTAAAATTAGTCAAAGAAGTCTTATATTTTGGAAGGAGACAATAGTATTTATGAATTTGCATCCTGTAATAAAATAATTCGATGATCTTAACAGAATTGGGAAAAAAGGTCAATTTTATACGAGGGATTGAGCTGAGCCAATTTATGTGATATATTATAAATTGTTTTCACGGACATTATTTAAAGACCTTTTTGGAGTGCAAAAGACTTTCCATTTCCTAGCCGCCACTGCAAACCCTCACAGCAAAAATGTCTGCTCCCGAAGAAACGCCTACACCTACGCCCGTTGCTCCCGTTTCTCCAGCAGAAGAAGAGCCGGTGGCTAAAGAAGAAGAAACCCCAGAAGAAGAAGAAGAAACGGTGATCTCTCTGGTTAGCCCGGATACAGAGCAGCGTCTGAAGCAGCTGAGGGAGTTCAACGGTGGATTCTTTGCTGCTTGTCAGCTCCCCAACAAGAACTATGATAATGATGTCCGTGATTCTGGGAACCTCACCCAACTAGGTACTCTGCTTTTAACTTGTTTAAATCAACCCTATTCATTATTCCGTCGTTGCATTTGTTTTTATGAACTTGGGTCTTCAAACATTTGCTTATCTTTGTTCTTTCTTTTTTAGTCTTTCCTGCTATTAATTAGAATTATCTTATGGAGAATGAAGTTTTCTTTCTCCTGAGACACTCTCATGTGTATAAAATAATATTATCGTTGTGTCATCAGCTGGATGGCGCCGTAGAACTCGAACCGCCATCGGAGGCCGTTGACCCAGAAAGAAGGTCAGCGAGCGAGCTCATGGCTCGGACTTGCATTTCAAGCGCCGATATGTAATCGATAGCTTCCTCCAATATCACCGGCACCGGATGTTTCCGGGAACCGGGAACCAACCGCCCCAGAAACCTTACTTTCCTCTGAACCGCTGGCAAGCTCTTCCCCTTTAGCCAGAGAACGTTCACTCTCGGCTTCTTCGACCGGGCCGTTCCAGCGGCCACCGGCGTGACTCTCTGTCTCTTGTGCTTCCTGAACTTCAGCTTGAGCCGATTGGTCAGGATGGCTCTGCTCCGTCGGGTCTTCCCCTTTGCAGTGACGGCAATGACTCTATCAGCGGCTTCGAGGAAGGCTTTAACGCGGTGGGGAGCATCACCGGCGGTGGAAGAAGAAGATCGGAGTTTGACTCTAGCCAAGGCCTGATGAAGCTTGGAAGAGTAGATTTGCTACTGAGCAGGGGACTTCCATTTGATATGATTCTGTTCCTCATCTTGATGCATAAATAATATTAATAAATCTTGATGCATCATCAAATAATATTAATATATACCCAATCATCGTGCAGCGCATGGGGGTTTTCTAACGAAGTTTTTTTTTAAGCGACATTACCTTTGATCATCAATAGTCAGTAGCATTTATTGACCATCACATGGACAAGAATTAATTATGGTAGCTAATGTGTCTTATGGAATTGTTAGTGACGTCCTTCACATACACGTGCTTTTTTATTGCAGTTCCTTGGCTCCCATATTGCGCCATGTTGGGCTGGCTTTAGTTAACCTTTATGGCTTTATGGCGGGCGGTAAAACTTTCTTTGTAATTCCTTGGCTCCCATATGACTTTGAGTGATGGTTATTATATTTTCTTTATGTTTATGCAATGCACACATTTCAGTTTTGAAGCTTGTGTGGTTGTCATGAAAAATTTTGTGGTTTTAGTTGATTTTAGTAAGCACTCCAAGTAATTTTTT
This sequence comes from Inga oerstediana, assembly GCA_963210345.1. Lineage (NCBI taxonomy): Eukaryota > Viridiplantae > Streptophyta > Magnoliopsida > Fabales > Fabaceae > Inga > Inga oerstediana. The sequence continues at coordinate 64,921,403 of OY723401.1, read as the reverse complement.
TTTTTTTTTAGAACACAAAACTGGATACATAATCTCACAAACGAGACCTCCAACAATACAAATCCTAATCTCCTTCATCAACCACCTCCCCCTCTAAAGTATAATTGTTTTTATGTTATGTAATGGTAGGGCTACTTTTGTTTCCTTTTTTTTTCCGGATACTTTGTTGTGAAGATATATTTTTCTGTGAAGATTTGCTTCCTATGCAACAAGCAGGGGAGTTCATGTTAGTTATAAGATATATTTCCAAACACATACTCATATATTTTAAGTAATTATTTTATGGAGGTATTTCTTTCGTACTTTTCATATAATAAATATTTAAAACTCGATACTTCTTTCAAATTATTAATTTACTGTGTACTCTTTGAATATATAAACCCTAAACTACAACTACTTCTAAGTGCTGATAAAATAAGGATGTTACAGTGAGAGGAGGGAGAAATGTCGTGGCACTGGGGGAGGAGTGGTTTGGTGAGGGTAAAATGTTAATCCCTCTTAATGTAGAATGTAATTGAGGAGTTGTTCTTTATCTTTAATGTAAGAATCATTTCTCATACTTATTAATATTTTCCTAATTTACTCTGCTCCCTCTACAATAATCAATTAAGAAAGAGAATGAGGGAATTAAAGAAGATGATTACAGTATTTTAGACAAAATATATAATATTAACTAATTTAACTAACTTTCTTAATCTTTAGGTAAATAAGTCTTATATTAAGGATTGGAGTGAGTACGTATTTTTCTAAATAGCACCTAATATTTAAAGTAAATTTTGGAGTTGAAAAAATAATTAAGGGTAAAATTGCAATCAGTTTGGTCAGACACTATGTAGAATTAAAAAAATATTTTAAAGGGTTCAAAATATAAAAGATTATTTTGTAGGATACTGCATGCTATTTAAAAAATATTTTAAAATACTAAATACTTTAACATACTAAACACCATTTTTTTAAAAAAAAAAATCAACCCCATCATTTCCCAAAACTACACCAGCGCAAGGAATGGCAGCAGAGGGAAGCCAGATCCATATTTTTCTCCCTTTAACGGTGACAGTACAGGGCTTTGCGATAAAAGTTAAGAACATTGAGTACTGAGACTTGAGTATTTAAGATATTTTATTCTAAGCGAACCATAGAATAGAAATATTTATATCTTACTAATGAGGTTCTTGTGTGCATGAGGATTTGAATTCATTGGGGATGAATTGCTTCAAATTTGAGACCTCACACGCTGAATAAAGTCTTCGTCATTCCCATCAACGCATATTATTATTCAACCCAAAAGGCAACAAAGATATGAGCTAATGCATTTTCAATCTCCGGGGAGGAGGGATACGCACTTGAATCAGGACCCCACTGACCTGATTACTATATGTGCTTTCAATTTCTTGAACTTTTATTTTTTTGGGCAGAGAGAGGGTCGGACCTGGATGCATGGGCTGTGCGCGTCAGTGTGAGACACCAGTTAAGTGCCACGCGCATACTGGGACCACACACTTCAAAATGCGGACGATGTGTCTACCGAATCCCCGTTTATTTATTCATAAGAAAAGCAGAAAGAGAAAGGGTGTCAATGATTACAGGATTAATTTTTATTATATACAATTTTTTTAATAACCATGACACCGACATTATTTATATCATCAAATTTCATAGCCAACCGTCAAATAGTTGAGATATGGGTATTTTTTCACCTCAATACCGTTATAAATCACTAGATAGCCATCATTTTTTGTAAATCATTGGTCATAATAATTGTCATTACGAATAAACCTCTAATTAATTATATCATTCGATTTAACAAAAGCCAAATTTCATATCATTTTATTGAGTGTATATGTATCAACAAGATTGATTTAGCAAAGGAAAAGAAAGCAAAATTATAATTATTAATTGCACAAGAATCTTTTCATTCAAATTTCTCAGCTACGTATTTATCTTTTTGTTCCTAGGTTGACACTAATAAATAAATAAACAAATAAATACATTTATACTTGTAGAAAGGTAGACAAATCTCTTCCAACAACATTAAATTTTCACCTAATAACTCATCAATAGTTTTTATCTTTCACTTTCCTTGTTTAAGCATACCATAAGACTTATTTTACCAAGCAAGCCTCTTGATTTCAATATCACCATGATTCATATAAATCTTTCCCAAGTTTAACATTCATATTTAGTGGTTTCTATACTATATAATTACATCAATGCCACTTTAACATAATGATCAATTCAATTTAATAAAGTTCTTTCATCCAACAATCCACATTTTATATACCACTCAAATACTAACAAAAGAATAAACAATTAACCTTTGGAATTTTCCAATAGTCCTCTTTCCAACATCACCATATAAAGCTAGACAGCCTGAGAAAATTAAAGTGGAGACAAAAGAAACAAAGAAAGGCTTCACACGAATGTTTGCTTTTGCCTTTTCATTTTCAAATGTCGCCTCATAAGTCATTCGCTGCATTTCTTCTTTGGTAATGCAGAAATCGCAGTTGCCATTTTAATGTAAACTGCAAAATCTCAGTACATAAAGTGTGCATAATAAAGCTGGCATTCAGTTCACTCTACTATTGGTTTTATAAACCAAATGGTTTCCCTCAAAACTGCACCGTTGAAAGGCTTTTTCTACTTTTGGTTAATAAAAACCACGCTTTTTAATTTCACAGGACTCAAAGAGGAGCCTGTTTAAAGCTATAATTCACATAATTTGTTGCTACATATCGCAGCAAAATAGTTACTAGTCTAAATATAAGATAAAGTTGATTTTTTTTGGAGAAATTAAGGAAGCTCAATAAATTAGTTAATCATATCATGTATTGTGATCCTTAGATTATATATCAGTTTATAAGTTAGACAAAATAGTTTGAAGAAAAAATGATAAATATAAATATTTTAAAATAATTTAATTAGCTTTCTTAATATTTTCAAAAAAAAGTCAACTCTATCTTGTATTTAGGATAAGAGGGAGTAGTTGTTAAAGCACTAATTCATATTATATTATATATATTCGTTTGAGAAAGTAATCAAGTATTAGTACGGCGTCTTATACAATCATGTTAGTCTGAGAAAATTTCAGGTATTGAAGAGATTAATTGAATATTTTTCATGAGACTTTTCATGAAATATATAAAAGATTTAAAATATTATATGTATTTCTAGCTACATTCGTAGCTTCTCTGTAGCCCGGAAGAATCATGCACCTTTACTTTCTTTGTGAGTTTACATTAACAAAGTTTCAGTCAACTGGTCAACTGAACACATTAGTAAAGTAAAATGGGTTGTTGCCTGTATATTTTAAAGGAGGAAAAACAAGTCCTAACACTAGCTTAGAATGATATCATTGAAACAAGGCCAATGATGTCACCTTATTAATTCTTGGTAATAAATTTAATTTTAGATTTTGAAATTTTAAAGTTATTTTTCTGTCATTTTTCCAAATAAATATGGAGAGAGAAAATACTTTCAAAAAAATTTATAAAGAGAAAAATCAAGGAATTAATATGAATATATATATATATATATATTTTTATGAATAATAATAATAAATAACGGGAGTATTTTTTTAAAAAATAAATTTTAAGAGAAAATTTTAGTTGGTTATCAGCCTTCTGACAACTAAATATATTATTTAGAAATTTTATTTGATATTTAGAAAATACACTGGAAGTTATAATAAAAATGAAGAGAAATGGAGTTATACTAAAATTTATGAAATATTAAGTGTTCAGCTTGTTAAAAATATGAAGGCAAAAAAATAAAAATCAAAAAAAAGTTTGGGTATTTTTATAGATTGAGTATAAGGTTCACGGGTATTTTTGTAGGATCTATCTTCTCTCCTATTTATTTTCCGCTTGTTTCCACCCTTTGCCCCAAAAACTACATAGTTTTGGAGTAAATAAAGTCAGAGGAGCACTAATCTTTAAGGGGGGAAAAAGCATATGGTACTCTGAAATATTTGTTTAGTAACATTTAGACATTCAATATCCTAAATTCATTTTTAGCACACTCAATTCTCTAAGATATTTTTTTATTGACACTCAATATATATTGGAATTGGAAAGACTTTCAAAGTACTGGGTGTCAGATATTGAGTGCCACTAAAAAAATATATTAAGGTACTAAGTGTATTAGAAATTAGTTTAGGATCTACTGAAAAATGTTTCAAGGTGATTGATGTTTTTAACAAAAAAAAAAAAAACAAAAGTGCTCCCCTTAAAATCATATAATTTTAAGGTAAATGATGGGAGCAGATGAGGGGAAAAAAAAGGAGAGAAGCCAAGTCCATTTTTACAGGCTAACTAGGGAAATTGAGTTTTATTTGGAGGACATCCTAGAAAAACAAATTAAAACAAGAGAAAATGCAAGATTTAAAGACTGATATGAGAAGAAAAATCAAAGAGACAAGAAGATCAGGATGGAAGAGGCAAAATTTACCTGAGAAAAGTGGCGAGCCAAAAGAAACGAACAAAAAAAAACGCTTCACAGAAATGGTTGCTTTTGCCTTTTCATTTTCAAATGTCCCCTCATAAGTCATTCGCAGCATTTCTACCAGGGCACAACGGTAATGCAGAAATCTCAGTTGCCATTTTAATGCAAACTGCAACCTCAGTGCGTAAGTGTGTTTGGCTTTGTAAACCAAATGCTTTCCATCAAAACTACAACGTTGAAAGGACTTTTCTATTTTGGTGAAGTCACCTTTCAGCCCTGCGCTTCAACCTCACTTCTCCCTCTCACTGCTTTATTTATTTATTTTTTTTTATGGTTTATGCAATGGACCATTTTTGACCTTCGGTGCACCCACCTTCCAGGTATCCGGCGTTAACTTGAAGGCCAACGCCGGATTTACCAACATGGGCCCCCGACAACCGACTAGTCCTGATGCCCCCAATCTGATAGGCCCGACAGGAATTCACCTCTCACTGCTTTATTATCGTTAGCTTCCAATACAGAACTAAATTAAATCATTTTCATTGATATTTTGAAACTACGGCGGTAAAACTATTGGTCCAAATACATCATTACCCCCAGGTCAAAATATATCATGTACAAAATCAAATTAATTATCAAAATGATAAAATCATATTAATATTAAATATAATCAAATAATTTAAATTATTTTATGATATTGTAAAGAAAAACACTATTTAGAAATATTAAACTATGGCGGGGAGCACTAGATAGTTTCATCTAATACGATGAACTTTGATTCTTTGAATGCTAATAAAACCTATTTTTTCATTTTGAAAATAGAAAAAATTAAATAAAATTAGAATTATTCATTATATAAGTATATTTTAACCAAATTTCACAGCTACATATTTATCTTTTTGCCTACGTTAACTCTTTAATTATAATATTTCATCGTAAAAATATGAGACTGAAAAAAACATTTTATTTGGCCTGCCAACCAGTAAAAAAATTATAGTTATAGATTATAAATAGCGCAATTGATTTACTAAATTATATTCCTATACTTCTCTTGATACATCTGGACATATTTTATTTTATCTCTAAAGGTTTCACAAATATATGATTATTTTATTTATATAATGGGTTAACGTGCAAAAATATGTATGAGATTTTCTATAAAGTGTGTCCAACACCAAATGCTTTTTTAAGGGACAAAAATGACTATAAACTTTCAATATAGGTGCAAAAATACACATTGCTTGTTAGTTGACTGTTTGTTTACTTTTAAGGCTGACATGGATAATGATGTGGATGTTGAACCCAGGACCTGGGGAAAATCATCAAACCCTCTCTTTCCTTGACAAGTTGGATGACTAAAGGCCCGAGAAAAGAGGCGGGATCCACTTTATCAAAACAAGTGACACATGTCACTAACTCATTGGATCACCGGACAAATGGCACTATAGGAATTTGACACTTGGCACTATAATTTCGGCCAACAGCCCCAAATAAATAAAAAAATTGCAAAAAATATCACAAAATTGTTAGAAGAGAGAGAGAGAGAGAGCATGAATAGTAACTTTTCTTAACTTCAATCACTTGAAACTCTATCGAATCGGTGTTTTTTCTCAAAATACCCTTCACAAACCTTCTTCTACTCATCCTAAGCTTCATTTCTATGGTTTTGAATTTTTGTTTGGAGATGTTTGGTACCGTCTCGCTTGCTGGAGTACTGTCGGATTTCCGAACCAGTTGCAGAAATGCGTAGAGGTAACTGTAGGCATCGTTTTGAACCGATTGGTTTGTTGTTTGAATGAGTATTTTTTAGGGTGGGGTACTGTTCATATTTCAGAAAAGGGGTGTTTTTAAGGTTTAATCATGTATTTATGGTTAGATGATGATTTATGATGATACTGAACCAAGTTGTTGGATAAAATTCAGTTTTGGGCATTTTGGCTCAAAAGGGGTCTGTTCGGTCAAAAGTGTTTGGGGTTGAAGCTTTGAGATTTTGATATTAACATTGTCTTTAGAATGCAAAATTGTGTAGTAATAGCCCTAGTTGTAAATTCTGGACCATTGGAAATGTATACTACAAAACTGAAAATGCTGCCTGTGTGTGTTCTGTGCAAGATAGTCAGTTTGTATGATGTTTTTAAATAATTAAATGATTTTCAAAAATTATGAAACTTTCCAGTATAATAGTAGACATGTCAAGCTTTAAAATGATATATAATTTGTGTTATTTGGATATGTGTACTGGGAGTTTTGTATTTTCACAGTTCGGTCTAGAAAACTGGTGAATTCTGGGGGCAGTGAGCAATTAAGTGAGATATTGTATTGATAGGCATCCAAAAGTGTAATGATTATATTTTTCCATGAAACTAGACTAATTAGGGGCCACATAGCCTTTGAAATCATCACAATTGGACATCTGTACAATTAGATATGATTTTTCAAAGTCAGGTCCTGTTTTTTGAATGGAATCCGGAATAGGTTAGGTTTGGCATAATTCTGGGAATTCAGTGACTGTAATGTCCAAAATTGAGTATTTTTATGTGAAAGTATATTGAAAGAGATTTACATAGAATTTGGAACCAATCAATTTGGAATTCCCTGGAATTAATGGTGAATTTTTGAAGTTAATAGAAAAGCTAGCAGAATTGAGAACAAGGGTGAAAATGAAAATATAATGGCAGAATGTAATTAAGATGCACTTTGAGTCTAGAATTAACCAGCTAGGGATAGTTGGACCACTTTGACGTTACTTTTGACTTAGTATTCTAACTTTAATGACAACCAACATAAGTGCTTGGATTGTAAGAGGATTGGACCAAATAATAATTTGTTGTCCGAAATTCTAATCATAAGACCTGGCAGCTATCCAGAATCTAAGACATGCCTGAGCTCTGGGAAATAGTTGGATATTGCTCAAGGGAAGCAACCAGGTAGTGACCTTGTCTTTCACGTGTTATTAAATATACTACATGTTTTGTGGATTCATCATGAATTGTCTGACACAGTTTGATTATGGAGGGTAGTCGCCTGGGGCCTATTGCACGGGTGGACACTCAAGCCAATGTAATGTTCTGTGATGCACGAGTAGATGCCCGGGGCCTATTGCACAGTTACACTCAGGGCCATGTGATATACCTATAGTGATATGTTGAGCTGCATGTTGTGTACTAAATGCTATTGTGATAATTCTATTATATGATGACTGTGTAGTATGTTTTGTGGTGTGATATTTATATGATTGACTATAAGTTACCATTGAGATTATTTTGAATCTCACTCTTTTCTATAATAAATCTATAATACAGGCTAGCAGCTTGCAGGGTAAGAAGGTAAATACGGACACCTAGAGAATGGAGCAGAAAGACTTTAGTTGCTGTTGGTTGTCTGTGTTTGGATGTTTTTGGAACTGTATATGATGTACATAACTATATAAACCTGACAACAATACAGTAGTAAATCCAGCAGTACCAGTAGCTTAGTAAATGAACAATGATTATATATAAATAGATAACGCTTCCGATTAACAAAGAAACAGTAACTAATGAACGTATCATGAGACTTAAGCAGAGACACGCTCGAACACTCTAATAAAATGGATTTAAGCTAAGCACCAATGAGACTTAATGAGATAGTGAATGTTTATGAAACTGTTTGGAAAAATTTTATCCTGCTCAAAAATCCCTTCCAATCCTAGGTTCACCTCTTGAGATAGGTTTGGAAATTGTGAACGTTTTTTTTTTATCAATGTTTAATCCAGGAATGAATTATGGTTCCTTAACTGATTTCACTACTCTTTTGAACTTATCCGAGTCTATTGGACATAAGATGTGACAAAACACATCTCTTATGTTGATATTCACGAATTTGATATGGACACACCTACATCAAACTTTATTGATGAGGATGGACAATGGAAATGGCACTTGTTCCAGGACCTCTTGCCTCCTAATATCTTCAAAGATGTATCAGAGATTAGGCTTGCTGATCACCAAGAGGACCCCTCGTGTTTCTTGAACCAGACAACTTTAGGATGTTTCATAACTCGCTCAGCTTACTAGGCAATAGAATCAATCAATTGGAATGAAGCTGACAATAAATGGAAAAGGCTATGGCAACTCCCAGTAGCTCAAAGAGTAAGAACTTTCTGTTGGTTACTTCTTAAGGAGAGATTGCTCACAAATGTTGAAAGGTACAGGAGAGGAATGACCATGGATCAATGCTGTTGTTTATGTTAAGGAGGCATAGAAGACATCAATCATGTCTTTAAGCATTGCCCACTTGCTTCATCTGTTCAGAAAAAGATACTACCTGCGGATATCTGTTCAGATTTTTTCAAGACTGATGTAACATCTTGGCTAGCTAATCTGCTGAAAAACTCCCAGCTCCACAGGTCATGGAAGATTGGATTTTTTGTCACTTCTTGGAAGCTTTGGAAGTCAAAAACCACCGTATCTTTGCAAATGAAGTTTTTACTGCTGAAGGAGTATTGGCTCAAATTAGGGCAGTGATAGATCATACATCTAAAAGTTTTTCTACCTTTACATTTCTCATGTAATTTTCTTCAGTTTGCGTTTCTCAGTTTTGTTGTTATACTCTCTTGTGCCTTTACTGTTTTTACTGATTAATGATGTTCCATTTTCACTTAAAAAAATATTGTGTACAATAAAGTCTACTATAGACGTTGAGTATTTCATGTACACTTTGAAAATTAAAGTTAACACTGTTTCAACATCACCTCCCTCCTCATATATATCTCTATATGTTCCATAGTGTATTCCATATTATAACCGGCCAATACATAGCATGGGTTTGTATAGATATTTGTGAATTTAAATCTCAGAGACTATTTTTTGCGCCAACACATTAATAGTTTCTCAATCTTTGTTTGGCCTGAGCATGAACCGTAAATCCCCTCTAACAATTGTTTATTATGCAATTTTCTTTTGCTTCCTTTTTCCTTTCTTCATCGAATCCCATCTTCAGCAGAGATTTCTATATCCTCTCATTCTAGTTCCGCTCGTTATGCTTTATATAGATGTTGCATCTGTTTCGCTCGTTATGCTTAATATAGATGTTGCATCTGTCTTCATAGGTGGCATCATTAACCTGAAATTATGCTCATTAACTCCTATCTTATCCCTCAAATGTTAAATGCTTTCTTTGTAAGAATCAAATGAAATTTGTCCATAAAAATTGCAATAACGTTTCCATAGAAAAAGAATCTCAAGAACTGGAATGATCGGAATCTCTGAAGAGTGAAAGAAGAAATTAAATGAGGGAAAAGAACTAATAAATTTATATATAGATTCCTTTGGTACGAATGTAATGTGAGCCATTTCTCCCACACATTTCTTTTTAGTCGGTCTTGTTTAAGTATTTAATTATACATTATTTCCATTCATTTAAGCATTGTTAGACTCAATTATGAGCAAAATATTTTTTTTTTTAAGTTTATAATAATGATATTTAAGAAAAATTGGTAGAGTATAAGCTTATTTAGGTTTAGCTTGAAGGACCTGAGTCCTCTTTGTTGGCCTGAAAGGATATATTCAATTAAATATAAGCACATGTCAATATAAGTTTCCAAAATAAAAATAAGACACAAAAAGCTTAAATCCAAATACAACTAACATAAAAGAGCCCGTTTGGTTCCACTCCATTGCACCTTGAGGTGTAGTGTAAAGCAATGCAATGCAATATTAATTATAGAGCTAGTGTGTGATTTGATTTTTAGGTAATGTGTAATAAATTATTTTTCAATAATTATTTACAATTAAAATATTACACAATGTCTATTTTATACTTAATATAATCTTTATAGAAAAAATAATTAAGAGCCTTAGAGTTGCCTCATCATAAAAGGCCTAAGCCCAAACACTACAACCGTAAGCCTAAACATCACCACCAATGCAAACCCCAACTCTAAATCAAAGATGGAAAGCCACATGTGTTATTTCTCTCCACTATAATTTTCTAATTACAATTTAGTAACGTGTTCAAGTTGTTGACACGATGGTATCATTTTTGTAGCTATTTTATTTTACATATATAAGTTGCGAGTAATTAATTATTTATTTGTTTTGGAAAGGAAAAAAAACGGAAGAGATATTATTTTTTTCCATCAAGGTTTTTATCAATAAATATATACTACCTCTTATTCTAAATATAAGATTTATTTTAGAAGTAAATTTTATTTCTAAATATAAAAGCTTATTTTCATTTTATCTCTTATAATTAAGTAATTTATTTATATATTTTTACTTCGGTAAATTAGAAAAAGAGGTTTTATACTTCGGTAAATTAATAGGAGTCGGTCTTGTAAAAGTACCCATTGAACATTTTAAATGGGGATAAATGTACCAAAATACCGCCAAATTCAAAAAAAGCCTATTTTTCCAGCCATTCAATTACATTAAAAAATATGTTTATTCATGTGAAAAATTTAATTTAGGACCAAGGAAGTCATTCTCTCCCCGCCTTATAAACATGACAAAAAATCGTTCTCTGTTTATCTGATAGATAGGAGCGTAGGAGCTTATAAGAAATTCAGTTAAGTTTTATGTTTTATATATGAATTATTTCTGTCAAGTATTAGGGATTTACTATTAATTTTCCATTGTAAATTATGCCAGCTGGCATACATGAAAACTCGTCCAATTGAGGAAGAACATGTAATGAACGTAAATTTATCACAAGAAATGGATGGAAATGATTTATCATATATTAATCTGACACAAGGTCATGCATATCTCATCATCACAATACACAGGAAAATCATAAAGAAGGAAATAGTGCAACAGAATTCCAAAAAGAGAATACAAAAGCCAACTATCGAGGGAGGGGGGGGGGGGGGGGGGAGGGGGGGAGAGAGAGAGAGAGAGAGAGAGAGAGAGAGAGAGAGAGGTTCCAATTCATTCCAGGCGTGCCTTTCCTAACCATCTTTGTCCTTATTATACATCAGCAACGTCATCCAATTCATGCAGTTTCCATGTTTTCCGCTTGGACCTTTTGCATTTGGCTAGGCTCCTTACTTGGGCCTTAATGTTTTCTACATCATTTGATGCAATGCTTCCAATTCAGAAATATAACTCAAATGTTAATTCTGTTATATAGTAATATGTATAAATACAATTATTTTATTTTTTTAATTAATGTTGTTTTAGACTTTTCGTGTCTCGTAAGGGTACACAATTATTTCTTACAAAAAAAATGACTGATGTTAAGAAATAGAGGAAGTAATTAAAGATTTTTCTGGTGCGTTTCACACGTTTGTTTTTTTCTTTTTGGGGGGGAGTAGAACATAGATAATTGACGAAGAAACTGAGTATCACCAATAATTCAGTTTTCACCTTTATATATATATATATATATGTGCGCGCGCGCCCCGAGCATATGTGTATATATGTATATGTATATGTATATGTTTGCAGATTTTGTTAGACTTCGCATTGTCAATTCCACTAAGATATAACTCTTCCAAAGATATTTTTTATATTTTTAAGGACTCAAACTTGAGACCTCAAACTTAAACAGCCAAAGCGTCTTCAATAATTAGGACCAAGACCTAGTTGCAATTCAATCTTCATTCTATTTCTTAGAGACTTGGTCTGTTTTTACAGTTTAATAATATGAGCCAATTATGTTACATCAATGCTTTTTGTGTTTGTTGCACGAAATAATTAATTGTATTATACATCCAAAGAAACTTCATAGTGTGATGACTTCCTCAATCGATTGTAACACACCAATCATGAAAATGATCATTCAATCAAAACTTTCTAAGAAAATAATAATGAGTGAACACTAATTTTTAAATTGATTTTATGCTTAATTTTTTCCCCACACACTCTCTCTCTCTCTCTCTCTCTCTCTCTCTCTCTCTCTCTCTCTCTCTCTCTCTCTCTCTCTCATTCACCCTCTCTGCTATAAATAAAGTGTTGTACATGCACCCAAAAAAGACAAACATTCAGGGGCTGTCTTTTTCCGTGGAGTGATTCATGTCCATGCAAGCATGTAAGCCCTTCTCTGTTTATAAATATATACAAGAACATGAACATATATATATATATATAGATATATGTCTGATTTGACACAACCTTAACCGCCTCAGGGTCAAATCACAAATTACCACGAATTAAATGCAATATAGTGCAAACAACTCGGGATCGTTCTCTTATCAAGGAGCCATTTATTTTGACTACCCTAGGAAAATTTAAGTGTTATAAACATGGTTAGAAAGGGGATTTCTGAAATTGGTTTTTCTAGAAATTAAAATTTATGAAAATAAAACTATTCCTAATTTTTTGTATTTTGGAAAATAATAAAGAAATGATTTGGATTAAAAAGGGATAATATGATAAAATGAATCTTGGTGATGAAGAAAGTGGCAATCATTGCTAAACAAATCATAGGAGTTCAAATTTCATTAAGTCTCAAGAACAACCTCAAGATAACACTTGAGTCCAATATTCCCAATTAATAGTAGCCCCTACAAACATAGCTAACTACTACCTCTTGAGATATTGCTTAAACCCACTTAATGTGTAATTAAAATTGAAGTGATGCAAATTGTTCTTCTCAATTAGAATGTTCTAACGAACCATTTAAGAGCTAAAATCAACTACGATTACCAATTAATAACATGATAGCAAGCATAATTTCATCAAGCACATTAAAAGATATATATCAAAATGAACATCAAGATACATCATCCAATTAAAACTATAATGATCAATCCACATGGATACATAACAGCAGTCCAAGTCTTAAAACCACACAATGATTAACCTAAACAAGGAAATCAAATATATAGTCTAAGCATAAGATTAAATCAAAGAACTCTCCTACGTAAGCACAATTGCTCAAGTCACAATTCCTCAACACCAAGAAGCAAAAGATCAGCTACTCATGTCTATTAGAGAGCCCACACAATCTACAATTTGTTGAAGCATTACACAGAAATGACCAACGAATCTGCGAATGGAGAAAGAGGATGGGAATGGTTGAATAGATGATGACGATGGTGAATCTGAAATTTAGACAGTGAAGGAAATGGTGAATGAAGATTGATGAAGACAGTGGAGAGAGGCTTCTGGTGGTGAAGACAAAGATGCACTGACGGAAACGAGAATGTGGAAGGTTATGATAGTAACTGGAGCAAACCGAAGGCAGACTAGAATCGGTGCTGAAGCGATGGTGGTGTGGTTAAATTCAAAACCGAAGAAGGAGGAATGGTGGTCTTGTGGTGGTTAGGATAGAGAGACATTGGTAAATCTGGAAGTGTGGTGGAGGAAGAAAGAAACAGAGGAGGGATGATAGCATGAAGGTGTCGGCGGTGGTCAAGTGTAGCTCCGACAACGCTAATATGTGTTTCTGAATCTGAAATGATGGAGATGGTTAACGGTGTGTGGAGGTGGTGATAATCGGTGAGAACTGTCAACTCTTCAACACAGATCCTCCATACGCAGACTCCATTTTCTTTCTCTCTGTCGTGACTTCCCTCTATTCTGGATTTCGGTGTGGTGGTGAGGATGAGAGACGGTGAGGCAAAACTCTCTCCGTTCCAGCTCTCTTCGCTCTCAACTCCGCGCTCCTCGACTCCCCCCGGTCTATCTCACTCCCTCCAGCGGCGCTACTCTCTGATTCTCATTCGCCACACAGCTCCCTCCCTCCTCGGGTCTTCATGTCCGAATAGCCATATCCAGCTGGTCCTAGTGGGTTTCGGATCTCTTCAATATCAGGTCCTCTACCTCTGTTTCTCCAATCACTCTCGGGTCTGTATGCGTTTTGGGCTTTTTTTTTCTTTCAGCATCCCAAATACCACTGGATCTGTTTCTTTTTTTTAATATATATTGGGCTTGCTTTATTGTCTCATTTTCCAGCCTAATTCCAAAAATTAATGTAGGCCTTGTCTTTTCTCTTAGCCCAAGTCACCCACAGCTCCTTTTAAATCTCAACATTAGCCCAATTCCCTCTAAATAATTAATTTGAACCTCCAAAATCCTTAATTTTTTCTATAACACCTACAATGCAAAATTAAGTACAAGGTAACATCAAAAGTTCAAGGGACAATTGTATAAAAATAATTAAAAAATTGTGACCATTTTACCCCTAATTACCATCAATTCAAAACAAATGTCCCTAATTAAAATTTGTGCTTAATAATACAATAATGTCCTAGAAAATACATTAAAAATCCCAATTTAATTATGAAATATTACATAAAAATATGGTTAAATCAATGTCATAAGCATTAATTGAGACAGCGATACGCATATGGATGCAGAGGTTATGGTAAGCAGAATTTGATTTGAGATATATGTGTACGCTTTAATAAAAATAGCAAAGCTGAAGAGGCTCCTCACATCTACTTTATTTGATGCGATGCTTCCTATTAAGACTTCTCTGGTGCGTTTCACACGTTTTATGTGGAAGAAATATCAACATGGATTTTTGACGAAGAGACCCGTTAATATTTTATGATATTCATCACCAATAATTCAGTTTTCACTTTGTTTATTAATTAAAAGAGTGAGTTCACAAAATAAAACTGTTAGATCTCATGTTTTGATGATAACAAAAGTATGGTTTGAAAAGGAAATAATTAATAAACAAGTTTGAACTAAGTAATAACAGGACCAAGCATCACTTGAAGTAAGCATTGGAGTAATGAAGAAAGGCCAAGAGAAAATGCTGAGGAACTTGATCAGAAGCAAATCTTCTAAAGCATTACTCGAGGAGCTACTCGAGTAATGAGACAAAACTTGAAGTAACCAGAGACAACTTCCAGTAACCTGCCAACGTTACTCGAGTAGGTACTCGAGTAATAGTGTAAGTATTTTCAAGTTGCTCTCGGTCTGCCAATGTTACTCGAGGAGCTACTCGAGTAACCAAGTAAAAACTTGGAGTTGCTCTCGGCCTGCCAATGTTACTCGAGGCGCTACTCGAGTAACCATGTGAAAAACTTCCAGTTGCCTTCAAGTTGCCAATGTTACTCGAGGAGCTACTCGAGTAACCCTGTTTCTAAAATATGGAGCTCTCGGCCCTTTGTACTACTGCCAATGTTACTCGAGGCGCTACTCGAGTAACCATGTGAAAAACTTCCAGTTGCCTTCAAGTTGCCAATGTTACTCGAGGAGCTACTCGAGTAACCCTGTTTCTGAAATATGGAGCTCTCGGCCCTTTGTACTACTGCCAATGTTACTCGAGGAGCTACTCGAGTAACGACCTGAGGTAAGTGAAAACTTGAAGGTGATACCCGATTAACTTGATTTCTTTTTATCTCATTTTCCTCGAGTCCTTACTCTAGTATGCAAGTATCTAATGTTGTATTTTAAGTGGATTCCTCGAGTAAGTACCCGAGTATTCAGAAATATTCTCAAGGTAAACCTCAAGTCATTACCAGAGTAAGTCATGCACAAAATCTCAGTTACTCGAGGTGGTACCCGAGTAACCTATGCAAAAATGAGTGCATTACTCGAGTCAGTACCCGAGTAATGAGGTAAGTGCTCTCGGCATTTAAATCCTGCCAACATTACTGGAGTAGAGCATCGAGTAACCAAAAGTTTATTTGAAGGTTTACTCGAGTTGGTACCCGAGTAACTCATAAAGTTGTGAGTGCATTACTCAAGTAGGTACCCGAGTAAATAACTATTCCCAAAGGTTTGAAATTTAGTTTACTCCATGCACTACCCGAGTAATCTTATACTTGTTCATTGACTTGCAGTTAATCAAAGATTTTCCGATGATACTCGAGTAGGTACTCGAGTAAACTTCAAGGGATACTCGAGTAGCTACTCGAGTTAGCATACCCAGAAATTTAGAAATCATTCAAACGTTCATTGATTTGTTTCCTATATGATTAATCTTTCATTGTATTAGTATTCTTAGTCTATTTACAGATAAACAATGAAGAAATCACTTCAAGAGATGGAAGTCAAATGAAACGTTCAAATGCCAACCACCGCCAACGGATATTTTTTCAAAAACTTGAAAAGTCAATAGTGGCTGCGCACTCTCCAACGGACGAAAGAAAATGTTCCAACGGTCATCACCAACATATCTATATATATGGGAACATCCAAACAGAGAAGAACAACCAAGCACACATACGAACGTATCATCAAGTTCATTACTCTGTTTTATATCATATTTGTATTTCTATGCTTCAGTGATTCTTATTCACTCTTTGATAGAGATATTTCATTCAAACTCAATAGTTGTTATTGAGATAACTTAAGGTTGTGGAACCTTGAGTTGGGATTGGATTACAACTTGTAAGGGGGAGCGAGTGTCCAGGTGAAGGAACTTGCTTGTACTGTGGTGCCAAGAACCCACTGAATCTTGGAAGTTATAGTGAAACTCTCAGAGAAGCTCTGAGGACTGGACGTAGGTCAAAGTGGTTGTGGCCGAACCAGTATAACTCTCGGTGTACACTTCGGTGATATTTCTCCTTACTCTTTATTACTTTATATTCACCGTAAAGGTTTTATATTTGCAACGAAATTTTAGTATCACCCAATTCACCCCCCTCTTGTGTGAAACGCTTGCTCTAACATTTGGTATCAGAGCGTAGGTCTTCTTGTTAAGGTTTAACAACCTAAGAAGGATCCAATGGCAAGCATGGGTGAAGGAATTCTTCCCGACGGAGCATCCATCACTAGACCTCCCGGTTTCAATGGAGAACACTTTTCTTTCTGGAAAGCAAAATTCAGAGTGTTCGTGATGGCTACTGAATATGGGCTATGGGATGTAATTGAGAGTGGAAATTATCAACCTACAAAGACTATAGATTCTCAGAAAATTCCAAAGACACCAGCGGAATATGATGAGAATGACAAGAAACTTATCACTCTCAACAACAAGGCAATTCTGATGTTACAAAGTTCTTTGAGTCAAAATAAATACTTCAGAATTTGCACACTTCCAACAGCAAAGGAAATGTGGGAAGCTCTGGAAATAGCTCATGAAGGAACTTCGGGAATAAAGGAGAATCGAATCAACACCTTGATCACTGAATTCGATCTACTTCGAATGAAATCAGGTGAGTCAATTTCTGAATTCGAACTTAGATATACTCATCTTGTTAATCAACTTGCAGCACTTGGTAAAGTCTATGATCAAAATACCCAAGTACGAAAGATTTTGAATATTCTTTCTAAAGAGTGGGAGGCCAAAGTCACTGCGATAGAAGAGGTAAAAGGAGAATCAATGAGATCAGTTGCTTCTCTATTCGGAAGTCTTTCTAAATATGAAAGCAAATTAAAGTTCAAACGGGAACTAGACGACATCAGTGACAAAAGAAAGAAAGGTCTAGCACTAAAAGCAAAAGAAAAAAATCAAGATGAAGATGAGGAGTTCGATGATGATGAAATGGGCTTAATCATAAAACGATTCAGAAAGTTCTACAAGAAAGGTCAAGGCTTCAAACACTTTCAAAAAGGAGGAACTAGCAGCAAAGACCATATCATTTGCTACGAATGTGGAAAACCAGGACATATCAAATCAGAATGTCCAGAACTCAATCAAAAGAGCAAAGAAAAGAGAAAAGGCAAATTCTTTAACAAAAAGAAGGCCTTTGTATCTGCTATATGGGGAGATAGTTCCTCTGACGAAGAAAGTGATGAAGAAGAAGTAGCCAATATATGTCTTATTGCTTAAGAAGAGACAGAAGAAGAGGTAAATGATTCTGAACCTACCTATGATGAATTACTTTTTGAATATAATGCTTTACATTCTGAATTCATCAAAGTAGTTAAAGAATTAATTGTTTTCAAAAAGAAAAACAAAGCTCTTGAAATTGAACTTAAAGAAAGTTCAGAAAA
Source organism: Inga oerstediana (assembly GCA_963210345.1). Taxonomy (NCBI): domain Eukaryota; kingdom Viridiplantae; phylum Streptophyta; class Magnoliopsida; order Fabales; family Fabaceae; genus Inga; species Inga oerstediana. The sequence continues at coordinate 64,903,143 of OY723401.1, read as the reverse complement.
GAATTGTGAAAATTGTTTTTCGTTGAAAAAGAAAAACATTGATCTCACAAAAACTCTTGAAAAATTTACCAAAGGAAGTGAGATGCTAAGTGTGATTTTAAAAGAACAACGATTTGTAAATGACCGATCTGGTATTGGATATGATCCAAAAACAGATAAAAGGAAAGGTAAAAAGAAAGTAGGAGGTAAGTCATATTTAAATTATTTCCAGCATTCTGTGCATATATCAAATGCTTTTGCATTTTGTAATTATTGTAATAGAAAATGTCATTATACCTCGTCATGCATTCATAAGAAGAAAGGAAACATAGGAACCTACAAATGGGTACCTAAAGGCACATATGTTCAGAAAATCATTTATACTAACCCAAAAGGACCCAAAAAGAAGTGGGTACCTAAGACTTAGTCATTTGATTGCAGGTATGTCTTAAAGCATCCAAAAATAATAAGTGGTTCATAGACAGTGGATGCTCTAGACATATGACCGGAGATTTCGAAAGTTTTACCACATTGCAACCTAAGGAAGGTGGAAAGGTAAAATTTGGAGGAAATCAATCCGGAAAAATAGCAGGAATTGATGAAATCAAAAATGACAAAGGCATACAAATCAAATATGTATATTACGTTGAAGGCTTGTGTCATAATTTGCTGAGCGTAAGTCAAAGTGCAGATAAAGACAACTGGATAATATTTGATTCAGTGGAATGTCTAATTATCAACAAGAAAGACTTACTACTTGATAAGAAGAATATCAAAGCTAAGCTCAGAGCAAAAAGGGAAGGTAACTGCTATACCTTAGATATTAGTAGAAATGAATCTGAAAACTGTTTTCTGAGTAATGCCGATGAAAGTTGGCTATGGCATAAAAGATTGGCTCATGTCAACATGCATCAACTAGGCAAACTACTCAAAAAGGACTTAGTTCTTGGATTACCCAAAGTAAATTTCAAAAATGATTTGATTTGTGACGCATGTCAAAAGGGTAAACAAACTAAATCATCTTTCAAATTGAAAAATGAGATCTCAACAAATAGACCATTACAATTATTGCATATGGATTTAGTTGGTCCAGCAAGAGTAAAGAGTCTTGGTGGCAACTTATATTCATTGGTCATTGTTGATGATTTTTCTAGATTTACATGAGTTATTTTTCTATCATCAAAAGATGAAACCTTTGAAGAATTTATTGTTTTTGCCAAGAAAGTGCAAAATGAGAAAGGTATGTCTATTGCAGGGATTAGGACTGATCATGGTGGAAAATTTGAGAATCAAGCCTTTGAAGAATATTGTGATACTAATGGCATTAATCATAATTTCTCTGCTCCAAGGACGCCCCAACAAAATGGAGTTGTGGAACGCAAGAATAGAGTGCTTACTGAAATGGCTAGAACAATGTTAAATGAAAAGAACATGTCTCAAGTTTTCTGGGCTGATGCTATGAGTACAGCATGCTATATTTCAAATAGAGCCTATATCAGAACGAAACTTGGAAAGACACCATACAATCTATACAAAGGAAGGAAGCCAAACATTGCTCATCTACACATCTTCGGTTGTAAGTGTTTCATTCATAATAATGGTAAAGATAACTTAGGAAAATTTGATTCTAAAACTGATGAAGGAATTTTCCTAGGATATTCTAACCGAAGTAAAGCATATAGAATTTTCAATAAAAGAACTTGTGTTGTTGAAGAATCAATTCATGTTGTATTTGATGAATTTGAATCCTCTGACAAAATCATTGATGAAGAACAGGAAGTTGTTTTAAATCAAGAAAATGGTCAATCTATTTCTACGTCTCTTATTCCAGAAGTTGATGAAACTAAGGAAGAAGAGCAATCTCTAGGTCAACCTAAAGCCTGGAAATACAATAGAAGTCATCCCTTAGATCAAGTCATAGGAGATGTGAATGAAGGGATCAAAACTAGAAATAGAGTTTTCAATGAAGTAAGTTTTTCTGCATTCATTTCTGAGATTGAACCTTCTAACATTGATGAAGCCCTGTCAGACAATGATTGGGTTATAGCAATGCAAGAAGAACTAAATCAATTTGAGAGAAATCAAGTTTGGGATTTGGTACCCCGACCCAAGGATCATCCGATCATTGGAACTAAATGGGTATTCAAGAACAAACTCGATGAATCCGCAATTATTGTCAGAAACAAGGCAAGGTTGGTGGACAAAGGCTATAATCAGGAAGAAGGGATTGATTATGAAGAAACGTATGCTCCAGTGGCTAGATTGGAAGCTATACGTGTACTCTTAGCCTTTGCATGCATCAAAGGATTCAAACTCTATCAAATGGATGTAAAGAGTGCATTTCTAAATGGTTACATCATGGAAGAAGTGTATGAGAACAACCTCCAGGTTTTGAGGATGTTACTAAACCTGACCATGTTTTTAAACTCAAAAAGGCTTTATATGGTTTAAAACAAGCTCCTAGAGCCTGGTATGAAAGGCTCAGCAAGTTTCTTATCGATCAAGGTTTTGTACGAGGAAAAGTTGATACAACATTATTTATAAATCGAAAACGTGATGATATTTTAATTGTTCAAATATATGTTGATGATATTGTTTTCGGTGCTACTAATGAATCTCTGTGTAAGGAATTTTCTGAGATAATGCAGGGAGAGTTTGAGATGTCAATGATGGGAGAATTAAATTTCTTTCTTGGTTTGCAAATCAAACAAAGAAAGAATGGAATCTTCATATCTCAAACAAAGTACTTAAAAGAGCTTTTGAAGAAGTATGGAATGGATGACGCAAATGGCTCGGACACGCCTATGAGCTCAACAACGTTGCTTGATGCTGATGTCAAAGGGAAAGACTACAATATCACAAAATATAGAGGAATGATTGGTTCATTACTCTATCTCACGGCAAGCAGACCAGACATCCAATTTAGTGTTGGCATATGTGCAAGATATCAATCGGATCACATGCTGAAACGGTCAAACGAATCTTTAGATACCTTGCTGACACACCAGAATTGGGTCTGTGGTATCCCAAAGGAAGAAGTAATATCTAGTTGCATATTCAGATTCTGATCATGGAGGATACAAGACAGACAGAAAGAGCACCAGTGGACAAGGACAATTTCTTGGAGGATCTCTTGTCTCGTGGTTCAGCAAGAAACAAAATACAGTGTCTCTTTCGTCAACGGAAGCCGAATATGTTGCAGTCTCAAGTTGTTGTGCACAAGTGATATGGTTAAAACAACAACTACAAGACCTTGGTATTTATCTCAAAGAAATATCAATCTATTGTGACAATACTAGTACGATAAGCTTGGCAAAGAATCCAGTTCAACACTCTAGAACCAAGCATATCGATGTCAGACATCACTTCATCAGAGATCATGTCCAAAAGAAAGATGTGAAAGTGATATTCATTCCTACTCATCTTCAACTAGTTGATATCTTCACAAAACCTCTTGCAAAAGATCAATTTCTATACATTAGAAGAGAATTGGGAATGGTAAATCCCAATGAGTTATAAAAAATTTCAGCATTTCATAATATTAGATGAAGTCACTTGATAATGTTTTGATGATTACTAACTTAAGCATCGGAGTATATAGAAACGTGTTTTGCAGGAAGAAAGAAACTCTGTTTTGGGAAACAAAAATAGAGATTATCAGAGGACACATTTACTGAAGTACCAACTTGAAGTTATGGCTAACACAGAAGCAATACCCGAGGACCAACTTGAAGTAAAGTAACACTTTACTCGAGTATGTACTCGAGTAATGGCCCACAAAACTGGAAGTAATGGATCAAGTTACTTGAAATTTAAATCTAACGGTTCAGTTTTCAAAGAAATGAAGAGTCAAAAGTTGAAAAGCAGGTTACCCGAGGCGAGCCTTGAGTAAACTTGAAGCTTACTCGAGTAAGGCCTCGAGTAATGTCGGAGTTCAGATTCTCAAATTGATGAACAATGACTCAAATCTGATCAAAATGGGTTATAAATGATCGAGAGAACATCTATGGATAATTACTATATTATTCATACCAGGTACGCAATTTAAATGAATTATTTTATAATTTTTTTGTATGAACACCCGAGGAAGGCCTCGAGTAAACTTGAAGTTTACTCGAGTAAGGCCTCGAGTAAACTCGGTCATTTTCACAAAATCTCCTCGAGTAAATCACTATTCTCTCTCACAGAAATTTTTCACAAGTGATTCCTTGTCCTATTTCCGTCAAAACCCAACCATTTTCATTCCTAGAAACCTCCTATCTTGCTCAAAATCCCTGTGCCCTAAAAACGCGACTGAGCTTCTGTTTTTCTGAGAATTTCAGTTTTTCAATTCTTCAAAAAGATGAGAACCAAAAATCTTACTCCCATAGAATCCTCTGAATCTCAACAACACACTGATCCTCTTTCCTCTCCTCCCAAAAAGAGAAGAAAGTTAACCCCGAGACCAAAAGCTAAAATCCCTCTTCAACCTCAATCACAACCAAAAGCCAAAGGAGTAGTGATTAAAGAGCCCATTGTGACAAGGGCTCAATCTAAAAAGAGTACCTCAACAGGAAGAGGGAAGAGTGCCAAATCTCCCTCACCTCCTCCCTCTGATTCCTCTACCCCTTCTTTTACTCCAAAGCCCTCCAAAAAGCCTAAATATGACAGAAATGTGGCTAAGGCTATGGCTGGGATCATTGACCAAATGGAGAAGGGTCAATCTTCCAAGAAGTCCAAGATACCGGAAGCAGAGATCACTACCCCACCAAAAGGTTTCAATGTTAGCAAATTGGTGGAGTCTCTGAAGTACTCGACTCAATTCTCCAGAAGAAAGGTGTGTAAGACACATTATGTTGATCTAAAGTTACTTCAAGAGGTAGTGAAGCATGACCTAAGTCCTTATTTAGATCCCTTTATGCCTTGGCTATCTATTACATTACCTTTTTGTACTAAAGTGATCACCCATTTTTATTGTAACTTAGAGATCATAGATGAGCCTAACAGAACCTCAGTAGAGGAAGAAATGACCACAACTGTGAGAGGCCAAAAGATTTTAATTTCTCCATCCAGAATTAACTTGTGGTTAGGGATAGAGAACCCCCCAGATGATATATATTCTGAACTTGAGCCAAACCAAATATTCACTATTCTCAAACCCGGTGAGCTAGTAGGCCCTCTAAATTTCAAGCCCAGTGACATGTGTGATCATCATAGGGTCCTTTGGTACATTTACTCTAGGTCCCTAGTGAACAAAGCCAATAATTACACCCATTTCTCTGATAGGGACTTTAGGTGGTTTGCTTCACTGCTTCTGAAGGAACAGAAGGATCTAGGAGAATATATTTTCTCGGAGATGAAAAGGTACAAGGTGGATGGAAAGGCTACCACACCAATGCCATATCCTCAGATTGTGTCTCTAATCCTGAAAGAGAACAAAATATGGTATTTGGATAGCAAGGAGCCAATTGAGAGGTTGACTCCAGTTGGAAGGAACCATATTGGAAAATTGAACATCGATATTCCTCTCAAAGGCCCTCTGGAATCTGGATCCAAGAAGAAGAGGAAGACCACTGAAGCAGAGACCAGTAGGTTGGATGACACTCAGTCATCGGCTCCAGCTGCTACCACTTCATCGCCATCCTTCCTCAATGCCACTCTCCAGCACTTTATGGAGAACATACTCAGAGGCTTCCATGTGGACATAGCCAACACAAACGCTGAGCTAATCACCAATACGAACTTCAAAATGGGGGAGCTGGTTGAGAGAATAGACAAAAGACATGAGGAGTTGGTTGAGAGAATGGATAGAAGGCACGAGGAGTTGCTAGCAGAGCAACGTGCCCAGGGGGAGACATTGAGACTGATTCTAGCACGATTGGACTCCTTGGGTCCTGGACCTTCTGCCGGTCCCTCCTCATCTGCACCACCACCACCTCCAGAGGACCTTCCTACTGATACTCCTATTCCTGAGGCTGAACCATCTACCCCTCTGGTCTCTGATCCACTTGAGCCCCAAGGCAAAGATATTTTATTCACAGTGGATGATCCTGATACCCATGAGACCACACATATCATCATTGATGATTCACCTCCCAAACCTCAGCCTGAGTCCGCTCCTAAACCTATTCCCTCTCCTACCCACACTGAGGAAATATCTCCCTCTTCCTCACCTGAACATCATACTCCCGAGGCTGAGACTACTCCTGACATTCATACCACTCCCTCAACCTCTACTATGGTGGTTTTCCAACCTTCACTTCTCGGCAATGACATCCATATCCCTCCAGTTCATCTGCCTGACCCTGAGCCCTCTAGTTCATTTGATTCTTTGGATTCAGATGATTCCATGGTCTTTCCAGTGACACCCATTTCCATGGTCAAGCCTCCTAGCCCTCCACTTGATTGATGAAGCCAAAAAGGGGGAGAAGAGCTTGAGAGTGATTTTGTGAATGTGTCCTAGTTTATTTTGGGGTATTTGGGTGTACATGGGATTTTAGGGAGCTTTTTGATTTTAGTTTGAACTTTATCTTGTAATTTGAAAGTTTTAAGATTAATGCAAGTGTGTTATGATTTCATTTTAAGTTTATTACAGTTTTGAATTATGATACATGTTTGAACTAATGAAGTTGTTATGTATGCAAGGTATATTCAAACTTAATAAGACATATTCAATTAAGAATTCAATTCAAAAAACCATGTTCAAAATCACCAAGTTTTGTCATCATCAAAAAGGGGGAGAATGTTAGATCTCATGTTTTGATGATAACAAAAGTATGGTTTGAAAAGGAAATAATTAATAAACAAGTTTGAACTAAGTAATAATAGGACCAAGCATCACTTGAAGTAAGCATTGGAGTAATGAAGAAAGGCCAAGAGAAAATGCTGAGGAACTTGATCAGAAGCAAATCTTCTAAAGCATTACTCGAGGAGCTACTCGAGTAATGAGACAAAACTTGAAGTAACCAGAGACAACTTCCAGTAACCTGCCAACGTTACTTGAGTAGGTACTCGAGTAATAGTGTAAGTATTTTCAAGTTGCTCTCGGCCTACCAATGTTACTCGAGGAGCTACTCGAGTAACCAAGTAAAAACTTGGAGTTGCTCTCGGCCTGCCAATGTTACTCGAGGCGCTACTCGAGTAACCATGTGAAAAACTTCCAGTTGCCTTCAAGTTGCCAATGTTACTCGAGGAGCTACTCGAGTAACCCTGTTTCTGAAATATGGAGCTCTCGGCCCTTTGTACTACTGCCAATGTTACTCGAGGCGCTACTCGAGTAACCATGTGAAAAACTTCCAGTTGCCTTCAAGTTGCCAATGTTACTCGAGGAGCTACTCGAGTAACGACCTGAGGTAAGTGAAAACTTGAAGGTGATACTCGATTAACTTGATTTCTTTTTATCTCATTTTCCTCGAGTCCTTACTCTAGTATGCAAGTATCTAATGTTGTATTTTAAGTGGATTCCTCGAGTAAGTACCCGAGTATGCAGAAATATTCTCAAGGTAAACCTCAAGTCATTACCAGAGTAAGTCATGCACAAAATCTCAGTTACTTGAGGTGGTACCCGAGTAACCTATGCAAAAATGAGTGCATTACTCGAGTCAGTACCCGAGTAATGAGGTAAGTGCTCTCGGCATTTAAATCCTGCCAACATTACTGGAGTAGAGCATCGAGTAACCAAAAGTTTATTTGAAGGTTTACTCGAGTTGGTACCCGAGTAACTCATAAAGTTGTGAGTGCATTACTCGAGTAGGTACCCAAGTAAATAACTATTCCCAAAGGTTTGAAATTTAGTTTACTCCATGCACTACCCGAGTAATCTTATACTTGTTCATTGACTTGCAGTTAATCAAAGATTTCCTGATGATACTCGAGTAGCTACTCGAGTAAGCATACCCAGAAATTTAGAAATCATTCAAACATTCATTGATTTGTTTCCTATATGATTAATCTTTCATTGTATTAGTATTCTTAGTCTATTTACAGATAAACAATGAATAAATCACTTCAAGAGATGGAAGTCAAATGAAACGTTCAAATGCCAACCACCGCCAACGGATATTTTTTCAAAAACTTGAAAAGTCAATAGTGGCTGCGCACTCTCCAACGGACGAAAGAAAATGTTCCAACGGTCATCACCAACATATCTATATATATGGGAACATCCAAACAGAGAAGAACAACCAAGCACACATACGAACGTATCATCAAGTTCATTACTCTGTTTTATATCATATTTGTATTTCTATGCTTCAGTGATTCTTATTCACTCTTTGATAGAGATATTTCATTCAAACTCAATAGTTGTTATTGAGATAACTTAAGGTTGTGGAACCTTGAGTTGGGATTGGATTACAACTTGTAAGGGGGAGCGAGTGTCCAGGTGAAGGAACTTGCTTGTACTGTGGTGCCAAGAACCCACTGAATCTTGGAAGTTATAGTGAAACTCTCAGAGAAGCTCTGAGGACTGGACGTAGGTCAAAGTGGTTGTGGCCGAACCAGTATAACTCTCGGTGTACACTTCGGTGATATTTCTCCTTACTCTTTATTACTTTATATTCACCGTAAAGGTTTTATATTTGCAACGAAATTTTAGTATCACCCAATTCACCCCCCCTCTTGTGTGAAACGCTTGCTCTAACAAAAACTAGATTTGAAAATGTAATGTAGTAGCTCAACCTAGGTCGTTCTTGTGAGGAGATTAATTTCCAAATTTCTAAATAATAAAGTGATAAAAACCTTAAAGTTGTGAAAAATCATTTGGAGAAAATGCATTCTTAAACTAATGAAGTAATCTAAGCTAAACAATATTTTTTTATTTTTCCGTTTTTAAAACAAAGAAGCAATTGGAATAGAAATTAACACTAATAACAAGATAAATTCAATTAATTAGTATAATGATAAAATGGGATTCCCTTGAGTTGAGGTTTTAGTCCTCCTTCCTTGCTAACGATATGAATTCCATAATATTAGTCAAGAGGATGGAACTAAATTGCCACTAGCTCCATACTTGCAATAATCATTTAATTCATTCTACCGAAGCAATTAAATGAATACTACCAAATAATTCAAACTCAAAGAGATAAATAATCAACTTCCAATTCTAGCTTGTAATTACCATTACAAAAGTTCAAAGCATTTAGTTTAGTCATTTACAATCCATTTAACCAAGTTGGAATAAACAACTCAACCTACTCTAATTTTAATCATACAAAGCCTAATTAATCAACTCCTGGCTCAACCACCAAGTTTATTCACTTGGCATAGAACAATTATTTCTTACAAAAAAAAATGACTGATGTTAAGAAATAGAGGAAGTAAATGACATTAAAGACTTCTCTGATGTGTTTCACACGTTGTTTGTGGGAGAAAAACGGAAAGGAAAAGGAAAGGGTCAAAAGGAGAACATAGATAATTGACGAAGAAAGCGACTATCACGTTGTTTGTGTTTGTTGCACGAAATAATTAGGACTAACACATGGTTGTAATTCAGTCTTCATTCTATTTGTTAAAGACTTGGTCTGCTTTTACACAGTTTAATAATATGATCCAATTATGTTATCATCGATGCTTTTTTGTGTTTGTTGCACGAAATAATTAATTGTATTATACAGCCAAAGAAACTTCATAGTGTGTGATGACTTCCTCAATCGATTGTAACACACCAATCATGAAAATGATCATTCAATCAAAACTTTCTAAGAAAATAATAATGAGTGAACATTAATTTTTAAATTGATTTTATGCTTAATCAAAATTTGATTTGAGATATATGTGCACGCTTTAATAAAAATAGCAAAGCTGAAGAGGCTCCTCACAAACCTTCTCTGTCTACTTTATTTGATGCGATGCTTCCTATTAAGACTTCTCTGGTGCGTTTCACACGTTTTATGCGGAAGAAATATCAACATGGATATTTGACGAAGAAAGAGACCCGTTAATATTTTATGATATTTGTCACCAATAATTCAATTTTCACTTTGTTTGTTAAAGACTTGATCTGTTTTCACACAGCTTAATTATATGTTCCAATTGTCATCAATGGTTTTTGTGTTTGTTGAAGGAATCGATTTATTGTATTATATAGCCAAAAAAATCTTGATAGTGTGATGACTTCCGCACTCAATTGTAACACAGCAATCATAAAATGACCATTCAATCAAAATTTTCTAAAAAGAATAATAAGTGAACACTTGTATCCATACATGAAGACACACACACATTATGCTTTATATTTGTATGTTAATATTTTAAAAATTGTACTATCTTACGTATCACTGTATTTACATCTTATATCAATGTATGCACACACACCCATCAATCAATCAATGTTTTCTACTTTATTAGATGCAATGCTTTCTATTAAGAAATATAATTGATACGTTAACTTTTTATCAATATGTCTTAATACAGTTATTTTATTTTTTTAAATTAAATTTGCTTCGGACTTTTAGTGTTTGGTAATTAGAATGAATAAAAATATTACTCCCTCCGATTTCTACTCTCCAATATTGGAGTTGAATGTTTGTAAAGATTAAGTGAATTAGTTAATAATAATAAGTACTGATATGATCTCTAGTGCGTTTCACGCGTTGAATGTGAAAAGGAAAAAAAAAAAATAGTGGAAAGGAAAAAGAGTAAAATAAAAGTAGAAAGTAGAACATGGATACTTGACGAAGGAAGTGACCCGTTTGTATTTTACAAAATTTATCACCAATAATTCAGTCATCACTTTATTCGTTAAAGACTTCGTCTCTTTTCTCAGAGTTTAATTATGTGGCAATTCTTATCAATCAATTGTAAGTTGTAGCACATCAATCACGAAAATGATCATTGAATCAAATTATTTTAGAAGAATACGTATACATATATACATACATATATGTGGGCTTTGTAGTTTTTGTTTTTAACACCAACGGGGATTGATTTAATGAAAGGAAATAGTCCCTCACAGCGTGGTTTGAATCCCCACTAAGAAAACTGTCAACATTTATCCCCAATAGGAGGATACCTATATATATATATACATATAAAATTTTTACATTGGTTTCTGCAATAGTGTAGATATAATTGGACTAGTACAACAGCCTCTTCCTAGTAAATTATAATTTCTCTAGTTGTCTTAGAACAGAACAATTTATTTTTTTCTGCAAAAATAATAACTCCACATAAGTTCATACACATAAAATATACATATAAGGGAAAATCCCAATTAAATCAAGCAAAAATACCAAAATTTAAAGTCAGACCTATACTTTTAACAAATTCCTAATCAAGCTAAGAGGCTTGATTAGGGATTTCTTAATTTTGTTAAAAGACCAAAATGCCCATTTGTATTTCAATCTCACCTCTCTTATATATCATTTCATGTGATAAGAGGATTCAAATGGTTTATAAAGATGCGATATCTACCTGTATAACTGTATCTACCTTTTTATAATTGTTTATAGACATGGTTCTCCAATTAGTGTGTTTATGTCCCCAAAAATGGAAGCATAGCTGCTATGACAACTGGTTAGCATCAAAAATTCTTCACGTTTCTAGCAAACCAGAAAAGGATGACAATAGCAACTAGAGCTTAAACTCTATTATGGATTTACGATTCTTTGGTAAATTAATCAAAGAAGATTTTTTGTGCTATGAAATTGGTTTTCCTTCAGTTTTTCTTTTTTAACTACATATTGGCGTTATGGTCTTTTAATGACATTCAAAATTTTAAATTAGGCCTCTTGATCTAATCAAGAATTTGATAAAAGTGTAGGCCTCAATTTAGATTTTGATATTTTTGCTGGATATAACTAAAATATTTTCCCTATATATATAATATACAATATGTCAAATTCTAAAAGCAGTCAACATTTGCCTTTTTTTTATTTTTTGGTAAGCTGGAAAGGAAATGAAAAACAAAAGAAAAGAAAAAGACTAGTCCCCGCTGTCGGTTAGACTAGACCCAGTCAACATTTACTTTTCTTTGTCCTTGATGTGTCGCCAATACTTTCAAGTTTCAAAAGCATTCCCTCCTGTTTTAATTATAGGATATATTTATCTAATTTTAGAGAAATTAAGGATATTAGTTAAATTAGTTAATGTTATTTATTTTTCAAAAATATCCTTATTTAATAGGAGTGATTTAGGAATACTACATGAGTCTACAATGATTATGTGAGTGTCCTTCTCAAGCACTGTCTTTTGCCCACCCATGCCCTGCTCTGTGTCACCACAACCTGCCAAAGTAATAAAAATAATAATTAAAAATAAATTTAAAAAAACGACCAAAAACAATTAATGAACTACAGAGTTGCATCAACCCTTAATTAGTTAACCTTGATAGAATATAAGCGTGTTATTAAATTAATTATTGTGAAGGAAGTATTAGTAGGGGTGATTTAGGAAAAATATGACAAAAATTGCTCAAAATTATTTTATTAAAAAAAAATAAAGGAAACAGTAGAATTGAGGTATATGTGGCATTAATGAGTTGCAAGCATTACTCACTTTATAAAATACATATGTGTATTATAAAATTATTATTGTGTTTAATTATTATTGAGGAAGTCTCAATGGGGGTATTTTAGGAAGAAATTAACAAAAATTAAAAATTTGTCCTATAATTAGGATCAAGATTAACTCTCAAATATTGTCCTATAATTAGGACCGGAGGGAGTAGAACATGCAGTTTGGGGCTCCTTAATTAGACACTGACACTGTAAATTGCCTAAAAAAGACTTTCGATATTTTTCTTATACATTAAAAATGTTAAACAGGGATTAATATGAAGCATCCAAATGAAAAACGTAGAAACATCAGAAAAAGAAATGGTGAATTTTGAACTACGTTTGAAAAGAGGAGTATTATAACGAGGTTAAATATTTCAGTTTAGAATAGTTACTTTAAAAAATAGATTTATTTGAAAATTTAAAAAATAGATATATTTGAAGAGCATCTATCTAATGTGAATAATATATAATTTCAGTTTAGAATATTTACTTTTTTAAATATAAATTTATTTTGATAAAGTAAACATGGATTTATTAATTACTCTGGAAATTAATTTAGTAGGAGCCTTGGGTCTGTTTGGCAGGAGGGAAGTGGGGTAAAAAATTTTAATAAATAGAAGATGCAAAATAAAAGAGTAATAAAAATTAATAAAAAATTTTCAACCCCCACTTCTCCAAAATTTTTAAATCCAAGTCATAAAAATTTCTCACTCTCTCCCTTAGCCCCCAAATCCTTCATACACCACTGCCCTTAAAGTATGTGATTGTAACGAGGTTAAATATTTTTGAAAGTAAAAGCAAACTAAATCCTTCCATTTCCCCAAATTTAACTCAATCAAACTATACAAGTCCTATGATTTTTTCACGGTCTGTTTGGTATGAGAAAAAGGGGAGGAATGGAGGGAAATTTCTATGCACAAATATAAATATATTATTTTTATATCATACAGACACACACACATATATAATTTAATAAATTATTAAATATTTTATTGACTAAAATATACTTTTAGTCCTTTAAGTCTAGACGAGGTTCCATTTTAATCTTTTAACTTTAAAAAATGTCTTTTTAGTACTTTAAATTAACACAATTACTCTCTCTCTCTCTCTGTGGCACTCCTTCTACCTATAATCCCCTCTCTCTCCTTTCTTTTTTTTTTGCAATTTTCTTGAAATCTTTGATTTATAATCCATTACTTTTGTAACTTTTTTAACCCTTCAATTCTGGTCAACGTTGATGTATTGGGGTTGATTAAATTAAAGAAGAAAGGAGAAAGAAAATGGAAGGAGTGCTGAGAAGAGAGGATTAGAGGTGGAAGGAGTACTGATTGTTTAAAGAGAAATAAGAAAATGGAAGGAATATTGAAGTGGAAAAACCATTAATGGAAGAAAATGAAGAGTGTGTACCAGCGGAAAAATATGGGGGCAATAATTCCTGTTATTAAATTATTATTTTTTGATTAGGCGCTTAAAATATATAAGACTTTTTTTTATGTTTTTAAAATTTAAGCGTACTTTTTTTAACTACAGAGTTCTCATTTTCTATCAGATGAAGTTAACGTTGTTAGGATTAAGAGACTAAAAGTATATTTTATATACTTAAGGGATTAAATTGAACATTTGAGTAAATATAAAAGATTAAATATATATTTTAACCTAAAATTGTACATTTGAGTAAACAGTACATTTCGCGCTTTATGTTTGCGAAATTGACACGTTATACACTATAACATTGTCATATGTATAATTAATACCTTTGAAAATGAAGCATGCTATATTTTCTAATATTTATCACAAATTATTTTCGGGTTTTGCATTTTAACTATCCAGTTCTAGACATCTAGTTATTTGGCTTGAAATTTAATTAACATTTAAATATGTAATAATTGTAATCATTAAATATTATATCTTCTGTTTGTTCGAGGTTAAAATTACCGAAACCCATAATTTTGAATATTTTATGCCAAAGTTTTAAATTTATAATTTTGCAGTTTATATACATGATCGTACTGCTTGATACGTTGATATTGACAAGACTACAGCCCAAAAATGGTTTATTTGAACTTTTATTTTTTAGCCTATATTAAAGAATTTTAAATTCAATATGAATATGTGAGTGCGCGCGCATGAGAAATAAGTTTGGGTTAGAGGATTGGAGTTTTTCAATTTGAACGAAAAAAAAAAAAAAAGAGAAGAGTTTAATACTTTACTCATATTTTATTAATGACGACTATCTCCAATTCAAATGTAATCAAATTTATAATCAATAAAAAAATATCGCATATATTTCAGATTTTATTTATGTTATTTACTTATCATCAAGTGTTCTGTTATTCACTCCTATTTTTCTTATTTTAAATTTTGTTAATGTATAGTTTTGACATGGAAGTTGAAGAAAATCACAAGTGAATAGTTATATTTTAAGAAGATACAACGCCTGATTACCGTATATCATAAGTTTTTTTAAAAAAGAGAAGGAAAATCATAGACCACAAGTTTCTTAGCCACAAAATACTATAAATAGGAGTAGTGCATATTCAACAAAAGCCACACTATACTTATATCAAGAGATTCATCATATAGAAAAGTCACTTAGCTTGTTTAAGCTTCTCTGAATATGGGAAGGCGCCTCATAGTAGGATTTGCATTGGTTTTCCTATTGTCTGAAATTGTCCAATTAGTTTTGTGTGGAAGATGCATTGAATCAGAGAAGCAAGCTCTTCTCAAGTTCAAAGCATCTATTCTTGATTATCGATATAAGAACCTTTCCTCCTGGAATCCTAAAACCAATTGTTGCCAGTGGAATGGCATCGCTTGTCACAATGTTACTGGTCATGTTCTCAAACTTGATCTCAGTGGCTATGTCCTAGAAGCTAATGGTGTTGATCCATCTTTGTTGGACTTGCAACATTTGATTTATTTGGATTTGAGCCACAACGACTTCAAAGCAATGTCAATTCCTGCCTTTTTTGGTTCTATGGAGCGGTTGAGATATCTTTCAATCTCAGATGCTAATTTCACAGGAAAGATTCCTACCAATCTCGGTGGAAACCTCACAGACTTGCAGTTTCTTGATCTCAGTTGGAATGATCTGCACACCAATGACATGAGTTGGGCGTCTCAACTTGAGTCTCTACAATATCTCAACCTGAGTGGTGTCTACCTTGTAGAAGCTCACAACTTGTTCCAGGTACTTCACATGCTTCCTTCTTTGTTACAACTCCAATTACAAGGATGTGGACTTGGCAACTTGTCCACTCCTCTTCCCCCCATTAATTTCACAAATAATGCTACAGTTCAGCTCCTAAATCTGGCTTATAATGAAATTGATGGCCAAATCCTTCATGCTTTCCAAAATTGGACTTCTGTTGAATTCCTTGACCTCAGTTCCAACAATTTTAGCTCATTGCCATTGTGGTTGGGAGAGTTTAAGAATCTGGTTTCTCTTGATCTTTCACTTAATACACTTTGTGGACCCATTCCTATTGCTTTGCACAACTTGACTACTCTTCAAGACCTTGATCTTTCTGGAAACAATTTCAGTTCAGTGCCACTGTGGTTCGGAGAGTTTAAGAATCTGGTTTCTCTTGATCTTTCATATAATACACTTTGTGGACCCATTCCTATTGCTTTGCACAACTTGACTACTCTTCAAGACCTTGATCTTTCTGGAAACAATTTCAGTTCAGTGCTACTATGGTTCGGAGAGTTTAAGAATCTGGTTTCTCTTGATCTTTCACATAATACACTTTGTGGACCCATTCCTATTGCTTTGCACAACTTGACTACTCTTCAAGACCTTGATCTTTCTGGAAACAATTTCAGTTCAGTGCCACTGTGGTTCGGAGAGTTTAAGAATCTGGTTTCTCTTGATCTTTCACATAATACACTTTGTGGACCCATTCCTATTGCTTTGCAGAACTTGACTACCCTTCAAGACCTTGATCTTTCTTCAAACAATTTCAGTTCAGTGCCATTGTGGTTCGGAGATTTGAAGAATCTGGTTTCTATTGATCTTTCATTTAATGCACTTTATGGGCCCATTCCTATTGCTTTGCACAACTTGACTACCCTTCAAGACCTTGATCTTTCTGCAAACAATTTTAGTTCAGTGCCATCTTGGTTGGGAGAGTTAAGGAGCCTTCGCCATCTAGACATCTCCTGGAATCAAAACATAGCCACTATGGAAATTTCTGTGTCACAAATTTTAAACAACATGTGCCATTTAAAAGGATTATATTTTGAATACAGCAATCTTCAAGGAAAAGCATTTGGGGACTCTGATTTCTCGAGATCCATCAAATATGACATTGAGGAATTATCCTTGGCTGGTAATAAACTCAGTGGCCATTTGCCAACAAGCATAGGGCGTCTTGAAAAGCTAAATACACTTGATCTTTCAAGCAATTATTTTTCTGGTAATATTTCTCAAAGTCTTGGTCAACTTGTAAATTTAAACCAGCTTTATCTTTCAAATAATTTTTTAAGTGGCTTCATCCCTCAAAGTCTTGGCCAGCTTGTAAATTTAACTAGCCTTGATCTATCAAATAATTCTCTTAATGGCAATATCCCTCAAAGACTTTGTCACCTTGTAAATCTAAATAGCCTTAATCTTTCTTATAACAATTTCTCCGGTGAAATTCCAGATTGTTGGAGAGATAATCCAGCACTTGAATTGACGGAAATAAATCTTTCATTCAATAAACTGTCCGGTGCTTTCCCTATCTCAATTGGCAAGCTTCCCTCACTAGTTTGGTTGCATTTGAACAATAATTATCTTGAAGGAAATCTTCCATTGACTTTGAAAAATTCAAAGCAATTGAGAATTTTAGATTTGGGCGAAAATAAGTTTTTTGGAAGTATACCATCATGGACCAATAAAACTTTTCCTACCTTGCAAATTTTGAGGTTGCGGAATAACATGTTAGATGGTAATATTCCTTCTACTCTGTGCCAACTCAAATCACTCCAAATATTGGACCTCGCAAATAACAACTTAAGTGGCTCAATACCCCATTGCATTGGCAATCTTACAGGAATGACTAAAGATAGTGCTCATATGCGAAACTCAACCGACTATGTCGTTGTACAGACAGGATCCTACATATACAAAGAAGAGCGTTGGTATAATCAGGATGTGAAACAAGTTATGAAAGGGAGAGAATATGACATTATTGGAATCTTGTATCTTGTGGTAAATTTGGATTTTTCAAATAACAGTTTGGAAGGATGGATTCCTCTTGAGTTATTCTCACTTGTTGGATTGATAAGCTTGAACCTTTCACACAATCATTTCAAAGGAGAGATTTCAGAGATTATTGGCGATATGAAATCCCTTGAATCCTTTGACATTTCTTGTAACCGAATTTCAGGCACAATTCCAAAGAGCATGTCCAAGCTAACAACACTAAACCATTTGAATATGTCATACAATAACCTTTCAGGGCCAATTCCGACTGAAAATCAATTCTTGACTTTGGATGATCCATCTATTTATGCCGGCAACCCTTTTCTTTGCGGAATCCCACTACCGAATAAGTGCCAAGGTGATAATCCTCATCAAGTTCATGAAGCCAAAAAATCGGAAGATGAGGATGATTCAGAAAAAGTGTGGTTTTATTTTGTCATAGCAATTGGGTTTGCCGTTGGCTTTTGGGGAGTTATTGGGACTTTAGTGTTGAAGAAAAGTTGGAGATATGCTTGTTTCCGACGAGTGGAAGATGTAGCAGATGACATATATGTGTTCACTTCAATAAAAATAGCAAAGCTGAAGAAGCTGCTCACAAACCATGTCCATGGTTGATCTTTGTAGTTGTGTGTGTATCTTTATTATCTCTCTTGTTGCAAGTATCATGTAATGTTTCAGTATGTCTGTGACAATAATATATCATGCATGTTAAATCTTCAATTCTTCAAATTTTTTGTTTGTCTATAAGATTATATTTTCATGTCATTAAAAAACTCATTACATGATTATTACATTAATCTATATATAGTAATTCAAATTCTTCATGCCTATATATTAATTCATCAAAGCTCGGATAAATGACCTAGTTAGTAAATATTGCCTTTGTTTAATTGTGCATAGTTGAGAAGTAACAGCCAATTAACAAGCCTCAAAAAAATACTGTTGAAATAATTATAGGGTTAACACTACTTTTTATACTTGTAGTTTACAGTCATTTTGATTTTGATCCCTGAAGTTTCAAACAGGTGGTCTTTGTCCCTCAAGTTTACTCTGTTTCAAATAATTAGTCCTTGGAGTTTAGAAAGGACGTTGACGCTTTTAAGTGGGTGGTTGACTAGGCAAGATGATTGCTCAAATTAGAGAAGAAAACCCAATCATCTTGTCCGCAATTTTAACAGCGTTAATGCCACATCATCAAACTTAACACTGTTAACATCCTTTTCAAACTATAGAGATTAACAGTTTGTAATGAAGTAAACTTTAGACACCAAAACCACATGTTCGAAACTTCAGGAATCAAAACAAAAAATGACTATAAACTACAAGGACAAATGATGGCATTAACCCTAATTTATATTACATGAGAAGACAATAGTCACTTGAAATAGCAATAATATGATATAATATGGAGCACAACATTATTAAAAAAGAAAAAAAAATGTAGAGATAATTATGGACGCATGATATTAGGCGCTGAATTTAGGATATGTTAGTGTATGTTTGCGAAGAAAGAAGCAAGATCCAAAAATGAGCTGAAGAAGAGGGAATAGTAATAACAACTGTGTTTGCTTAAATTATAATAAATATTATCTCAAGGGGGCATAGTCAGAATTTAAGAATGAGAGAAGCCAAGATTGAAACAATAGGCCTTGTTCTACGTGAGAGAAGTTTCCTAATTGGGTGGTCGATAAAATAATGTTGTTGCCCCCACCTTCGGGCAATGATGATGATGTGGTTTGCTGGAGGAATGCTCCTGATGGGAACTTCAATGTAAAGTCAGCTTATGACGCTATCTATCATCAGCAAAGTTCCAGGCGCCAACCTTGCTGGCAGTCTCTTTGGCACCGGGGAATTCCTGAAAGAGTCAAATACTTTCTATGGCAAGTTTTCCATGAGAAGCTTCCCACTAATGAGTTAAGAGCGAGACACAATCCGAGCGTCCTAAACACTTGTCCTTTTCAGTGTGATAGTGTGGAGAGTATTCTTCATATTCTGAGAGATTGTGAGCATGCGCAGAGACTGTGGTCAGCTTTAACTAACCCCCTATATTATAGTATGTTTTTTTCTGGTAATTTGCAGGATTGGTTACACTGGAATACTCACCACACACCAGGAAACAACAAGATGGCGAGATGGTCATGGCAAAATGTCTTCAGTTCAACATGTTGGCTACTATGGAAGAACCGGTGCAGTAAAGCCTTTGAAGGATCATCGGATAGCCCAAAGGAGATAGTTCACAGATGTATATACCACCTCTCCGAAGGTGTGGAGAACGGCAGGTTTCGGCATCAGATATTCCAAGTTCCAGAACGAGGTCTACTCCACTGGCTACCTCCAGATCCGGGATTCTATCGTCTAGATGTTGACGGTTCGGTAGTCAGAGAAGGCCAGGCTGCTTGTGGAGGTGTCATCTGGGATCATCAGGGTAACTGGATACGTGGATTTCAACAGAAGTTAGGACATTCTTTCCCAACTGCTGCTGAAATCCATGCAATCCGTCGAGGCCTCCTATTATGTAAGCAGATGGGCCTTAGGAAAATCAAGTTGTTCACGGACTCTCTTCAGGCAGTCCACCTTCTGTGCACTTGTTGTGACTCTGATCATCCTCTGTTTGATGTTATTTTGGATACCAGATCTCTTGTTTATAGCGACTGGGAGGTGGAAATTTCCCATACCCATAGGGAAAGTATTCGTTGTGCAGACTAGCTGGCACGAACGGCGCATAGGATTCCACAGGATTACGAGGAATTAGGGCTTCCACCTTTTGAATGTATTCATCTTTTTGCTTTGGATTGTGGTTTGTTATCACATGACCACTCTGTAGGAACTAGGCCATAGTTCCTAACACTTTCAAGCTTTGCTTGCCTTTGTAACCAAAAAAAAAATAATGGTCTCAAACCGGTGTGAATACCAAAACCACTAAATAATGGTCTCACGCCTTTTATTTCTTTTTTCAAGGTTCTGATTCAGATGTTTGCTTATCCTAATAAAATAAGAGTGGCATATGCCTAATCTGTGTATGCATGCATGCATAATTAAAACATTATTAATTACATAATGATATTTTCATTCAAATTTATTTCACAGCTACATATTTACCATCTTTTCCTGCATGGTCTTGATATCAATTGTTCTCTTTTCTCATTCTATGAATCTATGACTACAATAGTTCATGATAAAAAATCAGACTGAAAAGAACTTTTTACGTGGCCAACCAATCCAACCGTAAAAATGTTTTCATATACTTCTCTTGGTACATCTGAACAAATTTATTTTATTTTTAGAGATTCAACAAATATGTGATCGATTATTTATATAATCACTTCTTCAAAATAGGTGCTCCCAATGTTTGCTCAAAAAAAAAATGGGTGCTCCCAAACCAAAGTGGAAAAACATGGGCCTTTTATAATGATGAAAGCATTATCAAACAAAATACAGAGCCTCTCAAAAGCTTTTGTAAATAAATAAGGCTATCAAAAACCGGGTGTGTTTGATTTTTTTGGGGTGGGTAAAATTACCTTTTTGAGTTGAAGTTATTTAAATTTTGGGTGGGAATTCAAAATTTAAAAGGAATAAGAGAAAAAATTTTGGGTTTCTCCCATTCAAAATTGTAATTTACCACCCCCTCAAAACAAACACACCCTAAGGGATATTTCACCAAAAAATTATTTGATTATATGATGCATACATATAACTACTAGTATATATTTATTGATAAAGCCCCTGGTGGCCTGGTAAAAAAACAATAATTCTACTTTTTCCTTTCCTAAACAAATACCCATTGATTACTTGCAACTTATCTGCATAAAATGAAATAGTAGCAACAATGATACTATCCTATAGCAACAACTTAAACACGTTACTAAAATTATAAATTACATCAGAGAGAAAAACACCACACACACACACACACAGGTTTTACAAGAATGAGATTATTTATATGATCTGATCCATTACCCAAAATGAGTACTCCCAAACCGAATTGGATTAGCATAGGGGTGTTATACTAACAAACAAACAAATAAATGAACAAATAAAGGGACTCAGGTCCTTCAAGCTAAAGCCTAAATAAGCTTAATAATTGAGACAGATAAGTGAGATTTGTGCGATACTGCAGTCACCCAGTATTCATCTACCTAGCTAGTTAGAAGACCTTCTTTCATCTTAACACTCATAACCTTCCTTCTCAAGTTCAATATTCACATAAAAAGGTAATTCTTTTTCTTTCATTAACAAAATGTGTTAGAACAATATACGTTTGTTCTTGAATCTGGGGAATCCCATATGGCAAACACCAGCAAAACTAGGGATTAAGATGTCAAGGAGTGAATCTCCCAAGTAGTCTCAACGTTCCCATAGAAACCCATAAAAAAGCACATAAAACAACAAGAACTGGCAAGAAGAAGAAGATTCCCCTTCCTTTACCTGCTTTCTTCACAATTGCTGTTTCATTAGCACCAGCAGCAGCAGCTATGGTTGCTTGCTTCACAATATCTCTAAACCTACTAAAGCTAGAGATACTCGCTCAAGAGCCCAATTTGCATTTTCGGCAGCCGATGCAGGAGTGGTAGGTATTGACTCAAGGAAGACCCAGAGAGCAGAAGACAATCTACTTGTAGGAACTTCTCTCACACTGCTACTTTGATTATGATTACCTTCGGTAGGAAAGCTGGCAGATTCATAACCCCCACCTAAACATATGACCAGAAACTAACATATATTAGAAATCGTCTGTGTTGTTTCTTTTGTTTTTGTTTTTGTCTGTTTTTGAGCAAAAGCCACATGAAACAAGCTCAAGTCACATTAATATTAGTACAAAAAGCTCTCAAAGATTCCACAACACTAATAGTCAAGGTTTCTTCCATGCGTTAGTCGGCCATCAGCCAATGGAAGTCAACTTCGAAGAGTTCAGCAAAAATGAGATGTGAAGCTTGCATCTCCATTCAAAACAAAGATAGTAAAATCATTATTTGGAGGTTGAGCTAAACCACCAACACTGTTTGTGGTGCCGAGATGAGCGTACCTGTGGTTGATGAAGAGTAAGAAACATTAGCATATTCCGTTGAACTCATGATCTGCCTTTCATGACGCATCCATAGTTCACTTGGATCTCCATTGTCTCCAGGGGGCAGAGACTGATAATGCTAATTCATAGCATTAGTGTCAAAAGTATTCATATGAGGAAGTGAAACAATTCCCTGGTCAATAAGCCCCATGTCACGAAGAAACATCTCTGTATCATGGTACAAGTCAAGTGCACTTAAACCATCCTCAAAATCTAAGTTCTCCAAAGGATTTTCTATTCTGGGCAGTGCTGGTCAGGATCAATGAGATCATTCATTTCCAAGAAGTCATCCTCGTGAAGGAGGCGCTCCTCTACTTGAACACTGGGACTTGAGGTGACTTCAGGTGCTTCAGAAACATGCACGTGAGAGATAACCGACTGGGAAGGGTCATAGTAGTGATCGCTTGAATGAAACATGTTGATTGGCTCAGCAAATGCCGCCTCATTAGAAATTTGATCCACCACCACACACTTTGTTTCTTCAGCAGCAACCTAAAATGGATGATTTTAAAGAACAGAGTTAATGAAAAATCATGCCAAAAAATATGATGTAGCACCCTGCAATGATCGAATTATAAGAACTACAAGTTACTAAACATGCCAAGATCATAGCGAGTAAACTAAAATTGATGAATAAAATTCCATACTTATCACATCTATAATGCCAGAACTCATGAAGACCATATCTTACTTCCCTCTTATTTACAAACCCCACGCAATAAAAGGAAGAAAGCCAGAACTGAAGAAAAAACAGTACAGAGAATAAATGATGAACTCAATGATATTCACCATTCACTTTATAGTGTTTATGTTAGTAATGGATGAAATAAGATCCAAAAAAGGATGAAATAACTAGGTTTAATCAAATGTCTCACACAGTGTGGTTTCTGCATGGGTTTTAGGCATGATGGTGAATGGGAAGAGAAAAAAGGGAGATTTTTTTAAGTTTGGAGACCACCTAGCCTTCTGAAAGCCAGAAGTCACTGCTGTTCTTCATTTTTCTCCTACACAGAGCTACAGCTACAATATTTGTTCAGCCACCTATTCCTCTCCATTTCTGTCAATAGAGAAGAATAGGCAGGCAACATATACATAAACAAAACCAGAGTTCTAAAGGTTCTATCAGAAAACAAACCTAAGGTACAGCAGGACACTGGGGGGCAAGTCAGGAATCTGCTCATCCATCATTTTTTTCAAGATCTCATCGAGTTTATCATCAAGCAAAGGCTGTTCTCGACCATTAAAAGTCACAATATCAACAGAATTACCCTCATCAACTTGTGAAATTAGATCCTCCTTGCCAGCTGAATTAACATTAAAATCTACAAAGTCATCATCTACCCATTCTTCTTCTTTAAGTGGCGTGCCATACTGTTCACCATTTTTAGGACCAGGTCCGCTTTTCTTGAACACCTTGTAAAGTGCATAATAGTCCTGATAATTTACATATCAAAACAAAAAGTTTAGTAAGCAATATGTTTTGACCATCAGTATGAGTTCATAATGAAATAAAAAGAATGATAAAGAATAGATTAAGAACAGTTTCAAAACCCAAAAACCATTATCAACTGAAGAGCTTGAAAAGAATATTTCTCTCTCTCTCTCTTTTTCCCCTTTAAGTTCTCTTGCACCCATTCTGGTAAACTGCATGTAAAAAAATTACTTTGAGGCTGCTATTATAAACAAAACCACACCTTCCTTGCCCTTACACAATGTCTAACCACATGCAACAAAGTTTCTCATTCTTTGAAGCATCCTTTCCCCATAGTAATCTATCCTCCCTCCCTCCTCTGATAGGCATTATCCAAGAACCAATTTGATGATAATTTTGTGTTCAATAAAATTACAACCACAATCATGTCCAACAATAACATTTTAAATAAACAAACTAAGCACTTGGATTTAATCAATTTTTATTGAATTCATTAATTTGTGTATAAACCAAGTTCCTCAATTTGGTAATTAGTTAATTATAAGTTCACTCTTTCTAAAAAATTTGCTTTGTACGTAGAATGAAAGGTAAAATGAAAATTATTTCAACATGGAAAATATTCCTTGATTCAACACTTTAAAAGAATGATAAAAAGCCTACTAAATAATGAATAATGGATATAAAAGCATATGATAGCTTAGTATACCACAAGGGCTCGCAACCACAGTCTCTGTGTTTCTTAGAAATTTGATCCACCCCCACACTCTGTGTTTCTTCCGCAGCAACCTGTAATTAATAGATGATTATAAAAAAAACAGAGTTAATGAAAAATCATGCCAAAAAAATTATCACGTAGCAACCTAAAATGATCAAATTATAAGAACTACAAGTTTACCAAACAATCATGCCAAAAAGCAACATGTGGCAGTCAGGTAATCGCAAACTGTTTATAACGGAAGATCAAAATTCAAAACCACAACCAAGTATTCTCTCAATCTCAGACAATTCTCTTTTCTTCCTGCCCAAAGTCTAGACAATGTCATTCTTTAACATATTTTTAGTCTTTTTTTACTAAGCAGGACAAATATATAACCATTGAATCCCCATGATAGTTTGCAAAATCTTAGTGTGAAGGAGAATTAGAAATCGTCTGTGTTTTTCTTATATAAAGTATGTGCTACTCGTGATTTATAAATAACAAAACTTGCATGAATTTTATATTTTATACTAATAATCCCTCCTATCCTTAATATAAGACATATTTAGAGAGTTTATCTTGGTCCTAAATATAAGACATAATTTTCATATTTGTCAGTCTTTTCCTAATTTATCCCTATTGATGCTCCCTCAAGAATAATCAAGGATGAGAAGGAAGGATGGAATTAAGAAAGATGACTAGATCATTTTAGAAAATATATTTCTTAGTAACTAACTTAATCAACTTCCTTAATCTAATTAAATTAGATAAATATGTCTTATATTAAAGATAGTGGGGAGTATCATTTTTTGTGAACCCAGAGTATCCCAAAGTCACTTTGGAGTTGAGCCTAATTTCTGTTGGGGCAGGAGAGTTAAAATTAAAGCCCTCTCAATAGGTGCGCTTTGTGGAATTCAAACTTTTATTCTCCTCCTTATGAAAGTGAGACCACTTATCATCTCAACTAATAGGTTGTTAGTTATACTAATATCTTTCTTTTTTTTCATAACTTGTAAATTCATTATACCAGAGGCACTTGGAGTCTATAAGGCCCGGTAATATTTTATATCAATATAATATGTTGTGAATTAATTGCTAAGCGAACTGATTTAATCACTTTTATAATTTCTCTAAGTGTTTCTTCTCTTAATTATATGATATTACCCTTTGACCTTCTCTTAATGAGATTAGATTTTTGGGAAAGAGATGCCAAACAGCTGAAAAAATTTTAAAAAAGCACTTTACCATTGAAAGTCATGGTTTGAGGGTGAAAAAAAAAAGCCATCATTTTTCAAAGCTATTTTTTGTATGTTTTTTTTTCATTTAAACCCACGGCTTGAGATTTTCTCTATATTTTTTCCTTACAATGAACAATTATTATGAAACTTTGATATGAAATTTTCACTTTTTTAAGAATAAATTAATGGGAAAATCTCATATAAAGTTGCCTGAAATAGAAAAATTTTAAATCAGGTTATTAAACTCAACAAATCCCTAATTAAGTTATTGACCCAATTTAGGATTTTAAAATATGGATAAAATGATTTTATTGCACTCTTATAGTCTACTTTATCTTTTTTCCTCTTAAAAGAGTTTTATTGCTCTGTATCTTAATTTTTCTATATATATCAACTTTAATATATAATAAAATAAAATGTTATTCTTTTTCTTTAATACTATAGAATGTGATTCCTTTAATTGGGAAGAAATCAACAAGAACAAATCAAGTCAAAAAATAAAAAGAAAATCATGAACCCAATATTAATTAAAATAATTTTATTTGGCTATCGTGAATACGAAATTGTATTTTTACAAACCTCGACTTAAATTTTTTTTGTCAATAAAAAAATAAAACTTCGTTAAATTTTTATTTGTATATTATAATATCTAGTTTGTTTTTTACGTTGATGAAACTCTTTTTTTTTTAAATGCTGCTAATGAAAATATTTGATATATACACACTAGTCAGATTTTTTTTTATTAACATAGTCTAATTTTCTTTTCATCTAAAAAAATCTAGTCAAAAATAAAATTTTTTATTCTCCACATTCAACTAAAAATAATTTAATTGATCTCGGGGTTATGGGTTCCTTTTTATTTTTCTTTTCTTTCTTTGTTTTTGCTTGAATTATTCTTGATGATCCTTCGTGACACAAAAATTCTTTTATTTAAGCTTTTCATATTTTATTTTATTCTATATTGATGTTGTATACATAATTATTTAAAAAAAATAAGTTACAGCCACTAAAACCATTTTAAGAGGGAGAGGGAAGATTAAGAGAGGGCAATAAAGTTATTTAACTCACATTTTAAAATCTTAAATTGGGTCGCTAATTAATTTAGGGATTTATTGAATTTACCAACCTGATTTAAAATTTTTCTATTTTAGGCAGCTTTATATGGAATTTTTCCTAAACTTATTCTTATATTTATACACACACATATTAATTATTACTTTATTATATAAATAATAAATTGGTCTTACTCACACATATATAAATATTATTTATTAATTTAAACAAAAATATAAATTAAAATTTGTCCTTAATTTAATTAATTATGACATTAACATTTGTCTTTTTTTTAGTATTTTGAGATTAAAAACAGTGATTTTGATAACAACCATTCACTCATTTTTATCAAAATTGCATTTTTCACAAAATCTAGAAAAGTCCAACATATTTTATCAGAATCAAGAAAAATTTTGAACCCCATTAACTTTGCCTTAAAGTTTTATGATTTTTCAACTTTACCCCTATTTAATATATATATTTTCCAAGAAAATAACAATCTACACATTAATATACGAAGGTGAAAATATACATTTGTATGAAAAATTTAATAATGTGATTATAAATAGGATAAAAAGAAATCATTCTTTCTATCTTATAAATAGAACTAGAGGATTACTTTTCTAAAATGCCTTTATATATATATGTATGTATGTATGTATGTATGTATGTATGTATGTATGTATTACTAGCTGCAACTGCCCTTGCCATGGCCATTATCACTTGTCTAGGATGAAAGTTCTTATCTGTGTGCCATATTTCATTCCGAAAAACAGCCGAAAAAACCACAAAGACTCCAACATTTAAAAAGCCAGTTAAAACAATCTTGTCGAAATCAGTGTGAGTGGTGAACCAAAAGCAAGGTTCATTAACCCGGACTGGGTATTGAATCGGTCGGGGTAGTGGGTTAAGGGTCAGTGGGTCAGATCGGGGCAAAACCAAAGCGGACTGGGTATTGAACCGGTTGGGGTAGTGGGTTAGGCTTATTAATATGAAATTCTAAAGAAAAATAAAAAAAATTAAATAGGAACCCAGAGCGGACTGGGAACCAGACCGGTCTACAGGTCGGTTCGCTGGTTTCTAAGCCAAACTGGACTGATTCTTGAACTCTGACCAAAAGAGAAGTCATTGAATTACACTCCATTGTGATACCACATCCGTGCTGAGGTCCATGCTCTAGCAAAAAGAAAAAAAAAAGTCAAATATAAAATATTTTTGCTATAAACAATATGATGTGTGGATGTTCATAACCCTATGCATAGGATTACATCTCATGTTAATTGACATTACACCTTAAGAGATTATTTACACATGCAACATTGAGGAAGCTATGGCTACTCCCCAAGATGCATGCTAATCGCAAATATCAACTATTTGCATTTCAATTCTAAATATGCATGTTTCTTTAATGAGTATTTAATTGATTAATTTAATCAACAAAAGGAAAAATTAAAATGAAGAACCTACAGGAAAAGATATTTATTAGCAAAGACCATACAAATTGTAATTATTTAAAAGGACCAAATACAAAATTAAGAAACTAAAAATACTAAAATACTCCTAACAACATCTTCTGCACTCCCTCCTACATTCTCTTCCACTTCCTATTTTTAAAACTAATATAAAATTCTAAATTTTACTAAATTAAATAATAGTTATTTTGATTTTCATTTTTCACAAATATTTATTAAAAAGATTACACTTTCTTCAATTTCATAAAAATTATAATTTTTTTAAAGGCGTAAAAAATTTTAACTAAAAATCAAATTATATAATTTTAATAAAACTCAAATTATTTTATAATTTATTATATATGTTAAACCAAAAAAATTTTATATGATTTATTTTTGTTTTAGAAGAAATTTATGCTGGTTAAATGTATCAAACAATTATGTTTGTTAAAAGATTCATTTAATGTTAATAAAATTTAAAAAAAAATCTAAATAAACTATTATATCCTAGAAAAATATGAAATGAGTTTAGTTTTTATTTTTATAAAAAGAGCTTAATTGATATAAACATTAATAATATACATTAAGCAACTTGATGATATATATATTGGTGAAAAATAAAAATTAAAAAATATGAGTTTAACCGTTGTTAATTAAATAATCTATTGAAAATTAAAAAAAAAATACTATCAAATCATGATGGGCGGTGTTAGTCTTAATTTTAGTTATTTTTTAATTATGAATAAAAGAGATAACATAGGAGGTTTAGTTAGGGGCAATTTAGTAATTTTAAATTTATATTATGATGTTCGGTCTTTCTTAGTAATTACAACTTTTATGGTCCTTTACAAAAAATATTATTTTCTCTAGGTCTTTATTTTAATTTTCCCTCAACAAAATGTACTTAAATAATTATTATAGATAAATTCTCCCACTACTTTGTGCATCCAAATCTTAACTATATAAAAGTAGAGTGATCAAATTTAGGGTATATACTCAATAAAAAATGTAGGGATTCCAATAAATTAATTACGACTTTTATATAGAGTAGTTTTGAGTGTTTTATGTACATATTAAGAAATGAAAGTCAAAATACTATAGCATCAACTCTCCACCCATATATATCTTTATATGGGTCATAATGTGTTCCATACTACAAAATATTGTTTTAAATCTAAGTGATTTTTTACATAACAGCACATTAATAAATACCCACGATGCGTAGGTTTGGGTTAGTTAAATCTAATATATGCACATCTTAATGGAGGGATTAACTAATTAATTTGATAAAAAAAATTAAATTAATAACCCTCCCACTATTTTATGTATCCAAAAATTGTTTAAAAGATCAATTTCAACTCAAATATAATTTTGCAAAATTGAAACATTTGAAAAATTGTCCAAAATTAATTATATAACATTAATGTAATTAGATAATATACCAAAACAAAGTTTTACAAATTACCATAATACCAAAATAGCCAAAATTAATTTTCCCATATTGAAACAATTAAAATGGCACATAAAAATAAATCAGCATTCAAATATTTTGATCAAATAAACCATTTATGAGATGAAATAGAAACTAAACTCAAACGACTAATCAAATTTTTAATTTCTTGAAAAAATGGAAATCACCAAAGAATTAAGTAAAAAATGAAGTTAACGAAACTTAATTGAACTAAAATAATATCTGAAAATTAAATTTGAAAGCCTCAATAAATAACTTAATATATCGAATAACAATGATCATCCAGAATTAAAATAAACACATATTTGGATCAAAATGTTAATCAAAACGTGATTGGGAGAACATATCCTCCCTTTTTTTCAACTTAATGGCCCAAAAGATTGAAAACACAGTAGAGCCTATAAGGAAATTTCCCAAAAAATAAAAAGAACAATAAAAGGCCCAAAAATATAACAATAGAATATTAGCTCATAAAATAAAGGGAAAACAATAGGAAAAAAAATTTAAAATTGTAAAATTTAAAATCACGTATTTTCCAAAATAATGAGTTTTGAATTGCTTATCAAGTTTCGTCATTCTCTTATCAACTTTTGATAACAAATTTGATTTGATATTTTACAGTTTCAAACGTTTTTTCTGTCTTTTTTCCTAAAATAAAATCCCAATTAATTTAATATAGTCCCATAGGAAAATTTTCCACATAAAAAAACCAACAGAAGTCCCCTGAAATATAACAATAAAATATTAGCTCATAAAATAAAAACCCAATAGCAGTAAGAAACATCAATGATAAAATAAAACCCAAAGGCCCACAATTCACAAGCCCAGAAAAAATGTTGCACAAAATCCAGTTTCAGTTCATGACAGAATAAACAATAACTACAAAAAAATAAGGTCCAAAATGTCATTGCACAAAATTTTCTGCAGCAAAATAATAAGATAAATAAACATAAAATCCAAGAACATCCTTTAGCCCAGATGCACCAATCAAAACAGAAAAATTGAATAAGCCCAAAACAATTTTATAGATAGCCCATAGTAAAACAATGAAATAAAACTGAGTAAGGGCCCAAAACCAACCATTTCTAGAAATTTTAAAAAACCAAATATCCGGCTTATTGTACAACAAAAATGGCTTAAAACGTAAAAATTCATAAAACGAAAGAGTCTAAAATATCCCTGAAGCAACAAAACTGAAAGCCCAAATATTAAAAAATCGACGAAAATATTTCAAGAAAACCAAGCGAAAACTAAATATCCAGTAAGTAGCACAATGAATAAAAAATAATAAAAATAGAAAGCCCAATACACAAAGGCTCAAATGTGTCATTGAATGTCTAGACGGCATCGTTTTTGCGGCCCCAGGCAATTCTGGGCACAAATTCCAGCTATGTAAGCCTCTGTTTTCCGGCGGTTTTTTTCTAGAGAACAAAAAATCAAACTGGACCGGACCGGCCAGTTCAACATGTTGGACCGTGAACCGGTTAGTTGTCCGGTCTGGTTCACCCATCAGGCGCTGAACCGGTTTGGACCGGTTTCTCTTTTATTTTTCTACCTATTATTTCGCGCTATTTTTGAGGGAAAAGTGAAAGTTGAAAACCAAGATGAAGAGAAAAGTAGGTAAAGAAATAAAAAAATCTAAAAAAAAAAGATGATGAAAAAAATTATTTAAAATGATATAATAATTAGAGAAAAGGAGATATCATTGCATAAGTATAGGCATCATTGTTGGCAAAAAAAAAAAAAAAAAGTATAGGCATCATAACTAATACTAATAGATTTTAAGCATTTTTTTCTAAAGATCTTCATTTTGATCTATAGAAGTTTAAAAATATATTAATATATATATTACAACTAATAAATTATAATATTTTAATATGGTCGGTTAGACCCCGGTTGATCCATTAACCCTTGAACCTGTATCATAACCGGTTGATTGCTCGGTCCAGATTTTTCATTCCTTGTTTTTTTTTTACGATGAAACGATCATTGGAACAAGTCACAAAAAGTGGCAAAAGAAATCAAATCCCAAAAATGTTTTAAATTTTTTTAAAACCAAAATAGAAATGTCATCGATGATCCCTTTTCTCAGATTCACGGTGATCAAAAGAAGTATGAGCAATAAAATTCAACAAAAATCTGCTCAAAATTCAAATAAAATTTGATTCAGGGTGTGTTCTTATTAGCTTTTGGAGAATAGATTCTGGAGAGAATAGCTTTTGGAGAATAGATTATGGGAAAAAGTGATTTTGATAAAATGAGAGTGTTTGGATGATTTTATCAGAATAGCTTTTTTCATGGTCAAATGACTAAAAAGGACATTAAGTTTTATGATAATTACATATAAAGGATAAGATTATATTTTAAGTATTATTTGACATTAAATTGCATAATAATTACAATAAATGAAATAAATTTGTCCAAAAATTATAAAATTATAACATTAGTCAATTATGTAATATAAAAAAATAGATGCAAAAATTATAAAATTATAACATTAGTCAATTATGTAGTAAATTACAAAATTAGATCAAACGTACATATTGAAGACATACACTATATTAATTTTCATCTCCTTTAACAACCTGGGTTATCTCTTGCCAAACCCACTATATTATTCTTCATTAAATTCTTTAGAATGGTTTTGATTTTTACAAGTGTGTCCGTGTCTTTAATTTCTGTTTTTTTTACCACTCCTGCCTAATCTCTAAAGATATATATATTATTATTCTTCATTAAATTCTTTAGAATATTCTTTAGAATGGTTTTGATTTTTGCAAGTGATTTTAACTGTTAATTATTTTTATTTGACTAGAAAAAATACACGGCACACCACCTCATCGCCACCTCACTTCCTCCCTTTCTTCCTCAACCGCGACTCCTCCCCTTCTCTCCTCCTGCTCCCGTCACCTCTGCCCCATCTTCACCTCCATCAATTTCTTGTTTTCATCTTCATCCTTTTCCCAATCCAATATAGATCTGTCACAAGCACCAACATGTAACAGAGATCGCCGACAAAGGTCCTACGAAAATGAACGAAAAGGTGGTCAGAGTTCACCAGAAGAGCAAGGACTATTTTGTATCTTCTTCGCCACCGATCGATGATGAAGATAGGCAACCACCGTGGGATTGGATGCTAAGCTTCATCTTTTCTGAGTGTCGAAATTTGTACTTTTGATTTGTTCTTTTTCCTTGAAATCTGGATTGTTGGGAGAAGGGAAAAAAATCGATTGGGAGTGTTGGGATTTTTCTTTCACGATGAAGCTTCTTGGGGCGCAGTATCACTCGCACCCATGTGCAAATTCTCTCTTACTCCCGCCACCCAAGACAAAAAAATCGACTCATATTACAGTCAAAGCTTCATGGGGCTGAGAAAGGGATCAAGACAATCGAAAGATTCTAACTTTGGTGAAGGCGTCATAATTGGGGTTATTGACAATGGAATATATACCCACTCTATCCTTCTTTCTCCGACGCAGATCACTACCTTCACGAGAAAGAGATGCAGAGACGCAGGAGACGA
The DNA here is from genome assembly GCA_963210345.1 of Inga oerstediana. NCBI lineage: Eukaryota > Viridiplantae > Streptophyta > Magnoliopsida > Fabales > Fabaceae > Inga > Inga oerstediana. The sequence continues at coordinate 64,869,570 of OY723401.1, read as the reverse complement.
GAAGGAAGAAAAATGGAGATCACGGGAATGAACGAAGAGAAGACAGGAAAGGGGAAAGAGAAAAGGACAGCTCCCAACGGTCTGAAATTTCTGACCCAAAAGCATGTGAAAATAGCTTCAGCCCAGAATAGCTTTTTTCGCCCAAAACCATGGTTTGGGTCAAAAACGGGATTCTGTGTAATTATATGTTGTTCGGCAGATTTCACCCAAAACCATGGTTTGGGTAAAAAAGCGCTTTTTTATTTGTTTCCCGAACACACGCTCAAAGTGGTTTCGAACCTTCAGTTGCCAACAAATATAGTGATCATTAAAATGAAGGGGGGCAAATCTCTATGGCGTTCCAAAACGAAAGCTTATATATATATATATATATATTCAATATAAGAATAAACTGAGATCTAGAGCCATAGATGCTGATTATAAATTATAAATTTTTCCTAAAAACTTTTAGAGTAGTAAAAATAAAATAAGGGAGAATTACACTGTAGTCTCATGGAAGCTAAAATACGAAGAAATGGTCCCGGAAAATTCTGAAATTACCCTCAACTCCCAAGGGACCATTTTGTAATAAAATCCAGGTGAGAAAAGTCATAATTGCCCCTGTCAGACAAACAGTAAAAAAGGTGATTAAATGCTGTGAATCACGTATATTACGTCCGGAAGAAGTCTGGAGAAGGTGGGAAAAACTCAGCAGAGATCAGCAGCCATGGTTGAAGATTAAGGTTGGGAATTCATGCCATCCACTCTCTTGTCTTGATTATTGCATCTGACTCACATATTCTGTTTAGTTGGTAAGCATAGCTTTAGGTTTTGTTGAGTCATGTTCGTTTTGATCATGAAAATGGAAAACGTTATCTACTTTTGATGGGTATTGTCCTGTATATGTTTGCAAATTATAAAGGAAGATCTATTAAATGCAATGGATATGGTTTGACAAAGTTTGCATTGTGTTTGGGTATGGTTTTGTATGCTCTGTTTTTGGTGTTATTATGCTCTGTTTTCTGGTGTATGGTGCTGTGTTTCTGCAATATAAGAAGTAAGGAATGAAGATATGGGTCAAAGGTTTGGGGCTACATGACATGATTTGCGTAGGAAAAAAAGAGTTGTTAATGCAAGCAGCGATAGTTGTCAATGGAGGCGCCTTAAGTTGTTAATGACAACTAGAGGTCATATTTAAATGTTTTTTGTGACAACTAAAGGTTTTTTTTATTGATATTTGTTTTGGTCAAGATTTTTGTGGGAATTGTCCTCCATATGCTTGCAAGCTATAAAGGAAGGTCTTGTAAATGCAACGGATATGTTTTGGCTAAGGTTTCAATGCGTTTTGGTATGATTTTGTATGCTCTGTTTTTTTAGTCATTATGCTCTATTTTTTGGTTCATGGTGGTGTGTTTCTGCAATAGAAGAGGTAAAGAATGAAGATGAGGGTCAAAGGTTAGGGGCTACATGACCCGATTTGCGTAGGGAAAAAAGAGTTGTTAATGGCAGCAGCGATAGTTGTCAATGGAGGCTCCATAACTTGTTAATAACAACTAGAGGTCATATTTAAATGTTGCTTCCTTGTGGTGTAATGGTGTTTGGAATGGGGCTGAAAAGTTTGCTATGTTTTTCAGTATTTTGTGCCGTTTTCAGTCATTATATGTAATACCCTGAATTTTGAGACTCGAGGTTAGAGAATAAGCCTGAGATTAGTGGATTGCTAAGCCCCGGTTTAGCAAGATCCCAAATTGTGATCAAGTATTAATGACTTCAAAAGTGGATGTGGTTAGTGATAAATAACTCTTTTGGAGAATATGATGTGATTTGGCACTCGAATGTGATTCGTGTATGTTGTGAGCAGCGCCGAAACCATGTATTTGAGTTCAATTGTGGATTAACATCCAAATTGACTTAGAATAGAGGGAAGAATTGAATGTGAATTGTGTTGACATGTTGAGATTGTTGTGAAAACATGTCAATGTGATGTGAATTTGATTGATTTGGTGTTTCCAATGGATTCCTTGTGAAAATTTATGTGGGAATGATGTTTCGTATGAAAATGGAATCAATAGAAGCAAAGATGCAAAATCTGAAATTCTGTCCAGTAAAACTCTATTCTGAGCAGTCAGTTTGTGTGAACGTTTTGAATGACCAAATGGTGTCTAAAAATTCTGAACTTTTCCAGTCTTATAGTTCACATCTCAAGATATTCAAAATGGACATATAATTTTTCCCATTTCGTTTTGTGAACTAGGAGATATGATTGTCCAAAGTTTGGGATGGAAACTGAACTCTGTTTTGGGGCAGTGATGAGTTTTATGTAATTCTGAAATTGTGTGGTGATTTTTAGTAATGTACAATATTTTTCCTATGAAGAGGACTTAAATATCTTTCATTTGGCTTTGGAATCACCACATTTTGAGTTTTCTAGAATTAGTTATGATTTTTCAAAGTTTGGGCAGAAAATCTGCCAGAAAATCCGAAAATGGGAATTATGACATCATCAAAATAAAAGATGACATCAGCATGGAAATTAAAACATTTTCTCATCATCTTCAGCTCTCATTTTCGTGCTGAACCAGAAGCCAAGAGAGAGTGAAAGTTTGAGAGCTTTTAGAGAGAGAAAGAGAGGAGAAATCTCACAAGATAGGTCGATTTCTCAGAGAATTCGTACCTAACGTGTATAATCCTTCTCCTAAGTTATTCCTCTATGTGAATTAAAGTCTTGAAGCAAGGAATTTCATTGTTTAAAGAGCCTAGGGTTCAGCCATAAGAAGGATAAGCCAGAAGGAGCTTAAGGTAACCTCTGAAACTTCAATCTTTGATCGTTCTGGCTGCTGTGGTTGATTTAATCGGTGAAATTTCACCGGATTGTCTTTATTTGTAAATTTGGAAAATGGGTTGGCCTAGGTGTTATGCTGCACAAATTGATACTAAATGGTAGTTCTAACCCAATGTAATGGTTAATAAAGTGGTTAGAAGTAGAAAGAAATACGTTTACGGAGCCGAAACCGAAAAACCCCAATTTTCCCCGGAGTACTTGTATATTTTGGTTATGGCTATAAATGGGTCTTAGATTTGGATTATTAACGATTTAATGGTTCCATTGAGTTTAGGAGTGAAAATTAGGTGGGGTTACAGTTGGTCACTTTTTCGGAAAAGGCCGAAAAATCATAATTACGAAAATGCCCTTGAAACCCTTAAAGTGGGGCTGCCAAGGGTAAATTTGTAAATTGACATTGAATTTGATAATTCCAAGTTCGGAAATGGATTACTTGGGCGAAAATATGTCAGAATAGTCCATGTCAAAATTTCAAGAAAAGTACAGCCGGACCGGGTACGGTAGGGCCGGGCCGGGTCCCCGGGGGTATTTTAGTAATTTTTCAATATAGCCTCATATAACCCCCAGAAACACTATGGAAGTGTCTAAATAGTACATTTGACATTGTAGGATCGAATGTGAAGCCCCGAGTTGCCAGCACGCAAATCGAGGAGAAAAGACTGGAGGTAGAGAACTTATCTCTCATGCATGCTCTGATAACTATATTAATGTGTTGATGCATGTTATTGCTTTGCTTGATTATGTGGAACATGTATGAATGATTTGAAGCTATGTTTCAATATACGCTATGGCCATATGTGTATCGTTCGAAGCATTGAGCTTATAGATTTGTCGTTGTATGTGTGCATGAGTTATGTGATGCAAGCATGTTATACATTAAACACTTATCTTGCCTGAATATTAATAATGTTTCCCTACTGAGATTCTCTCGAATCTCACCCTCCCTTACCAACAATTTAGACAGGGCAAGTGGCTCATGGAGGGAGCGGCAGAACTTATTCGAGATGAGATTGTGTAATCCCCATTTGAAGAATTGTAATGGGCAATTGTGCCCTGTATATCTTTGCGAAGGTATGTACCCGAGATTACTAGGATGATTATGTTGTGCACTCTGATATTTATATGAATGTCATTTATCTTCGCGTAGTAATTGTATTCGAAATGTGAACATGAGACCAAGTTAATTAGATTTTAAAAGGTATTTGTGAAAACCCTATCTCAAGGATGGGATTTTAAATGAGTTTTGATTATTATTGGTCTCTATTTCACTTTAATCGCGTATTTCGGATATAATTACGGAGGGGGTTACATTATAAGTGGGATTTAATGAACAAGGTGTGAAATATGTGTGGTTGGCGGTATTGATTATGTAGTAAGAAAGTGTTGTTAATAGGGGCTGTGGCATTTGTTAATAAGGCTGCAGACATTGTTTATGACAACTTTTTTGTGCAGTAGACAGCAGAGATGGCTATGACGTCCGGCAAGAATCTACTATATTTCCTTCATATAAGGGGAAGGTTTGAAGTCATTAGAGATGGTGATTTAACATATGTTGGTGGAAGCGTCAGATCTAGAACCATTAAGGAAGGAACAAGTTTAGAAGAGCTTAAAACAATGATATCCTCCATTGTGGGAAAAGAGAGCGGTGGACTTGTTATGAAGTTCACATTGCCGTGTGATAGAACAACAGTTATAGACTACTAGATGATGAAACAATTGAACATTTAATCGATTATAGTGGAGAAAGTGGGCATGTCTATGTAGATGAAGGACAAAATGAAGATGATAATACAACGGCAATAAGGGATGATCGAAGTGATGAGCAATATGTGTAAGTGTAAAATCGTTAAAAAAAAAGCTTGTGAACGAATGCAAATGAGCTTGTCATTAGTAACATGTTTTACTTTGCAATGTGGTGCAGGTTTGATAACTTGTCAAAAGGTTGGGATGGAGGATCAGCCACTATGTCTATTGAAGATTCACCTGCATTGCAATGCGCTGTCCAAATGGTACCAATAGGAACACCTAAAATGAACTCTATAAAGTGGAAGGATCTTATAATCGGGGAGGGACAAGTTTTTGTCAATGCGGATGGCCTTCGACAAACATTATACAAGTATGGCATTGCCCACAAGTTTGCATATAAATATGTAAAAAACAACAAGGAAAAGATCATCGCCAAATGCATGGTTGATGGATGTCCATGGTACTTGGGAGCATATTCAATGGGTGAACGACAAGATACAGAATTCCTCACTATAAGGACTTTTAAAGGTGACCACAAACATGACGCACAGGCTAATCTACTTGTACCTCACTTGAAGAGATCCAAATTAACCTCATCAATAATCGTAGACAGTTTGAGGTGTAACATAGACAAGAATGCAAATGAGGTTATGAGAGATATGTATAGAGATTACGGGGTGCGTCTAAATTATAGTCAAGCGTACAGGGGAAAAGAAAGAGCATTGATGGAAATACATGGCCGCGTCGAAGATTCATACATGACTCTTCCTTGGATATGTGATAGGCTTATGAGACCGATCCAGACACGGTAGCCCGGTGTGAATTCTTTGAGGGTGACAGATTTGAGAGGCTATTCATTGCTTATGGATGCTCGATTAAAGGCTTCTTACAAGGGTGCCGAGGGATACTGTATATAGATGGATGTCACCTCAGTGGTCCTTACAAGGGAACACTAGTTTCAGCTAATGCGTATGATGTTGATGATCAATTGTTTCCCTTGGCATATGGCATAATCAGTGGAGAAACACATGATGATTGGAGTTGGTTTCTTAAGATTGTGAAGGATATCATTGGCACAAGGGAGATCACAATAGTGTCAGATAGGAATCTTGCCATCATAAGTGCTGTTTGTTGTATATTTGGATCTCAGAGACACGCATTTTGTTACCGGCACGTTCTTCTCATCAACATACTAGGAGGTACCAGGGCATGCTTATATGAATAAACTAGAAGCATCTCTTGCATTTGAATGAATAAAGTAGCACATTCTTCTTCATTGCATAAACTAGAAATTCAACAAGGCTACAAAGTTTCAACAACATACTAGGACGTGACCATTACAAAGAAAAACATTACAAAGCTTCTTTTTCCTTTCATTGAATAAACAAGTAGCTTCTTTAGTGCATAAATTGCCAATTCAAATAAGGCTACAAAGTTTCAACAACATACTAGGACGCGACCATTACAGAGAAAAACATTACAAAGCTTCTTTTTCCTTTCACTGAATAAACAAGTAGCTTCTTCAGTGCATAAATTGCAAAATCAATAAGACTACAAAGTTGAATGTTAATGATTGTAGCTCCAGATAACAAGGCATGTTCTTCAGAGAGGTGACGCTAACTTCTCCACAAGGGATGTCTTGTTTAAAATTAACATATTCCAGCTTTTTTTGGCTTCAAATTTATAGGTCATGTACAATGGACGGGGCTAGACTTAGCACTTCAAATGGAGCTTTCTTTGCTATATCAGTTGTCAGTGAGAGGACAAGAATCAATCATCCAGAACTAGAGTCAAATGCATTCGTGCCATCTGAAATTAAATTTAATACATACTATCAGATATGTAAAAATATAGGAATTCCACTATTTGCAACATCAAGCAGAGACTCGCTAATACAATTCTCATACACATTATAATTGCTGCTTATTTGAATTGGCAATGCAACATCCAAAAAATCTCTCCAAAATAATTCATCTAGTGAATAAGACCTCAACGTGAAAAATAAAACATACAAAGGGAATGAAAACTTCATACCTAAAATAATTTGCCAGTAGCCACCATGTAAAATCATCATACAGCAGAATGGAATAGAATGAACAATAATTTAATATGTTCAAATCCAGATTTCAAAACCATGAACCAAATCAGTACAAAAAAACAATCTTCCACAAAAAATTAATAAACATAACCTCCAAATGGAATTTATGCATGCATTATAAGAACAGTAACATGAATCGGAGCTGACAAAGAGGTTCAATGATTACCTAATTGGTTCTGCTCCTCTTATGCATGCCTCAAACCAAAGACATAACCTTGTCTACATGTTTATTACGCGGATGAGTAACGAGCCACCACAAGAACCCGACCTTCATTTCTTGGAGCTCCTCGGCGGTATAGTACGGCATGGTGTATCCGTCTTGCCCTTGCTCAGTGCTGTCCCATATCTGTAGCCATGATAGTACATGCACACCACAAGAATCTCTACACAAACACGTTAACAGGTAACAAACCACAGCAGTCATTTTTTAAATAATGTGAAACTATGAACAAAAACCACAAAGGCAACTCACGTGTCATGTTGTACATGCACTTTTTCCCATGTGAAACCCGTCTCTATTTTGTTCTCATCGGCAAACAGTTGTGGCTTCACTCTTCGTAGAATTTGGAATAAGCAATTCCGCTGAAAAAAGAAAGATAACATCAGTAAGGGATATGAATGTAAACAGAGTGTGAGGTGTCAGGTGACAATATTCCATACAACTGCTTGTGCCATGTGTTCCTTTGGGTTAATCTCTCCTTTACGTTTCCTCCTCTTCTTCTTTGGCTCTATTGGTTTACACCCCGATTCCAATTCCTGCTGCCTGCTACCATATGTCCGTATGTCAACCAAAGAGTCAAGGGCATAGCAGCACATGGCTTTGGTGTCAACAACATAGCAGAAACAGTGATCATTCCAAACACATGAGGCAAATATGAAATCACAATCCCCAATGTTATATCCCACGTACTTGGGGAGGATTTGTGTTTCATGCTCAGGCAAAGACCATCTAAATGGGTTAGCAACAAGTTTTTGCGTGAAATCGGCAGTAAATATATGTCTTGTTACTCTACCATCCTTTTGTTGTTGATCAGCAACAAAGGTCTTTGCGACCATCGTCATTAACTGCAGCAGTGACATGAAAAAGTTAGACAACGGAAATATGACAGCAAAGCGATAACACATAACTTAATACCAGTGGCATACCCTATCATTGATCCATGATCTTGATCTTAGACACTGGAGTTCCCTCCTTGTGAGGAAGTCATCATGCATCGCCACGAACTCCTTGAAATAAAACAAACATCAAAAAATGTAATTATTACTATAACAGCGATGTAATACAATTGCAACGTAATACTATAAACTTACTCGTCACCGTCTTCGTCATTACACCTCGTTGTGCATAACTGAAATAAAATATCCTTCTCATCAACTTTTCTCTTCCCCTTAGACTTTCTGGTTGCATCTATCCAAGGAGATTTGACAACCCAACTAGGAGTTATGATCCTTTTAGACCTTCTCACTTCCACATCACTCCCTTCTTGCTGGTTATCTCCAAGTTCATGCTACTGGAATTCTTCTTTTGCTAGTTCACCTCCATCATGTGCTTCAATTTCAATGATGGCATCATGGTGTTCATCGTCTTCATCATCCTCCTTATCATGACGACCCTTGTCTTCACTTTCTGATTCCTCCTCCTCTCCTTTTGTGTATGCCTCCTCCTCCTTATCATCCTCATTTTCTTCCTCTTCAGCTGCCTTGTCATCATCCTTCTCAAAAATCCTTGAACTTGATGCCTTGTAGATTGTTGCATCTTCATCTTCATCGTTGTTCTCGTCGTTGACATCGTTGTTGTTTCCATGCAACAACCTATTTTGAAGCACAAGGAGCTCGTTGCCAATAATGCCAACCAACCTAGTGTATGTCCGCTGCAATTCCTGTAACATAAACATACTGATCACATTTTCTAATTAAGGTATTACCAAGTTAACTGAAAAGCAATCTACAACAGTGTACATATTTAAATAGTTATAATTACCGGGTATGTTAGCATTGTTTCAGGATTAAATGATCTAGATGTAGGGCTATCCCCCTACCCGACACCATAAAGAAGCCCTTTTTTGCTTGATTTCTCTAGTTGAACTCTGCTCCTCACCCGTTCCTCATTCCAGTAAAGGATGGCATCTTCATCTTTAGTTGCTTTCAGATTGGCCAGAGGAAAATGTTGTAGGCAAAACATCTGCTTCACATGTGCATCACAATTAGCAATTATACATTGACATTTCCAACTGCAGAAAAAAAATACAATATAGACACGTACCATGAGGAAGTATATACAACCTCCAACAGTTTTTCTGCCTTTAGCGTTCCCTTTCCTCAACTCCTTCTGGAAATCCCCAATTGTAGCACAAAGTTCTTTTAGAATGAAGGATGACCAATTGAATTGACCAAGTGCATCTTTTGTTACTGTCATCAACTTTAAGACACGGTCACTAACATAAATACTCGTACTTGGAGACAATAAGGTTCCTAAGGCGAAAATGACAAAGAGGAACTCAAAATTTTCATCTAATTCACCCATCAACAAATCTCTTATTTGTTGGTATTTTAGATTTCTGTATACACTCCTAAGGTCCTTGAATATCCGATCTTTCTCGTGTACTTGTACTTGAATATCTACCCCACCATTAGGTAGACCGAGCAATTGTTGCATATCTTTAGCCTTTAACTCACGCGTCTGCCCTCAAAATGAGATTTGGTTGGTGGGAGGGTCAAAACATCGCATGAACTCCGCGCAGATGTGACGGTTTATTTGTGGGCAACAAATATGCACCAGCTTGTCAAATCCAATTATCTTCAGCCTTTTCATGGCATCTGGTCTACCCTTCAAGTTTTTGCACACAGCCATAAACTATTTTGGTGCACATCGTGTCAAAAATGGAACAACATACGTCTTCCCTTTGCTAGGGCCTCTTAATTGTTCAGCCCGTTTTGCATATTCTTTTCTCTTCTCTTCAGTTAATGCATTTCAGGCCTCCCTCACCATTAGGTTGGCCTTTTGAAAATTTTGCACCTTATTCACCTTCGTATTATGTTTGTCCTTTACCTTTCCCTTCTGCTTGTTCTCCTTTTGGCTGAAAAACTCTTCCGTGAATAGAGTATAGCCAGAAAAGCTAGCTGGCCTTGTTTGTGTGGGGCTATTTGTTTGTTGTTTGGTTTTGCCAGAACCAACTTTTTCCATCTTCCTTTCCTGGACATGGTTAATGAAAAATATGTCATAGTTTTTATACAAAGACCTACTGCACTTCACTGCAAAATTATATGCTGCTAAAAATTTAACATGGAACTACTAAGAAATTTAACATATGCAGCAAAAAGAGGCCCATTAGATTCAGAATTTTTCATAAACCACAAACATAGCCAAAGAAAATTTCAGGATTTTCCCCATATCTTATCATATAAGCAAAACTTTATTTACATGGCAGACCAAAATATTTAAATGCAGAATTGAATCAATCCATGTCCAAAAACAACGACCACTCAAACTTTCAAATAAAACACAAGGAACAGAGTAATTATTATAAACAAACACATTCCAAAAACAGCAAGTACAACATAAAAACAAACAACATCAACCCCATGAATTAATTCATGCAAATCAACTATGACAGATAGAGCAGGCCTGTGCACTTCACCCATTTACATTCTGACGAGAAGCATTTGAAGTTGGAATAAAACAACATCAACCCCATAACACAAGCAAAAGAGTAATTATTATAAACAAACAAAATCCAAAAATTCAGGTTTTTTGATCTTATTGCTCTACTATCTTTTAGTTCAAAGCTAAAGAGTTCAAAGCCTATTTTTATTCAAAAACACTCTCACAATCACAAACAACCAATCACCATTCCTAAATGCCTAAATCAATTGGAACCATAAAAATATCAAAATAAGCCATTGGCAACAAATTCATATCGTTCCACTTGGGGATGAAGAGAAAACTACAAATTCAGAGAGTAGAGACGAATGAGCTAATCATGAAAACTGAATCAAAAACATATGCAAAACATCAGAGTCAAGTTTAATGCATTACAAGTCAAACCTAGTGTACAGAGTTCAAAGATTTGGTAAGTAATATGTCAAAAAGTTCACTTTCAATGAAACACTTGCCAACCAATCAATTGGATGCATATCATAGATAAAATATTCACCTAACTATCGATGACTAATAGCAGACTAAAAGCTCAAAGTAGAGAGGAATGAACGAGTTGGAAACACAAACCATGCCTCATAATTGCTGATTACTAATGATTAAAAAAATGCAGACAAAAGAAGAACATTGGTGCAAATAATGTCATAAAGCTTCAACTGCTGAAACTTTTCAACTGTGTAATATGTAAATTAATAATTCAATAAACCAAACCTCAAAGTTAGCGACAACTTAAGGAGCTTGAAATATTCCTTGTGAAGGTTTAGCAGCAGCCTTTGTAGCCTCCTTATAATGACAAGCTCCCAACTTTAGATGAGGATAGGAGGTTTTTTTGGGCCAAACATCATTTTAGTGCTCTCTTTACTTGTAATAGTTATCCAACAATAGTTGGTATGCCTTCAACTCTCCAGTTCAAGCTTTAACTTACACAAGCTGAGAAAGCCTCGAAGGATTTAATCTATGTTTTAAAGTACTTGATAATTTGCTATGCACGAGATCATACAACCCCCTTCACAAGTAAGACAACTTGAGACAGGTACAAAATATCCTCACACCAAACAAATAGATAAAACCTAGCAAGATGATAATAATATTAACAAAATAGACCAGCTAAAAGACATGTTCGTTCACATTCTCTAAGAATGGTTAACGGAATCCTCATACCAAATAAATAGGTCAAACTTAGCAAGGACATTTACATTCACATAGTAGACCAACTAAATGTCATGTTCATTCAAATGCCTAAACAACAGTTAACCAAACCCATGTATTGCTGCCTTATTCTGCATCTGTGGGAGTCATAGGCAGACATATATGTTAGAGTCAAGAGTCCTTGACTGATTTATTCCAGCAAGAGCAAGGGAAATATTTCTTACATAGTGTGTGCTATGTGTTTTCTATGACAGTTACTTTCATTTTCTATCCTAGGACTTGGTGAAATTTTAGTTCTGGTATTGCTTATTTCAGTGATGATGTTGGACTATTTAAATCACTTATGTATTTGCTTCATGTCATGTGACATGAATAAAGTATTATTCAGATAACCTATTCCCTTCCCTCTCTTCTACAATTTCATATTATGCTTCACTTCTCTCTTCCTCTCTCCCTTTCTCCCTCTCTTCATACTTATTTTTATGTTCTTCCCTCTCTTCCCTTATCCTAAACAACGGATCCTATCACTATTTGACACTCAATGGGGGCATCTTCCCCACTAAAATATTTGATACATGCATAATCAACATAATACCCTTTTAATTTTTGTCCCACATACTTTGACAAATATGCTTTGGGAAGCCAATTGATTCAGGCAACACTTCCAAGCCACTGAATAATGACAATTTAAACTCAACCTTCTAAATTGTTAGATACAACTAGAGCGAAGTTGTTTACCAGATCATGCATCACAAATAACCCAAGAATTTTATAAATTGATGACGTTATAAGGAGATTAATATACAGAATACCAATACATGTCAGAACTTTATACCAACGAATGAAATCAGGATCATACCTTAACCTCACCAGCATTGCTATTAGAGCAGCAAATTAAAGGAAAATTCAAATTGACCTTTTACTTTTTCAGCTTCTTTTCTGCTTTAGAATTTTAAAACCATTTTTTGAATGGTGAAAAGAAAGTTCATTGAAAATGGAACTTCACCTAATCCGTAAACAATGAAAAAGGATTAATTTCTGATAAAAAATAAGGAAAACCGAACGCCTATAACGATAGAATCGATCCATTTCTAATGAAACAAAAACCACAGCTCCGAAGTTGCTTGGTGGCTATACATGTAACAAGCAAAGGCGAAAATAGAAATAGAAGAGAGACGAAGTGGATTCTTACCTAAGAGAAAGTGAAATTCCTTTTGATTGAAGCAAGCATGTGTTGGTTTGTTCAGAAAATATATAAATAAACTGACATGTGAGAAACTTGAGATTGGAAACGAAAGAAGGAAAGAGTGTAAAGAGAAGTAACCCTAACCTAAACTTATAGATCGCAAACGAACCTCAATGGTGAGGAAGAAACGAATGAGGGAATATGATAGTTGGTTTACTCAGCCGGCAACCACCGAACCTCGACGGTGAGAACCCACGAACGCTGTTGCTTAAGATGCCAGCTTCCGTTTGCCGAGATTACTGTATTTCGGGGATTAGAGAGCAAGACGAATATCAGGCCACTACAACCGGAATTAAGGTTTAGAAATGTCTTCCTTTTTGTCAAATACTAGGGGTATTTTAGACTTTTGCCATTTTCAATTTATTACAAAATGATCCCATGGGACTTGAGAGTAATTTCAGATTTTCCCGGGACCATTTCTTCGTATATTTGCTTCCATGGGACCCCTACGTAATTCTCCCATAAAATAACTCTAAAGCACCATATATTCATATCCGAAAATATACTAGGGAATTTTTCCCAAAATATTTCTTAAGGTAGGAAAATAAATAGATGATCATACAAATAGAAAGTAGAGAGGAGTCTGAAACCTTGCTCATATTATTCTTATATTATTTTTCAAAACAGAAAAATAAAATAAAATAAAATAACATACAAAAAATACTAGACAGAGGGGGATTGAAAAAACCTCCTCTAATGCCACATGTTGGAATAATCTAACAATATATTAGTGTTCCAACTAATATAGTGTTAGATTATTCCAACATATGGCACTAGAGCAGGTTTTTTCGATTCCTCTGCCTAGTATTTTCTATATATACTATTTTTTACATGATGCATTATGTTTTAATTTTTCTATTTGAGAAAAATATTTTGGGCATCCATTTATGTTTTATTAATATTGATTATTGATTTGCTTAAATCCATATGTAAGTGTTGCAATTTTGGTCTAATTGGAATGCCCCTTTTGAAACCATTACTCTACTTTATCAAGATATGATAAATTATATGCCCTAACTATCAATTGCTTCATTATTTTTTCTTCCACTCTATAGCAAGTATCTCCCTCTCTCAAGTTTCTCTCGAGAGTGTGGTGGGGGTTGAGTCTCGTCTCATGCGAGTGTGTGTGCATGACACCTCCCTTTCCAACCTTTGCCAGTTGAGAGGATGTCCATGCTTTAGTCCTCGTTACGTTATCCTTTTTATTTTTCTGTTTTTCCTTGTTTTTTGTTTGGTTTTGATGAAGCAATGATTCATCGGTACAAAAATAAGCAAATCTAAAGGGTTTTTTTGCTAGTGTTTGGTGGTGTACGTTGGCTTCTATTTGCTCCACTTGGTGGTGGCGCATTTAGACTGTTGGAGATAGGATGCTTTTGGTCCATAAAGCGTGGTCGCTTTTCTGTTTTTTGCTTCCTCTTCCCATGTCAATTTTGCTAGTGTCCATGGGTTTTTCTACATCTATGGGTTTATCCCATGTTTACTCATTTGCAATCTCTTTGGGTGTTTTTTGGCCTACAAAAGGGTTGGGTTCTTTTGGAATGTTCTTTGAATACCACCCCCTATGGCCTTATTGCCATTATTGGAGTTTTTTCTTCCATGTAGGCTCTGATGCATCGATACTGCAAGTTTGGCGGAGGTGGCAGTGGCTTTTGTCATTCCCCCTTATCTGAAGATTATGGTTAGGATTTAATTGTTTTGATCTTTTGTTTTTTTGGCTTATGAGCCTTTATTTTGTTTGTGTTGCTATTTTCGTATTCCTTGCAAGTCTTTTTTAGTAATAGAAATATCTTTCCTCAACAAAAAAAACAAAAAAAAAAAACTATCAATTACTTCATTAATTTTTTCTTGAGAAAATGACATTAAGATCCCAATTAAAGAAAATAATATCATAAATGTCCCAAAATTTGTTAATGGTAGTTCCTCCACTTATTAATGGTTGCTCTTTCACCTGTCATGATTTTTCTAATATTATTCCACTTAGATGGGACTGTAGTGTCATTTTTCCTTTTTTTTTTTCTTTTACTCAGTGAGTTGCTTTCGGATTATTGGGATGAGAGGAGAATTAATTTTCTCCAATGAAGCATTCTCATAGGCTTTTTTTTTGGAGGTCCGAATGCGTATGAATTGTATTGAATTATATATGATTGAGAATTGAGATCAATCAACATTTGGGATGTTGCTCGTGCCAGAGTGGGAGGAGAATGACTTATATCATTCTCTGATGATCACCGCTATTTTTGATAGTCAGAATCCATGGCTATAGAACCAAGAACGAGCTTTATATAATTCTCATCTGGGTATGTTTTTTTTTTTTTTTTTTGAAGATTTCGGCATTCATTTAAAATATCGCCGCCCAAATCATTTTGCCTTGTTGTTCCATGAACATATCCATTAAAAAACGCCAATGAACCCACTGTAAAACGATCCCATTGTTGCATTGGAGCTTTCAGTTTCACATAAACAACTTCATCTTAACTTCTCGCTTGATCATTGATAAAATATTTGTCGTAAATCTGTTTGGCGCAATTTCCTGTGAATATCGCTCTTAAAACGCTAAGAAAATGGTGCCAAAATAGCGAGAAATGCAGAGCGCTAGAAAAGGAGCCCCAGGATGCGGGAAATGACCTATGATAGTGCGAACATATGGATGAGAACCAATCAATTTGCTTTAGGTGCTGATGTCACCATCCTAAATTACATGGGAAATGAATGGCCTGATGAGGATGTGAAGCAAGTTATCAAAGGACGAGAATTTGACATTACTGGAATCTTGGAACTTATGGTTAACTTGGATTTCTCAAATAACAATTTGGTAGGATCAACTCTTCTTGAATTACTAGCGATCATCAGATTAATAGGCTTGAACCTTTCATACAATCATTTAGAAGGAAAGATTCTAGATATTATTGGGGATATGAAATCCCTTGAATACATCGACATCTGTTGCAACCAAATTTCACGTACAATTCCAAAGAGCATGTCCAAACTAACTACATTGTACTATTTAAACATGTCAAAACAATAAACTTTCAGGGCCAATTCCAATTGATAATCAATTCTTGACTTTGAATGATCCATCCATTTATGCTGGAAACCATTATCTTTGTGGAATCCCACTACCAATTAAGGATCTATTTGGTTCAACCTTGCTTTGTCACTTGCAATGCAATAGGAATTATAGGGATATGTTTGGTAATCTATTTAGAAGGGGATCCAATGAGTTATTTTATAATAATGTTTTAAAATTAATATATATTTAAAAGACCAATTTACCCTTAATTCATAGGCTCATGCCCTGCTTTTTCTTCGACAACCCTATCAACATCAACCATTTCTCTAACATAGGTGGAGGAGGACGAGCACGACAGAGGGGACGGTGACGGCCAAGGACAAGCACGACAGAGGGGACGGCAACGGCGGAGGACAAGCATGGTGGAGTACGAGCAAGGAGGCTTTTCTTATACATGTACGATGAAGATGACCCAGAAAGTGGTTTTTTTTTTTTTCAAGGTTGTCATGCATTACTGTTGCTCTGCTGCTTCTTAGATGTTTCTACTAGGTCTTATGCCTTTTTTCTTCCGCTGCTACTTTATTTTCTGCACTGGACAATTTCTCAATTCTATGTTCATTAGGAAAAAGAGTCAATCAAAGAGCATGTGGTTTACCTGGTCGATGCTTCGCCTAAAATGTTCAACACCACCTATCCAGCGGTTAGTTTTGTTCACTATGGTTATTCTTGCTAAGCTGCTTCATACTACAAAATAAGAAAGAATATAAGATTCTCATGTAGGGATTGTTTAAGGGAGCGTAACGCACATCAACAATTTTTGAGAATGAAGAACCTTTTAAATATTAGGATGGTAGAGGTCCATTACTTGATGGCAACATAAGTTTGGAACCAGTTGATTCCTAATTGCAAGCTGGTCCTGATGTGAAATCCCAAAGTGCTTCAGATTGTAAGGCAGCAATGTTGGAGACAAGTCATTCAAATTCCAACCTTGACTTAGTAAGGGAGGTATAATTTGTCACAAGAGCTGAGCATGTGTATGTGCTTAAAGCTATTCGTTTGGTATGATGTGCAAACTTGTCTTTCTTTTCCCTTATGTGTGATTGACATTAGGATTAGTAGAGTGCGAGGTCAACTGTAGCAAATTGCTTAAAAGAAAATGCTGCAGAGTAACTACTTTAATTCTAGTTAATTCTGAAGCTTTTCTATCTACAAGTGCAGAGTGTGATTCCACTATTTTTGTTCTGTTTCAGAAGGGGTTACTATTATTTTTGGGATATCTTGGTATTGTGAATAGTCTTCATTTTCGTTTGGTTTTATGTATGGCTTGGAGCCCCTGCTTACTATAAATATAAAACAAACTGGCGTAAGACTTTTTTTGGCTTGATTTTAAATGTTGCCAAGCATGAACATGTTGTGTCTTTACTTGGAACAAATCAAGAAGACCTGGATTCTTGGATTGAACCAAACTCTTCATAATCTCTGCTTTACTTGGGTTTTGTTCCACCAGTTTGTTCCAACTGGACAGATGGATTTGGGTCTACTGTCTACTGCTGATGGTCTTCTAGCAAAGTTTCAAATGATGCTAAGACAACAAAGGATGCTGAGTATTCCAAAATTCTGAGTTCGACATTAAGTTCTGTATTGGGGTGGTCAGAGAAAAGGCTTCTTGCATATCATGAAACTTTTGATCATGGAAATGTTGAAACCATGCAGGGCATTGTTTCTTTAGGGGTAACAGCGGCTAAGATTTTAGTTGAAGATATATCTAATGAGTATCGAAGAAGGAGAAGAAATGAAGTTAATGTTGCCCGTGAAAGAATTGATACTTACATCATGTCATCTTTACGTACTACTTTTGCTCAGGTAAGTTACCCTTCTCAGCATTGTTGGCCTTTTCCTTTAGTAGAAGGTTGTAGACTTGAGATAAATTCTGTCCTGGTCCATGCACTGCAGATACTGCAGAGTAGCCTTATATGCTTCACATGAGAGATTGAATATTGTGTCTTAAGATAAATCTTTACCCTCCCCTTTGGTTAATTTAGCTAAGAAGTCGATCAAGTTTCAACTAAGTCAATAGATATTTTAAGACAAATCTTAGGAGAATTAATAGCTAAAATATTGTGAGTCTGAGTACAGTCATAGCAATAGTTTTCTTGAATTACTCTTCTGTCACTTTCTACAATTTGCCATAAACTTATTTTCTGAAATATGTTTTTTTATGCTTTATAGATAATGGAGAAGGCATACTCAAGCAGGAGAGCATCCAAAAATCAGCCAAATGTTGTTCCTATCCTTGCCATTCTTGCTAAGGATGTTGGTAGCCTGGCACTAAAACAGAAGCAAGGGTTCGGTCCAATAATTAAAAGGTGGCATCCTTTGTCAGCTGGTGTTGCTGTGACCACTCTTCATGTATGCTATGGAAATGAATTGAAACAGTTCAATTGTAGCAAATTGCTTAAAAGAAAATGTTGTAGAGTAACTACTTTAATTCTAGTTAATTCTGAAGCTTTGCTATCTACATTCTACACCTGTAGAGTGTGATTCCACTATTTTTGTTCTATTTCAAAAGGGGTTACTATTATTTTTGGGATATCTTGGTATTGTGAATAGTCTTCATTTCTGTTTAGTTTTATGTATAGCTTGGAGCCCCTGCTTATTATAAATATAAAAAAACTGGTGTGAGACTTCTTTTGGCTTGATTTTAAATGTTGCCGAGCATGAACATGTTATGTCTTTTTTTTTTTTGGGATAATAACTGGGGTGATTTTGAAGGCAGAGGTGGCTTTCCTACTCTAGTTATTTTGGTTTCGAACGCTAGTTTAGAAACATAATCGTTTTTAGGACCTTTGCAAACACAAGTATGTCATAACAGCAAAAGATAAAGCAAATCTAGAAAAAAATAAAATTACTTCATATGAAGTACTTAGAATGTAGCTGCCTGGATTTTGAATCATACTGCACCATTTAATTATGACTTAAAAATAAGAATATACTATCTCCTCCAATCCCAAATATAAAACAAATTTGACATTTTTTGGAGAGATTAAGGAAGATAAAAAAGTTATTTAATCATATAATATGTTATGTATTTTTAGATTATATATTAGTTTATTGGTCAAACTAATTAATTTGGAGAAAAAAATAAAAATAAAAATAAAAATACTCTAAAGTAATTTAAAAATATGGCCGATCTAACAACCGGTGAGACCTCAGTTGACCCATTGACCCTTAAACCTGTACCGTGACCGGTTCATTACCCGGTCCGAAATTTTCTTCCTTGATTTTGACAGCTTATATACATGATCGTACTGCTTGATACTTTGATATTGACGAGACTAGAGCAAAAAAAAATGATTTATTTGAACTTTTTATTTTGTTAGCCTATATTAAAGAATTTTAAATTCAATATGAATATGTGAGAGCGCAAGCATGAGAAGAAAGTTTGGGTCAGAGGATTGGAGTTTTTCAATTTGAACACAAAAATAATGAGTTTAATATTTTACTCATATTTTATTAATGACTGTCTCCAATTCAAATGTAATCAAGTTTATAATAAAAAAAATATCTCATATATTTCAAATTTTATTTATGTTATTTACTTATCATCAAGTGTTCTTCATTTAATCATATTTTTCATACTTTAAATTTTGTTAATAAATAATTTTGACATAGAAGTTGAAGAGAATCACGAGTGCATAGTTATATTTTAAGAAGTATAACGCCTGATTATCGTATATCATAATTTAAAAAAAAAACAAAAGAAAATCATAGACCACAAGTTTCTTAGCCACACTCCACTTATATCGAGAGATTCATCATATATAACAGTCACTTAGCTTGTTTAAGCTTCTCTGAATATGGGAAGGCGCCACAATTTTGTTTTGTGTGGAAGATGCACTGAATCAGAGAAGCAAGCTCTTCTCAAGTTCAAAGCACATCTTTTCATGATCCAAATACGAAGCTTTCCTCTTGGAATCCCAATACCAATTGTTTCCTGTGGTTGTTACATGATGGTTGTTTTATAAAAACCGTCATTTTTGTTAAAAAAATACATTATAGTTAATAATTACAGTCATTATATTTTTTTTTTTATGAATTTCGCCTATCAATTCATGATGATGCGCATATTTAACTATTCAGTATTAGCATTATCTATTCTTATGCGCACTCTACCTTGACATGTATGATAGTTATTCGCTGTAACCATAATATATTAAACATTATATATGTAACATTATGTAGTAGTGTTAAATTTTTATTATATTTTCAATATGAGTTATTTTTAAAAAAAATATTGCATTTAGTCTCTAATATAAAAACTAGTTTGTAGTGTAACATATGAATATATAGCTTTTAATTAACAAGAATTGATAAAATAGAATTTAACTTAAAAAGTATGATTTGTCTTAGAAAATTGTAGTCCATTAGAAATATTGGTAATGAATAATGAAGTGTATTATAAGATTGCTTCTTAATACAAGACCCAATTTATTAAAGTGGTCATACCTGAAAGAACGAGGAAGTATAATTAATCAATCACAGTAGAGCTGATATATATATGGGTTTGTACTCATTTTTCGTGACAAGTCTCCAATTCAACACATATAATTGACATGTTTGGCACACTAGGGAAAATATAATTAAATAAAGTATATGTACGATTTGGAACCTATTCAAGTCTTTTAACTCTATTAGACGACTAAAAAGGCTTTACCATTCTTTTTTTTTTTTTGTGTTACAATGACAAGGGGACATTCCCTTGAGAGTCGCGGCGGACTCATACAAAAGCTGACCGATCGAAAGAAAAAACTAAATGGAATCCAAATATTAGCTTAAGTCAGCTAAAATTTGGATCAAACAAAAACCCGGGGGGTCATGCAATAGAGTTAGGCCATTGTTTGAATCTAAAGCCTCTTTTGCCAAAAGGTCGGCACATACAATACACTCTCTGTGTGAATGATGAATCTCCAAATCCCAGTGCTTATAAATTAAATCTCTGGTTTCTTCAAGCTCGCTGTGTAGAGGATGAAGCAGTCCACCGCCGTGAAATAATAAATGAAGTGCTTCAGTCGAGTCCGTGTGTAGCTTAATCTTTGTGAATTTCATGAACTGACAAACTTGAAGACCAATCTTGATAGCCTGGATTTCCGAGTCTGTTGAGCCAAGGGAGAAGCCTGTGTTCTTCTGAAACCCGCATATCCAAGCTCCCGAGCTGTCACGAACAATACCTCCTACTGCAGAGTGTCGATGCTCATCGAAAGCAGCATCCACGTCAACCCGTACATAGCCGTCTGGGGGAGCAATCCACTTATCCGAATCTCTGTCTGGTACCCTCAGAATCTTATGCTTGAGTCGGCCTTCTTCAATGCCCTCATGAAGGAAATGTAATCCTCTGTGAATCAGCTGACAAGGTTGATCGCAAGTTCCTTCAAAAGCTCTCCTGCACCTATTTTTCCATATGAGCCAACATAGTGAGCCAAAGACCCTTAGCCAGGGCCACTGAGTCACTCTACGATTCCCGGGTGAGTGTCGCATATTCCATTTGATCCAAGCCTGCAAATTTCCAGAGAAAAAAACAGAGTGATAAATTGGATTAGTACAAGAAAGCCACACGCTACTCGCAAGCTCACAATCCCTCAAGGAGTGTATAGGTGTTTCCTCACAATTGCACTCAAATGGACACTCAGAGTTTATCCTCACATCCCTCATGGCACGAACTGAATTGGTGGGAATTCTCTCTTGGAACAATTGCCACAAGAAAAACTTGACTTTCTCAGGAATCGGCCACCTCCATATATGATGCCAGAAAGGATCAGGCGACTCCGAACGCGACGAGTAAATCATGGAATAGGCGGATTTAACGCTAAAGTTACCATCAGAAGATTCCCGCCACCAGTACAAATCATCTCCTAATTGGGAAGGGGGGGTGAATGTAGGTGATCTTCTCAATCACCCACCTCGGCAAGTATAGAGCCCATTTTTGCAAGTCCCATCTTCCATCCGGCCAAACAAACTGGCTAACCATATCATCCGGATTGATGAGATTATGATTTTTATCCACGTAGTACATAAGTGGCTGCTCAAGGTTTGTCCATAGGTCCCACCAAGCATTTGTAGAGTTACCACTTCGGAGTTTGCTTCCAACAGCTTTTCTAAAGGAGTCCCAAACTGATGTAATTGCGTTCCATACGGCCGATTGTGCTCTTCTCCTTTCAACTCTTGGTAGCTTATCATTGCCACAACCATACTTAGCTCTGAGAGCTCTGACCCATAAAGCATCAGGCCTGGTGATTAGATTCCAACATAGTTTCATAATGAGAGCCTTATTCTGACTTGCTAAATCCTTGATGCCAAGGCCACCATCTTTTTTGTCCATCTTGATTTTCTCCCAAGCTATAAGGTGCATTTTCTTAGCATCTTGCCCCTGATTCCAGAAAAAGTTCCGATTTAGTCTCTCAAGATCCCGAAGTATCCCTTTGGGGAGGATGGTGGTTTGCATCTGATGAAATGAGAGTGAGGAGAGAACAGAGTTGATCAAAAGTGTTTGCCCCGCCAAGCTAAGAAACCTGCCCTTCCAATTTGAAAGTTTACGTTGAACTTTTGAAATGAGGGGAGCGTATGTTAGTTTCGAGATTCTCTTGTGCAGGATAGGGACACCCAAGTATTTGCCTAGGTCCGCTAAGATAGAGATCCCAAGGGTTTGGCCTAATTCCATAGCCCTGTGAAAGTGAACATTCCTGGATGCAAAAATTTTTGATTTGGCAAGATTGATACGGTGCCCTGACACGCTACAGAAGTGCGCCATCAAATCTCTAATGTTTTCCATCTGATCTAAGGAAGCCTCACTGAACAAGAAAAGATCATCCACAAAGAAGAGGTGGGAAAGTTCGGGGCCAGACTGACTGAGCTTGAGAGGCTTCCATCTTCCTACTTCGACTTCATGGTTTATGAGCTGGCTGAGGCATTCCATACATAAAATGAACAAGTAGGGGCTCAATGGGTCCCCTTGCCGCACTCCTCTTGTTGGGTGGAAAGAGGCTGAAGGAGCACCATTCCATAAGATTCTCATAGAAGAGGAGGAAACACACTTCATCAAGAGAGACACAAAGTGATCATTCAGACCAAGACTATGAAGATTAAATTCCAAGAAGTTCCAGTCTAGCCTGTCAAATGCTTTCTCCATATCTACCTTAATGGCAACATATCCTTTCTTTCTCCTGACAGTTCTCATTGTGTGAATGGCTTCTTGAGCCAGGATGATGTTGTCACTACTTTGTCTTCCCCTGATAAAACTGCATTAAGTAGGATGGATTAAGAAATCCATCACAGGCCTAAGCCTATTTGCAAGGACCTTGCTTAAGATTTTGTAGGTCACGTTGCATAGGGAGATAGGACGAAACTCTTTGAGCGAGGTGGGCTTATCCACCTTAGGAATCAGGGTGATATGGGTTTGATTAATATCTTTAACCAGACTTGGGTCTCTAAAGATGGAGAAAATTAGATCACAGATCTTAGGCCCGACAACGTTCCACTGAGACTGAAAGAAGTGAGGCTGTAAGCCGTCGGGCCTAGGTGCTTTGAAAGCTTCCATCTCAAAAGCAGCATTTTTAATTTCCACCACAGACACATCTTTCTGGATAAGGGCAAGCTGGGCATTATTTAAAGTGAGGAAGTTGGAAGGCCAACTTGACACATTTGTGACCTCTTGATCAGAGGAGTAGAGATCCTTAAAAAAGGAAAGTGCAGAAGCCGTTAGCTCCTCTTGATTTGAAATCCAGACACCCTGCTCATTCTGCAACGACTCAATCCTGTTTTTTTTTCCTTCTGATCACTGTTGAGGAGTGGAAGAAGCTGGTATTTTTATCTCCAAATTTGAGCCATTTGCATCTTGACTTTTGATACCAGATGAGTTCTTCTTGGTTCACGTTATATAACACCATCAAGAATAAGACAAATACACATATATGTATGTATGTATCCATCTAATGTGAATAATATACAATTTTAGTTTAGAATGTTTACTTTAAAAAATAGTTTTATTAATTCTTCTGGAAATTAAATTAGCAGGAGCATTAAAGTATGTAACTACATAACGAGGTTTCATATTTTAGAAAGTAAAATATAAACTAAATCCTTCCCTTTCCCCCCAATTTAATTCTAGTATGCAATACGAGTCCTATTATTTTTTTAGGGTCTGTTTGGTAGTGTTAGAATTTGAAGGATTGGGTAGAGAGGAAACAAGAGCCTCTAGAATATTATTGAATCCTTAATATTTAATCCTTAATACAAGCAATTGAGCAAAAGCCTTTATTTAGGCAAAACCATTACCTAGACTAATCTTAAAATCTGATCTAAATAAATCTAATCAAATATTAATTCTAATTATAATATTTCTAAGATATACTAAATATCAACAAATGATATATAATATCTTAACATGAGAATATATCAAATATTAACATAAGATATAATAATATCTTAACAGGCATCATGAGAAAAATGGAGAGGAAGGGCAAAAAAATTCTAACAAGTTCAGTCTAAAAGAAATTGATAAATGGGGTTAAAAAGATGTTAGTAACAAGAACATATATGATAAAAGAGGGAAAAAATTAATTAATAGCTTTTAACTCCAGTTCTTTAATTTTTGTTTTTAATAAAGCTCGTTAAAATTTCCCTATACCCCTCTCCTACTCTCCACTTCCATCATGCCAAACAGACTCAAAGTTCATGTATGATTTTAAATGCATGCCCTTATGTTTGTTTGGAGGGGAATGGAGGGGATGTTTTAATTACTTTGACTTAAAAAAGAGCAAAATCTAAGTTATAAATAGAATAACTATATGTAAATTATTTATTACAAAACATATATAATCTCCTAAAGAAATACTTTTGGGTGAATTAATGCATTTCAATCCCTACAGAATAAAATAGCTTATTGCCGATGGAATACTAATCTTTTCTAGTGACTAATAGTGTTGATGAATGAACTGAACTTCCATTGACAACTGACAATACAATGTCTGATTGGATTAACAGTAGAAGTTGCTTTCCTAATATGATGCATGATATATAAGATAAGTATGTGAGAAGAGTATTGTCTTGACTTACGTGAACGTACTTTTTGAACGTCAACCCAAACAGGTTCATAGTCCCATCCATCACTAATATGTAGCTAATTATTGAGTTAGTCTTTAAATGCATATATACACACACGGATAATTGCAATTAACAAAACTAAATATAAATATATTATTTTTATATTATGCAAACACACATGTATAATTTAATATATTGTTAAATATTTCTTTTTATATTATACATTTTATTTTTTATTTGCATTTATAATATTTTTATTTTTATTTATGTATTAGATATTATGGAAAAATTCACATAAATTGCCTTATAATATAATAATGAAACACTAATTGTTATATACTTACATTACTACTAATATTATAATTTATAAAAATAATTACAAAGGCAACAACTTTTAAACCTACCTTAAATTACTAAGAAATTATATAACCGGCAAAATAATCTAACTATTCAAAAATTGACTATTATGAAATCTGATTATTCTATAATTAAACATAAGTCTAAAGCATATTTTTAATCTTTTAAGTTTTACAAAGAGTATACTTTTGGTCCCTTAACTTTATAAAATATATTTTTGGTCATATATTTCTAACACCGTTAATGTTGCTAATAAAAAATGTTAACGTATCAAACTCAAGTAATGAATGTGCATCTGACAAAATATATTTTAATTTTTTTAATATAATATATTTATACTATTAAACTAAAAAAACTGAAAAATCACTATAAATAAAATCGAGGTTTTTGATATTTAGATTATTAAAGTAATATGTTTAAGGTATTCAACGAATATATTTAGATTATCAATTACTTCATTAGGTTTTTAGATATTTTTTAATGTAGACATATTTTAAATTTAAGATTAACAACATTTAATTACACGGTCATCATTTGAGTTTGTTATGTCAGTGTTTTCCTTTAGTAACATTGACGGTGTTAGAATTGTAGGACCAAAAGTATATTTTATAAACTTCAGAGTCCAAAAGTATATCTCACGTAAACTTAAATAATTAAAAATATACTTTAGTCCTAAATATGATGAAACCTTTCTAACAAAAAAAAAAAACATAATAAAACCTGAAAAACTTAAGTAAAGAATAGGGAGAGTAGAATTTAACATAAAAAGTACGAATTATCTAAGAAAATTGTAGTCCATTAGAAATATTGATAATGAAATGTATTATATTACTTCTTATTCTTAATATAAGACTCATTTTATTATTCAATTTTTTCATTAAAGTAGGTTTATATGCAATTCCGGATGAAGTATATATACACACGTAATTAATTAATCACAGTAGAGTTTATATATGGGCTTGTATTCATTGTTCATGAAAAATTTCCAGTTCAAGACATATATATAATTGACATGTTGGCTCACTTGAGGAAAATATAATTAAATAAAGTATATGTAAAACTTTGGAACTTATTTCAGTCTTTTAACAGTATTAGATGACTTCAAGGGCTTCCCCGTTCCACACGTTATATAAGACTATCAAGAATAAGACGGATACAAGCATATATGTATGTCTGTATCTATCTATAATGTGAATAATATTTAATTTCAATTTAGAATATTTACTTTAAAAAATAGATTTATTAATTCCTCTGGAAATTAATTTAGTAGCTAGGAGCCTTAAAATATGTAATTGTACGTAACGAGGTTAAATATTTCTGAAAGTAAAAATAAACTAAATCCTTCCATTTCCCCCAATTTAACTTAAGCATACTAAATGAGTCCTATGATTTTTACCGATAATCATGATCCTCATGACTTGAATTTTCAAGTCCTACAGGCCCAAGTTCGAATACAGGTTCCACCCCCAATCGTAAGATTTTTTAGGGTCTGTTTGGCATGAAAAAATTGAAAAGGGAGGGAGGGAAATTTCTATTCATGAAAACAAATATAAATATATTATTTTTATATCATACAAACACCCAGGTAAGACCTGAATCGGACAGGCCAATCTGGACTGGAAACTAGCCAATCGATTGATAGACCGGTCCGGTCCAGTGAACCGGTCCAAGACTGATTCTTTTATTTTTTTAAAATTGATTTTTTTTATTTTTTTTTAGAATTTTATATTAATAATCCTAAAATCTTCAATTTTTCACCGGTTTAGTCTTGAGTTAGCTCCGCTTTAACCCACTGATTTTTGATCCAGTACCCCAACCAGTTTAGTGACCGGTCCTGGTTTAATTAACTTGACAAACACACACATATATAATTTAATATGTTATTAAATTTTTTTATGTTATATATTTTTATTTTTATTTATATTTATAATATCTGTATTTTCTTTATTAAGATGTCACTCTGATCCTATTTATAAGTCATTTTGACAAAAAAATTTTAATCCTCTTTATAAGTCCAATTTCAGGGTAATAAATTCATTTTGTACTTTTTTACCCTTATTAATTGTAATAAACAAAAAAATCGATTCATGTTGACTTTTGGAACCAATCATAGATAAGGACAAAATTGAAAATTTAACCTATAATTAATGAGTTAACTAACTCTCCTTAATATGTGAGAATTAGTTAAAAAAATTTATAAATAGAACCACAGTGTTATTTTTGATATAATATTAATTACAAATGTAATAGTTATTAAAAAAATTACAAATGCAATAAATTTTAGAAGACACTGACAGATAAAAGACTAGACCCGCATTATGTTTGACTCGTTCGACACGTTATAAACTATAACACTGTAATTAATAACTTTGAAAATGATGCATTTAAAAGACTCTGACTGATAAAAGACGTCCAGTTTTTTTTTTTTTTTTTGACGTCGTTATTTGGCTTGAAATGTGATTAACATTTAAATATTTGTTAATTGTAATCATTGCATATTATATCTTCTGTTTGAAACATATATGTTCGAGGTTAAAATTGCCGAGACACATAATTTTGAATATTTTATGTCAAAGTTTTAAATTTATAATTTTGACAGCTTATATACATGATCTTGCTGCTTGATATTGACGAGATTAGAGCCCAAAAAATGATTTATTTGAATTTTTTTGAGTTTATATTAAAGAATTTAAAATTGATAGCACTCTCGCATGCGAGATAAGTTTGGGTTAGACGATTGGAATTTTTCAATTTTAGCACAAAAATAATGAGTATAATTATTTTAATTAACGACTGTCTCCAATTTAAATGTAATCAATTTTATATAATTGACATGTTGGCACAGTTGGGGAAAATATAATTAAATAAAGTATATGTAAAACTTTGGAACTTATTCAAGTCTTTTGATAGTATTAGATGACTTCAAAGGCTTCACCATTCCACACGTTATATGACCCTATCAAGAATAAGACGGATACGCGCATATATGTATGTCTGTATCTATCTAAGGTGAATAATATATAATTTCAGGTTAGAATATTTAATTTAAAAAATAGATTTATTAATTCCTCTGGAAATTAATTTAGTAGCTAGGAGCCTTAAAATATGTAATTGTAACCAGGTTAAATATTTCTGAAAGTAAAAACTAAACTAAATCCTTCCATTTCCTCCAATTTAATTTAAGCATACTATATGAGTCCTCTACATTTTACCGGTAATCGTGGTCCTTATTACTTGAGTTTTTAAGTCCAAAAGGATCCAAGTTCGGTTACTGGTAGCACCCCCAATCCTATGATTTTTTAAGTTCTGTTTGGCATGAGAAAAATAGAGAGGAAGGGAGGGAAAATTTCTATTCATAAGAACAAATATAAATATATTATTTTTATATTATACAAACACATATACATATATAATTTAATATGTTATTAAATAATTTTACATTATATGTTTTATTTTTATTTTTATTTATAATATTTTATTTTTATCAAGATATTATTTTTGATACAAAATTAATTCTATATGCAATAAATTTTAGAATACACTGACTGATAAAAGACTTCTCTAGTACATTTCCCGCATTATGTTTGCCACGTTTGACCTGTTATAAACTTTTGTTTTCGACACGTTAGAAACTATAACACTGTAATTAATAATTTTGAAAATGATGCATTCTACAATTTATAATATTTATTCCAAATTATTTTCTTGTTTTTCATTTTGACTATCCAGGTTTAGACGTCTAGTTATTTGGCTTGAAATTTGATTAACATTTAAATATGTGTTAATTGTAATCATTACATATTATATCTTCTGTTTGAAACATGAGTTCGAGGTTAAAATTGCCGAGACACATAATTTTGAATATTTTATGTCAGTTTTAAAATTATAATTTTGACAGCTTATATACATGATCGTACTGCTTGATATTGACGAGATTGAGCCCAAAAAATGATTTATTTGAAAGTTTTTTTATGAGTCTATATTAAAGATTTAAAATTGAACATGAATATGTGCGCTCTCGCATGGGAAATAAGTTTGGGTAATTGGGTCAGAGGATTGGAATTTTTCAATTTTAGCACAAAAATAATGAGTATAATATTTTAAATAGATTTTATTAATGACTGTCTCCAATTTAAATGTAATCCAATTTAGAATCAATAAAAAATATCGCATATATTTCAGATTTTATTTATGTTATTTATTTGGATTTGAACGGAAACAACTTCAATGCATCCTCAATTCCTGCCTTTTTTGGTTCTATGGAGCGGTTGAGATATCTTTCAATCTCAGATGCTAATTTCACAGGAAAGATTCCTACCAATCTTGGTGGAAACCTCACAGACTTGCAGTTTCTTGATCTCAGTTGGAATGATTTGCACATCAATGACATGAGTTGGGTGTCTCAACTTGAGTCTCTGCAATATCTCAACCTGAGTGATGTGTACCTTGGAGAAGCTCACAACTTGTTCCAGGTACTTCACATGCTTCCTTCTTTGTTACAACTCCAATTAGAAAGATGTGGACTTGGCAACTTGTCCACTCCTCTTCCCCCCATTAATTTCACAAATAATGCTACAGTTCAGCTCTTGAATCTGGCTTTTAATAAACTTGATGGCCGAATCCTTCATGCTTTCCAAAATTGGACTTCTGTTGAATTCCTTGGCCTCAACTCCAACAATATTAGCTCATTGCCATTGTGGTTTGGAGAGTTTAAGAATCTGGTTTCTCTTGATATTTCATATAATACACTTTGTGGGCCCATTCCTATTGCTTTGCGGAACTTGACTACCCTTCAAGACCTTGATCTTTCTAGAAACAATTTCAGTTCAGTGCCATCTTGGTTGGGAGAGTTAAGGAGCCTTCGCCTTCTAGACATCTCCATGAATCCAAACATAGCCACTATGGAAATTTCTGTGTCACAAATTTTAAACATGTGCCATTTAAAAATATTAGATTTTCGACACAGCAATCTTCAAGGAAAAGCATTTGGGGACTCTGATTTTTCGAGATGCATCAAATATGACATTGAGGAATTATCCTTGGCTGGTAAAAAACTCAGTGGCCATTTGCCAACTAGGATAGGGCATCTTGAAAAACTAAATAGACTTGATCTTTCAAGCAATTATTTTAGTGGTAATATTCCTCAAAGTCTTGGTCAAATTTCAAATCTACAAAGCCTTGATCTTTCAAATAATTATCTTAGTGGTAACATCCCTCCAAGTCTTGGCCAGCTTGTAAATTTAACTAGCCTTGATCTATCAAATAATTCTTTTAATGGCAATATCCCTCAAAGACTTTGTCACTTTGTAAATCTAAATAGCCTTGATCTTTCTTATAACAATTTATCTGGTGAAATTCCAAATTGTTGGAGAGATAATAATCTATCAATTAGATAGATGGAAATAAATCTTTCATTTAATAAACTGTCTGGTGCTTTCCCTATCTCAATTGGCAAGCTTTCTTCTCTACTTTGGTTGCATTTGAACAATAACTATCTTGAAGGAAAGCTTCCATTGACTTTGAAAAATTCAAAGCGATTGTTAATTTTAGATTTGGGCGAAAATAAGTTTTTGGAAGTATACCATCATGGACCAATAAAACTTTTCCTACCTTGCAAATTTTGAGGTTTCGGGATAACATGTTAGATGGTAATATTCCTTCTATTCTGTGCCAACTCAAATCACTCCAAATATTGGACCTCGCAAATAACAACTTAAGTGGCTCAATACCCCATTGCATTGGCAATCTTACTGGAATGACTAAAGATAGTGCTCATATGCAAAACTCAACTGACTATGTCGATGTACAGATAGGACCCTACACATACCAAGAAGGGCTTTGGTATAATCAGGATGTGAAACAAGTTATGAAAGGGAGAGAATATGACATTACTGGAATCCTATATCTTGTGGTAAATTTGGATTTTTCAAATAACAGTTTGGAAGGTTGGATTCCTCTTGAGTTATTCTCGCTTGTTGGATTGTTAAGCTTCAACCTTTCACACAATCATTTCAAAGGAGAGATTCCAGAGATTATTGGGGATATGAAATCCCTTGAATCCTTTGACATCTCATGTAACCAAATTTCAGTCACAATTCCAAAAAGTATGTCCAAGCTAACAACATTGAGCCATTTGAATATGTCACACAATAACCTTTCAGGGCCAATTCTGACTGAAAATCAGTTCTTGACTTTGGATGATCCATCTATGTATGCCAGCAACCCTTTTCTTTGTGGAATCCCACTACAGAAAAAGTGCCAAGGTGATAATCCTCATCAAGTTCCTGAAGACAAAAAATTGGAAGATGAGGATGATCCAGAAAAAGTGTGGTTTTATTTTGTCATAGCAATTGGGTTTGCCGTTGGCTTTTGGGGAGTTATTGGGACTTTAGTGTTGAAGAAGAGTTGGAGATATGCTTGTTTCCGACGAGTGGAAGATGTAGCAGATGACATATATGTGTTCACTTCAATAAAAAATAGCAAAGCTGAAGAGGCTGTTCACAAACCATGTCCATGGTTGATCTTTGTAGTTGTGTGTGTATCTTTATTATCTCTCTTGTTGTAAGCATCATGTAATGTTTCAGTATGTGTGTGACAATAATACATCGCGCTTGTCTTTCATGAGTTCATTGTGAACAAAAGTACTAAATCTTCAATTCTTCAAACTTTTTGTTTGTCTATAAGATTATATTTTAATGTCATTATAAAACTCATTACATGATTATTACATTAATCTATATATTGTAAATCAAATTCTTCACGCCTATATATTAATTCATCAACCCTCAAATAAATGGCATGGCTAGTAAATATTGCCTTGTTTAATTGAGCATAGTTGAGAAGTAACGGCCAATTAATAAGCCTAAAACAAATAATGTTGAAATAATTTATAGGGTTTTTTTATCCTTGTATTTTACAGTTATTTTGGTTTTGATCCCTGAAGTTTCAAACAGGTTGTTTTGGTCCTTCAAATTTACTCCGTTTCAAATAGTTAGTCTTAGTTTAGAAAGGACGTTGACGCTTTTAAGTTTGATTATGTGATATTAACGTAATTAAAATTACTTATGTGGCCAGCTGGGCAAAATGATTGCTCAAATTATAGAAGAAAACCCAATCATCTTGCCCACAATTTTAACGGCGTTAATGCCACCTCATCAAACTTAACACCCTTAACATCCTTTTCAAACTACAGGGACCAACAGTTTGTTACCAAGTAAATTTCAGCGACCAAAACCACATGTTTGAAACTTGAGGGATCAAAACAAAAAATGATGATAAACTACAAGAACAAAAAATGATATTAACCCTAATTTATACTAAATGAGAAGACAATAGTCAATTGAAATGGCAATAATATGAAATAATATGGAGCAAAACATTATTAAAAAGAAAAAAAAAATGTAGAGATAATTAAGGACGTATGATATTAGGCGCTGAATTTAGGATATGTTAGTGTATGTTTGTGAAACAGCATGATCCAAAAATGAGCTAAAGAAGAGGGAAAAGTAATAATAATTGAGTTTGCTCAAATTGTAATAAATATTATCTCAAGGGGGCAGAGTCAGAATTTAAGAATGAGAGAAACCAAGATTGAAACAATGTACTTGTTTAGAACAGCAATTGGAGTTTTCAAAAACTGTTTTTCAATCGTGATTTATGATATACGAGATAAGTATGTGAGAGGAGTGTTATCCTGACTAAAGTGCATAAATACTTATAAGCCTTTCATAAGTGATACCAAATATGCACAATAACGTTCTACGTGAGAGAAGTTTCAATCAGTTAAACATCAAGTCGCAAGTTCAAACCGGTGTGAATGCAAAAACCACTAAATAATAGTCTCATGCCTTTTAGTTGCACATTTCAGAAAACCATTTTAACTTATTTCCACAAGATCATAACCTGTGAATGTGTGTATTTCTTTTCTCCAGGTTGTGATTAAGATATTTGCTTATCCTAATAAAATAAGAGTGGCATGTGCTTAATCAGTGTATGCATGCATGCATAATTAAAACATTATTAGTTACATAATGATACTTTCATTCAAATATCACAGCGACATATTTCCCTTCTTTTCCTACGTGGACTTACTATCAATTGTTCTCTTTTCTCGTTCTATGAATCTATGACTACAATATTTCATGATAATGTATAACGTTTTATATGGCCAGCCAATCTAACCGTAAAAAAGTTTTCATATACTTGGTACATCCGGACAAATTTTATTTTTAGAGGTTTCACAAATACGTGATTATTTACATAATCGCTTCTTCAAAATGGTTGCTCCCAAACCAAAGTAGAAAAGCATGGGCATTTTATAATAATGAATGCATTAACGAAGAAAATACAGAGCCTCTCAACAGCTTTTGTAAATAAATAAGGCTATCCAAAACCCTAAAGGATATTTCACCAAAAAATTATTTGATTATATGATGCCTACTTATATATACTACTAGTATACATTTATTGATAAAGCCCCTGGCGGTAAAAATATGATAATTCTACTTTTTCCTTTCCCAAACAAATACTCATTGATTACTCGCGACTTATCTGCATAAAATGAAATAGTAGCAACAATGATACTATCCTACCAACAACTTAAACACGTTACTAAAATTATAAACAACATTAGGGAGAAAAACACCACAAAGACACACACACACACACAGGCTTTACAAGAATATGTGATTATTTATATGATCTGATCCATTATCCAAAATGAGTACTCCCAAACCGAATTGGATTAGCATAGGGGTGTTATACTAACAAACAAACAAATAAATGAACAAATAAAGGGACTCAGGTCCTTCAAGCTTAAGCCTAAATAAGCTTAATAATTGAGACAGATAAGTGAGATTTGTGCGATGCTGCAGTCACCCAATATTCATCTACCTAGCTAGCTAGAAGACCTTCTTTCATCTTAACACTCATAACCTTCCTTCTCAAATTCAATATTCACATAAAAAGGTAATTCTTTTTCTTTCATTAACAAAATGTGTTGGAACAATATGCGTCTGTTCATGAATCTGGGCAATCCCATATGACAAACACCAGCAAAACTAGGGATTCAGACGTCAAGGAGTGAATCTCCCAAGTAGTCTCAACGTTCCCATAGAAACCCATAAAAAAGCACATAAAGCAACAAGAACTGGCAAGAAGAAGATTCCTCTTCCTTTACCTGCTCTCTTCACAATTGCAGTTTCATTAGTAGTAGTAGCAGCAGCAGCTATGCTTGCCTGCTTCACATTATCTCTCACCCTACTAAAGCTAGACACCCGCTCAAGAGCTCGATTTGCATTTTCGGCAGCCAATGCAGGAGTGGTAGGTATTGACTCAAGGAAGGCACAGAGAGCAGAAGACAATCTACTTGTAGGAACTTCTCTCACACTGCTACTTTGATTATGATTACCTTCAGCAGGCAAGTTGGCAGGTTCATAAGCCCCACCTAAACATATGACCAGAAACTAACATATATTAGAAATCGTCTGTGTTGTTTCTTTTGTTTTTGTTTGTCTATTTTTGTACAAAAGCCACATGAAACAAGCTCAAGTCACATTAATATTAGTATAGAAAGCTCTCAAAGATGCCACAACACTAATAGTCAAGGAAGGTTTCTTCCATGCATTAGTCGGCTATCAACCAATGGAAGTCAACTTCGAAGAGTTCAGCACAAATGAGAAGTGAAGCTTGCATCTCCATTCAAAACAAAGATAGTAAAATCATTATTTGGAGGTTGAGCTAAACCATCAACACTGTTTGTGGTGCCGATGAGTGTACCTGAGGTTGATGAAGAGTAAGAAACATTAGCATGTTCCACTAAACTCATGATCTGCCTTTCATGAAGCATTCAGAGTTCACTTGGATCTCCATTGTCTCTGGGGGGCAGAAACTGATAATGCTGATTCACAACATTAGTGTCAAAAGTATTCATATGAGGATGTGAAACAGTTCCCTGGTCAATATGCCCCATGTCACGAAGAAACATCTATGCATCATGGTACAAGTCAAGTGCACTTAAACCATCTTCAAACTCTAAGTTCTCCAAAGGATTTTTTATTCTGAGCAGTGCTGGTTCATGATCGATGAGATCATTCATTTCCAAGAAGTCATCCTCGTGAAGGAGAGGCTCCTCTACTTGAATACTGGGACCAGAGGTGACTTCAGGAGCTTCAAAAACATGCACGTGAGAGATAACTGATTGGGTAGGGTCATAGTAGTGATTGCTTGAATGAAACATTTTGATTGGCCCAGTAAATGCCGCCTCATTAGAAATTTGATCCACCACCACACTGTGTGTTTCTTCTGCAATAACCTAGAATGGATGATTATAAAGAACAGAGTTAATGAAAAATCATGCCAAAAAATATCATGTAGCACCTTGCAATGATCGAATTATAAGAACAAGAAGTTACTAAACATGCCAAGATCACAGCGAGGAAAATAAAATTGATGAATAAAATTCCATACTGATCACATCTATAATGCCAGAACTCATGTAGACCATATCTTACTTCCCTCTTATCTACAAACCCCACCCAAAAAAAAGAGAGAAAGCCACAACTGAAGAAAAACAGTACAGAGAATAAATGATGGACTCAGTGATATTCACCATTCACTTAATAGTGTTTATGCTAGTAAAGGATGAAATAAGATCCAAAAGAGTCTGAGGGTAGAAGAGAGACAACTAAAAATAACTAGGTTTAGTCTAATGTCTCACACAGTGTGTGAATGGAAAGGAGAGAATGTTTTAGACAAATGTCTCACACAGTGTGGTTTCTGCATAGGTTTTAGGCATAATGGTGAATGGGAAGAGAAAAAAGGAAGATTTTTTTAAGGTTGGAGGCCACCTGCCCTTTTGAAAGCCAGAAGTCACTGCCGTCCTTCATTTTTTCTCCTACGCAGCACTATAGCTACAATATTTGTTCAGCCACCTATTCCTCCCCATTTCTGCAATTGAGAAGGATAGGCAGGCAACATATACATAAACAAAACCAAAGTTCTAAAGGTTCTATAAGAAAACAAACCTGAGGTATAGCAGGACACAGGGGGCAGGTCAGGAATCTGCTCATCCATCATTTTTTCAAGATCTCATTGAGTTCATCATCAAACAAAGGTTGTTCTTGACCATTAAAAGTCACAGTATCAACAGAATTACCCTCATCAACTTGTAAAATTGGAGCCTCCTTGCCAGCTCAATTAACATTAAAATCCATAAAGTCATCATCTACCGATTCTTCTTCTTTAAATGGCACGCCATACTGTTCAACAGTTTTAGGACCAGGTCCGCTTTTCTTGAACACCTTGTAAAGTGCATAATGGTCCTCATAATTTACATATTAAAACAAAAGGTTTAGTAAACAATATGTTTTCACCATTAGCATGAGTTCATATTGAAATAAAAAGAAAGGTAAAGCAAATAAGACACTTGAAGATGATACCTTACAATCCTGGCTTGTAGCAAGCTCTTCTTCTTCCAACGTGTACTCATGCATAACCCAATTAGTTTGCTCACCATGTGGTGCTCTACCTCAATAGAAAACCAGCGTCTGTCACCCCAACTGCCCGAGAATTGTAGGTAATGTTATGATCCTTCCCTGTTGCTTTCCAGTACCCATGTCTTGTTGCTTGATTGGTCATACCACTATTAGGATACTTTCTGTGTCTAGGATTGAAAATGAACCATTGCCTATCAGCGGTTTTAGCACTGACTACCCTACAAAACGTTTAAATTATAAGCAGATAAGAAATCAAGAAGGTTGACAAGCAACATAAGCTAACTAAACGTTGAAAAGGGTAAAGAAAACATTCGAAGTTAAAAGTTGACATTCAACCTTGTGATACAAAAAGAAGAAAAGCTACTGTTGGACATAAATAAAGACAGAATGGCTAGTAAGATAGTCATCTATCTAAAATTCTCAAGCAGCAGAATATCCTCAACTTCTTTAGCAAACCAAGACTTCTATGAATGGTTATCTTGCATACAATATCAATCCTAGAGAAAACAATTATTGCTAATCTCAAAATAGAAATCAGAAATTCATTAATTGCCTTACATCCAATCAGGTATCTATCACGAGAGATTTGGGGGAGATTAAAAAGATTTCTTGGTATTTGATTTGAACACATATTGGCCAAGAGGTCTGAGCACACCCAGATAATGCCTTGCTTCAGCAAGAAATTATCAATCTGGTATCAAAGGAATAAAAACTCACCTAAATGCCTACCGATCAAAACGCATCCATAGAATCACTCGTCAAATAAACACTAACCTTAGCCTGAATGAAACATTTTGATTGTCTCAGCCATGATTATAAAAAAACAGAATTAATGAAAAATATCACGTAGCAACCTGCAAAGATCAAAATATAAGAACTACAAGGTACCAAACAGTCGTGCCGAAAATTAACATGCGGCAATCAAGTAATCATAAATTGTTCAAAGAAACAGAATGGTTTGGCAAAGTATGACGGAAGATCAAAACCACAATCACATATTCTCTCAATACAGTGTCATGGCTTTAACATATTTTTACTAGGCAGGACAAATATATAACTTTTAAAAACCCATGATAGTTTGCAAAATATACATAAGTGATGCCAGCACTCATGTAAATTTATTTTAAAATTTAAATTTTAACAAAGAAGTTTAAATATAACATAAAATTAAGGTGACTAGATAAGCTCCAACATGCCAAACTAATGAAGTTTCCTAAATTTTGATCCCTACTTATATAGGGTTTATTTATTTTAAAATTTAATTTTTAAAGAAAAAAGGGCAAACCTGTCAATGGCACCCTAGCCGATATGAAAAATACAATAATGCCCAATGGCAACAATAGTTTAAGAACAGTTTCAAAACCCCAAAAACCATTATCAACTGAAGACCTTGAAAAGGATAATTCAAAGGCACGAAAAAGTGTTAACAAAGATCACATTCGAAGGTATGCCTTGAACTTTCCCTGGTAAACTGCATGTAAAAAAATTACTTAAGACCGGACAATTCTCTTTTCTTCCTGTCAAAAGTATAGACAACGCCATTGCTTTAACAAATTTTTAGTGTTTTTTTTTTACGAAGCAGGACAAATATATAACCATTGAATCCGCATGATAGTTTGCAAAATCTTAGTGTGAAGGAGCATTAGAAATCGTCTGTGTTTTTCTTATATAAAGTATGTGCTACTCATGATTTATAAATAACACAACTTAGATGAATTTTATATTTTATACCTATACTCACTCCTATCCTTAATATAAAATATATTTGGAGAGTTGATTTTGATCTTAAATATAAGACATAATTTTCATAGTTATCAATCTTTTCCTAATTTACCCCTATTGATGATTCCTCAACAATAATCAAGGAAAAGAGGAAAGGATGAAATTAAGAAAGATGACTAGGGTATTTTAGAAAATATATTTCATATTAACTAACTTAACCAACTTCCTAATCTAATCAAATTAGGTAAATATATCTTAAATTAAAGACCGGAGATAGTATCTTTTTTTGTGAACCCTGAGTATCCCCAGTCACTTTGGACTTGAGCCTAATTTCTGTCGGGCCAGGAGTGTTAATGTCAAAGCACTCCCAATAGGTGCACTTCGTGAGTCCTCCTTACGAAGGTGAGACTACTTAGCATCTTAACCAATAGGTTGTTGATTATACTAATATCTTTTTTTTCATAACTTAGCTTATACAATTGTTATACCAGAGGCACTTAGAGTCATTGGGCTACAAGACCCGGTAATATTTTATATCAATATATTGTGATTTAATTGCTAAGCGGAGTGATTTAATCACTTTTATAATTTCTCTAAGTGTTCCTTCTCCCAATTACATGATATTACCCTTTGACCTTAGTCTTGCATTTTATTGTAATATCCGCATATTCAGTTGTTATCCTTTGTGAGTGTTTATGTATTAGTCATTTCCTTTATGTATGACAGGATCAGACTGCTTCTAGTTTTTTTTTTTTTTTGGTTTAATGATATTGATATTTTCATGAAAAAAATTACATGATATTACGTTATTTTATGGATTATATGTGCAGTGCATCTATATATCATATAATAGTAATCCACCAAGCCGATTGCTCTTATTCGGCTTCCCCTTAGCTACTGACTCAAAACACTGTTCATAAAGGGGATTCACGGCTTCCTCTGTCAAAATAAAAAATGCATAGGGCTTTGTTTAAGCCAATGGGTTCATTAATGGAATCCGTTTCGATGCCTATCCCAGGCGCTCATCCAGATCTGGGTAGATCTGGATGATCCATATTTGATTTTTTTAAAATGGGTGATTTTTGAATAAAAAAAATCATTTTTTAAGAAATTAATAGTTAAGAGATTATTTTTATTTTAAATTTTGTATCCATTAAAATAATTTTTTTTAAAAAAATAAATCTGGACCGTCCAGATCCATTTGGATGGTTCAGATTTCCCTACAAGGAAACTCAATCCCTTCATTAATTGAGCATCGGTCTCCGTGATGCCTGCAACCAACCTATTGTTTCAGAGGAAAATTCAAAATTCAAACCTTCTTCAGCCTTCCTGCAGCCTCAAATATATGCCATCTCATTTCATAGTGTAAACCATTGTTTGTCTTCTTTTCAGTCTCATTTCAAATTTCCAAATCCCTTTCACTTTTCACCCTCTCTTCCTCTTCATTTGTATCTATGTTAGCCATCTGGAAGTGATGGACGGTGGGAAGATCTTGTGAAGGAGGCGACAACAGAAAAGAACCGATGATGTTGGTGATGACGATATGGAGAGGAAGTGATGAGCTTTTTCAGGTGAGGATGCAACGGTGGAAAGGAGGAACTGGTGAGGATGTAACCGATGAAGTCAGCTTGTGGTGCTCTTGTCTGAAAGCTTTTATATCCTGGTTGCCAAGAAATGGTTGGACTGTGCCGACATCTGGCGAACACGAGAGTGCTTCATTAACAACGACGTTATAGTATTGCATCCTACTGTAGTAATTTCATTTCTTCCTCTTATTTTTTCTTTTTTCTTGCTGATTTTCAGCTCTACCCATAGTTTGTTGATGATGTTGTGTTGTACTCGATTTCACTTTTCATTTAAACATAAGACTATCTACACCTAATTAGGCGTTACATTTCTTCTTACTTTTGCAGGATTTTCGAGGCTTCTTGAATGACTTGCAAGATTGCGAACTTTCTCGAAAGGACAAAGCGCATAAAATGAAGTCACAAGTGTTGCAAACGGGAAAAAGTTGGTTTTTTTTTTTTGCTTATCTCGTAAAAGTTGCGAGTTGTTCTCAGAATTTTTATGTGAACGAAAACCAGCCACCAAAGTACAGAAAATTGGATAATTAATATTCCCTTCTAATTGTACTGTCTTTTCTGATGCTCTAGATTCGTTCGCCATTAGAGCTTCGTGGAGAGAGAAAAACACGATTATCTCTGAATCTTGGTCAAATCTCATGTTTACGTGTTGGAGAGAGAAATTGTGATCAAACGGCATGATGAGGATTTAGTGGATAAAAGCTGTGTTCACAATAATCGTTGATCAAATGGCGCAGTGAGGATTTCGTGGAGATAGACTCTGGTTCTTCTAACCACATGGCGCATCTAGCTTCTGTTTCTTATGTCCAAACGGCACGTCGAGCTTTGGTTTCTTCTATCCATACAGCGTGCCTTCTTAGTTGCAGCACGATTCTCGTTGAATCGCAGAACCTCGGATTCTTAGACCAAACGCGGCGCTTCTTAGTTACACCTAGGGTTTCTAGGTGGGAGATAACATAGTGGGCTCAGATCTTGAAAAGGAACTGATTGGAAAAATTGGTAGAGGTGACAGAGAACTAGGAAAACTCTATCAAGGAAAACTTGTGCTACGCTTGTTCTGACTTCCTCATGGTTACCCCCGGCGTCCGGGACAAGCCGCCGGAGGCTGTGCTTTGTGCTAAGGACCCTATTGCTGTGGCTAGGAGTGTGCTTGCAAAAAATGATCTCACAGTGTCTGTTGAAGGGGCTGCTTCTGCTGGGAAAAATTCTGTTTATCAAGGTCAGTCACCCATTTCAGGGAAAGTCTCCTCTTACAAGGACTCACTAGTTGGGTTCCAAGGAACCGATTTCAATGGTGTGTTCCAGCTGAAACCTGTTTCTGAAGCAAACGTTCTGCTTCCTGATCTCCTAAACCAGTCATGGGACTTGCCTGAGCCCTCTGATGATCTTAAGCAACTCATGGCTATATATCCAACCATGCAAATCTCTCAAGAGGAGTTCAACCGCTGGGCAAAGCCTTGGAACACCTCACTCATCATCACTATTCTCGGTGCTAAAGTCAACTTCTTTAAGCTTAAAGAGCATCTGCATAAAATATGGAATTCCAATGGGTTTGATCTAATCGATCTTCCAAATAATTTTTACTTTGTGAAGTTCAGAGACCATGAAAATTGGGAACATCTATACAAGAATATCCTATTTGGGGGACCTTGGACGGTTGCACAGCACTCTATACTTGTACAAAGATGGTCTCCCTTCTTCGATCCTTACAAAAATCCTCTTGGCCGTGTTGCCACTTGGGTTCGCATTCCCAACGTCCCTCTCCTTTGCTACAACAAAGAATGCCTCTGGAGATTAGGAGACATGATAGGCAAGACCATCAAGGTCGATCTGAATACTATTGCTAATACAGAGGATGCAGACGCTACCATCAACAGGGGAAGATATGCGAGGCTTTGTGTTGAAGTGGATTTACAGAAAAAGCTTGTTCCTAAAATAATCTCTGCATCTACTCTTTTTAATATAGAGTATGAAGGATTAGGACTTATCTGCTTCGCATGTGGCAGATATGGGCACCGCAAGGATCTCTGTAAATTTGCGGTTCACTCTGAAGGAAAGGCTCAAATGGGAATATCACAATCCAATAAAGATGTTGATCCAGCGAGAAGTTTAGGTGAAGCCGAGAAGCAAGTGAAAATAAATGCTCCAGTAGTAAACCAAATCCCATCCCAGATTTCATCATCTCCTCCGAAGCTAACACCGGAAACTTTCCCTCCGGCAAAGGACCAGCCGTTTGGCCCGTGGATGCTCGTGCACCGCCCTGCTAAAGCGCGTCCTCCAAGAGTTACAGAGAGTAGGAACAAACCAAGCAGAGTGGGTGGGCAGATCCAGTCTGGTTCTGATCAAGGCAAGGTCGGCTCTAGCTCCAGGTTCACAGTCCTATCTGAATCACATGCTGCTGACGTGATTTCCCACCAAATTTTAAACCCAGCTGTGGACAAAGTTAGCCTAGGAAAAGGCTCTACTGCGCCTTCTGTGTTGGAAGAAAAATTAGGAAAAGGAAGCAAGGTCAACTTGCGTCAAAGTGCACTTCAAAAAGGCTTCCACGTGGGTAAGAGGCAATGGACTAAAAAGAAAAATTCTGAATCCTCCTCTTCTACCAGCTCTTTCGGTCCAGTGGAGAATAATTTGGACTCAACGAGGGGCCCATCGATCCCATCTGTCCCTAATAATTCTAAGAGGGGAGCAAAGGTTAGAGTGCACCAATTGGTAAAAGGAAGCCTCAATTCTCCTGGGCCTACTCCCAACGTCTCAGCCCTCTCATCTCAACCCACTCAAGTTGAAGACTCCGTGGGCCTTCCTGATCCAATCGATGCCATAATCTCATCAACCCAAGCCAATCCTCCAAACTCTAAGGTGCCCAGTGAAGACAGCCTAAATTCCACGCTGGAATTTGTTGGTGAGACCGTGCAACATTTGAAGGTCCCCATTGAAGCTGAGAAGCAAAAGTGTATCCCTCTTGAGGATAGGAAACTTGTTGAAAATTCTCCTTTGGAGAACTTGGATTTAGCTTTGGTTCCTCTAAACCACCCCACTCCAAATCAAGACTTGCTTGATCATGGCTCAGAAATGCGCTCAGTCTCTCAACTCGAAGTTGTTGTCCTTATGGAAGACAAACCTCCCGACAAGTAAGTGCTTGTGTCTTCCATTTTCCATATTTAGTATTTATGATTATTTCTTCTTGGAATTGTCACGGGGCGGGTGGTACTTCCTTTCCTAGGATCGTGAAAGATGTTGTTAGCAAATATAGCATTAGTGTTATGTGCCTTGTGGAGCCCAGAATTAGTGGTAGTAGAGCGAACAAAGTCGTGAGAAGGCTGGGGTTTAATGACTGGTTACGCGTCGAAGCTACTGGCTTCGCTGGGGGTATTTGGGTGCTTTGGAATAATTGGGAGGTCCAGCTTGATTATATTGCTTCGAGTACCCAATTGATTCACTGTAAGGTTTGTGAGAAAAACAGTATGAATCCTATGTTTGTGACTTTTGTCTACGGAGACACAAGTGTTTTAAAGAGGAGAGACCTGTGGCTGTCTTTGCATTCTATTTATCAAACTGTGTCTATCCCCTGGTTGGTCTTAGGCGATTTTAATACCTTCCTTTCCTCGGGTGATAAACAGGGAGGGGTTAATCCCACTCATAGCTCTATGATGGATTTTCAATCCTGCATTAACCTCTGCAATCTCATTGAGGTGCCGTTTGAGGGTGATCGTTTCACTTGGGAAAAATCTGGGGTTAAGGAAAGACTGGATTGGGTTTTTTGTAATTTTGATTGGGAAATCCAAAACCCCAACTCCAAAGCTTTCCACTGCCTCAGGTTTAAATCTGACCACCGGGTTGTTATTGTGGCGGATCAGCAATATAGTGCTTACAAGAATAGGGAGAAAATTTTTTTTTACCAAGCTGCTTGGTGCATTGAGGATGGGTTTAGCGATGTGGTTAAAGCTGCCTGGCAGGGGAAGGATTGGCTTCGCGGAAACTCCCAATTTGCCAAAGACGCTTTGACCTGGAATGATAAAGTGGTGGGCAATGTTGCAAAAAAGAAGAGAGAAATCCTCCGTAGATTGGATGGTATTGATCGAGCCAGAATCAGAGAAGGTTCCCAAAATGGTCTCCACAGGATTGAAAAGCAGCTTTGGGATTTATACCAAAAAATAGCTATGCAGGAAGAGATGATCTGGTTCCAAAAGTCTAGATGCAAATGGATCAGTGGAGGCGACAAAAATACAAAATATTTCCATGCCAAGGTGGTGTCTAGGAGGAAACGGGGCAATATTGGAGCTCTTCAGGACGATAATGGTAATTGGGTCTCTGAGGATAATCGTTTAAGAGTCATGGCTCGTGACCATTTCCAAAAGCTGTACTCGGCTGATAATGCCTCCTCTTTTTTCTCCCCTTGGATGGCTCGTTTCCCTCCTCTGGACAGTCATCAGCTTGGCC
Organism: Inga oerstediana; assembly: GCA_963210345.1. NCBI lineage: Eukaryota > Viridiplantae > Streptophyta > Magnoliopsida > Fabales > Fabaceae > Inga > Inga oerstediana. Next base: position 64,825,155 of record OY723401.1, on the reverse strand, counting down.
TTCTCCATAGGCAGGTTTCCCCGATTGAGATCAAGAATGCGGCTTTTGAGATGGGTGCCTTCAAAGCTCCGGGTCCTGATGGTTTGAATCCCCATTTCTTTCAAACCCAGTGGGACTTGATAGGACAGAAGATTTGTGAGCTGGTTACCAAGATTTTTGACTCCCCGGATGAGGTGGAAGTAATCAACCATACTAACATTGTCCTTATCCCCAAGGTTGATCATCCTGTCTCCTTCAAGGACTTCAGACCCATCTCTCTATGCAACATTAGCTATAAAATTGTCAGTAAGGTTATTGCCAACCGTTTTAAAGTTGTCATGGACTTCCTTGTCGCCGAGAACCAATGCAGTTTTATCTCCGGGAGACAAAGTGTGGATAATATCATCATTGCTCAAGAGGCTATTCACACCATGAGAAACAAGAGAGGGAAAAAGCTGTGAAAGTCGATATGGAGAAGGCTTTCGACAGGCTGGACTGGCGCTTCTTAGAATTCACCCTTAATAGCCTTGGTTTGCGAGCGGACTTCATTAAGCTGATTATGAGCTGTGTTTCCTCTGCCTCTATGAGCATTATCTGGAATGGAATGCCGTCTGAGCCCTTTTTCCCCTCAAGAGGCGTGAGGCAGGGCGATCCCTTGAGCCCTTATCTTTTTGTTCTATGTATGGAGCTTCTTAGCCAGCTTATCCACCAGGAGGTGGATTTGGGGAACTGGAGACCCCTTCAAATGAGCACCTCTGGCCCTCGTATTTCTCATCTCTTCTTCGCTGACGACCTTCTTCTTTTCTGTGAAGCCTCAAATGAACAAATGGAGGAGATTAGAAGCATTATGGAGCTGTTTTGCAGGGTTTCTGGGCACAAGATAAATTTGGATAAGTCTAAAATGTTTGTATCCAAAAATGTCCACTTTAACAGGGCTCTTGAGATGAGTCAAGCTGTGGGGATTGGGCTCACTGCTGACCTTGGAAAATATTTGGGGGTCCCTCTTCTTCATAAACGCATGGTCAAGATGACATTTACCCCGCTTCTCCAAAAGGTGAGATCTAAGTTGTCCAGCTGGAAAGGCAATTATCTAAGCATGGCAGGCCGGACTGTGCTCATCAAGTCAGTTCTCTCAGCTATTCCTCAGTATCAGATGCAATCAACCTTGGTTCCGAAAGGTGTCCTTTCGGAAATTGAGAAACTAAGCAGAGATTTTTTTTGGAACCAACATGATGAATCCAAGAAGTTGCATATGATAGCTTGGGACGTTCTCAAAAGGCGGAAGCATGACGGAGGACTTGGGATTAAGGATCTTCGCTGCCAGAACATAGCCCTACTCATGAAACTGTGCTGGAACCTTATCTTAAAACCGGATGCTCTGTGGGTCAAATGCCTTCGTGCCAAATACTCTTATGGTTTTTCCTTGATTCCTCATGTGCAAAAATGGCGTAGTCAATCGGCTGTGTGGAGTGGAATTGTAGCGGTTTGGGAGGATTTTCAAAGGGGCCTTGGAAAGAAGCTCAGAAGTGGGAGAAGCACGTATGCTTGGCAGGAATGCTGGGCCCCTCTGGAAAAGCCTTTGGAATTTTTTGTTGATAGAAACTTTCATCTATTAGATATGGAAGCCCCTGTTAGCTCCTTCACCACCCCCTTCGGTAATTGGGACAGAGCGCATTGGGAAACTTTCCTACCAAATTGGGTGGTTGACAAAATCACGTCGCTCCCCCCTCCTACGGGCACTGTTGATGACTTAGTTTGTTGGCGCTACGCTCCTGATGGTAATTTCAGCGTGAAATCTGCCTATGATGCTATCTACCACCAACAGACCCGATCTCATAGCCAGCCTTGGCGGCATCTTTGGCACTGGGGTGTTCCTGAAAGAGTCAAGCACTTCATGTGGCAAGTTTTCCATGAGAGACTCCCAACAAATGAAATTAGAGCGAGATTTAATCCGAATGTCATAAACACTTGCCCCTTTCTGTGTGCGAGTGAGGAATCCATTCTTCATATTCTGAGAGACTGTGAGCAGGCCCGGAGAGTGTGGTTTTCTTTAACTAACCAATTATACTCTACTATGTTTGCTTCTGGTAATTTGCAGGATTGGCTTAAATGGAATTCTCAGCATTCCCCCAGAAACAGAAGAATGGCTAGATGGTCTTGGCAACAAGTTTTCAGTACAACATGTTGGCTCCTCTGGAAGAACCGCTGTTGTCAGGCTTTTGAAGGGAAAGCGGCTACTCCGAAGGAACTGGTTCACAAATGCATTTTCCACCTTTCAGAGAGTGTGGAGAGGGGACATTTTCATCATCTGATCTTCCAAGCTCCAGAGAGAGGTCTTCTTAACTGGCTTCCCCCGGAAGAGGGTTTCATTAGAATTGACGTAGACGGTTCGACGGCTAGTGATGGTCTTTCAACCTGTGGGGGAGTCATCCGTGATCACCAAGGCAACTGGATTTGTGGATTTCAACAGAAGTTAGGACTCTCTTTCCCAACTGCTGCGGAAATCCACACAATCCACCGAGGTCTTCTGCTTTGCAAACAGCTGGGTTTCAGGAAAATTAACCTGTTCACTGACTCTCTTCAGGCCGTTCATTTATTGTCATCTCAATGTGCGAGCGATCACCCGTTGCACGACGTCATCTTGGATACCAATTCCCTCATCTATGCTGACTGGGATTTGAAGATTTCCCACACTCATAGGGAAAACACTCGCTGTGCGGACTACCTTGCACGATCGGCTCACTATAGCCATCAGATCTATACCGAATTCTGGTCACCTCCGGCGGATTGTGTGCGACTTTTTGTATTAGAATGTGGTATGCAGCCACAGGAACATTATTCGGGGTCTAACCCGTGATTTTGCTACACCTTCAAGCTTTGCTTGCCTTTGTATTTCAAAAAAAAAAAAAAAAGATCTTGAAAAGGAAGTGTGAATGAAGTGAATTAGTGCCCTCGTTGATCTGAACAGGAGTTTGGCACGTGATGGACCTGATTGGATTTTTATATTCATTTTTATCATTTTGTTAGAGCAAAAAAATGATGTCAGTTTGAATTAAAAAATGGTTTTTCATCATATGTGGGCTTTACTAACTATATTTTATTGAATTCAATCAGGTCCATTACTAACGATAAAAGAATCCTCATTTATCTCGATGAAAATTTGTGATCAGATATTACATATACTGAAGGAAATGTGATTAAGGATATATTTCATCTCATCTTTACTCAAACAACCCAATATCCGAGCACCCGTTAGTAAAGTAGGCATTCCAAATAAGGAGTCGCAGTATATTCTCTCAAATGTATGCCCTCTCCAATAATTTTGGTTGTTTAAAAAATAACTTTTCGTCATATGTGTGCCTTTTCTTTTTGTCCAATAGCTTTACTAATGATAAAAAAATTCAAATTTACTTCACTTTTTTTAGTCAATGGTTTACACATAATATTACTCTTTCCATTTATTTAAGTGTTACTTATATATGTAGATGAATATTTTTGTATAAATTCAATTATATTATTTTAATTACAATTGGCATGACCACTGTTCAACTATATTTAGACTATTTGGCTCTTGATGAATGCAGAAAAGATTTTTAGATTAGTTTTATTGTGTTGTCCTAGGCTTCTCTCAGTCTCACCCTTTCTTTTATCGATTATTTTTCTCTCCCTCATGATTCATGTCAACCATTTATTACAAAATTTTTCATGAATATGGAAACCCCTGTCTTCTTTTTGATCTTCTGAGATAGTGATGTTTTTTGTGAAGATGTGCCTTGATGACAGCAGGATCATAAGAACAGTAATAAATGTTTTCATCAAAGACGGAAAATTTTATGAGATTGTGAAGGAAAGAGGAAAAATAAGATATTAATAGTAGAAAACATTATTCAAAGAAGAAAAAAGAGCTTTGATTCAGTGATGGACCCGTTCTTGAAGCATTGCTCTTGAAGTCGAGGTATGATGCTTTCTTACTAATGGAAGGAAGATTATGGTTCAAATTCAAACCCAGCCTCACCTTTGCTTCTTCCTCTTAACCAGTGTTTTCTCCTCCATAGTTATTTTTTGAATGCCTTTGATCCTCCCTTGACCCTCTATAGTGAACCCATAAAACAAAGTCATACAAAATGCATTTTCATCTTATCATACATAAATTTGAAGATACAAAGATCTCAAGAATAAGTTGAAAATCATATATATATACACGATTATATATATATTTACATGTATTTTAGTTGATTTGTAAGGAAAAATGGTCAAAGAAGGAAATACTACTGCTAAGGTTTGGATGAAGCTGAATTATTGTGTATAAAGCTACATGGCATGGAGGTGAATAAATTAAAGCTGCTAGGATCATATCAGAAAATCACAAATACAAAAGCACAACCTCTGAGAATCATAAAAGCTGATTAGAATATATATATATATATATATATATTCCCTTTCTTCTGTTTATTGATCTCTGCCTTACTTTCCTGCACACTACGCACTCTATGTATGAAAATGGAATTCACATGTATTAATGCCATAGTAGTCCCTTGTGATACGAATTAAATGATATTAACATGTGAGGCATTTACTAACTTACACAATATAAATTTTGCCAGTAAGGGAATATATATGCCTACCAATTGCATGTCCTGTATATGCCTACCAATTATTTGGTGAAAAATGACGACTACCCCTATGCTTTGCATGTTTAAGGAAACATTTTTTATAGTACACAAAACAAAGCTGTGCTCATATATCTATGTTAGAGTTCTTGAATGTTTTACTTTTCATTAAAGGCATATGGTACTCGACAAACAGCTACCCGAGAATTGAAATACTTAGAAACAAAATTATAATAAAGGCAATATATATTTCACATGGCAAGCTTTAAGGGGTTTTATTTTCCCCCAAATTCTTTTGCAAGTTGAGCACTGCTTGATCATGTATGGAAGTGACCCTTCCTTTATGATTTCTAAATCCAAACCCAGTTTAAACATTAAAGTAGTTGTCCAACTTAAAGCTAAGAAAGTAGATATGATTCAGATGTCTTAGTTTATTTTCTATGCTTACATGTGGTGTAGTCCAAAAGAAGTTGGGACCTTGAATTTTCTACAACGAAGAATGTAAATAATAAGGTGGCGTGTAAGATTGTTGAACTGAAAACCACCAAAAGAGTTTGTTTCATATTTGGAGGGGGAACCACATAAATTAGTTTTTTCAGCCCTTAAAGAAATGCGGACCTTTAGTTTTTTTTTTTTTTTGTTATTTTCTCACTCATTTACTTATTGAATAGCTAACTTTAAACATTGCAGTCAATTTATTTAAATTTATTTTAATTGTTTTGGCTAAAAAAATTATTATAATAAAATTAAATCACGAAATGTGGCCGCCGGGGGGTTCATGTCATTAATAACCGTATTAGTCAATGCATATTCCAGTTTTGATACATTTATATATTGGCACTTGCAATGATTACAGGCAAGGCAATCTCAGCTTTTAGTGGAATATATACGTGCGAAATGCACTGACATCTTTATATTGTTTTTTTATTAAACCCACTGGCCTCTTGTTTGAGCCTTTGAGGTAAGAATCTGGGTTTCACTTTTTGAAAGCTGAATGGAAAAAATATGCTACGTAGACACCTGTTTCTATAGTGTCTTTAGTACCCCTTCCTTCTCATTTTTTTCTTTGTAATTAATGGGTATATTTTTTAATACATGGAGATTTTTTCCACTGCAATTGCTTTGAATTTTTCAGTCTTATATTTAACTTTTTTTATGCTTCTATTTTCTATATTATATTTTTTTGGATGTCATGTTATATGCCAAGATGAATTACACTATGAATGATTGATAAAAGGTTCAAATGTGTACAGAATGCATTTGAAGAGTGTAGAACTCTGCATGTTAACAATCTTTGTAAGAAGTAGGAAGAGAGAGCAATAAAAGAATATATTTAATAATTTTTTTTGGGAAAATTGAATTTAGGTCCCTAGCAAGAGAAAATACGACAAAATAGTCATTTAAAATCTCAAGATTGCATTTAAGTCATGTGAAAATTTTTTGTAATAAATTCTAATTTCACTGACAAGTTCATGGGCGCTTACACCGACAAGTCCATGAGTGTCCATTGATAATTGAAATTTATGCAAAAAGGTATCACGAGGCTTGAATACAATTTTGAGATTTTAAGGGATCAGTTTGTTGTATTTTTTGTTGCTTGGAACCTAAATGCAATTTTTCCTTTCTTCCCTTTTTTGTTACACAATAGAAAAGCTGCACCTGTTGATTTTCTTAGTTAAAAATGAATACACTATATTTGAAGCTGATGCATCCATGTCAATTTAAGGATTTGAATAGTTTATTGCCCAAAAGATAAAAGGTTGCTTAATAGCTTAGCTATGAAAACTCTTTGTTATCCAATGGTTATAGACAAATGCATAAGGTTTTTTTTTTTTAAACCTGGTCACAAGGTTCAAACCATGCTTATTTTCATAGAAAGTGATAACTTCATACTATTGCATTCATTAGGCACAATGGCTTAGCTCTCCTCCAACTAATACAATACATTTCTCTATTAGGTTCAATTCTTCCTCCGCTGGGGGGAAAAAGTTCCTCCTCATCTGTCATTGCCACCATTTGTTTCATTTCCTTTGCACTGTCTACACGTTAGTTACTTTCAAAGAATAGAAGGTTATAGACAGTTTCATTTAATATTATCTTATCATCTCCATTCACTTCTAATAAGTTTAATTGTGATACTTGGCTACACCAATCACTCAACAGATATATATCTTCTTACTTTTTCATGGCTCATGGGGATTCTACCACAAGGACTTCCATTGTCTTAGCTTATGATAAGAGTCATTATTAAATTTTTGTAAAAAATAATTGGTTAACGTACATCTATGCGTTTTTTGTGGGTTGTGGTGTGTGTGTGTGGGGGGGGGGGGGGTTAACAGTGATGAATACATTTGCATCATTGAAAAAAACTACCCAAATAAGAAATGAGTTATACGTGCTTTATTAATGTATTTGCATCATAGATTTTGAATATTAGCTATTAGGGTTTGTTAATATATTTGCATCTTAAACTGAAACATGTGTTCATATAATTTTTATTTAGAAGTGGGTATGTTAGTAGGGAAGAACTGTATGTAATTTTTCATCTATTATGGAGTATGTGATATTATTTATTTTTTAGAATGGCACTACTGGAAAAATCACTTTTAAGACTGGTTAAAATAGATATTTTAGACCAATTCTTGATCCGGTCTTAATACAGCTAGTCTAAAAATTATGCTACTTTTTAAACTGGTAATAGAACCGGTCTTGAAAAAATATTTTTAAGACCGGTTATTATAAAACTGATCTAAAAATAAATATTTTTAGACTGGTTATTAGAGGAACCGGTTTAACAGGTTAAAATTTTAGACTAGTTTTCTGAAAAACCGGTCTAAAATGTTGAAATTTTAAGACTGGTTTTATACAAAAAGGGTCTTAAAAGTATTATTTTTTAGACCGGTTTTTCAAAAAACCGGTCTAAAATTTCAACTTTTAGACCGGTTCTCTTTAAAACCAGTCCTAAATGTACTTTTCAGACCGGTTTTGGAGAGAACCGGTCTTAAAAGTTGAATTTTTTTTTTAAATTTTTGTTTAAAAGATATACTCAGCAAGCCATTTCCCTTGTTAAAACATTTCACTCAGCAATCAACAGCTAGTTCAACGACATTCAAATAAATCTTCTTCTCTTACAGATAGGGGTGGAAACAGGCCAGGCCAGGATTTTGCCTTAACAGGCCAGGCCTGTTAAGGCACAAACTGGCCTGAGCCTGGCCTGTGGGCGGCCCACAGCCGGGAAAACGGGCCGAGCCCGTCGGGCCGGCCCTTTTAGGCCCTGGCCCTTCAAGGGCCGGGCTTGTAAATTGTAGCCTAAAAAGGAAGTCGGGCCTAAAAGGGCCGGCCCTGTAGGGCCTCGGGCTTTAAAGGGCCGGCCCTGGAGGGCCTCGGGCCGGCCCTTTAGGCCCTTTTATTTTTTATTTTTTGTACTTTGAAAGGAACCATGTTACATTTTTGAATTACCTTATTAAATCTATATGTCACTCTGTCCTCATATTGTGTAGGGTATGATTTTTGAGTATATTGTTTTGTCTAATTGAATCATATTGTGATTTTTTAGTATGATTTTTGAGTATATTGTTCTGCCTATTTAGACTAAAATCATATTATATATTATTCTGTCTTATAGAGTATGATTTTTGATGGAGGTTGTGATTATTTGACTACTTGAACCTACTGCTCAAAGTGAAACACAATCAAATGTCCTTGAAATTGATGATAGTGGCAAAGAAGGTGAAAATGATAGTCGTCATACTCATGTTATTTAGAGATTAGAGTATTTAGCTTCTTGCCTTCTTATACTTTGGCTTTTCTATGAGTTATTTATGTATATGATTTTACCTTTGATTATACATTAGTAACTATGTTTGTTTGTTGCAAGAGACGTGTTATTTAAACCTTAATATTGACGTTTGGCAAAAAAAAAAACCTTAATATTGACAACATTTATGTATTAAATTAGAACTTTAATTATTGTTATTTACTAATTATATCTCTTTGGGGAAAATACGTAGGAAAAATAGTTAAATATTGTGAAAAGGATTTCCCAGCCCTGCGAGCCGGCCCTGGCCCTGATGCTCTCGGGCCGGGCCTTGAAAAACTGCAATTTTCCTGACCCCGAGCCCTTTAGGGCCGGCCCTGTTAAGCCCTGGCCCGTCAAGGGCCTGGCCAGCCCTGATTCCCAGCTCTACTCTGTGGCCTGTTGAAGGCCAATTTTTAGGCCTGGGCCTAGCTTGTTCACAGGCCTGGTCTAGCCTGAAGCCTGTTAAGGAGGCCTGAATTTTTAAAACTTTTTAAGCAAATCGACAGGCCTACAGGTCACACTGTAAAACAGGCCAACAGGCCTCCTTAACAGGCCTCCTTAAACAGGCCGAAAACAGGCTAAAACTTACAGGCTCAGGCGAAATTATCTTTTAACCCTTATCTGATTTTTTTAAAATAATTTTACTGGCTCAGGCCAGCCTGACAGGCCTGTCAACAGGCCTTGGTCTGGCCTATTAAGTAAAATAGGCTTTTATTTTGGCCTTGGCCTGGCCTTTTAGCCTGACAGGCCAGGCCTGAACAGGCCAATCATAGGCCAGGCTACAGGCCCCTGATAGGCCGTTTGGCCTGTTTCCACCCCTACTTACAGATTATATAACTAACATCTTAATGACATGTGAGAGACTCAAAACTCATTGGAACATATTAAAACTCAACTCCCTTGTGCTTAAATAGTGCTGGCCGAAATAGAAGCAAGGAAAACAACCATGAATAATAAACTAACAATCATAGACAGAATCATAATGCAAGGAAATCATACAACCATGACAATGCTGTTTTGACCAAGTTCCTTATCTTTTCACTTGCATACATACATCAAAGATTAAATTACATTAATGACAATACTGTTATTCATCAGGGCCAAAATACTTTATACACACTCTTCTCAGGCTGATGATCACTAGCTGGCCTGGCTTCGGAGAATCTACACTAATACGTACACCTCATATCCTTCATTTTCCTGTGACGACAAAAAAAGTAGTTATATATATACACCAATAACAATATACATAATTCAAATATAGTTCATAATAATTATTTTAGCTAACTAACATTCAATGTAGTTTTATAAAGGGACATCCTCCCATATCCCTTCATGATGATCGTTTCTTGTGCCATGTTCATTGTCTACTTCATCTTCTTCGTTCAATTCTGGTAAACCCCTAGAAAAAGAAGGAGTCTCAAGTAGATCATTCATTGAATGACTTTCCTGATTAATATCAACGACCCTTTTTCCTTGGAGAGCTACATACCACATTTTATTTGCTTGATCAGTAACATAGAATACTTGTTTCGCTTGATATGCCATAATAAAAGGTTCATCTCTAAAACTTCTACTATTCAAATCAACCAATGTAAATCCCAACTTACCAATCATCACACCATTATTAACATCAACCCACTTGCATTTGAAAATGGGAAGTTTAACTTTGACATAATCAACCACCCAAATCTCTTCAATCACCCCATAATAAGGTGTTGCTGCCAATCTAGGATTCTTATCTTTTGAACTAGAGAAGTGCATAGATTCAGCCACTAACATAACCCCATTGTTCTGGACAGTACTCCTATCATCAAGGGACTTCATGTAAAACATATAACTATTGATCATAAATGAAGTCCAACTTATGACATCAGCCTCAAGACCACGTGCTAACCATTTAATTATATCAGAAACACATTCTTTGCCGTCAACCTTTTGTTTGAACCAATGTGAAAAAGTTTTGTTATGCTCCCTAATTAACCTTTGTTCAGTCATTCGACTATTTCCTTTCTGTACAATTTCTTTATGAGCATTAATGTAATCTTGAACTTCATCAACATTATTCAAGATGTACAAGTGGACTTCTTGCAATTCATCAGGATCCATACTCTTTACTGAAGCCCCGCGTCTACCTCCTTCTTCGTCATGACGTTCAGGAAGTCCAATATGTCCTACATTTGACAAGTAATCTTGACAAAACTCCATGGCTTCTTCAGAAACATATTTCTGAACAATAGATGCTTTAGGCCGGTTAGGGTTCTTGACATACCCTTTTAGGATTTTCATAGTTCTTTCAATTGGGTACATCCATCGTAAATAGATAGGTCCACACAACTTGATCTCCCTGACTAGATGAACAATTAGATATACCATGATGTCAAAAAAAGAAGGAAGAAAAAGCTTCTCAAGCTGGTACAAGATCAGATATCCTTCATTTTCTAGTTTATCCAATTTTTCTGTCTCAATAACTTTACTACAAATAGCATTGAAGAAGAAATAAAGTCTAGTCAAAATATGTTGAAGATCATATTCAACAATGCCTCTAACAGCTACTGGGAGCAGTTGTTGCATTAAGACATGACAATCATGAGACTTTAGCCCCACTAACTTCAAGTCTTTCATGGACACAAGCTTCCTAACATTTGAAGAATACCTTGAAGGAACTTTGATGCCATGTAAACACTAATAAAAGCTTATTTTCTCATCCTTAGACAAAGTATGAGCAGCTGGAGGACAAAACGTTCTCTTTCCATATGACTTTGGATGCAAGTCTTCTTGTATCCCCATTTCTTACAAATCTAATCTTGCCTTCATGCCATCCTTAGAACTACCTTGTATGTTAAGTAAAGTCCCAACAATACTATCACAAACGTTTTTCTCTACGTGCATGAAATCAATACAGTGTCTCACATCAAGCTTCGGCCAATATGGAAGATTGAAGAAGACAAACCTCTTTTTCCATTTCCTTTTCTCATTACTATTCTTTATAGTCTTACCAAATATAACATTGATATTTTTTACCTTTTCATAAACTTGCTCCCCAGTCAATGCCTTCGGAGCATCTTCAAACTCTTGTCCACCAAAAAAAGCTTTCTTTAATCTGCGATACGGGTGGCCACGTCTAAGAAATCTTCTATGGCCAAGATAAACTGTTTTTCTTCCATGTTGAAGTTGATGGTAGCATGTTCCTTCTTTACAAATAGGACATGCTTTATGGCCTTTAACACTATAGCCTGACAAGTTTTCATATGCAAGGAAGTCATTTATAGTACAAAAGATCATGGCTCACATTTTAAAAACCTCCTTGTTCACGTCAAAAACATCAACACCTTCGTCCCACAACTCTTTCAAGTCTTCGATCAAGGGTCCAGGTAAATATCTATGCAATTTCCGGGTTGTTTTGGTCCCGAAATCAACATAGATAACATGATGGACTTTCGTTTCATGCATAACAGAGGAGATAATTTGTAAATTACCAACAGAACAAACCATGAACTATGTATACTGCTCAGGCTACCAAAAGGATTCATGCCATCCGTACTAAGCCCAAACCTAACGTTCCTGGCTTTTCACCGAAGGCAGGAAATAATTGATCGATTTTCTTCCATTGAGAAGAATTAGCCAGATGTTGAAGCTTTCCATCGGATGTCCTCTCGTCCACATGCCATCTCAAATTTCTTGCATCGTTTTCATTAGCAAACAAGCGCTTGAACCTTGGTATGATTGGAAGGTACCATAATACTTTTGCAGGAGCGTTATTTGATTTGTACCTCGGGGTTTCACATATCGGACACTGTTGTTCCTCTTCATGCTCTTTTCTATACAATATACAATCATTAGGGCATGTATGGATCTTTTTATACTTCATCCCTAGTGGACACAATATTTTCTTAGCATCATAGTATCGAGAAGGCAACACATTATCATCTAGAAGCATGTCCTTAAAAGCCTCAAGCATTTCTGAAAAACTCTTGTCACTCCATCCATGCCGTGCTTTCAAGCTTACCAATTTCAATACTGCTTTCAACAATTGGTACTTTTTACACCCCGGGTACAACGGCGTCTCAACATCACTACACATATTACCATATGCATGTGATTGCTCAAAAGTCTCTTCTCCTACATCACAAATAATATCCTCTATCCAATCATCCGTATCCTTGTCATTATCATCAAAGTTCACTCCCCCCTGTTGAGATGAACTTGGCATTTCTAATTCTTCACCATGCCATACCAACACTGTATAACTCTTACAAAATCCTTCATAAATTAAATGTGTATATATATCTGCAGTACTTAGTAGCTTCTCATTCAAACATACTACACAAGGGCAATAAAACTTCTCACTACCATCATCGGCATTTCTACTAGCGAAGTCTAAAAAACCCCTCACCCCATTATCATAGTCAACACTTGTTCGTTTAGCGTTTATCCAACTATGATCCATATGTATCTCAACACTTCTAGCACCTTATATCCAACAACAAAAGGATAGACAAAAAACAACAACAATAGAGTTTTAGATATTTCAACGAAATTAACAGGCACCATTTGAAACTAGTATTGTTTTAACAAACCAATAACACTGACAATAATCAAACAATTGCACTAAATTAAAACAGAACATAGAGTGGTATTAATCCAAGCCAAATATCACAGGGATGTAATTAAAAGTCAGAGCATATATCTAACAAGAATGTGTAGATTTAATTTTTTCTAGATTATGTTTAAGTGCTCAAAGCAACAACAAGAACCATTTTTTCATAGAACATTATTAATTATTGAACAACGTACAACTAAATAACATATCGAACACTAACCTGATTGAAGACCAAGGAGTGAGCTTCAACCCAAAGTCACAGTGGCGTCGACAGAGGTTAAAATGAAGTCCTCAAATTCACGGCACTGACAAAGGGAAGTCAAGTCATAGGAGAATGGTCACTACGGAGAATAGAGGTGGTGGCGGAGAAGACTGACGATAATCAAAGAACAGCGACAACGAACACAGCAACGACACTGGTAATGACGGAGAAGAGTTGAGCAAATGAGGGATGGGACGCCATGGATGAGTTCAAAACAAACACAGACAGAGCTCACAGAGAAATGGCAAAAAGAGAAGAAAAGGTTCATAGAACGCGCGATCTGGACGCGAGAGTAAAATTACAGGTGAAAAATCTTACCTTTAAGACCGCTTTTTATTAAAAACAAGTCTTAAAAGAGTGAAATTTCACATTTAAGACCAGTTTTTGTACAAGCCGGTCTTAAAATGTTAATATTAAAAATGTTTTAACATTTAAGACCGGTTTACATAAAAACTGGTCTTAAATGTTAAAGATTTAAGACCGGTTTTATATTAAAACCGGTCTTAAATATTTTACTTTTAAGACCGGTTTTTATGTAAACCGGTCTTAAACATTAAAAAATTTTATATTCATAAAAATTTTAACATTTTAAGACCGGTTTTATTTATAACTGGTCTAAATAAATTTTTTAAGACCGGTTTTTTTAAGAACCGGTCTTAGAAGTTCAATATAATTATAAAACTGCCACCGCGCAAATTTTTAAGACCTTATCCGCCAAAACCGGTCTAAAAAGGGTTTTTTCTAGTAGTGTGGATATGATTTTATACTCTCATGTAGAATTTAATTATTTTGCTTTGAGTATTTGCTCCCGGCGCAATGCGCGAGGGAGTTTATGCTAGTTGCTTTTTATAGCAACATCATAGAGATATCACTGTTATTTAAATTTTTCAATTTCTTATTTATTGTTAGGAGGGCTAAAAACTTTCACATCACCTTATATATATATTTTTGGGAAAAGTAGGGAGAAATGATAAAGAAAAATAAATATTTATTAATAAGGATCTTAAAAACTACAATTATTTTGAAGGACTAAAAATCAAAATATAAATTTTCAGTTACAAAATTAATCATGATCATATATGCTACATTCTCTCTAATTCTATCTCAACTATTTGACAGTTAGTTACGTCTCTCCTTATATCATTTGTTACTAGTTTTACATTTTTAGAACTTATTCGATATTATGGTATTTGAAATTTATTCATCAAGATTTTGGTTTAGCAATAATATAGAAGTTAAAAAAATAAATCACAATTCACAGATAAGATGAAATAATAGAATTCTTTGTGATTTTTTCATGTTTTTAAAAAATAATCAAAACCTAGAAAGATGTAGGTTTCTAATTATTTTTAGATTTTAGATGCTATTTTAATTTGGAAAAATCATTTGTCATAATAATTGTTATTTTGAATGGTCGCTAAAATTTATTATTCGGGAAAATCCTTTTAAAAGCTATTTAAAATATTCAAATTCTAATTTGGGTCACTACGCTTAACAAATCACTAATCAGGTCACCTTATCTAAATTTGGATTTAAAAATTGGGTCAAATTACCTCCATGCCTCTAGTTATTAATGTCTCAAATGGTCACACAATAAACCTCTAATTAATTATATCATTCTATTTAACAAAAGCCAAATTTAATCTCATAATATTTCATATCATTTTATTGAGTGTATGTGTACCAATAAGGTTGATTTAGCAAAGCAAAAGACAGCAAAACTATAATTATTAATTGCACAAGAATATTTTGATTCAAATTTCACAGCTACGTATTTTTCTTTTTGTTCCTAGGTTGACACTAATAAATAAATAAATAAACAAATAAATACATATTGTCACCCTACTAAAACTAGACAGCCTGAGAAAATTAAAGTGGAGACAAAAGAAAAAAAAAATGCTTCACAGGAATGCTTTCTTTTGCCTTTTCATTTTCAAATGTCGCCTCACAAGTCATTCCCTTCGTTTCTACTTTGGTAATGCTGAAAACGCAGTTGCCATTTTAGTGTAAACTGCAAAATCTCAGTACATAAAGTGTGCATAATAAAGCTGGCATTCAGGTCACTCTACTATTGGTTTTATAAACCAAATGCTTTCTTTTTTAACTACACCGTTGAAAGGCTTTTTCTATTTTTGGTTAATAAAAACCATGCTTTTTAATTTCACAGGGCCCAAAGATCGCCTGTTTAAAGCTATAATTCGCATAATTCATTGCCTTCATACCGTAGTAAAATAGATATTGGTCTTAAATAAAAGATAGAGTTAACTTTTTTCAGAAAAATTAAGTTAAATATATTAGTTAATCATATCATATATTGTGAATCCTTAAATTATATATCAATTTATAAATTAGGCAAAATAGTTTGGAGAAAAAATGAAAAATATAAATATTTTAAAGTAATTTAATTATCTTTCTTAATATTTTCAAAAAAGTCAACTCTATCTTATATTTAGGACCGGAGATAATAGTTTGTTTAAAGCACCAATTCATATCACATATATAATATATATATTCGTTTGTGAAAGTAATCAAGTATTAGTACGTCGTCTTATACAACCATGTTAGTCTGAGAAAAATCTCAGGTATTGAAGAGATTAATTGAATATTTTTCATGGGACTTTGCATGAAATATATAAAAGATTTAAAATATTATATTTATTTCTAGCTATACATGTAGCTTCTCTCTAGCCCCGGAAGAATCATGCACCTTTACTTTATGTGTGAGTTTACATTAACAAAGTTTCAGCCAACAGGTCAACTGAACACATTAGTAAAGAAAAATGGGTTGTAACTAGCTTAGGATAACATTGAAACACTGCCAATGATGTTACCTTTTCAATTCTTGGTAACAAACTTGATTTGGGATTTTGTAATTTTAAAGTTCTTTTTTTATCATTTTTCTGAATAAATATGAAGAGAAAAAATGTTGTCAAAAAATATATAAAGAGAAAAACCAAGGACTTAATATGAATATATATATATAACAACAACAACTAAATAAAGGGAGTATTGTTTTAAAATAAATTTTAAGAGAATAATTCAGTCGGTTATTAGCCTTCTGACAACTAAATACATTATTAGAATTTTTATTTGACGTTTGAAAATACACAGGAAGTTATAATAAAAATGAAGAGAAATGGAGTTATACTAAAATTTATGAAATATTAAGTATTCGGCTTGTTAAAAATTTTAAGGAAGGCAAAATAAAATCATAAATAAGTATTTATTTTGAAAATACTGCAATTAATATCTCAATATTATTTTATTTTCCCAGTTCAGATTTGAAAATATCTTGGAACTACCTCCCTATTATCCCTCTTTGTTGTGTAACTGCCCCCTCTATCCCTCTTTCCCTGTACTCTTATCTTAAAAATATTTAATTTAATTATTTTAACATATTATTTTTACATGCGTGTTTTGAGATTGTCATTAGGACCCGAATGATGCACGGGCACACAAGCGTAAGATTAAAGGATAAGGTGCTAGTGACTTAGTGGTGTCTATATAAATGGACAATGGTTGATTTAGTAGTGCCATTATAATATTTTAATTGACCAATGTGTCCTTTATTAAGTGTGTTAACTTTTCCAATTAATGCCATGTTTTCCTCAATTGGACAAGTTTTCATGTACTCCAGCTGGCATCATTTACATTATCATTTCCGATTGCGAAATTAATTGTAAATCCCTAATATTTGACAGAAATAATTCATATATAAAACATAAAACTTAAAATAAATTAAATTATCTATAGGCTCATAGGGTCCTTTTTTTCACTTGAATCCTATGGTCCTATTTATAGAACAAAGATAATGATTTTTTGTCATAAATAAGGCAAAGAGAATATTTTTTGTCCTAAATTAAATTATTCATAATGAATATACAATTTTTTAATGTAATTGAATATCTGGATAAATAGGCTTTTTTTTTAAGTTGGGTTATAGCTTGCAACCCATTTTGAATGTCAATGGGTATACTTTTACTTCTTTAAATAACATATGGTATTTGGCGCACTTTAGGTATAACTTTATAAATATTTTTACACATTTATGATTTTTTAGTTGAGGGTATTTTTGCACTTTCATAAAATAGCATGTATCCTACACAAAAAAAGTAACATACATTAGCCTACTTTAGTGGGCATTTCATTTTTGCTCTGATTTTTAGTGTTTATAGGTACTTTTTTTTACCAAAAATAGTTTGAGTATTTTTACATATTGAGCATAAGTTCATGGGTATTTTTACATGATCTGTCTTCTCTTCTTTTTATTTACCGTTCTTTCCCATCCTTTGCCCAAAAATTATATAGTTCTGGGGTAAATAAAGCCAGAGGAGCACTACTTTTGAAGGGGGGAAAAGCATATGGTAATCTGAAATATTTGTTTTGTAACATTTAGACTTTCTATATCTTAAATTAATTTTTAGCACACTCATACTCTAAGTTATTTTTTATTGACACTCAATATCTATTAGAATTGGAAAGTACTTCAAAGTGCTGGGTGTTAGATACTGGGTGCCACTAAAAAAATATTTTAAGATCCTGAGTGTATTAGAAATTGGTTAAGGATTTACTGAAAAATGTTTTAGGGTGATTGATGTTTTTTTTTTAAAAAAAAAAGTGCTCTCCTTCCTTGATTTACCCTTAAAACCATATAATTTTAAGGTAAATGATGGGAGTAGATGAGAAAAGAAGAGGAGAGAAGCCAAGTCCATTTTTAGAGGCTAGCTAGAGAAATTGAGTTTTCTTTAGACATCCTAGAAAAGCAAATTAAAACAAGAGAAAATGCAAGATTTAAAGACTGAGGGTCTGTTTGGCAAAGCGGTGAGCCAGCCTCACCGCACGTTTTGAGATGAATAATCATGATGGGCGGTTTCTTTGAGTTTGGCAAAGCGGTAAACATCAAATGACTTTTTTTCCTACTGCCACTTATTTTCGAAGCTCACTCGCATAGCTTTTTTTTCAATCTCCCCGTGCTTTTGCTCTCTCTCTCTCTAATAAATGCTGTGCAGGCAGACCGTTGGCTTCATTATAGTGCCATTATTTTGTCTCACCGAACCATGATTTCGAAGCAGAGCTGGTAATAATATCGTGCATGCCCAAAGCCTTCTTCCTTCGAATGTGAGCTTCCCTTCCGGTGGTGTAGAAGTCGTTCGAATCAGAGCATTTCCGACTGCTCCGTCGCCGATTCCGTCTCTAACCGTCGGCGTCGTCGGTCACAACACCGTCGAGATCTCCTTGTGTCTTGTCGGCATCTCGGGTCTCATAGGCATCTTGCGTCATCACTCAACTCATGGCTTGCCTTCGGTGATTTAGCGTTTCCTCCTAATCTGAGTTTGCTTCTCATCGGCGTCTCACGGTGGCCGGCGAATGCAATTGCTTCTGGTGAAATAGTTTGCTCAACTTTGCTTGTGTTGTGCCGATCTGTGGGACCGAGACTCAGGAGGGCCATATCCGTGAGTTGGGATAGAGAACAGAGGTCATCGGAGCTTCTTGTTCTTTGCCGGAACAGTGTGCGGTGAACGGCGAGTCTTCATCTCCCCACCGTGTCTCTTTGATATCTTCGTCCAGAATAGGCAGCGAGCGTCGGGTAAATATCATACACCTCAGTTTTGAATGTTTCCTAACCATGTCTGCCCTGTTTTGAGTGTGTGTGAACAAGTGGTTGCCATATTCAGATTCTTTGATATTAAGGTTAAAGAGAGTAAAGGTATTGTTGCATTGTGTGTGTGTATGCGCCTTGTGAGTGTGGATGCCGAACTGCTGGGAATGATTCTCAAAACTAAAAAGAACTTCCATTATTTGCTAAATGAGAAATGAACTTTGCTAAATGAGAATTGCTGTGAATTGCTGCTGGAAATGAACCTTAGATGCCATTTTGGTATAGGCAGATAAGTATACATGTAATTTTGCTAACAAATATTTGATATATCATCTCAGATTTTGGCTAACAACACTTTTGATTAGTTCAGATATTCAAGTGTCAAATCTTCCTATTTTATGTTCATAGAAATGCCATTTTGGTATAGGCAGATAAGTATACATGTAATTTTGCTAATGTAAATAAAATTTCTTTTTAGGATCAGCTTTTTGCTGATATAATTTTTGTCTGATGCACAACAGAAACGATTGCTTGGAAATCCAAGAATATATTGATTATCAAAACTGTTCAAATTGGTAATTATGCATTCTCTTACCATTGGTTCTATTATAAGTGAATATATAGGAAGTGGAAAAGAACCGAGGTCATATTGGTTTAATCAGTAAGAAACAACCCAATGACATTGATGTTGTGGTTAGCAGTGAAAGGGACTAGTGCTAGTTTGCCACTCCAATAAGAAAGTGACGCAGGAACTAGAGCCCGCCATGTTTTTTAATGCTCAATTCCAACGGCTCTATGATGGCAACTTGCACTTAAAAGCATTATATTTTTGTTTGTGATTCTGGAAAATGGAAACTGAGATATTTGCATGGTCTGCAACTCTGCATCTCAGTTGTTACTCCCTTCAGTAATCCTTTTTGCTTTTTTATTCAATGACATTCGATGATTGCATCTCAGTTAACATCAAACATATAAGTGCCCACTAAATTTGAGTTGAATCTCAGGAATCCTTATAGTTGATTGTATGTTTGTCATAGCAAGTCATGTGATTTATATGTTGATTTTATTTTAAAGAAATCAAACCCTTAGATTATCGAGTATTAATAATATTTTAAAGAAATCAAACCCTTCTTTTTTGTGGTGTAGGTTGCTGTTTTTTTCGGCTAAGTCTTTTTCTTTTTATCAAGCAATCTTTTAGTTAAGACATGAATTGCTATTATACTATTTTGTGCATAAATCACTGGTACTCCTTGATGAATTTGGCGGGCCTTTTTACTTCACAGTGGACAATGGAACTAGGGAAGGACTGGATAAGTTTCCCTTTGTAAACCCTTTATAGACTTGCTTTATGCTCTGGACTATTGCTCAATAAAGAGGGGAACAATTACTTGTTTGCTACTCGGTGTTGCTGTATTTCCAATGACATAACACGTTTAACTAAGGTGTTACTCAATTTTTGTATCATTCTCTTCTAGACTAAGTTATAATTTGATGCTGGATGTTATTTTACCTTCCTTGTTTTCGGTTAGTGAAGGTTTGAAAGAAAAGAATTAAGTTGTGTGCAATTCTAATGCAATTAAATAAATTGTGTTTAAAGGCACTAAGGAGGTGATGTCAATATTGATACAATCCTGGAAATATCTTTAGTATTAAGGATAAGGTCTATTAGAATTTTTCAAATGATCAAGGTAGTCAAGTGCCTAGGAAGCATGCAATTAAATGTGTTTGATGAATGTGGTAGAATGATTGATCAAATCTAAATTTAAATTGAGGTGCTGCAAAATGACCAAAGAGACAAGACCAGGACGGAAGAGGCAAATCTTACCTGAGAAAAGTGGCGAGCCAAAAGAAACCAACAAAAAAGAAAAGCTTCACAGGAATGGTTGCTTTTGCCTTTTCATTTTCAAATGTCCCCTCATAAGTCATTGGCAGCATTTCTACCAGGGCACAACGGTAATGCAGAAACCTCAGTTGCCATTTTAATGCAAACTGCAACCTCAGTGCGTAAGTGTGTTTGGCTTTGTAAACCAAATGCTTTCCATCAAAACTACAACGTCGAAAGGCCTTTTCTATTTTGGTCAAGTCACCTTTCAGCCCTGCGCTTCAACCTCACTTCACCCTCTCACTGCTTTTTTATCCTTAGCTTCCAATACAGAACTAAATTAAATCATTTTCATTGATATTTTGAAACTACGGCGGTAAAACTATTGGTCCAAATACATCATTACCCCCAGGATAAATGATGGTATTGCTAGGCCAATGTGATAATTATGTGTCCAAAAAGACCCTGTCGTTTGAACATCAGAACAAGAGAAGTAAAAGGTGTAATATGTTCTCTCTACCTTTTCTCACTAGCCTTTTTTCTACTGAAGTTCTTGTGTGTCTTGCTTCAACCCTTGCACTCCTATTTATAGTCTCAAGGTAGTGTTTTCTTCATAAATGCTCCTTCTTTTGTTTTTTTGAATTTTCATTTTTGAATTTTTTTGTATTTTATATTAAACACTACCTAACTTGACCCAATCACCATCAATGAAGATTTTTTTTTTTTTCGTTTTTAATTTTTTTTGTATTTTCTATTAATAAAAATTCCTAATTACTATTAGTGGAGATTTTTTCCGTTTTTAATTTTTTTATTATTCTCTCCACAAGTAATTTTCTAATTTAAACCTATCAAAATGAGATTTTTTTTATTTTTTATTTTTCGTTTTTTTAATTTATTATTTTTGTTTACTTTTAAGGCTGACATGGATGATGATGTGGATGCTGGCTAGGCAAGGCAAAACAAATCTGAACATCTAAGAACTCATTCTCAGGGTAAGCTCTGCAAACGGGAAAGCGGAAAGTAAGCGCATCCCGTGAACCCGCGATGACGACGCCTCCTGGGAAACCCAAAGTGTAGACAATGTCATGGCTTTAACGTATTTTTAGTTTCTTACTAAGCAGGACAAATATATAACCATTGAATCCCCTTGATAGTTTGCAAAATCAGTATGAAGGAGTATTAGAAATAGTCTGTTTTTTCCATATAAAGTATTTACTACTCATAATTTATAAATAACACAACTTAGATGAATTTTATCTTTTATATTAATATTTTTTCGTCATAACTTACACATCCATCATACCGGAGGCACTTGGTGTCTTGGTGTCATTGGGCTATAGGGCCCGGCAATATTTTACATCAATATATGTTGAATTAATTGCTAAGCGGACTGATTAATAACTTTTATAATTTCTCTAAGTGTTCCTTCTCTTAATTACATGATATCACCCTTTAACCTTTATCTTGCATTTTATTGTAATATCCACATATTCAGTTGTTATCCTTTGTGAGTGTTTATGTAGTAGTCTTCTCCTTTATGTATGACTGTATCAGACTGCTTCTAGTTTTTATTGTTTCTAGTTTTCATTTTAAAAAAAAAAGTACATGATATTACGTTATTTTATGGATTATATGTGCAGTGCATTTAAGAAGAAAAGACAATATTTGGAGAAATAGCAAAATGACAGGCAAGGATGAGAAGGATTGTGGCTGAAGAATAATGACAAAGGCAAGGAAGAACCAATAACGGATAATAGCACCTAAGTACTGAAATGTCAATCTCACTCGTTCAAATTAATATTTTTCAAGAAAGGACGATAGATCAGGAATATGTTGAGGAATCCACCGGAGGTGTAGGATATTGCTCTCTAGTTTGAGTTTGTGAATTCATGTTCTCTTTTACATAAGGAGTTTGTGAATTCAGGTGATGAAGGAGGATAACTAAGGTACTAAAACCCAGACCGGGTATTGAACCGGTCGGGGTACTGGGTTAAGGGTCAGTGGGTCAAACTGGGGTAAAACCGGAGCTAATCCAAAACCAAACCGGTGAGTAATTGAAGATTTTAAGCTTATAGTATGAAATTTTAAAGGAAAAAGTTTTTAAAAAAAAAAATTTTGAAAATTGGGACCCGGACCGGACTGGTCTACTGACCGGTTCAACGGGTTTCCGGGCCGGACTGGCCGGTCCGATCCGGGTCTGAAAACCCTGGGGATAACAGACCAAATTAATTTTAAAAAAAAAAAGAAAGAAAATTTAGACCAGTTATGGTAATGTTCGGTCTAAAAAGTCTAGCTTTTTAAATTCTTAACCCACACCTGAACATACATATGACCATGAACTAGGGCGCGCGCGCGCGCGCACATATATATATATATATTAGGAATAAAGCATCAAACCAAACCAGCTACTAAAGGAACACGACGAAGACCAGCCAATAAGGTCCCTTCCCACTAACTGTTGAATATGTTCCGGAGGAGAATGCAACCAGGACCTAATCCGAACTAGCACATATCAGATAAATTTTTACTTACTTACATATTATTTTTGATAACATTTTAAATAATTTATATTAATATAAATTTTATGAATAATTTACTGACAAAATATTAAAAAGCAATACATATTGAATTTTTTTAAAGATTATTGGTTTTTTGGTATTTTACATTTTATATATATTAATTTTTACTTTTCGGATAGCTTTTTTTTTAGTTTATATATCTTATGGCTTTATGTTATAGAGCCAAAGAAGGTTCATAGATAGTGATATTAGTATTTGGTCGGCCACACAAAATTCTCCATTTTAACACAGTTCATTAGTGTGAACTCCCAAGTGATCGAGTCAATACTTTTGCCTTATAGAGCCAAAGAAACTTCATAAATAGTGATATCAATGTTTGGTCCGCCTTGCAAAATTCTCCAATTTCACACAACCACAAAGTGATCGAGCCAATGTTTTTGCGTTACATAGAGCACAAGAAACTTTATAGATAGTGATGGCTTCTTACTCCTTTTGGTCCATAATATAAAAAAGAAAAAGAAAAAAAAGTCTTCTAAAAGAAAATTTTGGTCCAAAATATAAGAGCTTGGTAGAGTAATTAATTATTGTTTTTTCATTTTTATCCCTTGTAGGATAGAGAAAGATGTGACAGATATTAAACACATTTAAAAATCACATTATCTAATAAGGATAAAATAGGTAAATTTATTAATTTAAGACACCAAATGACGTTACTAAGATTTCTTAGTTCCTTGTTAATTAGTTAACATCTTATATTTTGGATTGGAGGGAATATAACACTTCAATCACCGCATCTTGTCCATTCTATATTAATTATGGTGAGTACATTAATTTTCTGAATTCTCTTCTGAAAGTAGATTCTTGTGAAAGAGATGGCCAAGAGCTGAAGAAATTGGAAAAAAGCACTTAATCGTTGAAAATCATGGTTTACAATTAAAAAAACCATCATTTTTCAAAAGCTAATTTTTTTTAATGTTTTTTATCATTTTTTTTAATAGGCACACTAGTGCGGGCAGGCAAGATCCAACATGAGACAAAGTGGCACAAAAGCCACCAACTATGCCACTTGCGCCATTAAGCGCCGTTGGCTGTTTTTTGCCATTTAAAATCATGGTTTTGTTATGAAAGTATATGTTATAAGAAAGAAGATTGATAGGATTCAAAGAAAATTGATAGAATTTCTAGAGAGAAGTTAGAGAGATGTTCTCATTCAGTTCAATTGAAACAATCAATTACAGCCATTTATATAGAGGCAGAAATCTAACCCTGGTTGTATTACTATGGTTATATTTAAATGACCATGGTTACTTTATATCGTCTTTATGTCCTTGTCTTCTTTTCTTTATATCCTTGTCTTCTTTTGCTTTTGCTTTGTGTCATGTCTTCTTTTCTTCTTTATGTCAAGTTGACTGGAAGATTAATATGAGTCAATGGACATCCACATATTTAATATTCATAACAGGTTTGAGATTTTCTATATATTTCTTCCCAACAATGAAGAATTATTATGAAACTTTGATATCAAGTTTTCATTTGTTCTAAAAAAAATATTTAATCTTATATTTACACACACACATTAATTATTACTTCATTATATAAACAATAAATTGGTCTTACACACATATATAAATATTATTTATTTATTTAAACAAAAATACAAATTAAAATTTAACCTTAATTTAATTAATTATCACATTAACTTTTGTCCAGTTTAGTATTTTGAACTGAAAAAAGTTATTACAATGACAACCATTCAAACACTCATTTTATCAAAATCACATTTTTCACAATATCCAGAAAATTTCAACATATTTTACTGGGAAAAAAAACAGTTTGAACCTCATTAACTTTGCCTTAAAGTTTTATGGGTTTTCAACTTTACATCTATTTAATATGTATACTTTTCAAGAAAATAACAACCTCCACATTAATATATGAAGGGAAAAGTTGTACATTTACATGAAATTTTCAATAATGTGATCATATTACTTGCTATAATATAACGCACTCTGGGAAAAATGAAATTAACAAGAAACGAAATAGGAGATGAAAAATTATATGCATTCATAGAATATGTTTTAGTGAAAACAGAATTTCACTGTATTACTAGCTGCAACTGATCTTGCCATGGCCCTTGATATCATTATCTAGGATGAAAGTTCTTAACCGTTTCCATATTTCATTCTGAACAAAACGTAAAGACTCCAACATTCAAAAAGTCACTAAAAAACAATCTTGTCCCAACCAGTGTGAGTGGTGAACCAAAAGAGAAGCCATTGAATTATACTCCATTGTGATACCGCATCCGTACTGAGGCCCATGCTCTTGCGAAAGGGAAAAAAAAGGTCGAATATAAAAGCTTTTTGTTATAAACAACATGATGTGTGGATATTCATAGTCCTAAGCATAGGATTCCATCTCATGTTAATTAACGTGATTATTTACACAAGCAACATTGAGGAAACTGTGGCTACTTCCTAATATGCATGCTAATAGTAAATATCAACTATTTGCATTTAAATTCTAAATATGCACAAATCTTTAATGAGAATTTAATTAATTAATTTAATCAACAAAATGTGACTAAATAGTTATCATAGATAAATTCTTCTACTACTTTGTGCATCCAAATCTTAACTATATAAAAGTAGAGCAGTCAAATTTAGGGTATCGAGTTGACTCAATAGAAAATATAGGGATTCTAATAAATTAATTATGACATTTTATATATAGCAGTTTTAAGTATTTTATATACATATTAAGAAATGAAATTCATAATTACTATAGCATCACCTATCCACCCATATATATCTTTATATGGGTTATTGTGTGTTTCATACTACAAAATGTTGTTTTAAATCTAAGTGATTTTTTATATAACAGCACATTAATATATAAATACCCAGCCTCTCACCCGCACATCACACGGGTCTAGGCTAGTTAAATCTAATATATGCACATCTTAATGGAGAGGTTAATTAATTAATTTGATCGACAAAAACTTAAATTAATAACCCTCACACTATTTTATGTATCCAAAAAATTTTTAAGAGATCAATTTCAACATATTTCAACTCAAATATAATTTTGCAAAATTGAAACATTAGAAAAATTGTCCAAAATTAATTACATAAGCATTAATGTAATTAAATAATATACCAAAACAAAATTTCGCAAATTACCACAATACCAAAATAGCCAAAATTAATTTTCCCATATTGAAACAATTAAAATGGCATGAAAAAATAAATCAACATTCAAATATTTTGATCAAATAAACCATTTATGAGATGAAATGGAACTTAAACCTAAACAATTAATCAAATTTTTAATTTCTTGAAACGAATGGAAATTACCAAAGAATTAAGCACAAAATGGAGTTAACGAAACTTAATTGAACTAAAATAATATTTAGAAATCAAACTTAAAGGCCTCAATATCAATAACTTAATATATTGAATAATAACAATTGTCCAGAATTAAAATAAACACATATCTGACTCAAAATGTTATTCAAAATGTGATTGGGAGAAGATATCCTCCCTTTTTTTTAACTTAATGGCCTAAAAGATTGAAAATGCATTAGAGCTCACAAAGAAATTTTCCAAAAAAAACCAACAGTAAAAGCCCAAAAATATAACAATAAAATATTAGCTCATAAAATAAAGGGAAAACAACAGGAAAGAATTTTGGAGAATCTCTAAAAAAGAATCTGAAAATTGAGAAATGACAAGTAAGTCATTTCTCAAGAAAAAAATTAAGAATTTCTTATCACGTTTTAATATTTTTTAATCAACTCTTGATAAAAAGACTCATTTTTCATTTCTCAAATTCTAAGTTCTTTTTCAGGGATTCTTCCAAAGAATTTTGAAATTGTAAAATTTCAAATCAGATATTTTTTAAAAAATAAGTTGTGAATTACTTATCAAGTTTGGTTATTTTTTTATCAACTTTTGATAACAGATTTAATTTAAGATTTTACAATTTTAAAGTTTATTTTCTATCTTTTTCCTTAAAATAAAAACCCAAATAATGTGGGCCCATAAGACAATTTTCTAGGAAAAAAACAATAAAAGGCACAGAAATATAACAATAAAATATTATATCATAAAATAAAAACCCAAATAATGTAGGACAGAATAGCAACAAGAAACATCAATGATAAAATAAAACCCAAAGGCCAGCAATTTACAAGCCCAGAAAAAACGTTGTACAAAATCCAGTTTCAGTCCATGACAGCATAAACAATAACGAATAAAACATTGTACCAAAAAAAAAACTAATAAAACATAAGGTCCAAAATGTTATTGAACCAAATTTGCTGCAACAAATAAGAAGATAAATAAACAAAAAGACCAAGAACATCCTTCAGCCCAGATACATCAATCAAAACAGAAATATTGAACAAGCCCAAAACAAGTTTATTGACTTGGCCCATAGTAAAACAATAAAACAAAGGGAGAATTACACTGAGGTTCCAAGAAAGAAGATAAATGAAGAAATGGTCCCTTAAAATTGCAAAATGAAAAAATGATCCCATTAACAACTTCAGAAGCAGGTCATTAACAACTTCAGGAGCCTGCATTGATAACTTTATGGAACCATTCTTTCATTTTGTAATTTCAATGGACCATTTTTTTATTTCTCTTCTTCTTTAGAACCTGAGTGTAATTCTCCCTAAAATAAAACAGAAAAAGGGCAAGCCAACCATTTATAGAATTTTAAAAAAACAAATATCTAGCTTATTGTAAAACAAAAATGGCTGAAAATGTGAAAATAAAGAGTCTAAAATATGTTTGAAGCAAACAAAACCAAAAGCCCAAATCTGAAAACTCAATGAAAATATTTCAAGAAAACCAAACGAAAACTAGAAAATCCAATAAGCCCAAGACCAACAAGCCAAGAAAGAGCAATGAATAAAAAATTTAAAAATAGAAAGCCCAATACACAAAGGCTCAAATTTGTCAGTCCACCCTTCCAGAATAAATGAAACATATATAGGGCCCGTTTGGTTAGATTACATTGCACACATGCGATGGTAATCTTGATTGCATTACCATTGGTGGCTTGTTTGGTTGGGCTTATTAATGGTAATGTAGATTACAATTGCAAAATAGATTGCATATTTTTTGGTAATCAACATTCATAGGGGGACCCCTATGAAAACTCATTGCAGGCTTGTAATCATTGATGAAATCTCAATTTTGACCCTACTAATTTAATAAAAAGACAAGATTTACCCTCACCAACTAAAAATATGTCAACAATGATATTTATTCTCTAAAACAGTGTGCTTCTCCACCCCCCACCGCCATCGCCACCGCCACCGCCACCACCTCCTTCTCCATCGCCGCCGCCACTACCACCTCCTCTTCCCACCGCCACCCTCACCCCCGCTGCCCCCACCGCCCACCGCCTACCACCACCTCCTCCACCCCCACCACCCATTGCCACCACCACCTCCTCCTCCTCCATCGCCACCCTCACCCCTGCCGCCCCCACCAACCCACCCCCACCGCCCACCACCACCTCCTCCTCCTCCGCCGCCACCCTCGCCTACCGCCACCACCTCCTCCTCCACACCCTACCGCCCATTGCAGCCGCCACCCGCACCCCGCCACCCCCACCGACCCACCGCCTCCACCTCCTCCAACCCCACCGCCCACCACCACCTCCTCCTCCTCCTCCTCCTCCGCCACCCTTGCCTACCGCCACCACCTCCTCCTCCATCCCCCACCGCCCATTGCCGCCGCCGCCGCCCGTACCTCGCCACCCCCATTAACTCACCGCCCCCACCGACCCATCGCCCACCACCACCTCCTCCACCCCCACCGCCCATTGCCCACCGCCACTGCCACCACCTCCTCCTCCGCCGCCACCCTCGCCTACCGCCACCACCTCCTCCTCCACCCCCCACCGCCCATTGCCGCCGCCGCCGCCACCACCACCACCTCCTCCTTCGCCGCCACCCATACCTCGCCACCCCCATTAGCTCACCTCCCCACCGACCCATCGCCCACCACCACCTCCTCCACCCCCATCGCCTATTGCCCACCGCCACTGCCACCACCTCCTCCTCCGCCGCCACCCTCGCCTACCGCCACCACCTCCTCCTCCACCCCCTGCAGCCGCCGCCACCACCACCTCCTCCTCCACCCCGCTGCCCACCGCCACCCTAATCATTGCCACCACCACTACCTCAAATGACATTGTTTATGTGGCCGATCCAGGCAATTTTGGGCACAAATTCCAGCGATGTAAGTCTCCGTTTTCCGGTGGTTTTTTCACGACGAAATGATCGTTGGAACAAGTCACCAAAAGTGACAGAAGAAACCAAATCCCAAAAATGTTTTAATTTTTAAAACCAAAATAGAAATGTCATAGCTTATCTCTTTTGTCAAACTCATGGTGATCAGAAGAAGTATGAACAATAAAATTCAACAAAAACCTGCTCAAAATTCAAATAAATTTTGATTCATAGTGATTTTGGACCTTCAGTTGCCAACAAATACAGTGATCATGCGAGTATGTGCTCATAGCGTCTCCCTGTCCAACCTTGAATCCACATTCCATGCTCATCCCCCAATTTTGGGGGTTTTTTATTTTTTTTATTTTTTGAAAAAATACTCCATATACAAAAAGTTAATTAGCTTAAAATAACAGGTGTCAAAAAATATTTCAGATATTGGGTACTATTAAAAAAAATTTCAGGTTACTGGTATTGCAGGGAAAATATTTTTGAATGCAGAATTAGAAATTAATTAATTTGAGATACTGGATGGTAAAAATATTTCAGAATACAGCATACAATTTAATCCAAATAAATAAGAATACATAAAAAAAAATGGCCCTCACCCCAAAATTGAAGGGATGAGCATGTTGTGCTCATCTTTTGGATGAGCATAGTATGAGGACCCTCCAACCTTTACCGATTGAGAGGATGTCCGTGCTTTAGTCCAATTTGCGTCATCCTTTTTGTTTTTATGTCTTTCCTTGCTTTTCATTTGGTTTTGTTGACAGAGCGATGGTTTATGACAAATCCCTATTTTATTATATGTTTTCATATTTTATTTGGGGATTTTGTCATAATAATTGAGCTTAAAATGTTTCTTTTGTGATTAATTGTGATTAAATGTGTTTAAACAAAATTAAAGTTGAAAAAGGGTAAATATGTCATATATTTTAGGGGCAATTACAATGAAATCTCATACAAGAGAAAAAAATGAAGAAATGGTCCCTGAAGTTGTTAGTGTAAGCTCCTCAACTTGTTAATGGACGCTCCTCGACTTGTTATTAACAACTTCAGGGACCATTTTTTCATTTTTTCTCTTGTGTGGGACTTCATTATAATTGTCCCTATATTTTATGATTTATCTTAATTGATTAATTTTTGGAATAAAGGAATTATATTTTGAATTTATTTTAATTGCAGATCATTTTGGGACAAATTGCAAAAAAGCACCCAGGATTTCTGGAAATTACAAGAAAAATGAGGAAAAGATTCAGAGAAAACTACAAAAAGGGGCCCAAATTTTTTAAAAATGATTTGTGAATCCATAAAATGTTTCTAGTGTTCAATTTAGTCCCTCCTAAAAGATTTTTAATTATTTCATTGTAGTCCCTTGGTCAAAATGTGCGTTTTGACCGAGGGTTAAATGTGAGGCGCGAAGCTGAGCTCTGGGAGGCTGAAAACACAGCAGAAAAAAAAGAGATCACAACCGCAACACGAAAACGAAGGAGCTGAGGGGCGGCGAATTGAGAACGGAACCAGCACATTCGTTTTCTTCTTCTTACGACATCCACCATTGTCCTCGCCGGCAACCTTCACTTCTTTAACAATCCTTTCCGTCGCCAGCGAGCTCAGAGTTGAAAAGACAGAACAGAACCAGGGGGGCCGTGAGTGAGATCGAGAGCTGAGAGCGAGGAGCTGAGAGAGGAGAGGAGGGAGCTTAAAGCAGAGAGACATCCTTGAGCTCCCACCGTCATCTCACCATCACTGTCACTGTCCTATCGCTGGCGGGATTCTTCTCATAACACTAGAAGCTGAGCCGCGAGGACACAGGCATATAATTGGACCTTCACCTGCTCCTTCATATCTACCATCGGTCGTCACCTGCTAGCAACTTCTTCTTCTGTTCTGAACTCACGTAGTCCGTGGCTTATTCTGATGTGTATGGGTTTTCTTTCAGCCGCTCATATTCCCTATTCTGCCTTTGGTTCAAACCCTGCCACCAAGCTGTCTTGATTTATTGCTAATTGATTTCTTTAATTAGTGTTTCATATGGCTGGATGTTTGAATCCGAGAGTGATTATATTTCTTGAATCCAAGGCCGTGAGTGGCTGATTCCTTTAGCTCTTGGGGATGATTTGGAGATACTTTGAGTTCACATGTGCTTCAATTCAAAGGAGAGTTTATTTTATCTATAACTCATTATATTTGTAATTTCTTAGGTTTGAGAATTCATTTTTGTAATGAGACTATGATTTTAGTTATGATTTCTATGGATTGAGTTGTTGTGACTTGTGATTTAGAATTTGTAATGAGAATTTATACTCATCAGTATATATGGTTATATATATGTTCTCTATGATTCTAGTGATTTCTATCTATTTAACATCATATTGTTGGATGATTTAATTGAAATAGAATTATAGTTGAACCTAATGTATTACTTATTTCATAGTCATTCTCTAAGGGGTTTTAATAATGTTTAAATGAATGGGTTCATGAGTTTAAGCATTAGACTCAATGATAATTGATTTTAGGAAATTTAGAGAAACTCATTACACTAAGAGGGCTTAATAGCATTTCAAGGGTAGGGGTTTCTCTCTTGTGATATTAGACTTATTTGTTAATGAGGTTTGGAATATTAGAAACTTAGTGTATGAACTCTCCAAATATTTTAATTGAGAAAGGATAGCTATTGAAAACCATTTCCAAAAGCATCTTCATCATTTGTATTCTTAACCCATTTTCATTCCTCTTTATTTGAAAATCCCAAAAATATCTCATTTAATTGCATTCAATTCATAATTTTGAAAACAAATCAATCATGTTTTACCCTTGTCAATTTTTGCATTATAATTACTTAGTTTACTAGGAATTAGTTTCATAATCGGCTCCTCAAAGTGAAGTGACCCGAGTTATGCAGTATATTACATTAATTTGATTTTATTCTTCATAATTCCAAAGCGATTAAAGGGTGATATTTCACTTCATCAGTACAAATATAAGCGAATATAAGGGGTGCTTTTGCTGGTGTCCAGTGGTGTTGGCTTCTATTTGCTGTACCTAGTGGTAGCGCATTTAGAATGTTGGAGATCAGATGCTTTTGGTCCATAAAGCATGGTCGATGTTCTGTTTTATGCTTCCTCTTGTCATGTTTATTTTGCTGGTGTCCATGGGTTTTTCTGCATCTATGGGTACATCCCATGTTTGCTCCTTTGCAATTAGAGCCGGGAAAATGGGTCGAGCTCGTAGGGCCGGCCCGTTTAGGCCCTGGTCCTTCAAGGGCTGAGTTTGAAAATTGTAGCTTCTAAAGGAAGTCGGGCTTAAAAGAGCCAGCCCTGTAGGGCAGAGGGTTTAAAAGGGCTAGCCCTGTAGGGCCTCCGGTCAGCCCGTTAAGCCCGTTTATTTATTTATTTATTGGAAAGGGAAACTGTATTGCCTTTTTTAATTGCCTTATTGAATTTATATGTCACTCAGTCTTCATATTGTATAGAGTATGATTTTTGACTATACTGTTTTTCCTAATTGAATCATACTGTGATCTTTGAGTATACTGTTATGCTTATTTAGAATAAATTCATATTGTATACTGTTTTGCTTGATGGAATATGATTTTTTATGGAGGTTGTGATTATTTGACTACTTGAGCCTACTATTCAAAATGAAGCACAATCAAATTCCTTGAAATTGATGATAGTAGCGAAGAAGATGAAAATGATAGTTGTCATACTCATGTTTGCTTAAGATTAAAGTGTTTAGCTTCTTACCTTCTCATGCTTTGCCCTTTGTGTGAGTTATTTATGGACATGATTTTACCTGTGATTATACATTGGTAACTGTGTTTATTTGCTGCATGAGACGTGTTGTTTAAACCTTAATATTAACAATATTTATGTGTTAAATTAGAACTTTAATCATTGTTATTTACTAACTATATCTCTCTAGGAAAAAACACAGGAAAAATAGTTAAATATTGTGAAAAAGACTTCTCAGCCCTGCAGGCCGGCGCTGACTCGTATGCTCTCAGGCCGGGCCTTGAAAAACTGTCATTTTTCTAACCCTGGGCCTAAAAGGACCGGCCTTTTTAGGCCCTGGCCCGTCAAGGGCTGACCCTAATTCCCAGCTCTATTTGCAATATCTTTAGGTGTTTCCTTGCCGACAAAAGGGTTGGGTCCTTTTGGAATATTCTTTGAACACCACCTATTATGCCCTTGTGGCCATTATTGGAAGATTTTCTTCTGCGTAGGCTCTGGTGCATCAATGCAGCAAGTTTGGCGGAGGTGGTGGCAACTTTTGCCATTCCCCTTGATCTGAAGGTTAGGGTTGGGATATAGTTGTGTGGTTTTTTTTTTTTTTGGGCTTATGGGTCTTTATTTTGTTTGTGTTGTTGTTTTGGTATTCCTTGTAAGTCTTTTTTAGTAATAGAAATATCTTTCTAGGCCAAAAAAAAGATTAATTACTTTATTAATTTTTTTTAGGAAAATGACATTAAGATCCCAATTAAGAAAAATAATATAAAAAATGTCCCAAACTTATCAATGGTAATTCCTCCACTTGTTAATGGTTGCTCTTTCACTTGTTAGAACTTTTCCAATATTATTTCTCTTAGTTGGGACTTTGGTGTGTTGCTATTGGATTATTGGGACGAGAGGAGAATTAATTTTCTTCAATGAAGCATTCTCATCCTTAGCTTTTTTTTTAGAAATATTATATGTTTTTGAAGGAACAGTAGATGTAGCTTTGGCGAATCAAGCGTTGATATCTCTAATTCCAAAGAGAGACCATCCTCAACGAGTTGAACACTTCAGACCAATATCTCTATGCATGGTACATTACAAATGTATAACCAAAATCCTGTCACACAGATTGAGAGGTGTTATGGACGAATTAATTTCCCCTTATCAATCTAGCTTTATCCCTGGAAGGAACATTCAAGATAATATTATAGTGGGGCAAGAGATCTTGCACAAAATGAAGCAGGCAAAAGGGAAGCGTGGTATAATGACTCTGGAAATAGATCTAGAGAAAGCTTATGATAGGATCAAATAGAGCTATGTGCGTCAAACTTTATATAAGGCTAGGTTTGAGGATAAATTTATGGATATTATTATGCAATGCATTTCAAGTACATCCTATAATGTATTGTGGAATGGCTCCAAAACTGAATTCTTTAATCCAAGCAGAGGCTTATGGCAAGGTAATCCAATATCACCCTTTCTCTTTGTATTGTGTATGGAGAGGCTATCACACATCATATGTGATGCAATTAATGACAAGCGATGGAAGCCGGTCCTTGTAACCAAAGAGGGACCTGAAGTTTCACACTGGATGTTCGCAGATGATTTATTGCTCTTCGGAGAAGCATAAGAAGACCAAGCTACATGTATGATGGAGGCACTTGATCAATTCTACCAAATCTCTTGTGAGAAGATTAGTTTTAACAAATTTACAATGTTCTTCTCACCAAAAGTCCAAGCAAGTTTGAAAGGGAGGATTAAAACTATTACTAGTATGAAGATAAGCAGTAAGATAGGGAAGTATCTGGGATTCCCACTGACCAGAGAGATGAAGAGCAGGGATATTTTCACTATGTTGTAAACCGGGTTAAGGAGAAATTATCATATTGGAAGGCTAATTGTCTATCAACAGCAGGAAGAATTACATTAGCCAAATTGGTAATTAGCACAATTCCAATGTACTTGATGCAAGTGACACAGCTCCCTGTCAGCATTTGTGAAGAGGTAGAACGTTTGCAACGTAATTTTATATGGGGCAGGAATGAAAGTAGCAATGGGTTTCATCCTATGGGTTGGGAAAGAATTGCCGCGCCAAAGCAATATGGAGGACTTGGTTTTAAGAGGTTGGTCTCGGTTAATAAAGCCTTTGGGGTGAAGCTTGCATGGTCATTGATTAAAGGTGCTGATAGCTTGTGGGTGGAGGTTTTAAGTAAAAAATGCATGATTAGAAGTGATACGTCATTGTTAAACACTATGCCGACAGACTCACATCTATGGAAATTCATTTGCAAACAGAGAGATATTGTTGATGATGGAACTAAATGGCAGATTCGCAATAGGAAATCAGTGTGCTTCTTTTTTGATTTTTGGCTCTTCCAAAAGAGAAGGGTTAAAGAGTTTTGCATTTGCCCTTTATCTGAAAATGAGGAAGAAAGCAAGGTAGCTGATTGGGTGTTATATGGTGCATGGGACCTATGCCGTCTTGGAGCTATTATCTCTGGTGAGGTAATTCAGAGGCTAATTTCGATTCTACCCCCTATGGAAGGAGCTGGAGATGATGTGATGATATTGAGTAAGAACCAACATAGACATTTTTCAGTTAACAGTGCCTATTATATGATAGAAAAACCACATGCCCATTACTATAGCAAAACATACAAGGCTATTTGGGCATGACAAGGAGCAGAAAGAATTAGAGTTTTCCTATGGCTGGCATATAATAACAGGTTACCTATAAATGAATGGCGCAGTAGATGGTCTTCTAATTCACCCTCTTGCTCATACTGTAATGCAGGAGTAGAAGTTGAGATGCACATATTTCGTGATTGTATTTATGCTAGATAGATTTGGCAAGTACTAATCCATCGAAACCACTACTCGGCGTTTTATTCAGCCTCACTCAAGGATTGGATGTCCCTGAATCTAAAAAGGGAACTGGGATTGCAGGCTAGTGAGAATTGGAGATTAATTTGGGGAGTCACTATTTGGCTACTATGGACATGGAGGAACAACATCTTCAATGACGACTATCAAAAACCAGAATATCCTACAGTAATGGTTATAAGGACATAGAAGTCGTTCTACCAAGTTCCTAATATGGAAACCACTAGAGAGATATCCACAACATCACACCACTCTAGATGGCTTCCACCACCGATGAATTGGGTGAAACTGAATGTTGACGGAGCTGTAGCAGCCAACAACAGAAAGGTTGGCTGTGGAGGAGTTGGTATCGGGTTTCACGCAAGTGTTGGGCCAGTGTGACGTGTATGAAGTAGAGGAATGGGCAGTATTGATGGGACTCCGATTAGTCTGGGAAGAGGGTTTTAAAAGGGTCCTGGTGGAGTCAGATTCAAAAATATTAATGGACAAAATTATCCACAAGAGGGACGATTCGACTTGCAGCATGCTTTTCCTACAGATCAAAAGTTTTCTTCACAGAGATTGGGAGGTTAAGATGCAGCATATACCCCGAATACAGAACTCTCTTGCTGATGCTTGAGCAAAAGAAGGTCTGTTGCGCTCTTCCACTTTGAGTGAGTGTCCGAATGAGATGCAGATGGTGCTTACAAGTGATTGTATAGGACTTGATCCCCATTTTGCTTAATATAATATAAAGGCTGTTGCCCTCTCTTATCACAAAAAAAAAAATTTAGATCAAAATGTAACAAATTTAAAACTTCCAAAAGAAAAATTTAAGAACTTGTATATTTTTTTTTTAAAAAAATATCTTCGTAATACGTTGATGGAGTTAGTCATATTAGGCGTTGAATTTAAGATGCCTAAGTAAGTGGAGGAAGAAACAATATCCAAAAAATGAGCTGAAGGAGAAGCTGATAAACATAAATTAATAATAATAAGTTTTTTCAAAATGTTAAAATAAAGCAAACTTTTCTTTTAACTTTTCACCATTTTAAATATGTTTTTTAAAATAATAATCTTAACAATTTGTTTTTAATTTTTTAGTTTCAAATTTTGTTCTAAGAAATTACTCTACAGTGTGTGAGGAGTTTTTCTTTTTTTTTTCTTTTAATAATGATTTACAAACAATTTGTGTGGATCTACCACAACCAAAAAGTAACTAAAGTCTATATGAGTATATGACATTTTGCCTCAATTAGAAAGTTTGTGACTACTTTTACACCCAAGTAAATTTTATGGCGCCAGACATATATTTGAGAAAAATTTGTGAGCTTCTTTTATATATATCTTAACCCTTAATTAATCGATTATTTTATTTATAAAATGATTGTGATGTTTTAGATTACCTTGTCCATTACTAACTTATTACATCGCTGCAAGTCACAAGAAACCTTTGAATGAACTTGGAATGCTAATCAAACCTATTTTTTCATTTTAAAAATATTAAATTTTTCTTCAAAGCAAAATTAAAAAATTATTAATTACACAAGGATATTTTCATTCAAATATCATAGCTAATATTTATCTTTTTTTTTTCTACGTTGACTCTATAATTACAATATTTCATTATAAAAAGATTAAATGAGACTGGAAAAGCTTTTTATTTGGCCAGCCAACCGATTAAAATTTTATAGTTATAGCTTATAATCAACGCAACCAATTTACTAAAATATATTCTTATACTTCTCTAGATACATCTGGACATGTTTTATTTTATCTTTAGAGGTTTCACAAATATATGATTAATTATTTATATAATCCATTTTTCAGAATGCATGGGTGCTCCCAAACCAAGTAGATAAGCATAAATAGGTGTTTTTTTTATTACATAGTGACACGGGATCGAGAACTCGTGTAGTAGGGGAGGGGGGAGTAATCTAAGGCCATATAGGTGACCACTGCGCATAATGGTGCTGGTCTAAATAGGCGTTTTATAATAAAGAATGAATAAACAAACAAAATCCAGAGCCTCTCAATAATGTTCCCATAGAAACCCATAAATAGTGAAGGAAGATTTCCTGCGTGCATTAGCAGGAAGGCTATCAACCAATGCAAATAAACTTTGGAAGAATTCGGGCCTGTTTGATTTGATTTTTAAAAACTGTTTTTTTTTTGTTTTTTAAAAACAAAAAAAAAAAATCTGTTTGGAATCCTATTTTCAATTATGTGTTTTTAAAAACAGAAATCACAAAACAGTTTTACGATGTTTTTAAAAACAAAAAATCCAAAATAGAAACACACCCCGATACAGAAACCCGACACTGATCCTAGCTCACCATTCTTCCTCTTTGATTGCTCGACGGCCATGGGAGGGCTTTGAATAGTTGCCAAAGCTTCTCCCTCGTACTCGCCGTCCCCACATAGAGGTCTTAGTGCTCGGCGTGGCTCAATGGTTGCCATGTCCAATCTCTCCTCCCTCCCTCCTCAGCCCTCAATCGGTGAGGCTGTACTCTCTCTCCTTATCTAATTAATTTAGCGGGTTTGAGGTGAATGATGCTATGGTTCCATCTGTTTTAAGAGAATGATTAATGGCTTATGAGTTTTTATATTTGGATTTTGTTTGAACAAATTTTGTTCATGGTCCTATGAATAATGCTACCTCGACTGTCCCTAAAGTTATGTTGGATATTCATATGATTTTTACTCCAATGTTTGATTAGCGGGAGGAGTTAGATATGGTGCTGTCGTTAGAAGAACAATGGGAGATCTGAGGTGTAACCCCTTTCCACCGTAGGCCGAGATTTAAGTTATTAAACACATAATTAAGTTGAAATTTGCCCAAAAATCAGATTTGCAAAAACTTTTTCAAAACTTATTCTTAATGGTCTCACATTCACAATACAAAACAATAATGGCCTGTACAGGTGGATTCCATTTACAAATATCAGAGTGCAAAGTAAATTCCCGACTCACTCGGGTTCCATTCATTAATAAGGGTTTACACAAAGGCACGAAGCCCATAATTTGTTACCCTTAACTTGGGGATTACACAAAATCCAATATATACAATTATTTCTAACAAAAATATCCAAATTATATACAATGATAACCATTAACCACAAAGGCACGAAGCCTGTCTAAAATGTTTGATTTTGGGAGAGTGAAATTCTAAAGAATCCCCGTAGTAACAAATCACTCATAATATGCACAACATCAAAGCATGAAAGTAAATCATTCATACAACACACAACAATCCCAACAACAGTTGCAACGGCCAGGGTAGGTATCATGGGCATCGCCCCCTACGACGGCTCACGCTGAACTACTTGCTTATTGCACATCCATATGAACATATCACATATATCACCACAGCTGGGATCTATATAAAACATTTCACAACACACAGCCCCACGGCTGGATACTCAACACAACACGCAGCCCCACGGGCTGGATCTCAAATAGGAATCCAAGAATCCATAATCCAGCCTTGGCACTTACAACGGTAGATACAACGGCTGGGGTAGGTATCATGAGCATTGCCCCTACGACGGTTCACACTGAACTGCTCGCGTTGTAATGCTCTATGGCTGATAACACATTCACAATGATAAACATGCATACCAAGTATCATACACAACATGAGAGAAGAATCACTACCTTGATCCTTTCGGGCGTTCCCTCGCACCGATCTCTCCCGCGTCGGGCAAATATCGAATCCTATAATCATAATGAGTGACGAAGTATCATTCTCTATCCAATACTTAATAACTTCTCAATGACTTAAATTAGTTATCATTATTACTCCTTTAGAACTCTAGAACACCCCTAACAATAGCCCTAAGGGGGTGGAAGAACTACCCTAAAGATCCCCTTTTGGAAGCACACAAACTGACATTTTCTATTGAAGCACTCAAGTGAAGACGGCCTCACTCGAGTGATGGTACGGCCTGCACTCAAGCACCAGAGAGTGAGATATAGCGAGTGCATACCTGAGAGGACAACGAAGCTTTTTAGAGATAGGATCACTCGAGCACAATGGACCTCAACCGAGTGAAAGCCAAATGCCTCACTCGAGCACCTGAGAGTGAAGTCCAAGAAGTGAGAACCTGAGAGCACAAGAGAAATGGCAATAGCCCAGATGGCTCACGACACTCGAGCACAACACAGCTCACTCGAGTAAATGTCCTATACCCGCGAGTGAGAAGGCACACTCTTACACCATGACCACGAGTGACAACCTGAGAGGCAAGCCTTGGTGTCAAATACACCAGTCACTCGAGCATGAGGAGGCTCACCAGAGTGATGTCCCACCGCACTCGCAAGTGAGACTATACACTTTTGAATTTTCCAAAAAGCTCAATAGAAAAACTGAAGGGAAAACATAATTTATGCACAGCACTCGAGCATGGATCAACCTTACCCAAGTGATATCCATCCCTTACTCGAGTGAATCCCGAATCACTCGAGTGATTCTATCAGAACCAGAAAACGCAGAAACAGACCAACCTTCCTAACACTTGCCCAATTGATCCCTATAGACACAAAACTTTACCTAAAGCCATTCCCCACAAAAAACACTCAATAAACTCAATGGGATCATCAGAATTATCAAAATCCTACTCCATTATCATGCTTTAGGTTTTGGGCAACAAATCAAAAGAATACCAATCTCATCTAAACATCTCATTTCAATCACCAATCAATCTATCTATCCTAAACTCATTCCAAGATACTATTCTCATGCCAAAAACATACCCAATGAATAGTGGCTCTCATTTTCGGATTCAAGCCAAAATTTCCAGAAATTATAAACTATTTCAAATGGCATGAAACTTAGATAGATAGATTGGTTTCACATACCTCTTCAACTTCTCTAAAACACTCTTTGATTCTCTAACAACCAGATTTTTGTGTGATCACAACCCACAGCCAATGGATAAGCTATAACCACCAAAATGAAGCTTATCACTCATGGAACAACTTTAATGAATGATGTTTGAGTAATGGAGGGCATTTACTTACCCAAATCACCAGCTTTTCTTCCTCTCTCTTGCCCACAATAGCTACCGAAAATAGAAGAAAGAAGAGAGAGAGAACGTGAGAGAGAAGAGAGATGGAGTGTGGAAGAGAATGAGAATGATGATCTCTTGCCCCATACTCCCATCAGCACACACCAAGGAGGAGAGAAGGAAGGAAATAATTTTTTTAATTCCAACTTTGACTTTTCTCAACTCCTCTCACATTCCCAACTTGCCACTTATCAAAATGCTATTGGCTCACCCAAAAATAAGTCACTAATTAGCTTCTCTAATTTCTCCATTGGCCAATTTAATTTCACACATCTCATTTTTTCCTCTTAGTTAGTAATTAATTTCTCTCTTAATCACTGACTTATAGCCAATAATTCCATTCTTCCAATTTTTCAATAATTATGACATATTAATTAATATTGCCATAAAACACATAATAATTCCAATTAAATGCATAATTATCCACAATAATCATGATT
This sequence comes from Inga oerstediana, assembly GCA_963210345.1. Taxonomy (NCBI): domain Eukaryota; kingdom Viridiplantae; phylum Streptophyta; class Magnoliopsida; order Fabales; family Fabaceae; genus Inga; species Inga oerstediana. The sequence continues at coordinate 64,783,625 of OY723401.1, read as the reverse complement.
AGCCCATAATCAAAAATTGGGATATTACATGAGGTCCGTCGCTCTCTCTCTCTCTCTCTCAGTGTGTCTTCTTCTAATTCCTATTCTACTACCACATGCTTTTGGTAGTGTTTTCAATTTCTCACTATGGACTACCATTCTACCCATATAAAACTATTCATACATTAATCAGTGCTACTATAAAATATATCAACCACGTTTTAGTTGTTGATAGAAGAATGAATTCTGTGACCAAGTTTAGCGATCTTGTCGTTTGTTACTATCATTATTTCCATATGAAATTAAAACGAGGCCCTATTTCTTTGGAAAATTTTAGGAGTAAGAAATGTGATATAGTTTGCCAACAAATCCATAAATTAACACTTGCAACACTAGAGTACATCAGGCCAGCCTTAAAAAGGACAATAGGCCATAACAAAGGCTTAATAAAGCTGCTATTACTAAAATGGAAACAACAAATCCCCAATAATGGCCCAATATCCTTTAGGGCACAGGTCTGCTCCTCTCCCATGGCAGACATGACATTGACCACAAGGTCCTTGCCCTTAGCAAATCCATCCTTTATCTGCACAATATGATGACACCAACAATCATTATCCTTTATCTGCATTCTATACCCAAATTGGTCTTTCCTTTCCTTCCTACTTTTTATCTTTTTATTTGGTGTTTTTTGTTTCTGCAATGTAAAAGTTAGGACATGTCTCCAGTTACAAAGAGTGATTATAAAATTGATTGGCCTTTAAGAAAACCATCACAATGGTAGTGAGAAATTTGAATCATTGATCTTGTGAGTTATGAGCTAACACATCACTAATCTAGCCAACTGTTGTTGGCCTTTCCTTACTCTTTTAATTATCTACACGCACAAAATATACAGACATTGCAATGATTGGAGAAGATGATTAAGTTGAAGTGTGCACCATAAAAGAAGCGAAGGTTGGCTTAATTAGTTAAGGTCGCTGGGGTTTATATAATTTGGGTTAACATATGCTTTACTTGAGGCTTGGCTTACTGCCTTTCTCTTATATACTAGGTGAGTTATAGATTTGTTGGACAGCTTCAGATCTTTGTGATCTCATTGTGTAGAACAAATTTTTGTTCCATGTTTGTTGATTTCCTTCAGCTGGGATTTGTACTATACTTACATGGATTTTTAGGCTTTTTTTTGGGTCCTTATACACAAGAGGTACAAAGAATAATGATATACATACATATATATATACACACATGTTATGGCTGCTTTGGCTCAAATGCTCAAACATGCATGGCTTTATTTGGTTTCAATTTTATTACAACTTGACTATGTAGGCATGTCCATTATAGCCAAATTTGCTCTTGATCAAGGATTGAGCCAGCATGTTCTAGTAGTATAACGTCATGCCCTTGCATTTCTTGTGATTTCTCTTTTTGTAGCTTTCTGTGATAGGTCTTAATTCCATTGATATCTGTACTTGTGTCTTTGAGTTTGAGTTTTGTGTTCATTATTTACCTTTTGTGTTTTTACTGATGAAAATTACTGCCCTTTTAACAGGAATTCAAAACTTAAACTAAAATTATGTGTTAGTAAAGATTATGCCGCTTTCACTTTTTGAGTAAGAGTGTTTTCTACTTAGTCTCCTTTGCTATGCTTAGTACCTACTTCAATTCTCAGATTTTTGTTTAATTTCTTGGTTTGCAAACCAAAGAGGCCTATCATATATCAGAATTGATACTTTACTGGGATGAAGCTCACTACTGCAACATACACATCCACTACTCCTCGTCCTCCTTTAGCAATGTTGAAGTTCTCTAGCACCCTCTTTTCTGTCATACACACAAACCCTTGTACTACCTCTCCAACAAAATGTAGGCTATTCTTATTGTCTTTTTTGGCCCATGTTGTGATATGCTGGTGAATTCTGTCCATAGTGATGATATCCAGAGTGTTAATGGATGTTTCATAATTACCTTTTGTACAGTATCTGTCTAGAGTGTTAATGGATTCTCAAAGCTTGATACAGAGTTAAGATGCACAAAAAAGGGACCGAAAACCTTCTTGTAATTCTCATGTGTATCTTGTAAATGTCATCATGTGTTTAGTAAAAAGCAAAGGTACTATTGTGAAAGCGCCTTGTCTTATAAATGGCTTAAGTGTTTTTGTTATTTCACTTATTTATCTTACAAATGCTCTTATGTCTTGTAAATAGCACACATATTGTAATACCCCAAAATTTGAGATTGGAGGCTTGGGAATAAGCCTAAATTAAGTGGACTGCTAAGTCCCGGTTTAGTAGATGTCCCAAATCTATTCTCTAATGTTTCTTATATCTTTAGAGTATTAAGAAAGTAAAATAGTGAACTTTGGAGAATATAATTATGTTTTCGGTGAAATCGCCTATGAGGTAGTGAGATTGTCATATCACTACAAAAAAAATGGTATTCTGTAGCGGTGCAATTATAGCGGTTATATCAAACCGCTACAAAATTGTAGCGGCAGCTACGCGCCAAGTGGCGCTACAGATTAGCGGTGTTTTTTGTAGCGTTGGGTAGACAAAACCGCTAGAAATTTGGCGCGAAAATCCCGCCAAAACTTGTAGCAGTTAATACACAGAAACCGCTACAATATTCCCGCCACTTGGCGCGACCAAGTTTCACCAACAGTGTAGCGGTTATTTATAGCGGTTACAGCAACAAAATCACTACAAAATACCAAACGTCAACTATTTATAGCGGTTATAGGGATATAACCGCTACAGAATTTCAGGAGTCTCCACTTTTATAGCGGTTCTGGGCCATAACTGCTACAAAATTTCAAAGGTTCTTGTAATTTGTAGCGGTTATTATAAAACCGCTACAAATTTAAAGTGCCCTGGGTGCTTTGTAGCGGTTATGGTAGTAGTTATTGTAATAACCGCTACAAATGTCTGGCCTATTTAAGGTAGCGCCTCCCTCATTTCTCCGTTTGCTCATGTTGTTTTCTGGGGTTTCTCTGAGTAGTTTCTTCAAGATTTGAGCTTTCAGACGTCTATGTAGGAGTTTATGCTACAGTATTTCTCAGTATTTGCACTTGAGGGACGTATGTAACACCTATTTTATTTGTATTTATATTTTTATTAAATTTTTGCATAATAATGTGACTAAATTTTTTTCATTTTTACAGTTGATATGGCTTCAAGAGAGGATAAGGGGAAGGCCCCTAAGGTCCTCAGACCGATTTTACGGGGTAGCAGCAGCCGAGCAGGGGGCAGAGGGAGGGGGAGCGCGGAGGCAGGGCGACCGCGGCATTTCAGCCCATCCCCCCACAGGAGTCGGCCATACCACAGGCACCGCAGACGATCCCACAGGAGACGACCGCACCAGAGGTGCCTGAGTTTGGGGGGCCAGATATCAGCGTCGAGGACTACGACGAGGAGGAGTTTGAGATCCCGATTGGGATCAGGGAGATGGAGCAGTTCCTCAACGAGGAGGAGGCTCGGGAGCAGAACAACCCACGAGGGTCGTCTTGATGGTCCACTGGGTTTGAGGTGCAGGTCCAAGGTAAATAAATTTTTTAATTTAGTAAATTATTTATTTAAATTTGAAATGTTAACTTTGAATTACAATTTATCTAACATGCGGTAAACTGTGCAGATGAGTAGGGGAACGTTTCGATGAGGAGGCTAGACGTGGCCGATGTGAACAGCATGGACCGAACCCTGCGAGTTATAGTGCAGTGGAATGAGGGCACTGACTAGCCCATCGACAATGGGGGTCACCTGTTCAACCACTTCCTGAACGACCTGGGCGCCAATTGGATACGGTTCCCCCTTCACTTTAAGACGTGGAGGCACATTCCGAGGGGGCCGAAGGACCAGGCTTCGGAGGAAGTGGTTCAGGTAATTAAAATTATTTAATTAATATTTTTTGTAATTAATTCTATTTAATTAATATTTTTTAAATTATTTGTTTTTGTAATTATTGATATTTAAATAATTTTTTTCAGCTGCGGTTTGCCGTCCGGGCCAACCGGAAGAGGTATACCCTCGTGAAGATGGGTGACGGCTGGAGGAACAGGAGGAACCGTCTCTTGCACAAGGTGGATAAGGACGGGATGATGCCTCTGGAGCAGCTGATCGAGAGTGTCCCGGACGGCATGCCGCCGAACAACCGGGCGAGTTTCGTCCCGTTCAGGAGGAGCCTTGAGGGGCAGGTAATGTATTTATTAGATTCTTTATATATAATTTTGTAATTGTTAATTATTAAATTATAATTTCAATTTAATTGTATTTAATTTGAACTTTATTAATTTTAAATGTTTTTTATTGTTTTAATACATTTAATATTTTTTTTCCAGGAGCTTTCTCAGAGGAATACCAGGATCCGTGCATAGCAGACGATCCACCACACAGCAGGATCGAAGACTTTGCTGTCACCTATAGCGAGCTGGTAACTTTTCAAAATATCACTGACTTTTAGCTGGTTATTTCATAATACTAATTGAATTTTGTAATTGTTTCAGGAGACGAAGGCACAGCAGGAGAACCGTCAGACGGACTATGGGGAGTAGTATGCCATCACACACAGACACCGTGACGGGACTGCGACCTCTCAGCAGGCAGAGGCAGCCATTGTAAGTAATTTTATTATTATAATTTTTATAAAACCAACTTAATAATGAAAAATGCTAATTAGTAATTGTTTCATAAAATGGCAGGAGTGGATGCAGCAGTCGCAGGTTGAGCTGCGACAGACCTAGGCCGAGGAGTCACAGGGGTTTGTGGACCCGACGGCTCCTTTGAAGGCAGGTCTGGCTCAGGCTGAGCACCCCGGACGCGTGCAGGGGATGGGGATAGGCATCAGACCTAGCATGGTCTACGGCAGGAAATCCGCCTTTGAGGTTTGCAGCAGATACACCAGCTACATCTGCAGCATATGCAGCAGATGCAGCTGTAGGCTGATATGATCTACGCTCAGCAGACGCAGTGGCGTGATATCGCGAACAACATGCTCGAGCGGTCATGGAGTCGCCTGTTTCCAGATGAGCAACATCCACAGGTTACCCCTATCCCTCAGTATGTCGTCCAGACTACTACTACTCCTCCTCCTCCTCCTGCTCCTGCTAATGATGATGGTGCGGTTCACTCTGCGCAGCGGCCCGATCCAGCAGCACCTGAGGGAGCACCAGATGATCAGCCCCCAGCTACTTAGTTTAGGATATCTTTTTTTTATTTGTTGTTGAAACATTTGTAAATATATATATATATGAGTTTGTATTTCAGAACTTAAATTCTTATTGTGTTTAATATAATTATATTTATATTATTAGATCGCGTTGTTGAATTTATGAATTAATTGCAAAAATATTATTTATATTTCTAAATTTAAAAAAAATAAAGCATATATATATTTGTAGCAGTTTTAAATAAAAACCGCTACAAATATATATAGTTGTAGCAGTTCTACAAGAAAAACCGCTACAACAATATATATATTTGTAGCAATTCTACAATAGAAACCGCTACAAATATGTATATTGTTGTAGCGGTTTTACAATAAAAACCGCTACAAATACTCATCATTTGAATTTTGAAATTTGCCGCCTTTGTGCAAATTTGTAGCGGTTATGTTATGTATAACCGCTACAAATTAAAAATTATTTTTAAATTTGCTGTCCAACGGCTTTAATGTTAGTAGTGGTTGTATACATATAACCGCTACAAATACTCAACGTGTATATTTTGAATTTCCCACCAATATGTAACGGCTTGAAAATTAGTAGCGGTTTTATATATATAACCGCTACTAATATTTTATAACTGTAGCGGTTAGTGTAGCGGTTTGAGAACCGCTACAAAATTATAAACGTTGGAATACCAGAATATAAGGTTCTTGGCATTCGTCATTCTCTTCTCACTCATCTTCTTCTCTATATTTTCTTCTTTCTCACTAGTAGCTATGGATAAATCATGGATCAGGTTGCCGCGCAATTCTCCTGAATATTTGTTCAAATTAAACAGTTTCTTGGATTTCGCATTCACTCATGCCAGCTGTAACGACAAGATCGTCTGTCCATGTCGGAAATGCAAGTTCAAGAAGTGGCATGCACGAAATGTTGTGAAGGAACATTTGCTTGTAAAGCCTTTCCCTGAGGACTATACGTTCTGGACAGTTCATGGTGAGAAGGCTGGCATTAGATATGACGATGCTCTTCCTCGAAGTTCTCAAGTAGGCATTTAAGTAGATGAAGATGATCCTGTGAATGATGCTGTGCATGATGCGTTTAGATTTCAAGGCAACAACTTCAACGAAGAAGTACATGGTTCTGAGCCTGTTTTTATGAGGAATGAATCAGTTCGGGATTTTTTCAGCTTAATGAATGAAGCAGATCGTCCTTTATATCAAGGTTGTCACAAATATTCTAAATTATCTTTCTTGATCAAATTGTATCATATCAAGTGCTTGTGTGGGATCACAGATAAGGGAATGTCGATGTTGCTCGACTTATTACAAGATGCATTCCCCGATGCTGAGATTCCCACAACATTCTATGAGGCCAAGAAGATTATCAACAGGTTGGGGTTGAATTATCAAAAGATTGATGCATGCCCAAATGATTGTATGCTGTATTGGGGAGACGATTCCATCAAGGAGACTTGTAAGAGATGTCACTCATCGAGGTACAAGACAATTCGGAAAGGGAAAAAGCAGAAGAAGAAACCTGTAAAGATTCTCAGGTACTTCCCTTTGAAACTTCGCCTACAAAGATTATTTATGTCGACTAAAACTGCGGAGCACATGAGGTGGCATGCCGTTGATAACAACGAAGACGGTAAATTAAGACATCCCCGGGATGCAGCTGCTTGGAAAACGTTTGACAACGACTTTCCAGATTTTGTGACTGACCCCAGAAACGTTCAGCTTGCGTTGGCGACCGACGATTTCAATCCTTTCGGGAACCTTAGCACAAGTTACAGTATTTGGCCGGTAGTCTTAGTTCCCTATAACTTACCCCCTGGATGTGTATGAAACAAAGCTCTTTCATTATGTCTATGATCATTCCAGGCAAAAAGGCATCAGGCAATGACATCAATGTGTATCTCCAACCGCTTATTACGGAATTGCTTGACCTGTGGAATGTCGGCTTGGAGACGTACGACGCTTATGGCAAGACTTTGTTCAAGCCTTGATGTGGACGATTAGTGACTTTCCTGGCCTTGGCACATTATCTGGTTGGAATGTGCATACTGGGTCGGCGTGTCCAGCTGCAATTTTGACTCTGACGCAGTGCGCCTTCCCCACAGCAGAAAGCAGTGCTTTATGGGGTATCGGAGGTTTCTCGATGGAATGCATAAGTTCAGACTGTAACGGAATCGCTTCAATGGGAAACCAGAAAAAAGGGGACCTCCTCAGACTTTGTCCGGTATAGATATCTTACAGCAGCTTGAGCATGTTGACTTCGAATTTGGAAAAAGCGACGATTCAGCACAAACTCGTCAAAAGATGCGCAGGACGTCGGCGCCTTAGCAGTGGAAGAAGATAAGTATTTTATTAACTCTTCTATATTGGAGATCTAATTTACTTCGCCACAGTCTTGATGTAATGCACATTGAAAAGAATGTTGGCGACAATGTGCTGTATACGCTGCTTAACAAACCCGGCAAGACGAAAGATCACCTTCAAGCGAGGAAAGATTTACGCGACATAGGAGTTCGTGAAGACGCTTGGCCAGATGAGCATGACAGATTTCAACCGGTAAAGTTTACCCTCACAAAACCGAACAAGGAAGTCTTCCTCGCGACGTTGAAGAAATTAAAAGTTCCTGATGGGTATTCAAGCAACATTTCTCGATGTGTTGACTTGCAGACTCGAAAGGTTGCTGGCCTGAAGAGTCATGACTCACATGTTCTTATGCAGCAGTTACTCCCTCTAGCTATAAAGAATCCACTTTCTCCCGATGTTTCCATCATTTTGGTGGAACTTTGTTCTTTGTTTCGAAATTTGTGTTCTAAGGTTTTGATCGTTGAGGAGCTCAATCAGCTTCAGTCCAAAATTATTCTTATGCTTTGTCATTTGGAGATGATCTTTCCTCCGTCCTTTTTTACTGTGATGGTTCACCTTATAGTCCACCTCGTTCATGAAACAAAGCTCGCTAGACCAGTATAATATCGTGGATGTATCTGATTGAGAGGTACTCATTTTAAATATGTGTTTTATTCTCCGTATTTAATGTTTGCTAGTCGTCCTTTTCAGCATTTTATATCAATTTTCTCATCTGTACTTCGTAGGTTCCTTGGGAAATTAAAATCTTATGTAAGGAATAAGGCGTGGCTAGAAGGTTCTATAGCTAAAGGCTATATAGGGGATGAGGTGCTATATTTTTGCTCAAGGTACTTTGATGATCTTGAGACGGCTTTCAACTGCCCACCTCGTGTTGACGATTGTCCTGATCCTGCGCCGACATCAGGAGAATTTATCCCTCATGTTGGTAAACCAGTTGGAGCAACTGAGAACTTCAAACTAACGGCAACTGAGAAGTTCCAAGCACATAGACATGTCTTGATTAATTGCACTCAAGTTGAACCTTTCATACGGTAAGAATTGTACACTCACATGTTCTTCGATCTATATCTTTCGTAACATTTCTCACTTTCATTTCACTATCGTCTTTCCATTATTAATTGCAGGGAATTCAGAAGTCATGTGAAGCGTCAACTTAGAATCTGTACACAGACATACTCGGAAGTTGATAGGAGGGTCCACAGAGAATTCCCGAGCTGGTTTGCGCGCAGAATACTAAATAACCACAACCCACACTCACCAGATTTCAGAGCTCTCTCAATTGGCCCTCTTGATCATGCAAAAAGGTTTACAACATACAATATCAATGGTTTTAAGTTTTGCACGGTTTCACGGGATCAAGGATTGCAAACTTAGAATTCGGGTGTTTATGGCACATTTGGGACAAGGGGTTATGCGAGCAGCAGTGATGCCAACATGCAGTTCGGAGCCATCCCTTACTATGGCAAGCTTCTTGATATGGTCGAACTTAATTATCAAGGCCGTTTCATTGTTACGCTGTTCAAGTGTTTGTGGGCAAATACCACCACTTCTCGGGGACTGACAACTGACGACTTAGGGATCACATCAGTCAATTTCTCACGACCGATTCATACTGGTATTTCTCAAGATGATGAGCCGTATATTCTAGCTTCAGAGGCACATCAGGTTTATTATGTCAAGGACGAGAGGCACAGGGATTGGCACATGGTCGTTCATCTAAAGCCACGAGACCTTTACGATATGGGTGAAGGCGATAACATCGCTTACGAGAGTGAGCCATTTCAGCCAGCCGATTTTGAAAACTATTTCCCTGAAGGCGATGACAATTTACCTCTACTGTGGTAAGCTTTTTTAAGTCCACGTCATTTAAATTAAATTTTTTAAATTTAATAAAACATTCATAACAATAATTTTTCTACATAATTTCTGTAGGGATGGCGATGATGAGTGATCAAATTCAAATTATGCTTTTCTCTTTTAAAAAAACTGGAAAAAAAATTTTAAAATAAAATTTAAAACAAAATTTAAAAAATAAAATAAAATAATATAATAACCGCTACAAAAGTAACAATAACCGCTACTAAATAAAAACCGCTACAAAATCGACACATTAACCCCTTCAAATAGTACGTGGATCCCTATAAATACCCTTATCACAACTCATTTCAAACACTCTCCAATTTCTTTTCACCTTACCTTTCTTTCATTTTCTCTCATTTACAACTTCTTTTGTATGAGTAGAGGAGCTGAATAATACGATCACATATGGTAACAAGTTTTTTTATTTTTCTTACAATACTTCTTTCCTTTATATAAAATTTATTCTCACCATTTTTTTTTCCAGATATATTAGAACTGTATCTCATTTTCATCTATTTTTCATACACAATTACATTATATTAGACAACATAATAATTCCTTATTACTTACGTATCTTTAATAATATTATTAATATAATTGTTATACTAATCCAATTAAATTAAATTTATCCTTTTAATTTATTAATAAGCTAATTAAATTATATAAACTAATAAAAAAAGAAACTAATTAATTTAATATTAAAAGAACAGAAAAAAATGATGGTTTATTTTTAAAAAAAGATTTTAAATATTTGCAGCGGTTATTAAACCGCTACTAACAAACACGCATTTTTAAACTCAAATTAAATTTTTTGGCGCTAAATTTGAATTTCATGAAATTAGTAGCGGTTTTATAACCGCTACAAATTTCATAAAAATTCAAAATTAGTAGTGGTTTCTTAACCGCTACGAAATTGAAAAAATGTCATTTTATTTTCCTGCCTTGAAATTTTCAATTTTTTATATTTGTAGCGTTATATAACAGCTACAAATATCTCTGAAAAAAAATTTCGTTCATGGGGATGTTGTAGCAGTTTTTTGTAACCGCTACAAAATATGTAGCGGTTCTGTTCCTTGCGTAGTGGTTTTGTATAACTGCTACAAAATCGCTTGCAACATACGATTTAGTAGCGGTTTACCTAACCGCTACTAATGTTGTTTGTAGCAGTTAAAACCGCTACTAATACCCATTTTTAACCGTTACTGAATCACATTTTTTTTGTAGTGTATGATTTTGAATGATCAAATGATGAGAAAAAAATTATGAAATTTTACAGGATGAAATTAGACATCCTAAGCTTTAATTTGATAGGTCATATGAATCAATTAGAGCTATATACAAAAAGATATGAATTTTTGAAGTCAGCACAGAAAAATTGTGAAGTTTCTGGAGCAGCATGTAAAGATTGAAATTTTGGGAATTTTGCTATTCTATCTAGAAAAAGTATATTTTTCCTTGAAACTAGACTCAATAAGGGTTCTAAAGGCTTTGGAATCACTCCAATTCGATTTCTTTAGAATTAGTTATGATTTTTTAAAGTTTGGGCAGAAATCTGCCAGAATTTTGTAAAAAATCCGAAAATTGGGAAATTAAATTAATAAGTAAATATCATATAATAAATCATCATCTTCCTCCTTATTCCAGCAAAAACTGACGCACACTCCAGCTGAAAGAGAGAGAGGATGTTGTGAGCATATAGAGAGAGAAAGAGGAGAAATCTCGCAAGCTAAGCCAATTTCTCCGACGATTTAGCTCATAACGCATATAACTCCGATCCTAAGCCACTCTTCTTTGTTCTCTAAGGTTGTGGAGCTCACAATTTGGTGTTAGGGAAGCTAGGGTTCAGCCAAGAAGAGGAAAAGCTAGTGGGAGCTTGAGGTAACTTCCAAACTTTCGTATATTGACTATTCTAGCTGCTGTGGGCAATTTAATCTGTGAAATTTCACCGGATTTCCGTTGGTTTTAATTTATGGAAATGGGTTGGCCTAGGTGTTATGCTGCCCAAATTGATACTAAATAATAGTTGTAATCTAATGGAATAGTCAATAAAGTGGTTAGGAGTAAAAAAGAATGCGTTTATGGAGCCGAAATTGCAAAACCCCGATTTTTCCCGAAAAACTCATATATTTCAGCCAGGGTTGTAAATGGTTCTTAGAGTTGAATTTTCAATGATTTTATTGTTCCATTGAGTTCAGAATGGAAAATTAGGTAGGGTTACAGCTGGTCACTTTTTCAGAAAAGGCTAAGAAAGCATAATTACGAAAACACCCCTAAAACCCTTAAAGTGGGGCTGTCATGGGTATTTTCATAATTTGAAAGTGAATTTGGTAATTCTGAGTCTGGAAATGGATTCCTTGAGCAAAAATATGTTAGGATAGCTCAGGTTAGAATTTCAGGAAAAGGACAGCCGAACCGATTACTACAGGGCCGGGCCGAGTCCCCAGGGGCAATTTAGTAATTTTTCAAGATAGACTCATATAACCACCAGAAACACTATGGAAGTGTCTAAATGGTATATTTGGAATTGTAGGACCGAGTTGAGAGCCTGAGTTGATGGCACGCAAATCGAGGAGAAAAGGCTGGAGGTAGGGGACTTACCTTACTTGCATGTATTTGATATCTTTGCTTGTGTAATGATGTATGTGATTGCTTTACTTGATTGTGTAGAGCATATTTGAATAAATGAAGCTCTGTTTCTGTTTTTGCTGTGGCCATAGTCTTGTTGCATGAAACATTGAGTATGCAGAAATGTCATTATGGGGTATACATCTAGTTAAAGCTAGCATGTCATACACATAGCATCTATCATGCATGCATTATGGTATCTGTTTCCCACTGAGATTCTCTCGAATCTCACCCTTCCCTACCAAAAATTTAGACAGGAAGAGATAAAAGATACGTTAGAACAAAGAAAAGAACAGTACGAGGGGATTGCAGTGGTGGAACGAAGACGGGAATATGTCTCTGTTTCACTCGGATGGGTTTAGACACCCTGATAGCCCTATGCGGCTACATTGATGGTAATTATTATGTACGAATCCCTATGGGGAATTTCTGTAATCGAGCACTTTTTATCAGTATAATAATGCTATTTTTATGTTGCTCATCAAACCATGCATTAATAGTCCGTTGCAAGTTAATATAAGATAAGGGTGTGACATGTATTATTGTGAAGGCACTTTTTTGTCTTGTAAATGGCCTTAGTGTTCTTGTAAATTCCCTCACGTGTCTTGTAAATATCACGTGTTATTGTGAATGCCTTTTTTGTCTTGTAAATGGTCAAAACATTCTTGATTAAACTAGTTTATTAATATAATAACATATTAATTAATTATAAAAAAATATCAATTATATAAAAAAAAACTTGTTTTTAAAAACAATTATCCAAAATTTGTCCAAAAAAAAAAACAATTATCCAAACAATTTTTTTTTTGTTTTTGTGTTTCCAAAACTTGCTTTCAAAAACATTTATCCAAGAAAGTTTTTTTTTTTGTTTTTCCAAAACTTGATTTCAAAAATAGTTTTATAAAAGCAAAGGCGAATGAAGACTTTTCTTGGAATCAAGTATGCTTTAAATATACTGACGGTTTAGTGGATATTCACCGCAATGCAGCTTGTGGGGGCCTTATTCGGGATCATAGAGGACATTGGGTACTTGGCTTTCAGCGTCGACTTGGCTTTCTCCCACCAACTACTGCTAAGCTTATGGCCTTACACCAAGGCCTTCAACTGTGTAGACAATATGGGTTCCAGAAAGTGGTGGCTTACACAAATTCACTTGAAGCATACCACTTGCTTATGCAGGATAGTGGTCTATACCACCCACTTAGGTTGGAAATTAATGCAGTTAGGGAATTACTTTACTCTGAATGGGACATTGTGCTCCGCTATACACTGAGAGATACAATCCGGTGTGCTGATTTTTTGGCGACGGATACCCATAATTTAGTCCAATGCTTAGTTGTTTTACCAATTCCTCACCCTGGGTGTATTCCCATCATGAGGGAGGACTCATTACATGCTTTTGATGTTTAGATTGTTTTGGTGTATGTACTCTCCAAGCTAGCTTGGCCATATTATGAATTAAAAAAAAGTATGCTTTAAATAAAATAATACTACAAGTAGAACAAAACAAATAACAAATTATTTTTATTAAATAATGATTACATGATTTTGATATATATTATATATTTACCTATTGAAAAAAAGTGTCTATGTATATATATAAGAATATACCAAAGTCAAATGTGTGGAAAAGAGAAATTTTGAAAAATAAAAATTAGATATATTTTCACAAATTAACATTCATTAACAATTTGTCACATATTTTCGTGTATTATATAAAGTATGCATTACCCATGATTTATAAATAATATCACTTACTTAAATTTTATATTAATATTGATTTTAACTATTGTACAATTAATGTATTTAAGTTAAATTTGTCCAATCTTATGCATATATATATATATAATGGCAAAAAACTATTAGAGTTATTTGTGATCTAAAAATACCTAATAAGGTAAAAGAGAAGTTTTGTCGCACTACTATATGACTAGCAATGCTATAGGTAGTGAATGTTGGGCTTTAAAGGGACAACATGGATATACAATGGGGATAACTGAGATGAGGATATTGAGATGAATACGTGGTTATACAAGAAAAGAAAATATTCATAATGTTCACATACGAAAACGAGTTAAAATGGCATCTATTGAAGAGAAAATTGATAGAAAATCATTTGAGGTGGTTTTGATATATTCAAAGAATGCCATTGAGTGCGTCAGTGAGGAGGGTTGATAAAGTAGTTTAGAGTCCTATAACAAGAAGTCGAGGGATATCGAAGTAAACACTCAGTGAAGTTATAGAGCGAGATCTTTTGGTTAATAATATATCTAAAGATCTAATTTTCGATAAGACACAATGACGTCGTTTGATCTATATAACTAATCCTATCTAATGAAATAGAGTTTTGTGGTTGTTGTAGTATTGAATTATTGATGTATAAAACATGCCAAATTCTAAAGTCAGTCAACATTTACTTTTCCTTATTTTTGGTTTGCTAGGCATACTTTCAACACAGTATATGTAACAGTGTTAAAGTAGAATGTATAGTGTGGGGCATATTAGGAAAACTCAAACCAAATCAATCAATGCTTTGGTCTTTGTTTCATGCATCTCAAGAGAGTGATGGTTTCCTTAAATCAACATGTTACTCCCTTGGTTTTTTATTAAACTTTAAATAATCAATTTGCGTAAATCATAAAAATATTTAAATTAGTTAAAAACAATAAATATGTATTATTTTTCTAATTATACCCTCAGTAGTTAAAATTAATTAAAAGCAACAAATATGTATTATTTTTTTAATTATACCCTCATGTGTATAGAGAGTAAAGTGAGAGAGAATACATGCAATAAATATAGTCAACAAGAGGTAAATTGAAAAAAAAAACATAATAAATGCTTAGACAAACCTAAAATGAAATTTATAATTTGGGAGTTGGGACAGATCCATTCAAAATTTGGTGTCAAAGGAATATAAACTCATCCAAACGCTAACTAATCAAAACGTATCCACTGAATCACGTGTCAAACAAACACTAATCTCAGTTTGAATGGCTTCCTATTCCAACCAATAAAACAAAGTAAAAATGTGACATATCCTTAAAAATTTCTTGGTTGAGTAGGTCTTTCTGGTTTTGAGCTCCCCCATCATTAAATTGTAAAAGTGAAGATTTTTGTTTTGTTGCTTCAATTATCAAAATGAATCATATCGTGAATTCCATATTTCCGGATTGCAGAAAATCTGTTAAGATTTACGAATAATTTTCTAGTTATTATTGAATCTACACTTGTGGGACTTTTTGTGCCTTAAAAATGGATTATCGGTATAGGCCCAATGAGAACCAATAATAAAATATAAAATATAACGTCTATAAAGAATCAAATTGAAAAATACTCTATTCATAAATAGTTTATTTATTTTAAATCTAAATTTCCACAAAGAAGTTTAATTTAAATGTAAGACAAATCTAATTTGATTAGATTAGTCCAAATTAATCAAAGTCCAAACATGGCAAACTAATGAAGCTTTCTAAACTTTAATCCGTTCATTTAAGGTTCATTTATTTTTTAAAATTCAATATTTGATGAAAAAAATTGTCAGCCATCCATCAACGTGCAACCTAATATGAAAAATACAACAATGCTCAATGGCAGAGACCAATTTGAAGGCCACTTTCAAAATCCCCAAAAACCTTTATCAAGTAAGGAGCTTCAAAACATTTCTCAAAGATAGTCTAAGGACACTAAAAGAACCAATCTGATGATAAATTTGTGTTCACTAAAATCATAATCACAATCACGTAAGAAACCAAAGAAAAACCAAGCTTGTGGATTTAATTACTTTTCATTGAATTCATTAATAATTATATCAAACAAATACCTCGAATTGGACTTTTTTTTTATTTCCTCGAATTCGTCATTGCTACTTGGTAGAAATATTGCTTTAGTATATAGAATGATGAAAAGTAAAATAAAATTAATTTTTAAGAAGAAAAATATTCTTTGTTTAACACTTTAAAGTAATGATAAAAAATTACCAAATACGAAATAATGGATATAAAAGTATAGTAGCCTAATATACCACAACGGCACAACCTTTCTATGCTTCATCTCTGAAAGAGAAAGTCATTGAAGTATTGTTTACTCAAACTATTAATGGAAGGATGAATTGCAAAGGCGAATGAAGACTTTTATTTTAGGAAATCAAGCATGTTAGAATAAAAATAATAAATTATTGTCATTAGATAATGATCACATAGTCATAATATCTATTACTTTAATAGTGAAAAACAAAACGGTATATAAGACTGCCTCAAGAAATTACGAGGTGAAGAGAAATTTAAAAAGAAATAGATATATGTGCTCTAATTAACATTCATTAACAATTTGACCCATTTTTTAATCTGTAAATAATACAACTTAAAGTTTGTATTTTATATTAATATTGATTTTAATAACTGCATATTTGATTTATTTACCTAAAATTCATTTTTTTAACTTGACCTCAAATTCGTCGAACTCTTAATTAAGTTAATCAATATATAAGAAAATTATTGATTTAAACAATCTGTCAAATTCTAAAGTCAGTCACCATTGAACACGTTATATTAAATATTGTCAAAAGTAGAACATACAGCGTGGGGCATATTTTATCATTACGTGACTTGGAAGACTCCCGAGTCAGTTGCAATCCTTTGGTCTTTGTCTAGTGCATCTTCAGAGTGTCATGGTTTCCTTGATCAACACATAATTCATGAAAATATCAAAATGTTAACACTCCTAAATAACTTTATTAAGTCTTCTCTTATGTCTTCATCTACTTTTTTTTAAAGAACTCCATACAGTTTGATCAACACTCTTTACCGGCACATTCAATATTCTTTTTTGAACATGTCCGAACTACTTCAAATAATTTTCTACCATTCTCTCTTTGATTGATGCTACTCCAACTCTTCTACGAATATATTCATTTATGATGAAAGATCAATCTCAACATCATGATCATTATGCTATCTTGATGTATACAATATGTCAAATTATTAAGTCAGTCAACATTTACTTTTCTTTAGGTTGCCAACCCTTTGAACACGGCATATGTAATATTGTCAAAAATAGATCGTGCGGAGTGGGGCATAATATTATTCCATTACATGCATGACTTAGAAAACACTTCCCAAGTCGGTCAAATGTGCTTTGGTATTTGTTTAATGCATCTCAAGAGAACAGTTAACACTACGTAAATTGCTTAAAAAGGGATTTAGATAATTATTATTTATGAATAGTATGACTTGTTTACATTTTAAATTATATTTTATATGATATTCATATTAATCTTTAACTTTCAGTTTGAGTTTTTATAAACATTTGATGATGCGATTCCTTCAATAAAGAGAAAGGCTAGTTTCTCATGCATGAAAAAAAATATAGTTGATTGAATTTTTTAACTATTTTTTAATTTCTGCTTTCATTTCATTTCTTTATATAAGTTTTAACTTTTTAAAGCATATATTAAGAAATATAAGTATTTTGTTAAATTTTTAACAGAAAAGAAAAAGACTAGTCCCCGCTTTTGGTGACCCAGTCAAGATGTGTTGCCAATACTTTCAACACGCTATAAGCCTGTTTGAGTTGGCATTTGAGAAACATGTTTATGTAAGTCGAAACAAAACTCATCTTACATACTTACCTTGTACACCGTAAATCATGTTATAAAAGCAACTTCTACCATTAACCCAAACGGACACTATATGCAATATTGTCAAAAGTAGAATGTGCATTTAGCTAGGGGCTCCTTAATCAAACACTGACACTGTAAATTGCCTAAAAAAGACTTTTGATATTTTTTTTATACATTAAAACTGTTAAACAGAGATTAATGATGTTAAAACTTATATTTGAAGCATCCAAACATCAGAAAAAGAAAAGGTGAATATTGCCCAATTAGTTTTGATTAAAACTTATAGATGACGCATCCAAACATGAGAAGGCGCCTCATAGTAGGATTTGCATTGCTTTTCCTATTGTCTGAAATTGCCCAATTAGTTTTGTGTGGAAGATGCATTGAATCGGAGAAGCAAGCTCTTCTAAAATTCAAAGCATCTTTTCATGATCCAAATACGAAGCTTTTCTCTTGGAATCCCAAAACCAATTGTTGCCAGTAGTTGTTACAAGATAGTTGTTTCATAAGGATCGTTATTTTTTGTCAATAAATACATTACGCTCAATAATTACAACCATTTTGATTTTGTTTTTCGAATTCCGCCTCTCAATATATAATAGTGCGCATATTTAACTATTCAGTATTAGCATTATATATTCTTGTGCGCACTCCATCTTGACATGCATGACAGTTATTCACTGTAACCGTTATATATTAAGCGTTATATATAATATTCTATAGCAGTGTTAAATTTTTATTATATTTTCAATGAGTTTTATAAAAAAAAAACATATTGCATTTCTCTTTAATATAATATCTAGTTTGTAGTGTAATATATGGATATATAGCTTTTAATTAACAAGAATAGATAAAATATAATTTAACTTAAAAAGTATGATTTATCTTAGAAAATTGTAGTCCATTAGAAATATTGATAATGAATAATGAAGTGTATTATACTACTTCCGTTTCTTAATATGAGACCCATTTTATTAAAGTGGGTCATACATGAAAGAACAATGAAGTATAATTAATCAATCACAATAGAGCTTATATATAAGGGTTTGTGCTCATTGTTCATGAAAAGTCTCCAATTCAACACATATAATTGACATGTTTGGCACACTAGGGAAAATACAAGTAAATAAAGTATATGTACGATTTGGAACTTATTCAAGTCTTTTAACTCTATTAGACGACTAAAAAGGCTTTACCATTCTACACGTTATATAACACCATCAAGAATGAGACAAATACACATGTATGTATGTATCTATCTATCTAATGTGAATAATATACTATTTTAGTTTAGAATATTTACTTTAAAAAATATATTTATTAATTCCTCTAGAAATTAATTTAGTAGCTAGGAGCCTTAAAATATGTGATTGTACGTAACGAGGTTAAATATTTCTGAAAGTAAAAATAAACTAAATCCTTCCATTTTCCCCAATTTAACTTAAGCATACTAAATGTGTCCTATGATTTTTACCGATAATCATGATCCTCATGACTTGAATTTTCAAGTCCTAGAGGCCCAAGGTCGAATACAGGTTCCACCCCCAATCTTATGATTTTTTAGGGTCTGTTTGGCATGAAAAAATTGAAAAGGGAGGGAGGGAAATTTCTATTCACGAAAACAAATATAAATATATTATTTTTATATTATACAAACACCCAGGTAATTAGATTCGGATCGGACAAGCTAATCTAGAATGAAAACCAGCCAACTGACTGATAGACCTGTCCGGTCTAGTGAACCGATCCAGGTCTGATTCTTTTATTTTTTTTTTAATTTTTTCTTTAAAATTTCGTATTAATAATCCTAAAATCTTCAATTTTTTATCGATTTAGTCTTGGGTTAGCTTCACTCTAACCCATTAATCTTTAACCCAGTACCCCGGCCGGTTCATTGACCGGTCTGGGTTTAATTACTTTGACAAACACACACATGTATAATTTAATATGTTATTCAATTTTTTATGTTATATATTTCAATTTATATTTATAATATTTGTATTTTATTTATTAAGATGCCACTCTGGTTCTATTTATAAGTCATTTTGAAAAGAAAATGGTCTTTTTTATAAGTCCAATTTCAGGGTAATAAATACATTATATACTTTTTTACCCTTATTAATTACAATAAACAAAAAAAATCTATTCATATTAACTTTTGGAACCAATCATATATAAGGGGGAAATTGAAAATTTAACATATAATTAATAAGTTAAATAATTCTCTTTGATATGTGAGAATTAATTAAAAAAGATTTATAACTAGGATCAAAATGATATTATTTTTGATATAAAATTAATGACAAATGTAATAGTTATAAAAAAAATTACAAATGCAATAAATTTTAGAAAACACTGACAGATAAAAGAGTCCTCTAGTACTTTTCCCGCATTACGTTTGACTCGTTCGACACGTTATAAACTATAACACTGTAATTAATAACTTTCAAAATGATGCATTTAAAAGACTGTGACTGATAAAAGACGTCCATTTTTTTTTTCTGGCGTCGTTATTTGCCTTGAAACTTGATTAACATTTAAATATTTGTTAATTGTAATCATTGCATATTATATCTCCTGTTTGAAACGTATATGTTCGAGGTTAAAATTGCCGACACACATAATTTTGAATATTTTATGTCAAAGTTTTAAATTTATAATTTTGACAGCTTATATACATGATCGTGCTGCTTGATATTGACAAGATTAGAGCCCAAAAAATGATTTATTTGATTTTTTTTTGAGTCTATATTAAAGAATTTAAAATTGAACACGAATATGTGCGCTATCGCATGGGAGATAAGTTTGGGTTAGAGGATTGGAATTTTTCAATTTGAGCACAAAAATAATGAGTATAATTATTTTAATTATATTTTATTAACGACTGTCTCCAATTTAAATGTAATCCAATTTAGAATCAATAAAAAATATCGCATATATTTCAGATTTTATTTATGTTATTTAGTTATCATCAAGTGTTCTTTTATTCACTCCTATGTTTCATATTTTAAATTTTGTTAATATATAGTTTTGACATAGAAGTTGAAGAAAATCACAAGTGAATAGTTATATTTTAAGAAGTATACAACGCCTGATTATTGTATATCATAAGTTTTTTTAAAAAAGAAAAAGAAAATCATAGACCACAAGTTTCTTAGCCACAAAATACTATAAATAGGAGTTGTGCATATTCAACAAAAGCCACAGTACTCCACTTCTATCACGATATTCACATATAGAAAAATCACTTAGCTTGTTTAAGCTTCTCTCAATATGGGAAGGCGCCTCGGCCTCATAGTAGGATTTGCATTGCTTTTCCTATTGTCTCAAATTGCCCAATTAGTTTTGTGTGGAAGATGCATTGAATCAGAGAAGCAAGCTCTTCTCAAGTTCAAAGCATCTATTCATGATCCATATAATTGGCTTTCCTCATGGAATCCCAAAACCAATTGTTGCCAGTGGGATGGTATATCTTGTCACAATGTTACTGGTCATGTTCTCAAACTTCATCTCAGGTACTATGGCCTAGAAGCTATTGGTGTTGATCCATCTTTGTTGGAGTTGCAACATTTGATTTATTTGGATTTGAGAGGAAACAACTTCAATGCAATCTCAATTCCTGCCTTTTTTGGTTCTATGGAGCGGTTGAGATATCTTTCAATCTCAGATGCTAATTTCACAGGAAATATTCCTACCAATCTTGGGGGAAACCTCACGGACTTGCAGTTTCTTGACCTCAGTCAGAATGATTTGCACATCAATGACATGAGTTGGGTGCCTCAACTTCAGTCTCTGCAATATCTCAACCTGAGTGATGTGTACCTTGGAGAAGCTCACAACTTGTTCCAGGTACTTCACATGCTTCCTTCTTTGTTACAACTCCAATTAATAAGATGTGGACTTGGCAACTTGTCCACTCCTCTTCCCCCCATTAATTTCACAAATAATGCTACAGTTCAGCTCCTGAATCTGGCTTATAATGAAATTGATGGCGGAATCCTTCATGCTTTCCAAAATTGGACTTCTGTTGAATTCCTTGACCTCTATTCCAACAATTTGAGTTCATTGCCATTGTGGTTGGGAGAGTTTAAGAATCTGGTTTCTCTCAATCTTTCACATAATACACTTTGTGGACCCATTCCTATTGCTTTGAACAACTTGACTACCCTTCAAGACCTTGATCTTTCTGTAAACAATTTTAGTTCAGTGCCATCTTGGTTGGGAGAGTTTAAGAATATGGTTTCTCTTGATCTTTCTTGGAATACACTTTGTGGGCCCATTCCTATTGCTTTGCGGAACTTGACTACCCTTCAAGACCTTGATCTTCATGAAAACAATTTCAGTTCAGTGCCATCTTGGTTGGGAGAGTTAAGGAGCCTTTGCCATCTAGACATCTCCATGAATCCAAACATAGCCACTATGGAAATTTCTGTGTCACAAATTTTAAACAACATGTGCCATTTAAAAAGATTATATTTTCGACACAGCAATCTTCAAGGAAAAGCATTTGGGGACTCTGATTTTTCGAGATGCATCAAATATGACATTGAGGAATTATCCTTGGCTGGTAATCAACTCAGTGGCCATTTACCAACTAGGATAGGGCGTCTTGAAAAACTAAATACACTTTATCTTTCAAGCAATTATTTTTGTGGTAATATTCCTCAAAGTCTTGGTCAACTTGTAAATTTAACTAACCTTGATCTTTCAAATAATTCTTTAAGTGGCCTCATTCCTCAAAGTCTTGGTCAAATTTCAAATCTACAATACCTTGATCTTTCAAATAATTCTTTAAGTGGCCTCATTCCTCAAAGTCTTGGTCAAATTTCAAATCTACAATACCTTGATCTTTCAAATAATTATCTTAGTGGTAACATCCCTCAAAGTTTTGGCCAGCTTGTATATTTAGCTACCCTTGATCTATCAAATAATTCTTTTAATGGCAATATCCCTCAAAGACTTTGTCGCTTTGTAAATCTAAATAGCCTTGATCTTTCTTATAACAATTTATCTGGTGAAATTCCAAATTGTTGGAGAGATAATCCACCACTTGGATTGACGGAAATAAATCTTTCATTCAATAAATTGTCCGGTGCTTTCCCTATCTCAATTGGCAAGCTTTCCTCACTACTTTGGTTGCATTTGAACAATAATTATCTTGAAGGAAAGCTTCCATTGACTTTGAAAAATTCAAAGCAATTGAGAATTTTAGATTTGGGCGAAAATAAGTTTTTCGGAAGTATACCATCATGGACCAATAAAACTTTTCCTACCTTGCAAATTTTGAGGTTGCGGGATAACATGTTAGATGGTAATATTCCTTCTACTCTGTGCCAACTCAAATCACTCCAAATATTGGACCTCGCAAATAACAACTTAAGTGGCTCAATACCCCATTGCATTGGCAATCTTACAGGAATGACTAAAGATAGTGCTCATATGCAAAACTCAACAGACGATGTCCTTGTACAGATAGGATCCAACTTATACCAAGTAGAGCATTGGTATAATCAGGATGTGAAACAAGTTATGAAAGGGAGAGAATATGACATTACTGGAATCCTATATCTTGTGGTAAATTTGGATTTTTCAAATAACAGTTTGGAAGGATGGATTCCTCTTGAGTTATTCTCACTTGTTGGATTGATAAGCTTCAACATTTCACACAATCATATCAAAGGAGAGATTCTAGAGCTTATTGGGGATATGAAATCCCTTGAATCCTTTGACATCTCTTGTAACCAAATTTCAGGCACAATTCCAAAGAGTATGTCTAAGCTAACATCATTGAACCATTTGAATATGTCACACAATAACCTTTCAGGGCCAATTCCGACTGAAAATCAGTTCTTGACTTTGGATGATCCATCTATTTATGCCGGCAACCCTTTTCTTTGCGGAATCCCACTACAAAAAAAGTGCCAAGGTGATAATCCTCATCAAGCTCCTAAAGCCAAAAAATCGGAAGATGAGGATGATTTAGAAAAAGTATGGTTTTATTTTGTCACAATAATCGGGTTTGCGGTTGGCTTTTGGGGAGTTATTGGGACTTTGGTGTTGAAGAAGAGTTGGAGATATGCTTGCTTCCGACGAGTGGAAGATGTAGCAGATGAGATATATGTGTTCACTTCAATAAAAATAGTAAAGCTGAAGAGGCTGTTCACAAACCATGTCCATGGGTGATCTTTGTAGTTGTGTGTGTATCTTTATTATTTCTCTTGTTGTAAGCGTCATGTAATGTTTCAGTATGTGTGTGACAATAATATATCGCGCATGTCTTCATAAGTTCACTGTGAACAAAAGTACTAAATCTTCAATTCTTCAAATTTTTTGTCTCTAAGTAAGATTATATTTTAATGTCACTAAAAAACTCATGATTATTAAATTAAGTAAAAAACTCGTGATTATTAAATTAAGTTATGTACGGTAATTCAAATTCTTCACGCCTATATATTAATTCATCAAAGCTTGAATAAATGACCTGGCTAGTAAATATTGCCTTGTTTAATTGTGCATAGTTGAGAAGTAATAGCCAATTAACAAGTCTAAAACAAATACTGTTGAAATAATTTATAGGATTAATATATTTTTTTTCCAGCTTACAGTCATTTTGATTTTGATCCCTAAAGTTTCAAACAGGTAGTTTTAGTCCCTCAAGTTTACTCCATTTCAAATAGTTAGTCCTTGTAGTTTGGAAAAGAAGTTGACGCTTCTAATTTTGATGATGTGATATTAATGCTGTTAAAATTACTTATGCGGGTGGCTGACTGGGCACAATGATTGCTCCAATTAGAGAAGAAAACCCAATCATCTTGCTTATAATTTTAATGGCGTTAATACCACATCATCAAACTTAATACTATTAACATCCTTTTTAAACTATAGGTCTCAACTTCAAACCAGCATGAATGCAAAAGCCACTAAATAATGGTCTCATGCCTTTTATTTGCAAGTTTCAGAAGACCATTTTATTTTAACTTCTTTCCACAAGATCATACCCTGTGAATGTCTGTGTATTTCTTTTTACCAGGTTCTGATTCAGATGTTTGCTTATCCTAATAAAATAAGAGTGGCATATGCTTAATCATTGCGTGCATGCATGCATGCATAATTAAAACATTATTAATTACATAATGATGTTTTCATTCAAATTTCACAGCTACATATTTACCTTCTTTTCCTGCGTTGCCTTGACATCAATTGTTCTCTTTTCTCATTCTATCAATCTATGACTACAATATTTCATGACAAAAAATCAGACTGGAGATTTTTTTTATTTGGCCAGCCAATCTAGCCGCAAAAAAGTTTTCATATACTTCTCTAGTTCTCTTGGTACTTCTGGACAAATTTATTTTATTTTTAGAGGTTTCACAAATATGTGATTATTTATATAATCACTTCTTCAAAATGGGTGCTCCCAAACCAAAGTGGAAAAGCATGGGCATTTTATAATAATGAATGCATTGACAAATAAAATGCAGAGCCTCCCAAAAGCTTTTGTAAATAAATAAGGCTATCAAAAACCCTTAAGGGATATTTCACCAAAAAAATTATTTGGTTACACGATGCATACTTATAAATACTACTAGTATATAGTTATTGATAAAGCCCCTGGTGGTTAAAATATGATAACTCTACGTTTTCCTTTCCCAAACAAATACCCATTGATTACTTCCAACTTATCTGCATAAATGAAATAGTAGCAGCGACACTATCCTACCAACAACTTAAAAAGTAAAAACACGTTACTAAAATTATAAATTACATCAGAGAGAAAAACACCACACCCACACACACACAGGTTTTACAAGAATGTGATTAATTATATGATCGGATCCATTGTCCAAAATGAGCACTCCCAAACCGAATTGGATTAGCATAGGGGTGTTATACTAATAAACAAACAAATAAATGAACAAACAAATAAAGGGACTCAGGTCCTTCAAGCTAAAATCCTAAGTAAGCTTAACAATTGAGACAGATAAGTGAGATTTGTGTGATGCTGCAGTCGCTCAGTATTCATCTACCTTGAATACTTAGCTAGCTAGAAGACCTTCTTTCATCTTAACACTCATAACCTTACTTCTCAAGTTCAATATTCACTTAAAAAGGTAATTCTTTTTCTTTCGTTAACAAAATGTGTTAGAACAATATGTGTTTGTTCATGAATCTGGGGAATCCCATATGACAAATAGCAGCAAAACCAGGGAGGGATTCAGATGTCAAGGAGTGAATCTCCCAAGTAGTCTCAATGTTCCCACAGAAACCCATAAAAAAGCACATAAAGCAACAAAAACTGGCAAGAAGAAGAAGATTCCCCTTCCTTTACCTGCTTTCTTCACAATTGCAGTTTCATTAGCAACGGCAGCAGCGGCTATGCTTGCCTGCTTCACATTATCTCTCACCCTACTAAAGCTAGACACCTGCTCAAGAGCCCGATTTGCATTTTCGACAGCAAATGCAGGAGTGATAGGTATTGACTCAAGGAAGGCCCAGAGAGCAGAATACAATCTACTTGTAGGAACTTCTCTCACACTGCTACTTTGATTATGATTACATTCAGTAGGCAAGCTGGCAGATTCATAACCCCCACCTAAACGTATGACCAGAAACTAACACACATTAGAAATCGTCTGTGTTGTTTCTTTTGTTTTTGTTTTGTCTGTTTTTGTACAAAAGCCACATGAAACAAGATCAAGTCACATTAATATTAGTACAGAAAGCTCTCAAAGATGCCACAACACTAATAGTCAGGGAAGGTTTATCCATGCATTAGTCGGCTATCAACCAATGGAAGTCAACTTTGAAGAGTTCAGCACAAATGAGATGTGAAGCTTGCATCTCCATTCAAAACAAAGATAGTAAAATCATTATTTGGAGGTTGAGCTAAACCAACAACACTGTTTGTGGTCCCGACGAGTGTACCTGAAGTTGATGAAGAGTAAGAAACATTAGCATGTTCCGCTGAACTCATGATCTGCCTTTCATGACGCATCCAGAGTTCATTTGGATCTCCATTGTCTCCAGGAGGCAGAGACTGATAATGCTGATTCAGAACAATAGTGTCAAAAGTATTCATATGAAGATGTGAAACAGTTCCCGGGGCAATATGTCCCATGTCACGAAGAAACATCTCTAAAAACCTACAAAACCTTGATCTTTCAAATAATTATCTTAGTGGTAACATCCCTCAAAGTCTTGGCCAGCTTGTAAATTTAGCTACCCTTGATCTATCAAATAATTCTTTTAATGGCAATATCCCTCAAAGACTTTGTCACTTTGTAAATCTAAATAGCCTTGATCTTTCTTATAACAATTTCTCTAGTGAAATTCCAAATTGTTGGAGAGATAATCCACCACTTGGATTGACGGACATAAATCTTTCATTCAATAAATTGTCCGGTGCTTTCCCTATCTCAATTGGCAAGCTTTCCTCACTACTTTGGTTGCATTTAAACAATAATTATCTTGAAGGAAAGCTTCCATTGACTTTGAAAAATTCAAAGCAATTGAGAATTTTAGATTTTGGGCGAAAATAAGTTTTTTGAAAGTATACCATCATGGACCAATAAAACTTTTCCTACCTTGCAAATTTTGAGGTTGCGGAATAACATGTTAGATGGTAATATTCCTTCTACTCTATGCCAACTCAAATCACTCCAAATATTAGACCTTGCAAATAACAACTTAAGTGGCTCAATACCCCATTGCATTGGCAATCTTACAGGAATGACTAAAGATAGTGCTCATATGCAAAACTCAACCAACTATGTCGTGATTGAGAAAGGCATAGAACTTTGGCGTAATCAGGATGTGAAACAAGTTATAAAAGGGAGAGAATATGACATTATTGGAATTTTGTATCTTCTGGTAAATTTGGATTTTTCAAATAACAGTTTAGAAGGATGGATTCCTCTTGAGTTATTCTCGCTTGTTGGATTGTTAAGCTTCAACCTTTCATACAATCATTTCAAAGGAGAGATTCTAGAGATTATTGGGGATATGAAATCCCTTGAATCCTTTGACATCTCTTGTAACCAAATTTCAGGCACAATTCCACAGAGTATGTCCAAGCTAACAACATTGACGCTCTGTTTGGTTCGAGGGAAATGGAGGGGATGGGAGGGGAGGGGAGGGATTTTGTTCCTCTCCCCTTGATTGGCAAGGGAAAGAATTTAGGAGGGAAAAGAAAATTTTTTGAAATTTTCCTCCCTCCCTCCTCAATTTCCTCCCCCCCCAAATCGGACGGATTTGGAGAGGAAGTTAACTTTTTTATTTTATTGGACTAAAATACCCTGACTAGTTTTGTAAAAACCCAACACTACCCTTGCTCCTTTCTATTTAAAACCAATCAAGATCTTTTGTAAGGAAAATTTACTTTTCCTTTAAGTTCATATTTTAAATCTTTTTACCTTAATAAATATATAATGTTTAAAATAAAGATAATCTTCTAACTTTTATTTTTAAACACTTAAAAATTTATAGGAAAATTACAATAAGGTCTCAGACAAAAGAAAAAAATTAAAAAATGGACATATATTTAAGAAATAGTGATGATTATTAAAAATAATAATAATTGGAATGGATAGAAATTGACTAAATGTGTTTAACATATGTTAAAATACCTCCCCTCTCCTTCTTTCTAACAAGGGTAACATTGTCCATGTCAAAATAATTTCTCTCCCCTCCCCTCCTGAACCAAACAAGGTAACATTAAAATTCCTCCCCTCCCCTCCCCTCCCCTCCATTAAAATCCCTCCCATCCCCTCCCCTCCGTCGAACCAAACATAGCCTGAGTCATCTGAATGTCATACAATAACTTTTCAGGGCCAATTCCAACTGAAAATCAATTCTGGACTTTGAATGATCCATCTATTTATGCTGGCAACCGGTTTATTTGTGGAATCCCACTACAGAAAAAGTGCCAAGGTGATAATCCTCATCAAGTTCCTGAAGCCAAAAAATCGCAAGATGGGGATGATTCAGAAAAAGTGTGGTTTTATTTTGTCATAGCAACTGGGTTTGCTGTTGGCTTTTGGGGAGTTATTGGGACTTTGGTGTTGAAGAAGAGTTGGAGATATGCTTGTTTCCGACGTGTGGAAGATGTAGTAGATGACATATATGTGTTCACTTCAATAAAAATAGCAAAGCTGAAGAGGCTTCTCACAAACCATGTCCATGGTTGATCTTTGTAGCTGTATGCGTATCTTTATTATCTCTCTTGTTATAAGAATCATGTAAAATTGTAATATCCCAAAATGTACTTAAGGACTAAATGTACAGAATAGAAGATGGGATTAATGACAGAATTATCTATGGAAATTTTGTTATGAATTTAGTCAAGTTTCACCTACAAAATTGGCAATTAAATATTATATTGCAAGATGATATTTTACAAGATCATCATCTCTTTTCCTTGGCTACAATTCGCATGACATGAGGGAAAGAGAATTAATATCATGTATACTTCATCTTTTCCATATGAAAAGTCAATAAAAGTGGCTAGGGATATAAGAGAAAAAGAGAGAAAATATTATCCATATATTTCCTCATCTTTCTCAAACTTTCCGTCCAAGTATTCTAGAGAGCCAAGAGAAGGCAATTCTAGCCAAGTAAAATGAAGAGTTGAAAAGTCAATAATTGTGGCTTGATTTGAAGGAAGCAAGAAGGGAGCAAGTTGGTCAACATCTCTTCTCCTTTTTTCTTGAGGACTTCGTCCAAAACAAAGAGGCAAGAGAAATGGAGCTTTTGATCAATATAATCACTTTCTCTAAGTCAAACATTTCGGCCAAAACAAAGGCATATCACAAGAGAGGAAGTGAATAATTAATTAATATGCATCCTCTTCTTTTTGAGGAGTAAACGTCGGCCAAGCATAGGCATGAATAGAAAAAAGGGAGGGCAAAAAAAAAAAGAAAAAGAAAAAAAAGAAAGGTGACAACTTTACAAGTAGCCATGAGAAGGTGACATGTGGTTTTTCTCTTACTTTTTTTGGTGATATCCGGCCAAGCATATTAAGTGGCTGAACTTGGATGATCTAAACACATAATACTCTCTCTCACACACACAAAGAAGGTCGGCTAAGGTGGAAGAAAGGAAAGAGAAAGTGAAGATTGAAGAACAAAGACACAAGGTGAGCTTTTAGCTCCAATTTCGCTTGGTAAATCACCTCTTATGCTCAAGAGTCCTTCATGAAACTTGTTCCTCTCTTCCTTAGCTTCATTTCTATGGTTTTTGTTTTTGAAGAAGAGGAGTTTTCAGCCACCTTGCAAGAACAAAAGCTGAAGAATCAAAGAAAGAACTTAAGGAGGAGCACTAGGTGAGTATTAGCATCAATTTGAGCTATTGGTTGTGTTGGTTGGATGAGTATTTTGGCATGTGTAAATCTGCCCTGATTTTGGCTAAACAAGGGTTTGGGTAATTCATGATGTTTTGGTTATGTTATTGGTGGTTTATGATGATTGGAAACCATTTGGCATAAGTTTGATGCTGAAATTAGAAGTTGGTAATTGTTGGGATTTATTTTGAATTTTCTGCCAAAACAGGACATGGAGAATGAGTAGGAATTTGTTAATTTTGATGTTACCATTGTGTTCTACACGAAAAATTATGTGGAAATAGCCCTAGGTTGTGAATTTTGGGTCATTGGAACTCAAAGTGTAAATTTGGGTTTTCAGCCTGAACAGAATTCCAGCGAGGTACTCTACTTGTATGGTGTTTTTGGATAACCAAATGATCTCTAAAAATTGTGAAACTTTCCAGTATTAAAGTTCACATTCCAAGCTTCAAAATGGACATATACTTTGTGTCATTTCGTTTTTTGAGCTGTGAGTTCTGGTTGCCCAAAGTTTGATGTTGAAGCTGGATTTAATTCTGGAGCAGTGTGGGATTTTGTGTAATTCTGGAATTTTGTGGTGATTTCCAGTAATGATTCATATTTTTCCTATGAAGAGGACTTCAATAGCTTTCCATAGGACTTGGGATCACCTCATTTCAATTTTTGTAGAATTAGTTATGATTTTTCAAAGTCTGGAGAAAATTCTGGCAGATTTGGTCTCTTATGCGAAAATTGAAAATGTAATGGCATAATATAGTATTGTTGAACTTTGGGGTTAGGAATTGGTCTTTTAGGTTAATTGACCACTTTAACTCCTTAGTTGATTTGATTAAATGTCCCTAATGATAACCAACTTAAGTGTTTGAATTAAAGAATTGGATTAAGTAATAACATGTCGCCCGTAATTCTAATTATAGGATTTGACATTTGCCCTGCACGTGATAAACCAGTGCCAGTGCACGAGCGGAAAGAACAAGGTAGTGACTCTTTCTCTTATTCTATGTATGATGCCTTGCATGTATGTCTTTTCATTGAATATGCCGTGATGTAACATTGCCGTTGTGAAATGTTGTTGTTGTGCTGTTGTGAAACATGCTGTTGTGAAATATGCTATTGTGAATGCAGCGAAAGCTGTTGCCGAAATGCCGTTGTGATGTTGTTGTTGTGATTTGCTTACATGCTTTGTGATTGTACATGTGATAAGTGAATTGTTACTACTGAGATTCTTTTGAATCTCATTCTTTCCAATGACTAACCTACAGCAAGGGCAAGCGGTTCAAAGGAAAAGCAAGTAATGAAGGGCGGTTAGAGCTTCTAGCTAGAAGTTTTAATTTTGGTAGTTGGTTGTCATATTTTGTTGGGGATAAGTTGCACATGTTGTATATATTGAATAGTGTTGTGTAATCCCCTGTATGGGAAACTAATCGTGTAAACCCTTTATTAAGTAACGAAACCTGAGCGTTGTCGGGAATTTTTGGTTGCACTCTGATATGTATAAATGAAACCGAACTGGTTAGACCAATTATATTCGAGATGTGAACGTGAGACCGCACTAAACAAGTTTTGGAAAAATTTTAAGTTAACCACTGGTCTCTATTTCAACTTAATGATGCATTCTCGAACTATAAATATGGTTATTAAGGTAGGGGGTTACAATGTTCACTGTGAACAAAAGTACTAAATCTTCAATTCTTCAAACTTTTTGTTTGTCTATAAGATTATATTTTAATGTCATTATAAAACTCCTTACATGATTATTACATTAATCTATATATTGTAAATCAAATTCTTCATGCCTATATATTCATTCATCAACGCTCAAATAAATGACATGGCTAGTAAATATTTCCTTGTTTAATTGAGCATAGTTGAGAAGTAACGGCCAATTAATAAGCCTAAAACAAATACTATTGAAATAATTTATAAGGTTAATACTATTTTTTATCCTTGTATTTTACAATCATTTTGATTTTGATCTCTGGAGTTTCAAATAGATGGTTTTGGTCTTTCAAGTTTACTCCATTTCAAATTAGTTAGTCCTTCTAGTTTGAAAAGGACGTTGACTCTTTTAAGTTTGATGATGTGATATTAATGTAGTTAAAATTACTTATGTGGCCAGCTGACTGGGCAAAATAATTGCACAAATTATAGAAGAAAACCCAATTATCTTGCCCACAATTTTAATGGCGTTAAAGCCACCTCATCAATCTTAAAACCCTTAACATCCTTTTCAAACTACCGGGACCAACAGTTTGTAACCGAGTAAATTTCAGCAACAAAATCCACATGTTTGAAATTTGAGGGATCAAAACAAAAAATGATGATAAACTAAAAGAACAAAAGATGATATTAACCCTAATTTATACTAAATGAGAAGACAATAGTCAATTGAAATAGCAATAATATGATATAATATGGTGCAGAACATTATTAAAAAGAAAAAAAAAATGTAGAGATAATTAAGGACGTATGATATTAGGCGCTGAATTTAGGATATGTTAGTGTATGTTTGTGAAGTAACAAGATCCAAAAATGAGCTAAAGAAGAGGGAAAAGTAATAATAATTGAGTTTGCTCAAATTGTAATAAATATTATCTTAAGGGGCGGAGTCAGAATTTAAGAATGAGAGCAGCCAAGATTGAAACAATGTGCTTGTTTGGAACAATATTAGAGTTTTCAAAAACAGTTTTTTAATCGTGATTTATGATATACAAGATAAGTATATGAGAGGAGTATTGTCTTGATTTAAATGCATAAATACTTATAAACTTTTCATAAGTGATACTAAACATTTACAATAATGTTCCACATGAGAGAAGTTTCAATCACTTAATTTTCAGTTGCACATTTCAGAAAACCATTTTATTGTAACTTATTTCCACAAGATCATAGCCTGTGAATGTGTGTATTTCTTTTCTCTAGGTTCTGATTAAGATATTTGCTTATCCTAATAAAATAAGAGTGGCATGTGCTTAATCAGTGTAAGCATGCATGCATAATTAAAACATTATTAATTATATAATGATACTTTCATTCAAATATCACAGCTACATATTTCCCTTCTTTTCCTGCGTGGACTTCATATCAATTGTTCTCTTTTCTCATTCTATGAATCTATGACTACAATATTTCATAATAATCTATAACTTTTTATTTGGCCAGCCAATCTAACCGTAAAGAAGTTTTCATATACTTCTCTTGGTACATCCGGACAAATTTTATTTTTAGAGGTTTCACAAATACGTGATTATTTATATAATCACTTCTTCAAAATGGGTGCTCCCAAACCAAAGAGGAAAAGCATGGGCATTTTATAATAATGAATGCATTAACAAAGAAAATACAGAGCCTCTCAAGAGCTTTTGTAAATAAATAAGGCTATCCAAAACCCTAAGGGATATTTCACCAAAAAATTATTTGATTATATGATATATACTTATAAGTACTACTAGTATATATTTATTGATAAAGCCCCTGGTGGTAAAAATATGATAATTCTACTTTTTCCTTTCCCAAACAAATACCCATTGATCACTCACAACTTATCTGCATAAAATAAAATAGTAGCAACAATGATACTATCCTACCAACAATCTACTTGTAGGAACTTCTCTCACACTACTACTTTGATTATGATCACCTTCGGCAGGCAAGCTGGCAGATTCATAACCCCTACCTAAACATTTGACCAGAAACTAACACACATTAGAAATCGTCTGTGTTGTTTCTTTTGTTTTTGTTTTCGTCTGTTTTTGTACAAAAGCCACATTAAACAAGCTCAAGTCACATTAATATTGGTATAGAAAGCTCTCAAAGATGCAACAACACTAATAGTCAAGGAAGGTTTCTTCCATGCATTAGTCGGCCATCAACCAATCGAAGTCAGCTTCGAAGAGTTCAACACAAATGAGAAGTCAAGCTTGTGTCTCCATTCAAAACAAAGATAGAAAAATCATTATTTGGAGGTTGAGCTAAACCAACAACACTGTTTGTGGTGCCGATGAGTGTACCTGAGGTTGATAAAGAGTACGAAACATTAGCATGTTCTGCTAAACTCATGATCTGCCTTTCATGATGCATCCCTAGTTCACTTGGATCTCCATTGTCTCCAGGGGGCAGAGACTAATAATGCTAATTCACAGCATTAGTGTCAAAAGTATTCATATGAGGATGTGAAAGAGTTCCTTGGTCAATATGCCCCATGTCACGAAGAAACATCTCTGCATCATGGTACAAGTCAAGTGCACTTAAACCATCTTCAAACTCTAAGATCACAGCGATAAAATTAAAATTGATTAATAAAATTCCATACTGATCACATCTATAATGCCAGAACTCATGAAGTTCATATCTTTCTTCCCTCTTATCTACAAACCCCACCCAAAAAAATAGAGAGCCAGAACTGAAGAAAAACAGTACAGAGAATAAGTAATGGACTCAGTGATATTCATCGTTCACTTTATAGTGTTTATGCTAGTAAAGGATGAAATAAGATCCAAAAGAGTCTGGGGGTAGAAGAGAGAAAACTAAAAATTACTAGGTTTAGTCAAAAGTCTCACGCAGTGTGGCTTCTGCTTGGGCTTTAGGCATAATGGTGAATGGGAAGAGAAAAAAAAGAAGATGTTTTTAAGGTTGGAGACCACCTGGCCTTTTGAAAGCCAGAAGTCACTGCCGTTCTTCATTTTTATTCTACACAGAGCTACAGCTACAATATTTGTTCAGTCACTTATTCCTTGCCATTTCTTTCAATAGAGAAGGATAGGCAGGCAACATATACATAAACAAAATCAAAGTTCTAAATGTTTTATCAGAAAACAAACCTGAGGTACAGTAGGACACAAGGGGGGCAGGTCAGGAATCTGCTCATCCATCATTTTTTTCCAGATCTCATCAAGTTCATCATCAAACAAAGGCTGTTCTCGACCATTAAAAGTCACAGTATCAACAGAAGTACCCTCTTCAACTTGTGAAATTGGAGCATCCTTGCCAATTGAATTAACATTAAAATCTACAAAGTCAGGTGAGCCATACTATTCACCATTTTTAAGACCAGGTCCGCTTTTCTTGAACACCTTGTAAAGTGCATAATAGTCCTAATAATTTACATATCAAAACAAAAGGTTTAGTTTTCACCATCACATCAATTCATATTGAAATAAAAAGAAAAGTAAAGCAAATAAGACACTTGAAGATGAGACCTTACAATCCTGGCATCTGGTAAGCTCTTCTTCTTCCAACGTGTACTCATGCATAACCCAATCAGTTCGCTCTGCCTCTATAGAAAACTAGAGTCTTTTTCACCACAACTACCCAAGAATTGTAGGTAATGTTAGGATCCTTCCCTGTTGCTTTCCAGTACCCATGTCTTGTTGCTCGATTGGTCCTACCAATATTAGGATACTTTCTGTCTCTAGGATTGAAAAACAACCATTGCCTATCACCGGTTTTTAGCACTGATTGCCTTGCATTTAAATTATAAGCAGATAAGCAATCAAGAAGGTTGACAAACAACATAAGCTAACTAAACATAGAAAAGGGTAAAGAAAACCTTTGAAGTTAAGAGTTGACATTCAACCTTGTGATACAAAAAGAAGAAAAGCTACTGTTGGACTTAAATAAAGACAGAATGGCTAGTAAGAAAGTCATCTATATGAAATTCTCATGCACCAGGATATCCTTAACTTCTTTAGCAAACCAAGACTTCTATGAATGGTTATCTTGCATGCAATATCAATCAAAGAGAACAATTATTGCTAATCTTGGAATAGAAATCAGAAATTCATTAATAGCCTTGCATCCAAGCAGGTATCAATCACAAGAGATTTGGGGAAAATTAAAAGGTTTCCTGGTATATGATTTGAACACATATTGCCCAAGAGGTCTGAACACACCTAGATAATGCCTTCCACATCAAATTCAGCAAGAAATTATCAATCTGGTATCAAAAAAATAGAAACTCACCCAAACGCCTACCGATCAAAACGCATCCACAGAATCACACGTCAAATAAACACTAACCTTAGCCTCAATCAAACATTTTGATTTGCTCAGCAAATGCCGCGTCATTAGAAATTTGATCCACCACCACACACTCTATTTCTTCAGTAGCAACCTAGAAATGGATGATTATAAAAAAAAAAGAATTAATAAAAAATATCACGTAGCAACCTGTAAAGATCAAAATATAATAACTACAAGGTACTAAACAGTCGTGCCAGAAATTAATTAACATGCGGTAGTCAAGTAATCATAAACTGTTCAAGGAAACAAAATGGTTTGTCAAAGTATGACGGAAGATCAAAACCACAATCATATATTCTCTCAATATAGTGCCATGGCTTTATCATATTTTACTAGGCAGGACAACTATATAACTATTAAAAACCCATGATAGTTTGTAAAATCTAGCTCTCACAGCAGTGTTAGCCTACATAAGTGATGCCAGCACTTATGTAAGTTTATTTTAAAATTTAAATTTTAATAAAGAAGTTTAAATATAACATAAAATTAAGGTGACTAGATAAGCTCCATGATTAAGCACTATTTCGTATGTTAGCCTTGGGGTCTATAATTAAAAATTAACCAAGGATTGCATATAGGCAAACTAGGATCGTACTCTCTTTTTGAGGAGCCTTTTATTGAATCTTAAGTAATCTAAATGTCATACAAAGAAGTTTAAATATAACATAAAATTAAGGTGACTAGATAAGCTCCAGGATTAAGCACTATTTCGTACGTTAGCCTTGGGGTCTATAATTAAAAATTAACCAAGGATTGCATATAGGCAAACTAGGATCGCTCTCTCTTTTCGAGGAGCCTTTTATTGAATCTTAAGTAATATAAATGTCATGCAATGAAAGCAAGGGGAAATTCATTTTGGGGTTTTCAAATTAATAAACTAAGGACTAATGCAATTTAATTAAATGCTAAAATATTATTTTTGGTATTTTTATAAAAATGGGATGGATAAGAGTGAATGTAATGGTATGGAGTGGAAAATATGAATGATGAATGTTCTTGGTAATGAAGAAATGACTATCATTACTCAAAAAGATTATGGGAGTTAAAATTCATTAAATCTTAAGAAAAAAAAAACTCAAGATAACACTTG
This sequence comes from Inga oerstediana, assembly GCA_963210345.1. Classification (NCBI taxonomy): domain Eukaryota; kingdom Viridiplantae; phylum Streptophyta; class Magnoliopsida; order Fabales; family Fabaceae; genus Inga; species Inga oerstediana. The sequence continues at coordinate 64,746,554 of OY723401.1, read as the reverse complement.
AATCCAATATTCCCAATTAATAGTAGTTCCTACAAACATAGCTAATTACTACCTCTTAAGATATTATTTAAAAACACTTAATATGCAATTGAAATTGGAATGATGCAATATAAGTCTTTTTGAATTTGAGTGCTAAACAGTCCCTCAAGATACAAATCAACCACATTAACTTGACAATAACACTAATTAACATAATCTCATTGCAACCACAAAAAAAATCAAAACACACATAATCTTCATACTACAAAATCCAATCTTAATTATAAATATCAAACGACAGAGACAATTAACATCAATCTCATTTTTAAAATCATATAAAATAATTCTTAAAACTAGATCTAAATATATAATTCTAGAGAAATAGAATGAGAGAAACACTCCCCCTATGTAGTCCAATAAGCTCAAGCACAAATCCCCACAGTAATCACAGCATGTTCAAAGTGAAGAACAGAGGAGGCAGCTAGTAGTCACGATGGTGTCAAGGTGGTGTTGGAATGGTGGAGAAGAATAAGAAGGTCGCTGGAATAAATGGAATAGGAAGCTCAATCCGAAAGTGGGAAATGTTGCAGGAATCTGGAAAAACAATGCCGGAAGTTGCGGGACGGAGATGAAGGTGACGGTGGTAATAAGGTGTCGGGTCTCTGTTCTGTCTCGCCCCACGGCTGTGTCTTTCTCCAACTAAGAAACTCCCTCTGGTTCTCAATCTGAGCTCGCCGCTAATCTGAAACTGATGCTCTCAAGTTCAGCTCGCTGTGTATGGAAGGAGGAGGGTCGACGGCTGTGAAGCTCTTTGGTCTGAGAAGCTCGCCGGGGAGGTCCTTGACGGTGGTAGTAGCTGCCCGTCTCTTCCCCTCTTCTCTCAAGCTCCCTCATCCCAAGCTTCCTCCGTCGGCCCCCAAATCCCAGCTGCTACTCCCAACTGCTCACAATGTCGGGCCCTCTCTGTTTCGGAGCTCACCGCCGATGAAAGGTGATGTTGGTAGAGGGAGGGCCGGCGAGGAAGAAGAAGACAGTGGTGGTTGATAGTTGTGGCCCTCCCTCTCTCCTCTCAAGCTCCGGATCTCAGTTAGCGGCGCTCCACACTCAACTCTCAGCTTCTGATCTATGTCTCGGGCCGCTCCTTTTGCTGAAGAAGGAGGGGAATAGTAACCTAGGTCTTTGGTCAAAACGCAAGTTTTGACCAGGGACCTAAGAGAAATATTTAAAAGTTTTGAGGAGGGATTTTATTATAAATATTTAAAATATTGGTAAGTCCTCTGCAATTTCTCAAACATCTGGGTCATTTACTATAGTTTTCTTTGACCTTTTCTTAACAAATGTGTGATTTTCAGAAATTTTGGGACCTTCCTGTAATTTTCCCAAGTCCTGAAAATATTAATTTTGACCCTTTAAATTCTCAAATTTTCTTCCAAAATACATACAATATAATATTAAGCACAAGGTAGCATCAAAAGTTCAAGAAATCATTTGTATGAATAATTAACAAATCCTTGACTATTTTGCCCCTAGTTGCAATTAATTTAATACAAATATCCCTAATTAAAATTAGTGTTTAATCATACAATATTGTCCCAGAAAATGCATTAAAAATCCCAATTTAATTATAAAAAATTGTGTAAAAATATGATTCAATCACTCTAACATGCAGAACTAATGAAGTTTCCTAGATTTTGATCCCTATTTATATATGGTTTATTTATTTTAAAATTTAATTTTTAAAGAAAAAAGGGCAAACTTGTGAATGGCATTCTGGCCTATATGAAAAATACAATAATGCCCAATGAGAACAATAGATTAAGAACAATTTTAAAACCCCAAAAACCATTATCAATCGAAGAGCTTGAAAAGAATAATTCAAAGATATGGTCTTTCATAGCTTTCAAACTTCCATCACAAACTTCTAGATGCAACTATTCCTATGCTTCCAAAGGCACCAGCAAGTGATAACAAAGACCACATTCCAAGGCATCACATGAATGTGACTATTCATATGATCCATATTGTCCAAATTCTTAACCCACACCTAAACATACATATGACCATGAACCACCACACACACACACACACACACGCATATATATATATATAGGAATATACAATCAAACCAAACTAGCTACTGAAGGAAGACGACGAAGATGAGCCTATAAGGTCCATTCCCACTAACTGTTGAATACGTTCTGCAGGAGAATGCAACACCTCCATGTCTGTCAATAGATCTGGACCTATCCGAACTAGCACATATTATATAAATTTTTACTTACAAATTATTTTTGATAACATTTTAAATAATTCTTACAAAACTTAGTGGCTATATATATATTTTTTAAATAAATAAATAAATATATACATATATATATATATATATATAGCTTGTATTTTTTTATAATATAAATTTTATGAATAATTTACTGACAAAATATCAAAAAGCAATATATATTGATTTTTTTTTTTAAGATTATTGGTTTTTTGGTATTTTACGTTATACATTAACGTTTATTTTATGGATAACATTTTTTAGTTTATATATCTTATTGCTTTGTGTTATAGACCCAAAGAAGGTTCGCACATAGTGATATATATTAATGTTTGGTCGGCCATATGCAGAATTCTCCATTTTCACACAGATCATTAGTGTGAACTCCCAACTGATCGAGCCAATGCTTTTGCCTTATAGAGCCAAAGAAACTTCATAGATAGTGATATCAATGCTTGGTCAGCCTTGCAAAATTCTCCAATTTCACGCAACCACAAAGTGAGCCAATGCTTTTGCGTTATATAGAGCCAAAGAAACTTCATTGATAGCGATGACTTCTTCAATCAATTACTCCTTTTGGTCCATGATATTAAAAAATTCTCTGAAAAGAAAATTTTGGTCTAAACTATAATAGCTTGGTAGGGTAATTAATGATTACTTTTCATTTTTATCCCTTATAGGATAGAGAAAGATGCAACAAATATTAAATGCATATTTGAAAACCATATTCTTTAATAAAAGTGAAATATGTAACTTTTATTAATTTAAGACACACTAAATGACTTAATTAAGATTTTTTAGTTTCTGTGAATTAGTTAACATCTTATATTTTGAATTGAAGGGAATATAACACTTCACTCACTGCATCTTATCCATTCTATATTAATTATGGTGAGTACATTAATTTTCTGAATTCTCTTCTAAAATTAGATTTTTGGGAAAGAGATGGCAAACAACCGAAAAAATTCGAAAAAGCACTTTATCATTGAATATCATGGTTTAGGGGTAAAAAATCATCATTTTCTAAAAGCTAATTTTTTTAAGAGTAAAATACTTTAACGACCCTCATGTTTTGCCTTAATTACACAAACATCCCCTCTATTTTGAAAACATACATTTAAGTCTAAATAGTTAACTCCGTTAAGAATATTCTAATAAGATTTCAAAAATATATTTTTTAATTAAATTTATATAAAAATAAAATTTATTTACTATTTTACCCTTGATACAAAATCCCTAGTTTTATTTGAGAGTTTGTAGACTGACAGAAGAAAAAACACGAGCCGCAAGAATAGCTATGAAGAAGACAACTACAACAAATCATGGAAACAAAAGGTACAAAGCTTATCAAACTTTCATTCAAATTCATTAAACAATGAATTTCACATATTCCGTTGTCTTTTATTGCTCATAGAATTTTTCACTGTGCATGATATATGAATATATAATTATTCACTGTAAGTGTAAGATGAAAAAGGCATTGATCCTGGTTTTTTTTTTAAAAAAAAAAAGTGTTCTTTGACTATAATTGTTTTAAAGAATTTAAGTTTATCAAATTTTCATTCGCATTTATTCACATGGTTGGTGTATTTATTTTGTCTTGCACATTTTGACTAAAATTGGTTTAAAGAATTTAAGAGTTTTTTATTTGTTCCTTAATTTGTACTTTTATTGATGATTTTAGCATTGGTTAATGTAAATATCACAAAAGTTGAATATTCAAGCAAGCTTTTAAATAAAAATGTGCTTATATAAATGTGTTTATAAATATTTGTGAAAAACTTATTAAATTATAAATTTAAATGACACATTCAATCTCAAACTTATATAGTTTATTATATTTGATAAAAATATATGTGTTTAATATATATTTTAAGTCAAAATTAATTTATAATACAAAATTAATAAATTTTTTAACAAATTAGAAAGTTGGCGAATCTATTAGAATAAATTTTTGGTTGTATAAATTTTTATTAGCCCCTATAAATATATATATGTATGTATGTATGTTTAAATAATTCAAATAGTGAAGAGGGGCATTTTGGTACAAAAAGTTCAAAAGTCAAACTTAACGGTCAACTAACGGTTTGGGTGGATGGAAACAGAATTTCAAAATATAAAAGAGGTTTTTGTAATATATATTTTAGTTTTAAGGGAAGCTTATATGGGTTTCCAAAATAGAGAGGAGGTCTGTATAATTAAAACAAAACAGAAGGGTGGTTGGAGTATTTTATTCTTTTTTTAATGTTTTTTGTCATTTAAAACCATGGATTGGGATTTTCACTATATTTCTTCCCTACAATATGGAGAATTATTATGAAACTTTGACATGAAGTTTTCATTTTTCTAAAAAAATATTTAATCTTAAGTTTACACGCACACATATTAATTATTACTTTATTATATAAATAATAAATTGGCCTTACACACATATATAAATATTACTTCTTAATTTAAGCAAAAATATAAATTAAAATTTATCCTTAATTTAATTAATTATCACATTAACTTTTGTCTTGTTTAGTATTTTGAACTTAAAAAAGGTGATTCCAATGACAACCATTCAAATACTCATTTTATTAAAATCACATTTTTCATGATATCTAGAAAATTGCAACATATTTTATCGGAATCAAAAAAAGCTTTGAACCCCATTAACTTTTCCTTAAACTTTTATGGTTTTTCAACTTTACCCCTATTTAATATACTTTTCAAAAAAAATAACAATCTCCACATAGGGTGGAAACAAGCTAGGTGGTTTGTCAGGAGCCTGCGGCCTGGCCTGACTTGGCCTTTCTGAAAACAAGACCAGGCCTTTTAAAAGGCTTGTTTTGCCTAACAAGGCAAGGTTAGGGTTATTGATAAGCCTATTAAAAGTTTGTTTGGGTTGACATTCAAAAAGCACGTTCACGTAAGTCAAAACAAAATCCCTCTCACATACTTACCTCGTATATCATAAATCACATTAGAAAAGTAACTTCTACTACTAATCCAAATAAGCACTAAGTCTGTCTGGCAGCCTAGGCTACTTTAAGTTTATAATACATGTCAATACCCATTTCCATTTCGATATATACAGAGTAATATAGGCCAAGTTCAACAAGCATACAGAAAAGTACAAATATACTAATAAAACTATTTGTTTACAGACAGGCACTAACATAGCAAAATTCAATAATATTTACAAATATGTACATAATATCCCAAAAATATTCCCAATATAGATTAAATATAACCACTGTCCTCATCTCGGGAAACGTGCTTGTCACTTTCCCATATCTTTCACTCTTGCCTTTCAAGCCGCTAGCACCCGCTGTGGTATTTTGTTTAGAAAAAGGGGTGTGATTCCAAGAAATCCCAATAGAAACATACTATCGAAATATAAAATGCAAGAATTAAATATGCAATGCACTGTATCAAGTATAATGAAAATTCACATCAATCTGTGTGTGTACACAAAATTCAGGACCAATCATCTAGTTGAAACCCCTACGTGTACCTCAAACAAGTCACCGACTATAGCTAGGCAATGCTAGTGTACCATGGTTGGGCACTGAACCACAACCAGGTAATATGCCTCACGCATGTATTCAAATCACAAAATACAGTAACACGCATCATACAAATAGTCACATAGTATATAAGAGATAGTAGTCTTTACCTGAACCCTTTTCTAGTCTCGAACAGTCCGCTTCGTGAAACGTGCCAACTACAGGCGTCCAACTCAGTCCTAAAATATCAAATGGACAAGAATTAGGTTATAATATATCCATGTACCATTTTAGACACTTCCATAGTGTTTATTGTGGTTGTATTAGCTTATGGTGAAAATTTACAAAAATGTCCTCGGGACCCCGCCCAGGCCCTACCGCTCCTAGTCTGACCGTACTTTTCCCAAAATTGTGACTGGGACTATTCTGACATATTTTCACCCAAGGAATCCATTTTCAGACTCAGAATTGTCAAATTCACAGCCAAAAGATGAAATTGTCATTGGCAGCCCCGCTTTAACGGTTTTAGGGGCATTTTCGTAATTATGCTTTTTCAAAAAAGTGACCAACTGTAACCCCACCTAATTTTCCCTCCTGAACTCATTGGAACCATCAAATCATTGAAAATCCAAATCTAACCCCTAGATCTTAGCCTCGCCGAAATATGGGTATCCTCTGGGAAAACTCGGGGTTGTTCGATTCTAACTCCGCAAACATGTTCTTTTCTACTCCTAATCACTTTATTAGCTATTACATTCGGTTACATCAACCATTTAATCCAAATTTTGGCAGCATAACACTTCTAATGTCATTTTTCCAAAGTTTTCAAATAAAGACAATCTGGTGAAATTTCACCGATTAAATTATCACTACTACAAAAAGGGTAAAAGGTGGCGCACATTTTGTGGCACTTCTTTAAACAAGTGCCACAGCTTCTTTTTTTTTTTTTACCTCTATAATTTTTTTTTAATTTTCGGTACCAGCTGTGGCGCCTAATAGATTAAGTGCCACAATTGAGGAGGCCTAGTGTGGCGCCTGCCTACACAGGCACCACACTTGGGGCCATAAAAGCAGCTGTGGCGCCTAACCCACCAAGCGCCACAGCTGCAGCATTGAATTTTTTTTTTTTTAAATGTGGGCATGTGTGGCGCCTAATTAAATAGGTGTCATACATGTTAATGTGTTGATCAGCTGCATTAGGCGCCACAGCTGAAGAGAGGCAAATGTGGCGCCTAATTATTTAGGCGCCACAATTGCCCACTTTTAAAAAAAAAAAAAAAATTCAACTTCTCTTTTTGACCACAATTATTTCATTTCCCGCGTAGTGGTTTTGTGTCCGCCCCCCATTCCTTCTCTTTTTGACTACTACTCCACTTTAATTATTTAACTACTCTTTCCTCCATTAAACTACTTTCCCTTTCTCATCTTTTTAGTGGATCCGTCGACCCCCTCCCTCCATTTCCTATCATCTTCACACTAAAAAACACACCCACACGCTCACTCGTCACTCAAGCTAGCATCACCAACGTGGTCTCCCACTCCCTGCGCTGGTCAATTAATAGATTTGTAAGAAGAAGACTATTTCATTCTAGCTTGCTTTGTTTAAATTTTTTTTTTAGTCAAGATAAACCGTAATATAACGTTTGCCTTTTTGCTCCTAATTTAATAGGAAAGAATGAAAACCTAGCTTGTTTCGTTTGCCTTTTTGCTTTGTTTAAATTTTTTTGCCGACAAACTTGCGTTTTTTAGTAATATTTTAATTTACTTAATTAGTTGTTGATGTACTGTGTTCACATATCAAGTTCTTGTATTGTGATATTTTTTATGTTAGCTTTGGAGAGTATTAATGTAAGAACATTATTGTTGGGGAACTTGAATTTTAAATATGAAAATTATATATATATATATATAATAGGTTGAAATATAAAATAGAAAGATTGACAATTTGTGGAGATGATAAACACGAAATCCACTCATTTTATATAAAATTTCACAATCAGGAAGCATAAAAAAGAGCCACAGGAAAAAAAAGAAGAAGAAGAAAAAAGAAAAAAAAAAAAGGACCCTACTGTGGCGCTTGCTTGACCAAGCGCCACAGGAGGCCCCCTCCTGTGGCACTTCCTCAAACAAGCGCCACAAGAGGGTATTTTTTTTAAAAAAAAATTTTAAAATGTTGTGGCGCTTCCAAGCGCCACAGCTTTTTTTAGTGGCATTTAGATATGTGGCACTTCTCTAGCGCCACAGTTAATGCAATTATAAGCGCCACAGCTTTACTTTTTTGTAGTAGTGTATCTACAGCAACTAGAATAAGCAATATACGAAGATTTGAAGGTTACCTTTCTCTTCCTTCTGACTTTTCTCAAAGTGGCTGAAAACCCTAGCCTTAGAACACCGAAGTTTGAGCTTCACAAAACTGAATTGACATAGAAAAGATACTTAGGAGCGGAGTTATACACGTTAGGAACCAATTTACCGAAGAAAGTACTTACCTTTGCAAGCTTTTCTTTCTCTTTCGTTCTCTAAGATCTTAAAGCTCTCTCTCTCTCTCTCTCTCTCTCTCTCTCTCTCTCTCTATTTTGTGCACTTCACGTCAGGAATGAGAGGAAGATGGAGATAGGAAATATTTAATAATCCTTGCTTATGTCATTTTTATACATGCTTATGTCATAAATTCCAAAATTCAAGAATTGGACTTTTTGCACTTAAATTCCTATGTACATGTAACCTTGCCATCAAGCCAAACTAATATTTCTTTCTTTATGCTACATATAGAAGACACCTAGGGATCCCTCCTTGTGGTCTCAATTGGCTTCACAACTTGTTTCGGTTATATATATACGTAAAGTCTCAATTTTGGTCAAAATTGCACTTTTTGCTCCAATTTTTCATAAATTCATATTAAACTGACCAAAATATTCTAAATATATTTTTTTCCTTTATTTTTCTTAATTAATTTAAAAAATTTCAATCAATCAAAAAATAAATAATTTTGTAATAATTTGGCAAAATCGTACATTTTTAATCCAATTTCTTTTCTTATTTTTCTTTGATAAATTCCCATATATTTTTGGACCAAATATTTTCTCTATTATTTATTCATTTTTGGACCTTAATATTGGGCTTTTTAAATTACCCAAATGAATTCCGTAATTATTTTGCCCATTTTCTCATGAATATGAACATTTATAAAATTCATAAATTTCAACTTCATGAATATTCACCTTTTTATTGTATTTCTTAAATATTTACAATATATTTGGTGAATATAAAATTTAAAGTATTACAATATATAAAAAAAATTGTTTGAGAAACCCTAATTCCCTCCTTATTCCTTGCACTCTCATAAGGCATGTTTTTAATCTCTCTCCCCCTTAGAATCACACTTTTCTGCCTCTCCGGACCTCTCAGCTCTCACTCTCACATTCTCAATCTCTCCCTCTCCAGCCTCTCTCTCTCTCTCTCTTCAACTCTCAGTGTGTTCCTCTCCTTCTCTCTGCATGCTTCAAAAGCCTCATATCTGAAGCTAGAATCACTATAAAAAAAATCACTGAATTTCCGACAGAATTCGCCAGAAATTTTGTCAAAAAAGTTTCCGACGGAATTCATTTGCCATGGAATTAGCCACGGAAAAATATTCTGTGGAAAATAGAATTAGCCACGGAATAATTTTGCCATGGAACTTTCCGTGGCGAAATTTGCCATGAAAATTTATGTGGCTAATTTTGCCATGGAATAATTCTGTTGGAAATATTAAAAAATTATTATTTTATAGATAAATTGAATTATTAAAAAATTATTATTATATATATATAAATTATTATTTATTAATGAATTTTAATTAAAAAGTAAAATTTAAATTCAGAAATTGGACCAAAATATAGTCATATGAAATTTATTTAAGATGTAAAATTTTTAATTTGAAATTAATTTATATTAAAAATTATAAGAATATATAAAATTATTTTATATTATTATTAAATTTATATTTAGTTTTTTAAAATAATATTTATTTATGTATAAGAAAAATATATATATTTATAAATAATTGATTATATATAATAAGATTATATATATATATATATAATTGTGCAATAATAAAACATCAAAGTATTCCAGCCTAACTGGTAAGGCATTGCATGCGTATGAACTAGGTCATGTGTTCGAACCAAAAGGGGCCAAGAGGAGTTTCATTTTCAGGGAAAAAGAAGCTGTGACACATGGCAGAGTGAAGTTGCGACAAGTGGCAGAGCTAGCGCCGGCAATGAGGTGGAGGCCGCTAGAGCTGCCACATGGCTTCTCTTGAGAATGCCACGTGGCATTTTGAAATTAAAAAAATAAAAAATAAGTTTGCGATGGAATTGAAATCATCAATATATATATAAATACTGTTCCACCAAGTTACTGTTCATAAGGAATCTACGGCTCAGATTTCTCCAAACCTTCTCACATCAATTCCTCCAGATCCTGAATAATATATTGCAGAATCTCTTTTTATTTCCTTCCTCTCTCTTCATTTATATTTCTGTCTCGAGCTTTCTTCCTTCTCTGCAACCAAAAGTCTTGCCTTGCCATATTGTATCAGTTTCGCTCTATCTACCTATCCTTCACCCCCTTTTCTTCATTCCCTCACTTTGCCCTAAAATGGCCTTTCGATTGGCAGATCTGGTGATGACGCTGGCGGAGAAGCAAAGACGAGGCTGCGAAGTTGATGATGGGGAGTTTGTGACGGATTTAAGGTAATCTTTTTAGTTGTAAACCCATTCAAGAACATGTATCAGTCTCGCTCTCTCTGCCTAGTCTTCGCCCCCTTTTCTTCATTCCCTCACTTTGCCCTAAAATGGCCTTTCGATCGGCAGATCTGGTGATGACGTTGGCGGAGAAGCAAAGACAAGGCTGCGAAGTTGCTTTCCTGATCTGTACGTGTCTCATTTCTTATTTTTTCCCATAAATATTGGTTCTTTCTACCTCTAGATCTGTTATAGTTTGATTTGGTTTGGTCCAATCTTCTTTAGTTTGAGAATTGTGAACGTTCAGTGCGAATTAGAGTGCTTGCCGTTTTTTTTTTCCATATAAATCAATTAAAGTGACATGACTTAACTTAGTTGATTAGTTCGATTTGTTTTTAGCATACACTTTAATTTTCAGTAAGTTTCTTGGTTCTGATATCAAGCATATTCACACATTTATTCGCTTTGAAAGTTCTGCAATAGTTTGATTTGGTCTGGTCCAATCTTCTTTAGTTTGAGAATTGTGCACGTTCAGTGTGAATCAGAGTGCTTGCTGTTTTTTTTGCATATAAATCAGATCATCTTCATCTCTTAACTAAGTTGATTAGTTCAATTTGTTTTAGCATACACTTTAATTTTCAGTAAGTTTCTTGGTTTTGATATCAAGCATATTCACATAGTTATTCATGCAGAGGCTTAGTTGGTCTTTAAAGGGGAAAAAGTTCAGGATTTGTCTGAGATAATGGGTTAATTGGCACTCATGGTGTAGCCATTCTACATAGATACAAATATAGTGGTGTAGATCATTCCTACCTCGCTAAATATGTTCTCCAGCCATTCTGGAGTCGCTTTGTTATTCTCTTCCCTCTATGGATGCCATGAGTACTTTCATCTCTGGAAATAGTTCTCTTTCTATGTTATGACTTACCTGTTCTATAGTAATAAATATTTGTCTGCTCATATTATGATTATTAGTGGGGAACAACCCCCCTCCCAAAAAAAAGCTGTTCTATTGAATATCTTGTAATTGCATAATATAACTTGTAATATACTGGCAATTAGAGTTTTCAGTAAACATGCATTCTAGAATTGGAAATTAGCCTCAGCATATCTTCACCCTTTTTCCATTCGAGCAGGGGAGCCTTAGATTGTAGGTTATTTATTTTTACCCTTTCTCCATATAATAACTTCATTACTTAATGGGTATGCTTTCTGACTTTGATAATGATAATGTAGACTTTTGTTTGTGACTAATCATTAATCACTTAAGGTCTGTCAGTTTGTTTGCAAGAGAAGAATGAAAAGGATGGGAATCTGAATGGAAAAAGATGTGTTAAAAGGATGGAGGGATAGACCCAAAGAAAGGAAAAGGCATAAATTAAAAACATGAAAGGTTTGTAATCTTGCTTCCATCGTCCCTTTATTTCTATCATCTCCCCTTATTCACATTCCTTCTGTTTTAATTTTAAAATGGTAGATTAGTTAAACAACACATTTAGGCGAATTTCCTTTTTGTATTTTTGTAGGCTACTTTGGTTTCGGGAAAATAGGTTATGGAATTTCGATAGAGGAAACTGCTCGTATGAGAAGTTATAATGCTCTCTTGCACAACTCAAGAGACCTTTGATTTATCTCAAAAAGCCTTCAAATAATACATATAGCCCTAGCTGTGCACACACATGTAATTCATGTCTTGGTATAGGATTTCTTAGCGTTCATTGCATTAACAAGATTCTTCATCATAATTTAAAATATATAACTTAATAACTTTTTGTTTTCAAGACTTGCTATGGTTTTCTATGATCTATTTTGGAAAATGGTGCCAAGGGATATGAGGTTTGCTTGGGAGTACCCATCTTTGAACTGTGCCTTGTAGCAATGTTGCTTTAGATAGATGGTAATTACTATTTGATTTATGTGTAGGTTAGTGTTAGTGGAAAATTGATGGCTCAAATAGACGCACTTGGTAATCTCTTTCACTCATTCTGTCATTGCTTTTCCATTGCATGCTTTTCTCTTCTCCCAACCAATTTCATTTTGATAATATATTGTTCTAGCTTTTGACTGTCAGAATGATAATAGCTTCTTTTTTGTTTGGTTTTTGGGTAGATGTGATAATGACTTTTCTGTGAAATATTGTATCTACTTTTAAAACATCATTTAAGTTATATATCATTTGAAATAGGAAAGAACATCATTTTCAGTAATGCTAGCATTTGCTCTTATTAAAGCATAACATTTGCTCTTTGTTATTTTGTGGTTTTGAGTAAGGCTGGCATTGACCATGTATAATCTGACATGCACACTGCCCAATGGGTCTATTTAGCAAGGTACCTTTTAGTGTTACATGTTTAAGGAAACATTGTGAATGTCACATAAATCTGACATCCCTCCAAGTCAATATTGGTTTTTTACTTCGCATTATATATGCTGGAAATAAAAAGGTCAGTACAACAGTTTAAACTATTCCCTAGCTATGATGGGGAGTATTAAAAAACTTCAATTTTGTGAGCAATTGAAATCTGTAACTTATTCATACAATTAAAGTGACAGATCTTTTGTCATCCTTGAGTCCAAAAAATATTGTTGTGGTTCATAATAATTTATAAGCACTTTTGACTGGCCTACCAGCCTTTTTCTGTTCCATAAAAAACATGCCGGTTGTAAGGGTTTTTAAGTTTATAAAAAACAATATATTGTAAAAGGCAAAAGTGATGAATATGAACCACTAATAAGTTTGCTCCACTAAAAATGATGCATATGTAGTGATATTTTTCCATCGCTGTCATTTTTTGCATTTCATTACTAAATATTATCTGCAATGTTCGGTAGACCTATATATTTAATAACTATTCTTATTCAAAAAATTTTCTCTTCATGTTGTTTAGCATAATATGGTCTTATATATCTTTCCATAAGCAATCTTTAGCACTTGTGTTTATTGCAGGCCATTGCGTCTTTGTTGCAAGGATAATTTTGTGATACATATGCTTCTCATGAGTTATGAGATGTGCAGTGATTCATTAGTTCTCCTCCCTTTTATAAGAGGAAAGGGAACTGGAAAGGAATAAAAAGTACGAATATAAGAAACTACTAACAAAGGAACGAAGGGTTGAAGGAATGGTATTGGTTCTTTTTGTATAGATCCTTGTGGTTGTTTGTATTTGTGATTTAAATTTTTTTATTTATTAAACTCTGATAATCACTTGTCTGCAAATATTTGTTTGCTTTCTTGCAGAATATGGGTTTACTCCATCTTATCTGTTTTGTGACAACTTAGAGCTCATGGGCTTGATTTTCTCAACCTTTTTGTAGAGAGGTTAGACAGGGAGTGCTCTTGTCAATACATTCTACCTAAGCTGGGCCCAGATTGGTTTAATAAGTTTCGAGTCAGGATAGTCATAAACTGGTATTCAAATCAGACTGCAAAATGCCAAAACCAAATATTTTTCTAAAACCAAATTTATCTGCTTACTTGTATAAAAATATCTACCATTTCTCTATGAACATCTACAATCTTCCTTCTAACATACTTGTATGTTTTGAAAAGTTTATAATTGTTATTGGAATTATCTACAATTGGTGATACAAAAACTATCCCTCTCTTTTCTAAAGGGCAACTGAGTGCATCCACATTCTATTGATATATTAGCATTGAACCTTGATAACAAAAAGTTGATAATTTGTTGTGTTATCTGGTTTATGTTCTTACCCCTTGGTTATTGGTTGTTGGTTAATATCTGTTATTGAAATCTGTCCATTTCAGCTTTACTATTTTATCCAATACTTAGAAGTGTCATCAAGGGTGCTCAATGCAACCAATAACCAGTTGAAGGTAACATCTTCATTTGATTTTTTTTTCTTTGTATTATAAGAATGATATTTTATTTTTTCTTGGATGCTGATTATGTCAAGACTTGGATACACTTGCAGGGTGGCTGTGCTGACTAACTTTGTCACTGCTATAAGGGTTGTTGGGGGTCGAAAATATGAGGGCAGCATTATGGCTTCACCCTGCCTATACATTAATTTTAAAGTTGATGTTTTTGTACTTCCATTTTTTCGTTAATTGTATTTTATTGGCCTTTGAGGTGTGTATCATTATTTGTTTGTTTGCTATTTCAATGCAAGCCTTATGATGCTCAACAAGTACGATTAAATATTTTCTGCATAAGTAAACTTATTTTTAACAGAAATTAAATGTGGGAGAGGAACCTGGTGATTTAGCCAGAAAGTTCAGTGTAATTTAGCCAAGATTCTATTACCTTGAACATAATTATGTCCATGTGGACTTCCAAATGTGAAAGCTACTCATTAGCTCATAGATAAAAAATTGCAATGGACATTTGAAAGCTCTATATCTAGCTACAGTAGGCTCACTCAAGTATAGACCATATCATTTGGAAGTGTGCGCCATGAAAGACCACATCTTAAATGTATGTTTCAAATGTAGGTAAATTTGTGAGGTTTTGTAGTTTGATCATGGTATAGTATCCATGATGTCAAAAATATCAACGAATGTCAAACATGTGGAAAGTTAAATTCTTTAATTATAGATAATGTATGTTGGAAATAATGCTCCCCCTGCAACGCGTGGGGGAGGAAATGATCGTTCCATTGGAAATTGGTTTGTCATGGTCTTATTAGCCATGGAATTCAAATTTGTGACAGAATCAAAATTCCGTCGGAAATTGGTTTGTCACGTTCCTATTAGCGACGGAATGGATTCTGTCAGAAATCCATTTCCGTCGTAAATCCATGGCAAATTCTGTTAGAAGCTCTGAATTCAGTGGCAAATTCCTTTGAAAATTCAGTGTTTATTTGTAGTGATCATGGCATCATCTAGTCCAGTCATCAACACCCTCTCCTTCTTTCTGTATGCTGCCGTCGACGAAGGTGAAGCACCACCCCAGTGTCACTCGATCTAATCATCATGTCCTCTCCTTTGCCCAGTACGCCATCGCTGATTTATGAAGGTCTCAGCTTTTAGATCTGAAGCTTTGGAGTCTCTCGGGTCTCAGCTCCGGTCAATGTTCCTCCTTTGCTTGTTGGTGTGTATGGTAATTTCAAAAGCCTCCCTCTTTGCTAATTGTTTCTTCTTTTAGTCTCACTTTCAATTATTGTAAATCCATCTCCTTCCCCTATTTTGTCCACTGAAAATCGATCTCACATCAATTAGTATAATCTAAAGTGTATTATTATGATATCCTCAAATTTCACTTTTGAGTGGAGAAAAAACCTGGACTTGCGTTTTGTTAGGGAGCAAGGTTGAATCTTTTGAGAAGAAAATTACCAGAGGTCTGTTCTTTTTGTTTTGTTTGTTTTTTTTTTTGGTAGGAAGCAAGGTTGGACCTTAGAAAAGAACATGATCAAAGGTTGGATCTTTTTTTGGTGGGGAGCAATGTTGGATCTTTTGAGTCAAGGCTGTACCTGCGTTTTGGTAGTTGGAAGGTTTTTTGCTTTTGAAATCAAGTACCAATTATTTGGAGGGATAGGATTTCGTTGAATGATTGTTTTCCTTTTAATTTTTACTAGGTGTCTCGTTGGTTGATGCTAAAGCTGCTAACTTTCCCAGAATCAACATTTTGCAATGGGTTTCAAGGTGTTATGTGATTTTTCAAGGGATGTTTCAATGTCTTTGAAGAAGAAGTCTAAATTGTTGTGATTGTAATTGTTTGTTGTTGTATTTAGTTTTAACTACTTGTGTAATTAGATTATAACATTTTTTATGATGTAATTTGGATTTATTTATGAAATTTCGACCTATTATCAATTTGTTTAAATGGCAGCCTGTTTTGCTATGAAAGCTTGTTAGCCTATTTGTAAACGTTTTTTAAAAATTTAGGCTTTATAACAGGCTTGGCTTTAGGCCAAGTCAGGCTTAGACTATAAAAAAGGTCTGGCCTATTAAGGGCAAAGCTAAGCCTAGCATGTTTCCATCCCTATGACTCCACTCCACATTAATATATGAAGGGCAAAATTGTGTATTTATATGAAAATTTCAATAATGTGATCATATTACTTACTATAATTGAACGCACTCCTGGAAAAATGAAATTAACAAGAGACGAAATAGGAAATGAAAAATTAAATGCATTCACAGAATATGTTTGAATGAAAACAGAATTTCACTGTATTACTAGCTGCAACTGATCTTGCCATGGCCATTGATGTCACTTGTCCAGGATGAAAGTTCTCACCTGTGTGCCATATTGCATTCCGAACAAAACCCCAAACAAACCATGCATAAAAGAAACAATCTTGTCGAAATCAGTGAGTGGTGAACCAAGAGAAGCCATTGAATTATACTCCATTCTGATACCACATCCGTACTAAGGCTCAACACAGAAAAGCTCGTCAATATATGTATTCACCCGTGTTCCGGGCAAAAAAAATCTATCCACCCATATTTTTGTTATAAAAACTAATATCATAATTACGTAAAATCAATGGGTGACGATTTTTTTATAATAATATATTGATATAGTGACGTTATACTCAAAATTAAATCAATTATAGCATGTTTGGTTTGATTGCATGAGAGATGATTAAATGTAATCTTGATATAATAGACCGATTGCAGCGTTTGGTTGAGCTTATGTAATATAAAGATAATTACATTTTGTAATCCTAATTACATCATTTGATATAATTAGGATTACACTACTAGGACTATATGAATGGGGATGCAGACATCCTATAATCAGGTGAAAATGACACTATTGCCTGTTGGGAAAAAAAATCACTATTACCATTATAATTTTTTAAACTGACCAAAGTGCCCATCCATAAATGTTGTTCAATATTAAATAATCTTAATTACCACTATTAAATATTAAAAAATTAATCAATAATATAGAAATTTAAGAAATATTCCACCATTAAAAAAATTATATCTACCGTTAAAAAATATTAAAATATCCTATTAAATAATATTCATATCATTAAATATTAATAATATTAACAAGAACCCATAATACTTCCACAATTAAATATTAAAAAATTACTATGAACCCAACGTGTATACTGCACAGAATGAAAAAGAATTATCATGAACTCAACATGTACATTATTATATGTGTAGACTGAGGTCATTTTATCTCCTGCTATATTATTCTCATATATTCGATGTAATCCAACCAAACATTTTTATGCATATGTATATAACTTCCTTTTTAAATTTATGTCTTCATCTAATTTCTTTATATAAATCCTAGGTTTAATTATACATTCCAACTTCTTTTCACGAACAATGAAATTTCTGAACATAACTAATGATAGAAACTGAAAGGGAAAAAAGCTTATAGCAAGACTGATTCATTCATGAATTAAAACGATCACACATTAATACATGATTATGATACTTCTGTCCAAAAAAAAAAACAAATACATGATTACGAAAATATATGTTGTAATATAAATTCGTAAATTGAGCTACAAATTTGATTACTATTAAATCTTTGAGTAAAATAAACCAACCAGATATTGATATACATAAATTATATAAACCTCCTATAAACATCCCTTGAAATTAAAATATACTTTACACACAAACCCGCCTTATTCATTTGAAATTCTATTTTCATCAACCCAATAGTTTGTTCACCGTTAAATTTGACTCACAAAGTTTCGTTTTGATCAAAACACCCCTCCGATAATTATTTAAACATTCATATTTTCCAAAAAAAAAATTATACAACCAAAAAATAATTCTAATACACTTAATGTTTTCTACATCATGTGATGCAATGCTTCCTATTAAGAAAAATAACCCATATGTTAATTCTGTTATATAGTAATATGTATAAATACAATTATTTTATTTTTTAATTAATGTTGTTTTAGACTTTTAGTGTCTGGTAAGGGTATGTTTGAAGGAATAAAAATATCTTCTTTAAGTGATGTGTCAAAATAGACACAATTATTTCTTACCAAAAAATGACTGATATTAAGAAATAGAGGAAGTAATTAAAGACTTTTCTGATGCGTTTCACACGTTGTTTGTTTGTTTGTTTTTCTTTTGGGGAGGAAAAGGAAACGTCAAAAGTAGAACATAGATAATTGACGAAGAAAGTGATAATTCAGTTTTCACCTTTATATATATGTGCGCGCTTGCATATGTATATATATGTGTGTGTGTGTATATATGTATATGTTTGCTGATTTGGTCAGACTTCACATTGTCTGTTCTGCTAAGAAGAGATAACTCTTCCAAAGATATTTTCTATATTTTTACGAACTTAAACTTGAGACCTCAGACTTAAAAAGTCAAAGCGTCTTCTATAACTAGTATCAACACCTGGTTGTAATTCAGTCTTCATTCTATTTCTTAGAGACTTGGTCTGTTTTTACAGTTTAATAATATGAGCCAATTATGTTATCACCAATGCTTTTGTGTTTGTTGCACGAAATAATTAATTGTATTATACATCCAAAGAAACTTCATAGTGTGATGACTTCCTCAATCGATTGTAACACACCAATCATGAAAATGATCATTCAATCAAAACTTTCTAAGAAAATAATAATGAGTGAACATTAATTTTTAAATTGATTTTATACTTAATCAAAATTTGATTTGAGATATATGTGCACGCTTTAATAAAAATAGCAAAGCTGAACAGGCTCCTCACAAACCTTCTCTGTCTACTTTATTTGATGCGATGCTTCCTATTAACATGGATATTTGACGACGAAAGAGACCCGTTAATATTTTATGATATTTGTCACCAATAATTCAGTTTTCACTTTGTTTGTTAAAGACTTGATCTGTTTTCACACAGCTTAATTATATGTTCCAATTGTCATCAATGGTTTTTGTGTTCGTTGAAGGAATCGATTTATTGTATTATATAGCCAAAAAAATCTTGATAGTGTGATGACTTCCGCTCTCAATTGTAACACACCAATCATAAAATGATCATTCAATCAAAATTTTCTAAAAAGAATAATAAGTGAACACTTGTATCCATACATGAAGACACACACACACACACATTATGCTTTATATTTGTATGTTAATATTTTAAAAATTGTAATATCTTACGTATCACTGTATTTACATCTTATATCAATGTATGCACACACACCCATCAATCAATCAATGTTTTCTACTTTATTAGATGCAATGCTTTCTATTAAGAAATGTAATTGATACGTTAACTTTTTATCAATATGTCTTAATACAGTTATTTTATTTTTTTAAATTAATGTTGCTTCGGACTTTTAGTGTTTGGTAATTAGAATGAATAAAAATATTACTCCCTCCGATTTCTACTCTCCAATATTGGAGTTGAATGTTTGTAATGATTAAGTGAATTAGTTAAATAATAAAAAGTACTGATATGATCTCTAGTGCGTTTCACGCGTTGAATGTGAAAAGGAAAAAAAGTAGTGGAAAAGAAAACGAGTAAAATAAAAGTAGAAAGTAGAACATGGATACTTGACGAAGGAAGTGACCCGTTTGTATTTTACAAAATTTATCACCAATAATTCAGTCATCACTTTATTAGTTAAAGACTTCGTCTCTTTTCTCAGAGTTTAATTATGTGGCAATTCTTATCAATCAATTGTAAGTTGTAGCACATCAATCACGAAAATGATCATTGAATCAAATTATTTTAGAAGAATACGGATACATATATACATACATATATGTGTGCTTTGTAGTTTTTTTTTTTTTAACACCAACGGGGATTGATTTAATGAAAGGAAATAGTCCTTCACAGCGTGGCTTGAATCCCCACTAAGAGAACTGTCAACATTTAACGCTTAACAATACATCAAACAAAAATACTTCCAATAGGAGGATACCTATATATATATACATATAAACTTTTTACATTGGTTTCTGCAATAGTGTAGATATAATTGGACTAGTACAACAGCCTCTTCCTATTAAATTATAATTTCTCTAGTTGTCTTAGAAACAGAACAATTTATTTTTTTTCTGCAAAAATAATAATTTCACATAAGTTCATACACATAAAATATACATATAAGGGAAAATCCCAGTTAAATCAAGCAAAAATACCAAAATTTAAATTCAGACCTATACTTTTAATAAATTCCTAATCAAGCTAGGAGGCTTGATTAGGGATTTGTTAATTTTGTTAAAAGACCAAAATGCCCATTTGTATTTCAATCTCACCTCTCTTATATATCATTTCATGTGATAAGAGGATTCAAATGGTTTACCTTTTAAGATGCGATATCTACCTGTATATCTGTATCTATCTTTTATAATTGTTTGTAGACATGGTTCTCCAATTAGTGTGTTTATGTCCCCAAAAATGGAAGCATCGCTGGTATGACCCCTGGTTAGCATCCAAAATTCTTCATGTTTCTAGCAAACCAGAAAAGGATGACAATAGCAACTAGAGCTTAAAAAACTCTATTCTGGATTTACGATTACTTGGTAAATTAATCAATGAAGAATTTTTGTGCTATGAAATTGGTTTTCCTTCAGTTTTTCTTTTTTAACTACATATTGGCGTTATGGTCTTTTAATGACATTCAAAATTTAAGTTAGGCCTCTTGATCTAACGAGCAGGAGTTACCCGTGCGTTGCACGGAGAGCTTTTGCATACTGATAAATTCTCTCTCTATTTTGCACTTAATCAGTTAGACTAATATATTTTGTGTTTAAATAAGTACAGTTACATCATCTTGAATAATATTGCTTATTACAATAGTGCATTTAAACCATTAAACTACACATAAGGTGACAACGGATACAAAACAGAAGATTGCATTCTTCAAATTTAAGCTTATATTACATGAAAAGGAAAAAATTAATATAAACAATAGCCAGACTTAATATGAACAAACAAACTATAATAACCCATATAAAAAGTTCAATCAAAAGAGGAACAACACCGTAACACATTACATTTACATTTCAAAAAATCTGTTTGTAGACCATCTATAATAGTTTACTTATTGTGTATATCATATTTTAACTGTCTATGTTTTCTTATTTATGTTTAAAATAATAATTTTAGAAAATATAAAATCTAGACCATCTATTTTTATAAACATGAGGGTGGAGATGAGATTCTAAGAAGAAAAGGAGAAAAAGGATTATGAGATAACCTAAAACCATGATTAGTATATATTTTGATATATCTGCATATGTGTACTTGTGTAATTTTTTTTGAAGATTAATGCATAGCAATGCTATTTGTTTTAATTTATAATATGTTGTATTGTATAGTTTTCAAGAGAGTGAACATAAAGGATAAAAGGAATCCAATATTGTACAAAGAAAGGGAGTAAGTAACCCACTAATCTTAATCTCATTTGAGATTGAAAAAGCATGTGGCCGATGGGAATGTTGACAGAAATAAGGGCATTTTTTTTTTTGCCTTGAAGGGCATTTTTATGTAATATTAGACGCTACTTTCAGTGTAAAACATGTCAGAGGAAACTACAGAAAAGTGCCCTGAAATTCTAAATTGTCATTTTGATCCAAAAATCCGAAAATTACCTTCTTTCACCTCTGGAACTGATTTTTGCCAGCCTCTTGTACATAATTTATAGAAATCTGATCTTAATATAATCATGGAGGGCTTTTTCCGCAATTTAGAGGGGATTTGAAGGAGATTTGAAATCGCAAAAAAATAAAAGGATCAAGAGTCTCATTGTTCTCTAAAGCCGCAAATCACATCAGTCTCATGTATCCACAAAAGAATCGGTCTCAAAACAAAGAATCATCACCAATATTGTAGGATACAAAATAGGATTAATCATCTACATAATAAGAGGTAGTTATAAGTTAGAGATACTAAGATTACAACTATAAATTAGAGATAATTAGAAATCTCAACGTCATATGATTCCTTAATCTTGGGGATTTTATTGCACTATTTTTTGTTCTCTTTTTTTTTTAAAAATTTAATAACGAATGAAATGAAAATATGCTGTCATTTCTTCTCTTAATAATCACCAAAAATTTAAGCTTCCATAATAGGAGATGAAGCTTTATGTAGACAGTCACGTGGAGGATGGAGTTTTATATTTAATTTTTAATCCTATTAAAATATTTAATAGGATAAAGCTAAAAATAAAGGAGGTTTTGCTTTATTAAAAAATAAAGCTATTAGACAAAACAAAATGATGAAAGAAGGTTTCAACTTTAGTCACTTTGTACATGTAAACTATTGAAGGTTAAGAAATACAATTAACAATATAAACTTAGTGGGATAGTTACCGAGATATCCAGCCAACAAATGATCTTTCTTCTTCTACTCAACTCTCTCTTTGTTCATTTTGAATGAACTGAATTTCTTTCATAATTTTGAACAAAAAAAAAATCTCTTTCATAATTGGATGACTAACCTCTTCTTCTTCGCCTTTCCCTGAACTTCACATTTTTTTTTTCGATACATTTTCCTGAACTTCAATTTTGTCTGCGAGTGTTTGGAACACATGGATTTCTCCTCCCTCCTATCAACTTTCTTCTTTATACTTTGACTAATAAATTAATATATATAATTTAATGATACATAACATATGATATGATTAAGTAACTTATTTAACTTCCTTAATTTCTCCAAAAAAAGTCAACTTTGTCTTATAATTAGGACCGGATGTAGTATTACTTTTCTCTGACCGTGCATTTTGGAAGCATTTTCATTTGTTAATAGGACTCTACCATCACTGACTAATGAGGCAGGGATGAAAAAGGAGAAGAACAATATAAGGAAAAAAATGTTCAAATAAAAAAGACTTTAAATGATAGAACAAAGTTGAATACAGAAGATTGTTTAAAACAGTCCAAAATGCAAAAAATAAAGCTTCATGGTTAAAAGGTTATGAATTTTGTCGGTTCAGAATCCTCCCGCTAAAAAGTCAAGCAGTTCTTCACAAAATTATTTAGTTTTAATTTGATAAAAGGTTATTTTGAAAAAATATATAAATTTGTTACAGCATTACTAATTTAATTTAATTAATCTGATGGATTTAATTAATCTGATGGGCTCTTTGTATTTGGATTTAAAATTCAAGCATGATGGTCCACTAATTTAGGAGTTATATAAATAATGTGTGAATCATATCCTGATTCACCTTCTGATTTCCACACGTAATGTAATATCTTGATTTTTACTTATAAAATATAATTATAATTAGGAAAGAATTGTTTTTATATAAAATAAATAAATTATTTCAAAAAAGAAGAACAACAACAACATAATGATGATGTTAAGAAAAATAGTAAAGGAAGGAGCACCTGCCATGATGAAGATACTGGGGAAAACTACAGAAAAGGCCCCACAATTTCTGAAAATTACACAGTTGTAAAGGAAAAGGGGCAAAATAAAAGAGAAGTGCCCTAAGTTTTGAAAATTTAGTTGCGTCCAACATAAGTTTCAAGAAGTTTTAATATGATCCCTCTGCAAACTTTAAGAAGTTTCAAGTTTCTCCCTTGGTCAAAACGTGTGTTTTGACCAAGGGAACTTGAGTTTGCAATATGCTTCTTCATCAGGCACCCGACACGATTTAGTGGAATGGAGACAAAAAAAAAATGGAGGGGAGAAAAAAGAAGGAAAAGAAAGATGAGTGGAGCATCTTAAATTCCCTTCCCTTTCGGCTGATAATGATGGAGTTGGAGACAGTTTATTTCTTTTTTTTGAAAATGAAAAGAGAAGAGTTGTAGAGGCAGGCATCATTATAAAGTAGAGCATCCGATCAGCAAAAAAGATCATCAGATGCCATTGGAGGAACACATAACATTGATCAAGGGGCACCAACGCCATTCAAGAAGATTTTAATACCCTATGGCAGAAGCAAGCTGAAGCTAGTCCTTTCCGTGTGTTACACGGTGTTTTTACTTGGACCAATTAAATCAATAAATATACTAACTACATTTGAACGAAATAAATGACATAACAATTGATAAAACCAATAAGTGTGTTATCAAAACATTTCCAAGAAAAATCAATGTGGTTTCAAGCAATTCAACAAAACAGAATCTCAATAATACATATTATAAAGACAGATTATGGATAAAAAAGATATAAAAAGAGTTATAATTATAAGTTAAGCAAGAAATATAAAACAGAAATACACATATTTCAGTGTATAATTTACCACAAATGGTATCTTCTTCTCTTGTTGCACTCTCAAGCACAAAAACAACTGCTTCCATTGTTAGAATTTGTTCAAAAAAATATAGTCAAGCAACACACTTTTCCCACTTGATGAAAAAATGGTATTTTTAATTCGATAAAAGGTTATTTTGAAAAAATATATATATATTTGTTACAACATTACTAATTTAATTTAATTAATCTGATGGGCTATTTGTATTTGGATTTAAAATTCAAGCATGATGGTCCACTAATTTAGGAGTTATATAAATAATGTGGAATTGCGAACCATATCATTATGTTTCCAACTGATATTTTTTTTACTTAATTAAAGCATCTATATATCCGGATTCACCTTCTAATTTCCACACTTAATGTAACATCTTGATTTTTACTTACAAGATATAATTATAGTTAGGAAATAATTATTTATATATAAAAAAATAAATTATTTCAAAAAAGAAGAAGAACAACATAATGATGATGTTAAAAAAAATAGTAAAGGAAGGAGCACTTTCGGTGGAAAGGGAGGGGAAAAAAGGCGTTGTGATGAAGAGGAAACATAATGATGATGATGATTAAAAAAAATGTATAAATAACTGATAGATACATCCCCGCTTGAACACCCTCCAACCTCAATGTTGATTCTTTTGGCATCTTCTTCTCTTGTGGTTTTGCACTTCAAGAAAAGATAATTCAGAAACACACCTATTTCAGTGGATAATTTACCACAAATGGCATCTTCTTCTCTTGTTTCTGAAGCTAACATTATAATAAGATGTCAAGTTGTGGTGTTAAGCCTGAAAACTAACGCATATTAAAGAACACAGTGATGTCATTATTCCTTGAGGAACATGAAACCTAGCATTAAGTCATGAATAATGAGACTTGGAATTGCTGCCCAAGCAACTAATGGAAAATCTGCCGGAATCTGAAACTTCTATGACCTCCTCGTCATGCAACTTGCTTGAATTTCTGTGAGATCACCTTGTCAAATTTGAATGCAAGCGGATATGTCGTAATCTTCTGTTAAAAAAATTAGAATTAGATATCTCTTGTCATTAATACCATCAGTCCCTTCGTTCACTTATACATCCACTAATCCCTCATGCCAAACAGACCCTGAAAGACACAGCACGCACATCAACTTTTTCAAAAGAGGAAAGTATTTCTATCATTGCATGAGACACTATCATTGCATGCCAGCGTAGAAAGGGTTCTTGAGGGAGAAAGGTTCTTAGCAAAAAAATATTTGACCACCATGTGTATATCAATCTTCAACTTTAAGCTCTGAACCGTGTTTTCTTTATTTGGGCGTGCCGTCTTTTTCAGTAGCCTCTTCATACGCCAATGAAATGCATCACTCATATCTCATATCAGATGATTCTGCTACAGCGACCTCACTTGCTTTGTCACTTCCTCTGCAAAAGTTTTGTACGTACAGTGATGGTTAAAGAGCAAGAAGAAGTAGAAAATACTGATCCTTGTCTGTCTTCAGCTATGTCCCCAGCTCTAGGAGAACAATCGCTTGGTCTGGACGCGATTTTGGACAACCCATCTATCAGAGATCGCATTAATTAAAACTTTTGCAGAGTAAGTTGTTTGCAAACCACCTGAAGCGCTTTAGGAAACTTGTAAAGCAGAATTAGTTTGGGATAGCTTTGTATCGCCAAAGAAATGGACGGCGTCGATCTTGCGAGATGAAACACACTCTGATTCGGGATAACACACTCTGCTCGGCATTTTGGTTCTAGTTGAGGAAAGTACCGACCAAGATGAAGACACTGAAGCTTCCATGGCAGTATCCCGGCCCGGTCACTGCATCGCCGGTTAACAGGCCTATGTACTGCCGCGTAGGCTCGTGGGATCACGCCATCCACACATAACTTCCGTGGGAAGTGTTGAAGGAATGCTCTGCTCTGCTTGAAACTACGTCGCTTCCTTCTCTCTTTTCGTTTCTGTTCTCTTTTTTTTTTAAGCCAGATGCGCTTTCAGCTTTAGGGAAAATAGAGGCAATCGGACTACAAACGCCATGTACCATTTCCATGATCCTCCAACAATGAAGTGTAGATGATTCACTGGAGAGAGATATGAGTTCAAAGGGAGGAATAGCAGAAGGGGCAAATAAGAAAACAGAGGCAGAAGAAGACATGCTGACTGCTGAGAAGGAGAGGGTTTCGGGGAAGAGAAAAGAAGGGAGCATCGAGAGAAGGAAAATATGTGGAGGGTGAGCATGATTCGAGAATATAAATATATCATCAAACAATTTGGTGGGATGTGTGAGTTTGAATTTGAATTACCCGCTCAATGGCTTGTTGGGATTCAAATGCTTGCTTGAGTGTAAAATTCCAATCATGAAGGCAGCTGCAGAACTGTAGAAGGAGCTGATGGCACGCATCCCAATACCATATTTGGCTTATGAACAGTTGTTTCCCCTCTCTGCGTAAGGGAAGAGAATTTGATTATATATTGATTAAGAATTTGATAAAAGTGTAGGCCTCAATTGAGATTTTGATATTTTGGCGAGATATAACTAAAATTTTTTCCCTATATATATAATATACAATATGTCAAACTCTAAAAGCAGTCCACATTTACTTTTCTTTGTCCTTGATGTGTCGCCAATACTTTCAAGTTTCAAAAGTAGAATGTGCAGTTTTTGGCTCCTTAATCAGACACTGACACTGTAAATTGCCTAAAAAAGACTTTCGATATTTTTCTTATACATTAAAAATGTTAAACAGGGATTAATATGAAGCATCCAAATGAAAAACATAGAAACATCAGAAAAAGAAATGGTGAATATTGAACTAGGTTAAAGAGGAGTATTGTAACGAGGTTAAATATTTCAGTTTAGAATAGTTACTTTAAAAAATAGATTTATTTGAAAATTTAAAAAATAGATATATTTGAAGAGCATCTATCTAATATGAATAATATATAATTTCAGTTTAGAACATTTACTTTTTTAAATATAGATTTATTTTGATAAAGTAAACATGAATTTATTAATTACTCTGGAAATTAATTTAGTAGGAGCCTTGGTTCTGTTTGGCAGGAGGGAAGTGGGGTAAAAATTTTTAATAAATAGAAGATGCAAAATAAAAGAGTAATAAAAATTAAAAAAAAAACTTTCAACCCCACTTCTCCAATTTTTTTAAATCCATGTATAAAAATTTCTCACTCTCTCCGTTAGCCCCCAAATCCTTCATACACCACAGCTCTTAAAGTATGTGATTGTAACGAGGTTAAATATTTTTGAAAGCAAAAGTAAACTAAATCCTTCCATTTCCCCAAATTTAACTCAATCAAACTATACAAGTCCTATGATTTTTTATGGTCTGTTTAGCATGAGAAAAAGGGGAGGAATGGAGGGAAATTTCTATGCACAAATATAAATATATTATTTTTATATCATACAAACACACAAATATATAATTTAATATATTATTAAATATTTTATTGACTAAAATATACTTTTAGTTCTTTAAGTTTAGATGATGTTTCATTTTAGTCTTTTAACTTTAAAAAATGTCTTTTTAGTACTTTAAATTGATATAATTACTCTCTCTCTCTCTCTCTATAGTTGGCACTCCTTCTACCTCTAATCCCCTCTCTCTCCTTTCTTTTTTTTTTTTTTTGTCATCTGTGTAATTAATAACTTTGAAAATGAAGCATTCTACATTTTATAATATTTATCACAAATTATTTTCGGGTTTTGCATTTTAACTATCCAGTTCTAGACGTCTAGTTATTTGGCTTGAAATTTAATTAACATTTAAATATGTAATAATTGTAATCATTAAATATTATATCTTCTGTTTGTTCGATGTTAAAATTGCCGAGACCCATAATTTTGAATATTTTATGTCAAAGTCTTAAATTTATAATTTTGACAGTTTATATACATGATCGTACTGCTTGATAATTTGATATTGACGAGACTACAGCCCAAAAATGATTTATTTGAACTTTTATTTTTTTTAGCCTATATTAAAGAATTTTAAATTCAATATGAATATGTGAGTGTGCGCGCATGAGAAATAAGTCTGGGTTAGAGGATTGGAGTTTTTCAATTTTAACACAAAAAAAAAAAAAAGAGTTCAATACTTTACTCATATTTTATTAATGACTATCTCCAATTCAAATGTAATCAAATTTATAATCAATAAAAAAATATCGCATATATTTCATATTTTATTTATGTTATTTACTTATCATCAAGTGTTCTGTTATTCACTCCTATTTTTCATATTTTAAATTTTGTTAATATATAGTTTTGACATAGAAGTTGAAGAAAATCACAGGTGAATAGTTATATTTTAAGAAGTATACAACGCCAGATTACCGTATATCATAAGTTTTTTTAAAAAAGAAAAAGAAAATCATAGACCACAAGTTTCTTAGCCACAAAATACTATAAATAGGAGTTGTGCATATTCAACAAAAGCCACAGTCCACTTATATCAAGAGATTCATCATATAGAAAAGTCAGTTAGCTTGTTTAAGCCTCTGTGAATATGGGAAGGCGCCTCATAGTAGGATTTGCATTGCTTTTCCTATTGTCTGAAATTGTCCAAATAGTTTTGTGTGGCAGATGCCTTGAATCAGAGAAGCAAGCTCTTCTCAAGTTCAAAGCATCTATTCTTGATTATCCATATAAGAACCTTTCCTCCTGGAATCCCAAAACCAATTGTTGCCAGTGGGATGGCATCGCTTGTCACAATGTTACTGGTCATGTTCTCAAACTTGATCTCAGTTACTATGGCCTAGAAGCTGTTGGTGTTGATCCATCTTTGTTGGAGTTGCAACATTTGATTTATTTGGATTTGAACGGAAACAACTTCAATGCAACCTCAATTCCTGCCTTTTTTGGTTCTATGGAGCGGTTGAGATATCTTTCAATCTCAGATGCTAATTTCACAGGAAAGATTCCTACCAATCTTGGTGGAAACCTCACAGACTTGCAGTTTCTTGATCTCAGTTGGAATGATTTGCACATCAATGACATGAGTTGCGTGTCTCAACTAGAGTCTCTGCAATATCTCAACCTGAGTTATGTGTACCTTGGAGAAGCTCACAACTTGTTTCAGGTACTTCACATGCTTCCTTCTTTGTTACAACTCCAATTACAAAGATGTGGACTTGGCAACTTGTCCACTCCTCTTCCCCCCATTAATTTCACAAATAATGCTACAGTTCAGCTCCTGAATCTGGCTTCTAATGAAATTGATGGCCGAATCCTTCATGCTTTCCAAAATTGGACTTCCGTTGAATTCCTTGACCTCAGTGTCAACAATTTTAGCTCATTGCCATTGTGGTTTGGAGAGTTTAAGAATCTGGTTTCTCTTGATCTTTCACGTAATACACTTTGTGGACCCATTCCTATTGCTTTGCCGAACTTGACTACCTTTCAAGACCTTGATCTTTCTGGAAACAATTTCAGTTCAGTGCCATTGTGGTTTGGAGAGTTTAAGAATCTGGTTTCTCTTGATCTTTCACATAATACACTTTGTGGACCCATTCCTATTGCTTTGCGGAACGTGACTACCCTTCAAGACCTTGATCTTTCTGAAAACAATTTCAGTTCAGTGCCATCTTGGTTGGGAGAGTTAAGGAGCCTTCGCCATCTAGACATCACCACGAATCCAAACATAGCCACTGGAAATTTCTGTGTCACAAATTCTACAAAACATGTGTCATTTAAAAATATTATCTTTTTCCTATAGCAATTTTCAAGGAGAAGCATTTGGTGACTCTGATTTTTTTGGATGCATCAAACATGACATAGAGGAATTATACTTGAGTGATAATAAACTCAGTGGCCATTTGCCAACTTGGATTGGGCGTTTGGAAAAACTGAATTACCTTGATCTTTCAAATAATTATTTTTGTGGCAATATTCCTCATAGTCTTGGTCAGCTTGTAAATTTAATAATCCTTGATCTCTCAAATAATTCTTTAACTGGCCTCATTCCTCAAAGTATTGGCGACCTTGTAAATTTAAAAGCCCTTGATCTCTCAAGTAATTCTTTAACTAGCCTCATTCCTCAAAGTATTGGCCAGCTTGTAAATTTAACTATCCTTGTTCTATCAAATAATTCTTTTAATGGCAATTTCGCTCAAAGAATTTGTCACCTTGTAAATCTAAATAGCCTTGATCTTTCTTATAACAATTTCTCTGGTGAAATTCTAAATTGTTGGAGAGAAAATCCACAATTTGGATTGATGAAAATAAATCTTTCATTCAATAAACTGTCTGGTGCTTTCCCTACCTCAATTGGCAAGCTTTCCTTGCTACTTTGGTTGCATTTAAACAATAACTATCTTGAAGGAAAGCTTCCATTGACTTTGAAAAATTCAAAGCAATTAAGAATTTTAGATTTAGGCGAAAATAAGTTTTTTGGAAGTATACCATCATGGACCAATAAAACTTTTCCTGCCTTGCAAATTTTGAGGTTGCGGGATAACATGTTAGATGGTAACATTCCTTCTACTCTGTGCCAACTCAAATCGCTTCAAATATTGGACCTCGCAAATAACAACTTAAGTGGCTCAATACCCCATTGCATTGGCAATCTGATGGGAATGACTAAAGATAGTGCTCATATGCAAAACTCAACCGACTCTTTTAGTGTTTATACAGGATCCAACTTATACATAGAAACTTGGCATGATCAGAATGTGAAACAAGTTATGAAAGGGAGAGAATACGACATTATTGGAATCTTGCGTCTTATGGTAAATTTGGATTTTTCAAATAACAGTTTGGAAGGATGGATTCCTCTTGAGTTATTCTCGCTAGTTGGATTGATAAGCTTCAACCATTCACACAATCATTTCAAAGGAGAGATTCCAGATATTATAGGGGATATGAAATCCCTTGAATCCTTTGACATCTCTTGTAACCAAGTTCAAGGCACAATTCTAGAGAGTATGTCCAAGCTAACAACATTGAGCCATTTGAATATGTCATACAATAACCTTTCAGGGCCAATTCCAACTGCAAATCAATTCTTGACTTTGGATGACCCATCTATTTATGTCGGCAACCCTTTTCTTTGCGGGATCGCACTACAGAAAAAGTGCCAAGGTGATAATCCTCATCAAGTTCCTGGAGCCAAAAAATCAGAAGATGAGGATGATTCATAAAAAGTATGGTTTTATTTTGTCATAGCAATTGGGTTTGCCATTGGCTTTTGGGGAGTTATTGGGACTTTGGTGTTGAAGAAGAGTTGGAGATATGCTTGTTTCCGCCGAGTGGAAGATGTAGCAGATGACATATATGTGTTCACTTCAATAAAAATAGCAAAGCTGAAGAGGCTGCTCACAAACCATGTCCATGGCTGATCTTTGTAGCTGTATGTGTATCTTTATTATCTCCCTTGTTGCAAGTATCATGTAATGTTTCAATATGCGTGTGACAATAATATATCGTGCATGTCTTCATGAGTTCACTGTGAACAAAAGTACTAAATCTTCAGTTCTTCAAATTTTTTGTTTGTCGATGAGATTCTATTTTAATGTCATTAAAAAACTCATTACATGATTATTACATTAATCTATATATGGTAATTCAAATTCTTCACGCCTATATGTTAATTCATCAAAGCTCAGATAAATGACATGGCTAGTAAATATTGCCTTCTTTAATTGTGCATAGTTGAGAAGTAACGGCCAATTAACAAGCCTAAAACAAATATTGTTGAAATAATTTATAGGGTTAATACTACTTTTTATCCTTATAGTTTATACTCATTTTAATTTTGATCCCTAAAGTTTTAAACAGGTGGTTTTTGTTCATAAAGTTTACTCCGTTTCAAATAATTAGTCCTTATAATTTGGAAAGGACATTGATGCTTTAAGTTTGATGATGTGATATTAACGGTGTTAAAATTACTTATGTAGGTAGCTAACTGGGCAAGATGATTGCTCAAATTAGAGAAGAAAACCCAATCATCTTGCCCACAATTTTAACGGCGTTAATGCCACACATCAAACTTAACACTGTTAATATCCTTTTCAAATTATAGGGACTAACAGTTTATAACGGAGTAGACTTCAGATACCAAAACCACATGTTTGAAACTTTAGGAATCAAAACAAAAAATGACTATAAACTACAAAGACAAAAGATGGCATTAACCCTAATTTATATTATACATGAGAAGACAATAGTCAGTTGAAATAGCAATATGATATAATATGGAGCAAAACATTATTAAAAAAAAAGTAGAGATAATTATGGACGCATGATATTAGGCGCTGAATTTAGGATCTGTAAGTGTATGTTTGTGAAGGAAGAAGCAAGATCCAAAAATGAGCTGAAGAAGAGAGAATAGTAATAATAACTGAGTTTGATCAAATTATAATAAATATTATCTCAAGGGGGTAGAGTCAGAATATAAGAATAAGAGAAGCCAAGATTGAAACAATAGGCCTCGTTCTTCGTATGAGAAGTTTCAATCACTTAGGTATTAGGTCTCGAGTTCAAAGTTCAAACCAGTGTGAATGCAAAAACCACTAAATATTAGTCTCATGCCTTTTATTTGCACATTTCAAGCCATTTCATTTTAACTTCTTTCCACAAGATCATAGCCTGTGAATGTATGTGTATTTCTTTTTTCCTGGCTCTGATTCAGATGTTTGCTTATCCTAATAAAATAAGAGTGGCATATGCTTAATCAGTGTATGCATGCTTGCATAATTAAAACATTATTAATTATATAATGATATTTTCATTCAAATTTCACAACTACATATTTACCTTCTTTTCCTGTGCGAACTTAATATCAATGGTTCTCTTTTCTAATTATATGAATCTATGACTACAATATTTCATGATAATCTATAACTTTTTATTTGGCCAGCCAATCTAACCGTAAAAAAGTTTTCATATACTTCTCTTGGTACATCTGGACAATTTATTTTTAGAGGTTTCACAAATACGTGATTATTTATATAATAACCTCTTCAAAATGGGTGCTCCCAAACCAAAGTGGAAAAGCATGGGCATTTTATAATAATGAATGCATTAACAAAGAAAATACAGAGCCTCTCAAAAGCTTTTGTAAATAAACAAGGCCATCCAAAACCCTAAGGGATATTTCACCAAAAAATTATTTGATTATATGATGCAAACTTATAAATACTACTAGTATATATTTATTGATCAAGCCCCTAGAGGTAAAAATATAATAACTCTGCTTTTTACTTTCCCAAACTAATATCCACTGATTACTTGCAACTTATCTGCATAAAATGAAATAGTAGCAACAATGATACTATCCGACCAACAACTTAAACACGTTACTAAAATTGTAAACAGTAGAGAGAAAAACACCACAAACACACACACAGGTTTTACAAGAATGTGATTATTTATATGATCTAATCGATTGTCCAAAATGAGTACTCCTAAACCGAATTGGATTAGCATAGAGGTGTTATACTAATAAACAAACAAATGAATGAACAAATAAAGGGACTCAGGTCCTTCAAGCTTAAGCCTAAATAAGCTTAGTAATTAAGGCAGATAAGTGAGATTTGTTCGATGCTGCAGTCAGCCAGTATTCATCTACCTAGCTAGCTAGAAGACCTTCTTTCATCTTAACACTCATAGCCTTCCTTCTCATGTTCAATTTTCACTTAAAACAGTAATTATTTTTCTTTCATTAACAAAATGTGTTAGAACAATATACGTTTGTTCATGAATCTAGGGAATCCCATATGACAAACACCAGCAAAACTAGGGATTCAGATGTCAAGAAGTAAATCTCCCAAGTAGTCTCAACGTTCCCATAGATACCCATAAAAAAGCACATAAAGCAACAAGAACTGGCAAGAAGAAGAAGAAGATTCCCCTTCCTTTACCTGCTCTCTTCACAATTGCAGTTTCATTAGCAGCAGCAGCAGCTATGCTTGCCTGCTTCTCATTATCTCTCACCCTACTAAAGCTAGACACCCGCTCAAGAGCCCGATTTGCATTTTCGGCAGCCGGTGTAGGAGTGGTAGGTATTGACTCAAGGATGGCCCAGAGAGTAGAAGACAATCTACTTGTAAGAACTTCTCTCACCCTGCCACTTTGATTATAATTACCTTCGGCAGGCAAGCTGGCAGATTCATAACCCCCACCTAAACGTATGACCAGAAACTAACATATATTAGAAATCGTCTGTGTTGTGTCTTTTGTTTTTGTTTTTGTCTGTGTTTGTACAAAAGGCACATGAAACAAGCTCAAGTCACATTAATAGCAGTACAGAAAGCTCTCAAAGATGCCACAACACTAATAGTCAAGAAAGGTTTCTTCCATGCATTAGCCGGCTATCAACCAATGGAAGTCAACTTCGAAGAGTTCAGCACAAATGAGAAGTGAAGCTTGCATCTCCATTCAAAACAAATATAGTAAAATCATTATTTTGAGGTTGAGCTAAACCACCAACACTGTTTGAGGTGCCGATGAGTGTACCTGAGGTTGATGAAGAGTAAGAAACATTAGCATGTTCCGTTGAACTCGTGATCTGCCTTTCATGACGCATCAAGAGTTCACTTGGATCTCCATTGTCTCCACGGGGCAGAGATTGATAATGCTGATTCACAAAATTAGCGTCAAAAGTATTCATATGAGGATGTGAAACAACAGTTCCCTAGTCAATATGCCCCCAGTCACAAAGAAACATCTCTGCATCATGGTACAAGTCAAGTGCACTTAAACCATCTTCAAACTCTAAGTTCTCCAAAGGATTTTCTATTCTAGGCAGTGTTGGTTCAGGATCAATGAGATCAGTTATTTCCAAGAAGTCATCCTCATGAAGGAGAGGCTCCTCTACTTGAACGCTGGGACCAGAGGTGAAATCAGGCGCTTCAGAAACATGCACGTGAGAGATAACTGATTGGGTAGGGTCATAGTAGTGATCGCTTGAATGAAACATTTTGATTAGCTCAGCAAATGGCGCCTCATTAGAAATTTGATCCACCACCACACATTCTGTTTCTTCAGCAGCAACCTAGAAATGGATGATTATAAAAAAACAGAATTAATGAAAAATATCACATAGCAACCTGCAAAGATCAAAATATAAGAACTACAAGGTACTAAACAGTTATGCCAAAAATTAACATGCTGCAGTCAAGTAATCATAAACTGTTCAAAGAAACATAATGGCAAAGTATGACGAAAGATCAAAACCACAATCACATATTCTCTCAATATAGTGCCATGGCTTTAACATATTTTTACTAGGCAGGACAACTATATAACTATTAAAAACCCATGATAGTTTGCAAAATATAGCTCTCAAAGGAGTGTTAGTCTACATAAGTGATGCCAGCACCTATGTAAATTTATTTTAGGGTTAAGGTGCAACAATGCACAAGAGCTTTTAGTAAAGGTGCAACCAGCACCAAATGCTTTTTTTTGGTGCAAAATTGCCCCCATGGTTATAAAAATGGGGCAAAAGTCACAGATGAGAGCTTCTGACCGATAACTCCTCATTGTTGACTAACTTTGCTGATGTGGCACGGTACAGGGCTGATGACTGGGCATGATGACTGGGATTAATGAGAACAAGGCATGTAAAACATGGGAAAACGCAGGGCAAGGAAACCATTGGTAAAAAATGCAGCATGTGGGTATTGTGAAGCAAATGAAAACACAAAGTCACAAACAATCGAAGGACTCAAGCACCTGCGGCGGAAAGCTTCGACGGAGCCAAAAATCGAAGCACCTTTGTCAATCGTGAACGAATTGGAGGTAGACGACCGAGTGCGAGCAGCGACGACTGAGTGCGAGCAACGACGACGGCGATATCGAACGTGAGTTTAGGGCTTCATTTTGGGGCAAATAATTGAGTAAAGAAGTCCTGGGTAAGTAGCATTTGGGACCCCTAATCTTTTGTTTTGATGTGTGTAAAGCATTTAGGGCTGTGATTTAATTAAGTAATTGCACTGTATGCAGTGAAGATAGAATCGGACAAGAAGAAAAAAGTGAGAATAGAAGAAGAGAGCATGGAAGGAAATGGTGACAGGTCAGTAACAAAAGCTTGTGAGGTTTATGAATTGGAAAAGAAGGGTTGGGAAGAGAGTAAGGCACGTTTAAGGGGGGGTCATAGCTCAGTGGTTGAGCAAGATGTCATTGACGATCTGGAAGTGTTAGATGATTTTGATGACATTGAATACTTGGGTGAGGATGGGGAAGATGGTTATGATAGTGGAATTTACAAAGGGAAACAAATGTTGACAAGTATAGAGGGAGATGACAGTGATGA
Source organism: Inga oerstediana (assembly GCA_963210345.1). Lineage (NCBI taxonomy): Eukaryota > Viridiplantae > Streptophyta > Magnoliopsida > Fabales > Fabaceae > Inga > Inga oerstediana. Next base: position 64,709,726 of record OY723401.1, on the reverse strand, counting down.
TAATAGGTTAGATGATGATAATGGTAGTGATGGTGCATCCTATTTGGGGCAAAGTTCAGGTAGCGATTCAGATGAGAGTGTGTTTGATGATTTCGAAATTGGGGAGTTGAGTGTGGACAGTGGGATTAGTGATGATGATGATGAAGAATTGGAGCCTGAAATAGACCATGAGCCTGCACAGGAGGTGACAGCTCTTCAAGAGGCTGAAGCCTCAAGTAGTAGGCCCTTTTTGACAGTGGGAATGACATACGGGGACAAAAAAGAGTTGAAGAGGGCTGTAGATAAGTATGTAATAAGTCATGGAGTGAACTTAAAAATAGCAAGAAGTGATAAGAAGACCATAAAAGTGATATGTGAAGATGGATGCCCATTTTCACTATATGCATCAACGTATGGGTTAAGTGTAGGGTTTCAAGTTAAGTCTTTATATGATGAGCATAATTGTGCTCGTGTGTATGACAACCCAAGAGCTTCAACCATGTGGTTGGCAGAGTACTTCAAGGAGAAAGTGCAAGAAGCGCCTAAATTCAAGACAACTGATATGAAGAAGGAGGTGCAGAGGGATTTAAAAGTGAATGTTAGTATACATAAATGTAAGAGAGCGAAGAGGTTAATCATGAAAGAGATGGAGGCTAGTTTCAAAGATGAATTTACCAACTTAGAAGCCTATTGCAATGAATTGAAAATATCAAACCTTGGTTCAGATGTAAGTGTTGAGTTGAGCACAGAAGCTTTAGAACATGGAAGAAGGGTTTTCAAAAGAATGTACTTATGTTTTAATGCTTCGAAGGTAAATTGAACTTCCACTTGTGTTTAAAGATTTCATTTGACAAATCTGTTTTTGCTAACAATAACAATCATGTACATTCTTTAATGGGTTTGTAGGTTGGGTGGAAAGGAGGATGTAGGCCTTTAATTGGGGTGGACGGGACATTCTTGAAAGGGGAATCAAGGGGAATTTTGCTTACAGCAGTGGGTTTCGATGGAAACGATTCATTGTATCTGCTTGCGTTTGGGTTGGTTGAAAAGGAAAATGAACTTCACTGGACTTGGTTCCTAGAATGGATTCGTAGCTCTCTAGATCTAGGTAATGGGGAGTATGTAACCCTCATGTCCGATATGCAAAAGGTAAATTGTTTGTGTTAGATAATATTTTTCTTTGAATTCCCTGCACGATTAAGGTTTTGCTTTCTCAATCTTTTGTTACTTACAAATTGTTTGTGTTTGATAATATCTTTTGGTTTGTGTTAGATAATATCTTTGGTTTCTGTGAATATATATATATATATGGTCAGTGTTTGTGTTGCACGTTTTATGATCCACCACGTATTCACTGTGTTTGTGCCTATTTTGCTGAATTTGTGTGCATAAATGCCATTATCTCCTGTTTGTTTGCAAAATATTTGTTACGAAATGGAAATATTATGAATAAGAAAGATAATCAAATTTTATGGAATTAAACAAAATAAGAAATATATTTTTTGTTTGTTTTTGTTTAAATGAGTTTGATGGAATGGATACGGTATAAGAGTGATTAACTTTCTAGAATGCTTATTTTCTGTTTGTTTGCTAGAAAACAAACTAAGATCATGCTTATTTTCTGTTTATTTGATAAATGCCATTATCCCCTGTTTGTTTGCAAAATATTCCTACAATTTGTTTATTTTCTGTATCTTTATGTATCCTCTCTGTGGGGGACAAATTGTTTTATCACTCTCCCTTATCACAATTCATAAATAGCTTGCAAGTTAGCTGTTGCATTGGTTCGACACATTTTGAATTCCCTGTTGATTCTGTTATATATATATATATATATATATCTCATTGTGTAGATTCTGTATTGTGACCTGTATTGTCTACTCTTATTTTTGTTCGTTTGTATTAGGGCTTGGTTAATGCTGTCAGTGAGGTACTACCAAGAGCTGAGCACAGACTTTGTGCACGGCATATTTATGCCAATTGGAGCAAGAAATGGAGAGGGAATGAGTTGAAGAAAAAATTTTTCTCTTGTGCTTGGAGTACTTTTGAGGAGGAGTTTAAAGATAATCTAAATGAACTTGGTTCATTGAGAAAAGAAGCTGCCATAGATGCCATGACATATAATGTACATGCATGGGTAAGAGCCTATTTCTCTACTAGATGCAAGTCTTGGGTTGTGGACAACAACTTGAGTGAGTTTTTAAATGCGTGGATCGATGAGTATAGGTTTCTTCCAGTCATAAGAATGTTTGATGAAATTAGACTTAGGATGATGACAAAATGGGCAGAGAGTGAGGTAAATGTTAGGAATTGGAGTGGAGGGTATAGTCCAAAGTGTATTGAGCTCTTTGAGGCTAATAGATATCTTACAGTTAATTGTAGAGTATTCTTTAATGGGGATCAGGGATATAAGGTTGCTGAGGGGCAAAATAGACACACTGTTCAGCTGTCTAGGTCTATGTGTACATGTAGGGCATGGGATTTGACAGGAATCCCTTGCCAACATGCCATTTGCGCAATGTATCATGCTAAAATAGATCCAAAATCTCATATCTCACATTATTATCACAAGGACACCTATCTAGCTAGCTATAGAAGTAAGCTACAACCTGTGAGGGGGGAAAAATTTTGGGACACAAACTTTTCTGCCAATGCTGCCACCTCCAACTTCAAACTTACCTGGAAGGCCTCAAAAGAAGAGAAAAAGAACTGAGGAAGCAGACAGAAGAAGGAAGAAGTTTACTCCTGGAAGTGTGCCAACTCCATCAAATGCCCCTCAACCACAACAACAACGATTAACTAGGCGCGGCAAAGTTCACAAATGTAGTGTGTGCAATAAAGAGGGACATAACAAATCCACTTGTCAAGAGGTAAGTCATTTTGATGCTCTGATCTTTTATTCTTAAATTGCACAAAATATAAATTGGAAGAGGAAACTCTGATCTTCTGTTGGTCATGTTTTAGTTGGTTATTGTTTATTGGTTATTAGTAGGAAAATGCTTCTGTTGGTCATGCTTCTGGTGCTTTTCGTTTTGTTTTCTTTTACCTTCTTCAGGGTGCTTTAGCCAGTAGGAAAATGCTTCTGTTGGTCATGCTTCTGGTGCTTTTCATTTTGTTTTCTTTTACCTTCTTCAGGGTGCTTCAGCCAGTAGGAAAATGCTTCTGTTGGTCATGCTTCTGTTTTTCTATACGTTAATCATCATTGCTTTAGCACCAATATTGTTTTATGCCTGGTAATTTTTCTTTTCGGGATGTTTAATTGCAGACATGTGAGTCAGCAGTTCAGCTGCGGAAGGCTGGTAAGGTCACTGTAAGAGAATCAAACTTGAAAAGATTAGGCTCTGTTCATTCCAAAAGAGGTGTGGTGGATGAACATTTTGAGGTACTTGACTTGATCATTTGCTGATTAGAAAGTTGACATCTTCAGAGATGAATATTTTTTAGTTGATTGCTATCTTGTCAAGTAATTTGAGGTATTGGACTTGATCGTTTGCTGAATACATGAAACCTTTCTACGATTACTAGTAGATGTATTTTTGGGATTCCATTCTGCTTTCAATTTTAAACTGCATTTGATGGTAAGCACCCTCGAATTAGTGAAGAAATTTATAGTAGGAAAATGCTTATGTTGGTCATGCTTATGTTGCTTTTCGTTTTGTTTTCTTTTACCTTCTGCAGGGTGCTTCAGCCAAAAGTGTTCAGCCCCCACAACCATCCCAACCCACCCAGACTTCTCAAACAGCACCTGCGCCCACTACTTCATCCCAAGGAAAGTCAAAAGCAAATAGGTGCTCCTACATGTCACGGGCTCAATATGGGTTTGGTGTACTTCATGAAGAAAGCATTGGCCATACTGTCTACAATGTCAGTTTATCCTTACATGCAACTATGACTCTCTTGCTTATTTTTGTATCCTTACTGTTTACAATATGAAGAAAGGCTATCTTTATATTTTTGTTTCCTTCTTATTTTGCAACTAGGCCTCTCATCTGAGGTGGTGCTTGAAGAAGGGACAGCAGAAGAATATATGCATCATTATGAAGACCCACAAACAAAATTCCCTATTCCCAATGAAAAGGAATTGAGAATGTCAAGGGCTGCAACCTCTAGTGCATCAGAAGGTTCGAGGTTGATTCAATTTGAGCCTCAAGCGACAGACTTACCATTTCAACCACGCGGTCTACAATGGTTGGGGCAACCATGTGTCACAACAAGACAACTCTTGGCACAGAGACAGAGTCAAATTCAAAAGACCAAAAAAAAATCAAAGAAGACATATATATAGTTTTTTATGTTTTCTTGGCACTTGTAAATTCATATTTTGAGTACATGTCTGGGTGAAACTCAAACACCTTTTGTTAATATGTATGTTGGTGAGTCTTTAACATCACATATGCCACTGGCCCAGGTTTATGCCACTGGATTTATTCCCTTTTGTTAACATGTACATGCCACTGGCCCAGGTTTATGCCACTAGATTTATTCCCTTTTGTTAACATGTACATGACGATTAACCAGGTTTATATCACTGTCATTTATTCCCTTTTGTTAACATATTCTAGTTTCATTGTTATATGCTTCCTCTTTCTCCTGTGTTTGCATTTATACATTATATACAATGGTCAATTTTCTTTGTTTTGCTTTGAATAGCCATATCCTTATACATTATAATACGTAATCTAATTATAATTCTGCATTTAACATTTATATCCAAAAAGAAAGAAAGGTATTTTTCCTTCCCCTACTAACATTACAATTTGTCCAGAGTTTTTATAATACATTACATAATACATTCAACCTTACTTAGTAATTTTCTGTCTTTTTTCACATTCAATCACAACTCACCCTATACAATGGGCTTACAAGGTAAAACCAACCACACCCAAGTGATAATCAATATAACCATTGCAATTTTGAACTTCATCTTCGTTCTCTGTAGGTCTCTTTCTCTATTCCCATATGAGGCTTTCAACTTGGTCACCTCACCATGGATTGATACAAGCTCTTCATATAACTTCTCAGCATCTCTCCCTCTTTGAAGTTGTCTTCTTTCATCATATAGCTTGTCTATGTCATTCAGTAAATCTTTTATCACTTCATTTGCCCTTCCCCTAAATTCACCATCGTGCCAGGCAAAAAAACCACAACCCCCATCCTGTTAACAAGCAATATCATATCAGTGATGGGAACTTTGTGTTCCAAATAACTGCACAACTAACACAAATATCAGAAGCAGTAATATATATTGGCAAAGTACTTGTCAGATCCTAATTTACTCACTCTCATTCTCCCACACCAATCACTTCATTATATTGGCGACACCAAATCACATATCCACTGACTTAAGTAATCCCAATTATACCATCAATATCAATATAAAGAATGAGAAAAGCCATACTATTTCCACAGTAAGAATTTAGGATGCTCTAGCTTGAGTTCCATGGGGCCCTCTCCATTCATGTTACATTCGAACAATTTTAGCCTAGTTTTCCATTTGCCAAATGGTCTGATTTACATATAAACCACTACCACACATGTTTATGAACAAAACCTAAAGTCCTCTTGGAAGAAAAGAGGTCATATGGAATCATCCACACCCATTGCTATACAGGTGGGGGTTAACAAATATTACTTGTAACCCCCTGCCGTAATTATATCCGGAATACGCAATTAAAGTGAAATAGAGACCAATAATAAACAAATAACAAATTGCAAACCCATCTACCAGACGGGGTTTTCATAAATGCCTTTCAAAATCATTGATAACTTGGTCTCACAGTCACATTCCGAATACAATTACTACGCGGAATATCACATTCATGGGAAATCAGAGTACACAATATAATCCCGGCAATCCCGGGTTCCATACATTAACTCAAAGCCTTATAGGGCATATTCGCCCCTACAAGCCCTCATATGGGGATTACACAAATTCTCATACCAAATACATACTCGAATATACATTCCAACCTACACAATTATATATCCAAATATACTTAATCCCAATCATGCATTGATAGCCACCTATCACAAGATTACAACCCGAACGAGTCCTGTCGCCTTTGATTGATTACTCCATCCTCGATCCACCTACCCTGTCTAAATTGTTGGTAGGGGAGGGTGAGATTCGAGAGAATCTCAGTAGGATAACAATATCAAAATGCATGTATGATAGATTTTAATGCATGACATGCTTGTATCACACAACTCATGATAACACAATGACAATTTGCAAGCTCAATGCTTCGAACAATATACTTATGGCCATAGCATAAATTGAAACATAGCTTCAAATTACACATAATTATGCAAAGCTAAGACATGCACCAACACACTAACACATATATCAAATACAAGCAGAAGAGATATGTTCCCTACATTAACCCTTTTCCGCCTCGAAACGCGTGCCTCGATCTACGTGCAAACAGCTCGGGGCTCCATATTCGATCCTACAATGTCAAATGTACTATTTAGACACTTCCATAGTGTTTCTGGGGGTCATATGATTCTATCTTGAAAATTTACCAAAATGCCCCCGGGACCCCGGCCCGGCCCCGCCGTACCCGGTCCGGCTGCACTTTTCCCGAAATTTTGACATGGGCTATTCTGACATATTTTCGCCCAAGGAATCCATTTCCGGACTCGGAATTATCAAATTCAATTTCATATTACGAAATTGCCCTTGCCAGCCCTACTTTTAGGGTTTTAGGGGCGTTTCCGTAATTATGCTTTCTCGGCCTTTTCCGAAAAAGTGCCCAACTGTAACCCCACCTAATTTTCCCTCCTGAACTCAATGGAATCATCAAATCATTGAAAATCCAACTCTAAGACCCATTTATAGTGCTGGCCGAAATATATGGGCTTTCAGGGGAAAATTGGGGTTTTTCGGTTTCGGCTCCGTAAACGTGTTTCTTTCAACTCCTAACCACTTTATTAACCATTACATTAGGTTACAACTAATATCAAGATCCAATTTGGGCAGCATAACAGCCCCACACACATATTTTCCATTTTTGAAACCAATGACAATCCGGCGAAATTTCACCGATTAAATTGTCCACAGCAGCCAGAATAAGCAATATACCAAAGTTTGGAAGTTACCTCAAGCTCCCACTAGCTTTTCCCAAATTTGGCTGAACCCTAGCCTCTTTGAACCATCAAAATTCTTTGCTTCAAAACCTTAATTCACATAGAGGAATAGCTTAGGAGAAGGATTATACACGTTAGGTACGAATTCACCGAAGAAATCGACCTTCCTTGTGAGATTTCTCCTTCCTTCTCCCTCTTTTCTCCAAGCTCTCTCTCACGTCTATTTTTCTGCAATGGGGTCGTGAAATGGCTGATGAAGATGGTGGAAATGCTTTTAATTCCATGCTGATGTCATCTTGTATTGAGATGATGTCATAATTCCCATAATTGGCATTTTCGGATTTTCTGGCAGATTTTCTGCCCAAACTTTGAAAAATCATAACTAATTCTAGAAAAATCGAAATGAGGTGATTCCAAAGCCAAATGAAAGCTATTTAAGTCCTCTATATAGGAAAAATATTTACCAATACTAGAAATCACCACAAAAATCCAGAATTACACAACTTTCATCACTACCCCAAAACAGAGTCCACTTTCAACCTCAAACTTTGGACAGCTATAACTCCCAGTTCCCAAAACGAAATGACACAAGTTATATGTCCATTTTGAAGCTTGGGATGTGAACTTTAAGACTGAAAAGATTCATAATTTTCTGACATCATTGGCCTATTAAAAACGTCCACACGAGAAGACTGCCCAGACAGAATTCACACTGGACAACATTTCTAGTTTTGCAACCAATGTGTCCAATCCAATTTAAATCAATTCCAATGATTAAATACCACAACATGACACCATTTCCATCACAATACCCCATTCAATTATTCCCTCTATTCTAAGTCAATTTGGATGTTAATCCACAATTGAACTCAAATACAGGGTTTTGGCGTTGTTCATAACACAAGTGACTACAATCCACTTTATATTCTCTAAAAGGGTTCATTGATCACTAACCACGTCCACTTTTGTAGTCATTAACCCCCAATCACAATTTGGGATCTTGCTAAACCGGGGCTTAGCAATCCACTAATCTTAGGCTTATTCTCTAGCCTCGAGTCTCGAAATTCGGGGTGTTACATTTCTCCCCCCGTTCAATAAATTTCGTCCTCGAAATTTGTCATACTACTTAATCCAAAAACTACGGATGCTTCTTCACGACAGCTTCCATTTCACAATTCATTTCATATTGGGACGGTCTCCTCTAGACCACCCACACACAACCGATAATCCACAAATCCGATTCTCGCAAGAATCTCAACAATGAATGCAACTCAGTTGCCACAAATTGCAATCGGCCCATTTCACGATTGCCGCACAAACATAATCACCACATGGTGTCAAATAAATACAATCGCCTCCACGCACGATTGCCACAAAACCATCATCACATAATCACAATCGTCGCAAGCCCTCTAACTCATGAGTGGCTAGCGTATCTCAATATCCGAAGGCTCTAATTTATGAGCCACATCATAAGATCTCGGCAGTTGGGCAGCATAGGCCACCATTCTGCTCAACTCAATCTTGTTATTCCTTCTGGGAATAACCCCAAAACACCGCAACCTCAATACAACAAACGACAGCCTTAGCTGTATACACAAACATTCTAACTTTCACTATATCCACTTTCACAGCTTTACCCTCACCCGTACACCCATCAGTAACTCCACTAGTGGTACCGGGACTTTTGGGAATTCACAACAATATCACATCTATATCAACTTTTATGGTGTAGCCCTTACCCGTACACCCACCAGTGACTCCGCTAGTGGTAACCGGGACTTTTGGGTATCAACACAAATTTACTTCTGTATCAACTTTCATGGTGTCGCCCTCACCCGTACACCCACCAGTGACTCCACTAGTGGTAACCGGGACTTTTGGGTATCAACCACAATCGCATCAAGTCACTCCGGAATCTCAATCTCTTCTATCCGAATCACCCTACCATAATGGCCCACCTAGAGTCTCAGTCTCTTCTATCCAGGAGCTTTTTATTGTCACGCCCACCCCGGTTTTACCCCCTCTAGGGATGCCCCGTGCCAGTGGTGCCCACCCCGGTTTTACCCCCCGCTGGGGATGCCCCGCGACGGTGGCTGGGTTACTCAATTATTGTCACACCTACCCCGGTTTTACCCCCTCTAGGGATGCCCCGTGCCGGTGGTGCCCACCCCGGTTTTACCCCCCGCTGGGGATGCCCCGCGACAGTGGCTGGGTTACTCACATTTCACCCAGGACTCACAAGAAAATCCATAATCACACCCTACCCTCATCCCCTTTCTCCGTCGGGAAGACACACAGTCTAACCCGAACCGTTGCTAGCTACTCAGGGACTATTGGCGTAGCGGTGCTCACACACAGCCTTTCGGCTTCCACATTACACTCCACCCTCATCCCCTTTCTCCGCCGGGAAGACACACAGTCTTTACCCGAACTGTTGTTAGCTACTCAGGGACTATTGGCGTGGCAGTGCATACACATAGCCTTATAGCTCATACAGCTATCCGGCTTCCACAACTGGCCCATCGACCTACACAAATGGCCTGTCCCCCGTAAACTACCGCCCCAAAGGCACGGTCCTCCGCATAGGAATCACCCCCATGCGGCCGCAGGTAAGAGACTCACAATGCACAATTGCAACAAGCTGGAACCAGGCATATTAACAACTTCACCTTCAACATCTTGAACTCTTTTCACGTACTGGGATCCTTCAAGACCCCCCTTTTCACAATACAGCTTGACCCCGAAGTTTTACCTCCCGAAGCCATCACTAACGCATTGCACTTTCTGCAAATTCGAGCTTCTGCTCAACACAATTCTCAAACATCACATTCACTATGCTTCCGCTACACACTCTGAGGTCTTTATCCTCATCTGTGCCTTCACAATGTCAGGGTAACTCAATAGGAGTCCCATAGGAATCTCCTACTACCCCTGTCCACACACATAATCTGTGCCAGACCTTGGCTCAATTCAATTAGAATCATTCAGAGCCATAACCAACACATCGTTGAGATCCCATACTCCCAATGTTCCCAGAGCTCTACTCTACGATTCAACGTCACGGCGATTGCTCTCGACGGTTCGTTATCAAGGAGGCTGCACACTAGGGTTCATCGTCACAGTGGCTCCACTCTAGGGTTCATCGTCATGGTGGCTCCACACTATGGTACTATACCCGATGCTTCACTCAGTCACTTGACTGGTCAGCCCCTTCGGTCAGCATCCTCCGTAGGTAGCCCTCTCCGATCAGATCTCACCGTAGGTAGCCCTCTTCCATCAAAACTCCCTGTAGGTAGCACTCTCCGATCCGAATCCTCCATAGGTAACTTTTCCCTCTGCTAGATTTACAACTAGCAATCTCGGGTACCTGATACATATTTCAATTCAATTCTAGTACCATACTCTGGCACAACAGACCATCCAGGTCAAATGCAATTCCTATGAATCAGCCCAGCTATGGAGTCTGATCCTTGGATCACAGCTCATCTATCCAAACCTCAACCTTAGTTGAACTGGGAAATCACTTCCCTCAATTCCACGGAGCATTATCAACCCCAACACAAATCCAAATATCTTTGCCAGCCTAAGGCACCATGGTCCCCTAGGTCTTAAGGCCTTTAAACACACAAACTCAGGACAACCAAATAATGTATACACATAATCCACAAATCTCATATATCCACAACACCAGAGATATAAATGTGTATACCACAAACAACCAAAATCACAAATCATTGCCTATTCCTTAGGCAATCATAACTCATCACTCATTCCCTAGCTTAGCCTAAGGGAAATATCCTAGCAAAATCCATCTTTGCCAGGAACTGCAGCTCTGATACCAAAATGTAACCCCCTGCCGTAATTATATCCGGAATACGCAATTAAAGTGAAATAGAGACCAATAATAAACAAATAACAAATTGCAAACCCATATACCAGACGGGGTTTTCATAAATGCCTTTCAAAATCATTGATAACTTGGTCTCACAGTCACATTCCGAATACAATTACTACGCGGAATATCACATTCATGGGAAATCAGAGTACACCATATAATCCCGGCAATCCCGGGTTCCATACATTAACTCAAAGCCTTATAGGGCATATTCGCCCCTACAAGCCCTCATATGGGGATTACACAAATTCTCATACCAAATACATACTCGAATATACATTCCAACCTACACAATTATATATCCAAATATACTTAATCCCAATCATGCATTGATAACCACCTATCACAAGATTACAACCCGAACGAGTCCTGTCGCCTTTGATTGATTACTCCATCCTCGATCCACCTACCCTGTCTAAATTGTTGGTAGGGGAGGGTGAGATTCGAGAGAATCTCAGTAGGATAACAATATCAAAATGCATGTATGATAGATGTTTAATGCATGACATGCTTGCATCACACAACTCATGATAACACAATGACAATTTGCAAGCTCAATGCTTCGAACAATATACTTATGGCCATAGCATAAATTGAAACATAGCTTCAAATTACACATAATTATGCAAAGCTAAGACATGCACCAACACACTAACACATATATCAAATACAAGCAGAAGAGATATGTTCCCTACATTAACCCTTTTCCGCCTCGAAACGCGTGCCTCGATCTACGTGCAAACAGCTCGGGGCTCCATATTCGATCCTACAATGTCAAATGTACTATTTAGACACTTCCATAGTGTTTCTGGGGGTCATATGATTCTATCTTGAAAATTTACCAAAATGCCCCCGGGACCCCGGCCCGGCCCCGCCGTACCCGGTCCGGCTGCACTTTTCCCGAAATTTTGACATGGGCTATTCTGACATATTTTCGCCCAAGGAATCCATTTCCGGACTCGGAATTATCAAATTCAATTTCATATTACGAAATTGCCCTTGCCAGCCCTACTTTTAGGGTTTTAGGGGCGTTTCCGTAATTATGCTTTCTCGGCCTTTTCCGAAAAAGTGCCCAACTGTAACCCCACCTAATTTTCCCTCCTGAACTCAATGGAATCATCAAATCATTGAAAATCCAACTCTAAGACCCATTTATAGTGCTGGCCGAAATATATGGGCTTTCAGGGGAAAATTGGGGTTTTTCGGTTTCGGCTCCGTAAACGTGTTTCTTTCAACTCCTAACCACTTTATTAACCATTACATTAGGTTACAACTAATATCAAGATCCAATTTGGGCAGCATAACAGCCCCACACACATATTTTCCATTTTTGAAACCAATGACAATCCGGCGAAATTTCACCGATTAAATTGTCCACAGCAGCCAGAATAAGCAATATACCAAAGTTTGGAAGTTACCTCAAGCTCCCACTAGCTTTTCCCAAATTTGGCTGAACCCTAGCCTCTTTGAACCATCAAAATTCTTTGCTTCAAAACCTTAATTCACATAGAGGAATAGCTTAGGAGAAGGATTATACACGTTAGGTACGAATTCACCGAAGAAATCGACCTTCCTTGTGAGATTTCTCCTTCCTTCTCCCTCTTTTCTCCAAGCTCTCTCTCACGTCTATTTTTCTGCAATGGGGTCGTGAAATGGCTGATGAAGATGGTGGAAATGCTTTTAATTCCATGCTGATGTCATCTTGTATTGAGATGATGTCATAATTCCCATAATTGGCATTTTCGGATTTTCTGGCAGATTTTCTGCCCAAACTTTGAAAAATCATAACTAATTCTAGAAAAATCGAAATGAGGTGATTCCAAAGCCAAATGAAAGCTATTTAAGTCCTCTATATAGGAAAAATATTTACCAATACTAGAAATCACCACAAAAATCCAGAATTACACAACTTTCATCACTACCCCAAAACAGAGTCCACTTTCAACCTCAAACTTTGGACAGCTATAACTCCCAGTTCCCAAAACGAAATGACACAAGTTATATGTCCATTTTGAAGCTTGGGATGTGAACTTTAAGACTGAAAAGATTCATAATTTTCTGACATCATTGGCCTATTAAAAACGTCCACACGAGAAGACTGCCCAGACAGAATTCACACTGGACAACATTTCTAGTTTTGCAACCAATGTGTCCAATCCAATTTAAATCAATTCCAATGATTAAATACCACAACATGACACCATTTCCATCACAATACCCCATTCAATTATTCCCTCTATTCTAAGTCAATTTGGATGTTAATCCATAATTGAACTCAAATACAGGGTTTTGGCGTTGTTCATAACACAAGTGACTACAATCCACTTTATATTCTCTAAAAGGGTTCATTGATCACTAACCACGTCCACTTTTGTAGTCATTAACCCCCAATCACAATTTGGGATCTTGCTAAACCGGGGCTTAGCAATCCACTAATCTTAGGCTTATTCTCTAGCCTCGAGTCTCGAAATTCGGGGTGTTACATTACTCTCGCTTATCTTCCTCAACATCTTCAACATATGTAAGATCTGTAGCACTAGATCCTTTTCTTTCTTTCCGGTCTAGCTTAGCGGCCACATCCCCACTCATCTTCATTACTCTAAAGAAAAACATAATCACATTCTTCTCATTGCAAAGAACTGACAAGGAAGCTGCATGCCATTACATCCAATGCCAATATATGATTATAAATTAGACAATGCCACGCCTTGCTTTATTTGTTTGCTACAACATTCTTCTGGTTTGGTCATTAAGGATTTAATTATGATTAAGATCGTGGGGATGCCTTCTAAAACTCCATTATCCAACACTAAATTAATCAATTTGATTGCTGGATTTAGGCACTACAAACGCAACGTACTCACAGTGCTATGATTAATCACAGAGCAAAGCTTTCAACCTTACAAAAATTCTTAGCTTTTAGAAAAACCTTTCAACATTGACAAAGGAATATGATCCACACAAGCATTAAGTTCACCACATAAAACCCATTCCTAACACATACAAACACTGTAGAAGATTCAATATTTGGTATCATTTTTCACCTGGTAGTAATTCCGGCAGCCGCAGAATTGCCTACCTGGGTTGCCTTCAGTCCACGACGTCCACCGTGGAGCAACAAAGCCGTGATGGCACAGTCTCGTTGGACCCTCATACTCCTCCTCGCGACTCGGCTGCCTCATCAAAACAACCCTTCTTCTGCTCCTCCCCGTTGTCGAAGTTGAAGATGCTGCCATTTCGTCGCCGTCGGAACTGATTTCGCAACCCTCTCTCTCGGATTCGTTCAAGATTGTTGCTCGCGCTTGGAATTTTGCCTCCGTCGAAGCTATCCGACCGTGGTGTTCAGATTACTTTCCTTACCTAAATATCCAATGGTTTCCTTGCCCTGCGTTTTGCCACGTTTTACATGCCTTGTTCTCATTAATCCCAGTCATCATGCCCAGTCATCAACCCTGTACCGTGCCACATCAGCAAAGTTAGTCAGCAAAGAGGAGTTAACGGTCAGAAGCTCTCATCTTTGACTTTTGCCCCATTTTTATAACCACGGGGGCAATTTTGCATAAAAAAAAAAGCATTTGGTGCTGGTTGCACCTTTACTAAAAGCGCTTGTGCATTTTTGCACCTTAACCCTTTATTTTAAAATTTAAATTTTAACAAAGAAGTTTAAATATAACATAAAATTAAGGTGACTAGATAAGCTCCAACATGCAGAACTAATGAAGTTTCCTAGATTTTGATCCCTATTTATATCGGTTTATTTATTTTAAAATTTAATTTTTAAAGAAAAAAGGGCAAATTTGTCAATGGCACCCTGGCCTATATGACAAATACAATAATGCCCAATGGCAACAATAGATTAAGAACAATTTAAAAACCCCAAAAACCATTATCAACTGAAGAGCTTGAAGAGACTAATTCAAAGATATCGTCTTTCATAGCTTTCTGAACTTCCATCGTAAACTTCCAAATGCAACTATTCCTATGCTTCCAAAGGCACCAGCAAGTGATAACAAAGACCACATCCCAAGGTATGCCTTAAACTTTCTCTCTCTCTGTTTTTTTTTTCCTTTAAGTTCTCTTGCACCCATTCTGGTAAACTGCATGTAAAAAACTTACTTTGAGGTTGCTATTGCAAAGAAAGCCACACCTTCCTTGCCCTTACACAATCTCTGAATTCTCTAATTCATTAATTCTTTGAAGCAATAATGAATTCTCTAATTCATTAATTCTTTGAAGCATCTTTTCCCCATAGCAATCTATCCTTCCTCCATCCTCTGATAGGTATTCTACAAGAACATCCCAACGCCAGCCCCCATTCACATTAACCAAATCTGCAACTACCCATTTCAAAATCCCTGTCAAGAACCAATTTGATGATAATTTTCTGTTCACTAAAATTGCAACCACAATCATGTCCAAAAATAACATTTTAAATAAACAAACTAAGCACTTGGATTTGATCAAATTTTATTGAATTCATTAATTTGTATACAAACCAAGTTCCTCAATTTGGTAATTAGTTAACTATAAGTTCTCTCTTGCTAGAAAAATTGCTTTGTAGGTAGAACGAAAAGTAATTTTCTGATAAAAAAACCTACTAAATAATGAATAATGGATATAAAAGCATATAATACCTTGGTATACCACAAGGGCACACTCTGTGTGTTTCTTAGAAATTTGATCCACCACTACACTCTGTGTTTCTTCTGCAACAACCTGTAATTAATAGAAGATTATAAAAAAAACAAAGTTAATTAAAAATCATGCCAAAAAAATTATCACATAGCAACCTGCAATGATTAAATTATAAGAACTACAAGTTTTCCAAACAGTCATGCGAAAAAGCAACATGTGGCAATCAGGTATACCACAACCAAGTGCTAGCGCTTAGTGGCTCAAGTGACGTAGCTGGTGGTCTTTGTGCCACTTTGTCTCGGGTTCGATCCAGCCCTTACGCACTAGCGTGCCCAACCAAAAAAAAAAAACCCACAACCAAGTATTCTCTCAATCTCGGACAATTCTCTTTTCTTCTTGCACAAATCTAGACAATGTCATTGCTTTAACATATTTATAGTTTTTTTAACTAAGCAGGACAAATATATAACCATTGAATCCCCATGATAGTTTGCAAAATCTTAGTGTGAAGGAGTATTAGAAATCGTCTGTGTTTTTCTTACATAAAGTATGTGCTACTCCTGATTTATAAATAACACAACTTAGATGAATTTTATACTTTATACTAATACTCCCTCCGATCCTTAATATAAGATATATTTAGAGAGCTGATCTTAGTCGTAAATATCATAAATAATTTTTTATTTGTCAATCTTTTCCTAATTTACTTCTATAGATGCTCCCTCAACAATAATCAAGGAGGAGAGGGAATGATGGGATTAAAAAAGATAACTAGAGTGTTTTAGAAAATATATTTCATATTAACTAACTTAATCAACTTCCTTAATCTAATTAAATTAGGTCAATATATCTTATTTGAAGTACTGGAGGGAGTGTCATTTTTTGTGAACCCAAAGTATCCCCAAGTCACTTTGGACTTGAGCTTAATTTCTATTAGGTCAGGAGTGTTAACGTTAAAGCCCTCTCAATAGGTACGCTTTGTGGGATTCAAACTTTTGTTCTTCTCCTTATGAGAGTGAGACTGCTTAACATTTCAACTAACAGGTTGTTGGTTATACTAATATCTTTTTTTCATAACTTATACATTCATTATACCATAGGCACTTGGAGTCTATAAGGCCCGGTAATATTTGGTATCAATATAATATATTGTGAATTAATTGCTAAGCGGACTGATTTAATCAATTTTATAATTTTTCTAAGTGTTCCTTCTCTTAATCACATGATATTACCCTTTGACCTTTGTCTTGCATTTTTTTGGTAATATCCACATCTTCAGTTGTTATCCTTTGTGAGTGTTTATGTAGTAGTCTTTTCCTTTATGTATGACAGGATCAGACGGCTTCTAGTTTTTTTTTTTTTTTTGTTTAATGATGTTGATATTTTCATTAAAAAAATTACATGATATATATTACGTTATTTTATGGATTATATGTGCAGTGCATTTAGGAAGAAAAGACACAATATTTACAGAAATAGCAAAATGACAGGCAAGGATGAGAAGGATTGTGGCTGAAGAATAATGAACAAGGCAAGGAAGGACCAGATTAAGGATAATAGCACCTTAGTACTGAAATGTCAATCTCACTCGTTCAATTTAATATTTTTCAAGAAAGGACGATAAATCAGGAATGTTGGCGAATTCACCAGAGGTGTAGGATAATGCTATCTAGTTTGAGTTTGGCGAATCCACCGATTGTGGCAATGTTCGGTCTAAAAAGTCTGGCTTTTTCAAAGCGGTCATCTCTACACGCAGGCATCACATGAATGTGATTATTCATATGATCCATATTGTCCAAATTCTTAACCTACACCTAAACATACATATATATATATATATATATATTCTTATAGGAATATACGATCAAACCAAACTAGCTACTAAAGGAAGAGGACGAAGACGAGCCTATAAGGTCCCTTCCCACTAACTGTTGAATATGTTCTGTATGAGAATGCAACAGCTCCACGTCTGTCAACATGTGAAACTCTCGAATCAGGACCTATCCGAACTAGCACATATTAGATAAATTTTTATGTGCATACTTACAAATTCTTTTTGATATTAACATTTTAAGTAATTTTTACAAATGTTAGTTGCTATATCTATATCTATATATATATATATATATTTATTTATCTTGCCTTTTTTAATAATATAAATTTGGGAAAACTTCAAGCAGGTCCCAATTAATAGAATAAATTACAATCATATCCCTTAAAATCCTCAAATTGTAGTGAAGTTCCAATAAACACGGGTGCTAGTAACTCCAAAGGTGAAAGTACAATTTTGCCTTAATGACAAAATATTAAAAAGCAATATTTATTGAATTTTTTTTAATATTATTGATTTTTTTTGTCTTTTGTATTATATATTAATTTTTATATCTCGGATATTTTTCTTAGTTTATGTATCTTAATGCTTTTTGTTATAGAGCCAAATAAGATTCACAGATAGTGATATTAATGTTTGGTCGGCCTTGTAGAATTCTCCATTTTCACACAATTCATTAGTATGAACTCCCATGTGGTCAAGTCAATGATTTTGCCTTACAGAGCCAAAGAAACTTCACAGACGGTGATATCAATGTTTGGTCGGCCTTGCAAAAATCTCCAATTTCACACAACTCCCGAGTGAGCCAATGCTTTTGCTTTATATAGAGCCAAAGAAGCTTCTTAGATAGCAATGGCTTCTTCAATCAATTACTCCTTTTGGTCCATAATATAAAAAAAGTCTTCCAAAAAAAAAATTGGTCCAAAATATAAGAGATTGATAAGTTAATTAATGTTTGTTTCCCACTTTTATCCTTGTAGGATAGAGAAAAAAATGACCGATAATAAATACATATTCTTTAATAAGGATAAAATTAGTAAATTTTATTAATTTAAGACACATTAAATGACTTAATTAATATCCTTTAGTTCATTTTTTTGTTTGAACGGCCCTAGTTCATGTGAATTAATTAAAAATGTCTTATATCTTGAATAGAAGGGAATGTAACACTTCATTCACCACATCTTGTCAATTCGATATTAATTATGGTGAGTACATTAATCTTCTGAATTCTCTCATCATAGGATCAAGGTAATCATTAATGAGATTAGATTTTTGGGAAAGGGATGCCAAACAGCTGAAAAAATTGACAAAAGCACTTTATCATTGAAAATCATGGTTTGAGGGTGAAAAAGCATCATTTTTCAAAGCTAATTTTTTTTAATGTTTTTTTTGCCATTTAAAACCATGGCTTGAGATTTTCTCTATATATTTTCTACACAATGAACAATTATTATGAAACTTTGATATGAAATTTTCACTTTTTTAAGAATATATGTAATCTTATATTTATACACACACATATTAATTATTACTTTATTATATAAATAATAAATTGGTCTTACACACACATATATAAATATTATTTATTAATTCAAACAAAAATATAAATTAAAATTTGTCCTTAATTTAATTAATTATCACATTAACTTTTGTCTTTTTTAGTATTTTGAGCTTAAAAAAATGATTTTGATAACAACCATTCAAGCACTCATTTTTATCAAAATCACATTTTTCACAACATCTAAAAAATTCCAACATTTTTTACTGTAATCAAGAAAAATTTTGAACCCCATTAACTTTGCCTTAAAGTTTTATGATTTTTTAACTTTATCCCTATTTAATATGCATACTTTCCAAGAAAATAACAATCTACACATTAATATATATATATATATATATGAAAGGTTAAAATATACATTTATATGAAAAATTTAATAATGTGATCATAAATAGGATAAAGAGAACACATTCTCTCTATCTTATAAATAGGACTAGAGGAGCTCTTTTGTAAAATGCCTTTATATATATATATATATATATATATGTTAATAGTTGCAACTGCTCTTGCCATGGCCATTATCAATTGTCTAGGATGAAAGTTCTTATCTGTGTGCCATATTTTATTCCGAACAAACACCCGAAAAAACCACAAAGACTCCAACATTTAAAAAGTCAGTAAAAACAATCTTGTCGAAATCAGTGAGTGGTGAACCAAAAGAAGCCATTGAATTATACTCCATTGTGATACCACATCCGTGCTGAGGCCCATGCTCTAGCAAATATTTGTTTTATGAAAGGATAAAGCAAGAACAAACAAACAAATAAAAAGGGGTAAAATTTAATTAGATTCTGTTAAAATAATCAAAACCGAAATCTGTTATTATTTCAACTGTCATGATTATATTTGAATGTTATAGTAATAAACTAACCTAATTAACTAAAGTGTGTTGTGTTAATATTTAAGACTAATTAATTTATTATTTTTCCATTATTTCTTAATTAATAAAAATCCTTAGGAAAATCTCAGTTAAATCCAGTTGAAATATTGGCCATGTTTATCACATAAATTTAAAATATTCAGTCGAAGAAATTTAAACTCAACCATTGATTCAAAAAAAAAATTATTTGCTATGATTAGGATTTGCAGTATATAGATAAATTATTTTGTTTTTATATTTATAGATAAACAATACATATTTTAAATATATATATAGAGTTATAGAGTGCATTTAATTGAAGAAACAATTAAACCCTATTTTCCACTCTTGAGCAACATTTTCAGGCATGAGAAACGGATATACATGGATAATATATAATCCGATCTTGAGCAACGGATATATATATAGATAAACTATACAATTTTTTAAAATAATTTTATATTATAAACAATCTAGTTGTTAAAAGGATTTTATATTATTTATCAAATATATATAGATAAATATTTGTTTTATGAAAGGACAAAGCAAGAACAAACAAATAAATAAAAAGGGGTAAAATTTAATTAAATTATGTTAAAATGATCAAAACCAAAATCTATTATTATTTCAACTATTACAATTAAATTGAATCTTCTTACTTAATACAATTACAAACTTTATTGGTTCTAGTATTTAGTTAACTTTAACAACGGCATTCCAAAAGCAAAAACCATGTCTACATTTAAAGCCTGATCCTCGTTGCCTATATAGCAAATTCTTACATTTAGCACGGAAGGAGAAAAAGAAGAGTAAATCAAACTTTGAATGGAAGGAGCAACCCAAGCCAACAAAGAGCCATTAGGTCCAATCTCAACTTAAAAGAGAAAACCATAGCTATATCTAATTAAAGGCTACAGAGAGCAGTACTTATTCCCAATTTTCAACTTTGTAGCAGCAGAGTCGGGTGTGGCTATGGTTCTAATATAAAATAAATAACATATAGTTTATGAAGATAAAAAAGAATTTTCATAGAAATATGTTCATCATGATATTTTTTGCCAACACTTTGAATTCAACATTGAATATATTTACTTAATATATTAATGTAACATGGAATACATATGGATAGTCTTATGGATAGTATGTATGATTTTTTTATATAATTATTTATTTTTATATCATTTTTAAAATTTGTAATTATATAAAGTAAGATTTATAATTCATTTTAATCTAACAATTAAAATTATATTTTTTTTAGAAATAAAATAAAAGAATGAAATGAATAGAAAAATGTCTTTTGTAATTTTTCCTTTGGAAAGTGCTACAATTGTTTAATGTTTTTAAAAAATATAGGAGCTGTAGGTTTTCCATTAGGAAGCGCTACTGAAGACATCCCCAATGAAGGGCTACTGCTGTTTAGTGTTTTAAAATAATATAAGAGCTGTAGCACTTCTTTGAGGAAGTGCTATAAAAAGTGTGCTATTAAAACTAGTTTTTGTAGTAGTGCAAAAAGGAAAAAAATGTCAAATATAAAAGCTTTTTGTTATAAACAATATGATGTGTGGATGTTCATAGCCCTATGCATAAGATTCCATCTTATGTTAATTGACATTACACCCCAAGTGATTATTTACACATACAATATTGAGGAAGTTGTGGCTACTCCCAAAGATGCATGCTAATTGGCAAAGATAAACTATTTGCATTTAAACTCTAAGGGCCTGTTTGTTTCAAAGCGAGGGGAAAGAAGAGGAGGGGCTCATTTTCCATCCCCTCCAAAACCCCTCAATTTGAAGGAAACAAAAATGAGGGGATGGAAGGGATTTGGAGCCCCTTCTTTGGGGGCCCTGCTCTCCAATTTTTCATACCAAAGAAGGGAAGGGGCTCATTTTTCATCCCCTCCCCTCCAACCAAACAGGCCCTAAATATACGGGTCTGGGCTAGTTAAATCTAATATATGCACATCTTAATCGAGGGGTTAACTAATTAATTTGATCAATAAAAACTTAAAATAATAACCCTCCCACTATTTTATGTATCCAAAAATTGTTTAAGAGATCAATTTCAACATATTTCAACTCAAATATAATTTTGTAAAATTGAAACATTTGAAAAATTGTCCAAAATTAATGTAATTAAATAATATGCCAAAACAAAGTTTTTCAAATTACCATAATACCAAAATAGCCAAAATTAATTTTTCCCATATTGAAACAATTAAAATGGCACATAAAAATAAATCAGCATTCAAATATTTTGATCAAATAAACCATTTATAAGATGAAATAGAAATTAAACCCAAACAATCAATTAAATTTTTAATTTGTTGAAAAGAATGGAAATTACCAAAGAATGAAGCCCAAAATAGAGTTAAGGAAACTTAGTTTGAACTAAAATAATATCTGAAAAACAAATTTAAAAGCTTCAATATCAATAACTCAATATATTGAATAACAACGATTGTCCAAAATTAAAATAAACACATATCTGGCTCAAAATGTAAATCAAAATGTGCTTTTTTTTTTTTATACAATAGAGGGCAAATGCCCAAACAGAAATTAAATTAAACTAAAGGGGAATTAATTCCCAAGCAGTCGTTCTCGAGCAGGTTCATAAGTTGATTTGGACATCTGACCAACAAAGAAGACTTGGATAGTCCCATTTTCGCCAGTGCATCTGCCAATTGATTCTGATCTCTGTGGATAAAGCCCATTGTCAGATCCCATGAAAAACTCAAGCTTTTAAATTTGTAGGAACAGAAAGCTGCTATCTCTGCCTGTTTCCATGGTAGTGAGCATTTCTATGAGATTCTTTGCATCTGATTCCAGTTTTACTCTTCTAAACCCCAGATCCCATGCATGCTGTAAACCATGCATAATGGCCCATTCCTCAGCCTCGAAAGCACTGCAGTAGCCAAGAGTAACTGTGAAAACAGTTAACCATATTCCTTTATGATCTCTAACAACCCCTCCACACCCAGCCTTATTTGAAGCAGCTGTCATAGCACCATCTACATTCAGTTTCACCCAGCCTTATGGAGGAGCTTTCCACTTTCGATTACTTGAATTAGTTAAGTCATTCATTTCTACAAGATCTTGGATTTGAGCAAAGCTTTTCCACGTCTGCATAATGAGAGCCATTGGTTGCACAGGTTTAATAAATTCAGTGTAAAAAACACAATTATTCCTCCATCTCCATAAGTTCCAGATTGAGACTCCCCAAATAAGGTTCCAACTACCATCTGCTAAAAGGCCAAGGTCCCTTTTCAGATTTAAAGCAAACCAATCTGGCAAATTTGCAGCAAAGAATTGGAGTGGTATCTTGGGTGGATCAGTTGCATCCATATGGTTCGAGCATTTACACAGTCTCTAAGTATGTGTATCACATCTTCTATCATAGCATCGCAATAATTGCATAAAGGAGAGCATGAGGACCACTTACTTCTCCAAGCATTTGTTGGGAGACGGTAATTGAAAGCTATCCACATAAATACTCTAATTCTTTCAGCACCCTTCGATGCCCATAGAAGTTTGTACATTGCACTGTAAGAATTAGCTAGATTTTTTTCAATAAGATAATAAGCACTCTTAATGGAAAATAATCCATTATTTGTGGCTTTCCATGACATAATATCCTCTCCGGCATCTAGCATAGGTGGAAATCTTGCTATTAATCTTTGGAACACATTGCTGGGAACAATTATTGCCAATTTGTGAAAATCCCACGAGCCATAAGCAACTCAATCAACAACCTTGCTTTCTTCTTCCTCTATAGTCAGTGGTCTTAAGCACATCTCTCTGATTGTCTTATCAAGAAACAACCAAAGATCCTTGAAGAACAGAACTGAGCAACCATTTCTAACATTCTAATTGATCCCTATCTCTATAATCTCGTTTTGCTGAGATATAAATTTCCAAAGGGTTGAGTCACCTTTTTGGTAATCAAGCAAATTCTTTTCATTTCTAAGCATAACTTATTAAACAACACTTCAACCCATAGCCCTTTTGAACCAGAAATAAGCCTCCATGCTAGTTTAGCTCTACAAGCATGATTAAGGTTAGATAGCTTCTTAAAACCAAGGCCTCCAAAATTCTTTGGCAGCATAATTTCTTCCCACCCAATTGGGTGGAAACCATGAGAGTCTTGGCTTTTACCCCATATGAAGTTCTAGAGCCGGGAAACGGGCTTCGGCCCGTTTAGACTCGAGCCCATCAATGGCTGGGCTTATGATTTAGAGGCTAAAAAAGGAAGCGGGCCTAAAAGGACCAACCCTAGGCATGTTTAATATTTTTTTAAAAATAAATTAATATATATAATATCATTATATCAAATTATCAATATGAGAGACACCTAAGTACCTAATAGAGTATTAGTAACAAGCAAACACTTATTACATGGTTTGAATTATTTTATTTTCTACAATGGTTTATTTGTTTAAACTTTAAAAAAGAGGCTAATTTGGACATTAGATGATTATTTTAATTAAAAATTTATGAGTTTTAAAAATAATGTATATCAATTTAAAGTAAAATAATAAATAAATTGTAAAAGTTGAAAAAGAATTTTTTTTAATTAAAATAAGTTCAGACCCGTTTAAGACCGAGCTCGTGAAGGGCCAGCCCTGTAAGGCCTGGCTTCAAAAATTGGGGGCTTTTTAGGAAGCGGGCCTAAATGGGCTAGCTCGTTTAGGGCCGAGCCCGTGAAGAGCCGACCTGTATTCCCGACACTATGAAGTTCCTTTGCAGTCTCTCCACATCATTCAAAATAGTTACCGGAATTTTAGCAACTTACATAGTATATAAGGGAATAGTACTAAGTACTGGCTTAGCCAGAGTAACTCGTCTAACAATCGAAAGACAATTCTCTTTCCAAGTTGCCAATTTAGACTTAACTTTCTCCACAATGTATTGAAAAATATCTGTTGATTTCCTTCCTCTGCTAACGCAACGGAGCCCATAAGGAAATTTTCTGGGGAAAAAACAACAATAAAAGGCCCAAAAATATAACAATAAAATATTAGCTCATAAAATAAAGGGAAAATGATAGAAAAAGAGCTTTGAAATTGAAAATTTTCAAATCAGGTATTTCCCAAAAACTGAGTTGTGAATTACTTATCAAGTTTCGTAATTCTCTTATCAACTTTTGGTAAGAAACGAGATTTTGCAATTTCAAAGTTCTTTTTCCGTCTTTTCCTCTAAAATAAAAACCCAAATAATGTAAGCCCATAAGAAAATTTTCCAGAAAAAAAAGCAAATAAAAGGCCCAAAAATATAACAATAAGATATAGCCCACAAAATAAAAACCCAAATAATGTAGGCCCGAATAGCAAGAAACATCAACCATAAAATAAAACCCAAAGGCCAACAATTTACAAGCCCAGAAAAAACGTTGCACAAAATCCAGTTTCAGTTCATGACAAAATAAGCAATAACTAATAAAATGTCATTTTAACAAAATTTTCTGCAGCAAATAATAAGATAAATAAACAGAAAGACCAAGAACATCCTTCAGCCCAGATGCATCAATCAAAACAGAAATATTGAACAAGCTCAAAACAAGTTTATAGAATTGGCCCATAATAAATCAATAAAACAAAACAGAATAATAGCCCAAAACCAACCATTTCCTGAAATTTTAAAAAATACAAATATCTGGCTTATTGTATGACAAAAATGGCTTAAAATGTGAAAATTCAAATCCCGAAAGAGTCTTTTTTTGGTTGGCCACCCGGTTCACTAGAGCTTTGCCCCGACTACATCTGGATCTGACCCACGTCGTGCACCTGGCTATGGTGGGAGAGTCTCCCAATGGGAATTTTCTGCATACACAAGGCTTGAATCCGAGACCTTACTTAAGCGGAACCAAGCCGTTTACCACTTGGACCAAATCCCGAAAGAGTCTAAAATATCTCTGAAGCAACAAAACCTAAAGCCCAAATCTGAAAAACTCAACGAAAATATTTGAAGAAAACCAAACAAAAAATAAAAAATCCAGTAAGCCCAAGAAGGACAGGCCTAGAAAGAGCAATGAATAAAACATCTTAATAGAAAGCCAATACACAGAGGCTCAAATGTGTCAGTCCACTCTTTCAGAATAATTAGAGTAAACGAAACACATAGTTTCATCGAATGGCTAGACGACATCGTTTATGGCGCCGATCCGGGCAATTCTGGGCACAAATTCCAGCGATGTTATCCTCAGGGTTCTCAGACCCGGACCGGCTGGTCCGAACCGAAACCCGCCGAACCGGTCAGTAGACTGGTCCGGTCCGGGTCCCAATTTTAAAATTTTTTTTTTTTACTTTTTCCTTTAGAATTTCATACTATAAGCCTAAAATCTTCAATTACTCACCGGTTTTGTCACGGTTTAGCTCCGGTTTGACCCACTGACCCTTAACCCAGTAC
Source organism: Inga oerstediana (assembly GCA_963210345.1). NCBI lineage: Eukaryota > Viridiplantae > Streptophyta > Magnoliopsida > Fabales > Fabaceae > Inga > Inga oerstediana. The sequence goes on along the minus strand of OY723401.1, from coordinate 64,683,470 downwards.
CCCGACCGGTTCAATACCCAGTACGGGTTTTAATACCTTAGTTATCCTCCGTCTTCTGGCTGTTTTTCCGCAACGAAACGAGAGTTCCAAAACGGAAAGCTTGTATATATATATATATTCAATATAAGAGTAAACAGAGATTTGAGCCATAGATGTTGATTATAAATTATAAATTTTTCCTAAAAACTTTTAGAGTAGGAAAAATAAAATAACTCTAAAGCAAGGTTATTAAATCCGGACTGATCATTGAACTAATTGGGGTACCAAGTCAAGGGTTAGTGAGTTAGACTGGAGTCAAACCGAAGCTAAACCAGGACCAAACCGATGAGAAAATGAAGATTTCAAGGTTATTAATATGAAATTCTAAAGAAAATAAAAAAAACGATTTTATAAAAAAAATGTGAACTAGGTTGATGCCTGGACCAAACCGATTTACCAAATGGTTTGCCTGTTTTCGGGCTGAACCGGTTGTCCTAATCTGGGTTTAATAACCTGGCTCTAAAGCACCGTAGATTCAGATCCGAAAATATACTAGGAAAGTTTTCCCAAAATATTGCTTAAGGTAGGAAAAAGCAAATAGATGATCATACAAATAGCAAGTAGAGAATAATCCGAAACCTTGCTCATATTATTCTTATATTATTTTTTAAAGCAGAAAAATAAAATAAAATAACATACGGAAAATGTTAGGCAAAAGAGAATCGAAAAAACTTGCTCTGATGCCACATGTTGGAATAATCTAACACTAATGATATCAAATATATTGTTAAATTATTCCAACATGTGGCATAGAGTAGGTTTTATCGATTCCCCTGCCTAATATTTTCTATATGCTATTTGTTACATGATGTATTATGTTTTAGTTTTTTCTATTCAAGAAAAAATATTTTGGACGTCTATATATGTTTTATTAATCTTTATTATTGATTTGCTTAAATCCATATGTAACAGTTGCAATTTTGGTTTAATTGGAACGCCCTTTTTGAAATCAGTACTCTGCTTTATTAAGATATGATAAAGCATATGTGATAACTATCAATTACTTCATTAGTTTTTATCTTTCACTCTGTTGCAAGTCTCTCCCTCTCTCGAGTTTCTCTCGAGAGCGGTGGGGGTTGAGTCTTGTCTCGTGCGAGTGTGCGTGTGCATGGCATCTCCCTCTTCGGCCTTTGCCTGTTGAGAGGATGTCTATGTTTCAATCCTCTTTGCATCGTCCTTTTCGTTTTTCTGTTTTTCCTTGCTTTTCGTTTGGTTTTGCTGACGGAGCGGTGCTTTATCAATGCAGAAAATAATTGGATCTAAGGGGTGTTTTTGCTGGTGTTTGGTTGTGTTGGCTTCTGTTTGCCCTTCTTGATGGTGGCGCATTCAGAATGATGGATATCGAATGCTTTTGGTCCATAAAGTGTAGTCGTTGTTTTGTTTTTTGCTTCCTCTTACTGTGTCTATTTTGCTGGTGTCCATAGGTTGTTCTGCATCTATGGGTTTATCCCATGTTTACTCATTTGCAACCTCTTTAGGTGTTTTCTTGCCAACAAAATGGATGGGTCCTTCTGAATGATTCTTTGAATACCACCCCTTAAGGCTTTGTTGCTATTATTGGCATTTTTTTTCTTCCACGTAGGCTCTGGTGCATCGGTGTGGCAAGTTTGGCGGAGGTGGCGGCTACTTTTGTCATTCCCCTTAGTCTGAAGATTAGGGGTTATGATTCAGTTGTTGTGGTTTTTGTTTTTGAGCTTATGAGCCTCTATTTTGTTCAAGGTATTAAAACCCGGACCGGGTATTGAACCGGTTTGGGTACTGGGTTAAGGGTCAGTGGGTCAAACTGGGACCAAACCGGGGTCAAATCGGTGAGAAATTGAAGATTTTAGGCTTATTAGTATGAAATTCTAAAGAAAAAATAAATTTGTTTTTTAAAATTGGAACCTGAACTGGACAGGTCCACCTGTCGGTTCACCAGTTTCCGGGCCGGACCGGCCAATCTGGTCCGAGTTCAAGAACATGGATTTTGTTTGTGTTGCTATTTTCTTATTCCTTGCAAGTCATTTTTATAATGGAAATATCTTTCCCATACCAAAAAAAAAATTAAATGGGCCCTTTTAGGCCCATTTAATATTTTTTTAAAATAAATTAATATATATAATATCCTTATATCAAATTATCAATATGAGAGACAACTAAGTACTTAATAGAGTATTAGTAACAGACAAACACTTATTACATGGTTTGATTTATTTTATTTTCTACAATGGTTTATTCCTTTAAATTTTAAAAAAGAGGCTAATTTGGACATTAGATGATTATTTTAACTCAAAATTGATGAGTTTTAAAAATAATGTATATCAATTTAAACTAAAATAATAAATAAATTGTAAAAGTTGAAAAAGAATGTTTTTTTAAAATTAAAACGAGTTCAGGCCCGAGCTCATGAACGGTCAGCCCTGTAGGGTCACGGGCTTTCAAATTTGGGGGATTTTTAGGAAGCGGGCCTAAATGAGCCAGTCCATTTAGACCCGAGCTCGTGAAGGGTCGGCCCATATTCCCGACACTATGAAGTTCCTTTGCAATCTCTCCACATCATTCAAAATAGTTGCCGAAATTTTAGCAACTTACATAGGATATAAGGGAATAGTACTAAGTACTAACTGAGCCAAATTAACTTGTATAGCAATCGAAAGACAATTCTCTTTTCAAGTTGTCAATTTAGACTTAACTCTCTCCACAATGTATTGAAAAGTATCCGTTGATTTCCTTCCTCTGCTAACGCAACAGAGCACATAAGGAAATTTTTTGGGGAAAAAACAACAATAAAAGGCCCAAAAATATAACAATAAAATATTAGCTCAGAAAATAAAGGGAAAATGATAGAAAAAGAGCTTTGAAATTGAAAATTTTCAAATCAGGTATTTCGCAAAAACTAAGTTGTGAATTGCTTATCAAATTTTGTAATTCTCTTATTAACTTTTGATAATAAACTTGGTTTGAAATTTTGCAATTTCAAAATTTTTTTTCTGTCTTTTCCTCTAAAATAAAAACCCAAATAATGTAAGCCCATAATAAAATTTTCCAGAAAAAAAAAGCAAATAAAAGGCCCAGAAATATATCCCACAAAATAAAAACCCAAATAATGTAGGCCCGAATAGCAAGAAACATCAACCATAAAATACGACCCAAAGGCTAACAATTCACAAGCCCAGAAAAAACGTTGCACAAAATCCAGTTTCAGTTCATGACAGAATAAGCAATAACTAATAAAATGTCATTGAACAAAATTTTCTGCAGCAAATAATAAGATAAATAAACAGAAAGACCAAGAACATCCTTCAGCCCAGATGCATCAATCAAAACAGAAATATTGAACAAGCTCAAAACAAGTTTATAGAATTGGCCCATAAAAAAACAATAAGACAAAACAGAATAATAGCGGAAAACCATTCATTTCCTGAAATTTTAAAAAATACAAATATCTGGCTTATTGTATAACAAAAATGGCTTAAAACGTGAAAATTCAAAAGCCCAAAACGTCTAAATATCTCTGAAGCAACAAAACCTATAGCCCAAATCTGAAAAACTCAGCGAAAATATTTCAAGAAAACCAAATGAAAAATAAAAAATCCAGTAAGCCCAAGAAGGACAGGCCGAGAAAGCGCAATGAATACAACATATTAAAAATAGAAAGCCCAATAGACAAAGGCTCAAATGTGTCAGTCCACTCTTCCAGAATACTTGAATAAATGAAACACATAGTTCCCATTGATGTTGATTATAAATTATAAATTTTCCCTAAAAACTTTTAGAGTAGGAAAAATAAAATAACTCTAAAGTAAGGTTATTAAACCCGGATTGATCATTGAACCGATTGGGGTACTGGCTTAAGAGTTAGAGGGTTAAACAAAAGTCAAATCAAAGCTAACCCAAGACCAAACCGATGAGAAAATGAAGATTTCAGAGTTATTAATATGAAATCCTAAAGAAAATAAAAAAATTGATTTTATAAAAAATTGTGAATCGAGTTGATGCCTGGATCCGACCAGTTTACCAAACGGTTTGCCGGTTTCTAGGTTGAACCGGTCAATCCGATCCAGGTTTAATAACCTGGCTCTAAAGCACAGTATATTCAGATCCGAAAATATACTAGGGAATTTTTCCCAAAATATTGCTTAAGGTAGGAAAAAATAAATAGATGATTATACAAATAGCAAGTATAGAAGAATCTGAAACCTTGCTCATATTATTCTTATATTATTTTTTAAAGCAGAAAAATAAAATAAAATAACATACAAAAAATGTTAGGCAAAAGGGAATTGAAAAGACCTGCTCTGATGCCACATGTTGGAATAATCTAACAATAATGATCTCAAATATATTGGTAGATTATTCCAACATGTGGCATAGAGTAGGTTTTATTGATTCCCCTGCCTAGTATTTTCTATATGCTGTTTTTTACATGATGTATTATGTTTTAATTTTTTCTATTTGAAAAAAAATAGTTTGGACGTTCATATATGTTTTATTAATCTTCATTATTGATTTGTTTAAATCCATATGTAACTATTGCAATTTTGGTCTAATTGGAGCACCCCTTTTGAAATCAGTACTATGCTTTTATTAAGATATGATAAATCATATGCGATAACTATCAATTTCTTCATTAATATTTTTCTTTCACTTTATTGCAAGTCTGTCCCTCTCTCAAGTTTCTCTCAAGAGTGGTGGGGGTTGAGTCTTGTCTTGTGCGAGTGTGCGTGTGCGTGTGCATGGCATCTCCTTCTTCGGCCTTTTCCTGTTGCGAAGATGTCTGTGTTTTAGTCCTCTTTGCGTCGTCCTTTTCATTTTTATGTTTTTCCTTGGTTTTTGTTTGGTTTTGCCGACAGAGCTGTGCTTTATCAGTGCAGAAAATAATTGGATCTAAGGGGTATTTTTATTGGTGTTCGGTGGTGTTGGCTTATGTTTGCCCTACTTTATGATGGCAAATTCAGAATTTTGGATATCGGATGCTTTTGGTCCATGAAGTGTGGTCATTGTTTTGTTTTCTGCTTCCTCTTAATGTGTCCATTTTGTTGGTGTCCATAGGTTGTTCTACATCTATGGGTTTATCTTATGTTTGCTCATTTGCGACCTATTTAGGTGTTTTCTTGCCAACAAAATGAATGGGTGCTTTTGAATGGTTCTTTGAACACCACTCCTTATGGCCTTGTTGCCATTATTGATATTTTTTCTTCCGCATGGGCTCTGGTGCATCGGTGTGGCAATTAATAGAGGTGGCGGCGACTTTTGTCATTCCCCTTAGTCTGAAGATTAGGATTAGGATTAAGTTGTTGTGGTCTTTATTTTTGGGCTTAGAAGCCTTTATTTTGTTTGTGTTACTGTTTTCTCATCCCTTGCAAGTCTTTTTTATAATGGAAATATCTTTCCAGGCAAAAAAAAAAAAAAAAGAAGCTATCAATTACTTCTTTAATTTTTCTTTTCACTCTGTACGTTGCTTTTTGATTATTGGGACGAGAGGAGAATTAATTTTCTCCAATGAAGCATTCTCATCCTTGGCATGTTTTTTTGGAGGTCTAAATCCGTATGAATTCTATTAAATCATATATGCTTGAGAATTGAGATCAATCAACATCTGGGATTTTGTTCGTGCCTAAGTAGGAGGAGAATGGCTATATCATTCTCCGGTGATCACCGCTACTTTTGATAGTCGGAATCCATGGCCGTAGAACCGAGAACAAGCTTTATATAATTCTCATATGGGTATGTTTTTTATTTAAGTTTTCGGCATTCATTTAAAACATCGCTGCTCAAATCATTTTGCCTTGTTGTTCTGTGAACATAGCCATTAAAAAACGCCAATGAACCCACTATAAAACGATCCCATTGTTGTGTTGGAGTTTTCGGTTTCACATAAACAACTTCATCTTAACTTTTCGTTTGATCATTGATAAAATATTTGTCGTGCATCGGTTTGGCACAATTTCCTGTGAATATTGCTCTTAAAATGCTGAGAATGATTCCAAAATCGCGAGGAATGCTGCTCAAGATAATCGGAAAAGGAGCCCTGGAATGCCGGAAAAGTCGCCTGAAATTAGAAATGATGGCAGCTCCATGAAGTAGCCCTTACGGGTCGTGAGTCCATGAAGATGACCCAACATGACGCATATCGGCGCCCAAGTAAATTGCACTTTCACGAATTTTTGGAGATGGGCTGAACACATATTGGGCATGGCATTTTGGATTAGTTTACTATTTATTTCATTGTGTTCTAGGTTGAAACCCGTTTTTCAGCTTGTTTAGTATTTTTTTCCGCTTTTTGATTACTGATGCAACTGGGACTACGGTTTATTTTTCAACAGTAATGCCTTTTTGGGCCTTATTTTCTGGGCCCTTTTTATTCTCCGTTATCTTAATTTCAATGTTCTAAAACTCGGACCAGACTGGCCTGTCTGGTCTGGGAATCAACGAATTGGCCAGGAAACCTGATTAGTATCTCACAACCTGAAAACCGTAGAGAACAAAAAAGAGTTAGAATTAGAAGAAAATAGGTCAGGACTTCTTTTAACAAGAAGATGAAGCATAGTGATAGTCAGGGAATAGCCGCCCGTCAGGGAACCCTCAATGAACAAGTAAGTGTATTTCAATGTTACTACTCTAAGACCCAGCTAACGTTATTTATAACCTTCCATTAAAGCTTGTAATAGCTTACCAGCCAAGTAGGTAACTTTAAACCAAATCTCTATCCAAATCATATGTGGATCACAATCAAGAAATATTTTTATCCAAAACAATGATAAGATAATATTTTAATATAATTTGTATTAAATAATAAAATATATAATCATAAATAGTAAAATATCTAACAAAATTATCCTTAGCTAATAATAAACTCAACGGCCATTTGCCAACATGGGTAGGGCATCTTGAAAAAACCAAGTGTCCTTGATCTTTCAAGTAATTATTTTTATGGCGATATTCCTCAAAGTCTCAAAGTCTTGGACAACTTGTAAATTTAACCAGACTTCATCGGTCAAGTAATTTTTTTAGTTGTTAGTTTCTCAAAGTCTTAGTCAGCATGCACATCTAACAGACCTTGATCCTTCAAATAATTTTATTAGTGGAAATATCCCATAAAGACTTTGTCACCTAGTAAATCTAACAAGACTTGATCTTAACAAGACTTGATCTTTCTCATAACAATCTCTCTGGTGAAATTCCCAGTTGTTGGAGAGATAATAACCATCCATTTGGATTGCTGGAAATCAATTTCTCATTCAATAAATTGTCTAGTGCTTTCCCTATCTCAATCAGCAAGCTCTCCGCATTGCTTTGGTTGCATTTGAACAATAATAACTATCTTGAAGGGAAGCTTCCATTGACTTTGAAAAATTTTAAGTATTTGAAAATTTTAGATTTGGGTGTGAGAATAAATTTTTTGGAAATATACCATCATTATGGACTAGTAACACTTTTCCAAAACTTCAAATTCTGAGATTGCGGGATAGCATGTTAGATGGTAACATTCCTATACATCTGTGCCAACTCAACTCACTCCAGATTTTGGACCTTACAAATAACAATTTAAGTGGCTCAATACCCCGTTGCATTGGCAATCTTATGGGAATGACCTATGATAGTGCGAACATATGGATGACAACCAATCAATTTGCTTTAGGTGATGATGTCACCATCCTAAAGTACATGGGAAATGAATGACCTGGTCAGGATATGAAGCAAGTTATCAAAGGACGAGAATTTGACATTAGTGGAATCTTAGAACTTATGGTTAACTTGGATTTGTTAAATAACAATTTGGTAGGATCAAGTCCCCTTGAGTTATTCTCACTCATCGGATTGATAGGCTTAAACCTTTCACATAATCATTTGGAAGGAGAGATTCCAGATATTATTAGGGATATGAAATCTCTTGAATCTTTCGACATCTCTTGTAATCAAATTTCAGGTACAGCTCTAAAAAGCATGTCCAAGGACATTGAACTATTTAAACATGTCAAACAATAAACTTTCAGGGAAAATTCCAATTGATAATCAATTCTTGACTTTGAATGATCCATTCATTTTTGCTGGAAATCATTATCTTTGTGGAATCCCACTACCATATAAGTGTCAAGGTGATGATACTCATCAAGTTCCTAGAACCAATGAATTGGAAGATGAAAATGATCCAGAAAAGGAGTGGTTTTACTTTGCCATTGGCTTTTGGTGAGTTATTGAGACTTTGACATTGAAGAAGAGTTGGAGATATGCTTGTTTTCTACGAGTAGAAGATGTAGTAGATGAAATATATTTGTTCACTTGAATAAAACTAGCAAAGCTGAAGAGGCTACTTACAAACCATCTCCATGGTTGGTCTTTGTTGTTGTGTGTGTATCTTTGTTATCTCTCTCGTTATTAGTATCAAGTAATGTTTCATTATGTGTGTGACAACATCAATAAAGGGTTGTTTACATCTATAGTGTATGCCTTCATGATTTCATTGCGAAGAATTTAAATGACATGGAGGTTCTCTTGTGTGGAATATAATGAAGCGTTTTATATCAACTGTTATAAAATGATGTTGACTATATATATATATATATAGATTATTCATTTGAGTCATTTGGGCTTAATGGGCCTTATGTACACCTAAAACTGATTTTGGGAAGGGAAATCCCACAAGTCAATGGTGAACTAATGTTGCTATCAATTTTTTAAATATAATAGGCCATAATCGTTATTACTTTGAATGGTAACCAACAATTAGTCTTTAGATAAAAATGTAACAAATTTAAAACTTTAGGAAAAAAATTTAAGAACTCGTATATTTTTTCAAAAAAAAAAAATCTTCGTAATACGATGATGGAGCTGGTGATATTAGGCGTGTTGAACTTAGGATGCCCACGTAAGTGAAGTAAGAACAATATCCATAAATGAGCTGAAGGAGAAGCCGAAAAACATAAACTAATAATAATAAGTTTTCTCAAATTGCTAAAATAAGCAAACTTTTCTTTTACCTTTTACTTCGCCATTTTAAATATGTTTTTAAAATAATAATCTTAACAGTTTGTTTTTATTTTTTTTGTTTCAAACTTGTTCTAAGAAATTACTCTCCAGAATTTTTCTAAGAACATAAAAATGGATAATAAAATTAAATAAGCCTGAATTCATTGATTTTTAATTTTAAAAATACTAAAAGAACAACAAGAAAAAGAAACAGAAGCTTAGTCTATTCTTCCATCAGAACGGGCATGATATGCCAGAAGAGAGCGGGGTAAGAGAGGGCGTGTGAGGAGTTTTTTTTTTTTTAATAATCATTTACAAGTAGGTGACATTTTTGCCTCATTTAGAAAAGTTTCTGACTACTTTTACACCCAAGTAAATTTTATGATACCGGACGCATATTTTAGAAAAATTTATGAGCATCTTTTATAACTTGACTCTTAATTAATCGATTATTTTATTGATAAAATGATTGTGATGTTTTAGATTACCTTGTCCATTACTAATTTATTATATCGCTTCTAGTCACAAGAAAAATATTACTTCATCTAATACAATGAACTTTGAATGCTAATAAACCTATCTTTTTCATTTTAAAAATATTAAATTTTTCACCAAAGAAAAATTTAAAAATTATTAATTACACAAGGATATTTTCATTCAAATTTCACAGCTACATATTTATCTTTTTTTTTTTCCTACCTTGACTCTATAATTACAATATTTCATTATAAAAAATTAAATGAGATCAAAGAAACTTTTTATTTGGCCAACCAACCGGTTAAAATTTTACAGCTATAGATTATAATCAACGCAACCAATTTACTAAAATATATTCTTATACTTCTCTAGATACATCTGGACATATTTTATTTTATCTTCAAAATGCATGGGTGCTCCTAAACCAAAGTAGATAGGCATAAATAGGCCTTTATAATAACAAGAAACAATTCCACTGGAGCATCATCTAGAATACTCAAAGCACAAACTGGCCTTGCATGCATTTACTTCCATTGCGTTCATAAGCCACGTTTATGCTTCAAATGAACACAAAACAATTTTCTTCGATGTCTTAAATTTTTTACATACAATAGTTCAACTAAAACTTATTCAAATACATGACATTTCAAGCACGAACTCCTCAACGAGTTGCACAAACCGCATCCGCTACATTTCACATTCAACCAATGCAATTACCTTCCACTCATCTATTTAAAGTTTTCCATAATAGTATCAACATTAATTAAAGGAGTTAAGAACTTCAATAACTTCAGCTATATTTCATTTCTCCAACTGAAATGTCTCTCATACATGACATATTATAGGAACTACAAATAGCTTAGATGCCTCCCTCCATTTTTCTTTAAAAAAATCTCACTTATATATATATATATATATATTATCTTGTGAATGAAAGTATAATAAAACGTATGTTACAGTCAATTAGCCAAGAAAAAGTGACATTCATAGAGATATTGTAGAAGGTGACTTCAATTTGCAATTTGATTAAACAACTTGAAAAATTACGTTATGTGATGTATAATTATAATTTAAAGAATCCCATTATTTAAATGCTAGCTCATTGTCCCCATTTTTTTTCTTTTATTTTCTTGCAAAAGAAATTAACCAAGGCACACTACTCATGCATTAAAACTATATAAGCAAACACTAAAGTAGTCAATCCCCTAAGAATTAGAACATAGTTAAAAATGAAAAAGAAAACACGGAAACTATTTAAAGAATCAGTAAATAAAAAATCCTAATAAACTTCTTCCATGAAAAAATATACCATTAATATACAATAATCAAATTAAATCAAATAGTTCCACAACATCTGCATCCAAATCCTATAATGTAAGATCTACTTTTACTGTTTTTGTACAATATCATATACAAGCAATGGTTAACTCCTAAATAAAAAATGACAATAAGAAAAATTTTCGACCCAAAAAATAGAAGAGTTTGAAGCTACACATGTGGGACTACATGACAACATGAGACTACATGACAGCAAAATCTTTTCACCTTAATGATATGCAAGCAAAAAAAAAACAGACTACACAAAAACAATACCGTACCTACCTTAAATAAGATCCTAAGACAAAAGAGTTTGAAGCTTGAGTAACAATGTCAAAACCCTGTTCTTCAAAACATTGTTTTTACCCTTTATACTAGCAAAAAGTATAAAGCAATGATGATATTGGAAAAAATTTAGCATGATTAACCACAACCAACAATATTAAAAGGCAACCAATTTAATCACCACAGTGACCAGATGAGCTCACAACGTCAACATATAGCTCATTGGGAAATGGAAAAATCCTATAACAGAGTTTCCTCACATCATATTGCAATATTTCTGCTATGATAGAAGTAATGTTGCATATGAAACAATATACTAGTGAAAATGCCTTGTAAAAACGTTGATTGAATTCTGAAAATGAGTGTTCCAACAATATGGGACAGACCTGATTGCTGAATATGAGAAGCAAAAACTTGGTACTCATGATCACCTTTTCATTTGTTCATTCAGACACCAACATTCATGAAACAGGGCAATGACAACAGCTTCATCATATTCGGTTTTAAGATGGTTAAGTGTATACAATGTTCCAATACTGCCGAAGTCATAAAGCAAGATATTAGTAAAAAACTGAAATAATATATCGATACCCTCACGTCCTGTGCAAAACTAAGATCTTGAAAAAGGTCATTGCAGTAATAGTATAAGCTTAACAGTGTGGAACCTATTGAAGCTACAAAACAAAACCAAATCTTCCATTATGAAACAAATCTTTAAGATATTTTGTCATTTAATGGAAACATATTAACCAAGATACTACATCATATAAAAAAGTACTATGAGTACACCTACCGCAGATCTATTATAAAACTAATTTAAACCTATATTTGCATAACTTATTTAATTGGTAAGGCACCTATATGTATACTTGGAAGACCAGAACGCAACAAAAACCATACTATGGCTTGTGTACTCATAGTATATTGCTTCTCTCATTAATTGTAGGTATATTCCCAAGAGTTGATGGAAACATATTAACCAAGATAGTATATTGCTTCTCTCATTAATTGTAGGCAAAATTGAGGTTTTTCAATTTTGGCTCCGTAAAATGTGTTCCTTTCTACTCCTAACAACTTTATTAACTATTATATTGGGTTATAACTACCATTTGAACCAAAATTGGGCAGCATAACCCTTAGGCAACTCAATTTCCAAAATTTAAAAACAACAACAATTCGACAAAATTTCACCGATTAAATTGCTCACAACAGCTAGAGTAGTTAATATACGAAGGTTTGGAAGTTACCTCAAGCTCCCACTAGCTTTTCTCAACTTGGCTGAAAACCCTAAGCTCTCAAGAATGAAATTTGAGCTTCAAAACCTTAACCCACATAGAATAATAGCTTAGTAGCGGAGTTATACACATTAGGTAGAGATTCACCAAAGAAATCAACCTACCGTACAAATTTCTCTTCCCTTTCTCTCTCTAGAAAATTGATGTACTTCCTCTCTCCTCCAGCTGAACTTCACGTCAGTTTATGAGAACAAAAGGTAAGAGATGAAGTTTTATTTCATTAGCTTATGTCATATTTCATTTATTTACTAATTTCCAAAAACCAATTGTGTGTACATAAACCTATGTACATGTAACTTTGCTCATTAAGCTAAACCAGTATTTCCTTCTTCATGCCACATGTAGGAGACACCTAGGGGTCCTACCCTTTGGTCTCAATTGGCTTCACAACTTGTTCCGGTTACATATATACGCAAAGTCTCAATTTTGGTCAAAATTGCACTCTTTGCTTAAAATTTTTATAAATTCATATTAAATTGACCAAAATATTCTAAATATATTTTCCCTTTTATTTTTATTAATTAATTGAAATTAACTTCAATCGGAAAATAATTAATTTTGTGATAATTTGAAAAAATTACGATTTTGCCATTACATGTTCTTTTCATTTTCGAATTTAATGACAGATTTTATGCCCAATCTTTGAAAAGTCATAACTAATTTTATAGACATCATTTCAGAGTGATTCCAAAGGCTATAGAACCTTTATTGAGTCTAATTTTAAAGAAAAATATATCCTTTTGCTAGATGGAGGCATATCATTCCCAGATTTTTAATCTTTAGAAGCTATTCCAGAAACTTTCTAGTTTTTCTGAGCTAATTTTAAAAATTCATAACTTTTTATATATAGCTCTAATTGAGTCATATAACCTATCAAATTAAAGTTTAAGATATCTACTTTCACCTTGTAAAATTTCAAAATTGTTGAGTATCATTTGATCAATGAAATTGTTTGCACAACATTAGTGTCTAACTGGAAGCAATGAATCGACAAGCACTTGCAACCTCAAAAAATTCCATTTTTGTACACAAATTTCCCATACTCTTTAATTCACCATTTTATTCCCTTTAATACCTTACAGATATAAGAAACATTAGAGAATAAATTCGAGACACCTGCTAAACCGGGGCTTAGCAGTCCACTTAATTTAGGTTTATTCCTGAGCTTCCAATCCCAAAATTCGGGATATTACAGTTCACTCAAAATATTAATGGAAGGATGAATTGCAAAGGCGAATGAAGATTTTTCTTGGAATCAAATATGCTTTAAATAAAATAATACTACAAGTAGAACAATAAAAATAATAAATTATTTTTATTAAATAATGATTACATGATTTTAATATATATATTATATATTTAACTATTGAAAACAAAAAAAAAGTGTCTATATATATAAGAATATACCACACTCAAATGTGAGGTAAAGAGAAATTTTGAAAAATAATAATTAGATATATGTTCACTAATTAACATTCATTAACAATTTGTCACATATTTTCGTGTATTATGTAAAGTATGCCTACCCTTGATTTGTAAATAATACATTATATTTTTATATTAATATTGATTTAAATTATTGTACAATTAATGTATTTACAGAAAATTTGTAGAATCTTATGCCTATATATATAATAGAGAAAAACTACTGGAGTTATTTGTGATCGAAAAATTTATAATAAAGATTAGGTTTTAAAGGGATAACATGAATATATAAAGGGGGTAGCTGAGATGAGAATGTTGAGATGACTATATTGTCATACAAGAAAAGATAAGATTTGTAATGATCACATAAGCGAACGAGTTGGAGTGGCATCTATTCAAGAGAAAAATGGTAGAAAATCGGTTAATGTGATTTAGACATGTTCAAAGAAGACCATTGAGTGCGCCAGTGAGGAGGGTTGATCAAGTAGTATGGAGTTCTATAAAAAGAAGTCAAGGAAGATCGAAGTAAACACTCAATAAAGTTATAGAGCAGGATCTTTTGGTTAATTATCTATCTAAAGATCTAGTTTTCAACATGACACAATAACATCGTGCGATCTATATAGCTGATCCTACCTAGTAAAATAGGACTTTGTTGTTGTTGTTGTTGTATTGAATTATTGATTATTAACGCGTATAAAATATGTCAAATTCTATATTCAGTCAACATTTACTTTTCTTTATTTTTGGTTTGCTGCATATACTTTCAACACGTTATATGTGATAGTGATGAAGTAGAATCTATAGTGTGGGGCATATTAGGAAAACTCAAACCAAATCAATCAATGCTATGGTCATTGTTTCATGCATCTCAAGAGAGTGATGGTTTCTTTAAATCAGCATGTTACTCCCTCAGCATGTTACTTCCTTGATTCTTCATTATAAACTTTAAATAATCTATTTGTGTTAATAAAAAAAAGATAACATTAGTTAAAAATAATAAATATGTATTATTTTTCCAATTATACGCTCAATAGTTAAAATTAATTAAAAGAAATAAATATGTATTATTTTTCTAATTATACCCTCATGTGTAGAAAGAGTAAAGTGAGAGAGAATACATGCAACAAATATAGTCAATATGAGGTAAGTTAAAAAAAACATCATAAATACTTAGACAAACTTAAAATGAAACTTATAATTTGAGGCAGATGCTTTTAAAATTTAGTGTCAAAGGAATAGAAACTCTTCCAAACGCACCCCGATCAAAACGCATCCACAGAATTACACGTCAAATAAACACTAATCTCAGTTTGAATCGCTTCCTATTCTAACCAATAAAAACTAAATAAAAATGTGGTATAGTTTCTTTCGTAAGAGAGTCGTTGACTAGGTCTTTCTGGTTTTAAGCTCCCGCATTATGGGTGTTCAAATCCGGGACCGAGACTGAGATCCACCACTCCCGGTCCCGGTCCTGGTCCCCGTTTT
This sequence comes from Inga oerstediana, assembly GCA_963210345.1. Classification (NCBI taxonomy): domain Eukaryota; kingdom Viridiplantae; phylum Streptophyta; class Magnoliopsida; order Fabales; family Fabaceae; genus Inga; species Inga oerstediana. The sequence continues at coordinate 64,668,195 of OY723401.1, read as the reverse complement.
TGGCCGGGTTGCAAGGTTTGGTCCCGATCCCGGTAATCTCGGGCGGGACCGGGATCAAACTGGGAATTCCCAGTTTTTTTTAAAAAAAAATTAAATTTAAAAAATATTATTATATTAGTTAAATTTTCTATAATCTAGTGTTTAAAGTATTATTTAACATCTAATAAGGCCATAATAATCACATAAATTGATCTATAATTGAAGAATAACATTTTATTATTATTATTATGATCACCTTCATTATTTTTGTTATTATTTTTATACATTATATAGTAGGATTAGTATCACGATATATATAGTTTAACTCCAACTAAATATATGATACACATTTTATCAAATGATAACTTAAATTATGGGATAAAAAATACAAAAATAAAACAATAACTTAGTTTTTAAGAAAAAAATTTAAAAAAAATAAAAAAATCGAGACTGGGACCAAGACCGGGATCACAAGATGTGTGACCGGTCCCGACCGGGACGGGAAATTCCCAGAATCAAAATGTCCGGGACCGGGACACTTTGAACACCTCTATCCCACATCATGGAAAATATGCATCCTCGTTAAACCAAATTCATACAAATAGGCAAATAGCTATATCCTTAAAAAAATTAATGTGCGTGTTGGCAAACAAAAAAAAAAAAATTAATGTCCGTATTCTGCTTTGGAGATTGTGATTTCCAGCTATATCCATAATGTTTATAGGCTGCACTAATAACATAAATGGTCTAAAAAGTAAATTAAATTGTAAAAGTGAAGATTTTTTTTTTTTGCTTCAATTATCAAAATGAATCATATTGTGAATTCCATATTTCCAGATTGCAGAAAATCTGTTAAGATTTACGAATAATTTTCTAGTTATCATTGAATCTACACATGTGGGACTTTTTGTGCTTTAAAAATGGATTATCAGTATAGGCCCAATGAGAACCAATAATAAAATATAAAATATAACGTCTAAATAGTTTATTTATTTTAAAATCTAAATTTCCGCAAAGAAGTTTAATTTAAATGTAAGAAAAATCTAATTTGATTAGATTAGTCCAAATTAATTAAAGTTCAAACATGCCAAACTAATGAAGCTTCCTAAATTTTAATCCGTTTATTTAAGGTTCATTTATTTTTTAAAATTCAATATTTGAGAAAAAAAATTGTCAGCCCATCCATCAACGTGCAACCTAATATGAAAAATACAACAACGCTCAGTGGCAGAGACCAATTTCAAGGCCACTTTCAAAATCCTCAAAAACCTTTATCAAGTAAGGAGCTTCAAATCATTTCTCAAAGATAGTCTAAGTACACTAAAAGAACCAATCTGATTATAAATTTGTGTTCACTAAAATCATAATAACAATCACGTAAGAAACCATTTCAAAGAAAAACTAAGCTTGTGGATTTAATTACTTTTCATTGAATTCATTAATATTTATATTAAACAAGTACCTCGAATTGGACTTTTTTTTATCTCCTCGAATTGGTCATTTCTACTTGTTAGAAATATTGCTTTAGTATATAGAATGATGAAGAGTAACATAAAAATAATTTTTTAAAAAGAAATATATTCTTTGTTTTAACACTTTAAGGTAATGATAAAAAATTACCAAATACCAGATAATGGATATAAAAGTATAATAGCTTAATATACCACAACGGCACAACCTTTCTATGCTTCATCTCTGAAAGAGAAAGTCATTGAAGTATTGTTTACTCAAACTATTAATGGAAGGATGAATTGCAAAGGCGAATGAAAACTTTTTTTATTTTGGGAAATCAAGCACGTTAGAATAAAAATAATAAATTATTGTTATTAAATAACAATCACACAGTCATAATATATATTATTGGGTTAAAGTGTAAAAATACTTATGAACTTTTTTCAAAAGTATATCTAACACCACCAACTTTTTTAGGTACAAAAATTACCTATAAATATTTAAAATGGGAGTGAAAATGCTACAACCGTTAAAGTAGCACAACGTCTATTACTTTTTATTCTGGGTCTCCACACTATCAGAAAAAATAAAAATGCCTCAGTTCTTAACTTTCTTTTACTGCCCTTCATCATCTCTTTGATGATCAGACTCTCTTCTTTACACCTTAACCCTACTTTAAATAATGAAAAACAAAAAGGTATATAAGACTGCCACAAGAAATTGCAAGGTGAAGAGAAATTTTAAAAAAAAAAAAGATATCTGTCCACTAATTAACATTCATTAACAATTTGACCTATTTTTTAATCTGTAAATAATGCAACTTACTTAAAGTTTGTATTTTATATTAATATTGATTTTAATAACTGCATATTTGATTTATTTACCTAAAATTCATTGTTTTTACCTTGACCTCAAATTCCTAAATCAATATATATAAAAAAATTATTGATTTAAACAATCTGTCAAATTCTAAATGCTTGTTTGGGATAGGTTATTTTTGGGCAATAAGTGCTTATAAATCGTAATTTACAGTATACGAGGTAAGTATATGAGAGGAGTTTTATCTCGAATTACGTAATAAATGTTTGTTCTTAAAAAATAAGCTAATCCAAACATGCTATAAGGGCCTATTTGGATTAGTGGTGGCAGAAGTTACTTTTTTTTAATCTGACTTTTATAAAAGTCAGATAGGATAAAAATCATATTGTAAATGTGATTTGTGTTTGAATTGACGGTGGCAGAAGTGACTTTTTTTGGACAGGTAGACTTTTGAGCTTCCTCTCAAAAAGCTGTTTTTGAAATAAAATAAAATAATTTTTTTTATTGCAATCAATAGGGGCAAAAAAAGTAAAAAATGCATTTATTACCCTAAAATTAGACTTATAATAAGGACCATTTTTTTTTATCAAAATGGATTTATAAATAGAATCAGAGTGGTACCATATATCAAGAACAGTCCTATTCTCCCAGCTCTCATTTGTCAAAAAGCCTCTTTTCTTCCATAATCACTGCTTTTTCTCTCCACAGTTATCATAAAAACACTAAATTTAAACTTATAAATTATGGTGGCTTTTTCATAAAAACATAATTGTGCCTACCGTAATCCCAAACGCCTAAAATTCATTGAAGTGCTTTTTCCCCCATGTTATCGTGCATCCATCAGTGATACTGCTCGGCCAAACATGCACTAAGTCAACCACCATTCAACACGTTATATTAAATATTGTCAAAAATAGAACATGCAGTTTGGGGCATATGTTATCATTAGCTGACTTGGAAGACTCCCAAGTCAATTGCAATCCTTTGGTCTTTGTCTAGTGCATTTTTAGAGAGTGATGGTTTCCTTCATTGACACGTTATTCACGAAAATATCAAAATGTTAACGCTTCTAAAAAAATCTTATTAAGTGTTTTTTTTTTATCTTCATTTACTTTTTTTACAGAATTCCATATACTGCTTGATCAAAACTTTTTACCAACACATTCAATGGGTTTTTTTTTTAATATATCTGAATGACCTCAAATAATTTTTTATTATTTTTTTTAATAGATGTTACTCTAATTCTTATATGAATATATTCGTTACAAACCTTATTCATGTAAGATGAAATATCAATCTCAATATCATGATCATTATCCTTTCTTGACGTATACGCTATGTCAAATTATTAAGTCAGTGGATGTTTACTTTTCTTTAGCTTTGATGTGTTTCCAACACTTTGAACACGTTGTATGTAACATTGTCAAAAATAGAACCTACAGGGTGGGGCATGATATTATTATATTCCATGCATGACTTAGAAAACACTACCCAAGTTGGTCAATGCGCTTTGGTATTTGTTTAAAATACTAGTGTCATAAAATTGTTAAGAGTCTGGGAAAAAAATAAAATTTTTAAAATACTTATATAAACATAAACATATTTCTTCCAAAAAAATAACTTAATTATATACAGAATTCATGGATTTAATTGACTTATATAAACATATTTCATCATATTCCACTCGTTATATGTAAAATTGTGAAAAGTGGGGCATGCATGATTTTGGGTTAGACAGACATATAATTGAAACTTCACATATAATGATAGCATCCGCACAATCAATTATAACACATCTCAATCATATTAAAATTAGGTCAAATTATATAAAAACCACCGAAACTTGGTCAATTGTAGATAATCCTGAACATTTGAAAATTTTAAATTTAACCCCCTTAACCTTTTATTTATTTTTATCATAAACCTCATGCTATTAACTTAACGTTATCTTTTTAATAGAAATTGATACGCTAGATTAATAAAAAAAACGTGTGGTATCCTACATGCATAGCATTCTATGTAAGTTACTAATTTTTATAAAACCTCTAAACTTTGATCCCATTGCAAGTAATCTCCTTGACATATTAAAATTTAAATTTAAGCCCCATAAAGTTTTAATTTTTTTTATTAAACCCTATGTCATTCTTTTTATCATCTTAAATTTTGATTAGTTAAAGATGTTATTTGCAATTGATCAAAGTTCAGGGGGCTTTATAAAATTAGTAACTTGCGTAGGATGTGTAGGATACCACATGTTTTTTATTAAAAAGATAACAATAAGTTAACGGCAAAAGGTTTATAATAAAATATATATATAAAAGGTTGTGGAGGTTAAATTTAAACTAGGGGTGTTCAAATCCGGGATCGGGAACGGGATCCACCACTCCCGGTCCCGGTCCTGGTTTTTGGCCGAGATGCAAATTGCATCCCTGTACCGATCTCGGTCCCGGTCCCGGTAATCCCAGGCGGGACCAGGATCAAACCGGGAAATCCCGGTTATTTTTTTTAAAAAAAATTAAATTTAAAAAATATTATTATATTAGTTAAATTTTCTATAATCTAGTGTTTAAAGTATTATTTAACACTTAATAAGGCCATAATAATCACACAAATTGATCTAGAATTGAAGAATAACATTTTATTATTATTATTATTATTATTATCACCTTCATCATTTTTGTTATTATTTTTATACATTATATAGTAGGATTAGTATTATGATATATACAGTTTAACTCCAACTAAATATGTGATACACATTTTATCAAATGATAACTTAAATTATGAGATAAAAAATACAAAAATAAAATAATAACTTAGTTTTTAAGAAAAAAAAATTTTAAAAAAATAAAAAACCAGGACCAGGATCACAAGGTGTGTGGCCGGTCCCGGTCCCAGGTCCCATAGATCCGGTCCAGACCGGGACGGGAAATTCCCAGGTTCAAAATGTTAGGACCGGGACCGGGACACTTTGAACACCCCTAATTTAAACTTTATGAAATGTTGGGGGTTAATTGTAGATAACCTAAAATTCTGAGGGGTTTTGTATAATTAAACCTTAAAATTATAAATAAGGAAATTGAGTAACTACATATAGAGAAATAAAGTATTTTCTACTTTCATTGTAGAATGTTTGCTTTGATTTCATTAGATAATTTAGAATACTAGTCCCCCATTCTGCTCATGAAAGAAAACAATATGTTCAAATTAAAAATGTTTTGTGCTGCTATAGATGATAAAAAATATTGGCATATTTTAAAAAAGAAATTAAAATAGAAGTATATATACATTGCTATTCAATGAAAAATTTCACTACTCTAGAATTTTGTCCATACGAAGATATTCCAATCTTTCTTGTTTTGATTTTTCTAATCAAACTCTATTTTCATAATATTGCATAAATGACTTTTTACACCACCTAAAATCACCTTTTAACACGAACGGGAATTGATCTAATGGAATGGAACTGAATAGTCCCTCACAGTGTGGTTTGAATCCCCATTAAGAGAACTGCCAACCTTTAATGTCCAACAATGCATCGAATAAAATTGCTTCTAATAAAAGGACACCTATACTTATATATATATATAAACTTTTTACATTGGTTTTTGCAATAGTGTAGATATAATTAGACTTGTGCAACAACCTTTTCCTAGTAAATTATAATTTCTCTAGGAGTCTTAGAAACAAAAAAATTTATATTTTTCTGCAAAAATAATAATTTCACATAAGTTTATATACAAAAAATATACATATAAAGGAAAACTCGAATTAAATCAAGCTAAAATACCAAAATTCAAATTCAGGCATACACTTTAAACAAATTACTAATCAAGCTAAGAGGCCTAATTAGGGATTTCTTAATGTTGTTAAAAGACTAAAATGCCCCTATGTATTCCAATCTTACCTCTCTTATATTTCATTTCATATGATAAGAGGATTCAAATGATTTATAATGATGCGATATCTACCTATATAACTGTATCTACCTTTTATAATTGTTTCTAGACATAGTTCTCCAATTAGTGTGTTTATGTCTATGGATGATAGTGAATAACTCACCGTAGTCTGTCTGCCGCCGGTTCTCCTACTGTGCCTTCCTCTTCTAAAACAATTCAAAAATTAAATTAGTATTATGAACAATAAAACACTAAATTTATAATATGAAACAACCAGCTAAAAGTAATTGACATTGCAAAAAATTACAGCTCACTGTAAATGGCAGTAAAGGTCTTCGATCCTACAGTGTGGTAGATCCTCTGTTGCCCTCGGCACCTCGTATTATTCTGAGAAAGCGCTTGTAAAAATCAATATTAAAAGTAAAATATTATAATTATTAAAAAATAAAATATATGAAATTTATATTAAAATTAAAATTATAAAAAAATTACCTACCCCTCTGCACTCCTCTTGAACTGGACAAAACTGACCCAGTTATTCGGTGGGACGCAGTCCGGAATGTTCTAGATTAGTTGTTGTAAAGGAATCATCACATCCTTATTCATACTATGGAAGAGACAATTCCTACTGTTCCTCCAGTCGTCGCCCATCTTCATCAGCGTGTACCTCTTCCGGTTGTCCCAAACGGCAAACCTAAGTTGTAACTCAATTGAATACAAAATAATTAACAACTAAATATATATGATAAAATTAATAAATATTAATTAAGTACAATTAATTACAAAATATATAATATAATTAAATAATATTAATTATCTTCACCGCCTCATCCCATGCCAGATTCTTTGATCCCTTCGGAACCTTCTTCCACGTCCTGAAGTGAAAGAGAAACTGCATCCAATTCGAGCCCAACTCGTTCAGGAAACGATTGAACAGGTAACCCCCATTGTCAATGTGCTAGTCCGTGGCCTCATTCCACGAAATTGCAACTCGTAGTGTCCGGTCCAAGTTGTTTAGACTGGCCATGTCTAGCCTCCTCATGGAAATGTTCCCCTGCTCATCTACGCAATTTACCACATACTTTAGATATAAATTCACATTTAACATGTTGAATTTAAATATTTAATTTATTTAATAAAAACTATATTTACCTTGGACCTGCACCTCAAACCTAGTCGATCGGGAAGATGACCATCGTGGGTTGTTCTGGTCCCGCGCCTCCTCCTCATCCAGGAAGCGCTCCATGTCACTCAGCGGAATCGGGATCTCAAACTCCTCGTTCTCATCAAAGTTGCTGAGACTCAGATCCCCTCCCTCTCCCAGAACAGCCTTAGGCACCTGTGGTGCGGTCACCTCTTGTGGGGCCGTCTACTGTGGTTGCTGTGGGGTAATCTGCTGTGGCGCAGTTGCCCTCCCTCCGCGCTACCCCCTCCTCTATTGTTACCACCCTATAGAAGCGGTCTAGGGGAAAGTTCAGCCTCCTTCCCCTTCCCCTTGTCCCTCCCTGAAGCCATATCAACTACAAAATATAAAAAAAAAAATTAGTCACATTTATATATAAAATATACTATAATAAAAAATGGAAAGAAAATAAGTATCTTTCACACCTCAAGTGTGAAAAATGTCAAATGCTGCAGCAAAACTCTCAGAGAGACGCCAGAAAACAGATATAAAGGAAAACTCTCAGAGAACAATCAGAAACAAAAATAGCCAAATGAGACAAATGAAGGGGTCACTGGGTACATATAGCGCTAACTTTGTGGCGGTTATTTACAAAACCGCTACAAACTGGCCTTGGGCAACGCAACAATTTGTAGCGGTTATCACTAATGGCTACAAAACATCAAGACCATTGAAGTTCTATAGCGGTTTAAAGAAAAAAACAGCTACAAATGTCGTTACACATTTGTAGCGGTTCTATCAAACCGCTACAAGTAGGCGACTCTTTGAATTCCGTAGTGGTTGATGTCCACGTAACTGTTACAAAATCACCGCAATAATTATTGCTTTTGCCGATGCCATATTTGTAGCGGTTGCCATGATATAACCACTACAAATTATCCGCTACAACTTATGGTTGGAAAGTGGTGCCAAATTTGTAGCGATTTGTTTATTTAAACGCTACAAATAATGTTGCCTTATTAGCGCACCACTTAGCGTGTAACTTGTGCTACAAATGTGTAGCTGTTTAAGCTAAAACCGTTACAAATAATGATATTTGTAGCGGTTAATATTAACATCTACAAAAGCATCGCTATGAAATGTCATTTTTTTATAGTGAATTAGTGTGTTTATGTCTCAAAAAATGGAAGGATCGCTGCCATGACAATTGGTTCACATAAAAAATTCTTCACGTTTCTAAGAAAGCAGAAAAGGATGATAATCATTGTTTTTAAATCCACACTGGACCAGCCAGTCCGATTCAGCCCAAGAACCGGTGAATCGGGCATGGGACTGGTCCGGTTCGTGAACCGAACCGGTTCACCTTTTTTTAAAAAACAATCAATTTTTTTTAAAATTTCTTTATAATTTCATATTAATAAACCTGAAATCTTCACTTTCTCACCGATTTAGTCCCAAATTAGCTTCGGTTTGACTCCGATCTAACCCACTGACTCTTGACCCAGTACCCTAGCCTGTTCAGTGACCAGTCCGGGTTTAATAACCTTGATGACAATAGCAACTAGAGCTTAAAAAACTCTATTCTAGATTTACAAATCTTTGGTAAATTAATCAATCAAGAATTTTTGTGCTATGAAATTGATTCACCTTCAGTTTTGCTTTTGGGAAAATCACTTTCAGGTCCCAAAGAACAAACATAATTACAGTGAAGTCCCAAAGTGAAAAAAAGTAACTCAACATGTTGTGAAAACATGTTTAACGAGTTGTTATCTCTATTTTTTGGGATTTCACTAAAATTATGTTTGTTCCTTGAGGCCTGTAAGTGATTTTCCCTTTTCTTTTTAACTATAAGTTGGCATTATAGTTTTTTCAACGACATTTAAAATTCTAAATTAGGCCTCTTGATCTAATTAAAAAATTAATAAAATTATAAGCTTGAATTTAGATTTTGATATTTTAGCTGGATAAACTTAAAATTTTCTGTATAATATACAATATGTCAATTTCTAAAGACAATCAACATTTACTTCTTCTTCTTTTTTTTTTGTGATAAGCTGGAAAGGAAAAGAAAAAACGACAAAAAAGAGTCGGTTAGACCCAGTCAACATTTACTTTTCTTTGTCTTTGGTGCGTTGCCAATACTTTCAACACGCTGTATTTAATATTGTGGGGCATAATATTATTACATTACATGCATGACTTAGAGAATAACTACCCAAGTCGGTCAATGCGCTTTGGTATTTGTTTAATGCATCTCAAGAGAACAGTCAATGCTGTACGTAAATTGCTTAAAAAGGGTTTTAGATAATTATTGTTTAACCACTACTCCCTCAAATCTCAAATACAGATTTTCTTAAAAAAATCATTCATAATATAAATTATTTGGTGAGTCATTAATGAGCATCTTTTAATTATTACCTTTATCACAACTTATTAGGAAAATAATTGAAGCCTAATTTAATGTAATATTTCTTTTTTATAGATTTCTCCACCTATATTTGGTGCTACTAGCAACCGCCTGACCTCGATACCTCAGGATAATTATTATAGTTACATACTCACGATTCAAACTCGAAACCACTAGTTAGACTGGAATGACTTAGCTGATTGATCTATTTGCATTTTGGTCTAATGTAATGTTTCTTTATATTTTTAAATATGAACAAAATTAATGGCAAAAAAATATGAACAAAATTGAGAAAAAAAATTCATTTTCAAACAATTCAAAGTAATTAGATATGACTTATAGTATGAACAGTACAAAGTATTTGACATGAAATGAAGGCAGTCCCACGCATATGTAGACAGATAGATAGACACACATTCAAAATTTTAATTTAGGTTTCTTCATCTAATTAAGAATTTGATAAAAGTGTAGGTCTAAATTTAAATTTTGATATTTTAACAGTATATAATTAAAATTTCCCTATATAATATACAATATGTCAAATTCTAAAAGCAGTCAACATTTTCCTTTTTTTTTCCAGATAAGCTGGAAAGGAAAAGAAAAACAACAGAAAAGGAAAAAAAATAGTCCCCCAATGTCGGTTAGACCCAGTCAACATTTATTTATTTTTTACACGCTAGAAAGGAAAAGAAAAACAACATAAAAGAAAAAGAATAAAAAATCAGGAGACCCAGGCTATAATTAGAGTTGGTTAAAAAGGACTACTCGGCCTTACAGGGCTGGTCTTTTATGGGTCAAGGCCTAAAAGGATTGGTTCTTTTAGATCCTGCTAAAACAAACGAAACTAGCTTCCATCCTTTTCTCCCAAGAAAAGGATGTCTTTTTCTTGATCTGGACTGTTGGAATAAGATCCCAACAGTTTATAGTTAATATATTATAAAAATATTATTATCTTAATCCAATGATCCAGATCAAGAAAAGGACCATCTTTTTCTTGGGAGAGAAGGATAGAAGCCGAATCCAAAAAACAATAGTCATTCTTTTAGGGCCAACCTGTAAGCATAAGGGTCAGGGCCAATCCTACAAGGTCAAAGCTATTTCAAAAATTTTTATTATCTTTTTTAGTTTTGAGACAAAAATCTTAAACCCGACCTTTATAAATTAAAGGCCTAAAAGGATCGGCTTAACGGGTTCGACTCGTTTTTCTTGCTCTAACTATCATCTATACCCAGTCAACATTTACTTTTCTAACTTTGATGTGTTGCCACAACTTTCAACACGCCATATTTAATATTGCCAGAAGTAGAACATGCAGTTTGGGGGCCCGGCTTCGCCCATTTTCTCAAAAAGAAAAGGACCCTCCTTTTTTTTCTGTGAGTCGTCAGATTGATATCTCAACGGTTCAGATTTAATATGTTATAAAAATATTATTATTATATTAGTATATTAAAAATATTATTATAAAAATATATTAAATCTGGACCATTTTAATCTCAATTCGACAGCTCATAAAAAGAAAAGGAGCGTCCTTTTCCTTTTGAGAAAAGGACTGAAGCCACTTCCGTAGTTTGGGGCTCCTTAATCCAACACTGACACTGTAAATAACCTAAAAAGGACTTCCGATATTTTTTTTTACATTAAAACAGTTAAACAGGAATTAAGATGTTAAAACTTATATATGAAGCATCCAAATGAAAAATGTAGAAACATCAAAAAAAGAAAAGGTGAATATTGAACGACGTTGAAAAAAAAGAGTATTGTTCCTTTTCTTTCTATGAGCTGTCGGATTGAGAAAAAGGATTCCTTGGCCTTACAGGGCTGGTCTTTTACAAGTCAAGGCCTAAAAGGACCGATCCTTTTAGACCCTGCTAAAAAAAACGAAACTAGCTTCCATCCTTTTCTCCCAAGAAAAGGATGCCTTTTTCTTGATATAAACCATTGGATTAAGATCCCAATAGTCCAGATTTAATATGTTATAAAAAATATTATTATTTAATATATTATAAAATATTATTATATAATAATATTTTTATAATATAATAAATTTGGATTGTTGGGATCTTAATCCAACGGTCCAGATTAAGAAAATAACCATCTTTTTCTTGGGAGAAAAGAATAGAAGCCGAAACAAAAAAAAACAGTCATTTTTTTATGGCTGGCCCGTGAGTATAAGGGTCAGGGCCAGCACTACAAGGTCAAAGCTATTTGAACAATTTTTACTATCCTTTTTAATTTTGAGCAAAAAATCTTAAACCCGACCTTTATAAATTAAAGGCCTAAAAGGATCGACTTGACGGGCTCGACTCGATTTTCTGGCTCTAACTATCATCTAGACCCAGTCAACATTTACTTTTCTGACTTTGATGTGTCGCCACAACTTTCAACACGCCATATTTAATATTGCAAGAAGTAGAACATGCAATTTGCGGGCCCGGCTTCGCCCATTTTCTCAGAGAGAAAAGGACCCTCCTTTTCTTTCTATGAGCCGTCCGATTGAGATCTCAACGGTTCAGATGTAATATATTATAGAAATATTATTATTATATTATTATAAAAATATATTAAATTTAGACATTTGTGATCTCAATCCGACGGCTCACAGAAAGAAAAGGAGCGTCCTTTTCTTTTGGAGAAAAGGACCGAAGCCATTTTCGCAGTTTGGGGCTCCGTAATCTAACACTGACACTGTAAATTGCCTAAAAAAGACTTTCGATAATTTTTTTACATTAAAACTGTTAGACAGGGATTAATGATGTTAAAACTTATATATGAAGCATCCAAATGAAAAACGTAGAAACATCAGAAAAAGAAAAGGTGAATATTGAACGACGTTGAAAAAGAAGAGTATTGTAACAAGGTTAAATATTTCAATTTGGAATAGTTACTTTAAAAATAGATTAACTTGGATAAATAAAGGTCGGCATTACGATCCCAACCGTTGGATTAATCCAATGGTTCAGATAAAGAAAAGGACCATCTTTTTCTTGGGAGAAAAGGATAGAAGCCGAAACAAAAAAAAGTCACTTTTTTATGGCCGGCCCGTGAGTATAAGGGTCAGGGCGAGCACTACATGGTCAAAGCTATTTGAACAATTTTTACTATCCTTTTTAGTTTTGAGCAAAAAATCTTAAACCTGACCTTTATAAATTAAAGGCCTAAAAGGATCGGCTTGACAGGTTCGACCCGTTTTTCTGGCTCTAACTATCATCTAGACCCAGTCAATATTTACTTTTCTGACTTCGATGTGTTGCCACAACTTTCAACACGCCATATTTAATATTGTCAGAAGTAGAACATGTCGTTTGGGGGCCCGGCTTCGGTCATTTTCTCATAAAGAAAAGGACGCTCCTTTTCTTTCTATGAGCCATCAGATTGAGATCTCAACGGCTGAGATTTAATATATTATAAAAATATTATTATTATATTATTATATTAAAAATATTATTATAAAAATATTTTAAATCTGGACCATTGTGATCTCAATCCGACAGATCACAGAAAGAAAAGGAGCGTCCTTTGCTTTTTGAGAAAAGGACCAAAGCCATTTTCGTAGTTTGGGGCTCCTTAATCCAACACTGACACTGTAAATTTCCTAAAAAAGGCTTTCGATATTTTTTTACATTAAAATTGTTAGACAGGGATTAATGATGTTAAAACTTATATATGAAGCATCCAAATGAAAAATGAAGAAACATCATAAAAAGAAAAGGTGAATATTGAACGACGTTGACAAAGAAGAGTATTGTAACAAGGTTAAATATTTCAGTTTTGAATAGTTATTTTAAAAAATAGATTTACTTGGATAAATAAAGGTCGGTATTAAGATCCCAACAGTTGGATTAATCCAATGGTCCAGATCAAGAAAAGGACCATCTTTTTCTTGGGAGACAAGGATAGAAGCCGGAACAAAAAAAAAACAGTCACTTTTTTATGGCCGGCCCGTGAGTATAAGGGTCTAGACCGGCACTACAAAATCAAAGCTATTTGAACAATTTTTACTATCCTATTTAGTTTTGAGCACAAAATCTTAAATCCGACCTTTATAAACTAAAGGCCTAAGAGGATCCGCTTGACGGGCTCGACCTGTTTTTCTGACTCTAACAATCATCTAGACCCAATCAACATTTGATTTTTTGACTTTGATGTGTTACCACAACTTTCAACACGCCATATTTAATATTGCCAGAAGTAGAAAATGCAGTTTGGGGGCTCGGCTTTGGTCATTTTCTCAGAAAGAAAAGGACGCTCCTTTTCTTTCTGTGAGCCGTCAGATTGAGATCTCAACGATTCAGATTTAATATATTATAAAAATATAACTATCATACTAGTGTATTAAAAATATTATTACAAAAATATTTTAAATCTGGACCATTGTGATCTCAATCCGACAGATCACAGAAAGAAAAGGAGCGTCCTTTGCTTTCTGAGAAAAGGACCGAAGCCATTTTCGCAGTTTGGGGCTCCTTAATGCAACACTGACACTGTAAATTGCCTAAAAAGACTTTCGATATTTTTTTAACATTAAAACTGTTAGACAGGGATTAATGATGTTAAAACTTATATATGAAGCATCCAAATGAAAAACACAGAAACATCAGAAAAAGAAAAGGTGAATATTGAACGACGTTGAAAAAGAAGAGTATTATAACAAGGTTAAATATTTCAGTTTTGAATAGTTACCTTAAAAAATAGATTTACTTGGATAAATAAAGGTCGGCATTAAGATCCCAACCGTTGGATTAATCCAATGGTCCAGATCAAGAAAAAGACCATCTTTTTCTTGGGAGAAAAGGATAGAAGCCAAAACAAAAAAAAACCAGTCATTTTTTTATGGGCGGCCCGTGAGTATAAGGATCAGGGCCAGCACTACAAGGTCAAAGCTATTTGAACAAATTTTACTCTCCTTTTTAGTTTTGAGCAAAAAATCTTAAACCCGACCTTTATAAATTAAAGGCCTAAAAGGATCGGCTTGACGGGCTCCACCCATTTTTCTGACTCTAACTATCATCTAGACCCAGTCAACATTTTTCTTTGCTGACTTTGATGTGTTGCCACAACTTTCAACACGCCATTTTTAATATTGTCAGAAGTAGAACATGTCGTTTGGGCTCATAAAGAAAAGGACGCTCCTTTTCTTTCTGTGAGCCGTCAGATTGAGATCTCAACAGCTGAGATTTAATATATTATAAAAATATTATTATTATATTAGTATAATAAAAATATTATTATAAAAATATTTTAAATCCGGACCATTGTGATCTCAATCCGACAGATCACAGAAAGAAAAGGAGCGTCCTTTGCTTTCTGAGAAAAGGACCGAAGCCATTTTCGCAGTTTGGGGCTCCTTAATCCAACACTGACACTGTAAATTGCCTAAAAAGACTTTCGATATTTTTTTAACATTAAAACTGTTAGACAGGGATTAATGATGTTAAAACTTATATATGAAGCATCCAAATGAAAAACGTAGAAACATCAGAAAAAGAAAAGGTGAATATTGAACGACGTTGAAAAAGAAGAGTATTATAACAAGGTTAAATATTTCAGTTTTGAATAGTTACCTTAAAAAATAGATTTACTTGGATAAATAAAGGTCGGCATTAAGATCCCAACCGTTGGATTAATCCAATGGTCCAGATCAAGAAAAAGACCATCTTTTTCTTGGGAGAAAAGGATAGAAGCCAAAACAAAAAAAAACCAGTCATTTTTTTATGGGCGGCCCGTGAGTATAAGGATCAGGGCCAGCACTACAAGGTCAAAGCTATTTGAACAAATTTTACTCTCCTTTTTAGTTTTGAGCAAAAAATCTTAAACCCGACCTTTATAAATTAAAGGCCTAAAAGGATCGGCTTGACGGGCTCCACCCATTTCTCTGAGTCTAACTATCATCTAGACCCAGTCAACATTTACTTTTCTGACTTTGATGTGTTGCCACAACTTTCAACACGCCATTTTTAATATTGTCAGAAGTAGAACATGTCGTTTGGGCTCATAAAGAAAAGGACGCTCCTTTTCTTTCTGTGAGCCGTCAGATTGAGATCTCAACGGCTGAGATTTAATATATTATAAAAATATTATTATTATATTAGTATAATAAAAATATTATTATAAAAATATTTTAAATCCGGACCATTGTGATCTCAATCCGACAGATCACAGAAAGAAAAGGAGCGTCCTTTGCTTTCTGAGAAAATGACCGAAGCCATTTTCGCAGTTTCGGGCTCCTTAATCCAACACTGACACTGTAAATTGCCTAAAAAGACTTTCGATATTTTTTTAACATTAAAACTGTTAGACAGGGATTAATGATGTTAAAACTTATATATGAAGCATCCAAATGAAAAACGTAGAAACATCAGAAAAAGAAAAGGTGAATATTGAACGACGTTGAAAAAGAAGAGTATTATAACAAGGTTAAATATTTCAGTTTTGAATAGTTACCTTAAAAAATAGATTTACTTGGATAAATAAAGGTCGGCATTAAGATCCCAACCGTTGGATTAATCCAATGGTCCAGATCAAGAAAAAGACCATCTTTTTCTTGGGAGAAAAGGATAGAAGCCAAAACAAAAAAAAAGCAGTCATTTTTTTATGGGCGGCCCGTGAGTATAAGGATCAGGGCCAGCACTACAAGGTCAAAGCTATTTGAACAAATTTTACTCTCCTTTTTAGTTTTGAGCAAAAAATCTTAAACCCGACCTTTATAAATTAAAGACCTAAAAGGATCGGCTTGACGGGCTCCACCCATTTTTCTGACTCTAACTATCATCTAGACCTAGTCAACATTTTTCTTTTCTGACTTTGATGTGTTGCCACAACTTTAAACACGCCATATTTAATATTGTCAGAAGTAGAACATGCAGTTAGGGGGCCCGGCTTCGGTCATTTTCTCATAAAGAAAAGGACCCTCCTTTTCTTTGTGATCTACATATTGAAATCTCAACGGTTGAGATTTAATATATTATAAAAATATTATTATTATATTACTATATTAAAAATATTATTATAAAAATATATTAAATCTGAACCATTGTGATCTCAATCCGACAGCTCACAAAAAGAAAAGGAGCATTCTTTTCTTTCTGAGAAAAGGACCGAAGCCATTTTCGCAGTTTGGGGCTCCTTAATCCAACAATGACACTGTAAATTACCTAAAAAAGACTTTCGATATTTTTTTTACATTAAAACTGTTAAACAGGGATTAATGATGTTAAAACTTATATATGAAGCATCCAAATGAAAAATGTAGAAACATCAGAAAAAGAAAAAGTGAATATTGAACGACTTTGAAAAAGAAGAGTTTTGTAACAAGGTTAAATATTTCAGTTTTGAATATTTACTTTAAAAAATAGATATATTTGAAGAGTATCTATCTAATGTGAATATTATATAATTTCAGTTTAGAATATTTACTTTTTTAAATATAGATTTGTTTTGATAAAGTAAACATGGATTTATTAATTACTTTGGAAATTAAAGTAGAAAGGAGAAAGAAAATGGAAGGAGTGCTGAGAAGAAAGGATTAGAGGTGGAAGGAGTGCCGATTACTTAAAAGAGGAATAAGAGAATGGAAGGAATATTGGAGTAGAGAAGCCAATAATGGAAGAAAGTGAAGAGTGTGTTCTAGTGGGAAGATGTGGGCAATAATTCCTATTATTAAATTATTATTTTTTGATTTGGCATTTGGAATATATAAGACTTTCTTTTTATGTTTTTAAAATTTAAGCATGCTTTTTTAACTACATAGTTCACATTTTCCGTCAGATGAAGTTAATGTTGTTAGGATTAAGAGACTAAAAGTATATTTTATAAATTTAAGGGACTAAATTAAACATTTGAGTAAATATAAAGGACTAAATATATATATTCTAACCTAAAACTAAACATTTGAGTAAACATAAAGTACATTTCACGCTTTATGTTTGTGAAATTGACACGTTATATAGCTATAACATTGTCATATGTGTAATTAATAACTTTGAAAATGAAGCATTCTACATTTTATAATATTTATCACAAATTATTTTCGGGTTTTGCATTATAACTATCCAGTTCTAGACGTCTAGTTATTTGGCTTGAAATTTAATTAACATTTAAATATGTAATAATTGTAATCATTAAATATTATATCTTCTGTTTGTTCGAGGTTAAAATTGCCGATACCCATAATTTTGAATATTTTATGTCAAAGTCTTAATTTTATAATTTTGACAGTTTATATACATGATCGTACTGCTTGATACGTTGATATTGACGAGACTACGGCACAAAAATGATTTATTTGAACTTTTATTTTTTTACCCTATATTAAAGAATTTTAAATTCAATATGAATATTTGAGTGCGCGCGCATGAGAAATAAGTTTGGGTTAGAGGATTGGATTTTTTCAATTTGAACACCAAAAAAAAAAAAGAGTTTAATACTTTACTCATATTTTATTAATGACTATCTCCAATTCAAATGTCATCAAATTTATAATCAATAAAAAAATATCACATATATTTCAGATTTTATGTTTTTTACTTGACATCAAGTGTTCTGTTATTCACTCCTATTTTTCATATTTTAAATTTTGTTAATATATAGTTTTGACATGGAAGTTGAAGAAAATCACAGGTGAATAGTTATATTTTAAGAAGTATACAACGCCTGATTACCGTATATCATATGTTTTTTTAAAAAAGAAAAAGAAAATCATAGACCACAAGTTTCTTAGTCACAAAATACTATAAATAGGAGTTGTGCATATTCAACAAAGCCACAATACTCCACTTATATCAAGAGATTCATAATATAGAAAAGTCAGTTAGATTGTTTAAGCTTCTCTGAATATGGGAAGGCGCCTTATAGTAGGATTTGCATGGCTTTCCCTATTGTCTGAAATTGCCCAATTAGTTTTGTGTGGAAGATGCATTGAATCAGAGAAGCAAGCTTTTCTCAAGTTCAAAGCATCTATTCTTGATTATCCATATAAGAACCTTTCCTCCTGGAATCCCAAAACCAATTGTTGCCAGTGGGATGGCATATCTTGTCACAATGTTACTGGTCATGTTCTCAAACTTGATCTCAGTTACTATGGCCTAGAAGCTGTTGGTGTTGATCCATCTTTGTTGGAGTTGCAACATTTGATTTATTTGGATTTGAGCGGAAACGACTTCAATGCAACCTCAATTCCTGCCTTTTTTGGTTCAATGGAGCGGTTACGATATCTTTCAATCTCATATGTTAATTTCACAGGAAAGATTCCTACCAATCTTGGTGGAAACCTCAAAGACTTGCAGTTTCTTGATCTCAGTGGGAATGATCTGCACACCAATGACATGAGTTGGGCGTCTCAACTTGAGTCTCTGCAATATCTCAACCTGAGTGGTGTCTACCTTGGAGAAGCTCACAACTTGTTCCAGGTACTTCACATGCTTCCTTCTTTGTTACAACTCCAATTAGAAGGATGTGGACTTGGCAACTTGTCCACTCCTCTTCCCCCCATAAATTTCACAAATAATGCTAGAGTTCAGCTCCTGAATTTGGCTGATAATGAAATCGATGGCCGAATCCTTCATGCTTTCCAAAATTGGACTTCTGTTGAATTCCTTGACCTCAGTTGAGACAATTTTAGCTCATTGCCATTGTGGCTCGGAGAGTTTAAGAATCTGGTTTCTCTTCATCTTTCATATAATACACTTTGTGGACCCATTCCTATTGCTTTGCGGAACTTGACTACCCTTCAAGACCTTGATCTTTCTGGAAACAATTTCAGTTCAGTGCCATTGTGGTTTGGAGAGTTTAAGAATATGGTTTCTCTTGATCTTTCACATAATACACTTTGTGGACCCATTCCTATTGCTTTGCACAACTCGACTACCCTTAAAAACCTTCATCTTTCTGAAAACAATTTCAGTTCAGTGCCATCTTGGTTGGGAGAGTTAAGGAGCCTTCGCCATTTAGACATCACCATGAATCCAAACATAGCCACTATGGAAATTTCTGTGTCACAAATTCTACAAAACATGTGTCATTTAAAAATATTATCTTTTTCCAATAGCAATTTTCAAGGAGAAGCATTTGGTGACTCTGATTTTTTTGGATGCATCAAACATGACATAGAGGAATTACACTTGAGTGATAATAAACTCAGTGGCCATTTGCCAACTTGGATAGGGCGTTTTGAAAAACTAAATTACCTTGATCTTTCAAATAATTATTTTTGTGGCAATATTCCTCATAGTCTTGGCCAGCTTGTAAATTTAACAATTCTTGATCTCTCAAATAATTCTCTAACTGGCCTCATTCCTCAAAGTATTGGCCAGCTTGTAAATTTAACAACCCTTGATCTCTCACATAATTCTCTAACTGGCCTCATTCCTCAAAGTATTGGCCAGCTTGTAAATTTAACAACCCTTGATCTCTCAAATAATTCTATAACTGGCTTCATCCCTCAAAGTATTGGCCAGCTTGTAGATTTAACAACCCTTGATCTCTCAGATAATTCCTTAAGTGGCCTCATCCCTCAAAGTCTTGGCCAGCTTGTAAATTTAATTATCCTGAATCTCTCAAATAATTATCTTAGTGGCAACATCCCTCAAAGTCTTGGCCAACTTGTAAATTTAATTATCCTGAATCTCTCAAATAATTATCTTAGTGGCAACATCCCTAAAAGTCTTGGCCAACTAAATTCAACTTACCTTGATATATCAAATAGTTCTTTTAGTGGCAGCATTCCTCACAGTTTTGGTCAACTTTCAAATCTAATGGCTCTTGATCTATCAAATAATTATTTTAATGGCAATATCCCTCAAAGAATTTGTCACCTTGTAATTCTAGAAAGCCTTGATCTTTCTTATAACAATTTTTCAGGTGAAATTCCAAATTGTTGGAGAGATAATCCACTATGTGGATTGAAAGAAATAAGTCTTTCATTCAATAAACTGTCTGGCACTTTCCCTATCTCAATTGGCAAGCTTTCCTCACTACTTTGGTTGCATTTGAACAATAACTATCTTGAAGGAAAGCTTCCATCGACTTTGAAAAATTCAAAGCGATTGTTAATTCTAGATTTGGGTGAAAATAAGTTTTTTGGAAGTATACCATCATGGACTAATAAAACTTTTCCTACCTTGAAAATTTTGAGGTTGAAGGATAACATGTTAGATGGTAACATTCCTTCTACTTTGTGCCAACTCAAATCACTCCAAATATTGGACTTCACAAATAACAACTTAAGTAGCTCAATACCCCATTGCATTGGCAATCTTATGGGAATGACTAAAGATGGTTCTCATATGCAAAACTCGACAACCTATGTCGTGCTTTCATATTTAGGACACGAGGAATTCATAGAACCTTGGATTAATCAGGATGTGAAACAAGTTATGAAAGGAAGAGAATATGACTATACTAGTATATTGCATCTTGTGGTAAACTTGGATTTGTCAAATAACAATTTGATTGGATCAATTCCTCCAGAGTTATTCTTGCTTGTTGGATTGATAGGTTTGAATCTTTCACACAATCATTTGAAAGGAGAGATTCCGGAGATTATTGGGGGCATGAAATTTCTTGAATCCTTTGACATCTCTTGTAACCAAATTTCAGGCACAATTCCAAAGAGCATGTCCAAGCTAACTGCTTTGAGCTATTTAAATGTGTCATACAATAACCTTTCTGGCCCAATTTCAACTGAAAATCAATTCTTGACTTTTGATGATCCATCTATTTATGCTGGCAACCCTTTTCTTTGTGGAATCTCACTACCGAATAAGTGCCAAGGTCATAATCCTCATCAAGTTCCTGAAGCCAAAAAATCAGAAGATGAGGATGATTCAGAAAAAGTGTGGTTTTATTTTGTCATAGCAATTGGGTTTGCTGTTGGCTTTTGGGGAGTTATTGGGACTTTGGTGTTGAAGAAGAGTTGAAAATATGCTTGTTTCCGACGAGTGGAAGATGTAGCAGATGACATATATGTGTTCACTTCAATAAAAATAGCAAAGTTGAAGAGGCTGCTCACAAACCATGTCCATAGTTGATCTTTGTAGTTGTGTGTGTGTCTTTATTTTCCCTCTTGTTGTAAGAATCATGTAATGTTTCAGTATGTGTGTGACAATAGTGACAATAATACATCGTGCATGTCTTCATGAGTTCACTAGAAACAAAACTACTAAATCTTCAATTCTTCAAATTGTTTGTTTGTCTCTAAGATTATATTTTAATGTCATTAAAAAAACTCATTACATGATTATTACATTAATGAAAATATGGTAATTCAAAGTCTTCACGCCTATATATTAATTCATCAAAGCTCGAATAAATGACCCGGCAAGTAAATATTGCCTTGTTTAATTGTGCATAGTTGAGAAGTAACGGCCAATTAATAAGTCTAAAACAAGTACTGTTGAAATCATTTATAGGGTTAATTCTACTTTTTATCCTTGTAGTTTACAATTATTTTGATTTTGATATCTGAAGTTTCAAACATGTGCTTTTTGTCCTTCAAGTTTTCTCTGTTTCAAATAATTAGTCCTTATAGTTTGGAAACGACATTGACACTTTTAAGTTTGATGATATAATATTAACGCCGTTAAAATTACTTCTGTGGGTGGCTGCCTGGGCAAGATTTTTTTTTTTGGCTCAAACTAGAGAAGAAAACACAATCATCTTACCCACACTTTTAAAGGCGTTAACGTCACATCATCAAACTTAACACTGTTAACATTCTTTTCAAACTATAAAGACTAACTGTTTGTGACGGAGTAAACTTTAGATACCAAAACCACCTATTCAAAACTTCAGGAATCGAAACAAAAAATGACTATAAACTACAAGGACAAAAGATGACATTAACCCTAATTATATTACATGAGAGGACAGTAGTCAGTTGAAATAACAATAATAGGATATAATATGTAGCAAAACAATATTAAAAAGAAAAAAAATGTAGAGATAATTATGGACGTACGATATTAGGTGATGAATTTAGGATATGTTAGTGTATGTTTGTGAAGGAAGAAGCAAGATCCAAAAATGAGCTGAAGAAGAGGGAATAGTAATAATAACTGAGTTTTATCAAATTATAATAAATATTATCTCAAGGGGGCAGAGTCAGAATTTAAGAATGAGAGAAGCCAAGATTGAAATATGAAGGAAATATAAACCAGATTAGAGTAGAAGCGCGTACCGGTAAAGTCGGATCCGGGTTTGGGGCCCACACAAGGATTAGACTACAAGAGCCTAATCAGGGCTTGCACAGCAGTGCACCAGAACAAGAAAGATGGTAGATAAGAGGAGATTGCCAGAAAGCTCAATGGCAGGGGTGGTTTGCAATGCTAGAGGCACACCCTATTTATAGTGATCAGAGTGACCACTAATTAGGCAGTGTGTGCACTCCTTGCTTGCTCTCCAAGTCGGTGAATTAATTCAATTGATTCTAAATCAATTCCTTAATCATGGAGATTTGTTTCTTAATCATGATCTCACAATTAATTCCCAACTTATTCACCAAGCAACAATCTTATGTTGATTGATTAATTTGATAAGGCAACTTATGCGCCTAATCAAATAGTCCGGCCCATCAAGGGCGGACTTGGACCCAAAGTCCAACATCTCCCACTCGCACTTGATGGGCCACCCATCATGCGACTACATCTTCTTCTTGTTTCATACTTGGTGTCTGCCGTGACTGCGTGGGCATAACATCTTCAGAACCTTTGGTGCTTGTGATACTAGAAATCCTTGATGTCGGATCAGCATCCAAGGACACCCTTTGTGAACCTGTAAATTGTTGCCTCATATGCCCTAGGTTTGTCCATACACTCAACTCATGGCATATCCGATCCCTCTTGAGTCATAGATTCTCTTGTTTTTCTGAACTTGACTCAGATTGCCTACTATGCGCGTGGTATCCACACTTATAAGTTTTTCTCATAACTTGTAAGGGACATGTCACAGATGCCACCGCAAAAAGTGTACTTCAAGATAGACCTTCCTTTTTGACTTGAAACATCGATCTTTCCCGACTTGGTCGCTTTCCCAGCTTTTAGTTGTCTGATCGAATCGTACGTGATCATAAAGCTTCAGCCAAAGTAGCTGGCCCCAAGTCAGGCTTTCAGGATGCCTGCCTAAGTCCTGAGGGCATCGTGTGAAGGATTTCTCCTTCCTGGGACTCACACCGTAGTGAACTAGGGATCTGTCACCTACGTCCCATATTGCAGTTATTCTCTCAAGCACATGCAGTATGAATTGCATGCTACGGTGATTTTGCAATGGTGTATGTCGATTTTACCTTCATGTTTCACCGTACAGACTTTAGTTCAAATGTACTCAACATTGGAACCAGGACTTCCCTTTTTACAATCATTCCCCTTTTTAGAACCTCATTTGTAAAAGAGAGTCCTTTGCCTGGCTACAGGTCTGATGATACAACCTTTGTAATCATGCCTCGATCCATGACGTATTTACACGTGCGGATCTCATCTCAGTTCAACTGAGGCGACTCAAGCGCAAAGATCTTCCTTACCCATCTCATGGTGATCATTTGCTCATCTTATCATCCCATACCCCTGTAAATCATGGGAAGACGGTTGTTCGTGTGAGCGAACCAACCTTCCTGACCTGTACGACATACGGAATTGCATACCTCGTGCCTATGCATTAATATATACACAATATATTTGGAAAAAAAAACTGAAAATGCATCATTTTATTGCAACGTTCAATACATTACATTCTACGCATGCCCAGAGCAGTTACATGTTTAACAAAAGGGTTTCTGGCAATGGGCTTTGTAAGGGGATCAGCTAACATCTTATGAGTAGAAAGGTATTGAACGGTCACTTGTTTCTTAGTGATCATGTCTCTTACAAAATGATATTTAATGTCTATGTGCTTTGTCCTACTGTGATCCTTAGGGTCCTTAGCATAGGCTATTGCGACTTGACTATCGCAATGTATCAGAATAGGACCCTCCTTTCTGCCTTTCATTCCTAGACGTTCTAGAAATCTCTTAAGCCATACAGCTTCTTGAACAGCGGCAGAACAAGCTATGTATTCAGATTCCATAGACGACAGAGCCACACAGGTCTGTTTCTTGCTGCTCCAGGAAATTGCTCCATTGTTTAGGAGGTACGCGTACCCTGAGGTGGAGTGTCGTTCATCTATATCTCCCGCCTAGTCGGCGTCAGAGTATCCTATTAGATGCATATCTCTACCTTGGTAACATAGCTCGTAATCCATGGTTCCCTTCAGGTACCTCATGATTCTTTTCACAGCTTCCCAATGCTTTATTCCAGGGTTGGATTGAAATCGGCTCACAAGTCCGACTGCGAAGCATATGTCTGGTCTAGTACAAAGCATAGCGTACATCAAGCTTCCAACTACACTCGAGTACGGGACTCTTTTCATGTGCTTTATTTTGGATTCTTCCATGGGACACATGTCCATGCTGAGGTGGTGTCCTTTAACCACAGGGGTATCCATAGGCTTGCAGTCTCTCATATTGAATCGTTCTAAGATCTTTGCTATGTATGCCTTTTGTGACAAGGATAGCAATCTTTTTGAACGATTCCTCTTTATCTTGACTCCCAATATATATTCTGCTTCGCCCATGTCTTTCATTTCAAAATTCAAGGATAACCAATCCTTGATTGTTTTGACTACCTTAAGACTCGTTCCGGCCAGGAGTATATCATCTACATAAAGAGACAAAATCACAAAATCATCTCCAAACCGCTTTATGTAGACACAGTGGTCTTCTTCGATCATCTCGAAGTTGAATGAGGTTACTGCCTCTTGAAATCTTAGATACCACTGTCTAGATGATTGTTTCTGTCCGTAAATGGACCTTAGGAGTTTGCAAACCTTTTGTTCACTTCCCTTTTCTATGAAGCCCTCAGGCTGCTCCATATATATCTCCTCATCTAGTTTTCCATTAAGGAATGTGGTTTTTACATCCATTTGATGTAACTCCAAGTCCATACTTGCCACTATGGCGAGTATGAGTCTTATTGAGTTAAAACGCACCACTGGCGAGAAGGTATCTTCATAATCTATCCCTTCTCGTTGGGTGTACCCCTTAGCCACCAAGCGTGCTTTGGGTTTGTCAATTGATCCATCTGCCTTTCGTTTATATTTGAGAACCCATTTGTTCCCAATTGCCTTTCTGCCTAGTGGCAGGTCAACCAATTCCCAAACTTGGTTAGCTTTCATGGAATTCATCTCCTCTTCTAAGGCTTTTTGCCATATTTCCTTAGCGGGTCCGGTTAGCGCTTCTTTAACGCTTCTCGGATCTTCCTCATTGTCTTCCGGATTGACAATGAGTACTTCCCCTTCAACGGAGAAGCGTCTTTTAGGGATTCTATCCCTTTGGCTTCTCCGAGGTGGGAGTTGCATAGGATTCTCTTCCAGTGCTTGATGATCAATTCCAAGTTTTGAAAATGACTCATTTCTCCCACTCGGGTCAGTGATCTGAGGGATGCCTTCAACTTCCTCACTCTCATATGGAGTTTCTGTTTGGGTAAGGCTTCCTCTGCTAGGAAAATCTAATTCTAGGAATACTGCGTCCCTTGACTCGACCTCAGTCATTGAGCCGTCCTCATTTTCACCAATGAAGACATATCCTTTTGATTGCTCAGAGTATCTTATAAAGATACATTTCTTGCCTCGAGGTCCCAACTTTCCATGTTTGTGAGACGAGTTGTGTATATAGGCCGCCGATCCCTACGGTCGTAAGACACTTAGATCGGGCTTACGGCCTGTCCACAACTCATAAGGCATAGAAGTGACTGATTTGGAAGGCACTCGGTTAAGTATAAATGTCGCAGTCAACAGTGCATCGCCCCAATACACACCCAATATGAAAAATACAACAATGCTCAATGGCAGAGACCAATTTCAAGGCCACTTTCAAAATCCCCAAAAACCTTTATCAAGTAAGGAGCTTCAAAACATTTCTCAAAGATAGTCTAAGGACACTAAAAGAAGCAATCTGATGATAAATTTGTGTTCACTAAAATCATAATCACAATCACGTAAGAAACCATTTCAAAGAAAAACTAAGCTTCTGGATTTAATTACTTTTCATTGAATTCATTAATATTTATACCTCAAATTGGACATTTTTTTATTGCCTCGAATTGGTCACTTCTACTTGTTAGAAATATTGCTTTAGTATATAGAATGATGAAAAGTAAAATAAAATTAATTTTTAAAAAGAAAAATATTCCTTGTTACAACACTTTAAAGTAATGATACAATTACCAAATACTAGATAATGGATATAAAAGTATAATAGCTTAATATACCACAACGGCACAACCTTTCTATGCTTCATCTCTGAAAGAGAAAGTCACTGAAGTATTGTTTACTCAAACTATCAATGGAAGCATGAATTGCAAAGGCTAATGAAGACTTTTTTATTTTGGGAAGTCAAGCATGTTAGAATAAAAATAATAAATTATTGTTATTAAATAATAATCACATACTCATAATATATATTATTGGGTTAAGGTGCAAAAATACCTATGAACTTTTCTCAAAAATACACCTAACACCATAAACTTTTTTAGGCTTTGTTTGGTTCAACGAAGGTTAAGTTAAGTGAGGTTTACTTAAGTTAGGTTAGAAGAGATTATAATGTTGTTTGGTTCAACGAAGGTTAGGTTAAGTGAGGTTTATTTAAGTTAAGTTAGGTTAGAGGAGGTTAAAATGCCATTCTACATATTTTCCTTCTTCTTTTATAATGTATTTATTAATAATAATTATTTATATAAAATTATTATTTATAAAATAATTATTCGTGTAAGCATATAAATAATTATTTATAAAATTATTATTATTTGGAAAGTTCGTTGAATCAGGAGGTAAAGTTAGGGTAGTGTTGGAATTTTAAAAAATTGTCATGGGAAATTTAGTCACAATTGAAGACAAATATTCTCTCACCTAGGAAAAACCACAATTTCGGAGGTTTCAGAACCTAGGTTCGGTTACCAGTAGAAGACAAAAAAACATCCAACTCCTAATCTAACCTCATTCCAACCAAACACCACTTTTTAACCCCCAACCTAACCTAACCTCCAACCAAACAAAATCAACCCCACCCCAACCTAACCTAACCTCCAACCAAACAAAGTGCAAAAATATCTACAAATATTTAAAATAGGAGCAAAAATGCTACAACCGTTAAAGTAGCACAACATCTATTACTTTTTATTTTGGCCCCCACACTATCAGAAAAAATAAAAATGCCTCAGTTCCTAACTTTCCTTTACTGCCCTTCATCATCTCTTTGATGATCAGACTCCCTTCTTTCGTCCCAGTGTCGGCAACGGTGAGCTCTAAAAGACTTGTTTTTTTTTTTTTTTGCCCAAGAACTCTGGAAAGACATAAAATCATATTACTTTTTAAAAATTAATCAGATTAAAGCCTAGAATAAAAAATTCGATGAAAGAAAATAATGAAATGAAAAGGGAAGATACTTTTAAGCGTCCAAACAAAACACCAAAACGTATTAACCAGATTTAAAGTTTTAGTTTGTTTTCATTTTCCGGACTTCATCGGAAATCAAACAGCCAATAGATACTAGTGAAAAACCTGTCAGACAAGACATTCATTTTGGCCAAAAAAAAAAAAGGACAAGACATCCATTGAAGAATCATTTTGGGAGTGGAAAATGAAGCTCCAACGTCGGCATAGTGATATGCAAGATTCAAGATTTGGCTAGATCTGGAACTGTAGTGGGTAAGGGGGAGATAGTCGTGAGAAGGGTGTCGTGAGTCTATTTGTAGAGTGGGGGAATTATAATGGAGAGGGTGAAGATGAGAGTGCAAACGGAGGATGCAACGTTGTGACGGTGGTTGGCCAGGAACAAGGTTGGAGAGAAGGATGAAGAGGCTGCGGTTGCCAATGAATCGAGAGATGGGAAGGGAAAGAATGATTTTTTTTTTGGGCGAAGTATTTTTTAAGTTGAGGGCATTCTTGCATTTTCATATTGGATGAGACGGACGTTTTGTTGTTTTAACTTTTAACAGTGGTACCCTTTTTCCTCTATTTTTAAATGTTTATGGGTATTTTTGCACCTAAAAAAAATTTATAGTGTTGAGTGTAATTTTTAAAAAAGTTTACAAGTATTTTTACACCTTAAACCTACTTTAAATAGTGAAAAACAAAAAGGCAAATAAGACTGCCACAAGAAATTGCAAGTTGAAGAGAAATTTTTAAAAAAAAATAGATACATGTCCACTAATTAACATTCATTAACAATTTGAACTGTTTTTTAATCTGTAAATAATACAACTTACTTAAATTTTGTATTTTATATTAATATTGATTTTAATAACTGCATATTTCTTAAATTTTGTATTTTATATTAATATTGATTTTAATAACTGCATTTGATTTATTTACCTACAATTCATTTTTTTTTACCTTGACCTCAAATTCGTGGAACTCTTAATTAAGTAAATCAATATATAAAAAATATTATTGATTCAAACAATCTGTCAAATTCTATAGTCAGTCACCATTCAACACGTTATATTAAATATTGTCAAAAGTAGAACATGCAGCGTGGGGCATTTTATCATTACGTGACTTGGAAGACTCCCAAGTCAATTGCAATCCTTTGGTCTTTGTCTACTGCATATTCAGAGTGTGATGGTTTCCTTGATCATCACATAATTCATGAAAATATCAAAAAGTTAACACTCCTAAAAAACTTTATTGAGTCTTTTTTTTATGTCTTCATCTACTTTTTTTTTTAAGAACTTCATCCAATTTGATTAACGCTGTTTACCGACACATTCAATATTCTTTTTTGAACGTGTCCAAACTATTTCAAATAATTTTCTATCATTCTCTTTTTAATAGATGCTACCCCAACTATTCTACGAATATATTCATTACGGACATTATTGATTTATGATGAAAGATCAATCTCAACATCATGATCATTATGCTATCTTGATGTATACAATATGTCAAATTATTAAGTCAGTCAACATTTACTTTTCTTTAGCTTTGATGTGTTGCCAACACTTTGAACACGGCATATGTAATATTGTCAAAAATAGAACGTGCAGAGTGGGGCATAATATTATTCCATTACATGCATGACTTAGAAAACACTTACCAAGTTGGTCAATGCACTTTGGTATTTGTTTAATGCATCTCAAGAGAACAGTTAACACTGTATGTAAATTGCTTAAAAAGGGATTTAGATAATTATTATTTATGAATAGTATGACTTGTTTACATTTTAAATTATATTTTATATGATATTCATATTAATCTTTAACTTTCAGTTTGAGTTTTTGTAAACATATTTGATGATGCGATTCCTTCCATAAAGAGAAAGGCTAGTTTCTCATGCATGAAAAAAATAATATAGTTGATTGAATTTTTTAACTATTTTTTAATTTCTGCTTTCATTTAATTTCTTTATATAAGTTTTAACGTGTTAAAGCATATATTAAGAAATATAAGTATTTTGTTAAATTTTTAACAGAAAAGGAAAAGACTAGTCCCTGCTGTCGGTTAGACCCAGTCAACATTTACTTTTCTTTGTCTTTGATGTGTTGCCAATACTTTCAACACGCTATAAGCCTGCTCGAGTTGGCATTTGAGAAGCATGTTTATACAAGTCGATATTTTAATGTATAGAAGTTGCTTAATCAAACACTGACACTGTAAATTGCCTAAAAAAGACTTTTGATATTTTTTTTATACATTAAAACTGTTCAAGAGGGATTAATGATGTTAAAACTTATATATGAAGCATCCAAACATCAGAAAAAGAAAAGGTGAATATTGCCCAATTAGTTTTGATTAAAACTTATAGATGACGCATCCAAATGTCAGAAGGCGCCTCATAGTAGGATTTGCATTGCTTTTCCTATTGTCTGAAATTGCCCAATTAGTTTTGTGTGGAAGATGTATTGAATCACAGAAGCAAGCTCTTCTAAATTTCAAAGCATCTTTTCATGATCCAAATACGAAGCTTTCCTCTTGGAATCCCAAAACCAATTGTTGCCCGTAGTTGTTACAAGATGGTTGTTTCATAAGAATCGTCATTTTTTGTCAATAAATACATTACGCTTAATAATTACAACCATTTTGTTTTTGTTTTTGTGAATTCCGCCTCTCAATATATGATAGTGCGCATATTTAACTATTCAGTATTAGCGTTATATATTCTTGTGCACACTCCATCTTGACATGCATGACAGTTATTCACTGTAACCGTTATATATTAAGCGTTATATATGTAATATTCTATAGTAGTGTTAAATTTTTATTATATTTTCAATGAGTTGTATAAAAAAAATATTGCATTTCTCTTTAATATAATATCTAGTTTGTAGTGTAACATATGGATATATAGCTTTTAATTAACAAGAATAGATAGAATAGAATTTAACTTAAAAAGTATGATTTATCTTACAAAATTGTAGTCCATAAGAAATATTGGTAATGAATAATGAATAATGAATTATGAATAATGAAGTGTATTATACTACTTCCGTTTCTTAATATAAGATCTATGTCAACACCCGTTTCCATTTCAATAATTGAAGAGTAATAAAGACGGAATTCAATGGGCATACAGAAAAAGTACAATATACTGATAATAATATTCGTTTACAATTCTGATATTGTTCATCAACGAAAACAGAAAATACAGCGGAAGTTTTAATATTTACAATTTTTACCAAAATATCACAAAATAGACTAATTATGACCACGTTCTTGTCCTTGCCTCGAAACACGTGCCGTTCACTTCCCGACGTTTATGTCTTTTCCCTTTGCCCCACTGGTACCTATTGAGGTGTTTATTTAAAAATAGGGTGAGATTTCGGAGAACCTCAATAGAAACATGCTATCGTTCATAGAAAATGCAAAAAATAAATATGATATTTGCCATGTATGCACCAATTAATGAACATTATAAATATATCATCTGCATGTATACATGAGTAGGGCCTAGCCCCACTATTCGGCACCGGTTGGGTTTCAACCAACTCCAGTGTAAGTGCCTCTGACACTTCTGGCCCCTCTCTGGGCAAATCGTGTTAATTAATAACGCGCATTTACAAACATTGGCATCCACACAATCACATAACTTATGGCATAGTGTATGAAGGATAATGTCCCTACCTCAAAGCTTTAATATCCCTTTTTTTAAATGTGCCTCGAAGAACGTGTCATATCCGGCCTCCAAATCGATCCTAGAATATTAACTATACCAGAAATAGGTCATAACCCATCCAAGTATCATTTTAGACTCTTTCATAGCATTTATTGTGGTTATTTTTGTCTATGATGAAAATTTACAAAAATACCCCCGGGAACCTGGCCCGGCCCCGCTGTACTCGGCATGATGGCACATTTTTTCAAAATTTTGCCTAAGTCTATTCTGACTTATTTTCGCCCAAGGAATCCATTTCCGGGATCGAAATTACCAAATTCACTGTCAAATTACGAAAATACCCTTGACAGCCCCTATTTAGTGATTTCAGTGGCGTTTTCATAATTATGTTTTTTCGGCCTCTACCGAAAAAGTGCCCAACTGTAACCCCACCTATTTTTGCCCACTGAGTCCAATGGAACCATTTATTTCATGAAAATACAATTCCTTGTACCAGTTCTGGTTTTGGCCGAAATATTAGGGAAAAATGGAAAAAATCAGGTTTTGTGTTTTAGCTCTCAAAACTTGTACTTTTCCATTTCTAATCCTTGATTAACTTATTTAAACACTTCCTAACCATGATTTAAAGGATTCTGAGTAGCATAACCCCTTAGGGTCATGGCTTTTCTAATTTTACAACTCAACCCAAAAATCACAGAACCAAACAACAATCACCAACAACAACTTCAATACACTAAGAAGTTGAGATTTTGGAGATTATCTCTTGATCCTTGATGTTTCTCTCTCTAGGATGTCCTCTCTCTCCTCAACCTTGAAGAATAGCTTGCTAAACAATGATTCCTATGAAGAACAAAAGATTAGGGGATGAACTACATAATATATGAAGCTTATTCACTGAAAACAAGCTCTTACCTTAGCTCTTGCTTCCTTTTGCTCTCTAAATCACCAAGAACTCCCAAGCTCACTCTCTCTCTCTCTCTCTTCTCTTTTCTTTGTGAGTGAAGTGCATGAAGGGAGGAAGGGAAAATATGTATTAACTTGTCATCTTTTATCTTAGCCCTTGATCTAGCCAATGGTTGAGATCTCTCCACCTTTCATGTACACCATCCCTCCAACCATGCCTCCCACCATACTCTCTCATTATGACCACCATGCATATGTCTTTCACCTAATGTGCACTCCAACTTTACCATCATTGAGTTGTGCATGTAGTTTTGTCAACATCACCTTCATCTTGCTTCTTGGATTTACAATTTCCCTCTTCTTTCCATGTGTGGCCGAAACTTAGGGAGGAAAAAGAGGAAAAATATTTTTTTTCATAATTTCCAAAATTCCTATAATTATATGAAGTATAATTTCTCCTTAATTTCACAATTCTTGATTTATTCCTCCAAGAATAATCACATTATGCATTTTCCTTTATTTTTCTTGATTAATTGAAATTAACTCCAATTAATTGGAAAATAATAAATCTTGGGCTAAATTGGCAAAATTATGATTTTGCTATCCCCCTTGTAATTTAATTCAAATTTTGAATTAATTTGGCCATCTCCTTATGAATATGAATATTTAAAAATTCACAAGATCCAACTTCATGAATATTCACCACTTTATTGAATTATTCAAATAATTACAATATATTTTTGGTGAATAAAATTTGGGGTGTTACAATCTATATTATTAAAGTGGGTCATACATGAAAGAACAAGGAAGTATAATTAATCAATCACAGTAGAGCTGATATATATGGGTTTGTACGCATTGTTCATGAAAAGTCTCCAATTCGACACATATAATTGACATGTTTGGCACCCTAGGGAAAATACAAGTAAATAAAGTATATGTACGATTTGGAACTTATTCAAGTCTTTTAACTCTATTAGACGACTAAAAAGGCTTTACCATTCTACACGTTATATAACACCATCAAGAATGAGACAAATACACATGTATCTATCTATCTATCTATCTATCTATCTAATGTGAATAATATACTATTTTAGTTTAGAATGTTTACTTTAAAAAATAGATTTATTAATTCCTCTGGAAATTAAATTAGTAGGAGCATTAAACTATGTAACTACATAACGAAGTTACATATTTTTGAAAGTAAAATATAAACTAAATCCTTCCATTTCCCCCAATTTAATTCTAGTATGCAATACGAGTCCTATTATTTTTTTAGTGTCTGTTTGGTAGTGATAGAATTTGAAGGATTGGGTAGAAATAAGAAATAAGAAAAATATTATAGAAGAACTTTATCTTTAACCAGGCAAAGTAGTCAATATCAAAACTAAAATAACGAAACTTGATTAGTTAATAAAAGGATGACAATAGCAATTAGAGCTTAAAAAACTCTATTTTGGATTTACAAATCTTTAGTAAATTAATCAATGAAGATTTTTTGTGCTATGAAATTCGTTTACCTTCAGTTTTTCTTTCTTAACTATAGATTAGAATTATGGTCCTTTAACGACATTCAAAATTCTAAATTAGGCCGCTTGATCTAATTAAGAATTTGATAAAAGTGTAGGCCTAAATTTAGATTTTGATATTTTGACGGCATATAATTAATACAGTTATTTTATTTTTTTTAATTAATGTTGCTTGGACTTTTAGAGCCCGTTTGGTTCAACCACATTGCATGCATGCAATGGTAATCATGATTGCATTACCAAGATAAGAGTGTTTGGTTGCCCTTTAGTATGGTAATAGGGTTTACCATGGTAATGATGATTACCAAAAAATTGGTAATCCTCATTCATACCTCCCCCTATGAATCCTCATTACCATCCCATTGCATAGTTTAAAAAGTCTAATTTACCCTTGAGTTTCCAGCGTCTTTATTTTACTTATCTCATTTCACTTGCAGTATCACGCGACAACTGCCACCGCCACCACCTCCTCCTCCACCTCCACCACCGCCACCACCTCCTCCTCCTCCGTCGCCGCTGCCACCATCGTCACACGACCACTGCCACCACCACTACCTCCTCCTCTGCCGCTGCTGCCGCCACTACTACCTCCCCCCCACTACTTGCCCATCGCCGCCGCTACCTCCTCCTCCTCTGCAGCCGCCACCGCCGCAACGACCTCCTCCTCCTCCTCCACCACCCTCCCACCGGCCACCTCCGCCACCGCCACCACCTCCTCCTCCTCCTCCGTCACGGCCACCGCCCACCGCCCACCCACCGCCACCTCCTCTGTCGCCGCTGCCACTACCTCCTCTTCTACCGCCGCCGCCACTGTCACACGCACACCGCCGCCGCCGCCACCACAACCTCCTCCTCCGTCGCTGCCGCCGCCACTACCTCCTCCTCTACCGCTACCCCCATCGTTGCGGCCACCACTACCTCTTCCACCTCTATCTTTGCCGCAACCGACTCTTAACTTTTTTTGTTACAAAGATTATATTAAGGGTAAAATGGACTTTGTGTAATATATTAATTTTAAACAATTGTTAAAATATCAACTCATTACACCTTGCTTAAATTTCAAACCAAACACTACCCCTATAATTAATATTGCATCGTACTACCATTGCATCGCATTGCACTACATTGCAGGGTGTAATGGGATCGAATCAAACGGGCCCTTAGTGTTTGGTAATTAATGGTGTGAATTAATAAAAATATTACTCCCTCCGATTTCTGCTCTCGAATATTGGAGTGGAATATTTTTAAAGATTAAGTGAATTAATTAAATCACAAAAAGTACTGATATGATCTCTAGCGCGTTTCACGCGTTGAATGTGGAAAGGGAAAAAAAAAAAGAACTAGTGGAAAAGAAAAAGGGTAAAATAAAAGTGATATGATCTCTACTGCGTTTCACGCGTTGAATGTGGAAAGGAGGGGGGCAAAAAAAGCAATAGTGGAAAAGAAAAAGGGTAAAATAAAAGTAGAAAGTAGAACATTAATACTTGACGAAGAAAGTGCGTGACCCGTTTATATTTTACGACATTTATCACCAATAATTCAGTCATCACTTTATTCGTTAAAAGCTTCGTCTCTTTTCTCAGAGGTTAATTATGTGGCAATTCTTATCAATCAATTGTAAGTTGTAGCACATCAATCACGAAAATGATCATTGAATCAAATTATTTTAGAAGAATACGTATACATATATACATACATATATGTGTGCTTTGTAGTTTTTTTTTGGCGTTATGGTTTTTTAATGACATTCAAAATTTTAAGTTAAGCCTCTTGATCTAATTAAGAATTTGATAAAAGTGTAGGCCTCAATTTAGATTTTGATATTTTGGCGGGATATAACTAAAATTTTTTAGCTATATATATAATATACAATATGTCAAATACTAAAAGCAGTCAACATTTACTTTTTCTATTTTTTGCAAAGCTGGAAAGGAAAAGAAAAACAACAGAAAAGAAAAAGACTAGTCCCCGCTGTCGGTTAGACCCAGTCAACATTTACTTTTCTTTGTCCTTTGTCCTTTGTCCTTGATGTGTCACCAACACTTTCAAGTTTCAAAAGTAGAACGTGCAGTTTTTGGCTCCTTAATCAGACACTGACACTGTAAATTGCCTAAAAAAAAAGACTTTCGATATTTTTCTTATACATTAAAAATGTTAAACAGGGATTAATATGAAGCATCCAAATGAAAAACGTAGAAAAATCAGAAAAAGAAATGGTGAATATTGAACTACATTTGAAAAGAGGAGTATTGTAACGAGGTTAAATATTTCAGTTTAGAATAGTTACTTTAAAAATAGATTTATTTGAAAATTTTAAAAATAGATATATTTGAAGAGCATCTATCTAATGTGAATAATATATCATTTCATTTTAGAACATTTACTTTTTTAAATATAGATTTATTTTGATAAAGTAAACATGGATTTATTAATTACTCTGGAAATTAATTTAGTAGGAGCCTTGGGTCTGTTTGTCAGGAGGGAAGTGGGGTAAAAAAATTTAATAAATAGAAGATGCAAAATAAAAGAGTAATAAAAATTAATAAAAACTTTCAACCCCATTTCTCCAATTTTTTTAAATCCATGTATAAAAATTTCCCACTCTCTCCGTTAGCCCCCAAATCCTTCATACACCACAGCTCTTAAAGTATGTGATTGTAACGAGGTTAAATATTTTTGAAAGTAAAAGTAAACTAAATCCTTCCATTTCCCCAAATTTAACTCAATCAAACTATACAAGTACTATGATTTTTTACGGTCTGTTTGGCATGAGAAAAAGGGGAGGAATGGAGGGAAATTTCTATGCACAAATATAAATATATTATTTTTATAACATACAAACACACACACATATATAATTTAATATATTATTAAATATTTTGTTGATTAAAATATATTTTTAGTCCTTTAAATTTAGACAATGTTTCATTTTAGTCCTTTAACTTTAAAAAATGTCTTTTTAATACTTTAAATTAACATAATTACTCTCTCTCTCTCTAGTTGGCACTCCTTCTACCTCTAATCCCCTCTATCTCCTTTCCTTTTTTTTTTTGTAATTTTCTTAAAATCTTTGATTTATAAGCCATTACTTTTGCAACTTTTTTACCCCTTCAATTCTGGTCAACGTTGATGTATTGGGGTTGATTAAATTAAAGAAGAAAGGAGAAAGAAAATGGAAGGAGTGATGAGAAGAGAGGATTAGTGGCGGAAGGAATACTGATTGTTTAAAGAGAAATAAGAAAATGGAAGGAATATTGGAGTGGAAAAACCATTAATGGAAGAGAGTGAAAAGTGTGTACCGGCAGAAAAATGTGGGGGCAATAATTCCTGTTATTAAATTATTATTTTTTGATTAGGCACTTGGAATATATAAGACTTTTTTTTTTTTATGTTTTTAAAATTTAAGCATACTTTTTTTAACTACAGAGTTCGCATTTTCCGTCAAATGAAGTTAATGTTGTTAGGATTAAGAGACTAAAAGTATATTTTATATACTTAAGGGATTAATTTGAACATTTGAGTAAATATAAAGGACTAAATATATATATTTTAACCTGAAATTGCACATTTGAGTAAACAGTACATTTCACGCTTTATGTTTGTGAAATTGACGCGTTATATACTGTAACATTGTCATATGTGTAATTAATAACTTTGAAAATGAAGCATGCTATATTTTATAATATTTATCACAAATTACTTTCAGGTTTTGCATTTTAACTATCCAGTTCTAGATATCTAGTTATTTGGCTTGAAATTTAATTAACATTTAAATATGTAATAATTGTAATCATTAAATATTATATCTTCTGTTTGTTCGAGGTTAAAATAGCCGCCCCATAATTTTGAATATTTTATGCCAAAGTTTTAAATTTATAATTTTGACAGTTTATATACATGATCGTACTGCTTGATACGTTGATATTGACAGGACTACATCCCAAAAAATGATTTATTTGAACTTTTATTTTTCTAGCCTATATTAAAGAATTTTAAATTCAATATGAATATGTGAGTGCGCGCGCATGAGAAATAAGTTTGGGTTAGAGGATTGGAGTTTTTCAATTTGAACACCAAAAAAAAGAGAATACTTTACTCATATTTTATTAATGACTATCTCCAATTCAAATGTCATCAAATTTATAATCAATAAAAAAATATCGCATATATTTCAGATTTTATTTATGTTATTTACTTATTATCAAGTGTTCTGTTATTCACTCCTATTTCTCATATTTTAAATTTTGTTAATATATAGTTTTGACGTGGAAGTTGAAGAAAATCACAGGTGAATAGTTACATTTTAAGAAGTATACAACGCCTGATTACCGTATATCATAAGTTTTTTTAAAACAGAAAAAGAAAATCATAGACCACAAGTTTCTTAGCCACAAAATACTATAAATAGGGGTTGTGCATATTCAACAAAAGCCACAGTACTCCACTTCTATCACGATATTCACATATAGAAAAATCACTTAGCTTGTTTAAGCTTCTCTCAATATGGGAAGGCGCCTCGGCCTCATAGTAGGATTTGCATTGCTTTTCCTATTGTCTCAAATCGCCCAATTAGTTTTGTGTGGAAGATGCATTGAATCAGAGAAGCAAGCTCTTCTCAAGTTCAAAGCATCTTTTCATCATCAGGATCCATTTCTTCTTGGTTATTATCCATCTAAGAACCTTTCCTCATGGAATCCCAAAACCAATTGTTGCCAGTGGGATGGCATATCTTGTCACAATGTTACTGGTCATGTTCTCAAACTTTATCTCAGTTACTATGGCCTAGAAGCTGTTGGTGTTGATCCATCTTTGTTGGAGTTGCAACATTTGATTTATTTGGATTTGAGCGGAAACGACTTCAATGCAACCTCAATTCCTGCCTTTTTTGGTTCTATGGAGCGGTTGCGATATCTTTCAATCTCAGATGCTAATTTCACAGGAAAGATTCCTACCAATCTTGGTGGAAACCTCACAGACTTGCAGTTTCTTGATATCAGTCGGAATGATTTGCACACCAATGACATGAGTTGGGCGTCTCAACTTGTGTCTCTACAACATCTCAACCTGAGTGATGTGTACCTTGGAGAGGCTCACAACTTGTTCCAGGTACTTCACATGCTTCCTTCTTTGTTACAACTCCAATTAAAAGGATGTGGACTTGGCAACTTGTCCACTCCTCTTCCCCCCATTAATTTCACAAATAATGCTACAGTTCAGCTCCTGAATCTGGCTTATAATGAAATTGATGGCCGAATCCTTCATGCTTTCCAAAATTGGACTTCTGTTGAATTCCTTGACCTCAGGTTCAACAATGTCAGCTCATTGCCATTGTGGTTGGGAGAGTTTAAGAATCTGGTTTCTCTTGATCTTTCATATAACACACTTTGTGGACCCATTCCTATTGCTTTGCACAACTTGACTACTCTTCAAGACCTTGATCTTTCTGGAAACAATTTCAGTTCAGTGCCATTGTGGTTTGGAGAGTTTAAGAATTTGGTTTCTCTTGATCTTTCATATAGTTCACTTTGTGGACCCATTCCTATTGCTTTGCGGAACTTGACTACCCTTCAAGACCTTTATCTTTCTAGAAACAATTTCAGTTCAGTGCCATCCTGGTTGGGAGAGTTAAGGAGCCTTCGCTATCTATATATATTTTATAATGAAATCAATGCCACTATGGAAATTTCTGTGTCACAGATTCTAAAAAGCATGTGTCATTTAAACAAATTATATTTTTCCAATAGCAATTTCCAAGGAGAAGCATTTGTTGGCTCCGATTTTTTTGGATGCATCAAACATGACATAGAGGAATTAGGCTTGAGTGGGAATTATTTTTGTGGCAATATTTCTCAAAGTCTTGGCCAGCTTGTAAATTTAACAACTCTTGATCTCTCAAGTAATTCTTTAAGTGGCCTCATTCCTCACACTTTTGGTCAACTTTCAAATCTAATTACTCTTCATCTTTCGAATAATTATCTTAGTGGCAATATCCCTCAAAGTCTTGGCCAGCTTGTAAATTTAACATCTCTTGATCTCTCAAGTAATTCTTTAAGTGGCCTCATTCCTCACACTTTTGGTCAACTTTCAAATCTAATTACTCTTCATCTTTCGAATAATTATCTTAGTGGCAATATCCCTCAAAGTCTTGGCCAGCTTGTAAATTTAACATCTCTTGATCTCTCAAGTAATTCTTTTAGTGGCCTCATTCCTCACACTTTTGGTCAACTTTCAAATCTAATTACTCTTCATCTTTCGAATAATTATCTTAGTGGCAATATCCCTCAAAGTCTTGGCCAGCTTGTAAATTTAACATCTCTTGATCTCTCAAGTAATTCTTTAAGTGGCCTCATTCCTCACACTTTTGGTCAACTTTCAAATCTAATTACTCTTGGTCTATCAAATAATTCTTTTAATGGCAATGTCCCTCAAAACATTTGTCACCTTGTGAATCTACAAGTCCTTTATCTTTCTCATAACAATTTCTCAGGTGAAATTCCAAACTGTTGGAGAGATAATGATCCATCATTTGGATTGAAGGAAATAAATCTTTCATTCAATAAACTGTCTGGTGCCTTCCCTATCTCAATTGGCAAGCTTTCCTCTCTACTTTGGTTGCATTTGAACGATAACTATCTTGAAGGAAAGCTTCCATCGACTTTGAAAAATTCAAAGCAATTGAGAATTTTAGATTTGGGCGAAAATAAGTTTTTTGGAAGTATACCATCATGGACTAATAAAACTTTTCCTACCTTGCAAATTTTGAGGTTGCGGGATAATATGTTAGATGGTAACATTCCTTCTACTTTGTGCCAACTCAAATCACTCCAAATATTGGACCTCGCAAATAACAACTTAAGTGGCTCAATACCCCATTGCATTGGCAATCTCACGGGAATGACTAAAGATAGTGCTCATATGCAAAACTTAATCGATTATGTCATGAGTGTGGCCATCCCTAAAGGATACATCATGTCTAATTGGTATGTGAAACTAGTTATGAAAGGGAGAGACTATGACATTATTGGAATCTATAATAATCAGCATGTGAAACAAGTTCTGAAAGGGAGAGAATATGACATTACTAGAATCCTGTATCTTGTGGTAAATTTGGATTTTTCAAATAACAGTTTGGAAGGATGGATTCCTCTTGAGTTATTCTCGCTTGTTGGATTGATAAGCTTAAACCTTTCACACAATCATTTCAAAGGAGAGATTCCAGAGATTATTGGCAATATGAAATCCCTTGAATCATTTGACATTTCTTGTAACCGAATTTCAAGCACAATTCCAGGGAGTATGTCCAAGCTAACAACATTGAGTCATTTGAATATGTCATACAATAACCTTTCAGGGCCAATTCCAACTGAAAATCAATTCTCGACTTTGGATGATCCATCTATTTATGCCGGCAACCCTTTTCTTTGCGGAATCCCACTACAGAAAAAGTGCCAAGGTGATAATCCTCATCAAGTTCCTGAAGCCAACAAGTCAGAAGATGAGGATGATTCAGAAAAAGTGTGGTTTTATTTTGTTATAGCAATTGGGTTTGCTGTTGGCTTTTGGGGAGTTATTGGGACTTTAGTGTTGAAGAAGAGTTGGAGATATGCTTGTTTCCAACGAGTGGAAGATGTAGCAGATGACATATATGTGTTCACTTCAATAAAAATAGCAAAGCTGAAGAGGCTGTTCACAAACCATGTCCATGGTTGATCTTTGTAGTTGTGTGTGTATCTTTATTATCTCTCTTGTTGTAAGCATCATGTAATGTTTCAGTATGTGTGTGACAATAATACATCGTGCTTGTCTTCATGAGTTCACTGTGAACAAAAGTACTAAATCTTCAATTCTTCAAACTTTTTGTTCGTCTATAAGATTATATTTTAATATCATTATAAAACTCATTACATGATTATTACATTAATCTATATATTGTAAATCAAATTCTTCACGCCTATATATTAATTCATCAACCCTCGAGTAAATGGCATGGCTAGTAAATATTGCCTTGTTTAATTGAGCATAGTTGAGAAGTAACAGCCAATTAATAAGCCTAAAACAAATACTGTTGAAATAATTTATAGGGTTGATACTATTTCTTATCCTTGTATTTTACAGTCATTTTGGTTTTGATCCCTGAAATTTCAAATAGGTGGTTTTAGTCCTTTAAATTTACTCCGTTTCAAATAGTTAGTCCTTCTAGTTTGGAAAAGACGTTGAGGCTTTTAAGTTTGATGATGTGATATTAACGTAGTTAAAATTACTTATGTGGGCAACTGAATGGACAAAATGATTGCTCAAATTAGAGAAGAAAACCCAATCATCTTGCCCGCAGTTTTAACGGCGTTAATGCCACATCATCAAACTTAACACCCTTAACATCCTTTTCAAACTACATGGACCAACAATTTGTAACCGAGTAAATTTCAGCGACCAAAACCACATGTTTGAAACTTAAGGGATCAAAACAAAAAATGATGATAAACCACAAGAACAAAAGATGATATTAACCCTAATTTATACTAAATGAGAAGACAATAGTCAGTTGAAATAGCAATAATATGATATAATATGGAGCAGAACATTATTAAAAAGAAAAAGAAAATGTAAAGATAATTAAGTATGTATGATATTAGGCGCTGAATTTAGGATATGTTAGTGTATGTTTGTGAAACAGCAAGATCCAAAAATGAGCTAAAGAAGAGGGAAAAGTAATAATAACTGAGTTTGCTCAAATTGTAATAAATATTATCTCAAGGGGGCACAGTCAGAATTTAAGAATGAGAGAAGCCAAGATTGAAACAATAACGTTCTACGTAAGAGAAGTTTCAATCACCTAGGGTA
Organism: Inga oerstediana; assembly: GCA_963210345.1. Classification (NCBI taxonomy): domain Eukaryota; kingdom Viridiplantae; phylum Streptophyta; class Magnoliopsida; order Fabales; family Fabaceae; genus Inga; species Inga oerstediana. The sequence goes on along the minus strand of OY723401.1, from coordinate 64,625,108 downwards.
TATTTGATTCAATCACAGTCAGTCTCAACAAAGTACACCATGTAGTCACTAGGTAATGCTGGTCTTCTTTCTATAGGTGATCTTCTTAATTCAACCTCTTGAGTTGGTTCAAGTTGTTCATCCGGGACATCCTCCACTATAACTTGTCTTCGTCCTTTATGAGTGGAAGGTGGATAAATATGAACAAATCATTCATTATGTAAATCAGGGGTTACTTCCATATGATTATCATTTGTTTGATCACTTCTACTATTCACATCATTCTCAAGTAAGACAGCATTCCTAGATTCTACAAATCGTGCAAAAGGTGGAGGACCATAGAACCTATAGCCTTTTGTCATATTCGGATAGCCGACAAGTTAAGCTCGAATGGTTTTAGGATTAACTTCTTTTCTTGTGGATTGTATACTATTTCTTCCGCAAGACAGTCCCATACCCTAAGTGTCTTAAACTAAGTTTTCATCATTTCCAGATTTCAAAGGGTGTTTTTGGCATCGCCTTTGTTAGAACCCTGTATATTATGTACACAACTATCTTGAGTGCCTCCTTCCACAAGGATGTTGGAAGTTTGGAGCTACTCATTATGCTCCTAACAATGTTTAGCAAGGTCCTATTTCTTCTTTCCACCATACCATTCAAGATAATGGCTCTTGTCCTTAAGGCGCAAACCCTTGCAACTTCTGCTTCTGATGAGTAACTCATCATATTATCACAGTTGTTGGGGGTTACAAAACAATGTTGGGATATATATGTGTTAGTCATTATTGTTGGACCACGTAATATTTTTCTGTCTTCATCAATTGTCATTTATCTTGTCATAGAGATTATTAACCATGCATAATGTGTGTGTCTATCACTACAAAAAAACAGCCAATTTCTGAAGGAATTTCCAACGGAATTTCGATGGAATCCGTTCCGTCGGTAATAGGTGCGTCTCAAACAAATTTGCGATGGAATTTCAATTCCATTGGAAATTGTGACGGAAACCAATTCCGTTGGAAATTTTCGACGGAATCCGTTCCATTGCAAATTTTTTTTAAAAAAAATCAAAAATTATTTATTTTTTTTAAAAAGATTTAATTTTTTTTTAAATTTACAATTGCCATGTGTTTGCTACTCAGAACGCCACATGTCCTCTGCCCTGTCTGCCGCATGTCTCCTCCTCGTGCTGCCACGTGTCGGAAAATTTCAGTCAGAAATTCCATCAGAATTTTCCACGGAAAAAATTCCATTGGAAAATTTTCGTAGACAAATTCTAACAGAAATTTCTGTCGGAAATTCCGTCGGAATTTGCCACAGAAAAAATTTCGTCAGAAATTTTGTCGGAAATATTTCCGACAGAATTTCCAAAAGAAATTCCTTCGGAATTTGCCATGGAAATGGTTCCGTCAAAAATTCCGTTGGGTGTGTGTGTATATATATATTGTTAAATGCTGGGTCTTTGAAGTCGGAGGTTAGTGGTCATTATCATCAAGTGATTACGTAATCCAAGAATTCAGTAAATCACGGTAAACGAATTTGATGAAGATGGGGATTTGCGTCTCATATTAATATACTTGTTTGTTATGTTAAGCTTAGTGGTTGGATCTTGTAGGAGTAATTAATTATTTATTCATTTTCTTGAAATATTTTGTGGCTTAGAAAGTACATACTTGTGGTCCATGAATGATTTAATTTGTTGAATATCACTACTCATATTTATAATATTTTTTTAAATATATGCAATATTTTTTATTGATTATCAATATGATTACATTTAAATTGGAAACGTGACAGTGTTATAATTTATATGAAGTATTTTCTACATTATCAATCATGCATATGACGGTGTTATACCTGTTGGCAATATATCTACATATATAGTCTTTTATTAGTATCCCTCTTCTAAAAATATGAATTTTGGCATGCCAAAATCCGTTAACTGTAATGTTTGTTTGTTATGAGGGGAGGGGAGGGAAAGTGGATGGAGGGAAAATTCTTTTGAGTTGGATTAGAAAAAATGAGAGAAGTGGGGTTAACCGTTTTTAATTCATTTTTTTTACTGTTTTATCATACATATTTTCCGTATTAAAATTTAGTAACCCCACTTCTCCAATTCTCTTAAATCTAACTCAAAAATTTCCCTCCCCTCCCCGTCCATCCAAATCCCTTATACCAAACAAATGGTATTTTTAAGAACAGTGAGTTGACCATTAAAATATGAAACACTTAAACTTTTAAAGGTTATGGATGTTATAGGCAACTGAAACAATGTTTGGGGTATTTTTGTGTATGCGTTAATATCATCTTTAGTCCCTCAAATTTGTCTCCATGTTGGTTTTGGTCCCTCAATTTGAAACCATAGGTTTTGGTCTTTGTAAGGGCAAAATGGTCCATGTCTTTATTGAGTTAGAGGGACATATGATTTAAAGGAAATGAAACTTGAAGGACAACACTTATGGTTTGAAACTTGGAGGACAAAAGCTAAAATAAGGACAAACTTAAAGGCCCAAAAATTATATTGACCCTTTGTGTATTTTAGCCAAAAATATTTATTTTTATTTTTATTGTATTATATATTTCTCTCGCCAATAAACATCCTTATCTTCAATTGGAGTATTTTTTTCAGGTAAAGAAAAATTGGAGGATTTTTGAGCTCCACCATAAATAACACGCCATAATTATATATATTCTCTTAGTATCAAGTTAGTTATACACTTAGGCCTTGTTTGGTACATGGTATTTGAGAGTAGGGAGAGGGATTGAGTAAAAATACATCGTTTGGTATGAGGGATTATGAGAAAAGTTATACATTAATTAACAAGAATGGTGAACATTAAATAAATCAATAATTTTTTAATGTAATTTTTTACGTTGTGGAGAGAGAAATTGTGATCAAACGGCGTGATGAGGATTTCATGGAGAGAAGCTGTGTTCACGATAATCGTTGATCAAATGGCGCAGTGAAGATTTCATGGAGAGAGCCTCTGGTTCTTCTGATCAAATGGGGCGTCGAGCTTCTGTTTCTTCTATCCAAACGGCTCGTTGAGCTTCTGTTTCTTCTGTCCAAATAGCACGTCTTCTTAGTTGCAGCACGATTCTCGCTGAATCGCAGAACCTCTGCTTCTTAGACCAAACGGGGCGCTTCTTAGTTACACCTAGGGTTTCTAGGTGGGAGATAACATAGTGGGCTCAGATCTTGAAAAGAAAGAAGTGCGAATGAAGTGAATTAGTGCCCTTGTTGATCTGATTGGGAGTTTGGCACAGATGGACCTGATTGGATTTTTATATTTGTTTTTATCATTTTGTTAGAGAAAAAAATGATGTCAGTTTGAATTAAAAAATAGTTTTCGTCATATGTGGGCTTTACTAACTATATTTTATTGAATTCAATTAGGTGCTTTACTAACGATAAAAAAAAATGCACATTTATCTCGATGAAAATTTGTACTCAGATATTACATATACTGAAGGAAATGTGATTAAAGATATTTTTCATCTCATCTTTGCTCAAACAACCCAATCTCCGAGCACCCATTAGTAAAGTAGGCATTCCAAATAAGGAGTCGCATTATATTCTCTCAAATGTATGCCCTCTCCAATAATTTTGGTGGTTTAGAAAATAACTTTCGTCACATGTGTGCCTTTTCTTTTCGTGCAATATAATAGCTTTACTAAGTACTAATGATAAGAAAATTCAAATTTATTTCACTTTTTGTAGTGAATGGTTTAGACATAAATATTACTTATATATGTAGATGAATATTTTTGAATAAATAAATTATATTATATTATTTTAATTACAATTGGCTTGACCACTGTTCAACTATAGTTAGACTATTTGGCTCTTGATGACTGCAGGAAAGATTTTTGGATTAGTTTTATTGTGTCCTAGGCTTCTCTCAGTCTTACTCTTTCTTTTATCGATTATTTTTCTCTCCCTCATGTTTCATGTCAAACATTTTTTTATATATATATATATATTTACATGGATTTTAGTTGATTTGTAAGGCAAAATGGTTAAAGAAGGAAAAACTACTGCTAAGGGTTTGGATGAAGCTGAATGATTGTGTATAAAGCTACATGGCATGGAGGTGAATAAATTAAAGCTGCTAGCATCATATCAGAAAATCACAAATACAAAAGCACAACCTCTAAGAATCATAAAAGCTGATTAGAATATATATATATATATATTCCCTTTCTTCTGTTTATTGATCTCTGCCTTACTTTCCTGCACACTAAGCACTCTATGTATGAAAATGGAATTCACATGTATCAATGCCATAGAAGTTCCTTGTGATACGAATTAAATAATATTAACATGTAAGTCATTTACTAACTTACACAATATAAATTTTGCCAGAAGGGAATATATATGCCTACCAATTGCATGTCCTGTATATGCCTACCAATTATCTGGTGAAGAAAAGTATATATGCCTACCAATATAAAGGTGCGGTTGACTCTATTACATTCTTCTTACTAAAGCCTTTTATTTAAACCCCGATGCCTTTGTTAGCTGCAGGAAGTTCCTATGCTACACTTTCTGAATGCATTCACTGTCCTCCCTACAAGATGAGAAGAAGGCGCAACAGAGTTCTATCTCTACAAGATGAATCCGGTGCTTGGGTTAATAATGAAGAAGAGCTTAAAAATCTTGTGGAGGAATTTTTTAAAAAAGTATTCCAAACATGGAATCAAGATGAGAATGTTTTCCTTACTAAGAGCAAATTTCCAGTCACGGACCGAACCAGAATGGAGGCAATGGCTGCTGCTCCAACAGAGAAAGAAATACATGAAGCCATAAAGTCTATGGGTCTGTATAAGGCACCGGGTGTGGATGGATTCCCACCTATATTCTTTCAACGTAATTGGGATACAGTCGGCCAATCCTTATGTCAATTTGTAAGAGGAGTTTTTGAAGGAATAGTAGATGTAGCTTTGGCGAATCAAGTCAACATTTACTTTTCTAACTTTGATGTGTTGCCACAACTTTCAACACGCCATATTTAATATTGCCAGAAGTAGAACATGCAGTTTGGGGGCCCGGCTTCGCCCATTTTCTCAAAAAGAAAAGGACCCTCCTTTTTTTTCTGTGAGTCGTCAGATTGATATCTCAACGGTTCAGATTTAATATGTTATAAAAATATTATTATTATATTAGTATATTAAAAATATTATTATAAAAATATATTAAATCTGGACCATTTTAATCTCAATTCGACAGCTCATAAAAAGAAAAGGAGCGTCCTTTTCCTTTTGAGAAAAGGACTGAAGCCACTTCCGTAGTTTGGGGCTCCTTAATCCAACACTGACACTGTAAATAACCTAAAAAGGACTTCCGATATTTTTTTTTACATTAAAACAGTTAAACAGGAATTAAGATGTTAAAACTTATATATGAAGCATCCAAATGAAAAATGTAGAAACATCAAAAAAAGAAAAGGTGAATATTGAACGACGTTGAAAAAAAAGAGTATTGTTCCTTTTCTTTCTATGAGCTGTCGGATTGAGAAAAAGGATTCCTTGGCCTTACAGGGCTGGTCTTTTACAAGTCAAGGCCTAAAAGGACCGATCCTTTTAGACCCTGCTAAAAAAAACGAAACTAGCTTCCATCCTTTTCTCCCAAGAAAAGGATGCCTTTTTCTTGATATGGACCATTGGATTAAGATCCCAATAGTCCAGATTTAATATGTTATAAAAAATATTATTATTTAATATATTATAAAATATTATTATATAATAATATTTTTATAATATAATAAATTTGGATTGTTGGGATCTTAATCCAACGGTCCAGATTAAGAAAATAACCATCTTTTTCTTGGGAGAAAAGAATAGAAGCCGAAACAAAAAAAAACAGTCATTTTTTTATGGCTGGCCCGTGAGTATAAGGGTCAGGGCCAGCACTACAAGGTCAAAGCTATTTGAACAATTTTTACTATCCTTTTTAATTTTGAGCAAAAAATCTTAAACCCGACCTTTATAAATTAAAGGCCTAAAAGGATCGACTTGACGGGCTCGACTCGATTTTCTGGCTCTAACTATCATCTAGACCCAGTCAACATTTACTTTTCTGACTTTGATGTGTCGCCACAACTTTCAACACGCCATATTTAATATTGCAAGAAGTAGAACATGCAATTTGCGGGCCCGGCTTCGCCCATTTTCTCAGAGAGAAAAGGACCCTCCTTTTCTTTCTATGAGCCGTCCGATTGAGATCTCAACGGTTCAGATGTAATATATTATAGAAATATTATTATTATATTATTATAAAAATATATTAAATTTAGACATTTGTGATCTCAATCCGACGGCTCACAGAAAGAAAAGGAGCGTCCTTTTCTTTTGGAGAAAAGGACCGAAGCCATTTTCGCAGTTTGGGGCTCCGTAATCTAACACTGACACTGTAAATTGCCTAAAAAAGACTTTCGATAATTTTTTTACATTAAAACTGTTAGACAGGGATTAATGATGTTAAAACTTATATATGAAGCATCCAAATGAAAAACGTAGAAACATCAGAAAAAGAAAAGGTGAATATTGAACGACGTTGAAAAAGAAGAGTATTGTAACAAGGTTAAATATTTCAATTTGGAATAGTTACTTTAAAAATAGATTAACTTGGATAAATAAAGGTCGGCATTACGATCCCAACCGTTGGATTAATCCAATGGTTCAGATAAAGAAAAGGACCATCTTTTTCTTGGGAGAAAAGGATAGAAGCCGAAACAAAAAAAAGTCACTTTTTTATGGCCGGCCCGTGAGTATAAGGGTCAGGGCGAGCACTACATGGTCAAAGCTATTTGAACAATTTTTACTATCCTTTTTAGTTTTGAGCAAAAAATCTTAAACCTGACCTTTATAAATTAAAGGCCTAAAAGGATCGGCTTGACAGGTTCGACCCGTTTTTCTGGCTCTAACTATCATCTAGACCCAGTCAATATTTACTTTTCTGACTTCGATGTGTTGCCACAACTTTCAACACGCCATATTTAATATTGTCAGAAGTAGAACATGTCGTTTGGGGGCCCGGCTTCGGTCATTTTCTCATAAAGAAAAGGACGCTCCTTTTCTTTCTATGAGCCATCAGATTGAGATCTCAACGGCTGAGATTTAATATATTATAAAAATATTATTATTATATTATTATATTAAAAATATTATTATAAAAATATTTTAAATCTGGACCATTGTGATCTCAATCCGACAGATCACAGAAAGAAAAGGAGCGTCCTTTGCTTTCTGAGAAAAGGACCAAAGCCATTTTCGTAGTTTGGGGCTCCTTAATCCAACACTGACACTGTAAATTTCCTAAAAAAGGCTTTCGATATTTTTTTACATTAAAATTGTTAGACAGGGATTAATGATGTTAAAACTTATATATGAAGCATCCAAATGAAAAATGAAGAAACATCATAAAAAGAAAAGGTGAATATTGAACGACGTTGACAAAGAAGAGTATTGTAACAAGGTTAAATATTTCAGTTTTGAATAGTTATTTTAAAAAATAGATTTACTTGGATAAATAAAGGTCGGTATTAAGATCCCAACAGTTGGATTAATCCAATGGTCCAGATCAAGAAAAGGACCATCTTTTTCTTGGGAGACAAGGATAGAAGCCGGAACAAAAAAAAAACAGTCACTTTTTTATGGCCGGCCCGTGAGTATAAGGGTCTAGACCGGCACTACAAAATCAAAGCTATTTGAACAATTTTTACTATCCTATTTAGTTTTGAGCACAAAATCTTAAATCCGACCTTTATAAACTAAAGGCCTAAGAGGATCCGCTTGACGGGCTCGACCTGTTTTTCTGACTCTAACAATCATCTAGACCCAATCAACATTTGATTTTTTGACTTTGATGTGTTACCACAACTTTCAACACGCCATATTTAATATTGCCAGAAGTAGAAAATGCAGTTTGGGGGCTCGGCTTTGGTCATTTTCTCAGAAAGAAAAGGACGCTCCTTTTCTTTCTGTGAGCCGTCAGATTGAGATCTCAACGATTCAGATTTAATATATTATAAAAATATAACTATCATACTAGTGTATTAAAAATATTATTACAAAAATATTTTAAATCTGGACCATTGTGATCTCAATCCGACAGATCACAGAAAGAAAAGGAGCGTCCTTTGCTTTCTGAGAAAAGGACCGAAGCCATTTTCGCAGTTTGGGGCTCCTTAATGCAACACTGACACTGTAAATTGCCTAAAAAGACTTTCGATATTTTTTTAACATTAAAACTGTTAGACAGGGATTAATGATGTTAAAACTTATATATGAAGCATCCAAATGAAAAACACAGAAACATCAGAAAAAGAAAAGGTGAATATTGAACGACGTTGAAAAAGAAGAGTATTATAACAAGGTTAAATATTTCAGTTTTGAATAGTTACCTTAAAAAATAGATTTACTTGGATAAATAAAGGTCGGCATTAAGATCCCAACCGTTGGATTAATCCAATGGTCCAGATCAAGAAAAAGACCATCTTTTTCTTGGGAGAAAAGGATAGAAGCCAAAACAAAAAAAAACCAGTCATTTTTTTATGGGCGGCCCGTGAGTATAAGGATCAGGGCCAGCACTACAAGGTCAAAGCTATTTGAACAAATTTTACTCTCCTTTTTAGTTTTGAGCAAAAAATCTTAAACCCGACCTTTATAAATTAAAGGCCTAAAAGGATCGGCTTGACGGGCTCCACCCATTTTTCTGACTCTAACTATCATCTAGACCCAGTCAACATTTTTCTTTGCTGACTTTGATGTGTTGCCACAACTTTCAACACGCCATTTTTAATATTGTCAGAAGTAGAACATGTCGTTTGGGCTCATAAAGAAAAGGACGCTCCTTTTCTTTCTGTGAGCCGTCAGATTGAGATCTCAACAGCTGAGATTTAATATATTATAAAAATATTATTATTATATTAGTATAATAAAAATATTATTATAAAAATATTTTAAATCCGGACCATTGTGATCTCAATCCGACAGATCACAGAAAGAAAAGGAGCGTCCTTTGCTTTCTGAGAAAAGGACCGAAGCCATTTTCGCAGTTTGGGGCTCCTTAATCCAACACTGACACTGTAAATTGCCTAAAAAGACTTTCGATATTTTTTTAACATTAAAACTGTTAGACAGGGATTAATGATGTTAAAACTTATATATGAAGCATCCAAATGAAAAACGTAGAAACATCAGAAAAAGAAAAGGTGAATATTGAACGACGTTGAAAAAGAAGAGTATTATAACAAGGTTAAATATTTCAGTTTTGAATAGTTACCTTAAAAAATAGATTTACTTGGATAAATAAAGGTCGGCATTAAGATCCCAACCGTTGGATTAATCCAATGGTCCAGATCAAGAAAAAGACCATCTTTTTCTTGGGAGAAAAGGATAGAAGCCAAAACAAAAAAAAAGCAGTCATTTTTTTATGGGCGGCCCGTGAGTATAAGGATCAGGGCCAGCACTACAAGGTCAAAGCTATTTGAACAAATTTTACTCTCCTTTTTAGTTTTGAGCAAAAAATCTTAAACCCGACCTTTATAAATTAAAGGCCTAAAAGGATCGGCTTGACGGGCTCCACCCATTTCTCTGAGTCTAACTATCATCTAGACCCAGTCAACATTTACTTTTCTGACTTTGATGTGTTGCCACAACTTTCAACACGCCATTTTTAATATTGTCAGAAGTAGAACATGTCGTTTGGGCTCATAAAGAAAAGGACGCTCCTTTTCTTTCTGTGAGCCGTCAGATTGAGATCTCAACGGCTGAGATTTAATATATTATAAAAATATTATTATTATATTAGTATAATAAAAATATTATTATAAAAATATTTTAAATCCGGACCATTGTGATCTCAATCCGACAGATCACAGAAAGAAAAGGAGCGTCCTTTGCTTTCTGAGAAAATGACCGAAGCCATTTTCGCAGTTTCGGGCTCCTTAATCCAACACTGACACTGTAAATTGCCTAAAAAGACTTTCGATATTTTTTTAACATTAAAACTGTTAGACAGGGATTAATGATGTTAAAACTTATATATGAAGCATCCAAATGAAAAACGTAGAAACATCAGAAAAAGAAAAGGTGAATATTGAACGACGTTGAAAAAGAAGAGTATTATAACAAGGTTAAATATTTCAGTTTTGAATAGTTACCTTAAAAAATAGATTTACTTGGATAAATAAAGGTCGGCATTAAGATCCCAACCGTTGGATTAATCCAATGGTCCAGATCAAGAAAAAGACCATCTTTTTCTTGGGAGAAAAGGATAGAAGCCAAAACAAAAAAAAAGCAGTCATTTTTTTATGGGCGGCCCGTGAGTATAAGGATCAGGGCCAGCACTACAAGGTCAAAGCTATTTGAACAAATTTTACTCTCCTTTTTAGTTTTGAGCAAAAAATCTTAAACCCGACCTTTATAAATTAAAGACCTAAAAGGATCGGCTTGACGGGCTCCACCCATTTTTCTGACTCTAACTATCATCTAGACCTAGTCAACATTTTTCTTTTCTGACTTTGATGTGTTGCCACAACTTTAAACACGCCATATTTAATATTGTCAGAAGTAGAACATGCAGTTAGGGGGCCCGGCTTCGGTCATTTTCTCATAAAGAAAAGGACCCTCCTTTTCTTTGTGATCTACATATTGAAATCTCAACGGTTGAGATTTAATATATTATAAAAATATTATTATTATATTACTATATTAAAAATATTATTATAAAAATATATTAAATCTGAACCATTGTGATCTCAATCCGACAGCTCACAAAAAGAAAAGGAGCATTCTTTTCTTTCTGAGAAAAGGACCGAAGCCATTTTCGCAGTTTGGGGCTCCTTAATCCAACAATGACACTGTAAATTACCTAAAAAAGACTTTCGATATTTTTTTTACATTAAAACTGTTAAACAGGGATTAATGATGTTAAAACTTATATATGAAGCATCCAAATGAAAAATGTAGAAACATCAGAAAAAGAAAAAGTGAATATTGAACGACTTTGAAAAAGAAGAGTTTTGTAACAAGGTTAAATATTTCAGTTTTGAATAGTTACTTTAAAAAATAGATATATTTGAAGAGTATCTATCTAATGTGAATATTATATAATTTCAGTTTAGAATATTTACTTTTTTAAATATAGATTTGTTTTGATAAAGTAAACATGGATTTATTAATTACTTTGGAAATTAAAGTAGAAAGGAGAAAGAAAATGGAAGGAGTGCTGAGAAGAAAGGATTAGAGGTGGAAGGAGTGCCGATTACTTAAAAGAGGAATAAGAGAATGGAAGGAATATTGGAGTAGAGAAGCCAATAATGGAAGAAAGTGAAGAGTGTGTTCTAGTGGGAAGATGTGGGCAATAATTCCTATTATTAAATTATTATTTTTTGATTTGGCATTTGGAATATATAAGACTTTCTTTTTATGTTTTTAAAATTTAAGCATGCTTTTTTAACTACATAGTTCACATTTTCCGTCAGATGAAGTTAATGTTGTTAGGATTAAGAGACTAAAAGTATATTTTATAAATTTAAGGGACTAAATTAAACATTTGAGTAAATATAAAGGACTAAATATATATATTCTAACCTAAAACTAAACATTTGAGTAAACATAAAGTACATTTCACGCTTTATGTTTGTGAAATTGACACGTTATATAGCTATAACATTGTCATATGTGTAATTAATAACTTTGAAAATGAAGCATTCTACATTTTATAATATTTATCACAAATTATTTTCGGGTTTTGCATTATAACTATCCAGTTCTAGACGTCTAGTTATTTGGCTTGAAATTTAATTAACATTTAAATATGTAATAATTGTAATCATTAAATATTATATCTTCTGTTTGTTCGAGGTTAAAATTGCCGATACCCATAATTTTGAATATTTTATGTCAAAGTCTTAATTTTATAATTTTGACAGTTTATATACATGATCGTACTGCTTGATACGTTGATATTGACGAGACTACGGCACAAAAATGATTTATTTGAACTTTTATTTTTTTACCCTATATTAAAGAATTTTAAATTCAATATGAATATTTGAGTGCGCGCGCATGAGAAATAAGTTTGGGTTAGAGGATTGGATTTTTTCAATTTGAACACCAAAAAAAAAAAGAGTTTAATACTTTACTCATATTTTATTAATGACTATCTCCAATTCAAATGTCATCAAATTTATAATCAATAAAAAAATATCACATATATTTCAGATTTTATGTTTTTTACTTGACATCAAGTGTTCTGTTATTCACTCCTATTTTTCATATTTTAAATTTTGTTAATATATAGTTTTGACATGGAAGTTGAAGAAAATCACAGGTGAATAGTTATATTTTAAGAAGTATACAACGCCTGATTACCGTATATCATATGTTTTTTTAAAAAAGAAAAAGAAAATCATAGACCACAAGTTTCTTAGTCACAAAATACTATAAATAGGAGTTGTGCATATTCAACAAAGCCACAATACTCCACTTATATCAAGAGATTCATAATATAGAAAAGTCAGTTAGATTGTTTAAGCTTCTCTGAATATGGGAAGGCGCCTTATAGTAGGATTTGCATTGCTTTCCCTATTGTCTGAAATTGCCCAATTAGTTTTGTGTGGAAGATGCATTGAATCAGAGAAGCAAGCTTTTCTCAAGTTCAAAGCATCTATTCTTGATTATCCATATAAGAACCTTTCCTCCTGGAATCCCAAAACCAATTGTTGCCAGTGGGATGGCATATCTTGTCACAATGTTACTGGTCATGTTCTCAAACTTGATCTCAGTTACTATGGCCTAGAAGCTGTTGGTGTTGATCCATCTTTGTTGGAGTTGCAACATTTGATTTATTTGGATTTGAGCGGAAACGACTTCAATGCAACCTCAATTCCTGCCTTTTTTGGTTCAATGGAGCGGTTACGATATCTTTCAATCTCATATGTTAATTTCACAGGAAAGATTCCTACCAATCTTGGTGGAAACCTCAAAGACTTGCAGTTTCTTGATCTCAGTGGGAATGATCTGCACACCAATGACATGAGTTGGGCGTCTCAACTTGAGTCTCTGCAATATCTCAACCTGAGTGGTGTCTACCTTGGAGAAGCTCACAACTTGTTCCAGGTACTTCACATGCTTCCTTCTTTGTTACAACTCCAATTAGAAGGATGTGGACTTGGCAACTTGTCCACTCCTCTTCCCCCCATAAATTTCACAAATAATGCTAGAGTTCAGCTCCTGAATTTGGCTGATAATGAAATCGATGGCCGAATCCTTCATGCTTTCCAAAATTGGACTTCTGTTGAATTCCTTGACCTCAGTTTAGACAATTTTAGCTCATTGCCATTGTGGCTCGGAGAGTTTAAGAATCTGGTTTCTCTTCATCTTTCATATAATACACTTTGTGGACCCATTCCTATTGCTTTGCGGAACTTGACTACCCTTCAAGACCTTGATCTTTCTGGAAACAATTTCAGTTCAGTGCCATTGTGGTTTGGAGAGTTTAAGAATATGGTTTCTCTTGATCTTTCACATAATACACTTTGTGGACCCATTCCTATTGCTTTGCACAACTCGACTACCCTTAAAAACCTTCATCTTTCTGAAAACAATTTCAGTTCAGTGCCATCTTGGTTGGGAGAGTTAAGGAGCCTTCGCCATTTAGACATCACCATGAATCCAAACATAGCCACTATGGAAATTTCTGTGTCACAAATTCTACAAAACATGTGTCATTTAAAAATATTATCTTTTTCCAATAGCAATTTTCAAGGAGAAGCATTTGGTGACTCTGATTTTTTTGGATGCATCAAACATGACATAGAGGAATTACACTTGAGTGATAATAAACTCAGTGGCCATTTGCCAACTTGGATAGGGCGTTTTGAAAAACTAAATTACCTTGATCTTTCAAATAATTATTTTTGTGGCAATATTCCTCATAGTCTTGGCCAGCTTGTAAATTTAACAATTCTTGATCTCTCAAATAATTCTCTAACTGGCCTCATTCCTCAAAGTATTGGCCAGCTTGTAAATTTAACAACCCTTGATCTCTCACATAATTCTCTAACTGGCCTCATTCCTCAAAGTATTGGCCAGCTTGTAAATTTAACAACCCTTGATCTCTCAAATAATTCTATAACTGGCTTCATCCCTCAAAGTATTGGCCAGCTTGTAGATTTAACAACCCTTGATCTCTCAGATAATTCCTTAAGTGGCCTCATCCCTCAAAGTCTTGGCCAGCTTGTAAATTTAATTATCCTGAATCTCTCAAATAATTATCTTAGTGGCAACATCCCTCAAAGTCTTGGCCAACTTGTAAATTTAATTATCCTGAATCTCTCAAATAATTATCTTAGTGGCAACATCCCTAAAAGTCTTGGCCAACTAAATTCAACTTACCTTGATATATCAAATAGTTCTTTTAGTGGCAGCATTCCTCACAGTTTTGGTCAACTTTCAAATCTAATGGCTCTTGATCTATCAAATAATTATTTTAATGGCAATATCCCTCAAAGAATTTGTCACCTTGTAATTCTAGAAAGCCTTGATCTTTCTTATAACAATTTTTCAGGTGAAATTCCAAATTGTTGGAGAGATAATCCACTATGTGGATTGAAAGAAATAAGTCTTTCATTCAATAAACTGTCTGGCACTTTCCCTATCTCAATTGGCAAGCTTTCCTCACTACTTTGGTTGCATTTGAACAATAACTATCTTGAAGGAAAGCTTCCATCGACTTTGAAAAATTCAAAGCGATTGTTAATTCTAGATTTGGGTGAAAATAAGTTTTTTGGAAGTATACCATCATGGACTAATAAAACTTTTCCTACCTTGAAAATTTTGAGGTTGAAGGATAACATGTTAGATGGTAACATTCCTTCTACTTTGTGCCAACTCAAATCACTCCAAATATTGGACTTCACAAATAACAACTTAAGTAGCTCAATACCCCATTGCATTGGCAATCTTATGGGAATGACTAAAGATGGTTCTCATATGCAAAACTCGACAACCTATGTCGTGCTTTCATATTTAGGACACGAGGAATTCATAGAACCTTGGATTAATCAGGATGTGAAACAAGTTATGAAAGGAAGAGAATATGACTATACTAGTATATTGCATCTTGTGGTAAACTTGGATTTGTCAAATAACAATTTGATTGGATCAATTCCTCCAGAGTTATTCTTGCTTGTTGGATTGATAGGTTTGAATCTTTCACACAATCATTTGAAAGGAGAGATTCCGGAGATTATTGGGGGCATGAAATTTCTTGAATCCTTTGACATCTCTTGTAACCAAATTTCAGGCACAATTCCAAAGAGCATGTCCAAGCTAACTGCTTTGAGCTATTTAAATGTGTCATACAATAACCTTTCTGGCCCAATTTCAACTGAAAATCAATTCTTGACTTTTGATGATCCATCTATTTATGCTGGCAACCCTTTTCTTTGTGGAATCTCACTACCGAATAAGTGCCAAGGTCATAATCCTCATCAAGTTCCTGAAGCCAAAAAATCAGAAGATGAGGATGATTCAGAAAAAGTGTGGTTTTATTTTGTCATAGCAATTGGGTTTGCTGTTGGCTTTTGGGGAGTTATTGGGACTTTGGTGTTGAAGAAGAGTTGAAAATATGCTTGTTTCCGACGAGTGGAAGATGTAGCAGATGACATATATGTGTTCACTTCAATAAAAATAGCAAAGTTGAAGAGGCTGCTCACAAACCATGTCCATAGTTGATCTTTGTAGTTGTGTGTGTGTCTTTATTTTCCCTCTTGTTGTAAGAATCATGTAATGTTTCAGTATGTGTGTGACAATAGTGACAATAATACATCGTGCATGTCTTCATGAGTTCACTAGAAACAAAACTACTAAATCTTCAATTCTTCAAATTGTTTGTTTGTCTCTAAGATTATATTTTAATGTCATTAAAAAAACTCATTACATGATTATTACATTAATGAAAATATGGTAATTCAAAGTCTTCACGCCTATATATTAATTCATCAAAGCTCGAATAAATGACCCGGCAAGTAAATATTGCCTTGTTTAATTGTGCATAGTTGAGAAGTAACGGCCAATTAATAAGTCTAAAACAAGTACTGTTGAAATCATTTATAGGGTTAATTCTACTTTTTATCCTTGTAGTTTACAATTATTTTGATTTTGATATCTGAAGTTTCAAACATGTGCTTTTTGTCCTTCAAGTTTTCTCTGTTTCAAATAATTAGTCCTTATAGTTTGGAAACGACATTGACACTTTTAAGTTTGATGATATAATATTAACGCCGTTAAAATTACTTCTGTGGGTGGCTGCCTGGGCAAGATTTTTTTTTTGGCTCAAACTAGAGAAGAAAACACAATCATCTTACCCACACTTTTAAAGGCGTTAACGTCACATCATCAAACTTAACACTGTTAACATTCTTTTCAAACTATAAAGACTAACTGTTTGTGACGGAGTAAACTTTAGATACCAAAACCACCTATTCAAAACTTCAGGAATCGAAACAAAAAATGACTATAAACTACAAGGACAAAAGATGACATTAACCCTAATTATATTACATGAGAGGACAGTAGTCAGTTGAAATAACAATAATAGGATATAATATGTAGCAAAACAATATTAAAAAGAAAAAAAATGTAGAGATAATTATGGACGTACGATATTAGGTGATGAATTTAGGATATGTTAGTGTATGTTTGTGAAGGAAGAAGCAAGATCCAAAAATGAGCTGAAGAAGAGGGAATAGTAATAATAACTGAGTTTTATCAAATTATAATAAATATTATCTCAAGGGGGCAGAGTCAGAATTTAAGAATGAGAGAAGCCAAGATTGAAATATGAAGGAAATATAAACCAGATTAGAGTAGAAGCGCGTACCGGTAAAGTCGGATCCGGGTTTGGGGCCCACACAAGGATTAGACTACAAGAGCCTAATCAGGGCTTGCACAGCAGTGCACCAGAACAAGAAAGATGGTAGATAAGAGGAGATTGCCAGAAAGCTCAATGGCAGGGGTGGTTTGCAATGCTAGAGGCACACCCTATTTATAGTGATCAGAGTGACCACTAATTAGGCAGTGTGTGCACTCCTTGCTTGCTCTCCAAGTCGGTGAATTAATTCAATTGATTCTAAATCAATTCCTTAATCATGGAGATTTGTTTCTTAATCATGATCTCACAATTAATTCCCAACTTATTCACCAAGCAACAATCTTATGTTGATTGATTAATTTGATAAGGCAACTTATGCGCCTAATCAAATAGTCCGGCCCATCAAGGGCGGACTTGGACCCAAAGTCCAACATCTCCCACTCGCACTTGATGGGCCACCCATCATGCGACTACATCTTCTTCTTGTTTCATACTTGGTGTCTGCCGTGACTGCGTGGGCATAACATCTTCAGAACCTTTGGTGCTTGTGATACTAGAAATCCTTGATGTCGGATCAGCATCCAAGGACACCCTTTGTGAACCTGTAAATTGTTGCCTCATATGCCCTAGGTTTGTCCATACACTCAACTCATGGCATATCCGATCCCTCTTGAGTCATAGATTCTCTTGTTTTTCTGAACTTGACTCAGATTGCCTACTATGCGCGTGGTATCCACACTTATAAGTTTTTCTCATAACTTGTAAGGGACATGTCACAGATGCCACCGCAAAAAGTGTACTTCAAGATAGACCTTCCTTTTTGACTTGAAACATCGATCTTTCCCGACTTGGTCGCTTTCCCAGCTTTTAGTTGTCTGATCGAATCGTACGTGATCATAAAGCTTCAGCCAAAGTAGCTGGCCCCAAGTCAGGCTTTCAGGATGCCTGCCTAAGTCCTGAGGGCATCGTGTGAAGGATTTCTCCTTCCTGGGACTCACACCGTAGTGAACTAGGGATCTGTCACCTACGTCCCATATTGCAGTTATTCTCTCAAGCACATGCAGTATGAATTGCATGCTACGGTGATTTTGCAATGGTGTATGTCGATTTTACCTTCATGTTTCACCGTACAGACTTTAGTTCAAATGTACTCAACATTGGAACCAGGACTTCCCTTTTTACAATCATTCCCCTTTTTGGAACCTCATTTGTAAAAGAGAGTCCTTTGCCTGGCTACAGGTCTGATGATACAACCTTTGTAATCATGCCTCGATCCATGACGTATTTACACGTGCGGATCTCATCTCAGTTCAACTGAGGCGACTCAAGCGCAAAGATCTTCCTTACCCATCTCATGGTGATCATTTGCTCATCTTATCATCCCATACCCCTGTAAATCATGGGAAGACGGTTGTTCGTGTGAGCGAACCAACCTTCCTGACCTGTACGACATACGGAATTGCATACCTCGTGCCTATGCATTAATATATACACAATATATTTGGAAAAAAAACTGAAAATGCATCATTTTATTGCAACGTTCAATACATTACATTCTACGCATGCCCAGAGCAGTTACATGTTTAACAAAAGGGTTTCTGGCAATGGGCTTTGTAAGGGGATCAGCTAACATCTTATGAGTAGAAAGGTATTGAACGGTCACTTGTTTCTTAGTGATCATGTCTCTTACAAAATGATATTTAATGTCTATGTGCTTTGTCCTACTGTGATCCTTAGGGTCCTTAGCATAGGCTATTGCGACTTGACTATCGCAATGTATCAGAATAGGACCCTCCTTTCTGCCTTTCATTCCTAGACGTTCTAGAAATCTCTTAAGCCATACAGCTTCTTGAACAGCGGCAGAACAAGCTATGTATTCAGATTCCATAGACGACAGAGCCACACAGGTCTGTTTCTTGCTGCTCCAGGAAATTGCTCCATTGTTTAGGAGGTACGCGTACCCTGAGGTGGAGTGTCGTTCATCTATATCTCCCGCCTAGTCGGCGTCAGAGTATCCTATTAGATGCATATCTCTACCTTGGTAACATAGCTCGTAATCCATGGTTCCCTTCAGGTACCTCATGATTCTTTTCACAGCTTCCCAATGCTTTATTCCAGGGTTGGATTGAAATCGGCTCACAAGTCCGACTGCGAAGCATATGTCTGGTCTAGTACAAAGCATAGTGTACATCAAGCTTCCAACTACACTCGAGTACGGGACTCTTTTCATGTGCTTTATTTTGGATTCTTCCATGGGACACATGTCCATGCTGAGGTGGTGTCCTTTAACCACAGGGGTATCCATAGGCTTGCAGTCTCTCATATTGAATCGTTCTAAGATCTTTGCTATGTATGCCTTTTGTGACAAGGATAGCAATCTTTTTGAACGATTCCTCTTTATCTTGACTCCCAATATATATTCTGCTTCGCCCATGTCTTTCATTTCAAAATTCAAGGATAACCAATCCTTGATTGTTTTGACTACCTTAAGACTCGTTCCGGCCAGGAGTATATCATCTACATAAAGAGACAAAATCACAAAATCATCTCCAAACCGCTTTATGTAGACACAGTGGTCTTCTTCGATCATCTCGAAGTTGAATGAGGTTACTGCCTCTTGAAATCTTAGATACCACTGTCTAGATGATTGTTTCTGTCCGTAAATGGACCTTAGGAGTTTGCAAACCTTTTGTTCACTTCCCTTTTCTATGAAGCCCTCAGGCTGCTCCATATATATCTCCTCATCTAGTTTTCCATTAAGGAATGTGGTTTTTACATCCATTTGATGTAACTCCAAGTCCATACTTGCCACTATGGCGAGTATGAGTCTTATTGAGTTAAAACGCACCACTGGCGAGAAGGTATCTTCATAATCTATCCCTTCTCGTTGGGTGTACCCCTTAGCCACCAAGCGTGCTTTGGGTTTGTCAATTGATCCATCTGCCTTTCGTTTATATTTGAGAACCCATTTGTTCCCAATTGCCTTTCTGCCTAGTGGCAGGTCAACCAATTCCCAAACTTGGTTAGCTTTCATGGAATTCATCTCCTCTTCTAAGGCCTTTTGCCATATTTCCTTAGCGGGTCCGGTTAGCGCTTCTTTAACGCTTCTCGGATCTTCCTCATTGTCTTCCGGATTGACAATGAGTACTTCCCCTTCAACGGAGAAGCGTCTTTTAGGGATTCTATCCCTTTGGCTTCTCCGAGGTGGGAGTTGCATAGGATTCTCTTCCAGTGCTTGATGATCAATTCCAAGTTTTGAAAATGACTCATTTCTCCCACTCGGGTCAGTGATCTGAGGGATGCCTTCAACTTCCTCACTCTCATATGGAGTTTCTGTTTGGGTAAGGCTTCCTCTGCTAGGAAAATCTAATTCTAGGAATACTGCGTCCCTTGACTCGACCTCAGTCATTGAGCCGTCCTCATTTTCACCAATGAAGACATATCCTTTTGATTGCTCAGAGTATCTTATAAAGATACATTTCTTGCCTCGAGGTCCCAACTTTCCATGTTTGTGAGACGAGTTGTGTATATAGGCCGCCGATCCCTACGGTCGTAAGACACTTAGATCGGGCTTACGGCCTGTCCACAACTCATAAGGCGTAGAAGTGACTGATTTGGAAGGCACTCGGTTAAGTATAAATGTCGCAGTCAACAGTGCATCGCCCCAATACACACCCAATATGAAAAATACAACAATGCTCAATGGCAGAGACCAATTTCAAGGCCACTTTCAAAATCCCCAAAAACCTTTATCAAGTAAGGAGCTTCAAAACATTTCTCAAAGATAGTCTAAGGACACTAAAAGAAGCAATCTGATGATAAATTTGTGTTCACTAAAATCATAATCACAATCACGTAAGAAACCATTTCAAAGAAAAACTAAGCTTCTGGATTTAATTACTTTTCATTGAATTCATTAATATTTATACCTCAAATTGGACATTTTTTTATTGCCTCGAATTGGTCACTTCTACTTGTTAGAAATATTGCTTTAGTATATAGAATGATGAAAAGTAAAATAAAATTAATTTTTAAAAAGAAAAATATTCCTTGTTACAACACTTTAAAGTAATGATACAATTACCAAATACTAGATAATGGATATAAAAGTATAATAGCTTAATATACCACAACGGCACAACCTTTCTATGCTTCATCTCTGAAAGAGAAAGTCACTGAAGTATTGTTTACTCAAACTATCAATGGAAGCATGAATTGCAAAGGCTAATGAAGACTTTTTTATTTTGGGAAGTCAAGCATGTTAGAATAAAAATAATAAATTATTGTTATTAAATAATAATCACATACTCATAATATATATTATTGGGTTAAGGTGCAAAAATACCTATGAACTTTTCTCAAAAATACACCTAACACCATAAACTTTTTTAGGCTTTGTTTGGTTCAACGAAGGTTAAGTTAAGTGAGGTTTACTTAAGTTAGGTTAGAAGAGATTATAATGTTGTTTGGTTCAACGAAGGTTAGGTTAAGTGAGGTTTATTTAAGTTAAGTTAGGTTAGAGGAGGTTAAAATGCCATTCTACATATTTTCCTTCTTCTTTTATAATGTATTTATTAATAATAATTATTTATATAAAATTATTATTTATAAAATAATTATTCGTGTAAGCATATAAATAATTATTTATAAAATTATTATTATTTGGAAAGTTCGTTGAATCAGGAGGTAAAGTTAGGGCAGTGTTGGAATTTTAAAAAATTGTCATGGGAAATTTAGTCACAATTGAAGACAAATATTCTCTCACCTAGGAAAAACCACAATTTCGGAGGTTTCAGAACCTAGGTTCGGTTACCAGTAGAAGACAAAAAAACATCCAACTCCTAATCTAACCTCATTCCAACCAAACACCACTTTTTAACCCCCAACCTAACCTAACCTCCAACCAAACAAAATCAACCCCACCCCAACCTAACTTAACCTCCAACCAAACAAAGTGCAAAAATACCTACAAATATTTAAAATAGGAGCAAAAATGCTACAACCGTTAAAGTAGCACAACATCTATTACTTTTTATTTTGGCCCCCACACTATCAGAAAAAATAAAAATGCCTCAGTTCCTAACTTTCCTTTACTGCCCTTCATCATCTCTTTGATGATCAGACTCCCTTCTTTCGTCCCAGTGTCGGCAACGGTGAGCTCTAAAAGACTTGTTTTTTTTTTTTTTGCCCAAGAACTCTGGAAAGACATAAAATCATATTACTTTTTAAAAATTAATCAGATTAAAGCCTAGAATAAAAAATTCGATGAAAGAAAATAATGAAATGAAAAGGGAAGATACTTTTAAGCGTCCAAACAAAACACCAAAACGTATTAACCAGATTTAAAGTTTTAGTTTGTTTTCATTTTCCGGACTTCATCGGAAATCAAACAGCCAATAGATACTAGTGAAAAACCTGTCAGACAAGACATTCATTTTGGCCAAAAAAAAAAAAAGGACAAGACATCCATTGAAGAATCATTTTGGGAGTGGAAAATGAAGCTCCAACGTCGGCATAGTGATATGCAAGATTCAAGATTTGGCTAGATCTGGAACTGTAGTGGGTAAGGGGGAGATAGTCGTGAGAAGGGTGTCGTGAGTCTATTTGTAGAGTGGGGGAATTATAATGGAGAGGGTGAAGATGAGAGTGCAAACGGAGGATGCAACGTTGTGACGGTGGTTGGCCAGGAACAAGGTTGGAGAGAAGGATGAAGAGGCTGCGGTTGCCAATGAATCGAGAGATGGGAAGGGAAAGAATGATTTTTTTTTTGGGCGAAGTATTTTTTAAGTTGAGGGCATTCTTGCATTTTCATATTGGATGAGACGGACGTTTTGTTGTTTTAACTTTTAACAGTGGTACCCTTTTTCCTCTATTTTTAAATGTTTATGGGTATTTTTGCACCTAAAAAAAATTTATAGTGTTGAGTGTAATTTTTAAAAAAGTTTACAAGTATTTTTACACCTTAAACCTACTTTAAATAGTGAAAAACAAAAAGGCAAATAAGACTGCCACAAGAAATTGCAAGTTGAAGAGAAATTTTTAAAAAAAAATAGATACATGTCCACTAATTAACATTCATTAACAATTTGAACTGTTTTTTAATCTGTAAATAATACAACTTACTTAAATTTTGTATTTTATATTAATATTGATTTTAATAACTGCATATTTCTTAAATTTTGTATTTTATATTAATATTGATTTTAATAACTGCATATTTGATTTATTTACCTACAATTCATTTTTTTTTACCTTGACCTCAAATTCGTGGAACTCTTAATTAAGTAAATCAATATATAAAAAATATTATTGATTCAAACAATCTGTCAAATTCTATAGTCAGTCACCATTCAACACGTTATATTAAATATTGTCAAAAGTAGAACATGCAGCGTGGGGCATTTTATCATTACGTGACTTGGAAGACTCCCAAGTCAATTGCAATCCTTTGGTCTTTGTCTACTGCATATTCAGAGTGTGATGGTTTCCTTGATCATCACATAATTCATGAAAATATCAAAAAGTTAACACTCCTAAAAAACTTTATTGAGTCTTTTTTTTATGTCTTCATCTACTTTTTTTTTTAAGAACTTCATCCAATTTGATTAACGCTGTTTACCGACACATTCAATATTCTTTTTTGAACGTGTCCAAACTATTTCAAATAATTTTCTATCATTCTCTTTTTAATAGATGCTACCCCAACTATTCTACGAATATATTCATTACGGACATTATTGATTTATGATGAAAGATCAATCTCAACATCATGATCATTATGCTATCTTGATGTATACAATATGTCAAATTATTAAGTCAGTCAACATTTACTTTTCTTTAGCTTTGATGTGTTGCCAACACTTTGAACACGGCATATGTAATATTGTCAAAAATAGAACGTGCAGAGTGGGGCATAATATTATTCCATTACATGCATGACTTAGAAAACACTTACCAAGTTGGTCAATGCACTTTGGTATTTGTTTAATGCATCTCAAGAGAACAGTTAACACTGTATGTAAATTGCTTAAAAAGGGATTTAGATAATTATTATTTATGAATAGTATGACTTGTTTACATTTTAAATTATATTTTATATGATATTCATATTAATCTTTAACTTTCAGTTTGAGTTTTTGTAAACATATTTGATGATGCGATTCCTTCCATAAAGAGAAAGGCTAGTTTCTCATGCATGAAAAAAATAATATAGTTGATTGAATTTTTTAACTATTTTTTAATTTCTGCTTTCATTTAATTTCTTTATATAAGTTTTAACGTGTTAAAGCATATATTAAGAAATATAAGTATTTTGTTAAATTTTTAACAGAAAAGGAAAAGACTAGTCCCTGCTGTCGGTTAGACCCAGTCAACATTTACTTTTCTTTGTCTTTGATGTGTTGCCAATACTTTCAACACGCTATAAGCCTGCTCGAGTTGGCATTTGAGAAGCATGTTTATACAAGTCGATATTTTAATGTATAGAAGTTGCTTAATCAAACACTGACACTGTAAATTGCCTAAAAAAGACTTTTGATATTTTTTTTATACATTAAAACTGTTCAAGAGGGATTAATGATGTTAAAACTTATATATGAAGCATCCAAACATCAGAAAAAGAAAAGGTGAATATTGCCCAATTAGTTTTGATTAAAACTTATAGATGACGCATCCAAATGTCAGAAGGCGCCTCATAGTAGGATTTGCATTGCTTTTCCTATTGTCTGAAATTGCCCAATTAGTTTTGTGTGGAAGATGTATTGAATCACAGAAGCAAGCTCTTCTAAATTTCAAAGCATCTTTTCATGATCCAAATACGAAGCTTTCCTCTTGGAATCCCAAAACCAATTGTTGCCCGTAGTTGTTACAAGATGGTTGTTTCATAAGAATCGTCATTTTTTGTCAATAAATACATTACGCTTAATAATTACAACCATTTTGTTTTTGTTTTTGTGAATTCCGCCTCTCAATATATGATAGTGCGCATATTTAACTATTCAGTATTAGCGTTATATATTCTTGTGCACACTCCATCTTGACATGCATGACAGTTATTCACTGTAACCGTTATATATTAAGCGTTATATATGTAATATTCTATAGTAGTGTTAAATTTTTATTATATTTTCAATGAGTTTTATAAAAAAAATATTGCATTTCTCTTTAATATAATATCTAGTTTGTAGTGTAACATATGGATATATAGCTTTTAATTAACAAGAATAGATAGAATAGAATTTAACTTAAAAAGTATGATTTATCTTACAAAATTGTAGTCCATAAGAAATATTGGTAATGAATAATGAATAATGAATTATGAATAATGAAGTGTATTATACTACTTCCGTTTCTTAATATAAGATCTATGTCAACACCCGTTTCCATTTCAATAATTGAAGAGTAATAAAGACGGAATTCAATGGGCATACAGAAAAAGTACAATATACTGATAATAATATTCGTTTACAATTCTGATATTGTTCATCAACGAAAACAGAAAATACAGCGGAAGTTTTAATATTTACAATTTTTACCAAAATATCACAAAATAGACTAATTATGACCACGTTCTTGTCCTTGCCTCGAAACACGTGCCGTTCACTTCCCGACGTTTATGTCTTTTCCCTTTGCCCCACTGGTACCTATTGAGGTGTTTATTTAAAAATAGGGTGAGATTTCGGAGAACCTCAGTAGAAACATGCTATCGTTCATAGAAAATGCAAAAAATAAATATGATATTTGCCATGTATGCACCAATTAATGAACATTATAAACATATCATCTGCATGTATACATGAGTAGGGCCTAGCCCCACTATTCGGCACCGGTTGGGTTTCAACCAACTCCAGTGTAAGTGCCTCTGACACTTCTGGCCCCTCTCTGGGCAAATCGTGTTAATTAATAACGCGCATTTACAAACATTGGCATCCACACAATCACATAACTTATGGCATAGTGTATGAAGGATAATGTCCCTACCTCAAAGCTTTAATATCCCTTTTTTTAAATGTGCCTCGAAGAACGTGTCATATCCGGCCTCCAAATCGATCCTAGAATATTAACTATACCAGAAATAGGTCATAACCCATCCAAGTATCATTTTAGACTCTTTCATAGCATTTATTGTGGTTATTTTTGTCTATGATGAAAATTTACAAAAATACCCCCGGGAACTTGGCCCGGCCCCGCTGTACTCGGCATGATGGCACATTTTTTCAAAATTTTGCCTAAGTCTATTCTGACTTATTTTCGCCCAAGGAATCCATTTCCGGGATCGAAATTACCAAATTCACTGTCAAATTACGAAAATACCCTTGACAGCCCCTATTTAGTGATTTCAGTGGCGTTTTCATAATTATGTTTTTTCGGCCTCTACCGAAAAAGTGCCCAACTGTAACCCCACCTATTTTTGCCCACTGAGTCCAATGGAACCATTTATTTCATGAAAATACAATTCCTTGTACCAGTTCTGGTTTTGGCCGAAATATTAGGGAAAAATGGAAAAAATCAGGTTTTGTGTTTTAGCTCTCAAAACTTGTACTTTTCCATTTCTAATCCTTGATTAACTTATTTAAACACTTCCTAACCATGATTTAAAGGATTCTGAGTAGCATAACCCCTTAGGGTCATGGCTTTTCTAATTTTACAACTCAACCCAAAAATCACAGAACCAAACAACAATCACCAACAACAACTTCAATACACTAAGAAGTTGAGATTTTGGAGATTATCTCTTGATCCTTGATGTTTCTCTCTCTAGGATGTCCTCTCTCTCCTCAACCTTGAAGAATAGCTTGCTAAACAATGATTCCTATGAAGAACAAAAGATTAGGGGATGAACTACATAATATATGAAGCTTATTCACTGAAAACAAGCTCTTACCTTAGCTCTTGCTTCCTTTTGCTCTCTAAATCACCAAGAACTCCCAAGCTCACTCTCTCTCTCTCTCTCTTCTCTTTTCTTTGTGAGTGAAGTGCATGAAGGGAGGAAGGGAAAATATGTATTAACTTGTCATCTTTTATCTTAGCCCTTGATCTAGCCAATGGTTGAGATCTCTCCACCTTTCATGTACACCATCCCTCCAACCATGCCTCCCACCATACTCTCTCATTATGACCACCATGCATATGTCTTTCACCTAATGTGCACTCCAACTTTACCATCATTGAGTTGTGCATGTAGTTTTGTCAACATCACCTTCATCTTGCTTCTTGGATTTACAATTTCCCTCTTCTTTCCATGTGTGGCCGAAACTTAGGGAGGAAAAAGAGGAAAAATATTTTTTTTCATAATTTCCAAAATTCCTATAATTATATGAAGTATAATTTCTCCTTAATTTCACAATTCTTGATTTATTCCTCCAAGAATAATCACATTATGCATTTTCCTTTATTTTTCTTGATTAATTGAAATTAACTCCAATTAATTGGAAAATAATAAATCTTGGGCTAAATTGGCAAAATTATGATTTTGCTATCCCCCTTGTAATTTAATTCAAATTTTGAATTAATTTGGCCATCTCCTTATGAATATGAATATTTAAAAATTCACAAGATCCAACTTCATGAATATTCACCACTTTATTGAATTATTCAAATAATTACAATATATTTTTGGTGAATAAAATTTGGGGTGTTACAATCTATATTATTAAAGTGGGTCATACATGAAAGAACAAGGAAGTATAATTAATCAATCACAGTAGAGCTGATATATATGGGTTTGTACGCATTGTTCATGAAAAGTCTCCAATTCGACACATATAATTGACATGTTTGGCACCCTAGGGAAAATACAAGTAAATAAAGTATATGTACGATTTGGAACTTATTCAAGTCTTTTAACTCTATTAGACGACTAAAAAGGCTTTACCATTCTACACGTTATATAACACCATCAAGAATGAGACAAATACACATGTATCTATCTATCTATCTATCTATCTATCTATCTAATGTGAATAATATACTATTTTAGTTTAGAATGTTTACTTTAAAAAATAGATTTATTAATTCCTCTGGAAATTAAATTAGTAGGAGCATTAAACTATGTAACTACATAACGAAGTTACATATTTTTGAAAGTAAAATATAAACTAAATCCTTCCATTTCCCCCAATTTAATTCTAGTATGCAATACGAGTCCTATTATTTTTTTAGTGTCTGTTTGGTAGTGATAGAATTTGAAGGATTGGGTAGAAATAAGAAATAAGAAAAATATTATAGAAGAACTTTATCTTTAACCAGGCAAAGTAGTCAATATCAAAACTAAAATAACGAAACTTGATTAGTTAATAAAAGGATGACAATAGCAATTAGAGCTTAAAAAACTCTATTTTGGATTTACAAATCTTTAGTAAATTAATCAATGAAGATTTTTTGTGCTATGAAATTCGTTTACCTTCAGTTTTTCTTTCTTAACTATAGATTAGAATTATGGTCCTTTAACGACATTCAAAATTCTAAATTAGGCCGCTTGATCTAATTAAGAATTTGATAAAAGTGTAGGCCTAAATTTAGATTTTGATATTTTGACGGCATATAATTAATACAGTTATTTTATTTTTTTTAATTAATGTTGCTTGGACTTTTAGAGCCCGTTTGGTTCAACCACATTGCATGCATGCAATGGTAATCATGATTGCATTACCAAGATAAGAGTGTTTGGTTGCCCTTTAGTATGGTAATAGGGTTTACCATGGTAATGATGATTACCAAAAAATTGGTAATCCTCATTCATACCTCCCCCTATGAATCCTCATTACCATCCCATTGCATAGTTTAAAAAGTCTAATTTACCCTTGAGTTTCCAGCGTCTTTATTTTACTTATCTCATTTCACTTGCAGTATCACGCGACAACTGCCACCGCCACCACCTCCTCCTCCACCTCCACCACCGCCACCACCTCCTCCTCCTCCGTCGCCGCTGCCACCATCGTCACACGACCACTGCCACCACCACTACCTCCTCCTCTGCCGCTGCTGCCGCCACTACTACCTCCCCCCCACTACTTGCCCATCGCCGCCGCTACCTCCTCCTCCTCTGCAGCCGCCACCGCCGCAACGACCTCCTCCTCCTCCTCCACCACCCTCCCACCGGCCACCTCCGCCACCGCCACCACCTCCTCCTCCTCCTCCGTCACGGCCACCGCCCACCGCCCACCCACCGCCACCTCCTCTGTCGCCGCTGCCACTACCTCCTCTTCTACCGCCGCCGCCACTGTCACACGCACACCGCCGCCGCCGCCACCACAACCTCCTCCTCCGTCGCTGCCGCCGCCACTACCTCCTCCTCTACCGCTACCCCCATCGTTGCGGCCACCACTACCTCTTCCACCTCTATCTTTGCCGCAACCGACTCTTAACTTTTTTTGTTACAAAGATTATATTAAGGGTAAAATGGACTTTGTGTAATATATTAATTTTAAACAATTGTTAAAATATCAACTCATTACACCTTGCTTAAATTTCAAACCAAACACTACCCCTATAATTAATATTGCATCGTACTACCATTGCATCGCATTGCACTACATTGCAGGGTGTAATGGGATCGAACCAAACGGGCCCTTAGTGTTTGGTAATTAATGGTGTGAATTAATAAAAATATTACTCCCTCCGATTTCTGCTCTCGAATATTGGAGTGGAATATTTTTAAAGATTAAGTGAATTAATTAAATCACAAAAAGTACTGATATGATCTCTAGCGCGTTTCACGCGTTGAATGTGGAAAGGGAAAAAAAAAAAGAACTAGTGGAAAAGAAAAAGGGTAAAATAAAAGTGATATGATCTCTACTGCGTTTCACGCGTTGAATGTGGAAAGGAGGGGGGCAAAAAAAGCAATAGTGGAAAAGAAAAAGGGTAAAATAAAAGTAGAAAGTAGAACATTAATACTTGACGAAGAAAGTGCGTGACCCGTTTATATTTTACGACATTTATCACCAATAATTCAGTCATCACTTTATTCGTTAAAAGCTTCGTCTCTTTTCTCAGAGGTTAATTATGTGGCAATTCTTATCAATCAATTGTAAGTTGTAGCACATCAATCACGAAAATGATCATTGAATCAAATTATTTTAGAAGAATACGTATACATATATACATACATATATGTGTGCTTTGTAGTTTTTTTTTGGCGTTATGGTTTTTTAATGACATTCAAAATTTTAAGTTAAGCCTCTTGATCTAATTAAGAATTTGATAAAAGTGTAGGCCTCAATTTAGATTTTGATATTTTGGCGGGATATAACTAAAATTTTTTAGCTATATATATAATATACAATATGTCAAATACTAAAAGCAGTCAACATTTACTTTTTCTATTTTTTGCAAAGCTGGAAAGGAAAAGAAAAACAACAGAAAAGAAAAAGACTAGTCCCCGCTGTCGGTTAGACCCAGTCAACATTTACTTTTCTTTGTCCTTTGTCCTTTGTCCTTGATGTGTCACCAACACTTTCAAGTTTCAAAAGTAGAACGTGCAGTTTTTGGCTCCTTAATCAGACACTGACACTGTAAATTGCCTAAAAAAAAAGACTTTCGATATTTTTCTTATACATTAAAAATGTTAAACAGGGATTAATATGAAGCATCCAAATGAAAAACGTAGAAAAATCAGAAAAAGAAATGGTGAATATTGAACTACATTTGAAAAGAGGAGTATTGTAACGAGGTTAAATATTTCAGTTTAGAATAGTTACTTTAAAAATAGATTTATTTGAAAATTTTAAAAATAGATATATTTGAAGAGCATCTATCTAATGTGAATAATATATCATTTCATTTTAGAACATTTACTTTTTTAAATATAGATTTATTTTGATAAAGTAAACATGGATTTATTAATTACTCTGGAAATTAATTTAGTAGGAGCCTTGGGTCTGTTTGTCAGGAGGGAAGTGGGGTAAAAAAATTTAATAAATAGAAGATGCAAAATAAAAGAGTAATAAAAATTAATAAAAACTTTCAACCCCATTTCTCCAATTTTTTTAAATCCATGTATAAAAATTTCCCACTCTCTCCGTTAGCCCCCAAATCCTTCATACACCACAGCTCTTAAAGTATGTGATTGTAACGAGGTTAAATATTTTTGAAAGTAAAAGTAAACTAAATCCTTCCATTTCCCCAAATTTAACTCAATCAAACTATACAAGTACTATGATTTTTTACGGTCTGTTTGGCATGAGAAAAAGGGGAGGAATGGAGGGAAATTTCTATGCACAAATATAAATATATTATTTTTATAACATACAAACACACACACATATATAATTTAATATATTATTAAATATTTTGTTGATTAAAATATATTTTTAGTCCTTTAAATTTAGACAATGTTTCATTTTAGTCCTTTAACTTTAAAAAATGTCTTTTTAATACTTTAAATTAACATAATTACTCTCTCTCTCTCTAGTTGGCACTCCTTCTACCTCTAATCCCCTCTATCTCCTTTCCTTTTTTTTTTTGTAATTTTCTTAAAATCTTTGATTTATAAGCCATTACTTTTGCAACTTTTTTACCCCTTCAATTCTGGTCAACGTTGATGTATTGGGGTTGATTAAATTAAAGAAGAAAGGAGAAAGAAAATGGAAGGAGTGATGAGAAGAGAGGATTAGTGGCGGAAGGAATACTGATTGTTTAAAGAGAAATAAGAAAATGGAAGGAATATTGGAGTGGAAAAACCATTAATGGAAGAGAGTGAAAAGTGTGTACCGGCAGAAAAATGTGGGGGCAATAATTCCTGTTATTAAATTATTATTTTTTGATTAGGCACTTGGAATATATAAGACTTTTTTTTTTTTTATGTTTTTAAAATTTAAGCATACTTTTTTTAACTACAGAGTTCGCATTTTCCGTCAAATGAAGTTAATGTTGTTAGGATTAAGAGACTAAAAGTATATTTTATATACTTAAGGGATTAATTTGAACATTTGAGTAAATATAAAGGACTAAATATATATATTTTAACCTGAAATTGCACATTTGAGTAAACAGTACATTTCACGCTTTATGTTTGTGAAATTGACGCGTTATATACTGTAACATTGTCATATGTGTAATTAATAACTTTGAAAATGAAGCATGCTATATTTTATAATATTTATCACAAATTACTTTCAGGTTTTGCATTTTAACTATCCAGTTCTAGATATCTAGTTATTTGGCTTGAAATTTAATTAACATTTAAATATGTAATAATTGTAATCATTAAATATTATATCTTCTGTTTGTTCGAGGTTAAAATAGCCGCCCCATAATTTTGAATATTTTATGCCAAAGTTTTAAATTTATAATTTTGACAGTTTATATACATGATCGTACTGCTTGATACGTTGATATTGACAGGACTACATCCCAAAAAATGATTTATTTGAACTTTTATTTTTTTAGCCTATATTAAAGAATTTTAAATTCAATATGAATATGTGAGTGCGCGCGCATGAGAAATAAGTTTGGGTTAGAGGATTGGAGTTTTTCAATTTGAACACCAAAAAAAAGAGAATACTTTACTCATATTTTATTAATGACTATCTCCAATTCAAATGTCATCAAATTTATAATCAATAAAAAAATATCGCATATATTTCAGATTTTATTTATGTTATTTACTTATTATCAAGTGTTCTGTTATTCACTCCTATTTCTCATATTTTAAATTTTGTTAATATATAGTTTTGACGTGGAAGTTGAAGAAAATCACAGGTGAATAGTTACATTTTAAGAAGTATACAACGCCTGATTACCGTATATCATAAGTTTTTTTAAAACAGAAAAAGAAAATCATAGACCACAAGTTTCTTAGGCACAAAATACTATAAATAGGGGTTGTGCATATTCAACAAAAGCCACAGTACTCCACTTCTATCACGATATTCACATATAGAAAAATCACTTAGCTTGTTTAAGCTTCTCTCAATATGGGAAGGCGCCTCGGCCTCATAGTAGGATTTGCATTGCTTTTCCTATTGTCTCAAATCGCCCAATTAGTTTTGTGTGGAAGATGCATTGAATCAGAGAAGCAAGCTCTTCTCAAGTTCAAAGCATCTTTTCATCATCAGGATCCATTTCTTCTTGGTTATTATCCATCTAAGAACCTTTCCTCATGGAATCCCAAAACCAATTGTTGCCAGTGGGATGGCATATCTTGTCACAATGTTACTGGTCATGTTCTCAAACTTTATCTCAGTTACTATGGCCTAGAAGCTGTTGGTGTTGATCCATCTTTGTTGGAGTTGCAACATTTGATTTATTTGGATTTGAGCGGAAACGACTTCAATGCAACCTCAATTCCTGCCTTTTTTGGTTCTATGGAGCGGTTGCGATATCTTTCAATCTCAGATGCTAATTTCACAGGAAAGATTCCTACCAATCTTGGTGGAAACCTCACAGACTTGCAGTTTCTTGATATCAGTCGGAATGATTTGCACACCAATGACATGAGTTGGGCGTCTCAACTTGTGTCTCTACAACATCTCAACCTGAGTGATGTGTACCTTGGAGAGGCTCACAACTTGTTCCAGGTACTTCACATGCTTCCTTCTTTGTTACAACTCCAATTAAAAGGATGTGGACTTGGCAACTTGTCCACTCCTCTTCCCCCCATTAATTTCACAAATAATGCTACAGTTCAGCTCCTGAATCTGGCTTATAATGAAATTGATGGCCGAATCCTTCATGCTTTCCAAAATTGGACTTCTGTTGAATTCCTTGACCTCAGGTTCAACAATGTCAGCTCATTGCCATTGTGGTTGGGAGAGTTTAAGAATCTGGTTTCTCTTGATCTTTCATATAACACACTTTGTGGACCCATTCCTATTGCTTTGCACAACTTGACTACTCTTCAAGACCTTGATCTTTCTGGAAACAATTTCAGTTCAGTGCCATTGTGGTTTGGAGAGTTTAAGAATTTGGTTTCTCTTGATCTTTCATATAGTTCACTTTGTGGACCCATTCCTATTGCTTTGCGGAACTTGACTACCCTTCAAGACCTTTATCTTTCTAGAAACAATTTCAGTTCAGTGCCATCCTGGTTGGGAGAGTTAAGGAGCCTTCGCTATCTATATATATTTTATAATGAAATCAATGCCACTATGGAAATTTCTGTGTCACAGATTCTAAAAAGCATGTGTCATTTAAACAAATTATATTTTTCCAATAGCAATTTCCAAGGAGAAGCATTTGTTGGCTCCGATTTTTTTGGATGCATCAAACATGACATAGAGGAATTAGGCTTGAGTGGGAATTATTTTTGTGGCAATATTTCTCAAAGTCTTGGCCAGCTTGTAAATTTAACAACTCTTGATCTCTCAAGTAATTCTTTAAGTGGCCTCATTCCTCACACTTTTGGTCAACTTTCAAATCTAATTACTCTTCATCTTTCGAATAATTATCTTAGTGGCAATATCCCTCAAAGTCTTGGCCAGCTTGTAAATTTAACATCTCTTGATCTCTCAAGTAATTCTTTAAGTGGCCTCATTCCTCACACTTTTGGTCAACTTTCAAATCTAATTACTCTTCATCTTTCGAATAATTATCTTAGTGGCAATATCCCTCAAAGTCTTGGCCAGCTTGTAAATTTAACATCTCTTGATCTCTCAAGTAATTCTTTTAGTGGCCTCATTCCTCACACTTTTGGTCAACTTTCAAATCTAATTACTCTTCATCTTTCGAATAATTATCTTAGTGGCAATATCCCTCAAAGTCTTGGCCAGCTTGTAAATTTAACATCTCTTGATCTCTCAAGTAATTCTTTAAGTGGCCTCATTCCTCACACTTTTGGTCAACTTTCAAATCTAATTACTCTTGGTCTATCAAATAATTCTTTTAATGGCAATGTCCCTCAAAACATTTGTCACCTTGTGAATCTACAAGTCCTTTATCTTTCTCATAACAATTTCTCAGGTGAAATTCCAAACTGTTGGAGAGATAATGATCCATCATTTGGATTGAAGGAAATAAATCTTTCATTCAATAAACTGTCTGGTGCCTTCCCTATCTCAATTGGCAAGCTTTCCTCTCTACTTTGGTTGCATTTGAACGATAACTATCTTGAAGGAAAGCTTCCATCGACTTTGAAAAATTCAAAGCAATTGAGAATTTTAGATTTGGGCGAAAATAAGTTTTTTGGAAGTATACCATCATGGACTAATAAAACTTTTCCTACCTTGCAAATTTTGAGGTTGCGGGATAATATGTTAGATGGTAACATTCCTTCTACTTTGTGCCAACTCAAATCACTCCAAATATTGGACCTCGCAAATAACAACTTAAGTGGCTCAATACCCCATTGCATTGGCAATCTCACGGGAATGACTAAAGATAGTGCTCATATGCAAAACTTAATCGATTATGTCATGAGTGTGGCCATCCCTAAAGGATACATCATGTCTAATTGGTATGTGAAACTAGTTATGAAAGGGAGAGACTATGACATTATTGGAATCTATAATAATCAGCATGTGAAACAAGTTCTGAAAGGGAGAGAATATGACATTACTAGAATCCTGTATCTTGTGGTAAATTTGGATTTTTCAAATAACAGTTTGGAAGGATGGATTCCTCTTGAGTTATTCTCGCTTGTTGGATTGATAAGCTTAAACCTTTCACACAATCATTTCAAAGGAGAGATTCCAGAGATTATTGGCAATATGAAATCCCTTGAATCATTTGACATTTCTTGTAACCGAATTTCAAGCACAATTCCAGGGAGTATGTCCAAGCTAACAACATTGAGTCATTTGAATATGTCATACAATAACCTTTCAGGGCCAATTCCAACTGAAAATCAATTCTCGACTTTGGATGATCCATCTATTTATGCCGGCAACCCTTTTCTTTGCGGAATCCCACTACAGAAAAAGTGCCAAGGTGATAATCCTCATCAAGTTCCTGAAGCCAACAAGTCAGAAGATGAGGATGATTCAGAAAAAGTGTGGTTTTATTTTGTTATAGCAATTGGGTTTGCTGTTGGCTTTTGGGGAGTTATTGGGACTTTAGTGTTGAAGAAGAGTTGGAGATATGCTTGTTTCCAACGAGTGGAAGATGTAGCAGATGACATATATGTGTTCACTTCAATAAAAATAGCAAAGCTGAAGAGGCTGTTCACAAACCATGTCCATGGTTGATCTTTGTAGTTGTGTGTGTATCTTTATTATCTCTCTTGTTGTAAGCATCATGTAATGTTTCAGTATGTGTGTGACAATAATACATCGTGCTTGTCTTCATGAGTTCACTGTGAACAAAAGTACTAAATCTTCAATTCTTCAAACTTTTTGTTCGTCTATAAGATTATATTTTAATATCATTATAAAACTCATTACATGACTATTACATTAATCTATATATTGTAAATCAAATTCTTCACGCCTATATATTAATTCATCAACCCTCGAGTAAATGGCATGGCTAGTAAATATTGCCTTGTTTAATTGAGCATAGTTGAGAAGTAACAGCCAATTAATAAGCCTAAAACAAATACTGTTGAAATAATTTATAGGGTTGATACTATTTCTTATCCTTGTATTTTACAGTCATTTTGGTTTTGATCCCTGAAATTTCAAATAGGTGGTTTTAGTCCTTTAAATTTACTCCGTTTCAAATAGTTAGTCCTTCTAGTTTGGAAAAGACGTTGAGGCTTTTAAGTTTGATGATGTGATATTAACGTAGTTAAAATTACTTATGTGGGCAACTGAATGGACAAAATGATTGCTCAAATTAGAGAAGAAAACCCAATCATCTTGCCCGCAGTTTTAACGGCGTTAATGCCACATCATCAAACTTAACACCCTTAACATCCTTTTCAAACTACATGGACCAACAATTTGTAACCGAGTAAATTTCAGCGACCAAAACCACATGTTTGAAACTTAAGGGATCAAAACAAAAAATGATGATAAACCACAAGAACAAAAGATGATATTAACCCTAATTTATACTAAATGAGAAGACAATAGTCAGTTGAAATAGCAATAATATGATATAATATGGAGCAGAACATTATTAAAAAGAAAAAGAAAATGTAAAGATAATTAAGTATGTATGATATTAGGCGCTGAATTTAGGATATGTTAGTGTATGTTTGTGAAACAGCAAGATCCAAAAATGAGCTAAAGAAGAGGGAAAAGTAATAATAACTGAGTTTGCTCAAATTGTAATAAATATTATCTCAAGGGGGCACAGTCAGAATTTAAGAATGAGAGAAGCCAAGATTGAAACAATAACGTTCTACATAAGAGAAGTTTCAATCACCTAGGGTATATTTGATTCAATCACAGTCAGTCTCAACAAAGTACACCATGTAGTCACTAGGTAATGCTGGTCTTCTTTCTATAGGTGATCTTCTTAATTCAACCTCTTGAGTTGGTTCAAGTTGTTCATCCGGGACATCCTCCACTATAACTTGTCTTCGTCCTTTATGAGTGGAAGGTGGATAAATATGAACAAATCATTCATTATGTAAATCAGGGGTTACTTCCATATGATTATCATTTGTTTGATCACTTCTACTATTCACATCATTCTCAAGTAAGACAGCATTCCTAGATTCTACAAATCGTGCAAAAGGTGGAGGACCATAGAACCTATAGCCTTTTGTCATATTCGGATAGCCGACAAGTTAAGCTCGAATGGTTTTAGGATTAACTTCTTTTCTTGTGGATTGTATACTATTTCTTCCGCAAGACAGTCCCATACCCTAAGTGTCTTAAACTAAGTTTTCATCATTTCCAGATTTCAAAGGGTGTTTTTGGCATCGCCTTTGTTAGAACCCTGTATATTATGTACACAACTATCTTGAGTGCCTCCTTCCACAAGGATGTTGGAAGTTTGGAGCTACTCATTATGCTCCTAACAATGTTTAGCAAGGTCCTATTTCTTCTTTCCACCATACCATTCAAGATAATGGCTCTTGTCCTTAAGGCGCAAACCCTTGCAACTTCTGCTTCTGATGAGTAACTCATCATATTATCACAGTTGTTGGGGGTTACAAAACAATGTTGGGATATATATGTGTTAGTCATTATTGTTGGACCACGTAATATTTTTCTGTCTTCATCAATTGTCATTTATCTTGTCATAGAGATTATTAACCATGCATAATGTGTGTGTCTATCACTACAAAAAAACAGCCAATTTCTGAAGGAATTTCCAACGGAATTTCGATGGAATCCGTTCCGTCGGTAATAGGTGCGTCTCAAACAAATTTGCGATGGAATTTCAATTCCATTGGAAATTGTGACGGAAACCAATTCCGTTGGAAATTTTCGACGGAATCCGTTCCATTGCAAATTTTTTTTAAAAAAAATCAAAAATTATTTATTTTTTTTAAAAAGATTTAATTTTTTTTTAAATTTACAATTGCCATGTGTTTGCTACTCAGAACGCCACATGTCCTCTGCCCTGTCTGCCGCATGTCTCCTCCTCGTGCTGCCACGTGTCGGAAAATTTCAGTCAGAAATTCCATCAGAATTTTCCACGGAAAAAATTCCATTGGAAAATTTTCGTAGACAAATTCTAACAGAAATTTCTGTCGGAAATTCCGTCGGAATTTGCCACAGAAAAAATTTCGTCAGAAATTTTGTCGGAAATATTTCCGACAGAATTTCCAAAAGAAATTCCTTCGGAATTTGCCATGGAAATGGTTCCGTCAAAAATTCCGTTGGGTGTGTGTGTATATATATATTGTTAAATGCTGGGTCTTTGAAGTCGGAGGTTAGTGGTCATTATCATCAAGTGATTACGTAATCCAAGAATTCAGTAAATCACGGTAAACGAATTTGATGAAGATGGGGATTTGCGTCTCATATTAATATACTTGTTTGTTATGTTAAGCTTAGTGGTTGGATCTTGTAGGAGTAATTAATTATTTATTCATTTTCTTGAAATATTTTGTGGCTTAGAAAGTACATACTTGTGGTCCATGAATGATTTAATTTGTTGAATATCACTACTCATATTTATAATATTTTTTTAAATATATGCAATATTTTTTATTGATTATCAATATGATTACATTTAAATTGGAAACGTGACAGTGTTATAATTTATATGAAGTATTTTCTACATTATCAATCATGCATATGACGGTGTTATACCTGTTGGCAATATATCTACATATATAGTCTTTTATTAGTATCCCTCTTCTAAAAATATGAATTTTGGCATGCCAAAATCCGTTAACTGTAATGTTTGTTTGTTATGAGGGGAGGGGAGGGAAAGTGGATGGAGGGAAAATTCTTTTGAGTTGGATTAGAAAAAATGAGAGAAGTGGGGTTAACCGTTTTTAATTCATTTTTTTTACTGTTTTATCATACATATTTTCCGTATTAAAATTTAGTAACCCCACTTCTCCAATTCTCTTAAATCTAACTCAAAAATTTCCCTCCCCTCCCCGTCCATCCAAATCCCTTATACCAAACAAATGGTATTTTTAAGAACAGTGAGTTGACCATTAAAATATGAAACACTTAAACTTTTAAAGGTTATGGATGTTATAGGCAACTGAAACAATGTTTGGGGTATTTTTGTGTATGCGTTAATATCATCTTTAGTCCCTCAAATTTGTCTCCATGTTGGTTTTGGTCCCTCAATTTGAAACCATAGGTTTTGGTCTTTGTAAGGGCAAAATGGTCCATGTCTTTATTGAGTTAGAGGGACATATGATTTAAAGGAAATGAAACTTGAAGGACAACACTTATGGTTTGAAACTTGGAGGACAAAAGCTAAAATAAGGACAAACTTAAAGGCCCAAAAATTATATTGACCCTTTGTGTATTTTAGCCAAAAATATTTATTTTTATTTTTATTGTATTATATATTTCTCTCGCCAATAAACATCCTTATCTTCAATTGGAGTATTTTTTTCAGGTAAAGAAAAATTGGAGGATTTTTGAGCTCCACCATAAATAACACGCCATAATTATATATATTCTCTTAGTATCAAGTTAGTTATACACTTAGGCCTTGTTTGGTACATGGTATTTGAGAGTAGGGAGAGGGATTGAGTAAAAATACATCGTTTGGTATGAGGGATTATGAGAAAAGTTATACATTAATTAACAAGAATGGTGAACATTAAATAAATCAATAATTTTTTAATGTAATTTTTTACGTTGTGGAGAGAGAAATTGTGATCAAACGGCGTGATGAGGATTTCATGGAGAGAAGCTGTGTTCACGATAATCGTTGATCAAATGGCGCAGTGAAGATTTCATGGAGAGAGCCTCTGGTTCTTCTGATCAAATGGGGCGTCGAGCTTCTGTTTCTTCTATCCAAACGGCTCGTTGAGCTTCTGTTTCTTCTGTCCAAATAGCACGTCTTCTTAGTTGCAGCACGATTCTCGCTGAATCGCAGAACCTCTGCTTCTTAGACCAAACGGGGCGCTTCTTAGTTACACCTAGGGTTTCTAGGTGGGAGATAACATAGTGGGCTCAGATCTTGAAAAGAAAGAAGTGCGAATGAAGTGAATTAGTGCCCTTGTTGATCTGATTGGGAGTTTGGCACAGATGGACCTGATTGGATTTTTATATTTGTTTTTATCATTTTGTTAGAGAAAAAAATGATGTCAGTTTGAATTAAAAAATAGTTTTCGTCATATGTGGGCTTTACTAACTATATTTTATTGAATTCAATTAGGTGCTTTACTAACGATAAAAAAAAATGCACATTTATCTCGATGAAAATTTGTACTCAGATATTACATATACTGAAGGAAATGTGATTAAAGATATTTTTCATCTCATCTTTGCTCAAACAACCCAATCTCCGAGCACCCATTAGTAAAGTAGGCATTCCAAATAAGGAGTCGCATTATATTCTCTCAAATGTATGCCCTCTCCAATAATTTTGGTGGTTTAGAAAATAACTTTCGTCACATGTGTGCCTTTTCTTTTCGTGCAATATAATAGCTTTACTAAGTACTAATGATAAGAAAATTCAAATTTATTTCACTTTTTGTAGTGAATGGTTTAGACATAAATATTACTTATATATGTAGATGAATATTTTTGAATAAATAAATTATATTATATTATTTTAATTACAATTGGCTTGACCACTGTTCAACTATAGTTAGACTATTTGGCTCTTGATGACTGCAGGAAAGATTTTTGGATTAGTTTTATTGTGTCCTAGGCTTCTCTCAGTCTTACTCTTTCTTTTATCGATTATTTTTCTCTCCCTCATGTTTCATGTCAAACATTTTTTTATATATATATATATATTTACATGGATTTTAGTTGATTTGTAAGGCAAAATGGTTAAAGAAGGAAAAACTACTGCTAAGGGTTTGGATGAAGCTGAATGATTGTGTATAAAGCTACATGGCATGGAGGTGAATAAATTAAAGCTGCTAGCATCATATCAGAAAATCACAAATACAAAAGCACAACCTCTAAGAATCATAAAAGCTGATTAGAATATATATATATATATATTCCCTTTCTTCTGTTTATTGATCTCTGCCTTACTTTCCTGCACACTAAGCACTCTATGTATGAAAATGGAATTCACATGTATCAATGCCATAGAAGTTCCTTGTGATACGAATTAAATAATATTAACATGTAAGTCATTTACTAACTTACACAATATAAATTTTGCCAGAAGGGAATATATATGCCTACCAATTGCATGTCCTGTATATGCCTACCAATTATCTGGTGAAGAAAAGTATATATGCCTACCAATATAAAGGTGCGGTTGACTCTATTACATTCTTCTTACTAAAGCCTTTTATTTAAACCCCGATGCCTTTGTTAGCTGCAGGAAGTTCCTATGCTACACTTTCTGAATGCATTCACTGTCCTCCCTACAAGATGAGAAGAAGGCGCAACAGAGTTCTATCTCTACAAGATGAATCCGGTGCTTGGGTTAATAATGAAGAAGAGCTTAAAAATCTTGTGGAGGAATTTTTTAAAAAAGTATTCCAAACATGGAATCAAGATGAGAATGTTTTCCTTACTAAGAGCAAATTTCCAGTCACGGACCGAACCAGAATGGAGGCAATGGCTGCTGCTCCAACAGAGAAAGAAATACATGAAGCCATAAAGTCTATGGGTCTGTATAAGGCACCGGGTGTGGATGGATTCCCACCTATATTCTTTCAACGTAATTGGGATACAGTCGGCCAATCCTTATGTCAATTTGTAAGAGGAGTTTTTGAAGGAATAGTAGATGTAGCTTTGGCGAATCAAGCGTTGATATCTCTAATTCCAAAGAGAGACCAGCCTCAACGAGTTGAACACTTCAGACCAATATCTCTGTGCACGGTATGTAACACCCAAAAATTTATATTCACCAAAAGTATTGTAAATATTTGAGAAATTCAATAAAATGGTGAATATTCATGAATTTGGAATTTATGATTTATAAATGTTCAAATTCATGAGAAATTGGGCAAAAATAATTAAGGAATTAATTTGGGTAATTTAAAAATCCCAATATTAAGGTCCAAAAATGAAGAAATGTTAGAGAAAATATTTGGTCCAAAAATATATGGAAATTGGACAAAGAAAAATAAGAGAAGAAATTGGATTAGAAATGTAATGGCAAAATCATAATTTTACCAAATTATCGCAAAATTAATTATTTTCCGATTAATTGAATTTAATTTCAATTAATTAAGGAAAATAAAGGAAAAAAATATATTTGAAATATTTTTTTCAATTTAATATGAATTTATGGAAAATTTGAGCAAAAATGCAATTTTGACCAAAATTGAGACTTTACGTGTATACGTAACCTGGACAAGTTGTGAAGCCAATTGAGACCATAGGGATGGACCCCTAGGTGTCTCCTACATGTGGAATAAATAAGCAATTATTGATTGGGCTTAATGAGCATGGTTATATGTACATAAGGATTTATGTACATAAGCTCATTTTTGAAATTTTGGAAAATAAAGCAAATGAATAAAATAGTACAAAATATATGATAAATAAATATATCATCATCCTCTTCAGCCCATTTTCGTGCTGCAACAAACCTGAAATAAGTGAGAGAAATTTGAGGGAGTTTAGAGAGAGAAAGGGAAGAAACCTCGCAAGGTAAGCCAATTTCTCCGACGATTTAGCTCATAACGCGTATAACTCTGACCCTAAGCTACTCCTCTTTGTTCTTTAAGGTTTGGAGGCTCAAAAATTTGTTGTCCAAGGGTTAGGGTTTCAGCCATCTTTGGGGAAAAGCTTGTGGGAGCTCGAGGTAACTTCCAAACCTTCGTTTATTAACTATTTTGGCTGTTATGGGCAATTTAATCGGTGAAATTTCGCCGGATTGCTATTGGTTTTAAATTTTGGAAAAGTGTGTTCCTAAGGGTTATGCTGCCCAATTTTAGTTTAAATGGTTTTTATAACTCAATTATATGGTTAATAAAGTGGTTAGGAGTGGAAAGGAACGCGTTTACGGAGCCGAAATCGTAAAACCCCGATTTTTCCCGGAGAACACTATAATTTCGGCCAGGGATGTTTGAGGGCCTTAGAGTTGGATTTTCAATGATTTGATGGTTCCATTGGGTTCAAGAGGGAAAATTAGGTGGGGTTACAGTTGGGCACTTTTTCAAAAAAGGTTCAGAAAGCATAATTACGGAAACGCCCCTAAAACCCTAAAAGTAGGGCTGCCAAGGGCAATTTCATAATTTGACATTGAATTTGGTAATTTTGAGTCCGAAAATGGATTCCTTGGACAAAAATATGTCAAGATAGACCTAGTAAAAAATTTGGGAAAACGTGCCATCGGGCTGGGTAGGCAGGGCAGGGCAAGGCCGGGGCGCCGGAGGAATTTTGGTAAAATTTCACCATAGGCTAATATAACCACAAGAAATACTATTGTTCGCCGTTTAGCTTCCGCAAGCGCATGGGTCGCAAGTAATAAAATGATAAGTAAAGATCGTTCCCACGAGGACTATGACGAAAGTGAGTTAATTATTGTAACTATGTTCTTAACTAGGTTGAATGAAATCATTTGAAATTGAGTATGTCAAGTAAGGAAATTTGCTAAAAACAATAAGGTAAAACAAAGGTGATTGTAAAATTGATTCTACTTCAAGGTTTAAAGGCTTAGGATTACTTCTTCCTCATTGTATTTCATAAAACTATGCAATTAATTCACTTATGTTAGTTGTGTGAGTCCATATGCTTGTCAAAGATTCTAAGATCATCAATCAAGCTCTCTCAAGTCAAGATTGATTTTTAATCTTCATTAACAATGTTCAATCTCTTGTCTATCATTAATGAAAATCATCTTTCCCAAATCAATTCTTCATTAGACTATGCTAGGTTATTAGATATATCTCTATTCTAACAACAAACCATCCATTTAATCCCTAAACTTCAAGTCTAACATGATTTTTCTCAATTTCTAGAACCAAAATAGCTCTCTCAAGCATCATTCAATTGAACTAAACTAATCATGTGGTGATCAAGCACAAGATAGTAATTAAGCATAGAGAAAAATCAACATATATTCTCAACAACTAACAAAAGCAAGAAAATATAGTAGTTTTAATCCATACAATGGGTAGAAGTAATCCTAAATGAGAGTTTTAGCCACTCATAATCAATACAAACCTACAACTCAACATAAGACTCATGACCATATCAGCAAATGAGAAGAGAAGAGGGAAAAACCAGAAAAAGAGAAGAAAAATCTTGAATTTCTCCAAGAATCTCCTCCAAGAAGCACTAAAATCCTCCTCAAGCTCTCCAAGAAGCCTCCTTGTAGTCCTTGAGCTCTTCCTTGTGCAGAATCGCTTCAATTCGGCGCCCCCATTAGGTTAAAAAGTCAGCTGAAGCATCAGTTTTTCAAAACGCACAGTTGCAGTATCACGACTTCGCCTCGCTAGCGAACCCACAGCGTACGCGGTAAGAAGGGCCTATTTTTTATGTGTTTTCGCTTTCGCTTCGCTATAGCGAACCCACAGCGTACGCGGTCAGAAGGGCCTATTTTTGATGTGTTTTCGCTTTTGCTTCGCTGTGGCGTAGCAAAAGCAACCGGGGACACCTTCAAGCTACTTT
Source organism: Inga oerstediana (assembly GCA_963210345.1). Lineage (NCBI taxonomy): Eukaryota > Viridiplantae > Streptophyta > Magnoliopsida > Fabales > Fabaceae > Inga > Inga oerstediana. The sequence goes on along the minus strand of OY723401.1, from coordinate 64,580,240 downwards.
TATCTTCCTTCTTGACTTTTGTTCTTCTTTTCTTCACCTCCAAGGATCCATGTAAGCTTTCATTTCTTGTCATCATCCTCCTACAAAGAGAAGGATTTTATGAGCTTTTCAATTCTTCAATTTAATCTAAAACCCTATACATTTAACTCAAAATTTGCACTTTTTCAAGTATTTTCAACATATCACATTTTTCTTCATATGTATAAAACTTATGCACAATTTAAGTTTAAAACCACAAATATATGAGAAAAATGTGATGAAATACAAGAATTTCCAGAGAATAACAACTATGGATAAGTCAAAAATGATACTTGGATAGGTTATGACCTATTTCTTGTACATTTAATATTTTAGGACCGAATCGGGAATAGAAAGTTGACACGTTTCATGAGGCACACAAAAAGGGGTCGATAGAACTTCAAGGTAAGGAAATTATCCTTCATACATTATGCCATAGTTATATGATTGTGTGGATGCCAATGTTTGTAAATGTGCTTTATTAATCAACATGATTTGCCCAGAGAGGGGCCAGAAGTGTCAGAGGCACTTACACTGGAGTTGGTGAAAACCTAACCGGTGCAGATTAGTGGGGCTAGGCCCTGCTCATGTATACATGTAGTTAATATGTTTATATTGTTCATTAACTAGTGCATACATGGCATATATCATATTTACTTTCCGCATTTTCTATGAACGATAGCATGTTTCTACTGGGATTCTTCGGAATCTCACCCCTTTTTCTAAACCAAACATCTCAGTGGGTGCTAGCAGATCAAAAGGCAAAGACGTAGATAAAGGAAAGTGACTAGCACGTGTCTTGAGGTGAAGTTAAAGTTTGTGGTTATAGATAGCTTATGTTGTAAATATTGTCGCCTTTTGTATCTTAACTTTGGACTATAAACAAATACTTTTATCAGTATATATATACTTTTCTGTATGCCTATGGAACTTGATCTCTATTACTCTTTGAATATCGAAATGGAAACGGATGTTGACACGGTACATTACAAATGTATCACCAAAATCCTGTCACACAGATTGAGAGGTGTTATGGACGAATTAATTTCCCCTTATCAAGCTAGCTTTATCCCTGGAAGGGACATTCAATATAATATTATAGTGGGGCAAGAGATCTTGCACAAAATAAAGCAGGCCAAAGGGAAGTGTCGTATAATGACTCTGCAAATAGATCTAGAGAAAGCTTACAATGGGATCAAATGGAGCTATGTGTGTCAAACTTTATATAAGGCTGGGTTTGAGGATAAATTTGTGGATATTATTATGCAGTGCATTTCAAGTACATCCTATAATGTATTGTGGAATGGCTCCAAAACTGAATTCTTTAATCCAAGCAGAGGCTTACGGCAAGGTGATCCAATATCACCCTTTCTCTTTATGTTGTGTATGGATAGGCTATCACACATCATATGTTCTTCAATGTTCTTCAAGCGAAGATTAGTTTTAGCAAATCTACAATGTTCTTCTCACCAAAAGTCCAAGCAAGTTTGAAAGGGAGGATTAAAACTATTACTGGTATGAAGATAAGCAGTGAGATAGGGAAGTATCTGGGATTCCCACTGACCAGACAGAGGAAGAGCAGGGATACTTTTCACTATGTTGTAGACCAGGTTAAGGATAAATTATCACATTGGAAGGCTAATTGTCTATCAACATCACGAAGAATTACATTAGCCAAATCGGTAATCAGCACAATTCCAATGTACCTGATGCAAGTGACACAACTCCCTGTCAGCATTTGTGAAGAGGTAGAACGTTTGCAACGTAATTTTATATGGGGCAAGAATGAAAGTAGCAATGGGTTTCATCCTATGGGTTAGGAAAGAATTGCCGCGCCAAAGCAATATGGAGGACTTGGTTTTAAGAGGTTGGTCTCGGTTATTGCCTTTGGGGCGAAGCTTGCATGGTCATTGATTAAAGGTGCTTATGGCCTGTGGGCGGAGGCTTTAAGTAAAAAATACATGATTAGAAGTGATACTTCATTGTTAAACACTAGGCCGACAGACTCACATATGTGGAAATTCATTTGCAAACAGAGAGATATTGTTGATGATGGACTAAATGGCAGATTCGCAATGGGAAATCAGTGTGCTTCTCTTCTGATTTTGAGCTCTTCCAAAAGAGAAGGGTTAAAGAGTTTTGCATTCGCCCTTTATATGAAAATGAGGAAGAAAGCAAGGTAGCTGATTGGGTGTTATATGGTGCATGGGACCTATGCCGTCTTGCAGCTATTGTCTCTGGTGAGGTCATTCAAAGGCTAATTTCGATTCTACCCCCTATAGAAGGAGCTGGAGATGATGTGATGATATGGAGTGAGAACCAACATGGACATTTTTCAGTTAAAAGTGCCTATTATATGATAGAAAAACCACCTGCCCATTACTATAGCAAAACATACAAGGCTATTTGGGTATAGCAAAGAGCAGAAAGAATTAGAGTTTTCCTATGGCTGGCATATAATAACAGGTTACCTACAAATGAATGGCGCAATAGATGGTCTTCTAATTCACCCTCTTGCTCGTACTGTAATGCGGGAGTAGAAGATGAGATGCACATATTTCGTGATTGTATTTACGCTAAATAGATTTGGCAAGTACTAATCCATCCAAACCACTACTCGGCATTTTATTCAGCCTCACTCAAGGATTGGATGTCCCTGAATCTAAAAAGGGAACTGGGATTGCAGGCTAGTGAGAATTGGAGATTAATTTGGGGAGTCACTATTTGGCTACTATGGACATGGAGGAACAACAGCATCTTCAATGACGACTATCAAAAACCAGAATATCCTACGGCAATGGTTGTGAGGACATGGAAGTCCTTCTACCAAGTTCCTGATCTGGAAACCACTAGAGAGATATCCACAACATCACACTACTCTAGATGGCTTTCGCCACCGATGAATTGGGTGAAACTAAACGTTGACGGAACTATAGCAGCCAACAGCAGAAAGGCTGGCTGTGGAGGAGTTGTTAGAGACTCGAGAGGAGTTTGGGTATCGGGTTTCACGCAAGTACTGGGCCAGTGTGACGTGTATGAAGCAGAGGAATGGGCAGTATTGATGGGACTCCGATTAGTCTGGGAAGAGGGTTTTAAAAGGGTCCTGGTGGAGTCAGATTCAAAAATATTAATGGACAAAATTATCCACAAGAGGGACGATTCGACTTACAGCATGGTTTTCCTACAGATCAAAAGTTTTATTCACAGAGATTGGGAGGTTAAGATGCAACATATACCCCGAATACAGAACTCTCTTGCCGATGCTTGAGCAAAAGAAGGTCTGATGCGCTCTTCCACTTTGAGTGAGTGTCCGAATGAGATGCGGATGGTGCTTACAAGTGATTGTATGGGACTTGATCCCCATTTTATTTAATATAATACAAGGGCTGTTGCCCTCTCTTATCACAAAAAAAAAAAAAAAATTTAGATCAAAATGTAACAAATTTAAAACTTCCAAAAGAAAAATTTAAGAACTTGTATATTTTTTTTAAAAAATATCTTTGTAATACGTTAATGGAGCTAGTCATATTAGGCGTTGAATTTAAGATGCCTACGTAAGTGGAGGAAGAAACAATATCCAAAAAATGAGCTAAAGGAGAAGCCGATAAACATAAATTAATAACAATAAGTTTTCTCAAAATGTTAAAATAATGCAAACTTTTCTTTTACCTTTTATACTTCAGCATTTTAAATATGTTTTTTAAAATAATAATCTTAACAGTTTGTTTTTAATTTTTTAGTTTCAAATTTTGTTCTAAGAAATTATTCTACAATGTGTGAGGAGTTTTTCTTTTTTCTTTTTAATAATCATTTACAAACAATTTGTGTGGATCTACCACAACCAAAAAGTAACTAAAGTCTATATGAGTATGTGACATTTTGCCTCATTTAGAAAGTTTGTGACTACTTTTACACCCAAGTAAATTTTATGGCCCCAAACATATATTTGAGAAAAATTTGTGAGCTTCTTTTATATATATCTTAACCCTTAATCGATTATTTTATTTATAAAATGATTGTGATGTTTTAGATTACCTTGTCCATTACTAACTTATTACATCGCTGCAAGTCACAAGAAACCTTTGAATGAACTTGGAATGCTAATCAAACCTATTATTTTCATTTTAAAAATATTAAATTTTTCTTCGAAGCGAAATTAAAAAATTATTAATTACACAAGGATATTTTCATTCAAATATCACAGCTAATATTTATCTTTTTTTTTCTTCGTTGACTCTATAATTACAATATTTCATTATAAAAAGATTAAATGAGACTGAAAAAGCTTTTTATTTGGCCAGCCAACCGATTAAAATTTTATAGTTATAGATTATAATCAACACAACCAATTTACTAAAATATATTATACTTCTCTAGATACATCTGGACATGTTTTATTTTATCTTTAGAGGATTCACAAATATATGATTAATTATTTATATAATCCATTTTTCAGAATGCATGGGTGCTCCCAAACCAAAGTAGATAAGCATAAATAGGCGTTTTATAATAATGAATGAATAAACAAACAAAATCCAGAACCTCTCAATAATGTTCCCATAGAAACCCATAAAAGGTGAAGGAAGATTTCTCGCGTGCATTAGCAGGCAGGCTATCAACCAATGCAAATCAACTTGGAAGAATTCGGGCCTGTTTGATTTGATTTTTAAAAACTTTTAAAAAAAAAACAAAAAAAGCTTTTTGAAAACCTATTTTCAATTATGTGTTTTTAAAAACAAAAAAAAAATTACTTGTTGTTTTTAAAAACAGAAATCACAAAACAGTTTTAAGATGTTTTTAAAAACAAAATCCAAAATAGAAACACACCCCGATACAGAAACCCGACACTAATCCTAGCTCATCATTCTTCCTCTTTGATTGCTCGACGGCCATGGGAGGGCTTTGAATAGTTGCCGAAGCTTCTCCCTCGTACTTGCCATCCCCACACGGAGGTCTCAGTGCTCGGCGTGGCTCAATGGTTGCCATCTCCAATCTCTCCTTCCTCCCTCCTCAGCCCTCAATCGGTGAGACTGTACTCTCTCCTTGTCTGATTTGTTTACTGGGTTTGAGATGAATGGTGCTATGGTTCTATCTGTTTTAAGAGAATGATTGATGGCTTGTGCATTTTTATATTTGGGTTTTGTTTGAACAAAATTTGTTCATGGTCCTGGGAATAATGCTACCTCGACTATCCCTGAAATTAATTTGGATATTCATATGATTTTTACTCCAATGTTTGATTAGCGGGAAGAGTTAGATATGGTGTTGTCATTAGAGTAACAATGGGAGATCTGAGGTTTGTCGCTCTCTCACAGTCTATTTTGTTCTAATTCCTAATCTACTACCACATGCTTTTGGTCGTGTTTTCAGTTTCTCACTATGGACTACCATTCTACCCACATAAAACTGTTCATACATTAATCAGTGCTACTATAAAATATATCAACCACGTTTAAGTTGTTGACAGGAGAATGAATTCTGTGACCAAGCTTAGCGATCCCGTCGTTTGTTACTATAGTTTGCCAACAAATGCATAAATTAACACTTGCAGCACTAGAGTACATCAGGCCAGCATTAAAAAGGAAAAAAGGCCATAACAAAGGCTCAATAAAGCTGCTATTACTTAAATGGAAACAACAAGGAAACAACAAATCCCCAATAATCAATTCTTTGGCCAATATCCTTCAGGGCACAGGTCTGCTCCTCTCCCATGGCAAACATGACACTGACCACAAGGTCGTTGCCCTTAGCAAATCCATCCTTTATCTGCACACCAGAATATATGATGACACCAACAATCATTATCCTTTATCTGCACTATATACCCAAATTGGTCTTTCCTTTCCTTCCTGCTTTTTGTCTTTTTTTTTTTTGGTGTTTTTTGTTTCTGCAATGTAAAAGTTAGGACATGTCTCCAGTTACAAAGAGTGATTATAAACCTGATTGCCCATTAAGAAAACCTTCACACTGGTAGTGAGAAATTTGAATCATTGATCTTTTGGGTTATGACTAACACATCACTAATCTGACCAACTGTTGTTGGCCTTTCCTTATTGTTTTAATTATCTACGCGCACAAAATATGCAGATATTGCAATGATTGGAGAAGATGATTAAGTTGAAGTCGTGCACCACAAAAGAAGCGAAGGTTGGCTTAATTAGTTAAGGTTGCTGAGGTTTATATAATTTGGGTTAACATATGCTTTGCTTGAGTCTTGGCTTACTGCCTTTGTCTTATATACTAGGTGAGTTATACATTTGTTGGATAGCTTCAGATCTTTGTGATCTCATTTGCTGGAACAAAATTTTGTTCCATGTTTGCTGATTTCCTTCAGCTGGGATTTGCAATATACTTATATGGATTTCTAGGCTTTTTTTCGGCTCTTATACACAAGAGGTACAAGGAATAATAACAACACACACACACACACACACGTTATGGCAGTTTTGGTTCAAATGCTCAAATGGGCATGGCCTTATTTGGTTTCAATTTTTTTACAATTTGGCTACACAGGCATATCCATCATAGCCAAATTTGCTCTTGACCAAGGATTGAGCCAGCATGTTCTAGTAGTATATCGGCATGCCCTTACATTTCTTGTGATTTCTCCTTTTGCAGTTTTCTATGATAGGTCTTAATTCCATTGATCTCTGTACTTGTGTCTTTGAGTTTGAGTTTTGAGTTCATTATTTACCTTTTTGTGTTTTTACTGATGAAAATTAATGTCGTTTTGACAGGAATCCAAGACTTAAACTGAAATTATGTGTTAGTAAAGATTATGCTGCTTTCACTTTTAGAGTAAGAGTGTTTTCCACTTAGTCTCCTTTGCTATGCTCAGTACCTACTTCAATTCTTAGAGTTTTGTTTAATTTCTTGGTTTGCAAACCAAAGAGGCCTGTCAAAGATCAGAATTGATACTTTACTGGGATGAAGCTCACTATTGCAACATACACATCCACTACTCCTCCTGCTCCTTCAGCAATGTTGAAGTTCTCTAGCACCCTCTTTTCTGACATACACACAAACCCTTGTACAACCTCTCCAACAAAATGTAGGCTATATTTATTGTCTTTTTAGGTCCATGTTGTGATGTGTTGGTGAATTCTGTCCATAGTGATGATATCCACAGTGTTAATAGATGTTTCATAATTACCTTGTGTACAGGATCTGTCCAGAGTGTTAATGAATTCTCACAGCTTGATATAGAGTTAAGATACACAAAGAAGGGATCGAAAACCTTATTGTAATTCTCATGTGTATCTTGTAAATGTCATCATGTGTTTTGTAAAAAGCAAAGGTAATATGGTGAATCCGCTTTGTCTTGTAAATGGTTTAAATGTTTTTGTTATTTCACTTATTTATCTTCTAAATGCTTTTATGTCTTGTAAATAGCACACGTATTATTGTGATCGGCGCTTTTTTGTCTCGTAAATGGCCTTAATGTTTTTGTAAATTCCCTCATGTGTCTTGTAAATATCATGTGTTATTGTGAATGCCTTTTTTGTCTTGTAAATGGTTAAAACATTCTTGATTAAACTAGTTCATTAATATAATAACATATTAAGTAATTATAAAAAATTATCAATTATATAAAAAAAACAAAAAAAAAACTTGTTTTCAAAAAAAAATTATCCAAAATTTGTCCAAAAAAAAAATTATCCAAACAAGTTTTTTTGGTTTTGTGTTTCTAAAACTTGCTTTCAAAAACATTTATCCAAACAAGTTTTTTTTTTTGTCAAAAACTTGATTTCAAAAATAGTTTTATAAAAGCAAAGGTGAATGAAGTCTTTTCTTGGAATCAAGTATGCTTTAAAGAAAATAATATTACAAGTTGAACAAAACAAATAATAAACTATTTTTATTAAATAATGATTACACGATTTTAATATATATTATATATTTACCTATTGAAAAAAAAGCGTATATATATATAAGAATATACCACGGTCAAATGTGTGATATAGAGAAATTTTGAAAAATAATAATTAGATATATTTTCACTAATTAACATTCATTAATAATTTGTCACATATTTTCGTGTATTATATAAAGTATGCATTACCCATGATTTATAAATAATACCACTTACTTAAATTTTATATTAATATTGATTTTAACCTTTGTACAATTAATGTATTTACAGTAAATTTGTCGAATCTTATGCATATATATATAATGGCAAAAAACTATTAGAATTATTTGTAATCTAAAAGTACCTAATAAGATAAAAGAGAAGTTTTGTTGCACTACTATATGATTAGCAAATTAGAGCTGGGAATCAGGGCCGGCCCTTGACGGGCCAGGGCTGGCCCTAAAGGGTTCGGGGTCAGGAAAATTGCAGTTTTTTAAAGCCCGGCCCGAGAGCATCAGGGCCAGGGCCAGGGCCGGCCCGCAGGGCCGGGAAGTCCTTTTCACAATATTTAATTATTTTTCCTGCATATTTTCTTTTAGAGAGATATACAAAGTTCTAATTTAACACATAAATATTGTCAACATTAAAGTTTAAAACATGTCTCACGTAAGAAACAAACACAATTACTAATGCATAATCAAAAGTAAAATCATGCCCATAATAACTCACATAAAGACCAAAGCATAAGAAGGCAAGAAACTAAACACTCTAACCTCTACACAACATTAGTATGACGACTATCATTTTCATCTTCTTCACCACTATCATCAATTTTAAGGACATTTGATTGTGCTTCACTTTGTAGTAGTAGGCTCTACTTGAGGAGTAAAAATATTAAGAATTTCTGGACAAGGGGCGACTGGACAAGGGGCAGGGAGGGGTAGGGGCAAAAAAAACATTAAAAGGGCCTAACGGGCCAGCCCTTGGCCCTCCAGGGGCGGCCCTGCAGGGCCCTCGGCCCTACAGGGCTGGCCCTTTTAGGCCCGACTTCCTTTGGAGGCTCCAATTTACAAGCCCGACCCGAGACTTAACAGGGCTTAAACGGGCCGAGCCCGTCGATTTCCTGGCTCTATCAGCAATGCTATAGATAGTGAATGTTGGGCTTTAAAGGGACAACATGAACATACAATGGAGATAGCTGAGATGAGGATATTGAGATGAATATGTGGTTATACTAGAAAAGATAATATTCGTAATGATCACATACGAAAACGAGTTAAGGTGACATCTATTGAAGAGAAAATTGGTAGAAAATCATTTAAGGTGGTTTTAACATATTCAAAGAATGTCATTGAGTGCGTCAGTGAGCAAGGTTGATAATGTAGTTTAGAGTCCTATAAAAAGAAGTCGACGGATATCAAAGTGAACACTCAGTAAAGTTATAGAACGAGACCTTTTGGTTAATAATCTATCTAAAGATCTAGTTTTCGACAGAACACAATGACATCGTTTGATCTATATAACTAACCCTATCTAATGAAATAGAGTTTTGTGGTTGTTGTAGTATTGAATTATTGATGTATAACATATGTCAAATTCTAAAGTCAGTCAACATTTACTTTTCCTTATTTTTGGTTTGCTGCGTATACGTTCAACACGTTATATGTAATAGTGTTAAAGTAGAATCTATAGTGTGGGGCATATTAGGAAAACTCAAATCAAATCAAGCAATGCTTTGGTCTTTGTTTCATGCATCTCAAGAGAGTGATGGTTTCTTAAATCAACATGTTAGTCCCTTGGTTTTTTATTAAACTTTACATAACCGATTTGCGTTAATCATAAAAATATTTAAAATTAGTTAAAAATAATAAATATGTATTATTTTTCTAATTATACCCTCAACAGTTAAAATTAATTAAAAGCAATAAATATGTATTTGTTATAAAATCAAGAAAGTATAAGAGATTGAGATGAATGGAATGAAGAAATACAAGAGAGAAATAGAGAGCAAGGAGGGAGTAATTCTTATTCATTTGGATGCAAACAAAGTGTAGTACATAGTGCTCTATTTATAGGCCCTCAACCACAACTAAGAGTTACACAAAGTAAATGGAAAACTTTAATCCTCATGAGTGCACACATTGTAACCTTTGAGTTATGGGCATGAAAACTCCTAAAGATCATTCATTGGAGAGGTTATGGGATGTAGAAAATGAAAGGTCAAGACTTGAGAGCTCATGGACATCCACCTTAATTAGTATTTTACAACACTCCCCCTTGGATGTCCATAAAAAAATATTGTGCCTCATTAAAATCTTACTAGGAAAAACCCAATGGGACAAAAACCTAGTGAAGGAAAAAGAGTACACAATACAAATCGAAACTGCCTCATTAAATGAAATAAGAATCACTCCCTCCTTGCTCTCTATTTCTCTCTTGTATTTCTTCATTCCCTTCATCTCAACCTCTTATATTTTATTGATTTTATAATAGTATTATTTTTTTAATTATATCCTCATGTGTATAGAGAGTACAGTGAGAGAGAATACATGCAATAAATATAGTCAACAAGAGGTAAATTGAAAAAAAAACATAATAAATGGTTAGACAAACCTAAAATGAAATTTATAATTTGGGAGTTGGGATAGATCCATTCAAAATTTGGTGTCAAAGGAATAGAAACTCATCCAAATGCTAATTGATCAAAACGTATCCACTGAATCACATGTCAAACAAACACTAATCTCAGTTTGAATCGCTTCCTATTCCAACCAATAAAACAAAGTAAAAATGTGACATATCCTTAAAAATTTCTTGGTTTAGTAGGTCTTTCTGGTTTTGAGCTCCCCCATCATGGAAAATAGCTATATCCTTAAAAATTTAATGTGCGTATTCTGCTTTGGGGATTGTGATTTCCAGCTACACCCATAATGTTTTTAGGCTGCACTAATAACATAAATGGTCTAAAATTAAATTAAATTGTAAAAGTGAAGATTTTTGTTTTGTTGCTTCAATTATCAAAATGAATCATATCGTGAGTTCCATATTTCCGGATTGCAGAAAATCTGTTAAGATTTACGTATAATTTTCTAGTTATTATTGAATCTACACTTGTGGGACTTTTTGTGCCTTAAAAATGGATTATCAGTATAGGTCCAATGAGAACCAATAATAAAATATAAAATATAACGTCTATAAAGAATCAAATTGAAAAATACTCTATTCATAAATAGTTTATTTATTTTAAAATCTAAATTTCCGTAAACAAGTTTAATTTAAATGTAAGACAAATCTAATTTGATTAGATTAGTCCAAATTAATTAAAGTCCAAACATGACAAACTAATGAAGCTTTCTAAACTTTAATCCGTTCATTTAAGGTTCATTTATTTTTTAAAATTCAATATTTGAGGGAAAAAGATTGTCAGCCCATCCATCAACGTGCAACCTAATTTGAAAAATACAACAACGCTCAATGGCAGAGACCAATTTCAAGGCCGCTTTCAAAATCCCCAAAAGCCTTTATCAAGTAATTAAGGAGCTTCAAAACATTTCTCAAAGATAGTCTAAGGGCACTAAAAGAACCAATCTGATGATAAATTTGTGTTCACTAAAATCATAATCTCAATCACGTAAGAAACCATTTCAAAGAAAAACTAAGCTTGTGGATTTAATTACTTTTCATTGAATTCATTAATATTTATATTAAACAAGTACCTCAAATTGGACATTTTTTTATTGCCTCGAATTGGTCACTTCTACTTGTTAGAAATATTGTTTTAGAATATAGAATGATGAAAAGTAAAATAAAATTAATTTTTAAAAAGAAAAATATTCTTTGTTTCAACACTTTAAAGTAATGATAAAAAATTACCAAATACTAAATAATGGATATAAAAGTATCATAGCTTAATATACCACAACGGCACAACCTTTCTATGCTTCATCTCTGAAAGAGAAAGTCAGTGAAGTATTGTTTACTCAAACTATTAATGGAACGATGAATTGCAAAGGCGAATGAAAAATTTTTTATTTTGGGAAATCAAGCACGTTAGAATAAAAATAATAAATTATTGTTATTAAATAATAATCACATAGTCATAATATATATTATTGGGTTAAAGTGTAAAAATACCTATGAACTTTTTTCAAAAGTGTGTCTAACACCACAAACTTTTTTAAGTACAAAAATACCTATAAATATTTAAAATGGGAGTGAAAATGTTACAACCGTTAAAGTAACACAACGTCTGTTACTTTTTATTCTAGCCCCACACTATCAGAAAAAATAAAAATGCTTCAGTTCTTAACTTTCTTTTACTGCCCTTCATCATCTCTTTGATGATCAGACTCTCTTCTTTACACCTTAACCCTACTTTAAATAATGAAAAACAAAAAGGTATATAAGACTGCCACAAGAAATTGCAAGGTGAAGAGAAATTTAAAAAAAAAATAGATATCTACCCACTAATTGACATTCATTAACAATTTGACCCATTTTTTAATCTGTAAATAATGCAACTTACTTAAATTTTGTATTTTATATTAATATTGATTTTAATAACTGCATATTTGATTTATTTACCTAAAATTCATTGTTTTTTCCTTGACCTCAAATTCGTCAAACTATTAATTAAGTAAATCAATATATAAAAAAATTATTGATTTAAACAATCTGTCAAATTCTAAATGCTTGTTTGGGATAGGTTATTTTTAGGTAATAAGTGCTTATAAATCGTAATTTACAGTATACGAGGTAAATATAAGAGAAAAGTTTTATCTCGACTTACGTAATAAGTGCTTATTCTTAAAAATAAGCTAATCCAAACATGCTATATCAATCACCATTCAACACGTTATATTAAATATTGTCAAAAGTAGAACCTGCACTGTGGGGCATATGTTATCATTAGCTGACTTGGAAGACTCCCAAGTCAGTTGCAATCCTTTGGTCTTTGTCTAGTGTATCTTTAGAGAGTGATGGTTTCCTTGATTGACACGTTATTCATGAAAATATCAAAATGTTAACGCTTCTAAAAAAAATTTATTAAGTGCTTTTTTTATCTTCATTTATTTTTTTTACAGAATTCCATATACTGCTTGATCAAAACTTTTTACCAACACATTCAATGGGTTTTTTGCAATATATCCGGATGACCTCAAATGATTTTTTATTATTTTCTTTTTAATAGATATTACTCTAACTCTTATACGAATATATTTGTTACAAACCTTATTCATGTAAGATGAAATATCAATCACAACATCATGATCATTATCCTTTCTTGACGTATAGGCTATGTCAAATTATTAAGTCAGTGGACGTTTACTTTTCTTTAGCTTTGATGTGTTTCCAACACTTTGAACACGTTGTATGTAACATTGTCAAAAATAGAACCTGCAGGGTGGGGCATGATATTATTAGATTCCATGCATGACTTAGAAAACATTACCCAAGTCGGTCAATGCGCTTTGGTATTTGTTTAAAATACTAGTGTCATAAAATCAAGGTATTAAAACCCAGATCGGGTATTGAACCGGTCGGGGTACTGGGTTAAGGGTCAGTGGGTCAAATCGGGGCCAAACCGGAGCTAAACCGGGACTAAACAAATGAGTAATTGAAGATTTTAGGCTTATAGTATGAAATTTTAAAGAAAAAAGTTTTAAAAACAAATTTTTGAAAATTGGGACCCCGACCGGTCTACTGACCTGTTCGGCGGGTTCCGGGCCAGACCAGCCAGTCCGGTCCGGGTCCGAGAATCCTGCATAAAATTGTTAAGAGTCTGGGAAAAAAATAAAATTTTTAAAATATTTATATAAACATAAACATATTTCTTCCAAAAAAAAATAACTTATATACAGAATTCATGGATTTAATTGACTTATATAAACATATTTCATCATATTTCACTCGTTATATGTAAAATTGTGAAAAGTGGGGCACGCATGATTTTGGGTTAGACAGACCTATAATTGAAACTTCACATATAATGATAGCATCCGCACAATCAATTATAACACATCTCCGTCATATTAAAATTAGGCTAAATTATATAAAAATCAGCGAAATTTGGTCAGTTGTAGATAATCCCGAACATTTGAAAATTTTAAATTTAACCTCTTTAATCTTTTATTTTTTTTATCATAGACCTCGTGCTATTAACTTAACGTTATCTTTTTAATGAAAATTAATACTCCAGATTAATAAAAAACATGTGGTATCCTACATGCATAGCATCCTACGTAAGTTACTAATTTTTATAAAACTTCTAAACTTTGATCCCATTGCAAGTAATCTCCTTGACATATTAAAATTTAAATTTAACCCCCATAAATTTTTAATTTTTTTATTAAACCCCATGTCATTCTTTTTATCATCTTAAATTTTGATTTGTTAAAAATGTTATTTGTAATTGGTCAAAGTTCAGGGGGCTTTATAAAATTAGTAACTTGCGTAGGATGTGTAGGATACCACATGTCTTTTATTAATCTCACATAATAATTTTTATTAAAAAGATAACAGTAAGTTAACGGCAAGAGGTTTATAATAAAAAATACATAAAAGGTTATGGAGGTTAAATTTAAACTAGGGGTGTTCAAATCCTGGACCGGGAACGGGATCCACCACTCCCGGTCCCGGTCCCGGTTTTTGGCCAGGATGCAAATTGCATCCCGGTACTGGTCCCAGTCCCGGTAATCCCGGGCGGGACCGGGATCAAACCGGGAAATCCCAGTTTTTTTTAAAAAAAATTAAATTTTAAAAAAATTATTATATTAATTAAATTTTCTATAATCTAGTGTTTAAAGTATTATTTAACATCTAATAAGGTCATAATAATCACACAAATTGATCTAGAATTGAAGAATAACATTTTAGTATTATTATTATGATCACCTACATCATTTTTGTTATTATTTTTATACATTATATAGTATGATTAGTATCACGATATATACAGTTTAACTCCAACTAAATATGTGATACACATTTTATCAAATGATAACTTAAATTATAGGATAAAAACTACAAAAATAAAATAACAACTTAGTTTTTAAGAAAAAATTTTTTAAAAAAATTAAAAACCGGGACCGGGATCACAAGGTGTGTGACCGGTCCCGGTCCCGGTCCCAGGTCCCATAGATCCGGTCCCGGCCGGGACGGGAAATTCCCGGGATCAAAATGTCGGGACCGGGATCGGACAACCGGGACCGGGACACTTAATTTAAACTTTGTGAAATGTTGGGGGTTAACTGCAGCTAACCTAAAATTCTGAGGGAATTTGTATGATTAAGCCTTAAAATTATAAATAAGGAAATTGAGTAACTACATATAGAGAAATAAAGTATTTTCTACTTTCATTGTAGGATGTTTGCTTTGATTTCATTAGATAATTATAATTTAGAATACTAGTCCCCCATTCTGCTCATGAAAGAAAACAATATGTTCAAATTAAAAATGTTTTGTGCTGCTATAGATGATAAAAAATATTGGCATATTTTAAAAGAGAAATTAAAATAGAAGTATATATACATTGCTATTCAATGAAAAATTTCACAACTCTAGAATTTTGTCCATACGAAGATATTCCAATCTTTCTTGTTTTGATTTTTCTAATCAAACTCTATTTTCAAAATATTGCATAAATGACTTTTTACACCACCTAAAATCATCTTTTAACACGAACGGGAATTGATCTAATGGAATGGAACTGAATAGTCCCTCACAGTGTGGTTCGAATCCCCATTAAGAGAACTGCCAATCTTTAATGTCCAACAATGCATCGAATAAAATTGCTTCTAATAGAAGGACATCTATGCTTATATATATAAATATATATATATATATATATATATATAAACTTTTTACATTGGTTTTTGCAATAGTGTAGATATAATTAGACTTGTGCAACAGCCTTTTCCTAGTAAATTATAATTTCTCTAGTAGTCTTAGAAAGTAGAAACAGAAAAATTTATATTTTTCTGCAAAAATAATAATTTCACATAAGTTTATATACAAAAAAATATACATATAAAGGAAAACTCCAATTAAATCAAGCTAAAATACCAAAATTTAAATTCAAGCATACACTTTAAACAAATTACTAATCAAGCTAAGAGGCCTAACTAGGGATTTCTTAATGTTGTTAAAAGACTAAAATGCCCCTATGTATTCCAATCTTACCTCTCTTATATTTCATTTCATATGATAAGAGGATTCAAATGATTTATAAAGATGCGATATCTACCTATAGAACTGTATCTACCTTTTATAATTGTTTCTAGACATAGTTCTCCAATTAGTGTGTTTATGTCTATGGATGATAGTGAATAACTCACCATAGTCTGTCTGCCGGTTCTCCTATTGTGCCTTCCTCTTCTAAAACAATTAAAAAATTAAATTAGTATTATGAACAATAAAACACTAAATTTATAATAAGAAATAACCAGCTAAAAGTAAGTGACATTGTAAAAAATTACAGCTCACTGTAAATGGCAGTCAAGGTCTTCGATCCTACTGTGTGGTAGATCCTCTGTTGCCCTCGGCACCTCATATTATTCTGAGAAAGCGCTTGTAAAAAAACAATATTAAAAGTATTAAAAAAATTATAATTATTAAAAGTTAAAATTAAAATTATAAATAAAGTACCTACCCCTTTGCACTCCTCTTGAACTGGACAAAACTCACCCAGTTATTCGGTGGGACGCTGTCCGGGACGTTCTAGATCAGTTGTTGTAAAGGAATCATCACATCCTTATTCATACTATGGAAGAGACAATTCCTACTGTTCCTCCAGCCATCGCCCATCTTCATCAGCGTGTACCTCTTCCGGTTGTCCCGAACGGCAAACCTAAGTTGTAACTCAATTGAATACAAAATAATTAACAACTAAATACATATGATAAAATTAATTAAATACAATTAATTACAAAATATATAATATAATTAAATACTATTAATTATCTTCACCGCCTCATCCCACGCCAGATTCTTCGGTCCCTTCGGAACCTTCTTCCACATCCTGAAGTGAAGGAGAAACCGCATCCAATTCGAGCCCAACTCGTTCAAGAAGCGGTTGAACAGGTGACCCTTATTGTCAATGTGCTGGTCCGTGGCCTCATTTCACGAAATTACAACTCGTAGTGTCTGGTCCAAGTTGTTTAGACTGGCCATGTCTAGCCTCCTCATGGAAATGTTCCCCTGATCATTTGCGCAATTTACCACATACTTTAGATATAAATTCACATTTAACATGTTGAATTTAAATATTTAATTTATTTAATAAAAACTATATTTACCTTGGACCTGCACCTCACACCTAGTCGATCGGGAAGATGACCATCATGGGTTGTTCTGGTCCCGCGCCTCCTCCTCATCCAGGAAGCGCTCCATGTCACTCAGCGGAATCGGGATCTCGAACTCCTCGTTCTCATCAAAGTTGTTGAGACTTAGATCCCCTCCCTCTCCCAGAACAGCCGTAGGCACCTGTGGTGCGGTCGCCTCCTGTGGGGTTGTCTACTGTGGTTGCTGTGGGGTAATCTGTTGTGGCGCGGTCACCCTCCCTCCGCGCTACCCCCTCCTCTATTGTTACCAACCTATAGAAGCGGTCTAGGGGAAAGTTTGGCCTCCTTCTCCTTCCCCTTGTCCCTCCCTGAAGCCATATCAACTGCAAAATATTAAAAAAAATTAGTCACATTTATATATAAAATATAATAATAATAATAATAATAATAAATGGAAAGAAAATAAGTATCTTTCACACCTCAAGTGTGAAAAATGTCAAATGCTGCAGCAAAACTCTCAGAGAGACGCCAGAAAGCAGATCTAAAGGAAAACTCTCAGAGAACAGTCAGAAACAAAAATAGCCAAATGAGACAAATGAAGGGGTCACTGGGTACATATAGTGCTAACTTTGTAGCGGTTATTTACAAAACCGCTACAAACTGGCCTTAGGCAACGCAACAATTTGTAACGGTTATCACTAACGACTACAAAACATCAAGACTGTTGAAGTTCTATAGCGGTTTTAAAAAAAACAGCTACAAATGTCATTACACATTTGTAGCGGTTCTATCAAACCGCTACAAGTAGGCAACTCTTTGAATTCCGTAGTGGTTGATGTCCACGTAACCGTTACAAAATCACCGCAATAATTATTGCTCTTGCCGACGCCATATTTGTAGCGGTTGCCATGATATAACCGCTACAAATTATCCGCTACAACTTATGGCCGGAAAGTGGCGCCAAATTTATAGCGATTTGTTTATTTAAACGCTACAAATAATGTTGCCTTATTAGCGCGCCACTTAGCGTGTAACTCGTGTTACAAATGTGTAGCTGTTTAAGCTAAAACTGCTACAAATAATGATATTTGTAGCGGTTAATATTAACCGCTACAAAAGCATCGCTACGAAATGTCATTTTTTTATAGTGAATTAGTGTGTTTATGTCCCAAAAAATGGAAGGATCGCTGCCATGACAACTGGTTCACATCCAAAATTCTTCACGTTTCTAAGAAAGCAGAAAAGGATGATAATCATTATTTTTAAATCCACACTAGACCAGCCGGTCCGATTCAGCCCAAGAACCGGTGAATCGGGCATGGAACTGGTCCGGTTCGTAAACCAAACCGGTTCACCTCTTTTTAAAAAAAATCAAATTTTTTAAAATTTCTTTATAATTTCATATTAATAAACCTGAAATCTTCACTTTCTCACCGGTTTAGTCCCGAGTTAGCTTCGGTTTGACTCCGATCTAACCCACTGACCCTTGACCCAGTACCCCAGCCTGTTCAGTGACCGATCTAGGTTTAATAACCTTGATGAAAATAGCAACTAGAGCTTAAAAAACTCTATTCTAGATTTACAAATCTTTGGTAAATTAATCAATCAAGATTTTTTGTGCTATGAAATTGATTCACCTTCAGTTTTGCTTTTGGGAAAATCACTTCCAAGTCCCAAAGAACAAACATAATTACAATGAAATCCTAAAGTGAAAAAAAATAACTCAACATGTTGTGAAAACATGCTTAACGAGTTGTTATCTTCCTTTTTTGGGAGTTTACTATAATTATGTTTGTTCCTTGAGGCCTGTGAGTGGTTTTCCCTTTTCTTTTTAACTATAAGTTGGCATTATGGTTTTTTCAACTGACATTTAAAATTCTAAATTAGGCCTCTTGATCTAATTAATAAAATTATAGGCTTGAATTTAGATTTTGATATTTTAGCTGGATAAACTTAAAATTTTCTGTATAATATACAATATGTCAATTTCTAAAGGCAATCAACATTTACTTCTTCTTCTTTTTTGTGTGATAAGTTGGAAAGGAAAAGAAAAAATGACAAAAAAGAGTCGGTTAGACCCAGTCAACATTTACTTTTCTTCGTCATTAGTGCGTTGTCAATACTTTCAACACGCTATATTTAATATTGTGGGGCATAATATTATTACATTACATGCATGACTTAGAGAATAACTACCCAAGTTGGTCAATGCGCTTTGGTATTTGTTTAATGCATCTCAAGAGAACAGTCAACGCTGTACGTAAATTGCTTAAAAGGGTTTTAGATAATTATTGTTTAACCACTACTCCCTCAAATCTCAAATACAGATTTTCTTAAAAAAAAATCATTCATAATATAAATTATTTGGTGAGTCATTAATGAACATCTTTTAATTCTTACCTTTATCACAATTTATTAGGAAAATAATTGAAGCCTAATTTAATGTAATATTTCTTTTTTATAGATTTCTCCACCTATATTTGGTGCTACTAGCAACCGCCCGACCTCGATACCTCAAAATAATTATTATAGTTACATACTCACGATTCAAACTCGAAACCACTAGTTAGACTGAAATGACCTAGCTGATTGATCTATTTGAATGTTGGTCTAATGTAATGTTTATTTATATTTGTAAATATGAACAAAATTAATGGCAAAAAAATATGAACAAAATTGAGAAAAAAATTCATTTTCAAACAATTCAAAGTAATTAGATATGACTGATAGTATGAACAGTACAAAGTATTTGACATGAAATGAAGGCAGTCCCACGCATATGTAGACAGATAGATAGACACACATTCAAAATTTTAATTTAGGTTTCTCCGTCTAATTAAGAATTTGATAAAAGTGTAGGCCTAAATTTAAATTTTTATATTTTAAGGGTATATAATTAAAATTTCCCTATATAATATACAATATGTCAAATTCTAAAAGCAGTCAACATTTTCCTTTTTTTTTCCTGATAAGATGGAAAGGAAAAGAAAAACAACAGAAAAGGAAAAAAAATAGTCCCCCAATGCCGGTTAGACCCAGTCAACATTTATTTATTTTTTATATGCTGGAAAGGAAATGAAAAACAACATAAAAGAAAAAGAATAAAAAATCAGAAGACCCAGGCTATAATTAGAGTTGGTAAAAAAGGACTACTCGGCCTTACAGGGCTGGTCTTTTATGAGTCAAGGCCTAAAAGAACTTATCTTTTTAGACCTTGCTAAAAAAACGAAACTAGCTTCCATCCTTTTCTCCCAAGAAAAGGATGTCTTTTTCTTGATTTGGACTGTTAGAATAAGATCTCAACAGTTCAGAGTTAATATATTATAAAAATATTATTATCTTAATCCAATGGTCCAGATCAAGAAAATGACCATCTTTTTCTTGGGAGAGAAGGATAGAAGCTGAATCCAAAAAACAATAGTCATTTTTTTAGGGCCGACCTGTGAGCATGAGGGTCAGGGCCAACCCTACAAGGTCAAAGCTATTTCAACAATTTTTATTATCTTTTTTAGTTTTGAGACAAAAATCTTAAACCTGACCTTTATAACTTAAAGGCCTAAAAGGATCGGCTTGACGGGTTCGACTCATTTTTCTTGCTCTAACTATCATCTAGACCCAGTCAACATTTACTTTTCTGACTTTGATGTGTTGCCACAACTTTCAACACGCCATATTTAATATTGTCAGAAGTAGAACATGCAGTTTGGGGGCCCGACTTCACCCATTTTCTTAGAAAGAAAAGGACCCTCCTTTTCTTTCTATGAGTCGTCAGATTGAGATCTCAACGGTTCAGATTTAATATAGTATAAAAATATTATTATTATATTAGTATATTAAAAATATTATTATAAAAATATATTAAATCTAGACCATTGTGATCTCAATTCGACAGCTCATAAAAAGAAAAGGAGTGTCCTTTTCTTTTTGAGAAAAGACTGAAGCCATTTCCATAGTTTGGGGCTCCTTAATCCAACACTGACACTATAAATTGCCTAAAAAAGACTTCCGATATTTTTTTTTACATTAAAACAGTTAAACAGGAATTAAGATGTTAAAACTTATATATGAAGCATCCAAATGAAAAACGTAGAGACATCAGAAAAAGAAAAGGTGAATATTGAACGATGTTGAAAAAGAAGAGTATTGTTCCTTTTCTTTCTATGAGCTGTCGGATTGAGCAAAAGGATTCCTTAGCCTTACAGGGCTGATCTTTTACAGATCAAGGCCTAAAAGAACCGATCCTTTTAAACCCTGCTAAAAAACGAAACTAGCTTCCATCCTTTTCTCCCAAGAAAAGGATGTCTTTTTCTTGATATGGACCGTTGGATTAAGATCCCAACAGTCTAGATTTTATATGTTATAAAATATATTATTATTTAATATATTATATAATAATATTTTTATAATATAATAAATCTGGATTGTTGGGATCTTAATCCAACAGTCCAGATCAAGAAAAGGACCATCTTTTTCTTGGGAGAAAAGGATAGAAGCCGAAACAAAAAAAATAGTCATTTTTTTATGGCTGGCCCGTGAGTATAAGGGTCAGGGCTAGTACTACAAGGTCAAAGCTATTTGAACAATTTTTACTATCCTTTTTAATTTTGAGCAAAAAATGTTAAACCCAACCTTTATAAATTAAAGGCCTAAAAGGATTGGCTTGACGGGCTCGACCCGATTTTCTGGCTCTAACTATCATCTAGACCCAGTCAACATTTACTTTTTTGACTGTAATGTGTTGCCACAACTTTCAACATGCCATATTTAATATTGTCAGAAGTAGAACATGTAGTTTGGGGGCCCGGCTTCGGTCATTTTCTCAGAAAGAAAAGGACCCTCCTTTTCTTTATGTGAGCTACAAATTGAGATCTCAACGGTTCAGATTTAATATATTATAAAAATATTATTATTATATTAGTATATTAAAAATATTATTATAAAAATATATTAAATCTGAACCATTGTGATCTCAATTCGACAGCTCACAGAAAGGAAAGGAGCATCCTTTTCTTTCTAAGAAAAGGACCGAAGCCATTTTCGCAGTTTGGGGCTCTGTAATCCAACACTGACACTGTAAATTGCCTAAAAAAGACTTTCGATATTTTTTTTACATTAAAACTGTTAGATAGGGATTAATGATGTTAAAACTTATATATGAAGCATCCAAATGAAAAACGTAGAAACATAAAAAAAAGAAAAGGTGAATATTGAACGACGTTAAAAAAGAAGAGTATTGTAACAAGGTTAAATATTTCAGTTTTGAATAGTTACTTTAAAAAATAGATTTACTTGGATAAATAAATTTCGGGATTAACATCCCAACCGTTGGATTAATCCAATAGTCCAAATCAAGAAAAGGACCATCTTTTTATTGGGAGAAAAGGATAGAAGCCGAAACAAAAAAAAATAGTCACTTTTTTATGGCCGGCCCGTGAGTATAAGGGTCAGGGCCAGCACTACAAGGTCAAAGCTATTTAAACAATTTTTACTATCCTATTTAGTTTTGAGCACAAAATCTTAAACCCGATTTTTATAAATTAAAGGCCTAAAAGTATCGGCTTGACGGGCTTGACCTGTTTTTCTGGCTCTAACTATCATCTAGACCCAATCAACATTTACTTTTCTGACTTTGATGTGTTGCCACAACTTTCAACACGCCATATTTTTTTTCCAAGGAAACGTGCCTGTCACTTTCCCATATCTTTCGCTCTTGCCTTTCAAGCCGCTAGCACCCGCTGTGGTATTTTGTTTAGAAAAGAGGGTGAGATTCCAAGAAATCCCAGTAGAAATATACTATCGAAATATAAAATGCAAGAATTAAATATGCAATGCACCGTATCAAGTAAAATGAAAATTCACATCAATCCGTGTGTGTACACAAAGTTCAGGACCAATCATCCAGTTGAAACCCTTACGTGTACCTCAACCAAGTCACCGACTATAGCTAGGCAATGCTAGTGTACCATGGCTGGGCACTAAACCACAACTAGGTAATGTGCCTCCCACCTGTATTCAAATCACAAAATACAGTAACACGCATCATACAAATAGTCACATAGTATATAAGAGATAGTAGTCTTTACCTAAACCCTTTCCTAGTCTCGAACGGTCCGCTTCGTGAAACGTGCCAACTACAGGCGTCCAACTCGGTCTTAAAATATCAAATGGACAAGAATTAGGTTATAACCTATCCATGTACCATTTTAGACACTTCCATAGTGTTTATTGTGGTTGTATTAGCCTATGGTGAAAATTTACAAAAATGTCCCTAGGACCCCACCCCGGCCTCGCTGTACCTGGTCCGATCGTACTTTTCCCAAAATCGTGACTGGGACTATTTTGACATATTTTCACCCAAGGAATCCATTTTCAGACTCAGAATTATCAAATTCACTGCCAAAAGATGAAATTGCCATTGGCAGCCTCGCTTTAAGGGTTTTATGGGGATTTTCGTAATTATGCTTTTTCAAAAAAGTGACCAACTGTAACCCCACCTAATTTTTCCTCCTGAACTCATTGGAACCATCAAATCATTAAAAATCCAAAGCTAACCCCTAGATCTCAGCCTAGCCAAAATATGGGTATCCTCCGGGAAAACTCGGGGTTATTCGATTCTAACTCCTCAAACGTGTTCTTTTCTACTCCTAATCACTTTATTAGCTATTACATTCGGTTACATCAACTATTTAATCCAAATTTTGGCAGCATAACACTTCTAATGTCACTTTTCCAAAGTTTTCAAATAAAGACAATCCGGTGAAATTTCACCGATTAAATTGTCTACAGCAGCTAGAATAAGCAATATACAAATATTTGAAGGTTACCTTTCTCTTCCTTCTAACTTTCTCAAAGTGGCTGAAAACCCTAGCCTTAGAACACCAAAGTTTGAGCTTCACAAAACTGAATTGACATAGAAAGATGCTTAGGAGCAGAGTTATACACCTTAGGAACCAATTTACCGAAGAAAGTACTTACCTTTGCAAGCTTTTCTTCCTCTTTCGTTCTCTAAGATCTCAAAGTTCTCTCTCTCTCTCTCTCTCTCTCTCTCTATTTTGTGCACTTCACGTCAGGAATGAGAGGAAGATGGAGATAGGAAATATTTAATAATCCTTGCTTATGTCATCTTTATACATGCTTATACCATAAATTCCAAAATTCAAGAATTGGACTTTTTGCACTTAAATTCTTATGTACATGTAACCTTGCCATCAAGCCAAACTAATATTTCCTTCTTTATGCTACATGTAGAAGACACCTAGGGATCCCTCCTTGTGGTCTCAATTGGCTTCACAACTTGTTCTGATTACGTATATACGTAAAGTCTCAATTTTGGTCAAAATTGCACTTTTTGCTCCAATTTTTCATAAATTCATATTAAACTGACCAAAATATTCTAAATATATTTTTTCTTTTATTTTTCTTAATTAATTGAAAAAATTTCAATTAATCAAAAAATAATTAATTTTGTAATAATTTGGCAAAATCGTACATTTTTAATCCAATTTCTTTTCTCATTTTTCTTTGGTAAATTCCCATATATTTTTGGATCAAATATTTTCTCTATTATTTCTTCATTTTTGGACCTTAATATTGGGCTTTTTAAATTACCCAAATGAATTCCGTAATTATTTTACCCATTTTCTCATGAATATGAACATTTATAAAATTCATAAATTTCAACTTCATGAATATTCACCTTTTTATTGCATTTCTCAAATATTTACAATATATTTGGTGAATATAAAATTTAGGGTGTTACAATATATAAAAAAATTGTTTGAGAAACCCTAATTTCCTCCTTATTCCTTGCACTCTCGTACGTCATGTTTTTAATCTCTCCCCCCCTTAGAATCACACTTTTCTGCCTCTCTGGATCTCTGACTCTCACATTCTCAATCTCTCCCTCTCCAGCCTCTCTCTCTCTCTCTCTCTCTCTTCACACTACAAAAAAAATGTGATTTAATAGCGATTAAAAATGGGTATTAGTAGCGGTTTTAACCGCTACAAACAAGGTTAGTAGCGATTACTAAAACCACTACTAAATCGTATGTTGTAAGTAGTTTTGTAGCGGATATATAAAACCGCTACTCAATAAAAAATAACCGCTACATCCTTTGTAGCGGTTCAACTTAACCGCTACAACACCCTCACGGACGAAATTTTTTTCAGAGATATATAACCGCTACAAATATAAAAAATTGAAATTTTGAGAGCGAAAAAAAAATGACATTTTTTTATTTTGTAGCGGTTAACAAACCGCTACAAATATAAAAAATTGAAATTTTGTTGGCGAAAAAAAAATGACATTTTTTTATTTTGTAGCGGTTAACAAACCGCTACTAATTTTGAATTTCATAAAATTGGTAGCGATTATGAAAACCGCTACTAATTTCATGAAATTCAAAATTAGCGCCAAAAAATTTAATTTGAGTTGTAAAAAGGCACGTTATTTAGTAGCGGTTTAATAACCGCTACAAAAATTTAAAATTTTTTTAAAAAATATACGATTATTTGTTTCTATTTTTTCAATATTAAATTAAATAGTTTATTTTGTTTTTATTTTATCTATTTCAATTAGCTTATTATTCAATAGTTTAACTTATTAATAAATAAAAAGGAAAAATGTAATTGAATTGGATTAGTATAAAATTTATATTAATAATATTATTAAAGATAGGTAGGTAATAAGGAATTATTATGTTATCTAATATAATGTAATTGTGTATGAAAAATAGATGAAAATGAGATACAGTTATGATATATCTAGAAAAAAATGGTTAGAATAAATTTTATAGAAAGGAAAGAAGTATTCTAAAAAAAATTAAAAATCTTGTTACCATATTTGATCGTATTATTCAGCTCCTCTACTCATACAAAAGAAGTTGTAAATGAGAGAAAATGAAAGAAAGGTAAGGTGAAAAGAAATTGGGGAGTATTTGAAATGAGTTGTGGTAAGGGTATTTATAGGAATCCACGTACTATTTGTAGCGGTTAATGTAGCGGTTATTATTTAGTAGCGTTTATTTATATTTTTGTAGCGGTTTAATATTTATAGTGATCCACGTACTATTTGTAGCGGTTAATGTATCCATTTTGTAGCGGTTATTCATTTAGTAGCGGTTAATTTTTTATTTGTAGCGGTTCAATAACCGCTACAAATATTATTTTATTTTATTTTTTTAAATTTTTTTTTACATTTTATTTTAAAATGTTTTTTGCATTTTTTGTAAAGACAAAAGTATAATTTGAATTTGATCACTCATCGTCGCCATTCCTACAAAAATTTTGTAGAAAAATTATTGTTATGGATGCATTATTAAATTTTAAAAATTTAATTCAAATGACGTGGACTTAAAAAAACTCACCGCAGTAGAGGTAAATTGTCATCGCCTTTAGGGAGTAGTTTTCAAAATCAGCTGGCTGAAATGGCTCACTCTTGTAGGCGATGTTAGCGCCTTCACCCATGTCGTAAAGGTCTCTTGGCTTTAAATAAACGACCATGTGCCAATCCCTATGCCTCTCGTCCTCGACATAATAAACCTGATGTGCTTCTGAAGCTAGAATATACGGCTCATCATCTTGAGAAATACCAGTATGAATCGGCCATGAGAAATTGACTGATGTGATCCTTAAGTCGTCAGTTGTCAGTCCCCGAGAAGTAGTGGTATTTGCCTACAAACACTTGAACAGCGTCACAGTGAAACGGCCTTGATAATTAAGTTTGACCACATCAAGAAGCTTGCCATAGTAAGGGACGCCTCCGAACTGCATGTTGGCGTCACTGCTGCTCGCATAACTCCTTATCCCAAATGTGCCATAAACACCCGAATTTTGTGTTTGCAATCCTTAATCCCGTGAAACTGTGCAAAACTTAAAACCATTGACATTGTATGATGTAAACCGTTTTGCATGATCAAGAGGGCCGATTGCGAGAGCTCTGAAATCTGGTGAGTGTGGGTTGTGGTCATTTAGTATTCTGCGCGTAAACCAGCTCGGGAATTCTCTGTGGACCCTCCTATCAACTTCCGAGGATGTCTGTGTACGAATCCTGAGTTGACGCTTAACATGACTTCTGAATTCCCTGCAATTAATAATGGAAAGACGTTAGTGAAATGAAAGTGAGAAATGTTACGAAAGATATAGATCGAATAACATGTGAGTGTATAATTCTTACCGTATGAAAGGTTCAACTTGAGTGCAATTAATCAAGACATGTCTATGTGCTTGGAACTTCTCAGTTGCCGTTAGTTTGAAGTTCTCAGTTGCTCCAACTGGTTTACCAACACGAGGGATAAATTCTCCTGATGTCGGCGCAGGTTCAGGACAATCATCAACAAGAGGCGGGCGGTTGAAAGCCATCTCAAGATCATCAAAGTACCTTGAGCAAAAATATAGCACCTCATCCCCTATATAGCCTTCAGCTATAGAACCTTCTGGCCACGCCTTATTCCTCACATAAGATTTTAATTTCCCAAGGAACCTATGAAGTACAGAAGATAAAATTGATATAAAATGATGAAAAGAACGACTAGCAAACATTAAATATGGAGAATAAATTAAAGCACATATTTAAAATGAGTACCTCTCAATCGGATACATCTAACGATATTGTACTGGTCCAGCGAGCTTTGTTTCATGAACGAGGTGGACTGTGAGGTGAACCATCACAGTAAAAACCGGCTCAGAGCCATGCACTTCTTCGTTGAAGTTGTCGCCTTGAAATCCAAACGCATCACGAACAGCTTCATTCACAGGATCATCTTCATCTACTTGAACGCCTACTTGAGAACTTCGAGGAAGAGCATCGTCATATCTAATGCCAGCCTTCTCACCATGAACTGCCCAGAACGTCTAGTCCTCAGGGAAAGGCTTCACAAGCAAATGTTCCTTCACAACATTTCGTGCATGCCACTTCTTGAATTTGCATTTCCGACATGGACAGATGATCTTGCCATTATAGGTGGCATGAGTGAATACGAAATCCAAGAAACTATTTAATCCGTACAAATATTCAGGAGAATTGCGCGGCAATCTGATCCATGATTTATCCATAGCTACAAGTGAGAGAGAAGAAAGTATAGAGAAGAAGATGAGTGAGAAGATAATGACGAATGCCAAGAACCTTATATTCTGAAATTCCAACGTTTATAATTTTGTAGCGGTTTTAAAACCGCTACACTAACCGCTACAGTTATAAAATATTAGTAGCGGTTATATATATAACACCGCTACTAATTTTCAAGCCGTTACACATTGGTGGGAAATTCAAAATTTATATGTTGAGTATTTGTAGCGGTTATATATATAACACCGCTACTAATTTTCAAGCCGTTAACATTGGTGGGAAATTCAAAATTTACTTGTCGAGTATTTGTAGCGGTTATATATATAAAACCGCTACTAACATTAAAGCCGTTGGACAGCAAATTTAAAAATAATTTTTAATTTGTAGCGGTTATACATAACATAACCGCTACAAATGTGCACAAAGGCGGCAAGTTTCAAAATTCAAATGATGAGTATTTGTAACGGTTCTTATTGTAAAACCGCTACAAATATATACATGTTTGTAGTGGTTTCTATTGTAGAACCGCTACTAAGATATATATAGTTGTAGCAGTTTTTATTTAAGAACCGCTACAGATATATATATTTGTAGCGGTTTTAACTTAAAACCGCTACAAATATATATGCTTTATTTTTTTTAAATTTAGAAATATAAATAATATTATTGCAATTAATTCATAAATTCAACAATGCGATCTAATAATATAAATATAATTATATTAAACACAATAAGAAAGTTCTGAAATACAAACTCATATATATATATTTACAAATGTTTCAACAAAAAAAAGCCCTAAACTAAGTAGCTGGGGGCTGATCATCTGGTGCTCCCTCAGATGGGGCTTCCTCAGGTGCTGCTGGATCGGGCCGCTGTGCAGAGTGAACCGCACCATCGTCATCAGCAGGTGCGGGAGGAGGAGGAGGAGGAGTAGTACTCGAGACAACATAGCGAGGGACAGGGGGAACCTCTGGATTTTGCTCATCCGGGAACAGGCTACTCCATGACCGCTCGAGCATGTTGTTCGCGATTTCACGCCACTGCATCTGCTGAGCGTAGAACAAATCAGCGTGCAGTTGCATCTGCTGCGCCTGCATCTGCTGCATCTGCTACTGCTGCTGTGCCATCTGCTACTCCAAATTTGACCGCAGCTGGTCAATAGACTCGTCCCTCGGACGTCTGACCCCTCTAGAGCTGCCAGCCTCAGAGGCGCCGCTCCTGCCATAGAACTAAATCCTTTTTAAGTAAATTGCCTAATTGACGCATATTGACATGAGCCAATCTCTTATGCCATAGCCAACTATCATCAGCATTACTTAGAAAACAATTTTCAGATTCATTTCTACTAATATCTAGAGTATAGCAGTTACCTTCCCTTTTTGCTCTGAGCTTAGCCTTGATATTCTTCTTATCAAGTGGTAAGTCATTCTTGTTGATAATTAAACATTCCTCTGAGTCAAATATTACCCAGTTGTTTTTGTCTGCACTTTGACTTACACTCAGCAAATTATGACACAAGCCTTCAACATAATATACATCTTTGACTTGTATTTCTTTGTCATTTTTTATTTCACCAATTCCCGCTATCCTTCCTGTTTGATTTCCTCCAAATTTTACCTTTCCACCTTCTTTAGGTTGCAATTTGGTAAAACTGTCGAAATCTCCAGTCATATGTCTAGAGCATCCACTGTCTATGTACCATTTGTTGTTTTAGGATGCTTTAAGACACACCTGCAAACAAATGACTAAGTCTTAGGTACCCACATCTTTTTGGGTCCTTTCGGGTTAGTACAAATAATTTTCTGAACATATGAGCCTTTAGGTACCCATTTGTAGGTTCCTATGTTTCCTTTCTTCTTATGAATGCATGAAGAGGTATAATGACCTTTTCTATTACAGTAATTACAAAATGCAAAAGGATTCGATGTATGCACAGAATGCTGGAAATAATTCAAATATGACTTACCTCCTGCTTTCTTTCTACCTTTCCTCTTATATGATTTTGGATCATATTCAATTCCAGATCGGTCATTTACAAATCGTTGAGCTTTTAAAATAACATTTAGCATCTCACTTCCTTGAGTGAATTTTTCAAGATTTTTTGTAAGATCAGTGTTTTTCTTTTTCAAAGAAGAACAATTTTCACAATTCTTTTCTGAACTTTCTTTAAGTTCAATTTCAAGAGCTTTGTTTTTCTTTTTGAAAACAATTAATTCTTTAACTACTTTGATGAATTCAGAATGTAAAGCATTATATTCAGAGAGTAATTCATCATAGGTAGGATCAGAATCATTTACCTCTTCTTCTGTTTCTTCTTGAGCTACAAGACATATATTGGCTACTTCTTCTTTATCACTTTCTTCGTCAAATGAACCATCTCCCCATATAGTAGATACAAAGGCCTTCTTTTTGTTAAAGAATTTTCCTTTTCTCTTTTCTTTGCTCTTTTGATTTAGTTATGGACATTCTGATTTGATATGTCCTGGTTTTCCACATTCATAGCAAATGATATGATCTTTGCTGGTAGTTCCTCCTTTTTGAAAGTGTTTGAAGCCTTGACCTTTCTTGTAGAACTTTCTGAATCATTTTATGATTAGGCCCATTTCGTCATTGTCAAACTCTTCATCCTCATCCTGATTCTCTTCTTTTGCTTTTAGTGCTAGACCTTTCTTTTTCTTGTCACCAATGTCATCTAGTTCCCGTTTGAACTTTAGTTTTCTTTCATATTCAGAAAGACTTCCAAATAGAGAAGCAACTGATCTCATTGATTCTCCTTTTGCTTCTTCTATTGCAGTGACTTTGGCCTCCCACTCTTTAGAAAGAATATTCAAAATCTTTCGTACTTGGGTATGCCGATCATAAACTTTCCCAAGTGCTGCAAGTTGATTAACAAGATGAGTATATCTAAGTTCAAATTCAGATATTGATTCACCTGATTTCATTCGAAGTAGATCGAATTTAGTGACCAAGGTGTTGATCCGATTCTCCTTTATTCCCAAAGTTCCTTCATGAGCTATTTCCAGAGCTTCCCACATTTCCTTTGCTGTTGGAAGTGTGCAAATTCTGAAGTACTCACTTTGACTTAAAGCACTTTGCAACATCAGAATTGCCTTGCTGTTGAGAGTGATAAGTTTCTTGTCATTCTCATCGTATTCCGCTGGAGTCTTGGGAATTTTCTGAGAATCTACAATCTTTGTAGGTTGATAGTTTCCACTCTCAATCACATCCCATAGCCCATATTCAGTAGCCACCACGAATACTCTGAACTTTGCTTTCCAGAAAGAAAAGTGTTCGCCACTGAAACCTGGAGGTCTAGTGATAGATGCTCCATCGGGAAGAATTCCTTCACCCATGCTTGCCATTGGATCCTTCTTAGGTTGTTATACCTTAACAAGAAGACCTAGGCTCTGATACTAAATATTAGAGCAAGCGTTTTACCCAAGAGGGGGGTGAATTAGGTGATGCTAAAATTTCGTTGCAAATATGAAAACTTGATAGTGAATATAATGCAGTAAAGAGTAAGGAGAAATATCACCAAAGTGTACACCGGGAGTTATATTGGTTCGGTCACAACCACTTTGACCTACGTCCAGTCCTCAGAGCTTCTCTGAGAGTTTCACTATAACTTCCAAGATTCAGTGGGTTCTTGACACCTCAGTACAAGCAAGTTCCTTCGCCTGGACACTCGCTTCCCTTTACAAGTTGTAATCCAATCCCAACTCAAGGTTCAACAACCTTAAGTTATCTCAATAACAAATATTAAGTTTGAATGAAATATCTCTCTCACAGAGTGAATAAGAATAACTGAAGCATAGAATTACAAATATGAATAAAACAGAGTAGTGAGCTTGAAAATGCATTTGTGTATATGATCTTGTTATCGTCTCTGTTTGGATGTTCCCATATATATAGGATTGTTGGTAATGACCGTTGGAATATTTTCTTCTCGTCCGTTGGAGAGTGCGCGGCCACTGTTGACTTTTCCAGTATTTGAAAAATATCCATTTGCGGTAGGTGGCGGTAGGTGACATTTAAACGTTGCTTTTGACTTTCCTTATTTAGTAAGATCTCTTTATTGTTTATCTGTACATATGCTAAGAATACTAATACAATGAAAGGTTAATCATATAGGAAACAAATCAATGAATGTTGGAATGATTTCTAAATTTCTGGACTTGCATACTCGAGTAGTTACTCGAGTATTCATTAAAGTTTACTCGAGTACATACTCGAGTATCATCGGGAAAACTTTCATAAACTGCAAGTTAATAAGCAAACATAACATTACTCGGGTAGTGCATGAAGTAAACAAAATTTCAAACCTTTGGAAATACCTGTTTACTCAGGTACTTATTCGGGTAAAGTACACTTTTCTTCATTAGTTACTCGAGTAGCAACTCAAGTAAACTCTCAAATAAACTTTAAGTTACTCGATGCTTCACTCCAGTAATGTTGGTAGGATTTCAAAGCCGAGAGCACTTCAAGTTTGATTACCTTGTTACTCGAGTACATACACGAGTAACCATAATTTTTCTGCAAGGCTTACTCGGGTAATGACTTGAAGTTTTTCTTCTAAATAGCTCTGCATGCTCTATTGCTTACTCGAGTAATCCACTTTAAATAAGTCATTGAATACCTGTATACTTGAGTAGTGCCTCGAGTGAAATGTGATAAAACCAGATCAAGTTATTCGAGTACTACCTTCAGGTTTTTGCTTACCACAATGAGTTACTCGAGTAGTGCCTCGAGTAACATTGGCAGGGTTGAAAATGCCGAGAGCAACACTTTTCTTGAAACAGAGTAACTCGAGTATAGACTCAAGTATCATTGGCAAGCCGAGAGCAACTTGTAAACTTTTACCTGGTTACTCGAGTAACTACTCGAGTAACGTTGGCAAGCCGAGAGCAACTGCCAGTGAGTTACCTGGTTACTCGAGGAGCAACTCGAGTAACATTGGCGGGCTGAGAGCAACTTGGAGTCATTTACCTTATTACTCGAGTATCGTTGGCAGGTTACTTGAAGGTTGACTCTGGTTACTTCAAGTTTAAGTCTATTACTCGAGTACGTACTCGAGTAACCCTTTAGAAAATTGCCACTCATCAAGTTTCTCAGCTTTTTCTCTTGGCCTTTCTTCATTACTCCAGTGCTTACTTCAAGTGATGATTTTTCCTGTTATTACTTTGTTCAAACTTATTTATTAACCAAATCTTTTTCATACCATTCTTTGTTATCATCAAAACATGAGATCTAACAAACGTTATGGGATCTTGAGCTTCCATAATTTCTCCCATGGTCGGTCAGGTTGAGGGAGATGGTTAGATAGTTTCTCATATGTTGATTTGACCGTAAAGCATCCTGACTTCTCCCATTTCCAACACACATAAGTAACGTTATTGATTTGCTCTAAGCCATCATGGACTGTGTTCCATATCTTTTTAATACCACTCCAAACATTTAATGCTGGCCTTTTCGATTCAAGCTTTGGAAGTAGATCACTTCCACATCGGTATTTATCTCGAACAACTTTCACCTAAAGAGCATCCCTATTCTTAACCAAGTTCCATATGAGCTTTATAAGAAGAGCATGATTCTGATATTTAGCATGATGCAAACCCAGTCCACCATGTTTCTTAACTTGGCATGTCTTGTCCCATGCAACCAAAGGAATTTTACGTTGTGCATCTAAGTTGCCCCAGAGAAAATTACGATTGCACCAATCCAGATTTTCCTATACCGCTGATGGAAGTAAGGAGGTTTGCATGATATAGGTGGGCATAGCTGTTGATACAGAGGAGATGAGGGTAGATCTACTTGCAAGAGAAAGAGTATTGCTATGCCATTTGGACAACCTAAACTTAACTTTCTCAACAACCGATTGAAAGGACTCTCGGGTAGCCCTTTTATGATGTAGTGTGACTCCAAGGTACTTTCCCAAGTCCCCTATAAGACCGAATCCCAATTGCTCACTAAGCTCTAATCTCCTGTTATGATTTACATTCTGGGAGAAAAATACACGGGTCTTAGTAGTGCTAACCTTGAGGCCAGAACTTTCGCAGAAGGTATTCAAGCAATTTTTAATCATTGAGGCTTGAGAAACAGAAGCCTCTGAAAATAATATGATATCATCTGCAAAGAAAAGGTGAGATATTGGAGGCCCATTCTTTGTAAGTCTAATAGGTAGACAGTCATTCATATCCACTCGTTCTTGGATTAGGTGACCTAATTTTTCCATGCATATAATGAAGAGATAGGGAGATAGTGGATCCCCTTGCCTAACTCCCCTCGAGGCCTTAAAAACGTCTGCCTTGGTACCGTTCCAAAGGAGTTGAAGCTGAGAAGTACTCAAAGAAGCCTTGACAACCTCAACTAGCTGAGACTAAAAATTCAATTCTTCAAGACAGCGGAGCAAAAAGTGCCAATTTACTCTATCATATGCCTTTTCTAAATCAATTTTAATTGCCATGAAGCTTTTCTTCCCTTTCATAGTTCTCATAGAGTGAATAACCTCCTAAGCCACAATAATATTGCCAGAACTTTGTCGTCCCCTTATAAAGATGCACTGATTTAGGGCAATAATCTTTGACATAATTGTTCTCAACCTGTTGGTGATAACCTTAGTAATAGTTTTATAAATAACATTACAAAGACTAATGGGTCGCAGATCTTTGAAACTCTCCGGAGGATCCTTTTTCGGAATGAGAACAACTAAAGTGCTATTGATATCACCTATTCCATGAGGGTTCTGGAAGAGAGATTTCACATATTTGGTCACTGTGGTGCCTACAGTATCCCATTGATGTTGGTAAAAGAGGGCATTCAGCCCATCTGGCCCTAGTGCTTTGAGGGGGCCCATATGAAACATGGCATCCTTGATTTCATCATCAGTGACATCACAGGCGAGTAGTCTCAAATCATTATTATCAATAGATGGAAAGGAAATAGAGCAGTTAAGCGCATTCCTTACCGGGGAGGCTTCAGTAAACATCTATGCAAAAAAATTAGTTGCCCGTTGTTTGATGACCTCCGTGTCATAACACCATTTACTACCATCAAGTTGTATCACTTCAATCTTATTCATCTTCCGTCGGCCATTAGCATAGGAATGGAAGAGTTTGGTGTTACGATCCCCATATAAGTTCTAGTCAACCCTTGCTTTCTGTGCCCATAGAAGGGATTGTTGAATAAGGATGTTCTCCAATTCTTGCCAGAGATCCCATTGAAGTTGCTCGTAAAAATCACGTTTATGCCCTCTGCTTAGTGCTTTTGTTACACCATCAAGACGACGCATAATCTTGTGTTTTTGTCTCTCAATATGGCCAAAAACATGTTGGTTCCAAGTGACATATGCGGAAGTAAATTGAGAGACATTCTCATTCCATATAGTATTCTCCTTTCATGTTTCTTTAACAAAGTCACTGAAGTTCTCGTGAAGAACCCATGGAACTAAAAATCTAAAAGGCCGGACAACTTGCGGCCTGTGTTCTCCAATATTAAGACGGAGAAGAAGTGGTCGGTGATCAGATTTAAAGAAAGGTAGATGCGATACCCGAGCATCAGGAAACCTGTCCATCCAGCTCTCTGTTGCCAGGAACCAGTCCAGCCGAGCTTCACAATGTGTTCTTTTCCATGTAAATTTTGGACCTGTGTAACCCAAATCATGGAATAATAATGTCTCAACCAAGCAGCAAAAATCTCGGTCTGCTTTGGTTGTGTGTGCAGCATTCGATTTCCTTTCAGAGTCAAAAAGGGTAGCATTAAAGTCTCCTCCTACAAGCCATGGTACCTGGGTTGAGCTGTGAATATTTTTTACTTCCTCCCAAAGTGTGCGTTGGAGAACAATGTTTGGACTAGCATACACTACAGTAAGGGCCCACTAGCTATCTCTGTTGGTGGAAATCAAGAGATGAATGAATTGTCTGTGTTGAACCAGAACTTCCACCTTCTTGATAGTGCTAGCCCAAAGACACCATATACCCCCGCTAAATCCTTCGGTGGCTATAAAAGTGAAATTCTGAAAGCCTAGCTTGCCAATTTTCCTCTCCGTATTACTTTGTGCCCGTGTTTCTAGTAATGCCAAAAAATCAAGACTATAATATTTCTTCAATCCTTGTATCAGGCCTGGAAATGACTTCGAGCCTACACCTCTAGAATTCCATATCATGTAATTCATGGGGAAACCAATGGGAGGGACGGTGGTATAGTAGCGTCCTCCACTTGGACAATATCCTCGATAGTTGCCATGGCCTGTTCCATATCAATGGGGATACCCGAGTCTTCCATCATATCATCTGGCGTTCTACAATTACTTGGCATACTTTCTTCAATCCTTGAATTTAGTATGTCAGTTTGGTTACACATAGAATCTGCGTCTAAAACACATGCATGGGATGTCTCCATGTCTGGGCCCACCTGCATGGCATTAATGTTTTATGCCTCTTCTAAAATTGCAAACGCATTTGTTAAGGTAGGCATGTTCGCCTCTCTCCTCATGACGTCACTTTTCTTGGGATTTATTTTGATCAGCGTCCTATTCTCCTTCCCACGTGGTCTTGTTTGGTCCACTTGCTTTCTTTTTGTGCCTATTGGGACCCACTCACCATTACATCTCAAATCGTTCTTAATTCCCTTTCCAGATTCTCTCATATTATTCATAACTGCCTCCTTCAAAACCCCGTCTTTCACGTTGCGCAATCCCTGATTCTTAGCCTCTGACTTCCCTAATTCTTTACCCTTCATCGTGTGCTGATTTTTAGTGATCTTATCCTTCCCATATCCCTTGAAGTTCGTACCATTTAATTGTCTCCCAAAATCCCGCCGCACAATCATCTGTGGACCCAGGTGATTCTTCCTCAGCTGCTCGCCGTCGTGCACCGTCATGCCCTGTGGCCGAATACTGGTGTCATCCATAGCTATCTGCTCCGCTGGATTTTCTTTGCCGGTGTTCATCTCTCCTGCCGATGCTCCACCACCATCATGTTAGTACCCTCTCCTGGAGCAATCAAAGGGCACTGGTGTCATTCATGGCCGTACTTCCCACACTCAAAACAGACTTGATGTAAGCCTTCATACACAATCTGCTTATCCTCTCCAAACACTGTGAACGCCGGCAGCAACGGTTGTTGTAAATCAAGCTCAACGCATATGCGTGCAAATTCACCCTTGTCATAGATGGATGTAGTCCGGTCCACCTTAATTGTCTTCCCAATCATATTTCCTATCATTCATAATGATTCCACTTTATAATATTCCACAGGTAGTTTGGTATACGGACCCAAGCGGCGATTCTTCTTTGAGCCTCGGTTTTCCTAGGATTAAAGTTCGGTCTCCAGCGTTGCACCATTAAGTAGTGATCCTCAATCATCCATGGGCCTTCCTGATATGCGTAGTCTTGGTCTTCCCGATTAGTGAATGATACTATGTAATAATCATTGCTCAACGGCACAACCTTCAAAAGGTCTTTTGGCTTCCACATCCTCTTCACTCTATCAATTAACACAGCCTTCAGAATTGAATGTCCCAATAATTTGATGATGAGGGAATTCATCCATGGTTGGCACCATGCCGTATGCTGTTCAGATGAGACCTACAGGGCAGGGTATTTCCCTTTCACCTTACTACTCCTCCCATCCTCCTCCTCAGTGCTTTCCTCCCCATCCTCTTGCTAACCCATATTTGCATTCTTTTTTGAGAAATAATTCTTCCATCCATTCACTATATCCTCCTTTTCGTCATATCTTATTAAGAAGCCCCCACACCCAGGTGCGAGCAGCTTCTCCTTGTATGAGTGGTGTATGGGTCGGCGCTCCGGCCCCACTCCTTCCTTCACTGCCGAACGACCATCTGCCATACTATTTGACGTGCTCCCAAAAACAAACTCCCCACTCTTCCCCGAAGCCCTCCCCTCTCCTCCGCCTCTGTCACCAGCCCCCACCGTCCTTCCATCACCCTCGCTAATCTCACTCTCTCCTCCGCCGCCCTTCCTCGCTTTCGCCTTAATTCAGTCATCACTTTATTTGTTAAAGACTTCGTCTCTTTTCCTAGAGTTTAATTATATGTGGCAATTCTTATCAATCAATTGAAAGTTGTCACACATCAATCACAAAAATGATCACTGAATGAATTTTTTTTAGAAGAATACGTATACATATATACATGCATATATGTGGGCTTTGTATTTTTTTGCATACTAAAATGGCCTCATTCCTCAAAATCTTGGCGGAATTGTAAATCTAACAAGCATGGATCTTTTAAGTAATTATTGGTAACATCTCTCAAATTCTTGATCAACTTGTACATCGAACAAGCCTGGATCTTTGAAGTAATTCTCTTAGCCGCAATATCCCTCATATATGTCTTTATCAGTATGTAAATTAAATCTAAAAATGTTGTTCACATATTCAATGTGAAATCAGACGAACATCAAGTTTGGGTTCAAAGATTAAAAAAAAAATAGCCCAAAAATAATGAATGTAATATTTTACTCATTTTATCTATGATCGGCAGTTATCTAAAATCTAATCAAATTTATAAGAAATAAGAAAAATATTATAGAAGAACTTTATCTTTAGCCAGGCAAAGTAGTCAATGTCAAAACTAAAGTAGTGAAACTTGATTAGTTAATAAAAGGATGACAATAGCAACTAGAGCTTAAAAAAATCTATTTATTTTTAGACCGGTTCTTGTTATAACTGGTCCAAATAACATACTTTTAGACCTTATTTTAGGTGAACCGATCTCACAAGTTTTGCATAATTGCAAAACTGCCACCGCCTATACCTTTTAGACCTTATCCGCTAAAACACATCTAAATGTGCAGGTCTAAAAGGCCTTTTTTGTACTAGTAGCGTCGAAGAAGACCTAATAGTTTTTGGTCAAGCTGGCAAATTCCTAACCCCCACCTAAACATATGACCAAAAACTAACATATATTAGAAATTGTCTGTGTTGTTTCTTTTGTTCTTGTTTTTGTCTATTTTTGTACAAAAGCCACATGAAACAAGCTCAAGTCACATTAATATTAGTACAGAAAGCTCTCAAAGATGCCACAACACTAATAGTCAAGGAAGGTCTCTTCTATGCATTAGTCAGCTATCAACCAATGGAAGTCAATTTCGAAGAGTTCAGCAAAAATGAGAAGTGAAGCTTGCATCTCCATTCAAAACAAAGATAGTAAAATCATTATTTGGAGGTTGAATGAAACATTTTGATTGGCTCAGCAAATGCCACCTTATTAGAAATTTGATCCACCACCACACTCAATGTTTCTTCAGCAGCAACCTAGAATGGATGATTATAAAGAATAGAGTTAATGAAAAATCAGGCCAAAAAATATCATGTAGCACCCTACAATGATCGAATTATAAGAACCACAAGTTACTAAACATGCCAAGATCATAGCGAGGAAAATAAAATTGATAAATCAAATTCCATACTGATCACATCTGTAATGCCAAAACTCATGAAGACCATATCTTACTTCCCTCTTATCCACAAACCCCACCCGAAAAAAGAGAGAAAGCCAGAAATGAAGAAAAACAGTACAGAGAATAAATGATGAACTTAGTCATATTCACCATTCACTTTATAGTGTTTATGCTAGTAAAGGATGAAATAAGATCCAAAAGAGTTAGGGGATAAAAGAGAGAAAACTAAAAATAACTAGGTTTAGTCAAATGTCTCACACAGTGTGTGAATGGAAAGGAGAGACTGTTTTAGGCAAATGTCTCACACAGTGTGGTTTCTGCATGGGTTTTAGGCAAAATGGTGAATGGGAAGAGAAAAAGGAAGATTTTTTAATGTTGGAGGCCACCTGGCCCTTTTGAAATCTAGAAGTCACTGCCATCCTTTATTGTTCTCCTACGCACAGCTACAATATTTATTAAGCCACCTATTCCTCCCCATTTCTGTCAATAGAGAAGGATATGCAGCCAACATACGCATAAACAAAACTAGAGTTTTAAAGGTTCTATCAGAAAACAAACCTGAGGTACAGCAGGACATAGGGGTAGGTTAGGAATATGCTTATCCATAATTTTTTTCAAGATCTCATCGAGTTCATCATCAAACAAAAGCTATTCTCGACCATTAAAAGTCACAGTATCAACAGAATTACCCTCATCAACTTGTGGATATGGAGCCTCCTTGCTAGCTGAATTAACATTAAAATCTGCAAAGTCATCATCTACCCATTCTTCTTCTTTAAATGGCACACCATACTGTTCACCATTTTTATGACCAGGTCCAATTTTCTTGAACACCTTGTAAAGTGCATAATAGTCCTGATAATTTACATATCAAAACAAAAGGTTTAGTAGACAATAAGTGTTCACCATCTAGCAAGCTCTTCTTCTTCCAACGTGTACTCATACATAACCCAATCAGTTCGCTCACCATGTGGTGTTCTACTTCTATAGAAAACCAGCATCTTTTTCACCCCAACTGCCTGAGAATTGTAGATAACGTTAGGATCCTTCCCTATTTCTTTCCAATACCCATGTCTTGTTGCTCGATTGGTCCTACCACTATTAGGATACTTTCTGTCTCTAGGACTGAGCAAAACATTTAAATTATAAGCAGATAAGCAATCAAGAAGGTTTACAAACAACATAGGTTAACAAAACATAAAAAAGGGTAAAGAAAACCTTCAAATTTAAAAGTTGACATTCAACGTTGTGATACAAAAGGAAGAAAACCTACTCTTGGACATAAATAAAGATAGAATGGCTAGTGAGATAGTCATCTATCTAAAATTATCAACTTCTGTAGCAAACCAATACTTCTATGAATGGTTATCTTGCATAAAATATCAATCCTAAAGGAAACAATTATTGCCAATCTCAAAATACAAATCAGAAATTCATTAATAGCCTTACATCCAATCAGGTATCTATCGTGAGAGATTTGGGGAAATTACAAAAGGTTTCTTGGTATATGATTTGAACACATATTGAACAAGAGGTGAATACACCCAGATAATGCCTTGCTCATCAAATTCAGCAAGAAATTATCAATCTGGTATCAAAGGAATAGAAACTCACCCAAATGCCTACCGATCAAAACGCATCCACAAAATCACATGACAAATAAACACTAACCTTAGCCTGGATGAAACATTTTTATTGGCTTAGCGAATGCCATCCCATTAGAAATTTGAAAAAAGCAACCACCACACACTCTGTTTCTTCAACAGCAACCTAGAAATGGATGATTATAAAAAAAAAGAATTAATGAAAAATATCACGTAGCAACCTGCAAAGATCAAAATATAAGAACTACAAAGTTTCTTATTCCCCATATTCATTAATTCTTTGAAGCATCCTTTCCCCATAGCAATCTATCCTTCCTCCCTCCTCTGATAGGTATTCTCCAAGAACATCCCAATGCCAGCCCCCATTCACATCCAACAAATCTGCAACTACCCATTTCAAATCCCTTTCAAGAACCAATTTGATGATAATTTTGTGTTCACTAAAATTAGAACCACAATCATGTCCAAAAATAGCATTTTAAATAAACAAACCGAGCACTTGGATTTAATCAATTTTTATTGAATTCATTAATTTGTATATAAACCAAGTCCCTCAATTTGGTAATTAGTTAATTATAAGTTCACTCTTGCTAGAAAAATTGCTTTGGACGTAGAATGAAAAGTAATTTTCAGATAAAAAACCTACTAAATAATGAATAATGAATATAAAAGCATATAATAGCTTAGTATACCACAAGGGGGCAACCACACTCTTTGTTTCTTAGAAATTTGATCTACCCCCATATTGTGTTTCTTCTGCCGCAACTTGTAATTAATAGATTATTATAAAAAAATAGAGTTAATGAAAAATCATGCCAAAAAAATTATCACGTAGCAACCCAAAATGATAGAATGATAAGAACTACAAGTTTACCAAATAGTCATGCCAAAAAGCAATATGTGGCAGTCAGGTGATTGTAAACTGTTTATAATGTAAGATCAAGATTCAAAACCACCAAAACCAATGTAACATCAAATTTTCCAAAGCCTTTAGATGACTTTGAACATATAATGATTACAAACCTAAGACTAATGTTCATTTGAAAATAGTTGAATTCCCCACTTTAATACAGATTTGAACTTACACTTGAGTGGGTTTTCAAAAACTTTTTAAAATATTTTTAAGTGTGGTCTTAATACGGTTTGTGATTTCATTATACCTCATCAGCTCTTAATTCTTTTTATCAAAATCAGAGTGTTTTCAGTCCAAAACCATCATAGTGGTGGCTAACTTATGAGCTTTTAGTGTTTGGTTGCCCGATTCTAGTTGAATTATCATGTTTGAATACTAGCGCGTTTGACAAAAACTTAGCATACTGGTTACATTAATACAGTTGGTGTCACGGTTACTAGTACTACTATCGCTACTTCTTGTTAATTACATTCACATATTATACAATTGTCCAAAATAAAAGATAGGCAGATAATCCTTATTTAATTAGTCTTCTCTTCACCCGTCCGTATTACCTTCCTTGCCCTTGGAGCTGGACACCTTTGCTGTATATCATTTGTTGAAAAGGGTACAGATTCAAAAGAATCTCAATAGTACACATATCACTCATATGATATGCAAAATACTAAGCAAGTGAAGCAATCATCAAAGCAATAACACTTACAGTATGCAACAAACAAAGGGCTTAACTAGTCCCTTATCACAAAACCACAGCACTTGGCGATCTCAATCTGGAAGCCCAGGGCCTTTTCCCCATACAAAGTGTACTCACGAGCTTTCTGCCTCAAGCCTACCTGGCTCAAGACGCCCCCCAAGTTACTCCCAGTGCAACTTGTACTTCTAGTTCTTACTGCCTAAGGTTTAACTGTCCCCTACACATGCATAGAAAACAAAGAATACATACAGAGAAGCACATATGATATAAGGGATAGGGTACTACCTAGCAGTCTTTCCAAATTGGGTTCTTGTTCCCAGTCTCTCGAGCATCCCGGGAAAATGTTAAATCCTATTAGTTAGAATTTAGGGATAACGAGTTAATACTTTTTCCAATTCTTGACAACTCATAACACTTAGTTTGTTATCATTTGGGTTAGTGCTTAGGCCCAATTAAGTAGTTAATGTGGTTATACTAGGCCCAAGTACTAATCTTCACCCTTAAAATTCACCCTTACTACTTTTCACCCAAAGCCCATTAAATTCGCATGGATCAAATGCTGGCAGAAATTTTCACTTAATTTTGAAAAATTATAACTAACTCTACAAAAATTCAATTAAATTCAATTAAGGTGGTTCAAAGCCCTATGTTGCCCTTATTAAGT
Source organism: Inga oerstediana (assembly GCA_963210345.1). Lineage (NCBI taxonomy): Eukaryota > Viridiplantae > Streptophyta > Magnoliopsida > Fabales > Fabaceae > Inga > Inga oerstediana. The sequence goes on along the minus strand of OY723401.1, from coordinate 64,536,727 downwards.
TAACTTTAAAGAAAAAATGATTACTCCTATAGCTCACACGCACAAAATTCCAGATTTCACAATTACTCACTTCTGTCATAGGATAACTTCCAGATTCAATGCCCAATTTTCAAAAATCATAATTAATTCTAGAAAACTCCAAATTGAATTATTCCAAGCACATTATAAACCTACTTAAGTTTAATTTCAAATAAAAATATAATTTTCTAGAAAATGCAGCCACACAATATCCAGAAATTCATCAAACCTTGACAACTTCATAATTGGTTCCAGAAACAAGGCCAAACTTTAAAAATTCATAACTTACAAGTTACACGTCCAATTTTTTTAAGTTCTAATATTCAATGGAAAGCTAAAAGTGTCTACTCTAAGGGGAAAATAATCACAAGGATAAACAATCATATTAACCTTATAAAATTCATCCCTTTTTCCGCTATCAAAACCTGAACTTCCAGAATTTTCTTTGTTTCTAGACCTATATTTAAAAAATCATAACTTATCATAACTTTCTCTCTAGGTATCCACTTGATGCATTCTAGGAATCATTTTAAAGCTATGAATCTATACTATTTCCATGTAAAATTTCATAAATATTGGATAAGTTTTGTCTTGTCAGAACTCAACACGAACCTGAATGGCTTTCAAAAATGTCAGTTTTGACATTTTGAGTTTAAAAATCAAGAACTCATTCATTTTCATTCCAACACTACTACAAACAGGGGTTTTAACGTCCCTAGTTGGGCACTTTTAACATCTAAAAATAGGGAGACGTCTATGTGAGGGGCGTACTATATTTTAGAAAAGACGTCCCTAAAAAAAGGAAGGTCTAAAGTGGGACTTTAGAAGTCCCAAATTTAAAAAAGGGACGTCCCAATTTTGAAAAGGGGATGTCTAAAGTGAGGACTTTAGACCTCCTAAATGGAGAAAAGGGACGTCTAAAGTCATTGTGTAGGGACTTTAGACGTCCCTTTTTAAAATAGGGACATCTAAAATCTCCACTTTAGATGTCCCTTTTTCTAAAAAGGGATGTCTAAAGTCATTTGAATTTTAAATTTTCTATAGATGCTAAGGTCATCAATTACGGAAGCAAACACAAGTTCCAAATGAGTATCCTCTATAATAGTTTTGTTGAATACAAATGCTAGCTATCTCCATTCTCTTTTTGGTTCTGGAATTTCCTTTTCTGGCATCACCATACTTCCACCACTTTGCTAGCTTCGTTCAAACTTCTTTTAGTCAAACTTTAGAATTCAAAAATCCATTTTTTTCATCTCCAGATGCATTGTACCAAATCTGATTGTGAAAAAAGAGAAGAAATTATATAATAATAATAATAAACAGACAAGCATGTTAGATTTGAGAAGTGATAAAGAGAGAGTTACCGTCGCAGATAGGGGCACCAAAACGCATGATGAGAGGGGGCAGGATGGCAAGAACACCGAAGGAAGAAGCCATTTAAATCTATAGAATGTGGGTCTCTCTCTGCAATTCATCTAAGAGAAATTGAAAAATATTGTGGGAGAGAGAGAGAGAGGAAGGAAAGCGCCCCTTACATTTAATATAAGGGATGGACGTCCCTTATATTCAATGCAAATCGTAAATAAATGTTTAAATTACTTTAGGCGTCCCAAATTGACAAAGGGAAGTCTAAAGTCCCACTTTAGACGTCCCAAATTAATTTGGTACGTCTAAAGTAAAAAAATTAAAATTAAAAACTTTTTTCACTTTAGATGTCTCACTTTAGACGTCCCGTAAAAAAAAAGTTAAAAGTTTTTTCACTTTAAACGTCCCAAATTCAAAAAAGGATGTCTAAATGGTGCCTTTAGGCATCCCAATTTACATTTGGGATGCCTGAAGCTACCTAGTTCCCACCCAGAATTACAAAAATGCCACCACCTATGTTTTAGATGTCCCTATTTTAAAAAGGGACATCCTTTGGGGTAGCAAAATCTATATTATGTAGTAGTGTAAATTGTACTCTTCTTGATTCTATCACCTACTACACATCCTAAACTCCCCATATAAAAAAGAACCAAACAAACACTCCACCTATAACCTCTGTTTAAGCTTCTGCAACTTTCTATTAGAAACTCTATTTTTCGATGAATAGAACAGTGTGAAGAAAAATCAATATGTAGCCATGGATTTGCACTCTAATCTCAAAGATTTTGACTCTACATAATCCTACACATATTCCGTGTGTTTGGTGACACATTTTCAGAACCAAACAACCCCAAAATTTTCCCCAAAATCGACACACAATCACTATATTCAAACCTGTTTGGTGACAACTACTTATTTTCAGAATCGCACAACTTCTAGCAGCCATACATTCTGATGAATAACCCAAACAAACAAAATAACAATGGTTGTGTGGTTGCTTATGGCAATAACAACCTATACTAGAATAACTGTTCACCGTTTAGCTTTCGCAAGATTACGGGTCGCAAGTAATAAAGTGATAAGTCAAGATCGTTCCCACGAGGACTATGACAAAAGCGAGTTAACTAATTTAACCATGTTCTTAATTAGGTTGAATGGAATCATTTGAAATTGATCAAGTTAAATAAAGAAGTTTGATGAAAATAACAAAGGAAAACAGTGAAAATTGGGAAATTTGGTCTAACTTCAAGAGATATTAACTTAGGATTACTTCTTCCCCATTGTATTTCATAAAACTATGCAAATATCCACTTATGTTGATTAAATGAGTCTATATGCTAGTCGAAGATCCTAAAATCATCAACCAAGCTCTCTCAAGTCAAGATCGATTTTTAATCTTCATTAAAAACATTCAATCTCTTTTTTCAAAACACACAATCACTATTTTCAATCATCAACCAAAGCAAGCCTTCACATGACTATGCTAGGTTGTTAGATATATCTCTATTCTAACAACAAACCATCCAATTTAATCCCTAAACTTCAAGTCTAGTATGATTTTTCTTAAGTTCTACAATCAAAATAGCTCTCTCAAGCATCTTCCAATTGAACAACTCTAATCATGTGGTGTTCAAGCACAAGATAGCATTAAGCTCAAAGAAAAATCAACATATAATACTCATTAACCAACAAAAGCAAGATAATCTAGTAGTTTCAATCCATACAATGGGTAAAAGTAATCCTAATTAGGAGTTTTAGATACTCATGGTTGTACATGCCAAAATCTCAGCACACAATCATAATCCATATAAGTAAAATAGAGAAAAAGGAGAGAAGAATAAGAAATACTCAAGAATTGAGGCTCCAAATCCCTTCTTAATCCAATCCCAAGCTCCAAGCTCTCCAAAATACCAAACCCTAGCAGCCACTATGTTCAAGAAGTCTAGCCTCTTTCATTTTCGACCTAGCCCATGCCTTTATACTGATTTTTCTGCTTCATTTTTCAAAACGCACAGCATCAGTTTCGCGCATTCACCGTGGGTTCGCTCCAGCGAATGCCATAGAATTGTCATACAGAACTAGATAGAAGCAGTGCTTTTTCAGGTGGTTTTGCTATGACTTTGGCTACAGCAGATTCCACAGCAAGTGCAGGTTTCTCCTCCATAATGTCCATTTTCCTCTTCCTCTTACATTCTTCCCTTCCTTTCACATCTTCCCATGATCTTTGTGAGCTTTTACAACTTGTCATCCTCTACCTACAATGAGGAGGGATTCATGAGCTCTTTTAACTTTCACAAATAATTAAAACTACGTGTATTTAACTCATGATTCAACAAAATTTTGATTTATCTTATGCCCTATCACATTTTCTTGTATAATCTCTTTATATGCACAATTTGAACCCAAAAATAAGTGAAAAGAGAAGAAAATGTGCTAGAATACTCTTGATTTCTATGAGTTAACAATAACAATAGAGAAGACTCACCTATACCAGAATATGTGGTTGCTTGTGGCAATCCAACCTTCCTTCTACCTTATTTCTGGCGAGAAATTCAGCTCTCACTCACCTCCCATCTTACTTCGCTCAACCCTCTCTCCCTCTAGATGCTGGCTGACTTGAGTGAGATGAGAGAGTGAGGGAGTGTTTAATTAAATGGCTAAGTATGTGCGGGTGTGAGTCATGTGAGCTGAATAAAAGTGAGGTGAGGTGTTGAGTTTTTGTCTATGTGAAAGTGTAAGTGTGTGTTTGTGAATGGAACATGCATTTTCTAATGATGGAAGAAAATTATATCCAAGGTGGGGCTGTTGATGTGCTCTTAAAAAATGCCAAGTGTGGTGTGTGATTCGGTGTCTGGCTGTGTGTGTGTTTTTATATATACATAGGTATATTTTTATCCTAGTAATTACACACACTAGAACCTAATTTTTCCCTTTGTCTAATTTAAGATTCCTTAAATTTCGTAAGTTCCATAATTTGACTTATTATCTAACTTCATAAGTCAATATTTAAAGATTTTCTTCCTTAATTAACTTCATAAAGCCTTAAAATAATTTATCAGAAACTCCCAAGCTAAATTATGGTCATTAACTATTGTTCTTCGAATTTTCGGGGAAATAGGCCTTTAATTCCTAAGATTAATCTCTAACACCATTTAAATTTTTTTAAAAAGAAAAATTTAACCTTTTACTAAATTTTGGGATATTACAACGAAGTATTCTCACAATCTCGGACAACTCTCTTTTCTTCCTGCCCAAAGTCTAGACAATGTCATTGCTTTAACATATTTTTACTTTTTTTTTACGAAGCAGGACAAATATATACCCATTGGATCCCCATGATAGTTTGCAAAATATTAGTGTGAAGGAGTATTAGAAATTGTCTATGTTTTTCTTATATAAAGTATGTGTTACTCATGATTTATAAATAACACAACTTACATGAATTTTATTTTTTATACTAATACTCCTCCTATCCTTAATATATAAGACATATTTGGAGAGTTGATCTTGGTCCTAAATATAAGACATAATTTTCATATTTGTCAATCTTTTCCTATTTTACCCCTATTGATATGCTCTCAGCAATAATCAAGGAGGAGAGAGAATGATAGACTTAAGAAAGATGACTAGAGTGTTTTAGAAAATATATTTTATATTAACTAACTTAACTAACTTCCTTAATCTAATTAAATTAGGTAAATATGTCTTATATTAAGAACCGGAGGGAGTATCATTTCTTATGGACCCAAATTATATATCCCCAAGTCACTTTGGACTTGATCCTAATTTCTGTTGAGCTAGGATAGTTAACATTAAAGCTCACCCAATAGGTGTGTTTCCTGGGATTCAAACTTTTATTCTCCTCCTTACGAGGGTGCGACCGCTTACCATCTCAACTAACAAGTTGTTAGTTATACCAATATCTTTTTTTCATAACTTGTACATTCATTATACCAGAGGCACTTGGAGTCTATAAGGCCCGCTAATATTTTATATCAATATAATATATTGTGAATTAATTGCTAAGCCGACTGATTTAATCACTTTTATAATTTCTCTTAGTGTTCCTTCTCTTAATTACATGATATTACCCTTTGACCTTTGTCTTGCATTTTATTGTAATATCCACATATTCAGTTGTTATCCGTTGTGAGTGTTTATGTAGTGGTCTTTTCCTCTATGTATGACTGGTTCAGACTGCTTCTAGTTTTTTTTTGGTTTAATGATATTGATATTTTCATTGATAAGTATATATTTTATAATTAAATAAGTGTAAATTCTAAGATATATTTGATTAAATTTATTAATATTATTTAATTATCTTTTAATTAATTATAAGATAAAAGGATATTTCGATATAAAATCTACTCATATCCTAATTTATTTTGCAGGAGATATTATAAGATTCAAGGGAGAACAAAATATCAATATAATATATCTATATTATATGACACTCAATAATAAAGAAATGAGATAAACCATGATATCATGATAAAGACGCACGTAGAGAGGCAATATATACCTATATATATATATATATGCTAGGAGTAGCAAGAAGGAGGTGTGTTCTATTTTTCTAGTTGGTGGGGGCAAGGCAAGAGCTTTAGTGGAGGGAGATTAAAGTTTGGAGATACAGAAGAACGACAACACGGATGAAAATTCGGCATTGAATTTTTGTTTCTCCTTTCCTTTCTCTTCTTTATTTTATCTTTTTATTTTATCTTTGATTAGCTATTATTTTGGTCATGACAATGTTCAATTTATATAGCTAAACCCTTGGTTTTGGATTATTTAGTTTGATTATGGATTAGTGGATGATAATTTTTTTCGTTAATTACTTTAATATTATGTTTGTTGATTTAATTGTGTGCTTGATTATCCTAAAACAAGAGGAATCTGATTGGGACTATTTTGATGTTCTAAAAGAGCCTAGATATAGGGAATTTAGACTAGACCTTCAATTAAATCGTGTAGAATTAGATTTTTGGATTTAATTTGCTTGTAGGACAGACATATACCTACCGGCCCTACATAGTCTCATTAGACTTGTACTTAAATTAATCCAATTAAGTACTAATCGCCTAAGACATTAGGGATTAACATAGTTGGAATGCCTTTTAGTGGATCAAAAGACACTCTTAGGTAAATAAGAGACCTAGACCAGCAAATATAAGTTTAAATGCAATTAAAGGAATAAATTAGACACTAAGAAGTAATTAAGACTATAATAATCCAAGTTACCGCATAAGATTTAGAATCACCCTTAGCTTAAAACGTAGTTAGATTTGATTTCCCTTTTTTTATTAGTTAGTTTTGTTCATATCTTGATTTAAATTGTGTTCACTCAACTTAAGCAAAAGTGTAAAGTCATTACTCAACTGCATTGTTGGTACCAAGTCCTCGTGGGAACGATATCTTACTCACTCTTTATTACTTGATATGGCTCGTACACTTGCGGAGTATTTGGCTCTATATTTTGCCACTATCATTCATTAAAAAAATTACATGATATTACGTTATTTTATGGATTATATGTGCAGTGCATTTAGGAAGAAAAGACACAATATTTGTAGAAATAGCAAAATGACAGGAAGGGATGACAAGGATTGTGGCTAAAGAATAATGAAAAAGGCAAGGAAGGACCAAATTAAGGATAATAGTACCTTAGTACTGAAATGTCAATCTCACTCGTTCAATTTAATATTTTTCAAGAAAGGACGACAGATCAGGAATGTTGGGGAATCCATCGGAGGCGTAGGATATTGCTATCTAGTCTGAGTTTGTGAGTTCATGTTCTCTTTCACATTAGGAGTTTGTGAATTCAGGCGATGAAGGGGGGATATATAATTGACGAAATTAATTTTTTTAAAAAAATAAAGAAAGAAAATTTAGACCAGTTGTGGTAATGTTCGTTCTAAAAAGTCTTTCGTCTCTTATGTTAATTCTTTTCCAAATTCATGAACAAGTGCTTTCTTGATATTTCTTTTGTTTTTTTTTTCTAATACCATTTTTTTATAAAATTCTTTTATTTTCTTTTCTTTTTTTCAAAACTATACTCTCTTTTTTTTTCAATTCTCTCTTTTTTCTTCTCTTTAAGAATTTTGTTTTCTCTTCAATACCATTTCTTTTTCTTTTCCTTCTTCTTCTCTTTTGTTTTTCAAAATCTACTCTCTTTCTCTCTTTTCAAATACTTTTCTTCTCTATATACATGGCATTTCAATATATACATTGGTCAACTTTCTATTAGCAAATCACTTTTATTTTAGAATACTATGAGCACCATGAATAAATGACATACATACAACATAGGAATGGCTCAAAGGGTAAGCAAATGGTGATGAATGAGAGCTTGTGTTTGGGTGAAAGGGTTTAAAATTGAATGCCTCTTTCATTTTCATCACACTAATACAAATGTAGTTTTGAAGAAGAGTGGAAACAAATTCTAGAAGGTGAAGAACTAAGAGAGCATGCACACATGGAAAGAATTTAAGGCTCAATTAACCGTCCAATAAGGTTTTTCTCCAATGCCCACTCTAATACAATCAGTTGCATAGTAAACTAACCACAATGCATTTGCTTAACTATTCCTAATGTTAACTTTACAAACACAATCAATCCAAACATTGCAATCAATTATAAAAATGTTCAACTCTTAAAAGCATCAATGATGTAGAAACTTTCTTTTTTAGAAAAACAAGAAGTATACAAAAATCTAATTATGGGTTCATTTCTCTTCCCATTCACTTGAAAAGCAAACTATGGTTTCAAAAAGTTGCCAAAACACTAGATCACATATAAGCTCGAAGAATTTCTCACAAATCACATTTCTAAAGTAGCAAATACGACCCTTTACCACTTAGGACATGCATCAAAACGAGTCATTCTTGAAAAATTTTTGAGTTAATGGCATTTCTCATTTAAAAACAACCAAATAATGGCATTTAAAATGCATTTCCCTCCCCTACACTTAATCAACACATTGTCCTCAATATGGAAAAACACTCTAAAGGGAATGCTTAGCAAGTTGAAATTCAAGGGACAATGGTAATTAAGTAGGGCAGTGGCCAAAAATGCAAAGCATACAAAGGGGATTCTTATTATACTTACAAAACTATATTACTTCTACCTTTTCTACTGGATTGTGTCCCTCCCCCACACTTATCTTCTTCATACAACAATTAAGCTCAAAAAATCATAGGAATTACGAAGAAAACAAGTGAGGAAAGAGACAACCTGTGTTAGAATATCTTGAGTCTCTTAAAAGAGAAGTTCTTATCCCTGATGTGAATCATGCATTTGTCATGTGAACCAACTTCTCTCTCATTGAATTTCCTTGGTGGAGGTGGCTCAGGATCGATCGAAAGAGGTACAAAGATATACGGTGGATGTTGGTTCCTCCAACGACCTTTCCAAGAATGTGTCTATAAAGTAGACAAGCAAACAGCAGTATCCCATCCAAAAATAGAAACATGGAAAGATTTCAAGTGAAATAAAGGCATGTGTAGTTCCAAACTCTCCAAGTAACTATCACATCCAAGGAAATCAATGACACTCCCATAAATAGAAGTGAGACAACTACTCAATTGTTGAAAATCCTCTTGTTTTTGCGAAGTGGAAGGTGTGGAATCCAACTTAGTGTTGGGGTACACCACATCATCATAGCAATTACAAGAGGTGGAAGGAAAAAGAGTGGAAGAAAGAAGAGAATTTTTCAAGTCATTACCACCCAAAACTTTTGAATTTTCAAAAGAATCATTTTCCTTTTCTATGTTGGGTGGCAAATCACAAGAAAGAATCATTTGCATTTGTAAAATCATCAATCAAAGCATTTGAATCTTTCCGTATGAAACTAGCATGCAATTCATTAGATGCAAAAGAAAAATCTTTTTCTAGGTTTTGGTCTGTATCACTCACATCAACCACATTAGCATCCACACAAGAGTCAACATGTTTGCAACTATCATGCTTACAATCATCAATAGTACAATGAGGTGCAGCAAGATCAATGGTAGAATCAACCACTTCACTAAATACTTTCTTTCGAAACTCAACAAGCAAGTGGCATTTGTCATGATAACAATCTACGCATATTTGATCTTTCACACAAGAACATGAAAATATATCATCCAATTTATCACAATCATCCCTAGTACTATGAAGAGAAGCATTTTCAACAGTTAAAGCTTCACACAAAGAAGTAGGAGCACAGTCATCAACAAGTACGATCAAATCACTACTACTTGAACTAATGGGTTGAGCAATTATATTTTCAAACATTTGAGGAGATTCAACAATGATTTTCTCATCCACCTCATCATCACTCAAATCATAAAGTGCTTCATTAGTTAAAGTAGTAGGAGAGTCTACTTCTATAAGGATAGGATCATTACTGAAAGGTAAGGAAGATTCTTCAATGCTCGTTTGTCCTTGCTCCACTTCTTGTGTATGTATAGAAGTAGTCACTGGAGGTTCAAAATCTTCTACTTGTGAAGTGATATGTGATTCTTGAACTTGTACTCTTTGCTCTTAAATTTCTAGATAGAGAATGTCATATTGTTCCAGCTTGGTTTCAACGTTAGGTGACACTTCATAAGACTCCAAATTCTGGGAAGATTGGAGTTGAGTGAACATTGGAACATTTTCAGCACTCCCCTCTTACTCTACATGCAACTTTGAAAATATTAGAGCTCCCTCTTCATCTCCAGATTGCTCCCACCATATATAATGTATGATAGCGTTAGAAAGGTCGTCCATTTAATTGAGCTTATCTATTTGCCCCCATAAAGTGCCAGACTCCAATGTAGCATCAAATAAGCATTGATGTTCAATGTCCAACTTGTTATTTACTTCCCTTAAAGCCTACACTCGATCATCAATAGTTGGGATAGCAAGGAGTGATTTCAAATTCAATTCAACAGCATAAGATTCAAAAACACTTTGTCCAATACAAGAACAAGTAGATATGGGTGAATCATGAGAAGTAGAGGGTTGGGATGAATGTTCGTGGCATGGTGAATGGATGGCTCATATGGAAGTGTATGTGGTGGGTGAGTCTCTGGTAGAGTATGGCACTTAGAAGCCTTTTGTGCATGACACGTCATTGCTTTTTCCAACTCTTTATTGCTTTCTTCTAGTTGATCCACTTGTTGCGTACATAGGAACACAAGAGGAGGCTTTTCTTGGAAATTCTGCTTCAACACTTGTGATTGCTGAGTGAGATGCTCAAGTTCCTTTTCAAATCTTTCACTCTCTTTCTCTTGTTGTTCCATTCTTCTAATAAGAAAGTCCATTTGTGACCACCACTCTTTGGTATGATCATCCATTTGAGTTTGAAACTCTTGAATCACTTCTATTTGATGAGCAAAGGTGTCCTTATATGATTGCTCTTCATTGATAGTTTGAGTGATTTGGTTTTGGAACTCTTGAATGACTTCACCAATGATAAGTTTTTGGTTTGGCACACATGATTGGGAATGAGGTCCATAATATGGTTCCAATGGTGGGTATAGAAACTCATGAGGTGGATAATATGGGGGGAAAGTGGGATGAAATGAAGGAGGAGGTTCATGATATGACATATAGTTATATGGTGGAGGATTAGAATGAGGCTCATAATATGGGTTATATGGTAGCGAAGATGACTCATGGTATGCTCTATAGGGTGGGTGTGGTGGGCAATGAGGTTGGAAAGAAAGTTGTTGGTGAGATTTGTGGTATGGATTATGAAATGGACCACAACATTCTTCACCAATTAGACTATCTTGACATCCCAACTTAGCTTAAAGGACTTGCAAAGATTGTTGAATGAAATGGATGCTTTCAGAGATAGACTCTTTCCTTTCAGTTGAATCTCCTGCAGAAGAGAGAGATTGAAAAGGTAAACCTTGATTACCATTAAACCAAGCCATGAAAATTCAATACAATAAATTCCTAATGAATCACAAGATAACTATCTAACTAAAACCTATGAAAACTACGAAAAAGAATCTAAGAGAATACAAATGCAAGTGAAAAAGAAAGAAAAGTATCAACTTGACAAACAATGCAAATATGCTATGAATTAACTTGGAGACATGGTGAATTCATACAAATGAGCTCAAAATCATATCAAATTGAAAGCAAATAACACCACACAGAAGCTACCAAGTCAAAATAATGCAAGAATGCAATGAATACTATGCAAACTACCTAAACGTAAAAATCCTAAAGTATATGCAATGAAAAATCAAATATGCAAAACTAACAAGCTTCACCCGAGTGACCCCTTGTCAAAAAATGAATTTGACAATTAGATTACCTAGGGAGCCAATTACTTAGCTCCCCGGCAATGGCGTCATTTAATCGATGAACTTTTTGTCTCTTAGCCTTGGGGTCCACAATCAAAATTTAACCAAGAATTGCGTATAGGCAAACCAAGGATCATTCTCTCTTCTCGAGAAGCCTTTTATTGAATCCTAAGTAACCTAATATGCCATGCAAATGCAATGAAAACAAGGGGAAATTGATTTTGGTTTTTCAAATGAATAATTAAAAGAAGGATGCATTTTAATTAAATGCTAATCTATTTTTTTTATTTTCTTTATGAAATGAAATGGAGTATGAAAATAGATATAAAATGTATAATGAATGTCCTTGAAAATGGAGTAGTGGTTGTCATAATTCAATTATATATAGGAGTAAATGTTCACCAAGTCTTGATAAAAAACCCCAAGCAAACGCTTGAGTCTAATGTTCTTAATTAGTAATTACTCCTATTAACATAGCTAGCAATCACCTCTTAAGGCACTATTAAAGTACACTTAGTGTGTGATTAGGATTAGATTAATGTAACTTGCTTTCTCTTGATATGAATGTGATAACACGACATTTAATTGATCCAATTCAATCATATTTTCTTACAATAACACGTAGAAAGCACAATCTCATTGAATCAATAAAGAAAATACATATATATAAATTCAACAAGCTACAAAAATTCTAATCTTATCACATAGGTTCAATCCACAAAGTTATCCAAATGGGTAAACTAAGTCTCAACAGTTCAAATCATCATTCCTAAAACTAGGAAATCCAAACAAAAATAGAGAAAATAGATTGAACAAAGTAAACTCCCCTTTTAAGCTCTGAAAGTCAAGCTATTGTCCATCCCAAGAAGCAAGGCAAGCTCAGCCACGCATTACTTTAAAATAACTAGAGAAAATTCAGAAACATGGCTGCCACGTGGTATTTCATTGGTGGTGAAATGCAGAGGAAAAAAACAGTGGAAGGATGATGGTGAATGGTGTTTGAAGTTGAGAACAGAGGTGTAGGGACGGTGATGAGAGAATAAAAAATGGGAAAGGTCAGTGGTGATGTCGATTCTATGAAGCTGAAAAGAAACGGTGAGAAGTAGAGGAGCAACGACGGTGCTGGACAAGGGAGGCTGTGGATTGAGAACAAAGGAGGTTGGAAGAAAATAATGGAGACAAAACATAGGAATATTCGCCGGTAATGGAGGTGGTGGTGTCTGATGGTGGCCATCGGAATTAGGAAGAACAGAAGTGGTGGCTGTGGTATTTGGTTCCGGTGACGGTGGCGTTTTGGTGAGGAGGTATGTCGAGGCTTTCTTCTCCGTCTGGAAGTGTTGATGGCAGTAGTAACACCAATAGTGGAGAGTCGATGGTGGTGGTAATTAGAAAAGGTAGATGTCCTCTCAAACTCCCTCTTCCCAATCTCAAGTTCACAGGTCTCTGTTCTCTTCTCCATTGTGATCTCTCTCTCCCTCCGTTGAAGACTCAACGACAGTGTTGGAAAGGGTGGTCACCGACGACTATGGTGAAGTAGATGAAGGCTGCCGGCGAAAATGGAAGAGGAAGGTAGGAAGAAGATGATATGCGATGATCCGATCCCCCTTAGCTGTTGGGCCTCTACCTGTGATAAAACCTTCAGCCGCTATTTGTGTTGGGTCCTCGGGTCTCTGCCATGTCCAAATGCCATATCCACAGGGTCCAGTAGGTATCGGATCCCTTAGTCAAAACGATGTGTTTTGACCAAGGGACCAAAATGAAAACTTTGAAACCTTTCCTTGAGGGACTAAAATACACATTTTTGGAACCTTGGCAGGGAGAAACATAATTATGAACTTTTTGGGTCTTTATCTATAATTTTACATTGTCCCTTTTCTTCATTATTTTGTAATTTTCACAAAATATGGTGGCCCTTTCTGTGATATTTCCCAATCATCAAAATATTAATTTTGACCTCTAAAATCTGTAATTTTCTTCCAAAACACCTGAAATGTAAGATTAAGCATAATTGTAGCATCAAAAGTCCAAGAAAACATTTGTATGAATAATTAACAAATTTATGACCATTTTTCCCTTAATTACGACTAATTCAATTAGTGCTTAATCATGCAATAATGTCCCAGAAAAATCATTAAAAATCCCAATTTAGTTATGAAAAATCATATAAAATTATGGTTCAATCAGGCTTTTTAAAGTTAGACCAGTTGTGGTCGTCTCTACACGCTGGCATCACTTGAATGTGGTTATTCATATGATCCATATTGTCCAAATTCTTAACCCACACCTAGACGTCGTACATATGACCATGAACTAGCTCCTATATATATTTTTTAAATAGGAATACTGTTAGAATAATTCATGTTGTACCATAAATTGTACCTCAAATATAGTATAAAGTATTCTACAGATATAGCAAAAAACTTCTAGAGGCACCTCTTGCCATATCTTATCTTTGATTGTGAATGAGTTAATGAACATTGAAAGGAATACTTCAAAACAGACGATGTCAAAAGATAAATTGTCAGGTCACACTTTTGACTGACTGCATGTCATAGCAATGGCAACTGATATGAAAGCCGTCGCCAGTTAGAGAACTTCAGGGAGTAGCTAGGTTTTCTAAAGCTCTGATTTAGACGGCCGTAAAACTTCATTGTTTATTTCACCATCAGATAATGCATAAACTTAATTGTATTATCACAGTACATCTTGATTGGCCTAGAGATTGAATCCACAATCTTAAGCTCAGCGCAATGAAATTTTTTATTCAAATTACTTGTGAACTTGCCTCAAAACATACTATGTACTGAGCATCATAAGTAGAGGGATCTTTAAGTGTTTATTTTGTACTTTTCCATGATATAGCTCTATCTGCTAGTATGTAATCGGTAGTAAACTTGTTTGTGTCCAAACATCCTCCTAGATCAAAGTCTGAGTAACCAACAACTTCTAGGTCATCTATTTTTCGGTATGTGAGCATGTAGTGCTTAGTACCTTATAGGTATCTAAACACCTTCTTTGTAGCTGTCTAATGTGCTTCCCTTGGATCACTTTAGTACCTTCCTAACATGCCACAACAAAAGCTATGTTAGGTCTTGTGCAAACTTGTGCATACATCAAGCTTCCCACTGCTAATGCATATGGGACCTTTACCATTTTCTTTCTTTGAAGCTCATTCTTAGGACATTGATCTAGACTAAACTTGTCCCCCTTCTCAAGAGGAGCTATGTTAGCTAAGCAATTTTGCATCCCGAATCATTTAAGAACTTTGTTGATATAGGTTTGTTGAGACAAGCCTAAAATGCCTTGAACTCTATCTCTATGGATCTTGATGCAAATGACATAGGATGCCTCACCCATATCCTTCATATCAAAGTTCTTGCACAAGAAATATTTAACTTCACTTAATAGTCCTAGATTATTGGTTGCAAGCAATATGTCATCGACATACAAAACTAGAAGTATGATCTTGCTCCCACTAACCTTGTGGTATATGCATTCATCCATGATGTTCTCATTGAAACCAAATGATGTGATCACTTTATGGAACTTCAAATACCACTATCATGAGGCTTGCTTCAAGCTATAGATCAATTTCTTTAACTTGCATATCATATGTTCCTTATCCTTTGCAACAAATCCCTTAGGCTACTTCATGTATACTTCTTCCTCAAGAACCCTACCTATTGATGAAAGTAGTCTTGACATCCATTTGGTGTAACTCTAGATCAAAATAAGCAACCAATGTCGTGATTATGTGGAAAGAATCTTTCATTGATACAGGGGAAAAGGCTTCCCTATAGTTGACCCCTTCCACTTATGTGAAGCCCTTAGTAACCAACCTAGTCTTGTATCGATCGATGTTAGCTTGTTAGTCTCTCTTGGTTTTGTAAACCCATCTACAGCCAATGGCCTGATACCTACTCAGTAACTCCACAAGATCCCATACACCATTGTTTGCCGTAGAATTCATTTCAGCAGTCATAGCATCATGTCATAACTTAGAGTTCTCACTCTTAACAGCCTGAGTAAACATTAATGGATCATTTTCTATGCTAATCTCACAGTCAGTCTCAACATAGTATACCACGTAGTCACTAGGTAATGATAGTCTTCTTTCTACAGGTGATCTTGTTAATTCAACCTCTTGAGTTGGTTTAAGTTGTTCATCCGATACATCCTCCACCACAACTTGTCTTCATTCTTTATGTGTGTAAGGTGGATAAATATGAACAAATCCTTCATTATGTAAATCAGGGGTTACTTACATATGGTCATCATTTGTTTGATCACTTCCACTATTCACATCTTTCTCAAGAAAGACATGATTCCTAGATTCTACAAAACGTGTAGAAGGTGGAGGACCATAGAACCTATAACCTTTTGTCATATCCGAATAGCCGACAAAGTAAGCTCCAATGGTTTAAGGATTAACTTCTTTTCTTGTGGATCGTATACTCTTTCTTCCGCAAGATAGCCCCATACCCTAAGGTGTCTTAAACTAAGTTTTCATCATTTCTAGATTTCAAAGGGTGTTTTTGGCACTACCTTTGTTGGAACCCTATATATTATGTGCACAACTGTCTTGAGTGCCTCCTTCCACAAGGATGTTGGAAGTTTGGAGCTACTCATTATGCTCCTAACCATGTTCAGCAAGGTCATATTGCTTCCTTCTACTATACCATTCAAGATAATGGCTCGTCCACGAGGCGCAAACCCTTGGAATTTCTGATTCTGAGGAGTAACTCATCATATTATCACAGTTGTTGGGGGCTACAAAACAATGTTGGGATACATATGTGTTATCATTATTGTTGGACCACGTAAGATTTTTCTCTCTTCATCAATTGTCATTTATCTTGTCATAGAGATTATTAACCATGCATAATGTGTGTCTATATATATAAATATACTGTTAAATGCCGTGTCTTTGAAGTCGGAGGTTAGTGGTCATAATCATCAAGTGATTACGTAATCCAAGAATTCAGTAAATCACGGTAAACGAATTTGATGAAGATGGGGATTTGCGTCTCATATTAATATACTTGTTTGTTATGTTAAGCTTAGTGGTTGGATCTTGTAGGAGTAATTAATTATTTATTCATTTTCTTGAAATATTTTGTGGCTTAGAAAGTACATACTTGTGGTCCATGAATGATTTTATTTGTTGAATATCACTACTCATATTTATAATATTTTTTAAAAATACATGCAATATTTTTTATTTATTATCAATTTGATTACATTTAAATTGGAGACGTGACAGTGTTATAATTTATATGAAGTATTTGCTACATTATCAATCATGGACATGACGGTGTTATACCTGTTGGCAATATATCTACATATATAGTCTTTCATTAGTATCCCTCTTCTAAAAATATGAATTTTGGCATGCCAAAATCCATTAACTTAGGTTTGTTTGGAATGAGAGGAGGGGAGGGAAAGTGGACGGAGGGAAAATCTTTTTGAGTTGGATTAGAAAAAATGAGAGAAGTGGGGTTAACTGTTTTTAATTTATTTTTCTTATTCTTTTATCATACATATTTTCTGTATTAAAATTTTGTAACCCCGCTCCTCCAATTCTCTTAAATCTAACTCATAAAATTTTTCCCTCCCCTCCCTTTCCATCCAAATCACTTATACCAAACAAATATTTTTAAGAATGGTGAGTTGATAATTAAAATATGAAACATTAGGGTCCTTAACTTAAACTTTTAAAGGTTATGGATGTTATACGCAACTGAAACAATGTTTGGGGTTTTTTTGTGTATGTGTTAATATCATCTTTAGTCCCTCAAATTTGTCCTCATTTTGGTTTTGGTCCATCAAATTTGAAACCATAGGTTTTGGTCTTTGTAAGGGTAAAATGATCCATGTCGTTATTGAGTTAGAGGGACCAATGATTTAAAGGAAATGAAACTTGAGGGACAAAACTTATGGTTTAAAACTTGGAGGACAAAAACTAAAATAAGGACAAACTTACTGGACCAAAAATTATATTAATCCTTTGTGTATTTTAGCCAAAATATATTTTTTATTTTTATTGTATTATATATTTCTCTCGCCAATAAACATCCTTATCTTCAATTGGAGGATTTTTTAGCTCCACCTTAAATAACACGCCATAATTGTAGATATTCTCTTAGTATCAAGTTATAGTTATACATTTAAGGTGAGAAAAGTTATACATTGATTAATAAGAATGGTGAACATTAAATAAATCAATAATTTTTTAATGTAATTTTTTGTGTATATTGAGAGGATTTAAACTCTTGACTTAGAGGAATAAAGATATATAAATTTTAAATTTGTATTGCTACAGAATTTTCGTTATTTTAACCATCATAGAATAGTAATTATTTAATTACATGTTTGTTGCTGACTTCTTGTCATTCTCCAAAACCCGAAAAATGTATAATCTATATATCATATAATAGTATCCACCAAGCCGATTGCTCTTATGCGGCTTCCCCTTGGCTTGGTGGATAAGAGCAATCGGCTTGGTGGATTACTATTATATGATATATAGTGCCAACCTATTATTTCATAGGGAAATTCAAAATTCAGACCTTCTTCAACATCCCTGAAGCCTCAAATATATGCTATCTCATTTCATAGTGTAAACCATTGTTTGTCTTTTTTTCTGTCTCATTTCAAATTTTCAAATCCCTTTCACTTTTCACCCTCTCTTCCTCTTCATCTGTATGTATGTTAGCCATCTGGAAGTGATGGACGGTGGGAAGATCTTGCGATGGAGGCGACAACGGAGAATCATCGATGATGCTGGTGCTGACGATATGGATAGGCAGTGATGATTTCATTGCGAACGGCGTTATACTATTGCATCCTACTGAAATAATTTCATTTCTTCCTCTTATTTTTCTTCTTTCCTGTTGATTTTTGGCACTACCCATAGTTTGTTGATTATGTTGTGTTGCACTCAATTTCACTTTTCATTTAAACATACGACTATCTACACCTGATCAGGCGTTACTTTTCTTCTTCTTACTTTTGCAGGATTTCCGAGGCTTCTTGAATGACTTGCAAGATTGCAAACTTTCTTGAAAGGACAAAGCGCGTAAAATGAAGTCACAAGTGTTGCAGAAGAGAAAAAGTTTTTTTTTTTTTTTTCTTATCTCAGAAAAGTTGTGAGTTGTTCTCAGAATTTTTATGTGAATGAAAACCAGCCACCAAAGTATAGCAAATTGGATAATTAATACTCCCATCTAATTGTACTGTCGTTTCTGATGCTCTAGGTTCGTCCGCCATTAGAGCTTTGTGGAGAGAGAAAAACGCGATTATCTCTGAATCTTGGTAAATCTCGCGTTTACGTTGTGGAGAGAGAAATTGTGATCAAACGGCGTGATGAGGATTTCGTGGAGAGAAGCTGTGTTCACGATAATGGTTGATCAAATGGCGCAGTGAAGATTTCGTGGAGAGAGCCTTTGGTTCTTCTGACCAAATGGCGCGTCGAGCTTCTGTTTCTTCCGTCCAAATGACGCGTTTTCTTAGTTGCAGCTAGGGTTTCTGGGTGGGAGATAACGTAGTGGGCTCGGATCTTGAAAAGGAAGAAGTGCGAATGAAGTGAATAAGTGCCCTCGTTGATCTGATTAGGAATTTGGCACAGATAGACCTGATTGGAATTTTATATTCTTTTTTATTATTTTGTTAGAGGAAAAAATGATGTCAATTTGAATTAAAAAATAGTTTTTTTCGTCATATGTGGGCTTTACTAACTCTATTTTATTGAATTCAACCAGGTGCTATACTAACGATAAAAAAAAAAAAAATCACGTAACAAAAAAAAACGATAAAAAAATCCACATTTATCTCGATGAAAATTTGTACTCAGATATTACGTATACTGAAGGAAATGTGATTATGGATATTTTTCATCTCATCTTTGCTCAAACAACCCAATCTCCGAGCACCCATCAGTAAAGTAGGCATTCCAAATAAGGAGTCGCATTATATTCTCTCAAATGTATGCCTTCTCCAATAATTTTGGTAGTTTAAAAAATAACTTTCGTCATATGTGTGCCTTTTCTTTTCGTCCAATATAATAGCTTTACTAAGTACTAATGATAAGAAAATTCAAATTTATTTCACTTTTTGTAGTCAATGGTTTACACATAAATATTACTCTATCCATTTATTTAAATATTACTTATATATGTAGATGAATATTTTTTCATATATAAATTAAATTATATTATTTTAATTACAATTGGCATGACCACTGTTCAACTATAGTTAGACTATTTAGACTATTTGGCTCTTGATGACTGCAAAAAAGATTTTTGGATTAGTTTTATTGTGTCCTAGGCTTCTGTAACCCCCTACCTTAATAACCATATTTATAGTTCGAGAATGCATCATTAAGTTGAAATAGAGACCAGTGGTTAACTTAAAATTTTTCCAAAACTTGTTTAGTGCGGTCTCACGTTCACATCTCGAATATAATTGGTCTAACCAGTTTGGTTTCATTTATACATATCAGAGTGCAACCAAAAATTCCCGACAACGCTCAGGTTTCGTTACTTAATAAAGGGTTTACACGATTAGTTTCCCATACAGGGGATTACACAACACTATTCAATATATACAACATGTGCAACTTATCCCCAACAAAATATGACAACCAACTACCAAAATTAAAACTTCTAGCTAGAAGCTCTAACCGCCCTTCATTACTTGCTTTTCCTTTGAACCGCTTGCCCTTGCTGTAGGTTAGTCATTGGAAAGAATGAGATTCAAAAGAATCTCAGTAGTAACAATTCACTTATCACATGTACAATCACAAAGCATGTAAGCAAATCACAACAACAACATCACAACGGCATTTCGGCAACAGCTTTCGCTGCATTCACAACAGCATATTTCACAACAGCATGTTTCACAACAGCACAACAACAACATTTCACAACGGCAATGTTACATCACGGCATATTCAATGAAAAGACATACATGCAAGGCATCATACATAGAATAAGAGAAAGAGTCACTACCTTGTTCTTTCCGCTCGTGCACTGGCACTGGTTTATCACGTGCAGGGCAAATGTCAAATCCTATAATTAGAATTACGGGCGACATGTTATTACTTAATCCAATTCTTTAATTCAAACACTTAAGTTGGTTATCATTAGGGACATTTAATCAAATCAACTAAGGAGTTAAAGTGGTCAATTAACCTAAAAGACCAATTCCTAACCCCAAAGTTCAACAATACTATATTATGCCATTACATTTTCAATTTTCGCATAAGAGACCAAATCTGCCAGAATTTTCTCCAGACTTTGAAAAATCATAACTAATTCTACAAAAATTGAAATGAGGTGATCCCAAGTCCTATGGAAAGCTATTGAAGTCCTCTTCATAGGAAAAATATGAATCATTACTGGAAATCACCACAAAATTCCAGAATTACACAAAATCCCACACTGCTCCAGAATTAAGTCCAGTTTCGACATCAAACTTTGGGCAACCAGAACTCACATCTCAAAAAACGAAATGACACAAAGTATATGTCCATTTTGAAGCTTGGAATGTGAACTTTAAGACTGGAAAGTTTCATAATTTTTAGAGATCATTTGGTTATCCAAAAACACCACACAAGTAGAGTACCTCGCTGGAATCCTGTTCAGGCTGAAAACCCAAATTTACACTTTAAGTTCCAATGACCCAAAATTCACAACCTAGGGCTATTCCCACATAATTTTTCGTGTAGAACACAATGGTAACATCAAAATTAACAAATTCCCACTCATTCTCCATGTCCTGTTTTGGCAGAAAAATCAAAATAAATCCCAACAATTACCAACTTCTAATTTCAGCATCAAACTTATGTCAAATGGTTTCCAATCATCATAAACCACCAATAACATAACCAAAACATCATGAATTACCCAAACCCTTGTTTAGCCAAAATCAGGGCAGATTTACACATGCCAAAATACTCAACCAACCAACACAACCAATAGCTCAAATTAATGCTAATACTCACCTCTTGCTTCTCCTTAGCTCCTTTCTTTGGTTTTTCAGCTTTTGTTCTTGGATGATGGCACAAAAGACCTCCTCTTGAAATTCTAAAACCATAGAAATGAAGACCTCATCAAGAGGAACAATGTTTATGAAGGACACTTGAGCCATAGATGAGGTTAAGGAGGTGAAAATCAAGGTGGAAAGTCTCACCTTTTCCTTGCTCTTCTTTCTCTTTCGTTGGAGCTGCAGCACCGACTTGAAGAGTGAGAGAGAGAGTGATGAATAATCAGATTTTTGGCTTCCTTTATCCCTTAAGAGCTGACCAAAAAGTTGGACCAAATGGAGAGAAAATTGTGGCTAATATTAATTCCTTGGCCATACATATTTTTTTGAGTAACTTGTCTAGGTGTCATTGGTACAAGAAGAGTGCACTTTTCTCTTTCCTTCTTTCTTCTTTCTTGAAATGCTTGACCGACTTATGCTTGGCAAAAAGGTGAGAATATCCTTTGATTAACTTCTCTTTCTCTTTCCCTTATGATTGAACGTCCAACATAAGCATATGGTCAAGAAATTATATTGATTAAATCCTAGCCACTTTTATTGACTTTTCATATGGAAAAGATGAAGTATACATGATATTAATTCTCTTTCCCTCATGTCATGCGAATTTTAGCCTAGGAAAAGAGATGATGATCTTTGGTAATATCTCCTTGAATAATAAAGTTAATTCCCCAATTAGCATGAGATTGTTGACCAAGTCCTCATCTTTTTATAACTTGGTCCAATTGCTTCCATATGTCATATTTAATAGCCAATAGGTATTTTTCTCTTGGTTTTCTCCCTTGTCATACGTGAATCATGGCCTTTTGAAGAAGAAGATTATCTTGTAAAATATCATCTTGCAATATAATATTTAGTGGCCAATTTTGCATGTGAAATTTAACTAAAGTCATAACAAAATTTCCAGAGTTAATTCTGTCATTAATCCCATCATCTATTCTGTACATTTAGTCCTTAAGTACATTTTGGGATATTACAGCTTCTCTCAGTCTTACTCTTTCTTTTATCATTTATTTTTCTCTCCCTCATGTTTCATGTCAAACATTTATTAGAAAATCTTTCATGAATATGGAAACCCCTGTCTTCTTTTTGATCTTCTGAGATAGTGATGTTCTTTTGTGAAGATGTGCCTTGATGACAGCAGGATCATAAGAGCAGTAATAAATGTTTTCATCAAAGACGGAAAATTTTATGAGATAGTGAAGGAAAGAGAAAAAATAAGATATTAATAGTAGAAAACATTATTCAAAGAAGAAAAAAGAGCTTTGATTCAGTGATGGACCCGTTCTTGAAGCATTGCTCTTGAAGTCGACGTATGATGCTTTCTTACTAATGGAAGGAAGATTATGGTTCAAATTCAAACCCAGCCTCACATTTGCTTCTTCCTCTTAACCAGTGTTTTCTCCTCCTGAGTTATTTTTTGAATGCCTTTGATCCTCCCTTGACCCTCTATCAGTGAACCCATAAAACAAAGTCATACAAAATGCATTTTCATCTTGTCATACATAAAAATGAAGATACAAAGGTCTCAAGAATAAGTTGAAAATCATACACACACACACACACACGATTATATATATATATAAATATTTACATGGATTTTAGTTGATTTGTAAGGCAAAATGGTTAAAGAAGGAAATACTACTGCTAAGGGTTTGGATGAAGCTGAATGATTGTGTATAAAGCTACATGGCATGGAGGTGAATGAATTAAAGCTGCTAGCATCATATCAGAAAATCACAAATACAAAAGCACAACCTCTGGGAATCATAAAAGCTGATTAGAATATATATATATATATATTCCCTTTCTTCTGTTTATTGTCTCTGCCTTACTTTCCTGCACACTAAGCACTCTATGTATGAAAATGGAATTCACATGTATTAATGCCATAGAAGTCCCTTGTGATACGAATTAAATGATATTAACATGTGAGGCATTTACTAACTTACACAATATAAATTTTGCCAGTAAGGGAATATATATGCCTACCTATTGCATGTCCTGTATATGCCTACCAATTATTTGGTGAAGAAAAGTACATATGCCTACCAATATAAAGGTGCAGTTGACTCTTTTATTTAAACCCCGATGCCTTTGTTAGCTGCAGGAAGTTCCTATGCTACACTTTCTGAATGCATTCACTGTCCTCCCTCCTTGATGAATCCCTCGGTTCTGCTGTTTAGGAGTTTTTTTTTCAATTTAATCTATTCCTCTATTTGCGTGCATGCAAGCATTTGACCTATGGTTACTTTTCTCAGTTTTCCATGGCTAATAGGTTATGTTCCCACAAATGTTGTGTTTCACCTTTTTTGATGCTGTGATTGTGTACTCAGAAAAGGGAGGTCCTGCTTCTTCCATTTATCTAAATGTTGTCTCATTGAAGTTAATTCTGCTTACATATTTATGGATAGCCTGGTCATCCCTGTTGTAAAGTTAACTAAGCAGCCATCCTTATGAATATATAAAGCCCATGCTTCTGTAATTATTTATAACCTGTTGCAAGTAAAAAAAGTCATACAAATGAAATCAACTTGAACCAATACCTTATTGTTGCTTTTCTCTTGTCTTTCAGCACTTTAACACTTGCGTGTGACAATACAGCTCCTACAATAATCATATATTCTTGAAAGCTGACCCTGTTGATTACACCATTTGCTTGAACCATATGCTGATATATGCTATAACCATATGCGGATATCTTGTAAGTAGATTTGCTTCTATTCCTTCATAATTTGTGCTTTCATTCTCATTCTCTATGTTCACTGTTGCATTTAAACAATACACGACAATCTCTCCATTCCCTCCAAATAAATCTTACTTCTTCTTTTTTTGGCATATCCTCCAAATAATTTTTGCCGTTGTATCAAGTGTCAACAAGCTTTGTTGTATTGAAGGAAAGACATATATATATGGACAAACAAGAACCCGCGAAAGATTTGCTTTTTATGTACTATAGCTTAAGCACATGTCCAGATTAAATAAAATGATGACTACCCCTATGTTTTGCATGTTTAAGGAAACATTTTTTATAGTACACAAAACAAAGCTGTGCTCATATATCTATGTTAGAGTCCTTGAATGTTTTGCTTTTCATTAAAGGCATATGGTACTCGACAAACAGCTACCCAAGAGTATAAATACTTAGTACAAAATTATAATAAAGGCAATATATATTTCATATGGCAAGCTTTAAGGGGTTTTACTTTCCCACATATTCTTTTGCAAGTTGAGCATTGCTTGATCACGTATGGAAGTGACCCTTCCTTCATGATTTCTTAATCCAAACCCAGTTTAAACCTTAATTAAAGTAGTTGTCCAACTTAAAGCTAAGAAAGTAGATATGATCCAGATGTCTTAGTTTATTCCACTATGCTTTTAGTGGAATATATACGTGCAAAATGCACTGACAGCTTTATATTGTTTTTTTTTTTTTATTAAACCCACTGGTCTCGTGTTTGAGGTAAGAATTTGGGTCTCACTTATTGAAAGCTGAATGGAAAGAATATGCTACGTAGACACCTACTTCTGTAGTGTCTTTAGTACCCCTTCCTTCTCATTTTTTCTTTTGTAATTAATGGGTATATTTTTTAATACATGGAGATTTTGTCCACTGCACTTGCTTTGAATTTTTCAGTCTTATATTTAACTTTTTTTATGCTTTTATTTGCTGTATTATATTTTTTTTATGTCGTGTTATATTCCAGGATGATTGATAAAAAGATCAAATGTGTACATAATGCATTTGAAGAGTGTAGAACTCTGGATGTTAACAATCTTTATAAGAAGGATGAAGAGAGAACAATAAAAGAATATATTTAATAAGTTTTTCTTGGGAAAATTGCATTTAGGTCACAAGGTTCAAACCATGCTTATTTTCATAGAAGGTGACAACTTCATACTATTGCATTATTTAGTTGCAGTGGCTTAGCTCTCCTCCAAGTAATACAATACATTTCTCTATTAGGTTCAATTCTTCCTCCTTTGGGGGGAAAAATGTTCTTCCTCATCTATCATTGCCACCAATTGTTTGATTTCCTGTGCACTCTCTACATGTTAGTTACTTTCAAAGAATAGAAGGTTCTATGCAGTTTCATTTAATATTATCTTATCATCTCCATTCACTTCTAATAAGTTTAATAGTGATACTTGGCTACACCAATCACTCAACAAATATATATATCTTCTTAATTTTTCATGGCACATGGGGATTCTGCCACAAGGACTTCCATTGTCTCAACTTATGATAAGAGTCATTGTTACCCAGATATGTTTAAATTTTTGTAAAAAATAATTGGTCAATGTACATTTTTGCATTTTGTGTGGGTGTTTTTTGTTTTGTGTGTGTGGGGGGGGTGTTTAAAAGTGATGAATACATTAGCATCACTGAAAAAGACTATCCAAATAAGCAAATGAGTTGCTTTATTAATGTATTTGCATCATTGATTTTGAATGGTAGCTATTAGGGTTTGTTAATATATATGCATCTTAAAATGAAACTTGTGTTCATATCATGTTTATTTACGAGTGGATATGTTAGAAGGGAAGAACTGCATGTAATTTTCGATCTATTATGGAGTGATAGCATTTATTTTTTTAAAAATAGATATGATTTTATACTCTCATGTAGAATTTAATTATTTTGCTTTGAGTAGATGTGCGGGGGAGTTCATACTATTTGCTTTTTATAGCAACATCATAGAGGTATC
Organism: Inga oerstediana; assembly: GCA_963210345.1. Taxonomy (NCBI): domain Eukaryota; kingdom Viridiplantae; phylum Streptophyta; class Magnoliopsida; order Fabales; family Fabaceae; genus Inga; species Inga oerstediana. The sequence goes on along the minus strand of OY723401.1, from coordinate 64,510,308 downwards.
ACTGTTATTTAAATTTTGCAATTTCAGGAGGGTTTAAAACTTTCACATCACCTTATATATGTTTTTTTTGGAAAACTAGGGAGAAATGACAAAGAAAAAATATTTATTAATAAGGATATTAAAAACTATAATTATTTTGAATGACTAAAAATCAAAATATAAATTTTCAGTTACAAAATTAATCCTGGTCATATTCCCTACATTCTCTCTAATTCTATCTTAACTATTTGACAGTTATGTCTCTCCTTATATCATTTGTACTAGTTTTACATTTTTGGAACTTATTCGATATTATTGTGTTTGAAATTTATTCATTAGGATTTTGGTTTAGCAATAATATAGATGTTAAAAAAATAAATCACAATTCAAAGATAAGGTGCAATAATTGAATTTTTTGTGATTTTTTCATGTGTTTAAAAAATAATCAAAACCTAGAAAGATGTAGGTTTCTAATTATTTTTAGATTTTAGATGCTCTTTTAATTTGGAAAAAAGTTAGAGATAATCCGATGTACATGCGAGAGAATATAATAAAAATATTGGGTTGCATATAGATATTTTTTTAAAAAAAATCTAGATATACATGGAGATATCATCATATTTCATAGCTAACCGTCTAATAGTTGAGATTTGAGTATTTTTTTCACCTGAACACCATTATAAATCACTACCCATCACTTTTTAGAAATCATTGGTCATAATAATTGTTATTTTGAATGGTCACTAAAATTTATTATTAGGGAAAATCCTTTTAAAAGCCATTTAAAATATCCCAATTGTAATTTGGGTCACTAAAGTTAACAAATCACTAAAAAGGTCAGCTGAACTAAATTTGGATTTAAAAATTGGGTCAAATTACCTCTATGCCCCTAGTAATTAATGTCTCAAATGGCCACACAATAAACCTCTAATTAATTATATCATTCTATTTAACAAAAACCAAATTAAATGTCAATATTTCGTATCATTTTATTGAGTGTATGTGTATCAACAAGGTTGATTTAGCAAAGGAAAATACAGCAAAATTATAATTATTAATTGAAAAGAATATTTTCATTCAAATTTCACAGCTTCGTATTTATCTTTTTGTTCCTAGGTTGACACTAATAAATAAATAAACAAATAAATGCATATTGTCACCCTACTAAAGCTTGACAGCCTGAGAAAATTAAAGTGGAGACAAAAGAAACAAGGAAATGTTTCACAGGAATGCTTGCTTTTGCCATTTCATTTTCAAATGTCGCCTCATAAGCCATTAGCTGCATTTCTACTTTGGTAATGTGATTAAGGGACTTTTGTCTTTTACATTAGTCTTGGAATCCACAATCAAAAATTAATTAAGGATTGCATATAGGCAAACCTAAGATCATTCTCTTTCTCCACGAACTTTTATTGAATCCTAAGTAATCTAAATATCATGTAAATGCAATGAAAGCAGGGGGAAATTTGTTTTGGATTTTTGTTGAAAATAGAAAAATGCAGGATTTAATTAAAATCCTAATGCTATGATTTTTTGTCTTTTCAAATAATGAATAGAAAGGAATTGAAATTGGAAATATAAATGATGAAATGCGTCTTGGTAGCAAAGTTAATGTCTTTTCTAACTTCTTAAAATGATTTGGGAATTAATATCAAGTCAAATTTGAAACCTCAAGCAATCGCATTGAGTTCAATTTACTTAGTTAATGACTAATCCTATGATCGTATTCATAGTCATCTCTTATATAAATTGTTAAAAACCACTTGATGTGTGTTTGAAAAATCATTTCAATGCACTTGTTTACTCTTAAATGAGAGCATTATCGCGACACTCAATTTGAAATAAATCCATCACACAAACTAATAATCATATAGAATGCATAATTTCAATAATTCAAAAGTAAAATAAGTTCAATACATAATCCAAATGCACTAATATAAAATTCAACAAAAGAGCAATCCATTATAAACAAATAATCACCCATCTAAGTCTCACAAACATATACTAACACATAATTAATCCAAACATAATACAATATATGAATTGAGCTAATGAAAAACTGATAAACTCCCTTTATAGCATATTGAAGCTCTAACCACTCTCCACCACCAAGAAGCAAGAAATTTAGCCACACATAACCACTGCCACAGTCCAGATGAATTGCTCAACCAAAATTTCCAGAAAAATCAGTCACACATGACCTTAATTGCAATCATAGCATCTTCAAAAACACCACCATAATTCCATGGAAAATGATGAAATGGCCAAAATAAAGGGGAAAGAAAGTAGAAGCTATCGGTCCAGAGGGGAAAAACAGAGAGAATGAGGCAATGGAAGTAGAAGGGAAATAGGAAGGGGACAATGATGAAGATGAACAGAGGCGCTGTGCTGATGATTAATGGAGGTGGTGGCGAGTTGAAGGAGTTGCAGCTGGAAGGAATGGTGACCGATTCAGGCTGTGATGAGAACAGAGGAGAAACGCGGTGTCAATGCGATGGTGGTGCTAGCGACGGAGGAAGAAGGTCCAATCGGTGGTGGTGTGTCTCCTCTGACAGTACCGATGTTCACTCGGCGGTGGTGTGATCAAGAGGAAGGCCGATGGTAGTGTGAGAGGAAGGTGACAGTGTCGGCAGTGGTGAAATGCAATCTCCGCCTCTCTCTGCTTCAGCTCCTACTCTCTCTCAAGCTCGGCGCTCAACTCCAGGTCTCTCGCTCGCGCCTCTGTTTTATGGCTGTGGGTGACTACGGAGGAGGGTCGCCAACGATGATGAAGATGATGAGATCGCCGGCGACCAAGGAGGAAGGAAGGAAGAAGTGCTCAGGTGATGATGAGATGATCCGCGGCGCAAGCTCCCTCAAAAACTCTCAGCTCCTCTCTTTAATATGTCGGGTCTCTGGTGTGCCTATCGGGTCTGGAATCAGCATAAGGAAGGGAATAGTAACCCTGCGTTTTGACCAGGAACCTATTTAAAATTTTTAAAAGTTTTGTAGAGGGACTACAGTGTAAATTTTGAAACTTTTGTAGACTAAATAACAATTTCTGATATTCTGGGTCTTATGTGTAATTTTTTGTATCCTTTCTTCATTCATTTGTAATTTTTAGAATTTCTTGGGCCCTTTTCTGTAATTTTTCCCAAGCTTCAAAATATTAATTATGACCCTCCCATCTCAAAATTTCTTCCTTCACACCTACAATGCAAGTTTAAGCACAAGGTAGCATCAAATGTCCAAGAAATTATTTTACAAAATAATTAAAAAATTATAAAAATTTTACCCCTAATTGCAATTAATTCAATATAATCATCCCAAACTAAAATTGGTGTTTAATCATATAATAATGCCCCAAAAAATACATTAAAAATCTTAATTTAATTATAACAAATCATATAAAAATATGATTCAATCATAATGCAGAAATTGCAGTTGCCATTTTAATGTAAACTGCAAAATTTCAGTACGTAAAATGTGCATAATAAAGCTGGCATTCAGGTCACTCTACTATTGGTTTTATAAATCAAATGCTTTCCCTCAAAACTGCACCGTTGAAACTTGAAAGGCTTTTTCTATTTTTGGTTAATAAAAACCACGCTTTTTAATTTCACAGAGCCCAAAGAGGAGCCTGTTTAAAACTATAATTCACAGAATTCATTGACTTCATACCATAGCAAAATAGATACTAGTCCTAAATAAAAAATAGAGTTGACTTTTTTCAGAGAAATTAAAAAAATTAAATATATTAGTTAATCATATCATGTGTATCTTTAAATTATTTATCAGTTAATAAGTTAGCCAAAATATTTTGGAGAAAAAATGACAAATATAAATATTTTAAAATAATTTAATTATCTTTCTTGACATTTTCAAAAAAGTCAACTCTATCTTATATTTAAGACAGGAAGCAATAGTTTGTTTAAAGCACTAATTTTTCTTTGCTCAAAGTTTAAAGCACTAATTCATATCACATATATAATATATATATATTCGTTTGAGAAAGTAATCAAGTATTAGTACGTCGTCTTATACAATCATGTTAGTCTGAGAAATTCTCAGGTATTGAAGAGATTAATTGAATATTTTTCATGAGGCTTTGCATTAAATATATAAAAGATTTAAAATATTATATGTATTTCTAGCCATATATGTAGCTTCTCTCTAGCCCCGGAAGAATCATCCACCTTTACTTTATGTGTGACTTTACATTAACAAAGTTTCAGTCAACTGGTCAACTGAACGCATTAGTAAAGCAAAATGGGTTGTTGCCTGTATATTTTAAAGGAGAAAAAACAAGTCCTAACTACTAGCTTAGGAGGATAACATTGAAACAAGGCCAATGATGTTATCTTTTCAATCCTTGGTAATAAATTTGATTTAGGATTTTATAATTTTAAAATTCTTTTTTTGTCATTTTTCCGAATAAATATGAAGAGAAAAAATGTTGTCAAAAAATATATAAAGAGAAAAACCAAGGAATTAATATGAATATATATAAATAAATAAATAATAATAACAACAACAACCACTAAATAAAGGGAGTATTGTTTTAAAATAAGTTTTAAGAGAAAAATTCAGTTGGTTATTAGCCTTCTGACAACTAAATACATTCTTAGAATTTTTATTTGACATTTAGAAAATACACAGGAAGTTATAATAAAAATGAAGAGAAATGGAGTTATGCTAAAATTTATGAAATATTAAGTATTAGGCTTGTTAAAAATTTTAAGGAAGGCAAAAAAAATCATAAATAAGTATTTATTTTGAAAATACTGTAATTTATATCTCAATTTTATTTTATTTTCCTAGTTCAGATTTGAAAATATCTTGAAACTACCTCCCTATTATCCCTCTCTGTTGTGTAACTGCCCCCACTATCCCTCTTTCCCAGTTTCTCTGTACTCTTATCTTGAAAATATTTAATTTAATTATTTTAACATATTATTTTTACATGCGTGTTTTGAGATTGTCATTAGGACCCGAATGATGCACGGGCACACAAGCGTAAGATTAAAGGATAAGGTGCTAGTGACTTGGTAGTGTCTATATAAATGGACAATGGTTGATTTAGTAGTGCCATTATAATTTTTTAATTGACCAATGTGTCCTTTATTAAGTGTGTTAACTTTTCCAATTAATGCGATGTTTTCCTCAATTGGACAAGTTTTCATGTACTCCAACCGGCATCATTTCCGATTGCGAAATTAATTGTAAATCCCTAATATTTGACAGAAATAATTCCTATATAAAACTTAAAATAAATTAAGTTATCTATAAACTCATAGGGTCCTTTTTTTCACTTGAATCCTATGGTCCTATTTATAGAACAAAGATAATGATTTTTTGTCATAAATAAGGCAGAGAGAATATTTTTTTTGTCCTAAATTAAATTATTCATAATGAATATACAATTTTTTTATGTAATTGAATATCTGGATATATAGGCTTTTTTTAAGTTGGGCTATAGCTTGCAACCCATTTTGAATGTCAGTGGGTATACTTTTACTTCTTTAAATAACATAGGTTATTTGGCGCACTTTAGGTACAACTTTATAAATATTTGTACACATTTATAATTTTTTTAGTTGAGGATATTTTTGTACTTTCATAAAATAGCATGTATCCTACACAAAAAAAAAAAAAAAAAAAAAGTAACATACATTAGCCTACTTTAGTGAACATTTCATTTTTGCTCTGATTTTTAGTGTTTATAGGTAGTTTTTTACCAAAAATAGTTTGAGTATTTTTACATATTGAGCATAAGTTCATGACCATTTTTGTAGGATATGTCTTCTCTCCTTTTTATTTACCGTTCATTCCCATCCTTTGCCCAAAAACTACATAGTTTTGGAGTAAATAAAGCCAAAGGAGCACTACTTTTTAAGGGGGGAAAAAGCATATGGTAATCTGAAATATTTGTTTAGTAACATTTAGACTTTCAATACCCTAAATTTTATTTTTACCACACTCAGTACTCTAAGATATTTTTTATTGACACTCAATATCTATTGGAATTGGAAAGTACTTCAAAGTGCTGGGTGTCAGATATTGGGTGGCACTAAAAAAATATTTTAAGGTACTGAGTGTATTAGAAATTGGTTTAGGATTTACTGAAAAATGTTTTAGGGTGATTGATGTATTTTTTTTTTTTTAAAAAAGTGCTCTCCTTCCTTGATTTACCCTTAAAACCATATAATTTTAAGGTAAATGATGGGAGTAGATGAGAAAAGGAGAGGAGAGAAGCCAAGTCCATTTTTAGAGGCTAGCTAGAGAAATTGAGTTTTCTTTAGACATCCTAGAAAAGCAAATTAAAACAAGAGAAAATGCAAGATTTAAAGACTGATATGAGAAGAAAAATCAAAGAGACAAGACCAGGACGGAAGAGGCAAATTTTACCTGAGAAAAGTGGCGAGCCAAAAGAAACCAACAAAAAACAAAAGCTTCACAGGAATGGTTGCTTTTGCCTTTTCATTTTCAAATGTCCCCTCATAAGTCATTCGCAGCATTTCTACCAGGGCACAACGGTAATGCAGAAACCTCAGTTGCCATTTTCATGCAAACTGCAACCTCAGTACGTAAGTGCATAATAAAGCATTCAACTCACTGTACTTTTGGCTTTGTAAGCCAAATGCTTTCCATCAAAACTACAACGTTGAAAGGCCTTTTCTATTTTGGTAAAGTCACCTTCCAGCCCTGCGCTTCAACCTCACTTCTCCCTCTCACTGCTTTTTTATCCTTAGCTTCCAATACAGAACTAAATTAAATCATTTTCATTGATATTTTGAAACTACGGCGGTAAAACTATTGGTCCAAATACATCATTACCCCCAGGTCAAAATATATCATGTACAAAATCAAATTATTTATCACAATGATAAAATCATATTAATATTAAATATAATCAATTAATTTAAATTATTTTATTATATATTGAAGAAAAACACTATTTAGAATATTAAACTATGACAGGGAGCACTAGATAGTTTCATCTAATACAATGAACTTTGATTCTTTGAATGCTAATAAAACATATTTTTCATTTTAAAAGTATGAAATTTTCTTTAAAGTAAAATTAGAATTATTAATTATATAAGGATATTTTCATTCAAATTTCATAGCTACATATTTTTCTTTTTGCATACGTTAACTCTATAATTATAATATTTCATCGTAAAAAAATGAGACTGAAAAAAAACTTTTTAGTTGGCCAGCCAACCAGTAGAAACTTTGTAGTTATAGATTATAAGCAACGTAATTGATTCACTAAATCATATTCCTATACTTCTCTTGATACATCTGGACATATTTTATATTTATCTTTAAAGGTTTCACAAATATGTGATTATTTTATTTATATAATGCATTAAAGTATAACAATATGCATAAGCTTTTATCCAAAGTACATCCACCATCAAATGCTTGTTTTTATGGACAAAAGTGACTGTGGCGCCTGAAATTTGGAAAATATGGAGCCACCACCAAAATTTTTGAAAAAGGATAATTTTGGAAACATTTTTTTTAAAATGGAAACTAGTCTATAAAAACCATTTAGGATTCGGGAGTTGATTGTGTATTGGGAATGTGTTAGGCACCCCACAACACCCATTCACAAGAATGGTTACCCTAAGTTAATTATTTAAAAATATTATGGCCTTTAATTTTATTATAATTACCCAAAAAAAAGAGAATATTTACAAAAATAAATGAAATGAAAAACTAAATAAGAGGAAAAAAGGAACATTTATTTACAAAAAGAAAATAAGAAAAAAATATGTTTATTTATAAAATTAGACTTGACCTAGGATGAAAACTTAGGGCCTATGTACCCTTTAGAGGGATCAAAGCCCACGTATTTCGGGGGTAAAAAAGCGTGTCACTTGGTTGGTGTTTTTTAGAAAAATGTTTATTTAATTTTTTTGAGAAAAATATTTTTTTTTGTTTTTTATTTTTTCAAAAAGTGTTTTCTTTATTTTCTTGTAAAAGAGAGTTTTTCCATTTTATTTTCATTTATCAAAATGTGTCAAAATATTTTTTCTTTTTTTGTTTTTTGAAAGAGAACCTAAGAAAGGGATAAAGAAAAAAGAAGAAAAGTAGCACAAGTTAAACAAAAAGGAAATCAAAGGTGATGAGATTTATATGTACCTTTTATCCTTTGCACCTACTACAACAAGAGATAAGGTGATAGAACCACATAATAAACAAGAGGTAAGTAGAATCACATTATCTACATTTATTAAGTATGACACCTATTATTATAAGAAGACAAGGCAGTACATACCTCTTGATCCCGAATGCAACAAGTTCAGCAATGTCATGTAAGACAATTCAATGCGACAATGAAAACCCACATAATTCTTTTAATGTATCATTCTAGCAGACCATATGAGCAATTAAGTGATGAAGCAAAATAGCAATGGGATGGATGCATAGAATATGATTTACGCCTTTAACACTGCACACTGAAGTCGAACAATCACATGCGGACATTTTTCTCGATCTTAGATGCTGCACAAGAGGTGTTATGGGCAAACAAAACAAATAATAAAACAAATACAAACATAGTCATACGTATCAAGAATGCCATGTGGATATAGATTGAGGCAAAGCAACATCACTATCACTTTAAAGCAAATGAAAGACCCTGACATGATTTCTAAACTATTTCTGTCGGTGATGGTATTGCTAGGCCAATGTGATAATTATGTGTCCAAAAAGACCCTGTCATTTGAACATCAGAATAAGAGAAGTAAAAAGTGTAGTATATTCACTACAAAAAAAAAAAACTTTTGGCGGCGACAAAAGTCGCCGCTAAAAGTCTTTTAGCGGCGACAAAAAGTCGCTGCCTATGCGACTGTCACGAATAGTATTCGCGGCGACAATTTTTGTCGCCACTGACCTTCAGCGGCGACAAAAGTCGCCGCTGAAAGTATTAATTTTTTTTTAAAGAAATTGAAAAATTTTTAAAAAAAAAATCGAATTTTTTTTTAAAAAAATTAATTTACAATTGCCACGTGTCTCCTCCCCGTGCTGCCACGTGTCGCCTCCTCATAATTCCTCCAAGTGACTCTCCTCCAGTTCGAACCCGCGACCTCAGGGAGCCGATGCCTTCGCACGCGAGTCTCTGCCAGTTGCGCCGAAATGAACCTATGTCATATTATTACATATTATTATATATATAATATTATCATATATATAAACATACATACATATAATTAATTAATTATATACATATAATTAATTATTAATTAAATATAATGTCATTAAAAATAATGAAAAATTAAATAAAAACGAAAAAAATATTTATATATTTAAATTAAAAAATGTTTTAATTAAAATTACTTAATAAATAATAATTTAATATCATAAATATTATTTTTAATATAAAATTATAAATATAATATTAATAAGTAATAATATAATTTTAATAATTAAGGTTAAATAGAATTATTTAATAATTAATATTTTAATTTTATAAATATTATTTTCGAAAAATATTAATAAAAAAATATGAAATTGACTTTCAGTGGCGACTTTAGTTGTCGCCGCTGAAAGTGTTTTAAAATTTTTTTTTTTAATTTCAAATAAGACTTTTAGCGGCGACACTAAAGTCGCCGCTGAAAGTGAGTTTTAGCGGCGACTTTTAATAGTCGCCGCTGAAAGTGTTTTTAAATTTTTTTTTTTAATTTCAAATAAGACTTTTAGCGGCAACACTAAAGTCGCCGCTGAAAGCTAGTTTCAGCGGCGACTTTTATTAGTCGCCGCTAAAAGTGTTTTTAAAATTTTTTTTTTTTAAAATTTCAAATAAGACTTTTAGCGGCGACACTAAAGTCGCCGCTGAAAGTTAGTTTTAGCGGCGACTTTTATTAGTCGCCGCTGAAAGTGTTTTTGAAATTGTTTTTTTTTTAAATTTCAAATAAGACTTTTAGCGGCGACACTAAAGTCGCCGCTGAAAGTGAGTTTCAGCGGCGACTTTTAATAGTCGCCGCTGAAAGTGTTTTTAAAATTTTTTTTTTTTAATTTCAAATAAGACTTTTAGCGGCGACACTAAAGTCGCCACTGAAACACACTTTCAGCGGCGACATTAAAAGTCGCCGCCAAATGTCGCCACCAAAAGTGGTTTTTTTTGTAGTGATTCTCTCTACCTTTTCTTACTAGCCTTTTTTCCACTAAAGTTCTTGTGTGTCTTGCTTCAACCCTTGCACTCCTATTTATAGTTTCAAGGTAGGGTTTTCTTCATAAATGCTCCTTCTTCATTTTTTTGAATTTTCATTTTTGAATTTTCATTTTTGAATTTTTTTTGTATTTTATATTAAACATTACCTAACTTGACCCAATCACCATCAATAAAGACTTTTTTTTTTAATTTTCGTTTTTAATTTTTTTTTTGTATTTTCTATTAATAAAACTTCCTAATTACTATTAGTGGAGATTTTTTCCGTTTTTAATTTTTTTTATTATTCTCTCCACAAGTAATTTCCTAATTTAAACCTATCAACATAAATGAGATTTTTTTTATTTTTTATTTTTCGTTTTTTTTTAATTTATTATTTTCCCTTAATGAATGACAATACCAATCATCATTAATGAGGGTTTTATTTTAATTTTCGTTTTTTTTTATTTTTTCCCTTTCAATGATGATTGCTAATTTAGACATCGATCATCATCAATATGAGAATTTTCTTATTTTTTCTTTTTTTCGTTTTTTTCCTTTCATTCTCCCCACAAGTAGTTTCCTAATTCAAACCTATCAACATAAATGATTTTTTTTTTATTTTTCGTTTTTGTTATTTATTATTTTCCCTTAATGACAATGAATGACAAAGCCAATTATCATCAGTAAGGGGATTTATTTTAATTTTCATTTTTTTTATTTTTTCCCTTTTAATGATGATCGCCAATTTGGACATCAATCATCATCAATTATTTTTTTATTTTTGAGTGGGGCCCGGACAAAATAGGATGTTCATAGTGACTACGAACTTCCAAAATAGATGCAAAAATACACATTGATCATTAGTTAACCATTTGTTTACTTTTAAGGCTGACATGGATGATGATGTGGATGCTGGCTAGGCAAGGCAAAACAAATCTGAACATCTAAGAACTCATTCTCAGGGTAAGCTCTGCAAACGGGAAAGCGGAAAGTAAGCGCATCCCGCGAACCCGCGATGACGACGCCTCCTGGGAAACCCAAAGTGCAGACAATGTCATGGCTTTAACGTATTTTTAGTTTCTTACGAAGCAGGACAAATATATAACCATTGAATCTCCATGATAGTTTGCAAAATCATAGTGTGAAGGAGTATTAGAAATAGTCTTTTTTTTCCATATAAAGAATTTACTACTCATAATTTATAAATAACACAACTTAGATGAATTTTATCTGTTATATTAATATTTTTTTGTCATAACTTACACATCCATTATACCGGAGGCACTTGGTGTCTTAGTGCCATTGGGCTATAGGGCCCGGCAATATTTTACATCAATATATGTTGAATTAATTGCTAAGCGGACTGATTAATAACTTTTATAATTTCTCTAAGTGTTCCTTCTCTTAATTACATGATATTACCCTTTAACCTTTATCTTGGATTTTATTGAAATATCCACATATTCAGTTGTTATCCTTTGTGAGTGTTTATGTAGTAGTCTTCTCCTTTATGTATGACTGTATCAGACTGCTTCTAGTTTTTATTGTTTCTAGTTTTCATTAAAAAAAGTACATGATATTACGTTATTTTATGGACTATATGTGCAGTGCATTTAGGAAGAAAAGACAATATTTGCAGAAATAGCAAAATGACAGGCAAGGATGAGACAAAGTGGCACAAAGGCCACTAACTATGCCACTTGCGCCATTGGCTGTTTTTTGCCATTTAAAACCATGGTTTGAGATTTTCTCTATATTTCTTCTAGACAATGAAGAATTATTATGAAACTTTGATATGAAGTTTTCATTTTTTCTAAAAAAAATATTTAATCTTATATTTACACACACACACACACATTAATTATTATTTCATTATATAAACAATAAATTGGTCTTACACACATATATAATATTATTTATTTATTTAAAAAAATTAAAATTAAAATTTAACCTTAATTTAATTAATTATCACATTAACTTTTGTCCTGTTTAGTATTTTGAACTGAAAAAAGTGATTACAATGACAACCATTCAAACACTCATTTTATCAAAATCACATTTTTCACAATATCCAGAAAATTTCAACATATTTTACCGGGAAAAAAAACAGTTTGAACCTCATTAACTTTGCCTTAAAGTTTTATGGGTTTTCAACTTTACATCTATTTAATATGTATACTTTTCAAGAAAATAACAACCTCCACATGAATATATAAAGAGAAAAGTTGTACATTTACATGAAATTTTCAATAATGCGATCATATTACTTACTATAATATAACGCACTCTGGGAAAATTGAAATTAACAAGAAACGAAATAGGAAATGAAAAATTATATGCATTCATAGAATATGTTTTAGTGAAAACAGAATTTCACTGAATTACTAGCTGCAACTGATCTTGCCATGGCCCTTGATATCATTGTCTAGGATGAAAGTTCTTAACTGTTTCCATATTTCATTCTGAACAAAACGTAAAGACTCCAACATTCAAAAAGTCAGTAAAAAACAATCTTGTCCCAACCAGTGTGAGTGGTGAACCAAAAGAGAAGCCATTGAATTATACTCCATTGTGATACCGCATCCGTGCTGAGGCCCATGCTCTAGCGAAAGGGGAAAAAGGGTCGAATATATAAAAGCTTTTTGTTATAAACAATATGATGTGTGGATATTCATAGCCCTAAACATAGGATTCCATCTCATGTTAATTGACGTGATTATTTACACATGCAACATTGAGGAAACTGTGGCTACTTCCCAATATGCATGCTAATAGTAAATATCAACTATTTGCATTTAAATTCTAAATATGCACGAATCTTTAATGAGAATGTAATTAATTAATTTAATCAACAAAATGTGACTAAATAGTTATCATAGATAAATTCTTCTACTACTTTGTGCATCCAAATCTTAACTATATAAAAGTATAGCAGTCAAATTTAGGGTATCTACTCCATAGAAAATATAGGGATTCTAATAAATTAATTATGACATTTTATATATAGCAGTTTTGAATATTTTATATACATATTAAGAAATGAAATTCATAATTACTATAGCATCACCTATCCACCCCTATATATCTTTATATGGGTTATTGTGTGTTTCATACTACAAAATGTTGTTTTAAATCTAAGTGATTTTTTATATAACAGCACATTAATATATAAATACCCAGCCTCTCACCCGCACATCACGCGGGTCTAGGCTAGTTAAATCTAATATATGCATATCTTAATGGAGGGGTTAATTAATTAATTTGATCGACAAAAAATTAAATTAATAACCCTCACACTATTTTATGTATCCAAAAAATGTTTAAGAGATCAATTTCAACATATTTCAACTAAATATAATTTTGCAAAATTGAAACATTAGAAAAATTGTCCAAAATTAATTACATAAGCATTAATGTAATTAAATAATATACCAAAACAAAATTGCGCAAATTACCATAATACCAAAATAGCCAAAATTAATTTTCCCATATTGAAACAATTAAAATGGCATGAAAAAATAAATCAACATTCAAATATTTTGATCAAATAAACCATTTATGAGATGAAATACATCTTAACCTAAACAATTAATCAAATTTTTAATTTCTTGAAAAGAATGGAAATTACCAAAGAATTAAGCACAAAATGGAGTTAAGGAAACTTAATTGAACTAAAATAATATTTGGAAATCAAACTTAAAGGCCTCAATATCAATAACTCAATATATTGAATAACAACGATTGTCCAGAATTAAAATAAACACAAATCTGACTCAAAATGTTATTCAAAATGTGATCGGGAGAAGATATCCTCCCTTTTTTTAACTTAATGGCCCAAAAGATTGAAAATGCAGTAGAGCCCACAAAGAAATTTTCCAAAAATAAAACCAACAGTAAAAGGCCCAAAAATATAACAATAAAATATTAGCTCATAAAATCAAGAGAAAACAACAGGAAAGAATTTTGGAGAATCTTTGAAAAAGAACTTGAAAATTGAGAAATGACAAGTCAGTCATTTCTCAAGAAAAAAGTTGAGAATTCCTTATCATGTTTTAATATTTTCTAATCAACTCTTGGTAAAAAGACTAATTTGTCATTTCTCAAATTCCAAGTTCCTTTTCAGGGATTCTCCCAAAGAATTTTGAAATTGCAAGATTTCAAATCAGATATTTTTTAAAAACTGAGTCATGAATATCAAGTTTCGTTATTCTTTTATCAACTTTTGATAACAAATTTAATTTAAGATTTTACAATTTTAAAGTTCATTTTTTATCTTTTTCCTTAAAATAAAAACCCAAATAATGTGGGCCCATAAGACAATTTTCTTGGAAAAAAAAAATAAAAGGCACAGAAATATAACAATAAAATATTAGATCATAAAATAAAAACCCAAATAATATAGGCCAGAATAGCAACAAGAAACATCAATGATAAAATAAAGAGTAAAATACTATGACCACCCTCCAATTTTGTCTTAATTACACAAACCTCCCCTCTATTTTGAAAACTTACATTTAAGTCCAAACAGTTAACTCCGTTAAGAATATTCTAAAAAGATTCCAAAAATATATTTTTTTAATTAAATTTATTTTTTCTTGCACATTTTGACTAAAGTTGTTTTAAAGAATTTAAGATTTTTTTTCTATTCCTTAATTTCTATTTTTATCTTTACAAGTAGTTATCTGTTTTATGATTTTAGCATTGGTTAATCTAAATGTCACTAACGTTGAATATTCAAGTAAGATTTTAAATAAAAATATGCTTGATCAAATGTGTTTATAAATATTTTTGGAAAAAAATATTAAATTATAAATTTAAATTACACATACAATCTCAGACTTATATAGTTTATTATATTTGATAAACATATGTGTTTAATATATATTTTAAGTCAAAATTAATTTATAATATCAAAATTAATAAATTTTTTAACAAATTAGAAAGTTAGAGAATCTAATAGAATAAAGTTATGGTCATATACATTTTTATTAGCCCCTATGTGTATATATATATATATATATAATTCTAATACTAAAGAAGCGCATCTTGGTTAAAAAAAGTTTAAAAGTAAAACTTAACGGTCAATTAACGGTTTGGGTTGATAGAAATAGAATCTCAAAATATAAAGGAGGTTTGTGTAACATATATTTTAGTTTTAAGGGAGGTTTATATGGGTTTCCAAAATAGAGGGGAGGTCTGTGTAATTAAGGCAAAACAGAGGGGAGGTTAGAGTATTTTACTCTAAAATAAAACCCAAAGGCCAGCAATTCACAAGCCCAGAAAACACGTTGTACAAAATCCAGTTTCAGTCCATGACAGCATAAACAATAACGAATAAAACATAAGGTCCAAAATGTTATTGAACCAAATTTGCTGCAGCAAATAAGAAGATAAAAAAACAAAAAGACCAAGAACATCCTTCAGCCCAGATACATCAATCAAAACAGAAATATTGAACAAGCCCAAAACAAGTTTATTGACTTGGCCCATAGTAAAGCAATAAAACAAAGGGAGAATTACACTAAGGTCCCAAGAAAGAAGATAAATGAAGAAATGGTCCCTTAAAATTGCAAAATGAAAAAATGATCCCATTAACAACTTCAAAAGCAGGTCATTGACAACTTCAAGAGCCTGCATTGATAACTTCATAGAACCATTCTTTCATTTTGTAATTTCAATGGACCATTTTTTTATTTCTCTTCATCTTTAGAACCTGAGTGTAATTCTCCCTAAAATTTGGCTTGTTTGGTTGGAGGGGAGTGTAATATCCTGGATTTGGAATCAGGGATTAGTAACTTCAAATGATGTAATTAATATTAATTAAGCATATTTGAAGTATATATTGTGTAATGTGATATCAAGATCATTAGTGATGGTTTAATGAGTAATGAACTAATCGAGGGGGTAAAACGGTAAATTTACCAACCGTCTGGTTAGCTAATGATGAGAAAAACCCCTTAGTAATCAAGATCAATGGTTGAGATTGAAATATCATGAGATGGAATCTTGTACATGCAAGTATAGGTGAAAGCATTGTGGGAGGAATGAGATGATGACAAGTGGCAAGAGAAGAACCATTAGATTAAGTCAAATATTCCTCTCCTCCCTCTCTTTCTTCAACTCGTTGGTATGCATGGGGAAAAGAGAAGCAAATGATCATATCTTCACCAACTCAATTCTCTCTCCATTTCCTCCATTTCTGGCGAGCTTGGCAAGAAAGAGAAAGGAAGGGTTTGAAATTAAGATAGGTAAATGACTTTATAAGCTCAAACATTATTCATTAATGTTGTTCAAAAGGTTAAGAGCTTTACTTCCATGTTTTCAGACTTTGGATTTGTGGTGTGTGGCAAATTGAGGGAATTTGAAAGTTGAGGAATCCAAGTTCTGAATTCAGCAAGTTGAAGAGGTAAGTGTATGATAAACTTTGATGTGAATGTTATGGTGTTTGCTTAATTAATGAAAATTCTGGGAATTAGACCTAATTATGATGTTAAGTGAAGGGTAGGCTTTGATTAGTGGGTCACTATTCATTTGGTCAGTTTTGACATTTGGGAGTGATTAGAATTTGATTTGAATGAATAAGGGAAGTTGTTAGAAGGAGGTTTTGAGTGGTTTGATGATTTTGAGAGAGAATGTGTTGAATGGGTTGAATCTGGGTTGTTTTTGGTTGCCAATAGGTCATTTATGTTGAAATAAGTGATAATGAGTCTTGACACAAGTTTAAGAACCATTGGAGTTCATTTGGTGGATTTTGGAAAAGTTTACCAGTTGCTGCGTTCTGGTTTCTGGTGTGATTTCTCGAGTGAGAGAAGAACTCACTCGAGCACAGGATGAACGTGCTCGAGTGAGCATGTTTGTGCTCGAGTGAGGGTGTGTTTTTTTGGTGCTGCGGGTGAGTATCTCAGGGTATCACTCGAGAGTGATTGCCAAGAGTGCGCCTGGCACTCGCGAGCATTGGGGGATCACTCGAGCATGGGCGGTTGTGCTCGAGTGAATCTGTGGCCTGGGAGTTGGGGTGCTCTCGGGCAGACACTCGCTGCCTTGTGCTCGCGAGCACTGAGGGTCGGTGCTCGAGCACAGGTGTTTGTGCTCGAGTAAAGGTGAAGGAAGATGTTGAGAGATACTCTCGGGTTGTCACTCGCAGGCCTCACTTCCGTGGTGCTCGAGTGTGCTCGGAGTCTCTGCTCGAGCACAGCCTCTTGTGCTCGAGTGAGAGTGTGGAATTGTAGTGAAGTTTGCTCTCGGGCAAGCACTCGCTGGAGGTCACTCGCATGTGTGCTCGAGTGAGAGCGGGAGTCATGCTCGAGCACGGCCTTCTGTGCTCGAGTGAGAGCGGGAGTCATGCTCGAGCACGGCCTTCTGTGCTCGAGTGAAGGGACCAAAAATTAGTGTTTAGCTTTCCAAAGAAGGATCTTTAGGGATAGTTATCCCAACCCTTTAGGCATATGTTTAGGCATTTAATGGCCATCTAAAGAGTCCAAATGAATACCAACTTAGAGTATTATTGAAGTAAGAATTTGGAAAAGGAAATTAACCAAATGTCCCTATTTTGATTATAGGATTTGACATCTGCTATCCTCGTGAGCCTACTGTGCCCAGAGACATCAGGAAAGGATCAGGTAGTGACTTTACTTTCGTACCATATGTGATGCATTGTATGTGTGTATTTTCATTGCTTTGTGATAAGCTCGTATGTTGCGACTTATGTGGATATGTGTGAGCACCGTCAGTCCAATAGTCCCTGAGTAGCTAACAACGGTTCGGGTTTAGGCAGTGTGCCTTCCCGGCGGAGAAAGGGGATGAGGATGAGGTATGATTATGTGATATGAGGGCCGAAAGGCTGATTTGTGAGCCGAAAGGCTATTTGTGAGGCCGACGGGCCATTTGTGAAGCCGAATGGCTTATGAGCTATAAGGCTATGTGTATGAACTGCCACGCCAATAGTCCCTGAGTAGCTAACAACGGTTCGGGTTAGGCAGTGTGCCTTCCCGGCGGAGAAAGGGGAGGAGGGTGGAGTGTGATATGTGCTGCTGCTGCATGATGATTTGCTTACATGCTATGTGCTTATGTGTGGTATAAATGCTTAGTTACTACTGGGATTCTCTTGAATCTCATTCTTTCCTTTGAACTAACCTTTCAGACAGGACGACTAGCTCCAAGGAGAAGCGCGTGACCCGGAGTAGTTAGAGCTTTCCTAGGGACATTAGTATGGTTTTGGTTGGTTATTCATTTTGGATAGGGATTACTGTATAACATTTTGAGATGTATATAGTCTGAATACTTGGTTTTGTAATCCCCTAATCAGGATTTGAAACTCTATATATATAGTTGAACCCGGGGGTTGCCGGGATTTTGGTTATACACTCTGTCATACTTAAATGTGGATAAACTGCACAGGTGATTATATTCGATAATCGAACTTGAGACTGGAAGAGGAATGAAGTTTTAAAAATTTCGTAAAGACCCTACTACTAAAGGGAATTTTAAATGAGTTCTAAACTATTCAACGGTCTCTAATCTAATTTAATTACCTAATATCGAATTATAATTATGTGATTAAAGGCAGGGTGTTACAGGGAGGGGATGGGATGGGAGGGGAGGAAAAATGAGCCCCTCCCCTTATTTGGTTTGCAATTTTGAAGGGGAGGGAAGCTAAAATTTGCTTCTCTCATCCCTTCCTTCCCCTTATCTTGGCCCCCTCCAAATTGGGGTTTTTTTGGAGGGGAGCTAAATTTTGTGACCAATTTGTCCCCCCTCTATTTTACATATTTCATCTTTGCCCTATTCAAAAAATCAAAAGAGACTCTACTTCACTGATAGATGCAGAACTTTCGCCTCGCCGGTCCACGCTGTTCTCACCGATCCGAGCTTGCGTTTGGTCCCCGATGTCTCCGCTCATCGCCCTTGTTTTTGGTCACTTGATATTTGCTTCATTGTCTCTTTTCTTCCATTGTTGCTGTCTGGATGTATCACTGCTCGTCATTTTTTTCATCGTCTGCCTTCATCATATATTTTCTTGTCCAGGCTTCGATTTCGAGTGATAAAGCTTTCTTCAACTGCATCCTCCTCTTGTTCATCGAATTTGGAGAGAGGAGAGAGAACGACTGGGAGAGAAAGAGAAAGAGATGCAGATTCATATCTCAGGTGATTATTGCACAAGAGCTGTTGCATTGAACAAGAGGAGACAATTTTGCTGCTGAAGAAGCACTCCCACGTTCAATCATAGATATTTGTGGCTTTGAAATTGTTATTGGCTCAGGATAAAACTAGATTCTACACTGTATGAAGATGGCAATCAATTGATCTGCAGTCAACCATTAATGATCTTCAAGAGGAAAAGAAGTTGTTGCAGTCCAAGGTACGGAAGGCTTCTGGAATTGGGTACTACATTGAACATTCAACGAAAAAAAAGGGGGGGATGAGACCTTGGAAGTAGATTTTGGTCACTTTGCAATTGGAAGTTGCTGCTCCAGTTCTTGTTGAGAGTGTTATGAAGAAATTTTAATGTTTATTTTGCAAATTGAAATGGTTTAGTTTAATTCAATTTATTTTCTCCTTTGTAGATTGTGTTAGCAAGTTGAACACCTAATTAGGCTCTATAAATAAGAGTGAATTAAAGGTGTCAACTTCAACGAGGTGTTGAAAGAATGAATTAAAGGTGGTTAATTAGTTGGGTTAATCACCTAATTAGGCTCTATAAATAAGAGTATTGTGGAGTGGTTTAGTGTGTTAGGATAGTGAAATCTTGTATAAGCATGTGGCTCCTCCATAAATAATATATTATTTATCATCTTTCTTTATAAAATAATCCAACATATAAGGGTAAAATGGTAAATTAGTTTTTATGTATCTTCCCATCCCCTCTTGAACCAAACAAAGGATCATTAAACATCCCTCCCCTTCCTTCCCCTCCAACTAAACCAAACAAAGCAATCCTTTGCCTTCCCCCTCCATCCCCTCCCTTTCATCCCTTCCCATTCCATCCCCTCCCTTTGAACCAAACAGGCCCTAAAATAAAATAGAAAAAGGGCAAGCCAACCATTTCTAGAATTTCAAAAAAACAAATATCTAGCTTATTGTAAAACAAAAATGGCTTAAAATGTGAAAATAAAGAGTCTAAAATATGTTTGAAGCAAACAAAACCGAAAGCCCAAATCTGAAAACTCAACGAAAATATTTCAAGAAAACCAAACGAAAACTAGAAAATCCAATAAGCCCAAGACCAACAGGCCAAGAAAGAGCAATGAATAAAAAATTTAAAAATAGAAAGCCCAATACACAAAGGCTCAAATTTGTCAGTCCACCCTTCCAGAATAAATGAAACACATAGTTTAATCGAATGGCCAGACGACATTGTTTATGCGGCCGATCCAGGCAATTCTGGGCACAAATTCCAGCGATGTAAGCCTCTATTTTCCGGTGGTTTTTTCATGACGAAATGATCGTTGGAACAAGTCACCAAAAGTGACAGAAGAAACCAAATCCCAAAAATGTTTAAATTTTTAAAACCAAAATAGAAATGTCATAGCTGATCTCTTTTCTCAAACTCATGGTGATCAGAAGAAGTATGAGCAATAAAATTCAACAAAAACCTGCTCAAAATTCAAATAAAAGTTGATTCATAGTGATTTCGGACCTTCAGTTGCCAAAAAATACAGTGATCATTAAAATGAAGGGGGAAAAAAATCTCTATGACGTTCCAAAATGGAAAGCTTATATATATATATATATATATTCAATATAAGAATAAACAGAGATCTGGAGCCATAGATGTTGATTATAAATTATAAATTTTTCCAACAAACTTTCAGAGTAGGAAAAATAAAATAACTCTAAAGCACCGTATATTTAGATCCGAAAATATACTAGGCAATTTTTCCCAAAATATTTCT
Source organism: Inga oerstediana (assembly GCA_963210345.1). NCBI lineage: Eukaryota > Viridiplantae > Streptophyta > Magnoliopsida > Fabales > Fabaceae > Inga > Inga oerstediana. Next base: position 64,489,293 of record OY723401.1, on the reverse strand, counting down.
TAAGGTAGGAAAAAATAAATAGATGATCATACAAATAACAAGTAGAGAAGAATCTGAAACCTTGCTCATATTATTCTTATATTATTTTTCAAAACAGAAAAATATAATAACATAACATAACATACAAAAACTACTAAGCAGAGCGGAATTGAAAAAATTTGATCTGATGCCACATGTTGGAATAATCTAACCATATATATTGATGCCACATGTTGGAATAATCTAACAATATATTTGGATATATATTGTTAGATTATTCCAACATGTGGCATTAAAGTAGGTGTTTCCGCTTCCATATGCCTAGTATTTTTTATATATGCTATTTTTTACATGATGCATTATGTTTTTTTAGAACAAATGGAAAGTAGCACCTTACATATTACCCATTATCTCTGGGTAAATTACAATCAGCCTTCAGTATAGCTTGGGTCTCTTCCCTGAGATTAAAAACGTGCTGGAATCCTAGCATGTGACTCAATGCCTGCTTAGCTAGAGAGTCTACTACTCTATTGGTACTTTGTGGAGCTTCTGCACCTCAATGACCCCAGACTCTCTTCAGGGATCTCCCTTGCTTCAGCTATTACAGCAGCTTGTGGGTGAGTATCATCATACTCTTCAAGTAATTTTCGAACCACTTCAACTGCATCCATTTCAAGAATGGTTGGTCTCTCCCCCATATCCCATGCAAATTTCAAGTCAAGAATAGCATTATGTTTTAATTTTTTCATTTGAGAAAAATATTTTGGCCGTCCTTATATGTTTTATTAATCTTGATTATTGATTTGCTTAAATCCATATGCAACTGTTGCAATTTTGGTCTAATTGGACCGACCCTTTTGAAATCATTACTATGCTTTGTTAAGATAAATTATATGCCCTAACTATCAATTACTTCATTAATTTTTTCTTTCACTCTATTGCAAGTCTCTCCCTCTCCCGAGTTTCTCTCAAGAGTGTGGTGGGGGTTGAGTCTCGTCTCATGCAAGTATGTGCGCATAGCGTCTCCCTGTCCCACCTTGAATCCACATTCCATGCTCATCCCAAAGATGAGCATGTAATGCTCATCCCCCATTTTTGGGGGTTTTTTATTTTTTTTTATTTTTTGAAAAAATACTCCATATACAAAAAGTTAATTAGCTTAAAATACTAGGTGTCAAAAAAATATTTCAGATATTGGGTACTATTAAAAAAAATTTTAGGTTACTGGTGTTGCAGGAAAAATATTTTTGAATGCAAAATTAGAAATTAATTAATTTGAGATAACGGATGGTAAAAATATTTCAGAATACAGTATACAATTTAATCTAAATAAATAAGAATACATAAAAAATATGGCCCTCAACCCAAAATTGAAGGGATGAGCATGTTGTGCTCATCTTTTGGATGAGCATAGTATGAGGACCCTCCAACCTTTACCGATTGAGAGGATGTCCGTGCTTTAGTCCAATTTGCGTTATCCTTTTCGTTTTTCTGTTTTTCCTTGCTTTTCATTTGGTTTTGTTGACAGAGCGATGCTTCATGAAAAATCCCTATTTTATTATATGTTTTCATATTTTATTTGGGGATTTTGTCATAATAATTGATTTTAAAATGTTTCTTTTGTGATTAATTGTGATTAAATGTGTTTAAACAAAATTAAAGTTGAAATAGGGTAAAAATGTCATATATTTTATGATTTATCTTAATTGATTAATTTTTGGAATAAAGGTATTATATTTTGAATTTATTTTAATTGCAGATCATTTTGGGGCAAATTGCAGAAAAGTACCCAGGATTTCTGGAAATTACAAGAAAAATGAAGAAAAGACTCAGAGAAAAATACAAAAAAGGGCCCAAATGTTTTAAAATTCATTTATGGACCCATAAAAGGTTTCTAGTGTTCATTGTAGTCCCTCCTAAAAGATTTTTAATTATTTCATTGTAGTCCCTTGGTCAAAATGTGCGTTTTGACCGAGGGTTAAATGGGATGCGCGGAGCTCTGGGAGGCTGAAAACACAACAGAAAAAAAAGAGATCTCAGCTGCAACACGAAAACGGAGGAGCTGAGGGGCGGCGAATTGAGAACGAAACCAGCACCTTCGTTTTCTTCTTCTTACGACGTCCACCATTGTCCTCGCCGGCGACCTTCACTTCTTTCATAATCCTTTCCGTCACCAGTGAGCTCAGAGTTGAAAAGACAGAACAGAACCAGGGGGACGTGAGTGAGATCGAGAGCTGAGAGAGGAGAGGAGGGAGCTGAAAGCAGAGAGACATCCTTGAGCTCCCACCGTCATCTCATAACACTAGAAGCAGAGCCGCGAGGACACATGCATATAATTGGACCTTCACCTACTCCTTCATATCTACCATCGGTCGTCACCTGCTAGCAACTTCTTCTTCTATTCTGAACTCACGTAGTCCGTGGCTTATTCTGATGTGTCTGGGTTTACTTTCAGCCGTTCATATTCCCTATTATGCCTTTGGTTCAAACCCTGCCACGAAGCTGTCTTGATTTAATGCTAATTGATTTCTTTAATTAGTGTTTCATATGGTTGGATGTTTGAATCCGAGAGTGATTATATTTCTTGAATCCAAGGCCGTGAGTGGCTGATTCCCTTAGTTCTTGGGGATGATTTGGAGCTGCTTTGAGTTCATATGTGCTTCAATTCAAAGGGGAGTTTATTTTATCTATAACTCATTATATTTGTAATTTCTTACATTTTTGAATTCATTTATATAATGAGACTATGATTTTAGTTATGATTTCTATGGATTGAGTTGTTGTAATTTAGAATTTGTAATGAGAATTTATACTCATCAATATATATGGTTATATATATGTTCTCTATGATTCTAGTGATTTCTATCTATTTAACATCATATTGTTGGATGATTTAATTGAAATAGAATTATAGTTGAACCTAATGTATTACTTATTTCATAGTCACTCTCTAAGGGGTTTTAATAATGTTTAAATGAATGGGTTCATGAGTTTAAGCATTAGACTCAATGATGATTGATTTTAGGAAATTTAGAGAAACTCATTATACTAAGAGGGCTTAATAGCATTTCAAGGGTAGGGGTTCCTTTCTTGTGATGTTAGACTTATTGGTTAATGAGGTTTGGAATATTAGAAACTTAATGTATGAACTCTCCAATTATTTTAATTGAGCAAGGATAGCTATTGAAAATTATTTCCAAGAGCATCTTCATCATTTGTATTCTTAACCCATTTTTATTCCTCTTTATTTGAAAATCCCAAAAATATCTCTTTTAATTGCATTCAATTCATAATTTTGAAAACAAATCAATCATGTTTTACCCTTGTCAATTTTTGCATTATAATTACTTAGTTTACTAGGAATTAGTTTCATAATCGGCTCCTCAAAGCTAAGTGACCCGAGTTGTGTTGTAACACCCCGAATTTTGAAACTCGAGGCTAGAGAATAAGCCTGAGATTAGTGGATTGCTAAGCCCCGGTTTAGCAAGAACCCAAATTGTGATTGGGGGTTAATGACTACAAAAGTGGACGTGGTTAGTGATTAATGAACCCTTTTAGAGAAAAGTGGATTGTAGTCACTTGTGTTATGAGCAACGCCAAAACCCTGTATTTGAGTTCAATTGTGGATTAATATCCAAATTGACTTAAAATAGAGGGAATAATTGAATGAGGTATTGTGATGGAAATGGTGTCATGTTGTGGTATTTAATCATTGGAATTGATTTAAATTGGATTGGACACATTGGTTGCAAAACTAGAAATGTTGTCCAGTGTGAATTCTGTCTGGGCAGTCTTCTCGTGTGGATGTTTTGACAAGGCAAATGATGTCATAAAATTATGAAACTTTCCAGTCTTGAAGTTCACATCCCAAGCTTCAAAATGGACATATAATTTGTGCCATTTCCTTTTGGGAACTGGGAGATATTACTGTCCAAAGTTTGAGGTCGAAAATGGACTCTGTTTTGGGGCAGTGATGAAATTTGTGTAATTCTGGAATTGTGTGGTGATTTCTAGTAATGGATCATATTTTTTCAATGAAGAGGACTTAAACACCTTTCATTTGGCTTTGGGATCACCTCATTTCTATTTTTCTAGAATTAGTTATGATTTTTCAAAGTTTGGGCAGAAAATCTGCCAGAAAATCCGAAAATGGGAATTATGACATCATCTCATTAAAAGATGATGTCAGCATGGATTATTAATCAAATTGCTCATCTTCTTCAGCCATTTCACGCCATTTCCAGCTGAAACTAGTGAGAGAAAGTTGAGAGCTCTTAGAGAGAGAAAGAGGAGAAATCTCGCAAGGTAAGCCGATTTCTCCGACGATCTAGCTCCTAACGCGTATAACCTTGCTTCTAAGCTTCTCTTTCATGTTCTTTAAGGTGTTGGAAGCTCAATTTTCGTGGTTTAAAAGGGGCTAGGGTTCAGCCATATTGAGTAAAAGCTATTGGGAGCTTGAGGTAACTTCCAAACTCTTGTATATTGATTATTCTGGCTGCTGTGGGCAATTTAATCGGTGAAATTTCGCCGGATTGCCATTTGTTGTAAAAATGGAAAATGGGTTTCCCTAGGGGTTATGCTGCCCAAATTGATACTAAATGGTAGTTGTAACCTAATGGAATAGTCAATAAAGTGGTTAGGAGTAGAAAGGAACGTGTTTACGGAGCCGAAACCGAAAAACCCTGATTTTCCCTAGAAAACCCGGTCTGGGCTATAAATGGGTCTTAGAGTTGGATTTTCAATGATTTGATGATTCCATTGAGTTCAGGAGGGAAAATTAGGTGGGGTTACAGTTGGGCACTTTTTCGGAAAAGGCCGAGAAAGCATAATTACGGAAACGCCCCTAAAACCCTAAAAGTAGGGCTGCCAAGGGCAATTTCGCAATATGACATTGAATTTGATAATTCCGAGTCCGGAAATGGATTCCTTGGGCGAAAATATGTCAGAATAGCCCATGTCAAAATTTTGGGAAAAGTACAGCCGGACCGGGTACGGCGGGGCTGGGCCGGGGTCCCGGGGGCATTTTGGTAAATTTTCAAGATAGAATCATATAACCCCCAGAAACACTATGGAAGTGTCTAAATAGTACATTTGACATTGTAGGATCGAATATGGAGCCCCGAGCTGTTTGCACGTAGATCGAGGCACGCGTTTCGAGGCGGAAAAGGGTTAAGGTAGGGAACATATCTCTTCTGCTTGTATTTGATATATGTGTTAGTGTGTTGGTGCATGTCTTAGCTTTGCATAATTATGTGTAATTTGAAGCTATGTTTCAATTTATGCTATGGCCATAGGTATATTGTTCGAAGCATTGAGCTTGCAAATTGTCATTGTGTTGTCATGAGTTGTGTGATGCAAGCATGTCATGCATTAAACATCTATCATACATGCATTTTGATATTGTTATCCTACTGAGATTCTCTCGAATCTCACCCTCCCCTACCAACAATTTAGACAGGGTAGGTGGATCGAGGATGGAGTAATCAATCAAAGGCGACAGGACTCGTTCGGGTTGTAATCTTGTGATAGGTGGTTATCAATGCATGATTGGGATTAAGTATATTTGGATATATAATTGTGTAGGTTGGAATGTATATTCGAGTATGTATTTGATATGAGAATTTGTGTAATCCCCATATGAGGGCTTGTAGGGGCGAATGTGCCCTATAAGGCTTTGAGTTAATGTATGGAACCCGGGATTGCCGGGATTATATTGTGTACTCTGATTTCCCATGAATGTGATATTCCGCGTAGTAATTGTATTCGGAATGTGACTGTGAGACCAAGTTATCAATGATTTTGAAAGGCATTTATGAAAACCCCGTCTGGTATATGGGTTTGCAATTTGTTATTTGTTTATTATTGGTCTCTATTTCACTTTAATTGCGTATTTCGGATATAATTACGGCAGGGGGTTACATGTGTAGTATATTACATTAATTTGATTTTATTCTTGATAACTCCAAAGCGACTAAAGGGTGATATTTCACTTCATCAGTACAAATATAAGCGAATATAAGGGGTGCTTTTGCTGGTGTCCAGTGGTGTTGGCTTCTATTTGCTGTACCTAGTGGTGGCGCATTTAGAATATTGGAGATCAGATGCTTTTGGTCCATAAAGCGTGGTCGATGTTCTGTTTTATGCTTCCTCTTGTCGTGTTTATTTTGCTAGTGTCCATGGGTTTTTCTACATCTATGGGTACATCCCATGTTTGCTCCTTTGCAATTAGAGCCGGGAAAAGGGGTCAAGCCCGTAGGGCCGGCCCATTTAGGCCTTGGCCCTTTGAGGTCCGAGCTTGAAAATTGTAGCTTCTAAAGGAAGTCGGGCCTAAAAGAGCCAGCCCTGTAGGGCCGAGGGTTTAAATGGGCCGGCCCTGCAGGGCCTCCGGTCAGCCCGTTAAGCCTATTTATTTATTTATTTATTGGAAAGGGAAACTGTGTTGCCTTTTTGAATTGCCTTATTGAATCTATATGTCACTCAGTCTTCATATTGTATAGAGTATGCTTTTTGACTATACTATTTTGCCTAATTGAATCATATTGTGATCTTTGAGTATACTGTTCTGCTTATTCAGAATAAAATCATATTGTATACTGTTTTGCCTGATGGAGTATGATTTTTTAAGGAAGTTGTGATTATTTGACTACTTGAGCTTACTACTCAAAGTGAAGTGCAATCAAATGTCCTTGAAATTGATGATAGTAGTGAAGAAGATGAAAATGAAAGTTGTCATACTTATGTTGCTTAGAGATTAGAGTGTTTAGCTTCTTACCTTCTCATGCTTTGCCCTTTGTGTGAGTTATTTATGGACATGATTTTACCTGTGATTATACATTGGTAACTGTGTTTATTTGCTACATGAGACGTGTTGTTTAAACCTTAATATTAGCAACATTGATGTGTTAAATTAGAACTTTAATCGTTGTTATTTACTAACTATATCTCTCTAGGAACAAAACACAGGAAAAATAGTTAAATATTATGAAAAGGACTTCACAGCCCTGCGGGCCGGCCCTGGCTCGTATGCTCTCGGGCCGGGCCTTGAAAAACTGTCATTTTTCTGACCCTGGGCCTAAAATGGCCAGCCCATCAAGGGCTGGGCCTGATTCCCAGCTCTATTTGCAATATCTTTAGGTGCTTTCTTGCTGACAAAAGGGTTGGGTCCTTTTGGAATGTTCTTTGAACACCACCTATTATGCCCTTGTGGCCATTATTGGAGGATTTTCTTCCGCGTAGGCTCTGGTGCATCGATGCGACAAGTTTGGCGGAGGTGGAGGCAACTTTTGCCATTCCCCTTGATATGAAGGTTAGGGTTGGGATATAGTTGTGTGGTCTTTTTTTTTTTGGGCTTATGGGTCTTTATTTTGTTTGTGTTGTTGTTTTGGTATTCCTTGTAAGTCTTTTTTAGTAATAGAAATATCTTTCTCAGCAAAAAAAAAAAGATCAATTACTTTATTAAGTTTTTTTAGGAAAATGACATTAAGATCCCAATTAAGGGAAATAATATAAAAAATGTCCCAAACTTATCAATGGTAATTCATCCACTTGTTAATGGTTACTCTTTCACTTGTTAAAACTTTTCCAATATTATTTCTCTTAGTTGGGACTTTGGTGTGTTGCTATCAGATTATTGGGACTAGAGCAGAATTAATTTTCTTCAATGAAGCATTCTCATCCTTAGCTTTTTTTTTTATAAAAATTATATTCAGGTCCTGGACAAAATAAAAAAAAATTATCCCTTGAAATCTCAAAATTGCAAAAAAGTCTTGTGGGATTTTTTTGTAATAAATTTCAATTATGGACTTGTTAATGGACATCATAGACTTGTCAATGAATGTCCCTAAACTTGTCAATGGATGCCCCTAAACTTGTCAATGACATATCCATGAACTTATCAACGGACACCCATGGACTTGTCAACAGAATTGGAATTTATTACAAAAAAGTCCCACAGGACTTAAATGTAATTTTGAGATTTTAAAGGACTATTTTTTTTTTATTTTTTTCCCTCTTATTCTTATTCAGGAACTAAATGTAATTTTCTCTTTTTCCTTGGAGGTCTGAATGGGTATGAATTGTATATGCTTGAGAATTGAGATCAATCAACATCTGGGGTGTTGTTCGTGCCTGAGTGGGAGGATTATGTCATTCTATGGTGATCACCGCTATTTTTGATAGTCGGAATCCATGGCCATAAAATCGAGAATGAGCTTCATATAATTCTCATCTGGGTATGTTTTTTATTTAAGTTTTCGGCATTCAATTAAAACATCCAAATCATTTTGCCTTCTTGTTTCGTGAACATAGCCATTAAGAAAGGCCAATGAACCCACTGCAAAATGATTCCATTGTTGCATTGGAGCTTTCAGTTTCACATAAACAACTTCATCTTAACTTTTCGCTTGATCGTTGATAAAATATTTGTCGCAAATTGGTTTGGCAGAGTTGCGTTGGAGTTTTTGATTTCACATAAACAACTTCATCTTAACTTGTTGCTTGATTGTTGATAAAATATTTGTTGTAAATCAGTTTAGCACAATTTCCTGTGAATATCGCTCTTAAAACACTAAGAAAATGGTGCCAAAATCACCAGGAATGCTGCTCAAGATCGTCGAAAAAGGAGCCCTGGGATGCGGGAAAACTCGCCTACAATCACAGACAACGGCAACTCCATGGAAGTAGCCCTTATGGGTTGTTGGTTAATCGACTCCATGAAGATGACCCAAGACGACGCATATTGGTGCCCAAGCGAAACACACTTTCATTTGTAGATGGGCTAAATGCATATTGGGGCTGGCATTTTGAATCTTTTATATTATTAGTTTACTGTTTATCTCATTGTGTTGTGGATTAAACCCATTTTTATGCTTGTTCAATATTTTTTTCCGCTTTTGATTACTTATGCAACTGGGGCCTAGGTTTTATATTTTAACAATGACATCTGTTTGGACCTTATTTTTTGGGCCCTTTCTTATTCTCCCTTATTTAATTCTGCTTCAGGTTTATTGGATTTTTTTAGCAAGTTTTTCTGTGCTTCTAGTTTATTTTCTGCCTTCTAATTATTCTAATGCATCTGGGCCTTAGAAACCTTTTTGATTTCTATGAAACCATCTGAATTGCTTTGTTACGATTAGTATCTTATAACCTGACAACTATAGGGAATAAGAAAGAATTAGAATTAGAAGAGAATAGGTCAGAGTTTTTTCTAACGGGAAGATGGGGTATAGTGACGGTCTTAGAATAGCCGCCTGTCAGGCAACCCTCAAGGAACAAGTAAGTGTATGTCAACATTACTACTCTAAGACTCGGCTAATGTTATTTATAACCTTCATCAAGGCTTGTCATAACTTACCAGCCAGGCAAGTAACTTTAAACCAAATTTCTATCAAGTCACATTAGGGTCACAATTGAGAGATATTTTATCCAAAACAATGATAAGATAATGTTTAGATATAATATGTATTAAATAATAAAATATCTAACAGAATTATCCTTAGCTAATAATAAACCCAATGGCCATTTGCCAACATGGGTAGGGCATCTTGAAAAACTAAGTGTCCTTGATCTTTCAAGTAATTATTTTTGTGGCGATATTCCTCAAAGTGTCACGTCCTTACCTTGTTTTAACTTTCTTTTAGAGTATTCACGAAAAACGATATGCGATTCGATGGGCAACACAAGAATAAGATGAATATACTGATAATAAGTGCATGATTACATAAATTCCCCATAACAGTTCGTACATGATCATTACTATTAATGTAGCCACACAAGGCTGCTTGGGTATCTAAACCCGTCCCAGTGAAACAGAGACATATTCTTGTCTTCATTCCACCACTGAAATCCCCTCATATGGTTTTCTGCATTGCTCTCAACATATCTTCTATCTTCTCCTGTCTAAATTGTTGGTAGGGGAGGGTGAGATTTGAGAGAATCTCAGTTGAAAAATAATACCAATATGTATGTACGATAAATGTTTAATGCATGATAACTCATGCTCGCACAATGACAAATCTGTAAACTCAATGCTTCGAACAATATATTTATGGCCATAGCATAAATTGAAACATAGCTTCAAATCATTCATACATGTTTCACATAATCAAGCAAAGCAATAAAATGCATCAACACACTAACACAAATATCATATATATGCAGGAGAGGTAAGTTCCCTACCTCCAGCTTTTCTCCTCGATTTGCGTGCCAGCAACTTGGGCTCTCAGCTTGGTCCTACAATTCTAAATATACCATTTAGACACTTCCATAGTGTTTCTAGGGGTTATACGAGTTTATCTTGAAAAATTACTAAAATGCCCCGGGGACCCAACCTGGCCTCACCGTACCTGGTTTGACTGTACTTTTCCCAAAATTATAACCTGGGCTATCTAGACATATTTTTGCCCAAGGAATCTATTTCCAGACTTGGAATCATCAAATTCAATGCCAAATTACAAAACTACCCTTGGCAACCCCACTTTAAGGGTTTCAGAGGCGTTTTCGTATTTATGCTTTTTCGGCCTTTTCCAAAAAAGTGCCCAACTGTAACCCCACCTAATTTTCCCTCTCAAAGTCAATGGAACCATCAAATCATTGAAAATCCAACTCTAAGGCCCATTTACATCCCTGACCTAAATATAAGGGTTTTCCGGGGAAAATCGGGGTTTTTCGGTTTCGGCTCCATAAACGTGTTCCTTTCTACTCCTAACCACTTTATTGACTATTCCATTAGGTTACAACTACCATTTAGTACCAATTTGGGCAGCATAACAGCCCTACACACCCATTTTCCATTTTTAAAACCAATGACAACCCGGCGAAATTTCACCAATTAAATTGTCCACAACAGCCAGAATAGTCAATATACAAGAGTTTGGAAGTTACCTCAAGCTCCTACTAGCTTGTCTCAAGAGTGGCTGAACCCTAGCTCACTTCAACACAAGAAATGGAGCTTCCAAACCTTAAATTACATAGAAGATTAGCTTTGGAACGGAGTTATACGCGTTAGGAACCGATTTACCAAAGAAATCGGCTTACCATATAAGATCTCTCCTCCTTTCTCTCTTTAGGACATGACTACACTTCCTCTCTCTAAATGCTGAAATTCATGTCAAGTATGGTTGAGGAAAGGAAGGAAATGATATTTTAATATCATGATGCTGTCATAATTCACTTATTTGCCAATTTCCCAATTTTCGGATTTTTTAGAAATTCTGACAGATTTTCTACCCTAACTTTGAAAAATCATAACTAATTCCAGAAAAATCGAATTGGAGTGATTCTAAAGCCTATAGAACCCTTATTGAGTCTAGTTTCAAGGAAAAATATAGACTTTTGCTAGATGAAATCACAAAATTCTCAGAATTTCAATCTTTTCATATTGTTCTAGAAATTTCACAATTTTTCTGTACTGACTTCAAAAATTCATAACTTTTTGTATATAGCTCTAATTGAGTCATATGACCTATCAAATTAAATCTTAGGATGTCCAATTTCACTCTGTAAAATTTTATAATTTTTGCTCATCATCATTCAAAATCACATGACAAGCTCACTATCTCATAGGTGATTTCACCAAAAACATAATTACTTTCTTCAAAATTCATCATTTTACTTTCTTTAATACCCTAAAGATATAAGAATCATTAGGGAATAGATTTGGGCTCCTGCTAAACTGGGGCTTAGCAGTCCACTTATTTGAGGCTTCTCCTATAGCCTCAAATCTCAAAATTCGGGGTATTACACAAAGTCTTGGTCAACTTGTAAATTTAACCAGGCTTGATCTATGAAGTAATTTTTTTAGTGGTTAGTTTCTCGAAGTCTTGGTCAGCTTGTACATCTAACAAACCTTGATCCTTCAAATAATTCTATTAGTGCAAATATTCCACAAAGACTTTGTCACCTGGTAAGTCTATTAATACTTGATCTTTCTCATAGCAATTTCTCTGGCGAAATTCAAATTGTTGGAGAGATAATAGCTATCCATTTGGATTGCTTGAAATAAATTTCTCATTCAACAAACTATCTGGAGCTTTCCCTATCTCAATCAGCGAGCTTTCCTCATTGCTTTGGTTGCATTTGATAAATAACTATCTTGAAGGGAAGCTTCCATTGACTTTGAAGGGCTAATGGGGATTATTGAGAATGTAATTGTGGATTAAAGTTGAATTAATGTGTATTTGTGACTATATTATCTAATATGTCATAATTGATGGAAAATTGATATAATGGAATTATTGGACTTAAGTTGGTGATTAATGGGAAAATTAATTACTAACCAAGAGAAAATGAGAAGTGTGATTAAATGGCTAGAGGAAGGGATTAGATAAGCTAATTGGGGGCTTATTGTATGAGAGCCAATGGGAGTAAGACATGTGGCAAGGTTTTTCGTGTGTGTGTGAAGAGAGAAAAGTCAAAGGTATATTTTATTCAATTCTTTCTCTCTCTTTCCCTCCCTTTTCGTCGAGCTAGGCATGGGCTTAGGGGAGGAAATGATTTCTTCCTCTTCCACACTCATCTCATCTCTCATCTCTCTTGTTCTCTCTCTTCTCTCTCTCTCTCTCTCTCTCTCGTCAGCTATTGAAGACTAAAAGGAAGGAAGAAAAGCTTGAACAGGTAAGGGAAAATGATCTCTATTGCTCAAAAATCATTCATTAAAGTTGTTCCTTGAGTAAAGAGCTTCATTTTGATGGTTATAGCTGGTTCATTGGTATTGGTTTGTGATTTCAAGAGATTGTGAAAATTGGAGAATCAACAAGTTGCTTTGAGAAAGTTGATAAGGTGAGTTGAAGAGATCCTTCTATCCAAGTTTTGTGCCATTTGGAATTTGTTTTGAATTTCTGGAATTTATTGGCCATTTTTGAATAATGATGATCATTGGTTATTTGGCATGTTATTGGTATGAAAATGGTATGTTTGGAAGGTATATGAATAGATAGGATTGATTGGGAATGGAATGAGTGAGTTTGGAAATTTTAGAAATTTGGTGTTTATTGTTGCCTAAGACCAAAGCATGATAATGGAGTAGGAATTTGGGTGTTTTAATGGTTTATTGGATTCCTTGAGTGTTTTTATGTGGGGATAGGTTTAGTTGAAGTTTTGGGTTCATTGGTAGCCTTTGGTATAAATTCTGGAAAACTGTCATTCTGTCTGCATTTTCTGGGTTCTGATATGGTACTCGAGCGATCTGGGGCTACTCGAGTGAGGAATGAACATCACTCGGGTGAGGTTGGGTTCCACTCGAGTGATCCTATGAAATTCGTCGTTTTTCCTCCAGTTTCATAGTGTGCTTCAGTGAATAAGAACAAGAGTGATACCTAACCTACGAGTATGGTGGGTTCTCACTCGAGTGAGCTTCCTCTCGCTCGAGTGACTGGTGTATTTGACACCCAGAACTTGCCTCTCGGGTTATCACTCGTGGGTAAAGTGTAAGAGCGTGTCTTAACACTCGCAAGCGTTCAGTATCACTCGAGTGCAAAGGCCAATGCTCGAGTGCTTCTCTTCCTTTGAAATTCCATTTGCTCTCGGGTTCTCACTTCCTGGACTTCACTCTCTAGTGCTCGAGTGAGGCATTTGGCTATCACTCGAGTGAGGTCCAGTGTGCCCGAGTGTTGTTGTCTCTGAAAAGTCCTTGTGCTCTCGGGTGTTCACTCGCTATCCTTCACTCTCAGTTACCCAAGTGTAGACCGTACTACCACTCGAGTGAGGCCGTCTTCGCTCGAGTGTCAGTGCCCCATCACTCGAGTGAGGCCATCTTCACTCGAGTAAAACAATGAAAAATATTAGTGTTTGTGTTTCCAAAAAGGGATCCCTGGGGTAGTTCTTCTAACCCTTTAAGGCTTTTGTTAGAGGCATATACAAGTACTTAAGAGAAAGTAATGATAACCAATTTAAGTATTGGAATAAGTGGTGACGTATCGTCCTTAATTATGATTTTAGGATTTGATATTTGCCCGAAGTGTAGAAGGCCTGTGCCTGCTCAAGAATAGAAAAACCAAGGTAGTGACACTTTATCCTATATCATGTATATTGTATTGATTGTTTGCATTAGTCATTGAATATAGTGAGGGGATGTGAAGTAAGCTCGATCTCGAATACAGATACAGTGAAGGGAACATGGCGTAAGCCCGATCTCGAATACAGATACAGTTGATAGGAGTGGTGAAAGCCTGACCTTGTATATAGTGAAGGGGACGTGGTAGTGTGCCCAGCCTCGAATATTGATTGCTGCATTGTGATATATGTTTACTTGCTTTGTATATATGCATCATATTCGTAAACTGTTGCTACTGGGATTATTTTGAATCTCACCCTTTCCAAACAATATTTTTAGACAGGGCAAGTGGATTAAGGAACAAGCAAGTGGATAAGGGCGATTAGGACTGCCGGCGGTAGTCTTAGTTAGATATCTTGGTTTTATACTGGACTGGTTATCATTTTGGATGAATGTATACATATTGAATAGATACATAGAATTATAGTTTTGTGTAATCCCCGGTATAGATACTGAGATAGGCAATAATGCCTTGTATAATATTTTGGATTAATGTTATTATCCCAGGTGAACGCCGGGAATTGTGCTTACTATGATATTATGCATGTGACAAACCGAACAGGCCTATTGATTTTATGAATGAATGAATTGAGATCTATTTGTAAAGATGTTTAAAAAAAATTTTTTATTATCCCGGATCTCTTATTGAATTCTTAAACGTGTTTAAATGTTTAATTCCGACCTTAATGAGGACTGGGATTACAAAAGCTACCATAGACAAAGCTAGGGTTTGGGTTAAACTTCCGAAGGTGCCTCTAGAGTACTATGACAAGGAGGCATTAACGGTGATTGGAAATAGAATAGGGAAGACTATCAAAGTTGATATGAATACTTCATGCCAACTTAGAGGTCATTTTGCCAGGATTTGTGTATTGATAGAACTTGGTAAGAAACTAATGCAGGGTTTTTTCTCGACGGAGAAGAGTTCTTTCTCGAGTATGAGGGGTTACATTTACTGTGCACAAACTGTGGCACTTATGGTCATAAGATGGAAACCTGTCCCGAGAAAAAACAATCACAGGAGGGAAACCAAAATACTCTAAATGAGGACAGCATACTGGGTGAAGAACTGACCTAAAATAGAGCACAGTGAAGACGGACCAATAGAGGATTGTATAGAAACCCTGTTGCCAGAGGAAGACGAAGGAGAAAGAAGGTGAACTAGCTAGGCAGCAGAAGGTAGGATCAAGGGTTGAAATCTTAGCTAATGTGGAGGAGGTTAATGACAAGATTAATGAGATTCCAAAGGCGATTATGCAAGATGAGGTGGCCCAGGGGTTGTAATTACTGAACAAAGGGTGACACCAATGACTATGAAAGGCAAAGGGAAAGCGAAAAAAGGGAGTAGTGGAGCGAGGCATGACAGAAGGAATGAGGTTGTTAGGAATAAGGTTTGTACAGAGGTGGAGCAACGCGCAATGGAAGTGGTCGTTCAACAGAGGAGTGGGAGGGTGGAAAATGGACAAGGGAGATGTCAGGGATGGATACAAGGTTGGGGAACGATGTGTTGATGATTACCATGGGGGATGGAATTGATGTTGATTAAACCGTTGGGAAGGGTGAAGGTGATACAATGAAGGATGAGAATCATGGGATATCGAAAATCAATAATATAAATAATATTGATTATTCAATACCACATGATCCAGGAGAGCGTGTGATAGAGAAGTCTGGGATGACTGAGGATGAATTTGGGCCAGGTAAGGAGAGCCCAATGAAGGATGATATGACAAATAGTGAGGACATAGATGTTTCTATGGTCTTAGAGACGCCTATGTAGAATAGGCCTACTGGGCTTGCTCCTATGTTACCATTAAGTCAGGTTTTTATAGATAGGATACTTTATTGGAATACTAGAGGCTCATGTAGACCGGGCCTCTTCAGAAATCTGAAAACAATGACATAAAACTCTAAACCTAGTCTTGTGGTATTAGCTAATACAAGATACGATGATGAATCTCGCCTTCATCATCTTCTTCGAATAGGATATGACAATATTAAAATAGTGCCTAGTGTGGGTCGATCAGGTGGGATGGTGGCTATCTAGAATAGCAATGCAATTTCAGTCTCATTATTGGAAGAAGATAGACAATACTTACACTTTCATTGCTCAGTGATAGGTATTCCTGATTTTCTTATTACGGCTATTTATGCTTTGCCTCATTTGAATTACAGAGCTGTGCTTTGGGGAAAACTACAAGTTCTATCAAACGGAATCATAATGCCTTGGGTAGTACATGGGGACTTTAATGACATCCTTTTACCTTCATAACGCATAGTGGGAGTCTGATGTAATCAAGAAAGGATTAAATGGTTTCAAAACAGAACGTGGAAAGGACGATGTATGTTGGGGTGTTCAATATTGTTTGAGAGATTGGACAAAGCATTTGCAAACCAAGCTCTACTATCTACGTTGACTAGCTATGCGGTGAAAGTTCTGCCAAGAACAACTTTTTCAGACCACAATCCTATTCTCTTGATAATTGGAGTTTCACAAAGTAGTAGTCGACAGAGGCCTTTTCGATTTGCAGCCATGTGGATGGCACACGAAAACTTCAAGGTTTTTTTGACAGAGCAATGGCAATGCAATAGTGAGTTGAACACAAACTTGAAAAAAATTAAACAGGAAATCATCTCTTGGAATAGAGATACATTTGGCTTGGTAGAAAGAAAGAAGAGACAAATCCTAGCTAGATTGAATGGTATCCAGAAATCACCATCATATCCCCATTCACATTTCTTAAATATACTAGAAGAACAATTGTAGGCACAGTTAGAGGAACTGTCGAAACGAGAAGAGATTAAATGGTTTCAAAAATCAAGAACAGAGTGAATCTCTAAAGGGGATAGAAACACCAAATACTACCACTTAAAAACACACATGAGAAGAAGGCGCAACAGAGTTCTATCTCTCCAAGATGAATCAGGTGCTTAGGTTAATAATGAAGAAGAGCTTAAAAATCTTGTGGTGGAATTTTTTAAAAAATTATTCCAGACAGGGAATCAAGATGAGAATGTTTTCCTTACTAAGAGCAAATTTCCAGTCACAGACCAAACTAGAATGGAGGTAATGGCAGCTGCTCCAACAGAGAAGGAAATACATGAAGCCATAAAGTCCATGGGTCTATATAAGGCACCGGGTGTGGATGGATTCCCACCTATAATCTTTCAACGTAATTGGGATATAGTCGGCCAATCCTTATGTCAATTTGTAAGAGGAGTTTTTGAGGAAACAATACATGTAGCTTTGGCGAATCAAGCGTTGATATCTCTAATTCCAAAGAGAGGCCAGCCTCAATGAGTTGAACACTTCGGACCAATATCTCTGTGCATGGTACATTACAAATGTATAACCAAAATGCTATCACACAGATTGAGAGGTGTTATGGACGAATTAATTTCCCCTTATCAATCTAGCTTTATCCCTGGAAGGCACATTCAAGATAATATTATAGTGGGGCAAGAGATCTTGCACAAAATGAAGCAGGCAAAAGGGAAGCGTGGTATAATGACTCTGAAAATAGATCTAGAGAAAGCTTATAATAGGATCAAATGGAGCTATGTGTGTCAGACTTTATATAAGGTTGGGTTTGAGGATAAATTTGTGGATATTATTATGCAATGCATTTCAAGTACATCCTATAATGTATTGTGGAATGGCTCCAAAACTGAATTCTTTAATCCAAGTAGAGGCTTACGGCAAAGTGATCCAATATCACCCTTTCTCTTTGTGTTGTGTATGGACAAGCTATCACACATCATATGTGATGCGGTTAATGACAAGCAATGGAAGCCGGTCCTTGTAACCAAAGAGGGACTTGATGTTCGTAGATGATTTATTGCTCTTCGGAGAAGCATCAGAAGACCAAGCTATATGTATGATAGAGGCACTTGATCAATTATGTCAAATCTCTTATGCGAAGATTAGTTTTAACAAATTTACAATGTTCTTCTCACCAAAAGTCCAAGCAAGTTTGAAAGGGAGGATTAAAACTATTACTGGTATGAAGATAAGCCATGAGATAGGGAAGTATCTGGGATTCCCACTGACCAGACAGAGGAAGAGTAGGGATACTTTTCACTATGTTGTAGACCGGGTTAAGGAGAAATTATCAAATTGGAAGGCTAATTGTCTATCAACAGCAGGAAGAATTACATTAGCCAAATCGGTAATCAGCACAATTCCAATGTACCCGATGCAAGTGACACAGCTCCCTGTCAGCATTTGTGAAGAGGTAGAACGTTTGCAACGTAATTTTATATGGGGCAGGAATGAAAGTAGCAATGGGTTTCATCCTATGGGTTGGGAAAGAATTGCCGCGCCAAAGCAATATGGAGGACTAGGTTTTAAGAGGTTGGTCTCAGTTAATAAAGCCTTTGGGGCGAAGCTTGCATGGTCATTGATTAAAGGTGCTGATAGCCTGTGGGCGGAGGTTTTAAGTAAAAAATACATGATTAAAAGTGATACTTCATTGTTAAACACTAGGCTGATAAACTCACATCTATGGAAATTCATTTGCAAACAGAGAGATATTGTTCATGATGGAACTAAATGGCAGATTCGCAATAGGAAATCAGTGTGCTTCTTTTCTGATTTTTAGCTCTTCCAAAAGAGAAGGGTTAAAGAGTTTTGCATTCGCCCTTTATTTGAAAATGAGGAAGAAAGCAAGGTAGCTGATTGGGTGTTATATGGTGTATGGGACCTATGCCGTCTTGCAGCTATTGTCTCTGGTGAGGTAATTCAGAGGCTAATTTCGATTCTACCCCCTATGGAAGGAGCTGAAGATGATGTGATGATATGGAGTGAGAACCAACATAGACATTTTTCAGTTAAAAGTGCCTATTATATGATAGAAAAACCACCTGCCCATTACTATAGCAAAACATACAAGGCTATTTGGGCATGGTAAGGAGCAGAAAGAATTAGAGTTTTCCTATAGTCGGCATATAATAACAGGTTACTTATAAATGAATGGCGCAGTAGATGGTCTTCTAATTCACCCTCTTGCTCATACTGTAATGTGGGAGTAGAAGTTGAGATGCATATATTTCATGATTGTATTTACGCTAAATAGATTTGGCAAGTACTAATCCATCCAAACCATTACTCGGCGTTTTATTCATCCTCACTCAAGGATTAGATGTCCCTGAATCTAAAAAAGGGAACTGGGATTGCATGCTAGTGAGAATTGGAGATTAATTTGGGGAGTCACTATTTGGCTACTATGGACATGGAGGAACAACAACATCTTTAATGACGACTATCAAAAACCAGAATATCCTACAGTAATGGTTATGAGGACATGGAAGTCCTTCTACCAAGTTCCTGATATGGAAACCACTAGAGAGATATCCACAACATCACACCACTCTAGATGGCTTCCACCACCGAAGAATTGGGTGAAACTGAACGTTGACGGAGCTGTAGTAGCCAATAGCAGAAAGGCTGGCTGTGGAGGAGTTGTTAGAGACTCGAGAGGAGTTTGCGTATCGGGTTTCACGAAGTGTTGGGCCAGTGTGCCGTGTATGAAGTAGAGGAATGGGCAGTATTGATGGGACTCCGATTAGTCTGGGAAGAGGGTTTTAAAAGGGTCCTGGTGGAGTCAGATTCAAAAATATTAATGGAAAAAATTATCCACAAGAAGGACGATTCGACTTGCAGCATGCTTTTCCTACAGATCAAAAGTTTTCTTCACAGAGATTAGGAGGTTAAGATGCAACATATACCCTGAATACAGAACTCTCTTGCCGATGCTTGAGCAAAAGAAGGTCTGTTGCGCTCTTCCACTTTGAGTGAGTGTCCGAATGAGATGCAGATGGTGCTTACAAGTGATTGTATAGGACTTGATCCCGATTTTGCTTAATATAATTTAAGGGCTGTTGCCCTCTCTTATCACCAAAAAAAAAATTTAGATCAAAATGTAACAAATTTAAAACTTCCAAAAGAAAAAATTAAGAACTTGTATATTTTTTTTAAAAAATATCTTCGTAATACGTTGATGGAGCTAGTCATATTAGGCGTTGAATTAAAGATGCCTACGTAAGTGGAAGAAGAAACAATATCCAAAAAATGAGCTGAAGGAGAAGCCGATAAACATAAATTAATAATAATAAGTTTTCTCAAAATGTTAAAATAAAGAAAACTTTTCTTTTACCTTTTCACCATTTTAAATATGTTTTTTAAAATAATAATCTTAACAGTTTTTTTTAAATTTTTTAGTTTCAAATTTTGTTCTAAGAAATTACTCTACAGTGTGTGAGGAGTTTTTCTTTTTTTCTTTTTAATAATCATTTACAAACAATTTGTGTGGATCTACCACAACCGAAAAGTAACTAAAGTCTAAATGAGTATGTGACATTTTGCCTCATTTAGAAAGTTTGTGACTTCTTTTACACCCAAGTAAATTTTATGGCGCCAGACATATATTTGAGAAAAATTTGTGAGCTTCTTTTATATATATCTTAACCCTTAATTAATCGATTATTTTATTTATAAAATGATTGTGATGTTTTAGATTACCTTATCCATTACTAACTTATTACATTGCTGCAAGTCACAAGAAACCTTTGAATGAACTTGGAATGCTAATAAAACCTATTTTTTTCATTTTAAAAATATTAAATTTTTCTTCAAAGCAAAATTAAAAAATTATTAATTACACAAGGATATTTTCATTCAAATATCACAGCTTATATTTATCTTTTTTTTCCTACGTTGACTCTATAATTACAATATTTCATTATAAAAAGATTAAATAAGACTGAAAAAGCTTTTTATTTGGCCAGCCAACCGATTGAAATTTTATAGTTATAGCTTATAATCAACGCAACCAATTTACTAAAATATATTCTTATACTTTTCTAGATACATCTGGACATGTTTTATTTTATCTTTAGAGGTTTCATAAATATATGATTAATTATTTATATGATCCATTTTTCAGAATGCATGGGTGCTCCCAAACCAAGTAGATAAGCATAAATAGGTGCTTTTTTTATTACATAGTGACACGGGATCGAGAACTCATGTAGTAGGGGAGGGGGGAGTAATCTAAGGCCATGTAGGTGACCACTGCGCATAATGGTGCTGGTCTAAATAGGCGTTTTATAATAAAGAATGAATAAACAAACAAAATCCAGAGCCTCTCAATAATGTTCCCATAGAAACCCATAAATAGTGAAGGAAGATTTCCTGCGTGCATTAGCAGGAAGGCTATCAACTAATGCAAATAAACTTTGGAAGAATTCAGGCCTATTTGATTTGATTTTTAAAAAATATTTTTTTTTGTTTTTTTTTAAAAAAAAGCTGTTTAGAAAACTATTTTCAATTATGTGTTTTTAAAAATAGAAATCACAAAACAGTTTTAAGATGTTTTTAAAAACAAAAAATCCAAAATAGAAACACACCCCGATACAGAAACCCGACACTGATCCTAGCTCACCATTCTTCCTCTTTGATTGCTCGACAGCCATGGGAGGGCTTTGAATAGTTGCCGAAGCTTCTCCCTCGTACTCGCCGTCCCCACAGAGAGGTATCAGTGCTCGGCGTGGCTCAATGGTTACCATGTCCAATCTCTCCTTCCTCCCTCCTCAGCCCTCAATCGGTGAGGCTGTACTCTCTCTCCTTGTCCAATTAATTTAGTGGGTTTGAGGTGAATGATGCTATGGTTCTATCTGTTTTAAGAGAATGATTAATGGCTTGTGGGTTTTTATATTTGGATTTTGTTTGAACAAATTTTGTTCGTGGTCCTATGAATAATGCTACCTCGACTGTCCCTGAAGTTATGTTGGATATTCATATGATTTTTACTCCAATGTTTGATTAGCGGGAAGAGTTAGATATGGTGCTATCGTTAGAAGAACAATGGGAGATCTGAGGTGTAACCCCCTTTCACCATAGGCCGAGATTTAAGTTCTTAAACACATAATTAAGTTGAAATTTGAGACCATATTCCAAGTCGGGACTTATTAAGGAAATCTTTTGCCCAAAAATCGGATTTGCAAAAACTTTTTCAAAACTTATTCTCAGTGGTCTCACATTCACAATACAAAACAATAATGGCCTGTACAGGTGGATTCCATTTACAAATATCAGAGTGCAAAGTAAATTCCTGACTCACTCGGGTTCCATTCATTAATAAGGGTTTACACAAAGGCACGAAGCCCATAATTCATTACCCTTAACTTGGGGATTACACAAAATCCAATATATACAATTATTTCTAACAAAAATATCCAAATGATATACAATGATAACCATTAACCAAAAAGGAACTCCCCACTCGGAGCTCTACCCGCTCTTCGTCACCCGCTTGCCTTTTGGTCCTTCAGCCCTGTCTAAAATGTTTGATTTTAGGAGAGTGAGATTCTAAAGAATCCCCGTAGTAACAAATCACTCATAATATGCATAACATCAAAGCATAAAAGTAAATCATTCATACAACACACAGCAATCCCAACAACAGTTGCAACGGTCGGGGTAGGTATCACATGCATCGCCCCCTATGACGGCTCACGCTGAACTACTTGCTGTATTGCACATCCACATGAACATATCACATATATCACCACAGCTGGGATATATATAAAACATTTCACAACACACAACCTCACGGCTGGATACTCAACACAACACACAGCCCCACGGGCTGGATCTCAAATAGGAATCCACGATTCCATAACGCAGCCTCGGCACTTACAACGGTAGATAAAATGGCCGGGGTAGGTATCATGAGCATTGCCCCCCTACGACGGCTCATGCTGAACTGCTCACACTATAATGCCCTATGGCCGATAACACATTCACAATGATAAACATGCATACCAAGTATCATACACAACATGAGAGAAGAGTCACTACCTTGATCCTCCCGGGCGTTCCCTCGTACCGGTCTCTCCCGCGTCAGGCAAATATCGAATCCTATAATCATAATGAGTGACAATGTATCATTCTCTATCCAATACTTAATAACTTCTCAATGACTTAAATTGGTTATCATTATTACTCTTTTAGAACTCTAGAACACCCCTAACAATAGCCCTAAGGGGGTGGAAGAATTACCCCAAAGATCCCCTTTTGGAAGCACACAAACTGACATTTTCTACTGAGGCACTGGAGTGAAGACGACCTCACTCGAGTGATGGTACGGCCTGCACTCGAGCACCAGAGAGTGAGAGACAGCGAGTGCATACCCGAGAGCACAATGAAGCTTTTCAAAGACAGGATCACTTGAGCACACTGGACCTCACCTGAGTGAAAGCCAAATGCCTCACTCGAGCACCTGAGAGTGAAGTCCAGGAAGTGAGAACCTGAGAGCACAAGAGAAATGGCAATAGCCCAGATAACTCACCGCACTCAAGCACAACACAGCTCACTCGAGTGAATGCCCTATACCTGCGAGTGAGAAGGCACACTCTCGCACCATGACCGCGAGTGACAACCTGAGAGGCAAGCCTTGGTGTCAAATACACCAGTCACTCGAGCATAAGGAGGCTCACTCGAGTGATGTCCCACCGAACTCGCAAGTGAGACTATACACTTTTGAATTTTCCAGAAAGCTCAACAGAAAAACTGAAGGGAAAACAGAATTTATGCACAACACTCGAGCATGGATCAACCTTACCCGAGTGATATCCATCCCTCACTCGAGTGAAGCCCAAATCACTCGAGTGATTCTATCAGAACCAGAAAACGCAGAAACAGCCAACCTTCCTAACACTTGCCCAATTGATCCTTATGGACACAAAACTTTACCTAAATCCATCCCCCACAGAAAACACTCAATAAACTCAATGGGATCATCAAAATCATCAAAATCCTACTCTATTATCATGCTTTAGGTTTTGGCCAACAAATCAACAGAATGCTAATCTCATCTAAACGTCATATTCAATCACCAATCAATCTATCTATCCTAAACTCATTCCAAGATACCAATCTTATGCCAAAAACATACCAAATGAATAGTGGCTCTCATTTTCAGATTCAAGCCAAAATTTCTAGAAATTATAAACTATTTCAAATGGCATGAAACTTAGATAGATAGATTGGTTTCACATACCTCTTCAACTTCTCTAAAATACTCTTTGATTCTCCAACAACCAGATTTTCGTGTGATCACAACCCACAACCAATGGACAAGCTACAACCACCAAAATGAAGCTTATCACTCATGGAACAACTTTAATGAATGGTGTTTGAGCAATGGAGGGCATTTACTTACCCAAATCACCAGCTTTTCTTCCTCTCTCTTGCCCACAATGGCTGTCGAAAATGGAAGAAAGAAGAGAGAGAGAACGAGAGAGAGAAGAGAGATGGAGTGCAAAAGAGAATGAGAATGATGATCTCTTGCCCCTATACTCCCATCAGCACATGTAACCCCCTCCGTAATTATATTCGAAATACAACATTAAAGTGAAATAGAGACCAATAATAATCAAAATTCATTTACATTCCCCATCCTTAAGATAGGGTTTTTACAAATACATTTCACAAACACTTTAACCGGGTCTCACATTCACATTTCGAATACAATTACATTGCGAAGATAATTAACATTCATAATATATCAGAGTGCACAATAACAATCCCGGCAATTCCGGGTTCATATCTTCACTAAAGGTTCATGGGCACGTATGCCCTTTACAATTCCTCAATGGGGATTACACAAATCCATCTCTAATACATAACCAAATAACCCAATAGACATCCAAGCACATATACATCCAATATCCAATTATACATTTTAATCTATCATCCGAACATATACAATTATCCCAAATAGGAATGATAACCACTACCAAGTCCAAATGCCCATAAGGGATTCTCGCCGCCCCTAGTCGCTTGCTCCTTCCTCGAGCCACTTGTCCTGTCTAAAATGTTGGTAGGGGAGGGTAAGATTCTAGAGAATCCCAGTAGGAAACAGATACCAATATGCATGTAAGATAAGTGTTTAATGCATGACATGCTTGCATCACAATAACTCGTGCTCACATAATGATATATCCGCATGCTCAATGTTTCAACAACATACTCATGGCCATAGCATAAATAGAAACAGAGCTTCAATCATTCATATATGTTTCACATAATCAAGCAAAGCAATAACATGCATCAATACACAAACACAAATATCAATACATGCAGGAGAGGTAAGTTCCCTACACTTATTCTTTCCATGTATGCTCCAGCATCGGCTACTCATGATCCAAGCGGATATCAAACCATGATCAGGGTGAATATCAACCCTATAACCAATCAAGGACATAGGATCATTCTCTTTTCCAAATTCTCATTTTCATAACACTTAAAGTTGGTTACCATTCATGACCTTTAGGTGGCTAATCAAAGCCTAAACACATGCCTAAAGACTTGGGAAACACTTGACCAAAGGTCACCTTTTAAAATTCCA
This sequence comes from Inga oerstediana, assembly GCA_963210345.1. Taxonomy (NCBI): domain Eukaryota; kingdom Viridiplantae; phylum Streptophyta; class Magnoliopsida; order Fabales; family Fabaceae; genus Inga; species Inga oerstediana. Next base: position 64,463,853 of record OY723401.1, on the reverse strand, counting down.
AAATGCTGATTTTTGGGGGTTGGCTGCGGCCAGCCTACCCATCGGCCGCGGCCAATGGATGCACAGAAGGTCTTGGGCCGCGGTTCATAACCTCTGGCCGCGGCCAAGAAAATTCTGTTTCCTGGCTGAACTTCCATAATTCATAACTAATTCTAGAAAAATCGAAACGAGGTGATTCCAAAGCCAAAAGAAAGGTACTTAAGTCCTCTTTAAAGGAAAAATATGTACCATTACTGGAAATCACCACAAAATTCCAGAATTACACAAAACTCAACACTACTCAAAAACAGAGTTCTGTTTCAATCCCAAACTTTGGACAACCATATCTCACAGAATACTAAATGAAATGACACAAAATATATGTCCATATTGAAGCTTGGGATGTGAACTTTAAGACTGGAAAGTTTCACAATTTTCTGAAATCATTTGGTTATTCAAAATGTCCACACAAATAAACTGCCCAGAATAGAGTTCCAAGGGACAGATTTTCCAATTTTCTACCAAAGTGTCCAATGACTCCAAAATCATTAACCAAACATATTCCCATACAATTTTCCACAAGGAACAAAATGGTAACCTCAAAATGACCAAATTCACAACCTATCAACATGACCTGTTTTGACCAAAGCACAAAACCAACACAAAAGGTGCCAAACTTCACATTTAAGCTTCAATGCAATTCTATCAATTCAAAACACTAGACAAGGCACCATTTCCATAACAACAACATACCATACTCCCCAAGACCCTAAATCACGAAAATTAGGGCTAAAATTCCAGAAATTCAAGGCCTAACCAATGGCAACAAAACTTATGTGAAAATGAAGCTTTCACTCACCTCAACAACTTTCCCAAAGAAGTTCCTTGATTCACCCAAGTCCAGAATTTCGTGAGAGCTTAAACACCACCAAATGACAAATCCAAAACCATGAAAGTGAAGCTCTCAACTCAAGGAACAACTTTAAAGAAGGGAGTTTTTCCATTAGAGGTCATTTACTCACCTTAAATGCAAGCTTTCACTTTCTCTTTCTTGGCCAACAATGGAGGACGAATTTGGAGAGAGAAGAGAGATATGAGAGGTGAAGATGATGGAGAGAATGCAGAAAAAATCTGCCCCATGCCCCTTCACATGCACATGAGAGAGAGAGAGAGAAAAGAGGGAAAATGCATAAAAAAATGGTGCTTTGGCTTTTTACCTCATCTCTCTTCATCATAAAGTGACACTTGTCCATATCTTATGCATTCTCATAAAGTAAGTAACCACTTGGTTATTCTACTCATTCCATTAGCCATTTAGTTACATATCTCATTTCTCCTTAGTTGGTAATTAATCTCTCTATTAATTACTAACTAATTGCCCATCAATTTCATTCTTTCGATTTCCACTAATCATAGCATATTAATTAATATAGCCACCAAAACACATAATTATTCCACATAATCATTCACAAGAATTGTAATTAGCCCTTAATTGAAATTTGGGGTGTTACAGCACACCAAGGAGGAGAGAGGGAAGGAAATAATTTTTTAATTCCAATTTTGACTTTTCTCAACTCCTCTCACATTCCCAACTTGCCACTTGTCAAAATGCTATTGGCTCACCCCAAAATAAGTCACTAATTAGCTTCTGTAATTTCTCCATTGGCCAATTTAATTTCACACATCTCATTTTTTCCTCTTAGTTAGAAATTAATTTCTCCCTTATTCACTAACTCATGGCCAATAATTTCATTCTTTCAATTTTTTTAATAATTATGACATATTAATTAATATTGCCACAAAACCAAGGTATTAAAACCCGGACCAGGTATTGAACCGGTCGGGGTACTGGGTTAAGGGTCAGTGGGTCAAACCGGGGCCAAACCGGGACCAAACCGGTGAGTAATTGAAAATTTTAGGCTTATAGTATGAAATTCTAAAGGAAAAAGTTAAAATTTTTTTTTTAAAAATTGGGACCCGGACCGGACCAGGAACCGGACTGGTCTAGTGACCGGTTCGACGGGTTCTGGGCCGGACCAGCCGGTCCGGTCCAGGTCCCTGAACACTGCATAAAACACATAATAATTCCAATTAAATGCATAATTATCCACAATAATCATGATTAACCCATAATCAAAAATTGGGATATTACATGAGGTCCATCGCTCTCTATCTCTCAGTCTGTCTTCTTCTAATTCCTAATCTACTACCACATGCTTTTGGTAGTGTTTTCAGTTTCTCACTATGGACTACCATTCTACCCACATAAAACTGTTCATACATTAATCAGTGCTACTATAAAATATATCAACCACGTTTTAGTTGTTGACAGAAGAGTGAATTTTGTGACCAAGTTTAGCGATCCCGTTGTTTGTTACTATCATTATTTCCATCTGAAATTAAAATGAGGCCCTATTTCTTGGGAAAATTTTAGGACTAAGAAATGTGATATAGTTTGCCAACAAATCCATAAATTAACACTTGTAGCACTAGAGTACATCAGGCCAGCCTTAAAAAGGACAAAAGGCCATAACAAAGGCTTAATAAAGCTGCTACTACTGAAATGGAAACAACAAATCCCCAATAATGGCCCAATATCCTTCAGGGCACAGGAGTGCTCCTCTCCCATGGCAGACATGACACTGACCACAAGGTCCTTACCCTTAGCAAATCCATCCCTGCACAATATGATGACACCAACAATCATTATCCGTTATCTGCACTCTATACCCAAATTGGTCTTTATTTTCCTTCCTACTTTTTGTCTTTTTATTTGGGGTTTTTTGTTTCTGTAATGTAAAAGTTAGGACATGTCTCCAGTTACAAAGAGTGATTATAAAACTGATTGGCCTTTAAGAAAACCTTCATAATGGTAGTGAGAAATTTGAATTATTGATCTTGTGATTCATGAGCTAACACATCACTAATCTGGCCAATTGTTGTTGGCCTTTCCTTACTATTTTAATTATCTAAATGCACAACATATACAGACATTGCAATGATCAGGGAAAATGATTAAGTTGAAGTGTGCACCACAAAAGAAGTGAAGGTTGGCTTAATTAGTTAAGGTTGCTGGGGTTTATATAATTTGGGTTAACATATGCTTTACTTGAGGATTGGCTTACTGCCTTTCTCTTATATACTAGGTGAGTTATAGATTTGTTGGACAACTTCAGATCTCTGTGATCTCATTGTCTAGAACAAATTTTTGTTCCATGTTTGCTGATTTCCTTCAGCTGGGATTTGTACTATACTTATATGGATTTCTAGGCTTTTTTTTTTGTCCTTATACACAAGAGGTACAAAGAATAATGATATATATATACACATGTTATGGCTGCTTTGGCTCAAATGCTCAAACAGGCATGGCCTTATTTGGTTTCAATTTTATTACAACTTGACTATGCAGGCATGTCCATTATAGCCAAATTTGCTCTTAATCAAGGATTGAGCCAGCATGTTCTAATAGTATAACGTCATGCCCTTGCATTTCTTGTGATTTCTCTTTTTGCAGCTTTCTGTGATAGGTCTTAATTCCATTGATCTCTGTACTTGTGTCTTTGAGTTTGAGTTTTGTGTTCATTATTTACCTTTTGTGTTTTTACTGATGAAAATTATTGCTGTTTTAACAGGAATTCAAAACTTAAACTGAAATTATGTGTTAGTAAAGATTATGTCGCTTTCACTTTTAGAGTAAGAGTGTTTTCTACTTAGTCTCCTTTGCTATGCTTAGTACCTACTTCAATTCTCAAAGTTTTGTTTAATTTCTTGGTTTGCAAACCAAAGAGGCCTATCATAGATCAGAATTGATACTTTACTGGGATGAAGCTCACTACTGCAACATACACATCCACTACTCCTCGTCCTCCTCCAGCAATGTTGAAGTTCTCTAGCACCCTCTTTTCTATCATACACACAAACCCTTGTACTACCTCTCCAACGAAATGTAGGCTATGCTTATTGTCTTTTTAGGCCCATGTTATGATATGCTGGTGAATTCTGTCCACAGTGATGATATCTAGAGTGTTAATGGATGTTTCATAATTACCTTTTGTACAATATCTGTCTAGAGTGTTAATGGATTCTCAAAGCTTGATACAGAGCTAAGATGCACAAAAAAGGGACCGAAAACCTTCTTGTAATTCTCATGTGTATCTTGTAAATGTCATCATGTGTTTAGTAAAAAGCAAAGGTACTATTGTGAAAGTGCCTTGTCTTACAAATGGCTTAAGTGTTTTTGTTATTTCACTTATTTATCTTACAAATGCTCTTATGTCTTGTAAATAGCACACATATTGTAATACCTCAAAATTTGAGATTGGAGGCTTGGGAATAAGCCTAAATTAAGTGGACTGCTAAGTCCCAGTTTAGTAGATGTCCCAAATCTATTCTCTAATGTTTCTTATATCTTTGGAGTATTAAGAAAGTAAAATGGTGATCTTTGGAGAATATAATTATGTTTTCGGTGAAATCGCCTATGAGGTAGTGAGCTTGTCATGTGATTTTGAATGATCAAATGATGAGAAAAATATTATGAAATTTTACAGGATGAAATTAGACATCCTAAGATTTAATTTGATAGGTCATATAAATCAATTAGAGCTATATACAAAAAGATATGAATTTTTGAAGTCAGCATAGAAAAATTGTGAAGTTTCTGGAGCAGTATGCAAAGATTGAAATTCTGGGAATTTTGCGATTCTATCTAGAAAAATTTGATATTTTTCCTTGAAACTAGACTCAATAAGGGTTCTAAAGGCTTTGGAATCACTCCAATTTGATTTCTTTAGAATTAGTTATGATTTTTCAAAGTTTGGGCAGAAATCTGCCAGAATTTTGTAAAAAATCTGAAAATTGGGAAATTAAATTAATAAGTAAATATCAAATAATAAATCAGCATCTTCCTCCTTATTCCAGCAAAAACTGATGCACAATCCAGCTGAAAGAGAGAGAGGACGTTGTGAGCATATAGAGAGAGAAAGAGGAGAAATCTTACAAGCTAAGCCGATTTCTCCGACAATTTAGCTCCTAACGCATATAACTCCGATCCTAAGCCACTCTTCTTTGTTCTTTAAGGTAGTGAAGATCAAAATTTGGTGTTAGGGAAGCTAGGGTTCAGCCAAGAAGAGGAAAAGCTAGTGGGAGCTTGAGGTAACTTCCAAACTTTTGTATATTGACTATTTTAACTGCTGTGGGCAATTTAATCTGTGAAATTTCACCGGATTGCCGTTGGTTTTAATTTATGGAAATGGGTTATCCTAGGTGTTATGCTGCCCAAATTGATACTAAATGATAGTTGTAATCTAATGGAATAGTCAATAAAGTGGTTAGGAGTAGAAATGAATGGTTTTATGAAGCCGAAATCGCAAAACCTTGATTTTCCCCGAAAAACTCATATATTTTAGCCAGGGCTGTAAATGGTTCTTAGAGTTGAATTTTCAATGATTTTATTGTTCCATTGAGTTCAGAATGGAAAATTAGGTAGGAGCTGGTCACTTTTTTGGAAAAGACCGAGAAAGCATAATTACGAAAACGCCCCTGAAACCCTTAAAGCGGGGTTGTCAAGGGTATTTTCCTAATTTGAAAGTGAATTTGGTAATTCTGAGTCTGGAAATGGATTCCTTGAGAACAAATATGTCAGGATAGCCCAGGTTAGAATTTCGGGAAAAGGACAGCCGGACCGGTTACCGCGGGGCTGGGTCGGGTCCCCAGGGGCAATTTAATAATTTTTCAAGATAGACTCATATAACCACCAAAAACACTATGGAAGTGTCTAAATGGTATATTTGGAATTGTAGGACCGAGTTGAGAGCCTGAGTTGATGGCACAGAAATCGAGGAGAAAAGGCTGGAGGTAGGGGACTTACCTTACTTGCATGTATTTGATATCTTTACTTGTGAAATGATGTATGTGATTGTTTTACTTGATTGTGTAGAGCATATTTGAATAAATGAAGCTCTGTTTCTGTTTTTGCTGTGGCCATAGTCTTGTTGCATGAAACATTGAGCATGCAGAAATGTCATTATGGGGCATACATCTAGTTAAAGCTAACATGTCATACACATAGCATCTATCATGCATGCATTATGGTATCTGTTTCCTATTGAGATTCTCTTGAATCTCACCCTCCCCTACCAACAATTTAGACAAGAAGAGATAAAAGATACGTTAGAACAAAGAAAAGAACCGTACGAGGGGATTGCGGTGGTGGAACGAAGACGGGAAGATGTCTCTGTTTCACTCGGACGGGTTTAGACACCCTGATAGCCCTATGTGGCTACATTGATGGTAATTATTATATACGAACCCCTATGGGAAATTTCTGTAATCGAGCACTTTTTATCAGTATAATTATGCTATTTCTATGTTGCCAACCGAACCATGCATTAATAGTCCGTTGCAAGTTAATATAAGATAAGGGTGTGACATTATGTTATTGTGAAGGTGCTTTTTTGTCTTGTAAATGGCCTTAGTGTTCTTGTAAATTCCCTCACGTGTCTTGTAAATTACTTGTATTATTGTGAATGCCTTTTTTGTCTTGTAAATGGTCAAAACATTCTTGATTAAACTAGTTTCTTAATATAATAAAATATTAAGTAATTATAAAAAAATATCAATTATATAAAAAAACAAAAAAAAATGTTTTAAAAAACAATTATCCAAAATTTGTCCAAAAAGAAAACAATTATCCAAACAAGTTTTTTTGTTTTTGTGTTTCCAAAACTTGCTTTCAAAAACATTTATCCAAGCAAGTTTTTTTGTTTTTGTTTTTCCAAAACTTGATTTTAAAAATAGTTTTATAAAAGCAAAGGCGAATGAAGACTTTTCTTGGAATCAAGCATGCTTTAAATAAAATAATACTACAAGTAGAACAAAACAAATAACAAATTATTTTTTATTAAATAATGATTACATGATTTTGATACATATTACTACCTCCGGTCCTAAATATAGGACAAAGTTTGTAGTGTAAATTGCACTACAAACTTTGTCCTATATTTAGGACCGGAGGGAGTATATATTTACCTATTGAAAAAAAGTGTCTATGTATATATATAAGAATATACCAAAGTCAAATGTGTGGAAAAGAGAAATTTTGAAAAATAAAAATTAGATATATTTTCACTAATTAACATTCATTAACAATTTGTCACATATTTTCGTGTATTATATAAAGTATGCATTACCCATGATTTATAAATAATATCACTTACTTAAATTTTATATTAATATTGATTTTAACTATTGTACAATTAATGTATTTGCGGTAAATTTGTCAAATCTTATGTGCATATATATATAATGGCAAAAAACTATTAGAGTTATTTGTGATCTAAAAATACCTAATAAGGTAAAAGAGAAGTTTCGTCGCACTACTACATGACTAGCAATGCTATAGGTAGTGAATGTTGGGCTTTAAAGGAACAACATGAATATACAATAGAGATAGCTGAGATGAGGATATTGAGATGAATACGTGGTTATACAAGAAAAGAAAATATTCGTAATGATCACATACGAAAACGAGTTAAAATGGCATCTATTGAAGAGAAAATTGATAGAAAATCATTTGGGGTGGTTTTGATATATTCAAAGAATACCATTGAGTGCGTCAGTGAGTAGGGTTGATAAAGTAGTTTAGAGTCCTATAACAAGAAGTCGAGGGATATCGAAGTAAACACTCAGTGAAGTTATAGAGCGAGATCTTTTGGTTAATAATATGTCTAAAGATCTAATTTTCGATAAGACACAATGACGTCGTTTGATCTATATAACTAATCCTATCTAATGAAATAGAGTTTTGTGGTTGTTGTAGTATTGAATTATTGATGTATAAAATATGCCAAATTCTAAAGTCAGTCAACATTTACTTTTCCGTATTTTTGGTTTGCTAGGTATACTTTCAACACGGTATATGTAATAGTGTTAAAGTAGAATCTATAGTGTGGGGCATATTAGGAAAACTCAAACCAAATCAATCAATGCTTTGGTCTTTGTTTCATGCATCTCAAGAGAGTGATGGTTTCCTTAAATCAACATGTTACTCCCTTGGTTTTTTATTAAACTTTAAATAATCGATTTGCGTTAATCATAAAAATATTTAAATTAGTTAAAAATAATAAATATGTATTATTTTTCTAATTATACCCTCAATAGTTAAAATTAATTAAAAGCAATAAATATGTATTATTTTTTTAATTATACCCTCATGTTTATAGAGAGTAAAGTGAGAGAGAATACATGCAATAAATATAGTCAACAAGAGGTAAATTGAAAAAAAAAAACCATAATAAATGCTTAGACAAACCTAAAATGAAATTTATAATTTGGGAGTTGGGACAGATTCATTCAAAATTTGGTGTCAAAGGAATAGAAACTCATCCAAACGCTAACTGATCAAAACGTATCCACTGAATCACATGTCAAACAAACACTAATCTCAGTTTGAATCGCTTCCTATTCCAACCAATAAAACAAAGTAAAAATGTGACATATCCTTAAAAATTTCTTGGTTGAGTAGGTCTTTCTGGTTTTGAGCTCCCCCATCATGGATAATAGCTATATCCTTAAAAATTTAATGTGCGTATTCTGCTTTGGGGATTGTGATTTCCAGCTATATCCATGATGTTTATAGGCTGCACTAATAACATAAATGGTCTAAAAAGTAAATTAAATTGTAAAAGTGAAGATTTTTGTTTTGTTGCTTCAATTATCAAAATGAATCATATTGTGAATTCCATATTTCCAGATTGCAGAAAATCTGTTAAGATTTACGAAGAATTTTCTAGTTATTATTGAATCTACACATGTGGGACTTTTTGTGCCTTAAAAATGGATTATCAGTATAGGCCCAATGCGAACCAATAATATAATATAAAATATAACTTGTATAAAGAATCAAATTGAAAAATGCTCTATTCATAAATAGTTTATTTATTTTAAAATCTAAATTTCCACAAAGAAGTTTAATTTAAATGTAAGACAAATCTAATTTGATTAGATTAGTCCAAATTAAAGTCCAAACATGCCAAACTAATGGAGCTTCCTAAACTTTAATCCGTTTATTTAAGGTTCATTTATTTTTTAAAATTCAATATTTGAGAGAAAAAATTGTCAGCCCATCCATCAACGTGCAACCTAATATGAAAAATACAACAATGCTCAATGGCAGAGACCAATTTCAAGGCCACTTTCAAAATCCCCAAAAACCTTTATCAAGTGAGGAGCTTCAAAACATTTCTCAAAGATAGTCTAAGGACACTAAAAGGCTTTTTTTTTTTGCCCCCAAGAACTCCGGAAAGACATAAAATCATATTACTTTTTAAAAATTAATCAGATTAAAGCCTATATTAAAAAATTCGATTAAAGAAAATAATAAAATGAAAAAGGAAGATACTTTTAAGCATCCAAAAAAAAAAATACTCAAACGTATTAACGAGATTTAAACTTTTAGTTTGTTCTCATTTTCTAGACCTCATAGGAAATCAAACAACCAATAGATACTAATGAAAAATCTGTCAGACAAGACATGCATTTTGGCCAAAAAAAAAAAAAGACAAGACATCCATTGAAGAATCATTTTGGGAGTGGAAATTGAAGCTCCAACGCCAGCATAGTTAGGGGTGTACATGGGCAGGGTTGGGCAGGGCGAAGCCCTTGCCCGATGCCCTGCCCGAAAAATCGTTGGGTTGCATTTTACAGCCTGATGCTCAGCCCTGCCCATAGAAGCCCAGACATTTTTGGGTTGGGCGTGAGCGGGCTGGGCGAGGGTGGGCTTCGCCCTACCAAACATTTATCAACCCAACTTTGAAGTTACTCTTTAATGGAGCACAAAAAGGTTCATAACCAAAGATGCCCTACGCACATCTTATATGGGAAAAAAAACAGCTTCCATGACAATAATCGATATGGAGAGCTCAGGAAAAAAAAAACATCTTCAATCACCATTAGCCAACCATACCCATTACATTCTTCCTTCTCCAACTACTGAAAACAAAACCCTCAACCTTAACAGAACCAAGCTCAGGAAAAAAAAAGAAAATCATATGGAGAGAAATCACAAGCTTTACACAACAAATAAATGCTGAAAACAAAACCTTCGATCTTCTGTTGTCCAGAAAAAAAAACAGAACCAAGCTCAGGAAAAAAAAGAAGAAAAGAAAACGAGCACTAAGTTCTAAAACTACCCCAGATAGAACCCTCGAACCCTAAGGATCTAGACCAAGCCGAGAAAGAAAAGATCTAGACAAAGAAAGAAAAACAAAACCATAAATAATATATAATACCAAAGGAGCCTAATAAAATAAAACATATAATATAATATAATTATATAAAGTTATAAACTATTATACAAAAAAATATTTACATCACATATTTTAATATATATAATTATATACCTACTGGGCAAGGTCAAATGGGCAGGGCGGCATACCCTGCCCGATGCCCAGCCCTGCCCGCTAAAATGCCCAGCCAGATTGTGCCCAATTTTTTTCGGGCTGCTTTTTTTTAGGCTGGGCAAGACAATTTTTTATTGGGCCGGGGTGGGCGTACCGGGCTCTGGGCTTCATTAACACCGCTAGGCATAGTGATATGCAAGATTCATCTTAATGAGTCGAACGTGTGGTCTCTTCTTTCAGAACATTGAATTAAAGCTTCGAAGCATATTAGTTGTTCAATCAAACTCAAATCTGAAGCAAATTTTGAAAATAAAGCTTCAATGCTTAGAGTAATCTTCAAGATTTGGCTAGGTCTGGAACTATAATGGGTAAGGGGGAGATGGTCGTGAGAAGGGTGTCGTGAGTCTGTTTGCAGGGTGGGAGAATGATAATGGAGAGGGTGGAGATGAGAGTGCGAATGAAGGATGCAACGTCGTCATGGTGGTTGGCCGGGAACAAGGTCGGAGAAAAGGACGAAGAGGCTACGGTTGCCAATGAATCGAGAGATGCGAAGGGAAAGAGTGATTTTTTTTGGACGACGTATTTTTTTAGTTGAGGGCATTCTTGTATTTTCATATTGGATGAGACTGACGTTTTGATGTTTTAACGGTAGTACCCTTTTTGCTCTATTTTTAAATGTTTATAGGTATTTTTACACCTAAAAAAAATTTATGCTATTGAGTGTAATTTTTAGAAAAATTTACTAGTATTTATACACCTTAACCCTGCTTTAAATAGTGAAAAACAAAACGGTATATAAGACTGTCACAAGAAATTGCAAAAATCGAGAAATTTAAAAAAAAAAAGATATATGTCCACTAATTAACATTCATTAACAATTTGACCCATTTTTTAATCTGTAAATAATACAACTTACTTAAAGTTTGTATTTTATATTAATATTGATTTTAATAACTGCATATTTGATTTATTTACCCAAAATTCATTTTTTTTACCTTGACCTCAAATTCGTCGAACTCTTAATTAAGTAAATCTATATATAAAAAAATTATTGATTTAAACAGCCTGTCAAATTCTAAATCAATCACCATTCAACACGTTATATTAAATATTGTCAGAAGTAGAATATGCATTGTGGGGCATATGTTATCATTAGCTGACTTGGAAGACTCCCAAGTCAGTTGCAATCCTTTCGTCTTTGTCTAGGGCATCTTTAGAGAGTGATGGTTTCCTTCATTGACACGTTATTCATGAAATTATCAAAATGTTAACGTTCTTAAAAGAAAAAACTTTATTAAGTGTTTTCGTTGGTCTTCTTTTATTTTTTTTACAAAACTCCATATACTGCTTGGTCAAAAATTTTTAGCGACATATTCAATGAGCTTTTTTAATGGATCTAAATGACCTCAAATAATTTTTTATTATTTTTTCTTTAATAAATATCACTCCAACTCTTATACCAATATATTCATTACAAAGCTTATTCGTGTACGATGAAATATCAATCTCAACATCATAATCATTATCCTTTCTTGATGTATGCACTATGTCAAATTATTAAGTCAGTCGACATTTACTTTTCTTTACCTTTGATGCATTGCCAACGGTTTGAACACGTTGTATGTAACATTGTCAAAAATAGAACCTGCAGGGTGGGGCATGATATTATTAGATTACATGCATGACTTAGAAAACACTGCCCAAGTCGGTCAATGCGCTTTGGTATTTGTTTAAAATACTAGTGTCATAAAATTTTTAAGAGTCTAGGAAAAAAAATAAAAATTTTAAAATACTTATATAAACATAAACATATTTCTTCCAAAAAAACAACTCATATACAGAATTCATGGATTTAATTGACTTATATAAACATATTTCATCATATTGCACTCGTTATATGTAAAATTGTGAAAAGTGGGGCATGCATGATTTTGGGTTAGACAGAAATATAATTGAAACTTCACATATAATGATAGCATCCGCACAATCAATTATAACACTTCTCCATCATATTAAAATTAGGCTAAATTATATAAAAACCACTGAAACTTGGTCAATTGTAGATAATCCTGAACATTTGAAAATTTTAAATTTAACCTCCTTAACCTTTTATTTATTTTTATCATAGACCTCATGCTATTAACTTAATGTTATCTTTTTTAATAGAAATTGATATGCTAGATTAATAAAAAGACATGTGGTATCCTACATGCATAGCATTCTACATAAGTTACTAATTTTTATAAAACCTCTAAACTTTGATCCCATTGCAAGTAATCTCCTTGACATATTAAAATTTAAATTTAACCCCCATAAAGTTTTAATTTTTTTTATTAAACCCCATGTCATTCTTTTTATCATCTTAAATTTTGATATGTTAAAGAGGTTATTTGCAATTGGTCAAAGTTTAGGGGGTTTTATCAAATTAGTAACTTGCATAGGATGTGTAGAATACCACATGTCTTTTATTATTCTCACATGACAATTTCTATTAAAAAGATAACAATAAGTTAACGGCAAGAGGTTTATAATAAAAAATATATAAAAGGTTATGGAGGTTAAATTTAAACTTTGTGAAATGTTGGGGGTTAACTGCAGCTAACCTAAAATTCTGAGGGGTTTTGTATAATTAAGCCTTAAAATTATAAATAAGGAAATTGAGTAACTACATATAAAGAAATAAAGTATTTTTCATTTTCATTGTAGAATGTTTGCTTTGATTTCACTAGATAATTTAGAATAATAGTCCCATTCTGCTCATGAAAGAAAACAATGTGTTCAAATTAAAAATGTTTTGTGCTGCTATAGATGATAAGAAATATTGGCATATTTTAAAAAAGAAATTAAAAAAGAAGTATATATAAATTGCTATTCAATGAAAAATTTCACAACTCTAGAATTTTGTCCATACGAAGATATTCCAATCTTTCTTGTTTTGATTTTTCTAATCAAACTCTATTTTCATAATATTGCATAAATGACTTTTTACACCACCTAAAATCACCTTTTAACATGAACGGGAATTTATCTAATGGAATGGAACTGAATAGTCCCTCACAGTGTGGTTCAAATCCCCACTAAGAGGACTGCTAATCTTTAATGTCCAATAATGCATCGAATAAACTTGATTCTAACAGGAGGACACCTATGCTTATATATATATATATATATATATATATATAAAAACTTTTTACATTGGTTTCTGCAATAGCGTAGATATAATTAGACTTGTGCAACAGCCTTTTCCTAGTAAATTATAATTTCTCTAGTAGTCTTAGAAACAGAAAAATTTATATTTTTCTACAAACATAATAATTTCACATAAGTTTATATACAAAAAATATACATATAAAGGAAAATTCCAATTAAATCAAGCTAAAATACCAAAATTCAAATTCAGGCATACACTTTAAACAAATTACTAACCAAGCTAAGAGGCTTGATTAGGGATTTCTTAATGTTGTTAAAAGACCAAAATGCCCCTATGTATTCCAATCTTACCTCTCTTATATATTATTTCATATGATAAGAGGATTCAAATGGTTTATAAAGATGCGATATCTATCTATATAATTGTATCTACCTTTTATAATTGTTTCTAGACATAGTTCTCCAATTAGTGTGTTCATGTCTATGGGTGATAGTGAATAACTCCTCATAGTCTGTCTGTCGGTTCTCCTGCTGTGCCTTCCTCTTCTAAAACAATTAAAAAATTAAATTAGTATTATGAACAATAAACACTAAATTTATAATATGAAATAACCAGTTAAAAGTAATTGACATTGTCAAAAATTACAGCTCACTATAAATGACAGCAAAGGTCTTCGATCCTACCATGTGGTGGATCCTCTGCTAGCACCTCGTATTCTTCTGAGAAAGCGCTTGCAAAAAGACAATATTAAAAGTATTAAAACAATATAAAAAAATTATAATTATTAAAAAAATAAAATATATGAAATTTATATTAAAATTATAGTTATAAATAAATTACCTACCCCTCTACACTCCTCCTGAACTAGACAAAACTCGCCCAGTTATTTGGTGGGACGCCGTCCGGAATATTCTCAATCAGTTGCTGTAGAGGAATCATCCCATCCTTATTCATACTGTGGAAGAGACGATTCCTCCTATTCCTCCAGCTGTCACACATCTTTATTAACGTGTACCTTTTCCAGTTGTCCTAGACGGCAAACCTAAGTTGTAACTCAATTGAATACAAAATAATTAAATACAACTAATTACATATGATAAAATTAATAAATATTAATTAAATACAATTAATTGCAAAATATATAATATAATTAAATACTATTAATTATCTTCATCGCCTTATCCCATGCCAGATCCTTCGGTTCCTTCGGAAACTTCTTCCACATCTTGAAGTGAAGGGGGAACCACATCCAATTTGAGCCCAACTCGTTCAAGAAGCGGTTGAACAGGTGACCCCTATTGTCAATGGGTTGGTCCGTAGCCTCATTCAACGGAACTACAACTCGTAGTGTCCGGTCTAGGTTGTTTAGACCGGCCAAGTCTAGCCTCCTCATGGAAATGTTCTCCTGCCCATCTGCACAATTTACCACATACGTTAGATATATTTTCACATTTAACATGTTGAACCTAAATATTTAATTTATTTAATAAAAACTATATTTACCTTGGACATGCACCTCAAACCTGGGTACATATAGCGCTAACTTTGTAGCGGTTATTTACAAAACCGCTACAAACTAGCCTTGGGCAACGCAATAATTTGTAGCGGTTATCACTAACGGCTACAAACATCAAGACCGTTAAAGTTCTGTAGTGGCTTTTTTTAAAAAAAAATCGCTACAAATGTCGTTACACATTTGTAGTGATTCTATCAAACCGCTACAAGCAGGTGACTCTTTGAATTCCGTATTGGTTGATGTCCACATAACCGCTACAAAATAACCACAATAATTATCGTTCTTGTCGACGCTAAGCTGATGCCATATTTGTATTGGTTGCCATGATATAACCACTACAAATTATCTGCTACAACTTATGGCAGAAATTGGTGCCAAATTTGTAGCGGTTTTGTTTATTTAACCGCTACAAATAATGTTGCCTTATTAGCACACCACTTAGCGTGTAATTTGTGCTACAAATGTGTAGCGGTTTTAGCTAAAACCCTACAAATAATGATATTTGTATTAACTGCTAAAAAAGTATCGCTATGAAAATGTCATTTTTTTGTAGTGAATTAGTGTGTTTATGTCCCAAAAAATGGAAGGATCGATGCCATGACAACTGGTTCGCATCCAAAATCTTCATGTTTCTACGAAAGCATAAAAGAATGATAATCATTGTTTTTAAACCCACATTGGACCAGCCGGTCCGGTTCGGCCCAAGAACCGACGAATCGGGCATAGAACGAACTAGATCGGTTCACCTTTTTTTAAAAAAAAATAAATTTTTTAAAAATTTCTTTATAATTTCATATCAATAAACCTGGAATCTTCACTTTTTCACCGGTTTAGTCTCGGGTTAACTCCAATAACACACTGACCCTTGAACCAGTATCCCAACCGGTTCAGTGACCGGTTTGGGCTTAATAACCTTGATGAAAATAGCAACTAGAGCTTAAAAAACTCTATTATGGATTTATGAATCTTTGGTAAATTAATCAATCAAGATTTTTTGTGCTATGAAATTGATTTACCTTTAGTTTTGCTTTTGGGAAAATTACTTTCAGGTCCCAAAGAACAAACATAATTACAGTGAAGTTTCAAAATGAAAAAAAAATAACTCAATATGTTGTAAAAACACGCTTAATGAGTTGTTATTTCTGTTTTTTGGAACTTTACTGTAATTATATTTGTTTCTTGAGACCTGTGAGTGATTTTCCCTTTTCTTTTTAACTTTAAGTTGGCATTATGATTTTTTAACAACATTTACAATTCTAAATTAGGCCTCTTGATCTAATTAAAAACTTAATAAAAGTGTAGGCTTGAATTTAGATTTTGATATTTTAGCAGGGTAAACTTAAAATTTTCTCTGCATAATATACAATATGTCAATTTCTAAAAGCAGTCAACATTTACTTCCTTTTTTTTTATAAGCTGGAAAGGAAAAGAAAAAACGACAAAAAAGAGTTGGTTAGACCAATCAACATTTACTTTTCTTCGTCTTTGGTGCGTTGCCAATACTTTCAACACGCTATATTTAATAGTGTCAGAAGTATCACATGCAGAGTGGGGCATAGTATTGTCTCATTCATGGCTTAGAAAAAAAACTACCCAAGTCGGTCAATGCGCTCTGGTATTTGTTTAATGCATCTCAACTCTCAAGAGAACAGTCAACGATGTACGTAAATTGCTTAAAAAGGGTTTAAAAAGGGTTTTAGATAATTATTGTTTAACCACTACTCCCTCAAATCTCAAATACAGATTTTCTTAAGAAAATCATTCATAATATAAATATTTGGTGAGTCATTAATGAACATCTTTTAATTATTACCTTTATCACAATTTATTAGGAAAACAATCAAAGCCTAATTTAATGTAATATTTCCTCTTTATAGATTTCTCCACCCATATCTAGCGGTACTAGCAACTGCCCAGCCATGATACCTCAGAATAATTATTATAGCTGCATACTCATAATTCGAACTCGAAACCACTAGTTAGACTGAAACGACCTAGCTGATCGATCTATTTGCATGTTGGTCTAATGTAATGTTTCTTTATATTTTTAAATATGAACAAAATTAATGGCAAAAAAAAAAGGGACAAAATTGAGAAAAAAAATTCATTTTCAAACAAACTTAAGGTGCCAACCACCTATTCAAAGTAATTAGATATGACTTATGGTATGGACAGTATAAAGTATTTGACATGAAATGAAGGCAGTCCCACGCATATGTAGACAGATGGATAGACACACATTCAAAATTTTAAATTAGGTTTCTCTGTCTAATTAAAAATTTAATAAAACTGTAGCCTAAATTTACATTTTAATATTTTAACGGGATATAATTAAAATTTTCCTATATAATATACAATATGTCAAATTCTAAAAGCAGTCAACATTTTCCCTTTTTTTTTCCTGATAAGCTGGAAAGGAAAAGAAAAACAACAGAAAAGGAAAAAAAAATAGTCCCCACTGTCGGTTAGACCCAATCAACATATTTTTATTTTTTATATGTTGGAAAGGAAAAGAAAAATAACATAAAAGAAAAAGAATAAAAAATCAGGAGACCCAGGCTATCATTAGAGTTGGTAAAAAAGGCCTCCCAGCCTTATAGGGCTGGTTTTTTATTGGCCAAGGTTTAAAAGGGCCGGCCCTTTTAAACTCTATTTAAAAAAATGGAACCAACTTCCATCCTTTTCTCTCAAGAAAAAGATGATTCTTTTCTTGATTTAGACTATTGGATTAAGATCTTAACAGTCAAGATTAAATATATTATAAAAATATTAATAACATTTTTTTAGGGCCGGCCCGGGAGTACAAGGATCAAGGGTAGCCCTACAAGGTCAAAGCTATTTTAACAATTTTTACTATCTTTTTCAGTTTTGAGGTAAAAATCTTAAACCTGACCTTTATAAGTTAAAGGCCTAAACGGATTGGCTCGACGAACTCAACCTGTTTTCCAAGCTCTAAATATCATCTAGACCCAGTCAACATTTACTTTTCTGTCGTTGACGTGTTGCCACCACTTTCAACACGCTATATTTAATATTGTCAAAAGAAGAACATGCAATTTGGGGCTCCTTAATCCAACACTGACACTGTAAATTGCCTAAAAAAGACTTTCGATATTTTTTTTTACATTAATAATGTTAAACAGGGATTAATGATGTTAAAACTTATATATGAAGCATCCAAATGAAAAACATAGAAACATCAGAAAAGGTGAATATTGAATGATGTTGAAAAAGAAGATTATTGTAACGAGGTTAAATATTTCAGTTTTGAATAGTTACTTTAAAAAATAGATTTACTTGGATATTTAAAAAAAAGATATATCTGAAGAGTATCTATCTAATGTGAATATTATATAATTTCAGTTTAGAATATTTACTTTTTTAAATATAGATTTATTTTGATAAAGTAAACATGGATTTATTAATTACTCTGAAAATTGATTTAGTAGGAGCCTTAGGGTCTGTTTGGCATAAGGGAAGTGGGGTAGTAAATTTTAACAAATATAAGATGCAAAATAAAAGAATAATAAAAATTAATAAAAAAAACTTTCAACCCCACTTCTCCAATTTTTTTAAATCCAAGTCATAAAAATTCCTCACTCTCTCCCTTAACCTCTCAATCCCTCATACCACACAGCCCCTTAAAGTATGTGATTGTAATGAGGTTAAATATTTTTTAAAGTAAAAGTAAACTAAATCCTTCCATTTCCCCAAATTTAACTGGAGCAAACTACACAAGTCCCATGATATTTTACGGTCTGCTTGGCATGAGAAAAATGGGGAGGAATGGAGGGAAAGTTTTATTCACAAAAATAAATATAAATATATTATTTTTATATCATACAAACAAACACACATATATAATTGAATATATTATTAAATATTTCATTCTGTTAATATATAGTTTTGACATGGAAGTTGAAGAACATCACAAGTGAATAGTTATATTTTAAGAAGTATACAAAGCCTGATTACCGTATATCATAAGTTTTTTTAAAAAAGAGAAAGAAAATCATAGACCACAAGTTTCTTAGCCACAAAATACTATAAATAGGAGTTGTGCATATTCAACAAAGCCACAATACTCCACTTATATCAAGAGATTCATAATATAGAAAAGTCAGTTAGCTTGTTTAAGCTTCTCTGAATATGGGAAGGCGCCTCATAGTAGGATTTGCATTGCTTTTCCTATTGTCTGAAATTGCCCAATTAGTTTTGTGTGGAAGATGCATTGAATCAGAGAAGCAAGCTCTTCTCAAGTTCAAAGCATCTTTTCATGAGGATCCATCTATTCTTCGTTATCCACATCTGAACCTTTCCTCCTGGAATTCCAAAACCAATTGTTGCCAGTGGGATGGCATATCTTGTAACAATGTTACTGGTCATGTTCTCAAACTTGATCTCAGCGGCTATTGGCTAGAAGCTAATGGTGTTGATCCATCTTTGTTGGAGTTGCAACATTTGATTTATTTGGATTTGAGTTTAAACGACTTCAATGCAATCTCAATTCCTGCCTTTTTTGGTTCTATGGAGCGGTTGCAATATCTTTCAATCTCATATGCTAATTTCACAGGAAAGATTCCTACTAATCTTGGTGGGAACCTCACAGACTTGCAGTTTCTTGATTTCAGCCAGAATGATTTGCACACCAATGACATGAGTTGGGTGTCCCAACTTGAGTCTCTGCAATATCTCAACCTGAGTGGTGTGTACCTTGGAGAAGCTCACAACTTGTTCCAGGTACTTCACATGCTTCCTTCTTTGTTACAACTCCAATTAGAAAGATGTGGATTGAGCAACTTGGCCATTCCTCTTTTCCCCATTAAATTCACAAATAATGCTACAGTTCAGCTCCTGAATCTGGCTTATAATGAAATTGATGGCCGAATCCTTCATGCTTTCCAAAATTGGACTTCTGTTGAATTCCTTGACCTCAGTTCCAACAATTTTAGTTCATTGCCATTGTGGTTCGGAGAGTTTAAGAATCTGGTTTCTCTTGATCTTTCACATAATACACTTTGTGGACCCATTCTTATTGCTTTGCGGAACTTTACTACCCTTCAAGACCTTAATCTTTCTGGAACCAATTTCAGTTCAGTGCCATTATGGTTCGGAGATTTGAAAAATCTGGTTTCTATTGATCTTTCTGGGAATACACTTTGTGGGTCCATTCCTATTGCTTTGCGGAACTTGACTGCCCTTCAAGACCTTGATCTTTCTGAAAACAATTTCAGTTTAGTGCCATCTTGGTTGGGAGAGTTAAGGAGCCTTCGCCATCTAGACATCTCCATGAATCCAAACATAGCCACTATGGAAATTTCTGTGTCACAAATTTTAAACATGTGCCATTTAAAAAGATTATATTTTCGACAGAGCAATCTTCAAGAAAAAGCATTGGGTGACTCTGATTTTTCTAGATGCATCAAACATGACATTGAGGAATTAGACTTGAGTGATAATAAACTCAGTGTCCATTTGCCAACTTGGATAGGGCGTCTTGAAAAACTAAATGCACTTGATCTTTCAAGCAATTATTTTTGTGGTAATATTCCTCAAAGTCTTGGTCAACTTGTAAATTTAACAGACCTTGATCTTTCAAATAATTCTTTAAGTGGCCTCATTCCTCAAAGTCTTGGTCAAATTTCAAATCTACAAAACCTTGATCTTTCAAATAATTATCTTAGTGGTAACATCCCTCAAAGTCTTGGCCAGCTTGTAAATTTAGCTACCCTTGATCTATCAAATAATTCTTTTAATGGCAATATCCCTCAAAGACTTTGTCACTTTGTAAATCTAAATAGCCTTGATCTTTCTTATAACAATTTCTCTGGTGAAATTCCAAATTGTTGGAGAGATAATAATCTACCAATTGGATTGATGGAAATAAATCTTTCATTTAATAAACTGTCTGGTGCTTTCCCTATCTCAATTGGCAAGCTTTCCTCACTATTTTGGTTGCATTTGAACAATAATCATCTTCAAGGAAAGCTTCCATTGACTTTGAAAAATTCAAAGCAATTGAGAATTTTAGATTTGGGCGAAAATAAGTTTTTTGGAAGTATACCATCATGGACCAATAAAACTTTTCCTACCTTGCAAATTTTGAGGTTGCGGGATAACATGTTAGATGGTTATATTCCTTCTACTATGTGCCAACTCAAATCACTCCAAATATTGGACCTCGCAAATAACAACTTAAGTGGCTCAATACCCCATTGCATTGGCAATCTTACAGGAATGACTAAAGATAGTGCTCATATGCAAAACTCAATCGACTATGTCGATGTACATGTACAGATAGGACCCTCCACATACGAAGAAGAGCGTTGGTATAATCAGGATGTGAAACAAGTTATGAAAGGGAGAGAATATGACATTATTGGAATCTTGTATCTTGTGGTAAATTTGGATTTTTCAAATAACAGTTTGGAAGGTTGGATTCCTCTTGAGTTATTCTCGCTTGTTGGATTGTTAAGCTTCAACCTTTCACACAATCATTTCAAAGGAGAGATTCCAGAGATTATTGGGGATATGAAATCCCTTGAATCCTTTGACATCTCTTGTAACCAAATTTCAGGCACAATTCCAAAGAGTATGTCCAAGCTAACAACATTGAGCCATTTGAATATGTCACACAATAACCTTTCAGGGCCAATTCCAACTGAAAATCAATTCTTGACTTTGGATGATCCATCTATTTATGCCGGCAACCCTTTTCTTTGTGGAATCCCACTACAGAAAAAGTGCCAAGGTGATAATCCTCATCAAGTTCCTGAAGACAAAAAATTGGAAGATGAGGATGATCCAGAAAAAGTGTGGTTTTATTTTGTCATAGCAATTGGGTTTGCCGTTGGCTTTTGGGGAGTTATTGGGACTTTAGTGTTGAAGAAGAGTTGGAGATATGCTTGTTTCCGACGAGTGGAAGATGTAGCAGATGACATATATGTGTTCACTTCAATAAAAATAGCAAAGCTGAAGAGGCTGTTCACAAACCATGTCCATGGTTGATCTTTGTAGTTGTGTGTGTATCTTTATTATCTCTCTTGTTGTAAGCATCATGTAATGTTTCAGTATGTGTGTGACAATAATACATCGTGCTTGTCTTCATGAGTTCACTGTGAACAAAAGTACTAAATCTTCAATTTTTCAAACTTTTTGTTTGTCTATAAGATTATATGTTAATGTCATTATAAAACTCATTACATGATTATTACATTAATCTATATATTGTAAATCAAATTCTTCACGCCTATATATTAATTCATCAACCCTCGAATAAATGGCATGGCTGGTAAATATTGCCTTGTTTAATTGAGCATAGTTGAGAAGTAACAGCCAATTAATAAGCCTAAAACAAATACTATTGAAATAATTTATAGGGTTAATACTATTTTTTATCCTTGTATTTTACCGTCATTTTGGTTTTGATCTCTGAAGTTTCAAACAGGTGGTTTTGGTCCTTCAAATTTACTCCGTTTCAAATAGTTAGTCCTTCTAGTTTGGAAAGGACGTTGACACTTTTAAGTTTGATTATATGATATTAATGTAATTAAAATTATTTGTGTGGCCAGCTGACTGGGCAAAATGATTGCTCAAATTAGAGAAGAGAACTCAATCATCTTACCCGCAATTTTAACGGCGTTAATGCCACCTCATCAAACTTAACACCCTTAACATCCTTTTCAAACTATAGGGACCAACAATTTGTAACTAAGTAAATTTCAGCAACCAAAACCACATGTTTGAAACTTCAGGGGTCAAAATAAAAAATGATGATAAACTACAAAAACAAAAGATGATATTAACCCTAATTTATACTAAATGAGAAAACAATCGTCAATTGAAATAACAATATGATATAATATGGACCAGAACATTATTGCAAAGAAAAAAATGTAGAGATAATTAAGGACCTATGATATTAGGCGCTGAAATTAGGATATGCTAGTGTATGTTTGTGAAGCAGCAAGATTCAAAAATGAGCTAAAGAAGAGGGAAAAGTAATAATAACTGAGTTTGCTCAAATTGTACTAAATATTATCTCAAGGGGGCGGAGTCAGAATTTAAGAATGAGAGAAACCAAGATTGAAACAATATACTCGTTTAGAACAGCGATTGGAGTTTTCAAAAACAGTTTTTCAATCGTGATTTATGATATACAAAATAAATATATGAGAGGAGTATTGTCTTAACTTAAGTGCATAAATACTTATAAGCCTTTAATAAATGATACCAAACATGCACAATAACGTTCTACGTGAGAGAAGTTTCAATCACTTAAACACCAAGTCTCGAGTTCAAACCGATGTGAATGCAAAAACCACTAAATAATAGTCTCATGCCTTTTAGTTGCACATTCAGAAAACCATCTTAACTTATTTCCACAAGCCCATAGCCTGTGAATGTGTGTATTTCTTTTCTCCAGGTTCTGATTAAGATATTTGCTTATCCTAATAAAATAAGAGTGGCATGTGCTTAATCAGTGTATGCATGCATGCATAATTAAAACATGATTAATTACATAATGATATTTTCATTCAAATATCACAGCTACATATTTCCCTTCATTTCCTGCATGGACTTGATATCAATTGTTCTCTTTTCTCATTCTATGAATATATAACTACAATATTTCATGATAATCTATAACTTTTTATCTGGCCAGCCAATCTAACCATGAAAAAGTGTTCATCTACTTCTCTTAGTACATCCGGACAAATTTTATTTTTAGAGGTTTAACAAATACGTGATTATTTATATAAGCACTTCTTCAAAATGGGTGCTCCCAAACCAAAGTGGAAAAGCATGGGCATTTTATAATAATGAATGCATTAACAAAGAAAATACAGAGCCTCCCAAAAGCTGTTTTAAATAAATAAGGCTATCCAAAACCTAAAGGGATATTTCACCAAAAAATTATTTGATTATATGATGCATACTTATAAATACTACTAGTATATATTTATTGATAAAGCCCCTGGTGTTAAAAATATGATAACTCTACTTTTTTCTTTCCCAAACAAATACCCATTGATTACTCGCAACTTATTTGCATAAAATGAAATAGTAGCAACAATGATACTATCCTACCAACAACTTAAACACGTTACTAAAATTATAAACAACATTAGGGAGAAAAACACAACAAACACACACACACACAGGCTTTACAAGAATGTGATTATTTATATGATCTGATCCATTATCCAAAATGAGTACTCCCAAACCGAATTGGATTAGCATAGGGGTGTTATACTAACAAACA
Organism: Inga oerstediana; assembly: GCA_963210345.1. NCBI lineage: Eukaryota > Viridiplantae > Streptophyta > Magnoliopsida > Fabales > Fabaceae > Inga > Inga oerstediana. The sequence continues at coordinate 64,439,545 of OY723401.1, read as the reverse complement.
ACAAATAAATGAACAAATAAAGGGACTCAGGTCCTTCAAGCTAAAGCCTAAATAAGCTTAATAATTGAGACAGATAAGTGAGATTTGTGCGATGCTGCAGTCACCCAGTATTCATCTACCTAGCTGGCTAGAAGACCTTCTTTCATCTTAACACTCATAACCTTCCTTCTCAAGTTCAATATTCACATAAAAAGGTAATTCTTTTTCTTTCATTAACAAAATGTGTTAGAGAAATATACGTTTGTTCATGAATCTGGGGAATCCCATATGACAAACACCAGCAAAACTAGGGATTCAGATGTCAACGAGTGAATCTCCCAAGTAGTCTCAACGTTCCCAGAGAAACCCATAAAAAGCACATAAAGCAACAAGAACTGGCAAGAAGAAGATTCCCCTTCCTTTACCTGCTCTCTTCACAATTGCAGTTTCATTAGCAACGGCAACAGCAGCTATGCTTGCCTGCTTCACATTATCTCCCACCCTACTAAAGCTAGACACCCGCTCAAGAGCCCGATTTGCATTTTCGGCAGCCGATGCAGGAGTGGTAGGTATTGACTCAAAGGAAGGACCAGAGAGCAGAAGACAATCTACTTGTAGGAACTTCTCTCACACTGCTACTTTGATTGTGATCACCTTCGGCAGGCAAGCTGGCAGATTCATAACCCCTACCTAAACATATGACCAGAAACTAACACACATTAGAAATCGTCTGTGTTGTTTCTTTTGTTTTTGTTTTCGTCTGTTTTTGTACAATGAAGGTTGTTTCAAGTCACATTAATATTAGTATAGAAAGCTCTCAAAGATGCAACAACACTAATAGTCAAGGAAGGTTTCTTCCATGCATTAGTCGGCCATCAACCAATGGAAGTCAGCTTCGAAGAGTTCAACACAAATGAGAAGTGAAGCTTGTGTCTCCATTCAAAACAAAGATAGTAAAATCATTATTTGGAGGTTGAGCTAAACCAACAACACTGTTTGTGGTGCCGATGAGTGTACCTGAGGTTGATAAAGAGTACGAAACATTAGCATGTTCTGCTGAACTCATGATCTACCTTTCATGATGCATCCATAGTTCACTTGGATCTCCATTGTCTCCAGGGGGCAGAGACTGATAATGCTAATTCACAGCATTAGTGTCAAAAGTATTCATATGAGGATGTGAAAGAGTTCCTTGGTCAATATGCCCCATGTCACGAAGAAACATCTCTCCATCATGGTACAAGTCAAGTGCACTTAAACCATCTTCAAACTCTAAGATCACAGCGATAAAAATAAAATTGATTAATAAAATTCCATACTGATCACATCTATAATGCCAGAACTCATGAAGTTCATATCTTTCTTCCCTCTTATCTACAAACCCCACCCAAAAAAATAGAGAGCCAGAACTGAAGAAAAACAGTACAGAGAATAAGTGATGGACTCAGTGATATTCATCATTCACTTTATAGTGTTTATGCTAGTAAAGGATGAAATAAGATCCAAAAGAGTCTGGGGGTAGAAGAGAGAAAACTAAAAATAACTAGGTTTAGTCAAAAGTCTCACGCAGTGTGGCTTCTGCTTGGGCTTTAGGCATATTGGTGAATGGGAAGAGAAAAAAAGGAAGATGTTTTTAAGGTTGGAGACCACCTGGCCTTTTGAAAGCCAGAAGTCACTGTCGTTCTTCATTTTTATCCTACACAGAGCTACAACTACAATATTTGTTCAGTCACTTATTCCTTGCCATTTCTTTCAATAGAGAAGGATAGGCAGGCAACATATACATAAACAAAATCAGAGTTCTAAATGTTCTATCAGAAAACAAACCTGAGGTACAGTAGGACACAAGGGGGGCAGGTCAGGAATCTGCTCATCCATCATTTTTTTCCAGATCTCATCGAGTTCATCATCAAACAAAGGCTGTTCTCGACCATTAAAAGTCACAGTATCAACAGAAGCACCCTCTTCAACTTGTGAAATTGGAGCCTCCTTGCCAATTGAATTAACATTAAAATCTACAAAGTCGGGTGAGCCATACTATTCACCATTTTTAAGACCAGGTCTGCTTTTCTTGAACACCTTGTAAAGTGCACAATAGTCCTAATAATTTACATATCAAAACAAAAGGTTTAGTTTTCACCATCACATCAATTTATATTGAAATAAAAAGAAAAGTAAAGCAAATAAGACACTTGAAGATCATACCTTACAATCTTGGCATCTGGTAAGCTCTTCTTCTTCCAACGTGTACTCATGCATTACCCAATCAGTTCGCTACCTCTACAGAAAACTAGAGTCTTTTTCACCCCAACTGCCCGAGAATTGTAGGTAATGTTAGGATCCTTTCCTGTTGCTTTTCAGTACCCATGTCTTGTTGCTCGATTGGTCCTACCACCATTAGGATACTTTCCGTCTTTAGGATTGAAAAACAACCATTGCCTATCACCGGTTTTTAGCACTGTTTGCCTTGCATTTAAATTATAAGCAGATAAGCAATCAAGAAGGTTGACAAACAACATAAGCTAACTAAACATAGAAAAGGGTAAAGAAAACCTTTGAAGTTAAGAGTTGACATTCAACCTTGTGATACAAAAAAGAAGAAAAGCTACTGTTGGACTTAAATAAAGACAGAATGGCTAGTAAGAAAGTCATCTATCTGAAATTCTCATGCACCAGGATATCCTTAACTTCTTTAGCAAACCAAGACTTCTATGAATGGTTATCTTTCATGAAATATCAATCAAAGAGAACAATTATTGCTAATCTTGGAATAGAAATCAGAAATTCATTAATAGCCTTGCATCCAAGTAGGTATCAATCACAAGAGATTTGGGGAAAATTAAAAGGTTTCCTGGTATATGATTTGAACACATATTGCTCAAGAGGTCTGAACACACCAAGATAATGCCTTCCACATCAAATTCAGCAAGAAATTATCAATCTGGTATCAAAAAAATAGAAACTCACCCAAACGCCTACCGATCAAAACACATCCACAGAATCACACGTCAAATAAATACTAACCTTAGCCTCAATTAAACATTTTGATTTGTTCAGCAAATGCCACGTCATTAGAAATTTGATCCACTACCACACACTCTGTTTCTTCAGCAGCAACCTAGAAATGGATGATTATAAAAAAACAGAATTAATAAAAAATATCATGTAGCAACCTGCAAAGATCAAAATATAAGAACTACAAGGTACTAAACAGTCGTGCCAGAAATTAATTAACATGCGGCAGTCAAGTAATCATAAACTGTTCAAAGAAACAAAATGGTTTGTCAAACTATGACGGAAGATCAAAACCACAATCATATATTCTCTCAATATAGTGCCATGGCTTTAACATATTTTACTAGGCAGGACAACTATATAACTACTAAAAGCAGTGTTAGCCTACATAAGTGATGCCAGCACTTATGTAAGTTTATTTTAAAATTTAAATTTTAACAAAGAAGTTTAAATATAACATAAAATTAAGATGACTAGATAAGCTCCATGATTAAGCACTATTTCGTATGTTAGCCATGGGGTCTATAATTAAAAATTAACCAAGGATTGCATATAGGCAAACCAGGATCGTTCTCTCTTTTTGAGGAGCCTTTTATTGAATCTTAAGTAATCTAAATGTCATGCAATGAAAGCAAGGGGAAATTCATTTTGGGGTTTTCAAATTAATAAACTAAGGACTAATGCAATTTAATTAAATGCTAAAATATTATTTTTGGTATTTTTATAAAAATGGGATGGATAAGAGTGAATGTAATGGTATGGAGTGGAAAATATGAATGATGAATGTTCTTGGTAATGAAGAAATGACTATCATTACTCAAAAAGATTATGGGAGTTAAAATTCATTAAGTCTTAAGAAAAAAAATCCAAGATAACACTTGAGTCCAATATTCCCAATTAATAGTAGTTCCTACAAACATAGCTAATTACTACCTCTTAAGATATTGTTTAAAAACAGTTAATATGCAATTGAAATTGGAATGATGCAATATAAGTCTTCTTGAATTTGAGTGCTAAACAGTCCCTCAAGATACAAATCAACCACATTAACTTGACAATAACACTAATTAACATAATCTCATTGCAACCACAAAAAAAATCAAAACACACATAATCTTCACACTACAAAATCCAATCTTAACTATAAATATCAAACCGACAGAGGAAATTAACATCAATCTCATTTCTAAAATCATATAAAATAATTCTTAAAACTATATCTAAATATATAATCCTAAAAAGATAGAACGAGAGAAACACTCCCCCTATATAGTCCAATAAGCTCAAGCACAAATCCCTACTGCCAAGAAGCAAAAAAATCTACTACTCATGTCTCCAACAGTAATCACAGCATGTTCAAAGTGAAGAACAGAGGAGGCGGCTGGTAGTCACGATGGAGTCAAGGTGGTGTTGGAATGGTGGAGAAGAAGAAGAAGGTCACTGGAATAAATGGAATAGGAAGATCAATCCGAAACTGGGAAATGTTGCAGGAATCTGGAAAAACAACGCTGGAAGTTGCGGGACGGAGATGAAGGTGACGGTGGTAATAAGGTGTCGGGTCTCTGTTCTGTCTCGCCCCACGGCTGTGTCTTTCTCCAACTAAGAAACTCCCTCTGGTTCTCAATCTGAGCTCGTCGCTGATCTGAAACTGATGCTCTCAAGTTCAGCTCGCTGTGTATGTAAGGAGGAAGGTCGACGGCTGTGAAGCTCTTTGGTCTGAGAAGCTCGTCGGGGAGGTCCTTGATGGTGGTAGTAGCTGTCCGTCTCTTCCCCTCTTCTCTCAAGCTCCCTCATCCCAAGCTTCCTCCGTCAGCCCCCAAATCCCAGCTGCTCACAATGTCGGGCCCTCTCTGTTTCGGAGCTCACCGCCGATGAAAGGTGATGTTGGTAGAGGGAGGGCCGGCGAGGAAGAAGAAGACAGTGGTGGTTGATAGTTGTGGCACTCCCTCTCTCCTCTCAAGCTCCGGATCTCAGTTAGCGGCGCTCCACACTCAACTCTCAGCTTCTGATCTATGTCTCGGGCCGCTCCTTTTGCTGAAGAAGGAGGGGAATAGTAACCTAGGTCTTTGGTCAAAACGCAAGTTTTGACCAGGCACCTAAGTGAAAAATTTAAAAGTTTTGAGGAGGGACTTTATTATAAATATTTAAAATGTTGGTAAGTCCACTCAATTTCTCAAACATCTGAGTCAGTTACTATAGTTTTCTTTGACCTTTTCTTAACAAATGTGTGATTTTCAGAAATTTTGGGACCTTCCTGTAATTTTCCCAAGTCCTGAAAATATTAATTTTGACCCTCTAAAATCTCAAATTTTCTTCCAAAACACATACAATATAATATTAAGAACAATGTAGCATCAAAAGTTTAAGAAATCATTTGTATGAATAATTAACAAATCCTTGACTATTTTGCCCCTAGTTGCAATTAATTTAATACAAATGTCCCTAATTAAAATTAGTGTTTAATCATACAATATTGTCTCAGAAAATGCATTAAATTAAGGGGAATACATTAATTTCATGAGCACATGTCCAAAATGCTACAAGAAAAGAATAATGATGACAATGGTAAGGTGGGTATGACATGAAGTATGGACATGATGATCATGGTAGGGTGATGTTAAGGGAGCAAGTAAATCAAATTATGAGGAAGTATGGCATCAAGTGAAGAGGTCTGGTGGAAGCATGGAGGGAGGCATGGTGGAAGACATGTGTCACCATGTCAACCCTTGATTAAATCAATGGCTAGGAAGAAAGAAGAGGAATTCAATAAAACACATTCTCTTCCCTCTTCATGCAACATTTAGTGCAACACTAGAGAAAGAAGAGAGAGAGAGAGAGAGAGAGCTTGGAGAAAACCTTGAAGAGCTCTTAAGTTCTAGAGAGAAGGAGGAGGAGGAAGTTTAAGGTAAGTATGATTTCGTAAGAGTTTTCTTATGATTTTTCTTAGAAACCTTCTCTAAACCTTTCTTCTTCATGGAATCCATGATTTTGAAGACACATTTTGAGCTTAAGAAGAGAGAGAGGAGATGCCTAGAGAGAGAGGATTCAAGATCTCAAGAAGTAACCTCACAAACATTAGATATAAACTAGTATGGTGTTGTTGTTAAGGTTTGTGTTTGGTTTTGGTGATTTTTGTCAAATTTGTATATTTGGAAAGTCCTAATCCTAAGGGGTTATGCTGCCCAAATTTCTTTGAACCATGGTTAAGATGTGTTCAAATAAGTTAATAAAGCATTAGAAGTGGAAAAGGACAAGTTTTGGAAGCTAAAACACAAAAACTCCATTTTTTCCATTTCTTTGACCAATATTTCGGCCAAGACCAGATTTGAGGAAGGAGATGGATTTTATTAAAATAGATTATTCCATTGAATTCAGTGGGCGAACATATGTGGGAATACAGTTAGTCACTTTTTCAGAGAAAACTGAAAAAGCATAATTACAAAAACGCCACTAAGACTCTAAATAGGGCTGTAAGGGTATTGTCGTAATTTTATAGTGAATTTGGTGATTTTGAGGCAGGAAATGGATTCCTTGGGTGAAAATAAGTCAGGATAGCCCTAGTCAAAATTTTCGAAAAACGTGCCATCGAGTTGGATACGGCGGGGCCGGATCGGGGTTCTGGGGGCATTTTAATAAAATTTCACCATAGACTAATATAACCACCAGAAACACTATGGAAGTGTCTAAACTATACATTTGACGTTTTAGGACCGAGTAGAGAGCTCGAGGGATTGGCATGCAAATCGAGACACGTTATTCGAGGATAAGGGAAGGGCGATTAAGGTAGGGAACTTACCTCTCCTACATGTATTTGATATTTGTGCCGATGTATTGATGCATGTTATTGCTTTACTTGATTATATGAAACATATATGAATAATTGAAGCTCTGTTTCTGTTTATGGTATGGCTATATGTATGTTAATTGAAACATTGAGCATGCAGATATGTCAAATTGTGTGAGCATGAGTTATGTAATGCAAGCATGTCATGCATTAAGCACTTATCTTGTATGCATATTGGTATTATTTTCCTATTGAGATTCCCCAGAATCTCACCCTCCCCTACCAACAATTTAGACAGGAGAAGACAGAATGTATGCTGAGAACAAAGAAGACAACCATGTAAGGGGATTGCAGTGGTGGAACGAAGACTGGAAGATGTCTCCGTTTCACTGAGACGGGTGTAAACACCCATGTAGCGCTGCGAAGCTACATTAATTATAATTATCAAGTACAAACCCCTATGGGGAATTTTCATAATCGTGCATATAATATCAGTATGTTTATGTTATTCTTGTGTTGCCCACTGAACTACGTATCGTTTTCAAATACTCTAAAATAGGTGAAAATAAGATAAGGGTGTGACACTGATCCTCGTTGGCTTATAGCAAATTCTTACATTTAGCACAGAAAGAGAAAAAGAAGAGTAAATCAAACCTTGGATGGAAGGAGCAACCCAAGCCAATAGAGAGCCATTAGGTCCAATCTCACTTGAAAGAGAAAACCATAGCTACACCTAATTAAAGGCTGCAGAGAGCAGTACTTATTCCCAATTTTCAACTTTGTGGTGGCAGAGTCGGGTGTGGCTATAGTTCTAATATAAAATAAATAACATATAGTTTATGAAGATAAAAAAGAATTATCATAGAAATATGTTCATCATGATATTTTTTGCCAACACCTTGAATTCAACATTGAATATATTTACTTAATATATTAATGTATAACATAGAATACATATGGACAGTCTTAAAGATAGTATGTATGAGTTTTTAATATAATTATTTATTTTTATATCATTTTTAAAATTTGTAATTATATAAAGTAAGATATATAATTCATTTTAATCTAACAATTAAAATTATATTTTTTTAGAAATAAAATAAAAGAATGAAATGAATAGAAAAATGTCTTTTGTAATGTTTCCTTTGGAAAGTGCTACAATTGTTTAATATTTTTAAAAACTAAAAAACAATATAGGAGCTATAGCTCTTCCTTTAGGAAGTGCTACTAAAGACATCCCCAATGAAGGGCTACCACTGTTTAGTTTTTTAAAGTAATATTAAGAGCTGTAGCACTTTTATGAGGAAGTGCTATAAAAAGCAAGGTATTAAAACTCAGATCAGGTATTGAACCGGTTAGGGTACTAGATTAAGGGTCAGTGGGTTAAACTGGGGCCAAACCGGAGCTAAACCGGGACCAAATTAGTGAGAAATTGAAGATTTTAGACTTATAGTATAAAATTCTAAAGAAAAAATATAAAAAAAATTAAAATTGGAACCCAGACCGGACCGGGAACTAGACCGATCCACGAGCTGGTTCGCCAGTTTCCCGGCCGGTCAGGTCCGGGTTCCTGAACCTGGATAAAAAGTGTGCTACTAAAACCAGTTTTTGTAGTAATGCAAAAAAAAAAGGTCAAATATAAAAAAAAAACCTTTTTGTTATAAACAATATGATGTATGGATGTTCATAGCCCTATCCATAAGATTTCATCTCATGTTAATTGACATTACACCCCAAGTGATTATTTACACATACAATATTGAGGAAGTTGCAGCTACTCCCTAAGATGCATGCTAATGGCAAATATCAACTATTTGCATTTAAACTCTAAGGGCCTATTTGGTTCAAAGCGAGGGGATAGAAGGGAATGAACTCATTTTCCATTCCCTCCAAACCCCCCCCCCAATTTGGAGGAAACAAAAATGAGGGGATGAGAGGGATTTGGAGCCCCTTCTTTGGGGCCCCTCCTCTCCAATTTTTCATACCAAAGAAGGGGAGGGGCTCATTTTTCATCCCTTTCTATCCCCTCCCCTCCAACCAAACAGGCCCTAAATATATGGGTCTGGGCTAATTAAATCTAATATATGTACATCTTAATTGAGGGGTTAACTAATTAATTTGATCAATAAAAAATTAAAATAATAACCCTCCACTATTTTATGTATCCAAAGATTGTTTAAGAGATCAATTTCAACATATTTCAACTCAAATATAATTTTGTAAAATTGAAACATTTGAAAAATTGTCCAAAATTAATTACATAAACATTAATGTAACTAAATAATATGTCAAAACAAAGTTTTTCAAGTTACCATAATACCAAAATAGCCAAAATTAATTTTCCCATATTGAAACAATTAAAATGGCACATAAAAATAAATCAGCATTCAAATATTTTGAACAAATAAGCCATTTATAAGATGAAATAGAAATTAAACCCAAACAATTAATTAAATTTTTAATTTGTTGAAAAGAATGGAAATTACCAAAGAAGTAAGCACAAAATGGAGTTAAGGAAACTTAGTTTGAACTAAAATAATATCTGAAAAACAAATTTAAAAGCTTCAATATCAATAACTCAATATATTGAATAACAACGATTGTCCAAAATTAAAATAAACACATATCTGGCTCAAAATGTAAATCAAAATGTGATTTTTTTTTTCATACAATGGAGGGCAAATGCCCAAACAGAAATTAAATTAAACTAAAGGGGAATTAATTCCCAAGCAGTTGTTCTCGAGCAGGTTTATAAGTTGATCTGGAAATCTGACCAACAAAGAAGACTTGGATAGTCCCATATTCACTAGTGCATCTGCCAATTGATTCTGATCTCTGGGGATAAAGCCCATTGTCAGATCCCATGAAATACTCATAAGCTTTTGAATTTGTAGAAACAGTAAGCTGCTATCTCTGCCTGTTTCCAAGGCAGTGAGCATTTCTATTAGATTCTTTGTATCTGATTCCAGTATTACTCTTCTAAACCCCATATCCCATGCATGCCGTAAACCATGTATAATGGCCCATTCCTCAGCCTCGAAAGCACTGCAACAGCCAAGAGTAACTGTGAAAATAGTTAACCACTTCCTTTATGATCTCTAACAACCCCTCCACACCCAACCTTATTTGAAGAAGCTGTCATAGCACCATCTACATTTATTTTCACCCAGCCTTCTAGAGGAGCTTTCTACTTTCGATTACTTGAATTAGTTAAGTCCTTCATTTCTATAGGATCTTGGATTTGAACAAAGCTTTTCCACGTCTGCATAATGAGAGACACTGGTTGCATAGGTTTAATAAATTCAGTGTCAAAGACACAATTATTCCTCTATCTCCATAAGTTCCAAATTGAGACTCCCCAAATAAGGTTCCAACTACCATCTGCTAAAAGGCCAAGGTCCCTTTTCAGATTTAAAGCAAACCAATCTGGCAAATTTGTAGCAAAGAATTGGGAGTGGTATCTTGGGTGGATCAGTTGCATCCATATGGTTCGAGCATATACACAGTCTCTAAGTATGTGTATCACATCTTCTATCATAGCATCACAATAATTGCATAAAGGAGAGCATGAGGACCACTTACTTCTCCAAGCATTTGTTGGGAGACGGCTATTAAAAGCTATCCACATAAATACTCTAATTCTTTCAGCACCCTTCCATACCCATAGAAGTTTGTACATTGCATTGTAGGAATTAGCTAGATTTTTTTCAATAAGATAATAAGCACTCTTAATGGTAAATAATCCATTATTCGTGGCTTTCCATGACATAATATCCTCTCCAGCATCTAGCATAGGTGGCAATCTTGCTATTAATCTTTGGAACACATTGCTAGGAACAATTGTTGCCAATTTGTGAAAATCCCACGAGCCTGCATAAGCAACCCAATCAGCAACCTTGCTTTCTTCTTCCTCTATAGTTAGTGGTCTTAAGCACATCTCTTTGATTGTCTTATCAGAAAATAACCAAAGATCCCTGATGAACAAAACTGAGCAACCATTTCTAACATTCCAATTGATCCCTATCTCTATAATCTCGTTTTGCTGAGATATAAATTTCCAAAGGGTTGAATCACCTTTTTGGTAATCAAGCAAATTCCCTTCATTTTTAAGCATATACTTATTAAGCAACACTTCAGTCCATAGCCCTTTTAAACAAGAAATAAGCCTCCATGCTAGTTTAGCTCCAGAAGCACGATTAAGGCTAGATAGCTTCTTAAAACCAAGGCCACCAAAATTCTTTGGCAGCATAATTTCTTCCCACCTAATTGGGTGGAAACCATGAGAGTCTTGGCTTTTACCCCATATGAATTTCTAGAGCCAAGAAATACGGGCTCAGCCCGTTTAGGTCCGAGCCTTTCAAGGGCCGGGCTTATGATTTATAGGCTATAAAAGGAAGCGGGTCTAAAAAGACCCGCCCTGTAGGGCCACAAACCCTGTAGGGCCGGCCCTTTTAGGCCCATTTAATATTTATTTAAAATAAATTAATATATATAATATCATTATATCAAATTATCAATATGAGAGACACCTAAATGCTTAATAGAGTATTAGTAACAGACAAACACTTATTACATGGTTTGATTTATTTTATTTTCTACAATGGTTTATTCATTTAAATTTTAAAAAAGAGGCTAATTTAGACATTAGATGATTATTTTAACTCAAAATTTATGAGTTTTAAAAATAATGTATATCAATTTAAAGTAAAATAATAAATAAATTGTTAAAGTTGAAAAAGATTTTTTTTTTTTAAATTAAAACAAGTTCAGGTCCGTTTAGGCCCGAACTCATGAACGGCCAACCCTGTAGAACCACGGGCTTTAAAAATTAGGGGATTTTTAGGAAGCGGGCCTAAATGAGCCAGTCCGTTTAGACCCGAGCCCGTTTAGGGTCGGCCTGTATTCCCGGCACTATGAAGTTCCTTTGCAGTCTCTCCACATCATTCAAAATAGTTGCCAAAATTTTAGTAACTTACATAGGATATAAGGGAATAGTACTAAGTACTAACTTAGCCATATCAACTCGTCTAGCAATCGAAAGACAATTCTCTTTTCCAAGTTGCCAATTTAGACTTAACTCTCTCCGCAATGTATTGAAAAGTATCCATTGATTTCCTTCCTCTGCTAACGCAACGGAGCCCATAATGAAATTTTCTAGGAAAAAAACAACAATAAAAGGCCCAAAAATATAACAATAAAATATTAGCTCATAAAATAAAGAGAAAATGATAGAAAAAGAGCTTTGAAATTAAAAATTTTCAAATTAGGTATTTTGCAAAAACTTAGTTGTAAATTACTTATCAAGTTTTGTAATTCTCTTATCAACTTTTGATAATAAACTTCGTTTGAAATTTTACAATTTCAAAATTCTTTTTCTGTGTTTTCCTCTAAAATAAAAACCCAAATAATGAAAGCCCAAAAGAAAATTTTCCAGAGAAAAAAGCAAATAAAAGGCCCAGAAATATAACAAGCAGATATATCCCACAAAATAAAAACCCAAATAATGTAGGCCCGAATAGCAACAAGAAACATCAACCATAAAATACGACCCAAAGGCCAACAATTCACAAGCCCAGAAAAAACGTTGCACAAAATCCAGTTTCAGTTCATGACAGAATAAGCAATAACTAATAAAATGTCATTGAACAAAATTTTCTTCAGCAAATGATAAGATAAATAAACAGAAAGACTAAGAACATCCTTCAGCCCAGATGCATCAATCAAAACAGAAATATTGAACAAGCTCAAAACAAGTTTATAGAATTGGCCCATAAAAAACCAATAAGACAAAACAGAATAATAGCCGAAAACCAACCATTTCCTGAAATTTTAAAAAATACAAATATCTGGCTTATTGTATAACAAAAATGGCTTAAAACGTGAAAATTCAAAACCCCAAAGCGTCTAAATAACTCTGAAGCAACAAAACCTATAGCCCAAATCTGAAAAACTCAACGAAAATATTTCAAGAAAACCAAACGAAAAATAAAAAATCTAGCAAGCCCAAGAAGGACAGGTCGAGAAAGCGCAATGAATAAAACATCTTAAAAATAGAAAGCCCAATACACAAAGACTCAAATGTGTCAGTCCACTCTTCCAGAATACTTGAATAAATGAAACGCATAGTTTCCATTGATGTTGATTATAAATTATAAATTTTCCCTAAAAACGTTTAGAGTAGGAAAAATAAAATAACTCTAAAGCAAGGTTATTAAACCCGGACTGGTCATTGAACCAATTGGGGTATTGGGTTAAGGGTTAGTGGGTTAGACCAAAGTCAAATCAAAGCTAACCCAGCACAAAACTGATGAGAAAAAGAAGATTTCAGAGTTATTAATATGAAATCCTAAAGAAAATAAAAAAATTGATTTTATAAAAAATTGTTAATCGGGTTGATGCCTGGACCGGACCAGTTTACCAAACGGCTTGCCGGTTTCTAGGTTGAACCAGTTGATCCAATCCGGGTTTAATAACCTGGCTCTAAAGCACGGTATATTCAGATCCGAAAATATACTAGGGAATTTTTCCCAAAATATTGCTTAAGGTAAGAAAAAATATATAGATGATTATACAAATAGCAAGTATAGAAGAATCCGAAACCTTGCTCATATTATTCTTATATTATTTTTTAAAGCAGAAAAATAAATTAAAATAACATACAAAAAATGTTAGGCAAAAGGGAATCAAAAAACCCTGCTCTGATGCCACATGTTAGAATAATCTAACAATAATGATCCCCAAATATATTGGTAGAGTATTCCAACATGTGGCATAAAGTAGGTTTTATTGATTCCCCTGACTAGTATTTTCTATATGCTATTTTTTACATGATGTATTATGTTTTAATTTTTTCTATTCGAGAAAAAATATTTTGGACGTCCATATATGTTTTATTAATCTTCATTATTGATTTGTTTAAATCCATATGTAACTATTGCAATTTTGATCTAATTGGAGCGCCCCTTCTGAAATTAGTACTATGCTTTTATTAAGATATGATAAATCATATGCTATAACTATCAATTACTTCATTAATATTTTTCTTTCACTTTCATTACTTTTGACTTAGTATTCTAACTTTAATGACAACCAACATAAGTGCTTGGGTTTTAAGAGGATTGGACCAAATAATAATTTATTGTCTGAAATTCTAATCATAAGACCTGGCAGCTGTCCGGAATCTAAGACATGCCCGAGCTCTGGGAAATAGTTGGATATTGCTCAAGGGAAGCAACCAGGTAGTGACCTTGTCTTTCACGTGTTATTAGATATACTACATGTTTTGTGGATTCATCATGAATTGTCTGACATAGTTTGATTATGTGGGGTGGTCACCTAGGGCCTATTGCATGGGTGGACACTCAAGCCAATGTAATGTCCTGTGATGCACGAGTAGATGCCCGGGGCCTATTGCATAGTTACACTCGGGGCCATGTGATATACCTATAGTGATATGTTGAACTGCATGTTGTGTACTAAATGCTATTGTGATAATTCTATTATACGATGACTGTGTGGTATGTTTTGTGGTGTGATATTTATATGATTGACTATATGTTACCACTGAGATTCTTTTGAATCTCACTCTTTCCTATAATAAATCTATAGTACAGGCTAGCAGCTTGCAGGGTAAGAAGGCAAATACGGACAGCTAGAGAATGAAGCAGAAAGACTTTAGTTGCTGTTGGTTGTCTGTGTTTGGATGTTTTTGTAACTGTATATGATGTACATAACTATATAAACCTGACAACAATATAGTAGTAAATCCAGCAATACCAATAGCTTAGTAAATGAACAATGACTATATATATATATAGATAATGCTTCTGATTAACAAAGAAACAGTAACTAATGAATGTATCATGAGACTTAAGCAGAGACACGCTCGAACACTCTAATAAAATGGATTTAAGTTAAGCACCAATGGGACTTAATGAGATAGTGAATGTTTATGAAACTGTTTGAAAAAATTTTATCCCGCTCAAAAATCCCTTCCAATCCTAGGTTCACCTCTTGAGATAGGTTTGGAAATTGTGAACATTTTTTTTTTCAATGTTTAATCCAGGAATGAATTATGGTTCCTTAACTGATTTCACTACTCTTTTGCACGTATCTGAGTCTATTGGACATAAGTTGTGACCAAACACATCTCTTATGTTGATATTCACGAATTTGATCGGGACACAACTATATCAAACTTTATTGATGAGGATGGACAATGGAAATGACACTTGTTCCAAGAACTCTTGCCTCCTAATATCTTCGAAGATGTATCAGAGATTAGGCTTGCTGATCACCAAGAGGACCCCTCGTGTTTCTTGAACCAGACAACTTTAGGATGTTTCATAACTCGCTCAGCTTACTAGGCAATAGAATCAATCAATTGGAATGAAGCTGACAATAAAAGGAAAAGGCTATGGCAACTCCCAGTAGCTCAAAGAGTAAGAACTTTCTCTTGGTTACTTCTTAAGGAGAGATTGCTCACAAATGTTGAAAGGTACAAGAGAGGAATGACCATGGATCAATGCTGTTGTTTATGTTAAGGAGGCATAGAAGACATCAACCATGTCTTTAAGCATTGCCCACTTGCTTCATCTGTTCAGAAAAAGATACTACCTGCGGATATCTGTTCAGATTTTTTCAAGACTGATGTAACATCTTGGCTAGCTAATCTGCTGAAAAACTCCCAGCTCTACAGGTCATGGAAGATTGGATTTTTTGTCACTTGTTGGAAGCTTTGGGAAGTCAAAAACCACCGGATCTTTGCAAATGAAGTTTTTACTGCTGAAGGAGTATTGGCTCAAATTAGGGCAGTGATAGATCATACATCTAAAAGTTTTTCTACCTTTAGATTTCTCATGTAATTTTCTTCAGTTTGCGTTTCTCAGTTTTGTTGTTATACTCTCTTGTGCCTTTACAGTTTTTACTGATTAATGATATTCCATTTTCACTTAAAAAAATATTGTGTACAATAAAGTCTACTATAGACGTTGAGTATTTCATGTACACTTTGAAAATTAAAGTCAACACTGTTTCAACATCACCTCCCTCCTCATATATATCTCTATATGTTCCATAGTGTATTCCATATTATAACCGGCCAATACAAAGCATGGGTTTGTATAGATATTTGTGAATTTAAATCTCAGAGACTAGTTTTTGCGCCAACACATTAATAGTTTCTCAATCTTTGTTTGGCCTGAGCATGAACCGTAAATCCCCTCTAACAATTGTTTATTATGCAATTTTCTTTTGCTTCCTTTTTCGTTTCTTCATCGAATCCCATCTTCAGCAGAGATTTCTATATCCTCTCGTTCTAGTTCCGCTCGTTATGCTTTATATAGATGTTGCATCTGTTTCGCTCGTTATGCTTTATATAGATGTTGCATTTGTCTTCATAGGTGGCATCATTAACCTGAAATTATGCTCATTAACTCCTATCTTATCCCTCAAATGCTAGATGCTTTCTTCGTAAGAATCAAATGAAATTTGTCCATAAAAATTGCAATAACATTTCCATAGAAAACGAATCTCAAGAATTGGAATGATCGGAATCTCTGAAGAGTGAAAGAAGAAATTAAATGAGGGAAAAGAACTAATAAATTTATATATAGATTCCTTTGGTACGAATGTAATGTGAGCCATTTCTCCCACACATTTCTTTTTAGTCGGTATTGTTTAAGTATTTAATTATACATTATTTCCATTAATTTAAGCATTGTTAAACTCAATTATGAGCAAAAGATTTTTTTTTAAGTTTATAATAATGATATTTAAGAAAAATTGGTAGAGTATAAGCTTATTTAGGTTTAGCTTGAAGGACCTGAGTCCTCTTTTTTGGCCTGAAAGGATATATTCAATTAAATATAAGCACATGTCAATATAAGTTTCCAAAATAAAAATAAGACACAAAAAGCTTAAACCCAAATACAACCAACATAAAAGAGCCCATTGGTTCCACTCCATTGCACCTTGAGGTGTAGTGTAAAGCAATGCAATGCAATATTAATTATAGAGCTAGTGTGTGATTTTATTTTTGGGTAATGTGTAATAAATTATTGTTTAATAATTATTTACAATTAAAATATTACACAATGTCTATTTTATACTTAATATAATCTTTATAGAAAAAATAATTAAGAGCCTTGGAGTTGCCTCATCATAAAAGGCCTAAGCCCAAACACTACTGATACGTGTGCAGATGATCAATTAAATAGTGCAAGTGTACACTATCGTAATCAAGTAATATAGAAGTAAGTAGAGTATCGTTCCCATGAGGATTGATCACTAAGTACCAAAATGAGCAATTTTAACTTTATTTTGTCGATCGATTAGTTGGTGATTGAGATTACAAAATAAAAGAAAGACAATTAAATATGAATGCAAATAATATGAAAGCAAATATGAGAAAAAGCCCTAGGGATTAGATTTCACTACTTCACAAATTCCGGATTGAATCACTTATCTATTCTAGCCCAATTTATTCCACATGATTGATAGTCGAGTTTCCCTAATTTAATTACTAGCCTCTTCCAAGGTCAAGCAATTCTATAATCAATTGCTAATCCAATATATTCCTATATGAATTTAAGCAATTAACTATGCATTAAGATTTATGGAACTCAGTAAGACTGCATAACTCATATGAATATATTCCTATTTTATATGCAAGTCATGGTTTTAATTATAGGGTCTACACACATGTATCTCCTTCCGGTCTCAACATGCATATTGAAATCATTCAAAAGATTGTCAGTCAATCAAAAGCATTAAGAATAATAATTAAAACTCAATCATGAAGGAGAAATTCAAACTAGATTTAATAAGTTAAGATTCAATCCGTCATTAATAAGTTACGTCATCACCCTAGGAAAATGAAAATTTAGCTCATGATAAAATTAAAAACAAAACCAAAATAAATTGACATTATATAAAGCTAGAATGAAATCCTCAGAAATACTGCATAAACTTGAATATTAAATTCTCAAACATAAATATACAACCAAAAGATGCATGAAAAATGAAGAAATCTAGCCGTCCATTTAGAAGGTAAAACCTTTCATATAGGCGGCATGCAAAATGTAATACAATCCTAAGCCTTCCAAAATGGAGCCATGCAAAATGTAATACAATCCTAAGCCTTCCAAGATGGAGGCATGCAATAAGTAATACAATCCTAAGCCTTCCAAGATGGAGGCATGCAAAATGTAATACAATCCTAAGCCTTCCAAGATGGAGGCATGCAAGAATTGATACAATGTATGAAATTAAATCTAGAAAGTAACACACTTTATTTAGAATTGTCAGAGAAAAAACCTCTCCGTGTCAGAGGAGGGCCTCTAATTGTTAGAGAAGGACCTCTGATTCTCTTCCTCTCCTCTCCTTTTGAGCTTGGCCTTGATCTCTATTTATAGGGGAAAAAACGTGTGCTACAGTGTCCGAAGGCTGCTACAGTGATTGTCGGCAACAGTTATAGTGTCCGGCGGCTGCTACAGTGCTTCCTGTTGCTACAGTACTTTCATTTTTTCATTTTTATTTTTTATTATTTTTTTAAATGCTATTTGTAACCCCCTTCTGTAATTATATCTGAAATACTTAATTAGAGTGAAATAGAGACCAATAAGAATCAAATAACATTTACAAATCCATCACCAGATGGGGTTTTTTACAAATACATTTCGAAATCACTTAAATCTGGTCTCACATTCACATTCCGAATACAATTACTATGCGAAGATAAATCACATTTATACAAATATCAGAGTACGCAATATAAATTCCCGGAAATCTCAGGTTTCATATCTTCGCTCAATAATCATAGGGCACATTAGCCCATACAACTCCTCAAATAGGGATTACACAAACCCATTCGAATACATGCTCAAATACTGATCCAAATATATACAAATACATAATCCCAATTACGCATTGATAACCAACTAATAAGCTCTCACCCAGAAACGAGTCCTTGTCGTCCTTGGATGCTTGCACCATCCTCAATCTTCCTTCCCTGTCTAAAATGTTGATAAGGGAGGGTGAGATTCTAGAGAATCTCAGTAAGGAAACTTATACCAATATGCATGCGAGATAAGTGTTTAATACATGACATGCTTGCATCACAATAACACATGTTCACATAATGACATATCTGCATGCTCAATGTTTCAACAACATACTCATGGCCATAGCATAACTAGAAACAGAGCTACAATATTTCATACATGTTTCACATAATCAATCAAAGCAATACATACATCAATACACAAACACAAATATCAAAGCATGCAAGGTAAGTTCCCTACACTTTTTTCCATGTAAGCTCCAGCACCGGCTACTCGCAATCCGAGCGGATATCAAACCATGATCAAGGCGAATACCCAACCCTATAACCAAATCAAGGATATAGGATTATTCACTATTCCAATTTCTCACTTTCATAACACTTAATGTTGGTTATCATTATTGCTTTTTAAGTACTCATAAACACCTCTATCGATAGTTCTAAAGGGTTGAAAGACTATCCCCAAAGATCCCCTTTTTTGAAGGCAGAACACAGATTTCTGACAGCCTCACTCGAGTGAAGATGACCTCACTCTAGTGATGTGACACCCGTACTCGGGTGAGAACAACTCTCACTCGCGAGTGCTTGACAGTGAGCAACCTTCACGGCCAGGAAGTGCTCACATCACTCGAGCACCAAGCTTTGCACTCGGGTGATGACTCCAAATGTGCTCGAGTCCCAGAAAGCACAACACCACGAATGACGACCTGAGAGCACAACGAACACTAGAGGAACAAGCTCACTAGAGCATGAAGGTTTGTGCTCGGGTGAGACGACTATGCTCGCGAGTGTCAGAGCACACTCTTGAACATCAACACACGAGTGAGGACCTGAGAGCAACCCTAGCTCTGGACGCTCACCATCACTCGAGCATGTTCATCCCTCACTCGGAAACAAAGAAGTGCACTCGAGCCTTATTCAAAGAACTCAAACGAAACTCGAAGCAAAAAAGGGAATAACTCACGTAGCACTCGAGCATGATCTTCTTATGCTCGAGTGTTATGCATCAGAGACCAGAAACGCATAAACTTCAGAAAATACCAGATGGTCAAATTCACACCCAATGGTTCCCAAACCTCTCACAAAGCTCATATACACTTAACACTAACTAGGGAACACCTTGGCAACCTCTCAAACATCCCAAAAACCATTTTGACCACAATCATGCTCTAGGTCTCTATGCACACACAAGGTCCAAATTTCATTTAACACATTTCCAACATTCCAAACTGAATCCCATACTCAAATAACTCCACAATGAACAAGTTCCAACATCAATCATAATGAAATCCATATATTCCGCATTTGACACAAACTAGAGCAAATTTCCAGATTTTACCAAACTTGTTCGATAATCACAAACAATACATCAAAATGCACTAAATGCCTACCTCTTCACTTTGCCAATTCCAGAATCTTGATTCTTCAACTTTCAATTTCGAATCAACACCCAAAACACCACTATTCCAAATTCTGAAATCACCACAATGAAGTTCTCAATGAGATGAACAACATTAGAGAAGAGGATTAGAGCATTAGAGGATCATAACTCACCAATGATCAAGCTTTTCTTCTTCCTCTTCCCTTGCTCAAGGTCACCGAAAATGGAGGAAAAAGAGAGAGAAAATGAGATATGGAGAAGATTATGATGTTTCTTTTTGGCCCATACTCCCTCTCTCAACCGAACAAGAGAGAAAAGAAAGAGAAAAATGATTATTTGTCTTCTTGTGCCACATCCAAGGGTCCACATTAAGCCACATGTCATCATCCACTCACTCCCTCTATGAGCTCATATAAGCTTCATACACCGGATTCCAACCCATAAGCAATGAATCTCAACCCTTGATCTCTACACAATTCAATCCTAGCCACTGATCTTCAAGTTACCAATGAGTTTCCTCTTCGGTAACCGATCAATTGGCCGGTAACTTTACCGTTTTGCCCCTGATTATGGAAATTCACTTGGAATCACCATCAAACACATTCCCATATTTCTTAATCACAATTTGGACTCTTGCTAAACCAGGGCTTAGCAGTCCACTAATCTCAGGCTTATTCTCTAAGCTCAAGTCTCAGAATTCGGGGTATTACACTATTTATTCCAAAAACATTATTTATTTATCAATCACACCCAAATTTATTATATTAAACGCAAATATCGTCCATAAAATCATCATATAAGGAAAAATAAATATGTAAATATTTTACTTATCAACTACAACCCTAAGCCTAAACATCACCACCGATGCAAACCCTAAGTCTAAATCAAAGATGGAAAGCCACATGTGTTATTTCTCTCCACTATAATTTTCTAATTACAATTTAGTAACGTGTTCAAGTTGTTGACACGATGGTATCATTTTTGTAGCTATTTTATTTTACGTATATAAGTTGCGAGTAATTAATTATTTATTTGTTTGGGAAAGGGAAAAAAATAGAAGAGCTATTAATTTTTACCATCAAGGTTTTTATGAATAAATATATACTACCTCTTATTCTAAATATAAGATTTATTTTAGAAGTAAATTTTATTTCTAAATATAAAATCTTGTTTTCATTTTATCTCTTATAATTAAGTAATTTATTTAAATTTTTTTATTTTCGTAAATTAGATAAAGAGTAGGGGTGGAAACAGGCCAGGACGGCTGATAGGGGCCTACGGCCTGGCCTGTTAGAGGCCTGTTCAGGCCTGGCCTGACAGGCTAAAAGGCCAGGCCAAGGCCTCTTCCAAAGCCTATTTTCCTTAACAGGCCAGGCCAAGGCCTATTGACAGGCCTGTTAGGCTTGTCAGGCCTGCCTGAGCCTGTAAGGTTTATAAAAAAAAAATCCGTTGCCTTACGCCCTTACCTATCACTGCCACTCCCCTCTTCTCTAAACCTAATTCCTAAAGAAAAGACTCTCCTCTTCGACGCGACTCCCCTCGACTAGACGACCACCCTCGATTGCCACCCCCGTCGACGCTACTCCCTCTGCCACCCGAGTCCCGACCCACCCCGGCGAGCGACTCCCTCTGCCTCCCGAGTCCCGACCCACCCCCGCGAGCGACTCCCTCTGCCTCCCGAGTCCCGACCGACCCCGGCGAGCGACTCCCTCTCCCTCCCAACTCCCGACTCCCGTAGGCCGTAGCTCCACCGTGAGTCACCAGCGGACCACAAGTCGGCTACCCTCGTCGGATCTGTTTCGGTTTGTCCCATCTTCTGTGTTCTGATTATTGATTCAGATGTTTCATTTTCTTTTCAATGGTGTTGAATTTGGGGAATGTGGTGATAGGGTCATAATACTATTCTTTTCTTTCGTTGTCTAT
This sequence comes from Inga oerstediana, assembly GCA_963210345.1. NCBI lineage: Eukaryota > Viridiplantae > Streptophyta > Magnoliopsida > Fabales > Fabaceae > Inga > Inga oerstediana. Next base: position 64,417,402 of record OY723401.1, on the reverse strand, counting down.
TAGCTGCTTTCCTCACATTTTCATATTAGCTACTTTCGTTAGACTTATTTTGTTTTGAGAAATGTCATAAGGGGTTATGATTTTGAAATACTGAATACATGGTTCGTGAGAGTGTGAAGTATATTAACTACAACGATTCAAGGCTCAAAGCATTTTGTGACATTGTTGAGCAAAAACGTTTGAAGGAAAAGAGGCTCATTCTTGATTGTCCAACAAGGTGGAATTCTACATATAGGATGTTGTCTACTGCTTTGAAGTTCAAGGTTGTCTTTCCTGATTATAAGGAAAGAGAACCACATTACAACTATGCACCGTCCGAAGAGGATTGGAAGAAGGTTGAGAAGATTTGCAAACTTCTAGAAGTGTTCAATCTAGCCACTCATGTCATCTCAGGTAGTGAGTATCCTACTGCAAATTTGTACCTTCCTGAAGTTTGGAGAGTGAAACAAGTCATTGACAATGCCTTGGAGGATGATGATTTCTTTATGGTAGAAATGGCTGTCTCAATGAAAGAGAAGTTCGACAAATATTGGGGGGAATGCAATTTGGTGATGGCTCTTGCAAGTATTCTGGATCCTAGGTGCAAATTATATGTTATTAATTATTGCTTTCCTTTGATTTACAAACCTGATTATGTCGCTTCTGAGAATATAGATAAAGTGGTGAAAGGTTTATACTCAATGTATGATGAGTATGTTGCCTTGTACAAGGGAGAGACAAGTAATGCAATTGAAAATGTTGGCAACAACTCTTCTCCCAATGTGCCTAGTTCTTCTATAATTACTGGATTTGATCAAATCATGAATATTGTTCGTGAAAAGCAAGCAATTCCCCCTATGAAATCAGAATTGGAAGCTTATCTTGAGGACGGTGTGTATATTCCTGAGGGCAGTTCTAACTCCTTTAGTGCCCTAGAATGGTGGAAAAATAATAGTTTGAAGTATAAGATTTTATCTAAGATGGCTGCTGACATACTAGCTATTCCAATCTCAACCGTGGCATCAGAGTCCACATTTAGTGCTGGAGGTAGAGTAATCGATGAATATCATTCTAAATTAAATGAAGAATCAATTAAAGCACTTATTTGTGGTGGGGATTGGCTTCGAAACAAGTACGGTTTGAAGAAAAAACAAAAGGTATAAATTTTTAGTGAAATTATGATTTGATGTTGTTTATGTGGACTTAGCAGTGATCAGTAGACTAGCTATGAAATTGGTTTGGTTAGATTAGATTGTGGAGTTACAAGTTCTAATGCTTATCAACTTTGCATGATGGTTTCTAGTTGCTACATTAGTTTACCTTCCAATGTTTTTGTGATTTGCGTGAAATCCTCCATTGGAAATTTATTGAACACCATTGAAAAAAAAAGGCACACTGGTGAATGAAACATATCATAGGCTACAATCTGCTTGAAGATGCTTCTAATTTAATTTGCAGTAGGGAAGAATGTTCATAGCATTGTTCCTGGTAATAAATTAGAATTATCATTTTGGCTTTTATGTCTGGTTCTATTTATTTTTCTAATAATTAGTCATCATGGTTATCACCAGGTATCCTGATGATCAGTTATAGAATCATATTACTTATTGTGCATGTTAAATTGTGTTATGATCTAATACTATATATTTCATTGATTTTTTTCAAGGCCTTTGAAGGAGAAGAAGAAATTATTTTGAAGATTTGATGTGAAGGTGAGAAGAATCATTAGCTTGAAATGGGTATGTTATCAAAAATATAGAACTAGAAACAATGGTTTTAATCATTACCTTTAAATGTTCTGTTTAGTTTCAACACATATATTCCTGCAACGTTTTACTATTTACACATGCCATTTTGTTGTGGTTTTAAACTTATCTCAGGTGTTCTGTTGCATTTTGCTATTGGAGTCTCATTCGGCACATCTGCTTCAGCGTTTTGTATTTGGGACATAATTTGAACACAGTTTGGCACATTTGTGTGACTTTTGCTTCAGGAGAACAAGGATATTCATTGTAACAATTATGTGATTTGTAAAATTTTAATACGGCCCTCTTATGTACATGTGGTGTTCTGGTTATTTGCTAGTTTTGATTCATGCAATGGTGTTCTCTATCAGGAAAAAAAGAATCTGAGTCCTAGGCCTGTGTTAGGCCTATTTGTGTCGGCCTGTGTTAGGCCTGTTTTAGCCTGTTAGGTGTCGGCCTGTTGGCCTGTTTGGCCTGTTAGGATCTTTTACAAATCCAGGCCTTCTTAACAGGCCACAGGCCAGGCCAGGCCTTTGTACAGGCCAGGCTTAGGCCTAATAAAAAGCCTGAAACAGGCCACAGGCCAGGCTCAGGCCGTCTTGTGCCTTAACAGGCTAGGCCTGTTAAGGCACAAGCCTGGCCTGGCCTAGCCTGTTTCCACCCCTAAATTAAAGAGGTCTTATATTTAGGAAGGAGATAGTAGTATTTAGGAATTTTATCTAAAGTGCGTTTCCAATATGTAAAAGTACCCATTGAACATTTTAAATGGGGATAAATGTACCAAAATACCGCCAAATTCAAAAAAAGCCTATTTTTCCGGCCATTCAATTACATTAAAAAATATGTTTATTCATGTGAAAAATTTAATTGAGGACCAAAGAAGTCATTCTCTCCCCGCCTTATAAACATGACAAAAAATCATTCTCTCTTTATCTGATAGATAGGAGTGTAGGAGCTTATAAAAAATTCAGTTAAGTTTTATGTATGAATTATTTCTGTCAAGTATTAGGGATTTACAATTAATTTTCCATTGTAAATTAGGCCAGCTGGCATACATGAAAACTCGTCCAATTGAGGAAGAACATGTAATGAACGTAAATTTATCACAAGAAATGGATGGAAATGATTTATCATATATTAATCTGACACAAGGTCATGCATATCTAATCATCACAATACACAACAGGAAAATCATAAAGAAGGAAATAGTGCAACAGGATTCCAAAAAGAGAATACAAAAGCCAACTATCATTCCACGCGCGCCTTTCCTAACCATCTTTGTCCTTATTATACATCAGCAACGTCATCCAATTCATGCGGTTTCCATGTTTTCCGCTTGAGTCTCTTGCTTCTCCTTAGTTAGTTGGACCTTTTGCATTTGGCTAGGCTCCTTACTTGGGCCTTCAGCTTATTGCCTAGTCATAACAATACTGCCCCCATTAGAATCATCGGCAAATTCCCATGTATCTTCAGTAGAACCATCCCAGTGAATCAAATACCGAGGAAGCCACGTGCCATCAGATTGTACCCAACCAGTATCAAGAACGTCCGCTGGTTTACAGAGTGGACCTTCTGGAGCCGACAACAAAGGAAGAGGCAAATATGGTTGCCTTGTGTCCTCACCATAAAATCGCTTCAATTGAGACACGTGAAAAACGGGATGAATTTTATTTTTTAATTAATGTTGTTTTAGACTTTTGGTGTCTGGTAAGGGTACACAATTATTTCTTACAAAAGAAAATGACTGATGTTCAGAAATAGAGGAAGTAATTAAAGACTTTTCTGGTGCGTTTCACACGTTGTTTGTTTTTTTCTTTTTTGGGGGGGGGGGCGGTGGGGTCAAAAGTAGAACATAGATAATTGACGAAGAAACTGATTATCACCAATAATTCAGTTTTCACCTTTATATATATGTGTGTGTGTATATATATATGTATATGTTTGCAGATTTTGTCAGACTTCGCATTGTCAGTTCCACTGAGAGATAACTCTTCCAAAGATATTTTTTATATTTTTAAGGACTCAAACTTGAGACCTCAAACTTAAACAGCCGAAGCGTCTTCAATAATTAGGACCAAGACCTAGTTGTAATTCAATCTACATTCTATTAGTTAGAGACTTGATCTGTTTTTACAGTTTAATAATATGAGCCAATTATGTTACATCAATGCTTTTTGTGTTTGTTGCACGAAATAATTAATTGTATTATACATCCAAAGAAACTTCATAGTGTGATGACTTCCTCAATCGATTGTAACACACCAGTCATGAAAATGATCATTCAATCAAAACTTTCTAAGAAAATAATAATGAGTGAACACTAATTTTTAAATTGATTTTATGCTTAAATTCCCCCCCCCCCCCTCTCTCACATTCACCCTCTCTGCTATAAATAAAGTGTTGTACATGCACCCAAAAAAGACAAACATTCAGGGGCTGTCTTTTTCCGTAGAATGATTCATGTCCATGTAAGCCCTTCTCTGTTTATAAATATATACAAGAACGTGAACATTGTTATAAAAGTGTATGTAATAAGAGAGAAGATTGATAGAATTCAGAGAAAGGATTGATAGAATTTCTAGAGAGAAGTTACAGAGATGCTCTCATTCAGTTCAACTAAAACAATCGATTACAGGCCTTTATATAGAGTCAGAAATCTAACCCTGGTTGCCTGACCATGGTTATATTTAACTCTGGTTATATGACCATGGTTACTTCATATCTTCTTTATGTCCTTGTCTTCTTTTGCTTTTGCTTTGTGTCAAATCTTCTTTTCTTCTTTATGTCAAGTTGACTGGAAGAGTAATATGAGTCAATGGACATCCACATATTTAATATTCATAACAATCCCCCTTGGATGTCCATTATGAATGTGCCTCATTAAAAACTTTAACTAGGAAAAACCCAGTGGGATAAAAACCTAACCAAAGAAAAGAGTACAGCATTCATTGATACACCACCGAGTGCTGCCTCATTAAAAACCTTTCTAGGAAAACCCAGTGGGACAAAACCTAGATAAGGGAAAAAGAGTGCAGCATGTATCGACTCCCCCTCTTGATAATATCAGTTGAAATCTTTGAATCTCCGAAGACCAATATCATGAACAAGTTTTTCAAAGATTGTACCTGGTAGTGACTTGGTGAATAAATCTGCTAGATTTTCACTTGAACTGATTTACTAGATATCTATTTCACCATCCTTTTGAAGGTCACGATTGAAGAAGAATTTTGGTGAAATATGCTTCGTTCTATCACCCTTGATATAGCCTTCTTTAAGTTGAGCGATACATGCAGCATTATCCTCATATAGGATTGTTGGGATCATTTTGCCGGAAGATAAATGACAAGTTGTACATATATGATGTATCACTGACCTCAACCACATACATTCTCGACTTGCTTCATGTATTGCTAGAATTTCTGCATGATTACACTACAAAAAAAACGTGATTTAGTAGCGGTTAAAAATAGGTATTAGTAGCGGTTCTAACCGCTACAAACTATATTAGTAGCGGTTAGAAAAACCGCTACTAAATCGTGCGTTGCAAGCGGTTTTGTAGCGGTTATATAAAACCGCTACTCAATCAAAAATAACCGCTACAACGTTTGTAGCGGTTAATAGTAACCGCTACAAAATCAAGAGATATTTGTAGCGGTTATATAACCGCTACAAATATGAAAAATTTTATTTAGAGTGAATTTTTTTTTTGTAGCGGTTAAAAAACCGCTACAAATATATAAAAATGAAAATTTGTTAAAAATGACTTTTTTTATTTGTAGCGGTTAAGAAACCGCTACCAAATTTGAATTTCATGAAAATAGTAGCGGTTCTTAAAACCGCTACTAATTTCATGAAATTCAAATTAACCGCCAAAAAATTTAAATTTACCTTTAAAAAGGCGCGTTATTTAGTAGCGGTTTAATAACCGCTACAAATATTTAAAATTTTTTTTAAATATATACGTTAATTTTTTTCTTTTTTTTCAATATTATATAAAATAGTTTAATTTATTATTATTTTATTTGTTTCAATTAGTTTATTATTTAATAGTTTAACTTATTAATAAATTAAAAAGAAAAAATGTAATTGAATATGATTAGTATAAAATTATATTAATAATATTATTAACGATAGTTAGGTAATAAGGAATTATTATGTTTTATAATATCATGTAATTCTATCTGAAAAATAGATGAAAATGAGATAGAGTTAAGATATATGTAGAAAAAAAGATGTTTAGAATAAATTTTATAGAAAAGAAAGAAGTATTCTAAAAGAAATTGAAAATCTTGTTACCATATTTGATCGTATTATTCAGCTCCTCAACTCATAAGAAAGAAGTTGTGAATGAGAGGAAATGAAAGAAGGGTAAGGTGAAAAGAAATTGGGGGTGTTTGAAATGAGTTGTGATAAGGGTATTTATAGGGATTTACGTATTATTTGTAGCGGTTAATGTAGCGGTTAAAGTAGCGGTTACTAATTAGTAGCGGTTATTTATATTTTGTAGCGGTTTAATTATTTGTAGCGGTTATATGTTTTTTTGTAGCGGTTTAATAACCGCTACAAATATTATATTAATTTTTTTTTTAAATTTTTTTTTTACATTTTATTTTAACACAATTTTTTTGGATTTTTTGTAATGAAAAATTTTTTACACTTGAATTCTACAAATATTATTTTAATTTTTTTTACATTTTATGTTAACACAAATTTTTTGCATTTTTTGTAAAGACGATTTTTTTACAATTGAATTTGATCACTCATCGTCGCCATCCCTACAGAAATTTTGTAAAAAAATTATTATTATTGATGTATTATTAAATTTAAAAAATTTAATTGAAATGACGTGGACTTAAAAAAACTCACCGCAGTAGAGGTAAATTGTCATCGCCTTCAGGGAAGTAGTTTTCAAAATCAGCTGGCTGAAATGGCTCACTCTCGTAGGCGATGTTATCGCCTTCACCCATGTCGTAAAGGTCTCTTGGCTTTAAATGAACGACCATGTGCCAATCCCTATGCCGCTCATCCTCGACATAATAAACCTGATGTGCCTCTGAAGCTAGAATATACGGCTCATCATCTTGAGAAATACCAGTATGAATCGGCCGTGAGAAATTGACTGATGTGATCCCTAGGTCGTCAGTTGTCAGTCCCCGAGAAGTAGTGGTATTTGCCCACAAACACTTGAACAGTGTCACGGTGAAACGGCCTTGATAATTAAGCTCGACCACATCAAGAAGCTTGCCATAGTAAGGGACGCCTCCGAACTGCATGTTGGCGTCACTGCTGCTCGCATAACTCCTTGTCCCAAATGTGCCATAAACACCCGAATTCTGTGTTTGCAATCCCTGATCCCGTGAAACCGTGCAAAACTTAAAACCATTGACATTGTATGCTGTAAACCGTTTTGCATGATCAAGAGGGCCGATTGCGAGAGCTCTGAAATCCGGTGAGTGTGGGTTGTGGTCATTTAGTATTCTGCGAGCAAACCAGCCCGGGAATTCTCTGTGGACCCTCCTATCAACTTCCGAGGATGTCTGTGTACGGATCCTGAGCTGACGCTTGACATGACTTCTGAATTCCCTGCAATTAATAATGGAAAGGCGTTAGTGAAATGAAAGTGAGAAATGTTACGAAAGATATAGATCGAATAACGTAACATACATGTGAGTGTACAATTCTTACCGTATGAAAGGCTCAACTTGAGTGCAATTAATCAAGACATGTCTATGTGCTTGGAACTTCTCAGTTGCCGTTAGTTTGAAGTTCTCAGTTGCTCCAACTGGTTTACCAACACGAGGGATAAATTCTCCTGATGTCGGCGCAGGTTCAGGACAATCGTCAACACGAGGCGGGCGGTTGAAAGCCGTCTCAAGATCATCAAAGTACCTTGAGCAAAAATATAACACCTCATCCCCTATATAGCCTTCAGCTATACAACCTTCTGGCCACGCCTTATTCCTCACGTAAGATTTTAATTTCCCAAGGAACCTACGAAGTACATAAGAGAAAATTTATATAAAATGATGAAAAGGACGACGAGCAAACATTAAATACAGACAATAAATGAAAGCACATATATAAAATGAGTACCTCTCAATTGGATACATCCAACGATATTGTACTGGTCCAGTGAGCTTTGTTTCATGAACGAGGTGGACTGTGAGGTGAACCATCACAGTAAAAAAGGACGGAGGAAAGATCATCTCCAAGTGACAAAGCGTAAGAATGATTTTCGACTGCAGCTGATCGAGCTCCTCAACGATCAAAACCTTAGAACACAACTTCCGAAAGAAAGAACAAAGTTCCACCAAAACGATGGAAACATCGGGAGGAAGTGTATTCTTTATAGCCAGAGGGAGTAACTGCTGCATAAGAACATGTGAGTCGTGACTCTTCAGGCCAGCAACCTTTCGAGCCTGCAAGTCTACACATCGAGAAATGTTGCTTGAATACCCATCAGGAACTTTTAATTTCTTCAACGTCGCGAGGAACACATCCTTGTTCGGTTTTGTGAGGGTAAACTTTGCCGGTGTAAATCTGTCATTCTCATCTGGCCAAGCGTCTTCACGAACTCCCATGTCGTGTAAATCTTTCCTAGCTTGAAGGTGATCTTTTGTCTTGCCGGGTTCGTTAAGCAGCGTATACAGCACATTGTCGCAAACATTCTTTTCAATGTGCATTACATCAAGACTGTGGCGAAGTAAATTAGATCTCCAATACGGAAGCGTGAAGAAGATACTTATCTTCTTCCACTGCTGAGGCGCCGAAGTCCTGCGCGTCTTTTGGCGAGTTTGTGCTGAACCGTCGCTTTTTCCAAACTCGACGTCAACATGCTCAAGCTGCTGTAAGATATCTGTACCGGACAAATCCTGTGGTGGTCCTCTTTTCTCTGGTTTCCCATTGAAGCGATTCCGTTGCAATCTGAACTTATGCGTTCCATCGAGAAACCTCCGATGCCCCATAAAGCACCACTTTCGGCTGTAGGGAAGGCGCAGTGCGTCAGAGTCGAAATTGCAAGCCGGGCACGCCGACCCAGTGTGCACGTTCCAACCAGATAATGTGCCAAGGCCAGGAAAGTCACTGATCGTCCACATCAAGGCTGCACGCATGTTGAACAAAGTCTTGCTGTGAGCGTCGTACGTCTCCAAGCCGACATTCCACAGGTCAAGCAATTCCGCAATAAGCGGTTGGAGATACACATCGATGTCATTGCCCGGTGCCTTTTTGCCTGGAATGATCATAGACATAATGAAAGAGCTTTGTTTCATACACATCCAGGGGGGTAAGTTGTAGGGAACTAAGACTACCGGCCAAATGCTGTAACTTGTGCTAAGATTCCCGAAAGGATTGAAACCGTCGGTCGCCAACGCAAGCCGGACATTTCTGGGGTCAGTCGCAAAATCTGGAAAGTCGTTGTCAAACGTTTTCCAAGCAGCTGCATCCCGCGGATGTCTTAATTTACCGTCTTCGTTTTTATCAACGGCATGCCACCTCATGTGCTCTGCAGTTTTAGACGACATAAATAATCTTTGTAGACGAGGTTTCAAAGGGAAGTACCTGAGAATCTTTGCAGGTTTCTTCTTCTGCTTTTTCCCCTTCCGAATTGTCTTGTACCTCGATGTGTGACATCTCTTGCACGTCTCCCTGCTGGAATCGTCTCCCCAATACAGCATACAATCATTTGGGCACGCATCAATCTTTTGATAATTCAACCCCAACCTGTTGATGATCTTCTTGGCCTCGTAGAAGGTTGTGGGAATCTCGGCGTCGGGGAATGCATCTTGTAATAAGTCAAGCAACATCGACATTCCCTTATCCGTGATCCCACACAAGCACTTGATATGATACAATTTGATCAAGAAAGATAATTTAGAATATTTGCGACAACCTTGATATAAAGGACGATCTGCCTCATCCATCAAGCTGAAAAAATCCCGAGCTGCTTCATTCCCCATAAAAGCCGGCTCAGAGCCGTGCACTTCTTCGTTGAAGTTGTCGCCTTGAAATCCAAACGCATCACGCACAGCATCATTCACAGGATCATCTTCATCTACTTGAACGCCTACTTGAGAACTTCGAGGAAGAGCCTCGTCATATCTAACGCCGTGGTTCTCACAATCGCCGCCTCTGCCTGCTGAGAGGTCGCAGTCCCGTCACGGTGTCTGTGTGTCATGGCGTACAGCTCCGCATAGTCCGTCTGACGGTTCTCCTGCTGTGCCTTCGTCTCCTGAAACAATTACAGAACAATAATTAGTGTTATGAATTAATCAGCTAAAAGTAAGTGAAGTACTTGAAAAGTTACCAGCTCGCTGTAGGTCACAGCAAAGGTCTTCGATCCTGCTGTGTGGTGGATCGTCTGCTGCGCCCGGTTCGCGGCGTTCCTCCGAGCAAGCTCCTGGAAAAAAAAATTAAATGTATTATAATTTAAAATTAAATACAAAATAAATTGATATTATAATTTAATATTTAACAATTACAAAATTATATATCAAAAATCTAATAAATACATTACCTGCGCCTCAGGGCTCCTCCTGAACTGGACGAAACGCGCCCAGTCGTTCGGCGGCACGCCGTCCGGTACGCTCTCCTGCAGCTGCTCCAGAGGCATCGTCCCGTCCCTATCCACACTGTGGAAGAGACGGTTCCTCCTGTTCCTCCAGGCGTCGCCTACCTTCACGAGGGCGTACCTCTTCCGGTTGGCCCGGACGGCAAACCGCAGCTGAAAAAAATACATTTAAATATCAATAATACTAAAAATCATAATTTAAAAAAGATAATTAAATAGAATTAATTAAAAAAATATTAATTGAATAGTTTTAATTACCTGAATCACCTCCTCCCAAGCCTGATCCTTCGGCCCCTTCGGAATGTGCCTCCACGTCGGGAAGTGAACGGGGAACCGCATCCAATTCGATCCCAGATCGCTCAGGAAGCGGTTGAGCAGGTGACCCCCATTGTGGATCGGCTGGTCAGTGCCCTCGTTCTACGGCACTACAACTCGCAGGGACCGGTCCATGCTGTTCAGACCGGCCACATCCAGCCTCCTCGTCGACACGTTCCCCTGCTCATCTGCACAGTTGACCGCACGTTAGATAAATTATAATTCAAAGTTAAAAAGTTAAAAAATTAAAAAATTAAATAATTTACCTTCGACCTGCACCTCAAACCCAGTGGACCGCGAAGACGACCCTCGTGGGTTGTTCTGCTCCCGAGCCTCTTCCTCATCGAGGAACTGCTCCATCTCCCTGAACCCACTAATCGGGATCTCGAACTCCTCCTCGTTGAGGAAGTCCTCAACGCTAATATCTGGCACATCCACCTCAGGCATCTCAGCTGCGGTCGTCGCCTGTGGGATCGTCTGCGGTTCCTGTGGAGGGATGGGCTGAGATGCCTCGGTAGCCCTGCCTGCGCGCTGCCCCCTCCCTCTGCCCCCTGCCCGGCTGCTGCCACCCCGTAAATTCGGTCTGGGGACCTCAGGGGCCTTCCCCTTCCCCTTATCCTGTCCTGAAGCCATATCAACTGTACAAATTAACAAAAAATTAGTCACATTATTATGCAAAAATATAATAAAATTACAAATATAAATAAAATACGTGTTATATACGTACCTCAAGTGTAAATACTGCGGAATACTGACCAAAAACTCCTATAGAGACGTCTGAACGCTCAAATCTCGAAGAAATCACTCAGAGAAACCTCAGGAAACAAAATGAGCAAACGGAAAAATGAAGGAGGTGGGGGGTTTAAATAGGCCAGTAATTAGTAGCGGTTATTAAAAATAACCGCTACTCTAACCGCTACAAATAATTAAATTTGTAGCGGTTCTACAATAACCGCTACAAATCTTCACAACGTTTGAAATTCTGTAGCGGTTATTGCCCAGAACCGCTACAAATTTGGAGTCTCTTGAAATTCTGTAGCGGTTTTCAGTATTAACCGCTACAAAATTCTGACCTTTGGTATTTTGTAGCGGTTATTGTGCATTAACCGCTACAAAATAACCGCTACAAGTTTTGGCGGGAATTTCGCGCTAAATTTGTAGCGGTTGTTTGTAGGAAACCGCTACAAATATTCTTGCCGCTACAAATTTGTAGCGGTTTATGTGAAAACCGCTACAAATGTCATAATTTGTAGCGGTTTATTATAACCGCTACAAGTCCACCGCTACAAAATACCTTTTTTTTTGTAGTGTTAGATGATGTGGCTGATATAGTCTGTTTCATAGATCGCCATGAAATAGCTGCACCTCCACATGTAAATAGATAGCCCGTTTGTGATTTACCATCATGTGGATCAGACAAAAATCCGGCATCTGCATAACCAACCAGTTCATGCTTGGATACATTTGAGTAGTATAACCCCATATCTGTAGTACCTCTGAGATAACAAAGAATATGTTTTATTCAATTCCAATGCCTTCGTGTTGGTGAAGAACTATATCTTGCTAATAAATTAACAGCAAATGATATATCAGGATGTGTGTGATTAGCAAGATACATTAGTGCTCCAATAGCACTAAGATATGGTACTTCTTGACCAAGTAGTTCTTCATCACCTTCTTCACTAATTTCTCGAGGTCGGAATGGGTCTTTATCCACCCTCAAAGATCTTACAATCATTGGGGTACATAATGGATGAGATTTATCCATGTAAAATCGCTCTAGGACCTTCTTTGTATAAGTTTCTTGATATACAAAGATCCCTTTCTTGAAGTACTCGATCTGTAATCCAAGACAGAATTTTGTTCTTCCCAAGTCCTTCATTTCAAATTCTTTCTTCAAACAATTAATTGCCTTTTGAAGCTCTTCAGGAGTTCCAATGATGTTAATATCATCAACATAAACCGCAATTATAGCAAACTCACTATTAGATCTTTTCATAAAGATGCATAGGCATATCGGATCATTTTTGTATCCTTCTTTCAACAAATATTCATTAAGACGATTATACCACATGCGCCCTAATTGCTTCAGGCCATACAGGGACTTATTTAACTTGACTGAGTATTGTTCTTGAGAACTTGAATTGGATGCTTCTGGCATCTTAAGTCCTTCAAGGACTTTCATATAAATATCATTGTCAAGTGATCCATATAAATAGGAAGTCACAATATCCATTAGATGTAAATCAAGTCCTGCATCTACTGCTAGACTGATTAAATAACGAAAAGTAGTCACATCCACTACTGGTGAATACGTTTCTTCAAAATCAATGCCAGGTCTTTGGGTAAAACCTTAGGCTACTAGACGTGCCTTATATCTAGTTATTTTGCCCTTTTTATTTCTTTTTCGTACAAAAACCCATTTGCATCCAACTGGTTTTATATCTTCAGGTGTAAGGACTACAGGTCCAATTCATGCAGTCTCTTGCACGAATTCATTCCACGCGCGCCTTTCCCAACCATCTTTGTCCTTATTATACATCAGCAACGTCATCCAATTCATGCAGTCTCTTGCATTTGGCTAGTCTCCTTGCTTGGGCCTTCAGCTTATTGCCTAGTCATAACAATACTGCCCCCATTAGAATCCAACTCTAGATATAAACGAAGCAAATCATCGGCAAATTCCCATGTATCTTCAGTAGAACCATCCTAGTGAATCAAACACTGAGGAAGCCACGTGCCATCAGATTGTACCCAACGAGTATCAAGAACATCCACTGGTTTACAGCGTGGACCTTCCGTAGACTTTTAGTGTCTGGTAAGGGTACACAATTATTTCTTACAAAAAAAAATGACTGATGTTAAGAAATAGAGGATTTCACACGTTGTTTGTTTTTTTTCTTTTTTTTTTTTTGGGGGGGTCAAAAGTAGAACATAGATAACTGACGAAGAAACTGATTATCACCAATAATTCAGTTTTCACCTTTATATATATGTGTGCGCACGAGCATATGTATATATATATATGTATATGTTTGCAGATTTTGTCAGACTTTGCATTGTCAGTTCCACTAAGAGATAACTCTTCCAAAGATATTTTTTATAGTTTTAAGGACTCAAACTTAAGACCTCAAACTTAAACAGCCAAAGCATCATCAATAATTAGGACCAAGACCTGGTTGTAATTCAATCTTCATTCTATTTGTTAGAGACTTGGTCTGTTTTTACAGTTTAATAATATGAGCCAATTATGTTACATCAATGCTTTTTGTGTTTGTTGCAGGAAATAATTAATTGTATTATAAATCCAAAGAAACTTCATAGTGTGATGACTTCCTCAATCGATTGTAACACACCAATCATGAAAATAATCATTCAATCAAAACTTTCTAGGAAAATAATAATGAGTGAACACTAATTTTTAAATTGATTTTATGCTTAAATTTTTCCCCACTCTCTCTCTCTCTCTCTCTCTCTCTCTCACACACACACACACACACTCACCCTCTCTGCTATAAATAAGGTGTTGTACATGCACCCAAGAAAGACAAACATTCAGGGGCTGTCTTTTTCCGTGGAGTGATTCTTGTCCATGCAAGCATGTACGTCCTTCTCTGTTTATAAATATATACAAGAACGTGAACATATATATATATATATATAGATATATGTCATAAGCATTAATTGAGACAGCGATACACATATGGATGCAGAGGTTATGGTAAGCAGAATTTGATTTGCGATATATGTGTACGCTTTAATAAAAATAGCAAAACTGAAGAGGCTCCTCACAAGCCTTCTCTATCGACTTTATTTGATGCGATGCTTCCTATTAAGACTTCTCTGGTGCGTTTCACACGTTTTATGTGGAAGAAATATCAACATGGATATTTGACGAAGAAAGAGACCCGTTAATATTTTATGATATTCATCACCAATAATTCAGTTTTCACTTTGTTTATTAATTAAAAGAGACTCATGTCATGTGAGTTCACAAAATAAAACTAGGTTTGAAAATGTAGCGTAGTAGCTCAACCTAGGTCGTTCTTGTAAGGAGATTAATTTCCAAGTTTCTAAATAATAAAGTGATAAAAACCTTAAAGTTGTGAAAAATCATTTGGAGAAAATGCATTATTAAACTAATGAAGTAATCTAAGCTAAACAATATTTTTGTATTTTTCAGTTTTTAAAACAAAGAAGCAATTGGAATAGAAATTAACACTAATAACAAGATAAATTCAATTAATTAGTATAATGACAAAATGGGATTCCGTTGAGTTGAGGTTTTAGTCCTCCTTGCTTGCTAATGATATGAATTCCATAATATGAGTCAAGAGGATGGAACTAAGTTGCCACTAGCTCCATACTTGCAATAATCATTTAATTCATTCTACAAAAGCAATTAAATGAATACCACCAAATAATTCAAACTTAAGGAGATGAATAATCAACTTACAATTCTAGCTTGTAATTACCATTACAAAAGTTCAAAGCATTCAGTTTAGTCATTTACAATCCACTTAACCTAGTTGGAATAAACAACTCAACCTACTTCTAATTTGAATCATACAAAGCCTAATTAATCAACTCCTGACTCAACCACCAAGTTTATTCACTTGGTATAGAACAATCAAGATCATAATCATATACTTAACCAAGCTACATAATTATGAACTAGAAAGAGAGCTTAAGGGAATTCCATTGAAGTTTAGAAGCTCAAACCATTACCCAACTCAAGGAAATCACCAAAGCTTAGCTACTCATGGAGGAGGAAGATGAAGATTGATGAATGAAGGGATAATTGGCCATGAAATTACAGCAGCCACCTAATCAAAATAGCTCTTCCTTTTTTAATTCTGCACAGCGCCTCCATTCACACCGCCGCTTTCTTCTATTTGTTTTATCCTTTAACATTTCGGTGCTGCCCTCTCCTCACACACAGCCGCAACACACCTCTCCTAATTGTGGAGCCCTCCTTCTCCACTTAAGACTTTCGGTCCACCATTTCAAATCGGTTTGGTCATGAATTTCTGCTGCTTCTCCTCCTCTTTATTCCATCGGTCCAGCTTGCTTCCTTTATCCATTTCAATTCTCATTTTTTATTGCTTTAGCTCGGTCAACAATGTCGGCTCAACATCCTCTTCTTTCCAATTCAATTCGTTGCTCTCATCTTCTATTCTTCAAATAGCTGCAATTCGGTTCAGTAATGCTATTTCGGTCAAGCTTGGTTCAGCTCCTCTTTCTCTTTTATTCCCAATCGGTCCAGCAGCTGTTTTCATGCTTTAATTCGGTTTGGTCCTGCTGCTCATCTATTTCTTCCAATCTTCAATTTCGGTCCAGCTCTTCTCCTCTTATTTCCTTCACAGCCGCCACTCACCAAATAGACAATGGTCCCCACTTCAATCTTTCTTCAATTCTCTCTAGGTTAAATAGGTAAGTTGTGCCTTGTTTGGATAAAGTGGTGAAAATATGTTTTATGATAGGTACAAAATTACAACCACCAAACAAGGCCCTTACTCATTTAATCTCTCTTAGAGAAAATGCAAAAATAAATTCTGCACTTGTGATGTTCCACTCTTGTCCCTTATTAAGCTCCAAAATAACATCTTTGACCTTGACCACTCAAGTTGTGCCACAACATAACCTACAAAATTAAATTCACAAAGTAATATTTTGCTCACAATTAAAGAATAATGGGAATAACAAATATTAATTAAAAATATAACAATTTAGCCACTATAATTCCCAAATTATTCTTTCACTAAAATCTCACATTAACACTTGATTATGCCCAAAATATTCAATTAAGTCCCACAAAAGCCTAAGATTAATTAATAAAAATATATAAATATTGAGCTCTATCAAGGCCAACCAAGGGAGAAGAAAACTAGTTCAATGCCAAAGGAAGCTCAATGGAGTATGTCATAATGTGAAGGAGGTATGGGTTGTGACAAGTGTCACCATTACATCCCTTGATGAAATCAAATGGTGTAGGATGGAAGGAGAATTTTATGAAGCCATCTTCCTTCCTCTTCCTTTGTTCATTTCGGCCAAAATAGCAAAGAGAAGAGAGGGAGAGAGCTTGAAGATATCAAGGAGTTCTAGAGAAGGAGGAAGTGAAGCTAAGGTAAGACATTGTTTTTAAGCATTTTCTTTATAAGCTTCCATGAAAAAACCTTATCTAAACCTTTCTCTTCATGAAATCCATGATCTTGAAGACACATCTTGAGCTCAAGGAGAGAGAGAGGTGGACGCCTAGAGTGAGAGGATCCAAGAAGCTTAAGAGGTAACTACACAAAACTAAAATCTATACTGGTATGAAGTGTTATTGATGGTTGTTGTTGGTTTTGATGATTTTTGGTCAAGTTGTGAATTTGGAAAGCCCTAACCCTAAGGGGTTATGCTGCCCAAATTTCTTTGAATCATGGCTAAGATGTGTTTAAATGAGTTAATAAAGGATTAGAAGTGGAAAACTATAAGTTTTGGAAGCTAAAACACAAAAGAGCATTTTTCTATTTTTTTCAAAAGTTTCAGCCAGCACTGTTCTGGGGGAAAGAGCTAGATTTTCATGGAATATATAGTTCCATTGAATTCAGTAGGCAAAAATAGGTGGGGTTACAGTTGGTTACTTTTTCGGAAAAGGCCGAAAAAGCGTAATTACGAAAACGCCCCTAAAATCCCTGAACTGGGGCTGTCAAGGGTATTTTTGTAATTGGACACTGAATATGGTCATTTTGAGCCCAGAAATGGATTCATTGGGTGAAAATACATTAGGATAGCCCTAGTCAAAATTTTGAGAAAACATGCCATTGGACCGAGTACAGCATGGCCGTGCCGGGGTCCCGGGGGAATTTTGGTAAATTTTCACTATAGACTAATATAACCACAAGAAACACCATGGAAGTGTCTAAAATGATAATTGGATAGGTTATGGCCTATTTATTGTACATTTAATATTTTAGGACCGAGATGGAAGCCGGAAGCGACATGTTTTACGAGGCACACTAAAAATGGGTTAAAAGAACTTTGAGGTAGGGACATTATTTTTCATACATCATGCCTTAGTTATATGATTGTGTGAATGCCATGTTTGTAAATGTGCTTTATTAATCAATATGTTTTGCCTAGTGAGGGGCATTTTGTAACACCCCAAATTTTGAGACTCGAGGCTAGAGAATAAGCCTGAGATTAGTGGATTGCTAAGCCCCGGTTTAGCAAGATCCCAAATTGTGATTAGGAGTTAATGACTACAAAAGTGGACGTGGTTAGTGATTAATGAACCTTTTTAGAGAATATAAAGTGGATTGTAGTCACTTGTGTTATGAGCAACGCCAAAACCCTGTATTTGAGTTCAATTGTGGATTAACATCCAAATTGACTTAGAATAGAGGGAATAATTGAATGGGGTATTGTGATGGAAATGGTGTCATGTTGTGGTATTTAATCATTGGAATTGATTTAAATTGGATTGGACACATTGGTTGCAAAACTAGAAATGTTGTCCAGTGTGAATTCTGTCTGAGCAGTCTTCTCGTGTGAACGTTTTTAATAGGCAAATGATGTCAGAAAATTATGCAACTTTCCAGTCTTAAAGTTCACATCCAAAGCTTCAAAATGGACATATAATTTGTGCCATTTCATGTTGGGAACTAGGAGATATGACTGTCCAAAGTTTGAGGTCGAAAATGGACTCTGTTTTGGGGTAGTGATGACATTTGTGTAATTCTGGAATTTTGTGGTGATTTCTAGTATTGGTAAATATTTTTCCAATGAAGAGGACTTAAATACCTTTCATTTGGCTTTGGGATCACCTCATTTTGATTTTTCTAGAATTAGTTATGAGTTTTCAAAGATTGGGCAGAAAATCTGCCAGAAAATCCGAAAATGCCAATTTTGGAATTATGACATCATCATAATTAAAGATGACATAAGCTAAATGTTATAAAGTCATCATCATCTTCCTCCATCAGCCAAAAACCGTGCAGCAGCATGGAGAAAGAGAGAGAGGGAGTTTTAGAGAGAGAAGAGGAAGAGAACTCGCAAGGTAAGCCGATTTCTCCGACGATCTAGCTCCTAACGTGTATAACTCCACTCCTAAGCTATTCTTCTATGTGATTCAAGGGTTGGAAGCTCAAATTTGGTGTTCAAGAGAGCTAGGGTTTCAGCCATCTTTGAGAAAAGCTAGTGGGAGCTTGAGGTAACTTCCAAACTCTTGTATATTGACTATTCTAGCTACTGTGGGCAATTTAATCGGTGAAATTTCGCCGGATTGCCGTTGGTTTTAATTTATGGAAATGGGTTGTAGGGGCTGTTATGCTGCCCAAATTGATACTAAATGGTAGTTTTAACCTAATGGGATAGTCAATAAAGTGGTTAGGAGTAGAAAGGAACGTGTTTACGGAGCCGAAACCGAAAAACCCTGATTTTCCCTAGAAAACCCATATATTTCGGTCTGGGCTATAAATGGGTCTTAGAGTTGGATTTTCAATGATTTGATGATTCCATTGAGTTCAGGAGGGAAAATTAGGTGGGGTTACAGTTGGGCACTTTTTCGGAAAAGGCCGAGAAAGCATAATTACGGAAACGCCCCTAAAACCCTAAAAGTAGGGCTGCCAAGGGCAATTTCATAATTTGACATTGAATTTGATAATTCCGAGTTCGGAAATGGATTCCTTGGGCGAAAATATGTCAGAATAGCCCATGTCAAAATTTCGGGAAAAGTACAGCCGGACCGGGTACGGCGGGGCCGGGCCGGGGTCCCGGGGGTATTTTGGTAAATTTTCAAGATAGAATCATATAACCCCCAGAAACACTATGGAAGTGTCTAAATAGTACATTTGACATTGTAGGATCGAATGTGAAGCCCCGAGTTGCTGGCACGCAAATCGAGGAGAAAAGACTGGAGGTAGGGAACTTATCTCTCCTGCATGCTCTGATAATTGTATTAATGTGTTGATGCATGTTATTGCTTTGCTTGATTATGTGGAACATGTATGAATGATTTGAAGCTATGTTTCAATATATGTTATGGCCATATGTGTATCGTTCGAAGCATTGAGCTTATAGATTTGTCATTGTATGTGTGCATGAGTTATGTGATGCAAGCATGTCATGCATTAAACACTTATCTTGCCTGCATATTGATAATGTTTCCCTACTGAGATTCTCTCGAATCTCACCCTCCCCTACTAACCTTCCAGACAGGGTAGTAGATCAAGGATATAGCGAGTAGCTAAGGGCGATAAAGACTCCTTCGGGATTGAAGTTGGTAGTTGGTTCTCTTAGTTGGGATGTATATTTGGATAATTGTTTTTGGTATTGAGATTTGTTGTGTAATTCCCTATTTGTGAAGTTGTATGAGCTAATATACCCTATGATTGTTAGCGAAGATATGTATTCCGGGATTACCGGGATGATTATGTTGTGCACTCTGATATATGAATGTGATTTATCTTCGCGTAGTAATTGTATTCGAAATGTGAATATGAGACCAAGTTTATAAATGATTTCGAAAGGTATTTTTGAAAACCCCATCATGTGATGGGTTAGTAAATGTTATTTGATTATTATTGGTCTCTATTTCATTTTAATCGTGTATTTCGGATATAATTACTGAGGGGGTTACACATTTAGTGCCAGGGGCACTTACACTTAGAGTTGGTGAGAATCCAACTGGTGTAGATTGTGGGGTTGGGCTTTACACATGTATACATGTAGATAATGTGTTTATAATGTTTATTAATTGGTGCATACCTGGCACATATCATATATACATTTCGCATTTTCTATGAACGATAGCATATTTCTACTAGGATTCCTTGGAATCTCATCACCCTTTTTTAAAATAAATATCTATGAACGGTACCACGAACAATGAAATTTCTGAACATAACTAATGATACAAACTGAAAGGAAGAAAAGCTCATAGCAAGACTGATTCATTCATGAATTAAAACGATCACCCATTAATACATGATTATAATACTTCTGTCCAAATAAATAAATACACGATTATGAAAATATATGTTGTAATATAAATTCGTGAATTCAGCTGCGAATTTGATTAATATTAAATCTTTGGGTAAAATACAGTAACCAGATACTGATTTACATAAATTATATAAACCTCCTATAAACATCCCTTGAAATTAAAATATACTTTACACACAAACCCGCCTTATTCATTTGAAATTCAATTTTCATCAACCCAATAGTTTGTTGACCGTTAAATTTGACTCATAAAGTTTTGTTTTGACCAATACACCCATCTGATAATTACTTAAACATTCGTATTTTCCAAAAAATAATTTTAATACACTTAATGTTCTCTACATCATTTGATGCAATGCTTCCTATTAAGAAATATAACTCATGTTAATTCTGTTAGATAGTAATATGTATAAATACAATTATTTTATTTTGTAATTAATGTTGTTTTAGACTTTTAGTGTCCGGTAAGGGTATGTTTGAAAGAAAAAAAATCTCTTCTTTAAGTGATCCGTCAAAATAGACACAATTATTTCTTACAAAAAGAAATGACTGATGTTAAGAAATAGAGGAAGTAAATGACATTAAAGACTTCTCTGGTGTGTTTCACACGTTGTTTGTGGGGGAAAAACGGAAAGGAAAAGGAAAGGGTCAAAAGTAGAACATAGATAATTGACGAAGAAAGCGACTATCACCACTAATTCAGTTTTTCACCTATGTATATGTATGTATATGAATACAGATTTGGTCAGACTTCCGCATTGTCAGTTCAACTAACAAGATAACTCTTTTCCAAAGATATTTTATATGTTTTCACAAACTCAAATTTGAGACCTCAAACTTAATTAAAAGGCCAAAACATCTTCTATAATTAGGACTAACACATGGTTGTATTTCAGTCTTCATTTTATTTGTTAAAGACTTGGTCTGCTTTTACACAGTTTAATAATATGAGCCAATCATGTTATCATCGATGCTTTTTTGTGTTTGTTGCACGAAATAATTAATTGTATTATACAGCCAAAGAAACTTCATAGTGTGATGACTTCCTCAATCGATTGTAACACACCAATCATGAAAATGATCATTCAATCAAAACTTTCTAAGAATTTGATTTTTAAATTGATTTTATGCTTAATCAAAATTTGATTTGAGATATATGTGCACGCTTTAATAAAAATAGCAAAGCTGAAGAGGCTCCTCACAAACCTTCTCTGTCTACTTTATTTGATGCAATGCTTCCTAGTTCCTATTAAGACTTCTCTGGTGCGGTTCACACGTTTTATGTGGAAGAAATATCAACATGGATATTTGACGAAGAAAGAGACCCGTTAATATTTTATGATATTTGTCACCAATAATTCAGTTTTCACTTTGTTTGTTAAAGACTTGATCTGTTTTCACACAGCTTAATTATATGTTCCAATTGTCATCAATGGTTTTTGTGTTTGTTGAAGGAATCGATTTATTGTATTATATAGCCAAAAAAATCTTGATAGTGTGATGACTTCCGCACTCAATTGTAACACAGCAATCATAAAATGATCATTCAATCAAAATTTTGTAAAAAGAATAATAAGTGAACACTTGTATCCATACACACACATTATGCTTTATATTTGTATGTTAATATTTTAAAAATTGTAATATCTTACGTATCACTGTATTTACATCTTATATCAATGTATGCACACACACCCATCAATCAATCAATGTTTTCTACTTTATTAGATGCAATGCTTTCTATTAAGAAATATAACTGATACGTTAACTTTTTATCAATATGTCTTAATACAGTTATTTTATTTTTTTAAATTAATGTTGCTTCGGACTTTTAGTGTTTGGTAATTAGAATGAATAAAAATATTACTCCCTCCGATTTCTACTCTCCAATATTGGAGTTGAATGTTTGTAAAGATTTAAGTGAATTAGTTAAATAATAAAAAGTAATGATATGATCTCTAGTGCGTTTCACGCGTTGAATGTGAAAAGGAACAAAAAAATAGTGGAAAAGAAAAAGAGTAAAATAAAAGTAGAAAGTAGAACATGGATACTTGACGAAGGAAGTGACCCGTTTCTATTTTACAAAATTTATCACCAATAATTCAGTCATCACTTTATTCGTTAAAGACTTCGTCTCTTTTCTCAGAGTTTAATTATGTGGCAATTCTTACCAATCAATTGTAAGTTGTAGCACATCAATCACGAAAATGATCATTGAATCAAATTATTTTAGAAGAATACGTATACATATATACATACATATATGTGTGCTTTGTAGTTTTTTTTTGGCGTTATGGTATTTTAATGACATTCAAAATTTTAAGTTAGGCCTCTTGATCTAATTAAGAATTTGATAAAAGTGTAGGCCTCAATTTAGATTTTGATATTTTGGCGGGATATAACTAAAATTTTTTACCTATATATATAATATACAATATGTCAAATTCTAAAAGCAGTCAACATTTACTTTTTCTATTTTTTGCAAAGCTGGAAAGGAAAAGAAAAACAACAGAAAAGAAAAAGACTAGTCCCCGCTGTCGGTTAGACCCAGTCAACATTTACTTTTCTTTGTCCTTGATGTGTTGCCAATCAGGGGTGTTTGGGATCGGGAAATGCCATTCCCGATCCCTATTCCGAGAAGGGTTCGGGAATGATTTTCATTCCCGATCCTGATCCAGATCCCGAAAGTCGGGAAATTTCGGGATCGGGATCGGGAATTTCCCAATCCCTGATTTGCTTTTTTTTAAAAAAAAAATCTCTATATTAGATTTTTTGTTATGTTTCCTTTAGTCTAGTATAAATATATAATTTTTCTAATATCATATTGTACCAAATAAGTCTAATATAAATATATAATTAGTCCAATACACGCTAAAATTGTCGATTCAGCTGCAAAAAGAATAAAGACAAGAACAAAAAATTAGAATCATTTAATAAATAATAAATAAAATTAACTAAAAGAATAGATATTACCTTAAGGGTATTAGGGATTTTCACATTTTATTTTACATTTGGTCTTATTTTTTTAAATATTTTTAAAAAATATATATGTGTATATATATATTTTCGGGATCGGGAAGTCCCATTCCCGATCCCGAATTTTTCCTGATCCCGAAATCACATTCCCGATCCCGAAATTTTCGGGACGAGAAATTGATGAACGCCCCTATCGCCAATACTTTCAAGTTTCAAAAGTAGAACGTGCAGTTTTTGGCTCATTAATCAAACACTGACACTGTAAATTGCCTAAAAAAGACTTTCGATATTTTTCTTATACATTAAAAATGTTAAACAGGGATTAATATGAAGCATCCAAATGAAAAACGTAGAAACATCAGAAAAAGAAATGGTGAATATTGAACTACGTTTGAAAAAGAGGAGTATTGTAACGAGGTTAAATATTTCAGTTTAGAATAGTTACTTTAAAAAATAGATTTATTTGAAAATTTTAAAAATAGATATATTTGAAGAGCATCTATCTAATGTGAATAATATATAATTTCAGTTTAGAACATTTACTTTTTTAAATATAGATTTATTTTGATAAAGTAAACATGGATTTATTAATTACTCTGGAAATTAATTTAGTAGGAGCCTTGGGTCTGTTTGGCAGGAGGGAAGTGGGGTAAAAATTTTTAATAAATAGAAGATGCAAAATAAAAGAGTAATAAAAATTAATAAAAAACTTGTAACCCCACTTCTCCAATTTTTTTAAATCCAAGTCATAAAAATTTCTCACTCTCTCCCTTAGCCCCCAAATCCTTCATACACCACAGCCCTTAAAGTATGTGATTGTAACGTGGTTAAATATTTTTGAAAGTAAAAGTAAACTAAATCCTTCCATTTCCCCAAATTTAACTCAATCAAACTATACAAGTTCTATGATTTTTTATGGTCTGTTTGGCATGAGAAAAAGGGGAGGAATGGAGGGAAATTTCTATGCACAAATATAAATATATTATTTTTATATCCTACAAACACACACACATATATAATTTAATATATTATTAAATATTTTATTGACTAAAGTATACTTTTAGTCCTTTAAATTTAGATGAGGTTTCATTTTAGTTTTTTAACTTTAAAAAATGTCTTTTTAGTACTTTAGATTAACATAATTACTCTCTCTCTCTTAGTTGGCACTCCCTCTACCTCTAATCTCCTCTCTCTCCTTTTTTTTTTTTGTAATTTTCTTGAAATCTTTGATTTATAAGCCATTACTTTTGTAACTTTTTTACCCCTTCAATTCTGGTCAACGTTGATGAATTGGGGTTGATTAAATTAAAGAAGAAAGGAGAAAGAAAATGGAAGGAGTGCTGAGAAGAGAGGATTAGAGGTGGAAGGAATATTTGAGTGGAAAAATGATTAATGGAAGAGAGTGAAAAGTGTGTACCGGCAGAAAAATGTGGGGGCACTAATTCCTGTTATTAAATTATTATTTTTTGATTAGGCACTTGGAATATATAAGACTTTTTTTTTTTTTATGTTTTTAAAATTTAAGCATACTTTTTTTAACTACAGAGTTCGCATTTTCCGTCAAATGAAGTTAATGTTGTTAGGATTAAGAGACTAAAAGTATATTTTATATACTTAAGGGATTAATTTGAACATTTGAGTAAATATAAAGGACTAAATATATATATATATATATATACATATATATATATATATATTTTAACCTGAAATTGCACATTTGAGTAAACAGTACATTTCACGCTTTATGTTTGTGAAATTGACGCGTTATATATACTATAACATTGTCATATGTGTAATTAATAACTTTGAAAATGAAGCATGCTATATTTTATAATATTTATCACAAATTATTTTCGGGTTTTGCATTTTAACTATCCAGTTCTATATATCTAGTTATTTGGCTTGAAATTTAATTAACATTTAAATATGTAATAATTGTAATCATTAAATATTATATCTTCGGTCTGTTCGAGGTTAAAATAGCCGACCCATAATTTTGAATATTTTATGCCAAAGTTTTAAATTTATAATTTTGACAGTTTATATACATGATCGTACTGCTTGATACGTTGATATTGACAAGACTACAGCCCAAAAATGATTTATTTGAACTTTTATTTTTTTAGCCTATATTAAAGAATTTTAAATTCAATATGAATATGTGAGTGCGCGCTCATGAGAAATAAGTTTGGGTTAGAGGATTGGAGTTTTTCAATTTGAACACCCAAAAAAAAAGAGTTTAATACTTTACTCATATTTTATTAATGACTATCTCCAATTCAAATGTCATCAAATTTATAATCAATAAAAAAATATCGCATATATTTCAGATTTTATTTATGTTATTTACTTATCATCAAGTGTTATGTTATTCACTCCTATTTTTCATATTTTAAATTTTGTTAATATATAGTTTTGACATGGAAGTTGAAGAAAGTCACAGGTGAATAGTTATATTTTAAGAAGTATACAACGCCTGATTACCGTATATCATAAGTTTTTTTAAAAAAGAAAAAGAAAATGGTAAACCACAAGTTTCTTAGCCACAAAATACTATAAATAGGAGTTGTGCATATTCAACAAAAGCCACACTACTTCACTTATATCAAGAGATTCATAATATAGAAAAGTCAGTTAGCTTGTTTAAGCTTCTCTGAATATGGAAAGGCGCCTCATAGTAGGATTTGCATTGTTTTTCCTATTGTCTGAAATTGCCCAATTAGTTTTGTGTGGAAGACGCATTGAATCAGAAGCAAGCTCTTCTCAAGTTCAAAGCATCTATTCTTGATTATCCAGATAAGGACCTTTCCTCCTGGAATCCCAAAACCAATTGTTGCCAGTGGGATGGCATATCTTGTCACAATGTTACTGGTCATGTTCTCAAACTTGATCTCAGTTACTATCTCCTAGAAGCTGTTGGTGTTGATCCACCTTTGTTGGAGTTGCAACATTTGATTTATTTGGATTTGAGCGGAAACAACTTCAATGCAACCTCAATTCCTGCCTTTTTTGGTTCTATGGAGCGGTTGCGATATCTTTCAATCTCATATGCTAATTTCACAGGAAAGATTCCTACCAATCTTGGTGGAAACCTCACAGACTTGCAGTTTCTTGATCTCAGTCAGAATGATTTGCACATCAATGACATGAGTTGGGCGTCTCAACTTGTGTCTCTACAATATCTCAACCTGATTGATGTGTACATTGGAGAAGCTCACAACTTGTTCCAGGTACTTCACATGCTTCCTTCTTTGTTACAACTCCAATTAGAAAGATGTGGACTTGGCAACTTGTCCACTCCTCTTCCCCCCATTAATTTCACATATAATGCTACAGTTCAGCTCCTGAATCTGGCTTATAATGAAATTGATGGCCGAATCCTTCACGCTTTTCAAAATTGGATTTCTGTTGAATTCCTTGACCTCAGGTTCAACAAAATTAGTTCAGTGCCATTGTGGTTGGGAGAGTTTAAGAATCTGATTTCTCTTCAGCTTTCATATAATACACTTTGTGGACCCATTCCTATTGCTTTGCGAAACTTGACTACCCTTCAAGACCTTGATCTTTCTGAAAACAATTTCAGTTCAGTGCCATCTTGGTTGGGAGAGTTAAGGAGCCTTCGCCATCTAGACATCTCCATGAATCCAAACATAGCCACTATGGAAATTTCTGTGTCAAAAATTTTAAACAACATGTGCCATTTAAAAAGATTATATTTTCGACATAGCAATCTTCAAGAAAAAGCA
Source organism: Inga oerstediana (assembly GCA_963210345.1). Classification (NCBI taxonomy): domain Eukaryota; kingdom Viridiplantae; phylum Streptophyta; class Magnoliopsida; order Fabales; family Fabaceae; genus Inga; species Inga oerstediana. Next base: position 64,390,082 of record OY723401.1, on the reverse strand, counting down.
TTCGATGACTTTGATTTTTCTAGATGCATCAAATATGACATTGAGGAATTATCCTTGGCTGGAAATTATCCTTGGTCAACTTGTAAATTTAATAGACCTTAATCTTTCAAATAATTCTTTAAGTGGCCCCATTCCTCGAAGTCTTGGTCAAATTTCAAATATATATTTCCTTAATCTATCAAATAATGCTTTTAATGGCAATATCCCTCAAATAATTTGTCAACTTGTAAATCTAAGAAGCCTTGATCTTTCTTATAACAATTTCTCTGGTGAAATTCCAAATTGTTGGAGAGATAATGAATTGTTCGAAATAAATCTTTCATTCAATAAACTGTCTGGTACTTTCCCTATCTCAATTGGCAAGCTTTCCTCACTAATTTGGTTGCATTTGAACAATAACTATCTTGAAGGAAAGCTTCCATCGACTTTGAAAAATTCAAAGCAATTGTTAATTTTAGATTTGGGCGAAAATAAGTTTTTTGGAAGTATACCATCAGGGACCAATACAACTTTTTGTGACTTGCAAATTTTGAGGTTGAGGGATAACATATTAGATGGTAACATTCCTTCTACTCTGTGCCAACTCAAATATCTCCAAATATTGGACCTTGCAAATAACAACTTAAGTGGCTCAATACCCCATTGCATTGGCAATCTTACGTGAATGACTAAAGATAGTGTTCATATGCAAGACTCAACCGAATTTGCCATATCAGAAGCAACTACAGAAGGCATGGATTACATGGTAACTTGGCATAATCAAGATGTGAAACAAGTTATGAAAGGGAGAGAATATGACATTACTGGAATCCTGTATCTTGTGGTAAATTTGGATTTTTCAAATAACAGTTTGGAAGGATGGATTCCTCTTGAGTTATTCTCACTTGTTGGATTGATAAGCTTCAACCTTTCACACAATTATTTCAAAGGAGAGATTCCAGAGCTTATTGGGGATATGAAATCCCTTGAATCCTTTGACATCTCTTGTAACCAAATTTCAAGCACAATTCCAAAGAGTATGTCCAAGCTAACAACATTGAGCCATTTGAATATGTCACACAATAACCTTTCAGGGCCAATTCCAACTAAAAATCAATTCTTGACTTTGGATGATCCATCTATTTATGCCGGCAACCCTTTTCTTTGTGGAATCCCACTACAGAAAAAGTGCCAAGGTGATAATCCTCATCAAGTTCCTGAAGACAAAAAATTGGAAGATGAGGATGATCCAGAAAAAGTGTGGTTTTATTTTGTCATAGCAATTGGGTTTGCCGTTGGCTTTTGGGGAGTTATTGGGACTTTAGTGTTGAAGAAGAGTTGGAGATATGCTTGTTTCCGACGAGTGGAAGATGTAGCATATGACATATATGTGTTCACTTCAATAAAAATAGCAAAGCTGAAGAGGCTGTTCACAAACCATGTCCATGGTTGATCTTTGTAGTTGTGTGTGTATCTTTATTATCTCTCTTGTTGTAAGCATCATGTAATGTTTCAGTATGTGTATGACAATAATACATCGTGCTTGTCATCATGAGTTCACTATGAACAAAAGTACTAAATCTTCAATTCTTCAAACTTTTTGTTCGTCTATAAGATTATATTTTAATGTCATTATAAAATTCACGCCTATATATTAATTCATCAACCCTCGAATAAATGGCATGGCTAGTAAATATTGCCTTGTTTAATTGAGCATAGTTGAGAAGTAATGGCCAATTAATAAGCCTAAAACAAATACTGTTGAAATAATTTATAGGGTTAATACTATTTCTTATCCTTATATTTTACAGTCATTTTGGTTTTGATCCTTGAAATTTCAAATAGGTGGTTTTAGTCCTTCAAATTTACTCCGTTTCAAATAGTTAGTCCTTCTAGTTTGGAAAAGACGTTGACGCTTTTAAGTTTGATGATGTGATATTAACGTAGTTAAAATTACTTATGTGGGCAACTGAATGGACAAAATGATTGCTCAAATTAGAGAAGAAAACCCAATCATCTTGCCCGCAGTTTTAACGGCGTTAATGCCACCTCATCAAACTTAACACCCTTAACATCCTTTTCAAACTACATGGACCAACAATTTGTAACCGAGTAAATTTTAGTGACCAAAACCACATGTTTGAAACTTCAGGGATCAAAACAAAAAATTATGATAAACCACAAGAACAAAAGATGATATTAACCCTAATTTATACTAAATGAGAAGACAATAGTCAGTTGAAATAGCAATAATATGATATAATATGGAGCAGAACCTTATTAAAAAGAAAAAGAAAATGTAAAGATAATTAAGGACGTATGATATTAGGCGCTGAATTTAGGATATGTTAGTGTATGTTTGTGAAACAGCAAGATCCAAAAATGAGCTAAAGAAGAGGGAAAAGTCATAATAACTGAGTTTGCTCAAATTGTAATGAATATTATCTCAAGGGGGCACAGTCAGAATTTAAGAGTGAGAGAAGCCAAGATTGAAACAATAACGTTCTACGTAAGAGAAGTTTCAATCACTTAGGGTATGTTTGATTCAGCTTATTTGGCAGAAATAAACCCGTTTTTTGGCAATAAGACCAAATAAAAACGTGTTGCGTTTTTGTAGTGTTTGGTGCAGCTCATTTTAATTGCATCACGGGTAGAATAAGCTACTTATTAAATAAGCTCCTTACTACAGCTTTTCTATTAAGTCACTTATTATGTAAGTCGAGATAAAACTTATATCACATACTTATCTCGTATACCATAAATCACGATTTATAAACACTTATTATCCAAAAATAAATTGCTCATCCAAACATAAATTACATTACAAAAACTGACTTTTCTATTAAGTCATTTTTAATAAGTTAGAATCATAATAAGTCATTTTTCCTACCGCTATCCCAAACACACACTTAAGCACCCAGGTCTCGAGTTCAAACCGGTGTCAATGCCTTTTATTTGCACATTTCAGAAAACCATCTTAACTTATTTCCACAAGACCATAGCCTGTGAATGTGTGTATTCCTTTTCTCCAGGTTCTGATTAAGATATTTGCTTATCCTAATAAAATAAGAGTGGCATGTGCTTAATCAGTGTATGCATGCATGCATAATTAAAACATTATTAATTACATAATGATATTTTCATTCAAATATCACAGCTACATATTTCCCTTCTTTTCCTGCGTGGACTTGATATCAATTGTTCTCTTTTCTCATTCTATGAATCTATAAGTACAATATTTCATGATAATCTATAACTTTTTATCTGGTCAGCCAATCTAACCGTGAAAATGTTCTCATATACTTCTCTTGGTACATCCGGACAAATTTTATTTTTAGAGGTTTCACAAATACGTGATTATTTATATAGGCACTTCTTCAAAATGGGTGCTCCCAAACCAAAGTGGAAAAGCATGGGCATTTTATAATAATGAATGCATTAACAATGAAAATACAGAGTCTCCCAAAAGCTGTTTTAAATAAATAAGGCTATCCAAAACCTAAAGGGATATTTCACCAAAAAATTATTTGATTATATGATGCATACTTATAAATACTACTACTATATATTTATTGATAAAGCCCCTGGTGTTAAAAATATGATAACTCTACTTTTTTCTTTCCCAAACAAATACACATTGATTTCTCGCAACTTATCTGCATAAAATGAAATAGTAGCAACAATGATACTATCCTACCAACAACTTAAACACGTTACTAAAATTGTAGACAACATTAGAGAGAAAAACACCACAAACACACACACACACAGGCTTTACAAGAATGTGATTATTTATATGATCTGATCCATTATCCAAAATGAGTACTCCCAAACTGAATTGGATTACCATAGGGGTGTTATACTAACAAACAAACAAATAAATGAACAAATAAAGGGACTCAGGTCCTTCAAGCTAAGCCAAAATAAGCTTAATAATTGAGACATATAAGTGAGATTTGTGCGATGCTGCAATCACCCAGTATTCATCTACCTAGCTAGCTGGAAGACCTTCTTTCATCTTAACACTCATAACCTTCCTTCTCAAGTTCAATATTCACATAAAAAGGCAATTCTTTTTCTTTCATTAACAAAATGTGTTAGAAAAATATACATTTGTTCATGAATCTGGGGAATCCCATATGACAAACACCAGCAAAACTAGGGTCCGGTGGTTGAAGCTTTCTCCGATCCAAACATGCTACACTGTGAAGGTCTCTAGATTTCTTTTCCCAATTTCGAGCTCACGGCTTTAACGACGTTTTTTCGACGCTGAAAGACGCCGGAAATGGTGGAGGTCAATGGAGTGGTGCTGTGAGGAAGATGGTGACAGAGGGCAATTCTCCAAAGAAGTGGATGTCTTCCTCTCGTGTTCGTCCGCGGTGTCTGCACTCTCTCCAGCCCCCTATTTCAGTGTCGAAGAAGACCAAATGGTCTCTGGTCAAAAGTTTCTGAGGAGGGACAAAACTACAATTGTTTGAAATATTGATAGGCATAACTGCAATGCTTGAAAGATCTGGGTCCGTTTTGTAATTTTTCGTTCACTTGTAATTTCCAGAAAGCAGAAGACAATGTACTTGTAGGAACTTCTCTCACATTGCTACTTTTATTATGATTACCTTCGGCAGGCAAGCTAGGAGATTCATAACCCCCACCTAAACATATGACCAGAAACTAACATATATTAGAAATCGTCTGTGTTGTTTCTTTTGTTTTTGTTTTTGTACAAAAGCCACATGAAACAAGTTCAAGTCACATTAATATTAGTACAGAAAGCTCTCAAAGATGCCACAACACTAATAGTCAAGGAAGGTTTCTTCCATGCATTAGTCGGCTATCAACCAATGGAAGTCAACTTCGAAGAGTTCAGGACAAATGAGAAGTGAAGCTTGCATCTCCATTCAAAACAAAGATAGTAAAATCATTATTTGGAAGTTGAATGAAACATTTTGATTGGCTCAGCAAATGCAGCCTCATTAGAAATTTGATCCACCACCACACTCTGTGTTTCTTCAGCAGCAACCTAGAATAGATGATTATAAAGAACAGAGTTAATGAAAAATCATGCCAAAAAATATCATGTAGCACCCTGCAATGATCGAATTATAAGAACTACAAGTTACAAATCATGCCAAAATCATAGAGAGGGAAATAAAATTGATGAATAAAATTCCATACTGATCATATCTATGATGCTAGAACTCATGAAGACCATATCTTACTTCCCTCTTATCTACAAACCCCACCCAAAAAAAGAGAGAAAGCTAGAACTGAAGAAAAACAGTACAGAGAATAAATTATGGACTTAGTCATATTCACCATTCACTTTATAGTGTTTATGCTAGTAAAGGATGAAATAAGATCCAAAAGAGTCTGGGGGTAGAAGAGAGAAAACTAAAAATAACTAGGTTTAGTCAAATGTCTCACACACTGTGAATGGAAAGGAGAGAATGTTTTAGGCAAATGCCCTTTTGAAAGCCAGAAATCACTGCCATCCTTCATTGTTCTCCTACACACAGCTACAATATTTATTAAGCCACCTATTCCTCCCCATTTATGTCAATAGAGAAGGATATGCAGGCAACATACGCATAAACAAAACCAGAGTTCTAAAGGTTCTATCAGAAAAGAAACCTGAGGTACAGCAGGACGCGCGGGGGGGGGGGGGATGTCAGGAATATGCTCATCCATAATATTTTTCAAGATCTCATCGAGTTCATCATCAAACAAAAGCTGTTCTTGACCATTAAAAGTCACAGTATCAACAGAATTACCCTCATCAACTTGTGGATATGGAGCCTCCTTGCTAGCTGAATTAACATTAAAATCTACAAAGTCATCATCTATCCATTCTTCTTCTTTAAATGGTGCGCCATATTGTTGACCATTTTTAGGACCAGGTCCACTTTCTTGAACACCTTGTAAAGTGCATAATAGTCCTGATAATTTACATATCAAAACAAAAGGTTTACTAAACAATATGTTTTCACCATCTTGCAAGCTCTTCTTCTTCCAACGTGTACTCATGAATAACCCAATCAGTTCGCTCACCATATGGTGCTCTACCTCTATAGAAAACCATCATTTTTTTCACCCCAACTGCCCAAGAATTGTAGGTAATATTAGGATCCTTCCCTATTGCTTTCCAGTACCCATGTCTTGTTGCTCGATTGGTCCTACCACTATTAGGATACTTTCTGTCTCTAGGACTAAAAAACAACCATTGCCTATCACTTAAACGTTTAAATTATAAGCAGATAAGCAATCAAGAAGGTTGACAAACAACATAGGTTAACAAAACATAAAAAAGGGTAAAGAAAACCTTCAAAGTTAAAAGTTGACATTCAACCTTGTGATACAAAAAGAAGAAAAGCTACTGTTGGACATAAATAAAGACAGAATGGCTAGTAAGATAGTCATCTAGCTAAAATTATCAACTTCTTTAGCAAACCAATACTTCTATGAATGGTTATCTTGCATACAATATCAATCCTAAAGGAAACAATTATTGCTAATCTCAAAATACAAATCAGAAATTCATTAATAGCCCCACATCCAATCAGGTATCTATCACGAGAGATTTGGGAAAAATTAAAAAGTTTTCTTGGTATATGATTTGAACACATATTGAACAAGAGGTCTGAATACACCTAGATAATTCAGCAGGAAATTATCAATCTGGTATCAAAGGAATAGAAACTCACCCAAATGCCTACCGATCAAAACGCATCCGCAGAATCACACGTCAAATAAACACTAACCTTAGCCTGAATGAAACATTTTGATTGGCTCAGCAAATGCCGCCTCTTTAGAAATTTGAAAAAAAGCAACCACCACACTCTCTGTTTCTTCAGCAGTAACCTAGAAATGGATGATTATAAGAAAGCAGAATTAATGAAAAATATCACGTAGCAACCTGCAAAGATCAAAATATAAGAACTACAATATACTAAACAGTCATGCCAAAAATTAACATGCGGCAGTCAAGTAATCATAAACTGTTCAAAGAAACAGAATGGTTTGGCAAAGTATGACGGAAGATCAAAGCCACAATCACATATTCTCTCAATACAGTGTCATGGATTTAACGTATTTTTACTAGGCAACCATGATAGTTTGCAAAATCTAGCTCCCAAAAGAGTGTTAGCCTACATAAGTTAGGCCAGCACTTATGTAAATTTATTTTAAAATTTAAATTTTAACAAAGAAGTTTCAATATAACATAAAATAAAGGTGACTAGATAAGCTCCAACATGCCAAACTAATGAAGTTTCCTAGATTTTGAAAAGTGTATTTATATAGGGTTTATTTATTTTAAAAAAAATTAATTTTGAAAGAAAAAAGGGCAAACTTGTCAATGGCACCTTGGCCGATATGAAAAATATAATAAGGCCTAATGGCAAAATAGATTAAGAACAGTTTCAAAACCCCAAAAACCATTATCAACTGAAGAGCTTGAAAAGAATAATTCAAAGATACGGTTTTTCATAGCTCTCAGAACTTCCATCACAAACTTCCAAATGCGATCATTCCTATGCTTCCAAAGGCACCAGCAAGTGATAACAAAGACCAAATTCCAAGGTATGCCTTGAACTTTCTCTTTCTTTTTTTTCCCTTTTAAGTTCTCTTGCACCCATTCTGGTAACCTGCATGTAAAAAACTTACTTTGATGCTGCTATTGTAAACAAAGCCACACCTTCCTTGCCCTTACACAATCTCTAACCACATGCAATAAAGTTTCTCATTCCCCATATTCATTAATTCTTTGAAGCAATAATGAACTCTCTAATTCATTAATTCTTTGAATCATCCTTTCCCCATAGCAATCTATCCTCCCTCCCTCCTCTCATAGGTATTCTCCAAGAACATGCCAACGCCAGCCCCCGTTCACATCCACCAAGTCTGCAACTACCCATTTCAAATCCCTTTCAAGAACCAATTTGATGATAATTTTGAGTTCACTAAAATTACAACCACAATCATGTCCAAAAATAACATTTTAAATAAACAAACTAAGCACTTGGATTTAATCAATTTTTATTGAGTTCATTAATTTGTGTATAAACCAAGTTCCTCAATTTCCTAATCAGTTAATTATAGGTTCAATCTTGCTAGAAAAATTGCTTTGCACGTAGAATGAAAAGTAATTTTCTGATAAAAAACCTACTAAATAATGAATAATGGATATAAAAACATATAATAGCTTGGTATACTACAAGGGCTCTGTTTCTTAGAAATTTGATCCACCAGCACACTGTGTTTCTTCTGCCGCAACCTGTAATTAATAGATGATTATAAAAAAACAGAGTTAATGAAAAATCATGCCAAAAAAATTATCATGTATCAACCCACAATGATCAAATTATAAGAACTACAAGTTTACCAAACAGTCATGCCAAAAACCAATATATGGCAGTTAGGTAATCATAAACTGTTTATAACAGAAGATCAAAACTCAAAACCACCACAACCAATGTAACATCATAATTTTCCAAGGCCTTTAGATGAGTTTGACCATAAAATGACTACAAACCTGAGACTAATGTTCATTTGGAAACGGTTGAATTCCCGACTTTAATAGTGAGTCAAACCTGCACTTGAGTGGGTTTTCAAAAACTTTTTAAAATATTTTTAAGTGTGGTCTTAATACGGTTTGTGATTTCATTATAAATCATTAGTTCTTAATTCCTTTTATTAATATCAGACTTTCTCAGCTCAAAACCGTCATAGTGGTGGTTAACTTATGGGATTTTAGTGTTTGGTTGCCCGATTCTAGTTGAATTATGGTGTTTGGATGCTAGCGCGTTTGATGAAAACTTAGCATACTGGTTACATTAATGCAGTTGGTGTCACGGTTACTAGTACTACTACCATTACTTGTGCTTAATTACATTCACATATTATACAATCATCCAAAATAAAAGATAGCCAGATAATCCTTATTTAATTAGTTTTCTCTTTGCTCGTCCGTATTACCTTCCTTGCCTTTAGAGCTGGACACCTTTGCTGTATATCATTTGTTGAAAAAGGGTGAGATTCAAAAGAATCTCAATAGTACACAAATCACTCATATGATATGCAAAATACTAAGCAAGTAAAGCAATCATCAAAGCAATAACACTTACAGTATGCAGCAAACAAAGGGCCTAACTGGTCCCTTGGCACAAAACCACAGCGATTGGTGATCTCATTCTGGCAGCCCAGGGCCTCTTCCCCATACAATATGCACTCACGAGCTTTCTACCTCAAGCCTACCTGGCTCAAGACGCCCCCAGGTTACTCCCAGTGCAACTTGTACTTATGGGTCTTACTGCCTAAGGACTAACTGTCCCACACATGCACAAGGGATAGGGTACTACTTGACAGTCTTACCAAGTTGGGTTCTTGTTCCCAGTTTCTCAAGCGTCCCGGGCAGATGTTAAATCCTATCAGTTAGAATTTAGGGACGATGAGTTTATACTTGTTCCAATTCTTGATAACTCATAACACTTAGTTGGTTATCATTTAGGTCAGTGCTTAGGCCCAATTAAGTAGTTAATGTGGTTACACTAGGCCCAAGTACTAATCTTCACTCTTAAAGTTCACCCTTACTGCTTTTCGCCAAAGCCCATTAAATTCGCATGGACTAAATGCTAGCAAAATTTTTCACTTAATTTTGAAAAATTATAAATAATTCTACAAAACTTCAATTAGGGTGGTTCAAAGCCCTATGTTACCTTATTAAGTTCACTTTAAAGGAAAAATGATTACTCCTACAGCTCACACGCACAAAATTCCAAATTTCACAATTACTCACTTCTGTCATAGGACAACTTCCAGATTCAATGCCCAATTTTTGAAAATCATAATTAATTCTAGAAAACTCCAAATTGAATGAATCCAAGCACATTACCTATTTAAGTTTAATTTCAAATAACTAGAAAATGCAGCCACACAATATCCAGAAATTCATCAAACCTTAATTACTGCATAATTGGTTCCAGAAATAGGGCCAAACATTAAAAATTCATAACTTACAAGTTACACGTCCAATTTTTAAGTTCTAATATTCAATGGAAAGATAAAAGTGTCTACTCTAAGGGGAAAATAATCACAGGGACAAACAATCATATTAACCTTATGAAATTCATCCCTTTTTCCGCTGTCAAAACCTGAACTTCTAGAATTTTCCCTGTTTCTAGATCTATCTTTCAAAAATCATAACTTTCTCTCTAGGTATCCAATTGATGCATTCTAGGAATCCTTTTAAAGCTATGAATGTATACTATTTCCATGTAAAATTTCGTAAATATTGGATAAGTTTTGTCTTGTCAAAACTCAACACGAAACTGATTGGCTTTCAAAAATGTCAGTTTTGACATTCTGAGTTTAAAAATCAAGAATTCATTCATTTTCATTCCAAATTGTACTCTTCTTGATTTCATCACCTCCTACACATCCTAAACTCACCATATCAAAAAGAACCAAACAAAAACTCCACTTATAACGTCTGTTTAAGCTTATGTAAGTTTCTATCAGAAACTCTGTTTTTTGATGAACAGAACAGGGTGAAGAAAAATCAACATGTAGCCATGGATTTGCACTCTAATCTCAAAGATTTTGACTCTACATACTCCTACACATATTCCTTGTGTTTGGTGACACATTTCCAGAACCAAACGACCCCAAAATTTGCTCCAAAATCGACTCAACCACTATATTCAAACCTATTTGGTGACAACAACTTATTTTCAGAATCACACCACTTCCAGCAGCCATACATTCTCATGTACAACCCAAACAAATGAAATAACAATGGGAAGTGATAGAGAAGACTCACCTATACAAGAATATGTGGCTGCTCGTGGCAATCCAACCTTCCTTGTACCTTATTTCCGGCGAGAAATTCAGCTCTCACTCACCTCCCATCTTACTTCGCTCAACTCTCTCTCTCTCTCTCTCTCTAAATGCTGGCTGACTTGAGTGAGATGAGAGAGTGAGGGAGTGTTTAATTAAGTGGCTGAGTGTGTGCGGGTGTGAGTCATGTGAGCTGAATAAAAGTGAGGTGAGGTGTTGAGTTTTTGTCTACGTGAAGGTGTAAGTGTGTGTTTGTGAATGGACCATGCATTTTCTAACGATGGAAGCAAATTATATCCAAGGTGGGACTGTTGATGTGCTCTTAAAAAATGCCAAGTGTGGTGTGTGTTTTTATATATACATAGGTATATTTTTATCTTATTAATTACACACAGTAGGCCCTAATTTTTCCCTTTGTCTAATTTAAGATTCCTTAAATTTCGTAGGTTCCATAATTTGACTTATTATATAACTTCATAAGTCAATCCTTAAAATTTTTTAAGGATTTTCTTCCTTAATTAACTTCATAAAGCCTTAAAATAATTTATCAGAAACTCCCAAGCTAGATTATGGCCATTAACTATTGTTCCTCGAATTTTCTGGAAAATAGGCCTTTAATTCCCAAGATTAATCTCTAACACCATTCAATTTTTTTAAAAAAAAAATTTAACCTTTTAATAAATTTCAGGATATTACAACCAAGTATTACTTCTCTCAATCTCGGACAATTCTCTTTTCTTCATGCCCAAAGTCTAGACAATGTCATTGCTTTAACATATTTTTACTTTTTTTTTACTAAGCAGGACAAATATATAACCACTGAATCCCCATGATAGTTTGCAAAATCTTAGTGTGAAGGATTATTAGAAATCGTCTGTGTTTTTCTTATATAAAGTATATGTGCTACTCATGATTTATAAATAACACAACTTACATGAATTTTATATTTTATACTAATACTCCCTCCTATCCTTAATATAAGACATATTTGGAGAGTTGATCTTAATCCTAAATATAAGACATAATTTTCATATTTGTCAATCTTTTCCTAATTTACCCCTATTGATGTGCTCTCAACAATAATCAAGAAGGAGAGGAAATGATAGAATTAAGAAAGATGACCAGAGTGTTTTAGAAAATATATTTTATATTAACAAACTTAACCAACTTCCTTAATCTAATTAAATTAGGTAAATATGTCTTATATTAATGACCAGAGGGAGTATCATTTCTTGTGGACCCAGAGTATCCCCAAGTCACTTTGGACTTGATCCTAATTTCTGTCGAGCTGGGATTGTTAACATTAAAGCCCTCCCAATAGGTGCGTTTCCTAGGATTCAAATTTTTATTCTCCTCCTTACGAGGGTGTGACCGCTAACAATCTCAACTAACAAGTTGTTAGTTATACTAATATCTTTTTTTCATAACTTGTACATTCATTATCCCAAAGGCACTTGGAGTCTATAAGGCCCGGTAATATTTTGTATCAATATAATATATTGTGAATTAATTGCTAAGCCGACTGATTTAAGCACTTTTATAATTTCTCTGAGTGTTCCTTCTCTTAATTACATGATATTACCCTTTGACCTTTGTCTTGCATTTTATTGTAATATCCACTTATTCAGTTGTTATCCCTTGTGAGTGTTTATGTAGTAGTCTTTTCCTCTACGTATGACTGGATCAGACTGCTTCTAGTTTTTTTTTTTTTTTGGGTTTAATGATATTGATATTTTCATTAAAAAAAATTACATGATATTATGTTATTTTATGGATTATATGTGCAGTGCATTTAGGAAGAAAAGACACTATTTGCAGAAATAGCAAAATGACAGGCACGGATGAGAAGGATTGTGGCTGAAGAATAATGAAAATAGGCAAGGAAGGACCAAATTAAGGATAATAGCACCTTAGTACTGAAATGTCAATCTCACTCGTTCAATTTAATATTGTTCAAGAAAGGACGATAGATCAGGAATGTTAGGGAATCCACTGGAGGTGTAGGATAAGGACGATAGATCAGGAATGTTGGGGAATCCACCGGAGGTATAGGATATTGCTATCTAGTTTGAGTTTTTGAGTTCATGTTCTCTTTCACTTTAGGAGTTTGTGAATCTATGTGATGAAGGGGGGATAATAGACGAAATTAATTTTTTTTTAAAAAAAAGAAAGAAAATTTAAACCAGTTTTGGTAATGTTCGATCTAAAAAGTCTAGCTTTTTAAATTTAGACCAGTTGTGGTCGTCTTTACACGCAGGCATCATATGAATGGGGTTATTCATATGATCCATATTGTCCAAATTCTTAACCCACACCTAAACGTCGTACATATGACCATGAACTAGCCCCTATATATATATATATTTTAAATAGGAATACTGTTAGAATAATTCATGCCGTAACATAAATTATACCTCAAATAAAGTATTCTACAGACATAGCAGAAGACTTCTCTGGAGGTACCTCTTGCCATATCTTATCTTTGATTGCGAACGAGTTAATGAACACTGAAAGGAATACAACAAAACAGACGATGTCAGAAGATAAATTGTCAGATCACACTTTTGATTGATTGCATGGCACAACAATGGCAACTGATATGAAAGCCATTGCCAATCAGGGAACTTCAGGGAGCAGCTAGGTTTTCTAAATCTCTGATTTAGACGGCCGTAAAACTTAATTGTCTATTTCACCATAAGAAATAATGCATAAATAACCAGTCAGTTGATTACCCTAATCCTGAAGTTGGGCCTAGATCTGACTTATGCGCCACACTCAGGATATTTTAATTAAAACCTAATTAATAATAACTAATAAAGATATTATAATAAATTAAAATATGTCACATTCTCCTACTTGGCTTGTATCTATATGTCAGTTGCCCTGTCCAAATTAAATTAAGGCTATGCTACAAGAATCATGGTGATAAGTCCTCTTGGGTTGAATATTATCTTCTATGTATTACATGCAACACTCTTACTTAATGGGTATAACTTTATGAATAAATGCCTATGTTTATTCGGTTCCAAACTCAGTGTTTATTATTCTCATCAATAGAATGTATACAAATAATGATAGAGATAATAAACCACATAATTAATTTCATTGCTACCTCTTCTATGTGAATGAAGGTCACACCCTCATATGAGGGATGTGTAACACAAATGCATTCGGTTTCAATTCCTTAGTCAAAGGATTTGCTATCATGTCCTTTTTATTCATATGATGAACCAAAATTTCACTATCTACAATTCTCTCTGTTAAACTTAGGAATTTCAGTCCAACCCATCGGCCTCAACTTCCACCCGTTTTGTTATTTGCAATGGCCACTGCGGCTGTGTTATCACAGTACATCTTGATTGGCCTAGAGATTGAATCCACAATCTTAAGCCCAGCAATGAAATTTTTTATTCAAATTACTTGTGAACTTGCCTCAAAACATACTATGTATTGAGCATGACAAGTGTAACACCCCGAATTTTGAGACTCGAGGCTAGAGAATAAGCCTGAGATTAGTGGATTGCTAAGCCCCGGTTTAGCAAGATCCCAAATTGTGATTAGGAGTTAATGACTACAAAAGTGGACGTGGTTAGTGATTAATGAACCTTTTTAGAGAATATAAAGTGGATTGTAGTCGCTTGTGTTATGAGCAACGCCAAAACCCTATATTTGAGTTCAATTGTTGATTAACATCCAAATTGACTTAGAATAGAGGGAATAATTGAATGGGGTATTGTGATTGGGTTGTAAATGTTATTTGATTATTATTGGTCTCTATTTCATTTTAATCACGTATTTCGGATATACTTACGGAGGGGGTTACATTTTTGGTATCAGTGCTACAGTTCCTGGCAAGTAAGGAATTTGCTAGGATAATGGCAGTAGTTGCTGCCTTAAGTCATAGGAGATGACTTTGTTTGTTGTGGTATACACATTATGGTCCCTGCTATTTATGGATATATGAGTTTAAGGGCTATGTGTATACATTAATTGTGTTGTGGATATGGTGAGTCAGTATGATTCACCCGAGGATTTGAGGTGTAGACCTAGAGGTGGAGGTAATCAGACCCATCGTCTGATTAGAGAACTAAGGAAAATGATTTCCTAGATGTGTGATATTGAGATTCTAGGTATTGTGACTAACCTAGATATTGGGTGAGAAACCTAAGGTGGTATGATGTTACATGTAGTGATGTCATACTGAGCTTGTGTGTGTAAAGGCCTTAAGACCTAGGGGGCTGAGGTGCCTTAGGCTGGCAGAGATATTTAAATTTGAGTTTGAGTTGATGATGCTCCATGAAATGAGGGAAGTGGTTTCCTGATTCAATTAAGGTCAAGACTTTGAGAACTAAATTGAATTGTGATCCAAGGATCAGACTCAATAGTCAAGCTGGTCCTAAGGAGGTTGATATGACCTATATGGTCTGTGGTACCAGGATGTGGTACTAGATTGGCATTGAAATGTGTATCAAGTATCCTGAGGTTGCTAGTATTAATCTGGCACAGGGAAAAGTGATTCTGTGGAGAATTTGAATTTGAAAGAGTTTTCTACGAGGATTCGAAGTGGAGAAGGCAACCTACGGGGAGTTCTGATCGGAGAGGGCTACCTACGGCGACGTCTGATCGGAACGGCTATTTGTGTTTTTATTACCTGCGGCCCACTGGGGGTGTGTATGGCACATAGTGGGAGGACCGTGCCTTCGGGGCGGTGGTGATACGGGGAATATGTGAGTCCTGGGTGAAATGTGAGTAACCTAGCTGCCTGCCAGGCTCAGTGTAAGGGCCGGCCAGCGGAGCCCTGGTACGTAGTTGACCAGGGGGTGGGCACTCTGAAGGGGTGTGACAATATAAAAAAAAAAATTTGTGACAGCCGCCGTGACGACAAACCCTAGTGTGAAGCTGCCGTGACGATGAACCTTAGTGTGCACTCGCCATGACGTTGAATCGTAGAATAGAGCTCTGGGAACGTTGGGAGTATGGGATCTCAACGAAGTGCTGGTTGTGGCTTTGAATGATTCAAGTTGAATCGGGCCAAGCTCTGACGCAGATGAATATATGTTGTGAATGTTATCAGTTGTGGTGGGAGATTCCTATGGGACTTCTGTTAAATCAGCTTGACATTGTTAAAGCATAGATGAGGAGATTGACCTCAGAGTGTGCAGCGGAAGTGTGAGAATGTGATATGTTTGAGAATTGTGTTGAGCAAAAGCTCGAGGTTACCATGAGAATGATGTGTTAATCATGGCTTCAGGAGGTAAAACTTTGAAGTTCAAATTATTTTGTGAAAAAGGGGTCTTGAAGGATCCTAGTTTAGTGAAAAGAATTTGTGGTGGGTGGAATTATTAAAATGCCTGGTTTCAGCTTGTTGCAATTGTGCATTGTGAGTCTCTCACCTACGGCCGCATGGGGTGATTCCTATGGCGGAGGACCGTTCCTCTAGGGCGGTAGATTACGGGGGATTGACTATTTGTGAACCGTGAGGCTATGTATATGCACTGCCACGCCAATAGTCCCTGAGTCGCTAGCAACGGTTCGGGTAAAAACTGTGTATCTTCCCGGCGGTAAAAGGGGATGAGGGTGGAGTGTGATTGTGAATCTATGATAGTTGTGAACAAGCTGGGATTGAAGTATGCCATAGCAGAGCAGAGTTAGTTTAGCTGATGGCGAATTCGACTACATGATCGGGGATTCTTGTTTGTGAGGGCAATTACCTCGGCATGGCCAGCCTGGCTAGCCACCACGTTGGTTGTACTGGTGTTGACCCAAGGCCGAAAGGCGGTGCGTAAAATTAGAGTCTGCAATGTACGTTTGATAAGGAAGTGGATTTTCTTGTGAGTCCTGGGTGAAAGGTGAGTAACCTAGCTGCCTGCCAGTCCCGGTCAGGGGACGGCCATCGTAGCCCTGGTACGTAGTTGACCAGGGGGTGGGCACTCTGAAGGGCTGTGACAATAAAATTGAGTCCGGTAACCCACGGGCATCCATCGGATGGGTGTGATGTGGGAGCCAGCCACGCAGCGGAAGCGTGGGCACCCATTAAGGGGGGTGTGACAATAAAAGGTGCCTGGATAGAAGAAATTGAGATTCCGGAGTGACCAGATGATGTGACATTGTGTTGATACCCAAAAGTCCCGGTTACCACTAGTGGAGTCACTGGTGGGTGTACGGGTGAGGGTGACACCGTGAAAGTTGATACGGTGAAGTAATATTGTGTTGTGAGACCCAAAAGTCCCGGTTACCACTAGCGGAGTCACTGGTGGGTGTACGGGTGAGGGAAAGGCTGTGGATGTGAATACAGCGGAAGAGTTTGTATATACAGCTAAGGCTGCTGTTTGATGTATTGAGGTTGTAGTGTTTTGGGGTTACTTCCGGAAGGAGTAACTAGTTTGTGTTAAGCAGAGTGGTGGCCTATGCCGCCCAACTGCCAAGATCTTATGATATGTCTCATAAGTTAAAGCCTCCAGATATCGAGATGCACTAGTCACTCATGAATTAGGGGGCTTGTGATGATTGTGATTATGTTATGATAGTTTTGTGGCAATCGTATGTGGAAGCGATTGCATCTGTTTGGCAAAAAAATATGGTGATTTGGTTTGTGTGGCAATCGTGAAATGGGCCGATTGTAGTTTGGGGCAATTGAGTTGCATTCATTGTTTGAGATTCTTGCGAGAATCAGATTTGTACAGTATCATTTGTGTGTGGGTAGTCTAGAGGAGACCGTCCCAATATGAAATGAATTGTGAAACGGAAGCTGTCGTGAAGAAGCATCCGTAGTTTTTGGATTAAGTGGTATGACAAATTTCGAGGACGAAATTTATTGATCGGGGGGAGAAATGTAACACCCCGAATTTTGAGACTCGAGGCTAGAGAATAAGCCTGAGATTAGTGGATTGCTAAGCCCCGGTTTAGCAAGATCCCAAATTGTGATTAGGAGTTAATGACTACAAAAGTGGACGTGGTTAGTGATTAATGAACCTTTTTAGAGAATATAAAGTGGATTGTAGTCGCTTGTGTTATGAGCAACGCCAAAACCCTATATTTGAGTTCAATTGTGGATTAACATCCAAATTGACTTAGAATAGAGGGAATAATTGAATGGGGTATTGTGATTGGGTTAGTAAATGTTATTTGATTATTATTGGTCTCTATTTCATTTTAATCACGTATTTCGGATATACTTACGGAGGGGGTTACAACAAGTAGAGGGAGCTTTAAGTGTTTGTGTACTTTTCCATGATATAGCTCTACTTCTAGTATGAAGATGTAATCGGTAGTAGACTTGTTTGTGTCTAGACATCCTCCTAGATCAAAGTCTGAGTAACCAACCACTTCTAGGTCATCTATTTTTCTGTATGTGAGCATGTAGTACTTAGTACCTTGTAGGTATCTAAACACCTTTTTTGCAGCTATCTAATTTGCTTCCCTTGGATCGCTTTAGTACCTTCCTAACATGCCATAGAAAAAGCTATGTTAGGTCTTGGCAGACCTGTGCATACATCAAGTTTTCCACTGCTGATGCATATGGGACCCTTTCCATTTGCTTTCTTTGAAGCTCATTCTCAGGACATTGATTTAGACTAAACTTGTCCCCTTTCTCAAGAGGAGCTATGTTAACTAAGCAGTTCTACATCCTGAATCATTTAAGAACTTTGTTGATATAGGTTTGTTGAAATAAGCCTAAAATGCCTTGAGCTCTATCCTTATGGATCTTGATGCAAATGACATAAGATGCCTCACCCATATCCTTCATATCAAAGTTCTTGCACAAGAACTATTTTACTTCACTTAATAGTCCTAGATCATTGGTTGTAAGTAATATGTCATCAACCTACAAAACTAGAAATATGATCTTGCTCCTACTAACCTTCTGGTATATGCATTCATCCTTGATGTTCTCATCAAAACCAAATGATGTGATCACTTCATGGAACTTCAAATACTACTGTCATGAGGCTTTCTTCAAGCTCTAGATCGATTTCTTTAACTTGCATACCAGATATTCCTTATCCTTTGCAATGAATCCCTCAGACTACTGCTTCATGTAGACTTCTTCCTCAAGAACCCTATTGAGAAAAGTAGTCTTGACATCCATTTGGTGTAACTCTAGATCAACATGAGCAACCAATGCCATGATTATGTGGAAAGAATTTTTCATTGATACAGGGGAAAAGGTTTCCCTGTAGTTGACGCCTTCCACTTATGTGAAGCCCTTGGCAACCAACCTAGCCTTGTATCGATCGATGTTACTTTGTTAGTCTCTCTTGGTTTTGTAAATCCATCTACAGCCAATAGCCTTAGACCTACTTAGTAACTCTACAAGATTCCATACACCATTGTTTGCCATGGAATTCGTTCTAGCAGTCATAGCATCATGCCACAACTTAGAGTTCTCGCTCTTAACAGCCTGAGTAAACATTAATGGATCATTTTCTATGCTAATCTCACAGTCAGTCTCAACAAAGTACACCATGTAGTCACTAGGTAATGCTGGTCTTCTTTCTATTGGTGATCTTCTTAATTCAACCTCTTGAGTTGGTTCAAGTTGTTCATCCGGGACATCCTCCACTATAACTTGTCTTCGTCCTTTATGAGTGGAAGGTGGATAAATATGAACAACTCCTTCATTATGTAAATCAGGGGTTACTTCCATATAATTATCATTTGTTTGATCACTTCTACTATTCACGTCATTCTCAAGTAAGACAACATTCCTAGATTCTACAAAACGTGCAAAAGGTGGAGGACCATAGAACCTATAGCCTTTTGTCATATTCGGATAGCTGACAAGTTAAGCTCGAATGGTTTTAGGATTAACTTCTTTTCTTGTGGATTGTATACTATTTCTTCTGCAAGACAATCCCATACCCTAAGTGTCTTAAACTAAGTTTTCATCATTTCCAGATTTCGAAGGTTGTTTTTGGCACTGCCTTTGTTAGAACCCTGTATATTATGTACACAACTATCTTGAGTGCCTCCTTCCACAAGGATGTCGGAAGTTTGGAGCTACTCATTATGCTCCTAACAATGTTTAGCAAGGTCCTATTTCTTCTTTCCACTATACCATTCAAGATAATGGCTCTTGTCCTTAAGGCGCAAACCCTTGCAACTTCTACTTCTGACGAGTAACTCATCATATTATCACAGTTGTTGGGGGTTACAAAACAATGTTGGGATATATATGTGTTAGTCATTATTGTTGGACCACGTAATATTTTTCTGTCTTCATCAATTGTCATTTATCTTGTCATAGAGATTATTAACCATGCATAATGTGTGTGTCTATATCACTACAAAAAAGCAGCCAATTTCCGAAGGAATTTCCAGCGGAATTTCGACGGAATCCGTTCCGTCGGTAATAGGTGCGTCTCAAACAAATTTGTGACGGAATTTCAATTCCGTTGGAAATTGCGACGGAAACCAATTCCGTTGGAAATTTTCGACGGAATCCGTTCCATTGCAAAAATTTTTTAAAAAAATCGAAAATTATTTATTTTTTTTAAATTTACAATTGCCGCGTGTTTGCTACTCAGAACGCCACATGTCCTCTGCCCTGGCTGCCGCATGTCTCCTCCTCGTGCTACTACGTGTCGACACCTCATAATTCCTCCAAGCACATCTCCTCTAATTCGAACCCGCGACCTCAGGTTGGCGACGCCTTCACTCGCAAGTCTTTGCCAGTTGTACCGAAATGAACATGTGTCATATTATTACATATTATTATGTATATAATATTATCATATATATATATATATATATATAAACATACATACATACAATTAATTAATTATATACATATAATTAAATATTAATTAAATATAATATTATTAAAAATAATGAAAAATTTAATAAAAAAGAAAAAAATATTTATATATTTAAATTAAATAATTTTTTAATTAAAATTACTTAATAAATAATAATTAAAATTATAAATATTATTTTTAATATAAAATTATAAATATATATTAATAACATATATATTAAGAAATAATAATATAATTTTAATAATTAAGGTTAAATAGAATTATTTAATAATTCATATTTTAATTTTATAAATATTATTTTTTTAAAAAAATTAATAGATTTTAATTTTTTCAATGGAAGTTTCCATGGCAAATTGCGATTAAAATTTCAGTCAGAAATTCCATCAGAATTTTCCACGTAAAAAATTCTGTCGGAAAATTTTCGTAGACAAATTCCGACAGAAATTTCTGTCGGAAATTCCGTCGGAATTTGCCACAGAAAAAATTCCGTCAGAAATTTTGTCGGAAATATTTCTGACAGAATTTTCAAAAGAAATTCCTTCGGAATTTGCGATGGAAATGGTTCCGTCAAAAATTCCGTTGGAAATTGGGTGTTTTTTTGTAGTGTATATATATATATATATATATATTGTTAAATGCTGGGTCTTTGAAGTCGGAGGTTAGTGGTCATTATCATCAAGTGATTACGTAATCCAAGAATTCAGTAAATCACGGTAAACGAATTTGATGAAGATTGGGATTTGCGTCTCATATTAATATACTTGTTTGTTATGTTAAGCTTAGTGGTTGGATCTTGTAGGAGTAATAATTATTTATTCATTTTCTTGGAATATTTTGTGGCTTAGAAAGTACATACTTGTGGTCCATGAATGATTTAATTTGTTGAATATCACTACTCATATTTATAATATTTTTTTAAATATATGCAATATTTTTTATTGATTATCAATTTGATTACATTTAAATTGGAAACGTGACAGTGTTATAATTTATATGAAGTATTTTCTACATTATCAATCATGCATATGACGGTGTTATACCTGTTGGCAATATATCTACATATATAGTCTTTTATTAGTATCCCTCTTCTAAAAATATGAATTTTGGCATGCCAAAATCAGTTAACTGTAAGGTTTGTTTGTTATGAGCGGAGGGGAGGGAAAGTGGATGGAGGGAAAATTCTTTTGAGTTGGATTAGAAAAAATGAGAGAAGTGGGGTTAACCGTTTTTAATTTATTTTTCTTACTGTTTTATCATACATATTTTCCGTATTAAAATTTAGTAACCCCACTTCTCCAATTCTCTTAAATCTAACTCAAAAATTTCCCTCCCCTCCCCGTCCATCCAAATCCCTTATACCAAACAAATGATATTTTTAAGAACAGTGAGTTGACCATTAAAATATGAAACACTTAAACTTTTAAAGGTTATGGATGTTATACGCTACTGAAACAATGTTTGGGGTATTTTTGTGTATGCGTTAATATCATCTTTAGTCTCTCAAATTTGTCTCCATTTTGGTTTTGGTCCTTCAATTTGAAACCATAGGTTTTGGTCTTTGTAAGGACAAAATGGTCCATGTCTTTATTGAGTTAGAGGGACCAATGATTTAAATGAAATGAAACTTGAGGGACAACACTTATGGTTTGAAACTTGGAGGACGAACGCTAAAATAAGGACAAACTTAAAGGCCCAAAAATTATAGTGACCCTTTGTGTATTTTAACCAAAAATATATATTTTTTTTATTTTTATTGTATTATATTTTTCTCTCGCCAATAAACATCCTTATCTTCAATTGGAGGATTTTATTCAGGTAAAGAAAAATTGGAGGATTTTTGAGCTCCACCTTAAATAACACGCCATAATTATATATATTCTCTTAGTATCAAGTTAGTTATACACTTAAGGTGAGAAAAGTTATACATTGATTAACAAGAATGGTGGACATTAAATAAATCAATAATTTTTTAATGTAATTTTTTACGTTGTGGAGAGAGAAATTGTGATCAAACGGCGTGATGAGGATTTCATGGAGAGAAGCTGTGTTCACGATAATCGTTGATCAAATGGAGCAGTGAAGATTTCGTGGAGAGAGCCTCTGGTTCTTCTGATCAAATGGGGCGTCGAGCTTCTGTTTCTTCTATCCAAACGGCTCGTCGAGCTTCTGTTTCTTCTGTCCAAATAGCACGTCTTCTTAGTTGCAGCACGATTCTCGCTGAATCGCAGAACCTCTGCTTCTTAGACCAAACGGGGCGCTTCTTAGTTACACCTAGGGTTTCTAGGTGGGTTTCAGATCTTGAAAAGAAAGAACTGCGAATGAAGTGAATTAGTGCCCTTGTTGATCTGATTAGGAGTAATTGGCACAGATGGACCTGATTGGATTTTTATATTCTTTTTTATTATTTTGTTAGAGCAAAAAATGATGTCAGTTTGAATTAAAAAATAGTTTTTCGTCATATGGGGGCTTTACTAACTATATTTTATTGAATTCAATAAGGTGCTTTACTAACGATAAAAAAAAATGCACATTTATCTCGATGAAAATTTGTACTCAGATATTACATATACTGAAGGAAATGTGATTAAGGATATTTTTCATCTCATCTTTGCTCAAACAACCCAATCTCAGAGCACCCGTTAGTAAAGTAGGCATTCTAAATAAGGAGTCGTATTATATTCTCTCAAATGTATGCCCACTCCAATAATTTTGGTTGTTTAAAAAATAACTTTCGTCATATATATGGTGCCTTTTCTTTTCGTCCAATAGCTTTACTAAGTACTAACGATAAGAAAATTCAAATTTATTTCACTTTTTTTAGTCAATGGTTTACACATAAATATTACTCTTTCCATTTATTTAAATATTACTTATATATGTAGATGAATATTTTTGCATATATAAATTAAATTATATTATTTTAATTACCATTGGCATGACCACTGTTCAACTATATTTAGACTATTTCGCTCTTGATGAATGCAGAAAAGATTTTTGGATTAGTTTTATTGTGTTGTCTTAGGCTTCTCTCAGTCTCATCCTTTCTTTTATCGATTATTTTTCTCTCTCTCATGATTCATGTCAAACATTTATTAAAGAATCTTTCATGAATTTGGAAACCCCTATCTTCTTTTTGATTTTCTGAGCTAGTGATGTTCTTTTGTAAAGATGCGCCTTGGTTATAGCAGGATCATAAGAGCAATAATAAATGTTTTCATCAAAGGCATAAACTTTTCTTACGGAAAAGAATGTCTCCATTGATCTTTTTCTCCATTTCCTCTCCATTGAATGTTTCCATCATTGGATTGAGTTTCAATGGTTGAGATTTAATACTATTTAATGTTATCTTTAATGTTATAATAATATTTTTATATAGCTTTAAATCTCAACCATTAAAACTTGATCCAATGGTGGTAACATTCAATGGAAAGGAAATGGAGAAAAAGATCAATGGAGACATTCTTTTCCCCTTTTCTTAGATAGTGGAAGAAAGAGGAAAAATAAGATAGTAAGAGTACAAAACATTATTCAAAAAAGGAAAAAGAGCTTTGATCCAGTGATGGGCCTGTTCTTGAAGCACGGCTCTTGAAGTTGAGGTATGATGCTTTCTTACTAATGGAAGGAAGATTATGGTTCAAATTCAAACCAAGCCTCACCTTTGCTTCTTCCTCTTAACCAGTGTTTTCTCCTCCTAAGTTATTTTTTGAATGCCTTTGATCCTCCCTTAACCCTCTACAGGGTTTTATACAAAAGCTTCTCTGACTTAAAATTCGTGCCATTTACTGGATTCTACTCCGATGGACGAGGTCAGCGGCCGGAAACTTCCGCCGGATAGAGCACTGGGACCGAGTATTGCTGCTGGAGAAGGGTTGTTAGCTAAGAAGGGAAGTAGTGAAAACTCCTCAACGCCTATTGAAGTGACTGCAGCGGAGGAACAATGTATGGATAAAGCGGTGGAGATAAATAAAATTCTGATAGGCACGTCAGGGCAAAATTTCTCATACAAGGACTCGCTGTTAGGATTTAAGAGAGAGGACTTTAATGGCATTGCTTTTGGAGGTTCTTGCAAAGAGGGAGATTCATTTCTGGAGGACTTAGTGGATCAATCTTGGGATATCCCTGAACCCTCGGAGGAACTCAAACAGCTTATGGAGATTTATCCTACTCTCCATATGTCCCAGGAGGAATACAATAGATGGGCAAGACCGTGGAATAACGCGCTGATCATCACCACTCTGGGCACAAAAATTAATTTCTACAGACTAAAAGAACACCTATGCAGGATTTGGCAGATTAGAAGCCTGGAATTAATAGACCTCCCAAACAATTATTATGTGGTCAAATTCAAGGACCCGGATAACTGGAGATCTCATTACAGAAAGGTCCTTCTTGAAGGCCCATGGTCGGTGGCTCAACACTCCATCCTTGTGCAGAGGTGGTCGCCTTACTTTGATCCTTTTAGTAACCCCCTAGGACGTGTGGCAACCTGGGTCAGAATTCCTCATGTTCCTCTTTTGTGCTATAATAAAGAGTGTATGTGGAGATTAGGTGATTTAATAGGAAAGACTCTTAAGGTCGACATGAACACTATCGCTAACCTGGAGGATGAGGAAGCCAGAATCCATCGTGGGAGATATGCTAGGATATGTGTTGAAATTGATTTGCAAAAGAAGTTGGTCCCTCGGATTATCTCAGCAACCAATCTCTTCAACGTAGAATATGAGGGCCTCAATCTCATTTGCTTCTCATGTGGTAGATACGGACATAAAAAGGAACAGTGCCAGTGGGGGCTCTCTCAACAAGGGGATGCCGGGGTTGAGCTTCAGACTCAGAATAGGGGTGCTGCTCCTAGGAGGCCGCCGGAACAGCAGGAACTTCCGACGAAAGAAGACATCTTCGGGACATGGATGTTGGTTCAGAGGTCAAGCAGAGCACGTCCCCCGAGGAAGGTGATGAATAGAGGTAGAGAGGAAGCTCGAGGACCCTCGGGAAAGACTGTGGGAGCGGCTAAGGTCAGAAACGATCTGTCGAGATTTGCTATTTTAGCTGATCCGGATCAGGATGTAGGCGACGACTTCGAGATGTGTTTGAACGCTGAGAATGGAGGTATGGTTCTGATGAGTCAGAATCAAATAAATCCCGTGGACAAAGACAAGCCTAATCAGAGAAAGTTGGTGGACGAAATTGTGGGCCCCAACCAAAAGGAAAAAGGTGTCAGTCTTGGTCAAGGGAAGCTATCATCTGAAATTGTGGGCTTCAAACAAAAGGAGAAAGGCTTTAAATTAGATGCCAAAAAGTGGGCCCAGGTCAAGAGCAAAAGCAATGGAAAGTCCATTGCAAGTGAGGTGAAGGAGGTGGCCCAGCACGTGGATGTGGGCTTGAGCAAAGTTGATGACATGCATGTTCTGGAAAAGACCAAACCGCGTGGGACCCAACGTGTGCATCATGTTGTTAGAGGGAATTTGGAGAGCG
The DNA here is from genome assembly GCA_963210345.1 of Inga oerstediana. Taxonomy (NCBI): domain Eukaryota; kingdom Viridiplantae; phylum Streptophyta; class Magnoliopsida; order Fabales; family Fabaceae; genus Inga; species Inga oerstediana. The sequence continues at coordinate 64,364,040 of OY723401.1, read as the reverse complement.
CTGGACATTCTTCTTCCAACCAACAAAGACAATCAAGCAAGAACACGGTCCCACGTGGAAGGGAAAATAACTTGATTTCGGTGGGCCCAGCTGAGGTAGTGAATGGCGTCATTGCAAAGAAAGTTCAAGACACCATTAATTTGGTGCCGTCATATCCCAAACCCAGCTCTGGGAATTCCAAACAGCCGGGGAAAAATACAGAAATGCTCTCTACGTCTCAGCTAGTCGTGGAGGTCCTCCTGGAAGGCAAGCCACCGGACGGGTAAGTCTTCTCGTTCTTCTGTTTCAGGATTGGTATTTATTTTATCTATGATTTTTTCATCCTGGAACTGTCGTGGGGCGGGAGGTAGAGCGTTCCCACGTATCTTTAAAGATGTAGTTAATAAGTATGGGATTAATGTCATGTGTCTTGTTGAGCCGAGAATTAGTGGTAATAGAGCTGAGAAGGTGGTCAGACTTTTGGGTTTTACTGATTGGATTAGGATTGAAGCTACTGGATACGCGGGTGGTATTTGGGTTCTTTGGAATAATAGGGATATCTTGCTGGAATATATTTCTTCTAGCACTCAGCTCCTCCACTGTAGAATCACAGATAAAGGTAACCAACATCAGACGTTGGTAACTTTTGTTTATGGTGATACTAGTGTCATTAAGAGGAGGGCTTTGTGGTCCGCTCTTCAAGCCATTAGCCTAAATGTCTCTTCTGCTTGGCTTGTTCTGGGGGATTTCAATTCATTCCTTGATCCCGAGGATAAAGTGGGTGGTGCTAACCCTTTAACCAGCTCTATGCTTGATTTCCAGAGCTGCATAAATGATTGTAGGCTATGTAGCATCCCTGTTGTGGGAGATCGTTTCACTTGGGAAAAATCCGGGGTAAAGGAAAGACTTGACTGGGTGTTTGGTAATTTTGATTGGGACCTTCAAAATCCTCAAGCAAAAGCTTACCATACCCTCAGGTTCAAATCGGACCACCGTGTCATTGTTGTCGCCAATAACTCCCTGAGATTTAACAGAAATTCGGTTAGAAGATTTCAATATCAAGCAGCGTGGTGTATGGAAGAGGGCTTTAGTGACATTGTCAAATCTTCTTGGGAGGGTAGAGATTGGCTTCAGGGACGTCAGGAGTTCTCTAAGGAGGCAACGTTGTGGAATGAGAAGGTGGTTGGAAATGTGGCTAGAAAGAAAAGAGAAATTATTCGGAGATTAGAAGGCATAGATCGTGCTAGAGGAGCGACTGGGTTCCAGAACGGGCTTTTCAAAATTGAAAATCAGCTTTGGAAGCTGTATCACAAGCTAGCCCTGCAGGAGGAGCTCATTTGGTTCCAAAGATCGAGATGCAAGTGGATTAGGGGGGGGATAGGAACACAAGATTTTTCCATGCGTGCGCGTCAACCAGAAGGAAAAAGAGCAAAATTGAAGCCCTTCAGGATGAGAGCGGGAATTGGGTTACTGAAGCTAACCAATTGAGGGGTATGGCGCTTGATTTTTTCAAGAAGCTATATACGGCTGAGAATTTGTCCTCCCCCTTTTCCCCTTGGCCTGCAAATTTCCCTATTTTAGATTCGAGCCAGTTGGAAGTACTTCAGGGTCAGGTCTCTCCCATTGAAATTAAGAATGCAGCCTTTGCTATAGGAACTCTCAAAGCGCCAGGCCCAGACGGTCTCCATCCTCATTTCTTTCAAACCCAATGGAACTGGATTGGTCAAAAAGTGTGTGATCTGGTATCTACCTTGTTTGAGAATCCGGGGGAGATGCAAGCGATTAACCATACCAATATCATCCTAATCCCCAAGATTGATCATCCCCAATCCCTTAGAGACTTCAGGCCTATTTCCCTGTGCAATGTGAGCTACAAAATTGTTAGCAAAGTTCTCGCAAACCGCTTCAAAAATGTCATGAGCCATCTCGTGGCAGAAAACCAATGTAGCTTCATCTCGGGAAGACAGGGTGTTGATAATGTCATCTTAGCTCAAGAAGCTATCCACACTATGAGAAATAGAAGAGGCAGGAAGGGATTTGTAGCAGTGAAGGTGGATATGGAGAAGGCCTTTGATAGGTTAGACTGGCGGTTCCTTGATTTTACTCTTCACAGTCTGGGTTTGAGACATGACTTCGTTAACCTAATCATGTCATGTATCTCTTCTGCTTCTATGAGTATTATCTGGAACGGTGTTGCCTCTGAAAATTTTAAACCTTCTAGGGGAGTGAGGCAGGGGGACCCATTGAGTCCATACCTGTTTGTTCTATGTATGGAGCTCCTGGGTCAACTTATTCATCAGAAGGTTGAATTGGGCCATTGGAAACCCTTAAAAATGAGCTCCGCGGGTCCGGCCATATCTCATCTTTTCTTTGCTGATGATTTGATATTATTTGGCGCGGCCACCTCCAATCAGATGGAAGTAATGAGGAGTACCATGGAACTCTTTTGCAAGGTATCTGGCCACAAAATTAACCCTCATAAATCCAAAATGTTTGTCTCCAGGAACGTCCAGTTCAACAGGGCCTATGAGATGAGCCAGAGTGTGGGGATTGGGCTGACAGCTGACCTTGGGAAATACTTGGGGGTTCCGCTCCTTCACAAAAGAATGGTTAAGTTGACCTTTGCCCCTTTAATCCAAAAGGTGAGATCAAAGCTGTCGGGTTGGAAAGGGAGATTTCTAAGCATGGCTGGGAGAACGGTGCTTATCAAATCTGTCCTTTCAGCAATTCCCCAATATCAGATGCAATCAACATTGATTCCTAAAGGGGTTCTGTCGCTCATTGAGAAAATAAGTAGGGATTTCTTTTGGAACCAGCATGAAGGCTCTAAGAAACTTCATCTTATAGCATGGGATGTGCTGAAGAGAGCTAAAGCGGAAGGAGGCCTGGGAATAAAAGATCTCAGCCATCAAAACAAGGCATTCCTCATGAAACTTTACTGGGGATTGATCACGAAACCAGACTCTTTGTGGGTTAAATGCCTGCGTATGAAATACTCATGTGGGATGAGTACTATACCTCAGGTACAGAGAAAGCACAGCCAATCAGCCGTATGGAGTGGTATTGTGGCAGTGTGGGATGTCTTTAAGCAGGGCCTGGGCAGGAAAGTAAAGGATGGGAGGACTACAAAGGCTTGGCAGGATATTTAGTCCCCAATGGACAGACCGCTTAAAGAATACATAAACAATAATGCTGATTTGGTAGACTTGGATGCCCGTGTTTGCTATTTTGTTACACAGCATGGCCAATGGGACAAGAGGAAATGGGAGAGTTTCCTTCCTGCCAGGGTGGTGGAGCAGATAATGCTGGTAACCCCTCCTGGTGGATCTGAAGAGGATGGAATATACTGGCGATTATCCCCGGATGATACGTTCAGTGTTAAGTCTGCTTACAATCATATCTACCGTCAGCAAAACTTGGGTACCCAATCTAATTGGCAGAATTTATGGCGCTGGGGAACTCCGGAGAGGGTAAAATTCTTTATGTGGCAGGTTTTCCATAAGAAGCTTCCGACAAACCAGATGAGAGCGAGGCTTAACCCAAGTATCCAAAACACTTGCCCTTTTGAGTGTGAGAGTGAAGAAACTATTCTTCATATTTTGAGAGACTGTGAGCAAGCCAGGAGAGTGTGGTTTTCTGTAACTAACTCTTTATATCATAATATGTTTTTCTTTGGTAATTTGCAGGATTGGTTACAATGGAATTTCCATTGCTCTCCAGGGAATAGGAGGACAGCCAGGTGGCCATGGCAGCGTGTGTTCAGCATTATTTGTTGGCTTCTGTAGAAGAACCGCTGCAATAAAGCCTTCGAAGGAACAGCCGATGATGCGAAGATGATAGTTCAAAAGTGTATGTTTCACTTATTTGAAGGAGTGGAGAACGGGCACCTCCGACACCAAATTTTTCAGATGCCAGTTAGGGGGGAAGATCAGTGGAGGCCGCCAGACACAGGATATGTTCGCGTAGATGTGGACGGTTCGAGGGACAATAGAGGACATGCAGCTTGTGGAGGTGTCATCCGGGACCATCTGGGCACTTGGTTGTGTGGATTTCAACAGAAGTTGGGACATAATACCTCGACTGCTGCGGAAATCCATGATATCAACAGTGGTCTTCAATTGTGTAAGCAGATGGGTCTTAATAAGATCAGGTTGTATTCATATTCTCTTCAGGCCATCCAGTTGTTATCGATTGATTGCGAATCTGCTCATCCACTGTATGACGTCATCTTTGACACTAGATCTCTTATCCTCATGGATTGGGATCTGGAGATTTTGCATACTTATCGGGAGAACGTTAGATGTGCTGATCACCTAGCACGAAGGGCTCAGATGAGCGATCATGACTACTCAGTGTTCGACACTCCGCCAGCGGAATGTAATGCGCTTTTTGCCTTAGAGTGTGGTGATATACTACCGGGTCACCGTGTGATGCATACTTCCTAGCATCCATCTTGTAAAACTCAAGCTTTTGCTTGCCTTTGTATTTCTAAAAAAAAAAAAAGGTCTCAAGAATAAGTTGAAAATCATATGTATATACACACACACACACGATTATATATATATATATATATTACATGGATTTTAATTGATTTGTAAGATAAAATGGTTAAAGAAGGAAATACTACTGCTGAGGGTATGGATGAAGCTGAATGATTGTGTATAAAGTTGCATGGCGTGGAGGTGAATAAATTAAAGTTGCTAGCATCATACCATAGAATCACAAAAACAAAAACACAAGCTCTGAGAATCATAAAAGCTGATTAGAATATATAAATATATATATATATATATATATATATATATATTCCCTTTCTCCTGTTTATTAATCTCTGCCTTACTTTCCTGCACACTGAGGCCTCTATGTATGAAAATGGAATTCACATCTATTAATGCCATAGTAGTCCCTTGTGATACGAATTAAATGATGTTAACATGTGAGGCATTTACTAACTTACACAACATACATTTTGCCAGTAAGGGAATATATATGCCTACCAATTGCATGTCCTGTATATGCCTACCAATTATTTGGCGAAAAAAAAGTATATGCCTACCAATATAAAGGTGCGGTTGACTCTATTACATTCTTCTATCTAAAGCCTTTTATTTAAACCCTGATGACTTTGTTAGCTGTAGGAAGTTCCTAAACCATGATAGTTCCCATGCTACACTTTCTGAATGGATTCACTGTCCTCCCTCCTTAATGAATCCCTCGGTTCTTCTGTTTAAGAATTTTTTTTTTCCAATTTAATCTATTCCTCTATTTACGTGCATGCAAGCATTTGACCTATGGTTACTTTTCTCAGTTTTCCATGGCTAATAGGTTATGTTTCCACAAATGTTGTGCTTCACCTTTTTGGATGCTGTGATTGTGTACTCAGAAAAGGGAGGTCCTGCTTCTTCCTTTTATAAATGTTGTCTCATTGAAGTTAATTCTGCTTACTTGTTTATGGATAGCATGGTCATCCTTGTTGTAAAGTTAACTAAGCAGCCATCCTTATGCATATATAAAGCCCATGCTTCTGTAATTATTTATAACTTGTTGTAAGTCAAAAAAATCATGCAAATGAAATCAACTTGAACTTGAACCAATACCTCATTGTCGATTTTCTCTTCTCTTTCTGCACTTTAACATTTGCGTGTGACAATACAGCTCCTACAATAATCATATATTCTTGAAAGATGACCCTGTTGATGGCACCATTTGCTTGAACCATATGCTGATATCTTGAAAGTTAACCCCGCTAATTACACTTTAACCTCTCTCTTTAGTAGACTTGCTTCCATTCCCTCATATGGCATAATTTGTGCTTTCGTTCTCATTCTCTATGTTCACTGTTGCATTCAAACAATACATGACAGTCTCTCCATTCCCTCCAAATAAATTTTGCTTTTTTTTTTTTTTACTAATCCTCCAAATAATTTTTGCCGTTGTATCAAGTGTCAGCAAGTTTGTTGTATTGAAGGAAAGACACACACACGCACACACACATATATATATGGACAAACAAGAACCCGTGAAAGATTTGCTTTTCATGTCCAGCTTAAGCACATGTCCAGATTAAATAAAATGACGACTACCTATGCTTTGCATGTTTAAGGAAACATTTGTTATAGTACACAAACAAAAGCTGTGCTCATATATCTATGTTAGAGTCCTTGAATGTTTTGCTTTTCATTAAAGGCATATGGTACTTGACAAACAGCTACCCGAGAATTGACATACTTAGAAACAAAATTATAATAAAGGCAATATATATTTCATATGGCAAGCTTTAAGGGGTTTTACTTTCCCACGTATTCTTGTACAAGTTGAGCACTGCTTGATCACGTATGGAAGTGACCCTTCCTTTATGATTTCTTAATCCAAACCCAGTTTAAACCTTAAAGTAGTTGTCCAACTTAAAGCTAAGAAAGTAGATATGATCCAGATGTCTTAGTTTATTTTCTATGCTTACTTGTGGTGGAGTCCAAAAGAAGTTGGGACCTTGAATTTTCTACAACGAAGAATGTAAATAATAAGGTGGCATATAAGATTGTTGAACTGAAAACCACCAAAAGGGTTTGTTTCATATTTGGTGGGAGGACCACATAAATTAATTTTTTCATCCCTTAAAGATATGCGGGCCTTTAGTTTTTTTTGCTTATTTTCTTATTTACTTACTGAATAGCCAATTTTAAACGTTGCAGTAAATTTATTTTAATTTTTTTGGCCAAAAAAATTATTATAATGAAATTAAATGAGGAAATGTAGGGGGGAAGTTCATGTCATTAACCGTATTAGTCAATGCATATTCCACTTTTGATACTTATATTTATAGGCACATGCAATGTTCACAGGCAAGGCAATCTTAGCTTTTAGTGGAATACATACGTGCAAAATTAACTGACAGCTTTATATTGTTTTTTTAATAAACCCACGGGCCTCATGTTTGACGTAAGAATTTGGGTCTCACTTTTTGAAAGCTGAATGGGAAAAAAAAAATACACTACGCAGACACCTGTTTTTGTAGTGCCTGTAGTACCCCTTCCTTCTCATTTTTTATTTTGTAATTAATGGGTATATTTTTTAATACATGGAGATTTTGTCCACTGCACTTGCTTTGAATTTTTCAGTCTTACATTTAACTTTTTTTATACTTTTATTTTCTATTTTTTTTTATGTCGTGTTATATGCCAAGATGAATTACACTATGAATGATTGATAAAAAGATCAAATGTGTACATAATGCATTTGAAGAGTGTAGAACTCTGCATGTTAACAATCTTTATAAGAAGGAGGAAGAGAGAGCAATAAAAGAGTATATTAATAAGTTTTTTTTGGGAAAATTGAATTTAGGTCCCGAACAAGAGAAAATATAACAAAATGGTTATTTGAAATTTTAAAATTGCATTTAAGTCCCGTGGGACTTTTTTGCATAAATTCTAATTCCATGACAAGTCCACGGGTATCCATTGACAAGTTCATGGGCGCTTACACTGACAAGTCCATGGGCATCCATTGATAATTGAAATTTATTGCAAAAGAGTACCATGAGACTTAAATACAATTTTGAGATTTTAAGAGACCATTTGATCATATTTTCTGTTTTTGGGGACTTAAATGCAATTTTCCCTTTTTTTGTTACAAAATAGAAAACCTGCACCTGTCGATTTTCTTAGTTAAAGATTAGAATACTATATTTGAAGCTGATGCCTCCATGTCAATTTAAGGATCTGAACAGCTTATTGCCCAAAAGATAAAAGGATGCTTAATAGCTCAGCTATGAAAACTTTGTCATCCAATGGTTATAGACAAATGCACAAGGTTTTTTTTTTTTTTACATGGTCACAAGTTTCAAACCATGCTTATTTTCATAGAAAGTGGCAATTTCATACTATTGCATTCTTGAGGCGCAATGGCTTAGCTCTCCTCCAACTAATACTGTACATTTTTCTATTAGGTTCAATTCTTCCTCCTTTGGGGGGGTGGGAGTTCTTCCTCATCTGTCATTGCCATCAGTTGTTTCATTTCCTCTGCACTCTCTACACGTTAGTTACTTTCAAAAAATAGAAGGTTATAGACAGTTTCATTTAATATTGTATTATCATCTCCATTCAGTTTTGATAAGTTTAATAGTAATACTTGGCTACACCAATCACTCAACAAATATATATCTTCTTAATTTTTCATGGCGCAAGGGTATTCTGCCACAAGGACTTCCATTGTCTCAACTTATGATAAGAGTCATTGTTACCCAGATATGTTTAAATTTTTGTAAAAAATAATTGCTCAACGTACATTTGTGCATTTTGTATGGGTGTTTTGTGTGTGTGTGTGTGTGGGAGGGGGGGGGATGGGTGTTTTAATAGTGATGAATACATTTGCATCATTGAAAAAGACTACCCAAATAAGCAAATGAGTTACACATACTTTATTAATGTATTTGCATCATAGATTTTGAGGTAGCTATTAGGGTTTAATATATTTGCATCTTAAATTGCATCCTAAATAATGGATATAAAAGTATCATAGCTTAATATACCACAACGGCACAACCTTTCTATGCTTCATCTCTGAAAGAGAAAGTCAGTGAAGTATAGTTTACTCAAACTATTAATGGAAGGATGAATTGCAAAGGCGAATGAAAACTTTTCTATTTTGGGAAATCAAGCACGTTAGAAAAAATAATAATAAATTATTGTTATTAAATAACAATCACATAGTCATAATATATATTATTGGGTTAAAGTGTAAAAATACCTATAAACTTTTCTCAAAAATGCACCCAACACCATAAATTTTTTTTTTAGTGCAGAAATACCTATAAATATTTAAAATGTGGGCGAAAATGCTACAGCCGTTAAAGTAGCACAACATTTGTTACTTTTTATTCTGGCCCCCACACTATCAGAAAAAATAAAAATGCCTCAGTTCTTAACTTTCTTTTACATCCCTTCATTCATCTCTTTGATGATCAGACTCTCTTCTTTACATCTTAACCCTACTTTAAATAATGAAAAACAAAAAGGTATTTAAGACTGCCACAAGAAATTGCAAAGTGAAGAAAAATTTAAAAAAAATAGATATCTGTCCACTAATTAACATTCATTAACAATTTGACACATTTTTTAATCTGTAAATAATGCAACTTACTTAAAGTTTGTATTTTATATTAATATTGATTTTAATAACTGCATATTTGATTTATTTACCTAAAATTCATTGTTTTTACCTTGACCTCAAATTCGTCGAACTCTTAATTAAGTAAATCAATATATAAAAAAAATTATTGATTTAAACAATCTGTCAATATTCAACACGTTATATTAAATATTATCAAAATTAGAACATGCAGTGTGGGGCATATGTTATCATTAGCTGACTTGGAAGACTCCCAAGTCAGTCGCAATCCTTTGGTCTTTGTCTAGTGTATCTTTAGAGAGTGATGGTTTTCTTGATTGACACGTTATTCATGAAAATATCAAAATATTAACGCTTCTAAAAAATTTTATTAAGTGTTTTTTTTGTCTTCATTTATTTTTTTTACAGAATTCCATATACTGGTTGATCAAAACTTTTTACCAACACATTCAATGGGTTTTTTTCAATATATCCAAATGACTTCAAATGATTTTTTATTATTTTCTTTTTAATAGATATTACTCTAACTCTTATACGAATATATTCGTTACAAACCTTATTCATATAAGATGAAATATCAATCTCAACATCATGATCATTATCCTTTCTTGACGTATACGCTATGTCAAATTATTAAGTCAGTGGACGTTTACTTTTCTTTAGCTTTGATGACACGTTGTATGTAACATTATCAAAAATAGAACCTGCAGGGTGGGGCATGATATTATTAGATTCCATGCATGACTTAGAAAACATTACCCAAGTCGGTCAATGCGCTTTGGTATTTGTTTAAAATACTAGTGTCATAAAATTGTTAAGAGTCTGGGAAAAAATTAAAATTTTTAAAATATTTATATAAACATAAACATATTTCTTCCAAAAAAAAAAAACTTATATACAGAATTCATGGATTTAATTGACTTATATAAACATATTTAATCATATTTCACTCGTTATATGTAAAATTGTGAAAAGTGGGGCACGCATGATTTTGGGTTAGACAGACATATAATTGAAACTTCACATATAATGATAGCATCCGCACAATCAATTATAACACATCTCCTTGATATTAAAATTAGGCTAAATTATATAAAAATCACCGAAACTTGGTCAGTTGTAGATAATCCCGAACATTTGAAAATTTTAAATTTAACCTTCTTAACCTTTTATTTTTTTTTTATCATAGACCTTATGCTATTAACTTAACATTATCTTTTTAATGGAAATTAATACTCCAGATTAATAAAAAAAACATGTGGTATCCTACATACATAGCATCCTACGTAAGTTACTAATTTTTATAAAACTTCTAAACTTTGATCCCATTGCAAAAAATCTCCTTGACATATTAAAATTTAAATTTAACCCCTATAAATTTTTAATTTTTTTTATTAAACCCCATGTCATTCTTTTTATCATCTTAAATTTTGATTTGTTAAAGATGTTATTTGCAATTGGTCAAAGTTCATGGGGCTTTATAAAATTAATAACTTGCGTAGGATGTGTAGGATACCACATGTCTTTTATTAATCTCACATGATAATTTTTATTAAAAAGATAATGGTAAGTTAACGGCAAGAGGTTTATAATAAAAAATATATAAAAGGTTATGGAGGTTAAATTTAAACTAGGGGTGTTCAAATCCTGGACCGGGAACGGGATCCACCACTCCTGGTCCCTGTTTTTGGTCCCTGTCCCAGTCCCGGTAATCCCGGGTGGGACCAGGATCAAACCGGGAAATCCCGGTTTTTTTAAAAAAATAATTAAATTTAAAAAATATTATTATATTAGTTAAATTTTCTATAATCTAGTGTTTAAAGTATTATTTAACACCTAATAAGGCCATAATGATCACACAAATTGATTTAGAATTGAAGAATAACATTTTATTATTATTATTATGATCACCTTCATCATTTTTGTGTAAATAGCAACTAGAGCTTAAAAAACTCTATTCTAGATTTACAAATCTTTGGTAAATTAATCAATCAAGATTTTTTGTGCTATGAAATTGATTCACCTTCAGTTTTGCTTTTGGGAAAATCACTTCCAGGTCTCAAAGAACAAACATAATTACAGTGAAGTCCCAAAGTGAAAAAAAATAACTTAACGAACATGTTGTGAAAACATGCTTAACTGAGTTGTTATCTCCCTTTTTTGGGACTTTACTATAATTATGTTTGTTCCTTGAGGCCTGTGAGTGATTTTCCCTTTTCTTTTTAACTATAAGTTGGCATTATGATTTTTCAACGACATTTAAAATTCTAAATTAGGCCTCTTGATCTAATTAAAAAATTAATAAAATTATAGGCTTGAATTTAGATTTTGATATTTTAGCTGGATAAACTTAAAATTTTCTGTATAATATACAATATGTCAATTTCTAAAGGCAATCAACATTTACTTCTTTTTTTTTTTTTTGTGATAAGCTGGAAAGGAAAAGAAAAAACGACAAAAAAGAGTCGGTCAGACCCAGTCAACATTTACTTTTCTTTGTCTTTGGTGCGTTGCCAATACTTTCAACACGCTATATTTAATATTGTGGGGCATAATATTATTACATTACATGCATGACTTAGAGAATAACTACCCAAGTCGGTCAATGCGCTTTGGTATTTGTTTAATTCATCTCAAGAGAACAGTCAACGCTGTACGTAAATTGCTTAAAAAGGGTTTTAGATAATTATTGTTTAACCACTACCCCCTCAAATCTAAAAATACAGATTTTCATAAAAAAAATCATTCATAATATAAATTATTTGGTGAGTCATTAATGAACATATTTTAATTATTACATTTATCACAATTTATTAGGAAAATAATTGAAGCCTAATTTAATGTAATATTTCTTTTTTATAGATTTCTTCACCTATATTTGGTGCTACTAGCAACCGCCCGACCTCGATACCTCAAAATAATTATTATAGTTACATACTCACGATTCAAACTCGAAACCACTAGTTAGACTGAAACGACCTAGCTGATCGATCTATTTGCATGTTGGTCTAATGTAATGTTTCTTTATATTTTTAAATATGAACAAAATTAATGGCAAAAAAATATGAACAAAATTGAGAAAAAAATTCATTTTCAAACAATTCAAAGTAATTAGATATGACTTATAGTATGAACAGTACAAAGTATTTGACATGAAATGAAGGCAGTCCCACGCATATGTAGACAGATAGATAGACACACATTCAAAATTTTAATTTAGGTTTCTCCATCAAATTAAGAATTTGATAAAAGTGTAGGCCTAAATTTAAATTTTGATATTTTAATGGTATATAATTAAAATTTCCCTATATAATATACAATATGTCAAATTCTAAAAGCAGTCAACATTTTCCTTTTTTTTTTTCCTGATAAGCTGGAAAGGAAAGGAAAAACAACAGAAAAGGAAAAAAAATAGTCCCCCAATGTCGGTTAGACCTAGTCAACATTTATTTATTTTTTATATGCTGGAAAGGAAAAGAAAAACAACATAAAAGAAAAGGAATAAAAAATCAGAAGACCCATGCTATAATTAGAGTTGGTAAAAAAAGACTACTCGGCCTTACATGGCTGGTCTTTTATGGGTCAAGGCCTAAAAGGACTGGTCCTTTTAGACCCTACTAAAAAAAACAAAACTAGCTTCCATCCTTTTCTCCCAAGAAAAGGATGTCTTTTTCTTGATCTGGATTGTTGGCATAAGATCCCAACAGTTTAGAGTTAATATATTATAAAAATATTATTATCTTAATCCAATAGTCCAGATCAAGAAATGGACCATCTTTTTCTTGGGAGAGAAGGATAGAAGCCGAATCCAAAAAACAATAGTCATTTTTTTAGGGCCGACCTGTGAGCATAAGGGTCAGGGCCAACCCTACAAGGTCAAAGCTATTTCAACAATTTTTATTATCTTTTTTAGTTTTGAGACAAAAATCTTAAACCCGACCTTTATAACTTAAAGGCCTAAAAGGATCGGCTTGACGGGTTCGACTCGTTTTTCTTGCTCTAACTATCATCTAGACCCAGTTAACATTTACTTTTCTGACTTTGATGTGTTGCCACAACTTTCAACAAGCCATATTTAATATTGCTAGAAGCATGGTTGTTGAACCCGGACCGGACCGGCCGGTCCAGCCTGGAAACCGGCGAACCGGCCAGTAAACCGGTCCGGTCCAAGTTGACATTTAAAAAAAAAAAATTTTACATTTTTCCTTTAGAATTTCATACTATAAGTCTAAAATTTTCAATTTCTCACCGGTTTGGTCCCGGTTTAGCTCCGGTTTGGCCCCGGTTTGATCCACTGACCCTTAACCTAGTACCCCGACCGGTTCAATGCCCGGTCCGAGTTTTAATACCTTGGCCAGAAGTAGAACATGCAGTTTGGGGGCCCAGCTTCATCCATTTTCTCAGAAAGAAAAGGACCCTCCTTTTCTTTCTATGAGTTGTCAGATTGAGATCTCAACGGTTCAGATTTAATATGTTATAAAAATATTATTATTATATTAGTATATTAAAAATATTATTATAAAAATATATTAAATCTAGACCATTGTGATCTCAATTCGACAGCTCAAAAAAAGAAAAGGAGCGTCCTTTTCTTTTTGAGAAAAGGACTGAAGCCATTTCCATAGTTTGGGGCTCCTTAATCCAACACTTACACTGTAAATTGCCTAAAAAAGACTTCCGATATTTTTTTTACATTAAAACAGTTAAACAGGAATTAAGATGTTAAAACTTATATATGAAGCATCCAAATGAAAAACGTAGAAACATCAGAAAAAGAAAAGGTGAATATTGAACGACATTTAAAAAGAAGAGTATTGTTCTTTTTCTTTCTATGAGCTGTCGGATTGAGAAAAAGGATTCCTTGGCCTTACAGGGTTGGTCTTTTACAGGTCAAGGCCTAAAAGGACCGATCCTTTTAGACCCTGCTAAAAAAATGAAACTAGCTTCCATCCTTTTCTCCCAAGAAAAGGATGTCTTTTTCTTGATATGGACCGTTGGATTAAGATCCCAACAGTCCAGATTTAATATGTTATAAAAAATATAATTATTTAATATATTATAAAATATTATTATATAATAATATTTTTATAATATAATAAATCTGGATTGTTGGGATCTTAATCTAACGGTGCAGATCTAGAAAAGGACCATGTTTTTCTTGGGAGAAAAGGATAGAAGCCGAAACAAAAAAAAATAGTCATTTGTTTATGGCTGGCCCGTGAGTATAACGGTCAGGGCCAGCACTACAAGGTCAAAGCTATTTGAACAATTTTTACTATACTTTTTATTTTTTAGCACAAAATCTTAAACCCGACCTTTATAAATTAAAGGCCTAAAAGGATCGGCTTGACGGGCTCGACCCGTTTTTCTGGCTCTAACTATCATTTAGACCCAGTCAACATTTACTTTTCCAACTTTGATGTGTTGCCACAACTTTCAACACGCCATATTTAATATTGCCAGAAGTAGAACATGTAGTTTGCGGGCCCGGCTTCGCCCATTTTCTCAGAAAGAAAAGGACCCTCCTTTTCTTTCTGTGAGCCGTCAGATTGAGATCTCAACGGTTCAGATTTAATATATTATAAAAATATTATTATTATATTAAAAATATTATTATAAAAATATATTAAATCTAGACCATTGTGATCTCAATCCAACGGCTCACAGAAACAAAAGGAGCGTCCTTTTCTTTTTGAGAAAAGGACCGAAGCCATTTTCGCAATTTGGGGCTCCGTAATCCAACATTGACACTGTAAATTGCCTAAAAAAGACTTTCGATATTTTTTTTTTACATTAAAACTGTTAGACAAGGATTAATGATGTTAAAACTTATATATGAAGCATCCAAATGAAAAACGTAGAAACATCAGAAAAAGAAAAGGTGAATATTGAATGACGTTGAAAAAGAAGAGTATTGTAACAAGCTTAAATATTTCAGTTTTGAATAGTTACTTTAAAAAATAGACTTACTTGGATAAATAAAGGTCGGGATTAAGATCCCAACCGTTGGATTAATCCAATAGTCCAGATCAAGAAAAGGACAATCTTTTTCTTGGAAAAATGGATAGAAGTCGAAACAAAAAAAAAACAGTCACTTTTTTTAGGCCAGCCCGTGAGTATAAGGGTCAGGGCCTGCACTACAAGGTCAAAGCTATTTAAACAATTTTTACTATCCTATTTAGTTTTGAGCACAAAATCTTAAACCCGACCTTTATAAATTAAAGGCCTAAAAGGATCGGCTTGATGGGCTCGACCTGTTTTTCTGGCTCTAACTATCATATAGACCCAATCAACATTTACTTTTTTGACTTTGATGTGTTGCCACAACTTTCAACACGCCATATTTAATATTGCCAGAAGTAGAACATGCAGTTTGGGGGCCCGGCTTCTGTCATTCTCTCAGAAAGAAAAGGACGCTTCTTTTCTTTCTGTGAGCCGTCAGATTGAGATCTCAACGGTTCAGATTTAACATATTATAAAAATATTATTATTATATTAGTGTATTAAAAATATTATTATAAAAATATATTAAATATGGACCATTGTGATCTCAATCCGACAAATCACAGAAAGAAAAGGAGCGTCCTCTGCTTCCTGAGAAAAGGACCGAAGCCATTTTCGCAGTTTGGGGCTCCTTAATCCAACACTGACACTGTAAATTGCCTAAAAATACTTTCGATATTTTTTTTACATTAAAACTTTTAGACAGGGATTAATGATGTTAAAACTTATATATGAAGCATCCAAATGAAAAAGGTAGAAACATCAGAAAAAGAAAAGGTGAATATTGAACGACGTTGAAAAAGAAGAGTATTGTAACAAGGTTAAATATTTCAGTTTTGAATAGTTACTTTAAAAAATAGATTAACTTGGATAAAGAAAGGTCGGGATTAAGATCCCAACCGTCGGATTAATCTAATGGTCTAGATCAAGAAAATGACCATCTTTTTCTTGGGAGAAAAGGATAGAAGCCGAAACAAAAAAAACAGTCATTTTTTTATGGTCGGCCCGTGAGTATAAGGGTCAGGGCCAGCACTACAAGGTCAAAGCTATTTGAACAATTTTTACTATCCTTTTTAGTTTTGAGCAAAAAACCTTAAACTCGACCTTTATAAATTAAAGGCCTAAAAGGATCGGCTTGATGGGCTCGACCTGTTTTTCTGGCTCTAACTATCATATAGACCCAATCAACATTTACTTTTCTCACTTTGATGTGTTGCCACAACTTTCAACACGCCATATTTAATATTGCCAGAAGTAGAACATGCAGTTTGGGGGCCCGGCTTCAGTCATTTTCTCAGAAAGAAAAGGACGCTTCTTTTCTTTCTGTGAGCCGTCAGATTGAGATCTCAACGGTTCAGATTTAATATATTATAAAAATATTATTATTATATTAGTGTATTAAAAATATTATTATAAAAATATATTAAATATGGACCATTGTGATCTCAATCCAACAAATCACAGAAAGAAAAGGAGCGTCCTCTGCTTCCTGAGAAAAGGACCGAAGCCATTTTCGCAGTTTGGGGCTCCTTAATCCAACATTGACACTGTAAATTGCCTAAAAAGACTTTCGATATTTTTTTTACATTAAAACTTTTAGACAGGGATTAATGATGTTAAAACTTATATATGAAGCATCCAAAAGAAAAACGTAGAAACATCAAAAAAAGAAAAGGTGAATATTGAACGACGTTGAAAAAGAAGAGTATTGTAACAAGGTTAAATATTTCAGTTTTGAATAGTTACTTTAAAAAATAGATTAACTTGGATAAAGAAAGGTCGGGATTAAGATCCCAACCGTCGGATTAATCTAATGGTCTAGATCAAGAAAATGACCATCTTTTTCTTGGGAGAAAAGGATAGAAGCCGAAACAAAAAAAACAGTCATTTTTTTTATGGTCGGCCCGTGAGTACAAGGGTCAGGGCCAGCACTACAAGGTCAAAGCTATTTGAACAATTTTTACTATCCTTTTTAGTTTTGAGCAAAAAATCTTAAACCCGACCTTTATAAATTAAAGGCCTAAAAGGATCGGCTTGACGGGCTCGGCCCATTTTTCTGACTCTAACTATCATCTAGACCCAGTCAACTTTTACTTTTCTGACTTTGATGTGTTGCCACAACTTTCAACACGCCATATTTAATATTGTCAGAAGTAGAACATGCAGTTTGGGGGCCCGGCTTCGGTCATTTTCTTAGAAAGAAAAGGACTCTCCTTTTCTTTATGTGAGCTACAGATTGAGATCTCAACGGTTCAGATTTAATATATTATAAAAATATTATTATTATATTAGTATATTAAAAATATTATTATAAAAACATATTAAATCTGAATCATTGTGATCTCAATCCGATAGTTCACAGAATGAAAAGGAGCATCCTTTTCTTTCTGAGAAAAGGACCGAAGCCATTTTCGCAGTTTGGGGCTCCTTAATCCAACACTGACACTGTAAATTGCCTAAAAAAGACTTTTGATATTTTTTTACATTAAAACTGTTAAACAGTGATTAATGATGTTAAAACTTATATATGAAGCATCCAAATGAAAAATGTAGAAACATCAGAAAAAGAAAAAGTGAATATTGAACGACTTTGAAAAAGAAGAGTATTGTAACAAGGTTAAATATTTCAGTTTTGAATAGTTACTTTAAAAAATATATTTACTTGAATATTTAAAAAATAGATATATTTGAAGAGTATCTATCTAATGTGAATATTATATAATTTCAGTTTAGAATATTTACTTTTTTAAATATAGATTTGTTTTGATAAAGTAAACATGGATTTATTAATTACTTTGGAAATTAATATAGTAGGAGCCTTAGGGTCTGTTTGGCATAGGGGAAGTGGGGTAGTAAATTTTAATAAATATAATATGCAAAATAAAAGAGTAATAAAAATTAATTAACAAAATTTCAACCCCACTTCTCCAATTTTTTTAAATCCAAGTCATAAAAATTTATCACTCTCTCCCTTAACCTCCAATTCCCTCATACCACAAACCCAAAATTTACCCTCTCATTTTTTTAAATTTTGAGTTCTTGCTTAAAATTTACTTTCTCATTCTTTTTAAATTTTGGATTCCAGCCCAAAATTCAAATTCTTTCAACCCAAAAAGGTAATTTACTCACCCTCCCATTCCCTCTCACCCCTCCCTTCCCTCAAACCAAACACACCCTTAAAGTATGTGATTGCAACTAGGTTAAATATTTTTGAAAGTAAAAGTAAACTAAATCTTTCCATTTCCCCAAATTTAACTCGAGCAAACTATACAAGTCCTATGATTTTTTACTGTCTGTTTGGCATGAGAAAAATGGAGAGGAATGCTTTTCAGCCGGTAAAATGGAGAGGAATGGAGGGAAATTTCTATTTACAGAAACAAATATAAATATATTATTTTTATATCATACAAACAAACACACATATATAATTTAATATATTATTAAATATTTTATTGACAAAAGTATATTTTTAGTCCTTTAAGTTTAAAAAGGTTCTATTCTAATCCTTTAACTTTAAAAAAATGTGTTTTTAGTACTTTAAATTAACATAATTACTCTCTCTCTCTCCAGTTGGCACTCCTTCTCAAGGTACTGAAAACCGGACCGGACATCGAACCGGTCGAGACACTGGGTCAAGGGTCAGTAGTTCAGACCGGGGTCAACCCGGGGGTCAGACCGGGAGTCAAACCGGGGTTAATTAAAAAAATATATATAATTTAAATGTTTATGTATACTATTTAAAAAACTACATAAGAGTTTTTTTTTCCAACCAATAGTCAAATATAACATTGTGAACCTAATACCCACAAAAGTATCATTAAATATATAAGGATTTTACTCCAACCAATACAAAACAACTTCCACAATACTTTTAAAACTCCTTGCAAATCAAAAAATTTCAAAGAAATAATTTTAAAAAAGACAAAATGACGTCGTTTGGGATCTAAAAAATTTTTAAAAATAAAAAAAAAAGGGCCAACCGGTTCACCCCGGGTCGGACCGGTTCAGACCGGGTCGACCGGGTCAGTTAGACCCCGGTTTTTAGACCTCAACCGGACTGGTCCGGCGATCGGTTCACCGGTTTCCGGTCTGATCCGGTTTTTAACACATTACTCCTTCTACCTCTAATCCTCTCTCTCCTTTTATTTTTTTTGTAATTTTCTTGAAATCATTGATTTATAAGCCATTACTTTTGTAACTCTCCCCCCAATTCTGGTCAACGTTGATGTATTGGGGTTGATTAAATTAAAGTAGAAAGGAGAAAGAAAATGGAAGTAGTGCTGAGAAGAGAGGATTAGAGGTGGAAGGAGTGCCAATTACTTAAAAGAGGAACAAGAAAATGGAAAGAATATTGGAGTAGAGAAGCCAGTAATGAAAGAAAGTGAAGAGTGTGTACTAGTGGAAAGAAGATGTGGGCAATAATTCCTATTATTAAATTATTATTTTTTGATTCGGCATTTGGAATATATAAGACTTTCTTTTTATGTTTTTAAAATTTAAGCATGCTTTTTTAACTACATAGTTCACATTTTCCGTCAGATGAAGTTAATGTTGTTAGGATTAAGAGACAAAGTATATTTTATAAACTTAAGGGACTAACTAAACATTTGAGTAAATATAAAGGACTAAATATATATTTTAACCTAAAACTAAACATTTGAGTAAACATAAAGTACATTTCACGCTTTATGTTTGTGAAATTGACACGTTATATAGCTATAACATTGTCATATGTGCAATTAATAACTTTGAAAATGAAGCATTCTACATTTTATAATATTTATCACAAATTATTTTCGGGTTTTGCATTATAATTATCCAGTTCTAGAAGTCTAGTTATTTGGCTTGAAATTTAATTAACATTTAAATATGTAATAATTGTAATCATTAAATATTATATCTTCTGTTTGTTCGAGGTTAAAATTGCCGAGACCCATAATTTTGAATATTTTATGTCAAAGTTTTAAATTTATAATTTTGACAGTTTATATACATGATCGTACTGCTTGATACGTTGATATTGACGAGACTACAGCCCAAAAATGATTTATTTGAACTTTTTATTTTTGTAGCCTATATTAAATAATGTTAAATTCAATATGAATATGTGAGTGCGCGCGCATGAGAAATAAGTTTGGGTTAGAGGATTGGAGTTTTTCAATTTGAACACCAAAAAAAAAAAAAAAGAGTTTAATACTTTACTCATATTTTATTAATGACTATCTCCAATTCAAATGTAATCAAATTTATAATCAATAAAAAAATATCGCATATATTTCAGATTTTATTTATGTTATTTACTTATCATCAAGTGTTCTGTTATTCACTCCTATTTTTCATATTTTAAATTTTGTTAATATATAATTTTGTTACCGTATATCGTAAGTTTTTTTAAAAAAGAGAAAGAAAATCATAGACCACAAGTTTCTTAGCCACAAAATGCTATAAATAGGAGTTGTGCATGTTCAACAAAAGCCACAGTACCCAATTAGTTTCATCATATAGAAAAGTCACTTGGCCTGTTTTAGCTTCTCTGAATATGGGAAGGCGCCTCATAGTAGGATTTGCATTGCTTTTCCTATTGTCTGAAATTGCCCAATTAGTTTTGTGTGAAAGATGCATTGAATCAGAGAAGCAAGCTCTTCTCAAGTTCAAAGCATCTTTTCATCCCGATCCATCTCGTCCTGATTATTATCCATCTAAGAACCTTTCCTCATGGAATCCCAAAACCAATTGTTGCCAGTGGGATGGCATATCTTGTCACAATGTTACTGGTCATGTTCTCAAACTTGATCTCAGTGACTATGACCTAGAAGCTAATGGTGCTGATCCATCTTTGTTGGTGTTGCAACATTTGATTTATTTGGATTT
Organism: Inga oerstediana; assembly: GCA_963210345.1. Lineage (NCBI taxonomy): Eukaryota > Viridiplantae > Streptophyta > Magnoliopsida > Fabales > Fabaceae > Inga > Inga oerstediana. Next base: position 64,343,061 of record OY723401.1, on the reverse strand, counting down.
GAGTTGGAACAACTTCAATGCTTTCTCAATTCCTTCCTTTTTTGGTTCTATGGAGCGGTTGAGATATCTTTCAATCTCAGATGCTAATTTCACAGGAAAGATTCCTACCAATCTTGGTGGAAACCTCACAAACTTGCAGTTTCTTGATCTCAGTTGGAATCATTTGCACACCAATGACATGAGTTGGGCGTCTCAACTTGAGTCTCTGCAATATCTCAACCTGAGTGTTGTGTACCTTGGAGAAGCTCACAACTTGTTCCAGGTACTTCACATGCTTCCTTCTTTGTTACAACTCCAATTAGAAGGATGTGGACTTGGCAACTTGTCCACTCCTCTTCCCCCCATTAATTTCACAAATAATGCTAGAGTTCAGCTCCTGAATCTGGCTTTAAATGAAATTGATGGCCGAATCCTTCATGCTTTCCAAAATTGGACTTCTGTTGAATTCCTTGACCTCAGTTTCAACAATTTTAGCTCATTGCCTTTGTGGTTCGGAGAGTTTAAGAATCTGGTTTCTCTTGATCTTTCTGGGAATACACTTTGTGGGCCCATTCCTATTGCTTTGCGGAACTTGACTACCCTTCAAGACCTTACTCTTTCTGGAAACAATTTCAATTCAGTGCCATTGTGGTTCGGAGATTTGAAGAATCTGGTTTCTATTGATCTTTATGGGAATACACTTTGTGGGCCCATTCCTATTGCTTTGCGGAACTTGACTACCCTTCAAGAACTTATTCTTTCTAAAAACAATTTCAGTTCAGTGCCATTGTGGTTCGGAGATTTGAAGAATCTGGTTTCTATTGATCTTTCTGGGAATACACTTTGTGGGCCCATTCCTATTGCTTTGCGGAACTTGACTACCCTTCAAGAACTTATTCTTTCTAAAAACAATTTCAGTTCAGTGCCATTGTGGTTCGGAGATTTGAAGAATCTGGTTTCTATTGATCTTTCTGGGAATACACTTTGTGGGCCCATTCCTATTGCTTTGCGGAACTTGACTGCCCTTCAACACCTTGATCTTTCTAAAAACAATTTCAGTTCAGTGCCATCTTGGTTAGGAGAGTTAAGGAGCCTTCGCCATCTAGACATCTCCATGAATCCAAACATAGCCACTATGGAAATTTCTGTGTCAAAAATTTTAAACAACATATGCCATTTAAAAAGATTATATTTTCGACATAGCAATCTTCAAGAAAAAGCATTCGATGACTTTGATTTTTCTAGATGCATCAAATATGACATTGAGGAATTATCCTTGGCTGGTAATAAACTCAATGGCCATTTGCCAACTTGGGTATGGCGTCTTGAAAAACTAAATGGACTTGATCTTTCAAGCAATTATTTTTGTGGTAATATTCCTCAAAGTGTTGGTCAACTTGTAAATTTAACATACCTTGATCTCTCAAGTAATTCTTTAACTGGCCTCATTCCTCAAAGTCTTGGCCAGCTTGTAAATTTAACATACCTTAATCTCTCAAATAATTCTTTTAGTGGAAATATCCCTCAAAGAATTTGTCACCTTGTAAATCTAAGGGGCCTTGATCTTTCTTTTAACAATTTCTCTGGTGAAATTCCAAATTGTTGGAGAGATAATAGATTATTCGAAATAAATCTTTCATTCAATAAACTTTCTGGTGCCTTCCCTATCTCAATTGGCAAGCTTTCCTCACTATTTTTTTTGCATTTGAACAATAATTATCTTGAAGGAAAGCTTCCATCAACTTTGAAAAATTCAAAGCAATTGTTAATTTTAGATTTGGGCGAAAATAAGTTTTTTGGAAGTATACCATCATGGACCAATAAAACTTTTCCTACCTTGCAAATTCTGAAGTTGCGAGATAACATTTTAGATGGTAACATTCCTTCTACTTTGTGCCAACTCAAATCACTCCAAATATTGGACCTTGCAAATAACAACTTAAGTGGCTCAATACCCCATTGCATTGGCAATATTACAGGAATGACTAAAGATAGTGCTCATATGCAAAATTCAATGGATTATGACTTTTATTATGATGTGAACGTGATTGAGCCTATATCCGACAAGAGGCATCATGAGGATGTGAAACAAGTTATGAAAGGGAGAGGATATGACATTATTGGACGAGTCTTGCTTCTTATGGTAAATTTGGATTTTTCAAATAACAGTTTAGAAGGTTGGATTCCTCTTGAGTTATTCTCGCTTGTTGGATTGATAAGCTTGAACCTTTCATACAATCATTTTAAAGGAGATATTCCAGAGATTATTGGGGATATGAAATCCCTTGAATCCTTTGACATCTCTTGTAACCAAATTTCAGGCACAATTCCAAAGAGTATGTCCAAGCTAACAACATTGAGCCATCTGAATATGTCATACAATAACCTTTCAGGGCCAATTCCAACTGAAAATCAATTCTTGACTTTGGATGATCCATCTATTTATGCTGGCAACCCTTTTCTTTGTGGAATCCCACTACAGAAAAAGTGCCAAGGTGATAATCCTCATCAAGTTCCTGAAGCCAAAAAATCGAAAGATGAGGATGATTCAGAAAAAGTGTGGTTTTATTTTATCATAGCAATTGGGTTTGCCGTTGGCTTTTGGGGAGTTATTGGGACTTTGGTGTTGAAGAAGAGTTGGAGATATGCTTGTTTCCGACGAGTGGAAGATGTAGCAGATGACATATATGTGTTTACTTCAATAAAAATAGTAAAGCTGAAGAGGCTTCTCACAAACCATGTCCATGATTGATCTTTGTAGTTGTATGTGTATCTTTATTATCTCTCTTGTTGTAAGAATCATGTAATGTTCACTGTGAACAAAAGTACTAAATCTTCTATTCTTTCAAACTTTTTGTTTGTCTATAAGATTATATTTTAATGTCATTATAAAACTCATTACATGATTAGTACATTAATCTATATATTGTAAATCAAATTCTTCACGCCTATATATTCATTCATCAACGCTCAAATAAATGGCATGGCTAGTAAATATTGCCTTGTTTAATTGAGCATAGTTGAGAAGTAACGGCCAATTAATAAGCCTAAAACAAATATTGTTGAAATAATTTATACGGTTAATACTATTTTTTATCCTTGTATTTTACAATCATTTTGATTTTAATCCCTGAAGTTTCAAATAGATGGTTTTGGTCTTTCAAATTTACTTCATTTCAAATAGTTAGTCCTTCTAGTTTGGAAAGGACGTTGACTCTTTTAAGTTTGATGATGTGATATTAATGTAGTTAAAATTACTTATGTGGGCAACTGACTGGGCAAAATGATTGCTCAAATTATAGAAAAAAACCCACTCATCTTGCCCGCAATTTTAACGGCATTAATACCACCTCATCAAACTTAACACCCTTAACATCCTTTTCAAACTACAAGGACCAACAGTTTGTAACCAAGTAAATTTCAGCAACCAAAACCACATGTTTAAAACTTGAGGAATCAAAACAAAAAATGATGATAAACTACAAGAACAAAAGATTATATTAACCCTAATTTATACTAAAAGAGAAGACAATAGTCAGTTGAAATAGCAATAATATGATATAATATAGAGCAGAACATTATTAAAAAGAAAAAAAAAATGTAGAGATAACTAAGGACGTATGATATTAGGCGCTGAATTTAGGATATGTTAGTGTATGTTTGTGAAGCAGCAAGATCCAAAAATGAGCTAAAGAAGAGGGAAAAGTAATAATAGCTGAGTTTGCTCAAATTGTAATAAATATTTTCTCAAGGGGGCAGAGTCAGAATTTAAGAATGAGAGAAGCCAAGATTGAAACAATACCGTTCTACGTGAGAGAAGTTCCAATCACTTAAGCACTAGGTCTCGAGTTTCAAACCGTGAATGCAAAAACCACTAAATAATAGTCTCATGCCTTTTATTTGCACATTTCAGAAAACCATTTTATTTTAACTTCTTTCCACAAGATCATAGTTTGTGAATGTGTGTATTTCTTTTCTCCAGGTTCTGATTAAGATATTTGCTTATCCTAATAAAATAAGATTGGCATGTGCTTAATCAGTGTATGCATGCATGCATAATTAAAACATTATTAATTACATAATGATATTTTCATTCAAATTTCACAACTACATATTTACCTTCTTTTCCAGCGTGGACTAGATATCAATTGTTCTCTTTTCTCATTCTATGAATCTATGACTACAATATTTCATGATAATCTATAACTTTTTATTTGGCCAGCCAATCTAACCGTAAAAAAAGTTTTCATATACTTCTCTTGGCACATCTGGACAAAATTTATTTTTAGAGGTTTCACAAATACGAGATTATTTATATAATCACCTCTTCAAAATGGGTGCTCCCAAACCAAAGTGGAAAAGCATGGGCATTTTATAATAATGAATGCATTAACAAACAAAATACAGAGCCACTCAAAAGCTTTTGTAAATAAATAAGTCCATCCAAAACACTAAGGGATATTTCACCAAAAAATTATTTGATTATATGATGCATACTTATAAATACTACTAGTATTTATTTATTGACAAAGCCCCTGGTGTTAAAAATATGATAACTCTACTTTTTCCTTTCCCAAACAAATACCCATGGATTACTTGCAACTTATCTGCATAAAATGAAATAGTAGCAACGATACTATGCCACCAACAACTTAAACACGTTACTAAAATTATAAATTACATTAGAGAGAGAAACACCACAAACACACACCCACCCACACACACACACACACACACACAGAGGCTTTACAAGAATGTGATTATTTATATGATCTGATCCATCATCCAAAATGAGTACTCCCAAACCGAATTGGATTAGCATAGGGGTGTTATACTAACAAACAAACAAATAAATGAACAAATAAAGGGACTCAGGTCCTTCAAGCTAAAGCCTAAATAAGCTTAATAATTGAGACAGATAAGTGAGATTTGTGCGATGCTGCAGTCACCCAGTATTCACCAACCTAGCTAGCTAGAAGACCCTCTTTCATCTTAACACTCATAACCTTCCTTCTCAAGTTCAATATTCACATAAAAAGGTAATTCTTTTTCTTTCATTAACAAAATGTGTTAGAACAATATGCGTTTGTTCATGAATCTGGGGAATCCCATATGACAAACACCAGCAAAACTAGGGATTCAGATGTCAAGGAGTGAATCTCCCAAGTAGTCTCAACGTTCCCATAGAAACCCATAAAAAAGCACATAAAGCAACAAGAACTGGCAAGAAGAAGAAGATTCCCCTTCCTTTACCTGCTCTCTTCACAATTGCAGTTTCATTAGCAGCAGCAGCAGCTATGCTTGCCTGCTTCACATTATCTCTCACCCTACTAAAGCTAGACACCCGCTCAAGAGCCCGATTTGCATTTTCGGCAGCCGATGCAGGAGTGGTAGGTATTGACTCAAGGAAGGCCCAGAGAGCAGAAGACAATCTACTTGTAGGAACTTCTCTCACACTGCTACTTTGATTATGATTACCTTCAGCAGGCAAGATGGCAGATTCATAACCCCCACCTAAAAATATGACCAGAAACTAACATATGTTAGAAATCGTCTGTGTTGTTTCTTTTGTTTTTGTTTGTCTATTTTTGTACAAAAGCCACATGAAACAAGCTCAAGTCTCATTAATATTAGTACAGAAAGCTGTCAAAGATGCCACAACACTAATAGTCAAGGAAGGTTTCTTCCATGCATTAGTCGGCTATCAACCAATGGAAGTCAACTTCGAAGAGTTCAGCACAAATGAGAAGTGAAGCTTGCATCTCCATTCAAAACAAAGATAGTAAAATCATTATTTGGAGGTTGAGCTAAACCATCAACACTGTTTGTGGTGCCGATGAGTGTACCTGAGGTTGATGAAGAGTAAGAAACATTAGCATGTTCTGCTGAACTCATGATCTGCCTTTCACGAAGCATCCAGAGTTCACTTAGATCTCCATTGTCTCCAGGGGGCAGAAACTGATAATGCTGATTCACAACATTAGTGTCAAAAGTATTCATATGAGGATGTGACACAGTTCCCTGGTCAATATGCCCCATGTCACGAAGAAACATCTCTGCATCATGGTACAAGTCAAGTGCACTTAAACCATCTTCAAACTCTAAGTTCTCCAAAGGATTTTCTATTCTGAGCAGTGCTGGTTCAGGATCGATGAGATCATTCATTTCCAAGAAGTCATCCTCGTGAAGGAGGGGCTCCTCTACTTGAACACTGGGACCAGAGGTGACTTCAGGTGCTTCAGAAACATGCACGTGAGAGATAACTGATTGGGTAGGGTCATAGTAGTGATCACTTGAATGAAACATTTTGATTGGCTCAGCAAATGCCGCCTCACTAGAAATTTGATCCACCACCACACTGTGTGTTTCTTCAGCAGCAACCTAGAATGGATGATTATAAAGAACAGAGTTAATGAAAAATCATGCCAAAAAATATCATGTAGCACCCTGCAATGATCGAATTATAAGAACAAGAAGTTACTAAACATGCCAAGATCACAGTGAGGAAAATAAAATTGATGAATAAAATTCCATACTGATCACTTCTATAATGCCAGAACTCATGCAGACCATATCTTACTTCCCTCTTATCTACAAACCCCACCCAAAAAAAGAGAGAAAGCCAGAACTGAAGAAAAACAGTACAGAGAATAAATGATGGACTCAGTGATATTCACCATTCACTTTATAGTGTTTATGCTAGTAAAGGATGAAATAAGATCCAAAAGAGTCTGAGGGTAGAAGAGAGACAACTAAAAATAACTAGGTTTAGTCAAATGTCTCACACAGTGTGTGAATGGAAAGGAGAGAATGTTTTAGGCAAATGTCTCACACAGTGTGGTTTCTGCATGGGTTTTAGGCATAATGGTGAATGGGAAGAGAAAAAGGGAAGATTTTTTTAAGGTTGGAGGCCACCGGGCCCTTTTGAAAGCTAGAAGTCACTGCCATCTTTCATTTTTCTCCTACACAGCACTACAGCTACAATATTTGTTCAGCCACCTATTCCTCCCCATTTCTGTCAATAGAGAAGGATAGGCAGGCAACATATACATAAACAAAACCAGAGTTCTAAAGGTTCTATAAGAAAACAAACCTGAGGTACAGCAGGACACAGGGGGGGCAGATCAGGAATCTGTTCATCCATCATTTTTTTCAAGATCTCATCGAGTTCATCATCAAACAAAGGCTGTTCTCGACCATTAAAAGTCACAGTATCAACAGAATTACCCTCATCAACTTGTGAAATCGAAGCCTCCTTGCCAACTGAATTAACATTAAAATCTACAAAGTCATCATCTACCCATTCTTCTTCTTTAAACAGCGCGCCATACTGTTCACCATTTTTAGGACCAGGTCCGCTTTTCTTGAACACCTTGTAAAGTGCATAATAGTCCTGATAATTTACAGATCCAAACAAAAGGTTCAGTAAGCAATACATTTTCACCATCAGCATGAGTTCATATTGAAATAAAAAGAAAGGTAAAGCAAATAAGACACTTGAAGATGATACCTTACAATCCTGGCATCTAGCAAGCTCTTCTTCTTCCAACGTGTACTCATGCATAACCCAATCAGTTCGCGCACCATGTGGTGCTCTACCTCTATAGAAAACAAGCGTCTTTTTCACCCCAACGGCCCGAGAATTGTAGGTAATGTTACGATCCTTCCCTGTTGCTTTCCAGTACCCATGTCCTGTTGCTCGATTGGTCCTACCACTATTAGGATACTTTCTGTCTCTAGGACTGAAAAAGAACCATTGCCTATCACCGGTTTTTAGCACTGACTGCCCTGTAAAGCGTTTAAATTATAAGCAGATAAACAATCAAGAAGGTTGACAAACAACATAAGCTAACTAAACATAGAAAAGGGTAAAGAAAACCTTTGAAGTTAAAAGTTAACATTCAATCTTGCGATACAAAAAGAAGAAAAGACACTGTTGAACATAAATAAAGACAGAATGGCTAGTAGGATAGTCATCTATCTAAAATTCTCAAGCACCAGGATATCCTCAACTTCTTTAGCAAACCAAAACTTCTATGAATGGTTATCTTGCATACAATATCAATCATAAAGAAAACAATTATTGCTAATCTCAAAACACAAATCAGAAATTCATTAATAGCCTTACATCCATGCAGGTATCTATCACGAGAGATTTGGGGGATATTAACAAGGTTTCTTGGCATATGATTTGGACACGTATTGGCCAAGAGGTCTGAACACACCCAAATAATGCCTTGCTCATCAAATTCAACAAGAAATTATCAATCTGGTATCAAAGGAATAGAAACTCACCCAAACGCCTACCGATCAAAACGCATCCACAGAATCACACGTCAAATAAACACTAAACTTAGCCTGAATTGCTTCCCATTCTAACCAATTTCAACCACGAGAGCATATTTCACAATTAAATTCATGGACAAGAAGATCTAAGTTCATAAACTATTCAATATCAACCGATCAAACAAAATATAAAACCCTAACCCTAACGACCCGCAAACCCCCACCAAGAAAGTCAACGGCCAGGTAAACAAATATGATTCCAAGAGCAGAGCAAATACCAGGCAATTCCTCAGGATCCCACTTGTAGACATCAGTTTCACGAATTACATCGAGCTTCAGCCTCCTCCTACACATCTTCCTCTTCAGATAGTACATGACCAGTTCCTCATCGGTAGGATGGAATCGGAACCCCGGCATGGAAGCCATCATCTGGCTGAAAGACTCTGGAGAAGAATCCGCCGCCACCGTCATTTTCGATTCGATACCAGGAATACAAAAAACGAAATTCAAGATTCCCCAAGAACAAAAACCACTCCTATGATCCAAAATTCGAATCAAGACGCAGCAAATCGAAAACTACATGATCCGATAGAAAAATCGTAAAGGTAAGAGAACCAGAGAGAGTGTGAACGAAGTCGAAATGAATTTTCGCGACGCTATCGAATTTAGGGCGATAAAGGATTTTAGACTTGGGGGTAGTGTCGTGGTCAAAGAAGCAACTGGGAATTGCTTGGTCTACGACCATGGGTGGCAGTGAAATTTCCCGGAAGCGCCAGCGAGTGAGGATTCAGTGGTTTACGAAGTGAATGGCCCTGTGACGTCACTGAGTGTTAGAGCCGCCAGATGAGAGTGTCTGGGATCCAAATCAAATAATGTCAACCGTCCAATTAAAATCTCAGGGCTCTGAGTCTTTATTTATTTTTTAAAATTTTTCAATTAGGGTAAAACCTGAAAATCATAATTTTTATAGTTTTCAATTTAAAAAATTGATAATAAAAACTTGAAAATGGTGTAATTAAATTCAATTTTTCATTCACATTAAATTTTTGCTTTTTGTGTTTATTAGATTCGAACACGTGAAATATAAGAGGACATTCTTCCTCAAAAGTCAAAACCAACGTAACACTTGAACATTGATAGTTTTTTGTGTTTATTTTTATAATTATATTCATCTAAAAGCTTAATTAAGTTGATCAATTTTTTTATATATTTATAGTATAAATAAAATGGAAAAAATGCTTATTACATCTTAAAATTAAAAAATAAATATTGAAATCAAAGAACATTAGTAATTTAGATTAATCAAATATCCACAAACTAAAATCAAGACAAAATGGGGGATTGGAGGATTCAAATTAAAGGAACATGGTCGTAAGGTACACTCAGGTGCGTGTGATTGTATCCTCTAGTGTGAACATGGCTTTGGGAGCTAATTAAGAGGAGTGTTTGGCTTTGTTTCTTCCAAATTTATTTATACTCAGGTAGTAGAAAAGGAGCAGCATTAATTTATTCTTTATATACATAAATTTTGTTTTATTTTATTTTTGTCAATTAATAAAATAGTTCAAATGTTGCCCTTTAGCTGTTCAATTGGGTCTCTCTTTTCATCATTGGGAAAAAAAATAAAAACAATAAATATCAAATTTAACATATTGCTGACCTTATAATTGGGGCATGTGTTTTCATGAAAATGAAGGAACAAAGTTTGACCGTTAGAGTACAAACGTAATTAATCCAAATCATCACCATTACATCATCTCCTAATGGTTTGAGTGTTTTTTGTTCGTTACATACTTAATTGTTAAGTTTTTTATGAAAATAAAATAAAAGAGTAGCATTGAAAATATTATAATGATAAGGAGATTATAAATAAATCATATACATGGACTTTGAGGGGAGATATACAATGTATCTCTTAGTTTTTTATTTTTAGATGTTAGGTTTATAAATATCTTATGAATAGAACAAATCATGAATGTCAAAAAGAAAAATCATGAAGGTCAAAAAGAAAAAGTCATACTAGGGAATCAAATTAGTTGATGAAAAAATTAATTTTAAATACTCGTAAAATGGTAAGGTTTTGAATCTTATTTTATTTATGCTTCATACTTTAAAATTTATTATTTCAGTAAGAATAAATATACAAAATACACATAATTTTATAATTTTCAATTTAAAATGTTGATCATATTTTAACCTAAAAATGGTGTAATTTTTTTATCAAAATCAAGCATGAATTCAAGTTTCATTTGAATCAAACTTGTATTATTTTTTTCATTTTACAATCCCCTACATTGGTCTCAATTCTTTGAAATCCATCTTAAACTCTCCGTTCTCGTTGTTTGGATTAACTATGGAAAATTGATTTTATGCTATATAAGATAAATATGTAAGAGAAATTTTATCTAATAAATAGTAAAAGTAAATAAAAAAAAAAGTGATTATAGGAGTATCTAAATAAGGTAACACCCCAAAAATTTGAGAAGACTTACAAGGTACGAGAGAGGGGCCTCTTTATTTCCCTCATCGTTCATTTCCTTCCATTTCTTTATTTTTACCTTTAGATTAACCATGAACGGTTGAGATTCAATATCTTATAAAAAATAAAAAAATATATATAGAATATTTTAATAAAAATATAAAGATATGAGCTAGTTATATCAAATTTTAATGATTTACATTTATTTATATATATTTTTTGTTATGTAATATTATAATAATATTTTTATTTATAAGGCATATTTGAAACTTAGGGATGTTATCTAAAAAAAGTAAAAACCTCAAAAATAAATTATTTGGACAACAGTTATTTTCTAGAATTGATGACCTAAACAGGCAAGTATATAAATAAAAAATCAAGACATTGATCGGGAAAAAAAATCAAGACAGATTGCTGGCCGGGATTGCAGGATTCAAGTTGGATCCAATAAAGGCCGATCAACCAAAAAACTACCGGCTGATTAGGGGGCGATCAGGCGAAGTTCTTGAGGAACATGAGCTTATGGTGGACCTAGGTGCATGCGATTATACCCTCAGGTATGAACATAGTATTGGGAGGGAATTATTTAGGAGCGTTTAGCTTTGAGTCTTCCAAATTAATTTAGGCTCAGCTAGTAGAAAATGTGTCCTTTTAATTTGTTTTCTATATGTAAATTTTATTTTAATTTAGTTTTGTCAATTCATAAAGAAGTTGAAATGTTACCCTTTTAGCTGTCCAATTTGGTCCTTCTGTTACGTCATTGGGAACAAATTAAATAAAAAACAACAAATAACACCAACCTTAATTAAGATTTTGCGGACCTTAATTGAAGCATGTGTTTTAATGACAATGAAGGAACGAAGTTTTGAACTTGAGGTTACAAGCTGAATTAGCCAAATCATTACCTAATGGCTTAAGTGTCAATTTTTTTCATGGTTACATACTTAGTTGTTAAGCTTTAGATTGAAAATATATAAAAGATTAAACTATACAAAATCTCTCCCTCTTTTTTAACCTTGCTTCATACAAATCCCCTTAACCCTATAATTTCTCTTAGTTTAAAAATTTTACATTAAACTTCGCCAAGCTTTTATATTTACGCAGATAATTCTTTCATTATGTATTTGAAAATGATGGGAGTGTATCTGTTGTAAATATTATGTGTAAGTGTGTTAAAGGAAGAAGTCTCATATAACTTAAGATTGAGAACGCCCTAGTATAAAATTAAATATGAGCTTGAGTTAGTAAAAAAACTAATAAGAGGAGTCTTTGAACGGATCGTTGGAGATGACCGTTGGAATTTTAATTTAACAATTTTAATAACATTTAAAATATTTTATTACATTAAATTATTATTAATACTATTTTTGTAACTGCCATTTTAATTGTCATTAAAACCGTTAAATTAAAGGCTAAAGTATACATTTAGTCCTTTATGTTTGGATCAAGTTTTATTTTAGTCCTTTATGTTTAAAAAGTGCATCTTTAGTACTTCAATATTAACACTGTTAGTTTCTTCTAATGAAAAATACTGACTCATCAAAACCACATTAGTTTAATCCTAATTGGCTACCCTGTCAACTCAAATTTTTAACAAATTCATATTTTAATTAAAATAATAATAAAATAAAATCTCGTTTAATCAATTTTTTCATATGCTATCCATTTCTAATCAGAAACCCTCTTCCACGGGGAACGCTTCCACTGTGAATCTTCAAAACCTTCCCCCATGAATAATCTTTCATAGCAAGAGCCAAGCTTCTTCAATGAAACTTGGTTTTGATTTGTAATCGAGTAATCTGTTTCTTCTCCTTCCTTTCCTTTTTATTCCGAGGCCTAAGTTGGATGCTGCATTCACACTTGTATATGGGTTTCTCCTAAACCCAGGAAAATGACTTCCTTTACTATGATCTCTTCTAATCGGTCATGGAGAAAGAAGGCTGTTGGTCGAGGGGGGGTTTTTGACAGAAAAGGGGAAGGAGATAAAAAAACGTTGATTAAAAATTAAGAATTTTTTATTATTATTTGATAAAAATTTGATTTGATGTGACTGCCAAACCATGATTAAAATAATATGTTTTTGATGAGCCAGCATTTTCCGTTAGATGAAACTAACGGTGTTAATATTGAAGGACTGAAAATGTACTTTTTAAACATAAGGGATTAAAATAAAACTTAACACACACATAAAGGACTAAACGCATACTTTAACCTAAATTAAAATTCCAACGGTCACCTCCAACGATCAATTCAAAGATTCCTCTTATTAGTTTTTTTACTAACTCAAGTTCATATTTAATTATATACTAGGACGTTCCCAATCTTGAATTGTATGAGACTTCTTCCTTTAATACACTCACACACAATATTTACAACAGTATCTACATGTAAATCAATGTTATATATGGTTAAGGAGATACGAAACTAAGCATCAGTTTTTTGTTTTATTTTGTTTTTTTTAGGGGGGGGTTTGGGTTTTTGCGGTAGCGCTGTTATTGAATTTTAATTTTAATGGTATTGGTGGAAAACAGATGGATAATCCTATTAGACATGAGAAATCACATCAAAATAGAAACTTGAGTGAGTGAGAGAGAGAGCGAGCGCACGCAAAGCAAAATATTTAACATATTAGATAATTGTAAATTTGTAGTAATAGATAAGACAAGAGAGGTAAAAAAGTTGGGAGTTGTGGTTCTTAAATCTCATCATTCACACAAAGGGATTGAACAAGAGATAGGGAAAAACATGAACCTAGAATTAGTGGGGAGTGTGTGCAAGTGGAGAAGACGCGAGGAAGAAAAGGTAGACAATTTTTAATGATAGATGGAGTATAGTATGACGTTAAAAGATAAGAGAGGAGATATATGTTCACTATTACAAATTTGCATATATATAACACTTAATAAATAATTATTACAGTGAATAAATATTATGTATGTCGAGGCGGAGACCACACAAGAATATATAATGCTAAAACGTAACAATTAATTATATGTATTGTCATATATTGTGAGTCAAAAATTCACGAAAACACAAATATAACGGTTACAGTTAATAATCGTCATTTTTTGAATGACAAAAAGGGTTATTCTTGCGAAACAAACGTCATGTAACACTGACAAATGATTTGTATTCTAACCTTATATCAGCAAAGATAAAAACATAACTGTTATATCAATTGACTATAGAGTATGAATGACAACATCAGCCTTTCATAATAAACAACAGTAATGTAAAAAACAACTCTAAAAAGCACCTTTTTCATAACCTCGTCCTATCCAATACCAAGTACATTTTAACTCTATTTAAATTGACCTATTTCTTTTGTTCTTAGTACTTTTCTTCGTCGATCGACCTCATCCTTCTATCATTCATTATAGTCAGATGCTATAGAGCTCTTTCGATTTATCATCCTCACCCTCCTTGTCCTCCACCACCACCACCACCTCCTCCTCTTCTGCCTCCTCCTCAAATGGAGGCTCTGCTGCAAACGTTGGCCAGCCTTGACCGCTTCACAAAGTGTCTTGCTACATACTCCCATAGTCTGAACAAGAAGTTGAACTTCATCCTTCATCATAATGAGGTTGTATATTATCGCTTCCTGTCAAACCCTTCATCTCCTTCCTCTGACGTTCAATGATGTGCCAAGCGAGGGGGACGAGAAGGAGGAGAAAGACAATAGTGGTGGTAATGACTGAAAACCGCTATTACTTTTTAGTTTTTATTTTTTGAGTATTAAAAAATTCAGCCCAAAAATATTTTTTAAAAAATTAATTGATATTTTACGGTTATTAGTAAATACCATTACTAAATTTCGGCATTTTACAAGAAAAATTCATGGTTTTTAGTAATTAGTTGTTGCTTATGTTGATAACCATAGCAATTTATAAGGACACATTTGAATCTATAACCCTCTCTATTCTAAAGAACACGTTTTACTGAATAACCCGCGAAACCCTTTTCCATTCTACTTCTATTTAATTAACAAGAAATTATCTTTAATACTAAAGGATGTGCTCGGCAATAAGATAATTCATGAAACCCTTTTTATTAAATCGTTTGAAAAATGAACTACACTTCTCCACTTCTATTTCAACTTATCATATCCAACTTATGACTTTTGTTCTTCTTCGATATCATGTACAAATGCAATAGATCTTCTGGTTCATCATCTTTTGATCTCCCTAAGGTAAAACTAAAAGATGATTGCCATCCACCGACAAGCATTAAAGGGCTTACTGTGACCTCCAACGTACGGTCGATGTTTACATGAAGGATCAATGCTTGAAGGAACTGACTTCTCTTGTTCGCTCTTTAAACGAGAAAGTGGATAAATTACTAAAGAATGATGAATTTGATAATGAAACAGATCATTTATCTCCATAACTTTTTATTTTTTGCTTGTTTATTCACATTCTCATTTTTTTTTTAATTTTTTTGTTTGTAATATAGTGTTGAATAATCAACTTAAAAAATTATTTAAAAAAAGTCAAATACACAACGGTTATTAAGTAAAACCTGTCACTTTTTATAATATCATGTTAAATACCTAATGATTATTAAGAAAAAATCGTCACCATGTACAAAACCTAACGATTGTAGTGTAAAATCGTGAACTTTTGTTCAAAGATTCATTACTGTTGTAAATTAAGAACCACAAAAAAAGGTCATCTTTCATAACAGTTCTAAACTTATACTATAAGTAAGTTTTGTCAAGTCTTTTAAAACACCCGCTATCTCGTGTCTCCTTACATTCCCAAGTTATTGCACTTAACAACTTCGGTTTGAAAGATATGCGAGTTGCTTCGATTGTCCTAACTCACTTTTTCATTTCAGAGCCCTAGCTAGTTCACATTCCTTTGCGAGCTCTATTCTTCTTATTTTTAGATATGATTTCTCTTTTACATTTTGCTTTCCACATTCTCCTTATTTTTCACTTTGTCTTGCCTAGCTAGGTTTTGATCTTAGTTGTGCATCATATTTTTTTGAAAAACACATTACTATGTTCCATGTGGATGATTGAATGAGTTTTGTTTTCCATTTAAAATGGTCAGTTCTAGTTCTTCCGGCATTAATAATGTCCCTAGTACCAATGTAACACTCGAACATGATGTTTTTTTGTGTTTGTTTTTATAATTATATTCATCTAAATGCTTAATTAAGTTGATCAATTTTTTTAAATATTTATAGTATAAATAAAATGGAAAAAATCTTATTACATCTTAAAATTAAAAAATAAATATTGAAATAAAAGAACAATAGTAATTTAGATTAATCAAATATCCACAAACTAAAATCAAGACAAAATGAGGGATTGGACGATTCAAATTAAATTCAATGAAGCTTAATTAGACTGTGAGGTTTTAAAGGAACATGGTCGTACGGTACACTCGGGTGCATGCGATTGTATCCTCTAGTGTGAACATGGTTTTGGGAGCTAATTAAGAGGAGTGTTTGGCTTTGTTTCTTCCAAATTTATTTATACTCAGGTACTCAGGTAGTCGAAAAGCAGCTGCATTAATTTATTCTTTATATATATAAATTTTGTTTTATTTTATTTTTGTCAATTAATAAAATAGTTCAAATCTTGCCCTGTAGCTGTTCAATTGGGTCTCTCTTTTCATCATTGGGAAAAAAATAAAAACAATAAATATCAAATTTAACATATTGTTGACCTTATAATTGGGGCATGTGTTTTCATGAAAATGAAGGAACAAAGTTTGACCGTTAGATTACAAACGTAATTAATCCAAATCATCACCATTACATCATCTCCTAATGGTTTAAGTGTTTTTTGTTGGTTACATACTTAATTGTTAAGTTTTTTATGAAAATAAAATAAAAAGAGTAGCATTGAAAATATTACAACTATAAGGAGATTATAAATAAATCATCTATGTGAACTTTGAGGGGAGATATACAATGTATCTCTGAGTTTTTTATTTTTAGATGTTAGGTTTATAAAATATCTTATGAATATAACAAATCATGAAGGTCAAAAAGAAAAACTCATATTAGGGAATCAAATTAGTTGATGAAAAAATTAATTTTTAATACTAGTAAAATGGTAAGGTTTTGAATCTTATTTTATTTATGTTTCATAGTTTAAAATTTATTATTTCAGTAAGAATAATTATACAAAATAAACATAATTTAAAATTTAAAATTTAAAATGTTGATAATATTTTAACCTAAAAACGGTGTAATTTTTTTTATCAAAATTAAGCATGAATTCAAGTTTCATTTGAATCAAACTTGTATTATTTTTTTCATTTTACAATCCCCTCCATTGGTCTCAATTCTTTGAAATCCATCTAAAGCCCTCCGCTTTGGATTAACTATGGAAAATTGATTTTATGCTATACTAAATAAATATGTAAGAGAAATTTTATATAATAAATAGTAAAAATAATTTTAAAAAAAAGTGATTATAGGAGTATTTAAACATGGTATCATCCTAAAAATTTGAGAAGAAACTTACAAGGCATATTTGAGACTTAGGGGGATGTTGTCTACAAAAAGTAAAAACCTCAAAAATAAATTATTTGAGCAAAAAATATTTTCTAGAATTAATGACCTAAACAGGCAAGTATATAAATAAAAAATCAAGACATTGACCGGGGAAAAAAAATCAAGACACATTGCTGGCCGGGATTGCTGGATTCAAATTGGATCCAAAAGGGCTGATTAGGGGGCGATCGGGCGATGTTGTTGAGGAACATGATCTTATGGTGCACCTAGGTGCATGCGATTGTTACCCTTACGTGTGAACACAGCATTGGGAGGGAATTATTTAGGAGGGTTTGGCTTTGTTTCTTCCAAATTAAATTAAGCTCAGATGGTAGAAAATGTGTCCTTTTAATTTGTTTTCTATGTATAAATTTTATTTTAATTTAGTTTTGTCAATTCTTAAAGCAGTTCAAATGTTACCCTTTTAGCTATCAAATTTGGTCTTCCTGTTACGTCATTGGGAACAAATAAAATAAAAACAACAAATAAGATTTTGCTGACCTTACTTGAAGCATGTGTTTTAATGATAATGAAGGAACGAAGTTTTGAACTTGGGATTACAAGCTGAATTAGCCAAATCATCACTTAATGGCATAAGTGTCAATTTTTTTTCATGGTCACATACTTAGTTGTTAAGTTTTAGATTGAAGATATATAAAAGGTTAAATTATACAAAATCCTTCCCTCTTTTTTCACCTTGCTTCATACAAATCCCCTTAACTTTATAATTTCTCTTATTTTAAAAATTTTACAATAAACTTCGCCAAGTTTTTATAATTACGCAGATAATTCTTTCATTATGTATTTGAAAATCACCTGAGGAGTGTATCTACATGTAAATCAATGTTATATGTGTGTGTGTACGCGCGCATAAAAGATAAAGCTTAGTTATTGAATTTTAAAGGTATTGGTGGGAAACAGATGGATAATCCTATTAGGCATGAGAAATCACATCAAAATAGAAACTTGAGAGAGAGAGAGAGAGAGAGAGATATGTATTTAACATATTCGATAAGACAAGTGAGGTAAAAAAGTTGGGAGTTGTGATTCTTAAATCTCATCATTCACACAGGGATTGAACAAGAGATAGGGAAAAACATGAACCTAGAATTAGTGGGGAGTGTGTGCAGGTGGAGAAGACGCGAGGAAGAAGAGGTAGACAATTTTTAATGATAGATGGAGTATAGTAAGGCGTTAAAAGATGAGAGAGGAGTTATATGTCCATTATTACAAATTCGCATATATATATATATATAATGTTTAATAAATAATGGTTACAACGAATAAATGTTATGTATGTTAAGACGAAGGCCGCATAAGAATATATAATATTAAAACATAACAATTAATTATATATACCATCATATATTGAGTGCGGGAATTCACAAAAACACAAATATAACGGTTATAGTTAATAATCGTCATTTTTTGAGTGACAAAAATAGTGGTTCTTATGAAACAAATGTTATATAACATTTACAAATGATTCGTCTTCCAACTTTATATCAACGAAAATAAAAACATAACGGTTATATTAATTGATTATAGAATATAAATGACAACAACAACCTTTCATAATAAACAATCATCATGTAAAGATCAACTCTAAAAAGCACCTTTTCATAACCTCATTTAATCCAACACCAAGTACATTTTAACTCTATTTAAACTAACATATTCCTTTTTTTTTTCTTAGTACTTTTCTTCATCCTCATTCTTCTATCATTCATCATGGTCAGCTAGAGAGCTTTTTCCATTTGTCATCATCACCCTCTCCTCCTCCTCCACCACCACCATTTCCACAAGCTCCTCCCTTTCCTCCTCCTCCTCCACCACCTTCTCCTCAAATGAAGGCTCTGCTACAAACGTTGACCAATCTTAACCGCTCCACAAGGCATCTCGCTATATACACCTATAGTTTGAACAAGAAGTTGAACTTCATCCTTCATCACAATGAGACTGTATATAATCGCTTCTCGTCAGACCCTTCATCTCCTTCCTCTAACGTAGATGATGTGCCAAGCAAGGGGGAGAGGTAGGAAGGGAAAGACAGCAGTAGTGGTAATGGCTAAAAACCGCTACTATTTTTTTTTTGAGTATTAAAAAATTTATCGTTAGGGTAAAGCAACCCAAAAATATTATTAAAAAAATAATTGATATTTCACGGTTATTAGTAAACACCGTTACTAATATTTGGCATTTTACAAGGAAAATTCATAGTTATTAGTAAATAACTGTTACTTATGTTGGCAACCATAACAATTTATAAGGACACATTCAAATCTATAACCCTTTCCATTCCAAAGAACATATTCTGCTGAATAACCTGCGAAACTCTTTCCATTCTACTTCTATTTAATTACAAGAAATTATCTTTAATACTAAAGGACGTGCTTGGCACCTTTCTATTTAAACATCTGAAAAATAAACTCCACTTCTATTTCAACTTATCATATCCAACTTATGACTTTTGTCCTTCGTTGATATCATGTACAAATGCAATAGATCTTCTGATTCATCATCTTTTGATCTCCCTAAGGTAAAACTAAAAGATGATTGCCATCCACCGACAAGCATTGAAGGGCTTATCCATGCAAACTATGACCTCCAACGTACTGTCGATCTTTACATGAAGGATCAATGAGTCATGGACAAGTGCTTAAAGGAACCGACTTCTCTTATTCGCTCTCTAAATGAGAAGGTGGACAAATTACTAGAGCATGATGAATTTGGTGATGCAACAGATCCTTCATCTCTATAACTTTTTATTTTTTGTATGTTTATTCACATTCTCGTTTTCTTTTTTATTTTTAATTTTAAATAATCAACTTCAAAAATTATTTTAAAAAATTCAAATACATAACAGTTATTAAGTAAAATATATCACTTTTTATAATATCATGTTAAACACCTAATGATTATTAAGAAAACATCGTCACCGTTTACAAAACCTAATAATTGTAATGTAAAATTGTGGACTTTCGTTCAAAGATTCATTACTTTTGTAAACTAAAAATAGTAAGAAAATGCTACCTTTCATAACAGTTCTAAACTTATAATCGTGAGCAATTTTTGTCAAGTCTTTTAAAACAACCGCTATCTCGTGCCTACATTCCCAAGTTATTATACTTAACATTCTTGTCTTTGGTCGAACATTACCCAACATCCTCAGAACCCCACAACTTCGGTTGACTTTTCCGGCTGTCGACTGTCGCTTTCAGGTGAACCATATCCTTTACTGCTTTTTTTGGACTTCAGTATGAAAGAAGTGCGAGTTGCTTCAATTGCCCTAACTCACTTTTTCTCTAAACCCTAGCTAGTTCGCATTCCTTCGCGTGCTCTATTCTTCTTATTTTTAGGTATGATTTCTCTTTTACATTTCGCATCCCTATTTTGCATTCCACATGCTCCTTATTTTTCACTTTATCTTGCCTAGCTAGGTTTTGATCTTAGTCGTGCATCATGTTTTTTTGGAAAACCCATTACTATGTTCCATATGACCGAGTAAATGAGTTTTGTTTTTCAGTTAACATGGTCAGTTCTAGTTCCTCCGGCATTAATAATGCCCCTAGTCAAACCAAAAACTTGACCAAGGAACATGTGTTGAAAGGATTGTGCAGGATATTGTAAGGAGGGGCCGCTGCATCTTAACTTTTGTGAACGAAACGAAGTCTGAGGGGAGAAAATATCATGTGGAATGGAATGATCAAGGTCAAGTTCTTGAGCGGCCACACTTTATCAACTACATCGATGTAACGGCAAGGATCAATGTTCCTATTGTAATACCCCGAATTTTGAGACTCGAGGCTAGAGAATAAGCCTGAAATAAGTGGACTGCTAAGCCTTGGTTTAGCATGATCCTAAATTATGATTAAGATATAATGACTCCAAAAGTGGATGTGGTTAGTGATAAATAAACCCTTTTGGAGATTTTGGTGTGATTTGGCACCCGATGTGATTCGTATGTGTTCTGAGCAGCGCCGAAACCATGTATTTAAGTTCAATTATAGATTAACCTCTAAATTGACTTAAAATAGAGGGGAGGGTGCATTGTGAAAGAAAATGAATGAGAAAATGTATTTAATGGTGATTCAAGAGAGATTACCATAATCAGGGGCAAAACGGTAAAGTTACCGACCGATTGATTGGTTACCGAAAAGGAAATTCATTGGTAACTTTAAGATCAATGGTTAGGATTGATTTGTGTATTAGATCAAGGGGCGGAATCATGTGTATGTGTGTGCATGTGAGCTCATGGTTGATGGAACAAGATTGAGACAAGTGGCAAAATGTGGACCTTTGGATTGGGTCAAGATGTCAAACTCTTCCCTCTCTCCTCTCTTCCCTTTTAGGTCGGTTTTAGTGGCCAAAAACTGACTTGCTTCATCATCTAATCATTCTCATCTCTCTCTTGTCCTCCATGAACGTCCAAAGCTAAGGGAAGGAAGAGAAAAGAAAAAGGTGAGATTTTGGTTGGCTTCTTGTCCTCTAATGCTCAATTCATCTTCTATAAAGTTGTTCATAGTGATGAGAGCTTCATCTCTATGGTTTTAGATTTGTGAGAGGAGGTGTTTTGTTGCTTGAGCAAAAGTGGAAAGATGAAGAATCAAAAAATTAGTTTGGGAAAGAGCAAGAGGTGAGCATTTGCTTCATGTTGATCTAAGTTTTGTGAATTATGGTTGAGTATTGTGAATTGTGAATTTTGCCCTGATTTTATGGTATTTTCGTGTGGAATGTGAATGGTGGAATTGGATGTTGTTTTGTGTTGAAAATAGTGTCATGTTATGGTATTTAATCATTGAAATTGGTTTGAATTGGATTGGACACAATGGTTGAAAAACTGGAAATTCTGTCCAGTGAGAATTCTGTCTGGGCAGTTTGTTTGTGTTGCCGTTTTGAATAGGCAAATGATGTTATAAAATTCTGAAACTTTCCAGTCTTGAAGTTCACATCCCAAACTTCAAAATGGACATATAATTTGTGCCATTTCGTTTTGTGAACTGGGATTTATGTTTGCCTAAAGTTTGAGGTCGAAACTGGATTCTGTTTTGGAGCAATGTTGGATTTTGTGTGGTGATTTCTAGTAATGAGCCATATTTTTCCTATGAAGAGGACTTGAATAGCTTTCATTTGGCTTTGGGATCACCTTATTTCAATTTCTGTGGAATTAGTTATGATTTTTGGAAGTTCAGCCAGAAACTGGATTTTCTTGGGCTGCAGCCCAAATGTTTCTGAGCGTCTCTGGACAGTTTTGGGCCGCAGCCCAAATATTTCTGGGCAGTTTTGGGCCGCAGCCCATGGATTTTGGGCGCGGCCCACCCCCAAAAATCAGCATTTGGACTTTTAAAAGATGATCTTTGGTCAAGTGTTTCCCAAGCCTTTAGGCATATGTTTAGGCTTTGATTAGCCACCTAAATGTGTTAAATGATAACCAACATTAAGTGTTTGAGAGTTAAGGAATCGGAAAAGAGATTAACCCTATGTCTTTGCTTTGATTATAGGGTTGATGTTCGCCCTGGACGTGGTTCGATATTCATCTGGTCGTTAGTAAGCGGTGCTGGAGCTTACGTGGAAAGAGAGTAGGGAACATATCTCTTCTGCTTGTATTTGATATATGTGTTAGTGTGTTGGTGCATGTCTTAGTTTTGCATAATTGTGTGTAATTTGAAGCTATGTTTCAATTTATGCTATGGCCATAGGTATATTGTTCGAAGCATTGAGCTTGCAAATTGTCATTGTGTTATCATGAGTTGTATGATGCAAGCATGTCATACATTAAACATGTATCGTACGTGTATATTGATATTGTTATCCTATTGAGATTCTCTCGAATCTCACCCTCCCCTACTAACCTTTCAGACAGGGTAGTAGATCAAGGATATAACGAGCAGCTAAGGGCGATGAAGACTCCTTCGGGATTGAAGTTGGTAGTTGGTTATTTTGGTTGGGATGTATATTTGGATAATTGTATTTTGGTTATTTGGATGAGGATTTGATTATGTGTATGAGAAAGATTTGTGTAATTCCCTATTTGTGAAGTTGTATGGGCTAATGTACCCTATGATTGTTAGCGAAGATATGTTGTAATATCCCGAATTTTAGGATTGGAAGCTTTGGAATAAGCCTAAATTGAGTGGACTACTAAGCCCCGATTTAGTAGATGTCCCAAATATATTCCCTAATGATTCTAATATCTTTGGGATATTAAGAAAGTAAAATGGTGAATTTTGGAGAATATAATTATGTTTTCGATAAAATCGCCTATGAGGCAGTGAGCTTATCATAAGGTTTTGGAAGACTAAATGATAATTAAAAATTATGAAATTTTACAGGATGAAATTAGACATCCTAAGCTTTAATTTGATAGGTCATATGACTCAATTAGAGATATACACAAAAAGATATGAATTTTTGAAGTCATCACAGATAAACTGTGAAATTTCTGGAACAATATGCAAAGATTGAAATTCTGGGAATTTTGTGATTCCATAAAGCAAAATTCTATATTTTTCCTTGAAACTAGACTCAATAAGGGTTCTATAGGCTTTGGAATCACCTCATTTCGATTTTTCTAGAATTAGTTATGATTTTTCAAAGTTTGGGCAGAAATCTGCCAGAATTTTGCAAAAATCCGAAAATTGGGAAAATTAATTAATTAAATTAGATATATCATTATAATCATCCTCCTCCTTCTTCAGCTCATTTCTGACGTGAACTTGCTGAACATAGAGAGAGGAAGTGTGAAATTTTAGAGAGAGAAAAGGGGAGGAAAAAACTTACAAAGGTAAGTGATTTCTTCGGTAAATCGGTTCCTAATGCGTATAACTCCACTCCTAAGCTATTCTTCTATGTGATTTAAGGGTTGGAAGCTCAAATTTGGTGTTCAAGAGAGCTAGGGTTTCAGTCATAAGAAGAAAAGCTAGTGGGAGCTTGAGGTAACTTCCAAACCTTCGTATATTGACTATTCTAGCTGCTGTGGGCAATTTAATCGGTGAAATTTTGCCGGATTGCCATTGGTTTTAATTTTTGGAAATGGGTTTCCCTAGGAGTTATGCTGCCCAAATTGATACTAAATGGTAGTTGTAACCTAATGGAATAGTCAATAAAGTGGTTAGGAGTAGAAAGGAACGTGTTTACGGAGCCGAAACCGAAAAACCCCGATTTTCCCTGGAAAACCCATATATTTCGGTCAGGGGTCTAAATGGGTCTTAGAGTTGGATTTTCAATGATTTGATGGTTCCATTGGATTCAGGAGGGAAAATTAGGTGGGGTTACAGTTGGGCACTTTTTCGGAAAAGGCCGAAAAAGCATAATTACGGAAACGCCCCTAAAACCCTAAAAGTAGGGCTGCCAAGGGCAATTTCGTAATTTTACATTGAATTTGATAATTCCAAGTTTGGAAATGGATTCGTTGGGCGAAAATATGTTAGGATTGCCCAGGTTAGAATTTCGAGAAAAGTACAGCCGGACCGGGTATGATGGGGCCGGGTCCCCGGGGGTATTTTAGTAATTTTTCAAGATAGAATCATATAACCCCCAGAAACACTATGAAAGTGTCTAAATAGTACATTTGGCATTGTAGGATCGAATATGGAGCCCTGAGCTGATTGCACGTAGATCGAGGCACGCGTTTCGAGACCGAAAATGGTTAAGGTAGGGGACTTACCTTACTTGCATGTATTTGATATCTTTGCTTGTGTAATGATGTATGTGATTGCTTTACTTGATTGTGTAGAGCATATTTGAATAAATGAAGCTCTGTTTCTGTTTTCGCTGTGGCCATAGTCTTGTTGTATGAAACATTGAGCATGCAGAAATGTCATTATGGAGCATACATCTAGATAAAGCTAACATGTCATACACATAGCATCAATCATGCATGCATTATGGTATCTGTTTCCTACTGAGATTCTCTCGAATCTCACCCTCCCCTACCAACAATTTAGACAGGAGAAGACAAAAGATATGTTGAGAGCAAAGAAGAGAACTACACGAGGGGATTGCAGTGGCGGAACAAAGTCAGGAATATGTCTCTGTTTTACTGGGATGGGTTTTGATACCCTAGTAGCCTTGTACGGCTACATTCTTTGAATTTATCAGGTATGAACCCCTCGGGGGATATTATGTAATTATGTACATATTATCAGTATAGTTATGCTATTCCTGTGTTGCCTACCGAACCGCATATCGTTTTCCATAAATACTCTGATAAATATGAAATTAAAATAAGGGCGTGACATATGTATTCCGGGATTGCCGGGAATTTATATTGCGTACTCTGATATATGAATGTGATATATCTTCGCATAGTAATTGTATTCGATATTTGAATTTGAGACCAGGTATATTATATTTCGAAAGTTATTTGTGAAAAACCTATCATGATGATGGGATTTTGAAATAGTTTTCTTTCTTATTGGTCTCATTTCACTTTATTGCGTAATCCGAACATTAATTACGGCAGGGGGTTACACCTATCACGTTGGGTAATAGGTATAGGGAACAGAAAGAGTACGTAGACGTTATTTGGGACAATATCAAGTTAAGATATATATGCCTACTAATTACTTACTATGTACTTGTAAAAAATGTTAACTTGAATTGTGTGTTTTGCAATCTGTATATGATATAGAGGACCTGACAAGAAATTTGTCCTAAAAAAGGTTGGGCAAGTACTATGCACGTTCCGTCATGTATTGATGAAGGCGTATTTGCATAATCCTGAAGAGGCCGATAAAATAATAGTTCCTGAGGATCTTTAATCCAACGTCAAACTGCATGAGTGGAGAGAATTTGTCATCTCATGTTGCTAGTCATCATTCAAGGTAATAGTTATTCGCAATTCATAACACTTACTTGTATCTGTTTAATACTAACTAAAGTGTTGTGCGTTTTCGTAAATAATAAGCCAGGTGAACAAAGAGAGGGTGAAGAATAATAAATATCCCTATAGGGCAGGGTGAAAGGGGTAAACTTGCATTGCTCAAGAGTTGCCCCTAAGAGGGGGACAATAATAGACCTTTCTGTTATGAACTTTGGTCGGTAGCAAGACAAAATAAAGATAGCTCTTATAATGATCCTAATATGAAGTAGGTTGTCTATAAAATGGAAAGTATTAATAAGTCTCTAATTTATGGAAGTAATGTCTTCAATTAACTATCAATAATAACATTATTGTTAAATGTAACGCAAGCCATGTCCTAAGAAGTTACTACACAAGGTTGCTTTTTTGTGGATGAGGATGTATTGGCCAAGACATTGGGGCCTGACCATCCCGGTCTTCTTAAGGGCGCCATCTTTGGATTGACAAGACAAAATATTATGGTCACTTCCAAGCTCAAAGAAATAAGAAGGACAAAAATTATAAAAACCTTTGGAAACAATGGGATGAAATATAGAAGTAAATATTGTTTCTTACATAGGAGCTAATGAAGGAGTGTTGTACGAAGCAATAATAGGGAATGGCAGCTCAAGTACTAGAGATAGTTGCACATTTCCAAGCCATGATCTACTAGAGGGATTGATGAAAGTTGAATGTTTTGCTAATAACCCTTAGATGCCACATAGTTGCAACGAGCCGCATGTTCAACTGCTCGGAGGATAACATGATTCATAACAAGCCTGTGTCTCTTTAGCATGTGAAAGTACAAATCAATACCAACATCGACCCTAGCTATCCACTCCCTATGGCTACTAAAGATGTATATATAGTAGGAGGGGCTATGGGTAGCTACATTGTGTGGCCTCGCCATCTACTTCAAGTATGCAAGCTAACCGAGAAGTTCACTTCTCAAAAGAAGTTGCCCACTAAGTCCAAGACTACCAATTAGTCCAAGCTCGCCCCTCATTAGTCAAAACTCCCCACTAAGTCCAAGACCATCAATCAATCTAAGACCCCTATTAAGTCCAAGAAAAGGAAGCATCCCACCCCCAATGATCAAGTACAAGCTCTGTCAACTTCTTTGTTAGGCATTTATTTATTTGTGATTAAATAGTTAGCTATTTAGAACTTTGATTATATTTTGATATGTTGGTTTCAGCATTTTAGGCCTTTATACCATAATTATATTCTCTCTTATAGCCTCTAGGACAAGATCAAGTTCATCCGTCCTGACAATATTAGGCACTAGGCTGAGGGAATAAAGGAAGATGTGAAGCAATCTCGAGTGAGGTTGGGAGATGAATTCATTAGGAGGGTGTTAGACAAAAAGGACACTTACTTCTTGGTGCCTTACATTCAAGGGTAGGTACATCATTAACTCTACTTAAATTAGTTTTTATTTATTTTGTAATTGTCGTGATAATGTTATCTATTATTGTACTTAGGGGACACTAGATGTTGATGGTGCTAAATCCACTGTACAAAAAGATTTGGTACTATGACTCTCTTAGCAGCGTTCTCGACCACATACCATACATTTAGGAGACATTCAACCAGTAAGTTATCCATTCATCATCTCTTATAATTCAATTCAACTTTTGTGTTTTTATATATATAATTTATTACTGTATCTTCTCAGAGCAGTGTATAATTACCGTACGTAAAAAGTCCCCGATTGCACCAAATACAAATTTACTGATAGCCGCTTCAGATACGCCTTCTAATGGCTGAGTCCAAAAGTATATATATTATTCACCAATGACTAAAATATTAAATTGAAGCACACATATAGTTTGTATATGACTTATTGACAAATTTTTCTTCTAATTTATTTATAGTGTCCAAAGCAACCGGACAAGAGCAACAATTGTTGGCACTATGTGATGCAATTCATGAAGGACATAATCACACACGGTTCTTAAAATATTGATCCAAACAAGGTATATTATATACTCAATTCGTCCATATATACATTTGGTTAATTATATATTACAATATCTAACTTTATATATTATTTCCTTTTGCACACAGTATTTTAATGCCTTTTGCAAGAGATTTATCTAGTCACAAATGGAAGAAGTGGCTGAAGTGTTGGCGACATCTTTGCAACATCAATAGGAGAGGAAAACCTTCCTTGAATGCCTGTAAATTTATAGATACTGATTTGCTAGTTTTAAAATTTTGATTTTAATAGTGTATACATATATTTGAATGACTGTAAATATATTTTGATTTGTTATATTGTTCTGTATATGAATAATTGTAAATATATATTTTGATTAATTATGTACAAATGTATATGCAAAGGAGATATTGAAAGTAAAACCCCCCATTTTGTTTAAAACAATTTAGCTTTGATACATTACGATTGTTAATTACCTAACAACTATTATTTATATTAACTGTATATAATGTTTGTTTAATAAAGCTATTGGCATTACTATAAATATATAACATTTGGAAGGAAGAGACAATGAGCAAACCCTTGTACTCTCCCAATTTGTACTCACTTTTAATTTACATCTCTTTTTTGTGCTTTGTGATGTTCTTTGTCATAAAAAAACAGGTTTCAGTTCCACCATGCTTCGCTTGGTAGAAAAACCCTTTCATAGGTAATTAAATATCCATAAGTTTATATTTAAGTATTTTTTTATTTGATTAAGGGTTTTCCCCTCGAGGTTTAGAGGGCAAAGGGTTTTCACCTCTCTCAATACATACGTTTCCTAGGATTCAAACTTATATTCTTCGCTTTACGAGAGTAATGGCCCTTACTACCTCAACTAACAACTTGTTAGTTATTTAGTATATATTTAGATAAAATAAAATGCACTGTGGAGATAATTTATAAATTTCAATCCTATAGCTAGTCTATTTAATATTAATATTACGGCTTTTTTATCAGAATACTGTAAACAGTAAATTATAATACCAAAATGCTATAAAGTTGAAACTATTTACCATAATACTACACTTAAAATCGTTTTTGTGAAGGACGATTTTAAATTTGTGAAGAAATCGTTCCTGCAAAAAACAACTTTTAGTTCTGACAAATCCAAAAATCATGCTTCGCAAGAACGATTTTAGAAATCGTTCTTGGCATGAAGGATTTCTATATGATGTGACTATTTTTAAATAATTAAAATTGGTGTTAGGAATATATTTTTCATACTGCACGTGTTCCCTGCGTTCCTCCTTCCCAATGCCTATTCCTTAGTCATATGACTCATTCCCCAAGGTAAGCTCATGAACACACAGTGGGATTTTTTTTTTGGCCAATTGGTATATTGCTTTATACATTGCTTCAGCCTCTTATCCGAGTGAAATTCATTCATGTGTTCTCACTCTAATAACAGCCCAAAATTTATATTCACCAAAATTATTGTAAATATTTGAGAAATTCAATAAAATGGTGAATATTCATGAATTTGGAATTTATGAATTTATAAATGTTCAATTTCATGAGAAATTGGGCAAAAATAATTAAGGAATTAACTTGGGTAATTTAAAAAGCCCAATATTAAGGTCCAAAAATGAAGGAATATTAGAGAAAATATTTGGTCCAAAAATATATGGAAATTGGCCAAAGAAAAATAAGAAAAGAAATTGGATTAGAAAGGTAATGGCAAAATCGTAATTTTGCCAAAATGGCACAAAATAAATTATTTTCCAATTAATTGAAGTTAATTTCAATTAATTAAGGAAAATAAAGGTTAAAAATATATTTAGAATATTTTGGTCAATTTAATATGAATTTATGGAAAATTTGAGCAAAAGGTGCAATTTTGACCAAAATTGAGACTTTACGTGTATGCGTAACCTGGATAAGTTGTGAAGCCAATTGAGACCATAGGGAGGGACCCCTAGGTGTCTCCTACATGCGGCATAAATAAGGAAATATTAGTTGAGCTTAATGAGCATGGTTACATGTACAAAAGGATTTATGTACATAAGTTAAGTTTTGAAATTTTGGAAATTGGTAAATGGAAAAAATAAGATATAATATTAGGATATATTATTATCTCCTTCTAC
This sequence comes from Inga oerstediana, assembly GCA_963210345.1. NCBI lineage: Eukaryota > Viridiplantae > Streptophyta > Magnoliopsida > Fabales > Fabaceae > Inga > Inga oerstediana. The sequence continues at coordinate 64,312,897 of OY723401.1, read as the reverse complement.
CTTCAGCTCATTTCACGCAAGAACAGGTCTGAAATAGAGATAGGGACGTTGAGGTTTTGAGAGAGAGAGAGAGAAGAAGAAATCTCACATGTAAGCCGATTTCTCAGACGATTTAGCTCCTAACGCGTATAACTCCGCTCCTAAACTATTCTTCTATGTTCTTCAAGGTTTGTGGAGCTCAAATTTGGGTGTTCAAGGACCTAGGGTTTCAGCCATAGTTGGGAAAAACTTGTGGGAGCTTGAGGTAACTTCCAAACCTTCGTATATTAACTATTCTGGCTGCTGTAGACAATTTAATCGATGAAATTTCGCCGGATTGTCTTTGTTTGTAAATTTTGGAAATGTGATATTAGAAGGGCTATGATGCCCAATTTTAGTTCAAATGGTTGTTATAACTCAATTAGATGGTTAATAAAGTGGTTAGGAGTAGAAAGGAACGCATTTACGAAGCCGAAATCGCAAAACCCTGATTTTTCCTGAAGGATCCCATAATTTCGGTCAGCCTTAGATCTAGGGGTAGGAGTTGGGTTTTCAATGATTTGATGGTTCCATTGGGTTCAGGAGAGAAAATTAGGTGGGGTTACAGTTGGGCACTTTTTCAGAAAAGGCCAAGAAAGCATAATTACGGAAACGCCCCTAAAACCCTAAAAGTAGGGCTGCCAAGGGTAATTTCGTAATTTGACATTGAATTTGGTAATTTTAAGCCCGAAAATGGATTCCTTGGACGAAAATACGTTAGGATAGCCCTAGTCAAAAATTTTGGGAAAACGTGCCATTGGGCCGGGTACAGCGGGGCCAGGGTCCCAGGGGCATTTTTGTAAATTTTCACCATAGGCTAATATAACCACAAGAAACACTATGGAAGTGTCTAAAATGATACTTGGATAGGTTATGACCTATTGCTTGTACATTTAATGTTTTAGGACCGAATCAGGAGTCGAAAATCGACACGTTTCACGAGGCACACAAAAAGGGGTCGATAGAACTTCGAGGTAGGGACTACTATCTCTCATATACTATGTGACTATTTGTATGATGCGTGTTACTGTATTTTGTGATCTGAACACATGCTAGAGGCACATTACCTAACTGTGGTCTAGGACCTAGCTGAGGTACACTAGTCTTACCTAGCTGTAGTTAAGGACTCAGCTGAGGTACATGTAGGGGTTTCAACGGGTTAGTTGGCCCTAAATTTTGTGTACACACACGGATAATATGAGTTTTCATTTTACTTGGTACGGTGCATTGCATATTTAATTTTCGCATTTTATATGTTGATCGTATGTTTCTACTGAGATTCCTTGGAATATCACCCCTTTTTCTAATCCAAATGTCTCAGCGGGTGCCAGCGGCTCGAAAGCCAAGGATGCAGAGACGGGAAAACTGACAGGCACGTTTCCCAAGATGAATACAATGGTTGTATATAGTCTGTGTGTGAAATAGTTTTGGAACATTCTGTACATAGTTGTCATTATTATCGATTTTTGCTTTGTTAATGACTGTCTGTAAACAAGTACTTATTATCAGTATAACTGTACTTTTCTGTTTGCCTATGGAACTTGTTCATTATTGCCCTACGCATATCAAAATGGAAACAGGTGTTGACACTACACTTCTTTTCTCTCATCTCATTTTTCTTTAAGTTCTCTTCAGTTTCCTTGCTCAAGTCCAGTTTGCTCAAGTCTTTCTCAATATTCATGCGTTCTTACTCTGCACTTCTTTTCTCTCATCTCATTTTTCGCTAAGCTCTCTCCTCCTCCTTTGCTTTGTTGATCCTTGGTTATTTGCATTGGTTGTTTTTCTTATTGCTGTTGTGGGTAAGTTGTTTCTTTAGTTTTTTCTCTTAATTTGGTAGTTTGTAATATGTAATTTGAATTTTATTTTTGTTACACTTGATAACTATTATTTGACTATTTTTTATTTTTAGGTGGTGAGTGGTTGGTTCAACAACTTCGAAAAGCAAAATAGGTGCCTCTTATTTTGACTGTAAGTATTATCCTGTATTATATGATAATATAGGTTAGTTTTGAGACTTTAAAATTTAAATTTGATCTCTATTTTTAAGCATGTGATTTTGCCCATGTGAACCTTTTGTCATGATATTAACAAATATGTTTTTATTTTGCGAAACCTTATTTATATATTTATGATATTTGCCGAAAGATGGGCTCACCCAAAAACTTTAACGTTGGTAGGATAAAACTTAAAAAAAAAATGTCCCAACATATGTAGTGGTATATAATATTTAAAAAATAGTTATAAATTAAAATTTTAAAATATATAAAATATTTAGAATATAGGTGTGTGTAGTTAAAATATTTAGAAAAAATATATTTTTACCATAAGAATAAGATAGATTTTAGTAAGTATATATTCCTATTATATTTATACAGTGGTACTGATTTTATATTATTTATACATAATATCATTGATAAAACCATAAAGGATGTGCTTTTCGGACATTTAGACCAAAATGACATTTTCAACATTACGGGTACTTTTCTGTAGTTTTCTCTAATATTTTCATAGCCAAAAAATCAGGTGAATTTCAATTTTGGGACCCAATTGCAATATTGTAAATTCGGAGCACTTCTGTAATTTTATCTGATATTTTTTCAGTTGAAAGTGCCAGCTAATATTACAGAAAAATACCCTTATTTCTGTCAGAATTCTCTTATAGCCACACACAGAATTTTATTTTCTATTTTAGTCCTTATAAATCTTTTTTGTTTCAGAAAAAATATTAATAAAAAAAATAAATAATAAGTATGCCAAATTTACGATCGTCAATTTTGTATATTTCAATGATAATATATATTAATTTTTAATTAACCAAAAATATAATAAGAAATAAAATATATTTTGAAATGTGTTGCCACAAAAATTTATAAGAAAAAAAGTAGTGAAAGGTAAATGAAGAATAGTATTTTATATTTTATTATGATTATTTGTTGGTGTTATGCATAATGTGATGAGACAATTATGAATATTTTTTATGATGATTTTTGTAAATGTGATATTGTGAATTTAAATTGTTTTGACAATTTCATTTCATTTTATTAATAATTTTAATGTAATATTTAGGAAGTAGGATGAATCATACAAAGGAGTTCGTGTGTATATTTTCAATTGGTAGAATTTGTAACGGCCCATTTGGTGTAACATTTGAGTCTGATAGGGTGAAAATAATCAAAGTTGACCCAAATATTACCTTGAGTAAACTGAAGCAAGTTATTGGACGAAAGCTACAACTTCCTCCCAATCAAATCGTGATAAATATAGTATACAGATATCCTACATGCATAAATCCACCACAGTACCAAGCATGCAATTTGGAAGATGACTCGGACATACAACAAATGTGGCAAGTGACTCGAAGATTTTCAACTCAATTGACATGTGCAGAGTTGTATGTCAACATATGTGATTTACCATATGATGACCACATTGAATCACAACCAATAATCAATGATGTTGGAAATACACTTCCAGCAAGTATCAGTGAGGTTAACATTATGGGACAAGAGTCCATGTTTACCGGTGACATTGAAAATCTCCACTCATTTGAACATCTATTATATGGTGGCAACAATGAAGCACCATGTTCAATTCCTCATGTAGAAGACGTCATGGATGAAATCGAGGAAGAGGATGAATATGATTCTTATTTAAATGTTGGTGGTGAGAATGATAATGAAGACAACGACAATGACCATGAAGAGGGGAACGAGCACAATGATCTTGCAACTGCTTTCTTATCACAAATTAATGTTGAGCCAGATATGACTCATGAGGTTAATGATTTAGAAGAAATTCTGAATCTAAGCGATACGAATGAGTTATATATTGGAAAGGTATTTAACAGTGTTTGGGTTCTGAGATGTGCAATCAAGCTATACTCCGTTCGAGTTTATCACACATTTAAGGTTTATTATTCATGTAAAAAATATGAAGAGTATCGATGTGTTAACTATGGGTCAAATTGCAATTGAAGAGTAAGGGCATGTAAGAAAGAAAATAGAAACTTTTGGGAGATAACAAAATATTGTGGGGCCCGCATGTGCTTGAGCACATCATTGACTCAAGACTATCCAAAGTTGGATGCTGATATTATATCATCTTGTATTGTGGTAATGGTAACTGATAAGCGAAATGTGAAGATCTCACAAATTATCGAGAGAATGCAATCAATGTTTGGTTATACTGTGTCATATAGGAAAGCATGGAAGGCAAAACAATTAGTTGTTGCCACTGTTTTTGGGAATTGGGAGATGTCTTATTCCTTACTCCCAAGGTGGTTAGCTGCAGTTCAACACTTTGTGCCTAGGTCATGCATACAATTTTCACATAAACAATGCTTTGAAGTCGATTCAAATGGTCAACCAGTTGAAATGTTTCATCGTGTGTTCTGAGCATTCAAACCATGCATAGATGCATTTCCATACCTAAAGCCCATTGTACAAGTTGATGGAGCATTCCTATATGGAAAATATAAGGGCACATTGCTTATGGCCATATCACAAGATGGTGATCGAAATGTTGTACCATTTGCATTTGCCATAGTTGAAGGGGAGACAAGATCTGCTAGGGTATGGTTCTTATACCTCGTACGCTACTTTGTCACAAAAGATAGAATGGAAATTTGTTTAATTTCAGATAGACATCGTTTAATTTTGGCAGTAGTTGCTCAGCCCTAAGTTGGATGGCAACCACCACAAGCATATCATGTTTTTTGTTTGCGGCATGTGTCATCAAATCTTCACAAAGCTCATGGAACAAATTGGTTGAAAGAGAAGTTTATAAATATTGGTGATATTTCTCATATTTTTTGTGATCTTATAACTATGATTTTATGAACATTGTAACAAGATAGTTATTATTTGTAGGGTACACCTATAAATGTCATGTTGTTGATCAACAATTAACAGAGATAGCATTGCATCACACACCTGCAGCTCAATGGATTGGAGCCATCCCAACAGAGAAATAGTCACGTGCTTATGACTTTGAAGGTCGACGATTTGGACATATGACTACCAACCTTACAGAGTGCATGAATAGTGTATTTAAAAGTGTTCGAAGTCTGCCAATAACTGGTTTAGTCAAGGCAACGAGGAAAAAATGTGATTGTAGAGAGTTTCAAGCAGAAAAGTATCTATGTATGCATGCCGTCGCTGCTTGTGCACGAGTTGGCCTTGACCATTTGCAATATGTTGATCCTATATTTAGGTTGGAAACCATGAAAATGGCATATAGTAATGAGTTCCAACCAATTGGAGATATGACTTATTGGCCACAAATTGATACTCCTACATTAATACCTGACCCATCAATGATTCGAGAAAAAGGTCATCCTCGCTCAAGTCGCATACATAATGAGATGGATTGGACCACACCTAATCAACCAAACAAGTGCAAATTATATCGACAAGTTGGCCATAATCGCTCTACTTGTCCATAAAGTTTAGCATCTAGACAATAAATTATGTGTATCCCTTCACAAATTATTATGGTTAATGAAGATGAAATTATCTTTTAAATTATTTGAACAATTGTTTTTACCATCTTTTATATTCTTACAAATATTATTTTATTACCTTTTATATTATTTCGCTATTTTTTTTTCAATTAACCTATGCAGACACATATTACAATGGCACAACATCAAGATGTTATCAATCCTGGCCCAGAGGATAACTCCCTCTTGTACTTGCAACACCAGCATATTTCAGAAAACGTGTGGAATAACAATGTAAGTACTAGCTATTGACAATATATTATAATTTTTATGTTTTATTGCTAACATTTTTTTTTGTTATAGGTTAATAGGATTTTGCACACTAGAAGAGTAATGCATACAACTCGGATGATTTATGGTGTTGCTCGAGCAGGGCAATTTGATTATGATTGATGTTTGGTCTCTACCTTTATTGAAAGGTGGCGTCCTGAAACTCATACATTTCACACTACACTTGGAGAGTGTACGATAACGTTACAGGATGTAGCTATACAATTGGGTCTTCCATGTGTAGGAATGGCTGTCATTGGGCAAACTGACTTGAATTGGCTAGATGTTTGTGAGTGGCTTCCAGGTATTAGACCACCTGCAGATAGATTATATGGGCAACGATTGCTTATAAGTTGGTTGGAAGAGAACTTCAATAACCTACCCGAAGATGCCGATGATGTACAAGTTCAACAATTTACTCGTGCATATATTCTTAGGTTAATAGGTGGATACCTCATGCCAGATAGATCGGGTAGTCGGGTTTACTTAATGTACCTTCCACTACTTTACAATCTTGAAGAAGTTGGAAAAATTAGTTGGGGATCATCAGTTTTAGCTCATCTGTATAGAGAACTATGTAATGCTACTAACCCAACTGAGGATGGGATTGGAGGATGCTTGTCATTGCTACATTTATGGGCATGTGATCGGTTCCCTATGATCGCACCACCCTTACCTGTGTATCCAAATCCAAATTTAGATGTCTATCATCTCTTACCTTCTTTAGGTTTCAGGTATACTAAATTCACCTATAAAATGTTTCACATCCATTTATATTATTAAACTCATACAAATTATGATACTATTTTTTGTAATAATATATGGAAAAATGTTAGACAAAATCCTCGTCCAAGTGCCACAACTTTGCTCCGATATAGGAGTTTCCTAGATAAAATGGTTGATGACGAGATAATTTGACAGCCATATGAATCTTATGAAGTACGCCAATTAATTCCAGAGTTTTGCTTACAAACACCTGAAATTTGGCTCGCTTTTGTTCCTTTGATATGCTTTAATATCATAGAATGGCACCACCCTGATCGTGTGATGAGCTAGTTTGGTCGTCAGCAACCAATTCCTACCCAACTTGTTCATTTGGGAAATTACCACACAATGCAACTACGAGGTAGAACAACTACAAATTGGATTAACCGATACTCAACCTTTATTCAGGCATGGGATACTTAGTCAGATGCTATTGTTAATGCTCCAATGGCACATGATGAACTTGATAGAACGTCTCAATACATGCAATGGTACTGGAGACATACAAAACGATGGATTTAACATATCAATGGTGATACTGGTTGTGCGGTAAGTTTTTCTTCTATTTTCCATCAATACCATTTTTTCCTCCATATAATAAGTGTTATAACACAATCTCTTTTTATTTATTTCAGTCTGACATAGCAGAGGAGTTATATAGGCTAACAATTAATACTCGTTCTACATGCTCAAATTGTATTGATTATCGAGACAGAGTTGCTTGAGACCAACAAAATATTTTACTTGCACTTAGAGAACAACGATTCAATATGAGTCGTCAACCTGCTCCCCCAACAATTGAGTTGCCTCGCCCACAAATTCCTCATGATAAATTGAGCAAGCGACGTGGCGGTTACTTGTCAACCCAACCACCAGTTGAAAATGAAAATGTTTTAGAACAAGACCCTCCAAATTTTAGTCAGCCTCATTACATGTCAATATCGACATCATCCCATTTCACTTCGTCTAACCCTACACAACACGAACCTCATTATATGTCACCATTATTATCTTCCCCTTCCAACCCACCCAATGTTGTTCAATCTCAGTCATTCACATCTTTATTAGATAATCATGCATTATTTTTTACTGAATACAATACTTCTACTTTTGAGCATGATGGGCCATCAAATGAAGCATTTGTCACTCCTAGACAATCCATTTCTTTAAATGAATCGTCGTGGTTTGATTTAAATACGTCAACGACACAAATCAATGAAATGCTTGAATCTCAAGAACTTGACATACAACAACAACAACGACCACAACGTATGCGGAGGAGACCTAGATGTGGTACAGGAAGTCACTATTTATAAGGTTAATTCATTTTTATTTTTCAATCATATACACTTAATTATTATTTAGTGTTAATTTTTTAATACTTTATTTGGTCAATATACTCCTTATCCTATTTTTGCAATAATTATTTCTTTTATTATGTAATCACTATTAGTATTATTACTATCATTATTATGATTATCATCATCATCAATCACTCAGCAATCATTGTTTTTTAATGTAAATTAATCATTAGGCAATGATGAGGAGAGAGGGGGCAGGAGAGAGAAAATACACTGAAATCGTTCTTCAGGTGATGAATTTTAGAAATTGTTCACCTGAAGAATAATTTTCATTTGCATAGAATTACGCGCCAAAGCTGTGTTAATGAAGAAATCGTTCTTCAGGTGAACGATTTCTAAAATTCATCACCTGAAGAATGATTTTCAATGTAGCATTTTGGTAAATATTTCCCACGGTGTAGTATATTGGTAAATAACTTTCACTGTTTGCAGCATATTAGTAAAAAAGCCTTAATATTACAAAAATTATATTCATCCTATTTTAAAATCTTTCAAAAAAAAAGGATTATATTTATAAATATTTAAAAATAAAATCAAAACTATGGCTCTTACAATTCGAATGTTGGAATATTAAAATTAATTGATATCTATCCAACATTTTTCATAATTTTATTTTCTAAATTTTGACAAAATTAAGAAGATCAAATTCATAAATTCTACCTATCAAGGAGACGTAGTGCTTGTTTGGAATAATGATTGGAGCCTTAAAAAACACCTTTAAATTTCCATGGGCAAAATTGTATCACAAAAGGCTTTAGTGTTGGAAACACATGAAAAAAATACTTCAGGTATTTGATTAACTACAAAATACTTTAGGGTAAATAATGTATTTGAAAAAATACTTCTAGATAATTCTGGGCATTTGTGAACTGATAATAGCAAAAACGAAAGGTAAAGGTACGTTGCTAGGTCACAAGCTATTAGTAATATGATACTTCCTTCTATTTTTAACGTAGGAGTTAAACAACTATAATCTATATAGTTTAAAAAAATTAATTAAGTTAGTTATTTTGGTATAGTCTTGGAGAGATAGTGGGTATGTTTGGTTTAGCGATTCGATTGCTTATAAGTTGCTTTTTAATAGTGATTTACGGTATACGAAGTAAGTATGTGAGAGGAGTTGTATCTCGATTTACGTAAAAAGCAACTTATAAGCAATCGTAACGCCCAAACAAACATGCCCAGTGTTATTGTAAAAATATGTGTTGTGTGAGCTTTAGAGCTAACATTGCTCGGTCGGCTAGCGGTGTCTTTAGTGATGGTAGTTGAGGCTTTTTTAAAATAATTAAGGGATGAAACTATAAAACACCAACATTTTAACATTCCAATTTGATGATTGAGTGTTGATATGAGATTTTGAAAATTGGGATAGCTTTTTTTAGAATTTTAAAATTTAAGTGATATTTTTGAATTATTTTTCCATAATAATGCCAGTGAATTGTACTAATAATAAACTTGAAAATTACACCATTAATTTTCTCAAAAATTGAACTTCTTTATTTTTTTATATTATTATCCGTATTTAGTTCGAAGTTCATGATTATCCTCTTAACATAAATATCTTTTATAAAATTTAAATTTGAGATTCAAAACAATTTTGGGGGATCTTACACCGTTGGGTTATTTCCGTGTCGGCAAAATTGAACTTCTTAATTGTTTTGTTTGTTGCCAATGAATTTCTTAAATGTCTTTTTTTTTTTTTTTTGGGCCCAGCAATGATGAACTTCTTAATCGTCACACGAAAGAAATTGAGCTTCATTTAATAGAGTACTTGTTTTATGGTGTGCCTGAGGTTTGAAACAAAAAAAAATGGTATACGGATGTACGTGCGTCGGATCGCATGGTCCCAAACATTTGAACGTACGTGATTGAAGGAAGGACACTGCGTCTGTGATGATACGCAGCGCGTGTAAGCGTCCATTATCGAAGCTTTTTTCCGAGCTGGAAATATCGGACTTTATCGGAGCCCTTACTTCCTCTCTCTCTCTCATCACCATCTACAAAAAAACAAGTGAGAAAAAAAGTTGATGCCAGAAAAGAAAAGGCCTCAATCATTTTCTTGTCTCCAAACACGATTCTTCTCTCCCCGAGAAGAAGGTGGTGGAGTGGAGGGGAAAAGAAAGCCGATCAAAATAATATAAAAGTTTCGATATTTTGGAATCTCACAACTGTCTCCAACTGTTTATCCATTCTTCAAACGCCTAGATCTGAATGTCAATGTGCTTTCCCTTGCGGAGGGTTTCTAAGACCGCTATTGTTCTCATCAACTCGCTATGCTGGTAAAACTGGTAAGCCATTTCTACATTTGGGAAAATGTCCTGTATTCTGTTGGTTTCGAGATTTTCTTTTGAATTTTGAATTTCTGTTCTGTTTTGTAGTTAATGTGGTTTTCATTTTCATTTTCCTTTACAGGTTGAGAGGGAAGAATTCATTCGAGGTTATTAGATCTCCTGTTGTAATGAAATTTTGACTTTCGCGTGTTTTTTAATCTCCTGGGGCTTAAGGTACTCGCATTGAGTTGATTTGTTTCACTTTCACATTGGACCTATCATGGTTTTCTGGGAAGGCTATGTGAGCGACGAAGTGATGGGCACGTTTGCCCCTATTGTGCTTTATTGGATATATGCTGGATTTTATCAGTTGTTGCCACCTTTGGACAATTATCGGTTACATTCTAGAAGAGAAGAGGATGAGAAGAACTTGGTGTCACTCTCGGCGGTGGTGAAGGGTGTTTTACTTCAGCAGCTTGTTCAGGCAACCGTGGCACTATTATTGGTCAGTCATTTGACGATTGAGCTCATTCCTACTAATTTGTGTTTGAGATTTATAGTTAGTAGCATTCCTAAAGAAACATTGTTTTACATTTTAAACTCTACCCCTGCATCCTCTTGTTGCTTTCGCCTTCACTAACTCTTTCTGTTTCTTTTTGCATCTATTTTCTCTTTTGGGATAAGTGATTTATTTGATATTCCCCACATTTTATCTCAAGATTCTTCCCCCTTCATTTGACTTGCAAGGTGATTTGACGACTGACTTCGCTTGGAAAAGCTAAAACCCATCAAATAAAATCGGCATGTGATTATTTTTTCTTTAGAAAACGAGCATAAATAACAGAACTAACTGATAAACTAACTTGAATATGTTTTCTAGTGGGGGCGGAGAGAGTGTATTCTAGGGATAATAAAGTTGAATTAAAATTCACAGAGGATGCTATACTATGCGAATTTTAATTCAATTTTTTTTGAAGAATGGAAGTGGAACAGTTAGTCACAGAGGATGCTATACTATGCGAATAAACATATCAATTTAGAACATACGGTGACGGCTCAATCTCTCTGGCTTATATATATACATATATGATAAAGAAGTTTGTTGGGGTGATAAAACTGTAGTTGCTCACTGAGCATGACTCTGTGGTCATCTCAAGTCAATGAGGCAAGAAATCTCTTGCTTTTTTAAACAAAATTTTGAGTGATGTAGGTGTTTGACCTGGGAAAGCTAAAGGGGAATGTGTAGGGAGTTGATCCTAGAATATCAAAGCTTAGTTCAAGCTTGAAGGCTAAGTTTGGAGACGGGTGAGCTATCAGTTTATTGGGTCTTACATTGTGTTTAAATGCACGACCTTTTCTTTCTTGGCCATAAGCTCACCATACTTCTTTCACTTCTCGGCTTCTCTTGTTCATGCTGTGGTTATGCATCAGCAACTTTTCATAGTATTATTTTATGAAATTCCTCTCGGGTATCATATATTGTATGCATTTTCTTTGAGACCTTTCCATCTGCATTCTATTGCATGACAGTTAAGGATTTGGCAAAACATGGTTGCTAAGTAATCCTATAAGGTCATAAACATCCTTTGATTAAAATTGGAGGCACATCCTTTTGCACTTTTGTATATCGAAAACAACTAATAAACTACCACCTTTGGCAAACTACAGCAAATACGAGCTAAATGACAAGCTGCTTGACCAACTTGCTCATATAAATCATAATAAGGACTTAAAAGTATGAGCTGAATCATCTCTTTTGCTTTGCGAAGTGGCTTGATTTATGCAAAATAGGGTTCTTCTTGTTTTTTTAATGAGAGTTGAGTTTGTCCAGATAATCATAGGGTTTTCTAGATATCCCATTTACGGGTTTTGGGATGCAAAAGAAGCATAAATTTATCAGGCAATTTGCAGTGTTTGTTGAATTGTGGCGTTTTAAGTTTGAGTAGAATGGTAGGCATTTGATCAGCAATTCTTTCCACTGAATCATTTTTTGCGATTGGTTTCTTTGGGGCTGCTCCCTGCGGATCTTCAAAGGGATTGGAAGACCCTTCTGTGCTATCGCATCAGTTGGTTCCTTTTGTTTTCAGAGGACCTATTGTCTCTTCTTTTGTTCCATGCTGTGTTATTCTGTATTCCATTAATACTTTCTCTCTCATTGTAAAAAGAAAAGGAAATGAAAATACTACAGCTTGAAGAGATTAAACGTGACGGAGAGACTCAAATGTTGAATAATTTAGTCAATATGTAACATGTTCCAAGGAAAGTTGTATTAAAAGCTGAATAATGTAGCTGAGTTGTGTATATTTAGGCAATATGTTGCATCTTTCAAGGAAAGCTGCTTTTCTTCCTTATAATTGAAAGCAACTGGAAGCAATTGAAAATCTTGTGATATGAACATTGGAAAGACTTGCAAGTGCTACATATATTATTAACGATTAATCTATCTTCAATGTTAAATCAAACCTCTTAGAAGTTTTCAGACGCTGCCAGGAAATTACTGTTCCCTTGTCTTGATTGATGAATAATTGGCGACTTAACATAATTTTTTAGTACTATTAGGATTATTTTGCTGTCCATCAAACTACAACGCATGTTTCCATGCTGCAGTACTACACAATAAACATAGAGTTCTTTCCCCCAAACCTTTTAATTGATTGTTTAACCCAGATTTCAGTTTTTGACTGTTTAGCGCTGTTGTTTGTTCTGTATGATTTCTAAGGTGATTTTTAAACTCTGTGCGTGCAAGCCTCTATAGCTATCCTTTTTTTTTAGAGGGGGGGGGGGGGTGGGAGTGGGGGTTTCTCTAATCTACTTGATTATGCTTTTGTTTCTGTATTTTTTTTTTTTTTTTGTCCTTTTGTTTTACTGCTAACATTGAGCAGCCTTAAACTGGGGTTGTGGTAAGAATGTACGGGACATGCAGCTCTTTTCTAATTCTTCTTTTTTGTGCGTTTGTGTGGGATATGCAGTTTGCATAGCTGGTGCAACTTGTTGGATAGTGGTACCAGGATGATTGAAAGTTCTATTCTAGGTCATTATTTTTTAGTTGTTGCTTTGGATAGGAAAGGACTTGAGCAATCAAAGGTCATTGTAACAAAATCAGATAATGTTTCTTCCAAGAAAAATAGTGGGTTTTCTTTTATGTGAAACAATTTGATTTTTGAGGAAAGGCTTTGGTCTTGTTGCTGCCATTTGTCATTTGGGCTGAGGCATTGTATGATAGTGGATAATTTCATGGAAGAAGAAGTTAACTTGATGGGCTATTGAGATTGGGACTCTATTGTTCTGCTCATTACAGCTTGCTGAAACAATGCTGTGATGTGAGAATGAATGTTTCTCATTTTAGTGCTACTAGAGGACTTAGTGAAGCCATCATTCGACCTGCAGTTTAGAATTTGTTTGGAATGGAAATGAGAGCATTCATTGACAAAAGCTTTAGCTATACTTCTTCATTTTTCTAGTACTTCGCAGCTTCTACTTGTATATCTTCTATATAAATAATTATAAAATTACTTGATTTCTTCAGATGAATTATAGTTTTGAATGCAAAGATAGATTTTCATTATTTCACTTACCAATGCTGGCTATACCCTGAAAATATACATTTCTTGTCTATTGGAGTTTTTCCCTCCATAACTGCTTGGAAGTATCAATTACGAATACATTTTGTATACATGTGTTGGTAATGGTAGCTACCCCAAGTATTAAGTTTGTTTATGGGGGGAAAACCGGTGGTCTTGATTTATAACCAAATGACCTGTTTCATGAAACCTTCCATTCCCTAGTAATTGGAGTCTTTTCTTGATTCTTTTGTAGGATTGTAATTGTGAAAAGAGAGAGAAAGAGGGGAATAATAGAGAAGAACAGAGAGATTGAGACAGAGTTAGAGAAACATGAAGAGAGAGTGAGAGAGAATCAGAGAAGAGAGATATGATGAGTCATACGCAATTTTATTTTGATAAAGTCTAACAAATCTGGGAATTACAATTGAGGAAGTCTATTTATAGGCTTAAGGGTGTAAACTAACAGCTGAACCAAGGGTGTAAACTAACAGCTGAACCTCTAATGGCTATAGTCTAAGTAACCCTTAACTGACTTGTGATCTTTATTATGATTATACAACAGATTCATTATCATTTCTATATCTTAACCAAATGACCTTGGCAGACTGTTATTGGCTGCTGCTACTGTTCTCCCATGCTATTGTACTTTCTTAATGAGAATTGTCTTGATCAATTAATTTTATGTTTTATCAAACAGGCTTGTAATTAGTGGATTTCATTACCTGTTGTGTTTGCTATGGGGGTTAGCAATGTTGTATGCACTGAATGTTGAAGGCTTTCAAGGTTAAATGGACTCTTCTAAGGGTGGAAAGTGAGGAGAGGGAACTTAGAGGAATATGGACGTGGGTGGGGTAAGAGGGCTTAACAGAAGCTTTATGCGTGATGTTTCTTCTCACGATGATCAAAATTTTTTCCTAAAGGGTTTATATACTTGGCGAGTAAATTTCTGGTTTGGTATATTCTCTTGTTTTCCAAAGGTTACTCGAATTTATTCACTTCAATTAAGCAACAAATATGTTCCACTTCTTGGGTTTAAGCAAATGCAATAACAACCACCTCAAGCTGGTACTGAATGCCAAACATTTTTTTGTTTTTGCATATCAACTCCTACACTGTTGGATATTTGTATTCATTGGCTTTATCTTTGGCATGTTCTTTGGGAGTCAAGGATCAATGGTTGAACTCATCTGCACCTTTTCCCAATTGTGACATATATTAGAATATGGTTGGTTTTTGGTAAAGTTTGCATTTGGCTTTTCTATGTTAAATAACTCAATTTTAATGACAGATTCATGCATATACATGTAAGGAAGGAGTTAAATCAGTCAGTCTTGTTATTTTAGAATGAGTTTGTACTTAACATCTCATCAATAATGTGTAATTTCTTGTGTATGCCTATTGATAATGCATAATTTATCGTGTATGCCTTTGCTTTCTGTGGTTGTGCTACTTTTCTGTTTTGTCTTGACTGCTTGTATTTATTGAGTATTGCTAGCCTTACGCAGGATGAAAGTAAATAAAACATGCCAGAACTTTGCTCAGTATAAAAATGTGGAATCTACCTGATGTATAACAAGTTAGGGAAAGGGCGAGGGAGAAGGAGAACGATGGAGGGATAGAGAGAAATTGAGGGAGAAATAGACGCGGACAATAAACTCAATATATTGAATTTGTCGAAAGATCTAACAAATGAGGAAATCCTAAGGCTATTTATAGAGTAAGTATAAATATTAAAATAATAATAACTTAATGTAACCTGGATAAGATAAAATATAGGATAGGATATTAGAATAAATCCTAATTATTACCCCAAAAAAAAAAGAGAGAGAATAAACCCTAATTCAAACTAAATATAAAAAATCCTAAATTAAGAAGTATGATAACTAAACATAATTGAAGTTAAATTCTAGATCTTCCTACTCCTAGCATAGGTCTTCCATACACCATCACTATCAGGGGGACAAACTTTGTAATTCATTGAAAATTAGAATTTTTGCGTCGTATGATCAATCTAGCTGACCTTACTAAGTGGGATAAAGCTCATTCTTATTGAAGCAAGGCTTAAAGCAACTTTTGTAATTCGGTTTTGAAATGTAGTAAATCATCCTTTTTTTTTTTTGGGAGGGGGTTGGGGGCTGTGAATACCCCACATTAAATGCGAATGAGAGAGTGTTGTGCTTTCTTCCAAAATGGAAATGAATGCATTTTGTTGTAATTTAAAATTGAAGTGCTAAAATTTCAAGAGCGGCTTTAGCTTGAGGGGGTGAAATGTAATTTTCCCAAAAATCAACCTTTTGATGGTTATGTCACTCAATAGAACCTTATTTAGCTCCTTGACAGACATGATCTTTCAGCTTGTTGGCTTAGTTCTGTAGCACCTGATGATTTATCCAACGCTGGCAGGAAATTCTACCTATACATGTTTATCAATATATGGCTTATAATATGTTTCATTTTTGTACTTTGGTATCTTCGATTCATTATATAAACTCACTTATGATGTTCTAAGTTCTAACTACTAAAACGATGCTTACTACAATTCTGCAGTTGACCTCAAAGGCAAATCCATCTGGGGTTACGGTGCAACCTTCCATTCTCATGCAAGCTTTTCAGATCATCATTGCTATGTTTGTCATGGACACATGGCAATACTTCGTCCACCGCTACATGCATCAGAACAAATTCTTATACCGCCATGTCCACTCTCAACATCACAGACTGGTCGTTCCATATGCGATAGGTGCACTATATAACCACCCTCTTGAGGGTCTTCTTCTCGACACTTTTGGCGGCGCCATCTCATATCTGGTTTCTGGAATGACATCAAGAACGGCCATCGTGTTCTTCTGCTTTGCCATTGTCAAGACAGTAGATGATCACTGCGGACTCTGGTTGCCAGGAAACATCTTCCACATGTTTTTCCAGAACAACACAGCTTATCATGATATCCACCATCAACTACAAGGGCTTAAGTTCAACTATTCTCAACCATTCTTTTCAATATGGGACAAAATTCTCGGGACGTACATGCCGTACAATCTTGTAAAGCGAGCCGAAGGGGGTTTTACAGCAAAGGCGTTGAAGAAGGACTAGAAGACTAGTTTTTATGCAGCAAAAGTTGATCATGTATTTACTTGTTCAAGCTGTCACTTCTGAGTTTTGATGGGAACAATCTTCCCTTACAGCTAGGGTTGCTCATGGGGGAAGATTCTGACACGTGTCAGGGGAGGCTTATATTTGATATTTGATTGAAGCTTCCTAGTTGTAATTCAGTTCATCTTGTCATGGTGGCTTTTGCTAGCTTACCAGATTCTCTTGCTCTCTTCATTCTGTATCATACTTCATTATTTAATGGTTATGGAAACCTTCATGGTGGGGACAGTTGATTTTGATGTACTTAAATGGGTAAGCTTAGTTTTCACGTTACCAATTTTGTAATTCAAAAAACACTGATTGATTTGTATTTTGCTGAACGGCATTTGTGGGTTATCAAGTCAACTTGGTAAAAAATCTTTAGAGTTTGGATTTTAAACTTGATCTCTCTGTCGTTGTATCCTTAATGGATATATAATCATAAAAAGGTTATGCATGACTTGCTGATATTACGTAAGAAGTTTGTAAATTGGGTTATAATTTTCCTTTGATGACAACATTTTATGGTTCAATTTAAAGTTATACTGTCGTTTGAAAACTTTAGTACATGTTAAATTTTGTTGGGGGTAAGAGAATCAAACACAAGAAACTTATAATAATACAAAAAATAATATAGATTATGTAGCAGCATAAAAAAATATTAAGAAAAATAGTTAGATCGAATTAGTTATATCTATTATATCAAATTTTCTAATCACATGCGACCATATATCCAATTTTTAAAATATTTGTAATATTTAACTATAAACTCACCTGACTATAGAACTTCACCTGATGAACGTAAGGAATTTCTTGCAAGTATGATCCTTTAAATATTTCCATTGAAGGAACTTGGTTATTTCATTAAATAATGAAAAAATTAGAAAATATGGTGAGAGAGAATATAGGGTTAGCTAATTTAATATTTTAAATTTTTTTCCCAGCATAATATTTTAAAATTTAATCTAGTAACTGGTCCTTCTAAATAATTTTAATTTTTAAGGTTCTGTTTAATTTTTTTTTTATGCATAAGATTCTGTTTAATAAATATCATTTTCACTACGTGCTTTACTCTAATTTTCTCTTAAAATAAATAATCGCCCGAAGGTGAAGCCGCATGCGACTTTTTTTTTGGATAATAGAAACAGAAAATATAAATAGCGAATGAACCCAACCATTGCCCATTCTCATCGTACCTCGTAGCCTTCTCGGGGAAAGTCTAGAGACTGTAAGCTGCTTCGGATTGATCATATAATATTCGAAGATGAGGTTCGCTTAGTTTTCTTCTTACATATGCATTTTTTTTGGTGCAGTTTACCTTCTGAAAAAGTTGACAGCAGAAAATTCGAGAGTATATGTATAACTAGGTTTCATTTCTATTTGCTTTCGCTCTTTTACGCTGAGTGGATTGAATATAATTTGCTTTATCTTTAATTCTTTGAGTTGTTGTTTCGTTTTCCTTGTTTGATTAGATTTTTTTGTGTTATATTATTTCAGGGTTTAGGGTTTAGGATTTTTTATTGGATTTTGGGATTTTTCTTGTGTTACCAGAGGCCTTGCAAGTGTTGATAATCGATCTTAACATTTCACTTCTCGACTCCAAACTTTTTTTCTGTGAAGAAATTGGAGTGAACGGATATTGATTATAGCTATAGGTTTTATTTTGCTTTGGCTTTCTATTATTTTGTCTCGATTCTGTAGCTGGAGTTATTCACAATTAGATATTTCATTTTTTTTGCCTCAGAAATGCATCTTTATGGCATAACTTTATCTTTGAGAGTGCATCTAGGATCATTCACATTAGGTGTTTGCTGCTTAGCTTATTTATGTTTCCTGTTGAGAAATTGAGGAAAAAACACAATCATACTTTTATTAGATATTTTGATTTAATTCAGTTTCGCTCACTAATCTATGCAGTTCAAAAGAATATTCATTTTAGTTGATAAAGTTGCTGCGTACTAACAACTTATTTTTGTTGAATATTTTTATCCAACATGCTCAACGGCATCGTTTTCTATTTTATAGTGGGATAAGGCTTTTTTGTTGTTGTTGTTGTTGTAGTAGTAGTTTTATATTACTTTTTATTGCTGGAGTCTGCACTTTCAAATAGTTGTGATGTTGTAAGCAACTATACTTGATATGACTTCAATCAAGTAGTCATGTCATATATTGGTACCGTGTCTTTATTTGTGCTGCCTTGTGTCCCCTGATATATGTTTCAACTTTTAATGTTGTTGGGTTTGGAATGAAGTTTTCTTTGATCTAGCATGTATGTGGTGAGGATGAAAGAATATTTAAATTTTGTGACAGTGAAATTATATTTATGTGTCATGATGTCATTGTATTTCTTTCCATCCAAAATTTTCCAAACAAGCCCAAGTGATTATTCAGGTTTAAGATGGACAAATGGAATACTTGTTAACATTCAAAAGGAAAGCAAACCATTTCAACCTGAATGCCTTGGTGTAATATGTGATAAGGAAGATTTTGAGCTTTCAATATCACTAAATTCCTTTCATCTATAATATGCAGCCGCCACCCCGATGCCAAATGGGCCCAGAGGTCTGATAGGGTCTACATAACTATTGAGTTGCCTGATGCTCAGGATGTGAAACTTAAACTAGAGCCAGAAGGAAAATTTTACTTCTCTGCAACAGCTGGTGCAGCAAAAGCTCCTTATGAAATTGACCTTGATCTATTTGACAAGGTTAATGTAGAGGTAAGGTTACTATTAAGGTTACTATTTCAACGGTGATTTTGTTAATCATACCTGTTTTGTACAATTTCATGATTGTTGCTTCCTTAATTCTCCTTTTAGGAAAGTAAGGCTAGTGTTGGTTCCAGAAATATCTGCTACTTAGTAAAGAAGGCTGAGGACAAGTGGTGGGATAGATTATTGAAGCAGGGAGGGAAACCTCCTGTTTTTTTGAAAGTTGATTGGGACAAATGGGTTGATGAAGATGAGGAGCAAGATACTAGTTGAGTAACTGTACTCAAGCTTATCTGAATTCAAGCGCTTTATTCTCGTTGGTTTATCTCACTTACGCATTGTTTTTCAGTTGTTGCTGATAATAACATGGACTTCAGTGGCTTAGATTTTTCTGTAAGTACCCCCGCAACTCCTCAGTACAATTTGTATGTCTTTTCTACAGATAGTCTCCTTACACATGTTCATTGTTTTTTTTTTTTCTTTTATCAGAAGTTGGGCATGGGAGGTGGTGAGGGACTGGGTGATTTTGGTGCAGGCGACGACGAAGGTAATCGTGTCCACTAAAATTTATACTTTTACCTATTTTTTTAAGGGAGACTGCATACTTCATGCTTCTTTACATAATATATACGGAAAAAAAGTATATTCATTTAGTCCTTTAACTTCATGCAAGGTATCACTTTGGTTTCTTAACCTAATAAAGTGTCTTTGTCCTTTAATCCTAACACCGTTTACAAAAAATGCTAATATGGAAATTGTAAATGTGGAAAGAACCTTTTCATACGCTGACATGTTAAGTTTAATTTTCAAAATAACAATGAACGTAACAAAAAATCATCATTTGATGATATTAGGGTCAAATGACTCAAACATGCTTTTTAAAATTAAGGGACCAAACTAAAATTTTGTATATAGTTAACAAGAACAAATATGTACTTTTGCCTAATACGAACTCATTATGAACCTGTAGTTTTCTGTGTAAGCAACATTTATTTATAGTCTATTGGCCTTTTTGTAGATGAGGAGAGTGACGCTGAAGAGGGCACTACTGGGAAAGAATCTTCTGGCAACGAACATCTCACAGGAGCCGCTGCGAGCAACGAACAAGGTGGCGAACCTGAAGCTAAAACTTGAAAACATGGCTTGAATTCAAGCAGTGAGAGCTTACTTTACTACCTTGGGGTTCATTTAGGTTTGAGGGAGCTGGCATTTTAATTACGTATTCTGGATCTTTACCTTATGTTGAACAATAGTAGTTTGATGGAAACGAGTTGCCTATATGATATTTATTAGAGGATGTTATAAATTTGTCTGATTTACAGGTGAGAGTGTTTGGAATACCCTGTCATTAAGTCACCTGACAGCACTAAAAAAAGAATGCTACTATGTGCATAGATCATTATTGTAAGCAGATTTAGGGGATTTTTTGTTTTCTCGAAAATGAACCAATCTTGTAACAAAATTTCAAGGTAAATTACTGTTTTTTATGCCTTTGTTACCTCGTTAGCAAACATTTTTACAAGGCTTTCAGATTCACAACGTTCATCTTCAAACCATGCTTTTAGAAGATTGAGGATGCGATCGTGGCATAGCAAAACGATCATGTCTTGGCTTTGATTACAAATTTGGAATTGAAACTTTATAGAAATATATGCGCAATGCAATGGATATAAGCATTTACGCATCTTTATTTCTTTTAATTAAAAGTTATCTATTTCATATATGGTCGGGATAGTAAATACTAAATACAGACATCTTTCTCAATGTTCATATTGTTCGAGACTTGTTACATTCCGCAAACGTTGGTTGATGTTTTTGTTTTCATAATTTACTCCTTTTATTTTTTTTTTTATAGAAGTCTTAATGGCATGATCCTGAAAAACGCCCCTCTATTTTAATAAAAGACAATGTACATAAATTTGGACGTGTGATATGAAAATTTGTTTTTAATATAATGTGCAACCTGTTTTACTGTTTTATTAATAATCACATGGAATACTATCCCTTCAGAGAGTGTGTGTATTATATATATATATATATATAATAAAAGGTTAATTACTGTGAATGTTGTCATTTACAATATGACTGTGTGACTTATCGAAGTCAAGCAATTAATACTCGTTAGAACGTGGAAAAACATGGGAATAAAAATACAGTTTCAATGTGCAGAGCGAGAGTGGTAAAGATGAGCAACTTGATACTATTGATAGATCAAATATAGCAAGAAAACGAAACATCTATTATTGAATATTTGCATATATCATTTTACATGACATATATCTAAAGGGCGCCAAAATCTTTATTACACAATGATCTAAACTAACAAGGATTCATTCCCACCAAAATACTTAAAACAAAAGTAAATTTGCCTTCTAATAACTAACCTTTAGCATCAAGGTTGTTGAGAGTGGATGTTACCAACTGGAACCAGGCTTTCCACATAATTCAAACATGAGTAGAGCGAGAATATTCAGGGATAGCAAACATCTTACATTCATTGGTAATGATATTAAGAATAATCAGGGTAATGGAAACTGGACCGGTCTACCGGCCGGTCCGGCCCAGAAACCGGCGAATCAGCCGGTAGACTGGTCCGGTTTCGAATTTTTTTAAAAAAAAATTTATATTTTTTTTAGAATTTCATACCAATAAGCTTAAAATCTTCAATTTCTCACCGGTTTGGTCCCGATTTAACTCCGGTTTGGCCCCGGTCTGATCCACTAACCTTTAACCCAGTAACCCGACCGGTTCAATACCCGGTCCGGGTTTTAATACCTTGAGAATAATATAGACGATCGTTTGAAATGCCAACAATTGGACACAGATGAAGTATAGCAAACTTATCTTCATACACAGTAATGTATGGTAAACAATAAGGTTCAGTTGAAACATGTGTATCAATGTAAACACTTCTGTGGCTATGTCAAATGAAACTATCAAATTACCTCCAGAATCCACATCAACTGGCACAAGAGCAGACCAAAAGATGACTCCATTGACAGTGACAGAATAATTTAAAAGGTCTAAGCCCTCTAAGCTTCTAAATTCTATGTTCTTCCATGAATCTGTGCTTAATGAATACATTTTTGACTCCAATAATCGCATTTCCACGCCCAGCATATGCTTTCACTATCTTATAATCATTAACAGTTTCACTGAACCCAAATCCTAACCTGCAATCAATATTAATAATTATATTGATGTGAGCAACTTTGGGCTTAACATTGAAATTCATATTTGATTAACAGTTAATTTCTTATTATTAATTTAATCTTCAAAGAAAAAAAGCATGGGATATAATTTTACACATACACTCCGAAGCGCCGGGCGCATGTTAATTGAAAAAAAAAAAAGAAGAGAAAAGAAAAACGCACATCAATTCAGATGAAATTGTAGTTACTGGGATATTAATACCTAAACAATTAAAGTTATGATATTACTAATCTGGATATTAAAAACTATACAAAAATTATGAATCATAAATCATAATCACGTTGTAGACATTTTCCAAATTAAAAATAGCTAAGAACTCCATTTTCCATCATTGTAGGGATCTATAATCATTTTCTTCAATGTCATTAACTTCAGTCCCTTAGTGTAATATTACTTAGGTCCATATTTTATGCATGTACATATGTAGAAACCTCACTTTCAATCCCTCAATTTTGAGTAATGTAGTTTATTTCTATATTTGACTTGTTATTTTCTTTTTATGATTTTCTCTTTACGTGGGGTTTAAAAAACGTTTCTTTCAATTTTACAATGAATTATATTCATTTCGCACAATGCGCAGGATGTAAATGCTTGTTAAAGTGTAAATTTAAAAATACCAAATTATCTATCATCAAACTTCAAAGTTTAAACCCTCTTCCTCCCTGTCACTGTCACATCTAATTTATCCACTGTTTAAGGAAATAATCAGGATTTATTCGAATTAATTCAAACCAATTTGCATTTTAAAATTAAAAACTAATTTAAGTAATGAAGTTAACAACCAACACTAGTTAAGTTATTTTTGCATTATCTTTTAATTAATAAAACTCTCTTTTTTCTGGCTTTTTAAATAATAATTCTATCAGTATCATGAAGCTCAACTGTAATTTAGTTTAGTTATTTCATACTCTTATTTCATTTCAGGTCATTATAATCTCGGTGATTAAGATTATATTGAATTTTCTTAATTAACAAAATTACAAATTTAGAAATAGGTAACATAAAAATAGATAATTATATGAATAAGCCAAAGAAAACCCATACCAACATGTGTCCCAAGTCACGGAAAGTATTGAGTTGTTAAATTTCAACATGAAAAATTTTCTACAATATTTATTTTCCTTTATCTTGATAAATTATATATTATTTATTTTTATATTAATTTTTACAATTTTTAATTTTATTAAGGTTAAAGTATACTTTGGTTCTCTAAATTCAAACAAGGTTTCATTTTAGTCCTTCAAACTTAAAAAATGCGTAAAAATCCCAAAACTAAAGTGAAGGAAATCTACAACCTGCCTTCTTTTTTAGCCTTGACAATCATCTTCTACTGACGTTCCCAATTCTTTTAATAATGTTGGGTGTGGTGTTTTTCTTTTCTTCACAAATTCAAAAAAGTGGGCCATGACTTTTGTCAAGGATACATTTGCTACCAAGAAACTCTTTTGATTGAATTTTTATGAAAAAATCATTCTTCACTACGACCTTTGAGCTTCTCTTACATGGAAATATGAAACTGATAGAGCTACAGCAAATATAGAGTAAAATATAACAATTGCTGAATATTCTCTTTAGTATGGGAAAATGAGAGAATACATTCACTGATAACTCTGTCCTAGCAGAGAGCTAAACGATGAAGATGCGCAATAGAACAGTAACAATAAATAAGAAGGAAAAACCAGAGTTATGTAACTCGGACCGGACCGGCGGGTCCGGCCCGGAAATCGGTGAACCGGTCCGGTTTCCAGTCCGGTCCAGGTTACTATTTAAAAACAATTTAATTTTTTCTTTAGAATTTCATACTATAAATCTAAAATTTTTAATTTTTCATCGGTTTGGTCCTGGTTTAGCTCCGGTTTGGCTCCGGTCTGACCCACTGACTCTTAATCCAATACCCCAATCGATTCAATACCCGATCCGGATTTTGATAGCCCGAGAAAAACAGAAGAAACTGAAACAACACTCTTGGCCTAGTATTGAAGAGAATAGACCCCCTCTCCCCCTACTCTCTGATTACCTGCCTACAGAATACGTTCCCTTGCCATTTTAGTGCGCGCTCACACCAACTGACATGTCAGACAATAACCTGGCTTCCCCATTCTGCCCCTCCTTTTCTTGAGGCAAGGGGTACCGGTTTGGACCGGGCTCTCCTCCCCTTACAGCCCTTCTTTTATAAACTTGGCCCCATGATTTCTTGGGCTCAACAGAAACCTTGACATTCTACATCAAGAATTCAAATCTTCTCTATACGCCACTTGTGTCAAGAAGCAGTTCATTAATTTTCCTGCAATAACTCATCCTATATTTACCATCACTCAGCAAGAAATTTTATTTTTACTACTTGAATTTTCTTCTTCTTCTTCTTCTTTTGTAAAAGTTATTATTTTATAATACTTTCGTAGGTTATTTTTTAATTGTTTCTCTTCTTTATGCTTTGGTTCTTTCTAAAACTTTAACAAGTTACTATCATTCTGTCCTTTTATAAAAAGAAAACAACATACGTACTTAAATATTTCCCCAATTTGTGAGCAAATTAAAATTTAAAACCCATAATAGTAGCCCAATGAATTTGGTTCGCATGATTTGCATTTAGATTTTAGGTTTTTTTTTTTGTGAAAATGAAAAGTCTAGAAATAGTTAAATAGGAAAAAAAATTACATTTTAGATATTCTATACCTGATTAAATAATTTTCTAACCTATTTAAGTGATCATCACCGTGGTAAGTTCTCCACCACCCACATATAGTGTCAATAGTTCTGATTTGGAATTTTGAAAAACTGACAGGAAAGAAATTTTCTTTATTTTAGATTCCATACATATTAACTTAACTTTTTTAATTTAATCGAACCAAACTCGTAAAAAATTAAATCTAGACCCAGACTAGGTGACAGCACCCAAACCAAGCTCGTTCCCATTTTTTCATACACTTCTCTAAGTACAAATTATTAACCACACTTCAGGTGTCAAAAAAAAAAAATACTAACCACACTGTTTGTGAAATTAACCACACTAATTATGACTTGTAAATGGTGACTTGAATTGTCCTGGATTGCATCTGAAATAAATGAGCACGATAATACATACACAGGCAAAAATAATTTCTTTAAAACATTTTAGCCTTTAAATGAGTTGCAATCAGTTCACAGGGTAAGAGACAATACAAGAATTTCAACTTGAGTGTTACAATACAAGAAACAATATACCTTTCGCTAGTAAACTGTAGTACTTTACAAACAATGCCACTTCAATAATCCCCTCTTCCTATCCATATATGAGACTATCAATGCCAAATGCAGAACACATAATCAGCAAGCAGGTTAATAAGCATACAGAAGAACAGAAAAATTTGTAGTTATATATCTGCAACCCCACGAAAAGTCCAATCAGTTCTCAGGCATTCTCATTTGCGCCACTTCAGATGGAGGTCGCAGTGTGCAGACCATTTCTCTTGTCTTGCCGAAGTATACCTGTATCATGCATTAATAAGTGAACTGATCATAATGACATGAAGTAAAGTTTTCTAATTAGAACAGCAAAAAGTATTACTACTTTGGTCCTTAATATAAGAGCTAAAAATGGGGTTGTATTTTGTCATAAATATAAAACTTCAATCCACTTTGTCCTCTCTATTTGTCAGTTTTATTAATAAACTCTCTATAAATTGTGCATCTTAAGAGAGTTTGCATCAAGAGGTAATTTTAATGTATAAATGATTTAAGAGGGTATTTTAGGAAAACCAGCACATTTTTAACAAAAAAACTGATTTAAGTAATTTCTTTAATTTACCCAAGATAGAAAAGCAGATCTTATATTAAAAACCAAAAGTAGTACTTAGACAAACCAATATGCAATTCCATCCTCAAACCAAAGGAAACAAAAAAGTAGATAAATATTGAAAGGTAATACACTTTATATGCAGATGAGATCATATGAAAAGAAAAATACCTGGTCTAGTGAGTTCCTCAGTTTACTCTCCATTTCTTCAATCATTCTTCCCATGTTACAAATATGTCCCTCAGCAACTGACAGTCTCATGCTCATCTATAATGTAAGAGAACTCTTATTTTAGGAAAACACTTGCATAATAATAAAGAAAAAGAGTATCACATATATACATAATATGTATGGCTTTAGGACGCAGATGGTTCTATTGATGAATGCATATTCCATCTTAGACTAATTTCATGCTACTTAAGGACAGGTCAACCACTCAAATTTGTTTTTAACAAGCCGTAGCAATTCAATATTTGACTAATGGGGCGTGGGAAGATTTATCTATTATCTATTATGTAAAAATGTTAATATAATTGTTTCAAATTGATGATCTGTGACGTGAGCAATATGGATAACTTAAAATGTAGTTGCTGATCTGTATAGTCTTCTGAGCAGAGTTAAGCCCAGATCTGTATGAGCTTGATCATTGGAATATTTTTATCATTTAGAGAATGTTCAACCAAAATTACACTAATGGATCTACATATGTATGAATATGACCTTCTATTCTACAATAGATGGAGTTCAAGAAAATATTCATAAATTGACTGAACTACTAGAATGACGTGACAAAGTATGACAGAGATTAATTGTTAAGTGTAGAGAAAGAAGGAGAAAGTGATAGGAATAGAGAAGAATAGAGAGAGGGAAAGAGGAAAGAAGAGAGAGAGACTGCAACTTCTGTGATTTATTCATTCATCACAAAACATAAAGATACAATGAAGAGTTATATGCCTTATATAGCAACACCTCAAGACCCATTAATCCTAACTAACTCCCAATGGTTAGTTACAACTAACCAACCCTTTTCAACTAACCCTTTTTCTACATTTACACATCATTAATGCATGGACATTTGAATTTTATAAAGCATTTTTTCTTTTTGTTGGGCCCAAATATATTTGTTAAAGAAGAAAATCTAGTCAGTCTTCTCCAAGTCCCGTTCTCGAAGATGAAATTGTTGAATCAATTGATGGGTATTCTTCAGACATGGATGGTTATGCAGATTATGTCAAGACTTCAAGGAGGCAATACAAGCTAAAGTTGCTACAGAGGATGGCACAAAAATCAACAATTCTGAAAAATAATGTCATGCAGAGTTTTTCTCCGAATTGTTCATTCAAAAACTTGAGGCATTTTTTTTCCAATCAGTAAAAATAGTGTTGGTGAGAAGACAATTATTATTCATTTATCAATGTGACAATGTAATTATTTGAGAATTACAGTTTTGTCATTTAAAGAAATGAATGTAAGGTTCTTTTCTTTAAATGTGTGTCTAGTAGTTAGTCATAGTTGTTACAAAAAATTATTAATATCAATGTTCTTAAAATTGGACTAATTGCTAAACCAGTAAAGACACCACTTGAAAGTTTATTGGTCCAATCGTAGTACAACTAGTTATAATTATTTTAAAATTTTAATATATCTCGATTCCTCTATAAAAAAGATCACTTTTTCTATTTGGCGTTGATCAGTTTTCAAAGGGACCTTTTTTTGGGCAGCTCGGTCGGATCTGATCTAATTTCTGCAACCAAGATTGGCATTTGAATTTACATAATTTTGTTCCTTTCTTTTATTCCATTTCCTGTACTGCATCACTGATCATCTTTAATGAAGAAAATTGATCAAACAAAAATGGGTTGGATCTGCCGTCAAGAGATAGTATTTAGGTTAAGTTATGGACCATGGGAGTAAAATTTTAAATCTATTTAAGTTGATATGGGGGAAGCACCCATGAGTGGAATTAGTTTCTGCCAAAGACACAGGACACATTCATCCAAATCATCTGCAGTTGTTGGAATTGCCACCAATTTCTATAAAGATATTGCCATCTCTTTAAAATTATCATTTAGCATTTTTTGACAATATCATTTTCTATAGATTTATCATTTAGCAGTTTTACATTCATTCCCCCAATGAGAGTAAGTTTTAAACGTAATAAGCTTACCACTCTTATTGTATGCTGACTTATGGAATCACTAAAGCACTCCGAATGAAGCTAATAAAAGATCCTTCTTCAGAAAGACTATTTAGTGAATTGTTAGATAATACACGAATACTAATAATTGGCTGGAGAAACTAAAATATTAGGAAACCACTAGCAAGGTACACAAAGTTGACTGGAGGACTAATGAAATCTTGAGTGCCCAAGACTTGATTGCATTTAAAACACAGTGAATTTAGGTGTCAAAAGAAGCCGTAAAGTCAAACCAAGAAAAGAAAAATTGTCCAGATTTATTAAACCTTTCCTAAACTAAGCAAGATTGGGAGTTGATACTTCCTAAAAGCCAACTATATCTTTTACAGCTAAAGCAGTAGTTAAGCACTTGATCCATGGACGACCATGATAACATCTATTCTATACCACATCTAATGCATGCAATTTACATTCGGCAATGACTGCCTATTACATTATTCAATAATAAAGAGTGATTTTGTCATAGATGTGGCTTTGCAAGAAAGAGAGAAAAATGAAACTCAGGATGTAATTATTAACAAAAACATCTAGATTGGCAACATGAGTAGATCCTACTAACGAGTACCTGTCTTCTGATTGATCCAGACAAACTAAAGGATCCAGATGTCTCATTATTTGTAGTCAGAGTCAACATCACTGTACTGGTTAAACGATAGTTGGTTGTTCCTTCTTCCTCAGGTCCGACCTATATAAACATTAAATAAAGGGAAAAAAAAAAGATGAGTTTTGTGATATCTAAAGACCATAAAGCATCTTGTTAAAGCCATCAGATGTAGTTTAGTGTTGAAGGGCTTGGGCAATTACCCATCAGATTAAAAATTTCTAGCTAAATAAGTTAAGAAAATTAAAAAAAAAAACCAGAGATGTACTCCCATCAGTTGAAAGCGTTCACAATGTGCAATAACATCAAGCTTAGTCACCCATCCAAAGAGATTTCACCTCTATAACATGTATAGCATCCCATGCTCCTTCCTCTAAATAGCCCCGTCGACCCTGCCCGGTCTTTGAGCCATCTTCAATCACGATAATAATGAAATATCAGATAACAATGAGAAGCATCCAATTAATTAACTCAAATAGAAAAGTCTCACCTTTCTTAATTAAAAAGCAGGCTGCAAAGCCTTCATTGTCATCTTCCCACATGTAAACTGATGAAGTGCCACCTTCATAATATCTATGACATTATCCATTAATGGCGCATATTCTTTTTAAACAAAATAATACATAAATGATTATATTCATATACATACCCCAAGGAAAACACAATATGATCAAAGCAAATCTATTGTCAAGTGGCATTCAACATAAAACAGGAATTATGCAATAAAATCATATATAACACAATACATGCATCTAACAAAGCACAGGAACTCAGATGTGGTAAGTAAAGGACCTCACTGGTCACAATATATAGCAAATATCTCATTTGCTTCAATCTCAAGCTTCCTCAATTCTACAGAAGGGAGGGACCCATCTTCCAATGGTGGACAGTATTTATTCGACCAAGGCGATCTGCACAAAGAGACAGCACAACAGTAAAAGTTAACATCATCTTCCTAAATAAAGGAAATAAGAAAATACGACGCATTCATCAAGGAGTGAATTATAACTCTGTTCTACGAGAACCATGTAGCATTAGAATTTCGAGCTGAGAAGCTAAGTCCCGGTATCCATTTCAAGATCAAGTATTTTTGCAAATAATGTCTCCAAATTCTCCAAGAAAATGACAGTAATTAGTGGTTGAGGGAAAACCTAGTATGAATTGTCAGATCAAAACAGAGAACTGAAAATGAAAATATTTGTAACACCAAAGCTTGAGGATAAAGAATTCACTGGTAAACTTTTGGAGTTGACAGACTTGAAAAAAATATTTCGTTACAAGCTTACAGCATTTGAAAGTTCAAGCAACAAACTTTGTCAACAATTTCAAGTAAATTTCAGTAAAAGAAAAAAAAATCTTGTACAAGATATTAGAAACTTTAGAAAAACAGCACCCAACAAGTGATGGACTAAAATTATTTACATGGAATATTGGGCATACATAGTAAAGTAAAAGGTCTGTAAATTTGAGTTTACTATAAGGGGACAGAGACTGAGTATTCGCTTGTGGGTTGATAGAGATAATGGCCTATATAGCTCAAACTTAGAATGACAACTAGGCAAATGCAATAGGGCTAAAGATAGAAACTCTAGGTTTAAAACTTTTAATATCAAAATCAGCTTTCCATTCCAGCGGCAGCTAAAGTACAAGATTTAGCATACTCCTAGATCAGAGTCAAGATAAAATCGTAACATCTCATTCACTATATAGTACTCAATGCAGGAAATCACTGCTCGCAAAGTAAGAGATAAACAAAAGTCAAATATATCAAAAGATTCATTTACTGCTCTTATATCTCTTGGTCACACTTAACACTCAATCAGAACATTCATGAATGTGATATACTTCCATCTCTAAACTTAGGAGCAGGTCTAAGTTTCATGCCTAAAATATTTTTCATCTCAGTTCCTTTCTTAAATGTATAGAGTACCAACATTACTATACACTGTTAGAATACTAGTTAGGCAAATATTGAAATCTTTTGACTTCAAGTAGAAACCATGAAATAGTGATTCCTGCCAAAATGACACAAGATGGCATAAAAAAATTAGAATGAGTATGATTATTAGGGTAGAAATTTTTTTAAAAAAATGGATATTGACTTAAACACGCATTATACAATTATACAATTTTGATCTATATCAAATGTCATTTATTTTATTGATCACTAAAGGACAAAGTTGACACAATCAAAAGTTTGAAGATATAGTTGAAACCAAAAGGAAAGGAGAAAATAAATGGAAACCTTAGGGGGAAAATCACAACTAGGTTCAAAGTTCGGGGGAAGAACATGCTTTGATCAACTCATCAAGTTTTCTAAATCAATAGAATCTACAACCATTCTTCTCTTTCAGTCAAGGGACACATTAGTAGGAAGAAGAGGGTAGATTAGAGGGTCTGGAATCCAGTTAAACATGGCAGAGGCCTCAATAAAGTCATTGAATGGTGGAACCTTTTTGGTTAACAACCTATCTAATGATTTAGTTAGTTGATAGAGCACAATGGCACCATGCGATCTATGTAACCAACTCCACCTAGTGGGATAAGGCTTGTTTTTGTTGGTTGGAAACAAATGTCACCATTTAAAACTTGCAGTTCATCATCATTGCATAACTTATTGTAGCATGTCATTTTCATCGGCTTATCCATTCCCATAATAAATTTGATAGGAAGAAAAATGCTAACATTTTTCTAATGGTTAAAATTATCCCTTTTCAAGGAAAATAGTTACAGTTAACTCTGCATTTAAAATATCTGATAAATTCATGTTAATCTGATGTTCATGAAGTAAGAACCAAACCAAAGTCTGGATTCTGCGATGAATTTTGGGCTTAATAGCTTGTTAGGAATTGGAATTATTCAAGTATATGGTTCATCACCATCTTGCCCAAATACAGAAAGGCATTGGCACAAACTTATTGAAATCTCAAAAGTCCAAACCATATCACTCATTATTTACATAATGAGGAGTTTTAGTTGCAGAGAAGCTTACAGAATAATTTTATGATACTTTTGTGTTGATTTACTAGTCTATGAAAATTAAATGGTAATTCTTTCAATCTACTAAAAAATTGCTTCTTTTATGATCAGAACATGGAACATGAAAACAATATTCATTAAAAGCAAAGAGAAGCAAAGTCTACAAAGATGCCAAGAGATGCAATATAAATATCTGTCCACTCAGAAAGCAGATGTCAACCTTTTAATAGGTGACTGAATGATAGTATTCCCCACAGACAGATTTTAGAAAGAGAAAAGAAATGGCATAAGCCAAAAATAAATTACGAAACTATATTTTGAAAGAGTGATGACTGTTATTGGTAGCATAAGTGAAAAAGTTTACAGAAAAGTTCATGGCAAAGATCAGCAGATTAGCATCAGCGCTTGGATGGAAGGAAAACAAACCAAAGCGACAAGTGCTAATTCAGAATCCACTGAAGTTAGTTCATACAAGTCAGTATCTCTGGCTCATATATAAATAGACATGACTCAATTTTTTTTTCCAGTTTAAATTATGTTATATGCAATTTTAACGCTAGAGCAGGCATGATTTCTTGTTTAATCATATGTTTACTTCAAAAATCTAAACAGCATTAACTTAGGTACAATGATGTAAGTGCTAGTCATCGGTAATTTCCTTCACAAAATCGATGGATCAGGCGTACTAAAGATTATGCGTTATTTTACTTCTAGGAAACAAGACCTGCAATTGACTTAAATTGACATTGATAAACACTTGAAATTTGTATGTCAACTAAAATGAAAAGATCCAAAAGAAGTTAGAAACTATGATCTCGAACAATGGACCGTATTCCAGTATTATTACCTCAATAAACATGAGGAATGTAAAAATTACAAAAAAAAGAAAGAAAGAAAATTTACCTGTAAGAATCAGCATCTCGGTTATATTCACACAAAATGAAATCTTTACCACAATCCTCGTCACACATAACCTGTAGTCATCCAAAATTCCATTAAGTTCAAAACAGTTCTCCAATTTATTTTTCTTTCCTTCTTTCTTTCTTTCTTTGTTTTTTTTTTTTTTTAAATTAGGCAAGTGTAATTGCACCAGTCATATTATTATGATCAAACCCTTGGTAACCGCATTTTGTACTAAGCACTCAGGAATGTTAATCACCCCCATTTTCAAAAGCAAAAGGATCAGAATTCGCTAAACCGCTAAACCCTTAAACCTAAAGAACGCAAAAAAGACACGAAACAAAACACTGAAAACACCCAGAAATGATTCACATTTAAGCGAACCAAAGAATGAGAGGGCAATGCATCTAGTTATGAGGATGAAGGGAGAGAAACCTGGAGTGGCTGATCAACTTGAGAAAGGAGATCAGAGGAGTGATGTGGGAGAAGGCTGAGAAGCGCAGAGAGAGCAGTATCGGTGTGCTTTGGGGGGATTCTCCGCATCAGTCCCATCGCCGCCTCCATTATAGCTTTCGTATTAGGCCCTTCGCCGTGTGTGAAGGAGAGAGAGGGACAGAGAATTGAGTTGAGAAAAGAGAAAGAGGCGCGTTATTTGATCGGAGCTTCCCTCGTGGGAACGAAATCCAACTAATATCTCCCGTTATCGTTGTCTTCCTCTCTGGATTTTTTTTTTGGGCAGTGAAATGAGAGTCTCCGGCTTGATTTGTTCTTGGCGCTATGAATAACGGAAGTTTTCTGGTTTGATGTGAACAAATTATTCTAATAATAAGTAATAACTTTATATGAATTAATAATTAGATAAAATTTATTAATTATTTCTTATAAAATATTAAAATTATCTCCAATAAGAATTATTAGCTAGAAGTGTTTGATTAATTAATTTGAAAGTTTTATGATATTAGGTAAAAAATTGATACTCTTTTTATTTGATGAAGGATGTTTAGTGTTGATGTTGTGTTATCCTCCTTAGACGAATAATTTTGCCTTCCAAAATATCATACAAACCAACAGCTTTTTGGTAAAAAAATGATACTTTAAACAAATCAAGCTATATCCTCTCAATTTTTAATATAACAATTACTTAACTAATTTGAGTAGAATAAAAATTTTAAATAAATTATTTAATTATAACAAATATTACTTGATTTTCCTAAAATAACATGTATAATATTATATTATATATTAGTTTATAAATTAGACAAACAAGTTATATCTCCCCGTGCGTTGCACAATGAGTGTTGCTGTTGCTCGAAGTGAGACATGCGAGAACATTATTTGTTTGATTTATACATATAATTATTGCGGTATTAATATCTCAATTATTAATCAATATTCAAAAACTTAATTTTCCACCTTTGCAGTATTACTACCATGGATGAAGACATAGTTTTTGTTTGCCAATAATAAGAAATGGGGATCACAGTTTTAAAATCAAATCATTATCATTATAAAATAATTTTTAAAAATTATTGCAGTAATTGTCTAATTATTAATATAACTTATGGAGATCCCTACAATCATGAAAGGTAAAGTTCCTTAACATGCTTAGATCACAATTATATAATTATTAATATAATTATAATTCTTAATTTAACGTTTAATTTTACTTACTTTCTTATATTTAAATCCCAATAATTGCGCATAGACAATTTTGATTGTGTGATTATTCATCTTGTCAACCAAATATGAAGTAAGCCATTTAATGCAAATTTGATCACATTAATATAACTTATTGCACTAATAACCTAGTTATCTATGGAGATCTTTACAAAATATGAAGTTTCTTAGTATGCTTGGACTACATTAATATAACTATTAATATAATTATAATTCATTATTTAACGTATAATTTCAAATTTAATTTGCTTCCTTCATTATAGTCAAATCCAATAATAATGGATGGACAATTTGATTGTGTGATTATCTGACACGTTTGTGAGTTAAACGGATTACTAAACAGGTATTACAATTGATAATGATGATTGATTGATTGATTTAGGGAAAATAATGAATATTAAAAATAAAATGAATTGAAACCTTATACTTATATCAAGATCAATCTTCTAACTAACTCATAATTAGGAGCTGAGAAGTATTATAAAACATTTAGAAAGTCCTTAATCCTTATCATAAATTTTAAAGGAACAAGTTTCTGGCAAAGGAAAAGAAAATGGTGAAAATTTCAAGCCAAATGTAGTTTTATCCGAAGTTTCTTCCTTAATCCTTATGCCTAGCAACAAAAACAACAAGAAAAACAAAAGAAAAGAATGATAGAGGCAATAATTAATAGACATATGGAGCCAACTGTCACCAGTCACCACTATTCACCGTTGACTTTGACAGGAGAATTTCCGAAAGAATAATTTCTCAAATTATACAAGTTACTTTTGGGGGGGAAAAGATTCAAGTTACTAAAATTAGAAATGTTTTCCGTTTGACTTCCTGCCTATCAAATGGAACATAAAAATTTATGGGAGAATTATGTTAAAGGGGGGATTTTAGAAATTAAAGCTCCTTTTTTGGTCAAAAAGTTGAATATCTTACAAATTTTAATTTTGTAAGACAATGTCATGAAATGTTTGACATGATGATTTATGAATGACAATTAATAGGGACATAATGAGAATAATAATGTAACAAATTTATCATATAAAGGTCCAATGTTTTTTATATTTAGGAAAAAACACTCCCATAGGTCTCTTGTAAAACGTAATGGAGGGAGTACTTCCTTTTGACTTCTTTGTAAAAAGCAATGAAGAGGTTTTATTTTGCATAGATATAACAAATAATTACCCATTTCTTTGTATATATTTATTGAAAAGAAAAACCATCTCCTTTTGCCATCCTTTTAATTAACTTACCATTATTAATTACACAACCACAGTATCAAACAATCACTGTAGGTATTTTTAGGGGAAAAAAACAATCTCGGGCATATTTATTTATTATTAATCTTAAATATATTTCATTAAGGGAAAATAATTCGTGTATTTTAGTTATTTATTTCTGCTAAAAAATTATAAAGGGAGCACATCACTCGTGTCATGCACATAACCAAATCTAGTTATGTGAAAAAACCAATGTCTCTTGACCAAATAAGAAAAACAATGTCAAAAATTAATTGTAAAGAGGGACCTCAAATTTCTAAATTAGCCTGAAAAACCTTTATTTTGTTCAGTAAAAAAAATCAAAACATGCTTAGATATATGAAAATGTCTTCCCAGTTCCAATCATTTAAATAAAAAGCAAAATTTTATTCTCCCTTCCTCCTATTTTTTCGGGCATTGCTATCATTATTACCTGTAATTTTAATACAATAACAATTTTCAGAATTATATTAAAAAAGAATAATTGCCCAAATGATTCAAAATACTAAAATTAAAAATGTTCTCATTGTCTCCTCTTCTTCCATGTGTAATTGCAGTGAAACTGTTTTCCCCAACACAAGACTAAAAACAGACAGAAAAGAAAATGATTTTGGTGTAAAAATATATATATGATTCCTTTAAGGTGTGTCTCACACTAAGTGTTTTTTTGAATTGCAAAAATGATTATGTGGTTTCAAAATAAATATAAAAATACTCATTGACCGTTAGTTTAACTTTTTTTATACTGAAAGTGATGATGTGGGTGTTGGAGTAACATCTTACCCAATTTTTATTCTATCTATTAGCTTATATGTTATTTACTTGAAGCTCCACGGCTAACAGGGTTTTATGGGGCCGCCCTTTTTCTTCTTCCCGTCTTCAATGTGATTATTATTTATTGTGATTCTTGCCATCCTATTTCAAGAAAGGGAGAGAGAAGCTGGGGAGAGGCTCCCTTGTGGCGGAGCTTCATCGAGGAGAAGAAGAATACGGGTTCTCTCCAGCAAGACAAGTGAGAGATTTGATGAATAAATTAATTAAATTAATTTATGTAATTTAGTTTTTAATTTAGAAAATTATTTTTTAAAGGTAAAATATTACTTCCTCCGATATTAAATATAGGATAAAATTGATTTTTTTAGAAAGATTAAGGAAACTAATTAAATTACTTTAAAATATTTATATTTATCATTTTTTTCTTTAAACTATTTTACTTAACTTATAAACTGATATATAATTTAAGAATAGACAACATATGATATGATTAAATAACTTATTTACTTCTTTAATTTCTCTAAAAAAAATCAACTATGTCTTATATTTAAGACCGGAGGGAGTATAAATTAAATAAATAACACATAAGTTGATAGCTAATATAAAAATTGGGTGAAATGTTGCTCCAACATCCACGTCATCGTCCACGTCTTCACTTTCACTATATAAAAAAAAGTCAAATTAACAGTCAATGGATACTTTTACACCTATTTTAAAATCATATAGTCACTTTTACCCCTCAGAAAATCATTTAATATTGAACGCACCTTAAGGAAAATCACACACATGTAAAGAGCGAGATATATATATATATATATATATATATATATTTACATTTCAAGCCAAAAGAAGAAAACAAGAAGAAGAATAAAACAAGAAGGGAGTAAGAAGAAAAGCCAATGAAATGAGGCTGGTGAGTGTGGGACCGACGTCCAAACGAATGATGAAACAAGTGGATCCGGATAGCTGTGAATTGCTTGAATGAGAGTGCATGCATCATTATCGCAAAAACAAAGTGATACACCATCCAATCCAAATAAATACAAAAAAGAAGAAGCAAAGTTTTGAGATGTTCCACTTTTTTGTCACATAATGGATAGGTTAGGTTTAGATTTGGCAGCTTTGCTTTTATCTCATTCTATATTTTCTCAACCACTAGTGGAAATATATTTGAATCTCAAAGAGTTTTTTTTTTTAATCAAAAGTTTCATTTAGCATGTGTTTCTTTTCTAAAGAGATCTCTTATTGCCGAAAATACTAAAGTTATAATTTAGTAGAGGTTTTCTTTAATCATAAATGTATAATTCACACTATATCTCCTAAATTTATAATTTTTTTCTAAACTATCCTTATTAATTATACATATAAAAGGAGTTTTTATCAATAAAGATAATTCCTAATGCAAATGATTAGAGGGGGTTTAAAAAAAACAACACAGTTTTTCACAAAATAACTTGACTAATTTCTCATGGGAGAAAATACAATTTAATTTGTGTGCATCAGCCATTTAGGTGGGCTTTTGCTGGTCTCCCAATCATGTCATTGACATCATATTTGGTCCCACTGGATGCCTTTCTTCCTACTAGATTTGTACTGAAATAAGATTTTTGGATTATTAGATTCTTTGTTAAATTTCAATTAAAGTAAAACATAATTTAGGTTATTTAAATTTAATTTGAATAAATTAATAACTTTTAAAAGTTTAGTCAATTTAGAAAAAATACTAATTAAATTCAGTTGAAATACTAATATCTAAAATTAAACCTATAACTTTAAAAAATTCCTAATCCGGCCTAGAAGCATAATTAGGATTTTGTTATTGTTGTGAAAAGACCAAAATGCGCATCTATGATTAAAAAGGAAAATTAAAGGTAAGTAGACGTCAAATGTTAGTTTTGTTAATTTCATCCAAATTTAATTGAGATTTTCCTAATTAACAATATCTTAGACAACATGGCGTGTACTCAGACTGATCGTTGAAATAATTGGGCCTGCACATATCTTCCGTTTTTTTAACCTCAAAGAGGCATTTGGTCTTTTTTTTTTTTTTTTGATAGAAAAAAGTTTAGGTAGGTTCGGCACCAGTCCCCTACCAAGGCCAGGGCACGGCCCCAGGGCTCTTCGAGCGCTTACAAGGGACTTACGAGATCGCCTACCAATGAGGTCTCCCAATCGGTCAGAGGGTTCGAACACACTCCCTTGTGATCGGGGTGGCAAGACCTTAACCAACTGTGCCAAACCTCATTGGCGGCATTTGGTCTTTTTCACGACAATAAAAAACCCCTAATTAGTTTTTGAGCAAAAAAAAAAATCCCTAATTAGTCTCTTAGTCTTATTAGGAATTTGTTAAAAGTATAAGTTTGAATTTAGATTTTAGTATTTTAGATTGATTTAATAAGAATTTTCCATTTAATCAATCTATATTGGTCATATTTAATTATTTATAGGGAAAAAATTATTTTAATTTTATGATTTACTTCCTTCAAAATAAATACAATTGTCAAAATAGTACAAACAAATTTTAAAATTTAGATTGCCCAAAACAAATTCCCATCACCAACATCCTATTTTTTCACTCAGTTAAAAACTCAATTGAGGTTTTCGATGGGATGGGATTGGAATTCAAATTTTTGCAATTCGAGCCTCAATGTTTTTCTAGTCTTCCCCTTTTTTATGGCCTTTTTTTCTTTTTGGAAAAATTATTTGTATGCTTCAAATTGAACTTTGAACAGTGAGCTGGGACTTCATAATTAAAAGGCAACGGCAGTCTTGTAATGATATAAAGTGACTTAGGAAATAATGGTCTCAAGTAATATGTTTCAAGAAAGATCATCAAAGTCAATGTCTTCAAAATTAAAAGTGCCATTCAATCATAATA
This sequence comes from Inga oerstediana, assembly GCA_963210345.1. Taxonomy (NCBI): domain Eukaryota; kingdom Viridiplantae; phylum Streptophyta; class Magnoliopsida; order Fabales; family Fabaceae; genus Inga; species Inga oerstediana. The sequence goes on along the minus strand of OY723401.1, from coordinate 64,273,064 downwards.
AAAAATCTTTTTATGTCTTGCTAATTTGATTATGAAAAAATCAAATAATATACATTATGATTAAATTATGTGTATATATATTATAGAAAACAATGTCTAAATCATGCAATTTTTTCTTGAATTTTTGACTCGTGTAAATCCTTAACCTTTAAAACTTAACAATGAGTTCCCCTAAAATTTCATTTTGGGCTGATAACCCCTACCAATCAATTATTTTCTCATTACGTAATACTAGTATATTATAACCAAATACCTCCTTAAACTACAATCGTGTGTGTAAATAATCTCTTAAAATTTGAGTTATGTGAAGTTAATTTCTTAAATTTTAAGTCATATGTAATATAAAGTCTCCATAATATTATTATATTTTTCTAATTAGTAAACTAATCAACAAATTAAGGACAAGAGAATTTTATGCGTAAATGTAAAATCTAAGTACATATTTGAATTAACAGAAAAAACTGTTTTTCTAAAGTGATTTACGGTAGACGAGGTAAGTTTGTGAGAGAAATTTTATTTCAACCTGCGTGAACATGCTTCTTGAACGATAACTCAAACAATTCGTAACAAGATTCAAATATGCGTTTGAACTTTGAAGGTATGTTTGCTTTATCTCTAGCGTGGGTTTAGAGAAATCAAACAAGGAAGATCATGGTCACTTTTGATTCCAAAAGATAAATGATGGTAATGAGAGAGGTGTCTGTCATACACCTCCATTAAAAGAAAGAGGTTGCAAGTTTTGTCACTTCAAAAAGTATTTTGATGTAATTTAAATTAAAACTCTTCTCACATACCCTCTCCGATCATTAATGTAAAATATATTTATCTAATTTAATTAGATTATAGAAGTTGGTTGAGTTAGTTAATATACCATATATTTTCTAAAATACCATAGTCATCTTTAACAATTTCCTCATTTCCTCCACTCTTTGATCATTGTTGAGAAAGTATCAATAAGACTAAATTAGGAAAAGAGTAGCAAATATAAAATCTATATCTTATATTTAATATCAAGATCAACCCCATAAATATGTATTATATTAAGGACAGGATGAATACTTATTTTGTACAGCACAAAATTATTTAAAATAAGCTAATACAAACCCTCTTAATTGGTTTAGTTGGTAACGTCATTATGAGTTTGAGGTGTAATGTAGGTGCCATTTAAAAAAAGGGGTTAAGGTACAAAAATACTCATAAACTTATATTCAATCCAACACCATAAGTCTTTTCAGTTTCAAAAATTGCCGTAAATTTTTTAAAAAAGAACAAAATTGACATATCCCTTAAAAGTTAAAATAGCTTAACTTACGTCTATTGCCGCATGAAAGTACCAAAATATCCTCAAGGCTCAACCTGTGAAAATCCACCTTCTCCCTCCCATCCTCTCAATCTCATCCTCTGCCCTCTGCTCAAGCTTCAACAACACTAAACTCATCATCAACACAATCTTTGAAGCTTATCTTTGAAGAAACAAAACGGGAAGAATTAAAAACACTGCAATTTATTTCATCCTCAGTCATTGAAACAATGATCAGTGTCATCTATAGGTAAAAGTTAGTTGACAACTAAACCACAATTCATCGACAAAACTTGCAACAGAAATTTACTTTATCAGAAACTTCAAACTCATAAATGAGCACAAGCTTCATTTTTTCAAAAAGTAAATTTAATTCTAAACATGGGGGATCCCCAATCGAACCCACACCTGATGTTTCAGGAATCTGGGAAGAATTCTCAGGAAATACTGATTCTGAAAATCATACAAGCTGATTGCTGGGTCAAGCATTTCCTCAGCTACTACCCTCTCAGATTGAAGCTCGACAGCAGTAAGTTTTATGGATACTTTTGCACTAGAGAAGAATTTAAATTCATGAGTATTTTTACACCTAAACTCTTAGAAAAATTATAATTGTTGATTGCAAGAAGGGAATGGAGGATGATAATGAATAGTATAATGTATGCAATAGAAAATAATTTTCTTAGCATAGTTTTTTATAATTAATAAAGCTTAAATGTCAGACCTTGTTTTTTTAAAAAAGTATTGAGTAAATTTTTTTATTTTATCCAGTTGTTATTAACAATCTGTCTTTTATTTGATGTCAAGATTTCTAGGGGGAACTCATAGATAATTAAAAAGGGTAATATTAATGAACTCATTGGCTTTTTACCCCTCCAAGTTTTTATGGCTATTGATCACCCTTCAAGTGCCTTTTAATTCAACACTTACAATCACTAATGAGGTTGGGTCTCATGAAAAGTGCTAACCCCTTATAATGTGATGAATTAATGTTCAAAACCTCGTCGAGAAATGAGTCAATTTAATGCTGATAGTATCCTGTACAAGATTGCTTTCAATAAAAAAAATACTTGTGCTTGGTTTAAAAAAAAGATAATCAACATGCTCACTTTGAAGTATAGAGAAAGAGTAGGGTAAGAAGGGACACATGACCCCGGAGCTTGGGTTTCTAAGAGAGTAATGGTGGACGTGGATGCGTTAATACAGCAAGCGATTTTGTCATTATAGTTATGAAATCTCATTCTATCATTGTAAACGGTGACCGGGGGCCTCAAAACAGCACTCTGACATTGACATCTCATGCGCCTAACCTTAACCATTAGATTCAGGATCGAAACGTGGGGATACCCCAAAAAAATATATGCACGAGTCTGATGACATGTTTTTAATCCAAAATCTCAAAACGTTGGGTTTGTGTTTTGTTATATATTTTCTTGGGAAAATCACACTCAAGTTAGTCTCAAGAATCAGAAAAAATATTAAAAAAGTTTCAGTGTAGATTCTTTTATCAAAAAAGTCTCAGTGTAGAATCTTCTATTAAAAAAGTCCCTATGGACTTTAGTGACATGGATGAGTTTGTCAATGGTTACTCTATAACTTGTCAATATAGTCACATACATTTATCAATGGAAGTTGTTTAGTTAACATAAATGGACTTGTTGATTACTACTCTATGACTTGTTAATATGGTGACATAAACTTATTATCAGAAGCTGGTTTAGTTAATATAGATGGGCTTATCAATGATCACTCTATGACTTGTTAATATAGTCATATACATTTATCAACGAGAGCTACTTTAATTAACATATATGAAATTGTCAATGGCCACCTATGACTTGTCAATACAATTACATACACTTGTCAATAAGGTAAGTTCACATTTGGAATTTATCTCACTGAGGTCTTTAGGGACTTTTTTGATAGAGGATTCTACACTGTGACTTTTTTTTTATAGAAGAATCTACGCTGTGACTTTTTTGATATTTTTTCTGATCCTTGGAACTGAGTAAAATTTTCCCTCCTTTCTTTTTGGTTTTAAGTATAGATAGATAAATGCATTACAATGTTTCGATTTGTCTCATGGGGAGGACTGCTTGAATTTGGGGGAAAACATTAATCTCGAGCAAGTTATTTCATTCTGTCCAACAGTTTTAGTTATAACTATAGATTTGATTTTTCCTTAAAAAGCCTTTTGTAAAAATGTGCTCATTTGAGTGGGTATCTGGTGGGTGCTTGAATTAGTGTTTTTTTTTCACATGATTTTACATTGTACATGAAAATTAAAAAGTAAATATAGGTGAAGATTTTTATTGGGGAAATTATAATGAGATTCAAAGAAAGATTTAATTATTAAAAAGTTCTGATAACAATTAAGAAATATTTAATGCTAAGTTCTAATGTAAAAAATGACAACATCTCATTTGTTATTGAAATTTTTTAGTAATTAAATTCCTTCCATAGGCCCTCATAAAAATTCACCCAATTTTATTTCGTAAAATGTAAACGTGATTTTTGTGAGACGCTGCCTAACAGGCTAACATCTCATTATTATGATATAGGGCCCGTTTGGTTGGTTTTATGGGAGAATGGTAATGGAAATTCAAGCCTCATTGTAGTGAATACTGTGTTTGGCTGGGATTTTTTTTCCCCTCGTTAGCGTGGTAATGTGAATAGCAAATTTTATGGTAATCAAAAAATCAGAGAGTTTCTTCATTTAATACCGAATAATATAATCTGGTTAGTTAATACTTGAATTGTAGTGACTGGCAAGTGACGTTTCATGTTTGCATTTTTATCCACCAATATTGATCCAGAATAATTGCAGAAACAGGGAAACAACTCATAATCAAATATTGGCCAAAACTAAACATTTCTTTAAGTTCAAAATTAAGAACTATGTCCTTACATTTGAAAGTTTATACACTAATTACAAAGTTAAGCCTTAAAATTCTGAGAGATAATACAGACTTCCCAACCTTCCCTTGAACGATTTTTCAAAATTAACATGTAACAACCACATCACATCAAGTGATTGCTCATCATCAATTTGGTATTGACCTGAGGAGGAGAAAACAAAATAGACACTTGAGACAAATACCAAATGATGAATTCCTGGGAAGTGGGAAGGAAACAAAGCCTCAGTCTGCATTTCTCTATGAGCACCAATTGCAGCAAGAAAATGAGAGATACGATGATGGGACACGGCCGGTTCTGCGTATGTACTCTGCTTGCTCTTCAATTTTTGCAGCTTGGCAATTTCTTTTGGCTTCAGCAATTGCTCTTTTTTCTTCAGCCTTGTGTCTCACAGCCGCAAGTTTACTCATGAGCTTATCGTGTGCTCCGCTTCGCATTCTTTCAACCTCTACCTGAAATCATTGTGGCTTTGAATTACATTAAAGTCCTTGGAAATGAAAATTTTGATAGAATCTGAAGTTTGATATGAAGCTATTATTCCCCATAAATGCTCTTCACACAACACAACTTGATACAAGGTTGGAGAGGAACACAAGGGAGAAGGAATTCAGTCTAGTGGCCTAAACTTAATGTTCAACAAGCAAAACCACATTATAATTACAAACCTTAATTGCAAAACTGTTGTTACATGCAAGTTAAAATAATTTGTGTGTTTGTGTGTGTGTTCTTGTACACCCCATCCTGATATCTGTACCTGTTTATATGACGATGTAAAAAGACAAACAAAACTGATATAATGATGACCTCAGTTTACTCAAAAGAAAAGCAAACTGTTGCTTGGTCATGGTAAGTTACACGATTGTTTGATCAGTGTACTTTTTGAATTATTCGAGTCCAGACTATCCAAAAGCCAATTACTTCTCAGATCTAAAATTTTAACTCTGACCAAATGGAGCCACTCTGGAGTTTGGAATCACACTTTCAGCTAAAAAACAGGACGTGGACCCCAGAAGATGTAACTATGCAACATTAAATCAGTACTCAGAAAAAGATGTACTTGTCACACACAACATTTATAAGCAATGAAGCGTCAACTTATGTAACATAAATGCGACAAGAGTCTAATTCTGATGAGATTTCTCATTAAAAGTTAAAATGCTATAGTTTTGTTTTTTAACAAACGTCAAAACCCCTTGATAATGTCAATATCTGAAAGTCCAGCTGTTCAAATTTCAGGCATTTCCGCCTGTAAAGGTTAAATTGTGCAGATCATAAAATCATTATAGGAACTCAACCAGAGTCTTGTTAGGAAAAAAAATAAAAATCTAGCCAGTGGTATGGATTCTGGTATTTGAAATTTTTGTTCCTTCCTGGGTCAACTATCTTCAACAAGACAATGACATCAGCACTCAACTGTAATTTCTTCAGTCAAGAATCAGCCTCCAACTTAATGAGCTTGTGGGAAAGAGGAAGGATCTGAGGAAAGGTGGCTATAATCCTTTGTTGAAAATGTTATGATGTAAATTTACACAACGATTAGGGGACTTCACTCTCTTTGGATAGAGTTCCTATCATACCTCCATGAGTATCTGTTTAGATAGTGATCTCTTAGGAGGTTGCCAAAGAAAGAGCATTTGACCCAATCCGATGTCATCCCCAAGAAACCAAGGTCCTTTTCCAACACTCGCCCCTAGTATGGTGCCCCCTCAAGCTATAATAACCTTTCTTTCATCTCAACATTTTATGATGACATCTGTATCAAATAAAGCACTTTCCATTCCTTAAAAAGTAGATGATATCAGAAGGCCCCCTCTTCTTAGAACTACTTTTTGCAAGAAACCCCATTCTCATTCAACCACTAAAGAAAACTAGGACCCCCATCTTATAGCAAAACATTGATCCACTCGGCTTCCACAATCTCCCATGTCCACTCGCAGTAAAAAGAACTTCTAAGAATTCTTAGTCATGCCTAGGACTGACTATACAATAGTTCAGACCTCTAGAAATTAATTTTATCCATCTCTTTAACTCACTTTTGAGTCATTCAAGCATTTGTTCAGCATGAGGACCTTCAAATGCTTTCCAAATCATTTTTAATGAGTTACTACCCTATGAAAGATACTTCAAGCAAAACAATATTTGAAACTGAATAACAAAGATGGGAAAGCTGCCAGAAACCATGATTTATTGCAGTAATGAGGTGATTAACATAGCTGCCTCTTGCAATCCAATATAAGTTCATGTGACAAAGGAGGATACGGAGTATGTTAAGATTCTTTTTTCGTGTGCTCAGGATCAATTTTAGGCACACAGATAAATCTTATTAACATTTGGGTGGTACATCCCAGAAAATGGACTAGAGAACACTATCCAGAGTGTTGAACAGAAAAGAAAGAAAAAAATTGAAAATGAAATGGCAGAGAGAATGAAACCAGTAATGATAAAGAACAGCATATACCTCAGTCTTCCTCATCTCAGCTTCTGTTTTTGCTTTCTGGTGATTTTCCCATGCCTGTATTTTCATCTCCTCACGCTTAAATCTGCATAATTAATGACGCACCTTCTCGCTTCAAAGAATATTTAGTGTAGCAATGCAAATTAATCTTAAAAAGGTGTGAAGCGCATCATAAATAGGTCTCAAGTTCCACTATCCAGGCAATACAGGAATTTTATTAATTCTTCTTTAATTTGCCTCAGATCACACACACACAAAGCAAAGGAAAGGGGGGAAAGGCACACCTAAGAATCTATATCAGGCAGGACAATAATAAGTCACGTATTATCAACCATCACAGACGCCTGTCGGGGGTAAAGCATAACAGAGATATGAAAGTCATGCATATTCAAGAGCTCCAAACATTCAGGCCCTGGAGTATCTGTTGCTTTATCAATTTTCCCTTAACACTGTTTTTCTTCTTTTGATTTCTATTCTGGTGAGTGAGGATGTTACCTTCTTTTAGAATCTAAACGAATAAAAAGTTGGATTATATTTAGAAAAGGAAAGGTAAGATTTAATAGTGACAATCCTTTATGTGCACAGCATAGTCCCAATTATTTGACCCTTTGGATCTTAAATTACTTTAAATGATAAAAAAAAATTAACAATGTTAATAAAATTTTAATCACGTTTTCATTGTTTTCTCTTCCTCCACCCACATTCAAAATTAGCAGATACCTAAGATGGCTTTATTACAAAAACAATATTCTAATATCCAATCAATAAGGCATTAGGAGGAAGCCAAGGGCATCAAATTTTTAGCATAGATCATCAAAAGAAAAGTGGAGAACACAGCTTTGTGTAGAGTTGACCACCAAAAGAGAGTGGCAGATTCAAATTTCATTAGCAAAGATGCATGGATGTATTTGACAAACTAAGCAGAAAAACAAGTAGCTGTGGTAAATAATAAATTCAAAGACAAGAGAACTTGACCTCGCCAAATACTTGGCCTTCTCTGCATCCTCCCATGCTGCTGCACGTGTTTCAATGACACTTTTAGGTTGTTCAGCTGCTTTAGTTTTAAGTGAAGTGGAAGCATCTTTATCTTCCTCCTCTTTGCTAGCCCAAGCAGCAATGTTCATTTTACCTAATTGTGTCCCAAGGGCCATTATTTCTCGCCTGGTTTTCATTTGTAGCTCCTTTTCAGAAAGTTCATTCTTGTTGAGATCCAGATGTCCACTAGGTAGATCAGTTGGTGTTGATGCAGGGGCAGCTCTGCCTGGGGTAGAAGGCTGAGAAGAATTCGGGCTGCGCATTGGTGTTGTTGCCCTTACAGGTGTACCAGTCCTTGATGGTTCCTGACTAGCAATGGGGGTCATTTCTGTACCCATATCTCTCATTGATACAGACCGAGCTGTTGAAGGGGGAGGAATGAATGCTGTTGCACTCTGGATGACCATAGATGAATTATGCTGGCTGAGATTGACTGCCAATATCAAATGACATTGAAGAAAAGGGACAAACCAAAAGTAGTAAGTTTCAGTTCAGTTTCCATGATTCCTTAGCTAAATTTACTGATTGAAGTCACGAATGAAGAAAGGAAAATATGTCCAAAACATTGACATGCTTTAGTTAGACGTTGTTATTTCAAGATGCAGAAGTTTGTGTGATACCACCTGACTTTTTTGCTTAACTTTCCACCTAGGGGAGCCTTATGCACTGGGTCGCCCTTTTCTCCCCACATACATAGATGGACGGTTCTTTCATTGCTCAGTATGTATCAAATTTTCATTAAATACAAAAACTGTTGTGAAAGCAATAAATTTATCGGTAAATTGAAGCAATTTGCTTATTTAAGTTTACATCATACGCAAAGTATTTTAAATTTCATAGATGATTAACCTTTCAAACAGAATAGTATGATCCCCACCATTGCTAACAACCAGATAAAACGTTTGTTAATATCCATTTGTGAAGATACTGAAAATCTTGTTCAAGACAAAAAAAGGCCCATATTATACCTTAAAATATCCCTTGCTGAATCCCCACATGAAAATAAACCAAAAAAGGGGGGACAAACCAGTTTCTTGAGAAGCACGACTATGCATCCTACAGCTTCACCCTGGACTGATTCTGACACAATCAGTCAATCAGCATGAAGAGTTCAACTAAGACATCCTGCAAATGACCCATACCCCTCACTCCAATGGCTTTCAGATCCCACTGGTCTAACCACCAGTCAGCTCACGTCACTCCCAATAAAAGGGTAATCTACAGAGAAAATTAAAGTCCATCTTTTCCCAATTTCCCAATTTGTTCATATTTATATCATACATTGGATAATTGTGTTGCGGTTGCATTGTAAAAGGCCTATGTGATATGATCTCAATTATATACTAAAGTATGTTTTACTTGAAGCTCCACTAAAGAATTCTCAAACAAAATTTCAAGGTTACCATAAGAATCTGCAATTGCATAAGGCTCAGGCTCCCAACTCACAAACTTTTGCCCCCCACTTTCCATCTTTGTTTGGTTTGTATCAATCCGCTTAGTATCTGGCTCCTCTAAAGCAACCGCTCTTTGATCTGGAACTTCAACAACAACCTTCAATGAAGATTGCCGACCAAAACCAAGATTACCAACCTTACGTGACCCTACTTTTTCACTCTGGACCTGGGTCTGTCCTGTCTTTGGCCTGTTTGAAGTTGGACTTGCTATCCACTTCTGGGCATCATCCCACTTAGATGGTGCTGGTTTTGAAAATGGTCCCAAGGGCACTCTTTGGGGAGCACGCTCAGCCTTTTGAAATTCAAACATGGATGAGGACATGCTTATGCTCTCATGGCCACTATCATAATCCAAAGAAGGTTCTTCTAACATTCTATTTCTTGAAGTGACTGCTGCATTACCACGGTCTGCTGCTTTGTCTGAGCCGAAAGAACGAGCTGTAGCTAAAATTGAGCATTCAGGGAGCACACTCACAACATCCACATCTTTACAGTGATCAGAACTGCTACCGCCTGTGATAGATATGCAATGAAAGGTTGCTTACATACACTTCATTTAATGCAATAGCACACATTCAACCAATAAATCTAGGGTGAAAAAAACAAAGAAAGAAAAAATCTCTTCCCAAGAGAGAGGCATTATTTAATGTTCATCCATTGGTTTCCTTATTTGTTTCCTTTTCATCATTTTCTATTTCTTTTTCCTCCCTCTCATTTAAAATGGCTCAGAGTGTAGAACTCAATTTCAACAGCGACGAGAATTTTTAAGAAGTGAAATGCATGAATCGCTCAAGACGATATTCCAATGGTGAAGATACCACACCATGCCAAATCTTACATTTTGAGACAGCCACATCTCAGATTCATGTTACTAATTTTCATTCTACAGGGAAAATGAAGCCCAAGAAAGCAACCACACCTGATTCATCAATGTCAGAAACGTGAGATCTCGAAGTGAAAGTAGAGTCAAGCTCATCCTCATCTTTCCTCTTCTTCTCCACTCCCATTAGCATATTCCTCAATTTTCCAGGTGAAAATCCCCCACCACTCTGCAAAACCAAGCTCCCATAAAACCATCGCTTTAAAAGATAAACTCATCAACAGATTTGCTCGAAATGTCAACATGCCAGTCTAAACTGACAGATCAAAAGGAACTTCCCAGTAACCATGCCGAAAACACGAGAAAAAAAAATCAAAAATGATGTTTGTAGTATAAAGCATTTAGAAGAGGGAAAGCTAAAATGGATAAAACAAGCAAAAGAACCAAAAGGGGGGAAGCAAGCGAAAGAGATAAAGCACCTGAGGCTTTTGGATCCTTTCATAATCCATTTTTGAAAGCTACACTTTCGGTTGAAGCAAACCGTAGCCTTTTCAAAATGCAATGCAGTCTAATCTTTCTCTCTTTCTCTCTTTCTCTTCAAGTAAGTGTTGTGTATCTGAGAGGTCAAGTCTCAAGCTTGGAGTTGCAGAGCCATCTTTTTTCGGTGGTGGGCAGAGAGGGACAAATCGCAGACCAGTACGGCTCATAGTTCCCCCATGAGATGCCTTTGTAATGTGGTCCACTTTCAGTCCCCAGCGTTTTATTTTATTAATTGTCTACTAAGTTTTGACTGCCCAGTGCCCATAGAATAAGAACCAGATCTTTGAAATTAATTATTAATAAATCCTTTAAGTTTAACTTATTGCAGATCATGTCCCAAAAAAAAAACTTGTTGCAGATCAGCTTTCTAGAAAACTTGTAAACCCCATAATTGGAGAACCAGTTTTACAAATTAATCTGTACTCAGTATTCACAAGTTAAATTTAAAGTTTTACAATTTATATAATATATTTTTATATAACCTAATCAACGGGGTCGGTCAAAATAATCCCCTCAGATGTCTTGTCAAGATTCATATAAGGTTTGATTGACATCATATTTATACTTGGGTGTTAAGGTGCATTGCACATGAGATTTTTTTTTTAATACGTACAATATCAAATATTTTTTTAAGATAAAAGTAATTATGAATTTTAAAAAATTGAGTAAAAGGTAAGGTTCTGAATTCTGGATTGGTCACTGGACTAGTCGGGATACTGGGTCAAGGGTCAGTGAGTCAGATCGGAGTTAAACCGGAATTAAACAAGTGAAAAATTAAATATTTTAAATTTATTAATATGAGATTATAAAAAAAATATTTAAAAATAAATAAAAAATAAAAAAATGGCGAAACGGTTCGGTCACCGCCGGTTCCAAAACACCAGTAAAAGTACACATAACCATACAATCTAACTTAACGTTGTTAATTCTTGTGATGGGGCCCACACTATTATTAGGAAAATACCAAACTTCCCCCAACTAAGAAAAACCCTCCCCTCTCATTCCTCATTTGATATGAGCAAAGAAGGAACAGAGAGCAGTGACTACGGCGGAATCAAGCACAAAGAAGGCTCGATGGGTATTCAAAGGCAATAGTAAGGGTGGAGGTTGCGATTGATTCAATAGTGGTGGCGAGATCTGAGACAACGAGCGATGAACTCTTCAACCTCTACCTCCCTGATGAGTGATGCTTAATCATCAAACACAATCTCCCTCATCCTTTCCTCTCGATCGACCTTCAAGATTATGTTGAGGCAAGGATAAGATTTGGGAATAACCTTCAAGTTTATGTCTTTCTCTTGTGTTTTCACTTTGTGGATTTAGTTTTTGGGATGAAGCTCGGGCTGACCCAAACTCCTCTCTCACTCATAGTCTTGACAACTGACGATAGGCCACGGTCTCCTCTTATGTGGGTATGGATTTCCAGAATATTGCCTGTTTTCCGGTTTTTGGTCTCATCAAATATTTGAATTTTTATTTGAATTGAGTTATTTTTCATCTGAAATCCATGTTCTAGTCTGTTTTTCATGTTTTAGTATTGATTTAGGTTGGTTAGATATGTATTTTCTTCCTCTTCTTCACTAGTTTGGCCGAAGCTGGACAAGTGACAATTTTGTGATTTTCTAAAAGTTCATGGATCATTTATCTATTGGATATCTGCAGTGATGGTTTCCTCCTGATCTTCCTCAGGTGTCTTCTTTTGAGAAATTGAAAGTCGGTGAGCCATAGTCACCATGTCTAGAGGATCAGAGGTTGGGAGGGGTGTTTTTTAATTAGGGGCGTTTTTTTGTCCAAAAAAAAAAATTAGGGGCGTTTTGATATTTTTATAATAATAATGTGGGTCCCACCACAAAAAATAACACCTTTAGATTAGATTAGATATAACTATCATGTGATTTTTTCTTCATTCATGGTTACTTTACTTTCACCTCTTAAACAAATATTTGGTGTTAGATGTTTTTTTAGAGAAAATCTCATGTGTATTTTTACACCCTAATCCTTTATATTTTAGTAACTCTTTTTTGGTCTACAATAACTCTATTTTGTTGGAATATTACTATTTTCAGCAATATAGATAAATATGTTTGTATATTTCAATTTTATTATTTTTATCATGATTAGATTAATTTTTAGGAAAAAAAACAAAAAAATACCATTTAAACGTTAAAATCTTAAATAAGTTTTGATGCATATAAAAGTATTGATATTAATTATAAAAGTATAGTAATTGACCATTCATTTTAATAGAAAATCATTTATTTAATATTTTAAAGTTCAAATATTATTTTCTTATCGTTTCTTCTACTTTTTATTCAAGCTGAACCATGATGAGGCTACTTACCAGTGAAAGCATGAGCCACTTTGATTGATGTCGACTAATCCAATTTCCAGTACCTTATATGTTACTCACTACCTAATTTATTTTGTCTTGTCTCAAAGTTTCAATTGTATATAGCTTTCCACATGACCACACATGAGGTCCACCTTGAGGTTACATGTTTTTTGCAAAGGAAAATTGGTCGCTTTATTCCTCATCTCTTTGATTGGTCATATTGCTGATTTGTTATATCTAATATTATATATAACCTTTAAAGTTTAAATTGATTAAATTCACAATTCATACAATTTTGGTTTTTCCTCCTGGCCACCACAATAAATACAAGTTCAGGTGTACTGGGGCAATTTTATGCCAGAAAGAATTGCTCGTTGCATTAATAAAGTACTTTTCTATTAAAATGAAACGAAAAAATAGTATTACTTCCTGTCCAGAAATATAAGATCCAGTTCACTTTTTTAGAGATACTAATAAAACTAATTAAATATTTTAAAGTATTTATATTTATCGTTTTTCTCAAAATTAATGAAGTGGTGCCTCTTGAAGCAACATCTCTTCAATTAAAAGTCATAACCACATGTTAGATTCATGAACCCTTGTGAACTAAAATAAATTTAATAACCAATGGTCATTTAAAATAACTCTTCCTTGAAGGGTTACACCTTTTATAGTATGTAGGGTTTTTTTTAAAAACTAACACAACATTCCACTAAATAGTAGTTGCCACATCTTTCCATATGTGCTTTTAGAAACACCTTAGTGATCTTTAGTGTTATAACTCCCTACACAACCCTTCACATAAATTACTTAATTTATAAAAGCATGACTTTCCAACAAACACATCTTTTCATTTTAAAATACTCCAACACATATTCCTCCATAGGAATTCTTTTAAAATTGATCCTTTATAACAAATGATCCCATGACACAACTGAATATGATGCTTCTTATATTTATAGAAATTCATATTTCAGCCTTCAGTAGTAGGGGCGAAAACATCCTTCACCTGAACAGGGGTCATTATCTCCTTTCCACTATCATTAGAAAAAGTCAAAGTACGTAGAAATAGCAATAATGTGTCTAACTTCTTGTATTTTGGTAATTGGAGTAACTGTATTTCCTTAATAGAGAGCCAGATTTTGCTTTCTCCAAATGGCATTAAGCAAACAAATGATTTTACATATTATTTCCTAGTATTCATCCCTATGCAACTGAATCAAAATTTCCTTTATCCAAGTCTTAAATTCAGAAAAATCATGTGATTCAGCTAATTGATTTGCAACCAAACCATAGTGATCTTGTTAGAGGACAAGTAAGAAACAGATCAGAAAGAGTTTCTTCATATTCACATCCAAATACATAGAGACCATAAGAATTCAAATGATACATATTGAGTATATCATTAGATGCATGATATTGCATTATTCAACAATTTTCACGTAAAAAAGAGTAGTTTAGCAGGAAGTTGAATTTTCAATAAAAATATTCAGAAATGATAATTGGCTCAATCGTTTTGAGCATATAGAAGAAATGTAACCCCATCTTTAATAAGGTAGAATTTCCCTCAATTCCTCTCCAAATCCATGATGAATTATAATACTACTTAATAATGTGTTTTTTTTTTTTGGTAAAATCAGATCTATGAATTTTATCTTGAAAGTTTTAGTTTTTAAAATTAAAAAAATTTTATTTGAGTTTTTAATTATAATTATGGTTTTTTTTTTTTTACAATATGGTGCATTGGGTTTGTGGATGGTCATAATTTATGAATAATGTATTTTATTTATTATAAAACTTTATATTTTATATTGAATTGGTGATTGAGCTTATATGTTTGCTAATTAAGAAATTCTAGTGATATTTTCAAATATTTTAGGTGGCCTGAGGAACTATGGAGGATTATTGAGCAACCTTCACTCCTATATGGGGAAAATCAAACAGCTTAAGTACTTTAATTAGGATGAATAACAGGTGTTTTTTTTCATAAGTTTAGCTATTGCCTCCGGAACTAAAAATAAAAAGACTTATAAGGACTACTGAAATAGTATATTAACATATTTGTCATGCGAAATGAGTTCATTATGCTAGAGTTTTGAGGAACTTTTTTGACATTAATTTTATTTACCAAATCACCACATTGCCCATAATTTAAAATTACATTAGAGCTTAATGACAAATTCTGATTAACAACTTTCATTATTATGATTAGTGACGACTACAAACTACCATGATAGCTAATTTTCAAAAATAACAGCTTTAGTTTTACGTGCTAAGAGTTCAATGATAAGTTCAGTACAATAAATAATAATTGTCATTATAAGCAATTAATGACATTTACAATTATAGCCTCATATCTGATAACTACTTTTGAAAAGTTTGACTTGCAGATTTTAATTAGAAGTTCCTTGGAGCTTAATGATATAACAATTAAAGAGTTTGATTATTAATACTAGTAACAGCTGAATTATCAACTAGCTATAATCATAAACTTGAATCATAAAATTATAAGAGCTCCTTTTTATCAAAAAAATATTTATTAAAGGTTATGATTAAATATTTGAGATATAAAAGATGACAACGATTTAGTTTAAATATATTTTAAATTTAAATAATTAAAATTAAATTCGTTAACATTTATATATTATTATACTCAATAAAAAAATTTGAAATTTCTATGAAGTTAATATATAAAGTCACTAAACATAATAAATCAAAAAATTTAGCACAAAGTTAATATCGAAAGTTGGTAATACCTAATAAAATGTGAGAAATGTCTTAACAAAATTTGTAAATGACCTAAAAGTATAAAATTATTACTTGATAAACAAAAATTAGTAATACCTAATGAAATATAGAGAATGCCTTAACAAAATTGTGGATGAGTTATAATCAACATTACGGAATTACCTTCTTCTTTTTTCTTTTTTTTTTACATTTTGTCTATTGAAAGTCATTGGGGGCCTAATAGCCACCAATGTTTTCGGCACAAGGGGACGCCAGCGGCCGATCGCTGGTAGGGTCTCCAGCGAGGTTGTTGGCAACTTTCTTTTAATAATTATGGGGCATTTCTGTCTTTTTCTTTTACTTGTCTTTTTCCTCCAATTATAAAATCTCATTTTGGTATTTTGTTCCTTCTCTGGCATTATCAATATTGGTAGCATTTTGTCCTTTTATAATTTTCAGGCTCTTTATCCAGTTTGTTCCCCAACTATAATTTTAACAAAATTTAAATCAAATTTTCCGTTTTATTAATTAAGTGACTTGTTTTGATAATTTGATTTCAAGATAAAGTCACAAGTAATTTTTCCTTATGATCATTATTTTAATTTCATGAAAATGCCGGTTAAAAAATTAACCTGCAATCATCACTTGATTAATTTCAACTTATTTCTAGAATCAATTTTAAAATATCAAAATAAGTTATGACCAACAAAGGAAAAAATTCAGTTAACACCCACAAGAGCAACTTTATTTTAGTCTACCCAAAAAATTCTAAAATTTCATTGCATCCATAGATCAAAATGAAATTAAGTTTTGTAGGTAAAAAGGTAATGACGCCCTTGGTTTATTTTTCTAAAAAAGAAGTTCAATAGTTGTTGAAGCTTTGGCGGCAGGTCACCAGCAGCCACTAGCCTGATCTTTGACACCAAAAATTAATATGTATTGCTCATATGTATATTCTACTTGTTCATAAAGAATTACACACTTGCAAAAGTGGGACTTGTTTAATTTGTTTTGTTGATATATCTATTTCACTTGTTCATGAGGAATTTGACACTTGCAAATGGGTTGTAGTTTCATTTGCAAGTGTTAAAATCCTCATGAATAAGTGAAATGGATATATAAACAATACAAATTAATTGGTTAAAAAAGAAAATAAGTTTCATGAACAAGTCCCATTTCTAAATATTCAACTCTTTATGAACAAGTATGAAAAACACAAATTAAACAAATCTCATTTGCAAGTGTGCAATTATTTATAAACAAGTGAAATAACATATGAGCAATACAAATTCATTTTTTGTGGTTGGAACTCTGACCGACCGCTAGAGGCTGCTTCGACTGAGTGGTTGCTGGCAACGATTGAACTTTTTCTAAAAAAAATAAAGTAAATGCATTATTGTCTTTTTACCCATAAAAATGAATTTCATTTTGGTCTATAAGGTGCAATAAATTTTCATCAAATAAACTTGCTCTTGCAGATATTCCCATTTGTATTAGTGATTGCAGACGTGGCTTTTTTTATATCTAACTTTTAAAAACTTAAATTAAGATAGAAGTTAGATAGTGTGTATGTTTAGGATGAGATTTTAGCCATCCCAACATTGCATTTTTAGTGCTAAGCATGGTGGAGGCGTTTTGTACCTATTTGACATGATGTTTATAGAAATGTGCTTATGGGCTGCTTCACTCTTACACATGATGGGACCAGAAGCACATTTCCATAAATGTCATGTCAAACAGGGATAAAACACCTCTCCCGTGCTTAGCACTGAAAAAGCAACGTTGGAATGGCTTAAACACCGTTGTTTTAGGGGGGGAATCTCATTATCACTGCAAAGAGGGGGTGATTGTGTGGTTCACCTTGCTTCACTAAAAACATCTTGCAGAGCCAGCACACTATGGTGCAGATGGCAGGGTTTGAGGCTTAAGTGTCTCACTATCCGGGTTCAATCCCCGCCAGCATCCAGTGGATGCCTAATCCAAAAAAAAAAAAACATCCAGCAGAGATAGAGAAAGAAATGAAATGGTAAAGGTCACTTTTTTTTTTTCCTTTGGCCAATAGTAAAAGTGATGTTTTGATCCAATAAAAAAGAAATATAAATATTTTAATAGAAAAATAACATAATTAATGAACCTAAAAATAATATAATAGTTTATTTAAAATGTATATATAAAATATAAGTTTATGTCTTAAACATATTTAATTAAGCATTTTAGTTTTTTCAAGTTTTTTAAATAATAAATAAATTATTTTATTTTATATAGTTTTAATTTTTCTCTTAAATTATTACAATACATGTATATAATGTATATGAATTGTTTAATAAAGTTCATATCCTTTTCAGTTATTTTATATCTAAACTTATTTTTCAAATTATCATTTAAACAAGTTTTAGTTTTGAAAAAAGTCACTTCTATTGCTGTTAATCCAAATATAAATCACATTACACCGTTTTACTTCTACCTTAAGTTAAATTTCCAAAAGTCAGATTAAAAAAAAAAAACTACTTCTGCCATTGCCAATTCAAGCAAGCCCAGTGTAATGTGATTTACGATTAACGGGTAGAAGTGGCTTTTTTTTCAAATTGAAACTTACTTAGATAATTATTTGGAAAGCAAATTTAGATAAAAAATGACTGAAGATGACATAAAGATTATAAAATAAAACATATATCAATATTTTCTCTAATACTCATGGTAGAATCTGGCTAACAATTTAATATTATCAATAGGATATTTTTAAAGTTTCCCTATTATTTCTCAAACAAATTGCAAAATTTGAATTTTGTTTTTGGATTAATGAGCAAAATGCCTATAAACTTTTACTAAAAGTGCTTCCAGCATCAGATACATTTCAGAGGTACAAAAATACCCATGAACATTATTCAAAATAGAAGCAAAAATACCAACACCGTTAAACTTGACTTAACACTGTTATATATGCATGTGCAAAAAAAGTGTTGGTCCCACTACAAAAAGTAACGATGTTAGGTCAAATTTAATGATGTTAACATTTTTGCTCACATTTTAAATATTCATGGGTATTTTTGTACCTCTGAAATGTATATGGTGCTGGATGCATTTTTAGTAAAAGTCTATGAGTATTTTCGCACCTTTGCCCTTTGTTTTATCTCTATAAATCAAAGAGTTATCCTCAGGTTAATCTAGCTAGCCACATCTTCTAATTAATGGTATTTGTGTATTCCCTAGTATTTCAAAAAAATCATGTAACATATGTTATAATTAAGTAATTTATTTAGTTTCTTTAATATCTTAAAATTAGTCAATTAAGTATATTATATTAAGAATCAAATCTAGACACCTAGTATATACTACTCTGGTCCTTAATCTATGATATACTTTAGGAGTTGATCTTCGTCTTAAATATAAGGCATAGTTTTCATATTTATTAATTTATCCCTATTAATACTCCGTCAACAATAATAAAAATAAGGAGGGGGAATGAGGGAATTAGAGAAGATGAAAAGGTGTTTTAGAAAATATATAATATCAACTAGCTCAATTAACTTCTTTAATTTAATCAAATTAGATAAATATATTTTATATTAAAGACGGGAGGGAGTAGTTATGTACTAGTGAGGAGACCGGGACAATTTGCAAACTATTACATCTCATATTGCCCCCATGAGATGTAAAGAAATTAAGGAATAAAATTAGACTCATAAGCCTAGTTTGGTAGCATGGAATTGAAGGGTGAGAATTAGGCCCCGTTTGGTAGCATGGAATTAGAGAGAAGGAAGTGGAAGTGAAAACCAACTTATTAGATGTTTGGTGCAATGGAAGTGATTTCTTAGAGGAAGTCACTTCCATCAAAATCGATGGAATTCACTTCCATCACTCACCCGTGAGAAGTGACTTCCACTACTACTTCTATCACACAATTTCCCCACTGCCCTCCCATTTTCTACAGCCTGCATTGTCATCAATGCCGTCGTTGCCGCCCCCTTCTGTCTCCCCCATATAGTCTTCTTCAACCTTCGCCGCTCCCTCCCTCTTTGTTGTCCACATTTGTCTCCTGGCAACTGGTGGTGGCAAGGATGGCAGAGGGGGGTGAGGATGATGGCATAGCAACAGCAGCGACAACGACGCATTAACATCCAAGACTACGGCAACGACGACGGTGATTGCATTCGGAGGCAATGATGATCTGCAACTTCTTCACCAAAATCACGATGGTGACTTCTCTCTCTCTTTGATGTGTGACTTTGTTCCCTCTTAAACTTCTTCTCCCATTGATCTGCCACTCCTTTATCGGGGACAACCCTCAATTGTTGACGGCGACCGGATCAAGTACGAACATTGATCTTCCCAGATCTAATATGACCACCATGCAACAACGAGAAGTTCCATCTTTCTTCCAATTATTTTTTCTTTGATTTTGATTTCTCTTTGGTTCTTGTTCATCAAAGTGCAAGAGACGCGGGCTGCGAATCTGACAAGCATCGATGCCTTCATCTTCCTCTCCCTCCCTTTCCCTCACGGTGGCTTCGAATTTATTTTTTTTCCTTTGATTGTGATTTTTCTTTGGTTTTTGAATGTGTTGATGGATGATATTTGAATTTGGATTTGATTTGTATATTATTTAGATTGATGATTGGGCATGGATGAATTGTTTTCTAGTTGATGATTTATTGCCAGCAATGGTCAATTTCCGGTGAAACGTGGTCGTCAATGATGACTATGGTCTCTAGGTGGAAGAGTTTTTTTTTTCGATGGAGGGTATTTTGGTATTTTCATATTATAAATACATGTTTTGATTACAAATTATATTTCACTTTCACCGTTATACCAAACACACTTTTAAACCCCACTTTCATCTTTACTTCCACTCCCAATTCTACTTCTATTTTCACTTTCAATTATCTAAAACCCAAATGGGACATTCGTATTTCAAGGTGTTTGTTAGTCAAAGAACCTAAGAAGTCAGGTTTGTTGGGGCAAAATGGAGTCAAAGAAACATATTGGGTCAATGGGCTGTTCCGTAATTCCCGGCCTGCGTAATAAATTCCTGGACAGGTCCATTTCAGAAAACGAGTGAGCTTGTGAACTGCACGTGTTAATTCTAACTTTTTCAAGCTGAACCCGCAAATGTTTTTAAACTACAAATAATTCTTCCTCATGTTCTTAAAATAAGACTCGAAAAAAGAATTTTTTAATATAAGATATATTTATAAATAAACTTACGGATAAAGCTGGAAAGTGCAAAAAAAAGGAGATTATTCTTTTTTTTTTGCCAGAAAAAAGCCAAATTATTCATCATCCTTGAATAATACCTCCTCGTGTCATTAGAAATAAAAATAATTAATATAATACATATTTATCTAATTTGATTAAATTAAGTAAGTTAATTGAGTTAATTAATATAATATGTATTTTTTAAAACACTCTAGTCATTTTCGTCAATGCTCTCATTCTCTCTCTTACTTGATTATTGTTGAAGGAGCATCAATAAGGGTAAATTAGGAAAATGTTGATCAATATCAAAACTATATATTATATTTAAAACTAAAATTAGCTTTCTAAATATATCTTATATTAAAGATAATAGAGTATATAGCTTTATGAGGCTTTTATATTAGAAAGAATTACATTCAAGTCCCACATAAAATATATTTACGTATTTTTAATAAAATATATTTACTGCTGTCAACCGTTCATATCAAACTTTAATAATTTAAATATATTTACGTATTTTTAATTAAAATTGTAATTATTTTTTTAATAAAATATCAAATCTAGACTATTAACATTTTAATCCAATGGCAAACAAAAAAAGGGAAAAGAAGGTAAAGGATGGGAAGAGTATAGAGGTTTTGTGCAACACCAGTTTTGTGCGTCCATGCTCTTATGCAATGCACCTTTGACATCCGAACACTGAAGTGCGATCTTCTTCTATGCTTATTTCCAATGTCTTCTTTTTCCGCTTGCATAGCGTTCCGTTGAAGCGCGCTAATCAAGTTTTCTTTTCAATTATGAAACCATCACTTTCTTCATTCTTTTCATGCTACAATCAATTAAATATATTCTGATTAGTCATAATAAGTTACCAAATCTGATTGTAATTAATTTAAGATTATTTTTAATCATTAAATTGTCAACTAAGGTCAACAGTTCGATCCCAACCTTCTTGTCCCTTTTTATGACGACAAAAAAATCGCAAAATTATGTCAAATTAAAACTGATGATCATAGGACGAAATACGAATGATCAAATCTCAAATTGATCAAGTCCGGCAAATCAATGCTACTAGTTCTTCCCCTTTTTGTTATCATTAAAAAAAGAAGAAGATTCTGCATAAGAGGGATATTAGCGATGAAATAAGTATGGAAGTAATGCATATATAACTATTAAAGTATTGAAATTAGTGAGCATCCAAAAACAAAGGTATGATCCATGAAACAAGTACTCCCACAAAGGTCGTAGTAGAGGTTGAAGCAAGCAGCAATTTTCTGAGGTTGAGCAGTGAGCTTCTCTTTAAAATCATCCAACAGATTTCCTCATACCTTTGATCTCTTCATTAAGCTTCTTTCCGGTGTTTGGCTGATGCCAAATTTGAGATCTCATATATTCCGTTTGGTACGTTGGAATTGATTATGATGGTGATGGAAATGAATATAGATATGGATATGATATTTAAAAGTATATTTAGTATGTCAAGGAAATGAGACATGATTTTTAGGAGAAAAGACCAAAATGCCCTTCACAAACAAATTTTTTTTTTTTCCAAAAATAACTTTGGAAAAAAAATATTTCCAGACATGATTTCCAAAAATGAGATCGTGGGTTGCTTAGGTCCATGAAGAAAGTGACGGGACTTTCAAATGTCGGCGAAGCTCGATGAAGAAGGTGACGAGATGAAGAAGGTGACGCTTGATCGTGGGTTGCAGGTGTCAACGAAGCTTGATGAAGAAAGTGAAGCTCCATTGTCGGTCGCAGGTGTCAGTGTTGAGAAGCTCAATGAAGAAGGTGATGAAGCTCGATGAAGGGTAAAAAGAATTTGCCTTTATGGAATTGGAAATCTTTGCCTTTTGTGTGGAAGTCAATATGATGGAATCGGGGAGATTTGACTTCCACATGGAAATTGAAAAAAATTCTAATTCCATTATACCAAATAAACTTAGGCATGGAATTGAAGCCCAATTCTAATTACACACCTCCCAATTCCATCATACCAAAGATACTCATAATTCCTTTTGGAAGTCATTATCAAAGGATCTTGTGGAAGTGGTTTCATTTCATCAGCATACACTTTCCAGTAGCTTCATAAAGTACCCATCATCTGTCTTAAATTACATAGTTATCTTTTTGATGTTTTATTACCCTGTTTATGGTTTGTTTAATCTTGAGGACTGTCACTTCCTAACTTATCAGGGGTTACAGAATATCTTTTAAAAATAGTGTCTTTAAAATAACTCAAGCTATATTTTTGTTGTGTTTTAACGTGTCACCAACAGAGTTGACCAATCAACAGAGTCTTTTCGTAGCCACATTTTTCAAAATCTTCGAATGAGGAATGAAAGCCAACTTTTATTATTATTTTTTATTTTTGGCTTTTTCAGTAGTAGCATAAATAATTATTAGTGGAACGGGTACATGTTATATTTGCATTAAGAAGAACTTTAAATTATGAGAAAACCCAAAATCTATTTGTAATTGTGTTTGATGATTGATACTAAGTACGAATAAGAAAGCTACAGCATAGTGGAGGAATAGTTCTCCACTGACCATGTTGTGGAAACTATATGTGTGTTTAGATTAACGATTAGACAAAAATGAAACTAGGGTTCACGTACAAAGTTTGTAACGGACTACTTCTTTACAGGCAGCTAACAAAATTAATTATTTTAGGTTTAAAGGTAGACATAATCAATTTTTTTAGCAACATATATAACAACACCATTAATTTTAGTTAATTTCTGTTACTTTTGTACTCTGGGTCTTATCAGTTTTCTCAATTTATATTATTTTAATATATTTTTAGAAGGACAAATGTGCAAGCTTAGCAATAAACTATTTTGCTATGAGCATTCAACACAATTATCTTTTGGTGAGTCCAAAAGTAAACATAGTTATCTTGTAAATTCTCTTAGTTGTCTTGTGAATGACCACATTTGTCTTCTAAAGGGATTTAAAAGAATTCAAGGAGTTAAAAATTTTTGGTAATTCATATATTTATCTTGTAAACTTTTTTTTTAACTTCCTGGATTCTTTTAAATCCATTTATTTATCTTGTAATACTCTTATTTGTCTTGCAAATACTATTATGAAAAAATAAAGTAAGGGTATTATTTCCTTTACGTAGACAAAACTTAATTTCATTTTGATCCAAAGAGTGTAGTAAAATTTCAAAATCTTTTAGGAGTTGACTGAAATAAAATTGTTTATATGAGGTTTAAGTGATATTTTCTCATTAAAAGAGGCATATATTTCTAAAAATACATGAAAATAATAGAGAGTGAGAAAATTGGTAGGACCCATATAACAAAAAGTAACAAAAGTTAATGGCATTGCTATACATGCTACCAAAAAAACTAATTATGTCTACTTTTGCACCCTAAAATAGTTAATTTTGTTGGGTGTTCGTAGTAGAGATGGAAAACGGGTTGACCCTTGATGGGCAGGCCAGACTCCCATAAAATGTTCCTATTTTGAAGCCCGGCCTATTTACTCATGGGTTCATGCTCGGCCCGCGAACTTCATGCCAGTTTAACAATTTTCTTTTTCTTTTTCTTAAAGAAATTAAATCAAAATACTAAACTTTTTAATTTAAGACAAATATTTTTAAAGTATTAAATGTTTTGTCTTTTTTTGATAAATAGAATAAGTGACCATTTGCCTCAAAATAAAATTCTTTATGAGAGAGAGACTCTACTTTCTCATTTTTCAATGTATATTATTAGTTTCTCTTTTTGACATAGTTTGCATGATATTTGAACTTCTTTAAATACAATTAAAAAATTATTCTCTTTGTTTACCTTACATCAATAAAAAAATGATTCTTTCAATATTTCACAAGAAAAAAATTCTTTGAGGAAATATTAAGAACCAAATGAAATATTCTTAAAAATTGAGTAATATGTTTTTAAAAAAATCAATTAGAAGACTTCTAATTAACTATAATGTCATTAATAAGCTTCTCTTAGCTTTTTAGTAAGATTATAATCAATTTTTTCCTTTAAAATGTTCACATAGCAACACTATATATGATTTGAAAAACATTTCCAATTTTAAAAAGTCATTTTTTAAAAGTAAAACTCAACTTGTAGTTATTTAATAAAATTAAAAGAATTGGCAGGCTTAAACGGGTGGGATTGACCTTTTTAGGC
Source organism: Inga oerstediana (assembly GCA_963210345.1). Classification (NCBI taxonomy): domain Eukaryota; kingdom Viridiplantae; phylum Streptophyta; class Magnoliopsida; order Fabales; family Fabaceae; genus Inga; species Inga oerstediana. The sequence continues at coordinate 64,248,138 of OY723401.1, read as the reverse complement.
TCAACTCCTGCTAGAAGCTTTAAATCATAAACCCAATTCTTAACCGGCTTGGACAGGGGCTCGACCCGATTTTCCATGAAACTAATTCAAAAGAAAAAGCAATGGCTACTATTATGTTATTTGCTGTCCTTGCTAACACACCGTTGAAGGCTTATATGAACTAGTGGAATATGCGGAGTAGTAGGCCAAGGGAACTTTGTATTAGATTCACTTACTATTGGTTATGACTAATACTTATTTCGGTCCTTTTTATAAATAAGTTTGGTCATTATTATCGTTAGAATTTAGAATCAATGAGAGACTTAAAATTCATTAGTTATTGTTGAACATAAAAAAAATTTCAATTCAAACCCATATGGCGTAACTTTAGCAAAACAAAACAACATTAAATAGGGATAAAATTCTGTCATAGTAAGTTGTCCCCAGGCGCATCATAGCGTATAAAAAAGTGTGGCAAAATGATGAATATAATATTGGGAAAATCACTCCTAGGACTTAAAAAAAAAGATATTATCAGAAAGGTCTCTCAAAATTATAAAACATATTCAACAGATTGTTAATATACATTTTAAGATTGTAATTAGAGACTTTTCTGATAATATTTTTTTTTTGGGTTTTAGGAGTGATTCTCCTTATAATATTTTACATTATAAAACCCAGTGAAAAAAAAGTTGGTGCTGGTGCTTTTTTCCACATCTGGAGGGAATTTGAGAGAACCACCTGGACACAACCTCTATCCTATTAAATAGGGACAAATATTGAAAAGACGTACTCTTTCCGAATTTAAATATAAATGGTAGGTAATTAATTTATGGAGATTAAAAAATTATTTAAATTAATTATTTATAAAAATATGGTTATTTGCATTGGGAGCTATTCCTTGACAAAAATATCCTTAATAAATGTAATTAATAAGAAGAGTTTGAGAAAATAATTATAAATTTGAGAGATAAAGTGAATTACGGTTTTATTTTTTAGATAAAGGAAAACTATATTAACGATTATATTAAGGACTATAAGATTAATGAGTACTCCTTCTAATACTTAATATAAAACATATTTATCTAATTTAATTAGATGAAAAAAGTTAGTTAAATTAGTTAATACTGCATATATTTTCTAAAACATTATAGTACTTGTCCACATAATCATGGGGATCCTCCCTCTCGGCATATATGCATGCAACAACATGCTTGTAATATTGTCCAAAAAATAACACTTCCAGATCTGTTATACTGATTTTGTAAAGTCTGTAACATTCCCAAACAAAATATTTTATGGGAAAATCCCATTAAAAATCTTTTGAAATACCTAAATCTTGAATAAGGCTTCTAAATTTAACAAATTCTAAGTGATGATAATAGGCTCAGTTCAGGATTTCAGAATTGAATGATTTTATTTGTATACCTTCATGCTCCTTCTATCCCCATCTTCTCTCTCTAATCCTTTTCCGGGTTGGTACTCTTCTAATTCCAATTCTTTGTTTTCTGCAAGACCTCATTCCCTCTTCCATCTCTCTCTCTCCTCTCTCCTCTCTCCATCCTCCATCTCCCTTGTCTCATTCACCCACGACTAAATTTTTTTGCTGCTTTTACTGTTATGTTGCTCATTTTTGCAAATACTTGATTCTGATCCATTGCAGTTTTCCCCACCCTAAATTCCATAGGATCATTCTTGATTCTCATTTTGCCCATTGATCCACTCAAACAAGTTTCTTCCTTGGACTTGTAGCAATCTTACAATTTCTTACTTGTTAAAAAGTCCTTTCTGAAATGAAAATGGAAGAGGAGAAAAAAAAAACTAGAATATTTATTGTTCAATCTGCAAGCAAAACAACAATTGGCCTATACCTGAACGTGAGGTTGGGCGGCGGATGAATGAGACCAGAGAGAGAGCGAGGAGAGAGAGACAAAGGAGGGAATTAACGAGGTCTTTGTAGAAGAAAGCAGAGATTTGGAATGGGAAGAATACCGGCCAAGGAAGAAAATCCATTAGAACAAGAAGGAGATATAAGAAGTACGAGGGCATATAGGTAAAATCACCTAATTTCGAAATCCTAAATTGAGCCAATTGTCTTTGTAACCCCCACCGATTATATCCGAAATACGCGATTAAAATGAATTAGATACCGTTAGATAATTAAGCTCATTTAAAATCCCATCCTTCCGATAGGGTTTTCACAAATACGTTTCAAATCTCTTTTCACCTGGTCTCATATTTAAATTTCAAATACAATTACATCACGCGGAATATTACATTTATATAAATATCAGAGTGCACAACAATATCATCCCGGCAACTCCCGGGTTCATACCTTTACATAGGATTCATAGGGCACATTCGCCCTTTACAAATTCTCAAATGGGGCTTACACAAAGTCATCTCAAATACATATTCAAATACTCATTCCAAATAACCAAATATACATACTCCCAACCATAATGATAACCAACTACCAAATTGACAACTCGAAGGAGTCCTGATCGCCCTTGGTTGCATGCTCCATCCTCGATCCACCTACCCTATCTAAAATGTTGGTAGGGGAGGGTGAGATTTAAAAGAATCTCAGTAGGTAAACATTACCAATATGCATGCAAGATAAGTGTTTAATGCATGACATGTTTGCATTACATAACTCATGATCACACAATGACATATTTGAAAGCTCAATGCTTCAAACATCATACATATATCCATAGCATAAACAAAAACATAGCTTCAATTATTCATATATGTTACACATAATCATGCAAAGCAATAGCATGCGTCTAAACACCAACACAAATATCAAATACATACAAGAGAAATAAATTCTCTATAATTATTCTTTTCACGTATGTTCTAGCTTCAAGGCCATTAATTTACATAGCACAAATCCTCTAGTCTACTCGTACAACTCCAACACTGGACGTGATAAAAGACTACAACCAATTACCACATATTTTTATCACAGAAAGAGGTTCCTGAGCATATTTGGTGTGGACAATGAGAAAAACAATACAACAATTGTGCAAATTTCCATTAACAAAAATAGAGCACCTAAGAGTACATAGGATGAAAAGTACTAGTACAAAAAACGTCTTGTCTTTTAGATCGGTACATTTAGATCGAATATAAGATATAAAATATATTATTTAGACCGATTATCTTAAAAACCGGTCTAATAAGATAAAAATAACTAATATATATATATATATATATATGCGATACATTTGCTAGATCGGTTCTATTATAACAGGTCTAATATATTTTTCTAAATTAAAAAAATTAAAATATCTATTACTTTTTAGACAGATTATCCCTCAAAACCGGTATAAAATATCAAATTTTTTAGATATGTTATTATTAGTAACCGGTCTAAAAAATTAAACAATAAAAAAATAAAGGCTTAAGGTGCAAAAATAGCAAAGAACTATTTCGCGAAGTGCACTCAGCACAATTAACTATTTTTGGGTGCAAAACTAGACATCAACAATATTTTTGGGTGCAAAAGTAGCAACGCCGTTAACTCAGGATAACTTCCGTTACTTTAATATAATTTTAGAATGGTTAAGGTGCAAATTTAGCAACAAACTATTTTCTTATGAACACCAAACACAATAATTTTTCACACGAGCATTTACAAGACAAATATGAGCATTTACACAGGAGTATTTACATTAATGATCTTACTTTATTTTTTTCATAAGAGCATTTATAAGACAGATAAAGGGATTTCAAAGAATCCGGGGAATTAAAAAATTTTGGTCTTTCATATATTTATCTTGTAAATGCCTATATTTATCTTTCCACTGACAAAACCTAACTTTAACTTTTATTTGGCTGAATGGGGTGCAGCAAAATTTTGTTAACTCACTGTATTCTTTTAAATATCTTTATTTGTCTTGTAAATGCTCTTAAGAAAAATAACTGCGTTAGTGCCCATAGGGAAATAATTCATTGCTAAATTTTCAACTTAACCCTTTTATAAAAAATGGGTGCCACCAATTTTCTAATAAGAGAATTTACAAGATAAAATAAAGAGATTTAAAAGAATATAGTGAGTTAACAAAATTTTATTACACCCCATTCAGTCAAGTAAAAGTTAGGTTTTGTCAGTGGAAAGATAAATATAGGCATTTACAAGATAAATATATGAAAGACCAAAATTTTTTAATTCCCCGAATTCTTTGAAATCCCTTTATCTATCTTATAAATGCTCTTATGAAAAAAATAAAGTAAGATCATTAATGTAAATGCTCCTGTGTAAATGCTTATATTTGTCTTGTAAATGCTCGTGTGAAAAATTATTGTGTTTGGTGTTCATAAAAAAATAGTTTGTTGTTAAATTTTCACCTTAACCATTCTAAAATTATATTAAAGTAACGGAAGTTATCCTGAGTTAACGGCGTTGCTACTTTTACACCTAAAAATATTGTTGATGTCTAATTTTGCACCAAAAAATAGTTAATTGTGCTGAATGCACTTCGCGAAATAGTTCTTTACTATTTTTGCACCTTAATCCAAAAATAAAATATTTTTTACTTTTAAGATCGATTATTTAAAATAATTAATCCAAAATATTATCTTTTTGAGATCGATTGTCTGAAACTGATCTAAAAGAATCCCCAATAAACATTTCAGAAAGGTGTCCATTCCATTCTTCGCACCCAATTCTCGCTCTCTAAATCTCAATCCTCTCTTGTCTCATTCATCATCTCTAGCTGCGAAGCCACCCACCGCAATGTCTTCACTCCGTCATCTCAGTCTTCAGAAGCTCGATGACGTCCAGATCTGGGGAGCTCGACGACGATTGTTCTTCCTCTTTGGCCAGATCTGGTGAGTTAGACGGCGATTGTTCTTCCTCCTTGGTCCAGATCTGGTGAGCTCGACGGCGAAAGGAATCGCGTTCTTCCTCATTAGCCCAGATCTGGTGAGCTCGACGGCAAAAGGAAATGATGACCATAGACCAGGTGAATTTTTTGCATATCCAGTTATTTTCCATTTCTGTTGATCTTTCAGCAATTATGATAAGACCTCTTGTTAATCCTAAAGTTCAATGTATTGATCTAATATTTCAGGTACATATCCTTAGTCCGCTGGAAAATGCAGTAGAACTCGGAACTTGACACAAGCTATTAATTTGGATCACTTTACTAGGCGCCTTTTTGTTTTGTTTTGTTTTGAGTGAAACTTTACTTGGCTTCTTCATTGTTTGGAAATGAGCTTTGCATACCGAATCCGGTTTGTTCATTCAATCCATATTCGTTTGTTAGTTTTTGTACAGCAATGATAGTGCTTTCTTCTTATTTTCATGGACACAATATATAATGGCACTATTCAACCTACAGTTGTAAATTCTCATACATTTTCCTTCTGTGGCTCTCAATTCAAATTCTACCTCTTCGAATGCTCCTTTCTTCCCTTTCTCCAGTTTTTCCTTTTAAATGATTAAAATATAAAAAAAAATTTTAAAAATGCAATTTTTTTAGACCGGTTGTAATTTTCTAGACAGGATATATAATGCTCGTTTGGAATAGCTTATTTTTGGGTAATAAATGCTTATAAATCGTGATTCACGGTATATGAGGTAAGTATGTGAGAGGAGTTTTATCTCGGCTTGCGTAATAAGGGCTTATTTACCCCCCAAAACGTGTTTCCAAACACAATCATAGTCACATGAGGTATAAAAAGTCACACTTGTTAGACTGGTCCCAAAAAAGTGGTCTAAAAATTGCTTTTTAGACCACACATTTGGGAATTGGTCTAAAAGTGATTTTTTAGACCGGTCATAAAAAATATTAGATTTTTTAGATTGATTGTTTCTAAACCTGTTCCAAAATCGATCTAAAAAGTGATTTTCATCCTATCTAAAACATGATTTTTGTACTAGTAAAGAAAAAAGAAAACGATGCAAAAGAAATAAAGAAGAAGAACGAACATGTTCTATAGCCACGATTTTAAACGGAAATTGGCCTCAATGAGAAGAAATAGGAGCAATGGAGAGAAATAATGAATAAGAAGAAGAGCAAACTTCATTCTACTTCTCCAAATTAGAGCAATATAGAGATAGAAGAAGAGCAAACATTACCTTAAACCGTAATAGTGTTCGTTTGGAATAGCTTATTTTTAGGTAATAAGTGCTTATAAATCGTGATTCACGGTATACGAGGTAAGTATGTGAGATAAGTTTTATCTTAGCTTGAGTAATAAGGATTTATTTTCTAAATTTAAGTGATCCCAAACACACATATAATCGATGGCCAAAATAGTAGTACCTTGGTCAACTGCTAGGGAGGTTGCCAGAAGATTGCCGGAACTTGCTCTACTCCAGTGACTGCCAACTCAGATTTCTGGCGAGTACACTTTGACCTAAGCTCCCCCCCTTTTGCCTTTTCAAACCCTTGATGCCCGTGTGTGTTGTATGTCTTTGTGCGATTTTTGTTTAGCTAGGGTTTCTTTCTTTTCCACGGGCAAAAAAAAAAAAAAAAAACGGGATTTCTTTTTTCCCCCAGAAAAAAATCATATATACATAAAATAAACTAATAAAGCCACATCATATCATTAATTCTAGGTGATATTGCCCCGTCATCATGCCATCTAAGCAAAATTAATAGCGCCTGTGACACATAAGAACAATTAACATTGATAACTATGGATTTATGTCATTTTAAAATTATAGGGACTAATAGTTTTATACAAGAAAAACTATAGGAACCAAAACCACACCTTTAAAATTACAGGGATGAAAATCCAAATTATGGTAAGCTATAAAGACTAATAGTAGGTTTAACTCTAAAATCTGTAACAAATTATATCATCTAAAGCATGACTGATTATTGTTCAACTTTATATAATAAAGAGAAAATTAATCTTTTGGTCCTAATAGTTTTGATTCGGTTGTAATTCAATTCCTACCTTTCACTCGGTGCAATTCATTTCTTATAGTTTTGACTCGGTTGTAACTCAGTCCTTGAACTTTGACTCACTGTAACTCAGTCCCTATAGTTTTAATCATTTTATAATATAGTCAGTCAAAACTATAGGGACTAAGTTATAATGGAGTCAAAACTATAAGGATCAAAAGATTAATTTTCTCTTTAATAAAATACATAAAAACATATTTAATAGTTAAAAATTTGTGACCTAAACTTTGGTTCAATTTTTTTTTGGTCAAGAGTATAATTCTTTTGGAGACTTAGAGTCAGTTTGGGAAAGCGTTAGGAGGCAAAAAAAGCAAAAAAAAAAAAAAAAACCCAATTGGAGGCAAAATTGTCTATTTGGGAAGGATTTTTTGCATATGGGTTTTTCTAAAAAAAGGCAGCTTCTTCCGGCTGTTTTTAGAAAAAAAAAAGTCACTTCTATTATCGTCAATTCAAACATAAATTACATTTACAATCTGACTTTTTATCCTATCTTAAGTTTGTAAAAGTCAGATTAAAAAAAAACTACTTCTATCACCGCTAATTCAAACGAGCTCTTAGAGTGTAAATGGTCTTTATCTCTTCTAACAAATAAGCTTTTTGATATTCAAACTTGTATTTTTCTTTTTAAGGATAAGGCCACATATCACCTCAACGAACTATTTGTTACTATTTTGGTCCAATATAAATCTTAAGCAACTTCTTTTGTCCCTTCTTCCATTTTTTTTCTTTTTCTGTTTGTTTTATTAATTGTAGGTTGATTGCTTCCAAGTTCAAACACAGATCTTAATATATGGTGAACCATGTCGATGATAACATTTATTGAGCATGTGGCCACCTGGGAAGCAAGCCCCGTGTGAACAGTCCAACAACATTGGGCTGACGGCCCCACTTAACCAATTTTAACTTCATTCCATTAATGATCATTAACTGCTCACATGCTGCTTCTACCTATATTAACCTCCTCATATATTGATTCCTTCTTTTGTTTATTTTTTCTTATTAACTCATTTAAGGTCATGTGAAAGGGCTTGACTTGTGAGCATTTTACACCGTTTCTATCCAACGGATGCCCTTCCATCTCTATCCATCTACGGGTGTGTTTAGTTGATGAGAATTATAATTTTGAATAAAAGAAATCTAAAATTTATTCTATCATTTTTTAAAATTTTGGGTTTCTGCCCAAAATTTAAATACCTTCAATCCAAAAAGATAATTTACCCAGCTTCTCATTCCCTCCCCCTCTTCCCTCCCCTCAAACCAAACACGTATGTAGGATAGTTAGTACTTGCTTCTGCACTTTTTTTTTCTGGTAAAAGGATGATTTAATTCACAGTATAAATCACTGATTATATAATTATAAAACTTTTCTAATATTATTTTTTAAAATGAGATTTTAGTGTGATTTTTTAAAAAATTTATTTATATTAAATAAGGCTTTGAATGAGATAAAAAATCTTTTCCAGATAAACACTGACCATAATCTAATGCATTCTATCGATTATGTGAGACGGGGGAATGTTTATGAATTTTTTTTTGATAAAAATATTTATGACTTCTCCTTGCCTCCAAAAGTCACCGTACAGTGCCCACTTGATGGCTCTTTTTTTAAGAGAGAGAAAATTGTGGCTGAAGAAAGCGATCGATCTTGGCGCCCCTTTTCTGCTCTCTTTCAACTGCTAGTCAGCTGCATTGTTCATTTCTAATCAGCAAACAATTTCACTGAGAAGGCTATTCGCTTCCTCAACACATTCTCGATTCAGTTCTGCCATACCAATGTCTTTACGGAGGCGAATCTTGCTTAAGGTCATCGTTCTCGGCGACAGCGGGTAAGTTCTTAGGGTTTCTCTGCAACGCTTTAGATGCTCGTGTTTGTATGTGTGTGTTCATTTTAAATCTGTTCACTCATGAGCATATGATGAAATTGGTTTTGTTGTCTTCTTTCATTGTCAGGGTGGGAAAGACGTCGTTGATGACTCAGTATCCTTCTCCCTAATAGATTTGTCTGAAGTTTTCTTATTCGGTGTTGTCATGTGTATCGTGTAGTTTGATATTTTACTTAAATTTTGATATCTGTATCTTCGGAATTTGTTTTTGGTGTTGGTGCTTATTTTGCATCGTATTTCCTTGATATACTGCTTGGTTTGGTTTCTTTTGATTTTTTTATTAGTTTCCGTTATTTGCTTCTCACCCTGCAAGATAGGAAGGTTTTGCGATTTATGCTTCTGTTCATACTTGTGTATTTAATATCACGTTACAAGTATTTCTATACTGTTGTGCTTCTTGGAATGAGCTCCTGTGGATTAACTACTTGAATAGATATATACATAAGAAGTTTAATCAGCAATACAAGGCTACAATTGGCGCTGATTTTGTCACTAAGGAACTCCAGATTGATGACAGACTGGTTACTCTACAAGTAGGTTTTCTAGCTCGGTGGTATTTCAGTTTCTATTTCATTTGGTTTTAAGACTATTAGAAATTAAAAAATTTATGTACATCTCAATCCATCGTTTGTGTTCTAGTTAGATATGGGACACTGCTGGTCAAGAGAGATTTCAAAGTCTTGGAGTTTCATTTTATCGAGGAGCTGATTGTTGTGTGCTTGTGTATGATGTTAATGTTTTGAGGTCTTTTGATACCCTTGACACTTGGCATGAGGAGTTTCTCAAACAGGTCATTCTTCTTTCCCTTTATCCTGCTATTTTTGTTGCTTTGGATGATTTGCATGCTTGGTTCTGCATATTTCCTTGTGTGAAATGATATTTAAAAAAGGTAGGCCTTAAAGTTGAATTGCTTATTCTGCTAGATAACTATTATTGTAGACTTGTGGTTTGATTTTGTCCTGAACAATGTCCGTCATGGCATCGGCAGTCAATAAATTGTTATATCTTTTCTCTAGTTTACTTCTGCTTTCCCATGTTTTATCAAATTGTTTCTAGTGAAGCTTCTACTACATATCTTGCAGCTTAGGCTATCAGCTAGTTTGTGCTTGTTGGTGTTTAGGACCGGAAATTTCATAGGGAAGAAAAGGAAGGATTCATATAAAGGATGAAAAGTAGACCTTCCTTGACAGGAGTGCATAAAATATTTCTTAAGTGGGATGTTCCAGGCTGAAGTATGGTTATCATGTTTTACACTTTCATCTCTCGGTTTTTATTTCCTTTCATTTTAAAGGCTGTTTAGATGCTTTTCACACTGGAATCTTTGTCATGCTTCTGCTTTAGATTCCTATTTTACACTTTCATGGACTGGACTTTATTTTCTTTCATTTGAAAGATTGTCTAGATTCTTTTCACTTTGTCAATCTTTATCATGCTTTTGTTTGTAGATAAAAATTCTTGCATGATATCTTGATCAAGATTATTGCATGCAAGTTAGTTGATATGCTGTAAGGTCACAATCTAAAGGCTTGGAGCTTGTGATTATATGATTTGTTTGATTGTCATGTTTGATCTGAAAGGGATTTGAGAATTCTACTTCATCTTTTATGGGGTAGAATTGCTCATCTTGCTTCCATTGGGTGTTCTGCTCATAGGTTGTTTGTGGGAGTTTCCCTTGTGGATTTCCAGGGAGATTGAGGTTCCTTTTCCAGTTTGATTATATGTCACTAACCCTCTCTCCCAAAAACTTAAGCTAATACTCTTAGGAGGAGGCCCAAGATTGATTTTACCAATATATGCTTCACACCCTTCACGTGGAAACCTTGTGTTGAAATTAATTTAATTAGAAAACTGAGGGCAGAAGGAATTAAAGTCTTGACTGTGACTATTCTGTTATACCACTGGTATCATGTCAACAATCAATTTTCCCATTGGCTTAAGCTGTTAGGAAAGATTGAAGGCATGTAGTTTACAGATGGGGAATTTTGTAATTATTTTTTTCCTAACAGTCCTTGGTTTTTTTAATAATGACAAGGAAATCCTTGTTTAAGTGATATTATGTTAAAAAAGCTTCAAAGATATGTGAAGGATGCATCAATATCTTATATATTGGAAAATCTGCAGCAACGTTTACTATTCATAATCGTAAATAGTGTGATTTATTTCTCTGGTTTTGTATATTACATAGAGTCTAATATCTAATTTATAATTATAATGAATTGAAATAGATGATTATTGTAACTATTCACTATTTGCTTTTATATATATGTAAAATAAAATTTACAGCAAGTCATAATATACACAAATTATAAATAGTGTGAGTCATTTTTCAAATGCCCCTGATTCTAGTTTAAAATGTTACTCTTCCTGATGATCTAACAGCAGTTTTATAGAGATTCTGTATTCATGGGTTCTTCCATCATTGTGAAATATTAGACTATGATTAAACACCCCCCCCCCAAAACAAACAACAACACAACACCCCTAAACCAAAAATAAATAAATAAAAATAAAATTTCTGCTTCAAAATATGCTGCCCGGTGCAGAAAAAGTTGAATAAATACTTCTAAACTCTTGCAACAAATTCAACACTGAGGTAAAAAATGATTCCTCATATCTGCTCATATACTAGCTATTGCCAGTCCTTTTATTTGTTAGCCGTTGAAATGCAGTTAAAAAAACAAAAAAAAGGAGAGGTCAACAGAAAATAATGTAAAAATGATTCTGACTTGAATTTACTGATTCCTTTTAGCATAATCCATGGACCATGTCTCCAATATCTGGAGTCATTTTTATTGACCATCTGTTTGCAATACATGTCTCTCATGGAGGCTCCACACACCATGAAGCTTCCAGTTCTAGACTATGCTGTGCATCTTGTTGTTAAACCATTTTGTTGTTGTTGTTGTTTTTATTTTGTGTGTCGGGTTGGGGGAGCGCTAGATTGATTCATAATATCATGTTTTCTTGAATATGTGGGTTCTAGAAATTGACAGTTTGATGCTATTGTTGCTTTATTAGCTGTAATATGATTTTTTTTGCACTTTCTTCACTTGGCCCTTTTATTTAATAAACAATGCATTTTTGTCAGTATCTTATATGAACTTCTGTAGTAGAGTTTTAACTAAAGTAGAAGACAAAAGTGTTTTGATTATAGGAAATATATCCTCAATGCGTTTTCAGTTATGAAAGAGCACTGCATTGGTTGCATGGCTTTTTATTTGAAGAGATTTGAGTCCACCCAGTGTGATGAATTATTGATATTTTGTTTGTTAAAGATGTATAACTGGAGTACAGGATTTGATTGAAATTTCTTAAATAATATTCGATTCTTTTACATTGTTATTCTCGTCATCATTTTTATGTCAAAATTTGACATCCATTTTTTATCCTTTGACTTATGTTTTTTGAATGAAGATGATAGTCTATTAAGATAAATGTTCTCATTGAAACACAGGCAAATTCTCCTAATCCCAGGAAATTTCCATTTATATTGCTCGGAAACAAGATTGATATTGATGGGGGAAACAGTCGAGTGGTAAGCAGATGATAATGTACTTTGAAGTTTTCTTATAGCCTTTACATATATATTTTAAATTTTTGTAAGAGGATAAATTGAACTTGTGTTATTAAACTATCACCCTTCCTACCACCTTAGTAGCCTCGTGGTTAGTCTCATGATAGGTTGCGTAAAGGTTTAATTACCTTGAACTCAGGTGTCTGAGAAGAAAGCAATGGACTGGTGTGCTTCAAAAGGAAACATTCCTTACTTTGAGACATCTGCAAAAGAGGACTACAATATAGATGCTGCTTTTTTGTGTATTGCCAAGACTGCTCTAGCTAATGAGCAGGGGCAGGACATGTAAGTTTTTGCTTTAAACTTGCATGCAAGTGTTTGATCATATCAATATATTTGCTTCCTATATATATGAATGTTGGATTTTTGTCCCAATATTCCAAGGAACGAAAAACCAGACCGGGTAATGAACCGGTCACAGCACAGGTTCAAGGGTTAATGGGTCAACGGGGTCTAACCGGTAGTTGAACCTATCATATTAAAATATTATAATTTGTTAGTGGCAATATATATTAATATATTTTTAAACTTCTATAGATAAAAATGAAGATTTTTAGAAAAAAAATACTTAAAATCTATTAGTATGAGTTATAATGCCTATACTTATGCAATGATATCTTCTTTTCTATAATTATTATATCTTTTTAAATAATTTTTTTCATTATCTTCATTTTTTTAGATTTGTTCTTTCTTTACCTATTTTTCTCTTCATTTTGGTCTTCAACTTCCAATTTTCCCCTAAAAAAAAGCAAAAAAAATTTATAAAAAAAGTAAAAAAATGAAACCGGTCAAATCGGATGAACCACCAGTTTTAACCGGTTTCAGACCGGTTTGACTATCAAACCAGACCAGACCACTGGCCGGTTCCCGGTTCAACCGGTCGAACCGGCTGGTCCGGTTTTCGTACAGTGCAATAGTCAATAAGAATGATAGAACCTTAAGCAACCATGTAGTAATCATACTAGGAAATGAGAATAACAATTCCACTAAACAGACTTGAAGAGACAGGATTGCATAACTCTGTAGTTAATGAGGAGTAAATGATCCTAGAAAACAGAGCATAAAGGGAATATGCGTGACAGCAATAAAGCAGGCCTGTAGTTTCCGAGAGGTTAGAATTTATCCCTATATATTCAACTGAAAATTCTTTTCACCCCTCTATCTGCTCCATTTATCATATTATTCTATTCCAATCTTTTAGTGGACTTCTTGCTCCATCTCCTCAGATTGTAGAATCAGCTTTTTACTTAGTTTACCTTATAGTAGGTTTATCAGTAGTGGCCTATGGGCTCAATTGTAAACTTCAGTAACAATAGCCCGTCAATGAATAAAATTTTGGTTTTAGTTTTTTCCCCCCTTTCCAAAACTCAGGTTAAGGCTATGGATTTTTTTGGTCAGATTATTCTTCATTTTTGATAATTTCATATTTTTCATACTCTGGAATTAAATTTAGTTAAAGCTATGGGTTTTTGTGCAAGATTGTTTTATTTGACGAAGAAAACTACTATTAATTTTTATAAGAATATTGAAGTAAATTGTCTTGCACTTCTAATTGTGTTTCTTGAAAGAATAGAAATGGTCCAGAGGTAGTGAATAGATCAGACAATTGCTAACTTTTTCATGGTAAAGAGAACTCACAACTATAGATTGTGAGCCTGAGAAATTCTTAGGAACCATAGAGTGCATAGCCAAGTAGGTGGGAAAGTGGAATCCACAAATCCAAAATACACTCACTTCGATGAGATTTCAAATGTACTCTTGTTGTCAACCGTTAAATTATGTGTACTAAGAATTTATATTATGAACCATATTCATCTATATATTTCCTGGAGACATGTATATATTATTGTTTGATTCTCTATCTAATATTACTTTTATTGATGATCAATGTTGGAAGGTTAAGTATTCATATTGGTTAATTTGTCTTCATTCTTTAAGAGTGTTGAGTGTCTAAATGCACTAATTCAATATGCGTACATTCGGAGATCATTGATGCACATACTTTCTAATTCTATATTTCAATTAATCTTCATTCTTAATTGCAGATATTTTCAAGGGATTCCAGACGCTGCTCCTGAGAATGAGCAAAGGCGAGGATGCCCATGCTAATAAGACACAAAATTCTTGCTGACGTTTTTTATACACTCGGTCCTTTGACCCACATTTTTTTGGGTCCTATAATGATTCTCCACCCTTACCCCCTTTTTTTTTTTGGTTTTTTAGTTTGTGTTGGGAACTTATATTTGATCTTTGACTTGATTTTTCTGTTGAATGTTGATTGTGAAGGACTTGTAAGCATGTTCCATTGAATTGCCACAGGTTGTTTCAGCTGTTTAGGCAAATTTTGCAAATGGTATTTTATTGACAGTCCTTGATGTTAGGCTAACCTGTGATACTCTGTATTTCAATTTTTCTTTATAACCTTTTTAGCCAAACGGTGTCCACGATTTTTTTGGATCTTATTATCAAGTATATGAGAAACTTACTAATTTGGATTGAGGTTTTGCGATTAAGATGCCTCTCATGAGAGTGTTTTTTGAACAAGGTGATATTCGAACTCAATTTGTTCACTTTATAGTCTAGCTAGTTTACTATTAGACTAAATACTCTTGGATGTTAGTATTTCAATTTAGTTGGTTGAATGTTGTGAATTGTCGTAGTCCTAAGTACTTCATTATTATAAAATAAATTTACTAGTCAAGTTTTTCTTTTTTTAGGAAATTATTTATTTGAGATTTTGAAATTTAAGTAGCATCTTTTTTTTTTATTTTTTTTTCCCAATGATAAATCAATTTTTTAAAGAAAAATTGATCTATAAAATTTAGATAAAGTTTATTACTTGGCAATTTTCTTTTATAAATTATTTCATTTTCTATTTAATATATATAAAGAAAAAATCAATTTATGATCAACAATAGATCAGTGTTTAATAAAATATATTTTATTTACACCCACACCTAGTGCTGAAAAATATTTTTTTAATAGTACTCAACTTTCTCTTAAACTAACTTTTTGGTTCATTCTACACTCTAGTAATATTTTGTGCATCTAACATTCTAAATTAAGTTTTCAATAGCATTTAGTATCCAAATTGTGGTAGAGGTATTAAAATGGGCCGAGTTAGTCAGGCTAGCCCGTCTAAGTGGAGGGTCAGGCTTTTCTTTCTTTGATGCATCGGCTGTGTAAAGTGATCGGGGCCTACATTAATGCTCCGATTTCTTGTGGATACTTCTGCAAGTCAGTTGGATTCTAGGTATGTCCAAAATACTTACATGGTATCAATTTCTATTGTTTATGTTTTTATGTGGATAAATTCTAATGAAAAAGTATAGAGAGGGATTATAATGGATGATTTAAGTTGCCATCTATCCTTACTATGAAGAATTGTTGTCCATAGTTATAGAGGCATGTATTAGTCAAAGTTTTTCTGCTACATCTATTTGTTCATTTTTGCCATTGGTATCTGTGTTCAAAACTTCACAAGATAATATATTTCGATAAAGATGCCCTTGTTTCTTAATTTTTTTCCTTCATTCTCTAATGTTTCATATGACGTATGTGTTTTTTAAATGTGAAGAAAAACTTGGTATGTGAAAGTTTGGGACTCCAATAGGAAAGAAAACATCCATCGATCTTGGCCGTTATTTATAAAATTGGGTCATAGGAAAACCAATGTTTCTAGTCAACAACATACTGTTATAAAAATGTAAAGGACAAGAAAACAAAGGATTCACACCGAATAATTACATAGAAATAGAAAGAAAAACCATAAGAACGGAATCATTTTGGCCGTCTTTAGTTTTTGAGATTGGGTCATGAGGAAACGATATTTTTAGGCCACAAAATTAGTTTCATTGCGTAGAGTTTGAAAACACGAAGAAAACGATATCAAAACGCGAGAAATGGATGTTGAAATAAGGAGATACGGAGGTGAGAAGTTTCAGGGTCCCACAGACCCAATCCTTCCCACCAGCCAGGTCGTATTTGACCCAGCTGGAGGTTTTAGATGACATCCCAATTAACCTAGCTGCAGGTTTTAGATGATACCCCAATTTCAAACGACATCGTTTTAGTTTCAGGGGTGTCTCCTCCATCATAGTGATACGGTGTCATTTCACTTAAAAAAAAATTCAAGCAGCATTCTAGGCTTTGCTAGTATTTGATCAAATAAAAAAAGTTCCTAATAGGTTTTGAAGGTTGGGCTGAGACTGTTTAAAAAAGGATTTGGGCTTGTTTTTAATGTACGATATGGGCTATTTTCATTTTGAGCCAGAAAAATGATTTTTTCCCCGAGTTTTCCCCATATATTTTGTTTTCTTCTTCTCTCATGGGGCACGTGAGTAGAGCCGGGAATTTGGGCCGAGCCCGTCGGGCCGACCCGTTTAGGCCCGAGCCTGTCAAGGGCCGGGCCTATGATTTAGAGGCTGAAAATGGAAGTGGGCCTAAAAGGGGCTAGGGCCGGCCCTTTTAGGACCGTTTAACCTTTTTTTTTTTAAAAAAATGGGCACAAGGCAATGGGCAGCAAACATTGGTCAAAGAGTAGAGTTAACCTAACCTAACCCTCATATCAGAAATGCTCTCACATTGACTCAAACCTCATTTGAAGCTTCTCTTCTTTGATTTTCTTTTTCCTTTTTTTGCATGTATACGCCAAAATCCAAATCAGGTGTTATATTATTACTGACATTTGAAGCTTGTAGGCTTGTTTGATTGTGGCTGTGAACTTATTTAATTGGTTATGAACATTAATTATGGTTTGGACTTAAGTTTTAGTGTTTGTATTCTATTAAACTTGGATAATATTTATGTTTTAAATTAGTGTTGATGATATTTATATTTTAAATTAGGTATTTTAGTTTTTATAAGAATAAGAAATTAAAAAGGAATGGCAAAAAAATAAAAATAAACGGGCCTAAAGTCCGTCGGGCCGGCCCGTAGGCTTACCTTAAACGGGCCGGGCCGCTTCAAACAGGTACGGATTTGAACTCGGGCCTAAACGGGCCTACCCGTTTAGGCCCGAGCCCGTCACGGGCAGGCCCGTTTTCCCAGCACTACACTTGAGGGCTCATTTTGGCTCCAATTGAGACACGATTTATTTCTAAAAATTCCAAAATTCATAGTTTATATTTGAACATATAATTTTTCTATTTTAAAATATGTTTGGGTCAGTGTTGAATTTTTTAGTGTTGTTTTTCTGTTTTTCGTGTGCTTAAAAAAAATTCTAAATATATTTTCTTAACATTATATTTTATTTTTGATAAGTATAAGTCAAGAGAATTTTAAAAGCACTAAAATCAATTCAAATAGCATTATGGGCTTAGCGAGTGTTTGACCAAATTAAAAAAAGTTTTTAATGAGTTCTGAAGGTTGGGCTGAGATTGTTTAAAGGGAAAATCCCTCAAAAAGAACTTTTAAAATAGCAAAAGACAGAAAGGTGTTCCGAAATTCCATATTTCCACAAAAGTGCGAGTACCTGATCTGGGATATTGAAATTGTAGACAAAATGACCTGCGTAACCCTGGAAGTTTTAAAATTGAAAAACGTTGAGGAAATAAGAAGGGCGAAATTGCGCGAAAACTCTGTCAAGACTCTTCATCTTCTTCGGGCGTCGTCGTTGTCGTTGGTGGAGTGTGGTTTCGTGGCGTTGAGAGAGGATAGTAGCAGCGACATTGTGCGGCGAATTTGGGGTGGATTTGAGGAGGAGCGAAGGCGAGAAGAGGTTGTGGTGAAAGGCATTGGACAGTTGCAGAGGCACCAGTTTGCGGTTGCGAATTTGAGCTTCGGTGTTGAACTTGGGTAAGTGGTTGTGTTTAAAATTGTATTTCATTTTAACTTATCCACTTGATTAGAATGGGGGTTCAAATTCGTTGGGTTAAAATTAGTTTGAGAAATGTGGATAAAAGCTATGAAGTGGTGCGAAGTTGGGAATCGTTGAGGCGAAGTTGTGAAAATAAGTTGCTAAGTTGGGAAGTTTGAATTGCAACTTTTGAAATTTGTAAACCGTTGAAACAGCATATGAACGCGTCAATTTGTGAAGTTGTGACAGGGTGTTCAGACCTAGCGTATTGTGATTTTATTGTTGTGAAAATCTTATACATAAATTTGCGAATGGCTTAAGTGAAGTTGTGAAACAAAATCTCTGAAAACTGCATGTTAAGTTGTGAACACAAAAGAAGAATATGTGAAAACGGTAATGACACGTTGGTAACTTGTGAAACAGCATATGAAGTTGTGGATGTGAGTAGAAGTTGCGAAAGGGTTTGTAGATATAGGAATCGCCGATTTCACAGTAGTGAAAATGTTATGGATAGTGCCCTAAGATAACATTTGAAAATCGAATGTTATCCTGTGAAAACATTATCGGAGTTTGTGAAAGCGTAATGAAAAGTTGGTAAATATGTGTAGAGGTCAATTTAGGCGAGGAAATTGTGAAATTCGTAGATGAACTTGTGAATCCTTATGCAGAAGTTGTGAATATTTCTCCATAAGTTGTGAGACCTTATTTAACTGTGGGGAAATAGATATTTCCAATAGTTGTGGTTGTGATGGGAAGGTTGCAAAATGGTATGAGAAGTTGCGATGACATAGCTTAGATGCGTTAACTTGTCATGTACGAATAAAAATGTTATTAAATGTGCTGAAATCCATAGTTGATGAGTGTAAACTGAATTTTGTGCAGGTAAAAGGAGATGGGGGGCCACAAAGGTGAGACATCAAAGGTAGAACAAGTAAAGGCAACAAGTGTCAAGAGTAGAGAAGTAACGAAAGAAAGTGAAAAGTCTGAGGCAATAAAGGGCGATGGTGAATAGATTAAACTAGTGATGAGTGGGTTTATGCTGTTTAGAAACGAGTATGTGGCCAAGTTAGGGGAGAAGAAGAGAAGGATGGCAGATGAAAGTAAGTCGGCAGGGAAGGCATGGCATGAGTTGCCAGAGGCGAAGAAGAAGGAGTACAATGATAAAGCTATGGAAGGATGGCCGAAAAGGGAGATGAGGAAAAAGGAACTGCCATTTCATACCCGCTGCTCACTGGGAGGATTTACATCGTTGGTGCAGTTTGTGAACGGTAAAGAACATTTGAAGGAGAGGGTTAAGAGAATAGGATTTGGGAACCTATTGAAGGTGCAATTGAACCGACTCCCCCGTGACCTGATTGTGTCCATGCTGAGAGCATATGACCCAGCAACACATCAATTCAGGATTAGGGGGAAGACAAAAGAAATAGAAGCATCAGATGTGCACAAGTTGCTCGGTATACCTCATTCAGGGGAGGAAGTGAAGGTGGATGTGGAGGATTCGAATAGAAGATATCAGTGGTTGAAGAGGGAATATGGGAGGAAGAAATATACGGACATTCTGAAGCGCATAAAATCTGGGACAGCTGGCGATAAATTTGAGTTTATGTTTGTGCTCTACAGTTTAGGGACTTTGTTATGCCCTACCTCGAGTGGGCTGATAAGTGACCGGATGTTGAGGGTTATGTTCTGCACAATGGACGGTTTTGAACATTATGACTGGGCAACATACATAATGAAAGACTTGTGGAAGGAAATGAGTGATTATGTGAAAGAGTACAGGGAGAAGAAGAAAAGGGAAGGGAGCAGCAACGTGGGTGTTGCCTGTACTTACTCCTGGTATGTCACTGTTTACATTAAATGTGTAGCTATCATTCAAGCTGAAAATAATGATCCATATATTTTCTATGGTGCAGTTGTTCTTTGGGGAAAATTTCCCTTTGAAACAAAGTGTTTGCGAACAGTCCACCACAGCGATTGAATTCTGGACAAAGGAAAAGATCAACGACATGGTGAAGACTGAGAGGACGAGCAATATGGGAATTTTGTATAAAGGAAAAGGCTCTGAAGTTAGGGCAGGGAATGAGGACACAGATAATGTGCCATATTTAGACCCGGTATGTGTCTGTGGAAGCTAATTTAAAATGCAAAAACGATTTAATCATGTAATTGACAAATTAAGTTGTGCTGTCACTGTAGGAATTGAAGGAGGTGTATGCCCGGTTGGTGAAAGTTATCGATGAAAACCGAAACAGACTTGTAAGCGTGGTGGCGCAGGAGCTACTCAATGTCCAGCTCGCACGAGAGGCCAGGGAGAAAGCACAACAAGACGGCCCTGGTGTGACAGTAGATGAGCAACATACAGATGAGGATGATGAGGATGATGATGCGACATATGCTTCTCACGACTCAGACTCAGATTCTGATGATGCAGACGCAGAACCTTATCATGTTGATGACGACGAAGATGATGATGCAGAGGGAACTGAGGTGGCGGAAAAAGTCCCCACGGATGACCATGCAATTCAGAGGCCTCAACAGCTGCGGAGATCAAAGAGGCAGCCACTCCAAGCGATGACATGTCCATTTATACAGTTGGATGGGAGTCGAAAAAGGAAGACGCCAACGCATGATCAGAAAACGTTGTTCAACATAGTTTCCACAATGGCCAGAGGTGCTAAGGCTGAAGTGTAAGTATCAACGTCATGTGATTGAATGACTGTTATGTAGTTAGTATATTACCACAACACGGGAAGCGATGAACTAACTGGCATTGCATTTGAAATGTTTTTGTAGGCCGTTGGTTCAGATTTTGGATGAAGAACTGTGTCGAGACCAGTTGTATACGCTAGGGGGAATTCAAAGACTAAGTAATACGGTATGTATGGCTTACGTGGAGAATGGTTTCATTAAGTTATGGTGAATATTATATGTAGTTTATGCAATGGTTTCTTTGCTGCTGTAGGTGATGTCCGTTGTGTGTAAGGCTTTAATGTATCACTTCAAGCTGGAGGGAGGACAGCCGAAGCGCCATATTTTTGATGCATGGTTCATGGTAATTACTCATTTCTTGTGTAGTGGAACAACATTTAATTTGACAAAATTATGTGCACATTAGTCAGGACTATGTGTTTTTATGCAGACAAAGTTGGTAGGTCACCCAATAGGGTGGAAAGTGTCTTCCGCGAGTAAAGAATTCTCTCCCAAAACCGTCGGTTACAATATAGGCGAGTGTGAGTTGATTATGGGTCCGGCACTTGTCCGTGGCCACTGGTTCTGTGTTGCGTTAGAGACAAAGACTATGACCTTCTACGTGCTGGACTCAATGAAGCCTGATCTAGGCAGCAAGAAGACTATGAGGAAGGGTGGCGTGACAGATGATTACATATTTGTGTTAAACTTAATTGTAAGTTCACCTGACTCCATTGCTGTAGTTGAGGTGGTTTACTTCAGTTGACCCACATCGTAAGACGCATAAATGTTCTTTTTTCAGAGAGATAGGTTCGTTGACATTGTGTACATTGTTAACCCGCATCTGGCTGGGAAGAAGAAGATGTCAGATATTGTGTGGCCTCCTGTTGTGCAACAGAATAATCTGTAAGCTTCTTCACTTTCGCCTCTTACAATTTAGCTTGCATTGTTTCGTTAAGTAACACTACGTTTTCATGTGGGTGAGAGTACAAGAGGGACTGTGGTGTTCATGTTATTATTTGGTTGAGCCAGTGGACCCCGGAAGGTGATTTCCATTACGAAAATGTAAGTGATCCACATTTCCCTCTGTACGCATTGTTATTTACTTGTGATTTCCATTATGGTTTCCATTGAACCTTACACTGAGGGAATTACTTATTTGCAGGAACAAATTCAGCAATTGCGGAGCGACATTATGTGGTGGTTAGTTAATCATCCGCTGAATTTGTTGCGGGACACAGCTCTGGCCCTCATTCCCTCTGGACAAAAGTCCAGCAAAAGACGTGCTTAGGTTATGTCCCCGCGATATAGTAATGTCAACACTTTTCCATGTAAAGTATTGTAAAGTATTGTTAACGTCATAGAGTTATGTACGGTAGAGTCCACTGACAGGACATGCAATTTAAGGTACATTAATGACATATATGTTGCCATTGCGGGATGCAATGTTTCCCAGTTCACTCCTCTAGCATTACCTTCTAAAACGTACTTGTATGCCACCAACAATATCTGTGTTCCCCTTTCGCAATGTAACTATGTCCTTGCCAGAGGCAGGTTAAAAAATTTTTTAAGAGAACTAATATCCCTAACAGAAAGGGCTGATGTAATGAGGCACAATGAATAATATGCAATTTAGGGTTGAATGATGCACACATTACATAAGCATTCTACGTACGTGCGCCACTTGCATTTCCAACTGCCAATAATCTGATCAGCACTGCTAACAATCCATAGTTAACAATGATGATGCACACATTACATAATGATTGTGTCCAGTCAATACACCCTGCTAACCAAGTGTGACACTTCCTTTTCCAACTGCCATTACTCTGATTATCTCTGGCGGCAACAAATCCATAGGCATATACACTATAGCGCGGTCATAACTTGATGTTACGTAGATAGTGCTTTGGTGTCTCTGAATTGATGGCCATTGAGCAGTCGAGTTGATATCAGCACTGGACGGTAACAAGCGACTTATTGTTTAGAGCCTTCCGTTTCTTTCCGCATCTCCACTCGACTTGAGGATTACAACTCGAGTTACTTGCATAATTGGACGGTTTCCAGATAGTGCTTGCGTCAAGACTTAGCAGTACGGACTCGAGTTGTCCGATTACCAACTCGAGTTGTCGTCATCACTGGAGGGTAACCCGATGGTGATAGTGAGAAGCGGCACCGAACTCGAGTTGCGTAGAAGGTCACTCGCCTCCGTTCTTCGATGACTTACGAAGCTCACTCGAGTTTCCAGATGACCAACTCGAGTTGGCGTCATCACTGGAGGGTAACCCGATGGTGATAGTGAGAAGCGGCACCGAACTCGAGTTGCATAGAAGGTCACTCGCCTCCGTTCTTCGATGACTTACGAAGCTCACTCGAGTTTCCAGATGACCAACTCGAGTTGGCGTCATCACTGGACGGTAACCCGATGGTGATAGTGAGAAGCGGCACCGAACTCGAGTTGCGTAAAAGGTCACTCGCCTCTGTTCTTCGATGACTTACGAAGCTCACTCGAGTTTCCGGATGACCAACTCGAGTTGGCGTCATTACTGGAGGGTAACCCGATGGTGATAGTGAGAAGCGGCACCGAACTCGAGTTGCGTAGAAGGTCACTCGCCTCCATTCTTCGATGACTTACGAAGCTCACTCGAGTTTCCGGATGACCAACTCGAGTTGGCGTCATCACTGGAGGGTAACCCGATGGTGATAGTGAGAAGCGGCACCGAACTCGAGTTGCGTAGAAGGTCACTCGCCTCCGTTCTTCGATGACTTACGAAGCTCACTCGAGTTTCCAGATGACCAACTCGAGTTGGCGTCATCACTGGACGGTAACCCGATGGTGATAGTGAGAAGCGGCACCGAACTCGAGTTGCGTAGAAGGTCACTCGCCTCCGTTCTTCGATGACTTACGAAGCTCACTCGAGTTTCCGGATGACCAACTCGAGTTGCCGTCATCACTGGAGGGTAACCCGATGGTGATTGTGTTTGTTGTTGTTAAATGTGCATAAGTAATGTGCAAAAAGCATAAGTAATGTGCAAAAAGCATAAGTAATGTGCAAAAAGCAACACGTAATTGGTCATACTTGGAGTCCGTAGAAAAAAAAAAGATAAACCATATGAACGTCGTTAAACCTGACGCATGGACGAACTGTTTGAAACATTTACTCTAAAATTATTTCTTTGCTAAACTGCATGTGACGAGAATTTAAAAAAAACGTGGGGACTATCGTCATCTAGGCATCTGGATTAACGTCTTCATCGTTGTCGACTCCCTCATTAATTTCTTCCTCCTCCCATGCGTCGATTCCTTCAATCGCCTGTGGTTCAACATTCGGTTCTTCTGGTTCGTTCATAATGTGGTAGAGCCAGCTTACTTCTGTGTCGTATATGCAGTTTCTGCATCCGGCCTGGCATGGTTGGTTCTCACAGAATCTATGTTTGGGACGGTCGAATATGTTCCTGTTCAGTCCCCAATTCATTGATTGTAGGTGTCGTGTCACTCGCTCTTTAATTGAAGATATTTGGCCTGAGTCGATAATGGCTTGAAGTCTGTGTATTGCTTCGTTCCCTTCTGGTGTGTCGTTAAACTTACTCCATTTTGCAAGGACTAATATGGCAAATGAGTAACTTGCATCACAGTTGTTTAGCACTGCAGCCTCCCGTATTTGTGACAGTCCTTTCTCTCCTGTATCTGCTGTTCTTGTGTAGTATTTAAGCCCTTTAATGAATAGACTAAATGGATTACCGTTATGGAAACATGTCAGCAGGAAATGAATCTGTTGCTCGCTTCTTGTCCATCCTAGATGATCATAGTTCTCCAGTGGCACGTTCTTATAGAACTCTGTTGAATTTCCTGCTATCCTTAGGATGCGGCATGAATTCTTGAAGTGATAATAGTCTTTCAAACTTGATGATGCTATGTAGCACATCAGTTCTATTAATATTGTTTGCGGAAGCTTCAGAAGCGGTGAGTCATCGTTGCTGGTCGTTCTTCTATGTCTGGAGTGGTCTGGTGGGAAGTCAGCCATGTCTTTTTTCGTGTTTGTTCCTCATCCACTGTTTTGTTGCCTGCTGCCTAAATAATTGGGCGTGTGGACTATTTGTAGTTTTTAGTGCACGACCAAGCGTGGCCGTTTTATTTTATCGTGTGTTTTAGTTTTGTTCGTGGTGGTGGGTGGAACGTGGCGGTTGTGCTGCTTGGTTGATTGTGGTGTACGCCTTTTGATGTCGTGGGTTCATTGGCGGTTACCAGAGTGCTTCGCATTCGTAACTGAAATTAGTAATGTGAGTCTGTTCTGTTGCATGTAACGTTTATGTGGTATTGCAAGTCTCTTTTCCTTCCGTTTTGTGTTTGAACTGTGTTTTACAAGTGAATGTGTTTGTGATGGCCACGCGTATATATTTTGTAATTACTAATTTATGCACATTAATGAACTGAACTGAAGGTCATATTATATCCACAGCACGTATGGTGTCAAGATGCACCGAGCCTGAGTTTAAAATAACACGCTCCAGTTAAGTAGTCACATAATGAGAGGTACAACATGCAATTACATGACCTTCTAAACATACTTGACCACAGCAGAAGTGCCACTAAAAGGATCTGTATTCATGATGACAAAACTTATAAAATTTCCACAGACTAAGGTTTGTGTTACTTAATTACAGCAAAATCAAACCACAAATATATTCCTCAGCCACCATGCAACACATTCAGCCCCTTCTACAGAATAAACATTGTCATTGCAATTATAGGCCATCACACCATAATCATTATGTACCAGACAACATGACTATCAGTAACAGATGAACCATGAAGAAGACATTAGAAGTGCCTGCAATGCTCTCTACGCGGGCTCATACTAGGAATATGTCTCACGGTCATGTCTCCCCCTTGTTGTCCTCATCTGGAAGGGTAAATGTGGTACACAATTCCAAGGTTGCAGAGGAAGACGGTGGAATGCGAAGAGGAGCTACTGGTGGAATAGGGTCTGTGTCAGTGGTACAACAAGGTGGTGTATAGGGTGTAACTTCAGTGGCAGGGTCAATGAGGGCAGAGGTTTGATCATGGGAGCCAGAGCATGTACGAGAGGGGTCCTGTATGGGATTGGTGCCTGAGGGCTCACAACTGGATTGTGGAATAGCTTCTGGGTCGTGAGGGATGGGAACCTTTGACAGTGTGGCAGGATCCGGGGGTGTCAACATAACATTGGATGACGTAGGAGGACATGGAGCATTTTGAGTGACTAAGTTTGCAGGAGTTGTAGATTCAGGTCCACATGGAACAGGTGTAGCATTACACTGTGACGGCATATCAGAAGGACGAAAGTTGAAGTGTTCTCTGAGGACAGCTTCATAAGTATCAAGGCGATGATTAAATTCCCTCAACTGCTGAGTATGAGCATCTTGCATTTGAAATAGCCTCTCGAAGTTCTCATTAATGCCAATAACCAGACGTTTGACTTGATGGTCAACCATTTCGACCAGATAGGCATTTGAGACCTTTATGTGGTCTGTGGTTGTTTTCAATGCATCCTGGATGTAGGTCTGAATTGTGGCTGCCATGAATGGGGGTCCAGGAGACCCAGCTCTTGATGATTGTCCCTCATCCACTTTGGGTCTCTCAGATTCCATCTCCTTCCTTTTCTTCGTTGTTATACTTGTAGAAGCACCCACTGGCAGCTTAATATTCATTCTGCTCAGGTGAATGCTGTCAAACCTTGGAATACGAACAATTTGCTCATTAGGTTCGAGGTACCAGATATTGTGCAGCGTCAGAAAGTGAGAGATCAGTTGGGGAAACGGTAGAGGGGTACTCCTTGTGGAAGACTTCCTGTATCTGTTTATTTCATTGTAAATGTGTTGCCCTATGTTCTTCTGTTCCTTAGACAGAATTGAGGCCATCAGCTGGTAATCTTGTCCCACGAAGTGAGTGAAATTGTTCGATTTGTTGACCATAGATCGTGAGTATATGTACCACACAATCCGATGTACATCACTCAAGGAGCTAGGTTTGAAAGTTAAAGTTTTACTTCCACCAATTGGATTCAGAATCTGACATATTTCTACATCACTGAATTCTTTTACAGGCCCGGTTGGAGGATTGTCTATGCCAAGGTAAGTGTTAATCAATGCAGCAAATAGTTGAATGTTTTGGCCCCTAACAGTTGACTCTAATCTTTCTTCTATCAGTTCGCCCACCTCATCACAAACCTCAACCACCTCCAAGTTACAGTAGAAGTGCCTCACTACAGAGGGACTATATGACGTTTTGATGGTCAACCAAGGTTCATAGTACTGAAACCAAGGGTACAGATCTAAAGCGAGTGTGTCCTTAATATGTTGTAGATCCAGATAAACAACAGGACAGAATGATCTATGAGCGAAATCATCGTCATACCTGCTCTTATCATTAGGCTCTAGTGTCTCTGAATTGAAACCTGGTGGTGATCCCAGAAGCTCATCCTCCAGTTCAGGAGGTACATTATACTTTGCTTTTTGATTTGAAGTTGATGCACCCCCATATCTGGATTTTGTGGGTGCATGCAATGTCTGATCAACCAATTGAGTCACAATCTTTGTTATCTTCCGCTCTAAGTCTTCTTCTGTTTTATCAGTGGAGGTTGAGGCCAAATGTTCTGTAGGCACTGACACGACTAGTTCCTTGGAAATGGGAGAGGCTCGTTTTGGCCGTTTCTGCTGTGATTCTGCTATCACAACCCCCTGTGACCTGCTCGGTTGTTCTGGTGGTTGTCAGTCCTGAACTTTTGGCCGAGTCTTCCTCGGTTTGTTCAACGGCTTACTTCCTTTAGACGGCAACTTCTGTGAATCACGAGAATCTTTCTTCCCACTGTCGGAGCCCTTGGTTCGCACCATTGCACCAGATACAAGAATGACAAAGTGCGATGCTAGGGCTACTCCAAACTCTGCTTCTCGACTCACTGAGGGTTAGGGGGAATGGAGCTGTTACACCAAGGTTGGTTGAACGGGATTTACGGATATGTAGAACTCAACTGACAAATAGTACGTTTCTCGTCAGTTAACTCGAGGGCTCATTTTGTCGGACGTCGAGTGGAGTGAACAGAAATGTTTGGCGATTGAGGAATTAAAGCGTGGAATCCTGATTAACTCTAGTTATAGTTCAGTCACTCGAGTTAGTATTCCCTTTTGGTTCGTGACTTTCCAGTTACCCTCCAGTGATGCGTACAACTCGAGTTCGTCATGGCCCAACTCGAGTCGAGTTTTCGTCTGAGCACAGTTTCGCACTGGAGTGAGCTTCGTCCAACTCGAGTTCTCCAGTCAATACACACGATAACTGGCTGGTTACCCTCCAGTGATGCGTACAACTCGAGTTTGTCATGCCCCAACTCGAGTCCACACGTCGTCTGAGCACAGTTTCGCACTGGAGTGAGCTTCATCCAACTCAAGTTCTCCAGTCAATACACACGATAACTGGCTGGTGACCCTCCAGTGATGCCTACAACTCGAGTTCGTCATGCCCCAACTCGAGTCCACACATCGTCTGAGCACAGTTTCGCACTGGAGTGAGCTTCGTCCAACTCGAGTTCTCCAGTCAATACACACGATAACTGGCTGGTTACCCTTCAGTGATGCGTACAACTCGAGTTCGTCATGCCCCAACTCGAGTCCACACATCGTCTGAGCACAGTTTCGCACTGGAGTGAGCTTCGTCCAACTCGAGTTCTCCAGTCAATACACACGATAACTGGCTGGTGACCCTCCAGTGATGCCTACAACTCGAGTTCGTCATGCCCCAACTCGAGTCCACACATCGTCTGAGCACAGTTTCGCACTGGAGTGAGCTTCGTCCAACTCGAGTTCTCCAGTCAATACACACGATAACTGGCTGGTTACCCTCCAGTGATGCGTACAACTCGAGTTCGTCATGCCCCAACTCGAGTCCACACATCGTCTGAGCACAGTTTCGCACTGGAGTGAGCTTCGTCCAACTCGAGTTCTCCAGTCAATACACACGATAACTGGCTGGTGACCCTCCAGTGATGCCTACAACTCGAGTTCGTCATGCCCCAACTCGAGTCCACACGTCGTCTGAGCACAGTTTCGCACTGGAGTGAGCTTCGTCCAACTCGAGTTCTCCGTCAATACACACGATAACTGGCTGGTGACCCTCCAGTGATGCCTACAACTCGAGTTTCTATTCCATCAAACTTGAGTTATCACTTACTCTTATGATATTCATAACAAGATCATACCTTTTCCTGAGCAAAGAAAGTTTGCAAGAAGAAATTTGATGTGATTTAAAGTTGTGTAAATAAACACACCATTGTCATCCCACCCTCTGGCCTCCACCTGTGGAACGGATTGTCTGAAGCAGGGTACATTGATGCACAAACAATATACTTCACTGGCTACTAACATTGGCTTACATGAACACAGATCTTTTTGGTGGCATAGGTATTGTGGTCAAGTATATTTCATAAGGGTATGAACACAGATCTTTTTGGTGGCACACATGAACACAGATCTTTTTGGTGGCATACATGAACACAGATCTTTTTTGATCTTTTTTGTGGCATAGGTGAGTGTTGTGGTGAAGTATATTTCACAAGGTCATGAACACAGATCTTTTTTGGTGGCATAGGTGTTGTGGTGAAGTATATTTCATAAGGTCATGAACACAGATCTTTTTGGTGGCACACATGAACACAGATCTTTTTGGTGGCACACATGAACACAGATCTTTTTGGTGGCACACATGAACATAGATCTTTTTGGTGGCACACATGAACACAGATCTTTTTGGTGGCAGACATGAACACAGATCTTTTTGGTGGCACATATGAACACAGATCTTTTTGGTGGCATACATGAACACAGATCTTTTTTGTGGCATAGGTGAGTGTTGTGGTGAAGTATATTTCAGAAGGTCATGAACACAGATCTTTTTGGTGGCATAGGTGTTGTGGTGAAGTATATTTCATAAGGTCATGAACACAGATCTTTTTGGTGGCAGACATGAACACAGATCTTTTTGGTGGCATACATGAACACAGATCTTTTTGGTGGCATACATGAACACAGATCTTTTTGGTGGCATAGGTGAGTGTGTTGGTGAAGTATATTTCATAAGGTCATGAACACAGATGTTTATGGTGGCATAGATACTGTGGTCAAGTATGTCTTAGAAGGTCATGATAGGAAATGTTAGCAGGTGGCATAGATGCTGTGGTCAAGTATGTCTTAGAAGGTCATGATAGGAGATGTTAGCAGGTGGTATAGATGCTGTGGTCAAGTATGTCTTAGAAGGTCATGATAGGAGATGTTAGCAGGTGGCATAGATGCTGTGGTCAAGTATGTCTTAGAAGGTCATGATAGGAGATGTTAGCAGGTGGCATAGATGCTGTGGTCAAGTATGTCTTAGAAGGTCATGATAGGAGATGTTAGCAGGTGGCATAGATGCTGTGGTCAAGTATGTCTTAGAAGGTCATGATAGGAGATGTTAGCAGGTGGCATAGATGCTGTGGTCAAGTATGTCTTAGAAGGTCATGATAGGAGATGTTAGCAGGTGGCATAGATGCTGTGGTCAAGTATGTCTTAGAAGGTCATGATAGGAGATGTTAGCAGGTGGTATAGATGCTGTGGTCAAGTATGTCTTAGAAGGTCATGATAGGAGATGTTTATGGTGGCATAGATGCTGTGGTCAAGTATGTCTTAGAAGGTCATGATAGGAGATGTTAGCAGGTGGCATAGATGCTGTGGTCAAGTATGTCTTAGAAGGTCATGGTAGGAGATGTTAGCAGGTGGTATAGATGCTGTGGTCAAGTATGTCTTGGAAGGTCATGATAGGAGATGTTTATGGTGGCATACATGCTGTGGTCAAGCATGTCTTACAAGGTCATGATAGGATCCGTTTTTGGTGGCATATCTGCTTTGGTCAAGTATGTCTTAGAAGGTCATGATAGCAGATCTTTTTGGTGGCATATCTGCTGTGGTGAACTATATGTTAGAAGTTCATGAACAAAGATCTGAAGCAGGGTACATTGATGCACAAACAATATACTTGACAAAGCCTATATGAATATCAGCAAGAAGTATCATGTGCGGAACATCATTATATGTACATCACTCATTAATCACCAGTTTACTGTGTACTAACATTGGGTTACATGAATGAACATCTTTTTTGTGTTATAGGTGCTGTGGTCAAGTATGTTAGTATGTCTTATAAGGTGATGATATTTTGGTGCCATAGATGCTGAGGTCAACTATGTCTTAGAACTTGAGCCATTCCAACCAACTGATAAAAACTAGATAACACAGAGCAGTCAGATAAACTATACATTTGTACTTCCACATTGATTACAACTTGAGAAATAGTTGCCAAACTATACATAATCAACACTATACTTGTGTACAAAAGCAGTGACTACTTACATTAACTTTCAACTTTCAGTGACAACAGAATATTAAGATCTTACTGCTTCTTAATGTTTTTTTGTCACTGACATGACACTGCATACATTACATATAAAAACTGCTTCCCCTGCACCCCATCCCTTCATTCCAAAAACCATTGAAGGGCCAAACGAAAACATATATACAACATAAAAGATGAAGCATCAAAGATGATCATTAGAGTTCAACATGGGTTGGGATTTTTGCACGTCCTTCTTGTGTGTCCTGCTTCATGGCACCGTGTACAATGGTAGATCTTTCTATTTTGGAACTGTGATTCCTGCCTCCTTACTCTTGGTCTTCCAGGAGGTCGACTTGTGATTGGAGGGTGCAGGAACGTAGCTTCAGACATGTTTTCCATGTGATAATCCCTATAATCATTGACGTTCGGCATGTCTATTGTCACAACCGGAATCATGCTGTGCTGGTAGATCCGTTGCTGAGCTTCTATCTTATAACAATCGTCAACATAATCGTAGATGTTGCCGTGCACAACCTTGACAGCTGCACATGCATGTGTGCCTGGAATCCCACTCATCTGCCATGCCCCACAACTACATTGTCGTGATCGCAAGTCAACCCCATGGTCTCCACGTACTGTATGCACACTGAATCTACCCTGCCCATAATCTTCACACCACATATGCTCACATCCACTCACATTTTCCATAACCTTTGCATCTATATTTGGTCCAACACAATTCTTCCACTTGTTCATTGCCACATAAGAGGCATGCATCTTCTTTGCTACTTTCTCACAATGTGCGTGAATTAATTGGGCTACATTATACTTCCTCTCCTTCACCATCCATGCATTGAATGACTCGGCGATATTGGTTGTTATGTTATCCCATCGTTTGTATGGGAACTTGCTAAGAGCCCACCTATCAACGTCACCATGATTGTTAATCCATTCATATAACTCTTGACAGTGCTCCTGCATCTTTTCCATTGCTTTATCAAAGTCATCAACACACCTTGCATATGCAATCTTGTCAAGAAGCATCAGTCCATCCTCCTTTGACCGGTTACTGGTCTTTCTCTTGCCCCTGTTTATTTTCAGTATCTCTGCACTGAAGTTTTCCTTCACATGTCTATAACAGAATGCATGACGATGCCCTCCAAATATTGCTGCCACAGCACCTATTATGCCATTGTGACGATCTGACACAATTGTCAACTCTATAGAACCAACAATCCTTTTAATCATATGCATGAACCAAGTCCAATCGTCCAGTGTCTCTCCCTTCACAATTGCTATGGCAAACGGCAACAGCTCATTATCCGCATCATAGGCTGAAGCTGCAAGTAGAGTCCCCTTATAAGGCTCACTTAAATGAGTTCCATCAACATATAGTAGATGCCTTGCACCCCCCATGAAACCCTGTACACATGACCCATATGCAATGAAAACTCTTTCAAACCTGCAACCATCTGCTACCCATTCAGCAACTGTATTAGCATCAGTTTCCTTCAACCTTTGGCATATCCATGGGATTAACATGTATGATTGTTCCGGTCTTCCATGTATGTCTTCCATTGCCTTTTCCTTTGCCCTATATGCCTGTTTATATGTTAGCTTCACACCATACTCCCTTTGCAGTGTCTTCATAATCTCAGTTGGACGCTTCTCGGTGTGATTCCTAATCTCGTCAATTATTATTGATGATGTCAAAGTAGATCTTGCACCATGGCCACTCACTTGCAAATGATCTTGAGCTGAATGAACATGATCTTTGATGAATTTTGTCACACACAGTATTCCAGAACTCCTCCCCGCAGACGCACATAATTTCCAAGGACAACCCTCTACTTTACACGTGACATACATCTTGTCCTTGCTATTCCTATCATATTTATACATGAACTTATGTGCAATGCTATACTTGTACAAGGCTTCTCTTAATGCATCGGCATGAGGAAAATGCTGCCCGACCCCGGAAATTAATCCTGACCATTTCAAATAGCTAGTGTCACTAAAATTTGTCTGATCTGTCTCATAAGTTATACACCCACCACCAATTTCAAATGACACAGCCTCAAGATCATTGCCATGTGTCATGGGAGATACCTCTGCTTCCGGTGACCGTTCCAATAATCTGTGGCTCCTGCATACAACAATTACAACACTTTATAACTTATTATCAGCTTGGGAATGAACAAAATATTACTAACTTACACATGTGCATTATTCATTGGCAAGGATTCCTTGCCATTCTCTATATGGGCTACAAACACATGCGCACTGCTTTCATTGAACTGAAAAAGGTTTTCAATTTCACTATCATTGTCAAGCTCAATTAATGTCCTCTCATCAAACATTACTGTGTATTTAATGTCACAACTGCTCCCTTCATGACCTGTCAATGTTGATATAATTTCTCTTAAATCTTCCATTCTTATCCCATCTTTTAGTACCTTTACCCTCACACTGCCTCCGAAATATTTAACTTCACTGTCATTATTATGTTCAAATTTCCCCCCTACGTGAAAATAGCAAAACAACTCCTTTTCACATCTTGAACCAATATTACCATCCATTTTTTTACGCTTCCTGCAACAAATAAATAACACACAGTTAGTTGACAAACACAAAACTACATGAGTACCTCAATCTTTCACAAATCTATATTAGGGTTTTTCAACTTCATATTAATCGTTTCTTAAAAAATCCAACCCCTTTTATTCTCTTCAAACACAACCCTGAAAGTAACCATCCCAACCTCCTCCCCGATTTAGGCAGCATCTGCATTTTTTGCCATACCACTCTTCAACATTCACGTCCTTCAAACCCAAATACCCCGCAAAGTTTCCCACCCAAATGAGGACGAAAATGGTTTTGCTTCAGCTCGACCACAGGGGGAAGAACATTGTCGACTAATGAAGTACATACCTCACTGCTGTTTGTATCGCCTCCCACTTACGTACTTACGTTCCCGCGCGATGACGCTCTCCCTGTTTCGCGTCACCTTCTTTTGTCATCAACTTCTTTTCTTTCATCATCGGAGGACAAATTTGTCATTTTACGTTCAATTCTAATATTCCAATTAACGTACTCGCACTGATACGGGATATTATATTTCCGCGCACCTTTCCGTCTTTTGCTATTTTAAAGGTTCTTTTTGAGGGATTTTCCCTTGTTTAAACAAGAAGGATCTGAGATTTTTATTTAAGTACGATCTGAACTATTTTCATTTTGGGTCAGGAAAAGGATTTTTTTTTTAGAGTTTTCCCCAGATATTTTGTTTTCTTCTTTTCTCATGGGGTGTGTGAGGGACTCATTTTGGCTTTGATTGAGACGCAATTTATTTCTAAAAATCCTTAAATTCATAATCTATATTTAAACATATGATTTTTC
Organism: Inga oerstediana; assembly: GCA_963210345.1. Lineage (NCBI taxonomy): Eukaryota > Viridiplantae > Streptophyta > Magnoliopsida > Fabales > Fabaceae > Inga > Inga oerstediana. The sequence continues at coordinate 64,213,499 of OY723401.1, read as the reverse complement.
TATTTTTAAAATATGCTTGGATCTGTGTTGAATTTTTTATTGCTATTATAGTGTTTTTTGTGTGTTTTAAAAAACTCTGAATATATTTTTTAATAATATATTTTATTTTTGATAAGTATAAGTCCAGAGAATTTTAAAAGCACTAAAATCAAACATTTTATTCTATTCAACAATATTTTTTTTTTGAATTTTTTTCTAAATATCCCTAAATTCATAATCTATATTTGAGCATATAATTTTTCTATTTTTAAAATATGTTTGGATCTGTGTTGAATTTTTTAGTTCTATTATAGTGTTTTTTGCGTGTTTAAAAAAGTTCTGAATATATTTTTTAATAATATATTTTATTTTTGATAAGTATAAGTCAAGAGAATTTTAAAAGCACTATAATCAAACATTTTATTTTATCGAACAAATTTTTTTTTTTGAAAAATTTATACCTAAGGGTGAATTTTTCATAGTAGCTTAAAAAAAAAAAAAAAATAAAGGGAGACCCGGGCAAAAAAAATTGCCAGCGAACAAAATTGAGGTAGTGATATGTGTATATGTTGTGCGTGTCTGGATTATACTTAGTACTTATTTAGCACATCGTGACGAAATATGAGACGATAAGTATAAGTCAAGAGAATTTTAAAAGCACTAAAATCAAACATTTTATTTTATCGAACAATATTTTTTAAAAAAAAAAATTTATACCTAAGGGTGAATTTTTCCTAGTAGCTTAAAAAAAAAATAAAGGGAGACCTGGGCAAAAAATATTGCTAGCGAACAAAATTGAGGTAGTGATATGTGCATATGTTGTGCGTGTCGGAATTATACTTGAGTACTTATTTAACACATCATGACGAAATATGAGACGATTAATTAACATCACTTTGGCCAAAAAAAAAAAAAAAAGAAGATTAATTAAAATTTTAATCAACTTGGTGAAAAAATGAAATGGTGATGATACTCACTTTCTACTTTCATTAGAGGTGGAATCAGTGTGTTTTTGCTATTCATAACTTCTTTTGATATGTTTCCAATAAGGGTGTGTTTGGGATCACGTTTGGAGGCTCAAACGTGCACCTCAACCGTCAAAAGCTACTTTTTGGTTTTTTGTGATGTTTGGATGTACGTTTTTTTAATTGGACTTTTAAAGAAAAATTGCTTTAAGCTATAATTTAAGTGTGTATTTGAAATAACGGTGATAAAAATGACTTTTTTGCATTTTGACTTTTACAAATTTAAGATTGAATAAAAGTTAGATTGTGTAATGTGATTTATATTTGGATTGGTTGTAATATAAGTGGCTTTTATGAAACTGAACTTGTTTGGATGATTATTTTGAAAAATGAGTTTAGATTCAAAATGACTAAAAGGGCATGAGCTGTATAATATATAATTTATATAATTTAATAATTTAAGAAAAATATTAAAATTAAATTATAAAAATAAATGTTAGTGTATTATAAAAAAATGTAAATGCTAAAAAGCATTTAATTAAATGTATTCAATAAATATAAATATACGTAAGTATAAACTTAAAAAATAATATAAAAATTGTCGGGCAGAAAAATTATATTACAAATTAAAAAATGATAAAATATGTTGAAAAATGATTTTCACCCTCCAAAGCATTAAAAATAAATACTCGCAGCGAAAACTAAAGAAGCGTAAGTGAAGCATAAGGGAGGTGTTGAAGAAGGGAATAGATAATATGGAGGTGTTGATAGATAGGCAAATAAGGACAAAATTGTAAGGAAGAAAAAATGAGGAGGGAATAAATGGTAGTCGTGAATTCAAAGCCTTGAAAAGCTATAAGAAGCGGCTTCTCTCGCATCGTGGCTTTTGATGATCTTTGGAGAAAAAGCACTTATTCAGGAAAACTATCCCAAACATGTAAAGAATATCCGATCTAGTTATTAGTCTTTCATCATTTGGGCTCTGAAACGCTGATCCAAACGTATGCTAAAATTTCATGTTCTTAGCTTTTTTACTATGGAGAGAGAAAAAGTTTCTATTATGAATTGAGAAGAAATTAAATATCTCATGAAAAAAAGAATTGGGTCCCACCTTCCTTTATTTTAAAATAATATTATTGTCCTTACAAGTTTACCTGGAGATGAAAATTTTGGTTTTAATTATATAAGCCTACTGAAAGGTTGATAATGATTATTTTTCAATTTTATTCTTATTTATGAAAGTATCTAAATACATGTTTTTTTTGTAGATGATGTAGTTCTGTTAGTTGAATTCAGGGAGGAAATTAATTTTAAACTTGAGATATGGAGACGGATTTTGGAATCGAAGGGCTTTCGCCTGAGTAGGAGTAAAACTGAATATATACATTGTAAGTATGATAAAAGATAAGATTGAAGTGAAGTGGAAGTTAAATTGGGAGGCAAGTTATTTCGCAAGTGACAAAATTTATATATTTGGAATCAGTTATACAACAATATGGTGAAATTGATGGAGATTTCAATTACAAAATTCAAGCTGGATGATATAAATGGAGAAAATCTAGTGGAGTTATTTGTGATCGGAAAGTACCTAATAAGATAAAAGGAAAGTTTTATCGCATTGTTATAAGACCGACAATGCTATATGTTCCATATTGAAAATTCTTAACTCCCTTCGCAATACAATTCTTTTATGATCCAACTCTGTAAAATATTTGACAATTGATCTGACTTGTTATTATTGTTATTATCCATATTTAAAAGGTCAATGTTGATGCGGTCATTATATACTATTGGTGTTTGTATGAAAGTTGATTATATGGACTAATAAACAACCATATGATGAGTCACAACGCGTCGAATGGGATTCCGACTTCTTTGCTATTATTTTGTCCCAACTTTTAGATTTTCCTCACAATGACACTTTTTTTTTTTGGGGTCAAGTTCACAATGACACTTTATGAATGCGACTATATTTATTATTTGGATCTATATGTTTGCCGTAGCCGATGGGCATAAGAACACTATATTTGTATGTGTTAAAGTTTTGCTAAGTTATAATTAAGATATTTTGGCTAACCTATACGTTTGGTCATCTGAGATGTTTGGAAACGTCATAATCAATTAAAAAAGTTATTTCACACTTTGCGAGATAGAACTTTGAATAATTAAATTTTAAGCATGCTTTGTTGTTATTTAATTGTTGAGCCATCATTTAAACTCACTATGTCATCATTTTTCACAATGGTGTTAACATTAATAATTGAAAATACACTTTATAAACTTTAAAAAGTTGGATTAAAGTGTTGATCATTCAAAAATTACCATACGATTCTTTTAGTATTCTTGCAAGGATATAGCAAATAAGGTAGAAGAATGTAGAGGAAATTGTTAAAATAACTAGAGAGAAAAATGTTGGCATCACCACTTCACACCATATAGATTGTTAGCCACAGCACCTGGTGAAATGCAATAAACAATAGTTCGAGTCACGTCCAATGACGCTGTCCTTAGGAGATATTCCGCAACCCCCCTAGTAGATCAGGAAGCAGTACTCCCCAAGATAAAACGAACCCTTCCTGCATAAAGCAGGTTGACAGAATTGCAGAAAGATATCAGTGTAACTCAGAAGAAGGGAGAGAGGAGAGAAGCTCGGGGACCTCCGTATCACTAGACCTCGGTGCTCTCACCTCGGTACTCTTGAACTTACTCCGTACATTGCCTTTTATAGGCAGAAATCATGTGACCGTTAAGGAATTATAATGACAATTAACAACGATTTAATGACAATTAAAATGACAGTTACAAAATAGGTGTTAATGACAATTTAATGTAATAAAACCTTTTAAATGTCATTAAAACCGGTCAATTAAAATTCCAACGGCCATATCTAACGGTCAGTTCAAAGACTCCTCTTACCAGCCTTTTTAGTAACTCAAGCTCATATTTAATTGTATACTAGGGTGTTCCCAATCTTAAGTTATATGAGACTTCTTCCTTTGATACACTCACACACAATATTTACAACAATCCCCCACATGTGTCTAAGGAAGCTCGTAGTCCCATTAGCTGAGTTACACACATGGATATAACCATTGTATCTGGTGGTTTTTTGGACTATGAACCAGACCTAGACTAATAACACTTAGTACACAGAAATGCTAGTGGTCCTATGGACTATGAACTAGCACCTCTTAGGCGTATACTAGAGGCATTAAGAGTCAAATTATACCCCCACATTTCCCACTGTTAACGCGGTTTTTCACGTTAAAACGGCCATGCGCGTGTCCTGGTATTTAACGAATGCTCTAGAGATTTTGTCATGATCTCATGGGAGCAGTCCCACTCCTCATTCGTATAGGTGATTTCATGAAATGTACCTGTAATGAGCACATCATCCCGTATGATTATGAAATCATTAAGAGCTTTCGCTCAGCCTCACCAAAATGCATTCTAGCACTTTCTCTTGCCATAGGAAGGGATTGGTCATTTAGTTTAGTGCTAACAGAACTAACAAACGACTTGTTCTTACCTATTGAACCTCCTTCATGGGATCACCAATCACAAAGGTTGGGTTGCCATCGCTGTTAATTTCGTATTGGCTTTAGTCCCATTCCCCTCGGCTAATTTATTTCTTCCCGGGGTTTGTTAACGAATCCATGGGTCAACTCTTTAACCTCACAAAATCGATTGAGATAATTCTACAAATTTTAAGCTAGTTTATTCACTTAATATCTCAAACGATTTTTACTTACACCATTGCTCTTTCTACAATGGCTATTGCTATTTAGCAATCATAACTTGTCGACATAAGATGTCGGTTTTACACCCAAATTTTTTTGCTAAGAGGTTTTCAACAACTCAGCCTTCAATTGCAACTAACTTCAGAGTAATAAGCTCTGGTTCGCACAATATTTTAATTGTTGCTATTAGTGAATTTTCTCATATAAAATTGAAATTCAGTTAGCATCCGTATATCTCATACAACGAGAATCCACCATATATGATACCAATCTTTATGATACTTCTCAAATATTTCATTTCCCTCATAGGGTTGCATATTTATATATATGCACAATCATCATGTAGCATAAGCTATACCACACAGATTAATATTCATGCAACAAATTCTCAACAATTTGTGCATACTTCGCATAAGCTGCAAAATCACTTCAAATAACGTGTTAATGTCATAAGAAATATTCACACATATATCCTTACACCAAGATAATTATACAGCCTCAAATTATGAAAATTACATTTATCTATCATAGATAAATGATCAAAATTTTCATGCCACATAATGCTTATTTCAAGCAAAATATTTGATAATCCACAAAATTTGCTCGCATTAGCAAATATAGCACATCCTCCACTCAATTATTTATTTGTAGCACACATCTTGTATTTATAAAATGAGGCAACAATATATAATTTTATAAGACATATTATAAAACATATACCATCTACATTAAAAAAATTCAATATTCACAGCAGTCATGTATATTTATACCACTATAAATATACACTCGCAAATCATGAAATTTAAACACATTTATCTCTACACTAGATAAATAATTAAATTTCCATACCATATGAATAATACACAAATTTGCTCTCTGTAGCAAATAACAAAACCTCCACATAATTAATTTTAAACCACATTTGGATTTATCAAATGAGGCTAGAAACAATTTGCAACTTTAAAAATTTATAAGGCACCTCCACATGTAGGCACCCCCACACTTTTAAATATCTCAAAAATATTTGCACATCTTATAACTAATAACTCTAATTTAATTAGAATCTCGCTATATATCCCCTTTCATTCTAATTAAATTAGAATATTCCTCAATTTTTGTCACTCTAACATCCAAAGTTTGTATCCCCAAACTATCAAGCATCACATATGCATTGTACAAAAAAATGGTTTACCCATATAATAAAAAATCTTTGGATAATGAGCTTATAAATCTATACAATTTCATTGACACCTCCACGTCAACCAATTAATAGTGGTTTACACATCTTACCAATAATAATTCTAATTTAATTAGAATCCATTCTAATTAATTAGAATATCCTCCAATATTATCATTCTAATTTCACAAAAATATCACACTAACTATTTGCATGTCAATATGCAAACCATACCACCACTATGATTATAAATCAATACATACACCGAATACATGTAACTCCAAAGGTGGATTCATTATGACATATGAAGCAATATTGATCCACCGAACTCATATTTCTCATATATATTCCTTCCACAAACAACTTAAATTGAAAACCATTCGCCTGTACATGTATGAACTAACATATGATAACAACATTTACAATATAATATCCATAATATTATATTATTGCAACATTATAACTCCCCAATCAATATTATAACGTTTTAACCTTAACGGCCATTAACCATACGTATAACAGTAATATTAAATTCGCCAAGCTTACTCCCATGTACACATATATGATGTTCACACATATACAATTAGAGTATCAATTCACATTTATACTTGATGTGTGAATTTCCATAAGGAACGTACCTTCTCTAAGACAGAGCCATCTTTGCTGTGATTATCATGAAGTAGCCCCACATCTGGGAAATATATCATCTTTTCTCATAGATCTTAAAATTCATAAAACAAAACTCAAGTCAAAAACCGAAAATGTCAAAAACTCAAATTTAAAGGCTTTGATTTTGAAAACACAAGCGAGAACCACTAGATTATTAGAATCCAGAACTGCACTTTCTCTGTCATATAAGCAGATAAAGACAAAGAAGAGGTTCAAGTTATCCAAAAATTCAAACCATAAAATTACCAACTAGGAGAAGTTAAATGAATCTCTGTGCCCAGACTTTAGCAGCATTTAAAAATATCATCAAATAATTTAAATTAAAATTATGTAGCCTGTACATGAAGCATGAAGATATGAACTAAAAGGAAATTACCGTTGACACATTAAATACTCATAATTGAGGTAACTGTTGAGAGAATATTTGATAATAGGAGGTTACTGATTTTCAAAGCCAAATTAATGCCAAGTGTGTAACACAGAATTGCGGAACCCCAGATCCAACAATCCATTTCGCATGCGTCTCAAAGCATGAGTCAGGTTTTTCACAAGAGGTTACAACCTTTTGAAACCAAATTTATTAACCGAAAAACCTCCAGTGTCTAACCAATGAGCATGAACTATGAAATAAAACTATAATTATGTCATTCTAATAACAAACAGCAGTCATAAAACTGTAGCAAACAGTTTTGACGGTCATTTGATGAAAACAGAGACCAGAACAAATTGAGAAAATTCCATTTGAAACCCGAGAACAAAACTAATAGGTCCCTTTTGATATTTTTTTTAAAAGCATGGTTGACAGCATCATACACAGAGGACGACACCATGTTTAAACTCGAGCCGCAATGCAAAGACAAGATTTCAAAAAATATGGCAGAATTTGCAACCAGGGATTAGATTATGATCTAATGCACCAGAATTAAATAAATAAAGGAAAAACATGTTTAGACTTATCTAATTCCTTGATCAACCAAGTGAATTTGAGAGCACGTTATGCCAATGCTATTCAACCAACTTATCATGAACCACTCACAAAATCAGCAGGAAATATCTCCTAAAATTGTTGGCGTCACCATCTCATACCATACAAATTGTTAGCCACATCTAGTGAATTACAATAAACAAATAGTTTGAGTCACGTCCAAGGACGCTGTTCTTAGGAGATATCCTGCAACCCCCCTAGTAGATCAGGAAGCAGCACTTCCCAGGATAAAACGAACCCTTCCTGCATAAAGAAGGGTGACAGAATTGCAAAAAGATATCAGTGTAACTCAGAAGAAAGGAGAGAGGAGAGGAGCTTGGGGACCTCCATATCACTAGACCTCGGTACTCTTGAACTTACTCCGTACATTGCCTTTTATAGGCAGAAATCATGTGACAGTTAACGAGTTATAATAATGACAATTAACAACGGTTTAACGACAATTACGACAGTTACAAAATAGATGTTAATGACAATTTAATGTAATAAAACCTTTTAAATGTCATTAAAACCGGTCAATTAAAATTCCAACGGTCATCTCTAACGGTCAGTTCAAAGACTCCTCTTATCAACCTTTTTAATAACTCAAGCTCATATTTAATTGTATACTAGGGTGTTCCCAATCTTAAGTTATATGAGACTTCTTCCTTTGACACACACACACAATATTTACAACAAAAAATACCTTTATTAAAGCTTTTGTGCAGATAATATGTTATGAAATAAAGGGAAAGATGAGAAGAGAAAGAAAGAATGAGTAGAAATTCTCATTCACTATTCAGCATTGTGTGAAATACCTAATATATGCCTTCTATTTATAGGCATAATTATCTAATCTATAATTAATGTGATTTCATAATCATAGGAAATAATGAGAGAGAATAGGAAATAATGATGGATATGAACATTCATATATATTATATTTATAATAAATAAAAAGTTGTCTTCGATTTATAGCCTATTTACTTGTTGTCTGATTCAATTAATATATATTTGAAAGTTTGTCACTTATATAATTTAAGACAATTTTTTTACCTGAGTAATTTAGGAGAAATTCAGACTTAGCCTATTACAAAGAATTGAAGACATTAATTACCTTGATTAATCTAGAAAGGAATTTTTTAAAAAAAGGGAAATTCCAAAAAAAAAAAAACCTTCATATTTGAAAATCTCAAATCAATTATTTCTTAATAAAATCTCAAATCAATTTCTTTTAACCGAGGTGGTGGACATGATTTGAAATTTGTAAACATAGTTTTCTTAATTATCGTATGATGCAGAGGTTGGCCATGTATGTAGTTCCCACATAGGTGCATTACAAAAGTATATATATTTCTCATTTCAATATTTTATATATTTCAATTAATAATAATCCTTTATATATTCATCAACTTTGTATTTTTTGTGTTGTTTTTTTGTTGCTCCTATTATTCCTCTTAAGTGTGTAGTACATCCCGTACAACACGTATGTAGTAAATGCTTGTTCTTACATAAATTATTAATAGTGTCCCTCATTTTTCAAATGTTGGGCAATGCATGTGCCTGATGTCTAGTACTATAAACTTTTAGTGTATGTTTAGGATAGCTGTAAGAAAAATGATTTATTATAATTCTGACTTATTAAAAATGACTTGATAAAAAAGTCAGTTTTTGTAATGTGATTTATGTTTGGATGAGTGATTTAATTTTTGGACAATAAGTGCTTATAAATTGTGATTTATGGTATACGAGGTAAGTATGTGAGATGCGTTTTATCTCGACTTACGTAATAAGTGACTTAATAGAAAAGTTACAGTGAGTAGCTTATTTAATAAGTAATTTATTCTACCCGTGATACAATTAAAATAAGCTGAACCAAATACTGCAAAAACGCAACACGTTTTTATTTGGGCTTATTGTCCAAAAACGGGTTTATTTTTATTCAATAAGTGATACCAAAAACAGGCTTCCTGATTATTTAATAGCATTTTTTGCGGAGTACTCCAAATCGTTTATGCATAGGTTCTATATGGTGATGTATAAAACAAAGTGTTTGCTTCAGGATCACACTGCTAATGACTCATGATCGCACTGAAAATAAAAAGGGGCAATTATACTTAGGTCCCATGGAAGAAAAAAAATGAAGAAATGATTCCTATAGATTGCAAAATAAAAAAAATGGTCCCATTAACAACTCTATGAGCATGTATTGACAATTCATTAACAACTCCAGGAGCTTGTATTGACAACTCAATGGGACCATTTTTTCATTTTACAATCTATAACGACCATTTCTTCATTTCTCTTCTTCCTTAAGACCTGAATGTAATTCTCCCAAATAAAAATCCACTTGTACTTGATAATATGCTTCCCAGTTCAGAAAAACTGGAATAAATACTTTTATAACTATTGCAACAAATACAACTCTGGGTAAAAGTTGATTTCTCATATCTGTTCACACACTAACAATTGCCAGTCCTTTTATTTGTCAGCTGTTGAAATGCAGTGAAAAAAAAAAAAAAACCAATTTCTCTCATGGAGTACGTCTCCACATACCACCCATTCCCAAACATAATATCTTATTTTCTTCAATATGTGGGTTCTAAAATTTGATAATTATGATGCTTTTTTGCTTTATTACATTTAGTTTTTCTATTTTCTACTTTTATTTTGCTACAATACTTTTTTTCTACTTTCTTCACTTAACCTTTTCCATTTAATAAAGGGAAAATGACAGAAAAATACAGTCAAAATATATAAAAGACAAATAAGGGTGGTGAATTTCGATAATTCTGAAATGACTGGTTTGAAATTTTAAAATGTTGACAAATGTGTAAAATTACACAAGTTCTCTTACTTTATATTTTAGGGAAAAAAAATCCCTATATCCCCTTGCTAGCCGCTAGAGCTCTCACTCTAGCGACTGCCAGTAGCGGCCCATCACCGAAGCTCCGGTGTCCTTGTCGTCACCAAAGATGCGTAGCTAAAGTATAAAACTCGATCAAACTTTCTTAAATTTGACAGCATTCTTTTATAAAGATTTTCATTATAAACTAGATCTTATATTAAGAATGGAAGGTAACTTATTACTTTAATTGATGATTGATGTTGTGTTGTGGGGCCAATGTTTGAACGGCATGTTGGTTCATTGAGAGGATCAGATTTCCTCATCACTTGCTCACAGGTTTAAACGATGTTAAGAGATAAGAGAGATGTTGTATTGTGGGGTTAAGTTTCCATATTGGTTAATTTTTCTTCCTTCTTTAGGAGTGTTGAGTGCCTAAATGCACTAATCTAATAAGCAAACATTCATACATAGTTGATGGACATACTTTCAAATTATATCTTTCAATTAATGTTCCATTCTTAATTGCTCATGATAATACAAGAATGCTAATACTTTGTCCTTTGACCCACATCTTTTGTTTTTGTAATGATTCTTCATCCTTCCCCTTCTTTTGTCATTCAATGAGTTAGATAGGTTCGTATTAGGAACTCTGTGACTAATTATTATATAATCATAATAATGACAATTACAATTGGGATTAGTTAGTCAGCATTAGAATTATTTTAGTTAGCTTGAAATTAGGTGTTAGAGTTAGTCTTGTTGCTTATATATGCAGACCCCTTTGAATTAATTGTAGCGTTTGTGATGATTTGGAATATACAGTGAATTGATTAAGTTTCTCTCCTCTGTTTTCCCTCTTCTCCCTGTTCTTCTCTGTTTCTCTCTGTTTTACCTCTCTTTCTCCCATCTTTTCCTCAAATCCTAAATCCAAATTTCATACCTTTTACCATAACAATATATCAACTTAAATACAAGGCAGAAGCTCGTATAGAATTGAATATTAGTAATGGCACATCATTATTATGAACCTTAACACATGCCTTTTAATTACATATCATTCTAAAATAGGATTACTTACATTCTATACATAATATTAAAAAAACTTCTTAATAACATAATTTGGTATCTTAACTCCCTCTCGTAAACACCCACGCAAACTTCTTTTTTTTTTTTATGTTTGATGTTTCATTGCCTTTTGCATCTATACTACTCCCTTCAGTCCTTAATACGATATATATTTACTTAATTTGAAAAAAGAAAATTGATAAATATGAAAATGATGTCTTATATTTAGGGTTAAGATCAATTTCCTAAATATGTCTTATATTAAACACCGGAGGAGTATTCTATTAAATTTACTTTGGATGATTCAATGTAAAAGTAGCTTTTATTTTATTTTTTGACTAACAACTTTATAATTATTGGGGAAAAAATATTTCTAGCGACCATAATTGAGGCAGTGATATGTGACAAAATATGAGATGATTAATTAACTTTTTTATCAAGTCCTTAAAAAAACATATGAAATAGTGATAACACACTCACTTTCTATCTCTATCATTAGAGGTGGAATCAATGTATTTTTGCTATTCTTAACTTCTTTTAATATGTTTACAATCAACTTCTTTATTTTGTTTACAAAGAATATTCAAATTGCAAAAATATCATTTATTTTGTTAAAATCAAAATTATTGCTTTCAATTTTTTCTTGAAGTCTTTCACCATTCAAATTTTAAGAGATGGGTTATACTATCGATTAGTTTGGTCCCCCACTTTCAAAATTTCCACACTTGAATAGTTAATGACAGAGACTGTTCATAATTTGGACAAAATTTGTTAGCATGTGGTGGAAAATTCTTTTGTAGTCATATTCTAATTTTATAAAGTCTTTAACAATTGACTTCTTGTTTCGCTTTATGCGTCTCAAAAACGGCAAAGTTAATTTTTTTTTATTCGTAATTTAACTTTTTTTAAAAAAATCTTTGGTCATTTACTTGATACTCTTGCCCATCAATAGCAATATACATATACATAAATTCATCAAACTTTGTAGGCTAAAATACACAAAATTTCCTTAAACTTTAGGCAAGTTGCACATCAGCTCCCAAACCTTTAAAATTTTAAATTTAGGACCCTAATGTTTTGTGTTTTAACTATCAACTTCCCCACCATTAAAATTACAGTTAAATTTACCATTTTCTATGAAGCTATAATTTTTTTATTTTTTATTATATACCATGTCATTTAAAAAATAACACTTAGCATTAGACATATTTTAACCAACCGTTTAATAATATAGTTTAGTATCATAACTCCCTCCCCAAAACACCCATTATTATGCGTTGCGGAAAATTCTTTCATTGTCATGATCCAACTTTGTAAAATATTTCACAATTGAGTTGTTGTTGTTGTTTTGTGCGTATTTATTAGGGCGATGTTAATGTGGGTCATTCTATAGGTGTGTATGAAAGTTGATTATATAGACTAATAAACAACCACATGATTAGTCACAACGTGTGGAATGGGATTCCAACTTCTTTGCCACTAGTATTATTTTTGTCCCAACCTTTAGATTTTCCTCACAATACCGTTTCATGAATGAGGTTATATTCATTATTTAGATCTATACGTTTGCCGTAGTTGACGGGCATAAGGGCACCATATTTGTACGTACGTGTTAAATTTAGCAAAGTTATGATCAATATGCTTTAGCTAACCTATATGTTTGGTCATCTGAGGGGTGTTTACGAACCTCATATTCAATTTAAAAAATTATTTTGCACTTTACAAGATAAAGCTTTGAATAATTAAATTTAAGCATGTTTTGTTAGTATTAAATTGTTGAGTTATCATTTAAATTTGTTATGTCCTGGCTCATTTTTCACAACAGTGTTAATATTATATAATGGAAAATACACTTTATAAACCTTATAAAGTTGTATATGCCAGTCATCCAACATTTAAAAGTTGCATTATAGCAATGATTATATGAAAATTACCGTACAATTCGTTGCTAGTATTCTTGCAAGGATATAGCAAAGCAAGTCAAGAAAAGAAAAATAAATAAATTTGACAGAATAATGATGAAATAGCTAATGAATGTGGTCATTCTATAGGTGTCTGTATGAAAGTTGATTATAAACTAATAAACAGCCACGTGCTCAGTCCCAACGTGTGGAATGGGATTGCAACTTTTTTGTTAATATTTTTGTCCTAACTCTTAAATTTTTCACCCAAGGATAGTTAATAAAAAGGAGAATATTCATTATTTGGAGAAAAGAAATTGTCAATTTATATATACACAAAATTATATTTTGTAGTTATAATCTAGCTTTAATTTGTGAAGTCTTTCATAGTCGAAATTCTATGAAAATAAATGTCCATATTTAGTACACAATCATATTTTGATCAACACGATTATTTCTTTTTTCCCTTTCTTTTTTTGGATTGGCAAGGAGGGCTTCCAAGTAGGGATGGAACCCTATCAAGTGATAGCCTACATGCCACTACACCACAATAATTGAGTTGTCATATTTGATTTGTGCGTGTTAAAATCCGAAAAGTTACAATGAAGATCCTTCTTCAGTCACAAATTTTTTTTTTGGCCTGTCAACTACTACGGCAAACACAAGGAGAAGCTAAAAAAAACTATACAAAGTTCAAATTACTCAAAAGGCTAAAAAATAGTTAAATAAATTTTATGACTGGATACATATAATATATACTCCCAAGTACTTTCTTCTAGAACGTTGTCGCTTACATTATGGAGCAACAAGGAATAGTTATACATATATTTTTTCCGTATTAATTCTCAACTATAATTTAATGCATACACAAGTTATAACACAACAAAGTTACAAGCCAAGCCTTTTAGAGTTATCACCTTAACTCGCAAGACTCGGTGCTTACAAGAGATTCTTAAGAGGCTGTTTGGTATGAGGAGGAAGGGAAGGGAAAGTGAGTGGAGAGAGAATTTTTTTTTTTTGAGTTTGATTTTAAAAAATTTAAGAAGTAAGGTTTAAAGTTTTTAATTAATTTATTTTATTCTTTTATCTTACATATTCTCTTTAAAAATTTTAAAACCCCACCTCTCCAATTTTTTTTTTTTAAATCTCACTCATAAAAATTTTCCCTCCCCTCCTCTCCCCTCCAAATCACCCATACCGAACAACCCCTAAGTTTTTTATACAAGAATATTACAACTCACTTCTTAATATTACGATGGAATTTTACAAATATTTTTCTATTATTGTTACAATTTCTATATCTTCAAATATTGGAAAGGAAAAATATAAAGCCTCGTTAACTCATAAATTATAGAATCTTTTTCATCATCTAAGTAATATAAAATTTTAAGATATTTGAGTGAAATTATGGGAAAATCGCACTCAGATCCCAAGGACCAGAAAAAAAATTCAAAAAAGTACTAATGTATATTCCCCTATCTAAAAACTCCTTAGGGTCTGTAGTGACATAGATTGCAAATGTGAAATTACCTTATTACCCCCATTGATTAAAAATGGAAAAGAGAAGTATAATGGTTTGTGTATGACTAGTTAACATAGGCACATACACTTGTCATCAGGTGCTTTTTAAAATTGTAATGGAAAAATGACATTAGTTGACAAAGATGGGCTTGTCAATGGCTACACTATAGCTTATCAATATAGGAACATACACTTATCAATAGGAGCTGCTTTAAATTGTATTGGAAAAATGGAATTTGAAATTTGAAATTTCTTTTAACCGAGGTGGTGGACATGATTTGAAATTTGTAAACATAGTTTTCTTAATTATCGTATGATGCAGAGGTTGGTCATGTATGTAGTTCCCACATAGGTGAATTACAAAAGTATATATATGTCTCATTTCAATATTTTATATATTTCAATTAAAAATAATCCTTTATATATTCATCAACTTTGTATTTTTTGTGTTGTTTTTTTTGCCCCTATTATTCCTCTTAAGTGTGTCGTGTATCCCGTGCAACACATAGGTAGTAAATGCTTGTTCTTACATAAATTATTAATAGTGTCCCTCATTTTTCAAATGTTGGGCAATGCACGTGCCTGATGTCTAGTACTATAAAATTTTAGTGTATGTTTGGGATAGCGGTAAGAAAAATGACTTATTATGATTCTGACTTATTAAAAATGACTTAATAAAAAATTCAGTTTTTGTAATGCGATTTAGGTTTGGATGAGTGATTTATTTTTGGACAATAAGTGTTTATAAATCGTGATTTACGGTATATGAGGTAAGTATGTGAGAGGAGTTTTATCTCGACTTACGTAATAAGTGACTTAATAGAAAAGTTACAAGTGATGAGCTTATTTAATAAATAACTTATTCTACCCGTGATGCAATTAAAATAAGCTGAACCAAACACTGTAAAAATGCAACACATTTTTATTTGGATTTATTGCCTAAAAACGGGTTTATTTATATCCAATAAGTGATACAAAAAACAGGCTTCCTGATTATTTAATAGCATTTTTTGCGGAGTACTCCAAATCGTTTATGCATAGGTTCTATATGGTGATGTATAAAACAAAGTATTTGCTTCAGGATCACACTGCTGATGACTCATGATCGCACTGAAGATAAAAATCCACTTGTACTTGATAATATGCTTCCCAGTTCAGAAAAACTGGAATAAATACTTTTATAACTATTGCAACAAATACAACTCTGGGTAAAAGTTGATTTCTCATATCTGTTCACACACTAACAATTGCCAGTCCTTTTATTTGTCAGCTGTTGAAATGCAGTGAAAAAGAAAAACAACCAATTTCTCTCATGGAGCCTCCACATACCACCCATTCCCAAACATAATATCTTATTTTCTTCAATATGTGGGTTCTAAAATTTGATAATTTTGATGCCTTTTTGCTTTATTACATTTAGTTTTTCTATTTTCTACTTTTATTTTGCTACAATACTTTTTTTCTACTTTCTTCACTTAACCTTTTCCGTTTAATAAAGGGAAAATGACAGACAAATGCAGTCAAAATATATAAAAGACAAATAAGGGTGGTGAATTTCGATAATTCTAAAATGATTGATTTAAAATTTTAGAATGTTGATAAATGTGTGAAATTATACAAGTTCCCTTACTTTATATTTTAGGGGAAAAAAATCCCTATATCCCCTTGCTAGCCGCTAGAGCTCTCACTCTAGCGACTGCCAGTAGCGGCCCATCACCGAAGCTCCGGTGTCTTTGTCGTCACCAAAGATGCGTAGCTAGAGTATAAGACTCGATCAAGCTTTCTTAAATTTGATAGCATTCTTTTATCAAGATTTTCACTATAAACTAGATCTTATATTAAGAATGGAAAGCAACTTGTTACTTTAATTGATGATTGATATTGCGTTGTGGGACCAATGTTTGAACGGCATGTTGGTTCATTGAGAGGATCAGATTTCCTTGTCACGTGCTCACAGGTTTAAACGACGTTAAGAGATAAGAGAGATGTTGTGTTGTGGGGTTAAGTTTCCATATTGGTTAATTTTTCTTCCTTCTTTAGGAGTGTTGAGTGCTTAAATGCACTAATCGAATAAGCAAACATTCATACATAGTTGATGGACATACTTTCAAATTATATCTTTCAATTAATGTTCCATTCTTAATTGCTCATGCTAATACAAGAATGCTAATACTTTGTCCTTTGACCCACATCTTTTGTTTTTGTAATGATTCTCCATCCTTCCCCTTCTTTTGTCATTCAATGAGTTAGATAGGTTCGTATTAGGAACTCTGTCACTAATTATTATATAATCATAATAATGACAATTACAATTGGGATTAGTTAGTCAGCATTGGAATTATTTTAGTTAGCTTGAAATTAGGTGTTATAGTTAGTCTCGTTGCTTATATATGCAGACCCCTTTGAATTAATTGTAGCGTTTGTGATGATTTGGAATATACAGTGAATTGATTAAGTTTCTCTCCACTGTTTTCCCTCTTCTCCCTGTTCTTCTCTGTTTCTCTCTGTTTTACCTCTCTTTCTCCCATCTTTTCCTCAAATCCTAAATTCAAATTTCATACCTTTTACCATAACAATATATCAACTTAAATACAAGGCAGAAGCTCCTATAGAATTGAATATTAGTAATGACACATCATTATTATGAACCTTAACACATGCCTTTTAATTACATATCATTCTAAAATAGGATTACTTACAATCTGTACATAATATTCAAACAAAAAGTTAGACCATATAGCAGAGATTTTACCTCAACAGTTAGTACATTAGCATGGCTTTTATACTCAAACATATATCATGGCCATGAGTTCTATGCCACCAAATTCAAAGATGCACTTGCAAATCAGTATTTGAATTTGAAACTTGCGCGCGCGTATTTGAAATCACAAGATATTTGCAACTGTTATATATATATATATATATATATATATATATTTGTGTGTGTGTGTGTGAATATTGGACATATATTTGTGTCTTCAATAAGAATGATGGAATCGACATGCAATATATTATAGTTGTACATTACGTGCTTAGATTAATTCATAATACATCTATGAAGAGAAAAACACTTTCATCACATGAAATATATTATACAATGGTGTGACATTCAAAGTTGAACTACATAATAGTAAAGCATAATATGATTACAAGGGAGATAATAAACCACTTATCTTCTAAGCACAGCAACATCCCAAATGCAGATTTGGCCTTGGTTTCTTCTCAGTAGTAGCAACGAGATTGCAATTTATACCACATCCTATCAATGAATTGGAAATAAGCATACCTCCATGAAGCACTGTACAGCAAAGGACCCACCACAGCCCAAAATCCCACAATAAATCCAAATCCCATGATCGCAAAGAACCAATTGATTCCATTCACATGATCAACTTCTTTGTCGTCTTTGTTATTGGAGCTGTTTGATGAACAATTATTATTGAGTGGAGGACCGCACAAATCATTTCCAAAAAAACTTGATGCTTCAAAGCTTTGTAATTGGGTCCCTGTGGGAATTTTCCCTGTCAAATTATTGTAAGACAAGTTCAACATGTTCAAGAAGCTCAATTTGGAAATGCTTGGTGGGATTTCACCTAAAAGATGGTTTCTTGAAAAGTCTATAGACTCCAGCGATTCCATATTGCCAATACTTTGAGGAATTTGGCCAATAAATTGATTGTTTGAAAGGTTTAGATAATGGAGTCCCTTAAGTCTTGTCAGTTCTGTTGGCATCTCTCCAGATAATCTGTTATTTGAGAAGTCACTACTACAGAAGATACTTATAAAGTCCCTAAAGGACGTCCCTTTTTGAAAAAGGGACGCCCAAAATATGGTCAGGTTCAAATTTTATCTTTTGGCGCGTCTGATTACCATTATCCGTCATAAAAAAAAAAAAAAAAAAAGAAATCCTTTAGACGTCCCCAGCCCAGCTGGGGACGTCTAAAGGTACCTTTAGACGTCCCCAGCGGGGCTGGGGACGTCTAAACACAACCTTTAGACGTCCCCAGCCCTGCTGGGGACGTCTAAACACAACCTTTAGACGTCCCCAGCCCTGCTGGGGACGTCTAAACACTACCTTTAGACGTCCCCAGCTGGGCTGGGGACGTCTAAAGGTATGTATAGACGTCCCCAGCCCAGCTGGGGACGTCTAAAACCATCACATGCGCCTGTTATGAAGTGACTTGTGCATGTGATTATGTCAGAGAGCTCTTCTTCCTCCCATCTATCTCTCCTCCTCCATCCCAACTTTACTCATTCACTCCCATCTCCGTTAGACTCCGCGCGCCATTGCTGCAGTTTTTTCATTGTTTCTCCTTTCCCATTTCACTCCCCTGCTGCATCTCCTCCCAAATTCATCACTCCATCCCCATTGATCGGTCTCCTCTCCCTTTCTTGGTTTTTTAATTTCTTTCTCCAAAGCTTCCTCAGTTCCGTCACCAGGCCATCTTCTTTGCTCCCCTGCTGCAGTTTTTGAGATTCTTGGTTTGCAGATTCTCCACCACCGTCGGCCTCCTCCAAAGCTGTGAGAAATTTTCAGGTTAGCATGCATTTTTGTTTTGAACAAGATGACAGGGCGTTTTATTATTAGTTTTGTATGAATTGAATAAGTGTTTAATTTTTTATATTTTTAGTATTAGTTAGAGGTTTATTTTATTATTCTGTTTATGCATTTTGATTAGGTTGATGATGGTAACTATTAGTTTTGGCACATGATAATTGCTTTTAATTAGTAGGGGAAGGAAAAGAAATGCAGGGCGTTTTATTATTCTTCTTATTATTAGTTTTGTATGATGAATTGAATAAAGAAATGCAGTTCAGTAAAGTCTTTAGTAGTTTGTGTAGGACATACTTTTGTGGTAGTACATATAATTAGCGTTATTGTTGTTGGATATGGATTGGATTTTAGTCTTGGTTATTGTACAAACTGGGGACTTGGATATAGATTTCTGTGTAGTTTGTCTGGTTTGAAAGTTTGTGTGGCATGTAGTAGACTTGGATATAGATTGTTGTGTAGTTTGTGTGGTTTGAAAGTTTGTGTGGCATGTAGTAGCCTTGGGTTGATCACTGTGTTTGTTGTTGTTTTCATTCTGCTGAACTGCTGTTGTTTTACTCTGTTGTTGGAATTCTATTTCTGCAGTTTACATATTTTCCAGACAGTGCAATATGTATAAAAGGTCCATTTTAAAAAAAAAAAAACTTTCAACGTCCTTAATAAAAAAAGGGACGTGGAAAGTACTGCTGGCGACACTTTAGATGTCCCCAGGTTCAACTGGGGACGTCTAAGGTCCACCTTAGACGTCCCCAGAAGACCTGGGGACGTCTAAGGTGGACCTTAGACGTCCCCAGTTGAACCTGGGGACGTCTAAGGGGGACCTTAGACGTCCCCAGTGGACTGGGGACATCTAAGGTCCCGCTTTAGACGTCCCCAGTGAACTGGGGACGTCTAAAGTCCACTTTCAACGACCCCAGTTTTACAGACGTTAATGACGTTTTTTTCTACGACCCTCACATAGACGTCCCTCTGTTTTCAGACGTTGAAAGGCCAAAAAAAGGGACGTTAAAACCCTTTTTTCTAGTAGTGAGTCGATACTTGTGATGAGACCAAGGTTGGTGCTGTAATCATAAACTCTTCCTTTCAACAATAATGCTTCAACTAACAATTTAATAGAAAATACTACTTGAAAAGCAATGTATGACTCTAAACTGCTATTTAGTACCAACATGGCCCTCAAATGTTGGACACATTTTGGTATATATCCTGTCAACTCATTGTGAGCAAGGTCCAAGATTTGTAAGACACTCATGTTACAAATTTGATGAGGAATTGGACCAGAGAATTTGTTTGATCTCAGAACAAGAATCTTTAAACTTGAAAACTTTTGTCCAACCCAAGATGGAACCATTCTGGAAAATTGATTCTCTCCTAGATCCAAAGAAATCAGGTTGGTTTTGTTCCTCAGAAAGTTAGGAAAATTTCCAGAAAAACTATTATTGCGAACGTTCAGCATTCACAACCTCAACAAGGATGCCATAGATGTGTGCAAGATTCCAATGAAATGGTTGTTTTCTAAGTTCACTATCACAAGATTCGGCCACTTCATCCAACAATTAGGTATTTTACCTGATAAATTATTTGATGCCAAATTAAGAAACATTAACCCCTTAGTCTCCTCTTGTTTATGACACAAGAAGTTAGCAATGGATCCTGAAAACCCGTTGCTTGAAAGGTCTATATACATCACATTTTGTGATAGATAAGGTAATTGGCCATGTAATTTGTTTGAGCTTAGATCAACAACACCATTGGAAGTAGTGATGTTTATCAGTATATTCGAAAGCTCTCCTTCAATATGATTGTGGGAGAGATTCAAATTCCAAAGATTGCCAATTGTGCCCCAAAACAAGGTTGGAATAGAATTAAAAATCTTGGTGTCTGATATGTCTAAATAGTAAAGATGCTTTAGGGATTGAATCCATGATGGAAAGTGGGGACCTAAATTCCAAGAAGCGAAACTTAACCACCCCAAAAGTTGAAAAGAAGGATTCCAATTGGGGTCTGCCTTTAAAGTGAGTTTGTTTTTGTGTGCTGAGAATATTTGCAGTTGGGTAAAATTAAAAAGGTGGGCTTCTTTGACAACTCCTTCAAAGAAATTATATTCCAAATAAAGTCTATTCAATTTAGAGAGTGATCCCATAATTTCAAAAGGATTTCCAACAAGTTGATTTTCAGAGAGATCAAGATACACCAAAGATGTTAGATTTCCAAATGATATAGGAATGGAACTGTTAATAGTGTTGTTCCAAAGAGAAAGATATATCAAAGATTTAAGATTTCCTAATGAGCTAGGAAGTGCACCTTGAATGGCATTGCTAGATAGATCAAGATATTTTAAAGATGCAAGATTTCCCAATGAGCTAGGAAGTGCACCTTGAATGGCATTGCTAGATAGATCAAGATATTTTAAAGATGCTAGATTTCCAAATGAGCTATCTATTGGACCTTGAATGGAGTTTTCAGAAAGATCAAGTTCAACAAGATTTTTGAAAACACCAATATGATCAGTGAAATGGCCAAATATATGAGAACCACTCATATAAAAAATCTCTAGTGCTTAGGAAACATACCCTGCTGAAAGAATTTTTAATATTTCAGAAATTTGTTGGTTACACTTATTGTTTGAAAAAGCTAGTTCTTTCAAGTTGCAAAGATTACCCACAGAAATTGGAATCGGCCCTTCTAAAATATTATCAGTCAAATCAAGAGTAACAAGAGAAGTCAAGTTTCCAATGTCACTAGAAATTGTGCCAACCAAGGAGTTGTGAGAGAGAATGAGAGATTTTAAATGACTCAAACTATACAACCAATCTGGGATAGAAGAGTTGAACTGGTTTTGAGATAAATCAAGATGTTGAAGGAGAGTCAAGTTTTGAAAACCTTCTGGGATGGAACTTAAAAAACCAATATCATTTAATTGAAGACGACCTAAATTTTTCAGTTGGAATATCCAATTTGGGATCAATGAAGTGCCAAAATCAGAACCAGAAAGATCTAGGACACCAAGAGATGAAAAATTTAAGGTGGATGGTTCATAATGATGGGCTAAATCACATTCTAACAAGTGCAACTCTTTCAAGGAGGGAAGTGATTGTAGAACCTGCAACCAATCAAAGGTATTGGATAGGTTTACATGTCTCAGCTCAAGATATTGCAAAGAAGAAAGAGTCGAAATAGATCGAAGATTTTCAACAGATATTGACAACAATCCATTTCCAAGGTGAAGATTGATTAGATTTGAGAGGTTTCCAATTTGACGTGGAATGCTTCCTTTGAAATGATTAAATGCAAGGTCAAGATAGTGCAAATTAGAGAGATTTCCAATTTGATGAGGAATGCTTCCATTAAATTCATTACCTGAGAGATCAAGATATTGCAAATTGGACAGCTTTCTGATTTGATGAGGAATGCTTTCTTCCAAAAAATAATTGCCTCCAAGGTCAAGATAGATGAGATTAGAAAGATTCCAAAATTGAAGAGGAATGCTTCCACCAAACCCAGCATGAGATAGGTTAAGATATGTCAAGCTTGTCATTAAGCCAAGAAAATCAGGAATTTGCATATATCCAAAATCATTACCACTCAAATCCAAATAATTCAAATGCTTCAAGTCAAGCAAAGAAGGAGGTACCTCACCACCAAACCTTGATGTCTCATATATTGCCCTGAGACTGAACACAAAAGGAGGTGGAGTTGTGAGGTGAAGCTCAAGAACATGGCCTGTGATGTTGTGGCAAACAATTGAAGCCCAGTTGCAACAATTTGTATGAGGAGACCAAGAGATAAGTCTATTTGAAGGATCAGAGAGATGAAGCTTCATCTTAAGTAAAGCATCTCCCTCACTTGGAATGCATTGAACCTGAGAGGATTCTCTGCAAATGCACAAATCAACATTTGATAAGGTAAGTAACCAAACAAAAAGGAACACAACAATATTGCAGGAACCATCCATGAAAACTTCAATCAAAGAGGGTTTTGCTAAGAAATTTTCTGTTTTGATGATGGACATACAATTCTTGAAATCAGGGCTACTATTTATAATGTCACCTTGTGAAACTAAAAAGCAAATTTTGAGTTTCAGTTTACATGGCAAAAACGAGTATTTTCCCCCCTTTTATTTTCTTTTTGATGTCCGATAAGATAGATGAATGCAAAAGTTATATTCGAATATTTTGTTTCCCCTTTCTGAATGAAAATCATGAATGATGGCTAAGTCGAATTTAATTAATTATTACGTACAGCTTAGCCATATGCACCCTGGATGTGGTCCCACGGAGGCCTAACTACGAAGACCGCACAATAATATTTGAAAATGGGAGGAAGATGTATCACGTGGAAGTGACGCACCCAATCAAATCCCTCTCGTGAATTCCTTTATTATTTTACTTATGAATTCCTTCTATACACACCTCACAATCACATGCCCCTCCTTTTTTGAAAAAAAAAATAATCGCTTTTTAATTAATTATATCTCCCACGTTATTGTCACCATTCCTTCATTGTTCTTTACAAAAAAAAAAAAAAGAAAAAGAAAAAGTAGGCGTTCGTCAACCGTAACCCCTTCCCACCACCATCCCAACCACCTCCCCCCTACCTCCCCGCGTTTTCCACACGCCTCTCTTCTAACGTGTTTCCCGCCCTGCCTTCCTTTTCATTATTCGCCGATCCCTTCTTCCCATTCTTTTTTTTTAACCTTTGGTCATTTGATGTCTAGCGCTTTTACTAGTTATCCGAATAATCGACTAAAATGAATTGATTCTTTACAAATAATATGCCCCTCCACGGTAAAAATCAAAAAACTTCTTAATACCATAATTTGGTATCTTAAAATGAATTGCTATTCTTAGCTTCTTTTAATATGTTTACAATCAACTTCTTTATTTTGTTTACAAAGAATATTCAAATTGCAAATATATCATTTATGTTGTTACAATCGAAATTATTGCTTTCAACTTTTTATTGAAGTCTTTCACCATTCAAATTTTAAGAGATGGGTTATACTATCGATTAGTTAGGTCCCCACTTTCAAACTTTCCACACTTGAATAGTTAATGAGAGAGATTGTTCATAATTTGGAAAAAATTTGTTAAGTGTGTATGCTGGAAAATTCCTTTGTAGTCATATTCTACTTTTATAAAGTCTTTCATAATTGATTTCTTCTTTTACTTTATGCGTCTCAAAAACGACCAAGTTATTTTATTTTTATTCGTAATTCAACTTTTTTTTTAAAAAAAAAGTCTTTGGTCATTTACTTGATACTCTTGCCCAATAATAGCAATATACATATACATAAATTCATCAAACTTTGCGGACTAAAATATACAAAACGTTTTGTATTTTAACTATCAACTTCGCCACCATTAAAATTACTGTTAAAGTTACCCGTTTCCATGAAGCTATAATTTTTTATATTTTTTTATTATATACCATGTCATTTAAACAATAACACTTAGCATTTGGCATATATTTTAACTAACCTTTTAATAATATAGTTTAGTATCTTAACTCCCTCCTCAAAACACCCATTATTATGCATTGCGGAAAATTCTTTCATTGTCATGATCCAACTTTGTAAAATATTTCACAATTGAGTTGTTGTCGTTATTATTATTATTGTCCGTATTTAAGAGGGCGATGTTAATGCGGGTCATTCTATAAGTGTGCGTATGAAAGCCGGTCATATAAACGACCACACAATATGTCAAAACGTGTGGAATGGGTCCAACCTCTTTGCCACTAGTACTATTTGTGTCCCAACTTTATTAGAACTTTTGTGCAGATAATATGTTATGAAATAAAGGGAAAGATGAGAAGAGAAAGAAAGAATGAGTAGAAAGCAAAAAAAGAGAAATTCTCATTCACTATTTAGTATTGTGTGAAATACATAACATATGCCTTCTATTTATAGGCATAATTCTCTAATCTACAATTAATGTGATTTCATAATCATAAGAAATAATGAGAGAGAATAGGAAATAATGATGGATATGAACATTCATAAATATTATATTTATAATAAATAAAAAGTTGTCTTCGATTAATAGCCTATTTCCTTGTTGTCTGATTCAATTAATATATATTTGAAAGTTTGTCACTTATATAATTTAAGACAAATTTTTTTACCTGAGTAATTTAGGAGACATTCATACTTAGCCTATTACAAAGAATTGAAGACATTAATTACCTTTATTAAGCTAGATGCAGTTCCCACAGAGGTGCATTACAAAAGTATATATATTTCTCATTCGAATATTTTATATATTTCAATTAATAATAATCCTTTATATATTCATCAACTTTGTATTTTTTGTGTTGTTTTTTTTTTTGCCTCTATTATTCCTCTAAAATGTGTAGTGCATCCCTCGCAACACACGTAGGTAGTAAATGCTTGTTCTTACATAAATTATTAATAGTGTCCCTCATTTTTAAAATGTTGGGCAATGCATGTGCCTGATGTCTAGTGCTATAAATTTTACCATTCCTGATTATTTAATAGCATTTTTTGCAGAGAACTCAAAATCATAGGTTCTATATGGTGATATATAAAACAAAGTGTTTGCTTCAAGACCACACTGCTGATGACTCATGATCGCACCAAAAATAAAAATCCACGTGTACTTGATAATATGCAGCCCAGTTCAGAAAAACTGGAATAAATACTTTTAAACTATTGCAACAAATACAACTCTGGGTAAAAGTTGATTTCTCATGTCTGTTAACACACTAACAATTGCCAGTCCTTTTATTTGTCAGCTGTTGAAATGCAGTGGAAAAAAAAAAAAAACAATTTCTCTCATGGAGCCTCCACATACCACCCATTCCCAATCATAATATCTTATTTTCTTGGATATGTGCGTTCTAAAATTTGATAATTTTGATGGTTTTTTGCTTTATTACATTTGGTCTTACTATTTTCTACTTTTCTTTTGCTACAATACTTTTTTTCTACTTTCTTCACTTAACCTTTTCCATTTAATAAAGGGAAAATGACAAAAAAAAAATACAGTCAAAATATGTAAAAGACAAATAATGGTGGTGAATTTCGATAATTCTGAAATGACTGATTTAGAATTTTGAAATATTGACAAATGTGTGAAATTACATAAGTGCCCTTACTTTTTTTTAATAAAAAAAAATCTCTAAATCCCCTTGCCAGCCGCTCGAGCTCTTGCTCCAGCAACCATCATTGGTGGCCTATCATCGAAGCTTTGGTGTCCTTGTCATCACCAAAGATGCGTAGTTGGGGTATAAGACTCGATCAAGCTTTCTTAAATTTGACAACATTCTTTTATCAAGATTTTCCTTATAAATTAAATCTTATATTAAGAATGGAAGATAAATTATTACTTTAATGGATGATTGATACTGTGTTGTGAGGTCAATGTTTGAGCGGCATGTTGGTTGGTTGAGAGGATCAGATTTCCTCGTCACGTGCACATAGGTTTGAATGACGTTAAGAGATAAGAGAGATGTGTTGTGGGGTTAAGTTTTCATATTGGTTAATTTTTCTTCCTTCTTTGGGAGTGTTGAGTGCCTAAATGCACTAATCTAATAAGCAAACATTCATACATAGTTGATGGAAATACTTTCAAATTATATCTTTCAATTAATGTTCCAATGTTCCATTCTTAATTGCTCATGCTAATACTCTGTCCTTTGACCCACATTTTTTGTTTTTGTAATGATTCTCCATCCTTCCCCCTCTTTTGTCATTCAATCAGTTAGATAGGTCTGTATTAAGAACTCTGTCACTAATTATTATATAATCATAATAATCACAATTACAATTGGGATTAGTTAGTTAGAATTAGAATTTAACCTGAAATTAGAAAATAGGTGTTAGATTTAGTGTTGTTGCTATGATTTGGAATATACATTGAATTTATTAAGTTTCTCTCCTCTGTTTTACCTCTCTTTCTCCCATCTTTTCCTCAAATCCTAAATCCAAATTTCATACCTTTTATCATAACAATATATCAACTTAAATACAAGCTTAAGGCAGAAGCTCCTATAGAATTGAACATTAGTAATGACACATCATTATTATGAACCTTAACATATGCCTTTTAATTACGTATATTCTAAAACATAATAGGATTACTTACAATATGTACAAAATATTCAAACAAGGAGTCAGATCATATAGCAGAGATTTTACCTCAACAGCTAGTATATTGGCATGGCTTTTATACTTATATCATTGCCATGAGTTCTATGGCACCAAGTTTAAAGATGCACTTGCAAATCAGTATGACGATCAAGCTTACAAATCCAATATTGATGAGATTTGAGTCCACCTAGTGTTATAAATTATTGACTGAAATTTCTTTTCTTCAATAATCTTTGCTGTCGTCAGTTTTTATGTCAAAATTTGACTTATGTTTGCTGAATGAAGATGATGACCTTCTATTAAGATAATTGTTCTCATTGAAACTTATGCATGTATTTAAAATCATATCAAGATATTTGCACCTGTTATATATATATATATATATATATATATATTTGTGTGTGTGTGTGAATATTGGACATATATTTGTCTGTGTCTTCAATAAGAATGATGGAATCGACATAAAATATATTATAGTTGTACATTACGTGCTTACATAAATCCATAATACATCTATAAAAAGAAAAACACTTTCATCACATGAAATATATTATACAATGGTATGACATTCAAAGTTGAACTACATAATATTTTACAAACAAGTTTATTTTATCCATTGCCTCATCATAGAAAAGCATAAGATGATTACAAGAGAGATAATAAACCACTTATCTTCTAAGAACAGCAACATCCCAAATGCAGATTTGGCCTTGGTTTCTTCTCAATAGTAGCAACGAGAATGCAATTTATACCACATCCTGTCAATGAATTGGAAATAAGCATACCTCCATGAAGCACTGTAGAGCAAAGGACCCACCACTGCCCAAAATCCCACAATAAATCCAAATCCCATGATCGCAAAGAACCAATTGATTCCATTCACATGATCAACTTCTTTGTCGTCTTTGTTGTTGGAGCTGTTTGATGAACAATTATTATTGAGTGGAGGACCACACAAATCATTTCCCAAAAAACTTGATGCTTCAAAGCTTTGTAATTGGGTCCCTGTGGGAATTTTCCCCGTCAAATTATTGCAAGACAAGTTCAACATGTTCAAGAAGCTCAATTTGGACATGCTTGGTGGGATTTCACCTGAAAGATGGTTTCTTGAAAAGTCTATAGACTCCAGCGATTCCATATTGCCAATACTTTGAGGAATTTGGCCAATAAATTGATTGTTTGAAAGGTTCAGATAATGGAGCCTCTTGAGTCTTGTCAGTTCTGTTGGCATCTCTCCAAATAATCTGTTATTTGATATGTCAATACTTGTGACGAGACCAAGGTTGGTGCTGTAATCATAAACTCTTCCTTTCAACAA
The DNA here is from genome assembly GCA_963210345.1 of Inga oerstediana. NCBI lineage: Eukaryota > Viridiplantae > Streptophyta > Magnoliopsida > Fabales > Fabaceae > Inga > Inga oerstediana. Next base: position 64,184,687 of record OY723401.1, on the reverse strand, counting down.
TAATGGTTCAACTACCAATTGATCACCAACATAATGTACTTCAAAAGAAATGTAAGAATCTAAAGTACTATTTATTACCAACATGGCACTCAAATGCTGGACACATTTTGGCATATATCCTGTCAACTCATTATGAGCGAGGTCCAAGATTTGTAAGACACTCATGTTACAAATTTGACGAGGAATTGGACCAGAGAATTTGTTTGATCTCAGAACAAGAATCTTTAAACTTGAAAACCTTTGTCCAACCCAAGATGGAACCATTCCGGAAAATTGATTCTCTCCTAGATCCAACGAAATCAGGTTGGTTTTGTTCCTTAGAAAGCTAGGAAAATTTCCAAAAAAATTATTATTGCGAACGTTCAGCATTTGCAACTCCAGCAAGGATGCCATAGATGTGTGTAAGATTCCAATGAAATGGTTGTTTTCTAAGTTCACTGTCACAAGATTTGGCCACTTCATCCAACAATCAGGTATTTTACCTGATAAATTATTTGATGCCATATTAAGAAACCTTAACTCCTTAGTCTCCTCTTGTTTATGACACAAGAAGTTAGTAATAGATCCTGAAAACCAATTGCTTGAAAGGTCTATGTACATCACATTTTGTGATACATAAGGTAATTGGCCATATAACTTATTTGAACTTAGATCAACAACACCTTCGAAAGTAGTGATGTTTATCAGTATATTCGAAAGCTCTCCTTCAATATGATTGTGGGAGAGATTCAAATACCGAAGATTGCCAATTGTGCCCCAAAACAAGGTTGGAATAGAATTAAAAATCTTGGTGTCTGATATGTCCAAATAATCAAGATGCTTTAGGGATTGAGTCCATGATGGAAAGTGGGGACCTAAATTCCAAGAAGCCAAACTTAACCACCCCAAAAGTTGAAAAGAAGGATTCCAATTAGGGTCGGCCTTTAAAGTGAGTTTGTTTTTGTGTGCTGAGAATATTTGTAGTTGGGTAAAATTAAAAAGGTGGGCTTCTTTGACAACTCCTTCAAAGAGATTATATTCCAAATAAAGTCTATTCAATTTAGAGAGTGATCCCAGAATTTCAAAAGGATTTCCAACTAGTTGATTTTCAGAGAGATCAAGATACACCAAAGATGTTAGATTTCCAAATGATATAGGAATGGAACTGTTAATAATGTTGTTCGAAAGAGAAAGACATATCAAAGATTTAAGATTTCCTAATGAGCTAGGAAGTGCACCTTGAATGGCATTGCTAGATACATCAAGATACTTTAAAGATGTGAGATTTCCCAATGAGCTATGTATTGGACCTTGAATGGAATTTTCAGAAAGATCAAGTTCAACAAGATTTTTGAAAACACCAATATGATCAGTGAAATGACCAGATATATGAGAACCACTCATATAAAAAATCTCTAGTGCTTGGGAAACACACCCCGCTGAAAGAATTTTTAATATTTCAAAAATTTGTTGGTTGCACTTGTTGTTTGAAAAAGCCAGTTCTTTCAAGTTGCAAAGATTACCCACAGAATTTGGAATCAGCCCTTCTAAAACATTATCAGTCAAATCAAGAGTAACAAGAGAAGTCAAGTTTCCAATGTCACTAGAAATTGTGCCAACCAAGGAGTTGTCAGAGAGAATGAGAGATTTTAAATTACTCAAACTGTACAACCAATCCGGGATAGAAGAGTTGAAGTGGTTTTGAGATAAATCAAGATGTTGAAGGAGAGTCAAGTTTTGAATACCTTCTGGGATGGAACCTTGTAAATCACTCTGATCTAATTGAAGTTGAACTAAATTTTTCAGTTGAAATATCCAATTTGGGATCAATGAAGTGCCAAAATCAGAACCAGAAAGATCTAGGACACCAAGAGATGAAAAGTTTAAGGTGGATGGTTCATAATGATGGGCTAAATCACATTCTGACAAGTGCAACTCTTTCAAGGAGGGAAGTGATTGTAGAACCTGCAACCAATCAAAGGTATTGGATAGGCTTACATCTCTCAGCTCAAGATATTGCAAAGAAGAAAGAGTCGAAATAGATCGAAGATTTTCAACAGATATTGACAACAATCCATTTCCAAGGTGAAGATTGATTAGATTTGAGAGGTTTCCAATTTGACGTGGAATGCTTCCTTTGAAACTATTAAATCCAAGGTCAAGATAGTGCAAATTGGAGAGATTTCCAATTTGATAAGGAATGCTTCCATTAAATTCATTACCTGAGAGATCAAGATATTGCAAATTGGACAGCTTTCCGATTTGATGAGGAATGTTTCCTTCCAAATCATTGCCTCCAAGGTCAAGATAGATGAGATTGGAAAGATTCCAAAATTGAAGAGGAATGCTTCCACCAAACCCAGCATGAGATAGGTTAAGATATGTCAAGCTTGTCATTAAGCCAAGAAAATCAGGAATTTGCATATATCCAAAATCATTACTGCTCAAATCCAAATAATTCAAATGCTTCAAGTCAAGCAAAGAAGGAGGTACCTCACCACCAAACATTGATGTATCATATATAACTCTGCCATTGAACAGTACAACAGAAGGTGGAGTTGTGAGGTGAAGCTCAAGAACATGGCCTGTGATGTTGTGGCAAACAACTGAAGCCCAGTTGCAGCAATTTGTATGAGGAGACCATGAGGCAAGTCTATTTGAATCATCAGAGAGATGAAGCTTCATCTTAAGTAAGGCAGCTCGCTCACTTGGAATGCATTGAACCTGGGAGGATTCTCCGGAAACATATAAATCAACATTTGATAAGGTAAGTAACCAAACAAAAAAGAACACAACAATATTGTAGGAACCATCCATGACAACGTCAATCAAAGAGGTTTTTGCTAAGAAATTTTCTGTTTTGATGATGGACATACAATTCTTGAAATCAGGGCTACTATTTATAATGTCACCTTGTGAAACTAAAAAGCAAATTTTGAGTTTCAGTTTACAATTACATGGCAAAAACGAGTATTTTTTCCCCTTTTATTTTCTTTTTGATGTCCGATAAGATATATGAATGCAAAAATTATATTCGAATATTTTGTTTCACCTTTCTGAATGAAAAAAATAAAATTTTTTTTAACTTCCTTTATTTTTAATTATTTTAGGGGAAACTAATCCATGGCATAAAAAGGAAGGGAAAACATCCTCGTCTAAATAATTTTTTAAATTGTCCTTTTTCGGTAAAGTTTTAAGTCATTGTTTTATCTGACGTGCAAGCTATTTGCCCCTAACTTTTTTGTATTTTAAGGATATGTTTTGCTTTTATAAAATATTTTCAAATTATATATCATATCATTATATATATATATATATATATATATTAGATAAGGATAAAGATGAAAAATTATTAAATTTTGAGATAGAGTTAATGAAACTTGATCTTTCTTTTAGTTTTGGTGAAGCATGTTGGAAAAGCCTTATAAATTGTATCAAAAAAAAAAGAAAAAAAGAAAAGCCTTGTAAATAATATACTGTGAGTAATGAAGAACCACATGATTACTCACAACGTGTGGAATGGGATTCCAACCTTTTTTTTCTTTTATTTCTGTAATTTTTCCCAAATTTTAAATTTTCCTCGCAAAAATGACAATTAATGAAAAGGACTAATCATTATTTGGAAAAAAAAGTCCGTGGAAACTTCTTTTTTAGTCACAATCTAATTTTTTTGATAAACTAGTCATAATCTAACTTGGTAAAGCCTTTTATAATTTTTTGATCAAATAAAGGCCTTTTATAATTGACTCGTTATTCTTGTGCTGGTTGAAAATAATAAATTTACAAATTCTTTTTTTGTGTGTGTTGTAATTCAACTGTTTTTTTTCTTCAAGTCTTTGATCATCATTGACTTATTAATTATTACGCAATTCTGGTCATTTACTTAATGCACTTATGCCCATCAATAACAATAAACATACATATACATAAAATCAAAAAACTTCTTAATAACATAATTTGGTATCTTAACTCCCTCCCGCAAACACCCACGCAAACTACTTCAATTTCATTCCTCTTTATTCTATCTACACTTGATATAAATTATTCATATCAAAATGAAACGGTTTAAATTTATTAAGTTTTGAATATTAATTGTTTAAACTATTTGATAGGGAGAACAAGGTTCCTCATGGAGACAAACAAAATAGGTCCTTGAGATTTGAGATAGATAGACATATATGTTATCATGGAGCGCATAAATATGAGGAAGATGGAACTATAGGAAAGTGGAATGTGAAGGCACTATGCTTTTTTCTTTAAACAAAATAATATAATATTTTTTATTTAATTAATCTGGAACAAGGATATAACTGCTCATAGTTGTATTTAGATCTTTCGCATACTAATAAGTTCATGGCCCGTTAGTGCACCTTTAGAAAATAAAATCAGGAATGCCACTTTACCCATAAATATTTACTTATAGATATGTTTAATGTTGCATAACTCCATTCACTTTGATTTTGATGTTTGATATTTCTTTGCCTTTTGCATCTATACTACTCCTTTCAGTCCTTAATACAATATACATTTACTTAATTTGAAAAAAAAAAATTGATAAATATGAAAATGATGTCTCATATTTAGGGTTAAGATCAACTTTATAAATATGTCTTATATTAAACATCGGAGGAGTATTCTATAAAATTTACTTTGGATGACTCAATGTAAAAGTAGCTTTTATTTTATTTTTTGACTAGCAACTTTATAATTATTGGGGAAAAAATATTTCTAGCGACCATAATTGACGCAGTGATATGTGACGAAATATGAGATGATTAATTAACTTTTTTATCAACTCCTTAAAAAAAACATATGAAATAGTGATAACACACTCACTTTCTATCTCTATCATTAGAGGTGGAATCAATGTATTTTTGCTATTCTTAACTTCTTTTAATATGTTTACAATCAACTTCTTTATTTTGTTTACAAGGAATATTCAAATTGCAAAAATATCATTTATTTTCTTAAAATCAAAATTATTGCTTTCAATTTTTTCTTGAAGTCTTTCACCATTCAAATTTTAAGAGATGGGTTATACTATCGATTAGTTTGGTCCCCCACTTTCAAAATTTCCACACTTGAATAGTTAATGACAGAGACTGTTCATAATTTGGACAAAATTTGTTAGCGTGTGGTGGAAAATTCTTTTGTAGTCATATTCTAATTTTATAAAGTCTTTCACAATTGACTTCTTGTTTCGCTTTATGCGTCTCAAAAACGGCAAAGTTAATTTTTTTTTATTCGTAATTCAACTTTTTTAAAAAAATCTTTGGTCATTTACTTGATGCTCTTGCCCATCAATAGCAATACACATATACATAAATTCATCAAACTTTGTAGGCTAAAATACACAAAACTTCCTTAAACTTTAGGCAAGTTGCACATCAGCTCCCAAACCTTTAAAATTTTAAATTTAGGACCCTAATGTTTTGTGTTTTAACTATCAACTTCCCCACCATTAAAATTACTGTTAAAGTTACCATTTTCTATGAAGCTATAATTTTTTTATTTTTTATTATATACCATGTCATTTAAAAAATAACACTTAGCATTAGACATATTTTAGCCAACCTTTTAATAATATAGTTTAGTATCATAACTCCCTCCCCAAAACACACATTATTATGCCTTGCGGAAAATTCTTTCATTGTCATGATCCAACTTTGCAAAATATTTCACAATTGAGTTGCTGTTGTTGTTGTTTTATGCGTATTTATTAGGGCGATGTTAATGTGGGTCATTCTATAGGTGTGTATGAAAGTTGATTATATAGACTACTAAACAACCACATGATTAGTCACAACGTGTGGAATGGGATTCCAACTTCTTTGCCACTAGTATTATTTTTGTCCCAACCTTTAGATTTTCCTCACAATACCATTTCATGAATGAGGTTATATTCATTATTTGGATCTATATGTTTGCCGTAGTTGACGGGCATAAGGGCACTATATTTGTACATACGTGTTAAATTTGGCAAAGTTATAATCAATATGCTTTAGCTAACCTGTATGTTTGGTCATATGAGGGGTGTTTACGAACCTCATAATCAATTTAAAAAATTATTTTGCACTTTACGAGATAAAGCTTTGAATAATTAAATTTAAGCATGTTTTGTTAGTATTAAATTGCCGAGTTATCATTTAAATTTGTTATGTCCGGGCTCATTTTTCACAACAGTGTTAATATTATATAATGGAAAATACACTTTATAAACCTTATAAAGTTGTATATGCCAGTCATCCAACTTTAAAAAGTTGGATTATAGCAATGATTATATGAAAATTACCGTACAATTCGTTGCTAGTATTCTTGCAAGGATATAGCAAAGCAAGTCAAGAAAAGAAAAATAAATAAATTTGACAGAATAATGATGAAATAGCTAATGAATGTGGTCATTCTATAGGTGTCTGTATGAAAGTTGATTATAAACTAACAAACAGCCATGTGCTCAGTCCCAACGTGTGGAATGGGATTCCAACTTTTTTGTTAATATTTTTCTCCTAACTTTTAAATTTTTCACCCAAGCATAGTTAATAAAAAGGAGACCATTCATTATTTGGAGAAAAGAAATTGTCAATTTATTTATACACAAAATTATATTTTGTAGTTATAATCTAGCTTTAATTTGTAAAGTCTTTCATAGTAGAAATTCTATGAAAAGAAATGTCCATATTTAGTACATAATCATGTTTTGATCAACATGATTATTTCTTTTTTTCCTTTTATTTTGGATTGGCAAGCATCGCTTCCAAGTAGGGATGGAACCCTATTAAGTGATAGCCTACATGCCACTACACCACAATAATTGAGTTGTCATATTTGATTTGTGCGTGTTAAAATCCCAAAAGTTACAATGAAGATCCTTCTTCAGTCACAATTTTTTTTTTTTTTTGCCCGTCAACTACTACGGTAAACACAAGGAGAAGCTAAAAAAAACTATACAAAGTTCAAATTACTCAAAAGGCTAAAAAATAGTTAAATAAATTTTATGACGGGATACATATAATATATGCTCCCAAGTACTTTCTTCTAGAACGTTGTCGCTTAAATTATGGAGCAACAAGGAATAGATAAATTAAAACTACTCCTATCAGATTTTATACATATATTTTTTCCGTATTAATTCTCAACTATAATTTAATGCATACACAAGTTATAACAAAACAAAGTTACAGGCCAAGCCTTTTAGAGTTATCACCTTAACTCGCAAGACTCAGTGCTTACAAGAGATTCTTAAGAGGCTGTTTGGTATAAGGAAGGGAAGGGAAGGTGAGTGGAGAGAGATTTTTTCTTTAGTTTTATTTTAAAAAATTTAAGAAATAGGGTTAAATGTTTTTAATTAATTAATTTTATTCTTTTATCTTACATATTTTCTTTAAAAATTTTAAAACCCCACCTCTCCAATTTTTTTTTTTTAAATCTCACTCATAAAAATTTTCCATCCCCTCCCCTCCAAATCACCCATACCGAACAACCCCTAAGTTTTTTATACAAGAATATTACAACTCACTTCTTAATATTACCAAGGAATTTTACAAATATTTTTCTATTATTGTTACAATTGCTAAATCTTCAAATATTGGAAACGAAAAATATAAAGCCTCGTTGACTCATAAATTATAGAATCTTTTTTATCATCTAAGTAATATAAAATTTTAAGATATTTGAGTGAAATTATGAGAAAATCGCACTCAGATCCCAAGGACCAGAAAAAAAATTCAAAAAAGTACTAATGTATATTCCCCTATCTAAAAACTCCTTAGGGTCTGTAGTGACATAGATTCCAAATGTGAAATTACATTATTACCCCTATTGATTAAAAATGGAAAAGACAAGTACAATGGTTTGTGTATGACTAGTTAATATAGGCACATACACTCATCATCAGGTGCTTTTTAAAATTGTAATGGAAAAACGACATTAGTTGACAAACATGGGCTTGTCAATGGCCGCACTATAGCTTATCAATATAGGAACATACACTTATCAATAGGAGCTGTTTTAAATTGTATTGGAAAAATGGAACTAGCGACTCTAAAATGGGCTTGTCAATGACTACTCCATAACTTGTCAATCTAGGTACATATTATTATCAACGGAAGTTGTTTCAAATTAAATTGGAAAAAGGGGCGTTAGTTAACATGATAAACTTGTCAATATAGAAACATAAACTTGTTAAAAGAGGCACATACACTTGCCAATATAAGCACATAAACTTGCCAAAATGGACACATACACTTGCCAGTCTAAGGGCAAGTACTTATCAGTATAGGCATATAAACTTGTTAATATATAACTTACCAATATAGGCACATAAATTTATCAAAATAGGCAAATACACTTGCCAGTATAAGGGGAAATTGACTTCAACTATCAATTACTTAGGGTAAGAAGGTAATTTTACATTTAGAATCTATATCACTGAGATTCTTAGGGAGTTTTTAGATAGGGGAATCTACCCTAGAACTTTATATATTATTTATCTTTAGGACCTGAGTGCGATTTTCTCTAAAATTATAGGGAAATAACAATAATATTCATGCTCATTTGCCTTTAGTGGGCAATTCGAACCATGCCTTTAGGGTCTGTTTGGCAGGAGGGAAATGAAAGGGAAGAGAGAAGAAGGAAAATTTTTATCAGTTGGATTTTAAAAAATTGAAGAAGTATGGTCATAAAATTTTAATAATGATAAGATGCAAAATAAAAAAGAGAGAAAAATAAATTAAAAATTTTAAACCCGACGTCTCCAATTTTTTTAAAATTTAAGTCATAATTTTTTTCCCTCCCCTCCCTTCCAAATCTCTTATACCAAATAGCCCCTTAATGTAGCTAATTTATAGTCTTGGACAACAATAAACCAACCCATTTTCAGAGATTACAAGTTATAGATCCTTAAGCCCAAGGCAGAGTGATGTGCCCAGCATTAACTAACAAAGGCCATCCACCCATATATCCACGGAGAAGATAAAGGAGAATGCTAGCCATTGTTTCATTTCTTATTTTCTTTCTTGCTTATGTTTTCCTTGGAACATTATTCCTTTAATTTTTCCTGTAATTCTTTCTGTTGGTCTATATACCCTAACGCTTGAACTTAGTCATCCGTTATACTCGGATATAAATTCTTTAAACATTTGTACCTTCTCATCATCTATTCTCATTAAGGGTTCACATTCCATGCTCATCACATTGATGAGCAACTGATTTCTCATCACTATGATGAGATCTCAATCATTCAATTTTGATCTGAATGGTCTAAATTTAAAATTTTTAATTGGTGATTTTTTAAATGATAAATATATTTTTATGAGAAATGATAGTTATAAGATTATCTTTATTTTTAATTCTGCATATAGTAAAATAAAAATTTATTTAAAATATAAAAATTAGGTTATATTAAATCTGTACCATTTAAAATCAATCTAACCGTGAATATGGGTGATGAGCACATTTTTGCTCATCCAAGTGATGAGCATAAAATGAGCTCCCTTCTCATTAATTACCTTTAGACTGATAAGCATTCAACTTGAACTTTAGTCATCTTGTAATTGATGGAAGCTTATACTTGCAAATCTAGCACGTATTCACGCAAGTGCTATCTCAACTCTTCAAGTTATGAAACTTCCTTTCCAAGAATTATTATTTCATGAAAAATAGAGGTGTCATGCATCATATCCATGAAATAGTACTCATAATTATTGTTTGTCCTTATAATTTGATTCAATTTTGGTTTTGATTCGTATTGTTTCAAATCATTGATTTTTGATCATATAGTTTCATAAAAATTTAATTTGAATTTAACGATTGATCTATATATTTTAAACTCAGACTAAATCCTTATAAAACTATAAGGAGTTAAATCAACAATTTAAAACTGTAAGAACTAAAACCAAAATTTGACCAAAATGTACGGAGCAAAAATGATATTAACCCTTGTTTTTTTCAATGTTGAAATATGGATCACCAATGCTAAATTGCTAAGCTGTGATTAAGTTGGATGCACTTGCGTTCTAAGACTGCAAATAAAGTCTCAGTCCAACATGAAAAGGAAACGACAGAAAGAGGTGTATTTATATATATAATAGAAATCAATTGTCAAAAAGATTTGGCAAGATAAGGATTGAATGAATAGCTTTACATACCTTAACCTCTCCTAATCTGAATTTGGTGAAAGAATTCGTCATCAAATTAGCAATCTTTCCAATGTGCTCTACCTTGACAATAAAAAATAAAATTAAACACAAAAATAAGACCATAAAAATCAAACATGCATAATCTAAATAATACAAATAAATTCTACAGGTCAAAACCTGTCAGCTTTCTTTATCTTTATTTCTATATCTATAGGCACATAAACATCCAATTTAGTCATCTTTAATTGACATAATTGGTATTGCAAGTGCCTTCACAATGTTAGATATAATTATTGTATGAATAATATGTCAATGTTGAAATATGTATCATTTATAATAATAAGCTATGATTATTTGTTTGGTTGCATTTGCGTGCTGAGACTGCAAATAAAGTCTTTCAGCCAATTATCATAAGAAAACGAGGGGGACTGCGATAAAGGAAGCCCCATATTCAATATTTATAAAAATGATAAGTGATTATTATTTGTTCCTTCACAGAAAATAAATATATAACCCACACCACGTAACAAGGGTTTTCTTCCCATAATCTTTTGTTAATCTCACAACTTAAAGTCATAAATTTCCATAGAATGAATTATTTGCAATGAAGGGAGAATAAAAGATGTATCCAATGCTATCCAAAAAACTAAGCAAAGTTGCAAGCATATTACTGGTGTATTATATATATATATATATATATATATATATATATGGGGTGAATTCTGTAATCCATGGCTTGATTCTAACGCATCCATTATTACAATGATAATATACAATTACTATTTACAATGATGAAAGATAGAATAATATCGTTCCTATGGATGCTCCATATCACATTGAAAATTTCATTGATTGAATTGTAAAAGTGAAAATCAATTACTATTACAGTGATGAAAGATTGCAGAAAAATTCAGAAATTAGGTATGACAAGGAATGAGATATACAGGGGTAATCGCGCCATACAGGGGAAAAAATACACTGTTCATTGAGAATGGGTTTTTGGGGATGTTTGGTATAACGATTTGGGAATGGAGCTTATTTAGATAAGTAGCTTTATTTCTTAAGCTAGCTTTTGTAGCTTTTGGGGAAGAGAGGCAATGGCTTTTTTTTTTTTTTTTAATGGTGTCTAATATTTTAAAGTATTTTTCTGGACATATTTAGTATGTTAAAATATTTTTTAAGTAGTGTGCCATATCTTAAAATAATTTTTAGTGCTTTTAACCCCTTAAAATCTATTTTCAATTGTACCCAGTCTTTTAGCATACTGATTACAATTTAACTTTTAATGTAATTTTTCAGCTCCAATAATTACTTTAAAATATTTTTTGGTGCTTTTAACTCTTTAAAATATTTTTTCAATTGTACCTAGTGTTTTAGGAGATTAACTCCAACTTTACCGTTAATGTATTTTTTTAATAGTAAAGAGCATCCAAAACTTAAGATACTGATTTATTGATTTCCACCCACTCTAAAATAATTTTTCAGCAGCATCTAATATTTTAAAGTGATTTTTAGAGTTAAAAAAAATACATTAAAGGTTAAATTGCAATCAGTCTATTAAAAGATTAGGTACAACTAAAAAAATATTTTAAAAATTTAAAAGCACTAAAAATTATTTTAGGATATTGCACGTTACTTAAAAAATATTTTAAGATACTGGATACGTCCAGAAAAATACTTTAAAATACTAGATACCATTTTTTTTAAAAAAACAAAAGTAGTCTGCATTATCTGTGCCACAATGGCTATACATAATTTCATTAGAAGAAATTCTCAAACTGATGTCGACTTTAGGGAAGCAGAAAATGAGAATATATAGTTGATGTACATAATAGTCAAGATCAAGAGTCATCATCGATAAATGATGCTTGGACATATTTAACTCAAACAAATCATGTTTGTGACACCATTATGGATCAAATTGTACAGGATCTTTGATCTGATTAGTTCTGTTATATTTTTTAACAGTTATGAAAAAATTGATCCAAGAGAAATTTAGAAACTCATATATGAAAACTTTCAAGACAAAATTCAACCTTGGCTCATGAAATAATTTATAATCCTCATCTGGATGGGTAAGAAGCAAGAAACTTTTGAGTATGTGCCTTATGGTAACACGGTCGCTATGATATGTTTGGATCAATTTATCACCAAGAATGCCATTTTAACAAATGAGAAGGAAGTGAAAACAACTGTCTTGATATGTGTCTTTTGTATTGCTTGTCATGATGGTCATAACTCTTAAGCATTTTATTTAGAATTTTACCATTGCCAAATTTCCAAAGTTAATTTTTGAAAAAATTGTGAAAAAATCTCTCCATGTGTAGATATCTTCCCAGATCCCATTTGGCAATTAAATTGCCAATTAGGTCTTTTTTCAGAATTCTCCCTTCATTTTTTCATTTTTAATAATTTTTAAAATTTTTTCTCTTAAATAACACAAAAGCCACTTATGCAAAAGTCAAACCAAACATCTTTCACTTTTACAAAAGCACTTATCCAATCATCAATCCAAACATTCATCATTTTACCCAATCTTACTTTTTCCCAGTCTTAAGATTCTATAAGTCAAAGTAAAAATAAGTCATTTATCCAATCACTAATCAAAACACACTCATAATAGTATTCTTCCACAGTATTTTAGTGTATAGGGCTCTCAATTCTCGTTCGTAAGAAGTTGGTTAGAGGCAATTTAAATAACAGCCACATAGATCAACAAGTAACATTATAAATTTCAGCACTTCTAACAAAGGATATACCTCAGAAAAATCATCCCGGACAGAAAAAAGCTTGCTTGTCATGGATAGTTCCTGCAACATTGTTACCAATATTAGGTTTATTTTCCTGTGGTTGCTTGCCTTTTTAACCGTTGATTTATTCATATACAAAGCATCCTCTAGGATCGTCTGCATTCCAAGTGAGCGAGATGCTATTCTTAAGCTTAAACTTCATCTCCTAGACACTTCAAATAGGCTAGGCTCTTGGTCTGCCGATGATGGAGATTGCTGTAACTGGGCGTCAGTTGTTTGCAACAACTTAACTGGTCGCATTCTTGAGCTTCACCTCGCAACTTCACCTCCTTCGCCTCCTTGGTATTACAATGTACGTGAATCTTATGAGAGATCAAGGCTTGAGGGTAAGATACATCCTTCTTTGCTTGATTTGAAGCATTTAAATTACTTGGACTTAAGTGGTAATGATTTTGGTGGCATGCCAATTCCTAGTTTCCTTGGCTCAACGAAAAGCTTAACATACCTAACCTCTCTCAAGCTGGATTTGGTGGAAGAATTCCTCATCAAATTTGCAATCTTTCCAATTTGCTCTACCTTGACATTGGAGGCAATCATTTCACGGCAAGCATCCCTCAAGAAATTGGAAACCTCTCCAATCTAATCTATCTTGATCTCAGAGGTTCTTATCAATCCAATATGGATGCATTTTATGTTGGCAATCTCCAGTGGCTTGGAGATCTTTATCAACTTCAACATCTTGACCTAAGTTTCACAAACTTGTCCATTGCCTCTGATTGGTTAAGCATTCTTCATTCACTTCCCTCTTTGAGTGTGTTGCACTTGTCATACTGTGAATTTCATCATCATTTTCAACCATCTACCTTTAACTTTTCAAATCTAGCCATCCTTGACCCTTCCAAATTCCAATTCTTACTTCTTTGGGCCTTCACTAGTTCCATGGTGGATATTCCAATTGAAAATTTTGGTTTATCTTCAGTTGTCCAATAACAATTTTCATGGATCTATCCCTAATGGAATTCAAAACCTAACCTTCCTTCAACATCTTGATTTATCTCAGAATTTGTTTAACTCGTCTATTCCTGATTGGTTGTACAGCTTTAGTCACTTAAAGTTACTTTATCTCTATAACAACTTGGCTGGCACTATTTCTTATAACATTGGAAACTTGACTCCTCTTGAACATCTTGCTTTGTTTGATAATCATCTAGACGGGCAAATTCCAATATCCATTGGAAATCTCTGCAACCTGAAAATAGTGTTCCTTTCAAATAGGAAGTGCAATCAACAAGTTTCCAAAACTTTAAAAAGGTTTTTCCAAATGTGATTCACAAATATTAGAGGTTTTGTATGCTACAGGTTTTCAACTACCTGGCTATTTAACAGAACAAATTGGGCACTTCAAAAATCTAGCCAGGGTTTACCTCTCCAGCAACAATATCAAGGGTGAAATCCCTAGATCACTAGGAAATCTCACATCTCTAATATATCTTAACCTTTCAAATAATCGATTCAGTGTATTTCCTTTCATAATTCTAGGATCACTTTCTAAATTGTGTTTTCTTTATATCCAAGATAATCTATTCAATGGAATGGTAAAAGAGGCCCACCTTAATTTCGCCCACTTATACCTTTTCAATGCTTCAAGAAACCAATTCCCTTTACAAGTGAGTCCCGATTGGAGTCCTCCTTTTCAAATTTTGGAGTATTTAGGAATGGCTTCTTGGTATCTCGGTCCTGGCTTTCCATTATGGATTCAATCACTAAAGCATCTCTGTGATTTGAATATTTCAAACACACAGATATCTGGTCCTATTCCAGCTTGAGTTTGGAGCTCATTTGACAATGCTCATAAATTCAATCTCTCTCACAATTACATTGATGGTGAGCTTTCAAATATATGGAAGAACTCCATTCCTATCCCAAGTATTGTGGGTTTAAGCTCGAATAAGTAAAATGGTCAACTACCTTACATATCACCCCATATGATTTATATAGGCCTCTCAAGCAATCAATTTTCAGGTTCCATAGCACATCTTTTGCATTCTGAACACGATGAGACAAAGAACTTGGAATTCCACATATTGGCATCAAATAATTTATCGGGAGAAATACCTGATTGTTGTATGATGTGGCCAAAACTTAGTGTGGTGAACTTAGCAAACAACCCGTTGTCTGGGATCTTACCCCAATCCTTTGGATCACTATCCTGGTTGGAAGTGTTACACCTCCGCAACAATAGTTTCTTTGGAAGTTTTCTGACTTTCTGGAAGAATTGCAGCAAATTGATTTCTTTGGATCTAGGGAACAATCAATTTTCAGGAACAATTACATCATGGGTTGGACAACACTTGCCAAATTTGTTCTTAGATCAAATAAGTTCTTGGGTCACATTCCCAATCAAATATGTTACATGAGGCTGTTACAAATCTTAGACCTTGCACAAAACAAGTTAACAGGACATAAACCCAAATGTATCAACCATTTGAGTGCTATTTCAATGGTAAATAGTAATTCAGAATAATATATTTGTTGCAACGGAGCAAACAACACAAGGCATCTAATTCTTGAGGAGCTCCTTTTCCTTAAGGGAAGAGTTAATTATTATAGAGCTATTCTTGAACTTGTCACAAGTATTGACCTTTCAAGTAACAAATTATCTGGAGAGATACCAATGGAAATCACAAGACTTAAGGGGTTACACTTTTTAAATGTTTCCAATAACTGTTTGAGCGGTCAAATTCCAGATAGCATTGGGAACATGGAATCACTAGAGTCTGTGGATTTCTCGAGGAATCATCTTTTTGGTGAAATCCCACCAAGCATAACCAAGTTAGGCTTCTTGAGCTTTTTGAACTTGTCAAGCAATAATTTGGAAGGAAGAATTCCTACAGGGACACAATTACAAAGCTTTGAAGCATCTAGTTTTGTTGGCAACAGCTTATGTGATCCTCCTCTCACTAATAAATGCACTTCAAGTGATTCAAATCAAGATGACAAGAATGTTGGTAATGGGGAGGGTGATTGGTTTTTTGTAAGTATGTCATCGGGATTTTGGGTTGTGGTAGGTCCTTTGCTCTATGATAGCTCATGGCGATATGATTTCCAATTTCTAGATAGCATGTGGAACAAATTGCAATCTTTTTCCATTAGATTAATAAACTGGGGATGCATTTGTACAGATTCAAACATAATATTGCATCATTCAACTTTTGCCTCTGTAACTAACTTGAGGGTTTAAGTTGGTACACATGGAAGTCTTCAACATGACACCATTAGAGGGTTTCATTTGCTTTAGATGTGAAAGTGAAAGTTCAGACGATAGAAAAGACCTGGTTTTATAAGGGGGTTTAGTTATGCAGCTAATATTGTCAGAAAATATCCAGGAAAGCTAAATGCCTTTCACTTCATCAATCCTCAACATATCCAATTATGTCTTTCCCAATCTCACAAACATTACTGGTCAAATATAAAACTCCCACCAACAAGGAGTTTTAAGACACCCCTATCAGACTTCTTTGTGACAAATATCACACCAAAGAATAATTAAAAGCCAAAAGAGAACAACTAAAATTAAGTCCACTAGAAATGTGATTATATAAGGAGAATGAAGAAATTTCTTGCTCTGTTATTCATAACATTATATCAATGTATATTAAAGGTAGAGGCTCCTATAGAATTGAATATTTATAATGACACATTATTATGAAGCTTAAGCATGCCTTTTAATTACATATTATTCTAACTCATTAATTACAATATGT
This sequence comes from Inga oerstediana, assembly GCA_963210345.1. Lineage (NCBI taxonomy): Eukaryota > Viridiplantae > Streptophyta > Magnoliopsida > Fabales > Fabaceae > Inga > Inga oerstediana. The sequence continues at coordinate 64,168,058 of OY723401.1, read as the reverse complement.
ACATAATATTCTAACAAGAAATTAGACCATATAGCAGAGATTTTACCTCAACAGCTAGTATATTGGCATGGCTTTTATAAAGCATATCATTGCCGTAAGTTCTATGCCACCAAATTCAGGGATGCAACTGCAAACCTATAAAAGTGTCAAATTATTTTAAGAATTTCTGGGGGGAAAATGTGCAGTAATTAAAGGATGAGGGCAATGAGAAAGGAAGATACACTTGTATAGGTAAAAATCATAATCCATAGGAAATGCCAAAGGATATGCCATAGAAGAATCAATTAGCAATATAAATGTACTATGTTGTAATTAGCATATAAGAAACTATCAGAATAGTCCCCTGAAACAAGTGAAATCACCACCATGTAACATTATTTTGTAAACTATAAATAATCAGATTATTCAAGTAGAATTAAAATTTAATATTATTTAGTTATAATCCACATCAATAGAAAATATATATATATATATATATATATTGTACGTTAAACAATGGAACTAACAATCCAACTGCTTGGTCCTGAATGCAGAAGGAAGAAAAAGAAGGAGGAATATAAGAGAAAAAAGGGTCTCATGGGCCAATAAAAGGCATAGAGAATAAAGAGACCCTCAAAATGGGGAGGCAATATGTGAGGACCTTATTAGCAGTAACACTGAATTTGTGTGGACTGATATGGTGACCTCCTGTTTGAAACTGTAATCCAGAATCTCCATACCTATCAGTTTCATTTTGTAACGTATGTGTTATGCAGCATATTTTAGCAGACAAGTCATATCTTCTCTTGTAATGTGTTTGCTTTGGATCCGTTAGGGTTTCATGAGTCGTAGTACAAATAATCCAAGGTTACATACAAATTATACCTTAGAGCAATAAAGAGGAAAAAGAATCTGAACTTCAGAAACTAAATTTCGTACGTATTGCACCCAGTATGAAGATCAAGCTTACCAATCCAATATTGTAGGAACAAGGTTGGTGAAGCTGGCTTTCACCGTCAGTAATTTCAAAGGCCCAGATACTTTCTACAGCGTGCAACAATCCGAACCCAGTCAATGCAATCGGGATTGAAATTCAGAATCCGGCCGACTTGTTTCCTTTAATTTGAAGAAAAATAGCAGTTACTAGATGATTTTATTTCGAAAGGTCGGTCTTTCAGAGACTGCAAGGCTAAGACATATATGATCGGCTCTAGTTTCCTTAGCTCCGTCAATGAGTATGCTACCAACCGCAGCCACATCCGCTCTGTTTCCACCGGAGGAGATTGATGCCGGAAGCGGTGACATGCCCCTCCAATATCGACTGTGCTTTAGGAATGGCACAATTCGATTCGAATGGTATGCTTACATTGGGCCCAAAGGAATGTGGATGGCAACATTCGCAGGGGTTAAAACACAAGTACACAACCCAGTGGCAGGATGAGAACTGAACCGTAAACTAGTCCCTACTTTTGGGACTGCTGGGTGAGTTCGGGATAGGGCATGTGGAAAAGTTTGGATTATCGATGGAAGTGATTTTTTTTAATATGGTTTTTATAAATTTAATATAGAATAAAAATTAAATTAAAAATATAATTTATATTTGAATTAATAGTGGTAGAAATGATTTTTTTTTTAAATTGAAATTTTTTTGAATGATTATTTAAAAAATAAATTTAGATATGAAAATGACTAAAGGATGTTAATGAGCTTCTTTTTTTTTTCTTGAAGCAGTCCGGATATCATACTTCACCTTCAAAAAGCTACGTTGGTAAAAAGTGATTTTTATTTAATTTTATTTTTTAAACTTAAATTTGAATAAAAGTTAGAAAATATAATCTGGTTTATATTTGGATTAGCTTTATGCTGCCAAAAAAAAATATTTGGATTAGCTTTTGCAAATTTCAGTGAATAATTTTATCATTTTTATTTAAGTAAATGGAACCCACTTTTGTTAAAAAGAAAGCTTCTATTTCTTCCTTCTTTTGCTCTTTTATCTTCTCCCAACGATTGGAAAACAATTTTTTTTAAAATTTATTGGAGCTTCACCGTGCGTTTTGGCTCTCAATATCGTGGCCAATGTTGTGCATCAAGATTTTATACTCCCTCTGATCCTAATTATAAGATAAAGTTGATTTTTTTAGAGAAATTAAGGAAGATAATTAAATTACTTTAGAGTGCTTATATTTTTATTATCCTTAGATTATATACTAGTTTATTAATCAAATTAATTAGTTTGGAGAAAAAAATATAAATATAAATACTCTAAAGTGATTTAATTAGCTTCCTTAATTTCTCCAAAAAAAGTCAACTTTATCTTATAATTAGGACCGGAGGGAGTATTTTCTTTCTGGAGATGTCACTTTGAGTTTTTTTAATTCACCAAATTTATGCTTCAATTACTATATTTTGTTGGATTGTATATGGCTTATATATTAATGTTTTATTTACGTGTCTAGCAATATTTTTATTTAAATATTACTCTTTTAAAAGTTATGTATTATATGTGTGTGTGAATATTTTTATATATTTTAGAGTTAATATAATATTTGGTTTTCAGAATTTATCCTCATTTTAATTTTAGTCCATGAAGTTTCAAACTGAGGCTTAGTTATTCAAATTTATTCTATCTAAAACAGTTAATCCCTAAAATTTAAAGATTACTTGGAACCATTAAATTTATCTATGTGTCACTAAGACCGTTTAAATTGATGGTGTTCGCTGCTGACCGGGCAAACTCGTTTGTTGCCTGATATGTGATTTTTTAAAAAAAACAAAACAAAAGAAACAACCAAAACGTAAGGTAACCTCGAAAGTAGAAGAAGAATAGATCCCATATCCATAATCATTAATAGAACATATTTTTATATCTAAGGAAAAAATTTAAACAAAGAACGCGGGCCAAAAGGAAATATGAATAGTTGAATACTCACTAACAATGAAAAATACCAGCAGACCTGGAGACACCCAGCAGATATGCAGCCAAAATTCAGCAAATGAGAAGAAAAAATTCATGAAGGTGGAGAAGAAGATGAAGCAAAAATCCAACAGAAAAGAAGACTAGTAGATATGGAGAAACCCAAACCCAAATGGGGACCTTGCCGATGATCTAGAGAAACTTCTAGAAGAAATAGTTGAAGGGAAAGCAAAATCGTAAGCACCCAAAACAAAAAATAAAGCGGAGGAGGATGAATCGTAATAGTACCAAACTTTGTGAATGAAAATACGAAGGAAATTGAGGTAGTGTTTGGTTTGGTGGTTTACCCTCCACTAAGCCCAATTTTAGAGAAAAAAGCTCGATTTGTGTGATATGGCTTTATTGTGAGTGTTTCATTCGCCGTTTTTTCAGTTGAGATTTCGTTTAATAACGGGCTTTTTGAAAACGCTCTTAGGTCTAGCTTTTAACTTATTAAATAAGGGAATTTATTACCATTTTGTGTTGTACTTTGCTTTTGTTCTCTTCTCCGCTGCCAAACATCCAACTACTCGGTACTATAGTTAAGGTCAACAATGGTGGTGTGTACAGAGAAGGCAGCTGATGGTGGTGTGGTGGATTATGATGCTGGGTACGGCGACGGACGGCAAAGGTTTGGTGACGGTGCTTTCTTCGGTGTTGAAGAAAGGAAGGTCGACGTTGATGATTTGAATCTGGCGACGAAGGTAGGAGGAGGTTGGAGGTTTAGAGCTCCTCGATTATGGTTCATGATGCTCTTTGTGTCTGCCATTGGTCTCTGGTCCAGTTTTGTCGGTAGGAAGAAGAAGAAGGAACTTGGTCAAAACGCAAGTTTTAACTAGGGACCTTTCTACAAATTTCAAAAGTTTATAAGGAGGGATCATAGTGTAAAACAATAAAACATTGAAACTTATGTGGGGCGGAGATATAATTTCAAAAGTTTTGGGTTTTTTCTGTAATTTTCTCTAGCCCTTATTTTCATTTACTTGTAATTTTCAGAAATTGTAGGGCTTTCTGTAAATTTTTCTAGTTTTTAAACAAATTTTGACTTTTAAAAAAGTACTTATCCAATCGCCAATCCAAATAAGTTTTAATTTATGCAATAACACTTATTCAATCGTTCATCCAAATATAAATCATATTACATAAACTGACTTTTTTATAAAGTCATTTTTTATAAGTCAGAATCAAAATAAGTCAATTTTCCCACTGTTATCCTAAACACACACTGAGATGATTCTTCAAGAGTTGTTGACGGCACAAAGCATACAAAAGAGCTATGTGGTAGGAGGCATAGATCTTTGGAGTTTGAAATGGATGATAATGTGTTCTATATGTCACAGCTTAAGAAATATCATCCAGATCCTTCCCATGTGATTGAACCTGAAAAAGTCGAGTTGAGGGAGAATCTAACCTATATGCTCGTGCTAAAGAGTATCTTAGATGTAAAGGACAAGCAGTTGAGAAATGGAACCATTCATCTTTTCAAAGTATTTTGGACGGGTATGTCTCCTGGTGATGCAACTTGAGAAGCTAAAGAGTGAATGCGGCATGATTGCACTAACTTGTTTGCTTAGGTATATTTGTATGTTATGGTAGTGTTGATATTTGTGTTGTAATTGTGTCTGTGTGATGTTGTGATTTTGCTTGTGTTAGTGACTTGCATTTTGATGTGCATGGCGTGCCATTTGTGTTGTGGCAATATTGCTTTGACTTTGACATTGTGTTGAAATCTTGTATTGTGAATTATCATAATTCTTGTATTGTTGCAAATTTTGGGTACAAAATTCTATTTATGTGGGGAGAGTTGCAACATCATAATTTTTACTTTTATGATTTAATTACAATTAATAAAAAAATATTTATGATAAATGGATTTATCATGTAATTATTGGAATAAAAAAATGGTTTATTTAAAGCAATGTTTTAAAAGTCGGACCGGATGTTAGCCAGAGAGACCAGTAAGTCATAGTTCATCCAGTCGAAACGGTCGTTGAGCCAGTGCTGTAATAATTAAAAAAAAATATTATATACCCCTTAGCAAATATAAGAAATATATATTTACTTGTTGCATAATTTTAAAAATAAATATAAATAAACTCACATTTATAGCATCAATTTCAAATACCAAGTCTCAACACAATAAACTTATTCAAAGTAACACTTTATAGAAAAAAAATTATACAAAGTAACACTAAAAAATGCTAAAAATATGTCTTAAACTACTTTACAATAATAAAATAAAATTAAAATTAAAATTATTAAAGCTCATAATCATATCTTAACATATGTAAAATAAAAACTAGTATGAAATTGAAAAAACTTAGCATTTAAAAAACTCTATAGTGGTGGATGTTAGAATTTAAAATTACAAATGATATAGTAAAACTATAAGAATAAAAAAAGGTTTAAATCTTCTACCAAAAAGAAAAAGAAATGTGATGTAAAATCAAATATCCCCAAGAGCCCCAACACACGGTTTTCAAGTTCTAAAAAGGTGGACAATTCTAATACACAGGGTTAGTATAAAGCTTATATGTTGATATTATATTATTTCTCTTTCATCCTTTAAAACGTGTTCCTCTTTGTCCTCCTCCATCATCTTTCCTCTTCGTCCTCAACTCCAATGACCTCTATTTCTTCTTCTTCTTCTTCTTTCATCATATTCTTTTTCATACAAAAGATTGGTTTATGTCTAACATTATCATGGCAAAAGGCAGCCATGGGCATGTATTAATGTCTGGAAAGAGAGGGATGCTCGTCGTAGGTGTAAGAATAAAGGGGTGTCACCGGTGAAGTGGTTGAAAATTTTAGGAAAACCAGACCGAACGGTTATTTCAGGATTGTTCCAATTCCTGGATTAACCCCAATTTCCAAAGATGGATTTACACTAGCTCAAAACGGCTTATCAGGGTGACTCGAGTCACCTTCTTCCCCGGTCAGTGGTCAAACCGTCCAGTTCAATTCTAAAATCATTGACCATGTTTTAAAAGCTAGACCAGACATTGAGGCAGAAAGGTGAAAAGGTTATGGTTCAAACTGTTAGATCATTTGGTCGGACCGGTGACGTAATAATTAAATAAAAAATTATTATACATATATATAATATTATATAAGTATGAAAATAAAATATTAAATTTTGTTAGATAATTTGAGAAAATAATTAAATAGCTTAATTTCATTATTTCGGAAGCAATTCAACCTTATTTAAAATAATATATTATATATTTTATACTAATAAATTTTGATATAAATTAAAATAAATTTTAATATTCTTTTAAAATAATACATGGAAAAACTAAAATATCAAAAATTTAAATGACTCTAAATAATCATAAATAATCTAACTAGTGATGACATAAGTAACTCACATAATAACATACTCCTGTAAACAAATAAAACCAAACTTTGAACGTGTGTAATGACAAAAGAGAATGAGATTAATATAAAAACTATAAACACATACTGAAATTAAATTTTCAATACCAAATTATAATAATTTTAAATTAATTTTCTCAAGCAAAATTATAATTAATTTTCATCTTTTAAATTCCTACTCAATTATTGGCAAAAAAAGTTTCCTACTCAAATGTTTCAAAAAGAGATTTTTTTTTTAAAAAAAAATACATAATGGACCAACAAGTCATTGGTTGACATGATAAGGTGCCTCACCCCGTAAGAAGGAGAACACAAGTTCGAATATTAAAAAAGGCATTTATTAGGAGAGTTGAGAATCCTTTACCCTCTAATCCTCAAGGGAACAACCCTTGATCTAACCAAAAAAATACAAAGTAGACTAAATCATGAAGTAACATCCGTTCGGTAAACACTTTAAGTATAAATATTTTTTCTTCCAATTTTATTTTCCTCCAACCCTTCTCACCAGCCAGGTCGTATCTGACCCGGCTGAAGGTTTTAGATGATACCCTAATTCCAAACGACATCATTTTAGTTTCAGGGGTGTCTCCTCCTTCATAGCGATACAACGTCATTTCACTTAAAAAAAAAATTCAAGCAGCATTCTGGGCTTTGAGAGTATTTGACCGAATGAAAAAAGTTCTTAATGGGCTCTAAAGGTTGGGTTTAAACTATTTAAAAAAGAAAGATCTGGGCTTTTTTTTAATGTACGATATGGGTTATTTTCATTTTGGGTCAGAAAAAGGATTTTTTTTTTTTTTTTTGAGTTTTTCCCATATATTTTGTTTTCTTCTTCTCTCATGGGGATTGTGAGGGCTCATTTTGGCTTCGATTGAGACACGATTTATTTCTAAAAATTCCTAAATTCATAATTTATATTTGAACATATAATTTTTCTATTTTCAAAATATGTTTGGGTCTGTGTTGAATTTTTTAGTGCTGTTATAATGTTTTTTGTGTGTTTAAAAAAATTCTGAATATATTTTCTTAACATTATATTTTATTTTTTATAAGTATAAGTCAAGAGAATTTTAAAAGCACTAAAATCAATTCAAATAGCATTATGGGCTTAGCTGCTGGCAAAAAAAAGCATTATGGGCTTAGCGAGTATTTGACTAAATAAAAAAATTGGTTTGGGAGGGTTGCCCTCATATTGGGCCGATAGTACCCAAGAGATTAGTCATCGGGCTCGCTCCGGTGGATACTCTGTGTAGCAAAAAAAAAAACAAAGTTTTTAATGAGCTTTGAAGGTTGGGTTGAGACGGTTTAAAAAAGAAGGATTTGGGATTTTTTTTTTTTATGTACAATCTGTGCTATTTTCATTTTGAGCCAGGAAAATGATTTTTTTTTTTTTTGAGTTTTTCCCATTTTGTTTTCTTCTTTTCTCATGGGGTGCATGAGGGATTCATTTTGGCTTCGATTGAGATGCAATTTCTTTCTAAAAATCCCTAAATTCATAATCTATATTTAAACATATGACTTTTCTATTTTTAAAATATGATTGGATTTGTGTTGAATTTTTTAGTGCTATTATAGTGTTTTTTGTGTGTTTTAATAAACTCTGAATATATTTTTTAATAATATATTTTATTTTTGATAAGTATAAGTCAAGAGAGTTTTAAAAGCACTAAAGTCAAACATTTTATTCTATTCAACAATATTTTTTTTCTAAATATCTCTAAATTCATAATCTATATTTGAACATATAATTTTTCTATTTTTAAAATATGTTTGTATCTGTGTTGAATTGTTTAGTGCTATTATAGCGTTTTTTTGTGTTTTTAAAAAAATTCTGAATATATTTTTTAATAATATATTTTATTTTTGATAAGTATAAGTCGAGCGAATTTTAAAAGCACTAAAATCAAACATTTTATTCTATTGAATAATTTTTTTTTTTTGTTTTGAAAAATTTATACCTAAGGCTGAATTTTTCGTAGTAGCTTAAAAAAAAAATAAAGGAATACCTGGGCAAAAAAAATTGCTAGCAAACAAAATTGAGGTAATGATATTTGTATATGTTGTGTGTGTCAGGATTATACTTGAGTACTTACTTAACACATCATGACGAAACATAAGACAATAAGTATAAGTCAAGAGAATTTTAAAAGCACTAAAATCAAACATTTTATTCTATTGAACAATTTTTTTTTTTTGAAAAATTTATACCTAAGGGTGAATTTTTCGTAATAGGTTAAAAAAAAAATAAAGGGAGAGCCGGGCAAAAAAATTGCTAGCGAACAAAATTGAGGTAGTGATATGTGTATATGTTGTGCGTGTATGGATTATACTTGAGTAATTATTTAGCACATCGTGACGAACTATGAGACAATAAGTATAAGTCAAGAGAACTAAAATCAAACATTTTATTTTATTGGACAATATGTGATTTATATTTGGATTGGTCGTAACATAAGTGGCTTTTATGAAACTGAACTTGTTTGGATGATTATTTTGAAAAACAAGTTTAGATGCAAAATGACTAAAAGGGCATGAGTTGTATAATATATAATTTAATAATTTAAGAAAAATATTAAAATTATAAAACTAAATGTTAGTGTATTATAAAAAAATGTAAATGCTAAAAAGCATTTAATTAAATGTATTCAATAAATATAAATATATGTAAGTATAAAATAAAAAAATAGTATAAAAATTGTCAGCCAGAAAAATGATATTAAAAATTAAAAAATGATAAAAAAAATATGTTGAAAATGATTTTCACCCTCCAAAGCATTAAAAATAAATACTCGCAGTAAAAACTAAAGAAACGTAAGTGAAGCATAAGGGAGGTGTTGAAGAAGGGAATAGATAATAATACGGAGGTGTTGATAGATAGGCAAATAAGGACAAAATTGTAAGGAAGAAAAAAATGAGGAGGGGATAAATGTAGTCATGAATTCATAGCCTTGAAAAGCTATAAAAAGTGGCTTCCCTCGCGCAATTATTCAGGAAAGCTATCCCAAACATGTAAAAAATATCCAACCTAGCTATTAGTCTTTCATCATTTGGGCCATGAAACAATGATCCAAACATATCCTAAATTTCATGTTTTCGGCTTTTCCACCATAGAGAGAGAGAAAGTTTCTATTATGAATTGAAAAGAAATTAAATACCTCATCCAAAAAAGAATTGGGTCCCATCTTCCTTTATTTTAAAATAACATTATTGTCCTTACAAGTTTACTTATAGATGAAAATTTTGGTTTTAATTATGTAAGTCAACTGAAAGATTGATTATGATTATTTTCCAATTTTATTCTTATTTATGAAAGTATCCAAATACATGCTTTTTGAAGATGATGTAGTTCTGTTGTTGAGTCTAGGGAGGAAATTAATTTTAAACTTGAGATATGGAGATGGACTTTGAAATCAAAGGGCTTTCGCTTAAGTAGGAATAAAACTGAATATATGCATTGCAAGTATGATAAAGTATAAGATCGAAGTGAAGTGGAAGTTAAATTGGGGGGCAAGCTATTTCGCAAGTGACAAATTTTAGATATTTGGGATCAGTTATACAATAAGATGATGAAATTTATAGAGATGTCAATCTCAGAACTCAAGCTGGATGGGATAAATGAAGAAAATCTAGTGGAGTTATTTGTAATTGAAAAGTATCTAATAAGATAAAAGGAAAGTTTTATCGCATTGTTATAAGACCAGCAATACTATATGATACATATTTAAAATTCTTAACTCCCTTGGCAATACAATTCTTTTATTGTCATGATCCAACTCTGTAAAATATTTGACAATTGATCTGACTTGTTATTATTGTTATTGTCCATATTTAAAAGGGCAATGTTGATGTAGTCATTATATACTATTGGTGTTTGTGTGAAAGTTGATTATATAGACTAATAAACAACCATATGATGAGTGTCAACACCCATTTCCATTTTGATATGTGCATGGCAATAATGAACAAGTTCCATAGGTAAACAGAAAAGTACAGTTATACTGATAATAAGTATTTGTTTACAGACAGTCATTAACAGAGCAGAAGTCGATAATAATGACAAATATGTACAGTATGTTCCAAAACTATTTCACACATACAGACTATACAACCACTGTATTCATCTTGGGAAACGTGCCCGTCAGTTTCCCTTCTCTGCATCCTTGGCTTTTGAGCCACTGGCACCCGCTGAGACATTTTGATTAGAAAAAGGGGTGAGATTCCAAGGAATCTCAGTAGAAACATACGATCAACATATAAAATGCGAAAATTAAATATGCAATGCACCGTATCAAGTAAAATGAAAATTCATATCATCCGTGTGTGTACACAAAATTCAGGGCCAACTAACCCGTTGAAACCCCTGCATGTACCTCAGCCAAGTCCTTGACTACAGCTAGGTAAAACCAGTGTACCTCAGCTAGGTCCTAGACCACAGCTAGGTAATGTGCTTCCAGCACGTGTTCAGATCACAAAATACAGTAACATGCATCATACAAATAGTCACATAGTATATGAGAGATATTAGTCCCTACCTTAACCTCTTTCTTGTCTCAAAGGGCCCGCCTCGTAAAACGTGTCAACTAAAGGCGTCCAACTCGGTCCTAAAACATCAAATGTACAAGAAATAGGTCATAACCTATCCAAGTATCATTTTAGACACTTCTATAGTGTTTCTTGTGGTTATATTAGCCTATGGTGAAAATTTAAAAAAATGCCCCCAGGACCCCGGCCCAGCCGTACCCGGCCTGATGGCACGTTTTTCCAAATTTTTGACTATGGCTATCCTGACGTATTTTCATCCAAGGAATCCATTTCCGGACTCAAAATTACCAAATTCAATGTAAAATTACGAAATTGCCCTTGGCAGCCCTACTTTTAGGGTTTTAGGGGCGTTTCCGTAATTATGCTTTCTCAGCCTTTTCTGAAAAAGTGCCCAACTGTAACCCCACCTATTTTCGCCCACTGAATCCAATGGAATCATAAAATCATTGAAAATCCAACTCTAAGGCCCTCAAACATCCCTGGCCGAAATAATTGTGTTCTCCGGGAAAAATCGGGGTTTTACGATTTCGGCTCCGTAAACACGTTCCTTTCTACTCCTAACCACTTTATTAACCATCTAATTGAGTTATAACAACCATTTAAACTAAAATTGGGTAGCATAACCCTTAGATACACACTTTTCCAAAATTTAAAACCAATGGCAATCCGGCGAAATTTCACCGATTAAATTGCCCACAGCAGCCAGAATAGTTAATATACGAAGGTTTGGAAGTTACCTCAAACTCCAACAAGCTTTTCCCAAAAATGGCTGAAACCCTAACCTTTAGAGAACAGATTTTTGAGCCTCCAAACCCTAAAGAACAAAGAGGAGTAGCTTAGAGTCGGAGATATACGCGTTAGAAGCGAAATCGTCGGAGAAATCGGCTTACCTTGTGATTTTTCTTCTATTTCTCTCTCTAAACTCTCTCAACTTTCCCTCACTATGGTTCAGGTCTGTTGAGCACGAAAATGGGCTGAAGAGGATGATGATATATTTATTTACCATATATTTTACAATATTTTATTTATTTGTTTTGTTTTCCAAAATTTCAAAAATGAACTTATGTACATAAATCCTTATGTACATATAACCATGCTCATTAAGCCCAATCAATATTTCCTTATTTATGCCACATGTAGGAGACACCTAGGGGTCCCTCCCTATGGTCTCAATTGGCTTCACAACTTGTTTCGGTTACGTATACACGTAAAGTCTCAATTTTGGTCAAAATTGCACTTTTTGCTCAAATTTTCCATAAATTCATATTAAATTGACCAAAATATTCTAAATATATTTTTAACCTTTATTTTCCTTAATTAATTGAAATTAACTTCAATTAATTGAAAGATAATTTATTTTGTGCTATTTTGGCAAAATTACGATTTTGCCATTACCTTTCTAATCCAATTTCTTCTCTTATTTTTCTTTCACCAATTTTCATCTATTTTTGGACCAAATATTTTCTCTAATATTCCTTCATTTTTGGACCTTAAATTACCCAAATTAATTCCATAATTATTTTTGCCTAATTTCCCATGAAATTGAACATTTATAAATTCATAAATTCCAAATTCATGAATATTCACCATTTTATTGAATTTCCAAAATAATTACAATATATTTGGTGAATATGAAATTTGGGGTGTTACAATGAGTCACAACGCGTGGAATGGGATTCTGACTTCCTTGCTATTTTGTCCCAACTTTTAGATTTTCCTCACAATGACACTTTTTTTTTTGGGAGAATTAAACTTAGGTCCCAAGAAAGAAAATAAATGAAGAAATAGTCTCTGAAGATTACAAAATGAAAAAATAGTCCTATTAACAACTCTAGGAGCCTGTATTGACAACTCGTTAACAACTCCATGAGTTTGTATTAACAACTCCATAGGACCATTTCTTCATTTCTCTTCTTCCTTAAGACCTAAGTGTAATTCTCCCCTTTTTTTTTTGGTCAGGTTCACAATGACACTTTATGAATGCGACTATTTATTATTTAGATCTATATGTTTGACGTGGCTGATGGGCATAAGAACACTATATTTGTATGTGTTAAATTTTTGCAAAGTTATAATTAAGATATTTTGGCTAACCTATACGTTTGGTCATCTGAGATGTTTGGGAACGTCATAATCAATTAAAAATGTTATTCACACTTTACGAGATATAACTTTGAATAATTAAACTTTAAGTATGCTTTGTTATTATTTAATTGTCAGAGCCATCATTTAAATTCACTGTCATCATTTTTCACAATGGTGTTAACATTAATAATTGAAAATACACTTTATAAACTTTAAAAAGTTGGATTAATGTGTTGATCATCCAAAAATTACCATACGATTCTTTGTTAGTATTCTTGCAAGGATATAGCAAATAAGGTAAAAGAAGATAGAGGAAATTGTTAAAATAACTAGGGAGAAGAATACCTTTATTAGAGCATTCATGCAAATGATATGTTATGAAATAAAGGGAAAGATGAGAAGAGAAAGAAAGAATGAGTAGAAAGCAAAATAAGAGAAATTCTCATTCATTATTTAGTATTGTGTGAAATACATAACATATGCCTTCTATTTATAGGCATAATTCTCTAATCTACAATTAATGTGATTTCATAATCAAAGGAAATAATGAGAGAGAATAGGAAATAATGATGGATATGAACATTCATAAATATTATATTTATAATAAATAAAAATTTGTCTTCGATTAATAGCCTATTTACTCGTTGTCTGATTCAATTAATATATATTTGAAAGTTTGTCACTTATATAATTTAAGACAATTTTTTTTACCTGAGTAATTTAGGAGACATTCATACTTAGCCTACTACAAAGAATTGAAGACATTTATTACCTTGATTAAGCTAGAAAGGATTTTGTTTAAAAAAGGGAAATTCCAAAAAAATACCTTCAGATTTGAAAATCTCAAATCAATTATTTCTTAATAAAATCTCAAATCAATTTCTTTTAACCGAGGTGGTGGACATGATTTGAAATTTGTAAACATAGTTTTCTTAATTATAGTATGATGCAGAGGTAGGTCATGTATGCAGTTCCCACAGAGGTGCATTACAAAAGTATATATTGTAATACCCCGAATTCTGAGACTTGAGGCTAGAGAATAAGCCTGAGATTAGTGAACTGCTAAGCCCCAATTTAGCAAAATCCCAAATTGTGATTAAGGGTTAATGACTCCAAAAGTGGAGGTGGTTAGTGATAAATAAACCCTTTTGGAGATTATGGTGTGAGTTGGCACCCGATGTGATTCGTATGTGCCGTGAGCAGCACCAAAACCCTGTATTTAAGCTCAATTATGGATTAACATTTAAATTGACTTAAAATAGAGGGAAGGCGCATATGGTGGCTAAATGAAAAGATGTGAAGTGTTGGTGGTGATTCTATGAGAATTACCGTAATCAGGGGCAAAACGGTAAAGTTACCGACCAATTGGTCAGTTACCGAAGAGGAAACTTATTGGTAACTTCAAGATCAATGGTCAGGATTGAATTGTGCAAGAAATCAAAGGGTGGAATTCCATGTGAGTGTGCTCATGTGAACTCATGAGAGGTGTGGCAAGATTGTTACAAGTGTCACAATGTGAACCATAGGATGTGGTCAAAGTGTCAAATTCATTTCCTCTTCTCTCTCCCTTTTTCAAAGTCGGTTATATGAGCTAGGAGGGACTAAAATCTGATATCTCATCATCTTTTCTCTCTCTTCTCAAGCTCAAAAACGTCCAAGCCATAGAAGAGGAAAGAGGAAGGAGAATCAATGTGAAGGTAAGCCATTTTAACCTTGTAGATGACTCCTTTTGCTCAAAACCTTTTCTATAAAGTTGTTCATAGTGATGAGAGCTTCATCTCTATGGTTTTAGATTCTTGATTGGTGGTGTTTGATAGCTTGAGGAAAATTGGAAATATGAAGAATCAAGGAATTGATTTGGGAAAGAGGTAGAGGTGAGTATTTGAAGACTTTTGATCTAAGTTTTGTGAGTTTTGGTTGATCTTTGTGAATTTCGAATTTTGCCCTGATTTTATGTGATTTTGAAATGGAGGATTTGCATTGTGTAGTGTGTTGTAAATGGTCTTTTGTTGTGTTTTATGACCATTGGTATTTGTTTGGAACTTTGGTTGAAAAGGATTGCAATATGGTGCATTATATTGTGATTTGTGATGACATGTTGTGATTGTTGGTAAAACATGTCAATGTAATGGGATTTTGGTTGTTTTGGTGTTTCCAATGGATTCCTTGTGAAATTTTGTGTAAGAATGATGTTTGATATGAAAATGGAACCATTGGAAGCCAAATTGCAAAATATGGAAAACCTAGCTAATGTAAGTCTGTTCTGGACAGTTAGATGGCGTGGACGTTTTGACTGGGCAAATGATGTTGAAAAATTATGAAACTTTCCAGTCTTAAAGTTCACTTCCCAAACTTCAAAATGGACATAAATTTTGTGTCATTTCGATTTTTGAGCTGGTAGTTTGAACTGTCCAAAGTTTGGCATCAAAACTGGACCCTGTTTTGGTACAATGTTAGGTTTTTGGTAAATCTGGACTTTTGTGGGGATTTCTAGTTATGGCCAATATTTTTCCTTGAAAGAGGACTTAAATAGCTTTCATTTGGATTTGGAATCACCTTATTTCGATTTTTTCTGAATTAGTTATGATTTTTGGAAGTTCAGCCAAGAAACTGGATTTTCTGGGCCGCAGCCCAAATGTTTCTGAGCGTTTCTGGGCAGTTTTGGACTGCAGCCAGTGGATTGTGGGCCGCGGCCCACCCCCAAAAATCAGCATTTTGGACTTTTAAAAGGTGATCTTTGGTCAAGTGTTTCCCAAGCCTTTAGGCATATGTTTAGGCTTTGATTAGCCACCTAAAGGTCGTGAATGATAACCAACTTAAGTGTTTGAGAGTTAAGGAATTGGAAAAGGGATTAACCCTATGTCCTTATTTGGTTATAGGATTTGGTGTTCGCCCTGATCGTGAGCAGTCGAAGCTGGAGCTTACGTGGAAAGAGGGTAGGGAACTTACCTCCTTGCCTGTATATGATATTGTGTTAATGTGTTGATGCATGTTATTGCTTTGCTTGATTATGTGGAACATATATGATGTTTGAAGCTCTGTTTTTATTTATGCTATGGCCATGAGTGTGTTGTTGAAACATTGAGCATGCAGATGTGTCACGGTATGGACATGTGATATGTATTGCAAGCATGTCATGCATTATACACTTATCATACATGCATTTTGGTATTTGTTTCCTACTGAGATTCTCTCGAATCTCACCCTCCCCTACCAACATTTTAGACAGGGTAGGTGGATCAAGGTTGGAGCAAACAGGCAAAGGCGATGAGGACTACTTCGGGTTATAGATTTTGGTAGTTGGTTATCATATTTGGGATGTATATTTGGATATTCGTATTTGGATTTGGATGTGTATGTATGGATGTATATTTGATCATGTATGGAGATGAGATTTGTGTAATCTCCGTTTGAGGAATTGTAAAGGGCGAATGTGTCCTATGAATTCTATGTAAAGGTATGAACCCGGGAGTTGCCGAGAAGTTATTGTTGTACACTCTGATATTTGTATAAATGTGATATTCCGCGTAATGTAATTGTATTCGAAATTGAATATGAGACCAGGTAAATTATATTTCAAAAGTTATTTGTGAAAACCCTATCGTGAAGGTGGGATTTTAAATAAGTTTTGTTTCTTATTGGTCTCTATTTCATTTTAATCGTGTATTTCGGATATAATTACAGCAGGGGGTTACATATATATTTCTCATTCCAATATTTTATATATTTCAATTAATAATAATCCTTTATATATTCATCAACTTTGTATTTTTTGTGTTGTTTTTTTTTTTGCCCCTATTATTCCTCTAAAATGTGTAGTGCATCCCTCGCAACACGTAGGTAGTAAATTCTTGTTCTTACATAAATTATTAATAGTGTCCCTCATTTTTCAAATGTTGGGCAATGCATGTGCCTGATGTCTAGTACTATAAAATTTTACTCTTCCTGATTATTTAATAGCATTTTTTGCAGAGAACTCAAAATCATAGGTTCTATATGGTGATATATAAAACAAAGTGTTTGCTTCAAGAACACACTGCTGATGACTCATGATCGCACCAAAAATAAAAATCCATTTGTACTTGATAATATGCTGCCCAGTTCAGAAAAACTGGAATAAATACTTTTAAACTATTGCGACAAATACAACTCTAGGTAACAGTTGATTTTTCATATCTGTTCACACACTAACAATTGCCAGTCCTTTTATTTGTCAGCTGTTGAAATGCAGTG
Organism: Inga oerstediana; assembly: GCA_963210345.1. Classification (NCBI taxonomy): domain Eukaryota; kingdom Viridiplantae; phylum Streptophyta; class Magnoliopsida; order Fabales; family Fabaceae; genus Inga; species Inga oerstediana. The sequence continues at coordinate 64,150,891 of OY723401.1, read as the reverse complement.
AAAAAAAAAAACAACAACAATTTCTCTCATGGAGCCTCCGCATACCACCCATTCCCAATCATAATATCTTATTTTCTTGAATATGTGCGTTCTAAAATTTGATAATTTTGATGGTTTTTTGCTTTATTATATTTGGTCTTACTATTTTCTACTTTTCTTTTGCTACAATACTTTTTTTCTACTTTCTTCACTTAACCTTTTCCATTTAATAAAGGGAAAATGAAAAAAAAATACAGTCAAAATATGTAAAAGACAAATAAGGGTGGTGAATTTCGATAATTCTGAAATGACTAATTTAGAATTTTGAAATGTTGACAAATGTGTGAAATTACATAAGTGCACTTACTTTTTTTTTTAATAAAAAAAAATCCCTAAATCCCCTTGCCAGCCACTAGAGCTCTCGCTCCAGCAACCACCAACGGCGGCCCATCATTGAAGCTTCGGTGTCCTGATCATCACCAAAGATGTGTAGCTGGGGTATAAGACTCGATCAAGCTTTCTTAAATTTGACAACATTCTTTTATCAAGATTTTCCTTATAAATTAAATCTTATATTAAGGATGGAAGATAACTTATTACTTTAATTGATGATTGATATTGTGTTGTGGGGTCAATGTTTGAGCGGCATGTTGGTTGGTTGAGAGGATCAGATTTCCTCGTCACGTGCACACAGGTTTGAATGACGTTAAGAGATAAGATAGATGTGTTGTGCGGTTAAGTCTTCATATTGGTTAATTTTTCTTCCTTCTTTGGAAGTGTTGAGTGCCTAAATGCACTAATCTAATAAGCAAACATTCATACATAGTTGATGGACATACTTTCAAATCATATCTTTCAATTAATGTTCCATTCTTAATTGCTCATGCTAATACTCTGTCCTTTGACCCACATTTTTTGTTTTTGTAATGATTCTCCATCCTTCCCCCTCTTTTGTCATTCAATCAGTTAGATAGGTTTGTATTAGGAACTCTGTCACTAATTATTATATAATCATAATAATGACAATTACAATTGGGATTAGTTAGTCAGCATTAGAATGTAACCTGAAATTAGAAAATAGGTGTTAGAGTTAGTCTTGTTGCTTATATATGCAGACCCCTTTGAATTATTTGTAGCTTTTGTGATGATTTTGGAATATACATTGAATTTATTAAGTTTCTCTCCTCTGTTTTCCCTCTTCTCCATGTTCTTCTCTGTTTCTCTCTGTTTTACCTCTCTTTCTCCCATCTTTTCCTCAAACCCTAAATCCAAATTTCATACCTTTTATCATAACAATATATCAACTTAAATACAAGCTTAAGGCAGAAGCTCCTATAGAATTGAACATTGGTAATGACACATCATTATAATGAACCTTAACCTATGCCTTTTAATTACGTATTATTCTAAAACATAATAGGATTACTTACAATATGTACAAAATATTCAAACAAGAAGTCAGATCATATAGCAGAGATTTTACCTCAACAGCTAGTATATTGGCATGGCTTTTATACTCAAACATATGTCATTGCCATGAGTTCTATGGCACCAGGTTTAAAGATGCACTTGCAAATCAGTATGAAGATCAAGCTTACAAATCCAATATTGATGAGATTTGAGTCCACCTAGTGTTATAAATTATTGACTGAAATTTCTTTTCTTCAATAATCTTTGCTGTCGTCAGTTTTTATGTCAAAATTTGACTTATGTTTGCTGAATGAAGATGATGACCTTCTATTAAGATAATTGTTCTCATTGAAACTTATGCATGTATTTAAAATCATATCAAGATATTTGCACCTGTTATATATATATATATATATATATATATATATATTTGTGTGTGTTTGTGAATATTGGACATATATTTGTTTGTGTCTTCAATAAGAATGATGGAATCGACATAAAATATATTATAGTTGTACATTACGTGCTTAGATAATCCATAATACAACTATAAAAAGAAAAACACTTTCATCACATGAAATATATTATACAATGGTATGACATTCAAAGTTGAACTACATAATATTTAACAAACAAGTTTATTTTATCCATTGCCTCATCATAGAAAAGCATAATATGATTACAAGAGAGATAATAAACCACTTATCTTCTAAGAACAGCAACATCCCAAATGCAGATTTGGCCTTGGTTTCTTCTCAATAGCAGCAACGAGAATGCAATTTATACCACATCCTGTCAATGAATTGGGAATAAGCATACCTCCATGAAGCACTGTAGAGCAAAGGACCCACCACTGCCCAAAATCCCACAATAAATCCAAATCCCATGATCGCAAAGAACCAATTGATTCCATTCACATGATCAACTTCTTTGTCATCTTTGTTGTTGGAGCTGTTTGATGAACAATTATTATTGAGTGGAGGACCACACAAATCATTTCCCAAAAAACTTGATGCTTCAAAGCTTTGTAATTGGGTCCCTGTGGGAATTTTCCCCGTCAAATTATTGCAAGACAAGTTCAACATGTTCAAGAAGCTCAATTTGGACATGCTTGGTGGGATTTCACCTGAAAGATGGTTTCTTGAAAAGTCTATAGACTCCAGCGATTCCATATTGCCAATACTTTGAGGAATTTGGCCAATAAATTGATTGTTTGAAAGGTTCAGATAATGGAGCCCCTTGAGTCTTGTAAGTTCTGTTGGCATCTCTCCAGATAATCTGTTATTTGATATGTCAATACTTGTGACGAGACCAAGGTTGGTGCTGTAATCATAAACTCTTCCTTTCAACAATAATGGTTCAACTAACAATTGATCATCAGCATAATTTGCTTCAAAAGAAATGTAAGAATCTAAAGTACTATTTATTACCAACATGCCACTCAAATGCTGGACACATGTTGGCATATATCCTGTCAACTCATTATGAGCGAGGTCCAAGATTTGTAAGACACTCATGTTACAAATTTGACGAGGAATTGGACCAGAGAATTTGTTTGATCTCAGAATAAGAATCTTTAAACTTGAAAAACTTTGTCCAACCCAAGATGGAACCATTCCGGAAAATTGATTCTCTCCTAGATCCAACGAAATCAGGTTGGTTTTGTTCCTTAGAAAGCTAGGAAAATTTCCAAAAAAATTATTATTGCGAACGTTCAGCATTTGCAACGCCAGCAAGGATGCCATAGATGTGTGTAAGATTCCAATGAAATGGTTGTTTTCTAGGTTCACTGTCACAAGATTTGGCCACTTCATCCAACAATCAGGTATTTTACCTGATAAATTATTTGATGCCATATTAAGAAACCTTAACTCCTTAGTCTCCTCTTGTTTATGACATAAGAAGTTAGTAATAGATCCTGAAAACCAATTGCTTGAAAGGTCTATGTACATCACATTTTGTGATACATAAGGTAATTGGCCATATAACTTATTTGAACTTAGATCAACAACACCATCGAAAGTAGTGATGTTTATCAGTATATTCGAAAGCTCTCCTTCAATATGATTGTGGGAGAGATTCAAATACACAAGATTGCCAATTGTGCCCCAAAACAAAGTTGGAATAGAATTAAAAATCTTGGTGTCTGATATGTCCAAATAGTAAAGATGCTTTAGGGATTGAATCCATGATGGAAAGTGGGGACCTAAATTCCATGAAGTCAAACTTAACCACCCCAAAAGTTGAAAAGAAGGATTCCAATTAGGGTCAACCTTCAAAGTGAGTTTGTTTTTGCGTGCTGAGAATGTTTGCAGTTGGGTAAAATTAACAAGGTGGGCTTCTTTGACAACTCCTTGAAAAAGATTATATTCCAAATAAAGAATATTCAATTTAGAGAGAGATCCCAGAATATCAAAAGGATTTCCAACAAGTTGATTTTTAGAGAGATCAAGATGTATCAAAGATGTTAGATTTCCAAATGATATAGGAATGGAACTGTTAATAGTGTTGTTCCAAAGAGAAAGATATATCAAAGATTTAAGATTTCCTAATGAGCTAGGAAGTGCACATTGAATGGCATTGCTAGATACATCAAGATACTTTAAAGATGCGAGATTTCCCAATGAGCTATGTATTGGACCTTGAATGGAGTTTTTAGAAAGATCAAGTTCAACAAGATTTTTGAAAACACCAATATGATCAGTGAAATAGCCAGGTATATGAGAACCACTCATATAAAAAATCTCTAGTGTTGGGGAAACACACCCCACTGAAAGAATTTTTAATATTTCAGAAATTTGTTGGTTGCACTTGTTGTTTGAAAAAGCCAGTTCTTTCAAGTTGCAAAGATTACTCACAGAAATTGGGGTCAGCCCTTCTAAAATATTAGAAGTCAAATCAAGAGTAACAAGAGAGGTCAAGTTTCCAATGTCACTAGAAATTGTGCCAACCAAGGAGTTGTGAGAGAGAATGAGAGACTTTAAAGGACTCAAACTGTACAACCAACCAGGGATAGAAGAGTTGAACTGGTTGTAAGATAAATCAAGATGTTGAAGGCGAGTCAAGTTTTGAATACCTTCTGGGATGGAACTTAAAAAACCAATATCATTTAATTGAAGATGACCTAAATTTTTCAGTTGGAATATCCAATTTGGGATCAATGAAGTGCCAAAATCAGAACCAGAAAGATCTAGGACACCAAGAGATGAAAAGTTTAAGGCGGATGGTTCATAATAATGGGTCAAATCACAACTGAACAAGTGCAATTCTCTCAAAGAGGGAAGTGAATGTAGAACCTGCAACCAATCAAAGGCATTGGATAGGTTCACAAAACTCAGCTCAAGATATTGTAAAGAAGAAAGAGTCGAAACCCATTGAAGATTTTCAAGAGCAATTGACCATCCAGATCCGAGACGAATATTGATTAGATTTGAGAGGTTTCCAATCTGATGAAGAGCGCTTCCGCTAAATTCAATATCTATGAGATCAAGATTGAGCAAATTGGAGAGATTTCCAATTTGAAGAGGAATGCTTCCATTAAATTCATTACCTGAGAGATCAAGATATTGCAAATTGGACAGCTTTCCGATTTGATGTGGAATGCTACCTTCCAAATCATTGCCTCCAAGGTCAAGATAGATGAGATTGGAAAGATTCCAAAATTGAAGAGGAATGCTTCCACCAAACCAAGCATTAGATAGGTTAAGATATGTCAAGCTTGTCATTAAGCCAAGAAAATCAGGAATTTGCATATCTCCAAAATAATTACCGCTCAAATCCAAATAATTCAAATGCTTCAAGTCAAGCAAAGAAGGAGGTACCTCACCACGAAACATTGATGATGTCTCATATACAGTCTTGCCATTGAACAGTACAAAAGTAGGTGGAGTTGTGAGGTGAAGCTCAAGAACATGGCCTGTGATGTTGTGGCAAACGACTGAAGCCCAGTTGCAGCAATTTGTATGAGGAGACCAAGAGGCAAGTCTATTTGAATAATCAGAGAGATGAAGCTTCATCTTAAGTAAGGCAGCTCACTCACTTGGAATGCATTGAACCTGAGAGGATTCTCTGCAAACGTATAGATCAACATTTGAGAAGGTAAGTAACCAAACAAAAAGGAATACAACAATATTGTAGGAACCATCCATGACAACGTCAATCAAAGAGGTTTTTGCTAAGAAATTTTCTGTTTTGATGATGGACATACAATTCTTGAAATCAGGGCTACTATTTATAAAGTCACCTTGTGAAACTAAAAAGCAAATTTTGAGTTTCAGTTTACAATTACATGGCAAAAACGAGTATTTTTTCCCCTTTTATTTTCTTTTTGATGTCCGATAAGATATATAAATGCAAAAATTATATTCGAATATTTTGTTTCACCTTTCTGAATGAAAAAAATAATTTTGTTTTTAACTTCCTTTTTTTTAAAATTATTTTAGGGGAAACTAATCCATGGCATAAAAAGGAAGGGAAAACAACCTCGTCTAAATAATTTTTTAAATTATCCTTTTTTGGTAAAGTTTTAAGTCATTGTTTTATCTGACGTGCAAGCTTTTTGCCCCTAACTTTTTGTATTTTAAGGATATTTTTTACTTTTATAAAATATTTTCAAATTATATATCATATCATTATATATATATATATATATATATTAGATAAGGATAAAGATGAAAAATTATTAAATTTTGAGATAGAGTTAATGAAACTTGATCTTTCTTTTAGTTTTGGTGAAGTATGTTAGAAAAGCCGTATAAATTGTATCAAAAAAAGAAAAAGAAAAAGAAAAGCCTTATAAATAATATAATGTGAGTAATGAAGAACCACATGATTACTCACAACGTGTGGAATGGGATTCCAACCTTTTTTTCTTTTATTTCGGTAATTAGATTGTGCTCTCCCGTGCGTTGCACGGGGTGCTTGTACTTATAAAACATTTAAATGCTTAATTATATCATTTTCCTGGAAATAAATCATCGCCTTTCATACTTTAAACACACTATATCATTGATAACATCAATAGCATGGAATGACATTGTGATATTCATAGTCCTACCACAACTAATTAACTTTTCTGAATAAGTAACATAACATGTTTATCAAGAAAATGCAATAAAGCCGCCTATCTTAGTGTGTGCTTCCTCTGCATTGCACGAGAATGAATTTTATAAATATGGAGTTTTTTATATTTTTATTACCATTAAAAAGACAATTCTCACGTAAATGCAATCTAGTTCATTTAAAATGAGGCCCAACTTTGTAATACATAATTAGGTAATTTTTTAGTTAATTATTGGCACTTCATATTTACTAATTAGCAACAACAAAATGTTCACAGAATTTAGTAATAATTGGTCCAACTCAATAGGATGATGCATCAATATTCCTAAATATCTCCTTGTGCTGTAAACAATATTTGTGTGCTTCCCCACTTAGAGAGATTGTAAATATGGAGCCATTTCATTCTAATTATAATAAAAAGCAACTCAATTGAGAGTTAAGAAGAAAAAGAATATATGATGACCTTGTATAGAAACCCTCCGTTTGTTTTTTTCCTAATTATTTTTCTTATTTATAAATCTAACTTGAAAAAAATAAAATAGATGACACATGAACTCGTCAAATAAACATATTTAATTAATTAACAAACAAAATTAACTTAAAACCTTTCAAAGTGACAATGTTTGTTAGTGAAAATTTTCAAAAAAAAATTTCCCCTTAAAAAAAAAAGACGAACTCACGACCTGCTACTAAACTATAAGCGTATTGGCTAACAAATGAGCTTTTTCATATAGCATAAAGGTATCTTTTTTTTTTTTTTGGGGTGAAATCATAAAGGTAACTAAATGAGTGCAGTGAGATAATGAAGCCTAAGAAATAAATCATTTATGAATTGGAAACAGAGGAAATTTTTTTGGCCAACGGAGACACAGCAAGTTGCTATAGATAACTCAGAATATGTGTGTATACATGTACATAGATTGAAAGGATCTTGCATACACGAAGAATACACATCTCAATTGAGAGAAGGGTTTACAAACTCCAAAAATGAGGAGAAAATTACATTCAGTTGTACCCAAAAAAATTCTGGAGGGCAGCAAATGTAATCTCAAAGAAAAATCAGAACCAATATCAGGGGAAGAAAAAAAACCCACCATTACAAGGGGAAAAGAACTTTCGATAGCTTCTTCAAAATATACGCTACTTTCCTATCAGTTTGCGAGCACGCTGGTTGGCACCTTTAACTCGAGAATTCAGTTCGTCCACATCATCACTAAGATTATCAAGAGCTTTATTTTGCCTGCAAAAAACCATTTAGTGTATAAAGCATCAGCGAAGTCTTTTATGAAGATTTTTTTTTTGATTAATATATTACATAATGTGTAATTATTTGTATATTGCATTTGTATAAAACTATTGATTAAGGTGAGAACTTAAATCTTCTAATTGACAAAAGAACTTAAATCTTCTCATTGACAACCGGATCTAAGCTCATTAGAGTTCTTTAACTATAGATTATAATGAACACTTTTCCTTGATGCTGTTTAGAAAGTTTCTTCAGACGCAAAATAAGCAGACGAACTTTTCCTTGTTTACTTAAATCTTTGTTTTTGGACCTGTTATGATAGTTTTCTATTTTCTTATCTTGTCTATGATATATTATCCCTCATCCTTAATATAAAACTTAGTTAATTAATTTATTGGGGATATCAAGGAAGCTGGTAAATTACTTAATTATAGCATTTACTACATTATCTCTCTTAAATACTTATATGCATCAATATATTATATATCAGTTTATAAGTCAGATAAAATATTTTGGAAAAAAGTGATAAATGAAAATACCTTAAAGTAATTTATTTAGTTTTATTAATATCCTCAAATTAGTAACAGTGTCTCATATTAAGAATCCGATGTAATATATCCCTGTGATGTGAATTGGAAGATTCAATAAAAAAAAACTACTCTGGGAGCCGCAAAAGGCGAGTGAATTTATCAATTGGGAGCCGCATTCTACAACATAACACTGGGGAGTTTCATTATCACTCTTGGGATGTAATGAGAGAAATTTTCAGGCACCTAGGGAAAAAAAAAATCACTTGGAATATATCACACGCTTTAACGTCTTCTCATTGAATAATAATGTCATTTTGGGGCTTAACATCATCTTTGAATGTCACTTCCATGAATTGTTGCATCAACTGAGTGGCCCCAAAGCAACAAATCAAAATCTTGATCCATTATTTGAGCAATCTTCAATGTTTAAAAGTTGGGGAAAGAATGAGAATGGTCAAAGCGAATATAATTGCAATGGTTTTGATGATTAAATGTTGGGGAAAGAAAAGATGTTGGCAATGGATTTTAAAAAATTTTTGAGTTAAATTTAAAAAAATTAGAGAAGTGGGATTAAAAATTTTTAATTAATTTTTCTTATTCTTTTTTCTTATATATTCTCTTTATTAAAATTTTATTACCCCACTTCTTCAATCTTTTAAAATTCAACTCATAAAAATTTTTTCTCCCCTCCCTTCCCCTCCAAATCCCTCACACCAAACAGACTAAGAGTTAAAATGAAAATATGCTGTCATTTCTTCTCTTAATAATCACCAAAAATTTAATAATCAATGATAGGAGATGAAGCTTTATGTAGACAGTCACGTGGAGTGATAAACTTATTTTATTGCCACATATTCTATGCTATTTTATTGTTGTTAGATATTTTTATGGGCTTAAAATATATATATTTTGTGATAATTTCGGAACATATGATGCTACTTTGAATTTTTGATATATGCAAGAGGCATAGTAGAGAATTGGACATGCATGTGATCACATGGGGACCACAAGGAAAGGAAAGAGGAGTCAGCTCTAATGCACTACTATTTAGGAACTATATATTCCATTTCACGTTTTTGACATTGGATACCTAATTTGATAAAAAAAAAACATTGAATACCTAATTATTTTGAAACATAAATAATAATTATATATATATATATATATATATATATATAATTGGAAAGGCATAAAAATTACAGTTAACATAATGATTTCATTTCAAATGCAAAATATTTAGCTCAATCCCTTTCAAATGAACGACTTCATCCTCTCACCAACACCTCACCTCACCTTCATCCTCTCACCAACACATCTTTCCCACTTGGTGAAAAGATGGTGAAAATTATTTTATTATTAATTTGATAAAAGGTTATTTTGAAAAAATATATAAATCTGTTACAGCATTAGAAATTTAATTTAATTAATCTGATGGGCTATTTGTATTTAGATTTAAAATTAAAGCAAGATGGTCCACTAATTTAGGAGTTATATAAATAATGTGGAATTGTGATCCATATCATTATGTTTCCAACCGATATTTTTTTTTACTTAATTAAAACATCTATATATCCGGATTCACCTTCTGATTTCCACGCTTAATGTAACATCTTGATTTTTACTTATAAGATATAATTATAATTAGGAAATAATTATTTATATATAAAAAAATAAATTATTTCAAAGAAGAAGAAGAACAAAATAATGATGATGTTAAAAAAAATAGTAAAATCACATAATTTGAAGATCAAAGATACTTTTTGAACAATATTATTATATATTATTTTTTAAGTGATATTTGCAATTTTCTAATTCTATTATTTTCTTTAATCTGGATTGTTTTGGCAAAGTAGGCATTTATAGATGCATCGTTTGCCTTTTCTTTTAAATTACTACCGACATGAACACATAAGAAGCAAGACAGTAGCTTTGATATTTTTTTTTTTGTTCAAAAAGTATCTTTGATCTTCAAATTATGTGATTTTAATATTATTTTTAAATTTTTTTGCTATAGAGAAATTCTGAACTAATATTATTGGTGCTTTCTTTTAAAAAATAAGTTCATAATGGCAGACAAGTCTCTACAGCACCAAAATTACCTTCCGTAGTGTGCGTCCTCATTTCTATGTTCTTTTATCCAGAAACAGAGCCAATGGCAAAACTTCCTCAGGTAAATCATGTTATCATATCAATCAGCTTCCAAAGTTAATGCTAATAATAAAAGGAATCTCATCAAGCATTGTTCCTTTCTCCAAGGCATTCGCTCTAATCCATCACTTTTGCTTTTATCCCTTCCATTCTCACTTTTAATTAATTTTTTTATTCTTTTTTCTTATATATTTTCTTTATTAAAATTTTATTACCCCACTTCTTCAATTTTTTAGAATTCAACTCATAAAAATTTTTTCTCCCCTTCCTTCCCCTTCAAATCCCTCACACCAAACAGACTAAGAGTTAAAATGAAAATATGCTGTACATTGATTTGGATATTAAAAATATCCCAAAAAATTAAGTCAGCTACAAAAATTAAAAAATATTAAATTATCCCAATTTTATTGTCAAATTGTATATTAGAATTGATATATTTGCCATTAATTTTTTTACTTTTTATTTTAAGTAACAAACACACATAGATTGATACGGTAATTGCTCAGCTTTATTTCCTTTCTTAGCTGTCTTCTACTTGTCTTCTGAAAAGCATGGATTGGTTTGAGCCAAAAAAAAAAAACATACATTGGGAAAGGAGCTGCAAAAATCTTGAAAAGAACACTTAAGATAATAAAAAAGTGTTAAAGATAAAATACTTTACTGAAAAAAAAAAAGCAACATATCATCGCATGTCAAGGAATAATCATTATTTGGAAAAAAAAAGTCCGTGGAAACTTCTTTTTTGGTCACAATCTAATTTTTTTGATAAACTAGTCATAATCTAACTTGGTAAAGCCTTTTATAATATTTTGATCAAATAAAAGCCTTTTATAATTGACTCGTTATTCTTGTGCAGGTTAAAAATAATAAATTTACAAATTCTTTTTGTGTGTGTGTTGTAATTCAACTGTTTTTTTTTTTCAAGTCTTTGATCATCGTTGACTTATTAATTATTACTCAATTCTGGTCATTTACTTAATGCACTTATGCCCATCAATAACAATAAACATACATATACATAAAATCAAAAAGCTTCTTAATAACATAATTTGGTATCTTAACTCCCTCGCTCAAACACCCACGCAAACTACTTCAATTTCATTCCACTTTATTCTATCTACACTTGATATAAATTATTCATATCAAAATGAAACGGTTTAAATTTATTAATTTTTGAATATTAATTGTTTAAACTATTTGATAGGGAGAACAAGGTTCCTCATGGAGACAAACAAAATAGGTCATTGAGATTTGAGATAGATAGACATATATGTTATCATGGAGCGCATAAATATGAGGAACATGGAACTATAGGAAAGTGGAATGGGAAGGCACTATGCTTTTTTCTTTAAAAAAAAAAATATAATATTTTTTATTTAATTAATCTGGAATAAGGATATAACTGCGTATTTAGATCTTTCGCATACTAATAAGTTCATGGCCCGTTAGTGCACCTTTAGAAAATAACATCAGGAATGCCACTTTACCCATAAATATTTACTTATAGATATGTTTAATGTTGCATAACTCCATTCACCTTGATTTTGATGTTTCATTGCCTTTTGCATCTATACTACTCCCTTCAGTCCTTAAAACGATATATATTTACTTAATTTGATTAGATTAAGAAAGTTAGTTGAGTTAATTAATATGATGTATATTTTCTAAAGTTCCATAGTCATCTTTCCAAATTCCTAGATTCCCTCCCCTTATTGATTGTTGTTAAGGCAGGTAACATCAATAGGGGAAGATTTGAAAAAAGAAAATTGATAAATATGAAAATGATATCTCATATTTAGGATCAAGATCAACTTCCTAAATATGTCTTACATTAAAGACTGGAAGAGTATTCTATAAAATTTACTTTGGATGACTCAATGTAAAAGTAGCTTTTATTTTATTTTTTGACTAACAACTTTATAATTATTGGGGAAAAAATATTTCTAGCGACCATAATTGAGGCAGTGATATGTGACGAAATATAAGATGATTAATTAACTTTTTTATCAACTCCTTAAAAAAAACATATGAAATAGTGATAACACACTCACTTGCTATCTCTATCATTAGAGGTGGAATCAATGTATTTTTGCTATTCTTAACTTCTTTTAATATGTTTACAATCAACTTCTTTATTTTGTTTACAAGGAATATTCAAATTGCAAAAATATCATTTATTTTGTTAAAATCAAAATTATTGCTTTCAATTTTTTCTTGAAGTCTTTCACCATTCAAATTTTAAGAGATGGCTTATACTATCGATTAGTTTGGTCCCCCACTTTCAAAATTTCCACACTTGAATAGTTAATGACAGAGACTGTTCATAATTTGGACAAAATTTGTTAGCGTGTGGTGGAAAATTCTTTTGTAGTCATATTCTAATTTTATAAAGTCTTTCACAATTGACTTCTTGTTTCGCTTTATGCGTCTCAAAAACGGGAAGTTAATTTTTTTTATTCGTAATTCAACTTTTTAAAAAAAAATCTTTGGTCATTTACTTGATGCTCTTGCCCATCAATAGCAATATACATATACATAAATTCATCAAACTTTGTAGGATAAAATACACAAAATTCCCTTAAACTTTAGGCAAGTTGCACATCAGCTCCCAAACCTTTAAAATTTTAAATTTAGGACCCTAATGTTTTGTGTTTTAACTATCAACTTCCCCACCATTAAAATTACTGTTAAAGTTACCATTTTCTATGAAGCTATACTTTTTTTATTTTTTATTATATACCATGTCATTTAAAAAATAACACTTAGCATTAGACATATTTTAACCAACCGTTTAATAATATAGTTTAGTATCATAACTCCCTCCCCAAAACACCCATTATTATGCCTTGCGGAAAATTCTTTCATTGTCATGATCCAACTTTGTAAAATATTTCACGATTGAGTTGTTGTTGTTGTTTTGTGCGTATTTATTAGGGCGATGTTAATGTGGGTCATTCTATAGGTGTGTATGAAAGTTGATTATATAGACTAATATGAAAGTTGTTTTTCCCATCCTAGTGGATTATTTGGCTAGTTTAGCTCATAGTATGTCCGTTAACTTTGCTATCCTTGATCACCCGCCACCTTCATTCCAAGGGGTGGTTGTTGATCATGGATGATTGTATTGCTTTTGGGTTTCCTTTGTGAAACGTGTACTATTGGTACCCCGTCATAGGGTATTGTAATCCAGCTTTCATTCAAAATAAATAAATAAATAAACAACCACATGATTAGTCACAACGTGTGGAATGGGATTCCAACTTTTTTGCCACTAGTATTATTTTCCTCACAATATCATTTCATGAATGAGGTTATTTTCGTTATTCGGATCCATATGTTTTCCGTAGTTGACGGGCATAAGAGCACTATATTTGTACGTGTTAAATTTGGCAAAGTTATAATCAATATGCTTTAGCTAACCTATATGTTTGGTCATCTGAGGGGTGTTTACGAACCTCATATTCAATTTAAAAAATTATTTTGCACTTTACAAGATAAAGCTTTGAATAATTAAATTTAAGAATGTTTTGTTAGTATTAAATTGTCGAGTTATCATTTAAAATTGTTATGACCCGGCCCATTTTTCACAACGGTGTTAATATTATATAATGGAAAATACACTTTTTATAAAGTTGTATATGCCAGTCATCCAAGTTTAAAAAGTTGGATTATAGCAATGATTATATGAAAATTACCGTACAATTCGTTGCTAGTATTCTTGCAAGGATATAGCAAAACAAGTCAAGAAAAGAAAAATAAATAAATTTGACAGAATAACGATGAAATAGCTAATGAATGTGGTCATTCTATAGGTGTCTGTATGAAAGTTGATTATAAACCAACAAACAGCCACGTGCTCAGTCCCAACGTGTGGAATGGGATTCCAACTTTTTTGTTAATATTTTTGTCCTAACTCTTAAATCTTTCACCCAAGGATAGTTAATAAAAAGGAGACTATTCATTATTTGGACATATACACTAGCCAATATAAGCATATAAACTTGTCAAAATAGACACATACACTTACCAGTCTAAGGGCAAACTAACTTGCCAATGTATAACTTATCAGTATAGGCATATAAACTTGTCAATATATAACTTGCCAATATAGGCACATAAACTTATCAAAATAGGCAAATACACTTGACAGTATAAGGGGAAATTGACTTCAACTATCAATTGTTTAGGGCAAGAAGATAATTTTATATTTAGAATCTATATCACTGAGGTTCTTAGGGAGTTTTTAGATAGGGAAATCTACCCTAGAACTTTATATATATATATATATTGGTCTTTAGGACCTGAGTGCGATTTTCTCTAAAATTATAGGGAAATAATAATAATGTTCATGCTCATTTGCCCTTAGTGGGCAATTCGAACCATACCCTTAGGGTTTGTTTGGTAGGAGGGAAATGAAAGGGAAGAGATAAGAAGGAAAATTTTTATCAGTTGTATTTTAAAAAGTTGGAGAAGTATGGTCATAAAATTTTAATAATGATAAGATGCAAAATAAAAGAGAGAGAAAAATAAATTAAAAATTTTAAACCCGATATCTCCAATTTCTTTTAAAATTTAAGTCATGATTTTTTTCCCTCCCCTCCCTTTCAAATCTCTTGTACCAAACAGCCCCTTAATGTAGCTAATTTTATAGTCTTGGACAACAATAAACCAACCCATTTTCAGAGATTGCAAGTTATAGATCCTTAAGCCCAAGGCAGAGTGATGTTTATGCCCAGCGTTAACCAACAAAGCCCATCCACCCATATATCCACGGAGAAGATAAAGGAGAATGCTGGCCATTGTTTCATTTCTTATTTTCTTTCTTGCTTATTTTTTCCTTGAAACATTATTCCTTTAATTTTTCCTGTAATTCTTTCTGTTGGACTATATACCCTAAAGCTTGAACTTAGTCGTCCGATATACTCGGATATAAATTCTTTAAACATTTGTACCTTCTCATCATCTATTCTCATTAATTACCTCTAGACTGATAAGCATTCAACTTGAACTCTAGGCTGATAAATCCTTGATTTCTGTTCATATAGTTTCATAAAAATTTAATTTGAATTTAAAGATTGATATATATATTTTAAACTCGGACTAAATCCTTATGAAACTATAAGGAGCAAAATCAACAATTTAAAACTGTATGAACTAAAACCAAAATTTGATCAAAATGTAAGGAGCAAAAATGATATTAACCCTTGTTTTTTTCAATGTTGAAATATGGATCACCAATGCTAAATTGCTAAGCTGTGATTAAGTTGGATGCACTTGCGTTCTAAGACTGCAAATAAAGTCTCAATCCAACATGAAAAGGAAATGACAGAAAGAGGTGTATTTATATATATAATAGAAATCAATTGTCAAAAAGATTTGGCAAGATAAGGATTGAATGAGGAGCTTTACATACCTTAACCTCTCCTAATCTGAATTTGGTGAAAGAATTCGTCATCAAATTAGCAATCTTTCCAATTTGCTCTACCTTGACAATAAAAAATAAAATTAAGCACAAAAATAAGACCATAAAAATCAAACATGCATAATCTAAATAATACAAATAAATTATACAGGTCAAAACCTGTCAGCTTTCTATATCTTTATTTCTATATCTATAGGCACATAAACATCCAATTTAGTCATCTTTAATTGACATAATTGGTATTGCAAGTGCCTTCACAATGTTAGATATAATTATTGTACGAATAATATGTCAATGTTGAAATATGTATCATTTATAATAATAAGCTATGATTATTTGTTTGGTTGCATTTGCGTGCTGAGACTGCAAATAAAGTCTTTCAGCCAATTATCATAAGAAAACGAGGGGGACTGCGATAAAGGAAGCTCCATATTCAATATTTATAAAAATGATACTCCCTCCGGTCATAATTATAAGACAACATTTGAGAGTTGAACTTGGTCCTAATTTTAGGACAAATTTCTATTTTTTGTCAATTTCTTCCCAAAATACCTCATATTGATACTTTTTCAATAATAATTAAACACAATAATAATTTAATAAGAGTAGATTGGAAATTGTTGAGGGAGATTGATGACACCGGATTGTATGAGAGCTTGGAGAAGTCGTGTGTGAGACAGGAGAGGTACAAGAAAAAATAAAGAATTAATGTAATTAGATGCCATTTTAAATTTTAAATAAGGGTATTTTAGGAAAATAAATATGATTAACTAATTTAACCACTATCCTTAATTTCTCCAAAGTTAGGTAAATATGTCCTATAATTAGGATCGGAGGGAGTAAGTGATTATTATTTGTCCCTTTACAGAAAATAAATATATAAAAGTAATAACCCACACCACGTAACAAGGGTTTTCTTCCCATAATCTTTTGTTAATCTCACAACTTAAAGTCATAAATTTCCATAGAATGAATTACTTACAATGAAGGGAGAATAAAAGAAGATGTATCCAATGCTATCCAAAAATAACACTTATCATTTGACATATATTTTAACTAACCTTTTAATAATATGGTTTAGTATCTTAACTCCCTCCTCAAAACACCCATTATTATGCGTTGCGGAAAATTCTTTCATTGTCATGATCCAACTTTGTAAAATATTTCACAATTGAGTTGTTGTCGTTATTATTATCACTGTGCCTATTTAAAAGGGTGATGTTAATGCGGGTCATTCTATAAGTGTGTGTGTGTGTGTGAAAGTTGGTCATATAGACTAGTAAACGACCACACAATTAGTCAAAAAGTGTGGAATAGAACGTGTGAAATAGGTCCAACCTCTTTGCGAGTAGTATTATTTGTGTCCCAACTTTTAGATTTTCCTCACAATACCACTTCATGAATGAGATTATATTCATTATTTAGATCTATATGTTTGCCGTAGTTGACGGGTGTAAGAGCATTATATTTGTACGTGTTAAATTTGGCAAAGTTATAATCAAATATGCTTTGGCTAACCTATATGTTTGGTCATGTGAGGAATGTTTAAGAACCTCATAATCAATTTAAGAAGTTATTTTACACTTTACGACATAAAACTTTGAATAATTAAATTTTAAGCATGCTTTGTTAGTATTAAATTGTCGAGTTATCATTTAAATTTGCTATGCCACCATTTTTCACAATGGGGTTAACATTAGATAATTGAAAATACACTCTAGTAATATTTTGGTTCATTCTACATTCTAGTAATATTTTATGCATCTGAAAAATCCCTATTTTATTATATGTTTTTATATTTTATTTGGGGATTTTGTCATGATAATTGCGCTTAAAATGACTTCTTTATGCTTAATTGAGATTAAGAGTAAATACATTGAATTAAGACTAAAAAGGGCAAAATTGTCATAAAAATTTATAATTACTCTTAATCATTTATTTTTGAGAAGATTTGATGTTGGGTAAATTATTTTTACTTGTAGGAACTTGGAAAATGGGATTAAAATGGAAAATGGCAGTTTGGGGCTCAAATTTACAAAATGTCAGTTTGGTCCCACGAATTTTGAAAATGCCAATTTGGTCTACGAGTTCAACTGCTGCGTTTTGGTCAGTATACACTAGGTCAGATCTGAAATCAGCTGGATATTAAAAAGAAGAACAGAACCAGAGACGCGGAGGACGAACGAGATATCACAGCCGCAAGCCACGAACACCAGGGACCTTCACATCTTCTTGATCACATTTACCATCCTCCATTCTCGCCGGCGGCACCTTCCACCACCACTGCCGCCGGCGAGCATCATCCACAGCAGCGCCAGAACAGAGCTGAGAAGAGAGTTGTAGCGGGAGACAGAACAGAACGGAGGGAGCTGAGAGTCGAACCAGAAAGGGGAGGAGTTAACCGCAAGCCTCAAGCATACACCACTGTCATACTTCCCTCAAGCTACCAGCGACCTCACTGATTTCTTTCCTCCAACCTTCACAGACCGTAGCATCTTCCTCTGTTCTGATTCATTTTAGCCGTGGCACTCTGTACTGATGTGGTTACAATTGCAATTACTGATTTATTTAAATCCATGGTTAATCTATCAAGTTTAATTGGTAGTTTTTCTATGGTTGGGCATTTAATTCAGACAGTGATTGTGTTGCTTTCTGACGCTGATTCCATGGGTGTTTGTGGCTAAGCTTCTCAATCCTTTGTAGCAAGAGGCAATGTCATGAGTTTGGAGCTTTAACAGGGGAGTTTTTGCTATTTTAATTCTTTATTTCTACATTATATTTGTAATTCCTAGGTCTTAGGATAAATTTTATAATGTTGAATTGATTTATTTTAATGTATTTGGAGATTTGTTTTGGCTTGAACCTTTGTTAGACATTTGATATTATGGTTAATTAGCTTAATTATCATTTCTTTGTGCTGATTAGTCATTGAATTGATAATTTTGTGAACATTTTGTGCTAATTTCAAGGTAGCTTGGTTAGTGGATCAATGATGTCTTGTGTTTGCATTGGTTAATTGAATGTGAATTTATTAATTATATTTAGCATTGGGTTTTAGCATCATTAATCTTAAGTTTTCATATGGGTGGCCATTGTTAAATTAAGATTAATGAGAAAATCAAGTGGTAATGCGAGGTGGCTCGGTTATTGGATCAAAAGCTAAATATGATTTTTAGGTTCATTTAATTGCTAGAGTGCTTAATCAACCTAATTTAGAGAGATTAATATGCAAGGTGGCTTGGTATTAATCAATCTAAGTTAGGCCTAATCTAAGGGGTGGCCTTTAGAGTTATTTTGGAACTAGCATGATTAAATCTCCCATAATCATTTGAAGTGAGGATTGCTTGCGCCATTGCTATGAGGGATTGCTTATTCCATTGTTTTCTTTCGTTTCATTAAATCCATTGTCATTCTATTTCATATTTTCAAGAAAAATCCTAAAAAGAATTAGTTTAGAACAATTTAATTCTTAATTGCAAAAAGTAGTTGATAGTTAAAAAGACCAAATTTTTCCATTTTCAAACATTTCATGTCAATCATTGCACTTAGTTCCTAGGTAATTAATAAAAGGCTCTTCGAGAGACGATCCGGGATTGCACCCTATATTGCAATCCTTGGTTTAATTTTGAAGAAGGTTACCAAGGCACAAAACCGACAAAGCCTTATGTTCTTCAGCATCTAACATTCTAAATTATTTTTTTAATAACATTCAGTATCCAAATTGTGGTAGAGCTATCAAAACGGGTCGAGTCAGTCTGGCTAGCCCGTCTAAATGAAGGGTTAGGCTTTACTTTGATGCATTTGTTGTGTAAAGTGATCGAGGCCCACATCGGTGCTCTGATTTCTTATGGGTACTTCTAGAAGTCAGTTGGATTCCAAGTACGCTCAAAATAGTTATATGGTATCAATTTCTATTGTTTATGTTTTTACATGGATAAATTCTAATGAAAAAGTATAGAGAGGGATTATAATGGATGATTTAAGTTGCTATCTATCCTTGCTATGAAGAATTGTTGTCCATAGTTATAGAGGCATGTATCAGTCGAAGTTTTTCTGCTACATATATTTGTTCATTTTTGCCATTGGTATCTGTGTGTTCAAAACTTTACAAGATAATATATTTCGATAAAGATGCCCTTGTTTCTTAATTTTTTTCCTTCATTCTCTAATGTTTCATATGATGTATGTGTTTTTTAAATGTGAAGAAAAACTTGGCATGTGAAAGTTTGGGACTCCAATAGGAAAAAAAACATCTATCGATCTTAGCTGTTAGTATTTATGAAATTGGGTCATAGGAAAACCAAAGTTTCTAGTCAACAACATATTGTTATAAAAATGTAAAGGACAAGAAAACGAAGGATTCACACCAAGGTTCTGAAACCCGGACCGGTCATTGGACTGGTCGGGGTACTGGGTCAAGGGTCAGTGGGTCATACTGGAGTCAAACAGAAGTTAAACCGAAACCAAACATGTGAGAAATTGAATATTTTAAGCTTATTAATATGAAATTTTAAGAAAAAATATTAAAAAAAATCGATTTTTCAAAAAAAAAAAATGGCGAACCGGTTCAGTCACCAGACCGAACAGGTTCATGGTTCAGTTTGCCAGTTCCCGGGCTAGACCGGCCTGTCCAGGTTCCAAAACACTGATTCCCACCGAAGAATTACATAGATATAGAAAGAAAAACCATAAGAAAGGAATCATTTTGGCTGTCTTTAGTTTTTGAGATTGGGTCACGAGGAAATGGTGTTTTTAGGTCACAAAATTAGTTTCATTGCGTAGAGTTTGAAAGAATGAAGAGAATGACACCAAAACGTGAGAAACGAATGTCGGAAGGAGATATAGAGGTGAGAAGTTTCGGGTTCCACAAACCTAACCCTTCTCATCAGCCAGGTCGGATCTGACCCGGCTGAAGGTTTTAGATGATACCCTAATTCCAAACGACATCGTTTTAGTTTCAGGGGTGTCTCCTCCTTTTTATCGATACGGCGTCATTTCACTTAAAAAAAAATTCAAGCAGCATTCTGGGCTTTGAGAGTATTTGATCAAATAAAAAAAGTTCTTAATGGGCTCTAAAGGTTGGGTTGAGATTGTTTAAAAAAGAAGAATCTGGGTTTTTTTTTAATGTACGATATGGGCTATTTTCATTTTGGGCCAGAAAAATGATTTTTTTTTTGAGTTTTCCCCATATATTTTGTTTTCTTCTTCTCTCATGGGGCGTACGAGGGCTCATTTTGGCTTCGATTGAGACATAATTTATTTTTAAAAATCCCTAAATTCATAATTTATATTTGAACATATAATTTTTCTATTTTCAAAATATATTTGGGTCTGTGTTGAATTTTTTTAGTGCTGTTATAATGTTTTTTGTGTGTTTAAAAAAATTTTTGAATATATTTTCTTAACATTATATTTTATTTTTGATAAGTATAAGTCAATAGAATTTTAAAAACACTAAAATCAATTCAAATAGCATTATGGGCTTAGCGAGTATTTGACTAAATAAAAAAATTTGCTTGGGAGGGTTGCCCTCATATTGGGCCCGATAGTACCCAAGAAATTAGTCATCGGACTCGCTTCGGTGGATACCCTGTGTAGCACAAAAAAAAAAAGTTTTTAATGAGCTCTGAAGGTTGGGTTGAGACTGTTTAAAATAAAGGATTTGGGATTTTTTTATGTACGATCTGGGCTATTTTCATTTTGGGCTAGGAAAGTGATTTTTTTTTTTAGTTTTTCCCAGATATTTTGTTTTCTTCTTTTCTCATGGGGTGCATGAGGGACTCATTTTGGCTTCGATTGAGACACAATTTATTTCTAAAAATCCCTAAATTCATAATCTATATTTAAACATATGACTTTTCTATTTTTAAAATATGCTTGGATCTGTGTTGAATTTTTTAGTGCTATTATAGTGTTTTTTGTGTGTTTTAATAAACTCTGAATATATTTTATTTTTGATAAGTATAAGTCAAGAGAGTTTTAAAAGCACTAAAATCAAACATTTTATTCTATTCAACAATATTTTTTTATTTTTTTTCTAAATATCTCTAAATTCATAATCTATATTTGAACATATAATTTTTCTATTTTTAAAATATGTTTGGAGCTTTTGTGTTGAATTGTTTAGTGCTATGATAGTGTTTTTTGTGTGTTTAAAAAAATTCTGAATATATTTTTTAATAATATATTTTATTTTTGATAAGTATAAGTCTTGCGAATTTTAAAAGCACTAAAATCAAACATTTTATTCTATTGAATAATTTTTTTTTTGAAAAATTTATACCTAAGGGTGAATTTTTCGTAGTAGCTTAAAAAAAAAATAAAGGAATACCTGGGCAAAAGAAATTGTTAGCAAACAAAATTGAGGTAATGATATTTGTATATGTTGTGTGTGTCTGGATTATATTTGAGTACTTATTTAACATATCATGACGAAACATGAGACGATAAGTATAAGTCAAGAGAATTTTAAAAGCACTAAAATCAAACATTTTATTCTATTGAACAAATTTTTTTTTTTTGAAAAATTTATACCTAAGGGTGAAATTTTCGTAATAAGTTAAAAAAAATAAAGGGAGAGCGGGGCAAAAAAATTGCTAGCGAACAAAATTGAGGTAGTGATATTTGTATATGTTGTGCGTGTCTGGATTATACTTGAGTAATTATTTAGCACATCGATGAACTATGAGACAATAAGTATAAGTCAAGAGAATTTTAAAAGCACTAAAATCAAACATTTTATTTTATTGAACAATATGTGATTTATATTTGGATTGGTCGTGACATAAGTTGTCACGCCCTTATCTCAATTTCAACCTTTACCAGAGTATTTGCGGAAAACGACGTGCGGTTCGGTAGGCAACATAGGAATAGCATAACTATACTGATAATATGTGCATGATTACATATATTCCCCATAGGGGTTCGTACCTGATAAATTTAAATAATGTAGCCGTACAAGGCTACCAGGGTGTCTAAACCCATCCCAGTAAAACGGAGATATCTTCTCGTCTTCGTTCCACCACTGCTGTCCCCTTCATATGGCTCTCTGCATTGTTTTCAGCATATCTTCTGTCGTCTCCTGTCTAAATTGTTGGTAGGGGAGGGTGAGATTCGAGAGAATCTCAGTAGGAAATAGATACCATAATGCATGCATGATTGATGCTATGTGTATGACATGTTAGCTTTATCTAGATGTATGCCTCATAATGACATTTCTGCATGCTCAATGTTTCATACAACAAACCTATGGCCACAGCGAAAACAGAAACAGAGCTTCATTTATTCAAATATGCTCTACACAATCAAGTAAAGCAATCACATACATCATTACACAAGCAAAGATATCAAATACATGCAAGTAAGGTAAGTCTCCTACCTCTAATCTTTCTCCTCGATTTGCGTGCCAACAGCTCGGGGCTCCATATTTGATCCTACAATGTCAAATGTACTATTTAGACACTTCCATAGTGTTTCTGGGGGTTATATGAGTCTATCTTAAAAAATTACTAAAATACCCCCGGGGCCCGGCCCCATCATACCCAGTCCGGCTGTACTTTTCTCAAAATTCTAACATGGGCTATCCTGACATATTTTCGCCCAAGGAATCTATTTCCGGACTCGGAATTACCAAATTCACTTCCAAAAGACGAAATTACCCTTGGCAGCCCTTATTTCAGTGTTTTAGGGGCATTTTCGTAATTATGCTTTCTCGGCCTTTTCCGAAAAAGTGCCCAACTGTAACCCCACCTATTTTCGCTCACTGAATCCAATGGAATCATCAAATCATTGAAAATCCAACTCTAAGACCCATTTACAATGCTGACCGAAATATATAGGTTTTAAGGGGAAAATTGGGGTTTTTCGGTTTCGGCTCCGTAAACACGTTCCTTTCTACTCCTAACCACTTTATTGACTATTCCATTAGGTTATAACTACCATTTAGTATCAATTTGGGCAGCATAACAGCCCTACATACCCATTTCCAAAGATTAAAACAAATGGCAATCCGGCGAAATTTCACCGATTAAATTGCCCACAGCAGCTAGAATAGTCAATACACAAGAGTTTGGAAGTTACCTCAAGCTCCCACTTGATTTTCCTTGACTTGGCTGAAAACCCTAGGTGTTTTAACACCAAAAGAGGAGCTTCCAAACCTTAAAGAACATAAAGGAGTAGCTTAGGATCGGAGTTATACGCGTTAGGAGCTAGATCGTCGGAGAAATCGGCTTACCTTGCGAGTTCTCTTCTCCTTTTCTCCCAAAACCCTCTCAACTCTTTTTCTTTATTTTGGTTTCAGAATGGCGTCGAAATGCTGTAGGAGGAAGATGATGTTTCTTTAATAATCTTATGCCTATGTCATTGCTTATGTCATCAACAATTTTCCATTTTCGGATTTTTCAGAAATTTTGGCAGATTTCTGCCCAAACTTTAAAAAATCATAACTAATTCTAGAAAAATCGAATTGAAGTGATTTCAAAGCCTATAGAACTCTTATTGAGTCTATTTTCAAGGAAAAATATATAATTTTACTTTATGAAATCACAAAATTCCCAGAATTTCATTCTTTGCATATTGTTCCAGAAATTTCACAGTTTATCTGTGCTGACTTCAAAAATTCATATCTTTTTGTGTATAGCTATAATTGCGTCATATGGCCTATCAAATTAAAGCTTAGGATGTCTACTTTCATCCTGTAAAATTTCATAATTTTTTCTTATCATTTAGTCTTCCAAAACCTTATGATAAGCTCACTGCCTCATAGGCGATTTTATCGAAAACATAATTATATTCTCCAAAATTCACCATTTTACTTTCTTAATACCCCAAAGATATTAGAATCATTAGGGAATATATTTGGGACATCTACTAAATCGGGGTTTAGTAGTCCACTTAATTTAGGCTTATTCCCAAGCCTCCAATCCCAAAATTCGGGGTATTACATAAGTGGCTTTTATGAAACTGAATTTGTTTGGATGATTATTTTGAAAAACAAGTTTAGATGCATAATGACTAAAAGGGCATGAGTTGTATAATATATAATTTAATAATTTAAGAAAAATATTAAAATTATAAAACTAAATGTTAGTGTATTATAAAAAAATGTAAATGCTAAAAAGCATTTAATTAAATGTATTCAATAAATATAAATATATGTAAGTATAAAATTAAAAAATAGTATAAAAATTGTCAGCCAGAAAAATGATATGAAAAATTAAAAAATGATAAAAAAAATATGTTGAAAATGATTTTCACCCTCCAAAGCATTAAAAATAAATACTCGCAGTAAAAACTAAAGAAACGTAAGTGAAGCATAAGGGAGGTGTTGAAGAAGGGAATAGATAATAATACGGAGGTGTTGATAGATAGGCAAATAAGGACAAAATTGTAAGGAAGAAAAAATGAGGAGGGGATAAATGTAGTCGTGAATTCATAGCCTTGAAAAGCTATAAAAAGTGGCTTCTCTCGCGCAATTATTCAGGAAAGCTATCCCAAACATGTAAAAAATATCCAACCTAGCTATTAGTTTTTCATCATTTGGGCTATGAAACACTGATCCAAACGTATCCTAAATTTCATGTTCTCGGCTTTTCCACCATAGAGAGTGAAGAAGTTTCTATTATGAATTGAAAAGAAATTAAATACCTCATCCAAAAAAGAATTGGGTCCCACCTTCTTTTTTTTAAAATAACATTATTGTCCTTACAAGTTTACTTGTTGATGAAATTTTTGGTTTTAATTATGTAAGTCTACTGAAAGGTTGATTATGATTATTTTCCAATTTTATTCTTATTTATGAAAGTATCCAAATATATGCTTTTTGAAGATGATGTAGTTCTGTTGTTGAATCTAAAGAGGAAATTAATTTTAAACTTGAGATATGGAGATAGACTTTGAAATCAAAGGGCTTTCGCTTAAGTAGGAATAAAACTGAATATATGTATTGCATGTATGATAAGAGATAAGATCGAAGTGAAGTGGAAGTTAAATTGGGGGGCAGGCTATTTCGCAAGTGACAAATTTCAAATATTTGGGATCAGTTATACAACAAGATGGTGAAATTTATGGAGATGTCAATCACAGAATTCAAGTTGGATGGTATAAATGGAGAAAATCTAGTGGAGTTATTTGTAATTGAAAAGTACCTAATAAGGTAAAAGGGAAGTTTTATCGCATTCTTATAAGACCAGCAATCAAGGTTGTCAAACTCGCAAGTTTAAGTAAATTCGTGATAGTGATATAAATTCGTATTGTGAACTCGAATCGTAAACTCGTAAGAGTTTAGTTTTACCATTGAATACACATTATTAGCATATAATTAAATAATTAAAATATAAAAAGTTGACAACAATTTGATTTAAATATATTTTAAATCCAAATAATTGAAATTAAATTTATCAACATTCATAATTTATCGTATTTAATAAAGAAATTTCTATAAAATTCATATATAAAGCCGTTGAGTATAATTAAATTAAAAAAATTAACACGAGTTTAAGGGTGTGTTAACACAGTTTATAAGCTAGAAACGTAAAAACGGTAAACTCGTGAATTTAACCGAGTTTACAATGGTCACGAGTTTACCAATGACTTGACTCGATTATATAAGTTAGAAACGTAAAAACGGTAAACTCGGAGAGTTAACTCGCGAGTTTGATAACAATGCCAGCAATACTATATGATCCATATTTAAAATTCTTAACTCCCTTCGCAATGCAATTCTTTTATTGTCATGATCCAACTCTGTAAAATATTTGACAATTGATCTGACTTGTTATTATTGTTATTGTCCATATTTAAAAGGGAAATGTTGATGTAGTCATTATATACTATTGGTGTTTGTATGAAAGTTGATTATATGGACTAATAAACAACCATATGATGAGTCACAACGCGAGGAATGGGATTCTGACTTCCTTGCTATTATTTTGTCCCAACTTTTAGATTTTCCTCACAATGACACATTTTTTTTGGGGAGAATTACACTTAGGTCGCAAGAAAGAAAATAAATGAAGAAATAATCCCTGGAGATTGCAAAATGAAAAAATGGTCCTATTAACAACTCTAGGAGCCTGTATTGACAACTCGTTAACAACTCCATGAGTTTATATTAACAACTCTATGGGACCATTTCTTCATTTCTCTTCTTCCTTGAGACCTAAGTGTAATTCCCCCCCCCCCTTTTTTTTGATCAGGTTCACAATGACACTTTATGAATGCGACTATTTATTATTTGGATCTATATGTTTGACGTGGCTGATGGGCATAAGAACACTATATTTGTATGTGTTAAATTTTTGCAAAGTTATAATTAAGATATTTTGGCTAACCTATACGTTTGGTCTTCTGAGATATTTGGGAACGTCATAATCAATTAAAAATGTTATTCACACTTTACGAGATAGAACTTTGAATAATTAAATTTTAAGCATGCTTTGTTATTATTTAATTATCGAGCCATCATTTAAATTCACTGCCATCATTTTTCACAATGGTGTTAACATTAATAATTGAAAATACACTTTATAAACTTTAAAAAGTTGGATTATTAATGTGTTGATCATCCAAAAATTACCATACGATTCTTTGTTAGTATTCTTGCAAGGATATAGCAAATAAGGTAAAAGAAGATAGAGGAAATTGTTAAAATAACTAGGGAGAAGAATACCTTTATTAGAGCATTCATGCAAATGATATGTTATGAAATAAAGGGAAAGATGAGAAGAGAAAGAAAGAATGAGTAGAAAGCAAAAAAGGAGAAATTCTCATTCACTATTTAGTATTGTGTGAAATACATAACATATGTCTTCTATTTATAGGAATAATTCTCTAATCTACAATTAATGTGATTTCATAATCATAGGAAATAATGAGAGAGAATATGAAGTAATGATGGATATGAACATTCATAAATATTATATTTATAATAAATAAAAAGTTGTCTTCGATTAATAGCCTATTTACTTGTTGTCTGATTCAATTAATATATACTTGAAAGTTTGTCACTTATATAATTTAAGACAATTTTTTTAACCTGAGTAATTTAGGAGACATTCATACTTAGCCTATTACAAAGAATTGAAGACATTAATTACCTTGATTAAGCTAGAAAGGATTTTGTTTAAAAAAGGGAAATTCCAAAAAAATACCTTCAGATTTTAAAATCTCAAATCCATTATTTCTTAATAAAATCTCAAATCAATTTCTTTTAACCGAGGTGGTGGTCTGGTGGACATGATTTGAAATTTGTAATAAACTTAGTTTTCTTAATTATAATATGATGCAGAGGTAGGTCATGTATGCAGTTCCCACATAGGTGCATTACAAAAGTATATATATTTCTCATTCCAATATTTTCTATATTTCAATTAATAATAATCCTTTATATATTCATCAACTTTGTATTTTTTGTGTTGTTTTTTTTTTGCCCCTATTATTCCTCTAAAATGTGTAGTGCATCCCTCACAACACATAGGTAGTAAATGCTTGTTCTTACATAAATTATTAATAGTGTCCCTCATTTTTCAAATGTTGGGCAATGCATGTGCCTGATGTCTAGTGCTATAAAATTTTACTCTTCCTGATTATTTCATAGCATTTTTTGCAGAGAACTCAAAATCATAGGTTCTATATGGTGATATATAAAACAAAGTGTTTACTAAAAAGCAAATTGAGTTTGAGTTTACATGGCAAAAACGAGTATTTTTTCCCCTTTTATTTTCTTTTTGATGTCCGATAAATAAGATACATGAATGCAAAACTTATATTCGAATATTTTGTTTGACCTTTCTGAATGAAAATCATGAATGATGGCTGAGTCGAATTTAATTAATTATTACGTACAATACTATGTAGAAAGGAACAAGGGATAGGACAGCTTAGCCATATCCGCCCTGGGTGTGGTCCCACGGAGGCGACCGCACAATAATATTTGAAAATGGGATGAAGATGTATCACGTGGAAGTGACGCACCCAATCAAATCCCTCTCATGAATGAATTCCTTTATGAATTCCGCCCTGGGTGTGGTCCCAACCAACCGTAACCACCATCCCAACCATCTCCCCCCTACCTCTCCGCGTTTTCCACACGCCTCTCTCCTCAACCCTTTCTTCTAACGTGTTTCCCGCCCTGCCTTCCTGTTCATTATTCACCGCTCCTTCTTCCCATTCTTTTTTTTAACCTTTGGTCATTTGATGTCTAGCGCTTTTTCTAGTTATCCGAATAATCGACTAAAATGAATTGATTCTTTACAAATAATATGCCCCTCCAAGGTAAAAATCAAAAAACTTCTGAATACCATAATTTGGTATCATAACTTCTCATGGAGACAAACAAAATAGGTCATTGAGATTTGAGATAGATAGACATATATGTTATCATGGAGCGAATAAATATGAGGAAGATGGAACTATAGGAAAGTGGAATGGGAAGGCACTATGCTTTTTTCTCTAAAAAA
The DNA here is from genome assembly GCA_963210345.1 of Inga oerstediana. Lineage (NCBI taxonomy): Eukaryota > Viridiplantae > Streptophyta > Magnoliopsida > Fabales > Fabaceae > Inga > Inga oerstediana. The sequence continues at coordinate 64,121,638 of OY723401.1, read as the reverse complement.
AATAATATAATATTTTTTATTTAATTAATCTGGAATGAGGATATAACTGCTCATAGTTGTATTTAGGTCTTTAGCATACTAATAAGTTCATGACCCATTAGTGCACCTATCACCTTGATTTTATTTTCCAATTATATCAAATACCCTAATCTTATTTATGATATAGAGTACTAGATACTATTTGAAAATAACATCAGGAATGCCACTTTACCCGTAAATATTTTCTTATAGATATGTTTAATGTTGCATAACTCCATTCACTTTGATTTTGATGTTTGATGTTTCATTGCCTTTTGCATTTATACTATTCCTTTCAGTCCTTAATATGAGATATATTTACTTAATTTGATTGGAATAAGAAAGTTAGTTGAGTTAGTTAATATGACATATATTTTCTAAAGTGTCATAATCATCTTTCAAAATTCCTAGATTCCCTTCCCTTATTGATCATTGTTAACGGAGCATTAATAGCAAAAAATTTGAAAAAAAAAATTAACAAACATGAAAACGATGTTTCAAATTTAAGACCAACATCAACTTCCTAAATATGTCTTATATTAAACACCGGAGGAGTATTCTATAAAATTTAATTTGGATGACTCAATGTAAAAGTATTTTTTATTTTTTATTTGACTAACTTTATAATTATTGGGGGAAAAAATATTTCTAGCGACCAAAATTGAGGCAATGATATGTGACGAAATATTTAACATATCGTGACGAAATATGAGATGATTAATTAACCTTTTTTTATCAACTCCTTAAAAAACATATGAAATAGTGATGACACACTCGCTTTCTATCTCTATCATTAGAGGTGGAATCAGTGTATTTTTGTTATTCTTAACTTCTTTTAATATGTTTACAATCAACTTCTTTATTTTGTTTACAAAGAATATTCTCAAATTGCAAAAATATCATTTATGTTGTTACATTCGAAATTATTGCTTTCAACTTTTTATTGAAGTCTTTCACCATTCAAATTTTAAGAGATGGGCTATACTATCGATTAGTTTGGTCCCCACTTTCAAACTTTCCACACTTAAATAGTTAATGAGAGAGATTGTTCATAATTTGGACAAGATTTGTTAGTGTGTATGCTGGAAAATTCTTTTGTAGTCATATTCTACTTTTATAAAGTCTTTTCATAATTAACTTCTTCTTTTACTTTATGCGTCTCAAAAACGGCCAAGTAATCTTTTTTTATTCATAATTCAAATTTTTTTTAAAAAAAATCTTCGATCATTTACTTGATACTATTGCCCATAAATAGCAATATACATATACATAAATTCATCAAACTTTGCAGACTAAAATATACAAAACTTCCTTAAATTTTAGGTAAGTTGCACATCAGCTCCTATACCTTTAAAATTTTAAATTTAGGACCCTAATATTTTGTGTTTTAACTATCAACTTCTCCACCATTAAAATTACTGTTAAAGTTACCAGTTTCTATGAAGCTATAATTTTTTTTATTATATACCATGTCATTTAAAAAATAACACTTATCATTTGACATATATTTTAACTAACCTTTTAATAATATAGTTTAGAGTAAAATACTCTAACCTCCCTTGCGTTTTGCCTTAATTACACAGACCTCCCCTCTATTTTGAAAACATACATTAAGTCCAAATCATTAACTCCGTTAAGTATTTTTATTTTTAATTAAAATTTATATTAAAATAAATTTTATTTACTAATTTATCTTTCATCATTACTAATTCCTAATTTTGACTAAAATTGTTTAAGTAATTTAAGAGTTTCTTTTTCTTTTTCTTAACTTATTTTTTACTTTTGAAAATAGTTATATGTTAAATTTTTTTTTCATATTAAGATAAATACTTAATTAATTTAATTAATGTAGACATAGAAAACTTAATTAAAATATGATTAATCCTATTAATAGATGCATACTAAAATAAACATGTTTATAAATTTTTGTGCAAAAAATGTATTTAAAAAATTAAAATTTAAAATTAATATAAATCATATACTGGATCAAATTTACATTATTAATAACATATTATGAATAAAACATATTTCTTTCTTTTTCTTTTTTGCCTTTCATTTGAATGGCATAATTTGCAGTCATTTAAAAGAATACTAAATAAATAAGTTTCAATAAATATGATACATATTTAAAAGTTTTATAATATATTGGAAATTTTGAACATACATGTATTAGAACTATTTTTGTATATAAAAAATTTATTTTTAGGAAAATATAAATGTTTATTCATTTGTTGAAAAGGGGGTATTTTGGTTAAAGTAAATGTTTAATAGTCAAATTTAACGGTCAACTAACGGTTGGGTGGATGGAAATGGAATATTAAATACGTAAGGGAGGTTTCTGTAACTTGCATTTTAATTTCAAGGGAGGTCTATATGTGTTTTCAAAATAGAGGAGAGGTTTGTGTAATTTAGGTAAAACAGAGGGGTAGTCAATGTATTTTACTCTATAGTTTAGTATCTTAACTCCCTCCTCAAAACACCCATTATTATGCGTTGCGGAAAATTCTTTCATTGTCATGATCCAACTTTGTAAAATATTTCACAATTGAGTTGTTGTCGTTATTATTATTATTGTGCCTATTTAAAAGGGCGATGTTAATGCGGGTCATTCTATAAGTGTGCGTATGAAAGTTGGTCATATAGACTAATAAACGACCACACAATTAGTCAAAACGTGTTGAGTGGGTCCAACTTCTTTGCCACTAGTATTATTTGTGTCCCAACTTTTAGATTTTCCTCACAATACCACTTCATGAATGAGATTATATTCATTATTTAGATCTATATGTTTGCCGTTGTTGACGGGTGTAAGAACATTATATTCGTACGTGTTAAATTTGGCAAAGTTATAATCAAGATGCTTTAGCTAACCTATATGTTTGGTCATATGAGGGATGTTTACGAACCTCATAATCAATTTAAAATATTATTTTACGCTTTACGAGATAAAATTTTGAATAATTAAATTTTAAGCATGTTTTGTTAGTAGTAAATTGTCAACACCCGTTTCCATTTTGATATGCGCAGGGCAATAATGAACAAGTTCCATAGGCAAACAGAAAAGTACAGTTATACTGATAATAAGTATTTGTTTACAGACAGTCATTAACAGAGCAGAAGTCGATAATAATGACAAATATGTACAGTATGTTCCAAAACTATTTCACACATACAGACTATACAACCACTGTATTCATCTTGGGAAACATGCCCGTCAGTTTCCCTTCTCTGCATCCTTGGCTTTTGAGCCACTGGCACCCGCTGAGACATTTTGATTAGAAAAAGGGGTGAGATTCCAAGGAATCTCAGTAGAAACATACGATCAACATATAAAATGCGAAAATTAAATATGCAATGCACCGTATCAAGTAAAATGAAAATTCATATCATCCGTGTGTGTACACAAAATTCAGGGCCAACTAACCCGTTGAAACCCCTGCATGTACCTCAGCCAAGTCCTTGACTACAGCTAGGTAAGACCAGTGTACCTCAGCTAGGTCCTAGACCACAGCTAGGTAATGTGCTTCCAGCACGTGTTCAGATCACAAAATACAGTAACATGCATCATACAAATAGTCACATAGTATATGAGAGATATTAGTCCCTACCTTAACCTCTTTCTTGTCTCAAAGGGCCCGCCTCGTAAAACGTGTCAACTAAAGGCGTCCAACTCGGTCCTAAAACATCAAATGTACAAGAAATAGGTCATAACCTATCCAAGTATCATTTTAGACACTTCCATAGTGTTTCTTGTGGTTATATTAGTCTATGGTGAAAATTTACCAAAATGCCCCCGGGACCCCGGCCCCGCCGTACCCGGCCTGATGGCACGTTTTTCCAAATTTTTGACTATGGCTATCCTGACGTATTTTCATCCAAGGAATCCATTTCCGGACTCAAAATTACCAAATTCAATGTCAAATTACGAAATTGCCCTTGGCAGCCCTACTTTTAGGGTTTTAGGGGCGTTTCCGTAATTATGCTTTCTCAGCCTTTTCTGAAAAAGTGCCCAACTGTAACCCCACCTATTTTCGCCCACTGAATCCAATGGAACCATAAAATCATTGAAAATCCAACTCTAAGGCCCTGAAACATCCCTGGCCGAAATAATTGTGTTTTCCAGGAAAAATCGGGGTTTTACGATTTCGGCTCCGTAAACACGTTCCTTTCTACTCCTAACCACTTTATTAACCATCTAATTGAGTTATAACAACCATTTAAACTAAAATTGGGCAGCATAACTCTTAGATACACACTTTTCCAAAATTTAAAACCAATGGCAATCCAGCGAAATTTCACCGATTAAATTGCCCATAGCAGCCAGAATAGTTAATATACGAAGGTTTGGAAGTTACCTCAAGCTCCCACAAGCTTTTCCCAAAAATGGCAGAAAACCCTAACTTTTAGAATACCAAATTTGAGCTTTCCAAACCTTAAAGAACAAAGAGGAGTAGCTTAGAGTCGGAGTTATACGCGTTAGGAGCGAAATCGTCGGAGAAATCGGCTTACCTTGTGATTTTTCTTCTATTTCTCTCTCTAAACTCTCTCAACTTTCTCACACTATGTTCAGGTCTGTTTCTCATGGTTTAGAAGCTGAATGAGAAAGATGAAGTTTATATTATCATATTTCATAATATTATAATAATTTGTTTAATTTTCCAAAATTTCTAAAATCCAATTTATGTACATAACTTCCTACATTCACGTAACCATGCCATCATGTCCAACCAATATTTTCTTCTTTATGCCACATGTAGGAGACACCTAGGGGTCCCTCCCTATGGTCTCAATTGGCTTCACAACTTGTTTCGGTTACGTATACACGTAAAGTCTCAATTTTGGTCAAAATTGCACTTTTTGCTCAAATTTTCCATAAATTCATATTAAATTGACCAAAATATTATAAATATATTTTTAACATTTATTTTCCTTAATTAATTGAAATTAACTTCAATTAATTGAAAAATAATTAATTTTGTGATATTTTGGCAAAATTACGATTTTGCCATTACCTTTCTAATCCAATTTCGTTTCTTATTTTTCTTTGGCCAATTTCCATATATTTTTGGACCAAATATTTTCTCTAATATTCCTTCATTTTTGGACCTTAATATTGGGCTTTTTAAATTACCCAAATTAATTCCATAATTATTTTTGCCCAATTTCCCATGAAATTGAACATTTATAAATTCATAAATTCCAAATTCATGAATATTCACCATTTTATTGAATTTCCCAAATAATTACAATATATTTGGTGAATATAAAATTTGGGGTGTTACATAAATTGTTGAGTTATCATTTAAATTTGCTATGCCCCCATTTTTCACAACGGTGTTAATATCATATAATTGAAAACATACTTCATAAACCTTAAAAAGTTGTATATGCCGGTTATTCAACTTTAAAAAGTTGGATTATAGCAATGATTATATGAAAATTACCGTACAATTCGTTGCTAGTATTCTTGCAAGGATATAGCAAAATAAGTCAAGAAAAGAAAAATAAAAAAATTTGACAGAATAATGGTGAAATAGCTCATGAATGTGGTAATTCTATAGGTGTCTGTATGAAAGTTGATTATTATAAACTAATAAACAACCACATGCTTAGTCCCGACGTGTGGAATGGGATTCCAACATTTTGTTAATATTTTTGTCCTAACTTTTAAATTTTTCGCCCAAGGATAGTTAATAAAAAGGAGACTATTCATTATTTGGAGAAAAGAAATTGTCAATTTATATATGCATAAAATTATATTTTATAGTTATAATCTAGCTTTAATTTTAAAAGTCTTTTTTAGTCGAAACTCTAAGAAAATAAATGTCCGTATTTAGTACCTAATCATTTTTATAGTGCATCTAGCACTCTTGATATTATTTTCCAATTACATCGAGCACCCTAATTTTAAAGATATGGTTTTCAACAGAGCACAATGACATCGTGCCATTCATATAGCCGACCCCACCTAGTGGGCTAAAGGCTTTGTTGTTGTTGTTTATTGAAAGTATCCAAATTAAAAAATAAATAATAAAATTTAAGGAAGATAGGGAAAAACTCTCTCATTAGAAATTTAATTGGCATGAATAACCTGATAAGTTTATATAGATAATAGTATTCTTATTGAGGTCATTCTCACCAATTAAATTTTTAAAGGGGGATTTTTCTCCAATTTTTTTTTTTCAGAAATTAAAGTTATTTAGTAACTTTCAAATTTTTTTCAATAATATATTGAGTATTTTTATTTTATTAAATTCATATCATTTTAAATCATTTTACATCCAAATTTACTTTTTACATTACTCGTCCAAACAAGTTTCAATACACCCAACTGACTTTTTCAAAAGTAAATTCAATCATAAACCATATTACATAGTCTAACTTTTATTTTATCTTACGTTTTCAAAAATTAGATTGAAAAAAAAGTTATTTTTACCACCTCAAATTCAAACACACCTAAATTGTTGATTTTTTTTCATTTGCAAGGAATATTTAAAATAAAAAAAATATCATATCACATTTATTTGGAAAAAATATATTACTTTCCCTTAAACCAATGTATGCATAACACTTGGCTCCAACGCAAATTAGTAAAATTCTTAATTTCACAATTGACTTGGTATTATTGTGCGTATTAAAAAGGGAAATGTTACAATCAAAATTATTGTATTCAACTTTTTTCTTTTTGAACGTTTTCCACAATTCCACTTTTAAAAGTTGGGTTATGCTATCGATCAGTTTGGTTCCAACTTTCAAATTTTCCACACTTTAATAGTTAATGAAAGAGACTGCTCATTATTTGTTTTAAATTTTTTAAAGTGTGTAGTGGAAATTAATTTCTATTGTAGTCATATTCTAACTTTATAAAGTCTTTCATAACTGACTTATTTTTCTATGCGTCTCAAAAACGGAAAAGTTAAATTCTGTTTTAGTCATAATTTGATTAGATTAAGACAACAATAGACATATACTCCCCTATTCTTAAGATAAGATATATTTACCTAATTTGATTAGATTAAAGAAGCTAGTTAAGTTAGTTAATAGAACATGTATTTTCTACAATACCATAGTTATCTTTTTTTAATTCACTCATTTCTTCTCCTCCTTGATTATTGTTGAGGGAGCGGTATCAATAAAGATAAATTAGGAAAATATTGACAAATATCAAAACCTGTTTTACATTTAGGACCAAGATCAACTTCTCAAATATATCTTATATTAAGAACATAAGGGGGTGCATAAAATCATAAAACTTTATAGGCTGAAATACACTAAACTTCCTTGAACTTTGAATCAGTTGCACATCATGTCCCTAACTTTTAAAATTTTAATTAATCTAGGACCCTAATGTTTCATGTTTTAACTATCAACTTCCCTATCATTCAAATTACTATTAAAGTTAATGGTGTTTGTGATACCATATTTTTTAATATTTTATTATATATCATGACATTTAAAAAATGCAACTTAGCATTTTACATGTATTTTAGCCAACTTTTTAATAATATACTGTATTATCTTAACTCCCTCCGCAATACAATTCTTTTATTATCATGATCCAACTCTGTAAAATATTTCACAATTGATCTGACTTGATATTATTATTATTATTATTATTATTATTATTATTATTATTATTATTATTATTATTATTATTGTTGTTGTCCGCATTTAAAAGGGAAATGTTGATGTGGTCATTATATACTATTGGTGTTTGTATGAAAGTTGATTATATGGACTAATAAACAACCATATGATGAGTCACAACGTGTGGAATGGGATTCCGATTTCTTTGCTATTATTTTGTCCCAACTTTTAGATTTTCCTCACAATGACACTCTATGAATGCGACTGTTTATTATTTGGATCTATATGTTTTCCGTAGCAGATGGGCATAAGAACACTATATTTGTATGTGTTAAATTTTTGCAAAGTTATAATTAAGATATTTTGGCTAACCTATACGTTTGGTCATCTGGGTGGTGTTTGGGAAACTCATAATCAATTAAGAAATTTATTTCACACTTTACGAGATAGAAATTTGAATAATTAAATTTTAAGCACGCTTTGTTATTATTTAATTGTCGAGTCATTATTTAAATTTACTATGTCATCATTTTTCACAATGGTGTTAACATTAATAATTGAAAATACATTTTATAAACTTTAAAAAGTTGGATTAATGTGTTGATCATCCAAAAATTACCATACGATTCTTTGTTAGTATTCTTTCAAGGATATAGCAAATAAGGTAAAAGAAGATAGAGGAAATTGTTAAAATAACTAGAGAGAAAAACACCTTTATTAGAGTTTTTGTGCAGATAATATGTTATGAAATAAAGGGAAAGATGAAAAGAGAAAGAAAGAATGAGTAGAAAGCAAAAAAAGAGAAATTCTCATTCACTATTTAGTATTGTGTGAAATACATAACATATGCCTTCTATTTATAGGCATAATTCTCTAATCTACAATTAATGTGATTTCATAATCATAGGAAATAATGAGAGAGAATAGAAAATAATGATGGATATGAACATTCATAAATATTATATTTATAATAAATAAAAAGTTGTCTTCGATTAATAGCCTATTTACTTGTTGTGTGATTCAATTAATATATATTTAAAAGTTTGTCACTTATATAATTTAAGACAATTTTTTTTACCTGAGTAATTTAGGAGACATTCATACTTAGCCTATTACAAAGAATTGAAGCATTAATTACCTTGATTAAGCTAGAAAGGATTTTGTTTAAAAAAGGGAAATTCCAAAAAAATACCTTCAGATTTGAAAATCTCAGATAAATTATTTCTTAATAAAATATCAAATCAATTTCTTTTAACCGAGGTGGTGGACATGATTTGAAATTTGTAAAAATAGTTTTCTTAATTATAGTATGATGCAGCAGGCAAAAAAAAAAAAAAAAATTATAGTATGATGCAGAGGTTGGTCATGTATGCAGTTCCCACAGAGGTGCATTACAAAAGTATATATATTTCTCATTCCAATATTTTATATATTTCAATTAATAATAATCCTTTATATATTCATCAACAATGTATTTTTTGTGTTGTTTTTTTTCCCCTATTATTCCTCTAAAATGTGTAGTGCATCCCTCACAACACGTAGGTAGTAAATGCTTTTTCTTACATAAATTATTAATAGTGTCCCTCATTTTTCAAATGTTGGGCAATGCATGTGCCTGATGTCTAGTACTATAAAATTTTACTCTTCCTGATTATTTAATAGCATTTTTTGCAGAGAACTCAAAATCATAGGTTCTATATGGTGATATATAAAACAAAGTGTTTGCTTCAAGACCACACTGCTGATGACTCATGATCGCACCAAAAATAAAATCCACTTGTACTTGATAATATGCTGCCCAGTTCAGAAAAACAGGAATAAATACTTTTAAACTATTGCAACAAATACAACTCTAGGTAACAGTTGATTTTTCATATCTGTTCACACACTAACAATTGCTAGTCCTTTTATTTGTCTGCTGTTGAAATGCAGTGAAAAAAAACAACAACAATTTCTGAATATGTGCGTTCTAAAATTTGATAATTTTGATGGTTTTTTGCTTTATTACATTTGGTCTTACTATTTTCTACTTTTCTTTTGCTACAATACTTTTTTTCTACTTTCTTCACTTAACCTTTTCCATTTAATAAAGGGAAAATGACAAAAAAAATACAGTCAAAATATGTAAAAGACAAATAATGGTGGTGAATTTCGATAATTCTGAAATGATTAATTTGGAATTTTGAAATATTGATAAATGTGTGAAGTTACATAAGTGCCCTTACTTTTTTTTAATAAAAAAAAATCCCTAAATCTCCTTGCCATCCGCTAGAGCTCTCGCTCTAGCAACCACCAATGGCGGCCCATCATCGAAGTTTCGGTGTCCTTGTCATCACCAAAGATGCGTAGTTGGGGTATAAGACTCGATCAAGCGTTCTTAAATTTGACAACATTCTTTTATCAAGATTTTCCTTATAAATTAAATCTTATATTAAGGAAGGAAGATAACTTATTACTTTAATTGATGATTGATATTGTGTTGTGGGGTCAATGTTTGAGCGGGCATGTTGGTTGGTTGAGAGGATCAGATTTCCTCGTCACGTGCACACAGGTTTGAATGATGTTAAGAGATAAGAGAGATGTGTTGTTGGGTTAAGTTTTCATATTGGTTAGTTTTTCCTCCTTCTTTGGGAGTGTTGAGTGCCTAAATGTACTAATCTAATAAGCAAACATTCATACATAGTTGATGGACATACTTTCAAATTATATCTTTCAATTAATGTTCCATTCTTAATTGCTCATGCTAATACTCTGTCCTTTGACACACATTTTTTGTTTTTGTAATGATTCTCCATCCTTCCCCCTCTTTTGTCATTCAATCAGTTAGATAGGTTTGTATTAGGAACTCTGTCACTGATTATTATATAATCATAATTATGACAATTACAATTGGGATTAGTTAGTCAGCATTAGAATTTAACCTGAAATTAGAAAATTGGTGTTAGAGTTAGTCTTGTTGCTTATATATGCAGACCCCTTTGAATTATTTGTAGCTTTTGTGATGATTTTGGAATATATATTGAATTTATTAAGTTTCTCTCCTCTGTTTTCCCTCTTCTCCATGTTCTTCTCTGTTTCTCTCTGTTTTACCTCTCTTTCTCCCATCTTTTCCTCAAATCCTAAATCCAAATTTCATACCTTTTATCATAACAATATATCAACTTAAATACAAGCTTAAGGCAGAAGCTCCTATAGAATTGAACATTAGTAATGACACATCATTATTATGAACCTTAACATATGCCTTTTAATTACGTATTATTCTAAAACATAATAGGATTACTTACAATATGTACAAAATATTCAAACAAGAAGTCAGATCATATAGCAGAGATTTTACCTCAACAGCTAGTATATTGGCATGGCTTTTATACTCAAACATATATCATTGCCATGAGTTCTATGGCACCAAGTTTAAAGATGCACTTGCAAATCAGTATGAAGATCAAGCTTACAAATCCAATATTGATGAGATATGAGTCCACCTAGTGTTATAAATTATTGGCTGAAATTTTTTTTCTTCAATAATCTTTGCGGTCGTCAGTTTTTATGTCAAAAGTTGACTTATGTTTGCTGAATGAAGATGATGACCTTCTATTAAGATAATTGTTCTCATTGAAACTTATGCATGTATTTAAAATCATATCAAGATATTTGCACCTGTTATATATATATATATATATATTTGTGTGTGTGTGAATATTGGACATATATTTGTCTGTGTCTTCAATAAGAATGATGGAATCGACATAAAATATATTATAGTTGTACATTACGTGCTTAGATAATCCATAATACATCTATAAAAAGAAAAACACTTTCATCACATGAAATATATTATACAATGGTATGACATTCAAAGTTGAACTACATAATATTTTACAAACAAGTTTATTTTATCCATTGCCTCATCATAGAAAAGCATAATATGATTACAAGAGAGATAATAAACCACTTATCTTCTAAGAACAGCAACATCCCAAATGCAGATTTGGCCTTGGTTTCTTCTCAATAGTAGCAACGAGAATGCAATTTATACCACATCCTGTCAATGAATTGGAAATAAGCATACCTCCATGAAGCACTGTAGAGCAAAGGACCCACCACTGCCCAAAATCCCACAATAAATCCAAATCCCATGATCGCAAAGAACCAATTGATTCCATTCACATGATCAACTTCTTTGTCATCTTTGTTGTTGGAGCTGTTTGATGAACAATTATTATTGAGTGGAGGACCACACAAATCATTTCCCAAAAAACTTGATGCTTCAAAGCTTTGTAATTGGGTCCCTGTGGGAATTTTCCCCGTCAAATTATTGCAAGACAAGTTCAACATGTTCAAGAAGCTCAATTTGGACATGCTTGGTGGGATTTCACCTGAAAGATGGTTTCTTGAAAAGTCTATAGACTCCAGCGATTCCATATTGCCAATACTTTGAGGAATTTGGCCAATAAATTGATTGTTTGAAAGGTTCAGATAATGGAGCCCCTTGAGTCTTGTCAGTTCTGTTGGCATCTCTCCAGATAATCTGTTATTTGAGATGTCTATACTTATGACGAGACCAAGGTTAGTGCTGTAATCATAAACTCTTCCTTTCAACAATAATGGTTCAACTAACAATTGCTCATGATCAGTATAATTTGCTACAAAAGAAATGTAAGCATCTAAAGTACTATCTATTACCAACATGGCACTCAAATGCTGGACACATTTTGGCATATATCCTGTCAACTCATTATGAGCGAGGTCCAAGATTTGTAAGACACTCATATTACAAATTTGACGAGGAATTGGACCAGAGAATTTGTTTGATCTCAGAACAAGAATCTTTAAACTTGAAAAACTTTGTCCAACCCAAGATGGAACCATTCCGGAAAATTGATTCTCTCCTAGATCCAACGAAATCAGGTTGGCTTTGTTCCTTAGAAAGCTAGGAAAATTTCCAAAAAAATTATTATTGCGAACGTTCAGCATTTGCAACTCCAACAAGGATGCCATAGATGTATGTAAGATTCCAATGAAATGGTTGTTTTCTAAGTTCACTATCACAAGATCTGGCCACTTCATCCAACAGTCAGGTATTTTACCTGATAAATTATTTGATGCCATATTAAGAAACCATAACTCCTTAGTCTCCTCTTGTTTATGACACAAGAAGTTAGTAATAGATCCTGAAAACCAATTGCTTGAAAGGTCTATGTACATCACATTTTGTGATACATAAGGTAATTGGCCATATAACTTATTTGAACTTAGATCAACAGCAGCTCCGACAGTAGTGATGTTTATCAGTATATTCGAAAGCTCTCCTTCAATATGATTGTGGGAGAGATTCAAATACTCAAGATTGCCAATTGTGCCCCAAAACAAAGTTGGAATAGAATTAAAAATCTTGGTGTCTGATATGTCCAAATAGTAAAGATGCTTTAGGGATTGAATCCATGATGGAAAGTGGGGACCTAAATTCCAAGAAGCCAAACTTAACCTCCGCAAAAGTTGAAAAGGAGGATTCCAATTGGGGTCTGCCTTTAAAGTGAGTTTGTTTTTGTGTGCTGAGAATGTTTGCAGTTGGATAAAATTAACAAGGTGGGCTTCTTTGACAACTCCTTCAAAGAGATTATATCCCAAAGAAAGTACATTCAATTTAGAGAGTGATCCCAGAATTTCAAAAGGATTTCCAACAAGTTGATTTTTAGAGAGAGCAAGATGCATCAAAGATGTTAGATTTCCAAATGATATAGGAATGGAACTGTTAATAGTGTTGTTCCGAAGAGAAAGATATATCAAAGATTTAAGATTTCCTAATGAGCTAGGAAGTGCACCTTGAATGGCATTGCTAGATACATCAAGATACTTTAAAGATGCGAGATTTCCCAATGAGCTATGTATTGGACCTTGAATGGAGTTTTTAGAAAGATCAAGATATTTTAAAGATGCAAGATTTCCCAATGAGCTATGTATTGGACCTTGAATGGAGTTTTCAGAAAGATCAAGTTGAACAAGATTTTTCAAAACACTAATATGATCAGTGAAATGGCCAGATATATGAGAACCACTCATATAAAAAATCTCTAGTGCTTGGGAAACACATCCCGCTGAAAGAATTTTCAATATTTCAGAAATTTGTTGGTTGCACTTGTTGTTTGAAAAAGCCAGTTCTTTCAAGTTGCAAAGATCACCCACAGAAATTGGAATCGCCCCTTCTAAAATATTATTAGTCAAATCAAGAGTAACAAGAGAAGTCAAGTTTCCAACGTCCCTAGAAATTGTGCCAACCAAGGAGTTGTAAGAGAGAATGAGAGACTTTAAATGACTCAAGTTGTACAACCAATCAGGGATAGAAGAGTTGAACTGATTTTGAGATAAATCAAGATGTTGAAGGAGAGTCAAGTTTTGAATACCTTCTGGGATGGAACCTTGTAAATCAATCCTATGTAATTGAAGTTGAACTAATTTTTTCAGTTGAAATATCCCATTAGGGATCAATGAAGTGCCAAAATCAGAACCAGAAAGATCTAGGACCCCAAGAGATGAAAAGTTTAAGGTGGATGGTTCATAATAATGGGTGAAATCACATGTGGACAAGTGCAACTCTCTCAAAGAGGGAAGTGAATGTACAACCTGCAACCAATCAAAAGCATTGGATAGGTTCACATAACTCAGCTCAAGATATTGTAGAGAAGAAAGAGTCGAAACCCATTGAAGATTGTCAAGAGCAATTGACAATTCAAATCGATCCATGTAATATTGATAATTACCTCCGAGATGAAGATTGATTAGATTTGAGAGGTTTCCAATCTGATGAAGAACTCTTCCGCTAAATTCAATACCTATGAGATCAAGATTGAGCGAATTGGAGAGATTTCCAATTTGAAGAGGAATGCTTCCATTAAATACATTACCTCCGAGATCAAGATATTGCAAATTGGACAGCTTTCCAATTTGATGAGGAATGCTTCCTTCCAAAAAATTGCCTCCAAGGTCAAGATAGATGAGATTGGAAAGATTCCAAAATTGAAGAGGAATGCTTCCACCAAACCCAGCATGAGATAGGTTAAGATATGTCAAGCTTGTCATTAAGCCAAGAAAATCAGGAATTTGCATATATCCAAAATCATTACCGCTCAAATCCACATAATTTAAATGCTTCAAGTCAAGCAAAGAAGGAGGTAGCTCACCACCAAACACTGATGTCTCATATATAGTTGTGCCTTTGAACTCAAAAGTAGGTGGAGTTGTGAGGTGAAGCTCAAGAACATGGCCTGTGATGTTGTGGCAAACGACTGAAGCCCAGTTGCAGCAATTTGTATGAGGAGACCAAGAGGCAAGTCTATTTGAATCATCAGAGAGATGAAGCTTCATCTTAAGTAAGGCAGCTCGCTCACTTGGAATGCATTGAACCTGAGAGGATTCTCCGGAAACGTATAAATCAACATTTGATAAGGTAAGTAACCAAACAAAAAGGAACACAACAATATTGCAGGAACCATCCATGACAACGTCAATCAAAGAGGTTTTTGCTAAGAAATTTTCTGTTTTGATGATGGACATACAATTCTTGAAATCAGGGCTACTATTTATAATGTCACCTTGTGAAACTAAAAAGCAAATTTTGAGTTTCAGTTTACAATTACATGGCAAAAACGAGTAGTTTTTCCCCTTTTATTTTCTTTTTGATGTCTGATAAGATATATGAATGCAAAAATTATATTCGAATATTTTGTTTCACCTTTCTGAATGAAAAAAATAATTTTGTTTTTAACTTCTTTTTTTTTTTTTAATTATTTTAGGGGAAACTAATCCATGGCATAAAAAGGAAGGGAAAACATCCTCGTCTAAATAATTTTTTAAATTGTCCTTTTTTGGTAAAGTTTTAAGTCATTGTTTTATCTGACGTGCAAGTTTTTTGCCCCTAACTTTTTGTATTTTAAGGATATTTTTTGCTTTTATAAAACATTTTCAAATTATATATCATATCATTATATATTTATATATATATATATTAGATAAGGATAAAGATGAAAAATTATTAAATTTTGAGATAGAGTTAATGAAACTTGATCTTTCTTTTAGTTTTGGTGAAGCATGTTAGAAAAGCCTTATAAATTGTATCAAAAAAAAAAAAAAGCCTTATAAATAATATACTGTGAGTAATGAAGAACCACATGATTACTCACAACGTGTGGAATGGGATTCCAACCTTTTTTTCTTTTATTTCTGTAATGTGTTCCAAAGTTTAAATTTTCCACGCAAAAATGACAATTAATGAAAAGGACTAATCATTATTTGGAAAAAAAAGTCCGTGGAAACTTCTTTTTTAGTCACAATCTTTTTTTTTTTTTTTTGATAAACTAATCATAATCTAACTTGGTAAAGCCTTTTATAATTTTTTGATCAAATAAAGGCCTTTTATAATTGACTCGTTATTCTTGTGCAGGTTGAACATAATAAATTTACAAATTGTTTTTTTTTGTGTGTGTTGTAATTCAACTGTTTTTTTTTTCAAGTCTTTGATCATCATTGACTTATTAATTATTACTCAATTCTGGTCATTTACTTAATGCACTTATGCCCATCAATAACAACAAACATACATATACATAAAATCAAAAAACTTCTTAATAACATAATTTGGCATCTTAACTCCCTCCCGCAAACACCCACGCAAACTACTTCAATTTCATTCCACTTTATTCTATCTACACTTGATATAAATTATTCATATCAAAATGAAACGGTTTAAATTTATTAAGTTTTGAATATTAATTGTTTAAACTATTTGATAGGGAGAACAAGGTTCCTCATGGAGACAAACAAAATAGGTCATTGAGATTTGAGATAGATAGACATATATGTTATCATGGAGCGCATAAATATGAGGAAGATGGAACTATAGGAAAGTGGAATGGGAAGGCACTATGCTTTTTTCTTTTAAAAAAATAATATAATATTTTTTATTTAATTAATCTGGAACAAGGATATAACTGCTCATAGTTGTATTTAGATCTTTCGCATACTAATAAGTTCATGGCCCGTTAGTGCACCTTTAGAAAACAACATCAGGAATGCCACTTTACCCATAAATATTTACTTATAGATATGTTTAATGTTGCATAACTCCATTCACTTTGATTTTGATGTTTGATGTTTCATTGCCTTTTGCATCTATGCTACTCCCTTCAGTCCTTAATACGATATATATTTACTTAATTTGATTAGATTAAGGAAGTTAGTTGAGTTAATTAATATGATGTATATTTTCTAAAGTTTCATAGTCATCTTTCCAAATTCTTAGATTCCCTCCCCTTATTGATTGTTGTTAAAGCAGGTAACATCAATAGGGGAAAATTTAAAAAATGAAAATTGATAAATATGAAAATGATATCTCATATTTTAGGCCAAGATCAACTTCTTAAATATGTCTTATATTAAAGACCGGAGGAGTATTCTATAAAATTTACTTTGGATGACTCAATGTAAAAGTAGCTTTTATTTTATTTTTTGACTAACAACTTTATAATTATTGGGGAAACAATATTTCTAGCGACCATAATTGAGGCAGTGATATGTGACGAAATATGAGATGATTAATTAACTTTTTTATCAACTCCTTAAAAAAACATATGAAGTAGTGATGACACACTCACTTTCTATCTCTATCATTAGAGGTGGAATCAGTGTATTTTTGCTATTCTTAACTTCTTTTAATATGTTTACAATCAAATTCTTTATTTTGTTTACAAAGAATATTCAAATTGCAAAAATATCATTTATGTTATTACATTCGAAATTATTGCTTTCAACTTTTTATTGAAGTCTTTCACCATTCAAATTTTAAAAGATGGGCTATACTATCGATTAGTTTGGTCCCCACTTTCAAACTTTCCACACTTAAATAGTTAATGAGAGAGATTGTTCATAATCTGCAAAAAATTTGTTAGTGTGTATGGTGGAAATTTCTTTTGTAGTCATATTCTACTTTTATAAAGTCTTTCATAATTGACTTCTTCTTTTACTTTATGCGTCTCAAAAACAGCCAAGTTATTTTTTCTATTCGTAATTCAACTTTTTTTAAAAAAAATCTTTGGTCATTTACTTGATACTCTTGCCCATTAATAGCAATATACATATACATAAATTCATCAAACTTTACAGACTAAAATATACAAAACTTCCTTAAACTTTAGGTAAGTTGCACATCAGCTCCTTAACCTTTAAAATTTAAAATTTAGGACCCTAATGTTTTGTGTTTTAACTATCAACTTCTCCACCATTAAAATTACTGTTAAAGTTATCAGTTTCTATGAAGCTATAATTTTTTTTATTATATACCAAGTCATTTAAAAAATAACATTTATCATTCGACATATATTTTAACTAACCTTTTAATAATATAGTTTAGTATCTTAACTCCCTCCTCAAAACACCCATTATTATGCGTTGCGGAAAATTCTTTCATTGTCATGATCCAACTTTGCAAAATATTTCACAATTGAGTTGTTGTCGTTATTATTATTATTGTCCGTATTTAAAAGGGCGATGTTAATTCGGGTCATTCTAGAAGTGTGCGTATGAAAGTTGGTCATATAGACAAATAAACGACCACACAATTGGTCAAAACGTGTGGAGTGGGTCCAACTTCTTTGCCACTAGTATTATTTGTGTCCCAACTTTTAGATTTTCCTCACAATACCACTTTATGAATGAGATTATATTAATTATTTAGATCTATATGTTTGCCGTAGTTGACGGGTGTAAGAGCATTATATTTGTACGTGTTAAATTTGGCAAAGTTATAATCAAGATGCTTTAGCTAACCTATATGTTTGGTCATATGAGGGATGTTTACGAACCTCATAATCAATTTAAAAAATTATTTTACGCTTTACGAGATAAAATTTTGAATAATTAAATTTTAGCATTTTTGTTAGTATTAAATTGTTGAGTTATCATTTAAATTTGCTATGTCCCCATTTTTCACAACGGTGTTAATATCATATAATTGAAAACATACTTTATAAACCTTAAAAAGTTGTATATGCCGGTTATTCAACTTTAAAAAGTTGGACTATAGCAATGATTATATGAAAATTACCGTACAATTCGTTGCTAGTATTCTTGCAAGGATATAGCAAAATAAGTCAAGAAAAGAAAAATAAAAAAATTTGACAGAATAATGGTGAAATAGCTAATGAATGTGGTAATTCTATAGGTGTTTGTATGAAAGTTGATTATAAACTAATAAACAACCACATGCTTAGTCCCGACGTGTGGAATGGGATTCCAACTTTTTGTTAATATTTTTGTCCTAACTTTTAAATTTTTCGCCCAAGGATAGTTAATAAAAAGGAGACTATTCATTATTTGGAGAAAAGAAATTGTCAATTTATATATGCACAAAATTATATTTTATAGTTATAATCTAGCTTTAATTTGTAAAGTCTTTTTTAGTTGAAACTCTAAGAAAATAAATGTCCATATTTAGTACCTAATCATTTTTGTAGTGCATCTAGCACTCTTGATATTATTTTCCAATTACATCGAGCAACCTAATTTTAAAGATATGATTTTCAACAGAGCAAAATGACATCGTGCGATTCATGTAGCCGACCCCACCTAGTGGGCTAAAGGCTTTGTTGTTGTTGTTTAATGAAAGTATCCAAATTAAAAAATAAATAATAAAATTTAAGATAGGGAAAAACTCTCTCATTAGAAATTTAATTGGCATGAATAACCTGATAAGTTTATATAGATAATAGTACTCTTATTGAGGTCATTCTCACCAATTAAATTTTTAAAGGGGGATTTTTCTCCAAATTTTTTCAGAAATTAATGTTATTTAGTAACTTTCAAATTTTTTTCAATAAAATATTGAGTATTTTTATTTTATTAAATTCACATCATTTTAAGTCATTTTACATCTAAATTTACTTTTCACATTACTCGTCTAAACAAGTTTCAATACACCCAACTGACTTTTTCAAAAGTCAATTCAATCATAAACCACATTACATAGTCTAACTTTTATTTTATCTTACGTTTTCAAAAATTAGATTGAAAAAAAGTTACTTTTACCACCTCAAATTCAAACATACCTAAATTGTTGATTTTTTTTTTTTCATTTGCAAGGAATATTTAAAATAAAAAAAAAATATCATATCACATTTATTTGGAAAAAATATATTACTTTCCCTTAAACCAATGTATGCATAACACTTGGCTCCAACGCAAATTAGTAAAATTCTTAATTTCACAATTGACTTGGTATTATTGTGCGTATTAAAAAGGGAAATGTTACAATCAAAATTATTGTATTCAACTTTTTTCTTTTTGAACGTTTTCCACAATTCCACTTTTAAAAGTTGGGTTATGCTATCGATCAGTTTGGTTCCAACTTTCAAATTTTCCACACTTTTAATAGTTAATGAAAGAGACTGCTCATGTGTGTCCAAAAAAGAGGCTGCTCATTATTTGTTTTAAATTTTTTAAAGTGTGTGGTGAAAATTAATTTCTATTGTAGTCATATTCTAACTTTATAAAGTCTTTCATAACTGACTTATTTTTCTATGCGTCTCAAAAACGGAAAAGTTAAATTCTGTTTTAGTCATAATTTGATTAGATTAAGAGAATAATAGACATATACTCCCCTATTCTTAAGATAAAATATATTTATCTAATTTGATTAGATTAAAGAAGCTAGTTAAGTTAGTTAATAGAACATGTATTTTCTACAACACCATAGTTATTTTTTTTAATTCACTCATTCCTTCTCCTCCTTGATTATTGTTGAGGGAGCGGCATCAATAAAGATAAATTAGGAAAAGATTGACAAATATCAAAACCTGTTTTACATTTAGGACCAAGATCAACTTCTCAAATATATCTTATATTAAGAACATAAGGGGGTGCATAAAATCATAAAACTTTATAGGCTGAAATATACTAAACTTTCTTGAACTTTGAATCAGTTGCACATCATGTCCCTAACTTTTAAAATTTTAAATCTAGGACCCTAATGTTTCATGTTTTAACTATCAACTTCCCTATCATTCAAATTACTATTAAAGTTAATGGTTTTTGTGATACCATATTTTTTAATATTTTATTATATATCATGACATTTAAAAAATTCAACTTAGCATTTTACATGTATTTTAGCCAACTTTTTAATAATATACTGTAGTATCTTAACTCCCTCCGCAATACAATTCTTTTATTATCATGATCCAACTCTGTAAAATATTTCACAATTGATCTAACTTCTTGTCGTCGTCGGTATTTAAAAGGGAAATGTTGATGTGGTCATTATATACTATTGGTGTTTGTATGAAAGTTGACTATATGGACTAATAAACAACCATATGATGAGTCACAACGTGTGGAATGAGATTCCGACTTCTTTGCTATTATTTGTCCCAACTTTTAGATTTTCCTCACAATGACACTCTATGAATGCGACTGTTTATTATTTGGATCTATATGTTTTCCGTAGCAGATGGGCATGAGAACACTATATTTGTATGTGTTAAATTTTTGCAAAGTTATAATTAAGATATTTTGGCTAACCTATACCTTTGGTCATCTGGTTGGTGTTTGGGAAACTCATAATCAATTAAGAAATTTATTTCACACTTTACGAGATAGAACTTTGAATAATTAAATTTTAAGCACGCTTTGTTATTATTTAATTGTCGAGTCATCGTTTGAATTCACTATGTCATCATTTTTCACAATGGTGTTAACATTAATAATTGAAAATACACTTTATAAACTTTAAAAAGTTGGATTATTAATGTGTTGATCATCCAAAAATTACCATACGATTCTTTGTTAGTATTCTTGCAAGGATATAGCAAATAAGGTAAAAGAAGATAGAGGAAATTGTTAAAATAACTAGGGAGAAGAATACCTTTATTAGAGCATTCATGCAAATGATATGTTATGAAATAAAGGGAAAGATGAGAAGAGAAAGAAAGAATGAGTAGAAAGCAAAAAAGGAGAAATTCTCATTCACTATTTAGTATTGTGTGAAATACATAACATATGTCTTCTATTTATAGGAATAATTCTCTAATCTACAATTAATGTGATTTCATAATCATAGGAAATAATGAGAGAGAATATGAAGTAATGATGGATATGAACATTCATAAATATTATATTTATAATAAATAAAAAGTTGTCTTCGATTAATAGCCTATTTACTTGTTGTCTGATTCAATTAATATATACTTGAAAGTTTGTCACTTATATAATTTCAGACAATTTTTTTTTACCTGAGTAATTTAGGAGAAATTCATACTTAGCCTATTACAAAATATTGAAGACATTAATTACCTTGATTAAGCTATAAAGGATTTTGTTTAAAAAAGGGAAATTCCAAAAAAAATACCTTCAGTTTTGAAAGTCTCAAATCAATTATTTCTTAATAAAATCTCAAATCAATTTCTTTTAACTGAGGTGGTAGAAATGATTTGAAATTTGTAAACATAGTTTTCTTAATTACCGTATGATGCAGAGGTTGGTCATGTATGTAGTTCTCACAGAGGTGCATTACAAAAGTAAATATATTTCTCATTCCAACATTTTATATATTTCAATTAATAATAATCCTTTATATATTCATCAACGTTGTATTGTTTGTGTTCCCCCCCCCCCCCCAAAATTATTCATCTTAAGTATGTAGTGCATCCTGCACAATACGTAGGTAGTAAATGCTTGTCTTACATAAATTATATATTTGTGTGTGTGTGTGTGTGTGAATATTGGACATACATTTGTGTCTTCAATAAGAATGATAGAATTGACATGAAATATATTATAGTTGTACATTACGTGTTTAGATTAATCCATAATACATCTATAAAGACAAAAACACTTTCATCACATGAAATATATTATACAATGGTGTGACATTCAAAGTTGAACTACATAATATTTTACAAACAAGTTTATTTCATCCATTGCCTCATCATAGAAAAGCATAATATGATTACAAGAGAGATAATAAACCACTTGTCTTCTAAGAACAGCAACATCCCAAATGCAGATTTGGGCTTGGTTTCTTCTTAGTAGTAGCAACGAGATTGCAATTTATACCACATCCTCTCAACGAATTGGAAATAATCATACCTCCATGAAGCACTGTAGAGCAAAGGACCCACCACTGCCCAAAATCCCACAATAAATCCAAATCCCATGCTCACAAAGAACCAATTGATTCCATTCACATGATCAACTTCTTTGTTGTCTTTGTTGTTGGAGCTGCTTGACGAACAATTATTATTGAGTGGAGGACCACACAAATCATTTCCAAAAAA
This sequence comes from Inga oerstediana, assembly GCA_963210345.1. NCBI lineage: Eukaryota > Viridiplantae > Streptophyta > Magnoliopsida > Fabales > Fabaceae > Inga > Inga oerstediana. Next base: position 64,098,710 of record OY723401.1, on the reverse strand, counting down.
ACTTGATGCTTCAAAGGTTTGTAATTGGGTCCCTGTGGGAATTTTCCCCGTCAAATTATTGTAAGACAAGTTCAACATGTTCAAGAAGCTCAATTTGGATATGCTTGGTGGGATTTCACCTGAAAGATGGTTTCTTGAAAAGTCTATAGACTCCAGCGATTCCATATTGCCAATACTTTGAGGAATTTGGCCAATAAATTGATTGTTTGAAAGGTTCAGATAATGGAGTCCCTTGAGTTTTGTCAGTTTTGTTGGTATCTCTCCGGATAATCTGTTATTTGAGAAGTCGATACTTGTGATGAGACCAAGGTTGGTGCTGTAATTATAAACTCTTCCTTTCAACAATAATGCTTCAACTAACAATTGACTATCAACATAAAATGTTGAAAAAGAAATGTAAGATTTTAAAGTACTACTTATTACCAACATGGCACTCAAATGCTGGACACATTTTGGTATATATCCTGTCAACTCATTGTGAGCAAGGTCCAAGATTTGTAAGACACTCATGTTACAAATTTGACGAGGAATTGGACCAGAGAATTTGTTTGATCTCAGAATAAGAATCTTTAAACTTGAAAATCTTTGTCCAACCCAAGATGGAACCATTCCGGAAAATTGATTCTCTCCTATATCCAATGAAATCAGGTTGGTTTTGTTCCTCAGAAAGCTAGGAAAATTTCCGGAAAAACTATTATTGCGAATGGTCAGCATTTGCAACTCCAACATGGATGCCATAGATGTGTGCAAGATTCCACTGAAATGGTTGTTTTCTAAGTTCACTGTCACAAGATGCGGCCACTTCATCCAACAATTAGGTATTTGACCTGATAAATTATTTGATGCCAAATTAAGAAACTGTAACCCCTTAGTTTCCTCTTGTTTATGACACAAGAAGCTAGCAATGGATCCTGAAAACCGGTTGTTTGAAAGGTCTATGTACGCCACTTCTTGTGATACATAAGGTAATTGGCCATATAACTTATTTGAGCTTAGATCAACAACACCATCAACACCATATGAAGTAGTGATGTTTATCAGTATATTTGAAAGCTCTCCTTCAATATGATTGCGGGAGAGATTCAAATACTGAAGATTGACACTTGTACCCCAAAACAAAGTTGGAATAGAATTAAAAATCTTGGTGTCTGATATGTCCAAATTGTCAAGATGCTTTAGGGATTGAATCCATGATGGAAAGTGGGGACCTAAATTCCATGAAGCCAAACTTAAACTCTCCAAAAGTTGAAAAGAAGGATTCCAATTAGGGTCTGCCTTTAAAGTGAGTTTGTTTTTGTCAGCTAAGAATGTTTGCAGTTGGGTAAAATTAACAAGGTGGGCTTCTTTGACAACTCCTTCAAAGAGATTATATTCCAAAGAAAGTGTATTCAATTTAGAGAGTGACCCCAGAATTTCAAAAGGATTTCCAACAAGTTGATTTTCAGAGAGAGAAAGATCCATCAAAGATGTTAGATTTCCAAATGATATAGGAATGGAACTGTTAATAGTGTTGTCTCCAAGATAAAGATGTATCAAAGATTTAAGATTTCCCAATGAGCTAGGAAGTGCACCTTGAATGGCATTGCTAGATAGATCAAGATATTTTAAAGACTCAAGATTTCCAAATGAGATATGTATTGGACCTTGAATGGAGTTTTCAGAAAGATCAAGATATTTTAAAGATGAAAGATTTCCCAATGAGCTCTGTATTGGCCCTTCTAAAATATTATCAGTCAAATCAAGAGTAACAAGAGAAGTCAAGTTTCCAATGTCACTAGAAATTGTGCCAACCAACGAGTTGTGAGAGAGAATGAGAGACTTGAAATGACTCAAACTGTACAACCAATCAGGGATAGAAGAGTTGAACTGATTTTGAGGTAAATCAAGATGTTGAAGGAGAGTCAAGTTTTGAATACCTTCTGGGAGGGAACCTTGTAAATCATTCCTATCTAATTGAAGTTGAACTAATTTTTTCAGTTGAAATATCCAATTTGGGATCAATGAAGTGCCAAAATCAGAAGCAAAAATATCTAGGACACCAAGAGATGAAAAGTTTAAGGTGGATGGTTCAGAATAATGGGTCAAATCACATACTGACAAGTGTAACTCTGTCAAGGAGGGAAGTGATTGTAGAACCTGCAACCAATCAAAGGCATTGGATAGGTTCACATAACTCAGCTCAAGATATTGTAAAGAAGAAAGAGTCGAAACCCATTGAAGATTTTCAAGAGCAATTGACAATCTATATCTATCCATGTAATATTGATAATGACCTCCGAGATGAAGATTGACTAGATTTGAGAGGTTTCCAATTTGACGTGGAATGCTTCCTTTGAAACTATTAAATCCAAGGTCAAGATAGTGCAAATTGGACAGATTTCCGATTTGATGAGGAATGCTTCCTTCCAAAAAGTTGCCTCGAAGGTCAAGATAGATGAGATTGGAAAGATTCCAAAATTGAAGAGGAATGCTTCCACCAAACACAGCATGAGATAGGTTAAGATATGTCAAGCTTGTCATTAAGCCAAGAAAATCAGGAATTTGCATAAATCCAAAAGCATTACCGCTCAAATCCAAATAATTCAAATGCTTCAAATCAAGCAAAGAAGGAGGTACCTCACCACGAAACATTGATGTCACAAAAGGAGGTGGAGGAGTTGTGAGGTGAAGCTCAAGAACATGGCCTGTGATGTTGTGGCAAACGACTGAAGCCCAGTTGCAGCAATTTGTATGAGGAGACCAAGAGGCAAGTCTATTTGAATCATCAGAGAGATGAAGCTTCATCTGAAGTAATGCAGCTCGCTCACTTGGAATGCATTGAACCTGAGAGGATTCTCCGGAAACGTATAAATCAACATTTGATAAGGTAAGTAACCAAACAAAAAGGAACACAACAATATTGTAGGAACCATCCATGACAACGTCAATCAAAGAGGTTTTTGCTAAGAAATTTTCTGTTTTGATGATGGACATACAATCTTGAAATCAGGGCTACTATTTATAATGTCACCTTGTGAAACTAAAAAGCAAATTTTGAGTTTCAGCTTACATGGCAAAAACGAGCATTTTTTCCCCTTTTATTTTCTTTTTTCTTTTGATCGGACCCTTTTATTTTCTTTTTGATGTCCGATAAGATATATGAATGCAAAAGTTATATTCGAATATTTTGTTTCACCTTTCTGAATTAAAATCATGAATGATGGCTGAGTCGAATTTAATTAATTATTACGTACAATACTATGTAGAAAGGAACAAGGGATAGGACAGCTTAGCCATATCCGCCCTGGGTGTGGTCCCACGGAGGCCTAACTACGAAGACCGCACAATAATATTTGAAAATGGGATGAAGATGTATCACGTGGAAGTGACGCACCCAATCAAATCCCTCTCGTGAAGTGCTTTATTATTTTACTTATGAATTCCTTCTATACACACCTCACAATCACTTGCCCCCTCCTTTTATGAAAAAAAAAAAAAATCGCTTTTTAATTAATTATGTCTATATCTCCCACGTTATTGTCACCATTCCTTCACTGTTCTTTAAAAAAACAAAATAGTACACGTTCGTCAACCGTAACCCCTTCCCACCACCATCCCAACCACCTCCCCGCGTTTTCCACACCCCTCTCTTCCTCAACCCTTTCTTCTAACGTGTTTCCCGCCCTGCCTTCCTTTTCATTATTCACCGCTCCTTCTTCCCATGTTTTTTTTAACCTTTGGTCATTTGATGTCTAGCGCTTTTACTAGTTATCCGAATAATCGACTGAAATGAATTGATTCTTTTACAAATAATATGCCCCTCCAATGTAAAAATCAAAAAACTTCTTAATACCATAATTTGGTATCTTAACTTCTCATGCAGACAAACAAAATAAGTCATTGAGATTTGAGATAGATAGACATATATGTTATTTTCCAATTATATCAAATACCCTAATCTTATTTATGATATAGAGTACTAGATGCTATTAGAAAATAACATCAGAAATGCCACTTTACCCATAAATATTTTCTTATAGATATGTTTAATGTTGCATAACTCCATTCACTTTGATTTTAATGTTTGATGTTTCACTGTCTTTTGCATTTATACTACTCCTTTCAATCCTTAATATGAGATATATTTACCTAATTTTATTGGAATAAGGAAGTTAGTTGAGTTAGTTAATATGACATATATTTTCTAAAGTGTCATAGTCATCTTTCAAAATTCCTAGATTCCCTTCTCTTATTGATCGTTGTTAACAGAGCATTAATAGGGGAAAATTTGAAAAAAAAAAATAACAAACATGAAAACGATGTTTCAAATTTAAGACCTACATCAACTTCCTAAATATGTCTTATATTAAACACCGGAGGAGTATTCTATAAAATTTACTTTGGATGACTCAATGTAAAAGTAGTTTTTATTTTTTATTTGACTAACTTTATAATTATTGGGGGAAAAAATATTTCTAGCGACCAAAATTGAGGCAATGATATGTGACAAAATATTTAACATATTGTGACGAAATATAAAATGATTAATTCACTTTTTTTATCAGCTCCTTAAAAAACATATGAAATAATGATGACACACTCGCTTTCTATCTGTATCATTAGAGGTGGAATTAGTGTATTTTTGCTATTCTTAACTTCTTTTAACTTTTTATTGAAGTCTTTCACCATTCAAATTTTAAGAGATGGGCTATACTATCGATGAGTTTGGTCCCCACTTTCAAATTCTCCACACTTAAATAGTTAATGAGAGAGATTGTTCATAATTTGGACAAAATTTGTTAGTGTGTATGCTGGAAAATTCTTTTGTAGTCATATTCTACTTTTATAAAGTCTTTCATAATTGACTTCTTCTTTTACTTTACGCGTCTCAAAAACGGCCAAGTTATTTTTTTTATTCGTAATTCAAAATTGTTTTAAAAAAATCTTTGATCATTTACTTGATACTCTTGCCCATTAATAGCAATATACATATACATAATCATCAAACTTTGCAGACTAAAATATACAAAACTTCCTTAAATTTTAGGTAAGTTGCACATCAGCTCCTATACCTTTAAAATTTTAAATTTAGGACCCTAATGTTTTGTGTTTTAACTATCAACTTCTCCACCATTAAAATTACTGTTAAAGTTACCAGTTTCTATGAAGCTATATAATTTTTTTTATTATATACCATGTCATTTAAAAAAGAACACTTATCATTTGACATATATTTGAAGTAACCTTTTAATAATATAGTTGAGTATCTTAATTAACTCCCTTCTCAAAACACCCATTATTATGCGTTGCGGAAAATTCTTTCATTGTCATGATCCAACTTTGTAAAATATTTCACAATTGAGTTGTTGTCGTTATTATTATTATTGTCCGTATTTAAGAGGGCGATGTTAATGCGGGTCATTCTATAAGTGTGCGTATGAAAGTCGGTCATATAGACTAATAAACGACCACACAATTAGTCAAAACGTGTGGAGTGGGTCCAACTTCTTTGCCACTAGTATTATTTGTGTCCCAACTTTTAGATTTTCCTCACAATACCACTTCATGAATGAGATTATATTCATTATTTAGATCTATATGTTTGCCGTAGTTGACGGGTGTAAGAACATTATATTCGTACGTGTTAAATTTGGCAAAGTTATAATCAAGATGCTTTAGCTAACCTATATGTTTGGTCATATGAGGGATGTTTACAAACCTCATAATCAATTTAAAAAATTATGTTACACTTTACGAGATAAAATTTTGAATAATTAAATTTTAAGCATGTTTTGTTAGTATTAAATTGTTGAGTTATCATTTAAATTTGCTATGTCCCCAATTTTCACAACGGTGTTAATATCATATAATTGAAAACATACTTTATAAACCTTAAAAAGTTGTATATGCCGGTTATTCAACTTTAAAAAGTTGGATTATAGCAATCATTATATGAAAATAACCGTACAATTCGTTGCTAGTATTCTTGCAAGGATATAGCAAAATAAGTCAAGAAAAGAAAAATAAAAAAATTTGACAGAATAATGGTGAAATAGCTAATGAATGTGGTAATTCTATAGGTGTCTGTATGAAAGTTGATTATAAACTAATAAACAACCACATGCCTAGTCCCAACGTGTGGAATGGGATTCCAACTTTTTTTTAATATTTTTGTCCTAACTTTTAAATTTTTCGCCCAAGGGTAGTTAATAAAAAGGAAACTATTCATTATTTGGAGAAAAGAAATTGTCAATTTATATATGCACAAAATTATATTTTGTACTTATAATCTAGCTTTAATTTGTAAAGTCTTTTATAGTCGAAACTCTATAAAAATAAATGTCCATATTTAGTACCTAATCATTTTTTTAGTGCATCTAGGACTCTTGATATTATTTTCCAATTACATTGAGCACCCTAATCTTATTTGTGATATAGGGTGCTAGATGCTATTACATCTGGAATGCCACTTTACCCATAAATATTTACTTAGAGATATGTTTAATGTTGCAATACTATACATAAATTCATCAATCTTTGCACACTAAAATATACAAAACTTCCTTAAACTTTAGGTAAGTTGCACATCAGCTCCTTAACCTTTAAAGTTTTAAATTTAGGACCCTAATGTTTTGTATTTTAACTATCAACTTCCCCACCATTAAAATTACTGTTAAAGGTACCAGTTTCCATGATGCCATAATTTTTTTATTTTTTTGATTATATACCATGTCATTTAAAAAATAACACTTAGCATTTGACATATATTTTAGCTAACCTTTTAATAATATAGTTTAGTCACTTTAGTGGCTTAACTCCCTCCTCAAAACACCCATTATTATGCGTTGCGGAAAATTCTTTCATTGTCCTGATCTAACTTTGTAAAATATTTCACAATTGAGTTGTTGTCGTTATTATTATCATTGTGCGTATTTAAAAGGGTGATGTTGATGCGGGTCATTCTATAAGTGTGTGTGTGTGTGTGAAACTTGGTCATATAGACTAGTAAACGACCACACAATTAGTCAAAAAGTGTGGAATGGAACGGGTGAAATGGGTCCAACCTCTTTGCCACTAGTATTATTTGAGTTCCAACTTTTAGATTTTCCTCACAATACCACTTCATGAATGAGATTATAGTCATTATTTAGATCTATATGTTTGCCGCAGTTGACCGGTGTAAGAGCATTATATTTGTACATGTTAAATATGACAAAGTTATAATCAAAGATGCTTTGGCTAACCTATATGTTTGGTCATGTGAGGAATGTTTAAGAACCCCATAATCAATTTAAAAAGTTATTTTACACTTTACGACATAAAACTTTGAATAATTAAATTTTAAGTATGACATGTTAGTATTCAATTGTAGAGTTGTCATTTAAATTCGTTATGTCACCATTTTTCACAACGTTGTTAACATTATATAGTTGAAAATACACTTTATAAACCTTATTTAGGTGTATATGCCAGTCATTCAACTTTAAAAAGTTCGATTATAGCAATGATTATATGAAAACTACCGTACAATGTTTTTTCTAGTATTCCTGCAAGGATATAGCAAAACAAGTCCATAAAATAAAATAAAATAAAAATGACAGAATAGTGATGAAATAGCTAATGACTGTGGTCATTCTATAGAGTTGATTATAAACTAATAAACAACTACATGCTTAGTCCCAACCTGGGGAATGGGATTCCATCTTCTTTGCTAATATTTTTGTCCCAACTTTTAAATTTGTCACCCAAGAACAGTTAATAAAATTTTTCAACATTTGGAGAAGAGAAATTGCCAATTTATATTTGCACAAAATTATATTCTATAGTTATAATCTAGCTTTAATTTGTAAAGTCTTTCATAGTGGAAACTCTATGAAAAGAAATATCCATATTTAGTACTTAATCATATTTCAAACAACACATGATTATTTCTTCTTCTTCTTCTTCTTGTTTTTTTTGTTTTTTTTTCCAGATTGGCAAGCACAGCTTGCAATTAGGCATCAAGCCCAATTAAGTGCTATCAAAGGATGGCTTACATGCCACTACACTACAATAATTCAGTTGTTATATTTAGTTTGTGCCTGTTAAAATCAGCGAAGTTACAGTAAAGATCCTTCTTCAATCAGAATTCAATTTTTTTCCCGTCAACTACGGCAAACATTAGGAGGAGATAAAAAAACTATACAAAGTTCAAATTACTCAAAACGCTAAAAAAACATAAATAAATTTTATGGTTGGATACATATAATATATGCTCCCATGTACTTTCTTCAAGGACGTTGTCGCATAGATTATGGAGTAACAAGGAATATTTAAATTGAAATTCCTCCTTTCAGATTATATATATATATATATATATATATATATATATGCCGTGTTAATTCTCAACTCTAATTTAATGCATATACAAGTTATAACATAACAAAGTTACACCTAAACAGAGTTACAAGCCAAGCCTTTTAGAGTTATCACCCTAACTGGCAAGACTCATTGTTGACGAGATTCTTAAGAAGCTGTTTGATATGACGGGAAGGGAAGGAAAAGCGAGTGGAGGGAATTTTTTTTTAGTTTGATTTTAAAAAATTAAAGAAGTAGGATTAAAAGTATTTAATTAATTTTTTTTTACTCTTTTGTCTTATATATTTTCTTTCAAAATTTTAAAATCTTACTTCTCCAATTTTTTTAAATATCACTCACAAAATATTTTAATATTACAATGGAATTTTACAAATATTTGTCTATTATTGTTGCAATTGCTATATCTTCAAATATTGGAAAGGAAAAATATAGAGCCTCGTTGACTAATAAATTATAGAATCTTTTTTATATAGGCTTATTAGTATAGGCACATAAACTTATCAAAAGAGAGGTACATACATTTGCTAATATATGCATATAAAATTGTTAAAATAGGCACATATAATATACACTTGCCAGTCTAGGGGTAAATTAATTTGCCAATGTATAACTTGTTAGTATAAGCACAAAACCTTGTTAATGCATAACTTGCCAATATAGGCACAAAATTGTCAAAATAGGTATATACACTTGTCGGTCTAAAGGCAAATTGACCTCACCTATAAATTACTAAGGGCAAGAATCTAGTTTTACATTTAGAATCTATACCACTGGAGTCTCTAAAATTTTTTTTAAATAGTGGAATATAAACTAGGATTTTTTGATATTTTTTTGTCCTTATGACCTAAGTGCGATATTCTCTAAAATTATAAGGGAATAACAATAATGTTCATGCATATTTGCCCTCGATGGGCAATTCGAACTGTTCCCCAAGGGCTTGTTTGGTAGGAGGGAAACGAAGGGTAAGAGAGGGCAAGGAAAATTTTTATTAATTGGATTTTAAAAAATTGAAGAAGTGTGGTTATAAAATTTTAATAATGATAAGATGCAAAATAAAAAAAGTGAGAAAAATTAATTAAAAACTTTAAACCCAACTTCTCTAATTTTTTTTTTAAAATTTTAAGTCATAAGATATTCCCCTTCCCTCCCTTCTCTTCCAAATCAATTGGACCAAACAGCCCCTTTAATGTAGCTAATTTATAGTCATGGACAACAAACAATAAACCAACGCATTTTCAGAGATTGCAAGTAATAAATCATTAAGCCCAAGTCAGAGTGATATACAGCATTAAGTAACAAAGCCCATCCACCCATATATCCATCTGAGAAGATAAAGGAGAATGCTAGCCATTGTTTCATTTCTTATTTTCTTTCTTGTTTATTTTTTCCTTGGCCGAACATTGTTCCTTTAATTTTTCCTGTAATTCTTTCTGCCGGACTATATACCCTAAAGCTTGAATTTAGTCATCCGATATACTCATAAATTCTTTAAACATTTGTACCTTCTCATCCTCTATTCCCATTAATTACCTCTAGACAGATAAGCATTCAACTTGAACTTAGTCATTTTGTAATTAATGGAAAGCTTATATTAGCAAATCTAGCACGTATTCACGCAAGTACTATCTCAACTCTTCAAGTTATGAAACTTCCTTTCCAATAATTATTATTTCATGAAAAATAGAAGTGCATGCATCATAATCATGAAATAGTACACATAATTATTGTTTGTCTTATAATTTGATTAAATTTCAGTTTTGGTCCCTATAATTTCAAATCCTTAATTTTTGTTCATATAATTTCATAAAAAATTGATTTGAATTTAACGATTGATCTATATACTTTAAACTCAGACCAAATTCCCATAAAACTATAAGGAACAAAACTAACAATTTAAAACTGTAGGAACAAACACGAAAATTCTATCAAAATGAAAGGGCCAAGAATGATATTAACCCTCATTTTTTTCAATGTTGAAATATGGATCACCAATGCTAAATTGCTAAGCTGTGATTATTTGGTTGGATGCACTTGCGTTCTAAGACTGTAAATGAAGTCTCAGTCCAAGACGATAAGGAAATGAGAGAAAGAGGTGTATTTATATATATAATAGAAATCAATTGTCAAAAAGAGTTGGTAAGATAAGGATTGAATGAGGAGCTTTACATACTAACCTCTCCTAATCTGAATTTGGTGGAAGAATTCCTCATATTTGATTTGTGAGTGTTAAAATCCGAAAAGTTACAATGAAGATCCTTCTTCAGTCACAAATTTTTCTTTTTTGCCCGTCAACTGCTACGGCAAACACAAGGAGAAGCTAAAAAAAAAAACTATACAAAGTTCAAATTACTCAAAAAGGCTAAAAAATAGTTAAATAAATTTTATGACTTGGATACATATAATATATGCTCCCAAGTACTTTCTTCTAGAACGTTGTCGCTTAAATTATGGAGCAACAAGGAATAGTTAAATTAAAACTACTCCTATCAGATTTTATATATATATTTTTTCCGTATTAATTCTCAACTCTAATTTAATGCATACACAAGTTAAAACATAACAAAGTTACAAACAAGCCTTTTAGAGTTATCACCTTAACTCGCAACACTTAGTGCTTACAAGAGATTCTCAAGAGGCTGTTTGGTATGAGGAGAAAGGGAAAGGAAAGTGAGTGGAGAGAAATTTTTTTTTTTTTTTTTAGTTTGATTTTAAAAAATTTAAGAAGTAGGGTTTAAAGTTTTTAATTAATTTATTTTATTCTTTTATCTTACATATTCTCTTTAAAAATTTTAAAACTCCACCTCTTGAATTTTTTTTTTTTTAAATCTTACTCATAGAAATTTTCCCTGCCCTCCCCTCCAAATCACCCATACCGAACAACCACTATTGTTCTTTTTCTTTTTTTAAAAAAAGGGACGCGTTCGTCAACCGTAACCCCTTCCCACCACCATCCCAACCACCTCCCCCTACCTCCCCGCGTTTTCCACACGCCTCTCTTCCTCGCCCCTTTCTTCTAACGTGTTTCCCGCTCTGCCTTCCTTTTCATTATTCACCGCTCCTTCTTCCCATCTTTTTTTCATGGAGATTTGAGATAGATAGACATATATGTTATCATGGAGCGCATAAATATGAGGGAGATGGAACTGTAGAAAGCGGTATGGGAAGGCACTATGCTTTTTTCTTTTAAAAAAAATAATATAATATTTTTTATTTAATTAATATGGAACGAGGATATAACTGCTCATAGTTGTATTTAGGTCTTTAGCATACTAATAAGTTCATGGCCCATTAGTGCATCTATCACCTTGATATTATTTTCCAATTACATCGAATACCCTAATCTTATCTATGATATAGAGTGCTAGATGCTATTAGAAAATAACATCAAGAATGCCACTTTACCCATAAATATTTACTTAGAGATATGTTTAATGTTGCATAACTCCATTCACCTTGATTTTGATGTTTCATTGCCTTTTGCATTTATACTACTCACTTCAGCTCTTAATATGAGATATATTTACCTACTGTGATTAGAATAAGGAAGTTAGTTGGGTTGGTTAATATAACATATATTTTCTAAAGTGTCATAGTCATCTTTCTAAATTCCTAGATTCCCTCCCCTTATTGATCGTTGTTAAGGGCATTAATAGGGGAAAATTTGAAAAAAAAAATTAACAAATATGAAAACGATGTTTCATATTTAAGATTAAGATCAACTTCCTAAATATGTCTTAAATTAAACACCGGAGTAGTATTCTATAAAATTCACTTTGGATGACTCGATGTAAAAGTAGTTTTTAATTTTTATTTGACTAACTCTATAATTATTGGGGAAAAAAATATTTGTAGCAACCAAAATTGAGGCAATGATATGTGACGAAATATGTAACATATCGTGACGAAATATGAGACGATTAATTAACTTATTTATCAATTCCTTAAAAAACATATGAAATAGTGATGACACACTCGCTTTCTATCTCTATCATCAGAGGTGGAATCAATATATTTTTGCTATTCTTAACTTCTTTTAGTATGTTTACAATCAACTTCTTTATTTTGTTTACAAAGAATTTTCAAATTGCAATAATATCATATATATATATATATATATATTGTTACAATCAAAATTATTGCTTTCAACTTTTTATTCCATTCAAATTTTAAGAGATGGGTTATACTATCAATTAGTTTGGTCCCCACTTTCAAACTTTCCACACTTAAGTAGTTAATGAGAGAGATTGTTCATAATTTGGACAAAATTTGTTAGTGTGTATGCTGGAAAATTCTTTTGTAGTCATATTCTACTTTTATAAAGTCTTTCATAATTGACTTCTTCTTTTACTTTATGCGTCTCAAAAACGGCAAAGTTATTTTTTGTTATTCGTAATTCAACTTTTTTTAAGAAAAATATTTGGTCATTTACTTGATACTCTTGCCCATTAATAGCAATATACATATATATAAATTCATCAAACTTTGCACACTAAAATATACAAAACTTCCTTAAACTTTAGGTAAGTTGCACATAAGCTCTTTTATCTTTAAAATTTTAAATTTAGAACCCTAATGTTTTGTGTTTTGACTATCAACTTCTCCACCATTAAAATTACTGTTAAAGTTATCAGTTTCTATGAAGCTATAATTCTTTTTTATTATATACCAAGTCATTTAAAAAATAACACTTATCATTTGACATATATTTTAACTAACCTTTTAATAATATAGTTTAGTATCTTAACTCCCTCCTCAAAACACCCATTATTATGCGTTGCGGAAAATTCTTTCATTGTCATGATCCAACTTTGTGAAATATTTCACAATTGAATTGTTGTCGTTATGATTATTGTGCGTATTTAAAAGGGCTATGTTAATGCGGGTCATTCTACAAGTGTGTGTGTGAAAATTGGTCATATAGACTACTAAACGACCACACAATTAGTCAAAACGTGTGAAATGGGTCCAACCTCTTTGCCACTAGTACTATTTGTGTCCCAACTTTTAGATTTTCTTCACAATACCACTTCATGAATGAGATTATATTCATTATTTAGATCTATATGTTTGCCGTAGGTGACGGGTGTAAGAGCATTATATTTGTACATGTTAAATTTGGCAAAGTTATAATCAAAGATGCTTTGGCTAACCTATATTTTTGGTCATGGAAGGAATGTTTAAGAACCTCAAGATCAATTTAAAGAGTTATTTTACACTTTACAAGATAAAACTTTGAATAATTAAATTTTAAGCATGCTTTTAGTATTACATTGTCGAGTTATCATTTAAATTCGCTATGTCACCATTTTTCACAACGGTGTTAACATTATATGATTGAAAATACACTTTATAAACCTTTTATAGTTGTATAGGCCAGTCATTCAACTTTAAAAAGTTGGATTATAGCAATGATTATATGAAAACTACCGTACAATTTTTTGCTAGTATTGTTGCAAGGATATAGCAAAACAAGTCACAAAAATAAAATAAAAATGACAGAATAGTGATGAAATATCTAATGAATGTGGTCATTCTATAGAGTTGATTTTAAACTAATAAACAACCACATGCTTAGTCCCAACATGTGGAGTGGGATTCCAACTTCTTTGTTAATATTTTTCTCCCAACTATTAAATTTTTCACCCAAGAACAGTTAATAAAAAGGAGACTATTCATCATTTTGAGAAGAGAAATTGTCAATTTATATTTGCACAAAAGTATATTTTGTAGTTATAATCTAGCTTTAATTTATAAAGTCTTTCATATTTGAAACTCTATGAAAAGAAATGTCCATATTTAGTACCTAATCATATTTCAAACAACGCGATTATTTCTTCTTCTTCTTGGTCCTTTTTCTTTTTATATTGGCAAGCACAGCTTGCAAGTAGGGATCAAGCCCAATTAAGTGCTATCAAAAGGATGGCTTACATGCCACTACACTACAATAATTGAGTTGTTATATTTAATTTGTGCGTGTTAAAATCAACAAAGTTACAGTAAAGATCCTTCTTCAATCAGAATTCAATTTTTTTTCCCGTCTGTCATGCCCTTATTTTAATTTCACCTTTACCAGAATATTCACGGAAATTGATATGGGGTTCGGTAGGCAACACAGGAATAACATAAAAATACTGATAAAAAGTGCTCGATTACAGAAATTCCCCATAGGGGTTCATGCATAATAATTACCATCAATGTACCCACACAGGGCTACCAGGGTGTCTGAATCCTTCCGAGTGAAACAGAGACAGCTTCCCGTCTTCATTTCACCACCGTAATCCCCTCGTACAGTTCTTTTCTTTGTTCTCAGCATACATTTTGTCTTCACTTGTCTACATTGTTGCTAGGGGAGGGTGAGATTCGAGAGAATCTTAGTAAGAAACAGATACCAATATGCATGTAAGATAAGTACTTAATGCCTGACATGCTGCATTACATAAACTCATGCTAACACAATGACATATCTGCGTGCTCAATATTTAATGCAACAAAACTATGGCCACAATATAGACAGAAACAGAGCTTCAATCATTCATATATGTTTCACATAATCAAGGAAAGCAATAACATGCATCAATACACTAGCACAAATATCAAATACATGCAGGAGAGGTAAATTCCCTACCTTAACCCTTTTCCGCCTCAAAACACGTGACTCGATCTACATGCAAACAGCTCGGAGCTCCATATTCAATCCTACAATGCCAAATGTACTATTTAAATACTTCCAAAGTGTTTCTGGGGGTTATATGAGTCTATATTAAAAATTTATCAAAACGCCCCCAGGACCCGGCCCGGCCTCGCCATACTCGGTCCGGCTGTACTTTTTCTAAAATTCTAACTTGAGCTATTTTGACATATTTTCACCCAAAAAATCCATTTCTAGACTTGGAATTACAAAATTCACTATCAAATTATGAAAATACCCTTGACAGCCCCACTTTAAGGGCCCGTTTGGTACGCAGAATTGATTTAGATGGATATAGAAATGGATATGGATATGGATATGGATATGGAAATGGAAATTGAAATGGATATGGAAATAAGGTTTAAAAGTGTGTTTGGTATGCCATGGAATTAAGATCTAATTTTTATATGAAAAGACTAAAATACCCCTCTAGATTAAAAAAATATTAAAATGCTCCCCAAAATCCCATCCCTACGAAACTCTCTGTGCGCTGGAATATTAGATATCAGTCAAAATCTTCCTTTTTTTTGGTAAGAA
This sequence comes from Inga oerstediana, assembly GCA_963210345.1. Classification (NCBI taxonomy): domain Eukaryota; kingdom Viridiplantae; phylum Streptophyta; class Magnoliopsida; order Fabales; family Fabaceae; genus Inga; species Inga oerstediana. The sequence continues at coordinate 64,083,148 of OY723401.1, read as the reverse complement.
AAGCTTCCATTGAATACCCAAAAAAGAAATAGCATCGAAGTGTGTCTTTCTTGAAACTGAATCAATATCCATCCTAGATCTCTCTTTTTCTATCTGTTATGTTTTTTTTTTCAGATTGAAGTGGGTCTTTGTCGAAACTGAAAATCAAATCGAAACTGAAAAACAATGTCCATCCTTGATCTATTTGTCTTTTTATTCAGATCGAAGTGGGTCTTTGTCAGTGATGAGCTCGAAGCCGAAGTTGTGGTCCTCTACAACCTGAAAAATCAATAGCATCGAAGCCCCACATCTCACATCGGCGCTGAAGGTTGCTGGAGAAGGAGAAGGAGAAGATGAAGTACCGAGAAGAATCGAGGATGAGTCTCCATCGCGGGGGGCTAGAGGTCATCATCGTCGCCGCCGTCGCAGGTGGTTGGAGGTCAGTGATGAGGCGCTGGGGTTAGGTCTGACGAAGATGAAGAATGGGGGTAAAATTAGAATTCTAAGGAATTTTTCATAATTCCATGGGTTGGATGATGGAGTCCAATTCCATCAAATTTGATGGAATTGGCTTCCACATGGAAATCAATTCCATGATCATTTTTGGGTACCAAACAGACTCACACATGGAAATCAATTCCATTTCCATATCCATCTACCTCATTTCCAGCATACCAAACGGGCCCTAAGGGTTTCAAGGGCGTTTTCTTAATTATGCTTTCTCAGCCTTTTCCGAAAAAGTGACCAATTGTAACCCCTCTTAATTTTTCCTTCTGAATCAATGGAACCATCAAATAATTGAAAATCCAACTCTAAGACCCATTTACAGCCCTGACCGAAATATACAGGTACTCCGGGGAAAATTGGGGTTTTGCGATTTTGGCTCCGTAAACGCATTTCTTTCTACTTCTAACCACTTTATTGACTATTCCATTATGTTACAACTACCATTTAGTACCAATTTTAGTAGCATAACCCCTAAGGAAACCCATTTCCAAATTTAAAACCAACAGCAATACAGCGAAATTTCACCGATTAAATTGCCCACAGCAGCTAGAATAAGCAATATACAATGGTTTGGAAGTTACTTCAAGCTCACACTAGTTTTTCCTCTTCTTGGCTGAAAACCTAACCTTCCCTAACACCAAATTTTGAGCTTCACAACCTTAAAGAACAAATAAGAGTAGCTTAGAGTCGGAGTTATACGTGTTAGGAGCTAAATCGTTAGAGGAATCGGCTTACCTTGCAAGTTCTCTTCTCCTTCCTCTCTCCAGAAATCTCACACCCTCTCTCTCTATTTCAAACCTATGTGCATCTGATATGGCTGAAGGAAGGAGAAGAATGATATTTATTATATGATATTTACTTATTAATTTAATTTCCCAATTTTTGGATTTTTACAAAATTCTGGCAAATTTCTGTCCAAACTTTGAAAAATCATAACTAATTATAGAAAAATCGAGTTGAAGTGATTCCAAAGCCTATAGAACCCTTATTGAGTTTAGTTTCAAGGAAAGATATATTATTTTGCTAGCTGGAAGCACACAATCCTTAGAATTTCAATATTTGCATGTTGTTCCAGAAACTTCACAGTTTTTCTGTGCTGACTTCAAAAATTCATATCTTTTTGTATATAGCTCTAATTGAGTCATATGACCTATCAAATTAAAGCTTAGAATGTTTACTTTCACCTTGTAAAATTTCATAATTGTTTATCATCATTTGGTCATGCAAAATTATATGACAAACTCACTGCCTCATAGGCAATTTTACCATAAGCATAATCACTTTCTTCAAAATTAATCATTTTATTTTCTTTAATGCCCCAAAGATATAAGAAACATTAGAGAATAGATTTGGGATATCTGCTAAACCGAGGCTTAGCAGTCCTCTTAATTTAGGCTTATTCACAAGCCTCCAATCCCAAAATTCAGGATATTATATTTCTCCCCCCGTTCAATAAATTTCGTCCTCGAAATTTGAACATCTACTATTTGGGGACCCCTTTTTATCACTCAATCCGTCCCTTTATCATGTGTAGGCTCACAATCTGGCTAACATAATGATCATATATAATCTATCTCTTTCATATGCAAGCTCATCGATCATGCAACGCAATCATCATTTTCTCATCAAAGTTCTCAAATATTATTCAACATTCATCATTCATTTAGTACATAGAATGTAGCATGTAATCAAACACAGGACCCACTGGTCCATTCCTAGAGCGCTTGATTCATTAGGCCTCACTACCTCAGCTCACATGTTCTACGCCCAGCCTCTTGACTACAAGCAACCAGTACGGCGTAACCCACCTGGCCATGTCGAGGTATGAGCCTCCTGATCGTAGATGGATTAGTTGCATCTTTTTCTGTTTCCCATGTATGTGTGTGAAATGCCTATTAGCCTCCACACATTCAACCTGTCACTATCCATATATACTACTTGGTTGTTATACATATGCTACACATTTTATTACTGCAAAAAATATTTGTCTAGTCTTACTGCCCAGGGTCATTACCCCATGCAAACATACATATTGGGTCTTACCACCTTTGTTCTCTATTTTGTACATATAGGCCATCCATCCCATTACCATACTGATTATCCATCAAGACACTCAGTTAATTATTCTAGGCCTCTTGCCTTATTAGGACACTACTCGGTGTATTTTTATCCTTGCGGTTTATGACATTCTACTTGCACAATGCTGAGTACCCCTGTGTCATCGCCCTGTACAAACATGTACACTGGGATGTACTAGCAATCTTTTGTCTGTATTTATGCCTGCCTATTCGGTGTTCAGGACCAAATGACTATTTGACCCTTACTGGCCGTACTGTGTGTATTATTCAGGATAAAATTACTATTTGACCCTTACTAATTGTACTGTGTGCACTGTAACATGAATGGGTAAGTAATTATATGAGGCTACGGTTGTTGACATGCACATGCCTCTACTTCACCCTGTTGTATCAGAACACATCCCAATCCATGCCACTTGCATCTGTGTGGACCAAAAAGGTCGATTGTGGATCTGGGATTGTTAACACTGGTGCTATTGAGAGATATTCACCACCATTCTTTCCTACTATACTAGGGCTCATCCCAATCTCTGTTTACATGTGTCATCACAGACCATATAGGTTGTGTGACTATTGACCATACATGTCATTGCATTGTACATCATGCAGGGTGTAATACTATACACCACACTGGATGTAATAAAGTACACCACTATGGATGTAATACTGTACACCACTCTGGCTGTAATATGGTTTATCACACATATTGTAACACTATTGACCATCAAGGCCATATTATGTTTTGGGATCCTCAACACTGGTGCGAATATCAACCTCTCCTATAAATTTCAAAATTGCACCTAGATTCACCATACTTCCGATGCGCACTTTGATGCTGTACACTGTTAAATACAATATTGGTGAGGCTATACTGTCTACCCACCCTTGTCTTACTACCTCAATTAGATTCCACTTGGCCTCTGTAGTAACCCACAATCATCCATATAAAATGTGATAGATAAATATGCCATGCTCCATATAGAGTAAAATGAAAACTCACATCAATCTTTGTGTGTGAACAAAGTTTAGGGCCAAACACCTAGTTAAAACATCAATCCATGTGTGTACACAAAATAAAGGGTCAACTATCTCGTTAGAACCCCTCTGTATACCTTAGCCGAGTCCCTGACTATAGCTAGGTAATACCAGTGTACCTCAGCTAGGTCTTAGACCATAGCTAGACAAATCGTCTATAATAGCTGGGTCCTTACTAGGCCGAATGGTATATATACACTTCCCATCGAACGGTACATATACACTTCCCATACACAGCTAGATAATATTCGTGTACCTCAGCTGGGCACCTAACCACAACCAGGTAATGTTCGTGTACCTTAGCTAAGTCCCAGACTACAGCTAGGTAATATGCCCTAAGCAGTTGTTCAAATCATAAAATACAGAACATACAATGTATTAACCATCACATAGTGTACGAGAGATTATATTTACTACATTGTCCTTTCTTGGATAATATTGGATTTCTAATTTTTCCCTGGTCTATGTTCTGCCGCATCTCTCATAGCTTATTACTATGATCCTTGATCATTACATACCACTTGTTATCGATTTGAATTAGAATAACAATACGCAGTTCGGTGTACCTGTAGGTACCATGCTCGGTCATACTTAGTGTACTCGTAGGCACTATGTTCGATGTACCCGAAGGCACTATGTTTGATCTACCCATAGGCATTATACATCAGTTTCTGTAAGTCCACCCCCTGTCAGTAAGCCTAATCCAGGCCTAAGGGACATGATTTGGGATTCATAAATTTCGCCTTTTTATTGTCATAGTTGTACCAGCATCTCACCCTTCTGTGGTAAGCTGGGTAACTGGGTACCTGGACTCAATCAAATATCCTCGCTCGCCTTTTTATTGTCACATCCCTATTCTTTCTGATTGGACCCGAATCTGATGACTGGACGATCTAGTCATTGGGGTCAGGGATGGACTCATAAAGATATCGGCATTCCCCCCTGATGCCTTTCTTTCGCCTTTCGCAGGATTCGAACACTCACCCTAGGGGTTAAGATGAGCACCATGACGAACCCTGCTATCATTTAGCTAGTGTCACACCCCCAATCTCTGACTGGACCCCACTTATTGATACCAGATCACCTGGCCTGAAGGCACCTGCTCGGGGTCGAGCGTGGACTAACAAGGATATCCCCACTCCCTTATCACACCCTTTAAATCATTTAACATAAATTATCATTAGTCATGGAGAAACCTTAAGACAATCACTATGTCTCAAGTCTTTATGACCTTATCAACTTACTTCCCAGGGGGTCACCCATCCTAGGATTTTCCTGGGTTTTGCATGCTTAACTTTCACGTACCTATGCCCACACGTAAATACAAGCTTCTATTGCTTTCGTCTACGTGTACCCCGTGACTACCCTCATCTCAAAAGATGTGCCGACTATCTCGGGTCACCAAAATATTGAGTGTGGACCGCACATTGGCCTTGGCCGTACCCACTTCCTCAGGTTTCGCAATATCCTTAGACCATTGGTACCTCCCGTCTGTGCATATTTTCTAGCACTGTGTAATCAACACAATATCATTATACCATCCTGTTGCTGGAACTGCCCCACTGCAAGAACCTCTTAGGCTCTTCAAAAATCGCTTGAAGCTCTGATACCAAAATGTCATGCCCTTATTTTAATTTCACCTTTACCAGAGTATTTGAGGAAAATGATATGCGGTTCGGTGGGTAACATAGGAATAGCATAAAAATACTGATAAAACGTTCTCGATTATAGAAATTCTCCATAAGGGTTCATGCATAATAATTACCATCAATGTAGCCACATAGGGCTACTAGGGTATGTACAGGCTTCCGAGTGAAATGGAGACATCTTCCCGTCTTCGTTCCACCACCGCAATCCCCTCGTACGGTTCTTTTCTTTGTTCTCAGCATACATTCTGTCTTCACCTGTTTAAATTGTTGGTAGGGGAGGGTGAGACTCGAGAGAATCTCAATAGGAAACATATACCAATATGCATGCAAGATAAGTGCTTAATGCATGACATGCTTGCATTACATAAACTCATCCTAACGTAATGAAATATCTGCGTGCTCAATGTTTCGTGACACAAAACTATGGCCACAATATAGACAGAAACAGAGCTTCAATCATTCATATATGTTTCACATAATCATGCAAAGCAATAACATGCATCAATACACCAGCATAAATATCAAATACATGCAGGAGAGGTAAGTTCCCTACCTTAACCCTTTTCCGCCTCAAAACACGTGCCTTGATCTACGTGCAAACAGCTCGGGGCTCCATATTCGATCCTACAATGCCAATGTACTATTTAAACACTTCCAAAGTATTTCTAGGGGTTATATGAGTCTATATTGAAAATTTACCAAAACGCCCTCGGGACCCAGCCCGGCATTGCCGTACTCGGTCCGGCTGTACTTTGCGTAAAATTCTAACCTAGGCTATCCTGACATATTTTCACCCAAGGAATCCATTTCCGGACTCAGAATTACCAAATTCACTATTGAATTATGAAAATACCCTTGACAGCCCCGCTTTAAGGGTTTCAGGGCGTTTTCGTAATTATGCTTTCTCGGCCTTTTCCGAAAAAGTGACCAACTGTAACCTCACTTAATTTTCCTTTCTGAACTCAATGGAACCATAAAATCATTGAAAATTCAACTCTAAGACCCATTTACAGCCCTGATTGAAATATACAGGTACTCTGGGGAAAATTGAGGTTTTGCGATTTTGGTTTTGTAAACACATTTCTTTCTACTCCTAACCACTTTATTGACTATTCCATTAGGTTAAAACTACTATTTAGTACCAATTTGGGCATCATAACCTTTAAGGAAACCCATTTCCAAAATTTAAAACCAACGGCAATCCGACAAAATTTCACCGATTAAATTGCACACAGCAGCTATCATAAGCAATATACAATGGTTTGGAAGTTACCTCAAGCTCCTACTAGCTTTTCCTCTTCTTGGCTGAAACCCTAACCTTCCCTAACACCAAATTTTGAGCTTCACAACCTTAAAGAACAAAGAGGAGTAGTTTAGAGTTGGAGTTATATACGTTAGGAGCTAAATCGTCAGAGGAATCGGTTTACCTTGCGAGTTATCTTCTCCTTCCTCTCTCTAGAAATCTCACATCCTCTCTGTTTATTTCAGACCTATGTGTGTCTGATATGGCTGAAGGAAGGAGGAAAATGATATTTCACATCCTCTCTTCTCCCAATTTTTGGATTTTTACAAAATTTTCGTAGATTTCTGCCTAAACTTTAAAAAATGGTAACTAATTATAGAAAAATTGAATTGAAGTAATTCCAAAGCCTATAGAACCATTATTGAGTTTAGTTTCAAGAAAAAGTATATCATTTTGCTAGCCGGAAGCAGACAATCCCCAGAATTTCAATCTTTGCATGCTGTTCCAGAAACTTCACAGTTTTTCTGTGCTAACTTCAAAAATTCATATATTTTATTATATAGCTTTAATTGAGTCATATGATCTATCAAATTAAAGTTTAGAAAGGCTACTTTCATTCTATAAAATTTCATAATTTTTGCTCATCATTCGATCATACAAAATCATATGACAAACTCACTGCCTCATAGGCGATTTCACCGTAAGCATAATCACTTTCTTCAAAATTAACTATTTTATTTTCTTTAATGCCCCAAAGATATAAGAAACATTAGAGAATAGATTTGAGACACCTACTAAACCAGGGCTTAACAGTCCGCTTAATTTCGGGTTATTCTCAAGCCTCCAATCCCAAAATTATGGATCGTCAACTACGGCAAACATTAGGAGAAGGTAAAAAAAACTATACAAAGTTTAAATTACTCAAAACGCTAAAAAAAACTTCATTAAATTTTATGGTTGGATACATATAATATATGCTCCCAAGTACTTTCTTCTAGAATGTTGTCGCAGAGATTATGGAGCAACAAGGAATAGTTAAATTAAAATTACTCCTTTCAGATTATATATATATATATATATATATATTTACCGTGTTAATTCTCAAATCTAATTTAATGCATACACTAGTTATAACATAACAAAGTTACACCTTAACAAAGTTATAAGCCAAGTCTTTTAGAGTTATCACCCTAACTAGCAAGACTCATTGCTAACGAGATTCTTAAGATGTTGTTTGGTAAGAGGGGAAGGGAAGGGAAAGTGAGTGGAGGGAAATTTTTTTTAGTTTGATTTTAAAAAATTAAAGAAGTAGGGTTAAAAGTATTTAATTAATCTTTTTTTACTCTATTGTCTTACATATTCTTTTTCAAAATTTTAAAACCTTACTTCTCCAATTTTTTTAAATCTCGCTCATAAAATTTTTTAATATTACAATGGAATTTTACAAATATTTTTCTATTATTCTTGCAATTGCTATATCTTCAAATATTGGAAAGGAAAAATATACAGCCTCGTTGACTAATAAATTATAGAATCTTTTTTATCATCTAAGTAATATAAAATTTTAAGATATTTGAGTAAAATTATGGGGGGGATTACTTCCCCTATCCAAAAACTCCTTATAGAGACTGTAGTGATATAGATTCCAAATATGAAATTACTTCATTGGCCCCATTGATTGAAAAAGGAAAAGAAAAGTATAAGAGTTTGTAAATGGTCACTCTATGAATGGTCAATATTGGCGCATACATAGGTCAATGGATGCTGTTCAAAATTGTATTGGAAAAATGATATTAATTGACATAGATGAGCTCATCAAAGACAGGCTTGTCAATGGCTACTTTATGACTTATCAATATATGTACATACACTTATCAATGGAAGCTATTTTAAATTAAATTGGAAAAAATTCATTAATTAGCATGGATAGGCTTATTAGTATAGGCACATAAACTTGTCAAAAGAGGTATATACACTTGCTAATATATGCACAGAAAATTGTCAAAATAGGCAAGTGTAAGGGTAAATTAATTTGCCAATACATAACTTGTTAGTATAAGCACAAAAACTTGTTAATGCATAACTTGCCAATATAGGTGTAATGCCTCAAATTTTGATTAAGGATTAATGACATTTATTGAGAATGAAATTAATGTGAGAAAATATTTTTAGGGAATTAAAGTTGAATTGAGACCGAATTAATTATTGGAAATATCCAACATCCTGTATTTTAGCATAATTATGTGACAAAGTAATTTTTTGGCTAAAATATGGAAACCTGGCGCATGAAAGAAGGAGAAAGAATTAAAATATGTGTTATGTGGTGTAACACCCCCAAATTTATATTCACAAAAAATATTATAAATATTTGGGAAATTCAATAAAATGGTGAATATTCATAAATTTGGAATTTATGAAATTTATAAATGTTCATTTTCATGAGAAAATGGGCAGAATAATTATGGAATTAATTTGGGTAATTTAAAAAGACCAATATTGAGGTCCAAAAATGAAGGAATATTAGAGAAAATATTTAGTCCAAAAATAGACGAAAAATGGCCAAAGAAAAATAAGAAAAGAAATTGGAATAAAAAAGTAATGGCAAAATCTTAATTTTGCCAATTTAGTATAGAATTAATTATTTTCTGATTAATTGAAGTTAATTTCAATTAATTAAGGAAAATAAAAGGAACAATTATAGTTGAAACAAGTTGTGAAGCCAATTGAGATCATAGGGAGGGACCTCTAGGTGTCTCCTACATGTGGCATAAATTAGGAAATATTGGTTAGACATGATGGCATGGTTACATGAATGTAGGAAGTTATGTAATAAAAATTATTTTTGGAATTTTTGGAAAATTCCATAAATAATTAAAATGATATATGATATTAGAATATATCATACTCATCTTCTTCCTTCAGCATTTCACGCACATATCAGACCTGAATAGAGAGAGAACGTGTGGAAAACCCTAGAGAGAGAAAGGAGAAGAAATCTTGCAAGGTAAGTCGATTCCTCCGATGATTTAGCTCCTAAGGCGTATAACTTTAATCCTAAACTACTCTTCTTTGTTCTTTAAGGTTTGGAGGCTCAAAAATCTGTTCTTTAAAGGTTAGGGTTTCAGCCATATTTGGGAAAAGCTTGTGGGAGCTTAAGGTAACTTCCAAACCTTCGTATATTAACTATTCTAGCAACTGTGGGCATATTAATCGGTGAGATTTTGTCGGATTGCTATTGGTTTTACATTTTTGAAAAGTGTGTGTCTAAGGGTTATGCTGCCCAATTTTAGTTCAAATGGTTGTTATAACTCAATTAGATGGTTAATAAAGTCGTTAGGAGTATAAAGGAATGCGTTTACGGAGCCAAAACCATAAAACCCTGATTTTTCCCAGAGGATACTATAATTTTGGTCAGGACTGTTAGAGGGCCTTAGAGTTGGATTTTCAATAATTTGATGGTTCCATTGGGTTCAGGAGGGAAAATTAGGTGGGGTTACAGTTGGGCACTTTTTCGGAAAAGGCCGAGAAAGCATAATTACGGAAACACCCATGAAACTCTTAAAGCTCGATTGCCAAGGGAAATTTTGTAATTTGACATTGAATTTGGCAATTTCAAATCCGGAAATGGATTCTTTGGGTGGAAATATGTCAGAATACCCAAAATCAAAATTTTGGGAAAACTGACGGGCACGTTTCCCAAGATGAATACAGTGGTTGTATATAGTCTGTATGTGAAATAGTTTTGGGACATTCTGTACTTATTTGTCATTATTATCAATTTCTGCTCTATTAATGACTATCTGTAAACAAATACTTATTATCAATATAACTGTACTTTTCTATTTACCTATAGAATTTGTTCATTATTGCCATGCATATATCAAAATGGAAATGGGTGTTGACATTTTTTATATAAGAGCTAATAAGCGGTTTTGACATTATCAGAATGGTATATTGATATGGTTTTGTTAGCATGGCGACAGGACATCATGAGTAGTTTGAGTGATCCCATGACCAGTTTGAGTGTACCATTTGAGGTCAACTAGAGCCCTCTAGAGTAGTGGATACCAGATGGGCGGCTTTTCATCGAGAACTTTGGACTTGGAGGCGTTCGTATGAGGCAGACAGTATGAAAGAGTGTGCTGCAGCTACCTATATATGGACCAGAACCCAGGCTGGCTTCTCCAGGGCAGTCTTGGTTAGTAGAGACTAACAAGTATCCCGAGGAGGACTCTGAGGAGGATCCAGAGGAGAATCCAAAGTGGGATCCTGATGATGATTTAGAGGAGATCCTTGAGGACGAGTCGAGCGACCGTGAGTCTCGGGCAGAGCCGGTGCAGGTGTGGTATAACTTACAGCCGAACCTCGAGTTGTGGCACTATCTTTAGGGTCGATATATCCGAGTGGTACGGGAACATGGCCTTCCCTGCAGTCAGTATCTTACGTTCTTGATAGGTGTGGGAACGATGTATAGGCTTTGGGAGGATATGGGAGTCAGGTTCATGAATGAGGTCTGGCCATATACTACCATGGGCTTCTTTCCAGATACAACGTACTGGAACATACAGAAGACTAATATTGTAGAAAGGGGTCCGAGTAAGGACTTTTGGGAGTTCCTGGATCACGTGAACACCCTCGCATCGAAATATATGTATCTAGGTTGATGTGGGACCCACATCGTATATTTTGGGTGACCGGAGATGACTGGCACATATTATGAGACAAGGGCAGATAGGTGGAATCGACAGACAGAAAAATATTTAGTTAGATTCGGTATTTTGGGGAGGGTACAAACAGGGAAATGTAATGTAACAAGGAACAATATGTCATGTATAGTAGTTTATAGGTTATTTGATGTTTTTGTTTCTCTGTAGCTACTGTAAATAGTTGTGTATGCAATGTATGACATATCTGTATACCCTGGCTTTTATGAAATGATAAAAATGCCCTTAACTTTTATATCAAAATTTACTTTTCTCTAATTTCATGTAGAAAGAATTATGGAGATGATACAAACAGGAGAAGGTGGTAGAGGCCGAGGTAGAGGCTGAGGGCGTGGTGGACATGTTAACAACGGGGAAGATCCAAGGCCTGACCCTATCCAGCAGCAAATACTAGATATGTTAGAACAACACAAACTACAATGAATGAAATAAGAGGTGACCTTCAAGGAGTACAACAAAGACAGGATCATTTAGAGAATGATCTGGATGAATTTATGTGGGGAAATTACAAATAAATATCGGAGGGACTCCAACTAGAGGATTTACCACCAGTGCCTGAGGTGGATATTTAAACCTGGCTGAGCAGGTTCAGTAAACAATAGCCACGTATGTTTAGGGGGAAGTTTGATCCTCAACTAGCGGAAGACTGGTTGGCTCATTTAGACAAGATTTTTGATATGTTGCAATGTCCAGATAAGGTGAAAGCCCAGTTAGTTATCTACAAGTTAGAAGGTGATGCTGATTGTTGGTGGAAGGATACAGATCTTACCTTAAAGGGAAGGAATGTTACTATTACATGGGAATTATTCCAAGAAAAGTTCAACGAGAAGTACTTTCCCCCAACTATCAAAAGAGAAAAGGAAAAAGAGTTTCTGTGCATTAAACAACAAGACCGAGAGAGCTTTGATGATTACTTAGCCCGGTACATTCCACTGTTGCAATATTCATCATACCATAAACTAAATGTTAATGAAGAGTGGAACATAGATATGATGATTGAAGGGTTGAGACTCGAATTCAAGGAGAAATTGATTTCTCAACATTTTACCAAGTTTAGTTAAGCGACAGAGGAATGTCGATACATTGAGAAGCGTATGTCAAGCCTAGAAACTCAAATTGGTAATAAAGGTGCTTCTGGGAGTGGAAGTTCATCCCAGAAAAGAAAAGAACAGGGTGGACCTTCTAGGGGCAATAATAAGAGGACGAATCAAGTTGGAGGCAGTGGAGGCCAGGGTTTCCCAAGAGGCAAAACATGTTGGCATTGCTGCAAGCCATTTCATCCTGGCAAGACATGTAGTGGAGGCCTATTGAGAATGGATCCTAACAAACCATTTACTTGCTATAACAGCGGTAAGCCAGGGCACTTTTCAAAAGATTGTCTATAGAAGCAGCAACTGGAGGAGACTAGACTCAGGGTTCCAGGAAGGGTCTACACACTGACACAGGAAGAAGCTCGAAAATCTCCGGAGCTGATTCAAGGTATGATTTCTCTCAATGGAAGTCTAGTGCATGTTATGTATGATTCTGGTGCTAGCCATTCATTTATTGCATATGACTGCATGAAACAATTGAATTTAATATGCATAAATCCCCATATGATTTCGTTGTATCTACGCCCATGGGTACATAAATTTTGATGGCTGATATTTGTTTGAATTGTGGGATAAACGCTGAGGTGCATGAGTCGAATGTAAATATGATTTGTTTACCACTGCAAGGGTTGGAAGTAATTCTGGGGATTGACTGGTTGACAACAAACGGTGTGTTACTAGATTGTAAACAGAAAAGAGTTATATATGCTGACATAGAAATCACTCTTAACCTTCTCTCCGCAGCTAAGGTTGAGAGATATTTGCTGAAAGGTTGTCAGGGGTACATGGTATTTTGCTCTATGCAATCAGAGGCCAGTGTAGCCTTGGAAAGTATCCCTATAGTGAATGAGTTTCTTAATGTGTTTTCGGAAGATATTGGTGGATTACCTCCAGATAGGGAAGTAAAGTCCTCCATTGACCTGAGGCCTAGAGCAGGACCAATCTCCAAAACCACATATCATATGGCTCCGAGTGAAATGCAGAGCTAAAGAAGAAGATTGAGGAACTACTTGAGTAAGGGTTCATACGACCTAGTGTATCCCCCTCGGGTGCTCAAATACTTTTCATCAAGAAGAAAGATAGAAGCCTGTGTCTCTGTATTGATTATCGAGAGTTGAACAAGGTGATCGTCAAAGATCGATTTGCGATCGGGATACTACTAGTTGAAAGTAAAAGTAGAAGATGTATCAAAGACTGCTTTCAGGACTAGATATAGGCATTACGAGTTTCTGGTGATGCCATTTGGGTTGACTAGTACACCTGCTGTGTTCATGGACTACATGAATCGAATCTTCTATCCGTACTTTGACTAGTTCGTTGTAGTCTTCATTGACGATATATTGGTGTATTCACGGAGTAAAGCTGAATACAAGCAGCATCTGAGATCTGTGTTGAATATATTACGAGATAGTCAACTCTATGCCAAGCTGAGCAAGTGTGAATTATGGCTTTTAGAGGTAAAGTTTCTGGGTGTAGTTGTCTCACAGTAAGGGGTCTTTGATGATCCTAGTAAGGTAGAAGCAGTATTAGACTAGAACAGACCAGAAACGGTATTTGGGGTACGTAGTTTTCTAGGTCTAGCTGGTTATTATCGGAGGTTTATACAGAATTTCTCAAGAATTGCATTACCATTGACGAAATTGATGCGAAAAGCTCAACATTTTGTGTGGGATAAGAATTTTGAAAAGAGCTTCATAGAGTTGAAGCAGAGGTTAACTATAACACCAGTATTAACGATCCTAGATCGGCAGCTTATGTATGTCATTTATACAGATGCCAGTGGGTACGGATTTGGATGTGTATTGATGCAGTATGGCTAAGTAATGGCATATGCATCCAGACAGCTGAAACCTCATGAATTGAACTATCCAACTATTTGCCGTTTAGCTTCCACAAGCGCACGGGTTGCAAGTAATAATTTAGTGAGTAAACAAGTGTCGATCCATAAGGAATATGATGAAAGTGAGTTAATTATTGTAACTATGTTCTTAACTAGGTTGAATGAAATCATTTGAAATTTAATTAAGGAATTTTGTTAAAAACAAAGGTGATTGTAAAATTGATTATACTTCAAGGTTTAAAGGCTTAGGATTACTTCTTCCTCATTGTATTTCATGAAATTGTGCAATTAATTCACTTATGCAAGTTGTTTGAGTCCATATGCTAGTCAAAGATTATAAGATCATCAATCAAGCTCTCTTAAGTCAAAATTGATTTTTAATCTTCATTAATAATATTCAATCTCTTGTCTATCATTAATGAAAATCATCTTTCCCAAAGCAATTCTTCATTAGACTATGCTAGGTTGTTAGATATATCTCTATTCTAACAACAAACCATCTATTTAATCCATAAATTTCAAGTCTAACATGATTTTTCTCAAGTTCTACAACCAAAATAGATATCTCAAGTATCATTCAATTGAACTAAACTAATCATGTGGTGATCAAGCATAAGATAGTAATTAAGCATAGAGAAAAATCAGCATATATTCTCAACAACTAGCAAAAACAATAAAATATAGTAGTTTTAATCCATACAATGAGTAGAAGTAATCCTAAATAAGAGTTTTAGCTTCTCATAATCAATACAAACCAACAACTCAACACAAAACTCATAACCATATTAGCAAATGGGAAGAGGAGAGGAGAAAAACCAGAAAAAGAGAACAAAATCTTGAGTTTCTCCAAGAATCTCCTCAAAGAAGTACCAAATTTCTCCTTAGAGCTCCCCTAAGAAGCCTCCTTGTGGTTCTTGAGCTCTTCCTTGTACAGAATCCCCTCATGTTGATGTCCCTATTAGGTTAAAAACATAGTTGAAGCTTCACTTTTTCAAAACGCACAGTTGCAGTATCGCAACTTTGCTTTCACGAACCTATAGCGAATACGGTCAGAATGGCCTACTTTTATATGTTTTCATTTTTTGCTTCGCTATAGCGAACCCACAGTGAACTGGGTCAAAAGGGCCTATTTTTGATGTGTTTTCGCTTTTGCTTTACTATGGCGTAACAAAAGCGATTAGGAGCACCTTCAAGCTATTTCTTTGATCTTGCTTTTTGGCTTTTGTTCTTCTTTTCTCCACCACCAAGGATCCATGTGAGCTTCCACTTCTTGTCCTCATCCTCCTAGAAAGAGAAGGATTTTATGAGCTTTCAAATTCTCTTCAATTTAATCTAAGACTCTATACATTTAGCTCAAAATTTGCACTTTTCAAAGTATTTTCATCACATCACATTTTCCTTTATATGTATAAAGTTGATGCACAATTTTAGTTTAAAACCATAAATATATAAGAAAAATGTGATGAAATACAAGAATTTCTAGAGAATAATACTCCCCCAAACTTAAGCTTTTACTTGTCCTCAAGCAAATTCACACATGTAACCTGAATTCATAAATTACTTATCTAAATTGCAGATAT
Organism: Inga oerstediana; assembly: GCA_963210345.1. Taxonomy (NCBI): domain Eukaryota; kingdom Viridiplantae; phylum Streptophyta; class Magnoliopsida; order Fabales; family Fabaceae; genus Inga; species Inga oerstediana. Next base: position 64,067,422 of record OY723401.1, on the reverse strand, counting down.
GTTCATACCCTCATTCATTACTTTAAAGATCACACAAAATAGGAACTTGAGAGAATATGTCAAGATGAATGCGTTATAATCTTTGAGCAAGTTTTTCAAGAGTCCTTTGAGTGTGTGTGTATGGAATCAAAAGACACTTCTACAGATTCTATCTCAGCCACACATAATACTCCAACTCATATACAAATTATCAACTCTACAACTTTACTATCCTCTATTTCATCCTTCTCTACTTACAAGTTTCCTTATATGGAGTCAAAATCAAAAGGACTTTTAAGCTTGTAACGTGGCCATGGGTTTAGGGTGTTTGAATAAACGGGAAAAGGAATAAATACAAAAACTTTGAGATAAATGAACTTTCTTCTTCTTCTTCTTCTCACTCACCCAACTTGAACTAACTTGTTTTCTTTCTACCAAGCCTCTTTGATTTTTTTTGTTTAATAAAATATGGCTTGGTTTCTGCAGACTTTGTTCAAACCCTCAACAATTTGCACAATTCACATTTAGAACTCACCCTTTCACACATTAAACCGGTTTTTTTTCATCTATCTTAAAGCAAGGTTTTTCATTGTTTTTCAGGCTATGGGTTAGGGAAGTGAATTGGTTTTCAAAACAACATTTATATTAGTTTTTCTATAAAGACTCAAAATTGGGTTCAAAATGGAAGATAATAGTGCATGTTAGTTTGAAAGGCTCTAACGCTTTTTAACGAAATGCCTAAATCATTTTTCAAAACCATATGAGATGCACCATAAGCTCTGAAAAATTCTAAAGTAGATTTGGAAATTGTATCTTTGAAAATAGATGTATAAGCTAGTTTACTAAGAGTTTCTTCAACAAAAACCTTCAAAACATCCTTTACTCCAATAGTGCAAGATTATGCTCAAGAGAATTCCTTAAAAACTTACTCCAACATTATAACTCACTCAACAAGGCATATCAATCACAATTTCCTATCAAGAATAATGCTAAACAACTATCCAATCATAGGACCATTTACGCAATCCTACACAATCAATTTAACCAATTCAAAAGATCTTTTCTTTACAATTTTCCAAGCAAAGGCTTAAATTTGTGAAATTTCATATATTTCACCCCTTTTCTCAATCAAATTATACATCAAAACTTCTTGTATATCCTTGTGTACTCATTATTTACATTCAAAATTTTCACAATTTCCCTCCCCCAAACTCAAAATGAACAGTGTCCTCACTGTCAACTTAGGTTGAAGGAAAGGTCAACATTCACAAACCTGTACGCAAACAGCACTCTAGCCTGTACACATTTACAAGTAATATTCACAGCATTATCAGAGATGCATCAAACAATACATGCACAATTGCAACTAATCATCCAGTTAGATAAAGGGCATCAGTACCTGCATTCAAACCTATCATAGGGACAGCCAGTGACAATAACAGAGTTAGAACACAAAGCAACCGTTAACCATCAGTAGCTAACAGTTGAGTTGGTGGAGGTGAATGACGTGAAGGTGTAGCAACGGCCTTTTTGTGTTTAGGCTCTGGCTTTTTAGGAGCAGCTCGGCGCTTGGTCATTATCTCCACAAAATCAAAACCAAAGAAAACAAGCACAAAAACCACAAACAATCCACAACTACCACAAGAAATGGAAAAGAGAAACACTGGTCCTAAAAAGAAAAAGTTCCCCCAAATTTATAGCTTTCTAAGAACCTTAACATGGAAATTCATAATTCCAATCCTATACCTATCCTCACTTCCAAATGCTTCAGTTCTCAATAATCCCTCAAGCCTGAAAGTCACCCTCAACAGAAGTTCCATCCATTCAGATTAAAAGGAGGTGACTTGCTAGCTGGCAAATTCCATCTCAAGCACGAAACTCTTGGAATCATGTAACACAACACCATGAATTTTGAAAGAACTAAGAAGATATGGAATTTGGTTCTCACATATAGAGTTAGCATAACTTGTGTCAAATTTTTAGTGCAAAACGTATGCCTCCTGTTGGCTCATTTTCAGTTACAACTAGTAAATAATGGAACCAAGGCAATATGCATAGCCATTTGAAATACCATTTGCAACATCACAAGAGAATCCATATTTAGCAAATATGATCCCAGAGCAGTAATGTGGTAAAAAGGAGACCTCACAAAACTTATCAACAAGTGTGTTTAAGAGGCTCTCAAACCACTTTTCAGTATGCACAAAAGATATCAACACTAATGTCTCAAAATCCAGACTGATATAAAAATAGAATTTAGTGCAAATACTTAAAACAGCAAAACAGGATCCAAGAGTAATGTGTTGAAATGAATTCACAATGGGCGAGCTAGCAAAGATATTGAAGTTCTAATTCTCATCAACATCAATAATGTCAATCTCAACAATAATGTCTCAGAATCCAAAATGGACAGTTCATTATAATGAAAGTCTTATTCCATCCATCTGTCCAAACCTAAACGTCACGAATCATACCTCCTAATAGCAGTCTAACCCAAACTAACCATCTTAATTCAAGCTTACATGCATCATGCTGCTTAGAAACTCTGAGAGTAAATTTTTGAATCAGTCAAGCTCAACTAGGCATCTACAAGGATTTCCCAAGCATAAAACATCAGTCAGTTTACAACATAGCTAAGCCTAGGACAAGCTTTAGCTGGTCAAGCCAACAAGACATGCATTAATTTAAATCCTAGCCTAACCTCCTCATTGCTAATCCAAAACACACTTTCTATAAGCCAAATGATTCTAAGATAGAGCAAATACCTTGAAAATGAAAGTGGACGAACATTAATGCTGCACAAAACACGAGAGACCAACTAGGACAACCCAAGCTCACCCAAATGCAAACCTTACCTGCCTAAGAAGGTGAATACGAATGATAAAAAAGGAAATAGGGTGGATAGGCATGACGGTGGAGATGAGAATCAATGAGGGTTGCTGCTAGGAGGATGAGTGATAGTGGGTGATGGTGAGAGTGGTAATCGGAGCAGAATGATGAGCGATAATGAGCAATTAAGAGAAATGGGGAGCGATCGAGTCGAGGGGAATTATTCGATGGTGGAGCTAGATCTGTGGGTCAATGGGTGGATCAGAGGTGAGATTGAAGGTCGTAGAGGAAAGAGAATAGGTATATGGTGACATAGGATTGGGAGTCGGTAGAGCTAGGTTTTCGGTCGTAGGGGTGGCGGTTGGTGGTGAGAAGTTGTGTGGTCGACGGTGGAGGAGATAGGGGGAATGGGTGGATCGAAAGTGGCCTGTGGTGATTTGGTGAGTCATAGTGACAGCGATAGTGGGTGAGTGACGGTGAGAAGCTCAGTCAACGAGGTGGGTCAGGTGGTGGAGGATCTCGGTGATGGTGGGTCGAAGGTGATGAGTTGAGGCGGAATGGGGGTCGAGGAGGCTAGATCGATGGTGGTCTGTGGGGGAGACGGTGAAGGAAGGGGAATGGGAAGGAAATAGTGGGCCGACAGTAGAGAGAGTGTGTGTGGAGCTGAAGGTTCTGAGAATGAAGGAGGGATGGAAGGTAGTTAGGGCAAGGGAATAGGGGACGATGGAGCTGAAAGGGAAAATGTTTGGGATGAAATTAGGGTGTGGGTTAGGAGGGAATTTACCAAAGAGGGAGGGATTTTGAATTTGAAAAATGAATATGGGCCATATGTAGGGTAGGTTCATAAGGGTAAAGAAGGAAAAGAAAAGAGAAATAAGGGTGAAATGGTAAAGTTAATTGTTTTATGTTTATATATATATATATATTTAATATTATTATTTTATTTTTATTTTTTATTTTTTTTGTCGGGATGCACAGAAAGGGCGTAAAATTGCATGTGTTCGCCCTAGCCTTGCTATAGCGAAGAAAGGGCGAACACAAGGAAAATTGCACAAAAGGGGTAAAAAAGGAAGAAGTTTGCCTTCGATTCGCTATAGCGAAGCAAAGGTGAACTCAAGGAAAACTGCACCGAAGGGGTGTAAAATTGGGGGTTTTTGCCTTTGCTTTGCTACAGCAAAGTAAATGAAAAAATTGGAAAATTGCACAAAAACATGGAAAAATAGGTTGGTTTTACCTTCAGTATGCCATAGGAAAGCAATATCATCCACTTACATACAACAACTCATAGAAAAGCACAACATTTACTGCAGCTTCACCACAGCAAAGCAAAGGCAAATGATGACAGCAAAACAAAAAAAATCTGACAGCAAAATAAGAGTCCCAAATCATCCCAACTCACCCAAATTCCATAAGCAGCACCAAAATCTCATCACAAACCATTCAGTCACATCAAAAAGCATAAGAAACACCATTATGTACTACTCAAACATAGTCAAGCAAGGATTGTCAATTTCAAAGCTCAAGTCACAACATGCAAATTCCATCCTAATTCACATTCATCCTGCATATAATCAGCAAAGTACTAATAGTACTACTTATGTAATGAGTGTCAAATGCAAAGTTCTACTCCCCTTTGTAGTTCCAACTCCTTGTATCAAAATGCCTATTGTAGCACCAATCCAGTGCAATGCAATTCGATCAACCATGGGAAAACCTTTCTTACCTATAAAAAGGTAAAACCAAACATAAATCCACTAAAACACATAAAAATTAAAGGAAAATGAAAAGATAAAGTGTTGAGAACTTGAGTTGCCTCCCAAGAAGCGCTTGATTTATAGTCTTTCATCTTGACTCTTCAACACAAATTACTAATCATAAGTATCAAAAACCAGAACCATCTTATCCTCATTCCTCTAGTGACAAAAAGATTTTAACAACAAGGGAAGTTTATTGAGATAAGAAACATGCATTTCTTTAATGAAAAATGACTTTGGAGTGCATGTTTTAGCCAAACTTATAGCAGGCTCAAATTTAACATTTTCACATTTGTCATCCTTGCCTCCTAAATAATTTGAACAACCAATAAAATCTATTTACCTCTCATCAGTAAGAGTGAAAATATCAGTAGGAGGATCAAGGTCATAAATTGAAGGGATTTCCTCACTAATCTTTTGTTCAAAACAACAAAAGTTAGGCTCCAAAATCGTAACCTCAACTGAACACTCAATATTGTTCTCTCCATCGTTGATCTCCAACTCACAGTCATCCCCAACATATTCACAAGCTTTTAGTATTACTTCCTCATTCCCCATGGTCAATGTTTCACTTGAGACCTCATCATTTTAAGAAGGATCTGTTGATATATCGTTGAAAACTTCTTTTTGTTTGAAATACTCAAGATTAGAAATTATTTCATCCACTTGAAATTCTCCATTTTGGGCATGATCATTAATGTTCTCTTTTTGAAAAATTCTCAAGAATTTATTTTGACCATCTAGAAGATATAGAAACAAATCCTTTGTTGTAAGCTCCTCCTCATCAATAGGGGTAGTTTCATTAACATAAGAATTAGGTGATATATGAGGATGTGACACATATGAAGGAAAAGAAAAATTTGATCCCAAGAAAATGGTTGTTCGTGATTCCATCCAAGGCTACAAGTATTATCATGAAAATCAAAATGAGCTTGAGCAAAATCATTCTTTATATACTCCAGTGTTAAGGCATGGGGACACTGCTTTCTCAAGTTCCCTTAGGGTATTCTTCAAAATTACATGTCGCTAAAGTTCCCTCAGGGTATTCTTCAAATTTTAAAGATCTTGTATTGATGAAAGGCTTGGAGTTAATAGGGTTAAAGTCTCATGATTGTCATGTCTTTATGCAACAACTACTCCCAGTAGCTATTCGAGGCATTGCCGAATATGATCTTCAACACATACTGACTAGACTCTGTTTCTTCTTTAATGCCATTTGTTGTAAAGTCATTGACACGGAAAGATTGGAGGAATTGGAAAATGAAGGATATATGATCTTGTGCCAGCTTGAGAAGCTTTTTCTTCCTTCCTTTTTTGACATCATCATACACTTGATTGTTCATCTAGTGAGGGAGATAAAGTTATGTGGCCCTATCTATTTCCGGTGGATGTACCCAATCGAAAGAACTATGAAAATACTAAAAGGGTATGTAAAGAACCCCAACCGGCCTGAAGCATCTATTATTCAAAAATATGTTTCTGAAGAAGCTATGGAATTTTGTCAACATTACTTATCAAATATATGATAAATTGGCCTTCCTAAACGTCATGATCAAGAAGGGGGTAGACGCGGGCAACAGTAAAGAGCATAGATGCTGATGAATTGCAACAAGTCCACTTGTACATCTTGAACAATGTTGATGAAGTTCAATATTACATGAATGCCCATAAAGAAATTGTACCGAAACAAAATAGTCGAATGACTGAACAAAGGTTAATTAGGGAGCATAACAGAACTTTCGCACATTGGTTCAAACAAAAGGTTGACGGAGAAGAATATGTTTTTGCTACAATAAATTGGTTAGCACGTGGTCCTGAAGTTAATGTCATAAGTTGGACTTCATTTGTTATCAACAGTTATGCCTTTTACACGAAGTCCCTAGATGATAAGAGCACCATCTAGAATAGTGGTGTTGTATTAGTGGCTGAATCTATACACTTCTCTAGTTCAAAAGATAAGAACCCTATATTGGCTGCCATACCTTATTATGGGGTGATTGAAGAGATTTGAGTGATTGACTATGTTAAAATTAGATTTCCCATTTTCAAATGCAAGTGGGTTGATGTCAATAATGGTGTGAAGATCGATAGGTTAGGATTTACATTAGTAGATATGAATAGTAGAAGTTTTGGAGATGAACCTTTGATTATGGCAGATCATGCATGACAAGTGTTCTATATCACTGATCAGGCAAAAAAAATGTGGTCTGTAGCTCTTTAAGGAAAAAGGGTCGTTGATATTGATGAGAAAAGTCACTCAAATTATGATCTTCTTGAGACTCCTTCTTTTTCCAGGGGTCTACTAGAATTGAACGAAGAAGATGAAGCAGATAATGCACACGGCACAAGAAATGATCATCACGAGGGAATATGGGAGGAGATCTCTTTATGATACTACTTTGAACTTAACTAACTAAAGTAATTATGATTATGATTTATATCTGAAGAATATGTTTAGTTATTTTATCGATATAGTCTTCACATGTCATAGATTAGGATTTATCTTTCTTTGTTGTCGTTATAGGCAAATGATGAATCCCCAGCATCCTAGTATAGAGGATCAACCACCTACTGCATCTCTGAGTCAGCCACCTAGTGCTTAGAAGAGTCAGCCAGCTAGTGCTCAGTAGAGTCAACCAGATAGTGTTAATCAGAGCGAGCCTGGCAATGCTCGGAGCCAGGGTCATAGTGAGCGCAGTAGCCAGTTTGTACGGAGGGGTAGATGTGGCACACGGTTGACAGACGTTTCCCTCAGTCGGAGTGTAGGCCAAAAGATACCGATTGAGTTTGATAGATATTGGAAACCAATCGGTCCTAATGCCCAACGGTATATAGGAGTTTTGTCGGCCTCCTTACACGCAACAAGCCGAGCATCTTGATAGAGGAGTGGAGAAATGTCGATGAAAAGGTGAAGAAACATATTTGGGACACTATCCAGGTATATAATTCTCTTATGTATGTAATTAATTATTATCAAATATGTCACAAATTTGTCACTTATTCCTTCAATGCATGCATTACAGCTCATATACAACATTCATCAGAGTGAGATCTTGTACAACAAGACAATGACGTATAGTTATGAGCGCTGAAGCAAGTTTAAGACAAATCTAACCAATAATTACATTCATATCGAGGTGAAAGCTGGTCAGCCTTCCTAATCCGTGTGACCAGTATACATATCTTGATCAAGAGACTTGGCAAGCATTTGTTAGGCTTTGGACTACTCCAGAATCTTTGGTTAGTTGACTTATTTTTTGTTTTATTTACTTAGCAATTATCTTAATTGATTATAACACTTTCCTTTTGTATCATTTCTTATTCACAGGCAAAAAGGAAAAAAGCACAAGAGAGTGATAGAAAAAATGATTGCCCTCATACAATGTCTCGTGCGGATTATGCAAAGGCTGAAAGAGACTTGTTGGCGGCCAAACGGAAGAGATTGGAAGAAGCATCTCAATTCGATCCTTCTATTCTTCTTTCTCTACCATCTTCGATTCGTCGTGAGGAAAAATGGCAATTTTCCCACCAAAGAGGAGTGGGTCTTATATGAGTGAACAATCTCGTATAGTAGGTGAAAGAATTGTAAGTATATATCGTTGCTGTTATTAATTACATAAGAAACGTACATCATTACTTATATTTGTTATTTTATATTATCTTACAGGAGGAACTTAGAAAGAAACAAGTTGAGGGATCTTTTAAGTTAGAGGGCAGGAATGTTATTCTAACAGTTGCTACTGGCAAACATGAGCATCCAGGCCGTGTCAGGGGAGTTGGAGGTGAGGTAGGGATACAGGATTACTTTGGAGCCCCCGTACGCCATTCCTCAAACATCGTGACTAGGGAGGACTTGGAGGCTATATTGGCCACTGTAAGAGCATAAGCAAAGGCCGAGGCTGAAGCATTATTTGATGCACTATTAGAGACCCAGTTGAGCAAGATGAAAGAGGAAATGATAGTGTTTATTAGCTCAAGACAAGATACCAGTGCTCCCTAGCCACAATCGATTGATCCTAATAAGCAGAGCACTAAAGGGAGTTGTTGCAACATTAGGCAGTCATCAGAGGGTCCTGCAAGAGAAATTACTGAGCCTTTATATATTTTTGTCGAGGATCCTCTAAGACAATTAGTTGCACGGGGTAGTGTGCATAACCTGGGATCAACTATCCACCACCGACAAATAAAAGCTGATCAAGTCCGAGTGTCAATTGATGAGGTGATCATTACAGATGCACCTATCCCTATCCCTTCTGATGAATTCAAGATTGTAAGCGATGTCCTGGGTATGTTCATCTTGTGGCCAACGAACCTTGTTTTTGTTCGAGCTGAGGAAAGTTTGATCAAAGCCCCACCAAGTCTAGCTCCCTTCACTCAACAAGAAGTTTCACAGCCTCCATTGAATATCATGCAACAAGTGATTCTGATGGCATATGATACATCCTTTAAAATAAGAGATTGGCCTATGGATTTAGTTGTTGAACAGTTAGGTTTAACATGCTATCTTGAGAGGGATGATTTGATGTACCTGGTAGCTCCTAGACAAAATCTTATGATTGGGATTGTCCAACTATTCTTAATGTAAGTATCTTCTGCAATTCAAAGTAAATATTTTAAAAGTTTCACCGTTTACCTTTTATTTATGTGTGTGCATTGTTGTAGGTACATGCATCGTAGGTTGGTCTCATATGGCAAAAGCGAAAAATTTGGAATCTTATGCCCCCATCACATCCAAGAGAAAGGGACCACTGCTGCTAGCAAACATAGATACTTATCAAAGAGGCTTAGTGAAACTGGAACTGAGTGTTTCTTGGCTCCATATGTGCATAGGTAAGAAACAAACTGATATTTTATAATTTATATAATTTTTTATGTTTGCTTAATATTCTTCTTTTTTTTCAGTAATAATTGGCAGTTGCTGCTTCTATGCAAGAGTAGTTACACTATCATCCTCTTAAGTTCCCTCTACTTCAAACTAGGGAATGATTTGAAAAAGACCATGAACTCGTTAGTTTTCTAGCATTATTACCTTTTGTATGCAAAGTTTATGGAATTTGTGTAAAACCAATAACCTTTGTCATTGTGATGATTATAGGGCTATGCGGACATTCCTACACACTGCTTGTGGTAAGCATGTTCATGACTTAAAGGACCTGACATGGATCATGGCAAAGGTTAGTACATATTGATTTGTTTAAAGAATGTAATAAGCCATGCCTTTATATTTGTTTTAATGATATTATGTTTTTTCTCAGAGCCGTAGGCAACCATAGGGGTCCAACTTATGTGGTTTTTATGTTTTGAGACACATTTACAATATTATCACTCTAGGCACGACTAATTTTACTCAACAGGTAAATTTATATTTCAGAACTTTTGTATTACTTTATTGTTTTTAAGTTACTAAGTTAATGTTTCATCTGGTTTTGGTGTTACAGATGTTTGATCTTGCTAATCCCTTTCCTGAAGAAGATATTGATTTCATTCGCACATGTTGTGCTGAATTCATCTATGAGCTATTACAAAAATAGTGAGTTTTTGAATCCAACGTTACATTGTACATTGTTCTCATATGTATTGCTAACAAGGTTTATGTATCTGTGTAGGACAACTTCTATGTTATGGGTGATACAGGAGGCATGGGATTTGAGGGACTAACCTTTGTAATTTTTCTTCCCTTTGTATTCTGTAAAGTAGAGGAATTTCTGTTGTTGCTTGTATCAATACTTGAATTTTATTGCTGCCGTTGTCATTTCAAAGTTTTGCATCTATTTCTGAGCAAATTCGTCTGTTTGGACATTCATTCATGTTTTTAGTTTTAGACAACTTCATGTTGCACATTGAAATTGCAAGAAATGGAGTGAATTTGGAGTTCCTAGAATCTGATTTTAGCTTGTTGCTTTAATTGTGACATTTGATCTTGAACCTTGTTCTACACTAATTACCATTTTTTGGAAGTTTATTTAAAGTCACCTGGCTTACACCTTTATTTGTGCTTGTTGTTGATCTTGCTGCTGCCATTGCTTTTGTGAAATCTGTTATGTTGCTTCTATGCAATCTGTTACTTACTTCATACTTGGGGAGTTGCATATAGATAGACAAATACATGCACTCCATTTCATCCGTTGCAATTTGCATTGTTCTCTGTTGCTTCAAGATTCATTACTGCTGTCATTTGGTCCTCCTTACTGTCTAATTGCACTGTTGGTGTTATTTAGTGCTAAACTAAGGCTGGTCATTACCTTTGGCTAAATTCTTGACAAATTTGCTTGCACTCTACTGTAACTAGAATTATTGTCAAAGTTGTGCATTATGCTGTCATGCATAGTTTTCTGAGGTATGGGTTTTAAATAAATTTCTGCATCTTTATGAAGCCTTTGCTGAAATTGAGCAAATCTGTTTGGCATTTTCTGTGCATTTGATATTAATTTCTTGCTACTTTTTGTTTCTGCAGGTTGGGTTAGGTCAAGCATTATCTTCATCTGAGTTTTGCTGTACATTTTATTGCACTGGTCTGCTGTTAACATTGTCTGAACTCATTCCTAGTTTTTCCCAATCTGTTGACTTAGGGACTGAAACTACAAGTGCATTTGCGCTGAAATTGAGCCAATGCAATGAAGTTTACATTACTTGTAGCCATATTTTCCATACTGTAATTAAAGTGCTACAAATGAATCATCAATGTGTGACTGAAATTGAGCAAATGAATAGTGAAGAAATAGCTAATGAATGTGGTCATTCTACAGAGTTGATTATAAAGTATTAAACAACCACATGCTTAGTCCCAACGTGTGGAATGGGATTCCAACTTCTTTGTTAATATTTTTGTCCCCACTTTTAAATTTTTCACCCAAGAACAGTTAATAAAAAGGAGACTATTCATCATTTGGAGAAGAGAAATTGTCAATTTAATTTGCACAAAATTATATTTTGTTGTTATAATCTAGCTTTAATTGGTAAAGTCTTTCATAATCGAAACTCTATGAAAACAATTGTCCATATTTAGCACCTAATCTTATTTCAAACAACACGATTATTTCTTCTTCTTCGTCTTCCTTTTTTTTTTTTAAGGTTGGCAAGCACAGCTTGCAGGTAGGGATCAAGCCCAGTTAAGTGCTATCAAAGGATGGCTTACATGCCACTACACGACAATAATTGAGTTGTTATATTTAATTTGCGCGTGTTAAAATCAGCAAAGTTACAATAAAGATCCTTCTTCAATCAGAATTCAATTTTTTTCCCGTCAACTACGGCAAACATTAGGAGAAGATAAAAAAACCATACAAAGTTCAAATTACTCAAAACCCTGAAAAAAACTTAAATAAATTTTATGGTTGGATACATATAATATATGCTCCTAAGTACTTTCTTTTAGAACGTTGTCGCATAGATTATGGAGCAACAAGGAATAGTTAAATTAAAATTACTCCTTTCAGATTATATATATATATTTGCTGTGTTAATTCTCAACTCTAATTTAATGCATATACAAGTTATAACATAACAAGGTTACAAAGTTACACCTTAACAAAATTACAAGCCAAGTCTTTTAGAGTTATCACCTTAACTGGCAAGACTCGCTGCTGACGAGATCAAAAACGTTATTTCACACTTTACGAGATATAACTTTGAATAATTAAATTTTAAGCATGCTTTGTTATTATTTAATTGTCGAGTCATCATTTAAATTCACTGTGTCATCATTTTTCACAATGGTGTTTGCATTAATAATTGAAAATACACTTTATAAAATTTAAAAAATTGGATTGCAGTGTTGATCATATGAAAATTCCCATACGATTCTTTGTTAGTATTCTTACAAGGATATAGCAAATAAGGTAAAAGAAGGTAGTGGAAATTGTTAAAATAACTAGAGAGAAGAATACCTTTATTAGAGCTTTCGTGCAGATAATATATTATGAAATAAAGGGAAAGATGAGAAGAGAAAGAAAGAATGAGTAGAAAGTAAAAAGAGAGAAATTCTCATTCACTATTTAGTATTGTGTGAAATACATAATATATGCCTTCTATTTATAGGCACAATTCTCTAATATACAATTAATGTGATTTCATAATCATAGGAAATAATGAGAGAAAATAGGAAATAATGAGGGATATGAACATTCATCAATATTATATTTATAATAAATAAAAAGTTGTCTTCGATTAATAGCCTATTTTCTTGTCGTCTAATTCAATTAATATATATTCAAAAGTTTGTCACTTATATAATTTAAGACAATTATTTTACCTGAGTAATTTAGGAGAAATTCATACTTACACTAGTACAAAATTTCTTTTTTAGACTGCCATATTTAGACTGGTTATTGCGGATAAGGTCTAAAAAATTTGACCAGTGACAGTTTTGTAATTATATAGAACTTCTAAGACCGGTTCTCAAAAAAACCAGTCTTAAAAAAATTATTTAGACCTGTTATAAACAAAAAATCGGTCTAAAAATATCAAAATATTTAAAAAATTAAAAATTTTAAACTTTTAAGATCGGTTATTAATAATAACTGGTCTTAAATATCAAACATTTAAGATCGGTTTTAATAAAAACTGGCCTTAAATATGAAAAATTTTAAAATTATTTTTTTCCCACCCTTTTAAGACCAATTTTATATATACCGGGTCTAAGAAATCAACCCTAAATTTTTGAATCTCCTCTTTGTCGCGCCTAAATTTTGCTTTCTGATCTAAATCTGAAACCTCTCTTCTTGGTGCGATTACTCTGTGAGCTCGGTCATCTTCTCTCTCGATCTCATTCTCATGTTTGTTGCTGTGGTGCTCTCACCCTTGCACTGAATGAGTTTGTCGCCACCACAACCTCGCTTGCTCTAATATCCTTCGTCACGAATTTTCTCTTTCCCCGTGACATCCATCCTTTATCACAACCTACCTTGGCAGCCTCACTTCTTTGCTGCCATGAGCTGCTTGCTCCTTTGCTTTGACCTAAAGATGCGTGAAGAAGATGCAACTGATGTTATGAGGTTTGAATAAACTTTCCTTTTAAACACTTAATTAATTTGTAAACTAATTTCTGAGTATCTACTGCAAGGTGGCGTAGATGAAAGAGGAAGGAGAAGGTGCATAGCAAAGTGCCTCACTTAAAACAATTCCTCGTCTGATTTCTTTACCTGAGGAACAAGGGTCACAAAGAAAAGAGAGATTCTATTTGGATTTTTGTTTTTTTAGGGTTTTATTGTAGGTGTAAATAGTATACATACTGATATACACCGAGTTGAGTGTGTGGTCAGTCTCTGGGGGATCCTATATGCGAAATTGCTATGTTTGCTTTTTCTAATTTCGTCTTTGGTTTTCTTCTTCCTTATGGTTGTGCCAACATAGTTTCATAGTTTCAACTAAGAAACTGAATATTAATACAAAATTAAACTTATGGGTGTACTTGAATTTTGTTACAGGAGCTGTTCATTATCTTTCTTCGTTATTTGATGTTCTTAGTGAATGATACAGGAATTCAGGTTTTCATATATTTTAGCAGCGGGATTCACAGGGAAAGTGTTTTTGTGAAATCTGATGGTGGTAATTTGCTTGAAAATACCAGCAATCGATTTTTCACTGTAATCCATTCTACTCATCTGTACGTTTGACTACAAAGAAAATGCCCTATTTATTTTTTTTATAAAAAATATCACTTTTAAGACCGGTTGTTAAAATAACCGGTCTTAAAAGTCATACTTTTAAGACCGCTTGTTAAAAGGCTTGAAAAAAAAGTTTTTAGACCGGTTTTTAAACAACCGGTCTAAAAGGTCTGGACTTTTTAGATCTGATCTTCGAGTAACCGATCTGAAAAAGTGATTTTTAAGACAGGTTTTATTAACCGGTCTAAAAAATAGCAGACTTTTAAGACCCGATGTATCAAAACCGGATCCAAAACCGGTCTAAAATGTCGTTTTTAATCTGTCTTAAAAGTAATTTGTCCACTAGTGTTAGCCTATTACAAAGAATTGAAGACATTAATTACCTTGATTAAGATAGAAAGGAATTTGTTTAAAAAAGGGAAATTCCAAAAAAAAATACCTTCAAGTTTGAAAATCTCAAATCAATTATTCCTTAATAAAATGAATTGTTAATTGTCAATTAACTGCAGTCAATGCCTAAACTATTGACTACAACAAAAACTAATTTGGGATTTTGATAGTATTCAAAGTATTTTTCTGGAATTAATCCAAAAACATTCTAACATTTAAAATATGTTGTAATAAGTAAATGGCAATCAATTCCTGAGAGTAGTGTTTTTTTTTTGGTCAAAAGAAAGTAGTGGTTTTGCACTAACTGAAATTGTCCGACTTTATTTTATTATGAGTACAGTGTACTATATGGTTGTCAATTTCTTTTAACTGAGGTGGTGGACATGATTTGAAATTTGTAAACATAGTTTCTTAATTATCGTATGATGCAGAGGTTGGTCATGTATGTAGTTCCCACATTGGTGCATTACAAAAGTATATATATTTCTCATTCCAATATTTTATATATGTCAATTAATAATAATCCTTTATATATTCATCAATGTTGTATTTTTTTTTTGGCCCCTATTATTCCTCTCAAGTGTGTAGTGCATCTGCACAATACGTAGGTAGTAAATGCTTGTTCTTACTTAAATTATTAATAGTGTCCCTTATTTTTCAAATGTTGGGTAATGCATGTGCCTGATGTCTAGTAGACTAGTACTATAAAATTTTACTCTTCCTAATTATTTAATAGCATTTTTTGTAGAGAACTCAAAATCATAGGTTCTATATGGTGATATATAAAGCAAAGTGTTTGCTTCAAGACCACACTGCTGATGACTCATGATCGCACCAAAAATAAAAATCCACTTGTACTTGATAATATGCTGCCCAGTTCAGAAAAACTGGAATAAATACTTTTAAACTATTGCAACAAATACAACTCTGGGTAAAAGTTGATTTCTCATATCTGTTCACACACTAGCAATTGCCAGTCCTTTTATTTATCAGTTGTTGAAATGCAGTGAAAAATAGAAAAACAATTTCTCTCATGGAGCCTCCACATACCACCCATTCCCAATCATAATATCTTATTTTCTTGAATATGTGGGTTCTAAAATTTGATAATTTTGATGCTTTTTTGCTTTATTACATTTAGTCTTACTATTTTCTACTTTTATTTTGCTACAATACTTTTTTTCTACTTTCTTCACTTAACCTTGTCCATTCAATAAAGGGGAAATGACAAAAAAATATAGTCAAAATATATAAAAGATAAATAAGGGTAGTGAATTTGATAATTTGAAATGACTGATTTAAAATTTTGAATGTTGAAAAATTTGTGAAATTACATAAGTGCCCTTACTTTTTTTTTCCAGCAAAAAAAATCCTTGAATCCCCTTGCCAACTAGAGCTGGTAATGCGGGTTGGCCCGCAGGTTGAGGGCCAGCCTGCGCGGGTTGGGAGCTTTGGCCCAGCCCGCCCCCTTCATGTGTTGGCTTTTGCCAGCCCGCCAATTTTTTTTTTTAAATTTCATTTTTTAGAAAAAAACACATTTCTTTTCTTTTATATATTTGTGTTATGAAGTCAATTTCATTCTTACTTTCCTTTTTTCTCATCTACTCACATAACAAAAACATATAAACACATCTCTTTTAAAATCAATAATAGTAGAATAAATAAATATAATATGAAAATAAAAATGTTAAACAAAAAAGTATGAGGAATTAATTAAACACGGCATCGAATGAAATGTAATAAGGTTATTTGAATTTATTTTATTTAAAAAAACAAAAAAACTAAAATAAAAGAGCAGGCCATCTCGCTTTAGCCCGCCAGCCCAGCGGGGTGTGCTGGTTCAGCTCGCTTCCTGGCTGGCGGGCACGAACCCACCATTTTTGGTAGGTTGGCGGGTTGGGCCAACATTTACCAGCTCTATTGCCAACCGCTAGAGCTCTCGCTCTAGCTAAGCTCTGGTGTTCTTATCATCACCAAAGATGCATAGCTAGAGTATAAGCCTCGATCAAGCTTTCTTAAATTTGACAGCATTCTTTTATTATGATTTTCACTATAAACTAGATCTTATATTAAGGAAGGAAGGTAACTTATTACTTTAATTAATGATTAATGTTATGTTGTGGGGTCAATGTTTGAGCAGCATGTTGGTTGGTTGAAGGATCTGATTTTATTGTCACGTGCTCACAGGTTTGAATGATGTTAAGAGATAAGAGAGGTGTGTTGTGGGGTTAAGTTTTCATATTGGTTAATTTTTCTTCCTTCTTTCAATTAATGTTCCATTCTTAATTGCTCATGCTAATACAAGAATGCTAATACTCTGTCCTTTGACCCACATTTTTTGTTTCTGTAATGATTCTCCATCCTTCCCCCTCTTTTGTCTTTCAATCACTTAGATTGGTTTGTATTAGGAACTCTGTCACTAAGTATTATATAATCATAATAATGACAATTACAATTGGGGTTAGTTAGTCAGCATTAGAATAATATTAGTTAGCCTGAAATTAGAAAATAGGTGTTAGAGTTAGTCTTGTTGCTTATATATGCAGACCCCTTTGAATTATTTGTAGCTTTTGTGATGATTTGGAATATACAGTGAATTGATTAAGTTTTTCTCCTCTGCTTTACCTGTTCTCCCTGTTCTTCTCTGTTTCTCTCTGCTTTACCTCTCTTTCTCCCATCTTTTCCTCAAATCCTAAATCCAAATTTCATACATTTTACCACAACAATATATCAACTTAAATACAAGGCAGAAGCTCCTATGGAATTGAATATTAGTAATGACACATCATTATTATGAACCTTAACACATGCCTTTTAATTACATATTATTCTAAAATAGGATTACTTACAATCTGTACAAAATATTCAAACAACAAGTCAGACCATATAGTGTCAACTCCTGTTTCTATTTTGATATGCTCAGGGCAATAATGAACAAGTTCCATATGCAAATAGAAAAGTACAGTTATACTGATAATAAGTATTTGTTTACAAACAGTCATTAACAGAGGAGAAATCGATAATAATGACAAATATGTATAGAATGTCCCAAAACTATTTCACATACAGATTATATACAACCACTGTAATCATCTTAGGAAACGTGCCCGTCAATTTTCCTTCTTTGCATCCTTGGCTTTCGAGCCATTGGCACCCGTTGAGACATTTGCATTAGAAAAAGGGGTGAGATTACAAGGAATCTCAGTAGAAACATACGATCAACACATAAAATGTGAAAATTAAATATACAATGCACCGTATCAAGTAAAATGAAAACTCATATCATCGGTGTATGTACACAAAATTCAGGGCCAACTAACCCGTTGAAACCCCTACATGTACCTCAGCTGAGTCATTGACTACAACTAGGTAAGACTAGTATACCTCAGCTAGGTCCTAGACCACAGCTAGGTAATGTGCCTCCAGCACGTGTTCATATCTCAAAATATAGTAACACGCATCATACAGATAGTCATATAGTATATGAGAGATAGTAGTCCCTATCTTAACCTCTTTCCTATCTCAAAGGGTTCGACTTGTAAAATGTGTCAACTATAGGCGCTCAACTCGGTCCTAAAACATCAAATGTACAAGAAATAGATTATAACTTATCCAAGTATCATTTTAGACACTTCCATAGTGTTTCTTGTGGTTATGTTAGCCTATGGTTAAAATTTACCAAAATGCCCTCGGGACCCTGGCTCGGCTCCGCCTTATAACAACCTATGCATTCTGTTATCATTTCCAATTGGACGATCCATTAATCCAGTTGACGGAGAATTATAAATGGATTCAATTTTTTGATTTTTACTGGAGATTCGGAATAGATGGACTCTCTATAGGCCCTATTTTACTGACGGGATTTATCACCACTTTAGCTACTTTAGCGGCTCAACCGGTTACTCGGGAATCTCGATTATTCCATTTCCTGATGTTAGCAATGTATAGCGGTCAAATAGGATCATTTTCTTCTCAAGGCCGTACACGGCCCGATGGCACGTTTCCCAAATTTTTGACTAGGGCTATCCTAATGTATTTTCATCCAAGGAATCCATTTCTGGACTCAAAATTACCAAATTCAATGTCAAATTATGAAATTTCCCTTGGCAGCCCTACTTTTAGGGTTTTAGTGGCGTTTCTGTAATTATGCTTTCTCGGCCTTTTCTAAAAAAGTTCCCAACTGTAATCCTAACCTAATTTTCCCTCCCAAACCTAATGGAACCATAAAATCATTGAAAATCTAACTCTAAGGCCCTCAAACATCCCTGGCCGAAATTATGGTGTTCTCCGGGAAAAATCGGGGTTTTACGATTTCGGCTCCGTAAACGCGTTCCTTTCTACTCTTGATCTCTTTATTAACCATCTAATTGAGTTTTAACAACAATTTGAACTACAATTGGGCAGCATAACCCTTAGGCACACACTTTTCCAAAATTTAAAACTAATGGCAATCCGGCAAAATTTCACCGAATAAATTACCTACAACAGCTAGAATAGTTAATATATGAAGGATTGGAAGTTACCTCGAGCTCCCACAAGCTTTTCCCCAAAGGTGGCTGAAACCCTAACCCTTGGACAACAAATTTTTGAGCGTCCAAACCTTAAAGAACAAAGAGGAGTAGCTTAGGGTCAGAGTTATACGCATTATGAGCTAAATCGTCGGAGAAATCAGCTTACCTTACGAGATTTCTTCCCTTTCTCTCTCTAAACTCTCTCAACTTTTTCTCACTTATTTCAGGTCTGTTGCAGCACGAAAATGGGCTGAAGAGGATGATGATATATTTATTTATCATATACTTTGCAATATTTTATTTATTTGTTTTATTTTCCAAAATTTCAAAAATGAACTTATGTACATATAACCATGCTCATTAAGCCCAATCAATATTTTCTTATTTATGCCACATGTAGGAGACACCTAGGGGTCTCTCCCTATGGTCTCAATTGGCTTCACAACTTGTCCAGGTTACGTATACACGTAAAGTCTCAATTTTGGTCAAAATTGCATTTTTGCTCAAATTTTCCATAAATTCATATTAAATTGTCCAAAATATTTAAAATATATATTTTTCCTTTATTTTCCTTAATTAATTGAAATTAACTTCAATTAAGCAGAAATTAATTAATTTTACGATAATTTGACAAAATTACGATTTTGCCATTACCTTTCTAATCCAATTTCTACTGTTATTTTTCTTTGGCCAATTTCCATCTATTTTTAGACCAAATATTTTCTCTAAAATTTCTTCATTTTTGGACCTTAATATTGGTCTTTTTAAATTACCCAAATTAATTCCTTAATTATTTTTGCCCAATTTCTCATGAAATTGAACATTTATAAATTAATAAATTCCAAATTCATGAATATTCACCATTTTATTGAATTTCTCAAATATTTACAATACCTTTTGTGAATATAAATTTTGGAGTGTTACATATAGCAGAGATTTTACCTTAACAGCTAGTATATTAGCATGGCTTTTATACTCAAACATCTATCATGGCCATGAGTTCTATGCCACCAAATTCAAAGATGCACTTGCAAATCAGTATTCGAAATTGAAACTTGCATGCACGTATTCGAAATCACAAGATATTTGCAACTGTTATATATATATATATATATATCTCTGAGTGTGTGTGTGAATATTGGACATATATTTGTGTCTTCAATAAGAATGATGGAATCGACATGCAATATATTATAGTTGTACATTACGTGCTTAGATTAATCCATTATACATCTATAAAGAGAAAAACACTTTCATCACATGAAATATATTATACAATGGTGTGACATTCTATCAACACCCGTTTTCATTTCGATAATCGAAGAGTAATAAAGACGGAATTCAATTGTCATACAGAAAAGTACAATTATGCTGATGAAAATATTCATTTACAATACAGATATCGTTCGTTGACCAAATACAGAAAATACAGCGGAAACTTAATATTTACAAGTAAGTCAAAATATCTAAGACATAAGCTAACTATAACCACTATCATGCCCTCGCCTTGAGACACGAGCTAATTACTTCTTAGCGTCCACACCTTTGCCCTTTGATCCACTGGCACCAGCTGAGATATTTGTTTTTGAAAAAGGGTGAGATTATAAAGAATCCTAGTAGAGACATATGATTGACATATAAAATGTGAAAATTAAGTATGCAATGCACTATATTAGGCATAAATGAAAGTTCGATTCAATACATATATATTTACCTCAGCCGAGTCACCGACTACAGCTAGGATTTTCGATAATATACCTCAACTGAGTCATCGACCACAGCTAGGATTTTCCGATATACCGTTGTTGGGTAGCAAACCACACCTAGGTACTGTGCCTTTAACACGCAATCATATCACGAAATATAGTAACAAATACATATAATTATTCACATAGTGTATGAATAATAGTAGTCCTTACCTCAAAGTTTGTTAAACCCCTTTTTCAGTGTGCCTCGTTAAACGTGTCATTTCCGGTGTCTGACTCGGTCCTAAAATATTAAATGTACCAGAAATAGGTCATAACTTATCCAAGTATCATTTTAGACTCTTCTATAGTATTTCTTGTGATTATATTAGTCTATGATGAAATTTTACCAAAATGCCCTCGGGACCTGGGCTGATGGCATGTTTTACCAACATTTTGGCTAAGGCTATTTTGATGTATTTTCGCCCAAGGAATCCATTTCCGGTCTCGAAATCACCAAATTCACTGTAAAATTATGAAAAGACCCTTGACAAACCCTATTTAGGGATTTCAGTGGCGTTTTCGTAATTATGCTTTTTCGGCCTCTACCGAAAAAGTGACAAACTGTAACCCCACCTATTTTTGCCCACTGAATCCAATGAAATCATTTATTTCATGAAAATCCAACTCCTAACACCAGTTCTGGTTCTGGCCGAAAGTTGAATGGAAAATGGAAAAATGGAGCTTTGTGTTTTAGCTTCCAAATCTTGTACTTTTCCACCTCTAATCCTTGGTTAACTCATTTAAACACTTCTTAATCATGATTTAAAGATTTTTGGGCAGCATAACCCATTAGGGTTATAGCTTTTTCAAATTTTCAAAACCAACAACAAACCACCAAACAACTTAAGAATCACAACAACAATATCAATACACTAAGAAGTTGAGGTTTTGGAGATTACCTCTTGATTCTTGTTGTTTCTCTCTCTAGGACGTCCTCTCTCTCTCTCCTCAACCTTGAAGATTATCTTGCTAAACCAAGATTTCCATGAAGAATAAGAGATTAGAGGATGAACTACACAAAGTAGGAAGCTTAATCACTTGAAAAACAAGTTCTTACCTTAGGTCTTGCTTCCTCTTGCTCTCTAAATCTCCAAAGGACTCACAAGCTCACTCTCTCTCTTTTTGCTCTTGCCTTGGCCGAAATGTGCTTGAAAGATGAAGGAGAAAGTGTTTCGTATTTTGGTCTTCTCCCTTCCTAGCCCTTGATCTCATCAAGGGATCATAATGTGACACTTGTCACAACCCTCTCTCCTCTCATGATTACTCCATTAGCTTCTAATTGAGTTTGAACCAATGTCTTCCCTTGTTTGGCTTCTCCAAAACCGTCCTCCCCCCTTTGCTCCAACTAACCCATTCTTCCTCCAACTAAGTCCAAGTTTAAACTCTTCCATGCACTTAAGTTCTTTCCTTTCTTCACTCAAGCTAATCCTCTCATCATGCACTCAACAATTAACCTAGCAAATCACTCAACTATTATCATCATTGGCCATAAGTATCATGCCCTTGTAGCCTAGCCATCATGACTATAGCATGTGATCATGAAATCAAAATTTTCCCCTTACCTTCATGGTTGGACAAAATTAGAGAAGAAAGGATAAGAAAAATTACATTTAACTAATTCCATAATTCACATAATTAAATTATGTATAACTCCCCTTAATTTCACAATTCTTGATTTATTTTACCAAGAATAATCCAATTATACATTTTTCTTTATTTTCCTTGATTGATTGAAATTAAATTCAATTAATTGGAAAATAATTAATCTTGGGCAAAATTGGCAAAATTATGATTTTGCTATCACCCTTGTAATTTAATTCCTTTCTTAAATTAATTTGCCCATTTCCTTATAAATATGAATATTTCAAAATTCACAAAATCCAAATTCATGAATATTCACTATTTTATTGAATTTCTCAAATAATTACAATGTATATTTGGTGAATAAAATTAAGGGTGTTACACTTTCAAAGTTGAACTACATAATATTTTACAATCAAGTTTATTTCATCCGTTGCCTCATCATAGAAAAGCATAATATGATTACAAGGGAGATAATAAACCACTTATCTTCTAAGCACAACAGCATCCCAAATGTAGATTTGGCCTTGGTTTCTTATCAGTAGTAGCAACGAGATTGCAATTTAGACCACATCCTGTCAATGAATTGGAAATAAGCATACCTCCATGAAGCACTGTAGAGCAAAGGACCCACCACGGCCTAAAATCCCACAATAAATCCAAATCCCATGATCGCAAAGAACCAATTGATTCCATTCACTTGATCAACTTCTTTGTAGTTTTTGTTGTTGGAGATGTTTGATGAACAATTATTATTGAATGGAGGAACACACAAATCATTTCCAAAAAAACTTGAAGCTTCAAAGCTTTGTAATTGTGTCCCTGTGGGAATTTTCCCCATCAAATTATTGTAAGACAAGTTCAACATGTTCAAGTAGCTCAATTTGGACATGCTTGGTGGAATTTCACCTGAAAGATGGTTTCTTGAAAAGTCTATAGACTCCAGCGATTCCATCTTGAAATCAGGGATACTATTTATAATGCTACCTTGTAAAACTAAAAAGCAAATTTTGAGTTTCAGTTGACATGGCAAAAACGAGTATTTTTCCCCTTTTATTTTCTTTTTGATGTCCGATAAGATATATGAATGTAAAAGTTATATTCGAATATTTTGTTTCACCTTTCTGAATGAAAATCTTGAATGATGGCTAAGTCGAATTTAATTAATTATTACGTACAATACTATATAGAAAGGAACAAGGGACAGGACAGCTTAGCAATAGCCGCCCTGGGTGTGGTCCCAACCAACCGTAACCACCATCCCAACCACCTCCCCCTACCTCCCCGTGTTTTCCACACGCCTCTCTTCTAATGTGTTTCCCGCCCTGCCTTCCTTTTCATTATTCACCGCTCCTTCTTCCCCTTTCTTTTTTTTAACCTTTGGTCATTTGATGTCTAGCGCTTTTACTAGTTATCCGAATAATCGACTAAAATGAATTGATTCTTTACAAATAATATGCCATTCCAAGGTAAAAATAAAAAAACTTCTTAATACCATAATTTGTATCTTAAGTTCTCATGCAGATAAACAAAATAGGTCATTGAGATTTGAGATAGATAGACATATATGTTATCATGGAGCGAATAAATATGAGGAAGATGGAACTATAGGAAAGCGGAAGGGGAAGGCACTATGCTTTTTTCTTTGAAAAAAATAATATAATATTTTTTATTTAATTAATCTGGAATGAGGATATAACTGCTCATAGTTGTATTTAGGTCTTTAGCATACTAATAAGTTCATGGCCCATTAGTGCACCTATCACCTTGATATTATTTTCCAATTATATCAAATACCCTAATCTTATTTATGATATAGAGTATTAGATGCTATTAGAAAATAGCATCAGGAATGCCACTTTACCCATAAATATTTTCTTATAGATATGTTCAATGTTGCATAACTCCATTCACTTTGATTTTGATGTTTGATGTTTCATTGCCTTTTGCATTTATACTACTCCTTTCAGTCCTTAATATGAGATATATTTACCTAATTTGATTGGAATAAGTAAGTTAGTTGAGTTAGTTAATATGACATATATTTTCCAAAGTGTCATAGTCATCTTTCTAAATTCCTAGATTCCTTTCCCTTATTGATCGTTGTTAAGAGAGCATTAATACGGGAAAATTTGAAAAAAAAATAACAAATATGAAAATGCTGTTTCATATTTAAACCAGGATCAACTTCCCAAATATGTCTTATATTAAACACCGGAGGAGTATTCTATAAAATTTACTTTGGATGACTCAATGTAAAAGTAGTTTTTATTTTTTATTTGACTAACTTTATAATTATTGGGAAAAAATATTTCTAGCAACCAAAATTGAGGCAATGATATGTGACGAAATATTTAACATATCGTGATGAAATATGAGACGATTAATTAACTTTTTTATCAACTCCTTAAAAAACATATGAAATAGGGATGACACACTCGCTTTCTATCTTTATCATTAGAGGTGGAATAAGTGTATTTTTGCTATTCTTAACTTCTTTTAATATGTTTACAATCAACTTCTTTATTTTGTTTACAAAGAAATTTTTTTTTTTTGAATAAATAACTGGAATTCATTAATCCATCAAACGATTAATACATAAGAAGCCTCTAAAGAGGAGCAACTAGGAAACCTTCTTCAACCACCGCTTGTCAAAAGAACAGGTGGTGGTTGATCAAAGATAACTAAATGCTCAGCACTATTATGAGCTAACTTTGCTAAATAGTCTGCTTGGATGTTCTGCTCTCTAGATATATGGTTAATAAGAACACACCAGTCTCTAGACAACCATAATCTAGCCTCATCAATGACCTCCTTAAAAGGGTGCCTCTCATCACATCCCCTAGTAAGCAACTGAACCGCCTCAATACAATCGGTAAAAAGAAGGAGATTCATTAAATTCCTATGCCAGCAGATTTGAAGACCCTGGATAATTACGATAATTTCTGCTATGGCCGGTGGAACCTGCGTAAGCTTACACATATATCCACATAGCCATCCACCATCCTCTCCTCTAATAACCCCTGCACTTCCACTTTGACCCGAGTCAAGGACTGATCCATCTGCTTCAAGTGTACAAAAGCCCAACTTCCTAACTAGTTGATCTTCATTCCCACTGACTGACTGAGTGTAGAAATTTCAATGAGTGCCTAAATCCATATCCCAACTTGCCCGAAAGAGGCTAGAGTGGGCATTCTGGTAGTAAGACCCGACTTCTTCTCCAAAGATCTTCTTGCACCTGTCCACCCAAATATCCCAGCAAACGTATCCGAATAGAGTTGCCCATCTGATCTTCTTGGTGAAATCCCTTCTAGCTTCATGCTTGAGGTTCCATTTGATCCACTCCATCTCGTGCAAATTTAGAAAATTATTCCACATGGTAGGTTTTATTATGGAAATCCACCTTTCACGAGCGTTCAAACAATCCCTCAAGAGATGAATCAAGTCCTCATCTTGATCACATTGAAAAAGACAAGTTTACAAAGAATATTCAAATTGTAAAAATATCATTTATGTTGTAACAATCGAAATTATTGCTTCCAAATTTTTATTGAAGTCTTTCACCATTCAAATTTTAAGAGATGGGTTATACTATCGATTAGTTTGGTCCCCACTTCAAACTTTCCACACTTAAATAGTTAATGAGAGAGATTGTTCATAATCTGGACAAAATTTGTTAGTGTGTATGCTGGAAAATTCTTTTGTAGTCATATTCTACTTTTATAAAGTCTTTCATAATTGACTTCTTCTTTTACTTTATGCGTCTCAAAAACGGTCAAGTTATTTTTTTTTATTCGTAATTCAACTTTTCTTAAAAAAAATCTTTGGTCATTTACTTGATACTCTCGCCCATTAATAGCAATATACATATACATAAATTTATCAAACTTTGCAGACTAAAATATACAAAACTTCCTTAAACTTTAGGTATGTTGCACATCAGCTCCTTTACCTTTAAAATTTTAAATTTAGGACCCTAATGTTTGGTGTTTTAATTATCAACTTCTCCACCATTAAATTTACTGTTAAAGTCACTAGTTTCTATGAAGCTATAATTTTTTTTATTATTACCATGTCATTTAAAAAATAACACTTATCATTTGACATATATTTTAACTAACCTTTTAATAATATAGTTTAGTATCTTAACTCCCTCCTCAAAACACCCATTATTATGCGTTGCGGAAAATTCTTTCATTGTCATGATCCAACTTTGCAAAATATTTGACAATTGAGTTGTTGTCGTTATTATTATTATTGTCCGTATTTAAAAGGGCAATGTTAATGCGGGTTATTCTATAAGTGTGCGTATGAAAGTAGGTCATATAAGATGAGGGTGTGTTTCTCTAAAATTGTTCATTTCAATTGAGCCTACAACCTTAGTCAAAGAATAGGTGTAGGTCTGACTAGTGATCTAGGTAAATATCTAGGTATTCCCCTGATTCATAAAAGGGTTAGTAAGGTCATGTTTGTACCCATTATGGATAAAGTGACAAAAAGGTTGTCTGGGTGGAAGAGAGGATGTCTAAACCTGGCAGGCAGAGTGACTCTTATCAAAGCAGTTCTATCTGCTTTACCGACATACCACATGCAAACTATGCTTATTCCCCTAATGGAGTCCTACATAAGCTTGAGAAAAAGAGTAGAGGTTTCTTGTGGGGGGAAACTGAGGATCAAAGGAAGCTACATCTTATCTCTTGGGATCAGATTAAAAAGTATGAAAAAGAAGGTGGTTTGGGTGTTTGTGACTTGAGCATGCAGAACGAAGCCTTTATCATGAAACTTTGTTGGCATCTCCTTACTAATAGGGAGGCCTTGTGGGTTCGTGTTCTCAAAGCTAAGTACCATTGGGACCAGATGAATAGGCCAGTCATTCGGACAAATTCTTCTTTTACTTGGAGGGGGATATGTTCTATCTGGGAAAGATTTCAGAAGGGAGTAGGTGTCAAACTGGGAAACGGTTCGCAAGCTTCCTTTTGGTATGACAATTGGTCAGAGGTAAACAGGCCATTGATAGAACTGATCCTGAGGTTTGAAGCTTTTATGGACAATCACAAGAAGGTTCAGGATATTACCCCTTAGGGTGAGTGGGATGTGGGCAAGTTGAGCAGATGGTTCTAAGATCCAGTGATCGATTGTATCATATGTGCACACCCCCCAATGAGGAGAGAGGAGAGGATAAATATTTTTAGAAGCCTTCTTCTAATGGTTATTTTTCTATTAGCTTTGCATATCATTTTAATTTTACAGGTAACCGGAACCATAATGAAACCATATGAAGATTGCTATGGAAATGGTCGGTACCTGAGAAGATCAAATCTTTTATATGGCTCACTGCACACAGAAGGGTTCATACAGCACTGTTGAGAGCTCAGAGGGGTTGATGGAACATGCTGATTGCCCATTTGATTGCGGTGGTGAGGAGGACTTGATGCATCTACTAAGGGATATTGTCAATGCGCTGAAGAGATGGATTTCCATTGTCAATCTAGTTTTGTGGGGTCAATTTTCCAATTTACAAGGGACAGACTAGATCCTATGGAACCTTAGGCATGAAGAGGGTAGAGAGTTTACTAAAAAGGTTAAATGGTCAACTTTGTTTGGATATGTATGTTGGGATATTTGGGCATCTAGGTGTACGAAGCCCTTTAGGGAGGAACAGGAGATGGCCTCTTTAAATGCTCATTCTAGTTTCTTTCGAGCTAGTTGGGACATAGATTTAGCTAATCACTGTCAATTTTATAGTCATAATGCGGTGCGTAGTGAAGGTGCTATTAGGGGTCAACTAGGTTTTCACACTTTGGAGACAGATGGTTCAGTGTTATCTTCCGGCAAGAGTGCATGTGCAGGAGTAATCAGAGAAGAAGATGGTTAATGGAGATGAGGGTATATGAGCAAGTTCACCTAGGTTCCACCGGTGATGGCAGAACTCGTTGCAATCATACATGGCCTTCAACTTTGCTAGAACATGAATTTAGGGAAAGTTTTGGTCTCTATTGATTGTATTGAGGCTATTAACTTCATCTACAGGGGTGTTGAGGATAATCACCCATTTTTTGATATTATTGAGGATGCCAGGCTTTGGTTTTCAAAGAATTGGCAGGTCGCTATTACTCATGTTTAATTTTAAGAGATCAGAATGTTGTAGCTGATCATCTTGCTAGCTTAGTTCATACTATTTCAGGGAATTTTGTTCTCCTTGATCAACGACCACCTTCGATCGGGGAGGTGGTTGTTGCTCAGGGATGAGTCAGCTTAGTCTCAGGGTTCTGCGTAACCTATTCTTTGTATTAGTCCAGTAATGGTTTAATGTATTCAGTTTGTCATTCAAAAAAAAATGTTGGTCATATAGACTAATAAACGACCACACAATTAGTCAAAACATGTGGAATGGAACGTGTGGAGTGGGTCCAACCTCTTTGCCACTAGTATTATTTGTGTCCCAACTTTTAGATTTTCCTCACAATACCACTTCATGAATGAGATTATATTCATTATTTAGATCTATATGTTTGTCGTAGTTGACGGGTGTAAGAACATTATTTTCGTACATGTTAAATTTGGCAAAGTTATAATCAAGATGCTTTAGCTACCCTAAATGTTTGGTCATATGAGGGATGTTTACGAACCTCATAATCAATTTAAAAAATTATCTTATACTTTACAAGAGAAGCAGTTGAGAGGGTAGATATCCTTACAAGAGAAGCAGTTGAGAGAATTCCTAGTAAAACTTTCTACTCATAAGACTTACAAGATACAAGCAGTAGAGAACGTTGCTGCTCGTAAGACTTACAGTAGTGTAAGCAGGAGAGAACGTTGGTGCTCATAAGACTTGTATACGTAAGCAAGTGTGAAAGGTCATATGTTGTTTTTCTGCATGTAAGACTTGTCGTAAAGGGGAGAGAAATTTCTGAGTGTTAGAATATTTCTTCTTGTAGTCCATTCGAGGACGATTTTTGTTTTGTGGCATTCTGAGAGCCCATTGAATCTTGGAAGCATAGTGAAAATCTCAGTAGGTCTTGATCTCTGAGAACTGGACGTAGGCCTGGTTTTTGGACTGAACCAATATAACTCTCTGTGTACTAATCCTCTCAACTCTACTCTATCTACAACTATTGTCATATCACCACATCAAACAAAAAATTTATCACATCACCCAATTCACCACCCTCTTGGGTGAAGCTTGCCTCTTTCATTCTAAAGTGCCATCAGCTTTTGTTTTAACCATGAACACCCACTTGCACCCAATAGCCTTCTTTCCAGGAGGTAAATAAATGAGAGTCCAAGTACCAACCTTCTCAAGGGCCATCATTTCATCTTCTATTGCATCATACCAACCAGGATGAACTAAGGCTTGGTGGAGAGTTGTGGGAACAGTGATAGAATCTAAGGAAGCTATAAAGGAACAGGAAGGAAGAGACATGTGGTTATAGGAAACAAAAGAAGAAATAGGATAGGTACAAGTATGTTTACCTTTGCGTAAGGCAATGGGCAGGTCATCAGAAGTATCAGGACTGTCAGGAGTACTATCAGGAGTATCAGGTAATATTTCTGGTTGAAGGGCAAGAAAGGGGTGAACTAATTCGGGATCATCTGTCGAAACAGGCACTGGTGGGTCAGGCACTATATCTGGTTGAAGGGCAGGAGCAGGGTAAACTAATTCCAGATCAGGTGTCAAAACGGGTGCTGGTGGGCATGAACATGATTGAATACATTACTGTCCTTGGGACGTTTTTGATAAACATGATGGATAGGAGGTTTATTAGGTGCTAGAACAGACACCTGTATTGGTGGTGATTGAACCTTATAGACCAATAGATCAAGACTTTTGGTTGTGTCAGGAGATATAGATGGAGTAGAGATAGGGAAGATGGAGTCGACTCATGGAAGGTGACATCTGTAGACACAAGATAATGACGAAGAGTAGGAGAATAACACCGATAACCCTTATGAACTCTAGAATACCTAAGAAAAACACACTTGAGAGACTTGGGATCAAGTTTTGTAATAGTGGGATGGACATCTCGAATGTAACATACACAACCAAAGATTTTTGGATCAATAGGGAACAAAGGATTGCAAGGAAACAAAGTTGTGTATGGAGTGTCACCATTAAGGATATGAGAAGGCATACGATTAATAAGAAAATACGCAGTAGACATAGCATTAGCCCAAAAGGGCTTCGAAGCATTCATTTGAAACATTAGAGCTCGAACAACTTCTAATAAGTGCCAGTTCTTACGTTCTGCAACACCATTTTGAGCTGGTGTATCTGCACAGGAGGATTGATGATACATGCCATGTTGTAGCATATAAGTTTGAAATTGAGAAGAGAAATATTCTTTTACATTGTCACTTTTAAAGGTTTTCACATATACACCAAACTGAGTTTGAATTTCAGCACAAAAGTTGCAAAAATAAGCAAACAATTCAGAACGATTTTTCATTAAATAAAGCCAGTTGGTATGAGAAAAATCAACAATAAAAGTAACAAAGTATTTAAATCCAGGTTTTGACTCGATAGGACATGGACCCCAAACATCAGAGTAGACTAAATCAAAGGGTGACGCAACCCGTTTATTTACCTGAGGTGCCAAGTAAACACGATGACGTTTAGGAAACTGACATAACTCACAGTCTAATGACGACAAATGATGGAACTGAGGATACATCCTCTTCAAAGAAGACAAAGACACATGACCCAAACGACAATAAATGTCAAAAAAAGATGAACCACCAAAGCAAGCAACTGAACGCGGTACCTGATTATCAAGGAGGTAATAGCCACCAGATTTATAGCCCTTACCAATAACTTGTTTCGTCGTGAGATCCTAAATCAGGCAATGGTTAGGAAAGAGTGTGATAAAACAGTTTAATTGTCAGGTAAGCTTGCTAGTAGACAAAAGATTAAAGGCAAGGTCAGTAACATGAAGAACAGAGGATAAAGGAACAAACGGGTTAGGTTTAATACTACCAGATCCAAGAACACAAGAGTAAAAACCATTTGCAATGGTTATACTAGAGGGATTGACATAAGGTTCATATGAGGAGAACAAATGATGGTTACCAGTCATATGGTCAGTGGCACTGGAATCGATGATCCACTTTGAGGAAGAAGTGGCAAGACTAGAAGTAATATTACTTGTAGCAAGGGCACCTGAATGTCTAACCTTAGATTCAACCATTGATGCTCACCAGAAGCAAGTTGAGCTCCATAACAAACAGTAGAAGAAGTTGTTTAAGAAATCAAACAAGAAGATCTACCAAATAGCAAATAAGTAAGGATGCAATCACAACAAACTCTCAAGAAGACAGCAAAGCCAATGTCAAAACGGAGCTTAAATAACCAGTAGAGTTGTCCAAAGAAAATGATCACAGCAACGCCAATTCGGTTCTTTGAATTTCAAAAAATGACATAATGGTCCTCTAAATTTGTACAATGACAGTTTGGTCTTCCTAATTTGAAAATTACAGAATAGTCCTCCAAATTTGAAAAATGACAGATTGGTTCTTGAAACTCAGAAATACCAGTTTAGACCTCAATCTGCAAACTTGATCGAATGAGCCCCAAAAACACAAGGGTAGGCCGGATTCCACCTACCGACACTGGGAAGAAGACGCTGTCGGGAAAACACCATCGTACGCGCTGTCACGCGCTGACCAGAGGAGTTGATAGGGGAGCGCATGTAGTCCACACGCCATCACCGAAGTATTGGATGGTCATCAAATTCACAGCAAGGGCTGATCTGAGGGTGGGCAGAGCGATAGTGTGGCGCGTTTTCCAAAAAACCTCTCACAACAGAAACTTAAGTTCCTCTCTCTCTCTCTCACTGTTTTGAACCAGAAAACACTCTCCGGTGACCCAAAAAATCGAGCTCTCAACTGAAACTAGCCCTCAACTTCTCAATAAGCTCTGATACAATGTAAGCAAAATGGACTTGAAAAGTGTATTTACATTGATTCACCTTAACAAGCATATTTAAAAATATATATAGAACGAAAGCTAGTGTGAGATAAAGAAGCAAAACGTAGAATGTCAATAATAGCAAGCTCCACCGAAAATACCTCTGACTATTTCCAAATAGTATCCAAGATAATCTATTCAATGGAATTGTAAAAGACGCCCACCTTATCAATTTCTCCCACTTATACCTTTTCAATGCATCAAGAAACCAATTTACTTTACAAGTGAGTCCCAATTGGAGTCCTCCTTTTCAAATTTTGGAGTACTTGGGAATGGCTTCCTGGTATCTAGGACTTGACTTTCCATTGTGGATTCAATCAGTAAAGCATCTCTGTGATTTGGATATTTCAAACACACAGATATTTGGTCCTATTCCAGCTTGGGTTTGGAGCACATTTGACAATGCTCATAAATTCAATCTCTCTCACAACTATATTGATGGTGAGCTTTCAAATATATGGAAGAATTCCCTTCCTATCCCAAGTATTGTGGATTTAAGCTCGAATAAGTTAAATGGTCAACTACCTTACATATCACCCCATATGATTTATATAGACCTATCAAGTAATCAATTTTCTGGTTCCATAGCACATATTTTGTCTTCTGAACATGATGAGACAACGAACTTGGAATTCCTCATATTGGCATCAAATAATTTATCAGGAGAAATATCCGATTGTTGGATGATGTGGCCAAAACTTGGTGTGGTGAGCTTAGCAAACAACTAGTTGACTGGGATCTTACCCTCATCCATTGGATCACTATCCTGGTTGGAAGTGTTGCAGCTTGGCAACAATAGTTTCTATGGAAGTTTTCTGACTTTCTTGAAGAATTGTAGCAAATTGATTTCTTCGGATCTAGGGAACAATCAACTTTCAGAAACAATTACATCATGGGTTGGACAATACTTGCCACATTTGAAGATTCTTGTTCTTAGATCAAATAAGTTCTCTGGACACATTCCCTATCAAATATGTTACATGAGGCTGTTGCAAATCTTAGACCTTGCATAAAATAAGTTGATATAACATATACCCAAATGTATCAACCATCTGAGTGCTATTTCAATCGTAAATAGCAGTTCAGAATCATACATTCATTGCAATAGAGCAAACAACACAAGGCAATTTATTCTTGAGGAGCACCTTTTCCTAAAAGGAAGAGTT
Organism: Inga oerstediana; assembly: GCA_963210345.1. NCBI lineage: Eukaryota > Viridiplantae > Streptophyta > Magnoliopsida > Fabales > Fabaceae > Inga > Inga oerstediana. Next base: position 64,033,895 of record OY723401.1, on the reverse strand, counting down.
GATTATTATAGAGCTCTTCTTGGACTTGTCACAAGTATTGAACTTTAAGGCAACAAATTATCTAGCGAGATAGCAATGGAAACCACAAGACTTAAGGGGTTACACTTTTTAAATGTTTCCAATAATTGTTTGAGTGGTGAAATTCTGGAAAACATTAGGAACATGGAATCCCTAGATTCTATGGATTTCTCAAGGAATCATCTTTTTGGTGAAATCCCACCAAGCATAACCAAGTTAGGCTTCTTGAGCTTTTTGAACTTGTCAAGCAATAATTTGGAGGGAAGAATTCCTACAGGGACACAATTGCAAAGCTTTAAAGCATCTAGTTTTGCTGGCAACAACCTATGTGGTCCACCTCCCACTAATAATTGCACTTCAAGTGACTTAGATCAAGATGAATAAAAAGCTCATCACTCAGAGGGGATTGATTGGTTTTTTGTAAGTATGACATTGGGATTTATGGTGGGATTTTGGGTTATGGTAGGTCTTTAGCTCTACAACAGAGTATGGAGATATATTTAGTTCCAATTTCTAGATAGCATGTCCCACAGATTGCAAATTTGGTGTTGTTAAATTAATAAACGAGGGATGCATTTGTACTTGGATAACATGATTTTTTAACGGTAAGTAGATTTTTCAGCTGGTATAGTCTATGATTTTTTGTTCTCTTTCATTATGAATCAGATGGTCGGGTTTTAATAAGCCATAACAAACTCGTTACACACATATAGCCACAAACTAAATGGAAATTTTTTGTTGTATATTAGATAACAATTAAATTTAAAAGTGAGAACAGTCAAGCAGAATTGCCACAAAAAAGTGATAACAATTAAACTTGAATAAAGAAGATATAAGATCATTCAGCATAAAGAATAAAATGAAAAAAATAAAATGCTTATGAGCAAAATTGTTTTTGTTGTTGAATAAAAAACTAAAGAAGAAAATCATTACTATTGAATAACTCTTACAAATTGGAACATAATATTAGTTATGCTCCTAATATAGTTAGAAATTATCAAGAAAGCCAAATGCCTTTTCCTACATCAACCCTACACATATCCAACCATGTCTTTCCCAATCTCACAATTTCACAAACATTACTGGTCAAATAAAAACACAATCTCACCAACAAGGAGTCTTAAAACACCACTATCAGACTTCTTTGTGACAAATATAACATCAAAGAATAATAAAAAGCCAAGAAAGAACAACTAAAACTAGGTCCAATAGAAACGTGACTATAGACAAGAGAATGAAGAAATTTCTTGCTCTATTATTCATAACATTATATCAAATTCATCACTATCAAGAAGCCTTATAATATGCATTTTTGGGGAAAACTTGTGCAGTAATTGAAAGTTGAGGATAAGGAGGAAGGGAGATGCACTAGTATAAAATCATAAACAATAGGAAATATGAATGATCTGTACTTTGGGGTTATTAGCAGATATGAAACTATCAGAATAATCCCCTAAAACAAGTGAAATCACCACCATGAAACATTAGTTTCTAATCACTAGTGCAAAAAACTAATTTGGCATCAGTTAAAATTGCATTTTCACTACAATATATATGGTGTAGTGGAAATAGGTGTAGCGAAAAATAGATATTATGGCGTCACTTTCTCAAGATACGATGCCATAAATGAATATATTACGGCGCCACATTCAAACTAACCCGACGCCATAATAGACTATTATGGCATCTTGCATATGCTCAACTGACTTTGTAATACAGACGTAATTTGGTCATTTACGATGTCTATTGTTATCTAAACTGATGCCAAAATTACCAATTATAGCGTCAGTTATAGTCATAACCGATGCCATCATAACCGACGCCATAATTACCAATTACGATGTCAGTTATAGTCATAACCGACGCCATAATTGTAATATAATTTTTTTTAAAAAAGAGCAAAACTTATATTAACTCCTCATCATTCGAGAAACCTGTTATCATATGGAGCCAATGTACAATAATGCAAGTCATGCAACCAATGTATAACATAAATAAATGGTCAAAACAAAAGTGCGCATCTAATATTATCAAGTTACAAAAGAGAACAATGTACAACTATCGTTCTACTCTAATTTTGTTAAATGTAGAAAGTACTCAGACCAAATGTCGCATATCTATCTCATTTGCGCTTCGGAATATGGCTCCAAACTTTGAAAATGCTGCAAATTCAAAAAATCTACAGGTAAGCAATATTTTGAGAAAAACTAAACTCTAAGCTAAAATTATGATTTATATATGATATTATTACCTTGTTAAATGAGTTAGTGATGCCCTCAATGATGATTTCATACATATACCACATTACGTAATATCCGCACTCAAAACTTTTGGGTTGTTTATGGCACTTGAATATACACAAACAAGCAGAACAATCAAATTAAGAAAACCAATAATATAATTCATTAATCCATTGTTTAAATTTAAAGTATTTACCTTTAAAAGGACCAATGACGTCACTTTGACTATTCTTTCCCACGAACCTAGACTGCATCTTCAAAGATCTATTATATCAAATAATTGTAAGAAAATGATATATTCAAATATTATAGAATGGAGTTTTGCAGAAAACTTACATTTTAAACACCCACTTAGTATCTTCACTCACTGCCCATTATAAAGAACATAACCAATATATAGTGCATTAATGTGGGTAAATAACGAGCCTCCAATTATTACTACAATGAGTTCATATTAATATTACATCATTAAGAAAGTTTTTACTTAAGTGAGAGATGAATTAGAATTAAATACCTTTCTGTAAATGGTGCAAACCAACACTTTTTATTCCCTTCTTTGATTGTCCTTCCAATGCGTCTTCAATTGCTCTATCTTGGCCAACTGACAATTATATCTGTAGTAGAATTCTCCACAATTACAAGGTGAACACAAAAAAAAAACTTTAAGATGAAGCACTGTTTAAGGAAATGCTTTATAGGATAATGAAATAACTAACAGGAGAGATTATCTAAACAATAGGAGATGGGAATGGTTTACTAGTCTTACAGATGTTGTTTTTGTTATTCTATATGTATATAATAAAACCTTGTGTATGGTTAAGTAATAATGTGATACCTCCCAGAATTTTGAAGTATGTAGTCTTGTATTATATAGCTAATTACATTTTGTCCTAATACTAGATGGTGAAAGAGTCATAACTGCAATTTCGGCCTTTGCTTGGTTGAATAGAGTCATGACCTTAGTACAAGGGAACTTAATTGTATCTGCATTTTATGCGCTGTACATGTGACTATTTCTTGTTTTGCAGTCATTGGAGATGTGCAGGGAAGAGGATTGATGGTGGGAATAGAACTTGATACTGATCGAAAAGAGAAGACACCTGCAAAGGCCGAAACTGCAGTTTTATTTGAAAAACTTAGAGGTACCAAAATATACTAGCCAACCCAAAATAATTGTTATATATATAAAGCGCTCTCCAAAGCTTCTTTTGCTAACCACCTGCTTGCTTTTGAATTGTGAAGAGCTTGGTGTTTTAGTTAGCAAAGGAGGATTATAGCCAAGAAAATCAGCTTTTGAATCTAGCTTGTAACAAACTAACAACTTCACGGAGACCATAAAGGCACAAAAATAATCCCACAATGATGTGGCAGAAAGGTGTGTGCATGAAGGATACTTGCTAGTAGCTGCCTAATTCTTAGTTTGATGCTTCTCCTTAAACTCATATTCAAGTAAATCAGCTAGGAGCCCTATTAGTGGTGAAAGAAGCTATTTCTATTTCTTATGTTTATGGTTTGGGTGGCCTTGCCAAAACTTTCATGTATACATTGGGTCTAGGAATCAGTGACAAAAATTGCCGTCAAGATGTTAGACATTTGCTTGCTTAAGGGTTCAAATGGGACTTATTTGAAAGCTAGCTGTATCAGCTTATTCTAGAATCCAAGGAACATACAATGGAGTTTCCGGTGCTTAGATTGACTGATGGCAGGTTTAATATTGACTATTTAAAGGACCCTTTCTATAGGTATAGGTATCTTAACTCAATTAGTGTTTTCTTAGGGGACATGTCTTTCCTAGTTGGGAGCATATTATAGAGTCTCATAGGCTGAGGAGTAAGTAATGTTTGTTAAAGCTTTTGAGAGTATATTTACTAGTAGCTCTGTATACTGATTCTTTTATAAAAGTTAGATAAATATCTTTTATGTTAAGAACATGAGGAGTATTGTTTAAACTAATATCTTGTTAGACAAGTTGTGAAATGAAATCACATGACCGCCTGCTCTGCTTGTATTTATTTAACAGTTGACATAATTTATTTTTTAACAGTTGACATAAACTTTATGAATTGGGGAAGTTATATGCAGAATCAGCAGGTTCACTAGGATTTTGTGAATTGAGGGCATCGAGATGAAGGCACCAGGACTTTGTTTTCCTCAAATATCTAAAAGGTCATTTAAATTTGGATTCACATATGTACATGTATTTTCCAGTGGAACCAAAACTGAAGCTAACAGTACTAGTTAAAGGAGTTAGACAAGCTGGAGCCTGGAAGGACTAGAATCTTAAAAAATTAATTTCATTTAGGTTATCACAATATCATTACAAATTTAGGTTTAAAAGACCTAACATGGTTCGGCCCATTATTTGTTATAGACGTTTGGATCCAACTATTGTTGAACAATATTAGTGTTTTAACATGAGCCAATGGGTGGATTAATAAATAGGTGATGGTTGGAAAACCATGTGGCCTAATAACTTAAAACCTTTCATGTCAGAGGTGATGAGTTTGATGCACGGGTACTTGTAACAATAAAATAACCCCTACTTGTTGTATGGATATGGCCCAGCATGTCTCTTATTTTTTCTAGGGAAAAATAATTATGAATTTGTGAGTGAAATTTCCATTAAAAAAAATAAAAGAAGCAGTTCAGAATACAGAATTACATGTTAGAGGCAGGCTTATGGTTAGCTGCATTTGCAGTTTGTATTTTATGTGGTGTCTAACCAAGTTAAGGAGCTAAGTGAAATTCTGTTAAGCAAGCAAGCTTACTCTAGATTTTGGTTTCAATTTTTAGCCCTTGTTCCCCTTCTCATGCTGGCCTGGGGTGTTTGGGATGGGGTTTGAAATCATGTGAATTTGCTACATAGATTGCCACAATCTTGTTGAACTTTTATTTTCTTGAAACATGTCATGCAACATTTATGTCTCTAATTTTAATGAATCATGAATGGTTTTTTCATATATAAATGGACTGTTCTATTTGACCAAGTGTGCCATGCCCTTCCTGCATCCTGAATTTCTAGGGAAACAATTTATCATAGGTTATGTTTTGTACCATGAAAATGTTTTTAAGGAAATGGAGAGTGTAATAGAATTGAAATGACTATGGATAGTGCTTGGTATACGTGAGCAAGGGAATATTTCTTTTAATAATGTTTGGTATAATAGAAACAAAAGAGGATTGGAAGTAAATAAGGTGAAAATGACTTGGACAGTTTTGGAGGTTTACACTGATTTCCATAGTGTATGGTAACATTTACTCAAGGTTTTGATGGAATGATTTATGGCTCTTAGTTTCTGCGTGAATAAGAGAGAAAACATTGTTTATGTATACCAAAAACTCTTAAATTGAATCTTTTGTCTAACAAATGTGGCCCTAGTACGTTACATATTCCTTTTAAATTATACTTTATATTCATCTGACATTGGTGATGAAAAATTTTGTCTATGGTGAAATGTGAACATCATCTACTCACTTGGTCAATGATTTGATTTTTACTCATCTTACTCCTCATTTTTCACCACTAATAGTTTCAAAACTAGTAACCAAAACTAAGCAAGTGGCCATAATTGATTTGGATCGAAGACAACTAGAATGATTCGTGGAAGCAAATAACAGTGATTTTAGTGATAGCACGAGAGCTTATCATAGCAGTGTATTATCAACAATTTCAAGCACTATATTTCAATACAAATCTATAAGCCTTGACAACAAATTGAGGCTTCAACGATAGCACTAAGCAATCAAGCAACTCGCTCAATCAAACTAAGCAATGACCCAATGACAGCAATATATCATACAGCACCAAAAAAATCCACGACAAACAATGACTTCAGATTGTAAAATATAAAAATAGGCAAACAAAAAAAATCATACAATTAGACATAGTAGAACATAAAATTAGACAAACAAAAACATCATACAGCAAAAAAACCTATTATTGCAGAACTCACCAGGCCCTTGCGACCTTGGAATTTAGAGGAAGATCAAGACCCATGACAGCATAGTGATGACTTCAGATTGAATGAGTTCACACTAAAGACTGCTACAACAATTAGAAGGAAAACCCATGACAGTGACACAAAAAAGGAACAGAGATGATACCAATAGCGCAGACAACAGAGGGGCTGATATGCTCTTTGATTAACACTGATCAATTTTGGCACTGAAGAAAATGGTGAGATGACCATCGGATGTTTTAATCTCATTTTAACTACCTACCTTACAGTAGGGTTTTCACAAAAATATTTCAAAACCCTTTTCCTATCCCGTTCTCAGTTCCAATGTTCGAATATAATTACCTGTGCAGTTAATATACATTCATTAATATCAGAGTGTATAACCAAATCCCCGGCAACTCCCGGGTTCTATATATATATAACCTGATGGTTTATAAGTATCCACTAGGGGATTACACAATAAAAATCGAGTACAATATTCATATTTCAAAATATACAGTAATCCCAAGTTCAAAATGGATAACCGATATCTCCAATATCAAATGTACCCCTAAAGGTCCTAATTGCTCCGGGTTGGCCTCTTCTCTTCTGAGCCACGTGCCCTATCTGAAATGTTAGTCATAGAAAAAAATGAGATTCGAGAGAATCCCAATAGTAACAAACCACTCACACAATGCATAAACACAAAGCATGTACACAAATCACAAACAGCAATAGTAGCAGCAATCTCAAAGATACATGGTTTTCACCACAAACGACAGCACTCACGCCTGTATACACAATACGACAGCTCTCGCTATAATCATAATCACGACAGCTTACGCTGTATTCACAATAACGATAGCTTACGCTGTAAACGACAACTTGCGTTGTAAACGACAGCTTACGCTATAATCACAATAACGACAGCTTGCGCTGTAAACGACAGCTATCACCAGCTGTAACCGCAGCAGCATCAGAGATCATCACAATATAGTGATAAAACACACATACAGTGCATTACACAAAGTATAAGAGAGAGAGAGTCACTACTTGATCCTTTCCCAACGTTTCTTGGCACTGCTGGCTCACGAGGACGGCAAATATCGAATCCTGTAAACCAAGTTAGGGATAACCCGTCAATCTCTTTTCCAAGTCCTTATTTCTATAATACTTTAAGTTGGTTATCATTTGAACTCTTTAGGTGACTATTATAGGTCTAAACATATGCCTAAAGGGTTAGGAGAAACTACTCCGAAGACCCTTCTTCTTGGAAGAATTTCTGAATTTTGGCCTAGCTCACTCGAGTGACACCCAATTTTAGCACTCTAGCACCAGCGAGTGAACCTCAGAAAGTGTTTGCCCGAGAGCAAACCCTGTTATATCATACCCTCTCACTCGAGCACAAGAAGCTGTACTCGAGCAATGACCTCAGGTGCACTCGAGCACCAGGAAGTAAGACTCAGCGAGTGACTATCCGAGAGCAACCATAAATTCCCAAGTCTTAAATCGATTCCCTCACTCGAGCATGCCCATACTCACTCTAGCAGGATCATATCTCACTCACAAGTCAGGAAGTGTGCTCGCGGTTTCTACTTGAAGACCTTCCTAAAATACCCAGATTTTAGCATTGTGCTCGAGTGAGTTCCTTACTCACTCGAGTGATGCCTATCAGATGCCAAATCACAGCAACTGATATGGTTTTCCATAATTGACCAATTAAGCTCCAATCGTTCCTAAACTTATACCAATACTCATTCTCATCCAAAACTTCATAATAAACCTATTGGTAATCCAAAACAACCAAACTTCCACTCAAACAACACAATATCAACTCTAACTCACAAAACCACTCCAAACCACAAATTGTCAACTTCTTCTTCTCAAATCCAAACCAAAACCCTTGACATTCATACACTCTTTAACATCTATTCTACTACATTTCATCACTAAATTCATATCTTCTGAAATCACAAGAAATCAGGGGAAAAATCAAGAATTTATAAAACTAAACCAATGGTCCAAACAATTATATCAAACTTCATCAAAAGCTCATTCTTAAGTTTGTTGAACTCAAAACTTTGATTCTTCCACTTTCAAACTCCCTCAAGTTCCACACACCACAAATCAAAAGTCTGAAAATATTGAAATAAAGCTCTTGACCATTTAAACAAAATCAATGAAGGTGAAGTGAGCATCTTGCATCAAATACTCACCTAGAATTCAAGCCTTTTCTTTCTCTTTCTTGCTACAACTGCACCAAAAATGGAGAGAATGGAGAGAGAGAGAGATATATATATATTAGTGAAAAATCATATTTTCCTACATTCCCATACACTTAGCCGACTTGAGAGGGAGAGAGATTGAGTTTGAAAATGTTGACTTCATCCATGGTCCTCAAGATGCCACTTGTCAACATCTTAAGCTTCCTTCCATGGTTTCATATACTCTCCAACACACTTGATTCCACCTCTTGTTCTTTCAATCCTAGCCATTGATCTTGATTACTAAGGAATTTTCTCTTCGGTAACTGACCAATCGATCAGTAAATTTACCGTTTTACCCCTGATTGTTTCAATACTCATTAAACCATCACTAAGCATCTTTATATCACATTGCACAAAACATACTTCAAAAGTGCTCAATTAATATTAATTACATCACTTTGAAGTTATTAATCCTTGATTACAATCTAGGATATTACACTGTGCAGGGGACCAACTTTGAATGGTAATTTAAAATAGCAAATGGTGTCATAATGTTGTGAAATTTTTCAGATTTGTAGTTCATATTGCAAGCTTTAAAGTGATATAAAGTATGAGTCATTTTGATATTTGTATAAGAAGTTATGATAGTTTGAAATCAGCTAGGAAACAGGCCAGTGGTTGGCCACAGCCAATGGATCTTGGCCACGACCCAAAACCTTCTAACTAATTCTTGGCTACGGGTCATGGGGTGTTGGCTACCGCCTAAAACTCTAGGACCTGTTTCTGGCCACGGCCTAAAGATGTTTTTGGGCATGACCTATGGAGTTTGGCCGCAGTCCAAAACTTTCTGACCATTGGCTGTGGCCAACCCTTCAAAAAATGGCATTTTGAACTTTTAAAAGGTGGTCTTTGGTCAAGTCTTTTCTAACCCTTTAGGCATTTGTTTGAGCTTTTAGTAGCCACATAAGGGTCTCAAATGATAACCAACCTTAAGTGTTTAGAGTTAAGTATTGGAATAGGAAATAACTCATCGTTCTTGCTTATGGTTTATAGGATTTCACAATTGCCCTGCATGTGATCAATCAGTGCCAAAGCACGTACAAAAATAACAAGGTAGTGACTCTTTCTCTTATATCATGTATAATATTTGCATGCTTGTGCTTATCATTGAATTATGACAAATGTGAAAGTTGAAGTAATGTGCATACATGGAAAGCTGAGGTAATGTGCAAATAGCGAAAGCTGAGGTATTTATGAAAACAATGAAAGTTGAGGTATTTGTGAAAACAGCGAAAGCTGAGGTAAATGTGAATACAACAGAAGCTGTCGTTTATGTGACAAAAGTCAAGTATTATGTGATTGTTGATGTGATTACCGTTGTGTTTGCTATTTTGTGGTAATTACTTACATGCTTGTTTATTATATATCATATGAGTAAAAATGTTGCTACTGAGATTCTTTTGAATCTCATTCTTTCCATTGACTAACCTACAGCCAAGGCAAGCAGTTTGAAAGAAAAACAATTGATGAAAGGATGGCTAGAGCTTATAGTTAGGTGTTTTAGTTATGATAGTTGGTTATCATATTTTGGGATTATCGTATATTTTATACATGTAATTATGGATATGTTATGTAATCCCCTGTATGGGAAATTGAAAGGGGCAAAAATGCTCGTAAACTCTTTAGTTAATATATAAAACTCGGGTGTTGTGAGGAACTTTGTTTACACTTTAATATGTATGCATGCAATTGAATTGCACAGGTTAATTATATTCGAAATGTGAATGTGAGACTGGACTAAACAGGTTTTGAAAGAAATCGTTTGAAAACCCTATCTTAAAGATGAGATTTTTAATAAGTCTTAAACTATCCGTTGGTCTCTAACTCCACTTAATGGCACATTTTATAATTAAAATTACGACTATTAAAGTAGGGGGTTGCACCTAGCCCGTAAAGGGCCTACCCTTTTTCCTGGTATAGCATCTACCACCTATTTGATCTTTCCATCTGAACCCCTCTCGTTTGCATGCCACAACAAATTCTTTGCATCCTCTTCATTAGCATACGATTGCTTCAGTTTTGAAATAATTGGTAGGTACCACAACACCTTCACTAGAGATTTCTTTGATTTGTACCTTACTGTGTGACACATTGAACACTTGACAAGTCCTTCACAGTCTTTTCTATATAATATGCAATCATTATTAGAGATGCATGATGTTTTCATACTCAATTCTAAGAGAACAAAAAATTTTCTTTGCATAATAGTAACACTTTGATAGAGTATTTCCATCAAGGAACATGTCTTTTGACGTATCAAGTAGCTCTGAAACACTGACGTCGCTCTACCTATGTCGTGCTTTCAAGCTCACCAATTTCACCAAAGTATTCAACACTTGGTATTTTTCGTAGCCTAGGTACAAGGGCCTTTCAATGTTACTGCACAAATCACCATACACACTTGCCTACTCAAAAGCGCCTACTCCAACATCATGAATCATGTCTTCCATCCTATATCTCGTATTCATAGGATCATAAACCTGATGAAATGCCTCTTTCCACAGTTGAGATTCAGTCAACCTTTCCATTTCTTCACCACACCATACCTATACTGTATAACTATTCATAAAACCCTCACAAATTAAGTGTGTGTATATTTCTATGGGAATCAATCGCCTACCATTAAAACATTTCATATGTGGGTTAAAAAACCTCCCCTGGACATCAGCATGTGAAAGATTTCTTATAGCAAATGCTAAAAACTCCTTAATCATATTACAATAGCTAGTGCTTTTCCATTTACAATTTATCCAACTACGATCCATATTTGACATCATACAATGTGAGTGAAACAAAATGTGAGTTCGAATAAATATGAAAAAAGATTCACACAAAGACTAATTAATTTTTTTAAAAAATTATATGGTACTTGGAAGCATAGATAACACCACACCAAAGATATTTATGTCAGGAAACTTTGAAAATAAAATTGGAGTAGGGTTCCTCTTCGCGCACTTGTGGTAGAATGAAACTGTAAAAATATTTAGGTCACAAAATAGAAAATACAGGAGATATTTTGGGAATTGAAGTAGAAGTTCAAATATGTAAGGGGAGTGCAATTGATTGAAATGATGCTTGAAGACAAGTAAAATTGAAGGCGAAGAAGGTCACACAGAGAAATGCATTTATCTGCACTTTTTTCAGGTCTCAAGTGTGAAAAGGTATGTTAGGCATGTGTATTTTTTTAGATCAGTTAAATGTGTAAGCATGTCTAAATTATAATTTTCTAGACCAGGACATATTGAAATCAGCCCACAAGCACAATTAACTTAGAGTAGTTCATAATACAACCGGTTTATAAATTACTTTTTATACCAAATACAAGACAACCGGTATAATTGTTTTCCTATCAAGACCGAACATAAATATAACTGGTCTATAAAATATTATTTAGACCTAACTAATGCGTTAATGGTCTAAAGTTGTAACGGTATTTATAAAAATGCCACTGGTCATAGTTTTTAAATCGTCTCCGCCTAGAGTGGTCTAGATGTGATGGTCCTATAGGTTTTTTTCCTAATAGTGAGTCACATGTTCTTTTTGCCTTTAAAAGGCCATGTTTAGTGCATAGTTAGTGAGCATTGAGGTCAAAAGGGCCCGAGCACTTGGAGTTACTGAATACCTCTCTCCTTCTTTTGAGTTCTTTTATATTCCTAAAAAGTGTCGTTTCCTAGTTTATAAAAAAGTTATAAAATATCTATTAAGGACAATTTTTTTTGGGACAACTTGAAGTGTATGTTTTTATTGTATTTTGTGATGGTGTTCCCAACACCAACATGCCATGTCGTCTGAGTGCAGTGTTAATTAATGATTTGGCAGGCATTAGAAGTGAAACTTGCAAATTGCATGAATTGGCATAGACTAAGGTTTTGGATGCTAATCTAGTTTAGTTATGTATCTTTGTTTCTATATTTTCTCTGGTTTTAATTTTAATAAAAATGATTCTTTTGTTTTTAAAAAATAGGTACCATAAATATGGATATTAAAAACTTTTTTAGCGTGCCGTTTTGTTGCCTAGGTTCTTTAAACCATGCTATCTCTCATTGGAAAATATAACAAACTAGTCTAATAGTGATTTGTCAAGCGTTTGGTTTCTCTTTTGCAAGGTGAAAATGGAGGGATAAGCCTATGCTTTATTTCTCACATAAATATTTACTTCTCCCAATTATTTCTATTTGATTTTAGAAAAATAGAAATATAAACATATCAATATTTAATATAAAATATAAAAGTATAAAAATCCGTCACAATTATGCATAGTGTGTGAGTTATTTGAGTTATGTAAATAATGTAGTTTAGGCTACAGTATATTCTTTTGTCTTCTTATAAACAATGTATCTTCTTGTTTTATTTTGAAAAAGAATTTATATAGTAGATTCATTTTTTTTTGGTAATGGTTGGTCATTTTGTTTAACAAAAACTTACAATGTGATGACAGTACACATTTTTGCAATATACAACAAGCATCAACACTTAGGGCTTGTTTGGGAACCGCCAACAAAAAACGTTTTTTAAGCATTTTTTCGTGAGTAGAGAAAAAAATCCCCTCATATAATTATCTCAAACGGCATAAAAACAATTTTAAAAAATTAAAACAAACGTTAAGATTAAGATCAATTTATGTTATTTATCAAAAGTTAAATCTATTTTTAATTTATATTGTTCATTTTGAACAGTTGAATACTAAAAGGATCTAAGTGAAAGCAATTGGGGTGTTTAGAGGAAATGATAGTATCTCATTGTGATGAATTAAGGTTTGAATCCCGTTACCTTAAATAGGATCTCTACTGTAGGATGATATCTGTGCTAAAAAAAAAGATAGACACACATATTTTAGATAAATTTGGTGCAACAATTTTGAAGAAGAAAATGAAAAAAATAATTTTGAAATTGTATTATTAAAATTAAATAGCTTATTATTAGTTATAAAAGTAATAATAATGAGGCTCCCATAATGAATTCTCTAGTCCTCTGTATTTCTATTTATAATTAATGATGTACAATCACAGTGTGCCATCTGTCTACTTTAGGATTATTCTAGAAATACACAATTTACAATTTACAACAATGTAAATATATTCAACTCCCTCCTTTAATTCAAATCCCCTCTCTTTTCCTTTTCCTATCAATCGTTTCATGTTCTTATTCAGCTGCTTTGGTTGGAGTTACTGTTACTCCAAGTTTATCTCTTAGATACCAAAAATGAGCATAAGGCAGAGGTTTTATGAGACAATTAACAAGTTACAGTTCTGTAGGAATATATTGAATACTTGGGCCTTTGACATAACTTGTTCTCTTATGAAATGCACATAAATTTCAATGTGTTTTGTTCTTGCATGATGCACTGGATTGGAGGCAATAGATTCAGCACTTGTGCTATGATACCAAATCGTTGGTATTCTCCTGATATGCTATTTAAGTTTTGATAAAAGAGACTTTATCAGACATAGTTCAGCTGAGGTGTTTGTAAGGACCAGTATTCTGACTCTACACTAGATTTTGACACACTGTTTGTTTCTTGCAAGACCTCCTGTGGCGCCAGGCCGGCTAGGCACCACAGGAGGTTATTTTAAAAAAAAAATTTAAAAATCTGTGGCGCTTCTAAGCGCCACAGCCTTTTTTAGTAGCGTCCAGATAGGTGGCATTTCGCAAGCGCCACAGCTTTGCTTTTTTGTAATAGTGTTGGATGACCATGTAATAATAGAGTCACCCAAGAATACACAGTTACCACCAACCGATCATCTGTCATCAGGGCAAGATGCCTAATCAACATTTGAAAAAGAAAATAAATCAAGTAATTGTGAAGGCTTTATATGTATGCCATAGTATGTTGTTCCTTTGATGTACCTTAATGCCCGTTTGACAGCCTTCTCCAATGTTCAGTTATGGGTTGTGTAAGGAATTGGCTTATATATCTTACCAATACTAAAACTGATGTCAGGTCTAGTGTTGCACAGATATTGCATTGCTCCAACTGCACTTTGATATTGAGAAGGATTTTTCAGCAATTCTCAAGAGTGTACTGATAAAGACTTGTGTGCTTTCATTGCTGTTTTATAGGGAGAGGCATTAGTCATATGAAACTTGGCAAGGATATCATTGATATATTTCCCTTGTGACAGATATAATCATGTTCGATCTCTATGAATCTCAATCCCAAGAAAGTAATGTATAGACCAAAGATCTTTGAGAGAGAAAATATTATGCAACTTTTTAGTAAAATAATTGAGACTATAAGAGTTTCTTTCTGTAACCAATATATCATCAATATATATAAGTATCATCAGAATCTTTTGCTTGTCATAATAGATAAATAGTGAGACATCACTCTTTGAGTTGGTAAAGCCCCAGCTAAGTAGAACATTTCTCAGTCTATCAAACCAAGCTCTTGGAGCTTGCTTAAGGCCATATAAAGCCTTGTTTAATTTGCATACATAGTGTTAAAGCCCTTTAGTTGCTCCATAAAAACAAACTCAGTTAAAAACCCATTGAAAAAGCATTGCTGATATCAAGTTACTTGATATCCTAGTTAAAGGCCACAATAATTGTTAAGATAATCCTAATTATAGATGCCTTAACTACAGGACTAAAGGTGTCAAAGAAGTCTATACCTTCAATTTGTTGAAACCTAGTTGCAACAACTCATGCCTTTCGTTTAGACAAGGTGCCATCTGGGTTAAACTTGGATTTGAACACCCATTTATTCTCCACTACCTTTTGGTGTTTGGGCCAAGACACAAGTATCCAGGTTACATTCCTCTGAAGTGCCATAAATTCCTTTACCATAGCTTGTTTCCATAGAGGCATTGTCAACGCCTCACTTACTGTATTTGGTGTGATCTCATGTGATTAGGTAAGATCAATGTAAGGAAATTTTGGTTTAAAAATTCCTTATTTACTCTTGGTCTGCATAGGATTATGTTTTGAGTTGGAGGTGGTACTGTAAAAATAGTGCTATTACGCTCCACTTGTATTGTTGTAGAAGTCATGGCAGCAGACACAAACAGTTCAGGAGTTAGGCCTAGAGAATGGGGAATTTCTTGGGGTATCCCTGAGTTGAGTTTGACCGAATCAAGGGCATAGATGAAGCTGGAGAGTTTGAGATTTTACTTGCAATTGGAGATGACTAACTTCAATTGTATTCGAGTCTGTACGTAGAGAGTCTGAAGAATCTTTAGATATATGCTGGGATAAATGATCAGAATCATTTGCTGTACTATGATCTAGATTTTCAGTATCAAGAAATGGAGATATACTTGTAAAATTCATCACTGTTTCCTGTAATGGTTGTTTCAAGTTGATAAAACCATTAGTAAAGGGAAAATCTGCTTCATTAAATATAACATGCCGAGAAATATAGATATGACCAGTAAAGCTTAGGCATTTGTAACCCTTGTGGGAATCACTATATCCCAAGAATACACATTTAGTGCTATGAATTTGAAGCTTATGCTTGTTGTAGGGAGTAAGACACAGAAAGAATTCACAACCAAAAATTCTGAGAGCATTGCATTCTGGATTTTTTCTGGTAATAACAGTTGAAATGGTGATTGTCTAGATAGAATGGTTGTTGGCAATCTATTAAATAAATAAATTGCTATTGACAAAGCATCCCACCAATAGACTACCGACATATGAGCTTGAGCTAAGAGAGTGAAACTAATTTCAACAATATGCCTATGTTTGTGCTTTACTTTTCCATTTTATGGAGATGAATATGACCAATAATGAAGAAAGACAATCCCGTTAGTGTCAAGAAAGGATTGAAAAGACCTATACTCTCCACCCCAATTACTCTGTGGAGTTTTTATTTTCCTTTCAAGTTGATTTTCTGCCATTAACTTGAAGTGTTTAAAAGCTGATAGAGCATCATCTTTGGAATATAGTGGATAAATACAGGTGTGCCTACTATAATCATATAAGAAACTTATGTAATACTGATATCCAGCATGAGAATGAATAGGGGCTAGTCCCTATAAATCTATATGGACAAGTTCTAGAGGAAAAGATGTATGAGATTGAGAGTTTGTAATAGTAAGTTTACGAGATTTGCCAAGTTGACATGACTCATAAAACAAAAATTCTTCATTGAAACATTACAATTCCTAAGAACTCTTTTCAGAGTATCTTTATTTTTATGGCCTAATCTCCTATGCCATGACTCAATAGTTGAAAGAAAAACATTACTAGATTGACTCTCTGATTTAGTCCTACTATTGACAGAAAAGGCAACAACATCAATACTTTTAGCTGGAGTAACTTTATTGCTAATTTAATATAGCCCTGGAGTATATCCCTTTATAACTGTGCCCTGAAGCAATACCTTATGTCGTCTCTTGTCCTTCACAAAACAACTACATAAGTTTATCTCAATAGAAACATTGTCATTATCACTGGTCAGTTTATATCTACTGATCAAAGTTTTAGCAATATTAGGACCAACTAGAACATGTTTTAGTAGAAGATATTCATTAGATTTGTCACAAGTTAATTCTGAGTTTCCAACATTTACTACACTAATAGAGCCACTATCACCAATAGATAAAGAGTTGATACCTATAGTATTTTTACATGCTTCAACATTTTTAGGAGAATGAGTCACATGATGTGTTGCACCAATATCCAAGTACCAAGCTAGATCTATGGTAGTTTCTGGAGTGGATATATAGGTAGAAGCATTTTTATCCTTGTGAGGCCCTTTGTAATTATGATCAAATCGATGGAAGCAAAGAACAATATCATGACTTGGTTTTTCACACAAATAGCAGTATTTTTCTGACTTGTCAGAGTATCTTCTTGCATAATTTTGTCTATTCCTAGCATGTCGACAAGATCTACCATGAACCCTTCAATTTCCTCTGCCTCTCCAATTTCTATTACGAGCAGAGTAAGATCCTTGTGATTGGAATGATAAATTAGCAAAGGTTGTGGGTGGAGAGACTCACTTGAGAATTAGTTTGCAATTGCTCTATACTAGATTTATAGGTAAGAAACTTTGGTTATGGATTAGCCCAGCTTAAATTATCCTTCTCAGAGAGCATGACCACTATGGGTGTGTATGCAGTATCAAGTCCAGCAAGCGTCTAGGTAAATAAATTTGGTAGGGACAATGGGGATCCAACAAGAGTAAGATTGTCAACTATACTCTCCATTTTAGAATGATACTCTCGTATTTTAAGAGAACCTTTTTGAGTGCGTTGAAATTCCCTTTGAGAAATGCCACTAGAGATCTAGTGTTTGCTGTAACGCCCCAAATTTTGAGTAAGGGCCAAAGAGGATTATTGTAGAGGTTTGAGAATGTAAATTGGATTTATCTTGTGTTTTGTAACAATATTAATTAATATGTCATAATTGGTGAAAAATGTAAAGAATGGAATTATTGGCCATAAGTTGATGATTAATAAGGAAATTAATTACTAACAAGGAGAAAATGAGGAGTGTGATTAATTGGCTAATGGAGGGATTAGATAAGCTAATTGGGTGTCTATATTATGAGAACCAATGGGAGAGGGACTTGTGGCAAGTTTTTGTGAAGAGAATGTAGGTGAGAAAAGTCAAACCCCAATATTTTAATCTTTTCCTCTCTCTTCCCCCTATTTTCCCTGACAAGAGAGGTATGGGGGGAGTAGAGTGGTCATTCTTTCTTCATCTTCACTCATCTCTCTCACTCTCTTCTCTTCTCTCAATTTGGCGCCATTGTTGCAGAAATAGAGAAGGAAAAAGCTAGGGAAAAGGTAAAGGAAATGACCTCAAATGCTCAAACTCATTTCTTTAAAATTGTTCCTTGAGTGATGAGCTTTATTTTGATGGGTGTAGTGTGTCCATTGGTATTGGTTTGTGACTCTAAAGAATTGTGGAAGTTGGAGGATCAAAAAGTCCTTTTAGAAAAGTTGAAGAGGTAAGTGAAACCTATTTGTCCATCTCGGTTTTATGCCAGTTAGATTAGTTTTGAATTTCTGGGAATTTATTGCCTATTTTCGAAAATAAGAGCCAATGGGCATTTGGCATGTTATTGGTATGGAAATGGTATATTTGGAATGTATATGGATAGATAGGATTGATTGGGGATTGAATGATTGAGTTTAGTGATTTTGGAAATTTAGTGTTTAATGTTTGCCCAAGTCCAAAGCATGATAATAGAGTAGGAATCTGGTTATTTTAATGGTTTTATTGGATTCCTTGAGTTATTTTGTGTGGGGATAGCTTTGGTTGAGGTTTTGGGTCTATTGGAAGCTATTGGGAAAATTTTGGGAAAACTGTCAGTATTTCAACGTTTTCTGGTTTCTGATGCATATCACTCGAGTGAGGGGAGTATCACTCAAGTGAGTTAGTGAAATTCCTCACTTTCCCTTCAGTTTTTGTATTGCACTTCTGTGAAAAGCGTAAGAGTGCTGCCTTACTTTCGAGTGCGGTGGATTCTCACTCGAGTCAGTTCTTCTCACTCGGTGCTGGTGTATTTGACACCATGAACTTGCCTCTCGGGTTGTCACTCACAGTTGAATACAAGAGTGTTTCTCAACACTCACGAGAATTCAGTCTCTGCTCAAGTGAAAAGTTCCATACTCGAGTGCTCCGCTTCTTTCGAAAGTTCCATTTGCTCTCGGATTCTCACTTTTTACACCTCACTTTTTGATACCCAAGTGAGTATTTGATGTCACTCGAGTGCTACCTTCTGTGCTTGAGCGTTCTCATCTTCTGAAAGTTCTCATGTTCTCAGGTATGCACTCGCTGTTCCTCACTCTCTAGTACCTGAGTGCAGACCGTACCATTACTCGAGTGAGGCTGTCTTCACTTGAGTGAAACAGTGAAAAATATCAGTGTTGTGCTTCCAAAAAGGGATCCCTGGGGTATTTCTTCCAACCCTATAGGGCTTTTATAAAGGCATATATGTGTATTTAAGAGACAGTAATGATAACTAATTTAAGCATTGTGAAGATATTGAGTATTGGACTAAGTAGTAATGCATCGTCCTTAATTATGACTTTCGGATTTGATATTTACCGAAACGTAGAAGGCGCGTGCTTGCCCAAGAACGGAAAGACCAAGGTAGTGACACTTTATCCTATATCATATATATTGCATTGCTTGTTTGCATTAGTCATTGAATATAGATACAGTTGAGGGGACGTGGCGAAAGCTCGGCCTTGAATACAAATACAGTTGAGGGGACGTAGTGAAATCTCGGCCTCGAATACAGATACAGTTTAGGGGATGTGGCGAAAGCCTGGCCTCAAATACAGATACAGTTTAGGGGACTTGGCAATGTGCCCGACCTTAAATAGTGATTGCTGCATTATGATATATGTTACTTGCTTTATTTAATTATACATCATATACGTAAACTGTTGCTACTGGGATTCTTTTAAATCTCATTCTTTCCAAATAACATTTTTAGACAGGACAAGTAGATCTCGAGGCAAGCAAGTGAACAAGGACGACTAGGATTGTCGGCAGTAGTCTTAGATACTCTTAATTGTATTTTATACTGGATATCATTTTGGATGAGTGTATATATTGAATAGATCATAGTATTATAGTTTTGTGTAATCCCCGGTATGGATACTGAGATAGGCTATAAGGCCCTGAACAATATTTTGGATTAATGTTGTTATCCCGGGTAAATGTCGAGAATTGTGGTTATACTCTGATATTGTATATGTGACAAACTGAACAGGCCTATTGTTTTTATGAATGAATGAATGGAGAACTATTTGTATAGGTTTATGAGAAAAACTTTTAATTACTCTTGATCTCTTCTTCAATTCTTAAACGTGTTTAAGTACTAATCACGGCCTTGATGAGGATGGGGGTTAATTCATTTACTGCAGTCTAAAGAGTATAAGCAGTTTTGCAGTGAGTCATTTGTGAATTAATCTATGGTGTTATTGTACTAAACAACCACCTTAATAGAATCTGATTGGTAGCTTGCCAGTCTTCACAGGCTAGATTTGGGATGACCTGTTCGGTAGCATCAAGGATATATTTAGAAGGAGTGGCTTTTGAACCAAAAAGAAATCCTTCTAGGTTATGCCCTCAAACAATCGGCAGAATCGTCGATTCCTATGTAAGAAAGTTGTCTCCGTCCAACTTGACGAAGCCAACTTGGTGTAGGGAGTTGAGTAATGGCACTAGTTGAGCAACCCCACTTGGTAACTAAGGAAAAACAAAGTATGGGGATGAAGGAATAAACGGTCCACCAAGAGCATAAGGGTGAAGAAGAATAACAACTAATGTGGGGATGTGTTGGGTTTGAGAGAAAAAAGAAGGACAGGAGAAAGTTGCTATGGAAGACGGTTAGGAAGTGGGTTGATGACCAGCAAAAAATGTATGAGGAAAAGGAAAGGAGTGAAATGGTTGTAAAGGAAAGTTATTAAGGTTTGAAGTAGGAAAAGGAAAGGTAGTAATGATACATTTGTTGATGGCTGTAGGATTGATGTGACAATATAGTCTTGAGATAGTGACATTTGTGGGGTAGAAGGTTGCTGTGTATCAATGGTAGAGCTAAGACTTTCAATGAAAATAGGGTTTTGCTGGCTGCTAGTGGTGTTGATCCCACGAGAAGATGCCATTGCTGACGTAAATGCTCTAATAACAAGTTATAAATATAATAATAATGAGGCTCCAAGAATGTATTCTCTAGTCCTCTGTATTTCTATTTATAATCAATGACATACAATCACAGTGTGCCATTTGTCCTCTTTAGGATTATTCTAGAAATACACAATTTTACAATTTACAACAATATAAATATATTCAACTTTATTCTATTCTTCTCATTGATTATCTATATATCCCTACTAACATTAACTGAGAGAAAAGAAATACAAGCATATAAGGATACAAATAAAAGAAACTAAAATTTGATGATCATACAAAAAACTTTAGAAATAATATTCTTTTATTTTTGGGTTAAGGTATAAATTTATCCTGAAAGTTTTCGTTGAGGAGCAATGTTGCTTTGGAAGTTTTTTCAGGCTCAATATCAACCCGAAAGTCTTAAAATGGAGCAATGTTGCCCCATATCGTTAAAAAACTAATGTTGACCATTAAAAAATTGACATTGACTGTTAACTTTTTAATAGAAAAGGTTAACATGGCTCCATTTTAACACTTTCAGGCAATGTTGAACCTAAAAAATCTTTTAGGTAACATTACTTCTTAACTAAAACTTTTGGAACAACTTTGCATATTAACTCTTTATTTTTTGTACTTTTTGCATTCAACAATTTTGATTTTGAAATCATCAAAAAAATTCTTTCCATTTCACGTAAACAAGAAAGTCTTTGCTAGGGCTGTACATGAACCAGATTGGGCCAGGTGGGTCAACAACCCATGGTCTGGTCTGGAAGGGTGTTCGAGCTGGACAGTCCAGCCTGTAGCCCGGTCCTACCGGAAGGAAAACCCAATGGCAGCCGGGTTGGGCAGACTGAACCAGACTGGACCGGGTTAGTGGTCCAGTCTGGCCCAGTCCAGACTTTTTTTAGACTACCTCAATTTTTTTTACCAGAACCTAAAATTAAACAACTATATATATATGTCTCCTGATCTTAAATCCTAAAACGGTAAACCAAACCTGATACCAAAGAAGAATCTATAACCAAACCTGATGCCAAAAAAGAATCCTAAAACCAAACCAACATATAAATATGTTACATATCATGACTATATCAAAATCCTTGATTCAAACAAATAGATCCATATTCATCATTCATAAGAATATATCATCAAAATATATCCATCATTCAGCAAATAGATCAACATTCATCAATATCATCAAAATATCATGAATATCCAGTAATACTGGGCGCTTGGGTAGATAGAAATATGTTGATAAATTCTTTAATATATATATAATGACAAACAGAATAATTCATAAGTTGCATCTGACCTTAGATAACCTGCCCTTAGATAACAACTGACAAGCATCCTCAAAATAATTAAAGGGCACAAGTCTAAATAAGGATCAAATATTCAAATTACAACCAAAGTTCAAAGTTCAAAGTTCATACGTGTGCAGATGATCAATTAAATAGTGCAAGTATACACTGTCATAATCAAGTAATATAGAAGTAAGTAGAGTATCGTTCCAACGAGGATTGAGCACTAAGTACCAAAATAGGTAACTTTAATTCTATTTAGTCGATCGATTAGTTGGTGATTGAGAGTAAAAAATAAAAGAACGACAATTAAATATGAATGCAGATGATAAGAAAGCAAATATGAGAAAAAATCCTAGGGATTAGATTTCACTTAACAAATTCCGGATTGAATTACTTATCTATTCTAGCCCAATTTATTCCATATGATTGATAGTCGAGTTTCCCTAATTTAATTACTAGCCTCTTCCAAGGTCAAGTAATTCTATAATCAATTGCTAATCCAATATATTCCTATATGAATTTAAGCAATTAATCATGCATTAATCTTTATGGAACTCAGTAAGACTACACAACTCATATGAATATATTCCTATTTCATATGCAAGTTATGGTTTTAATTATAGGGTCTACACACATGTATCTCCTTCCGGTCTCAACATGCATATTGAAATCATTCAAAAGATGGCCAGTCTATCAAAAGCATTAAGAATAATAATTAAAACTCAATCATGAAGGAGAAATTCAAACTAGATTTAATAAGTTAATTAAGATTCAATCCGTCATTAGTAAGTTATGTCATTACCCTAGGAAAATGAAAGTTTAGCACGTGATGAAATTAAAAACAAAACCAAAATAAATTGACATTATATAAAGCTAGAATGAAATCCTCAGAAATACTGCATAAACTTGAATATTAAATTCTCAAACATAAATATACAACCAAAAGATGCATGAAAAATGAAGAAATCTAGCCGTCCATTTAGGAAGTAAAACCTTCCATATAGGTGGCATGCAAAATGTAATACAATCCTAAGCCTTCCAAGATGGAGGCATGCAAAATGTAATAAAATCCTAAGCCTTCCAAGATGGAGGTATGCAAGAATTGATACAATGTAAGAAATTAAATCTAGAAAGTAAAACACTTTTTTCAGAATTGTCAGAGAAGGACCTCTGATTGTCAGAGAAGGACCTCTGATTGTCTTCCTCTCTTCCCCTTTAAGCTTGGCCTTGATATCTATTTATAGGGGAAAAAACTTGTGCTACAGTACTGCTACAGTGATCTGGCGGCTGCTATAGTGTTTTCATTTTTTTATTTTTTATTTTTATTTTTATTATTATATTTTTTAAAATGTTGTTTATTCCAAAAACAGTTTTTATTTATCAATCACACCCAAATTTATTATATTAAACGCAAATATCGTCCATAAAATCATCATATAACGGAAAATAAATATACAAATATTTTACTTATCAAATTCCGCCACACTTAACTCTTGGACGTCCTTGGACAAGAAGTAAATAATAAGTTCTTCCAAAAAAATCAAAAGTGTCAGGTCATAAGTAAGAACACAATTGAAAAATAAAGATATCATAGTATTAATGAATCAACGAAAATATAAACTGGTAACTTTAATTGAAAATGAATAAACCGAGTTCATACTTGTAACTCATTCTCTTAATCTCTCAAGTGTTCAAGGGTAAGTGTTTTGCTCAAATTCAACTGAAAAAAATTGCACTACTATAGGCTTGCTAAAAATCTCAATCTCCACTTCCTAATTCACATGCATAATTCAAATCAAAAGGACTTATTAAGGGTTGTAATGGGGTTAAGGTAAAGGAATGATATGAAAGGCTAAAGAAATAGAGCAATTGAAAAATGGGCTACTTGTAAATTTATCTCATCACAACAACCCACAATTCAAACACTTAACATTTTTTTCTTTCTTTTTTTTTATTTTCTTCTTCTTCTTCTTTTTTTTCTATTTTTTTTATTGAATTGCAACTATAAAGTTGATGATAGAAATTTCAAATGCTCCACTAATCTTCTGAATAAGGTAAAAGCACTTGATATATCATTAAAACACATGTTAATGGATTGAAAACAAAGAAACAGTCAATTAGGCTCAAAGGGGCTTATCAACGGTATAATTGCAAGGTTGGCTATTTGGCTCTGGCTAAAGAAAATGAATGCCTTTATCATTTTTGAATGTGCATGTGAGATGTAATTTTAACCAGATTTAAAGCAAGTTCTAGAGTGACAACTTAATAGGTGAATATCACACACAAGAGAAATAATCATTATAGGCTCAGAAGCTCACGGCTAGGAATTTTTAAACTCAGTTCATTCAATCTTAAAATTTACCACCAATTGCAACAATCAGTTGTTCATTCATGCTATAAAATCTCTAAATTCAATTGATCCATACTTAAAACTCATATACTTCTTAAGATCATTACAAAGCACTTGAACAAGATGATTTTTTTTAGAAAAAGATAAAAAAATCATACAACTAATAAAATGCAACTAATGAAATGCGTCTCATCATGAGTTAAGAATAACTCCTTACTCTGCCATTTTTTTCCATACCCCATGCATCTAATGGTTTTACTAACTAACAAAAGAAAAAAACAAAAAATTTTTCTCCTCCCCCAACCTAAATCAGACATTATCCCCAATGTCTTCTAGAGCTTAGAGGAGGTGTTTTAACATAAACACACAATAAAATAAAACCAAGAGATTAAGGAAAGTTACAACCTAAGAGTGGTATCTGGGTTCTGCTTCTGACTGCTATATGAAGATTGCCCACCTATTTGTTTGACGAGTAGATCTGGTTTAGGTTTATAGGTTTGCATTTGATCAAGCAGCTGATCAGCAGTTTGTGCAGCATTTATGGAGTGGCGAGTCGCTTGGGGTATGAATCCTGTTTCCACAGCATGATCAAGAAAAGACAATAGATTATCATAAAAATCATTAACATTTAACAATCCTAATGGTTTTTTATGATAGTTTAACTTAGCCCAATATGCAACACTAGAAATGCCATCCAATGTCTCCAAACCACCGGGTAGAGCAATAAAAGCTTAAGCATGGTAGAACATTACTCCCATCCGTTCAGGCAAGCTCAAAACTTGTAACTCTTGTCCTAAGGAAAAAATGTGATCTTCCAACTCCTTCACCCTTATACTTAAACCCTTGCTTCCATTCATGGATGCAGAAATGGCCACACTTCCCTTTAGGCCCTGGATGCCTCCCCTATACACAAAGTTGATTTTTCTTGCAGCTAATGCAATTCCAAGTTCGTTTGCTGCTATTATAAACTCTCATTTCTTGCCCAAATCAATTTCACCAAAAATGCAAATAGATGTAAATCTACATTTTTGTGTGATATCCTTTTTCTCTTTGTTTCTCTCGGACCTTGCATGCTTACAAGAGGAAGAATTTATATTTACAAATGAAAGTGTGCATATTTACAAATGAAAGAGTACATATATATATAATACTAAAATAGCGACAACAAAATCACACAAATCACACATTTTTCAAAGAAGTTTGAAAAAATTTCCAACACAAATGACCGGTGGGCCATTGCATGAAGAAATTAAACAAAAAGAGGAAAGAAAGTCAAAAGATAAAGTAAAGTAGGCAAAAACTGCCGAAAAGATAAGAAAGATTAGACAAAAGCTACAAACAAGACAAAACAAATTAAACACAAGCATGATTATGTACAGTAGTTGTGATTTTGGCTCACATCTTCCTCTGGTTTTACGTCCAGTAACGGTTAAAACGCTTTTTATGAATCGAGGATTTGCTTCCCATCCAGTTTTCTTATAAACTGGAAAACAGGGTCTTTTAATGTCAGATTCCTAAGACAATAGCGCTCTTTTTCTCTATTGAATATGTCTGCTAAATCGAGAAGAATACGATGAACATCACCACTCGAATGCATCTCAAGAGTTTGAATGATATCATCCAGTGACTCCTTACTCAGTCCATCCTGTATAAGTTTGATTTTATCTTGTCGATTTATAGAAACCATACCTTTACTCCTACAATGCTTATCACAATTCCACCTTGCACATTTATAGCAGACCTTCATTCTTTTAGCTCTTCTCTTTTTGGAGGAAGAACTTCTTCCCATTCCTGGCAAAGGTTTAACAAATGAATTATGAATCTCACCTGATAAACGTACCTTAGC
Source organism: Inga oerstediana (assembly GCA_963210345.1). Lineage (NCBI taxonomy): Eukaryota > Viridiplantae > Streptophyta > Magnoliopsida > Fabales > Fabaceae > Inga > Inga oerstediana. The sequence continues at coordinate 64,007,356 of OY723401.1, read as the reverse complement.
TTCAATGATCCAACGTACATCCACAGGAAGGCCCAAACGATTGAATATCATCATCCTTTCAAGTCGACTATTATAGATCTTCCTAAGCACATCTTTAGGAATAGTGGGGAACCTGCTCTTCAGCTTTGCAAGAGATTCCTCTATGGTAACTTAAAATGAAAATGATGAAAACTAAAATCTCAATGCAGTGCAATGTGTTTCGATGAGTAGGAAAGAAAAATGAGAGAATAGGAAAGAAATAAGTGAGTGGGAAAGAAAATTGAGAGAGTAGGAAAGAAGTTTTGGGTTGCCTCCCAAAAAGCCGCCCTTCTTTAACGTCCTTAGCTAGACAAAGACCAAGCCAAATTTTTTTAAAAAAATTTTATTATTATTATTATTTTAAACTATCAAAGTAGAATACGTCATCAGGAGCTACCAGAAGTCCTGCAACATCACAACAAAATATCAAACCAAACCTTGGGTTGCCTACCAAGCAGCGCTAAATTTATGGTCTTCAGCCAGACTTCTCAAACATAAACTAATAATCAAAAGTATCAAACACCAGGATCATCTTGTCTTCATTTCTTTTCAAGCAACAATATTTCAGAAACCAACAATGATCATTCAAAGTAATTAATTGTACTTCTTCAATCATAGACAATTTTAGAGTATAATTATTTACTGAATTCAAATAAAGCACAGCATGCATGTAATTGCAAATAGATTTAGGAGTTTCCAAAATTTTAGAGTATTCCATAAAATCCACTTGACTCTCATCAGTAAGAGTCAATACTTCAACAGGAGAGACATGAACAACATCTTTTGGAATATCCACATTAGTTTCAATATCAAAATCACAAAGATTAGGCTCTATAGGCGGAACCTCAATTGAACATCCATTATTCTCTCCAAAAGTGATTTCAAGTTCCTTATCACATGCCACAAGAGGCAAAGTTTCGTTCAATTCCACATCCTCAACTTCCTCATAAAAATCATCATCAACACAAGGAGTGGGAATCATGCTCAAAGAATTATCTTGCCTCATAGTTTCAAGTGATGCAATAATTTGACTCATATATATTCCAATATTTTGGACACTTGAGTGGACTCTAGTGTCACTTTCCTTTTGCTTTCTACAAAATCTCTTTGTTAATTCCACAAACTCCTCAATTAATCTCTCTAAATCAGATTTTTCCGTATACTCAAGAGTTTGTTCTTTAATATATGGATAAGAGTAGAAAGGAGGATTAGGAGAATACCAGACATATGGATCCAAAGACTCTTGTTGCTCCAAAATTCCACTAGGATAAAAGGAATGATCAAAACAAGTTTGGTTCATATTGAAATCATCTCTCACATAATGACTGGTATTGCTATATGGACAATGCTCATAAGAATGACACTTTCCATAATAAGCACAAGAAAAACAATTATAAGGAGAAGAATTTTCAATCCAACCAGCATTTATATTTTCTTGTCTCATTCCATTCACATGCATTCCAGGAAAAGAACCAAGATATGACAAGTTATCACTGATTAAACCAAATGAATCCTGTGAATAATCTAATTTTTAATTTTTTTTGAAATTTTTACATGAAGACTAAATTAGTATTAAAATTACTTGGTATTGATATTAATGACAACAATCCCCGGCATCGGCACCAAAAACTTGATACGTGTGCAGATGATCAATTAAATAGTGCAAGTATACATTGTCGTAATCAAGTAATATAGAAGTAAGTAGAGTATCGTTTCCATGAGGATTGAGCACTAAGTACCAAAATAGGTAACTTTAATTCTATTTAGTCGATCGATTAGTTGGTGATTGAGAGTACAAAATAAAAGAACAACAATTAAATATGAATGCAGATGATAAGAAAGAAAATATGAGAAAAAGTCCTAAGGATTATATTTCACTTAATAAATTCCGGATTGAATTACTTATATATTCTAGCCCAATTTATTCCACATGATTGAGAGTCGAGTTTCCCTAATTTAATTACTAGCATCTTCCAAGGTCAAGTAATTCTATAATCAATTGTTAATTATAGGGTCTACATACATGTATCTCCTTCCGGTCTCAACATGCAATTGAAATCATTCAAAAGATGGCCAGTCAATCAAAAGCATTAAGAATAATAATTAAAACTCAATCATGGAGGAGAAATTCAAACTAGATTTAATAAGTTAAGATTCAATCCGTTATTAGTAAGTTACGTCATCACCCTAGGAAAATGAAAGTTTAGCACATGATGAAATTAAAAACAAAACCAAAATAAATTGACATTATATAAAGCTAGAATGAAATCCTCAGAAATACTGCATAAACTTGAATATTAAATTCTCAAACATAAATATACAACCAAAAGATGCATGAAAAATGAAGAAATCTAGCTGTCCATTTAGGAGGTAAAACCTTCCATGTAAGCTGCATGCAAAATGTAATACAATCCTAAGCCTTCCAAGATGGAGGCATGCAAAATGTAATAAAATCCTAAGCCTTCCAAGATGGAGGCATGCAAGAATATATACAATGTATGAAATTAAATCTAGAAAGTAACATACTTTTTTCAAAACTGTCAGAGAAAGGATCTCTCCTTGTTAGAAAAGCACCTCTGATTCTCTTCCTCTCTTCCCTTTTGAGCTTGGCCTTGATCTCTATTTGTAGGGAAAAACTTGTGCTACAGTACTGCTACAGTGATCTGCGCGGCTGCTACAGTACTTTCATTTTTTTGTTTTTATTTTTTTATTTTTTTATTTTTATTAATATATTTTTTAAAATGCTATTTATTCCAAAAAACAATTTTTATTTATCAATCACACCCAAATTTTTTATATTAAATGCAAATATCGTCCATAAAATCATCATATAACGGAAAATAAATATGCTAATATTTTACTTATCAAAAGTCCAACAAAAGATCAACTCAATGGAAAAAGTCCATAATTCTCAACCTGAGAATGTAATACCAAGTCCATGACTCAAAAAAAAAAATCAAACATCAAGATAATCTAATTTAAGCTTGAAAATTTGTCATGGCAGCAAAAAATGAAGTCTATTTGTCCTTTTAATCAAGTTCCTCCATAGATGTCGCAGCAGCTCCAATATCTATCACACATGAAGCATCTAGAAAGATAACATACAGAAACATTAAATTTTTTACAAAGATATGATAAAGTAACAACTAGTTATATTAAAAATATTACCAGAGTCTTCAAAGTTGTCAAATTCATGAAGTTGTTCAGTGAGTTCTGACAATGATTGCCGAGGAGTAAGCTAATTTTGAGAACAAATAAGAGCCTTAGTCATTCTAGGTGACAATGAGCTTCTATATTGATCAACCACATGACCTCCTGTGCTAAAAGCAAATTCAGTGGCAACTGTAGAAACTGGGATGGCCAAAACATCACGTGCCATGTAAGAAAGGATTTTGTATTTCATAGAATTAGCTTTCCACCAAGCCAAAATATTAAAATCAAAAGAAATATGGACATCATTAGATGCAGCAAGGTATTTTTCCAACTCAGTTTGACAGTCATTTGAGCATCTTTGTTTCACTGTTGCTAACCATTGAAGACCTGGATCATGATCCTCCACATTTCCTACAATACTTAGTGAGGCTAAAGATGCACTAGAAGATAAGGCAATATTTGATTCAGAAGTAACACCAACAAATGCAGAATATTCATCAAACAAACGATATAAACAATCCTTGACCTTGTTATTCATAGCCAAACAAACGTCCTTGTCATGAAACAAATTCTCAAATATGTGATTAACATATGCCAACTTGTAACGAAGATCCAATATGACTGCAATTTTCAACAAAGGGTTCATAATTTCAACCTTGCCCCAATATTTTTCATACTTTCCATTCATGTTGAATGACATATCAACAAGGAAAGGATCTGCATTCAGAATATTTCTTTCCAATAGCTGCTGAACACATGCAATTTGATGGAAGGATGAGTTTGAAGTCACATTAATGGAAGATGAGACATTAATGTGATATCATAAAAAACTTTCAAGAACTTCAAGAAGACACATGCACGATTCCAATCTTCTGCTGTTGGGGGGCATCACATTTTTTCTGTTTTCCTTTACGTGAATCACGCTCCCGCTTTAAGAAATCACGTGGTTGATGACTATTATTGGAGACCTCACTTGAATCAAGCACATAAACATCATGTGCTTCAAATTCATGCCTAGGGGGTAAAGTTTGCACAATAGCCATCATCCTCATCGCTCATTCTGTCAAAGACCTTTTAGAATTTTAGTGCTGCCTCCAACATTAAGAATGTTGAATTCCAACGTGTTGTCACATCCAAACAGATAAGGCTTTTTGTATCAATCCATTCAGCTTTAGCAAAGGCTTTAAATTTAGCAAAACGTGTTGGGGATGAGCGATCATACTTGACAGCACCTCTAATACTTTCAAAGTTATCTTTCAAATCTTTCAACTCTTCACAAACTATCAAGTTCAGGATATGAGCACAGCACCTAAGGTGAAGATATTCTCTATTACATATTAACCCCCTCCAACTCTTCAAACGCTTCTTTAAAGGATAATGCTATGGCATTTGATAAGGCATTATCCATTGTAATAGTAAAAACCTTTTCAATTCCCCAGTCCAATAAACACCTCTCTATGGTCTTCCCTATTGTGTCCCCTTTGTGATCCTCAATCATAGAAAAATTGATGATCCTCTTATGCAGATTCTATTTAGGATCAATAAAGTGGGCAGTTAAACATAGGTAATTAAAATTCTGACAAGAAGTCCAGCAGTCCGTAGTAAGATAGACCCGACTTGCATATGTCCTCAAAATCTTCTTCAAAACCTTGATCTCTCCAAGGTATAACTGCTAACAATCCCTACCAATTGTAATTCTAGAAGGGATTTGAAATTGTGGCTCCAATTGCTTCACAAATTTCTTAAATCCATGCTTCTTAACATTCCTAAAAGTCAACTCATCACAAATGATAAACTCAGCCAAGGCTCTACGTATTTGCTTCTCATTGTACACATGTGGAACTAAGGCCCTTCCTTGTGTGGCATTCGACAAGTAATTCAGTAGGGTCTGCTTCTTATCTGCCTTGTTAGGGTTTTTTGGACACTTCAACAAATGCCTTTTCAAAGAAGTTGTCCTATGCTTATTAGGATCGCAAGCATAGCCATTGTTGCAATGCTTGCAATATGCTCTTATCTCTCCATTTGTTTCTTCTACAGAAATCTTCACAAAATGATCCCAAACTTGAGATGTTTTTGGTTTCCTTCATTTTGGTTCCTTTCTCTTCCTAGGATTTTTACCCATTTTTATTTGAGCCTCCTGAGAGTGTTCTGCTGCAGGAGGTGGAACAGATATTGCAGCTGTAGGTAATGGTGGCAGCATAGGAGAAATAGGACTAGGAGAAGGAGTTGTAGAAGGTCCAAACCCTGTCAGCTGGTTATTATCAGATTGGGGAGTAACTGAGGCCCCATTAGAATCATGCTCATCCATTTTAATTTCAGCAAATACCTTCCAAAAAACCAAAGAATTGAATATATCAAATAAAACTGAATGTAAATTTGGCAATAATACTAAGTGAAAAATTGAACATCATCAATCACTCAATGTAATAGAAGATGCAAAAAACAAACAAGAAATATTGTGAGATAGGAAAGACCTAAATCCACATGTAACAACATAAGAAACCAATCAAAACCATGGCCATTAAACTAACAAAGTCGGCTAAGAAATAATAATGTTAAGTCAAAACTAAAGCACATGTCATAAACTGATTTTTTTAAAAACAAACAAGAAAAATATTGATTCCAAACAAAGTTGAAAGGATAATTGTGCAAATTTTGTAACAAGATTTGGTCTAATCATATTCTAATAGCACAGATTGCAATGTAGAAAAAAGAGTGAAGAACCCAATAATTTTTAAACCTTTAATGCATTAATGAACACTATAAGATCCCAAGACAGTGATAGAAGTGTAGCTTTAAATTATTTCTAAACCAAATAAGGCAGCAAAGCTTGTGCATAGACATAAAGCAACTTAAACTTTGCAAGAAATATGAAACAGATAAACCAGTCATATAATTCCAACATAAATGAAAAGGAGAAGCTGCATACCAAAAAATTGATAGTAGTTGGTCACAAAAATAAAATTCTGGGTACTAAGAAAAAACCAATGTACATTTCCCAACAATTATAGACAACATATATAAAACAAAGTGCAACTCACCAAACCAACATTTAGTCAGAATACAATCATTCGGCCTTCTTATTTTTTCAGTAGTACTTTAAGTTAGAGTGCAACTAGCAACTCACCAAACCAACATTCAGCATTTATTACTAGATTGACTAAACATTAGAACATAACAAGTGAAAAGACAATATCAGTTCCCAATTAATAATACAAGTCCAGAATGATTGCACATTCACTTGAAAATTGTGACATAAAAGAAAATATTGCTGCATATTGCATAACACACTGATGTGAAGTTCAGAAAAAAGTTCTATTAACCTTCCTCTATTATATTGCATAATATGATAGAAGGCAACCCAGACAGTAACGACCACTGAAGAAGAGAACTTGAGTAAAATACTATAGAATAGAATAAAGCAGTAAAGCACCATGAATAAAATACAGTACTACACTTAGTTTGGTATTCAATGGCCAAGCCCAAGAATAAACTAAGCTACCCAATAAATTAAACATTCCCTTGTGCATTAACGATAGAACGAAGCAACAAACATAAGGGAAAACTGGAAAAACAAACACCGAAGAAGAAAAATTGAAGCTTAAAAAAGAGAACTTGAGACTTACCTAGTGTTGTGACCGAAAAGTGACGATCTTGAACCTGTAAGTTGAGAACTCAAGCACAGACGGTCTTCAAGCTAAAAGAACACAGCTTGTGGACAGAGAAGTGGAGAAAGCTTGCAGACAGATGAGCTTGAGGCACGATCAGCTTCGAAATGGCGCTGATGCAGCTGCTAGGGGCTGGATTGAATGAATGGGAATGGGAGGACGGAGAGATCTTTGAGAACTTAGGGTTAAGGATTCGAATCTCGACTGTCAATGATGAATGCCCAATGCTGAATGGATATAAGCATAGCTCTATTCGATGTCGTTTTAAGCTTAGGTTGGTTTTTGTTTTGGCTAAAGGCTACATGACTATATCTTAATATATACTAAAGGAATTATCCGGGTAGGGCCGAGCATTCTAGTCCAGGACCCTAGCCCGATACCCGATCATACCCGGACATCGGGTCTGACCCAAATATGCTAGTTTGCTGTCCTTTTTTTTCAAGCTTGGACCGGGTTGGATCGGGTCAGTTCGGGTTTACCGGGTTTTTGGGTTGCATGTACAGCTCTAGTCTTTGCCTAGACACATGGCTTAGGCTTTCACCATCAATTATTTTAAGGGGAAATGATAGAAAAAAAATTTTAAAATTATAAAATCCTAAATCAGGTTTTTACCCATAATTAATAAAGGAATGATGAGATTTAATAAACAATTCACAATTTAGTTTTAAGAAAATAGTTGATTTGGGATTTTCCCCTTATTTTAAATTTTCAATACCTCAGATTCAATGGGTAGGGAGATATGCTACAATAACCGTTGTCCTCGACCGAGTCACCGATGTTGAATAAAAATAGCCGTTAACAATATCATTTAAATTCTGAAATCTTTGGTCTTTCACAAATTGTAACGTTGGGACTAGGAAATCTATTTACACTGCCTGCCCGAGTTTTCCTCAACAGAGTCGCCAAGAGTATGCTCCACCTACGGCAGTAAAGATGGATGCCAGAAGCTACGGTGGTTGAGTCACCGATCTTCACTGTGCTCTGATTAGATTGCGTTAGATCATGTTGAAAATTGTTGCCAATGACAAAAAGTCTGAATAGCTTATTAGAGGAAAGCGTGTAGTTAACATTGTTTCACGGCAAGTCTCGAATCACCCATCACATTCTATTCTAGATTGTGTTTCAGGCTTACAATTTCTAGATTATTGTAATTTGATTGGCTACAGAAAGTTTGGGATCTCAGAGTATCTGGTGTCTTGGATGATTCCAATAGGTTTTGATCATGTTCAACACCATTGTTATGGATGAAACTGAAGAGCTAAACAGAGGAAAGCTTGTACTCAAAGCTATTTTAAGGTAAGTCCCCAATCATCACATTCTATTCCAGATTGCGTTTTTTGCTTACAGTTTCTAGAGTTTTGTGATTCGACCGGTGAGAGAAAATTTGGGTTTTTTGTTGACTTTGAAGCTCTAGGCTTTTTACAGCCTCTCATACATCTGTGTACTTATTGGACTGATTTTTTTGCTATGCCTAGATTTCGGATAAAACCATGGTCTCTTTTGTGTAATGGAGCCCTTTTAGCTAGTATGTCTGCTGGACAAAGACCATTATTAGATGAGAGATTTTCTTTCATGCATTTAGTAAGCATTTTTATAAAGATTCTTTAAGAAATGAAAAATCATTACTATATTTAAACTCTTTAACTAAGAGAACCAATTTAAAAAATTGAAAATTGGTTCTCGAACAGAATGAGTTCACCCATCTTCCCCCACCGTACTACTCTTATCTTTTTTTTTACCGTTTTCAATTAAAAGTACATATAATGGAGAGAATTACATTTAACAACTCTACCCTTCACTATTTTACTTTATTTTATATTCTCAACCTAATAGAAAGAATATGAATATATTTTCCCTGCCTAATAAAAAAAATATGAGTGCATCTTATTTCCTGTAGAATAAAAAAATGTTAGCAAATTGCATAATAAAAGTAATTTTTATCCTAATATGATGTCATCTCTCTTTTTCACTTTGTTGGGTTTTCTATGCTTTCCTTTTATTATTATTATTATTTTTTTGCAGTCAGTACTTGTCGGAGTTGTTAACATTAACAGCGCATCAGGAGATATTAATTAAGGTTTCTCTTTTAATCTTCTGTTTTATGGATCTCTACATTCCTTTTGTTTTCTCACTTCTTCTACTTCAGATAGCGTATTAATGGCATTTATATGTGCTTATCTGACTTCCATGTTTTCCTTAACTTCAGACCTATCAACTGTACATTAATTGCTTTGCTTGTCCATCTTTATCATCCATTGAGATGCTTCAATTCGCTTATCATTATTCATACTGTAAGTTTCAAATCATTACATTCTATTCTAGAGTGTGTTTCATGCTTACTATTACTGTTTTTGAGTATTGCTATTTGGGCTTTTAGATCTCATCATTATTCATTATCTTTATCATTCATGGAGGGCTTCGGCTTTACATCCATCATAGTAATGAAAGATTATGCTACAAGTTCCCTTTTAACAAATGCATGGACAAATAAACTAGATTTATAACAACTAATTTCACAACAAATAGATTTACGCTTAAACTTACAATTCAAAGATGTTTTTATTAGATTTTAGTGAGTTATGTATATTAGGTTGGTCTTTCTATCAAAATAACTTAAGTCAATTTGATAGAATTTGCCATTATGTTATATACCTTCACTTCAATGTTTATATAATCAAAGTGAAACTATTCTTTATGTATTCTAATATCCTCCTTACCTCTTCTTTTTTTTTAACCAGGCTTGTACTTTCTTTTCAAAGTTTCAGAGGCCTCAGGTCCACAATGTGTGTGTGTATGTGTACTTCAATATTCATTTTTTTTCTTTTTCTTCTTCATTTTTTTGTGTCCTATTGAATGGATGATTCAGATACCATACTAGATTTTAGTGAGGTAAAGATCAACCCAATATACATACCTCACTAAAATCTAATAGTTTTTTATTTCTTTGCTTGGCTTTACACCCTTTTAAACTTACAATTCAAAGATGTTTTTGATTTCTTTACTGGGCTTTACACCCTTAGAGCATGTTTGGTTAGATGAAAAAGGGGATGGGAAAGGGAAAATCGAATTTTTCTGTCGATGGCGGCCATTTAATTCGCCAGTTTCCATAGAAAACGTTTTCCCTTAGCACCCATTTTTAGAAGGGGAAGTAGGGATGTATTAGATACTTCTCTTCCCTTTCTGTCTCTTTGTTTTTTGATCCTTTTGTGGGATTAGCTAGTATCAGAGCTAGAAGGGGAAGTATGGATGTATTAGATACTTTGAAGTTCTGGAAAATTTATGAAGTTTTTATGAATAAGTATGCTCTGTGGTCGCAACCTTGGTTGATCTTCCATATCAGAAACATGTTAATATAAAGCTAAGTTTCTGCTTAATATTATTATTATCTGATAGCACGTAAGTTAGTTGAACTTATGATAGCATATGAACTTCATCCGTCTTTTCTAGTGCTATGGCAGTAAGTCCCGAAGGGTTAGGGCAGAGAAGTCCAAATGCCTATTGTTTGAATGTTCATATGATATTAGGGTTCAACATTTGAAGTGTTGGCTAAGTGATAATAATATTTGCATATCTTTATCTTTATGATAACATACAAAGAAATATTTACAATAACTCCATAAGTAACCCAGAAACTTCATTATATCTAGCACAACTCTATGAACTTGAAGGTAATGGTATCAGTGTAAAGTTTGATTATGTTTAGATCTTTCTCTTTCCGCTCCAACTCTTCTCGTTCTTCTCCCTCTTCTTCTACTCCTTCTTCATCTTCTCAAAATTATGGTGTAACAACCAACAAAAATTTAGGGAAATATTCCCTACAAAATAATATTTTCAATAATGAAATTCATTTTGAAGACATAGACCAAAATTTTAGTGATTGGACCATTCCAATCATTAACCCAAATGATTTATACAAACCAGAGGATGAAAAATTCTTTAAATCTCATGATTACATAATCAAGATGGTTGAAGAAACAATTCCTCTAAAATCTGAACCAACTGATATGTGCCTCTTGTCAGAAAATTCAATTTTAAAACACCAAAAGAAATATAAATTCATACACATTGGATGTGTTCAAGTGGCCATAAAACGCTTGGTAAAAGCTGGAATTTATGTCTCTACGTTAGTATGTCTTAGGGATGGCAGACAACAAATCTTTTTTGAATCAATTTTTTGAATGGTTGAAGCTGGTCTCAATGATGGACCAATTTACTTCAATTGTTTCCCAAATCTGACAGATTCATTGCACGATGATCCTGTCCTTTAAACTTTGAAACTATGTTTGAAGCTGAATGGATTCAACTTGAAACCTGGTGTTTCACCTATAGCTTTAATCTATAGGGTCCAGTATAAAGTCATGAATTCATGCACTTCAAACGTCAAAATGTTTGATCATGGAAAAGAAACTTGTCTATTCCTAACAGATGCTACTAGAGCAAATGCTACAATTCCAAAACTAGTAAAATGGGATGAAATCACCCTTTCAGATGATTGGGACATGGTAAAAATTGCTCCTCCTATCCCAAAACCTATACTTGATTAGAATTAGGCAAAATGAAAATGAAGATGTTAGAATTACTTTTGATCAAAGACTATCATTTAGTGTTTCTAGAACTCCATCAATTCAAGAAAGCTTCAAGACTGCTTTAGAACAACCTTCTAGGCATTCTTGTAGTTCTTCTGTCAAAGAACCAGTAATTTCACCTTCAGTAATGCAAGGCTTGAATGAGTCAGCCAGTGTCGTAAGACCTGTCTATCAAAACACTGAAGATGAATAAATTGAAACCCAAACTTGCCAATCTCCAACATACTCTGACATGAATGTGATTGAGCAACAATTTGAATTAGATAAGAAACTCTTACAAGATTTATACTCTAATGAAAATACTGAAAGACGTAAATGGTTTTTCAAAAAATATAAAACTGAAGAATTGTGAAAACCAATCCAGGAAAAGTTTTATAAAATGCTCGAAAGGTATAAACTTCATATTCCTTTCTTTCTTTGGTTTGAAACCTATGTGAAAGATGAGAATATAAAGGATTATCCTTTCAAACCATTTAAAGGGGTTAACGCCTTTTAGATTTTGAAAAATAAAGACAAAATGGAATCTGATCTTCCTCTAAAACAATCTTACCGGGTTCCTGGTACAAAAATTGGTGAAGCAACTGTCATTGCGTCCCCTTTCAAAATAAAAGATCCCAAAATAGATACAACTTCAGATGACATTACAAATATCATTGAACAAAACAATTATACAAACTCATATCTGCAAACTTTGGGAGAACATATTTTGAAAAAACCTGTTACTAGTAAAGCTAGTGGGAATATCTCATTTAGCTCCACAAGTACATAGCCAATTTTTAAGCCTTATGCTATTCCTGCAACCAGCTCGTATAGTATAAGAAAAGGAAATTTGGAAACTAGGATTAATGAAGAATTAAAGAAGTTAATCAAAGATATTCCTGAAACTCCTCAAAAATATGAAAAATCTATCTCCTCAGTTTCAAAATTACTGATTAACACTGTAAAAGACAATCAAACAAGTTCAAGTGAAGATTGTCCAAAAATTCAAGAAATAAAACAAGAAGATTGGAAAAGGCTAACAAAATTGTATTATCCGAGAGTCACTCCTCCAGATATAATGCTTGAAGAAAGGGATTATGCTCTTCGACAATTTAATGCAAACAACATATATGTTTGGAATATTGATGGCCAACCTGAAACAAACATTTTGGAAATTTGCCAACAAATGACGATGGTCAGTAATGCTTATGCAATATATAACAATTGTCAAGAGGAAGACGTTGTTCATATACTGCTATGTGGCTTTACTGGGCAACTCAGAGGTTGGTGGGATTTTCATCTCACCTAAGAACAAAAAAAGCTGGTTCTTCAAACAAAAAGACCACTGAAGATGGTATAATAATCACTTATAGTAATGGTGAACCAATGTCTGATGCTGTTAACTGTCTCATAGTTAATATCATAGCATATTTCGTTGGTGATCCATCGCTATGGAGAGATAAATCGGCAGATCTTCTGTCAAACCTAAAATGCAAAACTCTATCCAATTTCAGATGGTATAGTGACAATTTTCTCCTAAAAGTAATAAACAGATAAAATGGAAATCGTCCAATCTGGAAAGAAAACTTGCTGGTCTTCCTAGATCTCTAGGAGATAAGATTAGAGAAAAACTAAGAAATCAAACTGGTGATGGTCAAATCCATTCCGAAAATTTAACATATGGACAGTTAATTGCAATTATTAAAAAAATTGCTTTAAAAATTTGTCAAGAAGATAAACTGCAACATCAACTTGCCAAAGATAAACTGTAACATAAACTTGCCAAAGAAAAAGCATCAAATCAGAAAGACTTAGGAACTTTCTATGAACAATTTAGTTTTCCTGCCTATAAAAAGTCTACAAAACTTAAACACAGACATGAAGACAAAGATTACAAGGCTAAAAGATAAAGAAGCCAAAAACAAATAAACCCAGGAATTTGAAAAATGAATTCAAATCAAAACCTCTGATGGATCTTCCCAAAGGAAAAATTGTTTGTTTTCGATAAGGCAAAGAAGGTCACATGGCAAAATATTGTTGGCTTAAAAAAAGAATTAATGCTTTATAACTTGAAGAACCAGTGCTTCAACAATTAAACAATCTTTTGATTGAAGAAACCTCTTCTAAGGAAGAATACGAGGTATCATCCTCTGAAGAAGTTAATGAACTTCAACATGATGATATTTCATCTTCATCTAAAGAAGATGATTTTCAGATAAATTGTCCTGATAGGTTTACTGAGAGTTCAGGAAATCCTGTACTTAATGACCCAATCAAGGAATCAGTCTTAACTGGTTCTAAGAAAGACAATTTATGAATAAATGTCATTGAAGAAGATCTGGTTTTTGAAATAATTAACTCTCTTCCAACCAATGAAGAAAAGGTTAAATTTTTCAATAAACTAAGAGAAAGCACAGCTTCTTTTTCAAAACCAAACCAAAAATATTTGCAAACAAAATATGATTTCTCTGAGATAATCAAAAGATTTCAGACTACTCCAAAACCTGCTTCAATTTCTTACCTTCAGAATGAAATAAACAATTTAAAAGAAGAGATAAGAAATATGAAAAATACTCAAGATTTTCATTCTCTTATTTTAAACCAAATTCAAGAAGAAAATCTTGATAAAGAAAAGAAAAAAGATAAGGAAGATTCTTCTTCTAGTTCATCATCTGAAGATGAAAGGGAACCAGAAGCTTCTGAGAATTTCTTTAATCTTATAGCAAGAATTTTAATTCAAAAATGGCATGTGCCAATCAAAATTATTATTGGTAATACCTTTGTGTTAGAAACAATAGCTTTGTTTGATACTGGTGCATCTCTAAGCTGTATCAGGGAAGGTCTAATTCCAACAAAGTTTTATGAAAAAACCACAGAAAATCTATGTGGAGCAAACAAATCCCCATTAGACATCAGCTACAAACTTTTAAATGCTGTAGTTGAGAATAATGGTGTCAAAATAAAAAATCTTTTTATCCTCGCAAAGGTCTTATCTCAAGATGTGATTCTTGGTGCTCCTTTTATCAGCAAATTAAAACCTTTTTTAACAATTGATGAGGGCATTGAAACTGATGCTTTGGGTAAAAGGATTTTCTTCGAATTTATTGATCCTCCTTATACAAAATTTATTAGCCAAACTGAATATAAGGAAAATCAAATTAATTTTCTGAAAGAAGAAGTTTCTTACAAAGCAATTAAAAAACAATTAGAGAAAACTTTTCTACGACAAAAAATTCAAAATGTTTTGAAAAATATTCAAGGCACAATTTGTTCTGATTTTCCAAATGCTTTTTGGAAAAGAAAAAGACATATAATTGATTTGCCTTATGAAAAGGATTTCAATGAAAGAGCAATCCCAGCAAAAGCTCGGCCATTTCAAATGAACCAAGAACTCTTGGAACATTGTCAAAAAGAAATAGCAGATTTGCTTGCTAAAGGTTTAATCCGTAAGAGCTAAAGTCCTTAGTCTTGTCAGCTTTCTATGTCAATAAGAATGCTGAACTTGAACAAGGAACTCCAAGACTTGTAATCAATTACAAGCCTCTCAGTCAAGCTCTTCAATGGATTAGGTATCCAATACCTAATAAAAAAGATCTTTTAAATCACCTTTATCAGGCCAAAATATTTTCAAAATTTGACATGAAATCTGGTTTTTGGCAAATCCAAATTTCAGAAAAAGATAGGTATCAGACTGCATTCACTGTCCCATTTAGGCAATATGAATGGAATGTTATGCCTTTTGGTTTAAAAAATGCACCTTCAGAATTTCAAAAGGTTATGAATGAAATTTTCAATCCGTTTACAAAATTCATCATTTTCTACATTGATGATGTTTTAGTGTTTTCAGAATCAATTGAACAACACTTTAAACATGTTAAAATATTTGTAGATGTTGCTAGGTTCAATGGCTTAGCAGTTTCTAAAACCAAAATTAGTCTCTTTCAGACAAAAATTCGGTTTCTTAGTCATCATATATACCAAGGAACTATTGTTCCAATTGATCATGCAATTCAGTTTGCTGATAAATTCCCAGACCAAATTCTGGACAAAACTCAAGTCTACAGATTTTTAGGTTGTTTGAATTACGTAGGTGATTCAATATCATTAAGCCTCTTCATGAGCGTCTTAGTAAAACTCCTCCTATATGGACTGATGATCACACCAATGTGGTTATCAAAATCAAATCCTTGGTCAAAAATTTCCCATACTTGTATCTCCCAAATTCACAAGCATTCAAAATTATTGAAACTGATGCCTCTGACATAGGTTATGGTGGAATTCTCAAACAACAAATTGATGGTAAAGAGCATTGCATTGCATTTACTTCAAAATATTGGAATAGGGCTCAACAGAACTATTCCACAATCAAAAAGGAAATTTTAGCAATTGTTTTGTGCATAAACAAGTTTCAAAGTGATTTGATAAATCAAAAATTTTTAATCAGAGTTGATTGTAAAGCTATAAAAGATGTTTTACAAAAAGATATTAAAAATTTAGCATTAAAACATATTTTGCTCGATGTCTTTGATCTTGAAATTGATTTTATCAAAGGTACTTCAAATTCTCTACCAGACTTTCTAACTAGAGAGTTCTTGCAGGGGAAATATGGCGACCAAAATGAGCGATAAAGAGAAGAAAAAGAAAGGAAAGGGCAAAGCCCAACCTAAAATTGATCCACAAAGGATCACAAAAGAAGAAGAAAAGCAGCTTAAGGCTACAATTGAACTATCAAAAAGGTTATTAACCCAAGGATCATCAATCCAACAAAAAGGATACTCTTCGAGGTCCAAAATTTTTGAACAACCCATTCAAAAAACTTCTAGAACTATAATAGATCCTTCTCATTACAAGTTCCCAATAGAAACACTCTTGGCCTTACAAGCCAACCAAAATTTAGCCAAATTGCCAATCAAAAGATGGGCTGATATTGCTGAAGAAGAAGATTCTAATGCTCTCACCCCATTCAAAATTTGGCCAAATTACCAATCAAAAGATAGGCTGATATTACTCGAGGGCTGATCCTTTGAGTAAACCTATCAAAGATATGGCAGTGAGCAAATCAACATTTTACATAAGGTATCACTTGGGTAAGACATGGAGTGAGATATATTACAAACCTTGAAAATACCTGATTACTCGAGTGCTACTCTAGTGGCCATGTCTTTACCTTTACAAGTTACTCGGGTGAAGATTGTGGTAATCTAATTACTCGAGTGGCCTTCATTTTTCTTCACACCTTACTCGAGTGGTCCCTCGAGTAGACTTCAAATAATCCGGCAGATTACTCAATTACTCCCTTGAGTAATTGCATCAAATTCTTGGCTGAGAGTTTGCTTTCTGGTTACTCGAGTGGCTACTCTAGTAATGCTTCAAATAACTCTGCAGATTACTTGGGTTGTCCCTAGAGTAATGCCTTTTTCTCACTGGTTACTCGAGTGGCTACTCGAGTAAAGTGTTCCATTTCTTGGCTGAGAGTCACTGGAAGATTTTTGACCTGGTTACTCGAGTGGCTACTCAAGTGATGCCTGTGAAAATAACGTTACTCGAGTGGCTACTTGAGTAATAGTCTATATAACTTTGTAGATTACTCGAGTACTCCCTCGAGTAACTTCTTCCAAATTTTGGCAGTACTTTACTGGATGAAATTTTCCTTGATTACTCGAGTGGCTACTCGAGTAATAGCTTCTCTTACCCGAGTGGCTACTTGAGTAAGCCTTCACAAAATTTGTTTATTAGTCCAGTGCTTATTTCAAGTAATGCTTTGCAACTTTGTTCAAAATTCCATTTGTTTGTTATCAAATTTTTCTATATCATTTATCCAATCTTTGTTATCATCAAGACATATGGGATCTAACAGATCCCTTCCCAGCAGATCTTCATTATTTTTCAAAATTTGGTTTAGCCTGGGTATTCAAATGGAGCTTCAAATATGGCCCCTCAAAATACCAGAACTTGTTCCCCATGCTTTAAAGGACTTCCTCAGTCAAATAGTGGGCAAAGTTTCCAAATATTAAAAATGTGTCTGAAACAACTCTCAAGAAAAGGTTCAAGCAAAATCCAAAATTCCTAATGGCAGGAGATCACGAATCAAGTGTGTTTCACATCCAGAAGGCAAATATTACAATATGTTTGGCATCGGCTACAAACAAAGAAGCCCTTACCAAGCAACTTAATGAAATTCTTGGGCTCCTCTAAACCCAAGAACCATAAAGCAGCCGAATCCTCATATGGTTCAAAAGCTGAAGATCCGGCCTAATACTTTAGCCATGATTCGCTGTGGTTGGTAAAATTTCCTAGATAGGACCGAAGTAATCCCACCATAGATTAAACCACAATGGAAATTGGTATTTTGTGTCATACGTGAACATAAAAAGCCAAGTATGATTGAAATTGTGGTTTTGGTACCAGAAGGTACACCACCATGCATCCAAATAATCTCAGTAATTGAAACCAATTAGATCCACATCTTTGATTGAAAATTGTTTTCTTTTGTTCAGATCTTGACCCCAATCTTGAGGTAATAAAAATTTAGATATTCGGAATGTCGAATACCCATGAATATTTTTATCATCAGGATGGTTACGATCTGGAAAATGCCTTTTTCCTGAAGAAAAACCCTTTTGGAAATATTTTTGTTGCCAAGGCAATGAGGTTTTTGTCACAGAAACCTGGTTCTGTGTGAAAAAGGTTTAAGACCTTTTATGGTTTCAACACAAATGTAGTTTGTGTTGGTTGAGAGTATAAGGATACTTTTTTCGATGAACCAGCCTTAGTGACCTCTTGGGAAGACTTTTTCTAATGGGGTGAGAGCCTTAGAATCTTCTTCTTCAGTAATATTAGCCCATCTTTTGATTGGCAATTTGGCCAAATTTTGGTTGGCTTGTAAGGCCAAGAGTGTTTCTATTGGAAACTTGTAATGAGAAGGATCTATTATAGTTCCAGAAGTTTTTTGAATGGGTTGTTCAAAAAGTTTGGACCTCGAAGAGGACCTTTTTGGTGGATCGATGATCCTTGGGTCAATGACCTTTTTGATAGTTCAATTGTAGCCTTAAGCTGCTTTTCTTCTTCTTTTGTGATCCTTTGTGGATCAATTTTAGGTTGGGCTTTGCCCTTTCCTTTCGTTTTCTTCTCTTTATTGCTCATTTTGGTCACCTTATTTCCCCTACAAGAACTCTCTGGTTAGAAAGTCTGGGAGAGAATTTGAAGTACCTTTGATAAAATCAATTTCAAAATCAAAGACATCGAGCAAAAATCTGTTTTAATGCTAAATTTTTAACACTTTTTGCAAAACATCTTTTACAGCTTTGGAATTAACTCTGATTAAAAATTTTTGATTTAGCAAATCGCTTTGAAACTTGTTTATGCAAAAAACAATTGCTAAAATTTCCTTTTTGATTGTGGAATAGTTCTGTTGAGCCCTATTCCAATGTTTTAAAGTAAATGCAATGCAATGCTCTTTACCATCAATTTGTTGTTTGAGAATGCCACCATAACTTATGTCAGAGGCATCAGTTTCAATACTTTTGAATGCTTGTGAATTTAGGAGATACAAGCATGGGAGATTTTTGACCAAGGATTTGATTTTGATAACCACATTGGTGTGATCATCAGTCCATGGAGGAGGAGTTTTACTAAGACGCTCATGAAGAGACTTAATGATATTGTTTAGGTCAGGATGAAATCACCTACGTAATTCAAACAACCTAAAAATCTTTGGAGTTGAGTTTTGTCCAGAATTTCGTCTGCGAATTTATCAGCAAACTGAATTGCATGATCAATTGGAACAATAGTTCCTTGGTATATATGATGACTAAGAAACCGAATATTTGTCTGAAAGAGACTAATTTTGGTTTTAGAAACTGCTAGCCATTGAACCTAACATGTTTAAAGTGTTGTTCAATTGATTCTGAAAACACTAAAACATCATCAATGTAGACAATGATGAATTTTGTAAAAGGATTGAAAATTTCATTCATAACCTTTTGAAATTCTGAAGGTGCATTTTTTAAACCGAAAGGCATAACATTCCATTCATATTGCCCAAATAGGATAGTGAATGCAGTCTTATACCTATCTTTTTCTGAAATTTGGATTTGCCAAAAACCAGATTTCACGTCAAATTTTGAAAATATTTTGGCCTGATGAAGTTGATTTAAAAGATCTTTTTTTATTAGGTATTGGATACCTAATCCATTGAAGAGCTTGATTGAGAGGCTTGTAATTGATTACAAGTCTTGGAGTTCCTCGTTCAAGTTCAACATTCTTATTGACATAGAAAGCTGACAAGACTAAGGACTTTGGCTCTTACGGATTAAACCTTTAGCAAGCAAATATGCTATTTCTTTTTGACAATGTTCCAAGAGTTATTGGTTCATTTGAATTGGCAGAGCTTTTGTTGGGATAGCTCTTTCATTGAAATCCTGTTCATAAGGCAAATCAATTATATGTCTTTTTCTTTTCCAAAAAGCATTTGGAAAATTAGAACAAACTGTGCCTTGAATATTTTTCAAAACATTTTTGAATTTTTTTTTTGTAGAAAAGTTTTCTCCAATTGTTTTTCAATTTCTTTGTAAGAAACTTCTTCTTTCAGAAAATTAATTTGATTTTCCTTATATTCAGTTTGGCTAATAAATTTTGTATAAGGAGGATCAACAAATTCGAAGAAAATCCTTTTACCCAAAGCATGAGTTTCAATGCCCTCATCAGTTGTTAAAAAAGGTTTTAATTTGCTGATGAAAGGAGTACCAAGAATCACATCTTGAGATAAGACCTTTGCTAGGATAAAAAGATTTTTTATTTTGACACCATTATTCTCAACTACATCATTTGAAAGTTTGTAGATGATGTCTAATGGGGATTTGTTTGGTCCACAAAGATTTTATGTGGTTTTTTCATAAAATTTTGTTGGAATTAGACCTTCCCTGATACAGCTTAAAGCTGCACCAGTATCAAACAAAGCTATTGTTTGTAACACAAAGGTATTAGCAACAATAACTTTGACTGGCACATGCCATTTTTGAATTAAAATTCTTGATATAAGATTAAAGAAATTCTCAGAAGCTTCTGGTTCCCTTTCATCTTCAGATGATGAACTAGAAGAAGAATCTTCCTTATCTTTTTTCTTTTCTTTATCAAGATTTTCTTCTTGAATTTGGTTTAAAATAAGAGAATGGAAATCTTGAGTATTTTTCATATTTCTTATCTCTTCTTTTAAATTGTTTATTTCATTCTGAAGGTAAGAAATTGAAGTAGGTTTTGGATTAGTCTGAAATCTTTTGATTATCTCAGAGAAATCATATTTTGTTTGCAAATATTTTTGGTTTGGTTTTGAAAAAGAAGCTGTGCTTTCTCTTAGTTTATTGAAAAATTTATCCTTTTCTTCATTGGTTGGAAGAGAGTTAATTATTTCAAAAACCAAATCTTCTTCAATGACATTTATTTGTAAATTGTCTTTCTTAGAAGCAGTTAAGACCGATTCCTTGATTGGGTCATCCAGTACAGGATTTCCTGAACTCTCAACAAACCTGTCAGGACAATTTATCTGAAAATCATCTTCTTTAGATGAAGATGAAATATCATCATGTTGAAGTTCATTAACTTCTTCAGAGGATGATACCTCGTATTCTTCCTCAGAAGAGGTTTATTCAATCAAAAGATTGTTTAATTGTTAAAGAACTGGTTCTTCAAGTTGTAAGGCATTAATTCTTTTATTAAGCCTACAATATTTTGCCATGTGACCTTCTTTGCCTTATCGAAAACAAACAATTTTTTCTTTGGGAGGATCCATCGGAGGTTTTGTAATATCCCAATTTATGATTAAGGGCTAATGGCATTGAGATTTGATTGTAATTTGTGTAATTAAATATTTTGGAAGTAATATGATGTAAATTTGAGATAAATGTGTGTGGTATTTGAGATTAATGGTTGAGATTCATTATTGATGGGTCGGAATCCTATACATTGTGTCTATGTGAGCTCATAGTGGAAGTGGATGAGATGGTGACATGTGGCATAGTGGAGGCCTTTAGATGAGGCACTAGAGGACAAAATGCTACTTTCCTCTCTTTTCTCTCTCTCTTGATCGGTAGAGTGTATGTGTGTACAAGGGAGGGAAAGTCTCATTTCATCATCATCCCTTCCATCTCACCATTTTCTCTCTCTTCTTCCTCCATTTTTCTGGCGCACAAGCTTGGGAAAGAGAAAATGAAAGCTTGATCTTTGAGTAGGTAAATGATCTCTATTACTCAAACTCCCTTCATCAAAGTTGATCCTTGAGTTAAGAGCAACATTTCTATGGTTGTAGCTTGTTCATTGGTGGTGGTTTGTGGCCACACAAAATTCTGGACTTGGGGGAAACAAGGAACTCCTTTGAGAAAGCTATAGAGGTGAGTAAGACAAAGCTTTCTATATAGGTTTTGTAGCCATTAGTTGAGTGTGAAATTTCTGGAAATTTTGCCTTGAATTTCGAAAATGAGGGTCAATGTGTGGTTGGCATGTTTTTGTCATGGAATTAGTGCTTTGATATGTGTTTTGGGTTGATAGAATGGATTTAGGTTGGAAATGTGAAAGTTGATACCTTTGTGATAGCTTTGGTGCATTGGACAAAATAGGGCATGTGATTGGGTGATGATTTTGGTCATTTTGAGGTTACCATTGTGTTCCTTGAGTGATTTTGTGTGGGAATAAGCTTGGTTGTTGATTTTGGGATTCATTTGGATCTCTTGGGAAAAGTTGGAAAATCTGTTTTGGTTAAGCTCTGTTTTTCGCTGTCAGCTTACACGAGCGTTTTTAGTGACCAAATGGTATTGAAAAATTGTGAAACTTTCCAGTCTTAAAGTTCACATCCCAAGCTTCAAAATGGACATATATTTTGTGTCATTTCGTTTAGAATTCTGTGAGATATGGTTGTCCAAAGTTTGGGATTGAAACAGAACTCTGTTTTGGAGTAGTGTTTAGTTGTTGGTGATTCTGTATTTGTGTAGTGATTTCCAGTGATGGGCTATATTTGTCCTTGAAAGAGGACTCATATACCTTTCATTTGGCTTTGGAATTACCTCGTTTCGATTTTGCTAGAATTAGTTATGGTTTTTCGAAGTCAGCCCAGAGTTAGGAAATTTCTGGGCCGCGGCCCAAGAGTGGCTGGCCGCGGCCCAAGCCTTTCTGACCTGATTTGGGCTGCGGCCCATGAGTGGTAGGCCGCAGCCCAAGACTTTCTGACCATATTTGGGCCGCAGCCCAAGGAAGGGCGGGCCGCGGCCCAACCCTGTGTTCCAGCACTTTGTGTTTTTGAAAAGTGACCTTCAACCTTTTGTTTCCCAACCTTTTAGGGCTTTCAATAGAGACATTTGTGGCCTCTTAAGAGTCCTAAATGATAACCAACTTAGTGTATTATGGGATTAAGTAATTGGAAAAGAGATTGATCAATTGTCCCTAATTTGGTATAGGATTTGATATCTGCCGAACTCGTGAGCCAACTGTGCCAAAGATTGTCAGGAAAGATACATGTAGCGACTCCTCTCTTATACTTTGTGTAAATGTATTGTATGTTTGTCTGTCATGCATTGAGTCGATGTTGCTGCTGCTGTTGCCTTGTGATACCTTGTGCATTGAGATGCTTTGTGGTGCTTTGTACTTCGTGTTGCTGCTACATAGTGTTCACCGTGAAAGCGGGCGTTGTGCATAGTGATTACAACGAAAGCTGGCATAGTGTTCACCATGAAAGTGGGTGTAGTGCATTGTGATTACAGCCGTGAGTGCTGTCGTATGTGGCGCAAGCCAGAGATCATTGTGAAGCTGCTAAACATGATGAACATACATGATTTATGTTTATATATCGTATGAGTGTCTTGTTGCTACTGGGATTCTTTACAATCTCACTCTTTCCATATGACTAACCTTTTCAGACAGGGCGAGTGGCTCGAAAGGGAAGCGACCAACCAGGAGTGGTTAGGGCTTAGGGACATTTTATATTTGGATGTTGGTTATCCTTGTTTTGGTTTTGGGATTACTAAGTGTATATGAGATGTAAATGAATATTTTGGATATGTAATCCCCATTTTTGGGAACTCGCAACCCATGATATATATGTAGATGAACCCGGGGTTTGCCGGGATTTTAGTTTCCGCACTCTGATATTTTTTATGTAATTTGATTTCTCAAGTAGTTATATCCGCACGTGACTGTGAAACCGGAATTAACACGTTTTGAATTGATTTTGAAATACCTCATCCCGAGTTGAGGGATTATAAATTGTTGATTTGATTTTATTGGTCTCTATTTCACTTAAACATCAAAATCCAGATGTAATTACCGTGAGGGGGTTACAGGTTTTGATTTGAATTCATTTTTCAAATTTCTGGGTTTGTTTGTTTTTAGTTTCTTCCAAGGTTTTTGATATTTTTTGTAATATCTTTTAGCCTTGTAACCTTTGTCTTCATGTATGTGTTTAAATTTTTTAGAATTTTTACAGGCAGGAAAGCCAAATTGTTTAGAGAAAGTTCCTAAGTCTTTCTGATTTGATGCTTTTTCTTTGGCAAGTTGATGTTGCAATTTATCTTCTTGACAAATTTTTAAAGCAGTTTTTGAACAATTGCAATTAACTGTCCATATGTTAAATTTTCATAATGGATTTGACCATCACTAGTTTGATTTCTTAGTTTTTCTCTGATCTTATCTCCTAGAGATCTAGGAAGACCAGCAAGGAATTTTTCTTTCCAGATTGGATGATTTCCATCTTCTCTGGCCATTACTCTTAAGAGAAAATTGTCTCTATACCATTTGAAATTGGATAGAGTTTTGCATTTTAGGTTTGACAGAAGATCTGCCGATTTATCTGTCCATAGTGATGGATCACTAACAAAATGTGCTATGATATTAACTATGAGACAGTTAATAGCATCAGACATTGGTTCACCATTACTATAAGTGATTATTATACCATCTTGAGTGGTCTTTTTGTTTGAAGAATTAGGTTTTTTTGTTCTTGGGTAAGATGAAAATCCCACCAACCTCTGAGTTGCCCAGTAAAGCAAGATAGCAGTATATGAATAATGTCTTCCTCTTGAAAATTGTTATATATTGCATAAGCATTACTGACCATTATCATTTGTTGGCAAATGTCCGAAATATTTGTTTCAGATTGGCCATATATGTTCCAAACATAGATGTTGTTTGCATTAAATTGTCGAAGAGCAGAATCCCTTTCTTCGAGCATTATATTCGGAGGAGTAGCTCTCATATAATACAATTTTGTTTGTCTTTTCCAATCTTCTTGTTTTATTTCTTGAATTTTTGGACAATCTTCACTTGAACTTGTTTGATTGTCTTTTACTGTGTTAATCAGTAATTTTGAAACTGAGGAGATAGAATTTTCAGATTTTTGAGGAGTTTCAGGAATATCTTAGATTAACTTTTTTAATTCTTCGTTAATCCTAGTTTCCAAATTTCCTTTTCTTATACTATACAAGCTGGTTGTAGGAATAGCATAAGGCTTAAAAATTGGATGTGTACTTGTGAAGCTAAATGAGATATTCCCACTAGCTTCACTAGTAACAGGTTTTTTTCAAAATATGTTCTCCCAAAGTTTGGAGATATTAGTTTGTATAATTGTTTTGTTTAATGATATTTTTAATATCATCTGATGTTGTATATGTTTTGGGATCTTTTATTTTGAAAGGGGACACAATGACAGTTGCTTCACCAATTTTTGTACCAAGAACATGGTAAGATTGTTTTGGAGGAAGATTAGATTCCATTCTGTCTTTATTTTTCAAAATCCAAGAGGCGTTAACCCCTTCAAATGGTTTGAAAGGATAATCCTTTATATTCTCATCTTCCACATAGGTTTCAAACCAAAGAAAGAAAGGAATATGAAGTTTATACCTTTTGAGCATTTTATAAAACTTTTCCTGAATTGGTTTTTCGTAATTCTTCAGTTTTATATTTTTTGAAAAACCATTTACATCTTTCAATATTTTCATTAGAGTATAAATCTTTTTATAAGAGTTTCTTATCTAATTCAAATTATTGCTCAATCACATTCATGTCAGAGTTTCAAGGACAGGATCATTGTACAATGAAGATGTTAGATTTGGGAAACAATTGAAGTAAATTGGTCCATCATTGAGACGAGCTTCAACTATTCAAAAAATTGATTCAAAAATGATTTGCTGTTTGCCATCCCTAAGACATACTAACGTAGAGACATCAAGACCAGCTTTTACCGAGGGTTTTATGGCCACTTGAACACATCCAATATGTATGAACTTATATTTCTTTTGGTATTTTAAAATTGAATTTTCTAACAAGAGGCACATGTTAGTTGGCTCAGATTTCAAAGGAATTGTTTCTTCAACCGTCTTGATGATGTAATCATGAGATTTAAAGAATTTTTCATCCTCAGGTTTGTATAAATCGTTTAGGTTAATTATTGCAATGGTCCAATCACTAAAATTTTGGTCTATATCTTCAAAATGAATTTCATTATTGAAAATATTATTTTGTAGGGAAGATTTCCCTAAATATTTGTTGGTTGTTACACCAGAATTTTGAGAAGATGAAGAAGGAGTAGAAGAAGAGGGAGAAGAACGAGAAGAGTTGGAGCGGAAAGAGAAAGATCTAAATATAATCAAACTTTACACTGATACCATTACCTTCAGAATCATAGAGTTGTACTAGATATAACGAAGTTTCTGGGTTACTTTTGGAGTAATTATAAATATTTCTTTGTATGTTATCATAAAGATAAAGATCTGCAAATATTATTATCACTTAGCCAATACTTCAAACGTTGAACCCTAATATCATATGAATATTCAAAAAATAGGCATTTGGACTTATTTTCCCTAACCCTTCAGGACTTACTGCCATAGCCCTAGAAAAGACGGATGAAGTTCATATGCTATCATAAGTTCAACTAACTTACGTGCTATCAGATAATAATAATATTAAGCAGAAACTTAGCTTTATATTAATATGTTTCTCATGTAGAAGATCAACCAAAGTTACGACCACAGAGTATACTTATCTAGAAATATTGATAAAAACTTCATAAATTTCCTAGAACTTCAAATTATCTAATACATCCTACTTCCCCTTCTGGCTCTGATACTAGCTATTCCCACGAAAGGATCAAAAAATGAAGAGACAGAAAGGGAAGAGAAGTATCTAAATGAAAATGGAGGGAACTAATTTTCTAGCGCTTTTGAAAATTGGCCAAAGACCCAAATGCCCTTAATAATGTCGTCGATTTGATATAAAAAGGTGAAGGGGGTTGAGCAATTTAGAGGAAATAGAGGGAGATGAAGAACAAAGAAGGCATGCGACTTTTTCCTGTGACAACACGACATCCGATCAATACCGAGCAACAGATGGGTTCCTTCTTCTCCATCGTTGTGGTTGTTGCATTCATGTTTGCGTTGAATGTGATGCACCTATTGTCCTTAATTATTAAACCTTGCCTCGGAACTATCATAACATTTTTGAATTAAACTATTTAAAAAACTGACACATTCTTTTATGATGGATAAATTAAATTGTCCAACTTATGTGAACCATATAGTTTAGAGCCAAATATTTGAAAACTGCTTTGCAAATGAAGCGGTTACTGTTCTTAGGAATAGTAACTCACTCACACCAAAAGCAACAATAAACCCAACCGGCTTATTTTCTTATTCCTCTTATAGATATATTGATATGGCAAGAAAAAAAAGGCCTTGTTGACTTATAAAATATACAATTTTATTATTTGAATAATATAATTTTTAAGATATTTGAGTGATATTATAATCCATTAATACAATTAATTTATATTGTCGCACAACAGTGAACCAAACCATTTTCAAAGAAAGCAAGGTGTAATACCTCAAATTTTGATTAAGGGCTAATGACAATTATTGAGAATGTTATTAATGTGAGAAAGCGTTTTTGGGAAATAAAGTTGATTTGAGACTCGAGTTAATTATTGTAAATGTCCAACACCCTGTATTTTAGCATAATTATGTGCCAAAGTAATTTTTGGGCTAAAATTAGAGGGAATGGCGTATGTAGAAGAAGAAAAGAATTAAAATATGTGTTATGTGGTAATTCAAGTGAATGTGCCAAAATCAGGGGAAAATTGGAAGAATGGAAAATTATCGGCTAATTAGTCAATGATTAATGAAGAAATTAATTACTAACTAAAAGAAATGAGGAGTGTGATGGCTAAATGGCTAATGGATTAGTTAGTGTAACCATGTGGTTACTTATTTGGTGAGAAACAAGGAGATTTGGACATATGTGCAAGCTAATATGATGAGGAGTAGTTAAGAAAGTCAAATCTATTTTATCATTTCTTCTGTCTCTCTCTTCCCTCATTTTCGCTGAAGAGCATAGGCATGGGAAGAGTGTGATCATTTCATCTTCTTCTACACTCTCATATCTCATTTCTCTTTCATTTCCTTCTCCATTTTCGGCAGCCATTGTTATGCTAGAGAGAGGAAGAAAGCTTGGTTTAACATAAGCATTTTGACCCTCCAAATGAATTCCTATGCCAAAATCTCCTTCTTTAAAGTTTTTCCCCTTGTTGAGAGCTTCCTTTCTATGGTTTTAGAATCTCAAGGAGAGGTGTTTTTGTGCTTGAGAAAAGTTGGAGACTAGTGGAACAAGAACCAAGCTTAGGAAAGTTCAAAAGGTGAGTGTTAGCTATCTTTTGGTATATGAGGTGTGACTATTAGTTGAGTTTTGGGATTTTGGTATTTAGCTCTGATTTTTACCTAAATTTAGATTGCATGAGTTTCATGTTGCTTTGTTGTGGAAATGCTATATTGTGATGTCTTTTAGACAAATGGATTGGTTTGAATCATTGAATGTTGGGTTTGACAACTTTATATTTGGTTTTATGTATTGGTCAAAACAGGACATGTTGATTGGTTATGATTTTGGTCATTTTGAGGTTGTCATTGGATTCCTTGTGAAAAATAGTGCGGGAGTGGTGTTGGATGTGAATTTTGGAACCATTAGAAAAACATGTTGAAATTGGAAACTTCTGTCAAGGTAAACTCTGTGTTGGCAATTGTCTTATATGGACATTTTGAAATAGAAAATGGTGTGAAAAATTTTTGAAATTCTCCAGTTTTTTAGTAGACATGCCAAGCTTTGATTTGATATATTATGGAGGTCATTTCGACATGTGTGCTGGGAGTTATGCATTTCCAAAGTTTGATGTTAAAACTGGGATCAATTATGGAACAACAAGGAGAAATGTCAAATTTGTGGTTATATGCAGCATTGATTCATATTTTTACTGTAAAGAGGACTCAAATAGCTTTCTATTGGCTTTGGAATCACCCTATTTTGATTTTTCTACAATCAGTTATGATTTTTTGAAGTTCAGCCAAGAAATAGAAAATTTCCTTTGCTACAGCCCAAAACATTCTAGGCAATTTTTTGTCGCAGCCAGGAAATCTTGGTTACAGCCAAAAAGTCTCTTTGCTATTTTTTGTTGTAGCCAGAAGATCTTGGCTGCAACTAAAAACTTTCTGTGTTGTTTTTTGCCGCACCCAGAGGTTTCTTGGCTGCAGCCAAACCCTGCTTTTAGCAATTTGTGATTTTGAAAAGTTGTTTTAAAACTAGTACTTCCCAATCCTTTTAGGCTATTGTTAGAGATTTTCATAGCTACTTTAGGGGACTTTAATGATAACCAAATCTAAGTGTTTTGAAATCATTTGAGTATTGAGATAAGTGATAACCTATAATCCTTAATTATGATTATAGGATTTTATATTTGCCCAGAACATAAAAGGCATATGCATGAACAAGACTGGAAAGAACAAGGTACTGACATTTTCTCCTATATCATGTTTAATGCATTGCTTGTTTGTATTTATCATTGAATGAGTGAGGGGATGTGGCGGTTAGCCCGGCCTTAAAAGAATGAGGGGACGCGGTGGTTAACCTGGCCTCGAATAAATGAGGGGATGTGGCGGTTAGCCTGGCCTTGAACGAATAAGGAGTTGTGGCGGGTAGCCTGCCTTTGAATACTGATATTGCTGCATTGTGATATGTTCTTACATGCTTTGTTTAATTATACATCATATAAGTGAAATTTTACTATTGGGATTCTTTTGAATCTCACTCTTTCCAATTAACAAGTTTAGCCAAGGCAATCGGGTCAAGGGACAAGCAAGTAAACAAGGGCAACTAGGATTGCCAGCTGTAGTCTTAGCTTTTGGTTTTTGGTTATCATTTTGGACAATTATATATATTGGATTAACCATAAATTTGTAGTTATTGTGTAATCCCCGGTATGGGAAATCGAGATGGGCAATGATGCCCTGTACAACTCTTGGATTAATGATATTATCCCGGGTGAATGTTGGGAATTGTGCTAGCACTCTGATATTGTGTATATGACAAATCGAACAAGCCAGATGTTTTTATTTCAAAATGAATGGAGATCTTATTTTACAGGTTTTGTAAGAAGTTTTTAATTATCCTTGATCTCTCATTTATTTATAAAACATGTTTTACACACTAATCACGGCCTTGATGACAATGAGGGTTAGATTTGTGGTATCAGAGCAGTTTTCTTGGCAAGGGTAAGTTTTGCTAGAATAGTGGCCTTAGTTCCTTATCTAGAGATGATAGAGAATTTATAGTTGTTGGTTATATACACATGAATATTCTTATTATTATTGGTATATGAGTTAAAGGAATATGTGTATACCTTTATTGTGATTTTTGACTTGGTGAATCATTTGTAGAGTTAAAAGCATAATGGTTCGCCCGAACGCCAGAAGAGTTAAAGACCCAGAGGTGGAAGAGCTCAATGACAATCCACTTGACCCTATGCAGGAGATGATGGGTCTAATTAGAGAGCAAAGGGACACGATCAATGAGCTGAGAAAGAGCTCAGAGAAGAAAGTGTTAGATCTCATGTTTTGATGATAACAAAGAATGGCATGAAAAAGATTTGATAAACAAATAAGTTTGAACAAAGTAATAACAGGAAAAATCATCTCTTGAAGCAAGCATTGGAGTAATGAAGAAAGGCCAAGAGAAAAAGATGAGAAACTTGATCAGTGGCAAGTTTTCTAAAGTGTTACTCGAGTAATGGACTTAAACTTGAAGTAACCAGAGTCGACCTTCAAGTAACCTGCCAATGATACTCGAGTAATAAGGTAAAAGTTTTCAAGTTGCTCTCGGCCTGCCAACGTTACTCGAGTAGTTACTCGAGTAACCAGGTAACTCACTGGCAGTTGCTCTCGGCCTGCCAACGTTTCTCGAGTAGCTACTCGAGTAACCAGGTAAAAGTTTTCAAGTTGCTCTCGGCCTGCCAATGATACTCAAGTCTGTACTGGAGTTACTCTGTTTCAAGAAATGTGTTGCTCTCGGCATTTTCAACCCTGCCAACGTTACTCGAGGAGCTACTCGAGTAACTCACTGTGGTAAGCAAAACCTGAAGGTATTACTTGAATAACATGAAATGTTTTTCTCACCCTTCACTTCAAGTCACTACTCGAGTATACAGAACTACTTAGAAGAAAAACTTCAAGTCAGTACTCGAGTATGCAGAGTAAGTTGGAAGAGAACTTCAAGTGATTACCCGAGTATGCTATGCAGAAAATTTATGTTTACTCGAGTAAGGACTCGAGTAACAAGGTAATCAAACTTGAAGTGCTCTCGGCCTTGAAATCCTACCAACATTATTGGAGTGAAGCATCGAGTAACCTAAAGTTTATTTGAAGGTTTACTCGAGTTGCTACTCGAGTAACCTATGAAGAAAAGGGTTCAATACTCAAGTACGTACCCGAGTAAACATGTATTTCTAAAGGTTTGAAATTTCATTTACTTCATGCACTACCCGAGTAATGTTATGTTTGCTTATTGACTTGCAGTTTTCCCGATGATACTCGAGTATGTACTCGAGTAAACTTAAATGAATACTCGAGTATGCAAGTCCAGAAATTTAGAAATCATTCTAACGTTCATTGATTTGTTTCCTATATGATTAACCTTTCATTGTATTAGTATTCTTAGCATATCCACAGATAAACAATGAAGAGATCTTACCATATAAGGAAAGTCAAAAGCAACGTTCAAATGCCACCTACCACCACCTACCGCAAACGTATGTCTTTCAAATACTGGAAAAGTCAACAGTGGCTGCGCACGCTCCAACGGGCTTAAAGAAATATGTTCCACCAATCATTACCAACGTATCTATATATATGGGAACATCCAAACAGAGAAAAACAACAAGAACACACACACAAACGTGTCATCAAGTTCATTACTTTGTTTTACATTATACTTGTAATTCTATGCTTCAGTGATTCTTATTCACTCTGTGAGAGAGATATTTCATTTAAACTCAATAATTGATATTGAGATAACTTAAGGTTGTGGAACCTTGAGTTGGGATTGGATTACAACTTGTAAGGGGGAGCGAGTGTCCAGGCGAAGGAACTTGCTTGTACTGAGGTGCCAAGAACCCACTGAATCTTGGAAGTTATAGTGAAACTCTCAGAGAAGCTCTGAGGATTGGACGTAGGTCAAAGTGGTTGTGACCGAACCAGTATAACTCCTGGTGTACACTTCGGTGATATTTCTCCTTACTCTTTACTGCATTATATTCACTGTCAAGTTTTCATATTTGTAACGAAATTTAGTATCACCGAATTCACCCCCTCTTGGGTGAAACGCTTGCTCTAACATTTGGTATCAGAGCGTAGGTCTTCTTGTTAAGGTTTAACAGCCTAAGAAGGATCCAATGGCAAGCATGGGTGAAGGAATTCTTCTCGACGGAGCATCCATCACTAGACCTCCAGGTTTCAGTGGTGAACACTTTTCTTTCTGGAAAGCAAAGTTCAGAGTATTCGTGATGGCTACTGAATATGGGCTATGGGATGTGATTGAGAGCGGAAACTATCAACCTACAAAGATCATAGATTCTCAGAAAATTCGCAAGACGCCAGCGGAATACGATGAGAATGACAAGAAACTTATTACTCTCAACAGCAAGGCAATTATGATGTTACAAAGTGCTTTAAGTCAAAGTGAGTACTTCAGAATTTGCATACTTCCAATAGTAAAGGAACTGTTGGAAGCTCTGGAAATAGCTCATGAATGAACTTCGGGAATAAAGGAGAATTGGATCAACACCTTAGTCGCTAAATTCGATCTACTTCGAATGAAATCACGTGAATCAATATCTGAATTTGAACTTAGATATACTCATCTTGTTAATCAACTTGCAGCACTTGGGAAAGTTTATGATCAGCATACCCAAGTACGAAAGATTTTGAATATTCTTTCTAAAGAGTGGGAGGCCAAAGTCACTACAATAGAAGAAGCAAAAGGAGAATGAATGAGATCAGTTGCTTCTCTATTTGGAAGCCTTTCTGAATATGAAAGCAAACTAAAGTTCAAACGGGAACTAGATGACATCGGTGACAAGAAAAAGAAAGGCCTAGTACTAAAAGAAAAAGAAGAAAATCAAGATGAGGATGAGGAGTTTGACGATGATGAAATGGACCTAATCATAGAACGATTCAGAAAGTTCTGCAAGAAAGGTCAAGGCTTCAAACACTTTCAAAAAGGAGGAACTACCAGCAAAGATCATATCATTTGCTATAAATGTTGAAAACCAGGACATATCAAATCAAAATGTCCAGAACTGAATCAAAAGAACAAAGAAAAGAGAAAAGGCAAATTCTTTAACAAAAAGAAGGCCTTTGTATCTGCTATATGGGAAGATAGTTCATCTGACGAAGAAAGTGATTAAGAAGAAGTAGCCAATATATGTCTTGTTGCTCAAGAAGAGACAGAAGAAGAGGTAAATGATTCTGATCCTACCTATGATGAATTACTCTCTAAATATAATGCTTTATATTCTGAATTCATCAAAGTAGTTAAAGAATTAGTTGTTTTCAAAAAGAAAAACAAAGTTCTTGAAATTGAACTTAAAGAAAGCTTAGAAAAGAATTGTGAAAATTGTTCTTCTTTGAAAAAGAAAAACACTGATCTCACAAAAACTCTTGCAAAATTTACTAAAGGAAGTGAGATGCTAAGTGTGATTTTAAAAGATCAACGAGTGGTAAATGACCGATCTGGTATTGGACATGATCCAAAATCAGATAAAAGGAAAGGTAGAAAGAAAGCAGGAGGTAAGTCATATTTGAATTATTTCCAGCATTTTGTGCATATATCAAATCCTTTTGCATTATGTAATTACTGTAATATAAAAGGTCATTATACCTCTTAATGCATTCAAAAGAAGAAAGGAAACATAGGAACCTACAAATGGGTACCTAAAGGCTCATATGTTCAGAAAATCATTTGTACTAACCCAAAAGGACCCAAAAAGATGTGGGTACCTAAGACTTAATCATTTGATTGCATATATGTCTTAAAGAATCCAAAATAACAAGTGGTATATAGACAGTGGATGCTCTAGACTATGACCGGGGATTTCGAAAGTTTTACCACATTGCAACCTAAGGAAGGTGGAAAGGTAAAAAATGGAGGAAATCAAACCGGAAGGATAGCAGGAATTGGTGAAATCAAAAATGAAAAAGTGCAGAAAAAAACAACTGGGTAATATTTGACTCATAGGAATGTCTAATTATCAAGAAAGATGACTTACTACTTGATAAGAAGGATATCAAGGCTAAGCTTAGAGCAAAAACGGAAGGTAACTGCTATACTTTAGATATTAGTAGAAATGAATCTGAAAACTGTTTTTTAAGTAATACCTATGAAAGTTGGCTATGGCATAAGAGATTGGCTCATGTCAATATGCATCAATTAGGCAAATTACTCAAAAAGGATTTAGTTCTTGGATTACCCAAAGTAAATTCAAAAATGACTTGATTTGTGACGCATGTCAAAAGGGTAAACAAATTAAATCATCTTTCAAATTGAAAAATGAGATTTCAACAAATAGACCACTACAATTATTACAAATGGATTTAGTTGGTCCAGCAAGAGTAAAGAGCCTTGGTGGCAACTTATATTCATTGGTTATTGTTGATGATTTCTCTAGATTTACATGGGTGATTTTTCTATCGTCGAAAGATGAAACCTTTGATGAATTTATTGTTTTTGCCAAGAAAGTGCAAAATGAGAAAGGTATGTCCATTGCAGGTATTAGGACTGATCATGGTGGAGAATTTAAAAATCAAGCCTTTGAAGAATATTGTGATACTAATAGTATTGATCACAATTTCTCTACTCCAAGAACACCTCAATAAAATGGAGTCGTGGAACGGAAGAATAGAGTGCTCACTGAAATAGCTAGAGCAATGTTAAATGAAAAGAACGTGTCTCAAGTTTTTTGGGCTGATGCTATGAGTACAGCATGCTATGTTTCAAATAGAGCCTATATTATAACAAAACTTGGAAAGGCACCATACGAGCTGTACAAAGGAAGGAAACCAAATATTGCTCATCTATACATCTTCGGTTGTAAGTGTTTCATTCATAATAATGGTAAAGATAACTTAGGAAAATTTGATTCTAAAACTGATGAAGGAATTTTCCTAGGATATTCTAATCGAAATAAAGCATATAGAGTTTACAATAAAAGAACATGTATTGTTGAAGAATCAATTCATATTGTATTTGATGAATTTGAATCCTTTGACAAAACCATTGATGAAGAACAGGAAGTTGTTTTAAACCAAGAAAATGGTCAATCTATTTCTAAAACTCTTATTCCAGAGGTTGATGAAACCAAGGAAGAAGATCAATCACTAGGACAACCTAGAGCATGGAAATACAATAAAAGTCATCCCTTAGATCAAGTCATAGGAGATGTGAATGAAGGGATCAAAACTAGAAATAGAATTTTCAATGAAGTAAGTTTTTCTGCATTCATTTCTGAGATAGAACCTTCTAACATTGATGAAGCCCTATTAGACAATGATTGGGTTATAGCAATGCAAGAAGAACTAAATCAATTTGAAAGAAATCAAGTTTGGGATTTGGTACCCCGATCCAAGGATCATCCGATCATTGGCACTAAATGGGTATTCAAGAACAAACTCGATGAATCCACAATCATTGTTAGAAATAAGGCAAGATTGGTGGACAAAGGCTATAATCAGGAAGAAAGGATTGATTATGAGGAAACGTCTGCTCCAGTGGCTAGATTGGAAACTATACGAGTACTCTTAGCCTTTGCATGCATCAAAGGATTCAAACTCTATCAAATGGATGTAAAGAGTGCATTTCTAAATGGCTACATTATGGAAGAAGTATATATAGAACAACCTCCAGGTTTTAAGGATGTAACTAAACCTAACCATGTTTTCAAACTCAAAAAGGCTTTATATGGTTTAAAACAAGCTCCTAGAGCATGGTACGAAAGGCTCAGTAAATTTCTTATTGATCAAGGGTTTGTACCGGGAAAAGTTGATATAACACTTTTTATAAAACAAAAACGTGATGATATTTTGATTGTTCAAATATATATTGATGATATTGTTTTCGGTGCTACTAATAAATCTCTGTGCAAGGAATTTTTTGAGATAATGCAGGGAGAATTTGAGATGTCAATGATGGGAGATTGAATTTCTTTCTTGGTTTGCAAATCAAACAAAGAAAGAATGAAATCTTTATATCTCAAACAAAGTATTTGAAAGAGTTGTTGAAGAAGTATGGAATGGATGAAGCAAATGGCACGGACACGCCTATGAGCTCAACTACGTTGCTTGATGCTGATGTGAAAGGGAAAGACTACAACATCACAAAATACAGAGGAATGTTTAGATCATTACTCTATCTCACGGCAAGCAGACCGGACATCCAATTTATGCAAGATATCAATCAGCACCAAAGGAATCACATTCCGAAACTGTCAAACGAATCTTTAGATATCTTGCTGACACCCCAGAATTGGGTCTGTGGTATCCCAAAGGAAGAAGTGAATATCTAGTTGCATATTCAGATTCTGATCATGGAGGATACAAAACAGACAGAAAGAGCACCAGTGGACAAGGACAATTTCTTGGACGATCTCTTGTCTCATGGTTCAGCAAGAAACAAAATACAGTGTCTCTTTCGTCAACGGAAGCCGAATATGTTGCAGTCTCAAGTTGTTGTGCACAACTGATATGGTTAAAACAACAACTACAAGATCTTGGTATTTATCTTAAAGAAATACCAATCTATTGTGACAATACCAGTACGATAAACTTGACAAAGAATCCAGTTCAACATTCTAGAACCAAGCATATCGATGTTAGACATCACTTCATCAGAGATCATGTCCAAAAGAAAGATGTGAAAGTAATATTAATTCCTACTCATCTTCAACAAGCTGATATCTTCACTAAACTCCTTGTAAAAGATCAATTTCTATACATTAGAAGAGAATTGGGAATGGTAAATCCCAATGAGTTGTAAGTTATTTCAGTTTCTCATAACATTAGATGAAGTCATTTGATAATGTTTTGATGATTACTAATTTAAGCATCGGAGTATGTAGAAACTTGTTTTGTAGGAAGATTGAAACTCTGTTTTGAGAAATAAAAATAGAGGTTATTAGAGGACACGTTTACTGGAGTACAAACTTCAAGTAATGACTGACAGTGAACCCTTACCCGAGGAACAACTTGAAGTAAAAGAGTACTTTACTTAAGTAACTACTCGAGTAATGGTCTTCCAAAACTGGAAGTAACGCATCAAGTTTCTTGGAATTTGAATCAAACAGTTCATTGGTGAGAACTGAACAGTCCAATCTGAAAATGAAAGGTTACCCGAGGTGAGCCTAGAGTAAACTTGAAGCTTACTCGAGTAAGGACTCAAGTAACTGCAAGTCCAGATCACTAATTTGATGAGAAACGACTCAAATCTGCTCTAAATTGGCTATAAAATGATTGAGGGAACATACATGGATAATTACAATATTATTCATGCCAGGTACGCAATTTAAATGAATTATTTTAGAAATTTTCTGTATAATCACTCGAGTATGGACTCAAGTAAATATGCAATTTACTCAAGTAAGGCCTCGAGTAATGTCGGGTTCTAGGTCTTTATCTGTCGCAAACTCGTTCATTTCCACAAAATCTCCTCGAGTAAATCACTCTGTCCTCTCACAAAAATTTTTCACAATCACTTCCCTACTTAATTTCTGTCAAAACCCATCGATTCTTATCTCCAGAAACCTCCTATTCTGCTTAAAATCGCTTGCCCTATATCGCGTTTTTCTTGCTCTGTTTTCTAAGTTTCTCAACTTTCACTATGGTTAGAACCAAAAATCTTACTCCCACAGATTCTTCTGGATCCCCACAACTCACTGATCCTCTTTCTTTTCCTCCTAGAAAGAGAAGAAAACTCATTCCTAGATCCAAAGCCAAAGTTCAACCCAAACCTCAACCTCAACCGAAACCAAAAGGGGTTGTTATCAAAGAGGCAGTTGTTACAAGGGCTCAATCCAGCAAGAGCACCTCTACTGGGAGAGGCAAAAGTGCCAAATCTCCCTCTCCTCTACTTTCTGATTCCTCTACTCCCTCTTTCACTCCAAAACCGCCCAAAAAGCCCAAGTATGATATAAATGTGGCTAAGGCAATGGCTGGAATCATTGATCAACTTGAGAAGGGGCAGTCTTCAAAGAAATCAGAACTGCCAGAAGAGGAGATCACCAAACCTCTAAAGGGGTTTAATGTCAACAAACTGGAAGAGTCCCCGAAGCACCTCACTCAATTCTCCAGCATAAATGTGTGCAAGACACACTATGTGGATCTCAAAGTACTTCAGAAGGTATTGAAGCATGATCTTAGTCCCTTTTTAGAACCATTTATGCCTTGGCTTTCTATTAGACTTCCTTTTTGCACAAAAGTAGTCACCCATTTTTACTGCAACCTTGAGATTCTAGATGAACCAAATAGAACTTTAGCTGAGGAAGAAATGACTACTATTGTTAGAGGCCAAAAGATACTCATCTCATGCTCTAGGATAAATTTGTGGTTAGGAATAGAGAACCCCTCAGATGATATCTACTCCAAACTTGACTCAAACCAAATATTCTCTGTCCTTAAACCTGGTGAGCTTGTTGGCCTTTTAAATTTCAAACCTAGTGATATGTTTGATCATCACAGGGTTCTATGTTATATATACTCTAAATCCCTTATGAATAAAGCCAACAACTATACCCACTTCTCTGATAGGGACTTTAGATGGTTTGCTTCCTTACTCCTGAAGGAACAGAAAGACTTGGGAGAGTACATATTCTCTGAGATGAAGAGGTACAGAGTAGATAGGAAAGCTACCACACCTATGCCTTATCCTCAGATTATTTCACTCATTCTGGAGGAGAATAAGATATGGTATCTGGAGAGCAAAGAACATATTGAGAGGATTACTCCTGTTGGGAGAAATCAAATTGGCAAGCTCAACATTGACATTCCTCTTAAGGATCCTCTAGAGTCTGGGTCGAAGAAGAAGAAGAAGACTGAGACTGAAACTAGCAAGAAGGATGAAACTCAGTCGTCGGCTCCAGCTGCCACTACATCATCACCATCTTTCCTTAATGCCACACTTCAATATTTCATGGAAAATATGCTCAGAGGATTCCATGTGGATATTGCAAACACGAATACTGAGTTAATAACAAACATGAATCACAAGATGACTAAGCTGGTTGAGAAGATGGATAAGAGGCATGAAGAGTTGCTAGCTGAGTAACGTGCCCAGGGTGAGACATTGAGATTGATTCTGGCACGACTGGATTCTTTGGGTCCCGGACCTTCTGCCGGTCCATCATCTTTTGCACATGACACTTCTTCATCTCCAGAGCACATACCATCCCCAGAGCATATACCACCACCTCTAGAGAACATTCCTTCTGATATTTATCACTCTGAGGTTGAGCCACCTATCCCTCCAGTTTCTAGTCCACCTGAGCTAAAACCCGAAGATATCCTATGCTCAGTGGATAACCCCGACACAAATGAGACCATCCATATCATCATTGATGATTCACCACCTAAACCTTAGCCTGAACCCACTCCTAAACCCATTCCATCTCCTACACATACAGAGGAAATATCTCCTTCATAATCTCATTATCATACTCCCGGTGGAATTGAAGAGGTTGAGACCACCACTATGATCGTCTACCAGCCTTCTCTTATTCCTCCCAGAGATGACATCCATATTCCTCCAGTCAATCTTCCTGAGCCAGAATCTTCCAGTACCTCATCCTTTGATTCTTCTAGTTCAGATGGTCCTTTGGTTCTTCCAATGAAGCCTATCTCCATAGTCAAGCCTTCCTATCCTCCTCTTAAATGATGAAGACAAAAAGGGGGAGAAGAGCTTGGGAGTGATCTTGTAGAAGTGTCTGTGTTTATGTTAGGTATTTTGGGTGTATATGGGATTTTGGAGCTTTTCAATTTATAACTTTTCATCTTGTAATGAAATGTTTAAGTTTAATGCAAGCTATGAATTTATTTCAAGTCCATTTTAGCTTTTAAATTATAATACATTGTGGGACTAATGAGCTTGTTGTGTATGGAAGGTGTATGTTATGACTTCAAAAATACTTTTGAATCTAAACTTAATAAGGTTTTCAAAATTATCATTAAATTCAAGAAGTATTTAGTTGAGAACTTAACTTCAAAAATCTTGTTCAAAATCACCAAGTTTTGTTATCATCAAAATGGGGGAGAATGTTAGATCTCATGTTTTGATGATAACAAAGAATGGCATGAAAAAGATTTAATAAACAAATAAGTTTGAACAAAGTAATAACAGGAAAAATCATCTCTTGAAGCAAGCATTGGAGTAATGAAGAAAGGCCAAGAGAAAAAGATGAGAAACTTGATCAGTGGCAAGTTTTCTAAAGTGTTACTCGAGTACGTACTCGAGTAATGGACTTAAACTTGAAGTAACCAGGGTCGACCATCAAGTAACCTGCCAACGATACTCGAGTAAGTACTAGAGTAATAAGGTAAAAGTTTTCAAGTTGCTCTCGGCCTGCCAACGTTACTCGAGTAGTTACTCGAGTAACCAGGTAACTCACTGGCAGTTGCTCTCGGCCTGCCAACGTTACTCGAGTAGCTACTCGAGTAACTAGGTAAAAGTTTTCAAGTTGCTCTCGGCCTGCCAATGATACTCAAGTCTGTACTGGAGTTACTCTGTTTCAAGAAATGTGTTGCTCTCAGCATTTTTAACCCTTCCAACGTTACTCGAGGAGCTACTCGAGTAACTCACTGTGGTAAGAAAAACCTGAAGGTATTACTCAAATAACATGAAATGTTTTTCTCACCCTTCACTTCAAGTCACTGCTCGAGTATGCAGAATTAATTAGAAGAAAAACTTCAAGTCAGTACTCGAGTATGCAGAGTAAGTTGGAAGAGAACTTCAAGTTATTACCCGAGTAAGCTATGCAGAAAATTTATGTTTACTTGAGTAAGGACTCGAGTAACAAGGTAATCAAACTTGAAGTGCTCTCGGCCTTGAAATCCTACCAACATTATTGGAGTGAAGCATCGAGTAACCTAAAGTTTATTTGAAGGTTTACTCGAGTTGCTACTCGAGTAACCTATGAAGAAAAGGGTTCAATACTCGAGTATGTACCCGAGTAAGCGGTATTTCCAAAGGTTTGAAATTTCATTTACTTCATGCACTACCCGAGTAATATTATGTTTGCTTATTGACTTGCAGTTTTCCCGATGATACTCGAGTATGTACTCGAGTAACTACTCGAGTATGCAAGTCCAGAAATTTAGAAATCATTCTAACGTTCATTGATTTGTTTCCTATATGATTAACCTTTCATTGTATTAGTATTCTTAACATATCCACAGATAAACAATGAAGAGATCTTACCATATAATGAAAGTCAAAGGCAACGTTCAAATGCCACCTACCACCACCTACCGCAAACGTATGTCTTTCAAATACTGGAAAAGTCAATAGTGGCTGCGCACGCTCCAACGGGCATGAAGAAATATGTTCCAACAATCATTACTAACGTATCTATATATATGGGAACATCCAAATAGAGAAAAACAACAAGAACACACACACGAACGTGTCACCAAGTTCGTTACTCTGTTTTACATTATACTTGTAATTCTATGCTTCAGTGATTCTTATTCACTCTGTGAGAGAGATATTTCATTTAAACTCAATAATTGATATTGAGATAACTTAAGGTTGTGGAACCTTGATTTGGGATTGGATTACAACTTGTAAGGGGGAGCGAGTGTCCAGGCGAAGGAACTTGCTTGTACTGAGGTGCCAAGAACCCACTGAATCTTGGAAGTTATAGTGAAACTCTCAGAGAAGCTCTAAGGACAGGACGT
The DNA here is from genome assembly GCA_963210345.1 of Inga oerstediana. NCBI lineage: Eukaryota > Viridiplantae > Streptophyta > Magnoliopsida > Fabales > Fabaceae > Inga > Inga oerstediana. Next base: position 63,965,659 of record OY723401.1, on the reverse strand, counting down.
AGGTCAAAGTGGTTGTGACCGAACCAGTATAACTCCCGGTGTACACTTCGGTGATATTTCTCCTTACTCTTTACTGCAATATATTCACTGTCAAGTTTTCATATTTGCAACGAAATTTAGTATCACCCAATTCACCCCCCTCTTGGGTGAAACGCTTGCTCTAACAGAAAGAGCTAAGCGAAAGGAAGAAAGGGACCAAACAACATATAAGGAGACCTAAGAGGAGACCTAGTAAGAAGAGACAGCTGAGGGGTCAAACCGATCCCATGAGTCCCCACCTCTTATGAGTAGAACCAAAGATCACATGTAGTACTTGTTAGAGCAAGCGTTTCACCCAAGAGGGGGGTGAATTGGGTGATACTAAATTTCGTTGCAAATATAAAAACTTGACGATGTATATAAAGCAATAAAGTGTAAGGAGAAATATCACCGAAGTGTACACCGAGAGTTATACTGGTTCGGCCACAACCACTTTGACCTACGTCCAGTCCTCAGAGCTTATCTGAGAGTTTAACTATAACTTCCAAGATTCAGTGGGTTCTTGGCACCTCAGTACAGGCAAGTTCCTTCGCCTGGACACTCAATCCCCCATACAAGTTGTAATCCAATCCCAACTCAAGGTTCCATAACCTTAAATTATCTCAATAACAAATATTGAATTTTAATGAAATATCTCTCTCATAGAGTGAATAAGAATCACTGAAGCATAGAATTACAAGTACAATGCAAAACAGAGCAATGAACTTGGTAATACGTTCGTGTGTGTGTTCTTGTTCTTCTCTCTGTTTGGATGTTCCCATATATATAGATACATTAGTAATGATTGCTGGAACATATTTCTTCATGCCCGTTGGAGTGTGCGCAGCCATTATTGACTTTTCTAGTATTTGAAAGAAATACGTTTGCGGTAGGTAGCTGTCGGTGACATTTGAATGTTGCATTTGACTTTCCTTATTTGGTAAGATCTCTTCATTGTTTATCTGTAGATATGCTAAGAATACTAATACAATGAAAGGTTAATCATGTAGGAAACAAATCAATGAACGTTTGAATCATTTCTGAATTTCTGGGTTTGCATACTCGAGTAGCTACTCGAGTATTCATTAAAGTTTACTCGAGTATCATCGGGAAAACTTTGATGAACTGCAAGTCAACAAGCGAATATAAGATTACTCAGGTAGTGCAAGGAATAAACAAAATATCAAACCTTTGGAAATGCATGTTTACTCGGGTACCTACTCGAGTAATGCACTCTTTTCTTCATAGGTTACTCGGGTACCAACTCGAGTAAACCTTCAAATAAACTTTTGGTTACTCAATGTTTTACTCCAGTAATGTTGGCAAGATATCAAGGCTGAGAGCTCTTCAAGTTTGATTACCTTGTTACTCGAGTACATACTCGAGTAAACTCAATTTATGTGCATAGCTTACTCGGGTAATGACTTGAGGTTTTTCTTCAAAAATAATTCTGAATACTCGAGTACCTACTCAAGTAATCCACTTTAAATGAGTCATTGAATACATGTATACTTGAGTAGTGCCTCGAGTGAAGTGTAATAAAAATAGATCAAGTTATTCGAGTACTACTTTCAGGTTTTTGCTTACCACAGTGAGTTACTCGAGTAGCTACTCGAGTAACATTGGCAGGGTTCAAAATGCCGAGAGCAACATATTTTCTGAAACAGAGTAACTCGAGTACATACTCGAGTATCATTGGCAGGCCGAGAGCAACTGGAAGAATTTTACATGGTTACTCTAGTAGCTCCTCGAGTAACGTTGGCAAGCCGAGAGCAACTGCAAGTTATTTACCTGGTTAGTCGAGTATCTACTCGAGTAATATTGGTAGGCCGAGAGCAACTTGAAAACTTTTACACTATTACTCGAGTGCTTACTCGAGTAACGTTGGCAGGTTACTTGAAGGTATCTCTGGTTGCTTCAAGTTTTGTCTCATTACTCGAGTTGATACTCTAGTAACGCCTTAGAAAACTTGCTTCTCATCAAGTTTCTCAGCTTTTTCTCCTGGCCTTTCTTCATTACTCCAATGCTTACTTCAAGTGATGCTTTTCCCTGTTATTACTTTGTTCAAACTTATTTATTAATCAATTATTCTTTATTATCATCAAAACATGAGATCTAACATTCTCCCCCTTTTTGATGATGGCAAAACTTGGGGATTTTGAACAAGATTTTTGAAAGTAAGTTCTAAAATAAACACATCTTGAATTCAATGATAAAATTTGAAAACCTTGTTAAGTTTATATTCAAAATGATTTGAAAAAGATTGAGATTATAACATATTCACCTTGCATACATAATAAACTTCATTAGTCCAACAATGTATCATAATTTAAAGCTTAAATGGACTTGAAATGAAATCATAACTTAAATAAACTTGCATTAAACTTAAAATTGCATTACAAGATAACAAAATGAAAAGCTTAACAAGTTCAAAAACTCCCTAAATCCCATATACACCCAAAATACCCAAAACAAGCACAGACACACACAGACACTTCCACAAAATCACTCTCAAGTTCTTCTCCCCCTTTTTGTCTTCATCATTCAAGAGGAGGATTGGAAGGCTTGACCATGGAAATAGGCTTCACTGGAAGAACTAAGCCACCATCTGAACTAGAAGAGTCAAAAGAGCTAGAAGAAACTGGTTCAGGAAGATGAATTGGAGGGATGTGGATATCATCTGTGGGAGGAATAGGAGGAGACTGGTAGACAACCATAGTGGTCTCAACCTCTGGAGTATGATGATCAGAGGATGAGGAGGGAGATATTTCCTCACTATGGGTAGGAGATGGAATAGGTTTAGGAGCAGATTCAGGCTGAGGTTTGGGAGGTGAATCATCAATGATGATATGAGTGGTCTCATTAGTTTTGGGATCATCCACTAAGTATAATATGTCTTTGGCTTGTGGCTTAGTGGACTAGAGACTGGAGGGATAGAAGGCTCAGGCTCAGAGAGAGGAATATCAGAAGTAGGGTTCTCTGGAGGTGGTGGGGGTACAGAAGATGGTATATAATCTGGAGAAGAAGAGGATGGATCGGCAGAAGGTCCTGGACCCAAGGAATCCATTCGTGCCAGAATCAATCTCAGTCTCTCACCCTGGGCACGTTGCTCAGCTAGCAACTCCTCGTGCCTCTTATCCATTTTCTCAACCAACTCCACCATCTTGTAATCCATGTTGGTTATCAGTTCAGCATTAGTGTTGGCAATATCAACATGGAACACTCAGAGCATATTCTCCATAAAATGCTGAAGTGTGGCATTGAGGAAGGAGGGTGATGATGTGGTGGCAGTTGGAGCTGATGACTGAGTGTCATCCACCTTGCTAGTCTCAGTCTCAGGCTTCTTCTTCTTCTTCGACCCAGACTCTAGAGGACCTTTGAGAGGTATGTCAATATTGAGCTTCCCAATCTGATTTCTCCCAACTAGAGTCATCTTCTCAATAGGCTCCTTGCTATCCAGATACCATATTTTATTTTCCTTTAGAATAAGTGACACAATCTGAGGATATGGCATTGGTGTGGTAGCCTTCCCATCTACTCTGTATCTTTTCATCTCAGAAAAGATATACTCCCCCAAGTCCTTCTGTTCCTTCAGGAGAAGTGAAGCAAACCACCTAAAGTCCCTATCAGAGAAGTGGGTATAGTTATTGGCCTTGTTCACAAGGGATCTAGAGTAAATGTACCATAGAACCCTGTGATGATCACACATATCACTTGGTTTGAAATTTAAACTGCTAACTAACTCACCAGGTTTAAGGACAGAAAATATTTGACTTGGTTCAAGTTGGGAGTATATATCATTTAGGGGGTTCTCTATCCCTAACCACATGTTTATCCTAGAGGGTGAAATAAGAATCTTTTGGCCTCTCACAATGGTGGTCATCTCTACCTCAGCTGAGGTTCTGTTTGGTTCATCTAGGATCTCAAGGTTACAGTAAAAGTGTGTGATCACTTTAGTGCAAAAAGGTAATCTAATCGAAAGCCAAGGCATAAAAGGTTCTAAATAGGAACTGAGATCATGCTTCAACACCTCCTGAAGTAACTTGAGGTCCACATAGTGTGTCTTACACACTTTCCTCTTAGAGAATTGAGTGAGATACTTTGGGGACTCCTCTAGTTTGTTGATATTGAACCCTTTTGGAGGGTTGGTGATCTCCTCTTCTGGCAATTTGGATTTCTTTGAAGACTGCCCCTTCTCCATTTGATCTAGTATGCTTGCCATAGCCTTAGCCATATTCTTGTCATACTTGGGCTTTTTAGAAGGCTTAGGTGTGAAAGAGGGAGTAGAGGAATCAGAGGGTGTAGGAGAGGGAGATTTGGCACTCTTGCCTTTCCCAGTTGAGGTACTCTTTTTGGATTGAGCCCTTGTAACTATAGGCTCTTTGATCACAACCCCTTTTGGTTTCGGTTGACGTTGGATTTTGGCTTTTGATCTCGGGGTAAGTTTCCTTCTCTTTGTGGGAGGAGAAGAAAGAGGATCAGGGTGTTGTTGGGATTCAGAGGAATTTGTGAGAGTAAGGTTTTTAGTTCTCACCATTCTGAATGAGTAAAAAAATGAAATTCTTAGAAAAACAGAGACACAGTCGCGAGATTAGGGCACTGAGAATCTGAACAAAATAGGAGGTTTTTGGGGTTGAAATCTGTTGGGTTTTGACAGAAATGATGCAAGGAATTGATTATGAAAAGTTTTTGTGAGAGAGTATAGTGATTTACTCGAGGAGATTTTGTGGAAATGACCGAGTTTACGACAAATAAAGACCTAAAACTCGACATTACTCGAGGCCTTACTCGAGTAAAGTTCATGGTTACTCGAGTCCTTACTGGAGTGATCATACAGAAAATCTCTAAAACAATTTATTTAAATTACGTACCTGGCATGAATAATATTGTAATTATCCATGTATGTTCCCTTGATCATTTATAACCAATTTGAAGCAGATTTGAGTCGTTTTTCATCAATTTGATAATCTGGAGTTGCAGTTACTCGAGTCCTTACTCGAGTAATCTTCAAGTTTACTTGAGGCGCTCCTCAGGTAACCTATCTTTTTACTTCCAACTGTTCATTTCATAGCCACTGAACCGTTTGATTTAAATTTCAGGTAACTTGATCCATTACTTCCAGTTTTGGAAGATCATTACTCGAGTAGTTACTCGTGTAAAGTGCTTCTTTACTTCAAGTTGTTCCTCGGGTAATGTTTCACTGTTAGTCATTACTTCAAGTTGGTACTCCAGTAAAGGTGTCCTCTGATAACCTCTGTTTTTGTTTTTCAAAACAGAATTTCAACCTTCCTGCAAAACAAGTTTCTATATACTCCGATGCTTAAATTAGTAATCATCAAAACATTATCAAATGACTTCATCTAATATAATGAGAAACTGAAATAACTTACAACTCATTGGGATTTACCATTCCCAATTCTCTTCTAACGTATAGAAATTGATCTTTTGTAAGGGGTTTTGTGAAGATATCAGCTAGTTGAAGATGAGTAGGAATGAATATTACTTTCACATCTTTCTTTTGGACATGATCTCTGATGAAGTGATGTCTAACATCGATATGCTTGGTTCTAGAATGTTGAACTGGATTCTTTGCTAAGCTTATCGTATTGGTATTGTCACAATAGATTGGTATTTCTTTGAGATAAATACCAAGATCTTGTAGTTGTTGTTTTAACCATATCACTTGTGCACAATAACTTGAGACTGCAACATATTCGGCTTCCGTTGACGAAAGAGACACTGTATTTTGTTTCTTGCTGAACCATGATACAAGAGATCCTCCAAGAAATTGTCCTTGTCCATCGTGCTCTTTCTGTCTGTTTTGTATCTTCCATGATCTAAATCAGAATATGCAACTAGATATTCACTTCTTCCTTTGGGATACCACAGACCCAATTCTGGTGTGTCCGCAAGATATCTAAAGATTCGTTTAACAGTTTCAGCATGTGATTCCTTTGGTGTTGATTGATATCTTGCACATATGCCAACACTAAATTGGATGTCCAGTCTACTTGCCGTAAGATAGAGTAATGATCCAATCATTCCTCTGTATTTTGTGATGTTGTAGTCTTTCCCTTTGACATCAGCATCAAGCAACGTAGTTGAGCTCATAGGCGTGTCCGTTCCATTCGCTTCATCCATTCCATATTTCTTCAATAGCTCTCTTAAATACTTTGTTTGAGATATGAATATTTCATTCTTTCTTTGTTTGATTTGCAAGCCGAGAAAGAAATTCAATTCTCCCATCATTGACATCTCAAACTCTCCCTGCATTATCTCAGAAAATTCCTTACACAGAGTTTCATTAGTAGCACCGAAAACAATATCATCAACGTATATTTGAACAATTAAAATATCATCACGTTTTCGTTTTATAAAAAGTATTGTATCAACTTTTCTCCGTACAAAACCTTGATCCAGAAGAAATTTACTGAGCCTTTCGTACCATGCTTTAGGAGCTTGTTTTAAACCATATAAAGCCTTTTTGAGTTTGAAAACATGATCAGGTTTAGTTACATCTTCAAAACCTGGAGGTTGCTCTACATATACTTCTTCCATGATGTAACCATTTAGAAATGCACTCTTTACATCCATTTGATAGAGTTTGAATCCTTTGATGCATGCAAAGGCCAAGAGTATGCGTATAGCTTCCAATCTAGCCACTAGAGCATACGTTTCCTCATAATCAATTCCTTCTTCCTGATTATAGCCTTTTGCCACCAATCTTGCCTTGTTTTTGACAATAATTGTGAATTCATCAAGTTTGTTTTTGAGTACCCATTTAGTACCAATGATCGGATGATCCTTGGGTCGGGGTACCAAATCCTAAACTTGATTTCTTTCAAATTGATTTAATTCTTCTTGCATTGCTATAACCCAATCATTATCTGACAGGGCTTCATCAATGTTCAAAGGTTCAATCTCAGAAATGAATGTAGAAAAACTTACTTCATTGAAAATTCTATTTCTAGTTTTGATCCCTTCATCCACATCTCCTATGACTTGATCTAAGGGATGGCTTTTATTGTATTTCCAGGCTCTAGGTTGTCCTAGTGTTTGTTCTTCTTCCTTGGTTTCATCAACTTCTGGAATAAGGGATTTAGAAATAGATTGACCATTTTCTTGATTTAAAACAACTTCATGTTCTTCATCAATGGTTTTGTCAGAGGATTCAAATTCATCAAACACAATATGAATTGATTCCTCAACAACACATGTTATTTTATTGAAAACTCTATATGCTTTACTTCGGTTAGAATACCCTATAAAAATTCCTTCATCAGGTTTAGAATCAAATTTTCCTAAGTTATCTTTACCATTATTATGAATGAAACACTTACAATCGAAGATATTGATGAGCAATATTTGGCTTCCTTCCTTTGTACAGCTCGTATGGTGTCTTTCCAAGTTTTGTTCTAATATAGGCTCTATTTGAAACATAGCATGCTGTACTCATAGCATCAGCCCAGAAAACTTGAGACACGTTCTTTTCATTCAACATTGCTCTAGTCATTTGAGTGAGCACTCTATTCTTGCGTTACACAACGCTATTTTGTTGAGGCGTCCTTGGAGCAGAGAAATTGTGATCAATACCATTAGTATCACAATATTCTTCAAAGGCTTGATTTTCAAATTCTCCACCATGATCAGTCCTAATACCTGCAATGGACATACCTTTCTCATTTTGCTCTTTCTTGGCAAAAACAATAAATTCATCAAAGGTTTCATCTTTTGACGATAGAAAAATCACCCATGTAAATCTAGAGAAATCATCAACAATGACCAATGAATATAAGTTGCCACCAAGACTCTTTACTCTTGCTGGAACAACTAAATCCATATGTAATAATTGTAGTGGTCTATTTGTTGAAATCTCATTTTTCAATTTGAAAGATGATTTAGTTTGTTTACCCTTTTAACATGAGTCACAAATCAAGTCATTTTTGAAATTTACTTGGGTAATCTAAGAACTAAATCCTTTTTGAGTAATTTGCCTAATTAATACATATTGACATGAGCCAATCTCTTATGCCATAGCCAACTTTCATCGGTATTACTTAGAAAATAGTTTTCAGATTCATTTCTACTAATATCTAAAGTATAGCAGTTACCTTCCCTTTTTGCTCTAAGCTTTGCCTTGATATTTTTCTTATCAAGTTGTAAGTCTTCCTTGTTGACAATCAGACATTCCTCTGAATCAAATATTATCCAGTTGTCTTTATCTGCACTTTGACTTACGCTCAACAAATTATGACACAAGCCTTCAACGTAATATACATCTTTGACTTGTATTCCTTTGTCATTTTTTATTTCACCAATTCCTGCTATCTTTCCGGATTAATTTCCTCCAAATTTTACCTTTCCACCTTCCTTAGGTTGCAATGTGGTAAAACTTTCAAAATCTCCGGTCATATATCTAGAGCATCCACTGTCTATGTACCACTTGTTATTTTTGGATGCTTTAAGACATATCTGCATTCAAATGATTAGGTCTTAGGTACCCACATCTCTTCTTCTGTCTCTTCTTGAGCAACAAGACATATATTGACTACTTCTTCTTCATCACTTTCTTCGTCAGATGAACTATCTCCCCATATAGCAGATACAAAGGCCTTCTTTTTGTAGAAGAATTTGCCTTTTCTCTTTTCTTTGCTCTTTTGGTTCAGCTCTGGACATTCTGATTTGATATGTCCTGGTTTTCCACATTCGTAGCAAATGATATGATCTTTGTTGCTAGATCCTCCTTTCTGAAAGTGTTTGAATCCTTGACCTTTCTTGTAAAACTTTCTAAATCGTTTGATTCTTAGGCCCATTTCGTCATCGTCAAACTCCTCATCCTCATCTTGATTTTCTTCTTTTGCTTTTAGTGCTAGACCTTTCTTTTTCTTGTCACCAATGTCATCTAGTTCCCGTTTGAACTTTAGTTTGCTTTCATATTCAGAAAGGCTTCCAAATACAGAAGCAACTGATCTCATTGGTTCTCCTTTTGCTTCTTCTATTGCAGTGACTTTGGCCTCCCACTCTTTAGAAAGAATATTCAAAATCTTTCGTACTTGGGTATGCTGATCATAAATTTTCCCAAGTACTGCAAGTTGATTAACAAGATGAGTATATCTAGGTTCAAATTCAGTTATTGATTCACCTGATTTCATTCGAAGTAGATCGAATTCAGTGACCAAAGTGTTGATCCAATTTTCCTTTATTTCTGAAGTTCCTTTATGAGCTATTTCCAGGGCTTCCCACATTTCCTTTGCTGTTGCAAGTATGCAAATTCTGAAGTACTCACTTTGACTTAAAGCACTTTGTAACATCAGAATTGCCTTGCTGTTGAGAGTGATAAGTTTCTTGCCATTCTCATCAAATTCTGCTGGCGTCTTGGGAATTTTCTGAGACTCTACAATCTTTGTAGGTTGATAGTTTCCACTCTCAATCACATCCCATAGCCCATATTCAGTAGCCATCACGAATACTCTGAACTTTGCTTTCCAGAAAGAAAAGTGTTCACCATTGAAACCTGGAGGTCTAGTGATGGATGCTCCGTCGGGAAGAATTCCTTCACCCATATTTGCCATTGGATCCTTCTTAGGTTGTTATACCTTAACAAGAAGACCTACGCTCTAATACCAAATGTTAGAGCAAGCGTTTCACCCAAGAGGGGGTGAATTGGGTGATACAAAATTTCGTTGCAAATATAAAAACTTGACGTTGTAAGAATCACTGAAGCATAGAGTTACAAGTATAATGTAAAACAGAGTAATGAACTTGGTAATACGTTCGTGTGTGTGTTCTTGTTCTTCTCTCTATTTGGATGTTCCCATATATATAGATACATTGGTAATGATTGCTGGAACATATTTCTTCATGCCCGTTGGAGCGTGCGCAGCCATTATTGACTTTTCCAGTATTTGAAAGAAATACGTTTGCGGTAGGTACCGGTCGGTGACATTTGAACGTTGCATTTGACTTTCCTTATTTGGTAAGATCTCTTCATTGTTTATCTGTAGATATGCTAAGAATACTAATACAATGAAAGGTTAATCATATAGGAAACAAATCAATGAATGTTTGAATCATTTCTGAATTTCTGGGTTTGCATACACGAGTAGCTACTCGAGTATTCATTAAAGTTTACTCGAGTACTTACTCGAATATCATCGGGAAAACTTTGATGAACTGCAAGTCAACAAACGAATATAAGATTACTCGGGTAGTGCATGGAATAAACAAAATATAAAACCTTTGGAAATGCATGTTTACTCGGGTACCTACTCGAGTAATGCACTCTTTTCTTCATAAGTTACTCGGGTACGAACTCGAGTAAAACTTCAAATAAACTTTTGGTTACTAGATGCTTTACTCCAGTAATGTTGGCAAGATATCAAGGCCGAGAGCACTTCAAGTTTGATTACCTTGTTACTCGAGTACATACTCGAGTAAACTCAATTTATGTGCATAGCTTACTCGGGTAATGACTTGAGGTTTTTCTTCAAAAATAATTCTGAATACTCGAGTACCTACTCGAGTAATCCACTTTAAATGAGTTATTGAATACATGTATACTTGAGTAGTGCCTCGAGTAAAGTGTAATAAAAATAGATCAAGTTATTCGAGTACTACCTTCAGGTTTTTACTTACCATAGTGAGTTACTCGAGTAGCTACTCGAGTAACATTGGCAGGGTTCAAAATGCCGAGAGCAACATATTTTCTGAAACAGAGTAACTCGAGTACATACTCGAGTAACGTTGGCAGGCCGAGAGCAAATGGAAGAATTTTACATGGTTACTCTAGTAGCTCCTCGAGTAACGTTGGCAGGCCGAGAGCAACTGCAAGTTATTTACCTAATTACTCGAGTATCTACTCTAGTAACATTGGCAGGCCGAGAGCAACTTGAAAACTTTTACACTGTTACTCGAGTTCTTACTCGAGTAACGTTGGCAGGTTACTTGAAGGTATCTCTGGTTACTTCAAGTTTTGTCTCATTACTCGAGTTGATACTCGAGTAACGCCTTAGAAAACTTGCTTCTCATCAAGTTTCTCAGCTTTTTCTCTTGGCCTTTCTTCATTACTCCAATGCTTACTTCAAGTGATGCTTTTCCCTGTTATTACTTTGTTCAAACTTATTTATTAATCAATTATTCTTTGTTATCATCAAAACATGAGATCTAACAGTACTTGCTCGTAATGATAGAGACCTTCAATTCTTGGTTTCTGAATTTTGTAAACATATGCGTCCTGTATTTAGAGGAAGATTTGACCCTCAAGCAGTGAAAGATTGGTTAATGCGATTGGAGAAAATCTTTGAGGTGCTTGAGTGCTCATCCTAAGTGAAAGCAAAACTGGCCATCTACAAGCTTGAAGGGGATGCAGACCAATGGTGAAGAAATATTGCTATGACTTGTGGGCCTAGAATGTGCCAGTGACTTGGGAGTTGTTGTAAGAGCAATTCAACGACAAATACTTCCCAAAGTCAATGAGAATTGAGAAGGAGTCAAAATTTCTGGCTATCAAGCAGGGAGACAATGAGACATTTAAAGACTACCTGTGCCGGTTCATCCGTATAGCCTGATACTCCTCCAACCTATGGAGGGTGGATGATAAGGAATGGAGTTCTGACATGCTAATCCATGGGTTGAGACGGGAGTTAAAAAAGAGGTTGGCCACTGTACAATTTACTAAGTTCAACAAAGCGGTTGAAGAGTGTCGCATCACCGAGAACAACTTGAGAGACATCAACCCTAGTAAGGGCGGTGGTCATGGTGAACCTAGTAAAGGAAGCTCCTTTCAGAAGAGCAAGAGCCAAGGACTTTCATCTAAGGGTAGCAGTAAGAAGCCATATCAACTTGGGGATCATGAGAACCAAAAATCCTCAGTGCAGTGTGTAACCCCCTTCGATAATAAGGCCGGGATTAGTGTTTAATCACATTTAATAATCGAATGAGAAATCCGGAACAATTAAAAACTTTTTACGGAAACTGTACAACTGGATCTCCATTCATTTCATTCATTAAAACAAATGGCCTGTTTGGTCTGTTACATATACAATATCAGAGTATCAGCACAATTCCCGACGTTCACCCAGGATAATAACATTTAATCCAAAATATTATTTAGGGCATCATCGCCCATCTCAGTATCCATACCGGGGATTACACAAAACTATAGTACTATGATCTATATGATATATTTACATTGATCCAAAATGATAACCAATTCGATATACAACCAAAATATCTAACTAAGTGTGTGTTTGGATGTACTTAAAAAAACCTATTTTGAGTCCAAACCATGGTTTGGGAAAAAATCATCGAAACACTCAAAAATTTTCCCAAACCATGGTTTTGAGCTTAAACCATGGTTTTGCAAAAATCATCCAAACACCTCAAATTTTCCCAAACCAAGGTTTTGAGCTCAAACCATGGTTTGGATCTCAAAACCATGGTTTTGAGAAAATCTAATTTTTTTTGCTTTTTTCCATATGTGGACCCCACCATCTCACTCTAATTGGTCCTTTTCATTAATGTGGGCCCCACACCACACACTCTCTCTTCTTTTTCTTTTTCTTTTTTTTGAATTTCACCAATTTTTCTTTAATCCCTTTTTTTTTAAGAATTTTAAAATTTTAATACTCCCTTTTATCCTATAAAACCTATTTATCTAATTTGATTATATTAGAAAAATTAGTTAATCTGCACACGAAGGTCCCATTTAGCAAATAAGTTGGCAATGAGGGATTTTTTCACAATTTTCCTAAATCATTATTCTACTCATAATCTATTGTCCAGAAGCTATTCTGCTCAAAATCTATTCTTCAGAAGCTATTCTCCACTTTTTCTCCAGAATCTATTCTCCAAAATCTATTCTCCTCATAATCTATTCTCCAAAAGTTAATCCAAACACACTCTAAGGCTACCGCTGGCAGCCCTAATCGCCCTTATCCACTTGCTACTTTTCGATCCACTTGCCCTGTCTAAAAATGTAATTTAGAAAGAATGAGATTCTAGAGAATCCCAATAGCAACAGTTTATTTATATGATGCATATATACAAAGCAAGTAACATATATCACAATACAACAATCAATATTCGAGACCGGGCTTTCGCCACATTCCCTTTACTGTATACGAGGTCGAGCTTACGCCACATCCCCTTCACTTTATCTATATTCGAGTCTGGGCTTTCACCACATCCCCTTAACTTTCATTATAATTGAGTCCGGACTTTCGCCACGTCCCCTTCACTTTCACTATAATTGAGTCCGGCCTTTCGCCATGTCCCCTTCACTTTCACTGTAATCGATGACTAATGCAAACAAGCAGTACAATACACATGATGTAGGATAGAGTGTTACTTCCTTTGTCTTTCCTTCCTTGAGCAGGCACATGCCTTCTATGCTCCAGGCAGATATCAAATCCTAAAGTCATAATTAAGGATGAAGCATTATTCTCTATTCCAATACTCAATTGACTCTTCAATACTTAGATTTGGTTATCAATAATGACCCTTAAGAAGCTACAATTGGCTCTAATAAAGGCCCTAAAGGATTGGGAAACACCAGGTTGGAAACCACTTTTCAAAATCCCAAGGTATTGAAAACAGGGGGTTGGCTGCAGCCAAGAAACTCTGGCTGCGGCCAAAACACGCACAGAAACTTTTGTGCTGCATCCAAGACTTTTCTGCTGTAGCCAAGGCAACTTCGGAAATTCATAACTAATTATAGAAAAAACGAAATGAGGTGATCCTAAAGCCCATTGAAAGCTATTTTAGTTCTCTTCAAAGGAAAAATATGAACCAATAGTGGAAATCACCATACAAATCCCAGAATTACACAAAATGTATCACTACCCCAAAACAGAGTTCTGTTTCAATCCCAAATTGTGGACAACCGTAACTCACAGAATACTAAACGAAATACACAAAATATATGTCCATTTTGAAGCTTGGGATGTGAAATTTAAGACTGGGAAGTTTCACAATTGTATGAAATCATTTGTTCATTCAAAACGCCAATACAAACAGACTGCCCAGAATAGACTTTCAACTGCAGCATTTCCAATTTTCTAACAAAGTGACCAATGGCTCCAAAATCAACAATCAAGCCTATTTCTTACACTAAAACACTCAAGGAAACTAATAAAAACATTTAAACAACCTAATTTCCACTACATTAGCATGCTTTGGTCCATGGCCACACTAAACACTAACTTTCCAAACTTTCCAATCTCACTTATTTCTTTCCCAATCAATCCTATCTATCCATACACATTCTAAATATACCATTTCTATACCTTTAACATGCCAAATGACTAATGACACTCATTTTTGAAAATGGCCAATAAATCCTAGAAATTCAAAGCTACCTCAAATGGCACAAAACTTAGATGGGTAGATAGGTTTCACTTACCTCTTTAACTTTCTCAAAGTGAATTTTCAATTCTCCAACTTTCACAATCTCTTGAGGTCACAAACTAACACCAATGAACACATTACAACTATCACAATGAAGCTCTTCATTCAAGGAATAATATTAGAGAAGGAAGTTTGAGCATTTGGAGACATTTCCCTTACCTTTTTGAAGCTTTTCTTCCTTCCCTTTGGCCTTCAATGGCTGATGAAAATGAGGAGAGAAGAGAGAGAGATCAGAGTGATAGAGTGAAGAGGAGTGAAGAAGAAGAGAAATTATAATCCAATCCCTCTTCCCCATACCTTGTCCTGCGCACAAAGAGGGAAGAGAGGAGAGATAAACACTAAAATATTCACTTTGACTTTACTCCCTTCACACACACCCACAACCTTGACACATGTCATCCTCCTATTGGCTCTCCCACACTTAGTCACCATTTAACTTATCTAATCCTTCCATTAGCAATTTAATCCCACTTCTCATTTTTCTCTTAGTAGTAATTAATTTCCCATTATCACCAACTTAAACCAATAATTCCATTCTTTAAATTTTCCATCAATTATGACACATAAATTAATATTGTCACCAATATACATTAATTCCACTTTAATCCGATAATTATCCTCAATAATTATCATTAGGCCTTAATCAAAAATTAGGGCGTTACACAGTGGATATGTCCTCATTGTGGCAAAGCACATTCTAGTAAGAATTGTGATGGCCAAGTAGTGTGCTTCACTTGCAAACAGCCAGGACATTTTGCCAGAGAGTGCAAGGGGTGACCGATAGAGTCAAAACCCAATAATCAATGGAGAGTATTCGCTATGACTCACGAGGAAGTAAGGAAATCTCCCGACTTGATTCAATGTAATATTCTCCTAAATGGTAGTTCATCACAAAATTTGTTTGATTCGGATACTAGCCATTTGTTCATAGCCTATGACTGTGTAAAGCGCCTAGGATTACATGTCCATAAACTGCCATTTGATTTGGTTGTGTCAACACCAATGGGTGCTAAAACTGTGACTGCGGAAGCTTATTTGAATTGTGTTATAATTGTTGAGGGGTTTGAGTCTACCATTGATTTGATTTGTTTGCCACTTCATCAACTAGAAGTTACAATACAAAAAAAATGTGATTTAGTAGCGGTTAAAAATGGTTATTAGTGGCAGTTTTAACCGCTACAAACAATATTAGTAGCAGTTTATAAAATTGCTACTAAATCGTATGTTGCAAGCGGATTTATAGCGGTTATTTAAAACCGCAACTCAAGCAAAATAACCGCTACTTTCTTTATAGCGGTTCAATCCCACCGCTACAACATCGCCATAAGCAATAATCATTTTTTGGGATATTTGTAGCAGTTATATAACCGCTACAAATATCAAAAAGAGAAATATTCAAGGCAGGAAATGAAAAATAAAAATGTTGGTTATTTTGTAGCGGTTCATGAACCACTACTAATATGAATTTCTTTAATTAGTAGCGATTATATAACGGCTACTAATTTCATCCAAATTCAAAATTCGTGACAAAAAATTAATTTCTGTTTGAAAAAGGTGCGTTAAGTAGTAGCAGTTTCGTAACTGCTACAAAAATTAAGTAAATTTTTTTTTGAAAAAATACAATCATTTGTTTTAGTTTTTTTGATATTAATTAAATAGTTTTTTTTAGTAGTTTAGCTAATTTAATTAGCTTATTATTCAATAATTTAGCTCATTTATAAATTAAAAGGAATAATTTAATTTAGTTGGATAAGTATAAAGATTGTATTTATAATATTATTAAGGATACGTAGGTAACAAGGAACGATTATATTGTCTACTACAATGTGATTGTGTATGAAAAATAGGTGAAAATGAGATAAAGCTCCAAAATATCTGCAAAAAAACAATAGTGAGAATAAATTTTATGTGAAGGAAAGAAATATTGAAATAAAAATTTAAAAACTTCTTACCATATTAGATCTCATTGTTAAGCTCCTCAACTCATACAAAAAAATGTGTAAATGAGAAAATGAAAGAGGGGTAAGGTGAAAAGAAATAGAGGAGTGTTTGAAATGAGATGTGGTGTAGGTATTTATAGGGATCTGCACAGCATTTGTAGCGATTTTTAATTAGTAGCGGTTTAAAAACCGTTACAAATATTTTTTTTAAAAATATTTTGTTTTCAATAATTTTTTAAATATTTTTTTAAATACAAAAACATAATTTGAATTTGATCACTCATCCTTGCCATCCCTACATAAATTGTATAGAAAAATTGTTGTTAGTGATGTATTATTTTGTTTAAAAAAATTAATTTAAATGATGTGAACTTACAAAAACGCACCGCAGTAGAGGTAAATTGTCATCGTCTTTAGGGAAGAAGTTTTCAAAATTGGCGGGCTGAAATGGTCACTCTCGTAGGTGATGTTATCGCCTTCACCTATGTCGTAAAGGTATTATGGCTTTAAATGAACGACCATGTGCCAATCCCTGTGCCTCTCGTCCTCAACATAATAAACCTGTTGTGCCTCTGAAGCAAGAATATACAGCTCATCATCTTGAGAAATACCAGTATGAATTCGCTATGAGAAATTGACTGATGTGATCCCTAAGTCATCAGTTGTCAGTGCCCGAGAAGTAGCGATATTTGCCTACAAATACTTGAACAGCGTCACAGTAAAACGACCTTGATAATTAAGTTCGACCACATCAAGAAGCTTTCCATAGTAAGGGTCGCCTCAGGACTACATGTTGGCATCACTGCTACTAGCATTACTCCTTGTCTTAAATGTGCCATAAACACCTGAATTTTGAGTTTACAATTCTTGATCCCGTGAAACCATCACTACTACAAAAAGGGGTTTTAACGTACCTATTTTGGCACTTTTAACGTCCAAAAACTGGGGAACATCTATATGGGGAGCATAGTATGTGTTAAGAAAAGACGTCCCAAAAAAATGGGACATCTAAAGTCTCACTTTAGACGGCCCAATTCTCAATTTGGGACGTCTAAAGTACTCCAAATGGGGACTTTAGACATCCCAATTATTAATTTGGGATGTTAAAAGGTTTGCTTTTTTTTTAAATGATTATTTACATTCTGTATTACCCAGTGAATTCAAACTGCAGAAACAGAATAGAAAATGGATTCATAAATCACAATGTCCATTACAAAATGGTAAGGATATCCAGCACTACAATCTTTACTATATATACATACAATAACAACTCATAGAACCTACTGCTATATATATGTACAATAACAACCAGAAAGTGTCAAAATGCTGTCATCACACAACTACAAACTGATATAAATAACAAGTTTACTGCTCTCTATGTTGAAGAAGATGTCCAGCCAAAATGTCTCTGATCAAATTAAGGTCTTCACGTAGGTAGACATCTCTATTATCAAAAATTAGAAAATTAGAAAATAAGCTTTGATGAAATGAATCAAGCAAATGAATTCATTAGCATTTCAATTAGAACACTAAAAATATTATCATTTGAGAATGAATAAACGATTACCTTTTCAAAATTGCTAGTAATTCCACTTTGAGTGATGTTATACATATAAAGTATAATATAATATCCGCATTCAGTGTTGCTAGGTTGTCGAGGGCATTTTAAATCAAAGTCAATTGGTTGTTAAAATCAATAAAGGTATGTCTAAAACGATCGTCAATGAAACAATTAGAATGAAAACTACTTACTATCGAATAAAACCACTTTGGATTTTTAACAACTGTACCCTCACGTGACCCTCATAGGACTCTATATGTTTGACAAGCACTGTCATGAAAATCAAAATCAACAGAAATTAGAACTATTCATTTTTTTAAGAGTCAATAAAATACAAACAGAATAACTTACGTGTCGAAGATGGATTTTGTATATTTGTCTGGCCTTTTACACAAGGGATCAAACCAATAGACTACGTTGCGGTGAGGACATATAACACACAAAGTCCAATGGTAACTATAATAACATGTATAGATTAAAATGAAGTTAGGTAACAAGTCAATTATTTATTAAACATCTTAAATTGATAAAATGAAAATATGAACCGTTCAATAATGGGTGCTAGATAACAATGAAGTTTGGTCTCTTCCATTACATAGCCGACATAGTGAGTCCTATACGCCACAGTATTGGTATCCCCTGTTGTATTCACGGGGCATAAGAATCCATACCAATCACTTCTTTCCATGTTTGTGCAGAGGCCATGGAAGATGCTATAATAGAATTAAAATAAGGAATGAATTTTTGAATGTATGAAATCAAAAAACCACTAAATGAATTCTATGGGAAAATTGAAAAAAAAACTTACTGGATTGCAAATTTCACCCATATTGCATCTATCTCCTCTAACTTGATAAACTGCTTGAGATCTGTATTGTTAATCTTGTAGGGATACTCCAATGTAAGGCCCACAATCCCTTGAGGCATCTTCAAGTCAACCTATTTAATGCCCTTATAGATCTGTTGCAGCCATGCTAGTAGGGCTATTTCCTCGCATCTTTGTCATCCTTTTAGGATATCAAAAAACAAATTGTTATGAGGATGCCAACATATTTTCAGTAATAGTAAGGTAATGCCTACCATTAGAGGTGTTATGTCTGAACCAATAAGATTGTAAGGCCAAAGGATGAAAGATCCTATCGCCTGACCTAATGTGCCAACCTCTGGATCAGTAACAGGGATAGCTATACCTTCTTCCCCCTTTCTAACACTCATCACATTCACCCTATGAAAATCCTACAAAATTTTCTGATGATGGTGGGTGGTAGCACGTGTGTGAATGAGAGCATTGGCAACAACACGTAACAGTGGATGATCCAAATAGAGGGTGGAAGGGTCTCCCGACGCTGGAGTGGGAGAAGGGTCACCAAGTGGTTCCTCTAGAGGGTTGTAACTTCCTTTAGTGCTATTGAAGGCTGGGGATTCCTGAGTTCTATGCTCGTCCTTTACCCTTTGCACTTCAAACATCTTTGCCATTTCAAGTTGAAGTTCTGGTAACAGCTCTTGTCGGAGCTTGTGCAAAGGCTGGCCTCGAACTCTTGTTCGAGTTTTTCTTAAATCTTGGCCACAAGGTCCCTACTAGGTCCAGCTTGTGACAAATAACGTGAGTCTCATCCAAAATACCTTGAGGCACTAACTCCTTGTGTCTCTCCTCAAACACGACCAAGGTCATCTGCATTCCCAACAGCCGTTGACAAGATGTCCATCCGTCTACTTGGATTGAATGAACCTTGGCTACTATGATCTTCCAGTTCATCCTGTAGCATACAGTTTATTGTAAATGTATCGAAACCATTCTCGATATGCAAAAAATTAGGTACTTATGGTATAACTACTTACAATCCTTGCAACAACCTTAGCAACAATCGGATTTATGTACTTCCTACCCTTAATCCTCCCTATTTTCCATTTTTTGTAACTTGGAGGAGGTGCCGGGGCCTAGATAACAATGCTAGGATTAGATTCTGCTGCTTCCTTCATTTTTTCTAACTCTTGTATCATTTGCCGCTCAAGCATCCGATATCCACCATGAGACATGTAATGTTGATATTTATTTTATGCTTGCCTCTGTGCATTTGCTGCACTTAATTCCTATGAATGAAAAACAACAAAAAATAAATCAACGATATCAAGTATATGAAAATTAAAAGCTCTATATCATGATGACAGAAATCTTACCAAAAACTAAGGATATGCCCATGATGCTGCAAACAACCTCCAGTCGTCTGGAGATAAATACGAATAATGTGTACATGGATCCTCACCCCTTTAGGCCCCTTGAATGTACCTTGCTGTTAGCTTGTTCTTGAAACCTTTCTATCATAGACGAACCTCATCCATCTAGTGCCTGTACATCTCCCTGGTGTCTGGGACATCGTATGTTTACTGCAAGGTAAAATATAAGATAATTATATTTGAAACAATAGGAATAAAGCTATAATTATCATAGATGTATCAAAACTTATATACCAAAAGTTGCTGCCAAATCATGTCCTTTGTTTTTAGGGGAACCAATATCCAATTATCGTAGGTAATGCGCACTTTGCTTTGACCCAAAAACCCTAAGAAGCTAATGAAATGGCCTTCCTCAGGACCAACTGGATTCAGATTGGCATCGAAGTCTATATGCAGCCTCTCTTATTGATGTTCATGACATGCAACCAATGCTCCCATCTTTGTATAACCTCTAACCCTCCTTCTTGCAATGGGTTCATCTCTAGGCCTTTCGTCATCTCTAAGGCTTTCATCATCTCTACGCCTTTCGTCATCCCCAACACTTTTATTTAAGTCACTAAAGTTGTCCATATTCCTGTTAACACAAAAAACATCGTCAGATACATCAGATATATGATGGGATTGCCTCTTTTCACTATTTTCAACAAAAACTTTGACAGCATTTCCCTTTAAAAGTAAGACGTCCCATAATTTCAAACAACCCTATCTCTCCACTACACGAATAATAATCATACTACTTACTATATTATATTAAGGAAACTACATTAATAATCTTACTAATCTAATCTAAAAACAATAAAATCAATCATATTAAAGAAACAAAAATTACTCTATTTAGTTGTTGTTTATTTCATCAAAATAATTCAAAAGCTCCATTTATTTATAATAATATATATACGTATTTTCCCTCTCAATTCCCAACCTGCAAACATATAAAACAAGCATTTCCAAGCTCTAAACATATCAAACAAACAATATATTAACGTGATATTTCCTATTGGCTAGGCTTTTCATTTATTTTCACTAAAAAAATTAAATGTCCTGTTTAGCCAATATATAAGCACAATTAACAAACTCATCTCTCTGTGAGCTAGAATTTATATTTCAATAGGAAATTTAATGTCCTGTTTCACATTGCAATTTTTAATTTAATTTCTTCAAGTAAATTTATATTTCAAAAAGAAAATAAACTATTCTGTTAAAAAAGAAGAAAACAAACTAACCTGATAAAGGGGGCGCTGATGGCTATGTATGGTGGAGAGGTAGTGAGAAGACGTTGGAGAGGTGTATGCACGGTGGAGGAGGTATGCCGGATGGTGGAGAAAGCAAAGAAGACCACGATGTGTAGAGGAGGTGTGGATGACAATAGAAGGAAGGAGGTGGAGGAGAGCAAAAACCAAGACACTGTAGAGGAGGGGGTGGTGTATGTGTCGTCGTCAATGGAAAGGAGGTGGAGGATATAACCAAGAAGGTGTGGAGGAGGGGTGTTCATCGATGGCCTACAATGGAAGAAGAAGGGAGGAGGAAGAGTAAAGTTGAAGAAGGGAGGGGTGTGCATCGATAGTATGGGTTAATGAATGAAAGAGGGAGTTGTTTAGTCAAAAAGGAGGGAAGGTAGGTGGAGATTGGAGAAGACGCATGTCAGACACTTATCTGACCTGCAAGGATTAGGCGTCCCAAATACCATTTAGGATGCCTAAAGCTGGGACTTTAGGCATTCCAAAAAAGTTTGGGACGTCTAAAGTATGGGTTTAGACATCCAAAAATAATTTTGGGACGTCTAAAGGTTTCCCTACATACATATAATTACAAAAATGCCACCGACTGTCTTTTTAACCACCCAATTTTAAATTTGTGACGTCCTTTGGGGTGGTTATATCCTAATTCTGTAGTAGTGCATGCAAAACTTGAAACCATTGACATTGTATGATGTAAACCTTTTCGAATAATCAAGAGGGCCAATTGCTAGAGCTCTAAAATCTGGTGAGTATGGGTTGTGGTCATTTAGTATTCTGCGTGCAAACTAGCTTAGGAATTCTCTATAGACCTTTTTGTCAACTTTCGTGGATGTTTGTGTATGGATCTTGAGTTGGTGCTTAACATGACATCTGAATTCCCTGTAATTAATCTTGGAAAGGTGATAATGAAATGAAAGTTAAAAATGTTACGAAAGATATAGAATAACATGTGAGTGTACAATTCTTACTTCATGAAAGGTTCAACTTGAGTTCAATTAATCAAGACATGTCTATGCACTTGTAAGTTCTCAGTTGTTATTAGTCTTAAGTTCTCAGTTCCTCCAACTAGTTTACCAACATGAGGAATAAATTCTCCTGATGTTGGCGCAGGTTTAGGACAGTCGTCAACATGAGGTGGGCGGTTGAAAACCATCTCAAGGTCATCAAAGTACCTTGAACAAAAATATAGCACCTTATTCCCTATATAGCCTTCAGCTATAGAACCTTCTTGCCAAGCCTATTCCTTACGTAAGATTTCAATTTCCCAAGAAACTTTCAAAGCAAAGAAGAGAAAATTGATAATAAATCCTGAAAAGGATGACTAGCAAACATAAGAACTAACATTGAAGCACATATTTAAAATGAGTACCTCTCAATCGGATACATCCATCGATATTGTACTGGGCCAGTAAACTTTGTTTCATGAATGAGGTGGTCTGTAAGGCGAACCATCACTGTGAAAAAGGATGGAAGAAAGATCATCTCCAACTGACAAAGCGTAAGAATGATTTTGGACTGTAGCTGATCAAGCTCCTCAATGATCAAAACCTTATAACACAACTTCTGAAAGAAAGATCAAAGTTCCACCAAAACGATGGACACATCGGGAGGAAGTGCATTCTTTATAGCTAGAGGGAGTAACTATTGCATAAGAACATATGAGTTATGACTCTTTAGGCCAGCAACCTTTTGAGCCTGCAAGTCAACACATCGAGAAATGTTGCTTGAATACCCATAAGGAACTTTTAATTTCTTCAACGTCATGAGGAAGAGTTCCTTATTAGGTTTTGTGACGGTAAACTTCGCCGGCTGAAATTTGTCATTCTCATCTAGCCAAGTGTCTTAACTAAATCCCATGGCGCATAAATCTTTCCACGCCTGAAGGTGATCGTTTGTCTTGCCGGGTTTGTTAAGGAGTGTATATAACACATTATCGCAAATATTTTTTTCAATGTGCATGACATCAAGACTGTGGCAAAGTAAATTAGATTTCCAATATGGAAGAGTGAATAAAATACTTATCTTCTTCCATTGCTGAGGTGCCGAAGTCCTACGCGTCTTTGAACTCGAACTCAACAAAGCTGCTATAAGATTTCTGTACCGGATAAAATTTGAGGTGGTCCTCTTTTTTCTGGTTTCCCATTGAAGCGATTATGCTACAATCTGAACTTGTGCCTTCTATTGAGAAACCTCTGATGGCCCATGAAGCACCACTTTCTGCTGTGGTGAAGGCATACTGTGTCAGAGTAAATATTACAAGCTAGACATGCTGACCTAGTATGCACATTCCAACCAGATAATGTGCCAAGGCTAGGAAAGTCACTAATCGTCCATATCAAGGCTGCACGCAAGTTGAACAATGTCTTCCCATAAGGGTCGTATGTCTCAATGCCAACATTTCATAGGTCAAGCAATTCTGCAATAAGCGGTTGGAGATACACATCGATGTCACTACCCAGTGCCTTTTTGCCTGGAATAATCATATACATAATAAAGAAGCTTTGTTTCATACACATCTAAGGCGACAAGTTATAGTGAACTAAGACTACTGGTCAAATACTATAACTTGTGCTAAGATTCCCAAATGGATTGAAATCGTCGGTCACTAAAGCAAGCCGAACATTTCTAGGGTTAGCCACGAAAGATGGAAAGGCATTGTCAAATGTTTTCCAGGAATCTGCATCCCGAGGATGTCTTAATTTACCGTCTTCATTCTTATCAACGTCATGCCACCTCATGTGCTCCGCCACATTTTAGACGACATAAATAATCTTTCTAGGTGAGGTTTCAAATGGAAATACCTGAGAATCTTTGCAAGTTTCTTCTTTTGCTTTTTCCCCTTCCAAATTGTCTTGTACCTTGATGTGTGGCATATCTTACAAGTCTTGCTGTTAGAATCGTCTCCCCAATACAGCATACAATCATTGGGGCATGCATTAATCTTTTGATAGTTCAACCCCAACCTGTTGATAATCTTGTTGGCCTCATAGATGTTATGGGAATCTCAGTGCCGGGTAATGCATCTTGTAATAATTCAAGCAACATCGACATTCCCTTATCTGTGATTCTACACAAGCACTTGATATGATACAATTTAATCAAGAAAGATAATTTAGAACATTTTTGACAACCTTGATATAAAGGATGATCTGCTTCATCCATCAAGCTGAAAAAATCCCAAGTTGCTTCATTCCTGATGAACACCAGATCAGAACCTTACAGTTCTTCATTGAAGTTGTTGCCTTGAAATCCAAAAGCATCACGCACAGCATCATTAACTGGATCATCGACCTCTAGTTGAACTCATACTGCTAAACTTCAAGGAAAAGCATCATCATATCTCATACCAGCCTTCTCACCATGAACTACCCAAAACGTATAGTCTTACGGGAAAGGCTTCACAAGCAAATGTTCCTTAACAACTTGTCATGCATGTCACTTCTTAAACTTACAACTTCGACAGGGCCAGACGATCTTGCCATTACAGCTGGCTTGAGTGAATGCAAAATCCAAGAAATTGTTTAAGCCGTACAAATATTCCAAAGAATTGTATGGCAACATGATCCATGATTTATCCATAGCTACCAGTGAGAGAGAATAAAGTATAGTGAAGAAGATGAATGAATGTAGAATGACGAATGCCTGGAAGTGTAATACCCCAACTTGTGATTAAAGGCTAATTATGATCTTAATGATGTAATTATTGCTAATCTTGTTGTAAATATGTTGTAAACAATGTTTAAGCTTATATTGGAGTCTAATGATGATTTGGCAAAGGTTATGATAATCAGGGGCGAAATTGGAAATTCACTTACCGATTGATCGATTACTGAAGAAGAAACTCATTGGTAACTTGAAGATCAGCGGTTGAGATTAAAAGTCAAAGGAATCAATAGTTAGGATTTAACCATGGGGTGGAATCCTATGTAAATGAAATCATGTGAAATCAAGGGGAAGGAACAAGATTGTGCCAAGTGTCATTATGAGGACCCTTAGATTAAAGTCAATATTTCAAACTCATTTTCTCTTCCCTCTCTCCTCTAAGTCGGTTAAGTATCTGTGGGCTAAGAGAAAATCTGAGTTTTTATCTTCGCTCTCCATTCTCTCCATTCGTTGCAACTGAACTAAGAAAGAGAAAGAGAAAAGCTTAATTTTGAGTAAGTGATTGCTTTCATATGCTCAAGTGTTCTTCATTAATGTTGTTTATGAGTTTGGGAGCTTTCTTTCTATGGTTGTAGAACTTTGAAAGGTGGTGAATTGGTGTTTGCTCAAATCTGAAAGTTGGAGAAACAGAGATTTGGTTATGGCAAGTGAAAGAGGTGATGATTTGATGTATTTTGATGGTTATATTTTGAATGTTAGCTAAGTTTTATAAATTCTGGAATTTTTCCCTCAATTTGGTGTTAAATGAAAGTAGGAATTGGAGAGAGTGTCACTGTTGAATTGGTAGCTTATGGTATTTTGAGTTGGTTGGGATTGATGTAGAAGTAGGGAATGAAAGTGTTCATGATTGAGTTGTAGAGTGGAATGTTGAGATCTAAGGGAAAATTGTATTTGGAGTGTGATTTTGGGTATTTTAAGGTTACCAATAGGTTCCTTATGGAATTTTAGGTGAGAATGAGCTTTGGTACGAGTTTAGGACCTATTGGGATCAGTTTTGGTCACTTTGGAAAACCTTATCAGTTGTTGCGATTCTGGCTTCTGATGCGCATCACTCAAGTAAGGGATGAGCTCACTCGAGTCCAGCAGTAGGTTTCTATTTTCTTTGGTTTTCACATTGGGGTTTTCAAGTAGAAATGCAAGAGTGCACTTCCTGACTTGCGAGTAAGATATGATCCCACTCGAGTGAGCATGGGTATGCTTGAGTGTAAGAGGGTTGGAGCTATAGGGTTGTGTCTTGGGTAGTCACTCACAGGTGGATGTCCAAGAGTGTGTCCTAGCACTCACAAGTGCTGGACCCTCACTCGGGTGCATTTGGCTGTGCTTGAGTGAGGTTTTCCCTTGGAAGTAGTCTATGCTCTCGGGCAAACACTCTTGGTGTTCCACTTCCTGATGCTCGAGTGCAATGAGCACTTCATAGCCAAAAATGTTGTTCTCGGCCAAACACTCGCGAGAGAGGATGCTTCTCACTCGAGCATTAGTGCCCCATCACTCGAGTGAGTCCATCTTCACTCAAGTGAGGCAACCAAGATTCAGCATTTTGCTTTCAAAGAAGGAACTTTAGGGTAGTGTCTCCTAACCCTATAGGCATATGTTTAGGTTTCTAATAAGCACCTAAAGAGTTTAAATGATAACCAACATCAACTAATATGAAATTAAGAACTTGGAAAAGGAATTAATCCAATGTCCTTACTCTTGGTTTTAGGCTTTGATATTGGCCATACCCGTGAGCCGACAGTGCCAGAGGACGTCAGGAAAGTACAAGGTAGTAACTCTCTCTTTATACCATATGTAATGCATTGATGTGTGTTATATCATTGATTTGTTATAAAATTTGTATGCTGTAACATTTGTGGATATGTGTAAGCACCGTCATACCAATAGTCCTTAAGTAGCTAACAACGGATCGGGTAAGGGTTGTGTGCCTTCTCAGCGGAGAAAGGGGATGAGCATGAGGTGTAACTTTGTGATTAGGTGAAAGCCTAATTGTGAAGGCCTATGGGCCAATTATGAAATATGGGTAGCTATGTGAGCAATAAGGCTATGTGTATGCACTGCCTCACCAATAGTCCCTCAGTAGCTAACAATAGTTCAGGTTAGGTCGGTGTGCCTTCCCGGGGGAGAAAGGGGATGAGGGTGGAATGTGATCTGTATGCTGATGTATGATGATTTACTTACATGCTATGTGTTTATGTGTGGTATAAATGATTTGTTACTACTGGGATTCTTTTGAATCTCACTCTTTCCTATGACTAACCTTTCAGACAAGGCAAGTGGCTCTAGGGAAAAGGGGATAACCAAGAGCGGATAGGACTTCTTAGACACATATGATCAAGACTGTTG
Organism: Inga oerstediana; assembly: GCA_963210345.1. NCBI lineage: Eukaryota > Viridiplantae > Streptophyta > Magnoliopsida > Fabales > Fabaceae > Inga > Inga oerstediana. The sequence continues at coordinate 63,938,258 of OY723401.1, read as the reverse complement.
GTTGTCTATTTTTGGAACAGGATTACTGTATATATTTGGGGTTGTAAATATTGTTTTGATTTTGTAATCCCCATTTTTGTGAAATGTTACACCCTATATATATGTAACCCACGAGTTGTCGGGATTTTAATTTCTACACCCTGATATGTATAAATGTGACAAAACTACTCAGGTAATTATATTCGAATGTGACTGAGAGACTAGGTTACCTGTGTTTTAAACTACTTTTTTAAACACCCTATCTCTAAGATAGGTGATTCTAAATGATAATCACTAATTATTGGTCTCTATTTCACTTTAATTTCATATTTCGGATGTAATTACAGTAAGGGGGTTACATTTTGGTATCAAAGCTGTAGTTCCTGGAAAGTGCAGGGTTTGTTAAGATAGATCCCTTAGTTGACTTTAGGGATAGAAGATCTTTTGTGAATAATTGTTGTGTATGCACATGTATGTTTTATTGATATGGATGTATACGAGATTTGTGAATATGTGTGCATACTATCTTTGTTATATTAAAATTGAGAGAAGACACAAGAAGAAACTGCAGAGGGATCCCATAGATCTCCATCTCATACAGCCCTAAACCAAGAATCATATGGGATTCCAGTTCGAGAGGATCGAGATATGCAGTACTGGGTTGCCAAGTTCTGCAAGCACCTACCTCCTGTGTTTAAAGGCAAGTTTGATCCTGAAGCGGCTGAAGACTGGGTGAATCGGCTTGAGGAGTTCTTTGAGCTTCTGGAGTGTCCTTCGGAGATAAAGGCCCGATTGGCAATCTATAAGCTTGAGGGTGATGCAGATCAGTGGTGGAAGAATATTACCCTGTCTTTGCGAACCGCGAATATACTGTTAGATATTATTAGTTTTGATGATGTCAAATATAGATGTGAAATGATAAGAGCAAAAAGTTTATATAATGTATTTCTTTGACTAATTACTGTGTTAAATGTGAAATATCTTGTAATTTAATTAAGTTGAATTATGTAGGAAGAATGAGGAGACAAAATTATCAAATATACAAAGAAGTTATTGAATTGATAAGAATGAACAAAAGGAAGAAGAAGAAAGAAACTGAAGATAGTCAAGAAGCTGCCTAATCGGATTATGGAGAATGATTATCAAGAGGAAAATAAAAAAGAAAGATATTGAAGAAAGAAGAACTTGGAAGATCTACCAAGAATATCAAGATTCAAGTTATTATAAGTAATTTTGAAGATTTCATAATTTTGAGGCACTATTTGGCATTGTAGCAGTTGGGACTATTTGGAACTGTAGCGGCGGTACTGTAGCAATCACTTGAGTGAGGCACCATAGTGCTCGAGTAAGGCACTGTAGCATATAGGTACTGTAGCATGCAAATCACTATAGTGCTCGAGGTGCAAAGAGGAAATGCAAAATCACTGTAGCAAGTGTGGCACTGCAGCACTCGAGTGAAGGAAGAACACACTCGAGTGTTGGGCGACTCTGTTCAGCTCTGTTTTATGTTAAGCCTGACAGAGGTCCGGTATTTTGGCCATATCTTTCAAACCACACATCGGATTGACCTGAAACTAGTGGGCATATGAAAGAAACTCACAACAGGAAAAATGTACACCAAGATCACATTGAAAGAAGCTCAAATGAAGGAGATATGATCCGTTGAAAATGACACTAAAATCATCATCAATTTCCAGGACAGGTTCGATATTTTGAACATAACTCACAAACCACACATCGGATTGAGACGAGACTAGTGCCATATGAAACTAGACTCAAAGGGCTTTCCATGGATAAGTAAGTTTCCTAATTTGAACTTATATTCTAGGAGATATGCCTTCTAAAATTTGATGCTTGTGCAGTCTAGTGGGATAGACACTCTTTCGATCATAACTTGCAGAATACAAGAAGTTTGGAGCTGATTCTTTTTGCATTGGAATGCATATGGCATGAGCTTTCTTATGATATATCATTACAATCAAATAAATAAATTTGGTCTAATCTGGCCCCACATCACTCATGAGGGCAAAAACGTACTCTTGAAAAATGTCATGCGAGTGTTGTCCAGAAGCGGCAGAAGTGTGGAGAAATTTAGCAACACTCGAGAACTAGGATCCACACTCGAGCATCAAGTTGCTTTGCACTCGAGCACATGCAAGTGTTGACATGAAAGTGTTAACTCTAGAAGAATTATGACTAAAGAAACATGAGGCGTACTTGAGCAGGACTGGTTGCACTCGAGTGATGACTAGAATTGCACTCGAGTTCCTGCAAGTGAAAAGCAGCAAGTGTTTGCCCGAGAGGAAGCCAGAACATGAAATTGTACATGCACTCGAGTGAGGCTTCTTCACACTCGAGTGAAGTCCTGACATAACCAACGTAGAAAGTTCAGACTCTCATAGCCATCAATCCAAACGTGGTTAAATGTTGTACATTCATTATGTTTTCACTTTTTATTGTTCCTAAACATCAACTAACATATATTTCAAGTGTAAAATAGGAGATTAAACATTTTGATTGCATCTTCAAGAATGGAGGTTATTTATGGCAAATATTGTTACTCAACGTGATGAGTCCCAGAAGCCAGAAATTCAGCTTTTGACCAATGATCCAATATACCTATGACTAACACTTCATCATATGAGTGATTAAGCATTTTTGTAGTGTGAAACAGGAAATATAATGTTGAGATTACATATTCAAATGAGAGAGTCAATTATGGCAGGCAACATTATTACACATTAAGTATCGGCTACCTACCACGACAAAAGATTGACCCACCATGAATAAATATCTGAAACACAAACGTTCCACAATGTGACGTACAGCTCAAAATGAATCATCCTGCTCTTCAACAAGAGGCTCCACTCTGCAATGGACATATCATAGTGGCTCGTTATTCAAATGTACACAACAGTCAAATGAAGCAATGGGACTCCAACGGATGAATGCTCACAACGGTCATCATGTTCATCAACTATAAATGAGAGAGCATTCAAAGTCGATGAAAAATAGAGACAAAAAATAACAACGAGAAAAATGATAGAAATATGAATCCACTGCTTCTACCCAAACACTCTCTGTTTTCCAGTTTCTATATTACTTATCATTGAGAGAGTAATTATTTGTATTGTACTTCAGTGAGCATTATATCTACTCTGTGAGAGAGTTTGTAAACACTTTCAACTGTATTTCTGAATTGATCTCAAGGTAGAGGGACCTTGAGAGGGTTGATTTCCTTACAGGGGAAGCTGTAGAGAGAATTGCCAGTAAGACATTCTGCTCGTAAGACTTACAAGGTGCAAGTCGTAGAGAATGTTGCTGCTCATAAGACTTACAGGGGTGTAAGCAGGAGAGAATGTTGCTGCTCATAAGACTTACACAAGTAAGCAGGAGAGGAAGATTTTCGGGATTGCTCTGCTCATAAGACTTGTCGTAAAGGGGAGTATTTCAGTGAGAGATTTGTAAAAGGTTTCACAAGTACCCGGCTAAACTTGTGGTATTGTAAAGGCTTTTCTTGTGCCCGAATTAAACAAGAAGATAGTATATTTGAAAATCTCAGGAGGAGCCTGAGGACTGGACGTTGGCCATCACAGATTGGTTGCATATTCTCTTCCCTAAGCTCTTATATTTCCAGCATATATTATTTACTATAACTGTTGATTTATAATTTATTACCTTCATACTTTCCGCTTTCGTTAAAATGCGAAAAGATTTCCAAAGTTCTTATGTTTTTATCATACACCCAATTCACCCCCTTGTATGATAGCCGGTTCTAACATTTGCTATCAGAGCCTGGGCTCTTGTTTAAAGGACTTAACCATCTCAAGAGTTACAATGCCTGATTTTGGGTGTTTTATATTTTCAGAAGGTTTTGATTATACAATCCCACATCTTTTGAAAGATATTGATTTTTGGTTTTGGAAAGCTAGAATGACTAGTTTTATAAAAGCTTATGATTTTGATATGTGGAATGCTTTTACAAATGCTTTTGATTTCAAACCAAGAAAGGATTGGAAACAAAGTGAGTAGAAAATGTTTTCGTTGAACATTAGAGCAATGAAAATTCTGTATAGTGCTTTAACCGAAAATGATTTTGAGAAAATTTGATTTTGTTCTAATGCTAAACATATCTGGGACAGTCTTGATTCTATTTATGCTTCTAACAATTGTGTTGAAGTGGAAAGTGTTGACAGTTCATGTGAAACTACACACTACGCATCTACTATGCATGAACAATTAGAAGTTGATGATGAAGATGGAGAAATCATAGAACACTTCCATACAGTCAACATGGATAAACAAGAAAAAGAGGATTCTCGAAAAGAGCTCAATATGGACAGACATGAAAAATCACTCTCCGTAGCTCAAGATGAACTTAAGGTAAAAAGTTTCAATTCTTCTTGTGATTTTCGTAAAACTAATTTTCAGAATCTACATAAGATTGTTTTTCAACCAATTGTTGATTCTATCGAGAAAAGCAAAAATATTTTCAAATATGCTGGAAAGTTTGTTGGGAAGAAAGAATGTTCAAATAAAATCCATTCGAATTTCTACTCTCATGATCGACATAATGCTTGCATGATTTCCCATAATGCATATCTTGATACAATTTGCAATTATTATGGCAAATCCGGTCATATTTCTAACACATGCTATATTAGAAGAAATTCCTATGTGAGAAATAAGTATATTTGGGTACCGAAGAAATATGTAAAGGTTAATACTAACAATCAAGGACCCAAGTATATGTGGGTACCAAAATGTCCATCTAGTACTTTACGTGTGCAGATTGATTATAAAAAAGAATGGACATAAGGGTACGGAGAAGATGAAGAAGAAGCCAAGAGATTCTCATACACCAATAAAGAGGTTCATATCAAAAAGGAGAACTCTAGAGGCACCCTTTGCTAGAGCTACAGAGTATAACAGAGAAAGAAGCAATGGATAAAAGGAGTATGTTCTACCTCAACGAAGGGCTATCATAATGTACCATTCAACTATTTTAAGAAGAACAAGAAGAGGAGGATCTCTCATACATAAAGAAAAATACTCTCAAAGCCTACATCATATGAGAATGTTTTGCATAATCCTAAAGCCAAATATGCAAAAATAGAACTTCAAAGAAAGATGCAATGGGTATGCAGAAGCAATCCTTCAAGCACCTAACGTAAAAGTAATCAACGGTAAAACCTCCTACAGTATCATCTTTTATATTTATTGAGGTTTATACCTTGTTACTTTTACCTTAGGTATGAGCATTGCACATATAACCCCCTTCGATAATCAGGCCGAGAGTAGCGTTTAAGCACATTTAATTATCGAATGAGAAATCCAGGACAATTAAAAACTTTTGAAAACACCTGTACAAATGGATCTCCATTCATTTCATTCATTAAAACAAATGGCCTGTTTGGTCTGTTACATATACAATATCAGAGTAAGCACAAATCTCGACGTTCACCCGGGATAATAACATTAATCCAATGGTTTATACAAGGCATCATTGCCCATCTCAGTATCCATACCAGGGATTACACAAAACTAAAGTACTATGATCTATACAATATATTTACAATGATCCAAAATGATAACCAGTTCGATATGAAACCAAAATATTTAACTAAGACTACCGCTGGTAGTCCTAATCGTCCTTTGCCACTCGCTTGCTTTTCGCTCCAGTAGCAACAGTTTATTTATATGATGCATATATACAAAGCAAGTCACATATATCACAATGCAGCAATCAATATTCGAGACCAGGCTTTCGCCACGTTCCCTTCACTATCACTGTAATCGAGTCCGGGCTTTCGCCACGTCCCCTTCACTTTCACTTTAATAGAGTCCAGGCTTTCGCCACGTCCCCTTCACTTTCACTTTATTCGAGTCCGGGCTTTCACCACGTCCTCTTCACTTTCACTGTATTCAATGACTAATGCAAACATGCAATGCAATACACATGATATAGGATAAAGTGTCACTACCTTTGTCTTTCCTTCCTTGAGTAGGCACAGGCCTTCTATGCTTCGGGCAGATATCAAAGCCTAAAGTCATAATTAAGGATGAAACATTATTCTCTATTCCAATACTCAATTAACTCTTCAACTCTTAGATTTGGTTATCAATAATGACCCTTAAGAAGCCACAAATGCCTCATATAAAACCCCTAAAAGGTTGGGAAACAAAAGGTTGAAGGTCACTTTTTGAAAACACTAAGTGCTGGAACACAGGGGTTGGGCTGCGGCCCGCCCTTCCTTGGGCTGTGGCCCAAATATGGTCAGAAGGCCGTGGGCTACGGCCCGCCACTCATGGGCCGCGGCCCGAATTAGGCCAGAAAGGTTTGGGCCGCGGCCCAGAAATTTCCTGACTCTGGGCTGAACTTCATAAAACCATAACTAATTGTAGAAAAATCGAAACGGAGTGATTCCAAAGCCAAATGAAAGGTATTTGAGTCCTATTTCAAGGAAAAATATGGCCTATAACTTAAAATCATCACAAAAATACAGAATCACCGAAAACCCAACATTACTCCAAAACAGAGTTCTGTTTTTGTACCAAACTTTGGCAAAGCATAACTCTCAGAATACTAAACGAAATGACACAAAATATATGTCTATTTTGAAGCTTGGGATGTGAAATGTAAGACTGGAAAGTTTCACAATTTTCTGAAATCATTTGGTCACTCAAAAAGTCCACACAAATAAACTGCCCAGACAGAGTTCACATTGACAGCATTTTCCAACTTTTCTACCAAAGTGTTCAATGACTCCAAAATCATTAACCAAACATATTCCCATACAATTTTCCACAAGGAACACAATGGTAACCTCAAAATGACCAAATTCACAATCTAACCACATGCCCTGTTTTGACCAATACACCAAAACCAACACAAAGTTCCCAAACTTCACTTTTAATGATTCAAACCAATCCATTTGTCCAAAAGACATCACAATATACCATTTCCATTATCACAACATGCCAAACTCACTAAGACCCTAATTTTTGAAAATAGGGCAGAAATTTCCAGAAAAATCAATGCTCACCAACATCCACAATATATATATATAAAAAGGGAGATAACACTCACCTCTTTCACTTTGCCAAAGAGATTTCTTGATTCTTCAACTTTCACAATCTCTTGAGGTCATAAACTAACACCAATGAACACATTTCAACCATCACAATGAAGCTCTTCATTCAAGGATCAACATTAAAGAAGGAAGTTTGAGCAATGGAAGCCATTTTCCTTACCTTTTTGCAAGCTCTTCTTCTTCTTTGCTGCAAAAATGTTGACAGAAAATGGAGAGAGAAGAGAGAGAGGACGAGAGAGAGAGATGGAGGTGGAGTGGAGAAATGAAGAATGATGATTATTTCCCTCTTACCATGCTTCATCCATCGAAAATGAGGGAGGGAGAGAGAAAAAAACATTAAACAATTGGGGGATTTTGACTTTTCTCTACCTCTCTCATACTCTCATCTTGACACATGTCAATTCTTCATTGGCTCCCATAAAGGTAAACCACCAATTAGTTACTTTAATCCCTCCATTAGCCATTTAATCACACTTCTCATTTCTCTTTTAGCTAGTAATTAATTTTCTCTATTAATCACTAACTAATTGCCCAACAATTTCATTCTTTCAATTTCCCAACAATTATGACATATTAAATAATATTGTCACCAATATACATTAATTTAACTTTAATCCGATAATTATCCTCAATAATTATCATTAGGCCTTAATCAAAAATTGGGGCGTTACAGCACATATGTTTTCACAATCTTTAGAAAAATTATACATAAAGAGTTGCAATGTTCATTAGTCTAACTTGTTATGCATATAGATACTTCATGAGAAAACAATGTTTATGCATAAAGTTATACTTAATTCATTATGTTCAATTTCTTTGAAGTGACTATATTCTTAGAGCATGTGAATTATGATTCTTTCAAGCTAACCATGAGTGGATCCAAGTAGAATTGGATACCCATGGAAGAAAAATGGTTATATGATTTTTGCAGGAATAATTTGAAAAAGAAGCATGACACTCAAGTGCAGAAGTGAACACTCGAGTGCAAGGCATGTTAACACTCGAGTACTGGTTGGTCACTCGAGTATGGATTTGAATCCTATGCTCTACTTTTAGATTGCAAAATAGGGATTCACAGAGTGTGCAGAAACTCTAAGGACACTCTTGAATTCATCAATAGTACTATCACACACTCGAGCAAGACTTTAGCACACTCGAGTATTTGAAGAACTCACCTGAAAGTGCATCAAGAACTCGTGAATGCCACAAGTATAAATGGATAAATTAGCTTCAAAACATGGTTTACTCAAGTGATATTGGAGGACTTGAGTACAAAGATACAAGAAGATGGAAATTAACTTGAGTGTCTACAAGTTACACTCAAGCCAGGTACACTGTATTATTAATTAAAATTTCAACAATTGCACCCATTCTTTTCAACTCAATTAGAGTGGTAAATTCTTGCTCATTACTACATACCATTAGCAGTCAATGATTTATGGTTTTCAAAATATTTTCAGATTGCTAAATGTATTGAAATAGAATTGTGCGTAATTTTTCTATGCATTGGAAATTTGAAATGCACATTTCACTAATGTACTTGGATTTCAATTCATCCTGTTTATAAAATGTATATATATATTATTTGAAAATTATTCATATCTTGTTTGCATTCAAATCGGTTTCAAAATTGGAAGTTAATATTTTTTTTAAACTGAAAGTCAGAAATGCTTCAAATTCATTTATCAAAGTATTTTCCCATCATTGACACATTGATCTTAAATGTGCTATCCAATACTTGAACTCTCTTTAGTCTTCATTCTCTAACATGCTAGACCTTACATCTAACAAGTTAACTATCTATATGAGTTCCAAGTGTATTTCCTTGAAAAGAATTCAACTTGTGAAAGCCTTATGCCAGATGCATAAATCTTTAGTTGATTATGTTATTCCAAGCATTATAAATGTTTATTATTGCATTAAATGTTGATGCATTAACCATTATTATGGAATAACATACTGATATTCTAAAACTCTAGTCATTTGTACTAATGAGTATGTGCTTCATCATCCATAAATCAATGTACTCATTTTGTTGCTCAAATACAATAATATTTGTCTTCATCAATTTTTTGAGTAACTAGAATCTTGTACTTTAAGTCTTGCTGCCTTGAATATTCATCCATTTTAAGACGCAACTCTAAAAGGCAGGGTTATCTCTTGATCAATACTAAAGTCATCATGCTTATATATGTCAAGATAAGTCATTTTGTATAATTCATTTTTCATATGACTTTTGTTCTTGAGAAAATTCTCCAACATGTTAACTCTTATAATTAACATGTTATCTTAGTTGAACTCCTCAGTGAAGCTTTCGGATATATATTTTATAACTGTTGACTTCCATTGTTTTGGCATAAGCATTGATATTTAACAAGCTTCATAAATGAGTTTTCATGCATTTAAAATCTTAATGTCATAATGCATATTTATGATTTGAAAGAACATTTGAGATCTTGAAACAATTTGCATATCTCATTATCATTGTTAAAAATTTGATTTCATTCATGATTCGTCATTTTAAAAAAATGATAATTAAGGATAAGCTTTCTACTCTCTTTGATCGGACTTACATCGATTGCATGAAAATCTTATCAATGACATATTTTCTATATAAAGTTTATTTACAAATTGTCATTGATCATCATCATTCCTGGTATCACTTGTTCGTTATACTTTATAATGACTTGATTTTATTGGATAAAATTATATCTTGGTCTTTGTTGGTTTATGATACTCTTTGCTTAAATATCATATGATTTAATTATATAAGAGCATAAAAGTTATAATGTCTAATATCATATGGACCCAAGAGAAAGTTGGGTACCAAAGAGCATTATTATAAGTTTGCAGGAATTAACCGAAATGCTCTGCTTTAACATATAAAGATCAGAGGCTAATAGAAGAGGCATGACTGATAGTGTTGTAGTGTGAGTAAAAGTAGAATATGTGATATTGCTCAAATGACACCCCAGCACTAGCAAGTGACCAGCTATTGATCTAAGCAGGGAAACAGATGTTTAGAGGATGACATGATATTCTACCAGAACTGGTCTTCCTAATCCTTCAGTCTTTGGTTCATCTATCAAGGGTTATCTGAAAGAAGAGGTTCTACACTTTCATACTAAGCTTACTATAAACAATGTTGAGATCATCATTCATTGATAAGTTGAAGTAGCTGTGTGACTTAGTGAACTAGAACTTCAAAGTTCTATTTGAGATGATGGATGACAAAATAAGGGTGCTATGTGCTATGGTGAAATTAAAATTTCTCAATGATGTTTGCTAAGCAAGGGGCACATATTAAGCCAATATGCACATAAAGCCTTACTTCGAGCTCAACTTGGTATCCTCAAGTAGCAACAGAGATTACATCGTCAGATCATATATTCAGACAGTGACTAGCCAACCATGTATTAATGGACTACAGAGGATTATAACTCGAGTGAGGTATTGTATTCTTGCTTAATTCAAAATTTTTGAGTTGCATCACTTGAGTCAACAATCGAGTAATGATCGAGTAGAATCACTCAAGTGACCACTCAGGTGATATTGGGTTATACCAATTAAAATCCCTGATTAGCAATGTCATTTTTAAAATTTGATTTCGCTCCAAATCTTCATACTTTCAAAATCATTTTCTCTATAAAGCTACCAATGGTTTTTCAATTCCAGGAAGGTAATTAACTATTTTTCCTAATAACGAATTTTTTTAAACTATATTAAGGGGGAGCGTCACAGTCATATGTGTTTTATATCTTGAAAGCTCATCTTCCTTTATTGGAAGAAAATCCTTTAATATACTCATCTATATTCACCATGTCTTGATTAGTTTTGATGATGAGTTATTCTTATATTGTTCTTTTCATGATCTTAATTTTAATATATCATATGGAAAGGAATAGTTTGTTACTTGATTGAACTAACAATTCTCTTTGCAAAGAAAGATTTAAATTTATGACAGGAGAATTTGTTTTGTGCAATAGCATTCCTCAACATACTACAAGAAGACTTTATCAACCTTGAGGATGTTTTTAATGCTCAGTCAAGGAATATATATTGGCTACAACATTCAAAGCAATAGAAATGAGCATTGAACATGCTGAACAAAAGCTTAACTCAAATGGTGAATATTGCAACAACATGAACATACATCAGAGTTGTATAAAGCACAACAACATACCCCAGCATTGCCAAAGAAGCAACGGACTTCATGGAGCGTTTCATCATTTTTCTAAATCTACATGAGCGTTTCTAAATCATCTCTCTTTACATTTCAAGAATACGTTTCATATATTTCATTTATCTTGATTATAAAAGTTTTCTTGAAAACCTCTCCAAATCTTTTTTAGTTCCCTCTCATTAAAAATGAAAGTACTTTCACATAGGGGAGAGTCAATTGTTTTCTTGCCTTACTTCAAAAGCCTTACTTCTTTATATATTTCAAACTTTTTGCTGATGTCAAATAGGGGGAGAAAATGTAAGAAAAATATGTATGTTGCATTATATATGTATGTTGCACTTCATTCAGACACATTTTTCTTAAAGGATGCATTATATATGTATGTTGCACTTCATTCAAACATATTTTTCTTAAAGGATTTGTCATCATCAAAAAGGGGGAGAATGTTAGATATGATTAGTTTTGATGATGTCAAATATAGATGTGAAATGATAAGAGCAAAAAGTTTATATAATATATTTCTTTGACTAATTACTGTGTTTAATGTGAAATATCTTGTAGATTAATTAAGTTGAATTATGGAGGAAGAATGAGGAGACAAAATTATCAAATATACAAAGAAGTTATTGAATTGATAAGAATGAACAAAAGGAAGAAGAAGAAAGAAACTGAAGATAGTCAAGAAGCTGCCTACTCGGATTATGGAGAATGATTATCAAGAGGAAAATAAAAAAGAAAGATATTGAAGAAAGAAGAAATTGGAAGATCTACCAAGAATATCAAGATTCAAGTTATTAGAAGTAATTTTGAAGATTTCAAAATTTTGAGGCACTGTTTAGAACTGTAGCGGCGATACTGTAGCAATCACTCGAGTGAGGAACTGTAGCATGCAGATACTGTAGCGTGAAAATCACTGTAGTTCTCGAGGTGCAAAGAGGAAGTGAAAAATCACTGTAGCAAGTGTGGCACTGTAGCACTCGAGTGAAGGAAGAACACACTCGAGTGTTGGGCTACTCTGTTCAGCTTTGTTTTACGTTCAACCTGACAGAGGTCAATATTTTGGCCATATCTTTCAAACCACACATCGGATTGACCCGAAACTGGTGGCATATGAAAGAAGACTCACAACATAAAAAATATACACCAAGATCATATTGAAGAAGCTCAAATGAAGGAGGTATGATCCGTTGAAGATGAAACTAAAATCACCATCACTTTTCAAGACAGGTTCGGTATTTCGAACATAACTCACAAACCAAATATCGGATCGAGATGAGACCAGTGCCATATGAAACTAGACTCAAAGGGATTTACATGGATAGGTAATTTTCCTAATTTGAACTTATATTCTAGGAGCTATGCCTTCTGAAAGTTGACGCTTGTGCAGTCTAGTGGGATAGACACTCTTTCGATCATAACTTGCAGAATCCAAGGAGTTTGGAGCTGATTCTTTTTGCATTGGAATGCATATGGCAAGAGCTTTCTTATGATACATCATTACAATCAAATAAATAAATTTTGTCTAATGTGGGCCCACATCACTCACGAGTGTAAAAGCACACTCTTGAAAAATGTCATGCGAGTGTTGTCCAGAAGTGGCTGAAGTGTGGAGAAATTTAGCAACACTCGAGCATCAAGTTGCTTTGCACTCGAGCACATGCAATTGTTGACATGAAAGTGTTAACCCGAGAAGAAATATGACTAAAGAAACGTGAGGCTCACTCGAGCAGGAATGGTTGTACTCGAGTGATGACCAGAATTGTACTCAAGTTCCTGTGTGTGAAGAGCAGCAAGTGTTTGCCAGAGAGGAAGCCAGTATGTGAAATTGTACATGCACTCGAGTGAAGCTTCTTCGCACTCGAGTGAAGTCCTGACAGAACCAAAGTAGAAAGTTCAGACTCTCATAGCCATCAATCCAAACGTGGTTAAATGTTGTACATTCATTATGTTTTCACTTTTTATTATTCCTAAACATTAACTAGCATATATTTCAAGTGTAAAATATGAGATTAAACATTTGGATTGTATCTTTAAGAACGGAGGTTATTTATGGCAAATATTGTCACTCAACGTGATGAGTCCCAGAAGCCAGAAATTCAGCTTTTGACCAATGATCCAATATACCTATGACTAACACTTCATCATATGAGTGATTAAGCATTTTTGCAGTGTGAAACAGGAAATGTAATGTTGAGATTACATATTCAAATGAGAGAGTCAATTATGGCAGGCAACATCATTACACACTGAGTATCGGCTACCTACCATGATAAAAGATTGACCCACCATGAATAAATGTCTGAAACACAAACGTTCCACAACGTGACGTACAGCTCAAAATGAATCATCCTGCTCTTCAACGAGACGCTCCACTCTGCAACGGACATATCATAGTGGCTCGTTATTCAAATGTACACAACGGTCAAACGAAGCAATGGGACTCCAACGGATGAATGCTCACAAGGGTCATCATGTTCTTCAACTATAAATGAAAGAGCATTCAAAGTCAATGAAAAACAGAGAAAGAAAACAACAACGAGAAAAATGATAGAAACATGAATCCTCTGCTTCTACCCAAACACTCCTTGTTTTCCAGTTTATATATTACTTATCATTGAGAGAGTGATCATTTGTATTGTACTTCAGTGAGCATTATATCCACTCTGTGAGAGAGTTTGTAAACACTTTCAACTATATTTCTGAATTGATCTCAAGGTAGAGGGACCTTGAGAGGGTTGATTTCCTTACAGGGGAAGCTGTAGAGAGAATTGCCAGTAAGACATTCTGCTCGTAAGACTTATAAGGTGCAAGCCGTAGAGAACATTACTGCTCATAAGACTTACAGGGGTGTAAGCAGAAGAGAACGTTGCTACTCATAAGACTTGCACGAGTAAGCAGGAGAGGAAGATCTTCGGGATTGCTCTGCTCGTAAGACTTGCCGTAAGGGGGAGTATTTCAGTGTGAGATTTGTAAAAGGTTTCACAAGTACCTGGCTAAACTTGTGGGATTGTAAAGGCTTTTCTTATGCCCGAATTAAACAAGAAGATAGTGGATTTGAAAATCTCAAGAGGAGCCTGAGGACTGGATGTAGGCCATCACAGATTGGACCGAACCAGGATAAATCGCAGTTTACATATTCTCTTCCCTAAGCTCTTATATTTCTAGCATATATTATTTAATCTAACTTTTGATTTATAATTTATTACCTTCATACTTTGCGCTTTCGTTAAGATGCGAAAAGATTTCCAAAGTTCTTAAGTTTTTATTATACACCCAATTCACCCCCTCTTGGATGATAGCCGGTTCTAACATATACCACTAGCCTGGGAAGTGTTCCAATAGCACTTAAATGAAAATATTTTCCCAACTCGGTGCGGTTGGAGAAAGAGATAAAATTTCTCAACATCAAGCAAGGGGACATGGAGACCTTCGATGAGTATTTGTCCCGTTTCATCCATCCAGATCATTTTTCTCTTACTTGCGAAAGATGGATAATGAAGAGCTGAGTTCGGATATGCTCATTTGAGGCCTGAGGCGAGATATGAGGAAGAGACTGGCCACTAATAAGTTCACTGAGTTTAACAAAGCAGTGGAAGAGTGCCGCATTACAGAAAGTAATCTGAGAGAGTTATACCCATCTAAAAGTACCGACAGCCTTGGTGAGCAAGGCAAGAGTAGCACCTTACAAAAGCGAAAGGGCTAGAGTTCATATAGGGGCAGTGGAAAGAAGCCCTATTAGCCTAGAGACCGCGAGTCTAAAAAGTTTGTGACAGAGAGGAAATGTCCCTGGTGCAATAAATCGCATTATGGAAAAAATTGCCAGGGTGAGATGATTTGCTTTAATTGCAAGCAACTGGGGCATCTTTTTAGAGATTGTCAGCGACCACAAGCGGAGCAGAGATGAGGGCTCAGGGCAGAGTATTTGCCATGACTCACTAGGAAGCCCAGAAGTCTCCTAATCTCATCCAAGTTATTGTCCTTCTTAATGGTCAAGTGTTACGAGTATTATTCGATTCAGGTGCCAGTCACACTTTTATTGCTTAGGATTGTGTAAAGCGTTTGGGTATGCCTATGCACAAGTTACCTTTCGATCTAGTGATGTCTACACTGATGGGTGTTAAGACTATGACTACTGAAGCTTGCCTAAACTGTCTCCTATCTATAGACTCTATGCGTCAGCTTTCGTTGTGATCTCTATGTATCACAAAGTATTCACAAGGTATTACTATTCATCAGCTTTCACTGCGATCTCAAAGTATCACAATGTATTCACAAAGTATTTTTAATGCATGACAAACATACATACAATGTTTCACACACAGTATAAGAGAGAGAGTCACTACCTTGTTCTTTCTTGACGCTCTTTGGCACCATGGGCTCTCGAAGGCGGCAAATGTCAAATCCTATAAGCCAAGTTAGGGACAACTCGTCAATCTCTTTTCCAAGTTCTTAGTTTTGTAGTACTTTAAGTTGATTATCATTTAAACTCTTTAGGTGGCTATTATAGGCCTAAACATATACCTAAAGGGTCAGAAGAAACTACCCCAAAGATACCTCTTTATGAAGCGAAACTCTAGTTTTAGGCTGACTCACTCGAGTATTGCCCACAATTACACTCGAGTCCTAGCGAGTGAGACATAGAAAGTATGTACCCGAGTGCATCAACACTTCCCAGAGTGGCCAGTGTACTCGAGCATTCACTTGGGCACTCGAGTGATAACACCTAGTCACTCGAGTCCCAACAAGTGGGGTGCAGGAATTGACAACCCAAGATGCTCACCCATAGTACTACATGCACTTGCACTCGAGTGATACCATATGCACTCCAGTGATAACGTATGTCACTCGAAGATAAAGAAGTTCACTCATGATCTCTGCCTGAAAACTCAACTAAAACACCGAGAATTTCATACCTCACTCGAGTGAGACCTTACCTCACTCGAGTGAGGCTTATCAGAAGCCAGATCACAGTAACATATATAGTTTTCCAGATCTACCCATCTTGCTTCCAATGGGTCCAAAACCTATACCAAAACTCATTCCCACACAAAATGTCATAAGGAACCTATTGGTAAACACAAAACACTTAAATTCCTTCCCAATTCACATATACCCTATTTTTACCCAAAATGCAACCCAAAAACCACTAAGAACTAATCACACTCCTACAATTTCCCAATCACTTCCAATTGTCCAAGGTCATAGTTTGGTACCAATTATACCACCAAACACTAACCAATTCGTATCTTTCATAATCACCAGAAATAAGGGTAAAAATCTAGAATTTCCAAAACCATACCAATGACCAAAACAATTATACTAAAATACTATAATTGCTCACTTATTCAACTTCTAATGATTAGATTCTTGATTCTCTAGCTTCCAAACTGATGCAAACTCTAAAACACCTTCTTTCAAAATCTTGAAACCATAATCATGAAGCCCTTACTATAATGAACAACTTTAGAGAATAGCATTTGGGCCAAAGAGACCATTTTCAAGGTCAAATTCTTACCTTTGTCTTTCTCTCTCTTGCCTAATTTAAGCGAACATAGAGAATGATGAGAGAGAGAATGAGATATTGTTGAAGTTACAGATTTTCATGCCCTCCCACACAACTTAGCCGACTTAGAGGGAGATAGAAGAGAGGAGAGTGTTTTTGAAACTTTGACCAATCCTATGGCCATCATAATGACACTTGGCAAGATCTCATTCTACCCTTTCATGAACTCTCACACTCATATACACACTTGATTCTGCCCCATTGATCATTCAAGAGTAAATCCTAGCCATTGTCCTTGGGTTACCTATGCGTTTCCTCTTCGATAACTGACCAACTGGTCGGTAATTTACCATTTTGCCCCTGATTATCACTATACTTACTAAACCATCACCAAACACATTTTACGTTAAAATTCACATTATATACTTCAAAAGTGCTTAATTAGGATTAATAACATAACTTTGAAGTTATTAGCCCTTAATTACAATTTAGCATATTAAACTGAGCATAGTACAAATCGGACTACTGCTGGATCTGCTGCATTTGTTGCTGCTGCTACTGAGCCACTGCAGCATGTGTCTTCACTAAATCTGACCATAGCTCCTCAACAGACTCGTTCCTCAGAGGCAGTGCTTTTGCCACAGACCATGCTAGGTTTGTTGCCTATCCCTAGCCTCTGCAAGCATCCAAGGTGCTCGGCCTGACCCAGACCCGCCTTCAAAGGGCCGTGGGGTCCACTGACCCTTGTGACTCCTGGGTCTGGGTTTCTCACAGCTCAGCCTGTGACTGCTGCATCTGTGCCTCCCATTTTATGAAACAATTAATTATAAATATAGTCAGTTTAATTTTATAAGCAATATAAGAATAAAATAACTTATAATGGCTGCCTTTGCCTGCTGAGAGGTCAGAGTCCCCATCACGGTGTCTATGCGTGATAGTAAATAACTTCCCATAGTCCGTCTGATGGTTCTCCTCCTATGCTATCCTCTCTTAAATCAATTACAAAGCTACAAAACTTAAATTAGGATAATGAACAACAATATCCTAAATTTATACTATGAAATTAACAGCTAAAAGTAATTGATAACGAGAAAACTTACCAGCTCGCTGTAAGTCACAGCAAAGGACTTCGATCCTACCGTGTGGAGGATCGTCTGCTGCCCTCGGCACCTTGACTTACTCTCTGTGTTATTTTTGATAATGTTACTCGAGGGACGACTTGAGTAATGAGTATGATCACTCGAATAGCCACTCAAGTAATGAAGTGCTAAAAGTTTGATTTTAATCTGATGTTCTTTAGTTTATTATCTATACGATTAACCTTTCATTATATTAGTTTCTTGAGTATTGTTGCAGAAAAACAATGAAGAGATCATGCTGTTGGATTCCAAGTTTTGATGATAACAAAAGGTAATTGTGTGAAAAGTATGTTTTTACAAGTTTAGCCAATGATTGTAAAGTTATCAAATGTATATGGAAAAGTTTGGAAATGTCTGCTATCAGTTTTTGCTGATGCACTCGAGCAACAGAGCTGGCACTTGAGCATAAAGCTATTTTGCACTTGAGCATCAATATATTTTGTACTCGAGCACTAGAAAGTATGGGACTGTGAGTGTTTGGCCGGGAGTCATGCAGAACAGAGAAGGATAAGCATGCCCGAGTAAGAGTGCATGTGCCCGAGTGATACATCAATACTCACAAGTGAGAAATCTAACTCTTTCAATTCTGATGCAAGTACTGAAAAGAAAGAGTATATTATAGAAGAATATTCTTCTCACTCGAGTAAGAGTAAGTATGCTTGAGTGAGGGCCCACATCACCTGCAAGTGCAAAATCTCACTCTTGCTAAAATGGTATGCGAGTGTTGTCTAGAGACGCAGCTCTTAGTGTAAAATACAAGGACACTCGAGCAAGAGGAGTTGTGCTCGAGTGAGGACCCACATCACTCGCAAGTGTAAAAATGCACTCTCTCAAATAATGTGGAAGTGCAAGTGTAAACCTGAAGCAAAAGGAGAAAATATGGTATTGCACTCGAGTAAACCCCCTCAGTGCTCGAGTGAAGCTATGCCAGAAGTCAAAAATGCACCAGTCCTACAGTGTTCAATCCGAATATGGTTTAATGTTATTTATTCATTCTATTTCTACTTATTATTATTATATAACATCATTTAACATATAATACAAGTGTGATACAGGAGTCTGAATGTTTGAATTAGGAAAACACAGAGGAAGTCAAACAATGGCAGGCAACATCATTACGACCAAACCAAATACGTACCTACCACGTTCAAAGATTTCAAAAGTACACATGCTGTTCCTTAGTAACATGATCCGCTCCGCAACGATTAGTATTCAATGGGCAAAATCTATTGGCTATAAATACAAAGCTTTAGAGACCACCGATAAGAACCAAGTAAAAGAATTTACATAAGCAAATTCACGAGTCTCTGTTATTCATATTTTCTCTGTATTCATATCATTCTTCAGTGTTTATCATATTTGCTCGGTAAGAGAGACTGTATACACTTCAAATTCTATTTTCATTTGATATCAAGGTATTTGGACCTTATGAGGGTAGATATCCTTACGAGAGAAGCAGTTGAGAGAATTTCTGGTAAAACTTTCTACTCATAAGACTTACAAGATACAAGCAGTATAGAGTGTTGATGCTCGTAAGACTTACAGCAGTGTAAGCAGGAGAGAATATTACTGCTCATAAGACTTGTATACGTAAGCAAGTGAGAAAGGTCATAGGCTATTTTTCTGTACGTAAGACTTGTCGTAAGGGGGAGAGAAATTTTTAGTGTAAGAATATTTCTGCTCGTAGTCCATTCGACGATGATTGTTGTTTTGTGGCATTCTGAGAGCTCATTGAATCTTGGAAGCATAGTGAAAATCTCAATAGGTCTTGATCTCTGAGGACTGGACGTAGGCCTGGTTTTTGGGCTGAACCAGTACAACTCTCTCTGTACTAATCCTCTTAACTCTACTCTATCTACAACTATTTTCATATCACTAAATCAAACAAAAAATTTATCACATCACCCAATTCACCCCTTCTTAGGTGAAGCCTGCCTCTTTCATTTGGTATCCGAGCAAGGTCTTCTCCGAATAGCCTAACAGCTTGAAAGGATCCAATAAATGGCAACAATGGGTGAAAATATTCTTCCAGACAAAGCTTTAATCACTAGACCTCCTGGTTTACTGGAGAATATTTTTCATTCTGGAAAGCTAAGTATAAAGTGTTCGTGATGGCTAACGAATACGGCTTATGGAATGTGATATAAGATGGTGACTATGTTCTAATAAAGAAAATTGAAGATAGAGTCGTCAAGAAGAGCCCAGAGGAGTTTGACGAAGATGACAAAAGTTTAGTAACGTTAAATAGTAAAGCTATTTTATTGATACAGAGTGCTCTCAGTCAAAAGGAATATTTTCGAATCTGCACTCTACCAATAGCCAAAGATATGTGGGGTGCTCTTGAAATCGCTCACGAAGTTACATCCGGAATAAAAGAAAATAGCGTTAATACTCTAATTATAGAGTATGATCTATTTTGTATGAAACCTGGAGAAGGAATATCAGAATTCGAACTCAGGTACACTCATATTGTTAATCAACTATCTGCACTTGGGAAAACATTTGACCAAGATTCCCAAGTAAGAAAAATTCTTAATATTCTTACAAAAGAATGGGAAGCGAAGGTGACAGCTATCGAAGAAGCTAAAGGAGAGTCAATAAGATCCGTAGCTGCTCTCTTTCGTAGCCTTTTTTAGTATGAAGGGAAGCTGAGATTCAAGAAGGAACTAGAAGAGTTTGATGATAAAAAGAAAAGAGGAGTTGCACTTAAAGCTGTCAATGAAGAAGAGTCTTCTGAAAATGAAGATTTTCTTAATAATGATGATATGGGAATGATCGTGAGAAAATTCAAGAAGTTCTATAGAAGAGGTCAAAAGAACTTCAAAATTTATCAAGGTGGACCCAGCAAGAAAGAAAACAAGGAACAACAAATAGTATGTTACGAATGTGGGAAGCCTGGACACATCAAGTCTGAATGTTTCAGAAATAAAGATAAGAAGAAGCAGAAGAAGAAAGCATATATATCATCTATATGGGGTGATAGTTCATCGAATGGAGAAAGCGACAATGACGAAGTTGCAAATCTATGCTTGGTAGCCAAAGAAGAAGAATTAGATTCTGAGGTAAGTGATTCTGAACCTACTTATGATAAGTTATTATCTGAATATAATGCATTGCATACTGAATTCATCAAGGTAGCTAAAGAAATGGTTAGTTATAAGAAGAAAGTAAAAGAATTAGAAAATATTGTCATATCATCATGTACAATATGTAAAGAAGAGATAAGAAAATAAGTGATTTAACAAAAACTGTGGAAAGATTTACTCAAGGAAGTGAAACTCTTAAAGTTATTCTAAAATCTAAGAGAGTTTCTTTTGATAAATCTGGAATTAGATATAAATCAGATCAGGATAAAAATAGAGGAGATAAGAAAAATGGTAGTATAACTTATCTCAATTATTTTAAGAAATCTGTGCATATATCAAATCCATTTGCATCATATAGTTATTGTAATTGGAAAGGACATTATACTTCATCATGTTATTTTAGAAAAGGACAAGTCAGTGGTACATATAAATGGGTTCTGAAAGGGACACATGTGTCAAAAGCATTGCACACAAACCATAAAGGACCCAAGAACATGTGGGTACCTAAAACTTGATCACCTTACTCTAGGTATGTCTCAAAGCATCACGAGCAAACAAGTGGTACATTGATAGTGGATGCTCGAGACACATGACTGGTGATTAAAATAAGTTTACCATGTTAGAAACCAGAGAAGGAGGAAAGGTAAATTTTGGAGTTAACCAATCCAGACGTATTGCTGGAATTGGTGAAGTAGAAAAATCCGATGGTGTTCAAATCAATAATGTATATTACGTTGAAGGATTGTGCCACAATCTCTTGAGTGAGTCAAAGCACTAACAGAGATAACTGGGTGATCTTTGATTCAGAGGAATCCTTGATAGTAAACAAGAAAGATTTACTGCTTAACAAAGAATCTATCAAGGCAAAGATCAGAGCTCAAAGGGACGGTAACTGTTATACTATTGATTTAAATTCAAATTCTTCTAAAAATTGTTTTATTAGCAGATCAGAGGAAAGTTAGTTATGGCATAAGCATTTAGCTAATGTTAATATGAACCAACTTGACAAACTGATTAGAAAATATTTAGTTTTTGGTCTTCCTAAACTAAAATTCAAAGATAACATGACTTGTGAAGCATGTCAAAAATTCAAACAAATTAAATCTTCATTCAAAACAAAGCATAAGATTTCTACTTCCAAACCTTTACAATTACTTCATATGGATTTGGTAGGTTCAGCAAGAGTAAAAAGTTTTGGAGGAAATCTATATACTTTCGTAATTGTCGATGATTTTATAGGATTTACGTGGACTATATTTATTGCGTCAAAAGATGAAACATTTGTAGAATTTATTATGTTTGCTAAAAAGGTCCAAAATGAGAAAGGTATTTCTATTGTTTCTATCAGGTAAGATCATGGAGGAGAATTTGATAATCAACTATTTGAAGACATCTGCAACAATGAGGGAATAGATCATAACTTCTCTGCACATAGAACACTCTAGCAAAATGGAGTAGTAGAAAGAAAGAACAGAGTCCTCACAGAAATGGCAAGAGCAATACTCAATGAAAAAGAAATGTCACAAGTGTTCTGGGTGGATGTAATGAGTACCGCATGCTATATTTCAAATTGAGCATATATTCGCAAGTCACTTAGAAGGAAACATATGAACTCTACAAAGGGAGAAAGCCAAATCTTGCTCATCTACACGTATTTGGATGCAAGTGCTTCATCCACAACAACGGTAAAGAAAACTTGGGTAAATTTGATTCAAAGTCTGATGAAGGTCTATTTCTAGGATATTCTAATAGAAGTAAAGCATATAGAAGTTTTAATAAAAGAACATGTATAGTTGAAGTATTCATTCATGTTGGGTTTGATGAACTTGACTCTCAGAAAAAACTTTTTGATAAGAAGAAATGGATTTGATAAAGAAAAATAAAACTATTTCAAAACAAAATAATCTTAAAACAAATGATTTTCAAAATATAGAAGATGTCGATGATCATGCTCAACCAAAAGCATGGAGACATATTAAAGATCATCCAATTGATCAAGAATTGGAGACATTCATGAAGGTGTCAAAACCAGAAATAGAATTCTCAATAAGGTAACTTTTTCTGCTTTTATTTCTGAGATTGAACCTTCTAATATGGAAGAAGCTTTATCTGACAATGATTGGGTGATTGCTATGCAAGAAGAATTAAATCAATTCCAAAGAAATCAAGTTTGGTCTTTGGTTCCTCGACCTAAAGATCACTCGGTTATAGGAACCAAATGGGTTTTCAAAAACAAACTTGATGAATCAGCAATCATTGTGAGAAACAAAGCAAGATTGGTAGCCAAAGGCTATAATTAAGAAGAAGGTATTGATTATGAGGAAACATATGCTCCATTGGCAAGATTGGAAGCAATACAAGTACTCTTAGCCTTTGCTTGCATTAAAGGTTTTAAACTTTATCAAATGGATGTGAAAAGTACTTTTCTAAATGGTTATATTATGGAAGAAGTATATGTAGAACAACCTCCTGGTTTTGAAGATGAAACAAAGCCTGATCAGCCTGAAATAAAGCTTTATATGGTTTGAAACAAGCACTTAGAGCTTGGTATGAAAGACGAAGCAAGTTTCTTCTTGATCAAAACTTTGTCAGAGGAAAAGTGGATACAACTCTTTTCATCAAACATAACAAAGATGATATTCTAATTGTTCAAATTTATGTTGATAATATTATTTTCGGTGCTACTAACAAATCTATATGTCAAAAAAAATTTCAAGATTATGCAGGGAGAGTTTGAGACGTCCATGATGGGAGAATTAAATTTCTTTCTTAGACTTCAAGTTAAGCAAAGAAAAAATGAGATATTTGTATCTCAAACAATATTTGAAAGAGTTGTTGAAGAAGTATGGATTGGACAATGCTAATGGAGTTGATAATCCAATGAGTTCTACAATATTGTTGGATGCTGATGTAAAAGGTCTTAGTTACAACATTACTAAATATAGAGGAATGATTGGTTCAGTACTCTATCTTACAACAAGCAGGCCAAATATTAAGTTTAGTGTTGGAATGTGCGCAAGGTATCAATCTGCTCCTAAGGTATCACATGCAGAGACTGTGAAAAGAATCTTCAAATACCTAGGAGACACTGCAGAACTTGGCTTATGGTATCCAAAAAGAGGAAACGAATATTTGATAGCCTATTTAGATTCAGATCATGCAGGATATAAGATTGACAGGAAAAGTAATAGTGGTCAATGTCAATTTCTTGGAGGTTCTCTGGTATCATGGTTCAGTAAGAAGCAAACTACAGTGTCATTATCTTCTACTGAAGCTGAATATATAGCTGTAGTAAGTCGTTGTTCTCAAGTACTATATTTGAAGCAACAACTTCAGGATTTGAGGATATACTTAAATGAGATTCCAATTTATTGTGACACTACTAGCACCATAAGCTTGGCCAATAATCCTGTGCAATATTCAAGGACCAAACATATAGATATCTGACATCATTTCATTTGAGATCACGTGCAAAAGAAGGATGTCAAAGTATAATTTATACCAACGCATCCTCAACTCGCTGACATATTCATAAAGCCGATGGCTAAAGATCAATTCTTATATATTCAAAGAGAATTGGGAATGGTTAATCCCAATGAGTTGTAAGTTTTTTTTAATTATTATGTTTTATGAGTTTTGATGATAATCATACTGACTTAGGCATCAGAGTATGTAGAAATTGTCTTTGTATGATTATCACTCGACCACTAGATGTGTCACTCGAGTGACAAGCTCATACTTACTCGAGTCAGTCAACACTGCTCGAGTACATAACTATTGTATATACTCTGTTTCTAAGCTTGTAAAACAGGGGTTAACATAGGAGATAAAAATACCAAGAGGTTATCTGAAGTGCACCGTTATAATTGTTCTCACTCGGGTGAGAGAGATCCTCACTCGAGCATGGTATAAACATACCTGGAGTGAAGCAAGAGAGCTCTAGCAGAAGGAAGGAATTTATACAAATACTTACTCAAAGCATGGTTACTCAAATGATTGTGGAGGATTTGAGTACAAAGATGAAAAATATAACAAGATATATTTAAATCAGGTACGCTTTTACATGTTTTATCAAATTTGTCTGAATGTCACTCAAGCACAATATGATCACACTTGAGCACAGTATGAACAACACCCGAGCATTAGGGTTATTGCTCGAGTGTTGAAACTTATATCAGTTACACGATAGCTCAGACCGTCACACTTCCTTCACTCACTTGAAGCGTTGCGTCACTTGAAGGTCGTCTCTCTTCACCTCCGACCGTTACCTATCGATTAAACATCTTATTTTGCTTCAAATCACCGTTACAACTCTTCAATCTTCTTTATAAGGTGAGATTTGTCCTCAAAGTTTCTCACTCAATCTTCAGCAAATATGTGATTATTGTTGTTCTCATTTCATTTCTAAATGGCTATAACTAAGATTCCTGTTGTCTCCCAAAGATCTCGTTTACCCTCTCCCACTCATTCTGCTGCTAGTACTTCAGGAACTCTGGTAGCAACACCTTCATCTCCTACATTGTCTTATGCACCAACACCTCCTCCTAAACCCAAAACCAAAAAGTGAACTTCAGCCAAGAAACATCATCCTAAGCCTCAATTGGCTAAGAAGGATCAACCTCTGCAAAAGAAACCAATGGGTGTGGTTTTCAAAGAACTAATGATTACTCGGTCTCAATCCAAAGAAGTTAAAGGAAGAGGAAAGAAGAAGGACACTGAGCAACCACAACAATCTTCTTCTTCCTCCGATGACTCTTTCAATATGCAACTCCGGGAAGCAATGGAGAGGTCAAAACTTGACGCATTGGTTGGCAAAATTGCCTCTCAAGCTAGTGCCTCAAGTTCACACCATGTTGGTCAGTCCAGTACGGCTGCTTTAGGGATACCTTCTACATCACAAGATCCAGAGGAAGAACAAGTCACAAGTCCTCCTAAAGGTTTCAATGTTAAGGAACTGAAGCCACTAAAACAGAAGGTTTATGATATTGAGTTTGCACATAGACATTTTTGCCCTATAGTTTACGTGGACTTAGATTATCTGAAGAAGAATTGTCATTTGGATTTATATCCTTATCTTGGATTTTATGTTCCCTAGCTGAGTGTTCATATCCCTTATTCTCCCTTTGTTGTGATAACCTTTTATTGTAACATGAAATCTCACAACATACACTCTAGGGATGGAGAGTTGATAGAAGAAGCAGTATCTACCGCTATTAGAGATCAATTTATTATGATATCTGCTAATATGATTAATGACATTCTTGGCTATGTTGCACCACCTCCAGATCCACCCACTCTTTCAGCCAAAGAAGCCTTCCGGCTTTTAAGACCAAATGACCCAATAGGTCCTCTTAACTTTAAGCCTATTGACATGCCTGATTCTCATCGAGCCCTTCACTACATATAGTCTCGTAGCATGGTTAACAAGTCCAAGAATTATACCCATTTTACTCAGAGATTACTATTTGCTGGCCTCCTTCCTAGCCGGACATCGAAGAAGTGTGGGGGAGATTATTTTTAGTGAGATGAGAAGGTTTTGATTTTCTTCATCAAAATCCGTGACTATACCATCTCCTCAACT
The DNA here is from genome assembly GCA_963210345.1 of Inga oerstediana. Lineage (NCBI taxonomy): Eukaryota > Viridiplantae > Streptophyta > Magnoliopsida > Fabales > Fabaceae > Inga > Inga oerstediana. The sequence continues at coordinate 63,911,693 of OY723401.1, read as the reverse complement.
TGTGTCCCTCATCCTCATGAAAAACAAAATATGGAACATGGAAGGAACTGAGAGGGTAATTATTCCAAGGTTTGGCAAGACTCAACTGACACATATGAGTATCAATCTTCTAGTGAGTCGAACCAGGGCTACATCTCAGAGAGAAACCACTCCATCAAGAGGTGATGAGGCTCAGTCATCTGCTTAAGGTGAGGTTCCACCTCCATCTTTCCTAAATGCATCATTATCAACCCATCTGGCAGAAGTAATCAACCAAGCTGTGTCTGGACTAAAAAAGGAATTGAGGAATGAGTATGAGAAGTTGGTGGAAAAAATGGAGTTACAAGTCTCACAGTTGGTGGACAAGGAAATTACCAACTTTGATTTGATGTTCAAGACTCAAGAAGATATGTCGAGGAGAATCACTGATATAGAGATCTTCTTGCACACTCATTTTTTGACTACTTCATCTGAGGTGCCACTTGAGTCTACTCCTGCCACGACTTCACCTCCTCATACACAGACTCATATTCTCTTCACCAAATTGGATTCCAATGTTGATGTCACTTATGATCTATTGCTATTACCACCACCTACAGTCTCTGTTCCTCAGCCATCATCTCCACCCTTTGAGCCAGAGCCAGTAGACCCATCCTCTGCTATGGTGCTTTTTGCCCAACCATCCGATCTCAGTTTTCCTCAGCCCCCTTCTGATGTTGACAAACAGGGGGAGAAGGATTTGTGATGGTTTCTGAGCTTATATAGGGCGTATTGGGTAGTTTTGTGTATTGGGGTAGGATTATTGTTATTTTCAGGTTTATTTCTGCTGACGTGGTTGTATATGGGGTTTTATGGGTAAGTGATGATTCAAACTTAATATTGTACTTTTCAAGTTCACTAATGGTTATTTTCAAGTTTATTAAGTTTTCTGTTCAGTTTTAATGGTTTATGTTAATATTGGAAGTGTTGCAGGTAACATATGTGGATAAGTGCAAAAATCTGAAATTGAGTCTAAACTTAGGTGAAGATATGCATTTGGAAATGTTGATGATGTTTTTAAAAATTTTCATTCAAATCAAGATTTTTCTTAAAACTCATCACAAAGGTTTTTTCATCATCAAAAAGGGGGAGAATATTAGATTCCAAGTTTTGATGATAACAAAAGGTAATTGTGTGCAAAGTATGTTTTTACAAGTTTAGACAATGATTGCAAAGTTACCAAATGCATATGGCAAAGTTTGGAAATGTCTGCTGTCAGTTTTTGTTGATGCACTCAAGCATAAAGCTATTTTTCACTCGAGCAGATGCGAGTGTTGGACAGAAAGTATTTGCTCGAGAGCAATTACTGTCAGTTCTACAGTTGCACTCAAGCAATGGAGCTAGCACTCAAGCATCAATCTATTTTGCACTCGAGCACATGAAAGTAAGGGACTGCGAGTGTTTGGCCAAGAGTTATGCAGAACAGAGAAGGATAAGCATACCCGAGTAAGAGTGCATGTGCCCAAATGATATATCAGCACTCACGAGTGAGAAATCTAACTCTCTCAATTCTGATGCAAGTACTGAAGACAAAGAGTATATTATAGAAGAATATTCTTCTCACTCGAGTAAGAGTAAGTATGCTCGAATGAGAGCCCACATCACCTACAAGTGCAAAATCACACTCTTGCTAAAATGGTATGCGAGTGTTGTCTAGAGACGCGGCTCTTAGTGTAAAATACAAGGACACTCTAGCAAGAGGAGTTGTGCTCGAGTGAGGACCCACATCACTTGCAAGTGTGAAACTGAAGCAACAGGAGAAAATATGGTATTGCACTCGAGTGAGCCCCTTCAGTGCTCGAGTGAAGCTCTGCCAGAAGTCAAAAACGCACCAGTCCTACAGTGTTCAATCTGAATATGGTTTAATGTTATTTATTCATTCTATTTCTACTTATTATTATTATATAACATCATTTAACATATATTACAAGTGTGATACAGGAGTTTGAACGTTTGAATTAGGAAAACATAGAGGAAGTCAAACAACGGTAGATAACATCATTACGAACAAACCAAATATGTACCTACCACGTTCAAAGATTTTAAAAGTACGCATGCTGTTCCACAGTAACATGCTCCGCTCCACAACGATTAGTATTCAACGGGCAAAATCTACTGGCTATAAATACAAAGCTTCAGTGACCACCGATAAGAACCAAGTACAAGAATTCACATAAGCAAATTCATGCGTCTCTGTTATTCATATTTTCTTTGTATTCATATCGTTCTTCAGTGTTTATCAATTTGCTCTGTAAGAGGGACTGTATACACTTCAAATTCTATTTTCATGTCATCTCAAGGTATCTTGACCTTGAGAGGGTAGATATCTTTTCGAGAGAAGCAGTTAAGAGAATTCCTAGTATAACTTTCTACTCATAAGACTTCCAAGATACAAGCAGTATAGAACGTTGCTGCTCGTAAGACTTACAGTGGTGTAAGAAGGAGAGAACGTTACTGCTCATAAGACTTGTATACGTAAGCAAGTGAGAAAGGTCATAGGTTGTTTTTCTACATATAAGACTTGTCAAAAGGGGGAGAGAAATTTTTATTGTTAGAATATTTCTGCTCGTAGCCCATTCAAGGACGATTGTTGTTTTGTGGCATTCTGAGAGCCCATTGAATCTTGGAAGCATAGTGAAAATCTCAGTAGGTCTTGATCTCTGAGGACTAGACGTAGGCTTGGTTTTTGGGCTGAACCATTATAACTCTCTGTGTACTAATCCTCTTAACTCTACTCTATCTACAACTATTGTCATATCACAACATCAAACAAAAAATTTATCACATCACCCAATTCACCCCCCTCTTGGGTGAAGCTTGCTTCTTTCACATGCATTGAGAGAGAAGATAAACATATCGTCCGTAATGTTCAAAATTCCTACATACCGCAAATGGCTAGTTTTCAAATTTGAAGAATGGTCAAATGAAGCACGCGACTCTAACGGACATGTTTGAATTGCGTCTAACGGATACCATAAATCATCTATATATTGGAGCATTCAATGAACAGAATACAACAACTGAGAACACGCAAACTTATATCGATCATAAAACTCTTTGTGCTCTGTTTTCTTATACTCACTCTTTGTACTTAGTGATTATATATTTGCTCTATGAGAGAGTTTATTTTTACAAACTCAATATTTGTTATTGAGACAACTTAAGGCTTTGGAACCTTGAGTTGGGGATTTGATTACAACGTGTAACGGGAAGCGAGTGTCCAATGAAGGAACTTGCTGTGTACTGAGGTGTCAATAACCCATTGAGTCTTGGAAGATATAGTGAAACTCTTAGGGAAGCTCTGAGGATAGGACGTAGGTCAAAGTAGTTGTGATCGAACCAGTATAACTCTCGGTGTACAATTCGGTGATATTTCTCCTAACTCTTAATTGCTTTAAGTTTCCAGTCAATTGTTATATATGCAATGAAATTTCTAGTATCACCCAATTCACCCCCCTCTTGGGTGAAACGCTTGCACTAACAAAACATAACAATCTTCAGAAACAACCATCATCTAACTCTTTAATAACCCTTAGTAACATTTGGACATTCAATGTCATAACTCATCACAACCCTTTATAATCCTGTTAGACCTTCATAAGTCATAATTTTTAACCCTTCTAAATCTATTAAACCTCTATTTACACTTATGATTTTGACTACTTTTATTTTTCAGCCTCCTCCTCCTCTCCTTCATCATGTTATAAGTTCTTAGTGAAATCTCCCGCTACCTCCACCCCCTCCTCCACCACCTCCTCCTCCTCAAGGATTGTTGGTGGTGACAAATAGCTCAAGTACTAAGGATCCAAACCCCACATTGCCCTCTTCATCATCACCAGTGGCTATGCCCCATTTACCAATCCATCTATTACGCTAAATGATGAGATGGCATAAGAGAAAATTGCACTGGGCAAGAGTCCAATGAAACTTGTTGGTGGCTACAAATGGCTCAAGTACTAAGGATCCAAACCACATTGCCTCCTTCATCATCACTAGTGCCTTTGCCTCGTCTACCAATCCATCTATTACGCTAAATGATGAGATGACACAAGAGAAAAGAGCACTGGGTAAGAGTCTTCTTGTCATGAAGGAGGTCTAGAAAGCAAATTAAGAAAGAGGGGAGGAAACTTGCTGTAGATGGAACGAGAAAGGTCAAGTTTTAAAATCTGACAAGTTCACAATTTGTCATTTCTTGTTCCACCTCATAGTAAGTTTCCTCCCCTTTCACATAATTTGCTTTAGACCTCCTTCATTAATGCAGGACCCTTCCCCAGTTCTCTTTTCTCTTATGCCATCTTGTCATTCAGTGAAAAGGTGGATTGGCGATGGCGGAGGAGGCAACGTGGTTACTTCTTGAGATACATAATGGTTAGTAAGTAAAACCCTTCACTTAATAAAAGTCTAAGTAAAAAAATAATTGTTGTAATCAATAATAGTCACATTTTGTCTCATAAGCATGACAATTTTTAAGCAAACCATCATGAAATAACAAACATAGCGATAGCTAAAAGCTTTCTCCTACCTCACTTTGATGATAATACTATGACCTAGCCTTCGTTTCCCTCCTCCTCCGATAAGATGTGAGCCAACAAGCAATGAAGGTCTTCTTATACCCAAAACCTACAAGCTCCATCATATGGTATAGGTTTACTTGTGTGAGTAGGGATGCATGCAAGGACAATTGCTTGAAGGAACTTACCTCTCTTGTTCACTCCTTGAATAAGAAGATGGATAAGTTACTAGAGAAGGAAGAATCTGATGATGCATCATATTTTTAAACAAGATCTCCGTAATTTTTTACGTTTAGTTTGTTTATTTATTTACTTTGTCTTTTTTTATTTGTTGTAAAATGGTGGTTGATTATGCAACCACCAAAATTTAGAAAAGGTAAAAAAGGTGTATGCATTACAGTTATTAAGTAACAATTGTTACGTATTAGAATACCATACAAATACACAATAGTTGTCTTCCAAATTTATCTCAGAAAAACAACATAACTATCTCTCTTAAATAATTGTCAATTAAATGGTCTAAACCTTTCGCCTTCCCACTCTTAGGAGGAGAATACTCTATGCTTCTTCATTCTTTGATGATCAGCATAAGAATCAAGTACCCTTTCATTACCAACCACTGTGCATGACTGCTCCTCTTCAATTTCCAATGTGTGTAATGATGGTTCAAACTGTGACTTCCAATCTATATAAACTCTCAAGTCCCTTATGTTTATCCTCATCCTTTATTCTTACAATTACTAAAATGAAACACCATACTGAAGACTTGCTAGAAAATCTACAACGCCATCCTCCTCTACAACCTCAATCACCTTCTTCTCCTACTTCTCCTCCTGTACAACATCTGCATCCGCCTCCGCTTCAAGTGGAGGCAATGATGCAGCATGCAGAATGCATTCATCATGCAATAAGGAGGTTGGCCTGATGTTTGTTGAGTACGAATAGGAAGGCTAATCTCATTCTTGATGAGTATGGGATTGGCCACCATGATCCTGACATACTCCCAAATTATTCAGGCCACTCCTTTAGTGACAATTAGCATGATGATATGTGGTTTGCTGTAAATTTATGGAACTTTTGATTCATTCAAATTAAATGAAACAAAAGTTCCTAAATTTGCAGCAAACCTTAAAGGATGATATTTTTCTATTTTATTTTTATAAAATATAAAAAAGTACATATATAGGCACTAGTTGCCCAATTTTTTTTAAAAAAATAATAACATACCTCAAGATTATTAACTGATAACTGTGATATAGTATATGTTAAAATAAAAACATACTTAAGGTAATTAACAAAATACCATAATAAATATAAACAATAAATAACATTTTTATCGATATAACCATTATGTAAATTTTTGGCACAACAACCCAAAAAACCTTACTCTTTTTATTCTATTTAAGCATCTAAAATAGAACAAAATTGATACTCAGTCTATTCGAACAAAGCCCTCCAACATCATAACCTTAATACTCCTGTTGTCTTTTTCGGTCATCTAGATTCATTTTCAATTAAGTCCCACCATAAAAAGCCTTGTCTTACTTCTTAGTAACAACCACACTGGTCAATACTTTCTCACCTGTCTCAATGACTATCGAGCCAGTTCCCTAACTCACATTTTCGTCATTTGACAGCCTTAGCTAGGTTGTATTCCTTTGGTACGCTGTTCACCTTATTTGATTGAGGTGCCTTTGTAAATTCATTACACGATAAAGCATTCAAGGATGTCGACTTGCTTTTTTGAAGTTATGTTTTTTTGGAAAACCGATTATTGCTCTAATCGAATATTCATTTCCTGTTACAGGAAGTTGTCAACCTATTTCTTTGACTAAATGTTCATACTTTATTGATCTTTTTTGAAGTATCTTCTGGACATATGATCCCTAAGGAAAATTCATCTCCTTTTTTGGAAGTATCCATTTCTCCATAAGTTACTTTAAAAAGTTCAATAGGTGTGATGAATCAACTAGTTCATGTGTCTTGATGAGAGTCATACATGAGAAAGCTTTATGAATAAACTAGTTCAGGTGACATATTGAATTTATTATTGTGAAGTTATGTTTTTTTTCTCATGTTGCTTTGACAGAAGGTTTATGTCGGATATTTCTATTGAACAGGTGGCACCAAATTAAATGCTATGAAATTCAACTCTTTAATGTGAGAGTTTCTAAGCTACTTGGTCTTGTCTCCATATATAAAATAGACTAGAACTTCCCATATCGAATAGCAATGCAATTTGGATGGATCAAGATTTTTTATTCAAACGTACGCATGTCGTTCCACAGTATAATGCTCTACTCCATAATGATTATTATTCAAATGGGCAAAATCTACTGGCTATAAATACAGAGCTCTAAAGACCATAAAAAATAATGAAGTGCAATAATTCACACAAGCAAATTCACGAGTCTCTCTTATTCATATTTTCTCTGTATTCATATTGTTCTTCAGTGTTTATCATATTTGCTCTGTAAGAGAGTCTGTATAAACTTCAAATTCTTTTTTCATTTGATCTCAAGGTACTCGGACCTTGAGAGGGTAGATTTTCCTACGAGAGAAGCAGTTGAGAGAATTCCTAGTAGGACTTTCGGTCATAAGACTTACAAGGTACAAGCAGTAGAGAACGTTGCTGCTCATAAGACTGACAGTGGTGTAAGTAGGAGAGAATGTTACTGCTTATAAGACTTGTATACGTAAGCAAGAGAGAAAGGTCATAGGTTTGTTTTTCTGCACGTAAGACTTGTCGTAAAAGGGAGAGAAATTTCTAGTGTTAGAATATTTCTACTCGTAGTCCTTTCAAGGACAATTGTTGTTTTGCGAAATTCTAAGCCCTTTGAATCTTGGATGCATAGTGAAAATCTCAGTAGGTCTTGATCTCTGAGGACTAGACGTAGGCCTGGTTTTTGGGTCGAACCAGTATAACTCTTTGTGTACTAATCTTCTCAACTCTACTTTTTTTACAACTATTGTCATATCATCACATTAACCGAAAAATTTATCATATCACGCAATTCAACCCCTCCTGGGTGAAGCTTGCCTCTTTCATTTGGTATCAGAGCAAGGTCTTCTCGGAAGAGCCTAACAACTTGAGAAGGATCTTATAAATGGCAACAATGGGTGAGAACATTCTTCCAGATAGAGCTTCATGTTAGATCCCAAATTTTGATGATAACAAAAGGTAATTGTATGCAAAGTATGGTTTTATAAGTCTAAAGAATGATTAAAAAGTTACCAAATGCATATGGCAAAGTTTTGTAAAGTCTGCTGTCAAATTTAACTAATGCACTCGAGCATGAAGATCTTTTGCACTTGAGCAGATGCGAGTGTTGGACAGAAAGTGGTTTCCCGAGAGCAAATTACTATCAGATCTACTGATACACTCGAGCATTGGAGATAGCACTCGAGCATCAGGCTCTTTCTCACTTGAACACATGCAAGTGTTGGACAAGAAGTGTTTGGCCGAGAGCAATTACTGTCATTCTTACTAATACACTCAAGCATTGTGACCAACACTCGAGCATGAAGCTAGTTTGCACTCGAGCACTAGCTAGTGAGGGACTGCAAGTGTTTGGCCGAGAGTCATAAAGAACAGAGAAGCACAAATATTCCTGAGTGAGAGTTCATATACCCAAGTGATACATCAGTACTCGTGAGTGAGAAATCTAACTCTCAATTTTGATACAAGTGCTGAAGACAAGAGTATATTACAGGAGAATATTCTTCTCACTCGAGTATGCGAGTGTTGTCCAGAGACACAATTCCTAGTATAAATTACAAGGACACTCGAGCAGAAGGAGTTGTGCTCGAGTGAGGACCCACATCACTCGCAAGTGAGAAAATGTACTCTCTAAAATCATGTGGAAGTGCATGTGTAAAACTAAAGCAAAAGGAGAAAATATGTTAGGTCACTCGAGTAATCACCCTCAGTGCTTTAGTGATACTCTGCCAGAAGACAAAATGCACCAGTCTTACAGCGTTCAATCTGAATATGGTTTAATGATATTTATTTATCTTATTGACACTTATTATTATTATTTAACATCATTTTGAATGTATTATAAGCGTGATACAGGAGTTTGAACGTTTGAAATAAACGGACACAGAGGAAGTCAAACAACGGTAGACAACATCATTACGATATCCAAGCACATACCTACCGTGTTCAAAGATTTCAAACGTACGCATGACGTTCCATAGTAACTTACCCCGCTCCACAATGATTATTATTCAAACGGGCAAAATCGAATGTCTATAAATGTAAAGTTCCAGAGATCATCAAGAACAATGAAGCACTAGAATTCACAGAAGCAAATTCATGAGTCTCTGTTATTCATATTTTCTCTGTATTCATATCATTCTTCAGTATTTTTCATACTTGCTCGGTAAGAGAGAGTCTATATACACTTCAAATTCTATTTTCATTTGATCTCAAGGTATTGGGACTTTGAGAGGGTAGATATCCTTACGAGAGAAGCAGTTGAGATAATTCCTAGTAAAACTTTCCACTCAAAACACTTACAAGATACAAGCAGTAGAGAATGTTGCTGCACGTAAGACTTAAAGTGGTGTAAGCAGAAGAGAACGTTGCTGCTCATAAGACTTGTATATGTAAGCAAGTGAGAAAGGTCATAGGTTGTTTTTCTGCATGTAAGACTTGTCATAAGGGGGAGAGAAATTTCTTAGTGTTAGACTATTTCTGCTCATAGTCCATTCAAGGACGATTTGTGTTTTGTGGCATTCTGAGAGCCCATTGAATCTTGGAAGCATAGTGAAAATGTCAGTAGGTCTTCATCTCTGAGGTCTAGATGTAGGCCTTGTTTTTAGGCCGAACCAGTATAACTCTCTGTCTGCTAATCCTCTCAACTCTACTCTATATACAACTACTTTGATATCACCACATCAAGCAAAAAATTTATCACATCACCCAATTTACCCCCTCTTGGGTGAAGCTTGCCTCTTTCACTTTAATTACTAGACCTCCTGGTTTTGCTAGACAACATTTTTCGTTCTGGAAAGCTAAGTTCAGAGTGTTCGTGATGGCTAACGAATACGGTTTATGGAATGTAATACAAGACGATGACTAAGTTTCAATGAAGATAATCAAAGATAGATTAATTAAAAAGAGCCCAGAGGAGTTTGACGAAGATGACAAGAGGTTAGTAACGTTAAATAGTAAAGCTATTCTAATGATACAGAGTCCTCTCAATCAAAAGGAATAATTCCGAATTTGCACTTTACCAACAACCAAAGATATGTGGGATGCTCTTGAAATCGCTCATGAAGGCACATTCAGAATCAAAGAAAATAGAATCAATACTCTAATTACAGAGTATGATCTATTTCATATGAACCTGGAGAAGGAATATCAGAATTCAAACTCAGGTATACTCATCTTATTAATCAACTATCTACACTTGGGAAATCATTTAACCAAAATTCCCAGGTAAGAATGATTCTTAATATTCTTACGAAAGAATGGGAATTGAAGGTGACAGCTATCGAAGAAGCTAAAGGAGAGTCAATGAGATCCATAGCTGCTCTCTTTGGTAGCCTTTCTGAGTATGAAGGGAAGTTGAGATTCAAGAAGGAACTAGAAGAGTTTGATGATAAAAAGAAAAGAGGAGTTGCACTTAAAGCTATCAAGGAAGAAGAATCTTTTGAAAACGAAGATGTTCTCGATGATGATATAGGAATGATCATGAGAAAATTCAAGAAATTCTATAGAAGAGGCCTAAAGAACTTTAAAAATTATCAAGGTGGACCAAGCAAGAATGAAAACAAGGAGCAACAGATAGTATGCTATGAATGTAGGAAGCCTGGACACATCAAATCTAAATGCTTCAAAAACAAAGACAAGAAGAAGTAGATGAAGAAAGCATATATATCATCTATCTGGGGTAATAGCTCGTTGGATGAAGAAAGCGACAACGATGAAGTTGCAAATCTATGCTTGGTAGCCAAAGAAGAAGAATTGAATTCTGAGGTAAGTGACACTGAACCTACTTATGATGAGTTATTATCTAAATATAATGCATTGCATATTGAATTCATCAAGGTAGCTAAAGAAATGGTTAGTTACAAGAAGAAAGTAAAAGAATTAGAAAATACTGTCACATCATCATGTGAAGTATGTGACGAAAAAGATAAGAAAAAAGGAGATTTAACAAAAACTGTGGAAAAATTTACTAAAGAAAGTGAAACTCTTAAAGTTATTCTAAATTCTCTGAAAGTTTCCTTTGATAAATATAGAATTAGATATAGGTTCGATCATGATAAGAATAGAGGAAATAAGAAGAATAGCAATAGAACTTATCTTAAAAATTTCAAGAATTCTGTGCATACATCAAATCTATTCGCATCATGTAGCTATTGTAATAAGAAAGGACATTATACTTCATCATGTTATTTTAAGAAAGGATAAGTTATTGGCACGTATAAATGGGTTCCGAAAGGAACACATGTATTACATACTAACCACAAAGGACCCAAGAAAGTGTGGGTACCTAAAACTTGATCACCTTACTCTAGGTATGTCTCAAAGCATCACGAACAAACAAGTGGTATATTGATAGTGGATGTTCGAGACACATGACTGGTGACAAAAATAAGTTCACCATGCTGGAAACCAGAGAAGGAGGAAAGGTGTAATACCCCGAATTTTGAGACTTGAGGCTAGAGAATAAGCCTGAGATTAGTGGATTGCTAAGCCCCGGTTTAGCAAGATCCCAAATTGTGATTAAGAGATAATGACTCCAAAAGTGGAAGTGGTTAGTGATAAATAAACCCTTTTGGAGATTATGGTGTGAGTTGGCACCCGATGTGATTCATATGTGCTGTGAGCAGTGCCAAAACCCTGTATTTAAGCTCAATTATGGATTAACATCTAAATTGACTTAAAATAGAGGGAAGGCGCATATTGGGGCTAAATGAAAAGATGTGAAGTGTTGGTGGTGATTCAATGAGAATTACCGTAATCAGGGGCAAAACGGTAAAGTTACCGACAAGTTGATCGGTTACCGAAGAGGAAACTCATGGTAACTTCAAGATCAATGGTTGAGATTGATTTGTGTAGAGATCAAAGGGTGGAATCCCATGTGGTTGTGCTCATGTGAGCTCATGGGATGTGTGTCAAGATGGTGACACTTGGCACTTTGTGAGCCCTTGGATTTTGGTCAAATATTCAACTCATTTTCTCTCCTCTCTATTTGGACGTTTTTGAAGCCCCAAAAACTGATCTTCATCTTCATCTTCATCTTCACTCCCTCTCTCTCTCAAGACTCCATGGCGCCATGCTTCAAGGTGGAAAGAGAAAAGAAAAAGGTAAGATTTGCCTTGTTTCTTGTCCTCTATTGCTAAAACACCCTTCTATAATGTTGTTCATAGTGATGAGAGCTTCATCTCTATGGTTTTAGATTCTTGATTGGAGGTGTTTGATAGCTTGAGGAAATTTGGAAAGATGAAGAATCAAGGAATTGGTTTGGGAAAGAGGAAGAGGTGAGTATTTGAAGCCTTTTGATCCAAGTTTTGTGATTTATGGTTGAGTATTGTGAATTTTGAATTTTTCCCTGAATTTGTGTGATTTTTGAAATGCATGAATTGCCTTGTATTTGAGTGGCAATTGGTGTCTTGATGTGTTATAGAGCCATTGGAATTGGTTTGAGAACTTGGAATGAAAAGAATGACAATGTGTGATTATGTTGTGGTTTGAATTGTGATTTGTGTGACATGTTGTGGTAACATGTCAATATGATGTGAATTTGGTTGATTTGGTATTTTCAATGGATTCCTTGTGCAAATTTATGTGGAAATGGTATTTGGTGTGAATTTGGGAACCATTGGAATCATTGGTGCAAAACTAAAAATCTGTCCCTTGAAGTTCTGTTCTGGACAGTATGTTTGTGTTGCCATTTTGAATGGGCAAATGATGTTAGAAAATTCTGAAACTTTACAGTCTTGAAGTTCACATCTTAAGCTTCAAAATGGACATATAATATGTGCCATTTCGTATTGGGAACTGCAAGTTATAGCTGTCCAAACTTTGAGGTCGAAAATGGAACCTGTTTTGGGACAGTCTTGAGTTTTGGGGAATTCTGTATTTGTGTGGTGATTTCTAGTAAAGGCCAATATTTTTCCTGTTTAGAGGACTTGAATAGCTTTCATTTGGCTTTGGGATCACCTCATTTCGATGTTTTTGGAATTAGTTATGATTTTTGGAAGTTCAGCCAAGAAACTGGGTTTTCTGGGCCGCGGCCCGTGGATTATGGGCCGCAGCCCAAATGTTTCTGGGCAGTTTTGGGCCGCGGCCCACCCCCAAAAATCAGTGTTTTGTATTTTTAAAAGGTGATCTTTGATCAAGTGTTTCCCAAGCCTTTAGGCATGTGTTTGGGCTTTGATTAGCCACCTAAAGGTCGTGAATGATAACCAACTTAAGTGTTTGAGAGTTAAGGTTTTAGAAAAGGGATTAACCCTATGTCCTTGCTTTGGTTATAGGGTTGATATTCGCTCTGGACATGGTTTGGTATTCGTTCTGATCGCAAGTAAGCGGAGCTGGAGCATACGTGGAAAGAGTGTAGGGAACTTACCTCTTTTGCATGCTTTGATATTTGTGTTTGTGTTTTGATGCATGTATTGCTTTGCTTGATTATGTGAAACATGTATGAATGATTGTAGCTCTATTTCTAGTTATGCTATGGCCATGAGTATGTTGTTGAAACATTGAGCACGCAGATATGTCATTATGTGAGCATGAGATATGTATTGCAAGCATGTCATGCATTAAACACATATCATACATGCATATAGGTATCTATTTCCTACTGAGATTCTCTAGAATCTCACCCTCCCCTATCAACCATTTCAGACAAGGTAGTGGATCGAAGATGGAGCAAGCAGTCAAGGGCGGCTAGGGCTCCCATTGGTGTTTGGTTGTGATAGTTGGTTATCATAAATGGGATTATTTGTATTCGTAGTTGGATAAAGGTTGTATATATATTGTGGAATGTATATTTGAATATATGTTTGGATGAGAATATTTGATGATCTATTTGGAATGAGTTATTGGATACTTGTATATGTATTTAAGAGGATTTGTGTAATCCCCATTTGAGGAGTTGTATGGGCTAATGTGCCCTATGATTGTTTAGCGAAGATATGAAACCCGGGGTTACCGGGATGATTATATTGTGCACTCTGATATTGGTATAAATGTGATTTATCTTCGCATAGTAATTGTATTCGAAATTTGAATATGTGACCACGTTATGAATAATTTTGAAAGGTATTTATGAAAACCCCGTCATGTGATGGGTTTGTAAAATGTAGTTTTGTTTCTTATTGGTCTCTATTTCACTTTAAATCACGTATTTCGGATATAATTACGGCAGGGGGTTACATTTTGGTATCAGTGCTGCCGTTCCTGGCAATTAAAGGATTTGCTAGGATAATGGCAGTAGTTGCTGCCTTAAGTCATAGAGAATGGCTTTGTTTGTTGTGGTATACACATTATGGTCCCTGCTAGTTGTGGATATATGTGATTTGTGGACTGTGTATACATTATTTGATTATCGGGAAGTGGTGAATCATTGTGGAATCAAGAGATATAATGGTTTTCCTGAGAAATAGATGTGTAGATTCAGAGGTGGAGGTAATCAGACCCATCATCTGATTTGAGAATGGATGAAATGATTTCCCAGGAATGTGATATTGAGCTTCTAGGTGTTATGTCTAACCTAGATATTGGGTAAGTAACCCAAGGTGGTATGATGTTACATGTAGTGATATCATATTGAGCTTGTGTGTGTAAAGGCCTTAAGACCTAAGGGACTTGTATGCCTTAGGCTGGCAAAGGTATTTGAATTTGTGTTAGGGTTAATGCTCCGTGGAATTGAAGGAAGTGATTTCCCAGTTCAACTGAGGTTGAGGTTTACGAGATGAACTGTTATCCAAGGATCAGACTCAATAGCTGGGCTGATTCTTAGGAAGTTGATATGACCTATATGGTCTGTGGTATCGGAGTTTGGTACTAGATTGAATTGAAATGTGTATCAAGTATCCTGAGGTTGCTAGTGATAATCTGGCACAGATGAATATATGTAGCAGATGTTGTTAGTTGTAGTGGGAGATTCCTATGGGACTCCTATTAAATCAACTTGACATTGTGAAAGCACAAATGAGGAGAAAGACCTCAGAGTGTGCAGCGGAAGCGTGTGAATGTGATGTTTGAGAATGGTGTTGAGCAGAAGCTCGAATTTGCAGAAAGTGCGATGTGTTAATCATGGCTTCAGGAGGTAAAACTTCGAAGTCCAGATTATTTTGTGCAAAAGGGGTCTTGAAGGATCCTAGTTTGGTGAAAAGAATTTGTGGTGGGTGGAATTATTAAAATGCCTGGTTCCAGCTTGTTGCAATTGTGCATTGTGAGTCTCTCACTTGCGGCCGCATGGGGTGATTCCTATGGTGGAGGACCGTGCCTTTGAGGCGGTAGTTTGCGGGGGACAGGCTATTTGTGAAGGCTGACGGGCCATTTGTGAAAGCTGGTTAGCTCTATGAGTTATAAGGCTAGGTGTATGCACTGCCACGCCAATAGTCCCTGAGTAGCTAACAACGGTTCGGGTAAAGACTGTGTGTCTTCCCGGCGGAGAAAGGGGATGAGGGTGGAGTGTAATGTGGAAGCCGAAAGGCTATGTGTGAGCACCGCTACGCCAATAGTCCCTGAGTAGCTAACAACGGTTCAGGTAAAGACTGTGTGTCTTCCCAGCGGAGAAAGGGGATGAGGGTAGGGTGTGATTGTGGATCTTATGTGCATGCATCGCTACGCCAATAGTCCCTGAGTAGCTAACAACGGTTCGGGTAGAGACTGTGTGTCTTCCCGGCGGAGAAAGGGGATGAGGGTAGGGTGTGATTGCGAATCTATTATTTGTGAGCCAGAATGGCTATGTGTGTGCATTGCCACGTCAATAGTCCCTGAGTAGCTAACAACGGTTCGGGTAAAGACTGTGTGTCTTCCCGGTGGAGAAAGGGGATGAGAGTGGAGTGTGATTGTGAATCTGTGACAATTGTGGATAAGCTGGGACTGAGGTATTGTTGTGTAGTAGAGCAGAGCTAATTCAGCTGATGGCTAATTCGACTACATGATCAGGGGTTCTCTATTCTGAGGGCACTACCCCAGCATGGCCAACCTGGCTAGCCACCACGTTGGTTGTACCGGTATTGACCCCAGGCCGAAAGGCGGTGCGTAAAATTAGAGTCTGCGATGTGTGTTGATATGAAAGCTATGTGATGCTGCTGCTTATACAGCTAGTGATAGCTGGTGACTATATTATACAGCGAAAGCTGGTGACTATGTTATACTCGTCACACATTAATGTGAATCTGTCGTGGACATTGTGTAATACCCAAAAGTCCTGGATGGGTGAGGGTAACGCCGTGAAACTTGATATGGCAATGTGATATTGTGATTGTTGTGAATACCCAAAAGTCCCTGTTACCATTAGTGGAGTTACTGGTGAGAGTACGGGTGAGGGTAATGCTGTGAAAGTGGATACAGTGAAGGCATAAGTGCTTGTGTATACGGCTGAGGCTGTTGTTTGTGAAATGAGTTTGTGATGTATTGAGGTTGCGGTGTTTTTGAGTTACTTCCGAAAGGGGTAACTAGATTGAGTTGAGCAGAGTGGTGGCCTATGCTGCCCAACTGCCGAGATCTTATGATATGGCTCCTGATTTAGAGCCTCTGAATATTGAGATGCACTAGCCACCATGAATTGGAGGGCCTGCGACGATTGTGATTATGTGATGATGGTTTTGGTAGCAATTGTATGTGGAAACGATTGCATTTGTTTAATAATCGTGTGGTAATTATGTTTGTGCGGCAATCGTGAAATGGGCCGATTGCAATTTGTGGCAACTGAGTTGCGTTCATTGTTTGAGATTCTTGCGAGAATCGGATTTGTGGATTATCGGTTGTGTGTGGGTGGTCTAGAGGAGACCATCCAATGTGAAATGAATTGTGAATCGGAAGCCGTCATGAAGAGGCATCCGAGTTAATGGTTTAAGTGGTTCGAAAAATTTCGAGGACGAAATTTATTGAACGGGGGGAGAAATGTAATACCCCGAATTTTGAGACTTGAGGCTAGAGAATAAGCCTGAGATTAGTGGATTGCTAAGCCCCGGTTTAGCAAGATCCCAAATTGTGATTAAGAGATAATGACTCCAAAAGTGGAAGTGGTTAGTGATAAATAAACCCTTTTGGAGATTATGGTGTGAGTTGGCACCCGATGTGATTCATATGTGCTGTGAGTAGTGCCAAAACCCTGTATTTAAGCTCAATTATGGATTAACATCTAAATTGACTTAAAATAGAGGGAAGGCGCATATTGGGGCTAAATGAAAAGATGTGAAGTGTTGGTGGTGATTCAATGAGAATTACCGTAATCAGGGGCAAAACGGTAAAGTTACCGACAAGTTGATCGGTTACCGAAGAGGAAACTCATTGGTAACTTCAAGATCAATGGTTGAGATTGATTTGTGTAGAGATCAAAGGGTGGAATCCCATGTGGTTGTGCTCATGTGAGCTCATGGGATGTGTGTCAAGATGGTGACACTTGGCACTTTGTGAGCCCTTGGATTTTAGTCAAATATTCAACTCATTTTCTCTCCTCTCTATTTGGACGTTTTTGAGGCCCCAAAAACTGATCTTCATCTTCATCTTCACTCCCTCTCTCTCTCAAGACTCCATGGCACCATGCTTCAAGGTGGAAAGAGAAAAGAAAAAGGTAAGATTTGCCTTGTTTCTTGTCCTCTATTGCTAAAACACCCTTCTATAATGTTGTTCATAGTGATGAGAGCTTCATCTCTATGGTTTTAGATTCTTGATTGGAGGTGTTTGATGGCTTGAGGAAATTTGGAAAGATGAAGAATCAAGGAATTGGTTTGGGAAAGAGGAAGAGGTGAGTATTTGAAGCCTTTTGATCCAAGTTTTGTGATTTATGGTTGAGTATTGTGAATTTCGAATTTTGCCCTGAATTTGTGTGATTTTTGAAATGCATGAATTGCCTTGTATTTGAGTGGCAATTGGTGTCTTGATGTGTTATAGAGCCATTGGAATTGGTTTGAGAACTTGGAATGAAAAGAATGACAATGTGTGATTATGTTGTGGTTTGAATTGTGATTTGTGTGACATGTTGTGGTAACATGTCAATATGATGTGAATTTGGTTGATTTGGTATTTTCAATGGATTCCTTGTGCAAATTTATGTGGAAATGGTATTTGGTGTGAATTTGGGAACCATTGGAATCATTGGTGCAAAACTGAAAATCTGTCCCTTGAAGTTCTGTTCTGGACAGTCTGTTTGTGTTGCCATTTTGAATAGGCAAATGATGTTAGAAAATTCTGAAACTTTACAGTCTTGAAGTTCACATCTTAAGCTTCAAAATGGACATATAATATGTGCCATTTCGTATTGGGAACTGCGAGTTATAGCTGTCCAAACTTTGAGGTCGAAAATGGAACCTGTTTTGGGACAGTCTTGAGTTTTGGGGAATTCTGTATTTGTGTGTTGATTTCTAGTAAAGGCCAATATTTTTCCTGTGTAGAGGACTTGAATAGATTTCATTTGGCTTTGGGATCACCTCATTTCGATTTTTGTGGAATTAGTTATGATTTTTGGAAGTTCAGCTAAGAAACTGGGTTTTCTGGGCCGCGGCCCGTGGATTCTGGGCCGCAGCCCAAATGTTTCTGGGCAGTTTTGGGCCGCAGCCCATGGATTTTGGGCCGCGGCCCACCCCCAAAAATCAGTGTTTTGTATTTTTAAAAGGTGATCTTTGATCAAGTGTTTCCCAAGCCTTTAGGCATGTGTTTGGGCTTTGATTAGCCACCTAAAGGTCGTGAATGATAACCAACTTAAGTGTTTGAGAGTTAAGGTTTTGGAAAAGGGATTAACCCTATGTCCTTGCTTTGGTTATAGGGTTGATATTCGCTCTGGACATGGTTTGGTATTCGTTCTGATCGCAAGTAAGCGGAGCTGGAGCATACGTGGAAAGAGTGTAGGGAACTTACCTCTTTTGCATGCTTTGATATTTGTGTTTGTGTTTTGATGCATGTATTGCTTTGCTTGATTATGTGAAACATGTATGAATGATTGTAGCTCTGTTTCTAGTTATGCTATGGCCATGAGTATGTTGTTGAAACATTGAGCACGCAGATATGTCATTATGTGAGCATGAGATATGTATTGCAAGCATGTCATGCATTAAACACATATCATACATGCATATAGGTATCTATTTCCTACTGAGATTCTCTAGAATCTCACCCTCCCCTATCAACCATTTCAGACAGGGTAGTGGATCGAAGATGGAGCAAGCAGTCAAGGGCGGCTAGGGCTCCCATTGGTGTTTGGTTGTGATAGTTGGTTATCATAAATGGGATTATTTGTATTCGTAGTTGGATAAAGGTTGTATATATATTGTGGAATGTATATTTGAATATATGTTTGGATGAGAATATTTGATGATCTATTTGGAATGAGTTATTGGATACTTGTATATGTATTTAAGAGGATTTGTGTAATCCCCATTTGAGGAGTTGTATGGGCTAATGTGCCCTATGATTGTTTAGCGAAGATATGAAACCCGGGGTTACCGGGATGATTATATTGTGCACTCTGATATTGGTATAAATGTGATTTATCTTCGCATAGTAATTGTATTCGAAATTTGAATATGAGACCACGTTATGAATAATTTTGAAAGGTATTTATGAAAACCCCGTCATGTGATGGGTTTGTAAAATGTAGTTTTGTTTCTTATTGGTCTCTATTTCACTTTAAATCGCGTATTTCGGATATAATTACGGCAGGGGGTTACAAAAGGTAACATTTGGAGGTAATCAATCTTGACGTATTGCTCGAATTGGTGAAGTGGGAAAATTCGATGGTGTTCAAATCAACGAGGTATACTACGTTGAAGGATTATGCCACAACTTCTTGAGTGTAAGTCAAAGCACTGACAAAGATAACTAGGTGATCTTTGATTCAAAAGAATGTTTGATAGTAAACAAGAAAGATCTGCCGCTTAACAGAGGATCTATCAAGGCAAATATCCGAGCTCAAAGGGACGGTAACTGTTATACTATTGATTTAAATTCAAATTCTTCTGAAAATTGTTTTCTTAGCAGATCAGAGGAAAGTTGGTTATGGCATAAGCATATGGCTCATGTTAATATAAACCAACTTGACAAACTGATTAGAAAAGATTTAGTTGTTGAATTCCTAAACTAAAATTGAAAGATAACATGATTTGTGAAGCATGTTAAAAAGGCAAACAAACTAAATCTTTATTCAAAAGAAAGTATGAGATTTCTACTTCCAAACCTTTACAATTACTTCATATAGATTTGGTAGGTCCAGCAAGAGTAAAATGTTTTGGAGGAAATCTATATACTTTAGTAATTGTTGATGATTTTACAAGATTTACATGGACTATATTTATTGCTTCAAAAGATGAAACATTTGTTGAATTTATTATGTTTGCTAAGGTCCAAAATCAGAAAGGTATTTCTATTATTTCTATTAGGACAGACCATGGAGGGGAATTTGATAATCAACTCTTTGAAGACTACTGCAATAATGAGGGAATAGATCACAACTTCTCTGCACCTAGAACGCCCAAGCAAAATGGAGTAGTAAAAAGGAAGAATAGAGTCCTCAAACAAATGGCAAGAGCAATACTGAATGAAAAAGAAATGTCACAAGTATTATGGCCAGATAAAATGAGTACCGCATGATACATTTCAAATTGAGCATATATTCGTAAGTCAATTGGAAAGACACCATAAGAACTCTACAAAGGAAGAAAGCCAACTCTTGCTCATCTACACATCTTCGGATGCAAGTGCTTCATTCACAACAATGGTAAAGAAAACTTAGGTAAATTTGATTCAAAGTCTGATGAAGGTTTATTTCTAGGATATTCTAATAGAAGTAAAGCATATAGAGTTTTTAATAAAAGAACATGTACAGTTCAATAATCCATTCATGTTGTGTTTGATGAACTTGACTCTCAGACAAAGCTTTTTGATGAAGAAGAAATGGATTTGATAAAGAAAAACAACACTATTTCAAAACAAAATGATCTTGACACAAATGATTTTCAAAATATAGAAGATGTCAATGATCATGCTCAACCAAAAGCATGGAGACATATTAAAGATTATCCAATTGATCAAGTAATTAGAGATATTCACGAAGGTCTCAAAACCAGAAATAGAATTCTCAATAAGGTAACTTTTTCTACTTTTATTTCTGAGATTGAACCTTCTAATATGGAAGAAGCTTTATCTAACAATGATTGGGTGATTGCTATGCAAGAAGAATTAAATCAATTCCAAAGAAATCAAGTTTGGTCTTTGGTTCCTCGACCTAAAGATCACTCGGTTATAGGAACCAAATGGGTTTTCAAAAACAAACTTGATGAATCAGCAATCATTGTGAGAAACAAAGCAAGATTGGTAGCCAAAGGCTATAATTAAGAAGAAGGTATTGATTATGAGGAAACATATGCTCCATTGGCAAGATTGGAAGCAATACAAGTACTCTTAGCCTTTGCTTGCATTAAAGGTTTTAAACTTTATCAAATGGATGTGAAAAGTACTTTTCTAAATGGTTATATTATGGAAGAAGTATATGTAGAACAACCTCCTGGTTTTGAAGATGAAACAAAGCCTGATCAGCCTGAAATAAAGCTTTATATGGTTTGAAACAAGCACTTAGAGCTTGGTATGAAAGACGAAGCAAGTTTCTTCTTGATCAAAACTTTGTCAGAGGAAAAGTGCATACAACTCTTTTCATCAAACATAACAAAGATGATATTCTAATTGTTCAAATTTATGTTGATAATATTATTTTCGGTGCTACTAACAAATCTATATGTCAAAAAAATTTTCAAGATTATGCAGGGAGAGTTTGAGACGTCCATGATGGGAGAATTAAATTTCTTTCTTAGACTTCAAGTTAAGCAAAGAAAAAATGAGATATTTGTATCTCAAACAATATTTGAAAGAGTTGTTGAAGAAGTATGGATTGGACAATGCTAATGGAGTTGATAATCCAATGAGTTCTACAATATTGTTGGATGCTGATGTAAAAGGTCTTAGTTACAACATTACTAAATATAGAGGAATGATTGGTTCAGTACTCTATCTTACAACAAGCAGGCCAAATATTCAGTTTAATGTCAGAATGTGCACAAGGTATCAATCTGCTCCTAAGGTATCACATGCAGAGACTGTTAAAAGAATCTTCAAATACCTAGGAGATACTGCAGAACTTGGCTTATGGTATCCAAAAAGAGGAAAGGAATATTTGATGGCCTATTCAGATTCACATCATGGAGGATATAAAACTGACAGTAAAAGTACTAGTGGTCAATGTCAATTCCTTGGAGGCTCTCTGGTATCATGGTTCAGCAAGAAGCAAAACACAATGTCATTATCTTCTACTGAAGCTGAATATATAGCTACAGCAAGTTGTTGTTCTCAAGTACTATGGTTGAAACAACAACTTCAGGATTTGGGGATATACTTAAAGGAGATTCCGATTTATTGTGACAATACTAGCACCATTAGCTTGGCCAAGAATCCTGTGCAATATTCAAGGACCAAACACATAGATATCCGACATCATTTCATTCGAGATTACTTGCAAAAGAAGAAAGTCAAAGTAGAATCACTACTACAAAAAGGTTGAAAGGTGGCGCACATATTGTGGCCCTTCCTTAATGAAGTGCCACAGCTGCTCATTTTTTTTCACTAGCTGTGGCGCCTGGGCAAGTAGGTGCCACAGCTGGGATGGTCAAGTATGGCGCCTGGCCAGACAGGCGCCACACATGACCAGGTGAAACCAGCTGTGGCCCCTAGCACGCCAGGCGCCACACTAGCTTATGGTCAGGTGTGGCGCCTGTCTGGCTAGGCGCCACACCTGACCCATTTTAAGAAAAAAATTTTTATGGTCAGGTATGGCGCCTGCCTGGCCAGGCGCCACACTTGACCCTTTTTAAAAAAAATTTGGATTTTCTATCCCTTCCCCACCAATCAGAAATCATCCCGCCCCCACCCCCTTATCCTTTTTTTTCCCCGCCTCCCCCCTCATCTCTTTCCTTTCCCGCCTCCACCCCCATCTCTTTCCTTTCCCGCCTCCACCCCCATCTCTTTCTCTACCTTTTATTATTCCCTCTATCACTTTCCCTTTTATCTGTGCGTGCACCCCATCCCTCCATTTTCTCATCTTCACATCTTAAAACTACACCCACACGCGCACACGTCTTTGTTTTTTTCCAACTGCCAACCCCACTCCTTTCCCTATTATTCCCTTTTCTTTGTATGGTCTTCAACTTTTTGGTCCCCACTCCATTTGGTAGCTAGCGGTCAAATTTCTTCCTTCCCTCACTGAAGATTGCGTCACCAACGGCAATTACGTGGTCCCCCACTCCACTGCACTGATCAACCTGTAAGTGCAACTTGCGTTTCCTTTTTATTAATATTTTTTTCAGGTTGTTCTACTTTTTTTTATGGCATGCTTGCGATGCTTTTTTTTCCCTGTTATGACACGCATGCATGTATATTTATATGTCATATATAGTCATCTTCTTCATGCATGGTGTTATGATACTAGTACATAAACCAAATTAGAAATAGGCATGTACATAGTATGTAACTTCATCAATACATGCACAAAATAAAGAATGTAAATAAAATTATTAAGGAGAAGACAAGTAAATATACAAAGTGTATGTGTGGTGCACGTTGTTAACTTTATACATGAAGATTTTTTTTTTTTGATGAAAATAGAGGGTGTTTTCCCATTCATTTAATTAACATCAGTGGGGATTAATTCCCATATAGTCATTTGCGCACAATGCCCGAACAAAAGTTGGGCAACAATCATAGTAAGAAGTCCTAACTATGCCTTCTTTCGCCATTGCATCAGGGTCTCTTGTTATTGGGATTGGAGTTTGGTTCTATCTCTGTGGACAAAACTAGTAAATATACAAAGTGTATGAATGCTCTCTCTCTCTCTCTCTCTCTCTCTGTGTGTCAGATTTTTCTTTTTCTGTGGGCCATCTCTAGTTTTATTTCTTTGCTTTTTACACAACACCTATATATATATAATATACAAATGTGTGTGTTGTTTGCATGTGTATACTATATATATATTCCGATTACTATTTGTGTTGGCCATAGTGATGAGACCAATGTGGTCCTTATATGCCATACATTGATGGCAATTATTGATTGACCCTCTCGATAATTCGAATTTAATTAAGTTGGTTCATTTTTCACCTTTTAATGCCTAGTGCCAATTAAATTATGATAGGACTTAGCTTGCCGATTTCTTGTCCCTTTTTTAGTTTAATTTTTCTGCGTTAATTGAGTCATTAACTTAAATTTAAAATATATGAGAATCAATTCTGTTTCTGAATATTTAAACTTAGATAATCAAATTAACTTTTAATAATACTGCTATTTCTTTTAAAACTTCTTCAAATTATTTGTTTTCCAAAAATCAAAATCATTTATTTAATATTATTTCACGTATTTAATATATATTTGTGTTAGTGCTATTTTGTAGAGGTAAGAAAATAATTTTTGGTATTATCTTATTGAACTATAATAGAGAAAATCCCATATAAACCCAATGAAAATAGGAAAAATTGAAATCAGGATAATAAATTGAATAATTCGTTAATTGAGTCATTAACTTATTTAAGGATTTTAAAATATGGATAAAATGACTTTAATATATCAATATATATCAATGTTAATATTTAATAAAATAAACTATAATTTGTCTATATTGTTTAACTTTAAATATATTAACTAAAATCGTAAGGGGAAAAACATACAATAAGAAGATAATTAATGTTGGGATTATGCTTTCTTTTTCATTTTATTTTATTTTCTTTATTTTTTTTTCTGAATCATATTTTTTGATTTAAGCTAATCATATTTGATTTTATTACATATTGATGTTTATTACACATATTATTATTAAAAAAATAACTTAGAACCTCAAATATTTTATTGATTTTTTTATGTTTAATTTGTGTTTGTAGTTTCAGTTCATCAGTCTATTGAAGCTTCTATTTACAATATGTTTTTTAAATTTTGAGCTTACAAATGTGATTTTAGTTGAATTTAATAGTTATAATTTGTAGGTGTTCTAATGATTGTTATTGATTAATTGCATAAGCAAAATAATTATTTATATATTCTTAACACTTATATTTTATTTATTGACTTGTAATGTTTTCTAGTTTAACTATGATATATTGTGGCAAATATGGTTTCTTTTGTTATGAGTTGTAAAAAATTATTATAATGCCTGGGAATAATTAATGAATTATTTGACAATTTAAACATTCAGTTTAAGACTTAGAAAGCTTCAATTATGAAGATTCATGTGGTGTATGTTATTTTAAATTAAAATTGGTAAGAGAATACAAAAGTAATTAGTAAATGCAATAGTCATACAACTAACCACGTACTTTTTAAAAAAAATAGATTAAAGCCCATAGATGGATCGTAAATGGATGTCATCTAATCGATGTTCAAGGGAATATATATATGGGGTGAAGGATTTTATTACATTTGCGACTGAGCACACAAAAGATCCTGGCAAAATCTTATGTCCTTGCTTATCTTGTTGTTTTGAAAAGCGGATTAGTCAACTTGATTTGCTAGATCATTTAGTGTGTTATGGTATTGATCAAACATATATACGATGGACAAGGCATGGTGAGACCAACGATGCATATAGTGATCGAATGCATACCACAGGTGGTGCCTCGGATGAATTTGATCAAAGCATGTTTGATGAAGATAATGGTCTTGAAGAAATGGTAAATATAGTTGAAGGGGTGCTTCATAACTGCCCTAACGAATATGAGAAGTTGAAAGGTGATGCAGAGAAACCATTATATGTCGGAAGTACTAAATACACAAGATTGCTAGCAGTGTTGAAGTTATACAACTTTAAAGCTCACTACGGATTGAGTGATTCGGGTTTCACCGCATTGCTTGAACTGTTGCAAGATATGCTTCCAGAAGAAAATGTACTTCCTACCAAGACATACAAGGCAAAGCGAATTCTTTGCTCTACAACCGGTATGGGATATGAGAAGATACATGCATGTCCTAACGATTGCGTATTATTTCGAAATCAGTATGCAATGTTGGAGAAGTGCCCTAAATGCAACGCATCTCAATATAAGAAGAAGAAAGGAAAAAGTCCTTTGAAGGTGCTATTGTATTTTCCCATTGTTTCATGCGACTGTATAGTAATGCAGAGATTGCTAAGCAGTTGACATGGCATGCAGATGAAAGAATTAAAGACACGAAGCTTAGGCACCCTGCAGATTCTCCTCATTGGAAAAAAATTGATCATGAATACCCTGACTTTGCTGATGAAGTCAGGAACCTTCGCCTTGCACTGTCAACTGATGGAATTAATCCGCACAGTGTTCAAAGTAGCACACATAGCACGTGGCCGGTGATATTGATGATTTTTAACCTTCATCTACACTTAATCATGAAACGCAAGTTTATGATGTTGTCCATGTTAATTTCTGGTCAAGGCAACCTGGGAATGATAAAGATGTATACTTGGCTCCTTTAATTGATGACTTGAAGCTGCTTTGGGATGAAGGCGTTAGTGTGTATGACGGGTACATGGAAGAAAGTTTCACTTTGAAAGCCATGTTGTTTAGCACAATTAATGATTTCCCTGCTTATGGAAATTTGTCAAGATACAGCGTCAAAGGATATGGTGCATGCCCTATATGTGAAGATGACACTCATTCAGTGCGACTTCATCATTGTAAGAAAAATGTTTACATGGGGCATCGAAGATTCTTACCATCACAACATCGTTGGAGGAAGTGGAAAAAGCCTTTCAATGGTGATGCAGAAGAAGGTAGCCCGCCGAAGATGTTGACCGGTTCCCAGGTGTATTCCAAGGTAAAAGCCTTAGACAACAATTTTGGCAAGCCTTTTGCAAAACAAATCGAGACAAGCGGTTGGAAGAAAAAGTCTATTTTCTTTAAACTTCCATATTGGAAGTCTTTATATGTGAGGTATTTTCTTGATGTGATGCACATAGAAAAAAATATCTGTGATAGTCTAATTGGCACGTTGCTTAATATCCAAGGAAAAAGCAAGGACAGTGTCTATTCAAGGTTGGATTTAGTGAACTTGGGAATTAGAGAAGAGTTGGCACCGATTGAGCAAGGGTCTCGTACCTATCTACCGCCAGCGGCATACACTCTGTCGAGGAAAAAGAAGAAATTGTTTTGTGAGTTTCTGCAAGGAATTAAAGTTCCTGAGAGCTACTCTTCAAATATAAAGAACCTTGTATCGGTAAAAGAGTTGAAGTTAAAGAACCTTTAATCTCATGATTGTCATGTGCTCATGTAAAATTTCCTACAGGTTGGTATACGATCCATTTTACCCAAAAAATTAAGGAACACAATCACAAAACTTTGAGTGCTTTCCAAGTTGATCTACAGTAAAGTGGTTGATTCAACCAAGTTACAAGATTTGCAAAGGCTGATTGTGTGTACTCTGTGTGAATTTGAAATGTATTTTCCACCTTCTTTTTTTGACATTATGGTACATCTAACTGTACACTTGGTCAAAGAGACTCAAATGTGCGGTCCAGTGTACTTGAGATGGATGTACCCAAATGAGCGATTCATGAAAATATTAAAAGGGTATGTGAAAAATAGATATCGCCCAGAGGGTTGTATCGCTGAAAGTTACATGGTTGAAGAAACAAGTGACTTATGTGTTGATTTTCTATCAAATGTTGACCCTGTAGGGATCCCCAAGTCTCGTCATGATGGCCGAAGATCAGGGAAAGGAACAACGGGGAGTGATGTAATAACGATATCAGCGACTGAATGGGACCAAGCCCACTTGTATGTCCTACATAACACTGATGAGGTCGAACTGTATGTAGAAGAACACAAGGATGCTCTCCGATTGGTGCATGGTGATAGGAAAGAAAATTTATTAACAACAGAACACAATAAACAATTTGCAGGCTGGTTGAAAAATCGCATTAACGATGAGATGGAGAGGAATCCTGATTCAATTTCTGAAAAATTGAAGTGCTTGTCGAAGGGACCGAGCTTACATGTATTATCTTACAATGGTTATGCAATCAACGGTTACACATTCTATACACAAGACTATGATACATAGAACACGATGCAAAATAGTGGGGTAACACTTGTTGTTGATTCTTGGCATAGATCCAGTGCTAAAGACACATACCTTGTCTATGCATCAATGTCATACTTTGGTGTCATTGAACACATATGGGAGTTAGATTACTCTATGTTCAGGGTCCCAGTCTTCAAATGTAAGTGGGTTAACAACAACAGTCCATTACGGATAGATGACTTAGGCTTTGTGCAAGTGGACCTTTCTAAGGTTTGGTATGAAGATGATCCTTTTATTTTAGCAGCACAGGCAGAACAAGCATTTTACATTCCTGATCCTGCTAAGAAGAATTGGCCTATTGTACTTCCATCCAACAAGAATCGTCAAGCAGAAGTTGATTTTGAAAGTAATGAATATTTGAACATCAATAATGATGATCCTTCGTTTGAGAATTTGTAGTCAGCAGAGATTGATATAGATGGAGATGCAGATGAAGATGAAGATGGAGATGGACCCGTATACGTGAGACATGATCATGAAGAGGGAACTTGGGTCAAGAGGAACACAATTCTCAATCCAACACGAATTCTGAAGAATAAAATTTTAAATCAGACGAGAAAAAGGAAAAGATAATGATTGCTTTGACTTGTTTACTTGTACGTATGTTTTTATAAATTTCAAAATAATTTGCTTTCGTTGATATGGTTGACATTATGCACTGATGTTTTGATTTGGTTTATTTCACTTGCAAGAGTATGGACTCACCATATGATGACATTGATGATGTTCCCAGGCACATTGGTAGACAAAGATTTGAGGAGAACGTCAGACGTGGTAGGACAATTATGGCAAGGTTGATCAGAATGAGAAGTAACGGAATCAAGTTACAACTGGAGTGGAATGAAAATGGAAACCCGTTTGGCGATAAAAGTACCTCCTTCAATAACTTCATCGGGACTACGGTTCGAGACAGAGTCCCTAGTACAGTTCAAAACTGGAAACTGGTAAAGAAAAATTATGAGGATGAGATCTGGGCTGAAGTACAGGTAACACCTTAATTATATAATTGTTCGGTTTTCTTTGTTTCACTTCATTTCAATCTTACATATTATATATGTTTTTTGACTTGTTTACAGAGTATTTTTATTATTGATGATGATCGGAAGAACTTCGTAATAAGAAAAGCCAGAAAACTTATGCGAAAGTTTCTTTCTGTTCTTGTCAAATATTTCTTGAGGGATGATAATGATGATATCATTACTACACCGCCTTATCTATTGTATGAAGGAATCATCACTCAAGAAATGTGGGATGAGTTTATCAGAACACATACAACTCCTGATTTCCTGGTAAGGGGATTTGTTTGTCTTTCCCTATTACGTGTAATGTACGTATTTGTAATTAACATTTATATATTTATATAAATCATTTTGATCTAACTAGGAGTTAAGCGAGAAAAATCGAGCTAACGCGACCAACATGCCATACCGGTACACACAAGGACCTGTTTCATATGCACGGTTAGAAAGAAAAATGGTACGAACTGATGATTATTTCATTTGTAAAAAAAAATTGTATGAATATCATTTAACTTCGACTAACTTTGATGTGCAGATACAAGAATCAGGCTCAGATATTACACAGGTTCCACGATATGATCTGTGGGTAGCCGGGGCCACAAATAAGAAAGGTGAAATTCGTAGTGAGGAAGCAAGAAGAGTAGCCGAATATTATGTAAGTATTCAATTATATTATGCGTTCAATAAATAATTGGCTTTACTTAAATGAACTTCATTTATAATAACTAATTTTCATTATAATTCTTTTTGGGAAAACGACAAATGACACAGGAGGATCCTGCGTTGGCGACCTATGTTGGTCGGGACAATTTATTGAGCAGAGCGTTACCAGTACCCGAGTATGATGGTCGTGTTCGGGGTACTGGTTTTGCAGTCACCCCATCAGTATACTTCGGACGTCAGAAGCGCCCGAGTAGAAGTGATGTTTCCCATCTACGTGACGAGATGGCTAGCTTTAAGCATCAAATGCAAGAACTTCAACAACAAATGCGCTACAAGGAACAACGAGAAGAACAATTCACTGAACAAATGCGTTTGATGCAAGAACAGAATGCGTTGTTAACAACGCAAATACAACAGTTGGTCCAGGGTAGGCCAACACCAAATGTTCTGTTCTGTGATAGCCCAAGTTTCAAAGATAGCTGTACTTCTATGCCTAAAGTCCCTTTTCCTTCGGTAATTAATTTCTTTTCTACTTAACTTTATGTTAAATTATAATTAAGCAAACTTTAACATATTAACTCTATTTTCCGTAGGGCGAATTTCAATGCAAGCTATATGTCGAGCAAGCATCCAAGCACACGGTTGCAGTGGGTGCTGCCTACAATACTAGTGAGGACATACTGCACAATTCACCGTTGCTCGATAACACACTCCGGGTGAGGGTTGACGTCTGCACGAATGAAGATGCCCTCTTACCGATCCCTTCTTGGGATGAGCAAAACAAGGTGGCAGATGTTGTAGGTGGCTATATTGCTTGGCCAATAGGTCTTATCGAGCTATTACAAAAGGTCATTCATTCAAAATTCCCTGCACTTTTCCTTCGAACTTTCATCTCAAACTGTGATTTAATTTTCTGATTTGCACAGGGTAAGATTTCAAAGTCTTCAACAACACAACCCAAGTCAAAAGCATCGGCTAGCCAACAGAGCAGAAGAAGACAGACCTCATTTCTCAATCAATTAATATCAATTGCACCATAATTGATCGGTGAGGGAGGAGTGGAATTACGTATTCCAAGACATATCTACAGTGTTAGTGGTCTAGTTGATTATGTTACTGCCAAGGTCGTGCAGGACATATGTGCTCGTGATTGGGTTAGTGCTTCGGCTATCAACATCTGGATAAGGTACTTCACTATCATCGTTTATCACTGTTATTAATATATCTCGTTCCATTTCTTTTGTTTCTCATGACACTGTATGTTTTATACCAGGCATTTGGACCATGGCGTTTTAGTAGATACACACAGGGTCCAATTCGCATTTGTCAACCCTTTTCTCGTTGGTCATCATGAGGGTAAAGTAGATATAAATGCGCAGTCTAATGAGCTGAAAGATTACTTTAGCTAGAAACCGAGACCAAATACATTATTTTTAGTGCCGTATAATGCAGGGTAAGTTATTATTGGTACAATTTTTGTTTTTATTGTTTAACTTCTATCATAACATGATTGTTCAAAAAAAAATTTTAAAATATATTTTAGGCACCATTGGATATTGATCGTTATCAATCTAGCGGAACCTTCAGGCCCTCGCATTTACTATGTGGATCCTCTAAAAAATGGTCTTCCATAAGACCGTTTTGATATGTTACTGTTGATCAGTAGGTAAGTATACGTGCCTATGTATAAATATTTGCGTACGTGATTGAATAACCAAAAGTAATCAGTTTCTATTTGTTTTGTTAGCGCATTGACTCCGTATCGGTCGTCTATCTCGTTAAACTATTATAAAGCTACTGACCCCTGCCTTAGCTATCCTTGGAAGAAGATACAGGTATTGATATTTGACTTTACTTAGACTTTGTTAGTAAACACTTTTTATTCATGAACATAGTTAAATATTGCATTATATTTTTGCAGTGCCCTTTCCAACCTAATGACAATGATTGTGGGTACTATATCATGAAATTTATGAAGGATGTTATTATGCATGATCAGCCATTTATTCCTCAAAAAGTAAGTCATTTAGTTGCACTTCATGTTGTGTTTTAATGAAATTAAATTAGTGCCTGACAATTATGTTTTATTGATTTTAATTCATTCTAACTTGTGTCTGATTGTATATATCTGTAGTATTATGAAGATCAACGTTGTGATGCTTTGACAGACCATCAAGTTAATGAAGTGATTGAGGAATGGTGTGAATATGTGTTTAGGAAAATCTCTGGGTAGCTATATATACTATTAAATTCACTAGCTGGTCTTTTTTGTGTTGTTTCTAATTGCCAATTGTGTCATGCATGTTTGTTGAAGTTGAATTTGTTGTATTTCATTCAGCTAGGTTTACAATATATTGTATAACAATTTTTAGTACTACTTTAGCTAATTAATCATTTGTTGGTATCATTTTAAAGTTATCTATCATTGTTTTTATTAAACCTTGCAGACTATAATTATATATGCATGGGAGATATATATGAGGAAAAAATATGCTAAAAAAACCAATACGAAGAACCCAAAAAATTTGAGGAAAAAATATGCTTAAAAAAAACCAACACGAAGAATTAAAAACAAAAAACACCTCCTGTGGTGCCTGCGTGAGGAGGCGCGCCAGGAGGTGTTGGCTCCTGTGGCACCTGGGTAGCCAGGCACCCTAGGAGGGGGGCCTCCTGTGGCGCCTGGCCGGCCAGGCACCCCAAGAGGTATGCCTCCTGTGGCGCCTGGCTGGCCAGGCGCTACAGGAGGTTATTTAAAAAAAATTAAAAAATCTGTGGCGCTTCCAAGCGCCACAGCTGTTTTTAGTAGCGTCCAGATAGGTGGCATTTCTCTAGCGCCACAACTTTGCTTTTTTGTAGTAGTGAATTCATACCAACACATCTTCAACTCGCTGACATATTCACAAAGCCAATAGCTAAAGATCAATCTTATATATTCGAAGAGAATTGGGAATGGTTAATCCCAATGAGTTGTAAGTTTTTCATGTTAATTATTATGTTTAATGAGTTTTAGAAGATAACCATACTGACTTAGGCATCGGAGTATGTAGAAATTGTTTTTATAGGTTGTCACTTGAGCACTGGAAGTGTCACTCGAGTGCTAAGCTCATTCTCACTCGAGTCAGTCAACAATGCTCGAGTCCAAAACTATTGCATATACTCTGCTTCAAGCTATGTAAAACAGGGATTAACAGAGTATGTCACTCGGTCTCAATCCAAAGAAGTCAAAGGAAAAAGAAAGAAGAAGGACACAGAACAACCTCAACACTCTTCTTCCTCCGATGACTCTTTCAACATGCAACTCCGGGAAGCAATAGAGAAGTCAAATCTTGACGCATTGGTTGGCAAAATTTCCTCCTAAGCTGGTGCCTCAAGTTCACATCAAGTTGGCTAGTCCAATCAGGCTGCTTCAGAGGTTCCTTCCACATCACAAGCTCCAGAGGAAGAACAAGTCACAAATCCTCCTGAAGGCTTTAATGTTAAGGAACTGAAGGCACTGAAATAGAAGGTATATGATTCTGAGTTTGCACATAGACAATTATGTCCCATAGTTTATGTCGACTTAGAATATCTTATGAAAAGCTGTGGTTTGGATTTTCATCCTTTTCTTGGATTTTATGATTCTTAGCTGAGTGTTCGTATTCCTTATTCACTCTTTGTTTTGAGAACCTTCTATTGCAACATGAGAACCCATAACATAAACTCTAGGACCGAAGAGTTGATAGAGGAAGCAGTATCTACTACTATTAGACATCAATTTATTATGATATCTGCTAATATCATTACTGATATACTTGGATATGTTGCACCACCTTTTGATCCACCCACTCTTTCAGCCAATGAAGCCTTTCGGCTTTTAAGACCAAATGACCCAATAAGCCCTCTTAACTTTAAGCCTATTGACATGCCTAATTCTAATCGTGCCCTTCACTACATATACTCTCGTAGCATTGTTAATAAATCCAAAAATTATACCTATTTTGCTCAGAGAGATTACTATTTGCTGGCATCCTTCCTAGCCGGTCAGCGAAGAAATGTGGGGGAGCTTATCTTTAGTGAGATGAGAAGATTTTGATTTTCTTCATCAAGATCCACCACCATACCAAATTCACAAATTGTGTCTCTCATTCTCAAGAAAAATAAAGTGTGGTATTTGGAGGGAACTGAGAGGGTAACCATTCCGAGGTTTGGCAAGATTCAATTGACACATATGAGTATCAATCTTCCAATAAGTCAAACTCGGGCTACATCTCAGAGAGAAGCCACTCCATCAAGAGGTGATGAGGCTCAATCTTCTGCTCAAGGTTCCGTTCCACCTCCATCTTTCCTGAATGCATCACTTTCAACCTATATGGCTAAAGTGATCAATCAAGCTGTGACTGGTCTGAAAAAGGAATTGATGAATGAGTATGAGAAATTGGTGAACACGATGGAGTTATAAGTCTTAAAGTTGGTAGACAAGGCGAATACCAACTTTGACTTAATGTTCAAGACTCAAGAAGATATGTCGAGAAGAATCACTGATATGGAAATCTTCTTTGCGGACTCATTTTCTGACTACTTCTTCTGAGGTGCCAAATGAGTCTACTCTTGCCACCACTTCACCTCCTCAAACACAAACTCATGTTCTCTTGACAGACCTGGACTCCAATGTTTATGTCACTTATGATTGGTCGCCGTCACCACCACTTGCAGCCTCTGTTCCTCATCTATCATGCCCACTTTTTTAGTCGGAGCCAGTTGACCCTTCCACTGCCATGTGCTCTTTCCCCCACCATCTGATCTCACTTTTCCTCAGCCACCTTCTGATGCTGACAAAACGGGGGAGAAGGATCTGTGATGGTTTCTGAGCTATTATAGGGAGTTGGAGTTTAGTTTTAGGTAGTTTTTTTTTTGTATTGGGGTAGGACTATTGTAATTTTCTGGTTTATTTTTGCTGACATGGTTGTATATGGGGTTTTAAGGGTAGATGTTGATTCAAGCTTAATTTTGTACTTTACTATTTTCAAGCTTGCTTAGTTTTTTGTTCAGATTTAATGATTTCAGTGCAAATATAATGGTATTATGACTTATATTGGCTTTAAGTGTCCATTGGAAGTATTACAGGAAACATATGAGGTTAAGTGCAAAAATCTAAATATGAGTATAAAATTTGGTGAAATATGCATTTGAAAATTTTGAAAACATTTTTCAAAATTTTCACTCCAATCAAGATTTTTGTTTAAAACTAATCACAAAGGTTTTGTCATCATCAAAAAGGGCGAGAATGTTAGATTCCAAGTTTTGATGATAACAAAAGATTATTGTGTGTTGTGGTAAGAAATTCATACTTTGAAATGGTTAAAAAGATTACCAAATGTGTTTCACAAAGTTTAGAAGTGTTTATTGTCAGTTTTACTGATGAACTCAAGCAACAAAGTTAACACTTGAGCATTAAGCTCTTTTGCACTCGAGCACATGCAAGTGTTGGAAAGAAAGTGTTTCATAGAGAGCAATTGCTGTCAGTTTCATTGATGCACACGAGCAACAAAGTTAAACTTGAGCATCAAGCTCTTTTGCACTCGAGCACATGCAAGTGTTAGACAGAAAGTGTTTGACAAAGAGCAAAGTCAAAAACAATACATCAACACTTAACTCGAGCACAGTCTCTGTACTCGAGTGATGGCCTTATGTGCACCCGAGTTCTAGCAATAAGGGACTGCATGTGTTTGCCCTAGAGTTATGCAGAGCAGAGAAGAATAAGCATGCCCGAGTGAGAGTACATGCATCCGAGTGATACCTCAGCACCCGTAAGTGAGACATCTAACTCTCTCAATTCTGATGCAAGTGTTGAAGACAAAGAGTATATTATAGAAGAATATTCTTCTCACTCGAGTGAGGGCCCACATCACCTGCAAGTGCAAAATCACACTCTTGATAAAGTAGGGTGTGAGTGTTGTCCAGAGACGTGGCTTATAGTATAAAATGAAGAAGTACTCGAGTGAGGAGACCCGTGCTCAAGTGGGGTCCCACATCACTCGCAAGTGTTAAAATGCACTCTCTCAAAATCACATGGAAGTACAAACCTAAAGCTAAAGTAGGAAGAGTAAATATAGTATTGCACTCGAGTGATACTCTGCCAGAAGCCAAAACGCACCAATCTTTTAGCGTTCAATCCGTATATGGTTTAATGTTAATTATTCATTCTATTTCTACTTATTATTATTATATAACATCATTTAACATATATTACGAGTGTGATACAGGAGTTTGAACATTTGAATTAGAAAAACATAGAGGAAGTCAAACAACGGCAGACAACATCATTACGACCATCCAAGCACGTACCTTCCGAGTTCAAAGATTTCAAACGTATGTATGCCGTTCCATAGTAAAATGCTCTGCTCCACAATGATTATTATTCAAACGGGCAAAATCAACTGGCTATAAATACAGAGCTCCAAAGACCATAAAAAATAATGAAGCAATAATTCACACAAGCAAATTCACGAGTCTCTGTTATTCATATTTTCTCTGTATTCATATCGTTCTTCAGTGTTTATCATATTTTCTCTGTAAGAGAGTCTATATAAACTTCAAATTCTATTTTCATTTGATCTCAATGTACTGGGACCTTGAGAGGGGAGATTTCCTTACGAGAGAAACAGTTAAGAGAATTCCTAGTAGGCTTTCTGCTCATAAGACTTACAAGGTACAAGTAGTAGAGAACGTTGCTGCTCATAAGACTTACAGTGGTGTAAGCAAGAGAGAACGTTACTGCTCATAAGACTTGTATACGTAAGCAAGAGAGAAAGGTCATAGGTTTGTTTTTCTGCACATAAGACTTGTTGTAAGGGGGAGAGAAATTTCTAGTGTTAGAATATTTCTACTAGTAGTCCTTTTAAGGACAATTATTGTTTTGCGGCATTCTGAGAGCCTATTGAATCTTGGAGGCATAGTGAAAATCTCAGTAGGTCTTGATCTCTGAGGATTGGACGTAGGCTTGGTTTTTGGGTCGAACCAGTATAACTCTTTGTGTACTAATCTTCTCAACTCTACTCTATTTACAACTATTGTCATATCATCACATTAGCCGAAAAATTTATCACATCACCCAATTCACCCCTCCTCTTGGGTGAAGCTTGTCTCTTTCAGATTCAACTCAAATTGCATAGTAACCTGACGAGGAAGGTACTGTTATTCTCTTATATATAAAGAGGAGTTCAACTAGCTCAGAAACTCTCAATTGAAAAGTTTTATTTCATTCATGACAGTTATTATTTATAAACCATTATTTATGTACTAAATACATAATGGTTTTCAACTTGAGACTGTTATGTATTTTTACTAAAAGTCATGGTTCTTACATGCCAACTTTTATGTTTGTTACTGAATAAATAACGGTTGTAAAATGAGACCGTGATGATGCAAGTATTATCATATATTATTGCGGTTGCTTGTGTATGCCCTTTGATTATTATTACAGTAATGGGCAGATTATGGCCTAATCAAACCTCAATATATAATGGTTGTTATATTATAACTGTTATAATAAATCCAAAATAAATAATAGTTCATAATCATAATGTATCTTCGCCAAACTTTTATAGTGCCCGCATATATGACGGTTTAGAAACGCTATGTATTGTAGTTAATAACCATCATATATCACTATTTTGAAGTAATGCTAGACAAAAGGACATGGTGAGTGGAACCCCTTTTCGAAGTAAATGGGGTTTGGCTTTTCTATTGTTTAAGTTTAATAAATCTGATGATATATTTATCCATCTCAAATTTTAACTTCAAGATACTTTGTGAATTTTTATCTAATAACTAGTTGGGTGATCAAGATCAATTAAAAGATATCCTGGATAATCATCTATTAGGGTAAATCAAGTTTAATAAAAATAACATTTTTAAATATGTTTTCAAAGGTGCAAGCTTTGAATTTTGTGGTAGACAAATGAAGAAACAAACCCAAGGTGGAAAAAAGACTTTTTATCTGATGCAGGCAGAGAGGAGGTATTAATTAAATCTATTGCGAATGCTATTTTTGTTTATCCTATGTCATGCTTCCAATTTCCAAAATCTGTGTTACTTCGCATGGAACGACTTGTATATGAATTTTGGTGGAAGAGTTCACAAGATAAGTTGAAAATACACTAGGTTTCAAAAGAAAATCTTAAAAGAGATGAAAGGGAAGAGGGACTGCCATTTAGAGATTTTCATGCTTTTAATCTAGCTTTACTTGCTTAGTTAGGGTGGAGAATTTTACAGGAGCTGAGGAACTATAGGTGGGAGTACTGAAGGCCAGATACTTTCCATGGTGTGATTTTCTACAATGCTAAGAAAGGGGGATCGGCTTTTTGTGTGTGGAGTAGTATTTTGGCTGGACATTCTATTCTGGAAGGAAATATTATACTGCAAGAGTTGGGAATGGATAGAAGACGAGTGTGGGAGGATCCATGGCTGACTGACATTCTAGGTATGAAATTATTCTCACCTTGTCCAGATCCGGTTTTCAAAAAATGGATTAATGGGCAGTGGTATCTTAAGGGCATTGATGAATTCTTAATGGATTTTGAGAAGAATGCTATATAATGAACAGCGTTGTCACCTTCGAATATAGAGGATAGATGGGTGAGCACAGGGGGCTTACGAAAGGATTTTATAGTGTGAAAGAAGGATATAAAGTTGCTAAATCTAAAATTCTTGAGAATGGAGGAGAATCTCCTGAATCCTCTAATTCGAACTGTAAGAAATTGTGGAGCCAAGTGTGGAAACTAAGAATTCCGCATAAGGTAAAATTTTTTCTATGGAGGGTACTGTCAAAAGCCAATCCCACAATGGCAAATTTATATAGAAGATGATGTTGTGCAACAAATCTGTGTTTGATTTGCAAAAATGATGTTGAGAATAAGTCTCATTTATTCCTACTTTGTGAGTGGGTTAATAGGGTGTGGTTCGGATGTTCTTTATCTTTTTTAACCTCGAATGCTGCTGCTAATGATTTGAATTATTGGCTGGAACTTCTCTTTTTAAATTCAGTATTATCTATGTGGCAGAAAAGCTTAGTGGCTGTGTTAATATGGTGTATACGGAAGGGAAGGTGGTCGTTTTTATATGTAAATAACCCTTTGGACCCTGCTTTTGTGTTTCATCATGCAGAGAGCTGGCTTCAAGAGTTCTTGGAGGGGCAGATGGAGAAATTATGAAGATGATGAGGCTGTTGTGACAATTGATAATCTCGCTTCTAAGAGTAAGTGGCGCAAACCAACTGTTAACACTCTGAAAATTAACACTAACAGTTCTTTTTGCTCTGAAACTAAGTGTTGCCACTGGTTTTGTTATTTGGGATACAAATGGATGGCTTATAAATTATAAATTGCCAGCATAGAACTGTCCAAGCGGATTCTACCTTCATGGCAGAATGTAAAGCTTTATTAGGAGCTATTCAATTTGTCCAGATCCATCAGTTGAATGATGTGATTTTTGAATCTGATAATCTTTCTTCAATTAAATGTTTTAAATGATGAAATGGATGGAAGAGTGAACCTGTGTTGAAGCATATCCTTGAAAAGAGGAAACTAAGTAGGAACCATGTTTTTAGTGGATTCCCACGGAAACAAACGAGGTAGGTGATTGGGTTGTCAGAGCTTCAACAAAAGGCTCATGTCCTAATAACTGGATCAATAGACCTCCGCTAGATATAATATAATGAAATTATTATTATTAGATTTGCACGATATTGCATTGGATAGTGGTTGATGATTAATTCTGGTTTTACTCTGTTATTGTTATTTTTAGACTATCTTTGGGATGTAATTTTTTTTTTAAAAAAAATCAATTGATTTTATTTATAAAAGGTTAAAGCTATTTTTAATTTATATTGTTCATTTTGAACAATTGAATACTAAAAGGATCCAAGTGAAACGAATGAATATATATATATATATATGTCAGATATATTTGTTGCAATAATTTACAAGGAAAAAAATGAAAACAATTAATTTAGAGATTTTATTATTAAAATTAAATAGTTTATTGGTCTATTCTTCTCCTTGATTATCTATTACTACAAACATTAACTAGAGAAAAGAAATGTATGATGCAATTGAGGAGGAAAAATTTGACTGCAAATGAAAGAAACTAAGATTTGTCGTTGATACTGTCCTGCTACAAGAAATATTTATCTAACTTGGTTAAATTAAGGAAGTTAATTTTCTAATTTGGTTTTCTTAGCTATTAGTTTATTTTTTTTCCATTGGATTTTAATTCCTATTTCATAACACCCAATTAAATTTAAATTCATATAGATTAGTCTCATTCTCATATATTTTTTAAAGTCATTTGCATCTTGCATTTAATTAGTTTAATTGCATTTAGATAGGTAGTAATGTCTTGTATTTTAATTTATATCTATTACATTGTATCTTTCATCACCTAAATTCAATCCTAAAGAAAACTCATAGATTGTTCATTGAGAGAATGGCATAGGTTAACCTTAAAGTACATAATTATTTAGGACATAGTTTAATTGATTGCTTTAGTGACAAAAATGACATCACCCTCCCCACTTGAAAATTCGTCCCCACCAATTTTGGTGAGAACGCATTTTCAATTATACAGCTGAAAATGGGTTTTGGTGGGAAACTATTTTCAGCTGAAAATGGGAACCAAATGCCCATGGTTAGCAGGAAAATTTGATTTTCCCTTTCCCGCCCCCCATTTTTAGCAAAGCAAATGGGTCTTAAGAAGGAGGCAGAAGACCTGGAAATTAAGAAATGATTTTGGAGCCCCCCTCCCTCCCTCCCCCTCTCCCTCTCCCTCTCCCTCTCGGAAGGATATCTTGCTTTTCTTCTAATGTCCTTTTCTTTATGTAATTTTCCCTTTTTGTTTATGGATGTATTCTGATTTCCATTGTTATAAGAGTTATATAAATATATAGCAGAACATTATGAGCATTATATAATCTTCGGATTTTCATCAGTATCTTACATAAACTGCTTAATTAGAGTACTAACAAAAGTAGAAGACAACAACGTTTTGATTATAGGAAATAAATCTCATTACATTTTCAGTTATGAAAGTGCACTGCTTTTGCTTGCATGCTTTTTTATTTGAAGAGATTTGATCAAAATCTCATAGCCTAGTGTGAGGAACTTTTTATATTTGTTTGATAAAGATACGTAACTGGAGTATAGGACTCGATCGAGATTTTTTAAATGTGACAGCATTTTTTATTAAGATTTGTACTACAAACTAGATCTTATATTAAGGATTGGAGGTAATATATTATTTTAATTGATGATTAACGCTGTGTTGTGGGGTCAATGTTCAAGTGGCATGTTGGTTGATTGACAGGATCATATTTCCTCGCCACATGCTCATAGTTTTGAACGACATTGAGAGATAAGAGAGATGATGAGTGCCTAAATGCACTAATGTAATGAGCAAACATTCATACATAGTTTATGGACATGCTTTCTATTTCTATCTTTCAATTATTATTCCATTCTTAATTGTAGATATTTTCAAGGTAATCCATACACTGTTCCTGAGAATGAGCAAAGTCCTAGCTATTCATACTAATACAAGAATGCTAATACTCTATCCTTTGACCCACATTTTTTGTTTCTGTAATGATTCTCCATCCTTCCCCTTCTTTTGTCACTCAATCAGTTAGATTGTTTTGTATTAGGAACTCTGTCATTGATAATTTTATTTGGTGCCCCTTAGGAAGGGATAGTATTGTTATATAATCATACTAATGACAACTACAACTGAGATTAGTTAGTCGGCATTAGAATTATTTTAGTTAGCCTGAAATTAGAAATTAGAAAATAGGTGTTATAGTTAGTCTTGTTGCTTATGTATACAGACCCCTTTGAATTATTTGTAGCTTTTGTAATGGTTTGGAATATGCAGTGAATTGATTAAGTTTCTCTCCTGTTTTCCTTCTTCTCCCTGTTCTTCTGTATCTCTCTCTATTTTACCTCTCTTTCTCCCATCTTTCCCTCAAATCCTAAATCCAAATTTTATACCTTTTATGATAACAATATATCAACTTAAATACAATGCAGAATATTAGTAATGACACATCATTATTATGAACCTTAACATATGCCTTTTAATTACATATTATTCTAAAATAGGATTACTTACAATCTGTACATAATATTCAAACAAAAAGTCAGACCATATAGCAGAAATTTTACCTAAACAGCTAGTATATTAGCATGCTTTTATACACAAACATATATCATTGTCATGAGTTCTATGCCACCAAATTCAAAGATGCACTAGCAAATCAGTATGAAGATCAAGCTTACAAATCCAATATTGAAGAGATTTGAGTCCACCTAGTGTTATAAATTATTGATTGAAATTTCTTTACTTCAATAATCTTTGATCCTTCTACATCGTTATACTCGTCATAATTTTTTATGTCAAAATTTGACTTATGTTCACTGAATGAAGATTATGACCTTCTATTAAGATAAATGTTCTCATTCAAACTTGCATGCATGTATTCGAAATTATATCAAGATATTTGCACCTGTTATGTGTGTGTGTGTGTGTGTGTGTGAATATTGGACATATATTTGTCTGTGTCTTCAATAAGAATGATGGAATCGACATGAAATATATTCTAGTTGTACATTACGTGCTTAGATTAATCCATAATACATCTATAAAAAGAAAAACAATTTCATCACATTAAATATATTATACATTGGTGTGACATTAAAAGTTGAACTACACAATATTTTACAAACAAGTATATTTCATCCATTGCCTCATCATAGAAAAGCATAATATGATTACAAGAGAGATAATAAACCACTTATCTTCTAAGAACAACAACATCCCAAATGAAGATTTAGCCTTGGTTCCTTCTCAGTAGTAGCAATAAGATTGCAATTTACACCACATCCTATCAATGAATTGGAAATAACCATACCTCCATGAAGCACTGTAGAGCAAAGGACCTACCACTGCCCAAAATCCCACAATAAATCCAAATCCCATGCTCACAAATAACCAATTGATTCCATTCA
The DNA here is from genome assembly GCA_963210345.1 of Inga oerstediana. Classification (NCBI taxonomy): domain Eukaryota; kingdom Viridiplantae; phylum Streptophyta; class Magnoliopsida; order Fabales; family Fabaceae; genus Inga; species Inga oerstediana. The sequence continues at coordinate 63,869,170 of OY723401.1, read as the reverse complement.
CATGATCAACTTCTTTGTCGTCTTTGCTGTTGGAGCTGTTTGATGAACAATTATTATCAAGTGGAGGACCACACAAATCATTTCCAAAAAACTTGATGCTTCAAAGCTTTGTAATTGGGTCCTTGTGGGAATTTTCCTTGTCAAATTATTGTAAGACAAGTTCAACATCTCCAAAACACTCAATTTGGACATGCTTGTAGGGATTTCACCTGAAAGACGGTTTGTTGAAAAGTCTATCGACTCCAGGGATTCCATATTTCCAATACTTTGAGGAATTTGACCAATAAATTGATTGTTTGAAAGGTTTAGATAATGAAGTCCCTTGAGTCTTGTCAGTTCTGTTGGCACTCTCCAGATAATCTATTATTTGAAAAGTCGATACTTGTGACGAGGCCAAGGTTGGTGCTGTACTTATAAACTCTTCCTTTCAACAATAATGCTTCAACTACCAATTGATTATTAGAATACTTGACAGGTAGCTGTGGGTGTGGTGGGCTGCTACGAGATGCACATGGATGACTGAGTCAAGGCTTCATATGTCAAATGGAGGATGGGGATAACCTTACAACAGAGCTTTGTGGATGCTTAGATGGCTTAAGAGCTGAATGGGATTCTGGGTGTCGAAACGTTATTCTCAAATCTGACTCTTCTGATGCTATTATGCTACTTACAGAAGGTGAACATGAGGTGCATAAGGATAGAGTTATTATTACAAAGGCACATCCGATTCTACAAAGGAAATGATGTGTCGAAATGAGACATATTCATATATCAGCGAATGTAGAAGCAGATTATCTGGCCAAGGAAAGCTTGCCGATCATGCTAGGTTTCCATATGTTCCAACACCTCCACCAGGGTTGCAACGGATATTGGATACAGACAATGGATAATATGTAGTGGGATTTCTTTTATTATCCAAAAAAAAAGAAAGGAAAAATATAAAGCCTCGTTGACTCATAAATTATAGAATCCTTTTTATCATCTAAGTAATATAAAATTTTAAGATATTGGCGTAAAATTGTGGAAAAATCGCACTCAGGTCCTAATAACTATAAACAAAATAAAAAAAGTATCAATGTAGATTCCCTTATCTAAAAACTCCTTATGGACTACAGTGATATAAATTCTAAATGTGAAATTACCTTATTGCCCCCATTGATTAAAAGAGAAAAAAAAGTGAAGCAGAAGGGTTTGCCAATGGTCAGCCTATGGCTTGTTAGTATAGGCATATACATTTGTCAACTAGTGATGTTTAAAATTGTATTGGAAAAATGACATTAGTTGACAAAGATGGGCTTGTCAATGGTCACTCTATAGCTTATCAATATAGGACTATACGCTTGTCAATAGAAGTTATTTTAAATTGTATTGGAAAAATAGCATTAGTTAACAAAGATGGGTTTGTCAATGGCTACCCTATAACTTGTTAATATAGATACATACACTTATCAACGGAAGCTGTTTTAAATTAAATTGGAAAAAGGCATTAGTTAACATGATAGACTATTCAATATAGGTATATAACCTTGTCAAAAGAGGCGCGTATACTTACCAATATAAGCATATAAACTTGTCAAATTAGGCATATACACTTGCTAGTCTAAGGGCAAACTGACTTGCCAATATATAACTTGTCAGTATAGGTACATAAACTTGTCAATGTATAACTTACCAAAATGGGCACATAAATTTGTTAAAATAGGCACATACACTTGCCAATCTAAGGGCAAATTAACTTCAACTATAAATTATTAAGGGCAAGAAGGTAATTTTATATTTAGAATCTATATCACTCAGGTCCTTAGGAAGTTTTTAGATAGAGGAATCTACACTAATAATTTTTTTTTATATTTTTTTGGTCCTTGGGACCTGAGTGTGATTTTCCCTAAAATTATAGGGGAATAACAATAATGTTCTTGCTCATTTGCCCTTGGTGGGCAATACAAACCGTGCCCTTAAGGTCTGCTTGGCTGGAGGGAAATTGAGGGGAAGAGGAGGGAAGGAAAATTTTTATCAGTTGAATTTTAAAAAATTGGAGAAATAGGGTCATAAAATTTTAATAATGATAAGATGCAAAACAAAATAGTGAGAAAAATAAATTAAAAACTTTAAACTCCACTTCTCCAAGTTTTATTAAATTTAAGTCATAAAATTTTTCCCTCCCCTCCCGTCCCTCCCCTTCCAAATCTCTTCTACCAAACAGCCCCTTAATGTATCTGATTTGTAGTCACGGACAACAATAAACCAACCCATTTTCAGAGATTGCTTGTGATAAATCATTAGGCTCTAGTCTGAGGGATGTTTATGTCCAGCATTAACTAACAATGCTAGCCATTGTAAGTCAGAGTGATAAATCATTAGGAGAATGCTAGCCATTGTTTCATTTCTCATGTTCTTTCTTGTTTACTTTTTCCTTGGCCGAACATTATTCCTTTGATTTTCCCTGTAATTCTTTCTGCTGGACAATATACCATAAAGCTTGAACTTAGTCATCCGATATACTCATATAAATTCTTCAAAATTAAATCAAAATGTAAGGACCAAGAATGATATTAACCCTTATTTTTTTGAATGTTGAAATATGGATCACCAATGCTAAATTGCTAAGCTGTGATTATTTGGTTGGATGCACTTGCGTTCCAAGACTGCAAATAAAGTCTAAGTCCAACGTGATAAGGAAATGAGACAGAGGTGCGTTTATATATATAATAGAAATCAATTGTCAAAAAGAGTTGGTAAGATAAGGATTGAATGAGGAGCTTTACATACCTTAATCTCTACTAATCTGAATTTGGTGGAAGAATTGCTCATCAAATTAGCAATCTTTCCAACGTGCTACCTTGACAATAAAAAATAAAAATAAACACAAAAATAAGACCATAAAAATCAAATATGCATAATCTAAATAATATATATAAATTCTACAGGTCAAAACCTGTCAGCTTTCTTTATCTTTATTTCTATCTATAGGCACATAAACATCCAATTCAGTCATCTTTAATTGACCTAATTGGTATTGCAAGTTCCTTCACAATGTTGGATATAATTATTGTATGAATAATGTCACTGCGTCATTCATGCAGAGATCAAATTTTTCAATGTTGAAATATGTATCATTTATAATAATAATCTATGATTATTTGTTTGGTTGCATTTGCGTGCTGAGACTGCAAAAAAACTTTCAGCCAATTATCATAAGAAAACGAGGGGTACTGCGATAAAGGAAGCCCCATATTCAATATTTATAAAAATGATAAGGGACTATTATTTATCCCTTCACAGGAAATAAATATATAAAAGTAATAACCCACACCAGGTAACAAAAGTTTTCTTCGCATAATCTTTTGTTAATCTCACATCTAAGTCATAAATTTCCATCGAATGAATTACGTGCAATGAAGGGAGAATAAAAGATGTATCCAATGCTATCCAAAAAAACTAAGCAAAGTTGCAAGCATATTACTGGTGTATGATATATATATATGGTGAATTCTGTAATCCACGGCTTGATTGATTGTAACACATCCATTATTACAATGATAATATACAATTACTATTACAAAGATGAAAGATAGAATAATATCGTTCATATGGATGCTCCATATCACATTGAAAATTTCATTGATTGAATTATAAAAGTGAAAATCAATTATTATTACAGTGATGAAAGATTGAAGAAAATGTCAGAAATTAGGTAAGACAAGGATTGAGATATAATAGTATTCTTCCACAGCATTTTAGTGTGTGGGACTCTCACTTCTTGTTCCTAAGAAGTTGGTTAGAGGTACTTTAAACAACAGCCACATAGATGAACAAGTAACATTATAAATTTCAGCACTTTTAACAAAGGATATGCCTTAGAAAAATCATCCCGCACAGAAAAAAAGCTTGCTTGTCATGGACTGTTCTTGCAACATTGTTACCAATGTTAGGTTTATTTTCCTGTGGTTGCTTGCCTTTTTAAATGTTAATTTAATCATATACAAAGCATCCTCTATGATCCTTTGCGTTCCAAGTGGGTGAGATGCTATTCTTAAGCTTAAGCTTCATCTCCTAGACCCTTCAAACAGGCTCATCTCTTGGTCTGCGGATGATGGAGACTGCTGTAACTGGGCGTCAGTTGTTTGCAACAACTTAACTGATAGCAATCTTGAGCTTCACCTCGCAACTTCACCTGCTTCGCCTTCTTGGTATTACGATGTATGTGAATCTTATGAGAGATCAAGGCTTGAGGGTAAGATACAATCTTCTTTGCTTGTTTTGAAGCATTTTAATTACTTGGACTTGAGTGGTAATGATTTTGGTGGTGTGCCAATTCCTAGTTCCCTTGGCTCAATGAAGAGCTTAACATACCTTAACCTCTCTCAAGCTGGATTTGCTGGAAGAATTCCTCCACAAATTAGCAATCTTCCCAATTTGCTCTACCTTGACATTGGAGGCAATCATTTCACGGGAAGCATCCCTCAGGAAATTGGAAACCTCTCCAATCTAATCTATCTTGATCTCAGAGGTTCTTATCAATCCAATATGGATGCATTTTATGTTGACAATCTCCAGTGGCTTGGAGGTCTTTATCTACTCCGACATCTTGACCTAAGTTTCACAAACTTATCCATTGCCTTTGATTGGTTAAGCATTCTTCATTCACTTCCCTCTGATTGTGAATTTCATCATCATTTTCAGCCATCTACCTTTAACTTTTCAATGCTAGCCGTCCTTAACCTTTCCAATTCTTACTTCTTTGGGCCTTCACTAGTTCCAAAGGGGATATTCCAATTGAAAATTTTGGTTTATCTTCAGTTGTCAAATAATAATTTTCATGGATCTATCCCTGATGGTATTCAAAACCTAACCTTCCTTCAACATCTTGATTTATCTCAAAATTTGGTTAACTCTTTTATTCCTGATTGGTTGTACAACTTTAGTCACTTAAAGTTACTTTATCTCTACAGTAACAACTTGGCTGGCACTATTTCTTATAACATTGGAAACTTGACTTCTCTTGAACATCTTGCTTTGTCTGATAATCATCTAGAAGGGAAAATTCCAATCTCCATTGGAAATCTCTACAACCTGAAAAGAGTGTTCATTTAAAATAAGACGTGCAATCAATAAGTTTTCAAAATTTTAAAAGCTTTTTCCAAAGGAGGTTCACAAAAATTAGAGGTTTTGTATGCTACAGGCTTTCAACTACCTGGCTATTTAACAGATCAAATTGGGCACTTCAAAAATCTAGCTAGGGTTTATCTCTCTGGCAACAATATCAAGGGTGAAATCCCCAGATCACTAGAAAATCTCACATCTCTAGTATATCTTGACCTTTCAAATAATCGATTAAGTGGATTTCTTTTCAAAATTCTAGGATCACTTTCTAAATTGTGCATTCTTTATATCCAATATAATCTATTCAATGAATTGTAAGAGAGCCCCACCTTAATTTCTCCCACTCATACCTTTTCAATGCTTGAAGAAACCAATTCACTTTACAAGCGACTCCAGATCGGAGTCCTCCTTTTCAAATTTTGGTGTATTTAGGAATGGCTTCTTGGTATCTTGGTCCTGACTTTCCATTATGGATTCACTCACTAAAGCATCTCTGTGATTTGGATATTTCAAACACAGATATCTAGTCCTATTCCAGCTTGGGTTTGCAGCACATTTGACTTCATCCACTTGTTGGTTAGTCAATTGGTTAGAACGTTGATCTTCATAATACTACATAAAATTTATTTACAAAACGAATTAAAATCAATTAACTTAGATACTTGTGAATTAAATTAAATACACAGTATGAACTGTAAGTCAAAGAGTTGAACTTACTTTCACAGGGATATAATTTAGATCATGATGAGTAACAACATCTTTCATAAATTTCATAATATAATAACCGTAATCATTGTCATTTGGTTGGTATAGGCATTGCAACAATACAAAGAAATAGTAAAGTCAATTTTTGAAGAAAAAATTTTGAATGACAAATTTGAGTAAATTCATATATGCACACCGCAATCTTCCTCCAGATATAGGCTTTGACTGGGTCTCTATGTGTAGATAGCTCAATCTAATGTTGCTTTGGTAACCGGTTAATGCACTTACAAAAACAAGTTAACCACTGATTAATTTTAGTTATTCAATAATTACACACACACACACACACACACACCCATACACTTACTTATTGATTATAAGCATCATATTAGACCGGTTCTCTAGATAACCAGCCACTAGAGGATCCATATAGTAAATAAGAGGGCCTTTAGTGAACGTAGGATAGATAACAAGAAAAATCCAATGTAACACAAAATATTTTGAAAATTTTACTTCGACAATAATGCTAGGGTAAAAGTGAAAGAATAAAAAAACATACGTTATTAAAATATTGTCACAAATAACTTACCCCAGATTGTATGGCAAAATAAATAACATATTTGGGGTTGCTCTCTACATGAAGATGTCTTTAAGATTATTAGATTGTCCTTCTAAATCACTCCCCCTTTGCTGGCTAAAAAGGTGTGAGTTGACAAATACAAATCTATTCATGAATGATGTTCCCACAAATAGATTGTGGTACAAGTGACTTTATAGAAAACAAACAATGTCATCAAAACCAAAAATAAATGAATAATAACAAGAATGATAGATGATGATGATAAAGTACCTAATCTACATGCTGATGGCTGTCACACTAACCCATCTACGACCAATCACATCATTCAGTACACTACCATCGACATGATCAGGTTTTGCTACGTGATAGATTTCCTCATCAATGTATTTCCTAACCTCCTTGTCTTCTCAAATGTGGTGCCAACAATGCCAATTGTTGGCGATATGAGCCCATGTGTCTGTCGCCTTTGTTATTGGTTGAGGGTTAGGACTTATGTTGGGTTGCTGAACAGTTAGAGTGTTTCCCAAGCCCTTTAATTCTTTTTCCTTATGACGACTAGTAACCTACAAAATTAATATCATGAAATTAAATCATGTAATTGTAGATGGAAGTGCATAAAAAAGTATAAAAAATTGCAATTACTTACCTTTTGATATGGCTCAATTAGACCTATTGGCTATACAACATAACCACTGACAACTTCGTTGACCATTATATATTCATCTTGAGAAGGGATTGGTAGGAGGGCGTCATCGTTTGTGCATTCATCACCCTAAATCGAAGTGTATTTGGGGCCAACCATGAATTATGAAGTATATCATTGTCAGTGTTGTAGGCCACGCCAACAACAACTGCGTAGCTGAAAGACTCATCGACATGTAGCTTGCAATCTGACTCGCTATGTAAAACATATAATTAATATATTCAGGTACACTAATGTATAACATAAGAAAAAGTTAACTATAAAGGAAATTATTTACCAAAGGAATGGGGACTTTAGGGGTGGACGGGCAACTATCCCTCGCACTTGTGCTATCATAAACTAGACTAGGTGCTGGCTTAGAGTGCAATAAGGCATCAAGTTGAGCCTTCAATAATGCATTTTGCTCTTCCAGCAAACACGAGTGTGCACTCATCTCCTGCTTGTAGCCAGCAACCTCCTCCTTTAGTTGCAAGAAGTCATTTTTGTTGGGTTGCTTTTAGGATCCAAAGTAAGATGTTTAGGTTATTGCAAAACTAGTACCCCGAACAAGACCAGTATACTCAGGAGCTCCAAGAGCTTTGCTAAGGAAATCGTCATAACCAACATAATCTAGCAACTCTGGCTGCTCTTGCTTCATTGTGCACTATCAAAAAAACAATTGCAACAATAGTAGTTATTATAAAAAAGAATTATTTAAGTAAAGGTAAATATTTATTATATGTATTATCAACAACTTACACAATATTCCCCTACTTTTCTTGCTTGTTCACTGGGGTTGTCACCGTTTTTATTTGTGCAACCGGCCAGCTACAAATCATGTCATGGTATATGTGTAACATCAGAGTGTGAGTCTTCTATCTGTAAATCAAAGTTAGTTATAGTTAAAAATTAGTCATAGAACTTATATTCATATGAAATAGTGATTAGTTCTTACTAATTGTTGCTCCAACATTGCATATGATACCAGTCCTTTAATATACTTGTATTGCATGTTGGACGCATTTGCACAATTTCACGCACTTCTTTCCTATTTACATCCAAATGATTTACATTAGTAAATATTAATTACAAATACTCTATAAAGGCTAATAATATTTTACCTCAAATTCTGCAATAGTATGTATGCTCACAAACTCATCCCACTCCTCATGAGTTATTATTCCATTGTACATCTGTGGCACTGAATGATTGATATTATCATTGTTGTCCCGCAAGTAGAATTTGACAAGAATGGAATGAAATTCTCTCAAAAGTTTCAGTATTTTCACAGCACAAATTTGTCTTTATCTTCATCGATCAAGAAACAAGATTGTAGATAAAAAAGCACACATGTTAGATTGTAATTTCATGAAACAAAACAACCAGAATAATACAGTAAATATTGTTTAACATTAGTGGAACCTGAGCATATTTCAGAATAATTTTTCTGTCCCTGTCTCAAATCTGAAACTATTTCACTGATACAAGATTCTTTATGTTTGAAGAATAGCCCTCTGGAACTTTGACTCCTTCGAGAAACTCACAAAATAACTTCTTCTCTTTCCTTGATAGAGTGCAAGCCACTTGAGGTAGATAAGTGCGGTACCCTTGCTCAATTGGCGCCAACTCTTATCTAATTCCCAAGTTAACCAAATCCAACCAAGCATTCACACTGTCCTTGCTCTTCCCTTGCATATTAAGCAATATGCCAATTAGACTATCACAGATATTTTTTTATATGTGTATCACATTAAGAAAATGTGTCACATATAAGGACTTCCAATATGGAAGCTCAAATAAAATAGACTTCTTCTTCCAGCCGCTTGTCCCGATTTGTTTTGCAAAATGCTTGTCAAAATTGTTATCTAAGTGTGTGACCTTCTCAAAAACCTGAGCACCGGTCAACATCTTTGGTGGGCTACCTTCTTTTGTCTCACCATTGAAAGTCTTTTTCCACTTCCTCTAACAATGTTTCGATAGTAAGAATCTTTGATGCCCCATGTACACATTTTTCTTTCAATGATCTAGTCGCACTGAATCAGTGTCATCTTCATATATAGGGTCCGCACAATATCCTTTGACACTATATCCGGACAAATTACCATAAGCAGGGAAATCATTTATTGTGCAAAACAACATGGCTTTCAAAGTGAACTTTCTTCCATGTACCCATCATACACATTGATGCCTTTCTCCCCAAGCAGCTTCAAGTCATCAATTAAAGGAGCCAAGTATACATCTATATCATTTTTAGGTTGCCTTGGCCCAGAAATTCACATGGATAACATCATAAACTTATGTTTCATGATCAAGTGCGGAGGAAGCTTATAAATCATCAATATCATCTACCACGTACTGTATGTACTACTCTAAACCCCGTGGGGATTGATTCCATCAGTTGAAAGTGCAAGGCGTAGGTTCCTTGCTTTATTTGTAAAGTTAAGGTTGTCATGATCAACTTTTTTCCATTGAGGGGCATCTGCAGGGTGCCTAAGGTTCGTGTCTTCAACCCTTTCATTTGTATGCCACATCAACAACTTAGCAATCTTCGCATTACTATATAGTCACTTGAATCTCGAAATAATGGGAAAATGTCATACGACCTTTAACGGACTTTTTCCTTTCTTCTTCCCATATTGAGATGCATTGCATTTAGGGCACTTCTCTAATGTTGCAAACTACTTTTGAAGTAATATGCAATCATTAGGGCATGCATGTATTGTAACCCCCTACACGATCAAGGCCAATATTAGTTCATAAAAACGTAATTAAGTTTGAATTAGAAACCATATATGATTTGGGACTTCAACAAAATAAAATTTTTCAAAAACTTTTACAACACCTGCTTCACAATGGTCTCATACTCACATTTCAAACATAAATGGCCTGTACAGGTTGATTTCATTCATACATATCAGAGTACAGCATAAATTCCTGACACACTTAGATTCCATTAATTAAATAAGGGTCTACAAGGTATAATTGCCTATAAAGTTTCCCATAATAAGGGGATTACACAATTACAATCCAACATATACATGTAATTCCTAAAAAAATATCCAAATGATTTACATGATAACCAAATAATCAAAACACTCCTAATCCGGAGTTCTAACCGCTTTCGTCACCTGCTTTCCTTTAGATCCTTCGGCCCTGTCTAAAATTTGTTTTGGGAGAGTGAGATTCTAAAGAATCCCTATAGTAACAAATCACTCATAGTATGCACAATAATAAGGCATGAAAGCAAATCATCACACACCCATGTTAACTACAATGGCAGTTACAGCGACAAGGGCAGGTATGACTCATATCACCCTTACGTTTGCTCACGCTAAATTGCTCACGTTGTATTGCATTACAACAATCCACATAATATATTTCACCATAGCTGAGATTCATATAAAGCATTTCATAACGCAAGCCATACTGGCAAGATTTACAACACACAGGCTATGGCTGGATTCACAATATGCCACCCCACGGGTCGGATTCATACAGATCCATGTCGATTACAATGGCACTACAACGGCCGAACTAGAGATGACCAGCGTCAATCTCTAAATGGCTCATGCTGCATTGCTCACGCTGTAATGGACCATGGCACATACAGTTCACAAAACCCAATGACAAGTCATGCATACCAACACATCATACACAACATGAGAGAAAAGTCACTACCTTGATCCTTCCGTGTGTGTCCTAGCGCCGATCTCTCCCAAGTAGGGCAAATGTCAAATCCTATATTCATAATTAAGGACAAAGTGTCAAATCTCTATTCCAATTCTCAATGACTTCTTAACACTTAATTTGGTTATCATTATTTCTCTTTTAGTACCCATGCATAACTCTATCAATAGCTTTAAAGGGTTGGAAAACTATCCCCAAGATCCCTTTCTTGAAAGCTCAAAACTGACATTTTACACTGAGACACTCGAGTGAGAATGGTCTCACTCAAGTAATATTATACGGATACTCGAGTGAACAACACCTCACTCAAGTGATAATACGGTCTACACTCAGGTACTAGAGAGTGAACAACAGCAAGTGAACACCCGAGAGCAAGTGAACACTCAAGTGACGTCGAGCACACTGGACCTCACTCAAGTGATAACCAAATGCTTTACTCGAGCACTAGAGAGTGAAGTCTAGAAAGTGAAGACCCAAAAGAACATGAGTTTTCAAGGATCAGAAGAAATCGAGCACAGCCATTGCACTCGAGTGCATACCACATACCTACGAGTAAGAAGGCACACTCTTGCACCATCACCGTGAGTGATAACCCGAGAGGCAAGTCCTTGGTGTCAAATACACCTACACTCGAGTGATGTGCCACCCCACTTGAAAGTGAGGCAACACTTGCCTTTGACCACGAAAGTGCAACAAGAACACAAAGAGCATAAAGGAAGTTTGCACTAATGCACTCGAGTGGAACTCATCACCACTCGAGTGTTATTCATCCTACACTCGAGTAAACCCTAGATCACTCGAGTGATTCTATCAAAAACCAAAAAATGCAGTAAAACTGACCACATCTCCTAACACTTGCCCAATTGATCCCCATAGAATCAAAACTTCTACTAAAGCTACTCCCATACAAAAATATCCAAGGAATTCAATGGAATCACCAAAATGACCCAACTCCTACTCTATTATCATGCTTTAGTTTTGGTCAATATAATCATCTAAATTTTAAAATCATCCAAACATACTATTCCCATCCCAAATCAATCCTATCTATCCATATGCATTTCCAACATACCAATACTATGCCAAAAACATGCCAAAAGGCCAATAAGCTTCATTTTCGGATTAAAGGCCAAATTTCTAGAAATTTCAAACTAACCCATTTGGCATAAAACTTAGATAGATAGATTAGTCTCACTTACCTCTTTCACTTTGCTAAAGAGATTTCTTGATTCACCAACCTCTAAAATTTTGTGTGGGCATAAATCAACACCAATAGGCACACTATAAACATCAAAATGAAGCTCTCACTCCAAACATCAAATTTGCTGTATTTTAAAATTTTTCATGTGATCACTCGAGTAGCTACCCGAGTGATAATGATGATCATTCGAGTAAGCTCTCGAGTGATGTCGGGTTCTAGGTTATTTCTACTCAAAACTCGGTCATTTCTCACACAATCTCCTAGAGTGATTCTTCTGTGCTCTTACAAAAAGTTTTTAAGGAATCTTGCTCTTCCTATTACCGTCAAAACCCATTGATTCACATCCTCAAAAACATCTCAAACAGCTCTGAATCACTTCCCGAAACTTGTGATGTTCATCCCTGTTTTTCTTGAAATTTCTCATTTTCTAAAATTACCATGGTAAGAACAAAATCTCCAAATCCTAGCACTCCTTCTGAGTCTTCTGAACCATATCAACCCTCTGATTCACATTCCTCTCCTCCTACCAAGAAGAGGAAAATTTCTTCCAAATCAAATCCCAAGGCCAAGCCACAAGCCAAACTTAAAGTGAAAGGGGTTGTGATTAGGAATCCATTACCACAAGAGCTCAATCCAAGAAGAGTTCACCTCCTGGAAGAGGGAAAACTACAAAAGAACCATCTCCTCCTTCTTCTGATTCATCTGATACACCAAACTTTTCTCCTAAGCCTCTGAAGAAGCCCAAAATTGATGAGAAGCTTACCAAAGTCATGGTAGGCATGCTTGAGGCAGCTTTCCAGTCGAAGGAAACAAAGAAAGGGCAAACTTCAAAGCAAACTGAGGAGAAGGATGAAGAAATCACATTTCCTCTAAAGGGATTTAATGTGAAAAACCTTGAGGAACATAGAAGTACTTGAGTCATTTTACAAGAAGGAATGTGTGCAAGATGCATTACAATGACTACAAGGTACTTCAAGAGGTATTGAAATTTGATCGTAGTCCTTACCTTGATTCCTACATGCCCTAGTTATCTGTCAAACTACCTTTTTGTACCAAAGTAGTGAGACATTTCTATTGTAACCTCAAATCGATTAATGATCCCGTTAGGAAGTCTGTAGAAGAAGAAATGACTTCTGAGGTTAGAGGTCAAAGAATTCTTATCTTACCTTCTCGAATCAATAACTGGTTAGGAATAGAAAATCCTCCTGATCATGATTACCTTAACCTTTCTTTAAACCAAGTTTTTCTATTCTTAGACTTGGTGAGATTGTGGGACCGCTTAACTTCAATCTAAGTGATATGAGTGATTTCCATAGAGTCCTATGGTGTATCTACTGTAGAGCTATGGTAAATAAATCTAATAACTTCACTCATTTCATTGAGTGGGACTTCAGAAAATTTGCCTCAGTGATCCTAAAAGAGCAAAAAGACTGGGGAGAGTATATCTTCAATGAGATCAAGAGGTATAGATATGAGGGAAAATCAACTACTCCAATGCCTTATCCTCAACTAATTTCCTTACTTCTCAAGAAGAACAAGATCTGGTATTTGGAGAGTAAGGAATCGATTGTGAAGTTAGCACCAATGGGAAGGAATCAAATTGGAAAGCTAAATATTGAGATTCCTTTAAAGACACCCCTAGAAGCAAGTCCAAAGAAAAGAAAGAAGACTAACACAGCAACAAACCGGATAGATGACACAGTCTTCTGCTCCAGCCAACACATCTTCTCCATCCTTCTTTGGTGCCGTAATGCAAACGTTTATGGAGAACATCCTAAGGAGTTTCCATATTGATATTGCAAATACAAATGCGGAGTTGATTACCCACATGAATGAGAAAATGGGACAACTTATGGAGACAATGGACAAGGGGCACGAAGAGTTACTTGCTGAACAACGTGCCCAGGGTGAGCTAATAAGATCCATTATGGCTAGACTTGATGCTATGGCATCTAGATCCTCTACTCCTAGTCCTTCTGGTATTCTTGAGCCCATACCTACCTCTGAGCCTGGACCCTCTATCCCTACTGAGCATAGACCTTCTGAGAATGGATTGAGCAATATCTTATTCTCTATGCCTAATCCTGAAACATCTGAGCCAAACCACATCACCTTGGATGAACCACCTCAGCCTGTTCAGCCTGAGCCCATACCTACTCCCATTGCTTCACCTGCACGCACTGAGGAAGTACTTGAGTCTTCACCATTGCTACAGAGGAAGTAGAGATTACCTCTTTGGTTCTTTACCCTTCATCTCCTCCGGTGAATCCTCCAGATGATCTTCAGACACCGCCAGTGAACCTTCTTGAACCTGAATCATCATCTTCAGATTCTTCCAGTTTAGATGGTTTATATGAGTCATTGGCCTTTCCTGTCACTCCTATCTCAGCCGCCAAGCCACCTACTCCTCCTTATGATTGATTCTACCTTTGTGATGAAGACAAAAAGGGGGAGAAGAGCTTGAGTGATTTTGTGAAGAATGGCTGAGTCTCTATATTGGGATTTGGATGTATAGGGCATTTGGGTGTTTTTCAATTTCTTTTAGCTTTGCATTCTAAGTTATGTATTGAATTCTTATTTATGCAATTTGCTATGCCATTAAAGTTAAACTTCATTATGAAATTTTATTGCATTATGGAACTAATGTGTTTTCAATTGTGTATGCAAAGGTCATCAAGTAAAGAACAAAATTTTTTTAAAAGATCTCTAATAAGTTATTTCAAAAGAGCTTTGAAGTTTAAATTCAACAAACGATTTCATATGAAAATAATTTAACAAGCATATTTTTCAAAACTCAATTTCAAAAACCTTGTTCAAAATCACCAAGTGTTGTCATCATCAAAAAGGGGGAGAATGTTATATCCCATATGTTTTGATGATAACAAAGATTGGATCAATAATATAAAAGAATTTGATAACTAACAAATGAATTTTGAACAATGTAACAAAGTATTACTTGGAGTCAGCACTGGGGTGATGAACCTATTCAGTGAAGGTTTACTCGAGTAGCAACTCGAGTAAGGGCAGCAATTACTTGAGTAACCAAAGAAAATTTCATCCAGTGAAGTACTGCTAAATTTTCAACAAAGTTACTCAAGGGAGTACTCGAGTAATCTACAAAGTTATATAGACCATTACTCGAGTAGCCACTTGAGTAACATGATTTTCAAAGGCATCACTCGAGTAGCCACTCGAGTAATCAGGTTAAAAATCTTCCAGTGACCCTCGGCCAAGAAATGGAACACATTACTCGAGTAACCAGTGAGAAAATAGCATTACTTGAGGGACCACCCGAGTAATCTGCAGAATTATTTGAAGCATTACTCGAGTAGCCACTCGAGTAACCAGAAAGCGAACTCTCGGCCGAGAATTTGGTGTATTTACTCAAGGGTGTAATCGAGTAATCTGCCAGGTTATTTGAAAGCCACTCAAGGGACCACTCGACTAAGGTGTAAAGAAACATGAAGCCCACTCAAGTAGCCAGATTACCACAGTGATCACTCGAGTAACTTGTGAAGGTAAAGACATGGCCACTCGAATAGCCACTCAAGTAATTAAGCATTTTCAAGGTTTGTAATATATCACTCCAGGTCTTACCCGAGTGATGTCTGATTTAAAATATTGATTTGCTCACTGCCATATTTTAGACAAGTTTACTTGAGGGACCACTCGAGTAACAAACTTGATCACTCAAGTAGCCACTCAAGTAAGTAGTCCAGAAATTATGTTTTTGATTAAATGTTTATTAAAATTGTTATCTATATGATTAACCCTTCATTGCATTAGTATCCTAAGTACATTTACAGAGAAATAATGAAGAGATCATGCAAGAAGAGAAAAGTCAAATAAAGTGTCCGAACATTCACCTACTGCTACCTACCGCAAACAGATAGTTTTCAAAATCAAAGAACAGTGAACTGTTGCTGCGCGACTCTAGCGAATATGTTTGAAATGCTTCTAACGGATACTACAAATCATTTATATATATGGAGCATTCAGAAAGAAGAAAAACAAGACACGAACTGAGATTACATTGATCAACACATTCTTAGTGCTTTGTTCACTTATACTCATTCATTGTACTTCAGTGATTACATATTTGCTCTGTAAGAGAGTTTTTCATTACAAACTCAATATTTGTTATTGAGACAACTTAAGGTAGTGGAACCTTGAGTTAGGGTTTTGATTACAATGTGTAAGGGGGAGCGAGTGTCTACGTGAAGGAACTTACTGTGTACTGAGGTGCCAAGAACCTACTAAATCTTGGAGAATATAGTGAAACTCTCAGAGATGTTCTGAGGACTGGACGTAGGTCAAAGTGGTTGTGGCCGAACCAGTATAACTCCTGGTGTACACTTCGGTGATATTTCTCCTTGCTCTTAACTGCTTTTAATATTCTGTCAATTTCCTTATACGCAATGAAATTTCTGGGATCACCAAATCACCCCCTCTTGGGTGAAACGCTTGCACTAACAAAAAAGAAAGGAAAAATAGGAACGTACAAATGGGTACTTAAAGGTTCATATGTTTAAAAAAATAATTTGTACTAACCTAAAAGGACTCAAAAAGATATGGGTACCAAAGACATAATCGCATTTTATTGTAGATATATCTTAAAGCGTCCAAAAACAACAAGTGGTATATCAACAGTGGATGCTTCAGACATATGACTGGTGATTTTGAAAGTTTTACCACATTACAACCTAAAGAAAGTGGAAAGGTAAAACTTGGAGGAAATCAATCTAGAAAGATAGCAGAAATTGGTGAAATAAAAAACGATAAAGGCATACAAGTCAAAGATGTATATTACGTTGAAGGTTTATGCCACAAATTACTAAGCATAAGTCAAAGTACAAATAAAGACAACTGGGTAATATTTGACTTAGAAGAATGTCTAATTGTAAACAAGAAAGACTTACAATTAGATAAGAAGAATATCAAAGCAAAGCTTAGAGCAAAAAGGGAAGGTAACTGCTATACTCTTGATATCAGTAAAAATGTTTCTGAAAACTATTTTCTAAGTAACACCAATGAAAGTTGGCTATGGCATAAGAGATTAGCTCATGTCAATATGTATCAACAAGGCAAGTTACTTAAAATTAAATTCTAAGTCCTTTGCTTCAATTGCCCCTGTTTACCTTCTTGACTAAGGAACTACTTGCCCGAGATGAAAATTTGTTTTGGAAAAATAAGGTGAAATTCAATGAATTTCAATAGTACCATATATCACTCGTATAAGATGCATACATATAACATGCCATGCCAACCAAAGATTCAATACAAACAACATATTCAACATCAGAGATAAATTCATGATATGTAAAAAGCATAAAGTTACCAATTCAAGGACAACCGTCCCTTGCATAGCGCTGGGAAATTCTACTAGGCCTTAGCCCTTCTTATCTGAATGTTTCAAATTCACAATGGTACAAACATGCATATAATATATCACATAATATGTGAGGGATAAGTTACTACCTAACAATTTTCCAAATCTTGTTCTTGATTGACGTGCTTTGAACGTCCTGGGCAAGAGTCAAGTCCTATAAATTATAATTACACGCAATGAGTTATTTCATAGTCCAATTCTTCATAAATTATTCTCTTATGTTGGTTACTATTAGGGTCACTACATTAGGTCCAATGTGTAGCTAATGAGCCTAAATTAACCCTAAATGCTAAACTTAGCCCTTGAAGGTCCAATTATGCTACAAAAATGATTTACTTTAAATTTTCACACAATTACCACAAGCTGACAGATTTTTCACTGAACTATGAAAAATAATAACTAATTCTAGAAAAATCCAATTGGGGTGATCACAAATTCTATGTCACCCTTATTAAGTTTATTTTGAGGGAAAAATATTTTCCATACTCGTCTGTCCACAAAAAATTCCCAATTTTTACGTTTTCCTTTGCTGCCAGAAAATCTGACTAGTTTTAATGGTACACTTTAAACACTCATAACTCCTAGAGTACTTATCAAAATCTTTCATAATGCCTATCAAATTAAAGGTCTTTAAGTATACTTGAATTTTGAAAAATTTCATCATCATTAGATGAAGTTTGGGAGGCCTAACAATTTCCCCGGACTCAACCACTAGGTAGCGTACTCTAGAGATGACAACACAAAAGGCTTAAAGTGGGTGTAATAATATATAATGATGAGGGATACATGTCAACTCCTCATTTAGCCAACACAAAAACATGTTTTTACTTTATAATGATTTTAGGATACTTGTCATTTCCTTTTTTGGCCAACACGAAAGATGTGTCATCATGAGTCATAATGAGCCGTAATTACATACTTTACTAAAGTTCTTTTTAATAAAGTTGCTCCATTGGTACATTACTTGTAATTCCATGTGAGACCGTGGCACGCATATCAGGGCATGCCACCTGACACCTGAATTACTCCAATCTTGCAACTGACGTCTCTGTGCTTTGCCACCACCAACGAATTTTACTCCGACTACTTATACTCATATTTTGCAAACCTAACTTCTTGATTTCCACAAATGACATAATGGTCATCTAGGAATTCTGAAAGTAACTCTACCTTTAATTTGTAAATACCAGTATTTATTTTATTCTACTATTTCCATATTTACAAGTTTTCTGTATTACAAAATTGGTATATTACAATTCTTCCCCCGCACAAGAAATTTCATCCTCGAAATTTGTTACGCGTCCTAAGAAATAAATTCCAGGTAATGTTTCTTCATATCCTCTTCTACTTCCTATGTTGCCTCTTTTAGATATAAACCTTGCCAAACCACCTTCACAAATGATATACTTTGATTTCTGAGTCATTTCTCTTGTCGGTCAATGATTTACTCCGGCTTTACTTCATAGGTATTATTTTCCCGTACCTCAATTTCTTCATACTCAATCACAAGCTCGAGGTCCGGTTGGTACTTCTTTAACTAAGAGACATGACATACATCATATAGTCTACTCAAGTTTGGAGGTAGGGCTATTTTGTATGCCACTAGTCCAATTCTTATAAGAATCTCAAAAGGACCAATATACTGTGGGCTTAACCCTTTCTCTTTATCACTCTATCGAGTCTAGTAACTGGAGATACTTCAGGAATACATGATCTCTAACTTCAAATTCTAGATGTCTTCTTCTTTTGTCAGCATAGAGTTTTAATCTGCTATGTTTAGCAAGGAGCCTTTTTCTGATAGTTTTTATTTGTTTTGAAGTTTGATCAACCAGATCCGACCCATACAATTTTCTCTCCAATAATTCTATCTAGCAAAGAGGTGACTGACATTTCCTTCCATATAGTGCTTCATACGGAACCATTTGAATGCTCGTATAATAGCTATTATTGTTAACAAATTGGATGAATAAAAGAAAATTATCCCAATTCCCCTTGAAATCCATAACACATGCTCGCAACATGTCTTTCAGTGTCTGTATAGTCCTTTCTGACTGTCCATCCATTTGTGGAGGATAGGCTGTACTAAATTTCAGCTTCATCCCCAAAGCTTCATGTAGATCTTTCTGGAATTGAGATGTGAATTGAGGATCTCTATCAAAGATAATACTCTTTGCTGTAACCTGTAATCAGATTATCTCCTTTATATAAATTTTTGCTAGCTTCTTAGGAGAATAACTAGCATTGATAGGTAGAAAATAAGCCAACTTTGTAAATTGATCAACAATTACCTATATCGCATCATAGTTTCTTATCCTGGGTAATCCTACTACCAAATCTGTGGTAACGCTTTCCTACTTCAACTCTGGAATTTTAGGGCTTTGAAAAAGTCCTGGTGGTCGTTGATGTTCAATTTTTTCCTTCTGACAAGTAAGGCATAGAGCCACATACTTGATTATATTACTTTTTAGTCCTGGCCACCAGTATTCCGATTTCAAGTTATGGTACATCTTAATTGCTCCTGGATGAAGAGTATATTTACTCTTATGTGCCTCATCTAGAATTGTTCTCTTTAAGTAAACCTTTGGTGGAACATATACTCGCTTCTGATATCTGACTAATCCACTGGGTGAAAGGTCATAGTCTAGAGTTTCACCTGTCCTATTCATTTCTCGAATAGACGTGGCTTATTTATCTTGTTTCAGAACTTCTTCAATTTTTGATCTTAGATCACTCTCCTCTTGGCTGACACTATAGCTAGAAAGGATTATTTCATTTGGCTCATTCATATTCATAAATACTTGATTTGACAAATTCAAATCTCTAAATTCTTCCAACAATTTTTGCTCTCGTACCATCATAGCTACTACTTGCATTGCCTTTCTACTCAAAGCATCATCAATGACATTTGCCTTACCTAGATGGTATTTGATCTCCAGGTGATAATCTTTCAATATCTCCATCCATCTTCGCTGTCACATATTAAGTTCTTTTAGGTCGTGTAAGTACTTGAGACTCTTGTGGTCACAATATAATTCTACAGTGGCACCATATAGGTAATCCACCACATCTTTAAAGCAAACACATTTGCTATAAGTTCCAAATCATGAGCAGGGTAATTCAATTCATGAGTCTTCAGTTGTCGAGAGGCATACGCCACTACTCTGCCCTGTTGCATAAGGACACATCCCAATTCCTGTTTACTAGCATCGCTATGCACCATGTAGGTTTAATGGGAATATGGGATAATCAATACTGGTGTGGTCGTCAATCTTTCCTTTAGCTGTATGAAGCTCTTTTCATATCGTTCATCCCACACAAATGATTGGTTCTTTCTTGTGAGTTTTGTCAATAGTAAGGCAATTCTAGAAAGATTATGTATAAACCTGCGATAGTAACTAGCAAGACCTAGAAAATTGTGTATTTCTGTAACAGTTTCTGCACTCTTCCAGTTTAACATTGCTTCTATTTTACTAGCATCAACAGAGATGCCTTCTTTAGAAATTACATGACCCAGAAATTTGATGTCTGACAGCCAAAATTCACATTTACTGAGCTTGGCAAAGAGTTGTTTTTCTTTTAGAATGCCCAGCATGATTATCAGATGCTCTTCGTGCTCTTCTTTATTTTTAGAATAAATTAGAATGTCATCAATGTAGATGAACTAATCTAAGTACTGATAAAAGATTCAGTTTAAGTAGTGCATTAGTCAGGCCAAAGGGCATCACTAAAAATTCATAGTGCCCATATATAGTCCTGAAAGCTATTTTTGGAATATCTTTAGCCTTCACTCGCAGCTGATGGTAACCTCATCTCAAGTCAATCTTAGAGAACAAACTAGATCCAGACAATTGATCAAGGAGATTGTCAATTCGGGGAAGTGACTATATGTTCTTGATAGTCACCTTATTCAATTCTCTATAGTCAATGCAAAACCTTAGTCTTCCGTCCTTCGTTTTGACAAATAATACCGGTGCTCCCTATGGTGAAACACTGGGTTGGATAAACCCTTTCTCGAAAAGTTCCTCAATTTGCTTCTTCAGTTCTATCATTTCATTCGGTGCCCTTCTATAAGGTGCTTTAGACACAGATCCAGCTCCTAGTACGATTTCAATGGGGAACTCTACTTCTCTTTCTAGAGGCAACCCACTAATATCTTTTAGGAAAACCTCAGAGAATTCATTCACGATGGGTATATTTTCAATCGTTAAATCTATCTATGCCTATATAGAGAAAAACACTCACACCCTTGATACCCTTTCTCTAGACATTGTTCAAGGGAAAAGATTCAAGTTTAGACTAGCATCAAGTTTCATCTGCTGCTCTAGAAATACTACCCTCTTATTACAATAGTCTAGTAGCACATTGTTTGTCGTCAACCAGTTTAAACACAATATAACTTCTAGTTGTTAGAGTGGCAAACAAATTAGATCTATTACAGATTCATGCCTCTCAACATTTATGGCACAATTTAGACATACATCAGCAGTCATAGTTTTGAAATCCATAGGCGTCGATACAATCAAGTCATATGGCAATTTATAGACGCTTAGCTCTAATCGTTTAGCATAATCATATGAAATGAAAGAATGACTAGCACCCGAGTCAAACAATGCGTATAAAGTATTACCATGGAGGAAGATAGTACCTTGGATCATCTCTTATGATTTTTGGGCTTCCTCATGCATCATGGCAAAAAATCTACTATGGTTATGTGGCCTGGGCTCAGCTGCTCATTGTAGACAATCTTTCATAAAGTGTTCAAGCTTTCTACATGTATGACAAATCAGTTGCCCTTCATAAGACCTACCCAGGTGTATCTTACTGCATCAAGGACATGGTCGCTATGGTTGAGGACCTTGGTAGTCTTTCTTCCTAGGTTGGAAGGGCTTTTTGTTGTTTCACTTCATAAAGATTCCTTGTCCCTTTCATTTTTGAGAAGTATTCCCTAAACTAGATCCACGCTGATTGTTTGTATTTTTGCTCATATACACTCTCCTCAATTTACCCTCTATCAGCTGGCATACTTCCATTGCCTTGTTGAATTTGGTGAATTATTAGCCAATAAACTTCTCCTCCATCTCAGGCTTTAGTCTTCTAATTAACATATTGGAGCTCTATTCCTCATCATCTTTAAATTACAAATAAGAAGAGTAACGGAATAACTAAGTGAATCGGGACAGGTACTCATCAAAAGTCTTAGTATCATCCTATCATATATCTAGGAATTCTTTCTCCTTGGAAATCCTCACGAACCTTGGGAAGAATTTCTCGTTAAACTCATGTTTGAATAACTCCCAGGTCAATAGAATGTTTTGTGCCTTTAGTATTATTGTTGTATTTTTCCACTAATGGTTAGCGTCTCACTCCAATTTATATATTGCCATTCTAGCTTTCATATTTATAGGATACCCCAGAGCCTTAAATATTTTCTCCAACCATATTAACCATTCCTCAGCAGCTTATAGATCAAATTTTCCCCTGAATACTAGAGGCTGGTACTTAAGGAATTTAGGCATCCAGTATTGGAGGTCTTCTTCTCGATCCGGAATGATAGCAATCCTATGACCAAATTCATGTGTCTGTAAGTGCTCACCATTCCTAGACTGTTCCTCCTCCGGATCCACCTCAGTGTCTTCATTTACATTAATGTCTTCAGGCGGTGCTTCATCTTCCTTATACTTTTCCTCTATTTCCCACATTTCCTCTCATAATTCTTGGATCATAGTTTGCTGTTATGCCAGCATTCCAAGAATTTGCTGCATAGGGTCGGCAGGATTTCCTACTTCCTCAACTTCCAACACTGTGGGTCTTCTCTTTGGTCCACCTCGGCCCATTACTTCTTTTAACTATTACCAAAGAAAAGTCACACTATTAATATGACATTTATCATCTATATATGTATTCCTTAAGCTTTAAATACTATTGCATAATAAGATTTACATATGATATTATTAAGGAGTCATATTTACAATAAAAGAAACTAAAGTGTTTTAGTGTTTACATAAGAGTAGCCTTGTGCTACCATAACCAATCTAGCTAGCCCTACCATTACCAATCTTTGTTCTGTACCACATATGATTCTATGTGATCCAGAAAAGTCTAAAACTCGAAAGGACCCAAAATATGATCTCATTCTTCTTCTTTATCCAAGCAATAAAATTAGGAAGGTAGGCTAGTGTGGTTTGGATCCAGATATCATCAATTAATACTAACCCACACTCGGCCCTTTGCCTATACAAATTCCTCACTTCTCCGAAGAATGATACATATCGTGCCATATAGGATAAATATTTATTGTAATGCAACAAGTATAATTCCTTAAAGCGCTCCCACAACTCATGGTCTAGATGTGGGTTAAAGAATAACTGATTCACGGGGCTCTAGACTTAGTATCAGAATCAGCGCCCTGTAAAATCTCATTATTCTCAAGATTACTCGTATCGCCTAGAGATGGCACAATGCTAGGATTAGCCTACCTAGCCTTTATCATTATTGTCATATGGTTGGGAACTCTTTTCCTTGCCGTACGCAATTTTCTTGGTCTACGCCCCCTCAACTCGCTCCTTTATTAATAACTACATAAAGTTTATCCTCCGGTATACGATGCTATGGGGGAGGCTGGTTAATAGACGGGGGTGAACTACTTCTTTCTCTTTTCCTATCAGTCATGTTTCCAAGCACAAAGCAATTAACGACGGGTTAGATTTTACTAACATAAGCATAGAACTTTATCCTAGAGCTAAGAACTTATTCTCTAGTACGAATAAATGTAACACCATCATTTTCAAAGCTTATAGATGGCTTAAGTGCAATAATATCTTTAAAAAGGAGATCGGTAATATTTTGTAAACAATGGAAGTCCCAACTTCAAGAAGAGTATGGAGCTGTACTTGAGTGGGTTTTCAAAAATCCTTTTTAAAAATCTTTTTCAGATTTGGTCTCATATTATTTTACGATATATTTTAAGCCATTCATTTTAAGTTCATGTCTTCATATCAGAGTTTTTATCATTAAGTTCTTTACTGGAACCCAAAATATTATAATAAATTAACGGCTCTAGATGGATGGCTGGCCATTATTGGTTCGGATGTTGCTATCTGTTTGCTTATATACAGGCACTTATTTACATGTCTACCGACTTGTTAGTACAAGACTTACCATACTTAAATACAAATTAAGTACAATCTACAAAATAGAGAGCCAACAGAAAATTAAATTCTAAGTCATTCGCTTCAATTTCCCCTATTTACCTTCTTGCCTGAGGAACTACTTGCCCGAGCTGAAAATTTGTTTTGGAAAAATAGGGTGAGATTCAATGAATCTCATATTAACATATATCATGTAACCCCCTGACTTTAAACACGTAACTATAATTCGATAACACATATTTAAATCGGATTAGAGACCATTGGATGCTTTAACCTCGTTTTAAACTTTATGTCTCACAGGAAAATTTTTAAAAAACTTTCAAAACTCTTTTTCCCATCCTGGTCTCAATTTCAATATTCGAATATAATTACCTGTGCAGTTAATATACATACAATCATATCAGAGTGTATAACAGCATCCTCGGCAACTCCCGGGTTCTATACATAAAAACCTGAAGGTTTATAAGTATACACTAGGGGATTACACAACCAAAATCGAATGTAGTGTTCATGATTCAAAATCTATAGTAATCCTGAGTTCAAAATACATAACCAACGTTTCCAATTCAACTATATACCCCCAAGGGTCCTAATTGCTCCGGGTTGGCCGCTTCTCCTTTGAGCCACACGCCCTGTCTGAAATGTTAGTCATAGGAAAGAATGAGATCCGAGAGAATCTCAGTAGTAACAAACCACTCACACAATGCATAAACACAAAGCATGTACATAAATCACAAACAGCAACAGTAGCAACAATCTCAAAGATACATGGTTTTCACCACAAACGACAGTACTCACGGCTGTATACACAATACGACATGTAATATCCTGGATTGTGACCAAGGATTAGCAACTTCAAAGTAATGTAATTAATATTAATTGAGCACTTTTGAAGTATATATCGTGCATTGTGATAATCAGGGGCAAAATGGTAAATTTACCGACCGACTGGTTAGATACCATTGAGAACACTTCTTAGTAATCAAGATTAATGGCTAAGATTGAAAGACCAAAGGGTGGAATCTTGTGCATGCAAATCTATGTGAAATCATAGTAGGGAGAACAAGATGGTGCCAAGTGTCAAGATATGGACCATGGATGAGGTCAAAGTTTTCAAACTCATTCTCTCTTTCTCCCAAGTCGGCTAAGGGTATAGAAAGAATGGAAATGTGATCATCTTCATCAATATTTCATTTCTCTCTCATCCTCCTCCATTTTTCGCTGAACAAGCTAAAGAAAAAGAAAAAGAAAAGCTTGAGTTGAGGTAAGTGAACATCTCTATATGCTCAAATGTTCTCTATTAATGTTGTTCATGAGGTTGAGGGCTATATTTCTATGGTTTCAGAATTTCGGTTGGTGAAGTTTGAGAACTTGTGGAAATTGGGAAGTTGGAGAATTGAAGAATTGACTTTAGGAAGAAGAGGTAAGAATTAGAAGCACTTTGGTATGGTTGCTTTGATCATTGGTTGAGTCTTGAGGAGTTTGGAATTTGCCCTGATTTTTGGTAAATTTCAAAAAGCATGATTTGGTTAGTGTTTAGTGTGGAAATTAGTGTCATAGAGTGTCTTTGTGCATTTGGAATTGGCTTGGAATTTTGGGTTTGAATGGATTGCAATGTCTGTTTTGATTGGAGATGTTAAGGTGGCATGTGGTGATTGTGGTAGAACATGCTTATGGATAATGAATATGGTCATTTTGATGGCTCCAATGTGTTCCTTGAGCCAAATTTTGTGAGAATAGTATGTGATTTGAAATTAGGGACCATTGGAAACCAATTGGCAAAATCTGGAAAATCTGTCCAATGTAAGTCTGTTCTGGACAGTCAGATGGTGTGGACGTTTTGACTGGGCAAATGATGTTGAAAAATTATGACACTTTCCAGTCATAAATTTCACATCTCAAGCTTAAAAATGGACATATATTTTGTGTCATTTCGCTTTTTGATCTGGGAGTTTGAACTGTCCAAAGTTTGGCATCAAAGCTGGACCCTGTTTTAGTGCAATGTTAGGTTTTTGGTAAATCTGGACTTTTGTGGTGATTTCTAGTTATGGCCAATATTTTTCCTTGAAAGAGAACTTAAATAGCTTTCATTTGGCTTTGGAATCACCTTATTTCGATTTTTTATGAATTAGTTATGATTTTTGGAAGTTCAGCCATAAACTGGATTTTCTTGGGCCGCGGCCCGTGGATTCTGGGCCGCAGCCCAAATGTTTCTGAGCGTCTCTGGACAGTTTTGGGCCGCAGCCTATGTATTTTGGGCCGTACCCCAAATGTTTCTGGGCAGTTTTGGGCCGCAGCCCATGGATTTTGGGCCGCGGCCCAACCCCAAAAATCTGTGTTTTGCACTTTTCAAAGGTGATTTTCGGTATAGCCTTTCCCAACCCTTTGGGTATATGTTTAGGCCCCTAATAGCCACCTAAAGAGTCTAAATGATAACCAACTTAAGTACTATGGAATTAAGAACTTGGAAAAGAGATTGATTTATTGTCCCTAATTTGGTTTATAGGATTCGACATTTGCCGTCCTCGTGAGCCCACTGAGCCAGCAAATGTCAGGAAGGAACGAGGTAGTGACTTTTCCTTTGTACCATATGTGATGCATTGTATGTGTGTTATATCATTGCTTTGTGATAAATATGTATGCTGCAACATTGTGAATATGTGTAAACACCATCATACCAATAGTCCCTGAGTAGCTAACAACAGATCGGGCAAGGGTTGTATGCCTTCCTGGCGGAGAAAGGGGATGAGGATGAGGTGTGATATATGTGATTATGTTTGCCGGAAGGCTATTTGTGAAGGCCAACGGGCCATTTGTGAAAGCCAGATAGCTATATGAGCTATAAGGCTATGTGTATGCACTGCCACGCCAATAGTCCCTGAGTAGCTAACAACGGTTCGGGTTAGGACAGTGTGCCTTCCTGGCGGAGAAAGGGGATGAGGGTGGAGTGTGATTTGTGCTGCTGTATGATGATTCGCTTAAATGCTGTGTATTTATATGTGGTATAAATGTTTTGTCACTACTGGAATTCTCTTGAATCTCATTCTTTCCTTTAACTAACCTTTCAGACAAGGCGAGTGGCTCTAAGGAGAAGCGTACGACCCGGAGCGGTTAGAACCCTATAGGGACATTTACTTTTGGATGTGTTGGTTAAACCTGTTGGACAGGAATTTTGTAAATTATGTTTGGGTTGTAAATGGTAGTTGACTACAGTTGTGTAATCCCCTATATAGGAATTTTAAACCTTCTAGTGAATGAATAGAACCCGGGGGTTGCCGGGATTGCTATTAGATATTCTGATATGAATGAATGTAAATTAACTGCACAGGTGATTATATTCGATAATTGAATTTGAGACCAAAGTAGGAAAGAAGTTTTGAAAATTTTGTAAAGTCCCTACCATAAAAGGGAGTTTTAAACGAGTTTTGAACTATTCGACGGTCTCTAAACCAACTTAATTAAGTAATATCGAATTATAATTACGTGTTTAGAAGCAGGGGGTTATATTTTGGTATCAGAGCTGTAGTTCCTGGCAAGGGTAGAGTTTGCTAGGATAGATCCCTTAGTTGGTTATAGGGATAGAAGATTATCTGTGAATGATTGTTGAGTATGCACGTGTATGATATATTGATATGGATATATAAATGAGTTTTGTGACTATAAGTACATACTATCTCTGCTAAATTAATGGGGCAAGTTGTTTGTAGAATGAAGAAAACTAGAGGACGCCCCAATATTCTGCGTGTAGACCCAGAGGTGGAGGTCGTCAAGGATAACCTACCGGATGCAATGCAGGAATTAATGGGTCTAATCAAAGATCAGCGGGATATGATAACTGAGCTGAGAGAAGAGCTCAGAGCAGAGAAGGCGAAGAACAAAGAGGACCCGGTTCAATCCACTCCGGGGAAAACTCAAGAAGAAACCCATCATGAGGACACTGCTGAAGGGTCAGCACGACCCCTGGAGTCCCCACCTCACATTGTCCCAAATCAAGAATCACATGGGATGCCGCTTAGAGAGGAAAGAGACCTGCAGTTTTGGGTCACCAGATTCTGCAAGCATCTGCCTCCGGCGTTCAGAGGGAGGTTTGACCCTCAAGCAGCCGAAGATTGGATGAACAGGCTAGAGAAAATATTTGAGGTTCTTGGTTGCCTAGATGAGGTGAAG
Source organism: Inga oerstediana (assembly GCA_963210345.1). NCBI lineage: Eukaryota > Viridiplantae > Streptophyta > Magnoliopsida > Fabales > Fabaceae > Inga > Inga oerstediana. Next base: position 63,840,508 of record OY723401.1, on the reverse strand, counting down.
CCACAACTGGCCGTTTATAAGCTCGAAGGGGATGCAGATCGTTGGTGGTGGAATATCGCCCTAACATTGAAGAGCAAAGAAATGCCATTGACTTGGGAACTGTTTCAACAAGAATTCAACGAGAAGTATTTTCCCAAATCAGTGAGGCTCGAGAAGGAGACAGAGTTTCTGAATATCAGACAAGGGGACACAGAGAGCTTTGATGTTTACTTGTCCCGTTTTGTTCGATTGGCTCGGTACTCCTCTTACCTCCGGTTCAAGGATGACGAAGAATGGAGTTCAGATATGCTTATCTGCGGTCTGAGACGAGAGTTGAGGAAGCGGTTAGTCACTCACCAATTCATCAAGTTTAACAAGGCTGTGGAGTAATGTCGAATCACGGAAAACAATTTGAAAGAGCTGTATCCTGTTAGAGCTACTGGCCACCGCAATGAACCTAGTAAGGGTAATGTTTCCCAAAAGCGGAAAGGCCAAGGATCATCTTCATTCAAGGGCGGTGATAAGAAGCCCTATCAGCCTAGAGACCGTGAACCTCAGAGATTTGCGACCGAGTGGAAATGTCCTCGCTGCAACAAATCACATTATGGCCAGAATTGTCAGGGAGAAATGATATGTTTTAACTGTAAGCAGCCAGGACATCTTTCCAGTGATTGTCAATGACCGCGAGTCGAGCAGAGACTGAAGACACAGGGCCGAGTGTTCGCTATGACCCACGAGGAAGCTCGTAAATCTCCTGAGTTGATACAAGGTAAAATCTCTATTAATGGCCATCTGTTGCAAGCATTGTTTGACTCAGGTGCAAGTCACTCCTTCATTGCTTATGATTGCCTGAAGCACCTGGGATTGCATGTACATAAGTTACCATTTGATTTGGTAGTGTCAACCCCGATGGGTGTTAAGGCCTTAACCACAGAAGCTTACTTGAATTGTGTCGTAACTGTGGAAGGGCACCAATCTGTTGTAGATTTGATATGTTTGCCGCTTTACCAATTGGAAGTCATTTTAGGTTTTGATTGGTTAACGGCAAATAATGTATTGCTTGATTGTGGAAACAAGAGGATAGTATATCTTGTTTCTCAGAGGTTCGAAACTGTGAATGCCAGTATGAATTTTCTTACTATGTCTAAAGCTGAAAAGTATCTTAAAAAGGGTTGCCAGGGGTATGTAGTGTTTTTCTCGGTGCAAGGGGAAACTGGTGAGATTTTGAGTAAAGTACCCGTGGTAAATGAGTTCCCTGCGGTATTTCCAGATGATCTTAGTGGATTGCCTCCTGAGAGGGAAGTTCAGTTCCCGATTGACATTGTACCTGGAGCTGGTTCCATATCTAAGGCCCCATATCGCATGGCCCCAAATGAAATGGCAGAGTTAAAGAAACAAATAGAAGATTTGCTTGGAAAGGGTTTATTAGGCCCAGTGTGTCTCCTTGGGGAGCTCCAGTGTTGTTTGTAAAGAAGAAAGATGGGAGTCTTCGATTGTGTATCGATTATAGAGAATTGAACAAGGTTACTGTTAAGAACAAGTACCCTCTTCCCCGAATCGATGACCTTTTAGATCAACTATCCGGTTCGTGTGTATTTTCAAAGATTGATCTAAGGTTAGGGTATCATCAGCTGTGAGTGAAAGCAGAGGATGTTCCGAAGACTGCTTTCAGGACCCGATATGGTCATTATGAGTTTCTGGTGATGCCATTTGGGCTAACCAATGCGCCTGCAGTTTTCATGGATTACATGAACCGTAACTTTCGGCAGTATTTAGATCAGTTTGTTGTTGTGTTTATCGATGACATTCTGATATACTCCAAGAGTAGGGAGGAGCATGAGCATCATCTGAGAATTGTATTGAATATATTGCGTGAAAAGCAACTCTATGCCAAACTAAGTAAGTGCGAGTTTTGGCTATCAGAATTGAAATTCCTAGGCCATGTTATCTCGCAAGAAGGGGTCTCTGTGGATCCCAGTAATGTGGAAGTAGTACTGAACTGGAAGAGGCCAGAATCTGTGGCGGAAGTACGCCGTTTTCTGGGTCTTGCTGGTTACTATCGGAGATTTATCCAGAATTTCTCCCGTATTGCGTTGCCAATGACCAAGCTCACGAGAAAGGATCAGCCGTTTGTGTGGGATGAGAAATGTGAAAACTGTTTTGTGGAGCTGAAAGAGAGGTTGACAACGGCACCTGTGTTGATTTTACCCGATCCCAGTTTGACATACGTTGTGTATTCTGATGCCAGTGGGCAGGGAGTAGGGTGTGTCCTTATGCAGCAGGGACGTGTGGTGGCCTACACCTCTCGACAGCTCCGGCCTCATGAATTGAACTATCCCACTCATGATCTGGAGCTTGCGGCCATTGTATTTGCTTTGAAGATTTGGCGTCATTACCTGTATGGTGTGACTGTAGAATTGTACTGCGACCACAAGAGTCTTAAATATCTGTATGATCAAAAAGAACTGAATATGAGACAGCGCCGTTGGATGGAATTGCTTAAGGACTACGACCTGGAAATAAAATATCATCCGGGTAAGGCAAATGTAGTCGCTGATGCTCTTAGTCGGAAGACAGTGCTCGTTGCAGCTATGATGATACAAGAAGGGAAATTGATTGAAGATTTTAGTGATTTGAATTTGACAAACCAGATCATCTGTGCCAATTACACTATTTCCCAAGAGGAAAGTGATCTAAGAACTGAGATTGAAGAAGCTCAGGGGCAAGATGGTTGGATACAGCGCAACCTGGCTCGAATTGAACAGGGAGAAGTTCCAGGCTACGACCTATCTGTTAGATATGATTAGTTTTGATGATGTCAAATATAGATGTGAAATGATAAGAGCAAAAAGTTTATATAATGTATTTCTTTGACTAACTACTATATTTAATGTTACATATTTTGTAGATTAGTCAAGCAAAGAATGAAGAAGATTGAATTAATGAAAATGAACAAGAGGAAGAAGAAGGAAGAAATTGAAGATAGTCAAGGAGATGCTTACTTTGGTTATGGAGAATTATTATCAAGAAGAAAACTAAGAAGAAAGATATTGAAGAATGAAGAACTTGGAAGATCTATCATGAATATCAAGATTCAAGTTGTTAGATGTGATATTGGAGGTTTCTATAATGATACCGGAGGTTTCTATGATCAAATGATGGTTGGAATAGGTTAATACGAAGCTAAGATGACTTATATATGAGTTTTGGCACTTCTAGAGGTGTTATGCTCGAGCACAAGGTGTTATGCTCGAGCACAGGAAGAACTCACTCGAGCACAGACCACTTCACTCGAGCACGGGGTGTATACTCTATTCTACTCTGTTTTACGTTCAGCCTGAGCGAGGTCTGGTATTTTGATCATATCTCTCAAACCACACATCGGATTGACCCAAAACTGGTGGCATATGAAAGAGGACTCACAACACGTAAAATTGGCACCAGGATCACATTGAAAGAAGATCAAATGAAGGATATATGATTCGTGGAAAATAAAACATAAATCACCGTCACTTTTCAACACAGGTTTGGTATTTTGCTTGTAACTTACAAACTACACATCGGATTGAGACGAGACCAGTGCCAAATGAAAGTAGACTCAAATAGCTTTCCATGGATAGGTAATTTTCCTAATTTGAACGTATATTCTAGGAGCTATGTCTTCTGGAAGTTGATGCTTGTGCAGACTAGCGAAATATACACTCTTTCGATCATAACTTGCAGAATACAAGGAGTTTGGAGCTGATTCTTGTTGCATTGGAATGCATTTGGCAAGACCTTTCTTATGATACATCATTTAAATCAAATAAACAAAATTTTTCTAAAGTGGCCCCACATCACCCGCGAGTGTAAAAACTGACTCTCTAAAAAAGTTGTGAGAGTGATGTCCAGAAGCAGCTGAAACGTGAAGGAAATTTCATCACTCGAGCACTAGGATCCATGCTCGAGCATTGGATGATTTCTCACTCGAGCACATGGAAGTTTTGACATGGAAGTGATAACCTGAGAAGAAGTTTGTACGTGGAAGCATGAAACTCACTCGAGCATGACTGGTTGTGCTCGAGTGATTCGAAAATTCACTCGAGCAGATGCGAGTGAAGTGCAGCGAGTGCTTGCCCGAGAGGAAGTCAGAACGTGGAAATATGAACTGCACTCGAGTGAGGCATATTGCACTCGAAGTGAGGACCCGACAGAACGTGGTAGAATGCACAAACAAAACAGAGCCTCACAACCATCAATCCAAACATGGTTAAACGTTATACAATCATTATGTTTTCACTTGTTATTGTTTCTAAACATTATCTAACATATATTTCAAGTGTAAAACAGGAGATTAAATATTTGGGTTGTATCTTCAAGAACGGAGGTCACAGCGAATATCTTCACTCAACGTGATGAGTCACAGAAGCCAGAAAATCATCTTTTGACCAAAGATCCAACATACCCATGACTAATACTTCATCATATTAGTGATTAAGTATTTTACAGTGTGAAACAGGAAATTTAACGGTGAGCTTACAGATTCAAATGAATGAGTCAAGAATGGCGGGCGACATCATTACACACCGAGCATCAGCTACCTACCACGACAAAAGCTTGACCCACCATAAGAGATTGTCTGGAAACTCAAACGAATTCATCTCGCTCCACAACGTGATGTACAGCTCAAAATAAATCTCTCTGCTGTTCAACTAGACGCTCTACTTTGCTCCACAACGGACAGGAGCTTGTTTTTCAAATATGCTCAAACGTTCAAATGAAACAATGGGACTCCAACGGACGAATGCTCACAACGGTCATCATCTTCATCAACTATAAATGAGAAAGCATTCAATATTGATGGGTAACGGAGAAAGACAGAGAAAACAGTGCAGCGACACCAACATGCGAATAACATGAATCCTCTGCTTGTACCCAAACTCTCTCTGTTTTCCAGTTTCAGTATTACTTATCATTGAGAGAGTGATTATTTATATTGTACTTCAGTGAGCATTATATCCACTCTGTGAGAGAGTCTGTAAACACTTTCATCTATATTTCTGAGTTGATCTCAAGGTAGAGGGACCTTGAGAGGGTTGATTTTCTTATGGAGAAGCAGTAGAGAGAATTGCCGTAAGACATTCTGCTCGTAAGACTTACAAGGTGCAAGCAGTAGAGAACGTTGCTGCTCATAAGACTTACAGGGGTGTAAGCAGGAGAGAACGTTGCTGCTCGTAAGACTTGCATGAGTAAGCAGGAGAGGAAGATCTTCGGGATTGCTCTGCTCGTAAGACTTGTCGTAAGGGGGAGTATCTTGGTGAGAAATTTGTAAAAGGTTTCACAAGTACCCGGCTAAACTTGTGAGATTGTAAAGGCTTTTCTTGTGCCTGGATTAAATGAGAAGATAGTGGATTTGAAAATCTCAGGAGGAGCCTGGGGACTGGACATAGGCCATCACAGATTGGACCAAACCAGGATAAATCACAGTTTGCATATTCTCTTCCCTAAACTCTTATATTTCCAGCACATATTATTTAATCTAACTGTTGATTTATAAACCTTCATACTTACTGCTTTCGTTAAGATACGAAAAGATTTCTAAAGTTCTTAAGTTTTTATTATACACCCAATTCACCCCCCCTCTTGGGTGATAGCCGGTTCTAACACTATCGTCTCGTGGATTGGTTTGTTATCAGAAGAGAGTTTGCGTGCCACTTAGGGCGGAGTTGAGGCAGAAGATTCTGGATGAGGCGCACAAGAGCCAATATACTTTCCATCCTGGTATGACCAAGATGTATCATAATTTGAAATCGGTGTATTGGTGGCCGGGTATGAAGAGTGATGTGACCAAATATGTAGAAGGTGTCTCACTTGCCAGAAGGTAAAGATCGAGCACCAGAGACCACCTGGTTTACTTCAGAGTCCTGAGATTTCGGAATGGAAATGGGAAAGCGTGCCCATAGATTTGGTTGTGGGATTGCCCAAGATCAGAAACTATGATGCGATCTGGGTAAATGTGGATCGGTTAGCAAAGTCGGCACACTTCATACCAATCAATGCTGGTTATTCTCCTGATAAACTAGCGGAGATTTATATCCGAGAGATTGTCAGACTTCATGGTATACCGAAGAATATCATTTCCGACCGAGATCCACGATTTACCTCAAGATTCTGGAAAGCATTGCATGAAGCTTTAGGTACTCAACTGAGATTCAGTACGGCTTATCATCCTCAAACGGATGGACAATCTGAGAGAACAATTCAGACACTGGAAGATATGTTGTGAGCTTGTGTTCTCGACTTTAAAGGAAGTTGGGATCATTTCCTCCCACTTGCTGAGTTCGCCTACAACAATATCAATCATGCGAGCATCCAAATGGCTCCGTATGAAGCATTGTATGGAAGACGGTGTCAATCACCAATATGCTGGAATAAGTTATCCGAAAGAAAGCTTTATGGGCCAGATTTGGTTCATCAAACCTCTGCACAGATTCGGATTATTCGTAAGAGGTTGCTTGCAGCGCAGAGTCGACAGAAAAGCTACGCTGACAAGAGAAGACGGCCTCTAGAGTTTGAGGTTGGAGATCATATTTTTCTGAGAGTATCACCAGTCACGGGGGTTGGGCGAGCGATCAAGAGAAAGAAGCTGTGCCCGAGATATATAGGACCTTTTGAAATCCTTGAGAGGATTGGACCTGTTGCTTACCGAGTAGCACTACCTCCGAGCTTGAGCAGGCTCCATGATGTATTCCATGTTTCTCAACTGAAGAAGTACCAACTGGATCCGTCTCACATCATTGAATATGAGGATGTTGAGCTACAAGAAAATTTCACATATGCGGTGGAACCAAAGCAAGTTATTGATCGAGAAGAGCGACGGCTCAGACACCGAAGCATTCCATATGTGAAAGTGATCTGGAAGGGAATGACTCAAAGAGAGGCAACTTGGGAAGCGGAGGAAGATATGCGAAGATGATATCCGGAGTTTATGGCTCAAGTTGTGTAACAATTTCGAGGGCGAAATTTAATTTTCGGGGGGAGAATTGTAATATCCTGGATTGTGATCAAGGATTAGCAACTTCAAAGTAATGTAATTAATATTAATTGAGCACTTTTGAAGTATATATCGTGCATTGTGATAATCAGGGGCAAAACGGTAAATTTACCGACCGACTGGTTAGATACCATTGAGAACACTTCTTAGTAATCAAGATTAATGGCTAAGATTGAAAGACCAAAGGGTGGAATCTTGTGCATGCAAGTCTATGTGAAATCATAGTAGGGAGAACAAGATGGTGCCAAGTGTCAAGATATGGACCATGGATGAGGTCAAAGTTTTCAAACTCATTCTCTCTTTCTCCCAAGTCGGCTAAGTGTATAGAAAGAATGGAAATGTGATCATCTTCATCAATATTTCATTTCTCTCTCATCCTCCTCCATTTTTCGCTGAACAAGCTAAAGAAAGAGAAAAAGAAAAGCTTGAGTTGAGGTAAGTAAACATCTCTATATGCTCAAATGTTCTCTATTAATGTTGTTCATGCGGTTGAGGGCTATATTTCTATGGTTTCAGAATTTTGGTTGGTGAAGTTTGAGAACTTGTGGAAATTGGGAAGTTGGAGAATTGAAGAATTGACTTTAGGAAGAAGAGGTAAGAATTAGAAGCACTTTGGTATGGTTGCTTTGATCATTGGTAGAGTCTTGAGGAGTTTGGAATTTGCCCTGATTTTTGGTAAATTTCAAAAAGCATGATTTGGTTAGTGTTTAGTGTGGAAATTAGTGTCATAGAGTGTCTTTGTGCATTTGGAATTGGCTTGGAATTTTGGGTTTGAATGGATTGCAATATGTGTGTTGATTGGAGATGTTAAGGTGGCATGTGGTGATTGTGGTAGAACATGCTCATGGATAATGAATATGGTCATTTTGATGGCTCCAATGTGTTCCTTGAGCCAAATTGTGTGAGAATAGTATGTGATTTGAAATTAGGGACCATTGGAAACCAATTGGCAAAATCTGGAAAATCTGTCCAATGTAAGTCTGTTCTGGACAGTCAGATGGTGTGGACGTTTTGACTGGGCAAATAATATTGCAAAATTATGAAACTTTCCAGTCTTAAATTTCACATCTCAAGCTTCAAAATTGACTTAAATTTTGTGTCATTTCGCTTTTTGAGCTGGGAGTTTGAACTGTCCAAAGTTTGGCATCAAAGCTGGACCCTGTTTTGGTTCAATGTTAGGTTTTTGGTAAATCTGGACTTTTGTGGTGATTTCTAGTTATGGCCAATATTTTTCCTTGAAAGAGAACTTAAATAGCTTTCATTTGGCTTTGGAATCACCTTATTTCGATTTTTTATGAATTAGTTATGATTTTTGGAAGTTCAGCCATAAACTGGATTTTCTTGGGCCGCGGCCCGTGGATTCTGGGCCGCAGCCCAAATATTTCTGAGCGTCTTTGGACAGTTTTAGGCCGCAGCCCAAAATTTTCTGGGCAGTTTTGGGCCACAGCCCATGGATTTTGGGCCACGGCCCAACCCCAAAAATTTGTGTTTTGCACTTTTCAAAGGTGGTTTTCGGTATAGCCTTTCCCAACCCTTTGGGTATATGTTTAGGCCCCTAATAGCCACCTAAAGAGTCTAAATGATAACCAACTTAAGTACTACGGAATTAAGAACTTGAAAAAGAGATTGATTTATTGTCCCTAATTTAGTTTATAGGATTCGACATTTGCCGTCCTTGTGAGCCCACTGAGCCAGCAAACGTCAGGAAGGAACGAGGTAGTGACTTTTCCTTTGTACCATACGTGATGCATTGTATATGTGTTATATCATTGCTTTGTGATAAATACGTATGCTGCAACATTGTGAATATGTGTAAACACCGTCATACCAATAGTCCCTGAGTAGCTAACAACAGATCAGGCAAGGGTTGTATGCCTTCCCGGTGGAGAAAGGGGATGAGGATGAGGTGTGATATATGTGATTATGTGGGCTGAAAGGCTATTTGTGAAGGCCGACGGGCCATTTGTGAAAGCCAGATAGCTATATGAGCTATAAGGCTATGTGTATGCACTGCCACGCCAATAGTCCCTGAGTAGCTAACAACGGTTCGGGTTAGGACAGTGTGCCTTCCCGGCGGAGAAAGGGGATGAGGGTGGAGTGTGATTTATGCTGCTGTATGATGATTTGCTTACATGCTGTGTATTTATATGTGGTATAAATGTTTTGTTACTACTGGGATTCTCTTGAATCTCATTCTTTCCTTTAACTAACCTTTCAGACAAGGCGAGTGGCTCTAAGGAGAAGCGTACGACCCGGAGCGGTTAGAACCTTATAGGGACATTTACTTTTGGATGTGTTGGTTAAGCCTGTTGGACAGGAATTTTATAAATTATGTTTGGGTTGTAAATGGTAGTTGACTACAGTTGTGTAATCCCCTATATGGGAATTTTAAACCTTCTAGTGAATGAATGGAACCCGAGGGTTGCCGGGATTGCTATTAGATATTCTGATATGAATGAATGTAAATTAACTGCACAGGTGATTATATTTGATAATTGAATTTGAGACTGGAGTAGGAAAGAAGTTTTGAAAATTTTGTAAAGTCCCTACCATAAAAGGGAGTTTTAAACGAGTTTTGAACTATTCGACGGTCTTTAAACCAACTTAATTAAGTTATATCAAATTATAATTACGTGTTTATAAGCAGGGGGTTACACGACAGCTCTTGCAGTAATCAACATCATGACAGCTTACGCTGTAATCACAATAACGACAGCTTACGCTGTAAACGACAGCTTTCTCTAGCTGTATCCGCAGCAGCATCAAAGATTCATCACAGAACAGTGATAACACACACATACAGAGCATTACACATAGTATAAGAGAGAGAGTCACTACCTTGTCCTTTCCTGACGTCCTTCGGCGCAGTTGGCTCACGAGGGCGGCAAATATCAAAGCTTATAAACCAAAATTAAGGACGACGAATTATTACCTATTCCAATTCTTTAATAACTCATAATACTTAAGTTGATTATCACTAAGGTCATTTAATCAAGTCAACTAAGGAGCTAAAGTGGTCAATTAACCTAAAAGGCTAATTTCTAACCTCAAAGTTCCACAATATTACATTATGCCATAAAATCTTCAATTTTCGCATAGGTGACCAATCTGCCAGAATTTTCCAACATCTTTGAAAAATCATAACTAATTCTAGAAAACTCAAAATGAGTTGATCTCAAAGCCTATTGAAAGCTATTGAAGTCCTCTTCATAGGAAAAATATGAATCATCACCAGAAATCACCACACAATTCCAGAATTACACAACATTCCACACTGCTCTAGAATTAGGTCCAGTTTCGACATCAAACTTTGGGCAACTAGAACTCCCAGCTCAAAAATCGAAATGACACAAATCATATGTCCATTTTGAAGCTTGGAATGTGAAATTTAAGACTGGAAATTTTCAGAATTTTTAGACACCAATTGACCATTCAAAATGTCCCTACAAACTGACTGCCCTGCACAAAGTTACACTTGACAGTTTTTCCAATTTTCAACCAATGTGTCCAATGGCTTCAAAATCAACAACCAAACCTATTCCCACATAATTTTTGGTGTAGAACACAATGGTAACATCAAAATGAACAAATTCCCACTCATTCCCCATGTCATGCTTTGGCAGAATTTTAGGGTATTTAACAACAAACAACCACTTCACTATCTAATCACTAAGCTTAGCTCATTTGCCTCCAAACCAACATATAAGCACATATATAGGATGAAAGCTTCATGATCCCTAATATACCCTAAAAAATTAAATTAGGGCTGTCACAATAGCCCACCACAACCCAGCCAATTAAAGCATCATATACATCAACATAATGCTCTTACTCACCTCTTGCTTCTTCTTGTGTTCTTTTCTTGATTCCTCAACTTTTGTTCTTGCAAGGTGTCTAAAAACTCCTCTTCTTCAAAAAAAAAACCATAGAAATGAAGCTAAGGAAGAGAGGAACAAGTTTCATGAAGGTCACTTGAGCCATAGATGAGGTTAAGGTGGTGAAAATCCATGTAGAAGATCTTACCTCAACTTTGTTCTTCACTTTCTCTTAGCTTGCTGAACTTGGCCGACCTTGAGAAGAGGTGAGAGAGTGATTTATTATCAGTTTTTCTCTTCCCTTATCCTCTTAATATCTGACCAAAAATGTGGCCCAAAGAGAAAGAAAAGTTGTGGTGGAAAATAATTCTTTTTACACAAGCTTATGCCATGTTGACTTTGGTCATTTGATTAAGGTTTCTCTTGCCTCTTCTCTTCTTGCTTTTGGACGTGATATGGGCTTCACAAATGGAGAATTATTTTTGACCAACATGTTCTTCAAAAGGAGGAAGAAAGATTGACCAATTTCATGAACTTGCATAGCCATTGGTTACACAAATTTTCTAGTTGCAATTTTTGACTTTTCTTCTTTTTTTTCTTTGCTTTTCATCTTGGTCAATCACTCAACTTGTTTTAATTTACTTCCTCTTCCCTTTCCTTTGTCTCCGCCAAAATGTTGCACTTTGAAACACAAAAAGAATGTTGACCACTTGCTTTAAGGCATATGTGACCCATATGACCAAAGTTCCCTTGTAAAAGAGTTGAAATTTTGACCAAATTCCTCCTTCTTCTCCTTTACCCTTTTTGGACGTTTTTAACAATATGAGGAAGGGTATTAATTTGTTTTCCCATTGGTCAATCTTGATCCTTCATTTTAAGCTTTATCCCATAATTAAGCTTAACTATAGGGTTTAGGCACTGATTACAACACATTCAGATCAAAATCCACATCATATACTTCAAAAGTGTTCATTTACAATAATTACATCACTTTTGGAGTCATTAGCCCTTAATCCCATTTTTGGGTTGTTACATATCACTCATATAAGATGCATACATATAACATGCCATGCCAATCAAAGTTTCAATACAAACAACATATTCAACATTCAGTGATAAATTCATGATATGCAAAAAGCATAAAGTTATCAATTCAAGGACAACCGTCTCTTGCCATAACACTGGGAAATTTTACTGGGCCTTAGCCCTTCTTATCTAAATGTTTTAAATTCATAATGGTACAAACATGCATATAATATATCACATAATATGTGAGGGATAAGTTACTACCTAACAATTTTCCAAATCTTGATCTTGATTGACGTGCTTTGAATGTCCTGGGTAAGTGTTAAGTCCCATAAATTATAATTTACGGGCAATGAGTTATTTCTTAGTCCAATTCTTCATAAATTATTCTCTTATGTTGGTTACCATTAGGGTCACTACATTAGGTCCAATGTGTAGCTAATGAGCCTAAATTAACCCTAAATGCTAAACTTAGCCCTTGAAGATCCAATTATGCTACAAAAACGTTTTACTTTAAATTTTCGTACAATTACCACAAGCTAGCAGATTTTTCACTGAATTATGAAAAATAGTAACTAATTATAGAAAAATCCAATTGTGCTGATCACAAATTCCATGTGACCCTTATTAAGTGTATTTTAATGGAAAAATACTTTCCATACTTGTCTATCCCCAAAAAACTTCCCAATTTTTACGTTTTCCTTTACTGCCAGAAAAATTAACCTGTTTTAATGGTCTACTTTAAACACTCATAACTCCTAGAGTACTTATCAAAATCCTTCATAATACCTATCAAATTAAAGGTCTTTAAGTATACTTTAATTATTTAAAAAATTCATCATCATTAGATGAAGTTTGGGTAGTGAAAAGTCCTGCACAACAAAATTGCCGGACAAAAACGCACATTGACAGCTTTATTACACAAGCATGCTTAAATTTATATGTTTTGAGTCTTTAAACTTGTCTGTCAAAAACTATAACCAAAGCCTATTCGTACACATTTTTTCATGTAAAATCAAATGAAAACATCAAAAATACTAGAATCAAACTCTTTCTACCAGATTTACTTATGCTCAAAATATATGTCCAAAACGAACAAAAATCCAACTTTGCGGTTTTAACTACCGACAAGCCTAATACTTCAACAAGCATCATATATCATCTTATTTATGATTAAAACATCTTCCTTCATCAAAAACGCCCCTTGAACAAAAATATATGAGTGGTTCAAGAGCTCGGAAAAACTTAATGAAAACACAAAGTAATCGGTTAAAAAGGAAGCCTACATTTACCTCTTCATGTTTCTATAGGAGGTTCGGTATTTCGGCAACACTCTGGCTAACTAAATAACACAAAACACCTCAATTGAGAAATCTAAGACCATAGAATTGAAGCTCATAGTGAGTAGAGGAAGTTTCCTGAAGGACATACCAGACGATAATGGTGTTTCGGGGTCGGAATCGACTCTAGTAGTCAGGAGAACTCACTATTCACTCCTCATTTTCTCCTCTTGTGTTCTTGAGCTTAAGAAATCTGATTTCTCTTTCTCTTTTCATGCTTGCATGAAATTTTAGAATTTAATTAGGCATAGATGGTTGTGATTTAATCACATAAAATAATCTCATCTCATCTTGCCAAGTGTCATAAGTTTAACGCTTAAGAGTGTCATGTAACTATTGGTCTTCCATTTTCTCTTTCTTCGGTGGGGTATAAATGGTCAGGGGGAGGGGGAGGCCTGACAATTTCCCTAGACTCCTGGGTTCGGTGCCTGACTCATAAAGTAAGCAACCCTACCGGAGACCGGTGAATCCCCCAGACTCAGTCGCTGGGTGGCGTACTCCAGAGATGACAACACGAAAGCTTAAAGTGGGTGTAATAATGTGTAATGATGAGGGACACATGTCACCTCCTCATTTGGCCAACACAAAAACATGTTTTTACGTTGTAATGATTTCAGGACACTTGTCATTTCCTTATTTGGCCAACACGAAAGATGTGTCATCATGAGTCATAATGAGTCATCATTACATACTTTATTGAAGTTCTTTTTAATAAAGTTGCTCCACCGGTGCATTTCCCAGAATTCCACATGGGATCCATGTGGGACCATGCCATGTATATCGAGGTACACCACCCGACGCCCGAATTCCTCCAATCTCACAATTAACGCCTCTATGCTTTTCTACTACCGATGATTTTCCTCCCACTACTTACACCCGTATTTTGCAATCCTAACTTCTCGATTTTCGTGAATGACACAATGGACATCTAGGAATTTTGAAAGTAACTCTACCTTTAATTTGTAAATACCAGTATTTATTTTATTCCACTATTTCCATATTTACACATTTTCAGTATTACAAAATTGGTATATTACACCCTATAATCACTCGAGTAATGCCGGGAATAGTGGCTATAAATGTCGGCACTCTGTCATTTTCACCATAACTCTCCCAATGATTCTCCTTGAGCTCTAAAAAAGTTTACCCACTACATTCCTATCAAAACCCATCAATCTTTACTTCTAAAAACTTCCTAAATTTCACAAATCTCTCTCCCTAGCTCTCATCCGTGCACATTCAATAAACGGGAAAACCTGATTTTTGCTTCAACCTTTAAATGGAAAGGACTAAGATGCCTCAGAATGATCCTTCAGAGTCTTTTGAGCATTCATAATCCCCTTAAACTCCTCCATCTCCTCCAACTAAGAAACAGCAGAAATCACTAACTCCAAAACCCAAAACACAATCAAAGGTGAAAGGAATTATGATTCAAGAGCCTATGACTATAAGGGCAAAATCCAAGCCAGAACCTTAAGGAAATGGGAAAAAATAAGCCCCTCTTACTCTACCCTCTACTGATTCCTCTGACACTCCCACTTGGTCGGAGCAAGGAGCGAAATATCCAAAATATGACAAAAAGCTTGCCAAGACTATGGCAACTATGTTGAATGAAATATTTTAGTCTAAGGGAGTCAAGCAAGGAACTTCCACAAAATCTATCAAATTTTATACAAAGACCTTAAGAGGAGAGATTAAGGAAGTAGATGACATCGTCCCTCCTAAAGGCTTCAATACTCACAAACTTGAGGAATTAAAGAAGTACAAGGAATTATTCTCCTGGAGAAAAATATGTAAGATGTACTTCATTGATCTCCAAGTTCTTTTTGAAGAAATAAAACTTGATTTGAGTGACTACCTTGAGTGATACATGCCTTAGTTATCTGTGAACCTTCCATTTTGCATAAAGGTAGTAAGGCATTTCCATTGTAACCTTGAACCTATAGAGCATACCCTAAATCAAGTCGTGGAGTAAAAATTATAAACCAAAGTGAGAGGAAAGAAATTTACGATCTCTGATTTCAAGATAAAAAAGTGGTTAAGGATCGAGAATCCACCTTTAGACAATCTAACCAACCTTAACCTAAATCAGATCTTTAGTATTTTAAGGCCTGGTGAGAGAGTTAGACCCTTGAAATTTAATTTTAGCTATATGTGTGACTTGCACTGAGTACTCTGGTATATCTACTCTTGTGCAATACTCAACAAGTTCAACAATCTCACTTATTTAATTGACTGCGATTATAGGAACATGGCCTCTTTATTGCTGAAGGAGAAGAGGAATTTGGGAGAATTAATTTACTCTGAGATCAAAAGATACAGATTCTCTAGCCTCCTTCACACTGATGCCATTTCCTCAATTGATCTCCTTATTCTTGAAGCAAAACAAGCTATAGTATCTGGAGGCGAATGAGTGAGTTGAGAGATTGCTACCGGTTGGGAGGAACCAGATTAGGAAGCTTGGGATTGAGCTTCCACCGAAGAAGCCTATGGAGTCTACTCCTATGAAGAAGAAAGCTTCTGAGGATAAGACTAATAAGATAGAAGACACTCAGTTTTCTGCTCCTGCCTCTCCTTCATCACTATCTTTCTTAGATCTACCATCCAGAATTACCTGAAGGAAGTGCTTTAGGGATTTCATGTGGATATTGGAAACACTAATGTTGAGCTCATAACCCACATGAACTTCAAGATAGGAGAGTTGGTTGAACATGTAAACAAGCACAATCAAGCTGTATTAGATCAGACGTGTGCACTTAACAAGCATAATCAAGCCATGTTGGCACAATAGCAAGCCCAGACTAGTACTATACAAGAGATTGGGAATCTTCTAAAGTCCTTACACGAGGAGGTAGATGCCTTGACATATGGTATCTCAACTCCTGGTCCATCTATACCAGCCTCAGCTCCAGCCTCTACCTCAGCTCCTGTATCTGATCTACCTCATACCATCCCTCACACCATACCGAGCACTGTCCTTTTTACCATGACCAATCTATCGACATCTACTCAGGTCCAAATCACCCTAGATAAGCAGACCTCTATCCATCTTAGCTCAGTGCCCACACCTGTAGCTTTACCCACTAGCATCGAACCATAACCTCAGACTCCATCTCATCATTCCCAATACTCAGATGACATTAAGGAGTTTATATATAATTCACACCAGCCTTCACCACCATTACCTCAGTACATTCCTCAATATGTCCCTTACCCAGAGGATCCATTGCAGATCCCTCCTATTCAAATACCTAAGCCTGTCTTATTTGAATCACCTACTTTTTCTCATAGAGGAGGTGATACTCATGATGATGCATCCTCACCCATCCCAGCCATTTATATCATAGCATGAGATCCATCTAGTCCACATAGCTCTAGGTCTAGTTCTTCCACCTAGCCCATTCTTTTCGATGATGTCAAAAAGGGGAGAGGAACTAGAAGTATTTTTTGTGTGAACTAACAATATGCCCACACTAATATAGTATGGGGTATATAGGTGTATAGGGATTTAGGGTGCTTTCTGAACTTTCATTTATGAAATGTTAATTAATTCTAACAAAGTTTATTGTTTATGATATTCTAAATTCTAAAGCCTAATTGCTATCATATATCTTGACTAATAAAATTTTGGTTTTGTATAAAAGGATGTTAAGAATTTTTAAAGCATATGATTTTAATTGAAACTTCAAACTTCAAAATGTTTCCAAATGCTTTGTTCAAAAATCATCAAGTTTTGTTATCATCACAAAGGGGGAAAATGTTAGATCTTATATGTTTTGATGATAATAAAGATTGGAATGATCTTACAAAAGGTTTGATAATGAATAAAAGAGTTTTTAAATAAAGGAACAGAGCTTTCTGTGGCACGTAAAGCCATCACTCGAGTGAGGACTCGAATAATAAAGAAAGAGGAAAAGCATATGTGAAAAATCTCTATGTCTAGTAGATTTTGGAAGAGAATACTCGAGTGATGACGCTTCATCACTCGAGTGACCACTTAAGTGATGGAGATGAAAATTGTCCAAAGAACTCACTACAAGATTTTGAAAGATATCATTCCAGTTATCACTAGAGTGATGAGGTAAGAAATGAAGCGAGTGACTCTCTGTTAAGATTTAGAAGGTATCACTCGAGTAATCACTCAAGTGATGTCCCTGAATCACTTGAGTGGCCACTCGAGTGATAAAGTCAGAATTGTTACTTTAACTCTCTACCAAGTTTTGGAAGGGATCACTTGAGTAATCACTCGAGTAATGAAGTCAAGATTGCATGATAATCATCTATTGTTTATTAAATTGTTATCTATATGATTAACTCTTTATTGCATTAGTATTCTAAGTATATTTTTAGAGAAACAATGAAGAGATCATGCCAGAGAGAGAAAAGTCACTTTACGAAGAACACAATGTTCCTAACACTTACCTACTACAACAGCTAACTTTTAAATATGAAAAACAGTCAAAAGAAGCTGTGTAACTCTGACGAACATGTTAAAATGCTAACAATCGCTATCAAACTCAACTATATATACGGAAGCATTCAACAGAGATAATGGAGAACAATATATTGAGCCATCAATGATCAATTCAAATTTTCTCTATTTTTCATTCATTCATACACTATGTACTTCAGTGATTTTATATACACTCTGTTAGAGAGATTTTCATTATAAACTCAATTTCTGTTATTACGATAACTTAAGGTTATGGAACCTTGAGTTGGGGATTGTATTACATCATGTAAGGGGGAGCGAGTGTCCAGTAAAGGGACTTATTGTGTACTAAGGTAACAAGATTCCACTCAATCTTGGAAGATATAGTAAAACTCTCAGAGGAACTCTAAGTGTAACCCCCTGCCTTAATTTACGTAATTAAGATTAGATAACGCATAATAAAAAGGGTTTAAGACCGCCGGATAATTCAAAACTTATTAAATCACCCACCAAATAGTAGGAACTTACAAAATTTTCAAAACTTCTTTCCGATCCGGGTCTCGATTTCAATTATCGAATATAATCACCTGTGCAGTTAACCTACATTCACATATATCAGAGTTTATAACTTAAACCCCGGCAACCCCCGGGTTCATATATATAAACATATAGAGTTCCATATCCTAATTAAGGGATTATAAAACCAAGTATTCAAACTTTTACAACTCATCATTATACAATAATCCCTATCCAAAATGAATAGCCAACATGACCCATACTAATTGTCCCTATAAAGCTCTAACCACTCCGGGTCGCTCGCTTTTCCTTAGAGCCACTCGCCCTGTCTGAAAGGTTAGTCAAAGGAAAGAATGAGATTCAAGAGAATCCCAGTAGTAACTAAACATTTATACCACATTTAAGTACACAGCATGTAAGCAAATCATCATACAGCAGCAGAACTCACACTCCACCCTCATCCTCTTTCTCCGCCAGATAGGCACACCGTCCCAATCCGAACTGTTGTTAGCTACTCAGGGACTATTGGCGTGGCAGTGCATAAACATAGCCTTATAGCTCATATAGCTATCCGGCTTTCATAAATGGCCCGTCGGCCCTCACAAATAGCCGTTCGGCTCACAACTAGCCTTTCGGCCCACATAAGTACATAATCACACCTCATCCTCATCCCCTTTCTCCGCCGGGAAGGCTTACAACCCTTACCCGATCTGTTGTTAGCTGCTCAAGGACTATTGGACTGACGGTGCTTACACATATCCACATAAGTCGCAACATACGAACTTATCACAAAACAATGATAATACACACATACAATGCATCACATATGGTACGAAAGAAAAGTCACTACCTGATCCTTTCCTGACGGTCGCTGGCACAGTAGGCTCACGAGGATAGCAGATGTCAAATCCTATAATCAAAATAGGGACAATGGGTTAATTTCCTTTTCCAAGTTCTTAATTTAATAACACTCTAAGTTGGTATTCATTTAGACTCTTTAGATGGCCATTAAATGCCTAAACATATGCCTAAAGGGTTGGGATAACTACCCCAAAAGATCCCTCTTTAGAAAGCTAAACACTGAATTTTGGTCGCTTCACTCGAGCACGACCCCCCGATTTCACTCAAGCACTAGCGAATGAACCCCAGAAAGTGCTTGCCCGAGAGCAAACTTGAACATAATCACACACTCTCACTCAAGCACAAGAGGCTGTGCTCGAGCAGAGCCCCTAGGTGCACTCGAGCACCAGGAAGTGAGACTCAGCGAGTGACAACCCGAGAGTGACTCTTCCCTCCAAACCTCAAATGCACTCGAGCACAAGCCCTAGTGCTCGAGTGACCCCTCACTACTCACGAGTGCCACGCTCACTCTTGACAATCCACACACGAGTGATTTCCTGAGACGCTCACCCGCAGCACCAAAATGCACCCTCACTCGAGCATGCTCATGCTCACTCGAGCACGTTCATATCTCACTCGAGCATGACCATGCTGACTCGAGCATGTTCATGTTTCACTTGCAAATCAGGAAGCATGCTCGTACTTTCTACCCGAAGTCCTTCGTAAACTACCCAGAAACTCGCATCATGCTCGAGTGAACTCCTCCCTCACTCGAGCATGCCCATCAGATGCCCAGAAACGCAGCAACTGATAAGATTTTCCAGAATTTACCAATTGACTGCCAATGGTCCTAAAACTCATACCATAACTCATCCTCACTTGTTTTAACACAAAGAACCCATTGGCAATCACCAAACACTCAAATTCCACTCAAACAACAAAATCTCATCTCTCCTTCACCAAAACCACTCCAAGACCCATATGGCCAACTTCCTCTCCCCAAATCCAAACCAAAACCATTGGCATCTATGCACCATTTGACATCTATTACACCACCAAATATTACTCAATTCATATCTTTTAAAATCTCTAGAAATCAGGGCATAAATCCAGAATTCACACAACTAAACCAATGGCCAAAAAAATTACATCAAGCTTCATCAAAAACTCACCTCTTTCACTTGCTGAACTTAGAATTTTGATTCTTCCACCTTCAAATTTCCTCAAGTTTCCACACACCACCAATCACAAGTCTGAAAACATGGAAAGAAAGCTCTTGACCACTTGCACAATATCAATGAAAAGTGTTTAAGCTTGTGAAGCTATTTACCTTCACAAATTTCAAACCCTTCCTTTCTCTTTCTTGCTTGGTTCGCCGGAAATGGAGAGAATAGAGAGAGAATGATGATGATCACCTTTTCTTGGTTCCATACACACACAGCCGACTTTGAGAGTGGGAGGGAAGAGAAATGAGTTGAATTTTTGACTTCAATCCCATGGTCCATAGTTTGCCACTTGGCAAAATCTCATCCTTCCTCTTATGAGTTTATATAAACTCATCCACACAAGATTTTACCCTTGGTCTTTCAATCTCAGCCATTGATCTTGATTACCAAAGAGTTTCCTCTCCAGTAACTAACCGATCGAATGGTAAATTTACCACTTTGCCCTTGATTATCACAATACTCATTAAACCATCACTAATATCATATTGCACAATATATACTTCAAATATGCTTAATTAATATTAATTACATCATTTGAAGTTTTTAATCCTTGATTACAATCCAGGATATTACACTAAGGATTGGACATAGGTCAAAGTGGTTATAGCCAAACCAGAATAACATCTGGTACATACTTCGGTGATATCTCTCCTAGCTCTAAATTCTGTCAATTTTTATATACTATTCGAATATTCTGTGATCACCCAATTCACCCCCTCTTGGGTGGAACTCTTGCAACAACACTCTCTACTATGTCTGGAGCAATATTGTCTTCACACTTGTCAAGGTTTACAAGAACTCCAAAATTGAGATATTCATAATCAAGTCAAACCTCATCATCAGAATTTGGTGGATCTTGTGTAAATACATGATAAAGTACCCCTGTTGCAGTACTTTTGTTAAATATTATGCCCTATATTTTGTAATGTTCTAGCCCATGCTTCTTGAATTGTAAAGCCTCAAGATGTGCCTACAAAATATGCATTTCAATCTCATAAATTTAGAAATGAAAGAACCCAATATATCTAATCAAATAAATCACAATGATTACATACTACAATATAGTTATTCCAAAACTCCTCATTAGCAGTAACTATATTGTTTCAGCATCCCAACCAAATCCAGTATGTTGTAACAATTGAGAAAATTCTTTGTGCTTCGTACGCAACCTATTGAACTTTTTCTTGACTTGCACTAAACTAAAAGTGTGTTGACTCTTTGCATTCAACTTTCCTAATGTGTTTTTCCAAACATTGGCCAAATTGAGAAACAAGGGAAAAAACAGAGAAAAGAGATTAATTATGACTATAATAGGAAGGGCATCTCTCTTGTGAATTTGTCTATGTCAAGTCCTAAATATTCTTTTGTTTTAGATGGCATCTAGTGGAAATGTAGAACAATTAGAACACTCAATATGGCCAAACCATATTATTAAATGGTACATTGATATTATGGTTGAAGAAGTAACAGAAGCTTCATCAATATACTCTATCAACAATGTATGTGTAGTGCCCCAAAATATGTGCAAGGGCTCATGACTCAAAAAGTGAATGTAATAAATTTTAGACAAACACCTTTAGAGAAGAAAGTATGAATTATGACTCGAGTTACCAGCAGAAAGTGCCCAAACCCTATATTTAAGCTCAATTATGGTGACAAGCCTAAATTGGATTAAAAAACAATAGAATGGCACATAGAGGAGGAAATGAGAGTAGAAAATTCCCCAAGTGGCAGGCTAGTTGAAATTGCCATAGTCAAGGGCAAAACTGGAAGAAAGTAATTTAATGGCCAATTAGTAAGTTACCGAATAGAAAATTCACCATCAACTAAATGAGTAAAAGGTGTGACTAAATGGCTAATGGAGTTAGTTGGTTTAACTATATAGTTACATGGTTTTTGAAGAGGCTTTATGATCATGACACATGGCAATACATGAATTGGGCAAGAGATGTTTGACAAGTTAAACAATTAAACCCCAAATTCTCTCTCTCTCTTTTCCAAGTCGGTTAAAGCATGGGAGGCCACAAAAAATTTGATTATTCACCATATTTCTCTCTCTCTTAAGCTCACAAAACTTTCAAGCAAGGAGGATGAAAGAGACAGAAGACTTTTGGTGAAGATGAGCTCTAATTCTTGAGTTTTGACCTTATATATGACTTCTAATACTCAAAACCTCTTCTTTAACCTTGTATAGCTTGATAAAAGCTTCAATCCTATGTATTTAGATTTTTAAGAGGAGGTGTTTTGTGTGTTCAAGGAAAACTAGAGTTTGGAGAATCAAAGAACCCACTAGAGGAAATGATATAGGTGAGTAAGAGCAACTCATTGATATATATATTGTGATCATTGGTTGCATACCTTGGTTAGTGGATTTTACCCTAATTTTTATGTGATTAGGGGTTTAGAGGGTTCATGATGTTTTGATTATAGAAATGGTGTCTTGTGTTGTGGTTTGGATAAATGGGAATGATTTGAGGATTGAATGGAAAGTTTAGGAATTTTGGCAATTTGTGTTAAATTCTGCCTAAAACAGGACTTATGAAAGGAATGGGAATATGATCTTATATTTGTTTTTCCATTGGATTCCATATGATAAATTGTGTGGGGAGTAGCCCCGATTGTGAATTTTGACCTATGGAAACATTTGTTTAAAATTTGGAAATTCTGTCAAGTGAAAAATCTGTGTAGGGCAGCTTGTTTGCATGGTGTTTAGAATAAGTAAATCATGTCAAAAAATTCTGAAACTTTCCAATCTTGTAGTAGACATTACAAGCTTTAAATTGATATATCATGGGCCTCATTTGTAGTTGTGTGTTGGAAGTTATGTATTTCCAAAGTTTGAGCTTAAAATTGGAATCAATTCTGGAACAGTATGGACATTTGTTGAATTCTGTATTTTTGTGGTTGTAGATGGTAATAATTCATAATTTTTCTATAAAGAAGACTTAAAAATTTTTAAGTAGGACTAAGGATCACGCCATTTCGAATTTTCTAGATTTAGTTATGAGTTTTCGAAGTTCAACCAAGAAATAGGAATTTACTTGGTCACGGACCAAGTGTTTCTGACCTATTTTTGGCCTCGGCCAAAGTGTTTCTAACCATTTTATGGCTACAAGCAGAGCATCCCTTGGCTGTGGCCAATCCCTAATTTCAGCACTTTACATTTTCAAACGGCAGAAACGAGTCTAGCTCTTCCCAATCCCTGTAGGCTATTATTACCAGAGGATTCATTCAGAATTTCTCATGGATCACCTTGCCGAAGGCCAAGTTCACATTGAAGGATCAATCTTTTAAGTGGGATGATCGATATGTAAAGGGCTTTACTTAGCTGAAGATGAGGTTAGTGATGGCATCAGTGTTGAGTATACCTGATCCCAGCTTGACTTATGTTGAGTTCAGTAATGTGAGTAAGTAGGGATGGGGTGTATCCTTATGCAGCATAGCATAGCTAGTTTAGCTGATGGTGAATTCGACTATATAATTAGGGGTTACATTTTTGGTATCACTCTAATATGGACAGTATGACTAGCCACCAGGCTTGTTGCACTAGTGATAACCCTAGGCTGAGAGGTTGTGCATAAAATTAGAGTCTGTAGCAATGAGTCATTTTCGAAGGGCTATCTAGCTTAGGTAGAGTGGTAGCCTATACCTCCCGACAGCCGAAATCTTATGAAATGAACTATCCCACCCATAATCTGGAGCTTGTGGTGACTGTATTCCTACAGTGATTGTGTTTGCGTTAAAGATATGGTGACATTGACTATATAGTGTAATGGTAGAATTGTACTGCGACCACAAGAATCTCAAGTAGTTGTATGAATAGAAAGAATTGAATATGAGACAATGCTGGTGGATCAAATTGTTGAAAGACTACAACCTAGAGAACAAGTATCATCTGGGTAAAGATACTGTCATTGCTGACGTGTTTAGTCAGAAGGCAGTACAGGTTGCAGTAATGATAGAAGATTGTCAGGATTCAAACTCATCGAACTGGATCTTATATGTTAAGTGTATTGTTTCCTAAGGGGGAAAGTGATTTGAAATCCAAGATTGAAGAGGCATAAAGCCGGGATGAACAAGCGCAATCCATCCGAACCATCATCAAATAAGATAAAGACCTCTAAAGTTTGAAGTCAGAGATCATGTGCTCATGAGAGTATCTCTAATCACAGGAATCGGTAGAGTAATCAAGTGGAAGAAGTTGATCCATGGTATATTGGCCCATTTGAGACTCCTGTGAGAATCAGACCTATAGTATACCATTGGTGCAGACGATCTGGAAAGGACTGTCCCAATAGGAAGCAACCTAAGAAACGAAAGCCGTCATGAAGAGGCATTCGGAGTTTATATCACAAGTTGTATAACAAATTTTGAAGATAAAATGTATTGTATAGGGGGAGAATTGTAATACCCCAATATATGTACAAGGGCTCATGACTCCAAAAGTGAATGTAATAAATGTTAGATAAGCACCTTTAGAGAATAAAGTATGAATTATGACCCGAGTTAGTAGCATAAAGTGCCCAAACCCTATATTTAAGCTCAATTATGGTGACAAGCCTAATTTGGATTAAAGGACAGTAGAATGGCACATGGAAGGAGGAAATGGGAGTAGAAAATTCCACAAGTGGCAAGCTAGTTGAAATTACCATAGTTAGGGGCAAAACGGGAAGAAAGTAATTTATCGGCAAATTAGTCAGTTACCAAATGGAAAATTCACAATCAACTAAATGAGTAAGAGGTGTGACTAAATGGCTAATGAAATTAGTTGGTGTAACTATATAGTTACATGCTTTTTGAAGAGGCTTTAAGATCATGACACATGGCAATACATGAATTGGGCAAGAGATGTTTGACAAGTCAAACAATTAATTCCCAAATTCTCTCTTTCTTCTCCAAGTCGGTTGAAGCATGGGAGGGCAGAAAAAATCCAATCATTCACCATATTTTTCTCTCTTAAGCTCACAAAACATCCAAGTAAAGAGGATGAAAGAGACAAAAGATTTTTTGTGAAGGTGAGCTCTAATTCTTAAGTTTTGACCTTATAGATGACTTCTAATACTCAAAACATCTTCTTTAACCCTGTTCCTCTTGATGAAAGCTTTGTTAGATCCCAAGTTTTGATGATAACAATAATTCAATTATGATTAAAACATGTTTTTAGAAGGTTAAGAAAAGATTCCAAGTTAACCAAATGCATATCTGGTGTTTGCTGATATCTGCTGTGAAAATGCACTTGAGTGCTCGAGCATGAACTCTGCACTCGAGCACAAATCACTTCTGTACTCGAGCAGGTGTGAGAGAAAGCCAGGAAGTGAGTACCCGAGAGACATTCTCCCTTTGTAACCAATGGATCACTCGAAGCACAAAGTATGCACTCGAGCAGAGAAGTCATTCTCACTCGAGCACGTATGCGAGCAGGGCATGCGAGCACTTGGCCGAGAGCAAAGCAATGGTGTGCTTCCTATATTCACTCGAGCAAGGGTATGCGAGTGATTGGCCGAGAGCAAGTTAAGGCATGCTTCCATCATTCACTCGAGAAAGGCACTGCGAGCACTTGGCCGAGAGTCTTGAAGTTCAGAAAAATACAAGTGTGCTCGAGCACACCCATCCATGCTTGGAGTGACACGTCCATGCCTGCGAGTGAAAATTCCATCCCTCTGGATTTCTGATGCGAGTGATGTTTTAGAGAGCATATTCCTTGAGAATATGCTTCTCACTCGAGCAGAGGTAAGTGTGCTCGAGTGAGGGTCAATATCACCCGCGAGTGAAATTTCTATCCCTCTGGATTTCTGGTGCGAGTGATGGTTTAGAGAGCATATTCCTTGAGAATATGCTTCTCACTCGAGCAGAGGTAATTGTGCTCGAGTGAGGGTCCAGATCACTCGCGAGTGCAAATTCTCACTCTTGTCAAAATGGTATGCGAGTGATGACCCGAGAAGGCACTTCCAGTGTAAAGTGCAAGGATCACTCGAGCAGAGATTTTGTGCTCGAGTGAGACCTCTCTTCACCCGCGAGTGAAGATATTTTCTCTCTGATTCTCCATGCGAGCACAACCCGATAACAGAGGTAAATGAAGAAAAATAGGAGAACACTCGAGGTGAGACTCCCATGCTCGAGTGATGCCCTGTTTGACCACAGAAAATGCTAAGTATCACAACATTCATTACGAATATAATTTATTGTTATTAATTCATATCATCATTACTCTTTATCTTTGTTTAACATTGTTTTGAATGTTTTAAGAGGATGATACAGGAATATGAACGTTTGAACTGAGCCACATGAGAAAAGTGATACAACGGCAGACAAGATGATTATGAACACGCTGGCACCTACCGCACTCAAACTATTCTAATATGCACGTGTCTGCCAATATTTTCAAATGTTCCGCTCCACAACTGAAGAAAATCCAAACGGGCAAAAATGGAGCAACTATATATATACAGAGACTCACGGAGAAACTAACACAACACAGCACAAGAATTCACAAGCTCATATCAATTCTCTGTTATTCATCTGATTTCTCTGTATACACTTTTGATCTTCAGTGTTTATTCATTTACTCTGTAAGAGAGTCTTCATTCAAACTCTAAACTCTATGATTGTTTAAACTCAAGGTATTGGGACCTTGAGAGGGTAGTTATTCCTTACGAGAGAAGCAGTTGAGAGAATTCCTTGTAGTATCTTTCACTCATAAGCCTTATAAGATACAAGCAGGAGAGAACGTTGTTGTTCATAAGACTTACAGTGGTGTAAGCAGAAGAAAACGTTGCTGCTCATAAGTCTTGTATAAATAAGCAAGTGAGAAGAGTCATAGGTTGTTTCTCTGCACATAAGACTTGTCGAAAGGGGGAGAGAAGTTTCTTGTCGAGAGAATATTTCTGCTCGTAGTCCATTCAAGGACGATCGTTGTCTTGTGGCATTCTGAGAGCCCATTGAATCTTGGAGATAGTGTGAAAAGCTCAGTAGGTCTTGACCTCTGAGGACTGGACGTAGGCATTATTGTTAGGCCGAACCAGTATAACTCTCTGTGTTCAAATCTTCTCTTCTCTACTCTATCCACTATATTTACATATCACCATCTCAAACGAAAAATTTATAACATCACCCAATTCACCCCCCTCTTGGGTGAAGCTTGCCGCTTACATTTGGTATCAGAGCCTCGTCTTCTCCGAAGAGCCTAACAGCTTGAGAAGGATCCTATCAATGGCAACAATGGGTGAAAATATCCTTCCAGACGGTGCTTCAATCACTAGACCTCCTGGTTTTGCTGGAGAACATTTTTCGTTCTGGAAAGCCAAATTCAGAGTGTTCGTGATGGCCAACGAGTATGGGTTATGGAATGTTATACAAGATGGTGACTATGTTCCAGTAAAGAAAATCGAAGATAGAGTAGTCAAAAAGACTCCAGATGAGTTTGACGAAAATGACAAAAGGTTAGTAACGTTAAATAGCAAAGCCATTTTAATGATACAGAGTGCTCTTAGTCAAAAAGAATATTTTCGTATATGTACTCTACCTACTGCCAAAGATATGTGGGATGCCCTTGAAATTGCTCACGAAGGAACATCTGGAATCAAAGAAAATAGGATCAATACTTTAATAACAGAGTATGATTTATTTCGTATGAAATCTGGAGAGAGTATATCAAAATTTGAACTAAGGTATACTCATCTTGTTAATCAATTATCTGCTCTTGGAAAGTCGTTTGATCAAAATTCCCAGGTAAGAAAGATTCTTAATATTCTTACAAAAGAATGGGAAGCAAAGGTGACAGCCATCGAAGAAGCCAAAGGAGAGTCAATGAGATCCGTAGCTGCTCTCTTCGGTAGTCTTTCCGAATATGAAGGTAAGATGAGATTCAAAAAGGAACTTGAAGAAGTCGATGATAGAAAGAAAAAGGGAGTTGCATTTAAAGCTATTAAAGAAGAAGAAGAAACTTCCGAGAATGAAGATGTTCCTGGTGATGATGAAATGGGAATGATCGTGAGAAAGTTCAAGAAATTCTACAGAAGAGGACAAAGGAATTTCAAGAGTTATCAAGGTGGACCAAGCAAGAAAGAAAACAAAGAACACCAAATAGTATGCTATGAATGTGGGAAACCAGGACACATCAAATCTGAATGCTTCAGGAACAAAGACAAAAAGAAGCAGAAAAAGAAAGCATATATATCATCTATTTGGGGTGATAGTTCGTCAGACGAAGAAGATGACAACGACGAAGTAGCCAATCTATGTTTGGTAGCTAAGGAAGAAGAATCAGACTCTGAGGTAAGTGACTCTGAACCCTCTTATAATGAATTGCTATCTGAATATAATGCATTGCATACAGAGTTTATTAAAGTTGCTAAGGAAATGGTTAGTTATAAGAAGAAAGTAAAAGAATTAGAAAGTAATGTCATATCATCACATGAAATGTGTAAAGAGAAAGATAAGAAAATAGAAGACTTAACAAAGATTGTTGAAAAATTTACTAAAGGAAGTGAAACTCTCAAGGTTATCTTAAGTTCTCAGAAAGTTTCCTTTGATAAATCTGGAATTGGATATAATGCTGTGCATGATGAGAATAAGAAGAGTAGTAGAGACTATCTTAAATATTTTAGGAATTCTGTGCATACATCAAATCCATTTGTGTCATGCAATTTTTGTAATAGGAAAGGACATTATACTTCATCGTGTTATTTCAAAAAGGGAAAGATTATTGGAACATATAAATGGGTTCCGAAAGGGACACATATTCCAAATACTAACCACAAAGGACCCAAGAAAGTGTGGGTACCTAAAACTTGATCATCTTATTCTAGGTATGTCTCAAAGCATCTCGAGCAAACAAGTGGTATATTGATAGTGGATGTTTGAGACACATGACTGGTGACAAAAATAAGTTCACCATGTTTGAACCTAGAGAAGGAGGAAAGGTGACTTTTGGAGGAAATCAATCCGGACGTATTGCTGGAATTGGTGAAGTGGGAAGAACAGATGGCTTTCAAATCAACGGAGTATATTATGTTGAAGGATTATGCCACAATCTCTTAAGCGTAAGCCAAAGTACTGACAAAGATAACTGGGTGATTTTCGACTCGAAAGAATGCTTGATAGTCAGTAAGAAAGATCTACCTTTAAACAAAGAAACAATCAAGGCAAAAATCCGAGCTCAAAGGGACGGTAACTGTTATACAATTGATTTAAATTCAAGTTCTTCTGAAAATTGTTTTCTGAGTCGATCAGAGGAAAGTTGGTTATGGCATAAGCGTTTGGCTCATGTCAATATGAATCAACTTGACAAATTGATCAGAAAAGATTTAGTTGTTGGCCTTCCCAAGCTAAAATTCAAAGATGACATGATTTGTGAAGCATGTCAAAAAGGCAAACAAACTAAATCTTCTTTTAAAACAAAATATGAAATCTCTACTTCAAAACCTTTACAATTACTTCATATGGATTTAGTAGGACCGGCAAGAGTAAAAAGTTTTGGAGGAAACTTGTATACGTTAGTAATTGTAGATGATTTTACTAGATTTGCTTGGACTATATTCATTGCCTTAAAAGATGAAACTTTTGCTGAATTTATTATGTTTGCCAAAAAGGTTCAAAATGAGAAAGGTGTTTCTATTGTCTCTATTAGAACAGATCATGGAGGAGAATTTGATAATCAATTGTTTGAAGATTACTGCAACAATGAGGGGATAGATCACAACTTCTCAGCTCCAAGAACACCTCAACAAAATGGAGTAGTGGAAAGGAAGAACAGAGTGCTTACAGAAATGGCAAGAGCTTTACTTAATGAAAAAGAAATGTCATAGGTGTTCTGGGCAGATGCAATGAGTACTGCATGCTACATTTCAAACAGAGCATATATTCGCAAATCTCTTGGAAAGACACCATACGAACTCTACAAAGGAAGAAAGCCAAATATTGCTCATCTTCATATCTTCGGGTGTAAGTGTTTCATTCACAACAATGGTAAGGAAAATCTAGGTAAATTTGATTCAAAGTCTGATGAAGGTATTTTTCTAGGATATTCTAATAGAAGTAAAGCTTATAGAGTTTTCAATAAAAGAACATGTACTATTGAAGAATCTATTCATGTTGTGTTTGATGAAATTGAATCTCAGACAAAACTTAATGATGAATAAGAAATGGATTCAATCAAGAAAAACAAATCTATTTCAAAACAGGATGATTTTGAAACAAATGATTTTCAAAATTTAGAAGATGTTGATGATCATGATCAACCTAAAGCATGGAGACATATGAAGGATCATCCAATTGATCAAGTTATAGGAGATATTCATGAAGGTGTCAAAACCAGAAATAGAATCCTCAATGAGGTAACATTTTCTGCTTTTATTTCTGAGATTGAACCTTCTAATATAGAAGAAGCTTTATCTGACAATGATTGGGTGATTGCTATGCAAGAAGAACTAAATCAATTTCAAAGAAATCAAGTCTGGGATTTGGTTCCTCGACCTAAAGACCATACGGTTATAGGGACCAAATGGGTTTTCAAAAACAAACTTGATGAATCAGCAATCATTGTGAGAAATAAAGCAAGATTGGTTGCCAAAGGCTATAATCAAGAAGAAGGTATTGATTATGAGGAAACATATGCTCCAGTGGCAAGATTGGAAGCAATACGAGTACTCTTAGCCTTTGCTTGCATCAAAAATTTTAAACTTTATCAAATGGATGTAAAAAGCGCTTTTCTAAATGGTTATATTATGGAGGAAGTTTATGTAGAACAGCCTCCTGGTTTTGAAGATGAAACAAAACCTGATTATGTCTTCAAACTTAAGAAAGCATTATATGGTTTGAAACAAGCACCCAGAGCTTGGTATGAAAGACTAAGTAAATTTCTTCTTGATCAAGGTTTTGTCAGAGGTAAAGTTGATACAACTTTATTCATCAAACATAACAAGAATGATATTCTAATAGTTCAAATTTATGTTGATGACATTATTTTTGGTGCCACTAACGAATCTATGTGTCAAGATTTCTCTAAGATTATGCAGGGAGAATTTGAGATGTCCATGATGGGAGAATTGAACTTCTTTCTTGGACTTCAGATCAAACAAAAGAAGAACGGTATATTTATATCCCAGACAAAGTATTTGAAAGAATTATTGAAGAAATATGGGTTAGATAATGCTAACGGAGCCGATACTCCAATGAGCTCTACAACATTGCTAGATGCTGATGTAAAGGGACCGAGCTTCAACATCACAAAATACAGAGGAATGATTGGTTCATTACTCTATCTTACAGCAAGCAGGCCAGATATTCAATTCAGTGTAGGAATGTGTGCAAGGTACCAATCCAATCCTAAGGTATCTCATGCAGAGACAGTGAAAAGAATTTTCAAATACCTGGGAGATACGTCGGAACTTGGTCTTTGGTATCCAAAAAGAGGGAACGAGTATTTAATAGCATATTCAGATTCAGATCACGGCGGATATAAAACAGACCGAAAGAGTACCAGTGGACAATGTCAATATCTGGGAGGTTCTCTAGTGTCATGGTTCAGCAAAAAGCAGAACACAGTTTCATTATCTTCGACTGAAGCTGAATATATAGCTGTGGCAAGTTGTTGTTCTCAAGTGCTTTGGTTAAAACAACAACTTCAAGATTTGGGAATTTATTTAAAAGAAATCCCAATCTATTGTGATAATACTAGCACGATAAGCTTGGCAAAGAATCCTGTACAACATTCAAGAACCAAGCATATAGACATTCGACATCATTTCATTCGAGATCATGTTCAAAAGAAAGATGTCAAAGTGGAATTTATACCAACTCATCTTCAACTTGCGGATATTTTCACAAAACCAATTGCAAAAGACCAATTTCTTTATATTCGAAGAGAATTGGGAATGGTTAATCCCAATGAGCTGTAAGTTTTCTTGTTAAAATGTTTAATTAAATGTTTGTTTTGATGATAACCATATTAACTTTGGCATCGGAGTGGCCAAAATGTGTTTTTGCAGGACTCTCACTCGAAGCACTGGAGGCACTGCTCGAGTGAGGAGCTGTGTCACTCGAGCACAAGAAGCCCTGCTCGAGCACAGCACTATTCATGAAGCTCTGTTTTCTTATGGGTAGAACAGAGGTTAACAGAGGAGTTAAGAACACCAAGGAAATATAACATAAACTACAGTGAGAATTGAGCTCACTCGCGAGTGAGGAATTCTCACTCGAGCATGGTATGAACATGCTTGAAGTGAGAAATGCCTGCTCGAGTGAGGAAGAAGAATCTCTGTGCAAGAGCTATCCAAATCAAGGTTACTCAAATGATCTTGGAGGATTTGAGTACAAAGTTGGAAAATATGTCAGGAAATCAACAATCCAGGTACGTTCTACTTGTTTCTTTATTTTCCAGAACATCACTCAAGCACAATTAGAACACTCGCGAGCACAGTATGAACATCACTCGAGCACTAGGAATCATGCTCGAGCACTGTCACTTATATCAGTTACTGGGGAGCTCAGAACGTCGCACTTCCTCATCTCACTCGAAGTGCTCTCTCACTCGAAAGTCACAACTCTTCATCTTCAACCGTTCTCTCATCATTTAATCACGTCCTTCTGCTTCAAATCGACGTTACAACCTCTCAATCTTCTATAAGAGGTGATTCTTGTTTTCTGCATTCTTCACTTGTGCCCTAATTTCTGTGTCTATTTTTTTTCTTTCTTTCAAAAACAAGTTTCTTGTTTCTCTTCCATTTGTCAAATGGCAAGAACAAAGTTACCCTCTATTCCTCAAAAGTCTCATTCACCTTCTCCTACTCACTCTGCTGCAAGTGAGTCTGCAACCCCTGAACTTACTCCTCCATCTCCCAAAAACTCACCCTCACCTTCACCTCCTCCTAAGCCCAAAACCAAGAAGAGGACCCTGAAAACACATCCAAAGCCTAAAGTTTCAAAGAAAGACCATCCTCCTCAAAAGAAATCAAAGGGTGTGGTCTTCAAGGAACCCATACTCACCCGGTCCCAATCCAAAGAAGTACAAGGGAAGGGAAAGAAGAAGGATTTAGAGCAACCCCAATCTTCCTCTTCATCTGGGGATACCTTCAGCAAACAACTCAGGGATGCAATAGAAAAATCCAAATTGGACAAGTTAGTTGGGAAGATCACATCTCAGGCAGGTGTCTCAAGTTCATATCAAGTCAAGCACCCAAGTGCTTCTGCTTCTGGAGCACCTTCTGCCTCTCAAGCACCAGTGGATGACCAACTCACTAGCCCTCCTGAGGGATTCAATGTGTCAGAGCTTAAGGCTTTACCACAGAAGGTATATGATGATGAATTCAAACATAGGCATTTTTGTCCAGTAGTATATGTTGATTTGGATTATCTGAAAAAGAATTGTCATTTGGACTTATATCCTTACCTTCAGTACTATGCTCCCTGGCTAAATATTCATATGCCATATTCCCCCACTGTTGTAAAGACCTTTTTAGCCGCGGCCAGAGTGCAATTTCCAGCCTTATCAGTGACAACACTTTCATACCAGAACTGGAATCATCAGTGACAACACAGTATACAGAACCATTGAACACTCAAATAAGCATACCAGAACTAGAATCATCTGGGCCACACTTTCACAGTGATTCTCACACAATCAACACCCCTTGTCCACACATTTCCTATGATCAAGATGCCGCCCTAATGCAGAATTTTCTAGGTGTAATCAGCAATTTGCCAGAATGAAGCAAATTACAAAGCATAATGCATCTCTAACATCCCTTACAACCCTCATATCATATCACAGGCATCAAAATACACAAGCAAGCATAAGAGTTGAAGAACTTCCCTGGAATATGCCTATCCAAACCAAATGCCACCCCTTGCCTTTCAATCCTCTTGCTCTCGACTGCTTTCAGCTTGGAGTCCCTTTCTTCCTACAAAAGTTAAAAGACCAAATGTAAACCTACCAAATTATACTAAAATCAAAGAAACTAAAGAGATCAGGTTTAGAACTTGGGTTGCCTCCACATCTCCTCCCCAGTAGTGCTTCAACCGTTGACCATTATCCTTGAATCTCTCTCCCTTATCATTCTCCAGCTCCACATCACCATATTTTGATGCCTGAATCACCCTGAATGGCCTAGACCATCGGGACTTAAGCTTTCCAGGAAAGAGCCTCAGTTTGGAGTTATAAAGAAGAACATTTTGACCAGGTTCAAAGCTCTTAGGAATGATTTTGCTGTCATGGTCCTTCTTTGTCTTCTCTTTGTAAATCCTTGCACTCTCATAAGCATTTAAGCGGATTTCATCCAACTCATTGAGTTGAAGTAGCCTCTTTTCTCCCACAGCTCACGGATCAAAATTTAGCTTCTTAATAGCCCAATAGGCCCCATGTTCCAATTCCACAGGCAAATGGCACGCTTTTCCAAACACTAATCAATTTGGAGACATACCAATAGGCGTTTTATAAGCCGTTAGATAAGCCCATAAAGCATCATCTAACTTGGAAGGCCAGTCTTTTCTAGTAGTATTCACCATCTTCTCAAGAATGATCTTGATTTCCCGGTTGGAAATTTCAGCTTGGCCATTTGTTTGGGGATGGTAGGGCAATGCTACTTTGTGCCTAACACCATATTTCTTCATCAAAGCTTGAAATTGATGATTGCAGAAGTATGATCCGCCATCACTGATAATTGCTCTTGGTGTGACAAACCTTGTGAAGATGTGTTTCTTGAGGAATTTCAGTACCATCTTGGCATCATTAGGTACACATGCCATAGCTTCTACCCATTTTGATACATAGTCCACTCCAACTAAAATGTATTCATTGTTAAAAGACTTAGGAAAAGGACCCATAAAATCAATCCCCCAAGCATCAATGAGTTCAACTTCTAGCATGCTATTCAGTGGCATCTCATTCCTCCTAGATACGTTCCCCACTCGCTGGCACCGATCACATTGGAGGACAAAAGAATAAGCATCTTTAAATAGAGTAGGCCAATAAAACCCACTCTGAATGACTTTCGCAGTAGTTTTCTCTCCTCCAAAATGACCACCATACTCAGATGAATGACAACAATGCAGAATGCACTCTTGTTCATTTTCTGGGACACACCTTCGAATGAGTTGGTCAGAGCACCGCTTGAATAAGTAAGGTTCATCCCAAAAGTACTTCTTCACTTCATGCAGAAACTTACGCTTTTGATGAGAGTTGAACTCCGGAGGTAACACTCCACAAACCAAATAATTTACAAAATCGGCATACCATGGTGTGGATGAATGATCAACAAAGAACAGCTGTTCATCCGGAAATGATGCTTGAATCATGTCAGAATTATCAAGTTGAGTCTTGGTGCTCAGCCTTGATAGGTGGTTGGCTACTTGATTCTCTGTACCTTTTCTGTCAATTATGTTCAGGTCAAACTCTTGAAGTAGGAGCACCCAGCGAATGAGTCTAGCCTTAGAATTCTTCTTGGTGAGTAAGTACTTTAGAGCTGAATGATCATTGTAAACAGTAACCTTAGTACCCACAATATACGGTCTAAACTTCTCACATGCATAAACTATGGCAAGTAACTCTTTTTCAGTGGTGGTATAATTGAGTTGGGCACAATCAAGAGTTTTACTCGCATAATATATAGGGTGAAAAAGTTTCTCTGCCTTTTGCCCAAGAACAGCACCAACGGCGTAATCACTTGCATCAACCATGATAATAAAAGGTAAAACCCAATCCGGAGCTACTAAGATAGGAGCTGAAATGAGACGCTTCTTTAATTCTTCAAAAGCTTGTAGACACTCATCATCAAACTTGAATTCCACATCTTTCTCCAATGCTTAGAAAGGGGTTTGGCAATTTTTGAAAAATCCTTGATAAACCTCCGGTAAAACCCGGCATGTCTAAGAAAGCTTCGGATACCCTTTACATTAGTAGGCGGTGGTAATTGCTCAATAATAGCAATTTTAGCCCTATCTACTTCCAACCCGTTCTTGGATACTCTATGGCCAAGTACAATACCTTCTTGCACCATGAAGTGACATTTCTCCTAATTGAGAATCAAGTTTGCCTCTTCACATCTTTTAAGCACCGCATCTAAATTCTCCAAGCATGAGTCCAAAGATGGACCAAAGACAGAAAAGTCATCCATGAATACTTTAATTGTCTTCTCAATCGTATCAGCAAAAATGGACATCATGCACTGTTGAAAATAATGATGACAATAAACACTACACCTAGAAGAAGGATGAAGACGATGTACTGATGAAGACGATGTCTACCGACTCATAATGGAACTAGAAGAAGGATCAGAAGATACTAAGGAAGATCTTGAAGGTCCTACAACTGGAGGTAGTGTGGGAGTGATAGCTGATTTTGAAGGAATAATGATGACAATAAACACTACACCTAGTACACCTAGTGGTTTGGGAAGGGAAGAGAAAGAGGGTTGAAGGGTCTCAAAAAGCACAAAGGAAAAAGAAGCCAACTTCAAAAGTAATAGCAGATGTGGTTAGTAGAATAGCAGAGGAATCTACGGATAGAGGACAGGCGATAAAAATGATCTCCACAATTGATACACCAGTGAGTGACGTCGTGTGGCTGATTTACTGACCATTCCAAAAATTGTTGCTGATAGGGACTTGCGTTTTTGATGTTGTAATATAATGATGCACCAAATGGCTCGCGACATGTGTTGTTGGCTTGAAAGGAAATAAAGAAGCCTTGCTAGAGTAGTTGCAGGAACATGCTTATAATAGCCAACATCTTCATATTTCCCCAAAGCCCTGAACTCCACTTCATGTTACTTTTGAAAACTTAGTCATGTGTAGTTATATTAATATGCCTGACTTTATGTATGTTACTTTTGAAAACTTTGTCATATGTAGTTATATTGGTATGCTCGACTTTATGTACGTTTTGATAGCACTTATGTTAGACAACGCAGCTATATGTTAAGCCAGTTATATTGGTATGCTATATGATGTGAATTTACTTGCATATTTTATAGTCATATTTGATGTCATACAATCTTCGTAAAAACATTGGTTACATCGTCTATGGCAAGTTTGAGTGGTGCAAATATGTCAGAGCGAACGGAGGAAGTATGATTGTCTCATGCAGATAGAAGGTCTCTGCTCATATCCCTTTTAGATGAAGAGTTGACAGAGTATGAACACGTAGCTGCGTTGATGGCTCAATATCTTGTGCCTTATATTTACAAAGAGCCATGCAGAACTAGCAAGCAAACAGGTGCACAGTGGGTGCAAGAGGTATTGGAAGGGCATGATGGAATTTGTCATGAACATTTCTGAGTGGAAAAACGTGTCTTCTTTCTCTTGTGCTCGAAATTGGTAGAACATGGGTTACAGAGAACTATGTATATTATAATTGAACAAATGGTTGGCATGTTCTTATATACAGTTGGACATGCACAAGGAAATAGAATCCTACAAGAACAATTTCAACATTTTGGAGAAACCATTAGTAGGATCTTCCACATGGTTTTAAATTTTTGTGTCAAGCTATCGATAGAAATTATCAAACCGGTTGATCCTGAGTTCCGTCATTGTCACCTAAAAATAAGCAATGATCAGTGATAATACCCCTATTTTCAGGATGCAATAGGTGCAATTGATGGAACTCACATCAAGTGTGTGGTCAGTCAGTCTGTGTAGGAGAGATATATCGAGAGAAAGGGATATCCGACACAGAATATCATGGCCGATGTGATTGGGATATATGCTTCACTTTTGCGTTGACAAGGTGAGAGGAATTGCATATGATGCTCGTGTCTTCAAAACTGCTATCTCTACTCCATCTATGAATTTTCCCCATCCACGTCAAGGTATATATCCAACACCTAACTGATACATTGTGTCTTTATTTTCCCCTCACATTTTCTATAATTTTACAGTGTAAATACAAATTCCATCTATTTATTAGGGAAATATTATTTGGTCGATGCTGGCTATCCAACACCTGTTGGATATCTTGGTCCGTATAGACGTGAGCGTTATCATCTTCCATACTTCAAGCGACACGAAGGATATGCAAATCCCAACGAGATGTTCAATTATTATCATTCAAGTTTGCGGACTACTATAGAAAGAACGTTTGGAGTCTGGAAGAATAGGTTTTAGCTCTTGGGGGAAATGAAGTCATATAGCTTTGAAACACAAGTCTACATAGTATGTGCGACAATGGCTATACATAATCTTATCCCGCGAAATTCCCAAACAGACATGGATTTTTTAGAAGCTGAACGAGGAAATATACCTGGTCAAGATATTAATGATCTGATTGATGTCACATCCACATCAACTATCCGTAGATTATTGTCAACACAAAAGAATCATGTTCGTGATACAATCAGAAACCAATTTGTTAAGGGTAGATGATCCAATAATGAGACATTTGATGTATGCATTCTAATTTAGATATAAATTTATCCATTTTTAATTGAAGTGGCTTTAGTGTATTTTTCTTTCTTTTTCAATAATAATTGAACTTTTATTATTTTATCAAATTTTATTTATATTTTTTCACTTCAATTATCACAATATATACAACTAATATGTATATGGAGTATTCAATAAGATTCATGCCCTTTTCAGTCATTTTCCATCTAAACAGGCTTATCAAACGTCAATCCAAATACTTTTAAGGTTAGAAAAAAAGTCATTTTTTCTACCGACAATCCAAACAAAAATCACTTCTACATTCTGACTTTTTTCTTATCTAACTTTTCTAAAAATCAAATAGCAAAAAAAGCTACTTTTCCATCGCTAATACAAACGGGCACTAAGTTGTGGATCAATGAGTAATTTTAGGATATCTTAACAATAGTTTATTAGAGTATCTTAGTTTATTTAGTATCTCAAGATATCTTCATCCAAATATTTAAATATTTGAATGAAGATATTGGGGTTATTTTTCAGTTTTATTTCCTGCCTCTAATTGTTTGCAATATTTTTAGTTCCCATCAAAATAATAACAACAACAATAACGATAAATATCTTTATATTGTTTCAGCCCATCTTCAAATTACCAAAATGCTATATAAATTTATTGATTATCTATTGTAACAAGGGCCTTTTAGTCTTTCTCCATTAAAGCCGTCACTGCCTTAGACATCTCTTTGCTTTTTCTTATCATCGTTGACTCTAGCGTCAACAGGGAACAAAAACTGGAAGCTTCGCAATCCTTCTTTTCTGTTCAGCCCTGTTGCTCCTCATCCCTGTTCACTGCAGTTGTGCGTCCTTAACCGGCGCTGCCATGGTAGGAATAGCTTTCCCCTTCCTTTTCTGTTTAGCGCGTGCGTGCGTGTGTTGATGTTCATCGTCAATTCCGTCTCTGCCTCTTTGCTCAGCTTATTGGGTGTAGTTTCTTGTAACCAGCCTTCTCTCTTCCTCCTCTGTTCTATTGCTGATGCTATTCGAGATCATGGAAGTCTCCTTCGTTTTCTCCTTCTTCCCCAACTCGATAAAACACTGTTATGTGGGGTCTTTTTGAAATACTCATCTTTCTTTAAATCTGTGATTGTCGTGTTGTTGGATATGATTAGTTTTGATGATGTCAAATATAGATATTAATTATTGAAAGCAAAAAGTTTACTTAATCTGTTTATCTCCTACATTGACTAACTACTGTGTTTAATGTAAAATATCTTGTAGATTAGTCAAGCAAAGAGAGAAGATATCAAGTTGGGTTGAAAAGATTCATGTGATTTAATACTGTGGATTATTCGAATAGTCAATTGTTATTCGAATAGTAAAACTTGTTTTCAGTTAAGATATATTCGAATAACTCTCAATTTATCCAAATAAACAAAGTATTATTCGAATAATGAATATGCTATTCGAATAGAGGAGAACTGTTAACAGTTGAAAGTATTTGGATAAGCACATTAGTATTCGAATAGTATGCTTAAAAAATTTTTCTGAAAATAATTTAAGTGAAAAAGTATTCGAACAGTCAAGGCATTATCTGAATACTCATTGTGATTTCAAACTCATTTTCTAAATATGGTATTCGGATAGTAGGATAACTATTCGAATAGTAAGGGCACTATTCGAATAGTATGATGATTATCCGAATAAGCTTTTGATGAATTTCAACATCCAATATCACAAGACTATCAGGATAGTAAAGTTACTATCAGAATAGTAAGATTACTATCAGGATAGTAAGGAGACTATCAGAATAATATTTGACATATTTCAAAGAGGACTATTCGAATAGTAATGGAACTATCAGAACAGTCTCAGTGCAAAATTATCAAATATTATTCAAATAGTTGAATGACTATTCGAATACTACAAGACTATCAGGATAGTAATGGAACTATCAGAATAGTCTCAGTGCAAAAAATCAAATATTATTCGAATAATAAAGTGACTATTCGAATAGTCCATAACTGAAAAAGGGTGATTCTATTCGAATACAAGAAGTGCTATTTGAATAACAGCAGCAGACTCTGTTTCTTTCAGCAAGGGTGATGTTCAGTAATTTGGTCATATCTCCCAAACCACAACTCGGATTGAGGTGAAACCAGTGGCATATGAAACTAGACTTCCAATGCGTCATTTTGACACCAAGATCAAGTTGAAAGGAGCTCAGATGAGAGAGATATGATCTGTTGAAGTTGACACATGAATAAGCGTCTTATTCCAGAATAGCTTTGGTGTTTTGGACATAACTCCCAAACTACACATCGGATTGAGACAAAACTAGTGTCATATGTAACTAAACTTAAAGATCTTTCCATGGATAGGTCTTGGGTCATATTTAGAGTTATATTCAAAGAAATATGTTTTCTAGAAGTTGGTGATCGAAATCAAGCTCTATTATGTTCCAGACCAATCGATACACATTGAATCTTAACTTTTGAAATACAAAGTTTTTGTGATTGATTCCAGTTGCTGTGCAAAGAAGACTTAAAGAGCTTTATAGGGATAGTTCATTTGCCATGGATTTATATCCAAAGAGTTACACCCTCAGAAGTTTATTCAAACATAGAGGTTGTAGTTTTCGTTTGTGAACATTCTTTCTCAAAGGTGCACTGTTCGAATAGAGCAAGTACTATTCGAATAATATCATATATTTTGTGTGAAAGACTATTCGAATAACGGTTGGAATATTCAAATATGACAGTTCATTATGAAGAATATTATTCGAATACAAGTGACACTATTCGAATAAGATCATTTGTTTTACAAGGCAACTATTCGAATAAGGAATTCACTATTCGAATACACTTCAAGTTCTAAAAGTTTATTCGAATAGAGGATAAAGTATTCGAATAAAGATTGCTCATTATCAAAGAAGGAGATTCAAATACAACAGATGTTATCCGAATAACTGATTTTCTAGAAAACAGAGTATCACCTCGAAACTTCTGAAAATCATTGAAATTTTGTGTGACTTATTCTTATTGATTCTAATCACTCTAACACTTCATTATATTAGTAATTAAGCATTTTCCAGGTGATCAAACAAGGATTAACACACAAGATAGAGAAAGCACTTTTG
The DNA here is from genome assembly GCA_963210345.1 of Inga oerstediana. Classification (NCBI taxonomy): domain Eukaryota; kingdom Viridiplantae; phylum Streptophyta; class Magnoliopsida; order Fabales; family Fabaceae; genus Inga; species Inga oerstediana. The sequence goes on along the minus strand of OY723401.1, from coordinate 63,798,811 downwards.
TGTCAGAAGTTTCCAACGGCTAGTTCAACAGTAATATTTTACGCCTCAACGGGAAGAAGAAAAGCTCAAACGGTCAAATGCTCTTCATCAACTATAACAGGAGAGTCATTCAAAATGAACGGAGATGAGAGCCCATGCCTACAATGTTGATATGCTATTACTCTGAATCTTACTTGACTGAAGCACTGTAATAATACTCCTACCATGTACTTCAGTGTTAATCATTATCTACTTCATATAGAAAGAAGTAATCTTTAATCATTCTATATTTGTGAGAGTTACTCAAGATTGGGGAATCTTGAGTGGGAAACAAATTGTATCCTTACAGTGTGTAAGGGGGAGCTCATATCTCAGTGAGAGAATTGTAAAGGCTTCACAAGTGCCTGGATCAAACTTGTGAGATTGTAGTGGTTCTCAAGTACCCGGTTAAACTTGAGGGAGATAGTGGATTGAAATCTCAGGAGGAGCCTGGGGACTGGACGTAGGTCATCGTGGATTGGACCGAACCAGGATAAATTACAGTTTGCATCTTCTCTTCCCTGAACTCTTATATTTCCAGCATATATGATTTCAATAACCGATTATGGTTTTATATTTCACTACTTACATACTTATTGATTTCTTAAGATGCGAAAAGAATATCAAAGTAGTTAAGTTTTTATAATACACCCAATTCACCCCCCTCTTGGGTGTCAACCTATTCTAACACGTGTGTGAGGGTATGTTTTTAGTTTCATAAATTTTCTTCATTGTATTGTGGTTGTGCGTGGTACATAAGGGAAAATGGGAGTTGAAATAAGCTGAAAATTGTAGGTTAATAAGCTTGATGACTTTGTTTGAATGTGAATGCACATTAGGTGTTTGATAAAATGTTTGAAAGGAGAAATTAGAGTTAAAATGGATAGTTATACATGATTATTGTAGAATAAATCAAATTTTGGAATTAAGGGAATCTTGAGAAGTCATTTTGTTTCTTAAAGAGATAGAATTGGTAGTTTATTAGAATGGTGGTGTTTGTTACTTAAATTTTGATTGTCCATAAGGTGCTTGATAAAGTGATTTGTGGATGAATTTTAAAATTATTGCAGCAATTAAGTATGTTGAAGATGTTTGCTTTATGAGTTAATCTTGGGTGCCTACGAAGTGTTTGATAAAATGTTTAAAGGAAATGAGAGTTATGTGTGTAGTGAGATAGTTATGATGAATATGATAGCATGTACGTAAAGGAAGAACAAGATATTTTCTTGTAAGTTTGACTGGATTGTTTTTGGAATGGCTAATTAGTTCTAGTGTGTGTGTGTGTGTGTATACTAGAAGTAAAATTAAATTCAATATTATATCCTATGTAAGAAGGATTAAAGTCAAGACCTTTTGTATTTTCTAATTGACATGAATTTTGGTGTTTGATGTGTTTGTTTGGTGTTGATGGTTGTTTTGTTACATGATTCATAAAGATTGAGATTATGTTGCGAATCCCAAATTAAAAAACGTTAAGGGAAGACCATCAAGAAGGATTTTTCTTAATAAGATGTTATGGAAATTGTGCATAAATTATAGTTGGAATATTAATATTTTGTTTATGGGATATTAGGAGAGTATGAAGTGAATAAGTCGGGAGGTGATCACTAGGAAAGAGTTATATAATTGCGATCGCAACAAGTGAGTGAATAGTATCCCATTTATATTCTACTACTTGTTACATTTTCATTAAGTTGTCAATTTTCGATTATTATCTTCTAAAACCAAGTTTACTGGAACTATGTTATTGTTTATATATATATATGAATGATTAGATGAAATGACGATTTTATTAAAGCAACTTAATTGTTCCATATCATTCTATTCTTTACAAATCTTTATGCACGAGAATATAGAGGAATTATTTGGAATGATTTTTGTGAGCTTTATGCTGGGGTTCTTGGTTATGGAACATTCGTTACACTTCAATATTAAAGATTTTTTTTATATATATTGTATGAGGGAAAATTGGCCCCATGCATGCTTGAAAATGTTTTCGAGAGGACTGAATATAGAATGTAGCCCTTTGCGCGTCATGGTTAACATCGAGCTCGCTTGACTTTCATGGGCACAGCACTCACGCTTGATATTTGTCGGATTCGTTCTCATGGTTGTTATTCATATGTTTTGTACCTACGCTTGTTTCATGGCCTCGTGCTACACTTCATTACTTATCCTCACAGACTGTGTGTCTACACTTGTTCTCGTAGTTTCATGCTGCAATTGGTTATTTACTCTTGTGAACTATGTATACACGCTTGTTATATGTTTTGTTGAAGTCCTACAAGAAGATAGAGTTTGTGATTTATTGTTTTCAAATTGATTATGTGAAACAAATTGTTTTCTTACGTACTTGGTATTATACAAATTATTTTACTACGTACTTGGAATTATTCATTTAATGATCTCCTATACAATTTCAATATGCTTATCGTAATCTTTTGTATAAATTTGTTTATAGTTATGATTTCATGGAGTTCACTATTATATCTTTACTATAGAGTGTCACCCAATCAATTTATTTCATTCAGCTCTTGTATTTATTTACATTAATGGGACGTTATTCATCAAAAAATTATTGTGGCCTCAGATAACACTGGTGACCTGCACCTTCAGTTGAATAGTGAAGTTTCTCATTGCTGATCAAAGCTTGTAGATATATTTTGGAAGAGCTGCTAATTGCTGTAAATAAAAATTGATTTATTTATTCAATTTGATATTAATATAAGTTTATATTTATGTATTTACTTATATAGTTTAGATGCTCCACGTAATCTATAGGGAGGATCCTTGTCTTCCCTTGTAATTTTAGAATATATGTATATGTATATGCTATAGTGGAGCATAGCTCCGAATGCTATTATAAACATTTGGGTCATTGTAGATTTTTTGGGAAGTCTACTTTACAGAGGAGACTTTGCCCAAAATCTTGATAAGAGACTTAATATTTTGATTATATGAAGTATGTTATCATATATGAATTTTAAATGGTTTAAGCACGCTTAGGATTATTATACTAGTTATGATTTTGTTAATGGTATTATGAATAATATTTAATATGCATGTATAAGTTTAAGGATTAAAGAATGTGAGTTTCCTCGTATTCCATGCCGGTCACCCGGTAATTTTCAGGGTGTAACAATCAATTTCAGTTGTCATACATATTAATGCAATTTTCTGCAAAACTTGAGGTTTCTATCAACTAGACAACCTTAACTCTTTTGACTATGAATTTTTCTAGAAAAAATATTTTTAAAATTTATCGCAAGAATTTAAATATAGATACACATGGATTCTTTCCATGTGAGTTTTATTCACAAATTCCCCTTATTTCAACCCAAGCTTGAAATCAAAGTCTTGCCTTTGTGCATAAAACAGATTGCAGAATTTTGTAAGTAACACTTGCTCTTTGGGTCATAACTTGGTGTATATATATTAGAATTGAGTGCTATCAGTTGCATATGAAACTAGATACATGTGTCTTTATTCCTTAAAAATTTCAGATTTTATCAACAAGCCAAACAATACAATTTTTAGGGTGTCATATAAATTATGGATTTTCGGCTTTATAGTTTGATTCAATGTTTGGGCTTTATATTAAAGTGAGGTTTTTGGTAGTCAATTGGGTTAGAAATGTTTGGTGCCTAAGTTTCATGACATATCTTGATTTGAAGATTGTTCTAAAGCGTTGATTGCTAGTGTTCTAATCTCAAATATTATGGTATATGTACAGGAGAGAAGTTGATTTCAATCTTGCTAAAGATTCGATTCTTGATGGTTATAAAAATTGCTAGCTATGTAGTTCAGAGTCCAGGTGCGTGGATAAGCTTCTAACAATGGCTACTTTCAATAAAATGCTATATGTATATTTGTAAATGTGTTATTGGTATTTTGGAAGAACTGAACAAGTATAGACAGTAAAATTATTTGTTTAGCTTATTATTTTCTTTATAAAAGTATGGAACAGTTAAGGTTAGTTTATAGCTAAAGATTAATGTTTAGCAAGATTGTATTTACAGAAGAATGTTCAACGGTATCTTACATGAGCATTATATCATTTCATGATTTTATACAAATCATATTTTAAGAAAGAAATTGATGTTATTAGAAGTTTATATTCAACATGAATTATGAGAAGTATTTGCTATGTTCAAGAATCTTTACAATTCCGTTTGTATTTATGAAAGTCATTCTAAAAGAAATTTATTGTATTAAGTACAATTTAATATATATATATATGTGTGTGTGCGCGCGCGCGCGCGCAACCATGTTCAAGCTTTTATGATCAAGTGCTCAAAGAGGAAGTTATGTTGTTTTTTTTTGGACAAATAAGAGGAAGATATGTTTTGAGAATATATGTTATGTTGTTTTTTGATTATTTTGTATAAGCTTATGCAATGAGACAAGTTTATTGAGCAGCTATATGCACTTCTAGCTTTGTGACTATCAAGTTCAACAAGAATGATTTACTATTTACTATTTTGCATAGTAACTCTAGGTTACTATATGCACAATGATTTACTATTGTGCATAGCAACTCGTGGTTACTATTTGCACAGTGATATACTGTTTTGCATTGTAACTTATGAGTACTATTTGCACAGTAATTTATTATTTTGATAATAACTTGTGGGTACTATTTGCACAGTAATATACTATTTTGTACAGTAACTCATGGGTATTATTTGCACAATGATATAGTAGAACCAGAATATGAAGTCCCAAGTAAAGAGTAAAGGCTACTACATTACATATTATTGTACTAAATTGCGCACACAAACAAAAATGCCACTTTCGCAGGGAACGCGATTGCATTTAGCACATGCAACAAGCCTTTTAAACCCCTAGGTAGCCCTAGTGGACGAGTGGAGTCTCGTGAGGGTTTATAGAGATGGTACCCACAAACATTCGTGGCGTTTTAATTACATCATAATTTTTCTTGTTTGGTCTCATACTTGAAGTTGAAAGAATTAATGCCAGTATAAATGCCATCATCCATGTTATACGTAACTTGTTGCCCATTAGTAAGAGTATCACGCTGAGTGTATGAGAAGGGAACATCACATGAACCTGTTGTTGCTAGCAGACTCACTGTCACCATCGTCATTGGTGGCACAGTAACTTTGCACACAGTCTCCACTACAGTTGTTGATGTCTTAGTTTCTCCCCACTGGTATGCTCCATTAAATTCAGCCGAAATTTCAATTTTTCCTTCTGCAATGAATGGAACGCCGGTTTGAAAGCTAGTTTTGACACCCATCTTCAATGAAACACTGGCATTCCAAGTATTGCTCTTAGTCTCTGTATAAGAGAGCTTCACTTCTGCATTATTGGATTCTTGGGTCCAATTAATGGCAACTCCGGTGGCCATTGTGAGGACTCTCTGGTTGTAAATCCTGGCATCCAACAGACGAAAATTGACATTATAGATTTGCCTTGAAATAACAAGCTCTTCCACCTCTATTTGGGCCTCTCTAGAAATGGTGGAAACTCCAGCATTAAGACAATTTGTCTTGCCCTCGGTGGTGAGTCTCTTGCAGAAATTATTGTTGCCTAAGTTACGAAGAGCAACGACATTGTTGTCAACTTTGATTGGCCAAAACAATGTGTCGGAGTTCTTATTGGTGGTGTCATCTGAGTCAGCCCATATCCAATTGGGGCTACGCCTCCAGAATTTACCGAAGTAATCGGACTTTAATTTACACGGATGCTTCCGTCATGAGTGGTGAAGATCTCGTTCCCAACTGTTGGATCGCCTACATCATTTGATGCAAACTGCAGATATTGGTGTCCCTCGATCCAGCGGGCACTGAGATATTGGCCATTGTCGCCCTTGAATGCAACATGCTTAGGCATTATCAATAGTGATTCCCAATCGATGATTGTGCAGACATCGCACGAATCTTTGTCAGGATTTTCTGATCCTGCAAATAAACAGGATTCAAAGGGTGCAGCCGCCCTCCATAAGCATGCATAGTGTCCAAGCTGGACGTGCAAAAATCGGACTGTTTTAGCATCGGCATCTAAGTAGATTGGCTTGAACAATGTACATGACCATTTGGATTGGTCTTCCTCAGGTTCATCAGCTCCCGCAACAATCCACCAATGGTTCTGGTCCTGCCTCACCCAATATTTGTTATTGTAACAGCATCTTATGTGCACTAGTTCATTCCCACTCTTTGCCATCTCCACTTCGAACTTTGCATATGGGCTCACAACCTCCTCTCCAGAGAATTGGAGAAACCCATGCACCTGCACATCTTCCTGTATATAACGCAAGTATTTGTTGTTGTAGTTTGATTTGAGCACCACAAACCTTGGCAATGACATTTTCACTCTAATCACTTCTACTCCTTCTTAGTGAACCTCACTCTTGTGCTTTGCTTTACTCCAACCTGTTATTGCTATTATTTATAGCAATATGCAATCACATGTGTGGGGCCCGACATGGCAACATATGATGCCATAACAATGTTATTGCTATTAATTATTACACAGGGGATGAAGAAGATTTGGTGTGAACACGTTCGTTTTGTTACGTGGTATATGCAATCACTTGTGTCGGGCCCCACATGGCAACATATGATGCCATGTTGTCACTTTGAACCAAATCTAGAGTTTTACAATCGGTAAAAGTCTCAGAGATTAAAAATATTGATTTTTCTTCTATTTTTTTGTTAGATACAACACTTTTGAATAAGATATTATATTTTTATATTTATATATTCATATTGCATATTTAAAAAGATTAAATAAATTATTCGTAATTTACTGTTTTATATTATGAAAGTTACAACTCTATATTATAAAGTGTACTTTTTAATAGTAATTTACCACATTATGTTACTAAAATATTTTACATTACAAAGTGTAAATTTTTAATTATAACTTACCATTTAATGTTACTAAAAGTATCACTCCATAAAACAACAAATATTGCAAGTTATGGGTTTATCTTCATAAATCCTAATTCTGCCATCAACAAACTAGCTCTCTTGATTTCTTTGAATTTCTGCGTACTCTTTAAATTCATATTTTCTACGTTCATTTTGCGAAATCGTGTTCGTCTTTCGTTGGTATATGTAATGACGTGTGCCCGGCCCCACATGGCAAATTATGATGCCTTCTTGTCACCTTGAACCAAATCTAGAGTTTTGCAACCGGTGAAAGTCTCATAGATAAAAAAATATTGTTTTTTGATACAACCTTTTTGAATAAGATATTAATTGTTTTTATATTTATATATTAATCATATTGCATATTTAAAAATAAATAAAATATTAGCAATTTACTGTGTTATATTATGAAAGTTACCACTCTATATATATATATGATAAAGTGTAATTGTTAATAGTAATATACCAAATTTTGTTTCTGAAATATTTTATATTACAAAGTGTAAATTGTAATTATAACTTACCATTTAATGTAACTAGAATTATTTCTAATTATTCAATCAAATTTGTTAAATTTAATTGTTGGATATATGTGCTATATATATATAGAGAGAGAGAGATCAAACATGTCAAACTTCAAGCAAATAGAATAACTACAAGTATTAAATTTATTAAGGTAAGTATTTATTACATTGAAACTTTTATGAATTATTGAAATAGTTAAAAGTACTGAATTAACTAGAAATCTGACATACATGACCAACGTGTATAAAACTTCAAATCTCGTGGTTTTCGTGGTTTTTGAGTGCGCCTCGTACATCAATTATTATATAAAACTTCAAATCTCGTGGTTCTCGTGGTTTTTGCCGGTCGCCACATGGTAACATATCATGCGCATGATGAAAGGCTCATGTATTATTCATCTTGGGTCCTACAATCTGCCGTTCCCCAGAAAAGCAGAAAGCAAAAAACATAAAGAAAAGCAGCCGATCCATAAGGATCCTTATCCGTGGAGTCATCTCAACTGACGCTATCTGCCAAAAGAAAAGAAGGGATATAAGGATCCTCTAAATGTTATCAATTCAACAGCATAGTCATATTAGCTAAATCTCAATCGTTGAGATGTTTAGTGGTCAGCATATTGCCACATGTCTATTTTTTCTCTTTCCCTTCTAAATGATATGCTTCAACCTTCAGCGTCTCTTTTCCATTCCTGCGTTCTTATCGGATGTTCTGTTTCAGCGTCCTCTCTAATTCATAGGATAGAATTAGAAGAAAACAATATAAATATATAAATAGAAGAATATAGATTATTGATATAAGATTTAAATTAATATAATAAACGTTCATGTGATATAATATTAGGACTAGGCCTTTTAGAACAATATTATCCAATACATATGATAAAAAATGATTTAATATTAACAACACTATGTAAACATGAAGCATGGGGAGTAAGAATAACTAGACCCTATAGAAGAAAAGATGAAAACTTTTAAAAGAAAACAAATGAATATGAAGTACAATTTTTGCAAAATAATAAACCTGTAAAAATACAACATATTTTAGCAATTTTAGCAATAATAGAAGTAAAGACACTAATACAAAAAATATGACCTATGACGCTTAATTTAGAGAACACTATGATGTTTAGGAAGTGCCGTAGCTTCCAGCGCTATTAGGAAAAGCTATGGTGCTTCTTGAATATATGGAAGCACCATAGCTTAAGTATTTCAATTTCTTTTTTTAATAAAAAGCTATGGCGCTTATTCAGAGAAGCGCCGGAAGAAGTATACTACTGCAACGACGCTTCCTAGGGCAAGCGGCATTGGAGGTATATCACCTCCAATGGCGCTTATTCAGAGAAGTGCCATTGGAGGTGATACACCTCCAATGACCCTTCCCCTGGGAAGCACCATTAGATGTACGTTTTTTTTTTCGATATGCATTCAACCCACATTCAATCCATAGCAATTTACATTTTACAAATCCACAATAGTAAAAATTCAAGCCAGAATCACATCAAATCAGAATGAAATAATAACTCAAATCAAAATAATTAATTCATAAAACCAGTACTAATGTAATTTGATTACAACGTAACAAACAAGAACAACTAATTGTAAGTACCCATGTATATAGAATGTAGGTAAGAAATAATTTTAATGTACAACTAATTCATATACAACCAAGATGAATATGCAAGAAATAACCTACGTATGTACCTAAATATTAGCTAATTCCTTGACCATATATTCACACAATTCTTGAATAATTTCATCTATTTGTTGCTCAGTCAATTGGTTACAATGTTGATCTTTATAATACTACATAAAAAACATGCACAGAAAAAATTAAAATTACTAAAAATCAATTAACTTAGACATTTATCAATTAAATTTAAAACACAGTAATTGCAAGTAAAAAGAACTTACTCGTGTAGGAACAAAAATGTTATCACGAGTAACTACATCTTTCATAAATTTCATAATATAATAACCACAATCATTGTTGTTTGGTTGGAATGGGTACTGACAATACAATGAAATAGTTAAGTAAACATTTGAAGAAACATTTTTGAATAACAAAATTGGAGTAATTAAATTCATATATATAAACACCGCAATCTTCCTCCAGGGATAACTACTGGCTGGGTCTTTGCGTGTAGAATAAGCCAATCCAACGTTGCTTCGGTAAGCGGTCAATGCACTAACAAAACAAGCAGTGACTGATTAATTTTGGTAATTCAATATAATAATGACAAATATTTACACATATGCCCATGCACTTATTTATTGATTATAATCTTCAAATCACGCCGGTTGTCTAGAGAGCCGGTCTTTATAGGATCCAAATAGTAAATCCCAGGGACTCCAAGTGATGCTGGATAGACAACAATTAAAATCCAATGTCCCCTAAAATATTTTAAAGATTTTACTTCGACAATCATGTTATAGTAAACGTGGAAGAATAAAAAAAACATATATTAAAATAATATCGCAAATAACTTACCCTGGATTGTATGGCACAATAATTAAAATCCAATGTCCCTAACATCATTAGATAGTGCTTCTGCATCTAATTTATGCTGGCAAAGAGGAGTGGGTTGACAAATACAAATCTATGCGCCCTTTCCGTGTGCAGTAATAGATTGTGGTACAAGTGCCTTTATAGAAAATAAACAATGTCATTAAAACCTAAAAAAACTTAACGATGAATAATAATAATAACAGTGATAGACGATGACGATAAAGTACCTAATCCATATGTTGATGGCCATCACACCAAGCCAATCACGAGTAAGCACATCGTTCAGCACATGATCATCGACATGATCATCTATAACTGCATGATAGATGTTGATATCGAAACATATTGATTGACCTCCTCGACTCATCAAAGCTGGTACCATTGATGCCATTACTGGCGATATGAGATCATCTTTCAGTTGCTGGTTGAGAGCTGGGACTTATGTTCGGTTGATGACCACTTTGAATTCTTCTCATGCCCTTCAATTCATTTTCCTTTAGCACAAGCAGCAACCTAAAAATATAAAGAAATTAAATAATGTGGTTTTAGACGAAAGTGTATAGAAAAAGTAAAAAGAATTGTAAATTAACTACCTTTTCATATAGCTCAATCAAACTTATTGGCCATGCAACATAACCACCGACAATATCTTTCACCATTGTTGCTTCATCCAAAGAAGGGATTGGTAAAGGGGCATCATCAATTGTACATACATCGACCCTAACTCTAAGTGTGTTTGGCGGCAATGGTGAATTATGCAAGATATCACTTTCGGTGTCTTAGGCCGCGCTGACATCCTCCGCGTGCTTGAAAGAATCATCTATGTGCAACTTTCAGTCTGAAACGCCTTTATGAAAAATAGAGTTAAATATATTAAGGTACACTAATGTATAACATACAAAAAAGTGAAGTGGAGAAGAAATTAATTACCATATGAATGGGAACTTTAGGCACAAAGGGCCAGCTATCCCTGCACTCGTGCTGTCACACATTGGACTCGGTGTTGGCCTAGACTGTAGTAAGGCATCAATTTGCACCTTCAATAATGCATTTTTTGTAACCCCCTCCGTAATTATGATTTGAAATACGTGATTAAACGAATTAAAGACCAACGAATAATCAAAACTCATTTTAACTCCCATCCTTGAGATAGGGTTATCACAAATACTTTTAGAAATCCAAATGACCTAATCTCATATTCACATTTCGAAAACAATTACCTCGAAAAAATAAATCACAATTATACATATCAGAGTGCACAACACAATTCCCAGCAAACCCCAGGTTTCATACCTTTATTAAAGGGTATACAAATTCCCAAACAGGGGATTACACAATACCTTTTCACCATATACATCCCAAATCCAGAGACGAATAAAAATTATACAATACTCCCAATCTATGCTAACCAACCACTAACTAATACTCCTAACCAGGAGCTTAACTAGTCCTTGGTTGCTTACTTCTTTCTCGAACTGCTTGCCCAATCTGAAAGGTTAGTCAATGGAAAGAATGAGATTCAAAAGAATCCCAGTAGTAACAAATCACTCATACCACACATAATCACATAGCATGCAAGTATATCATCATTCAGCATAGCAGCACAAATAGCCTTTCAGCTCACATAGTCAATCTCCCATAAACTACGCCCCAGTGGGACGGTCCTCTGCCATGGAAACCCCCCATACAGCCGCAAGTGAAAGACATACAAATACACAAGCTTCACAGCATCCGCAACATCACAAAACAATGATGACACATACAAACACTGCATTTACACATAGTATAAGGGAACACTACTACAAAAAAGTAAAAGTTGTGGTGCTTATAATTGCATTAGCTATGGCGCTAGAGAAGTGCCACATATCTGGACGCCACTTAAAGAAGCTGTGGTGCTTGAAAGTGCCACATCATTTAAATTTTTGTTAAAAAAATCTTAAAAACTTAAGCTAAAGAAATTTTTTTATTTAAATTTACAAAATAATATTAATTGTCCAGATTTATTTTCAAAATTGAAGATATTGAGGCCAGTGTTAAACTAGAAACTGCTGGCAAAAAAGTTAAGTTAAAGAAACTTATATTATGATAAAAATATTATATTTTTCTTAATCATGCATATGGACTGGACTATTTTCTTTTAAATTACTAAAATAAGGTTTTTTGAAATTAAAAATTTTTCAGGCAAAAAATATTAAAATTGCTTAAACTTAATCTGAAATCAACTACTCCGAATATGTAAAAACATATGTATACATTGGTAAATGATTTTGTACTTTAAAAAAGCTAGAAAATAGGGTAAGGGTTAATGTATACATGTACATTACACTAAGGGAACTTCCAATTAGTTGGAAGTCCTAAAATAGGAGATATAAAACATGCAAACACATCTGCATAATATTGACTATTAATTTGAAAGAAAAAATTACAAGGATTATATGCCAAAAAAAAAAAAGAAGAAGAAGCCTGTTGAACTTACAGTTTAATTGATCAGTGTAGTAGAGTGGGGGACCACGTTGCCCGTTGGTGACGCAATGTTGAGTGAGGAGGAGGAGGAAACTTAAGCAGTTGGGACTAACTAGAGTGGGGAACAAAAGTGGAAGACAATACAAAGAAAAGGGAACAATTGAGACAGGAGTGGGGATGACGGTTGGAACAAAATAAAGAAGTAGATTTGATGATGAAGACGTGTGTGCGTGTGGGTGTATTTTAAAATGGGAAGATGACAGGAAATTGAGGGAGGGGGCGACGTCCATGGCAAGAAGATGAGAAAGGGAAAGTGAGAGAGGAGGGAATAATTAAAGTGGGAGTCAAAGTAAAAGAGAAGGAGGGGGCCATATGCGGAAAAGGAAAAAAAAGATAAGGGTGGGTGTGGGGGCAATTATGATTGGTTGGGAGTGGATTACACTATCCACTTAAAGGTTAAAGAAATATTTTTTTTTAAAATTTGAAGGCCAGCTGTGGCGCGTGGTTGGTCAGGTGCCACAGCTGGTGGTAAACTTTTTTATATATATAGAACCAGCTGGTCACGTGGTGGCCAACTGGTCAAATTTTTTTTTTTAATATATAACTAGCTACCACAATAAAAAAAAAAGTTACTTCAACCACGTTCTTTTCAATTATATTTATCAATTAAAATAGCTTTTTGTATGGTGAAAAACAGCAAAGAAATTGTATTTTAAAGTTTACATTGATAAGAAACATAAGTATAAAAGTTTGACCTTTGATTTAAGAAACATATGTAATGGCATCAAGTTTTGTAAAACAAGACTATTTTTTTTCCAATTCCTAACCACATGGTTTTTTTTATATATGAATATATATAACTATTTCATTTTTTTCAATATTGCACCATAATTAATTTTTTCAAAGTTGCACGAAGTTTAAAAAATAAACTATGCTCTTTAAAATTTGTAAGTAATGCAACTTACTAAAAATTTTTAAAATGATATATTGATTGTTTGTTGCACTCAACCATATCATGTTTAAGGCCTATATATATTATATTATACAAACACACCCACATATTGTTAAAAAATGTTCAAGGCCTACCATTAATTTCCTATTCCTATTGACCTCGAAAAATGTCTTATCGATTCCAAGTGGTCTAAATATTCCATTTTCCCATTTCCTTAGATACTCTTTTTTTTTATCATTCTTTATACAGAAGGCTACAACAGCTTTTGGAAATGTCTTCAATTAATTTTCGGTTTGATATTGAAGTACTTTATGTGATAGGAATGGAATTGTAAAACAAGATTGCGGCTTTACCCTGTTTTTCAGTTTTCTTTGGCCAAATTTTTTTTTATAATATAACTAGCTGTGGCGCCAGGTTTTCCAAGTGCCACAAATAGTAAAATTTTTTTATATTATAAGGGGCCACCTGTGGTTCCTGTCAAGGCAGGCGTCACAAGTGGCTTACACCAGCTGTGGCGCCTGGTAAAACCAGGCGCCACAGCTGGTCAGGTGCTCCCACGTGTGGCACCTGTCTTGGCAGGCTTCACACTTGAGCCAACCAGCTGTGACACCTAGTCCATCAGGCGCCACAGCTGGTGCCCAAAATTAAAAAAATAAAATAAAATAGAAAAGGAAAAAAAAGGCAGTTGTGGCACTTCTTTAAAAAAAAGGGCCACAAAATGTGCGCCACCTTTCGACCTTTTTGTAGTAGTGGAAGAGTCATTACCATATTCTTTCCAGCTGTACTCCGGCACCAGAAGATCATGATCAGGGCAAACATCAAATCCTAATAATAAAAATCAAGGACATAAGGTTATTCCCTTTTCCAACCTCTCAACCTCCAAACACTTAGAGTTGATTATCATTTAAGACCTTTATGTGGCTACTAAAAGCCCAAACGTATGTCTAAAGGGTTAGGAGAGACTATACCAAAAACCACCTTTCAAAAGTGCAAAATACTGATTTTTGGGGGTTGGCCGCGGCCCACAAATCTACTGGCCAAGGCCAAAAATAGGTCAAAAACATTTGGGCCGGGGTCCATAACCTCTGGCCGCGGTCAAGAAAATCCTGTTTCTTGGCTGAACTTCTAAAAATCATAACTAATTCTGGAAAAATCAAAATGTGGTGATCCCAAAGCCTATTGAAATCTATTTAAGTCCTATTTACTAGAAAAATATGGACCATTACAAGAAATCACTACACAAATACAGAATTGCTCAAAATCCAACATTGCTCCAAAGCAGATTTCAGTTTTAATCTCAAAATTTGAAAACTCATAACTCCCAGTTCACAAAATGAAATGACATGAATTATATGTCCATTTTGAAGCTTGGGATATGAACTTTAAGACTGGAAAGTTTCAAAATTTGTAGACATCATTTGGTCATTCAAAACGTCCACACAAACAAACTGACCAGTATAGAGTTTCAATGGAAAGAATTCCAAGTTTTGCACATTTGCTTCCAATGGTTCCAATTTCAGATCAAACACTATTCCCACACAAATTTTCACAAGGAATCCATTGGAAATACCAAAACAATCAAATTCACATCACATTGACATGTTTTCCCAATGAACACAACATGTCGCACAATTTCACATCACAAAACCCACATTGCAATTTCTTTCCATTATTCAAAGTTCTAAACCAATTCCAATGGCATCAAAACACACTATGACACCATTTTCAACACAATACACTAAAAAATTCATCCATTTCACAATCATACCAAAATCATGTCAACATTCACAATTCTCAAAACTCAACTAATGACCACAAAACTTAGGTCAAAATGCATCAAATACTCACCTCTTCCTCTTCCTCCTCCTCAAGCCAATTTCTTGATTCCTCTTCTTTCCAATTTCTTCAAGCTCTCAAACACCGTCTTTCACAAATCCAAAACCATAGCAATGAAACTCTCATCACTACGAACAACATTATAGAAGAGTGTTTAAGCATTAGTGGTCAACAACAAGGCAAAAACCTCACCTTTACATTTCTCTCTCTTCCCTTAAGTTCGACGTCCATGGAGAATGAAGGAAAGAGAGAATGAGATCAGATTTTTGGGGCAAAGGAGGCCTTTGGACATCCTAAAGAGAAGAGAGGAGAGAGGGACGAGTTTGACAATTTGACCCAATCCAAGGGCTCACATGTTGTCAAGTGTCAAGATCTTCGAACATCTCCATAAGCTCACATGATCACATGCACACATGATTCCACCCTCTTAATCTCTTAACAATCAATCACAACCATTGATCTTTAAGTTACCAATGAGCTTCCTCTTCAGTAATTGATCAATTGGTTAGTAGCTTTCCCATTTTGCCCCTGATTATGGCAATTACTCTTGAATCACCACCAAACACATTTTCTCATTTCCTTTCACCAATCATGCACCCTCCCCTTCTCTTATAATACATTTTAAGCTTTGACACATAACTAAGCTTAAATGCAAGGTTTGGGCACTGATTACAACACATTAGAATCTCAACTCATGTCACATTCTCCAAAAGTATTGATTTAACGACAATTACATTCACTTATGGAGTCATAATCTCTTAATTGAATTTTGGGGTGTTGCATTTTTCTCTTGCATCAAATGCATATGATCAGTGAATTGCTCTACTTGAAGCTCGTAGCCACTAATCCTCTGGTCTACATGATGCTTGTAGTTAGAAATTTGCTCCTGTAGTTGTAGTAAGTCATTTTTTGTGGCTCACTTTTTGGGTCCGTAGTACGATATTTGGATTACTGTAAAACTAGTACCCTGAACATGACCATCATACTCAGGAGCTCCAAGCACTCTGTTAAGCAAATCGTCGCGACTAACATAATGCACCAAGTCTGGCTGCCCTTGCATTATTGAGTGCTATCTCAATAAGAATTACAAAAATATTAATTACCATAAAATATGGTCTTTTAAGTGAGGCTAAATGCTTATTGTATGTATAATCCACTACTTACACAATATTCGGTAACTTGTCTGGCTTGTTCGCTGGGAATTTTGCTTTTTTGTTCATGCAGCCTGCCAGCCACAAATCATGCCGAGGTATATGTGTGGCATCATCAGAATACGCTTCTTGCAGTTGCATATCAAAGTTAGTTTTAGTTACAAATTAGGCATACTTATTATATTCATATCAAATAATGATTAATTCTTACTAATTGTTGCTCCAACGTTGCTTACGAGACCAGTCCTATCATGTACCGATATGGCATGTTGGATGCGTTTTCACGATTTCGCTCATTTCCTGTTTAAATCCAAATGATTCATATCAATAAATATTAATTACTACTACATCCGTGATCAGTCCTTTCATGTACCAGTAAAGGCTAATATCATATTACCGTAAATTATGGAGTAGTATATGAGGCCACAAACTCATCCCACTACTCTTGAGTTATGATCCCATCATACATCTTCGACGGTGTAAGAATAATAATATCATTGTCGTCCAGCAAGAAGAATTTGGCAAAAGCAGAGCGAAAATTTCTCAAGAGTCAGCCGCATTTTTGCAGCACAAATTTCTCTTTATCATCTTCAATTATGAAGCAAGACTGTAAGAAAAACCACATATAATTTGTTAGATTGTAATTTCATGATACAAAACAACCAGAATAATAAAGTAAATAATTTTTACCTTGACAGAATTGAAGAGCATATCACCATAATCTTTCTTCATGCGGCGCCAATGTAAAACAGTAATGGGGACCCTTTCTCTGACCAACGTCCCAGTGTAATTAATCAAGCTGCTGGCATTCGGCCTGACTGGATTTCTCTTTTAGAGAGTGTCACCAGTCACTGGTATCGGGAAAGTTATCAAGCAGAAGAAGCTGAGCCTGTGGTATATAGGTCCTTTTGAGATTCTTGCGAGAATTAGGCCTGTTGCGTATCGAGTAGCCCTACCTTCAAAATTGAGCAGACTCCATGATGTATTTCACGTTTCCCAACTGAAAAAGTACCAACTGGATCCATCTCACATTGTTGCGTATGAAGAAGTCGAATTGCAAGACAACTTCACATATGCGGTAGAGCCAGAACAGATCATTGATCGAGAAGATTGATGGCTCAGACACCGAAGCATTCCGTTTATGAAGGTCATCTAGAAGGGAATGACTCAGAGAGAAGCCACTTGGGAAGTGGAAGCAGATATGTAAAGACATTATCCAGAGTTAATGGCTCAAGTTGTGTGACAAATTTTGAGGTCGAAATTAATTTTACGGGGGGAGAATTGTGATGACCCAAAAATTGGATTAAGGGCATTAGACTTCAAAAGTGTATGTAATTATTGTTGAATAAACACTTTTCAAGAATACGATGTGAACTTTGATTTGAATGTGTTTCAGTTAGTGCCTAAACTCTGCATTTAAGCTTGGTTGTGTGTTAAAGCTTAAAATGGATCCTAATGTTAGGGATGGCGCATGGTTGAGGTAAAGGAAACATGAAATATGTTTAGTAGTGATTCAAGTGGAATTGTCATGATCAGGGGCAAAATGGGAAAAAGGAAAAGTTACTGACCAATTGGTCAGTTACCAAAGAGGAAACTCATTACTGACTGAAAGATTAATATTTGAGATTAGTGCTCAATGGGCAAGAGGGTGGAATTACATGCCTTAAAGTTCATGTGTGCCATGGTGGAGAGAACAAGATCATGACACTTGGCATCATATGAACCATGGGATCAAGGTCAACTTTTCAAACTCTTTCACTCTCTCCTCTCTCCCTCCAAGTCGGCTAAGTTGGCATGGGGAAGCCAAAAACTGATCTCATTCATCATCATCCCATCTCTCTTCTCACTTTCATTGTCGCCCAACTCTAGGAAGGAAAGAGAAAGTGAAAGGTGAAGATTTAGCTTGGTTAGTGTCCCCTTTAGCCAAATGCGGTGTTGAGGGCTTCATTGCCATGGTTTCAGAATTGTGAAAGGTGGTGTTTGAGCACTTGAAGAAATTTGAAAGTTGTGGAATCAAGAAACTAGCTTTGGGAAGTTGAAGAGGTAAGAAATTACTACATTTTAACCTAAGACTTGTGACCATTGGTTGAGTTTTGACATTTATGGATTTTGCCCTAATTATCATGTGATTTGAAATGAATGAATTGGATGTTGTAATATGTGGAAAATTGTATTAGGTTGTGTTATTGTGTTATTGGTATTAGTTGGAATTTGAAATGGAAAGTTTGGAAGTTGAAGAGTTGTGTGCTTTGTGGTCAAAAATCGAATAGGTATTGATAGGTTGAGAATTGGGTTGTTTTAGAGTTTCCAATGGTTTCCTTGTGAAAAATCGTGTGGGAATGAGCTTTGGATTAAGTTTTGGAACCCTTGGAACCATAAGTTGCAAGTTTGGAAAATTCTGTCAGCTGCCACATTTTGGCTTCTGATAAGCCTTACTCGAGTGCAACACTATATTTTCCCTTTTTCTTTAGTTTTCAACTGCACTTCCATGCCAAAAAGGCAAGAGTTCATCTCTTCACTTCGGGGTGATAGGGGTTCTCACTCGAGTGCATGTGCATTTAGTATTATGAACACGTGTCTCGGGTAACACTCGTAGGCTATTTTTCAAGAGTGTGCTCTAGCACTGGCAAGTATTGTGCCGTCACTCGAGTGCCAAGGTTAGTGCTTGAGTGAACTTCCCACTCTAAGGTCTTTTTGTGCTCTCAGGTAATCACTTTTTGTGCCTCACTCGATAGGACTTGGGTGAATATGAGACCATCAAATGAGGAATTACAATCCTTTAGGATTTAGGAATTGGTTATCTTCTCAATATGGACTCCTCTCTAAACTCTGGAGTCAATTGCTCAGTGACTTCTCAGAATCCAAATCTTTAAATTCATATGTAATCCATCACCATGGCTTGCATGTGAAATCAGACGACATGGAATAGGAAGATGACCCAAATAACATATTGCAGGTGATAGAGAACATAAGTTATGAAGAGTTACTTAGAAAATTGGGTTAATGTACAAATTTGTTTTGAAAGTTTTCACTGAGAAGCAATGTTGTTATTAAAGTTTTTTTAGGTTCAATGTTGTTCATTTCCATTAAAAGGTTCACGTTCAACATCAACATTATTTTTTTAATGGTATAGGACAAAATTGCTACATTTTGAAACTTTTGGAGTAATATTAAACCTGAAAAAACCTTCTGGGCAACATTGCTTCTCGGCGAAAACTTTAGAGGAAAATGTGCACCTTAACTCTAGAAAATCTGTTACAAATGCAGAGGAGCTGAGAATTTCAAACTTGAAAATTCAGATCTCAAAAAAAGAGATTATGATTTTGAAGAGTCAGATGGAGAAGCACAAGGATCAGCTCGACCATGTTCAGAATGAATTGAATATGAAAGAGGACAGGTATTAGGGTTGCAAAAATAAACAGCTGCGTTGGAAACCCATGCACCTTGAGTCTATTGTCCATCTATAGTTTTTCTTCTAACAAAGTTGCTATATCTGCCTGTGGCTGATTTTTCTCTAGAGACCTGTTCCTGGGCATTAAGCATTTCAACCTTCAGTTGAAGTTCATTATTCACCCAATCTTCTTGCTTTTTGTTCCATTTCAGAGATTTTGCTTCTTTCCCAATAACCTAATTACAAACAAACTGCAATTTTCTCAGTTGCTTGGAGCTATAAAATATGATTTGATCTGACTGGAGAGCTAAGGTACTTGTGATCAAATAACTTCTATTCTACACGGGAATGAATCTTCTTCTCCTGTATTTCAAATGTCCATACATATAATCAAAGATAATTGCATCTACTTGTTTTCCATGATATTGTAGTTTACTTGGCAATTTATTTTTATTGGCTGGACAACAAATATACCACAATTTGAACTGTTTGTGACGCTTCTGTCGATTCTTGCTAAGGAATGGCTTACTTGAAACCATGCTAAACTTATTATTGTCTGATGCAGACAATTAAATCAGGGAGATCTTTCATTAAGTTCAACCAAAAAACTCTGTTCAATTGATGCATTTGGTATGTAACTCTGTTCAGTTGATGGATTTGGTATGTGAGCTTGACCTATACTTCTGTGCAAAATTTCAAAAGACAACCTTAAGACCATAATTTATTGCTTATTTGAAGAAAGATGCCTAGTGAACTGGCTAATAAACTTCAACTAGTCAGGTGTCCTAGAGTAGGCTACTTCTAATTGATAATTTTATGCATATTCAACTTAAGAATTTAGGAAACTTATTTAACATACAACTTGTTTTGAAGTTGCTATTAAATCGTCTTACTGCATAAAGAAGGAAAAGTGAGGATGTGAAATTAGTGTCACATGAAAGTGGAAAAACTCGGCAGAAACTCAACGTTTCTGAGGATACATCTTGCAAGAAAGAGCAACTAGTTTTTTATCTCGAGAATGTTGAGAGAACAACAACAGTTGTCGCTGCTTCCTCAGGAGAATTTTCCTTGGATAATAACTGTAGAAACTCTCAACATCAAAATGGTCCTAGGGAGAATGATTTGGGGACCAAAGCAACAGAGTGTTCTTCAGTTGAAAATGTTGGATGCAAGGGATCAAAGTGAACATGGAGAGCAGGTTGAAATTTCCAATTTATCAGACGAAGATCTGGAAAATGGGATGGATTCCAGGGAACATTCAATTTTTTAACAATCGACTTCAATGTTAGTATTTTGATAGTATGGGGTAATATTGCTTTTTTTTTTTTGAAACTTTGGGTGGCAACATTGAATCTTATTGAGAATATCAGGTTTAGAAAAATTAATTAATTATTATTATTAGGGATATTGTTTAGTATTTATTAGGATTAGATATGAATATTATATTTTAGAAATATATCTTTAAGATATTATAATTTGATTTGATTTGATTAGAGTGGATTATGATATATTTTAAGGTTAGAGTTTGTTTATTCTTATCCATATAAAGGCCTCCTTATACTAGCTGTTATTCTCAAGGATCAATAATATTTAGAGTATTTCTTATGTTCTTCAATGTGATCCTTCAATCTCAACAATCTAAAAAAATATCTGGGTTGACATTACTCCTCAGCGAAAATTTCTAAGGCAAATTTACACCTGAATCCAATAATGAAAGTTGTTATTAAAGGGATCGAAAGAGGAGTTATATTCTGCAACAGGTGAACAAAATCTCAAAAGTGACATTCCAGGAGGTGCAAAATCAACAGCAAATGCCAAAGAAAGTTCCTCTACTTCCAAAAGTACTGCAAACTTTGCCTCTGAGAAAACAAGCATTAATATTGCTGTTTGTATCGATAATCATGTAATATCTTCTAATGAACTGTTGAAGCAATCACAGAGTAGAAGAGACCAACATTAATATTTCAAGAGGAAACATTTCATCAGGCTCTAGATTGCCTGAAGTGCGATGGTATATGCATTTTGATCCTAAATTTAAGAACTGATTGTCAATATCTTATTTGAACTGCTTGATTGGAGTTTTTACCAGAGTAGAAGAGACCAACATTTTGATTATAGGGAGTATATCCTCAATACACTTTCAGCAATGAAAGTGCACTCTACTATTGGTTTTTCTGTATGAATATTAAAGTAAATTATCTTGCACTTGTACCTCTATCCCCCTCCTCTAATCTTTCTTGGTGCATTGTTGTGCCAATCTCGATTAGACTATAGTAATCTAATCTATGCATGTTTCATAATGCTATAATTTAATATGCAAACATTCAGGACTACTCATTGATGGACATACTTTCTAGTTCAATCTTTGAAATAATGTTCCATTCTTAATTAAAGATACTTTACAAGTATTCCAGATTGATATTGATGGGGGAAACAGTTCAAGTGGTAAGCAGATGATAATGTACTTTGAAGTTTTCTTATAGCCTTTTTTTATCTATATATATATATTTTAAATTTTTTGTAAGAGAATTAATTGAACTTGTGATATTTTTCCCAAACTATCACCCTTCCCACCATCTTAGTTGCCTCGTGGTTAGTCTCATGATAGATGCCGCCTTTTTGTGTATTACCAAGACTGCTCTAGCTAATGAGCAAAGGCAGGACATCTAAGTTTTTCTTTAAACTTGCTTGCATGTAATAAAAAATCATATCAAGATATTTTCATCATATATATATATCTATATTTGAATGCTGGATTTTTGTCTCAATATTCAATAAGAATGATAGAACCTTAAGCAACCTTGTAGTAATCATGTTAGGAAATCAGAATACAATTCCACTAAACAGACATAAAGAGACAGGATTGCATAACTCTGTAGTAGATGAAGTAAATGATCCTAGAAAACAGAGCATAAAGGAAATATGCATGACAGCAATGAAGTTGCTTCCAAGAGGTTCGCATTTTTTAATGGATTTCTTCTTGCTTCATTTCCTCAGATTGTAGAATCAGCGTTTTACTTAGTAACCTTATAGTAGGTTACTCAGTAGTGGCCTATGGGTTCAATTGTAAACTTCAGTAACAATAGCTCCATCAATGGATACAGTTTTAGTTTTAATATTTTTTTTCCAAAACTCAGGTTAAAGCTATGGATTTTTGTGGTCAGATTATACTTCATTTTTTATAATTTTATATTTTTCATACTCTAGAATTAAATTTAGTTAAAGCTATGGATTTTTGTGGTCAGATTGTTTTATTTGACGAAGAAAACAACTGTTAAATTTTTATATGAATATTGAAGTAAATTATCTTTCGCTTCTAGTTGTGTTTCGTGAAATGATATTTGAGAAATGGGCCAGAGACAGTGAAAACATTAGACAATTGCTAACCTTTTCCTGGTAAAGAGAGCTCACAAATATAGATTGTGATCCATACAGTGCATAACCATGTAGGTGAGTAAGTAGAATCCGCAATCCAAAACACACCCACTTCGATGAGTTTTCAAATGTACTCTTATTGTCAACTGTACAAAAAAATTAGCTTATGAGCCGTATTCATCTATATATTTCCTGGAGACATGTATACATGATTGTTTGATTCGCTATTTAATATTACTTTTATTGATGATCAATGTTGGAAGGTTAAGTATTCATATTGGTTAATTTGTCTTCATTCTTTAAAAGTGTTCAGAGTCTAAATGCACTAATTTAATATGCATACATTCAGAGATCACTTATGGACATACTTTCTAATCCTACCTTTCAATTAATGTTGCATTCTTAACTGCAGATACTTTCATTGTATTGCAGACGTTGCTCCTGAGAATGAGCAAAGACGTGGGTGTCGATGCTAATACAAAAATTGTTGCTGACTTTTTGATACACTCTGTCCTTTTACCCACATTTTCTTGGGTCCTATGGTGATTCTCCACCCTTCCCCCGTTCTTTTTCAGTTTGTGTTGGGAACTTATATTTGATCTTTGACTTGATTATTCTGTTGAACGTTGATTGTGATGGACTTGTAAGCATGTTCAATTGAATTGCCACATGTTGTTTGAGCTGCTTACGCAAAATTTTGCAAATGGCATTTTATTGACAGTCCTTGATGATTAGCCTGATACTTTGTATTTCAATTTTTTTATAACCCTTTTAGCCACATGGTGTCCATGCATTTTTTGGATTCTACTATTAAGTATACGAGAAACTTACTAATCTGGATTAAAGCTTTGCAATTATGATGCCTCTTCTAAGGAGTATTTTCAAATAAAGTGAGATTCGAACTCAATTCATTCATTTTGTAGTCTATAGTTTACCACTAGACTAACTACTCTTGGATGCTTGTATTTCAATTTAGTTGGTTGATTGTTGTGAATTGCGGTAGTCCTAAGTACTTCATTATTGTAAAATAAATCTCCTAGTTAAGTTTTTCATTTTTAGGAAATCATTTTTTCAGATTTCAAAGTTCAATTAGCTTTTTTTTTTTTTTTTTGGGTTTCATCCCAATTATAAATAAATTTTCTAAAGAAAAATCGATCTATAAAATTTAGATAAAGTTTATTACTTGAATATTTTCTTTTATAAATTATTTCATTTTCTATTTAATATTTATAAAGAAAAAATCAATCTATCTTCAGTAATAGATTAGTGTTTAATAAAGTATATTTTATTTACACCCACATCTAGCACTATAAAAAACATCCTTTATTTTATGCGTAATCCAAAAATAAATGTGCATTTTAAAAGTCAAAGGGTAATGCACAAGCCATTGTTGCTATAAGGAGGGGACCAGATTTTCTTTTAAGACCCAAAAAAATATTATCTTATCAGATAGACACAACCATGCGGAACCTTAAAAAAATCACTGAAATAAAATAATGTTAAATAAAAACAACAGTTTGAATGCAGCTGAGCCGGATGGTAATAACTAGAACATTACGAAACAATAAAATTATTTTGAATTCAACGAAAAATAGCAGTATGAATTGGATATGACCTGGATGTGGATGCTAACTTATTAAGTGGAACCTAAAGAATTCACAAAATAGTTGCTTTTAAATATTAGAATAATTACGCCCAATTTGAATTAAAGGTATATAAGGGGGAGGCAAGTCCCATTAAATAAGCTTAAGCTATTTTAAACATGGTTATTACAATCGCATGAATCTCGAGTCGTATCTCTCAATTAGAGTAAAAAAGATGTGGGAAAGGTACGGATATCTTGATTTATCTTACTTAAGCAAGTATCTTGGAAATCTATGAGCGATACAATTTGTAACCGCAAGAATTGTGCAACTCCGGCTATTCCTGCAATTCTGGACGAACCGGGTGGCATATAGATCGGATCGGATATGGCGCGGCCCGACTTTATGAAAAACCCGTTTTTTTAATTTTCTTTTTCTGATTTTGTCCTTATTTATTTAGGAATTTCCTTTTACGATTATCCCTGATTTCCACTCAATAATACCAATCAACACCCTATTTTTTTATTTCTTTTTTCGCTGAAGTGTTATTTACCTTTAAAATGCTAATATGTACAAATATTGATGTTCCCTTATATGAAATTATATTAATATCATGGAGGAATGATAAAGCCAGGTTTCATCCCTTCAGTTCATCTACTGTGCACTTTTGGGAGCCTCTAGATACTTGGGACATTATCTTTTTAACTTGAATCAAACTTTATCACATAATATATAACATTAAAACGGTTGGTTCTTTG
Organism: Inga oerstediana; assembly: GCA_963210345.1. Taxonomy (NCBI): domain Eukaryota; kingdom Viridiplantae; phylum Streptophyta; class Magnoliopsida; order Fabales; family Fabaceae; genus Inga; species Inga oerstediana. The sequence continues at coordinate 63,773,358 of OY723401.1, read as the reverse complement.
CTCAGTTTCAGCCGAACTCAAGAAGCACCCAACATCTAACAGAATATATAGCCAGCATTGTTCGCTACCGTAAGTGCACGGATCGTGTCAAGTAATAAAGTGATAAGTAAGATCGTTCTCTCGAGGATTTGAGTAACAAATTAGTCAAGCAATGGGCTTAATGTGTTTGATTAAGTTGAACCAAAACAAATTGTTGAGTGTGGAAAAAAGAATTTCAAAAGATATTTTGATAACAACTAAAAATTACTGAACAAAACTATGATTCTTGTGAATTCAATCAATTATAATAAACCTAGGATTGTTTGTTCCCTTTGTATTTCATAAACTTAACTTCCTTCCTCTCCAATAATACTTTCATGGAATATATATATGTCAGTCTAAGGCTCATTAGCAATTGATTAAGCTTTCTCAAGTCATGACCAAACTTATATCCTCCATTAACATACACAATCTCTTGCTGTAGTTAAGGGAAAATAATCATTACATAACCTCCTTAATTTGGCAATACTAGGTTAATAACTATATCTCTATGTTATTAACAAACCATCCATTTAATCCTTAAACTTCAAGTCTAGCATAATTCTACCCAAGTTCTACAATTAAACAAACTTTCTCAAGCTTAATCTAATTGAACAGATTATCCATAGTGCTGGCCAGTCATTGTAAGTACTTTAGAGCTAAATGATCATTGTAAACAGTAACCTTAGTACCCACAATATACGGTCTAAACTTCTCACATGCATAAACTATGGCAAGTAACTCTTTTTCAGTGGTGGTATAATTGAGTTGGGCACCATCAAGAGTTTTACTCGCATAATATATAGGGTGAAAAAGTTTCTCTGCCTTTTGCCCAAGAACAGCACCAACGGCGTAATCACTTGCATCAACCATGATAATAAAAGGTAAAACCCAATCCGGAGCTACTAAGATAGGAGCTGAAATGAGACGCTTCTTTAATTCTTCAAAAGCTTGTAGACACTAATCATCAAACTTGAATTCCACATCTTTCTCCAATAGCTTAGAAAGGGGTTTGGCAATTTTTGAAAAATCCTTGATAAACCTCCGGTAAAACCCGGCATGTCTAAGAAAGCTTCGGATACCCTTTACATTAGTAGGCGGTGGTAATTGCTCAATAATAGCAATTTTAGCCCTATCTACTTCCAACCCGTTCTTGGATACTCTATGGCCAAGTACAATACCTTCTTGCACCATGAAGTGACATTTCTCCTAATTGAGAATCAAGTTTGCCTCTTCACATCTTTTAAGCACCGCATCTAAATTCTCCAAGCATGAGTCCAAAGATGGACCAAAGACAGAAAAGTCATCCATGAATACTTTAATTGTCTTCTCAATCGTATCAGCAAAAATGGACATCATGCACTGTTGAAAATAATGATGACAATAAACACTACACCTAGAAGATGAAGACGATGTACTGATGAAGACGATGTCTACCGACTCATAATGGAACTAGAAGAAGGATCAGAAGATACTAAGGAAGATCTTGAAGGTCCTACAACTAGAGGTAGTGTGGGAGTGATAGCTGATTTTGAAGGAATAATGAGGACAATAAACACTACACCTAGTACACCTAGTGGTTTGGGAAGGGAAGAGAAAGAGGGTTGAAGGGTCTCAAAAAGCAAAAAGGAAAAAGAAGCCAACTTCAAAAGTAATAGCAGATGTGGTTAGTAGAATAGCAGAGGAATCTACGGATAGAGTACAGGCGATAAAAATGATCTCCACAATTGATACACCAGTGAGTAACGTCGTGTGGCTGATTTACTTACCATTCCAAAAATTGTTGCTGATAGGGACTTGCGTTTTTGATGTTGTAATATGATGATGCACCAAATGGCTCGCGACATGTGTTGTTGGCTTGAAAGGAAATAAAGAAGCCTTGCTAGAGTAGTTGCAGGAACATGCTTATAATAGCCAACATCTTCATATTTCCCCAAAGCCCTGAACTCCACTTCATGTTACTTTTGAAAACTTGGTCATGTGTAGTTATATTAATATGCCTGACTTTATGTATGTTACTTTTGAAAACTTTGTCATATGTAGTTATATTGGTATGCTTGACTTTATGTACGTTTTGATAGCACTTATGTTAGACAACGCAGCTATATGTTAAGCCAGTTATATTGGTATGCTATATGATGTGAATTTACTTGCATATTTTATAGTCATATTTGATGTCATACAATCTTCGTAAAAACATTGGTTACATCGTCTATGGCAAGTTTGAGTGGTGCAAATATGTCAGAGCGAACGGAGGAAGTATGATTGTCTCATGCAGATAGAAGGTCTCTGCTCATATCCCTTTTAGATGAAGAGTTGACAGAGTATGAACACGTAGCTGCGTTGATGGCTCAATATCTTGTGCCTTATATTTACAAAGAGCCATGCAGAACTAGCAAGCAAACGGTGCACAGTGGGTGCAAGAGGTATTGGAAGGGCATAATGGAATTTGTCATGAACATTTCTGAGTGGAAAAACGTGTCTTCTTTCTCTTGTGCTCGAAATTGGTAGAACATGGGTTACAGAGAACTATGTATATTATAATTGAACAAATGGTTGGCATGTTCTTATATACAGTTGGACATGCACAAGGAAATAGAATCCTACAAGAACAATTTCAACATTTTGGAGAAACCGTTAGTAGGATCTTCCACATGGTTTTAAATTTTTGTGTCAAGCTATCGATAGAAATTATCCAACCGGTTGATCCTGAGTTCCGTCATTGTCACCTAAAAATAAGCAATGATCAGTGATAATACCCCTATTTTCAGGATGCAATAGGTGCAATTGATGGAACTCACATCAAGTGTGTGGTCAGTCAGTCTGTGTAGGAGAGATATATCGAGAGAAAGGGATATCTGACACAGAATATCATGGCCGATGTGATTGGGATATATGCTTCACTTTTGCGTTGACAAGGTGAGAGGAATTGCATATGATGCTCGTGTCTTCAAAACTGCTATCTCTACTCCATCTATGAATTTTCCCCATCCACGTCAAGGTATATATCCAACACCTAACTGATACATTGTGTCTTTATTTTCCCCTCACATTTTCTATAATTTTACAGTGTAAATACAAATTCCATCTATTTATTAGGGAAATATTATTTGGTCGATGCTGGCTATCCAACACCTGTTGGATATCTTGGTCCATATAGACGTGAGCGTTATCATCTTCCATACTTCAAGCGACACGAAGGATATGCAAATCCCAACGAGATGTTCAATTATTATCATTCAAGTTTGCGGACTACTATAGAAAGAACGTTTGGAGTCTGGAAGAATAGGTTTTAGCTCTTGGGGGAAATGAAGCCATATAGCTTTGAAACACAAGTCTACATAGTATGTGCGACAATGGCTATACATAATCTTATCCCGCGAAATTCCCAAACAGACATGGATTTTTTAGAAGCTGAACGAGGAAATATACCTGGTCAAGATATTAATGATCTGATTGATGTCACATCCACATCAACTATCCGTAGATTATTGTCAACACAAAAGAATCATGTTCGTGATACAATCAGAAACCAATTTGTTAAGGGTAGATGATCCAATAATGAGACATTTGATGTATGCATTCTAATTTAGATATAAATTTATCCATTTTTAATTGAAGTGGCTTTAGTGTATTTTTCTTTCTTTTTCAATAATAATTGAACTTTTATTATTTTATCAAATTTTATTTATATTTTTTCACTTCAATTATCACAATATATACAACTAATATGTATATGGAGTATTCAATAAGATTCATGCCCTTTTCAGTCATTTTCCATCTAAACAGGCTTATCAAACGTCAATCCAAATACTATTAAGGTTAGAAAAAAAGTCATTTTTTCTACCGACAATCCAAACAAAAATCACTTCTACATTCTGACTTTTTTCTTATCTAACTTTTCTAAAAATCAAATAGCAAAAAAAGCTACTTTTCCACCGCTAATACAAACGGGCACTAAGTTGTGGATCAATGAGTAATTTTAGGATATCTTAACAATAGTTTATTAGAGTATCTTAGTTTATTTAGTATCTCAAGATATCTTCATCCAAATATTTAAATATTTGAATGAAGATATTGGGGTTATTTTTCAGTTTTATTTCCTGCCTCTAATTGTTTGCAATATTTTTAGTTCCCATCAAAATAATAACAACAACAATAACGATAAATATCTTTATATTGTTTCAGCCCATCTTCAAATTACCAAAATGCTATATAAATTTATTGATTATCTATTGTAACAAGGGCTTTTTAGTCTTTCTCCATTAAAGCCGTCGCTGCCTTAGACATCTCTTTGCTTTTTCTTATCATCGTTGACTCTAGCGTCAACAGGGAACAAAAACTGGAAGCTTCGCAATCCTTCTTTTCTGTTCAGCCCTGTTGCTCCTCGTCCCTGTTCACTGCAGTTGTGCATCCTTAACCGGCGCTGCCATGGTAGGAATAGCTTTCCCCTTCCTTTTCTGTTTAGCGCGTGCGTGCATGTGTTGATGTTCATCGTCAATTCCGTCTCTGCCTCTTTGCTCAGCTTATTGGGTGTAGTTTCTTGCAACCAGCCTTCTCTCTTCCTCCTCTGTTCTATTGCTGATGCTATTCGAGATCATGGAAGTCTCCTTCGTTTTCTCCTTCTTCCCCAACTCGATAAAACACTGTTATGTGGGGTCTTTTTAAAATACTCATCTTTCTTTAAATCTGTGATTGTCGTGTTGTTGGATATGATTAGTTTTGATGATGTCAAATATAGATATTAATTATTGAAAGCAAAAAGTTTACTTAATCTGTTTATCTCCTACATTGACTAACTACTGTGTTTAATGTAAAATATCTTGTAGATTAGTCAAGCAAAGAGAGAAGATATCAAGTTGGGTTGAAAAGATTCATGTGATTTAATACTGTGGATTATTCGAATAGTCAATTGTTATTCGAATAGTAAAACTTATTTTCAGTTAAGATATATTCGAATAACTCTCAATTTATCCGAATAAACAAAGTATTATTCGAATAATGAATATGCTATTCGAATAGAGGAGAACTGTTAACAGTTGAAAGTATTTGGATAAGCACATTAGTATTCGAATAGTATGCTTAAAAAAATTTTCTGAAAATAATTTAAGTGAAAAAGTATTCGAACAGTCAAGGCATTATCCGAATACTCATTGTGATTTCAAACTCATTTTCTAAATATGGTATTCGGATAGTAGGATAACTATTCGAATAGTAAGGGCACTATTCGAATAGTATGATGATTATCCGAATAAGCTTTTGATGAATTTCAACATCCAATATCACAAGACTATCAGGATAGTAAAGTTACTATCAGAATAGTAAGATTACTATCAGGATAGTAAGGAGACTATCAGAATAATATTTGACATATTTCAAAGAGGACTATTCGAATAGTAATGGAACTATCAGAACAGTCTCAGTGCAAAATTATCAAATATTATTCAAATAGTTGAATGACTATTCGAATACTACAAGACTATCAGGATAGTAATGGAACTATCAGAATAGTCTCAGTGCAAAAAATCAAATATTATTCGAATAATAAAGTGACTATTCGAATAGTCCATAACTGAAAAAGGGTGATTCTATTCGAATACAAGAAGTGCTATTTGAATAACAGCAGCAGACTCTGTTTCTTTCAGCAAGGGTGATGTTCAGTAATTTGGTCATATCTCCCAAACCACAACTCGGATTGAGGTGAAACCAGTGGCATATGAAACTAGACTTCCAATGTGTCATTTTGACACCAAGATCAAGTTGAAAGGAGCTCAGATGAGAGAGATATGATCTGTTGAAGTTGACACATGAATAAGCGTCTTATTCCAGAATAGCTTTGGTGTTTTGGACATAACTCCCAAACTACACATCGGATTGAGACAAAACTAGTGTCATATGTAACTAAACTTAAAGATGTTTCCATGGATAGGTCATGGGTCATATTTAGAGTTATATTCAAAGAGATATGTCTTCTGGAAGTTGGTGATCGAAATCAAGCTCTATTATGTTCCAGACCAATCGATACACATTGAATCTTAACTTTTGAAATACAAAGTTTTTGTGATTGATTCCAGTTGCTGTGCAAAGAAGACTTAAAGAGCTTTATAGGGATAGTTCATTTGCCATGGATTTATATCCAAAGAGTTACACCCTCAGAAGTTTATTCAAATATAGAGGTTGTAGTTTTCGTTTGTGAACATTCTTTCTCAAAGGTGCACTGTTCGAATAGAGCAAGTACTATTCGAATAATATCATATATTTTGTGTGAAAGACTATTCGAATGACGGTTGGAATATTCGAATATGACAGTTCATTATGAAGAATATTATTCGAATACAAGTGACACTATTCGAATAAGATCATTTGTTTTACAAGGCAACTATTCGAATAAGGAATTCACTATTTGAATACACTTCAAGTTCTAAAAGTTTATTCGAATAGAGGATAAAGTATTCGAATAAAGATTGCTCATTATCAAAGAAGGAGATTCAAATACAACAGATGTTATCCGAATAACTGATTTTCTAGAAAACAGAGTATCACCTCGAAACTTCTGAAAATCATTGAAATTTTGTGTGACTTATTCTTATTGATTCTAATCACTCTAACACTTCATTATATTAGTAATTAAGCATTTTCCAGGTGATCAAACAAGGATTAACACACAAGATAGAGAAAGCACTTTTGTGTCAGAAGTTTCCAACGGCTAGTTCAACAGTAATATTTTACGCCTCAACGGGAAGAAGAAAAGCTCAAACGGTCAAATGCTCTTCATCAACTATAACAAGAGAGTCATTCAAAATGAACGGAGATGAGAGCCCATGCCTACAATGTTGATATGCTATTACTCTGAATCTTACTTGACTGAAGCACTGTAATAATACTCCTACCATGTACTTCAGTGTTAATCATTATCTACTTCATATAGAAAGAAGTAATCTTTAATCATTCTATATTTGTGAGAGTTACTCAAGATTGGGGAATCTTGAGTGGGAAAAAAATTGTATCCTTACAGTGTGTAAGGGGGAGCTCATATCTCAGTGAGAGAATTGTAAAGGCTTCACAAGTGCCCGGATCAAACTTGTGAGATTGTAGTGGTTCTCAAGTACCCGGTTAAACTTGAGGGAGATAGTGGATTGAAATCTCAGGAGGAGCCTGGGGACTGGACGTAGGTCATCGTGGATTGGACCGAACCAGGATAAATTACAGTTTGCATCTTCTCTTCCCTGAACTCTTATATTTCCAGCATATATGATTTCAATAACCGATTATGGTTTTATATTTCACTACTTACATACTTATTGATTTCTTAAGATGCGAAAAGAATATCAAAGTAGTTAAGTTTTTATAATACACCCAATTCACCCCCCTCTTGGGTGTCAACCTATTCTAACACGTGTGTGAGGGTATGTTTTTAGTTTCATAAATTTTCTTCATTGTATTGTGGTTGTGCGTGGTACATAAGGGAAAATGGGAGTTGAAATAAGCTGAAAATTGTAGGTTAATAAGCTTGATGACTTTGTTTGAATGTGAATGCACATTAGGTGTTTGATAAAATGTTTGAAAGGAGAAATTAGAGTTAAAATGGATAGTTATACATGATTATTGTAGAATAAATCAAATTTTGGAATTAAGGGAATCTTGAGAAGTCATTTTGTTTCTTAAAGAGATAGAATTGGTAGTTTATTAGAATGGTGGTGTTTGTTACTTAAATTTTGATTGTCCATAAGGTGCTTGATAAAGTGATTTGTGGATGAATTTTAAAATTATTGCAGCAATTAAGTATGTTGAAGATGTTTGCTTTATGAGTTAATCTTGGGTGCCTACGAAGTGTTTGATAAAATGTTTAAAGGAAATGAGAGTTATGTGTGTAGTGAGATAGTTTTGATGAATATGATAGCATGTACGTAAAGGAAGAACAAGATATTTTCTTGTAAGTTTGACTGGATTGTTTTTGGAATGGCTAATTAGTTCTAGTGTGTGTGTATGTGTATACTAGAAGTAAAATTAAATTCAATATTATATCCTATGTAAGAAGGATTAAAGTCAAGACCTTTTGTATTTTCTAATTGACATGAATTTTGGTGTTTGATGTGTTTGTTTGGTGTTGATGGTTGTTTTGTTACATGATTCATAAAGATTGAGATTATGTTGCGAATCCCAAATTAAAAAACGTTAAGGGAAGACCATCAAGAAGGATTTTTCTTAATAAGATGTTATGGAAATTGTGCATAAATTATAGTTGGAATATTAATATTTTGTTTATGGGATATTAGGAGAGTATGAAGTGAATAAGTCGGGAGGTGATCACTAGGAAAGAGTTATATAATTGCGATCGCAACAAGTGAGTGAATAGTATCCCATTTATATTCTACTACTTGTTACATTTTCATTAAGTTGTCAATTTTCGATTATTATCTTCTAAAACCAAGTTTACTGGAACTATGTTATTGTTTATATATATATATGAATGATTAGATGAAATGACGATTTTATTAAAGCAACTTAATTGTTCCATATCATTCTATTCTTTACAAATCTTTATGCACGAGAATATAGAGGAATTATTTGGAATGATTTTTGTGAGCTTTATGCTGGGGTTCTTGGTTATGGAACATTCGTTACACTTCAATATTAAAGATTTTTTTTATATATATTGTATGAGGGAAAATTGGCCCCATGCATGCTTGAAAATGTTTTCGAGAGGACTGAATATAGAATGTAGCCCTTTGCGCGTCATGGTTAACATCGAGCTCGCTTGACTTTCATGGGCACAGCACTCACGCTTGATATTTGTCGGATTCGTTCTCATGGTTGTTATTCATATGTTTTGTACCTACGCTTGTTTCATGGCCTCGTGCTACACTTCATTACTTATCCTCACAGACTGTGTGTCTACACTTGTTCTCGTAGTTTCATGCTGCAATTGGTTATTTACTCTTGTGAACTATGTATACACGCTTGTTATATGTTTTGTTGAAGTCCTACAAGAAGATAGAGTTTGTGATTTATTGTTTTCAAATTGATTATGTGAAACAAATTGTTTTCTTACGTACTTGGTATTATACAAATTATTTTACTACGTACTTGGAATTATTCATTTAATGATCTCCTATACAATTTCAATATGCTTATCGTAATCTTTTGTATAAATTTGATTATAGTTATGATTTCATGGAGTTCACTATTATATCTTTACTATAGAGTGTCACCCAATCAATTTATTTCATTCAGCTCTTGTATTTATTTACATTAATGGGACGTTATTCATCAAAAAATTATTGTGGCCTCAGATAACACTGGTGACCTGCACCTTCAGTTGAATAGTGAAGTTTCTCATTGCTGATCAAAGCTTGTAGATATATTTTGGAAGAGCTGCTAATTGCTGTAAATAAAAATTGATTTATTTATTCAATTTGATATTAATATAAGTTTATATTTATGTATTTACTTATATAGTTTCGATGCTCCACATAATCTATAGGGAGGATCCTTGTCTTCCCTTGTAATTTTAGAATATATGTATATGTATATGCTATAGTGGAGCATAGCTCCGAATGCTATTATAAACATTTGGGTCATTGTAGAATTTTTGGGAAGTCTACTTTACAGAGGAGACTTTGCCCAAAATCTTGATAAGAGACTTAATATTTTGATTATATGAAGTATGTTATCATATATGAATTTTAAATGGTTTAAGCACGCTTAGGATTATTATACTAGTTATGATTTTGTTAATGGTATTATGAATAATATTTAATATGCATGTATAAGTTTAAGGATTAAAGAATGTGAGTTTCCTCGTATTCCATGCCGGTCACCCGGTAATTTTCAGGGTGTAACAATCAATTTCAGTTGTCATACATATTAATGCAATTTTCTGCAAAACTTGAGGTTTCTATCAACTAGACAACCTTAACTCTTTTGACTATGAATTTTTCTAGAAAAAATATTTTTAAAATTTATCGCAAGAATTTAAATATAGATACACATGGATTTTTTCCATGTGAGTTTTATTCACAAATTCCCCTTATTTCAACCCAAGCTTGAAATCAAAGTCTTGCCTTTGTGCATAAAACAGATTGCAGAATTTTGTAAGTAACACTTGCTCTTTGGGTCATAACTTGGTGTATATATATTAGAATTGAGTGCTATCAGTTGCATATGAAACTAGATACATGTGTCTTTATTCCTTAAAAATTTCAGATTTTATCAACAAGCCAAACAATACAATTTTTAGGGTGTCATATAAATTATGGATTTTCGGCTTTATAGTTTGATTCAATGTTTGGGCTTTATATTAAAGTGAGGTTTTTGGTAGTCAATTGGGTTAGAAATGTTTGGTGCCTAAGTTTCATGACATATCTTGATTTGAAGATTGTTCTAAAGCGTTGATTGCTAGTGTTCTAATCTCAAATATTATGGTATATGTACAGGAGAGAAGTTGATTTCAATCTTGCTAAAGATTCGATTCTTGATGGTTATAAAAATTGCTAGCTATGTAGTTCAGAGTCCAGGTGCGTGGATAAGCTTCTAACAATGGCTACTTTCAATAAAATGCTATATGTATATTTGTAAATGTGTTATTGGTATTTTGGAAGAACTGAACAAGTATAGACAGTAAAATTATTTGTTTAGCTTATTATTTTCTTTATAAAAGTATGGAACAGTTAAGGTTAGTTTATAGCTAAAGATTAATGTTTAGCAAGATTGTATTTACAGAAGAAGGTTCAACGGTATCTTACATGAGCATTATATCATTTCATGATTTTATACAAATCATATTTTAAGAAAGAAATTGATGTTATTAGAAGTTTATATTCAACATGAATTATGAGAAGTATTTGCTATGTTCAAGAATCTTTACAATTCCGTTTGTATTTATGAAAGTCATTCTAAAAGAAATTTATTGTATTAAGTACAATTTAATATATATATGTGTGTGTGTGCGCGCGCGCGCGCGCAACCATGTTCAAGCTTTTATGATCAAGTGCTCAAAGAGGAAGTTATGTTGTTTTTTTTTGGACAAATAAGAGGAAGATATGTTTTGAGAATATATGTTATGTTGTTTTTTGATTATTTTGTATAAGCTTATGCAATGAGACAAGTTTATTGAGCAGCTATATGCACTTCTAGCTTTGTGACTACCAAGTTCAACAAGAATGATTTACTATTTACTATTTTGCATAGTAACTCTAGGTTACTATATGCACAATGATTTACTATTGTGCATAGCAACTCGTGGTTACTATTTGCACAGTGATATACTGTTTTGCATTGTAACTTATGAGTACTATTTGCACAGTAATTTATTATTTTGATAATAACTTGTGGGTACTATTTGCACAGTAATATACTATTTTGTACAGTAACTCATGGGTATTATTTGCACAATGATATAGTAGAACCAGAATATGAAGTCCCAAGTAAAGAGTAAAGGCTACTACATTACATATTATTGTACTAAATTGCACACACAAACAAAAATGCCACTTTCGCAGGGAACGCGATTGCATTTAGCACATGCAACAAGCCTTTTAAACCCCTAGGTAGCCCTAGTGGACGAGTGGAGTCTCGTGAGGGTTTATAGAGATGGTACCCACAAACATTCGTGGCGTTTTAATTACATCATAATTTTTCTTGTTTGGTCTCATACTTGAAGTTGAAAGAATTAATGCCAGTATAAATGCCATCATCCATGTTATACGTAACTTGTTGCCCATTAGTAAGAGTATCACGCTGAGTGTATGAGAAGGGAACATCACATGAACCTGTTGTTGCTAGCAGACTCACTGTCACCATCGTCATTGGTGGCACAGTAACTTTGCACACAGTCTCCACTACAGTTGTTGATGTCTTAGTTTCTCCCCACTGGTATGCTCCATTAAATTCAGCCGAAATTTCAATTTTTCCTTCTGCAATGAATGGAACGCCGGTTTGAAAGCTAGTTTTGACACCCATCTTCAATGAAACACTGGCATTCCAAGTATTGCTCTTAGTCTCTGTATAAGAGAGCTTCACTTCTGCATTATTGGATTCTTGGGTCCAATTAATGGCAACTCCGGTGGCCATTGTGAGGACTCTCTGGTTGTAAATCCTGGCATCCAACAGACGAAAATTGACATTATAGATTTGCCTTGAAATAACAAGCTCTTCCACCTCTATTTGGGCCTCTCTAGAAATGGTGGAAACTCCAGCATTAAGACAATTTGTCTTGCCCTCGGTGGTGAGTCTCTTGCAGAAATTATTGTTGCCTAAGTTACGAAGAGCAACGACATTGTTGTCAACTTTGATTGGCCAAAACAATGTGTCGGAGTTCTTATTGGTGGTGTCATCTGAGTCAACCCATATCCAATTGGGGCTACGCCTCCAGAATTTACCGAAGTAATCGGACTTTACACGGATGCTTCCGTCATGAGTGGTGAAGATCTCGTTCCCAACTGTTGGATCGCCTACATCATTTGATGCAAACTGCAGATATTGGTGTCCCTCGATCCAGCGGGCACTGAGATATTGGCCATTGTCGCCCTTGAATGCAACATGTTTAGGCATTATCAATAGTGATTCCCAATCGATGATTGTGCAGACATCGCACGAATCTTTGTCAGGATTTTCTGATCCTGCAAATAAACAGGATTCAAAGGGTGCAGCCGCCCTCCATAAGCATGCATAGTGTCCAAGCTGGACGTGCAAAAATCGGACTGTTTTAGCATCGGCATCTAAGTAGATTGGCTTGAACAATGTACATGACCATTTGGATTGGTCTTCCTCAGGTTCATCAGCTCCCGCAACAATCCACCAATGGTTCTGGTCCTGCCTCACCCAATATTTGTTATTGTAACAGCATCTTATGTGCACTAGTTCATTCCCACTCTTTGCCATCTCCACTTCGAACTTTGCATATGGGCTCACAACCTCCTCTCCAGAGAATTGGAGAAACCCATGCACCTGCACATCTTCCTGTATATAACGCAAGTATTTGTTGTTGTAGTTTGATTTGAGCACCACAAACCTTGGCAATGACATTTTCACTCTAATCACTTCTACTCCTTCTTAGTGAACCTCACTCTTGTGCTTTGCTTTACTCCAACCTGTTATTGCTATTATTTATAGCAATATGCAATCACATGTGTGGGGCCCGACATGGCAACATATGATGCCATAACAATGTTATTGCTATTAATTATTACACAGGGGATGAAGAAGATTTGGTGTGAACACGTTCGTTTTGTTACGTGGTATATGCAATCACTTGTGTCGGGCCCCACATGGCAACATATGATGCCATGTTGTCACTTTGAACCAAATCTAGAGTTTTACAATCGGTAAAAGTCTCAGAGATTAAAAATATTGATTTTTCTTCTATTTTTTTGTTAGATACAACACTTTTGAATAAGATATTATATTTTTATATTTATATATTCATATTGCATATTTAAAAAGATTAAATAAATTATTCGTAATTTACTGTTTTATATTATGAAAGTTACAACTCTATATTATAAAGTGTACTTTTTAATAGTAATTTACCACATTATGTTACTAAAATATTTTACATTACAAAGTGTAAATTTTTAATTATAACTTACCATTTAATGTTACTAAAAGTATCACTCCATAAAACAACAAATATTGCAAGTTATGGGTTTATCTTCATAAATCCTAATTCTGCCATCAACAAACTAGCTCTCTTGATTTCTTTGAATTTCTGCGTACTCTTTAAATTCATATTTTCTACGTTCATTTTGCGAAATCGTGTTCGTCTTTCGTTGGTATATGTAATGACGTGTGCCCGGCCCCACATGGCAAATTATGATGCCTTCTTGTCACCTTGAACCAAATCTAGAGTTTTGCAACCGGTGAAAGTCTCATAGATAAAAAAATATTGTTTTTTGATACAACCTTTTTGAATAAGATATTAATTGTTTTTATATTTATATATTAATCATATTGCATATTTAAAAATAAATAAAATATTAGCAATTTACTGTGTTATATTATGAAAGTTACCACTCTATATATATATATGATAAAGTGTAATTGTTAATAGTAATATACCAAATTTTGTTTCTGAAATATTTTATATTACAAAGTGTAAATTGTAATTATAACTTACCATTTAATGTAACTAGAATTATTTCTAATTATTCAATCAAATTTGTTAAATTTAATTGTTGGATATATGTGCTATATATATATAGAGAGAGAGAGATCAAACATGTCAAACTTCAAGCAAATAGAATAACTACAAGTATTAAATTTATTAAGGTAAGTATTTATTACATTGAAACTTTTATGAATTATTGAAATAGTTAAAAGTACTGAATTAACTAGAAATCTGACATACATGACCAACGTGTATAAAACTTCAAATCTCGTGGTTTTCGTGGTTTTTGAGTGCGCCTCGTACATCAATTATTATATAAAACTTCAAATCTCGTGGTTCTCGTGGTTTTTGCCGGTCGCCACATGGTAACATATCATGCGCATGATGAAAGGCTCATGTATTATTCATCTTGGGTCCTACAATCTGCCGTTCCCCAGAAAAGCAGAAAGCAAAAAACATAAAGAAAAGCAGCCGATCCATAAGGATCCTTATCCGTGGAGTCATCTCAACTGACGCTATCTGCCAAAAGAAAAGAAGGGATATAAGGATCCTCTAAATGTTATCAATTCAACAGCATAGTCATATTAGCTAAATCTCAATCGTTGAGATGTTTAGTGGTCAGCATATTGCCACATGTCTATTTTTTCTCTTTCCCTTCTAAATGATATGCTTCAACCTTCAGCGTCTCTTTTCCATTCCTGCGTTCTTATCGGATGTTCTGTTTCAGCGTCCTCTCTAATTCATAGGATAGAATTAGAAGAAAACAATATAAATATATAAATAGAAGAATATAGATTATTGATATAAGATTTAAATTAATATAATAAACGTTCATGTGATATAATATTAGGACTAGGCCTTTTAGAACAATATTATCCAATACATATGATAAAAAATGATTTAATATTAACAACACTATGTAAACATGAAGCATGGGGAGTAAGAATAACTAGACCCTATAGAAGAAAAGATGAAAACTTTTAAAAGAAAACAAATGAATATGAAGTACAATTTTTGCAAAATAATAAACCTGTAAAAATACAACATATTTTAGCAATTTTAGCAATAATAGAAGTAAAGACACTAATACAAAAAATATGACCTATGACGCTTAATTTAGAGAACACTATGATGTTTAGGAAGTGCCGTAGCTTCCAGCGCTATTAGGAAAAGCTATGGTGCTTCTTGAATATATGGAAGCACCATAGCTTAAGTATTTCAATTTCTTTTTTTAATAAAAAGCTATGGCGCTTATTCAGAGAAGCGCCGGAAGAAGTATACTACTGCAACGACGCTTCCTAGGGCAAGCGGCATTGGAGGTATATCACCTCCAATGGCGCTTATTCAGAGAAGTGCCATTGGAGGTGATACACCTCCAATGACCCTTCCCCTGGGAAGCACCATTAGATGTACGTTTTTTTTTTCGATATGCATTCAACCCACATTCAATCCATAGCAATTTACATTTTACAAATCCACAATAGTAAAAATTCAAGCCAGAATCACATCAAATCAGAATGAAATAATAACTCAAATCAAAATAATTAATTCATAAAACCAGTACTAATGTAATTTGATTACAACGTAACAAACAAGAACAACTAATTGTAAGTACCCATGTATATAGAATGTAGGTAAGAAATAATTTTAATGTACAACTAATTCATATACAACCAAGATGAATATGCAAGAAATAACCTACGTATGTACCTAAATATTAGCTAATTCCTTGACCATATATTCACACAATTCTTGAATAATTTCATCTATTTGTTGCTCAGTCAATTGGTTACAATGTTGATATTTATAATACTACATAAAAAACATGCACAGAAAAAATTAAAATTACTAAAAATCAATTAACTTAGACACTTATCAATTAAATTTAAAACACAGTAATTGCAAGTAAAAAGAACTTACTCGTGTAGGAACAAAAATGTTATCACGAGTAACTACATCTTTCATAAATTTCATAATATAATAACCACAATCATTGTTGTTTGGTTGGAATGGGTACTGACAATACAATGAAATAGTTAAGTAAACATTTGAAGAAACATTTTTGAATAACAAAATTGGAGTAATTAAATTCATATATATAAACACCGCAATCTTCCTCCAGGGATAACTACTGGCTGGGTCTTTACGTGTAGAATAAGCCAATCCAACGTTGCTTCGGTAAGCGGTCAATGCACTAACAAAACAAGCAGTGACTGATTAATTTTGGTAATTCAATATAATAATGACAAATATTTACACATATGCCCATGCACTTTTTTATTGATTATAATCTTCAAATCATGCCGGTTGTCTAGAGAGCCGGTCTTTATAGGATCCAAATAGTAAATCCCAGGGACTCCAAGTGATGCTGGATAGACAACAATTAAAATCCAATGTCCCCTAAAATATTTTAAAGATTTTACTTCGACAATCATGTTATAGTAAACGTGGAAGAATAAAAAAAACATATATTAAAATAATATCGCAAATAACTTACCCTGGATTGTATGGCACAATAATTAAAATCCAATGTCCCTAACATCATTAGATAGTGCTTCCGCATCTAATTTATCCTGGCAAAGAGGAGTGGGTTGACAAATACAAATCTATGCGCCCTTTCCGTGTGCAGTAATAGATTGTGGTACAAGTGCCTTTATAGAAAATAAACAATGTCATTAAAACCTAAAAAAACTTAATGATGAATAATAATAATAACAGTGATAGACGATGACGATAAAGTACCTAATCCATATGTTGATGGCCATCACACCAAGCCAATCACGAGTAAGCACATCGTTCAGCACATGATCATCGACATGATCATCTATAACTGCATGATAGATGTTGATATCGAAACGTATTGATTGACCTCCTCGACTCATCAAAGCTGGTACCATTGATGCCATTACTGGCGATATGAGATCATCTTTCAGTTGCTGGTTGAGAGCTGGGACTTATGTTCGGTTGATGACCACTTTGAATTCTTCTCATGCCCTTCAATTCGTTTTCCTTTAGCACAAGCAGCAACCTAAAAATATAAAGAAATTAAATAATGTGGTTTTAGACGAAAGTGTATAGAAAAAGTAAAAAGAATTGTAAATTAACTACCTTTTCATATAGCTCAATCAAACTTATTGGCCATGCAACATAACCACCGACAATATCTTTCACCATTGTTGCTTCATCCAAAGAAGGGATTGGTAAAGGGGCATCATCAATTGTACATACATCGACCCTAACTCTAAGTGTGTTTGGCGGCAATGGTGAATTATGCAAGATATCACTTTCGGTGTCTTAGGCCGCGCTGACATCCTCCGCGTGCTTGAAAGAATCATCGATGTGCAACTTTCAGTCTGAAACGCCTTTATGAAAAATAGAGTTAAATATATTAAGGTACACTAATGTATAACATACAAAAAAGTGAAGTGGAGAAGAAATTAATTACCATATGAATGGGAACTTTAGGCACAAAGGGCCTGCTATCCCTGCACTCGTGCTGTCACACATAGGACTCGGTGTTGGCCTAGACTGTAGTAAGGCATCAATTTGCACCTTCAATAATGCATTTTTTGTAACCCCTTCCGTAATTATGATTCGAAATACGTGATTAAACGAATTAAAGACCAACGAATAATCAAAACTCATTTTAACTCCCATCCTTGAGATAGGGTTATCACAAATACTTTTAGAAATCCAAATGACCTAATCTCATATTCACATTTCGAAAACAATTACCTCGAAAAAATAAATCACATTTATACATATCAGAGTGCACAACACAATTCCCAGCAAACCCCAGGTTTCATACCTTTATTAAAGGGTATACAAATTCCCAAACAGGGGATTACACAATACCTTTTCACCATATACATCCCAAATCCAAAGACGAATAAAAATTATACAATACTCCCAATCTATGCTAACCAACCACTAACTAATACTCCTAACCAGGAGCTTGACTAGTCCTTGGTTGCTTGCTTCTTTCTCGAACTGCTTGCCCAGTCTGGAAGGTTAGTCAATGGAAAGAATGAGATTCAAAAGAATCCCAGTAGTAACAAATCACTCATACCACACATAATCACATAGCATGCAAGAATATCATCATTCAGCACAGCAGCACAAATAGCCTTTCATCTCACATAGTCAATCTCTCATAAACTACGCCCTAGTGGGACGGTCCTCCGCCATGGAAACCCCCCATACAGCCGCAAGTGAAAGACATATAAATACACAAGCTTCACAGCATCCGCAACATCACAAAACAATGATGACACATACAAACATTGCATTTACACATAGTATAAGGGAACACTACTACAAAAAAGTAAAGTTGTGGTGCTTATAATTGCATTAGCTATGGCGCTAGAGAAGTGCCACATATCTGGACGGCACTTAAAGAAGCTGTGGCGCTTGAAAGTGCCACATCATTTAATTTTTTTTTTAAAAATCTTAAAAACTTAAGCTAAAGAAATTTTTTTATTTAAATTTACAAAATAATATTAATTGTCCAGATTTATTTTCAAAATTGAAGATATTGAGGCCAGTGTTAAACTAGAAACTACTGGCAAAAAAGTTAAGTTAAAGAAACTTATATTATGATAAAAATATTATATTTTTCTTAATCATGCGTATGGACTGGACTATTTTCTTTTAAATTACTAAAATAAGGTTTTTTGAAATTAAAAATTTTTCAGGCAAAAAATATTAAAATTGCTTAAGCTTAATCTGGAATCAACTACTCCGAATATGTAAAAACATATGTATACGTTGGTAAATGATTTTGTACTTTAAAAAAGCTAGAAAATATGGTAAGGGTTAATGTATACATGTACATTACACTAAGGGAACTTCCAATTAGTTGGAAGTCCTAAAATAGGATATATAAAACATGCAAACACATCTGCATAATATTGACTATTAATTTGAAAGAAAAAATTACAAGGATTATATGCCAAAAAAAAAAGAAGAAGAAGCCTGTTGAACTTACAGTTTAATTGATCAGTGTAGTAGAGTGGGGGACCACGTTGCCCGTTGGTGACGCAATGTTGAGTGAGGAGGAGGAGGAAACTTAAGCAGTTGGGACTAACTAGAGTGGGGAACAAAAGTGGAAGACAATACAAAGAAAAGGGAACAATTGAGACAGGAGTGGGGATGACGGTTGGAACAAAATAAAGAAGTAGATTTGATGATGAAGACGTGTGTGCGTGTGGGTGTATTTTAAAATGGGAAGATGACAAGAAATTGAGGGAGGGGGCGACGTCCATGGCAAGAAGATGAGAAAGGGAAAGTGAGAGAGGAGGGAATAATTAAAGTGGGAGTCAAAGTAAAAGAGAAGGAGGGGGCCATATGCGGAAAAGGAAAAAAAAGATAAGGGTGGGCGTGGGGGCAATTATGATTGGTTGGGAGTGGATTACACTATCCACTTAAAGGTTAAAGAAATATTTTTTAAAAAATTTTAAGGCCAGCTGTGGCGCGTGGTTGGTCAGGTGCCACAGCTGGTGGTAAACTTTTTTATATATATAGAACCAGCTGGTCACGTGGTGGCCAGCTGGTCAAAATTTTTTTTTTAATATATAACTAGCTACCACAATAAAAAAAAAAGTTACTTCAACCACGTTCTTTTCAATTATATTTATCAATTAAAATAGCTTTTTGTATGGTGAAAAACAGCAAAGAAATTGTATTTTAAAGTTTACATTGATAAGAAACATAAGTATAAAAGTTCGACCTTTGATTTAAGAAACATATGTAATGGCATCAAGTTTTGTAAAACAAGACTATTTCTTTTCCAATTCCTAACCACATGGTTTTTTTTATATATGAATATATATAACTATTTCATTTTTTTCAATATTGCACCATAATTAATTTTTTCAAAGTTGCACGAAGTTTAAAAAATAAACTATGCTCTTTAAAATTTGTAAGTAATGCAACTTACTAAAATTTTTTAAAATGATATATTGATTGTGTGTTGCACTCAACCATATCATGTTTAAGGCCTATATATATTATATTATACAAACACACCCACATATTGTTAAAAAATGTTCAAGGCCTACCATTAATTTCCTATTCCTATTGACCTCGAAAAATGTCTTATTGATTCCAAGTGGTCTAAATATTCCATTTTCCCATTTCCTTAGATACTCATTTTTTTTTATCATTCTTTATACAGAAGGCTACAACAGCTTTTTGGAAATGTCTTCAATTAATTTTCGGTTTGATATTGAAGTACTTTATGTGATAGGAATGGAATTGTAAAACAAGATTGCGGCTTTACCCTGTTTTTCAGTTTTCTTTGGCCAAATTTTTTTGTATAATATAACTAGCTGTGGCGCCTGGATTTCCAAGTGCCACAAATAGTAAAATTTTTTTATATTATAAGGGGCCACTTGTGGTTCCTGTCAAGGCAGGCGTCACAAGTGGCTTACACCAGCTGTGGCGCCTGGTAAAACCAGGCGCCACAGCTGGTCAGTGCTCCCACGTGTGGCGCCTGTCTTGGCAGGCGTCACACTTGAGCCAACCAGCTGTGACACCTAGTCCATCAGGCGCCACAGCTGGTACCCAAAATTAAAAAAATAAAATAAAATAGAAAAGGAAAAAAAAGGCAGTTGTGGCACTTCTTTAAAAAAAATGGCCACAAAATGTGCGCCACCTTTCGACCTTTTTATAGTAGTGGAAGAGTCATTACCATATTCTTTCCAGCTGTACTCCGGCACCAGAAGATCATGATCAGGGAAAACATCAAATCCTAATAATAAAAATCAAGGACATAAGGTTATTCCCTTTTCCAACCTCTCAACCTCCAAACACTTAGAGTTGATTATCATTTAAGACCTTTATGTGGCTACTAAAAGCCCAAACGTATGTCTAAAGGGTTAGGAGAGACTATACCAAAAACTACCTTTCAAAAGTGCAAAATACTGATTTTTGGGGGTTGGCCGCGGCCCACAAATCTACTGGCCAAGGCCAAAAATAGGTCAAAAACATTTGGGCCGGGGTCCATAACCTCTGGCCGCGGTCAAGAAAATCCTGTTTCTTGGCTGAACTTCTAAAAATCATAACTAATTCTGGAAAAATCAAAATGTGGTGATCCCAAAGCCTATTGAAATCTATTTAAGTCCTATTTACTAGAAAAATATGGACAATTACAAGAAATCACTACACAAATACAGAATTGCTCAAAATCCAACATTGCTCCAAAGCAGATTCCAGTTTTAATCTCAAAATTTGAAAACTCATAACTCCCAGTTCACAAAATGAAATGACATGAATTATATGTCCATTTTGAAGCTTGGGATATGAACTTTAAGACTAGAAAGTTTCAAAATTTGTAGACATCATTTGGTCATTTAAAACGTCCACACAAACAAACTGACCAGTATAGAGTTTCAATGGAAAGAATTCCAAGTTTTGCACATTTGCTTCCAATGGTTCTAATTTCAGATCAAACACTATTCCCACACAAATTTTCACAAGGAATCCATTGGAAACACCAAAACAATCAAATTCACATCACATTGACATGTTTTCCCAATGAACACAACATGTCGCACAATTTCACATCACAAAACCCACATTGCAATTTCTTTCCATTCAAAGTTCTAAACCAATTCCAATGGCATCAAAACACACTATGACACTATTTTCAACACAATACACTAAAAAATTCATCCATTTCACAGTCATACCAAAATCATGTCAACATTCACAATTCTCAAAACTCAACTAATGACCACAAAACTTAGGTCAAAATGCATCAAATACTCACCTCTTCCTCTTCCTCCTCCTCAAGCCAATTTCTTGATTCCTCTTCTTTCCAATTTCTTCAAGCTCTCAAACACCGTCTTTCACAAATCCAAAACCATAGCAATTAAACTCTCATCACTACGAACAACATTATAGAAGAGTGTTTAAGCATTAGTGGTCAACAACAAGGCTAAAACCTCACCTTTACATTTCTCTCTCTTCCCTTAAGTTCGACATCCATGGAGAATGAAGGAAAGAGAGAATGAGATCAGATTTTTGGGGCAAAGGAGGCCTTTGGACATCCTAAAGAGAAGAGAGGAGAGAGGGACGAGTTTGACAATTTGACCCAATCCAAGGGCTCACATGTTGTCAAGTGTCAAGATCTTCGAACATCTCCATAAGCTCACATGATCACATGCACACATGATTCCACCCTCTTAATGTCTTAACAATCAATCACAACCATTGATCTTTAAGTTACCAATGAGCTTCCTCTTCAGTAATTGATCAATTGGTTAGTAACTTTCCCATTTTTCCCCTGATTATGGCAATTGCTCTTGAATCACCACCAAACACATTTTCTCATTTCCTTTCACCAATCATGCACCCTCCCCTTCTCTTATAATACATTTTAAGCTTTGACACATAACTAAGCTTAAATGTAGGGTTTGGGCACTGATTACAACACATTAGAATCTCAACTCATGTCACATTCTCCAAAAGTATTGATTTAACGACAATTACATTCACTTATGGAGTCATAATCTCTTAATTGAATTTTGGGGTGTTGCATTTTTCTCTTGCATCAAATGCATATGATCAGTGAATTGCTCTACTTGAAGCTCGTAGCCACTAATCCTCTGGTCTACATGATGCTTGTAGTTAGAAATTTGCTCCTGTAGTTGTAGTAAGTCATTTTTTGTGGCTCACTTTTTGGGTCCGTAGTACGATATTTGGATTACTGTAAAACTAGTACCCTGAACATGACCATCATACTCAGGAGCTCCAAGCACTCTGTTAAGCAAATCGTCGCGACTAACATAATGCGCCAAGTCTGGCTATCTCAATAAGAATTACAAAAATATTAATTACCATAAAATATGGTCCTTTAAGTGAGGCTAAATGTTTATTGTATGTATAATCCACTACTTACACAATATTCGGTAACTTGTCTGGCTTGTTCGCTGGGAATTTTGCTTTTTTGTTCATGCAGCCTGCCAGCCACAAATCATGCCGAGGTATATGTGTGGCATCATCAGAATGCGCTTCTTGCAGTTGCATATCAAAGTTAGTTTTAGTTACAAATTAGGCATACTTATTATATTCATATCAAATAATGATTAATTCTTACTAATTGTTGCTCCAACGTTGCTTACGAGACCAGTCCTATCATGTACCGATATGGCATGTTGGATGCGTTTTCACGATTTCGCTCATTTCCTGTTTAAATCCAAATGATTCATATCAATAAATATTAATTACTACTACATCTGTGATCAGTCCTTTCATGTACCAGTAAAGGCTAATATCATATTACCGTAAATTATGGAGTAGTATATGAGGCCACAAACTCATCCCACTACTCTTGAGTTATGATCCCATCATACATCTTCGACGGTGTAAGAATAATAATATCATTGTCGTCCAGCAAGAAGAATTTGGCAAAAGCATAGCGAAAATTTCTCAAGAGTCAGCCGCATTTTTGCAGCACAAATTTCTCTTTATCATCTTCAATTATGAAGCAAGACTGTAAGAAAAACCACATATAATTTGTTAGATTGTAATTTCATGATACAAAACAACCAGAATAATAAAGTAAATAATGTTTACCTTGACAGAATTGAAGAGCATATCACCATAATCTTTCTTCATGCGGCGCCAATCTAAAACAGTAATGGGGACCCTTTCTCTGACCAATGTCCCAGTGTAATTAATCAAGCTGCTGGCATTCGGCCTGACTAGATTTCTCTTTTAGAGAGTGTCACTAGTCACTGGTATCGGGAAAGTTATCAAGCAGAAGAAGCTGAGCCTGTGGTATATAGGTCCTTTTGAGATTCTTGCGAGAATTAGGCCTGTTGCGTATCGAGTAGCCCTACCTTCAAAATTGAGCAGACTCCATGATGTATTTCACGTTTCCCAACTGAAAAAGTACCAACTGGATCCATCTCACATTGTTGCGTATGAAGAAGTCGAATTGCAAGACAACTTCACATATGCGGTAGAGCCAGAACAGATCATTGATCGAGAAGATTGATGGCTCAGACACCGAAGCATTCCGTTTATGAAGGTCATCTAGAAGGGAATGACTCAGAGAGAAGCGACTTGGGAAGTGGAAGCAGATATGTAAAGACATTATCCAGAGTTTATGGCTCAAGTTGTGTGACAAATTTTGAGGACGAAATTTATTTTACGGGGGGAGAATTGTGATGACCCAAAAATTGGATTAAGGGCATTAGACTTCAAAAGTGTATGTAATTATTGTTGAATAAACACTTTTCAAGAATACGATGTGAACTTTGATTTGAATGTGTTTCAGTTAGTGCCTAAACTCTGCATTTAAGCTTGGTTGTGTGTTAAAGCTTAAAATGGATCCTAATGTTAGGGAGGGCGCATGGTTGAGGTAAAGGAAACATGAAATATGTTTAGTAGTGATTCAAGTGGAATTGTCATCATCAGGGGCAAAATGGGAAAAAGGAAAAGTTACTGACCAATTGGTCAGTTACCAAAGAGGAAACTCATTACTGACTGAAAGATTAATATTTGAGATTAGTGCTCAATGGGCAAGAGGGTGGAATTACATGCCTTAAAGTTCATGTGTGCCATGGTGGAGAGAACAAGATCATGACACTTGGCATCATATGAACCATGGGATCAAGGTCAACTTTTCAAACTCTTTCACTCTCTCCTCTCTCCCTCCAAGTCGGCTAAGTTGGCATGGGGAAGCCAAAAACTGATCTCATTCATCATCATCCCATCTCTCTTCTCACTTTCATTGTCGCCCAACTCAAGGAAGGAAAGAGAAAGTGAAAGGTGAAGATTTAGCTTGGTTAGTGTCCCCTTTAGCCAAATGCGGTGTTGAGGGCTTCATTGCCATGGTTTCAGAATTGTGAAAGGTGGTGTTTGAGCACTTGAAGAAATTTGAAAGTTGTGGAATCAAGAAACTAGCTTTGGGAAGTTGAAGAGGTAAGAAATTACTACATTTTAACCTAAGACTTGTGACCATTGGTTGAGTTTTGACATTTATGGATTTTGCCCTGATTATCATGTGATTTGAAATGAATGAATTGGATGTTGTAATATGTGGAAAATTGTATTAGGTTGTGTTATTGTGTTATTGGTATTAGTTGGAATTTGAAATGGAAAGTTTGGAAGTTGATGAGTTGTGTGCTTTGTGGTCAAAAATCGAATAGGTATTGATAGGTTGAGAATTGGGTTGTTTTAGAGTTTCCAATGGTTTCCTTGTGAAAAGTCGTGTGGGAATGAGCTTTGGATTAAGTTTTGGAACCCTTGGAACCATAAGTTGCAAGTTTGGAAAATTCTGTCAGCTGCCACATTTTGGCTTCTGATAAGCCTTACTCGAGTGCAACACTATATTTTCCCTTTTTCTTTAGTTTTCAACTGCTCTTCCGTGCCAAAAAGGCAAGAGTTCATCTCTTCACTTGGGGGTGATAGGGGTTCTCACTCGTGTGCATGTGCATTTAGTATTATGAACACGTGTCTCGGGTAACACTCGTAGGCTATTTTTCAAGAGTGTGCTCTAGCACTGGCAAGTATTGTGCCGTCACTCGAGTGCCAAGGTTAGTGCTTGAGTGAACTTCCCACTCTAAGGTCTTTTTGTGCTCTCAGGTAATCACTTTTTGTGCCTCACTCGATAGGACTTGGGTGAATATGAGACCATCAAATGAGTGTTGAAGATATGACTCTAGTCCAGTGGTGACTTTCTAACTTTGTCATTGCTCTCTGTCAAGCACTCGCGCTAGTAAGCCATCTTTACTCGAGTGTAAGTCATCACATCACTCGAGTGAGGCCTTCTTCGCTCGAGTGCATTAGCCAAAAATCAGTGTTTTGCTTCTATAAGAGGGATCTTTAGTATAGTTTCTTCCAACCCTTTAGGCATGTGTTTAGGCTTCTATTAGCCACCTAAAAGTTCAAATGATAACCAACTTAAAGTGTTATGAAAGGGAGAACTTGGAATAGAGATTAATCTGTCGTCCTTGATTTTGGTTTATAGTGTTCAATATTTTCCCTGATCGTGAACGAACCGTGCCAGAGCACGTCAGGAAAGAATAAGGTAGTGACCTTTTCTCTTATGCTATATATGATGCATTGTATGTTTGTTTGATCATTGATTTGTGATGATTTTGGATGCTGCAAAATCTGTGGATATGTGAAAGCTGAAAGGCTATATGTTGGTCTTTCACCTGTGGCCCGTTTTGAAGGAGTACTTTGGGGTATTGTGCTCACAAAAATTAAGATTTTATAGTTGTTTGTTGTTTGCTTTGTTTTGTTGCATCCAAAAATTTTAAACTTTGAGTAAATAGCTAGATTAATGTTGACTACTTGTTCTAAGCTTGATGATATTTATATTAGTTCTTGCATTTTGCTCTGGAAAAAAAAGGGAAGAAAATAAGCAAGAGCTACTCATTGAGTAATTTTGTAACGTGTCATAATTTATATTTTTCATAGCTTATGAATGATGCAGCTGTTTATTATATTGATAATTATAAATATATAACCAAAGTCTCTAAGGCTCTATGAAAAGATATAGTCGGCATTACAATCCTTTAGGATTTAGGAATTGGTTATCTTCTCAATATGGACTCCTCTCTAAACTCTGGAGTCAATTGCTCAGTGACTTCTCAGAATCCAAATCTTTAAATTCATATGTAATCCATCACCATGGCTTGCATGTGAAATCAGACGACATGGAATAGGAAGATGACACAAATAACATATTGCAGGTGATAGAGAACATAAGTTATGAAGAGTTACTTAGAAAATTGGGTTAATGTACAAATTTGTTTTGAAAGTTTTCACTGAGAAGTAATGTTGTTATTAAAGTTTTTTTAGGTTCAATGTTGTTCATTTCCATTAAAAGGTTAACGTTCAACATCAACATTATTTTTTTAATGGTATAGGACAAAATTGCTACATTTTGAAACTTTTAGAGTAATATTAAACCTGAAAAAACCTTCTGGGCAACATTGCTTCTCGGCGAAAACTTTAGGGGAAAATGTGCACCTTAACTCTAGAAAATCTGTTACAAATGCAGAGGAGCTGAGAATTTCAAACTTGAAAATTCAGATCTCAAAAAAAGAGATTATGATTTTGAAGAGTCAGATGGAGAAGCACAAGGATCAGCTCGACCATGTTCAGAATGAATTGAATATGAAAGAGGACAGGTATTAGGGTTGCAAAAATAAACAGCTGCGTTGGAAACCCATGCACCTTGAGTCTATTGTCCATCTATAGTTTTTCTTCTAACAAAGTTGCTATATCTGCCTGTGGCTGATTTTTCTCTAGAGACCTGTTCCTGGGCATTAAGCATTTCAACCTTCAGTTGAAGTTCATTATTCACCCAATCTTCTTGCTTTTTGTTCCATTTCAGAGATTTTGCTTCTTTCCCAATAACCTAATTACAAACAAACTGCAATTTTCTCAGTTGCTTGGAGCTATAAAATATGATTTGATCTGACTGGAGAGCTAAGGTACTTGTGATCAAATAACTTCTATTCTACACGGGAATGAATCTTCTTCTCCTGTATTTCAAATGTCCATACATATAATCAAAGATAATTACATCTACTTGTTTTCCATGATATTGTAGTTTACTTGGCAATTTATTTTTATTGGCTGGACAACAAATATACCACAATTTGAACTGTTTGTGACGCTTCTGTCGATTCTTGCTAAGGAATGGCTTACTTGAAACCATGCTAAACTTATTATTGTCTGATGCAGACAATTAAATCAGGGAGATCTTTCATTAAGTTCAACCAAAAAACTCTGTTCAATTGATGCATTTGGTATGTAACTCTGTTCAGTTGATGGATTTGGTATGTGAGCTTGACCTATACTTCTGTGCAAAATTTCAAAAGACAACCTTAAGACCATAATTTATTGCTTATTTGAAGAAAGATGCCTAGTGAACTGGCTAATAAACTTCAACTAGTCAGGTGTCCTAGAGTAGGCTACTTCTAATTGATAATTTTATGCATATTCAACTTAAGAATTTAGGAAACTTATTTAACATACAACTTGTTTTGAAGTTGCTATTAAATCGTCTTACTGCATAAAGAAGGAAAAGTGAGGATGTGAAATTAGTGTCACATGAAAGTGGAAAAACTCGGCAGAAACTCAACGTTTCTGAGGATACATCTTGCAAGAAAGAGCAACTAGTTTTTTATCTCGAGAATGTTGAGAGAACAACAACAGTTGTCGCTGCTTCCTCAGGAGAATTTTCCTTGGATAATAACTGTAGAAACTCTCAACATCAAAATGGTCCTAGGGAGAATGATTTGGGGACCAAAGCAACAGAGTGTTCTTCAGTTGAAAATGTTGGATGCAAGGGATCAAAGTGAACATGGAGAGCAGGTTGAAATTTCCAATTTATCAGACGAAGATCTGGAAAATGGGATGGATTCCAGGGAACATTCAATTTTTTAACAATCGACTTCAATGTTAGTATTTTGATAGTATGGGGTAATATTGTTTTTTTTTTTTGAAACTTTGGGTGGCAACATTGAATCTTATTGAGAATATCAGGTTTAGAAATATTAATTAATTATTATTATTAGGGATATTGTTTAGTATTTATTAGGATTAGAGTGGATTATGATATATTTTAAGGTTAGAGTTTGTTTATTCTTATCCATATAAAGGCCTCCTTATACTAGCTGTTATTCTCAAGGATCAATAATATTTAGAGTATTTCTTATGTTCTTCAATGTGATCCTTCAATCTCAACAATCTAAAAAAATATCTGGGTTGACATTACTCCTCAGCGAAAATTTCTAAGGCAAATTTACACCTGAATCCAATAATGAAAGTTGTTATTAAAGGGATCGAAAGAGGAGTTATATTCTGCAACAGGTGAACAAAATCTCAAAAGTGACATTCCAGGAGGTGCAAAATCAACAGCAAATGCCAAAGAAAGTTCCTCTACTTCCAAAAGTACTGCAAACTTTGCCTCTGAGAAAACAAGCATTAATATTGCTGTTTGTATCGATAATCATGTAATATCTTCTAATGAACTGTTGAAGCAATCACAGAGTAGAAGAGACCAACATTAATATTTCAAGAGGAAACATTTCATCAGGCTCTAGATTGCCTGAAGTGCGATGGTATATGCATTTTGATCCTAAATTTAAGAACTGATTGTCAATATCTTATTTGAACTGCTTGATTGGAGTTTTTACCAGAGTAGAAGAGACCAACATTTTGATTATAGGGAGTATATCCTCAATACACTTTCAGCAATGAAAGTGCACTCTACTATTGGTTTTTCTGTATGAATATTAAAGTAAATTATCTTGCACTTGTACCTCTATCCCCCTCCTCTAATCTTTCTTGGTGCATTGTTGTGCCAATCTCGATTAGACTATAGTAATCTAATCTATGCATGTTTCATAATGCTATAATTTAATATGCAAACATTCAGGACTACTCATTGATGGACATACTTTCTAGTTCAATCTTTGAAATAATGTTCCATTCTTAATTAAAGATACTTTACAAGTATTCCAGATTGATATTGATGGGGGAAACAGTTCAAGTGGTAAGCAGATGATAATGTACTTTGAAGTTTTCTTATAGCCTTTTTTTATCTATATATATATATTTTAAATTTTTTGTAAGAGAATTAATTGAACTTGTGATATTTTTCCCAAACTATCACCCTTCCCACCATCTTAGTTGCCTCGTGGTTAGTCTCATGATAGATGCCGCCTTTTTGTGTATTACCAAGACTGCTCTAGCTAATGAGCAAAGGCAGGACATCTAAGTTTTTCTTTAAACTTGCTTGCATGTAATAAAAAATCATATCAAGATATTTTCATCATATATATATATCTATATTTGAATGCTGGATTTTTGTCTCAATATTCAATAAGAATGATAGAACCTTAAGCAACCTTGTAGTAATCATGTTAGGAAATCAGAATACAATTCCACTAAACAGACATAAAGAGACAGGATTGCATAACTCTGTAGTAGATGAAGTAAATGATCCTAGAAAACAGAGCATAAAGGAAATATGCATGACAGCAATGAAGTTGCTTCCAAGAGGTTCGCATTTTTTAATGGATTTCTTCTTGCTTCATTTCCTCAGATTGTAGAATCAGCGTTTTACTTAGTAACCTTATAGTAGGTTACTCAGTAGTGGCCTATGGGTTCAATTGTAAACTTCAGTAACAATAGCTCCATCAATGGATACAGTTTTAGTTTTAATATTTTTTTTCCAAAACTCAGGTTAAAGCTATGGATTTTTGTGGTCAGATTATACTTCATTTTTTATAATTTTATATTTTTCATACTCTAGAATTAAATTTAGTTAAAGCTATGGATTTTTGTGGTCAGATTGTTTTATTTGACGAAGAAAACAACTGTTAAATTTTTATATGAATATTGAAGTAAATTATCTTTCGCTTCTAGTTGTGTTTCGTGAAATGATATTTGAGAAATGGGCCAGAGACAGTGAAAACATTAGACAATTGCTAACCTTTTCCTGGTAAAGAGAGCTCACAAATATAGATTGTGATCCATACAGTGCATAGCCATGTAGGTGAGTAAGTAGAATCCGCAATCCAAAACACACCCACTTCGATGAGTTTTCAAATGTACTCTTATTGTCAACTGTACAAAAAAATTAGCTTATGAGCCGTATTCATCTATATATTTCCTGGAGACATGTATACATGATTGTTTGATTCGCTATTTAATATTACTTTTATTGATGATCAATGTTGGAAGGTTAAGTATTCATATTGGTTAATTTGTCTTCATTCTTTAAAAGTGTTCAGAGTCTAAATGCACTAATTTAATATGCATACATTCAGAGATCACTTATGGACATACTTTCTAATCCTACCTTTCAATTAATGTTGCATTCTTAACTGCAGATACTTTCATTGTATTGCAGACGTTGCTCCTGAGAATGTGCAAAGACGTGGGTGCCGATGCTAATACAAAAATTGTTGCTGACTTTTTGATACACTCTGTCCTTTTTCCCACATTTTCTTGGGTCCTATGGTGATTCTCCACCCTTCCCCCGTTCTTTTTCAGTTTGTGTTGGGAACTTATATTTGATCTTTGACTTGATTATTCTGTTGAATGTTGATTGTGATGGACTTGTAAGCATGTTCAATTGAATTGCCACAAGTTGTTTGAGCTGCTTACGCAAAATTTTGCAAATGGCATTTTATTGACAGTCCTTGATGATTAGCCTGATACTTTATATTTCAATTTTTTTATAACCCTTTTAGCCACATGGTGTCCATGCATTTTTTGGATTCTACTATTAAGTATACGAGAAACTTACTAATCTGGATTAAAGCTTTGCAATTATGATGCCTCTTCTAAGGAGTATTTTCAAATAAAGTGAGATTCGAACTCAATTCATTCATTTTGTAGTCTATAGTTTACCACTAGACTAACTACTCTTGGATGCTTGTATTTCAATTTAGTTGGTTGATTGTTGTGAATTGCGGTAGTCCTAAGTACTTCATTATTGTAAAATAAATCTCCTAGTCAAGTTTTTCATTTTTAGGAAATCATTTTTTCAGATTTCAAAGTTCAAGTAGCTTTTTTTTTTTTTTTGGGTTTCATCCCAATTATAAATAAATTTTCTAAAGAAAAATCGATCTATAAAATTTAGATAAAGTTCATTACTTGAATATTTTCTTTTATAAATTATTTCATTTTCTATTTAATATTTATAAAGAAAAAATCAATCTATCTTCAGTAATAGATTAGTGTTTAATAAAGTATATTTTATTTACACCCACATCTAGCACTATAAAAAACATCCTTTATTTTATGCGTAATCCAAAAATAAATGTGCATTTTAAAAGTCAAAGGGTAATGCACAAGCCATTGTTGCTATAAGGAGGGGACCAGATTTTCTTTTAAGACCCAAAAAAATATTATCTTATCAGATAGACACAACCATGCGGAACCTTAAAAAAATCACTGAAATAAAATAATGTTAAATAAAAACAACAGTTTAAATACAGCTGAGCCGGATGGTAATAACTAGAACATTACGAAACAATAAAATTATTTTGAATTCAACGAAAAATAGCAGTATGAATTGGATATGACCTGGATGTGGATGCTAACTTATTAAGTGGAACCTAAAGAATTCACAAAATAGTTGCTTTTAAATATTAGAATAATTACGCCCAATTTGAATTAAAGGTATATAAGGGGGAGGCAAGTCCCATTAAATAAGCTTAAGCTATTTTAAACATGGTTATTACAATCGCATGAATCTCGAGTCGTATCTCTCAATTAGAGTAAAAAAGATGTGGGAAAGGTACGGATATCTTGATTTATCTTACTTAAGCAAGTATCTTGGAAATCTATGAGCGATACAATTTGTAACCGCAAGAATTGTGCAACTCCGGCTATTCCTGCAATTCTGGACGAACCGGGTGGCATATAGATCGGATCGGATATGGCGCGGCCCGACTTTATGAAAAACCCGTTTTTTTAATTTTCTTTTTCTGATTTTGTCCTTATTTATTTAGGAATTTCCTTTTACGATTATCCCTGATTTCCACTCAATAATACCAATCAACACCCTATTTTTTTATTTCTTTTTTCGCTGAAGTGTTATTTACCTTTAAAATGCTAATATGTACAAATATTGATGTTCCCTTATATGAAATTATATTAATATCATGGAGGAATGATAAAGCCAGGTTTCATCCCTTCAGTTCATCTACTGTGCACTTTTGGGAGCCTCTAGATACTTGGGACATTATCTTTTTAACTTGAATCAAACTTTATCACATAATATATAACATTAAAACGGTTGGTTCTTTGCTCAGTTTCAGCCGAACTCAAGAAGCACCCAACATCTAACAGAATATATAGCCAACACTCGTATCATGCATTCTCTTTAATATATGAATATTATGGCCCTTACTAACGTTTTCAACAGCTTTTAAACGTCCAGAGATTCAAATCTCAACATGCAGTAGCATTTACCTACACGCAACATCAAATAACTTGTACATTTGCTTAGCTGAATATGTATGTTGTTGAAATGTTGATATTATGCAGCTCTGAATCTAGTGAATGTTGGTATACATGTCCTTTATTTTTGTTATCCAGATATAGAAGTATCACAAATGATGAATCGTGAGACAAAGATAAAGGCCAGCTGTAGAGTTTCACTGATCATGAAAAAAAAAAAAATCGAGCATTAAAAAAATTTCAAGTAGTTACTTCACAGAGTGATTCCGACACAATATTTAACTGCAAGTATTCGTTAAAGAAAAACAGATTAAATGAGAGCCTGTCAAGTGATGCAGCTTTGTTTCGTAAGTATTCATGTTCTCATTGAACAAATTTAAAACGAGGAGATTGAAGAAGACAAATTAAATTAACATAATGCATATGTCGGTTATATATTTGAGATATTCAGACAAATTAAATGTGGTGATTGATTAAAAAACATCCTTTATTTTATGTGGAATCCAAAAAAAAAATGTGCATTTTAAAAGACAAAGGGTAATGCACAAGCCATTGTTGATATAAGGACGGGACCAGATTTTCTTTTAAGACCCAAAAAAATATTCTCTTATCAGATAGACACAACCATGCGGAACCTTAAAAAAATCACTGAAATAAAATAATGTTAAATAAAAACAACAGTTTGAATACAGCTGAGCCGGATGGTAATAATTAGAACATTACGAAACAATAAAATTATTTTCAAGTCAACGAAAAACAGCAGTATGAATTCGATATGACCTGGATGTGGATACTAACTTATTAAGTGCAACCTAAAGAATTGACAACATAGTTGCTTTTAAATATTAGAATAATTACGCCCAATTTGAATTAAAGGTATATAAGGATGAGGCAAGTCCCATTAAATAAGCTTAAGCTATTTTAAACATGGTTATTACAATCCCATGAATCTTGAGTGGTATCTCTCAATTAGAGTAAAAAAGATGTGGGAAAGGTACGGATATCTTGATTTATCTTACTTAAGCAAGTATCTTGGAAATCTATGAGCGATACAATTTTTAATCGCAAGAATTGAGCTACTCCGGCTATTCCTGCAATTCTGGATGAACCAGGTGGCATATAGATCGGATCAGATATGGCGCGGCCCGACTTTATGGAAAACCCGTTTTTTTAATTTTCTTTTTCTGATTTTGTCCTTATTTATTTAGGAATTTCCTTTTACGATTATCCCTGATTTCCGCTCAATAATACCAATCAACACCCTATTTTTTTTTTTCTTTATTCGCAGAAGTGTTATTTATCTTTAAAATGCTAATATATACAAATATTGATGTTCCCTTATATGAAATTATATTAATATCATGGAGGAATGATAAAGCCAGGTTTCATCCCTTCAGTTCATCTATTGTGCACTTTTGGGAGCCTCTAGATACTTGGGACATTATCTTTTTAACTTGAATCAAACTTTATCACATAATATAACATTAAAACGGTTGGTTCTTTGCTCAGTTTCAGCCGAACTCAAGAAGCACCCAACATCTAACTGCATATATATCCAACACTCGTATCATGCATTCTCTTTAATATATGAATATTATGGCCCTTACTAACGTTTTCAACAGCTTTTAAACGTCCAGAGATTCTAATCTCAACATGCAGTAGCATTTACCTACATGCAACATCAAATAACATGTACATTTGCTTAGCTGAATATGTATGTTGTTGAAATGTTGATATTATGCCACTCTGAATCTAGTGAATGTTGGTATACATGTCCTTTATTTTTGTTATCCAGATATAGAATCATCACAAATGATGAATCGTGAGACAAAGATAAAAGCCAGCTGTAGAGTTTCACTGATCATGAAAAACAAAATTCGAGCATTAAAAACAATTCACGTAGTTACTTCACAGAGTGATTCCGACACAATATTTAACTGCAAGTATTGATTAAATAAAACCAGATTAAATGAGAGCCTGTCAAGTGACACAGCTTTGTTTTGTAAGTATTCAGGTTCTCATTGAGCAAATTTAAAGCGAGGAGATTGAAGAAGACAAATTAAATTAACATAATGCATATGTCGGCTATATATTTGAGATATTCAGACAAATTAAATGTGGTGATTGATTAAAAAACATCCTTTATTTTATGCGTAATCCAAAAAAAAATGTGCATTTTAAAAGTCAAAGGGTAATGCACAACCCATTGTTGCTATAAGGACGGGACCAGATTTTCTTTTAAGACCCAAAAAAATATTCTCTTATCAGATAGACACAACCATGCAGAACCTCAAAATAATCACTGAAATAAAATAATGTTAAATAAAAACAATAGCTTGAAAACAGCTGAGCCGGATGATAATAACTAGAACATTACGAAAGAATAAAATTATTTTGAAGTCAACGAAAAACAGCAGTATGAATTCGATATGACCTGGATGTGGATACTAACTTATTAAGTGGAACCTAAAGAATTCACAAAATAGTTGCTTTTAAATATTAGAATAATTACGCTCAATTTGAATTAAAGGTATATAAGGATGAGGCAAGTCCCATTAAATAAGCTTAAGCTATTTTAAACATGGTTATTACAATCCCATGAATCTCGAGTCGTATCTCACTATTCTATTCAAAAGCATATAGAAAAGATACAAATATCTTGTTGTATCTTACTTATACATATATTTTGCAATTTTAGGAGCGATAAATTTGTAACCTCAGGAATCGCACGACTCCAGCGATTCTTATGATTGTGGACGTACTGGGTTGCATAGAAATTGGATCAGACTAGGTGCAGCCCGACTTTATAAAAACCCTTTTTTCATTTTCTTTTTCTGATTTTTTCTAAATTTATTTAGGAATTTCCTTTTATTTATATGATTATCCCTAATTTCCGCTCACTTATCCCAATCAGAACCCTATTTTTTTGTTTTTTTTTTCCTGAAGTGTTCTTTGCCTTTGAAATGCTAATATATACAAATCTTTATTTTATCTTATGTTAAAATTATATTAATATCATGGAAGAATGATAAAGCTAGGTTTCATCACTTCAGTTCTCCCATTGTGCACTTTTGGGAGCCTCTAGATACTTGGGACATTATATTTTTGACTTGAATCAAACTTTATCGCATAATATAACATTAAAACAGTTGATTCTTTGCTCAGTTTCAGCCGAACTCAAGAAGCACCAAACATCTAACCGAATATATAGCACATCCTAGTATCATGCATTCTCTTTAATATATGAATATTCTGGCCCTTACTAACGTTTATAACAGCTTTTAAACTTCCAGAGATTCAAATCTCAACATACAGTAGCATTTACCCACACGCAACATCAAAAAACATGTACATTTGCTTTGCTGAATATATATATTAAGCAAAAGGGCTAATGGTCACTTTATAAATGGTCAATATATGCACATACACTTGTCAACAGGTGCTGTTTAAAATAGTATTGGAAAAATGGCATTGATTGACATAGATAGGCTTGTAAATAGACACTTTAGGACTTGTCAATATGAGAACATACACTTATCAACGGAGCTATTTTAAATTGTATTGGAAAAATTGCATTAGTTAACACAGACGGGCTTATCAATGGTTATTATATAACTTGTCAATATAGTTACATACACTTATCAATACAAGCTGTTTTAAATTAAATTGAAAAAAAGGTGTTAGTTAACATAGATAGACTTGTCGGTATAGACACATACACTTTGCCAGTCTAAGGGCAAACTAGCTTACCAATATATAACTTGTTAGTATAGGTACATAAACTTGTCAATATATAATTTGTCAATATAAACATATAAACTTGTCAAAATAGGGATATACAGTTGCCAGTAGAAGGGCAAATTGACTTCAACTATTAATTACTAAGGGCAAAAAATGTAATTTTGCATTAATCAGTGAGGTCCTTAGGGAGTAGTTTTTAGATAGGGGAATCTATACTAAGACCTTTTTAATATTTTTTTTTGTCCTTGAGATCTGAGTCTAATTTTCTCTAAAATTACAAGTGAATAACAATAATGTTCATGCTCATTTGGTAGGAGGGAAATGGAGGGGAAGGAAAATTTTTATCAGTTGGATTTTAAAATATTGGAGAAGTGGATTCATAAAATTTTAATAATGATAAGATGCAAAATAAAATTGTGAGAAAAAATAATTAAAACTTTAAATCCGACTTCTCCAATTTTTTTTATTTAAATTTAAGTCATAAAATTTTTTCCTCCCCTCCTCTCCCTTCCAAATCTCTTGTGCCAAACAGCCCATTAATGTAGCTAATTTATAGTCATCGACAACAATAAACCAACCCATTTTCAGAGATGGCAAGTGATAAATCATTCAGTCCAATCACAGTGATGTTTAAACATTTGTATCTTCTCATCATCTATTTTCATTAATTACCTCTAGACAGATAAGCATTCAACTAGAACTATTATTTCATCATCTAGTCATCTTGTAATTGATGGAAAGCTTATATTTGCAAGTGCTATCTCAACTCTTCAAGTTATGAAACTTCCTTTCCCAGAATTATTATTTCATAAAAAATAGAAGTGCCATGCATCATATACATGAAATAGTACTCATAATTATTGTTTGTCCTTATAATTTGATTCAATTTTGGTTTTAGTCCCTATAGTTTCAAATCCTTGATTTTTGTTCATATAATTTCATAAAAATTTGATTTGAATTTAACAATTGATCTATATATTTTAAACTTAGATCAAATCGTTATGAAACTCTAAGGGCAAAACCAACAATTTAAAACTATAGGAACCAAAATCAAAATTTAATGAAAATGTAAGGACCAAGCAAGAATGATATTAACCCTTATTTTTTTTCAATGTTGAAATATAGATCTCCAATGCTAAATTGCTAAGCTGTGATTATTTGGTTGGATGCACTTGCATTCTAAGACTGCAAATAAGGTCTCAGTCCAACATGATAAGGAAATGAGAGAAAGAGGTGTATTTATATATATAATAGAAATCAATTGTTAAAACGAGTTGGTAAGTTAAGGATCGAATGAGGAGCTTTACATACCTTAGCCTCTCCTAATCTAAATTTGGTGGAAGAATTCCTCATCAAATTAGCAACCTTTCCAATGTGCTCTACGTTGACAATAAAAAATAAAAATAAACACAAAAATAAGACCATAAAAATCAAACATGCATAATCTAAATAATATATATAAATTCTTCAGGTCAAAACCTGTCAGCTTTCTTTGTCTTTATTTCTATCTATAGGCTCATAAACATCCAATTTAGTCATCTTTAATTGACATAATTGGTATTGCAAGTGCCTTCACAATGTTGGGTATAATTGTTGTATGAATAATATGTCCCTGCGTCATTCATGCAGTGATCAAATTTTCCAATGTTGAAATATGCATCATTTATAATAATAAGCTATGATTATTTGTTTGGTTGCATTTGCGTGCTGAGACTGCAAATAAAGTCTTTCAGCCAATTATCATAAGAAAATGAGGGGGACCGCGATAAATTAAAGGAAGCTCCATATTCAATATTTATAAAAATGATAAGTGAGTATTATTTGTCCCTTCACAGAAAATAAACATATAAACGTAATAACCCACACTGGTAACAAGGGTTTTCTTCGCGTAATCTTTTGTTAATCTCACAACTTAAAGTCATAAATTTCCCTCGAATGAATTACTTGCAATGAATGGAGAATAAAAGAAATGTATCCAATGCTATCCAAAAAACTAAGCAAAGTAGCAAGCATATTACGGGTCTATGATATATATATATATGGTGAATTCTGTAATCCATGGCTTGATTGTAACACATCCATTATTACAATGATAATATACGATTACTGTTGCAATGACAAATGATAGAATAATATCGTTCCTATGGATGCTCCATATCACATTGAAAAT
The DNA here is from genome assembly GCA_963210345.1 of Inga oerstediana. Classification (NCBI taxonomy): domain Eukaryota; kingdom Viridiplantae; phylum Streptophyta; class Magnoliopsida; order Fabales; family Fabaceae; genus Inga; species Inga oerstediana. Next base: position 63,734,374 of record OY723401.1, on the reverse strand, counting down.
TTCATTGATTGAGTGGAAATCAATTACTATTACAATGATGAAAGATTGCAGAAAATGTCAGGGATTAGTTAAGACAAGGATCGAGATATAATACAGGTATTCTTCCACAGCATTTTAGTGTGTGCGGCCCTCAATGAGTTCGTAAGAAGTTGGTTAGAGGCACTTTAAATAAATGCCACAGAGATCAACAAGTAACATCATAAATTTCAGCCCTTCTAATAAAGGATATACCTCAGAAAAATCATCCCGCACAGAGGGCAAACAAAAAAAAGAAGCTTGCTTGTCATGGAAAGTTACTGCAACATTGTTACCAATGTTAGGTTTATTTTCCTGTGGTTGCTTGCCTTTTTAGCTGTTGATTTATTCACATACAAAGCATCCTCTAGGATCCTCTGCGTTCCAAGCGAGCGAGATGCTATTCTTATGATTAAGCTTCATCTCCTTGACCCTTCAAACAGGCTAGGCTCTTGGTCTGCCGATGATGGAGATTGCTGTAACTGGGCGTCAATTGTTTGACTGGCAGCATCCTTGAGCTTCACCTCGCAACTTCACCTCCTTCAGCTCCTTGGTATTACGATGTACGTGAATCTTATGAGAGATCAAGGCCTGGGGTTAAGATACATCCTTCTTTGCTTGATTTGAAGCATTTAAATTAATTGGACTTGAGTGGTAATGATTTTGGTGGAATGCCATTTCCTAGTTTCCTTGGCTCAATGAAGAGCTTAACATACCTTAACCTCTCTCAAGCTGGATTTGGTGGAAGAATTCCTCATCAAATTAGCAATCTTTCCAATTTGCTATGCCTTGACATTGGAGGAAATCATTTCATTGGAAGCGTCCCTCAAGAAACTGGAAAACTCCCCAATTTAATCTATCTTAATCTCAAAGGTTCTGATCAAGCCAATATGGATGCATTTTATGTTGGCAGTCTCCAGTGGCCCGGAGGTCTTTATAAACTCCAACATCTTGACCTAAGTTTCACAAACTTATCCATTGCCTCTGATTGGTTAAGCATTCTTCATTCACTTCCCTCTTTGAATGTGTTGCACTTGTCATATTGTGAATTTCATCATCATTTTCAACCATATACCTTTAACTTTTCAACTCTAGCCATCCTTGACCTTTCCAATTCTTACTTCTTTGGGCCTTCACTAGTTCCAAAGTGGTTATTCCAATTGAAAATTTTGGTTTATCTTCAGTTGTCAAATAAAAATTTTCATGAATCTATCCCTGATGGTATTCAAAATCTATGATTCCTTCAACATTTTGATTTATCTCAGAATTTGTTTAACTCTTCTATTCCTTATTGGTTGTACAGTTTTAGTCACTTAAAGTTACTTTATCTCTATAGTAACAACTTGGCTGGCACTGCTGCTTATAACATTGGAAACTTGACTTCTCTTGAACATCTTGCTTTGTCTGGTAATCATCTAGAAGGGCAAATTCCAATCTCCATTGGAAATCTCTACAACCTGAAAAGAGTGTTCATTCCAAATAAGAAGTGCAGTCAACAAGTTTCCAAAATTTTAAAAGCTTTTTCCAAATGTGTTCACAAAAATCAGAGGTTTTGTATGCTACATGTTTTCAACTACCTGACTATTTAGCATATCAAATTGGGCACTTCAAAAATCTAGCTAGGGTATATCTCTCTGGCAACAATATCAAGGGTGAAATCCCTAGATCACTAGGAAATCTCACATCTCTAATATATCTTAACGTTTCAAATAATCGATTCAGTGGATTTCCTTTCAAAGTTCTAGGTTCACTTTCTAAATTATGTTTTCCTTATATCCAAGATATAATCTATTCAATGGAATTGTAAAAGAGGCCCACATTAATTTCTCCCACTTATTCCTTTTCAATGATTCAAGAAACCAATTCACTTTACGAGTCCCGATTGGAGTCTTCCTTTTCAAATTATGGAGTATTTAGGAATGGCTTCCTGGTATCTTGGTCCTAACTTACCATTATGGATTCAATCACTAAAGCATCTATGTGATTTGGATATTTCAAACACGCAGATTTTTGGTCCTATTCCGTCTTGGGTTTGGAGCACATTTGACAAAGCTCATAAATTCAATCTCTCTCACAATTACATTGATGGTGAGCTTTCAAATATATGGAAGAACTCCATTCCTATCCCAAATATTGTGGATTTAAGCTCGAATAAGTTAAATGGTCAACTACCTTACATATCACCCCATATGATTTATATCACTACTACAGAATATAGATTCTACCACTCTAAAAAATGTCCCTTTTTAAAAAAGGAAAGTAAAAAAGAAAGGCGGTGGTATTTTTGTAATTATGGGTGAGAACTGAATAGCTTTATACATCCCCAATTCAAATAAGGACATCTAAAGCGTGACTTTAGAAACTTTAGACATCCCTATTTTAAATGGGAACGTATAAAGTAAAATAATTCTTTTTTTTTTTACTTTAGACGCCCTCAATTCAAATAGGGACATCTAAAATCACATTTTAGACGCTCACATATGCATTGGGGACGTCTAAAATTAAAAATAAAAATTATTTTAAATCAGGTACACCCTTTGACGTCCCTAACATATATTAGGGATGCCCAAAGGGTGTCCTTGGTATGAAAATGGCATCCCTAATAACATTAGGGACGCCAAAGGCATCCTGATGATACTCATCAGGGACGCGTTTGGCGTCCCTTAAAATAAGGGATGCCAAACGTGTCCCTGATGATACATAGGGACGCTATTTTGGTGTCCCTGATGATACTAGGAACTCCCTTTGGCGCCCCGAATACTTTCTCCAGTCCTAATTATAAGATAAAGTTGACATTTTTAGAAAAATTAATGAAGCTAATTAAATTACTATAGAGTATTTATATTTATATTGTTTTTCTTTAAATTAATTAGTTTAACTAATAAATTAATATATAATCTAAAGATACATAACATATAATGTAATTAAGTAACTTATTTAGCTTCCTTAATTTCTCCAAAAAAAAGTCAACTTTATCTTATAAGTAGGACCGAAGGTAGTATATGTTAGGGACGCCAAAGGGTATCCCTACTTTAAAAAAAATTTAACTTAAGATGTCCTCAATTCAAATAGGGATGTCTAAAGTCACACTTTAGACGTCCCTATTTGGATTGGGGACATCTAAAGTAAAAAAAAAAATTAACTGGACAAATTTAGGCGTCCCTAAATTAAATTGGGGACGTCAAAACAATTTAAATTTATACTGACAACCTTTATTTATCAGTTTTATACTACTCTTATACCATCTTTCGCTTCCCATCGCTGCAAACACAAAAAAGAGCCACCACCACCATGCCTTTTAACTCTTGCTTCTTCTACTATATATGCTCGTTTCACTGTTACTTCTTCCTTTCTCTCTCTTTGTTTCACCTCTAGATCTATTATGTTTTTTTTACCATTTTTTATTATTTTAGCTTCTTTCTCTTTTTTCTTTAGGTTTCCCTTCTATTTTATCTTTTAACTCGTGTTATTATGACTTATAGATCGAGACTCTGACACATGCTTCATGGCCACGTTCCTGCTGAGAAAACGAGGTTCATCTCTCCCTATTGCTCTTCTCTATTTATTATGAGAAAATGAATTTCAATAATAGAAGGAGATAAGTTTTTTGCAACTGATTCCTCTTATTGTTTTCATCTTATGCCTATGAGATTTCAGCTTTAGAGTTATTATTGTATAGATTTTGGATTTGGAGTTCAGATATTAGATCTATAATTTTATTGACTATGATCTGTAATTTCTGGTTTTAAATATTGTTTAGTCCAGATCTGTATTATAAACGCTTTTTTTAAACAAAAAAAAAAAAGCACTTTAGACGTCCCCATTTTAAAATGGGGACGTCTAAAGTGTCAGTCTAGCACTTTAGACGTCCCTTTTTAAAATAGGGACGTCTAAAGTCCAGACCTTAGGTGTCCTTTTATTTATGGACGTTATTGTTATTTTTTACTATGTCGCTCACATAGACGTCCCCTTATTTTTAGATGTTAAAAGGCCTAAAAAACGGATGTTAAAAGCGTTCTTTGTAATAATGCATGTCTCTTGGTTTCAAGATTTTTGGTAAGACTTCCCTATATATTCATGATGGCTTGGATGGGTAAAAGGGATATGAGGCTTATATAGTCATGAGATAGACCCGGTCGTCCTTTTGTGTATTGAAAGTATTGCAACTGTGTGACTGTCAACTGTTTCATTTTATTTCTGTCATGCTGGACTGAAGTTTGAGGCAACAAAGGAGAGGGAGATATTCTACAGTATATTTTTGGACTTGGTTTCTCTAGCATATTATGTTCCTTTCAGTTTTGCTTCCGCGCATCGCGTAGGGAGTAAATGCTTTTTAAATCTAATACGAGTACAATGATTTTCCCCCTCTCACATATGTCGTCAAGAAAAAGTAGATAACACAAAAGTCATGTATCATCTCTCGTCCTTTCCGACTAGTACATTTCCAGTATCCTACTCATATATGTTTCTGCTTCTCTCATGCCAACTCCCAAACCATTTTGAATTTTTCGATGGATCAGGCAAATCATTTTGAATTGAAAAACTCATAAATAGTATATTAATCTTTGGCGCCAGATACAATCCTCTGAGATGTTTTATATATCTACTACGAAGTTAGGTATCTTTAGTTATTATTTTTCAATTTTAATTTTAAATTTTTAGTGGTAAAGACTTATTCATGCTATCTCTTTTATAACTATATTTTAATATTTTATATTTAATGCTTTAAATTTTATTTTTTTATTTAAGAAGAATATTTTTACTAAAAGATAAAGAAGAAATAAACATTCCACAAGGTAATTAATAAAAAATATTAAACATTTTTTTATAATTAAAATATAAATATTTTACACATTTTAATTGAATTACATTATTTCAATTATCACCGGATTGACCTAGGGTTGATCCCAGTTTAACCCATTAACTCTTAAATTGCTACCTCAATCAGTTCATTGATAGGTCCGGTTTTCATTACCTTACAAAAAAATATAAAGTGAAGAAGTTTAGAAATGAAAAAAAAAATTAAGAAAGAGTAAATGTACAGATTCATATAGAAAAATAGAAAAAAGGAATTAAAAATTCGACCCATGTGATTTATTTCTTTCATTCTATATGTTTGATGAAATGTTTTTCATTTTCATAAAACTTCATCTATGCATTGCATTTTGCATAAGTAGTGAAAATTGAGAAGAGAAAAAAGCTTATGGCAGTGAGGGTTTGATATGTGAAGTTAAGTGATATATTTTGGTATGATTACTCTCATAGACCGAGTCATACAATTTGCTGATGAATTCCCAGACTAAACCCTTGATTAAAACTCTTTTAAAGCAATTGTTCTTATAATCAACTTGGAGAGCTGGAAGAAGGCGAGAGACAAAGCAGAGAGTCTAGCAACAATGAATGGAGAGCCAGAGGACAGAGAGACGACATAAGTGCTCATTTAGGATAGCTTATTTTTTACCTATAAGTGTTTATAAATTGTGATTTATGGTATACGAAGTAAGTATGTGAAACGAGTTTTACTCGACTTACATAATAAGCACTTATTGCTAAAAAATAAGCTATCTCAAACTCCCCTATAATTGAGGAAAAAAAATGTAAAAGCTGTGCTGAGTTTTTTATTTTAAAAAACATATTCTACTTTTGGTTTTACAGAACACTTCATTAAAAATTAATGATCAAACCATTTTTTTATTTTTTATTTTAGAAAATTGTTTCCAGAACAAGAAAACAAACGCCCTACAGCTCCCCTCCTAAACTCTCTCACCGCCACAAAACGTTATGGTGAGGGTTCTTATGCGGTTTCCAATGAGACCCCAAGGGGGTAATCCAAGCGAACTTGAAATATTTTAAGTTTTAATAGTGATTCGCATAATAATTTTGGGAACTATATGTCACTAATTAATTGCATGACATGTATATATGTCCTTCATCATCAAATTCGTGAATGTTTGTATCATCTTATTTTAACTGAGATTTTGCATTGTATGAGGTACATATGTTAAAAAAAAAAAAAAGAAATTGTTCCCTAAAGTGCAAGAGTGTTTTAGTTTTAGTTTTGAGTATTTGGTTGCATTTTTTGTTTGTAGTTATATTGCAATTTTCTAATCTTTTAGATTTGATTTCTAACTTGTTGGCTAAAAAGAAAAAAAAAATTGATTTCTAACTTGCTGTGTTGTTTTGATTTCTGTTGAATTTTCTGGGCAGATTTTGTATATGGGTTTTAAATTTGTACTCCTAAATATCGAGATATACGTATGCATTTATCAGTTTTATTGGGATATTTATCTAATAATAATAGCAACTAGCCCTGCAAAAAAAGGCAGGAGGGAGATCCTTACCAATAGAATATGACTTTTTTTTTGGATAATTAATATGCTAATCCTTATAGTTTCAACCAATTTTTAATTGGGTCATATGATCTTTTTCTTTTTATTAGATCCTTATACTTTCACTTGGTTTGTCACACCCTTATCTTATTTTGAGGAAAACGATACGCAGTTCAGTAGACAACACAGGAATAGAATAAAAATACTAATATTATGTGCATGAGAACGGAAATTTCCCATAGAGGTTCATACTTGATAATTACAATTAATATAGCCTCGCAGCTCTACATGGGTGTCTAAACCCATCCTAGTAAAACAGAGGTATCTTCTCATCTTCGTTCCACTACTGTGATCCCCTTTATAGGATTCTCTTCATTGTTTTCACCATATCTTCTGTCTTCTCCTGTCTAGATTGTTGGTAGGGGAGGATGAAATTCGAGAGAATTTCAATAGGAAAACAATACTAATATGCATATAAGATAAGTGCTTAATGCATGATATGCTTGCATTACATAACTCATATTTACACAATGACATATCCGCGTGCTCGATGTTTCAATCAACATACTTATGGTCATAGCATAAACAAAAACATAGTTTCAGTCATTCATATATATTTCACATAATCCAGCAAAGCAATAACATGCATCAATACACTAGCACAAATATCAAATACATGCAAGAGAGGTAGGCTCCCTACCTCAAAGTCTTATCAATCCCTTTTTAGTGTGCCTCGTAAAACATGTCGCTTCCGGGTTCCGACTTGGTCCTGACATATTAAATATACAAGAAATAGGTCATAACTTATCCAAGTATCATTTTAGACTCTTTCATAGTGTTTCTTGTGGGTATATTAGTCTATGGTGAAAATTTACCAAAATACCCCAAGGACCTCGGCCCGGCGCCACCGGACCCAGTCTGACTTTTTCCGAAATTTTGACTAGGGCTATCCCGATGTATTTTTGCCCAAGGAATCCATTTTTTATCTTGGTTTTCTCAAATTCCAACCCCAATTACAAATTTACCCCTGGCAGCCCCTATGTGAGGGTTTTAAGGCTATTTTTGTCATTCCACTTTCTAGGGCTTTTCTCACTTCACACCCAACATGAACCTTACACAATTTTTCATTCTAAACACAATGGTATCATCAAAAATACCAAAATCCAGTCCAAACACGGCCCAAAACAGATCTGGATGAAATTCTATAAAAATTAGAGAAAATGAAGTTTTATGATTTCAATCCATAAAACACCTTCTTATCACTTTAATCACTTGTTTAACTACTTAATCACATTCTAAACATGATTAGACTAAATTTGGACAGCACTCCCCTTAGGGTTTGTCATTCCCAAAATTACAAAATCATGAAAACAAGCCAAACAATCTAACCAAACACCAACAACAAGTTATATTCATCAAGAGATGACAAATTCTCAAGCTTACCTTGATTTCTCTTAACTTTCTCTCTCTAGAACCATCCCTCTTCCTCTTGACTTTGAGCTTGCTAAACATGTATTTCAAGAAGGCATAGAGGTTAGGGAGGGTTTGCCATGAAATTGGAAGCATAAACTCTTGAATTTCCAACCCAACTTACCTTAATTTTTGCTCTGGATCCCTTTTGCTTCTCTCTTGCTCTCTAGGTTCTAGAAGCTCGCTCGCTCTCTATCTCTATTTCTTTTGAGTCATGCATAAAAATGACATGGGGAAAGAGATGATGAAGACTTTTAATTAAATATCCCATTTTTCTCTCTTTATTTGGTAGAGAATGACGTGAAAGTGGGAGGGAAATGATGAAGCATGGTTTCATAAAAATATCCCACCTTTTCCTTTTAATTAATAAATGGGTGCATATTGGATTTATGACATCACTTGTACTTTGGCTCTATCTCCTTCTAAGTATGACATAATTCTTCCATTACATTCCAACCAAATTTCCTTCCTCTTGGTTAGCATATAAAACCGTCCCCCCCGTAATGTTCCGATTTGGGATTAGGGGCTAATGACTTCACAAGTGGTGTAATTATTGTTAATCAAACACTTTTGAAGAATATGATGCTAATTATGATCTGAATGTGTTCTGATTAGTGCACAAACCTTGCATTTAATCTTAATTGTGTGAAAAAACCTAAAATGAACCCTAATGGTTGGGGAGGGCGCTTGAATGGTGATATGAATGAGATAAATGTGCTTAGTGGTGATTGAAGTGGAATTGCCTTAATCAGGGGCAAAATGGGAAAATGGGAAGTTATCAACCAATTGGTCAGTTACCGAAGGGGAAACTCCTTGGTAACTTAAAGATCAATGGCTATGATTAAGTGACTAATAGGGTGGAATCCTATGCATGTGTACTTATGTGTGATCATGTAAGAAGTCACAAGATCATGACAAGTGGAGTGTTGTGGACCATGGATTAAGGTCAAACTTTCAAACACATTTCCCTCTCTCCTCTCTCCTTTAAGGTCGACTAGGTGCATGGTTCAAGGGAAAAATCTGTGCTATCATCATCATCACCTTCTCTCTCATAAACCTCCATTTTTGTTGGGATTTAAGGTAGAAAGAGGAAGTGAAAGGTAAGATTTTGATGTTATTTTGGTTCTCAAATACTCAAATGCTCTTCTTTAATATTGAAGTTTCCCATGGGTTCTTTGTGTGAAATGATATGGGTTTAGACTTATACAAGAATTTTAAGACCATTGGAAAACATTGGGTAAAAATTGGAAGTTGCTGTCAGTTGCTGCGATTTGCCTTCTGATAAGCCTTACTTAAGTGCATCAGGGTATCACTTGAGTGCAGCATGCTGTTTCTCCTTTTCCTTCAGTTTTCAATTGCACTTTCATGCCAGAATGCAAGAGTGCACTTTCTCATCTGTGAGTGATATGGGTCATCACTCGAGTGAACCTTGACTCACTCGAGTGCAAGGGTATTTTGCACTTTGAGGCCGCGTCTCGGGTTGTCACTCGATGGCCATTTTTCAAGAGTATGTGCTAGCACCCGCAGGTGTTGAGCCATCACTCGAGTGCTAGAGCTAGTGCTCTAGTGCACTTCTCATTTTAGGGTTTATGTTGCTCTTGGGTAGTCACTTATTGTGCCTCACTCGGTTGGACTCGGGTGAGCATGAGGGTATTACTCAAGTGTTGGGGCTAGGACTCAAGTGCTGTGGTCATTCTTTGTCTTAGTGGTTGCTCTCGGTCAAACATTTGCACGAGTGATCTTCCATGCTCGAGTGCAAGTCTCAATATCACTCGAATGAGGCCATCTTCACTCGAGTGTCTGAGTCAAAAATCAGTGTTAAGCTTCAGAAAAAGGGATCTTTGGTCAAGTGTTCCCAACCCGTTAGGTAAGTGTTTAAGCTTCTAGTCGCCACCTAAAGAGTTGAAATGATAACCAACTTTAATTGTTATGAAAATAAGAATTTAGAATAGAGAATAACCTATCATCCCTAATTTGGTTTGTAGGCTTTGATATTTGCCCTACTCGTGAGTAGACTGTGCCGGAGCACACAAGGAAAGAACAAGGTAGTTACACTTTGTCTTATGCCGTGTGTGATACATTATATGTATGATTTATCATTATTTGAGTATTCTTCACTAGCGGCCTATCAGTGTTGACGGTGGGAGGACTATGCCTTCGGGGCGGTGGAATACAGGGGATGTGTATATGTGAAAGCAGTGAGGCTATATGTGGAAGCTGAAAGGCTATATGTGAACCTTCACCTGCGGCCCATCAGTATTGATGGTGGGAGGACCGTGCCTTTGGGGTGGTAGAATCCGAGAGATGAGACTATGTGATTATGGGACAACTTGTACTATATATCTGCTGTGTGATGATATGCTTGCATGCTTTGTGATTATGTATGGTATGAGTAATGTGTTACTACTGGGATTCTTTTGAATCTCATTCTTTCCTTTGACTAACCATCAGACAAGGCAAGTGGCTCCAAGGAGAAGGAGACAACCAAGGGCTTATAGGACTCCATAGGGAGATTTATTTTTTTGTTATTGGTTATCATATTTTGATTGGGGGATCACTGTATACCTTATAAATATTGTTTTGGAAATAGTTGTGTAATCCCCTATAAGAGAATTTGTAAACCCATAGTATCTATATGAAATCTGGGGTTGCTAGGATTTTGTTGTACACTCTAATATCTAGTTGTGATTTAATTGTACATGAAATTATATTCGAAATATTGAATTTGAGACCAGGGTAAGGAAGAAGTTTTAAAAGAACTTGTGAAAACCCTACCAGAAAAAAGGGATTGGAAATGAATTTTTAATTACCTGTCAGTCTCTATTCCATCCTAATTACGCAATTTCGAATTATAATTACTATTTATAAGGCAGGGGGTTACACCCCCTCTCATGCTCCACTAACCAAATTGTTTCTTCTAACTAGTCCAACTAAACCAACCATGCACTCAACCATGTACTCAAGTTACCATCCTTACTCATAATTACCATGTTCATGTAGCATTATTTTAATGCAATTGGACATGTGCTCATCTTTAAAAATCATAACCTACTCCCCTCTTCATATGATAATGACACTTAGAATCTTTAATTCCACAATTTACAAAATTGCTAACACATTTTATCTTCAATTTTCATAATAATGCCAATTCTGGCATATTTTCTCCAATAACTTTGAAAAATCATAACTAATTTTTAGACATCATTTCAGTGTGATTCTAAAGGCTATGGAACCCTTATTGAGTCTAGTTTCAAGAAAAATATGGAATTTTACTAGCTAGAATCATATCATTCCCAGATTTATCATCTTTGACCACTGCTTCAGAGACTTTTCAGATTTTCTGGACTAACTTCAAAAATTTATAACTCTTTGTACATAGCCTCAGTTGATTCATATGACCTATCAAATTATAGCTTAGGATGTATACTTTTACCTTGTAAAATTTCATAATTTTTGCTCATCATTTAGTCTTCCAAAACCACACGACAACCTCACTGTCTCGCGGGCGATTTTACTGAAAACACTGTTCACCTTTCCACTTTCAGTATTTAATTCCTTTGGCCTTAAATATTCACCATTTTATTGAAGATATATAAAAATCATAATATATTCTTGGTGAATAAGATTTGGGGTGTTACATGGTTTTCATTAAATTCTTGTAATTTGTTTTCTTTTTATCAGATCCTCATAACTTCACATGATTTTTATAGAAAATCCCATATAAAGACAGTCGAATTACCTAAATTCTAATTTGAGTTACTGAACTTAAGAAATTATATATCAGATTATGTGTCATAATTATAAATTTAAAATTTGGGTCAAATGATCTCAATATCCCTTAGTTATTAAAGCAATAAAATTGAAAACATAACCCTATAGATATGTGGTCTGAAAGGTTTCTGCGTACAGGAGTTTTCATGATTTCTGGGATACTGGATTCGTTTATCTACCATGGTCAAAAGGTGATCAAGAAGAATATGGAAATTGGGAAATTTAACAGATAATTGGTCTACTGTAGGTTGAACTAGCGTTATTTGATTAACTAATACAGGTACTTTCCACTGAAAGGTTTTCAGGAGATTAATATGTTGGGGAGACAATCGACTATTGAATGAAATTTTCTTTTGGCTCACTTGAGTTCTTTCAAATTCAACGAAAGGTTTTTCCAATAGATCTATGTGGTCTGAGAGGTTAAAATTCTTAATTTTCATGTTTTCAATTTTGCTATTTTAATAACTAAGGAATATGGAGGTAATTTGACCCAAATTTTAAATTCTTAATTGTGATATATAACCTGATCTATAATTTATTATGTTCTGTAATCAAAATTTAAATTTAGGTAACTCAACCGCCTTTATATGGGGTTTTCCTTGATTTGTAATTGAGTCCCTGCAATTTTTTAATTAGGAAAAAATAATTAACATAATAAATTCGTATATTTATAATTAATATAATTAGAATAATTAATTATAACTAGATTTTTAGAAAAATATATTATTATGATTCCAAATTTATAATAACAAAAATAATAACTATAAAATAAACGAAAAATATATGTTTGGTTACAAATTTTAAAGATTATTAAGAAAATTATTATAATAACATACTATTTATCGAGTATTATTATTTATACAGTAAAATTAAAAAAATGTATAATTAATAATATTATATTTTATATTTATAGATTAATATTATTAGAGTTTACAAATTAAAGAATAAAAAGTTATAGGGACCTAACTAAGAAACAAATGAAACTAAAAGGACCTAATTGAAAAAGAAAAAAAATTATAAGTACTTCATTAAAAACAAATGAAAGTATAAGGACATGATAAAAAGAAAAAAAATATATAAAGACCTAATTAAAAATTTGTTAAAATTATACGGACCTATAAACTAATTATCCTTTTTTTTAAATAGTATCGAATATATCCCATGATCAATAGGGTTTCAATCAATGTTTTAAAAAACTGAACCGAACGTCAAACTGGTGGAGTCAGCGGGTCATAGTTCAAACGGTCAGATTGGTTGAGTCATTTGATCGAACCGTTTATATAATAAGTAAAGTAAAAACTATTACGTGTATGTGCACGCGCACACACATATATATAATGATATAAACATATTTAGTTTTTCAACAGGAAAAAATAAGTGTAATTAGTGTAGTTGAATAAAGAGTTAACAAGGTTACAACAAATGTTCAAACTGTGTGAAATCATTGAAAACTGGGTAAGAATTAACTAACAATTAACCTAACAGGCTGTAATATCCCAAAATTCATGTAAGGGCTAAAAATCCTAAAAGCCAATGTACTGTTACAAGTGTAAATGGTCTATTAGAAAGTGCAAGTGTACACTGTCGTAAACAAGCAATATAGAAGTGAGTAGAGTATCGTTCCCTCGAGGATTGATCACTAAATACCAAAATGAGTAATTTTAACTCTATTTAGTAAATCGATTAGTTGGTGATTGAGAGTACGAAAAAAAAAGATGAGTAAATATGAATGCAAATGATATGAAACAACTATGAGAAAAAGTCCTAGGGATTAGATTTCACTTAACAAATTCTGGATTGAATCACTTATCTATTCTAGCCCAATTTATTCCACATGATTGATAGTCAATTTTTCCTAATTTAATTACCAACCTCTTCCAAAATCAAGCAATTATATAATTAATTACTAACCCAATATATTCCTATATGAATTTAAGAAATTAATTATGCATTAAAATTTATGGAACTCTATAAGACTACACAACTCATATGAATATATTCCTATTTCATATGCAAGTTATGGTTTTAATTATAGGGTCTACACACATGTATCTCCTTCCGGTCTCAACATATATATTAAAATCATTCAAAAGATGGCCAATCAAATGAAAGCATTAAGAATAATAATTAAAACTTGATCATGAAGGAAAAATTAAAACTAGATTTAATAAGTTAAGATTCAATCTATTATTAGTAAGCTACGTCATCACCCTAGGAATATGAAAATTTAGCTCATGATAAAATTAAAAACAAAACAAAAATAAATTGACATTATATAAAACTAGAATGAAATCCTCATAAATACTGCATAAAACTTGAATATTAAATTCTCAAATATAAGTATACAACTAAAAGATGCATGAAAAATGTAAAAATCTAGCCATCCCTTTAGGAGGTAAAACATTTCATGTAGGTGGCATACAAAAAGTAATACAATCTTAAGCCTTCCAAGATGGAGGCGTGTGAAAAGTAGTATAATGCATAAAATTAATTCTAAGATGATGGAGTAAGTGGAGAAGAGATGAGAGTAATGAAATGGTGTGTAAGTAGAGAAGATAGAGGAGTAATAGAAATGAAATAGTATGTGTGGAGAAGAGATGAGAGTAATGGATATGAATTGGTGTAAGTGAAATGTGAAGGAGAGGGTGGCTATATATAGGGAAGAATGGAGTAGGGTAGATGAAATGGTAGATGAAATGTGATAGGTGAAGTAGTAGATAAAATGTGGTAGATGAAGTAGTAGATAAAATGTGGTAGATGAAGTAGTTGGTGAAAAGGAAGATGAAATGTGGTAGATGTTGGTGAAAAGGAAGATGAAATGTGGTAGATGAAGTAGTAGGTGAAAAGAAAGATGAAGAGGTAGATGAAATGGTTGGTGGAATGGTAGATGATTCCCGCTTTCAACTTCCAAGCAAAATTCGAAACCCTTGGAGATATAACTGGAATTTGGTCTCAACATCAAAGTTTTAGAGCTCGTTCTTAGCTTTTATCCATATAAAGAATATCCCAATCCGACATCTAGAGCTCCAGATATTGCCTGAAAACTGAAAGAGGGTCTAATTTAGTATTTTCCAAGAAATTCTATTTTATGCCAAAATCATTATTTATTTATTAATTTCACCCAAATTTATTAAATTGAGCTCAAATTTCATCCATAAAATCATCATATAAGGGAAAATAAATATGAAAATATTTTACTTATCATGTACATATGGAAATAGTGGAATAAAATAGATGTTGATATTTATAAATAATGGGAAAGTCACTTTCAGAATTTCCAGATAACCCTTCTATCATACGCGGAAATCATGTGGTGTGCCTCGATATGCATGCCATAATTCCAAGTGGAATCCCGAGTATGCACTGATAAAGTAACTTTATTACAGTAGCTTTAATAAAGTAAGTAATGATGGCTCATGATGACATACTTTTTAGGTTGGCAAGTTGAGAGCTTGACAAGTGTCCTTAATGATGACTAAGTACAAAGTTGCTTTTGTGTTGGCGAAAGAGGAGGTGACAAGTGTCCCTCATCATTACACTCACTTTATGCATTTTGTGTTGGCATCTTCGGAGAGCGCCACATGTCAATGAGTCAAGGAAATCCACCGGTCTCCGGTCCAGTTACCCGACTAACTTTCTCGAACAACATACCGGGGGTCAGGGGAAATTATCAGACCTCTTCCTTCCCCCGACCATGATAGCGCCACCTAGGAGAGAGAAAAGGAAGGCCCAATAGCTTTTTTATGCATGTCATCTTGTGGAGTGATTATTTGACACATGGCATCACAAGATTTAACCAAAGCCAATATGCAATCTCATCCCTCCTTTTCCCTTTAAGATTTCGGCCAAGAGGGGTGAGAGGGAGGAAAAATCAGATTTTATGTCACAAAATTGGTAGAGTAGAGAGGAGGTGTGAATAGTGAAATTTCCTGAACACTAGAGTCGATTTCGACATCAAATCGCCATTATCGTCCGATAAGTTCTTCAGGAAATCTCTTCTACTCACTGTAAGCTTCAATTCTATGGTCTCAGATTTCTCATCTGAGGTGTTTTGTGTCCATTAGCTAGCCGGAGTGTAGCTGGAATTCCAAACCACTTGTAGAAACATGAAGAGGTAAGCCTCAGCTTCATTTTAAACTGATTACTTCATGTTCTCGTTGAGTTTTCCTAGCTCTTGAACCACCCCTAAGTTTCTGCCAATGGGATCTTTTTGTTTTAAGCAAGGTGGTGTTTAATCATATTTAAGGTGATATATGATGTTTGTTGAAGAATTATACCTATTGATAGTCAAAAACACAGTTGGATTTTTGTTGTTTTGGGAGGCATATTTCGGCCAGGACCAAAACTGGATGAAGGAGTGTGATTTTGGTATTTTTGAGGGTTCCATTGGATTTTACTCGAAAAACGGTGTGGGAATAGGTCCTAGTTATAATCTTGATCGATTTAGAAAGATAAATCAAAAGATTGAAATTTGTTGTAGTTGTTGCCAGAATTTCGTTTTTGGAGGTAGTCTGGTTGCAGTATGTTTTTGAATGGCTAAAATTTATCCATTAACCCTGAGATTTTCCATATTTAAAGTATACAAAGAGACCTTTAATTTAATTGGTAATGGGTAAAAACAGGATAAGTACACAAAAAGTTAATTGAAGTTGAGTTAAAAATTCTGATCAGAATTTCTGGCAGTAAGGGAAAACGTAAAAATTGGGAATTTTGTGTGGATAGAAGCTGTGGGAAGTATTTTTTTCCTTAGAATAGACTTAATAAGGGTCATATAGAATTTTGAATCACCCCAATTGGAGCTTTCTAGAATTAGTTATGATTTTTCAAAGTTTAGTAAAAAATTTGCCAAATTTTGGTAATTGTGCGAAAATTCAAAGTAAAGGGTGTTTGGAATAAAATTCGACCATAAAGGGTTAAATTTAGCATTTGGGGTTAGCTTGGGCCCATTAGCTTCACATCGGGCCTAATGTAGTGACTCTAATAATAACCAACATAAGAGAATGACTTATGAAAGAATTGGACTAAGTAATAACTCATCGCCCGTAAATTATAATTTATAGGATTTGACAATTGCCTGGGAATCCTGAAGCACATCAATCGAGGTCACGATTTGGAAAAGTTGTCAAGTAGTAATTCTATCTTTCATACATTATGCCGATATTTTATATATTTGTGCATGCCATCTTTTGTGATATAATTAACGAAAATGGTTTTCTGTGATATAATTAATAAACATGGTTTTGCTGAGAAGGGCAATTTGTGCGTGGAGGCACATTTACCTAGTTTTTTAGTAAGAACCCAACCGAGGTGTACCTAGTTGTTGAGTAAGAACCCAACCGAGGATTACGGGTAGTGGATGATTGAGCCCCTAACTCATGTATACATGCCGTGCATGTGATTGTTTGTATTATTAATTTGTTGCATAATATAGAGCATGACATATTTAATTCTTGCATTTTGTATGATCGGTTGTATGTTACTATTGAGATTTGTTTGAATCTCACCATTTTTCAAAATTAAAATATTCCAGTAGAAGCTAGTGGCTCTAAATGCAAAACGATACATACTGTCAACTGAGGTGTATGAGACAAAAGAATGGAGCTGCTAGTTAGAATTAGTTTAATTTGATGTTTTTGAACAAAGTTTGAATATATTCTTTCAAACCCTGCAGGGAGACTCCTGTATTTAAACAAGTACTTAATGTCAGTATATTTCCCCTATTACTGTATGCATGTGGAACTGTGCCTTTAACACTCTGCACATATCGAAATGTTAAGGGGTTTGACACAGGCCAACACTGAAGTGGCTCACAAACTATTACAAAAACATAATTATAAAATGTTTAATAATTAATGTTTTAAATAATAATATATATTTTAAAAAATAATCATTACATAATATTATTATTGATTCTTGATATAAGATATAGTTTAACTATACATTATATCTTATACTAAACAAAGGGGACAATGTTATAAATATTTTGGAAGTGAAATTTTGAGACTTGTGTCAGTAGATATAGTCTTATAGGAGTATTTTTAATTTTTCAAAAGCATTTTAAATAAGAAAATAGATTTTGTAAATATATAATCAATTTTGCCAAAAATAATTTAATAATGATTTCTTGGACTGATAGCAAAAGGCCACAGCTTACCATAATTTAGAGTGCTAGATGTACTAAAAATTAGTTTAATATACTAAGTGATTATTTGGGTAACTCTGAAACTATATATTGGGTGGTATTAAAAAATATTTTATAATGGTAAGTGGATCAAAAAAAAATTTTGTGCCTCCAACATCATAAAATGTTATATAGTATTCTGAACTAATTTTTAATGTATCCAACACCTAAAATATTGCACCAAAAAAATTTCAAAGTGCTGACTGGCAATAAAAAAAATATCTCATCAGGATACTGAATAATGCTGAAAAATTATTTTAGGATCTTGAAAAAACGTTTTAGGGAACCAACTGATACTGAAAAAATACTTTTCCAATGTATGTATTGTAAGTATGTCTCTAAACATATATTCAAATATACTGACTGGCATATATCTTGGATTTATAAAATATTTTCCCAATATATGTATTGCAAGTATGTCTCTAAGCATCTATTCAAAACTTCTTATTGGCCACGCATTTAGGGGTGATAGGTTGAAGTTAGCTTTATTTATTTGATATCGTCTGTCCTTTGACCCAGTTTTTTAATCCTGTAATGAATCTCCACCCATCCTCTTAGGCTTTTGGTAACTAAATCGGCACTACAACAGAATCTTTTATATATAATGCTTAATAAATAACAGTTATAGTGAATAACCGTCATATATGTTAAGGCGGAGTTCACGCAATAATATATAATGTTAATACTTAACGGTTAAATATACATACCATTATGTGTTCAGAGACGGAATATTCGTGAAAACAAAAATACGGTAGTTATAATTATTAATCGCTATGTTTTGATTGACAAACATGACAACTTTTATGAAACAACTGTCATGTAATACTTTTAAACGATTTGTCTTCCCAACTTTATAAAGAAAAACAAATACATAATGGTTATAATGATTAATTATAAAGTATGATTTCTAAATATTTAATGGTTAAAAATGATAATCGTCGTACATAAGAAGGTGAGATTATGAAAAAACTTTACTCAACAATACATAAGAGTTTTTCACAAAGAACTGTTATATATTCTTTAAGAATTCTTAATGGTTAAAAATGATAATTACAATATATAAGAATGTAGGATTATGAAAAGTATCAAATATAATGAGACAGGATTCTAAAAAATCTACTTGACAATACTTGATGGTTCTTAACAAAAAACCATTATGTATTCTTTAATAATACTTAATGGTTAAAAATGTCAACACCCGTTTCCATTTCGATAATCGAAGAGTAATAAAGACGGAATCCAATGGGCATACAGAAAAGTACAATTATATTGATAAAAATATTCATTTACAATACCGATATCATTCGTCGATGGAATACAAAAAATATAGCGGAAACTTAATATTTACAGGATAACCCAAAATATCTAAGGCATAAGCTAATTATAACCACTATCTTGCCCTCGCCTTGAGACATGAGCTAATTATTTCTCGACGTCCATGCCTTTGTCCTTCGATCCACTAGCACCAGCTGAGATAATTGTTTTTGAAAAAGGGTGAGAATCCGAAGAATCCCCTTAGAGATATACGATCGACATATAAAATGTGAAAATTAAATATGCAATGCACTATATTAGGCAAAAATGAAAGTTCGATTCGATCTATATATATTTACCTCAGCTGAGTCACCGATTACAGTTAGGATTTCCGATAATATACCTCAACTGAGTCATTGACCACAGGTAGGTTTTTCTGATATACCGTTGTTGGGTAGCGAACCACAACTAGGTACTATGCCTCTAGCACGCAATCATATCATGGAATACAGTAACAAATACATATAATTATTCACATAGTGTATGAAAGATGGTAGTCCCTACCTCAAAGTTTGTTAAACCCCTTTTTCAGTATGCCTCGTAATATGTGTCGTTTCTGACGTCTCACTCGATCTTAAAATATTAAATGTACCAGAAATGGGTCATAACCTATCCAAGTATCATTTTAGACTCTTCTATAGTGTTTCTTATGGTTATATTAGTCTATGGTGAAATTTTACCAAAATGCACCTGGGACCCCGACCTAGCTCGATAGCACGTTTTCCCAAAATTTTGACTAAGGCTATTCTCACATATTTTCGCCCAATGAATCCATTTCTAGGCTTGAAATTACCAAATTCACTGTAAAATTATGAAAATACCCTTGATAGCCCCGGTTTAGGGATTTTAGTGGCATTTTTGTAATTATGCCTTTTCAGCCTCTACCGAAAAAGTGTCCAATTGTAACCCCACCTATTTTTGCCCACTCAATCCAATGGAACCATTTATTTCATGAAAATCCAGCTCCCACCCCCTGAAACAGTGCTGGCCGAAATATTTCAAGGAAAATGGAAAAATGTAGTTTTGTGTTTTAGCTTTCAAAACTTGTACTTTTCCACTTCTAATCATTTATTAACTCATTTAAACACTTCTTAATCATGATTCAAAGAAATTTTGGCAGCAAAACCCCTTAGCGTTATGGCTTTCCAAATTTACAAACTCAACAAAATAACCAACTCCAACCACAATCATCAACAACAATCACATACTAGCATAGTTTTATGATTTTAGAAGTTAACTCTTGAGTTCCTTTCCTCTCACTCTCTAAATGTCCTCCTCCTTCTCTCCTTGGGCTCAAGATGAGCTTGCTAAACCATGGATTCATAGATAAATAGAGATTAGAGAAGAAGCTTATGCTAGTTTAGAAGGAAATCTTAAGAAATCACAAACCTACCTTGATCTTTCTCTTCCTTCTTCTCTCTAAAGCTTGTGTTGCCTTAAGCGTCTCTCTCTCTTTTCTCTTGGCTCAAAATGAAAATGGACAAAGGAAGAGGAAGGGAATGGCTTCATAAATTTCCTCCCTTAAATCTACCATTGATCTCATCAAGGGTTAACATGGTGACACTTGCCAATCACCATAGCTCCATCTATACCTTCACCCATACTTTCTATCCTTGTCTTGCTCACAAAAAAACGTGCTCCCTCTTATGCTCTGAATAAACTAAATGCTCTTCCAACTAAACCAACCTTACACTTAAGCTAGCATACCATTTCATCATTATTTGTCCATGTAGCATTATTTTAATGCAATTTGAAATGTGCTCATACAAATACATTATAATTTAATCCCCTCCTTATATGATCATGACACTTGGCATTTTAATTCCATTAATCAATTTCTAACACATTTTATGCTCAATTTTCGGAATAATGCAAATTCTGGCAGATTTTTTGCCCTAACTTTGAAAAATCATAACTAATTTTGTAGACATCGTTTTGGAGTGATTCCAAAGGCTATGGAATCCTTATTGAGTTTAATTTTAAGGAAAAATATGGAATTTTACTAGCTAGGGTCATATCATTCCCAGATTTTCAATCTTGGACCACTGCTCCAGAAACTTTCCAGGTTTTTTGGACTAACTTCAAAATTCATACTCTTTGTACATAGCTTCAATTTATTCATATTACCTATCAAATTTTAGGATGTCTACTTTCACCCTGTAAAATTTCATAATTTTTGCTCATCATTTGGTCTTTTAAAACCATAAGACAAACTCACTGCCTCGCAGGCGATTTCACTGAAAACACTATTCAACTTTCAATTTTCAATATTTAATTCCTTTGGTCTTTAATATTCACCATTTCCTTGAATTTCTTAATTAATTACATTATATTTTAGGTGAATATAAAATTTGGGATGTTACAAAAAGTACTAACTGTCATATATAAGAAAGCGAGATTCTAAAATATAATTATTTGACCATACTTGCAAATTCTTCACAAACAACTGTAAGAATACTTTAACAGTTAAAAATGATAATCATCATCACATATAAAAAGGTAAGATTCTGAAAAATATCAAAAATAAGGAGGCAGAATTTTGAAAAAATTTATTTGATAATACTTGATAGTCCTTCACAAAAAAATGTTAAGTATTCTTTAATATTAGAAAGCGGGATTCTAAGAAATGTCAAATATAAGGAGGTATGATTCTAAAAAACAATTTGTTTGATGCAACTCTTTCAACCCTTTCTGTCATACCCTTATTTTATTTTCCATATTTTCAGAGTGCTTGCTCCCAGTTCGGTGGACAACACAAGAATAGCGTAAAAATATCGATATATAGTACATGATTACATTAAGGAATTCCCTTCAGTGTTAGGTAATATATATACACAATTTCTTGACATATTCAAAATTAAAGACTAGATATAACCATAATCTTCATCTTGGGAAACGTGCCTACCACTTTCCCATATCCTCGTCTTTGCCTTTCTAGCCGCTAGCACCTGCTGTGGTATTTTATTTAGAAAAAGGGTTGAGATTTCGAGGAATCTCAGTAGAAACATATTATCGTTCACAAAGCATGTGATAAGTAAATATGATATGCACCATGAATGCGCCAATTAATAAAGAATATAAAACATTGTCATGTATACATGAGTAGGGCTCCAGGCCCACTAATCATACACCAGTTGGATTCTCATCCAATCCTTTAGATGCAAGTGCACTTCCGGCACTAACTACCCTCTCTAAGTATACCATGTTAATTAATAAAAGCACAAACCATGGTAACCCCACATTCATATAGACTAAGCATGAAGTATAAAGGATAATGTCCCCACCTCAAATCTCTTTCACCCCCATTTTGTGTGCCTCGAAAAGCGTGCCAAGCTTAGGCTCCAACTCAGTCCTAAAATATCAAATGTATAAGAATTAGGTTCAAACCCATTCATGTACTATTTTAGACACTTCCATAGTGTTTATTGTGGTTATATTAGCCTATGGTGAAAGTTTACCAAAATGCCCCCATGACCCCGGCCCGGCCACGCCGTACCTAGTCCGGTTGAACTTTTTTAAAATTCTAAATGGGGCTATTTTGACATATTTTCGCTCAAGAAATCCATTTCCGTATTCGGAATTACCAAATTCGTTGTCAAATTATAAAAATACCCTTGACAGCCCCTCTCTAAAGGCTTTTCAGAAAAAGTGACCAACTATAACCCCACTTAATTTTCCCTCATGAACACAATGGAACCATTAATTTCATGAAAATCCAACTCTAATCCCTCCAAACTAGCCTTGGTCAAAATTCTCAGGTACTCCAAGAAAAATTGGAGTTTTCCAGTTTTAACTTCACAGACATGTTCCTTTCTACTCCTAATTACTTTATCAACTATTTAATTAGGTTATAACTACAATTTAGACTAAATTTTGGTAGCATAACTCCTAGACCACCACTTTTCAGAAATTCAAATTCAAAGCAAATCAATCAGAATTTCACCAATTAAACTACTCACAGCAGTCAAAACAATCAATATTTGAAGTTTCGGAAGTTACCTTAACTTCCGTCTGGCTTTTCCCTTTGAGGACCAAACCCTAGCCTCTTCCAACTCCAAGATTTTGCTTCAATAACACCTTAAATCACATAGAGGAGAAGCTTAGGAGAAAGATTACACACGTTAGGAGCTAATTCACCGAAGAAATCAAGCTTACCTGATGGAATTGCTCCTCCTTCTCTCTAAAAGTCACACAAGCTCTCCCTCTCTTTCCTTTAGCTTATGGCTTCAGTTTTGAATGAGAAAGATGAAGGAAATGAACTTTTATAATATGCTTATGTCATTTTACAATATGCTTATGTCATATTTTCTAATTTCCTAAAAATCCAAATTTTAACCTTTTCTCTTATGTACATGTAAATGATATGGATCCAATTAACAAGTAACAATATTTCCCTCTTCTTGGCCCATGCTAAAGACATCCTAGGATGTCTTCAATCAGCCTAACATGGTTTTTCTCATTTATCACATAATCTCAAAATTTTCATCACCGTTTTTTCTCATTTTCGGATTTATACCAATTCTGGCAGACTTTCTTCCCAAACTTCTCTTACTTGCGTTGTATACGTATTTTTATGAAGATGCTTTAAACGGTAAAACGAAATTATCACAAAGCTATATAATGAAAAATATTTATCAAAACACTATTTTTAAACTCGTTCCCTAAGAGAACAAGTTTATAAAATTGAAGAAGTCATTCTAAAATAGAATGAGTTCACTCATTTGCCCCACTGGCCTACTCTTGTTTTTATTTGGTCTTCAATTATAATTACATATAAACACATCCCAATCGATCATGACTATTTTTTTCCCATTTTGAGAGAATTACAATTAACCACTCTACTTTTTTTTTTTTTTGGATATAGGACTCCAGACCTAACAATTAACCTCTAACAGGAGGGATGACTAAACTCAAATCATTCCACAAATATGGATCTAGTTCAGGAAAGCCATTACGAAACGGATGGAACTCAGGCATACAAGACAGAGCCCGACTTGCTAGGAAGTCAGTAACCTTGTTAATATCACGAGATATCTGACCCACCATCACGACCCATTCACGGTCAAGCCAGCTCCGTATTTCTTCAACAACCGCAAATTCCTCATGCTGGTGGTAGCTGCTGCTGGTAGTGATTAGTTCCATAACGGCTGTCGAATCAGACTCCAAGACTAATCTCCTTTCTCCACAGTCCCATGCATATTTTAGTCCCGTAAGACATGCCCACAGTTCCGCAGATACGGAATTGCCGTGGTTGAGGTGCTGCATGAAGCCTCTTAAACAAGCACCAACAGAGGTCCGCATTACACCCTCGCAAGCTGCAACACCTGTGGACTCAGAAAAGGCCCCATCTACATTCATCTTGCACCAACCAGGTTATGGGGGATGCCAACAACCTGAAAGATTAACCGTGTTTGAGTCTTGTGTTCGTGTTCCACTTAGTTTGATGCTAGCATCATGTAAGGAATCCAAAATAGCCATAACTTGAGCAAAAATAGTATCATTCTGTGTAATCCTCATGTTACGACGTCTCCAATTAACCAGAATGAAAGCGCAAAAAACCCTGGCCAAGTAACATGATGCCCTGGGTCAAAGAGAGAAAGGTTCTTCGCCACCCATTCCTTGCCCTCCAGTCTAAAGAACTGTCTTTCAAACTTGGTAGGTACAACTTGGGACCAATACCTGCGAGCCTCCTTACAGTCACGGAGTACATGCATACAACTTTCCACACTATCCCTACATAGATCACAACACTCATTTCCCGTTAACTTGTGTTTCATCCTAGCCTCATTAGTTAGTAGGCGGTTATGGAATAACAGCCTCACAAAAGACTTGCATATCTGTGGTACCATTAATTTCCAAATTTTACTCCACGTTTTATCACTTTTACTTGCCTCGTCTTCCAAACTATGATAGATAGATTTAAGAGAAAAATCTCCATCCTTCGTACATCTCCATTTCATGTCCGAACCTGATGGGTCACTTAAAAGGTTAGCCTCAGTGGCATCCCAAGCTAATTTGATGCCCGACCATGAATTAGAGTCCTTCTTTCACTTATCAACAAGAGGTATTAAGTCATCTCCGTAGTTATATTTACTTTGAAGAACTTGAACCCACAAGGCATCCCTTCACTTAACAAGACTCTAACCAAGCTTCATATGGAAGGGTTGATTCTGCTTGTCCCATGCCGCTTGTGTATTTTTCTCTTTTCCGTAGTAGTTCCCCATAGGAAATTACAATTCTTTTGTTCCACCTTTGTGCACGTGCTAGGAGGTGCTAGGAGGTAGAGCCATTGTTTGCATGGTATAATTAGGAATAGCAGTAGGAACAGAAGTTATGAGCGTATGCCTCCCTGCAAAAGAAAGAGTATGACCCTTCCACGTAGCTAATCGCTTATTCACTTTCTCGAGCACACTACCAAATGTATCCTTTGAAACCCGCTTATGAATAAGGGGAACACCAAGGTATTTGCCCAGATCTGCTGTTTGGGTGAAGCCTCAAGCTTCACTAAGCTCCGTACGTCTTGTGTGATTTATATGAGGTGAAAAAAACACCCTTGATTTAGCTGAATTAACCTTCATACCCGAAGTCTTACAATAAGTATCAAGGCATTCTTTAATGATGTCCACTTGTTGTAAGGAAGCCTCACCAAAAATAACAATATCATCTGCAAACATAAGGTGAGAAATAGGAGGGTCGTTCTTACTTAGCTAAATAGGCCGCCAGCGGCCATCTCGTATACTCTGATGTCTCAAGTGAGTAAGCTTTTCCATGCATATGACAAATAAATATGGTGAAATGGGGTCACCCTATCGGACACCTCTAGAAGGTTCAAAACATTCTGCTTTACTAACATTCCAAAGTAATTGCATTGACGACGTTGACATACAATACTTTAACATATCAATTACATAAGGTGGCAGACATAGCTCTGCTAAACAATGAGTAAGAAATTCCCAGCTCAAACGGTCATAAGCTTTTTCAAGATCAATTTTAATGGCCATCATACCAGTTTTCTTCTAAGAATTCCTCATGGAATGGATAACCTCCTGGGCCATAATAATGTTATCTGAACTCAAACGCCTTGGTACAAAGATACATTAGACAAGACTAATAATCGAAGGAAGAAAGGTCTTTATCATTTTAGATAAAATTTTGGTAATTACCTTGTATATAACATTACATAAACTAATTGGTCGTAAATCCTTCAGCGATTCTGGAGAATCAATTTTGGGAATTAGCACAATAAGAGTGCCATTTATTGTAGCTATCTCCCTTGGGTTCTGAAAAAGGTGTCAGACTAGAGAAATAACCGAAGGCCCTACCTGCTTCTATTGGTGTTGAAAGAATAAGGCATTAAGCCCATCCAGGCCTAGTGCCTTTAAAGCCCCCATGTCAAAAAGTGCTGATTTTATTTCTGAGCAAAATCCTGGGAAAGGTAGTTGAACAAGAAATTAAATCCCTAGAGGTATTTTCTTCAGAGAACAAATCAGCAAAAAATGCCATAGCCATCCTTTTAATTTCAGCATCCTCATATGTCCATGACCCATCATCCTTTTTTAACGCATCCACACGGTTATGATGCCTATGACCATTAGCTCAGAGATGAAAGAATCGGGTATTTTTGTCGCCCAGGATATTCCACTCAGCTTGTGCCTTTTGTGCCCAAATCATATTCTCCTAAATGAGAATCTTCTCCAATTCCTTCTGTAGGAAAAAAATATTCAACTAATAAAGGAGATTAGGCGTACCTGGACGAATCCATGTTCGGATCCGGGTCAAAGCTCCAATACTCCATACTTGTGCCCACACAATTATTAGACTACTAGAGCCTAATTGTGATTTGCACAGCAGATCACCAGAACCAGAAAGATGGTAGGAGAGAAGGGAATTGCCAGAAAACTCAATGGCGGGGCGAGTTGCAATTGAGGAGGCATACCCTATTTATAGTGGTTTATGGAGGCCACTAATTAGGAAACGTGTGCACTCCTTCTTGCCCTCCAAGACAGGAATTAATTGTCTCTCAATTAATTCCCTAATTATGGTGATTTGTTCCTCTTTTAACAAATCTATAATTATTGCTAAATATTCCCAAATCTGCATCTTATGCTGATTTTATTCTTATTTGATTAGGCTACTTATTTCCTAATCAAATAGTCCGGCCCATCAAGGGCGGACCTGGACCCAAAGTCCAACATCTCCCACTCGCACTTGAT
The DNA here is from genome assembly GCA_963210345.1 of Inga oerstediana. Classification (NCBI taxonomy): domain Eukaryota; kingdom Viridiplantae; phylum Streptophyta; class Magnoliopsida; order Fabales; family Fabaceae; genus Inga; species Inga oerstediana. The sequence goes on along the minus strand of OY723401.1, from coordinate 63,707,081 downwards.
GGGCCTCCCATCGTGCGTGCGTTACTCTTTCTTGTTTCATACTTGGCGTCTGCCGTGACTGCGTGGGCAAAAACGTATTTTAGATTTGGTGCTTGTGATACTAGAAATCCTTTATATCGGACCAGCATCCAAGGACACCCTTTATATATAACCGTAAGCTATATGTTCATTGCCTCATATGCCCCAGATTCTCCCATACATATTACTCATGGCATATCTAATCCCTCTCGAGTTAATATGTTGATTAACTCAGATTGCCTTCCACGCACATAGTATCCGCACTTACTAGCTACACACAGAGCTAGTAAGGGGTCGACCACAGATACTAGCACATCTTATGTATCTAGGAGTAAATCTTCCTTTTTGACTAAACATCAGTCCATCTTGACTTGGTCGCTTTCCTAGTTTTCACTTGTCTGACCGAATCGAGTGTGATCATGGAGCTTCAGCTAAAGTAGCTGCCACCAAACCAAGCTTTCATGATGCCGCCTAAGTCTTAAGGGCATCGTGGAAGTATTCTTCCTTCCTGGGACTCACACTGTGGTGAACTAGGGATCTTTCACCCACATCCCGTGTTGCAGTTTAACTCTCAAGCACATGCAGTATGAATTGCATGCTACGGTGAATAGTTTGAGGTGTACGTCGATTTCTTTATCTTTCACCGTACAGACATTAGTTCCAAAATGTACTCAACATTCGAACCAGAACTTTCTTTTTCACAATATCTCATTTGTGAAAAAGAGTTCTTTGCCTGGCTACAGGTCTATATTCATGCTTCGATCCATTTTCTGTGTATATGCACACATGTAGATCTCATCCCAGTCTAACTGAGGCGACTCAAACGCAAAAATTCTTCTCAACCATCTCATGGTGATCATTTGCTTGTCTTACCTTCCCATGCCCCCGCAAAAACATGGGAAGACGGTTGTTCGTGTGAGTAAACCAACCCTTTTTGACCTGTACGACATACAAAACTGTATACCTTTATGTATTTACTCATAACATACATACCATTTCTTTTATCTTTATATAAAAGAAGTTCACGACCTTATATTTTATTTGCGCCCTTAGATTTTCATTAACTCAATGAAAATCAAGCTATGGGCTCAATAAGGGGATCTACCAACATCTTGTCAGTAGAAGGTCATTAAACTATCGCTTTCCCTCTTTGAAAGCATATCTCTCATAGAGATGTATCAAAAAGGTATGTTTCGCCTTGCTGTGATACTTAGGATTCTCATCATAAGATGTTATCGTTTGGATCTTTCTATCCATCATTCATTCCCAATCTCTCATAGGAATTACTTTAGCCATATGGCACTTTGAATGATGGCAGAACACGCCCTGTGTTCTATTTCCATGGATAACAGGAAAAATACCATGTATATTTCCTTACTCCATCACCATTTGCCTAGGTCTTGTATTGGAGTATCCTTTCAAAATGGAAAGTTGTTATCATGACAACTTAATCCATGGTTATTCTCATAACCCATTTCACAGCAGGACCAAAAAGCAACTTCCAAGTCTGACCCAAAAACATTTGATCTTATGTACACCAATGTGCACATTCATATTACCAACTATAGTCTCACATGGGACTCTATCCACCTTTCTTATGTTGGATTCCTCATAGGACATGTAACCTCTTTAGGTTTATGCCCTTGACTTCAAGGGTGTCCATGGGTTTGCACTTTGACATCCTAAGATGTCTAAGGATTACACTTGTACATGTCTTAGGTGGAAAAGACTGTATCTTTCTTGTGCAACTCCGTTTATCTTGTCGATCAAGATATTTGTTCAACCCATGACTTTCTCAACTCAGAATTTAAGGATTCTCTGATCCTTTATTCCTTTGACTCCCTTGACACTTGTTTCATATATCATTTGACAAAGGATGACTTCACAAAGAATCATCACTAGACCATTTGGAACTTATGTAGTGTTCTTTCGATTATTTCGAAGTTGGTGAGGCTTTCACCTTGTGAAAACCTCATATACTACTTTTTGGGTGATTGTTTCTACGAAGCCCTTAAGCTGCTTCAGTGTAGAGTTCATCATCCAATTTCCAAAATTCCAAATTGGAAGGTGGTCTTTACATCATCTTGATGCAATTTTCAAGACTAAGCTTGTTGTCATAGCCAAAGTTCAGAGTTAAAACACACAATGGACAACCTTCCATTGTATTACCCCCTAGCCACTAAGTGTTTTAGGTTCTACATGCCCCCAACAGATTTGAGAACCTACTTGTTCCCAATCGCCTCTTGGTTAGGTGACAAATTACCTAAACACGTATTCGGCTTAAAAGGAATCCAAATCCTCCTGCATGACACTTTGCAATTTATCTTAGCAGGTCCTTCTAGTGCTTTTCAGACACTTATAGGTACTTATCATCACCTTCTAAATGATGAAGAAGAGAGCATTCAATCCATTAGGGAACCTATCCCTTATAGTCATTCGCTAGATGACAATTTGCTTCGAGGTGGATTTCATAGGATTCTTTTCCTATGTATGGATTATGTATGAGTGAGGTAATTCTCTCATAACTTACCTCTTACCTCTTTCATTGTGAAAATGGTCTCAATCCTCCCACTCGGATCAGTGAACTTAGGAACACTTGGTTATTCCTTATCACTTGTGAACCTCTTATAGAGATTTATTGTGATTAATGCTCATTTCCTGCTAGGAAATATGGGTTTTATGAACGTTGTGTCCCACGGTTTTCTCTCAGTCACTGAACCGCCATCATTTTCACTAATGAAGACGTGTCATGTAAAATTCTCATGTCATCTCACAAAGAGATACCTTGTATACCTTAGCCCTAATCTTCCTTACTCATAAGAAGAAGTGTGAATATAAAGTTGATAACCCTTATGGTCATAACGAACTTGGCCCTGGTCTAAGGCCTATCCACGATTCATAGGGTAAGGTCGTGACTGACATAGAAGGCATTTGGTTAAGTGTGAATATAATAGCTATGAGTCCACCTACCAACATATGGCTGGTAGCCTCATTGATGCCATTGTGTTCACAACCTAATCAAAGGAGAGGTCTAACTCTCTATTTCAACAACTCTATTATGTTGAAGGGTTCTAGGTATTGATAGTTGCCTAACAATGCCTTTCTTGTGCACAAAGCATCTTGAACTAATCACATGGGTGCCTCTAACCCTTGTTAGTTCAAGAAAAAGGTCTTCTTCTTTTAGTTTAACTGATTCCTGACTATTTCAGCTATTATCTAACAGCTTCACACTTGCCAAAAATCAAGTAAACATTATTGTATTTCGATTAAACGTCCATAACGTTAACGAAACACCAAGCTCTTTGTGTTTTGCCTTCACGTTCATTGGTTCACTAACGTCATAATTTGCCAATTGCAGTGGATTTTCTCAAAAAAAATGTTTCTTTGTCTTTCTTGCCAGGTAGAATAAGTTTTCAACTTATTCATAAGGGTATTAACCCTTTGGCACACGTTGTTTAGCAAATACTCTTTTGCTAGTTTGATCATTCCCTTTGACCAAGGTGTACATGTGGCAAGAAAAGGAATCTTTTATCCCTAGAAAAAGAAACATCAAAATCCAACAAAGGATTTGAGAATCATAATCCCATCGATCCTTAACTAAAGAGATAGCAAAGATGTGATTCTGTCAGTTGCAATTGCATGGAGTGAATCAGGGTGGTTTACTTATGCAGAGTTAACGTGCAAGTTCCAATCCCTTGATTCTATCTCTTTGTTGCTTTGCATTTGACATGAAGCCATATGCTTCTGTGAAACATCCACAACTTATGTGGATTGCTACTTTTACAACCCTTAATGGTTTATCAATATAGCATTTCATCTTTTGCATAAACCATTGATCTCATCTAGATCAAGTTTTCCTCATAGGTTCCTTACCCTTAGGCATGGAGGATGAATCCTCCCACTCTTTAGCTAAGTTCGTTTGACTGATGGATCTTGAATCCTTCAGTCTTTCACACTTAAGTTCAATGTGGTGAATCACATTGCTGAAGGTTACAATATGCATATCAGAGGCAATGTTTACTTTCGTATATGCCCACTCACTGGAAGACATGGCTCACTCCCACTCACTGGGAGACATAGCTTCCTCCCACTCACTGGGAGATGTCTTATCACAACATACACTTGTTGTTTGTTAGAAAGAACTTGGCATTTAGCTTGTCTCAACTTCTTAGTTTGACATCTGCCTCAAGTGTTGCCTAGACAACATGTTAGGACTTAGTACACTATGTTAAAACTTAACTTAGTTTTAACTTTATGGAAGAAGATCACTTATTTCACTATCTTCCAACAATATCCACACGGCTTGGATAAAGTCACATTGCTCAAACCAACATAAGTTTAAGCAATGTTGTTCTTTCTATGCTTGATAGCATAAACCTCTTGTATCCTTCAGTTGCTTCAGCCTCTAAATGCTGAAGACTAGTTGGTAGGATGTCCCTGACATCTCACTCTTCTTGAATGAAAGAGATTTGAGAGTTTCTAACTCCACAGATATCTCTATTGAGCTTGTCTTCATAAGCTCAGTCAAATAGACTTGGTCATAATTGGTCACTCAGACGATTATGGTATACAAATCTTAGTTGTTCAAATAAGACAAAGGATAATTAGATGATAAGTTCACTAGTTTCATGTTCAGGAGACAACTATGTTGACTCCCATCCCAATCATACTAGTTAGCTCATCACCCTTTTAACCACAGTCTTCATTTGAACACTTTCCCCTTTGGATTTCTAGACGTATTCCAGAAAACTCCCACTCAATCAAAGCGTAGTTATATTAACAAGATAATAACACAATATCATCTAACTAGCATGAATGTTCAAAAAAGCAAGAAGAGAATATACTGAATTCAATTCTATAAACTAACATAGAATTTAATCTTAAATTCAATGGGAAAAAAAAACAAGAACATTCAAAAATTTAAGCCTCATATCATTATCTCTTAACTAGGTTCTCCTTCTCATAGGCCCTTCTGACCATATTAACTCATGTAGCATCTAGTTACAATGTCAAGCTCCTCTTTGCCATGTCTACATCCACTCATTTGGATGTATTTGCAGCATACCTCCCACTTGATGAGATGATTCTCATATCTCTATCTCTCTTGTCCTTTGTCACAACACATGTGATAAAAGGTTGACTTTTAGAAGTCATTGCTTCAACATTTAGGAAAACTTATTATTATCCAATAATCATTGAATAATTTTAAGTTGCTGCAATTTTTCAGGTTTTGTTCCTAAGAGTTTAAGTCAAGGTTGGATAGGATTTTATATTCAAAAACTCATTTGAATAATCCCTTGCTTTTAAAGAATCTTTCAACATTAACCTTATGTTGCAGCTGAAATTGCTCTTAAAAACAAGCCAACATGTCCCAAAAAATAATAGAACCAACATTGATTCAATTCCAACGTTTTTGGGACCCTCTAAGTGCACATAAGCACCTTTTTGACTCAAATCATATCCAAACATGCTTCAAATATATGCAAATTATATATCAAATTGAAGCTCTCAAATTTAGGGATTTTTAGGAACCAACCACATCTCAATCGGAGGTCCCACGCGCTCTCACGCGCCCTTAGAAGGTGTGTGAATGGAAAAATCCTGAAAAAATGGAAAAATCCAGAATTGGCCACTCTCGGAGGCGGCGCGTGACGCACACGCGCCGGACCAAACGACTCCACGCGCCGTCCTCTCTTCGACGGTGCTTCCCACGTGTCAAACGGAGACCCCAGTGGGCCCCCAGCGCCATGTGTCCCTTTTTTTTTTGGTCAACAGTCAACGGATGACTGTTGACCGGTCAACGTTGACCGTTGACAATCAACGTTGACCGTTGACAATCAACGTTGACTGGTCAACCGTGACCAGTCACCGCTGACGTGGCGCTGACGTGTCTCGGTCAACGTGGCTGGTCAACGGATGACGTGGCCTCGTTGACCGAGCCTGACGTGGCATTTGACGCTGACGTGGCGGCCGATCATTGGCGCCACGTGTCATTGGTTGACCGATGACGTGGCGTTGACTGCCACGTCATCGTCTTCAACCTCCAGCCGGGTCAACCCGACCCGGTTGGAGCTCCTACGGGTCATCGCGACCCGCCAACTTCGGGAGGCCATATCTCCCTCGTTTTAGCTCCGTTTTTCGCATTCTTGGTGTCGTTGGAATCGTAGTTCGGCGAACTACAAGTCCATGGCATTTATTTGATCTTAAAACCTCTGTTTCATTGATCAAATCGTGAGTGAAGTTGCGGCGGCGACTAACGACCCGCGAACTTCTTTCCTTTGTTTCTCCCTCATCCGGACTCCGTTTGACGCGTTCTAAGCATCGTTGGAATCGTATCTTCGAGCTCTACACATCCATGTCCTTACTTTGGGCAAAAACACCGAGTTTCGAACACCCCATTTTTCTCGACATTGACGGTACTTGCGTAAACCGACGCGGATGTGTGTCTCTCTGGGTTTCAAAGGCTCTTCTAACCTTTGAGGGTTAAAAAGCTCTTGTTTTTGGTTCCACATAGGTCCCAAAGACTCACCTTTATTCAGATCGAAAGATATGAGGAAGAAGAGGAAACGAAGGAAATCGCATGAGTTATTATATATATATACACGCATATATATATATATATAATAATTAGAGGAGCAGAGACGGAAGGATCATGCGAAAGCAAATGGAGGCAGAGACAATATATTATACGCATATATCATACGCATATTGTTGCACACAGACACGCATATATTATATAATATGAAACAAAAAATATATATATCTACATGCGTATGAGAACAAGATGATTTTGTGCAGTGAAGAATAATTTCATATTGGCACCCCAAAAAAAAAAATATTGCTGTACTCATTTGTGGAAAAATTGAAGCAACATATATTTTATCATATAATCTCATATATATGATTGCACAGCGGAAATAAAAATCATGATGGGATATAATTAAAAAATTATAACACATGTTTATTCACATAGAATAATCACAGCCACAGGATCAAGAAGGCTCTGATGCCAATGTAGGAAAAAAATATTCAACTAATAAAGGAGATTAGGCGTACCTGGACGAATCCATGTTCGGATCCGGGTCAAAGCTCCAATACTCCATACTTGTGCCCACACAATTATTAGACTACTAGAGCCTAATTGTGATTTGCACAGCAGATCACCAGAACCAGAAAGATGGTAGGAGAGAAGGGAATTGCCAGAAAACTCAATGGCGGGGCGAGTTGCAATTGAGGAGGCACACCCTATTTATAGTGGTTTATGGAGGCCACTAATTAGGAAACGTGTGCACTCCTTCTTGCCCTCCAAGACAGGAATTAATTGTCTCTCAATTAATTCCCTAATTATGGTGATTTGTTCCTCTTTTAACAAATCTATAATTATTGCTAAATATTCCCAAATCTGCATCTTATGCTGATTTTATTCTTATTTGATTAGGCTACTTATTTCCTAATCAAATAGTCCGGCCCATCAAGGGCGGACCTGGACCCAAAGTCCAACACCTTCCATAGCTCATGTTGATGAGATAAGAGATCTGTGCGGTACCAGTTGCGAACAAGAGCATGTTGGATGCCATCTAGTCTTTTAAGAAGTTGTTTATTTTTGTAACCAGTAAAACTAAACACCTCCTTGTTCCACTGAAAGCATGCCTCAGTGAAGTGTTCAACGTTGACCAACCACCTCTCATCAGGCTTCCAATGTTTCTTAACAAAATCTTCAAACTCTTCATGTAGGATCCAGGAAGCAATAAAACAAAAAGGCCGTGCACTTCTTCTTGCTTCTGGAGCTTCTGTAAGTTGAAGCAAGAGAGGTATGTGATCTGATTTCAATTTCAGAAGGTGAAGAATTTTCGAACCAGGAAATTGAAGCAACCATTCGTTGTTAACAAGAGCACGAACTAGACGTGCCCTACAGACGTTTCTACTCCATGTAAACTTGGGTCCTGGAAAACCAAGATCATTTAAATTAGAGCTATCAAACCAATCTAGAAAGTCATTATCAATCGGAGTACCACTGACTGCCATCAAGAAGCGCCTGTCGGACGATAATGTAGCATTTAGGTCACCCACTACCACCCAAGGTCCTTGAATCGAGCGCCTCAAATGACCCAAGTCCCTCAATAGACTTCTTCGTTTAACAGGATTAGGAGAAGCATATGTCACTGTCATACACCAGTTATTATGTAACGAATCTCGAGTAGCAACATGTATATATTGGTTATTTTTTTCAATAATATTAACCTGTAGTACCGTAGGTTTCCATAAGACCCAAATGCCACCAATGTAGCCTTCGGTATCCACAATTTCAAAGGACGTGAACCCCAGTTTTTTCGCAAGTTTTTGAGTCTTCTCCCCATTGGACCGAGTTTCTTACAAAGCAAGACAATCTATATCATAGTAATGAGTAAGATCATTAATAAGTGAAGGGAAATGCTTGGCACACGTTCCCCTACAATGCCAAATGATGCACTTCATAGGGAGACTATTATAATTAGTAGAAAAATCAAGAAGTGGCCCTAAGCATCGCTCATGCGATCCTCATCCTCAAACCTTTCATCCTCTGTTATTATCGCAGTACTTGCCAATGGGTTACTATGTACCTGAAACCTTAAAGCATCGCCAGGGTCCATTGGATTGTCTGCTACATCTCCCATATTTAATGATGGAATCCGCAAAGAGGACCCCTGCAGGAGCCACTCCCTACTTTCTTTCACATGGGGTGTCTACAACTAACGCACCAGATTCCTTCACACCTCCTCTTTTTAGAATGTCATGAAACCTGTGACATTCTTGGTCCATTCTGCACCAAGCATCCATGTAGTCATCCATTAGGCTATGTGTAGACTTGTCTTTCTTCTTTTGACTCACATCCTTTGGTCCAGCTGGTACACTAGTTTTCATAGGCTTTTCCACACTTCTTGGCCCATTAGATGTTCCTTGAACTGACACCCGATTTTGCATGTTACTAACTCCCTCTATTCCCGGCATCAGATCCGTCCTTTCCACCAAATTTAAAGCAGTAAATTTAGATCCCGTAGATTGTGTTCTAAGGTCACGATAATTCCGGCTAGAATCTTTGACATACCTAATCGTGTTCCCTGCTCGCCTCCCTCTCCATGGCCTCTGAACAACCATCCAGCCACCATACTCTGGCGACTCCGTCATCCCCATCACGCTACTCTTCCCTCCAGTCGGTAGCTCGGAACATACATGGACTTCATTCGACATTAAGTTCGTCACAAGTTTGTCTCCAGCTTGATCCGGAGAGTGCTTTCTCAACGGGCAAGAGCTTTGCATATTAGGTGAGCAAAGCTCTTGCATCTTATGAGTAGATTTTTCTGCCTAATGAAAAATATGAATGCATTTTATTTCCTGCAAAATAAAAAAAAATATGAGAAAATTTTATAATAAGAGTATTTTTTGTCTAATAAATAAATTTTATTAGAAATATATAATAAGTTAAAGAAATACAAAATTTTTGTAAATATAGCACAAGGAATATGATTACAGAATAAGTCCGGCTTTGTGATTACCTAAATGCATAAGAGAAATAACATGATGTAAAATAGGAGTAAGGTTATCATGAATCGTTTTTGAACAATTTGAGGTAGTGGGTCAAATCGGAGTCAACCAGTGGACTGGACTAAACCAATGAGGAATAAAAAATGTAATAAATTCTTACCAAAAAAATTTTAATAAATAATGTCAATTCTCATCATTCCATTTAAATATTAAATATTAATTCAAATAAATCCATTTATTTTTAAGCCTTTGGAGCCATAAAAATAATTTCTTTTAAGAAAGTATAGGCCCAAACCCATTTACATCCCTCAACAACACAACCCTAGTAGCCCTCCTCATTCCAATTTAAACCCTAAACCCATTTCAAAATCACGTCTAGATTCCTCACCTTACGCATCAAACACTCTCTTCTCCCAGTTCCACAATTTGCCTCTAAAACTCGCTTTGATGAAGAAGAAGAAGAGTGTGCCGCCTCTGGCCTCTGTCTCCGACTATCGTTGACACCCACTAACATCACTAATGGGGAGTGACCTTCACAAATCTCAAATCTTTGATGTCATCAGCAACTCACTATTATAGAAAGCATTTTTAATGTTCATTTTTAGAACCCTTAGATGTCCTTTCTAGAGAAACGTCTATATTAGTATGGCTGAAAGTTTTAAAATAGATGTCCATTTAAAAATAGATGTCGTAAGTAACTGACGACAACGTCAAAACAAATGTTGAAAGTCAATTTTTTTAATTAATTATTGTTTACCCACAGCCTATACAAAACACAACCAATTCCCAAAAAATAAGCATGTAACCAAAACAATACACTATTAAGCAAAGTATATATACATTTAGCACTTTATAAATATAATCAAGTGCTCCAAAACTAAATATGGATCAATTGAAACAAATATACTTAATCAAGAGTCCAAAACTTCTCTACACCACTACACTATGTAAAAGAAACATTTTATCTCTACACATCATCTATGCAGTATATGAAACCCAATGCAAGCTTATGGCAGTTATTTTTCTAGGAAAAACAAAAGGAAATTAATGTTGCCCTTGATTTACACTCAGAGTGGTTTGATTGAAAGTGTGCATGTACCTCATAAAGGATTCTCTAGATGGTATCTTCAATCTTTTAGATCGATCACCTACCCCTCTCTCCTCTTCTAATGCCAAGCAATCTCAGCTGCATCATTTGGCTTCATTTACCTGAAATTGACATTGCATTAGGAAATTCACAAAGTCAAGCAATTCCCAAGACATTTCAGAAGCACAAAAAGAAAAACCAAATTTGAAACTCAGTTCAAGCACAGATCTAAAATTCGTAAAATAAAAATAAATCTGAAATTTAATTATGTTAGAACAAAGCACAAAGAAAAAAACAACTCCCTTCAATGTTATAAAAAATAATTGCAATATTTTATCAGCTCAACTATTGGAAGACAAAAAATATGGATTTGGATCATGAGGAGCCTAGCTACCTGCAATGAGAGAATGACATTAACAGCGTCATATAATCCCGTAGCATCCACTGGCTCACCAACAACCTCTGGTGGAATTTTGGATAATAAAAGAGCAGCCTGAAAAGAATGTCTCAAAATAAGAGAAAGTAAGCAAACAGAAGTCAAATCTTCTGATCAATAATTACCTTTAATCCTTCAGTTGTGCAGTCAGAAATAGGCTATCCATGATCTGCGGTTGAAAATGGCCAAGCACCTTTTGAAATATGACGATACCAATAATTAAGATCGCCAGGAAAATCTTCTAAAACCTTTCCAAGAAAAAAAAAATATAAGACAAGACAATAGTCAACAAGTGCAAGCTGATAAAATTTTTCATGATATAATGTAGATAACCACCTGTGAATCCTTAATGTACTTGTGTGCTTTTCTGATTGTTGCCCCATATTCTTCAGAGAGGTCATTAGAAATAATTGCTTGGACAGCAAATGCAGTATCCCACAGTTGACTTCCATTGTATCCCTGCAATAGAAGTCCATTAGTTTATTATTTGTATAATTTATTTTTCAAAAACCACAAGCATATGACCCCTCAAGTAAAGTTTGTGTTCACCACATAGTATATTTTAACAGATATGAGGAGCTACAATATGTTCAGATCATGCCTAACATCTATAACACGTCCAATTGCATTAAAACGGCCATTGATCTGGTAAGTTCACGATAAGTTGACTTATATGTGAACCTGCATTTTCAAGCTATCTTCGGCAAGCCATAGATAATCATAGATCCTTAGAAGATGCAACTTGAAGGCCCCTGAATTTGGATCTTCCACCCAACAGTAGAGCATATTCAACACCTGAATATTAATTTAAGTGTATGATATTAACTAAGTTAGTAATCATAATTTACTGATAGATAAATGATAAAAGAAAGTAGAACAACTGAAAGGGGAAGCAGTACTACAAAGAATCTTTCTGCTCTTCAATAAATACCTTGTTTACTGGCCCTATACAAAAATATCGAGTATTCTCGTCTCCATGACTTATGGGGGAAGAGCTTGAGAATGAGGAGATTTATACTCTAATAATTCATACATATAACAGTTTAGTAGACCTCACCTCAACTAAATGATCCAAGAGGTCAGCCACATTGACCCGAGGGCTTGAATTTCTTATCCCGAACATTAACGATTTCAAACTACCTCTATCTGTTCATAGCCGCCACACACCGTAAATTACGATACAATTCAAAATTACTAATAATCACACCATCACTCTTGGCTTTTACCCTCTTTAAATGACCCCCTTCCCTTCTTCCCCCAACTCCCACACCAACTCCCTTAATTCCATTCAGTAATAGAGCCACACTAAAACAAAAACAAAGTGGCTTATTATCTTCCTCTCTTTCTTCTTCTCTCTGCTATCTCACTTGTTTCCTCTTTCGCAATGTCATACCTACTTTCTTTTATTGAAAACTCGAGTTATTACAAAATTCATATAAAAAGGTGAAAGGCAAGTCAATACGGATATTAGTGTCTTGGTAATATCCTCTAATATCATTGTTCTCTAATACTTCTGATACCATGTGCGGGTATTGATACCCTTATTTTGGTTATTGATCTTACCTTTACCTGTATTGTTGTTACCAAATTTCCCAAAATTTTGATAAAATAATTGAGTACTTTGATACCGCTTCATACTATTATTACTACTATTCTCATTTCCACTAGGATTACAATCATTCATACAAGGTAATTAGTTATACAAACTATATATCCAAAATATATATAGACGGTAGCAAAATAACTTTGTCACTTTGATGGTGTCCTTCAGCTGTCTGTCTGTGCTTACCTCTTTGCCTTTCATTCCACTGGACTTTGTGTTAGCCGTTTAGCTTTACCGCAAGCGTACGGGTCGCAAGTAATATAAAAAGATCGTTCCCACGAAGACTATGACAAAAATGAATTAATTATCTCAATTAAGTTATCAATCAGGTTAAGTGAGAATATTTTGAAAGAAATTCTATACTTGAAAATTAATTAATTAAATCAAAAACTTCAAGACAGGAGGAACCTAGGATTTTCTATCCCCTATTTATTTCACGAACTAATTAATTTACCCTCAATAAGCAATCAAACGAAGATATGTATTTGTCTAAGATTCAGAAGTATTCGATAACGCTCTTTCGAGTCAAAACCAAATATTTATCCTAATAAACTAATCAATCTCTTGTATTAATTTATAAGGACTAACTTTAAATACCAATCTTAATATGACAATGCTAGGTTAGTAACAATATCTCTATTATACTAACAAACCATCCGTTTAATGTACCTAAACTTCAAGTCTAACATGATTTTACCCAAATTCCACACCTAAATTATCTTTCTCAAAATTAATTTAAATGAATAAGACAACTAAATGGTGATCAAGCATTTAGAGGCATTAAGAGCAAGATAAAATCAATACAAAAACTTATTCGTTGCAAAAAGAGAGTAAATAAATAATTCAATCCATAAATAGGTTCAAGAAAATCCTAGAATGAGAAAATTAGCTACTCATGTTCATCAATAAATTAAAACCATAAATAATAATTCGGTTCATATAAAAAAACTAAGAAAAGGAGAGAAGAAAATTAATGGAAAACCAAATTTTAAAGCTCCAAATCTCTTTGAATCTTCAAGCCCCAACTCCCTAATCTCTGCTCCTCACTCTGCTCCTTATCTCCGCTTCCCTCGGTTCTGTCTTTGCGCCCAGCTTCTGGATCTGTGCGTCTCAGCTATCTGTGTCTTCTCCGTCTCAGCTATCGCGTCTCTGCTCCTCCCCGTTCTCAGCTTTTAATTCCCTTTTAAATAGATATAATTTAGGGCTTTTCTTTATCTCTGCGGCCTCTACGTGTTTCTATTCAGCATTTCAAGATATGATATCAATATATCATATATTTTCAGATCTCATCTGCTTGCTCGTTTTCTTCTTCATGTGGGCCCCAGATCTCCTTATGCTTTCAACTTGTTTTCTTTCTTCCAATATCTATGGCTTATCTTTTCAAAACGTGGGGTCCACGTTTTTTTTTTCTAATCAAACATCACCTTTGTAATACACCTTGTAATATAATATATATATATACACACACACACTCTCTTCAAATGCGCATGGATTCATGTAAATGTGATATATATATATCATGTTTATAACTTTTCACCTCCTAATTCTCACAATAATATTTTCTGAAAAAATCAAATAGGATATGAGTAGATCTTCTATTAAAATCTCTTATTAACTCATATTGGATTTAAGAGAGGAAAATATATAAAAGATAATTAAATAGGTATAAAATATTAATAAATCCAGTGAATATATCCAAAATATATACCTATTTAATTATAAAATATACACTTATCACTTTGTTGTATAATAAATTTTTCGGAAAGGATGAGATTTGGAAGAATCTCAGTAGTAACATGCATTTAATCATATAAAATGCAATCAAGCAAGGCATGTCATATGAACCATCACAAACAATGAGCATATCAAGAGCATTTAATATCTCATTATGCAACTCGGCATATTATGCAAACAACTCATACCACAACGCTTGGTAATAAACACAGGCATTCACCCGTTACATGCTCTGATAGCACGGGCGTTCACCCGGCAAACTCACATGCTCAACACAATCACATGGATGGTAAAACATACATGCAAGGCATTACATAGTATATGAGAGAAAGAGTTACTACTTGAACACCTTTCTGATCACTCATCCTCAGTTATTAATCTCTTGGCTGGTTCAGGCAAAGATCGAACCCTATAAGTTAGAATTCATGACGAATGTGTCATTACTTTTCCCAATACTCTTTGCATAATGTAAACTAAGTTATTCTTTATCCATTCCCATTCTTATTATTTGTTTTGAACTCATTGGTTATCATTTAAATCACTTAGATAGCCATTGAAAGCTTAAACAAGTGCCCATAGGGTTGGAAATGGTTAAACCACTCAACGTCAGTTAGAACAATATGAACTACTGAAATATGGGCTTTGGCCGAAGCCAAAAGAGGTCTAGAAATGTTTTGGCAGAAGCCAAGAAATCATCTAGCTACAGCCAAGAAGCAGTTTAGGTGCCTGGCCATGGCCAAAAGGGTCTGGCCGCAGCCAAAATCTAGATTTCCAGATTCCCTTGTTTCTTGGCTTAACTTCCAAAAATCATAACTTAATCTACAAAATTCTAAATGGGTTGGTTCCAAGTCCTATGGAAAGCTCTTTAAGTCCCCTTTTAAAGAAAAATACCACTCAGGGCTAATTACAGAATAAAAACCTTAAGAACCCACTACAACATCACTGACTCAGAATACATTCTAGGGTTTAAGTCATAACTTCAACAAGGCATATCTCTCAATATACAGGGCCAAATGATGTATATTGTATATAATTGGAAAGCCTAGGATGTATACAATCCCATAAATATCATAGCAATTGGATAAGTTTTGACTATTCAAAAACAGCTCCCAAAGGAGACTGCCATGAATTGGCTAGATTAAGCAACAACACTTTGAATTCCAAAAATTAAGGTTTTCTAATCAATCATCCAAAAATCATAACCACAAGCTCTCCCTACACAATTTTAGCCATAGAATCCATTTCTAACATCAAATTGATCAAAATCTAGCTCTAACCCCAAGAATCATGTCTGACCAAATCTAACCTTTAAAACACAAATTGTATTCTTGCAACATTTAACTTCAAAACATGTTATTAATCATCATAAGACCTCTTTTAACATCATGTTCATCATCATATGACCATCAAGTCCTTAAATTTCTCCCTTGGTTGAAACCTTAAGGGGTCCATTATACCAAAAATACTAATCAAAACATCAAAATGTTATACTCAAAGCGAAACTTATGATTACTTCTACCCAATTATCCGATTTGTTCTTGATTTTGGCAGTACTTCCATTGACAAGTTGACACCAAACACCTTTGATTGAAAATCCAAAATAGTATAAATGTAGCTTTCAATGAGTAAAAGAAGACTGCTGAAGGTTTCGAGAGCTAGAAACACCGATTTGGTGGTGAAATCAGCACAGGAGCTCAAGAATACTCAAACTTCTCTCCTTTTTCTTTTTCTTTGAATTTTCCTGATTTTTCTTGATATTTTGAGGGGTTGCACGAAATTAATGAAGTATGGAGGTGTTGGAAGATATTTTTATTCCATGTGTCACATACTTAAAAACCAGGGTGTTGGGTGCTTTTTCTGAAAATTATCGGGTAACCGGTGATCCTGTGTACTGGATGTTCTTTCTTTACACTGCAGGGTACCTAGTGCACCTTTAAAAATATGTCTTCCTTTCCCCTCTAACATGGTTAGGAAAATTCAATTGTCAAAGAAGAGGGATTCATTCGGCTTCCGGTACCGTAATCGGTAGAATTGGGTATTTAACTGGATTGGAGACCAATGGGTTGCACTAGCTTTTCCACCTCTATCAGATGTCCAATGGTAAATTCTAGCATATGATTGGCTAATCAGGGGAAAACGTCAAAAGATATTTTAATAAAGCTACTTTAATAATGCTACTTTAATAAAGCTACTTTTTGATATAGGGCCTCTGGTTTTGAGACACATGTCACTTTTACCCCTAATTGCTGCCATGTGTCTCAGAGGCTGCCATGTGTCCCTAGTGACCATGAGATGGCGACACCTACCCCTAAGTGTCCCAAACATCTAGCACCAAGCCGGTGTCTCTTTAAAAACACAGGGTGCATGCACCTGCCTTGAAAATGCCATGTGCGAACATACACTGACATATTTTATCCAAATGATTAGTCACATATATCTATGCCTTTAGGAATATGCACATATGTGCCTGTGTGGCATAAGATAGTGCCATATACCTCAATAATTGCCACGTGTGAGCTTGTGTGTCTTATGGCACACCGAGTATACATAGACACTAATAACTGTCATTCGACTTCGAGCACACACGACAACTTCTCATTGTGCCAACTCAAAAGCTTCTTCATACATGTGGGACCCAAATGGCGCCACACATGCCTCTAGGTGCCACCAAAATGGCTCCAAGTATGCTAAAGTGTCCATACACTGGCATCCTTTATCCGATTGCTTATATGCACCGAGCCTCATGTAATCAGGAGACTCATTCTCAATCCAAAGGGCTTAATCATATAGTCCAATAGAACTCATTCTATCTTTAGGACTCTTACTAAACATGGCTTAATGGTTTTCCTAACTTAGGCTTAGTCTTAAGCCTCTATGCTCAAAATTCGGAATATTACACACAGTGCCACACCCTAATTTAGTTGACCAAGACGTTCACAAGTATACTACATGCATTTCATGCAAACTATATACTCATAATCAAATAAAAGCATTACTTAGTTATATATTTACGATCTTAATCTCTATTTTGTTACAGGAGAATCAATGCGTCTAAAAGAAGCTTGGGGTATTTATCTTGCAGAACTGGGAACCCCATAGATGGCTGCTAGCAATGTGAGAAGAATTGCCAAAGGCTTGCCGATTGTGCTATTAGCTTCGGTAAGGATGCCGTCGGAGGAAGAAACGGCTGCATCTACATCGAAACGGGCTCCGGGGGCAACACCTTGTGAACCCTAAGCCAGGTACTCTTAGACACACCATCATACAGGAGGAGCCATTGTGGATCATCTTCAATAGAGACAAGGTGATCAACCTGAAGCAAGAGCTCATTATGAACTCCTTCAAGACCATTGATAGAAGAGGAGAGAGTGTTCACATTGCCGGTGGTGGCTGCAGTACCTGCCATTACATCAACAACATTATCATCCAGAAATAGCTCATCAGGAAGCTAATTACAAACGAAGCCCTAAAGATTTGCCAGAAATTCAAAATTGAAGATTCCAGACAAACCGATAAGGAAAACTCAGAAAATTTTGCAGGATGTTTGGAAGAGCAAAGGGAAGAGTAATTTAAGAGATGATTATTCACAAACATACCAGCCTCCTTCAAAGTTGAAAGAGGAGGTGACTATATGTGTCTGTGTGAGGCTGAGGAGGAAGGGGTTGCGATAACTCTAGCGGAGAGGAGGACAAAGTTTGTGATTGTGGTCAGAGAATAGGCCACAGGTCACATCTGGGGTCAGAGAGGGTGCCAGACAATATGATTGTAGGTCAGAATGGGGCTCGGAGGTAGATCAAAAAGGGAGAAAGAGGCATAGGCACGACTGGGAGAGATGTGATCAAGATTGAAACAGATATGGGTTGGGAATATTAGTGTATAATTTTCAATGATTGTTTTTTATAAACAGTCATGGAACGTACCCTTTCCATGACTAGTTAACAGTCGTTGAAAGTGTATACTTTCAATGAATATTTTTTAAATCAGTCATGGAAAGTACCTTTCCAAGACTATTTTTAAAAATAGTTGTTGAAAAGGTTTCTTTCAAAGACTGTTTGTTTTAGTGACGTTAAAAGTACTATTTATAGTAGCGACTTCATCTTTCTTTTACAGTTGTTGCTCCTCTCCTCCCTCTCTCCTCGTCACTTGATATGGATTGTGTCTTTTGGGGAAGGAAACCTCAAGTTGGGACTCAACCAAATGGTAAAAGGAAGCTAAAGGTGTAGGAGACTAACCTACACACGTTTCCGGTATTGCATGTGCAAATCAGTGCTTCCTTCTTCTTCTTCTCCGGTGAGAAACTCTCACAATCACCTTCTCTCTCCTCTTGACGCCTCCCTCTCTTTCTTTTCTTTCTCTTTGTCTATAATAATCAACTGAAGAGTGAGGGAGTGTTTGAGTGTCGTTGTACGTGCGTGCTATGTGTGAAAGTGTGTCGGGTATGCATGTAGGTCGGGTGTGTTGAGTTTAGCCGTGAATTGTGAGTGTGCCTGTGTATGTGCATTTTAATATATATATATATATATATATGCTATTAATCACACACACTACACTCTAATTTTCTCACTTTGTCTAATTTAAAATTCTTTAAATTTCTTGGGTTTCATAATTTGGCTTATCTTTAGCCCAATTTTGATTTTTGGGTATGGATAATAAAGTTACTAATTTTTTCTCAATTTCTAAATCGGTATTGGCTTATTATCTAATTGCATAAAATAATCCTTAATGATTTTTAAAGATTTTATTTTTTAATTAACTTCATAAAACCTTCAAATAATTTTTCTAAAATTTTTGAGTCAAATTATGACCTCTAATTATTTTTTATCAAATTTTCAAAAAAAAATAAGCATTTAAATCTCAAAATTGATTTAATCATTTAATTTTCTTTTTTGAGGAAATTTATCCTTTCACCGATTTCAGGATGTTACACCCTGCTCCAATATAAAGAACATCGAGCTCTATGTGTTTTGAGCGAGCATGATAAATTAGATTGGAAGCCAAAACAGAAGCTATTAGATTGTCACACCATGCTTTGGGAGGTTGTTTGAGATGAACTCCGAACTCACCAATGAGAGATTGAAGCCATGCAAGTTCAGCAGCAAAATTTGCAAGAGCCCTGTATTCAGATTCGGCGCTTGATCGGGAAACAACGGGCTGCTTCCTTGCAGACTAGGAGATAATCTCCTATAAATTCACAATATCCACAAATAAAACGGCAATATAATAATTGGGGCACACTGCCCAATCCACATCAGAGAACCCCTGTATGGTAAGGTGAGTACTTGGTTTAATGTGTAGAGCTAGCTTTATTGTTCACTTCAGACAGTGAAGAATTCGCTTAAGTGCTTTCCAGTGTATGTCTATAAGAGAGGAAAGAAATTGACTTGGTTTATTGACAGCAAAGGAAATATCTGACCTTGTATTAACAAGATAGTGTAGAGCCCCAATAGCTTTTCGATAGATAGTTGCATTTGTTCACGGAGATCCTTCATTCTTTGAATAATGTCTGTTTACCACAATAGGAGTGAGTAATGGTGAATAATTAAAGTTAAACATACCAAAATTATCCAGGATGTTCATAATGTATCGTTCCTACTTTAAGAATGGGTCAATCTCTTCTCGGTAGGCTTCAATTCCTAATAACTGATGCAAATGACCTAAATCCTTAAGAGAAAAATGCGAATTAAGCTACTTGATGAAAAGCTCTAGGATTTTAGAACAATTCCCAGTCACAATAATATTATCAACGTAACGCAAGACAAACATAACAAGAATTCTAACTCAATGTTTGAATGGAGGAAAAGGTGAGAGAAAATATTGGACTGAATAGTTTGGTCCAAAGTTTTTAGATCTCCTTACCCTTACTTTATTTGGTCAAAAGTTTATGGCCATTTTGGAATTATCATAGGTCTAAATGGTCAACGTAGAAGAATTTAATGCAAATGGCTTTTTAGGGCCATTTTGAAATCATCATCATAAGTATTTTTGGACCTAAAGTTTGTTTTATAATGCCAGTAACTCTTCTTGAAAAAGATAAAGGGTATTTTTGCTCTTGGCCCTTCACATCCTCATGTCTCACTAAGCATTGTAAGACACATGTCAGGTTCCAAAATTCAGACTTAATGGCTCTTACTCTAATAAATTAATGGAAATAGCATTTTTTTGCTACTTTTTAATATTGATGGGTATTTTTATATCCAAAAATGGTTCATAGTGCCAGTAGCTCTTCCAAAAAAAGATAATGGGTAATTTTGCTACTTAACCCTTCTTTGTTTTGCATGAAAAAAAAAAAAAGAGGTGTCACACTTTGAGTGAGTGAGGCCCCAATTTACCAAAGTGATTCTGAATTTCTCAAACCAAGCTCTAGGTACTTGTCTCAAACCACAAGGTGCCTTTTTTATTAATAGACATGCATCATTTGGATGCTTATGAGAAATAAAACCTTCTGGTTGTTTCATAAGAACTTGTTCCTGTAGATCTCTATTTAAGAAGGCATTATTAATGTCTAATTGCCTAATTTTCCAACCAAAGGTGACAGCTGAGGCTAAGATAAATTTCAGTGTAGAAGATTTTAAAATAGGGCCAAATGTCTCATCAAAATCAATACATGGACTTTGCTGAAATCCCTTGGCAACCAACCTTGCTTTTGGTTTATAAGCTGAGCCATCACTGAGTGCTTTAGATTTAAACACCCATTTACAATCTACCAATTTTTCCTGACCATAAAAAGGAACTAATTCCCAAGTCTTGTTTTTCATATGTGCATTATACTCATCCTGCAAAGCTTGTATCTATACTGTTGAATTTAGAGCCTCTCTGACACTATAGGGTTCTTTAATAATCAAATATGTGGTTACAACTCCAATGTAAGCCTGTTTGGGTTCGTGTATCGCAGCTTTACTCCTTGTGACCATAACTGGATTGGTGGTAACAACTATTTCTAGTGAAGCAATCAAGTTCTCACCTTCATCTTGAGAATGTGATGAAGAATAGTATTGATCATCGATTCTGGATTCAATCATCTAATTTGAGGAATGCTCTTGTTCTACAGGGACTGGAGTATTCATTTGTTTTGCTTGTACAGTTTCATTGTTGCTAACAGTTGGTAAAATAGCAACTGATGATGGAGTTTGAGAACCAGAAGATTGGCCAGAATCCACATTCTGAGTTACAGGACAAATGGTAGGCTATGGCGTGATACAAGACTGAAAGAAACCCTTGGGATGCACTTGCTCTTCAGGTAACTTCTTATTAATCACCCTCATTAAATACCACATGCCTTGACATATAAATTTTTCCAATGGAACTCGTGCACTTATAGCCTTTATGATTGTTACTGTATCCGATGAAGACACGTTTGGTGGTTCTAAACTGTAGCTTATGTTCATTTTAGGGCCTTAAACAAGGGTACCAAGATGTACCAAATATTTTAAGAGAGTCATAATCTGGATGTCTTCCAAACAACTTGAAATGTGGTGAGATTCCACCTAAATCTGTGGATGGCAGCTTGTTAATCAATTTAGTTATTGTATGAAATGCTTCCCACCGGTAAAACAAAGGCATTTTAGCTTGAGCTAGTAAGGTCAAACCTGTCTCAACTATATGCCTATGTTTTCTCTCAGCTCTACCATTTTGAGGAGAGGTGTGACGGCAAGAGTGTCTAAATTGAATGCCAAAAGCTTGCAAAACCTTAGAGAATTTTTTATTCTCATCCCCAATCACTCTCAACAATTTTAATTTGACTATCTATCAAATTGTTTTCAGCATAGGTCTTAAACTGAATAAACATTTGTAGAGCCTATCTTTGGTCTTTTATGGAAAAATGCAAGAATATCTACTATAGTCATCCAAGAGCACACATAATAATGATAACCATTCATCAAAACAATTGGTGATGGCCCCCAAAGATCAGTATGGATCAATTCAAGTGGTTTTGTGGCATGTGAAATGGAAACTTTAAAGAGAAGAGAGTGAGACTTGCCAAACTTGCATGATTCACAAAAGATAGATTCTTTTTTATTACTTGAAATGACTTCCAAATTACAGTCAGTAATAACTTGATTTATCAAAGAACCATCCTCTCGTCATATCACTAGTACAAAAAAGGTGATTTAGACTGGCACATTTAGACCGGTTTTAGTGGATGAGATCTAAAAGAAATGCGTGGTGGCATTTTTGTAATTATAAATAACTTAGGAGATAGATTATTATATTAACCGGTCTAAAAAATATTATTTAGACTGGTTCTACACTAACCGGTCTAAAAAGAATAAGCCTTTTACTTTTTAGACTGGTTACTGAAAGAACAAGTCTAAAATATATTTATTTTAGACCGGTTAATAGGATAACTGGTCTAAAATAAAGCTTTTTAAGACCGGTTCTTCTAACAACTGGTCTTAAAATTCTGCTTTTAAGACCGGTTGTTAGAGAACCGGTCTTAAAAAGCTTTTAAGATCGGTTATCCTATTAACCAGTCTTAAAAGCTTTCCCCAATATTTTCGCGCCTCCACTCCCCGCCCATCTCCATTCTAAAATCCCTCTTCTATTCTGAATCAGCCTAGCTTCTTTAATCCCAATATTTTCTCTCCTCATCCTTTGACTCCTCGTCCCTTACTTGATCTTTGAATTGGAACAATCGAATCCGGCCGGTCTAGCTACTCGTGGTTATCGCTCGTGGGTCACCGTCTTCCTTTGCTTTAGGTGGTCAGCTCCGTCCGTTATTCATTGCATTTCAGGGACGTCTTCATCGTCATCCTCTTTTTTGAGGTATGCTAGCTCATCCTCTACATTTACCCCTCTACAATTACTAAATAGAAGCTGTTGCATCCAGATTTGGAATTCCAGTTGGTGTGTTTGGTATTTAAAACCGTCTCATAAAAATCTGTCTTAGTTTTGCCAATGATTGTATGAGCAGAAGTTTTGGTGAAAACTGAATAGTTGTTCAAGCAGGATTTGGTTTAGTGTACTACAAACTACTGTGTAATTAGTGAATTTATTGAATGCCAATGTCAGTGCCTTACCATTATTCTACTCTGAGTTTCATATTACAAGAACTTTAGCTTTTGACGAGAAGATATGGACCTTATACCTGCACCATTTTTGCCAACACCGACAGGTTTATTGATGACTATTTTGATAATAATTCAAATTACTGAAAGAACCACTCTACCTTGAAGCTTTATTTGGAGAATAGACCCTCTCTTGTCATGCATAAACCTATTGATGACGCTTGTGAGTCTTTTACTTAAATTTAAATTTATCAAATATTTCATTCATAGGAAAAGAAGATATTTTTTTTTTCAATTATAATGTAAATTATAATGTATTATTCATGATTAAATCCTTCGAATTTAATGATGATTTCCTATTCTGCTAGTAATTTGTAAACTGTTTTAGGCAATAGTGCTATACTCTGATCAATGGACAAGAAAAATGAACGCAGAATGGATAAAAAGGTAAAGGAGAGTCGATTGGATTGGACATTAGCTTGGGGCCAAAGAATATAGCTTGCACACTGATAAGAGAATTTTGAAACTTCAATGGGTCATTCAAATTCCAGCACCAGCCAGGCCAATGTAAATTAATGTTGTATGACAAATAAATGAATTTACTAAACAAATAAAACCATTCACAACACAAATAAGGCCATTTGTCTTCTTAATTCCAAAAGTGTAGTTTGGTCATTACCTTTGGCTAAATTCTTGATAAATTTGCTTGCACTCTACTGTAACTGGAATTACTGTCAAAGTTATGCATTAAGCTGTCATGCATAGTTTCCTGAAGTCTGGGATTTAAATAAATTTCTGCATCATTATGAAGCTTTTGCTAAAATTGAGCAAATCTATTTGGCATTTTCTGTGACTTCGATATGAATTTCTTGTCTGCTTTTTGTTTCTGCAGGTTGGGTTAGGGCAAGTATTATCTTTGTCACGCCCTTATCTCAATTTCAACCTTTTTCAGAGTATTTACGGAAAACGATATGCGGTTCGGTAGGCAACACATGAATAGCATAAATATATTGATAATATGAGCATGATTACAGAAATTCCCCATAGTGGTTAGCACATAATAATTACAAACCTTGTAGCCGTACAGGGCTACTTGAGTGTCTATCTCGTCCCAGTGAAACGGAGACATATTCTTGACTTCGTTCCGCCACTGCAATCCTCTCGTGTAGTTCTCTTCTTTGCTCTCAACATATCTTTTGTCTTCTCCTATCTAAATTGTTGGTAGGGGAGGGTGAGATTCGAGAGAATCTCAGTAGGAAATAGATACCATAATGCATGCATGATAGATGTTGTGTATGACATGTTAGCTTTATCTAGATACATACTCCATAATGACATTTCTGCATGCTCAATGTTTCATGTAACAAAACTATGGCCACAGTGAAAATAGAAACAGAACTTCATTTATTCAAGTATGCTCTACACAATCAAGTAAAGCAATCATATACATCACTACACAAGCAAAGATATCAAATACATACAAATAAGGTAAGTCCCCTACCTTTAGTTTTTCTCACCGATTAGCGTGCCAGCAACTCGGGCTCTCAGCTCGATCCTACAATTCCAAATATACCATTTAGACATTTCCATAGTTTTTCTGGGGGTTATATGAGTCTATCTTGAAAAATTACTAAAATGCCCCTGGGGACACGGCCTGGCCTCGCTGTACTTGGTCTGACTGTACTTTTCCCGAAATTCTAACTTGGGCTATTCTAACATATTTTCGCCCAAGGAATCCATTTCCAGACTCGGAATTATCAAATTCATTGTCAAATGACAAAATTACCTGGGTAGCCGCACCTTAAGGGTTTCAAGGGCGTTTTCATAATTATGCTTTTTCGACATTTTCCGAAAAAGTGACCAACTATAACCCCAGCTAATTTTCTATTTTGAACTTAATGGAATCATCAAATTATTGAAAATCCAACTCTAAGGCCCATTTCTAGAGCTGGCTGAAACTTATAGGAACTCTAGGGGAAATTGGGGTTTTTCGGTTTCAGCTCTGTAAACACTTTTCTTTCTACTCCTAACCACTTTATTGACTATTCCATTAGGTTACAACTACCATTTAGTACCAATTTGGGTAGCATAACCTCTAGGCCAACCCATTTCAAAAAAATTAAAACCAATGGCAATTCAGTGAAATTTCATCGATTAAATTGCCCACAGCAGCTAGAATAGTCAATATATGAAGGTCTGGAAGTTACCTCAAGCTCCCTCTAGTTTTTCCTCTTCTTGGCTAAAACATAACCTCCTTAACCATGAAAACTGAGCTTCCAAACCTTAAAGAACATAAAGGAGTAGCTTAGGATCGGAGTTATACGCGTTATGAGCTAAATCTTCGGAGGAATCGGCTTACCTTGTGAGATTTCTTCCCTTTCTCTCTCTAGACTCTCTCAAATTTCTCTCTCTATTTCAGCTGAGATTCAAGTCAGAAATGGGGCTGAAGAGGGAGGAGGATGATTATAATAATGTATCCCATTTAATTAATTAATTTTCCCAATTTTCGGATTTTTACAAAATGTTGGCAGATTTCTGCCCAAACTTTGAAAAATCATAAATAATTCTAAAAAAAGAGAATTGGAGTGATTCCAAAGCCTATAGAACCCTTATTGAGTCTAGTTTCAAGGAAAAATATAGAAATTTTCTAGATGGAATCACAAAATTCCCAGAATTTCAATCTTTGCATATTGTTCCAGAAATTTCACAGTTTTTCTGTGCTGAATTCAAAAATTCATATCTTTTTATATATAACTCTAATTGAGTTATATAACCTATCAAATTAAAGCTTAGATGTCTACTTTCATCTTGTAAAATTTCATAATTTTTTATCATCATTTGATCATTCAAAATCACATGACAAGCTCAGTACCTCATAGGCAATTTCACTGAAAACATAATTATAATCTCCAAAATTCACCATTTTACTTTCTTAATACCCCAAAGATATAAGAATCATTAGGGGATAAATTTGGGACACCTACTAAACTGGGGCTTAGTAGTCCGCTTAATTTAGGCTTATTCCCAAGCCTCCAATCCCAAATTTCGAAATATTACAATCTTCATCTGAGTTTTGCTGCACATTCTATTGCACTGGTCTGCTTTAACATTGTCTAAACTCATTCCTAGTTTTTCACTGTTTCTAGCCTCTGTTTGAAGTGGATGTTGTTTGAAACTTGGTGAAAATGTGCATTTGCACTTCATTTACCTTGCTGGAACAAAATTGAGTCTTTGGAAAGTTGTTATAGTAAATTAAATCTGTGAAATACTTTCCCAATCTGTTGAGTTAGGGACTGAAACTATAAGTGCATTTGCGCTGAAATTGAGCCAATAAAGTACACATTACTTGCTACCATATTCTTCCATACTGTAATTAAAGTGCTGCAAATGAATCATCAATGTGTGACTGGCTTGTTTGAAAATTTGTTGCTGCTATAGACTGCTGCCTTTGAAGATTGAAATTGAAATATGTGATTGTTCTGTACTGCTATTAAAATAGGTTCATTAAACATGCTGCTGGAGTTGGGTTCTATTTCTGTTATCATTCTGACCTTTTGCTTGTTAACCTGATATTGAGAGTATATATTCACTTGTGCATAACTTGAATTAAACAATCATGAAATTTGTGAAATTATCCACTGTGTAGATAAGATTTTTTGAACATCCACTATGTATATATATTAAAGGGACCCTTTTTAAAAAAAATATAGAACCTTTAAGACCGGTTGTAGCTACAACCGGTCTTAAAAGGTCTGACCTTTAAGACATGTTGTAGGCAAAACAAGTCTTAAAGGTGACCTTTAAGACTGGTTTTAGGAACAAATGGTCTAGTTTGAAAATCTGACTTAATTTTCGGGTTTATTTGAAAAGGTTTGAAAAGCGGTGTTTCAATTCTAGTTTCGACTTTTCTTGAAGAAACTGGTGTTTGAACAAAATAATCACCTAATACCTGAAGGTATTGGTTTGTGTAATTGTTTTGTTCAACAATGTTCTTAATATCTGTTGGGTCAATGGGTTTCTCAATGTTTTTGAATTTGAAAGGTGCAGCCATAATTGGTTGACATCTGTCATCAGCCAAATCAAAAGATGTTATGACTTTTGAAAAGGATTCCCAAATTGGAGATACAGACTCTAACCCTTCTGAGTCGCAACTCCAAATCAACCATCAACACTGGAAAAAGCCTTCAAAACTCTATTACCATAGAGCTAGCCCTCCAGACATTCTGGTTGAAGAACGAATAAACCAAAACTTTAAGTCCTTTAACGCTGACAATATCTATGAATGGAACATAGATGGTCAAAGTGAGTCAAACATTCTCCAAACCCTTCAACAAATGTCCATGGTAAGTACCGCATATCAAACTCAACATGATTATTCAGATGAGATGATTACTAATCTTATAGTTTCCGGGTTTACTGGACAACTCAAAGGTTGGTGGGATAATTATCTTTCTCCTGAAGATAAAAACACCATTTTTACATCTATTAAAACCGAATCTGATGGAACACCCATTACCTCAAACGGCCAACCCATTCCAGATTCAGTAAACACTCTTCTTTTTACAATTATTAAACATTTTGTTGGAGATCCATCTATCTGGAAAGATAGATCGGCTGAACTTCTTTCAAATCTTAAATGCAGCACCTTATCTGATTTCAGATGGTATAGAGATACTTTTTTGACTAGAGTACTCACCAGAGATGATGCTCATCAGCCATTTTGGAAAGAAAAATTCCTAGCTGGATTACCTAAGTCTTTAGGTGATAAAGTTAGGGAAAAATTTAGAAACCAAAATGATGGCAACATCCCTTATGAGCACTTGACATATGGTCAATTAATCTTTTATGTCCAAAAAACTGCTCTTAAGATTTGTCAAGATGATAAAATCCAACGTCAACTTGCAAAAGAAAAGGCCACAGATAGGAAAGAATTAGGAACTTTCTGTGAACAATTCGGCTTTCCTCCTTGTAAGCAATCTAAACCTCACCGCAAACCTTACCATAAAAAGAAAAAACATGTGTCTATCAAAGATATAAACCCAATACACCTCCTCATAGACTTGAAAAGGAATTTCGCTCAAAACCAAAAGTTGATTTTCCTAAACAAACAAAAGTTACTTGTTTTAAATGTGGTAAACCGGGTCATATTTCCAAATATTGTCATTTGACTCGAAAGTTGAAAAAGATTAAGAGTATTGAAGAACCTCTTCTTGAACAAATAAACAATCTTTTGATTGAAACTTCTGAATCTGAATCTGAAAGTAGTTCTTCTGAAGATCTTAATCAAATTCAAAACGAAGATCTTCTAGAAAACTCTTCCTCAGAAATTAATGTTATCACGAAGGAACATGATTTACTTCTTGATATTATTACTAAACTTCCAGATTCTGATAAAGGAGAATATTTGTTTAAACTAAGAGAAATTCTCAATCAAACTCCAACTTCTTCAAACTCTAAACCTCCTATTCTTTTCAACAAATATGATTTAACAAATGTTTTAAACAAGTTCAAACATTCTGTTAGACCAACAACCCTCCAAGACCTTCATTACGAGGTAAATAACCTCAAAACTGAAATCAGTCTTATCAAACTTCAACAAAACACCTATGCAACTGCTATATCCCAAATACAGGATATTCAACTTGCAACTCAAACTGAAGGGCAACATAAAACACCATCCGATCAGGAAGACAATAATCTTTCTGATCTTTCTGAACCATTTTTAAACTTGATTTCAAAAATATTAGTTCAAAAGTTTTATGTTCAAGCCAAGATTATTATTAATAATGATTTTGTCTTGGATCAAACTGTTCTGTTTGACACAGGAGCTGATTCTAATTGTTTTAAAGAAGGAATCATTCCTACAAAATACTTTGAAAAAACAACTGAAAGATTTAATGGTGTCAATGGCTCACGCCTAGATGTCAAATACAAAGTTTCAAATGTTGTTATTGAAAATGAAGGTTTAAAGATTCAAACCCCATTTATATTAGTTAAAGATATGGGAACCCAGATTATTCTTGGAGCGCCATTTGCAAGGCTATTATTCCCATATATGACTGATGTAGATGGAATTTCAAAACAATATCTAGGTAAAACAATCTTATTTCCTTTTACTCAAAACCCCAGAATTAAAGAATTAAATCTTCTTTCTTCGAAACAACAAGAAGTTAATTTTTTGAAGGAAGATATCTCTTTTAAACATATAGAAACTCACCTATGTCAAGCACAAATTAAACAACAAATTCAAACTTGTCTTACAAAAATCCATCAAACTATTTGCTCGGATTTACCAAATGCGTTTTGGAATCGCAAAAAACATGTTGTTGACTTGCCTTATGAAACAGGTTTTTATGAAAAACAAATACCAACCAAGGCACGACCAATTCAAATGACTACAGAACTTCTTGAAACCTGTAAAAAGGAAATTCAAGAACTTCTAAACAAAAAATTGATTCGCAAATCTAGAAGACCTTGGTCTTGTGCTGCTTTTTATATAAATAAAAATGCAGAAATAGAGCGTGGAGCTCCTAGACTTGTAATCAATTACAAACCATTGAACGAAGCATTACAATGGATTAGGTATCCAATTCCAAAACAAATATGATCTACTTAAACGTTTGTATTCTGCAAAAATCTTTTCCAAGTTCGACATGAAATCTGGATTTTGGCAAATTCAAATTTCTGAAAAAGATAGGTATAAAACTGCTTCTACTGTGCCTTTTGGTCAGTATGAGTGGAATGTTATGCCTTTTTGGTTTAAAAAATGCTCCTTCTGAATTCCAGAGAATCATGAACGAAATTTTTAATGATTATAGTCAGTTCATTATCGTTTACATTGATGATGTTTTGATCTATTCTCATTCAATAGAACAACATTTTAAACATGTTAATCATTTCATTAAAATTGCAGAAACAAATGGTTTAGTAGTTTATAAACCTAAAATTAATCTTTTTCAAACTAAGGTTAGGTTTCTTGGTCATTGGATTTACCAGGGATCCATAACGCCAATTGAACGTGCAATTCAATTTGCAGATAAATTTCCAGATCAAATCATTGACAAAACACAACTTCAACGATTTTTGGGATGTTTAAACTATGTTGTTGAGTTTATTCCTCATCTTAGCAATTTCATTAAACCGCTACACCAGCGTCTTAAAACGAATCCTCCTCCATGGACGGATATCCATTCAAACGTTGTCAAGCAGATTAAACTCCAGGTTAAGGAACTTCCTTGTCTTAGCCTTCCTGATCCTTCTGCTTACAAAATTGTTGAGACTGATGCCTCTGACATTTGTTATGGTGGCATTCTTAAACAACGTTTAGACGGCAAAGAAAAAATTGTCTCTTTCTTATAGCCTTTTTTTATCTATATATATATATTTTAAATTTTTTGTAAGAGAATTAATTGAACTTGTGATATTTTTCCCAAACTATCACCCTTCCCACCATCTTAGTTGCCTCGTGGTTAGTCTCATGATAGATGCCGCCTTTTTGTGTATTACCAAGACTGCTCTAGCTAATGAGCAAAGGCAGGACATCTAAGTTTTTCTTTAAACTTGCTTGCATGTAATAAAAAATCATATCAAGATATTTTCATCATATATATATATCTATATTTGAATGCTGGATTTTTGTCTCAATATTCAATAAGAATGATAGAACCTTAAGCAACCTTGTAGTAATCATGTTAGGAAATCAGAATACAATTCCACTAAACAGACATAAAGAGACAGGATTGCATAACTCTGTAGTAGATGAAGTAAATGATCCTAGAAAACAGAGCATAAAGGAAATATGCATGACAGCAATGAAGTTGCTTCCAAGAGGTTCGCATTTTTTAATGGATTTCTTCTTGCTTCATTTCCTCAGATTGTAGAATCAGCGTTTTACTTAGTAACCTTATAGTAGGTTACTCAGTAGTGGCCTATGGGTTCAATTGTAAACTTCAGTAACAATAGCTCCATCAATGGATACAGTTTTAGTTTTAATATTTTTTTTTCCAAAACTCAGGTTAAAGCTATGGATTTTTGTGGTCAGATTATACTTCATTTTTTATAATTTTATATTTTTCATACTCTAGAATTAAATTTAGTTAAAGCTATGGATTTTTGTGGTCAGATTGTTTTATTTGACGAAGAAAACAACTGTTAAATTTTTATATGAATATTGAAGTAAATTATCTTTCGCTTCTAGTTGTGTTTCGTGAAATGATATTTGAGAAATGGGCCAGAGACAGTGAAAACATTAGACAATTGCTAACCTTTTCCTGGTAAAGAGAGCTCACAAATATAGATTGTGATCCATACAGTGCATAGCCATGTAGGTGAGTAAGTAGAATCCGCAATCCAAAACACACCCACTTCGACGAGTTTTCAAATGTACTCTTATTGTCAACTGTACAAAAAAATTAGCTTATGAGCCGTATTCATCTATATATTTCCTGGAGACATGTATACATGATTGTTTGATTCGCTATTTAATATTACTTTTATTGATGATCAATGTTGGAAGGTTAAGTATTCATATTGGTTAATTTGTCTTCATTCTTTAAAAGTGTTCAGAGTCTAAATGCACTAATTTAATATGCATACATTCAGAGATCACTTATGGACATACTTTCTAATCCTACCTTTCAATTAATGTTGCATTCTTAACTGCAGATACTTTCATTGTATTGCAGACGTTGCTCCTGAGAATGTGCAAAGACGTGGGTGCCGATGCTAATACAAAAATTGTTGCTGACTTTTTGATACACTCTGTCCTTTTTCCCACATTTTCTTGGGTCCTATGGTGATTCTCCACCCTTCCCCCGTTCTTTTTCAGTTTGTGTTGGGAACTTATATTTGATCTTTGACTTGATTATTCTGTTGAATGTTGATTGTGATGGACTTGTAAGCATGTTCAATTGAATTGCCACAAGTTGTTTGAGCTGCTTACGCAAAATTTTGCAAATGGCATTTTATTGACAGTCCTTGATGATTAGCCTGATACTTTGTATTTCAATTTTTTTATAACCCTTTTAGCCACATGGTGTCCATGCATTTTTTGGATTCTACTATTAAGTATACGAGAAACTTACTAATCTGGATTAAAGCTTTGCAATTATGATGCCTCTTCTAAGGAGTATTTTCAAATAAAGTGAGATTCGAACTCAATTCATTCATTTTGTAGTCTATAGTTTACCACTAGACTAACTACTCTTGGATGCTTGTATTTCAATTTAGTTGGTTGATTGTTGTGAATTGCGGTAGTCCTAAGTACTTCATTATTGTAAAATAAATCTCCTAGTCAAGTTTTTCATTTTTAGGAAATCATTTTTTCAGATTTCAAAGTTCAAGTAGCCTTAAAAAAATCACTGAAATAAAATAATGTTAAATAAAAACAACAGTTTGAATACAGCTGAGCCGGATGGTAATAACTAGAACATTACGAAACAATAAAATTATTTTGAATTCAACGAAAAATAGCAGTATGAATTGGATATGACCTGGATGTGGATGCTAACTTATTAAGTGGAACCTAAAGAATTCACAAAATAGTTGCTTTTAAATATTAGAATAATTACGCCCAATTTGAATTAAAGGTATATAAGGGGGAGGCAAGTCCCATTAAATAAGCTTAAGCTATTTTAAACATGGTTATTACAATCGCATGAATCTCGAGTCGTATCTCTCAATTAGAGTAAAAAAGATGTGGGAAAGGTACGGATATCTTGATTTATCTTACTTAAGCAAGTATCTTGGAAATCTATGAGCGATACAATTTGTAACCGCAAGAATTGTGCAACTCCGGCTATTCCTGCAATTCTGGATGAACCGGGTGGCATATAGATCGGATCGGATATGGCGCGGCCCGACTTTATGAAAAACCCGTTTTTTTAATTTTCTTTTTCTGATTTTGTCCTTATTTATTTAGGAATTTCCTTTTACGATTATCCCTGATTTCCACTCAATAATACCAATCAACACCCTATTTTTTTATTTCTTTTTTCGCTGAAGTGTTATTTACCTTTAAAATGCTAATATATACAAATATTGATGTTCCCTTATATGAAATTATATTAATATCATGGAGGAATGATAAAGCCAGGTTTCATCCCTTCAGTTCATCTACTGTGCACTTTTGGGAGCCTCTAGATACTTGGGACATTATCTTTTTAACTTGAATCAAACTTTATCACATAATATATAACATTAAAACGGTTGGTTCTTTGCTCAGTTTCAGCCGAACTCAAGAAGCACCCAACATCTAACAGAATATATAGCCAGCATTGTTCGCTACCGTAAGTGCACGGATCGCGTCAAGTAATAAAGTGATAAGTAAGATCATCGTTCCCTCGAGGATTTGAGTAACAAATTAGTCAAGCAATGGGCTTAATGTGTTTGATTAAGTTGAACCAAAACAAATTGTTGAGTGTGGAAAAAGGAATTTCAAAAGATATTTTGATAACAACTAAAAATTACTGAACAAAACTATGATTCTTGTGAATTCAATCAATTATAATAAACCTAGGATTGTTCGTTCCCTTTGTATTTCATAAACTTAACTTCCTTCCTCTCCAATAATACTTTCATGGAATATATATATGTCAGTCTAAGGCTCATTAGCAATTGATTAAGCTTTCTCAAGTCATAACCAAACTTATATCCTCCATTAACATACACAATCTCTTGCTGTAGTTAAGGGAAAATAATCATTACATAACCTCCTTAATTTGGCAATACTAGGTTAATAACTATATCTCTATGTTATTAACAAACCATCCATTTAATCCTTAAACTTCAAGTCTAGCATAATTCTACCCAAGTTCTGCAATTAAACAAACTTTCTCAAGCTTAATCTAATTGAACAGATTATCCATAGTGATGGCCAGTCACGAATATCAGTGAAAACAGGGGAGAATTAACACATATATACCATTAACTACTAAATGAAGAAAGGCATCAAGTTTAATCCATACAAAGGTTTAGAACAATCCTGGAATGAAAAACCTAGCTACTCATGTTCGAAAACAAATCACAGATATCAGCATTCAATGTAGCCATATCAAAATCACAATGGAGAAAGGGAATGAATACAGAAAGATCAAGATAAATGGAGTTGAAATCTCTTCCAATCTTCAATCCCACTTGATTCTCCTTGATTTAAAGCAAACCCAAGCTCCTAGGACGTTTGCAGCCGCTTCCTCGGTCTTTTCAAATCGGGGGTCCTCCTTCAAACCCTGGGTTTTGCTTTTTATAGCTCCTCAAATGACATAACGCACAGCATCAATTGCGGGGGTTGGCCACGGCCAGCCATTCTGTGGGCCGCTGCCAACAAGCTTCTGTCCATCTTTGGGCGCAGCCCTATGAGTGCTTGGCCGCGGCCAGTATGCATCTGACCTCCTCTTGGCTCCTCTTGCCCTCGGCCCATGCATGCTTGGCTGCGGCCTATGACTTTCTGTTCTGCTGTTGGCCCCTCTTGGCCGCGGCCCATAGATGCTTGGCCGCGGCCCTTATCTTTCTGTTCCTCTGTTGGCCACGGCCCATGAATAGGTTGGCCGCGGTCAAGAACCTTCCAGAGTTCATCTCCTTCTCTTTTTTACTCTGTTCTCCTCCCAGCTTGCCTTTCCTTGGCATGGTTGATGGCTTCAACTTCCTTCACCTCCTTCGTACTGCAATTGGCTTTCTCTGGATCAGCTATGACTGAATCTGTATCATTTCACACAAAGGACTCACAAACACAGTTAAACATTCATAGCAGTTAGTGAATAATGTCCTCCACATTTGCATTCTGATGTGCCTAGCATGAGAAAAACACATTTCATCACTTTAATACTCTCGAACGCCCACTAATATACCCAAAGTGAGGTAAAAACATGATGAAATGTGAAATTCTAACAAGAATTTCATGAAGTTAACAAACACTCGTATCATGCATTCTCTTTAATATATGAATATTATGGCCCTTACTAACGTTTTCAACAGCTTTTAAACGTCCAGAGATTCAAATCTCAACATGCAGTAGCATTTACCTACACGCAACATCAAATAACATGTACATTTGCTTAGCTGAATATGTATATTGTTGAAATGTTGATATTATGCAGCTCTGAATCTAGTGAATGTTGGTATACATGTCCTTTATTTTTGTTATCCAGATATAGAATCATCACAAATGATGAATCGTGAGACAAAGATAAAGGCCAGCTGTAGAGTTTCACTGATCATGAAAAAAAAAATCGAGCATTAAAAAAAATTCAAGTAGTTACTTCAGAGTGATTCCGACACAATATTTAACTGCAAGTATTCATTAAATAAAACAGATTAAATGAGAGCCTGTCAAGTGATGCAGCTTTTTTTGGTAAGTATTCAGGTTCTCATGGAACAAATTTAAAACGAGGAGAATGAAGAAGACAAATTAAATTAACATAATGCATATGTCGGTTATATATTTGAGATATTCAGACAAATTAAATGTGGTGATTGATTAAAAAACATCCTTTATTTTATGCGTAATAAAAAAAATGTTCATTTTTAAAGTCAAAGGGTAATGCACAACCCATTGTTGCTATAAGGACGGGACCAGATTTTCTTTTAAGACCCAAAAAATATTCTCTTATCAGATAGACACAACCATGCGGAACCTTAAAAAAATCACTAAAGTAAAATAATGTTAAATAAAAACAACAATTGAATACAACTGAGCCAGATGATAATAACTAGAACATTATGAAAGAATAAAATTATCATCACCGCCATCAGTATCATCACTGGCAGCTGCATCGGCACCATTACCGTCATCATCATCATCACCGCCATCAGCACCAGTGTCCTTGCCATCATCACCATCACCGGCCTGAGCCTCAGCAGGCATGTGGGCAGCAAATAACTCCTCCAATCGGGTCAGGCGAACACCATGGTCCTGCAGATATGCGAGGCATTGTGCGGTAGTAGCCTCAGTGCGTTGGATGGCCGCAAAGATCACATCCAATGTGACAGCAGACTGGGAAGAGGAAGGGGCACCGGATGGTTCACCCTGCTCCAGGGGAGATGGAAGGTCATGAGGAGGATGAGAAGGTCCTCCCTGCTGAAAGATAGGGTCGTTCGTTGTACGCTGGGAGGCTGGGACTTGCTCGTCCGGTTTCGGCTTGATGCTCAAGTAGTTGAATTTCTTAATAGGCTTGAACAGAACATCAGTAGCCATAGCAGCAACACCCACAGATGAGCAGAAGGAGGAAATAAGGTGCGGCAACATCAAACCCACCGAATGATCTCGTGTATGGTCGTGAAGAGTCTGATAAATCAATGCGCCAAGATCAACAAGCTCCTTCTTCATAAGAAGGTAAATCAAGAGAGACTGGTCTCTAGTGAGGTGATTCCTATTCGACGAAGGCCAAAAGTAGTCCTTGCCAAAATGCATCCACACCCGAGCCTCAACTGATAACTGAGCACGGGGTAAATATTTCTGAGCCCCTCCGCGACTCTGCCACGCCACCATGTGGTTGTACACTAGCAACTCCGAAATTTCATCCTCAGGGTGTCATCGTCATTGTCCAATAGTTGCTTGTATCTGCAATCATCAATAGCTGGGAGTGCTACAAATTGCTGAAAGCTATCCAGCGTAAAGTCAACATAGACTCCATGAAGAGGAAATCGCCAAATGGGTCTCACACTGGCAGTAGATTCCCATCAACCTTAGGCTCCATGAGCCTCTGCAAGCGGTAGGTACGGGTGGCTAGATCGTAAAACTCGTATGAGATGTTGAACGGGAATTCCCGCTCTTGCAGCAAGGGTCAGGTAATGATCTTGGCTTTGGCCTCAGCGACGGCCCTGGGACCCATGCAGTCAGCAACACGCTTGGCAGACATTGCGTCTGGAGCAATAGCAATACAAGACCCAAAATAGATGAAGAAACAAACCAAGACTCAATACCGACACCAGAGGTAAACAGGACACAAGGAACCTCCCCCTAAACTTATAACCTAAGCAAGACGTAGCGCAATGTCAACAGACAGAGATAATTATATGAAACACTCACATTAGCCATCAATAGCTAGTAAAAGCATGTTTAGTGGCATGTAGCAGCATTCACATTTATATGCCAAATTTCAACATATACCAATACAAAACAAGCACCAAGAATATGCATACTAAGTACAAGCTAGCAGCAGATCAATCATAGGGCTAACTGGAGCGCAAACAAAACAGAGCATCATTAGTCATGAAGTCTATAATATCCTAAACATATATAAAACAAGACTCAGCGCAAGAAAATCAAATAAAAAGAAAAAATTTTACCAAAGCTATCCTAAAACAAAGGAAAAATAACCCCAAACTTAAATTCTAACTAATTCAAAACTGTCCACTGGGATTCCAAGCTTAATCCTATTCCTCAGTACCTCTTTTATAACCTAATTACCTCAGAAGAAGGATTTAGATTAATATAATGTTAGCAAAATTGATCCCAGCATTGGAACCATTCCAAAACATTCAGCACAATTTGACTACTAAAGCACATGTTCAAGAACAGTTGAAAGTGTATGAAAAGCCTTGTAAATTTTGAAATTCCATGAGGCAATTTGCAATTTGTAGAGGTTAGGCAAAACATGGTTTTCAAAATTACAAGATTCACCTCTAGGTACACATGATCATTTAAAGGGGAAAATTGCAAAACTTGTCAACTTAGATCAAAATGCCTAAAAATTTCAAAACTTAATCAACTGGCCAAGTTACATGTGGAAGCGCTGAATGACTTGATTATGCAGAACCCAATTGGCACCTACCAGAGATGCACAAATCCCCAATCTGTCATGTACAAGTATGTTTCAAGACCAATATTTCCAAATTAGAAACTTTCATTTATAGCATCAGAAAAAGATTTCAATGCAACCAGCATAGACTAGCTAATCAAGAGAACGAACACAACCTTGAACAGTCATTTAAGTTCAGAAATGAAACATGAAACCTTTGGAGTGCAATCAAAACATGATTTCCCAAAACAGAGAACTCAAGTCCAGCTATAAACCAGTGTATAAAAGAGTAGCTCAACTTTTTCAGGACTCAATTAGTCAATATAATTACTCACCCAGTGATCAAAAGTTTCAGAACAATAAGATTGCCAATCCAAACACTGAATCCACAAGCCAACTTTCAATAATTTTAGAGCAAAAGTAGAAGTTCCAAAATTACTCTGTATAGCAACTACAAATTTCATAATTCAATAATATTGTTCAGTTCTCAAGAGGCCAATCATATGCAGAACAATCTAGAACCATAAGAACTCATACTCCTTCAATTCAATAACTCTCTTAGCAAGCAATGCAATAGATTAAACTTCAACACATCCCATATCACTTCAAGCTTAATTTTCAGCAATGCTTATCACTTGACAGAGCATCAATTCCAATAGTTAGACAAAGTGTCCTTTTGCATTCATGAAAGGGCAAGCAGTCAAGTCTAAAAATAGGGCAACGGCTCATAAGGCAATTCAAAGCTAATTAAAGGCAGCAATCACTGTCAAAAGGACCGAGAAACTCTAAAATCATGTACATTGCCCTCAAAACCAACAATTACAACAGATTAGCTACTCTTATGTCTAAATCCACACTTCAAATTTGGAATAAACTACCCTCCATGCGAGTAAAAGAGCAAGAGCGGGACCTTTTTACCTCAGATGTTGAGAGAATTGAGGGATTAGAGGAGGAATCAAAGGGAAAAGACACTCGTTCGGTGCCCTAGGGACTCTTATGCAGAAAAGAAGAGTAGACGACTCGCAGCACCCAAGCGCGACAGCAGAAGATGGGAATGAAGGGAGAACAAGTAGGGGAAGAAGGGGAATCAAGGAATTTTAGGGTAAAATTTGGAAGGAGAAGGTTGGGGGGGATGGGTCGGCTCTAGGAGAGGAAGAGAATGGGAGAGGCGGCGGCTGGAAGAAGGGGAAATGAGAAAAGAGAGGCGCGTAGCAGGGTTTTTGAAAACCCTGCTATCGCGCTTGGGCCGCGGCCCAACATGTGTTAGCCACAGCCCACAACTATCTAGGCTCAGTTGGCCGCGGCCCAAAACTTTTTGGAATTCAGTTGGCCGCGGCCCATGCAGTGCTGGCCGCGGCACAAAAATTTCTGGATTTGGTTGGCCGCGGCCAACCAATTACTGGCCACGGCCCAGGGCCTTCTGTGCTCTTATGGGCCGCGGCCCAAGACCTTCTTGGCCGCGGCCAGAGTGCAATTTCCAGCCTTATCAGTGACAACACTTTCATACCAGAACTGGAATCATCAGTGACAACACAGTATACAGAACCATTGAACACTCAAATAAGCATACCAGAACTAGAATCATCTGGGCCACACTTTCACAGTGATTCTCACACAATCAACACCCCTTGTCCACACATTTCCTATGATCAAGATGCCGCCCTAATGCAGAATTTTCTAGGTGTAATCAGCAATTTGCCAGAATGAAGCAAATTACAAAGCATAATGCATCTCTAACATCCCTTACAACCCTCATATCATATCACAGGCATCAAAATACACAAGCAAGCATAAGAGTTGAAGAACTTCCCTGGAATATGCCTATCCAAACCAAATGCCACCCCTTGCCTTTCAATCCTCTTGCTCTCGACTGCTTTCAGCTTGGAGTCCCTTTCTTCCTACAAAAGTTAAAAGACCAAATGTAAACCTACCAAATTATACTAAAATCAAAGAAACTAAAGAGATCAGGTTTAGAACTTGGGTTGCCTCCACATCTCCTCCCCAGTAGTGCTTCAACCGTTGACCATTATCCTTGAATCTCTCTCCCTTATCATTCTCCAGCTCCACATCACCATATTTTGATGCCTGAATCACCCTGAATGGCCTAGACCATCGGGACTTAAGCTTTCCAGGAAAGAGCCTCAGTTTGGAGTTATAAAGAAGAACATTTTGACCAGGTTCAAAGCTCTTAGGAATGATTTTGCTGTCATGGTCCTTCTTTGTCTTCTCTTTGTAAATCCTTGCACTCTCATAAGCATTTAAGCGGATTTCATCCAACTCATTGAGTTGAAGTAGCCTCTTTTCTCCCACAGCTCACGGATCAAAATTTAGCTTCTTAATAGCCCAATAGGCCCCATGTTCCAATTCCACAGGCAAATGGCACGCTTTTCCAAACACTAATCAATTTGGAGACATACCAATAGGCGTTTTATAAGCCGTTAGATAAGCCCATAAAGCATCATCTAACTTGGAAGGCCAGTCTTTCCTAGTAGTATTCACCATCTTCTCAAGAATGATCTTGATTTCCCGGTTGGAAATTTCAGCTTGGCCATTTGTTTGGGGATGGTAGGGCAATGCTACTTTGTGCCTAACACCATATTTCTTCATCAAAGCTTGAAATTGATGATTGCAGAAGTATGATCCGCCATCACTGATAATTGCTCTTGGTGTGACAAACCTTGTGAAGATGTGTTTCTTGAGGAATTTCAGTACCATCTTGGCATCATTAGGTACACATGCCATAGCTTCTACCCATTTTGATACATAGTCCACTCCAACTAAAATGTATTCATTGTTAAAAGACTTAGGAAAAGGACCCATAAAATCAATCCCCCAAGCATCAATGAGTTCAACTTCTAGCATGCTATTCAGTGGCATCTCATTCCTCCTAGATACATTCCCCACTCGCTGGCACCGATCACATTGGAGGACAAAAGAATAAGCATCTTTAAATAGAGTAGGCCAATAAAACCCACTCTGAATGACTTTCACAGTAGTTTTCTCTCCTCCAAAATGACCACCATACTCAGATGAATGACAACAATGCAGAATGCACTCTTGTTCATTTTCTGGGACACACCTTCGAATGAGTTGGTCAGAGCACCGCTTGAATAAGTAAGGTTCATCCCAAAAGTACTTCTTCACTTCATGCAGAAACTTACGCTTTTGATGAGAGTTGAACTCCGGAGGTAACACTCCACAAACCAAATAATTTACAAAATCGGCATACCATGGTGTGGATGAATGATCAACAAAGAACAGCTGTTCATCCGGAAATGATGCTTGAATCATGTCAGAATTATCAAGTTGAGTCTCGGTGCTCAGCCTTGATAGGTGGTTGGCTACTTGATTCTCTGTACCTTTTCTGTCAATTATGTTCAGGTTAAACTCTTGAAGTAGGAGCACCCAGCGAATGAGTCTAGCCTTAGAATTCTTCTTGGTGAGTAAGTACTTTAGAGCTGAATGATCATTGTAAACAGTAACCTTAGTACCCACAATATACGGTCTAAACTTCTCACATGCATAAACTATGGCAAGTAACTCTTTTTCAGTGGTGGTATAATTGAGTTGGGCACAATCAAGAGTTTTACTCGCATAATATATAGGGTGAAAAAGTTTCTCTGCCTTTTGCCCAAGAACAGCACCAACGGCGTAATCACTTGCATCAACCATGATAATAAAAGGTAAAACCCAATCCGGAGCTACTAAGATAGGAGCTGAAATGAGACGCTTCTTTAATTCTTCAAAAGCTTGTAGACACTCATCATCAAACTTGAATTCCACATCTTTCTCCAATGCTTAGAAAGGGGTTTGGCAATTTTTGAAAAATCCTTGATAAACCTCCGGTAAAACCCGGCATGTCTAAGAAAGCTTCGGATACCCTTTACATTAGTAGGCGGTGGTAATTGCTCAATAATAGCAATTTTAGCCCTATCTACTTCCAACCCGTTCTTGGATACTCTATGGCCAAGTACAATACCTTCTTGCACCATGAAGTGACATTTCTCCCAATTGAGAATCAAGTTTGCCTCTTCACATCTTTTAAGCACCGCATCTAAATTCTCCAAGCATGAGTCCAAAGATGGACCAAAGACAGAAAAGTCATCCATGAATACTTTAATTGTCTTCTCAATCGTATCAGCAAAAATGGACATCATGCACTGTTGAAAATAATGATGACAATAAACACTACACCTAGAAGAAGGATGAAGACGATGTACTGATGAAGACGATGTCTACCGACTCATAATGGAACTAGAAGAAGGATCAGAAGATACTAAGGAAGATCTTGAAGGTCCTACAACTGGAGGTAGTGTGGGAGTGATAGCTGATTTTGAAGGAATAATGATGACAATAAACACTACACCTAGTACACCTAGTGGTTTGGGAAGGGAAGAGAAAGAGGGTTGAAGGGTCTCAAAAAGCACAAAGGAAAAAGAAGCCAACTTCAAAAGTAATAGCAGATGTGGTTAGTAGAATAGCAGAGGAATCTACGGATAGAGGACAGGCGATAAAAATGATCTCCACAATTGATACACCAGTGAGTGACGTCGTGTGGCTGATTTACTGACCATTCCAAAAATTGTTGCTGATAGGGACTTGCGTTTTTGATGTTGTAATATGATGATGCACCAAATGGCTCGCGACATGTGTTGTTGGCTTGAAAGGAAATAAAGAAGCCTTGCTAGAGTAGTTGCAGGAACATGCTTATAATAGCCAACATCTTCATATTTCCCCAAAGCCCTGAACTCCACTTCATGTTACTTTTGAAAACTTAGTCATGTGTAGTTATATTAATATGCCTGACTTTATGTATGTTACTTTTGAAAACTTTGTCATATGTAGTTATATTGGTATGCTCGACTTTATGTACGTTTTGATAGCACTTATGTTAGACAACGCAGCTATATGTTAAGCCAGTTATATTGGTATGCTATATGATGTGAATTTACTTGCATATTTTATAGTCATATTTGATGTCATACAATCTTCGTAAAAACATTGGTTACATCGTCTATGGCAAGTTTGAGTGGTGCAAATATGTCAGAGCGAACGGAGGAAGTATGATTGTCTCATACAGATAGAAGGTCTCTGCTCATATCCCTTTTAGATGAAGAGTTGACAGAGTATGAACACGTAGCTGCGTTGATGGCTCAGTATCTTGTGCCTTATATTTACAAAGAGCCATGCAGAACTAGCAAGCAAACAGGTGCACAGTAGGTGAAAGAGGTATTGGAAGGGCATGATGGAATTTGTCATGAACATTTCTGAGTGGAAAAACGTGTCTTCTTTCTCTTGTGCTCGAAATTGGTAGAACATGGGTTACAGAGAACTATGTATATTATAATTGAACAAATGGTTGGCATGTTCTTATATACAGTTGGACATGCACAAGGAAATAGAATCCTACAAGAACAATTTCAACATTTTGGAGAAACCATTAGTAGGATCTTCCACATGGTTTTAAATTTGTGTGTCAAGCTATCGATAGAAATTATCAAACCGGTTGATCCTGAGTTCCGTCATTGTCACCTAAAAATAAGCAATGATCAGTGATAATACCCCTATTTTCAGGATGCAATAGGTGCAATTGATGGAACTCACATCAAGTGTGTGGTCAGTCAGTCTGTGTAGGAGAGATATATCGAGAGAAAGGGATATCCGACACAGAATATCATGGCCGATGTGATTGGGATATATGCTTCACTTTTGCGTTGACAAGGTGAGAGGAATTGCATATGATGCTCGTGTCTTCAAAACTGCTATCTCTACTCCATCTATGAATTTTCCCCATCCACGTCAAGGTATATATCCAACACCTAACTGATACATTGTGTCTTTATTTTCCCCTCACATTTTCTATAATTTTACAGTGTAAATACAAATTCCATCTATTTATTAGGGAAATATTATTTGGTCGATGCTGGCTATCCAACACCTGTTGGATATCTTGGTCCGTATAGACGTGAGCGTTATCATCTTCCATACTTCAAGCGA
Source organism: Inga oerstediana (assembly GCA_963210345.1). Classification (NCBI taxonomy): domain Eukaryota; kingdom Viridiplantae; phylum Streptophyta; class Magnoliopsida; order Fabales; family Fabaceae; genus Inga; species Inga oerstediana. Next base: position 63,662,944 of record OY723401.1, on the reverse strand, counting down.
CACGAAGGATATGCAAATCCCAACGATTTCAATTATTATCATTCAAGTTTGCGGACTACTATAGAAAGAACGTTTGGGGTCTGGAAGAATAGGTTTTAGCTCTTGGGGGAAATGAAGTCATATAGCTTTGAAACACAAGTCTACATAGTATGTGCGACAATGGCTATACATAATCTTATCCCGCGAAATTCCCAAACAGACATGGATTTTTTAGAAGCTGAACGAGGAAATATACCTGGTCAAGATATTAATGATCTGATTGATGTCACATCCACATCAACTATCCGTAGATTATTGTCAACACAAAAGAATCATGTTCGTGATACAATCAGAAACCAATTTGTTAAGGGTAGATGATCCAATAATGAGACATTTGATGTATGCATTCTAATTTAGATATAAATTTATCCATTTTTAATTGAAGTGGCTTTAGTGTATTTTTCTTTCTTTTTCAATAATAATTGAACTTTTATTATTTTATCAAATTTTATTTATATTTTTTCACTTCAATTATCACAATATATACAACTAATATGTATATGGAGTATTCAATAAGATTCATGCCCTTTTCAGTCATTTTCCATCTAAACAGGCTTATCAAACGTCAATCCAAATACTTTTAAGGTTAGAAAAAAAGTCATTTTTTCTACCGACAATCCAAACAAAAATCACTTCTACATTCTGACTTTTTTCTTATCTAACTTTTCTAAAAATCAAATAGCAAAAAAAGCTACTTTTCCATCGCTAATACAAACGGGCACTAAGTTGTGGATCAATGAGTAATTTTAGGATATCTTAACAATAGTTTATTAGAGTATCTTAGTTTATTTAGTATCTCAAGATATCTTCATCCAAATATTTAAATATTTGAATGAAGATATTGGGGTTATTTTTCAGTTTTATTTCCTGCCTCTAATTGTTTGCAATATTTTTAGTTCCCATCAAAATAATAACAACAACAATAACGATAAATATCTTTATATTGTTTCAGCCCATCTTCAAATTACCAAAATGCTATATAAATTTATTGATTATCTATTGTAACAAGGGCCTTTTAGTCTTTCTCCATTAAAGCCGTCACTGCCTTAGACATCTCTTTGCTTTTTCTTATCATCGTTGACTCTAGCGTCAACAGGGAACAAAAACTGGAAGCTTCGCAATCCTTCTTTTCTGTTCAGCCCTGTTGCTCCTCGTCCCTGTTCACTGCAGTTGTGCGTCCTTAACCGGCGCTGCCATGGTAGGAATAGCTTTCCCCTTCCTTTTCTGTTTAGCGCGTGCGTGCGTGTGTTGATGTTCATCGTCAATTCCGTCTCTGCCTCTTTGCTCAGCTTATTGGGTGTAGTTTCTTGTAACCAGCCTTCTCTCTTCCTCCTCTGTTCTATTGCTGATGCTATTCGAGATCATGGAAGTCTCCTTCGTTTTCTCCTTCTTCCCCAACTCGATAAAACACTGTTATGTGGGGTCTTTTTGAAATACTCATCTTTCTTTAAATCTGTGATTGTCGTGTTGTTGGATATGATTAGTTTTGATGATGTCAAATATAGATATTAATTATTGAAAGCAAAAAGTTTACTTAATCTGTTTATCTCCTACATTGACTAACTACTGTGTTTAATGTAAAATATCTTGTAGATTAGTCAAGCAAAGAGAGAAGATATCAAGTTGGGTTGAAAAGATTCATGTGATTTAATACTGTGGATTATTCGAATAGTCAATTGTTATTCGAATAGTAAAACTTGTTTTCAGTTAAGATATATTCGAATAACTCTCAATTTATCCAAATAAACAAAGTATTATTCGAATAATGAATATGCTATTCGAATAGAGGAGAACTGTTAACAGTTGAAAGTATTTGGATAAGCACATTAGTATTCGAATAGTATGCTTAAAAAATTTTTCTGAAAATAATTTAAGTGAAAAAGTATTCGAACAGTCAAGGCATTATCTGAATACTCATTGTGATTTCAAACTCATTTTCTAAATATGGTATTCGGATAGTAGGATAACTATTCGAATAGTAAGGGCACTATTCGAATAGTATGATGATTATCCGAATAAGCTTTTGATGAATTTCAACATCCAATATCACAAGACTATCAGGATAGTAAAGTTACTATCAGAATAGTAAGATTACTATCAGGATAGTAAGGAGACTATCAGAATAATATTTGATATATTTCAAAGAGGACTATTCGAATAGTAATGGAACTATCAGAACAGTCTCAGTGCAAAATTATCAAATATTATTCAAATAGTTGAATGACTATTCAAATACTACAAGACTATCAGGATAGTAATGGAACTATCAGAATAGTCTCAGTGCAAAAAATCAAATATTATTCGAATAATAAAGTGACTATTCGAATAGTCCATAACTGAAAAAGGGTGATTCTATTCGAATACAAGAAGTGCTATTTGAATAACAGCAGCAGACTCTGTTTCTTTCAGCAAGGGTGATGTTCAGTAATTTGGTCATATCTCCCAAACCACAACTCGGATTGAGGTGAAACCAGTGGCATATGAAACTAGACTTCCAATGCGTCATTTTGACACCAAGATCAAGTTGAAAGGAGCTCAGATGAGAGAGATATGATCTGTTGAAGTTGACACATGAATAAGCGTCTTATTCCAGAATAGCTTTGGTGTTTTGGACATAACTCCCAAACTACACATCGGATTGAGACAAAACTAGTGTCATATGTAACTAAACTTAAAGATCTTTCCATGGATAGGTCATGGGTCATATTTAGAGTTATATTCAAAGAGATATGTTTTCTAGAAGTTGGTGATCGAAATCAAGCTCTATTATGTTCCAGACCAATCGATACACATTGAATCTTAACTTTTGAAATACAAAGTTTTTGTGATTGATTCCAGTTGCTGTGCAAAGAAGACTTAAAGAGCTTTATAGGGATAGTTCATTTGCCATGGATTTATATCCAAAGAGTTACACCCTCAGAAGTTTATTCAAACATAGAGGTTGTAGTTTTCGTTTGTGAACATTCTTTCTCAAAGGTGCACTGTTCGAATAGAGCAAGTACTATTCGAATAATATCATATATTTTGTGTGAAAGACTATTCGAATAACGGTTGGAATATTCGAATATGACAGTTCATTATGAAGAATATTATTCGAATACAAGTGACACTATTCGAATAAGATCATTTGTTTTACAAGGCAACTATTCGAATAAGGAATTCACTATTCGAATACACTTCAAGTTCTAAAAGTTTATTCGAATAGAGGATAAAGTATTCGAATAAAGATTGCTCATTATCAAAGAAGGAGATTCAAATACAACAGATGTTATCCGAATAACTGATTTTCTAGAAAACAGAGTATCACCTCGAAACTTCTGAAAATCATTGAAATTTTGTGTGACTTATTCTTATTGATTCTAATCACTCTAACACTTCATTATATTAGTAATTAAGCATTTTCCAGGTAATCAAACAAGGATTAACACACAAGATAGAGAAAGCACTTTTGTGTCAGAAGTTTCCAACGGCTAGTTCAACAGTAATATTTTACGCCTCAACGGGAAGAAGAAAAGCTCAAACGGTCAAATGCTCTTCATCAACTATAACAGGAGAGTCATTCAAAATGAACGGAGATGAGAGCCCATGCCTACAATGTTGATATGCTATTACTCTGAATCTTACTTGACTGAAGCACTGTAATAATACTCCTACCATGTACTTCAGTGTTAATCATTATCTACTTCATATAGAAAGAAGTAATCTTTAATCATTCTATATTTGTGAGAGTTACTCAAGATTGGGGAATCTTGAGTGGGAAACAAATTGTATCCTTACAGTGTGTAAGGGGGAGCTCATATCTCAGTGAGAGAATTGTAAAGGCTTCACAAGTGCCCGGATCAAACTTGTGAGATTGTAGTGGTTCTCAAGTACCCGGTTAAACTTGAGGGAGATAGTGGATTGAAATCTCAGGAGGAGCCTGGGGACTGGACGTAGGTCATCGTGGATTGGACCGAACCAGGATAAATTACAGTTTGCATCTTCTCTTCCCTGAACTCTTATATTTCCAGCATATATGATTTCAATAACCGATTATGGTTTTATATTTCACTACTTACATACTTATTGATTTCTTAAGATGCGAAAAGAATATCAAAGTAGTTAAGTTTTTATAATACACCCAATTCACCCCCCTCTTGGGTGTCAACCTATTCTAACACGTGTGTGAGGGTATGTTTTTAGTTTCATAAATTTTCTTCATTGTATTGTGGTTGTGCGTGGTACATAAGGGAAAATGGGAGTTGAAATAAGCTGAAAATTGTAGGTTAATAAGCTTGATGACTTTGTTTGAATGTGAATGCACATTAGGTGTTTGATAAAATGTTTGAAAGGAGAAATTAGAGTTAAAATGGATAGTTATACATGATTATTGTAGAATAAATCAAATTTTGGAATTAAGGGAATCTTGAGAAGTCATTTTGTTTCTTAAAGAGATAGAATTGGTAGTTTATTAGAATGGTGGTGTTTGTTACTTAAATTTTGATTGTCCATAAGGTGCTTGATAAAGTGATTTGTGGATGAATTTTAAAATTATTGCAGCAATTAAGTATGTTGAAGATGTTTGCTTTATGAGTTAATCTTGGGTGCCTACGAAGTGTTTGATAAAATGTTTAAAGGAAATGAGAGTTATGTGTGTAGTGAGATAGTTATGATGAATATGATAGCATGTACGTAAAGGAAGAACAAGATATTTTCTTGTAAGTTTGACTGGATTGTTTTTGGAATGGCTAATTAGTTCTAGTGTGTGTGTGTGTGTATACTAGAAGTAAAATTAAATTCAATATTATATCCTATGTAAGAAGGATTAAAGTCAAGACCTTTTGTATTTTCTAATTGACATGAATTTTGGTGTTTGATGTGTTTGTTTGGTGTTGATGGTTGTTTTGTTACATGATTCATAAAGATTGAGATTATGTTGCGAATCCCAAATTAAAAAACGTTAAGGGAAGACCATCAAGAAGGATTTTTCTTAATAAGATGTTATGGAAATTGTGCATAAATTATAGTTGGAATATTAATATTTTGTTTATGGGATATTAGGAGAGTATGAAGTGAATATAAGTCGGGAGGTGATCACTAGGAAAGAGTTATATAATTGCGATCGCAACAAGTGAGTGAATAGTATCCCATTTATATTCTACTACTTGTTACATTTTCATTAAGTTGTCAATTTTCGATTATTATCTTCTAAAACCAAGTTTACTGGAACTATGTTATTGTTTATATATATATATGAATGATTAGATGAAATGACGATTTTATTAAAGCAACTTAATTGTTCCATATCATTCTATTCTTTACAAATCTTTATGCACGAGAATATAGAGGAATTATTTGGAATGATTTTTGTGAGCTTTATGCTGGGGTTCTTGGTTATGGAACATTCGTTACACTTCAATATTAAAGATTTTTTTTATATATATTGTATGAGGGAAAATTGGCCCCATGCATGCTTGAAAATGTTTTCGAGAGGACTGAATATAGAATGTAGCCCTTTGCGCGTCATGGTTAACATCGAGCTCGCTTGACTTTCATGGGCACAGCACTCACGCTTGATATTTGTCGGATTCGTTCTCATGGTTGTTATTCATATGTTTTGTACCTACGCTTGTTTCGTGGCCTCGTGCTACACTTGGTTACTTATCCTCACAGACTGTGTGTCTACACTTGTTCTCGTAGTTTCATGCTGCAATTGGTTATTTACTCTTGTGAACTATGTATACACGCTTGTTATATGTTTTGTTGAAGTCCTACAAGAAGATAGAGTTTGTGATTTATTGTTTTCAAATTGATTATGTGAAACAAATTGTTTTCTTACGTACTTGGTATTATACAAATTATTTTACTACGTACTTGGAATTATTCATTTAATGATCTCCTATACAATTTCAATATGCTTATTCGTAATCTTTTGTATAAATTTGTTTATAGTTATGATTTCATGGAGTTCACTATTATATCTTTACTATAGAGTGTCACCCAATCAATTTATTTCATTCAGCTCTTGTATTTATTTACATTAATGGGACGTTATTCATCAAAAAATTATTGTGGCCTCAGATAACACTGGTGACCTGCACCTTCAGTTGAATAGTGAAGTTTCTCATTGCTGATCAAAGCTTGTAGATATATTTTGGAAGAGCTGCTAATTGCTGTAAATAAAAATTGATTTATTTATTCAATTTGATATTAATATAAGTTTATATTTATGTATTTACTTATATAGTTTAGATGCTCCACGTAATCTATAGGGAGGATCCTTGTCTTCCCTTGTAATTTTAGAATATATGTATATGTATATGCTATAGTGGAGCATAGCTCCGAATGCTATTATAAACATTTGGGTCATTGTAGAATTTTTGGGAAGTCTACTTTACAGAGGAGACTTTGCCCAAAATCTTGATAAGAGACTTAATATTTTGATTATATGAAGTATGTTATCATATATGAATTTTAAATGGTTTAAGCACGCTTAGGATTATTATACTAGTTATGATTTTGTTAATGGTATTATGAATAATATTTAATATGCATGTATAAGTTTAAGGATTAAAGAATGTGAGTTTCCTCGTATTCCATGCCGGTCACCCGGTAATTTTCAGGGTGTAACAATCAATTTCAGTTGTCATACATATTAATGCAATTTTCTGCAAAACTTGAGGTTTCTATCAACTAGACAACCTTAACTCTTTTGACTATGAATTTTTCTAGAAAAAATATTTTTAAAATTTATCGCAAGAATTTAAATATAGATACACATGGATTCTTTCCATGTGAGTTTTATTCACAAATTCCCCTTATTTCAACCCAAGCTTGAAATCAAAGTCTTGCCTTTATGCATAAAACAGATTGCAGAATTTTGTAAGTAACACTTGCTCTTTGGGTCATAACTTGGTGTATATATATTAGAATTGAGTGCTATCAGTTGCATATGAAACTAGATACATGTGTCTTTATTCCTTAAAAATTTCAGATTTTATCAACAAGCCAAACAATACAATTTTTAGGGTGTCATATAAATTATGGATTTTCGGCTTTATAGTTTGATTCAATGTTTGGGCTTTATATTAAAGTGAGGTTTTTGGTAGTCAATTGGGTTAGAAATGTTTGGTGCCTAAGTTTCATGACATATCTTGATTTGAAGATTGTTCTAAAGCGTTGATTGCTAGTGTTCTAATCTCAAATATTATGGTATATGTACAGGAGAGAAGTTGATTTCAATCTTGCTAAAGATTCGATTCTTGATGGTTATAAAAATTGCTAGCTATGTAGTTCAGAGTCCAGGTGCGTGGATAAGCTTCTAACAATGGCTACTTTCAATAAAATGCTATATGTATATTTGTAAATGTGTTATTGGTATTTTGGAAGAACTGAACAAGTATAGACAGTAAAATTATTTGTTTAGCTTATTATTTTCTTTATAAAAGTATGGAACAGTTAAGGTTAGTTTATAGCTAAAGATTAATGTTTAGCAAGATTGTATTTACAGAAGAATGTTCAACGGTATCTTACATGAGCATTATATCATTTCATGATTTTATACAAATCATATTTTAAGAAAGAAATTGATGTTATTAGAAGTTTATATTCAACATGAATTATGAGAAGTATTTGCTATGTTCAAGAATCTTTACAATTCCGTTTGTATTTATGAAAGTCATTCTAAAAGAAATTTATTGTATTAAGTACAATTTAATATATATATGTGTGTGTGCGCGCGCGCGCGCGCAACCATGTTCAAGCTTTTATGATCAAGTGCTCAAAGAGGAAGTTATGTTGTTTTTTTTTGGACAAATAAGAGGAAGATATGTTTTGAGAATATATGTTATGTTGTTTTTTGATTATTTTGTATAAGCTTATGCAATGAGACAAGTTTATTGAGCAGCTATATGCACTTCTAGCTTTGTGACTATCAAGTTCAACAAGAATGATTTACTATTTACTATTTTGCATAGTAACTCTAGGTTACTATATGCACAATGATTTACTATTGTGCATAGCAACTCGTGGTTACTATTTGCACAGTGATATACTGTTTTGCATTGTAACTTATGAGTACTATTTGCACAGTAATTTATTATTTTGATAATAACTTGTGGGTACTATTTGCACAGTAATATACTATTTTGTACAGTAACTCATGGGTATTATTTGCACAATGATATAGTAGAACCAGAATATGAAGTCCCAAGTAAAGAGTAAAGGCTACTACATTACATATTATTGTACTAAATTGCACACACAAACAAAAATGCCACTTTCGTAGGGAACGCGATTGCATTTAGCACATGCAACAAGCCTTTTAAACCCCTAGGTAGCCCTAGTGGACGAGTGGAGTCTCGTGAGGGTTTATAGAGATGGTACCCACAAACATTCGTGGCGTTTTAATTACATCATAATTTTTCTTGTTTGGTCTCATACTTGAAGTTGAAAGAATTAATGCCAGTATAAATGCCATCATCCATGTTATACGTAACTTGTTGCCCATTAGTAAGAGTATCACGCTGAGTGTATGAGAAGGGAACATCACATGAACCTGTTGTTGCTAGCAGACTCACTGTCACCATCGTCATTGGTGGCACAGTAACTTTGCACACAGTCTCCACTACAGTTGTTGATGTCTTAGTTTCTCCCCACTGGTATGCTCCATTAAATTCAGCCGAAATTTCAATTTTTCCTTCTGCAATGAATGGAACGCCGGTTTGAAAGCTAGTTTTGACACCCATCTTCAATGAAACACTGGCATTCCAAGTATTGCTCTTAGTCTCTGTATAAGAGAGCTTCACTTCTGCATTATTGGATTCTTGGGTCCAATTAATGGCAACTCCGGTGGCCATTGTGAGGACTCTCTGGTTGTAAATCCTGGCATCCAACAGACGAAAATTGACATTATAGATTTGCCTTGAAATAACAAGCTCTTCCACCTCTATTTGGGCCTCTCTAGAAATGGTGGAAACTCCAGCATTAAGACAATTTGTCTTGCCCTCGGTGGTGAGTCTCTTGCAGAAATTATTGTTGCCTAAGTTACGAAGAGCAACGACATTGTTGTCAACTTTGATTGGCCAAAACAACGTGTCGGAGTTCTTATTGGTGGTGTCATCTGAGTCAGCCCATATCCAATTGGGGCTACGCCTCCAGAATTTACCGAAGTAATCGGACTTTACACGGATGCTTCCGTCATGAGTGGTGAAGATCTCGTTCCCAACTGTTGGATCGCCTACATCATTTGATGCAAACTGCAGATATTGGTGTCCCTCGATCCAGCGGGCACTGAGATATTGGCCATTGTCGCCCTTGAATGCAACATGTTTAGGCATTATCAATAGTGATTCCCAATCGATGATTGTGCAGACATCGCACGAATCTTTGTCAGGATTTTCTGATCCTGCAAATAAACAGGATTCAAAGGGTGCAGCCGCCCTCCATAAGCATGCATAGTGTCCAAGCTGGACGTGCAAAAATCGGACTGTTTTAGCATCGGCATCTAAGTAGATTGGCTTGAACAATGTACATGACCATTTGGATTGGTCTTCCTCAGGTTCATCAGCTCCCGCAACAATCCACCAATGGTTCTGGTCCTGCCTCACCCAATATTTGTTATTGTAACAGCATCTTATGTGCACTAGTTCATTCCCACTCTTTGCCATCTCCACTTCGAACTTTGCATATGGGCTCACAACCTCCTCTCCAGAGAATTGGAGAAACCCATGCACCTGCACATCTTCCTGTATATAACGCAAGTATTTGTTGTTGTAGTTTGATTTGAGCACCACAAACCTTGGCAATGACATTTTCACTCTAATCACTTCTACTCCTTCTTAGTGAACCTCACTCTTGTGCTTTGCTTTACTCCAACCTGTTATTGCTATTATTTATAGCAATATGCAATCACATGTGTGGGGCCCCACATGGCAACATATGATGCCATAACAATGTTATTGCTATTAATTATTACACAGGGGATGAAGAAGATTTGGTGTGAACACGTTCGTTTTGTTACGTGGTATATGCAATCACATGTGCCGGGCCCCACATGGCAACATATGATGCCATGTTGTCACTTTGAACCAAATCTAGAGTTTTACAATCTTGTAAAAGTCTCATAGATTAAAAATATTGATTTTTCTTCTATTTTTTTGTTAGATACAACACTTTTGAATAAGATATTATATTTTTATATTTATATATTCATATTGCATATTTAAAAAGATTAAATAAATTATTCGTAATTTACTGTTTTATATTATGAAAGTTACAACTCTATATTATAAAGTGTACTTTTTAATAGTAATTTACCACATTATGTTACTAAAATATTTTACATTACAAAGTGTAAATTTTTAATTATAACTTACCATTTAATGTTACTAAAAGTATCACTCCATAAAACAACAAATATTGCAAGTTATGGGTTTATCTTCATAAATCCTAATTCTGCCATCAACAAACTAGCTCTCTTGATTTCTTTGAATTTCTGCGTACTCTTTAAATTCATATTTTCTACGTTCATTTTGCGAAATCGTGTTCGTCTTTCGTTGGTATATGTAATGACGTGTGCCCGGCCCCACATGGCAAATTATGATGCCTTCTTGTCACCTTGAACCAAATCTAGAGTTTTGCAACCGGTGAAAGTCTCATAGATAAAAAAATATTGTTTTTTGATACAACCTTTTTGAATAAGATATTAATTGTTTTTATATTTATATATTAATCATATTGCATATTTAAAAATAAATAAAATATTAGCAATTTACTGTGTTATATTATGAAAGTTACCACTCTATATATATATATGATAAAGTGTAATTGTTAATAGTAATATACCAAATTTTGTTTCTGAAATATTTTATATTACAAAGTGTAAATTGTAATTATAACTTACCATTTAATGTAACTAGAATTATTTCTAATTATTCAATCAAATTTGTTAAATTTAATTGTTGGATATATGTGCTATATATATATAGAGAGAGAGAGATCAAACATGTCAAACTTCAAGCAAATAGAATAACTACAAGTATTAAATTTATTAAGGTAAGTATTTATTACATTGAAACTTTTATGAATTATTGAAATAGTTAAAAGTACTGAATTAACTAGAAATCTGACATACATGACCAACGTGTATAAAACTTCAAATCTCGTGGTTTTCGTGGTTTTTGAGTGCGCCTCGTACATCAATTATTATATAAAACTTCAAATCTCGTGGTTCTCGTGGTTTTTGCCGGTCGCCACATGGTAACATATCATGCGCATGATGAAAGGCTCATGTATTATTCATCTTGGGTCCTACAATCTGCCGTTCCCCAGAAAAGCAGAAAGCAAAAAACATAAAGAAAAGCAGCCGATCCATAAGGATCCTTATCCGTGGAGTCATCTCAACTGACGCTATCTGCCAAAAGAAAAGAAGGGATATAAGGATCCTCTAAATGTTATCAATTCAACAGCATAGTCATATTAGCTAAATCTCAATCGTTGAGATGTTTAGTGGTCAGCATATTGCCACATGTCTATTTTTTCTCTTTCCCTTCTAAATGATATGCTTCAACCTTCAGCGTCTCTTTTCCATTCCTGCGTTCTTATCGGATGTTCTGTTTCAGCGTCCTCTCTAATTCATAGGATAGAATTAGAAGAAAACAATATAAATATATAAATAGAAGAATATAGATTATTGATATAAGATTTAAATTAATATAATAAACGTTCATGTGATATAATATTAGGACTAGGCCTTTTAGAACAATATTATCCAATACATATGATAAAAAATGATTTAATATTAACAACACTATGTAAACATGAAGCATGGGGAGTAAGAATAACTAGACCCTATAGAAGAAAAGATGAAAACTTTTAAAAGAAAACAAATGAATATGAAGTACAATTTTTGCAAAATAATAAACCTGTAAAAATACAACATATTTTAGCAATTTTAGCAATAATAGAAGTAAAGACACTAATACAAAAAATATGACCTATGACGCTTAATTTAGAGAACACTATGATGTTTAGGAAGTGCCGTAGCTTCCAGCGCTATTAGGAAAAGCTATGGTGCTTCTTGAATATATGGAAGCACCATAGCTTAAGTATTTCAATTTCTTTTTTTAATAAAAAGCTATGGCGCTTATTCAGAGAAGCGCCGGAAGAAGTATACTACTGCAACGACGCTTCCTAGGGCAAGCGGCATTGGAGGTATATCACCTCCAATGGCGCTTATTCAGAGAAGTGCCATTGGAGGTGATACACCTCCAATGACCCTTCCCCTGGGAAGCACCATTAGATGTACGTTTTTTTTCCGATATGCATTCAACCCACATTCAATCCATAGCAATTTACATTTTACAAATCCACAATAGTAAAAATTCAAGCCAGAATCACATCAAATCAGAATGAAATAATAACTCAAATCAAAATAATTAATTCATAAAACCAGTACTAATGTAATTTGATTACAACGTAACAAACAAGAACAACTAATTGTAAGTACCCATGTATATAGAATGTAGGTAAGAAATAATTTTAATGTACAACTAATTCATATACAACCAAGATGAATATGCAAGAAATAACCTACGTATGTACCTAAATATTAGCTAATTCCTTGACCATATATTCACACAATTCTTGAATAATTTCATCTATTTGTTGCTCAGTCAATTGGTTACAATGTTGATCTTTATAATACTACATAAAAAACATGCACAGAAAAAATTAAAATTACTAAAAATCAATTAACTTAGACATTTATCAATTAAATTTAAAACACAGTAATTGCAAGTAAAAAGAACTTACTCGTGTAGGAACAAAAATGTTATCACGAGTAACTACATCTTTCATAAATTTCATAATATAATAACCACAATCATTGTTGTTTGGTTGGAATGGGTACTGACAATACAATGAAATAGTTAAGTAAACATTTGAAGAAACATTTTTGAATAACAAAATTGGAGTAATTAAATTCATATATATAAACACCGCAATCTTCCTCCAGGGATAACTACTGGCTGGGTCTTTGCGTGTAGAATAAGTCAATCCAACGTTGCTTCGGTAAGCGGTCAATGCACTAACAAAACAAGCAGTGACTGATTAATTTTGGTAATTCAATATAATAATGACAAATATTTACACATATGCCCATGCACTTATTTATTGATTATAATCTTCAAATCACGCCGGTTGTCTAGAGAGCCGGTCTTTATAGGATCCAAATAGTAAATCCCAGGGACTCCAAGTGATGCTGGATAGACAACAATTAAAATCCAATGTCCCCTAAAATATTTTAAAGATTTTACTTCGACAACAATGTTATAGTAAACGTGGAAGAATAAAAAAAACATATATTAAAATAATATCGCAAATAACTTACCCTGGATTGTATGGCACAATAATTAAAATCCAATGTCCCTAACATCATTAGATAGTGCTTCTGCATCTAATTTATGCTGGCAAAGAGGAGTGGGTTGACAAATACAAATCTATGCGCCCTTTCCGTGTGCAGTAATAGATTGTGGTACAAGTGCCTTTATAGAAAATAAACAATGTCATTAAAACCTAAAAAAACTTAACGATGAATAATAATAATAACAGTGATAGACGATGACGATAAAGTACCTAATCCATATGTTGATGGCCATCACACCAAGCCAATCACGAGTAAGCACATCGTTCAGCACATGATCATCGACATGATCATCTATAACTGCATGATAGATGTTGATATCGAAACATATTGATTGACCTCCTCGACTCATCAAAGCTGGTACCATTGATGCCATTACTGGCGATATGAGATCATCTTTCAGTTGCTGGTTGAGAGCTGGGACTTATGTTCGGTTGATGACCACTTTGAATTCTTCTCATGCCCTTCAATTCATTTTCCTTTAGCACAAGCAGCAACCTAAAAATATAAAGAAATTAAATAATGTGGTTTTAGACGAAAGTGTATAGAAAAAGTAAAAAGAATTGTAAATTAACTACCTTTTCATATAGCTCAATCAAACTTATTGGCCATGCAACATAACCACCGACAATATCTTTCACCATTGTTGCTTCATCCAAAGAAGGGATTGGTAAAGGGGCATCATCAATTGTACATACATCGACCCTAACTCTAAGTGTGTTTGGCGGCAATGGTGAATTATGCAAGATATCACTTTCGGTGTCTTAGGCCGCGCTGACATCCTCCGCGTGCTTGAAAGAATCATCTATGTGCAACTTTCAGTCTGAAACGCCTTTATGAAAAATAGAGTTAAATATATTAAGGTACACTAATGTATAACATACAAAAAAGTGAAGTGGAGAAGAAATTAATTACCATATGAATGGGAACTTTAGGCACAAAGGGCCAGCTATCCCTGCACTCGTGCTGTCACACATTGGACTCGGTGTTGGCCTAGACTGTAGTAAGGCATCAATTTGCACCTTCAATAATTCATTTTTTGTAACCCCCTCCGTAATTATGATTTGAAATACGTGATTAAACGAATTAAAGACCAACGAATAATCAAAACTCATTTTAACTCCCATCCTTGAGATAGGGTTATCACAAATACTTTTAGAAATCCAAATGACCTAATCTCATATTCACATTTCGAAAACAATTACCTCGAAAAAATAAATCACAATTATACATATCAGAGTGCACAACACAATTCCCAGCAAACCCCAGGTTTCATACCTTTATTAAAGGGTATACAAATTCCCAAACAGGGGATTACACAATACCTTTTCACCATATACATCCCAAATCCAAAGACGAATAAAAATTATACAATACTCCCAATCTATGCTAACCAACCACTAACTAATACTCCTAACCAGGAGCTTAACTAGTCCTTGGTTGCTTGCTTCTTTCTCGAACTGCTTGCCCAATCTGAAAGGTTAGTCAATGGAAAGAATGAGATTCAAAAGAATCCCAGTAGTAACAAATCACTCATACCACACATAATCACATAGCATGCAAGTATATCATCATTCAGCATAGCAGCACAAATAGCCTTTCAGCTCACATAGTCAATCTCCCATAAACTACGCCCCAGTGGGACGGTCCTCCGCCATGGAAACCCCCCATACAGCCGCAAGTGAAAGACATACAAATACACAAGCTTCACAGCATCCGCAACATCACAAAACAATGATGACACATACAAACATTGCATTTACACATAGTATAAGGGAACACTACTACAAAAAAGTAAAAGTTGTGGTGCTTATAATTGCATTAGCTATGGCGCTAGAGAAGTGCCACATATCTGGACGCCACTTAAAGAAGCTGTGGTGCTTGAAAGTGCCACATCATTTAAATTTTTGTTAAAAAAATCTTAAAAACTTAAGCTAAAGAAATTTTTTTATTTAAATTTACAAAATAATATTAATTGTCCAAATTTATTTTCAAAATTGAAGATATTGAGGCCAGTGTTAAACTAGAAACTGCTGGCAAAAAAGTTAAGTTAAAGAAACTTATATTATGATAAAAATATTATATTTTTCTTAATCATGCATATGGACTGGACTATTTTCTTTTAAATTACTAAAATAAGGTTTTTTGAAATTAAAAATTTTTCAGGCAAAAAATATTAAAATTGCTTAAACTTAATCTGCAATCAACTACTCCGAATATGTAAAAACATATGTATACATTGGTAAATGATTTTGTACTTTAAAAAAGCTAGAAAATAGGGTAAGGGTTAATGTATACATGTACATTACACTAAGGGAACTTCCAATTAGTTGGAAGTCCTAAAATAGGAGATATAAAACATGCAAACACATCTGCATAATATTGACTATTAATTTGAAAGAAAAAATTACAAGGATTATATGCCAAAAAAAAAGAAGAAGAAGCCTATTGAACTTACAGTTTAATTGATCAGTGTAGTAGAGTGGGGGACCACGTTGCCCGTTGGTGACGCAATGTTGAGTGAGGAGGAGGAGGAAACTTAAGCAGTTGGGACTAACTAGAGTGGGGAACAAAAGTGGAAGACAATACAAAGAAAAGGGAACAATTGAGACAGGAGTGGGGATGACGGTTGGAACAAAATAAAGAAGTAGATTTGATGATGAAGACGTGTGTGCGTGTGGGTGTATTTTAAAATGGGAAGATGACAGGAAATTGAGGGAGGGGGCGACGTCCATGGCAAGAAGATGAGAAAGGGAAAGTGAGAGAGGAGGGAATAATTAAAGTGGGAGTCAAAGTAAAAGAGAAGGAGGGGGCCATATGCGGAAAAGGAAAAAAAAGATAAGGGTGGGTGTGGGGGCAATTATGATTGGTTGGGAGTGGATTACACTATCCACTTAAAGGTTAAAGAAATATTTTTTTAAAAATTTGAAGGCCAGCTGTGGCGCGTGGTTGGTCAGGTGCCACAGCTGGCAGTAAACTTTTTTATATATATAGAACCAGCTGGTCACGTGGTGGCCAGCTGGTCAAATTTTTTTTTTTAATATATAACTAGCTACCACAATAAAAAAAAAAGTTACTTCAACCACGTTCTTTTCAATTATATTTATCAATTAAAATAGCTTTTTGTATGGTGAAAAACAGCAAAGAAATTGTATTTTAAAGTTTACATTGATAAGAAACATAAGTATAAAAGTTTGACCTTTGATTTAAGAAACATAAGTAATGGCATCAAGTTTTGTAAAACAAGACTATTTTTTTTCCAATTCCTAACCACATGGTTTTTTTTATATATGAATATATATAACTATTTCATTTTTTTCAATATTGCACCATAATTAATTTTTTCAAAGTTGCACGAAGTTTAAAAAATAAACTATGCTCTTTAAAATTTGTAAGTAATGCAACTTACTAAAAATTTTTAAAATGATATATTGATTGTTTGTTGCACTCAACCATATCATGTTTAAGGCCTATATATATTATATTATACAAACACACCCACATATTGTTAAAAAATGTTCAAGGCCTACCATTAATTTCCTATTCCTATTGACCTCGAAAAATGTCTTATCGATTCCAAGTGGTCTAAATATTCCATTTTCCCATTTCCTTAGATACTCTTTTTTTTTATCATTCTTTATACAGAAGGCTACAACAGCTTTTGAAAATGTCTTCAATTAATTTTCGGTTTGATATTGAAGTACTTTATGTGATAGGAATGGAATTGTAAAACAAGATTGCGGCTTTACCCTGTTTTTCAGTTTTCTTTGGCCAAATTTTTTTTTATAATATAACTAGCTGTGGCGCCAGGTTTTCCAAGTGCCACAAATAGTAAAATTTTTTTATATTATAAGGGGCCACCTGTGGTTCCTGTCAAGGCAGGCGTCACAAGTGGCTTACACCAGCTGTGGCGCCTGGTAAAACCAGGCGCCACAACTGGTCAGGTGCTCCCACGTGTGGCGCCTGTCTTGGCAGGCTTCACACTTGAGCCAACCAGCTGTGACACCTAGTCCATCAGGCGCCACAGCTGGTGCCCAAAATTAAAAAAATAAAATAAAATAGAAAAGGAAAAAAAAGGCAGTTGTGGCACTTCTTTAAAAAAAAGTGCCACAAAATGTGCGCCACCTTTCGACCTTTTTGTAGTAGTGGAAGAGTCATTACCATATTCTTTCCAGCTGTACTCCAGCACCAGAAGATCATGATCAGGGCAAACATCAAATCCTAATAATAAAAATCAAGGACATAAGGTTATTCCCTTTTCCAACCTCTCAACCTCCAAACACTTAGAGTTGATTATCATTTAAGACCTTTATGTGGCTACTAAAAGCCCAAACGTATGTCTAAAGGGTTAGGAGAGACTATACCAAAAACCACCTTTCAAAAGTGTAAAATACTGATTTTTGGGGGTTGGCCGCGGCCCACAAATCTACTGGCCAAGGCCAAAAATAGGTCAAAAACATTTGGGCCGGGGTCCATAACCTCTGGCCGCGGTCAAGAAAATCCTGTTTCTTGGCTGAACTTCTAAAAATCATAACTAATTCTGGAAAAATCAAAATGTGGTGATCCCAAAGCCTATTGAAATCTATTTAAGTCCTATTTACTAGAAAAATATGGACCATTACAAGAAATCACTACACAAATACAGAATTGCTCAAAATCCAACATTGCTCAAAAGCAGATTTCAGTTTTAATCTCAAAATTTGAAAACTCATAACTCCCAGTTCACAAAATGAAATGACATGAATTATATGTCCATTTTGAAGCTTGGGATATGAACTTTAAGACTGGAAAGTTTCAAAATTTGTAGACATCATTTGGTCATTCAAAACGTCCACACAAACAAACTGACCAGTATAGAGTTTCAATGGAAAGAATTCCAAGTTTTGCACATTTGCTTCCAATGGTTCCAATTTCAGATCAAACACTATTCCCACACAAATTTTTACAAGGAATCCATTGGAAATACCAAAACAATCAAATTCACATCACATTGACATGTTTTCCCAATGAACACAACATGTCGCACAATTTCACATCACAAAACCCACATTGCAATTTCTTTCCATTATTCAAAGTTCTAAACCAATTCCAATGGCATCAAAACACACTATGACACCATTTTCAACACAATACACTAAAAAAATTCATCCATTTCACAATCATACCAAAATCATGTCAACATTCACAATTCTCAAAACTCAACTAATGACCACAAAACTTAGGTCAAAATGCATCAAATACTCACCTCTTCCTCTTCCTCCTCCTCAAGCCAATTTCTTGATTCCTCTTCTTTCCAATTTCTTCAAGCTCTCAAACACCGTCTTTCACAAATCCAAAACCATAGCAATGAAACTCTCATCACTACGAACAACATTATAGAAGAGTGTTTAAGCATTAGTGGTCAACAACAAGGCAAAAACCTCACCTTTACATTTCTCTCTCTTCCCTTAAGTTCGACGTCCATGGAGAATGAAGGAAAGAGAGAATGAGATCAGATTTTTGGGGCAAAGGAGGCCTTTGGACATCCTAAAGAGAAGAGAGGAGAGAGGGACGAGTTTGACAATTTGACCCAATCCAAGGGCTCACATGTTGTCAAGTGTCAAGATCTTCGAACATCTCCATAAGCTCACATGATCACATGCACACATGATTCCACCCTCTTAATCTCTTAACAATCAATCACAACCATTGATCTTTAAGTTACCAATGAGCTTCCTCTTCAGTAATTGATCAATTGGTTAGTAGCTTTCCCATTTTGCCCCTGATTATGGCAATTACTCTTGAATCACCACCAAACACATTTTCTCATTTCCTTTCACCAATCATGCACCCTCCCCTTCTCTTATAATACATTTTAAGCTTTGACACATAACTAAGCTTAAATGCAAGGTTTGGGCACTGATTACAACACATTAGAATCTCAACTCATGTCACATTCTCCAAAAGTATTGATTTAACGACAATTACATTCACTTATGGAGTCATAATCTCTTAATTGAATTTTGGGGTGTTGCATTTTTCTCTTGCATCAAATGCATATGATCAGTGAATTGCTCTACTTGAAGCTCGTAGCCACTAATCCTCTGGTCTACATGATGCTTGTAGTTAGAAATTTGCTCCTGTAGTTGTAGTAAGTCATTTTTTGTGGCTCACTTTTTGGGTCCGTAGTACGATATTTGGATTACTGTAAAACTAGTACCCTGAACATGACCATCATACTCAGGAGCTCCAAGCACTCTGTTAAGCAAATCGTCGCGACTAACATAATGCGCCAAGTCTGGCTGCCCTTGCATTATTGAGTGCTATCTCAATAAGAATTACAAAAATATTAATTACCATAAAATATGGTCTTTTAAGTGAGGCTAAATGCTTATTGTATGTATAATCCACTACTTACACAATATTCGGTAACTTGTCTGGCTTGTTCGCTGGGAATTTTGCTTTTTTGTTCATGCAGCCTGCCAGCCACAAATCATGCCGAGGTATATGTGTGGCATCATCAGAATGCGCTTCTTGCAGTTGCATATCAAAGTTAGTTTTAGTTACAAATTAGGCATACTTATTATATTCATATCAAATAATGATTAATTCTTACTAATTGTTGCTCCAACGTTGCTTACGAGACCAGTCCTATCATGTACCGATATGGCATGTTGGATGCGTTTTCACGATTTCGCTCATTTCCTGTTTAAATCCAAATGATTCATATCAATAAATATTAATTACTACTACATCCTTGATCAGTCCTTTCATGTACCAGTAAAGGCTAATATCATATTACCGTAAATTATGGAGTAGTATATGAGGCCACAAACTCATCCCACTACTCTTGAGTTATGATCCCATCATACATCTTCGACGGTGTAAGAATAATAATATCATTGTCGTCCAGCAAGAAGAATTTGGCAAAAGCAGAGCGAAAATTTCTCAAGAGTCAGCCGCATTTTTGCAGCACAAATTTCTCTTTATCATCTTCAATTATGAAGCAAGACTGTAAGAAAAACCACATATAATTTGTTAGATTGTAATTTCATGATACAAAACAACCAGAATAATAAAGTAAATAATTTTTACATTGACAGAATTGAAGAGCATATCACCATAATCTTTCTTCATGCGGCGCCAATGTAAAACAGTAATGGGGACCCTTTCTCTGACCAACGTCCCAGTGTAATTAATCAAGCTGCTGGCATTCGGCCTCACTGGATTTCTCTTTTAGAGAGTGTCACCAGTCACTGGTATCGGGAAAGTTATCAAGCAGAAGAAGCTGAGCCTGTGGTATATAGGTCCTTTTGAGATTCTTGCGAGAATTAGGCCTGTTGCGTATCGAGTAGCCCTACCTTCAAAATTGAGCAGACTCCATGATGTATTTCACGTTTCCCAACTGAAAAAGTACCAACTGGATCCATCTCACATTGTTGCGTATGAAGAAGTCGAATTGCAAGACAACTTCACATATGCGGTAGAGCCAGAACAGATCATTGATCGAGAAGATTGATGGCTCAGACACCGAAGCATTCCGTTTATGAAGGTCATCTAGAAGGGAATGACTCAGAGAGAAGCAACTTGGGAAGTGGAAGCAGATATGTAAAGACATTATCCAGAGTTAATGGCTCAAGTTGTGTGACAAATTTTGAGGACGAAATTAATTTTACGGGGGGAGAATTGTGATGACCCAAAAATTGGATTAAGGGCATTAGACTTCAAAAGTGTATGTAATTATTGTTGAATAAACACTTTTCAAGAATACGATGTGAACTTTGATTTGAATGTGTTTCAGTTAGTGCCTAAACTCTGCATTTAAGCTTGGTTGTGTGTTAAAGCTTAAAATGGATCCTAATGTTAGGGATGGCGCATGGTTGAGGTAAAGGAAACATGAAATATGTTTAGTAGTGATTCAAGTGGAATTGTCATGATCAGGGGCAAAATGGGAAAAAGGAAAAGTTACTGACCAATTGGTCAGTTACCAAAGAGGAAACTCATTACTGACTGAAAGATTAATATTTGAGATTAGTGCTCAATGGGCAAGAGGGTGGAATTACATGCCTTAAAGTTCATGTGTGCCATGGTGGAGAGAACAAGATCATGACACTTGGCATCATATGAACCATGGGATCAAGGTCAACTTTTCAAACTCTTTCACTCTCTCCTCTCTCCCTCCAAGTCGGCTAAGTTGGCATGGGGAAGCCAAAAACTGATCTCATTCATCATCATCCCATCTCTCTTCTCACTTTCATTGTCGCCCAACTCAAGGAAGGAAAGAGAAAGTGAAAGGTGAAGATTTAGCTTGGTTAGTGTCCCCTTTAGCCAAATGCGGTGTTGAGGGCTTCATTGCCATGGTTTCAGAATTGTGAAAGGTGGTGTTTGAGCACTTGAAGAAATTTGAAAGTTGTGGAATCAAGAAACTAGCTTTGGGAAGTTGAAGAGGTAAGAAATTACTACATTTTAACCTAAGACTTGTGACCATTGGTTGAGTTTTGACATTTATGGATTTTGCCCTAATTATCATGTGATTTGAAATGAATGAATTGGATGTTGTAATATGTGGAAAATTGTATTAGGTTGTGTTATTGTGTTATTGGTATTAGTTGGAATTTGAAATGGAAAGTTTGGAAGTTGAAGAGTTGTGTGCTTTGTGGTCAAAAATCGAATAGGTATTGATAGGTTGAGAATTGGGTTGTTTTAGAGTTTCTAATGGTTTCCTTGTGAAAAATCGTGTGGGAATGAGCTTTGGATTAAGTTTTGGAACCCTTGGAACCATAAGTTGCAAGTTTGGAAAATTCTGTCAGCTGCCACATTTTGGCTTCTGATAAGCCTTACTCGAGTGCAACACTATATTTTCCCTTTTTCTTTAGTTTTCAACTGCACTTCCATGCCAAAAAGGCAAGAGTTCATCTCTTCACTTCGGGGTGATAGGGGTTCTCACTCGAGTGCATGTGCATTTAGTATTATGAACACGTGTCTCGGGTAACACTCGTAGGCTATTTTTCAAGAGTGTGCTCTAGCACTGGCAAGTATTGTGCCGTCACTCGAGTGCCAAGGTTAGTGCTTGAGTGAACTTCCCACTCTAAGGTCTTTTTGTGCTCTCAGGTAATCACTTTTTGTGCCTCACTCGATAGGACTTGGGTGAATATGAGACCATCAAATGAGGAATTACAATCCTTTAGGATTTAGGAATTGGTTATCTTCTCAATATGGACTCCTCTCTAAACTCTGGAGTCAATTGCTCAGTGACTTCTCAGAATCCAAATCTTTAAATTCATATGTAATCCATCACCATGGCTTGCATGTGAAATCAGACGACATGGAATAGGAAGATGACACAAATAACATATTGCAGGTGATAGAGAACATAAGTTATGAAGAGTTACTTAGAAAATTGGGTTAATGTACAAATTTGTTTTGAAAGTTTTCACTGAGAAGCAATGTTGTTATTAAAGTTTTTTTAGGTTCAATGTTGTTCATTTCCATTAAAAGGTTAACGTTCAACATCAACATTATTTTTTTAATGGTATAGGACAAAATTGCTACATTTTCAAACTTTTGGAGTAATATTAAACCTGAAAAAACCTTCTGGGCAACATTGCTTCTCGGCGAAAACTTTAGAGGAAAATGTGCACCTTATCTCTAGAAAATCTGTTACAAATGCAGAGGAGCTGAGAATTTCAAACTTGAAAATTCAGATCTCAAAAAAAGAGATTATGATTTTGAAGAGTCAGATGGAGAAGCACAAGGATCAGCTCGACCATGTTCAGAATGAATTGAATATGAAAGAGGACAGGTATTAGGGTTGCAAAAATAAACAGCTGCGTTGGAAACCCATGCACCTTGAGTCTATTGTCCATCTATAGTTTTTCTTCTAACAAAGTTGCTATATCTGCCTGTGGCTGATTTTTCTCTAGAGACCTGTTCCTGGGCATTAAGCATTTCAACCTTCAGTTGAAGTTCATTATTCACCCAATCTTCTTGCTTTTTGTTCCATTTCAGAGATTTTGCTTCTTTCCCAATAACCTAATTACAAACAAACTGCAATTTTCTCAGTTGCTTGGAGCTATAAAATATGATTTGATCTGACTGGAGAGCTAAGGTACTTGTGATCAAATAACTTCTATTCTACACGGGAATGAATCTTCTTCTCCTGTATTTCAAATGTCCATACATATAATCAAAGATAATTGCATCTACTTGTTTTCCATGATATTGTAGTTTACTTGGCAATTTATTTTTATTGGCTGGACAACAAATATACCACAATTTGAACTGTTTGTGACGCTTCTGTCGATTCTTGCTAAGGAATGGCTTACTTGAAACCATGCTAAACTTATTATTGTCTGATGCAGACAATTAAATCAGGGAGATCTTTCATTAAGTTCAACCAAAAAACTCTGTTCAATTGATGCATTTGGTATGTAACTCTGTTCAGTTGATGGATTTGGTATGTGAGCTTGACCTATACTTCTGTGCAAAATTTCAAAAGACAACCTTAAGACCATAATTTATTGCTTATTTGAAGAAAGATGCCTAGTGAACTGGCTAATAAACTTCAACTAGTCAGGTGTCCTAGAGTAGGCTACTTCTAATTGATAATTTTATGCATATTCAACTTAAGAATTTAGGAAACTTATTTAACATACAACTTGTTTTGAAGTTGCTATTAAATCGTCTTACTGCATAAAGAAGGAAAAGTGAGGATGTGAAATTAGTGTCACATGAAAGTGGAAAAACTCGGCAGAAACTCAACGTTTCTGAGGATACATCTTGCAAGAAAGAGCAACTAGTTTTTTATCTCGAGAATGTTGAGAGAACAACAACAGTTGTCGCTGCTTCCTCAGGAGAATTTTCCTTGGATAATAACTGTAGAAACTCTCAACATCAAAATGGTCCTAGGGAGAATGATTTGGGGACCAAAGCAACAGAGTGTTCTTCAGTTGAAAATGTTGGATGCAAGGGATCAAAGTGAACATGGAGAGCAGGTTGAAATTTCCAATTTATCAGACGAAGATCTGGAAAATGGGATGGATTCCAGGGAACATTCAATTTTTTAACAATCGACTTCAATGTTAGTATTTTGATAGTATGGGGTAATATTGCTTTTTTTTTTTTGAAACTTTGGGTGGCAACATTGAATCTTATTGAGAATATCAGGTTTAGAAAAATTAATTAATTATTATTATTAGGGATATTGTTTAGTATTTATTAGGATTAGATATGAATATTATATTTTAGAAATATATCTTTAAGATATTATAATTTGATTTGATTTGATTAGAGTGGATTATGATATATTTTAAGGTTAGAGTTTGTTTATTCTTATCCATATAAAGGCCTCCTTATACTAGCTGTTATTCTCAAGGATCAATAATATTTAGAGTATTTCTTATGTTCTTCAATGTGATCCTTCAATCTCAACAATCTAAAAAAATATCTGGGTTGACATTACTCCTCAGCGAAAATTTCTAAGGCAAATTTACACCTGAATCCAATAATGAAAGTTGTTATTAAAGGGATCGAAAGAGGAGTTATATTCTGCAACAGGTGAACAAAATCTCAAAAGTGACATTCCAGGAGGTGCAAAATCAACAGCAAATGCCAAAGAAAGTTCCTCTACTTCCAAAAGTACTGCAAACTTTGCCTCTGAGAAAACAAGCATTAATATTGCTGTTTGTATCGATAATCATGTAATATCTTCTAATGAACTGTTGAAGCAATCACAGAGTAGAAGAGACCAACATTAATATTTCAAGAGGAAACATTTCATCAGGCTCTAGATTGCCTGAAGTGCGATGGTATATGCATTTTGATCCTAAATTTAAGAACTGATTGTCAATATCTTATTTGAACTGCTTGATTGGAGTTTTTACCAGAGTAGAAGAGACCAACATTTTGATTATAGGGAGTATATCCTCAATACACTTTCAGCAATGAAAGTGCACTCTACTATTGGTTTTTCTGTATGAATATTAAAGTAAATTATCTTGCACTTGTACCTCTATCCCCCTCCTCTAATCTTTCTTGGTGCATTGTTGTGCCAATCTCGATTAGACTATAGTAATCTAATCTATGCATGTTTCATAATGCTATAATTTAATATGCAAACATTCAGGACTACTCATTGATGGACATACTTTCTAGTTCAATCTTTGAAATAATGTTCCATTCTTAATTAAAGATACTTTACAAGTATTCCAGATTGATATTGATGGGGGAAACAGTTCAAGTGGTAAGCAGATGATAATGTACTTTGAAGTTTTCTTATAGCCTTTTTTTATCTATATATATATATTTTAAATTTTTTGTAAGAGAATTAATTGAACTTGTGATATTTTTCCCAAACTATCACCCTTCCCACCATCTTAGTTGCCTCGTGGTTAGTCTCATGATAGATGCCGCCTTTTTGTGTATTACCAAGACTGCTCTAGCTAATGAGCAAAGGCAGGACATCTAAGTTTTTCTTTAAACTTGCTTGCATGTAATAAAAAATCATATCAAGATATTTTCATCATATATATATATCTATATTTGAATGCTGGATTTTTGTCTCAATATTCAATAAGAATGATAGAACCTTAAGCAACCTTGTAGTAATCATGTTAGGAAATCAGAATACAATTCCACTAAACAGACATAAAGAGACAGGATTGCATAACTCTGTAGTAGATGAAGTAAATGATCCTAGAAAACAGAGCATAAAGGAAATATGCATGACAGCAATGAAGTTGCTTCCAAGAGGTTCGCATTTTTTAATGGATTTCTTCTTGCTTCATTTCCTCAGATTGTAGAATCAGCGTTTTACTTAGTAACCTTATAGTAGGTTACTCAGTAGTGGCCTATGGGTTCAATTGTAAACTTCAGTAACAATAGCTCCATCAATGGATACAGTTTTAGTTTTAATATTTTTTTTCCAAAACTCAGGTTAAAGCTATGGATTTTTGTGGTCAGATTATACTTCATTTTTTATAATTTTATATTTTTCATACTCTAGAATTAAATTTAGTTAAAGCTATGGATTTTTGTGGTCAGATTGTTTTATTTGACGAAGAAAACAACTGTTAAATTTTTATATGAATATTGAAGTAAATTATCTTTCGCTTCTAGTTGTGTTTCGTGAAATGATATTTGAGAAATGGGCCAGAGACAGTGAAAACATTAGACAATTGCTAACCTTTTCCTGGTAAAGAGAGCTCACAAATATAGATTGTGATCCATACAGTGCATAACCATGTAGGTGAGTAAGTAGAATCCGCAATCCAAAACACACCCACTTCGATGAGTTTTCAAATGTACTCTTATTGTCAACTGTACAAAAAAATTAGCTTATGAGCCGTATTCATCTATATATTTCCTGGAGACATGTATACATGATTGTTTGATTCGCTATTTAATATTACTTTTATTGATGATCAATGTTGGAAGGTTAAGTATTCATATTGGTTAATTTGTCTTCATTCTTTAAAAGTGTTCAGAGTCTAAATGCACTAATTTAATATGCATACATTCAGAGATCACTTATGGACATACTTTCTAATCCTACCTTTCAATTAATGTTGCATTCTTAACTGCAGATACTTTCATTGTATTGCAGACGTTGCTCCTGAGAATGAGCAAAGACGTGGGTGTCGATGCTAATACAAAAATTGTTGCTGACTTTTTGATACACTCTGTCCTTTTACCCACATTTTCTTGGGTCCTATGGTGATTCTCCACCCTTCCCC
Source organism: Inga oerstediana (assembly GCA_963210345.1). Taxonomy (NCBI): domain Eukaryota; kingdom Viridiplantae; phylum Streptophyta; class Magnoliopsida; order Fabales; family Fabaceae; genus Inga; species Inga oerstediana. The sequence continues at coordinate 63,635,791 of OY723401.1, read as the reverse complement.
CGTTCTTTTTCAGTTTGTGTTGGGAACTTATATTTGATCTTTGACTTGATTATTCTGTTGAATGTTGATTGTGATGGACTTGTAAGCATGTTCAATTGAATTGCCACATGTTGTTTGAGCTGCTTACGCAAAATTTTGCAAATGGCATTTTATTGACAGTCCTTGATGATTAGCCTGATACTTTGTATTTCAATTTTTTTATAACCCTTTTAGCCACATGGTGTCCATGCATTTTTTGGATTCTACTATTAAGTATACGAGAAACTTACTAATCTGGATTAAAGCTTTGCAATTATGATGCCTCTTCTAAGGAGTATTTTCAAATAAAGTGAGATTCGAACTCAATTCATTCATTTTGTAGTCTATAGTTTACCACTAGACTAACTACTCTTGGATGCTTGTATTTCAATTTAGTTGGTTGATTGTTGTGAATTGCGGTAGTCCTAAGTACTTCATTATTGTAAAATAAATCTCCTAGTTAAGTTTTTCATTTTTAGGAAATCATTTTTTCAGATTTCAAAGTTCAATTAGCTTTTTTTTTTTTTTTTGGGTTTCATCCCAATTATAAATAAATTTTCTAAAGAAAAATCGATCTATAAAATTTAGATAAAGTTTATTACTTGAATATTTTCTTTTATAAATTATTTCATTTTCTATTTAATATTTATAAAGAAAAAATCAATCTATCTTCAGTAATAGATTAGTGTTTAATAAAGTATATTTTATTTACACCCACATCTAGCACTATAAAAAACATCCTTTATTTTATGCGTAATCCAAAAATAAATGTGCATTTTAAAAGTCAAAGGGTAATGCACAAGCCATTGTTGCTATAAGGAGGGGACCAGATTTTCTTTTAAGACCCAAAAAAATATTATCTTATCAGATAGACACAACCATGCGGAACCTTAAAAAAATCACTGAAATAAAATAATGTTAAATAAAAACAACAGTTTGAATGCAGCTGAGCCGGATGGTAATAACTAGAACATTACGAAACAATAAAATTATTTTGAATTCAACGAAAAATAGCAGTATGAATTGGATATGACCTGGATGTGGATGCTAACTTATTAAGTGGAACCAAAAGAATTCACAAAATAGTTGCTTTTAAATATTAGAATAATTACGCCCAATTTGAATTAATGGTATATAAGGGGGAGGCAAGTCCCATTAAATAAGCTTAAGCTATTTTAAACATGGTTATTACAATCGCATGAATCTCGAGTCGTATCTCTCAATTAGAGTAAAAAAGATGTGGGAAAGGTACGGATATCTTGATTTATCTTACTTAAGCAAGTATCTTGGAAATCTATGAGCGATACAATTTGTAACCGCAAGAATTGTGCAACTCCGGCTATTCCTGCAATTCTGGACGAACCGGGTGGCATATAGATCGGATCGGATATGGCGCGGCCCGACTTTATGAAAAACCCGTTTTTTTAATTTTCTTTTTCTGATTTTGTCCTTATTTATTTAGGAATTTCCTTTTACGATTATCCCTGATTTCCACTCAATAATACCAATCAACACCCTATTTTTTTATTTCTTTTTTCGCTGAAGTGTTATTTACCTTTAAAATGCTAATATGTACAAATATTGATGTTCCCTTATATGAAATTATATTAATATCATGGAGGAATGATAAAGCCAGGTTTCATCCCTTCAGTTCATCTACTGTGCACTTTTGGGAGCCTCTAGATACTTGGGACATTATCTTTTTAACTTGAATCAAACTTTATCACATAATATATAACATTAAAACGGTTGGTTCTTTGCTCAGTTTCAGCCGAACTCAAGAAGCACCCAACATCTAACAGAATATATAGCCAGCATTGTTCGCTACCGTAAGTGCACGGATCGTGTCAAGTAATAAAGTGATAAGTAAGATCGTTCTCTCGAGGATTTGAGTAACAAATTAGTCAAGCAATGGGCTTAATGTGTTTGATTAAGTTGAACCAAAACAAATTGTTGAGTGTGGAAAAAAGAATTTCAAAAGATATTTTGATAACAACTAAAAATTACTGAACAAAACTATGATTCTTGTGAATTCAATCAATTATAATAAACCTAGGATTGTTCGTTCCCTTTGTATTTCATAAACTTAACTTCCTTCCTCTCCAATAATACTTTCATGGAATATATATATGTCAGTCTAAGGCTCATTAGCAATTGATTAAGCTTTCTCAAGTCATGACCAAACTTATATCCTCCATTAACATACACAATCTCTTGCTGTAGTTAAGGGAAAATAATCATTACATAACCTCCTTAATTTGGCAATACTAGGTTAATAACTATATCTCTATGTTATTAACAAACCATCCATTTAATCCTTAAACTTCAAGTCTAGCATAATTCTACCCAAGTTCTACAATTAAACAAACTTTCTCAAGCTTAATCTAATTGAACAGATTATCCATAGTGCTGGCCAGTCATTGTAAGTACTTTAGAGCTAAATGATCATTGTAAACAGTAACCTTAGTACCCACAATATACGGTCTAAACTTCTCACATGCATAAACTATGGCAAGTAACTCTTTTTCAGTGGTGGTATAATTGAGTTGGGCACCATCAAGAGTTTTACTCGCATAATATATAGGGTGAAAAAGTTTCTCTGCCTTTTGCCCAAGAACAGCACCAACGGCGTAATCACTTGCATCAACCATGATAATAAAAGGTAAAACCCAATCCGGAGCTACTAAGATAGGAGCTGAAATGAGACGCTTCTTTAATTCTTCAAAAGCTTGTAGACACTAATCATCAAACTTGAATTCCACATCTTTCTCCAATAGCTTAGAAAGGGGTTTGGCAATTTTTGAAAAATCCTTGATAAACCTCCGGTAAAACCCGGCATGTCTAAGAAAGCTTCGGATACCCTTTACATTAGTAGGCGGTGGTAATTGCTCAATAATAGCAATTTTAGCCCTATCTACTTCCAACCCGTTCTTGGATACTCTATGGCCAAGTACAATACCTTCTTGCACCATGAAGTGACATTTCTCCTAATTGAGAATCAAGTTTGCCTCTTCACATCTTTTAAGCACCGCATCTAAATTCTCCAAGCATGAGTCCAAAGATGGACCAAAGACAGAAAAGTCATCCATGAATACTTTAATTGTCTTCTCAATCGTATCAGCAAAAATGGACATCATGCACTGTTGAAAATAATGATGACAATAAACACTACACCTAGAAGATGAAGACGATGTACTGATGAAGACGATGTCTACCGACTCATAATGGAACTAGAAGAAGGATCAGAAGATACTAAGGAAGATCTTGAAGGTCCTACAACTAGAGGTAGTGTGGGAGTGATAGCTGATTTTGAAGGAATAATGAGGACAATAAACACTACACCTAGTACACCTAGTGGTTTGGGAAGGGAAGAGAAAGAGGGTTGAAGGGTCTCAAAAAGCAAAAAGGAAAAAGAAGCCAACTTCAAAAGTAATAGCAGATGTGGTTAGTAGAATAGCAGAGGAATCTACGGATAGAGTACAGGCGATAAAAATGATCTCCACAATTGATACACCAGTGAGTAACGTCGTGTGGCTGATTTACTTACCATTCCAAAAATTGTTGCTGATAGGGACTTGCGTTTTTGATGTTGTAATATGATGATGCACCAAATGGCTCGCGACATGTGTTGTTGGCTTGAAAGGAAATAAAGAAGCCTTGCTAGAGTAGTTGCAGGAACATGCTTATAATAGCCAACATCTTCATATTTCCCCAAAGCCCTGAACTCCACTTCATGTTACTTTTGAAAACTTGGTCATGTGTAGTTATATTAATATGCCTGACTTTATGTATGTTACTTTTGAAAACTTTGTCATATGTAGTTATATTGGTATGCTTGACTTTATGTACGTTTTGATAGCACTTATGTTAGACAACGCAGCTATATGTTAAGCCAGTTATATTGGTATGCTATATGATGTGAATTTACTTGCATATTCTATAGTCATATTTGATGTCATACAATCTTCGTAAAAACATTGGTTACATCGTCTATGGCAAGTTTGAGTGGTGCAAATATGTCAGAGCGAACGGAGGAAGTATGATTGTCTCATGCAGATAGAAGGTCTCTGCTCATATCCCTTTTAGATGAAGAGTTGACAGAGTATGAACACGTAGCTGCGTTGATGGCTCAATATCTTGTGCCTTATATTTACAAAGAGCCATGCAGAACTAGCAAGCAAACGGTGCACAGTGGGTGCAAGAGGTATTGGAAGGGCATAATGGAATTTGTCATGAACATTTCTGAGTGGAAAAACGTGTCTTCTTTCTCTTGTGCTCGAAATTGGTAGAACATGGGTTACAGAGAACTATGTATATTATAATTGAACAAATGGTTGGCATGTTCTTATATACAGTTGGACATGCACAAGGAAATAGAATCCTACAAGAACAATTTCAACATTTTGGAGAAACCGTTAGTAGGATCTTCCACATGGTTTTAAATTTTTGTGTCAAGCTATCGATAGAAATTATCAAACCGGTTGATCCTGAGTTCCGTCATTGTCACCTAAAAATAAGCAATGATCAGTGATAATACCCCTATTTTCAGGATGCAATAGGTGCAATTGATGGAACTCACATCAAGTGTGTGGTCAGTCAGTCTGTGTAGGAGAGATATATCGAGAGAAAGGGATATCTGACACAGAATATCATGGCCGATGTGATTGGGATATATGCTTCACTTTTGCGTTGACAAGGTGAGAGGAATTGCATATGATGCTCGTGTCTTCAAAACTGCTATCTCTACTCCATCTATGAATTTTCCCCATCCACGTCAAGGTATATATCCAACACCTAACTGATACATTGTGTCTTTATTTTCCCCTCACATTTTCTATAATTTTACAGTGTAAATACAAATTCCATCTATTTATTAGGGAAATATTATTTGGTCGATGCTGGCTATCCAACACCTGTTGGATATCTTGGTCCGTATAGACGTGAGCGTTATCATCTTCCATACTTCAAGCGACACGAAGGATATGCAAATCCCAACGAGATGTTCAATTATTATCATTCAAGTTTGCGGACTACTATAGAAAGAACGTTTGGAGTCTGGAAGAATAGGTTTTAGCTCTTGGGGGAAATGAAGCCATATAGCTTTGAAACACAAGTCTACATAGTATGTGCGACAATGGCTATACATAATCTTATCCCGCGAAATTCCCAAACAGACATGGATTTTTTAGAAGCTGAACGAGGAAATATACCTGGTCAAGATATTAATGATCTGATTGATGTCACATCCACATCAACTATCCGTAGATTATTGTCAACACAAAAGAATCATGTTCGTGATACAATCAGAAACCAATTTGTTAAGGGTAGATGATCCAATAATGAGACATTTGATGTATGCATTCTAATTTAGATATAAATTTATCCATTTTTAATTGAAGTGGCTTTAGTGTATTTTTCTTTCTTTTTCAATAATAATTGAACTTTTATTATTTTATCAAATTTTATTTATATTTTTTCACTTCAATTATCACAATATATACAACTAATATGTATATGGAGTATTCAATAAGATTCATGCCCTTTTCAGTCATTTTCCATCTAAACAGGCTTATCAAACGTCAATCCAAATACTATTAAGGTTAGAAAAAAAGTCATTTTTTCTACCAACAATCCAAACAAAAATCACTTCTACATTCTGACTTTTTTCTTATCTAACTTTTCTAAAAATCAAATAGCAAAAAAAGCTACTTTTCCACCGCTAATACAAACGGGCACTAAGTTGTGGATCAATGAGTAATTTTAGGATATCTTAACAATAGTTTATTAGAGTATCTTAGTTTATTTAGTATCTCAAGATATCTTCATCCAAATATTTAAATATTTGAATGAAGATATTGGGGTTATTTTTCAGTTTTATTTCCTGCCTCTAATTGTTTGCAATATTTTTAGTTCCCATCAAAATAATAACAACAACAATAACGATAAATATCTTTATATTGTTTCAGCCCATCTTCAAATTACCAAAATGCTATATAAATTTATTGATTATCTATTGTAACAAGGGCTTTTTAGTCTTTCTCCATTAAAGCCGTCGCTGCCTTAGACATCTCTTTGCTTTTTCTTATCATCGTTGACTCTAGCGTCAACAGGGAACAAAAACTGGAAGCTTCGCAATCCTTCTTTTCTGTTCAGCCCTGTTGCTCCTCGTCCCTGTTCACTGCAGTTGTGCATCCTTAACCGGCGCTGCCATGGTAGGAATAGCTTTCCCCTTCCTTTTCTGTTTAGCGCGTGCGTGCATGTGTTGATGTTCATCGTCAATTCCGTCTCTGCCTCTTTGCTCAGCTTATTGGGTGTAGTTTCTTGCAACCAGCCTTCTCTCTTCCTCCTCTGTTCTATTGCTGATGCTATTCGAGATCATGGAAGTCTCCTTCGTTTTCTCCTTCTTCCCCAACTCGATAAAACACTGTTATGTGGGGTCTTTTTAAAATACTCATCTTTCTTTAAATCTGTGATTGTCGTGTTGTTGGATATGATTAGTTTTGATGATGTCAAATATAGATATTAATTATTGAAAGCAAAAAGTTTACTTAATCTGTTTATCTCCTACATTGACTAACTACTGTGTTTAATGTAAAATATCTTGTAGATTAGTCAAGCAAAGAGAGAAGATATCAAGTTGGGTTGAAAAGATTCATGTGATTTAATACTGTGGATTATTCGAATAGTCAATTGTTATTCGAATAGTAAAACTTATTTTCAGTTAAGATATATTCGAATAACTCTCAATTTATCCGAATAAACAAAGTATTATTCGAATAATGAATATGCTATTCGAATAGAGGAGAACTGTTAACAGTTGAAAGTATTTGGATAAGCACATTAGTATTCGAATAGTATGCTTAAAAAAATTTTCTGAAAATAATTTAAGTGAAAAAGTATTCGAACAGTCAAGGCATTATCCGAATACTCATTGTGATTTCAAACTCATTTTCTAAATATGGTATTCGGATAGTAGGATAACTATTCGAATAGTAAGGGCACTATTCGAATAGTATGATGATTATCCGAATAAGCTTTTGATGAATTTCAACATCCAATATCACAAGACTATCAGGATAGTAAAGTTACTATCAGAATAGTAAGATTACTATCAGGATAGTAAGGAGACTATCAGAATAATATTTGACATATTTCAAAGAGGACTATTCGAATAGTAATGGAACTATCAGAACAGTCTCAGTGCAAAATTATCAAATATTATTCAAATAGTTGAATGACTATTCGAATACTACAAGACTATCAGGATAGTAATGGAACTATCAGAATAGTCTCAGTGCAAAAAATCAAATATTATTCGAATAATGAAGTGACTATTCGAATAGTCCATAACTGAAAAAGGGTGATTCTATTCGAATACAAGAAGTGCTATTTGAATAACAGCAGCAGACTCTGTTTCTTTCAGCAAGGGTGATGTTCAGTAATTTGGTCATATCTCCCAAACCACAACTCGGATTGAGGTGAAACCAGTGGCATATGAAACTAGACTTCCAATGCGTCATTTTGACACCAAGATCAAGTTGAAAGGAGCTCAGATGAGAGAGATATGATCTGTTGAAGTTGACACATGAATAAGCGTCTTATTCCAGAATAGCTTTGGTGTTTTGGACATAACTCCCAAACTACACATCGGATTGAGACAAAACTAGTGTCATATGTAACTAAACTTAAAGATGTTTCCATGGATAGGTCATGGGTCATATTTAGAGTTATATTCAAAGAGATATGTCTTCTGGAAGTTGGTGATCGAAATCAAGCTCTATTATGTTCCAGACCAATCGATACACATTGAATCTTAACTTTTGAAATACAAAGTTTTTGTGATTGATTCCAGTTGCTGTGCAAAGAAGACTTAAAGAGCTTTATAGGGATAGTTCATTTGCCATGGATTTATATCCAAAGAGTTACACCCTCAGAAGTTTATTCAAATATAGAGGTTGTAGTTTTCGTTTGTGAACATTCTTTCTCAAAGGTGCACTGTTCGAATAGAGCAAGTACTATTCGAATAATATCATATATTTTGTGTGAAAGACTATTCGAATGACGGTTGGAATATTCGAATATGACAGTTCATTATGAAGAATATTATTCGAATACAAGTGACACTATTCGAATAAGATCATTTGTTTTACAAGGCAACTATTCGAATAAGGAATTCACTATTCGAATACACTTCAAGTTCTAAAAGTTTATTCGAATAGAGGATAAAGTATTCGAATAAAGATTGCTCATTATCAAAGAAGGAGATTCAAATACAACAGATGTTATCCGAATAACTGATTTTCTAGAAAACAGAGTATCACCTCGAAACTTCTGAAAATCATTGAAATTTTGTGTGACTTATTCTTATTGATTCTAATCACTCTAACACTTCATTATATTAGTAATTAAGCATTTTCCAGGTGATCAAACAAGGATTAACACACAAGATAGAGAAAGCACTTTTGTGTCAGAAGTTTCCAACGGCTAGTTCAACAGTAATATTTTACGCCTCAACGGGAAGAAGAAAAGCTCAAACGGTCAAATGCTCTTCATCAACTATAACAAGAGAGTCATTCAAAATGAACGGAGATGAGAGCCCATGCCTACAATGTTGATATGCTATTACTCTGAATCTTACTTGACTGAAGCACTGTAATAATACTCCTACCATGTACTTCAGTGTTAATCATTATCTACTTCATATAGAAAGAAGTAATCTTTAATCATTCTATATTTGTGAGAGTTACTCAAGATTGGGGAATCTTGAGTGGGAAAAAAATTGTATCCTTACAGTGTGTAAGGGGGAGCTCATATCTCAGTGAGAGAATTGTAAAGGCTTCACAAGTGCCCGGATCAAACTTGTGAGATTGTAGTGGTTCTCAAGTACCCGGTTAAACTTGAGGGAGATAGTGGATTGAAATCTCAGGAGGAGCCTGGGGACTGGACGTAGGTCATCGTGGATTGGACCGAACCAGGATAAATTACAGTTTGCATCTTCTCTTCCCTGAACTCTTATATTTCCAGCATATATGATTTCAATAACCGATTATGGTTTTATATTTCACTACTTACATACTTATTGATTTCTTAAGATGCGAAAAGAATATCAAAGTAGTTAAGTTTTTATAATACACCCAATTCACCCCCCTCTTGGGTGTCAACCTATTCTAACACGTGTGTGAGGGTATGTTTTTAGTTTCATAAATTTTCTTCATTGTATTGTGGTTGTGCGTGGTACATAAGGGAAAATGGGAGTTGAAATAAGCTGAAAATTGTAGGTTAATAAGCTTGATGACTTTGTTTGAATGTGAATGCACATTAGGTGTTTGATAAAATGTTTGAAAGGAGAAATTAGAGTTAAAATGGATAGTTATACATGATTATTGTAGAATAAATCAAATTTTGGAATTAAGGGAATCTTGAGAAGTCATTTTGTTTCTTAAAGAGATAGAATTGGTAGTTTATTAGAATGGTGGTGTTTGTTACTTAAATTTTGATTGTCCATAAGGTGCTTGATAAAGTGATTTGTGGATGAATTTTAAAATTATTGCAGCAATTAAGTATGTTGAAGATGTTTGCTTTATGAGTTAATCTTGGGTGCCTACGAAGTGTTTGATAAAATGTTTAAAGGAAATGAGAGTTATGTGTGTAGTGAGATAGTTATGATGAATATGATAGCATGTACGTAAAGGAAGAACAAGATATTTTCTTGTAAGTTTGACTGGATTGTTTTTGGAATGGCTAATTAGTTCTAGTGTGTGTGTATGTGTATACTAGAAGTAAAATTAAATTCAATATTATATCCTATGTAAGAAGGATTAAAGTCAAGACCTTTTGTATTTTCTAATTGACATGAATTTTGGTGTTTGATGTGTTTGTTTGGTGTTGATGGTTGTTTTGTTACATGATTCATAAAGATTGAGATTATGTTGCGAATCCCAAATTAAAAAACGTTAAGGGAAGACCATCAAGAAGGATTTTTCTTAATAAGATGTTATGGAAATTGTGCATAAATTATAGTTGGAATATTAATATTTTGTTTATGGGATATTAGGAGAGTATGAAGTGAATAAGTCGGGAGGTGATCACTAGGAAAGAGTTATATAATTGCGATCGCAACAAGTGAGTGAATAGTATCCCATTTATATTCTACTACTTGTTACATTTTCATTAAGTTGTCAATTTTCGATTATTATCTTCTAAAACCAAGTTTACTGGAACTATGTTATTGTTTATATATATATATGAATGATTAGATGAAATGACGATTTTATTAAAGCAACTTAATTGTTCCATATCATTCTATTCTTTACAAATCTTTATGCACGAGAATATAGAGGAATTATTTGGAATGATTTTTGTGAGCTTTATGCTGGGGTTCTTGGTTATGGAACATTCGTTACACTTCAATATTAAAGATTTTTTTTATATATATTGTATGAGGGAAAATTGGCCCCATGCATGCTTGAAAATGTTTTCGAGAGGACTGAATATAGAATGTAGCCCTTTGCGCGTCATGGTTAACATCGAGCTCGCTTGACTTTCATGGGCACAGCACTCACACTTGATATTTGTCGGATTCGTTCTCATGGTTGTTATTCATATGTTTTGTACCTACGCTTGTTTCATGGCCTCGTGCTACACTTCATTACTTATCCTCACAGACTGTGTGTCTACACTTGTTCTCGTAGTTTCATGCTGCAATTGGTTATTTACTCTTGTGAACTATGTATACACGCTTGTTATATGTTTTGTTGAAGTCCTACAAGAAGATAGAGTTTGTGATTTATTGTTTTCAAATTGATTATGTGAAACAAATTGTTTTCTTACGTACTTGGTATTATACAAATTATTTTACTACGTACTTGGAATTATTCATTTAATGATCTCCTATACAATTTCAATATGCTTATCGTAATCTTTTGTATAAATTTGTTTATAGTTATGATTTCATGGAGTTCACTATTATATCTTTACTATAGAGTGTCACCCAATCAATTTATTTCATTCAGCTCTTGTATTTATTTACATTAATGGGACGTTATTCATCAAAAAATTATTGTGGCCTCAGATAACACTGGTGACCTGCACCTTCAGTTGAATAGTGAAGTTTCTCATTGCTGATCAAAGCTTGTAGATATATTTTGGAAGAGCTGCTAATTGCTGTAAATAAAAATTGATTTATTTATTCAATTTGATATTAATATAAGTTTATATTTATGTATTTACTTATATAGTTTCGATGCTCCACGTAATCTATAGGGAGGATCCTTGTCTTCCCTTGTAATTTTAGAATATATGTATATGTATATGCTATAGTGGAGCATAGCTCCGAATGCTATTATAAACATTTGGGTCATTGTAGAATTTTTGGGAAGTCTACTTTACAGAGGAGACTTTGCCCAAAATCTTGATAAGAGACTTAATATTTTGATTATATGAAGTATGTTATCATATATGAATTTTAAATGGTTTAAGCACGCTTAGGATTATTATACTAGTTATGATTTTGTTAATGGTATTATGAATAATATTTAATATGCATGTATAAGTTTAAGGATTAAAGAATGTGAGTTTCCTCGTATTCCATGCCGGTCACCCGGTAATTTTCAGGGTGTAACAATCAATTTCAGTTGTCATACATATTAATGCAATTTTCTGCAAAACTTGAGGTTTCTATCAACTAGACAACCTTAACTCTTTTGACTATGAATTTTTCTAGAAAAAATATTTTTAAAATTTATCGCAAGAATTTAAATATAGATACACATGGATTTTTTCCATGTGAGTTTTATTCACAAATTCCCCTTATTTCAACCCAAGCTTGAAATCAAAGTCTTGCCTTTGTGCATAAAACAGATTGCAGAATTTTGTAAGTAACACTTGCTCTTTGGGTCATAACTTGGTGTATATATATTAGAATTGAGTGCTATCAGTTGCATATGAAACTAGATACATGTGTCTTTATTCCTTAAAAATTTCAGATTTTATCAACAAGCCAAACAATACAATTTTTAGGGTGTCATATAAATTATGGATTTTCGGCTTTATAGTTTGATTCAATGTTTGGGCTTTATATTAAAGTGAGGTTTTTGGTAGTCAATTGGGTTAGAAATGTTTGGTGCCTAAGTTTCATGACATATCTTGATTTGAAGATTGTTCTAAAGCGTTGATTGCTAGTGTTCTAATCTCAAATATTATGGTATATGTACAGGAGAGAAGTTGATTTCAATCTTGCTAAAGATTCGATTCTTGATGGTTATAAAAATTGCTAGCTATGTAGTTCAGAGTCCAGGTGCGTGGATAAGCTTCTAACAATGGCTACTTTCAATAAAATGCTATATGTATATTTGTAAATGTGTTATTGGTATTTTGGAAGAACTGAACAAGTATAGACAGTAAAATTATTTGTTTAGCTTATTATTTTCTTTATAAAAGTATGGAACAGTTAAGGTTAGTTTATAGCTAAAGATTAATGTTTAGCAAGATTGTATTTACAGAAGAAGGTTCAACGGTATCTTACATGAGCATTATATCATTTCATGATTTTATACAAATCATATTTTAAGAAAGAAATTGATGTTATTAGAAGTTTATATTCAACATGAATTATGAGAAGTATTTGCTATGTTCAAGAATCTTTACAATTCCGTTTGTATTTATGAAAGTCATTCTAAAAGAAATTTATTGTATTAAGTACAATTTAATATATATATGTGTGTGTGTGCGCGCGCGCGCGCGCAACCATGTTCAAGCTTTTATGATCAAGTGCTCAAAGAGGAAGTTATGTTGTTTTTTTTTGGACAAATAAGAGGAAGATATGTTTTGAGAATATATGTTATGTTGTTTTTTGATTATTTTGTATAAGCTTATGCAATGAGACAAGTTTATTGAGCAGCTATATGCACTTCTAGCTTTGTGACTATCAAGTTCAACAAGAATGATTTACTATTTACTATTTTGCATAGTAACTCTAGGTTACTATATGCACAATGATTTACTATTGTGCATAGCAACTCGTGGTTACTATTTGCACAGTGATATACTGTTTTGCATTGTAACTTATGAGTACTATTTGCACAGTAATTTATTATTTTGATAATAACTTGTGGGTACTATTTGCACAGTAATATACTATTTTGTACAGTAACTCATGGGTATTATTTGCACAATGATATAGTAGAACCAGAATATGAAGTCCCAAGTAAAGAGTAAAGGCTACTACATTACATATTATTGTACTAAATTGCACACACAAACAAAAATGCCACTTTCGCAGGGAACGCGATTGCATTTAGCACATGCAACAAGCCTTTTAAACCCCTAGGTAGCCCTAGTGGACGAGTGGAGTCTCGTGAGGGTTTATAGAGATGGTACCCACAAACATTCGTGGCGTTTTAATTACATCATAATTTTTCTTGTTTGGTCTCATACTTGAAGTTGAAAGAATTAATGCCAGTATAAATGCCATCATCCATGTTATACGTAACTTGTTGCCCATTAGTAAGAGTATCACGCTGAGTGTATGAGAAGGGAACATCACATGAACCCGTTGTTGCTAGCAGACTCACTGTCACCATCGTCATTGGTGGCACAGTAACTTTGCACACAGTCTCCACTACAGTTGTTGATGTCTTAGTTTCTCCCCACTGGTATGCTCCATTAAATTCAGCCGAAATTTCAATTTTTCCTTCTGCAATGAATGGAACGCCGGTTTGAAAGCTAGTTTTGACACCCATCTTCAATGAAACACTGGCATTCCAAGTATTGCTCTTAGTCTCTGTATAAGAGAGCTTCACTTCTGCATTATTGGATTCTTGGGTCCAATTAATGGCAACTCCGGTGGCCATTGTGAGGACTCTCTGGTTGTAAATCCTGGCATCCAACAGACGAAAATTGACATTATAGATTTGCCTTGAAATAACAAGCTCTTCCACCTCTATTTGGGCCTCTCTAGAAATGGTGGAAACTCCAGCATTAAGACAATTTGTCTTGCCCTCGGTGGTGAGTCTCTTGCAGAAATTATTGTTGCCTAAGTTACGAAGAGCAACGACATTGTTGTCAACTTTGATTGGCCAAAACAATGTGTCGGAGTTCTTATTGGTGGTGTCATCTGAGTCAGCCCATATCCAATTGGGGCTACGCCTCCAGAATTTACCGAAGTAATCGGACTTTACACGGATGCTTCCGTCATGAGTGGTGAAGATCTCGTTCCCAACTGTTGGATCGCCTACATCATTTGATGCAAACTGCAGATATTGGTGTCCCTCGATCCAGCGGGCACTGAGATATTGGCCATTGTCGCCCTTGAATGCAACATGTTTAGGCATTATCAATAGTGATTCCCAATCGATGATTGTGCAGACATCGCACGAATCTTTGTCAGGATTTTCTGATCCTGCAAATAAACAGGATTCAAAGGGTGCAGCCGCCCTCCATAAGCATGCATAGTGTCCAAGCTCGACGTGCAAAAATCGGACTGTTTTAGCATCGGCATCTAAGTAGATTGGCTTGAACAATGTACATGACCATTTGGATTGGTCTTCCTCAGGTTCATCAGCTCCCGCAACAATCCACCAATGGTTCTGGTCCTGCCTCACCCAATATTTGTTATTGTAACAGCATCTTATGTGCACTAGTTCATTCCCACTCTTTGCCATCTCCACTTCGAACTTTGCATATGGGCTCACAACCTCCTCTCCAGAGAATTGGAGAAACCCATGCACCTGCACATCTTCCTGTATATAACGCAAGTATTTGTTGTTGTAGTTTGATTTGAGCACCACAAACCTTGGCAATGACATTTTCACTCTAATCACTTCTACTCCTTCTTAGTGAACCTCACTCTTGTGCTTTGCTTTACTCCAACCTGTTATTGCTATTATTTATAGCAATATGCAATCACATGTGTGGGGCCCGACATGGCAACATATGATGCCATAACAATGTTATTGCTATTAATTATTACACAGGGGATGAAGAAGATTTGGTGTGAACACGTTCGTTTTGTTACGTGGTATATGCAATCACTTGTGTCGGGCCCCACATGGCAACATATGATGCCATGTTGTCACTTTGAACCAAATCTAGAGTTTTACAATCGGTAAAAGTCTCAGAGATTAAAAATATTGATTTTTCTTCTATTTTTTTGTTAGATACAACACTTTTGAATAAGATATTATATTTTTATATTTATATATTCATATTGCATATTTAAAAAGATTAAATAAATTATTCGTAATTTACTGTTTTATATTATGAAAGTTACAACTCTATATTATAAAGTGTACTTTTTAATAGTAATTTACCACATTATGTTACTAAAATATTTTACATTACAAAGTGTAAATTTTTAATTATAACTTACCATTTAATGTTACTAAAAGTATCACTCCATAAAACAACAAATATTGCAAGTTATGGGTTTATCTTCATAAATCCTAATTCTGCCATCAACAAACTAGCTCTCTTGATTTCTTTGAATTTCTGCGTACTCTTTAAATTCATATTTTCTACGTTCATTTTGCGAAATCGTGTTCGTCTTTCGTTGGTATATGTAATGACGTGTGCCCGGCCCCACATGGCAAATTATGATGCCTTCTTGTCACCTTGAACCAAATCTAGAGTTTTGCAACCGGTGAAAGTCTCATAGATAAAAAAATATTGTTTTTTGATACAACCTTTTTGAATAAGATATTAATTGTTTTTATATTTATATATTAATCATATTGCATATTTAAAAATAAATAAAATATTAGCAATTTACTGTGTTATATTATGAAAGTTACCACTCTATATATATATATGATAAAGTGTAATTGTTAATAGTAATATACCAAATTTTGTTTCTGAAATATTTTATATTACAAAGTGTAAATTGTAATTATAACTTACCATTTAATGTAACTAGAATTATTTCTAATTATTCAATCAAATTTGTTAAATTTAATTGTTGGATATATGTGCTATATATATATAGAGAGAGAGAGATCAAACATGTCAAACTTCAAGCAAATAGAATAACTACAAGTATTAAATTTATTAAGGTAAGTATTTATTACATTGAAACTTTTATGAATTATTGAAATAGTTAAAAGTACTGAATTAACTAGAAATCTGACATACATGACCAACGTGTATAAAACTTCAAATCTCGTGGTTTTCGTGGTTTTTGAGTGCGCCTCGTACATCAATTATTATATAAAACTTCAAATCTCGTGGTTCTCGTGGTTTTTGCCGGTCGCCACATGGTAACATATCATGCGCATGATGAAAGGCTCATGTATTATTCATCTTGGGTCCTACAATCTGCCGTTCCCCAGAAAAGCAGAAAGCAAAAAACATAAAGAAAAGCAGCCGATCCATAAGGATCCTTATCCGTGGAGTCATCTCAACTGACGCTATCTGCCAAAAGAAAAGAAGGGATATAAGGATCCTCTAAATGTTATCAATTCAACAGCATAGTCATATTAGCTAAATCTCAATCGTTGAGATGTTTAGTGGTCAGCATATTGCCACATGTCTATTTTTTCTCTTTCCCTTCTAAATGATATGCTTCAACCTTCAGCGTCTCTTTTCCATTCCTGCGTTCTTATCGGATGTTCTGTTTCAGCGTCCTCTCTAATTCATAGGATAGAATTAGAAGAAAACAATATAAATATATAAATAGAAGAATATAGATTATTGATATAAGATTTAAATTAATATAATAAACGTTCATGTGATATAATATTAGGACTAGGCCTTTTAGAACAATATTATCCAATACATATGATAAAAAATGATTTAATATTAACAACACTATGTAAACATGAAGCATGGGGAGTAAGAATAACTAGACCCTATAGAAGAAAAGATGAAAACTTTTAAAAGAAAACAAATGAATATGAAGTACAATTTTTGCAAAATAATAAACCTGTAAAAATACAACATATTTTAGCAATTTTAGCAATAATAGAAGTAAAGACACTAATACAAAAAATATGACCTATGACGCTTAATTTAGAGAACACTATGATGTTTAGGAAGTGCCGTAGCTTCCAGCGCTATTAGGAAAAGCTACGGTGCTTCTTGAATATATGGAAGCACCATAGCTTAAGTATTTCAATTTCTTTTTTTAATAAAAAGCTATGGCGCTTATTCAGAGAAGCGCCGGAAGAAGTATACTACTGCAACGACGCTTCCTAGGGCAAGCGGCATTGGAGGTATATCACCTCCAATGGCGCTTATTCAGAGAAGTGCCATTGGAGGTGATACACCTCC
The DNA here is from genome assembly GCA_963210345.1 of Inga oerstediana. Lineage (NCBI taxonomy): Eukaryota > Viridiplantae > Streptophyta > Magnoliopsida > Fabales > Fabaceae > Inga > Inga oerstediana. The sequence continues at coordinate 63,618,511 of OY723401.1, read as the reverse complement.
AATGACCCTTCCCCTGGGAAGCACCATTAGATGTACGTTTTTTTTTTCGATATGCATTCAACCCACATTCAATCCATAGCAATTTACATTTTACAAATCCACAATAGTAAAAATTCAAGCCAGAATCACATCAAATCAGAATGAAATAATAACTCAAATCAAAATAATTAATTCATAAAACCAGTACTAATGTAATTTGATTACAACGTAACAAACAAGAACAACTAATTGTAAGTACCCATGTATATAGAATGTAGGTAAGAAATAATTTTAATGTACAACTAATTCATATACAACCAAGATGAATATGCAAGAAATAACCTACGTATGTACCTAAATATTAGCTAATTCCTTGACCATATATTCACACAATTCTTGAATAATTTCATCTATTTGTTGCTCAGTCAATTGGTTACAATGTTGATCTTTATAATACTACATAAAAAACATGCACAGAAAAAATTAAAATTACTAAAAATCAATTAACTTAGACACTTATCAATTAAATTTAAAACACAGTAATTGCAAGTAAAAAGAACTTACTCGTGTAGGAACAAAAATGTTATCACGAGTAACTACATCTTTCATAAATTTCATAATATAATAACCACAATCATTGTTGTTTGGTTGGAATGGGTACTGACAATACAATGAAATAGTTAAGTAAACATTTGAAGAAACATTTTTGAATAACAAAATTGGAGTAATTAAATTCATATATATAAACACCGCAATCTTCCTCCAGGGATAACTACTGGCTGGGTCTTTACGTGTAGAATAAGCCAATCCAACGTTGCTTCGGTAAGCGGTCAATGCACTAACAAAACAAGCAGTGACTGATTAATTTTGGTAATTCAATATAATAATGACAAATATTTACACATATGCCCATGCACTTTTTTATTGATTATAATCTTCAAATCATGCCGGTTGTCTAGAGAGCCGGTCTTTATAGGATCCAAATAGTAAATCCCAGGGACTCCAAGTGATGCTGGATAGACAACAATTAAAATCCAATGTCCCCTAAAATATTTTAAAGATTTTACTTCGACAATCATGTTATAGTAAACGTGGAAGAATAAAAAAAACATATATTAAAATAATATCGCAAATAACTTACCCTGGATTGTATGGCACAATAATTAAAATCCAATGTCCCTAACATCATTAGATAGTGCTTCCGCATCTAATTTATCCTGGCAAAGAGGAGTGGGTTGACAAATACAAATCTATGCGCCCTTTCCGTGTGCAGTAATAGATTGTGGTACAAGTGCCTTTATAGAAAATAAACAATGTCATTAAAACCTAAAAAAACTTAACGATGAATAATAATAATAACAGTGATAGACGATGACGATAAAGTACCTAATCCATATGTTGATGGCCATCACACCAAGCCAATCACGAGTAAGCACATCGTTCAGCACATGATCATCGACATGATCATCTATAACTGCATGATAGATGTTGATATCGAAACGTATTGATTGACCTCCTCGACTCATCAAAGCTGGTACCATTGATGCCATTACTGGCGATATGAGATCATCTTTCAGTTGCTGGTTGAGAGCTGGAACTTATGTTCGGTTGATGACCACTTTGAATTCTTCTCATGCCCTTCAATTCGTTTTCCTTTAGCACAAGCAGCAACCTAAAAATATAAAGAAATTAAATAATGTGGTTTTAGACGAAAGTGTATAGAAAAAGTAAAAAGAATTGTAAATTAACTACCTTTTCATATAGCTCAATCAAACTTATTGGCCATGCAACATAACCACCGACAATATCTTTCACCATTGTTGCTTCATCCAAAGAAGGGATTGGTAAAGGGGCATCATCAATTGTACATACATCGACCCTAACTCTAAGTGTGTTTGGCGGCAATGGTGAATTATGCAAGATATCACTTTCGGTGTCTTAGGCCGCGCTGACATCCTCCGCGTGCTTGAAAGAATCATCGATGTGCAACTTTCAGTCTGAAACGCCTTTATGAAAAATAGAGTTAAATATATTAAGGTACACTAATGTATAACATACAAAAAAGTGAAGTGGAGAAGAAATTAATTACCATATGAATGGGAACTTTAGGCACAAAGGGCCTGCTATCCCTGCACTCGTGCTGTCACACATAGGACTCGGTGTTGGCCTAGACTGTAGTATGGCATCAATTTGCACCTTCAATAATGCATTTTTTGTAACCCCTTCCGTAATTATGATTCGAAATACGTGATTAAACGAATTAAAGACCAACGAATAATCAAAACTCATTTTAACTCCCATCCTTGAGATAGGGTTATCACAAATACTTTTAGAAATCCAAATGACCTAATCTCATATTCACATTTCGAAAACAATTACCTCGAAAAAATAAATCACATTTATACATATCAGAGTGCACAACACAATTCCCAGCAAACCCCAGGTTTCATACCTTTATTAAAGGGTATACAAATTCCCAAACAGGGGATTACACAATACCTTTTCACCATATACATCCCAAATCCAAAGACGAATAAAAATTATACAATACTCCCAATCTATGCTAACCAACCACTAACTAATACTCCTAACCAGGAGCTTGACTAGTCCTTGGTTGCTTGCTTCTTTCTCGAACTGCTTGCCCAGTCTGGAAGGTTAGTCAATGGAAAGAATGAGATTCAAAAGAATCCCAGTAGTAACAAATCACTCATACCACACATAATCACATAGCATGCAAGAATATCATCATTCAGCACAGCAGCACAAATAGCCTTTCATCTCACATAGTCAATCTCTCATAAACTACGCCCTAGTGGGACGGTCCTCCGCCATGGAAACCCCCCATACAGCCGCAAGTGAAAGACATACAAATACACAAGCTTCACAGCATCCGCAACATCACAAAACAATGATGACACATACAAACATTGCATTTACACATAGTATAAGGGAACACTACTACAAAAAAGTAAAGTTGTGGTGCTTATAATTGCATTAGCTATGGCGCTAGAGAAGTGCCACATATCTGGACGGCACTTAAAGAAGCTGTGGCGCTTGAAAGTGCCACATCATTTAATTTTTTTTTTAAAAATCTTAAAAACTTAAGCTAAAGAAATTTTTTTATTTAAATTTACAAAATAATATTAATTGTCCAGATTTATTTTCAAAATTGAAGATATTGAGGCCAGTGTTAAACTAGAAACTACTGGCAAAAAAGTTAAGTTAAAGAAACTTATATTATGATAAAAATATTATATTTTTCTTAATCATGCGTATGGACTGGACTATTTTCTTTTAAATTACTAAAATAAGGTTTTTTGAAATTAAAAATTTTTCAGGCAAAAAATATTAAAATTGCTTAAGCTTAATCTGGAATCAACTACTCCGAATATGTAAAAACATATGTATACGTTGGTAAATGATTTTGTACTTTAAAAAAGCTAGAAAATATGGTAAGGGTTAATGTATACATGTACATTACACTAAGGGAACTTCCAATTAGTTGGAAGTCCTAAAATAGGATATATAAAACATGCAAACACATCTGCATAATATTGACTATTAATTTGAAAGAAAAAATTACAAGGATTATATGCCAAAAAAAAAAGAAGAAGAAGCCTGTTGAACTTACAGTTTAATTGATCAGTGTAGTAGAGTGGGGGACCACGTTGCCCGTTGGTGACGCAATGTTGAGTGAGGAGGAGGAGGAAACTTAAGCAGTTGGGACTAACTAGAGTGGGGAACAAAAGTGGAAGACAATACAAAGAAAAGGGAACAATTGAGACAGGAGTGGGGATGACGGTTGGAACAAAATAAAGAAGTAGATTTGATGATGAAGACGTGTGTGCGTGTGGGTGTATTTTAAAATGGGAAGATGACAGGAAATTGAGGGAGGGGGCGACGTCCATGGCAAGAAGATGAGAAAGGGAAAGTGAGAGAGGAGGGAATAATTAAAGTGGGAGTCAAAGTAAAAGAGAAGGAGGGGGCCATATGCGGAAAAGGAAAAAAAAGATAAGGGTGGGCGTGGGGGCAATTATGATTGGTTGGGAGTGGATTACACTATCCACTTAAAGGTTAAAGAAATATTTTTTAAAAAATTTTAAGGCCAGCTGTGGCGCGTGGTTGGTCAGGTGCCACAGCTGGTGGTAAACTTTTTTATATATATAGAACCAGCTGGTCACGTGGTGGCCAGCTGGTCAAAATTTTTTTTTTAATATATAACTAGCTACCACAATAAAAAAAAAAGTTACTTCAACCACGTTCTTTTCAATTATATTTATCAATTAAAATAGCTTTTTGTATGGTGAAAAACAGCAAAGAAATTGTATTTTAAAGTTTACATTGATAAGAAACATAAGTATAAAAGTTCGACCTTTGATTTAAGAAACATATGTAATGGCATCAAGTTTTGTAAAACAAGACTATTTCTTTTCCAATTCCTAACCACATGGTTTTTTTTATATATGAATATATATAACTATTTCATTTTTTTCAATATTGCACCATAATTAATTTTTTCAAAGTTGCACGAAGTTTAAAAAATAAACTATGCTCTTTAAAATTTGTAAGTAATGCAACTTACTAAAATTTTTTAAAATGATATATTGATTGTGTGTTGCACTCAACCATATCATGTTTAAGGCCTATATATATTATATTATACAAACACACCCACATATTGTTAAAAAATGTTCAAGGCCTACCATTAATTTCCTATTCCTATTGACCTCGAAAAATGTCTTATTGATTCCAAGTGGTCTAAATATTCCATTTTCCCATTTCCTTAGATACTCATTTTTTTTTATCATTCTTTATACAGAAGGCTACAACAGCTTTTTGGAAATGTCTTCAATTAATTTTCGGTTTGATATTGAAGTACTTTATGTGATAGGAATGGAATTGTAAAACAAGATTGCGGCTTTACCCTGTTTTTCAGTTTTCTTTGGCCAAATTTTTTTGTATAATATAACTAGCTGTGGCGCCTGGATTTCCAAGTGCCACAAATAGTAAAATTTTTTTATATTATAAGGGGCCACTTGTGGTTCCTGTCAAGGCAGGCGTCACAAGTGGCTTACACCAGCTGTGGCGCCTGGTAAAACCAGGCGCCACAGCTGGTCAGTGCTCCCACGTGTGGCGCCTGTCTTGGCAGGCGTCACACTTAAGCCAACCAGCTGTGACACCTAGTCCATCAGGCGCCACAGCTGGTACCCAAAATTAAAAAAATAAAATAAAATAGAAAAGGAAAAAAAAGGCAGTTGTGGCACTTCTTTAAAAAAAATGGCCACAAAATGTGCGCCACCTTTCGACCTTTTTATAGTAGTGGAAGAGTCATTACCATATTCTTTCCAGCTGTACTCCGGCACCAGAAGATCATGATCAGGGAAAACATCAAATCCTAATAATAAAAATCAAGGACATAAGGTTATTCCCTTTTCCAACCTCTCAACCTCCAAACACTTAGAGTTGATTATCATTTAAGACCTTTATGTGGCTACTAAAAGCCCAAACGTATGTCTAAAGGGTTAGGAGAGACTATACCAAAAACTACCTTTCAAAAGTGCAAAATACTGATTTTTGGGGGTTGGCCGCGGCCCACAAATCTACTGGCCAAGGCCAAAAATAGGTCAAAAACATTTGGGCCGGGGTCCATAACCTCTGGCCGCGGTCAAGAAAATCCTGTTTCTTGGCTGAACTTCTAAAAATCATAACTAATTCTGGAAAAATCAAAATGTGGTGATCCCAAAGCCTATTGAAATCTATTTAAGTCCTATTTACTAGAAAAATATGGACCATTACAAGAAATCACTACACAAATACAGAATTGCTCAAAATCCAACATTGCTCCAAAGCAGATTCCAGTTTTAATCTCAAAATTTGAAAACTCATAACTCCCAGTTCACAAAATGAAATGACATGAATTATATGTCCATTTTGAAGCTTGGGATATGAACTTTAAGACTAGAAAGTTTCAAAATTTGTAGACATCATTTGGTCATTCAAAACGTCCACACAAACAAACTGACCAGTATAGAGTTTCAATGGAAAGAATTCCAAGTTTTGCACATTTGCTTCCAATGGTTCTAATTTCAGATCAAACACTATTCCCACACAAATTTTCACAAGGAATCCATTGGAAACACCAAAACAATCAAATTCACATCACATTGACATGTTTTCCCAATGAACACAACATGTCGCACAATTTCACATCACAAAACCCACATTGCAATTTCTTTCCATTCAAAGTTCTAAACCAATTCCAATGGCATCAAAACACACTATGACACTATTTTCAACACAATACACTAAAAAATTCATCCATTTCACAGTCATACCAAAATCATGTCAACATTCACAATTCTCAAAACTCAACTAATGACCACAAAACTTAGGTCAAAATGCATCAAATACTCACCTCTTCCTCTTCCTCCTCCTCAAGCCAATTTCTTGATTCCTCTTCTTTCCAATTTCTTCAAGCTCTCAAACACCGTCTTTCACAAATCCAAAACCATAGCAATTAAACTCTCATCACTACGAACAACATTATAGAAGAGTGTTTAAGCATTAGTGGTCAACAACAAGGCTAAAACCTCACCTTTACATTTCTCTCTCTTCCCTTAAGTTCGACATCCATGGAGAATGAAGGAAAGAGAGAATGAGATCAGATTTTTGGGGCAAAGGAGGCCTTTGGACATCCTAAAGAGAAGAGAGGAGAGAGGGACGAGTTTGACAATTTGACCCAATCCAAGGGCTCACATGTTGTCAAGTGTCAAGATCTTCGAACATCTCCATAAGCTCACATGATCACATGCACACATGATTCCACCCTCTTAATGTCTTAACAATCAATCACAACCATTGATCTTTAAGTTACCAATGAGCTTCCTCTTCAGTAATTGATCAATTGGTTAGTAACTTTCCCATTTTTCCCCTGATTATGGCAATTGCTCTTGAATCACCACCAAACACATTTTCTCATTTCCTTTCACCAATCATGCACCCTCCCCTTCTCTTATAATACATTTTAAGCTTTGACACATAACTAAGCTTAAATGTAGGGTTTGGGCACTGATTACAACACATTAGAATCTCAACTCATGTCACATTCTCCAAAAGTATTGATTTAACGACAATTACATTCACTTATGGAGTCATAATCTCTTAATTGAATTTTGGGGTGTTGCATTTTTCTCTTGCATCAAATGCATATGATCAGTGAATTGCTCTACTTGAAGCTCGTAGCCACTAATCCTCTGGTCTACATGATGCTTGTAGTTAGAAATTTGCTCCTGTAGTTGTAGTAAGTCATTTTTTGTGGCTCACTTTTTGGGTCCGAAGTACGATATTTGGATTACTGTAAAACTAGTACCCTGAACATGACCATCATACTCAGGAGCTCCAAGCACTCTGTTAAGCAAATCGTCGCGACTAACATAATGCGCCAAGTCTGGCTATCTCAATAAGAATTACAAAAATATTAATTACCATAAAATATGGTCCTTTAAGTGAGGCTAAATGTTTATTGTATGTATAATCCACTACTTACACAATATTCGGTAACTTGTCTGGCTTGTTCGCTGGGAATTTTGCTTTTTTGTTCATGCAGCTTGCCAGCCACAAATCATGCCGAGGTATATGTGTGGCATCATCAGAATGCGCTTCTTGCAGTTGCATATCAAAGTTAGTTTTAGTTACAAATTAGGCATACTTATTATATTCATATCAAATAATGATTAATTCTTACTAATTGTTGCTCCAACGTTGCTTACGAGACCAGTCCTATCATGTACCGATATGGCATGTTGGATGCGTTTTCACGATTTCGCTCATTTCCTGTTTAAATCCAAATGATTCATATCAATAAATATTAATTACTACTACATCTGTGATCAGTCCTTTCATGTACCAGTAAAGGCTAATATCATATTACCGTAAATTATGGAGTAGTATATGAGGCCACAAACTCATCCCACTACTCTTGAGTTATGATCCCATCATACATCTTCGACGGTGTAAGAATAATAATATCATTGTCGTCCAGCAAGAAGAATTTGGCAAAAGCATAGCGAAAATTTCTCAAGAGTCAGCCGCATTTTTGCAGCACAAATTTCTCTTTATCATCTTCAATTATGAAGCAAGACTGTAAGAAAAACCACATATAATTTGTTAGATTGTAATTTCATGATACAAAACAACCAGAATAATAAAGTAAATAATGTTTACCTTGACAGAATTGAAGAGCATATCACCATAATCTTTCTTCATGCGGCGCCAATCTAAAACAGTAATGGGGACCCTTTCTCTGACCAATGTCCCAGTGTAATTAATCAAGCTGCTGGCATTCGGCCTGACTAGATTTCTCTTTTAGAGAGTGTCACCAGTCACTGGTATCGGGAAAGTTATCAAGCAGAAGAAGCTGAGCCTGTGGTATATAGGTCCTTTTGAGATTCTTGCGAGAATTAGGCCTGTTGCGTATCGAGTAGCCCTACCTTCAAAATTGAGCAGACTCCATGATGTATTTCACGTTTCCCAACTGAAAAAGTACCAACTGGATCCATCTCACATTGTTGCGTATGAAGAAGTCGAATTGCAAGACAACTTCACATATGCGGTAGAGCCAGAACAGATCATTGATCGAGAAGATTGATGGCTCAGACACCGAAGCATTCCGTTTATGAAGGTCATCTAGAAGGGAATGACTCAGAGAGAAGCGACTTGGGAAGTGGAAGCAGATATGTAAAGACATTATCCAGAGTTTATGGCTCAAGTTGTGTGACAAATTTTGAGGACGAAATTTATTTTACGGGGGGAGAATTGTGATGACCCAAAAATTGGATTAAGGGCATTAGACTTCAAAAGTGTATGTAATTATTGTTGAATAAACACTTTTCAAGAATACGATGTGAACTTTGATTTGAATGTGTTTCAGTTAGTGCCTAAACTCTGCATTTAAGCTTGGTTGTGTGTTAAAGCTTAAAATGGATCCTAATGTTAGGGAGGGCGCATGGTTGAGGTAAAGGAAACATGAAATATGTTTAGTAGTGATTCAAGTGGAATTGTCATCATCAGGGGCAAAATGGGAAAAAGGAAAAGTTACTGACCAATTGGTCAGTTACCAAAGAGGAAACTCATTACTGACTGAAAGATTAATATTTGAGATTAGTGCTCAATGGGCAAGAGGGTGGAATTACATGCCTTAAAGTTCATGTGTGCCATGGTGGAGAGAACAAGATCATGACACTTGGCATCATATGAACCATGGGATCAAGGTCAACTTTTCAAACTCTTTCACTCTCTCCTCTCTCCCTCCAAGTCGGCTAAGTTGGCATGGGGAAGCCAAAAACTGATCTCATTCATCATCATCCCATCTCTCTTCTCACTTTCATTGTCGCCCAACTCAAGGAAGGAAAGAGAAAGTGAAAGGTGAAGATTTAGCTTGGTTAGTGTCCCCTTTAGCCAAATGCGGTGTTGAGGGCTTCATTGCCATGGTTTCAGAATTGTGAAAGGTGGTGTTTGAGCACTTGAAGAAATTTGAAAGTTGTGGAATCAAGAAACTAGCTTTGGGAAGTTGAAGAGGTAAGAAATTACTACATTTTAACCTAAGACTTGTGACCATTGGTTGAGTTTTGACATTTATGGATTTTGCCCTGATTATCATGTGATTTGAAATGAATGAATTGGATGTTGTAATATGTGGAAAATTGTATTAGGTTGTGTTATTGTGTTATTGGTATTAGTTGGAATTTGAAATGGAAAGTTTGGAAGTTGATGAGTTGTGTGCTTTGTGGTCAAAAATCGAATAGGTATTGATAGGTTGAGAATTGGGTTGTTTTAGAGTTTCCAATGGTTTCCTTGTGAAAAATCGTGTGGGAATGAGCTTTGGATTAAGTTTTGGAACCCTTGGAACCATAAGTTGCAAGTTTGGAAAATTCTGTCAGCTGCCACATTTTGGCTTCTGATAAGCCTTACTCGAGTGCAACACTATATTTTCCCTTTTTCTTTAGTTTTCAACTGCTCTTCCGTGCCAAAAAGGCAAGAGTTCATCTCTTCACTTGGGGGTGATAGGGGTTCTCACTCGTGTGCATGTGCATTTAGTATTATGAACACGTGTCTCGGGTAACACTCGTAGGCTATTTTTCAAGAGTGTGCTCTAGCACTGGCAAGTATTGTGCCGTCACTCGAGTGCCAAGGTTAGTGCTTGAGTGAACTTCCCACTCTAAGGTCTTTTTGTGCTCTCAGGTAATCACTTTTTGTGCCTCACTCGATAGGACTTGGGTGAATATGAGACCATCAAATGAGTGTTGAAGATATGACTCTAGTCCAGTGGTGACTTTCTAACTTTGTCATTGCTCTCTGTCAAGCACTCGCGCTAGTAAGCCATCTTTACTCGAGTGTAAGTCATCACATCACTCGAGTGAGGCCTTCTTCGCTCGAGTGCATTAGCCAAAAATCAGTGTTTTGCTTCTATAAGAGGGATCTTTAGTATAGTTTCTTCCAACCCTTTAGGCATGTGTTTAGGCTTCTATTAGCCACCTAAAAGTTCAAATGATAACCAACTTAAAGTGTTATGAAAGGGAGAACTTGGAATAGAGATTAATCTGTCGTCCTTGATTTTGGTTTATAGTGTTCAATATTTTCCCTGATCGTGAACGAACCGTGCCAGAGCACGTCAGGAAAGAATAAGGTAGTGACCTTTTCTCTTATGCTATATATGATGCATTGTATGTTTGTTTGATCATTGATTTGTGATGATTTTGGATGCTGCAAAATCTGTGGATATGTGAAAGCTGAAAGGCTATATGTTGGTCTTTCACCTGTGGCCCGTTTTGAAGGAGTACTTTGGGGTATTGTGCTCACAAAAATTAAGATTTTATAGTTGTTTGTTGTTTGCTTTGTTTTGTTGCATCCAAAAATTTTAAACTTTGAGTAAATAGCTAGATTAATGTTGACTACTTGTTCTAAGCTTGATGATATTTATATTAGTTCTTGCATTTTGCTCTGGAAAAAAAAGGGAAGAAAATAAGCAAGAGCTACTCATTGAGTAATTTTGTAACGTGTCATAATTTATATTTTTCATAGCTTATGAATGATGCAGCTGTTTATTATATTGATAATTATAAATATATAACCAAAGTCTCTAAGGCTCTATGAAAAGATATAGTCGGCATTACAATCCTTTAGGATTTAGGAATTGGTTATCTTCTCAATATGGACTCCTCTCTAAACTCTGGAGTCAATTGCTCAGTGACTTCTCAGAATCCAAATCTTTAAATTCATATGTAATCCATCACCATGGCTTGCATGTGAAATCAGACGACATGGAATAGGAAGATGACACAAATAACATATTGCAGGTGATAGAGAACATAAGTTATGAAGAGTTACTTAGAAAATTGGGTTAATGTACAAATTTGTTTTGAAAGTTTTCACTGAGAAGTAATGTTGTTATTAAAGTTTTTTTAGGTTCAATGTTGTTCATTTCCATTAAAAGGTTAACGTTCAACATCAACATTATTTTTTTAATGGTATAGGACAAAATTGCTACATTTTGAAACTTTTAGAGTAATATTAAACCTGAAAAAACCTTCTGGGCAACATTGCTTCTCGGCGAAAACTTTAGGGGAAAATGTGCACCTTAACTCTAGAAAATCTGTTACAAATGCAGAGGAGCTGAGAATTTCAAACTTGAAAATTCAGATCTCAAAAAAAGAGATTATGATTTTGAAGAGTCAGATGGAGAAGCACAAGGATCAGCTCGACCATGTTCAGAATGAATTGAATATGAAAGAGGACAGGTATTAGGGTTGCAAAAATAAACAGCTGCGTTGGAAACCCATGCACCTTGAGTCTATTGTCCATCTATAGTTTTTCTTCTAACAAAGTTGCTATATCTGCCTGTGGCTGATTTTTCTCTAGAGACCTGTTCCTGGGCATTAAGCATTTCAACCTTCAGTTGAAGTTCATTATTCACCCAATCTTCTTGCTTTTTGTTCCATTTCAGAGATTTTGCTTCTTTCCCAATAACCTAATTACAAACAAACTGCAATTTTCTCAGTTGCTTGGAGCTATAAAATATGATTTGATCTGACTGGAGAGCTAAGGTACTTGTGATCAAATAACTTCTATTCTACACGGGAATGAATCTTCTTCTCCTGTATTTCAAATGTCCATACATATAATCAAAGATAATTACATCTACTTGTTTTCCATGATATTGTAGTTTACTTGGCAATTTATTTTTATTGGCTGGACAACAAATATACCACAATTTGAACTGTTTGTGACGCTTCTGTCGATTCTTGCTAAGGAATGGCTTACTTGAAACCATGCTAAACTTATTATTGTCTGATGCAGACAATTAAATCAGGGAGATCTTTCATTAAGTTCAACCAAAAAACTCTGTTCAATTGATGCATTTGGTATGTAACTCTGTTCAGTTGATGGATTTGGTATGTGAGCTTGACCTATACTTCTGTGCAAAATTTCAAAAGACAACCTTAAGACCATAATTTATTGCTTATTTGAAGAAAGATGCCTAGTGAACTGGCTAATAAACTTCAACTAGTCAGGTGTCCTAGAGTAGGCTACTTCTAATTGATAATTTTATGCATATTCAACTTAAGAATTTAGGAAACTTATTTAACATACAACTTGTTTTGAAGTTGCTATTAAATCGTCTTACTGCATAAAGAAGGAAAAGTGAGGATGTGAAATTAGTGTCACATGAAAGTGGAAAAACTCGGCAGAAACTCAACGTTTCTGAGGATACATCTTGCAAGAAAGAGCAACTAGTTTTTTATCTCGAGAATGTTGAGAGAACAACAACAGTTGTCGCTGCTTCCTCAGGAGAATTTTCCTTGGAAAATAACTGTAGAAACTCTCAACATCAAAATGGTCCTAGGGAGAATGATTTGGGGACCAAAGCAACAGAGTGTTCTTCAGTTGAAAATGTTGGATGCAAGGGATCAAAGTGAACATGGAGAGCAGGTTGAAATTTCCAATTTATCAGACGAAGATCTGGAAAATGGGATGGATTCCAGGGAACATTCAATTTTTTAACAATCGACTTCAATGTTAGTATTTTGATAGTATGGGGTAATATTGCTTTTTTTTTTTTGAAACTTTGGGTGGCAACATTGAATCTTATTGAGAATATCAGGTTTAGAAAAATTAATTAATTATTATTATTAGGGATATTGTTTAGTATTTATTAGGATTAGATATGAATATTATATTTTAGAAATATATCTTTAAGATATTATAATTTGATTTGATTTGATTAGAGTGGATTATGATATATTTTAAGGTTAGAGTTTGTTTATTCTTATCCATATAAAGGCCTCCTTATACTAGCTGTTATTCTCAAGGATCAATAATATTTAGAGTATTTCTTATGTTCTTCAATGTGATCCTTCAATCTCAACAATCTAAAAAAATATCTGGGTTGACATTACTCCTCAGCGAAAATTTCTAAGGCAAATTTACACCTGAATCCAATAATGAAAGTTGTTATTAAAGGGATCGAAAGAGGAGTTATATTCTGCAACAGGTGAACAAAATCTCAAAAGTGACATTCCAGGAGGTGCAAAATCAACAGCAAATGCCAAAGAAAGTTCCTCTACTTCCAAAAGTACTGCAAACTTTGCCTCTGAGAAAACAAGCATTAATATTGCTGTTTGTATCGATAATCATGTAATATCTTCTAATGAACTGTTGAAGCAATCACAGAGTAGAAGAGACCAACATTAATATTTCAAGAGGAAACATTTCATCAGGCTCTAGATTGCCTGAAGTGCGATGGTATATGCATTTTGATCCTAAATTTAAGAACTGATTGTCAATATCTTATTTGAACTGCTTGATTGGAGTTTTTACCAGAGTAGAAGAGACCAACATTTTGATTATAGGGAGTATATCCTCAATACACTTTCAGCAATGAAAGTGCACTCTACTATTGGTTTTTCTGTATGAATATTAAAGTAAATTATCTTGCACTTGTACCTCTATCCCCCTCCTCTAATCTTTCTTGGTGCATTGTTGTGCCAATCTCGATTAGACTATAGTAATCTAATCTATGCATGTTTCATAATGCTATAATTTAATATGCAAACATTCAGGACTACTCATTGATGGACATACTTTCTAGTTCAATCTTTGAAATAATGTTCCATTCTTAATTAAAGATACTTTACAAGTATTCCAGATTGATATTGATGGGGGAAACAGTTCAAGTGGTAAGCAGATGATAATGTACTTTGAAGTTTTCTTATAGCCTTTTTTTATCTATATATATATATTTTAAATTTTTTGTAAGAGAATTAATTGAACTTGTGATATTTTTCCCAAACTATCACCCTTCCCACCATCTTAGTTGCCTCGTGGTTAGTCTCATGATAGATGCCGCCTTTTTGTGTATTACCAAGACTGCTCTAGCTAATGAGCAAAGGCAGGACATCTAAGTTTTTCTTTAAACTTGCTTGCATGTAATAAAAAATCATATCAAGATATTTTCATCATATATATATATCTATATTTGAATGCTGGATTTTTGTCTCAATATTCAATAAGAATGATAGAACCTTAAGCAACCTTGTAGTAATCATGTTAGGAAATCAGAATACAATTCCACTAAACAGACATAAAGAGACAGGATTGCATAACTCTGTAGTAGATGAAGTAAATGATCCTAGAAAACAGAGCATAAAGGAAATATGCATGACAGCAATGAAGTTGCTTCCAAGAGGTTCGCATTTTTTAATGGATTTCTTCTTGCTTCATTTCCTCAGATTGTAGAATCAGCGTTTTACTTAGTAACCTTATAGTAGGTTACTCAGTAGTGGCCTATGGGTTCAATTGTAAACTTCAGTAACAATAGCTCCATCAATGGATACAGTTTTAGTTTTAATATTTTTTTTCCAAAACTCAGGTTAAAGCTATGGATTTTTGTGGTCAGATTATACTTCATTTTTTATAATTTTATATTTTTCATACTCTAGAATTAAATTTAGTTAAAGCTATGGATTTTTGTGGTCAGATTGTTTTATTTGACGAAGAAAACAACTGTTAAATTTTTATATGAATATTGAAGTAAATTATCTTTCGCTTCTAGTTGTGTTTCGTGAAATGATATTTGAGAAATGGGCCAGAGACAGTGAAAACATTAGACAATTGCTAACCTTTTCCTGGTAAAGAGAGCTCACAAATATAGATTGTGATCCATACAGTGCATAGCCATGTAGGTGAGTAAGTAGAATCCGCAATCCAAAACACACCCACTTCGATGAGTTTTCAAATGTACTCTTATTGTCAACTGTACAAAAAAATTAGCTTATGAGCCGTATTCATCTATATATTTCCTGGAGACATGTATACATGATTGTTTGATTCGCTATTTAATATTACTTTTATTGATGATCAATGTTGGAAGGTTAAGTATTCATATTGGTTAATTTGTCTTCATTCTTTAAAAGTGTTCAGAGTCTAAATGCACTAATTTAATATGCATACATTCAGAGATCACTTATGGACATACTTTCTAATCCTACCTTTCAATTAATGTTGCATTCTTAACTGCAGATACTTTCATTGTATTGCAGACGTTGCTCCTGAGAATGTGCAAAGACGTGGGTGCCGATGCTAATACAAAAATTGTTGCTGACTTTTTGATACACTCTGTCCTTTTTCCCACATTTTCTTGGGTCCTATGGTGATTCTCCACCCTTCCCCCGTTCTTTTTCAGTTTGTGTTGGGAACTTATATTTGATCTTTGACTTGATTATTCTGTTGAATGTTGATTGTGATGGACTTGTAAGCATGTTCAATTGAATTGCCACAAGTTGTTTGAGCTGCTTACGCAAAATTTTGCAAATGGCATTTTATTGACAGTCCTTGATGATTAGCCTGATACTTTATATTTCAATTTTTTTATAACCCTTTTAGCCACATGGTGTCCATGCATTTTTTGGATTCTACTATTAAGTATACGAGAAACTTACTAATCTGGATTAAAGCTTTGCAATTATGATGCCTCTTCTAAGGAGTATTTTCAAATAAAGTGAGATTCGAACTCAATTCATTCATTTTGTAGTCTATAGTTTACCACTAGACTAACTACTCTTGGATGCTTGTATTTCAATTTAGTTGGTTGATTGTTGTGAATTGCGGTAGTCCTAAGTACTTCATTATTGTAAAATAAATCTCCTAGTCAAGTTTTTCATTTTTAGGAAATCATTTTTTCAGATTTCAAAGTTCAAGTAGCTTTTTTTTTTTTTTTTGGGTTTCATCCCAATTATAAATAAATTTTCTAAAGAAAAATCGATCTATAAAATTTAGATAAAGTTCATTACTTGAATATTTTCTTTTATAAATTATTTCATTTTCTATTTAATATTTATAAAGAAAAAATCAATCTATCTTCAGTAATAGATTAGTGTTTAATAAAGTATATTTTATTTACACCCACATCTAGCACTATAAAAAACATCCTTTATTTTATGCGTAATCCAAAAATAAATGTGCATTTTAAAAGTCAAAGGGTAATGCACAAGCCATTGTTGCTATAAGGAGGGGACCAGATTTTCTTTTAAGACCCAAAAAAATATTATCTTATCAGATAGACACAACCATGCGGAACCTTAAAAAAATCACTGAAATAAAATAATGTTAAATAAAAACAACAGTTTAAATACAGCTGAGCCGGATGGTAATAACTAGAACATTACGAAACAATAAAATTATTTTGAATTCAACGAAAAATAGCAGTATGAATTGGATATGACCTGGATGTGGATGCTAACTTATTAAGTGGAACCTAAAGAATTCACAAAATAGTTGCTTTTAAATATTAGAATAATTACGCCCAATTTGAATTAAAGGTATATAAGGGGGAGGCAAGTCCCATTAAATAAGCTTAAGCTATTTTAAACATGGTTATTACAATCGCATGAATCTCGAGTCGTATCTCTCAATTAGAGTAAAAAAGATGTGGGAAAGGTACGGATATCTTGATTTATCTTACTTAAGCAAGTATCTTGGAAATCTATGAGCGATACAATTTGTAACCGCAAGAATTGTGCAACTCCGGCTATTCCTGCAATTCTGGACGAACCGGGTGGCATATAGATCGGATCGGATATGGCGCGGCCCGACTTTATGAAAAACCCGTTTTTTTAATTTTCTTTTTCTGATTTTGTCCTTATTTATTTAGGAATTTCCTTTTACGATTATCCCTGATTTCCACTCAATAATACCAATCAACACCCTATTTTTTTATTTCTTTTTTCGCTGAAGTGTTATTTACCTTTAAAATGCTAATATGTACAAATATTGATGTTCCCTTATATGAAATTATATTAATATCATGGAGGAATGATAAAGCCAGGTTTCATCCCTTCAGTTCATCTACTGTGCACTTTTGGGAGCCTCTAGATACTTGGGACATTATCTTTTTAACTTGAATCAAACTTTATCACATAATATATAACATTAAAACGGTTGGTTCTTTGCTCAGTTTCAGCCGAACTCAAGAAGCACCCAACATCTAACAGAATATATAGCCAACACTCGTATCATGCATTCTCTTTAATATATGAATATTATGGCCCTTACTAACGTTTTCAACAGCTTTTAAACGTCCAGAGATTCAAATCTCAACATGCAGTAGCATTTACCTACACGCAACATCAAATAACTTGTACATTTGCTTAGCTGAATATGTATGTTGTTGAAATGTTGATATTATGCAGCTCTGAATCTAGTGAATGTTGGTATACATGTCCTTTATTTTTGTTATCCAGATATAGAAGTATCACAAATGATGAATCGTGAGACAAAGATAAAGGCCAGCTGTAGAGTTTCACTGATCATGAAAAAAAAAAAAATCGAGCATTAAAAAAATTTCAAGTAGTTACTTCACAGAGTGATTCCGACACAATATTTAACTGCAAGTATTCGTTAAAGAAAAACAGATTAAATGAGAGCCTGTCAAGTGATGCAGCTTTGTTTCGTAAGTATTCATGTTCTCATTGAACAAATTTAAAACGAGGAGATTGAAGAAGACAAATTAAATTAACATAATGCATATGTCGGTTATATATTTGAGATATTCAGACAAATTAAATGTGGTGATTGATTAAAAAACATCCTTTATTTTATGTGGAATCCAAAAAAAAAATGTGCATTTTAAAAGACAAAGGGTAATGCACAAGCCATTGTTGATATAAGGACGGGACCAGATTTTCTTTTAAGACCCAAAAAAATATTCTCTTATCAGATAGACACAACCATGCGGAACCTTAAAAAAATCACTGAAATAAAATAATGTTAAATAAAAACAACAGTTTGAATACAGCTGAGCCGGATGGTAATAATTAGAACATTACGAAACAATAAAATTATTTTCAAGTCAACGAAAAACAGCAGTATGAATTCGATATGACCTGGATGTGGATACTAACTTATTAAGTGCAACCTAAAGAATTGACAACATAGTTGCTTTTAAATATTAGAATAATTACGCCCAATTTGAATTAAAGGTATATAAGGATGAGGCAAGTCCCATTAAATAAGCTTAAGCTATTTTAAACATGGTTATTACAATCCCATGAATCTTGAGTGGTATCTCTCAATTAGAGTAAAAAAGATGTGGGAAAGGTACGGATATCTTGATTTATCTTACTTAAGCAAGTATCTTGGAAATCTATGAGCGATACAATTTTTAATCGCAAGAATTGAGCTACTCCGGCTATTCCTGCAATTCTGGATGAACCAGGTGGCATATAGATCGGATCAGATATGGCGCGGCCCGACTTTATGGAAAACCCGTTTTTTTAATTTTCTTTTTCTGATTTTGTCCTTATTTATTTAGGAATTTCCTTTTACGATTATCCCTGATTTCCGCTCAATAATACCAATCAACACCCTATTTTTTTGTTTCTTTATTCGCAGAAGTGTTATTTATCTTTAAAATGCTAATATATACAAATATTGATGTTCCCTTATATGAAATTATATTAATATCATGGAGGAATGATAAAGCCAGGTTTCATCCCTTCAGTTCATCTATTGTGCACTTTTGGGAGCCTCTAGATACTTGGGACATTATCTTTTTAACTTGAATCAAACTTTATCACATAATATAACATTAAAACGGTTGGTTCTTTGCTCAGTTTCAGCCGAACTCAAGAAGCACCCAACATCTAACTGCATATATATCCAACACTCGTATCATGCATTCTCTTTAATATATGAATATTATGGCCCTTACTAACGTTTTCAACAGCTTTTAAACGTCCAGAGATTCTAATCTCAACATGCAGTAGCATTTACCTACATGCAACATCAAATAACATGTACATTTGCTTAGCTGAATATGTATGTTGTTGAAATGTTGATATTATGCCACTCTGAATCTAGTGAATGTTGGTATACATGTCCTTTATTTTTGTTATCCAGATATAGAATCATCACAAATGATGAATCGTGAGACAAAGATAAAAGCCAGCTGTAGAGTTTCACTGATCATGAAAAACAAAATTCGAGCATTAAAAACAATTCACGTAGTTACTTCACAGAGTGATTCCGACACAATATTTAACTGCAAGTATTGATTAAATAAAACCAGATTAAATGAGAGCCTGTCAAGTGACACAGCTTTGTTTTGTAAGTATTCAGGTTCTCATTGAGCAAATTTAAAGCGAGGAGATTGAAGAAGACAAATTAAATTAACATAATGCATATGTCGGCTATATATTTGAGATATTCAGACAAATTAAATGTGGTGATTGATTAAAAAACATCCTTTATTTTATGCGTAATCCAAAAAAAAATGTGCATTTTAAAAGTCAAAGGGTAATGCACAACCCATTGTTGCTATAAGGACGGGACCAGATTTTCTTTTAAGACCCAAAAAAATATTCTCTTATCAGATAGACACAACCATGCAGAACCTCAAAATAATCACTGAAATAAAATAATGTTAAATAAAAACAATAGCTTGAAAACAGCTGAGCCGGATGATAATAACTAGAACATTACGAAAGAATAAAATTATTTTGAAGTCAACGAAAAACAGCAGTATGAATTCGATATGACCTGGATGTGGATACTAACTTATTAAGTGGAACCTAAAGAATTCACAAAATAGTTGCTTTTAAATATTAGAATAATTACGCTCAATTTGAATTAAAGGTATATAAGGATGAGGCAAGTCCCATTAAATAAGCTTAAGCTATTTTAAACATGGTTATTACAATCCCATGAATCTCGAGTCGTATCTCACTATTCTATTCAAAAGCATATAGAAAAGATACAAATATCTTGTTGTATCTTACTTATACATATATTTTGCAATTTTAGGAGCGATAAATTTGTAACCTCAGGAATCGCACGACTCCAGCGATTCTTATGATTGTGGACGTACTGGGTTGCATAGAAATTGGATCAGACTAGGTGCAGCCCGACTTTATAAAAACCCTTTTTTCATTTTCTTTTTCTGATTTTTTCTAAATTTATTTAGGAATTTCCTTTTATTTATATGATTATCCCTAATTTCCGCTCACTTATCCCAATCAGAACCCTATTTTTTTGTTTTTTTTTTCCTGAAGTGTTCTTTGCCTTTGAAATGCTAATATATACAAATCTTTATTTTATCTTATGTTAAAATTATATTAATATCATGGAAGAATGATAAAGCTAGGTTTCATCACTTCAGTTCTCCCATTGTGCACTTTTGGGAGCCTCTAGATACTTGGGACATTATATTTTTGACTTGAATCAAACTTTATCGCATAATATAACATTAAAACAGTTGATTCTTTGCTCAGTTTCAGCCGAACTCAAGAAGCACCAAACATCTAACCGAATATATAGCACATCCTAGTATCATGCATTCTCTTTAATATATGAATATTCTGGCCCTTACTAACGTTTATAACAGCTTTTAAACTTCCAGAGATTCAAATCTCAACATACAGTAGCATTTACCCACACGCAACATCAAAAAACATGTACATTTGCTTTGCTGAATATATATATTAAGCAAAAGGGCTAATGGTCACTTTATAAATGGTCAATATATGCACATACACTTGTCAACAGGTGCTGTTTAAAATAGTATTGGAAAAATGGCATTGATTGACATAGATAGGCTTGTAAATAGACACTTTAGGACTTGTCAATATGAGAACATACACTTATCAACGGAGCTATTTTAAATTGTATTGGAAAAATTGCATTAGTTAACACAGACGGGCTTATCAATGGTTATTATATAACTTGTCAATATAGTTACATACACTTATCAATACAAGCTGTTTTAAATTAAATTGAAAAAAAGGTGTTAGTTAACATAGATAGACTTGTCGGTATAGACACATACACTTTGCCAGTCTAAGGGCAAACTAGCTTACCAATATATAACTTGTTAGTATAGGTACATAAACTTGTCAATATATAATTTGTCAATATAAACATATAAACTTGTCAAAATAGGGATATACAGTTGCCAGTAGAAGGGCAAATTGACTTCAACTATTAATTACTAAGGGCAAAAAATGTAATTTTGCATTAATCAGTGAGGTCCTTAGGGAGTAGTTTTTAGATAGGGGAATCTATACTAAGACCTTTTTAATATTTTTTTTTGTCCTTGAGATCTGAGTCTAATTTTCTCTAAAATTACAAGTGAATAACAATAATGTTCATGCTCATTTGCCCTTGGTGGGCAATTTGAACCATGCCCTTAGGGTCTATTTGGTAGGAGGGAAATGGAGGGGAAGGAAAATTTTTATCAGTTGGATTTTAAAATATTGGAGAAGTGGATTCATAAAATTTTAATAATGATAAGATGCAAAATAAAATTGTGAGAAAAAATAATTAAAACTTTAAATCCGACTTCTCCAATTTTTTTTATTTAAATTTAAGTCATAAAATTTTTTCCTCCCCTCCTCTCCCTTCCAAATCTCTTGTGCCAAACAGCCCATTAATGTAGCTAATTTATAGTCATCGACAACAATAAACCAACCCATTTTCAGAGATGGCAAGTGATAAATCATTCAGTCCAATCACAGTGATGTTTAAACATTTGTATCTTCTCATCATCTATTTTCATTAATTACCTCTAGACAGATAAGCATTCAACTAGAACTATTATTTCATCATCTAGTCATCTTGTAATTGATGGAAAGCTTATATTTGCAAGTGCTATCTCAACTCTTCAAGTTATGAAACTTCCTTTCCCAGAATTATTATTTCATAAAAAATAGAAGTGCCATGCATCATATACATGAAATAGTACTCATAATTATTGTTTGTCCTTATAATTTGATTCAATTTTGGTTTTAATCCCTATAGTTTCAAATCCTTGATTTTTGTTCATATAATTTCATAAAAATTTGATTTGAATTTAACAATTGATCTATATATTTTAAACTTAGATCAAATCGTTATGAAACTCTAAGGGCAAAACCAACAATTTAAAACTATAGGAACCAAAATCAAAATTTAATGAAAATGTAAGGACCAAGCAAGAATGATATTAACCCTTATTTTTTTTCAATGTTGAAATATAGATCTCCAATGCTAAATTGCTAAGCTGTGATTATTTGGTTGGATGCACTTGCATTCTAAGACTGCAAATAAGGTCTCAGTCCAACATGATAAGGAAATGAGAGAAAGAGGTGTATTTATATATATAATAGAAATCAATTGTTAAAACGAGTTGGTAAGTTAAGGATCGAATGAGGAGCTTTACATACCTTAGCCTCTCCTAATCTAAATTTGGTGGAAGAATTCCTCATCAAATTAGCAACCTTTCCAATGTGCTCTACGTTGACAATAAAAAATAAAAATAAACACAAAAATAAGACCATAAAAATCAAACATGCATAATCTAAATAATATATATAAATTCTTCAGGTCAAAACCTGTCAGCTTTCTTTGTCTTTATTTCTATCTATAGGCTCATAAACATCCAATTTAGTCATCTTTAATTGACATAATTGGTATTGCAAGTGCCTTCACAATGTTGGGTATAATTGTTGTATGAATAATATGTCCCTGCGTCATTCATGCAGTGATCAAATTTTCCAATGTTGAAATATGCATCATTTATAATAATAAGCTATGATTATTTGTTTGGTTGCATTTGCGTGCTGAGACTGCAAATAAAGTCTTTCAGCCAATTATCATAAGAAAATGAGGGGGACCGCGATAAATTAAAGGAAGCTCCATATTCAATATTTATAAAAATGATAAGTGAGTATTATTTGACCCTTCACAGAAAATAAACATATAAACGTAATAACCCACACTGGTAACAAGGGTTTTCTTCGCGTAATCTTTTGTTAATCTCACAACTTAAAGTCATAAATTTCCCTCGAATGAATTACTTGCAATGAATGGAGAATAAAAGAAATGTATCCAATGCTATCCAAAAAACTAAGCAAAGTAGCAAGCATATTACGGGTCTATGATATATATATATATGGTGAATTCTGTAATCCATGGCTTGATTGTAACACATCCATTATTACAATGATAATATACGATTACTGTTGCAATGACAAATGATAGAATAATATCGTTCCTATGGATGCTCCATATCACATTGAAAATTTCATTGATTGAGTGGAAATCAATTACTATTACAATGATGAAAGATTGCAGAAAATGTCAGGGATTAGTTAAGACAAGGATCGAGATATAATACAGGTATTCTTCCACAGCATTTTAGTGTGTGCGGCCCTCAATGAGTTCGTAAGAAGTTGGTTAGAGGCACTTTAAATAAATGCCACAGAGATCAACAAGTAACATCATAAATTTCAGCCCTTCTAATAAAGGATATACCTCAGAAAAATCATCCCGCACAGAGGGCAAACAAAAAAAAGAAGCTTGCTTGTCATGGAAAGTTACTGCAACATTGTTACCAATGTTAGGTTTATTTTCCTGTGGTTGCTTGCCTTTTTAGCTGTTGATTTATTCACATACAAAGCATCCTCTAGGATCCTCTGCGTTCCAAGCGAGCGAGATGCTATTCTTATGATTAAGCTTCATCTCCTTGACCCTTCAAACAGGCTAGGCTCTTGGTCTGCCGATGATGGAGATTGCTGTAACTGGGCGTCAATTGTTTGACTGGCAGCATCCTTGAGCTTCACCTCGCAACTTCACCTCCTTCAGCTCCTTGGTATTACGATGTACGTGAATCTTATGAGAGATCAAGGCCTGGGGTTAAGATACATCCTTCTTTGCTTGATTTGAAGCATTTAAATTAATTGGACTTGAGTGGTAATGATTTTGGTGGAATGCCATTTCCTAGTTTCCTTGGCTCAATGAAGAGCTTAACATACCTTAACCTCTCTCAAGCTGGATTTGGTGGAAGAATTCCTCATCAAATTAGCAATCTTTCCAATTTGCTATGCCTTGACATTGGAGGAAATCATTTCATTGGAAGCGTCCCTCAAGAAACTGGAAAACTCCCCAATTTAATCTATCTTAATCTCAAAGGTTCTGATCAAGCCAATATGGATGCATTTTATGTTGGCAGTCTCCAGTGGCCCGGAGGTCTTTATAAACTCCAACATCTTGACCTAAGTTTCACAAACTTATCCATTGCCTCTGATTGGTTAAGCATTCTTCATTCACTTCCCTCTTTGAATGTGTTGCACTTGTCATATTGTGAATTTCATCATCATTTTCAACCATATACCTTTAACTTTTCAACTCTAGCCATCCTTGACCTTTCCAATTCTTACTTCTTTGGGCCTTCACTAGTTCCAAAGTGGTTATTCCAATTGAAAATTTTGGTTTATCTTCAGTTGTCAAATAAAAATTTTCATGAATCTATCCCTGATGGTATTCAAAATCTATGATTCCTTCAACATTTTGATTTATCTCAGAATTTGTTTAACTCTTCTATTCCTTATTGGTTGTACAGTTTTAGTCACTTAAAGTTACTTTATCTCTATAGTAACAACTTGGCTGGCACTGCTGCTTATAACATTGGAAACTTGACTTCTCTTGAACATCTTGCTTTGTCTGGTAATCATCTAGAAGGGCAAATTCCAATCTCCATTGGAAATCTCTACAACCTGAAAAGAGTGTTCATTCCAAATAAGAAGTGCAGTCAACAAGTTTCCAAAATTTTAAAAGCTTTTTCCAAATGTGTTCACAAAAATCAGAGGTTTTGTATGCTACATGTTTTCAACTACCTGACTATTTAGCATATCAAATTGGGCACTTCAAAAATCTAGCTAGGGTATATCTCTCTGGCAACAATATCAAGGGTGAAATCCCTAGATCACTAGGAAATCTCACATCTCTAATATATCTTAACGTTTCAAATAATCGATTCAGTGGATTTCCTTTCAAAGTTCTAGGTTCACTTTCTAAATTATGTTTTCCTTATATCCAAGATATAATCTATTCAATGGAATTGTAAAAGAGGCCCACATTAATTTCTCCCACTTATTCCTTTTCAATGATTCAAGAAACCAATTCACTTTACGAGTCCCGATTGGAGTCTTCCTTTTCAAATTATGGAGTATTTAGGAATGGCTTCCTGGTATCTTGGTCCTAACTTACCATTATGGATTCAATCACTAAAGCATCTATGTGATTTGGATATTTCAAACACGCAGATTTTTGGTCCTATTCCGTCTTGGGTTTGGAGCACATTTGACAAAGCTCATAAATTCAATCTCTCTCACAATTACATTGATGGTGAGCTTTCAAATATATGGAAGAACTCCATTCCTATCCCAAATATTGTGGATTTAAGCTCGAATAAGTTAAATGGTCAACTACCTTACATATCACCCCATATGATTTATATCACTACTACAGAATATAGATTCTACCACTCTAAAAAATGTCCCTTTTTAAAAAAGGGAAGTAAAAAAGAAAGGCGGTGGTATTTTTGTAATTATGGGTGAGAACTGAATAGCTTTATACATCCCCAATTCAAATAAGGACATCTAAAGCGTGACTTTAGAAACTTTAGACATCCCTATTTTAAATGGGAACGTATAAAGTAAAATAATTCTTTTTTTTTTACTTTAGACGCCCTCAATTCAAATAGGGACATCTAAAATCACATTTTAGACGCTCACATATGCATTGGGGACGTCTAAAATTAAAAATAAAAATTATTTTAAATCAGGTACACCCTTTGACGTCCCTAACATATATTAGGGATGCCCAAAGGGTGTCCTTGGTATGAAAATGGCATCCCTAATAACATTAGGGACGCCAAAGGCGTCCTGATGATACTCATCAGGGACGCGTTTGGCGTCCCTTAAAATAAGGGATGCCAAACGTGTCCCTGATGATACATAGGGACGCTATTTTGGTGTCCCTGATGATACTAGGAACTCCCTTTGGCGCCCCGAATACTTTCTCCAGTCCTAATTATAAGATAAAGTTGACATTTTTAGAAAAATTAATGAAGCTAATTAAATTACTATAGAGTATTTATATTTATATTGTTTTTCTTTAAATTAATTAGTTTAACTAATAAATTAATATATAATCTAAAGATACATAACATATAATGTAATTAAGTAACTTATTTAGCTTCCTTAATTTCTCCAAAAAAAAGTCAACTTTATCTTATAAGTAGGACCGAAGGTAGTATATGTTAGGGACGCCAAAGGGTATCCCTACTTTAAAAAAAATTTAACTTAAGATGTCCTCAATTCAAATAGGGATGTCTAAAGTCACACTTTAGACGTCCCTATTTGGATTGGGGACATCTAAAGTAAAAAAAAAAATTAACTGGACAAATTTAGGCGTCCCTAAATTAAATTGGGGACGTCAAAACAATTTAAATTTATACTGACAACCTTTATTTATCAGTTTTATACTACTCTTATACCATCTTTCGCTTCCCATCGCTACAAACACAAAAAAGAGCCACCACCACCATGCCTTTTAACTCTTGCTTCTTCTACTATATATGCTCGTTTCACTGTTACTTCTTCCTTTCTCTCTCTTTGTTTCACCTCTAGATCTATTATGTTTTTTTACCATTTTTTATTATTTTAGCTTCTTTCTCTTTTTTCTTTAGGTTTCCCTTCTATTTTATCTTTTAACTCGTGTTATTATGACTTATAGATCGAGACTCTGACACATGCTTCATGGCCACGTTCCTGCTGAGAAAACGAGGTTCATCTCTCCCTATTGCTCTTCTCTATTTATTATGAGAAAATGAATTTCAATAATAGAAGGAGATAAGTTTTTTGCAACTGATTCCTCTTATTGTTTTCATCTTATGCCTATGAGATTTCAGCTTTAGAGTTATTATTGTATAGATTTTGGATTTGGAGTTCAGATATTAGATCTATAATTTTATTGACTATGATCTGTAATTTCTGGTTTTAAATATTGTTTAGTCTAGATCTGTATTATAAACGCTTTTTTTAAACAAAAAAAAAAAAGCACTTTAGACGTCCCCATTTTAAAATGGGGACGTCTAAAGTGTCAGTCTAGCACTTTAGACGTCCCTTTTTAAAATAGGGACGTCTAAAGTCCAGACCTTAGGTGTCCTTTTATTTATGGACGTTATTGTTATTTTTTACTATGTCGCTCACATAGACGTCCCCTTATTTTTAGATGTTAAAAGGCCTAAAAAACGGATGTTAAAAGCGTTCTTTGTAATAATGCATGTCTCTTGGTTTCAAGATTTTTGGTAAGACTTCCCTATATATTCATGATGGCTTGGATGGGTAAAAGGGATATGAGGCTTATATAGTCATGAGATAGACCCGGTCGTCCTTTTGTGTATTGAAAGTATTGCAACTGTGTGACTGTCAACTGTTTCATTTTATTTCTGTCATGCTGGACTGAAGTTTGAGGCAACAAAGGAGAGGGAGATATTCTACAGTATATTTTTGGACTTGGTTTCTCTAGCATATTATGTTCCTTTCAGTTTTGCTTCCGCGCATCGCGTAGGGAGTAAATGCTTTTTAAATCTAATACGAGTACAATGATTTTCCCCCTCTCACATATGTCGTCAAGAAAAAGTAGATAACACAAAAGTCATGTATCATCTCTCGTCCTTTCCGACTAGTACATTTCCAGTATCCTACTCATATATGTTTCTGCTTCTCTCATGCCAACTCCCAAACCATTTTGAATTTTTCGATGGATCAGGCAAATCATTTTGAATTGAAAAACTCATAAATAGTATATTAATCTTTGGCGCCAGATACAATCCTCTGAGATGTTTTATATATCTACTACGAAGTTAGGTATCTTTAGTTATTATTTTTCAATTTTAATTTTAAATTTTTAGTGGTAAAGACTTATTCATGCTATCTCTTTTATAACTATATTTTAATATTTTATATTTAATGCTTTAAATTTTATTTTTTTATTTAAGAAGAATATTTTTACTAAAAGATAAAGAAGAAATAAACATTCCACAAGGTAATTAATAAAAAATATTAAACATTTTTTTATAATTAAAATATAAATATTTTACACATTTTAATTGAATTACATTATTTCAATTATCACCGGATTGACCTAGGGTTGATCCCAGTTTAACCCATTAACTCTTAAATTGCTACCTCAATCAGTTCATTGATAGGTCCGGTTTTCATTACCTTACAAAAAAATATAAAGTGAAGAAGTTTAGAAATGAAAAAAAAATTAAGAAAGAGTAAATGTACAGATTCATATAGAAAAATAGAAAAAAGGAATTAAAAATTCGACCCATGTGATTTATTTCTTTCATTCTATATGTTTGATGAAATGTTTTTCATTTTCATAAAACTTCATCTATGCATTGCATTTTGCATAAGTAGTGAAAATTGAGAAGAGAAAAAAGCTTATGGCAGTGAGGGTTTGATATGTGAAGTTAAGTGATATATTTTGGTATGATTACTCTCATAGACCGAGTCATACAATTTGCTGATGAATTCCCAGACTAAACCCTTGATTAAAACTCTTTTAAAGCAATTGTTCTTATAATCAACTTGGAGAGCTGGAAGAAGGCGAGAGACAAAGCAGAGAGTCTAGCAACAATGAATGGAGAGCCAGAGGACAGAGAGACGACATAAGTGCTCATTTAGGATAGCTTATTTTTTACCTATAAGTGTTTATAAATTGTGATTTATGGTATACGAAGTAAGTATGTGAAACGAGTTTTACTCGACTTACATAATAAGCACTTATTGCTAAAAAATAAGCTATCTCAAACTCCCCTATAATTGAGGAAAAAAAATGTAAAAGCTGTGCTGAGTTTTTTATTTTAAAAAACATATTCTACTTTTGGTTTTACAGAACACTTCATTAAAAATTAATGATCAAACCATTTTTTTATTTTTTATTTTAGAAAATTGTTTCCAGAACAAGAAAACAAACGCCCTACAGCTCCCCTCCTAAACTCTCTCACCGCCACAAAACGTTATGGTGAGGGTTCTTATGCGGTTTCCAATGAGACCCCAAGGGGGTAATCCAAGCGAACTTGAAATATTTTAAGTTTTAATAGTGATTCGCATAATAATTTTGGGAACTATATGTCACTAATTAATTGCATGACATGTATATATGTCCTTCATCATCAAATTCGTGAATGTTTGTATCATCTTATTTTAACTGAGATTTTGCATTGTATGAGGTACATATGTTAAAAAAAAAAAAGAAATTGTTCCCTAAAGTGCAAGAGTGTTTTAGTTTTAGTTTTGAGTATTTGGTTGCATTTTTTGTTTGTAGTTATATTGCAATTTTCTAATCTTTTAGATTTGATTTCTAACTTGTTGGCTAAAAAGAAAAAAAAAATTGATTTCTAACTTGCTGTGTTGTTTTGATTTCTGTTGAATTTTCTGGGCAGATTTTGTATATGGGTTTTAAATTTGTACTCCTAAATATCGAGATATACGTATGCATTTATCAGTTTTATTGGGATATTTATCTAATAATAATAGCAACTAGCCCTGCAAAAAAAGGCAGGAGGGAGATCCTTACCAATAGAATATGACTTTTTTTTTGGATAATTAATATGCTAATCCTTATAGTTTCAACCAATTTTTAATTGGGTCATATGATCTTTTTCTTTTTATTAGATCCTTATACTTTCACTTGGTTTGTCACACCCTTATCTTATTTTGAGGAAAACGATACGCAGTTCAGTAGACAACACAGGAATAGAATAAAAATACTAATATTATGTGCATGAGAACGGAAATTTCCCATAGAGGTTCATACTTGATAATTACAATTAATATAGCCTCGCAGCTCTACATGGGTGTCTAAACCCATCCTAGTAAAACAGAGGTATCTTCTCATCTTCGTTCCACTACTGTGATCCCCTTTATAGGATTCTCTTCATTGTTTTCACCATATCTTCTGTCTTCTCCTGTCTAGATTGTTGGTAGGGGAGGATGAAATTCGAGAGAATTTCAATAGGAAAACAATACTAATATGCATATAAGATAAGTGCTTAATGCATGATATGCTTGCATTACATAACTCATATTTACACAATGACATATCCGCGTGCTCGATGTTTCAATCAACATACTTATGGTCATAGCATAAACAAAAACATAGTTTCAGTCATTCATATATATTTCACATAATCCAGCAAAGCAATAACATGCATCAATACACTAGCACAAATATCAAATACATGCAAGAGAGGTAGGCTCCCTACCTCAAAGTCTTATCAATCCCTTTTTAGTGTGCCTCGTAAAACATGTCGCTTCCGGGTTCCGACTTGGTCCTGACATATTAAATATACAAGAAATAGGTCATAACTTATCCAAGTATCATTTTAGACTCTTTCATAGTGTTTCTTGTGGGTATATTAGTCTATGGTGAAAATTTACCAAAATACCCCAAGGACCTCGGCCCGGCGCCACCGGACCCAGTCTGACTTTTTCCGAAATTTTGACTAGGGCTATCCCGATGTATTTTTGCCCAAGGAATCCATTTTTTATCTTGGTTTTCTCAAATTCCAACCCCAATTACAAATTTACCCCTGGCAGCCCCTATGTGAGGGTTTTAAGGCTATTTTTGTCATTCCACTTTCTAGGGCTTTTCTCACTTCACACCCAACATGAACCTTACACAATTTTTCATTCTAAACACAATGGTATCATCAAAAATACCAAAATCCAGTCCAAACACGGCCCAAAACAGATCTGGATGAAATTCTATAAAAATTAGAGAAAATGAAGTTTTATGATTTCAATCCATAAAACACCTTCTTATCACTTTAATCACTTGTTTAACTACTTAATCACATTCTAAACATGATTAGACTAAATTTGGACAGCACTCCCCTTAGGGTTTGTCATTCCCAAAATTACAAAATCATGAAAACAAGCCAAACAATCTAACCAAACACCAACAACAAGTTATATTCATCAAGAGATGACAAATTCTCAAGCTTACCTTGATTTCTCTTAACTTTCTCTCTCTAGAACCATCCCTCTTCCTCTTGACTTTGAGCTTGCTAAACATGTATTTCAAGAAGGCATAGAGGTTAGGGAGGGTTTGCCATGAAATTGGAAGCATAAACTCTTGAATTTCCAACCCAACTTACCTTAATTTTTGCTCTGGATCCCTTTTGCTTCTCTCTTGCTCTCTAGGTTCTAGAAGCTCGCTCGCTCTCTATCTCTATTTCTTTTGAGTCATGCATAAAAATGACATGGGGAAAGAGATGATGAAGACTTTTAATTAAATATCCCATTTTTCTCTCTTTATTTGGTAGAGAATGACGTGAAAGTGGGAGGGAAATGATGAAGCATGGTTTCATAAAAATATCCCACCTTTTCCTTTTAATTAATAAATGGGTGCATATTGGATTTATGACATCACTTGTACTTTGGCTCTATCTCCTTCTAAGTATGACATAATTCTTCCATTACATTCCAACCAAATTTCCTTCCTCTTGGTTAGCATATAAAACCGTCCCCCCCGTAATGTTCCGATTTGGGATTAGGGACTAATGACTTCACAAGTGGTGTAATTATTGTTAATCAAACACTTTTGAAGAATATGATGCTAATTATGATCTGAATGTGTTCTGATTAGTGCACAAACCTTGCATTTAATCTTAATTGTGTGAAAAAACCTAAAATGAACCCTAATGGTTGGGGAGGGCGCTTGAATGGTGATATGAATGAGATAAATGTGCTTAGTGGTGATTGAAGTGGAATTGCCTTAATCAGGGGCAAAATGGGAAAATGGGAAGTTATCAACCAATTGGTCAGTTACCGAAGGGGAAACTCCTTGGTAACTTAAAGATCAATGGCTATGATTAAGTGACTAATAGGGTGGAATCCTATGCATGTGTACTTATGTGTGATCATGTAAGAAGTCACAAGATCATGACAAGTGGAGTGTTGTGGACCATGGATTAAGGTCAAACTTTCAAACACATTTCCCTCTCTCCTCTCTCCTTTAAGGTCGACTAGGTGCATGGTTCAAGGGAAAAATCTGTGCTATCATCATCATCACCTTCTCTCTCATAAACCTCCATTTTTGTTGGGATTTAAGGTAGAAAGAGGAAGTGAAAGGTAAGATTTTGATGTTATTTTGGTTCTCAAATACTCAAATGCTCTTCTTTAATATTGAAGTTTCCCATGGGTTCTTTGTGTGAAATGATATGGGTTTAGACTTATACAAGAATTTTAAGACCATTGGAAAACATTGGGTAAAAATTGGAAGTTGCTGTCAGTTGCTGCGATTTGCCTTCTGATAAGCCTTACTTAAGTGCATCAGGGTATCACTTGAGTGCAGCATGCTGTTTCTCCTTTTCCTTCAGTTTTCAATTGCACTTTCATGCCAGAATGCAAGAGTGCACTTTCTCATCTGTGAGTGATATGGGTCATCACTCGAGTGAACCTTGACTCACTCGAGTGCAAGGGTATTTTGCACTTTGAGGCCGCGTCTCGGGTTGTCACTCGATGGCCATTTTTCAAGAGTATGTGCTAGCACCCGCAGGTGTTGAGCCATCACTCGAGTGCTAGAGCTAGTGCTCTAGTGCACTTCTCATTTTAGGGTTTATGTTGCTCTTGGGTAGTCACTTATTGTGCCTCACTCGGTTGGACTCGGGTGAGCATGAGGGTATTACTCAAGTGTTGGGGCTAGGACTCAAGTGCTGTGGTCATTCTTTGTCTTAGTGGTTGCTCTCGGTCAAACATTTGCACGAGTGATCTTCCATGCTCGAGTGCAAGTCTCAATATCACTCGAATGAGGCCATCTTCACTCGAGTGTCTGAGTCAAAAATCAGTGTTAAGCTTCAGAAAAAGGGATCTTTGGTCAAGTGTTCCCAACCCGTTAGGTAAGTGTTTAAGCTTCTAGTCGCCACCTAAAGAGTTGAAATGATAACCAACTTTAATTGTTATGAAAATAAGAATTTAGAATAGAGAATAACCTATCATCCCTAATTTGGTTTGTAGGCTTTGATATTTGCCCTACTCGTGAGTAGACTGTGCCGGAGCACACAAGGAAAGAACAAGGTAGTTACACTTTGTCTTATGCCGTGTGTGATACATTATATGTATGATTTATCATTATTTGAGTATTCTTCACTAGCGGCCTATCAGTGTTGACGGTGGGAGGACTATGCCTTCGGGGCGGTGGAATACAGGGGATGTGTATATGTGAAAGCAGTGAGGCTATATGTGGAAGCTGAAAGGCTATATGTGAACCTTCACCTGTGGCCCATCAGTATTGATGGTGGGAGGACCGTGCCTTTGGGGTGGTAGAATCCGAGAGATGAGACTATGTGATTATGGGACAACTTGTACTATATATCTGCTGTGTGATGATATGCTTGCATGCTTTGTGATTATGTATGGTATGAGTAATGTGTTACTACTGGGATTCTTTTGAATCTCATTCTTTCCTTTGACTAACCATCAGACAAGGCAAGTGGCTCCAAGGAGAAGGAGACAACCAAGGGCTTATAGGACTCCATAGGGAGATTTATTTTTTTGTTATTGGTTATCATATTTTGATTGGGGGATCACTGTATACCTTATAAATATTGTTTTGGAAATAGTTGTGTAATCCCCTATAAGAGAATTTGTAAACCCATAGTATCTATATGAAATCTGGGGTTGCTAGGATTTTGTTGTACACTCTAATATCTAGTTGTGATTTAATTGTACATGAAATTATATTCGAAATATTGAATTTGAGACCAGGGTAAGGAAGAAGTTTTAAAAGAACTTGTGAAAACCCTACCAGAAAAAAGGGATTGGAAATGAATTTTTAATTACCTGTCAGTCTCTATTCCATCCTAATTACGCAATTTCGAATTATAATTACTATTTATAAGGCAGGGGGTTACACCCCCTCTCATGCTCCACTAACCAAATTGTTTCTTCTAACTAGTCCAACTAAACCAACCATGCACTCAACCATGTACTCAAGTTACCATCCTTACTCATAATTACCATGTTCATGTAGCATTATTTTAATGCAAGTGGACATGTGCTCATCTTTAAAAATCATAACCTACTCCCCTCTTCATATGATAATGACACTTAGAATCTTTAATTCCACAATTTACAAAATTGCTAACACATTTTATCTTCAATTTTCATAATAATGCCAATTCTGGCATATTTTCTCCAATAACTTTGAAAAATCATAACTAATTTTTAGACATCATTTCAGTGTGATTCTAAAGGCTATGGAACCCTTATTGAGTCTAGTTTCAAGAAAAATATGGAATTTTACTAGCTAGAATCATATCATTCCCAGATTTATCATCTTTGACCACTGCTTCAGAGACTTTTCAGATTTTCTGGACTAACTTCAAAAATTTATAACTCTTTGTACATAGCCTCAGTTGATTCATATGACCTATCAAATTATAGCTTAGGATGTATACTTTTACCTTGTAAAATTTCATAATTTTTGCTCATCATTTAGTCTTCCAAAACCACACGACAACCTCACTGTCTCGCGGGCGATTTTACTGAAAACACTGTTCACCTTTCCACTTTCAGTATTTAATTCCTTTGGCCTTAAATATTCACCATTTTATTGAAGATATATAAAAATCATAATATATTCTTGGTGAATAAGATTTGGGGTGTTACATGGTTTTCATTAAATTCTTGTAATTTGTTTTCTTTTTATCAGATCCTCATAACTTCACATGATTTTTATAGAAAATCCCATATAAAGACAGTCGAATTACCTAAATTCTAATTTGAGTTACTGAACTTAAGAAATTATATATCAGATTATGTGTCATAATTATAAATTTAAAATTTGGGTCAAATGATCTCAATATCCCTTAGTTATTAAAGCAATAAAATTGAAAACATAACCCTATAGATATGTGGTCTGAAAGGTTTCTGCGTACAGGAGTTTTCATGATTTCTGGGATACTGGATTCGTTTATCTACCATGGTCAAAAGGTGATCAAGAAGAATATGGAAATTGGGAAATTTAACAGATAATTGGTCTACTGTAGGTTGAACTAGCGTTATTTGATTAACTAATACAGGTACTTTCCACTGAAAGGTTTTCAGGAGATTAATATGTTGGGGAGACAATCGACTATTGAATGAAATTTTCTTTTGGCTCACTTGAGTTCTTTCAAATTCAACGAAAGGTTTTTCCAATAGATCTATGTGGTCTGAGAGGTTAAAATTCTTAATTTTCATGTTTTCAATTTTGCTATTTTAATAACTAAGGAATATGGAGGTAATTTGACCCAAATTTTAAATTCTTAATTGTGATATATAACCTGATCTATAATTTATTATGTTCTGTAATCAAAATTTAAATTTAGGTAACTCAACCGCCTTTATATGGGGTTTTCCTTGATTTGTAATTGAGTCCCTGCAATTTTTTAATTAGGAAAAAATAATTAACATAATAAATTCGTATATTTATAATTAATATAATTAGAATAATTAATTATAACTAGATTTTTAGAAAAATATATTATTATGATTCCAAATTTATAATAACAAAAATAATAACTATAAAATAAACGAAAAATATATGTTTGGTTACAAATTTTAAAGATTATTAAGAAAATTATTATAATAACATACTATTTATCGAGTATTATTATTTATACAGTAAAATTAAAAAAATGTATAATTAATAATATTATATTTTATATTTATAGATTAATATTATTAGAGTTTACAAATTAAAGAATAAAAAGTTATAGGGACCTAACTAAGAAACAAATGAAACTAAAAGGACCTAATTGAAAAAGAAAAAAAATTATAAGTACTTCATTAAAAACAAATGAAAGTATAAGGACATGATAAAAAGAAAAAAAATATATAAAGACCTAATTAAAAATTTGTTAAAATTATACGGACCTATAAACTAATTATCCTTTTTTTTAAATAGTATCGAATATATCCCATGATCAATAGGGTTTCAATCAATGTTTTAAAAAACTGAACCGAACGTCAAACTGGTGGAGTCAGCGGGTCATAGTTCAAACGGTCAGATTGGTTGAGTCATTTGATCGAACCGTTTATATAATAAGTAAAGTAAAAACTATTACGTGTATGTGCACGCGCACACACATATATATAATGATATAAACATATTTAGTTTTTCAACAGGAAAAAATAAGTGTAATTAGTGTAGTTGAATAAAGAGTTAACAAGGTTACAACAAATGTTCAAACTGTGTGAAATCATTGAAAACTGGGTAAGAATTAACTAACAATTAACCTAACAGGCTGTAATATCCCAAAATTCATGTAAGGGCTAAAAATCCTAAAAGCCAATGTACTGTTACAAGTGTAAATGGTCTATTAGAAAGTGCAAGTGTACACTGTCGTAAACAAGCAATATAGAAGTGAGTAGAGTATCGTTCCCTCGAGGATTGATCACTAAATACCAAAATGAGTAATTTTAACTCTATTTAGTAAATCGATTAGTTGGTGATTGAGAGTACGAAAAAAAAGATGAGTAAATATGAATGCAAATGATATGAAACAACTATGAGAAAAAGTCCTAGGGATTAGATTTCACTTAACAAATTCTGGATTGAATCACTTATCTATTCTAGCCCAATTTATTCCACATGATTGATAGTCAATTTTTCCTAATTTAATTACCAACCTCTTCCAAAATCAAGCAATTATATAATTAATTACTAACCCAATATATTCCTATATGAATTTAAGAAATTAATTATGCATTAAAATTTATGGAACTCTATAAGACTACACAACTCATATGAATATATTCCTATTTCATATGCAAGTTATGGTTTTAATTATAGGGTCTACACACATGTATCTCCTTCCGGTCTCAACATATATATTAAAATCATTCAAAAGATGGCCAATCAAATGAAAGCATTAAGAATAATAATTAAAACTTGATCATGAAGGAAAAATTAAAACTAGATTTAATAAGTTAAGATTCAATCTATTATTAGTAAGCTACGTCATCACCCTAGGAATATGAAAATTTAGCTCATGATAAAATTAAAAACAAAACAAAAATAAATTGACATTATATAAAACTAGAATGAAATCCTCATAAATACTGCATAAAACTTGAATATTAAATTCTCAAATATAAGTATACAACTAAAAGATGCATGAAAAATGTAAAAATCTAGCCATCCCTTTAGGAGGTAAAACATTTCATGTAGGTGGCATACAAAAAGTAATACAATCTTAAGCCTTCCAAGATGGAGGCGTGTGAAAAGTAGTATAATGCATAAAATTAATTCTAAGATGATGGAGTAAGTGGAGAAGAGATGAGAGTAATGAAATGGTGTGTAAGTAGAGAAGATAGAGGAGTAATAGAAATGAAATAGTATGTGTGGAGAAGAGATGAGAGTAATGGATATGAATTGGTGTAAGTGAAATGTGAAGGAGAGGGTGGCTATATATAGGGAAGAATGGAGTAGGGTAGATGAAATGGTAGATGAAATGTGATAGGTGAAGTAGTAGATAAAATGTGGTAGATGAAGTAGTTGGTGAAAAGGAAGATGAAATGTGGTAGATGAAGTAGTAGGTGAAAAGAAAGATGAAGAGGTAGATGAAATGGTTGGTGGAATGGTAGATGATTCCCGCTTTCAACTTCCAAGCAAAATTCGAAACCCTTGGAGATATAACTGGAATTTGGTCTCAACATCAAAGTTTTAGAGCTCGTTCTTAGCTTTTATCCATATAAAGAATATCCCAATCCGACATCTAGAGCTCCAGATATTGCCTGAAAACTGAAAGAGGGTCTAATTTAGTATTTTCCAAGAAATTCTATTTTATGCCAAAATCATTATTTATTTATTAATTTCACCCAAATTTATTAAATTGAGCTCAAATTTCATCCATAAAATCATCATATAAGGGAAAATAAATATGAAAATATTTTACTTATCATGTACATATGGAAATAGTGGAATAAAATAGATGTTGATATTTATAAATAATGGGAAAGTCACTTTCAGAATTTCCAGATAACCCTTCTATCATACGCGGAAATCATGTGGTGTGCCTCGATATGCATGCCATAATTCCAAGTGGAATCCCGAGTATGCACTGATAAAGTAACTTTATTACAGTAGCTTTAATAAAGTAAGTAATGATGGCTCATGATGACATACTTTTTAGGTTGGCAAGTTGAGAGCTTGACAAGTGTCCTTAATGATGACTAAGTACAAAGTTGCTTTTGTGTTGGCGAAAGAGGAGGTGACAAGTGTCCCTCATCATTACACTCACTTTATGCATTTTGTGTTGGCATCTTCGGAGAGCGCCACGTGTCAATGAGTCAAGGAAATCCACCGGTCTCCGGTCCAGTTACCCGACTAACTTTCTCGAACATCATACCGGGGGTCAGGGGAAATTATCAGACCTCTTCCTTCCCCCGACCATGATAGCGCCACCTAGGAGAGAGAAAAGGAAGGCCCAATAGCTTTTTTATGCATGTCATCTTGTGGAGTGATTATTTGACACATGGCATCACAAGATTTAACCAAAGCCAATATGCAATCTCATCCCTCCTTTTCCCTTTAAGATTTCGGCCAAGAGGGGTGAGAGGGAGGAAAACTCAGATTTTATGTCACAAAATTGGTAGAGTAGAGAGGAGGTGTGAATAGTGAAATTTCCTGAACACTAGAGTCGATTTCGACATCAAATCGCCATTATCGTCCGATAAGTTCTTCAGGAAATCTCTTCTACTCACTGTAAGCTTCAATTCTATGGTCTCAGATTTCTCATCTGAGGTGTTTTGTGTCCATTAGCTAGCCGGAGTGTAGCTGGAATTCCAAACCACTTGTAGAAACATGAAGAGGTAAGCCTCAGCTTCATTTTAAACTGATTACTTCATGTTCTCGTTGAGTTTTCCTAGCTCTTGAACCACCCCTAAGTTTCTGCCAATGGGATCTTTTTGTTTTAAGCAAGGTGGTGTTTAATCATATTTAAGGTGATATATGATGTTTGTTGAAGAATTATACCTATTGATAGTCAAAAACACAGTTGGATTTTTGTTGTTTTGGGAGGCATATTTCGGCCAGGACCAAAACTGGATGAAGGAGTGTGATTTTGGTATTTTTGAGGGTTCCATTGGATTTTACTCGAAAAACGGTGTGGGAATAGGTCCTAGTTATAATCTTGATCGATTTAGAAAGATAAATCAAAAGATTGAAATTTGTTGTAGTTGTTGCCAGAATTTCGTTTTTGGAGGTAGTCTGGTTGCAGTATGTTTTTGAATGGCTAAAATTTATCCATTAACCCTGAGATTTTCCATATTTAAAGTATACAAAGAGACCTTTAATTTAATTGGTAATGGGTAAAAACAGGATAAGTACACAAAAAGTTAATTGAAGTTGAGTTAAAAATTCTGATCAGAATTTCTGGCAGTAAGGGAAAACGTAAAAATTGGGAATTTTGTGTGGATAGAAGCTGTGGGAAGTATTTTTTTCCTTAGAATAGACTTAATAAGGGTCATATAGAATTTTGAATCACCCCAATTGGAGCTTTCTAGAATTAGTTATGATTTTTCAAAGTTTAGTAAAAAATTTGCCAAATTTTGGTAATTGTGCGAAAATTCAAAGTAAAGGGTGTTTGGAATAAAATTCGACCATAAAGGGTTAAATTTAGCATTTGGGGTTAGCTTGGGCCCATTAGCTTCACATCGGGCCTAATGTAGTGACTCTAATAATAACCAACATAAGAGAATGACTTATGAAAGAATTGGACTAAGTAATAACTCATCGCCCGTAAATTATAATTTATAGGATTTGACAATTGCCTGGGAATCCTGAAGCACATCAATCGAGGTCACGATTTGGAAAAGTTGTCAAGTAGTAATTCTATCTTTCATACATTATGCCGATATTTTATATATTTGTGCATGCCATCTTTTGTGATATAATTAACGAAAATGGTTTTCTGTGATATAATTAATAAACATGGTTTTGCTGAGAAGGGCAATTTGTGCGTGGAGGCACATTTACCTAGTTTTTTAGTAAGAACCCAACCGAGGTGTACCTAGTTGTTGAGTAAGAACCCAACCGAGGATTACGGGTAGTGGATGATTGAGCCCCTAACTCATGTATACATGCCGTGCATGTGATTGTTTGTATTATTAATTTGTTGCATAATATAGAGCATGACATATTTAATTCTTGCATTTTGTATGATCGGTTGTATGTTACTATTGAGATTTGTTTGAATCTCACCATTTTTCAAAATTAAAATATTCCAGTAGAAGCTAGTGGCTCTAAATGCAAAACGATACATACTGTCAACTGAGGTGTATGAGACAAAAGAATGGAGCTGCTAGTTAGAATTAGTTTAATTTGATGTTTTTGAACAAAGTTTGAATATATTCTTTCAAACCCTGCAGGGAGACTCCTGTATTTAAACAAGTACTTAATGTCAGTATATTTCCCCTATTACTGTATGCATGTGGAACTGTGCCTTTAACACTCTGCACATATCGAAATGTTAAGGGGTTTGACACAGGCCAACACTGAAGTGGCTCACAAACTATTACAAAAACATAATTATAAAATGTTTAATAATTAATGTTTTAAATAATAATATATATTTTAAAAAATAATCATTACATAATATTATTATTGATTCTTGATATAAGATATAGTTTA
Source organism: Inga oerstediana (assembly GCA_963210345.1). Lineage (NCBI taxonomy): Eukaryota > Viridiplantae > Streptophyta > Magnoliopsida > Fabales > Fabaceae > Inga > Inga oerstediana. The sequence goes on along the minus strand of OY723401.1, from coordinate 63,577,468 downwards.
ACTATACATTATATCTTATACTAAACAAAGGGGACAATGTTATAAATATTTTGGAAGTGAAATTTTGAGACTTGTGTCAGTAGATATAGTCTTATAGGAGTATTTTTAATTTTTCAAAAGCATTTTAAATAAGAAAATAGATTTTGTAAATATATAATCAATTTTGCCAAAAATAATTTAATAATGATTTCTTGGACTGATAGCAAAAGGCCACAGCTTACCATAATTTAGAGTGCTAGATGTACTAAAAATTAGTTTAATATACTAAGTGATTATTTGGGTAACTCTGAAACTATATATTGGGTGGTATTAAAAAATATTTTATAATGGTAAGTGGATCAAAAAAAAATTTTGTGCCTCCAACATCATAAAATGTTATATAGTATTCTGAACTAATTTTTAATGTATCCAACACCTAAAATATTGCACCAAAAAAATTTCAAAGTGCTGACTGGCAATAAAAAAAATATCTCATCAGGATACTGAATAATGCTGAAAAATTATTTTAGGATCTTGAAAAAACGTTTTAGGGAACCAACTGATACTGAAAAAATACTTTTCCAATGTATGTATTGTAAGTATGTCTCTAAACATATATTCAAATATACTGACTGGCATATATCTTGGATTTATAAAATATTTTCCCAATATATGTATTGCAAGTATGTCTCTAAGCATCTATTCAAAACTTCTTATTGGCCACGCATTTAGGGGTGATAGGTTGAAGTTAGCTTTATTTATTTGATATCGTCTGTCCTTTGACCCAGTTTTTTAATCCTGTAATGAATCTCCACCCATCCTCTTAGGCTTTTGGTAACTAAATCGGCACTACAACAGAATCTTTTATATATAATGCTTAATAAATAACAGTTATAGTGAATAACCGTCATATATGTTAAGGCGGAGTTCACGCAATAATATATAATGTTAATACTTAACGGTTAAATATACATACCATTATGTGTTCAGAGACGGAATATTCGTGAAAACAAAAATACGGTAGTTATAATTATTAATCGCTATGTTTTGATTGACAAACATGACAACTTTTATGAAACAACTGTCATGTAATACTTTTAAACGATTTGTTTTCCCAACTTTATAAAGAAAAACAAATACATAATGGTTATAATGATTAATTATAAAGTATGATTTCTAAATATTTAATGGTTAAAAATGATAATCGTCGTACATAAGAAGGTGAGATTATGAAAAAACTTTACTCAACAATACATAAGAGTTTTTCACAAAGAACTGTTATATATTCTTTAAGAATTCTTAATGGTTAAAAATGATAATTACAATATATAAGAATGTAGGATTATGAAAAGTATCAAATATAATGAGACAGGATTCTAAAAAATCTACTTGACAATACTTGATGGTTCTTAACAAAAAACCATTATGTATTCTTTAATAATACTTAATGGTTAAAAATGTCAACACCCGTTTCCATTTCGATAATCGAAGAGTAATAAAGACGGAATCCAATGGGCATACAGAAAAGTACAATTATATTGATAAAAATATTCATTTACAATACCGATATCATTCGTCGATGGAATACAAAAAATATAGCGGAAACTTAATATTTACAGGATAACCCAAAATATCTAAGGCATAAGCTAATTATAACCACTATCTTGCCCTCGCCTTGAGACATGAGCTAATTATTTCTCGACGTCCATGCCTTTGTCCTTCGATCCACTAGCACCAGCTGAGATAATTGTTTTTGAAAAAGGGTGAGAATCCGAAGAATCCCCTTAGAGATATACGATCGACATATAAAATATGAAAATTAAATATGCAATGCACTATATTAGGCAAAAATGAAAGTTCGATTCGATCTATATATATTTACCTCAGCTGAGTCACCGATTACAGTTAGGATTTCCGATAATATACCTCAACTGAGTCATTGACCACAGGTAGGTTTTTCTGATATACCGTTGTTGGGTAGCGAACCACAACTAGGTACTATGCCTCTAGCACGCAATCATATCATGGAATACAGTAACAAATACATATAATTATTCACATAGTGTATGAAAGATGGTAGTCCCTACCTCAAAGTTTGTTAAACCCCTTTTTCAGTATGCCTCGTAATATGTGTCGTTTCTGACGTCTCACTCGATCTTAAAATATTAAATGTACCAGAAATGGGTCATAACCTATCCAAGTATCATTTTAGACTCTTCTATAGTGTTTCTTATGGTTATATTAGTCTATGGTGAAATTTTACCAAAATGCCCCTGGGACCCCGACCTAGCTCGATAGCACGTTTTCCCAAAATTTTGACTAAGGCTATTCTCACATATTTTCGCCCAATGAATCCATTTCTAGGCTTGAAATTACCAAATTCACTGTAAAATTATGAAAATACCCTTGATAGCCCCGGTTTAGGGATTTTAGTGGCATTTTTGTAATTATGCCTTTTCAGCCTCTACCGAAAAAGTGTCCAATTGTAACCCCACCTATTTTTGCCCACTCAATCCAATGGAACCATTTATTTCATGAAAATCCAGCTCCCACCCCCTGAAACAGTGCTGGCCGAAATATTTCAAGGAAAATGGAAAAATGTAGTTTTGTGTTTTAGCTTTCAAAACTTGTACTTTTCCACTTCTAATCATTTATTAACTCATTTAAACACTTCTTAATCATGATTCAAAGAAATTTTGGCAGCAAAACCCCTTAGCGTTATGGCTTTCCAAATTTACAAACTCAACAAAATAACCAACTCCAACCACAATCATCAACAACAATCACATACTAGCATAGTTTTATGATTTTAGAAGTTAACTCTTGAGTTCCTTTCCTCTCACTCTCTAAATGTCCTCCTCCTTCTCTCCTTGGGCTCAAGATGAGCTTGCTAAACCATGGATTCATAGATAAATAGAGATTAGAGAAGAAGCTTATGCTAGTTTAGAAGGAAATCTTAAGAAATCACAAACCTACCTTGATCTTTCTCTTCCTTCTTCTCTCTAAAGCTTGTGTTGCCTTAAGCGTCTCTCTCTCTTTTCTCTTGGCTCAAAATGAAAATGGACAAAGGAAGAGGAAGGGAATGGCTTCATAAATTTCCTCCCTTAAATCTACCATTGATCTCATCAAGGGTTAACATGGTGACACTTGCCAATCACCATAGCTCCATCTATACCTTCACCCATACTTTCTATCCTTGTCTTGCTCACAAAAAAACGTGCTCCCTCTTATGCTCTGAATAAACTAAATGCTCTTCCAACTAAACCAACCTTACACTTAAGCTAGCATACCATTTCATCATTATTTGTCCATGTAGCATTATTTTAATGCAATTTGAAATGTGCTCATACAAATACATTATAATTTAATCCCCTCCTTATATGATCATGACACTTGGCATTTTAATTCCATTAATCAATTTCTAACACATTTTATGCTCAATTTTCGGAATAATGCAAATTCTGGCAGATTTTTTGCCCTAACTTTGAAAAATCATAACTAATTTTGTAGACATCGTTTTGGAGTGATTCCAAAGGCTATGGAATCCTTATTGAGTTTAATTTTAAGGAAAAATATGGAATTTTACTAGCTAGGGTCATATCATTCCCAGATTTTCAATCTTGGACCACTGCTCCAGAAACTTTCCAGGTTTTTTGGACTAACTTCAAAATTCATACTCTTTGTACATAGCTTCAATTTATTCATATTACCTATCAAATTTTAGGATGTCTACTTTCACCCTGTAAAATTTCATAATTTTTGCTCATCATTTGGTCTTTTAAAACCATAAGACAAACTCACTGCCTCGCAGGCGATTTCACTGAAAACACTATTCAACTTTCAATTTTCAATATTTAATTCCTTTGGTCTTTAATATTCACCATTTCCTTGAATTTCTTAATTAATTACATTATATTTTAGGTGAATATAAAATTTGGGATGTTACAAAAAGTACTAACTGTCATATATAAGAAAGCGAGATTCTAAAATATAATTATTTGACCATACTTGCAAATTCTTCACAAACAACTGTAAGAATACTTTAACAGTTAAAAATGATAATCATCATCACATATAAAAAGGTAAGATTCTGAAAAATATCAAAAATAAGGAGGCAGAATTTTGAAAAAATTTATTTGATAATACTTGATAGTCCTTCACAAAAAAATGTTAAGTATTCTTTAATATTAGAAAGCGGGATTCTAAGAAATGTCAAATATAAGGAGGTATGATTCTAAAAAACAATTTGTTTGATGCAACTCTTTCAACCCTTTCTGTCATACCCTTATTTTATTTTCCATATTTTCAGAGTGCTTGCTCCCAGTTCGGTGGACAACACAAGAATAGCGTAAAAATATCGATATATAGTACATGATTACATTAAGGAATTCCCTTCAGTGTTAGGTAATATATATACACAATTTCTTGACATATTCAAAATTAAAGACTAGATATAACCATAATCTTCATCTTGGGAAACGTGCCTACCACTTTCCCATATCCTCGTCTTTGCCTTTCTAGCCGCTAGCACCTGCTGTGGTATTTTATTTAGAAAAAGGGTTGAGATTTCGAGGAATCTCAGTAGAAACATATTATCGTTCACAAAGCATGTGATAAGTAAATATGATATGCACCATGAATGCGCCAATTAATAAAGAATATAAAACATTGTCATGTATACATGAGTAGGGCTCCAGGCCCACTAATCATACACCAGTTGGATTCTCATCCAATCCTTTAGATGCAAGTGCACTTCCGGCACTAACTACCCTCTCTAAGTATACCATGTTAATTAATAAAAGCACAAACCATGGTAACCCCACATTCATATAGACTAAGCATGAAGTATAAAGGATAATGTCCCCACCTCAAATCTCTTTCACCCCCATTTTGTGTGCCTCGAAAAGCGTGCCAAGCTTAGGCTCCAACTCAGTCCTAAAATATCAAATGTATAAGAATTAGGTTCAAACCCATTCATGTACTATTTTAGACACTTCCATAGTGTTTATTGTGGTTATATTAGCCTATGGTGAAAGTTTACCAAAATGCCCCCATGACCCCGGCCCGGCCACGCCGTACCTAGTCCGGTTGAACTTTTTTAAAATTCTAAATGGGGCTATTTTGACATATTTTCGCTCAAGAAATCCATTTCCGTATTCGGAATTACCAAATTCGTTGTCAAATTATAAAAATACCCTTGACAGCCCCTCTCTAAAGGCTTTTCAGAAAAAGTGACCAACTATAACCCCACTTAATTTTCCCTCATGAACACAATGGAACCATTAATTTCATGAAAATCCAACTCTAATCCCTCCAAACTAGCCTTGGTCGAAATTCTCAGGTACTCCAAGAAAAATTGGAGTTTTCCAGTTTTAACTTCACAGACATGTTCCTTTCTACTCCTAATTACTTTATCAACTATTTAATTAGGTTATAACTACAATTTAGACTAAATTTTGGTAGCATAACTCCTAGACCACCACTTTTCAGAAATTCAAATTCAAAGCAAATCAATCAGAATTTCACCAATTAAACTACTCACAGCAGTCAAAACAATCAATATTTGAAGTTTCGGAAGTTACCTTAACTTCCGTCTGGCTTTTCCCTTTGAGGACCAAACCCTAGCCTCTTCCAACTCCAAGATTTTGCTTCAATAACACCTTAAATCACATAGAGGAGAAGCTTAGGAGAAAGATTACACACGTTAGGAGCTAATTCACCGAAGAAATCAAGCTTACCTGATGGAATTGCTCCTCCTTCTCTCTAAAAGTCACACAAGCTCTCCCTCTCTTTCCTTTAGCTTATGGCTTCAGTTTTGAATGAGAAAGATGAAGGAAATGAACTTTTATAATATGCTTATGTCATTTTACAATATGCTTATGTCATATTTTCTAATTTCCTAAAAATCCAAATTTTAACCTTTTCTCTTATGTACATGTAAATGATATGGATCCAATTAACAAGTAACAATATTTCCCTCTTCTTGGCCCATGCTAAAGACATCCTAGGATGTCTTCAATCAGCCTAACATGGTTTTTCTCATTTATCACATAATCTCAAAATTTTCATCATCGTTTTTTCTCATTTTCGGATTTATACCAATTCTGGCAGACTTTCTTCCCAAACTTCTCTTACTTGCGTTGTATACGTATTTTTATGAAGATGCTTTAAACGGTAAAACGAAATTATCACAAAGCTATATAATGAAAAATATTTATCAAAACACTATTTTTAAACTCGTTCCCTAAGAGAACAAGTTTATAAAATTGAAGAAGTCATTCTAAAATAGAATGAGTTCACTCATTTGCCCCACTGGCCTACTCTTGTTTTTATTTGGTCTTCAATTATAATTACATATAAACACATCCCAATCGATCATGACTATTTTTTTCCCATTTTGAGAGAATTACAATTAACCACTCTACTTTTTTTTTTTTTGGATATAGGACTCCAGACCTAACAATTAACCTCTAACAGGAGGGATGACTAAACTCAAATCATTCCACAAATATGGATCTAGTTCAGGAAAGCCATTACGAAACGGATGGAACTCAGGCATACAAGACAGAGCCCGACTTGCTAGGAAGTCAGTAACCTTGTTAATATCACGAGATATCTGACCCACCATCACGACCCATTCACGGTCAAGCCAGCTCCGTATTTCTTCAACAACCGTAAATTCCTCATGCTGGTGGTAGCTGCTGCTGGTAGTGATTAGTTCCATAACGGCTGTCGAATCAGACTCCAAGACTAATCTCCTTTCTCCACAGTCCCATGCATATTTTAGTCCCGTAAGACATGCCCACAGTTCCGCAGATACGGAATTGCCGTGGTTGAGGTGCTGCATGAAGCCTCTTAAACAAGCACCAACAGAGGTCCGCATTACACCCTCGCAAGCTGCAACACCTGTGGACTCAGAAAAGGCCCCATCTACATTCATCTTGCACCAACCAGGTTATGGGGGATGCCAACAACCTGAAAGATTAACCGTGTTTGAGTCTTGTGTTCGTGTTCCACTTAGTTTGATGCTAGCATCATGTAAGGAATCCAAAATAGCCATAACTTGAGCAAAAATAGTATCATTCTGTGTAATCCTCATGTTACGACGTCTCCAATTAACCAGAATGAAAGCGCAAAAAACCCTGGCCAAGTAACATGATGCCCTGGGTCAAAGAGAGAAAGGTTCTTTGCCACCCATTCCTTGCCCTCCAGTCTAAAGAACTGTCTTTCAAACTTGGTAGGTACAACTTGGGACCAATACCTGCGAGCCTCCTTACAGTCACGGAGTACATGCATACAACTTTCCACACTATCCCTACATAGATCACAACACTCATTTCCCGTTAACTTGTGTTTCATCCTAGCCTCATTAGTTAGTAGGCGGTTATGGAATAACAGCCTCACAAAAGACTTGCATATCTGTGGTACCATTAATTTCCAAATTTTACTCCACGTTTTATCACTTTTACTTGCCTCGTCTTCCAAACTATGATAGATAGATTTAAGAGAAAAATCTCCATCCTTCGTACATCTCCATTTCATGTCCGAACCTGATGGGTCACTTAAAAGGTTAGCCTCAGTGGCATCCCAAGCTAATTTGATGCCCGACCATGAATTAGAGTCCTTCTTTCACTTATCAACAAGAGGTATTAAGTCATCTCCGTAGTTATATTTACTTTGAAGAACTTGAACCCACAAGGCATCCCTTCACTTAACAAGACTCCAACCAAGCTTCATATGGAAGGGTTGATTCTGCTTGTCCCATGCCGCTTGTGTATTTTTCTCTTTTCCGCAGTAGTTCCCCATAGGAAATTACAATTCTTTTGTTCCACCTTTGTGCACGTGCTAGGAGGTAGAGCCATTGTTTGCATGGTATAATTAGGAATAGCAGTAGGAACAGAAGTTATGAGCGTATGCCTCCCTGCAAAAGAAAGAGTATGACCCTTCCACGTAGCTAATCGCTTATTCACTTTCTCGAGCACACTACCAAATGTATCCTTTGAAACCCGCTTATGAATAAGGGGAACACCAAGGTATTTGCCCAGATCTGCTGTTTGGGTGAAGCCTCAAGCTTCACTAAGCTCCGTACGTCTTGTGTGATTTATATGAGGTGAAAAAAACACCCTTGATTTAGCTGAATTAACCTTCATACCCGAAGTCTTACAATAAGTATCAAGGCATTCTTTAATGATGTCCACTTGTTGTAAGGAAGCCTCACCAAAAATAACAATATCATCTGCAAACATAAGGTGAGAAATAGGAGGGTCGTTCTTACTTAGCTAAATAGGCCGCCAGCGGCCATCTCGTATACTCTGATGTCTCAAGTGAGTAAGCTTTTCCATGCATATGACAAATAAATATGGTGAAATGGGGTCACCCTATCGGACACCTCTAGAAGGTTCAAAACATTCTGCTTTACTAACATTCCAAAGTAATTGCATTGACGACGTTGACATACAATACTTTAACATATCAATTACATAAGGTGGCAGACATAGCTCTGCTAAACAATGAGTAAGAAATTCCCAGCTCAAACGGTCATAAGCTTTTTCAAGATCAATTTTAATGGCCATCATACCAGTTTTCTTCTAAGAATTCCTCATGGAATGGATAACCTCCTGGGCCATAATAATGTTATCTGAACTCAAACGCCTTGGTACAAAGATACATTAGACAAGACTAATAATCGAAGGAAGAAAGGTCTTTATCATTTTAGATAAAATTTTGGTAATTACCTTGTATATAACATTACATAAACTAATTGGTCGTAAATCCTTCAGCGATTCTGGAGAATCAATTTTGGGAATTAGCACAATAAGAGTGCCATTTATTGTAGCTATCTCCCTTGGGTTCTGAAAAAGGTGTCAGACTAGAGAAATAACCGAAGGCCCTACCTGCTTCTATTGGTGTTGAAAGAATAAGGCATTAAGCCCATCCAGGCCTAGTGCCTTTAAAGCCCCCATGTCAAAAAGTGCTGATTTTATTTCTGAGCAAAATCCTGGGAAAGGTAGTTGAACAAGAAATTAAATCCCTAGAGGTATTTTCTTCAGAGAACAAATCAGCAAAAAATGCCATAGCCATCCTTTTAATTTCGGCATCCTCATATGTCCATGACCCATCATCCTTTTTTAACGCATCCACACGGTTATGATGCCTATGACCATTAGCTCAGAGATGAAAGAATCGGGTATTTTTGTCGCCCAGGATATTCCACTCAGCTTGTGCCTTTTGTGCCCAAATCATATTCTCCTAAATGAGAATCTTCTCCAATTCCTTCCATAGCTCATGTTGAAGAGATAAGAGATCTGTGCGGTACCAGTTGCGAACAAGAGCATGTTGGATGCCATCTAGTCTTTTAAGAAGTTGTTTATTTTTGTAACCAGTAAAACTAAACACCTCCTTGTTCCACTGAAAGCATGCCTCAGTGAAGTGTTCAACGTTGACCAACCACCTCTCATCAGGCTTCCAATGTTTCTTAACAAAATCTTCAAACTCTTCATGTAGGATCCAGGAAGCAATAAAACAAAAAGGCCGTGCACTTCTTCTTGCTTCTGGAGCTTCTGTAAGTTGAAGCAAGAGAGGTATGTGATCTGATTTCAATTTCAGAAGGTGAAGAATTTTCGAACCAGGAAATTGAAGCAACCATTCGTTGTTAACAAGAGCACGAACTAGACGTGCCCTACAGACGTTTCTACTCCATGTAAACTTGGGTCCTGGAAAACCAAGATCATTTAAATTAGAGCTATCAAACCAATCTAGAAAGTCATTATCAATCGGAGTACCACTGACTGCCATCAAGAAGCGCCTGTCGGACGATAATGTAGCATTTAGGTCACCCACTACCACCCAAGGTCCTTGAATCGAGCGCCTCAAATGACCCAAGTCCCTCAATAGACTTCTTCGTTTAACAGGATTAGGAGAAGCATATGTCACTGTCATACACCAGTTATTATGTAACGAATCTCGAGTAGCAACATGTATATATTGGTTATTTTTTTCAATAATATTAACCTGTAGTACCGTAGGTTTCCATAAGACCCAAATGCCACCAATGTAGCCTTCGGTATCCACAATTTCAAAGGACGTGAACCCCAGTTTTTTCGCAAGTTTTTGAGTCTTCTCCCCATTGGACCGAGTTTCTTACAAAGCAAGACAATCTATATCATAGTAATGAGTAAGATCATTAATAAGTGAAGGGAAATGCTTGGCACACGTTCCCCTACAATGCCAAATGATGCACTTCATAGGGAGACTATTATAATTAGTAGAAAAATCAAGAAGTGGCCCTAAGCATCGCTCATGCGATCCTCATCCTCAAACCTTTCATCCTCTGTTATTATCGCAGTACTTGCCAATGGGTTACTATGTACCTGAAACCTTAAAGCATCGCCAGGGTCCATTGGATTGTCTGCTACATCTCCCATATTTAATGATGGAATCCGCAAAGAGGACCCCTGCAGGAGCCACTCCCTACTTTCTTTCACATGGGGTGTCTACAACTAACGCACCAGATTCCTTCACACCTCCTCTTTTTAGAATGTCATGAAACCTGTGACATTCTTGGTCCATTCTGCACCAAGCATCCATGTAGTCATCCATTAGGCTATGTGTAGACTTGTCTTTCTTCTTTTGACTCACATCCTTTGGTCCAGCTGGTACACTAGTTTTCATAGGCTTTTCCACACTTCTTGGCCCATTAGATGTTCCTTGAACTGACACCCGATTTTGCATGTTACTAACTCCCTCTATTCCCGGCATCAGATCCGTCCTTTCCACCAAATTTAAAGCAGTAAATTTAGATCCCGTAGATTGTGTTCTAAGGTCACGATAATTCCGGCTAGAATCTTTGACATACCTAATCGTGTTCCCTGCTCGCCTCCCTCTCCATGGCCTCTGAACAACCATCCAGCCACCATACTCTGGCGACTCCGTCATCCCCATCACGCTACTCTTCCCTCCAGTCGGTAGCTCGGAACATACATGGACTTCATTCGACATTAAGTTCGTCACAAGTTTGTCTCCAGCTTGATCCGGAGAGTGCTTTCTCAACGGGCAAGAGCTTTGCATATTAGGTGAGCAAAGCTCTTGCATCTTATGAGTAGATTTTTCTGCCTAATGAAAAATATGAATGCATTTTATTTCCTGCAAAATAAAAAAAAATATGAGAAAATTTTATAATAAGAGTATTTTTTGTCTAATAAATAAATTTTATTAGAAATATATAATAAGTTAAAGAAATACAAAATTTTTGTAAATATAGCACAAGGAATATGATTACAGAATAAGTCCGGCTTTGTGATTACCTAAATGCATAAGAGAAATAACATGATGTAAAATAGGAGTAAGGTTATCATGAATCGTTTTTGAACAATTTGAGGTAGTGGGTCAAATCGGAGTCAACCAGTGGACTGGACTAAACCAATGAGGAATAAAAAATGTAATAAATTCTTACCAAAAAAAATTTAATAAATAATGTCAATTCTCATCATTCCATTTAAATATTAAATATTAATTCAAATAAATCCATTTATTTTTAAGCCTTTGGAGCCATAAAAATAATTTCTTTTAAGAAAGTATAGGCCCAAACCCATTTACATCCCTCAACAACACAACCCTAGTAGCCCTCCTCATTCCAATTTAAACCCTAAACCCATTTCAAAATCACGTCTAGATTCCTCACCTTACGCATCAAACACTCTCTTCTCCCAGTTCCACAATTTGCCTCTAAAACTCGCTTTGATGAAGAAGAAGAAGAGTGTGCCGCCTCTGGCCTCTGTCTCCGACTATCGTTGACACCCACTAACATCACTAATGGGGAGTGACCTTCACAAATCTCAAATCTTTGATGTCATCAGCAACTCACTATTATAGAAAGCATTTTTAATGTTCATTTTTAGAACCCTTAGATGTCCTTTCTAGAGAAACGTCTATATTAGTATGGCTGAAAGTTTTAAAATAGATGTCCATTTAAAAATAGATGTCGTAAGTAACTGACGACAACGTCAAAACAAATGTTGAAAGTCAATTTTTTTAATTAATTATTGTTTACCCACAGCCTATACAAAACACAACCAATTCCCAAAAAATAAGCATGTAACCAAAACAATACACTATTAAGCAAAGTATATATACATTTAGCACTTTATAAATATAATCAAGTGCTCCAAAACTAAATATGGATCAATTGAAACAAATATACTTAATCAAGAGTCCAAAACTTCTCTACACCACTACACTATGTAAAAGAAACATTTTATCTCTACACATCATCTATGCAGTATATGAAACCCAATGCAAGCTTATGGCAGTTATTTTTCTAGGAAAAACAAAAGGAAATTAATGTTGCCCTTGATTTACACTCAGAGTGGTTTGATTGAAAGTGTGCATGTACCTCATAAAGGATTCTCTAGATGGTATCTTCAATCTTTTAGATCGATCACCTACCCCTCTCTCCTCTTCTAATGCCAAGCAATCTCAGCTGCATCATTTGGCTTCATTTACCTGAAATTGACATTGCATTAGGAAATTCACAAAGTCAAGCAATTCCCAAGACATTTCAGAAGCACAAAAAGAAAAACCAAATTTGAAACTCAGTTCAAGCACAGATCTAAAATTCGTAAAATAAAAATAAATCTGAAATTTAATTATGTTAGAACAAAGCACAAAGAAAAAAACAACTCCCTTCAATGTTATAAAAAATAATTGCAATATTTTATCAGCTCAACTATTGGAAGACAAAAAATATGGATTTGGATCATGAGGAGCCTAGCTACCTGCAATGAGAGAATGACATTAACAGCGTCATATAATCCCGTAGCATCCACTGGCTCACCAACAACCTCTGGTGGAATTTTGGATAATAAAAGAGCAGCCTGAAAAGAATGTCTCAAAATAAGAGAAAGTAAGCAAACAGAAGTCAAATCTTCTGATCAATAATTACCTTTAATCCTTCAGTTGTGCAGTCAGAAATAGGCTATCCATGATCTGCGGTTGAAAATGGCCAAGCACCTTTTGAAATATGACGATACCAATAATTAAGATCGCCAGGAAAATCTTCTAAAACCTTTCCAAGAAAAAAAAAATATAAGACAAGACAATAGTCAACAAGTGCAAGCTGATAAAATTTTTCATGATATAATGTAGATAACCACCTGTGAATCCTTAATGTACTTGTGTGCTTTTCTGATTGTTGCCCCATATTCTTCAGAGAGGTCATTAGAAATAATTGCTTGGACAGCAAATGCAGTATCCCACAGTTGACTTCCATTGTATCCCTGCAATAGAAGTCCATTAGTTTATTATTTGTATAATTTATTTTTCAAAAACCACAAGCATATGACCCCTCAAGTAAAGTTTGTGTTCACCACATAGTATATTTTAACAGATATGAGGAGCTACAATATGTTCAGATCATGCCTAACATCTATAACACGTCCAATTGCATTAAAACGGCCATTGATCTGGTAAGTTCACGATAAGTTGACTTATATGTGAACCTGCATTTTCAAGCTATCTTCGGCAAGCCATAGATAATCATAGATCCTTAGAAGATGCAACTTGAAGGCCCCTGAATTTGGATCTTCCACCCAACAGTAGAGCATATTCAACACCTGAATATTAATTTAAGTGTATGATATTAACTAAGTTAGTAATCATAATTTACTGATAGATAAATGATAAAAGAAAGTAGAACAACTGAAAGGGGAAGCAGTACTACAAAGAATCTTTCTGCTCTTCAATAAATACCTTGTTTACTGGCCCTATACAAAAATATCGAGTATTCTCGTCTCCATGACTTATGGGGGAAGAGCTTGAGAATGAGGAGATTTATACTCTAATAATTCATACATATAACAGTTTAGTAGACCTCACCTCAACTAAATGATCCAAGAGGTCAGCCACATTGACCCGAGGGCTTGAATTTCTTATTCCGAACATTAACGATTTCAAACTACCTCTATCTGTTCATAGCCGCCACACACCGTAAATTACGATACAATTCAAAATTACTAATAATCACACCATCACTCTTGGCTTTTACCCTCTTTAAATGACCCCCTTCCCTTCTTCCCCCAACTCCCACACCAACTCCCTTAATTCCATTCAGTAATAGAGCCACACTAAAACAAAAACAAAGTGGCTTATTATCTTCCTCTCTTTCTTCTTCTCTCTGCTATCTCACTTGTTTCCTCTTTCGCAATGTCATACCTACTTTCTTTTATTGAAAACTCGAGTTATTACAAAATTCATATAAAAAGGTGAAAGGCAAGTCAATACGGATATTAGTGTCTTGGTAATATCCTCTAATATCATTGTTCTCTAATACTTCTGATACCATGTGCGGGTATTGATACCCTTATTTTGGTTATTGATCTTACCTTTACCTGTATTGTTGTTACCAAATTTCCCAAAATTTTGATAAAATAATTGAGTACTTTGATACCGCTTCATACTATTATTACTACTATTCTCATTTCCACTAGGATTACAATCATTCATACAAGGTAATTAGTTATACAAACTATATATCCAAAATATATATAGACGGTAGCAAAATAACTTTGTCACTTTGATGGTGTCCTTCAGCTGTCTGTCTGTGCTTACCTCTTTGCCTTTCATTCCACTGGACTTTGTGTTAGCCGTTTAGCTTTACCGCAAGCGTACGGGTCGCAAGTAATATAAAAAGATCGTTCCCACGAAGACTATGACAAAAATGAATTAATTATCTCAATTAAGTTATCAATCAGGTTAAGTGAGAATATTTTGAAAGAAATTCTATACTTGAAAATTAATTAATTAAATCAAAAACTTCAAGACAGGAGGAACCTAGGATTTTCTATCCCCTATTTATTTCACGAACTAATTAATTTACCCTCAATAAGCAATCAAACGAAGATATGTATTTGTCTAAGATTCAGAAGTATTCGATAACGCTCTTTCGAGTCAAAACCAAATATTTATCCTAATAAACTAATCAATCTCTTGTATTAATTTATAAGGACTAACTTTAAATACCAATCTTAATATGACAATGCTAGGTTAGTAACAATATCTCTATTATACTAACAAACCATCCGTTTAATGTACCTAAACTTCAAGTCTAACATGATTTTACCCAAATTCCACACCTAAATTATCTTTCTCAAAATTAATTTAAATGAATAAGACAACTAAATGGTGATCAAGCATTTAGAGGCATTAAGAGCAAGATAAAATCAATACAAAAACTTATTCGTTGCAAAAAGAGAGTAAATAAATAATTCAATCCATAAATAGGTTCAAGAAAATCCTAGAATGAGAAAATTAGCTACTCATGTTCATCAATAAATTAAAACCATAAATAATAATTCGGTTCATATAAAAAAACTAAGAAAAGGAGAGAAGAAAATTAATGGAAAACCAAATTTTAAAGCTCCAAATCTCTTTGAATCTTCAAGCCCCAACTCCCTAATCTCTGCTCCTCACTCTGCTCCTTATCTCCGCTTCCCTCGGTTCTGTCTTTGCGCCCAGCTTCTGGATCTGTGCGTCTCAGCTATCTGTGTCTTCTCCGTCTCAGCTATCGCGTCTCTGCTCCTCCCCGTTCTCAGCTTTTAATTCCCTTTTAAATAGATATAATTTAGGG
Source organism: Inga oerstediana (assembly GCA_963210345.1). Classification (NCBI taxonomy): domain Eukaryota; kingdom Viridiplantae; phylum Streptophyta; class Magnoliopsida; order Fabales; family Fabaceae; genus Inga; species Inga oerstediana. The sequence goes on along the minus strand of OY723401.1, from coordinate 63,561,867 downwards.
CTTTTCTTTATCTCTGCGGCCTCTACGTGTTTCTATTCAGCATTTCAAGATATGATATCAATATATCATATATTTTCAGATCTCATCTGCTTGCTCGTTTTCTTCTTCATGTGGGCCCCAGATCTCCTTATGCTTTCAACTTGTTTTCTTTCTTCCAATATCTATGGCTTATCTTTTCAAAACGTGGGGTCCACGTTTTTTTTTTCTAATCAAACATCACCTTTGTAATACACCTTGTAATATAATATATATATATACACACACACACTCTCTTCAAATGCGCATGGATTCATGTAAATGTGATATATATATATATCATGTTTATAACTTTTCACCTCCTAATTCTCACAATAATATTTTCTGAAAAAATCAAATAGGATATGAGTAGATCTTCTATTAAAATCTCTTATTAACTCATATTGGATTTAAGAGAGGAAAATATATAAAAGATAATTAAATAGGTATAAAATATTAATAAATCCAGTGAATATATCCAAAATATATACCTATTTAATTATAAAATATACACTTATCACTTTGTTGTATAATAAATTTTTCGGAAAGGATGAGATTTGGAAGAATCTCAGTAGTAACATGCATTTAATCATATAAAATGCAATCAAGCAAGGCATGTCATATGAACCATCACAAACAATGAGCATATCAAGAGCATTTAATATCTCATTATGCAACTCGGCATATTATGCAAACAACTCATACCACAACGCTTGGTAATAAACACAGGCATTCACCCGTTACATGCTCTGATAGCACGGGCGTTCACCCGGCAAACTCACATGCTCAACACAATCACATGGATGGTAAAACATACATGCAAGGCATTACATAGTATATGAGAGAAAGAGTTACTACTTGAACACCTTTCTGATCACTCATCCTCAGTTATTAATCTCTTGGCTGGTTCAGGCAAAGATCGAACCCTATAAGTTAGAATTCATGACGAATGTGTCATTACTTTTCCCAATACTCTTTGCATAATGTAAACTAAGTTATTCTTTATCCATTCCCATTCTTATTATTTGTTTTGAACTCATTGGTTATCATTTAAATCACTTAGATAGCCATTGAAAGCTTAAACAAGTGCCCATAGGGTTGGAAATGGTTAAACCACTCAACGTCAGTTAGAACAATATGAACTACTGAAATATGGGCTTTGGCCGAAGCCAAAAGAGGTCTAGAAATGTTTTGGCAGAAGCCAAGAAATCATCTAGCTACAGCCAAGAAGCAGTTTAGGTGCCTGGCCATGGCCAAAAGGGTCTGGCCGCAGCCAAAATCTAGATTTCCAGATTCCCTTGTTTCTTGGCTTAACTTCCAAAAATCATAACTTAATCTACAAAATTCTAAATGGGTTGGTTCCAAGTCCTATGGAAAGCTCTTTAAGTCCCCTTTTAAAGAAAAATACCACTCAGGGCTAATTACAGAATAAAAACCTTAAGAACCCACTACAACATCACTGACTCAGAATACATTCTAGGGTTTAAGTCATAACTTCAACAAGGCATATCTCTCAATATACAGGGCCAAATGATGTATATTGTATATAATTGGAAAGCCTAGGATGTATACAATCCCATAAATATCATAGCAATTGGATAAGTTTTGACTATTCAAAAACAACTCCCAAAGGAGACTGCCATGAATTGGCTAGATTAAGCAACAACACTTTGAATTCCAAAAATTAAGGTTTTCTAATCAATCATCCAAAAATCATAACCACAAGCTCTCCCTACACAATTTTAGCCATAGAATCCATTTCTAACATCAAATTGATCAAAATCTAGCTCTAACCCCAAGAATCATGTCTGACCAAATCTAACCTTTAAAACACAAATTGTATTCTTGCAACATTTAACTTCAAAACATGTTATTAATCATCATAAGACCTCTTTTAACATCATGTTCATCATCATATGACCATCAAGTCCTTAAATTTCTCCCTTGGTTGAAACCTTAAGGGGTCCATTATACCAAAAATACTAATCAAAACATCAAAATGTTATACTCAAAGCGAAACTTATGATTACTTCTACCCAATTATCCGATTTGTTCTTGATTTTGGCAGTACTTCCATTGACAAGTTGACACCAAACACCTTTGATTGAAAATCCAAAATAGTATAAATGTAGCTTTCAATGAGTAAAAGAAGACTGCTGAAGGTTTCGAGAGCTAGAAACACCGATTTGGTGGTGAAATCAGCACAGGAGCTTAAGAATACTCAAACTTCTCTCCTTTTTCTTTTTCTTTGAATTTTCCTGATTTTTCTTGATATTTTGAGGGGTTGCACGAAATTAATGAAGTATGGAGGTGTTGGAAGATATTTTTATTCCATGTGTCACATACTTAAAAACCAGGGTGTTGGGTGCTTTTTCTGAAAATTATCGGGTAACCGGTGATCCTGTGTACTGGATGTTCTTTCTTTACACTGCAGGGTACCTAGTGCACCTTTAAAAATATGTCTTCCTTTCCCCTCTAACATGGTTAGGAAAATTCAATTGTCAAAGAAGAGGGATTCATTCGGCTTCCGGTACCGTAATCGGTAGAATTGGGTATTTAACTGGATTGGAGACCAATGGGTTACACTAGCTTTTCCACCTCTATCAGATGTCCAATGGTAAATTCTAGCATATGATTGGCTAATCAGGGGAAAACGTCAAAAGATATTTTAATAAAGCTACTTTAATAATGCTACTTTAATAAAGCTACTTTTTGATATAGGGCCTCTGGTTTTGAGACACATGTCACTTTTACCCCTAATTGCTGCCATGTGTCTCAGAGGCTGCCATGTGTCCCTAGTGACCATGAGATGGCGACACCTACCCCTGAGTGTCCCAAACATCTAGCACCAAGCCGGTGTCTCTTTAAAAACACAGGGTGCATGCACCTGCCTTGAAAATGCCATGTGCGAACATACACTGACATATTTTATCCAAATGATTAGTCACATATATCTATGCCTTTAGGAATATGCACATATGTGCCTGTGTGGCATAAGATAGTGCCATATACCTCAATAATTGCCACGTGTGAGCTTGTGTGTCTTATGGCACACCGAGTATACATAGACACTAATAACTGTCATTCGACTTCGAGCACACACGACAACTTCTCATTGTGCCAACTCAAAAGCTTCTTCATACATGTGGGACCCAAATGGCGCCACACATGCCTCTAGGTGCCACCAAAATGGCTCCAAGTATGCTAAAGTGTCCATACACTGGCATCCTTTATCCGATTGCTTATATGCACCGAGCCTCATGTAATCAGGAGACTCATTCTCAATCCAAAGGGCTTAATCATATAGTCCAATAGAACTCATTCTATCTTTAGGACTCTTACTAAACATGGCTTAATGGTTTTCCTAACTTAGGCTTAGTCTTAAGCCTCTATGCTCAAAATTCGGAATATTACACACAGTGCCACACCCTAATTTAGTTGACCAAGACGTTCACAAGTATACTACATGCATTTCATGCAAACTATATACTCATAATCAAATAAAAGCATTACTTAGTTATATATTTACGATCTTAATCTCTATTTTGTTACAGGAGAATCAATGCGTCTAAAAGAAGCTTGGGGTATTTATCTTGCAGAACTGGGAACCCCATAGATGGCTGCTAGCAATGTGAGAAGAATTGCCAAAGGCTTGCCGATTGTGCTATTAGCTTCGGTAAGGATGCCGTCGGAGGAAGAAACGGCTGCATCTACATCGAAACGAGCTCCGGGGGCAACACCTTGTGAACCCTAAGCCAGGTACTCTTAGACACACCATCATACAGGAGGAGCCATTGTGGATCATCTTCAATAGAGACAAGGTGATCAACCTGAAGCAAGAGCTCATTATGAACTCCTTCAAGACCATTGATAGAAGAGGAGAGAGTGTTCACATTGCCGGTGGTGGCTGCAGTACCTGCCATTACATCAACAACATTATCATCCAGAAATAGCTCATCAGGAAGCTAATTACAAACGAAGCCCTAAAGATTTGCCAGAAATTCAAAATTGAAGATTCCAGACAAACCGATAAGGAAAACTCAGAAAATTTTGCAGGATGTTTGGAAGAGCAAAGGGAAGAGTAATTTAAGAGATGATTATTCACAAACATACCAGCCTCCTTCAAAGTTGAAAGAGGAGGTGACTATATGTGTCTGTGTGAGGCTGAGGAGGAAGGGGTTGCGATAACTCTAGCGGAGAGGAGGACAAAGTTTGTGATTGTGGTCAGAGAATAGGCCACAGGTCACATCTGGGGTCAGAGAGGGTGCTAGACAATATGATTGTAGGTCAGAATGGGGCTCGGAGGTAGATCAAAAAGGGAGAAAGAGGCATAGGCACGACTGGGAGAGATGTGATCAAGATTGAAATAGATATGGGTTGGGAATATTAGTGTATAATTTTCAATGATTGTTTTTTATAAACAGTCATGGAACGTACCCTTTCCATGACTAGTTAACAGTCGTTGAAAGTGTATACTTTCAATGAATATTTTTTAAATCAGTCATGGAAAGTACCTTTCCAAGACTATTTTTAAAAATAGTTGTTGAAAAGGTTTCTTTCAAAGACTGTTTGTTTTAGTGACGTTAAAAGTACTATTTATAGTAGCGACTTCATCTTTCTTTTACAGTTGTTGCTCCTCTCCTCCCTCTCTCCTCGTCACTTGATATGGATTGTGTCTTTTGGGGAAGGAAACCTCAAGTTGGGACTCAACCAAATGGTAAAAGGAAGCTAAAGGTGTAGGAGACTAACCTACACACGTTTCCGGTATTGCATGTGCAAATCAGTGCTTCCTTCTTCTTCTTCTCCGGTGAGAAACTCTCACAATCACCTTCTCTCTCCTCTTGACGCCTCCCTCTCTTTCTTTTCTTTCTCTTTGTCTATAATAATCAACTGAAGAGTGAGGGAGTGTTTGAGTGTCGTTGTACGTGCGTGCTATGTGTGAAAGTGTGTCGGGTATGCATGTAGGTCGGGTGTGTTGAGTTTAGCCGTGAATTGTGAGTGTGCCTGTGTATGTGCATTTTAATATATATATATATATATATATATATATATATGCTATTAATCACACACACTACACTCTAATTTTCTCACTTTGTCTAATTTAAAATTCTTTAAATTTCTTGGGTTTCATAATTTGGCTTATCTTTAGCCCAATTTTGATTTTTGGGTATGGATAATAAAGTTACTAATTTTTTCTCAATTTCTAAATCGGTATTGGCTTATTATCTAATTGCATAAAATAATCCTTAATGATTTTTAAAGATTTTATTTTTTAATTAACTTCATAAAACCTTCAAATAATTTTTCTAAAATTTTTGAGTCAAATTATGACCTCTAATTATTTTTTATCAAATTTTCAAAAAAAAATAAGCATTTAAATCTCAAAATTGATTTAATCATTTAATTTTCTTTTTTGAGGAAATTTATCCTTTCACCGATTTCAGGATGTTACACCCTGCTCCAATATAAAGAACATCGAGCTCTATGTGTTTTGAGCGAGCATGATAAATTAGATTGGAAGCCAAAACAGAAGCTATTAGATTGTCACACCATGCTTTGGGAGGTTGTTTGAGATGAACTCCGAACTCACCAATGAGAGATTGAAGCCATGCAAGTTCAGCAGCAAAATTTGCAAGAGCCCTGTATTCAGATTCGGCGCTTGATCGGGAAACAACGGGCTGCTTCCTTGCAGACTAGGAGATAATCTCCTATAAATTCACAATATCCACAAATAAAACGGCAATATAATAATTGGGGCACACTGCCCAATCCACATCAGAGAACCCCTGTATGGTAAGGTGAGTACTTGGTTTAATGTGTAGAGCTAGCTTTATTGTTCACTTCAGACAGTGAAGAATTCGCTTAAGTGCTTTCCAGTGTATGTCTATAAGAGAGGAAAGAAATTGACTTGGTTTATTGACAGCAAAGGAAATATCTGACCTTGTATTAACAAGATAGTGTAGAGCCCCAATAGCTTTTCGATAGATAGTTGCATTTGTTCACGGAGATCCTTCATTCTTTGAATAATGTCTGTTTACCACAATAGGAGTGAGTAATGGTGAATAATTAAAGTTAAACATACCAAAATTATCCAGGATGTTCATAATGTATCGTTCCTACTTTAAGAATGGGTCAATCTCTTCTCGGTAGGCTTCAATTCCTAATAACTGATGCAAATGACCTAAATCCTTAAGAGAAAAATGCGAATTAAGCTACTTGATGAAAAGCTCTAGGATTTTAGAACAATTCCCAGTCACAATAATATTATCAACGTAACGCAAGACAAACATAACAAGAATTCTAACTCAATGTTTGAATGGAGGAAAAGGTGAGAGAAAATATTGGACTGAATAGTTTGGTCCAAAGTTTTTAGATCTCCTTACCCTTACTTTATTTGGTCAAAAGTTTATGGCCATTTTGGAATTATCATAGGTCTAAATGGTCAACGTAGAAGAATTTAATGCAAATGGCTTTTTAGGGCCATTTTGAAATCATCATCATAAGTATTTTTGGACCTAAAGTTTGTTTTATAATGCCAGTAACTCTTCTTGAAAAAGATAAAGGGTATTTTTGCTCTTGGCCCTTCACATCCTCATGTCTCACTAAGCATTGTAAGACACATGTCAGGTTCCAAAATTCAGACTTAATGGCTCTTACTCTAATAAATTAATGGAAATAGCATTTTTTTGCTACTTTTTAATATTGATGGGTATTTTTATATCCAAAAATGGTTCATAGTGCCAGTAGCTCTTCCAAAAAAAGATAATGGGTAATTTTGCTACTTAACCCTTCTTTGTTTTGCATGAAAAAAAAAAAAGAGGTGTCACACTTTGAGTGAGTGAGGCCCCAATTTACCAAAGTGATTCTGAATTTCTCAAACCAAGCTCTAGGTACTTGTCTCAAACCACAAGGTGCCTTTTTTATTAATAGACATGCATCATTTGGATGCTTATGAGAAATAAAACCTTCTGGTTGTTTCATAAGAACTTGTTCCTGTAGATCTCTATTTAAGAAGGCATTATTAATGTCTAATTGCCTAATTTTCCAACCAAAGGTGACAGCTGAGGCTAAGATAAATTTCAGTGTAGAAGATTTTAAAATAGGGCCAAATGTCTCATCAAAATCAATACATGGACTTTGCTGAAATCCCTTGGCAACCAACCTTGCTTTTGGTTTATAAGCTGAGCCATCACTGAGTGCTTTAGATTTAAACACCCATTTACAATCTACCAATTTTTCCTGACCATAAAAAGGAACTAATTCCCAAGTCTTGTTTTTCATATGTGCATTATACTCATCCTGCAAAGCTTGTATCTATACTGTTGAATTTAGAGCCTCTCTGACACTATAGGGTTCTTTAATAATCAAATATGTGGTTACAACTCCAATGTAAGCCTGTTTGGGTTCGTGTATCGCAGCTTTACTCCTTGTGACCATAACTGGATTGGTGGTAACAACTATTTCTAGTGAAGCAATCAAGTTCTCACCTTCATCTTGAGAATGTGATGAAGAATAGTATTGATCATCGATTCTGGATTCAATCATCTAATTTGAGGAATGCTCTTGTTCTACAGGGACTGGAGTATTCATTTGTTTTGCTTGTACAGTTTCATTGTTGCTAACAGTTGGTAAAATAGCAACTGATGATGGAGTTTGAGAACCAGAAGATTGGCCAGAATCCACATTCTGAGTTACAGGACAAATGGTAGGCTATGGCGTGATACAAGACTGAAAGAAACCCTTGGGATGCACTTGCTCTTCAGGTAACTTCTTATTAATCACCCTCATTAAATACCACATGCCTTGACATATAAATTTTTCCAATGGAACTCGTGCACTTATAGCCTTTATGATTGTTACTGTATCCGATGAAGACACGTTTGGTGGTTCTAAACTGTAGCTTATGTTCATTTTAGGGCCTTAAACAAGGGTACCAAGATGTACCAAATATTTTAAGAGAGTCATAATCTGGATGTCTTCCAAACAACTTGAAATGTGGTGAGATTCCACCTAAATCTGTGGATGGCAGCTTGTTAATCAATTTAGTTGTTGTATGAAATGCTTCCCACCGGTAAAACAAAGGCATTTTAGCTTGAGCTAGTAAGGTCAAACCTGTCTCAACTATATGCCTATGTTTTCTCTCAGCTCTACCATTTTGAGGAGAGGTGTGACGGCAAGAGTGTCTAAATTGAATGCCAAAAGCTTGCAAAACCTTAGAGAATTTTTTATTCTCATCCCCAATCACTCTCAACAATTTTAATTTGACTATCTATCAAATTGTTTTCAGCATAGGTCTTAAACTGAATAAACATTTGTAGAGCCTATCTTTGGTCTTTTATGGAAAAATGCAAGAATATCTACTATAGTCATCCAAGAGCACACATAATAATGATAACCATTCATCAAAACAATTGGTGATGGCCCCCAAAGATCAGTATGGATCAATTCAAGTGGTTTTGTGGCATGTGAAATGGAAACTTTAAAGAGAAGAGAGTGAGACTTGCCAAACTTGCATGATTCACAAAAGATAGATTCTTTTTTATTACTGGAAATGACTTCCAAATTACAGTCAGTAATAACTTGATTTATCAAAGAACCATCCTCTCGTCATATCACTAGTACAAAAAAGGTGATTTAGACTGGCACATTTAGACCGGTTTTAGTGGATGAGATCTAAAAGAAATGCGTGGTGGCATTTTTGTAATTATAAATAACTTAGGAGATAGATTATTATATTAACCGGTCTAAAAAATATTATTTAGACTGGTTCTACACTAACCGGTCTAAAAAGAATAAGCCTTTTACTTTTTAGACCGGTTACTGAAAGAACAAGTCTAAAATATATTTATTTTAGACCGGTTAATAGGATAACTGGTCTAAAATAAAGCTTTTTAAGACCGGTTCTTCTAACAACTGGTCTTAAAATTCTGCTTTTAAGACCGGTTGTTAGAGAACCGGTCTTAAAAAGCTTTTAAGATCGGTTATCCTATTAACCGGTCTTAAAAGCTTTCCCCAATATTTTTGCGCCTCCACTCCCCGCCCATCTCCATTCTAAAATCCCTCTTCTATTCTGAATCAGCCTAGCTTCTTTAATCCCAATATTTTCTCTCCTCATCCTTTGACTCCTCGTCCCTTACTTGATCTTTGAATTGGAACAATCGAATCCGGCCGGTCTAGCTACTCGTGGTTATCGCTCGTGGGTCACCGTCTTCCTTTGCTTTAGGTGGTCAGCTCCGTCCGTTATTCATTGCATTTCAGGGACGTCTTCATCGTCATCCTCTTTTTTGAGGTATGCTAGCTCATCCTCTACATTTACCCCTCTACAATTACTAAATAGAAGCTGTTGCATCCAGATTTGGAATTCCAGTTGGTGTGTTTGGTATTTAAAACCGTCTCATAAAAATCTGTCTTAGTTTTGCCAATGATTGTATGAGCAGAAGTTTTGGTGAAAACTGAATAGTTGTTCAAGCAGGATTTGGTTTAGTGTACTACAAACTACTGTGTAATTAGTGAATTTATTGAATGCCAATGTCAGTGCCTTACCATTATTCTACTCTGAGTTTCATATTACAAGAACTTTAGCTTTTGACGAGAAGATATGGACCTTATACCTGCACCATTTTTGCCAACACCGACAGGTTTATTGATGACTATTTTGATAATAATTCAAATTACTGAAAGAACCACTCTACCTTGAAGCTTTATTTGGAGAATAGACCCTCTCTTGTCATGCATAAACCTATTGATGACGCTTGTGAGTCTTTTACTTAAATTTAAATTTATCAAATATTTCATTCATAGGAAAAGAAGATATTTTTTTTTCAATTATAATGTAAATTATAATGTATTATTCATGATTAAATCCTTCGAATTTAATGATGATTTCCTATTCTGCTAGTAATTTGTAAACTGTTTTAGGCAATAGTGCTATACTCTGATCAATGGACAAGAAAAATGAACACAGAATGGATAAAAAGGTAAAGGAGAGTCGATTGGATTGGACATTAGCTTGGGGCCAAAGAATATAGCTTGCACACTGATAAGAGAATTTTGAAACTTCAATGGGTCATTCAAATTCCAGCACCAGCCAGGCCAATGAAAATTAATGTTGTATGACAAATAAATGAATTTACTAAACAAATAAAACCATTCACAACACAAATAAGGCCATTTGTCTTCTTAATTCCAAAAGTGTAGTTTGGTCATTACCTTTGGCTAAATTCTTGATAAATTTGCTTGCACTCTACTGTAACTGGAATTACTGTCAAAGTTATGCATTAAGCTGTCATGCATAGTTTCCTGAAGTCTGGGATTTAAATAAATTTCTGCATCATTATGAAGCTTTTGCTAAAATTGAGCAAATCTATTTGGCATTTTCTGTGACTTCGATATGAATTTCTTGTCTGCTTTTTGTTTCTGCAGGTTGGGTTAGGGCAAGTATTATCTTTGTCACGCCCTTATCTCAATTTCAACCTTTTTCAGAGTATTTGCGGAAAACGATATGCGGTTCGGTAGGCAACACATGAATAGCATAAATATATTGATAATATGAGCATGATTACAGAAATTCCCCATAGTGGTTAGCACATAATAATTACAAACCTTGTAGCCGTACAGGGCTACTTGAGTGTCTATCTCGTCCCAGTGAAACGGAGACATATTCTTGACTTCGTTCCGCCACTGCAATCCTCTCGTGTAGTTCTCTTCTTTGCTCTCAACATATCTTTTGTCTTCTCCTATCTAAATTGTTGGTAGGGGAGGGTGAGATTCGAGAGAATCTCAGTAGGAAATAGATACCATAATGCATGCATGATAGATGTTGTGTATGACATGTTAGCTTTATCTAGATACATACTCCATAATGACATTTCTGCATGCTCAATGTTTCATGTAACAAAACTATGGCCACAGTGAAAATAGAAACAGAACTTCATTTATTCAAGTATGCTCTACACAATCAAGTAAAGCAATCATATACATCACTACACAAGCAAAGATATCAAATACATACAAATAAGGTAAGTCCCCTACCTTTAGTTTTTCTCACCGATTAGCGTGCCAGCAACTCGGGCTCTCAGCTCGATCCTACAATTCCAAATATACCATTTAGACATTTCCATAGTTTTTCTGGGGGTTATATGAGTCTATCTTGAAAAATTACTAAAATGCCCCTGGGGACACGGCCTGGCCTCGCTGTACTTGGTCTGACTGTACTTTTCCCGAAATTCTAACTTGGGCTATTCTAACATATTTTCGCCCAAGGAATCCATTTCCAGACTCGGAATTATCAAATTCATTGTCAAATGACAAAATTACCTGGGTAGCCGCACCTTAAGGGTTTCAAGGGCGTTTTCATAATTATGCTTTTTCGACATTTTCCGAAAAAGTGACCAACTATAACCCCAGCTAATTTTCTATTTTGAACTTAATGGAATCATCAAATTATTGAAAATCCAACTCTAAGGCCCATTTCTAGAGCTGGCTGAAACTTATAGGAACTCTAGGGGAAATTGGGGTTTTTCGGTTTCAGCTCTGTAAACACTTTTCTTTCTACTCCTAACCACTTTATTGACTATTCCATTAGGTTACAACTACCATTTAGTACCAATTTGGGTAGCATAACCTCTAGGCCAACCCATTTCAAAAAAATTAAAACCAATGGCAATTCAGTGAAATTTCATCGATTAAATTGCCCACAGCAGCTAGAATAGTCAATATATGAAGGTCTGGAAGTTACCTCAAGCTCCCTCTAGTTTTTCCTCTTCTTGGCTAAAACATAACCTCCTTAACCATGAAAACTGAGCTTCCAAACCTTAAAGAACATAAAGGAGTAGCTTAGGATCGGAGTTATACGCGTTATGAGCTAAATCTTCGGAGGAATCGGCTTACCTTGTGAGATTTCTTCCCTTTCTCTCTCTAGACTCTCTCAAATTTCTCTCTCTATTTCAGCTGAGATTCAAGTCAGAAATGGGGCTGAAGAGGGAGGAGGATGATTATAATAATGTATCCCATTTAATTAATTAATTTTCCCAATTTTCGGATTTTTACAAAATGTTGGCAGATTTCTGCCCAAACTTTGAAAAATCATAAATAATTCTAAAAAAAGAGAATTGGAGTGATTCCAAAGCCTATAGAACCCTTATTGAGTCTAGTTTCAAGGAAAAATATAGAAATTTTCTAGATGGAATCACAAAATTCCCAGAATTTCAATCTTTGCATATTGTTCCAGAAATTTCACAGTTTTTCTGTGCTGAATTCAAAAATTCATATCTTTTTATATATAACTCTAATTGAGTTATATAACCTATCAAATTAAAGCTTAGATGTCTACTTTCATCTTGTAAAATTTCATAATTTTTTATCATCATTTGATCATTCAAAATCACATGACAAGCTCAGTACCTCATAGGCAATTTCACTGAAAACATAATTATAATCTCCAAAATTCACCATTTTACTTTCTTAATACCCCAAAGATATAAGAATCATTAGGGGATAAATTTGGGACACCTACTAAACTGGGGCTTAGTAGTCCGCTTAATTTAGGCTTATTCCCAAGCCTCCAATCCCAAATTTCGAAATATTACAATCTTCATCTGAGTTTTGCTGCACATTCTATTGCACTGGTCTGCTTTAACATTGTCTAAACTCATTCCTAGTTTTTCACTGTTTCTAGCCTCTGTTTGAAGTGGATGTTGTTTGAAACTTGGTGAAAATGTGCATTTGCACTTCATTTACCTTGCTGGAACAAAATTGAGTCTTTGGAAAGTTGTTATAGTAAATTAAATCTGTGAAATACTTTCCCAATCTGTTGAGTTAGGGACTGAAACTATAAGTGCATTTGCGCTGAAATTGAGCCAATAAAGTACACATTACTTGCTACCATATTCTTCCATACTGTAATTAAAGTGCTGCAAATGAATCATCAATGTGTGACTGGCTTGTTTGAAAATTTGTTGCTGCTATAGACTGCTGCCTTTGAAGATTGAAATTGAAATATGTGATTGTTCTGTACTGCTATTAAAATAGGTTCATTAAACATGCTGCTGGAGTTGGGTTCTATTTCTGTTATCATTCTGACCTTTTGCTTGTTAACCTGATATTGAGAGTATATATTCACTTGTGCATAACTTGAATTAAACAATCATGAAATTTGTGAAATTATCCACTGTGTAGATAAGATTTTTTGAACATCCACTATGTATATATATTAAAGGGACCCTTTTTAAAAAAAATATAGAACCTTTAAGACCGGTTGTAGCTACAACCGGTCTTAAAAGGTCTGACCTTTAAGACATGTTGTAGGCAAAACAAGTCTTAAAGGTGACCTTTAAGACTGGTTTTAGGAACAAATGGTCTAGTTTGAAAATCTGACTTAATTTTCGGGTTTATTTGAAAAGGTTTGAAAAGCGGTGTTTCAATTCTAGTTTCGACTTTTCTTGAAGAAACTGGTGTTTGAACAAAATAATCACCTAATACCTGAAGGTATTGGTTTATGTAATTGTTTTGTTCAACAATGTTCTTAATATCTGTTGGGTCAATGGGTTTCTCAATGTTTTTGAATTTGAAAGGTGCAGCCATAATTGGTTGACATCTGTCATCAGCCAAATCAAAAGATGTTATGACTTTTGAAAAGGATTCCCAAATTGGAGATACAGACTCTAACCCTTCTGAGTCGCAACTCCAAATCAACCATCAACACTGGAAAAAGCCTTCAAAACTCTATTACCATAGAGCTAGCCCTCCAGACATTCTGGTTGAAGAACGAATAAACCAAAACTTTAAGTCCTTTAACGCTGACAATATCTATGAATGGAACATAGATGGTCAAAGTGAGTCAAACATTCTCCAAACCCTTCAACAAATGTCCATGGTAAGTACCGCATATCAAACTCAACATGATTATTCAGATGAGATGATTACTAATCTTATAGTTTCCGGGTTTACTGGACAACTCAAAGGTTGGTGGGATAATTATCTTTCTCCTGAAGATAAAAACACCATTTTTACATCTATTAAAACCGAATCTGATGGAACACCCATTACCTCAAACGGCCAACCCATTCCAGATTCAGTAAACACTCTTCTTTTTACAATTATTAAACATTTTGTTGGAGATCCATCTATCTGGAAAGATAGATCGGCTGAACTTCTTTCAAATCTTAAATGCAGCACCTTATCTGATTTCAGATGGTATAGAGATACTTTTTTGACTAGAGTACTCACCAGAGATGATGCTCATCAGCCATTTTGGAAAGAAAAATTCCTAGCTGGATTACCTAAGTCTTTAGGTGATAAAGTTAGGGAAAAATTTAGAAACCAAAATGATGGCAACATCCCTTATGAGCACTTGACATATGGTCAATTAATCTTTTATGTCCAAAAAACTGCTCTTAAGATTTGTCAAGATGATAAAATCCAACGTCAACTTGCAAAAGAAAAGGCCACAGATAGGAAAGAATTAGGAACTTTCTGTGAACAATTCGGCTTTCCTCCTTGTAAGCAATCTAAACCTCACCGCAAACCTTACCATAAAAAGAAAAAACATGTGTCTATCAAAGATATAAACCCAATACACCTCCTCATAGACTTGAAAAGGAATTTCGCTCAAAACCAAAAGTTGATTTTCCTAAACAAACAAAAGTTACTTGTTTTAAATGTGGTAAACCGGGTCATATTTCCAAATATTGTCATTTGACTCGAAAGTTGAAAAAGATTAAGAGTATTGAAGAACCTCTTCTTGAACAAATAAACAATCTTTTGATTGAAACTTCTGAATCTGAATCTGAAAGTAGTTCTTCTGAAGATCTTAATCAAATTCAAAACGAAGATCTTCTAGAAAACTCTTCCTCAGAAATTAATGTTATCACGAAGGAACATGATTTACTTCTTGATATTATTACTAAACTTCCAGATTCTGATAAAGGAGAATATTTGTTTAAACTAAGAGAAATTCTCAATCAAACTCCAACTTCTTCAAACTCTAAACCTCCTATTCTTTTCAACAAATATGATTTAACAAATGTTTTAAACAAGTTCAAACATTCTGTTAGACCAACAACCCTCCAAGACCTTCAGTACGAGGTAAATAACCTCAAAACTGAAATCAGTCTTATCAAACTTCAACAAAACACCTATGCAACTGCTATATCCCAAATACAGGATATTCAACTTGCAACTCAAACTGAAGGGCAACATAAAACACCATCCGATCAGGAAGACAATAATCTTTCTGATCTTTCTGAACCATTTTTAAACTTGATTTCAAAAATATTAGTTCAAAAGTTTTATGTTCAAGCCAAGATTATTATTAATAATGATTTTGTCTTGGATCAAACTGTTCTGTTTGACACAGGAGCTGATTCTAATTGTTTTAAAGAAGGAATCATTCCTACAAAATACTTTGAAAAAACAACTGAAAGATTTAATGGTGTCAATGGCTCACGCCTAGATGTCAAATACAAAGTTTCAAATGTTGTTATTGAAAATGAAGGTTTAAAGATTCAAACCCCATTTATATTAGTTAAAGATATGGGAACCCAGATTATTCTTGGAGCGCCATTTGCAAGGCTATTATTCCCATATATGACTGATGTAGATGGAATTTCAAAACAATATCTAGGTAAAACAATCTTATTTCCTTTTACTCAAAACCCCAGAATTAAAGAATTAAATCTTCTTTCTTCGAAACAACAAGAAGTTAATTTTTTGAAGGAAGATATCTCTTTTAAACATATAGAAACTCACCTATGTCAAGCACAAATTAAACAACAAATTCAAACTTGTCTTACAAAAATCCATCAAACTATTTGCTCGGATTTACCAAATGCGTTTTGGAATCGCAAAAAACATGTTGTTGACTTGCCTTATGAAACAGGTTTTTATGAAAAACAAATACCAACCAAGGCACGACCAATTCAAATGACTGCAGAACTTCTTGAAACCTGTAAAAAGGAAATTCAAGAACTTCTAAACAAAAAATTGATTCGCAAATCTAGAAGACCTTGGTCTTGTGCTGCTTTTTATATAAATAAAAATGCAGAAATAGAGCGTGGAGCTCCTAGACTTGTAATCAATTACAAACCATTGAACGAAGCATTACAATGGATTAGGTATCCAATTCCAAAACAAATCTGATCTACTTAAACGTTTGTATTCTGCAAAAATCTTTTCCAAGTTCGACATGAAATCTGGATTTTGGCAAATTCAAATTTCTGAAAAAGATAGGTATAAAACTGCTTCTACTGTGCCTTTTGGTCAGTATGAGTGGAATGTTATGCCTTTTTGGTTTAAAAAATGCTCCTTCTGAATTCCAGAGAATCATGAACGAAATTTTTAATGATTATAGTCAGTTCATTATCGTTTACATTGATGATGTTTTGATCTATTCTCATTCAATAGAACAACATTTTAAACATGTTAATCATTTCATTAAAATTGCAGAAACAAATGGTTTAGTAGTTTATAAACCTAAAATTAATCTTTTTCAAACTAAGGTTAGGTTTCTTGGTCATTGGATTTACCAGGGATCCATAACGCCAATTGAACGTGCAATTCAATTTGCAGATAAATTTCCAGATCAAATCATTGACAAAACACAACTTCAACGATTTTTGGGATGTTTAAACTATGTTGTTGAGTTTATTCCTCATCTTAGCAATTTCATTAAACCGCTACACCAGCGTCTTAAAACGAATCCTCCTCCATGGACGGATATCCATTCAAACGTTGTCAAGCAGATTAAACTCCAGGTTAAGGAACTTCCTTGTCTTAGCCTTCCTGATCCTTCTGCTTACAAAATTGTTGAGACTGATGCCTCTGACATTTGTTATGGTGGCATTCTTAAACAACGTTTAGACGGCAAAGAAAAAATTGTCTCTTTCACATCTAAACATTGGAATACTGCACAGCAGAATTATTCCACAATTAAAAAAGAAATTTTGGCAATTGTTTTATGCATTTCCAAATTTCAATATGATCTTTTAAACCAAAGGTTTTTAGTTCGCATTGATTGTAAATCGGCAAAAGACGTTTTACAAAAAGATGTTAAAAACCTTGCATCTAAACAAATTTTTGCCAGATGGCAAGCAATTTTAAGTGTTTTTGATTTTGACATTGAATTTATCAAAGGCACTTCAAACTCCTTACCAGATTTTCTTACCCGTGAGTTTCTTCAGGGTAGGTAGTGAGTGAACCAACAAAATGCCCAGAAAAAAGAAAGAACCTAATGATAAACAAAAGAGTGATAAACTCCTGAGTGTCATGCAAGATGCTCAAAATCAAACAGTCTCTAGCGAAAGTCTGGAGGCGATCATGCAACAACTTCTACAACAATATGGATCCCAAACACAAGGATCCCAGCAGCAGAAGCAGTCTCAAACAGAGTCATCTACTCCATCTGGGTCATCGATCCAGAAACCTCAAACAGAAGCAACCTCTACAAAAGAGATTTTAAAATTTTATGAACAGGCATATGCCCAGAGGAAACTTCCAAATCAAACATGGGAACAGGTAGTGAAAAAAGGAAAAAACACAGCCCTTGTACCATTTTCCCCAATGACTAAACAAGAGTATGACAGGTTAAACCAAGCACCCCAAAGTCTACAAGCTTGGCTGAGACCTTCTACTCCTCCAACTCAAAAACAACTGACAACTGCAGTCTCTTCATCCAGAGCAATTGTCAGTCTACCCCAAACACAAGCCAGCACGCATACGCCTTATTCCCATAAAGAGGCTTATGCAAAACACATTCTACAGGTGGAACCAGAGTTTTTTCACCAAAATCCAAATCAGGTAGCCCTGAATGTCTTTCCTCCGAGATTTCATTTCAGGCCTTCTGATTTGACAAAAACCCGAGAATGGTATGAGATAATACTGGTTCATACTGGGTCCATTTTGATTAAACGAAAAACGGACAAAAGAACTGGACCAATGATTACTCATTCCTCTCTCCAGATTTTAAAAGTTCTCACCCCTTCCCAGTAGGGACAAAATTTATTTAAACCAAAATTTTGAGAAATTGACTATGAACCCAAAGGATATACTTACTGGGATTATGTTGATGCATGGTCCAATGTCTTTTGGGATCAAAATGAACTTTTTACACATACTTGGTTTATCTACTTCAAAACAAAAACTGAGTATGATTTTCCTCAATGGTTTGTTCACTGGTGGGGATTCTTTGGTCCTGTACTAGAGATATTACCCCCAAAGGTTATACAAGCCTTTAAATTATTTAAACAAAAATTCAATATTGGTGAGGATCCTTTCCCAATTGATCTTCACTATTTTTCAAAATTATCTGTATCTTGGGTCTTTACCTGGAATTACAGATTTTCTAGAACAAATCAAGGATCTACCCTCTTACCAACTCTACAAAGACTTCCCTCTGTAAGATGGTGGGCCAAATTTGACATCAGCAGAATTGACAGTAGAGCAGTTGATAAATGGTTCAAGGAAAATCCTCAGCATCTTTGTATGACGGAACAAAGCAAATTCCTGAATCAAAAATCGAGGATTACGTCTATCTTAGCTGGAACCACAGATAAGGCTAATCTTATCAGTAAACTCAGCTCAATGCTACAAGTTCTACAACAACAAGACCAAATGGCTTCGACCAGTCAACCAGTCTCTTCAGCAGCCTCAGACAATCAAGAGGATGATGAAGAAGAGTTTGTTGTAGATTTAGATGAAGATTAAATGCTCGAAGACTTAGAATTATTTTTAGGTTTTTGATGTAAACATACGAAAGCACTGTAGCACTATACACCGTAGTATACACAGTAGCTTTCACCGTATAGTACTGTAACACCATGTGTCGGCAGTACTGTGCAAATAGTACCAACTGGAACTGTTTAAACAGTAACAAGTCACCGGTCAACTGTTCACCGGAACTGTGTAAACAATACAAGTCACTAGCCGGTTACCAGTCACCCTAAACAGTATCCTCACCTGTCTATTTAAAGTCGATTTAGTCTCAGTCTGAGGCAGGTTCGATTAGGCTTAGAGAGAGAACTAGAGAGAGAAGCTCTGAGCTCCTCCGACGAGTCTCCTCCCTCTCCTCCCTCCGGCGAGTTTCCTTCTTCCCCTTTCTATCTTTGTAAGTGCTTATGTTTTCATTTCAATAAAATTAATCAGTTTCTTCTACTTTTCTTTGCATCATATCCTTCCCTCCTCTGATGACCAGGGATTAGCAGATTTAATGAGTTAATCACTGGCAGGTTCTACTGCCGCCGATTAATTTCATTCGCAATCTCATCGGACATTACAGAGCATCCCCTCTGCATGCATCATTTAATACTTTAATTATGTTTGTAATTTTGCCTTAAGAAGTCCGTCTTCTTCCCTCTTCACATGCTCCTCCCTTTCTTTAGTTAGATCCGTCTTCGAGGCCCTCCCCCGTCTTGGTAAAAATAACAGATTTTTTAGACCTGTTGTAACAAGACCTAATACATAACCGATTTAAAAAGTCTTTTTTAACCGGTCTAAAAAGTCAATTTTCCATTAGTGTATAGTTTAACGATACATTTCATGTTGTTGTTCTCTCATTCTCTACTTTCTTCACGTACCTTTAATATTGTTTTTTTTTTAATTTCTCCACTTGCCACTTTTATATACTCTTTTAGTCTTTGATGTAAGACATATTTATCTATTTTGGGTAGACTAATGAAGCAAAATAAATTATTTAATTATAATATTTGTGGTGCCAACTCTCTCATTTTTGTGTAACATTAAATTATTTATCAGTTTATAAGTTAGTGAAATTAGTTTCAAGAAAAATTATAAATATAAGAAATAAATTAGAAGAAGTCTTAAATTTATAACCAAAATTCACCCCAAACTAGGTTTATAAGTTTTACGGTGCACAATTAGATATAGTTGTGATGTGAAGGTCACTCAAGTATGCATATGAGCTAGAATAGAGAGATAAATTTTATTACCACAAAAATAGTAATATATGATGGTTATTAACAGCCATAAAACATGGTTTCAAATCGTCACATATATGAGCGCTATGTATGCTCAATGCAGATATATTACGATTCTGAACTGTTGTTTATTTTGGACCCATTATAACGATTCTAATATAACACTCATTACGGATTGAGTCTTGATGAGGTCATAATATTGCATTGATATGATAATAATTAACAGGCACATGTGATTAACTGTCATAATATATAGTAACACTTGAATGATACATAACGGTCTCATATTGACAACCATGATTTATTCAGTAACATATCTAATGGTTCTTATGTAAGAATCATTACTTTTAATAAAAGTAAATAATGGTGTCACGTAGACAGTCATTATGTATTTAGTACATTAATAATGGTTTCTAAATATAAACTGTGAACTTTTATAATAAATTACTGTTATTATATAATAACCGTGATGTTTGGATGTGGGACTCTTCAAATGAGAGTTTCTGAGATAGTTGGACTTATTTATATATAATAGAATAGTACCTCCAACATCAAATGGCTATACAATTCAGAATGGATCAAGACATTCCACGTTTTGTGGGGAGAATCAATAGTAATTATTGACATATATACATGATAATGTAATTGTTGACCTATAAATTGTGTCTCGACATTGAAATTAATCTGAGAAAGCTAAGACTAAGGGGGAAAACGTACAAATATGTGTATAGAAAAAGAAGCTTGGGGTATGTAAACCTTTGAGCAAAGCTAGGCATATACAAATCCTTGAGCTTCTCAAGGGTATGCTTATCCTTTGTAGCCTTTCTTATATGCATATTCATATTTCTTTCACCCCGTCATTGCTTTCCTAGCTTAATTACTGAAGAAACACAAAGTATAGGTGATGAACACTTACATTATGAGATATATAAGTTAGGAGTGCGATTGATTCTGCTTCTGAATATATGACGATGCATATATTTAATCGTTATATATTCTTGCACGACCTCTGCCTCTACATACAATATGTTTATTCATTGTAACCGTTATTTATTAAGTATTATATATACTTAAATCTGTAGTAGTGTTTATAGAACATAGTTATTGCCCGTTTTGAAGGAGTACTTTGGGGTTATAAGGTTGTGCTCACAAGAATTAAAATTTTATAGGTGTTTGTTGTTTGCTTTGTTTTGTTGCATCTAAAGATTTTAAACTTTCAGTCAATATTGACTAATTGTTTTAAGCTTGATGATATTTATATTAGTTCTTGCTTTTCGCTAAGGGAAAAAAAAGGGAAGAAAATAAGCAAGAGCTACTCATTTAGTAGTTTTGTAATGTGTCATAATTTATACTATTCATAGCTTGTGAATAATGCAGCTTTTAATGGACTTTATATTGATAATTATAGATATATAACGAAAGTCTGTGAGCCTCTATGAAAGGATATAGTTGGCATTACAATCCTTTAGGATTTAGGAATTGGTTATCTTCTCAATATAGACTCCTCTCTAAACTCTGGCGGCAATAGCTCTATGACTTCCCAGAATCCAAATCTTTAAATTCATCTGTAATCCATCACCATGGCTTGCCTATGAAATCTGACGACATGGAACAGGAAGATGACACATATAACTTATTGCAGGGTTAGAGAGAGAACATAAGTTATGAAGAGTTACTTAGAAAATTAGAAACAATATTGTCACAAAAGTTTTTTAGGTTTAGAATGGCCTATTACTTTTAAAAGGTTAACTGTCAATGTCAACGTTAATTTTTTAATGATATAAGGCAAAATTGCTATGTTTTGAGATTTTTGAGATAACATTAAACCTAAAAAAACGTATTGGAGCAACATTGCTCATCAGCGAAAAACTTTAGAAGAAAATTTGCACCTTAACCGAAGAAAATTTGTTAAAAATACAGAAGAGCTGAGAATTTCAAACTTGAAAAATCTCAAAAAAAAGAGATTATGATTTTGAAGAGTCATATCGAGAAGCACGAGGATCAGCTTGACCATGTTCAGAATGAATTGAATATGAAAGAGGACAGGTAATAGGGTTGCAAAAATAAGCAGTTGCGTTGGAAACCCCATGCAAAAATTAGTTTTTCTTCTGACAAAGTTGATATATCTGACTGCGGCTGATTTTTCTCTAAAGAGACCTTTTCCTGGGCATTAAGCATTTCAACCTTCAGTTTGTGCATCTCAAGTTCATTATTCACCCATTCGTCTTCCTTTTTGTTCCTCTTCTGAGATTTTGCTTCTTTCCCAATAACCTAATTACAAACAAACTGAAACTTTCTCAGTTGCTTGGAGCTATAAAATATGATTTGATCTGAATGGACAGCTAAGGCAGTTGTGATCAAATATCTTCTATTCTACGCTTGAATGAATCCTCTTCGCTTGTATTTCAAATGTCTCATACATATAATCAAAGATAATTACGTCGTCTTGTTTTCCATGATATTGTAGTGTTACTTAGCAATTTATTTTTTTTTGCTGGACAACAAATATACCACAATTTGACCTGTTTTTGACGCTTCTGTCGATTCTTGCTAAGGAATGGCTTACTTGAAACCAAGCTAAACTTATTATTGTCTGATGCAGACAGTTCAATCAGGGAGATCTTTCATTAAGTTCAACCGAAAAACTCTGTTCAGTTAAATAATATTTGATTCTTCTACATTGTTATTCTCGTCATCATTTTCATGTCAAAATTTGACATCCTTTTTTTATCCTTTGACTTGTGTTTTTTGAATGAAGATGATATTCTATTAAGATAAATGTTCTCAATGAAACACAGGCAAATTCTGCTAATCCCAGGAAATTTCCATTTATATTGCTCGGAAACAAGATTAATATTGATGGGGGAAACAGTCAAGTAGTATGCAGATGATAATGTACTTTGAAGTTTTCTCATATCCTTTATTTATATATATACATATATATATATATTTTAAATTTTTGTAAGAGGATTAATTGAACTTGTGGTATTTTTCTCAAACTAGCACCCTTCCTACCACCTTAGCAGACTTGTAGTTAGTTTCATGATAGCATGTGTTAAGTTTAATTTTCTTGAACTCAGGTGTCTGAGAACAAAGCAATGGACTGGTGTGCTTCAAAAGGAAATATTCCTCACTGTGAGACATCTGCAAAAGAGGACTACAATATAGATATTGCTTTTTTGTGTATTGCCAAGACTGCTCTAGCTAATGAGCAAGGGCAGGACATGTAAGTTTTTCTTTAAACTTGCTTGCATGTAATCAAAATCATATCAAGATATTTGCATCCTATATATATATTTGAATGTTGGATTTTTGCCTCAATATTCAATAAGAATGATAGAACCTTAAGCAACTATGTAGTAATCATACTAGGAAACGAGAATAACAATTCCACAATCCAAAACACACCCACTTCGATGAGTTTTCAAATGTACTCTTATTGTCAACTGTACTAAGAATTTATCTTATGACCCATATTCATCTATATATTTCCCGGAGACATGTATATATGATTGTTTGATTCTCTATCTAATATTACTTTTATTGATGATCAATGTTGGAAGGTTAAGGATTCATATTGGTTAATTTGTCTTCATTCTTTAAGAGTGTTCAGTGTCTAAATGCACTAATTTAATATGCATCCATTCAGAGATCATTGTTGGACATATTTTCTAATTCTATCTTTCAATTAATATTCCATTATTAATTGCAGATACTTCCAAGGTATTCCAGGCGCTTTCCCTGAGAATGAGCAAAGGCGAGGGTGTCCATGCTAATACAAAAATTCTTGCTGACTTGTTTGATACACTGTCCTTTGAACCACATTTTTTTGGGTCCTATAATGATTCTCCACCCTTCCCCCCCTTTTTTTTAGTTTGTGTTGGGAACTTATATTTGATCTTTGACTTGATTATTCTGTTGAATGTTGATTGTGAAGGACTTGTAAGCATGTTCCATTGAATTGCCACAAGTTGTTTGAGCTGCTTAGGCAAATTTTGCAAGTGGCATTTTATTGACAGTCCTTGATGTTAGGCTAATCTCTGATACTTTGTATTTTAATTTTTTTTTATAGCCTTTTTAGTCACACGGTGTCCACGATCTTTTTGGATCTTATTATCAAGTATATAAGAAACTTACTAATTTGGATTGAGGTTTTGTGATTAGAATGCTTCTCATAAGGGGCTTTTTTTTTTTAACAAGGTGATATTCGAACTCAATTTATTTACTTTGTAATCTAGCTAGTTTACTATTAGACTAAATACTCTTGGATGCTTGCATTTCAATTTAGTTGGTTGAATGTTCTGAATTGTGGTAGTCCTAAGTACTTCATTATTGTAAAATAAATCTACTAGTCAAGTTTTTCTTTTTTTAGGAAATCATTTATTTGAAATTTTGAAGTTTAAGTAGTATTTTTTTTTCTCAATTATAAATCAATTTTTTAAAGAAAAATTGATCTATAAAATTTAGATAAAGTTTATTACTTGAAAATTTTATTTTATAAATTATTTCATTTTCTATTTAAAATATATAAAGAAAAAATCAATTTATGTTCAATAATAGATTAGTGTTTAATAAAATATATTTTATTTACACCCACGTCTAGCGTTGTAAAATACCTTTTCAATATACTCAATATTCTCCTAAACTAATTTTTGGTTCATTCTACACTCTAGTGATATTTTGTACATCTAACATTCTAATTATTTTTTCAATAGCATTCAGTATCCAAAATGTGGTAGAGCTATCAAAACGGGCCGAGTCAGTCAGGCTAGCCAGTCTAAGTGAGGGCCAGGCTTTCCTTTCTTTGATGCATTTCCTGTGTAAAGTGATCGAGGCTTGCATCGGTGCTCTGATTTTTTGTGGATACTTCTGCAAGTCAGTTGAATTCTAGGTATGCCCAAAATACTTACATGGTATCAATTTCTACTGTTTATGTTTTTACATGGATAAATTCTAATGAAAAAGTATAGAGAGGGATTATAATGGATGATTTAAATTGTCATCTATCCTTGCTATGAAGAATTGTTGTCCATAGTTATAGAGGCATGTATTAGTCGAAGTTTTTCTGCTACATATTTGTTCATTTTTGCCATTGGTATCTCTCTGTCTTCAAAACTTCACAAGATCATATATTTCGATAAAGATGCCCTTGTTTCTTAATTTTTTTTCCTTCATTCTCTAATGTTTCATATGATGTATGTGTCTTTTAAATGTGAACAAAAACTTGGTATGTGAAAGTTTGGGACTCCAATAGGAAAGAAAACATCCATCGATCTTGGCCGTTAGTATTTATGAAATTGGGTAATAGGAAAACCAAAGTTTCTAGTCAACAACATATTGTTATAAAAATGTAAAGGACAAGAAAACGAAGGATCCATACCGAAGGATTAATAGGAATAGAAAGAAAAACCATAAGAACGGAATCATTTCCCAACTTTGAGATTGGGTCATGAGGAAACGGTGTTTTTAAGCCACAAAATTAGTTTCATTATGTAGAGTTTGAAAAAACGAAGAGAACGACACCAAAACATGAGAAATGGATGTCGGAACGAGATACGGAGGTGAGAAGTGTCGGGTCCCACAGAACCAACCCTTCTCACCAGCCAGGTCGAATTTGACCTGACTGGAGGTTTTAGATGACACCCAAATTCCAAACGACATTGTTCTAGTTTCAAGGGTGCCTCCTCCTTCATAGTGATACGGCGTCATTTCGCTTAAAAAAAAATTCAAACAGCATTATGGGCTTTGCGAGTATTTGACCAAATAAAAAAAGTTCTTAATGGGCTCTGAAGATTGGGCTGAGATTGTTTAGAAAAGAAGGATCTGGGCTTTTTTTAATGTATGATCCGGGCTATTTTCATTTTGGGCCAGAAAAAGGTTTTTTTTTTTTTTCTTTTGAGTTTTCCCCATATATTTTGTTTTCTTCTTTTCTCATGGGACGTGTGAGTGCTTATTTTGGCTCCGATTGACACATAATTTATTTCCAAAAATTCCTAAACTCATAATTTATATTTTAACATATGATTTTTCTATTTTTAAAATATGTTTGGGTCTGTATTGAATTTTTTAGTGCTGTTATAATGTTTTTTGTGCGTTTAAAAAAAATTCTGAATATATTTTTTTATCATTATGTTTTATTTTTGATAAGTATAAGTCAAGAGAATTTTAAAAGCACTAAAATCAATTCAAATAGCATTATGGGCTTAGTGAGTATTTGACCAAATAAAAAAAGTTCTTAATGAGCTCTGAAGGTTGGACTGTTTAAAAAAGAAGGGTTTGGGATTCTTTTTTTTATGTACGATGGGCTATTTTCATTTTGAGTCAGGAAAAGGATTTTTTTTTTTTTTCGAGTTTTCCCCAGATATTTTGTTTTCTTCTTTTCCTACAGGGTGCGTGAGGGACTCATTTTGACTTTGATTGAGAAACAATTTATTTCTAAAAATTCCTAAATTGATAATCTATATTTAAACATACAATTTTTATATTTTTAAAATATGCTTGGATCTGTGTTGAATTTTTTTAGTGCTATTATAGTGTTTTTTGTGTGTTTTAAAAAATTCTGAAAATATTTTTTAATAATATATTTTATTTTTGATAAGTATAAGTCAAGAGAATTTTAAAAGCACTAAAATCAAACATTTTATTCTATTAAAAAAAAATTTTGAATGTTTTTTCTATATATCCCAAAATTCATAATCTATATTTGAACATATAATGTTTCTATTTTTAAAATATGTTTGGATCTGTGTTGAATTTTTTATTGCTATTATAGTGTTTTTTGTGTGTTTAAAAAAATTCTGAATATATATTTTAATAATATATTTTATTTTTGATAAGTATAAGTCAAGCGAATTTTAAAAGCACTAAAATCAAACATTTTATTCTATTTAACAATTTTTTTCTTTTGAAAAATTTATACCTTAGGGTGAATTTTTTGTACTAGCTTAAAAAAAATAAAGGGAGACCCGGGCAAAAAAAATTTCTGGAGAACAAAATTGAGGTAGTGATATGTGTTTATGTTGTGCGTGTGTGAATTATACTTGAGTACTTATTTAACGCTTCGTGACAAAATATGAGACGATAAATATAAGTCAAGAGAATTTTAAAAGCACTAAAATCAAAGATTTTATTTTATTGAACATTTTTTTTTTTTGAAAAATTTATACCTAAGGGTGAATTTTTCCTAGTAGCTTAAAAAAATAAAGGGAGACCTGGGCAAAAAATATTGCTAGCAAACAAAATTGAGGTAGTGATATGTGCATATGTTGTGCGTGTTGGAATTATACTTGAATACTTATTTAACACATCATGACGAAATATGAGATGATTAATTAACATCTTTTTGGCGAAAAAAATTTAATTAACATTTTAATCAACTTAGTGGAAAAATGATATGGTGATGATACTCACTTTCTACTTTCATTAGAGGTGGAATCAGTGTGTTTTTACTATTCATAACTTCTTTTGATATGTTTCAATAAGGGTGTGTTTGGGATCACATTTGGAAGACCAAACGTGCATATATCAACCGTCAAAAGCTACTTTTTGGTTTTTTGTAATGTTTGGATCTACGTTTTTTTAAGTGGACTTTTAAAGAAAAAACTGCTTTAAGCTATAATTTAAGTATATCAGTGATAAAAGTGACTTTTTTGCATTTTAAATTTTACAAACTTAAGATTGAGTAAAAGTCAGATTATGTAATGTGATTTATATTTGAATTAGTCAGAGCATAAGTGGCTTTTATGAAACTAAACTTGTTTGGATGATTATTTTGAAAAGCAAGTTTAGATGCAAAATGACTAAAAGGGCATGAGCTGTATAATATATAATTTATATAATTTAATAATTTAAGAAAAATATTAAATTAAAATTATAAAAATAAATGTTAGTGTATTATAAAAAAATGTAAATGCTAAAAAGCATTTAATTAAATGTATTCAATAAATACAAATATATGTAAGTATAAAATTAAAAAATAATATAAAATTTTCGGCCAGAAAAATGATATTAAAAATTAAAAAATGATAAAAAAAAATGTTGAAAATGATTTTCACCATCCCAAGCATTAAAAGTAAATACTCGCAGTGAAAACTAAAGAAACGTAAGTGAAGCATAAGGGAGGTGTTGAAGAAGGGAATAGATAACATGGAGGTGTTGATAGATAGGCAAATAAGGACAAAATTGTACGGAGGAAAGAATGAGGAGGGAATAAATGAAGTCATGAATTCGTGACCTTGAAAAGTTATAAAAAGTAGCTTCCCTCGCGTTGTATTGTGGTTTTTGATGATTTTTTAGAAAAAGCACTTATCCAGGAAAACTATCTCAAACATGT
The DNA here is from genome assembly GCA_963210345.1 of Inga oerstediana. NCBI lineage: Eukaryota > Viridiplantae > Streptophyta > Magnoliopsida > Fabales > Fabaceae > Inga > Inga oerstediana. The sequence continues at coordinate 63,533,592 of OY723401.1, read as the reverse complement.
AAAAAATATCCAATCTGACTATTAATCTTTTATAGGAGTGTTCATCAATTTTTTATCCCAATCTTTCCGTTTTGATCCTAGTAAATCGGGACGGGATGAAAATATTGGGATTGGGATCGGGATCGGGATCGAGATTTGGAATGGGACTTCCCAATTCCGAATATATATATATATATATATATATGTACATTTTTTCAAAAATATTTAAGAAAACAAGACCAAATGTAAAATAAAATGTGAAAATCCTCAACATTCTTAAGGTAATATCTGTTTTTTTTAGTTTATTTAGTTAATTTCATTTATTATTTATTAAATAATTCTAATTTTTTATTCTTGTCTTTGTTCTTTTTGCAGTTGAATCGATAACTGTAAGCATGTATTGGACTAATTATATATTTGTATTGAACTTATTTGGTACAATATGATATTAGATAAATTATATATTTATACTAGACTAAAGGAAACACAACAAAAGAAATTCAATGTAAAGATTTTTTTTTTAAAAAAAAAGGAAATCCGGGATCGGGAATTCCCGAAAATTTCCTGATTTTCGGGATTGGGATTGAGATCGGGAATGGTATTTCCCGATCCTGTCCCAATCCCGAACAGCCCTAGTCTTTCATCATTTGGGATCCAAACACATCTTAAAATTTCATATTTTCAGCTTTTCCATTATGGAGAGAGAAGAAGTTTCTATTATGAATTGAGAAAAAATTAAATGCCTCATGAAAAAAACTGGATCCCACCTTTCTTTATTTTAGAATAACATTCTTGTTCTTATAAGATTGCTTGTAGATGAAAATTTTGGTTTTAATTATGTAAGCCTACTGAAAGGTTGATAATGCTTCTTTTCCAACTTTACCCTTATTTATGAAAGTATCCAAATAAAAAAATAAATAATAAAATTTAAGCAAAATAAGGAAAAACTTCCTCATTAGAAATTTAATTGTCATGAATAACCTGATAAGTTTATATAGATAATAGTATTCTTATTAAGGTCATTCTCACCAATTAAATTTTTAAAGAGGGATTTTTCTCCATATTTTCCTGAAATTTAAGTAATTTAGTATTTTTTAATAATACATTAACTATTTTTATTTTATTAAATTCATATCTTTTTAAGTCATTTTACATTCAAACTTATTTTTTACATTAATCGTCCAAATAAGTTTCAATTTATCCAACTGACTTTTTTAAAAGTCAATTTAAATATAAATCGTATTATGCAATCTAACTTTTATCTTATCTTACGTTTTCAAAAGTCATATTGAAAAAAAGTCATTTCTGCCACCGCTAATCCAAACACACCTAAATTGTTGATTTTTTTCGTTTACAAGGAATATTTAAAATACACAAATATCACATTTATTTGGAAAAAATATATTACTTTCCCATAAACCAATGTATGCATTACACTTGGCTCAAACGCAACTTAGTAAAATTCTTAATTTCACAATTGACTTGGTATTATTGTGCGTATTAAAAAGGGCAATGTTACAATCAAAATTATTGCATTCCATTTTTTTTTGGAAGGTTTCCACCATTCTACTTTTAAAAGTTGGGTTATGCTATCGATCAGTTTGGTTCCAACTTTCAAATTTTCCACACTTTAATAGTTAATGAAAGAGACTGCTCATTATTTGTTTTAAATTTTTTAAAGTGTGTGGTGGAAATTAATTTCTATTGTAGTCATATTCTAACTTTATAAAGTCTTTCACAACTGACTTATTTTTCTATGCGTCTCAAAAACGGCAAAGTTAAATTCTTTTTTAGTTATAATTTGATTAGATTAAGACAACAATAGACATATACTCCCCCGTCCTTAAGATAAAATATATTTACCTAATTTGATTAGATTAACGAAGTTAATTATGTTAGTTAATATGACATGTATTTTCTACAACACCATAGTCATCTTTTTTAATTCATTCATTCCTTCTCCTCCTTGATTATTGTTGAGGGTGTGACATCAATAGAGATAAATTAGGAAAAGGTTGACAAATATAAAAACATGTTTTATATTTAGGATCAAGATTAACTCTTCAAATATATCTTATATTAAGAACATAAGAGGGTGCATAAAATCATAAAACTTTGCAGGTTAAAATACACTAAAATTCCTTGAACTTTGAATCAATTGCATATCATGTCCCTAACTTCTAAAATTTTAAATCTAGGACCCTAATGTTTCATGTTTTAACTATCAACTTCCCTATCATTCAAATTACTATTTGTCAACACCCGGTTCCATTTTGATATACACAAAATAATAGAGATCAAGTTCCACAGACACAAGGAAGAGTACACATATACTGATAAAAGTATTTGTTTACAGTCCAAAGTTAACCATACAAAATGCGACAATATATACTACTATTACAAAATATCCAAAAGTATTTTAGACATAGACTATCTATAACCACGAACTTTGTATTTGCCTCGAGACACATGCCAATCACTTTCCTTGGTCTACATCCTTGCCTTTTGATCCATTAGCACCCACTGAAATGTTTTATTTAGAAAAAGGGGTGAGATTCCGAAGAATTCCAGTAGAAACATGCTATCATTCATAAAAAATGTGAAAAGTAAATATGATATGCGCCATGTATGCACCAATTAATGAACAATATAAACATATCATCTGCATGTATATATAAGTAGGCCCCAGCCCCACTAATTTGCACCGGTTGGGTTCTTACTAGCTCCAGTGTAAGTGCCTCTGGCACTAGTGGCCCCTCTCTAGGCAAAGCATATTGATTAATAAAGTATATTTACAACAATGGCATCCAAACAATCATATAACTATGGCATGATATATGAAGGATAATGTCTCTACCTCGAAGTTCTATCGACTCCTTTTTGTGTGCCTCATGAAAAGTGTTGACTTTCGGCTCCCGATTTGATCCTAAAATATTAAATGTACAAGGAATATGTCATAATCTATCCAAGTATCATTCTAAAAACTTCCATAGTGTTTATTTGTGTTATATTAGCCTATGGTGAAAATTTACCAAAATGCCTCTAGCACCCCGGCCCGACCCCACCGTACCCGGCCTGATGGCACGTTTTTCCAAATTTTTTTAAACTATGGCTATCCTGACGTATTTTCGTCCAAGGAATCCATTTCTGGGATTAAAATTACCAAATTCAATGTCAAATTATGAAATTGCCCTTGGCGGCCTTACTTTTAGGGTTTTTTGTAACTATGTTTTTTCGGGCTTTTTCGAAAAAGTGCCCAGCTTAGGAATGAAATTATACCTGTTAGAATCGATTTACCGAAGAAATCACTTACTTTTGCAAGTTTTTCTTCTCTTTCTCTCTCTAGAATTTCGTACTCTCTCACACTAGTTCATATCTGTTAGGGCACGAAAATGAGCTGGAGGAAGATGACGGAAAAGTGTTTTATTATATTATATGATTTTTTAATGATTTGTGAATTTCCAAAAATTCCAAAATCCATTTTATGAACATAAACCCTGTGTACATGTAACCAAGCTCATTAAGCCCAACCAATATTTTCTTCCTCTTGCAACATGTAGGAGACACCTAAGGGTCCCTCTCTACGGTCTCAATTGGTTTCATAACATGTCCAAATTACGTATACACGTAAAGTCACAATTTTGGTCAAAATTGCACTTTTTGCTCAAATTTTCCATAAATTCATATTAAATTGACCAAAATATTCTAAATATATTTTTCCCTTTTATTTTCCTGAACTAATTAAAATTAACTTCAATTAATCAGAAAATAATTGCCATCACCTCTTTTTTTTCCACAATTTCTTCTCTTATTTTTGTTTGGCCAATTTCCATCAATTTTTGGAACAAACATTTTCTCTAATATTTCTCCATTTTTGAACCTTAATATTGGCCTTTTTAAATTATCCAAATTAATTCCATAATTATTTTACCCATTTTCTCATGAATATGAACATTTATAAAATTCATAAATTCCAAATTCATGAATATTCACCATTTTATTGAATTTCTCAAATAATTACAATATATTTGGTGAATATAAAATTTGGAGTATTACACTATTAAAGTTAATGGTTTTTGTGATACCATATTTTTTAATATTTTATTATATATCAAGACATTTAAAAAATGCAACTTAGCATTTTACATTTATTTTAGCCAACTTTTTAATAATATAATGTAGTATCTTAACTCCCTCCACAATAAAATTCTTTTAGGGTCTGTTTGGTGTGAGGGATTTGGAGGGGAATGTAGGGGAGGGAAAATTTTTATGAGTTGAATTTTAAAAGATTAAGGAAGTGGGGTAATAAAATTTTAATAAAGAGAATATATAAGATAAAAGAATAAGAAAAATTAATTAAAAATTTTTAACCCCACGTCTCTAATTTTTTTAAATTCAACTCAAAAATTTTTTCCCTCCGCCCACTTTCCCTCCCCTCCCCTCACACCAAACAAACCCTTATTGTCATGATCCAACTCTGTAAAATATTTCACAATTGATCTGACTTGTTATTATTATTATTATTGTCCGTATCTAAAAGGGCAATGTTGATGTGGCCATTATATACTATTGGTGTTTGTATGAAAGTTGATTATATGGACTAATAAACAACCATATGATGAGTCACAACGTGTGGAATGGGATTCCGACTTCTTTGCTATTATTTTGCCCCAACTTTTAGATTTTCCTCACAATGACACTTTATGAATGCCACTATATTATTTGGATCTATATGTTTGCCGTAGCAGATGGGCATAAGAACACTATATTTGTATGTGTTAAATTTTTGCAAAGTTATAATTAAGATATTTTGGCTAACCTATTATTTTGGCATCTGAGTGGTGTTTGGGAAACTCATAATCAATTAAAAAATTTATTTCACACTTTACGAGATAGAACTTTGAATAATTAAGTTTTAAGCATGCTTTGTTATTATTTAATTGTCGAGCCATCATTTAAATTCACTATGTCATCATTTTTCACAATGGTGTTAACATTATTAATTGAAAATACACTTTATAAACTTTAAAAAGTTGAATTAAAGTGTTGATCATACAAAAATTACCATACGATTCTTTGCTAGTATTCTTGCAAGGATATAGCCACCAAGGTAAAAGAAGTAGAGGAAATTGTTAAAATAACTACAGAGAATAATATTTTTATTAGAGCATTCATGCAGATAATATGTTATGAAATAAAGGGAAAGATGAGAAGAGAAAGAAAGAATGGGTAAAAAGCAAAAGAAGAGAAATTCTCTTTCACTATTCAGTATTGTATGAAATACATAACATATGCTTTTTATTTATAGGCACAATTCTCTAATCTACAATTAATGTGATTTCATAATCATAAGAAATAATGAGAGAGAATAGGAAATAATGATGAATCTGAACATTCATAAATATTATATTTATAATAAATAAAAAGTTGTCTTCGATTAATAGCCTATTTACTTGTTGTCTGATTCAATTAATATATATTTGAAAGTTTGTCACTTATATAATTTAAGACAATTTTTTTACCTGAGTAATTTAGGAGAAATTCATACTTAGCCTATTACAAAGAATTGAAGACATTAGTTACCTTGATTAAGCTAGAAAGAATTTTTTTAAAAAAAGGGAAATTCCAAAAAAAAAAACCTTCAGATTTGAAAATCTCAAATCAATTATTTCTTAATAAAATCTCAAATCAATTTCTTTTAATTGAGGTGGTGGACATGATTTGAAATTTGTAAACATAGTTTTCTTAATTATCATATGATGCAGAGGTTGGCCATGTATGTAGTTCTCACAGAGGTGCGTTACAAAAGTATATATATTTCTCATTCCCATATTTTATATATTTCAATTAATAATAATCCTTTATATATTCATCAACTTTGTATTTTTTGTGTTGTTTTTCCCCCATTATTCCTCTCTCAAGTGTGTAGTGCATCCCGCGCAACACATAGATAGTAAATGCTTTGTTCTTACATAAATTATTAATAGTGTCCCTCATTTTTCAAATGTTGGGCAATGCATGTGCCTGATGTCTAGTACTATAAAATTTTACTCTTCCTGATTATTTAATAGCATTTTTTTGCAGAGAACTCAAAATCGTTTATGCATAGGTTCTATATGGTGATATATAAAACAAAAGTGTTTGCTTCAAGACCACTCTGCTGATGACTCATGATCGCACCAAAAATAAAAATCCACTGGTACTTGAAAATATGCTGCCCAGTTCAAAAAACTGGAATAAATACTTTTAAACTATCGCAACAAATACAACTCTGTGTAAAAGTTGATTTCTCATATCTGTTCACACACTAACAATTGCCAGTCGTTTTATTTGTCAGCTGTTGAAATGCAGTGAAAAAAAAACAATTTCTCTCATGGAGCCTCCACATACCACCCATTCCCAATCATAATATCTTATTTTCTTGAATATGTGGGTTCTAAAATTTGATAATTTTGATGGTTTTTTGCGTTATTACATTTAGCTTACTATTTTCTACTTTTCTTTTGCTACAATACTTATTTTCTACTTTCTTCACTTAACCTTTTCCATTTAATAAAGGGAGAATGACAAAAAAATATAGTCAAAATATGTAAAAGACAAATAAGGGTGATGAATTTCGATAATTCTAAAATGACTGATTTAAAATTTTGAAATGCTGACAAATGTGTGAAATTACATAAGTTCCCTTACTTTTTTTCTTTTAGGAAAAAAACCCTAATTCCCCTTGCCAGCCGCTCGAGCTCTCGCTCTAGCGACTGCCAATGGCGGTCCATCACCGAAGCTCCGGTTTTCTTGTCGTTACCAAAGATGCGTAGCCGGAGTATAAGACTTGATCAAGCTTTCTTAAATTTGACAGCATTCTTTTATCAAGATTTTCACTATAAATTAGATCTTATATTAAGGATGGAAGGTATTTTATTACTTTAATTGATGATTGATGAATGTTTGAGCGGCATGTTGGTTGGTTGAGAGGATCAGATTTCCTCATCACGTGCTCACAAGTTTGAACGATGTTAAGAGATAAGAGAGATGTTGTGTTGTGGGGTTAAGTTTTCATATTGGTTAATTTTTCTTCCTTCTTTAGGAGTGTTGAGTGCCTAAATGCACTAATCTAATAAGCAAACATTCATACATAGTTGATGGACATACTTTCAAATTATATCTTTCAATTAATGTTCCATTCTTAATTGCTCATGCTAATACAAGAATGCTAATACTTTGTCCTTTGACCCACATTTTTTGTTTCTGTAATGATTCTCCATCCTTCCCCTTCTTTTGTCATTCAATCACTTAGATTGGTTTGTATTAGGAACTCTGTCACTAAGTATTATATAATCATAATAATGACAATTACAATTGGGATTACTAGTCAGCATTAGAATTATTTTAGTTAGCCTGAAATTAGAAAATAGGTGTTAGAGTTAGTCTTGTTGCTTATATATGCAGACCCGTTTGAATTATTTGTAGCTTTTGTGATGATTTGGAATATACAGTGAATTGATTAAGTTTCTCTCGCCTGTTTTCCCTCTTTTCCCTGTTCTTCTACGTTTCTCTCTATTTTACCTCTCTTTCTCCCATCTTTCCCTTAAATCCTAATTAAATTCAAATTTCATACAATTTATCATAACAATATATAAACTTAAATACAAGGCAGAAGCTCCTATAGAATTGAATATTAGTAATGACACATCATTATTATGAACCTTAACATATGCCTTTTAATTACATATTATTCTAAAATAGGATTGCTTACAATCTATAGATAATATTTGTCACACCCTCATCTTATTTTCACCTATTTCAGAGTATTTGCGGAAAATGATACGTAATTCAATGGGCAACACAGGACTAGCATAGATATACTGATATTATGTGCACGATTACATAAATTCCCCATAGGGGTTTATACTTGATAATTACAATTAACGTAGCCTCACAGCGCTACGTGGGTGTCTAAATCCATCCCAGTGAAATGGAGATATCTTCACGTCTTTGTTCCACCACTGGAATCCCTTCGTACGGTTCTCTTCTTTGTTCTCAGCATACGTTCTATCTTTTCATGTCTAAGTTGTTGGTAGGGGAGGGTGAGATTCTGGGGAATCTCAGTAGGAAAGCAATACCAATATGCATGCAATATAAGTGCTTAATACATGACGTGCTTGCATTATGTAACTCATTCTCACACAATGACATATCTGTGTGATCAATGTTTCAAACAACATACATACGTATGACCATAGCATAAACAGGAACAGAGCTTCAATTATTCATATATGTTTCACATAATCAAGCAAAGCAATAACATGCATCAATACATCAATACAAATATCAAATACATGCAGGAGAGGTAAGTTCCCTACCTTAATCGCCCTTCCCTGATCCTTGAATAACGTGCCTCGATTTGCGTGCCAATCCCTCGAGATTTCTACTCAGTCCTAACACATCAAATGTACAGTTTAGACACTTCCATAGTGTTTCTAGTGATTATACTAATATATGATGAAAATTTATAAAAATGTCCCCGGGACCTCAGCCCGGCCCCGCCGTACCTGGCCCGATGGCAAGTTTTTCCAAAATTTTTACTAGGGCTACTCTGACATATTTTAGCCCAAGGAATCCATTTCAGGGCTCGAAATTACCAAATTCAGTGTCAGATTATGAAAATGCCCTTGACAGCCCCGATTTGGGGTTTTAGGGGTGTTTTTGTAATTATGCTTTTTCGGCCTCTACCGAAAATGTGACCAACTGTAACCCCACCTATTTTTGCCCACTGAATCCAATGGAACCATCTATTTTATGAAAATCTAGATCCTATTACATATTTACCCCTGGCAGTCCCTATGTGAGGGTTTTAAGGATATTTTTGTCATTTCACTTTCTGGGCTTTTCTCACTTCGCACCCAACAAGAACCCTACACAATTTTCCATTCTAAACATGATGGAATCATCAAAAACACCAAAATCCAGTCCCAACACTGTCCAACATAGATCTGGACGAAATTCTTTAATAATTGGAGAAAATGGAGTTTTATGATTTCAATTCATAAAACACCTTCTTATTATAACCTTTAATCACTTGTTTAACCACTTAATCACATTCTAAACATGATTAGACTAAATTTGGACAGCACCTCCCCTTAGGGTTTTCCATTCCCAAAATTACAAAATTATGAAAACAAGCCAAACAATCCAACCAAACACCAACAAGAAGCTATATTCATCAAGAGATGACAAATTCTCAAGCTTACCATGATTTCTTTTAACTTTCTCCCTCTAGAACCATCCCACTTCCTCTCTCTTCCTCTTGACTTTGAGCTTGCTAAACATGTATTTCAAGAAGGCATAGAGGTTAGGGAGGGTTTGCCATGAAATTGAAAGCATAAACTCTTGAATTTCCTACCCAACTTACCTTAATTTTTGCTCTTGATCCCTTTTGCTTCTCTCTTGCTCTCCAGGTTCTTGAAGCTCTCTCTCTCTCTCTCTCGCTATTTCTTTTGAGTCATGCGTGAAAATGAAATGGGGAAAGAGATGATGAAGACTTTTAATTAAATATCTCATTTCTCTCTTCTTTCATTATAGCCCTTGATTTCAAGATGCATCCTTGGGTTGACACTTATCACAACCCATGCCTCCACCATCCCTCCTCCCATACTTTGACTTACTTGCTCCATTTGGTTTCCATTAGATTTGAACCACTTTCTTCCCTTGTCTTGCTCACAAAAAACGTGCTCCCTCTTATGCCCCAACTAAACCAAATGCTCTTTCAACTAAACCAACCTTACACTCAAGCTAGCATACCATTTCATCATTATTTGTACATGTAGTATTATTTTAATGCAATTTGACATGTGCTCATACAAATCCATTATAATTTAATCCCATCCTTATATGATCATGACACTTGTCATTTTAATTCCATTAATAAATTTTTAACACATTTTATTTTCAATTTTCGGAATAATGCCAATTCTGGCAGATTTTCTGTCCTAACTTTGAAAAATTATAACTAATTTTGTAGACATATTTTTGGAGTGATTCCAAAGGATATGGAACCATTATTGAGTTTAGTTTCAAGAAAAAATATGGAATTTTACTAGCTGGGATCATATTATTCCCAGATTTTCAATCTTTGATCGCTGCTCTAGAAACTTTCCAGATTTTCTGGGCTAACTTCAAAAATTCATATCTTTTTGTACATAGCTTCAATTGATTCGTATGATCTATCAAATTAAAGCTTAGGATGTCTAATTTCATTCTGTAAAATTTCATAATTTTTGCTCATCATTTGGTCTTCCAAAACCACATGACAAACACACTGCCTCGCAGAGGATTTCACTGAAAACACTATTCAACTTTCAATTTTCAATATTTAATTCCTTTGGCCTTAATTATTCACCATTTCATTGAATTTCTCAATTAATTACATTATATTTTAGGTGAATATAAAATTTGGGATGTTACAATATTCAAACAAAAAGTCAGAACATATAGCAGAGATTTTACCTCAACAGCTAGTATATTAGCATGGCTTTTATACTCAAACATATATCATTGCCATGAGTTCTATGCACCAAAATCAAAGATGCACTTGCAAATCAGTATTCGAAATTGAAACTTGCATGCACGTATTCGAAATCATATCAAGATATTGCACCTGTTTATATATATATATATATATATATTTGTGTGTGTGAATATTGGACATATATTTGTGTCTTCAATAAGAATGATGGAATCGACATGAAATATATTATAGTTGTACATTACATGCTTAGATTAATCCATAATACATCTATAAAGAGAAAAACACTTTCATCACATGAAATATATTATACAATCGTGTGACATTCAAAGTTGAACTACATAATATTTTACAAACAAGTTTGTTTCATCCATTGCCTCATCATAGAAAAGCATAACATGATTACAAGAAAGATAATGAACCACTTATCTTCTAAGAAGATTTGGCCTTGGTTTCTTCTCAGTAGTAGCAACGAGATTGTAATTTATACCACATCCTCTCAATGAATTGGAAATAAGCATACCTCCTGAAGCACTGTAGAGCAAAGGACCCACCACTGCCCAAAATCCCACAATAAATCCAAATCCCATGCTCGCAAAGAACCAATTGATTCCATTCACATGATCAACTTCTTTGTCATCTTTGCTGTTGGAGCTGTTTGATGAACAATTATTATTGAGTGGAGGACCACACAAATCATTTCCCAAAAAACTTGATGCTTCAAAGCTTTGTAATTGGGTCCCTGTGGGAATTTTCCCTGTCAAATTATTGTAGGACAAGTTCAACATGTTCAAAAAGTTCAATTTGGACATGCTTGTTGGGATTTCACCTCAAAGATGGTTTCTTGAAAAGTCTATAGACTCTAACGATTGCATATTGCCAATACTGTGAGGAATTTGACCCATAAATTGATTGTTTGAAAGGTTCAGATAATAAAGTCTCTTGAGTCTTGTCAGTTCTGTTGGTATCTCTCCAGATAATCTGTTATTTGAGAAGTCGATACTTGTCATGAGACCAAGGATGGTGCTGTAATCATAAACTCTTCCTTTCAACCATAATGCTTCAACTAACAATTGATCTTCACTATAATTTCTTGCAAAAGAAATGTTAGAGTCTAAAGTACTATTTTTTACCCACATGGCACTCAAATGCTGGACACATTTTGGTATATATCCTGTCAACTCATTGTGAGCAAGGTCCAAGATTTGTAAAACACTCATGTTACAAATTTGACAAGGAATTGGACCAGAGAATTTGTTTGATCTCAAAACAAGAATCTTTAAACTTGAAAACCTTTGTCCAATCCAAGATGGAACCATTCCGGAAAATTGATTCTCTCCTAGATCCAATGAAATCAGGTTGATTTTATTCCTCAAAAAGCTAGGAAATTTTCCAGAAAAATTATTATTGCGAACGTTCAGCATTTGCAACTTCAGCAAGGATGCCATAGATGTGTGCAAGATTCCAATGAAATGGTTGTTTTCTAAGTTCACTGTCACAAGATTTGGCCACTTCATCCAACAATCAGGTATTTTACCTGATAAATTATTTGATGCCAAATTAAGAAACTCTAACCCTTTAGTCTCCTCTTGTGTATGACACAAGAAGTTAGCAATGGATCCTGAAAGCCTATTGCTTGAAAAGTCTATGTACACCACTTTTTTTGATACATAAGGTAATTGGCCATATAATTTATTTGAGCTTAGATCAACAACACCGAGAGTAGTGATGTTTAAGAATATATTCGAAACCACTTCATCAATATGACTGTGGGAGAGATTCAAATACAGAAGATTGCCCATTGTGCCCCAAAACAAAGTTGGAATAGAATTAAAAATCTTGGTGTCTGATAAGTCCAAACACTCAAGATGCTTTAGGGATTGAATCCATGATGGAAAGTGGGGACCTAAATTCCATGAAGACAAACTTAACCTCTCCAAAAGCTGAAAAGAAGATTCCAATTAGGGTTTTGTTCCCCACCGCAAGTGCACGGGTCGCGCCAAGTAATAGAGTGATAAGTAAAGATCGTTCCCACGAGGATTTGAATAACAACTAGTCGAACAATGGCTTGATGTGTTTGATCAAGTTGACTCAGATAAAATGTTGAGTATGAGAGAAACAAATTCAAAAGATGAGCTGATAACAACTAAGAAAAACGCTGAACAGAATATGCTTCTTGTGGATTCTATCAAGTAAAGTGTATCTAGGATTGTTCACTTCCTTTGTATATCATAAACTCAATCTACTTCCTCTTCGATATTACTGTTTATGGGAATATATATATGTCAGTCTAAGGTTTGATAGCCAGTGGTTAAGCTCTCTCGAGTCATAACCACTTATATTTTCCAATTAGATACACAATCTCTTGCTGCATTTAAGGGAAAATAGACATTACACAGCTTCCTTACTTCGACAATGCTAGGTTAATAACTATATCTCTATGTCATTAACAAACCCTCCATTTAACTCTTTAAACTTTAGGTCTAGCATAACTCTACCCACGTTCTTCAATTAGATTAACTCTCTCAAGCTTAATCTAGTTGAACATGTTATTCATAGAGCTAGCATTTCATGAATGTCAGTGAAAACAGAGTAGAGTAAACATATATATACCCTTAGCTAAAGAAGAAGAAGAAAAGTTTGAGTTTAATCCATACAAAATCGTTGAACAATCCTAGAATAAGAAAACTAACTACTCATGTTTAAAAATGGATTACAATTAGCAAGACTAAAAGTAGCCATAACAGAATCACAGTGGGAAGAAGGGAATGAATACAGAAGGAATAAGAACTTGGAGTGAAATCGCTTCCAATCCGCAAGCTCCCTTGCTTCTCCTTGCTTCTAGCAGTTCTCCAGCTCTCCACACTCTCTAGCCGCTTTTCTTCGTGTTTCCCAAAATAGGGATCCCCCTTTTCAAAACCCTGGGTTTGCCTTTTATATCTTCTCAGCTGTCAAAACGCAGACCTTCATTTTCGGGTTTGGGCCGCGGCCCAAGAGTCTCTGGCCTCAGGGTGATGCTTGTGGGCCGCGGCCCAATAGGTTGTGGGCCGCGGCCCACAACTTTCTGTGCTTTTGTTCAATTAATGGGCCGCGGCCCACAACTTTCTGTGCTGATATGAACATCCTGGGCCGCAGCCCAAGATGTGGTGGGCCGCAGCCCTATACTCTCTGGGCTCCTTTTGCATTTCTGGGCCGCGGCCCAAGAGGTTGTGGGCCGCGGCCCACACCTCTGTTTTGCTCTGATCTTCCAGCTGGTCTTTCATTCACTGGTTGTCAGCTTCCACTTCCTTCCTCTCCTTTTCACTGCCTGCAGCTTCCTCTGGGTTAGCCCTGACTTAATCTGTACTAGTTCACACAAAGAACTTTCACACAAGGTTAGACATTCATAGCAATTAGGGAGTAATGTCCTCCACAATTTCATTTTGCTGTGCATAGCATGAGAGAAGCACAATTCATCACTTTGATCCTTTCTAATGCCTACTTATGCACCCAAAGTGAAGTAAAATAGTATGAAATATGAAATTCTAGTAAGAATTTTCTGAAGTTAACACACCCCCAAACTTGAACTTTTGCTCGTCCTCAAGTAAACTCACACCTTCTCCAGCCTAATGCTCATGCATGACCCTCTTCTCTTAAGCTACTCATGTCACCAAATATACATGCCTGCTTGGTTCATAAAAAAAAACTAATTCCCTAGTCATTTTCAACTGAGTGTGTGTTCAACAAGAGTTGTCCCACACTTATCCTTCATTCATCAAGACCAGGAACAATATTTCAGCATGTATGATTCGGAATCATTATCTAGACCTAATCCATTGCATTCTCCTTCCTTTTACTTGGATTCAATTCACACGCTTTTAGTGTTCCAGGAACTTTAAGGTTGCATGGAATTGTTCATTGTTGACGCTTGAAGCTAACACAGAGTTCAGTTTAAGGTAATGCAAAGGGAATAGGCTCCAGCTCAATCAACCAAAGTTATGTGCACAAGAAACACTCACTGATATATATGTTTAATCCTCACCATTAGGGTTAATTTCGCTCAGTACCACTTATAGCAGGCCCTGCCATAGGCTTGTAGAAATTCTACTCTCTCCACCACTTGTACACCTAGATTTATGAATCAAGGGGGCCTTTTACCAGGGTCGTAATGTTGGAAATGGTCTAGTGGGAAGGACTAATGGAATCAGTGCCATGCATGATGAAGCATATATAATGACATCTCTCTTCTTCTTCTTCTTTTTTTTTCTTTTCTCTTTTTTTTCTCTTTTTTTCTCTTTTTTTTGTACATATTGATTTTCTTTTACTCCTTCCTTCTTTTCTTTTGTAAATTGCGTAACTAAGCACTTATTGAAAAAAAAATAGTAAATCAAATGCTAACTCACTGCTTTTCTAAGTATCATTCAATTACATAGCAACATCATGCATGACTTGTTAAATGTCAGATTTTTAAAGAAAGAAAAGGTGAATGGCTCAAAGGGGGTGATCAAAGGATGAATGTGAAAGGTTTGTGTTTAGGTTCATGGGTTTAGAAATGAATGCCCCTATCATTTTCACTAATCCACATGCATCTGTGATTTTGAAAAAGAATTTAAACAAGTTCTAGAGGTACACTGGCATAAATGGCACAAACACTCTAATGAATGAAATTCAGGCCCAAAACCCTTCCAACAGAGGTTTCTCTTCTCTTGTGCACAACCCCCACGGTTAATTCAACCTTAACTTATTTCGAATACATTAACTTAACTGATCCATATGCTAACACTATGTGCCATAACCACAGCCACTTCCATACAATTTACTTCAAAAACATATACAGTTCCGTGAAGAAAAAAATTATTTAGCTCAAAAATAGTGTCATTTATGCTCTTGAAGTGTGTGAACCGCTCATCTCTTCCCAGGAATGCAACTACCATTTCAAAGGTCTTGCAATGAAAACAATTCATACATGTCATGTGTAAAATAAGAACCAAGCAGTCATGAATATCCAGTATTTGACTCAACTCAGCTATCAAATACAATTCCCAGACATTTAGCTCAAAGAAATGGCGTAAAGCAGGTTTAAACAAATGCATGCAAATATATCAGTACCCCCAAACTTGAGGGAGACAGTGTCCCCACTGTCATAAGACACACTGTGTCACAGATAGCGCCTGCAAAGAAACGAGCATACAACCAGCCATAGGTATAACAGTGAACACCAGAGATATCTAAACCATAATATCCAATAAAATTTGAAACCACTGATGTCAAGCAATGAAAGATCAACTGTAACCACAGTACTGAAACAAAGTCTGAAACATATCCAAAGAAAATGAAAAACAGCAGTAAAAATGGTCAACAAAACTAAGACTAGTCCTCGTCATCACCATCACTGGCGGCTGCATCAGTGCTGTCCCCCTCAACATCGTCATCTCCACCGGCAGCACCAACCTCCGCGCCATCATCATCGTCATCGGCCTGAGCTGCAGCAGGTACATGAGCAGCGAATAACTCCTCTAACCTGGTCAGGCGTACCCCGTGATCCTGTAGATAAGTGAGGCACTGGGCAGCAGTAGCTTCTGTGCGCTGAATAGCCGCAAAGATCACATCTAGCGTGACAGTAGACTCGGAAGAGGTAGGGGCACCGGATGGTTCGCCCTGCTCCTGGGGGAATGGAATGTCATGAGGCGGATGAGAAGGTCCTCCCTGCTGAAAGTAGGGGTCGGTCGCTGTACGCTGGGAGGCTGGAACTTGCTCTTCTGGTCGTGGCTTGATGCTCAAGTAGTTGAACTTCTTAAGAGGCTTGAACATAACATCAGCAGCCACCGCAGCTACACCCACAGATGTGCGAAGGAGGAAATGAGGTGTGGCAGTATCAGACCTACCAAATGATCCCGGGCATGGTCGCGAAGAGTCTGATAAATCAAGGCGCCAAGATCAACAGGTTCCTTCTTCATAAGCAGGTAGATAAGGAGAGCCTGGTCTCTAGAGAGGCGACTCCTCTGTGACGACGGCCAGAAGTAGTCCTTGCCGAAATGCAGCCACACCCGAGCCTCCACTGATAACTGAGCCCGAGGTAAATGTTTCTGCGCCCCTCCACGAGTCTGCCACGCCACTTGGTGGTTGTACACTAGCAACTCTGAAATCTCATCCTCAGGGATGTCGTCATCACTGTCCAATAGTTGCTTGTACCTGCACTCCTCAACAGTGGGGAGTGCTGTAAACTGCCGAAAGCTCTCGAGAGTAAAGTCCACTTCGACTCCGCGCAGAGGAAATCGCCAAATGGATTTCACAGAGGCATTGGCGTAAAAATCCTGGACAATCTACAGGTTCCCGTCAACCTTGGGCTCCATAAGCCTCTGCAGGTGATATATACGTGTGGCGAGGTAGTAAAACTCGTACGAGACGTTGAACGGGAATTCCCATTCCTGCAGCAAAGGTCGGGTGACAATCTTGGTCTTGGCCTCAACAACGGCCCTGGGACCGGAGCGATCAGCAACACGCTTAGCTGGCATAGTTGCTACAAGAGAAGACAATGGACAACCAAAAACCAATGAAGACTTAAACAGGCACTAAACATGGGCACCAGCATCAGACAATGCAATAATGACCCCCCCAAACTTATGACCTAATAGTCGCAAATCTGTTTAATAAGATTTCAAACCTCAACCTATTCATCACTACCTCAGACATCACTTAATCAACTCAGAAGAAGGCTTTAGGTCACTATAATGTTGGCAAAATGTCATTGCACAGTTATTTCAAAACAAGCAGTACAATGTGACTACCACAACACAGGTTCACTACAGTTGAAAGTGTATGAAAAACCTTGGAAATTCTGAAATTCACTGAAGCAATTTGCAAGGTGTGGAGGGTAATCAAAACATGGTTTTCGAAAGCACAAGATGCACCTCCAGGTTCACATGATCATTCAAAAGGAAACACTACACACTTGGCGACCTTTATCAACTGCTTAGACGTTTTAAAACTCATTCAAATGGTGCAACAATACAAGCATGTTGTGTGATGGGACCATATGAAACACCATTCGCCCATATAAACATTGCACAATTCCATTTACAGAATCAATCAGAACATACACAACCAAGAGAGAACATACACAACCTATCACATGCTGTCATGTTTAAAATGAAGTAGGAAACCTTTGAAGTGCAATTAATGCATAAGATGCCAAAACAGAGAATTCAAGCCCAGCCAAAACCAGTGCATACCAGAACAGAGCAATATAATCATGTCCCCTGAAAACAACAATTTAAGCAAATCTGGGACCAATCATGATAGACAAGAGAAGTTTACACAGTCAACAATCAGGCCACAGGTGCAGAGTGTAGTGCATTGCAAGGCAATTTTCAACAATTTGAGGACAAAATGCACGCGCAGCAAAATTAAACATCATGAAACTCATACTTCTGCACTTCATATCCTAAAACATCCTATATCACTTCAAACCTAAATCGCAGCAATGCCTATCACTGGACAGATTATCAAGGCCAACACTAAACAGGGTAACTCCAGAGACTTTGTAACAGCATTTGCAATGAGGCATAGGTCTCAAAATAGGGCAATGGTACACTAGGGAATTCAGACTGAATTGAAGGCCTATTTGCTATTCTTATGACAAAAGGATTCAATAATTCAAGTACATTGCCCTTGAAACCAATAATTACAATCGAATTGCGACTTCTACGCCTAAATTCCCATATCAAAATCGACCTAACTACCCCAAAATGCGAGTAACAGAGCGAGATTTAGACTTCTTACCACAAATGTGGAGAGAATTGCGAGATTAAGGAGAACTCCAAGGGGAATGATCTCTCGGGGTGCCCTAGATCGTCTTCCACAGCAAGGAAGAACAAAGGTCTCGCTGCAGCACCAACCAATAGCAGCCAACGGAGAGGAATGTTCAAAAATGAGGAGGGGAGGAAGAAGAAACAAGAGAGGAAGAGGAAATTGAAGGGGGAAACAGGGGAAGGGGGTCGACTATGAGGGAGGAGGGCTTTTGGGGGGTTGGCGGCTGAGAGAGAGAAGGAGATGAGAAGAAAAGAACACGCAGCAGGGTTTTTAAAAACCCTGCTGTCGCGATTGGGCCGCGGCCCACGGTGTTTGGGCCGCGGCCCAGCACCTTCTGGGCTCTCAGGGGAAGCCTTGGGCCGCGGCCCAGGGAGTTTAGGCCGCGGCCCAGAACTCTCTGGGCTGTCAGTGGGATCCTTGGGCCGCGGCCCAAGGAGTTTGGGCCGCGGCCCAGAACCTTCTGACCACAGACTTCCAGTTCTGGGCATTTATGGGCCGCGGCCCAGAACTTTCTTCCAGCTTATCAGTTTCCACACAGTCATATGATCCACTGTAATCATCATTGACACACAGCATACAAAACCATTGGCTATTCAATTAAGAGTATCAGAACTATGCCACACTTTCACATGGTGACTCTCACAATCAACACCCCTAAACCACACATTCCTATGATTAAAATGTCCTCCTAAAGCAGGATTTTCTATGTGTGATCAACCATTTGACAGATTGAAGCCAAAGATAATGCATAGTGCTTCTCTAACAGTCATTGCAAATCTCATATCATATCCCGGGCATCAGAATACACAAGCATGCATAAGAGTTGAAGAACTTCCTTGGAATAGGCCTGTTCATCACGATGCCACCCCTCTGCCTGGCCATATTCTTGTTCTCGCCAACTTTCAATTTGAAATCCCTTTCTCCCTACAAAAGTAAAAAAAACAAACGTAAACCTACTAAATTACGCTAAACTCAAAGAAACGAAAGAGATTAAGTTCAGAACTTGGGTTGCCTCCCAAGAAGCACTTAGTTTATAGTCCTTAGCCTGACTTTTCACTTTGGTCACTCTTCATTTGATAAGTAGACGGTGGATACCAGACTATCCACATCTCCTCCCCAATAATGCTTCAACTGTTGACCATTAGCCTTGAATCTCTCGCCCTTATCATTCTCCAGCTCCACATCACCATATTTTGATGCCTGAATCACCTTGAAGGGCCCAGACCATCGAGATTTAAGCTTTCCAGGGAAGAGCCTCAGTTTGGAATTGTAAAGAAGAACAGTTTGTCCCGGTTTAAAGCTCTTGGGACTGATTTTTCTGTCATGATCCCTCTTTGTCTTCTCTTTGTAAATCCGTGAACTTTCATAGGCATTTAAGCGGATTTCATCCAACTCATTGAGTTGGAGTAGCCTCTTTTCTCCCACAGCTTGTGGATCAAAATTTAACATCTTGATGGCCCAATATGCTCCATGTTCCAATTCCACAGGCAGATGGCAAGCTTTTCCAAACACTAATCGATATGGAGACATACCAATAGGTGTTTTGTAAGCTGTTCGATAGGCCCACAATGCATCATCTAACTTGGAAGACCAATCTTTCCTAGTAGTGTTCACCATCTTCTCAAGAATATTCTTGATTTCCCGGTTGGAAATCTCCACTTGGCCATTTGTTTGGGGATGGTAGGGCAATGCTACTTTGTGCCTCACACCATATTTCTTCATCAGAGCTTGAAATTGATGATTGCAGAAGTGTGATCCACCATCACTGATGATTGCTCTTGGTGTTCCAAACCTTGTGAAAATGTGCTTCTTGAGGAACTTCAGTACTGTCTTGGCATCATTAGTCACACATGCCATAGCTTCCACCCATTTTGATACATAGTCCACCCCCACTAAAATGTGTTCATTGTTGAAGGACTTAGGGAATGGACCCATAAAATCAATCCCCCAGACATCGAAGAGCTCAACTTCTAACATGTTATTCAGTGGCATCTCATTCCTTCTGGATATGTTCCCCACTCTTTGGCACCGATCACATTGGAGGGCAAAAGCATAAGCGTCTTTGAACAATGAAGGCCAATAAAACCCACTTTGAATCACTTTCGCAGCAGTTTTCTCTCCTCCAAAATGACCACCATATTCGGATGAATGACAACAATGCAGAATGCACTCTTGTTCATTTTCTGGCACACATCTTTGAATGAGTTGATCAGGGCACCTCTTAAATAAGTAAGGTTCATCCCAAAAGTACTTCTTCACCTCGTGCAAAAACTTACACTTTTGATGAGAATTGAACTCCGGAGGCAACACTCCACAAACCAAATAGTTTACAAAATCAGCAAACCATGGTGTAGATGAGTGATCAACAAAGAACAGCCGTTCATCAGGAAATGATGCTTGGATCATGTCAGAATCGTCAAGTTGAGGTTTGGTGCTCAGCCTTGATAGGTGGTCGGCCACTTGATTCTCTGTACCTTTTCTGTCAATTATGTTCAGGTCAAACTCTTGAAGTAGAAGCACCCAGCGAATGAGTCTAGCCTTAGAGTCCTTCTTGGTGAGTAGATACTTGAGAGCTGAATGATCGGTGTACACAGTGACCTTAGTACCTACAATATATGGTCTGAACTTCTCACATGCATACACTATGGCAAGTAACTCTTTTTCAGTGGTGGTGTAATTGAGTTGAGCACCATCAAGAGTTTTACTCGCATAATATATAGGGTGAAAGAGTTTTCCTGCCTTTTGCCCAAGAACAGCACCAACGGCATAATCACTTGCATCAGCCATGATAATGAAAGGTAAAACCCAATCTGGAGCCACTAAGATAGGAGCTGAAATGAGACGCTTCTTTAATTATTCAAAAGCATGTAAGCACTCATCATCAAACTTGAATTCTATATCTTTTTCCAAAAGCTTAGAAAGGGGTTTGGCAATTTTGGAGAAATCCTTAATAAACCGCCGATAGAACCTGGCATGTCCAAGAAAACTTTGGATACCATTGACATTAGTAGGTGGTGGTAATTGCTCAATAATAGCAATTTTAGCTCTATCTACCTCCAACCCGTTCTTAGACACTCTATGGCCAAGTACAATGCCTTCTTGCACCATGAAGTGACATTTCTCCCAATTGAGAATTAGGTTTGCCTCTTCACACCTTGTGAGCACAGCATCTAAATTCTCCAAACATGAGTCAAAAGATGGACCAAAGACAGAAAAATCATCCATGAATACCTCAATTGTTTTCTCAATAATATCAGCAAAAATGGACATCATACACCGTTAAAACGTGGCTGGTGCATTACAAAGTCCAAAGGGCATTCTTCTGAAAGCAAAAGTGCCATATGGACAAGTGAAGGTGGTCTTCTCTTGATCTTCTGGGGCTATGGCAATTTGGTTGTACCCAGAATATCCATCAAGGAAACAAAAGAATTCCTGACCGGCTAACTTGTCCAACATTTGATCTATAAATGGCAAAGGAAAATGGTCCTTTCTGGTAGCTGTGTTGAGCTTCTGATAGTCCATACACACCCGCCAACCAGTTACCATGCGAGTAGGAATTAGTTCATTTTGGGTGTTAGCCACTACAGTCATGCCACCCTTCTTAGGGACACATTGGACTGGGCTCACCCATGAACTATCAGAGATAGGGTACACAATTCCAGCGGAGAGCCACTTAAGTATTTCTTTCTTGACCACTTCCTTCATGATTGGATTCAATTGCCTTTGATGCTCAATAGAAGTTTTATGATCATCTTCTAACAAGATTTTGTGCATACACATAGAAGGGCTGATTCCCTTAATGTCAGCTATGGTCCAACCTATGGCTTTCTTGTGGTCTTTTAAAACTCGTAGGAGCTTTTCCTCTTACAGATTCGAAAGATCGGAAGAGACAATCACCGGTAATGTGTCGGCCTCTCCTAAGTAGACATACTTAAGATGAGATGGTAAGGGCTTCAACTCAAGAGATGGTGGAACTTCAATAGATGGCTTCAAAGGAGTGCTCAATGCCTCAGCCACCTCAAGTGGCTTAAAATTCCTTTGTCTTGAGTGAGGGAATGCCTCCATACGAAAAAGGTTTTCAATAGCTTCTTTATCAAATTCATCCAAGCTTTTCTCCCCAATTAGAAATGCCTCTAAAGGGTCTTTGATCATAGGAGCATAAGCTTCTTGAGGAATGAGTGAGTCCAAGATATCCACAAATGAGCATTGAGCTGAATTATCATGGAACTTCAAGGCTTTTGGCATGTTAAAGACCACTTTTTCGTCGTCTACCCTTAAAGTAATTTCGCCCTTTTCTACATCAATAAGAGTCCTTGCTGTAGCTAAAAATGGACGTCCTAAAATGAGTGGGATCTTCCAATCAACTTCACAATCAAGCACCACAAAATCTGCTGGGAAGATGAACTTGTCTACCTTCACTAAAACATCTTCAATAATTCCTCTAGGCTTAGAAATACTCCGGTCAGTAAATAGAAGGGTAACTATGGTAGGCCTTGGTTCTCCTAGCCCTAATTGGTTAAAAACAGCCAAGGGAATCAAATTTATGCTAGCACCCAAGTCACATAGAGCTTTACCGTTGAAGTTTGTACCAATGTTGCAAGGAATATAGAAACTACCCGGATCTTTCAACTTGGTGGGTAACTTCCTCTGGATCATGGCACTACATTCTTCAGTTAAAGCGACAGTTTCAAATTCATTGAATCGCCTCTTCTTAGACAACACATCCTTAAGGAACTTGGCATATTTAGGCATCCCCTCTAACGCTTCAGCAAAAGGAATGTTGACATGTAATTGCTTAAACATATTTACAAACCTCTTAAATTGTGCGTCTTCCTCCTTCTTTTTGAATCTTTGAGGAAATGGTAAGGGAGGCATGACAGTGGAGGCGCTTGGTTTGCTCTTCTTTTCATTATTTAGTTCTTGTTCCCTCTTCTTGCTCTTGCCAACATCATCCAATCCGCCCTTAGTGTGCTTTCTCTTTTTAGTCTCCTCATCTTCCACCATAATTTCTGGAGTTATGACTTCTTCCTCATTAACTTCAATGTCCACTCGCTCATCTTGCTTTGGCTCCGTTGTGCTTGAGCTAGGAATGTTCAGAAGCACCTTGCTACTTCTCAAATGAATGGCCTTACATTCTTCTTTTCCACCTCTCTTTGGGTTAGGGATGGTATCACTTGGGAGACCGTTTCGAGCCATGGCATTTACTTGTATAGCTAGTTGCCCCACTTGAACTTCAAGGTTCTTAATGGCCGATTCATGAAGAGAAAAGGTGGCCTTACTCTCACCCCTTGAAGATTCCACTTCGGTTAAGATTCGAGACAACATTTTGTCCGTCTTGGATTCTTCTTCTTTCATAGGAGCTTGCCTTGATTGAATTGGAAAACCCGGTGGAGGGACCGGCTTGGTGCCAGAAGTAGACTCATGAGGAGGATTCAAAGTGTTACCTTGACTCCAAGAAAAGTTGGGATGAGCTCTCCAAGCACGATTGTAAGTTTGTGAGTATGGATTACCTTGAGAAGGTTGGAATTTGCCCATATAATTGACAGATTCAGTGTCCATGTAAAGAGGGCAATTGTCCGGCATGTGGACATCATTGCATGGCTCACATACAATCAGAGTGGATTGAACAGAATGCACACCACGGGTATTGCCCTTGTTTATTTGAGACTCTAAGACATCAAAATGTATGTTTAAAGTGGACAAAATAGTGGCAATTTGTGATAAAGAGTCTTCTTTTGTGTTGAGTAAGGCTGGGGTAGTTGGAGTTCTCCTATCATTTCCCTGGGTGTTATTTGCAGATAATTGGTCCAAAAGTCTGAAAACTTCATTGACAGGAACATTCCGGTAACCTCCATTAGTCATAGAGTCCACCATGGCTTTAGATTGAGGATTCAATCTTGTGCAGAAAATCTGGATTACTACCCACTTGTCCACCCCATGATTGGGGCATTGTTTCATTAGCATCTTGTACCTTTCCCATGCGGCATACAAATGCTCATCCAGCTGTTGTCTAAAGCTTAGAAACTCATCTCTTGCTTCCACTGATTTATAATCGGAGAAAAATCGAGCTCTAAATTTAGCTTCAAGATCAGCCCAAGATGTTATGGATCCTTCCGGGAGATTGTTAAACCAATCTCTAGCTTTCCCTTGAAGAGAGAGAGGGAATAGCCGCAACCGCAGTATATCTTGAGGAACACCATTCTGCTTGAAGGAGTCACACACCTCTAAGAAATACATCAAATGCTTGTTAGCGTCTTCATTATAAAGGCCATGGTACAACCCATGCATTTGCAACATCGTTATCATCACCGGTTTGATCTCAAAAGTGTGGGCTTGCATCTCCGGCATTCGAATGCATGATTGAGTTCCTCTCATGTTTCTGCTGGCAAAATCATTGACAGTGGCTCTATCATATTCATCCGCCATTATTTCAGCTTCAGTTTCAGTACCAGACTCAGATTCTGCTGCTGTTTCAGTACCAGATTCAGATTCTGCTGCTGATTCTGGGTCCTCCTCAATGTGCTGTACTCCGTCCAGTACCACGATCAGTTCGTTTCCTTGCAAATGTTGCATGAACTGGACTGATATCTGCGAAAAGGACAAGACAGCAAGTATCAAGCTACACAAGTGCAATTGAATTCAGAAAACAATGATAGAAAAATTATAATTCTAACTAAAGAATCAAGCGAAATCTACTAACATAAGCCTAAGGTCAACTAAAATATTTGTTAAACCAATCCCCGGCAACGGCGCCAAAAACTTGTTCGCCACCGCAAGTGCACGGGTCGCGCCAAGTAATAGAGTGATAAGTAAAGATCGTTCCCACGAGGATTTGAATAACAACTAGTCGAACAATGGCTTGATGTGTTTGATCAAGTTGACTCAGATAAAATGTTGAGTATGAGAGAAACAAATTCAAAAGATGAGCTGATAACAACTAAGAAAAACGCTGAACAGAATATGCTTCTTGTGGATTCTATCAAGTAAAGTGTATCTAGGATTGTTCACTTCCTTTGTATATCATAAACTCAATCTACTTCCTCTTCGATATTACTGTTTATGGGAATATATATATGTCAGTCTAAGGTTTGATAGCCAGTGGTTAAGCTCTCTCGAGTCATAACCACTTATATTTTCCAATTAGATACACAATCTCTTGCTGCATTTAAGGGAAAATAGACATTACACAGCTTCCTTACTTCGACAATGCTAGGTTAATAACTATATCTCTATGTCATTAACAAACCCTCCATTTAACTCTTTAAACTTTAGGTCTAGCATAACTCTACCCACATTCTTCAATTAGATTAACTCTCTCAAGCTTAATCTAGTTGAACATGTTATTCATAGAGCTAGCATTTCATAAATGTCAGTGAAAACAGAGTAGAGTAAACATATATATACCCTTAGCTAAAGAAGAAGAAGAAAAGTTCGAGTTTAATCCATACAAAATCGTTGAACAATCCTAGAATAAGAAAACTAACTACTCATGTTCAAAAATGGATTACAATTAGCAAGACTAAAAGTAGCCATAACAGAATCACAGTGGGAAAAAGGGAATGAATACAGAAGGAACAAGAACTTGGAGTGAAATCGCTTCTAATCCGCAAGCTCCCTTGCTTCTCCTTGCTTCTAGCAGTTCTCCAGCTCTCCACACTCTCTAGCCGCTTTTCTTCGTGTTTCCCAAAATGGGGATCCCCCTTTTCAAAACCCTGGGTTTGCCTTTTATATCTTCTCAGCTGTCAAAACGCAGACCTTCATTTTCAGGTTTGGGCCGCGGCCCTCCACTCTGTGGGTCGCGGCCCAAGAGTCTCTGGCCTCAGGGTGATGCTTGTGGGCCGCGGCCCAATAGGTTGTGGGCCGCGGCCCACAACTTTCTGTGCTCCTGTTCAATTAATGGGCCGCGGCCCACAACTTTCTGTGCTGATGTGAACATCCTGGGCCGCGACCCAAGATGTGGTGGGCCGCGGCCCTATACTCTCTGGGCTCCTTTTGCATTTCTGGGCCGCGGCCCAAGAGGTTGTGGGCCGCGGACCACACCTTCTGTTCTGCTCTGATCTTCCAGCTGGTCTTTCATTCACTGGTTGTCAGCTTCCACTTCCTTCCTCTCCTTTTCACTGCCTGCAGCTTCCTCTGGGTTAGCCCTGACTTAATCTGTACTAGTTCACACAAAGAACTTTCACACAAGGTTAGACATTCATAGCAATTAGGGAGTAATGTCCTCCACAATTTCATTTTGCTGTGCATAACATGAGAGAAGCACAATTCATCACTTTGATCCTTTCTAATGCCCACTTATGCACCCAAAGTGAAGTAAAACAGTATGAAATATGAAATTCTAATAAGAATTTCCTGAAGTTAACAGGTTTGCCTTTAAAGTGAGTTTGTTTTTGTGCGCAAAGAATGTTTGCAGTTGGGTAAAATTAACAAGGTGGGCTTCTTTGACAACTCCTTCAAAGAGATTATTTCCCAAAAAAAGTCTATTCAATTTAGAAAGGGATCCCAGAATTTCAAAAGGATTTCCAACAAGTTGGTTTTTAGAGAGAGAAAGATGCATCAAAGATGTTAGATTTCCAAATGATATAGGAATGGAACTGTTAATAGTGTTGTTCCGAAGAGAAAGATATATCAAAGATTTAAGATTTCCTAATGAGCTAGGAAGTGCACCTTGAATGGCATTGCTAGATAGATCAAGATATTTTAAAGATGCAAGACTTCCCAATGAGCTATATATTGGACCTTGAATGGAGTTTCTAGAAAGATCAACTTTGACAAGGTTTTTGAAAACACCAATATGATGAGTGAAATGGCCAGATATATGAGAACCACTCATATAAAAAATCTCTAGTTCTTGGGAAACATGCCCCGCTGAAAGAATTTTTAATATTTCAGAATTTTGTTGGTTGCACTTGTTGTTTGAAAAAGCCAATTCTTTCAAGTTGCAAAGATTACCCACAGAAATTGGAGTCAGCCCTTCTAAAATATTATCAGTCAAATCAAGAGTAACAAGAGAAGGCAAGTTTCCAATGTCACTAGAAATTGTGCCAACCAAGGAGTTGTGAGAGAGATTGAGAGACTTTAAATGACTCAAACTATACAACCAATCTGGGATAGAAGAGTTGAATTGGTTTTGAGATAAATCAAGATGTTGAAGGAGAGTCAAGTTTTGAATACCTTCTGGGATGGAACCTTGTAAATCAATCATATCTAATTGAAGTTGAACTAATTTTTTCAATTGAAATATCCAATTAGGGATCAATGGAGTGCCAAAAGTAGAACCAGAAAGATCTAGGACACCAAGAGATGAAAAGTTTAAGGTGGATGGTTCATAATAATGGGTGAAATCACATCTGAACAAGTGCAACTCTCTCAAAGAGGGAAGTGAATGTAGAACCTGCAACCAATCAAAGGCATTGGATAGGTTCACATAACTCAGCTCAAGATATTGTAAAGAAGAGTCAAAACCCATTGAAGATTTTCAAGAGCTATTGATGAGAATCTATTTCCATCCATGTCATATTGATAATCACCTCCAAGATGAAGACTGATTAGATTTGAGAGGTTTCCAATTTGACGTGGAATGCTTCCTTTGAAACTATTAAATCCAAGGTCAAGATAGTGCAAATTGGAGAGATTTCCAATTTGATGAAAAATGCTTCCATTAAATTCATTACCTCTGAGGTCAAGATATTGCAAATTGGACAGCTTTCCGATTTGATGAGGAATGCTTCCTTCCAAATCATTGCCTCCAAGGTCAAGGTAGATGAGATTGGAAAGATTCCAAAATTGAAGAGGAATGCTTCCACCAAACCCAGCATCAGATAGGTTAAGATATGTCAAGCTTGTCATTAAGCCAAGAAAAATAGGAATTTGCATATCTCCAAAATAATTACCGCTCAAATCCAAATAATTCAAATGCTTCAAGTCAAGCAAAGAAGGAGGTACCTCACCACGAAACATTGATGTCTCATATATATCCCAGCCTTTGAACTCAAAAGGAGGTGGCGTTGTGAGGTGAAGCTCCCGAACATGGCCTGTGATGCTATGGCAAACAACTGAAGCCCAGTTGCAGCAATTTGTATGAGGAGACCAAGAGGTAAGTCTATTTGAAGGATTAGAGAGATGAAGCTTCATCTTAAGTAAGGCAGCTCACTCACATGGAATGCATTGAACCTGAGAGGATTCTCTGCAAACGTATAAATCAACATTTGATAAGGTAAGTAACCAAACGAAAAGGAACACAACAATATTGCAGGAACCATCCATGACAATGTCAATCAAAGAGGTTTTTGCTGAGAAATTTTCTGTTTTGATGATGGACATACAATTCTTGAAAACAGGGCTACTATTTATAATGTCACCTTGTGGAACTAAAAAGCAAATTTTGGGTTTCAGTTTACATAAACGATATAAAACAATATTGCAGGAACCATCCATAAACGAGTATTTTTTTTCTCCTTTTATTTTCTTTTTGATGCCCGATAAGATATATGAATGCAAAAATTATATTTGAATATTTTGTTTCACGTTTCTAAATGAAAAAAATTAATTTTTTTTTTAACTTCCTTTTTTTTTGTTATTTTAGGGGAAACTAATCCATGGCATAAAAAGGAAGGGAAAACATCCTCGTCTAAATAATTTTTTTAAATTGTCCTTTTTTGCTAAAGTTTTAAGTCGTTGTTTTATCTGACGTGCTTTTTGCCCCTAACTTTTTGTATTTTAAGGATTTTTTTTTCTTTTTTAAAATATTTTCAAATTATATATCATATCATTTTATTTTAATATATATATATTAGATGAGGATAAAGATGAAATATTATTAAATTTTAAGATATAGTTAATGAAACTAGATCTTTCTTTTAGTTTTGGTGAAGCATGTTAGAAAAGCCTTATAAATAATATAATGTGAGTAACGAAGAACCACATGATTACTCACACTTGTGGAATGGGATTTCAACTATTTTTTTCTTTTATTTCTGTAATCTGTCCCAAATTTTAAATTTTCCAAACAAAAATGACAATTAATGAAAAGGACTAATCATTATTTGGAAAAAAAAGTCCGTGGAAACTTCTTTTTTTTTTTTTGTCACAATCTAATTTTTTTGATAAACTAGTCATAATCTAACTTGGTAAAGCCTTTTATAATTTTTTGATCAAATAAAAGCCTTTTATAATTGACTCGTTATTCTTGTGCGATGCAGTTGTGCAGGTTAAAAATAATAAATTTACAAAAAAAAAAAATTTGTGTTGTAATTCAACTGTTTTTTTTTCTCAAGTTTTTTATCACCATTGACTTATTAATTATTACTCAATTCTGGTCATTTACTTAATACACTTATGCCCATCAATAACAATAAACATACATATACATAAAATCAAAAAACTTCTTAATAACGTAATTTGGTATCTTAACTCCCTCCCGCAAACACCCACTAAAACTACTTCAATTTCATTCCACTTTATTCTATCTACACTTGATATAAATTAGTCATATCAAAATGAAACGGTTTAAATTTATTAACTTTTGAATGTTTATTGTTTAAACTATTCGATAGGGAGAACAAGGTTCCTCATGGAGACAAACAAAATAGGTCATTGAGATTTGAGATAGATAGACATGTATGATATCATGGAGCGCATAAATATGAGGAAGATGGAACTATAGGAAAGTGGAATGGGAAGCCACTATGCTTTTTTCTTTAAAATAAAAATCTAATATTTTTTATTTAATTAATCTGGAACGAGGATATAACTGCTCATTAGTTGTATTTAGGTCTTTAACATACTAATAAGTTCATGGCCCATTAGTGCGCCAATCACCCATGATATTATTTTCCAAACACCCTAATCTTATTTATGATATAGGATGCTAGATGCTAATAGAAAATAACATCAGGAATGCCACTTTACCCATTAATATTTACTTATAGATATGTTTAATGTTGCATAACCTCCAGTCACCTTGATTTTGATGTTTGATGTTTCATTGCCTTTTGCATCTATACTACTCTCTTCAGTCCTTAATATGAGATATATTTACCTAATTTGATTAAGTTAAGGAAGTTAGTTGAGTTAGTTAATATGACATATATTTTTTAAAGTGCTATAGTCATCTTTCTGAAGTCCTAGATTCCATCCCCTTATTGATTGTTGTTAAGGGAGTATCAATAAGGGAAAAATTGAAAAAAAAAAAAAAAAAGAATTGATAAATATGAAAATGATGTTTCATATTTAGGATAAGATCAACTTCTCAAATATATCTTATATTAAAAATCAGAGGAATATTCTATAAAATTTACTTTGGATGACTCAATGTAAAAGTATTTTTTATTTTTAATTTGACTAACAACTTTGTAATTATTGGAAAAAAATATTTCTAGCGACCAAAATTAAGGCAGTGATATGTGACGAAATATTTAACATATCATAATGAAATATGAGATGATTAATTAACTTTTTTATCAACTCCTTAAAAAACATATGAAATAGTGATGACACACGCACTTTCTATCTCTCTCATTAGAGGTGGAATCAGTGTATTTTTGCTATTCTTAACTTCTTTTAATATGTTTACAATCAACTTCTTTATTTTGTTTACAAGGAATATTCAAAATTCAAAAATATCATTTATTTTGTTACAATCAAAATTATTGCTTTCAACTTTTTCTTGAAGTCTTTCACCATTCAAATTTTAAGAGATGGGTTATACTATCGACCCGTTTGGTCCCCACTTTCAAACTTTCCACGCTTGAATAGCTAATGAGAGAGACTGTTCATAATTTGGA
Source organism: Inga oerstediana (assembly GCA_963210345.1). Lineage (NCBI taxonomy): Eukaryota > Viridiplantae > Streptophyta > Magnoliopsida > Fabales > Fabaceae > Inga > Inga oerstediana. The sequence goes on along the minus strand of OY723401.1, from coordinate 63,502,515 downwards.
CAAAATTTATTAGTGCGTGTGTTGGAAAATTCTTTTGTAGTCATATTCTAATTTTATGAAGTCTTTCAAAATTGACTTCTTCTTTCGCTTTATGCGTCTCAAAAACGGCAAAGTTATTTTTTTTTTATTTGTAATTCAAATTGTTTTAAAAACTCTTTGGTCATTTTCTTGATACTCTTGCCCATCAATAGCAATATACATATACATAAATTCATCAAACTTTGTAGGCTAAAATATACAAAACTTCCTTAAACTTTAAGGAAGTTGCACATCGGCTCCCTAACCTTTACAAGTTTAAATTTAGGACCCTAATTTTTTGTGTTTTAACTATCAACTTCCCCACCATTAAAATTACTGTTAAAGTTACCAGTTTCTATGATGCTGTAATTTTTTTATTTTTTTTTATTATATACCATGTCATTTAAAAAATAACACTTAGCATTTGACATATATTTTAACCAACTTTTTAATAATATAGTTTAGTATCTTAATCCCTCCCCAAAACACCTATTATTATGCATTGCGGAAAATTCTTTCATTGTCATGATCCAACTTTGTAAAATATTTCACAATTGAGTTGTTGTTGTTGTTGTTTTGTGCGTACTTATTAGGGCGATGTTAATGCGGGTCATTCTCTAGGTGTGTATGAAAGTTGACTATATAGACTAATAAACAACCACATGATTAGTCACGACGTGTGGAATGGGATTCCAACTTCTTTGCCACTAGTATTATTTTTGTCCCAACCTTTAGATTTTCCTCACAATATCATTCCATGAATGAGGTTATAGTCGTTATTTGGATCTATATATTTGCCGTAGTTGACGGGTGTCACACCCTTATCTTACTTTCACCTATTTCAGAGTATTTGCGGAAAATGATACGCAGTTCAGTGGGCAACACAGGAATAGTATAAATATACTGATATTATATGCATGATTACAAAAATTTCCTATAGGGGTTCGTACTTGATAATTACAACAAATGTAGCCTTGCAGCGCTACGTGGATGCCTAAACTCATCCCAGTGAAACGTCGACATCTTCTAGTCTGTGTTCCACTACGACATTCCCATATAAGGTTTTCTTCTTTGCTTTCAGTATAGCTTATGTCTTCACCTGTCTAAATTGTTGATATGGGAGGGTGAGATTCTAGGGAATCTTAGTAGGAAAGCAATACCAATATGCATGCAAGATAAATGCTTAATGCATGACATGCTTGCATTACAAAACTAATGCTCACACAATGACATATCTGCGTTCTCAATGTTTCAAACAACATACGTATGGTTTTAGCATAAACAGGAACATAGCTTCAATTATTCATATATGTTTCACATAATCAAGTAAAGCAGTAACGTGCATCAATACACCAGTACAAATATCAAATACATGCAGGAGAGGTAAGTTCCCTACCTTAATCGCCCTTCCCTGATCCTTGAATAACGCGCCTCGATTTGCGTGCCAATCACTCAGGCTTTCTACTCGGTCCTAAAAAGTCAAATGTATAGTTTAGATACTTCCATAGTGTTTTTGAGGGTTATATGAGTCTATGGTGAAATTTTACCAAAATGCACCTAAGACCCTGGCCCGGCCGTACCTGGCCCGATGGCACGTTTTTTCAAAATTTTGATTAGGGCTATTTTGATGTATTTTTGCCCAAGGAATCCATTTCCGGGCTCAAAATTACTAAATTCACTTTCAAATTATGAAAATACCTGTGACAGCCCTAATTTAGGGACTTTAGGGATGTTTTTGTAATTATGTTTTTTCGGTCTTTTCCGAGAAAGTGACCAACTGTAACTCCATCTATTTTTGCCCACTGAATCCAATGGAACCATCTATTTCATGAAAATCCAGCTCCTACCCCTCAGAATAGTGCTGGCCGAAAGTTTTGAAAGAACATGGAAAAAATGGAGTTTTGTGTTTTAGTTTCCAAAACTTGTACTTTTCCACTTCTAATCTTTCATTAACTCATTTAAACACTTTTGAACTATGATTCAAAGAAATTTGGACAGTATAACCCCTTAGGATTAGGGCTTTTCCAAATTTACAACTCAACCAAAAATCACCAAATCAACAACAAACTTCAATATCAACTTCATACAAGTATAGATTTGAGTTTGGTATAGTTACCTCTTAGGCTTCTTGATTCCTCTCACTCTATGCGTCCTCTCTCTCTTCTCCTTGAGCTAACAATGTGTCTTCAAGATCATGGATTCATGAAGAAACAAGGTTTAGAGGAGGTTTCTCATAAAAGCTTACAAAGAAAAAGCTTAAGAACAATGTCTTACCTTAGCTTCTTCTTCTTCCTTCTCTCTAACTCTTCAAACTGTTTCAAGCTCTCTCTCTCTCTCTCTCTCTCTCTCTCTCTCTCTTTCTAACTTGGCCGAAATGCACCAAGGGAGGCAAGAGGAAGTGTTTTAATTAATTGCCTCTTCTTTCCTTTTAGCCCTTGATTTTCAAGATGGAGTATTGTGCTAACACTTGTCAAGACCCATGCTTCCACCCATACTTCCTTCATAATTACTCCATTTGGTTTCCCTTAACATTGAACTAGCTTTTTCTCCTCCCTTGGTTGACCAAAAATGTGCTCCCCCTTTTGCTCCAACCAAACCAAGTGTTCTTCCAACTAGTTCAAAACTTGTACTCAACTTATGTACTCAAGTGGTGGATTGTGTATACTCCGTGTCATTCCCATCATGCACTCAACCATGCCTTCATGTAGTGTACACTCAACCTTGTATACATGTAGTGTACCATTCTCACCATGACTATGTTCATGTAGTAATTAGGCGTGTGCTCTTGGAAATCAATTTCTAACACATTTTATTTTCAATTTTCGGAATAATGCCAATTCTGGCAGATTTTCTGTTCTAACTTTGAAAAATCATAACTAATTTTGTAGACATCATTTTGGTGTGATTCCAAAGGCTATGGACCCGTTATTGAGTCTAGTTTCAAGAAAAAATATACAATCACTACTAGAAAAAATAGTTTTAACGTCCCTTTTTTGGCCTTTTAACGTCTGAAAACAGAGGGACATCTATCTAAGGGTCATGGGAAAAAACATCAATAACGTCCGTAAAATAGGGGACGTTAAATATGACTTTAGACGTCCCCACTTCATACTAGGGACGTCTAATGTGTGCACTTTAGACTGGGGACGTCTAAAGTACCTTTAGACATCCCCAGTTTAAACTGGGGATGTCTAAAATGGTCTTTAGACGTCCCCTGTTCAGAATGGGGATGTGTAAAGTGGAACTTTAGACGTCCCCTGTTCAGAATGGGGAGGTGTAAAGTGGACCTTTAGATGTCCCCAGTGTGGACTGGGGACGTCTAAAGTGTCGCCCCCCTCTCCCACGTCCCTTTTTATTTTTAAGGACGTTGAAAGTTTTTTTTAAATGGCCTTTTTATATATATATTTCACTGTTTGGAAAATGTAAACTACAGAAATAGGATGGAAACAACATAATAAAACAACAGCAGTTCAGCAAAATGGAAACAACAACTTGAAACACAGTGATCAACCCAAGGCTCTACTACATGCAATAACTTTAAGGAGTAGCAAACTAATTAACTAACAAACCACACAAACTACACAACAATATATATCCAAGTCTGTTATTGCACTAAAAAGACTATATCCAAGTCCCCAGTTTGTACAATAACCAAGACTAAATCCAATCTATATCCAACAACAACAACGCTAATTATATGTACAATATATAGAACTACCGCAAAAGTATGTCCCACACAAACTACTAAAGACTTTACTCTAGTATACGTTGAAGAAGATGTCCAGCCAAAAGGTCTCTGATCATATTTCTGTCTTCATATGAGTAGGCATCTTCATTGTTAAAAATCTGTAAATTAGAAAATAAGCTTAGATGAAATAATGAATCAAGTGAATGAATTGCCATTGAATTACAACACCAAGAATATTATCCTTTGAGAATAAAGAAGCGATTACTTGTTCAAAACCTGTTGTAATGCCACTGTGAATGATGTTAAACATATAAAGTAAGATATAGTATCCACATTCCCAGCCGCTAGGTTGTTGAGCGCATTATAAATCAAAAGCAAATGGTTAAAATCAATAAAGGCATATCTAAAATGACCGTCAATCAAAAGAACTTGATTTAAAACTACGTACCTTTGGAAACAACCATCTCGGTTCTTTGCCACCTTTACGATCGCGTGGCCAGCCAAGCGCTCGATATGTTATGCATGCCCTATCATTAAAATGAAAATTAACATAAATTAGAATAATTCATTCAAGTCAAGAATCAAGAAGCAATGAAATACAAAAAAAAATAACTTACGTGCTGAAGACGCTTTTAGTTTCTTTGTCTGGTCTTTTACTTAAGGAATCAAACCAGTAAACAACGTGGGACCGAGGACAGAGAACACACAAACTCCAGTGGCAACTATCACAACATATACATATTAAAAAGAAGTTAGATGGCAAGGCAATTATTTATTAAAAATCTCAAATACACAAAATTAAAATGCGTACCCTTGAACAATCGGTGCTAGATAACAACGATAGTCGTTCTCTCCCACTGTCAAGCCCACATAGTGCGTCCTTTTTTTCAATGTATTCGTACTCCTTGTCGTATGTGTAGGAGACAAGAATCCATATAAATCAACTCTTTACAAGTCAATGCATATACGACGGAAGGAGCTATAATAGAATTAAAATGATGAATGTATTAGCTAGTTAAAATCAACTTAACTAAATGAAGGAAAAAATGAGAAATAAAAAACTTACAGGATTGCAAATTTGCCCCATCCAATATCTAGCTCCTCCAACTTAATGAACTGTTTAAGATCTTCTTTATCAATTTTGAAGGGATACTCTAATTCCTTGCCCACAATCCCTGTAGGCATATGCAAATCAATCTAGCGAATGACTTTATAGATCTGCTGCAGTCATGCTAAGAAGGGCCATTTTCCTGCTTCCTACTTATTCTTTTAGAACATAAAAAAACATATTGTTAGTAGGATGTCAACACATCTCAGGTAAAAGTGAGGTAGTTCCATAGGTGTTGCTAGTAATAAGCCAATAAGATGTACAGGCCAAAGGATGAAAGATTCTCTCGCCTGAGCTATCGTGGCAACCTCGTCATCAGGAATAAGGATGGTTGTACCTTCTTCCCCCTCTCGAACACACGTCACAGTCACCTACACAAATATTATGGAATTTGCTGATGATGGTGGGTGGTAGCTTGTGTGTGAACGAGAGCATTTGCAACTACACGCAGCACTGGGGCATCCAAAGAGAGGATGACAGGTTCTCCTGGCGCTGGAGTGGGAGAAGGGTCGCCAAGTGGTTCCTCCACCAGGTTGTAACTTCCTTTGGTGCTGTAGAAGGCCGGGGATAAATGGGTTCTATGCTCGGTAGTTGCCATCTGCGATTCAAACATCTTCATCATTTCAGCTCGTAGCTCAGGAATCAGCTCAAGACGTAGCTCTGGCAACAGCTTTTGTAGGAGCTTGTCGCAAAGGTTGGCCTCGAGCTCTTGTGAGACTTCTTGGCGAATCTTGGCCACAAGCTCCCTACTGGGTTCAGCTTGTGACGAATAAGGATGTGAGGCTCAACCAAAATACTTCACGACACGAACTCCCCCTGCCTCCCCTCGAACATGACCAGGGTGATCTGCCTTATCAATCGTCGTTGACAAGATGTCCATCCGTCCACTTGGAGTGAACGAACCTTGGCTACTATGATCTTCCAATTCATCTTGTAGCATAAAAGTTATCGTAAATGAAAAATAAGCACTCCCAATATGAAAACAAACTTTGTACTTATGCTCTAACTACTTACAATTCTTACAGCAACCTCAGCAACAGTCGGATTTACGTACTTCCCACCCTTAATCCTCCCTGCTTTCCATTTTTTGTGACGTGGAGGAGGTGGCGGGGCTTGGATCACAACGGTAGGATCTAATGTGGCTGCTTCCTTCAATTTCTCCAACTCTTCTGCCATCATCTGTCGTTCAAGCTTGCGATAACCACCGCGAGACATGCAATGTTGATACTTATTAGCTGCTTGCCTCTCTGAATTTGCTGCACTTAATGCCTGTGAAAGGAAAACAACAAACACCGAATCAATAATGTCAACTATATTCAAATAAAACACTATGATGACAAAAATCTTACCAAAAAGTTTGGATCTTCTCGTGATGCCATAAACAACCTCCAGTCCTCTGGAGACAAATACGTATACTCCTGACATGGATCCTGACCCCTCAAGTCCCCTCGAATGTAATCTCGTGTAAGCATGTTTTTGAAATCTTTCCATCATAGATAAATCTCCCTCATCCACTCCTTGTACATCACCGTGGTGTCAGGGACATCATAGGTTTGCTACAAGGTAAAAACATAAGTTAATTATATTTAAAGCAATAGGAATAAAGATATATATGCAGATGTATCGAAACTTATACACCAAAACTTGTTGCCAAATCAAGTTTTTCGTTTTTGGTGGAACCAACTTCCACTTATCATAGGTAATGCGAACTTTGCTTCGGCCCAAAAAACCTAAGTAGCTAATGAAATGGTCTTCCTCCGAACTAATTGGTTTCATATCATCATCAAAGTCAATATGCAACCTCTCTTGTTGATGGTAATGATGTGCTACCAATGCAGACATTTTTGTACTGCCTCTAACCCTTCTTCTTGCAATAAGTTCAGGCCTATTCATTTCATTGTCCCTATCACTTTGTGAGTCACTAGAATTGTCCATATTCCTGTAAGCACAAAAATCATTGTCAGATTGTGAATAAATTGTAAGTAAATGAATAAACTGAGACGTTATAAAACAAACATCACACTTTACTATTTTCTAAGTTAAGCTCTTACTCTAGATTGTTTCCCATATTCCTTCACCATGATCATTTCTTACAGCATATTGTTCATCATCTACCAATTCTACTTCACTTGTTGTAGGTGGATTAATTGTGAAAGGTGGTGTGTCATCAAGATTGAAGGTCGGATCACCATGCTTCTGTTTTTTACTTTAAAGTACAATGGAAATTTTTTTATTTGCAGGATCTGTGACATAAAACACTTGTTTCGCCTGACTTACTAGAATGAAGGGCTCATCCCTATAACCTACTCTTTTAAGATCAACTGAGACAAATCCAAATTGTTGATCTATTATCACAGCAGTATTGCTAACCAACTTACATTTGAATAACGCAACTTTGAATTTGTTGTAAGTGATTTCCCATATTTCTTCTATCACACCATAATAGGCCATGGATGCTAATATGGGGTTTTTGTCTTTCAAACTAGAAAAGTGCATGGCTTCAGCTTCTACTATCACCCCACTATTTTGCATGGTACTTCATTCATCTTGGTCTTTTGTGTAGAAATACTACCCGTTTATATCATAACCACTCCAAGTAATTATCTGAAACGAAGGCCCCCAGGCTAGCCACTCTATTGTCTTAAACACTTGTCTCATGTAAAACCTTTTCTTGAAACCACTCTATGAATGTCTTGTTTTGCTCAATAGCAATCTGCATATCACTCTTTCTCGGATTCATGTTCTTCAATCTCTTTCTGTGTTCATCTATGTACGGTTGAACTTCTACCATATTATTCAGGATATAAAGGTGTGCTTGCAACACCTTTTCATGAGGCATAGTCTTCACTTTCAGTACTCGTGTTCCCTTGCTCCTCCCCTCTTCATGTTGAGATTGTTCCTTCTTCTCTGATAGATAATCGCTGCATAAGTCTATAGCCTCTTCAACTACATACCTTTCAACTATTAAGGCTTCTGGTCGATAGGGATTTTTAGAATACCATTTTAAGATCTTCATGTATCGTTCGAAAGGGTACATCCACCTCAGGTAAACTGGACCGCAGAGCCTTACCTCCCTTACTAAATGAACTATCAAATGCACCATTATATCAAAAAAATGAAGGAGGAAAGTGCATCTCTAATTATGACAATATAATATAACCCTCAGCTTCCAGTTCATCCAGCTTTTCAATATTAATGACTTTGTTACAAATAGCATTACAGAAAACACACAATCTTGTCATAGTGCTTCAAACTTCATCTTTCATAATGCCTTTAATAGCTACTGGTAATAATTGTTGCATCAGCACATGATAATCATGGGACTTCATTCCCATTAACTTCAAATCCTCCATTGACACACACCTTCTCATATTTGAAGAATATCCTTGTGGTACCTTAATTTCATTCAAACACCCACACAAACTTCTTTTCTCCGCTTTTGATAGTGTATGCACTGTTGGCTCCATGTATGCCCTCCTACCATCATCTCTTAGCTGTAGATGTAACCGTTCTCTTATTCCCATATCAACAGGGTCTAGTCTCGCACTAATCTCATCCTTGGTGATGAACCCTTGTCGTGTGAGTTCACAAAATAAAACTAGGTTAGAAAATGTAGCGTAGTAGCTCAACCTAGGTCATTCTTGTGAGGAGATTAATTTCCAATTTTCTAAGTAGGAAAGTGATAAAAAGCCTTAAAGTTGTGAGAAATCATTTTTGAGAAATTGCATTTGTAAACTAATGAACTAAACTAAGCTAAAGCAATATTTTTGTATTTTTCGGTTTTCAAAACAAAGAAGCAAAAGGAATTGAAATTAACACTAACAACAAGGGAAATTTAATAAACTAGAATAATGATGGAATGGGATTCCCTTGAGTTGGAGTTTTAGTCTTCCTTGCTTACTAATGATATGAATTCCACAATATGAGTCGAGAGGATGGAACTAAGTTACCACTAGCTCCATACTTGCAATAATCATTTAATTCATTCTACCGAAGCAATTAAATGAATACCACCAAATAATTCAAACTCAAGGAGTTGAATAATCAACTTCCAATTCTAGCTTGTAATTACCATTACAACAATTCAAAACATTCAGTTTAATCATTTAAATCCACTTAACCAAGTTGGAATAAACAATTCAACCTTCTCATAATATGAATCACACAAAGCTTAATTAATCAACTCCTAGCTCAACAACCAAGTTTATTCACTTGGCATAACAATCTAGATCACAATTACATACTTAACCAAGCTACATAATTATGAACTAAAAAGAGAGCTTAAAGGAATTCGATTGAAGTTTAGAAGCTCAAACCATTACCCAACTCAAGGAAATCACCAAAGCTTAGCTACACATGGAGGAAGAAAATGAAGCTTGATGGAAAAATGAGCAGTTAGCCATTGAGAATAAAGACAAAGCACCAAACAATTCTCTAATTAAAACACCGAACAGCTCCTTCCTTTCTTTTATCCAGACATGCTTTCTTCAATTCCCATTTCTTTAATTCAATTCGGTGCCTCTTTCCCTCTCATACACAGCCACCGAACCTCCCTCATTCGCTGCTGCTCTTCATGCTTTTTCTCCCTTTCACACACGCACACAGCCTCATCCTCTCCATTCCATGCATCCTAGTCCATAATGTCGGCTGCCTCCCTTTTATCCAGCGGCATTTAATCCTCTAACCCCAACCGCCACAATGGACTTTTCCTCTCCTTCTATTCTATTCTTATTCTCCGTGTTCTTCCTCTTGCTTTCGGTCCAGCCCCCTTTTTCACGTGGTCCCCCCTTTTCTTTATGCACAGCCGCCAAACCCTCTTCTTTTCTTATTCCATGTGGTCCCCCTCTTTTCATTTCTTCAATTAATTCAATTGGTCCACTCCCTCCTTTCTTTTCTTTCTTCAATTCTCTCTAATTTAAATGAGTAAGTTATGCCATATCATCACCTACAAAATTATATTCATAAAGGTAATATCTTTTGCTCACAATTAAAGAATAATGGGAATAACAAATATTAATTAAAAATATAACAATTTAACCACTTTAATTCCCAAATTATTCTTCCCTTAAAGTCTCACATTAACACTTGATTATGCCCAAAATATTCAATTAAGTCCCACAAAAGCCTAAGATTAATTAATAAAAATATATAAATATTGAGCTCTATCACTTGGTCTTCCCTGGAATGTGCAAAAGCGTACTGACAAGGCTAACACAAAAGTTTTTCTCCATGTGCATCACATCAATACTGTGTCTCACGTCAAGCCTACGCCAATATGGAAAATCAAAGAAAATTGATCTCTTCTTCCATATGTTCTTCTCAATCGCAGTCTTCTGATTCTTACCGAGTAAAACATTGATATGTTCAACCTGATTGTAAACTTCCTCTTCAGTTAATGCCTTTGGAGCCAGTCCATGCTCCAGAAAGCCGTTAAAATGCTTTCTTAACCTACGATATGAGTGGAACCTAGGAAGGAACCTCCTGTAACCAAGGTAGACCGTCTTTCTTAACCTACGATATAAGTGGAACCAAGGAACCTAAGATATGAATTTTTGAAATTAGTCCAGAAAATCTGGAAAATCCCTGGAGCAGTAGTCAAAGGAATGAAATCTCGGAATGATATGTTTCCAACTAGCTAAAATTCATATTTTTTTTGTTGAAACTAGACTCAATAAGGGTTCCATAGCCTTTGGAATTACTCCAAAATCATGTCTACAAATTTAGTTATGATTTTCCAAAGTTAGGGCAGAAAATCTGTCAGAATTGGTATTATTCCAAAAATTGAAAATAAAATGTGTTAGCAATTGTGTAAATTGTGGAATTAAAGATGCCAAGTGTCATTATCATATGAAGAGGGGAGTAGGTTATGATTTATGAAAATATGCACATGTCTAATTACATTAAAATAATGCTACATGAACATAACAATCATGATTGATAATGGTAAGGATTATTTTTAGTGTAAGGGTGGAATTTGCTTGAGTGTAAGATTGGGCTAACTAGAAGGAGGAAAAGTTAGTTCAAGTGTAATGGAGCTTATGACACAAATTTGATAAAGATAGGATCAAGTACATATGTGATGTCGTAAGCCTATTTGTCAACATTTGTTAATTAAGGGAAAATTGGTAAGATATTTTATGAAGCAAAGCTTCATCTTTCTTGCTCATTTCACATAGAGAGAGAGAGAGAGAGAGAGAGAGAGAGAGGCCTTAAGAAATATAGATAGAAGGAGAGCTCAACCAAGAAATATTAAAGGTAGGCTTGTATGTTTATGTGATCAAGCTTTCACTTTTGAATGATCTCCTCTGTAATCTCTTCTTCTCCATGAAACAATATATTTAGCAAGCAAATCTCAAGGGAGAGAGAAAGAGGGTGGTAGGCCTTAAAGAGAAAAAGTGAAGAAAACGAACATAACTTTAAGAACATCAGCTCTTGTGGTTTATTGTTGTTGGTATTGTTGCTCTTGGCTTGGTTTGGTATTGGTTGGTTGATTTTGTAAATTTAGAAAGTGATAACTATCACACCCTGTATCCCCACTACCAAGGTACACCCCTGGTACGTTCCCCCACCGGTACACCCCCGATGGGCCGCAAGTGGACTCATAAGGATATAATCCCACCCTTTGGGATTTTCTCTCGCCTCCGCAAGTCTCAAACTCTTACCCTAGGGGAAAGTATAAGAGTTTGGCGAAAGGTGGTACCATTGAGCTAGGTAGGATGATATCTTTATGAGTTCTTCACCTGCGGCTGCATGGGGGAAACCCATGGCGGAGGACCGTGCCTACGGGGCAGTGGGATTACAGGGGATGTGACAATAACCCTAAGGGTTTATGTTGCCCAAATTTATTCTAATCATGTTTAGAATGTGATTAAGTAGTTAAACAAGTGATTAAAGGTGATAAGAAGGTGTTTTATGGATGAAATAATAAAACTCCATTTTCTCCAAATTTTACAGAATTTTGTCCATATCTATTTTGGGCTATGTTTGGAATGGATTTTGGTGTTTTTGATGATTCCATTGTGTTTAGAATGGAAAATTGTGTGGGGTTCATGTTGGGTACGAAGTGAGAAAAGCCCTAGAAAGTGAAATGAGAAAAATAGCCTTAAAACCCTCAATAGGGCTACTAGGGGTAAATTTGTAATTGAGGCTGTTATTTGAGAAAATCGAGGTGAAAAATGGATTCCTTGGGAAAAAATATGTTAGAATAACCTTGGTCAAAATTTCATGAAAAGTGCAGTCGGATAGGGTACGGCGGGGTCGGATCGAGTCCTCGGTGGCATTTTGTCATTTTTTAATATAGACTCATATAACCATAGAAAACACTATGGAAGTGTCTAAACTGTACATTTGAAGTTTTAGGACCGAGTAGAGAGCCTGAGGAATTGGCACGTAAATCGAGGCACATTATTCAAGGATTAGGGAGGGTGGTTAAGGTAGGGAACTTACCTCTCCTGCGTGTATTTGATATTTGTGCTTGTGTATTAATGCATGTTATTGCTTTGTTTGATTATGTGAAACGTATATGAATAATCGAAGCTCTGTTTCTGTTTATGATGTGGCCATATGTGTAACCCCCTTCACAATCAAGGCCGAGGTTTACGTTTATAACACGTGATTAAGGTAGAATTAGAGACCATAAACAATTAGGGACTTAAACAAAATCAAACTTCCCTAAAATCAAGGTTTACAAAAAAATTTTCAAAACCTACTCACAATGGTCTCATATTCACATTTCAATACAAAATGGCTTGTGCAGGTTGATTTCATTCTTATATATCTAAGTACAGCATAAATTCTCAACACACTAGGTTCTATTAATTAAATAAGGGTCTACAAGGCATAATTGCCTATAAGGTTTCCCATATCAAGGGGATTACACAAATACTATCCAACATATACATGTAATTCCCAACAAAATATCCAAATGATTTACATGATAACCAAATAATCAAAACACTCCCAATCCGAAGCTCTACCCACTCTTCGTCACCCGCTTTCCTTGTGATCCTTCGGCCTTATCTAAAATTTGTTTTGGGAGAGTGAGATTCTAAAGAATCCCCGTAGTAACAAATCACTCATAGTATGGACAACAATAAGGCATGAAAGCAAATCATCACACACACATGGTAACTACAACGGCAGTTACAACGGCAAGGGCAGGTATGAATCATGTCACCCTTACGTTTGCTAACGCTGAATTGCTCATGCTGTATTGCATCACAATAGTTCACACAATATATTTCACCATAGTTGGGATTCATATAAAGCATTTCATACACAAGCCATACAGGCAAGATACATAACACACAGCCCATGGCTGGATTAACAATACACCGCCCCATGGGTCGGATTCACAAAGATCCATGTCGATTACAACGGCAGAGCTAGACATGACCAGCGTCAATCCCAAAACGGCTCACGCTGCATTGCTCACACTGTAATGGACCATGGCACATATAGTTCACAGAACTCAATGACAAGTCATGCATACCAAAACATCATACACAATATGAGAGAAGAGTCACTACCTTAATCCTTCCATGTGTGTCCTAGCGCCGGTCTCTCCCGAGTAGGGCAAGTGTCAAATCCTATATTCATAATTAGGGACAAAGCGTCAATGCTCTATTGCAATTCTCAATGACTTCTTAACACTTAATTTGGTTATCATTATTGCTCTTTTAGTACCCATGCTTAACTCTATCAATAGCTCTAAAGGGTTAGAAGACTATCCCCAAATATCCCCTTTTTGAAAACTCAAAACTGACATTTTTCACTAAGACACTCGAGTGAGAATGGTCTCACTCGAGTGATATTATACGGATACTCAAGTGAAGAAGGATTTACTCGAGTGATGGTATGGTCTACACTCGAGTACTAGAGAGTGAACAATAGCGAGTGAACACCCGAGAGCACAAGGAACTTTTCAAAAACTACAACACTCGAGCATACTAGACCTCACTCGAGTGATAGCCAAATACTTCACTCAAGCACTAAAGATTGAAGTCCAGAAAGTAAAGACCCAAGAGCACATGAGTTTTCAAGGATCAAGAGGACTCGAGCACAACCCATTGCACTCGAGTGAATACCACATACCCGTGAGTGAGAAGGCACACTCTTGCACCATACCTGCGAGTGACAACCTGAGAGGCAAGTCCTTGGTGTCAAATACACCCGCACTCGAGTGATAGGAAGCTTACGTGAGAGATGTGCCACCACACTCATAAGTGAGGCAACACTTGCCTTTGACTACGGAAGTGCAACAATAACACAGAGAGCAGAAAGGAAGTTTGCACTGCCACACTCAAGTGGAACTCATCACCACTCGAGTGTTATTTATCCTACACTCGAGTCAACCCCTGATCACTCGAGTGATTCTATCAGAAACCAGAAAACGCAGCAAAACTGACCACATCTCCTAACACTTGCCCAATTGATCCCCATGGACTCAAAACTTCTACCAAAGCTACTCCCACACAAAAAAAATCCAAGGAATTTAATGAAATCATCAGAATTATCCAAATCCTATCCTATTATCATGCTTTGGTTTTAGGCCAGATCTTATCCATGCTTTGCTTTGGTTCTGAGAGGGAATTGCTAGGGCCAGAACTTGCCGATTAGACAACGGAGCAGATAAAATTGATCAAGCAAAGATTGCTAGCTACTCAGAGCTGACAAAAAATTTATGCAGATAAGAGGTGAAAACCTCTGGAATTTGAAGTCGATAACCACGTATTCATGAAAGTATCACCTGTTACGAGTATTGGCAGGGCATTGAAAGCAAAGAAGCTACAATCAAGATACATTGGTCCGTTTGAAATCTTAGAGAACATTGGGCCTGTAGCATATCGTATCGATTTACCACCGAATCTGAGAAGACTACATGATGTTTTTCATGTTTCCCAGATGAAAAAGTATCAACCTGATCCAGAACACGTAATAGAGTATGAAGATATGGAAATGCGCGACGATTTGACTTACGAAGTCACACCTGACCGAATCATTGATAGGCAAGAAAAGCAGCTCAGAAACAAGAGCATTCCATTCATCAAGATTGTCTGGAAAGGGTTATCGCCCAAAGAGGCTATATGGGAAACAGAAGAAAGTGTAAAGAAACGATACCTAGAATTTATGGCTAATCAAGTGTAGCAAATTTCGAGGACGAAATTTATTTAAGTGGGGGAGAACTGTAACACCCCAAAATTTATATTCACCAAAAGTATTGTAAATATTTGAGAAATTCAATAAAATGATGAATATTCATGAATTTGGAATTTATGAATTTATAAATGTTCAATTTCATGAGAAATTGGGCAAAAATAATTAAGGAATTAACTTGGGTAATTCAAAAAGCCCAATATTAAGGTCCAAAAATGAAGGAATATTAGAGAAAATATTTGGTCCAAAAATAGATGGGAAATTGGCCAAAGAAAAATAAGAAAAGAAATTGGATTAGAAAGGTAATGGCAAAATCGTAATTTTGCCAAAATAGCACAAAATAAATTATTTTCCAATTAATTAAAGTTAATTTAAATTAATTAAGGAAAATAAAGGTTAAAAATATATTTATAATATTTTGGTCAATTTAATATGAATTTATGGAAAATTTGAGTAAAAAGTGCAATTTTGACCAAAATTGAGACTTTACGCGTATACGTAACCTGGACAAGTTGTGAAGCCAATTGAGACCATAGGGAGGGACCCCTAGGTGTCTCCTACATGTGTCATAAAGAAGGAAATATTGGTTGGACATGATGGCATGGTTACATGAATGTAGGAAGTTATGTAATAAAAAAATTAGTTTTGGAATTTTTGGAAAATTCCATAAATCATTAGAATGATATATGGTATTAGAATATATCATGCTCATCTCCTTCCTTCAGCTCATTCACGCACAGAACAGACCTGAAGTTGAGATAGAACGTGTGAAAAACCTAGAGAGAGAAAGGAGAAGAAAAATCGCAAGATAAGCCAATTTCTCTGACGATTTAGTTCCTAACGGGTATAACTCCAACTCTAAGCTACTCCTCTTTGTTCTTTAGGGTTTGGAGGCTCAAAAATCTGTTCTCTAAAGGTTAGGGTTTCAGCCATTTTTGGGAAAAGCTTGTGGGAGCTTGAGGTAACTTCAAAACCTTCGTATATTAACTATTCTGGTTGATGTGGGCAATTTAATTGGTGAAATTTCGCCGGATTGCCATTGGTTTTAAATTTTGGAAAAATGTGTACCTAAGGGTTATGCTGCCCAATTTTAGTTCAAATGGTTGTTATAACTCAATTAGATGGTTAATAAAGTGGTTAGGAGTATAAAGGAACGCGTTTATGGAGCCGAAATCGTAAAACCCCGATTTTTCTCGGAAAACACTATAATTTCGGCCAGGGATGTTTGAGGGCCTTAGGGTTGGATTTTCAATGATTTGATGATTCCATTGGATTCAGTGGGAAAAAATAGGTGGGGTTACAGTTGGGTACTTTTTCAGAAAAGGCCAAGAAAGCATAATTACGGAAACGCCCCCTAAAACCCTAAAAGTAGGGCTGCCAAGGGTAATTTCGTAATTTGACATTGAATTTGGTAATTTGAGTCCGAAAATGGATTCCTTCAACAAAAATACGTTAGGATAGCCCTAGTCAAAACTTTTGGGAAAACGTGCCATCGGGCCGAGTACGGCGAGGCTGGGTTGGGGTCCCGAAGGCATTTTGGTAAATTTTCACCATAGGCTAATATAACCACAAGAAACACTATGGAAGTGTCTAAAATGATACTTGGATAGGTTATAACCTATTTCTTGTACATTTGATGTTTTAGGACCGAGTTGGACGCCTATAGTTGACACGTTTTACGAGGCGGGCCCTTTGAGACAAGAAAGAGGTTAAGGTAGAGACTATTATTTCTCATATACTATGTGACTATTTGTAAGATGCGTGTTACTATATTTTGTTATCTGAACACGTGCTGGAGGCACATTACCTAGCTGTGGTACACTAGTCTTACCTAGCTGTAGTCAAGGACTCAACTAGGTACATGAAGGGGTTTCAATGGGTTAGTTGGCCCTGAATTTTGTGTACACACACGGATGATATGATTTTTCATTTTACTTGATACGGTGCATTGCATATTTAATTTTCGCATTTTATATGTTGATCTTATGTTTCTACTGAGATTCCTTGGAATCTCACCCTTTTTTTCTAATCCAAATGTCTCAGTGGGTGCCAGTTGCTCGAAAGCCAAGGATGCAGAGAAGGGAAACTGATGGGAACCTATCCCAAGATGAATACAGTGGTTGTATATAGTCTGTATGTGAAATAGTTTTGGAACATTTTGTACATATTTGTCATTATTATCGATTTCTGCTCTGTTAATGACTGTCTGTAAACAAATACTTATTATCAGTATAACTTTACTTTTCTATTTGCCTTAGAACTTGTTCATTATTGCCCTGCGCATATCAAAATGGAAACGGGTGTTGACACATACATTGGTCAATGGGTGATGTTTAAAATTGTATTGGAAAAATGGCATTAGTTGACATAGATGGGCTTGTCAATAGCCACTCTATGGCTTGTCAATATCAGAACATACACTCGATGTTTTAAAAGCCGGACGGGACATCGAGCCGGAAAGGTCAGCTGGTCAAGGTTCAACTGGTTGGACCGGTTGGGCCGTTTAGCCGGACCGGTGATGTAATAATTAAATTTAAAAATATTATATATATATATATATATATATTACAATAATTAGTCATTAGCCTAACTTCATATGAAGTTAGTAAAGTCACAAAATACCATTTAAAAACCTCATCAATTGTCACCTATCAGGATAAATGCTTAAAATATCCACCACTCAAGGGTTATACAAATCTGATTATGTTAATATGTTCTTCTGGTATAAAATCATTAAAATAAAATAACTCAATTAATATGTTCTTCTTTTTTTAAACAATTCTAAACCTGTACATCTAACTCTAAGATAGATTTGAAGCACTTATCCTATTGCCCAGCAAATATATATATATATATATATATATATATGAAATATATTAACCTTTTTAAAATAACAAACAAGATGATGTAGATTTTTGAGCCATGAGCCATTTGAGAAGAATGAGAACAAATTTATCATTTAAGAATAAAAAGATGCACATAATGCAGATATGAGATTAAACAATATAAACTTGTGCTTTTCTATATTAAGCTTCTATTTTTTTCTTTGCAAACTTTCAAGTTTCCAGCATCAAAACTAAAAAAAATTCTGGGTTTTTTTTTGTAAAGTGAGTTATTGGGCCGGCCGATTCTTGAAAACCCGTTCCGGATTCCGGCCCAATAACGGTTTCCAGCCCAAAAGCGGTTCAAAAACGGTCCAAAACGGTCCCATAGCGAAAACGGCTCAACGTAATAACCCGGCTCGCCCTCTTGACCGGCTGACAGTCCAACCGGTCGGACCGTCCGGTTTTTAAACCCATGCATACACTTGTCAATATGAGATTGTCACTTTAGTATGTATATTAACAATTTAAGTATCCATATTGACAACTTTTGCTTGAGAAATTTAAAAAAAATATGAGACCGTTGGAGCTCCAGTCAACCTTACTTATAACTTTAGT
Organism: Inga oerstediana; assembly: GCA_963210345.1. NCBI lineage: Eukaryota > Viridiplantae > Streptophyta > Magnoliopsida > Fabales > Fabaceae > Inga > Inga oerstediana. The sequence goes on along the minus strand of OY723401.1, from coordinate 63,484,106 downwards.
ATATATATATTAACAACTCAAGTATCCATATTGATCATGTTCACTTGATAAATTCAAAAAAATATATGAGACTGTTGAAGCTTCAATAATTGGTCAAGGGCGCTGGAGCTCCAGCGGCTAGTCGTCGGAAAGGTCATCGGAGTTTCGGTAATGAGTCGCCGTCGGAGCTTCGATGGCTGGCAAGACGATGTGAGGATTTTTTTTGTTTGAAAAAAAAAATAAGGTAGTTAGGTAATTTCCCACATTTGTCCAAATTTCAAAATTTTAAATTAGTCAATTTTGAATTATTAATATTCAACATCCTTATTCTCCTTTTATATGTTTTGGTAGTATTTTTTTGTCATTTTCCCTTCTTTTAACCATGCTTTCTCTGATTGAAAAATATAACAGACTGGTCCCATTGTGATTTGTCCATTGTTTGGTTTCTCTCATGCAAGGTGAATATGGAGGGAGAAGCCTATGCTTTATTTCTCACATAAATATTTACTTGTCCTAATTATTTCTATTTGATTTTTTTAAAAAAATAGAAATATAAACTTATCAACATTTAATATAAAATATAACAGCATAAAAATTCATCACAATTATGAATAGTGTGAGTTATTGGAGTCATGCAAATAATGTATTTTAGCCTAATGTATATTCACTACAAAAAAAAAGGTATTTTGTAGCGGTGTACTTGTAACGGTTATATTTAATCGCTACAAATTATAGTATTTGTAGCGGTTTTTACCTAAACCGCTACAAATTTGTAGCGGCAAGATTATTTGTAGCGGTTTACTACAAAAAACCGCTACAAATTTGACGCGAAGTTCCCGCCAAAACTTGTAGTGGTTATTTTGTAGCGGTTAATGCATATAAACCGCTACAAAATACCAAAGGTCAGAATTTTGTAGCGGTTCTAGCCAATAACCGCTACAGAATTTCAAGAGTCTCGACATTTGTAGCGGTTCTAGGCAATAACCGCTACAGAATTTCAAACGTTGTGAATATTTGTAGCGGTTATTGTAGAACCGCTACAAATTTAATTATTTGTAGCGGTTAGAGTAGCGGTTATTTTAATAACCGCTACTAATATTTGGCCTATTTAAACCCCCATCTCCTTCATTTCTCCTTTTGCTCATTTTTTTTCCTGAGGTTTCTCTGAGTGATTTCTTCGAGATTTGAGCGTTCAGACGTCTCTATAGGAGTTTTTGGTCAGTATTCCGCAGTATTCGCACTTGAGGTACGTATATAACACGTATTTTTATTTATATTTGTATTTTTATTATATTTTTGCATAATAATGGACTATTTTTTTTTTAATTTGTACAATTGATATGGCTTCAGGACAGGATAAGGGGAAGGCCCCTGAGGTCCCCAGACCGACTTTACGGGGTGGCAGCAGCCGGGCAGGGGGCAGAGGGAGGGGGCAGCGCGCAGGCAGGGCTACCGCGGCATCTCAGCCCATCCCCCCACAGGTACCGCAGACGATCCCACAGGCGACGACCGCAGCAGAGTTGCCTGAGGTGGAGAGGCCAGAGATTAGCGTTGAGGACTTCCTCAACGAGGAGGAGTTCGAGATCCCAATGGGGTTCAGGGAGATAGAGCGGTTCCTCGATGAGGAGGACGCTCGGGAGCAGAACAACCCACGAGGGTCGTCTTCGCGGTCCACTGGGTTTGAGGTGCAGGTCGAAGGTAAATTAATTTTTTAATTTAGTAAATTATTTATTTAAATTAGAAATGTTAACTTTGAATTATAATTTATCTAACGTGCGGTCAACTGTGCAGATGAGCAGGGGAACGTGTCGACGAGGAGGCTGGATGTGGCCGGTCTGAACAGCATGGACCGGTCCCTGCGAGTTATAGTGCCGTGGAACGAGGGCACTAACCAGCCGATCCACAATAGGGGTCACCTACTCAACCGCTTCCTGAGCGACCTGAGATCGAATTGGATGCGGTTCCCCCTTCACTTCCCAACGTGGAGGCACATTCCGAAGGGCCCGAAGGACCAGGCTTGGGAGGAGGTGGTTCAGGTAATTAAAACTATTTAATTAATATTTTTTGTAATTAATTCTATTTAATTATTTTTTTAAAATTATGGTTTTTATAATTATTGATATTTAAATGTATTTTTTTCAGCTGCGGTTTGCCGTCCGGGCCAACTGGAAGAGGTACGCGCTCGTGAAGATGGGCGACGCCTGGAGGAACAGGAGGAACCGTCTCTTCCACAGGGTAGATGGGACGGGACGATGCCTCTGGAGCAGCTGCAGGAGAGCGTCCCGGACGGCGTGCCGCCGAACGACTGGGCGCGTTTCGTCCAGTTCAGGAGGAGCCCTCAGGCGCAGGTAATGTATTTATTATATTTTTTATATATAATTTTGTAATTGTTAAATATTAAATTATAATTTCAATTTAATTTGTATTTAATTTTAAATTATAATACATTTAATTATTTGTTTTTCCAGGAGGTTTCTCAGAGGAACACCGAGATCCGGGCGCAGCAGACGATCCACCACACAGCAGGATCGAAGACCTTTGCTGTGACCTACAGCGAGCTGGTAACTTTTCAAGTGCTTCACTTACTTTTAGCTGATTATTTGATAATACTAATTGTTTTGTAATTGTTTCAGGAGACGAAGGCACAGCAGGAGAACCGTCAGACGGACTATGCGGAGCTGTACGCCATCACACACAGACACCGTGACGGGACTGCGACCTCTCAGCAGGCAGAGGCGGCCATTGTAAGTAATTTTATTATTATATTTTTTATAAAACCAAGTTAATAATGAAAAATGCTAATTATTAATTGTTTCATAAAAAGGCAGGAGCGGATGCAGCAGTCGCAGGCTGCGCTGCGACAGACCCAGCCTGAGGAGTCACAGGGGTCAGTGGACCAGACGGCTCCTTTGAAGGCGGGTCTGGCTCAGCCTGAGCACCCCGGACGCGTGCGGGGTATGGGGATAGGCGCCAGACCCAGCATGGTATACGGCAGGAGCGCCGCCTCTGAGGCTGGCAGCTCTAGAGGGGTCAGACGTCGGAGGGACGAGTCTATTGACCAGCTGTCGTCAGATTTGGAGCAAACGCAGCAGCAGATGGCGCAACAGCAGCAGCAGATACAACAGATGCAGGTGCAGCAGCAGCTGCTGCAAATACACGCAGATATGATGTACGCTCAGCAGACGCAGTGGCGTGAGATCGCGAACACTATGCTCGAGGGAGCATGGAGTTGCCTGTTCCCGAACGAGCAGCATCCAGCGGTTCCCCCTGTCCCTCACTACGCCGTCCCGAGTAGTACTCCTCCTGCTACAGATCCTCCTCCTGCTGATGATGATGGTGCGGTTCACTCTGCGCAGCGGCCCGATCCAGCGGCATCTGAGGGAGCCCCACCTGAGGGAGCACCAGAGGATCAGCCCCCAGCTCCTTAGTTTAGGACATTTTCTTTTGTTTAAACATTTGTAAATATTTATGAGTTTTTATTTCAGAATTTTCTTATTGTGTTTTATATAATTATATTTATATTATTAGATCGCGTTGAAATAATTTATGAATTATTTATATCTAAATTTAAAAAAAAATAAAGTATATATATATTTGTAGCGGTTATTAGTTTATAACCGCTACAAATATATATCTTTGTAGCGGTTCTTAGTGTATAACCGCTACAAAGATACATATTTGTAGCGGTTATAAACTAATAACCGCTACAAATTTATATAGATATTTGTAGCGGTTTACCTTCAAAAACCGCTACAAATATCTATATTTGTAGCGGTTATCCACTAATAACCGCTACAAACACTCAAATCATTTGAATTTTGAAATTTGCCGCCTTTGTGCACATTTGTAGCGGTTATGTTATGTATAACCGCTACAAATTAGAAAATTATTTTTATATTTAATGTCCAACGGTTTTAATATTAGTAGCGGTTTAATATATATAACCGCTACTAATACGTTGAACATTTGTAACGGTTATATATATATAACCGCTACTAATACTCAACAAGTACATTTTGAATTTCCCACCAATTAACGGCTTAAATATTAGTAGCGGTTTTATATATATAACCGCTACAAAATTATAAACGTTGGAATTTCTGTAGCGGTTGGTGTAGCGGTTTAATAACCGCTACAAAATTATAAACGTTGGATTTTCAGAATATAAGGTTCTAAGCATCCATCATTATTTTCTCACTCATCTTCTTCTCTATACTTTCTTCTCTCTCACTTGTAGCTATGGATAAATCATGGATAAGGTTGCCGCGCAATTCTCCTAAATATTTGTACAGATTAAACAGTTTCTTGGATTTCGCATTCACTCACGCCAGCTGTAACGGCAAGATCGTCTGTCTGTGTCGGAAATGCAAGTTCAAGAAGTGGCATGCACGAAATGTTGTGAAGGAACATTTGCTTGTGAAGCCTTTCCCTAAGAACTATACGTTCTGGGCAGTTCATGGTGAGAAAGCCGGCATTAGATATGACAATCCTCTTCCTCGAAGTTCTCAAGTAGGCGTTCAAGTAGATGAAGATGATCCTGTGAATGATGCTGTGCGTGATGCGTTTGGATTTCAAGGCAACAACTTCAACGAAGAAGTGCACGGCTCTGAGCCGGCTTTTATGGGGAATGAAGCAGCTCGGGATTTTTTCAGCTTGATGGATGAGGCAGATCGTCCTTTATATCAAGGTTGTCGCAAATATTCTAAATTATCTTTCTTGATCAAATTGTATCATATCAAGTGCTTGTGTGGGATCACGGATAAGGGAATGCCGATGTTGCTCGACTTATTACAAGATGCATTCCCCGACGCTGAGATTCCCACAACGTTCTACGAGGCCAAGAAGATTATCAACAGGTTGGGGTTGAATTATCAAAAGATTGATGCGTTCCCAAATGATTGTATGCTGTATTGGGGAGACGATTCCAGCAGGGAGACGTGTAAGAGATGTCACACATCGAGGTACAAGACAATTCGGAAGGGGAAAAAGCAGAAGAAGAAACCTGCAAAGATTCTCAGGTACTTCCCTTTGAAACCTCATCTACAAAGATTATTTATGTCGTCTAAAACTGCTGAGCACATGAGGTGGCATGCCGTTGATAAAAACGAAGACGGTAAATTAAGACATCCGTGGGATGCAGCTGCTTGGAAAACGTTTGACAACGACTTTCCAAATTTTGCGATTGACCCCAGAAATGTTCGGCTTGTGTTGGCGACCGACGGTTTCAATCCTTTCAGGAATCTTAGCACAAGTTACAGTATTTGGCCGGTAGTCTTAGTTCCCTACAACTTACCCTCCTGGATGTGTATGAAACAAAGCTCTTTCATTATGTCTATGATCATTCCAGGCAAAAAGGCACCGGGCAATGACATCGATGTGTATCTCCAACCGCTTATTGCGGAATTGCTTGACCTGTGGAATGTCGGCTTGGAGACGTACGACGCTTACAGCAAGACTTTGTTCAATATGCGTGCAGCCTTGATGTGGACGATTAGTGACTTTCCTGGCCTTGGCACATTATCTGGTTGGAATGTGCATACTGGGTCGGCGTGTCCAGCTTGTAATTTTGACTCTGATGCATTGCGCCTTCCCCACAGCCGAAAGTGGTGCTTTATGGGGCATCGGAGGTTTCTCGATGGAACGCATAAGTTCAGATTGTAACGGAATCGCTTCAATGGGAAACCAGAGAAAAGAGGACCACCTCAGACTTTGTCCGGTACAGATATCTTACAGCAGTTTGAGCATGTTGACTTCGAGTTTGGAAAAAGCGACGATTCAGCACAAACTCGCCAAAAGACGCGCAGGACTTCGGCGCCTCAGCAGTGGAAGAAGATAAGTATTTTCTTCACGCTTCCGTATTGGAGATCTAATTTACTTCGCCATAGTCTTGATGTAATGCACATTGAAAAGAATGTTTGCGACAATGTGCTGTATACGCTGCTTAACGAACCCGGCAAGACAAAAGATCACCTTCAAGCGAGGAAAGATTTACGCGACATGGGAGTTCGTGAAGACGCTTGGCCAGATGAGCATGACAGATTTACACCGGCAAAGTTTACCCTCACAAAACCGAACAAGGATGTGTTCCTCGCGACGTTGAAGAAATTAAAAGTTCCTGATGGGTATTCAAGCAACATTTCTCGATGTGTCGACTTGCAGGCTCGAAAGGTTGCTGGCCTGAAGAGTCACGACACACATGTTCTTATGCAGCAGTTACTCCCTCTGGCTATAAAGAATACACTTCCTCCCGATGTTTCCATCGTTTTGGTGGAACTTTGTTCTTTCTTTCGGAAGTTGTGTTCTAAGGTTTTGATCGTTGAGGAGCTCGATCAGCTGCAGTCGAAAATCATTCTTACGCTTTGTCACTTGGAGATGATCTTTCCTCCGTCCTTTTTTACTGTGATGGTTCACCTCACAGTCCACCTCGTTCATGAAACAAAGCTCGCTGGACCAGTACAATATCGTTGGATGTATCCGATTGAGAGGTACTCATTTTAAATATGTGCTTTCATTTATTGTCCGTATTTAATGTTTGCTAGTCGTCCTTTTCATCATTTTATATCAATTTTCTCTTATGTACTTCGTAGGTTCCTTGGGAAATTAAAATCTTACGTGAGGAATAAGGCGTGGCCAGAAGGTTCTATAGCTGAAGGCTATATAGGGGATGAGGTGCTATATTTTTGCTCAAGGTATTTTGATGATCTTGAGACGGCTTTCAACCGCCCGCCTCGTGTTGACGATTGTCCTGAACCTGCGCCGACATCAGGAGAATTTATCCCTCGTGTTGGTAAACCAGTTGGAGCAACTGAGAACTTCAAACTAACGGCAACTGAGAAGTTCCAAGCACATAGACATGTCTTGATTAATTGCACTCAAGTTGAACCTTTCATACGGTAAGAATTGTACACTCACATGTTATTCGATCTATATCTTTCGTAACATTTCTCACTTTCATTTCACTAACGCCTTTCCATTATTAATTGCAGGGAATTCAGAAGTCATGTCAAGCATCAGCTCAGGATCCGTACACAGACATCCTCGGAAGTTGATAGGAGGGTCCACAGAGAATTCCCGAGCTGGTTTGCGCACAGAATACTAAATGACCACAACCCACACTCACCAGATTTCAGAGCTCTCGCAATCGGCCCTCTTGATCATGCAAAATGGTTTACAGCATACAATGTCAATGGTTTTAAGTTTTGCACGGTTTCACGTGATCAAGGATTGCAAACACAGAATTCGGATGTTTATGGCACATTTGGGACAAGGAGTTATGCGAACAGCAGTGACGCCAACATGCAGTTTGGAGGCGTCCCTTACTATGGCAAGCTTCTTGATGTGGTCGAGCTTAATTATCAAGGCCATTTCACCGTGACGCTGTTCAAGTGTTTGTGGGCAAATACCACTACTTCTCGGGGACTGACAACTGACGACCTAGGGATCACATCAGTCAATTTCTCACGGCCGATTCATACTGGTATTTCTCAAGATGATGAGCCGTATATTCTAGCTTCAGAGGCACATCAGGTTTATTATGTAGAGGACGAGAGGCATAGGGATTGACACATGGTAGTTCATTTAAAGCCAAGAGACCTTTACGACATGGGTGAAGGCGATAACATCACCTACGAGAGTGAGCCATTTCAGCCAGCTGATTTTGAAAACTACTTCCCTGAAGGCGATGACAATTTACCTCTACTGCAGTGAGTTTTTTTAAGTCCACGTCATTTGAATTAAATTTTTTAAATTTTATAAATCATCAATAACAATAATTTTTCTACAAAATTTCTGTAGGGATGGCGACGATAAGTGATCAAATTCAAGTGTAAAAAATTTGTCTTTACAAAAAATGCAAAAAATTTGTGTTAAAATAAAATGTAAAAAAAAATTTTAAAAAAAATTAAAATAATATTTGTAGCGGTTATTAAACCGCTACAAAAATATAAAATAACCGCTACTAAATAATAACCGCTACATTAACCGCTACAAATAGCACGATGAATATTAAACCGCTACAAAAATATAAATAACCGCTACATTAACCGTTACATTAACCGCTACAAATAATACGTGAATCCCTATAAATACCCTTATCACAACTCATTTCAAACACTCCCCAATTTCTTTTCACCTTACCTTTCTTTCATTTCCTCTCATTTACAACTTCTTTCGTATGAGTAGCGGAGCTGAATAATACGATCAAATATGGTAACAAGATTTTTAATTTTTTTTAGAATACTTCTTTCCTTTCTATAAAATTTATTCTAACTATTTTTTTTTCTAGATATATCATAACTCTATCTCATTTTCATCTATTTTTCATACACAATTACATTATATTAGAAAACATAATAATTCCTTATTATCTACAAATCCTTAATAATATTATTAATATAAATTTTATACTAATCCTATTCAATTACATTTTTCCTTTTTATTTATTAATAAGTTAAACTATTGAATAATAAACTAATTGAAATAGATAAAATAATAACAAAATAATCTATTTAATATAATATTGAAAAAACAGAAAAAAAAATCATTGTATATTTATAAAAAAAATTTTAAATATTTGTAGCGGTTATTAAACTGCTACTAAATAACGAGCCTTTTTACGGCTCAATTTAAATTTTTTGGCGCCAATTTTGAATTTCATGAAATTAGTAGCGGTTTAAAAAATCGTTACTAATTTCATGAAATTCAAAATTAGTAGCGGTTTCTTAACCACTACAAATAAAAAATGTCATTTTTTTTTCGCCAACAAATTTTGAATTTTTTATATTTGTAGCGGTTTATTAACCGTTACAAAAAAAAAAATTTCTTTTTTTAAGCTGTTAATAAAATTTTTGATATTTGTAGCGGTTATATAACCGCTACAAATATCTCTGGGTGTTGTAGCGGTTAATATTAACCGCTATAAAGGTTGTAGCGGTTATTTTTGATTGAGTAGCGGTTTTATAAAACCGCTACAAAACGGCTTGCAACGTACGATTTAGTAGCGGTTTTTTAAACCGCTGCTAACCTATTTTGTAGTGGTTAAAACCGCTACTAATACCTATTTTTAACCGCTACTAAATCACGTTTTTTTTGTAGTGATTCTTTTGTCTTTTTGTAAACACTATGTATTCTTTTTTTTTTTTAAAGGAATGTATCTAGGAAGTTCAATTTTTTTTGTATAGGTTGGTCATTTTGTTGAACAAAAACTTACAATTACAATGTGATTACAGTACACTTTTTTGTAATATACAACCACGATCAACACTTGGCGTCGAGAGAAGCACAAAAATGTGTTTTTTAAACATTTATTTATAAATTGTGATAAAACTCCTCGTTCATAAAAATACTTCTAAAATATTAAATCAAATATTATGATTAAGATCAATTTATGTTATTTATAAAAACTTAAATCTATTTTTAATTTATATTGTTTATTTTGAATGGTTGAATACTAAAAGGATCTCGCATAATTACATTGAACGTTATAAAAGTACTTCTAAAACATTAAATCAAACGTTAAAATTAAGATCAATTTATGTTATTTATAAAAAGTTAAATCTATTTTTAATTTATATTGTCATTTTGAACAGTTGAATACTAAAAGAATCCAAGTGAAAAGAATATATGATACACCAATAGGGGTGTTTAATGGAAAGAGATAGTCCCTCAATATGATGGATTAATATTTGAATCCCGCTGCTTCGAATAAGATCATCCCCATAGAAGGATATCCCTGCTTATTTAAAAAAAAAAAGATTGGCACGCATATTTAGGATAAATTTGGTGCAATAATTTAGAAGAAGAAAATGAAAAAAAAATAACTTAGAAATTGTATTATTAAAATTAAATAGTTTATCAGTCTATTCTTCTCATTGATTATCCATATATCCCTACGAACATTAACTGGGAGAAAAGAACTACGAGTATATAAGACTGCAAATAAAAGAAACTAAAATAAAATTTGACGATCATACAAAAAACTTCAGAAACAGGATCTATTATTATTTATATTATACCCATTATGAGAAATGTAAAAATTCTAGAATAATACAATTAAAAATGAGAAAAGATAAATTGGTACTACAAATTTATCAAATCTCAATTAAAATTGAAGTAAGAATCTGGGATCTTTAATTCTGATCAAATGACCAAAATACCCTGAATTGGGGGTATAAGTTTCAAAAGTTAATAATAACATCTGTATCTATATCTATAGTAACAACAGATTTTAAATTAACGACTTTGTTTTCATATTTTACAACTGCATATCCCAAAAATCGAAGATAGTTTTGAGGGCACAAGTTTCAGGAGTTAATAACAACATCTGTATCTATATTGATAACATCATATTTTACATCAACGACTTTACTTTCATGTTGCACAACTTCATATCTCCAAAATCAAATCAGGGATAATTTTGAAAGCACAAGTTTTAAGAGTCAATAAAAACATCTGTATATATATTAACAACATCAGACTTTAAATTAACAACCTCACTTTCATATTTTACAACCTAATTCAGGGCACTTTAATCATTTGGTAAAAATTGAAAATCACATGTTCCTACTTCAGTTTTGACTTTGGATTTAATAAATTCACAGCAACAATTTATCTTTTCCTATTTTTAATGGTATTTTCTGAAATTTTTCCATGAAGACGACACCAACAATATTCTTTTATTTTTTTTTTTACTTTTTGCATTTAACAACTTTGATTTTCATATCATCAAAAAAAAACCTTTCGATATTTACAGAAACAATAAAGTATTTGCCTAGACACGTGGCTTAGGTTTTCACCATCAATTATTTCAATGCCCCATATGAAGTTAAATCTAGGGAAAATTGTGAAAAAATCCCTCATTGGTAACTTATTTATTAAAATGGACCTTCACGTGTAGATTATCTTCTGCGTGTGCATAATATATTTCCTGATATGCAGATGATCTTCTCTGTATGCAAAATTCTTCCCTCTATGTGTGCAAAAATTTTCCCTACATGTGCACAAATCTTCCCTCCGTGTGTAGATATCTTCCCAGGTTCCATTTGACAAATAAGTTGCCAATGAGATCTTTTTTAGCAATTTCCCCTTAAATCTATTTATGTTGTATATCTTGCATATTATTTCCTCAATTTTTAGAACATATCATATGAAGTTAAGAAAGACTAAGCAAATTGAGCTTCTTCTTTTTCTATCTGATTTGAACGTATCATATTGATTTATTTTTGAAATGCTTATTTCAATTTTTTATTCAAATTATTGATATGTAATAACATACTTTTTATATTTGTAAAATTCTTTGAAATTTTTAATAATATTTTAAATAATCCGTCACTATTGACTTTGTTTCATTTTACACAATATTAGAAAATCATATGGATGATGAAAATGGGAAAAAAAAACTAAAAACATGTTATATCATATTTCCCTATATGTTAACAGGGAACTATTGGAAGTAATTGAATCACTATATTTTTTATTGCAAATAATTTGTAAGTGTAATATGAAAGTTATTAAATTAATATATTTAGACAAAGGTTAAGATCCATTTTTACTTTGGAAGTTGTTACAAAATCTCAATTTTGCCCTTGAAATTTTCAAATCGTAGCAATTTCACCCAGGCCGTTATCCAAGTTAAATATGCTGAGCTAGTAGGTCTACATGCCATCCACATTATTTTTGTGAAGGAGCAAATTTGCCCCAAAAGTTTTCATATTGTAGCAATTTCACCTTGACTATTATTATCCAATAAAAATGACATGGAAGACATGTGAACCTGTCAACTCAGAATATTTGATCAACTAACGGTCAAACTTAACATAGATAATGACCAGGGCGAAATTACTATGATTTGACAACTTCCAAGGTAACATTGCTCCAAAAAAAATTTCAGGGCAAAATTGAGAATTTGTGACAACTCTGGGGCAAAGCCGCTATTTAGGTTAAATTTAATCGTTAGTTGACCAAATATGTTGATCTAGCATGTCCAACTATCATCCATTTTATTTTTGTTAAAGTGCAAATTTGTCCTGAAAGTTTTTACTCAGAATCAATATTGCTCCAGAAGCTTCCAAATCGTAGTAATTTCACCTTGGCTATTATCAACTAAAAATGATATGGATGACACATGGATCTACCAATTCAGCATATTTATTCAACTAACGATTAAACTTAAATTGAATAACAGCTGAGGCAAAATTACTACAATTTGACAAATTTTAAGACAACATTGCTCTAAAAAAAAAATTTCAAGGCGAAATTGAGATTTTGTGACATGGCAAAAATAAACCTTAACCCTCTAGACAATAACGAGTTCTTTGCATCACAAACCAAACACCATATGCTTGTCACTTCAGTTATGATTTTGAAACTTGAAAATTTCAATGGGGATGAAATTTTGATACCCACAGCAGCCTTGCAAGTTAATGACACCAAAATATATATACATATATATATATATATATTTAAAAAAATGTATATTAACTACCACGTTGGCTGCAACTGATAGGTAGAAGCATGAATTTATTGATTTTTCCTTAGATAACTTTTATGTCATAAAACAATAGTACATAACAAAGAAAGAGTAATAAAGGATTAAAATTTTATTCTTTCGGAAAAAGAAGCCACCAATATTTTGAGTCTTTGACCCCAAATGGGGAAGGGGAAAAAAAGAAAGCAGTAAATGAAGCTACCAATACAACTTATTGTGCATAAAGAAGAATTTGTCTCAAAAATTTATGTTTTTATCAAACAATTTTATCGATCACACGTACTAGATAATTTTCATCAATGAGAATATTTTTTTCCAATGCAAATAATTAAGGTATTTTAGGAAAATTAAAACACATTTACTATTAATAACTAACTAAGCTAATTTCTTTAATATTTGCAGCTTAGTTAGCTATTTCCTCCATTTATAATCAGGGGACCAAAAAGTATAGGCTCAAAGATTCAACATTGTAAATTCGAACCACCTCATTACAATTTTACCACAAGTTTCTGTGATGTGACTAAATAACCCAGCGAAACATGAAAGCAATATAATGTGATGTCAAGCAAGTCTTTACTCTTACCTCAGAACTAGTAACTCATATTTGTTACAAATAACTAATTGAATTAATTTCCTTAATCTGCTCACATTAGTTAAGTAGCTTTTATATTAAGGGCCGGAGATAGTATTTATCAAGCCATAGATTTCTATGGATTTTTTTATCAATCAGCTACCAACAGTACAGGCTCAAAGATTCAGCATTGTAAATTTAAACTACCTTAACCTTCACAATTTTCTGTGATATGACTAACAAAAGCGGAACATGAAAGCCATATAACGTGATGTCAAAAAGGTTCTCCTCACAACTAAACTGAACATGAATGAAATGAAATACAGGAATGACAATTTCATTATTCTCAATCACTCATAATGTTGACATAAAGTTCAGGATATTACATCCACAAGAGAAGGGGAAAACGCAAGTACCAAATTGAGGGAATTTCTCATTTCTTGTAACGTGTTACTTCACCTTCATTGGGAAAGAAACCCATAAGCCGACCGGCAGAGTTTTGGTATGCATACATGAATCCACCCATGAACCCGATCAGACCCCCGGTCACCATAGATGGACCCTTGATTCCAGGTTTAATCCCTAAACAAAAGGGGGTAAACTGATTTAATTATATAATATACACACCATTTTAGTACCAAATCATGCAGAATCTCAATTGGTCTCAGAATATAAGAATTCAATTTCACAGCATAAACAGATCTCTACCATGAATTCAGATAATTTATCAGACAGGAGTTAAAACAAGAGTGCATTCACCGGCAATGGATGACCTTAGAAGGAACATCTTTGTCAGAGATTTAATTTCTAATAGTTCATGTCAACAAATCAGATTGAACCAAAATCTCAGTTAAGTTATGCTAAATTAATTAACACTCAGTCAATCAATGTAAAACAATCAGTGCGGTGTGCATAACAAAATGACAAATAGCAATTGGAAGGAACAATCTGAATGAGTCTTCAATAATGATTAACCTTGGATAGGTCCATAACCAATGGGCTGAGCTGGTAACTAACATATGGGTTGTAAGGTGTGATGTTAGAGTGAGAGAGAGGAGGGAGGGAGTGAGATATTAGCATGGAACAAAAAACCGGACCGTGCAATGAACTGGTCGCGGCACAGGTTCAAGGGTTAATGGGTCAATCGGGATCTAACCAGTGGTCAGATCGGCCATATTAAAATATTATAATTTATTAGTGGTAATATATATATTAATATATTTTTTAATCTTCTATAGATATGTTAAATGTCAGCACCGAATAGCACACAATAGTTGACACTCACACATACCTCCGTCTATCACTCACCTATCCTCTGATTTTGTCTGACTTTCATGTATTAAGTTTCTATAGCTTTCCCTATATATACTTTGTAATCCTCTATGATAAATGCATTGAGTGAGAATGAGATCTAAGAGTCTCATATGGTATCAGAGCTGGTGCCTTAAAATGCCTGGCAACCAGAAACGTTGAGACGAGGAGACAGAAAAACAGAGGGAACGACAAAAAAACAGAGGGAGCGACGGAAATCTGAGATCTCACCCACATCGGCAAATGGGCATACATCGCCAGGCCAGGGATGACTGCAGACCGCCGATCTGAAACGGTTCAACCAGTTGGACCACCGGTTTTGACCGGTCTGAAACGGTTCAATGAGTGAACCAGACCGGACCATTGACCGGTTACCGGCCAATCCGGTCCACTTTTTTGTTCACTAGATATTAGGGAATATATGGTGTGTGATGGAGTCAATGAGAGGTAAGGAATGGTGAGCATCCGTGAGGAGAGCCTAGCACGCTCAAATTGCTAGGAGCCTTGCGTTGCGTTGTTGTTGCTAATTCAGCTTATTCCTTCACTCTAACCGCAATTTTTATATGTGAATAATACTTTTGAGGAGTTGGGTTCCAACAACCTCTTGCTTACGACAGAAATATGCAAAACTGTCATCAACAAGCACAGTCAAAAAAGGATTACTAGAATTAAATGCATTCAGGAAGGTTTCATTTTTCATGGTCACCATAATGTTAACCAGTTTTAGATATTACACTTGCTAAAGGAAAGAAAGGAACAAAGAAGTACTGAGGACTGCAAAACTCCCATTTCTTATATCCATGAATTTGATTGATCATCATTGTTCAGAAGAGTAACCAGAACCAGGCATGCTATTCTCAACTAAACGTTGAATTTTTAGACAGCATGCAACAGTGACTGAGAAGCAAGGCACAATATTAACAAGTTACCAATCTCCAAATTCATCTAAACTTATATAAAAATTGTATGAGATACCCACAACATTAGTTAACCATGTCAATTGATAGCTACACGACCTACTGCAATATTACATAAAGGTGAATTCAATCAATTGATTGCATTAGAATGATAAATCCAAGGACCAAGCATCATTCGCTATTCATCATAGGCACTGGTTAATGGTTATTGCACATCCCCTAACCAAATTGTGACATTAATCTGATTAATGACACGGATGTAATTACTCATAATAACCACTATAAGGATCGAGCGGAAATTTTCTCATGCAACTTCAACTACAATTAGTATCATATAAAGTCAATTAAATTAGGGAAAAGCCATAACAACCAATAAAATTCCCATCAAGTTTTCCACTGAAATAGAATATGTGCATATACTTTATCAGCAATTATTATGTGCTATTTGTCAAGTTAATACAAGAAAGGGAATACTGATAAACCTTTGTAATATGAATGTTGTAAAATTGGGAATTAGGGTAGAATAGAAGAGGATTTAGAGGATTTAAGAAGAAGAGAGGGAATAAGAGAGAAGAACCGAGAGTGAGAGAGAGAATTTAGAGAAACATTATTATTCCATCATCACAAATCTGAGAGTTACAATAAAGGGTATGCCTATTTATAATATCAAAGCACCTTTCCCCAACAACTAACTAAATCACTCAAGCACTTATTTAACTGATTACCATCTAACTATGGCACTTTGCACTTAAGTCCCTAACTAACTCTAACAGTAACTAACTTTTAACCCTAACCCATTATTATATTTACATATCAATACCCCCTCCCCAAAACATCCTTGCCCTCAAGGATGATTGACAATTAACAAATCTGAAAACCACAATAAGAGGCTTGAAAAGTCTGAAAACTTTTGCTGATTCTTGATAAAAAAAACTGTTGCTTGAAATCTTGTACCCAGAAGCTTGTCTTTCAAATTAACCTTCAGTACTTGTGCACACTAGTCCTCCTCCTTTTCTTCCTACTCAGAGAACAGATCCTTCCATAAAGCATTTCAATTAACTTTCCCTTGAACCAAATCTGGACCAAACGTCTTGTGGGAGAGAGGAGCAGCAATGAAACTCCATCTTGCAGCAGCTTTTTATTGAAAATACCCAACCGAACCAAGCACCTTGTAGGAAAATATTGTAAATGAAAAGCCCAATACTCATTTAAAGGCATGAACCCCATTGTCAGACCAAAATGCTTTTGCTGCCCAAAGGGAGTGCAATACGATTGGTCTTTTGACTTTTCAAAGTGCACACTGTTCATGATGGAACCCAGCTGTAAACCATCACGTGAGGACTCCAAACCCAGTGCACCATCAAAATCAAAATATGTTTGGCACACAGAGAAAATTGGGAACAGCTGTATTCTTGACTTTTCAACACTTGAAGCTCCCCCCAGCCACGTCATCACCCCACCAAGATTTTTAAGTTGTGAAAGTTGCGCAGTTCCACACTTAGCAACGTGAATCTCTGTCTTCGAAACGCAGCTGCAAAGAAAAACAGAGATAGAAGAAGGCGTCAAACTCACAGGCAGCAGGAGAACAGCGATTGTCGGCCGTATGAAAGAAGAAGCCATCGACACTAAAGGAGGAAGAGTAGAGAGTGACGGCGCCGAGCACGAAGTTTGAAAACTTCCAAGAGTGCCGACACTGGATGACCCATCAATTCTTTCATCTGTTTTCGCGTTTCTCCAAATCCCTGGGTTGCGAAAAACAGAAACGAGATCAGGCGCTGAGGACTCACAGCCAAAATCACACGAGCCTGTCTTCATTTCCCTGGTTGTTTCTGTCATTAGCGAGACCTTCTGAACCGTGACGTCGGCAACCTGAGTTGGGGCCTTCGTAACACTGGTTCGCACAACCTGATCCGCCTTCGTGTGATTTTCTGGCTCATCTCCTAGAGCAGCTACGGAATCTTGCAACGGCAATGATACTTCTGAAGATGGTGTCGAGACCTCTTGTTCTTGGTTAGCATATGCTTCTTGATTAGTAAAGCACTTTTGTGTCTCGTTCTTGACGAACAGAGACGTCTCCGTCTTGCGTTGATATTCCAAGTCTTTTCTTGCATGTTCCACTTTCTTGGCTCGCCATTGCAAGGATATCTCTTGCACCCTTGCCAAGGATCGGGCTTCACGCATAGTAAGGGGGTTGAAAAGCTTAACCGATTCTGCAATCTCTCTCTTCAGCCCCGCCACATATGTCATAACTAGATATCGTTCTGGCAGCTGTACATTGCTCGTGGCCTCATCAAAGAAGGCATTAAATTCCTTCACACATCCTTTTTGCCTTAGCCACATCTTATTTTCATTGGAATCTTTGAATGTTTCGAATGTCTGATCTGTAGTTTGAATTCTTCCATCCATCATTCGTGAGTTTTCTTGGAATCTTGTCTCTACCATACAATCAGAGAGTAATGAACCGATAATCCCAGTCCAAGAACCGAGATGCTCTGATGCCACTGATAAACCTTTGTAATATGAATGTTGTAGAATTGGGAATTAGGGTAGAATAGAAGAGGATTTAGAGGATTTAAGAAGAAGAGAGGGAATAAGAGAGAAGAACCGAGAGTGAGAGAGAGAATTTAGAGAAACATTATTATTCCATCATCACAAATCTGAGAGTTACAATAAAAGGTATGCCTATTTATAATATCAAAGCACCTTTCCCCAACAACTAACTAAATCACTCAAGCACTTATTTAACTGATTACCATCTAACTATGGCACTTTGCACTTAAGTCCCTAACTAACTCTAACAGTAACTAACTTTTAACCCTAACCCATTATTATATTTACATATCAAATACCCTCTCGAAAAATACATAAGAAACCTATTGTATTCAACACAAATAGAGTTTAATCAGAAAGCAGGGAGAAGAGTAAATTAGCCGATCGCTACTCATAAAGATTTCAATTTCACAGATAACACAAGCACCACATGAATTCCAATTCCAATCCGTTCTTGCTTGAATTGCGACACAGAACAAACTCACGTTCCAAATTAGACCCCTACTTCTGTAAATTTTAAGGCCGAAATCTGCCGCTTTCCAAAAGTCCTAGCTTAAGAGATTGGGTGGATGAAAATGGGGCAGAAAGATCCAATGTTCGATTAGCAATACTTCCCAATGTACAAACTACAGAGTAAGAATTCGAAAACGCACAAAAATCCTTCAACTTGCCAGAACCATTAATTCAAACAAAACCCCAGAATTATTGATTCAATTAAAAGGAGCAAGACACCTCACAATGAGGTTAAGGACTCTAGCAAAGTAATTATCAACCGACCTTACACATCAACTTCAAACATGAAACAAAGAATATGTGTATGTAGAGAGAGAGAGAGGTACCAGAGAGGTAGCCAACGGTGACGGAAACACCGGTGATGGTGACGAAGCGAAGATAGTCGAGAGTGTTGAAATTACCGACGACTTTGGTAAAAGGAGGGTTCCGATCCATCACTGGGTACTCAGGCTTCGTCGAAGCTGTGATATCTGTGTTCATTTTTCTCGCTTTTCTTCTCTCAACCGGCGTGTTGCTTCTCTTGCGCACTGTAGTTGTTCCCAAACAAAACGATGGAGCTTTACTCTTTCTTGGTAACTTTTGGGCCTCGAGTTACTAGATGGTCTTATATTTGCTTTAGGACCATTGGGCTAAACAAATTGATAGCCCAAGTTCAGACAGATTACCGTGCACCCCGTTTGGTATACTCCCTTTGAATATTGAGATTATCATTTCTCATTCGTAGAATATCATTCAGTAACCAGCTTAGGGGCTGCATGGGATTTGGAGAGAGGGAGGGAAAATTTTTATAAGTTAGATTTTAAAAAAATGGATAAGTTAGGTTATAAAATTTTAATAAATAGAAAGAGTAAGATAAAAAAATAAGAAAATTTAATTAAAATATTTTAATCCTACTTCTCTGATTTTTTTTAAATCTAATTCAAAAAAATTTCTCCTCCACCCACTTTCTTCCCCTCCCTTTGTACCAAAAAGGCCTCTAGAGACTTATTTGTATTAAATGCCCAAATTTAATGCCACCAAGTAAGGGCACTCATATTTGCTGGCTAAAAACGATCAAGTATTTCTTCAAAGCATATATGACACATCATTATTTGATACTCTTATAGACAAATATTAGCAAAATTAACTATTAAATATTGATATTTATGTTGTAGTGATCGTTATTTAGCAATATAAAAGAGAAAACAAGCCTTTTCCATTCACACAACACGGGGGACAAATTCTAAGTGTCTCGAGGCGTCCAAGGAACCAAAGATGTGGATAAGTTGGGATATCAAGATTTTGAAGATTTAAGCCGATTTTACATTGATTATTCTTTTATTTCTTCTCCTCTTTTTGTTTCTATGGATTCATGGTTGTCTATTGGGCTATCAGAGGCTATATTAGTATGGATATACTGGCAAAAAAAAAATGGACATAAAACTTATATGAAACATATTATGGATTAGCTTGTGTTTTTACCGATTAAGCTTAGTTTTTGGACATTGGTTGCTTGAATCTATGCTTCCTTACCTTCTTAATGCTGATCTACTAATCAAGTTAGGGATTAGAGGGATTAGGGTTTCTCTTAGTAACGAAAATTCTAATTGGACCAATGATTCATCAATATGGGTTAAAATATTAATGTAATTTACAATTAGGATAGTATAATATACCTAAAAGCCACTCAAAACCACTGAGAGCTCTACATGCACCCTAGGTACTAGGCTAAGGAGTTGGACAATATATTAGCGATTGGCTTATAATTGTGTGTGTATTTTTTTTTTTTAAATAAAGGTATCTTTCTATTATAAGTAATTCTATTTAAAATACTATCAGAAAATGTAGACACATCTCCAAACGGAGATTCAAATATTGGTTCACCATATTATGAGAGACAAATTCCTTCCACTAGATCTAACCTCCATTTGTGGTTATAATTGTATTCATGACTACCTTTTTAATACAAAGACAAGATCAAAGCTTGAAAATTACAACTCTAAGAAACCTATAAACCAAACTAGCAAAGGAACTCAAACTACATCTAGCACGAGAATGCCTAAGCAAAAACAAAACAAAAAAACGGGGAGCTTGGAGGATACTTAGCTCATTGTTCCCATCATGGGCCCCTGGAAAAACTTATAAAAAATGACTTGCTGGTTGGTCTTCCCAAGCTGAAATTTGAAGAAGAAAAGCTGTGATACTTTTGGATGCAAGTGAGGCCTTCTTGAACACATATTAACATGCTGAGAAATATATATATATCAATTAGAGATAAGAAAAAATCTATTGTATCAAATTTTTATACACATTAAAAAATGCAATTAAATTATATCATTAACATGTAATTTAAGTTAAAGTGTAAATTAATTTATATAATATAGAAGTAAGAAAATATAAACTACCCTTTCGGTTCTTAATATAAAACATATTCACCTAATTTGATTATATTAAGAAAGTTGGCAAGTTAGTTAATATGACATATATTTTCTGAAATGCCCTAATCATCTTCCTTAATTTCCTACTTTCCTCTCCTCCTTGATTATTGTTGAGGGAGCATTAATAGAGAAAAATTAAAAAAAGATTGATAAATATGAAAACTTTATCTTATTTTTAGGATCAAGATTAACTCTCCAAATATATTTTATGATAAAGAATGGAGGAATAACATATAATGATGAATTTGTTATTACGTCCCCTCTCCACTTGAGTCAAACCATGGATCTTACCCTCACCTCCTTATGTCAAAACCTCCCCTAAATTCATTCACCTCGAATCAAAGTCCATATTTCTTCCCTGGCAAAATGGCAATTGGGAGCTCCATAACTTCTAGGGTCTGTTTGGTTGGAGGGGAGGGGAGGGGAGGGGATGAAAAATGAGCCCCTCCCCTTGTTTGGTATCAAAAGTAAGAGGGGAGGGGCCCAAAAAAGGGGCTCCAAATCCCTCCCGCTCCCTCAAATTGGCTCCCTTTAAATTGGGGGGTTTTGGAGGGAGCCAAAAATTTGAGACTATTTTACCCCCATAATCTTTTCATATTCCTAATTATATCCTATGAGTATTTAATAAAAATATAACTTCTTTTATCATCTCCAGTGTTTCACGCTTGTGTGTGTTTTTTTCCAACCTTGTAGTTCAACCAAATCATGAGTATGAATATCCCCAGCGGAATGAATGGCGATTAAAATATAATTTTGGTGATGATATTTTCGCAGGTGAATTCGACTGTAAAATGTTATCCATAAATCTTTGTTTTTTTTTTGGGTTAAGGTGCAAAAATACACATGAGTTTTTATCAAAAGTGCAACCAACATCAAATGCTTTTTTTAGGTGCAAAAGTCACATATATCAGTTACTGTTAGATAACTGCCGTTACTTTTCAAAAATATTTCCAGCTGGTGTCCATGTGTTATTCTTCCCTTGAAATTGACGAGCACGTGGCAGTTCAAACCTCCATGAAACCTGCCCCCTATTCCTGAACCACATATTTAATATCAAATCTCCATTGCTAACAATTCAGACGAAGAGCAGGGAGAAGGTGAAATCGACAATAGCTTCTGCAAACGCCTACACTTTCCCTCTCTACTCTCACTCTCTCATATCTGTTCTTGGTTTTAATCAGCAACAGATTGTCTTGCTCGGTGTCGCCAATGATATTGGTTTTAATCAACAATAGCTTCAACATCGGAAACAGGGGTGAGGGAGTTCGGCTGGGACTTGACGGAGAAGAGTAAATCGTCGCTGGAGGTGGCAGCGGTGCAGAGGAAATAAAAAAATTGGTGGATTTGAGTGACACTTTTGAAAGCAGAGGAGGCCACCCATTTGGAGGTGGAGAGGAAATTGAACAAGACAACACCGCCACAGTCGGCTCTCACCATCGTTGACAACCACCGTCGACTGCTCCCCCTCTGTCGACCCAATCTTACACCACCACCATCATCCTCTCTCAACCTCCACCACTTAAGCCGTGAGATTATTACAGAGAGGAGGCAGAGCAAAAAATCGTTGAACGGAGGAGAGAGCTTCATCATCGACTTTCACGGTCGCCGGACGGCACTTCACTGCTTTCACCATTGATTCCCTTCACCGCAGCGCCTCATCCATTCGGCCCCCTTCTTTCGATGTTCTCCCTTTCTTATGCATCACAGATTCATTTTCCTTCCTTTTTTTTCTTCTTCCATTTTCATCTTCCATCACACTAGCGTTGGAGGGCGAAACAATTTCTTTATGTTCTCCACAGGTAGTCTGGGGGGACCCACCACATTTCTTTATGTTCTGATTTTGCCAAGTCACCAGCCACGTCATCCTAATTAGTCAACAAATTTCTATTTCACAGTCAACGTTTCCCTCTTGACAGAAAATGTGACTTTTGCACCTATTTTATAACCACATAGTTACTTTTGCACCTAAAAAAAGCATTTGGTGTTGGATGCACTTTTGATAAAAGCTTATGTGTATTTTTGCACCTTAACCCTTTTTTTTTTTACCAGAGTTATCCATAAATCCATAATACAAGTGTGAGCGCATGACATCTATTTTTTTTTTTTTTTTTGCAACTCCTCTGCATTGTTTTTCAATAGAAGGAATTTTTCATTTAATTTAATACGATAATTACTGGAATTTTCATATAATAAGAAATTAAGTTGAGGGAAATTGAAAAATATTTCTATTTTATATCTTCATCTTTTTTTTATAAATTATATAATTCATATTGAGGTGTAAACTAATTTAAATAATTTATATAAGGAAAAACATATAAACTAATGTTTAAGGATAAAATGGTAAATTAAATATTATCTTCCCTCCCCTCCCCTCTTAAACCAAACAAATGATCACTAAAAAGCATTTCCCTTCCTCCCCCTCCAACCAAACCAAACAAGGTGATTCTCCCTCCTCCCATTCCATCCCCTCCCATCCTATCCCCTCCCTTTAAACCAAACAGGCCCCTAGTCACTCTTTCATGGAGGTCTGTTTAGGATCAACTAATCAACTTCTGAATTATGTTGATGTCCTGCCAATTGGGAATCAATGTCTAAATAGATTGTTTTATTTTGGCTTTTAAGATTTTATATTTACATAGTTTTTCATATTTCATTTTAATCAAAGAAAAAAAAAAGGTGAGATGGCAAAAGACAAGCGAGGTGGATGCCATATATCGTGCCACAAATAAGGTTAACTAACGATCAAATGTTTAGGGCTTGGGTTGGGATTGCTAAACAACTGCAATTTGATTTGGGAAACATCCGAGGAAATTGCATATCAACTCGTATTGGTTATCTCTTCTCCTCATTTGTCCTTGTTTTAGCGCCTTCTTCCTTGTCCTCTCTGATGATGTCGTGGATCTAAATCAAAACTATAGCTTTTTGTCCGAGGTAATGGTTCCTAGATAGATTTGGTAATTTTCTAACGGAAATTACTTAGGGCCCGTTTGGTTAGATTACATTGCACACATGCGATGGTAATCTTGATTGCATTACCATTGGTGGCCTGTTTGGTTGGGCTTATTAATGGTAATGTAGATTACAATTGCAAAATAGATTGAATATTTTTTGGTAATCAACATTCATAGGGGGGCCCCTATGAAAACTCATTGCAGGCGTGTAATCATTGATGAAATCTCAATTTTGACCCTACTAATTTAATAAAAAGACAAGATTTACCCTCACCAACCAAAAATATGTCAACAATGATATTTATTCTCTAAAACAGTGTGCTTCTCCACCCCCCGCCTCCCACCGCCACCACCACCACCTCCTTCTCCATCGCCGCCGCCACTACCACCTCCTCTTCCCACCGCCACCCTCACCCCCGCTACCCCCATCGCCCACCGCCTACCACCACCTCCTCCACCCCCACCACCCACCACCACCTCCTCCTCCGCCGCCACCCTCGCCTACCGCCACCACCTCCTCCTCCACCCCCCACAGCCCATTGCAGCCGCCGCCACCGCCACCACCTCCTCCTCCACCCCCCACCGCCCATTGCAGCCGCCGCCACCACCACTACCTCTTCCTCCGCCGCCACCCGCACCCCGCCACCCCCACCAACCCACCGCCTCCACCCCCACCGCCCATTGCCCACCACCACCTCCTCCACCCCCACCGCCCACCACCACCACCACCTCCTCCTCCGCCACCCTCGCCTACCGCCACCACCTCCTCCTCCACCCCCCACCGCCCATTGCCGCCGCCGCCGCCGCCACCACCACCTCCTCATCCGCCGCCACCCATACCCCGCCACCCCCACTGACTCACCGCCCCCACCGACCCATCGCCTATCACCCACCACCACCTCCTCCACCCCCACCGCCCATTGCCCACCACCACCTCCTCCACCGCCCATTGCCACCACCACTACCTCCTCCTCCTCCATCCCCGCCGTCGCCGTCTTATAACTATTTTTTCTACAAAGATTATATTAAGGGGTAAAATAGACTTTGTGTAATAATTAATTTTAAATAATTGTTAAAATATTAACTCATTGCACATTGCTTAAAAATCAAACCAAACACTACCCTTGTAATTAATATCGCATTACATTACCATTGCATCGCATTGCACTGCACCGCAGGGTGTAATGTGATCGAACCAAACGGGCCCTTAGATCAATTTCTTATATTTATTTTGTCAAGTTCTCCAATCATATATGACTATGTGTCATATTTTTTAATTATTATCATTTAATTATAAACCCACATGAAAAAAATAGGACACATGGTTTTATGTAATTGGTGAACTTGATATAATAGATATAAGAAACTTGATATAAATATAGTCATTTTCTAACTGAAAAAGCATATGCTCCGATAGTGATTTGTTGCCAAATTACTTCTCTAGTTAGTTTTTTCCTTGAATCTCTGCTATTTTCCTAGTTTTCTTGACCAGTTTGTCACACATCTAGTTCAACACCCCATACCAAATCGGTCAAAGGGTCGGCTCCGGATCGGGTCCGGTTTTAAAATATTGTGCATAACGAAATTATTCCTCCATAAAAGGATTGGAATATCTCAAATACTTGTGTATTAAATTTTAAGCTTTATTCCCTGTGCTACTATGATATATGTGCCTCAAATATATTTACATAGCATAATATAAAATTATTAATATTTAAAAATTTCTTTTACTATGGCTACACATCAACCCCTAAAAACTCGACCAACACCACTAAAATCGCCCCATTCCAAAGCCACTATATCTATTCAATGCCAACATTCTTGAAATCAATGAGCTCTCTCGCCTTCGATTTCCCTTCGTCCACATCACCTCTGTCATACTCGCTATCTCCGATTGAACCATCTTTCCCTTTAGCCAAGCTCAATAATTTGGCTTCCTACATAATTCATATATTATTAGTAGGTAAGTTGATCAGAAAATTGTATGTAGTAAATGTTTCGCATCTTTATAATTATGATGCAAACGAAATTAAATATAAAGAAGAATCATATGGGAAAAATAATTATTATATACTATAATACATATCAAACAACTCTTAAAATTGTTTAACTACAACAGAAGAAAAATGAATATCGAGACAAACCACATCTGAATCTTTTTCTTCAATAAATAAGCTCCCATTTTTCTTGTGCCAGATTTAATATTTCTTCAAAACCAGCATCATACGCGACCTTCAATCATGTCAGAAGTTAAGTAAATAAGAACACAGTGCATCACTGCTTTCTTCCTGGCAACAGAATAATCCTCATCAACTTAAGACATTGAAATGTTTAAATTAAACTCAAAAAACCCATCTGCATCAGCAATGAATCCCCAGAATTAAGCAGATTACAATAGAATCACAATCTTGAGCACTATGCAATCAACAAAGTCTAAAAAGGTGCGGCTTCTTTTAAGTTTTATAAACATATAAATATAAATATACTAAGTTTCCATTTAAAATTCATTTCACTACTGGGCGGATAAATCCAACAACACATGACCTATGATCATATCAAAAGACTACAGACATGGACAATAATACTAGTGAGATCAAATGCTAATCCTTTTGTTAAATACTCCTCTACTCCTTGATGTAAAACCTAATTAGGAAATTAATCTTAGTCATAAACATAAGACCTATTTCTCATATTTATCAAACTTTTCCAAAATTACCCCTATCAATGCTCCCTAAACAATAATCAAGCGAGAGATGGAGGAAATTAAAAACGATGATTAGGGAGTGATAGGAAAAAGATGTCAAATTAACTAACTTCCTTAATTAAATAAAATTAGGTAAATAAGTCTTTTTTTAACCAGCTGGGTAAATAGAACTTACATTAAGGATCAGAAGAGTACCAAATAGAATTTTGCATTGAGCAGTTATTAGAGACGAGAAAACTAACACCTAACAGTCAACTGAAACTTTGTATAAAGGCAATGGGATGACTATTTCAATGCAATAATCAAATGATTCGCAGAGATCATCATAAAGATAGGACACAGAGATCTTGTGATAGCCAAATCACCTTATGCTTCTTTTTGGCAGGATCAAATGAGTTGATAATACCTCTAAGATACCTGAAAAATTATCGTATGTGCAACAAATATTATAATGAAATAATCAAATGACTCATACACAATTCAATATGCATAGAAAAGTAGTTCTTGAGTTTAAGCAATTCAGAATACTGTATAACTTACTTGCAATCAATTGGCCACCAAACTTGAACATTAGAACCAACAAGATCTTCACCATGTTCCTTGACATTGAATGCCTGACACCAGCCAATTAGATTAAAAATCAAACTGGAAGGGAAATATATATTCTTACACAAGCAAGGAAAAACACAAAGACACTAAATAGTGCTAAAGAAATATATTATTTTACCTGTGAAAGAGAAAAAGTGGAATTTGACTGAGTATTACACACTAAATTTCCTTTTTTATTTAGGGAAAATTACACTCAGGTCATAAGCAAGACAAATTAATACTACAAGGTCCCTTGAAATCTCAAAAGCACTAACAGTTCCCAAGGGACCTGAGGGTAATATAATGCAATTGTGAGTTTAGCTTCTTGCCCTTAATAATCAAGAGGGCAGAACATTGACAGGTCAGGTGCGGTAATTGAAGAGTAAAGGTGCCTTAATTAACAACTGTCACGGCATTTATTATCATCTAATGTCAACATGCATAACACACTTTTTTTATATTATTAACCGTATCTGGTTTGAGGATTGTGGCTGCCCTTTCCAACACAAGTGTCTCATCTGGAACACGAACTCGAGACCCAGAGGGATCTAATAGGGCCTTACACCACTAGATCAATTCTATGTTGGTACATGCATAACACACTTGTTATTGACAATTAAACTAGCCATATTAACAACTAATATCAACTTGCACCACACAGGCTATTTATTGACAACTAAACATACAATATTACTGTTACAAAAAAAACTAACTATATATTAACAACTATCATAGCATGTATTAACAACTAATCAGTGAAGGTAGCTTGGTCATTTCACAATTGCAATATATTACATTCAGGCATATTTGGATCTGTTAGTAATTTTGAGATTTCACGGGATCTTGCAATATTAATGTTTTCCTTGGGACCTGAGTGCAATTTTCCCTTTTATATTTACCCTCAACCAAGCTACACCGAATCTGTCTCATCAAATTTTAACGAAGATACATTTGTGTCATTCATAAGGTTTCTCTTTTTCCCAAATAAGAATTCAGACAAGTTTACTGATACTCAAAAGTAATGCCCAAATGAAAAGTAAATGAGGGATTAAACTTCAAACCTTTTCAGTTTTAATCCCACCCCACTAGACATGATTAAATTTCTTTTTCATCTTTATTTGACTGAAATTTGTTATTACTACCTCCGATCCTTAACATAAAATCTCATTCATACTGTAATTTGTACTACGAACGAGATCTTACATTAAGGACCAGTAACATCTTGATTTAAAAATATAAGTATGAGACTCTTGGGTCTCATTCTTGCTTAATTCATATATCACAGAAGTATTACAATGTATATATAGAGAAACTGAATACAGAAAGAAAAAGACAAAATCAGAGGATAGGTGAGTGATAGACGGAAATGTGTGAGTGTCAACCATTGTGTGCTATTCGGTGCTGACTGACATTTAACAATAAGGAACTAGTGATACACAGCCATTCATTACACAGGAAATATTGTTGCGTAAAGAATTATGATTCAATATTGTATTCGTAACTTCAGTGTCTAATTTAAGCTTAACAAGTTTAAAGTCGAATCAATAAAGAACTCAAATAATTAAAATGAAACAGCCAAATCACACCCAAAAAGAATATTCACAAGCCAAGCTCTATTAATTTGGCTACCTACATAATTTATACATTAGTAGAACGTGGGGTGGTTAGTAAATTGCATGTAGTAAATGCTTCTCATCTTTATAATTATGATGAAAATGAAATTACAAATAAAGGAGAATCAAATGGGAAAACTAATTTATTTACTACTAGATGCTATTTTACATATCAAACAAGCCTTGAAATGTTTTAACAACAGAAGAAAAGTGAATGTAGAGACATACCACATCTGAATCACTTCCATCTACAATAATATCCCATTCTTCTTTTGCAAGATTTAATATATGCCCAAAACCAGTATCATACACGACCTGCAATCATGTCAGAAGTTTTATAACCATGCAACCGACAGAATCTAAAAAGGTGCCGCTTCTTTTAAGTTTTATAAACATATAAATATAAAACGTGGGTTGGTTAGTAATTTAAAAAGAATATTCACAAGCCAAGCTCTATTAATTTGGCTACCTACATAATTTATACATTAGTAGAACGTGGGTTGGTTAGTAAATTGCATGTAGTAAATGCTTCTCATCTTTATAATTATGATGAAAATGAAATTACATATAAAGGAGAATCAAATGGGAAAACTAATTTATTTACCACTACTAGATGCTATTTTACATATCAAACAAGCCTTGAAATGTTTTAACAACAGAAGAAAAGTGAATGTAGAGACATACCACATCTGAATCACTTCCATCTACAATAATATCCCATTCTTCTTTTGCAAGATTTAATATATGCCCAAAACCAGCATCATACACGACCTGCAATCATGTCAGAAGTTTTATAACCATGCAACCGACAGAATCTAAAAAGGTGCCGCTTCTTTTAAGTTTTATAAACATATAAATATAAAGATAATGCTTCTGGTCCTTAATATAAAACCCAACTGCCTAATTTGGGGAGATTAATGAACTTAAATAAATTACTTTAAAGTATTTATGTTTATCATTATTCTTCAAACTAATTGTTTGACTTATAAATTGAAATATAATCTAATTATACACATAAGTATTACAAAGAGATCATATAGTATATGTTATAATTAAGTAATTTATTTAGTTTCCTTCATCTCCCCAAATTAATCAACTGGGTCTTATATTAAAAACCGGAAGTAGTACTAAATTTCCATTTAAAATTCATTTCTCTACAAAGCGGATAAATCCAAAAGCATACGAACTACGATCATATCAGAAAACTAGAGACATGGACAATACTACTAGTGAGATTGAATACTAATCCTTTTGTTAAATACCAAATAGCATTTTGCATTCAGTAGTTATTAGAGACGATAAACCTAACACCTAACTGTCAACTAGAGCTTTTTATAAAAGCGATGGGATGAGTATTTCAATGCAATAATCAAATGACTAACAGAGATCCTATATAGAGAGATGTTGTGATGCATTGCCAAATCACCTTATGCTTCTTTTTGGCGGGATCAAATGAACGGATAACACCTCTAAAATACCTGCAAAATTATTGTATGTGCAATAACCATTATAATGCAATAATCAAATGACTCATACACAAATGTATTATGCATAGAAAAGTAGTTCTTGAGTTTAAACAATTCATAATACTGTAAAACTCACTTGCAATCACCTGGCCACCAAACTTGAACCCTGGTGCCAACAAGATCTTCACCATGTTCCTTGATATCGAATGTCTAAGACCAACCAATGAGATTAAAAATCAAACTATAAGGGAAATAGATATTTTTAAACTAGCAAGGAAAAACAAAGTCACGAAATATTGATTAAGAAATACAACCATGTGAAAGCGAAAAGGTAGAATTTGACTGAGTACTACACACTAAATTACTTTCCTAATTGCGAAAAAAGTACGAGGTTTAACCTCTCGAGGTCAAAATTTTTAGTGAATTAATCATGGGATCAAGTCTTATTTTCCGAGAAGTTTAACTTTCCCTTTTTATTTACCCTCAACCAAGCTAAATCTAAATCTATCTGTTCAAATATTAACGAAGACTCGTTTGTGCCATCCATAAGGCTCCTCTTTTACCCAAATAAGAATTCACATTCATATATTAATAAAATATCTTACCAAGGAGTCCACCATGCTGCTCTACAACAAGTTTACTGATATTGAACTATAAAGCACAGATGTATATGTAATACAACAAAAACAAGATAGAAACATAAGCACCACATTACACAAAACACTGGGAATTGAGGAATTTATATTCATTGTACTAGAATGAGCAGCATTTTTTTATGTGGAAGCAATGGATTTTCAATCAGTGGATAAAGAATTCAAACTGACCTTCTTATCTCTGAAATACAATGGGGGTTGTCGAACATTAGCCGCTTCGTCGCTGCAGGCACTCATTTCTGCTGCTGGAAGAGTGGCTACTGCAAAGGTTCTGCAAGAGACAGCAACAACAGTGTTGGGAGGAGCAGAAATAAGTCAATTCCTTTTAAGGATAGAGTCATAGAGAAAAACTATGATGAAATGCAACTGACAGTTCCTTAAATCAAAGGAGATACTGCAAAAATAATAGAAGTAACATAAAATCAAGATTTAATTAAAGGTGCTAACCAAGATTAAGGCAATATCAGAGTAAAAGACATCAACAATCACAGAGAAGCATACTTGAGTCCAAATTTGGAACAGATAACGGTTGCTGAAGTTAACTCAGAAAATTGAGCTTTGATTGGTTTGATTCAATGAATGGCAAACTAGGATAAAAATTGCGAGCTCCTCAAAGACAACATATCACATGAAAGGGACTTTTCGCAGATGAACAAATCTAACAACTAATAATTAAAACATATATTTACTAGTTCATTGTAGATCAGAAAACGATTCCTGTTGACTTGCTTGATTTTGGCAATTTCAACAATGAAGTATAATATGGAAAATGAAAAAGAAAAGGGAAGAGAGAAACAGAGGAGAGGCACAAAGGAAAAGAGAAACACAGAGGAATTGAGAGAGAGTAATCCACTTGATTATGAGTATGAACAAAACACACTTACAAACAGAGGAATACGCCTGAATAATATATATGCAATACTTATCCTAACGCTTATATTCATAGCAAAGTTTTATATTTATATCCAAATTAGGATAACTAACTCCTCTAACTGTTATGTATTATTATACTTCTATAACAAACCAACAATTTTAAGTATAAAGTTGATCACTGGATGGTTTATGTGACAATCAAAAGGGCCAAAAAAACAAACAAGTGTCAAATTTTGGTTGGAGGAACAACACAACTGGTTTACGAAAAGCAAACAGAGAAAAGAAACCACCTTGCATATAACAGAGCATATAAGTGACGAAAAGTTAAGAAGAAAAGTTATATCCAGTGTGTGTCGAAAAGTGACAGAGAGGATGGAACTAATCCTAGATTGAGCGATGGAGAGAGCAAAATCATACCAGTTAAATATAGAGAGCGAAACCCTAGAACATAAACCTAGATAGAAAAAACCAAAAGCTGGAATATACTGGTGACTCCGAGACTTTTGGGATAGATCAGGCTTAGGTCCACAAAAATGCTTATTTAAGAAAATAGAAATAAAACTCTTCTTATATAATGTAAATCATAATTAAAATATTATTTTTAAAGATTCTAATCATTATTTTAAATAAATAAAAAAACAGTAACAACTCTAACAAAAGCGACAGCGACAAAAACATTGGTTCCTCTCTTACACCCTCCCCTCATGTACCCCTCCCCTTCCTCTATCTCTGTTTTCCTTTACCACCTTAAGATTAGAAATTCTGTTTGATTTAATATCTTATTGTTGTGAATATTATATGATGTGGATGTCCATAAACTATCTAACTCTTGGCCTTTCATATGCCATTCACTCCATAACCTCTCACTCTTAGAATTCCATGTGTTCAATGCTATAACCTTATAACTTCCCCAATGAATGGCTTTTGGGAGTTTCTTATGATTAATACAATTATGCTCATCTTTATTTCTTTGTAACCATATGTATAGAATTCAATAGTTAGAGGCCTATAAATAGAGGCCATGTATAATGTATTGGTACCAACAACAATGAAGTGAATAAGAACTCCTCATTACTTTCTCTCATCTTCTTCACCTCCCTCTTCCCTCATCCCTTATATTTTCCTGATTTTCATAACACGTTATCAGCACGAATTCTCTCAGAAGACCTATGGTCTAGTTTTCTATCTCTTCTACTCTTTAACTTTCTCATTTCCATACTATGTTGTATATTATTTTTATGCTATCTATTTTTATCCATCCTTTTGTTATCTTTTACATATATCTAGGATAATCTAAGCCATTATATGGAATTAAATGGACTCTTTTACCGATTGTTTTATACATCGGATTCTATGGCTAAGATTTGAGATTATATTATCCTTCGCAAGTTTTCTTTCCTGTCACTTTTATTTATCGTTTTCCGTTAATCCCTTATTATGCAAAATTTATATTTATTTGTTTTATATTCTAGTATTCTTTATATTTTATGTTATTTCATTTTATTTACACTTATTTAACATTTATATTTCTTTATTTTATTTACATTTTATGTTATATATTATTGTTTGTTTCTTTATTTTATGTCATTTATTTCATCTTGTTTTATTGTTATTTTATTTACATTTCATTTATTTATATTAATACATTATTGTTATATCATTATGCCAATCTTTTATTTTCATTTGTTTATTATATTACATTAATATATAATAGTATTATATATGAGCATGTAATGTGGTCTATAAGATCATCGGCTTATCTATTATTTATTTTTGATTATGAATTTGAATTTATTTAATTTATTTTCTAGTATTTTGATTTTATCGAGAGGCCAAAAGCCATAATATTCTTAATTTCGTGATTAGATGACCAGAAGTCACATCACTTTTGTACTAGTTCTTATGAGAAAGAACGCTATTGGTTTCATTAAATTGTAAGATTGACAAGAAAAATTTTGACACTTTGATGATTTAATTGTTACAAATATCAAAGCCCTGAAGGCTAAAGGTTCAAATATCAAACTAAACAAAGATTTTTGCTGTGGTGTGGTCCTGAAGACCAATATTTGGAGAAATTGATAATGCTATTGAAAGTAAAGAACATATGTAAGACTGAAAATAAACATGATCACATTGCATTTGTAGAATTGATAGTTGAAAGCTAAGAATACTTTGTCTTAAATATTGAATTACAATCGTGGAAATAATAACATTTCTAAGGCGATTAAAATTATGAGCAAATATCATACTATGACTAGAAGTCATATGGATAAAAAAAATATGGTATAATATGACCAGAAGTCATATAGACTCATATGTATCAATTTATTGAAAATAAAGATCAAAATGGTTGTGAAGCCAGAAAGACCATGAAATATTGTGAAAAATATAAAAAATAGTTA
The DNA here is from genome assembly GCA_963210345.1 of Inga oerstediana. Taxonomy (NCBI): domain Eukaryota; kingdom Viridiplantae; phylum Streptophyta; class Magnoliopsida; order Fabales; family Fabaceae; genus Inga; species Inga oerstediana. Next base: position 63,450,114 of record OY723401.1, on the reverse strand, counting down.
TGATGCTTAAAGCAATAAGTTACGGAGAAAGATGATCAGCTTGTATAGCCAAAAGAAATAATTGTAAGCCCTGAAGGCTATATGATTTTGATTCTTTATGTTTAAATTTAAATTAATTGTGATTAATTTGTGAGAGAGAAATTATTATTTAACATTGTGATATCAACATGAGTGATATATGAAATCAAATAGATAAAAAGGTAATGATTGGTCATTTTAAAATTTCAGTATAGTGCCAATTTATTTACAAATTTAAACATTATTGGTAATTATTGATATATTTTGATTTCATGGCCTTTTAGGATTCTAACTACCTCATGGTTAATCCTTATAATTCCCATATCAAATGGTTTTCAATATTTATTCATATAACCTTCAATTATAAAGTTAAGTTGTTTAATTACCTTCTTTATGTATAATTGTACAATTTATTTGTAATTTTAAGTATATTATGTATGTGAATACTATTCATACATCAATGGAGTTTACCACCTCTATTTTCTTCTTGGGACTTGTATTTTTCTGTTGCACCAAAGATTTCCCGACAAACATTCAACTCATATACCTCAACATCAAGGTACTTTCTTTCATTATTAGTCATATTTTTTCATTTTAGCCTTGTCTTCCATCTCTTTTCTTTTCTTGAGCACTATTATGTTGCCTTACATATATATGCAATTTTTCTTGGTTTCAAACTTTCATTATTGAAAGGCATACAAATACTCTTCAATTTGTATTTTATTTTAGTATTGATAATTTATTGCCTCATTTCCCAATTCATTTTATTAATATTTCTTCTACTCCTTAGTATTTTTATGATATGTGCAAGTTTCATACATTAATCATGATATAATATATAATATGATATATATTGGAATCAAATTAGTTTTATGTGACATTTGTGAAGAAAAAAAATCATATGTCATATTTGAATTAAGAAAGTGAGAATTTATTTAATTTTATGAGAAAATTCATAATGAATAGTTTATGATTTGTTAGACAAAATTATTTTCGTAATGTGCATGAATTATATATATAGTGCAAGAATATATGTTAGTTCCTGAAGAACATAAATGTAACAAAGACGATATAGTTCCTGAAGAACTAATATAGTTTTTCTTAAATTCTATGGGCAGAAGAAGAATTGATTAAAAAAAGTTATAACCCATAGATTTACATTAGAGTTTTACTCTATTACAGGGTTTAAATGACAACCCAATTGACTGAAATCCATGATTAGTTGTGAGTTATGAAGTACTTGAGTTTTGAAATGAAAGATATATTATTAGTTTTCTATATACAAATTTGTCTTTGAAATAGAGAAATAAAGAAAGTATATTTATATGACTCACACTTGAGGGGGAGATTGTTAGAATATAAGTGTGAGTTAATATTAAAAAGTTTTACTCATATACTTCCTTACAAAACCTATTGATCTCCGAAAAATGGATGTCATATTGACATTTTATATCAATACTTATGGAAATTGAAAAGTTTTGTTGTTGGTTAAGCAACATGTCATGGTAAACCAGTAGTTTACTTATCCAAACAAATATATTGTTGGCATGACTTGTTTGATTCATTCGAGTCATATATAAAAGATTACGTGTGACATCCATTGAAGAACTAGAAGATTCTTCATAAATAGCCAACATATTATATAATTTAAGAGTTATCATGTGCTGCTTGTTCTCAAAGAAATTTGATTATGAGAGTATCACAAGCTATGATTTGGAATGGATCTCTATATTTCTGGAAATAAATAAACTCATGTATGGGCCCATTCAAATATCATGTAAACCATATCAATGTTCAATAATTTTGATAGATGCATCTATAAGATGGTTACATGTAATATTAATATTAGTTTGCAACCTGAAGTTTGCAAGAATATTTGAATAAATTATTATGTTACGCACAATTTCCAAATTATATGATTCATTCATTGAAGCCTCCATAAATAGCTAGACTAATACTTATGAGAACAAAATTTATGTTTCAGTGTTGGCATATTTGATCTTACATATTGCAGCACTTATACTAGCCAACCAAATTCTCCCACGATAAAATTGGCTTTTGGTTAGGAGTCAAATATATTCCATCTTAAAAAGTTTGAATGTGCATTCCTATTGATTCACCACAATGCACATAGATGGATATTTAAAGGAAATTGAGATAAATGTTGGGTAAGAACCTTCTTCTTCTTGTGTGTCTCTAAATGAAACAAAAGGATGTTTCTAATGGAAACAAATGGATTTAGGAAACTTATACTGTATGATTAGTCGATTGTCATTTGACAAAGTTTTCCTAATACGAGGGGGAGAAATTGAATAGCTGGAAAAGAAAACAAAAGGAATGCATTATTACTATTAAGTATAGATCATCGAATATAGCAATATGAACAAGAAGTTCATTAGGTTTTGCATTCATGAAATATTGCATAAAATCTGTCAGATGCAATAACTGACCTAAATGAGAATTACTAAATCTCATATTCCAGCTGAAAATGCTCTAATAAGCATAAATGAAAGTGAGACATACCCGAAGCATGAGAGAATAATTAGTTCAAAAAGAAAAGAGGAAAAAGCAAATAATCAAGATGGTTATATTAAGGAGGTAGACACTCCAGAAGAAGTCAATACATAACTACTTGCAAAACCCTCAAAAGAGGTTCAGGTACTTGAAAGTAATAAAGAGATCTCAATGAATTATGTTACAACAAGAAAAATGGAACTGAAAAGATAAAGTTGTCGACAATAGTTTTAGTAATAATACCACGTGATCAAATGAGGATCTTATACATAAATATATCGGTAGCAAAAAAAAAGGGTAATTGGCCAACTGAAAAAGGGGATAAGATGCGATAAAAAATATTTTTTCAATATGTGAAATTTATGGATCTGCAGTCCAAAACATTTGAAATATAAAGTTATTTGTGATATATGAATATTCATGTGAAAATAAAGATTTTCACAAGGTTTAATGGTGATTATGATGAGGTATAACATTTGGTGGTGGATACAATAATTGTTGCATATATTATTAGTATGGCAGTCTATGCAAATGAAATAACGCGTCTATTATATATCATTATATATAGCATATGCCTATGGATAATGAATATTGCATGAGAATTCTTGAAGGGTCAAAATATTGAAAGCATGTCTAAGAAAAGTATTCAGTATATAAAATGTCACATGGATTCAAATGATTTGAGTATATATATAATTGATTGAAAGATATATTGAAAAATGAATAATTTTACATATCAAGTTATTGGAAACCTTAATGATTTCAAAATAATATATTTTTGCTATGATGATTGTTTGCAAAAATTTATTGAATTTAATGGTCTATAAGTATCACATATTTATGAATATTTACATCATGTTAATATTGTAGTTATTATGTTCTTTCTAGTAAAATCAAGATGCTGCAAATACACTATGGATGCTATGAAACTGAGATTTAGTGTCGTAGTTTTATGAAATTATTCTATAAGTACATTTTGTTTATAACAAATTGAATATGTGGATAGAAGATATATCATGGTGATTTTCAGGATAATTTTATTTTATTATTTCCACAATGCATAAAGGCAAGTGGAGAATATAATATTTAACATATCCAGAAGATATGGTAAATAATTATGTTTATGATTTGATGACAATGCATTATGCATAATTTAGATAAAAAGGATATTAATTCCTTGAAAAAATCATTAATGACAGTTGCAATTGAGAAATCAGTATATTGTTTTGAAATATGACAATCTAATCAAAATGAGTGATGTTGCTATCAGGGGGAGTAAAGATCATGTTGTACTCTTTTCCTTAACCAAGGTTTTGTCCCACTGGGTTTTCCTGGTAAGGTTTTTAATGAGGCAACTTCAATATGTATTGTGTACTCTTTTTTCTTCACTGGGTTTTTGTCCCATTGGGTTTTTCCTAGTAAGGTTTTAATGAGGCACAATATTTGTTCATAGACATCCAAGGGGGAGTGTTGTGAATATTATATGAGGTGGATGTCCATAAACTATCTAACTCTTGGCCTTTCATATGCCATTCACTCCATAACCTCTCACTCTTAGAATTCCATGTGTTCAATGCTATAACCTTATAACTTCCCCAATGAATGGCTTTTGGGAGTTTCTTATGATTAATACAATTATGCTCATCTTTATTTCTTTGTAACCATATGTATAGAATTCAATGGTTAGAGGCCTATAAATAGAGGACATGTATAATGTATTGGTACCAACAACAATGAAGTGAATAAGAACTCCTCATTACTTTCTCTCCAACTTTCTCTCATCTTCTTCACCTCCCTCTTCCCTCATCCCTTATATTTTCCTGATTTTCATAACACTTATCAAAATATTATCATAATAATCAATATCTTCTCTAATATTGTTTTTTAAGCAAATTACTTAAATCTGAATTTTGTTTTATCTCCATAATTCAACGTCTTACCCTCCTCCCCTTTCCTCTATCTCCCTTTTCATTTACCACCGTCGGATTTAAAATTCAATGTGATTTTTTTACCTGTAAAATTCAATATTTTTTCTTAGATTAATTTAACATCTTCTAAAAATTTTATCATAATTATCAATATTTTCTTCAATATTATTTCTCAAGCAAGTTGCCAACTCTGAATTTTATTTTATCATGGAGTTATCATAATTCAAAATTTAAATACACATACACAAGTGCCAAACTTCGTATTTGAGCATCACATAAACTTTTTTGTGTAACACTCCAATACCTGTTTTATATAAAAGTGTATAAATAAATTTAAAGTTGGCAAAAAAAAAATAGTATAAATAAATTTAAATTTCTAAAATTTGATCTCAAGAATAGCAAATTGTTGTTGTTGTTGTTGTTGTTAAGGAGGAGCATATTTTTTTCCCATTTTTTCAATACAACTGTGAACTGTTTCAGATCAAATTTTAGAGGTTAAATTAATTTATGAATTTTTAAGTAAAATTATAATAATATTTTCATAAGATGTTAAATCTAAACAACTTAAAGTTTAATCTAATGGTGATGAAGAGAAAATGAGGATAAAGAAGGCCAGGAGGGACAAAGGAGGGGAAGGGTGCTAGAGCAAAAGCGGCATGGAAAATAGAGATCAATTGGGAGAGATGCGTCTTAAACTAAAGAAAATTTAAAAAATAAAGAATTACTGTACTTCAATAGCTGCACTTGCCCGTTTAATTTTAAAAAATATTCAAAAAGATAAAGAAAAGAGAATTAACTGCAATAGAAAGAAGGTGTATAAAAAAATTATGATGGCTCATGTGTTAAGTGTCTAATAAAAATAATTTAATAGAAAAATATATGCTCAGTACATTGAAAATGCTGGTTAGATAAGTAAGAAAAATATTCAAATAACTATATTACCCTTAATGAGTATTTTTTAGTCAAATCCGTATTCAAATTGAAAAAAAAAATATTTAAAAAGTCAATAATTCATTAAAAAAGATAAAAAATTAATTATGATTCAGATATATAAATTTCAGTGTAAATATTACTAATATTAAATGATACAAAAGAAGGCTAAAATATATATTTATTTGATTATTTATGTTTGTTTCAAGTTTTAGTTTAATCTGTTAAAATTTAAAAGCGATTTTTAGTTCCTTAGTCTTAATTCTGTCAGTCTCAGTTAACAAAAAAATGTTGATTTAACAAACTTATGTGATGATTATGCAATCAAATACTGGTAAATCATGACTATATGTCAATATTTTTTATATAATATTCTTATATTTTGAATAGTATAATTTGAAAACAAAAATTTAATAAAAGTAGCTCTATCTCTCTGCAATTTTTTTAGGGTTTCATGTCAACAACTCAACCCTAACTCATCTAGATCGTGTGACACGATGAGCAAACATTTTAAAATTATTGGAAAGAGGATATCCTGGAGGTATTGAAGATATTGATGATTAATATTCATGAGTTACCATATTAAGCAAAGAGATTGGAGAAATATTATGGAGAAAGATGAAGATCAATAATTTGTATTATCAACGGAGCAACATGCATCTTCTAGCCACCCACCCACGGTTACAAGCTAACACATTAATTATGGCTTCTTCTTTTTTTTTTTTTGCCAGCAACATTAATTATCTTTTTACTATAAATATTTGTGTTATGGCACTATTTCCTGAATTCAAACACATCAAAGCCTAAACCTCTAACTTCATTTCTCTCTCACGGTCAAATTTAATAGAGAATTCTTGGAGGAGATCTTTTTGAGGTTGGGGTTGCAGAAGCTGACATTGAAGGCAATGCTACCTTTGTCACATGTTACCCATATCTACTACACTATGTTTTAACAGCAATTTTAAAAACATTTTAACGGATAACCTTGTTTGAAAAAGAATAAACTCAAGTACACAAATGTCGAGGTTATAAATGAATGACACCACTCTATATTTAATTGTTAACCAGCATAGAAAAGGATAGGCATATAGACAATCTATCATGATTAATGAAAACAGTTTATAATCAACAAATTATTCAAATTTAATCTTAAATTAAAGAAGGTACTAGGGCCATAAAATTTAATAGAATAAGTAACAACTTAGGCCTCCGGCCATCAACTAAGAAAACCCAACAAAATATCCAATCAAAACCAATAACCTCCTAAGCCTTTGGCCATCAACTAAAAAAAAAAGGAACTAAAAAAAGATCTAATGCCTTCCCAATCGCGCTTCCCCTCAAACTCTCACCTAAAAAAAAGTTGAGTAACAGACTAAAAAAATTAACACAATATTAAACTAGTATTAACAGCACATATACATGTAATAATTAAATGACTCGGACAATTCATCATACATAGAAATGTAGTTCTCAAGTTTAAACAATTCAAAATACTGTATAATTTACTTGCAATCAAATGGCAACCAAACTTGAACCCTGGAGCCAAGCCAACAAGACCCACACCATGTTCCGTGATATCAAATGCTTGACACCAGCCAATTAGATTAAAAATCAAACTGGAAGGGACATAGATATTATTAAACTAGCAAGGCAAAACACAAAATCACGAAATAGTGATACAGAAATATAATTTTTTACTTGTGAAAGAGGAAAAGTAGAATATGACTGAGCACTACACACTAAATTAGTTTCCTAATTGAGAAAGAAGTGTATGTGAGGTTTGACACCTCGAGGTTAAAATTTTTGGTGAACTAATCATGAAATCAAGTCTTACTTTCCAAGAGGTTTAACTTTCCCCTTTTATTTACCCTCAACCAAGCTACACCTAAATTTGTAATTTTAACGAAGACTCGTTTGTGTCATCCATAAAGGCTTTTCTTTTTCCCAAATAAGAATTCACACTCATATATTAATTAAATAGCATACCGTCAAGTCCACCATTCTGCTCTAATGATATTGAAAAATAATGCCCAGATGTACATAATAAGACAAAAACAAGATGGAAGCATAAGCACCGCACTACAAACATCATTGGGAATTGAGGATCAATGGTGGCTGCTGAAATTCAGTGGATTTTCAATCAGTGGATCAAGAATGCAAACTTACCTCCTTATCTCTTAAATTCAATGGTCGCTGCTGAACAACAGTGTTGGGAGGAGCTGATGAAAGTCAATTCATTTTAAGGATAGAGTTGTCAAGTCTCTTAACATTTTGATATGTGCAGAATAATAAAGGCACAGTTCCACATGCATACAGAAATAATACAATTATACTGATATTAAGTACATGTTTACATATAGGAATCTCCCCACAGGGTTTGAAAATATATTTACAATATGTGCAAAGATAATCAAAAAGACTAATCATATAACTAACATCTCAGCTCTCGTAACCCACACACCTCAGTTGGCAGGTTTTGCTGCCTTGCCCTTGGAGCCACTGGTTTTCGCTGGAATATTTATTTAATTGAAAAAGGGTGAGATTCAAACGAATCTCAGTAGTAACATAGAATCAATCATATAAAATCGAAAATTAAATATGCAATGTACCATGTAGTGCAAAATGAAAATTCATACTATAACGTGTGTGTACACAATACAATACTCAGGGTAAAATGACTATTTAGATCCCTTACATGTCCGTGTACCACAACTGAGTCCCCCGACCACAGTTGGATAATATGCTCCAGGCATCTGTTCATATCACAAAATACAGTAATATACAACATATCAAGAATCACATAGTGTATGAGAGATAAATTTACTATCTTCAACCCCTTTTTGACTCGTAAAAGTTCTCCTCGAACTTCGTGTTATAGCTCAGGCTACTAATCAGGTCCTAAAATTCCAAATGTACAAGAATTAGATTAAAATCTATTCATGTACTACTATAGACACTTCCAAAGTGTTTTGGTTGATTATATTAGTCCAAATCCGAAATTTACCAAAATGCCATTGGGAACCCGGTCCCAGCTCTATAGTACCTGGTCCAACCGTACTTTTCCAGAAATTTTGACCCCAGCTATTCTAACATATTTTCGTCCAAAGAAACCATTTTTGACCTCGGTTTTCACAAATTCACTGCCAAATGACAGTGTGGCCCTTGACAGCTCCTATTTAGAGTTTTAGGGCTATTTTTGCAATTTCACAGTTGGGGGCTTTTTTGATAAAGTGTTCAACACTAACCCCACCTAATTTTCCCTCATGAACACAATGGAATTATCATATTATTGAAAATCCAGCTCCTACCCCCTAATCCAGAGCTAGCCAAAACATGCTAGGGTTTTAGGGAAAAATTGAGTTTTTGAATTCTAACACTGAAAGTTTGCTTCTTTTCACTTCTAATAACTTGATTAACCATTTAAACACTTAATACACAAGACTTGAAGAAATTTGGGCAGCATAACCCCTTAGGGTTATCACTTCCCAAGCCTGCAAATCAAAGAAATAAATCACCAATCCAACCAATATTCAGAACAACAACAAGGAATTGAGGTTTATGAAGTTATCTCTTGGTTTCCTTGATTTCTCTCTCTTAGCCGAGATCTCACTCCTCAAACCTTGAAATTTGCTTGCTAAATACATGGAATCATGGAGAAGAGGTACATAGGGAAAGGATTACACAATCTAGAAGCTAAATCACAAGAACATCAAGCTTACCTTATGATTTTTCTTCTCCTTCTCTCTAAAACCTTCAAGAACTCACACACACACACACACTCTCTCTCTCCTCTTGGTGGCTGACGGAAATAATGAATGAAGAGGAAGGGAATGTGTTTTAAAATATCTCCCTTTTTCCTTAATTAATTTATTACATGAAAATTTAATTTTATGACATAAAGTTCTTTGGCCTTATCTCGACCCAAGTTATGTCATAAAGTTCCCTTGAAATTGAACTAACCTTTCCTCCCCTTGGTTACTTGAAAAGAAACGCCTAGCCCCTCCTCTTTGCATGTCTCAATTGGTTTCATATATTGGTCAAGTTACATGTACACTTATGTAACATTTTGGTCCAACTAAAACATGTGTTCCAATTTTTCATAAATCCAAATTTATTTGACCAAAATATTCTAAATATATATTTCTCCTTTATTTTCTTAATTAATTGAAATTAACTTCAATTAATTGAAAAATAATTAATTTTGTGCTTTATTAGAAAAATTATGATTTTGCCACTACGTTTTTGAATAAATTCCTTTTCTTTTTTTTTTCCTTGGCCAAGATTAACATTAATATTAGGCCAATTATTATTCTCTTGTATTTCTCTACTTTGGGCCTCAATATTGGACTTTTTGGAAAACCCAAGAATTAATCCCTTAATTTATTATAGCCCAATTTTCATGAAAATGAAAATTTACTAACTTCATAAATTTCAAGTTCATGAATATTCACCATTTTATTGAATATTTTAAATAATTATAATATATTTTGGTGAATAAAATTTGGGGCGTTACAGTTCTACCCCACTAAAATAAATTTTGTTCCCGAAATTTGTTACACCTATATAGCCATAAATTCTGAGTAACGTTTTTTCATATCTTCTTCCATTTCCCATGTAGCTTCTCTGGGAGATAACCCTTTCCAGACAATTTTGACAAATGGAATGCTCTTACTTCTGAGTTACTTCTCCTGTCGATTGATGATTTGGTCCGGTGTGACTTCATAAGTCAAGTCGTCTCACATTTCCACGTAATCGTATTCAATCACATGCTCTGGATCAGGTTGATACTTCTTTAGTTGGGAAACATGAAAAACGTTGTGTAACCTGCTCAGGTTTTGTAGCAAAGCCATATGGTACACTACTGACCCAATCTTCTCCAAGATCTCAAATGGCCCAATGTACCTCGGATGCAGCTTTCTCACTTTCAGTGCTCTACCAACACCTGTAACCGGTGACACCTTTATGAACACGTGGTCACCGACTTCAAATTCTAGAGGTTTGTGCCTTTTATCAGCATAACTCTTTTTTTAGCTTTGAGCAGTCAATAGTCTCTTCTTGATCAACTTGATCTGCTCAGTGGTATGATCAACTAGGTCTGGCCCAAGAAAGCGCCTCTCAAACCACTCCGTCCAGCACAAGGGCGATTGACATTTCCTTCTATACAGTGCCTCATATGAAGCCATTTGAATGCTGGAATGATAACTGTTATTGTAGGCAAACTCTGCCAGTAAAAGGAACTTGTCCTAGCTACCTTTGAAATCTAGTGCACACGCCCTTAGCATATCCTCAAGTGTCTGTATGGTTCATTCTATCTGCCCATCTGTTTGAAGATGATATGCCATGCTGAATCTCAGTTTAGTATTCAAAGCCTCGTGAACTGCCTTCAAGAACTTGGAAGTGAATTGGGGATCTCGATCTAAGATAATGTTCTTTAGAGTACTATGTAATCGTACAATCTCCTTGATGTAAACCCAAGAATTAATTCCTTAATTTGTTCTAGCCCAATTTTCATGAAAATGAAAATTTACTAACTCCATAAATTTCAAGTTAATGAATATTCACCATTTTATTAAATATTTTAAATAATTACAATACATTTTGGTGAATAAAATTTGGGGCATTACAAGAGTCATAGAGAAAAAGTATGATGAAATGCGACTGACTTTTCTTTAAATCAAAGGAGATAATGCAAAAATAATAGAAGTAACATAAAAAGCAAGATTTAATTAAGGGTGATAACCGAGATTAAGGTCTTAACAGAGCAAAGGACATCAACGATCACAGAGAAGCATACTTGAGTCCAAATTTGGAACAGATAAAGGTTGCTGAAGTTAACTCAGAAAATTGAGCTTTGATTGGTTTGATTTAATGAATGGCAAACTAGGATAAAAATTACGAGCTCCTCAAAGAAAACAGATCACATAAACATGTCACATAAAAAGGACCTTTCCCAGATGAATAAATCCAACGACTAATACTTAAAGACATATATTTACTAGTTCATTGTAGATCAGAAAACAAATCCTATGGAGTCGTTTGATTTTGGCAATTTCAACAATGAAGTATAATATGGAAAATGAAGAAGAAAAGGAAAGATAGAGGAGAGAGATAGTAAATAGACATGAGAATTAGAGAAAGAGAAACAAAGGAATTGATATGGAGTAATTCACGTGATTATGCATATGATCACAACACACTTACAAACAAACAGAGGAATAAGCCTAAATATATAGGCAATATATATCCTAACGTTTATATTCATAACTAACTTTTACATCTGTATAAAAGTTAATATAACTAACTCATCTAACTGTCATGTATTACTATTAATTCCAAAACTAAGTAACAATGTTAATGTTAGAACCTAGAAACTAGCAGTAGAAATAGGGGAAGGAAAAGAGATCTAGAGAAGAGGAAGAATAGAGAAGAAGAGGGAATCTAGAATCAAAATCTTTAATTCTAGATGAATAGGGAGTTAGAAGAGAAAAGAAAAGGTAAGAGGGAATAAGAGAAGGAAGAGAAGAAGGGAGTCAGAATCTAGTTCTGGTTCATATGCTAACACATAAAATGAAAAATAACTACCATGTGGCAGTAACCAACACTAGACACTTGTAAGTTGTAACATTTAATACAAGACACATAATAAAACATAAAATATAAATAATGGCTGGTTCCTTTAAAGTGTCAAAAAAGAAACCGGCTTGCATATTAGCGAGAAAAAAAGTTACGAAGAGTTATATCCAAAAAGGTGTCGAAAATATTAGAAGAAAAGTTATATCCAGTGGGTGTCAACAAGTGACGGAGAAGATGGAACTAGTCCTAGATAGAGCGACGGAGAGAGCAAAATCATAAATCCTAGAACATAAGCCCCAGAATTACAGGAAGGAGCATGCTAGTGACGCTGCTGCCCGCCCTTTTCTTTAATACGTGGCCGTCTGGGTAGGAAAATGGCAAGAGAAACAAAGCACTGTTAAGGCATGAATGGGCATTGTTAATTAATTTACTGTGGTAGAATATGACTGCCTGTCCGAGAAGATCATTCATAAAGGAATTAGCTTCTAACCCCCCAAAAAAATAATGGAGCTAAGCTGTTAAAATTTTTTTAATGAGGTTTCTTTTTTATTTTTATTTAAAATTTGTATTTTAATTATGGAATTGTGCTTTCATAATATGCAACTTAAAAATTTGGTGCTTTTTTTTTTTATAATACTCCTTCCTGTCTTTTAGTACAGAATATATTTAGAGAGTTGATCTTGGTTTTAAGTATAAGATCGATTTTTTATATTCTTAATTTATTTTTATTGATATTCCCTCAACAATAATCGACGATGAAAGGGAATGAAAGAATTAAGGAATATGAATAGATTATTTAATTAACTTCCTTAATTTAATTAAATTAGTTGAATATGTTTTATATTAAAGACTAGAGGGAGCCAATGAGGTTTGGCACAGTTGGTTAAGGTCTTGCCACCCCGATCATAAGGGAGTGTGTTCGAACCCTCTGACCGATGGGGAGACCTCATTGGTAGGCGATCTCGTAAGTCCTTTGTAAGCGCTCGAAGAGCCCTGGGGCCGTGCCCTGGCCTTGGTAGGGGACTGGTGCCGAACCTACCTAAACTTTTTACTATCAAAAAAAAAAAAAAAGACTAGAGGGAGTACTTAAAAAATTTGGTTAGAATTGGTTAAAGATGGAAAAGATGTAAAAAAATATAACTTATTTTTTTCTAAAATATCCTTATTTATGGAGAGGGTGAGTGGGAGAGAAAATGAGTAGAAAAAAAGATGAGTGAGACATATAATTAATTATGAAAGCACAATTCCATAATTTAGTCATTACTCATTACAAATATTAGAAAAATACAAATTTAAAATAAAAACAGAAAAGAAAACTGGTAAAAAAAAATTTTAAAAGCTTAGCTCCATTTTTTTTTTCAGCTGAAGCTAATTCCTTTATTTATTCTTCTTGCACATGCGTTCTCTTGCGGTAAATTAATTAGAAATGCCCCATGCTTGCCTCAACAACATGGTAATCTGACCTGGACCGGAAACCGGCCAATAAACTGGTTCGGTCCGGTGACCCAATCCGAGTCAAGTTTTAATTTGTTTTAAAAAAACAAATATTTTTTTTTATTTTTCTTTTAGAATTTCATACTATAAGCCCAAAATCTTCCATTTCTCACCGGTTTAGTTCCGATTTAGCTCTGATTTGACTCCGGCCTAACTCACTGACCTTTGACCCAGTATCCCAACCGGTTCATTAACCAGTCCAGGTTTAATTACCTTGCTCAACAATGCTTTGTTTCTCTTGCCATTTTCCTTCGCAAACGACTACGTTTTAGAGAAAAGGACAGGCAACTCACCAACCTCACCACACCTGGACTCACCATGGCTCAAGCTGCGTCGAAAGGCATAATGGTAATAGTGTTTGTTGGAGTTTTAAGTTATATGTGGGTGTGTCAAATGGAACAAGTCCCAGGGAAAGAGAGAATGCAAGTGTATATATTACACATTGTGAATTTGGGCTAGTAAATGGGCCAAGAGGAAGAGTGGGCTTGCGTGCACAATAAAGGGCCACCAGGAGGCAAACGTAGTGGAAATCCGACGATTTCCCCCCTGTGCGTGAGTTAAATATAGACTAGGCACTTTTTATCAAATGGTTTTTTTAGAAAAATCTAAAATTTATTTTTATGAAAATGGCTTACTGGAATAACCCAGTTTTGAGGCATCTGATTTTTGAAACCTAAACATTTTGGTTACGGAAGCCATGAATCAGATTTTAAATTGCCAAACGTACATTTTAAATTGCTAAATGTACATGGTCCTTCAACGTTCAGAAATTGGCTCATCGTGTGGATTTATTGCTGTGTAACCGATGGTTCAATGGCCTTTATGTGGATTAAATCCTGCCCAACATCTCTGAGGTCGTGCCTATATAAGGAAGGCTTGACAGAAGGTTCAGGCATCCTAGCTCTGACATCTCCGAGCTCTCTCTTCCTCCTCTTACGGTTCTCTCTGCCTGCTGGTTGCCTTGTTATATTTTGCTATTTTGTTCCCCTTGTGTCTGCAGGAAGGGTCCGTTTTATCCTGGGGAGTGCCGCTTCCAGTTAGCCGATGGTCGCAGAATAGCTCTTAAGGACAGCGTCCTTGGACGTGACTTGGATTATACAGCGTATTTGCAGGAGTTCGCCAACAATCTTAAGAGCTACATGGCTTCTGTTCCTCCTGCTGGTTTGGGAACTAGTGCTTAGGCTAACAACGCTACTGCTTCCGAGGCTAACAACGCCGGTTCTAGTCCTATTCCGATGGCAGTTCCTATGCCCACGAAGTTTCCAGACATTTCCAAGATTGAACAGTTTGAAGGGAAGAACTCCAGACGCTGGCAGGAACGTGTGTCTACACTATTCTTGACATGCATGGAGTTGTTGATGCACTTACACAATCTGCACCATCCCCAGATACTAACTAAGCCCAGAAGGATGCTTAGCTTATGCTAACAAGGTTTGCAGACATTTTCTTATCACTACTTTATCAAACGATCTGTTTGATGTGTACCATGTTTACAAAGAAGCAAATGAGATATGGGGATCACTTATCCTCAAGTATACTACTGTGGATGCTGGAAAGCAGAAGTTCGTGATAGGAAACTTTTACAAGTGGGAGATGACAGATGACAAAGACATCAAGCTCTAGATCAACGAGTACCACAAGCTGAATGAGAAGTTTCGGGCTGAGAAGATTAATTTTCCAGATGAGTTCATGGCTGGTGTACTGATCAAAAAGCTGCTAGATTCATGGAATGACTATAAGCAATGCTGAAACACAAATAGAAACAATTGTCCCTGAATGATCTGATCACTCATATCATCACGAAGATACCAACAGGAAGGCAATACAAGCTGTAAAGGGCAAAGAGATGGCTGCTAAAGCAAACTTAGTTAAGGAAAAGCCGCACAACAAGAGATACAACTCTAAAAACAAAAAGAATAAAAAAGAAACCTTACTATAAGCCCAAGGATACTAACCCCAAGAAGAAGACGGGCAGTTGCTTTGTCTGTGGAAAACCAGGTCATTATGCAGAGCAGTGCAGGAAAAGGGCTAAGGGGAGATAACTCCCAAAAGGGTGAAAATCCTCCTAAGCCAAATGTGAATTTGGTTGAAGGAGATGATAGCAGTGATGAAGAAATCATTGTTGCTGTGGTGTCACAAGCTCTTCTTGTCTCTGATGTGAAGAATTAGGTGGTAGACTCAGGAGCTACCAAGTACATCTGTGGAAACAAAGAGATATTTACTTCCTTTGAAGAAGGGGAAGACCACGTTTATCTGGCTGACTCCCGAACCGCTAAGGTTCATGGAAAAGGGAGGGTGGTATTGAAGCTCACATCTGTAAAGACCTTGGCACTGAATGACGTGTTGTATGTACTTGAAATCAGAGCTAACTTAGTATCTGTGGTGTTGCTTGGGAAAGCTGGGGTTAGGGTATGCTTTGAATCTGATAAGATTGTCATGACCAAGAACAATGTTCTTATTAGGAAGGGCTATTGTAATAAGGGTCTGTTTGTTCTTAGTGTTTCTGAAATGAATGAGAATGCATCTTCTTTTTCTTACTTGATTGATTCTTATGATATGTGGCATGCTAGATTAAGACATATTCATAAGTCTTATATTAAAAGATTGCAAAATCTTGGGCTTATTTCTGAAACTAAAGATGATTTTCAAAAGTGTGAAGTTTGTGTAGAAACTAAACAAACTAAAAAACCGCATTTTTCTAGTCAAAGAGAAATGGAGTTGTTAGCTTTAATTCAAACTGATTTAAGAGATTTAAAACAAACTAAGACTAGAGGTGGAAAAATTTATTATATTACCTTTATTGACGATTTTTCAAAATATACCAAAGTGTATTTGATGAGAAATAAAGATGATGCTTTTGAAAAATTTCTTTTGTACAAGGCAGAAGTAGAAAATCAATAGGTCGGATAGAGGAGGAGAATATTTATTATTAAATAATTTTTGCAAAATAGAAGGAATAATTCATGAAGTAACTCCTCCCTTATTCACCTGAATCTAATGGTGTTGCAGAAAGGAAAAATAGAACTTTAAAAGAAATGATGAATGTTTTACTTGTAAGTTCTGCAACACCTAATAACCTGTGGGGTGAAGCCTTGTTATCTGCTTGTTTTTTACAAAACAGAATACCCAATAGGAAAACTAAAAAGACACCTTATGAGTTATGGAAAGGTTTTGTGCCTAACCTTCAATATTTAAAAGTGTGAGGGTGTCTTGCTAAAGTTTTACTACCTGATGTTAAAAAGTGGAAAATTGGTTCTAAAAATTCTGATTGCATGTTTATTGGATATGCTCAAAAAAGTGCTGCTTATTGTTTTCTGGTTTTGAAAAGCGATGTTTTAGATCATAACACAATTGTTGAAACAAAAGATGCAGAGTTTTTTGAAAATATATTTCCTTTGAAGGTTGAGCATTTCCTAAAAAAGTTGAAAATTCCTCTGCTTCTTTTGAACAAAATTCAAATGAAGTTTTGGTTGAAGATTTAAGGAGAAGTAAAAGACAAAGAAAACAAACATCTTTTGGAGATGATTTGTATACTTATTTGGTACAAGTTGAACCAAAATTTTTTTACGAAACTATTTCTTCTCCGAATGAATCTTTTTGGAAAGATGCAATAAAAGCTGAAATTGATTCTTTAAATCAAAATAAAACATGGGTTTTGGTAGACTTGCCTCCAGGAGCAAAGACTATTGGATGTAAATGGATTTTTAGGAAAAAAGTATTTTCCTGATGGAACTAATACAAAGCTAGATTGGTAGCAAAATGGTATACTCAAAAAGAAAATGTTGATTATTTTGACACCTTTTCTCCTGCAACTAGGATTTCTTTGGTTAGAATCCTAATTGCCTTAGCTTCTATTCATAAGCTTTTCATTCATCAAATGGATGTTAAAACAGCTTTTTTAAATGATGATTTAGAAGAGGAGATTTATATGGTGCAACCTGAAGGGTGTATTGTTCCTGGGCAAGAAAATAAAGTTTGTAAACTTGTTAAATCCTTGTATGGTTTGAAACAAGCGCCTAAACAATGGCATGAAAAACTGGATCAAGTTTTGTTAAGTGGTGGTTTCTCTACTATTGAGGTAAAAAGATGTGTTTATACAAAACTTGTAAACAATGATTGTGTGATTATTTGTTTGTATGTGGATGACATGCTTATCTTTGGTACTAGCATGAGTGTTGTGCTTGAGACAAAACATTTTTTGTCTTCTAGTTTTGATATGAAAGATTTGGGTGAAGCGAAAGTGATTTTGGGTGTAAAGATCATAAGGAATGATAATGGTATCATACTTTCTCAGGAACATTACATTGAGAAGATCCTGAGAAAGTTTGAACTGTTTGATGAGTCTCCAATGAATACTCCTTATGATCCTAATGTGCATTTAAAGAAAAATGGAGGAGAACCAATTGCTCAATCTAAATATGCACAGATTATTAGGAGTCTGTTGCATTTAATGAATTATACCAGGCCAAACATATCATATACTATGTGTAGATTGAGCAGATATACTCATTATCCAAGCAATGAGCATTGGAAGGCTTTGGTAAGGGTATTGAGATACTTGAGAGGTACCATGAATTATGGTATTCATTATAGTGGATTTCCTGTTGTATTGGAAGGATACAGTGATGCTAACTGGATCTCAAATTCAAAGGAGAGCAAATCCACTAGTGGCTATGTGTTCACTCTTGGTGGTGGTGCCATAACGTGGAAGTCAGTCAAACAAACTATCTTAACTAGTTCCTCAAGGGATTTTGAGTTTATTGTTATGGAGTTGACTGGTACTGAGGCTGAGTGGTTGAAAAACTTCTTGGCGAATATCCCACTAGGTGAAAAACCAACACCATCAGTGTCTTTACATTGTAATATCCAATCTGCAATAGCTACGGCTAAAAATAAAACCTTTAATGGTAAAAGTAGACATATTCGATTGAGACATAATATAATAAGGTAGCTGTTAAAAGATGGTGTAATCTCAGTCGATTATGTAAGGTCAACGGTGAACCTTGCAAATCTGTTTACAAAACCCCTGGGAAGGAAACAAATCTTTGATTTATCGAGGGGAATGAGACTTAAGCCATTACGAAATTAACAACGATGGCAACCCAACCTCTGTGATTGGTGATCCCATGAAGGAGGTTCAATTGATAAGAACAAGTCGTGCGTTAGTTCTGCTGGCACTAAAGTAAATTGTTAGTCCCTTCCTATGATGTGAGAATATGCTAGAATGCATTTTGGTAAGGATGAGCAAAAGCTCTTAATGATTTCATAATTCTACGGAATGGTGTTCTTATTACAGGTATATTTAATGAAATCACCTCTACGAATGTGGAGTAGGGCCACTCCTATGAGATTCTGGAAAAATCTCTAGAGCATTCATTATGAACCAGGCACGCGCATGGCCGTCTTAACGTGTAAAACCGCGTTAATAACAAAATGTGGGGGTATAATTTGACTTTTGATGCCTCTAGTATACACCTAAGAGATGTTGGTTTTAAGTTCATAGGACCACCAACACCTCTGTGTACTAAATGTTATCGGTCTAGGTTTGGTTTTAAGTTCATGGGACCACCAGAGACAATGGTTATACTCGTGTGTGCAATCAAGCTAAAGGCGTTCTTTTTGACACATGTGGGGGATTGTTGGAGTTTTAAGTTATACGTGGGTGTGTCAAATGGAACAAATCCTACATTGCTTGGGAAAGAGAGAATGCAAGTGTATATATTACACATTGTGAATTTGGGCTAGTAAATGGGCCAAGAGGAAGAGTGGGCTCACGCGCACAACAAAGGGCCACTAGGAGGCAAATGTAGTGGAAATCAGACGATTTTCCCCCTGCGCGTGAGTTAAATATGGACTGAGCACTTTTTATCAAATTTTTTTTTGGAACCTGAACATTTCGGTTACATAGGCCATGAATCAGATTTTAAATTGCCAAACGTACATTTTAAATTGCTAAACGTACATGGTCCTTCAACATTCAGAAACCGCCTCATCATATGGATTTATTGTTGTGTAACCAATGGTTCAATGGCCTTCATGTGGATTAAATCCTACCCAAGGTCTCTGAGGTCGTGCCTATATAAGGAAGGCTTGACAGAAGGTTTAGGCATCCTAGCTCTGACATCTTCGAGCTATCTCTTCCTTCTCTTACGGTTCTCTCTGCCTGCTGATTGCCTTGTTATATTTTATTGTTTTGTTCCCCCTATGTTTGTAGGAAGGGTCTGTTTTATCCTAGGGAATGCTGCTTCCAGTCAGCCGGTGATCACGGAATAGTTCTTAAGGACAACGTCCTTGGACGTGACTCAGATTATACAGCGTATTTGCAGGAGTTCGCCAACAGTGTTACCTCTGGTTCTCTTTGTATGAACTGCGATGATGCTTTCCTCTTCTTCCTTTTGTCAACTCTCTATTCTTGCTCTTGCCCTTCAGCTGCTGACACTCCTATTTCCAATGGCAACCGATTTCATAATGATATAGCCTAGTCTGGTGGTGACAATATGCCCCTTTTAATGGCGCAGATTTCTGAATTAGGAGCCTATCTTTAAATTAAGATTTCATATTTAACTCGGTGATCCTATTTTTATCCATTTATTGGCCATAGCTTAGGCAGATCTGAACATGAGATATGAAATCTTGCTGGCAAGCAAGATGAGTTTCGAAGGAGGAGGAAGAGGATGAAGGTGGTTCTATGAAGATATATTTTCTTAATCTAGAAGGATATTTTGGTATTTTCACATAAAAGTTAGGTTTTATTTTCATGACATACCGAACATATTTTTAAACATATTTTCCATCTCTATCTCCATCTTCATATCCATCTTTATATCCATTTTCATTTCTATCAAAATCAATTCCAACATACCAAATAGGCCCTTACAATTCTGAGGCGACTTGCATAATGCTCAATACCAACTTATCAATTGCAATGATATTATGATTCGTATATACATTTACCCTCAACAAAAATCATATTGGTCACCATACTAACATATCAAGCAAAAATTGAAACCTAAATAACTCATTTACAGCAAAAATCAATCTAAAAAATACAATAAGTAACCTGAATAGAAAACCCAGAACAACTAAACCACACGACCCATAATATGATTTATAAAAATAACTATGTTAAAAATGAAAATAACTACAACCCATGCAACTTCATTGATAAAACCTCCTATTCTATTTAATGAAATCCCAGTATATGGAAATACATAACAGAGAGGTGAGGATCAAAAAATAAAACCTAAACAATAGCCTTGACATTGTCGATGGTATCACTTCTCTCAACCTCAAGAGTGATACTCTTTTCTGTCAAAGTTTTCATGAAGAGGGGAGAGTGAAGCAACGACAGTGAGTCGGGGTTAGGGACATGAGGGTAGCAGGTGGAATAGGAGGGGGCTCGACTGAGCGAAGTGACAATGTTTGGGTTGAAATCCTAACAAAAGAAAGTGACTCGTTAGTTTGGTAGCTAGTAGAATGGGAAGGGGCTTGACAGAGGAGCATGTTTGAGGAAGCCAGTGAGCATCATGGTTGTGATGGAGGTAGAGAAGGTACCTATTGTTATTGTGGATCTCGATTTCACCTATTCCAAATCTTTCTTAGTCAACACCAATATGGCTGAGGATCTCAAGTGAGTATAAGAAGAAGATTGGAGAGAGGGTGAGAGGAGTGGTGGAGGCATGGAGCACGATAGGAGGAGGCCAAACATCTTTGGTATAGCTTCTGCCGTCTTTTCCTACATGACTAAGGGGTAGGTACATCTTTTGACAAGATTTCATAATCCCTAATTAGTCCAACTGTATTGATCTATCATTTGGTATATTCGGATCACTAATTTGTCCTTCCATAATTTACAAGGTATTTTGCTTTTGGGATTTTCCCTTTCTGATTCACATAAGCAATAGAGGAAACAAAAAAAACACTGAATTCTAACTAGTAGCAAATTGCATGGCAACCAAAACAAGGGATGAAGAAGATGAATCCTTCAAAGGAGAATTATATACCCACTTGAAGCACAATGGCCATATCTCATGCACACACACTAGGCAACATAAAGGAAGAGGAAAGAAGGAGCTTTGAATAGGGTAAAGGAAGAAGAAGCAACCAAAGGCCTTGTAGCCTAGTGGTATGAGAACTTCCCTGTAACATCAAGCCATTAGTGTATGCCCCTTTAGTTAAAAAAAAGAATGAGAAGCAGGTCTGGTTATTTGTGATTTATCGTAAAACCTTTATAAATTTAACAAAGGAGAGAAGAAGCTCTAAATTCATAATAAACCTAAAAGATGATAGAGAATATTGGTGGCTATTTTTTTCAGATCTAAACCGTCAAAATGAAAGTAGAAGGGCCAATAGACAAATTAGGGAGAGCCAGAGAGAAAGACGCTCTTGTACACAAACAATGTCAAAGAGGGAGGGCCAGCAATGACTAAGGTGAAACGATAAGGATGATGAGAGATCAAGAGCGAGCTAAATGAGCGAATGGTGAATGGAGTACAAGACGGAGAAGACTAGGGCAGAAGAAACACCGTAGACACGACGATGAAGAAGAAGAACGAAGGTGTGGCAGAAAATGGCAAGAGAATTAGATTGAAGTTTTTAGGAAATTAAAGGAGATGAAAGGCTACAAACTAAGTTTAAAGAATGCAGCGGAGGATGTGGTTCTCCTGGATGCGGCTGTCGATAGCCGAAAAAGTCAACCTGAGTTATGGGGTTTAGAGGATAGTGGTGAGTTGCAAGATCGTGGGTACAAATTAAGTGTAATAATTTGGGAAAGTGATGAGTTGCGAGATCGTGGGTACATGTTTTAAAAGATTTGACAAAACTTTCTCACAGCTATAAGTTTAGAATCGTTATGAAAGGCAGCCTTTTCTTATGGTTCTTAATTTACAATCATAAAGAACCTTTGAACGAAAGTTCATGGTTTTAACATCATAGTCATTATGTTTTGTAAATGGTGACAGTGATTTCTTTACAACAGTTAGGTATTTGTCGTAGTATTCTGAAAAGTGATAGGTTTTACATAATAACCGTTACTTTTTGATTTATTTTTAATAATTTTTAAGGTTGATTATTCAACCCCACAATACAAACAAAAAATTAAAAAAAGAAAACGAGAGTTTGAATAAACTAAAAAAAAATATATATAAAGTTATGTTGATGAATGATCTACTACATCATATTCATATATGTTTCTAGTAATTTGTCTACCTTCTCAATCAAAGAGTGAACAAGAGAGGCCAATTTCTTCAAGAACTTGCCATGCGTCCTTGCTCTTCCATGTAATTGATGAAGAACAAAAGTCAGAAGTTGGAATAGATCGAAGTGGATCGATTAATGGATTTTATTTTTTGGACATTTAAATGGAAAGGGTTTGACGAGTTATCCAGAAGAATGTGTCATTTGATATGAAAAGGGTTACACTATAAAGTGCCTAAATTATTAACGGTTGTTTACTAATAACCGTGAAGAGACAATTATTTTTTTAAATATTTTTGGTCTACATTGCCTTAACCATTAATTTTTTTAAATATTCAAAAATAAAAAAGCAGTAGTGGTTTTCAGTCATCACCACTATATGTGTCCCCTGCCTCCTCCCACCCCTCCCCCTTGCTCAACACATTATCAATGTCTGAAGAAGGAGATGGAGAGTTTGACTAGAAGTGATCATATACAACCTGATTGTAATAAAAGATGAGGTCCAACTTCCTATTTTAGATTGTGGGTGTGTCTATTGAGACACCTTGTGGAGCGGTCAAGGCTTGCCAAGCCAACATCTGTAGCAGAGCCTCCATTTAAGGAGGAGGCAGAAAAGGAGGAGGAGAAGGTGGAGGTGGAGGAGGAGGAGGAGGGGGAGGAGCTCATAGAGGTGGTGGTGGTGGAAGAGGAAGGCGAGCATAGGGATGAGGAGGAGGGAGAATGGAAAGAGCTTTTTAGCTCCTGACCATGATAAGGGAGAGAAAGACGAGGTTATGAAAATATGCTTTTTAGAAAGTATTATGAACAAAATGAATACTTCTTTTTAAAATATTTATCATAGGAGAATAGGTACTTGTTGTCGGACTGAACAAGATTTTGAAAATATATTTTTTAGATTTTTCCTTTATATGATAGTTGTTTATTATAAAATGTCGTTTTTGTCGTTTATACTTTATGGTGGCATAATCGTTATATTTGTATTTTCGCTAATGTAAGATTGAAAGACGAATTATTTGTAAATGTCATATGACGGTTGTTTCAAAAGAATCATAACTTTTATCACTAAATTAATTACGGTTATTAACTACAACTGTTATTTTTGTATTTTCACAAATTCTACCTCATAGTACATAATGGTACGATGTAGAATCAGCAACAACGTGTTCTTCTGGTCCAATCGATGATGAAGATGGTCAATGAAAAACTGATCAAAGAAGAAGACGATCAGAGCCGGCAAAAGGAGTTCCTTCTGTCATCACTCCAGGCGCGTCTTCTTCTCCCAAATTGTTCGGTGTTCTCTTCTTCTTTGGTCCTCGTGTTCTCCTCTTGTTTAGTGATGAAGAATGATGAATAGCGTAGTGGCTGCCTCCTTCCTCTATCCTTTTTTCTACGTTGTAAGATGAAGGCCGTCTTGAACCCCATTGTGCTTCTGCTCTTAGGTCTCGTCCTTCCCCATCTCTCGTAAATGATGGTGTTGCTCCGAAGGAGTGAAGGAAAGAAACCGAAAACATAACATAAGAAAGCAGAAAATAAATTAAAATAAAGGGAAAAAGTTATGAACACCACCTAAATTTAAAAATTTCAAATAAATCTTCTGCTTATAAGAGTATGTAATTGCCAACTCATTTTTATAAAAAATCACTAATTTAAGATTTTAAAATTCATGTATATTTTCTTGTCTCTTTCTCTAAAATAAATTAAAGTAAAATATTTTTTCTTAATCTGTAAATTATTTCTATTTTATATTATATTTATAAAAAATGACAGAAAAATACAATTTTAATTACAAAAATAAAAAAATATCTATTAAATCAGTAAAAGGACAACTAGGTAATCTAATGAGAATATAAGATTTTGAAGTTTGGGTGTTGACAACTTTTTATAGATAATGATAAGTTAAGAATAACGATTAGCAACTTGTATATATACAGTAACAACTTGAGATCTCAAGTTGTTAGTCTCTATACGAGGTTCTTAATTCATATACTTAAGTAGTCAACATTCAAACTTTAAAATTTCAAATTCCTACTAGATTACCTATTTGTCCTTTTGTTCTAGAAAAAAGAAAAAAAAAAAAAGAAAAAAAGATCTGCTTATTTTTTTAGTTAATTTAGTAGACATTTTGGAGGCTTTTGTAATTCAAATAATTTTTTTGGGGTCATTTTCCCTTATATTTATACTTAAACTATTTCTATTTTATTTAAAAAGGGAAAATTCATTTGAAGGTAACTAAACTTTTATTCAATTTTTAATCTAGTACTTGTATGTTTTTCTGTCCTAATTAAATGTTTAATTTTGCTTCTATTAGTACAATGAACTTTTATATAAAAGCTAACAATGTTACTAGAATAAAGTTGTAAGAGGTAATAGTGATAACAGAACAAAATTAATAATTTAATAAAAAAACAGTACCAACTTAAAAATTGAAAAATGGTAATGAAAAATAAGTTTTTCCTTATTGAAAATTATAATGTTTACCATGGAATTCTTAATAATGAACTAAATTAATATCTTATAAAATCTCATAAAAATCCCTTAAATTGTGTATTAAACGGCTCTCCAATATCTAAGTATATACTCCCTTCCGTCTTAAATATAGGATAAAATTTATAATACAAATTACACTACAAACTTTATCTTATATTAGTATCAAATATATTAAAAAGATGTGCGACTAACAGCAGCTGGTAATGAGCAAAGCGGACAATTTCTTTCTCTGGGTTTACCTTGGTAGTCCAAGAGATCGAGAAGAGTAAATTTTCGATGGCCTTGGATAGCCACATAGAGAAGATCCTTTGGAATGAGGATCAAATCTCTGGACGGGTCTCTGAGCTCGCCGCCCAAATCACGGAAGATTTCCGTTCCTCTTCTTCTCCACCCGTTTTTGTCGGCGTAGCCATTGGTGCCTTCTTGTTTTTCGCCGACCTTGTTCGCAGAATCCAGCTTCCCGTTTCTGTCGATTTCGTTCGAGCTCATTCCTATGGTTCTGGAACCTGCTCCAATGAAGCACCGGTTATTTCCTCTGATTTGACGATTGAAGTCCAAGGCCGCCATGTAGTTCTGGTATTTTTTTTTTCTTTCTACATTGATTCGTGTTGGAGGATTATGCTTGGTACACCTGAACCGGTGAAATTAATATTGCTTCAGAATTTCAAATTTATGTCCCAAAAATCTGATATTTTTGTGGTTCATTATATGCAATTGAACGAGTTTGAAGAAACGGATGAAAAGAGGGACAAAATTCACTGACAGTTACTTGGCACTTTTGTGGTAGCAAAAGATAGTGAGGATAAGTAAAGTCATTTGGCTGGTTAATTCGGAATAACAGCTGGAATGTTATTATTAGGTTCTTTATCTTATTAAGAAGAAGAAGAAAAAAGAGTGAAGAAAATCATCCTTGTAACTCCTAGACAATTAAAAGCCAAAGCTTTCCTGTGTTGGTTTCTGCATCTTAGTGAATAAAGAAAACGGTTTCTTTTATTTTGTCCTACGATTTAGTTGGCCATATCAGATTTGAGCTCGTGTCATCCTTTTACAGGTTATAAATGTAATTTAACAGAAGTAGTTCCCATCTGTAGTTGTAACTACATTGTGGTCCCAGAAAGGATTAAGATTTAATGAACAAGAGAATATCTCAATTTTACCCCTTTCTACGTCAATTATGCTGTTGGTTTCTTAAGTAGTTTAATCCCCCAAAATTCCCTTCTACTTAATTCATATGCTACTCCATTTTCTAATAAATTTGGTATTGTTAATTAGGTTGAGGACATTGTCGATACGGGGCATACTATATCTAGCTTAATTGCTCTCTTGAAAGCAAAAGGAGCATCCTCTGTTTCTGTGTGTACTTTCCTTGATAAACCATCAAGGAGAAAGGTTAATTTTCAGCTAGTTGGCGAGGGTAAATTCTACAGGGGATTTGAGGTATAGTGCTCTTAGCTAATAATCATTTAATATTTTTCAAAGTATGTACATATCTTTTCTGTGTGCTTCACACTTTTACCTTATTGGAAATATGGTACTCCTCTGGTCCTTAATATAAGACATAATTAGAGTGTTGATCTTGGTCCTAAATGTAAAATTTATTTCCTATATTTGTCAATCTTTTTCCAATTTACCCCTATTGATACTCCCTCGACAATAATCAAGTAAGAGAGAGAGAGAGAGAGATTAGGGGAATTAAGGAAGATGATTAAAGTATTTTTGGAAAAACACATCATATTAACTAACTTAACTAATCTAATCAAATTAGGTAAATTGGTCTTACATTAATGACCGGATGGCGTAGTTTATGAGCTTTTTGTTTCCTTATAATAATTTTCTTCTGCTAGCTTTCTCTTTCTCTTCCTAGCTGATAGCATGTGAGGGTACCCAACTTTGAGAAGCTTTGTATTCTTAATCAATCATACGTTGAGCACACTTGCACACATATATATCAAGGCCTTGGGCTCAGGCCAAACAGACCTGTATTAACCCATTTAATGCACTGTACAAGCAAGATAGTGTTGTGTAATGTACATAATAATATAAAAAGGGTAGTTAAAGGTAGTTAGAGTAGATTAGTCTGTTATTCTGTTATATTTGTTAAAACACCGTTAGGCGGTTAAGTCTGTTAGAAAGGGGGAAGGTAAGTTCCTTAGGTTATATAAACCCCTAAACTGTTGTTTCTCATCAGATTTGTGAATCAGTCATCAGTAAAGTGCAGTATTTAAAATATTTCTCTCTGTTCTTATTCCTCTATTCTCTCTTTTCCCCTTTCTTCTTTCGATACCATAACAGATAGATTCTTTGAGACCATAGGTACTCTTCTAAATTTAATGCTTGGATCTAGAGGTTTAACAATTCTACTTTTTCCTTGATGCTTTGAAATTCCTAATGTGTCCTTTCTATTACTGAGTTATCCCGTTATTGTTTCCTTTCTTGCAGTGCGCAAATTATTTTGTTGTTGGCTATGGGATGGATTTTGCTGAACTTTATAGGAATTTGCCTTATATTGGTGTATTGAAGCCTGAACATTACAGTTGACGACGCTATATCACATCTGCCACAAGGTTCATGCATCAGGCTAATGAAATTTCCACAACTTTCCCCCTCTTTGATTTAATTGAGTCACAGGTTTCATTCCTTCTGTGATTTATCACGAATATAGTTAAATTATACTATGTTCTTTGAAGCTTTAAAGTTTCATTTCTCAGTAGTTTTATCTTTCAAGGACTCTCTGATTGAGTCTTAACATTGTCAAATTCATGGTGAGGATGGTTCATTTTTCCACTGACTATGCGAAATTAGTTTGTATTTGGTGATAATGTTTACTAGGTTCAACTTTCTTACTTTTGAATGATGTTCAATACTGAAAATGTTATTGATCCAGTTGAAGTTCTGCTATGAGATTTTTCTCTAATCTAACTTGCTGAATTGAAGTGAAATAAAGTCAAAAGGAAACTCTAATTCTATGAGCCTCTTGCTCTCCAGTTTAATAATAATCACTTACAGAGGTTTAAAAAACTATCTCTTGGTGGAGGTAAATTTAGGAACCATTTGAAATTAGCTTGAACAAGCTTTTTACCCTGCATTAAAATATATTATACATTCTGCTAGCGCATAGTGGCACTTGGCATAGGAGTGGGGCCTATGTGTCTCCTCATCTGGGTTCGATCCCCCGTCTGCACCCATGGGTGCTAAATTAAAAAAAAAAAAAAAAAATACACATTCTCAAACAGAGCCTTCACTTGTTTATAATGATCCAGCTTATGTTGATATTTGGACGTTCGCAGATGGGGAAAAAGAAGAGGGTAACTCTTAGATGCCTTCAAATATAGCATTATTTTTGGGCCAGAAATGGATTATATTATTGAAATATATATATATATATATATGTGTTTTGGGCCAAACATTATTGAAATATATTAAAGTACAACACAAGGTCCAAAATAAAGCACAACAAGTAAAATGCTCAAGCCCAATAAAAAGCCCTAAACACAAGAATAGTAACATCAAACTTGCATTATCTAAATTCTTTGCAAGGGGAAATATATACCATCACAACTACAAAACATTATTTCATTAGTTGGGATCAGTTACATGGGTTATAGGATACCATTATGCATTATTAACAGCCAAATATTTAGATAGATTATTAAATAAAAGATTTTGTTCAATAACTTTATTGAATGTTTTTTTGGGTCTTCTTTTACCCTTTTTAAGAGGACTCTACACTACTTGATTAACCCTCCTCAACGATGCATTCAATAGCATTTTTTGAACGAGTCTGAACTACTTGTATGAATTTAAATTAAGCATCATTGTTGGTATGACGGGCACTATCATGCACTACAAATAAAAAGGGATTTCGTAGTGGTGAATTTGTAGCGGTAACCTACGCGCCAAGTGGCGCGACAGATTAACAACATTATTTATAGCGGTTAATAGGAAATAACCGCTACAAATATGGCGTGAGATTCCCGCCAAACTTTGTCGCGGTTATTTTATAGCGGTTACAATAAATAAACCACTACAACATTTGCGCTACTTGGTGCCACCGAGCCGCGGCAATAATGTATCATTTTTTTGTAGCAGTTACTACGAATTGAACCGCTACAAAAAACGAAAGGTCGCCTATTTGTAGCGGTTCTAGAAACATAACCGCTATAGAACTTCAAAGGTCTTCACATTTGTAGCGGTTATTTCATAATGGCTACAAAGTTTTGCTGCCCTAACTTTTTTGTAACGGTTGATATAGCGGTTTTTTAAATAACCGCTACAAAATCCTCAACCATAAAAGCCGCGCCACCTCTCCTTTTTCCCATTTTGCCGTTTTATTTTTTGAAGTTTCTCTGAGAGTTTTCCTTCAGATCTGAGTATTCTGACGTCTGTCGGAGATTTTTCTCTCTAGCATTTCTCATTTTCACTTGAGGTACGGACAATACTTATTTTATTTTTATTATAATTTTTGTAGTTTGTATGGCTTCAGGGATGGACAAGGGGAAGGAGCTTGTGGTCCCTAGACCGATTCTGCGGGGTGGCAGCAGCAGAGGGGGGGCAGTGCGGAGGGCGGGCGACTGTGCCATTTCAGCCCATCTCCCTACAG
Source organism: Inga oerstediana (assembly GCA_963210345.1). Taxonomy (NCBI): domain Eukaryota; kingdom Viridiplantae; phylum Streptophyta; class Magnoliopsida; order Fabales; family Fabaceae; genus Inga; species Inga oerstediana. Next base: position 63,420,375 of record OY723401.1, on the reverse strand, counting down.
CTGCCACAGGAGTCGGCCCTACCATAGCCACAGCAGACAGTCGTCCCATAGGAGACGACCGCACCAGAGGTGCCTGATCTGGGAGAGGGAGATATCAGCATTGATGACTATGACGCGAACGAGGACTTCAAGATCCCGATTGGGATCAGAAAGATAGAGCAGTTCCTCGATGAGGAGGAGGCGTAGAAGCAGAACAACCCACAAGGGTCGTCTTCACAGTCTACTGGGTTTGAGGTGCAGGTCCAAGGTAAATAATTTTTTTTTATTTAATAAATTATATATTTAAATTCAAAATGTTAAATTTGAATTACAATTTATCTAATGTACAGTAAATTGTGCAGATGAGCAGGGGAACATGTTCACAAGGAGGCTCGACATGGCCGGTCTGAACAGCATGGACCGGATAATACGAGTTGTAGTGTTGTGAAATGAGGGCACGGACCAGCCCATAGATAATGGAGGTCACTTGTTCAACCGCTTCCTGAACGAGCTGAGCTCGAATTGGATGCGGTTCTCCCTTCACTTCAGGACGTGGAGGAACTTTCTAAAGGAGCTGAAGGACCTGGTGTGGGAGGAGGTGGTGCAGATAATTAATAGTATTTAATTATACTATATTTTTTGTAATTAATTCTATTTAATTAATATTTTTTAATAGGATATTTGTAATTATTCATATTTAAATTTTTTTTACAGCTGGGGTTTGCCGTCCGGGCCAACCGGAAGAGGTACACGCTGATGAAGATGGGTGACGGCTGGAGGGACAGGAGGAATCGTCTCTTCCACAGTATGGATAAGGATGGGATGATGCCTCTGGAGTAGTTGATCGAGAGCATCCCGGACGGTAATGTATTTATTAGATTATTTATATATAATTTTGTAATTGATAATTATTAAATTATAATTGAAATTTAATTAATTTTATGATTTTATTAATTTTAAATGTTTTATATTGTTTTAATACATTTAATATTTTTTTCCAGGAACTTTCTCAGAGGAACATGAGGTGCTGTGGGCAGCAGACGATCCACTACACAGCAGGATCAAAGACCTTTACTGTCACTTACAGCGAGCTGGTAACTTTTCATAATATCAATTACTTTTAGTTAGTTATTTCATATTATAAAGAATGTATATGTTTTGATAATACTAATTGAATTTTGTAATTGTTTTAGGAGAGGAAGGCACAGCAGGAGAACCATCAGACAGACTATGGGGAGTTGTTCGCTATCACACACAGACACTGTGACGGGACTTCGACCTCTCAGCAGACAGAGGCAGCCATTGTAAGTGATTTCATTGTTATATTGTTTATAAAACCAACTTAATTATGAAAAATGCTAATAAGTAATTGTTTCATAAAATGGCAAGAGCGGATGCAGCAGTCACAGGCTGAGCTGCGAGAGACCTAGGCCGAGGAGTCATAAGGGTCTGTGGACCCCACAGCTCATTTGAAGGCTGGTCTGGGTCAGGCTGAACATCCCAGACGTGTGCGGGGGATGGGGATAGGCGCCAGACCTAGCATGATTTACGGCAGGAGCGCCGCCTCTGAGGCTGGCAGCTCTAAAGCACAGACGTCAGAGGGACAGGTCTTTTGAGGGCTACGCTTAAATTTGGCCTGGACATAGGCTGCAGTGGCTCTACAGCAGCAACAGATGCAGCAGCTGCATCAGCAGCAGATAAAATAGCAAGCCGATTTCTACTACGCTTAACAGACGCAGTGGCGTGATATCACGAACATCATGCTCGAGCGGTTATGGAGTTGCCTGTTCCCGGACGAGCAGCATCCACAGGTTCCCCCTATCCCTCTGTTCATTGTCCAGCCTCCTCCTCCTCCTGCTGATGATGATGGTGTTGTTAACTTTGCCTAGCAGCCCAATCCACCAGTACCTGAGGGAGCCCTACTTGAGGGAGGACCAGATGATCAGCCTCCTGCTACTTAGTTTATGACATATTTTTTTTTTGAAACTTTTGTAAATAAATCTAGATATTTAAATTCAGAACTTAAATTTTTATTGCGTTTACCATAGTTATATTTATGTTGCATTTAGATATTTAAATTTGTGCTAAATTTAGACAGTCTTATTTATATTTCTAAAACTAACAAAAAAAAAATAATTTTATATATTTTTAGCGGTTTTATAATAAAACCGCTACAAATATTAATTTTTTTTTGAATAATATTAGTAGCAGTTATATCAAAAACCGCTACAACGTTAGTTGAATATTTGTAGTGGTTAATGTAAAAAACCGCTACAACGTAATGAAATGTGGGAGGGAATTTCAAAATTCAAAAGTTGAATATTTGTAGCGATTATAGTAATAACCGCTACAAATAAAGAACTATTTTTTGTTTTAAATTTGTCCAACGGTTATAAATATTTGTAGTAGTTTTTTTTATAATCGCTACAAAGTTAAAATATTTGAAATTTGAAATTATTCTACGGCCAAAAATTGGTAGCGGTTAAAATTTATAACCACTACAAATATATATTAGTAGCGGTTTTTAATATAATCGCTACAAGGTTAGAACAAATTCTACAATTTGATTCAAACAGCTTGAAAATTGGTAGCGATTTTGGTCATATAACCGCTACAAATTTTTTAATACGATAGCGGTTATTGTAGCGGTTTCTAAACCGCTAAAAAATATTAAACGTTGGAAATTCAGAATATAAGGTTCCAGGCATTTGTCATTCTCTATTCACTCAGCTTCTTCACTATACTTTCTTTTTCTCTTACTAGTAGTTATGGATAAGTCATGGATCAGGTTGCCACACAATTCTCCAGAAATATTTGTACGGGTTAAACAATTTCTTGGATTTTGCATTCACTCATGCTAGCTTTAATGGCAAGATCGTTTGTCCGTGTCGGAGATGCAAGTTCAAGAAGTGGCATGCACGACATGTTGTTAAGGAACATTTGCTTTTGAAGCCTTAGCTGGAAGACTATACGTTCTGGGCAGTTCATGGTGAGGAGGCCGGTATGAGATATGATGATGCTCTTCCTCGAAGTTGGCAAGTAAGAGTTCAACTAGATGAAGATGATCTTGTGAATGATGCTGTGCATGATGCATTTGGTGTTCATGACGACAACTTCAACGAAGAAGTGCAGGGCTCAGAGCTGGTATTCATGCTGAATGAAGCCGCTGGGGATTTTTTCAGCTTGATGGATGAAGCATATCGTCCTTTATATCAAGGTTGTCGAAAATACTCTGAAGTATCTTTCTTGATCAAGTTGTATCATATCAAGTGCTTGTGTGCAATCATATATAAGGGAATGTCAATGTTGCTAGAATTATTACAAGATGCATTCCCCGACGCGGAGATTCCCACGACGTTCTACGAGGTCAAAAAGATTTTTAACAGATTGGGCTTGAACTACAAAAAAATTGATGCATGCCCAACGATTATATGCTATATTAGGGAGACGATGATAGCAGGGAGACTTGTAAGCGATGTCACACATCGAGGTACAAGACAAATTCGGAAGGGAAAAAAGTAGAAGAAGAAACCTGCAAAGATTCTCAGATACTTCCCTTTGAAGTCACACTTACAAACATTATTTATGTCGTCTAAAATGGCGGGGTAGATGAGGTGGCATGAAGTTGATAAGAATGAAGATGGTAAATTACGACATCCTCGAGATGCAGAAGCTTGGAAAATGTTCGACAAAGAGTTTCCATCTTTCGCTATTGACCCCCAAATGTTAGACTTGATTTGGCAACCGATGGTTTCAATCCATTTGGGAATCTTAGCTCAAGTTACAGTATTTGGCAAGTAGTCTTAGTTCCCTACAATTTACCCCCTGGATGTGTATGAAACAAAGCTCCTTCATTTTGTCTATGATCATTCCATGCAAAAAGGCATCGAGTAATGACATCGATGTGTATCTCCAACCGCTTATTACAGAATTGCTTGACTTGTGGAATGTTAGTATCGAGACATATGACGCCTTTAGGAAGGCATTGTTCAACTTGCGTGCAGCCTTGATGTGGATGATTAGTGACTTTCCTGGCCTTAGAACATTATTTGGGTGGAATGTGCATACTGGCTCGGCTTGTCCAGCTTGCAATTTTAACTCTGACGCAGTGCGCCTTCCCCACAGTCGGATGTGGTGCTTTATGGGGCATCGAATTTTTCTCGATGGAAGGCACAAGTTTAGATTGCAATGGAATCGCTTCAATGGGAAACCAGAAACAAGAGGGCCACCTCAGACTTTATCCAGCGCAGTATCTTACAGCAGCTTGAGGATGTTAAGTTTAAGTTCGGAAAAAGCGACGATGCAGCCAAGCAAGCCGAAAGAGGGGCAAGACTTCTATGCCTCAGCAATGGAGGAAGATAAGCATTTTCTTCACTCTTCCATATTGGAATTCTAATTTACTTCGCCATAGTCTTGATATCATGCACATTGAAAAAAATGTATGTGACAATGTGCTATATACGCTGTTTAACGAACCGGGAAAGTCAAAAGATCATCTTCAAGCGAGGAAAGATTTATGTGTCATGGGAGTTTGTGAAGACGCGTGGCCAAATGAGCATGACAAATTTCAACCAGCAAAGTTCACCCTCACAAAACCGAACAAGGAAGTCTTCCTTGCAACGTTGAAGAAAATAAAAGCTCCAGATGGGTATTCAAGCAACATTTTACGATGTATTGAAATGCAGGCTTGAAAGGTTGCTGGCCTGACGAGTCATGACTCACATGTGCTTATGCAATAGTTACTTTCGCTGGCTATAAAGAATGCACTTCCTCCCGATGTGTCAATCGTTTTGGTGGAGCTTTGTTCTTTCTTTCAGAAGTTGTGTTCCAAGGTCTTGATTGTTGAGGAGCTCGATCAGTTGCAGTCCAAAATTATTCTTACACTTTGTCATTTTGAGATGCTCTTTCCTTCATCCTTTTTCACTGTGATGGTTCACCTTACAGTTTACCTTGTTCATGAAACAAAACTCACTGGCCCAGTTCAATATTGATTGATGTATACTATTGAGAGGTACTCATTTTATATATGTGCGTCATTAATAGTTTTTATGTTTGTTAGTCGCCTTTTTGAGCATTTTGTATCATTTTTTCCTTTTTCACTTTGTATGTTTCTTGGGAAAATGAAATCTTATGTAAGGAATAAGGCTTGGCTAGAAGGTTTTATAGTTGAAAGTTATATAGGGGATGAGGTCCTATATTTCTGTTTAAGGTACTTTGATGACATTGATACCGCCTTCAACCAACCGCCTTGTGTAAACGATTGTCCTGAACCTGCGGCAACATTAGCAAAATTTATCCCTCGTGTTGGTAAACTAGTTAGAGGAACTGAGAACTTCAAACTAATGGCAACCGAGAAGTTACAAGCACATAGACATGTCTTGATTAATTGCACTCAAGTTGAACCTTTCATACAATATGAATTGTACACTCACATGTTATTCTATATCTTTCGTAACATTTTTTACTTTCATTTTACTATCGCATTCCCATGATTAATTGCAGGGAATTCAGAAGTCATGTTAAGCGTCAACTCAGGATCCGTACACAAACATCCTCTGAAGTTGACAAAAAGGTCCACAGAGAATTTTCAAGCTGGTTTGCGCGTAGAATACTAAATGACCACAACCCATACTCACCATATTACAGAGCTCTCGCAATCAGCTCTCTTGACCATGCAAAAAGGTTTACAGCTTACAATGTTAATGGTTTCAAGTTTTACACGGTTTCACGTGATCAAGGATTGCAAACTCAAAATTTGAGTGTTTATGGCACCTTTGGGACAAGGAGTTATGCGAGCAGCAGTGATGCCAACATGTAGTTCGGAGGCGTCCCTTACTATGGAAAGCTTCTTGATGTCGTGGAACTTAATTACCAAAGCCGTTTTAGCGTTACGCTATTCAAATGTTTGTGGGCAAATACCACTACTTCCCGGGGTCTCATAACTGACGACTTAGGATCACATCAATAAATTTCTCGTGACCAATTCACACTGGTCATTCTCAAGATGATGAGCCGTATATTCTTGCCTCAGAGGCACACCAGGTTTATTATGTTGAGGACGAGAGACATAGGGATTGGCACATGGTTGTTCATTTAAAGCCTCGAGACCTTTACGACACTGGTGATGGTGATAACATCACCTATGAGAGTGAGCCGTTTTAGCTTGCCAATTTCGAAAACTTCTTCCCTAAAGGCGATCACAATGTACCTATAGTTTGGTTCGTTTTTTAAATTCATATCATTTTAATTAATATTTTTAACAAAAAACACATCGCTAACAATTTTTCTATACAATTTCTGTAGGGATGGCGCGGATGACTAATCAAAAAAATTATGTTTTTATTTTAAAAAAATTATGTTTTTTTTTTCAAAAAAATGTTTTTTAAAAAAATTTAAAAAATATTTGTAGCGGTTTAAAAACCGCTACAAAAAGAAAAAATAACTGCTACAAAAATAAAATCGCTACAAACACGTGACACTAACAGCTACAAGTTCCACGCAGATCTCTATAAATACCTTAACCACATCTCATTTCAAACATTCTCTCTTTTCTTTCTACCTTACCTCTCTTTCATCTTCTCTCATTTTCACTTTTTTTTTCTATAAGTTGAGGAGATTAACAAGGTGATCAAATATGGTAATAAATTCTTAAATTATTTATTTCAATACTTTTTTTCTTTCGCATAATATTTATTGTCACTATTTTTTTTCCATATATTTATTTATATCATCTTATTCACATTAAAGAGGACAACATAATGGTTCTTTATTACCTACTTATCCCCAATAATATTATCAATACAATTTTCAAACTTATCTAATTTAATTAAATCATTCCTTTAAAATTATAAATGACCTAAACTCATGAATAATAAGCTAATTAAATTAGCTAAACTATTAAAATAATAAAATATTTAATTTAATATTAACAAAACGAAAACAGATAATTGTAAATTTTTTTTATTTTTCTGAAATTTGTAGCGGTTTTATAACCGCTACAAATATATTTTTAAAAACCAGCCCAAATTTTTGGCGCAAAATTTGAATTTTAATTGAATTAGTTGCGGTTATATAACCGCTATTAATTATTCCTGCCATTTTTAAATTCCATTTTGTAGCGGTTAATAAACCGCTACTAAATATTCCCGCAATTTTTAAATTCAATTTTGTAGAGGTTTTATAACGGCTACAAATATCACTACAAATTTTTATTTTCATTTCCCGCCATAAAATATTCGTGGTTGCAATTTGTAGTGGTTATATAGCAAGAAAAGTTCCTCTGATTGAGAATGTTGTAGCGGTGCTTATTAAATGTTACTAATATAGTAGCGGTTTGTTCCCTTGAGTAGTGGTTAATAATAACCGCTACAAATACACTTGCAACAGTGGATTTAGTAGGGTTTCTTGAACCGCTACTAGTTATGTTCGTAGCGGTTAAAATCCCTACAAATACTCACTTTTAACCGCCACTAAGTCACAGTTTTTTTGTAGTGATGATTAATACTTAACATAAGCATACCTAACAACTGCATGTTATGAGAGATCCTTCAACTGTTCAATAAGGGGCACTCTCTCCCAACTGATTCATCTATAATAAGGGAATTTGCATAGCATAGAAACACCTTTTCGACTTTGACCCACAAGAGTTAGCAATAAACAAGTAATATTACACAAGAACAACTGAAAAAAAAAAAGAATAAATACCTAATCCAACAGTATTAAGGACGTTAAATGCATGCCCAAATGAATATAAACGGTTGCATGGAAGACTAGCTACAATGAAATTTGAAAATATGGAATATTATATCAACAATAACAATGCCTCTTTTGACTATGCGGGAACGACTGCATAGATCATACAACTATTTCATTCTATTAACAACTAAATATTTGAATAAATTATCAACCAAAAGATCTCATAATAATTTTATTGTGTTCTATTCAGTCTTTCTTTACCTTTTTTTCATAGGACTCTATACTGCTTAATCAACTATCTTCATTGTCGCATTCAATTATTTTCTTTGAACATGTCTAAACCACCTCAAATGTTTCCCCCCCTTTCTTCTTCAATAGATGCCACTCAAACTTATCTTATCTTTCTTTGTTTGACCAAACATCCATTTCACCATCATTTTCTTGGCTACCCCACTTTTTGTTCATGTTATTCCTTTAAAACTCAATATTTATTACCATATATTATTGTTGGTCTTATAGCAATGCGACAATATTAGGTACCTTCCAATCACAAATACCTTATATACCTTAAAGCTATGGACGGAAAAAGATAAATGAAAGAAAAAATATCTTGTTTGAACAATTTGAGATTCAAATAGAAGTTTTTAGGGAGAATCCAATTTAAATCTATTTAAAATACTCAAACTCAAATTTAGGCCTTCATTTTTAACAAATCCCTAATTAAGCCAAGAGGCCTCATTAGGGCTTAATGAATATTTTTAAAAGACCATAATGCCTCTCCTATATCATGAATCATCCCAAAAAAAATAAAAGAGTAAAGCAAACTAGGGCTCTTAACCAACAAAATTAAAGAAGAGAAGAAATAGAGTCAACAAAGAAAATCAAGATGTAAGTTTTGGGAATTTCTCTTTAACACTAGTATATAAAATCTAGTTAGTGCCAATGGAATGATGGAAAGCGTCAACACAAAAATAAATCTACAGATATGGGATAATCATCCTAAAAGCATTAGAGAAATTGATTTTATTATAATAATGAATAATGAATAATTATAAAATTTTATACTTCCACTATTATGTGATTGAAAAAATAATAATGAAGATGACGAGTTATTGAGATGGTTTTTTTACTTGACATGTAACATCCCAAATTTTATTCCCCAATATGCCTTATAGGTATGTCTACTTTCACCTTGTAAACTTTCATAATTTTTGAAAATCATTTGATCATCTAAAGTCACATAACAATCTCGCTGTCTCACAGAAAATTTTCACTAGCAGCATATTAAATTCCCCAAAATTCACTCTATTTTGTCTAACCAAATGCACAAGAATACTATATTTTAATCTAATTAAGCATGTGCTCCAACCCCATCAATTATAATTTATTCTCTTGCCTCTAGATATTGACACTTGGCACATTTAGAATTCAAAATAATTATTTCCCTTTTATTTTCTTTAATTAACTGAAATTAGCTTCAATTAATTGGAAAATAATTTATTTTATACTTATTTGGCAAAATAACAAGTTGGCCATTGCATTTTTCTTTATTTTCGGATTTTCTGGTAGATTTTCTGCCCAAATGAGATTATGAAGGGACCCTTAAGACCTTTTTTTTGGGTTAAAGGAAGAGGAGTTGGTTCAATTTTAATTAAGGGTTATGACACAAATTGGTAAGGGATAAGCCCAAGTACAATTGTGTCATAAAAATCCCAATTTTTGGATAAAGTGAATTAAAGGGAAAATGGTATATATTATTAAACATGTGGCTTCATCTTTTCCCACCCCATTTGGATGCCTAAGAGCAAGAGAAAGAGGAGAGAGAAAGCTTAGGAAGAAACTAGAGAGAAGGAAGAGACAAGAAGAGAAAATCTTAAGGTAAGTTTGTTATTCCTTATGATTTGGCTTCCTAACTTGTGGAGATCTTCCTCTAAGTTCTTCTTCTTCATGGAACTCATTGTTTAGCAAGCTAATCTCAAGGTTTAGGAGGGAGGAAGGTGACATTCTAGAGAGAGAAAGTCCAAGAATCAAAGGTAACCTCTAAAACTTGGATTCTCTTGAGTTACATGGTGTTGTTGTTGGGTTTGGTTTGATTTGGCTTGTTTTGTGATTTTAGGATGATGAACTCTAGAAAGGTTATGCTGCCCAAATTTCTACAAATCATGTTTATTTAGTGTTTAAATAGCTAATCATGTGATTAGAAGTGGAAAGGAAGTGATTAAGCAAGAGAAATCAAGGAAGCACATTTTGCTCTTCTAAACCCTAATTTCATCCAGCTACTGTTCACTCAAGATAGAGTTGGAATTTTGAAATTTTGAAATTTTGATGGTTCCATTGGATTTAGAAGGGAAAATTGTGTGGGAATATAAGTGTTCATGATTTTTGGAAATTTGTACACAAATATGGAAATTATGGAAGTGTGAATGCATGCTGTTTGGTTATTTCCTGTGAGACAGTGTTGTTATGCCATACATTTCGTTAGTCAAACCAAGTTCAAATGTAATGAAACTTTTCAGAATTAAAGTAGACATCCTGGACTTTAATTTGATAGGTATTACAAGCAATTTGAACTTATGGATTGAAAGTTATGAATTTTCAAAATTTTGCCCTGTTTCTGGACTTGATTTTGGAACAGCATGGAAATTTATGAAATTCTAGAATTTTGTGGTTGTATATGGTAGCGTTTCATATTTTTCCTATGTAGAGGAATTAAATAGATTTCCATTGAACTTGGGATTACCCCATTTTGATTTTTGTGGAATTAGTTATGATTTTTGAAAGTTCAGCCAAGAAACAGGACAACTTCTTGACCACGGAAAAAAACCTTCTGACCTATTTTTGGAGCAGGCAAAATGTTTTTGAACAGTTTTTGGCCACAGCCAAGGATTTTGGGCTGGAGCCAAAACCACTGTTTTAGCATTTTCACACTTTTGATTGGTTTTACTTCTCCAATCCTCGGGGCACTTGTTTGAGCTTCCAATGGCCGTCTAAATTGCCCAAAATAGAACCAATGCAATGAGTTAAAATAATATATGAATGAGTAGTAACTCATTTACTGTATATTTGGACTTTTAGGAACAAATTTGGAGCCTAAGCTGTTTGCACATAGATCGAGAACTATTTCTGTTTAGCAAAAAGGACACAAGGTAGGGAACTTACTTTATTTGCATGTATTTGATATCTCTGCTTGTGTAGTGATTTATGTGATTTCTTTACTTGATTGTGTAGAGCATATCTGAATAATAAAGCTCTATTTCTGTTTGTACTGTAGCCATAGTAATGTTGCATGAAACATTAAGCATGCAGAAATGTCATTATGAGGTATGTATCTAGCTAAAGCTAACATGTCATACACAACATCTATTATGCATGCATTAAGGTAACTATTTTTCTACTAAGATTCTTTCGAATCTCACCCTCCCCTACCAACAATTTAGACAGGTGTATACGAAAAGTATGCCAAAAACAAAGAAGAGCATCACATGAGAGGGTTGCAATGGGGAAATGAAGACGGGAAGGTGCCCAAGTAAACGGGTCTAGACACCTTGGTAGCCCTACACGGCTACATAATTTGTAAGTGTTATATACAATCCTTGAGGGGAACTTCTATAATCATGCACTTTTCATCAGTATTTTCATGCTATTCCTGTGTTGCCCATTGAACCGTGTATCATTTTTCGTGAAGATTCTAAAAAACATGAAAAATAAGAGAAGTGCTTGACATTTTATCATCAGAACCCAAGCGGTTCTGGAGGAGCCCAAAGTGGTTCTGGAAGAGTTGCAGTTCTGGCAACAGGATAGTATACTGATAAGGTTCTTATTTCATGGTAAAAGGAGATATGCATCGAATGGGGTACGAGAGAAGCAAAAACCCCTTTTCTGTGAATTAGCCCTGAAAGGTTAGGGAATATCCGAAAGGCAGCAAGTGGTGTAATACCGGACTGAGGGTAGACCGAGGATGTTGTGAAACCCAAGGAGCCAGGCACAACTAAGGTCAATGTGAGGACCACACATAGTACTTTGATAGCCAGAGACAGTCAGCATGACTATATGAGACAAGGATAGTCATAGGTACCGGTGGTCGAAAGCAGTGGAAGCTAGTATCTGTGTTTTGGCATGGGTACGTGAAACTTAAACGTCCTCAACTCAGGGAAATCTTAGGATGGGTGACCCTCTGAGAAGTTAAGTTGGTAAGGTCATTGAGACTTGAAGAATAGTGATTGTCTTAAGGTTTCTCTATAACTAATAATCATTTTAATGAGATGCTTCAAATGATGATTAAAATTATGGCGATGATGATGATGTAAGTATAAATCTTAATTTGAACCATTTTTGTTGCAGTAATTACTGCGTAAAAAAGTTCATTTGATAAGGTAATGGGAAACTGAGGTGTAGTACGTGTTTTGAGGTATCTCTGTGCTAAGCAATGATTCTTAGCAATCCCGAGGTGTCAAAGGGATGTAGATACGATATACGGTGATGCTTAATAATTAATTTTGTACTTATTTGGAAAAATTACAAGTTGTCCATTGCATTTTTGAATTTAATTCATTTTCTTCCTTTCTTTGGCCAAAATTCACCGTTTTATTTCATTGAATATTTCCAATAATTACAATGCATTTTGGTAAATTTTGATAGCAGGCTAATATAACCACGATAAACACTATGGAAGTGTCTCAAATTGTACATGAATGGGTTTTAACCTAATTCTTGTACATTTGACATTTTAGGACTACGTTGAGAGCCAGTCGGTGGCAAGCATTATGAGGCACATTATTCGAGGATCAGAAATGGTTTAAGGTAGGGAACTTACCTCTCCTACGTGTATTTGATATTTGTGATGGTGTATTGATGCATGTTATTTCTTTGCTTGATTATGTGAAACATATATGAATGATTGAAGTTCTGTTCTATTTATACTATGGCAATACGTATGTTGTTTGAAACATTGAGCATGCATGTATGTTATTGTGTTAGCATGAGTTTATGTAATGCAAGCATGTCTTGCATTAAGCACTTATCCTGAAGTACTTATTTTGACTTAAGGCTCTTTGAATCATTAGAATTGCCTTACTGTTGAGTGTGATGAGTTTTTTGTTATTCTTATCATATTCTGCTAGTATCTTAGGAACCTTCTGTGAATCTACTATTTTCTCAGGTTTATAGTTTTCACTCTCAATCACATCCCATAATCCGTATTCTATAGCCATTACGAATACTCTAAACTTGGCTTTCCAGAAAGAGAAGTGTTCGCTACTGAAACCCGGTGGTCTAGTGATAGAGGCACCATCGGGAAGAATTCCTTTACCCATGCTTGCCACTGGATCCTTCTTAGGTTGTTATACCTGAACAAGAAGACCTACGCTCTGATACCAAATATTAGTACAAGTGTTTCACCCAAGAGGGGGGTGAATTGGGTGATACCAGAAAATTCATTGTGTATATAAAAATTGACTGGAAATTTAAAGTAGTTAAGAGCTAGGAGAAATATCATCGAAGTGAACACCAAGAGTTATACTGGTACGGCCACAACCACTTTGACCTACATCTAATCCTCAAAGCTTCTTTGAGAGTTTCACATATCTTCCAAGATTTAGTGGGTTCTTGGCACCTCAGTACACAGCAAGTTCCTTTACTAGACACTTGCTCCCCTTAACACGTTGTAATCAAATCCCCAACTCAAGGTTCCACAACCTTAAGTTGTCTTAATAACAAATATTGAGTTTGTAATGAAAATCTCTCTCATAGAGAAAATATATGATCACTGAAGTACAAAGAGTGAATATAAGAAAATAGAGCACTAAGAATATATTGATCGATATGAGTTTGTGTGTTCTCAGTTGTTGTGTTTTGTTCTTCGTTGAATGCTCCATATATATATAGATGAATTGTAATATCCATTGGAAGCATTTCAAACTTGTCCATTAGAGTCATGCAGCTTCATTTGACTGTTCTACAAATTTGAAAACTAGCCGTTTGCAATAGTGAGTATTTTGGCCGTTGCGGACGATATGTTTAACTTTTCTCTTAACGCATGATCTCTTCATTGTTTCTCTACAAATATACTTAGGAAACTAATACAATGAAAGACTAGTCTTATAGATAACAAATCATTGAACAATGGTTTAAAATCATACTTTATGTACTGCATTACTCGAGTGGCTACTCGAGTGAGCTTTTAAGAGAGTTAAGTCAATGACTATGACCTGATTACTGGAGTAATTATTATCCATTACTCGAGTAATCCCTCGAGTCACCTCATTAAAAATATGCCAGAGAGTAAGTCAACATTGTCTAACCAAATTAATCGGGTAATCCATCGAGTAGTTCATTTTATAAAACTTTGCAGACTTGCATACTCAAGTGATCCATCGAGTAAATGTTTCTTTTCTTCTTTGATTATTTGAGTGATCCCTCGAGTAATACTTGCATTCTTTTATTACTCGAGTAATCCCTCAAGTAAAGTCATCCAAATCATGGCCGAGAGTAACTTGTCCTTTGCTTACCTGATTACTAGAGTGATCCCTTGAGTAATGTTTTCTTTTCATTTCATGTTACTCTAGTGATCCCTTGAGTAATGTCACTCATTTCTTGGCCGAGACTTACTGCATCACTGCTGCTTTGATTACTCTATTGGTCCCTTCGAGTAATGCCATGCAATTTTTGACAGAGAGTTTCTGGAACAATTTCTCACACATTACTCGAGTGATCCCTCAAGTAATGAAGGATCATTACCCAAGGGCTTACTCGAGTAATGCCTTCAAAAATATGCCAGTGATGCTTTTCTCTGTTCTCTATCTTTCAGTTCTTCTTCATTACTTGAGTACCTACTCGAGTAATGGTCCTTCTTCTGCCATAGATAACTTAGTTCCTTTGTTTAAACCTTTTTGTTTATTATCAAAACCTTTTGTAATATTCATCCAATCTTTGTTATCATCAAAACATATGATATCTAACATTTCCCCCCTTTTTGATGATGACAAAACTTGGTGATTTTGAACAAAGTTTTTGAAATTGAGTTTTCAATCATGTGCTTCTTGATAACTTTTTAGATGGAAACTTTTGTCCAACTTAAACTTGAAAACTCTTTTGAAATAACTTTGGGAAAGATCATTTTGAATTCAAGTCTAATTTTAGTATTTGAAATATTTTCTTTAATTAACAAAAAAATTATAAAGCATGTTCTAGTTTTTCATTTGATTACCTTGCATACACAATCAGAAAACTCATTAGTCCATAACAACAGAATTAATGCATTACACAACCAAAGTAAGTTAAGTGAGTTAATATATAATCAAAAAGCTCCCTAAAGCCCAATAGACCCATAAGTAAGTCTATGCTATATCTGTGCAACATCAATGTCAGTGTTCAAAAATCACTTCTAGTTCTTCTCCCCCTTTTGTCTTCATCACAAAGGTGGAATCAATCGAGAGAAGGACTAGGGCTAGATGGCTTAACTACAGTAATGGGATTGACAGGAAGAGGTGTAAATCCAGAGCTATGTGAATCACTTGAACTGGAAGATTCTGAAGATGATGATTCAGGTTCAAGGAGATTCAATGGAGGTATCTGTAGAGGATTTTGTGTAAATGGAATTAGAGAAGTAACCTCTATTTCCTCTGTACCAGCAGGTGACTGATGCTCATTGGAAGAAACAATTACCTCCTCAGTGCCTACAGGTGAAGCAATAAGAGTAGGTACTGGTTCAGGCTGAAATGGCTGGACCAGAGGGACTGAGTCATCAATGGTGATATGAATGGTCTCAGATGTTTCTGGGTCAGGTATAGAAAATAGGAGGTTTCTAGGGATGATAATAGGCAAAGTAGGAAGAGGGATAGAAGAAAATCCAGGCTCAGAAGGTCTAGGCTCAGAATGTGATACTGGCTCAGGAATAAAAGAAGGCACAGAAGTAGGTATTGGCTCAAATGGTACAGGCTCATGAATTGATGCAGGCATAGATAGAGCAGAAGTGGATGAACCAGGTGCCATAGCATCAAGTCTGGCATGAAGTGATCTCAGAAGCTCACCCTGGGCCTATTGTTCTGCCAACATCTCTTCATGCCTCTTATCCATTTTCTCTATAAGCTCTCCTATCTTCACATTCATATTGGTTATTAACTCAGCATTTGTATTTGCAATGTCGATATGAAAACCCTTAAGAATATTCTCCATAAATGTTTACAATGCTGAACCAAGGAATGATGGAGCAGAAGTAGAAGCAGGAGCAACTGACATCACTGGAGGGGCTACTAGAGTGATCTTGAGGCATCACTCGAGTAGCTACTTGAGTGATCATATCAAAAATTTAAAATTGAAACAAATTTAAATGTGTACCTGGCATGAATAATATTGTAATTATCCATGTATATTCCCTTGATAATTTGATGGTATTTAAGGCAGAATTGAGTTGAAAAATAAGGTTGATTTGTAATTTGCAGGCATGATCACTCGAGGGCTTGCTCGAGTGACTCTGAGGCATCACTCGATTAGCTACTCGAGTGATTAGTTTTTTCAGCTGCTGACTATTCATTTTCGACCATTTTGCCATTTCCTTTTGAATTAATGCTTATCTGCCTTATTTTCAAGGTCATCACTTTAGTGGTTACTTGAGTGATGTTTTTCATCACTTCCAGTTATCACTCGGGGTAATATAGATTACTTGAAGTTATACCTTGAGTGATATAGTACTCTGTTAACCTCTGCTTTTCATACCCCAAAACAGAATATCAAGATCCTGCAAAACAAATTGCTAGAAACTCCGATGCTTAAGTTAGTAATCATGAAATCATCAAAAAATAACATCATCTAACATTTTGTAAACACTTGGGATTTACTATTCCCAATTCTCTTCTAATATATAAGAATTGATCTTTTGCAAGAGGTTTTGCAAAGATATAAGCTAGTTGAAGATAAGTTGGAATGAATATCACTTGACATATTTCTTTTGGACATGATCTCTAATGAAATGATGTCTAACATCAATATATTTGGTTCTAAAGTGTTGAACTGGATCTTTGCCAAGCTTATTGTGCTAGTGTTGTCATAGTATATAGGTATCTCCTTCAGATAAATACCAAGATCTTGTAATTGTTGCTTCAGCCATAACACTTGTGCACAACAACTTGATGCTGCAGCATACTCAGCTTCTGTTGATGAAAGAGACACTGTATTTTGTTTCTTGCTAAACCATGACACAAGGAACCTCTAAGAAACTGACTTTGTCTATTGGTACTTTTTGTGTTTCTTGGAACTCCATGATCAGAGTCTGAATATGCAACTAGATATTCACTTCTTCCTTTAGGATACCAGAGACCTAATTCTGCCGTGTCAGTAAGATATTGAAAGATACGTTTGACGATTTCAGCATGTGACTCCTTTGGTGTTGATTGATATCTTGCATACATACCAATATTAAATTGGATCTCAGGTCTGCTTGCAGTGAGATAGAGTAATGATCCAATTATTTCTTTGTATCTTGTGATGTTGTAATCTTTTTCTTTGACGTCAGTATCAAGCAATGTAGTTGAGCTCATAGGTGTGTCTATTCTATTTGCTTCATCCGTTCCATATTTCTTTAATAGCTCTTTCA
This sequence comes from Inga oerstediana, assembly GCA_963210345.1. Lineage (NCBI taxonomy): Eukaryota > Viridiplantae > Streptophyta > Magnoliopsida > Fabales > Fabaceae > Inga > Inga oerstediana. The sequence goes on along the minus strand of OY723401.1, from coordinate 63,403,112 downwards.
AATGCTTTGTTTGAGATATGAAAATTCCATTCTTTCTTTGTTTGATTTGTAAACCGAGAAAGAAATTTAATTCTCCCATCATTGACATCTCAAACTCCCCCTGTATTATCTCAGAAAATTCCTTGAACAAGGTTTCATTAGTAGCACCAAAAACTATATCATCAACATATATTTGTACAATTAAAATATCATCTCGTTTTCGTTTTGTAAAAAGTGTTGTATCAACTTTTCCTCGTACAAAACCTTGATTGATAATGAATTTACTAAGTCTTTCGTACCATGCTCTAGGAGCTTGTTTCAAACCGTATAAGGCTTTTCTTAGTTTGAAAATATGGTAAGGCTTAGTCACATCTTTAAAACCTATAGGTTGATCTACACATACTTCCTCTATGATATATCCATTTAAAAAAGCACTTTTCATATCCATTTGATACAGTTTGAATCCCTTGATGTATGCAAAGGCTAAGAGTACTTGTATAGCTTCCAATCTAGCCACTGGAGCATATGTTTCCTCATAATCAATTGTTAGAGCAAGCGTTTCACCCAAGAGGAGGGGTGAATTGGGTGATACTAAAATTTCATTGCAAAAATAAAACCTTTACGGTGAATATAAAGTAATAAAGAGTAAGGAGAAATATCACCGAAGTGTACACCGAGAGTTATACTGGTTCGGCCACAACCACTTTGACCTACGTCCAGTCCTCAGAGCTTCTCTGAGAGTTTCACTATAACTTCCAAGATTCAGTGGGTTCTTGGCACCACAGTACAAGCAAGTTCCTTCACCTGGACACTCGCTCCCCCTTACAAGTTGTAATCCAATCCCAACTCAAGGTTCCACAACCTTAAGTTTTCTCAATAACAAATATTGAGTTTGAATGAAATATCTCTCTTACAGAGTGAATAAGAATCACTGAAGCATAGAAGTACAAATATGATATAAAACAGAGTAATGAACTTGATGATACGTTCGTATGTGTGCTTGGTTGTTCTTCTCTGTTTGGATGTTCCCATATATATAGATATGTTGGTGATGACCGTTGGAACATTTTCTTTCGTCCGTTGGAGAGTGCGCAGCCACTATTGACTTTTCAAGTTTTTGAAAAATATCCGTTGGCGGTGGTTGGCATTTGAACGTTTGATCTGACTTCCCTTTCTTGATATGATTCCTTCATTGTTTATCTGTAAATATGCTAGAAATACTAATACAATGAAAGGTTAATCATATAGGAAACAATTTAATGAACGTTTGAATGATTTCTAAATTTCTGGGTAAGCTTACTCGAGTAGCTACTCGAGTATTGCTTGAAGATTACTCGAGTACCTACTCGAGTATCATCGGGAAATCTTTGATTAACTGCAAGTCAATGAACAAGTATAGGATTACTCGGGTAGTGCATGGAGTAAACTAAATTTCAATCCTTTGGAAATAGTTATTTACTCGGATACCTACTCGAGTAATGCACTCACAACTTTATGAGTTACTCGGGTACCAACTCGAGTAAACCTTCAAATAAACTTTTGGTTACTCGATGCTCTACTCCAGTAATGTTGGCAGGATTTAAATGCCGAGAGCACTTACCTTGTTACTCGGGTACCGACTCGAGTAATGCACTTATTTTTGCATAGGTTACTCGGGTACCACCTCGAGTAGCTGTACTTTTTGTGCATAACTTACCCGATTAATGACTTGAAGTTTACCTTGAAAATATTTCTGCATACTCGGGTACTACCTCGAGGAATCCACTTAAAATAGAACATTAGATACTTGCGTACTAGAGTAAGGACTCGAGGAAAATGAGATAAAAAGAAAATCAAGTTAATCGGGTATCACCTTCAAGTTTTCACTTACCTCAGTGAGTTACTCGAGTAGCTCCTCGAGTAACATTGGCAGTAGTACAAAGTGCCGAGAGCTCCATATTTCAGAAACAGAGTTACTCGAGTAGCTCCTCGAGTATCATTGGAAACTTGAAGGCAACTGGAAGTTTTTCACATGGTTACTCGAGTAGCGCCTCGAGTATCATTGGAAACTTGAAGGCAACTGGAAGTTTTCACATGGTTACTCGAGTAGCGCCTCGAGTAATATTGGCAGGCCGAGAGCACCTTGAAAATACTTACACTATTACTCGAGTACTTACTCGAGTAATGTTGGCAGGTTACTGGAAGTTGTCTCTGGTTACTTCAAGTTTTGTCTCATTACTCGAGTAGCTCCTCGAGTAATGCCTTAGAAAATTTGCTTCTGATCAAGTTCCTCAGCATTTTCTCTTGGTCTTTCTTCATTACTCCAATGCTTACTTCAAGTGATGCTTGTTCCTTTTATTACTTTGTTCAAACTTGTTTATTAATTATTTCCTTTTCAAACCATTCTTTTGTTATCATCAAAACATGAGATCTAACATTCTCCCCATTTTTGATGATGACAAAACTTGGCGATTTTGAACATGTTTCTCAAATTGGATTCTTAATTACATATGGCTTATTAAGTTTGAATTTATAGCATACACCTTGCATACACAACAACTTCATTAGTCCAAACATGTATCACAATTCAAAACTTAAATAAACTTAAAATGCATAACATGAACACACTTGCATTAAACTTTAAAATTTTCAAATTACAAAAAAAATTCAAACAAATTCAAAATGCTCCCTAAAAACCCATGTACAACCAAATATCTAAAGTAAACTAGGACACACATCCACAAAATCACTCTCAAGCTCTTCTCCCCCTTTTTGGCTTCATCAATCAAGTGGAGGGCTAGGAGGCTTGACCATGGAAATGGGTGTCACTGGAAAGACCATAGAATCATCTGAATCCAAAGAGTCAAATGAACTAGAGGGCACTGGGTCAGGCAAATGGACTGGTGGGATATGGATGTCATCGCCGGGAGGAGAAGGTTGGAAGACAACCATAGTAGAGGTTTCTCCTTCTGGAGTGGTCTATATCTCAGGAGTAGTCTCAACCTCAGGAGTATGATGCTCAGGGGAGGAAGAGGGAGATATTTTCTCTGTTTGGGTAGGAGAGGGAATAGGTTTAGGAGCTGTTTCTGGCTGAGGTTTGGGAGGTGAATCATCAATGATGATATGTGTGGTCTCATGAGTTTCAGGATCGTCCACTGTGAATAGAATATCTTTGCCTTGGGGCTCAAGTGGATCAGAGACCAGAGGGGTAGATGGTTCAGCCTCAGGAATAGGAGTGTCTGAAGGAGGGTTCACTGGAGGTGGTGGTGGTGGTGCAGAAGAGGAGGGACCGGCTGAAGGTCCTGGACCCAAAGAGTCCAGTCGTGCCAGAATCAATCTCAAGGTCTCTCCCTGGGCACGTTGCTCTGCTAGCAACTCCTCATGCCTCTTGTCCATTCTCTCAACTAATTCTCCCATCTTGGTATTCATGTGGGTTATCAGTTCTGCATTTGTGTTGGCGATGTCCACATGAAAACCTCTGAGCATGTTCTCCATGAAGTGCTGGAGAGTGGCATTGAGGAAGGATGGTGATCATGTGGTAGCAGCTGGAGCCGATGACTGAGTGTCATCCAACTTGCTGGTCTCTGTCTCAGCGGTCTTCCTCTTCTTCTTGGACTCAGACTCCAGAGGGCCTTTGAGAGGGATGTCAATATTCAACTTTCCAATTTGGTTTCTCCCCACTATCCAAGTACCATATCTTGTTTTCTTTCAAGATCAGTGACACAATCTGTGGATATGGCATTGGTGTAGTAGCCTTCCCATCCACCTTATATCTCTTCATCTCTGAGAAAATATACTCTCCCAGATCCTTCTGCTCCTTCAGGAGAAGTGAAGCAAACCATCTAAAGTCTCTATCGGAGAAGTGGGTATAGTTGTTGGCTTTGTTCACTAGGGACCTAGAGTAGATGTACCATAGGACCCTGTGATGATCACACATATCACTCGGTTTAAAATTTAGTGGGCCAACTAACTCTCCGGGTTTAAGAATAGTAAAAATTTGATTTGGCTCAAGCTGGGAGTAGATATCATCTGGAGGGTTCTCAATTCCCAACCACAAATTAATCCTAGAGGGAGATATAAGTATCTTTTGACCTCTCACAGTGGTGGTCATCTCTTCCTCAACTGAGGTTCGGTTAGGATCATCTATGATCTCTAAGTTACAATAAAAATGAGTGATTACCTTTGTGCAAAAAGGCAATCTAATGGATAACCAAGGCATAAAAGGATCTAGATATGGACTAAGGTCGTGCTTCAATACCTCCTGAAGTAGCCTGAGATCCACATAGTGTGTCTTGCACACTTTCCTTCTGGAGAATTGAGATAGATACTTGGGAGACTCCACCAATTTGTTGACGTTGAACCCTTTTGGAGGGTTGGTGATCTCTTCTTCAGGCACCTTGGACTTCTTGGATGATTGACCCTTCTCCATTTGATCAATGATCCTAGCCATAGCCTTAGCCACATTTCTGTCATACTTAGGCTTTTTGGTAGGCTTTGGAGTGAAAGAAGGGGTAGAGGAATCAGAGTGAGGAGGTGAGGGAGATTTGGCACTCTTCCCTCTTCCGGTTGAGGTACTCTTTTTAGATTGAGCCCTTGTCACTATAGGCTCTTTGATCACCACTCCTTTAGGTTTCGGTTGAGATTGAGGTTGAAGAGGAATTTTAGCTTTTGGTCTTGGAGTTAATTTTCTTCTCTTTCTGGGAGTAGAAGAAAGAGGATCAGTGTGTTGTTGGGATTCAGATGAATCTATGGGAGTAAGGTTCTTAGTTCTCATCTTTCTAAAAGATTAAAAAACTGAGATTTTTCAGAAAAAGAAGAAACTGACGTGAATTAGGGCACAGGGATTTTGAGCAAAATAGGAAGTTTCTAGGAATGAAAATGGTTGGGTTTTGACGGAAATGAAGCAAGGAATCGATTGAGAAAAGTTTTTGTGAGGGTGTATAGTGATTTACTCGAGGAGATTTTGTGGAAATAACCGAGTTTGCGCAAGATAAAGACCTAAAACCCGACTTTACTCGAGGCCTTACTCGAGTAATGTTCAAGTTTACTCGAGACCTTCCTCGGGTGTTCATACAGAAAAATTCTAAAATAATTCATTTAAATTGCGTACCTGGTATGAATAATATAGTAATTATCCATGGATGTTCCCTCGATCATTTATAACCCATTTTGATCAGATTTGAGTCATTGTTCATCAATTTGAGAATCTGAACTCCGACATTACTCGAGGCCTTACTCGAGTAAGCTTCAAGTTTAGTCGAGGCTCACCTCGGGTAACCTGCTTTTCAACTTCTGACTCTTCATTTCTTTGAAAACTGAACCGTTAGATTTAAATTTCAAGTAACTTGATCCATTACTTCCAGTTTTGTGGGCCATTACACGAGTACATACTCGAGTAAGGGGTTACTTTACTTCAGGTTGTTCCTCGGGTAATACTTCACTGTGAGTCATTACTTCAAGTTGGTACTCCAGTAATGGTGTCCTCTGATAACCTCTGTTTTTGTTTCTCAAAACAGAATTTCTGCCTTCCTGCAAAACAATTTTCTATACACTCCGATGCTTAAATTAATAATCATCAAAACATTATGAAATGACTTCATCTAATATTATGAATAACTTAAATAACTTACAACTCATTGGGGTTTACCATTCCCAATTCTCTTCTAATGTATAGAAATTGATCTTTTGCAAGGGGTTTTGTGAAGATATCAGCTAGTTGAAGATGAGTAGGAATAAATATCACTTTCACATCTTTCTTTTGGACATGATCTCTGATGAAGTGATGTCTGACATCGATATGCTTGGTTCTAGAGTGTTGAACTGGATTCTTTGCCAAGCTTATCGTACTGGTATTGTCACAATAGATTGATATTTCTTTGAGATAAATACCAAGGTCTTGTAGTTGTTGTTTTAACCATATCACTTGTGCACAACAACTTGAGACTGCAACATATTCGGCTTCCGTTGATGAAAGAGACACTGTATTTTGTTTCTTGCTGAACCACGAGTCAAGAGATCCTCCAAGAAATTGTCCTTGTCCACTGGTGCTCTTTCTGTCTGTCTTGTATCCTCTATGATCAGAATCTGAATATGCAACTAGATATTCACTTCTTCCTTTGGGATACCACAGACCCAATTCTGGTGTGTCAGCAAGGTATCTAAAGATTCGTTTGACCGTTTCAGCATGTGATTCCTTTGGTGCCGATTGATATCTTGCACATATGCCAACACTAAATTGGATGTCTGGTCTGCTTGCCGTGAGATAGAGTAATGATCCAATCATTCCTTTATATTTTGTGATATTGTAGTCTTTCCCTTTGACATCAGCATCAACCAATGTTGTTGAGCTCATAGGCGTGTCCGAGCCATTTGCTTCATCCATTCCATACTTCTTCAATAGCTCTTTTAAGTACTTTGTTTGAGATATGAAGATTCCATTCTTTCTTTGTTTGATTTGCAAACCAAGAAAAAAATTCAATTCTCCCATCATTGACATCTCAAACTCTCCCTGCATTATCTCAGAAAATTCCTTACACAGAGATTCATTAGTAGCACCGAAAACAATATCATCAACATATATTTGAACAATTAAAATATCATCACGTTTTCGTTTTATAAATAGTGTTGTATCAACTTTTCCTCGTACAAAACCTTGATCGATAAGAAACTTGCTGAGCCTTTCATACCAAGCTCTAGGAGCTTGTTTTAAACCATATAAAGCCTTTTTGAGTTTGAAAACATGGTCAGGTTTAGTAACATCCTCAAAACCTGGAGGTTGTTCTACATACACTTCTTCCATGATGTAACCATTTAGAAATGCACTCTTTACATCTATTTGATAGATTTTGAATCCTTTGATGCATGCAAAGGCTAAGAGTACACGTATAGCTTCCAATCTAGCCACTGGAGCATACGTTTCCTCATAATCAATCCCTTCTTCCTGATTATAGCCTTTGGCCACCAACCTTGCCTTGTTTCTAACAATAATTGCTGATTCATCGAGTTTGTTCTTGAATACCCATTTAGTTCCAATGATCGGATGATCCTTGGGTCGGGGTACCAAATCCCAAACTTGATTTCTCTCAAATTGATTTAGTTCTTCTTGCATTGCTATAACCCAATCATTGTCTGACAGGGCTTCATCAATATTAGAAGGTTCAATCTCAGAAATGAATGCAGAAAAACTTACTTCATTGAAAACTCTATTTCTAGTTTTGATCCCTTCATTCACATCTCCTATGACTTGATCTAAGGGATGACTTCTATTGTATTTCCAGGCTTTAGGTTGACCTAGAGATTGCTCTTCTTCCTTAGTTTCATCAACTTTTGGAATAAGAGACGTAGAAATAGATTGACCATTTTCTTGATTTAAAACATCTTCCTGTTCTTCATCAATAGTTTTGTCAGAGGATTCAAATTCATCAAATACAATATGAATTGATTCTTCAACAACACAAGTTCTTTTATTGAAAACTCTATATGCTTTACTTCGGTTAGAATATCCTAGAAAAATTCCTTCATCAGTTTTAGAATCAAATTTTCCTAAGTTATCTTTACCATTATTATGAATGAAACACTTACAACCGAAGATGTGTAGATGAGCAATGTTTGGCTTCCTTTCTTTGTATAGCTCGTATGGTGTCTTTCCAAGTTTTGTTCTAACATAGGTTCTATTTGAGATATAACACGCTGTACTCATAGCATCAGCCCAAAATACTTGAGACACGTTCTTTTCATTCAACATTGCTCTAGCCATTTCAGTGAGCACTCTGTTCTTACATTCCACGACTCCATTTTGTTGAGGTTTCCTTGGAGCAGAGAAATTGTGATCAATGCCATTAGTATCACAATATTCTTCAAAGGCTTGATTTTCAAATTCTCTACCGTGATCTGTCCTGGTACCTGCAATGGACATACCTTTCTCATTCTACACTTTCTTGGCAAAAACAATAAATTCTCCAAAGGTTTCATCTTTCGATGATAGAAAAATAGTCCATATAAATCTAGAGAAATCATCAACAATGATCAATGAATATGAGTTGCCACCAAGACTTTTTACTCTTGCTGGACCAACCAAATCCATATGTAATAATTGAAGTGGTCTATTTGTTGAAATCTCATTTTTCAATTTGAAAGATGATTTAATTTGTTTACCTTTTTGACATGCATCACAAATCAAGTCATTTTTGAAATTTACTTTGGGTAATCCAAGAACTAAATCCTTTTTGAGTAGTTTGCCTAGTTGATGCATATTGACATGAGCCAATCTCTTATGCCATAGCCAACTTTCATCGGCATTACTCAGAAAACAATTTTCAGATTCATTTCTACTAATATCTAGAGTATAGCAATTACCTTCCCTTTTTGCTCTGAGTTTTTCCTTGATATTTTTCTTATCAAGTTGTAAGTCTTCCTTGTTGACAATCAGACATTCCTCTGAATCAAATATTATCCAGTTGTCTTTGTCTGCACTTTGACTTACACTCAGCAAATTATGACACAGGCCTTCAACGTAATATACATCTTTGACTTGTATTCCTTTGTCATTTTTGATTTCACCAATTCCTGCTATCTTTCCGGATTGATTTCCTCCAAATTTTACCTTTCCACCTTCCTTAGGTTGCAATGTGGTAAAACTTTCAAAATCTCCGGTCATATGTCTAGAGCATCCACTGTCTATGTACCACTTGTTATTTTTGGATGCTTTAAGACATACCTGCAATCAAATAACTAAGTCTTAGGTACCCACTTCTTTTTGGGTCCTTTTGGGTTAGTATAAATGATTTTCTGAACATATAAGCCTTTAGGTACCCATTTGTAGGTTCCTATGTTTCCTTTCTTCTTATGAATGCATGAAGAGGTATAATGACCTTTTCTATTACAGTAATTACAAAATGCAAAAGGATTTGATATATGCACAGAATGCTGGAAATAATTCAAATATGACTTACCTCCTGCTTTCTTTTTACCTTTCCTTCTATCTGATTTTGGATCATATCCAATACCAGATCGGTCATTTATAAATCGTTGTTCTTTTAAAATCACATTTAGCATCTCACTTCCTTTAGTAAACTTTTCAAGAGTTTTTGTGAGATCAATGTTTTTCTTTTTCAACAAAGAACAATTTTCACAATTCTTTTCTGAACTTTCTTTAAGTTCAATTTCAAGAGCTTTGTTTTTCTTTTTGAAGACAATTAATTCTTTAACTACTTTGATGAATTCAGAATGTAAAGCATTATATTCAGAGTGTAATTCATCATAGGTAGGATCAGAATCATTTACCTCTTCTTCTGTCTCTTCTTGAGCAACAAGACATATATTGGCTACTTCTTCTTCATCACTTTCTTCGTCAGAGGAACTATCTCCCCATATAGCAGATACAAAGGCCTTCTTTTTGTTAAAGAATTTGCCTTTTCTCTTCTCTTTGCTCTTTTGATTCAGTTCTGGACATTCTGATTTGATATGTCCTGGTTTTCCACATTCGTAGCAAATGATATGATCTTTGCTGCTAGTTCCTCCTTTTTGAAAGTGTTTGAAGCCTTGACCTTTCTTGTAAAACTTTCTGAATCGTTTTATGATTAAGCCCATTTCATCATCATCAAACTCCTCTTCCTCGTCTTGTTTTTCTTCTTTTGCTTTTAGTGCTAGACCTTTCTTTCTTTTGTCACCGATGTCATCTAGTTCTCGTTTGAACTTTAGTTTGCTTTCATATTCAGAAAGGCTTCCAAATAGAGAAGCAACTGATCTCATTGATTCTCCTTTTGCCTCTTCTATCGTAGTGACTTTGGCCTCCCACTCTTTGGAAAGAATATTCAAAATCTTTCGTACTTGGGTATATTGATCATAGACTTTCCCAAGTGCTGCAAGTTGGTTAACAAGATGAGTATATCTAAGTTCGAATTCAGAAATCGACTCACCTGATTTCATTCGAAGTAGATCGAATTCAGTGACCAAGGTGTTGATTCGATTCTCCTTTATTCCCGAAGTTCCTTCATGAGCTATTTCCAGAGCTTCCCATATTTCCTTTACTGTTGGGAGTGTGCAAATTCTGAAGTATTCATTTTGACTCAAAGAACTTTGTAACATCAGAATTGCCTTGCTGTTGAGAGTGATAAGTTTCTTGTCATTCTCATCATATTCCGCTGGCACCTTTGGAATTTTCTGAGAATCTACAGTCTTTGTAGGTTGATAGTTTCTACTCCCAATTACATCCCATAGCCCATATTCAGTAGCCATCACGAACACTCTGAATTTTGCTTTCCAGAAAGAAAAGTGTTCTCCATTGAAACCGGGAGGTCTAGTGATGGATGCTCCGTCGGGAAGAATTCCTTCACCCATGCTTGCCATTGGATCCTTCTTAGGTTGTTATACCTTAACAAGAAGACCTACGCTCTGATACCAAATGTTAGAGCAAGCGTTTCACCCAAGAGGAGGGGTGAATTGGGTGATACTAAAATTTCGTTGCAAAAATAAAACCTTTACGGTGAATATAAAGTAATAAAGAGTAAGGAGAAATATCACCGAAGTGTACACCGAGAGTTATACTGGTTCGGCCATAACCACTTTGACCTACGTCCAGTCCTCAGAGCTTCTCTGAGAGTTTCACTATAACTTCCAAGATTCAGTGGGTTCTTGGCACCACAGTACAAGCAAGTTCCTTCACCTGGACACTCGCTCCCCCTTACAAGTTGTAATCCAATCCCAACTCAAGGTTCCACAACCTCAAGTTTTCTCAATAACAAATATTGAGTTTGAATGAAATATCTCTCTTACAGAGTGAATAAGAATCACTGAAGCATAGAAGTACAAATATGATATAAAACAGAGTAATGAACTTGATGATACGTTCGTATGTGTGCTTGGTTGTTCTTCTCTGTTTGGATGTTCCCATATATATAGATATGTTGGTGATGACCGTTGGAACATTTTCTTTCGTCCGTTGGAGAGTGCGCAGCCACTATTGACTTTTCAAGTTTTTGAAAAATATCCGTTGGCGGTGGTTGGCATTTGAACGTTTGATCTGACTTCCCTTTCTTGATATGATTCCTTCATTGTTTATCTGTAAATATGCTAGAAATACTAATACAATGAAAGGTTAATCATATAGGAAACAATTTAATGAACGTTTGAATGATTTCTAAATTTCTGGGTAAGCTTACTCGAGTAGCTACTCGAGTATTGCTTGAAGATTACTCGAGTACCTACTCGAGTATCATCGGGAAATCTTTGATTAACTGCAAGTCAATGAACAAGTATAGGATTACTCGGGTAGTGCATGGAGTAAACTAAATTTCAATCCTTTGGAAATAGTTATTTACTCGGATACCTACTCGAGTAATGCACTCACAACTTTATGAGTTACTCGGGTACCAACTCGAGTAAACCTTCAAATAAACTTTTGGTTACTCGATGCTCTACTCCAGTAATGTTGGCAAGATTTAAATGCCGAGAGCACTTACCTTGTTACTCGGGTACCGACTCGAGTAATGCACTTATTTTTGCATAGGTTACTCGGGTACCACCTCGAGTAGCTGTACTTTTTGTGCATAACTTACCCGGTTAATGACTTGAAGTTTACCTTGAAAATATTTCTGCATACTCGGGTACTACCTCGAGGAATCCACTTAAAATAGAACATTAGATACTTGCGTACTAGAGTAAGGACTCGAGGAAAATGAGATAAAAAGAAAATCAAGTTAATCGGGTATCACCTTCAAGTTTTTACTTACCTCAGTGAGTTACTCGAGTAGCTCCTCGAGTAACATTGGCAGTAGTATAAAGTGCCGAGAGCTCCATATTTCAGAAACAGAGTTACTCGAGTAGCTCCTCGAGTATCATTGGAAACTTGAAGGCAACTGGAAGTTTTTCACATGGTTACTCGAGTAGCGCCTCGAGTATCATTGGAAACTTGAAGGCAACTGGAAGTTTTTTACATGGTTACTCGAGTAGCGCCTCGAGTAATATTGGCAGGCCGAGAGAAACTCCAAGTTTTTACTTGGTTACTCGAGTAGCTCCTCGAGTAACATTGGCAGGCCGAGAGCACCTTGATAATACTTACACTATTACTCGAGTAACGTTGGCAGGTTACTGGAAGTTGTCTCTGGTTACTTCAAGTTTTGTCTCATTACTCGAGTAGCTCCTCGAGTAATGCCTTAGAAAATTTGCTTCTGATCAAGTTCCTCAGCATTTTCTCTTGGTCTTTCTTCATTACTCCAATGCTTACTTCAAGTGATGCTTGTTCCTGTTATTACTTTGTTCAAACTTGTTTATTAATTATTTCCTTTTCAAACCATTCTTTTGTTATCATCAAAACATGAGATCTAACATCAATTCCTTCTTCCTGAATCTAGCCTTTGGCCACCAATCTTGCCTTATTTCTAGCAATGATTGTAGATTCATCAAGTTTGTTCTTGAATACCCAATTAGTACTAATGATTGGATGATCCTTAGGTCGGGGTACCAGATCCTAAACTTGATTTCTTTCAAATTAGTTTAGTTCTTATTGCATTGCTATTACCCAATCATTGTCTGATAGGGCTTCATTAATGTTAGAAGGTTCAATCTCATAAATAAAGGTAGAAAAACTAACTTCATTAAAAATTTTATTCCTAATTTTGACTCCTTCATTCATATCTCCTATGACTTGCTCTAGGGGATGACTTTTATTGTATTTCCAGGCTCTAGGTTGTCCTAGTGACTGATCTTCTTCCTTGGTTTGATCATATTCTGGGATGAAAGATTTAGGATTAGGTTGTCCATTGTCTTGATTTAAAACCACTTCCTGCTCATCGTCAATAGTTTTGTTAGAGGATTCAAATTCATCAAATACAACATGAATTGATTCTTCAACAATACATGTTCGTTTATTGAAAACTCTGTATGCTTTGCTTCGGTTAGAATAGACTAGGAATATTCCTTCATCAGTTTTAGAATCAAACTTTCCTAAGTTATCTTTACCATTATTATGAATGAAATACTTACAACAGAAGATATATAGATGAGCGAGGTTTGGCTTCCTTCCTTTGTATAGTTCATATGGTGTATTTCCAAGTTTTGTTCTGATGTAGGCTCTGTCTGAAATATAGCATGCTGTGCCCATTACATCGGCCAAGAAACTTGAGACACGTTCTTCTCATTCAGCATTGCTTTAGCCATTTCAGTGAGTACTCTGTTCTTGCATTCCATGATTTCATTTTGTTGAGGTGTTCTTGGAGCGGAGAAATTGTGATAAATGCCATTAGTATCACAATATTCTTCAAAGGCTTGATTTTCAAATTCTCTACCGTGATCTGTCCTGGTACCTGCAATGGACATACCTTTCTCATTCTATACTTTCTTGGCAAAAACAATAAATTCTCCAAAGGTTTCATCTTTCGATGATAGAAAAATAGTCCATATAAATCTAGAGAAATCATCAACAATGATCAATGAATATGAGTTGCCACCAAGACTTTTAACTCTTGCTGGTCCAACTAAATCCATGTGTAATAATTGAAGTGGTCTGTTGGTTGTGATCTCATTTTTCAATTTGAAAGATGATTTAGTTTTTTTTACCCTTTTGACATACGTTACAAATCAAATTGTTTTCAAAATTTACTTTAGGTAATCTAATCACTAAATCCTTTTTAAATAACTTGCCTAGTTGAAGCATATTAACATGAGCTAATCTCTTATGCCATAGCCAACTTTCATTGGTATTACTTAGAAAACAATTTTCAAAATCATTTTTACTGATATCAAGAGTATAACAGTTACCTTCCATTTTTGCTCTAAGCTTTGCTTTGAGATTCTTCTTAACTAATTGGAAATCTTTCTTATTTACAAGTAGACATTCCTCTAAGTCAAATATTACCCAATTGTCTTTATCTGTGCTTTGACTTAACTTAGCAAGTTATGACACAAGCCTTCAACATAATATACGTCTTGGACTTGTATGCCTTTTTTTTTTTTGATTTCACCAATTCTTGCTATCTCTTTGAATTGATTTCCTCCAAATTTTACCCAATTTTCCTTTCTTTTTATGTATACACGATAAAGTATAATGACCTTTTCTATTACAGTAATTGCAATATGTGAAAGGATTTGATGTATGTACAGAATGCTGAAAATAACTCAAGTAAGTCTTACCTCCTGCTTTCTTTCTTCCTTTCCTTTTATCTTATTTTGTATCATATCCAATAACAGATCAGTCATTTACAAATCGTTAAGCCTGTAAAATTAAATTTGACATCTCACTTCCTTTGGTGAATTTTTCAAGAGTTCTCGTGAGATCAATGCTTTTCTCTTTCAAAGAAGAATAGTTTTCACAATCCTTTTCTAAAACATTTTTGAGTTTTTCTTCTAGATTTTTGTTCTTCTTTTTGAAAACAACTAATTCCTTAACTACTTTGATGAATTCAGAATGTAAAGCATTATATTCAGAGAGTAATTCATCATATGTAGGATCAGAATCAATTACCTCTTCTTCTTTTATTTCTTCTTGAGCAACCAAGCAGATATTAGCTACTTCTTCATCATCGCTCTCTTTATCTGATGAACTGCGCCTCTCCATATGGTGGATACAAAGGCTTTCTTCTTGTTATAGAACTTGCCTTTTCTCTTTTCTTTATTTTTTTGAGCTAGTTCTTGACATTCTGATTTGATATGTCCTGGCTTTCCACATTCATAGTAGATGATGTGTTCTGTACTGCTTGTTCCTCCTTTCTAAAAGTTCTTGAATCCTTTGGCCTTTCTTGTAAAACTTTCTGAATCATTTTATTATCAGACCCATTTTTTCATCATTGAAATCTTCATCATCTTCTTGGGTTGGGTTTCTTCTTTCACTTTTAGTGCAAGACCTTTCTTCTTCTTCTCTCCAATATCTTCTAGTTCTCATTTGAATTTAATTTGCTTTCATATTCAGAGAGGCTTTCGAATAAAGAAGCAACTGATCATATTGATTCACCTTTTACTTCCTTTATCGCCGTGACTTTGGCTTCCCATTCTTTTGAAAGTAAGTTCAGTATCTTTCTTACTTGGGTATGTTGATAATAGATTTTCTCAAGTGATGCAAGTTGATTAACATGAGTATATCTAAGTTCAAATTCAGCTATTGATTCACCTGTTTTCATTCAAAGTAAATCAAATTCAGTAACTAGCGGTAGGTGAGTATTTCGGACGTTGCGGATGATGTTTGACTTTTCTCTTAATGCAAGATCTCTTCATTATTTCTCTGCAAATATACTTAGAAAACTAATACAATGAAAGACTAGTCGTATAGATAACAAATCATTGAACAATGGTTTAAAATTATACTTTATGTAATGCATTACTCGAGTGGCTACTCGAGTGAGCTTTTAAGAGAGTTAAGTCAATGACTGTGACCTGATTACTGGAGTGGCTACTGGAGTGATTATTATCCATTACTCGAGTAATCCCTTAAGTAACCTCCTTAAAAATATGCCAGATAGTAAGTCAACGTTGTCTAATCGATTACTCAGATAATCCATCGAGTAGTTCATTTTATAAAACTTTGTAGACTTGCATACTTGAGTGATCCCTCAAGTAAGTGTTTCTTTCCTTCTTTGACTACTCGAGTGATCCCTCGAGTAATGCTTGCAATTCTTCTATCATTACTCGAGTAATCCCTTGAGTAAAGTCATCTAAATCTTGGCCAAGAGTAACTTTTCCTTTGTTTACCTAATTACTCGAGTGATCCATTGAGTAATGCTTTCTTTTCATTTCATGTTACTCAATTGATCCCTTGAGTAATGTCACTCATTTCTTGGCCGAGAGTTATTGCATCACTGCTTCTTTGATTACTCGAGTGATCCCTCAAGTAATGTTTCAAATAACTTTGCAGATTACTCGAGTGATCCCTTCAAGTAATGCCATGCAATTTTCGATAGAGAGCTTCTGGAACAATTTCTCACATATTACTCGAGTGATCTCTCGAGTAATAAAGGATCATTACCCGAGGGCTTACTCGAGTAATGCCTTTAAAAACCTGCTAGTGATGCTTTTCTCTGTTCTCTGTCTTTTAGTTCTTCTTTATTACTTGAGTACCTACTTGAGTAATAGTCTTTCTTCTGCTATAGATAACTTAGTTCCTTTGTTCAAACCTTTTTGTTTATTATCAAAACCTTTTGTAATATTCATCCAATCTTTGTTATCATCAAAACATATGGGATCTAACAATATATATATATATATATATTTCCCTTGCTTGATTGTAGAGCATCTTGAAAGGGCAAGAGAAATTGATCTCATATTATCTTCATCTATTCCTTTCATAATTAACTAGTAAGAGTTTCTTTATGACAATTACTTTTGACTTTTCAACTCTCAAGTTTACTTGACTATAAATAACTCCTTCTTGATTCATTTTAAGCCAAGCAAATTATTTCTCCATTTCTCTCCCCTTTTTAACCAAAAATACCAAGGGAAAAGGAAAATATTTATTGCTTCTTGTATTGTTGGTTAAATGACTATTTTGCCTATACATTTTGTGATTTTCGCCCAAAATTGGTAGCATTTACACCTAACTTTGAAAATTTATATATTTATTTGTAGACTTACAATTGAGGTACTTCTAAAGACTACTTAACCCTTATTGAGTCTAGTTTCAAGGAAAAATATAGCCTTTAGCCAAATAGGAGTTGAAAATTTCCAGAATTTCATTCTTTGGACCCTATTCCAGAAAGTAGCCAGTTTCACTGGGTAAACTTCAAAAATTCATAACTTTTTTCTACAGCTCCAAATGATCTATATGACCTATCAAATTAAAGCTTAGAGTGCCTCTTTCATTTTAGAAAATTTCACATTTTTTGAACATCATTTGATCATCTAAAATCACATGACAATGTTGCCATCCCACCAAAAATTACACTGGCAGCACTATTCACATTCTAATTTTCAGTGTTTAATTCCTATGATCCAGAATTTATAGCCGGAGGCTATTTAAGGTGGGACAATATACACCATTTTATCCTATTAAATATCTTATTACGTAAAGAGAATATTAGTGATAAAAATTGCGTTGTTACAACATATATCGATATTATTTGACATTTTCTCATATAATAAAATAAAATGTATAATTAAACATACAAAAATAGTGTAACTATAAGTGAAACCAAGTTAGAAAATATGATGACATGCTTCATCAAAAGAAAAAAAAGAAAGGAAATATCATGACATGGATGTATCACACACTAAGAAAAAAATTCTTACTTTTCCTTTGTAGTAGCAGTTATTTTTTTTCCTCCCCATTTGTCATTCTCACTTTTGTTATTTGTGTTTTCTATTTTGAATAAGAGGAGGTCTTCATACATAAGTGTATATTTGTTCATTGTTTAAGCCCTTTAAACATTTCTTCCATTGCTAATTGGATATTTATTAACTTCTTATTTTTATTTTACTCCTCCTTGAAACACAAGCCCTTAATTATACTGAGAAATGAATGTAGATACTTGCCTTGTGAGGTGTAACACCTCATCCTTAAAACCCATATACATAATATACAAGTCCAAACAACACTTACCAAATAGTTCTAAATATTATTTGAATGGTTTAGTTTTAAACGAAAACATTCAGTAATTAAAGGATTTTATAACAAAAGAATCATAATGTTATGGCAATCAAATATAAAGTGGCATAACATGTACTCTAGGAGCACGACAGAGCCTTCAATGCTTACTCCACTTGTGCATTCTTGTACTTCCTATTATAACATTTACTTGAAAAATGTTAATATGAAGGGAAGAGATTACATGTCTCAGTATCTACTAAAAGTTTCTACTGTACACAAGCAAACCATATATGATTTTAAAGAAAGAACTTATTACATATATATTTGCATATATCATGATTCTCATACACTACAATTTTAAATTTAATCATCATTATGCCAATCTCTATTTTTATCACAACATGTAATATACAATTATGCAGTATGCAATTTGCAACCTCCCTTATATCACTGTTCATCCTTATTATGCTCACTGGAGTCATAAGCTAACACATAGTCCAACAAAAACTTTTCTGCTTGACAGGATTGTCCCAAGCTCTAGTTCTTAAGATACATCCAGCTAAAGGTGCAGAGCATAAGTATGGACAATAGCGCCTCTCCTTAAAAGAACAAAACCAAGGAGGTGTCACATGTCCCACAACTCCAATGCAACTTGGCCAAAATAAAAGATAGAATAAGGGGCCCTGACAAGTGCCATCTACTATGCATCGAGTGATGACATACCACGTGGTAAAAGATCTCATATACAAATTCCTCCTCACTCCAACCCATCACAAATGCAACCGCTATGACAGTTATATTCAATCACTAATAAATATAATATCATTAAAAGACAATGTACAATAATCATATTTCCATTCATATCAAATATCTATTGAAACATACCTAAAAGGAAACAATAATCCAACAATACAATAATTATAATTAAATTATTAACTCTGTGAATAAAGTGAGTTATAAAGGAATTTACTTGTAATGTTACTCACTTGAGAATTTACAATACATACACATATACATATAATTCAGTCCATTTTTTTATTAGAAGATAGTCATTCAAAATCATACACAATTCACAAGTATATAGAAGAATATTCAGAGTTATCTGCTGCTCCCTAACTTTTAGGTAATCACACAAAGAGTTAACCCTAAGTTCTCAACGAGAGTCTACAAAATCACACAAATAACCATATATTAATATATATAACTTAAAACTACTCTAAAGCCTTAAGAATACCCTCTATGACTAATATTATGCACACACCTAACTTTCCACGGATTCCACTATTTTATTTAGATATAGTATTATTTAGGAATAATTATTTTTATAAAAGACAACAGATTTTAAATATATATTTATACTTGTATATGTAGAATTGGTAATTCAACCTAGGTTAGTGGGTTATGTAATATCCCAAATTTTGGGCTTAGGACTTTGAGGATAAGCTTATATCAGGCAGACTACTAAGCCTAGTTCAGGAAGAGTCCCAAGAATGTCGAGAGATAGAAAGACTCTAGGCAACTATGTGATCCAGCCCTATAGGGCAGAGAGCCCAGTATACGTAGGTAGTAGGATCAAAGGTCAGATCAGATGTTCACAGGACACATATATGGTGCCATTGGGTTGGTGGAAAGATGCCATCTAGATATGTCATTAGGTATGGGACTGATTGGTCGAGCGAAATATGTCAGTGTGGTGTGCACATGACATTTTCAGGATAGACATGTGTACCCTACGTTTTTGGAAAGACATTGGTATGTTGTGCCATATGGGGCCTACATACATACACTAACATGGCATCATCTTGTGGGCTTCGATATGCATAATGCAATCTCGAGTAAGTCCCGAGTGAAACACCAATAAAGTAACTTTATTAAAGTATCTTTAATAAAGTAAGTCATGATAGCTAATGATGACAGAACTTTTATGTTGGCACTACAAGAAATTGACAAGTGTCCCTCATCATGACAAAATATAAGAACACTTTTATGTTGGATGAATGAGAAGATAACAAGTGTCCTTCATGATGACCTTTACTTCTGGCCTTTTATGTTGGCATCCTCAAGACGCGCCACCTAGCACTTGAGTCCAAGGAATCCATCAGTGCTCAGCCCGATCATGTACTTGACTTCCTGAACACCGAATGTAATATCCCAAATTTTGGGATTAGATGCTAGAGAATAAGCCTGAATTAAGTAGACTACTAAACCCCTGTTTAACAGGTGTCCTAAATCTATACCTTAACATTTTTTATATCTTTGAGGTATTAAAGGGAATAAAATGCTGAATTAAGGAGTATGAGAAATTTGTATACTAAAACAGAATTTATTGAAGCTGCAAGTGAATGCCATTTCATTGCTTCAAGTGAGGCAGTGAGTTTGTCATATGGTTTTGGATGACCAATGATGAGTAAAAGTTATGAAATTTTATAGGATGAAAGTAGACATCCTAAGCTTTAATTTGATAGGTCATATGTGAATCATTTGAAGCTATATAAATTATTAATTTTTGAATTTAGGCCAAAAAAACTGGAAAGTTTCTGGAGCAGTGTTCACAAAAATTAATTCTGGGAATTTTGTGCTTCCAATTGGCAAACGTCTATATTTTTCCTTTAAAATATACTTAATAAGGGTTCTATAGCCTTTGAAATCACTCTTATACGAGGTCTAATTATTTAGTTATGAATTTTAAAATTTAAGGCAGAAAATCTGCTAGAATTTCTGATAAATTCGAAAAAAAAGAAATAATGTGATGGCAAGTTTTGACATTATGAGGTACATGGAAAATTCATTTGGGCCGATGGAAGGACCTCCTAGATGTCATTTATCATGGACCAAGGACGGGAAATATGATTTACATGCTATTGGGCTTATAGCATAAAGTTTGGTTACATAAAAGTCTTATTTTTGGAATTTTGGAAATTCAAAGAATTATGTTATAATTGTAAGTATTATAAAATAACATTTTTGTCTCCTTCCTCCTCCAAAAACTGAGGTAAATAGCCATAAACACAGAGAGGGAAGGTGCAGATTTTAGAGAGAGAGGGAGGAAGAAATCTCACAAGGTAAGTCGATTCCTCTGACGATTTAGCTCCTAACACGTATAACTCTGCTCCTAAGCTACTCTTTTATGTTATTCAAGGTTTGTGAATCTTGTGAAGCACAACTTTTGGTGTTGGGAAGTTAGGGTTTTCGGCCGCATCAAGGAGAGCTGAAGGAAGCGAAAGGTAACTTCCAAACCTTCGAATATCGATTGTTTTGGCTGCTGAGTAGTTTAATCGATGAAATTTTGTTAGATTGTCTTTGTTTGTTAAATTGGGAAATGTGGTGCTGGAAATGTTATGCTGCCAAAATTAGGACCAAATGGTAGTTGTAACATAATTAAATAGTTGATAAAGTGATTAGGAGTAGAAAGGAACATGTCTACGAAGTTAGAATCCAAAAACCCCAATTTTCCCCAAAGTTTCTATAAGTTTCGGCCAGGGCAATATCATGCGGTTAGAGTTGGATTTTTGATGTTATGATGATTCCATAGAGTTCAAGAGGAAAAATTAGGCGGGGTTACAGTTTATCACCTTTCAGAAAAGCCCTAAAAAGCATAATTATGAAAACGCCCCTGAAACTCTAAAATAGGGGTTGCCAAAGGCATTTTTGTCATTTGGTAGTGAATTTGGTAATTTTGAGTTTGGAAATGGAATCTTTAGATGAAATTATGACAGAATAGCCCATGTCAAAATTGCGGGAAAAGTACGGTCGAACCACTTACGGTGGGGTCGGGCTGGGTCCCTGAGGGCATTTTGGAAATTTCTCAATATAGACTCATATAACCCCTAGAAATACTATATAAGTGTGTAAATTGTATATTTAGTATTGGAGGACTAAGTTGAGAGCCTAGTCGTTGGCACGCTTTACAAGACACACATTTCGAGGAGGAAAAGGGTTAAGGTAGGGGACTTATCTTATTTGCATGTATTTGATATCTCAACTGTGTAATGATGTATATGATTACTTTACTTGATTGTGTAGATCATATTTGAATAAATGAAGCTTTGTTTCTATTTTGCTGTGATCATATTTTTTTTGCATGAAATATTGAGCATGCAGAAATTTCATTATGGGGCATGCATCTAGTTAAAGCTAACATGTCATACACATAGTATCTATCATGCATGCATTATGGTATATGTTTCCTACTGAGATTCTCCTGAATCTTACCCTCCCCTATCAACAATTTAGACAGGAGGAGACAGAAGGTATGCTGAGGACAAAGAAGAGAACCGTTCGAGGGGATTACAGTAGTAGAACGAAGACGGGAGGTTCTTCATTTCACTAGAACAGGTTTAGACACCTTAGTAGCCCTGTGCGACTACATTATATGCAATTATCATATATGAACCCTTACGGGGAATTCCTATAATCAAGCACTTTTTATCAGTATTTTCATGTTATTCGTGTGTTGTCCACCGAACCGCATATCATTTTCCGCAAAGACTTTGAAAAATGTGAAAAATAAGAGAAGGCATAACATTTTAGTATCAGAGAAAGGATTCTGGCTATATAATTATTTGTTCAGAGTAAATGCGGTGGTTCTGGCAACATGATAGTATAATAATATGCTCAATTATACAGTGATTAGAACAACGAAGTGAATTACTTCGGCTAGTTCACAAGCCCCTGAAAGGAACAGACACGCCCCAGGAAAACTGTGGAATACCCGGAAGGCAGTACATGTTACTACACCAAAGAGAGAGCTGGTACAAGGCTAACACGAACACCGAAGGAGCGGGTTTGAGTAAGGCTAAAGTATGGAGCCTCATCATAGAACAGAAGCACCAGTTGGCTAATTAGCATCCAGCCATAGTTATGGGTAGTCATGTGACAGGTAGATAAGCCACAAAAAGATAAGACAGAGACAGATCCAAGTTTTATTACTAATCCCAGAGTTGGAGTAGTATACTTGATGCGTGGTTCACAACCAGATCGAGGATTATAGGAGGATGTCTAGAGCATATACCTACGGGATGTCTGTGTGTACGACACCCCAGTGGCCCAGTATACAATATACATGGATAAACTAAGCCTAATGGTAGGTGGTCAGGGATAAGTTAATTCAGGGATTCTGGATGACATAGGGATCCACACAACACTGCACTTCTTTTCGAATATAGTGTTTTGGTCTGGAAGAAGAATAAGATTGCAGAGCGAAGTCTAACATACAATGATATGAATTCCATAAATAGTGTTTAGTTGGCTGACGATAGTGGGCATGACTCTCAAGGTAAGGGAACCTTGGGGTACCAGTGGATGGGAATAGATACAACTGGTATTTGCATTTTGACATGGGTACACAAAAGTTAAGCGTGCTTAACCTAGGGAAATCTTAGGATGGGTGACCCCTGGGAAGTTACATGCACATGTTGTGATATGTCATGTAATAGGAGTAAGCACCTGTTGTACAGTAGTTCAAAGGACTATAAATTGTTACAGGGCTTCCCTGGCTACTGCAAACATATATTATATGTGATTTCAGGAGTACCTGTGTAACTAACACTTGTAAAACGGCAGAAATGCCCTTATGATTACATAAAATTTACATCTTCCTTGTTTCCATATAGTGAAACATAAAAATAGTAAGGCCAAGAGGTTCAGATGTTTGGCATAGTCAGGAAGTTAGACCTAACCTAATATAGCAAACACATGGCAAGTTAATAGAACAACAAACAATGATTAATGATCATCAGGAATGTTATCTAGGAAAGGCCAATGTAGTGACTTTTTCTTTCATACACTATGTGATTATCTATATGCCGTATATGCCATGTTTTATGACAGGAGTTGTAGACAAACAGCTTAGTTGTGGTGTGGAACCCAACTGGGATAGAGAAAATTTTTGGGTAGTTAGTTGTCTGAATCGGAACAGAGAAACATTTCTTAGCAGGCAGTTGTCTATGCAAGAGTAGGGCATAAGTAGGGATCATACAATCATATGATCCTGAATAATGCATGCAACCAGTGAGGGCATATGTAAGGGGTCATACAGTTATATGATCCTGAATAATGTATGCAGCCAGATAGTCAGATTTATGGTGTTATAATTCTGTTACTTATATGGTGCGTGGCATATTTATTTATCACATTTTGTATAGATGATTGTGGTTTACTACGGAGGCCAAGTAGGATCTAACTGAGGTAGTAAGATAAAGGTAGGCAGACAGTGTAGCCTCACCTACATTGTATTTAATAGTATGAAACCTCAGAGTGGCGCAGCGGAAGTCAATATGAAACAATAACACAACTGAATGGAATAGTAAATTTATGTGTAACATTTGAGGATAAATGGAGAGGTTAATGTTTGCATTAGTGTTGATCATCTCAAAACATAATATGGCCTTGATGGTCAACAGTGTTACAATATGTGTGACGTATAGTGAACAATAGTGTGGTAGCACATCAGTGCATGTTAATCAACCCCATGATCAGTATGCAACCCTAACGTGGCCAGGAGAGAATCTTGGTTGTACCGGCAAAAATCACGAGTAGCCTTGAGGCCGAGAGGCGGTGCATAAAATATGCTACTAAGCGGTATGCTATACAGTGACATGACCGATGTGGTCAACAGTGTTACATCCTGTATGAGGTACAGTATTACATCCTGCGTGGTGTACAGTGTGATGACTTGTATAGTCAACAGTCACACGACCCTTATGGTTTGTGGTGACACATGTTAAATGGAATTAGCATGAGCCCTATTGTAGTAAGGCAAAATGGTGGTGAACACCTCTCAACAACACCAGTATTAACAATTTCAGATCCACAGTTGACCTTTATGGTCTTCACAGATGTAAGTAGGTATGAATTGAGATGTGTTCTGATACAACAAGGTCAAGTAGAGGCATGTGCATCTCAACAGCTGTACCCTTACAGAATCAATTGTTTGAGTGGGATGAATAATATGAATATTGTGAAAAGAGTTCACGATGCCGAAGTTAAAGTTTTAAAGGCACCAATGTTGAATATACCCAGTCTCAGTTTGATTTTATTATGTATTGTGATGTAATGTGAATAATCAAGGGTTGGGGTGCGCTCTACCCAGCTTTATTGTGTTGTGTACTACAATGTGAACTATATTGTGTACCATGATGTGAATGAACTGGGATCGGGGTATTGCCATATGCAGTAAAGTAGAGCTAGTTCAGATGATGGCGAATTTGACTACATTATTAGGGGTTCTCACTTATGGGGGCACTTACCCCAACATGGCCAGTATGGCTAGCCACTAGGCTGCTTGCATTGGTGTTCTCACTTGATGTTGAAACTGGGAGTAATTCTGGAATAGTGAGGAGAATTGTTGAATTCTGTATTTTTTTAGTTAAAGACAACAATGGTTCATATTTTTCCTATATATAAGACTTAAATAGCTTTCCATAGGTTTTGGAATCACCCCGTTTCAATTTTTCTAGAATTAGTTATGATTTTTTGAAGTTCAGCCAAGAAACCAGATTTTCCTTGGCCGCGGCCCAAATGTTTCTGACCATTTTTCGACTGTGGCCAGGGGATTTTTGGCCGCTGCCAACCCCTAAAAATCAGCATTTTTCACTTCTGAAATGTCATTTTTGGTATAGTCTTTCCCAACCCTTTAAAGCATATGTTTGGGCTTCTAGTAGCCACTTAAAGGTCTTAAATGATAACAACTTTAAGCATTTTGGAATTGAGTTTTGGTTTAGAGAATAACTCTTCGCCCATAATTATGGTTCTAAGATTTGATGTTAACCCTATCTGAGAAAGACCAGTGCCAGACCAGGTGCGGAAAGAATAAGGTAATGACCTTTCTCTTATGTTGTGTATGATACATTGTATGCATGACTTATCATTGAATTGTCGTTGTGAAATATGTCGTATAAAACTTTGCTGTTGTGAATTATGTGGATGTGAAATATACCATCATGCATTGCAGTGTGAGTATTATAGCGTAAGCAGTCGTAGGGGTGATGCACGTCACACCTACCCCTGCTATTGTAATTTTCGTTGTTGTTGGAAATTGTGCCCTAAGGGCCAATCATTATACTTTGAACATTATTATTTTAATGAAATTTCTCCATTCTGTTATCATATTATTTCCATGTTAACTGTGATAATTGTATCCTTGGATAATTCATGAAGATTGTCCTAAAATGTCCCTAGTCGATCATCTATGCGGGAGGAGAGATGAAACAAGACCAGTATGACTTTGATAAGATATGGAGATACGAATCAAAGTCTTAGGCACTTGTAAGAGTACATGGTACTGGACTGACCCACTATGAGAAAGCTACATGGATCAAGTTACAAGCTTTTCTCATGTATAACCAAGTCACAATGCCCTTAGACCTGAGGTCATCATGGATTCCTACATGAGAGTTGCTAAGCTTTGAATTAGTCAAAAGTCACTTTTAACCGGGTGATGATAAAGGCTACGATCGGGCTTAGTGTTTTTTCATGTAGAGGAATATGAATGATCAAGATGAAATTTTTCCCTCATATTAGTAGAGAGATATTACTGGGCCCCTCGATGAGTGAGTCTGAGAAATGTATGGCTATACTACGATGGAAAGGAGTTTCCATTTCTATTGTTAGGCTACTTAGGAATCAAGAAAGCAATGGTCAGGAACAAGAGGATGACATTATCCATTCTTTATCCTTGACCCATATATCGTGTAACAAAAGGGACGTGACATGGTTGTATGACAGGTTGTATCGTGATAACGATCCTCATATGAATTGGGTAGTCGTAATGTCTTGCTAGAGGCCGCTTGCGACTTTTGGGTTAGTACAGTTATTGGCTCACTGCCAACTTCATATGGGCCTACAGGGTCACACACAAGAATGACCCAACACGAGATAATGTTTAATTTAGGGTGGACGAATTTTATACTTATATATATAATATAAAATTCATTAATAATATTATATAGATATATATTTTCAAAATACATATCTTATATATATTATACATATATGTATATATATTATATGATATTATTATATTGTGTTAGTTTTAAATTTAATTTATTAAGATATATTAAATTTAATAACTAACATGATAGAGATATAGTATCTCAGATTTAATTTATGAAGATAAATTAAATCTAATGGCTTTTTATTTGGATTAAATAAATAGGTTAAATTAAAATGTTGGACAGATTTAATTTAAATTGAATTCATTTAATTATCTCATCAAGATAATTAATTGTTGATTAATTTCAAAATTAATGATGATTAATTTTGAAATTTGAATATAGCCCTCATAGGTTATAAACTTGATAGAGCATATATACTTACATGCGCATGAGAATTGAGAGCCCCAAGGGAAACCGTAAAAACATTGGAGGCACTAGCACACAGTCTCTATTGGAGAGCATTCGTGTGATACCGGTAGAGGGAGCGGACCTAACATGTTGTCTCCTAGAGATCGTGAAAACCCTAAGTTTAAAGTGGTATGAGTTCTTTCTAACCCGATTTAAATGTTGTTGATAGATCCTCGATTAGGATCGATAAAATTTTAAAATTCTTCCATGTTTGAATTGTGGTATTGTGAATTGTCAACTATTGAGAAACATGCCGGTGTGGCTATGTTGTTGTGAAATATGCCATATGGAACCCTGCTATTGTGAAACATATTAATATGCCATTGCGCATTGTAGTGTGGCCATTACAACATGAGCAGTCGTGGAAGTGATGCAAGTCACACCTACCCCTGCTGTTGTAAATGCCATTATAAATGATGTTGTTTTGTCGCTGTGTTGTGATTTGCTTACATGCTTTGTGGTTGTGCATATTATAAGTGAATTGTTACTATTGGGATTCTTTAGAATCTCATTCTTTCCATTGACAAATCTACAGATAGGGCAAGCGACTCAAAGAAAAAGCAGGTGACGAAGGGGCGATTGAGCTCCTAGTAGGGGACTTACATTTTAGAATAGTTGGTTATCATGCTATTAATTATTGGATATTTCATTGGGGATTTGATGTAATTATTGTATATATTGGACCGTTTCTTGTAATCCCCTATTTGGGAAACTGTAAATAGGCGAATGTGCCTTGTAAACCCTTTAGTTGATATATGAAACCCCGAGTATTGCCGGGAATTTTGTTTACACTCTGATATGTATGAATGCAACTGAACTGCACAGGTTAATTTTATTCGAAATATGAATGTGAGACCGGATTAAATAGGTTTTAAAAGAAATTTTTGAAAACCTTGTTTTGGGGATGGCATTTTTAACATGTTTCAAATTATCCTTTAGTCTCTAATTCAAATTAATGATGCATTATCAAATTATAATTACAGCTAAGGAGGTAGGGGGTTACAACTTGAGTCATCACTCAAGTGTTCACTTTAAGTGATGCAACTCAGAGAATTTGAATTAAAGAATATAATACCGTACTCAAGTAATGTCGTAATCACTCGAGTCATGGTCCTCTGTAGTCCATTGATGCATCGTTGCCTAGTCAATGTTACATGTTGTGATAAGTACTCAGGGATTGTGACACATAATTTCTGCAAGCACTTTAAGATACCAAGATGAGCTCGGAATAAGGCCTTAAAGTTTTGGTTGACCAAATCACAGAGTTGTCTAATCTTGCCATTCATAGAATGATGAACTAATCATTATTCGTGTCAAACTCTGTGTGATTGTTGAAGCTCCTCTCTTAGATAGCCTTAGATAGATGGACCAAAGAATAAAGGACCAGGGAGACCAGCTCTAGCAAAGTGTTGTATCTCATCTATCCTTGAAGTCTTAGATCTTATCCTCTACGCCTCTTATGTTAACTTAGAGTAAGGTTCAGTAATTTAAACCGAGTGGTTGCAAATCACTTGGAGTGATTGCAATTTGCTGATTACTTGGAGTGATCATCAGATTACTTAGAGTAATTGTAGATTACTTGGAGTGATCTTCAAAATTACTTAGAGTAATTGCGAATTACTTGAAGTAATTGTAGATTACTTGAAGTGATTGTTAGAATTACTTGGAGTAATTTCATATTACTTGAAGTAATTGCAGATTACTTGAAGGTCCAATGTTTAGTAAGCTACATTTTGAAGTTTTGATTCACCAAAGTACATAACTTCCTAATTCTTTCATCAACAACCTTAATCAGCTTCTCATCGGTTTTGGTAATATCAAGTGAAGCTCAGTCTGTTTGAATGGTAAATCCAATGAAGAAGGCTCCAGATGAGGATTGTACTTCATTATCTCTGATTGCCTTAGGTTCTGCTGTTTGTCTTCAGTTAGTACCACCTACTAGTGACTAGTGTATATTCACATTTTGGATGTGCAGCTTCTTAACCATAGAGGTCCTCACAAAGAGCTCATTTGGCTTTAGGTATCAAATTTTGTTAGTCTTGAGTAATAGAAATACCAAATGAGGGTATGTGGTTGGAGTATGCCTTGTAGAATTATATATATATCTCTTAGTCTCTGAAAGACATGATCTCTCAAATGTTCCTCTCCTTCTCGCTAATAATATAGACCATTATATGATTAATCTTCTCAATGAAGTGAGTAAAATTATTTATCTTGTTTACCATAGCTCTAGTGTAGGTATAGCAGATAATCCAGTGAAGAATAGACATAAAGCAAGGATTGTAGTTGAGAATCCTCATAGGCTTACCCAGCTTGATGATTTTGTACATATCAAGTTTATCGTATTCTTTGAAAGGTCTAGTGGAAGGGCTTCTTGATCCCTATCCATTCATTGATCCTCCTACCTGAGATAGTGACTCTATTGATTATTGTTTTCAACTTCTCCTTAATCACAACTGCTTCCTCAAAGAATAACTCAGCAGGCTCCATGTTGCGGTAAAGATGTCTAATTGCCTTTGGCATTAGTGATGATGGCTGAATAGTGAAGGCTTATAGTGTTGGAAGTATGAATTCAACTAATAAGTACCCTTGGTCTCTTGGCTTGAGCTTCTTCGAATTGAATTATGCTAAGCCCACTAAGAGGTCTTCTTTCTCTTTCTCTTTCTCTTTCTCTAATTACACCACTAGTTAGTTATTTGCTAATGATGGGGTGTCACTCAATTGATTACTTGAGTGATACCATAGATTTAGCTTCTGCTCACATTGAACACTACCAGTTACACCTCCTCTATTAGCCTATGATCTTTGTATCCGAAAGTAAAGCATTTTGATTCAACTCCTGCAAAAGTATAAATATATGCTCTTTGGTACCTATCTTTCTCTAGGTCTACACAGTATTAGACATTATAACTCTTATGCTCTTATACAATTAAATCATATGATATTTGAGCAAAGAGTAAGATAATCAACAAAGACCAGAATATAATTTTTCCCAATTAAATAAATTCAAGCAATTGAATCATAAAGGGTAACGAACAAATAATACCAAGAATGATAATTTTCAAAGATCAATGACAATTTGTAAATACACTTGATAAAAAAATATGTCATTGATAAGATTTTCATGCAATTCAGGATCAAAAGAGTAAAGAATTTATCCATGATGACCAACTTTTATGACAAGATAAATCATGAATGAAATCAAGTTTTCTAAGAAAAATAATGAAATATGCAAATTGTTTCAAAATCTCAAATGTAATTTCAAATCATGAATATACATTGTGAAATTGAGATTTCAATACATGCAAAACTTATTTTTGAAACATATTTACAATCGATGCTCATGTTAAAAATAGTGGAAGTCAATACTTATAAAATATATTAGAAAGCTTCACTTTGAAGTTCAACTAAGATAACATGTTAATAATAAGAGTTAACATGTTAGAGAATTTTCCAAAGAGCAAGAGTCATATAGATAAAGAATTCAGGCAAAAAGGCATAGCTTGAATATATAAGTACAATGACTTTGCTATTGACCAAGAGATAACATTGACTCTTGTGTCTTGAAAAATAAGAACAATCAACTTAAACATTTGAATTCAAGATACTAGTTACTCAGAGATATATGATGGCAATGGTTAATGTGTTCGAGCAATAAAATGAGTACAAATAAATTATGAATGATTAAGGACATACTCATTAGTCCAAATGACTAGAGTTCTCGAATATTATCCTAGTAAGTTATTCCACTAAGGATTTATGCATTATGCATTAGGCTTTCACAAATTGAATTCTTCTCTAGGAAATAGGCTTGAAATTCATAGATGATCAACTTGTTTGACATGAGGTCTAACTCGTTTAAAGAACGAAATTAAGGAGTTCAAGCATTGGATAGCTCATTTAAGAGCAATGATCAATAGGTCAATGATGGGAAACCCCTAGTGGATGAATTTGAAGCATTTCTGACATTCAGTATAAAAGTACTAACTTCTAATTTTGAAACCGATTTGAATGCAAACAAGATAAGAATAATTTTCAAATAATGTGTATGCATTTTTATAAACAAGATGAATTTGGAATCTAAGTACATTTTTGAAATGTGCATTTCAAAACTCAAAGACATAGAAAGATTATGCACAATTTCACTTTTAGTCCATTTCACAATCTAAAAACATTTTGAAAACCATAAAAGATCGATTGCTAATGGTATGCAATAATGAGCAAGTATTCATTACCCAATTTAGTTCATATAAACACAAGATATGAAAAGATATAGAGTAAGGATTAGATATTAGCATAATTCCCCTTGTCCTTGCGATAACTTGCTTGGTTTTGGTGAAATAATATTAATTTTCCTCCTTTGCATATACAGCATCAAAATCCATACTCCAAATTCAGTATCATCAAGATAAGAATTTGTTTTCATGTGGCAATAGTCTTGAGAAGCTTTTTTTATCCTACAAAACTATATAAATTTATTTTTCTTCATGGTATCCAACCTTTGCCTTAGATACTTGGAGGATTGCGTTTGCTTACCCACTACATCTTTTTATGTTGTTGATACTTTGAATATCTTGCTTTAAGTACTCGCAACCTTCTCTCAAAATATGTAGACTCTTGGAGTCTTTTACTTGATTCTTGAGAGATCCTTCTTTTCTTGTTCTCCTCAAGATAGTTAAATGGTACACTATGGTAGTCCATTCTTGAGGTGAAACATACTCCTTTTCTCCATTGCCTTTCTTTGTGGTTAAACTTTGTAGTTCAATCAATGGGTGCTCTAAGAGTTCCCCTTTTCGATATGGATGATATGAACCTCTTTATTGGTGCAAGATAAACTCTTGGCTTTTTCTTTATCTTCTCCGTACCCTTATGTCCATTCTTCTTATGATCAGTCTGCACATATAAAGTACTAGATGGACATTTTGGTACCTACTTATACTTGGGTCCTTAAATGTTAGCATTGGACTTTACTTATCTTTTCAGAACCCAAACAAATTTATTTCTCACATTAGAATTTCTCCTTATATAGCATACGTGAGAAATATGACTGATTTACCATAATAATTGCAAATAATATGATGATATGCATTATGAGATTCTATGCAATTATTGTGTCGATTAAGAAAAGACGATCTCAAGATTAGTTTGCCTAAGTTCTTTCTTCCCACATGAATTTCCAGCATGATTGAAAATCTTTTTGTTTTTCTCAATAGGATCAATAATTGGTTGAAAAATAATTTTATGCAGACTTTGAAAGTTAATTTTTAAAATAACTCTAGAAGAATTGTAATTGTTTACCATATGTGCATCTTGAGCTATAGAGGATGATCCATCAAATTTTTTCATAATGAGCTCTTCTTAGGAATCATCTTCTTCTTGTTCTTCTATGTTGACAAGATCATGGAAGTGTTCTATGATTTCTCCTTCTTCATTGTCAACTTCTACTTCTTCATGAACCGTAGGTATGCGGTTTATGGTTTCACATGAATTGTCAATACTTTCAACTTCAACACAATTGTTAAAAGTATAAATAGAATCAAGAGTATTCCAAATATCTCTAGCAGTATAGCAAAATCTAGTTTTTTCAAAATCATTTTCGGTTAAAGCACTATACAAAAATTTCATTGCTCTAATGTTCAACGAAAACATTTTCTTTTCTCTTTCTGTCCAATCCTTTCTTGGTTTGAAATCAAAGACATTTGTGAAAACATCCCACATATCATAATCAAAGTATTTTATAAAAGATGTCATTCTAGCTTTCCAAAATCAAAAATCAATATCTTACAAAATAGGTGAAACTATATAGTCAAAACCTTCTAAAAGTGAATAACACCCATAATCAGCCATTGATAACTCTTGAGACAACTAAGTCTTTTAAACAAGAGTCTAGCTCTGATACCAAATGTTAGAATTGGTTGATACCCAAGAGGGGGTGAATTGGGTGTTTGATAATAACTTAAGACCTTTGAAAATCTTTTCGAATCTTAATGAAAGCAATAAGTATGAAAGTAATGATTTATAAATCAACAGTTAATATATGCTAGAAATATAAGAGTGTCAGAAAAGAGTATGTAAATTGTGATTTATCGTGGTTCTGTCCATTCCACAATGACCAACGTCTAATCCCTAGGCTCCTCCGGAGATTTCAAATCCACTATCTTGTTTAATATGGGCACAAGAAAAGCTTTTTCAAACCTATAAGTTTAGTCAGGCACTTGTGAAGCCTCTTACAAATCTCTTACTAAGATACTCTCTGTAATACCCCGAATTTTGAGACTTGAGCTTAGAGAATAAGCTTGGACTAAGTGGACTGCTAAGCCCTAGTTTAGCAGGATCCCAAATTATGATTACGGGATAATGACTCCAAAAGTGAATGTGATTGGTGATCAATGAACCCTTTTGGAGAATATGGTATGGATTGTAGTCGCTTGTGTTATGAGCAGCGCCAAAACCCTGTATTTGAGTTCAATTATGGATTAACATCTAAATTGAATAAAATAAGGGGAAGGGCATATGTATGGTGTAAATGAATATGAAAATGAGTTTGATGGTGATTCCAAGGGAATTACCATAATCAGGGGCAAAACGGTAAAGTTATCGACCAATTGGTCAGTTGCCGAAGAGGAAATTCATTGGTAACTTCAAGATCAATAGTTAGGATTGAATTGTGTAATAGATTAAGGGGCGGAATCATATGTATGCGTGTGCATGTGAGCCCATGAGAGTTAAAACAAGATGGTAACAAGTGGCAACTTGTGGACCATTGGATCATGGTCAAAGATTTAGCTCTCTTCCCTCTCTCCCTCAAGTCGGTCGTGTGTGTGTAGGAAGCCAAAATCTGCTTCTCTTCATCATCATCACCGTCTCTCATCTCTCTCTCTTGTTTCTCCATTTTCGGTGAGCTCAAGGTGGAGAGAGAAAAAGAAAAGGTGAGATTTAGCTTGGTTAATGTCCTTTAATGCTCAAATACCTTTCTTTAAAGTTGTTCATAGTGATGAGAGCTTCATTGCTATGGTTTAGATTTGGGAAAGAAGGTGTTTTGAGAGCTTGTGGAATTTGGAAAGATGAAGAATCAAGGAGGTGGCTTGGGAAAGAGGAAGAGGTGAGTGTTTACTCCCTTTTGATCTATTAAATGTGATTTATCTTCGTGTAGTAATTGTATTCAGAATGTGAATGTGAGACCAAGTTATAAATGATTTCGAAAGATATTTGTGAAAACCCCGTCTGTTAGATGGGTTTGTAAATTTTTATTTGATTGTTATTGGTCTCTATTTCACCTTAATTACGTAATCCGAATATTAATTAAGGAAGGGGGTTACATTTTGGTATCAGAGCTACAGTTCCTGACAAAGATAGGATTTGCTAGGATAGTGGCAGTAGTTGCTGCCTAAAGTCATAGGAGATGACTTTGTTTATTGTGGTATACACATTAAGTCCCTACTGTTTGAGGATATATAAATTTAAAGGAATATGTGTATACATTATTGTGTTATGGATGTGGTGAGTCAGTATGATTCGCCAAAAAATTTGATGTGTAGACCTAGAGGTGGAGGTAATCAGACTTATCATTTGATTTGAAAAACGAGGAAAATGATTTCTAAAGTTTGTGATAGTGAAGTTCTAGGAATCATGACCAACCTAGATGTTGGGTGAGAAACCCAAGGTGGTATGATGTTACATGTAGTGATGTTATACTGAGCTTGTGTGTGTAAAGGCCTTAAGACCTAGGGGACTGTTGTGCCTTAGGCTGGCAGATATATTTGGATTTGTATAGGAGTAAAGATGCTCTATGGAATTGAGGGAAGTGATTCCTTGGTTCAATTGAGGTTGAGGTCTGAGAATTGAGTTGTGATCCAAGGGTTAGGCTCAATAGTTGGGCTGATTCTTAGGAATTTGAGTTAACCTGGATGGTTTGTGGTACCAGGCTATGGTACTAGCTTTGAATTGAAATGTATATAAGGTATCCTAAAGTTACAGGTGGTTAACCTAGCATAGGGAGAAAGTTATCTACGGAGGATTCAGATCAGAGAGTGCTACCTATGGGAGGTCTTGATCCGAGAGGGCTACCTACGGTGATATCTGATCGGAGAGGCTCTTTGTGAAATCTTCACCTGTGGCCCATCGGTGTTTCGGTGGGAGGACCATGCCTTCGGGGTAGTGGAATACGGGGAATGTGTCTTAGTGAGCTGAAAGGCTATTTATGTGTCTTTCACATGCGGCCTCATGGGGGTTCCCATGACGGAGGACCGTTTCGCTGGGATGGTAGTTTATGGGGGATTGACTATGTGATTTTGTGAACTTTGTGAAAGCCGCCATGACGATAAACCCTAGTATGTAGCCGCCTTGATAACAAACTGTGGAGAGCAGTCACCGTGACGTTGAATCGTAGAGTCAAGCTATGAGAGCCCATATTCTCAACGATGTGTTAGTTATCGCTCGGAATGATTCAAGTTGAATTGAGCCAAGATTTGGCACAGATTGTGAATGTGGTTAAATGTAGTGGGAGATTCCTATGGGATTCCTACTAAATCACCCTGACATTGTGGAAGCACAGATGAGGAGAAAGACCTCAGAGTGCGCAGCGGAAGCGTGGTAATGTGATGCATTTGAAAACTGCGTAGAGCAGGAGCTCGAGGCAGGATGAGCTTGCAGTAAATGTGAATTATGATGCAACAAGCATCGGTGATGAGTATACTCGGTTCCCGCTTGATGTGATTGTACATTGTAAGTCCCCCCGTTCTCCTTTGTGGGGGAGTTCTGGTGTCGTTGGTTGGGTTGTCGGTTGAGGCTGCCAATAGAACCGTCAGGTAGGGTTGCCGATCGAGGCTGCCGGTGAGGTGG
Source organism: Inga oerstediana (assembly GCA_963210345.1). Classification (NCBI taxonomy): domain Eukaryota; kingdom Viridiplantae; phylum Streptophyta; class Magnoliopsida; order Fabales; family Fabaceae; genus Inga; species Inga oerstediana. Next base: position 63,367,463 of record OY723401.1, on the reverse strand, counting down.
GTGTGACATTTGTGAACAAGCTAGGATTGAGGTGTGTTGTGGCCGTAGAGCAGAGCTAGTTTAGCTAATGGTGAATTCGACTACATGATTGGGGTTTCTCATTTGTGAGGGCACTTACCCCAGCATGGCCAACATGGCTAGCCACCAGGTTGGTTGTACCAGTGTTGACCCAAGGCTGAAAGGCGGTGTGTAAAATTAGAGTATGCGATGTGGGTTGTTGTGAAGTTATGTAAGTACGACGGAAGGCCGAGGTATTTGTACAAGTGGTGAAAGCCAAGGTATTTTGGTAATGTAGATACACTGCCACGCCAATAGTCCCTGAGTAGCTAACAATGGTTCGGTTAAAGATTGTGTGTCTTCCTAGCGGTAAAAGGGGTTGAGGGTGGAGTGTGATTGTGGATCTTGTGACACTAGTCACGCATTATTGTGTATATAGCCGAGAGTGCTGTTTTCTTATGACTTATGGGTCATGCATCATTGTGGTAGCTGAATACAGCTTTGGAGCTGTCATTTTATGACTTGTGAGTCATGCCTCAATGTGAAATCTGCCATGGATTTTTGTGTTGTGAAATTTGTTACCACTAGTGGAGTTACTAGTGGGTGTACGGGTGAGGGTAATACTGTGGAAGTGAATACAGCAAGAGTGGAAGTACGTGTGTATACAGCAAAGGCTATCGTTTGGTTTTCTGAGTTATTCCTGGAAGGGGTAGCTAGATTGATGAGAATAGAGTGGTGGTCTATATCGCTCAATTGTCGAGATGTTATGGCTCATGATTTAGAGCCTCCGGCAATTGTGGTTATGTGATGATTGTTTTGTGGCAATCGTACGTGGAGGCGGTTGCATTTATTTGGCAAGTGTGTTCGTGCGGCAATTTTGTAATGAGCAGATTGCGATTTTGTAGCAACGGTGTTGCATCTATGTTTGTGCCAAAGATGTGGCGCTATTACCTGAGTGAGGTGATAACAGAATTGTACGGTGATTAAGAGAATCTCGAGTGTTGTGTGGTTGGAAAGAAACCAAGCACAACACATTAGTCGCATATGATTTGATGATTGTGATTGTGGAGGCTTAGAGTCCGGCTGAACGAGTTCAGTCCACTTGAATTATGATCGAATGAGGTGGAAGCCTCTCGAGTTTGAAACGGTTATCACGTGCATGTAAGAGTGTCTCCGAGTACTAAGATCAGTAAGACAATCAAGCGAAAGGCATTGAGTAAGATCAGTAAGATGATCAAGTAAAAGGCATTAAGCCGTGACATATTGGTCTGTTTTGATTCTTGCAAGAGTCAGACCTATTGCGTATGGATTGTGTGAGTGGTCTAGGAAGGATCGTCCCGATGAGAAAGTACTTTGTGAATCAGAAGCCGTCATAAAGAGGCATCCGAGGTTTATGGTTTATATGATATGACAAATTTTGAGGACGAAATTTATTTGAATGAGGGGAGAAATATAATACCCCGAATTTTGAGACTTGAGCTTAGAGAATAAGCCTGGACTAAGTGGACTGCTAAGCCCTGGTTTAGCAGGATCCCAAATTGTGATTAAGGGATAATGACTCCAAAAATGAATGTGATTGGTGATCAATGAACCCTTTTGGAGAATATGGTATGGATTGTAGTCGCTTGTGTTATGAGTAGCGCCAAAACCCTGTATTTGAGTTCAATTATGGATTAACATCTAAATTGAATAAAATAAGGGGAAGGGTGTATGTATGGTGTAAATGAATATGAAAATGAGTTTGATGGTGATTCCAAGGGAATTACAAATAATCAGGGGCAAAACGGTAAAGTTACCGACCAATTGGTCAGTTGCCGAAGAGGAAATTCATTGGTAACTTCAAGATCAATAGTTAGGATTGAATCGTGTAATAGATTAAGGGGCGGAATCATATGTATGCGTGTGTATGTGAGCCCATGAGAGTTAAAACAAGATGGTAACAAGTGGCAACTTGTAGACCATTGGATCATGGTCAAAGATTCAGCTATCTTCCCTCTCTCCCTCAAGTAGGTTGTGTGTGTGTGTGTAGGAAGCCAAAATCTGCTTCTCTTCATCATCATCACCGTCTCTCATCTGTCTCTCTCTTGTTTCTCCATTTTTGGTGAGCTCAAGGTGGAGAGAGAAAAAGAAAAGGTGAGATTTAGCTTGGTTAATGTCCTTTAATGCTCAAATACCTTTCTTTAAAGTTGTTCATAGTGATGAGAGCTTCATTGCTATGGTTTTAGATTTGGGAAAGAAGGTGTTTTGAGAGCTTGTGGAATTTGGAAAGATGAAGAATCAAGGAGGTGGCTTGGGAAAGAGGAAGAGGTGAGTGTTTACTCCCTTTTGATCTATTATTTGTGATTTATGGTTGACTTTTGTGATTTGTAAGTTTTTCCCTAATTTGGTATGATTGTGGAATGGTGGTGTATTATGGTTAAAATGATGCCATAGTGAGTTTTGGTGTCATTGGAATTGATTTAGAGCATTAGGAGTAAAGTAGTGAAATTTGGGTAATATGGGTGATAAATGTGACCATAGGGGGAAAAGTTTATTTTTATAGGATTTTGGATGTTTTGAGGTTTCCAATGTGTTCCCTGTGTGAAATTATGCTGGAATAGCCTTGTGTTAGAGTTTGGGAACCATTAGGAACATATGTTGGAAGTTTGGGAAAGTTCTGATATCTGCTGCTTTTATGGGTTCTGATAAGCATCACTCGAGTACGCCTGGTCCTCACTCGAATGCAGCGTGGTATCTTCCCTTTTCCCTTCTGTTTTGGTCACACTTATATGTGGAAGTTGTGAGAGTGCATTGGTTCACCCGCGAGTGATGAGGCTTATCACTCGAGTGCACCTTGTGTCACTGGAGTGAGCATGCATTTTGGCACTTGGAGCCGCGTCTTAGGTTAACACTCGCAGGAAGTTTTGTATGAGTGTGAAAGTGCACTTGCAAGTGTTGTGACATTACTCGAGTGTTGAGGGTAGTGCTCGAGTGAGCTTGCCATTTTAAGGGTTAAGTGGCTCTCGGGTGGTCACTTCTAGTGCTTCACTCGGTAGGACTCGGGTGCTTGAGGAGGCATCACTCGAGTGTTAAGGTTATCACTTGAGTGAAAGGCATCTATCACTCGAGTGGGGTCATCTTCACTCGAGTGGTATAGTCAAAAAGGGGATTTTGAGGATTCAAAAGATGGTCTTTTATCAAGTATTTCCCAACCCTTTAGGCATGTGTTTAGGCTTTGAGTAGCCACCTAAAGGTCGTGAATGATAACCAGCTTAAGTGTTTGAAAGTTAAGGAATTGGAAAAAGGGATTAACCTTATGTCCTTGGTTTTGGTTTTAGGGTTTGATGATCGCCCTGATCATGAGCAGCCGGAGCTAGAGCTTACGTGGAAAGAGTGTAGGGAACATCTCTCCTGCATGTATTTGATATTTGTGTTAGTGTGTTGGTGCATGTCTTAGCTTTGCATGATTATGTGCAATTTGAAGCTATGTTTCAATTTATGCTATGGCCATCAGTATATTGTTCGAAGCATTGAGCTTACAGATTTGTCATTATGTGAGCATGAGTTATGTGATGCAAGCATGTCATGCATTAAACATTTATTGTACATGCATATTGATATTGTTTATCTACTGAGATTCTCTCGAATCTCACCCTCCCCTACTAAACTTTCAGACAGGGTAGTGGATCGAGGATGGAGCAGGCACCAAGGAGGTGAAGAATCCTTAGAGTATTTGGGTTTGGTAGTTGGTTGGGATAATTGTATATGATATGGATGTATAATTGAGTACGTATTCGGATAAGGATTTGATTATATGTATGAGATAGATCTGTGTAATCCTCATATGAGGACTTGTATGGGTGATTGTGCCCTGTAAAGCTTTGATTAATATATGAAAAATGGGATTGCCGGAATTATTACATTACGTACTCTGATATATTTAAATGTGATTTATCTTCGTGTAGTAATTGTATTCGGAATGTGAATGTGAGACTAGGTTATAAATGATTTCAAAAGGTATTTGTGAAAACCCTGTCTATTAGATGGGTTTGTAAATGTTTATTTGATTGTTATTGGTCTCTATATCACCTTAATTGCGTAATCCGAATATTAATTACGGAAGGGGGTTACACTCTCCCTTATGACAAGTCTTATGAGCAGAGCAATCCTAAAGACCTTTCTCTCCTGCTTACTCGTGAAAGTCTAATGAGCAGCAACGTTCTCTCCTGCTTACACCACTGTAAGTCTTATGAGCTGCAATGTTCTCTACTACTTGCACCTTGTAAGTCTTTATGAGCATAAAGTCTTACCTGCAATTCTCTCTGCAACTTCTCCATAAGAAAATCAACCCTCTCAAGATCCCTCTACCTTGAGATCAATTCAGAAATAGAAGTGTTTACAGACTCTCGCAGGGTGGATAAAATGCTCACTGAAGTGCAATACGAATAACTCTCTCTCAAATATATATGATGTAGAAAATAGATAAGAATAGAGAGTAATTGGGTCGGAGTGGATGATTCATGATAACATGTTTGCGTTGTTGTGTTCTCGTTGTTATTTCTCTTCGTTGAATGTTCCCATATTTATAGATGAGTTGTGATAGCCATTGGAACCATTTCAACATGTCCGTTAGAGTCCCGTTGCTTCTTCATGCATTTGCTTGAATTTGAAAACTAGCCGTTATGAAGGTTGAACACGCCACTTCCGTAAAGTCAACTTTTTTCTCTTCATATCATCTTTCCATTGCATTCCTGGAGAAATATATTAGACATTAATACAATAAAGTGTTAGAGTGATTAGAAGCAAGATGGATGAATTACATAATCATTTCATTGATTTTCAGAAGCTTTGGATACGTTGTCTATCATATTACTTAAGTGGTCACTCGAGTAATTCTGGGTCTTTACTCGAGTGATTACTCAAGTAATCCCCATCAAAATCTGGCCAAGAGCATTTCTAACTTCATTACTTGAGGGGTCACTCGAGTAATCCTTGGACATCACTTAAGTGATCTCTTGATTTAGATTTGAAATATGCCAAATTACATATAATCGGAAAGCTCTCATCATCTATATTCCAATGCAACAAGAATCACCTCCAAAATCATTGTTTACAGAAAGTTATGATCCAAAGACAATCTACTGTTCCTGACAGTTTTCAAAGTTTCCAATGTCAACTTCCAAATGGCATAACTCTTAGCATATAACTTCAAATATGACAAATTACCTATCAATGGAGAGCTCTTTAAGTCTACTTTCGTATGGAACTAGTTTCATCACAATCTGATATGTAACTTGGGAGTGATGTCCAAAATACCAAAGCTATATTGGAATATCTCTCTTATCTGAACTCCTTTTAATGTTATTTTGGTTTCCATAGTTCGTGTTGGGAGTCTAGTTTTATATGCTACCAGTTTCAGCTCCATCCATATGTGGTTAGAGAGATATCACCAAAATACCAAACCTCTGTTCTACCACACAAAAAAGAGCACATCAGAATTTTCATTACTCTAGTAATCACTAGAGTAATTCTAGGTCATTACTCGAAGGGGCCCTCGAGTAATCACCTCTAAAATGAGGCAGTGGCATATTACTCTAGGGATCACTCGAGTAATCATCTCTGGAGGTAGTATAACTTCCGTATAAGTCATTTTAGCTTCGTGTTAACCCATTCCAACCTTCAGTATCACTTCTAAAAGCTTGAATCTTGATATTCTCATTTGATCTTGGAAGTTCTTCTTTCTTCAATTTCTTTCGTTTTTTTTCTCTTGATGATAATTTTTCATAGCCCAACTAGATTTCTTCTTGAATTGATGATAATTCTTCATAACCCAACTATCTTCTTGAATATCTTCAATCTTCTTCTTTCTTTGCTTGACTAATCTTGAATCTTGATATTCCCATTAGATCTTACAATTTCTTCTTTCTTCCACCCTTGCCTCTTGATTTTTTTCTTGATGATCATTCTCCATTTATGAGGCATTATAAGCAAAATAACATCAACCCACCGTCGGGTTTATGACTAATCTACAAGATATACAAAATTAAACATAGTAGTTAGTCAATGTAGAAGATAAGTATATTATATAAATTTTTGCTCTTAATATTTGACATCATCAAAACTAATAATATCTAACAAGATTGACCTGGGCAAGATGTGAGAAATCATTGCTTATTACATCATTAAACATAATCTTCCATATTCTTTTGTTGAGTATGATGGAATTAGGGAGTTGCAAACATATTTAAATCCATATTATAAGAGCATTACTAGAAAAACTACTATGGTAAATGTTTGGAATTTCTATCTTCATCAAAACGGTAACCAAAAGAAACAGCTATCAATGAGTTCGAGTGGAATATGTTTGACTTTTGATTGCTGGACAACAATAACTACTGAAGGCTATCTTTGCTTGACTGCTCACTTTATTGATGAGAAATGGAATCTTAATAGAAAAATACTTTCATTTTCTAAGATAGAGCCTCCTCACATTGGATTTGAAATGGTAAAAAGGGTGTATAAGATATTGATAGAATGGGGGATTGAAAAGAAAGTATTCTTGATCACTCTAGATAATGCTTCAGCTAACTTTCATAAGCAAATACTTTCACTTCTTGAAGCTCACAGTTCAGGATGGCTTAAGAGTAGCAGAAGGTGCTTCGAACAAGATTAGGAGTAGCATTCTATATGTAAGGAAAGCAGAGGCAAGGATGATAGAATTTAAGAAAAGGGTTGAACAAGTTGGGGGTATTGACACTTAAATGTGTTTACGGTATGATGTCCCGACTAGATGGAATTTGACACATGCAATGCTTGAGAGTGCATTTTAGTATCGTCGTGCTTTACTAGCTTAGCTCTGAATGACACAAATTACAGACATTGTCCAACAAATGAAGAGTGGTATAGAGTAGAGGCTATGTACACATTCTTGAAGTCTTTTGTAGTGATAACAAACTTGATTTCAAGATCATCATATCCCACTTCTAACATGTATTTCACACAGATTTCAAAGATTGAGTTGCTATTGAAAGGACATTTAAATAATAATGATTCTATGATTCGGGAAATGACTCAGAGCATGCTTGACAAGTTTGAAAAATATTAGAGTGACTATAGTGTCATCCTTGCTCTAGCAATTATCTTTGATCCTTGGATGAAGCTTGATGTCATTAAGTTCACATTTGGGAAAATTGATCTCATAAATTCTCAAGAAAAGATTGAAAACATAAGGAGTAAGTTGTACTATGTTTCCAATGAGTATAAAAATGGAACATCATTTTCATCTTCAGTCTCAGTTGTTAGAACTACATTAAGCTCTAATGCCAACAATGTGTTAATCACATAACCAATTGTTGCCCCTAACTCAAATCAAGTAGATGACTATGATGTTTTTTGTGTAAGTTTGAAATTCTTTACTAGTTAAATGTTTAGATTTAATGTTATTTTGAGTGGCACTTTACTATGTTGAGCGTTTATTAAATATATGTGGTGCAGGATTTTTTACATTCAAGAGTCAAGATGAGTCAACAATCGAAGAGTCTGAATTGGACTACTATTTGGAAGAAGCGACACTTGATAATAGATTGGCTACAAGATTTAATGTCTTGGATTATTGGGAAGCTAACTCTGCTTGATTTCCTTGTCTTTTAAAGATGCCATGCAATATTCTTAGCATTCCAATTATCATAATGTTGAAGCTCTTATTAGCATTGGATCTCGAGTTCTCATAAAGTATTGATCTTCTCTTCTTCCAGATAATGTTGAAGCTCTTATTTGCATTTGAAATTGGCTTCCTGGTTTTCCATGGGATGGTAATGTCTATTTCATTAAATTTTTATCCTACACTTTAGAGCAATTAAGTTACTAGCACTCTTTGTTGTTTATGTCATTGTATGTGGCAAAGTATTCTGAGACAAAGAAAAGGGAAACTGCTCTTATTCCTGTTTTTATAGCTTCAGATAATGCTTCAAATATCATTATTGATGATTGAAGAATGAGAAAGATTATAAGTTTCTTGTTATATCCATCATTCCCTTTTATGTTTGTCATGTGTTGTGGACTTGTGGTTATTTTGATTTTATAAGACTAAAAATTTGAAATAGAGACATGGAGTGAATTGAACTTAGATGTGTATCTTGATTCTTGCATCTTGGCATCTGGGTTGGATGCATTTTAAGTTTAATTTGGATTAGAATATCAAATTATAAAATTATCATTGCTTGAATTGAATCGCAGGTCTTGACTATTTGAGTTAGACTTGGGGGCAAGGGAAGATTTTGCCTTTTTTGTTACTAAGAATGGCAAAATCCTTTCCTCATTCTTTTTAGTCACCTACTAGCCCTTATAATTGGGTTTGGGCAGCTTGCCAGAGGTTAGGCTACTTTTGGCTGCCCACTGAGCTCGTAACCCCTGTCAGGCTAGCCAAAGCAGTACTATATATATATATATATATTGATTAATAGGGTGGTTGAAAGGAATAAATGGGGGAGTTAAAAATTAAATTCTTGAATATATATATATATATATATATAATTTCAATAGAAGAGAATAGAGTCACTTGATAGGATATAATGTATAGTCTAAAGTATAAAAAAGCAGTAAAAGACAAAATGCACTCTAAAAATGAGTGATGTGAAAGGGGCAAAAACAAAGATCAAACTATTGGAATACATAAAAAGAAGAGAGAACTTTTGGGTAACTTTCAATAGAAATTTTATAAAATATATTATAAAGTCCAAATATGAGAGTGGACAAAAAACCTCTAACACACTAATAATTATGCCCACAGTAAGAAAGAATGAACAACCATAGGAGAGAGAACAAAGTATACATTAATATAGACTAAAATTGTCTAATTTGTAGAGAAGAGTGGGTTATGAAAAGATTATATATATATATATATATATAGCAATAGTGAAGGAGAAAAGGGTGCTAAGTAGGAAGCTTCATCCATTTTTTTTTCATATATATATATATATATATCTATATGCTCAAATGCAGTATCAGAGTAGGGATGTGGGGTCAAGATTCTGATTTTAAAAAGGTACACCTAGAAAAATGAAGGGTTCAACACTGATCATGAAGGGAAGGTACACACAACAAAGTCACAGATAATAAGGAGTGTGTTGTCAACCCCTCAATATATGCAGAGTAATAAGCGCATAGTTTCATAAAGCATACAGAAATAGCAGAAACATACTGATATGAATTACTTGTTTACAATACAAGAAATTTCCCACAGGGTTTGAAATATATATATACACAAATGTATAGAGTGTTCACAAATATATCGAGTGTTTAAAAGAGACTAAATTACAAGCTAGATAACCAAAAATAATCTCCATGTGCACCGGAACTCTATTTTCCGGTAGCCATAGACTTGTTCATCGTGACACTACCTTTAGTTGGAATGTGTTTGAATGTTTGAAAAAGGGTGAGATTTAAAAGATTCTTAGTAGTGGCATGCAACTAGTCATATAAAATGCAATAATTAAATATGATATACACCATATAATGCAACATAACACAAACAACATGGCATGTACACATGACTCAGGGTTACTTTCGCACTATCCGTAAACCTTTATAAATGTGCCTACTCGCAAAATACCCTTCTCGGCAATACAATGTTCATATTACAGAAGATGACATACATAAATCATATAGACAATTATATAGCATATGAAAGAAAGTACTACCACCTAAGTCCTTTTTCAATGAAATTAACTATTTGTCTTAAACTTTGGTTTTGGTTCAGGCTGTTGATATGTCCTAAAATTCAAAATGTACAAAAATTGAGTTATTACTCATTCATGTATTGTTCTAAACACATTTGTTGGTTATCTTTTGGGCTATTAAGGTAGCGATTGGAAGTCCAAACAAGTACCTATGGGGTTAGGAAAACTAAACCAATCAACACCATTAAAAAATTTGAAATGCTAAAACAAAGGTCTTGGCTTTGGCCAAAAAAACTTTGGCCATGGCCAAGAGCGGTCAGAAAATTTTAGGCCGTGGCCAAGCAATTCCTCTGGCTGCGGCCAAGAAATCCTCTGTTCTTAGCTGAACTTTTAAATATCATAACTAAATCTATGGAAATCGAAATAGAGTGGTTTGAAGTTCTATGGAAACATCTTTAAGTCCTCTACACAGAAAAAATATAAACCACCACCATCTACCAATACAAAATTACAAAATTCCATAAACTCAAACACTATTCCAGAATCAAGTCCAGAAAGAGGGCACCACTTTGAAAATTCATATTTCTTAGTTTACAAGTCCAAAGATTACCAGTTACCTATCAAAGTAAAGCTCTATATGTCTACTTTAATTCTAGAAAATTTCATTACATTTGGACTTGGTTTGACTAACCAAATGCATTGCACAACAACACTGCCTCACTGGAGGCAATTAAATAGCATGAACTTGCAACTTCAATAAATTCCATATTTGTCTACAAATTTCCAAAATTCATGAACACCTATATTCCCATACAATTTTACCTTCTAAATCTAATGGAACCATTAAAATTACAAAATTCCAACTCCTTCCCCCCTGTTCTGTACCTGGACAAAATTAGGGTTTTAGAAGAGAAAAATGTGTTTCCTTGATTTCTCTTGTTTAATCACTTCCTTTCCACTTCTAATCACATGATTAACTACTCAAACATGAAATAAGCACGATTTGAGGAAATTTTGACAGTATAACCGTTCTAGGGTTCATCATCCCAAAATCACAAAACAAGGCAAAACGAAACCAAAACCAACAACAACAACCATAACAGCACCATATAACACAAGGGGATCAAGGTTTTGGGAGTTATCTTTTTATTGTTCACTTTTTCTCTCTAGAAAGTTACTATTTACTCTCTCTTCCCTTGAGATTTTTCTTGCGACACATGATTTTGAAGAAAGAAAAGAGCTTAGGAGAGGTTCCACATGGATTTGGAGGCTCAAACATAAGGATTTCAATAATTTACCTTGGATTTTTTCCTCCTTGATCTTCCTCTTCTTCTCTTGAACTTGGTTTTTTCTGTGGAGCTCTCTCTCTTTCTCTCTCTCTTTGGGTTCACCTGCACAAAAATGATGAAGGAATAGGAAGGAAATTGGCTTTATCATCACATCTCTCATAATTTAGGAAATAATATTTTAATAGGTTTTTGCATGTGGGATTTGTTTGGCTTTATCTCTAATCAATTGAACCAAAACTTTCCTCTCTCTTCTAAGCTAAAAGGACGCCTATATGGGGTTCCAAATGAACCAAGTGGGCTTCTTAATTGCTTCATCCAATTGCCATGCACTTAGCCTTCTAATTACCACTGATCTTTGACTTTTCAACTTCCTTTTTTGCTTCATTTTTTTACTTTGTTAAAATAATGACATATGGCATATTTTAATATCTAATTAACCAAGTAAATATATACATTCCCGTTTTATTATCCCTATTTAACTGAAATTATAGAGAGGAAAGGGAAAAATAAGTTGCTTCCTGCTTTATTGGCAAATTATCATTTTGCCTATACATTTTTTTGTAAAAATTGATGCACATCACAATTCACCATTTTTTTCCATTAAATGTATCAATTGCATTCTGGGAATATTGGTGACTAAAAATGGGATGTTACAGCTTTCCTCCCTTAAATAAATTTTGTCCGCAAAATTTGCTACATGTTATGTCTCATGAATTTCAGGTATCTTTTTTTGCATGCTTTCCTTTGTTTCCCATGTTGCTTCTCTAGGAGATAATCCCTTTCCAACAACCTTTAGGAATGGGATACTTCTATGCTTGAGCTGTTTCTCCTACCGATCGATGATTCAGTCAGGTCTGACCTCATATGTCATATCATCTCACACATCCACATCTTCATATTCATTGACAAGTTCGGGATTAGGTTGATATTTCTTCAACTATGACATGTGGAAAACATTATGGAATCTGCTAAGATTTTGGGGTAAAGCAATTTGGTACACTACTGGCCCAATCTTTGATAGGATCTCGAATGAACCACGTACCTAAGGCTCAACTTCTTCACTTTCAACGCCCTACCAATCCCTGTGACAGATGAAACCTTCATAAACATATGGTCACTGACCTTAAACTTTAGAGGTTTCCTTCTCTTATCAGCATAATTTTTTTATTTGCTCTAGGCAGTTAATAATCTCTATTTGATCAGCTTGATCTAGTCTGTTGTTTGATCAAAAATATCTAGCCCAAACAAATGTCTCTTAGATAACTCTTTCCAGCAGAATGGCAACTAACATTTCCTTCCATATAATGCCTTATAATGAGCCATCTGAAAGCTTGAGTGACACCTGTTATTATAGCCAAACTCGGTAAGTGGAAGGAATTGGTCCAAACTGCCTTTAAAATCTAGCACACATGCCCTCAGCATATCCTCTAGTGTCTGAATAGTTATTCTGTTTGGCCATCTGATTTAGGATGATATGTTGTTCAGAACATGAGCTTAGTACCTAAAGCCTCATGCAACGCTTTCCAGAAATTGGAAGAGAAGCGAGGATCTCTCTTTGATATGATACTCTTTGATGTATCGTGTAATGTCACAATTTCTTTGATTTAAATCTCCGTAAGCCTATTGGAAGAATAATGGATGCTAATTGGTAGGAAATGGGTGGTTTTTGTGAATCGATCAATGATCACCCATATAACATCATGATTTCTGATCTAGGGCAACCCCATCACGAAATCCATCATGATACTTTCCCATTTCTACTTAGGAATCTTAGGATTCTAAAGAAGTCCTGATGATCGCTAATGCTCAATCTTTACTTTTTGACATGTAAGACAATGAGTAATGAACCTTGTCACATTCTCTTCATGCCTGTCCACCAATATGTGGACTTTAAATCATGAGACATTTTGATGGCTCCTGGATATAGAGTAGGTCTACTCTTATGAGCCTCCTCTAGGATTTTCCACTTTAATTTTATCTGCAGTGGAACATATAATCACTTCTTGTATCTAACTAATCTACTTAGTGACAAATCATATTCGTGTGTTTCACCTCTATTAATCATATCTCGGATGGATTGTGCTCTTCTATCCAGTATTTGAGCTTCTTCAAGTTTGGTTCTTAATGATTCTTAGCCTAGCTGATATTGTTGCCACAAATCAACATTTGATTAGACAGATTAAGATCTCTAAAGTCCTCAATGAATTTATACTCATGTATTATCAGGGCTGTAACATGTACTGTTTTATGGCTCAATACGTCTGCAACTATATTGGCCTTCTCTATATGGTATTTGATCTCTAGGTTTTAATCCTTCAACAACTCCATCCACCGGCGCTGTCTCATATTGAGCTCTTTTTGATGTATAGATACTCCAAGCTCTTATGGTCACAGTACAATTCTATGGTCGCACCATAGAGATAATATCTCCAAATTTTTAAGGCAAATATAATAGCTACCAACTCAAATCATAAGTGGGATAATTCAATTCATGAGGGTTCAGCTGACGAGATGCATATACCACTACTTGGCCATGTTGCATCAAGACACATCCCAATCCACACCTACTAGCATCAGTATAATAACAAAGGTAAACTATGGACCTAGGATCGTCAGCATTAGTACTGTCGTTAATCTATGTTTCAGTTCCATGAAACTCCTCTCACAACTATCATCCCTTACAAAATATTGAGTTTTCCGCATCAACTTTGTTAAATGTAAAGCTATTCTAGAGAAATATTGTATAAAATGCCGATAATAATTGGCAAGACACAAAAAACTGCATATCTAGTAGAGTCTCTAGCCTCTTCCAATTCAGTACTGCTTCTACTTTGCTAGGATCGACCGAGACCCCTTACTGTGAGACTACATGGCCTAGAAATATCACTTCTAAAAGCCAAAACTCGTATTTACTTGTCCCTCAACATCTTCAGTACTGTTCTCAGATGTTGCTCATGCTTTGTTTTGCTTTGTGAGTATACTAGAATATTATCAATAAAAACTACTATGAATTGGTCTAGGTACATATGAAAAATTTGATTCATGTAGTCCATGAACATAGCAGGTGCATTTGTCAACCCAAATGGCATTACAAGAAATTTGTAATAGCCATATCTGGTTCGAAAAACAATTTTTGGTACATCTTTCGCTTTACCTTGAGCTGGTGACACCCTGATCTCAAGTCAATCTTTGAAAATACACAAGAACCAGATAATTGATCGAGTAAATCATCTATTATGGGAAGCAGGTATTTGTTCTTGATAGTCACCTTGTTCAACTCCCTATAATTAATACAGAGTTGTAGGCTTCCATCTTTTTCTTTGACAAAGAGCACTAGAGTTCCCCACGATGATACCATGGGTCTAATAAACCCTTTCTTTAACAGTTCTTCAATCTGCTTCTTCAACTAAGCCAGCTAACTTAGAGCCATTCTGTATGGGGCTTCAGATATTGGTCCTGCTCCAGGCTTAACATCAATTGCAAAGTCTACTTCCCTATCTGGGGGTAATCTGCTGATATCCTCCAGAAATATGTCAGGAAATTCATTTACTACAAGGATACTCTCTAATGATGTTCCAGCCTTTGATTGCATGGAGAAAAATGCGAGGTACCCCTGAAAACCTTTATATAAGCATCTCTCATCCTCACCAGCAAAGAGAAATTTAATATTGATTTTTGTACCCCTATGCAGTTATGAATTAGGATATATAACCCTTTTGTTTCTAAATTTGAGCAACATTCTATTGGCTGTCAACTAGTCAATACCAAGGAATACCTATAAGTCTTGCAACGGTAGATAGATCAAATCCACAGTTGATTCATGCCCCTCAACATTTACTACACAATTTAATCCTAGAAAGTTTCATTACATTTGGACTTGGTTTGACTAACCAAAGCATTGCACAACAACACTGCCTCACTAGAGGCAATTAAACAGCATGCACTTGCAACTTCAATAAATTCCATATTTGTCTACAAATTTCCAAAATTCATGAACACCTATATTCCCATACAATATTTCCTTCTAAATCTAATGGAACCATTAAGATTACAAATTTCCAACACCTTCCCCCTATTCTATACCTGGACAAAATTAGGTTTTTAGAAGAGAAAAATGTGTTTCCTTGATTTCTCTTATTTAATCACTTCCTTTCCACTTCTAATCACATGATTAACTACTCAAATATATAATGAGCATGATTTGAGGAAATTTTGGTAGCATAACCTTTCTAGGGTTCATCATCCCAAAATCACAAAACAAGGCAAAACGAAACCAAAACCAACAACAACAACTACAATAGCACCATATAACATAAGGGGATCAAAGTTTTGGGAGTTACCTTTTGATTGTTCACTTTTTCTCTCTAGAAAGTTACTATTTACTCTCTCTTCCCTTGAGATTTTTCTTGCTACACATGATATTGAAGAAAGAAAAGAGCTTAGGAGAGGTTCTACATGGATTTGGAGGCTTAAACATAAGGATTTCAATAACTTACCTTGGATTTTTTCCTCCTTGATCTTCCTCTTCTTCTCTTGAACTTGGTTTTTTTTTGTGGAGCTCTCTCTCTCTCTCTCTCTCTCTCTCTGGGTTTAGCTGCACAAAAATGATGAAGGAAGATGAAGGGAATTGGCTTTATCATCACGTCTCTTATACTTTAGGAAATAATATTTTAATGGGTTTTTGCATGTGGGATTTGTTTGGCTTTATCTCTAATCAATAGAACCAATACTTTCCTCTCTCTTCTAAGCCCAAAAGGATGCCTACATGGGGTTCCAAATGAACTAAATGGGCTTCTTAATTGTGTCATCCAATTGCCATGCACTTAGCCTTCAAATTACCACTTATCTTTGACTTTTCAACTCCCCTTTTTGCTTCATATGTTTACTTAGTTAAAATAATGACATATGGCATATTTTAATATCTAATTAACCAAGTAAATATATACATTCCCATTTTATTATCCCTATTTAACTGAAATTATAGAGAGGAAAGGGAAAAATAAGTTGCTTTCTACTTTATTGGTAAATTACCATTTTGTAAAAATTGATGAATATCACAATTCACCATTTTTATTCCATTAAATGTATCAATTGCATACAGGAAATGTTGGTGACTAAAAATGGGATGTTACTTGTGGGGTCATTTAAATATATATATATATATATATATTTAAACACCTGCACACATAGCAACGCCTAGGGGAATAGATTTGAGAAATAGGTACACATAGTGAAATGATGGAGGAGGAATAGTAGATCTGACATGTTAAGACATATAAGATAAACAATGGAGAAGAATGAGGTAAAATAAATTGTGAGGGATGTTGGATAAAAGGAAGGAAGGAGTAGAAAAGGGAGACACCTTTGATTAGGATGGTGTGCAGTAGCTGAGACTTGTAAGGAGTGAGAAGAAAAGGAGTATTGATAGGGGAGGGTTTAGGGTTTATTTTTTATTAAATTAATATTTTCTTTTTTTTTCAGACAGCATTTTTTTTTCAATATTGCTTTTCAATAATAAGATAACTTTAAACACATACTCATATACTTAAAATAATTATTCTAAGAAGGAATTTCATTTGCGTTTATTTGTTTTATAGAATAAATATTTAGAACTTGATATTTATTTTAAATTATTAATTTATTATATACTCTTTAACAGAATAAAACTTAAGCTACAACTATCTCTAAGTTCTAAAAAAAATAAGGATGTTTCATGAGGGACTAACTATTGTGGTTTATCTTTGCCAAGTTATTTGCCTTGCTACTTACATTTTTACAATGTGGAAAAGAGTTCTATAAAGGTCTAATTTTTGAGAGTTTGAGTTGCTTCCACTTTGATAATGTTTGATTTAAAATCTTTGCTTACACTATTTTCTTCAGTTGTTTACAAATTAAAATCTTGAAGACAAAATTTGATGCAAGTGTAGGGTGTGATGACTCCTTGTTTTTTGATAAATTTAAGATATATTTTAATATATTTGGGAGTTATCTATCCTACACTACTAGAAGAAAGGCTTATAAGACTACCACATCTAGACCTCTAGAGGCGGAGACGGTTTAAAAAGTATGACTGGTGCATTTTTGTAAATATTGATATAACTTAACATCAATCATGCTTTCGAGCGGTCTGAATAATATTTTCTATACTGTTGTAAGTTAATGCAATGTCAATAAGTAATAAATATTAAGAAAATATAAAAATTTAAATTCTTTTTACATCGGACATTATAATATCCGGTGTTAAATGTTTTAGTTCTTCTGCTTCTCGTCTCTAGAATATAAATACGGTACACAGGAGGGCTAATTTTGTTTGTCCTCTTTTTCCTCCTCCTCCTCTACATCAACCTCCATCGCCTCCTCCACCTCCCTCGCCACCTTCATCCAAGCAACTTCTTTGGCAACTCTATGCGAGAGTGGATCATAGAAACAGATGCCTCAAAAAGACTCATCGCATTGCTCTACACTATCAACAGTAAGCTCAACCTTGTACTCAACTCCAATGACGTCAACTACAATCTTTCGGAGGACTCTGCATCTTCCTCTTCCTCTTCCCCTTCCCCTTCTTCCTCTTTGCCTCAACCAGTGAGGAGGAAGATTGGTTTTTTTAATTATTTTATAAAATATTTTTTAATCTATGTACTGATGTTGTCCTTGATCGGGCAGTATAAAAATATATTATTAATGAAAAAATATTTTGATTTCTAATCTTCATCTTATTCGATCTTGATCTTGATTATGTCTCTTTTATTTTTGTTCCATTGTTTTTAGGATATAGTTCATATTAAATATATAATTTAATTATATTTAGATTGATCGTAGTGGCACAAGGTATAAATATGCTAGTATGAATCATCATTTAACTTTTGACTAGTGTAAATGTTGTTTATTTTTCTAATATTCACTTTTTATTTACACCATATAAGATAAGCATCCAATCTCATAATTATTATTTATACCTAATTTTAAATATGATCGGTGTAAATATGTAATGTTTCAACTTCCAACACCTATCATCATGTCTCATTAGTATCATTGAACTATCTGGCTATTAGTCCTGTTTATAAATACCAAGGTACCTTTAGTTCCTAAGTTCAATTTCAAAAGTTCCTTTCTACTTCTCTTTTTCTTGTTTACCGGCAACACTTCCACTAATGCATATGTCAAGACTAAAAAGGCAGCATTCCCTTTCTTCCCCTCCGCCAGCAGCTACCGGCGGTTCCTCTTTACAGGCTCCCACCTCCGACATTGGAGGCAATCGCTGAGGCCATCTTTCACCTCAAGGCACAGTTCTGGATGTAATGGCAAAGCAAGATTGCTTTTCTGAACTATTGGAGGAGGTGGCAATGGTGTTGAATGACATCGCCAACTATTTGGACTAGGTGCGATGAATCTCCTAGAATGATGATGATCTTCTGAAGGCCTAATTTCAAGAACCCCATTATTGTTATAATATTTTGACGTAGTTTTTATTTTGTGGCCGATCATCATCATATATAATATTTTGATGTAATTTTGATTTCATGCATGTATACTGACTCCTTTAAGTAATGATTAATGAAAAAGTTTCTATCTTTTATGTCTTTTGATATTTCTTTTTAATGGTTATAATCATCTATCTCATTTCAAAATTTAGGCAAAAGTTCTTGTTTTATCTGTTTTAAAATTTACATATTAGACTATATGATTTGAAAGGTTGTGTCATTATGAATTGAAATTGTTTTTAACTTGTTGACACTGGTCTTTGATGAGAACCGGTGTAGAAAAGGTTGTATTGACATTGGTCTTTAATTATAACCAGTCTAGAAAGGGTTGCTCTAAATATATATACTCACTTTCACACTCATATTTCATCTCTAGCCTCTCTTAGTCCCACGTGCACATTCATCCTCTCTCGTTGCCTTTGGTCACCATGATGTCTTTCTCTCCACTATCGAGATGACTTGCTATTTCTTTCTATTGGGGTCTTCCTCTCTGTTGTCGCTGTTTTGCTCTCGTATTTAGTAAAAATCGTTGCTTTTCACAAAGCCTCAATAGATGCTTTGCTGTCATGTTTTGTTAGTGTTCTCTTTTATTGTCTTTGCTTGCATAGAATTTTTAATTAGTGTCTTTCATATTCTTTCACAAACCCTTGATACTCCTTTTCCTTCTTTGTCAAAATCTTGAATGAAAGTTTAGTTGTTTTTCTTACATCAACGTAAATGAAAGTGTTCTGCTTAATCGATATTCTCTCTGCTTGGTTGTGGAAAATATTTGCAACTTACATGAAAGTTTACATTTTTCTAATGGTTGTTTGTTCTTTGTGGTTGTTGTTGTTGTTATAGAGATACTGATGCTCACTCCTTTTCTTTCTTTTAAGAAATAGTGATACTTACACCTTTTTGTTCTTACACCTTTTATCCTCTTAGTAATGTACAGATACCTTATATCCTCTGACCACCACATATATCACAAGGTTGAACTTGCAATGGAAGTGGACATACAAGGTGTATGTATACTGTAAAGAGGCTAAATTGACATATAAGATGTGCTTGATTGATATTCTTTCTGGTTGGTTGTGAAATTTTTTTGCAGTTTTGCATGGCTGGTGACTTTGTGATATATGTGATGGTGTTGATTGGGACATATGCCCTAATCACTTGGTTGTGATTAATGTAGGCCTACCAACACCACCATATATATCATAAAGTTTAGTCTGTGATGGAAATCTGCACAAGACATGAATACCTAACACAGAGGCTGGATGAGTGCCAAACAGATAATATGTTCATGAGTTGAGAAGTGTCCAATATGTGATATATGTGGTGGTGTGGGTAGACCAGTATATTCATACTTGCTTCAAATTCAATATAGCTCGTGACCATATAGTTTGTATGTAATACATTGAATTTAAAGCAAGTAGTGATAATTCTGGTCAATTATCACCGTCTCACATAGCATAAACTGTAGCTGTGTGCCAAAGAGGCCAGTAATAACAATTGACATTAATTCCATTAATATGAAGAGCGCCAAGTAGTTTTTTGTAGCTTTCACTTATGTTTACAGAGGATTTATATTTAATATGCTTATTACTAATTTGTTTTCTTTTTAATTACAGAGAGGAGTATGAAGAGCACCAAAAAGACATGTATGACATGTAAAGAGCTTTAAGTTGAGTGTTTTTTTTGTAGCTATCACGTATGTTAATTGGCCTTCCTTCCACAAGTATGTTAATTGCAATTCCTTGGTTTAGATATTATCTACTCGCTTTATGTTCTTTATGGTTGTTGTAGTTATTATATGCAATTGTTGTCTATGGAATTCATAATGACTAAAGTTGTGAAACTTGTGATTATAACTATAGTGCAATTTCATTGTATCATTCTTAAAATGGCAGCTCGCACCTTATAAAGTAAAATGCTCGTATAACCACTAGAATAAAGTTCTTCATCAAGATATGACAGTTATGAGATTTTAATCCCATCAGTTTCAAGTTCTTCGCTGAGACAAGTATGCTTATGTTTGAAGAGTAACCCTCTAACAATACTTAATTGAAGCAAGGAACTAATAAAAACTATTTTTTCCTACCTAGACAATGTGTGAGCATAGGAAATAGAAATATCCAAGTTCCCCTTTTTTCTAGTGCAAATTCATCCCTTATTTACATCTCAAAAAAGTCTAGCCTTACATTTATACCATCTTTAGTCTTTCCTAGAATACAGACTAACACGCCAAAAAATATTTTAAAAACATTTTTTTTTCATATGCATAACATCAAGAAAATGTATCATATATAGGGACCTCCAATATGGCAAGTCAAAGAAAATATACCTCTTCTTCCATCCACTTGCCCAACATCCTTGTAAAAGGTTTGCCAAATAGACATTTTATATCTTTTACCTTTTGATATACCTATTCACTAGTCAAAGATTTAGGTGCCCTACTCTGTTCTAAATTCGCATTGCAATTTTTCTTATACGCTGGTAAGGATGATCCTGATGCAACCATCTTCGATGTCCTATGTATGAATTATTCATGCCATGTTTCAACCTAATTGAATGTGTACTTTCTTTAGAAATTGGACATCTAAGTTGGCAATTAATGTTGTATCCTCACAAATTACCATATGCAAGATAGTCATTGATTGGGAAAAAAATCATGGCTCTCAACTTGAATATTGCTTCCTTGTCAGCATCATACACTATAACCCATTATCTCACAATGCTTCAAGTATTCAAGTAGTAGAGCTAGGCAGAAATCTATGTCATTTCCAAGCTGATTGGTCCAAAAAATCAGAATGGATGACATGGAGTATTTGCACTTTATGTGGAGTCATGGAGGAAGGTTATATATAAACAATAAACCAGCCATGTACTATGGGCATTACTTTTCATCCCAAACGAGTTCATCCCATCAGTAGCCAATACAAGAAGTATGTTCATATTATCTTCAATGAATTCAGGGTTGTTAAGATCAAACTTCTTCCATTCTAGAGAATCAGCAGGATGTCAAACCATGCTGTCATCAATTCTTTCATCCGCATACCACCTTAAATTTTCTGCATCTTCAGCATTGTTATATAGGTGTCTAAATCTATGTATAATAAGAAAATACCATAACGCCTTATTTAAGCTCTTACCGTTATCTTGGTAGCATGACTCCTCACACTTGGAATAATGAGTTAATAATTTATGCTTACTCCTGAATAAGACATAATAGTTGGGGCAATCGTGTACCTCATAGCTAAAGCCGACATAGCCCAATATCTTCTTTGTGTCATATGTTTTGGCTGGAAGAATGTGTTTAGTTGGTAGCATTAGATTCAAAAGAGTGAGCATTTTTGTAAAGCTCGTATCACTCAACTCATTTTTTGCCTTAAAGTTGTATGATATCAACACAACACTTAATAGGGTAAAGTTAGTGCAACCATCATATATGGCTTGATCAAGTCATCCTTCAACCTTTCAAAAATTTTAGGACAATCCTAGACGTCGTCTTCTAACGCGTTGGCCATATCATTGAGATGATCAGCCTTAAATGAACTTATGTCTAAATTAGGTGATAAACAACTTTCCCTTTGCTTAATCCCACTGCTTAGCTCCCATTCCTTGTCAAATGTGTATAATTAGGATCGATTCCATTAATCACAAAGTGCATCAAGTCACTACACCTTACCACACTTTACCTAGCACGGAAAGAATCCTACCATCAATTGGGAGGTTGTGCCGAATGCCAAGTCAAGAAAATGTCCTACCCCTTCCTAATTGGCGTTGGATATCTGATCAGTAGTCATCCACTACTTATTTATAGACCCCATCTAGCATAAATTATTTAGGAGAAAAGTACCTCAATAAACACTGAAAAATCATCCTCTAAGAATTAATTCGTCAAGATGTATAAGAAAAGAAAAGTCATGAACATTAATGTGAACCTTGAAGGGGAAGGACAAAATCAATGAGGTTGAGTGAACCTTGCATATATCACACAAAGCATTCACAAACATACGCATAGCTCAACTAGCAGAAAAATTTGAGAAAAAACCAACCATATTCCAAATCCATTATTTTGAGAAAGAAAGGGAAAATGGAGAAATTTTGAACTTAGAAGGAGAAGAGAACAACAAAGGAAGCTAACCCTCTTTGAATCAATGGCGAAGAGTAAAGTAGAGACCTATGAAATTCACCTGGAGGAGAGACGTGCATCTAGGTTGTTTGAAAACCTACGTACATTAATAGATTAAGGTACTTATACTGTAGAGATGGTGGTGGTTTTGACTGGAATGGTGATAAGGAACAACAGTAGGGTCTATGGAGAATGGCGTGAAGGTGACTCAGAGCTAGCTAACTTTTGAGTGTGCAAAAGTTTTCAATTGTCAAACTAAGTTGAGGTTTCTTCCTTTAAAAAGTTAATTCTTTGTGGTCTTAAATACACAACTGTTATGTGTTTAAGTCTTTAAATAACAATTTGTTTTAAAGAACCGTTAATTATTTAAGCCATTAAGTTAACTTTTAAAAAATATGTATTAACGGTACCCTTAATTATTATTTTGCATTTATAACTATTCCTGTTAATAATCATGAGATATGTTAGTTAAAGGTGAGTGTAGGTTCTATTAATTATTTGATTACATTTATCACAAAACTTTGTTAATTACCTTGCGGTATGTTATTTTTTTGAAATGCCATTAGTTAATGGTTATTGTAAGTTCTATTAATTATTTGATTATATTTATCATGGTTCTTTGTTAATAACTATGAAGTATATTAAATTTTTATATATTTTTATATTTTATAGTTTATAGAAAAACACCTAGCCATTACCTTCACCAGAGGAGTGGCTGATTGAATCATCTAAGTTGATGATAAGATCATGGCCAACCTCAATCTCACTTATTGAAAATGAGATTGGTCACCTTGTTCATACTCGAGAGATATTTGGCCATCCTCCTCACGGCCTAGTCAATGTGTTATGCGTGCCATATCATTGAATCTAGTTGAGGAAGTAGAGAATGTGGGGGGAGGCAGAGGCGAAAGTTGTGAAAAGACCCTTTTTCATAAACAAACAATTAACCATAATGGTTCAATAAAACTTAATTAACAAGTATTAAATGGAAACCATCTTGTTTGAGAAAACTCATCGAGGTTCTCGGCACAAAACCCTCCCACAAATCTAATATAGAAAATTCATGACTCTAGGCATGACTATCAAATAGAAGAAAACATAGCCCATGAGTTTTTCAACACGTACTGTACCCTACAACAAAAGGTCTACACAAAACAATCTCTAACATATGATATGATTGTGGATCCACCAAAATATCAAAGTGTATAAAATGAGGCCTCAAACCCAACAATATTTCAACATTTATGTAAAGCAGTCATCCAAACAATAAATATTGTAGTTTAAAAACATGAGAGCCTTAGAATTGTAATAAATAAAAAAATACCACCCCAAATCGTGATACTTAGCCACCTCAGGTCCAACTAACTCCCTCCCATACCACATGTATCAAGCTGAGGTAAGGAGGTGTCCACCAATACCAACTCAGCTCAAATCTAGGTTAGGAATAAGAGGGAGTTGAGGGGCACAATAATTCGCTATGTCCTTTCACAACCCAACACAATCCCATAATAGTAAATAGAGTATAGATATATATAGTTTTTGAAAGCATTTCACTTGATTACCATTCCATATACATCATTCCATCACAACCATCGTAAATATCACAATAGTAAAAATCTCAATCAAAATCCCAAATCATACAAGTTGGAAAATAGACTACTTCACTGAACTAAGTTCATATTCAAACATATACGTGATTTTCCAAAACATATACACGTAGTATAGATG
The DNA here is from genome assembly GCA_963210345.1 of Inga oerstediana. Taxonomy (NCBI): domain Eukaryota; kingdom Viridiplantae; phylum Streptophyta; class Magnoliopsida; order Fabales; family Fabaceae; genus Inga; species Inga oerstediana. The sequence goes on along the minus strand of OY723401.1, from coordinate 63,343,195 downwards.
AAAGTAAGATCTAGAAAACACCTTATGGTCCAAAGCATGCATATAGAATAAATTAACCTTGATTACCTCAACTCCAAGCTTAATATTACAAGCTTTGAGAAGCAAATGCACCAACCACAATCTGGTCACAAATCAATCTACACAATGATGTAGATACAAACTTAATACATAAATTAAACAATTAACTCAATTATATAACTTTAAAATTTTAATTAATTACTCAAACATTACAATTACACACTCTAATCCTGATTATTCATTTTTACATTAATTCAAATATTTTCTTTAACCAAAACAACTCATTTAAATCCCAAATTATCCTCAATTTCGTTGTATTGATCAAAATCTCCCATTTAAAGTCAAGCGTTTCAAGCATAAAGATGTTAAAGTATAAATCTTCAATTTATTTCACAATCTAAACAAATTAAAACTTCAATAATACCTCCAATAGCACAAATAAATTGTTTAACCCAAATTTGATAGGTAAAAATGCCGAATATAAGATAATTTAAAACTGTTTACATAAAAAATTAATTATAAAATCTCACAACAACCAAATAACAAATCTAGCTAAACCAATTAAAATTATTAACTACTAGCCTCCCTTTACATTTCTATAGTCATCTTTTGACAAAACTCAAAACTCAACCACAACCCTAACCCCAAAATTTTCTCCAATCAGTATAATATTACTATCATTAGAAAGATAAAAATACATAGAACAAATTTCACGAAGGGAGTTTGATAAAAACAAATGATTTTGCTTACATATATAATCTTAAAAGATTGCCCTAAGCTCTGAAAATGGCGACGACGTGCGAATGGAGAAGAACGTGAAGAAAAGAAGGCACTCTGGACCCTCCCTTCACTGTTGACAAGATAGGGGGTATATATTAAATTACTTCCACGTGGCCCACACTCACATTTTAATTAAAGAGGCACCACATGCCCCTCTCATACTTCATTTATTTTATTTTTTTAAGAAAAATGATTAAAAAAAATACAACTTAAATTTTAAAATCTCAAATTAGTCTTATTTACAAGAGTATAGGTATTGACTATAAGATTATAGCAATCAACAACTTATTTTAATAGGAAATCACTTATTTAAAATTTTAAAGTTCAAGTATCATTTTCTTATCTTTTTCCCCATTTTTAATTCCCTTTTTCTTTTCTTTTACTGGTCTTTTAATTTCTTTCTTTTTTTTTTCATTTTCTTTTGTTTTCTTATTTTGAATTATTTTTTATTCTTGATTAATTTATTTTTTTATAATGAGAATACAAATATCAATAATAAATTATCATTTTTATTTCTACATTTTTATTCCACTAATTTATTTTATAATTATAAATCATATTTTTACAAAACACTTATTCCAACAATTACATAACAAATCTATTTATCATAAATAATTCTTTCTGAATTGAAATTATATCATAAAAATAAAAAATAGGATGTTACAATTTTCCCCACCTAAATAAAATTTTGTCCCCAAAATTCGCGAGAAGAAGAAAGAAAACCCCCAAAAGACAAAACACAATGTCAAGCACCAATAAAAACATAGCACAAACTTAAGTACAACTACAACACAATTACAAACACAATATTCACAAAAACATATCATAACACAGACACAATATAAAAATCTTCCTCACACCCCTTCTCTCTCACTCTCATAATTTCTCAAATCTCTCTCTCCATGGCGTCCATTTTGAGGAGGGTGGGGTAAGAGAAAGAGTGTGAGGAATTTTTTTAAGAAATAATCATTTAAAAAAATAACGTGAGTCCCACGTACAAAAAAGTAACAGAAGTTTAAATTTCTTAATGATAGGGGCATTTTTGCCCCATTATGAAAAGTTTATAAGCTGACTTGCACTCAAATTTATGGTGTTAGATGCATATTTTTTTCTATAACCCTAAGTTTACTTGGTTGGAAAAAAAGGTGGTAACTTTAATTGTACGTATTGATCTTCCTTTAATTATATATTTATCTTTAATTATTAATTATCCATATTTAATTTCATGGCCCAATCACCACAAAAAAATAGAGAATTAGCGACGGAATTTTTTTGTCACTAAATTAGTAACAGAAAAACATTTCGTTACTAATCTATCTCTAATTCTATCATAAAAAAATTAGCAACGGAATTTAGTGACGAGAAAATTCCATCACTAATTTCCATCCCTAATCCGTTATTAATTTTTGTCAAAAATATTTTGTGATGGATTAGCAACAAAAATTTTCTGTCACTGATTTTTGTCACTAATTTGTCCCTAATTTCCTTCACTAAAAATGTTGTCATAGAATTATCGACTGAATTTTTATATCACTAATTTCCATTACTAATTCCGTCACAAATTGATTTGTGACAGAAATTTTTGATAAAAATTTGTGACGGAAAAAATTCTGTCACTAAATTCCTTCACTAATCAGTCTTTAATTTTTGTCACAAAATAGTTTGCAACGGAATTAGGGATGAAGTTTTTCCATCCCTAATTTTTGTCGATAATTCCATCACAAAATATTTTGTAAAAATTAATAACAGAAAAATTCCATCACTAATGCATCACTCACAAAATATTTTGTGAAATATTTGTGACAAAAAATTCCGTTGCTAATTGAGTTCTATCGCAATTCCATCACTAATTTCAAATTGTATTATTTAAGATTATAATCTCAAAAAAACTTGTTTTATATTTCATTAAGATCAATACTTCTTGTGCCTTAATGATAATTAATCAAATATGATAAGGGTTATACTCCATGTTTTGATGATAACAAAACATGATTAAGTGCTTTACTAGTAGATAGGAAAAACTTAGTTATAATCCTGAGTAAGGACATGATAATAGTGGATAATATTAGCAGAAGAAGACATGATCAATCGAATGAATTATTAAAATAATCGATTATAGAAAGATTATAATCTAACAATAAAATAACACCATAAGAGAATGGGCTTTAATGAAGAATTTTATCCGAAAGTATTTGGATAAGTTAATCAGGTAAGAGAATGGGTTTTATAATAGTTAACTTTTCTAATAATTAGATTTATTTTCATAATTATAAATTCATTAAATAATTTAAATTTTAAAATTTAAATTATTATAAAATTATAATATAAATATTAATATACATATATTAAAAAAATATTAATTCTTTTTTATTATTGAAATTGAAATTATAGTATAATATATTTGATTTTTTAATAATATATTACATACAAATTAAAGTACAAATTTGAGTAGAATATTTACGTCAAATAAAATAAGCTTAATAAAAATATATAATAATGAATGAAAATAGATAAATACAAACAAAAAATAAAATATATTAATAATAAAAATTTAGGTAGAATATTTACATAAAATAAAATAAAAAATTGAAATATGTAATAATATATAAAACTTTATATTTCTATTTTTGTTTGGAAAGTGATATATATATATATATATATGATTTTGCATTTAAATCATGCAAGTTCTTAGCTCAGCACGCAAAGCCATTAGCACACGCGTGAGAGGTCATGGCTTTGAATCCCACCTTGGTCACAAAATGTAACCAATTTTTGACGTAAACACATGGCGAATGATGAGGGAGACACTGGCGCGCAAGGGAGGGTGATACACGGCGATTGATCGAGACATGTGGCTGTGAGGTTGTGACGGTTGATTGGGATATGTGGTGTATAACCCCTGCCTTGAAATTCATAATTATGATTCAAAAATGCGCAATTTTAACAAATTAGAGACCGTTGGATAATTTAAAACTCATTATGAACTCCCTCCTTTACGATAGGGTTTCCACAAAATTTTCAAAATTCTTCTCTTATGGCTTGGTCCTAAATTTAAATCTCGAATATAATTACCTATGCAGTTACATCACATTCATACATATCAGATTGTAGAACAAAATCCCGGCAAATCCCCGGGTTATATACATTAAAGTGTTCAAATTTTCCTTTAAGGGGATTACACCACTACATCCAAAATAATATTCATATACAGTAGTCCCAAATCCAAAATAGATAACCAACAACCCTACACAAATATCTCTAAGAGACCCTAACTACTCCGGGTTGTTCGTTTCTCTCTTGAGCCACTTGCCCTGTCTGAAATGTTAGTCATTGGAAAGAATGAGATTCAAAAGAATCCAAGTAGTAACAAATTATTCATACCACACATAATCACATAGCATGTAAGCAAATAACCACATAGTAGCAGCAACACAAATCACACTCCACCCTCATCCCCTTTTATCGCCGAGAAGGCACACCGTCCTAACCCGAACTGTTGTTAGCGACCCAGGGACTGTTGGTGTGGCAGTGCATACATGTAGCCTTACGGCTCTTATATAGCTTTCCGGCCCACAAATAGCCTTTCGGATTCCACATATTCACATATATCACACCCCATCCTCATCCCCCTTTTACCGCCGAGAAGGCTCACTGACCTTACTCGAACCATTATTAGCGACTCAGGGACTATTGGCATGGCGGCGCAAACACAATTTCACAAATATTGCAGCATTTGAATCCGTCACAAATCAATGATATAACACACATAAAATGCATCACATATGGTATAAGAGAAAGAATCACTACCTTGTTCCTTCCTTATGTTCGCTGGCACAATGGGCTCACGAGTACGACAGATGTCAAACCTTATAAACCAAATCAGGGACAACCAATCAATCTCTTTTCCAAGTTCTTACTTCCATAGTACTTTAAGTTGGTTATAATTTAAACTCTTTAGGTGGCTATTAAATGGCTAAACATATGCCTAAAGGGTTGGGAGAAACTACCCCAAAGATGCCTTTTTAGGCAGCAAAACATTGATTTTTGAATGGCTCACTTGAGCACAAAGACCTGCACTTGAGTGATAACCCTAAATCTCACTCGAGTCCCCTAAAGTGTGGCACAAGAAGTGTTTGCTCGAGAGCAACTAAGAATCTTAGAGGCAAAAGTTCACTCGAGCACAGACACAAGCACTCGAGTGATCAAGCCATACCTACGAGTGTCGAGTCAAACTCTTGGAGTTTGGCCTGCGATTGCTTAGCTGAGTGCAACTCTTAACATGAACCTACACCTGCACTTGAGTGAACCCATTATCACTCGAGTGATAGCCCTCATCACTCCCGGGTTAGAAAGTGCACTCTTGCTTTCTAGGTGAAAGCTCAGGTGAAATACAGAAGGAAAAGGGAATTATGCTGACGCACTCGAGTGGAACCCTCCCTCACCCGAGTGTTGTTAATCAGAAACCAGAAACGCAGAATTTGATAGAGTTTTCCAGATTTACTAAAATTTCTCATTCAATTCTAAACCAAAACAATTGACATTATAACACATCTTAGCATCATTTTCTACACCATACCATTTTAAACTCCTCCATTATCCAATTCTTATGAAATCATGGCAAAATTCCAGAATTTACAAAGGTTAACCAAAAATCATAACAAATATACCAAAATATCACAAATGCTCACCTCAACTTGTTCCCAAAGCTACTTCTTTAATTTTCCCACTTTCAAATTTCCACAAGTTCTCAAACTCCTCAAATCAAAAATCTGAAAAACATAGGAATGAAGCTCTTGACACTAGGAACATGATTAATGGAGAACTCTTGAGCATTAGAAGCCATTTTGCAAGTCAAGATACTACCTTTCACTTTCTCTTTCTTCCTTGCGTTGAGACATAAATGGAGGCAGATGAGAGAGATGAAAATGATGAAGAACAAATTTTCTTGCTCCTCACACACACACACAACTGACCTTGAGGGAGAGAGGAGAGAGGGAAGAGAGTTTGAACCTTTTGACCAATCCAATGGTCCACAATTATTTGACACTTGGTATAATCCTACTCCCTGTACCATGAACTCATATAAGCCCATTTACACAAGATTCCACCCTATTTGGTCTCTTGTTAACAAATCTTAACCATTGATCTCAAGTCACCTATGAGTTCCCTCTTCGGTAACTGACCAATTGATCGGTAATTTACCATTTTGTCCTTGATTATCACAATATGCATTAAACCATCATCAAACACATTTTATATCGCAATTCACCTCATATACTTCAAAAGTGTTTAACTAACATTAATTACACCATTTTTAAGGTCATTAGTCCTTAATTACAATTTAGGATATTACATGGTGGCCGAGGTGAGGTGATGGTGGCTGACGGGGACACATGGCTAGCTGTGGATACACATGGCAGTCGATGGTGAGGTGGTGGCAACCAATGAGAGACATGTGGACGTTCGTGATATATATGTGGGAATTTAAATTATATAAAAAAAATTTTGCGACAGATTAGGGACGATTTAATTGAGTTCTGTCGCAATTCCGTCACTAATTTAATGTTTTTGTTGTTGTTGTGAATGGTGAAATGTATAACATATTATAGTTCAGTTTTATTTTTTATTTTTTAAATATGGCGACATCCGATAAAGTTGGACCAAAAATTTTGAATGCACCATATATAGCACTTCAGAATGTATAATAGAAGCGTCAAACTGACGGATGTAATATTTTCATTCCAATTATTTGCCTTTTTTTTGGAATTCAGTGAATGCATGGCATTGATATGCAATCAGGTAATCTTATTGAATCCTTGTGGGGTGATGCTTTTACTCAATGCCTTAGTACTTGGTATGACACATATTTGCGGTATTGGAAATTTATCCTCTACAAATAAAATAATTTGTGTATACATCATACAATTGGAGTAAAAAAAAAAAACAAGAGAGCAGAGGAAAAAAAAAATAGAACAACACATGCTCATTGGTGTTATTAAGTGAATGAGGCATTTTGATTAATAATTTATCTAAAGAATTGGTAATTGATAGAACACAATGATATACGATGACATTGTATGATCTATATACATATAATAGACCCAATATAGTGGAACAAGGCTTGTGGTCCTTTTTGCTATTGTTGTTGTATCCTTATAAGACTCATATTTTATTTTTCATTATTCTTTATTATTATTTTTATTGATAAAAAACTTATTTTCTACAACTGTTTTCGGTTCTGGCATCTCTATTATTGTTGAGGTCAAACAAGACAGGCCGAGGAAGCCAATCATATACACACATATGCGCGCGTTTTATATTTTATTGTTTTGGTGAATAAATAATGCTACTACTTGAACACGATAACAAGTTTGTTAGATATTCATTTCCCTAGAAATTGCCTTCTCCTTCATTATTGTGATTTTCCGTGACGGTGATTATAAAAATTTGAGCTGATCTATCGTGATTGATGTATCTGGTCCAAATATCGACTATGCCATGCTATTATATACACTTTGTTAAAGAAATTGGATGAACGAGTTTTGTCACTCTATCTCAATCTAAATTGGATTATAAATAGATTTAATGTTAAGGTTTGATAATAAAATTTTGTGAGTCCAAAATTACATTTCTCATGATACCCTCTTTTTGAATTTTCATGAATTTGTACGAGTTTTTAACTAATACTTGTAACGTTTCTTGAAGAATTCGATGTCAACATGTCATGAGCACTTTTTATTTGAAAAAAAAAAAATATTCCAACCACTCATCTATTTTATTTTAATTATATAGACCTCCTCTTTATTTTAAAAACTCATATAAACCTGTATTGAAATTAAAATATATGTTACACAAACCTCTATCATATTTTTAAGATTCTTTTTCTATCCATCCAACTAGTAATGAATTGTTAAGTTTGACACTCTCAAACCTTTTTTTACTAAAATAACCCTCTTTCACATAAGATTTATTTAAACATTTATCTTTATCAAAAAATTATACAACCAAAAAATAATTCTAATATATATTTTCAAAATTTCTTATATGTTATAAAATTTATTAATTTTGATTATATTATAAAATTTTATAATTTCAATTTCTCATCATATTTATTGGAACGTGATTATTTTGGGTTTTTTAAACTGGTAAACACATGTTTTTGTTATCATATAGTATAAATAATATAAATTCAAGATATTAGGCATGTTTGGTATGACGTTTAGATTGCTTATAAGTTATTTTTTATGTAAATTGAGATAAAGCTCCTCTCATATACTTACGTTATATACTGTAAATCACGATTAAAAAGTTAATTTTAAATATTTCAATTGTTATTCCAAACAAGCACGTTATATAAATATCTGATATAATAGATGGAAATTAGTAAATAAAATTTATTTTAATATAAATTTTAAATAAAAATATTTTTTAGAATCTTTTTGGAATATTCTTAATGGAGTTAATGGTTTTAACCTAAGTGTATATTTTCCAAAAAGAGGGGAGGTCCATATAAGTTTTTAACTAATAAATGCACTTTTTTTTTTTTAATCTGTTGGCCTCAGTTAATTATTATACTGCATATATTCCCTTTTATCCCTATCTCATTATTACTCTCCCTCTTACCTATTCAAAAATATGGGCATTTTTAGTAAAAAAAAATCCTACATAATAATTACGTTTAACTACTTTTAACATTTTATGGAATATCGTGATTCATTTGAAAGACTCTTATATACAAGGAGGGAGGGAGTATGACTCGAGTTTGCCCAGGAGTGGCACCGACAATTTGACATTATTTAATATACAGTATAAAATTTCTATATACAGGACATTGTGCAAAAACAAACGCCACTAAGCTTTTCTTCAAACCACCAGCTCTACCGTAATATACGCTCTATTTTATTTGCTTCTGAACTAGCATACGAAGCAGCGTCCGTTGAATCCAAGCCCACTTGTGTCACGTTGCTTAAAAGACACATAATAAACAATTATTTAAATGCTTCCAAGTGCTCGGAGATAATAGAAATTAAAATTACCAAAGGTGAGAGATAAGTGGTAGCTGGGTAAGAACGAAGCTATATAAAGGGAGGTATGAGGTTGCAGAGAAGAGCAAAAAGAAGTCCTAATTTGGGAAGAAGATGGGGTCCAAAATGGCATCTGCTACTCTCACTCTCTTCTTAGCTATTGTGTGTGTGAGTGCTAATAACTACGTTGACTCCTCCGCCCATCCTCCTCACTCTCCGCCGTACATCTACCACTCTCCACCGCCTCATCCGGCGGTGCACACTCCTCCTAAGGCACCCTACCACTACGCTTCTCCTCCTCCACCTCCGGTTTACCATTACGCTCCCCATCCGGTCTACCACTCTCCACCACCAGCAAAGAAACCTTACAAGTATCCATCTCCACCTCCTCCGGTTCACCACTACACTCCTCAGCCGGTCTACCATTCTTCTTCACCACCAAAGAAGCCATACAAATACCCATCTCCTCCTCCTCCGGCTCACCACTACTCTCCTCACCCGGTTAACCACTACGCTCCTCACCCGGTCCACCACTCTCCTCCACCACCAATCCACGTCTACACTAAGCCCCACCCACACCCTCACCATCACCCACAGCCTCATCCACAGCCAAAGCCAGTTTACCACACTTCTCCTCCTCCTCCAGTTCACAAGCCCTACGCCCATGCTTCCCCACCCCCTCCTCACCACTACTAGAGCATGCTTCTCAATTTCTGCCATCCCATGGTAAATTTACCTTTCCCATTGATCTTTGTCCACATTGTTCGTTTTATGAAATGAAAAAAGAGATGTATTTTTGTCTACATAGTTAGAATCAACAATATGGTATTCATCTTTAAGTAATGATTATATTTTATCGTTGACTTCTCAAATAGCAAGTATATTTTATTTGTTATAAACACGCTCCTCCTAATAATTTAACGATTGAAACTGGTGCTGTTCCTCTCATATGTATATTTCGATTGTTGTGATTATATTAGCTGGGTGGTACAATATAATGACACGAATTCGAACTGATGATTTGTATAATGTGTTAACAGGATCTAGTAATGTGAGTAAATGGAGATCGCGATGGATGGAACAAAGCACTTTATAATACAGCAAAAAGGAGAAGAGGAGAACATTTCTACGTTTTATGTACAATTTTTAAAATAATAAATGCATTGCTTAAATTTTTTTATTCTCATTCTATTACAGTATTGGCTTCATGTTCAAATATTTGTTTTTCTTTATTATGTATTGGGACAGAAGTGATCTGACGCTGCCCTCAAAATCCGTGTATTTGTGCTTTGTTAAGCATGGATATTACAATATGCATGCATTCAATAAAATAATAGAACATATTTTCTTTGCGTCGGTGTCCCTCGAAGGTGTCAATATTTTGGCCCTTTCATTTAGAACATGTGTTTTAAGAAATTATGAAGATTTAATAGCCCGACTTTGTTAGTCCTAAAAACGCATGACTTTGAAAAGCTCAAATTAATATTAATATAAAATATACAGAGAATTACGTTGTTCGTTGTTTATGAACAAGGTATCACAACGTCTTTTGGTAAAAAAAAAATGTCTGAAAACCTGGGATGGTTTCTACATGTATCACCTAAATGGGATGATGAGCTCTTATTGCAACTAACAAAACAAAATTTTACATATAGATAACTTTGATAAGAAAAATAGAACATAACTCCTTAAAAATTACATTTGGCCCCACCAAAAAAAGATCTAAAGCGTATATGTCGAAAACTTATTTTATTTTAGTTGATTACAAGAAATAGAGTTTCTTAATTAATCAAATTTGATTATTTTTTTATTTTATATTGGTAAATATATGCAATTACGATTATATTTTAATTTATCAAATATTAATATTTATATTACAAACAAAATTTTTTGTATATGGCTCTTTCATTATATTTGAGCAATGTCAAGCATTTGGAGGTAGCTCTCCAAAGATATTTTTAGTATTTACTCGGACTTGAGCTTGAGGCTTATTGTCAAAGCCTCAAAGCCCCTTCCATTGTATGGACTCCCACTAACTAATGTTTCAGAATTTGTCAGTCTTAAACAAAACCTACAATATGGACTCTTTATAAATCCGCCTAAAGTGGCAAATTTAGCGTTTCTTCCTGTAAGAATTTTGGATTCAACTAACTCACTGAAGTACCCACATGGAATTGGAGCGCTGATATAGACTCTAATCTCATTACACAACAAATACACCATAGACGGAAGAAGGAAAGAATAATCTTTAGAGGAAGTAAATAGACATATATTTTATGGGTATTATTCCACGTCACCCTTGGACCCTTATACACTCACATACATATAGGTTTCCTCGTGCCTCTTCCTCAATTGATGTATCCCTTCATTATCAGGGGACATATTCTATCGGCTTAATCATTCAAATTAGAATGATTGGGGAATGTCACAAACATCCACCCAAGTTTTTCTATTATTTATACTTTGATCCCAATGCTATTGGGTTTGGGCCCTAATCTACCAAAGGTGGACTAGGTGTATTTTAACATCTCCCACTCACACATGATGGATTGGGTGTTATGGGTTCAATCTCTTTTTCTTCCATCTCTCATGCTACGTGCTTTGCGGTAACCGCAAGGCATGATGTCTCTCTTTGGGCTCTTGTACTAAAAATCACTTTCTTGAGAGATTAGCACAAGACAACCCTATAATGTAGATTGGTATTGATATAGTGCCACACATGTCCTAGATTTACAAATATAAACTTTTCTCATGGCTAATCCAATCACTCTTAAGTCAATATAAAACTCAAATTGCCTTTCTCATATGCATAATGCCCAAACTTATGAAATTACATAAGGATATCATAAGGGACCGGTCTCAGACACTAGTATAGGTGTGTATGTTTTAAGCAATCTTCCTTTTGCCTATATACCACTTTGATATGAATCAACCACTTTCCTAACATAATACCTTTAGATCGCATCAATCATGATCATAGGACAAAATACTAAAGTAGTAGAGATTGAAACATATCTCCATAATAATGTTAAAGTTAAAGGACATCGTTGAAAGGGTTAACCTTTCTGGGACTCACAAAGGAATGAAGCAGGGATCCATTCACTTGCTTTCTATTTGTAGTTCTTTAGCATATGTGGTATAAATCACATGCTACGATGTTACTCTTATACTATAAGAGCATATGTTATTTTGATTTTGTCATTAACACTATATAGACTCAAGTCTAGAAACTCATAGTATCTAAGCCCAAATTCTTCAACTCCACCCACATTACATGATGTCAATTTTGAAGAATTTGTTGTTTGGCTACAGGTATCATGAAAGTGGGTATCCATGATTTGATCTATATTTACAATCATAGATCTTATCTTAACTTTACTGCACTGTAAGTTAAGGGGACATATAGTTTGTGTTTCTTCTATACCATATCAATGCTCTCGCTCCTTTATTGGTGAAACAATTGTCTCATCTTTGCACACTCCTCCTGAGTGTCAAAGATGGTCGCTCATGGGAAGTATCTATTACTTCATACCTATGCATAACAAAGGACATAACACTAATTCGTTTCCTTGGTCATTAGGCTTAGGACTTAACACATTTCTTATACATGTTCTTGGTCATTTGGCTCTGTTAGGGGACAATTTGCATAGGAGCTCATTGTTAAAAAACAACATTATGTATTATAGTTTCTCTCGTATAATTATATCTTTACATTTAGCCTTGTTATTATACTGAGGGTCTTTTGTTTAGGCAATGACTTTGAATTTTCACCATCAAGCCAAACATGTTCTATTGGCATTATTAGCCACATAGCCACTTGTACTACCACAGTACATACTTTGAATACATAATCAATGTACCCTACAAGCATCTCAGGATCCTTTTGTGAAAACTATCCAATGTCTTTCACAATGGTTGGACTAGTACCATCTTACAAGTCTTACTATTAATGGATATTTGGTCTTGTGCACATCACTGCATATATCTTACTCCCAATAATATTTGTATGCAAATTGTTTTATATTTCCTTCTTCATTCACTCAGTTAGGGAAACTTATCAAGACTCAAATTCACTGCTACAGTCACTGGGATATCCATGATATTGTATTCACTCATTTTGAACTACTAAAGAATCTTCTTAATGAAATTGTCTTGTAAAAAAAAGAGGACTCTTCTTAAGCTGTCTTTTTGGATCTCAAATCCAACCTCTTTACTCGTGTACTTATTTTTCAAATTTTATGAGTATCATTCTTTAATAGGCACTACCTCATTCAAATTATCTATAGCTAATAGTATATAATCTTCTTAAAGGAATAATATCACAAACTGCTCGACCATTGCTTTCTTCTTTCAACAATTTGAAAACCACATTACTATATGGGCGATTGCTTCAATCCATAAAAGGACTTCCGCAAAACATATGAAGTCACCACAATATGAAACTTCAAACACCACTTTGAAGTCTAATAGTTACAACATATAGATTTCTTTATTCAGATCACCACTCAAAGTGTAGATTTTACATCAACTTGATGTAAATCTAAATCTAAACAGTTAGCTATTGCTAGATCATATTTAATTTAAATGCACAACAAGTGAGAAAGATGTTATGTATACCCCTCTGTAACCACATAAGTCTTTTCCATGCCAGTTCATCTACCTTCTTTTCTCTTGAACTTGAGAACTTACTAGTTCTCAATAGCCATTTTGACTTGATGGTAGATCAACTAACTTCCAAACTAAATTCAATTACAAAGAATCCATTTCCTTTTCTATTGCTTTCTTCCATTCTTCCCTTACAAGGACTTTTATATAGAATGCAACTCAACATCGTCCCATAAAATAACCATGAACATTTTTTTTGGTTACTCCTTTTTCATCGGAGCTTCTTGACTTAAACTCCTACCCATAAAAGTGGTTAAGGATTGTCAGCTTCTTCTGTACCGCCTTATCTAGATATCTTGTAAAGAAAAGTGAAGAAATTAAACAAAAAGAGGAAAGAAAGTCAAAAGATAGGAAAAAGCTGCCAAAAGGATAAGAAAGATTAGACAAAAGCTACGAAAAAAGACAAAACAAATTAAACACAAGCATGATTATGTACAGTAGTTGTGATTTTGGCTCACATCTTCCTCTGGTTTTACGTCCAGAAACGGCTTAAACGCTTTCTATGAATCGAGAATTTGCTTCCCATCCAGTTTTCTTATAAACTGGCAAACAGGGTCTTTTAACGTCAGATTCCCAAGACAATAACGCTCTTTTTCTCTGTTGAATATGTCTGCTAAATCAAGAAGAATATGATGAACATCACCACTCGGATGCGTCTCAAGAGTTTGAATGATATCATCCAGTGACTCCTTACTTAGTCCATCCTTTATAAATTTGATTTTATCTTCTCGATTTACAGAAACCATACCTTTACTCCTACAGCGCTGATCACATGTCCACCTTGCACATTTATAGCAGACATTCATTCTTGTAGCTCTTCTCTTTTTGGAGTAAGAACTTCTTCCCATTCCTGGCAAAGGTTTAACAAATAAATTATGAATCTCACCTGCTAAACGTACCTTAGCTTTAATGATCCAACGTACATCCACAGGAAGGCCCAAACGATTGAATATCATCATCCTTTCAAGTCGACTGTTATAGATCTTCCTGAGCACATCTTTGGGAAGAGTAGGGAACCTGTTCTTAAGCTTTGCAAGAGATTCCTCCATGGTAACTTAAAATGAAAATGATGAAAACTAAAATCTCAATATAGTGCAGTGTGTTTCAGTGAGTAAGAAAGAAAAATGAGAGAGTAAGAAAGAAGTTTTGAGAGAGTAGGAAAGAAATAAGTGAGTAGGAAAGAAAATTGTGAGAGTGGGAAAGAAAATTGAGGGAGTATGAAAGAAGTTTTGAAAGAGTAGGAAAAAAGTTTTGGGTTGACTTCCAAATAGCCGCCCTTCTTTAACGTCTTTAGCTAGACAAAGGCCAAACCAAAAATTTTTTTTAATTTTTTTAAACTATCAAAGTAAAATACATCATCAGGAGCTACCATAACTCCTGCAAAATCACAACAATATACCAAACCAAACCTTGGATTGCCTCCCAAGCAGCGCTAAATTTATAGTCTTCAGCCAGACTTCCCAAACACAAACTACTGATCAAAAGTATCAAACACCAGGATCACCTTGTCTTCATTTCTTTTCAAGCAACAATGGTTCATGCACAAGAAATGATCATTCAAAGTAATTAATTGTACTTCTTCAATCATAGACAATTTTAGAGTACAATTATTTACTGAATTCAAATTAAGCACATCATGCATGTATTTGCAAACAGATTTAGGAATTTCCAAAACTTTAGAGCATCCCATAAAATCCACTTGACTCTCATCAGTAAGAGTCAATACTTCAACAGGAGAGACATGAACAACATCTTTTGGAATATCTATATTAGTTTCAATATCAAAATCACAAAGATTAGTCTCTACAGGCGGAACCTCAATTGGATATCCATTATTTTCTCCAAAACTGATTTCAAGTTCCTTATCACATTCCACAAGAGCTAAGGTTTCATTCAATTCCATATACTCAACTTCCTCCAATAATCATCATCAACACAAGAAGTGGTCATCATACTCAAAGAATTATCTTGCCTCATAGTTTCAAGTGAAGAAATAATTTAACTCGCATATATTTCAATATTTTGGACACTTGACTCAACACTAGTGACAATTTTCTTTTGCTCTCTGATAAATCTCTCTGTTGATTCCGCAAACACCTCACCTAATCTTTCTAAATCATATTTTTCCTTATACTCAAGAGTTTGTTCTTCAATATATGGATAAGAGTAGAAAGGAGGATTAGAAGAATACCTGACATATGGATCCAAAGACTCTTATTGCTCTAAAATTCCACCAGGATAAAAGGAATGATCAAAACAAGTTTGGTTCATATTGAAACCATCTCTCACTAATGACTGATATTGCTATATAGACAATGCTCATAAGAATGACACTTTCCACAATAAGCACAAGAAAAACAATTATAAGGAGAACAATTTTCAATCCAACCAGCATTTATATTTTCTTGTCTCATTCCATTCACATGCATTTCAGAAAAAGAACCAAGATATGACAAGTTATCACCAAATGAATGCTATGAATAATTCATTTTTTTTTGAAATTTTATATGCAGACTAAATTAGTATTAAAATTACTTGGTATTGATATTAATGACAACAATCCCCGGCAACGGCGCCAAAAACTTGATACGTGTGCAGATGATGAATTAAATAGTGCAAGTGTACACTGTCGTAATCAAGTAATATATAAGTAAGTAGAGTATCGTTCCCACGAGGATTGAGCACTAAATACCAAAATGGGTAATTTTAATTCTATTTAGTCAATCGACTAGTTGGTGATTGAGAGCACAAAATAAAAGAAAGACAATTAAATATGAATGCAGATGATATGAAAGCAAATATGAGAAAAAGCCCTAGGGATTAGATTTCACTTAACAAATTCTGGATTGAATCACTTATCTATTCTAGCCCAATTTATTCCACATGATTGATAGTCGAGTTTCCCTAATTTAATTACTATCCTCTTCCAAGGTCAAGCAATTCTATAATCAATTGCTAATCCAATATATTCCTATATGAATTTAAGCAATTAATTATGCATTAAGATTTATGGAACTCAGTAAGACTACACAACTTATATTAATATATTCCTATTTCATATGCAAGTCATAGTTTTAATTATAGGGTCTACACACATGTATCTCCTTCCGGTCTCAACATGCATATTGAAATCATTCAGAAGATGGCCAGTCAATCAAAAGCATTAAGAATAATAATTAAAACTCAATCATGAAGGAGAAATTCAAACTAGATTTAATAAGTTAAGATTCAATCCGTCATTAATAAGCTACGTCATCACCCTAGGAAAATGAAAGTTTAGCACATGATGAAATTGAAAACAAAACCAAAATAAATTGACATTATATAAAGCTAGAATGAAATTCTCAGAAATACTGCATAAACTTGAATATTAAATTCTCAAACATAAATATACAACCAAAAGATGCATGAAAAATGAAGAAATCTAGCCGTCCATTTAGGAGGTAAAACCTTCCATGTAGGCGGTATGCAAAATAAAATCCTAAGCCTTCCAAGATAGAGGCTTGCAAAATGTAATAAAATCCTAAGCCTTCCAAGATGCAAAAAGTAATAAAATCCTAAGCCTTCCAAGATAGAGGCATGCAAGAATTGATACAATGTATGAAATTAAATCTAGAAAGTAACACTTTTTCTCAGAACTGTCAGAGAAAGGATCTCTCCTTGTCAGAGAAGGGCCTCTAATTGTCAGAAAAGGACCTCTGATTCTCTTCCTCTTCCCTTTGAGCTTGGCCTTGATCTCTATTTATAGGGGGAAAAAACGTGTGCTACAGTACTGCTACAGTGTCGTTGACCGATACAGTGCCTATTGACCGCTACAGTGCCTGTTAATCGCTATAGTACTTTCATTTTTTTTATTTTTTATTTTTTTTAAATGCTATTTATTCCAAAAACAATATTTATTTTTCAATCACACCCAAATTTATTATATTAAACGCAAATATCGTCCATAAAATCATCATATAAGGGAAAATAAATATGCAAATATTTTACTTATCAACGACCACTATAGGAATTCGTAAAAGACCTATATGGTCTACGGAAAACTTATATTCCAAAATGGAAATGTGTAGTTGACCCATTTGCTCTATATAAACTCAAATTTGACTTTTGTTTAGTCTAACATTTATAGGGTGTGGAAGTGACTACTTTAGAGGATACATGGTTAATCTCAAGTCCTTATAGACTTGATAAAACCAAGGATGTGAGCTAATCCACCAAAGGTTGACTAGATAATGCTGTCATACTTGCATTTTGTCACACCCTTATCTTATTTTAACTTGCAGCGGAATATTAATGCGTGGTTCAGTGGATAACACAGGACTAGCATAAATATATATGTGTATGATTACAGGAAATTCCCTATTGGGGCTCATACATAATAATTAACAACCTTGTAGCCGCATAGGCCTCTAGGGTATCTAAACCTATCCCAGTGAAATAGAGATATCTTCCTGTCTTTGTTTCGCCACAGCATTCCCCTCACACGGTTTTCTTCTTTATTCTCAGCATATCTTCTGTCTCCTATTGTCTGAATCGTTGGTAGGGGATGGTGAGATTTAGAAGAATCTTAGTAGGTAACAGTACTAATATGCATGTAAGATAAGTGCTTAATGCATGACATGCTTGCATTACATAAACTTATGCTAAAATAATGATATATCTGTATGCTCAATGTTTCAAACAACATACTTATGGCCACAGCATAAATAGAAACAGAGATTCAATTATTCATATATGTTTTACATAATCAAGCAAAGCAAATACATGCATCAATACACCAGCACAATATCAAATACATGCAGGAGAGCTGAGTTCCCTACCTTAACCCTTTTTCGCCTCGAAACTTGTGCCACGTAAAGCATGTCAACAACTTGGCTCTCAACTTGGGCCTATAATACCAAATGTACATATTAGACACTTCCATAGTGTTTTTGATGGCTATATAAGCCTATTATGAAAATTTACCAAAATGCCATTGGGGGCCCGGCTCAGCCTTACCGTACTCGGTCCGATTACTCCGATAGTACTTTTTCTGAAATTTTGACTTAGGCTATTTTGACATATTTTCACCCAAGGAATCCATTTCCAGACTCAGAATTACCAAATTCACTTCTCAAAGATAAATATGCCCTTGGCAGCCCTGATTTCAAGGTTTCAGGGGCATTTTTGTAATTATGCTTTTTCAGGATTTTATGAAAAAGTGATCATCTGTAACCCCAACTAATTTCCCCTCCTGAATTCAATGGAATCATCAAATTATCAAAATTCCAACTCTAACCCCTTGTACCAGCACTGGCCAAAATGCACAAAACTGTAGGGAAAATTAGGGTTTTTCAATTCCGACTCCGCAGACGTGCTTCTTTCTACTCCTAACCACTTTATTAACTATTTAATTATGTTATAATTACCATTTAGAACCAATTTTGGTAGCATAACACCTAGGCAACCTCCTTTACCCAAATTTACAATCACAACAATTTAACTAGAAATTTTGTAATCTCCCGAATTTTGGGATTGGAGGCTTGGGAATAAGCCTAAATTAAGTGGACTGCTAAGCCTCATTTAGTAGGTGCCCCAAATTTATTCCCTAATGTTTCTTATATCTTTGGGGCATTAAATAAAGTAAAATGGTGAATTTTAGAGAATGTGATTATGGTTCTAGTGAAATTTTCTATGAGGCAGTGAGCTTGTCATGTGATTTTGCATGATCAAATGATGAGAAAAAATTACGAGATTTTATAGGTTAAAGTAGACATCCTAAGCTTTAATTTGATAGGTCATATGACTCAATTAGAGCAATATACAAAAATTTATGAATTTTTGAAGTCAGCCCTGAAAAACTGTTAAGTTTCTGGAACAACATGTAAAGATTAAATATTTGGGAATGATGTGCTTCCAATTGATTAAATTATATATTTTTTTTTCTTGAAACTAGATTTAATAAGGGTTCTATAACTTTTGAAATCACTTCAATTCAATTTTTCTAGAATTAGTTATGAGTTTTCAAAGTTTGGACAGAAAATTTGCTAGAATTGAGATAAATTTGAAAATGATGGAAATTATGTGATGGCAAGTTTGTAATTAAGGGATAAATTGTTGACAGCCCTTTTTGGCACTAACTTGGACCCTTGGGATGTGATTTATGGATGACCAAAGATAGCAAATAAGAATTTCATGTTAAATGGGCTTTATGTACAAAAAGTCAAAGTTTAGAATTTTGGCTTGTTAAATAATTAAAAAGGGAAAAGGGGATATTACATAAAGTTATTTCCCTTCATCCTCTTCCTTAAAACTGTGCAGGACCAAGAGAAATAAGAGAGAGAGAGAGAGAGAGAGAGAGAGAGAGCTTGAGAGAATTTTAGAGAGAGAAGGAGGAAAATCTCACAAGGTAGGTCGATTTCTTCGGTGAATTCGTACCTAATGTGTATAATCCTTCTCCTAAGCTTCTCTTCTATATTATTTAAGGTATTTGAAACAAGAATTTAGAGTTCTTGGGAGTTAGGGTTTCAGCCACCTAAAGAAAAAACAAGAAAGCTTAAGGTAACTTCCAAAACTTCAAATATTGGTTGTTCTTGCTGTTGTGAACAATTTAATCGGTGATATTTGACCAGATTGTCTTTGGTTTTAAATTTTGAAATCGAGATGGCATAAGGGTTACACTACCAAATTTACTCTAAATGGTAGTTATAACGTAATTAAATAGTTAATAAAGTGATTAGGAGTAGAGAGGAACACGTCTGCAAAGTTAGAAGTGAAAAACCCTAATTGTTTTGGAGAATTGAGAATTTCAGCTAGTGCTGGTTGAGGGGGTTAGAGTTGGATTTTTGATGTTATAATGATTCCATTGAGTTCAGGAGGGAAAATTAGGTTGGGTTGCAGTTGGTCACTTTTTGGGAAAAGCCTGAAAAAGCATAATTATGAAAATGCCCCTGAAACCCTGAAATAAGGGTTGTCAAGGATATTTTTGTAATTTGGCAATGGATTTGATAATTTTGAGTCTGAAAATGGATTCTTTAGGTGAAAATATGTAATAATAACCCATGTCAAAATTTCGGGAAAAGTACAGTTGGATCGGGTATGGCAGGGCAGGGCCGGGCTGGGTTCCTGGGGGAATTTTGGTAAATTTTTATGATAGACTTGTATAACCACCAGAAACACTATGGAAGTGTCTAAACTAGTACATTTGACATTTTAGGCCAAGTTGAAAGGCTGAGGGATTGGCATGCAAATCGAAGCACACAATTCGAGGTGGAAAAGGTCTAAGGTTGGGAACTTACCTCTCCTGTATGTATATGAATTTGTGTTGGTGTATTGATGCATGTTATTGCTTTGCTTGATATTGTGAAACAAATATGAATGATTGAAGCTCTATTTCTGTTTATACTGTGGCCATAGTTTTGTTACATGAAACTTTGAGCACGCAGATATGTCATTGTATTAGCATGAGTCAATGTAATACAAGCATGTAATACATTAAGCACTTATCTTGCATGCATATTGGTACTATTTTCTTACTGAGATTCTCTTGAATCTCACCCTCCCGTACCAACAATTTAGGTAAGAGGAGATAGAAGATACGATGAGAATAAAGAAAAGAATTGTAGGAGGGGATTATGGTAGTGGAACGTAGACGAGAAGATGTCTCCATTTCACTCAGACGAGTTTAAACACCCTGGTAACCTTGTACGGCTACACTGATGGTAATTATTATGTACGAACCCCTATAGGGATTTTGTGTAATTGAGCACTTTTTATCAGTATATTTATGCTATTCCTATGTTGCCTACTGAACTGCATATCATTTCAAGCTGTTCTGGAAGAGCCCAAGAGGTTCTGACAGAGGTGCGATTCCGACAACAGGATGGTATACTGATATGGTCTTGATTACATAGTGCTAGGACATATGCACGGACGGGAGGTACCAAAGGAGTGTATCTTCCCAATTTGCGAATAAGCTCTGAGAAATAGTGAGTACCGAAGGGCAACTAGTGGTACAATACTAGACGAGAATGTTCTAAGGATATTGCAGAACTTAAGGAAGTGGGTATGGCTAAGGCCAGTGGTTAGACTACACTGTATTTAGTCAGCTGGAGGTAACTGACATGATGTTTGAGATGAGGGTAGTCTCAGGGTACCGGTGGCCAAGAACAGATAGAGCCGGTATCTGCCCTATTGAACGAGGGCACAAAAGTTGAGCGTGCTCAACCCCAGGTAATCTAGGATGGCTAACCCCTTGAGAAGTTAAGTTTGCAAGGTCATGGAATCTTAAGGAATAGTGAATTGTCTTAAGGTTTCTCTATGACTAATGATCATTTATGTTAGATGATTTAAAGGGTGCTTAGATGCATGGAGATAATAATAATGTAAGTATTGATTTTAAATTGGAACATTTTTGTTGCAGTGAATACTGCATAGAAAGATCCATTTGATGGGGTTATGGAAATTTGAGGCATAGTAAATGTTTTACGGTTTCTCCATGCTAAGTGATGATCCTTAGGAACATTGTAGGGTTAAAAGAATGTAGATATGATATACGGTGCTATATGATGAGTGTAACCCCCTGCCTTAAATACCGTAATTAGTATTCGATAATGCATAATTAAAAGGGGTTTGAGATCGTCGGATAGTTCAAAACGTATTAAATTACCTACCAAGCAGTAGGACCTTACAAAATTTTCAAAACACCTTTCCTATCCGGGTCTCGTTTTCAATTACCGAATATAATCACCTGTGCAGTTAACTTACATTCATAAATATCAGAGTTCGTAATTCAAACCCCGGCAACCCCCGGGTTCAACTATATATATATAGAGTTTCAAATCCTGATTAGGGGATTACAAACCAAATATCCACACTATTTACATCTCAAAATGCAATACAATAATCCCTATCCAAAATGATTAACCAACAAAAGCCATACTAATGTCCCTAGGAAGCTCTAACCGCTCCGGGTCACACGCTTCTCCTTAGAGCCAGTCGCCCTGTCTGAAAGGTTAGTTCAAAGGAAAGAATGAGATTCAAAAGAATCCCAATAGTAACTAAACATTTATACCACACATAAGCACATAGCATGTAAGCAAATCATCATGCAGCAGCAGCACATATCGCACTCCACCCTCCTCCCCTTTCTCCGCTGGGAAGGCACACTGCCTAACCCGAACCGTTGTTAGCTACTCAGGGACTATTGGCGTGGCAGTGCATACACATAGCCTTATAGCTCATAAGCTATCCGGCTTCACAAATGGACCGTCGGCCTCACAAATAGCCTTTCGGCTCATAATCAGCCTTTCGGCCCACATATCACATAATCACACCTCATCCTTATCCCCTTTCTCCGCCGGGAAGGCACACTGCCTAAACCCGAACCGTTGTTAGCTACTCAGGGACTATTGGACTGATGGTGCTCTCATATATCCTCATAAGTCGCAACATACGAACTTATCACAAATCAATGATAATACACACATACAATGCATCATATATGGTACAAAAGAAAAGTCACTACATGATCCCTTCCTGATGTCTCTGGGCACAGTAGGCTCACGAGGATAGCAGATGTCAAATCCTATATTCAAAATAGGGACATTTGGTTAATTTCCTTTTCCAAATTCTTACTTCCATAACACTTTAAGTTGGTATTCATTTGGACTCTTTAGATGGCCATTAAATGCGTAAACATATGCCTAAAGGGTTGGGATAACTATCCCCAAAGATCCCTCTTTGGAAAGCTACACACTGATTTTTGACCCCTCACTCGCACCCCTCACTCGAGCACAGAAGACCGTGCTCGAGCACAACTCCCATTTTCACCCGAGCACCTGCGAGTGAGACGCAGGAAGTGCTTGCCCGAGAGCAACTCCCGCAACAAACCTACACTCTCACTCGAGCACAAGAGGCCGTGCTCGAGCAGAGACCCCGAGCACACTCGAGCACCACGGAAGTGAGGCCTGCGAGTGACAACCCGAGAGCATCTCTCAACATCTTCTTCCACCTTCACTCGAGCACAAACGCCTGTGTTCGAGCACTGACCCCCAGTGCTCGCGAGCACAAGGCAGCGAGTGCCTGCCCGAAAGCACCCCAACACCCAGGCAACGTACTCACTCGAGCACAACCCCAGTGCTCGCGAGTGATCCCCCAATGCTCGCGAGTGCCAGGCGCACTCTTGGCATCCACCCGCAAGTGAACACCTGAAACGCTCACCCGCAGCATCAAAAACACACCCTCACTCGAGCACAAACATGCTCACTCGAGCACGTTCATCCTGTGCTCGAGTGAGTTCTTCTCTCACTCGAGAAATCACACCAGAAACCAGAACGCAGTAACTGGTAAACTTTTCCAAAATCCACCAAATGAATTCCAATGGTTCTTAAACTTGTGTCAAGGCTCATTATCACTTATTTCAACACAAGGAACCCATTGGCAACCAAAAACAACCCAAATTCAACCCATCCAACACATTCTCTCTCTAAATCATCAAACCACTCAAAACCTCCTTCTAACAACTTCCCTTATTCAACTTCAAATCAAATTCTAATCACTCCCAAATGTCAAAACTGACCAAATGAACAGTGACACTCCCATGAAAACCTACCTTTCACTTAACATCATAATTAGGTCTAATTTCCAGAATTCTCATTGATTAAGCAAACATCTTGACATATATATCAAAATGCCTTACAAACCTACCTCTTCAACTTGCTGAAATCAACACCTTGATTCCACCAACTTCCAGATTTATCCCACAATCAAACACCACCAATGGAAATTCTGAAATCATAGAAATAATGCTCTTGACCTCTTGATCAACATTAATGAAGGGTAACTAAACATTTAAGATCATTTACCTTAACAAAATTCAAACCCTTACTTTCTCTTTCTTGCTTGGTTCGCCGGAAATGGAGGAAAGGAAGAGAGAAAGTGAGTAGGTGAAGACGATGATCATTTGCTTCTCTTTTCCCCATGCAAAAAAAAACCGACTAAGAGTGGAGAGAAGGAATGAGTTTGAAAACTTTGACTCATCCAATGGCTCTCATTTAGCCACTTGTCACCATCCCATTACTCCCACCATGATTTCACATAAACTCTTCCACACTTGATTCCACCTCATAATCTTTCAATCTCAACCATTGATCATGATTACTAAAGAGTTTCCTCTCCAGTAACTGACCAATCGATCGGTAAATTAACCGTTTTGCCCCTGATTAGTACAATACATATTAAATTATGAATAATTGCCTTCAGTTCACATTGCACAGCATATACTTCAAATATGCTTAATTAACATTAATTACATCATTTGAAGTTACTAATCCTTGATTAAAATCCAGGATATTACAATTCTCCCCTCGAAAATTTAATTTCGTCCTCGAAATTGTTACATTACTTGAGTCATAAATTCCGGATATCTTCTCCGCAGATCTTCCTCCGCTTCCCAAGTTGCCTCTCTTGGAGTCATTCCCTTCCAGACCACCTTCACATATGGAATGCTTCGGTGTCTGAGCCGTCGCTCCTCTCGGTCAATGATTTGCTCTGACTCCACCGCATATGTGAAATTATCTTGTAGCTCAACATCCTCATACTCAACTATGTGAGATGGATCTGGTTGGTACTTCTTCAGTTGGGAAACGTGAAACACGTCGTGGAGTCTGCTCAAGCTCGGAGGTAGTGCTACCCGATACGCGACAGGTCCAATCCTCTCAAGGATTTCAAAAGGACCAATATACCTTGGGCTCAACTTCTTCCGTTTAATTGCACGCCCAACACCGGTGACAGGAGATACCCTCAAAAACACGTGGTCTCCAACTTCAAACTCTAGAGGTCTTCTTCTCTTGTCAGCGTAGCTTTTCTGTCGACTCTGCGCTGCAAGTAACCTCTTACGAATAATCTGAATCTGTGTTGAGGTTTGGTCAACAAGATCTGGTCCATATAGCTTCCTTTCGGATAGTTCATTCCAGCACAAAGGCGATTGACACCTCCTTCCATACAACGCTTCATACGGAGCCATCTGAATACTCACATGATAGCTATTGTTGTAGGCGAATTCCGCAAGTGGAAGAAAACGATCCCAACTTCCTTTAAAGTCAAGAACACAAGCTCGCAGCATATCTTCCAACGTCTGGATTGTCCTCTCCGACTATCCATCTGTCTGTGGATGATAAGCCGTACTGAACCTCAATTGAGTTCCCAAAGCTTTATGCAATGCTTTCCAGAATTTCGAAGTAAATCGAGGATCTCGATCAGAAATGATATTCTTTGGTGTACCATGGAGCTTTACAATCTCATTGATGTAAATCTCTGCTAGTTTATCGGGAGAATAACCAGCATTGATTGGTATAAAGTGCGCCGACTTCGTTAACCGATCCACAATAACCCAGATCGCATCGTAATTCCTGATCTTGGGCAATCCCGTCACAAGGTCCATGGTCACACTTTCCCATTTCCATTCTGGAATCTCAGGACTCTGAAGTAAACCAGGTGGTCTTTGGTGCTCAATTTTCACTTTCTGACAAGTGAGGCATCTCGCCACATATTTGGTCACATCACTCTTCAAACCCGGCCACCAATACACAGATTTCAGGTTATGGTACATCTTGGTCATACCAGGATGAAGAGTATATCGGCTCTTGTGCGCCTCATCTAGAATCTTTTGTCGCAACTCCGCTTTAAGTGGAACGCAAACTCTGTTCTGATAGCGAACCAATCCTCTAGGCGACAAATCGTAACCTGGGACTTCTCCCCGTTCAATCCGAGTCAGATTGCATTGTATCCAGTCATCTTGCCTCTGAGCTTCTTCAATCTCAGCTATTAGATCATTTTCCTCCTGGGAAACAGTGTAGTTGGCACAGATGATCTGGTTTGTCAAATTCAGGTCATGAAAATCTTCAATCAATTTCTTCTTTCGTATTATCATAGCTGCAACGAGTACAGTCTTCCGACTAAGAGCATCAGCGACTACATTGGCTTTACCCGGATGATATTTAATCTCTAGATCGTAGTCCTTAAGCAATTTCATCCAACGGCGCTGTCTCATATTCAGTTCTTTTTGATCATACAGATACTTGAGACTCTTGTGGTCGCAGTACAGTTCCACAGTCACACCATACAGGTAATGACGCCAAATCTTCAAAGCAAACACAATGGCCGCAAGCTCCAGATCATGAGTGGGATAGTTCAATTCATGGGGTCTGAGCTGTCGAGAGGCGTAGGCCACCACACGTCCCTGCTGCATAAGGACACACCCTAATCCCTGCCCACTGGCATCAGAGTACACAACATATGTCGTACTGGGATCGGGCAAAATCAACACAGGCGCCGACGTCAACCTCTCCTTCAGCTCCACAAAACATTTTTCACATTTCTCGTCCCACACAAACGGCTGATCCTTTCTCGTGAGCTTGGTCATTGGTAACGCAATACGGGAGAAATTCTGGATAAATCTCCGATAGTATCCGGCAAGACCCAGAAAACTGCGTACCTCTGCCACAGATTCTGGCCTATTCCAGTTTAGTACTGCTTCCACTTTACTGGGATCCACAGAGACCCCTTCTTGCGAGATAACATGACCTAGGAATCTCACTTCCGATAGCCAAAACTCGCATTTGCTCAACTTGGCATATAATTGCTTTTCACGCAAAATATTCAATACAACCCTCAAATGATGCTCATGCTCTTCCATACTCTTGGAATATATCAGAATGTCATCGATAAACACAACAACAAACTGATCCAGATATTGTCGGAAGATACGGTTCATGTAGTCCATGAAAACCGCAGGCGCATTGGTTAGCCCAAATGGCATCACCAAAAACTCATAGTGACCATATCTGGTCCGAAAAGCAGTCTTCAGAACATCTTCTGCTTTCACTCGCAGCTGATGATACCCTGACCTTAGAACAATCTTTGAAAATACACACGATCTAGATAATTGATCTAAAAGGTCATCGATTCGGGGAAGAGGGTACTTATTCTTAATAGTAACCTTGTTCAATTCCCTATAATCGATACACAACCGAAGGCTTCCATCTTTCTTCTTTACGAATAACACTGGAGCTCCCCAAGGCGATACACTGGGTCTGATGAACCCTTTCTCAAGCAAATCTTCTATTTGTTTCTTTAGTTCCGCCATCTCGTTTGGGGCCATACGATATGGGGCTTTCGAAATAGAACCTGCTCCAGGCACAATATCAATCGGGAACTGGACTTCCCTCTCGGGAGGCAATCCGCTAAGGTCATCCGGAAATACCTCCGGGAATTCATTTACTACGGGTATATTACTCAACATTTCGTCGATTTCCCTTTGTATAGAGAAAAACACCATATACCCTTGGCAACCCTTCTCGATATATTTCTCAGCTTTAGCCGTAGAAAGGAAGTTCATACTCGCATTCAACATTTCAACTCTCTGACAAGCAGGATATACTACCCTTTTGTTCCCGCAATCAAGCAATACGTTATTTGCTGTTAACCAATTAAGACCCAAAATGACTTCCAATTGGTAAAGCGGCAGACAAATCAGGTCTATAACAGACTGATGCCCTTCCACAGTTATGACACAATTCAAACAAACTTCTGTGGTCAAGGCTTTAACACCCATCGGAGTCGATACTACCAAATCGAATGGTAACTTATGCACATGCATACCCAGGCGTTTCACACAATCATACGCAATAAAGGAATGACTGGCACCCGAGTCGAACAATGCTTGTAATAGATAGCCATTTAGAGAGATTTTACCTTGTATCAACTCAGGAGATCTACGAGCCTCCTCATGGGTCATTGCAAACACTCGACCCTGTGTCTTCGGCCTTTGATCCGCTCGTGGTTGTTGACAATCTCTAGAAAGATGTCCTGGCCGCTTGCAGTTAAAACAAATCATTTCTCCCTGACAATTCTGGCCATAATGTGATTTGTTGCAGCGACGACATTTCCACTCGGTTGCAAATCTCTGAGGTTCACGGTCTTTAGATTGATAGGGCTTCTTATCACCGCTCTTGAATGAAGATGATCCTTGGCCCTTCCGCTTCTAGGATACATTACCCTTACTAGGTTCATTGCGGTGACCAGTAACTCTACCAGGATACACTTCTCTTAGGTTGTTTTCCGTGATTCGACATTGCTCCACAGCCTTATTGAACTTCTTGAATCGGTGAGTAACCAACCGCTTCCGCAACTCTCACCTCAGACCACGAATGAGCATGTCTGAGCTCCATTCTCCATCATCCTTGTACCGGAGATAGGAGGAATACCGGGACAAACGGATGAATCGGGACAAGTAGTCATCAAAGCTCTCCGTGTCCCCTTGCCTGATGTTAAGGAATTCTGTCTCCTTTTCAAGCTGAACTGACTTCGGAAAGTACTTCTCGTTGAATTCTTGTAAGAACAACTCCCAAGTCAGTGGCACATTTCCGCTCTTCAATGCTAGGGCGATATTCCGCCACCAACGATCCGCATCACCCTCAAGTTTATAAACTGCCAACCGTGGCTTCACTTCATCCGGACACCCGAGGACCTCAAATATCTTCTCCAAACGATTCAGCCAATCTTCTGCCACTTGTGGATCAAACCTCCCTCTGAACGCCGGAGGCAGATGTTTGCAGAATCTTGTAACCCAGAACTGAAGATCTCTATCTTCTCTGGCTGGTCCCCCATGAGACTCTTGATTCAGAGCAACATGAGGTGGGGACTCCTGAGGTCGTGCTGACCCCTCAGCAATATCTTCATAGCGGATCTCTTCTTGAGTTCCTTCCGGAGTAGACTGAACCGGAACTTCTTTATTCTTCGCCTTCTCTGCTCTGAGCTCGTCCCTCAGCTCAGTTATCATATCCCGCTGATCTTTAATTAGACCCATTAATTCTTGCATTGGATCTGGTGGATTTTCATTATCAACCTCCACCACTGGGTCCACACGCGGAACTTTGGGGCGTCCTCTAGTCTTCTTCATTCTACAAATAGCTTACCCCATTAATCCAGCAGAGACAGTATGCACATATAGTCATAAAACTCATCTATATCCAAATCATTTAAACACATATGTGCACACACAACGATCATTCACAAACAATCTTCTATCCCTAAACCAACTAAGGGATCTATCCTAGCAACCTCTACCCTTGCCAGGAACTACAGCTCTGATACCAAAATGTAACCCCCTGCCTTAAATACCGTAATTAGTATTCGATAATGCATAATTAAAAGGGGTTTGAGATCGTCGGATAGTTCAAAACGTATTAAATTACCTACCAAGCAGTAGGACCTTACAAAATTTTCAAAACACCTTTCCTATCCGGGTCTCGTTTTCAATTACCGAATATAATCACCTGTTCAGTTAACTTACATTCATAAATATCAGAGTTCGTAATTCAAACCCCGGCAACCCCCAGGTTCAACTATATATATATAGAGTTTCAAATCCTGATTAGGGGATTACAAACCAAATATCCACACTATTTACATCTCAAAATGCAATACAATAATCCCTATCCAAAATGATTAACCAACAAAAGCCATACTAATGTCCCTAGGAAGCTCTAACCGCTCCGGGTCACACGCTTCTCCTTAGAGCCAGTCGCCCTGTCTGAAAGGTTAGTTCAAAGGAAAGAATGAGATTCAAAAGAATCCCAGTAGTAACTAAACATTTATACCACACATAAGCACATAGCATGTAAGCAAATCATCATGCAGCAGCACCACATATCGCACTCCACCCTCCTCCCCTTTCTCTGCCGGGAAGGCACACTGCCTAACCCGAACCGTTGTTAGCTACTCAGGGACTATTGGCGTGGCAGTGCATACACATAGCCTTATAGCTCATAAGCTATCCGGCTTCACAAATGGACCGTCGGCCTCACAAATAGCCTTTTGGCTCATAATCAGCCTTTCGGCCCACATATCACATAATCACACCTCATCCTTATCCCCTTTCTCCGCCGGGAAGGCACACTGCCTAAACCCGAACCGTTGTTAGCTACTCAGGGACTATTGGACTGACGGTGCTCTCATATATCCTCATAGGTCTCAACATACGAACTTATCACAAATCAATGATAATACACACATACAATGCATCACATATGGTACGAAAGAAAAGTCACTACCTGATCCCTTCCTGATGTCTCTGGGCACAGTAGGCTCACGAGGATAGCAGATGTCAAATCTTATATTCAAAATAGGGACATTTGGTTAATTTCCTTTTCCAAATTCTTACTTCCATAACACTTTAAGTTGGTATTCATTTGGACTCTTTAGATGGCCATTAAATGCCTAAACATATGCCTAAAGGGTTGGGATAACTATCCCCAAAGATCCCTCTTTGGAAAGCTACACACTGATTTTTGACCCCTCACTCGCACCCCTCACCGTGCTCGAGCACAACTCCCATTTTCACCCGAACACCTGCGAGTGAGACGCAGGAAGTGCTTGCCCGAGAGCAACTCCCGCAATAAACCTACACTCTCACTCGAGCACAAGAGGCCGTGCTCGAGCAGAGACCCCGAGCACACTCGAGCACCACGGAAGTGAGGCCTGCGAGTGACAACCCGAGAGCATCTCTCAACATCTTCTTCCACCTTCACTCGAGCACAAACGCCTGTGCTCGAGCACTGACCCCCAGTGCTCGCGAGCACAAGGCAGCGAGTGCCTGCCCGAAAACACCCCAACACCCAGGCAACGGACTCACTCGAGCACAACCCCAGTGCTCGCGAGTGATCCCCCAATGCTCGCGAGTGCCAGGCGCACTCTGGCATCCACCCGTAAGTGAACACCTGAAACTCTCACCCGCAGTATCAAAAACACACCCTCACTCGATCACGTTCATCCTGTGCTCGAGTGAGTTCTTCTCTCACTCGAGAAATCACACCAGAAACCAGAACGCAGCAACTGGTAAACTTTTCCAAAATCCACCAAATGAATTCCAATGGTTCTTAAACTTGTGTCAAGGCTCATTATCACTTATTTCAATACAAGGAACCCATTGGCAACCAAAAACAACCCAAATTCAACCCATCCAACACATTCTCTCTCTAAATCATCAAACCACTCAAAACCTCCTTCTAACAACTTTCCTTATTCAACTTCAAATCAAATTCTAATCACAACCAAATGTCAAAACTGACCAAATGAACAGTGACACTCCCATGAAAACCTACCTTTCACTTAACATCATAATTAGGTCTAATTTCCAGAATTCTCATTGATTAAGCAAACATCTTGACATATATATCAAAATGCCTTACAAACCTACCTCTTCAACTTGCTGAAATCAACACCTTGATTCCACCAACTTCCAGATTTATCCCACAATCAAACACCACCAATGGAAATTCTGAAATCATAAAAATAATGCTCTTGACCTCTTGATCAACATTAATGAAGGGTAACATTTAAGATCATTTACCTTAACAAAATTCAAACCCTTACTTTCTCTTTCTTGCTTGGTTCGCCGGAAATGGAGGAAAGGAAGAGAGAAAGTGAGTAGGTGAAGACGATGATCATTTGCTTCTCTTTTCCCCATGCAAAAAAAAAACCGACTAAGAGTGGAGAGAAGGAATGAGTTTGAAAACTTTGACTCATCCAATGGCTCTCATTTAGCCACTTGTCACCATCCCATTACTCCCACCATGATTTCACATAAACTCTTCCACACTTGATTCCACCTCATAATCTTTCAATCTCAACCATTGATCATGATTACTAAAGAGTTTTCTCTCCAGTAACTGACCAATCGATCGGTAAATTTACCGTTTTGCCCCTGATTAGTACAATACATATTAAATTATGAATAATTGCCTTCAGTTCACATTGCACAACATATACTTCAAATATGCTTAATTAACATTAATTACATCATTTGAAGTTACTAATCCTTGATTAAAATCCAGGATATTACAATGAGTGGTAAGTATATCATATATCGATCTTAAAGAATCTGAACCGATGATACTGAAGTTTAGGAATAGGCCTGAATTAGAACTAAGATGAAATAACGCTTAGGTCGAACTGTGAATTGGTTGTACTATGGTTCTGATGCATGACAGAAGTTTAAACCTTGTGAACCTTGTGCATAGTGTTGAACCTTCAGTAATGGTTGAAAGATATTACCCAAATATTGTGAAGGTTAGAATAGGCACTATTAATCTTGGTTCTTAGCGGAACCTATTGGGTATAATCGAGGAAAATAATCTTCGATCTATGTGATGTTGAGGTTTTATATTTCATGATGAATTGGAAAGTTATATTAGAGAGACCCTAGGCTGTAAAATTCTATAGGCCAATGATGTGGTAGTGGACCTGTGAGTCTAAAAGCCTTAAGACCTAGTGGACCGGTGTGTCCTTAGGTTGGTAAGTTTATTCAGTATTGTGTTAGGCTAGTGATGATCCATGGGATTGAGGAACAAGATTCTTACGGACATGAATCCTTATAGAAAGAAATATTAAAAATCTGCTAGCTGTTAAGTCTAGCATAGGGAAATATCTTAATAATAGAATATTCCTTTAAAGGATCGATCGAGGTAATAGCTCTCTGATGAATGAGAGATCGAATTGATTTTCCTGCTATTCCACTAATTTGAGGCTATACTAAGAGTCGATTGGTGGATGGCAAATGAGGTAATAAAAGGTATGTAGGGATATTATCCTTCATACATTATGCTATAGTCTATATGATTGTGTGGTTGCCATTGATTATGCTTCTTTTAATCAATATGAGTTGCCTAAAAGGGGCGGTTAGTATCGGAAGTGCACTTACTGTAATACCCCAAAAAGTGATTAAGGGTTAATAACTTCAAAAGTGGATGTGATTATTGATAAATAAATACTTTTGAAGAGAATGATGTGAATTTCGATCTGAATGTGTTTCAATCAATGCCTAAACCCTGCATCTAAGCTTAATTGTATGATAGAGCTTGTAACGAACCCTAATGTTGGGGAAGGTGCATAGTTGAGGTAATGGAATGATATAAATATGTGTAGTGGTGGTTTAAGTGGAATTGCCACAATCAGGGGAAAAATGGGTAAAAAGGAAAGTTATCTACTAATTGGTCAATTACTGAAGAGAAAAGTCATTGGTAATTGAAGATCAATGGTTAGGATTAAAGGATCAAGAAGTTAGAATCATGTGTGTATGTGCTTAAGTGAGT
This sequence comes from Inga oerstediana, assembly GCA_963210345.1. Taxonomy (NCBI): domain Eukaryota; kingdom Viridiplantae; phylum Streptophyta; class Magnoliopsida; order Fabales; family Fabaceae; genus Inga; species Inga oerstediana. Next base: position 63,309,576 of record OY723401.1, on the reverse strand, counting down.
TCATGGAAGGAGAAACAAGATGTTAACAAGTGTCAACATGTGAGCCATGGATTGGGGTCAAATTGTCAAACATTTTCTCTCTTCTCTCTCCCTCTAGAGTCGGCCTAAGAGGCCTTTTTATGCCCAAAATCTGACTTCACCTTCTTCATCTCATCTCTCTCTCCATCTTCCATGTTCGACCAAGCTTAAAGGAAAGAGAGAGAAATAAGTGTAAGATAGGTACTCCATATGACCTTGAATGCTACTCTCATCTTCTTTAACCTTGTTCAACGTGATGAGAGCTTATTGGCTATAGTTTTATATTTGTGAGAGGTGGTGTTTGGGAGCTTGAAGAAATTTGAAAGTGGTGGAATTCAAGAATTTGCTTTGGGAAGAGGAAGAGGTAAGAATTTGGCATATTTTGACCTAGGTATTGTGATCATTGATTAAGTTTTGAGATTTGTGATTAAGTTTTGGGTCTAATTTCAAAATGGGTGAATTGGATTGTGTAATATAGAGGAATTAGTGTCATGTTGTGTCTTTGTGTCATGGGTAATGATTTGAAATTTTGGAATGAAATGATTGCAATGTTGAATGTTGAATTGTGTTATTGTGTGACATGTTGTGGTGATTGTGAAACATGTCAATATGAGTTAAATTAGGTTATTTCTGTGTTTCCAATGGTTTCCTTGTGAAAATTTGTGTACAAATGGTGTTTGATGGAAATTTGGAACCATTGGTGTGAAACCTGGAATTCTGGATTTTGGGTTGTGTAAAATGTTATGCAGGGGCTCAACTTTACATGATATTTTGACATAGCAAATTGTGTTGGAATGATGTGAATTTTTCCAAGATTGTAGTTCACATTGCAAGCTTTCCATTGATATAAATTTTGTGTCATTTTGAGTTTTGTGCACCAAGTTATAATTGTTTGAAAATGAGCCAGGGGATAGGTCATGAGTTGGCCGCGGCCAACTACTCAAAATTGGCATTTAAACTTTCAAAAGATGATCTTAGGGCAAGCTTTTTCAAACCCGTTAGGCATGGGTCTAGGCTTCTAGTAGCCACCTAAAGAGCCCAAATGATAACCAACTTTAAGTGTTAGTAAAGTAAGAAATTGGAGTAGAGAATTAATCCGTCATTCTTGATTTTGGTTTATAGGGTCTGACATTTGCCCTGTTCGTGACAACTTGTTCCGGAGCACGCCAGGAAAGAACAAGGTAGTGACACTTTCCCTTATACTATGTGTATACGCATGCTATGTATGTGTTATCATTGTTTTGTGATAATTGTGAATGCTACAAGCCAAAGAGGGTATGTGAATGCCAGTAAGGCAATATGTTCCATGTATGCCAGTGAGTCAACACGTATATGTGACAGCTGATATGCTGTGTTTTGTGTGCTGCGTATTATTTGATGATTTACTTGCATGCTATGTGTTTATGTGTGGAAATAAGTGATTTGTTACTACTGGGATTCTTTTGAATCTTATTCTTTCCTTTGACTAACCTTTAGACAAGGAAAGTGGCTCAAAAGGGAATGAGATGACCAAGGGCGACTAGGAATCCCTTAGGAATATAATTTGGGTCATTAGTTATCGGATTTTGGTTTGAGATTACTATGTATTGTTGGGATGTAAATATTATTTTGGATATGGTTGTGTAATCCCCTAAATGGGAATGTATGAACCCTTAGTATATATATATATATGAAACCCGGGGGTTGCCGGGATTCTTGGTTGTACACTCTGATATGTATAATTGTGATTTAATTGCATAGGTAATTATATTCAGAATATTGAATTTGAGACCGGGGTAAGGCAGAGATTTTGGAAGAATTTGTGAAAACCTTACAGGAAGGGAGGGATTGGAATTGAACTTTTAATTATCCGTTGGTCTCTAATCCATTCTAATTACACATTTTTGAATCATAATTACTGTTTGTAAGGCAGGGGTTACACTTACACCTGAGGGATTAAGTGAGAATCCAACCGTTGTACGATTAGTGGGGCTGGAGCCCTACTCATGTATACATGATAATGATGTTTAAAATGGAGCAAGAGCCCTACTCATGTATACATGACGATGATGTTTATATTGTTAGTGGGGTAGGATCCCTACTCATGTATACATGACGATAATGATTATATTTTTTTGGGGCATGACCCCTACCCATGTGTACATGACAATAATGATTATATTGTTAGTGGGCCAGGAGCCCTACTCATGTATACATGACTATGATGTTTGATATTGTTGGTGTATGATTAGTGGGGTGAGAGCCTTACTCATGTATACATGACGATGAGGATTATATTGTTAGTGGGGCAGGAGCCCTACTCATGTATACATGATGATGATGATTATATTATTAGAGGGGTAGGAGCCCTACACATGTATACATGACGATGATGTTTGATATTGTTTATGTATGATTAATGGGGTGAGAGCCCTACTCATGTATACATGACGATGATGATTATATTGTTAGTGAGGCAGAAGCCCTACTCATATTAGATGACGATGATGTTTGATATTGTTGGTGTACGATTGGTGGGGTGACAGCCCTACTCATGTATACATGAAGATGATGATTATATTGTTAGTGGGGCAGGAGCCCTACTCATGTGTGCATGACGATGATGTTTGATATTATTGGTGTACGATTAGTGGGGTGAGAGCCCTACTTATGTATACATGATGATAATGATTATATTGTTAGTGGGGTAGGAGACCTACTCATGTGTACATGACGATGATGTTTATATTGTTAATAGGGCAGGAGCCCTACTCATGTATACAAGACGATGATGTTTGCAACAGTAGTTGGCACTGAAAGTTTCTAGCCATACTGAATTAAGGAACAAGTAGGGGTTACTATAGAGGTTCAGTGGGATCCAACTGAGGAAGTAAGATAAGTGTAGGCAGACAGTATAGTCCCACCTATAATGTATTCGATACTGTGAAACATAAGAGTGGTGCATCAGTAGCATGATAATTGTATGTGTTTAGGCCATAAGACCTAGTGGGCTAGTAGTCCTTAAGCCGGTAAAATATGATTTGTGTGGGAATTGTACCGATCAAAGGCTTGAGGCAGTAAGACCCGATGTGCAAGTTTACATGGCGTGGTGTCCTTGGGCTATAAGACCTGTGTACTTGGCATTATGGTTGTTGTCAGTGTGATGACATTGGACCAGTATGTCCAGGGTATGTCTCAACACTATAAAACATTTAGACTGTACCAGGTTGTAGTAGAGGTAGTAAGACCAGTGTAACCAAACACTTTGGTGTGGCCTGGGCAGTAAAGTCCAATGCTTGATATGATTGTTGCCTGGGCAGTGAGGTCCAGCGCATGTTATAATTGCTGGGCGAGTTAGGTCTAGTAGTTGATGTAATTGTGAGATTCGGGCGGAGTTTCGTAGAGGCTGTGAGGGAAATGGAACCAATCGCTGTGGGAATGGACTAGTGGGTCCTGTGTTTGATTGCACGCTACATAGCATATACTAAATGAATAATAAATACTGAATAATATCTAAGAACTTTGATGAGAAAATGATGATTGCGTTGCATGATTGATGAGCTTGCATATGAAAGAGATAGATTGAATATGATCATTATTTTGTATGGCATGTGAGCCTGAACATGATAAAGGGATGGATTAAGTGATAAAAAGCGATCCCCAAGTAGTAGATGTTCAAATTTCGAGGACAAAATTTATTGGACGATAGGAGAAATGTAATATCCTGAATTTTGAGATTGAAGGCTTTGGAATAAGCCTGAATTAAGTGGACTGCTAAGCCCCAGTTTAGTAGGTGCCCCAAATTTATTCCCTAATGTTTCTTATATCTTTGGGGTATTAAAGAAAGTAAAATGGTGAATTTTGGAGAATATGATTATGATTCTAGTAAAATTTCCTATAAGGTAGTGAGCTTGTCATGTGATTTTGTATGAACAATGATGAAAAAAATTACGAGAATTTATAGGGTGAAAGTAGACATCCTAAACTTTAATTTGATAGGTCATATGAGTCAATTAGAGCTATATGCAAAAGGCTATGAATTTTTGAAATCAGGTCAGAAAAACTGTGAAGTTTCTGGAATAGCATGTAAAGATTCAAAATTTGGGAATGATGTGCTTCCGATTGGGTAAATTATATATATTTTCTTGAAACTAGACTCAATAAGGGTTCTATAACCTTTGGAATCACTTCAATTCGATTTTCTAGAATTAGTTTATATTTTTCAAATTTTGGGCAGAAAATCTGCCACAATTGAGAGAAATTCAAAAATGATGGAAATTATGTGATGACAAGTTTGTAATTTAGGGATAAATTCTTGACAGCCCTTTTTGGAACTAACTTGGGCCCTTGGGACGTGATTTATGGCTGACTAAGAGAGCAAATAAGAATTTCATTTTATGTACAAAAAGTCAATGTTTAGAATTTTGGCTTGTTAAATAATTAAAAAGGGAAAAGGGGATATTACATAAAGTTATTTCCCTTCATCCTCTTCCTTAAAACCATGCAGGACCATGAGAAATAAGAGAGAGAGAGAGAGAGCATGAGAGAATTTTATAGAGAGAAAGAGGAAAATCTCACAAGGTTGGTCAATTTCGTCAGCGAATTTGTACCTAATATGTATAATCATTTTCCTAAGCTTTTGTTCTATATTATTTAAGGTATTTGAAGCAATAATTTGGAGTCCTTAGGAGTTAGGGTTTTAGCCACCTGAAGAAAAACCAAGAAGGAGCTTAAGGTAACTTCCAAAACTTCAAATATTGGTTGTTTTTGCTGTTGTGGACAATTTAATCGGTGAGATTTGACCGGATTGTCTTTGGTTTTAAATTTGGAAATCGAGATGGCATAAGGTTATGCTGCCAAAATTTACTCTAAATGGAAGTTAAAACATAGTTAAATAATTAATAAAATGATTAGGAGTAGAGAGGTTACATCTGCAAAGTCAGAAGTGAAAAACCCTAATTTTTTTTGGAGAATTGTGAATTTCAGCCAGTACTGGTTTAGGAGTTTAAAGTTGGATTTTTGATGTTCTAATGATTCCATTAAGTTCAGGAGGGAAAATTAGGTTGGGTTGCAGTTGGTTACTTTTTCGGAAAAGCATGAAAAAGCAAAATTACGAAAACGCTCCTGAAACCCTAAAATAAGGGTTGTCAAGGGTATTTTTGTAATTTGACAATGGATTTGATAATTCCGATTCCAGAAATAGATTCCTTAGGTGAAAATATGTAAGAATAACCCCATGTCAAAATTTCAAGAAAAATATAGTTTGACCTTGTACGGCAGGGCCGGGCTGGGCCGGGTTCCCGGGGGCATTTTGGTAAATTTTTATGATAGACTCTTATAACCACTAGAAACACTATGGAAGTGTCTAAACTGGTACATTTGACATTTTAGGACCGAGTTGAAACCCTGATGGATTGGCACGTGAATCGAAGCACACAGTTCAAGGTGAAAAAGGTTTAAGGTAGGGAACTTACCTCTACTGCATGTATATGATGTTTGTGTTGTTGTATTGATGCATGTTTTTGCTTTGCTTGATTATGTGAAACATATATGAATGATTGAAGCTCTATTTTTGTTTATACTGTGGCCATAGTTTCGTTTCATAAAACATTGAGCACGCAGATATGTCATTGTGTTAGCATGAGTTTATGTAATGCAGGCATGTCATGCATTAAGCACTTATCTTACATGCATATGGGTACTATTTTTCTACTGGGATTCTCTTGAATATCATCCTCCCCTACCAATAATTAAGACAGGAAGTGATAGAAAATACGATGAGAACAAAGAAAAGAACCGTACGAGGGGATTGCGGTGGTGGAAAGAAGACGAGAAGATGTCTCCATTTCACTCAGATAGGTTTAGACACCCTGGTAGCCCTGTGCGGCTACAGCGATGATAATTATTATGTACGAACCCCTATGGGGAATTTCTATAATCGAGCACTTTTTATCAGTATATTTATGCTATTCCTGTGTTGCCTACCGAACCGCATATCATTTTCCGTGAATACTCTGGTAAAGGTGAAATTAAAATAAGGGTGTGACAAATTCATCGATTAAATTGACCACAATAGTCATAACAACCAAAGATTGAAGTTTTAGAGGTTACCTCTTCTTCCTCTAGCTTTTCCCCTTTAGATTGAAACACTAGATTTTCATAACAAGAAAATTTAAGCTTCCAACACCTTAAATTACATAGAGGAGGAGCTTAGGAGAAGAATTATACACGTTAGGAACGAATTCATCAAAGCAATCGACCTACCTCATGAGTTTTCTCCTCTCCTTCTCTCTCTAAAAGCACACAACTCTCTCTCACTCTATTTTCTATAAAGCAAGATGTCAATTTCAAGGAGGGAAACAGATGGTGATGCATTTTTTATATTATTTTGTAATTACATCATAAAGCTTTAATTTCCAAAATTCACAAAAAAATGACTTTATGTACATAAGTCCATCTACCTGAAAATGAGCCATAAAGCCCAATTGGATTGTAACTTATATTTCCTCACCTTGATCCATCCAAAATAACATCCTAAGGTCCTTTAGATCAGCCCATATGAGTTTTGCATTCATCTAATTGCCATCACATTTTTATTCAATTTTTGGATTTATTGACAATTCTGGCAGTTTTTCTGCCTTAGATTTGAAAAATCATAATTAAATTTGTAGACATCATATCAGAGTGATTCTTAAGGCTATAGAACCTTTATTAAGTCTAGTTTGAAGGAAAAATATAGACATCTGCCAATTGGAATCACATCATTCCCAGATTTAATTTCTTTGAACGCTGCTCAAGAAACTTTCTAGTTTTTCTGGGCTAATTTCAAAAATTCATAACTTTTTATATATAGCTCTATTTGATTCATATGACCTATCAAATTAAAGCTTAGGATTTCTAATTTCACCTTGTAAAATTTCATAATTTGTTCTCATCACTTGTTCATTCAAATCACATGACAATCTCATTGCCTCACCGAAAATTTCACTGGCAGCATAATCACATTCTCCAAAATTCAACCTTCCATTTTATTAAATGTCACAAATATTTATATGGCATATTATCGAATAAAATTGGGGGTGTTACACATTTGGTGGGTTAGCATGATCATCATCATTTAACCATGTCTAATAGCATTTTATTGAGCATTTGTAAACTCCTGTTGGTGGTGAAGTGTTTGGGATAGTTAACTGTCAAATTTCCTTTTCGATCCACAATGCTCATTGAAATTGGTTAGGTATATACTCATAACCCTAACAATTTATCGGGCCTTTAAAATTCCTATCCAATCGATTCTCAAACTTCATTCACGTATTGTCTAAAGCATTCGAGCTTCAGATCTAGCCATGTGAATTCTAGTAATGACCATAATCATGAGAAATCTATAGCAAAGTTAATAATATATCAAGCTCTATGATCTTACCCTCATACTTATAGGACCACTTTTAACATAATAAAATAACTATAATGTATACTCAATTCCAGTTCTCTTACTGAAAACCTTTCGTTATGCAATTTCTAGAACCAATTTATACATAATTAACTATGAAGACATATATTAAAGTCAATACTTAAATTTGAAGAAATGGCAAAGCAATCGAGCATAAAGAACATCTTGTTTAACTATTAAAGAAAATTTAATGAAAGAAAGATTGAATCATAACCATAAAATTTTATAGGGCAATTCATACTAAGGTGTTTCCTTTTACCAGCCATTTATGTCTCATAATATCTTCTAGTTTAAGCTGACATCTCAACTTTTACATTGTTATGACCTGATAAGTAAAATATTTGATATCTTTTTTCCCTTATATGATCATTTTGTGGACGATATTTGAGCTTAATATAATAAATTTGGGTGTAATTGATAAATAAATAATATTTCTGAAATAAATGTTATAAATATTATAATATAGTATTTCCTTGTTTTTCTTTTGATAGCCACGTACAGCACCATGCTAAGGAGAAAAGAGAAAAAATGAGACCTAAAAATAGACTCACGGGATTAAAACAAGTCAAGGAGGCATAATTGGAAAAAAGTGATTGGGGCTGTAGCAGTGTCACTATTCACCAACAAATTTATTCACTATTCACCCCGATCACTGTAGCGACGGAATCACTGTAGTAGACGGATCACTATAGATGACGGAAGCATTGTAGCAACGAAAGTACTGTAGCATATGCACTATAGGTCAACACTGTAGCGGTACTGTTCATAATGGGAGACAAGCACTATGCATGGTGGGAGACCAGTGCTGTTTATAGTGGGAAAACACGTGCATACTGTTCATCTGTGTGTTCATCTATGAAGAAGAAAAAAAGGCACCTTGCTTGCTGCCTATAAAGAGCCCTCCTTGCAAAGTTGACAGGAGGAGGAAAATCATATCTTTCTCTGACAGTGTGTATGTGTGGCGTCCTTCTCTGATAGGAGGAGGATATTGTATTATATCTTAGATTTAATTTCATACATTGTATCATTTCTTGCATGCTTCCATATTGAAAGGCTTAGGTAGACATCCTTTATGGACGATATAGGTAGTCCTCCTTTATGGATGGTATAGGTTGCCACCTATATGGAAGGTTTTACCTCCTACAAGGAAGGCTAGATTTCTCCATTTTCATGCATCTTGTGGTTGTATATTTATGTTTTAGAATTTAATAATTAAGTTTTATGCAATGTTAATTTATTTTGGTTTTGTTTTTAATTGCATCATTAGTTAAACTTTTATTTTCCTAAGGTGATGATGTAGCTTACTAATGACGGATTGAATCTTAACTTATTAAATCTAGTTTTAATTTTTCCTTCATGATTGAGTTTTAATTATTATACTTAATGCTTTCAATTGATTGGCTATCTTTCAATTGATTTGTTTACATTTAAAAAAATATTTCCTAAACTTTAGAAGACATTGGGGACAATGTCTGATTTAGGTTGGGGGAGAAATTGTAAAAAAAAAAATTAGTTAGTTAGTAAAAGCCATTTAATGCATGGAGTGTGAAAAAATGGTAGAGTAAAGAGTTATTCTTAACTCCTGAGACGCATTTTATTAGTTACATGTTTTTGTTCTTTTCTAAAAAAAAGATTAAAAAAAAAAATCATCCTATTTAGGTGGTTTGTAATGATTTTAAGAAGTATATAATTTTAAAGTATGGATCAATTGAATTTAGAGATTTCATAGCTTGAATGAACAACTGATTATTGCAATTGGTGATGAATTTTGAGATTGAATAAGCTGAGTTTGAAAGCCCTAACTGTGAGCTTTTGAGCCTATAATGATTATTTTTCTTGTGTGTGATATTCACCTATTAAGTTGCTACTCTAGAACTTACTTTAAATCTGGTTGAAATTACATCTCACATGCACATTCAAAAATAATAAAGGCATTCATTTTATTTAACTAGAGCCAAATAGCCAACCTTGCAATTATATCATCGTTGATAAACCCCTTTGAGCCTAATTGACTATTTCTTTGTTCTCAACCCATTAACATGTGTTTTAATGATATATCAAGTGCATTTACCTATTTGGGAAGATTAGCGAAGCATTTAAAATTCTAGTGAAATGGGCTTTTGACAAGTGTGGGGGAGTATATATCATCAACTTTAGAATTACAGAATTTAAAAAAAAAAGAAAAAAAAATGAAAAAGGAAAAAATGAAAAAAAAAATAGAAAAAGGAGAAAAAAGAAAAAAATAATATTAAGTATTCAAATTGTGAGTTGTTGTGATGAGATGAATTTATTCACAAGTTGGCCCATTTTTCAATTGTTCTATTAAATTTCTTAAATGTAACATTTCATGTTGTGTTTTACATTCCTTTTACCTTAATCTCATTACAACTCTTAATAAGTCCTTTTAATTTGAATTATGCATGTGAACTAGGTAGTGGAGATTGAGATTTTTAGCAAGCCTATGGTAGTGCAATTTTTTCGGTTGAATTTGAGCAAAACACTTACCCTTAAACACTTGAGAGATTGAGAGAATGAGTTACAAGTATAAATTTGGTTTATTCAGTTCCAAATAAAGTCACCAGTTTATATTTTTGTTGATTCATGAATATTATGATCTCTTTACTTTTCAATTGTGTTCTTGCTTATGACTTGACACTTCTGATTTTATTGGAAGCACTTATTAGTCACTCCTTGTCCGAGGACGTCCAAGATCTAAGTGTGGGGGAATTTGATAAGTAAAATATTTGCATATTTATTTTCCCTTATATGATGATTTGTGAACGATATTTGAGCTTCATATAAAAAATTTGGGTGTAATTGATAAATAAATAATATTTTTGGAATAAATACTATTAATATTATAATATAGTATTTCCTTGCTTTTCTTTTGATAGCCACATACTATATCATGTTAAGGAGAAAAAAGAAAAAAAAGAGACATAAAAATAGGCCCACGGGATTAAAACAAGTCAAGGAGGCACAATTGGAAAAAATGATCGAGGACTGTAGCAGTGTCACTATTCACAGACAGACTTTCACCATTCACTGTTCATCCAGATCACTGTAGCGATAGAAGCATTTTAGGTAAACACTGTAGCGGTACTGTTCATAATGGGAGACAGGTACTGTTCATGGTGGGAAAACATGTGCGTACTGTTCATTCGTGAAGAAGAAAAAAAGGCACCTTGCTTGCTGCCTATAAATAGCACTCCTTGTAGAGTTGATAGGTGGAGGAAGATCATATCTTTCTCTGACAGTGTCTGTGTGTGGCGTCCTTCTCTGACAGGAGGAGGATATTGTATTATATCTTAGATTTAATTTCATGCATTGTATTATTTATTACATACTTCTATATTGGAAGGCTTAAGTAGACCTCCTTTATGGATGGTATAGCTTGCCACCTATATGGAAGGTTTACCTCCAACAATGAAGGCTAGATTTCTCCATTTTCATGCATCTTATAGTTGTATATTTATGTTTTAGAATTTAATAATTAAGTTGTATGCAATGTTAATTTATTTTGGTTTTTTTTAATTGCATCATGAGTGAAACATTTATTTTCCTAAGGTGATGATGTAGTTTACTAATGATGGATTGAATCTTAACTTATTAAATCTAGTTTTAATTTTTCCTTCATGATTGAGTTTTAATTATTGTGCTTAATGCTTTCAATTGATTGGCTATCTTTTGAATGATTTAAATATGTGTGTTGAGACCAGAAGGAGATCCATGTGTGTAGATCCTATAATTAAAACCATGACTTGTATATGAAATAGGAATATAACTGAGTTCCATAAATCTTAATGCATAATTAATTGCTTAAATTTATATATGAATATATTGGATGAATTGCTTGACCTTGCAAGAGGCTAGTAATTAAATTAGGCAAACTCGATTATCAATTATGTGGAATAAATTGGGCTAGAATAGATAAATGATTCAATCCGAAATTTGTTAACTGAAATCTGACCCCTAGGGCTTTTTCTCATTGTTACTTTCATTTTATTTGCACTCATATTTAATCATTTTTTTTATTTTGTACTTTCAATCACCAACTAATCGATCGACTAAATAGAATAAAAATTACCCATTTTGGTACTTATTGATCAATCCTCGTAGGAACAATACTCTACTCACTTCTGTATTACCATATTACGACAGTGTACAATTGCACTATTTAATAGATCATTTACACCCGTAACATGACCCTTGGTCAATGGCTTGACAACCACTTCCTTTTGTATGAGACCTTTCCATACCATATATCTCAATTGTCCCTATTAAGTTTATCAAATTTGTTCTTGGTAGTCATTCTTGACTTAGTCACTAAAATATGCCACACAAAGGGTCATACACAACTGATTTGCTCCAAGAACTTACCAATAATATAGCACATCAAAGTATGCAATGTCAAGTGCTTGTATTATTCTCGACTAGAAAAATAACAACACTATTAGGTCCATGATAAGAAGAATACATTTGTACCTCCCATCGCACATATTCCAACATTGTCATTATCACCTATCAAGAATTTGATACAAGTACCTTAATTAGCATGCTCAATTATGATTCGCAAAAGGACCATCTTCAAAGTACTCCTATTTGATTGAGCATATAATGCTCTTAGAAGATTCATTTTCTAAGAGCTCCCACTCATAAATAGCATTTGACACTTACTTCTTCATGTTTTTCATTGCATTAGATTAAAAATGTCTTGTTAACATCTTATCTAGGAGTTGGGGCATTTTAACTATTTATCTAAGTTCTCTATTAAACACAATTTTCAACCAAATCAAATCCTCTAAATGGTTAAATCTCCGTGCTTCTTAAACCTAGCCTGATGGGTTCTTAACAACTATCTTTTTTCTAAAATTCCAAGATCATTTCAACAATCTCCCACAGTTACTATATATTTCTTAGAAAAACAATCACATTCCAAATTTTTTATTCAAATTATATCTATTTCCTAATGGAAACATTTTGCATTTCTTCTTAAATCTTTTATAGTTTCAAGTATTAGGGATTTAGACTAGGCTTATGGTTTCATTCTTCTTTGAGATGGGCCTTCACTCTTGACCTAAGGAGCAATTATTTTTTTGGACTCCATTATGATCTAGAGTTTGAACCTAGACATTAACTTTCCTAAGTTTTAGGAAATTTAAGTTCCCCTTAGGAATCTTTTTCTAAGTTCTCTTCCGTCGCACTTCTCATTCCATTTCAAGATACCTTACTTCGGATTCTTTTCATACTGATCTTCTTTACAATATTCTCCTTCTATGTTAGAGTTTCATACTCAAATGGGCAAATCCCTATCTCACTCATTACTCAGAGACTCAATTCTTCTAAGTAATTTATGCCTGGATCCACATTCAGAGGCTTTAACAAGAAAAAAAAATTCCTTTTTTAAACCATTATTGAAAACATTCACAATTAGGCATCATTTTTCCAATAAAGAACATTATACAAAAGGGTAGAAAATTTTATTTAAGTGCTTTTAAAATTTTCTTGATTCATACTTATCATAAGTGAATTAAATAAAATAAATCATTACAAATATTTTAAGAATGTTTTAAACAAATAAAAAAACTAAACTAGCACCCAACATATAAAATGGATCAAACCATGTCTCATAAATAGACAAGTTATATGTCAAAATGTAGATTATGAATTTAGGCTTTTTCAAAAACAAACCACATCTCAATTGGAGCGCAAGTGCGACCTCTTGCATCCCTAGAAGGACAAGAAAACAAAAAATCCTAGAAATGTAAAAACAACTCGCAATGCTACACTCAAGTATCGTGTGTGGCTTAAACGCACTAGTGTTTCGACCTTAAATGGTCATTGTAATGCCCGCTACTTAGACCCCTTTATTATGCGTTATGGAAGCACTACGACTTAAGGGGAAACGTTTGATATAGTCCCTAAACCCAAACTTAAGCTTCAATTCACGAGGTCACTATTCATTTAGTAAGCTGTATTTATCGGATTGTTTATTTTTATTCACAGGGTTACTGACTTCGTTCCATTCATTATGATAAGAGTTTTTTCTCTACTTGTTAATTTCTTTGCTTACTTAACTAATAGGCTCGTACCATGTGATTACCGATTCCTAGAACTAATAGTCTTGTACCATATGATTACCCATTTCGCGTTTAATTATCACGCTTAGTAAAACCATTTCATCTGTCATGCCAGTTATACAATTAACCTTCGTTAAATGCTAGTATTTACATAATGGATTAGTGTGTACTATTCTTTAACTCTTCACTGGAACTTCTTCCTCTAACACATCTTTCTATATCCCTCTTCTGTGTTCAGGTGCCTATATGGTTGGTTGTTAGGGGTGAGATTCGAGAGAATCTCAGTAGTAAACAATGTCACTTAGCATGTAAGATAAATTCTTAATGCATGACATACTTGCCTTATATGAATTCACACCAACATAATGACATATCTGCATGCTCAATGTTTCATATAACATACTCATGGCCATATCATAAATAGAAACAGAGCTTCAATCATTCAAAAATGCTTCACACAATTCAACAAGCAATCACATAAATCAATGCACAAGCATACATATCAAATATATACAAGTTAGGTAACCTTTACTACCTCTTGACTTGGAGTCCTCCTCTTGTACCTTTTCTTCCAACCAATAAAGTTGCCTGAAGATTCTTCCACTCCTCTTCTTTGTCATATGATAGCTCTAAATATATAGCCACATCATTAGAGCCATGAAAAATGAATATCCTATGTAGCTATATTTTCCTTTAGGACATGCCCCTTATTTTTAAACCTATACTTGTCTTAAATTACCTTAAATGCCATAAATTTGTAGATCCACCTAAACTGACAGATTTGACACTTAAATTTGAAAAATCATAACTTAATCTTTGGAATTCCAAATGAGGTAGTTTAAATTCATATGTGACCCTCTTTAAGTCTATTTTAAGGGAAAAATACTTTCTACTGCCAGTTCCATGCACTCATTTCTAGAAACCTCAATCAATCCTCACTACCACAGAAATCATTCTAGTTTCAATGCCCAACTTCAAAAATTCATATCTTACAATTTGCTAACCCAAATAGCACATTATATTTCAAATTAAAGATTAGCATGTCTAATTTTATTTTGAAAAGTTTCATGGCCATTGGATAAGATTTAGTCATTCAAAAACTCATCACAAGTAGACTGACTCTAAAAAACGAAATTTGGCAGCACTACTACTTTAACTATAATCTTTGGGTTTTCAATCCAACCTTTCAAAAATAATGTTCAAAACCTATTCCCACACAATTTCATGTGCAGAATCTATTTCTAACCTCAAAAACGGCAAAACATCTTTGTTCCCTATTCTTAAGGTTTGGTCAAAATCAGGGCAATATAAAAACTTAACAAGACCTCATCGAAGCTTATACGTACATCTACTTGATTTTACAACTTATTTTTGATTTTGATAGTACTCTGGCAAGTTGGATGGCACCAAACCCTCTAATCAAGAATCTGAAATCATAGATATGTTCCTCTCACTGAGAAGAACAATATTAGAGAAGGTCTCAAGAGATAGAAACAACGAATCCAAGGTAAAATCGGCTCCAGAACATAAGAACTCAAACTTTTTCTCCACCTTCTCTCCTCTTTCATTTTCTCACTATTTTTCTTCTTATTTTTCCCTTATTGTATGAAATTTGAAGGGTGTAAGAGAGTGTTAGGCTTAAATGGGCCAAGTGTCCAAGTGCTTGGTTCAAGATGGTGCCATGTGTCCTATGATTATGCCATAGAGTAACAATTATCCTTCTAACATCATCCTCTTTCTTTTCTCTCTCCTTGGCCATCCTTTTTAGGTCTGGGGAAGCGAAGTCTGATGAATTCCTCTAACTTCTAGTTTAGTGTTCATGTCCAGACTGGGGATTGGTGATTCCCCTGACTATTATGTTAGGTGGCGTCCCCAAAGAGAGCCAACACAAAAGTCATAAAGTAGAAGTAATGATGAGGGACATGTGTCCTTTTCTCATTTGTCCAACACAAAAATAAACACCATAATTACTTACTTTATTAAAGCTACTTTGATAATGTTAGTTTAATAAAGATACTTTATCAGTGTTTACTCAGGATTTTACTCGGGTTTTACTAGGGATAGCGCCACATGGGCTCCTCAGGGGACGAGTGCATAGGTCAGTATGTCTACCTGTAGGGGCCCATGGCCTACATCTCTTCTTCCCTTTAAAAATGCAAGGTATATGTACCTACCCTAAACATGCCATATGCATACCTCTATCGACAAATTTTACCCGTCTAATCGCATACACTGAGCCCCCATATAATTCGAAGACTTGTTCTTTACCCTGAGAGTCGAATCACACAGTCTAAGGCCGCACATGGCCCACAAATACTTGTGTTCGCCATTCAAAATGGGCCCAAGTGGCCTACGCCCCCTAAGGGTGCCATATGTACTTAAGCACATGCATCGGTCTATTTCTCTGACTAACTACAACCTTTAAGCCCTCATATCATCTGGATAACCATTCTTTTCCCAGAAACTATATCACATAGTCCCCGAGAATCTTTCTATCTCCTATCATTATTGGGACTCTTCCCAAACTTGGCTTAGAAGTCTACCTGATATAGGCTTTTTGTTAGATATAAATAGTTTTGATGATGTCAAATATAGATGTTAAATATGAGCAAAAAGTTTGTATAATATACTTATCTTCCACATTGACTAACTACCATATTTAATGTTGTATATCTTGTAGATTAGTCATAGACATCATTGTGGGTTGATATTATAATGCCTCATAAATGGAGAATAATCATCAAGAAGAAAATCAAGAGGCAAGGAATTGAAGAAAGAAGAAAGAAAGATGAAGATTGAAGATATTCATCAAGAAGATTGAAGTTGGATTATGAAGAATGATCATCAAGAGGAAAAACAAGAAGAAAGAGATTAAAGAAAGAAAAACTTGCAAGATCACATGAGAATATCAAGATTCAAGCTCCTAGAAGTGATACCGGAGGTTTCTATGATCATACGGAAGTTGGAATGGGTCAATACGAAGCTAAAATGATGTATACGGAAGCTATGGTACCTTTGGGATGATTACCCGAGTAATCACTCGAGTAATATGGTATTGTCTGATTTTAGAGGTGTTTACTCGAGGCCTTACTCGAGTAATATGCCGGGTTATTTGATGAATCACTCGAGGCGGCACTTGAAGTAATGGGCACTTTGTTTTCGCGCGGCAGAATAGAGGTTCGGTATTTTGATGATATCTCTCCAACCACAAGTCGGATCAAACTGAAACCGGTGGCATATGAAACTAGACTTCCAACACGAACGTTTGAAACCAAGATCACATTCAAAGGAGTTTAGATGTGGGAGATATGATCGATTGAAGTTGATGCATGAATCACCGTCATATTCCAGGACAGCTTCGGTAGTTTGGACATAACTCTCAAAATACATATCGGATTGAGACGAAACTGGTGCCATATGAAAGAAGACTCAAAGAGATTTCCATGGATAGGTAATTTGACATATTTGAGGTTATATTCTAATAGCTATGCCATCTGGAAGTTTCTGCTCGTGATTTCAGAGATTGTCTAAGAACAGTAGATACTCTTTGGATCATAACTTTCTGTAAACAACGAGTTTGGAGTTGATTCTTGTTTCATTGGAATATAGATAATGAGGGCTTTCCGATGATATATAATTTTCCATGTTTCGAGTCAAAATCAAGAATTCACTTGAAGGCACTACTCGAGTAACTGGTTGATAACAAAAGACTTTACTCGAGTAGGTACTCGAGTAATCAGAATAAAAACTTCCAATTGCTCTCGGCCTGCCAACGTTACTCGAGTAAGTACTTGAGTAACCATGTAGATCACTTGCAGTTGCTCTCGGCATTTTCAATCCTGCCAATGTTACTCGAGGAGCTACTCGAGTAACTCACTGTGGTAAGCAAAAATCTGAAGTTTATCAAAGTTTTCCCGATGATACTCGAGTATGTACTCGAGTAAACTTTAATGAATACTCGAGTAGCTACTGGAGTAAAGCACTGTGCTAGCAAAACTTGAAGAGTTATTTAGACGAGAACTTCAAGTCAAACATCAAGTTACTACCCGAACTTCAAGTCGAACTTCAAGTTACTACCCGAACTTCAAGTCGAATTTCAAGTTACTACCCGAACTTCAAGTCGAACTTCAAGTTGAACTTCAAGTTACTACCCGAGTACGCAGAGTTATTTAGAAGAGAACTTCAAGTTACTACCCGAGTAAGCTATGTAGAAAATGGAAGGCCACTCGAGTAGCCTGTGAAGAAACTTGATGTTTACTCGAGTAAGTACTCGAGTAAAACTTCCCAGGAAAAGAGAGCAACGTCCCGAAGATTCTGGAAATCAATGGAATGATCATATAACTCATTCTTATTGCTTCTAATCACTCTAACACTTCAATGTATTAGTGTTTAATGTATTTCTCTAGGAATACAATGAAGATATGATGTGAAGAGTCAAAAGGTGAATTTACGGAAGCGGAGCGTCAACGTTCCAACGGCTAGTTTTCAAAATCGAAGAACGGTCAAACAAAGCTACGTCACTCTAACGGACATGTTGAAATGCTCAAACGGTCATCAATCCTCATCAGCTATAAATAGAAGATCATCCAAAACAGAAGTAAGACTCAGTGGATACATCGTCTAAATGCCAACATCCTGACATCAATACTCATCGCACATACTCTCTGTTTCTCTAGCTTCTATATGATTTACCTTTGAGAGAGATATTTTTTGTATTGTACTTAAGTGTTCATCTTATTCACTTCTAAGAGAGAAGATTGATTGTAATCTTTCATCATCAAAGTTGTATCCTTACGGTGTGTAAGGGGGAGCAACTTGGTTGTAACCTTACGGTGTGTAAGGGGGAGTAATCTCAGTGCGAGAATTGTAAAGGCTTCACAAGTGCCCAGATCAAGCTTGTGAGATTGTAGTGGTTCTCAAGTACCCGGTTAAACTTGAGGAAGATAGTGGATTGAAAATCTCAGGAGGAGCCTGGGGACTGGACGTAGGTCATCGTGGATTGGGCCGAACCAGGATAAATCACAGTTTGCATATTCTCTTCCCTAAGCTCTTATACTTCTAGCATATATCATTTAAATATCTAACTGTGATTTATGATTCATCACTTTCATATTTATTGCTTCCTCTAAGATGCGAAAAGATTTTCAAAGTTCTTAAGTTTTTATCTTACACCCAATTCACCCCCCTCTTGGGTGTCAGCCGGTTCTAACATTTGGTATCAGAGCCGGACTCTTGTTTAAAGGACTTAACCATCTCAAGAGTTTATAATGGCTGATTTTGGGTGTTATATGCTTTCCGAAGGTTTTGACTATACAATTCCACCTATTCTGAAAGATATTGATTTTTGGTTTTGGAAAGCTAGAATGATATCTTTTATAAAATACTTTGATTATGATATATGGTATGTTTTTACAAATGTCTTTGATTTCAAACTGAGAAAGGATTGGACAGAAAGAGAAAATAAAATGTTTTCGTTGAACATTAGAGCAATGAAAATTTTGTATAGTACTTTAACTGAAAATGATTTTGAGAAAATTAGATTTTGCTCTACTGCAAGAGATATTTGGGATACTCTTGATTCTCTCTATACTTCTAACAAGTGTGTTGAAGTTGAAAGTGTTGACAGTTCATGTGAGACTACAAGCTATATATCCACGATTCATGAACAAGTGGAAGTTGACAATGAAGAAGGAGAAATCATAGAATACTTCCATGATCTTGTCAACATAGAAGAACAAGATGAAAATGATTCCCGAAAAGAGCTCGTTATGGACGGACAAGAAAATTCACTCTCTGGAGCTCAACATGAACTTAAGGTAAAAAGTTCCAATTCTTCTTGTGATTTTCGTAAAATTGATTTTCAAAGCTTGCATAAAATTGTTTTTCAACCACTTATTGATTCTATTGAGAAAAGCAAAACGATTTTCAATCATGTTGGAAATTCATGCGGGAAGAAAGAACTTAGGCAAACTGATCATTCGAAATCATCTTTTCTTGATCAACACAATACTTGCACAGAATCTCATAATACATATCATCATATTATTTGCAATTATTGTGGTAAATCAGGTCATATTTCTCACACATGCTATATTAGAAGAATTTCTAATTTGAGAAATAAATATGTTTGGGTTCCGAAAAGACAAGTAATGTCTAATCCTAACAATCAAGGACCCAAGTATATGTGGGTACCAAAATGTTCTTCTAGTACTTTATGTATGCAGATTGAATATAAGAAGAATGGACATAAGGGTACGGAGATGATGAAGAAGAAACCAAGAGTTTCTCATGCACCAAGAAAGAGGTTCATACCATCTGTATCGAAAAGAAGAACTCTCGGAGCACCCATTGCTGGAAATGCAAAGTTTAATCACAAAGAAATGCAATGGAGAAAAAGAGTACGTTCTACCTCAAGAATGGACTACCATAGAGTACTGCTCAACTATCTTGAGGAGAACAAGAAAAGGAGGATCTCTCAAGTATCAAGTAAAAGACTCCTGGAGTCTATGTATTTTGAGAGACGATTGCCAGCACCCAAAGCAAGATATTCAAAGTATCAACATCCTAGAAAGATGTAGTGGGTAAGCAAAAGCAATCCTCCAAGTATCTAAGGCAAAGGTACACAATGATAAAACCTCCTATACTATTGTCTGTAATATTTATTGAGATTTTATATTTTGGAACCTTAGGAATGAGCATTGCAAACTATTTTGAAATTATGTTTTCACATCTTTTAAAAAGCCACTTAATAGATTTATTTATAAAGGGATTGCAATGCTCAACAGGATAATTCTTTATGCATATATAATGATTTGAAAAGAAAATATTTCTTTTATGCATAAAGACATGTTTAATTCATTATGCGCAATTGCCTTGAATTGATTATATTCTTAGAGCATGTGAATTTTATCTTAATTCCTACAAGCTAACAAGAAATGGATCCAATCAATGTTGGATACCATGAAGAAAATAAATTTATATAGTTCTGTAGAATAAGAAAAAGCTTCTCAAGACTATGACCACATGAAAACAAATTCATATCTTGATGATGCTGAAATTCGGAGTTTGGATTTTGGTGTTGATTGTGCAAAGTAGAGAAACCAATATTATTCCACCAAAATCAAGCAAGATGTCACAAGGACAAGAGGAATTACGGTGATATCTAATCCTTACTCTATACTGTGATTATATGAATTATTTATTTTGAGTAATGAGTATTTGTCCATTATTGCATTCATTTAGCAATCAATCCTTCATGATTGTTAATTTGTTTATAGATTGCTAAATGAACGATAAGTGAAATTGTGCATAGTTTATCTATCAATTTATGTTTTGAAGTGCACAATTCAAAAATGTGTTTTGGTTTCATTCCATCATGTGTTATAAAATTGCATATCATTAGCAATCAATCATTTATGGTTTTCAAATTGTTTTTAGATTGCTAAATGGACTTAAAATGAAATTGTGTA
The DNA here is from genome assembly GCA_963210345.1 of Inga oerstediana. Lineage (NCBI taxonomy): Eukaryota > Viridiplantae > Streptophyta > Magnoliopsida > Fabales > Fabaceae > Inga > Inga oerstediana. Next base: position 63,288,580 of record OY723401.1, on the reverse strand, counting down.
TTTGAGTTTTGAAATGTACATTTCAAAAATATACTTAGATTCCAATTCATCTTGTTTATAAAAATGCATACACATTATTTGAAAATTACTTATATATTGTTTGCATTTAAATTGGTTTCAAAATTGGAAGTTAATATTTATACTAAAAGTCAGAAATGCTTCAAATCCATCCACTAGAGTTTTCCCCATCATTCACATATTATCTCTTGATTTTAAACTTGTTATTGCTTGAACTCCTCAACCATTATTTTCTAACAAATTAGACCTTATGTCTAACAAGTTATATATCTATGAGTTTCAAGTGTATTTCCCAGAAAAGAATTCAATATGTGAAAGCCTTATGCCTGATGCATAAATCTTTGGTTGGCCATGTTATTTCAAGCATTATGAATGTTCATTAGTGCATTGAATCTTAATGCATTAACCATTATTGTGGAATAGCTTACCAGGATAATATTCTAGAACTCTAGTCATTTGGATCAACGAGTATGTGTTTCATCATCCATAAATTCTTATACTCATCTTGTTGCTCAAATGCATTACCATTTGTCTTCATCCATTCTTCGAGCAACTAGATCCTTCTATTCAAATTCTTGAGTTGAATATCCCTATTCTTCAAGACACATCTCTAAGAGTCAAGTTTATCTCTTGGTCAATAGCAAAGTCATTGTGTTTATATATATCCTTGAAGCTAAGCCTTTTTGGCTAATTCATTTTCAATATGACTTTTGCTCTTGGGAAAATTCTCAAACATGTTAAACTCCAATGTCTAACATGTTATCTTAGTTGTTCTCTAAAAAGGAAGCTTTCTGGTATATGTATATTTAAATTGTTGACTTTCACCATTTTCAACATGAACATTGATTATAAACATATTTCAAAGAGGAGTTTTGCATATATTCAAAATCTCAATTTTACAATGCATTGTTATGATTTGAAATTACATCCGAGATTTGAAACAATGTGCATATCTCATGATCATTATTGGACAATTTGATTTCATTCATGATTTATCATTTCTTGGTCATTATAAATAGATTTTCAACTCTCTTTGATCTGACTTACATGCCTTGCATAAAAATCTTATCAATGACATATCTTTTAAAATGTATTTACAAATTGTCATTGATTTTTGAAATCATCATTCATGGTATTATTTGTGCGTTACCCTTTATGATTCAATTGCTTGAATTTATTTAATTGGGTAAAATTATATTCTGGCCTTTGTTGATTATTATACTCTTTGCTCAAATATCATATGATTCAATTATATAAGAGCATAAGAGTTATAATGTCTAATATTATATGGACCCAAGAGAAAGTTGGGTACCAAAGAGCATTTATTTATACTTTTGCAGGAGTTGATCAAAATGCTCTACTTTTGGATACAAAGATCAAACGCTAACAGAGAAGGCATGACTGGCAGTATTGCAATGTGAGCAGAAACAAAATTTGTGGTATCGTTCAAGTGACACCACATCACTAGCAAGTAACTAGCTAGTGATGCAGCCAGAGAAAGAGAAAGAGGAGGAAAATATCTCAAGTAAACCTAGAAGAGATCCATCCAAAAGCAGCTCAAAGCCATGAACATGTATAGCTTTGTTGCCTACCCACCTTCCTTATCGTTCCAAGGTGATCAAAAGATGTTTAGAGGAAGATGATGAGATGCACAGAATTATCAAGCTTGGTGAGCAAGGCCAATTCAATCGCTTCACGAAAGGATTATCACACAATGGCCTATATTATTAGTGAGAAGGAGAGGAACGTCGGAGAGATCATGTCTTTCAAAGATATATATATACTTCTACAGGACTTACTCCAAGTAATCAGAAGTTACTTCAAGTAATCTGTAATTACTTCAAGTATACCTTCAAGTAATTCGCAATTACTCCAAGTAAATCTGAAACTCACTCCAAGTTAACACAAGAAGCATAGAGGATGAGAGCTAAGACTTCAAGAATAGATGAGATACAACATTTTGCTAGAGCTGGTCTCCCTGGTCCTTCATTCTTTGGTCCATCTGTTTAGGGCTAATTGAGGGAAGAGCTTCAACAATCACACAGAGCTTGCTACGAACAATACTGAGTTCATCACCTCTGTGAATGGCAAGATTAGACAACTTTGTGGTTTGATCAACCAAAACCTCAAGGCCTTATTCTAAGCTCATCTTGGTATCCTAAAGTGCTTACAGAAGACTTCACTTCAGAATCACTTAGTACTAATCACATCATCATATAGTGAGTATCCAACGATGCAACAATAGACTTCAGAGGATTATAGCTCGAGTGATTATGATATTACTCGAGTGAGGTATTGTATTCTTACTTAATTAAAATTCTCTGAGTTGCATCACTCAAAGTAAACACTTGAGTAATGACTCAAGTAATACAGGGTTACAGCCTTAAAACTCTGACTAGCATCATCATTTTTCAAAACTTGATTTATCTTTAATCTTCATATTTTCATAATCTCTACAAAATTTCCAATGATTTTACTAATCCAAGAGAGTTATTAACTTATTATTCACAACGATTTTCTTTTAAACCATGCATTCATTAAGGGGGAGCTTCACATTCACATGTGTTTTATATCTTAAAAGCTCATCTCATTTATTGAAAGAAAATCCTTTTAACATACTCATCTGAATTCACTATGTTAATTAGTTTTGATGATGAGTTAATCTTTTATTTTCCTTTCATGATCTTAATTTTTAGCATATCATATAGAAAAGATGGCTTTGGTTTATGCAATAAATTTGATACTTGATTGCACTAACCATTCTCTTTGCAAGAATGCTTTTATAGTAGGAGAATTGGCTCTATGCAAAATCATTCCTCAACATACTAAAAGGAGAATATATCAACTTTGAGGAAAGATGATTGGCTACAACACTCAAAGCAACAAAAGGCACAAATCAGGATGATTTTGGTAGCATTCTAAGGAAGGCTATTCCTGAGCTTCCTATTGAGCACACTTCAGAGTCTACCACTAAGCCAGCTATAGTTCACTCCTATGAACTTTATTCATCAGAGTTGCGCTTCAAAAGTATGGTGAACACAACATCATAGATCTATACAACAAGAAAAGGAAGCAACGGACTTCATGGAGCACTTCATCATTTTCCAAAAACTACATGAGCATTTCTAAACCCTCTCTTTATATTTTGAGCTTACTTTGCCTATCCTTGATTATGAAAGTTTTTCTTGAAAACCTTTCCATATTCTTTCAAATGTGTTTTTCAGGAAAACCATTTTTCATTTACATCACATTATAAATGAAACTACTTACAAAACAGGGGAGAGAAACTTGTTTTTTTGATGCATTTATTTTGATTAATAGGGAGAATGACATTTCTCATTTGACTTCATATTTACTTCTCTACAAGTCTTTCTTCTTTATACTTCAAACTTTTTGCTGATGTCAAATAGGGGGAGAGAAAGGCAAGAAAAATATATTGTTCTTACATAGTTTTTATAACTCATATATATTTTTCTTGAAGGATTTGTCATCATCAAAAAGGGGGAGAATGTTAGATATGAATAGTTTTGATGATGTCAAATATAGATGTTAAATATGAGCAAAAAGTTTGTATAATATACTTATCTTCCACATTGACTAACTACCATATTTAATGTTGTATATCTTGTAGATTAGTCATAGACATCATTGTGGGTTGATATTATAATGCCTCATAAATGGAGAATAATCATCAAGAAGAAAATCAAGAGGCAAGGAATTGAAGAAAGAAGAAAGAAAGATGAAGATTGAAGATATTCATCAAGAAGATTGAAGTTGGATTATGAAGAATGATCATCAAGAGGAAAAACAAGAAGAAAGAGATTAAAGAAAGAAAAACTTGCAAGATCACATGAGAATATCAAGATTCAAGCTCCTAGAAGTGATACCGGAGGTTTCTATGATCATACGGAAGTTGGAATGGGTCAATACGAAGCTAAAATGATGTATACGGAAGCTATGGTACCTTTGGGGATGATTACCCGAGTAATCACTCGAGTAATATGGTATTGTCTGATTTTGGAGGTGTTTACTCGAGGCCTTACTCGAGTAATATGCCGGGTTATTTGATGAATCACTCGAGGCGGCACTTGAAGTAATGGGCACTCTGTTTTCGCGTGGCAGAATAGAGGTTCGGTATTTAGATGATATCTCTAAAAACCACAAGTCGGATCAAACTGAAACCGGTGGCATATGAAACTAGACTTCCAACACGAACGTTTGAAACCAAGATCACATTCAAAGGAGTTCAGATGAGGGAGATATGATCTGTTGAAGTTGACGCATGAATCACCGTCATATTCCAGGACAGCTTCGGTAGTTTGGACATAACTCTCAAAATACATATCGGATTGAGACAAAACTGGTGCCATATGAAAGACGACTCAAAGAGATTTCCATGGATAGGTAATTTGACATATTTGAGGTTATATTCTAATAGCTATGCCATCTGGAAGTTTCTGCTCGTGATTTCAGAGATTGTCTAAGAACAGTAGATACTCTTTGGATCATAACTTTCTGTAAACAACGAGTTTGGAGTTGATTCTTGTTTTATTGGAATATAGATAATGAGGGCTTTCCGATGATATATAATTTTCCATGTTTCGAGTCAAAATCAAGAATTCACTTGAAGGCACTACTCGAGTAACTGGTTGATAACAAAAGACTTTACTCGAGTAGGTACTCGAGTAATCAGAATAAAAACTTCCAATTGCTCTCGGCCTGCCAACGTTACTCGAGTAAGTACTCGAGTAACCATGTAGATCACTTGCAGTTGCTCTCGGCATTTTCAATCCTGCCAATGTTACTCGAGGAGCTACTCGAGTAACTCACTGTGGTAAGCAAAAATCTGAAGTTCATCAAAGTTTTCCCGATGATACTCGAGTATGTACTCGAGTAAACTTTAATGAATACTCGAGTAGCTACTGGAGTAAAGCACTGTGCTAGCAAAACTTGAAGAGTTATTTAGACGAGAACTTCAAGTCGAACTTCAAGTTACTACCCGAACTTCAAGTCGAACTTCAAGTTACTACCCGAACTTCAAGTCGAACTTCAAGTTACTACCTGAACTTCAAGTCAAACTTCAAGTTACTACCCGAGTACGCAGAGTTATTTAGAAGAGAACTTCAAGTTACTACCCGAGTAAGCTATGCAGAAAATGGAAGGCCACTCGAGTAGCCACTCGAGTAAACTATGAAGAAACTTGATGTTTACTCGAGTAAGTACTCGAGTAATGCTTCCCAGGAAAACAGAGCAACGTCCCGAAGATTCTGGAAATCAATGGAATGATCATATAACTCATTCTTATTGCTTCTAATCACTCTAACACTTCATTGTATTAGTGTTTAATGTATTTCTCCAGGAATACAATGAAGATATGATGTGAAGAGTCAAAAGGTGAATTTACAGAAGCGGAGCGTCAACGTTCCAACGGCTAGTTTTCAAAATCGAAGAACGGTCAAACAAAGCTACGTCACTCTAACGGACATGTTGAAATGCTCAAACGGTCATCAATCCTCATCAGCTATAAATAGAAGATCATCCAAAATAGAAGTAAGACTCAGTGGATACATCGTCTAAATGCCAACATCCTGACATCAATACTCATCGCACATACTCTCTGTTTCTCTAGCTTCTATATGATTTACCTTTGAGAGAGATATTTTTTGTATTGTACTTCAGTGTTCATCTTATTCACTTCTAAGAGAGAAGATTGATTGTAATCTTTCATCATCAAAGTTGTATCCTTACAGTGTATAAGGGGGAGCAACTTGGTTGTAACCTTACGGTGTGTAAGGGGGAGTAATCTCAGTGCGAGAATTGTAAAGGCTTCACAAGTGCTCGGATCAAACTTGTGAGATTGTAGTGGTTCTCAAGTACCCGGTTAAACTTGAGGAAGATAGTGGATTGAAAATCTCAGGAGGAGCCTGGGGACTGGACGTAGGTCATTGTGGATTGGGCCGAATCAGGATAAATCACAGTTTGCATATTCTCTTCCCTAATCTCTTATACTTCTAGCATATATCATTTAAATATCTAATTGTGATTTATGATTCATCACTTTCATATTTATTGCTTCCTCTAAGATGCGAAAAGATTTTCAAAGTTCTTAAGTTTTTATCTTACACCCAATTCACCCCCCTCTTGGGTGTCAGCCGGTTCTAACACTTTTTTCATATGGTGTTCACTACCGGATAAAGTTAACCACATGGTGATTCGGCATACTGATGGCCTGCACATACTACTAGCCCTTTTACGCCTCTTTTTTGTGATTGAAAAATAGCCCAAAGAAGTCTTAGGCCCAAAGCCTATTTGCCTTGAAACCTTTTTTCTTATTCTCTTTAGCCCAACTATGTTAAGCCCAATTTCTTTTAAAAAAGATTTAGTGAAATGGTTTGCTTTACTTTATATGAGGGAAAGACATGTCTTAAATGACATGTCATTTTAAAAGCTGACAAAAACAGCCCTTTTTGTCCTCTTTCTCCTCTAGCTAATTCCTTTTGACCTAATTCGGATCCTTGGATCAGGTCTATGGACCTGACTCTTCTTTTGTCCATAATCAGTGTTTCCTATGTCAATTTCTCACGTTCTTGGTGTCTCTTCGTTTTTCAAGATTTACACAATGAAACCAATTTTGTGGCCTAAAAATAATGTTTTCTTGTGAGCAATTTCAAAATATCATAATAGAACATGTTAGGCTCGTTTTACACATGCACATTTTTCACGGTTTTCCCTTTTTTTGCTTTATATAGTGATATTAAATTCACAACCCAAAGTTTATGTTTTATGATAACCTTGATGCAATAAACAAACACGACCAAATATAATAATGGCTTCATGATGTTTCTTTCTGGTTTAGGGTAATAATATGCTATGTCTTTACCAACACTTAATCAATATCTATAGCATAAGAAGAGAAAACACATATACATAATCCTATAAGAAAAAAAAGGGTCTCAGGAGGCCTACTACTGTGTAAGAAAACCAAACGAAGGATATAATTTCTTTTTCAGGTTTGTTCATTTAGAAACTTTCGTTATTGGCCATAAAACCCATATAGTTATGTAGGGAATGGAAAGAATAACGAAACAAACCCAAAGTATATCAGAGTATGCAAACAATACAATTTCATTTTTTTGGTTAGGTTCCGTGTAAAAACCATTTTTTAGGCTGTTAAACCAATCCCTTTGTGTAGATCCTGAAAACAAAGAGAACGACACCAAGAACGCGTGAAATAGATGTTAGACGGCCGAGATATGGAGGAGAGAAGTTCCAAGTTCGATGGACTTGACCCATCACTCCAACTTGTTCAGTACTAACCTAGCTGGAAGTTGAAGATAACGCCTAAGATGAAACAATGTCATTTTACCTTTAGGGGTGTCTCCTCCCTTTGAATGAATATGATGTCATTTTGTGCTTTACTTTTAAAAATAATGCAATTGAAAAAAAAATTAGAAGGAGGAAGGCTTAGGCTTTATGATCAGCAATTAAAAAAAAAAGGAGAACAAGTGATGTTCTGGGCTCAATAGAATTTGGGCCTAAAAAAACATTTTTGGCCTTGTTTGTGATTTTCCATTATTTTTGAATTTTCTGATTCTTCTTCCTTTTTGGGGCATGTAAGTACTTAATTGGACTTCAATTAAGGCACAATTTTTTTATAAAAATCTCTAAATTTATAATCTACATTTAGACATATAATTTTTCTTTTTTAAAATATGTTTGGACTTATTTTAAATGTTTTTAGTGATATTATAGTTTATCCATGTGCCTTCTAAAGTGGTCACTTTTACACCCTATAAATTTTGGACTAAGCAAAAGTTATATGTGAGTTTTTTCATAAACCATGAAGGTCATTTGCGAATTTCAATAATGGTTGTAATTGGGAGCTCATAACGGTTATGTTTTCAAGAGATGATGATAGAATTGTGATCGAAAAGAATTAAAAGGTACCACATTTATTGTGAATTAGTTCTCAAATAAGGGTGAAATTAGTTACATTGTATCTCTTTACAAGACACAAAGACAAGGCAGTATAAAACATACTGACAATCCTTAATTGTTTCTGTGAGTAGGAGCTTAGAATGGTCAATAAAGAGACTTAAACAAAATAAAGAAGAAAGGTAAGAAGCTTAAGTGAAAAGGAATAACTGGGAAAACTATTCATGATTATTCCAGAGGAGGAGGATGACTTGTATTTTGTACAAGAGACCATGTCAAGGAAGAATGGATGAAATCAATGGAAAGGGAAATGGTTTCTTTGAGAAAGAATCAAGTTGAGAATTAGTTTATCTACCACTAAGTCAAAAGGGCTATTAAGAACTAGTGAGCTTTTTTTAGGTTTAAGACAACAATAGGCGGATCAATTGGCATGCATAAGACTCGTGGTTATAGAGGGAATTTTTTTATGGATTAGTGCAATAGTCCAGATTGTGATGCTTAATGCTTAGAAAGAGCGGTAACCCAATGTGGTTTTCAAATGGTTGAAAAGAACGATTGATAAATGGTTTGTGATTTTTTTCCTTTAAGTGGATGATATACTATTGGTCATACATAGTTTGAATTTGGTAGTACTTATTAAAGAATGGTGCTAGTAAATTTTGAAAAACAAGTTCATTAGTAAAGCTTAGATTTGAGATCCAGAGAGATAGCTTAAGAAGACTCTTCTCTTTTACAAGTTCGTTAAATTAAGAGGACTCTTAAGTGATTCAAAATAAGTGAATGCAATCCCAAGAATACTTTAGTTACATTAGGAGTGAGTTTGAGTCTTGATAAATTTTCTTAATTGAACCATCCAAGAAGAAAATGGAAAAGAATGTCCATATAGATACAATTAGTAGTGTGATGTATGCAATGATAGATGTATACAACACTAGATACATGCTCATGGTAGGACTTGTAATTCAGTAGTAGTCTAACCATTATGAAAGACATTAGATGGTTTCACAGAAGAGCCTTGAGATACTTGTAGAGTACATTGATTATGTGCATCTGAAGTATGTATTGTGATTGTAAAAGAGGCTATATGGCTAGTAATGTTTATAAAACATGTGAGATTTGAAAGTGAGAATTCAAATATTGAAAGTATTGTAAGTACACATAGCCATTACCTAAACAAAAGACCATAAGCATAATAGATAGAATAAAGGCAAAGGTATAGCTATATGAGAGATGTTATAGCGTATAAATTTGTTGTTGAACAACGTATTCATATGTAAAGTCCCCTAATTAGGCCAAATGACCAAAGACATGTATGAGAAACATGTTAACTCCTTTGGCATATATATGGTGTGAAGTAATGATACTTCATTTTAGCTTTTAATGTGTGTGTAAGTGTACAATATCTAGTATATCATACAGGTTGTTGAGGTTGGCTTTCTCACACAAGTGACCGCCTTTGACATTCAGGATGAGTGTGCAAAGATGAGACAGTTGTGTTCACTAGTAAAAGCAGCAAGAGTGCTGCTATGGTAGAGAAGAAACACAAACTATATTGCCTCAACTTAAAGTGCAAAGTTGAGTTGAGATCCTTGATTGTAAATATGGATTGAATAAGGGAAATCCACATCCATGATACATGTTGCCAGAGAGCAAGTTCTTCAAAATTGACATCATGTAATGTGAGTAAAATTGAGCAATTTGTGTTTAGATACTAGGAGTGTGTAGAATTAAGTCTGTACGGTGCTAACGATAAAATCAAAATGACATATGTTCTTAAAGTATAAGAGCAACACTATAGCATGTGATTCTTACCACATGTGCTAAAGAACCGCAAATGGGAAGCAAGTAAATGGATCTCTTCTTCATTGTTGTATGAATCCCATAAAGGTTAACCCTTCAATGACTTCCATTGACTTTGACATTATTATCGAAATATGTTTCAACGTCTGCTTCTTTAGAATTTTATTTTATGATCATAATTGATGTGATCTAATGGTATTATGTTAGGAAAGCGGTTGATTCATATCAAAGTGATATATGGACAAAAGGAAGATTATTACCTAAAGTATACACACCTATACTAGTGTCTGAGACTGGTCCATTATGATTTTATTTTGTGACTTCATAAGTGTAGACACTAGGCATATAAGGAAGGCAATTTGAGTTTTATTGTAATGCCCTTTCCTTATTGCCTCATTTTTAGAGTACTTGAGCGCAATTCGGTGATCAACACAGGAATAGCGTAAATATACTGATATATTGATACAAGGTACTTGATTACATTAAAGGTTTCTCACTATAAAGTTTGATAATATATACAATTTTGGTCCAAAATATAACTAATTATAACCAACAGCTCAATTCTCTTGGCCCGTACACCTTAGTGTCCAGTATTTACCATTTTATCCTTCGAATCGCTAGCTTCTATTGGAATATTTTAATTTTGAAAAAGGGTGAGATTCAAACGAATCTCAATAGTAACAAACAATCGATCATAAAAAATGCAATAATAACTATGCCAAGTATCATATACAGTAATATTATAATAAAACATAATTTGGTTCGGTCAAAAGTGTTCAGAGCCAACACTGTTGCAACCCTTACTAGTTTCGTACCTCAGCAAGGCTCAAGACCACCAACTGGGTTTATTGGTGTACCCGTAAGCACTATGTTCGGTCATGTTCAGTCATATCCAATGTACCAGTATGCACTATGTTCAGTCATGTTTAGTGTACCCGTAGGCATTATGTTCGGTCATGTTCAGTGTACCCGTAGGCACTGTGCATCATACATATTACAGTAAATGGAATACACATAGCCTATAAACATTGACATAATGTATGAAAGATATAGTTACTACCTTAAGTCACTTTTTGTTCCCAAATAAGTCCTTAGTTTGATCCGGCTTAGGCTCAAGAGCTTGGTCCAAAAAATCCAAGTTTATAAGAATTGGGTTAATACCCATTCATTCATCACTTTAGATTCTTCCAAATTACTTTTATTGGTTATATTAGTCTAAAATGAAAAATTACCAAAATGCCATTAGAGACCCGATCTAAGTCCCTTTATACCCGGTCAGATTGTACTTTTCCAAAATTTTTTACCCAGGCTATTCCTATATAGTTTTGCATGTAGAATCCATTTTGGACCTCAGTTTTCACAAAATCACTGCCAAATGATAGTTTTGCCCTTGACAGCCCCTAATTAAGGTTTTAGGGGTATTTTTGTAATTTCACTTTCTAGGGCTTTTCTCACAAAGTGATCAACATCAACTCTACACAATTTTCCCTCTTGAACACTATGGAACCATCAAATTAATGAAATTCTAGCCCTAACCACTTATTCCAACTCTAGCTGAAACTTCACACAAGAAAGGGAAAAATGTGATTTTTGAAATTCAACACCTAAAGCTTACGCCTTTTCACTCCTAACCCCTTGTTAAACCATTTAAACACTTAATAGACATAATTTGAGAAAATTTGGGCAGCATAGCCCCTTAGAATTTCAACAGGTAGTGGCATTTTTGCCCCATTATGAGAAGTTCATAAGCTGACTTCCGCCGAAGTTTATGGTGTCAAACACATTTTTTTACTGTAACCCTAAGTTTACTTGGTTGGCAAAAAAGGTTGTAAGTTTAACTATACGTATTAATCTTCCTTTAATTAAATATTTATCTTTAATTATTAATTATCTATATTTAATTTCATGGCCCAATCACTATAAAAAAACAGAGAAATAGCGATGGAATTAGTGACGGAATTTTGTTCTGTCGCTAATCCATCACTAATCCCTCATAAATTATGTCACTAATCTGTCCTTGATTTCCATCATTAAACATTTAATTTCCATTGCTAATTCCATTGAAAACTAATTTGTGATGGAAATTTGAGACGGAAAAAATTCTATCATTAAATTCTTTCACTAATAAGTCACTAATTTTCGTCACAATATAGTTTGCAATGGAATTAGTGTTGGAATTTTTTTATCCCTAATTTTTGTTGATAATTTCATAACAAACTATTTTGTAATAAAAATTAGTGACAGGAAAATTTTGTCACTACTACGTTACTAATTTCCATCACAAAATATTTTGGTGACATACACTACTACAAAAAACGCTTTTAACATTCCTTTTTTAGGCCTTTTAACGTCTGAAAATAGGGGGACGTCTATCTGAGCGGCGTAGAAAAAAATATCAATAATGTCCCTAAAATAGGGGACGTGATTAGGCCAAACCTTAGATGTCCACAGTCAAAACAGGAGATGTCTAAATTGTTTCTGATTCACTTTAGACGTCCCCTCTTTGAAGTAGGGACGTCTAAAGTTTTTTTATGGCCTTTTATATATACATTACTGTCCGATAAATTTAAAACTACAGAAATTGGATAGAAGAAATATTGCATAAACCAGAATGGAAACAATAGCAGTTCAGCACTATCTAATAAAAATGTTATCCAACAATCTAATAATATGTACAACAACAACTCTAATTCACACCTTGGAATATAGAAACTTTTGAATCCTCTTTGACAACTAACCTATCAAATAAAAAAAGAGATAGGCAGATAACATATGTACAACAGCAGTTCAACCACCACAAAGTGTATCCTACACAAACTACTAATTAATTAACTAATATAAATAAAAACTCTTCTCTGGTATATGTTGAAGAAGATGTCCAACCAAGAGGTCTCTTATCAAATTAATGTCTTCATATAAGTAGGTATCTTCATTGTGAAAAATCTGCAAATCAGAAAATAAGCTTAGATGAAATAATGAATCAAGTGAGTGAATTAATTTGCAATTGAATTACAACACCAAAAATATTAACCTTTGAGAATGAAGAAGCGATTACTTGTTAAGAATCTGTCATAATACCACTCTGAATGATGTTAAACATATAAAGTAAGACATAGTATCCACATTCCCAGCCGTTAGGTTGTTGAGGGCACTATAAATCAAAAGCAAATGGTTAAAATCAATAAAGGCATATATAAAACGACCGCCAATCAAAAGAACTTGATTTGAAACAACATACCTTTGGATACAACCATTTTGGGTCTTTGCCACCTTTACGATCACAGGGCCCGCCAAGGATTCGATATGTCTAGGTTGCCCTATCATTAAAATGAATATCTACAGAAATTAAAACAATTCATTTAAGTCAAAAATCACGAATCAATGAAATACAAACAAAATAACTTATGTGTTGAAGATGTTTTTTATTTCTTTGTCTGGCCTTTTACGCAAGGAATCAAACCAGTAAACTACATTGAACCGAGGACAGAGGACACACAAACTCCAATGGTAACTATAACAACATACACAGATTAAAATGAAGCTATATGGCAAGGCAATTATTTATTAAAAATCTTAAATAGACAAAATTAAAATGCATACCCTTGAATAATCGGTGCTAGATAACAACGATAGTTGTTCTCTCCCATTGTGAAGCCCGCATAGTGAGTCCTTTTTTGCACTATATTCTTATCGCTTGTCGTATTTGCAGGACACAATAATCCATATAAATCAACTCCTTGCATGTCAATGCATATACGATGGAAGGAGCTATAATAGAATTAAAATGATGAAAGTATTAGCTAGTGAATATATGAAACCAAAAAACCACTTCACTAAACGAAGGAAAAAATGGGAAATAAAAAACTTACAAGATTGCAAATTTGACCCATCCTACATCTATCTCCTCCAACTTATTGAATTGTTTAAGGTCTTCTTTATCAATTGTGAAGGGATACTCTAATTCTTGGCCCACAATCCCTATAGGCATATGCAAATTAATCTGCTTAATGCCTTTATAGATCTGTTGTAGTCATGCTAAGAAGGGCCATTTGCCTGCTTCCTGCTCATTCTTTTAGAACATAAAAAAATATATTGTTAGTAGGATGCCAACAGATCTCAAGTAAAAGTGAGGTAATTCCTACCATTAGAGGTGTTGCCGCTGAGCCAATAACATTTATAGGCCAAAGGATGAAAGATCCTCTCGCTTGAGCTATCATGGCAACCTCGTCATTAGGAATAGGGATGGTTGTACCTTCTTCCCCCTCTCGAACACACGTCACAGTCACCCTACATAAATGCTGTAAAATTTGTTGATGATGGTGGGTGGTAGCTTATTTGTGAACGAGAGCATCTGCAACAGGATGCCACAGTGGGGCATCCAAATAGAGGATGGAAGGTTCTCCCCGTGATGGAGTGTGAGAAGGGTCGCCAAGTGGTTCCTCCACCGGGTTTTAACTTCCTTTGGTATTGTAGAAGGCTGAGAATGAATGGGTTCTACGCTCGGAAGTTGCCATCTACGATTCAAACATCTCTGTCATTCCAGCTCGTAGCTCAGGCAATAGCTCAAGACGTAGCTCTGGCAACAGCTCTTGTCGGAGCTTGTCGTGAAGGTTGGCCTCAAGCTCTTGTGAGACTCTCTGACGAATCTTGGCCACAAGCTCCCTACTGGGTTCAGCTTGTGACGAATAAGAATGTGAGGCTCGGCCAAAATACTTCAAGACACAAACTCCCCCTGCCTCCCCTCTAACATGACTGGGGTGATCTGCCTTCCCAATCGCCGTTGACAAGATATTCATCCATCCACTTGGAGTGAATGAACCTTGACTACTATGATCTTCTAGTTCATCCTGCAGCATAAAAGTTATCGTAAATGAAAATTAAGCACCCCAATATGAAAAAAATTTGTACTTATGCTCTAACTACTTACAATCCTCGAGGCAACCTCAGCAACAGTCAGATTTATGTACTTCCCACCCTTAATCCTCCTTGCTTTCCATTTTTTGTGATGTGGAGGAGGTGGCGGGGCCTGGACCACAAAGCTAGGATCTGATGTGGTTGCTTCCTTCATTTTCCCCAACTCTTTTGCCATCATCTTTCGCTCAAGCTTCCGATAACCACTACGAGACATGCAATGCTGATACTTATTAGCTGCTTGCCTCTCTACATTTATTGCACTTAATGCCTATGAAAGGAAAACAATGAAAATTGAATCAATAATGTAAACTATGTTCAAATAAAGCACTATGATTAAAGAAATTTTACCAAAAAGTTAGGATATTCTCATAATGCCATAAACAACCTCCAATCTGCTGGAGACAAATATTCATAATGCTGACATGGATTCTGACCCCTCAGCTCCCCTTGAATGTACTTTACTGTAAGCTTGTTCTTGAAATCTTTCCATCGTAGACGAACCTCCCTCATCCACTCCTTGTATATCACCGCGGTGTCAGGGACATCGTAGGTTTGCTGCCAGGTAAAAATATAAGATTATTATATTTGAAGCAATAGGAATAAAGCTATAAATGTAGATGTATCGAAACTTATATACTAAAAGTTGTTGACAAATCATGTCTTTCATTTTTTACGGAACCAACTTCCAATTGTCATAGATAATGAGAACTTTGCTTCGACCCAAATAACCTAAATAGCTAATGAACTGGACTTCCTCCAGACCAATTGGTTGCATATTGTCATCAAAGTCAATATGCAGCATCTCTTGTTGATGTTGATGACGTGCAACTAATGCTCCCATTTTTGTGCTGCCTCTAGTCCTTCTTCTCGCAATAGGTTCAGGTCTATCCATTTCATTGTCCCTATTACTTTTTGAGTTAATAGAATTATCCATATTCCTGTAAGCACAAAAATATAAATCATTATTAGATAGGTACATAAATTGCAATAAAAATAACCTACTCTTAGCAGGAGTAAAATAAAAAACACACAGTTATATTTTCAAAGTTAAGCTCTTACTCTATATTGTTTCCCATATTCCTTCACCTTGATCATTTCTTACAGCATATTCTTCATCATCTACCAATTCTACTTCACTTGTTGTAGGTGGATTAATTGTGAAAGGTGGTGTGTCGTCAAGGTTGAAGGTCAGATCACCATGCTTCTGTTTTTTACTTCGAAGTACAATGGAAATTTTTTTATTTGAAGGATCTGTGATATAAAACACTTGTTTCGCCTGGCTTGCTAGAATGAAGGACTCATCCCTATAACCTACTCTTTCAAGATCAACTAAGACAAATCTAAATTGTTGATATATTACCACAGCATTATTACTAACCCATTTACATTTGAATAAAGCAACTTTGAACTTGTTGTAAGTAATTTCCCATATTTCTTCTATCACTCCATAATAGGCCATAGATGCTAATATTGGGTTTTTGTCTTTCGAACTGGAAAAGTACATGGCTTCAGCTTCTACCATCACCCCACTATTTTGCATGATACTTCTGTCATCTTGGTTTTTTGTGTAGAAAGAATACTCATTTATATCATAACCGGACCAAGTAATTATCTGAAATGAAGGCCCCCAAGCTAGCCACTCTATTGTCTCAAACACACCGGTCTCATGCAAAACATTTTCCTAAAACCACTCTATGAATGTCTTATTTTGCTCAATAGCAATCTACATGTCATTCTTCCTGGGATTCATGTTCTTCAATCTCTTTATGTGTTCATCTATGTACGATTAAACTTCTGCCATGTTATTCAGGATATACAAGTATGCTTGCAACACCTCTTCATGAGGCATAGTCTTCACTTTCAGTCCTCGTGTTCCCTTGCTTCTCCCCTCTTCATGCTAAGGTTGTTCCTTCTTCCCTAATAGATAATCATTGCTGAAGTCCATAGCCTCTTCAACTACATATCTTTCAACTATTGAGGCTTCTTGTCGATAGGGATTCTTAGAATACCCTTTTAAGATCTTCATGTATTGCTCAAAAGGGTACATCCACCTCAGGTAAACTAGACCATAGAGCCTTACCTCCCTTACTAAATGAACTATCAAATGCACCATTATATCAAAAAAAATAAAGGAGGAAAGTGCATCTCTAATTAGGACAATATAATATAACCCTCAGCTTCTAGTTTATCCAAATTTTTAGTGTCAATGACTTTGTTACAGATAGCATTAAAGAAAACACACAATTTTGTTACAGTAGTTTAAACTTCATCTTTAATAATGCCTCTAATAGCTACTAGTAATAGTTGTTGCATCAACACATGATAATCATGGGAATTCATTCCCACTAACTTCAAATCGTCCATTGACACACACCTTCTCACATTCGAAGAATACCCTTGAGGAACCTTAATTTCATGCAAACACCCACACAAACTTCTTTTCTCCACTTTTGATAGTGTATGCGCTGCTGGCTCCATGTATGCCCTCTTACTATCGTCTCTTAGTTGTGGATGCAACCGTTCTCTTATTCCTATATCAATAAGGTCTAGTCTCGCATTAATCCCATCCTTAGTCTTCCCTGGTATGTGCAAAAGCATATTGACAAGGCTATCACAAACGTTTTTCTCACATGCATCACATCAATAATGTGTCTCACGTCAAGATTACGTCAATATGGAAGATCAAAGAAAATTGACCTGTTGTTCCATATGTTCTTCTCACCCGCAGTCTTCTGATTCTTACCAAATAAGACATTGATACGTTCGACCCGACTGTAAACTTCCTCTCCGGTTAATACCTATGGAGCCATTCCATGCTCTGGTAAGCCTTTAAACACTTTCTTAACCTACAATACGGGTGGAACCTATGAAGGAACATCCTGTGACCAAGGTAGACATTTTCCTTCCACGCTTAAGTTGGTAGAAGTGAGTGTCTGCTTCACATATTGGACATGCTTTATTGCCCTTCACACTATACCCTAACAAGTTTCTGTATGCAGGGAAGTCGTTTATCATGGTGAAAATTATTGCTCATAGCTTGAAGGACTCCTTCTTATATGCATCAAACACATCTACGCCTTCCTCCCACAACTTCTTCAAGTCCTCTTCCAAAGGCGCCAAGTAGACATCGATATCGTTCCCTGGATGTTTTGGTCCAGAAATCATCAAAGAAAGCATCACATACTTGCGTTTCATACAAAGCTAGGGAGGCAAGTTGTATATTACAAGGAGTACCGTCTACACACTGTGTGTGCTATTAAGAGTTCTATATGGATTGATGCCATCTGTACAAAGCCCAAGCCAAAGGTTTCTCGGCTTGCTGCCAAATTCAGGGAACATTTCATCTATTTTCTTCCACTGTGGAGAGTCAGCCGGGTGCCGAAGATATTTTCCATTAGATATTTTCTCATCCAAATGCCATCTCAACTTCTTCGCTTTTTTATAGTCCCAAAAAAATGCTTAAAACGTGGTATTATTGGAAGATACCACAAAACCTTTAAAGGTTGCCTTTTATTAGTTGTCCCATCGCCACAACCACCATCTTTCTTTACTTTATATCGTGCAGTTTGACACTTAGGACACTCACTCAAACCTTCATACTCCTTCCTATACAGTAAGCAGTCATTAGGGCAAGCGTGTATCTTTTTATACTCCATACCCATCATAGACAGGATTTTCTTGGCCTCATACATACGATTTGGAAGTACATTATCGTCTGGAAACATATCACACAACAGTTCAAGCAGTAATGTGAAACTACTATCGGTCTACCCACAAGTTGCTTTTAAGTTAACCAAATGTAATGTTCCTGTCAGCCGTGTGTATTTACTCCTAGGGTACAACGGTGTCTCTGCATCACTCTGCAGGCTGTCATATTCATGGGACTGCGTAAAGGATTCTACCTCAACATCGTGAATCATTCTCTCCATTCTATCTTCATCTATGACATCCACAGCTTCCTTCTTGTGCGATGGACAATCAGTTACTTCCTCACCATGCCATATCCACCTTATGTATCGAAGATTTATTCCATCGCAAAGTAGGTAATCCCTTATAACTTCAACATCCCGTATTCTCTCATTTATACAATTGACATAAGGACAAAAATACTTCCCATTTTTTCTTGGAGCGTTCCTTCTAGCAAATTCAATAAACTCTTCAACCCCATTCTCATATTCTTCACTTGTTCTCAAAGCTTTCATCCAACTATGATCCATTTTATTACCATCTATACCATTCCCATTAAAACTCAAGTTTAGAATAATTATCAACATTGGGTTGCCTTTTACTATTTTGTTTTTCAAAATTTTGGCAGCATTTACCCTTAAATGTGAGACATCCCAAAATCAAAATAACAAACCATCTCAGCTTAATTCAAACAAAACTAAACTAATTAAGGCAGTTCATATTCAGGACAATGTTAGCACCTTAAATCCAACAAATTCATTAAACCAATGAAACTTTGAAGTCAAATTAAATACATGCTTTTCATTTGAAACTAAATAGAAAAATTTAAACAATAATAATTAAACAAATAACAACTTCAATTTGTAATTATGTTTATGTCTTCTAAAAAATCACTATAGCCTCTAGACATGAAAAAGCTTATACCACTAACTTATCAAAAGAGGAAAAATATGTTAATTGGAACATACAAGAAAGAGGTCAATTTTGTCAATTTATTTTTATCTTCTACTCAATAGACTAGTATTTTAGACGATTGAGCTTTCTTTTTGGACTTGGGTTACGTTTGTAACACCTTGCTTCTCTTTTCATGTTTCTACAAAGTAGTTTAAGTGTTTATACACATAACTTCCAACGTCTTGCAGGATAAAGCACATCCAATTACCAATCACAGCAATAATAATAACAATACAGGTTAACAAGCTCAATTATATCGTAACTCATCAATAAATCAAAAGAAATACTAAATTAAGAAAAAACAATCATACGATGGAAATGAAGTCTGACATAATTCAAAATATTCTCATACCTGAGAACTAGCAAATACTTCAAATCCTATGTGTGGATCAGAATTGGGAATTGTTTGGTTTAAATAGTCTCTTATACGATTGTTGGGAGGAAATTCAACTGCCCATCTCACATCATCTGTAAAATTATCATGTACAAGAAAAGGGGATATGATGGTAATAGGCAACAATTAAATTATAACAAGCACAATTTTAAAGTTTAAGAAAGCTTCAATCGGGGGTAAATTAGGATAAAATTGATAAATATGTAAATTATGTCTTATATTTAAGACGGAGATCAACTCCCAAAATATGTCTTATATTAAAGACCGGAGGAGCACTGATTTTGCAAACATTTGCACCATGAATGGTCTAAAATTGTACCAATTGATAAATTATATATTGTTAGTAAAAGCCGTATTTAGTCACAGTACATGATTTGAAGGCTATATGAGAAATTGAATTGTTGAACCATTTTATGTTCAATCACATGAAAAATTAACAACTTTAACTCAATAATTTAAATATGATAAAATGGTAGAGAAAGCCAAAAGGAAAAATATAAAAATGTCAATAATTAATCACATAACACACTCAACATAGAGAGTACTCAAGTCAACTTCAAAACTTAATATAATTTGGTAAATCCATACTCTAGAAATAATTTTCGATGCATAAATTGAAGCTAAATTGCACACATTACCTTCATTTAAACAAGTTCATTGAAATTCATAACAAAAAATTATCTCAACAATGTAGTGATATAGAACTAAAGTAAAATTCATACTCACACGAAAATAAAACAAAAGGAATAATTATTTTCATCACAACAAGATAATCAATTAGCAAATGGGAGTTGAAACCAAAGTAATATAAAAAAGTAAATTCATACTTACACCTTGGGATTGTTATTCTCAACTATTTAACAATATTGCCAATATTTCAATAATAGGATTTGGTTGATTAGCGTTCAAACCAAAGTAACAAAAAAAGTTATGAAAGCTCAAAATTCCTTCAAAGTTCAAACACTTGGGGACTTAATTATCTATCCCATGGTTATTGCTGGATCAAGTAAGCAATTAAAAGAGTTGAGGTAGTCATTGATTGACCAAAACAATTGACTTTAAAGAAAAATCCATTTCTATGAAATTAAAAATAAATAGAACCAAAATTTTGCAATCATGATTGCCAGGTTTAGCAAATTATACACTCTTATATTAATTGACCATGAAAATGCTTCAAAGACAAGCAGTTGAGCTAGCATGTTAAGAAGGAATTCTCACATAATTCCTATTCCCCTTTTCATATCACATTTTCCAACCATTTTTATCTAGCAAATAGTTAGATAATATTTCCCTTATGAAATGGAAAGCTAATGATTGAAATATGGCATCAAATATATTTATATCATCAATAAAATCATGCATGATAAAAAAACCATGTCCCATATGCAATCACAAAGTCCATCACATAACAAAAGGTCAAAAAGGTTCATGCATTTGTTACTATCATAACTAACAAGAAAATCTAAAAGACTACAGTTAATTGATAACCAAACACGAGTATGGTTGGTGTGAGAGATACAAAATCATAGGAAGCAAACCTGTAGAGGATGGTGGAGCAAGATGGCTCCATGTATCGGCCTTTTGGAGAAATAAGAAAATGAAGTAGAGTGAGGCAGAGAAGGATAAAGGAGCTGAAAAGTGAGGCAGAGTGAGGCAGAGACGCTGAAAGGAAATGAGTGAGATTCTTTCCTACTTTCCTTTAGATCCTTCGGCCTTGTCTAAAAATTATTTTTTGGGAGAGTGAGATTCTAAGGAATCCCCATAGTGTTAAATCACTCATAGTATGCACAATCACAAAGTATGAAAGCAAATCATCACATAACACATAGCAACTAATATAACAGTGGCAAGGGTAGGTATGACATGCGTCACCCTTACGTTTGCTCATGCTGAAGTGCTCACACTGTATTGCACCATAACATGTTCATATCATATATATCACAATAGCTGGGATCCATATAAAATATTTCACAACACACAACCACACTGGCCGTATACTCAAACAGGAATCCACGATTCCACAACGCAGCCTCGGCAATTATAATGACAGATACAACGGCAGGGGTAGGTGTGATAATCATCACCTCCCTACGATTGCTCACATTGAACTGCTCAAGCGGTAATGCCCTACGGCCGATAACACATACAACACAATGATAAGTCATGCATACCAAGCATCATACATAACATGAGAGAAAAGCCACTACCTTGATCTTTCCGTGAGTGCTCCAGCACTGGTCTCCCCCGAGTAGGGCAAATATCGAATCCTATAATTCATAATTAGGGACGAAGTGTCATTCTCTATTCCAATACTTAAATGACTTCACAACACTTAGATTGGTTATCATTAATGTCCTTTAGGAATCTATAAATGCCCCTAACAAAATCCCTAAAGGGTTGGAAGAACTATCCCTAAGATCTCCTTTTGGCAAGGAACAAAAAGTCGGACCGGGCAATGAACTAGTTATGGTATAGGTTCAAGGGTTAGTGGGTCAACCGGAGTCTAACCAGTAGTTGAACCGGTCATATTAAAATATTATAATTTATTAGTGACAATATATATATATATATATTAATATATTTTTAAACTTCTATAGATAAAAATGAAGATTTTTAGAAAAAAATGCTTAAAATCTATTAGTATTAGTTATAATACTTATACTTATGTAATGATATATCTTTTTAAATAATTTTTTCCATTATCTTCTTCATTTTTTTAAATTTGTTCTTTCTTTATCTACTTTTCTCTTCATTATGGTCTTCAATTTTCCAATTTTCCTAAAAAATAGAAAAAAAATAATAATTAAAAAAAATGAAAACCGGTCCAATCGATTTCATCCCGATTTTACCAGTTTTGACCGGTTTCAACTGGTTCGACCAATTTTCAGACCGGTTCGACCGGTTCACGGTTTAATGGTCAGATCGGACTGGACCACTGATCGGTTCCCAGTTCAACTGGTTGAACCGGACAGTCCGGTCCGGTTTTTTGTTCAATGCCTTTTGGAAGCACAAGCACTAATTTTTCACTGTATTCACTTGAGTGAAGAAGGCCTCACTCGAGTGATGAGGAGCTTTGCACTCGAGCATGAAAGCTCACTCGCACGAGTGATTGGCAAAAAGCACAGATTGAGACAAGAAGTGCCTGCAGCACTCGAGTCATGGACGGAATACTCGAGTGATAGCTAAATGCTCACTCGAGTCATACAAAGTGAGGTGCATATAGTGCACACTTGAGAGCAAAAAGGAATGACAGAAACCAGAATTGATTACTGCACTTGAGCACAAACCAACTCACTCGAGTGGTAGCCTAATGCTCACCCGAGTACCATAAAGTGAGGTTCAGAAAGTGCTCACCCGAAAGCACAAGAAATTTTTAAGGAAGGAGAGCACATGAGCAGATAGAACTCGAATGACAACTTAACACCCGCGAGTACTAAGGCACACTCTTGAAAAATGGCTGCGAGTGACAACCCAAGATGCGAGTTCACAGTGTCTCATACACCTTCACTCAAGTGGACCGAGGCTCACTCGAGTGGGAACCTACAACACTCGCAAGTGAGACAACACTCATGACTTTTAAACATCGAAGTGTAGGTGAAACATTGAAGGGACAACGAAGATACCCTGCTTTACTCGAGTGAGACCCCATATCAAAACCCAAAAATGCGGCAAAATTGATAGCACTTTTTAAATATTGCCCAAGTGATTCCAATGATCCCAAATACCAAACCAAAGCTACTCTCACATAAAATTGCACAAGAAATCCAATGGAACCATCAAAACTACCAAATTCCTTTTTCATTATCATGCTTTGGTTTTAGGCAACAATCAACCCAAAATCCCAAAATATGCCAAACTCAACATTTTAACCTCTAACCAATTAAATCTATCCAAAACACATCACCAAGCACACCATTTTCATGACCATAACATGCCAAATACCCAATGACTCTAATTTTCAAAATTAAAGTAAAAAATCCCAGAAATTCCAAGATTCATCAAATGACATAAAACCTAGAGAGAATGGTTCATTTTGCTTACCTTAACAACTTTCTCAAAGGAGTTTCTTGGTTTTTCAACTCTTAGATTTCCTTGAGTACTCAAATCAACTCCAATGGACAATCTAGAACCATCAAAATGGAGCCTTCAACTCAAGGAATAACATTAGAGAAAAGAGTTTTGGCATTTGAGGTCATTCTTCTTTCCTTTTTCAAGCTTTTCTTCTTCCCTCTAGAGCAACAATAGAGGACGAACAAGAGAGAGAAAATGAGAAGGAAGAGTGTGAGGGAGATAAAGGAATGATCACCCTCCATGCCCATACTTGTCATCAGCCGAAAATAGGGATGGAAGAGAGAAAAAGAATGTTTAAAATATCCCATTTACTTTTCTCCCTTATCTCTCATGATATAAGCTTGCCAAGTGTCAACCTCTTATTAGCTCTGATAAAGTAAGTAACTAATTAGTTACTTTAACCATTCCTTTAGCCATTTGGTCACACATCTCATTTCTTCTTCGTTAGTAATTAATTTTCTCATTAATCACTGACTAATTAACCGACAATTTTCCATTCTTCCAAATTTTCCTTTATTATGGCACATTTACCGAGTTGCTACAAAACACATAATAATTCAATCTTAAATTCACAAATTATCCATAATAATCATCATTAGCTCTTAATCAAAATTTGGGGCATTACAACGTAAAATAAAATAAGAAAATTAAAACTGAAATATTTAATAATATGTTAAAATTTATATTTCTTTTTTTGTTTGTAAAATGAAATATATATATATATATGATTTTGCATTTAAATTATGTAGGTTCTTACCTCAGCAAGCAAAGGCACAAGCATACGCATGAGAGGTTATGGCTTTAAATCCCAACTTGATCACAAAATGCAACCAGTTTGTGGCGTGGACAAGTGGTGGGTGCCGAGGGTGACACTGGTGCCTGAGGGAGGGTGACATCCGGCGATTGATCGAGACACGTGGATGCAAGGTGACAATGGTTGATCAAGACACATGGCCAATGGTGGGTGCACATGGTGATTGACGATGAGGTGGCGACAGCCGGTGAGGGACATGTGGAAGCTAGTGGTGAAGACATGTGACAATTTAAATTATAGAAAAAAAATATTTTATGATGGATTAGGGACTGAAATTCTGTTGCTAATTAGTGATGGAAAATTTCATCACTAATCCGTAACTAATTTAGGGAATAGCCAATTCCAATTTTGTGACGGGTTAGTAACAGAATTTTCTATCTCTAATTAGCAATGGAAATTTTTTATCACTAATCCGTTGTTAATTTTAGGGATAGCCTATTCCAACTTTGTGACATATTTGTGACAGAAATTTTCCATCGCTAATCCATTGTAAATTAGCATCATAATTCAAAATTCTGTCTCTAAATCGATTAATAACAGTATTTTGTACCGATGGAACAAATTCCGTTGCTAGTCTAGTTCTGCAACTAATTTCCATCACTAATTTGATTTTTTTTTTTTTTTTGTGTAGTGAATGGTGATATGTATAACATATTATAGTTCAGTTTTATTTTTTATTTTTTAAGTTTGGCGACATCTGATAAAGTTGGACCAAAAATTTTGAATGAACATATATAGCACTTCAGAATTTATAATAGAAGCGTCAAAGTGACGGAATGTAATATTTTCATTCCAATTATTTGCCGTTTTTTTTTTTTTTTCAAATTCAGTGAATGCATGGCATTGATAGGCAATCAGGTCATCTTATTGAATCCTTGTGGGGTGATACTTTTACTCAATGCTTGATTACTTGGGTATGACACATATTTGCGGTATTGGAAATTTATCCCTACGAATAAAATAATTTGTCTACATCACCGATTTGTTATTAAAAATAGTAAAAAGATACAACCATTATCAAATATATAATTGTAACAAATAATTAATATATATTGCCCTTCTATTAAAGAGGAAAAGAATTGTTTAGGGTTGCATGGGCATGTATAACAAAGGTCGTTCTCGCCTATAGGCATAAGGAAGAAAGGTAAATCATTCAATTGGAGTCAAAAAAGAAAAAAAAAAACGAACAGAGGAATACAAAAGAGAACAGCACGTCCTCATTGATGTTATTAAATGAATGAAACCTTTTGATTAATAATTTATCTAAAGAATTGATTGTTAATAGAACACAATGACATACGATGACATTGTATGATCCATGTACATATATATATATATATAATAGACCCAATATTGTGGAACAAGGTTTGTTGTCCTTGTTAATATTGTTAGTGTATCCTTATAAGACTCATATTTTATTTTTCACTATTATTCACTATTTATGTTTTTTATTGATCAAAAACTTATTTTCTATAATTGCTTTCGGTTCTGGCATCTCTATCATTGTAGAAGTCAAACAAGACGGGCCGAGGAAGCCAATCATACACACATACATATGCGCGCGTTTTATATTTTATTGTTTTGATGAATAAATAATGCTACTACTTGGACACGCGATAACAAGTTTGGTAGATATTCATTTCCCTAGAAATTGCCTTCTCCTTCCTTATTGTGATTTTTCCGTGACGGTGATTATAAAAATTTGAGCTAATCTATCGTGATTGATGTGTCTGGTCCAGATATCGACTATTATGCCATGCTATTATATACACCTCGTTAAAGAAATTGGATGAAAGAGTTTTGTCACTTTACCTCTATCTAAATTGGATTATAAATAGATTTAATGTTAAATTTTGATTAAAAAAATTTAGTAAGTCCAAAATTGCGTTTCTCATGATACCCTCTTTGAATTTTCATCAATTTGTACCAGTTTTTAACTAATAATACTTGTAACGTTTCTTGACGAATTCAATGTCAGCATGTCATGCTCACTTTTTATTCGAGGAAAATACTCAACCACTCATCTATTTTACCTTAATTATACAGACTTCCACTTTATTTTGAAAACACATATAAACCTCTAATGAAATTAAAATATATATTCCACAAATCTCCCTTATATTTTTAAGATTCATTTTCTACCTATCCAACTAGCACTGAACCGTTAAGTTTGACTCTCAAACTTTTTTTTAGCTAAGATAACCCTCTTTCACATAAGATTTATTTAAACATCATTTATATTTATCAAAAAATTATACAACCAAAGAATAATTCTAATATATATTTTCAAAATTTCTTATATGTTATAAAATTTATTAATTTTGATTATATTACAAAATTTTATAATTCAATTTATGATCTTATTTATTGGAATGTAATTGTTTTGGGTCTTTTAAACTGGAAAATACATATTTCAAACACATGTTTTTGATATCATATAGTATAAATAATATAAGTTCAAGATATTATGTAAATAATTCCCACTACTACAAAAAAGTAAAGCTGTGGCGCTAGAGAAGTGTCACATATCAGGATGCTACTAAAAAAAACTGTGATACTTGGAAGTGCCACATCATTTAATTTTTTTTAAAAATACCTTCCTGTGGCGCTTTTTGGACGAAGTGCCATAGGAAACCACCCCTCCTGTAGCGCTTACGTCAGCAAGTGCCACAGGAGGGCCCCTTCCTATGGCCCTTCCTTGAGGAAGCGCCATAGAAGGTCCTCTTTTTTTTTTTAAATTGTCCATATGGCCCTTGTTTAAGGAAGCGCCACAGGAACTTTTTTTTGGTCATATTTTTTATTCGTATCTCCCATAATTGCAATAGTGCACTGTATGGTTTAAACATTGTTTATATATATCCACAGCAAAATGAAGAAAAGCAAACAACAATAATGAGAAATAACTTTAAAATGGTATAGCAAACAGATGATTAATTAACTAAAGTAGTACTAAAAATAGTTAAACAATATATTGTGAATGAAATACAACAAATTCAAATTGAATACATGACACAACAATTGGCAAGAAACAACATAATAAAGACCAGCTAGTGAATTAATTAGTATAGCTACCCAGAGATTTGCCTAAACACATATTCACACCATTCCTCGATCACTTCATTAAGTTGATGGTCACTCAAAGTTTCACAACGTTGATCTTCATAATACTATACATATATACAATCAGGCACAAATTAAAATGAATTAAAATCAGTAAAACTTAATTATCAGGAACTAATTAAATTTAATTAAAACACAATATGAAGTGCAACTAAATGACTTACTTTTTGAGGAATAAATGGCTGATCATGCGTAAGTACATCTTTCATAAATTTCATGATGTAATACTCACAATCATTGTCATTGGGTTGGAAAGGGCACTACAAAAATATAATAAAATATTTACTTATTACTTTTGTTTATTCAATCACATATGCAAATATTTACACATACACACATACGCTTACCTATTGAACTATAGCAACATATTAGAATGGTTTTGTGGAAGACCATCAATTAGAGGATCCACATAGTAAATGCAAGGGCCTAAAGGTTCCACTAGATTGATAACTATCAATATCCAATGTCACTTAAAATATTTTAAAAAATTTGTTTCAACAATCATGTTATGATAAAAGTTAAACAATAAAAACAAAAATTGTACCACTAATAACTTACCTCACATTGTATAACACTAAAAATAGCTTAGTTGGTGTCGGTTTCTTTCTAAAGTAATCTTTCAGTTCATTAGATTGTGAATGTATATCTACTTTGCCCCCATGGTGGCCAACGAGACAAGGGTTGACAAATACGAATTGGACCTTGTTTGTATCCATTAAGATGTCATGGTACAAATTCCTAACAAACATTGTCATGCAAAATAAAAAAAATGGAACGAGAAATATTAATAATAGTGATGAACGATGATGGTCAAGTATCTTATCCAGATGTTGATAGCTGAAGCACTAACCCAGTCACGATTACATATGTCGTGTAAGACGTTGCCATTAACATGATCAACTAGACCGCTAACACTATAGATATGTCTACCAAAATGTATTTCCAGTCCTCCTCGACGGATCAATTGTGGTGTAATCGATACTAATTGATCACGATATGAGGTCAATCTTCTTTTTCTCTGTTGGCTAGCCAATGCTTTCGACTTGGGTTGTGTTGTCGAACACTTTGAAATCTTACCATCAGGTTGAATTTGTTTATCTCTAGACTGTCCACCCTATGAAAATCAGAAAATCAAATCATAGTTTTAGATGGAAATATAAAGGAAAAGTAAAGGGAATTGTAGATGAACAACCTTTTCATATGGCTCAATAAGACCTATTGGCCAAGCAACATAGCCACCTACTGTTAGATCTCATGTTTTGATGATAACAAAAGTATGGTTTGAAAAGGAAATAATTAATAAACAAGTTTGAACTAAGTAATAACAGGAACAAGCATCACTTGAAGTAAGCATTGGAGTAATGAAGAAAGACCAAGAGAAAATGCTGAGGAACTTGATCAGAAGCAAATTTTCTAAGGCATTACTCGAGGAGCTACTCGAGTAATAAGACAAAACTTGAAGTAACCAGAGACAACTTCCAGTAACCTGCCAACGTTACTCGAGTAGGTACTCGAGTAATAGTGTAAGTATTTTCAAGTTGCTCTCGGCCTGCCAATATTACTCGAGGAGCTACTCGAGTAACCAAGTAAAAACTTGGAGTTGCTCTCGGCCTGCCAATGTTACTCGAGGCGCTACTCGAGTAACCATGTGAAAAACTTCCAGTTGCCTTCAAGTTTCCAATGATACTCGAGGAGCTACTCGAGTAACTCTGTTTCTGTAATATGGAGCTCTCGGCACTTTGTACTACTGCCAATGTTACTCGAGGAGCTACTCGAGTAACCACCTGAGGTAAGTGAAAACTTGAAGGTGATACCTGATTAACTTGTTTTCTTTTTATCTCATTTTCCTTGAGTCCTTACTCTAGTATGCAAGTATCTAATGTTGTATTTTAAGTGGATTCCTCGAGTAAGTACCCGAGTATGCAGAAATATTCTCAAGGTAAACCTCAAGTCATTACCAGGGTAAGTCATGCACAAAAATCTCAGTTACTCGAGGTGGTACCCGAGTAACCTATGCAAAAATGAATGCATTACTCGAGTCAGTACCCGAGTAATGAGGTAAGTGCTCTCGGCATTTAAATCCTGCCAATATTACTGGAGTAGAGCATCGAGTAACCAAAAGTTTATTTGAAGGTTTACTCGAGTTGGTACCCGAGTAACTCATAAAGTTGTGAGTGCATTACTCGAGTAGGTACCCGAGTAAATAACTATTCCCAAAGGTTTGAAATTTAGTTTACTCCATGCACTACCCGAGTAATCTTAAACTTGTTCATTGACTTGCAGTTAATCAAAGATTTCCCGATGATACTCGAGTAGGTACTTGAGTAAACTTCAAGGGATACTCGAGTAGCTACTCGAGTAAGCATACCCAGAAATTTAGAAATCATTCAAACGTTCATTGATTTGTTTCCTATATGATTAATCTTTCATTGTATTAGTATTCTTAGTCTATTTACAGATAAACAATGAAGAAATCACTTCAAGAGATGGAAGTCAAATGAAACGTTCAAATGCCAACCAACGCCAACGGATATTTTTCAAAAACTTGAAAAGTCAATAGTGGCTGCGCACTCTCCAACGGACGAAAGAAAATGTTCCAACGGTTATCACCAACATATCTATATATATGGGAACATCCAAACAGAGAAGTACAACCAAGCACACATACGAACGTATCATCAAGTTCATTACTCTGTTTTATATCATATTTGTATTTCTATGCTTCAGTGATTCTTATTCACTCTTTGAGAGAGATATTTCATTCAAACTCAATAGTTGTTATTGAGATAACTTAAGGTTGTGGAACCTTGAGTTGGGATTGGATTACAACTTGTAAGGGGGAGCGAGTGTCCAGGTGAATGAACTTGCTTGTACTGTGGTGCCAAGAACCCACTGAATCTTGTAAGTTATAGTAAAACTCTCAGAGAAGCTCTGAGGACTGGACATAGGTCAAAGTGGTTGTGGCCGAACCAGTATAACTCTCGGTGTACACTTCGGTGATATTTCTCCTTACTCTTTATTACTTTATATTCACCGTAAAGGTTTTATATTTGCAACGAAATTTTAGTATCACCCAATTCACCCCCCCTCTTGTGTGAAACGCTTGCTCTAACACCTACAACATCTTTCACCATTATTTCCTCATCCCGAGATGGGATCGGTAAGAGCGCGTCTTCATTCGTTCAGACGTCAACCCTTACTCGGAGTATGTTGCAATAAACTATGAATTGTGCATTGTGTCCTTATCAATGTTGTAGGCAGCACCCACTGTAACCACGTGTTTGAAAGCTTGATCGACATATAACTTGCATTGAAATTCACCCTATGAAAAATAGAGTTAATATGTTAAAATCCGCTAAATTATAATGTAACATAAAGTTAAGTAGAGAAGAAATTAATTACTAAAGGAAAAGGGACTTTAGGCATGGAAGTGCAACTTTCTCTGACACTTGGGCTATCATAGAGGGGAACATTTTGTGTTGGCCTACTCTGCACCAACTGTTCTATTTGTGCTCTTAACAGGGCATTTTGTTCTTACATCAAACGCATTTGTTCTAAGAATTGTTCTTCTCGTTATTCCTTGTAGTGCATTTGTTCGTGAAGTTCTTGCATTTGATGCTTAAAACCAGTCATTTCCTCACATAGCTTGGAAATGTCACTTTTATTGGGATGCTTCTGACGTCTGAAGTATGCTGATTGGGTGACTGCAAAACCACTACCCAAACACGACCATCGTACTCGGGTACTCCTAGCACTTTGCTCAACAAATCATCTTGACCAACATAGCTCATCAACGCAGGATCCTCCTGTGTCATTTGTTGCTATTACAAAAAGAATTACAATAATAATAGTTATTAGAAATCAAATTCATTTAAGTAAAGCTAATTATTTATTGTACGCATAATCCAATACTTACACAATATTCAGCTACTCTTCTTGCTTCTTCACTACGAATTTCACCTTTCTTATTTGTACAACCAGCTACCCACAAATCATGTCGTGGCACCTGTGTAATATCTGAACTTGATTCATCCATATGCACATCAAAGTTTGTTGAAGTTAAATGATATTCATACAATTTATCTACATATGAAATAATCATTAGTTCTTACCATTTTTCTTCTAACTGTATGTATGAAACAGGTCCTTGTGTGTACCGGTATGCCATGTTGGTCACATTAGCACAATTTTTCTCGCTCAACTCTTGTTTAGATCAAAATAATTCATATCAATATATAAATATTAATTACAAATACGTATATTACAAGTAACAGGGAAAGTCAAATATATTTTATTACTAGGAATTCCTGAGTTGTATGTGTTCTGATAAACTCATCCCACATTTCTTGAGTGATGATTCCTTCGTACAATGTCGGCGGTGTAGTAATGATAATCTCATTATCATCCCTCAAGAAGTATTTGACATGATCAGAATGAAACTTTCTCATAAGTTTTCCAGATTTTCTTAGCATGAAGTTTTGCCGATCATCATCAATAATAAAAATGCTCTATAACAAAAAAAACATATATAATTTGTTACATTGAAATTAAGTAAAACAAAGAAAACTGAACAATAATATAATGAATGTGTTACCTGTACTTCATCCCAGATTTTATCCTCATAATTTTTTCTTGCCAGTCTCTAGTCTTGAACTATAATAGGGACTCTATCCCAAACTGTAGTCCCAATCATGTTATTTAATGAGATATTGTTCTCGCTGATTGGGTTTCCCTTTTCATTCCACTCTATTTGTAACTTGATTCCTTTACTTCTCAATTTGATCAACCTTGCCACAACGATCCTGCCACGTCTTATGTTCTCCACAAATCTTTGTCTACCAATGTTCTTGGGAATTTCATCAATTGGTGAGTCCATACTCCTGGATCTTAAATAAACCAAAACAAAACATCAATGCACAATGTCAACCATGTTGACTAAAGTAAATTATTTTGAAATATATAAAAACGTATGTACAAGTAAAGAAGTCAAGGCACTCATTATCTTTTCCTTTTTCTCATTTGATTTAAAATTTTATTCTTCAGAATTTGTGTTGGATTGAGAATTATGTTTCTCTTGACCCAAGTTCCCTCTTCATGATCATGTCTCACGTATACAGATCCATCTCCATCTCCATCTCCATCTCCATCTCCATCTCCGTCTTCATCTTCATCTGCATCCATACTAATATTTATTGACCACAAATTCTCAAATGAAGGATCATCATCATTGATGTTCAAATATTCATTACTTTCAAAATCAACTAGTTCTTGACGATTCTTGTTGGACGGGAGTACAATAGACCAATTCTTCTTAGCAGGATCTGAAATGAAAAATGCTTGTTCTACTTATGCTGTTAAAATAAAAGGATCATCTTCATACCAAACCTTAGAAAGTTCCACTTGAACAAAGTCTAAGTCATTTATCCGCAATCTACTATTGTTGTTAACCTACTTACATCTGAAGACAGGGACCCTGAACATAGAGTAATCTAACTTCCATATGCGTTCAATGACACCAAAGTATGACATTGATGCATAGATAAGGTGTATGTCTTTAGCACTAGATCTATGCCAAGAATCAGCAACAAGTGTTACCCCACTATTCTGCATCGTGCTCTGTGTATTATGGTCTTGTGTATAGAATGTGAAACCGTTGATTGCATAACCATTGTAAGATAATACATTTAAGCTCAGTCCCTTCGACAGCCACTTCAATTTTTCTGAAACTGAATCAAGATTCCACTCTATCTCATCATTAATGCAATTTTTAAACCATCTTGAAAATTGTTTATTATGTTCATTTATTGACAAATTTTCCTTCCTATCACCATGTACTAATCGAATAGCATCCTTGTGTTCTTCAACATATAATTCGACCTCATCAGTGTTATGTAGCACATATAAGTGGGCTTGCTTCTGTTCAGTCACTGATATGGTTATTGCATCCCTCCCACTTATTCCTTTCCATGTTCTTCGCCCATCTTAACGGGACTTAGGGATCCCTACAGGGTCAACATTTAATAGAAAATCAGTACAGAAGTCACTTACTTCTTCAACCATGTACTTTTCAGCAATACAACCTTCTGGTTGATATCTATCTTTCACACACTACAAAAAAACGTGATTTAGTAGCGGTTAAAAATGGGTATTAGTAGCGGTTTTAACCGCTACAAAGAAGGTTAGTAACGGTCAAAATTTCAATTTTTTATATTTGTAGCGGTTATAAAAAAACCGCTACTCAATCAAAAATAACCACTACATCCTTTGTAGCGGTTCAACTTAACCGCTACAACACCCTCATGGACAAAATTTTTTTAGAGATATTTATAGCGGTTATATAACCGCTACAAATATAAAAAATTGAAATTTTGAGAGCGAAAAAAATGACATTTTTTTATTTTGTAGCGGTTAACAAACCGCTACAAATATAAAAAATTGAAATTTTGTTGGCGAAAAAAAATGACATTTTTTTTATTTTGTAGCGGTTAACAAACCGCTACTAATTTTGAATTTCATAAAATTTGTAGCGGTTATGAAAATCGCTACTAATTTCATGAAATTCAAAATTAGCGCCAAAAAATTTAATTTGAGTTGTAAAAAGACGCATTATTTAGTAGCGGTTTAATAACCGCTACAAATATTTAAATTTTTTTTAAAAAATATACGATTATTTGTTTCTGTTTTGTCAATATTAAATTAAATAGTTTATTTTGTTATTATTTTATCTATTTCAATTAGCTTATTATTCAATAGTTTAACTTATTAATAAATAAAAAGGAAAAATGTAATTGAATTGGATTAGTATAAAATTTATATTAATAATATTATTAAGGATAGGTAGGCAATAAGGAATTATTATGTTATCTAATATAATGTAATTGTGTATGAAAAATAGATGAAAATGAGATACAGTTATGATATATCTAGAAAAAAAATGGTTAAAATAAATTTTATAGAAAGGAAAGAAGTATTCTAAAAAAAATTAAAAATCTTGTTACCATATTTGATCGTATTATTCAGCTCCTCTACTCATACGAAAGAAGTTGTAAATGAGAGAAAATGAAAGAAAGGTAAGGTGAAAAGAAATTGGGGAGTGTTTGAAATGATTTGTGGTAAGGGTATTTATAGGGATCCACGTACTATTTGTAGCGGTTATTAGTTAGTAGCGGTTATTTGTATTTTTATAGCGGTTTAATATTTATAGTGATAGATCCACATACTATTTGTAGCAGTTAATGTATCCATTTAGTAGGGGTTATTCATTTAGTAGCGGTTAATTTTTTATTTGTAGTGGTTCAATAACCGCTACAAAAATTATTTTATTTTATTTTTTAAATTTTTTTTTACATTTTATTTTAAAATTTTTTTTTGCATTTTTTGTAAAGACAAAAGCATAATTTGAATTTGATCACTCATCGTCGCCATCCCTACAGAAATTTTGTAGAAAAATTATTGTTATGGATGTATTATTAAATTTAAAAAATTTAATTCAAATGACGTGGACTTAAAAAAACTCATCGCAGTAGAGGTAAATTGTCATCACCTTCAGGGAAGTAGTTTTCAAAATCAGCTAGCTGAAATGGCTCACTCTCGTAGGCGATGTTATCGCCTTCACCCATGTCGTAAAGGTCTCTTGGCTTTAAATGAACGACCATGTGCTAATCCCTATGCCTCTCGTCCTCGACATATTAAACCTGATTTTCCTCTGAAGCTAGAATATACGGCTCATCATCTTAAGAAATACCAGTATAAATCGGCCATGAGAAATTGACTGATGTGATCCCTAAGTCGTCAGTTGTCGTCCCCGAGAAGTAGTGGTATTTGCCCACAAACACTTGAACAGCATCACAATGAAACAGCCTTGATAATTAAGTTCGACCACATCAAGAAGCTTGCCATAGTAAGGGACGCCTACGAACTGCATGTTGGCGTCACTGCTGCTCACATAAGTCCTTGTCCCAAATGTGCCATAAACACCTGAATTCTGTGTTTGCAATCCTTGATCCCGTGAAACCGTGCAAAACTTAAAACCATTGACATTGTACGCTGTAAACCGTTTTGCATGATCAAGAGGGCCGATTGCGAGAGCTCTGAAATCTGGTGAGTGTGGGTTGTGGTCATTTAGTATTCTACACGCAAACCAGCTCGGGAATTCTCTGTGGACCCTCCTATTAACTTCTGTGTACTCGGGACTACGTATTGAGGGACAGGGGGAACCGCTGGATGCTGCTCGTCCGGGAACAGGCGACTCCATGCCCCCTCGAGCATGTTGTTCGTGATTTCAAGCCACTGTGTCTGCTGAGCGTAGATCAAATCAGCGTGCAGTTGCATCTGCTACATATGCTGCACCTGCATCTGCTGAATCTGCTGTTGCTGCTGCACCATCTACTGCTCCAAATCTGACCGCAGCTGGTCAATAGACTCGTCCCTTGGACGTCTGACCCCTCTAGAGCTGCCAGCCTCAAAGGCGGCGCTCCTGCCGTAGACCATGTTAGGTCTGGCACCTATCCCCATCCCCCGCACGCGTCCGGGGTGCTCAGCCTGAGCTAGACTCGCCTTCAAAGGAGCCGTCGGGTCCACTGACCCCTGTGACTCCTCAGGCTGGGTCTGTTGCAGCTTAGCCTGCGACTGTTGCATCCGCTCCTGCCATTTTATGAAACAATTACTAATTAGCATTTTTCATTATTAACTTGGTTTTATAAAAATTATAATAATAAAATTACTTACAATGGCCGCCTCTGCCTGCTGAGAGGTCGCAGTCCCGT
Organism: Inga oerstediana; assembly: GCA_963210345.1. NCBI lineage: Eukaryota > Viridiplantae > Streptophyta > Magnoliopsida > Fabales > Fabaceae > Inga > Inga oerstediana. The sequence goes on along the minus strand of OY723401.1, from coordinate 63,252,108 downwards.
CACGGTGTCTGTGTGTGATGGCATACAACTCCCCATAGTCCGTCTGACGGTTCTCCTGCTGTGCCTTCGTCTCCTAAAACAATTACAAAATTCAATTAGTATTATGAAATAATCAGCTAAAAGTCAGTGATATTTTGAAAAGTTACCAGCTCGCTATAGGTCACAGCAAAGGTCTTCGATCCTGCTGTGTGGTGGATTGTCTGCTGCGCACGGATCTCGGTGTTCCTCTGAGAAAGCTCCTGGAAAAAAAAATATTGAATGTATTATAATTTAAAATTAAATACAAATTAAATTGAAATTATAATTTAATATTTAACAATTACAAAATCGTCCGGGACACTCTCGATCAGCTTCTTCAGAGGCATCGTCCCATCCTTATTCACCTTGTGGAAGAGACGGTTCCTCCTGTTCCTCCAGGCATCACGCATCTTCACGAGGGCGTACCTCTTCCGGTTAGCTCGGACGGTAAACTGCAGCTGAAAAACATTATTTAAATATCAATAATTACAAAAAACATAATTTAAAAAATATTAATTTAAATAGAATTAATTACAAAAAATATTAATTAAATAACTTTAATTACCTGAACCACCTCCTCCCAAGCCTGGTCCTTCGGCCCCCTCGGAACGTGCCTCCACGTCCTAAAGTGAAGGGGGAACCGCATCCAGTTCACGCCCAGGTTGAGCAGGTGACCCCCATTGTGGATGGGCTGGTCAGTGCCCTCATTCCACGGCACTATAACTCGCAGGCTCCGGTCTAAGCTGTTCACACCAACCATGTCTAGCCTCCTCGTCGAAACGTTCCCCTGCTCGTTTGCACAGTTTACCGCACGTTAGATAAATTGTAATTCAAAGTTAACATTTCTAATTTAAATAAATAATTTACTAAATTAAAAGATTAATTTACCTTCGACGTGCACCTCAAACCTAGTGGACCGCGAAGACGACCCTCGCGGGTTGTTCTGCTCCCGAGCGTCCTCCTCATCGAGGAACTGCTCCTTCTCCCTGAACCCAATCTGGATCTCGAACTCCTCCTCGTTGAGGAAGTCCTCGACGCTAATATCTAGCCCCCCAACCTTAGGCATCTCCTGTGGGATCATCTGCGGTGCCTGTGGTAGGGCCGACTCCTGTGGGGAGATGGGCTGAGATGCCGCGGTCGCCCTGCCTCCCCGCTGCCCCCTCCCTCAGCCCCCTACCCGGCTGCTGCCACCCCGTAAAATCAGTCTGTGGACCTCAGGGGCCTTCCCCTTATCCTCTCTTGAAGCCATATCAACTGTACAAATCAAAAAAAAAAAATAGTCACATTATTATACAAAAATCTAATAAAAATACAAATACAAATAAAATACGTACCTCAAGTGCAAATACTGAGAAATACTGTAGCAAAAAACTCCTACACAGACGTCTGAATGCTCAAATCTTGAAGAAATCACTCAGAGAAATCCCAGGAAACAAAATGAGCAAAAGGAGAAATGAGGGAGGCGGTGGCTTAAATAGGCCAGATATTAGTAGCGGTTATTCCATTAACCTCTACTGTAACCGCTACAGATAATTAAATTTGTAGCGGTTCTACAATAACCGCTACAAATGATAACAACGTTTGAAATTCTGTAGCGGTTATTGCTCAGAACTGCTACAAAAGTCGAGACTCTTGAAATTCTGTAGCGGTTATACCCCTATAACCGCTACAAACTGCTGACCTTTGGTATTTTGTAGCTGTTTGGTTGCTGTAACCGCTACAAATAACTGCTACACTGTTGGCGGGGCTTGGTCGCGCCAAGTGGCTGGAATATTGTAGCGGTGTCTGTGTATTAACCGCTACAAAATCACCGCTATAAGTTTTGGCGGGAATTTCGCGCCAAATTTCTAGTGGTTTTGTCTACCTAACCGCTACAAAAAACGCGGCTAATCTGTCGTGCCACTTGATGCGTAGCTTGCCGCTACAAATTTGTAGCGGTTTAGGTTAAAACCACTACAAATACTATAATTTGTAGCGGTTTAATATAACCGCTACAATTACACCGCTACAAAATACCTTTTTTTTTTGTAGTGACATACCCTTTCAATATTTTCATGAATCGCTCATTCGAGTACATCTATCTCAAGTACACTGGACCGCACAATCGAATCTCTTTGACCAAGTATACGGTTGGATGTACCATAATGACAAAAAAAGAAGGTGGAATATATATTTCAAGTTCATACAGAGTACACACAATTAGCCTTTGCAAATCTTGTAACTTAGTTGAATCTACCACTTTACTGCAGATCAACTTGAAAAACACTCAAAGTTTAGTGATGGTGTTTCTTAAATTTTTGGGTAAAATGGATCGTATAAAAACATGTATGAAATTCTGCATGAGCACATGACAATCATGAGACTTGAGGTTCTTTAACTTCAACTCTTTCACTGATACAAGGTTCTTTATATTTGAAGAGTAGCCCTCAGGAACTTTAATTCCTTGTAAAAACTCACAAAACAATTTCTTCTCTTTCCTCGACAGAGTGTATGCTACTGGCAGTAGATAAGTATGATGCCCTTACTCAATCGGTGCCAGCTCTTCTCTAATTCCTAAGTTTACAAAATCCAACCTTGAATTGACACTATCCTTGCTTTTTCCTTGGATATTGAGCAACATGCCAATTAGACTATCACAAATATTTTTTTCTATGTGCATCACATCAAGAAAATGTCTCACAGATAAAGACTTCCAATATGGAAGTTCAAAGAAAATGGAATTTTTCTTCCAACCACTTGTCTCGATTTGTTTTGCAAAAGGGTTGCCCAAATTGCTATCTAAGTCTTTTACCTTTGAATACACCTGGGCACTGGTCAACATCTTCGGTGGGCTACCTTCTTCTGAGTCACCATTGAAAGGATTTTTGCAGTTCCTCTAATGATGTTGTGATGGTAAGAATCTTCTATGCCCCATATAAATATTTTTCTTACAATGATGAAGTCGTACTGAATGAGTGTCATCTTCACATATAGGGCATGCACCATATCCTTTAATGGTGTATCCCGACAAATTACCATAGGCAAGGAAATCATCAATTGTGCCAAACAACATGACTTTTAAAGTGAAACTTTCTTCCATGTACCCATCATACACACTGACTCCTTCCTCCTAAAGCAGCTTCAAGTTATCAATTAATGGAGCCAAGTATACATCTATATCATTCCTAGGTTGCCTTGGCCCAGAAATTAACATGGAGAACATCATAAACTTATGTTTCATGATCAAGTGTGGAGGAAGGTTATAAATCATCAATATCACCGGCCACATGCTATGTGTACTACTCTGAACATCGTACAGATTAATTCCATCAGTTGTCAGTGTAAGGCGAAGGTTCCTTACTTTATCTACAAAGTTAGGGTACTCATGATCAATTTTTTTCCATTGAGGAGCATCTGTAGGGTGCCTAAGCTTCATGTCTTTAATCCTTTCATCTGCATATGATGTCAACTGTTTAGCAATCTCTGTATTACTTTACAGTCGTTTAAATCTTGGAATAATGGGAAAATACCATAAGACCTTCAAAGGACTTTTTCCTTTCTTCTTCCTCTATTGAGATGAGTTGCATTTAGGGCACTTCTCCAAAGTTGCATACTAATTTTGAAATAATACGCAATCATTAGGACATGTATGTATCTTTTCATATCCCATACCAGTTGTAGAGCAAACAATTTGCTTTGCCTCGTATGTCTTGGTAGGAAGTACATTTTCTTCTGGAAGCATATCTTACAACAGTTCAAGCAGTATGGCGAAACCCGAATCACTCAATCTGTAGCAAGCTTTAAAGTTGTACAACTTCAACATTGCTAGCAATCTTATGTATTTAGTACTACCGGCATATAATGGTTTCTCTGCATCACCTTTCAACTTCTCAAATTTGTTAGGGCAGTTAAAAAGTACCCCTTCAACCACATTTAGTATTTCTTCAAGACCATCCTCTTCATCAAACATGCTTTAATCAAATTCATTTGAAGCATCACTCCTGGTATGCACCCTATTACTACATGCATCATTCGTCTCACCATGCCTTGTCCATTGTATATATGTTTGATCAATACCGTAACACACTAAATGATCTAGCAAATCAAGTGAACTAATCCGCTTTCCAAAACAACAAGATAAGTAAGGACATAAGATTTTGTCAGGATCTTTTGTATGCTCGATTGCAAATGTAATAAACTCTTTCACCCCATCTATATATTTCCTTGAACACCGATTAGATGACATCCATTTATGATCCATCTATACGTTCAATCTATTTTTAAAAAAATTATGAGGTTAGTTGTATGACTATTGCATTTACTAATTACTTTTATATTCTCTTACCAATTTTAAAATAAAATTCTCAAGATGAAATCTTAAAAATTGAAGTTTTCTAAGTCTTAAACTCTATGTTTTAATTGACAAATAATCCATTCCCACAGCATTATAATACTTTTTCACAACTTATAACGAAAGAAACCATATTTGCCAACATATATCATAGGTAAATTAGAAAACATTACAAGTCAACAAGTAAAATACAAGTGTTAAGAATATATAAATAATATTTTACTTATGCACCTAATCTATACCAATCATTAGAACACCTACAAATTATAACTAACTACATATCTTCACATACAACCAATACAAAATAATATTTAATTTGTCTTCATTCATTTTTTTTACCATATAAAAATGAGATTAATTTTTTAGATTTCATAATAAATTAAATATAAAATAAATTTATCAAATTCAACTATTATTAAATTCTAATAAAATCACATTTGTAAGCTCAAAATTTAAAAAACATACTGTAAATAGAAGCTTCAATAGACTGATGAGCTGAAACTACAAACACAAATTAAACATGAAAAAAAATCAATAAAATATTAGTGATTGTAACTTTTTTTTTAATAATAATAATAATGTGTATAAAACAGCAATATATAATAAAATAAAATATGATTAGCTTAAATAAAAAAATATGATTCAGAAAAAAAAAGAAAGAAAATAAAATAAAACAAAAAGGAAAGCATAATCCCAACATTAATTAAATTATTTTCAGCTCAATGCTGAGAATATAAAAAAAAATTATTTTTGACTAGCTACATTGCCAATTATTCTTGGGTAGTCATAAATATGATGTATACATACATACATACATACATACATACATACATACATACATACATACATGCATACATACATACATACATACATATAAAGAGGGAATTGAACTAGACACACATATTGTAAAAAAAATATTTTCCACTGTTAATATGCTAGTCAAAAAGATATTAAATATACTTAAAATTTCTTTTTTTAGGTGAAGTTCACTTAAAATTTCATAAAATGCTTTACATATTGGAATATAGAACTTTAAGAAAACTTTATAAATGAAACAAATATAGTAAAATTTATACATAATATATTTATTAAAAAATATTTTTTATATTGATATATATTATAAAATTTTTGGAAAAAAATTCAATTGAATAAAATGAACTCATTGTTGTATGCTTTTTTCCTTTACGGTTCTAGTTAATATATTTAAAGTTAAACTATATAGGCAAATTATAGTTTATTTTATTAAATATTAACATTGATATATATTGAAATATCTAAGTTACAAAGTAAATGAAATTCTTTTAAGAGGGGAGGGTATTAAAGTCATTTTATCCATATTTTGAAATCCCAAAATGAGTTAATGACTCAATAAGGAATTATTCAATTTACCATCCTGATTTCAATTTTTCCAATTTTAATTGGCTTTATATGGGATTTTCTCTATTATAGTTTAATAAAATAATACAAAAAATTATTTTGTTACCTCTATAAAATGGAACACAAATATATACAACATATATATATACGTGTGTAATAAAAAAAAAGCACATCATAGAATATAATCAACATATATATATATATACATGTGCGTGTGGTGAAAAAATAAGCAGAACAACTTGAAAAAAAAAGCACGCAACACTTATAGATTAATTGATCATTGCAGTGGAGTAGGAGACCATGTTGCCCGTTGGTGACCCAATCTTGAGTGAGGAGGAGGAGAAAATTTGAGCAGTTGGAACCAACTGAAGTGGGGACCAAAAGTGGAAGAGTGTACGAAGAAAAAGGAACAATTGGGACAGGAGTGGGGACGACAGTTGGAGCAAAACAAAGATGTAGATTCGATAATGAAGACGTGTGCGCGTGTGTGCGTGTGGGTGTGTTTTTAAGTGTGAAGATGACAGGAAATGGAGGGAGGGTGGGTGACGAACGGTTAGAAAAGATGAGAAATGGAAAGTTTAATGGAGGAAAGCGGAGGGAATAATTAAAGTGAATTGAGATAGAGTCAAAAAGATAAGGTGGAGGGGCAGGCGGGACCACAGGCGTGGGAAATGAAAAAAAAGATAAGGGGGAGGGCGGGCGGGATTGCAATTGGCGGATGAGTGTTGAAAATGATGTTGGGGTTTGGGGTTTTTTAGACTTTGCAAAAATAAATGCCGATGATGATAGTGGGATGTTTTATTGCTCTTGTGTAAAATGTTTGAATGAGAAGTGACTAAGTGCTATAGATATATCTACACATTTAATTTGTAAAGGGTTTTGTAAGACGTATATAGTATGGGTATGGCATGGTGAACAATTAGAAATGCTAAATGCATCTCAACAGGGGGAGTGACTTGTGATAATAATGACATGGATCTCGATGATTGGATTGAGGATATTATTCGTGATGTAAGAGAAGAGGCTTTTGAACAATCACATGCATATGGTAATATGTGCAGTGATGCTGAGAAGCCGCTATACCCAGGTTGTAAAAAATACCAATTGCTGAAAGCTGTATTGAAATTGGTAAGCTTGAATGCATGGCATGGATGGATCAACAAGAGTTTTTTAGAAACGCTTGAGGCCTTTAAAGACATGCTTCCTGATGATAATGTGTTGCCTTGTCGATACTATAATGCTAAGAAAATACAGTGTCCACTAGGGATGAACTATAAAAAGATCCATGCATGCCCTAACGATTGGATATTGTATAGAAAAGAGCATGAAGAGAATGAGCAATGTCCAATATGTGAAACTCTAAGGTATAAATCAAACAAGGCCCCTGCAAAAGTGTTGTGGTATCTTCCAATCACACCAAGGTTCAAGCGCTTGTTTTCCAATGAAATTGATGCCAAAAATTTGAGATTGCATGCAGATGAGCAGATTTCTGATGGAAAGCTTCAACATCCAGCTGATTCTATTCAATGGCAGAAAATTGATCAATTATTTTCTAGCTTCGATAAAGAACATAGGAATCTCAAGCTTGGGCTTAGCATAGATGGCATGAATCCTTATGGTAGCCTAAGCAATATACATAGTTCATGGCCTGTTCTGTTGGTAATTTACAACTTATCTCCTTTATTATGTATGAAACGAAAGTACATTATGTTGTCTATGTTGATTTTGGGACCAAAGCAACCCGAAAATGACATAGATGTTGACCTAGAACCCTTTATCGAAGACTTGAAAGAGTTGTGGGATAAAGGTGTCGATGTTTTTTATGCGAACAAGAAGGAGACTTTTAATATGTGAGTAATGATCTTTTGTACTATAAATGACTTCCTTGCATATGGGAACTTGTCAGGATATAGCGTTAAAGGCCACAAAGCATGTCTGATTTGTGAAGAAGGCACATGCTACCATCAACTTCAATATGGAAGAAAGACGGTTTACCTTGGCCATAGGAGATTTCTTAGACGAAGCCACCCATATCATAGATTAAAAAAACCTTTTTTTGGTGTCCAAGAATTTGAAGATGCTCCAGAGGCATTAACTAGGGAGAAAATTTATGAAATGGTGAAAAATATCAATACTATCTTTGGTAAGTCATCAAAGAGTAGAATGAGAAAAATATATGGAAAAAAGGTCCGTCTTCTTCGATCTTCCATGTTGGTGCAATCTTGATATAAGACATTGTTTTGATTTCATGCATGTAGAGAAAAACATATGTGATGGAATTGGTGGGACACTGCTTGACATACATGGAAGTTCTAAGGATGGTGTGAAGGCAAGATTAAGTTTGCAAGAAATGGGTATACGAGAAAACTTACATCCAAGGCCATATGGTAATAGAATTTTTTGTCCTCCAGCTGCTCATACTTTGTCGAAGGATGACAAAAGAAGTTTTTGTGAGTGTTTACATGGCACTAAAGTTCCCTCAGGGTATTCTTCAAATTTTAAAAAGCTTGTATCGATGAAAGACTTGAAATTAATAGGGCTAAAGTCTTATGATTGTCATGTCTTAATGCAACTACTACTCCCAGTAGCTATTCGAGGCATTGTCAAATATGATCTTCAACACATATTGACTAGACTTTGTTTCTTCTTTAATGCTATTTGTAGTAAAGTCATTGACACTGAAAGATTAGAGGAATTGGAAAATGAAGAATATATGATCTTGTATCAGCTTGAGAAGCTTTTTCTTCCTTCTTTTTTTGACATCATGGTACACCTGATTGTTCATCTGGTGAGGGAGATAAAGTTGTATGGCCTTATCTATTTCTGGTGGATATACCCAATCGAAAGAACTTTGAAAATCCTAAAAGGGTATGTGAAGAACCCCAACTGGCCTGAACCATCTATTGTTCAGAAATATGTTTCTGAAGAAGCTATGGAATTTTGTCAACATTATTTGTCAAATGTAGGACATATTGGGCTTCCTAAATGTCATGATCAAAAAGGGGTTAGACGCGAGGCAACAGTAAAGAGCGTAGATCTTGATGAATTGTAACAAGTTCACTTGTACATCTTGAATAATATTGATGAAGTTCAATATTACATGAATTCCCATAAAGAAATTGTACGGAAACAAAATAATCGAATGACTGAACAAAGGTTAATTAGGGAGCATAACAGAATTTTCGCACAATGATTCAAACAAAAGGTTGACAGAGAAGAATGTGTTTCTGATACAATAAACTGGTTAGCACATGGTCCTGAGGTTAATGTCATAAGTTGGAGTTCATTTGTGATCAATGGTTATACCTTTTACACGAAGTGCCTAGATGATAAGAGCACCGTCTAGAACAGTGGTGTTGTATTAGTGGCTGAATTTATGCAGTTCTCTAGTTCAAAAGATAAGAACCCTAAATTGGCTGTCATACCTTATTATAGGGTTATTGAAGAGATTTGGGTGGTTGACTATGTTAAAATTAGATTTCCCATTTTCAAACGCAAGTGGGTAGATGCCAATAATGGTGTGAAGATTGATAGGTTAGGATTTATATTAGTAGATCTGAATAGTAGAAGTTTTAGGGATGGACCTTTCATTATGGCAGATCAGGCTCAACAAGTGTTCTATATTACTGATTAGGAATATAAAAAATGGTCTATAGCTTTCCAGGGAAAAAGGGTTGTTGATATTGATGAGAAAAGTCGCTCAAATTATTATGTTCTTAAGACTCTTTCTTTTTCCAATGGTTTACCAGAATTGAATGAAGAAGATGAAGCAGATAATGAGCACGGCACAAGAAATGATCATCATGAGGGAATATGGGAGGATATCTCTATATGATACTACTTTGAAGTTAACTAACTAAAGTAATTATAATTATGATTTATATCCGAATAATGTATATAGTTTTTTAATAAATATAGTCTTATCATGTTATAGCTTAACGATTTATCTTTCTTTGTTGTCGTTACAAGCAAATGACGGATCCCCAGCATCCTAGTGTAGAGGATCAGCCACCTACTGCACCTCAGAGTCAGCCAGCTATTGCTTAGCAGCGTCAGCCACCTAGTGCTCAGCAGAGTCATCCAACTAGTGCACCCCAGAGTCAGCCATCTAGTATTAATCAGGGCGAGCCTAGCAATGCTCGGAGCCAGGATCATAGTGAGTGTAGTAGCCAGTTTGTATAGAGGGGTAGATGTAGCACGATGTTGATAGACATTTCCCTCAGTCAGAGTGTAGGGTAGAAAATATCGATTGAGTTTGATAGATATTGGAAACCAATCGGGCCAAATGCAAGCTGATATAGGAGTTTTGTCGGCCTCCTTGCATGCAACAAGCCTAGCATCTTGATAGAGGGTGAATAAATGTCGATGAAAAGGTGCGGCAACATATTTGGAACACTATCCAGGTATACAATTCTCTTATGCATGTAATGATTATCAAATATGTCATAAATTTGTCACTTACTTCTTCAATGCATGCATTCCAGCTCACCTACGATGTTCCTCAGAGTGAGATCTTATACAACAAGACAATGACGTATTGTTATGAGCGCTGGAGCAAGTTTAAGACAAATTTGGCCAATAATTACATTCACATTACGATGAAAGATGGTCAGTGTCGTCCTAATCCGTGTGACAAGTATACATTTCTTGATCAAGTGACTTGGCACGCATTTTTTAGGCTTCAGACTACTCCAGAATCTTTGGTTAGTTAACTTATTTTTCATTTTATGTACTTATCAATTTTGTTAATTGATTGTAACCTTTTTCTTTTGTTTAATTTCTTATTCACAGTCAAAGAGGCACAAAGCACAAGAGAGTGGTAGAAAGAATGATTGCTCTCATACAATGTCTCGTGGGGGTTATGCAAAGGCTGAAAAAGACTTGTTGGCGGCCAAATAAAAGAGATTGGAAGAAGCATCTCAATCTGATCCTTCTATTCTTCCTTTTCCACCATCTCCGATTCATCGCAAAGAAAAATGGTTGTTTGCTCACCAAAAGAGGAATGGGTCTTATGCGAGTGAACAATCTCGTATATTAGGTGAAAAAATTGTAAGTATATATCATTGCTATTATTAATTACATAAGAAACATATTTCATTACTTATATTTGTTATTTTGTATTATCTTACAGGAGGAACTTAGAAAAAAAAAACAAACTGAGGGATCTTTTAAGTCAGAGGGCAGGAATGATATTTTGATTGTTGCTATTGGCAAACATGAGCATCTAGGCCGTGTCAGGGGAGTTGGAGGAGGGGTGGGGATACGGGATTACTTTGGAGCCCCCGCACGCCATTCCTCAAGCAGCGTGACTAGGGAGGAATTAGAGACTATGTTGGCCACTGCAAGAGTAGAAGCAAGGGTTAAGGCTGAAGCATTATTTGATGCACTACTAGGAACTTGGATGAAAAAGATAAAAGAGTAAATGATAGTGTTTATGAGCCGAAGACAAGATACCGATGCTCCCCAGGCACAATCACTTGATCCTAATAAGTAGAGCACTAAAGGGAGTTTTTGCAACATCAGGCAGTCATTAGAGGGTCCGACAAGAGAAATTACTAAGCCTTGTAACATTTTTTTCGAGAATCCTCTGAGACGGTTAGTTGCATGGGGTAGTGTACATAACCTGGGATCAACTATCCACCACCAACAAATGAAAGCTGATCAAGTCCGAGTGTCAGTTGAAGAGGTGATCATTACATATGCACCTATCCCTATCCCTTATGATGATTTCAGGATCGTAAGTGATGTCTAAGGTACGTTCATCTTGTGGCCAAAGAGCATCATTTCTATTCAAGTTGAGGAAACTCTGATCAAAGCCCCACCAAGTCCAGCTCCCTTCATTCAAGAAGTTTCACAGCCTCCATTGAATATCATGCAATAAGTTATTCTAATGGCATATGGTACATCCTTTAAAACAAGAGATTGGCCTACGGATTCAGTTGTTGGCAAGTCAGGGGTGACATGCTATCTTAAGGGGGATGATTTGATGTCCCTGGTAGCTCCTAGACAAAATCTTACGATTGGGATTGTCCAATTGTTCTTAATGTAAGTATCTTCTTCAATTCAAAGTAAATATTTTAAAAAGTTCACCATTTACCATTGATTTATGTGCTTGCATTATTGTAGGTACATGCATCGTAGGTTGGTCTCCTCTGGCAAAAGCGATAAATTTGGATTCTTATGCCCAGCTCAAATCCAAGAGAAAGGGACCATTGCTACTATCAGACATACATACTTATCAGAGAGGTTTAGTGAAACTGGAACTGAGTTTTCTTGGCTCCATATGTGTATGGGTAAGAAACAAACTTATATTTTAAAAAATATATAATGTTTTATATTTGCTTAATAGTCTTCTCTATTTTTCAGTGATCATTGGCAGTTGGTTCTTCTATACAAGAGCAGTTACACCGTTATCCTTTTATGCTCCCTCCACTTCAAACCAGGGAATGATTTGAAAAAGACCATGAACTTGTAAGTTTTCTTGCATTATTACCTTTTGTGTGTAAAGTTTATGGAATTTGTGTAAAATAAATAATCTTTGTGATTTTGATGATGATAGGGCTATGCGGACATTTCTACACACTGCTTGTGGTAAGCATGTTCGTGACTTAAAGGACCCTACATGGATCATGCCAAAGGTTAGTACATATTGATTTGTTTAAAGAATGTAATAAGCCATGCCTTTATACTCATTTTAATGATATCATGGTTTTATTTTTCAGAGCTGTAGGCAACCACAGGGGTCCAACTTATATGGTTTTTATGTTTTGAGACACATATACAATATTATCACTCTAGGCACGACTGATTTTTCTAAAGAGGTAATTTTATATTTCTGAACTTTTGTATTACTTTATTGTTTTTAAGTTACTAAGTTAATGTTTTGTCTGGTTTTGGTGTTACAGATGTTTGATCTTGCTAATCCATTTTCTGAAGAAGATATTGATTTCATTCGCACATGTTGTGCTGAATTCATCTATGAGCTATTACAAAAATAGTGAATTTTGAATCCAACGTTACATTGTACATTGTTCTCATACGTATTGCTCCTGCTGTATGAATTTCTAACTGGGTTTATGTATCTGTGTATGACAATTTCTGGGATATGGGTGATACAGGAGGCATGGGATTTGAGGGACTGACCTTTGTACTTTTTCTTCCCTTTTTATTTTGTAAAATTGAGGAATTTCTGCTGTTGCTTGTATATATCCTTGAATTTTATTGCTGCCATTGTCATTCAAAGTTTTGTATCCATTTCTGAGAAAATTCGTCTGTTTGGACATTCCTTCATACTGCACATAAAAATTGATTCATAAGCTGTGTTTTAGTTCTAGACAGTTGTTGAGTGCATTTGGAGTTCCTGGAATCTGATTTAAGCTTGTTGCTTGAATTGTCCACATTTGATCTTGATGAACCTTGATATCTTGTAACATTTCACCAATTGTTACCTAAATCATTTGATTTGTGGCTCAAAATTAAGTGTTCTACATTAATTACCATTTGTTTGAAGTTGATTTCAAGTCACCTATCTTACATCTTCATTCATGTTTGTTGTTGATCTTGCTGCTGTCATTGCTTCTGTGAAATTTGTGTTATGTTGCTTCAGTGGAATCTGGGATAGAAATGGTCTGCTGGGTAGGGTATATAAAAGGGACTTTTCCAAAAAAAATAAGAACTTTTAAGACCGGTTATAGCTACAACAAGTCTTAAAGGTCAAACCTTTAAGACCGGTTCTAACAACAACCGGTCTTAAAAGTTAATTTAAGACCGGTTGTAGGCACAACCGGTCTTAAAGGTGTGAAATTTAAGACCGGTTTTAAGACCAGTTGTAGGAACAACCGGACTTAAAGTAAATTTTAAGACCTGTTGTTCCTACAACCGGTCTTAAAAGTCATACTTTTCACAACTGGTCTAAACAATAACACATTTTTTAGACCTACTGTAACAAGACCTAACACACAACTGGTCTAAAAATTCATATTTCCACTAGTGAAACGTCAACTATGGCGCTTTGCCGTCCTAGCGCCACAGCTGGTGGCCAAAAAAAAGTAAAAAAAAAAAGGGAGCTGTGACACTTCTTTAAAGAAGAGCCATAAAATGGGCGCCACTTTTCACCCCTTTTGTAGTAATGTCCTCTCTAGCCATTGATCCTTTTCCCTAAAATTTGTAAATGTTCAAAAATACATTAAAGATTTGATATGATAGAGGAGAAAGTAGTAAATAAAATTTATTTTAATATAAATTTTCAATAAAAAATATTTTTTTTAGAATCTTTTTGGAATATTCTTAATGGAATTAACGGTTTCGACCTAAGTGTATATTTTTCCAAAAAGAGGGGAGACCTATGTAATTAGGACAAAACAGAAGGGTGATTAGAGTGTTTTACTCCTTTATTTATTGATCAAGGGTGTCCCTAAGTCATGTTAAGCTTGAGATTAATCCCTTTCAAGACTTAGAGAACAAAGAGTTTTCAACTTTCTCAACAAGTATGTTTTTCTAGACATGAACTTGTGTTATCCTCTTTCCAATAGTGGGGTTACTTACCACCTCAACTAACATCTGCTTGTTTACTAAGTTCGCTTATCAATATCAAAGATGAACAGTCATGAAAGAGCTGATTCTTAACAACAAGAATTATTTTCTAAAAAACTAAGGATTAAATGACTTACTAATTACAAATAATAAATACATATCCATATATTGACAAAAACATAAAAACTCCAATGGACATTGTTGACTAATCTCATATGTGGCTCTAGGCAAAAAATTTATTGTCTCTTTAATTGCCATTTATTTTAATTTTTAAGGAGTTTATAGTACTCCCTCCATTCCTATATATAAGAGTCTTATTTTTTTTAATGGGCATATCCCTAAATATAATAGTTCTTTTGAGTTTGTCTTAATAGTAAATGCACTTTTTTTCCATTTTGCCCTCAATTAAATATTATATATACTACATACATTCCCTTTCATCCTTCTCTCGTTATTACTCCTTCTCTCACCCATTTATAAATAAGGGCATTTTTTAAAAAAAAAACATAAATTCCCTACAACATTTAACTATTTTTAACCTTTTTTTAGAATCTCGTAATTCAGTTGAAATGTTGTTATATAAAAGGAGGGAGGGAGTAGTATACAAATTTTTGCCCAGGAATAGCACCAAAAATTCGACATTATTTAATATACAGGATAAAATTTCTATATACAGGACATTGTGCAAAAAAACAAGCTCTATTAAATTCTATCATTAATTTGATGTTTTTTTTTTGTGTAGATAATGGTGATACGTATAACATATTATAGTTCAGTTTTATTTTTTATTTTTTAAATATGACGACATCTGATAAAAGTTGGACCAAAAATTTGAATGAACATATATAGCACTTCAGAATTTATAATAGAAGCATCTAAAATGACGGATGTAATATTTTCATTCCAATTATTTGCCCTTTTTTTTCAAACTCAGTGAATGCATGGCATTGATATGCAATCAGGCCATCTTATTGAATCCTTATGGGGTGATACTTTTACTCAATGCTTTATTAACTTCGTATGACACATATTTGCGGTATTGGAAATTTATCCCTACGAATAAAATAATTTGTGTACATCACCTATTTGTTATTAAAAAGAGTAAAAAGATACAATCATTATCAAATATATAATTGTAACAAATAATTAATATATATTGTCCTTCTATTAAAGAGGAAAAGAATTGTTTAGGGTTGCATGATTATGTATAAAAAAGGTCATTCCCGCCTATAGGCATAAGGAAGAAAGGAAATCATACTCATTGATGGTTTTAAGTGAATGAGGGTTTTTGATTAATAATTTATCTAACGAGTTGGTTGTTGACAAAATATAATGACATACAAGGACATTATAGGATCCATATACATATAATAGACCAAATATAGTGGAACAAGGTTTGTTGTCCTTGTTGATATTGTTAGTGTATTCTTATAAGATTCATATTTTAATTTTCGTTATTCTTTTTTATTTTTGTTTTTTATTGATCAAAAACTTTTTTTCTACAATTGTTTTCGTTTCTGGCATCTCTATTATTGTTGAGGTCAAACAAGACAGGCCGAGGAAGCCAATCATATACACACATATGCGCGCGTTTTATATTTTATTGTTTTGGTGAATAAATAATGCTACTACTTGAACACGATGACTAGTTTGGTAGATATTCATTTCCCTAGAAATTGCCTTCTCCTTCATTATTGTGATTTTCCGTGACGATGATTATAAAAATGTAAGCTGCTCTATCGTGATTGATGTGTCTGGTCCAGATATCGACTATGCCATGCTATTATATACACTTCGTTAAAGAAATTGGATGAACGAGTTTTGTCACTCTATCTCAATCTAAATTGGATTATAAATAGATTTTATGTTAAATTTTGGTAAAAAAATTTTGAGTCCAAAATTACATTTCTCATGATACCCTCTCTTTGAATTTTCATTAATTTGTATCAGTTTTTAACTAATACTTGTAACGTTTCTTGAAGAATTCAATGTCAGCATGTCATGCTCACTTTTTATTCGAGAAAAATACTCAGCGACTCATCTATTTTACCTTAATTATACATACTTCCCTTTTATTTTGAAAACTCATAAAAACCCCTATTGAAATTAAAATATATGTTGCATAAACCTCCCTTATATTTTTAAGATTTCTTTTCTATCCATCCAACCAATAGTGAACCTTAAGTTTGACTCTCAAACATTTTTTTACTAAAATAACCCTCTTTCACATAAGATTTATTTAAACATTTATATTTATCAAAAAATTATACAACCAAAGAATAATTCTAATATATAATTTCAAAATTTCTTATATGTTATACAATTTATTAATTTTGATTATATTATAAAATTTTATAATTTCATTTTCTCAACATATTTATTGGAACGTGATTGTTTTGCATTTTTTAAATTGGTAAACACATATTTCAAACACATGCTTTTGTTATCATATAGTATAAATAATATAAGTTCAAGATATTCTAAAAATAATTCCTCGCTGGCCATTGATTTATTTCCCTAAAATTTGTAAACGTTCAAAAATACATTAAAGATTTGACATAATAGAGGGAAAATTAGTAAATAAAATTTATTTTAAATAAAAATATTTTCTAGAATCTTTTTAGAATATTTTTAATGAAGTTAATGGTTTTAACCTAATTGTATATTTTCCAAAAAGAGGGGAAGCCCATGTAATTAGGATCACCTTTATTTATTAGAGTAATTAGAGTATTTTACTCCTTTATTTATTGATCAAGTGTATCCTTAAGTCATGTTAAGCTTGAGATTAATCCCTTTCAAAACTTAGAGCACAAAGATTTTTCAACTTTCTCAACAAGTATATTTTTCTAGGCATGAACTTGTGTTATCCTCTTTTCAACAATGGGGTCACTTATCACCTTAACGAACCAATTACTTCTTTACTAAGTTCACTTAAAATTATCAAAGATGAACAGTCATGAAAGAGCTGATTCTTAACAAGAAGATTTTTTTTTTCTAAAAAAGTAAGGAGTAAATGACTTACTAATTACAAATAATAAATATATTTCCATATATTGATATACAAAAACATAAAAACTCCAATAGTCAATGTTGACTAATCTCATATGTGGCTTTGGGCAACAAACTCCAGTTGGCTTTTCTTCAATTCACCAGCTCTACCGCAGTATACGCTCTATCTATTTTATTTGCTTCTGAACTAGCAAAGGAAGCAGCGTACATTGAATCCAAGCCCACTTGTGTCACGTTGCTTAAAAGACACATAATAAATAATCATTTAAATGCTTCCAAGTGCTCGGAGATAATAGCAAATTAAAATTACCAAAGGTGAGAGGTAGGTGGTAGCTGGGTAAGAACCAAACTATATAAAGGGAGGTATGAGGTTGCAGAGAAGAGCAAAAAGAAGTCCTACTTTGGAAAGAAGATGGGCTCCAAAATGGCCTCTGCTATTCTCACTCTC
Organism: Inga oerstediana; assembly: GCA_963210345.1. Classification (NCBI taxonomy): domain Eukaryota; kingdom Viridiplantae; phylum Streptophyta; class Magnoliopsida; order Fabales; family Fabaceae; genus Inga; species Inga oerstediana. The sequence continues at coordinate 63,234,394 of OY723401.1, read as the reverse complement.
TTCTTAGCTATTGTGTGTGTGAGTGCTAATAACTACGTTGACTCCTCCGCTCATCCTCCTCACTCTCCGCCTCACATCTACCACTCTCCACCCCCGCCTCCGATGGTGCACACTCCTCCTAAGGCACCCTACCACTACGCTTCTCCTCCTCCACCTCCGGTTCATCATTATGCTCCCCATCCAGTCTACCACTCTCCACCACCAACCAAGAAACCTTACAAGTATCCATCTCCACCTCCTCCGGTTCACCACTACACTACTCCTCACCCGGTCTACCATTCTTCTTCACCACCAAAGAAGCCATACAAATACCCATCTCCTCCTCCTCCTGCTCACCACTACTCTCCTAACCCGGTTAACCACTACGCTCCTTACCCGGTACACCATTCTCCTCCACCACCGGTCCACGTCTACCCGAAGCACCACCCACACCATCACCATCACCCACAGCCTCATCCACACCCAAAGCCAGTTTACCACTCTCCTCCTCCTCCTCCAGGTCACAAGCCCTACGCCCATGCTTCCCCACCCCCTCCTCACCACTACTAGAAAATGCTTCTCAATTTTTGCCATTCCATGGTAAATTTACCTTTCCCTTCAATCTTTGTCCACATTGTTCGTTTTATGAAATGAAAAAACAGATGTATTTTTGTCTACATAGTTAGAATCAACAATGTGGTATTCATCATTAAGTAATGATTATATCATGGAGAAATTTTCATTATCATTGACTTCTCAAATAGCAAGTTCTAGAATATTTTATTTGTTACAAACACGCTCCTCCTAATAATTTAACGATTGAAACTGGCGCTGTTCCTCTCATATGTATGTTTCGATTGTTGTGATTATATCAGCGGAATGGTACAATATAATGACATGAACTGATGATTTGTATAATGTGTTAACAGGATCTAGTAATGTGAGCAAATAGAGATCGCGATGGATTGAACGAAGCACTTTATAATACAGCGAAAAGGAAAAGAGGAGAACATTTCTACGTTTTATGTACAATTTTTAAAATAATAAATGCATTGCTTAAATTTGTTTATTCTCATTCCATTATAGTATTGGTTTCATCTTCAAATATTTGTTTTTCTTTATTATGTATTGGGACAGAAGTGATCTGGCGCTGCCCTCAAAATCCGTGTATTTGTGCCTTGTTAAGCATGGATATTACAAAGACGCATGCATTCAATAAAATAATAGAACATATTTTCTTTGTGTTGGTGTCCATCGAAGGTGTCAATTTTCTGGCCCTTTCATTTACAACATGTTTTTTAAGAAATTATGAAGATCTAATAGCACGACTTTTTTTTTTTTTGATGGTTTATGCAATGGATCATTTTTGGCCTTCGGTGCACCCACCTTCCAGGTATCCGGCGTTAACCTGAAGGCCAACGCTGGATTTACCGACATGGGCCCCCGACAACCGACTAGTCCTGGCGCCCCCAATCTGATAGGCTCGACAGGAATTCATCTCTTTGAGGCGCCCCAGGGGAGAGAGCTCCCAACGGAAATTCTCTACACTTTCCGTTTCCTGGGATCGAACCTAGGAACGGATTGGTGTGGTGCAGATGCCTACCCATCTGCGCCAACTTCCGTTGGTCTAATAGCACGACTTTGTTAGTCCTAAAAACACATCACTTTGAAAAGCTCAAATTAATATTAATATAAAATATAAAATATACAGAGAATTACGTTGTTCGTTGTTTATGAACAAGGTATCACAATTTCTTTTAGTAAAAAAAAAATGTCTGAAAACCTGCGATGGTTTCTACATGTATCACCTAAATGGGATGATGAGCTCTTCTCGCCACTAACAAAACAAAATTTTACATGCAGATAACTTTGATAAGAAAAATTGCACATAACTCCTTAAAAATTACATTTGTCCCCACCAAAAAAAGTTCTAAAGCATGTATGTCTAAAACTTATTTTATTTTAGTTGATTACAAGAAATAGAGTTTCTTAATTAATTAAATTTAATTATTTTTTAATTTTATATTGGTAAATATATACAATTACAATTATAATTTATCAAATATTAATATTTATATTACAAATAACATTTTTTTATATGGCTCTTTCATTAGATTTGAGCATTGTCAAGCCGAATTTGTGGTAGCTCTTCCAAAGACATTTTTAATATTTACTCAAATTTGAGCTTAGGCTTACTGTCAAAGCCTCAAAGCCCCTTCCACTGTTTGGACTCCCACTAACTAATATTTCAGAGTATGTCACTGTCTTAAATAAAACCTACAATATGGACTCTTTATAAATCCGCCTAAAGTGGCAAATTTAGCGCTTCTTCCTGTAAGAATTTTAGGTGTACTCGGAATCCGACTAACTCGCTGAAGTACCCACATAAAATCGGAGTACTAATGCGGACTTTGATAACATTACACAAAAAATACACCATAGAAGGAAGGAGAGAATAATCTTTAAAGGAAGTAAATAGACATATATTGTATGTGTATTATCCCATGTCACCCTTGAACCCTTATGAACTCACATACGTATAGGCTTCCTCATGCCTCTTCCTCAATAGATGTATCCCTTCTTTATCAGGGGACATATTCTATCAGCTTAATCATTCAAATTAGAATGATTGGGGAATATCACACACATCCACCTAAGTTTTTTCTATTATTTATACTTTGATCCCATTGTTCTTGGATTTGGGCCTTAATCCACCAAGGGTGGACTATATATATTTTAAAATCTCCCACTCACATATGGTGGATTGGATGTTATGGGTTCAATCTCTTTCTCTTCCATCTCTCATATTAGGAGCTTATCGGTAACCGTATAGGCATGATGTCTCCATTTGGGCGCTTGTACTAGAAATCACTTTCTTTAGATATTAGTACAAGACAACCCTATAGTGCAACTCAATATTGATATAGCCCCTTAGATGTCTTAGATTTACAAATACAAACTTTTCTTATGGCCAATCTAACCACTTTTAAGTCAGTATAAAACTCTGATTGCCTTTCGTGTATTCATAGTGTCCAAACTTATGAAATTACATAAGGATATCATAAGGGACCGGTCTCAGACACCAGCATAGATGTCTATATTCTAGGCAATCTTCCTTTCACCCATATATCACTTTGATATGATTCAACCACTTTTCTAACATAATACCTTTAGATTACATCAATCATGATCATATATAGGGCAAAATTCTAAAATAGAAGACATTGAAATATATCTCCATGATCATGTCAAAGTCAAAAAACATTATTGAAAGTGTTAACCTTTCTGGGATTCATAAAGCAACGGAGCAGGGATCCATTCTCTTGCTTCCTATTTGCAGTTCTTTAGCACATGTGGTATGAATCACATTTTACGATGTTACTCTTATACTATAAGAGCATATGTTGTTTTAATTCTATCATTAACACTATATAGACTTAAGTCTAGACACTCACAATATCCAAACCCAAAATTTTCAACTCCACCCATATTACATGACGTTAGTTTTGAAAAATTTGTTGTATGGCTATAGGTATCATGGATGTGGGTTTCCATGCATGATTCGACCCATATTTACAATCATGGATCTCATCTCCACTAACTACACTTTAAGTTGAGGTGACCTATTGTTTGTGTTTCTTCTATACCATATCAATGATCTCGCTGCTTTGTTGGTGAAACAATTGTCTCATCTTTGCATACTCCTCCTAAGTGTCAAAGGCAGTTGCTCATGTGAGCAAGCTAACCTTATCAACATCTACGACATACTAAATATTATATACTTGCACATACATTTAAAGCCATAACGAACTATCTATTACTTCATACATATGCCTGACAAAGGGCAAAACACTCATATGTAACACCCTACTTCTTGTTTCAGCATTTTCAGAGTCCTTAGGCATAGTTTGGTGGGCACACAGGAATAGTATAAGAATATACTGATAATATACATGATTATTTTACAGGAATCCCCACCGGGTGTGTGAACATCAATTATAGACCTTGAAATAATAAAAATGGTCCTTGGATAACCAACAGTCTTGTTTGATCAGCACCAAAATCATTAGTTGCTGTAAGTACACTCTCACCCCTTTGAGCCACTGTTCTTTGCTGAAATATATATTTTTAATTTGAAAAAGGGTGAGATTCAAACGAATCTCAGTAGTACATATAACCAATCATATAAAATGCAAAAAATTAAATATGTCATGCTCCATGTTATGCAACATATTAACAACAATATCACGACATGTATACATGAGTTAAGGCTCCACTCCCACTATCCATAAACCTCGGTTAGGTTCTTACTCGACAATTAGGTAAAAATGCCTACTCGCACAAATTTCCCTCCTCGGCAAAACCACATTCATTAACTATATCACAAAAGATAGTATACATAAACATATAAAATACTCATATAGTTTATGAAAGATAGAGTTACTATCTTAAGTCCCTTTTTGTAATACAGATTAGTCCTTAAACTGATTCGGCTCGGGCTCAACATTCTGGTCCTAAAAATCCAAGTTTACAAGAAATAGGTTAATACGCATTCATGTATCACTTTAAGCTCTTTTATATTATTTTTTTTTATTATATTAGTCTAACTCTACAAAGTTACCAAAATACCCCTAGGGCCCCGTCTCAGCCCCTTTTTACCTGGTCTAACTGTACTTTTCCAAAAATTATGACCTGAGCTATTCCTACACAGTTTTGCATGTAGAATCCATTTTTGAGCTTGGTTTTCTCAAAAACACTACAAACTACTACAAACTAGACATTTAACAACCCTAAAGGACATCCCTTTTTAAATTAGGGACGCCCAAAGTTCAATATTTAGTGGGAAATATTGGCGCTGGTTGAATTTTTTTTTAAAAAAATTTTGTACTACTTTAGACATTCCCAGTTTGACTGGGGACGTCTAAAGTGAGCTTTAGACGTCCCTATTTTGATTGGGGACGCAGAAAAGCCTGTCAGACACCCATCCCATCAGTAGCAGGCCATCAGCTTTATTTTCCTTCCCCAAGCTTCATTCCGTCTTCCCCCGTGAGCTTCGTTCCAAGCTGTCTTCCTCTTTCCCTTTTCCCTTGCTTCCTTTCCCGTCTTCCTTCCTCTTTCTCAGTTCGTTGCTGCAACTCCCTTTCCCGTGCTTCCTTCCCTATCTTCCTTCCTCTTTCTCATAATCATATTTCTATTTTTCCCTCTCTCTTCTTTGACGAGAGCACCATCGTTTGTGTCTCCCTTTCACAACTATCGTCTTCCTAGCTGGTGGCATCGTGAGTCATCTCCATTTCCATCGTCCACAGGTTTGTCTCTCACTCCCACAACTTTGGATACAAATGATTGAACAAATGCTTGTAACTGTTAATTTAAATCAGATTATGAAACTGGAAAAACAGAGTAACTTGTATATGCATACTTTTAATATGCTTCTAATTTGCTTGATATGGAAATGGACTGTCATTATTGCATACTTGTTTTTTTCGTCAGCAGACTTCAACACGGTGATGTATATATATAGACATGAGTTAAAAAAATGACAATGATACTTAGGAATGAATTTGGTTTGGCTTAGGTTAGTCTAGTTTAACATTATTCAAAAGTCAACTAAATTACAAAAATATGTCAGAGTTTTGCCACAAATGCATGTATGGTTCTGGAATGTTGATGAGGTACAATATAATACAACATCAATTATGCCATAAAATAGGTATGACACTTTTTTTCTAGGAGAGCATTTCTAAGAGAGCTCATTTCTTGTGATGGGATGAATAATACTTATCTAAAAATTGTGAAGGCTTGAAAATTGTTTAGTTGGAAGCTTTGAACTTGGCATGGGTTGTTTGGTAAAAAAAATCACAATGATACATTGTCTTGAATATGAATTGCCTTAATTAGTTTAGTTTAAATTAAGTTGAGACAGTTTGTTATTTTGATTTTAGGATGTCTCACTTTTAAGGGGAATTTTGGGATGAATTTCCAAGGTGCGAATTAGAGTTGTGTTGTTGTACATACTATTAGATTGTTGGATAACATATTTATTAGATAGTGCTGAACTGCTGTTGTTTCCATTCTAGTTTATGCAATATTTCTTCTATCCAATTTCTGCAGTTTAAATTTGTCGGACAGTGATGTATATATAAAAGGCTATAAAAAAACTTTAGATGTCCCCAGTGCAAACTGGGGACATCTAAAGTGTTTCTGAACCACTTTAGACGTCCCCAGTTTGCACTGGGGACGTCTAAAATCTGGACTTTAGAAGTCCCCAGTGCAAACTGGGGACGTCTAAAGTGGTTCAGAAATACTTTAGACGTCCCCAGTAACGATTGGGAACGTCTAAAGTCTGACCTAAAGACGTCCCCTATTTTAGGGACGTTATTGATAGTTTTTTCTACGTCGCTTAAATAGATGTCCCCCTGTTTTCAGACGTTAAAAGGCCCAAAAAAGGGACGTTAAAAGCGTTTTTTGTAGTAGTGAAAATGACATTTTTGCCCTTGACAACCCTTACTTAAGGTTTTAAGGGTATTTTTGTCATTTCACTTTCTAGGACTTTTCTCACAACATGATCAACATTAACTCTATACAATTGCCCCTCCTATACAGAATAGAACCATCAAATTGATGCAATTCTAGTTCCTTCCCCTATTTCCATTGCTGGCCCAAACTTTAAAGAAAAAGAGAAACATTGGTTTCCTTGATTTAAAGCTCCTTCCTTTTCACTCCTAATCACTTGTTAAACCTCTTGAACACTTATTAAACATGATTTAAGGAAATTTGGGGTAGTATAACCCCTTAGAGTTTCAACCTCCCAAATTTACAAAACAACCAAACAATCCACAAATCAAGTTAAGAACCACAACAACAACAACACCATAACATCAAAAGAATTGAGGTTCTTGAAGTTACCTTTGATTTTTTAAACTTTCTCTCTCTAGGTGTCACTTTCCCTCTCTTCTCCCTTGGAGTTTTGCCTGCTACACATGGTTTCCAATAAGGAAAAGAGCTTAAGAGAGGTTCTACACAAGTTAGAAGGCAAGAACGCTTGAAATCACTAACACTTACCTTAGATTTTGCCTTCTTGAGCTCTCTTTGCTTTAAGGATCCTCAACCTCTTGGGAACTCTTTCTCTCTCTATTTCCTTTGTTGCAGGACAAAAATGAAGCCAAGAAAGTTGATGATGGTGTATTAAAAATATCCCTACATCTTACTTATGATATAATATTTTTATGGTTAGGACATGTGTTCATTCTTTGGCCTTATGCCTTCCTAATTGTGTCATAAAAATTTCATTGATTTTGGAAAAATACTTGCCTTCTTCTTGGCCCAAAAATAATGCCATTTAAGTGTCCTAAATGAACCAAATGGGTTTCCTTTGATCACTTCATCCAATTGCACAAATATTATATTTTATGCCTAATTCCAACATGTGCTCTTATCTTAATAAATTCTTATTGAATTCCTTGCCTCATGATATTTACACTTGGCATCATATTAATCCAAGCAATATTTTTTCCTCCTAATTTCCCTTAATAGGTGAAAATGTCAAAATAAAAGGGAAATAATATTTATCTAATGCATTTCCCAAAATCTCTCTAATTAATTTGTGTACATATCCACTTTGACATTTCAAACTTTGATTTATTTGACCAAGAATGCTCCAAATATATGTTTACTCTTTATTTTCCTTAATTAACTAAAATTAACTTCAATCAATTGAGAAAATAATTAATCTTGTGTTTTATTGGCAAATTACAATTTTGCCCTTACATTCTTGGATTTATTTTGAGCTTATTCCTCTTCTTATTCTATTTGGCCGAAATTATTATTAATAATGGGCCATATATTGAGCTAATTTATTCCTCCATTTTGAGCTTTAATAATAGGATTTTTGAAACACCCAAAGACTATTTTCGTGACTTGTTCTAGCCCAATTCTCATGAAAATAGAAATTTACTAGCTTCTTAAATTCCAAGCACATTAATATTCACCCTTCCATTTCATTTAATGCCACAAATATTTCAAGGCATATTGATGAATAAAATTTGGGGTGTTACAGTTCTCCCCTTCTTAATTAAATTTCGTCCTCAAAATTTTCTACACACACAGAGCCATAAATTTTGGGTTACGCTTCCACATATCTTCTTCTGTTTCCCCTATGGCTTCTCAGGAAGATAACCCCTTCCAAATAACTTTGGTAAACGAGATGTTCTTGCTTCTAAGCTGTTTCTCCTACCGATCGATGACTCGGTCAGGTGTGACTTCATAAGTCAAATCTTCCCCACATATTCACATTTTCATATTCGATCACATGTTCTTGATAGACTATGCTCGTCTATTCTTGATCTGAGCATTCTCAATTATGCTCTCAAATCGTTATATGTCTTTATGACATTACTACCACTGATTAAAATTTGCTTAAACAGATTAAGATCTCTGAAATCCTCAATCAATTTTTACTCACAAATCATCATGGCTGCCACCTGTACTGTTTTATGGTTCAATGTGTCGACAACGACGTTAGCCTTTCCTAGGTGATGCAGTTTGTAATCTTTAAGCGGTTCCATCCATATGTGATTTTTCACATTCAGTTCTTTTTAATCATATAAATATTTCAAACTCTTGTGGTCACAGTATAACTCTACAATTGCACCATAGAGGTAACGTCTCCAGATTTTCAATACAACACCATTGCCACCAACTCAAGATCATGGCTAGGATAGTTCAATTCACGAAGCTTCAGCTGACAAGATGCATAAGCCCTGCTCAGCTCACATCAAAATACATCCTAATCCATGCTTACTTACATTTGGGATTCTCAGCATTGGTGCTATAATAAATTTCTATCTTAGCTCTGCGAAGCTCCTCTCATAATTATCATCCCACACATTATGTTGAGTTTTTCAGGGAAAGTTTATATAAGCCCCTTATAATAATCAACAAGACCAGAATATTGCGTATCATGACCATAGTCTCTAGCCTTTTCAGTTCAGTATTGCGTCCACTTTACCAGGGTCCTCCAGGATCCCTTGCTATTAGACTATGTGGCTCAGAAATATCACCTCTGAAAGCCAAAACTCGCATTTACTCAACTTGGCATAGAGTTGCTTAGATTTCAATATGTTCAATATGATTTTCAAATGTTGCTTGTGTTCTACTCTATTACGTGAGTATACCAAAATATCATCAATGAAAACTTCTACAAATTGATCCAAATACGGACAAAAAATTCAATTCATGTAGTCCATGAATATGACAGGTGCATTGGTTAGCCCAAATGGCATTACAAGAAACTCATAATGGCTATATCTAGTCTTGAAAGCATTTTTTGGTACGTCCTCTGCTTTTACCTCAAGCTGGTGATACCCAAATCTCAACTCAGTTTTTTTTTCTTTGGAAAACACACAAGAACCAGACAACTGATCGAGCAAATCATCTATTCCAGGAAGTGGGTGCTTGTTCTTAACTGTCACCTTGTTCAACTTCCTGCAATCAATACAGAGTCGTAGACTTCCGCTGTGTACTCTGACGTTTATCTCCTCATATGAGCTTTAATAATGTCAGGATGATTTAGTAAGAGTTCCATGGAACCTCCTATAACACTTGACTGTACTAGAAATATGCATTTCTTTGTGCCAATTCTTGGCCCATTTCAATATAAATCATTTCAGGCCATTTCAAATTTTCGTGGAATCAAAACTTAATAGTTGATTCCTGGGTTATGATTTACTTAGTAACCTTTCTCTACTTATACCTTTCAACACATTATTTACCACCTACCAATCGGCTCTTAGTATAGCCTCAAGTTAGTGGAATAGCAGGAAGATCAATTATGGCTCTCATTTCCTCAAAGAGCTATTACCTCAATCAATCATTTAAAGGAATATTTTATGATCATAATCTTTCCCTGTGCTAGACTTAACAGCTACCTAGTTTTCAAAATTCCTTTTTACAAGGATTCGTATATGTAAGAATCTTGTTCCTCAATTTCATGGAGCATCACTAGCCCAACACAATTTTGAATACATCTGCCAGCCTAAGGACACATTGGTCTACTAGGTCTTAGGGCCTCTAGACACACAAGTCCTCTACAATATATCTGGTATGTTCGAATTTACACCCTAGGGTCTCTAACCCAACTTTTAGGTTCATCATAAAATCTAGAACCTCAACATCATATATTGGAAATCATTTTCCTCAATTTTACCCAATGAATTCGCTAAGAATCAGGATTTATATCGCCTATTCTAACCTTCATGGTATTTGAGTAATATCCTCAAAACATTACTAAAGGTTCAACACTATTCACAAGGTTCAAATTTCTATCATGGAACAGAACTATAGTGCAATGAATTCACATTCTAACCTAAGCATTATTTCATCTTAGATCAAATCAAGTCTATCTTCAACCTTTAGTATCATTAGATCGGATCCTCTAGGATCAATATACGATATAATCACCATTCACATATAGCATAGTATATCATGTCTATATTTCTTTAACATCACGGTGTTACTAAGGATCATCACTTAGCATGGAGAAACCTCAAACATTTGCTACACATCAAATTTCCTATCACCTTATCCAATTAACTTTTTTGCGCTATAATTACTGCAATAGAAACGGTTCGAATTAAGATTAATACTTCCATTGTCATCATCTCAATGCTTCTAAACATCATTTAAATCATCTAATTAAGATGATCATTAATCAAGGAGAAACCTTAAGACAATAACCATTCCTTAAGTCTCCATGACCTTACCAACTTAACTTCCCAGGGGGTCACCTATCCTAAGATTTCCCTAGGTTAAGCACGCTTAACTTTTGTGTGCTCGTGCCAAAATGCAGATGCCGGCTCTATTTGGTCCTAACCACCGGTACCCTGAGACTACTCTTGTCTCAAAAATCATGCCAGCTGCCTCTGGCTGACTAAATACTGTGTGTGGTCTGAACACTAGCCTTGGATGTACCTGCTTCCTCAAGTTCACAATATCTTTAGACCATCCTCAGTCCAGTATTGCACAACTTGCTACCCTTCAGACATTTACTGATCTCTCGGGGCTAGTTCACAAACTAGGGTGTTTCACTCCTTTGGAACCCCTATCCATGTATAAGTCCAACCACTGTATAATCAAGACCATATTAGTATACTATCCTATTGCCAAAACAGCCACTCTCTGTCAGAACTGCTTGGACTCTGATATCAAAATGTAACACCCTACTTCTTATTTCAGTATTTTCAAAGTACTTAAGAGCAGTTTGGCGAGCACATAGGAATAGAAAAAGAATATGCTGATAATATGTATATGATTATTTAATAGGAATCCCCTATCTGGTATATGAACAGCAATTATAGACCTTGAAATAATACAAATGGTCCTCAGATAACCAATAGTCTTGTTTGATTAGCACCAAAACTATCAATTACTGGTAAGTACGCTCTCACCCCTTTGAGTCGTTGTTCTTTGCTAGAATATTTTTAATTTGAAAAAGGTTGAGATTCAAATGAATCACAGTAGTAACATATAACCAATCATATAAAATGCAAAAAATTAAATATGTCATGCTCCATGTTATGCAACATATTAACAACAATATCACAGCATGTATACATGAGTTAAGGCTCCTTCCCTACTCTCTGTAAACCTCAGTTGGGTTCTTACCCGACAACCAGGTAAAAGTCCCTACTTGCACAAATTGACCTCCTCGGCAAAACCATATTCATTAACTATATCACAGAAGATGGCATACAGAAATATATAAAACATTCATAGAGTTTATGAAAGATAGAGTTACTACCTTAAGTCCCTTTTTGTAATACAGATTAGTCCTTAAACTAATCCGGCTCTAGCTCAATAGTCTAGTCCTAAAAATCCAAGTTTACATGAATTAGGTTAATACTCATTCATGTATCACTTTAAGCTCTTCCACATTATTTTATTTAGTTATATTAGTCCAATTCTTAAAAATTACCAAAATACCCCTAGGAACTCGGTTTAAGCCCCTTTTTACTCGGTCTAACTGTACTTTTTCAAAAATTATGACTTGGTCTATCCCAACACAGGTTTATGTGTAGAATCCACTTTTTAGCTCAGTTTTTGCAAAATCACTGAAAAATGATAGTTTTACCCTTAACAGACCTTGCTTAGGGTGTTAAGGGTATTTTTGTCATTTCACTTTCTAAATCTTTTCTCACAACATGATCAACATTAACCTTAAACAATTTTTCCTCCAAAACACTATGGAACCATCCAATTGATGAAATTCCAGCTTCTTCCCCCATTTCTAGTGCTGGACGAAACTTTTAAGAAAAAGGGAAAAATTGGTTTTCTTGATTTAACTTAAAGCTCCTTCCTTTTCACTCCTAATCACTTGCTGAACCTCTTAAACACATACTAAATATGATTTGAGGAAATTTGGGCAGCATAACTCCTTAGGGTTTGAACCTCCCAAATTTACAAAACAACCACACAATCCACAAATCAAGTCAAGAACCTCAACAACTACACCATAACACCAAAAGGATTGAGGTTCTTGAAGTTACCTTTGATTTCTCAAACTTTCTCCCTTTAGGTGTCACTTTATCTCTCTTCTACCTTGGAGTTTTGCTTGCTACACATGGTTTCCAAGAAGGAAAAGAGCTTAGGAGAGGTTCTACACAAGTTAGAAGGCAAGAACGCTTGAAATCACTAACACTAACCTTGGATTTTGCTTCTTGAGCTCTCTTTGCCTTAAGGTTCCTCAAGCTCTTGGGAATTCTTTCTCTCTCTATTTCCTTTGGTGTAGGACAAAAATGAAGCCAAGAAAGATGATGATGGTGTATTAAAAATATCCCTACACCTTTCTTATGATATAATATTTTAATGGTTATGACATGTATTTATTCTTTGGCCTTATGCCTTCCTAATTGTGTCATAAAAATTTCATTGATTTTGGACAAATACTTCCCTTCTTCTTGGCCCAAAAATGATGCCATTTAAGTGTCCTAAATGAACCAAATGGGTTTCCTTCTATCACTTCATCCAATTGCACAAATATTATATTTTATGCCTAATTCCAACATGTGCTCTTATCTTAATAAATTCTTATTAAATTCCTTGCCTCAAGATATTTACACTTGGCATCATATTAATCCAAGCAATATTTTTTCCTCCTAATTTCCTTTAATAGGTGAAAATATCAAAATAAAAGGGAAATAATATTTATCTAATGCATTTCCCAAAATCGCTCTAATTAATTTGTGTACATATCCACTTTGACATTTCAAACTTTGATTTATTTGACCAAGAATGCTCCAAATATATGTTTACTCTTTATTTTCCTTAATTAACTGAAATTAAATTTAGTTAATTCATAAAATAATTAATCTTGTGCTTTATTAGGAAATTTCAATTTTGCCCTTACATTCTTGGATTTATTTTGAGCTTATTCCTCTTCTTCAATTTAGCTAAAATTATCCTTAATATTGGGCCATATATTGTGCTAATTTATTCTTCCATTTTGAGCTTTGGTAATAGGCTTTTTGAAACACCCAAAGACTATTTTCATAACTTGTTCTAGCCCAATTCTCATGAAAGTGGAATTTACAGGCTTGTTAAATTGCAAGCACATTAATATTCACCATTCAATTTCATTAAATGCCACAAATAATTACAAGGCATATTGGTAAATAAAATTTAGGGTGTTACATCATACGTATCCTCGGTCATTACACTTAGGACTTAACTCATTTCTTGTACATGTCATTGGTCATTTGGCTTTGTTAGGGGACAATTTGCATAGGAATTCGTTAAAAAACAACATTATGTACTATATATAGCATCTCTCCTATAATTATATCTTTACATTTAGCCCTGATATGATACTTATGGTTTTTTGTTTAGGCAATGACTTTGAATTTTCACTATCAAATCAAACATGTTCTATGAGCATTATTAGCCACATAGCCACTTGTACTACCATAATACATACTTTGAATACATAATCAATGTACCCTGCAAGTATCTTAGGACCCTTTTGTGAAAACTATCTAATGTATTTTAGAATGGTTGGACTAGTACCACATCACTGCATATATCACACTCCCAATAGTATTTGTATGCAAATTCTTTTCTATTTCCTTCTTCATTAACTCAGTTAGGGAAACTTATGACGACTCGAATTCACTGCTAAAATCAATGGGGTATCCATGGTATTGTATAACTCATCTTGAACTACTTAAAAATCTTCTTAGGGAATTTGTCTTGTAAAAAAAAGATGAATCTTCTTAAGCTTTCTTTTTAGATTTCAAAACCAATCTCTATACCGATGTACTTATTTTTCAAATTTTATTAGTTCCATTCTTTAATAGGCACTACGAAATTCAAATTATTTATAGCTAATAGGATATAATCCACTTAAAGGAATAATATCACAAACCGCTTGACTATGGTTTTCTTTCAACCATTTGAAAACCACATTACTATTTGAACGAATGCTTCAATGCACAAAAGGACTTCCACAAAAACATATGAAGTCACCACTATGTGAAACTTAAAACACCACTTTTAGTGAAGTCTAATAGTCACTGCATATAGATTTCTTTATTCAGATCAGCACTCAAAGTGTAGGTTTTACATCAACTTGATGTAAATCTAAATCCAAACAGTTAACAATTACCATATCATATCTAATTGCACAACAAGTAGGAAAGATGTTATGCATACCCCTCTTTAACCACATAAGTCTTTTGCATGCCAATTGATCCACCTTCTTTTCTCTTGAACGTAAGAACTCACTAGTTCTCAATAACTATTTTGACATGATGGTAGATCAACTAACTCCCAAACTAAATTCAATTACAAAGAATCCATTTCCCTTTCCATTGCTTTCTTCTATTCTTCCCTTACAAGGACTCTTGTACATAATGCAACACCTCATCCTCCCATAGAATAACCATTAACAGTTACTTCTTTTTCATTTACTCCTTTTTTATTGGAGCTTCTTGACTTAAGCTCAAAAGCAGTTAAGGATTATCCGCTTGTTTTATACTGCCTTATCCATATGTCTCATAAAGAGAAGTAAAGTGATCAATTTCACACTTGTTTGGAAACTAATTTACAATAAATGTGGCACCTTTAAATTCTTCTAGGTCACATTTGTATCATCATTTTCCTTTAAGGAAACGTAACCCTAATAAGCTCCTACTTATAGCTATTATGGGAATTCAGAAAAGACCCTTATGGTCTACAGAAAACTTATATTCCAAAATGGAAATGTGTAGTCAACCCCTTTGGTCTACACAAACTCAAATTTGAATTTTGTTTAGTCTAACATTTATAAGGTGTGGAAGTGATTACTTTAAAGGATACATAGATAAAATAATTATGAAAAATTATTGTGAATTGCTGTGTATTTTGGATTATGAATGGAGGTTTTCATCAGGAAAATAAAATAATTATGAAAAATTATTTTTTTTAAAAAAATAAGACTTCCTACAGTTCTTCTCCAGGGAATTGCCATAGGAAGTCATAATTTTTTTAAGCATAAAAGATTTACTACGGTGCTTCTCTGGGGAAGTGCCATAAAAAGTCATAACATTATTTTTAAAAAAATAAAAGACTTCCTACAGCGCTTCTCCAGGGAAGTGTCATAGTTCCCTGGAGAAGCGCCGTAGGAAGTGATATTTTTTTTAAAAAAAATAATAATCAAGCTACGTCACTTCCATGTATTCAAGAAGCGCCATAGCTTGTTTTAATGGCACTTCCCAAGAACCATAATATTCTTTAAATTAAGCACTGCAGCTTGTATTTTTTGTAGTAGTGTATGGAATTGGAAGACACTAGTTCACGAGGTTCAAGATACAGTTATAACCAAAGCCATTATTGCAATTATGAGTTCACTTGTATTAAATGCATGAAAAATAGTAATTTCCACAACATCCACTAAATCCAACACTCAAAAATCATCGAATTCCTTTGGAGGTGAAGAAAATGCAAGCAAAAAAAAATTAAACCTTGAAAACACAAATGCCAGGATTAAGATTCACTAATTATCTAATAATATAGGGCTTCAAATTCATGATTATTAGTTATATTTAATTTTTTTTATGTCGATTGCATTTTTGTTTTCAGAACTATCTCTGTCTGTAGAATTTATATTGCATAATATAGCTTTTAGATATAATAATAATTAATAGGGCTTCTATGAAGCAAAATAAATGTACATTTTTAAAAAACACTTTTTGGACCTATATGGTTGGGTGAGGAAGAGTGAGATTTGAGAGAATTAAAGGAATTTGAGTGGTGAATTTAATCAGTCTTAAAAGCCTTTTTTTTCTAGTAGTGCTAAATTAATGGAATTTGAGTGAGATTTTGATAAGATATCAATTTGATTCACCATTTAGGGGATTTCATTATAAATATCAAAGTTTAGGATAAAATAATGATTTTAATATTAAAGATAAAAGTAATGATATTAATAATAAAAATAATAATTTATGATAAAAAAAGGTGAAGATAATTCAGTTTGTTGTTGGTGTTGTTATTAGGGTTCAAGTACAAAAAAAATCCATAAGCTTTTACCTAAAGTGGGTTCAACATCAAATGCTTTTCAGAGTTGTAAAAATGCCCATAAACTTTCAAAATTGGAGCAAAAATACTATCATCGTTAAAAAATGCTAATGTTTATTTACATAATTTAAAAGTACCAAGATGTCCCAACTCAAAAAGAAAATACCCTCCCATCTCATATCTGCTATTGGGATTAAAAGGGACAATCAACAATAAGTCAAACCAACAAAACATCAGGCTGTGGACAAAGAAATGAATAAAACAAACAAAGCACCCACCACTAACTTGTGATTAAATCAACAAAGATAAGACCATAATAATAGTTGAAAAAAATTTGAACCTTTCATTAATAAGCATAGGATTGAATTGCTGGGATGCAAGCTAGTAAAGCCAATATGCCCTCTAATGAAAAAATTTGAACCTTTCAATAATGCCATGTATTGAATTACTAATACAGTATAACAGTGAAAGTGAAGAAAATTAAGAGGGTGATCCTTGTCGTTATTACTGCTAGTGGGAAATAGGCATCTTCGTCTTACAATTCAATAGTTGGGATGAGAGTTTAATTTCTCAAGATCGCACAAGGGAATTTGATGTAAGGTTATGGCTCACCATCTCAGATCTTACCGCTGTTGTAATTGTGTTCCACCGTTGAAGCAATCGCAACCTCCACCCTTACTATTATCTTTAAATCCCAGGCTAGTCATAGCTCTTAAATCTTCTCCTTTGAAAATTGATCTCTTTCACTATTTGTCACTTCAAATCACAACCTCCACCATGATTTATCACTGCAAATCAATTTCCTCTTAGCCATGGATTAGTGATTCAAGCCGCTGGTGAAGAGTCATGCTGTTACTGCTAGTGGAGGGTGCGTTATCGCCACTGGTGGAGTGTGCCTCTATTGTCGTCCACATCTGAGGGAGTGGTGAAGAGAAGAAGAGAGATGACAGATAGAAGAACCAAGGGTAGTGAGGAAAATTATAAAAACCTAGACATTTTTATTTTTTTAATAGGGTAGGACCCACTACAAAAATAACGGCAATTACAATCTTTTAACGGAGATGGTATTTTTCTTTCATTATAAAAGTTTATGGGTATTTTTACACCTCCAAAAAGCATTTGGTGCCGAACACACTTTAGGTAAAAGCTCATGTGTATGTTTGCATCTTAACCCTTATTATTATCATTATATTTTTTTATCTTTTTATTTTTTTAATCTTTTTATTTGATTTTATGTACTTTTTGGAAAGAGGATTTAGGAACCTAACCTATATATACGGTTCTTCTTCTTCTAGTGAGGAAAGCAAACAACACTTGATGAGAGAGACGCTGAGGGAGGCTACTGAAATCTAGACCACAGACGCGAGTGATAGAGTCTTTTCTTTCATGCGATAGCAAACAAAGATTAAGGAGCTAAGGCTTAAAGATTCAAAGAGATTTGGAGCTTCAATATTGGTTTTGTCATTGATTTTCTTTTTTCCTTCACCTAGCTTCTGTTATAAACCAAATTATTATCTCTGGTTTTCGTTTGATTTTGAACCTAAGTAATTAAATTATTTGCTTTAGGATTATTTGATCCCTTCTATGATTAAAGTCATTTTATGTTGATTTTACTCTATTCTTAATGCTTCTTGTTGATTGGTCACCAATAAGATTGATCAGTTTACTTGATTGATGCTTGAAAGGGCTAAATAGAGTATAGAACTTAAATTTAATCATTTGAGAAATTGAAATTTGTGAAATGAATGGATAGTTTTATTAAAAAGGTAAAGATACGCTTATTAGCCTAACATAGCCAAAAATGGGAATTGAATCAAAAATTAGGTTTAATTAATTTATTAAGAGTTAATAGATTAATTGAATTAAATACCTATTTGGAGACTTGAGAGAGCACTTATAGGTATAATAGTGTCTTGTGTTGGCATAATTAACTTAAAGAAACAGGCTCAAAAGGAATCCAATTAAGTACAATTGATATATAAGGGGGATAATTATCCTAAACTCCTCCTATCTTGAAGAAAAGCCCTAACTATAAAATTCTCAATTATACTTTTTCCTTAAACAAATTAAATCTTAAAAATTTCTTACTCAACCTAATAAATAACTTAATTAAGATAATTAATTCATTTTTGTCATAGTCCTCATGGGAATGATAATTTTTATACTACTTGCAACATGTACGCTTGCAATAAAGCTAGATGGCTAACAAGTTGTTCTCATAGTATAAAAATGATCGTTCCCACCAGGGGCTATGACAAAAACAAATTAATTATCTTAATTAAGTTACTAATTAGGTTGAATGAGAATGTTTTAAGATTGAATCTGTTTAAGAAAAAAGTATAATTCAGAATTTTAAAGTTAGGACTTTTTTTCAAGATAAGAGGAGCCTACGATTATGATCCTCACATATATCAATAGTAGTTAATTGGATTCCCTTTGTATTTGCTTCATAAAGCTAAATATGCTAACCCAGGACACTATTATATCAATAACTTCTCTCTTAGGTCTCCAAATAGGTGTTTAATTCAATTAATCTATTAATATCTTAATACATTAATTAAACCTAATTTCTGATTCAAGTCACTTTTTTGTTTACTATGTGGGGCTAATAAGTGTATCTGTACCTCATTAACAAATTTATCCATTCATCTTACAAATTTCAAATTCTCACACGATTAAACTCAAGTTCTATATACAATATAGCCCTTTTAGACATCAATCAAGTAAACTAATCATTCTTATTGGTGGCCAATCAGCAAGAACCATTAAGAATAAAGTAAAATCAATATAAAATGACTTTAATCATAAATAAAAAGAAGGGAAATAAGTACTCAATCCATACAAGGGTTCAAATAATCCTAGAACAAATAATTTAGCTACTTAGGTTCAAAAACAAACCAAAACCAGAGATAATAATTAGGTTCATAAAAAAATCTATGTAACACCCCAATTTTATTCACCAATATGCCTTGTAATTATTGTTGCATTCAATGAAATGGAATGGTGAATATTGTGGTGATTGGAATTCAAGAAGCCAAGAGCTAATGCAATAAATCTCTGTGTGTGTCTTCCCTTTTCCTCAAGCATGGGACGTCCAAAAACGGATAAGAGGAAGGGAAAAATGAGTGATGGCCACTAAAATATGACATGAGGAACAAATTAAAGCTAGGTAGGAATTCAAGTTGAAAGGTCAACAATTGTAGGCTAATAAGTGTAACCTTCCAAGAGATGATTGAAGAAGCTCGCTTGGTCACTTCAGAAGCCCATTTATGTCACTTTATGGGCAAGGAATGAAGGGAATAAATGATTAAAAGCAATAGCCAAGTTGGAGGAATGAGATCAAGCAAAAAGATCAACTTTGAAAAGTCAAAAGTAAAAATGGCAATTAATTGATTTCTTGATGAAGATGGTAACACCCCACATTTTATATTCACCAAATATATTTTAATTATTTGAGAAATTTAATAGAAAGGTGAATATTCATGAATTTGAAATTTATGAATTTTATAAATGTTCATATTCATGAGAAATAGGGCAAAAATAATTATGGAATAAATTTGGATAATTTAAAAAGCCCAATATTAAGGTCCAAAAATGGAGAAATAATAGAGAAAATATTTGGTCCAAAAATAAGTGGAATTTGGCCAAAACAAAAGAAGAAAAGAATTAAATAGAAAAGGTAATGGCAAAATCGTAATTTTACCAATTTAGCACAAAATTAATTATTCTTTGATTAATTGAAGTTAGTTTCAATTAATGAAGGAAAATAAAAGGGAAAAATATATTTGGAGTATTTTGGTCAAATAAATATGAATTTATGGAAAATTTAAGCAAAAGTGCAATTTTAACCAAAATTGTGACTTTACATATATACGTAACTTGAATAAGTTGTGAAGCCAATTGAGACCAAAGGGGAAGACCCTTAGGTGTCTCCTACATGTAACAAAAGGAGGGAAATATTAGATACATGTTGAATGAGTTTATGACACAATTGGAGGAAGATAGAAACTATTGTATAAAAACTGAAGCTTGGAAGTTTTGGAAATTAGGTAAATGATTAAAATAAGATATAAAAATATGATATAAGTTTCATATTCTTCCTCATATGCTCATTTTTGACGCCAAACAGCCCTGAAATAAGAGAGAAAGAGCTGATTTTTAGAGAGAAAAGGAGAAGGAAAAACTTGCAGAGGTAAGTGATTTCTTTGGTATATCGGTTCCTAACACGTATAACTCCACTCCTCAGCTTCTCTTTCATGTGATTTAAGGTTTGGAAGCTCAAATTCTTGTGTTATAGATTTAGGGTTTTTCGGCCACACTTGGAAAAGCTAGAGGGAGTTTGAGGTAACTTTCGAAACTTCAATCTTTGACTATTCTGGCTGCTGTGGCAATTTAATTGATGAAATTTCACCGGATTGTCTTTGGTTTTAAATTTGGGAATTTAGATGGCCCAAGGGTTATGCTGCCAAAATTTAGTCTAAATGGTAGTTGTAACATAATTAAATAGTTGAAAAAGTGATTAGGAGTAGAAAGGAACACGTCTGCGGAGTTAGAATAAAAAAACCCTAATTTTTCTTGGGGAATTACATATTTCATCTAGGGCTGGTATAAGGGCTTAGAGTTGGATTTTCAATGATTTGATAATTTTATTGTGTTCAGGAGGGAAAATTAGGTGGGGTTATAGTTGGACACTTTTTCGGAAAAGCCTAAAAAGCATAATTATGAAAACGCCCCTGAAACCCTGAAATAAGGGCTGCCAAGGGCAACTTTGTCTTTTAGTAGTGAAGTGGGTAATTCTGAGTCTAAAAATGGATTCTTTGGGCGACAACATGTCAGAATAAGTCAGGTCAAAATTTCAGAAAAAGTACGGTGGACCGTATACGGCCGGGCCAGGCCGAGACTCTGGGGGCATTTTGGTAAATTTTCACCAAAGGCTAATATAACCACTACAAACACTATGGAAGTGTCTAAAATGGTATATGAATGGGTTTTAACTTAATTCTTGTACATTTGGCATGTTTTATGAGGTGGATGATCTGAGGTAAGAAAAGGTAGGGACTACTATCTCTCATATACTATGTGACTATTTATATGATGTGTGTTACTATATTTTGTGATATGAACACATGCTGGAGGCACATTACCTAGCAATGGTCTAGGACCTAGCTAAGGTGCACTGGTATTACTTAACTGTAGTTAGAGACTCAGCTGTGGTACATGTAGGGGTTTCGACTGGATAGTTGGCCCTAAGTTTTGTGTACACACACGGTTGATGTGAATTTTCATTTTATATTATACGTGGTATTGTATATTTAATTCTCACATTTTATATGTTGGTCATATGTTGCTATTAAGATTCCTTAGATTCTCACCCCTTTTTCTAAATAAAAATATCTCAGTGGGTGCCAATGGTTCAAAAGTGGTGGATGTAAATACGGGAAAATGACAAGCACATTTCTCAAGATGAAGATCGTGGTTATATAGAGTCTGTGTTGGAATATTTTTGGATATGTTGTACATAGTTGTAAATATTTTCAAATTCTGCTCGGTTGATTCTAGTATGTAAACAAATACTTTTATCAGTATATTTGTACTTTTCTGTATGCCTGTGAAACTTGGTCTCTATTATTCTGTGTATATCGAAATGGAAACGGGTGTTGACATTTTTGGTATTAGAGCTAATAAGCGGTTCAGGCATTATTAGGATGGTATACTAATATGATTTTGTTTGTATGATGATAGGGTCATGTGTAGCTCAAGTGAGACATCTGAGGGAGAGTTATCAGTGAACCAGCATCTGTTGGAATAGCGTATCCCAGACGGGTAGCTATCCATAGAGTACTACAGCTCGGTGGTGTACATGTAAGATGGATGGCATAGAAGAGTATGTCGATGCTGCTAGTATATCAACCGAAACTGAGGCCGGTGTTACCAAGGCAGTCACAGGTCAGGAAGACAGGAGATTACTTAGAGGAGGACCCTAAAGAAGACCCTAAGATGGATTCAGAAAAGGACCCCAACAAGGATCCGGAGGAGTATTAGGAGGATAACCTGAGTGAACGTGAGTCTCTGCCGGTACAGTAGAGGTGGGATATCATCTACAGCCTATCCCAAGCTGTGGTATTATGTCTTCGGCAGATATCGCAGAGCCCAACGAACTCAGGCCACACTTGTTGGACGTTACTTTACATTTCTAGCTGGAGTCCGATCCCTGTATGCTATCCGGGAGTAGTTGTAAGTTGCGGCGCCACTTGAGTTTTGGATTCGTACCATACTAGATTTCTTCCCAAACTCCACTTTTTGGAATCGGCAGAAGAATAATGTCATCAAGCAACACCCAAATGGGAATATTTATGAGTTTCTAGAAAGGGCATACTGGCACATATTACGAGATAAGGGTAGATAGGTGGAACCAATGGGCAGAAAAAGATTTAGCCGAAGTCAGTATTTTAGGAAGGCATAGATAAAGTTAATCGTGCTCGACTTAAGGAAATCCTAGGATAGGTGACCCCCTGGGAAGTGCATGTAATTTAGATAAATGTAATGTAAAAGGATTATTATGTCATGTACAGTAGTTTATAAGATATCTAGTGTTTTTATTTCTTTGTAACTACTGTAAATAGTTGTTATATGCTATGTATGACATATATTGTGTACCCTAACCTTTTATGAAATGATGAAAATGCCCTTGCTCATATATGAAATGTAATTCTTCTCTATTTTCATGTAGTTTGAAATATAGAGATGATATGCGGTAGGCCACGAGGTAGAGGCCAAAGATGAGGTAGAACCAGGGGTCAGGATGGTAACCACGAGAAAGATCCAAGGCCTGATCCTATACAGTAACAAATATTAAATATGCTGGCGTAACAGCAAAACACTATGAATGAAATAAGGGATGAACTTCGAGGGTACAACAAAGGCAAGATCGCCTGGAAGATCGCTTCGAGGAAATAGTGAGGAGGGAGTACATGAGGAACCTCTACCAGAGGGTTTTATGCCTGATCCTGAAGCAAACATCCAAACTTGGCAAGCAGGTTTGGCAAGCAGTAGCCTCCTATTTTTTGGGGAAAGTTTGACCCACGACTAGCTAAAGATTGGTTGTCACGTCTGGACAAGATCTTCAACATGTTGCAATGCTCGGATGAGGTAAAAGCTTTACTAGCTATTTACAAACTAGAAAATGATGTGGATCGTTGGTGGAAGAAGGAGGAGCTCATCTTGAAGGGGAAGGAATATTCCCATCACTTGGGGATTATTCTAGGAGAAATTCAATGAAATTTATTTTCCCCCATATGTCATAAGGGAAAAAGAAAAAGAGTTTCTAACCATCATACAGCAAGATCAGGAGAGTTTTGACGATTATCTGGCTCGGTATATTAGATCGTCTCGGTATTCGGCATACCATAAGCTTAATAAGAGTGATGAATGGAGTGTGGATATATTGATTAAGGAGTTTAGACTAGTGATGAAAGAGAAATTGATTTCACATCATTTCACCAAGTTTAATAAAGCGGTGGAAGAATGCTAGTACATTGAGAAACGCATGTTACGTTGGCTATTCAAACAAGCAATAAGGGTGCTTCTGGAAGTTGTAGTTCATCACAGAAGCATAAAGAACAAGGTAGACCTTCCAGGGGAGATAATAAGAAGCCAAGTCAGAATGGAGTCTGAAGAGGCCAGGGAATCTCAGGAAGCCGAACATGTTGGCATTGCCATAAACCTTTCCATCCTAGCAAGACTTGTAGTGATGCTCCACTAAAAACTAATTCCAACAAACCACTTACTTGTTTTAATTGTGGTAACCTAGGGCATATGTCCAGAGATTGCTCGCAGAAGTAGCAACCGGAGGAGACTAGGCCTAGGGTTCTTGGGAGGGTCTGCACACTGACATAGTAAGAAGCCCAAACATCTCTGGAGCTGATTCAAGGTATGATTTCTCTCAATGGCAATCTAGTACATGTTATATATGATTTGGGTGCCAGCCATTCATTCATTAAATATGAATGTATGACATGATTAAATTTACATGTGCATAAATCCTCATATGATTTGTTTGTGTTTACTCCCACGGACACTTAAATTGTGACGATTGACATTTGTCTGAATTGCATGGTAAACAATGAGGGTTATGAATTGATTGTAGATCTGATCTGTTTGCCACTGCAAGGGGTAAAGGTAATTTTGGGGATTGACTGGTTGACAGTAAATGGTGTGTTACTGGATTGCAAATAGAAGTGAGCTATATATCCGAATCTACAACTGCGAGCTAACACAGAAATTACTCTTAACTTACTCTCCGCAGTTAAGGTCGAGAGATGTTTGTAAAAAGGTTGTCAGGGTATATGGTGTTCTACTCTATACAGTCAGAGGCCGGTGTAGCCTTGGAAAGTATCCCTATAGTGAATGAGTTCCATGATGTGTTCTCAAAGGATGTTGGTGGATTACCTCCAGATAGGGAAGTGGAGTTCTCAATTGATTTGAGGCCGGAAGCAGGTTTGATTTCCAAAACCTATACCATATGGCTCCAAGTGAAATGGTAGAACTAAAGAAGTAGATTGAGGAGCTACTTAAGAAAGGGTTCATACGACCCAGCATTTCACGCTGGGGTGCTTTAGTACTCTCCATCAAGAAGAAAGACGAAAGCCTTCACCTCTGTATTGATTATCAAGAATTGAACAAGGTAACCATCAAGAACAAGTACCCACTCCCTAGAATTGATTATTTACTCTATTAGTTGTCTGGTTCCTGTGTATTCTCAAAAATCAATTTACGATTGGGATACCACCAGTTAAAGGTAAAGGCAGAAGATGTATCAAAGATTGCTTTTAGAACCAGATATAGTCATTACGAGTTTCTTGTGATGTCATTCGGGTTGACCAATGCACCTATAGTGTTCATGGACTACATGAATAAAATCTTTCATCCGTACTTAAAACAGTTCATAGTAGTCTTTATCGATGACATACTTGTGTATTCACGAAGTAAGGCTGAACACGAGCAGCATTTAAGAACTATGTTGAACATATTGCAGGATAAGCAACTCTATGCCAAGCTGAGCAAGTGTGAATTTTGGCTTTCAGAGGTAAATTTTTTGGGATATGTTGTCTCACAACAAAGAGTCTCTGTTGATCCTAACAAGGTGGAAGCAGTACTAAGCTAGAAGAAACTAGAGACTGTATTTGAAGTGCATAGTTTTCTGGGTCTAGCTAGCTAGCTATTATAGAAGGTTTATTCAGAATTTCTCCAGAATTGCTTTGCCTTTGATGGAATTGATGCAGAAAGCTAAACATTTTGTATGGGATGAGAATTGTGAGAAGAGCTTCATAAAGTTGAAGTAGAGGTTGACTGTAGCACCAGTACTGATGATCCCAAATCCGCAGTTTATGTATGTTGTGTATGCCGATGCTAGTGGGTACAGATTGGGATGTGTATTGATGCAGCATAGCCGAGTGGTGGTGTACGTATCTTATCAGCTAAAACCTCATGAATTAAACTATCCTACTTATGAGCTTGAGTTGGCAACAATTGTGTTTGCTTTGAAAATCTAGAGACATTATCTCTATGGTGAGACTGTAGAGTTGTACTGTGACCACAAGAACTTGAAGTACTTGTATGATCAGAAAGAGCTCAATATGAGACAGCGTAGGTGGATGGCGTTGCTAAAAGACTATAATCTAGAAATCAAATACCATCCCAGAAAGGCTAACGTCAATGCTGACGCATTATGCCAGAAATCAGTGCAGGTGGTAGCCATGATGATTTATGAGCAGAAACTAATCGAGGATTTTAGGGATTTGAGTCTGTTTAGTCAGATTTTGATAAATAGTGGTGTTAGCTAGATATATAATGATCTGAGGGCAGCAATTGAAGAAGCATAACTATAGGATAGTCAAGCACTATCCATCAAAGGTATGATTGATAGGGGTGAAACTCAGGAATATGACTTGTCATTAGTGGACTAATCAGGTACAAAAATCGGATTTATGTTCCACCACAACCAGAACTGAGATGACAAATCCTGGAAGAGGCATATAAGAGTAAGTATACTCTGCATCCAGGGGCTACAAAGATGTACCATGACTTGAAGGCCTAATACTGATAGCCAAGTAATTCCAGTGTACAAGTCACATATAGTATTTAGGTTGCCGGAGGTAGTTGGCATGAAGTTTGAGACAAAGTAAGTCTCTAGGTACTAGTGGTCAGGAGCAAATAGAGCTGAAATCTATATTTTGGCACGGGCACACAATAGTTAAGCATGCTCAACCCAGGAAATTTCTAGGATGGGTGACCCCCTGGGATGTTAAGTTGGCAAGGTCATGGAGACTTGATGAATAGTTATTATCTTAAGGTTTCTCCATGATTAATGATTATCTTAATTAAATAATTTAAATCATGTTTAGAATCATGGAGATATTGACGATGTAAGTATTAATCTTAATTTGAACCGTTTCTGTTGCAGTAATTACTGCACAGAAAAGTTCATTTGATAAGGTGATGGGAAACTTGAGGTGTAATAAATGTTTGAGGTTTCTCCATATTAAGTGATGATCCTTAGTAACATCATGATGTTAAAGGAATGTAGACATGATATACGATTCTATGTGATGAATGGTGATTATACCGTATATTGATCTTAGAGGATCTGATCTGATGATACTGAAGGTTGAGCATAGGCTTAAATTTGATCTAAAATAAAATAATGTTTAGTTCAAAATGTGAATTTGTTGCACTATGGTTTTGTTCCATAATGAAAGTTTGAACCTTGTGAATGGAGTTGAACCTTCAATAATGTTTGAGGATTTTACCTGAATACAGTGAATGTTAGAATAGGCACTATTGATCTAGATTCTGAGCGAACTGATTGAGTATAATTGAGGAAATGATTTCCGATCTATGTGATGTCAAGGTTTTAGATTTCATGATGAATCTAAAAGTTGGGTTAGAGACTATCAACACCCATTATTTCGATATGTACAGAGTAATAAAGGCACAGTTCCACAGGTATACAAAAATAGTATAATTAGAGTGATATTAAGTACATGTTTACATACAGGAATCTTCCCGCATGGTTTGAAAGTATATATACAACATGTCCAGAAATAATCAAAAAGACTAATGATATAACTAACAGCTCTGCTCGTAGCCCACACACCTCAGTGGTCAGTGTCTAATGCCTTGCCCTTAGAGCCAGTGGTTCCTACTGGAATGTTTATTTAATTGAAAAAGGGTGAGATTCAAACAAATCCCAGTAGCAACATATAATCAATCATACAAAATGTGAAAGTTAAAAATGCAATGCACCATATAGTGTAAAATGAAAATTCAGATAATACCGTGTGTGTACATGATACTCAAGGCCAAATGACAATTTGGATCCCCTACATGTCCATATACCACAGCCTAGTGCCCCAACCACAGCTATGTAATGTGCTCCAAGCACGTGTTCATATCACATAATACGACAACATACAACATATTAACAATCACATAGTGTATGAGAGATAAAGTTACTACCTTAAACCCCTTTTTAACCTGTGAAATTGTTCCTTGAAACTCATGCCAACGGCTCATACTCTTAATCGTGCCCTAAAATTCCAAATTTACAAGAATTAGGTTAAAACCTATTTATGTACTACTTTAGAGACTTCCAAAGTGTTTTTGGTGGTTATATTAGTCTATATTGAAAAATTACCAAAATGCCCCTATGGACCCGATCTCAGCCCCACTGTACTTGGTCCGACCGTACTTTTCCTGAAATTTTGACCCAAGCTATTCTCACTTATTTTCACACAAGGAATCATTTCTGACCTCAATTTTCATAAAATCACTGCAAAATAACAATTTTGCCCTTGGTAGGCCCTAATTAGGGTTTTAGGAGCATTTTCATCATTTCACTTTCTAGGGCCTTTCTGAAAAAGTGTTCAACACAAAACCCATCTAATTTTCCCTCCTAAATAAAATGGAATCATCAATTTCATGAAAATCCAACTCTTACCTCTCTAATTAGCCCTGGCTAAAACATGGGTCTTGAAAGGGGGAGTTGTAAGTTTTGATTTTTAACTTTAAATCCTTGTTCCTTTCTACTCCTAATCACTTGATTAACTACTTAATCATATTCTAAACATGATTAGACTAAATTTGGTAAGCATAACAGCTAGGGTTTGAGCTTCCCAAATTTTACAAATCACAACAAATCAACCACAAAACCACCAATAAATCCAACAACAAAAACAACATCTACAACAAGTATTTAAGGTTTACGAAGTCACCTTTGGTTTCTCTTCTCCTTTTCCCCTTGGTTGAAACTTCAACCTCTTTAGACCCTCAAGTTTTTCTTGCTAAACACCTTAAATTATGGAGAAATGAAGCTTAGAGGAAGGATTATACAATTTGTAAACCAAAGACCAAGATCATCAAGCTTACCTTATGAGTTTTCCTCCTCCTTCTCTCTCTAAGATCTCAAAAGCTCTCTCTCTCTCTTCTCTTAGATGGTAGCTGACAGTTTTGAGGGAAGAGGATGAAGGAAATGGTTTTATAAAATATCCTATTTTTACTCTCATTAACTTAATTGAAGTAAATCCCAAAATGTTGACTTTTGAGGCATATGTACATAAACTCTATCTACATAAAACTTGATGTCATAAGCCCAATTAGATTGTAACTAATATTTTCCTTCCTTAGTCCATGGAAAGTGATGCCTAGCTCCTCTTCTTGTGTCTCAATTTGCTTTATAACTTGCTTTAAGTTACATGTACACATTATTTCACATTTTGGTCCAATTTGTACATGTGCTTCAATTTTTCATAAATTCCTATTTATTTGACCAAAATATTCCAAATATACATTTCCCCTTTATTTTCCTTAAATAATTGAAATTAACTTCAATTAATTGAAAAATAATTTATTTGGTGATTTATTGGCAAAATTACAATTTTGCCACTACGTTTTTCAAAGCCTCACCGAAATTTAATTATTATCCTAGATATGATCTTGAGTTAGCAGCAATTATGTTGTTGAATGTGAGAAATTACTAATGGATAGAGCTGCTTAAAGATTTCAACCTGGAGATAAAATATCACGCAGGAAAGGCTAATGTCGTTGAAGATACATTGAGCCATAAAACAATATGGGTGGCAATCATAATGATTCATGAACAAAAAATGATTTAAGATTTTAGGGATCTTAGTCTGTGTAAACAAATGTTGATCAGCAGTAATAATGTCAATGAATCAAATGTGAAAGCACTACCTGAATATTATGGCTATTTATGTGTAGCAAATTTCGAGGACAAAATTTATTGAACGGGGGGAAAAATGTAACACCCCAATTTTATTCACCAATATGCCTTGTAATTATCATAGCATTCAATGAAATAGAATAGTGAATATTGAGGTGCTTGGTATTCAAGAAGCCAAGAGCTAATGCAATAAATCAAATATATATATATATATATATATTATATCTTCCCTTTTCCTCAAGCATAGAACATCCAAAAAGGGACAAGAGGAAGGGAAAAATGAGTGATGGCTACTAAAATATGACATGAGGAACAAATTAAAGCCAGGTAGGAATTCAAGTTGAAAGGTCAACAATTGTAGTCTTATATGTGTAACCTTCCAAGAGATGATTGAAGAAGCTTGCTTGGTCACTTTGGAAGCCCATTTACATTAGTTTTTGGGCAAGGAATGAAGGGAATAAATGATTAAAAGCAATAGTCAAGTTGGAAGAATGAGATCAAGCAAAAAGATCAACTTTGAAATGTCAAAAGTAAAAATGGCAATTCATTAATTTCTTGAAGAAGATGATCATGATAATTCATGAAACAATTTCATTTCTCTTTCCTCATGTTAATTTTGTCCAAGGAAAGAAATAAGAGGGAAAAGATAAAGCTAGAGAAATTACCATGGTAACCTATGATATATTATTACTTATGGTAAAATTGAGTGACTTGGTTAGCAAGAATGAATTTGGGCTATAAATTTTGTCCAAGGCTTGACCACATTTTTTGTCCAATAAATGGCTATAAGGGGGAGGAAAAATCTGATCATATTACACTTTCTCACCCTCTCCAAATTTTGGTCAAGTGGAGCAAGAGCAAAGGCAAGAAGACAACTTGAAGGTAAGATCTTCTTCTTGAATTTTCACTTGAAAAATGACCTTTCTAGCTCAAATACCCTTCATGAAACTTCATCCTCTCTTCCTTAGCTTCATTTCTAAGGTTTATTTTTTTGAAAAAGAGGAGTTTTCAGCCATCTTACAAGAACAAAAGTTGAGGAAGCAAGAAAAGAACACAAGAAGAAGTAAGAGGTGAGCAAGAGCATCATTTTGATGTATATGATGCTTTGAATGGCTGAGTTTTAGTGGGCTATTGTGACAGCCCTAATTTTGGTTTTTAAGGATATATTAGGGATCATGAAGCCTTCATCCTATATATGTGCTTATCTGTTGGTTTGGAGGCAAATGAGCTAAGTTTAGTGATTAAATAGTGAAGTAGTTGTTTGTTGTGAAAAACCCTAAAATTATGACCTGAATAGGGCACCATAAAGCAATGTGAATTTGATCATTTTAATAATTCCATTGGATTTATGGTGTTCATAATTTTTGGAAATTTGTATGCAAATCTGAAATTTATTGAATTTCAAAGTAAATACCGTTTGCTTTGATTCACTGGAGGTAGTGTTGTTGTATAATAGATTTCGTGGGTTAAACCTGGTGCAAAATTTATAAAAACTTACACAATTAAAGTAGACATATAGAGCTTTAATTTGATAGGCATTTTGTAGTTTTTGGAAAAGTACATTAAAAGATATGAATTTTCAAATTTATGCCACGTTTCTGGAAGGAAATCTAGAAAAACTTATGTTTGGAGAATTTTTGTGAATAATATGGGTTTGGTAATTAGATTTGGTATTTTTGCATGAAATTATATTTGAAGAGCCTCAATTTAGCTTTAGAATCAGTTAAATTATGTTTTTCTAGAATTAATTATGAATTTCAAAAGTTGACTGAAAAAACTGCCAGTTTTTGGAAAATAGTGGAACTGCACTGTGTAGAGTTGTACTGTACAAAAAATGTTATAACTACAATAGATAACCAACAGAATGTGTTTAAAAGAGTTTAGAGTAGTACATGAATAGGTCTTGACTCAATTCCTGCACATTTAGAATTTTAGGACCTGTCAATTGTGGCTGAGCCGGATTAAGACAGTTAGATGGTTAGGCCGGCTATTTCAAGTAATAACTCTTTCTTTCACATATTATGTCAAAGTTTATATGCTTTGTGTATATCATTTACCGTAATATGTATGATGCACAGTACCTATGGGTACATCGAGAATGACTGAACATAGTACCTACAGGTATACCGAACGTGACTGAACATGACCGAACATAGTACCTATGGGTATACCAAACATGAATGAACATAGTGCCTATGGGTACACCAAATTATGCCCAATTTGTGCTCTTGAGCCCCGTTGAGGTACGAAACAAGTAGGGGTTGCAACAATGGTTGACTCAGAACACTTCTGAATGAACCGAATTATGTATTATTATAATATTACCATATATGGTACTTGGTGTATTTATTATTTCCTTTTCTATGATTGATTGCATGTTACTACTAAGATTCTCTCGAATCTCACCCTTTCCATAAATATATTAGCAGCAAAAAATAGCTCTGAAGGCATGGTTGTAGTTACCAATAGTTAAAGGTTCCAGTCAAGATTGAGTAAAGGTGTTGGTTATCTGAGGACCATTTTATTATTTCAATGTCTGTATTTGCTATAAACACACCCTGTGGGGGACATTATGTAAAATAATCATGTACATTTTATCATTATATCTATGCTATTCCTGTGTACCCGTTAAACCGCACATTACTACTCTGATTAATATCAATGATAACTAGTATATAAGGAAGGGTCTTATAATCTACGTGAAGGAGACAAGAAAATCAATGACAAAACCAAGATTGAAGCTCTAAATTTCTTCAAATTTTCAAGCCTCAGCTCCCCAATCTTTACTTGCCATTGCTAGAAAGAAAAGACTCCATCAACGACATCTTTGGTCTTTAATGGCACTTGCTGAACAAGTGCCATTAAAGGTAGATATTGATTATATGCCTTTAATGACACTCTCATAATAAAGGCATATATTGATTAAAGGTATTTAATCAATATATGCTAGCCTTGTATGGCGCTTTATGTCAAAACACCAAAGATTCTCCTATCTTGTATGACGCTTCTACATAAAGCGCTATACAAGATGTATAGCTCCTCTATAATTTCCACAGCCTGCCATTTTCATTTTCATTTTCATCTTCTCACGTTCCCTCTAGCTCTCCCATTTCCTAGAACTCAATTGCAATTCAAAGCTTCCTCTCCCACTTGTTTGTTTCCTTCTTGTCTCGACCTCCTTCAGAAGCTCCCTAACGTGTAAGTATTTTTTTTAAACATTTGTCCGCATTTTTTTTGTTAAAATCTTTCATGAATCTTATATGTGTGCTCATAATTTTATTTTCAGGTTTTTATTTGAAGTTTCAACTCTGTCTTATTGAACTTTCTAAACATTGTAAGTTTTTTAATTTTTTAGCTAACAAATATAATAATACTTAGTTTAATCCTCTATAGAAGTAACGTGTATGGCTTAAGTTTAAGCTACTTAAATGCTAGAGTTACATTCTTTTATGCTTGATACATGAAGACGCAATATTGCAAAAGATACGTGCTATGTTATTTTATTTTGTTGTGGACTGTATTGTAAATTACAGTGGACACTACTAGAAAAAACGGTTTTAACGTCCCTTTTTTTGGCCTTTTAACCTCTGAAAACATAGGGACGTCTATCTGAGGGTCGTGGAAAAAAATGCCAATAACGTCCATAAAATAGAGGACGTTAAATATGACTTTAGATGTCCCCACTTCATACTGGGGACGTCTAAAGATCCACTTTAGACGTCCCCAGTTCAGACTGGGGACGTCTAAAATGGATCTTTAGATGTCCCCTGTTCAGAATGGGGACGTGTAAATTGGACCTTTAGACATCCCCAGTGTGGACTGGCGACGTCTAAAGATCACTTTAGACGTCCCTAATGCAAACTAGGGACGTCTAAAGTGTCGCCCCCTTCTCCCACGTCCCTTTTTATTTTTAAGGACATTGAAATTTTTTTTAAATGGCCTTTTTATATATATATTTCACTGTCTGGAAAATGTAAACCGCAGAAATAGGATGGAAACAACGTGGGACCGAGGACAGAAAACACAAAAACACCAGTGGTAACTATCACAACATATACAGATTAAAAAGAAGTTAGATGGCAAGGCAATCATTTATTAAAAATCTCAAATTTACAAAATTAAAATGCATACCCTTGAACAATCGGTGCTAGATAACAACGATAGTCATTCTCTCCAACTGTGAAGCCCACATAGTGTGTCCTTTTTTTCAATGTATTCGTACTCCTTGTCGTATGTGCAGGAGACAAGAATCCATATAAATCAACTCTTTACAAGTTAATGCATATACGGCGGAAGGAGCTATAATAGAATTAAAATGATGAATGTATTAGCTAGTTAAAATCAACTTAACTAAATGAAGGAAAAAATGGAAAATAAAAAACTTACAGGATTGCAAATTTGCCCCATCCAATATCTAGCTCCTGCAACTTAATGAACTGTTTAAGATCTTCTTTATCAATTGTGAAGGGATACTCTAATTCCTGGCCCACATGCCCTGTCGGCATATGCAAATCAATCTGGCGAATGCCTTTATAGATCTGCTGCAGTCATACTAAGAATTGTATTTTCCTGCTTCCTACTCGTTCTTTTAGAACATAAAAAACATATTGTTAGTAGGATGTCAACATATCTCAAGTAAAAGTGAGGCAGTTCCATACTATTGGAGGTGTTGTAGGTAATAGCCAATAAGATGAATAGGCCAAAGGATGAAAGATCCTCTCCCCTGAGCTATTGTGGCAACCTCGTCATCAGGAATAGGGATGGCTGTGCCTTCTTCCCCCTCTCAAACACACGTCATAGTCACCCTACTCAAATGCTATGGAATTTGTTGATGATGGTGGGTGGTAGCATATGTGTGAACGAGAGCATCTGCAACTACACAGAGCACTGGGGCATCCAAAGAGAGGATGGCAGGTTCTCCCGACACTGGAGTAGGAGAAGGGTCACCAAGTGGTTCCTCCATAGGGTTGTAACTTCCTTTGGTGCTGTGGAAGGCCAGGGATGAATGTGTTCTATGCTCGGTAGTTGCCATCTACGATTCAAACATCTTTATCATTTCAGCTCGTAGCTCAGGCATTAGCCCAAGATGTAGCTCTGACAACAACTCTTGTCAGAGCTTGTCACGAAGGTTTGCCTCGAGCTCTTATGAGACTTCCTGGTGAATCTTGGCCACAAGCTCCCTATTGGGTTCAGCTTGTGATGAATAAGGATGTGAGGCTCGGCCAAAATACTTCACAACACGAACTCCCCCTGCCTCCCCTCAAACATGACCGGGGTGATCTTCCTTCCCAATCGCCGTTGACAAGATGTCCATCCGTCCACTTAGAGTAAACGAACCTTGGCTACTATGATCTTCCACTTCATCCTACAGCATAAAAGTTATCGTAAATGAAAAATAAGCACTCCCAATATGAAAAAAAACTTTGTACTTATGCTTTAACTACTTACAATTCTTGCGGCAATTTCAGCAACAGTCAGATTTACGTACTTCCCGCCCTTAATCCTCCCTGCTTTCCATTTTTTGTGACATGGAGGAGGTGGCGGGGCTTGGACCACAACGGTAGGATCTGATATGGCTGCTTCCTTTAATTTCTCCAACTCTTCTGCCATAATCTTTTGCTCAAGCTTGCGATAACCACTACGAGACATGCAATATTGATACTTATTAGCTGCTTGCCTCTCTGCATTTGCTGCACTTAATGCCTGTGAAAGGAAAACAACGAACACTGAATCAATAATATCAACTATATTCAAATAAAACACTATGATGACATAAATCTTACCAAAACGTTTGGATCTTCTCGTGATGCCACAAACAACCTCCAGTCCTCTAGAGACAAATACGTATACTCCTGACATGGATCTTGACCCTTGAGGTCCCCTCAAATGTAATCTTGTGTAAGCCTATTCTTGAAATCTTTCCATCGTAGATGAATCTCCCTCATCCACTCCTTGTACATCACCATGGTGTTAAGGACATCATATGTTTGCTATAAGGTAAAAATATAAGTTAATTATATTTGTAGCAATAGGAATAAAGATATATATGCAGATGTATCGAAACTTATATACCAAAAGTTGTTGCCAAATCAAGTCTTTCGTTTTTTGTGGAACCAACTTTTAATTATCATAGGTAATGCGAACTTTGTTTCGACCCAAAAAACCTAAGTAGCTAAAGAAATGGTCTTCCTCTGGACCAATTGGTTTCATATCGTCATCAAAGTCAATATGCAACCTCTCCTGTTGATGGTGATGATGTGCTACCAATGCAGGCATTTTTGTACTGCCTCTAACCCTTCTTCTCGCAACGGGTTCAGGCCTATTCATTTCATTGTCCCTATCACTTTATGAGTCACTAGAATTGTCCATATTCCTGGAAGTACAAAAATCATTGTCAGATAGGTGAATAAATTGTAAGTAAATGAATAAACTAAGACGTTATAAAACAAACAGCACACATTACTATTTTCTAAGTTAAGCTCTTACTCTAGATTGTTTCCTATATTTATTCACCATGATCATTTCTTATAGCATATTCTTCATCATCTATCAATTCTACTTCACTTATTTTAGGTGGATTAATTATGAAAGGTGTGTATCATCAAGGTTGAAGGTCGGATCACCATGCTTTTGTTTTTTACTTTGATGTACAATGGAAAATTTTTTATTTGTAGGATCTGTGACATAAAACACTTGTTTCGCTTGGCTTGCTAGAATGAAGGGCTCATCCCTATAACCTACTCTTTCAAGATCAACTGAGACAAATCCAAATGTTGATCTATTATCACAGCATTATTGCTAACCCACTTACATTTGAATAAAGCAACTTTGAACTTGTTGTAAGTGATTTTCCATATTTCTTCTATCACTCCATAATAGGCCATGGATGCTAATATGGGGTTTTTGTCTTTTAAACTGGAAAAGTGCATGGCTTCAGCTTCTACCATCACCCCACTATTTTGCATGGTACTTCTATCATCTTGGTCTTTTGTGTAGAAAGAATACCCGTTTATATCATAACCACTCCAAGTAATGATTTGAAACAAAGGCCCCAAGGCTAGCCACTCTAATATCTCAAACACACCGGTCTCATACAAAACCTTTTCCTAAAACCATTCTATGGATGTATTGTTTTGCTCAATAGCAATTTGCATGTCACTCTTCCTCAGATTCATGTTCTTCAATCTCTTTATGTGTTCATCTATGTACGGTTGAACTTCTGCCATGTTATCTAGGATATAAAGGTGTGCTTGCAACACCTCTTCATGAGGCATAGTCTTCACTTTTAGTCCTTGTGTTCCCTTGTTCCTCCCCTCTTTATGTCGAGATTGTTCCTTCTTCCCTGATAGATAATCGCTACAGAAGTCCATAGCCTTTTCAAGTACATACCTTTCAACTATTAAGGCTTCTGGTTGATAGGGATTTTTAGAGTACCCCTTTAAGATCTTCATGTATCGCTCAAAAGGGTACATCCACCTCAGGTAAAATGGACCACAGAGCCTTACCTCCCTTACCAAATGAACTATCAAATGCACCATTATATCAAAAAATGAAGGAGGAAAGTGCATCTCTAATTGGGACAATATAAGATAACCCTCAGCTTCGAGTTCATCCAGCTTTTCAGTGTCAATGACTTTATTACAGATAGCATTAAAGAAACCATACAATCTTGTCACAGTGCTTCAAACTTCATCTTTCATAATGCCTCTAATAGCTACTGGTAATAGTTGTGGCATCAACATATAATAATCATGGGACTTCATTCCCACTAACTTCAAATCCTCCATTGACACACACCTTCTCACATTTGAAGAATATCCTTGTGGTACCTTAATTTCATTCAAACACCCACACAAACTTCTTTTCTCCGCTTTTGATAGTGTATGCACTGCTGGCTCTATGTATGGCCTCCAACCATCATCTCTTAGCTGTGGATGTTACCGTTCTCTTATTCCCATATCAACAAGGTCTAGTCTCGCACTAATCCCATCCTTGGTCTTCCCTGGAATGTGTAAAAGTGTACTGACAAGGCTATCACAAACATTTATCTCCACGTGCATCACATCAATACTGTGTCTCACGTCAAGCCTACGCCAATATGGAAGATCAAAGAAAATTGATCTCTTCTTCCATATGTTCTTCTCACCCGCAGTCTTCTGATTCTTACCGAGTAAGACATTGATATGTTCAACCCGAGTGTAAACTTCCTCTCTAGTTAATACCTTTGGAGCCATTCCATGCTCCGGCAAGCCATTAAAACGCTTTCTTAACCTACGATATGGGTGGAACCTAGGAAGGAACCTTCTATGACCAAGGTAGACCGTCTTTCTTCCATGTTTAAGTTGGTGGAAGTGAGTGTCTGCTTCATAGATCAGACATGCTTTATGCCCCTTCACACTGTACCCTGAGAGGTTTCCGTACGCAGGGAAGTCATTTATCATGGCGAAAATCATTGCACGTAGCTTGAAGGACTCATTGTTATATGCATCAAACACATCTACACCTTCCTCCCACAACTTCTTCAAGTCCTCAATCAAAGGCGCCAAGTAGACATCGATATCGTTTCCTGGCTATTTTAGTCCAGAAATCATCATAGAAAGCATCACATACTTGCGTTTCATACAAAGCCAAGGAGGCAAGTTGTATATTACAAGGAGTATTGGCCATGTACTGTGTGTGCTATTAAAAGTTCCATACGGATTGATGCCATCTGTACAAAGCCCAAGCCAAAGGTTTCTCGGCTCGCTGCCAAATTAAGGGAACATTTCATCTATTTTCTTCTACTGTGGAGAGTCAGCTGGGTGCCGAAGATATTGTCCGTTAGATATTCTATCATCCGAATGCCATCTCAACTTCTTCGCTTTTTTTGCAGTACCAAACAAACGCTTAAAGAGCGGTATTATTGGAAGATACCACAAAACTTTTATAGGTTGCCTTTTAGTTGTCCCATCACCACAACCACCATCTTTCTTCACTTTGTATCATACAATTTGACACTTGGGGCACTCACTCAAACCTTCATACTCCTTTATGTACAGTACGCAATCATTAGGGCAAGTGTGTATCTTTTTATACTCCATACCCATTGTAGATAGGATTTTCTTGGCCTCATACATATGATTTAGAAGTACATTATCGTCTGGAAACATATTACACAACAGTTCAAGCAGCATTGTGAAACTACTATCGGTCCACACATAAGTTGCTTTTAAGTAACCAAATGTAATGTTCATGTCAGCCGTGTGTATTTACTCCCTGGGTACAACGGTGTCTCTGCATCACTCCACAGGCTGTCATATGCATGCGACTGCTCAAAGGATTCTAACTCAACATCATGAATCATTCTCACCATTCTATCATCATCTATGACATCCACAGCTTCCTTCTTGTGCGATGGACAATCAGTTACTTCCTCACCATGCCATATCCACCTTGTGTATCGAAGGTTTATTCCATCACAAAGTAGGTAATCCCTTATAACTTCAACATCCCGTCTTCTCTCATTTAAACAACTAGCATATTCAATAAACTCTTCAACCTCATTCTCATATTGTTCACTTGTCCTCAAAGCATTCATCCAACTATGATCCATTTTGTTACCACCTACGCCATTCCCAATAACACTCAAGTTTAGAATAATTGTCAACACATGGAATTGCCTTTTACTATTTTGTTTTTCAAAATTTTGGCATCATTTCCCCTTAAAAGTGAGACATACCAAAATCAAAATAACAAACCATCTCAGGTTAATTTTAACGAAACTAAACTAATTAAGGCAACTCATATTTAGAACAATGTCATATTAAATACGTGCTTTTCATTTGAAACTAAAAAAACAATGAAACAATAATAATTAAACAAATAACAACTTCAATTTATCAAGTGATTGAAAAAAAAAATTACATTGGCCATGCATGTATAGTTAATAACTCTACACTTTAATTTACTAAGATATTTTGTATATTACATTGTTAAGAAAAAACTACAATTGCTAGAAATTGATTAGTTTCTCAAAATGGAAGGATCATGCCTTAATGTATAAAATACTTGAAATAAATATGTAGACTTCACTACTAGACTTCGCAATATATAAGATATAAATATTATCTTCAATATTAGCATAAAACTAATTTTCAACATAGAACCTAAGGGAGTATTAAATATAATAGGTGCTAAGTTATGGCAAAACAAAAAACAAAAAATTCAAATATCCCTAACATAATGTATGGGTGAATGCATTCACAAGTTTTAATTTCCATACAGTAAACAATAATTTATTTGGCAAGAATAAAAAAAGTCTGGTAGTCTTGTTTTAATTTTTTTGCTTCAGAAGAAAATAGACTATGCCAATCAGCAGCAGAGAGAGCAGAAAAGAATGATGTACACAAACTTTGCCATTAAATCCAATTAACATAGAAACAAACATTTTCCTGAGTCTATGCTACTATTACTATGTGCTGTAGCTTTTAGATAGAGGTCAGTTAAGAGAAACATAGGATTGCTAAGTATATGTCCTACTATGTATATTTCATATTTCTGTTATAAACCCTCAACTGAACTGAAAAAGAATGGTTAAAAAACATACACTAAAACGGCTATAATTCTAACCAAGTAACTAATTCTTAAACTAACTAACTCTCAAGACTCTCCCATCATCGTCATCATTATTATCATTATATATCACATAGTAACAATATGGGTGAGCTCAATAACGAACCTACCAAACTCTAAAGCAACACAAATATAGTAGTAATACATAATGCATTGCACCATATATACTGAGCCATATTTATTTCAACAAAAAAGAAACTGCTTAAAGAAACCCAGAACGCACCTAATTTAAGAAGCCCAGCAACCACGCATCTGATTCTGAGAATGCAAATGCAGCAACGGAAAGCAACGATGCACCTGATTCAGTGAAGAAGAGAGTTAAGAAACCTAGACATCATGCACCTGATTCAGTAAAGAAGAGAGTTAACCAGACACGACGCACCTGATTAAAGAAACCCAGCAACCATGCACCTGATTCTGAGAATCCAAATGGAGCAACGGAAAGCAATAAGAAGAGAGTATGAGAGAGCTAATGAGAATTTTAGATTTGAAATGTTGTG
This sequence comes from Inga oerstediana, assembly GCA_963210345.1. Taxonomy (NCBI): domain Eukaryota; kingdom Viridiplantae; phylum Streptophyta; class Magnoliopsida; order Fabales; family Fabaceae; genus Inga; species Inga oerstediana. Next base: position 63,193,516 of record OY723401.1, on the reverse strand, counting down.
GAGGTGAGATGATGATCTTTGCATCAATGGAAACTGCAGGGAAAACTCACGGGAGAGGGAAAACAGGGGAGATGCGACTGAATGCAAGGGGAAGAAGAAGGTAAAACTGTTGCAGCAGCTCCATGATGGGGCAGGTGACAGCCTCTTTCGCGTCCCCAGTCAAAATGGGGACATCTAAAGCTCAATTTAGACGTCCCCATTTATGCAGGAGACGTCTAAAGCCTGCTTTAGAGGTCCCCCTTTTTTCTGGGGACATCTAAAGTAGTGAATTTTTTTTAAAAAAAAAAAAATTTCATCCAGCGCCAAAGCTTCCTGCCATATATTGAACTTTGGACGTCCCTAACTTAAAAAGGGTTGTCCTTTAGGGTAGTAAAATGTCTAGTTTGTAGTAGTGGAATTTTGGATTGTGAACAAAGGTTTACATTAGAAAAATAAAATAATTATGATTTTTTTAAAAAAAGACTTTCTATGTCGTTTCTATGGCACATCCTTGGAGAAGCGCCATAGGAAGTGCCAACTTCCTACGGCACTTCTTTAGGAAAGCGCTATAGCTTTATATTTTTTTAAAAATTAAATAATCAAGCTATGGTGCTTTCATATATTCAAGAAGCGTCATAGCTTATTTTAATGGCACCAGAAGCTATGACGCTTCTCAAACGCCATAGTATTCTTTAAATTAAGAGCTACTGCTTGTATTTTTTGTAGTAGTGAATCAATTAGTAACGATATTTTTATCGATGGAACAAATTCCGTTGCTAGTCTAGTTCCGTAGCTAATTTGATGTTTTTTGTAGTGAATAGTGATATGTATAACATATTATAGTTCAATTTTATTTTTTATTTTTTATTTTTTAAGTATGGCGACATCTGATAAAGTTGGACCAAAAATTTTGAATGAACCATATTATAGCACTTCAGAATTTATAATAGAAGCGTCAAAATGACGGATGTAATATTTTCATTCCAATTATTTGCCCTTTTTTTTTCAAATTCAGTGAATGCATGGCATTGATAGGCAATCAGGTCATCTTATTGAATCCTTGTGGGGTGATATTTTTACTTAATGCTTTATTACTTGGGTATGACACATATTTGCGGTATTGGAAATTTATCTCTACGAATAAAATAATTTGTATACATCACCGATTTGTTATTAAAAATATTAAAAAGATACAACCATTATCAAATATATAATTGTAACAAATAATTAATATATATTGTCCTTCTATTAAAGAGTAAAAGAATTGTTTAGGGTTGCATGGGCATGTATAAAAAAGGTCGTTCTTGCCTATAGGCATAAGGAAGAAAGGTAAATCAGACAATTGGAGTCAAAAAAAAAAAAAAAAAGAACAGAGGAATACAAAAGAGAACAGCACGTATTCATTAATGTTATTAAGTGAATGAAACCTTTTGATTAATAATTTATCTAAAAAATTGGTTGTTGATAGAACACAATGATATACCATGACATTATATTGTATGATCCATATACATATATATAATAGACCCAATATAGTGGAACAAGGTTTGTTGTCCTTGTTGCTATTGTTAGTGTATCCCTATAAGACGCATATTTTATTTTTCATTATTCTTTATTTTTTTTTTATTGATCAAAAACTTATTTTCTACAATTGATTTCGGTTCTGGCATCTCTATCATTGTAGAAGTCAAACAAGCCAGGCCGAGGAAGCCAATCATATACACACATATGCGCGCGTTTATATTTTATTGTTTTGGTGAATAAATAATGCTACTACTTGAACACGATAACAAGTTTGGTAGATATTCATTTCCCTAGAAATTGCCTTCTCCTTCATTGTTGTGATTTTACGTGACGGTGATTATAAAAATTTGAGCTGATCTATCGTGATTGATATGTCTGGTCCAGATATCGACTATGTATGCCATGCTATTATATAAACTTCGTTAAAGAAATTGGATGAACGAGTTTTGTCACTCTACCTCTATCTAAATTGGATTATAAATAGATTTAATGTTAAATTTTGAAAAAAAAAAATTTAGTGAGTCCAAAATTACATTGCTCATGATACCCTCTCTTTGAATTTTAATCAATTTGTACCAGTTTTTAACTAATAATACTTGTAACGTTTCTTGAAGAATTAAATGTCAGCATGTCATGCTCACTTTTTATTCGAGAAAAATACTCAACTACTCATCTATTTTATCTTAATTATAGATTTTCACTTTATTTTGAAAACACATATAAACCTCTATTAAAATTAAAATATATGTTTCACAAACCTCCCTTATATTTTTAAGATTCATTTTCTACCTATCCAATTAGCAATGGACCATCAAGTTTGACTCTAAAACTTTTTTTTACTAAAATAACCCTCTTTCACATAAGATTTAGTTATACATTTATATTTATCAAAAAATTATACAATCAAAGAATAATTCTAATATATAATTTCAAAATTTCTTATATGTTATAAAATTTATTAATTTTGATTATATTACAAAATTTTATAATTTCAATTTCTCATCTTATTTAATGGAACGTGACTATTTTGGGTTATTTAAACTGGCAAATACATATTTCAAACACATGTTTTTGTTATCATATAGCAAAAATAATATAAGTTCAAGATATTATATAAATAATTCCTCTTTGGCCATTGATCCTTTTCCCTCAAAAGTGTAAACGTTCAAAAATACATTAAAGATTTGATATGATAGAGGAAAAATTAGTAAATAAAATTTATTTAAATATAAATTTTAAATAAAAAATATTTTTTAGAATCTTTTTGGAATATTCTTAATGAAATTAATGGCTTCGACCTAAGTGTATATTTTCCAAAAAGAGGGGAGGCCTATGTAATTTGGACAAAACAGAAAGGTGATTAGAGTGTTTTACTCCTTTATTTATTGATCAAGGGTATCCTTAAGTCATGTTAAGCTTGATACTAATCCCTTTCAAGACTTAGAGAACAAAGAGTTTTCAACTTTCTCAATAAGTACGTTTTTCTAGACATGAACTTGTGTTATCCTCTTTCCAATAGTAGGTTTACTTACCACCTCAACTAGCAACTACTTATTTATTAAGTTCGCTTATAATTATCAAAGATGAACAGTCATGAAAGAGCTGATTCTTAACAACAAGAATTTTTTTTCTAAAAAACTAAGGATTAAATGACTTACTAATTACAAATAATAAATACATATCCATATATTGATGTACAAAAACATAAAAACTCCAATAGACATTGTTGACTAATCTCATATGTGGCTCTAGGCAAAAAATTCATCGTCTCTTTAATTGCCATTTATTTTAATTTTTAAGGAGTTTATAGTACTCCCTCCATTCCTATATATGAGAGCCTTATTTTTTTTAATGAGCTTATCCCTAAATATAATACTTCTTTTGAGTTTGTCTTAATAGTAAATGCATTTTTTTCCATTTTGCCCTCAATTAAGTATTATACTACATACATTCCTTTTCATCCTTCTCTCATTATTACTCCCTCTCTCACCCATTTATAAATAAGGGCATTTTTGAAAGAAAAAAAACATAAATTCCCTACAACATTTAACTATTTTTAACCTTTTATTTAGAATCTCCCAATTCAGTTGAAATGTTTTTATGTATAAGGAGGAAGAGAGTAGTATACAAATTTGCCAAGGAATAGCACCGAAAATTCGACATTATTTAATATACAGTATAAAATTTCTATATACAGGACATTGTGCAAAAAAACAAGCTCTATTAAATTCTGTCATTAATTTAATGTTTTTTTTATAGTGAATGGTGATACGGATAACATATTATAGTTCAGTTTTATTTTTTATTTTCTAAATATGGCGACATCTGATAAAGTTGGACCAGAAATTTTGAATGAACCATATATAGCACTTCAGAATGTATAATAGAAGCATCAAAATGACGGATGTAATATTTTCATTCCAATTATTTGCCTTTTTTTTTTCAAACTCAGTGAATGCATGGCATTGATATGCAATCAGGCCATCTTATTGAATCCTTGTGGGGTGATACTTTTACTCAATGCTTTATTACTTGGTATGACACATATTTGCGGTATTGGAAATTTATCCGTACGAATAAAATAATTTGTGTACATCACCGATTTGTTATTAAAAAGAGTAAAAAGATACAATCATTATCAAATATATAATTGTAACAAATAATTAATATATATTGTCCTTCTATTAAAGAGGAAAAGAATTGTTTAGGGTTGCATGGGCATGTATAAAAAAGGTCATTCCCGCCTACACTACAAAAAAACCTGGAATTTGTGACGGAATTTGCGACGGAATTTAATTCCGTCGCAAATTCCGTCGGAAAACCGTCGGAAATTCTGTCGGAAAATTTTCCGACGGAATTTCGGACGGAATTTTTTCCGTCGCAAAATTTGCCACGGAAAATATTCCGTCGGAAATTCTGACCTTTGCCACGGAATTTCCGACGGAATTTTGCGACGGAATTTGATTCCGTCGGAAATTGAGAGGGAATTTCCGACGGAATTAAATTCCGTCGCAAAGTCCGACGGAATTAAATTCCATCGGAAATTCCCTCGCAATTTCCGACGGAATTTCAGACGGAATTGAATTCCGTCTCAATTTCCGACGGAATTGAATTCCGTCGGAAATTCCCTCTCAATTACCAAAAAATTTATTATTTTCAATTAATATTTTAAAAATTTAAAAATATTAATTAAAATTCCGTGGAAAAATTTAAAAATTATTTTTTAATTATTTAATATTTTAAAATTTATTTAATTTAATTTAAAAAAATTATTTTTATAAAATTTATTATTTTTAATTTAATTTTTATTATTATTTTATAATTTCTAAAATATTTTTAATTTTCAATCGTAGGTTTTGGTCCTTATAGGGGCAAAATAGTCATATAAAAAATAAAATTTATTAGTTATTAATTAATATTAGTAAATAAAATATTAGGTAATAATTACTTATTAGTTATTAATTAATGTTAATAAAAATTTAATTTTAGAAATTAAAAAAAATATGCACATAAGATTATATATATAATTGTGTGTAATAATAGAACACCAAAGTAGTCGAGCTCATCCGGTAAGGCATTGCGCGCGTACGGACGAGGTCGTGGGTTCAAACCAAAGGATGGGCAAGTTGAGTTGCATTTCTAGGAAATATGAGGTTGCGACACGTGGCGGAGGGAGGTTGCGACACGTGGTGGAGGGAGGTTGTGACATGTGGCAGACAGAGGTTGCGACACGTGGCGGATCTGAGGGTCGACGACAAGGTGGATGCCGCCGGCGATGAGGGGGCGGTTGCCGGAGTTGCCAAGTGGATTTTTAAAATTAAAAAAAAAAAAATTTTGCGACGGAATTTCCGACGGAAATGAATTCCGTCGGAAGTTGAGAGGGAATTTGAGACGGAATATTCCATCAGAAATTGAGAGGGAATTTGAGACGGAAATAATTTCCGACGCAAACTTCCGTCACAAATTCCGTCTGAAATTCCGTCGGAAATTGCGACGGAAATAAATTCCATCGGAAATTTCCGACGGAATTTGAATTCCGTCGGAAAATTTTTTGTGACGCTGTTATTACCTACGGAATCAATTCCGTCGCAAATTCCGTCGGAAATCAATTCCGTCGCAAATTCCGTCTCAAATTCCGTCGGAAACTCTAATTCCGTCGCAAATTCCGTCTCAAATTCCATCGCAAATTCAGTGTTTTTTTGTAGTATAGGCATAAGGAAGAAAGGAAATCATACAATTGAGTCAAAAAAAATTTTAAAAAAAAAAACAAGCAGAAGAATACAAAAAATAACAGTACATACTCATTGATGTTATTAAGTGAATGAGATTTTTTTATTAATAACTTATCTAAAGAATTGATTGTTGATAAAATACAATAACATACAATGACATTATACGATCCATATACATATAACAGACCCAATTTAGTGGAACAAGGTTTGCTGTCCTTGTTGATATTGCTAGTGTATTCTTATAAGACTCATATTTTAATTTTCATTATTTTTTTTTATTTTTTGTTTTTTATTGATGAAAACCTTATTTTGTACAATTGTTTTCGGTTATGGCATCTCTATTATTGTTGAGGTCAAACAAGACAGGCCGAGCAAGCCAATCATATATACACATATGCGCGCATTTTATATTTTATTGTTTTGGTGAACAAATAATGCTACTACTTGAACACGATGACTAGTTTGGTAGATATTCATTTCCCTAGAAATTGCCTTCTCCTTCATTATTGTGATTTTCCGTGACGATGATTATAAAAATTTGAGCTGATCTATCGTTATTGATATGTCTGGTCCAGATAATCGACTATGCCGTGCTATTATATACACTTCATTAAAGAAATTGGATGAACGAGTTTTGCCACTCTATCTCAATCTAAATTGGATTATCGATAGATTTAATGTTAAATTTTGATAAAAAAATTTCGTGAGTCCAAAATTACATTTCTCATGATACCCTCTCTTTGAATTTTCATTAATTTGTACCAGTTTTTAACTAATACTTGTAACGTTTCTTGAAGAATTCAATGTCACCATGTCATGCTCACTTTTTATTGGAGAAAAATACTCAACCACTCATCTATTTTACCTTATACAGACCTCCCCTTTATTTTAAAAACTCATAAAAATCACTATTGAAATTAAAATATATGTTGCACAAACCTCCCTTATATTTTTAAGATTTCTTTTTTATTCATCCAACCAGTAGTGAAATGTTAAGTATAACTCTCAAACCTTTTTTTTACTAAAATAACCCTCTTTCACATAAGATTTATTTAAACATTTATATTTATCAAAAAAATTATACAACCAAAGAATAGTTCTAATATATAATTTCAAAATTTCTTATATGTTATAAAATTTATTAATTTTGATTATATTACAAAATTTTATAGTTTCATTTTCTCAACATATTTATTGGAACGTGATTGTTTTGGATTTTTAAAATTGGTAAACACATATTTCAAACACATGCTTTTGTTATCATATAGTATAAATAATATAAGTTCAAGATATTCTAAAAATAATTCCTCGCTGGCCATTGATTTATTTCCCAAAAATTTGTAAACGTTCAAAAGTGCATTAAAGATTTGATATGATAGAGGGAAAATTAGTAAATAAAATTTATTTTAATATAAATTTTAATTAAAAAATATTTTCTAGAATATTTTTGGAATATTTTTAATGAAGTTAATGGTTTCGACCTAATTATATATTTTCCAAAAAAACGGGAGGTCCATGTAATTAGGATGAAACAGAAGGATAATTAGAGTATTTTACTCTTTTATTTATTGACCAAGAGTATCCTTAAGTCATGTTAAGCTTGACATTAGCCCCCAAGACTTAGAACACAAAGAGTTTTCAACTTTCTCAATAAGTATATTTTTCAAGACATGAACTTGTGTTATCCTCTTTTCAATAATAAGATCACTTACCACCTCAACTAAGATCACTTACCACCTCAACTAACCAATTGCTTCTTTACTAAGTTCACTTATAATTATCAAAGATGAACAGTCATGAAAGAGCTGATTCTTAACAACAAGATTTTTTTCCTAAAAAATTAAGGATTAAATGACTTACTAATTGCAAATAATAAATATATATCCATATATTGATGTACGAAAACATAAAAACTCCAATAGACAATGTTGACTAATCTCATATGTGGCTTTGGCCAACAAACTCCACTTGGCTTTTCTTCAATTCACCAGCTCTACCGCAGTATACGCTCTATATATTTTATTTGCTTCTGAACTAGCATAGGAAGCAGCGTCCATTGAATCCAAGCCCACTTGTGTCACGTTGCTTAAAAGACACATAATAAATAATCATTTAAATGGTTCCAAGTTCTCGGAGATAATAGAAATTAAAATTACCAAAGGTGAGAGGTAGGTGGTAGCTGGGTAAGAACGAAACTATATAAAGGGAGGTATGAGGTTGAAGAGAAGAGCAAAAAGAAGTCCTAATTTGGGAAGAAGATGGGGTCCAAAATGGCCTCTGCTACTCTCACTCTCTTCTTAGCTATTTTGTGTGTGAGTGCTAATAACTACGTTGACTCCTCCGCTCATCCTCCTCACTCTCTGCCGCACATCTACCACTCTCCACCCCCGCCTCCGGTGGTGCACACTCCTCCTAAGGCACCCTACCACTACACTACTCCTCCTTCACCTCTGGTTCATCATTACGCTCCCCATCCGGTCTACCACTCTCCACCACCAGCCAAGAAACCTTACAAGTATCCATCTCCACCTCCTCCGATTCACCACTACACTACTCCTCACCCGGTCTACCATTCTTCTTCACCACCAAAGAAGCCATACAAATACCCATCTCCTCCTCCTCCGGCTCACCACTAATCTCCTCACCCGGTTAACCACTACGCTCCTCACCCGGTCCACCATTCTCCTCCACCACCGGTCCACGTCTACCCGAAGCACCACCCACACCATCACCATCACCCACAGCCTCATCCACACCCAAAGCCAGTTTACCACTCTCCTCCTCCTCCTCCAGGTCACAAGCCATACGCCCATTCTTCCCCACCCCCTCCTCACCACTACTAGAAAATGCTTCTCAATTTCTGCCTTTCCATGGTAAATTTACCTTTCCCTTCAATCTTTGTCCACATTGTTCGTTTTATGAAATGAAAAAGGATATGTATTTTTGTCTATAAAGTTAGAATCAACAATGTGGTATTCATCATTAAGTAATGATTATATCATGGAGAAATTTTCATTATCATTGACTTCTCAAATAGCAAGTACTAGAATATTTTATTTGTTATAAACACGCTCCTCCTAATAATTTAACGATAGAAACGGGTGCTGTTCCTCTCATATGTATATTTCGATTGTTGTGATTATATCAGCTGGGTGGTGCAATATAATGACATGAACTGATGATTTGTATAATGTGTTAACAGGATCTAGTAATGTGAGCAAATAGAGATCGCGATGGATGGAACGAAGCACTTTATAATACAGCAAAAAGGAAAAGAGGAGAACATTTCTACGTTTTATGTACAATTTTTAAAATAATAAATGCATTGCTTAAATTTGTTTATTCTCATTCCATTACAGTATTGGCTTCATCTTCAAATATTTGTTTTTCTTTATTATGTATTGGGACAGAAGTGATCTGGCGCTGCCCTCAAAATCCGTGTATTTGTGCTTTGCTAAGCATGGATATTACAATATGCATGCATTCAATAAAACTATAGAACATATTTTCTTTGTGTCGGTGTCCCTCGAAGGTGTCAATATTGTGGCCCTTTTATTTACAACACGTTTTTTAAGAAATTATGAAGATTTAATAGCACGACTTTGTTAGTCCTAAAAACGCATCACTTTGAAAAGCTCAAATTAATATTAATATAAAATAGAAAATATACAGAGAATTACGTTGTTCGTTGTTTATGAAGAAGGTATCACAATGTCTTTTGGTAAAAAAAAATGTCTGAAAACCTGGGATGGTTTCTAAATGTATCACCTAAATGGGATGATGAGCTCTTCTCGCCACTAACAAAGTCCTTAAAAATTAGATGTGTTCCCACCAAAAAAAGTTCTAAAGCATATATGTATAAGACTTATTTTATTTCAGTTGATTACAAGAAATAGAGTTTCTTAATTAATTAAATTTAATTATTTTTTAATTTTATATTGGTAAATATATACAATTACAAATATATTTTATCAAATATTAATATTTATTTTACAAACAAAATTTTTTTTATATGGTTCTTTCATTAGATTTGAGCATTGTCAAGCCGAATTGGTGGTAGATCTCTCAAAGTTACTTTTGATATTTACTCGAACTTGAGCTTGAGGCTTACTGTCAAATTAAAGCCTCAGAGCCCCTTCCACTCTATGGACTCCCACTAACTAATATTTCAGAATATATCACTGTCTTAAACAAAACCTACAATATGGACTCTTTATAAATCCGCCTTAAGTGGCAAATTTAGCGCTTCTTCCTATAAGAAGTTTAGGTGTACTTGGAATCCGACTAACTCGCTGAAGTGGTACCTATATAAGATCGGAACACTGATGCGGACTCTGAGAATGTTACACAACAAATACACCATGGAAAGAAGAAGGAGAGAATAATCTTTAAAGGAAGTAAATAGACATATACTATATGTGTATTATCCCATGTCACCCTTGAACCCTTATGAACTCACATACATATAGGCTTGATAAGTAAAATATTTGCATATTTATTTTTCCTTATATGATGATTTTATGGACGATATTTGCATTTAATATAATAAATTTGGGTGTGATTGATCAATAAATAATTTTTTTGGAATAAATAGCATTTTTTTTTAAAAAAAATGAAAGTACTGTAGCAACCGCAGGGCACTGTAGCAGCCACCAGGCACTGTAGCACACATTTTTTCCCTTATAAATAGAGATCAAGGCCAAGCTCAAAGGGGAGGAGAGGAAGAGAAGTAGAGGTTTCCTTCTCCGACAGGGAGAGGTCCTTCTCTGACCGAGAGAGATCTTTCTCAAACATTTCTAAGTTCTTTGTGTTGTTTTTTTTTAGATTTAATTTCATGTATTGCATGCCTCCATCTTGGAAGGCTTATGATTGTATTACTTTCTGTATGCCTCCATCTTGGAAGGCTTAGGATTGTATTACATTTTGCATGCCGCCTACATGGAAGGTTTTACCTCCTAAATGGACGGCTAGATTTTTTCATTTTCATGCATCTTTTGGTTGTATATTTATGTTTGAGAATTTAATATTCAAGTTTATGCAGTATTTTTGAGGATTTCATTCTAGCTTTATATAATTTATTTTGGTTTTGTTTTTAATTTTATCATGAGCTAAATTTTCATTTTCCTGGGGTGATGACGTAACTTACTAATGACGGATTGAATTCTAACTTATTAAATCTAGTTTCAATTTCTCCTTCATGATTGAGTTTTAATTATTATTCTTAATGATTTTGATTGACTAGCCATCTTTTGAATGATTTCAATATACATGTTGAGACCGGAAGGAGATACATGTGTGTAGACCCTATAATTAAAACCATGACTTGCATATGAAATAGGAATATATTCATATGAGTTATGTAGTCTTACTGAGTTCCATAAATCTTAATGCATAATTAATTACTTAAATTCATATAGGAATATATTGGATTAGCAATTGATTATAGAATTGGTTGACCTTCGAAGAGGCTAGTAATTAAATTAGGGAAACTCGACTATCAATCATGTGGAATAAATTGGGCTAGAATAGATAAGTGATTCAATCCGGAATTTGTGAAGTGAAATCTAATCCCTATGACTTTTTCTCATATTTGCTTTCATATCATCTGCATTCATATTTAATTGTCTTTCTTTTATTTTGTACTCTCAATCACCAACTAATCAATCGACTAAATAGAGTTAAAATTGCTCATTTTGGTACTTAGTGATCAATCCTCGTGGGAACGATACTCTACTTACTTCTATATTACTTGATTACGACAGTTTACACTTGCACTATTTAATTGATCATCTGCACACGTATCAAGTTTTTGGCACCGTTGCCAAGGATTGTTGTCATTAATATCAATACCAAGTAATTTTAATACTAATTTAGTCTTCATATAAAAATTTCAAAAAAAATTGGATTATTCACAGCATTCATTTGGTTTAATTACTGATAACTTGTCATATCTTAGTTCTTTTTCTAGAATGCATGTGAATGGAATGAGACAAGAAAATATAAATGCTGGTTGGATTGAAAATTCTTCTCCTTATAATTGTTTTTCTTATGCTTATTGTGGAGAGTGTCATTCTTATGAGCATTGCCCATACAGCAATACCAGTTATTATGTGAGAGATGATTTCAATATAAACCAAACTTGGTTTGATTATTCCTTTTATCCTAGTGGAATTTTAGAGCAACAAGAATCTTAGGATCCATATGTCAGGTATTGTCCTAATCCTCCTTTCTACTCTTATCCATATATTGAAGAACACACTGTTGAGTATAAGGAAAAGTCTGATTTAGAAAGATTAATTGAGGAGTTTGCGGAATCAACAGAGAGATTTTGTATAGAGAAAAAGGAAAGTGACACTAGAGTTGAGTCAAGTGTCAAAAATATTGGAATATATGTGAGTCAAATTATTGCGTCACTTGAAACTATGAGGCAAGATAATTCTTTGAGCATTATGACCATTTCTTGTGTTGATGATGATTATTGTGAGGAAATTGAGGATGTGGAATTAAATGAAACCTTAGCTCTTGTGGAATGTGAAAAGGAACTTGAAATCACTTTTGGAGAGATTAGTGGGTGTAGTCTAGATGAGGTTCCGGTTATGGAACCTGATTCTTGTCATTTTGATGTTGAAACTAATGAGGATGTTCCAAAAGATGTTGTTCATGTCTCTCCTGTTGAAGTATTGACTCTTACTTATGAGAGTCAAGTGGATTTTGTTGGATGCTCTAAAATTTTGAAAATTCCTAAATCTGTTTGCAAATACATGCATGTTGTGCTTTATTTGAATTCAGTATATAATTGTACTCTAAAATTGTCTATGATTGAAGAAGTACAATTAATTACTTTGAATGATCATTTCTTGTGTATGAACTATTGTTGCTTGAAAGGAAATAAAGACAAGGTGATCCTGGTGTTTGATACTTTTGATTAGTAGTTTATGTTTGGAAAGTCTGGCTGAAGACTATAAATTTAGCGCTGCTTGGGAGGCAACCCAAGGTTTGGTTTGATATTTTGTTGTGATTTTGCAGGACTTCTGGTAACTCCTGATGATGTATTCTACTTTGATAGTTTAAAAAAAACAAAAAAAAGAAAAAAATAAAATAAAAAAATTTTTGGTTTTGTCTTTGTCTAGCTAAAGACGTTAAAGAAGGGCAGCTATTTGGGAGGCAACCCAAAACTTCTTTCCTACTCTCAGTTTTCTTTATTACTCTCTCATTTTTCTTTCCTACTCACCGAAACACACTATACTGCATTGAGCATTTTAGTTTTCATCATTTTCATTTTAAGTTGCCATGGAGGAATCTCTTGCAAAACTTATGAACATGTTTCCCACTCTTCCCAAATATGTGCTCAGGAAGATCTATAATAGTTGACTTGAAAGGATGATGATATTCAATCGTTTGGGCCTTCCTGTGGCTGAATGGGAAGAAGTTCTCACTCCAAAAAGAGAAGAGCTAAAAGAATGAAGGTCTGCCATAAATGTGCAAGGTGGAATTGTGATCAGCACTGTAGGAGTAAAGGTATGGTTTCTATAAATCGAGAAGATAAAATCAAATTTATAAAGGATGGACTGAGTAAGGAGTCACTGGATGATATCATTCAAACTCTTGAGACGCATCCGAGTGGTGATGTTCATCGTATTCTTCTTGATTTAGCAAACATATTCAACAGAGAAAAAGAGTGCTATTGTCTCGGGAATTTGACGTTAAAAGACCCTGTTTGCCAGTTTATAAGAAAACTGGATGGGAAGTAAATCCTCGATTCATAGAAATCGTTTAAGCCATTACTAGACATAAAACCAGAGGAAGATGTGAGCCAAAATCACAACTACTGACATAATCATGCTTTTGTTTTAATTTTCCTTATCCTTTCTGTCACTTTTGTCTAATCTGTCTTATTTTTTCAGCAACTTTTATTTAATATGTCTTTTCTTTTTAGTAATGTTTAACTTTCTTTCCTCTTTTTCTTCACGCAAATTACGCCAGTCATTCATGTCAAATTCTTTTCAATTTTTTTGAAAAATGAGTGATTTGTATGATTTTGTTGTCGCTGCTTTAGTGTTATATATATGTACTATTTCATTTGTAAATATGCAAACTTCCATTTGTAAATATGAATTCTTCCTCTTGTAAGCATACATGGTCCAAGAGAAACAAAGAGAAAAAGGGTATCACACAAAAATGTAGATTTACATCTATTTGCATTTTTGGTGAAACTGATTTGGGCAAGAAAGGAGAGTTTATAACAGTAGCAAACGAACTTGGAATTGCATTAGCTGTAAGAAAAATCAACTTTGTGTACGGGGGAGGCATCCAGGGCCTTGTGGCCATTTCTGCATCCATGAATGGAAGCAAGGGTTTAAGTATAAGGGTGAAGGAGTTGGAAGATCACATTTTTTCCTTAAGACAAGAGTTACAGGTTTCGAGCTTGCCTGAACGGATGGGAGTAATGTTATACCATGCTCAAGTTTTTATTGCTCTACCCGGTGGTTTGGAGACATTGGATGGCATTTCTAGTGTTGCATATTGGGCTAAGTTAAACTATCACAAAAAAAACCATTAGGATTGTTAAATGTTAATGGTTTTTATGATAATCTGTTGTCTTTTCTTGATCATGCTGTGGAAACAGGATTCATACCCTAAGCGACTCGCCACTCCATAATTGCTGCACCAACTGCTGATCAGCTGCTCGATCAATTGCAAACCTATGAACCTAAACCAGATCTACTCATCAAGCAAATAGGTGAGCAATCTTCAGATAGCAGTCAGAAGCAGAACCCAGATACCACTTTTAGGTTGTAACTTTCCTTAATCTCTTGGTTTTACTTTATTGTGTGTTTATGTTTAAAAAACACCTCCTCTAAGCTCTAGAAGACATTGGGGACAATGTTTGATTTGTTGGAAATTGTGCCCTAAGGGCCAATCATTGTACTTTGAACATTATTATTTTAATAAATATTTCTCCATTCTGTTATTATATTATTTGCATGTTAAACTGTGATAATTGTATCCTTGGATAATTCATAAATATTGTCCTAAAAAGTCCCTGGTCGGTCATCTATGCTGGAGCAGAGATGAAACAAGATCAGTATGACTTTGATAAGATATGGAGATACGAATCAAAGTCTTAGGCACTTGTAAGAGTACAAGGTACTGGACCGACCCACTATGAGAAAGCTACATGGATCAAGTCATAAGCTTTTCTCATGTATAACCACGTCACAATGCCCTTAGACCTGAGGTCATCATGGATTCCTACATGAGAGTTGCTAAGTTTTGAACTAGTCAAAAGTCACTTTTGACCGGGTTATGATAAAGGCTATGATCGGGCTTGGTGGTTTTTCGTGCAGAGGAATATGAATGATCAAGATGGAATTTGTCCCTCACATTAGTAGAGAGATATTACTGGGCCCCTCGATGAGTGAGTCTGAGAAATGTATGGCCATACTATGATGAAAGGAGTTTTTGTCTCTGTTATCAGGCTACTCAGGAATCGAGAAAGTAATGGTCAGGAACAAGAGGATGACATTATCCATACCTTATCCTTGATCGATATATCATGTGACAAAAGGGACGTGACATGGTTGTATGACAGGTTGCATCGTGATAACGATCCTCATATGAATTGGGTAGTCGTAATGTCTTGCTAGAGGCCGCTTGCGACTTTTGGGTTAGTATAGTTATTGGCCCACTGCCAACTTCATATGGGCCTACAGGGTCGCATACAAGAATGACCCAACACGAGATAATGTTTAATTTAGGGTGGACGAATTTTATATTTATATATATAATATAAAATTCATTAATAATATTATATAGATATATATATATATTTTCGGAATATATATCTTATATATATATATATATGTATATATATATTTTATGATATTATTATACTGTGTTAGTTTTAAATTTAATTTATTAAGATATATTAAATTTAATAACTAACATGATAGAGATATAGTATCTCAGATTTAATTTATGAAGATAAATTAAATCTAATGGCTCTTTATTTGGATTAAATAAATAGGTTAAATTAAAACTGTTGGACAGATTTAATTTAAACTGAATTTATTTAATTAGCTCATCAAGATAATTAATTGTTAATTAATTTTGAAATTAATGATGATTAATTTTGAAATTTGAAAATAGCCCTCATAGGTTATAAACTTAATAGAGCAGATATATTTATACGCACATGAGAATTGAGAGCCGCAAGTGAAACCCTAGGAGACATTAGACGCACTAGCGCGCAGTCTCGGTTGGAGATCATTCGTTTGGATACTGGTAGAGGGAGCGGACCTGACGTGTTGGCTCCTAGAGATCGTGAAAACTCTGAATCATCAAAAGGTATGAATCCTTCCAACTTGGTTTAAACGCCGTTGATAGATCCTCGATTAGGATCGGTGAAAATTTTAAAATTCTTCCGCTTTGCCTACCTATTCTAACATGATTTAGGTTGGGGGAGGAGAAAAAAAAATTTGTTTTTTCTTTAGTAAGTTAGTAAAACCATTAGATGCATGGGGTGTGGAAAAAAATGGCAGAGTAAGGAGTTATTCTTAACTCCTGAGAGGCATTTCATTAGTTGCATTTTATTAGTTGCATGATTTTTTTTATCTTGTTTTTTAAAAAAATCATCTTGTTCAAGTGTTTTGTAATGATCTTAAGAAGTATATAAGTTTTAAGTATGGATCAATTGAATTTAGAGATTTTATAGCATGAATGAACAACTGATTGTTGCAATTGGTAATGAATTTTGATATTGAATGAACTGAGTTTAAAAATTCCTAGCCATGAGCTTCTGAGCCTATAATGATTATTTCTCTTGTGTGTAATATTCACCTATTAAGTTGTCACTCTAGAACTTGGTTTAAATCTGGTTGAAATTACATCACACGTGCACATTCAAAAATGATAAAGGCATTCATTTTTTTTAGCTAGAGCCAAATAGCCAACCTTGCAATTATACCGTTGATAAGCCCCTTTGAGCCTAATTGACTGTTTCTTTGTTTTCAATCCATTAACATGTGTTTTAATGATATATCAAGTGCTTTTACCTTATTCAGAAGATTAGTGGAGCAGTTGAAATTTTTTTGAAATGGGCTTTTGACAAAGTGTGGAGGTGTATCTATCATCAACTTTATAGTTGCAATTCAATAAAAAAAAATAAAAAAAATAAAAAATAAAAAAGAAGGAAAAAATTATGAAAAAAAAGAAAGAAAAAAAATGTTAAGTGTTTGAATTGTGGGTTGTTGTGATGAGATAAATTTACAAGTAACCAATTTTTCAATTACTCTATTTCTTTAGCATTTCATATCATGTCTTACATTCCTTTACCTTAACCCCATTACAACCCTTAATAAGTCCTTTTGATTTAAATTATGCATGTGAATTAGGTAGTGGAGATTGAGATTTTTAGCAAGCCTATGGTAGTGCAATTTTTTCGGTTGAATTTGAGCGAAACACTTACCCTTGAACACTTGAGAGATTGAGAGAATGAGCTACAAGTACAAACTCGGTTTATTCATTTTCAATTAAAGTTACCAGTTTATATTTTCGTTGATTCAATAATACTATGATATCTTTATTTTTCAATTGTGTTCTTACTTATGACCTGACACTTCTGATTTTGTTGGAAGCACATATTATTTACTTCTTATCCGAGGACGTCCAAGAGTTAAGTGTGGGGGAATTTGATAAGTAAAATATTTGCATATTTATTTTCCCTTATATGATGATTTTATGGACGATATTTGCATTTAATATAATAAATTTGGGTGTGATTGATAAATAAATAATATTTTTGGAATAAACAGCATTAAAAAAAATGAAAGTATTGTAGCAGCCGTCAGGCACAGTAGCAGCCACCAGGCACTGTAGCACCCGCGCGAGCACTGTAGCAGACGCAAGATCACTGTAGCAGACTCCGGACACTGTAGCAATACTGTAGCACACATTTTTTCCCTTATAAATAGAGATCAAGGCCAAGCTCAAAGGGGAGGAGAGGAAGAGAAGCAGAGGTTTCCTTCTCCGACAGGGAGAGGTCCTTCTCTGACCGAGAGAGATCTTTCTCAAACATTTCTAAGTTCTTTGTGTTGTTTTTTTTTAGATTTAATTTCATGTATTGCATGCCTCCATCATGGAAGGCTTATGATTGTATTACTTTCTGTATGCCTCCATCTTGGAAGGCTTAGGATTGTATTACATTTTGCATGCCGCCTACATGGAAGGTTTTACCTCCTAAATGGACGGCTAGATTTCTTCATTTTTCATGCATCTTTTGGTTGTATATTTATGTTTGAGAATTTAATATTCAAGTTTATGCAGTATTTCTGAGGATTTCATTCTAGCTTTATATAATTTATTTTGGTTTTGTTTTTAATTTTATCATGAGCTAAATTTTCATTTTCCTGGGGTGATGACGTAACTTACTAATGACGGATTGAATCCTAACTTATTAAATCTAGTTTGAATTTCTCCTTCATAATTGAGTTTTAATTATTATTCTTAATGCTTTTGATTGACTAGCCATCTTTTGAATGATTTCAATATACATGTTGAGACCGGAAGGAGATACATGTGTGTAGACCCTATAATTAAAACCATGACTTGCATATGAAATAGGAATATATTCATATGAGTTGTGTAGTCTTACTGAATTCCATAAATCTTAATGCATAATTAATTACTTAAACTCATATAGGAATATATTGGATTAGCAATTGATTATAGAATTAGTTGACCTTCGAAGAGGCTAGTAATTAAATTAGGGAAACTCGACTATCAATCATGTGGAATAAATTAGGCTAGAATAGATAAGTGATTCAATCCAGAATTTGTGAAGTGAAATCTAATCCCTATGACTTTTTCTCATATTTGCTTTCATATCATCTGCATTCATATTTAATTGTCTTTCTTTTATTTTGTACTCTCAATTACCAACTAATCGATCGACTAAATAGAGTTAAAATTGCTCATTTTGGTACTTAGTGATCAATCCTCGTGGGAACGATACTCTACTTACTTCTATATTACTTGATTACGACAGTGTACACTTGCACTATTTAATTGATCATCTGCTCACGTATCAAGGCTTCCTCATGCTTCTTCCTCAATTGATGTATCCATTCTTTATCAAGGGACATATTCTATCAGCTTAATCATTCAAATTAGAATGATTGGGGAATATCACATACATCCACCTAAGTTTTTCTATTATTTATACTTTGATTCCAATGCTATTGGATTTGGGCCTTAATCCACCAAAGGTGGACTAGGTATATTTTAACATCTCCCACTCACACATGGTGGATTGGATGTTATGGGTTCAATCTCTCTCTTCCATCTCTCATATTAGGAGCTTTTCAGTTACCGTATAGGCATGACGTCTCCATTTGGGCGCTTGTACTAGAAATCACTTTCTTTAGATATTAGTATAAGACAACCCTATAGTGCAACTCAGTATTGATATAGCCCCTCAGATGTCTTAGATTTACAAACAAAAACTTTTCTCATGGCACTACTACAAACAGCGTTTTTAACGTCCCTTTTTTTGGCACTTTTAGCAATAATGTCTCTAAAAAAAGGGATATCTGAAGTGGGACTTTAGACGTCCCTATTTCAAAAAAGGGACATTTAAAGTAAGGACTTTAGACATCCTAAATGGAGAAAAGGGACGTCTAAAGTCCCAAATTAGAAAAGGGACGTCTAAAGTTCACTACAGGTGACTTTAGACGTCCCTTTTCTAATTAGGGACGTCTAAAATGAGGACTTTAGACATTCCTATTGAGAATAGAGACGTCTAAAGTCCCCTACACAAGGACTTTAGATGTCCCTTTTCTTCATTTGGGATATCTAAAGTCCCCTACCCAGCTAAAAAAATAAATTAATAATCATACTACTTGTTTTATATATTGAGGAAACTACACTAATAATCATACTAATATAACCTAAAAAAAATAAAACCAACCATATTGCATATTATATATGGATTATGGATGCAATGAGATAATTATATTTTTTTTTTGTATTTATATTGATAATAAATAAATTTCATTATACTACTTTTCTTATTTTTTATTTTGTGCAAACTTACATGTTAGTTAGCCAACAAACACATACCGATTAGTGAAAGTTAAAGCGTGTTGATTAAAGGCCTAACCTTTTACAATGAGCCAATCTTGACAGATACATATGGATTTAATTTGGCTTCTTTTACTTTCATTGATATAATTAATTCTCATTAATTTAAACCAAATAGAGCTCCACGCACAGAAGGAAAAAAATTACTCTGTTTAATTGTTGTTCATTTTATCAAAATTAATCAAAAGCTCCATTTATTTATAATATACATATTTATTTCGCTCAATTTCCATGCTCCAAACATATAAAACAAAAAATTAGTATTGCATAACTACTAACAATGAGTTTATGATTCTGGCAAAAAAAAAAACAATCAAAAGGGAAAATCACTCTAGTAACTGGAATCATATAAATAAATTAAAAGCATTATAATAATTTCACACTGCAAGTTTAACTTAATTCTTCATGTAAATTTACATTTAAAAAAAACAAACCTGATGAAAGGAAGGAGAGGGCCAGCCGACGGTGTCACTGTTAGGATCGGTAGGCACAGCGGAAGAATTTTAAAATTTTCACTGATCCTAATAGAGAATCTATCAATAGCGTTTAAACTGAGTTAGAAAGATTCATATCTTTTTCAATTCAGGGTTTTTGATCTCTAGGAGCCAACACGTCAGATCCGCTCCCTCTACCGGTATCCACACGAATGCTCTCCAACACAGACTACGTGCTAGTACCTCATCCGTGTATGAGTATATCTGCTTTATCACACGAATGTCTCTTAGGGTTTCTCTTGCTGCTCTAAATTCTCATCCGTGTATGAGTATATCTGCTTTATCAAGTTTATAACCTATGAGGGCTATATTCGAATTTCAAAATTAATCTTTATTAATTTTGAAATTAAATGAGCTAATTAAATAAATTCAGCTTAAATTAAATTTGTCCAATAGTTTTAATTTAACCTATTTATTTAATCCAAATGAGCCATTAGATTTAATTTATCTTCATAAATTAAATATGAGATACTATATCTCTATAATGTTAGTCATTAAATCTAATTTATCTTAATAAAATTAAATTTAGAACTAACACAATATAATAATATCATATAATATAATATATATATGCACATATATATAAAATATGTATTTCAAAAATACATATATATATATAATATTATTAACGAATTTTATAAAAAATATATATAAATATAAAATTCATTCACCCTAGATTAAACATTATCTCGTGTTGGCCCATTCTTGTGTGTGTTCCTGTAGGCCCATACAAAATTGGCAGTAGGCCAATAACTGTACTAACCTACAAGTCACAAGTGGCCTCTAGTAAGACATTACGACTACCCAATTCATATGAGGATCGTTAACAAAATGCAACTTGTTATACAACCATGTAACATCCCTTTTGTCACACGATATATTGGTCAAGGATGAGGCATGGATAATGTCATCTTCTTGCTCTTGACCGTTACTTTCTTGATTCCTGAATAGTCTGACAATAGAAATGGAAACTCCTTTCCATCGTTGTATGGCCATACACTCACTCATCGAAGGGCCCAGTAATATCTCTCTACTAATGTGAGGGACAAATTCCATCTTAATCATTCATATTCCTTTGCATGAAAAACCACCAAGCCCGATTATAGCCTTTATCATCACTCGGTCAAAAGTGACTTTTGACTATTTGAAAGCTTAGCAATTCTCATGTAGGAATCCATGATGACCTCAAGTCAAAGGGCATTGAACGTTGTTATACATGAAAAAAGCTTATGACTTGATCCATGTAGCTTTCTCATAGTGGGTCGATCCAGCACCTTGTATTCTTACAAGTGTCTAAGACTTTAATTCGTATCTCCATATCTTATCAAAGTCATACTGGTCTTGTTTCATCTCTGCTCCCGCATAGATGACCGACCAGGGACATTTTAGGACAATCTTTATGATTTATCCAAGGATACAATTATCACAGTTAACATGTAAATAATATGATAACAAAATGGAGAAATTGCATTAAATTAATAATGTTCAAAGTACAATGATTGGCCCTTTGGGCATAATTTCCAACATTCTATGTGCCCAACCAAGATGGAGAGAAGACGTTGGAGGAGGTACGCTAAAGGGTGGAAGAAATTAAGCAAGAAGACAGTGTGGAGAGGGTGTGTGTTGGCAATAGAAGGAGGAGGAAAAAAGCAAGACAGTGTAGAGTGCTGATAATGGAAAGGAGGAGGAAGAGTAAAGTAGGAAATGGAAATGAAGAAAAGAAGACGAAGTGGGAAATAATGAAGTAATTGGAGTTGTTGGTAGAAGAGAAAAGATGGAAAAGCAAGGGGGGATGGCGCATGTCAGATTGTCTGACATGCGCAGGCGTCACAAAATTTATTTGGGATGCCTAAACCCTACTTTAGGTGTCCCAAATAGGTTTTGGGCCGCCTAAATTTAGGACACCTAAAGGAAGTCAAAGTTTTTTTTTTTATTTTTTATTTTTGGCGCCAGGGGGAATCTTTAGGCATCCCTATTGCAATTTGGGACGTCTAAACTCTACTTTAGGCGGCCCAATTCAAATTTGGGATGACTAATGTTTTGATTTCGCTACTTTATTTATAAAAATGCCACTACCTCTATGTTTTTACCTCTCTTTTTAAAAAGCGATGTCTATAGGGGTAGTAATATCTTTAACTTATAGTAGTGCGGCCAAACTAACCACTTTTAAGTGAGTATAAAACTCTGATTACCTTTCGCGTGTTCATAGTGTCCAAACTTATAAAATTACATAAGGATATCAAAAGGGACCAGTCTCAGACACGAGCATAGATGTCTATATTCTAAGTAATCTTCCTTTCACCCATATATCACTTTGATATGATTTAACCGCTTTCCTAACATAATACCTTTAGATCACATCAATCATGATCATAGGGCAAAATGCTAAAATAGCAAACATTGAAACATATCTCCATGATCATGTCAAAGTCAAAGAACATCATTGAAAGTGTTAACCTTTTTGGGACTCATAAAGCAACAGAGCAAGGACCCGTTCTCTTGCTTCCTATTTGCAGTTCTTTGGCACATGTGGTATGAATCGCACACTATGATGTTACTCTTATACTATAAGGGCATATGTTGTTTTAATTTTATCATTAACACTATATAGACTTAAGTCTAGACACTCACAGTATCGAAATCCAAATTCTTCAACTCCACCCATATTACATGGTGTTAATTTTGAAAAATTTGTTGTATTGCTATAGGTATCATGGACGTGGGTTTTCATGATTCGATCCTTATTTACAATCATGGATCTTATCTTGACTTACTGTACTTTCAATTAAGGTCATCTATAGTTTGTGTTTCTTCTATACCATATCAATTCTCTCGTTGCTTTGTTGGTGAAACAACTGTCTTATCTTTGCACACTCCTCCTGTGTGTCAAAGGCAGTCACTCATGTGAGCAAGCTAACCTCATCAACATATACAGCATACTAAACATTATATACTTGCACATACATTTAAAGCGATAATGAAGTATCTATTACTTCATACCTATACATGACAAAGGACAAAACACTCATATGTAACACCCTACTTCTTATTTCAGCATTTTCAGAGTGCTTAAGCGCAATTTGGCGGGCACACAAGAATAGCATAAGAATATACTGATAATATGTACATGATTATTTTATAGGAATTCCCCATCGGGTGTGTGAACAACAATTATAGACCTTGAATTAATAAAAATGGTCCTCAGATAACCAACAGTGTTGTTTGATCAGAACCAGAACATCAGTTGCTGGTAAGTACGCTCTCACCCCTTTGAGTCGCTATTCTTTCCTGGAATATTTTTAATTTGAAAAAGGGTGAGATTCAAATGAATCTTAGTAGTAACATACAACCAATCATATAAAAAGTGAAAAATTAAATATTTCATGCTTCATGTTATGCAACATATTAACAATAATATCACGACATGTATACATGAGTTAAGGCTTCTCCTCCACTATCCGTAAACCTTGGTTGGGTTCTTACTTGACAACCAGGTAAAAGTGCTTACTCGCACAAATTGCCCTCCTCAGCAAAACCATGTTCATTAACTATATCACAGAAGATGGCATGCACAAACATATAAAATATTCACATAGTTTATGAAAGATAGAGTTACTACCTTAAATCCCTTTTTGCAATAAAGATTAATCCTTAAATTGATCCGGCTCTAGCTCAGCAGTATAGTCCTAAAAATCCAAGTTTATATGAATTAGGTTAAAACTTATTCATGTATCACTTTAAGCTCTTCCACATTATTTTTGTTGGTTATATTAGTCTAATTTTGAAAAAGTACCAAAATGGCCCTAGGGACCCAGTCTAAGCCCCTTTTTACCCCGTTTGACTGTACTTTTCTAAAAATTATGACCTGGGCTATCCCTACACAGTTTTGCATGTGGAATCCAGTTTTGAGCTTGGTTTTCTCAAAATCACTGCCAAATGACAGTTTTGCCCTTGACAGCCCCTACTTAGGGTGTTAAGGGTATTTTTGTCATTTCACTGTCTAAAGCTTTTCTCACAACATGATCAACATCAACCCTACACAAATTTCCCTCCTAAACATAATGGAACCATCAAATTGATGAAATTCCAGTTCCTTGACCTATTTCCAGTGCTGGCCGAAACTTTAAAGAAAAAGGGAAAATTGGTTTTCTTGATTTAACCCTTAAAGCTCTTTCCTTTTCACTCCTAATCACTTGTTGAACCTCTTAAAAACTTATTAAACATGATTTGAGGAAATTTGGGTAGCATAACCCCTTAGGGTTTCAACCTTCCAAATTTACAAAACAACCAAACAATCCACAAATCAAGTTAAGAACCACAACAACAATACCATAACACCAAAAGAATTCAGGTTCTTGAAGTTACCTTTGATTTCTCAAACTTTCTCTCTCTTCTCCCTTGGAGTTTTGCTTGCTACACATCCTTTCCAAGAAGGAAAAGAGCTTAGGAGAGGTTCTACTCAAGTTAGAAGGCAAGAACACTTGAAATCACTAACACTTACCTTAGATTTTGCCTTCTTGAGCTCTCTTTGCCTTAAGGTTCCTCAAGCTCTTGGTAACTCTTTTTCTCTCTATTTCCTTTGGTGTAGGATGAAAATGAAGCCAAGAAAGATGATGATGGTGTATTAAAAATATCCCTACACCTTTCTTATGATATAATATTTTAATGGTTATGACATGTGTTTATTCTTTGGCCTTACTCCTTCCTAATCGTGTCATAAACATTTCATTGATTTTGGACTAATACTTCCCTTCTTTTAGGCCCAAAAATGACGCCATTTAGGTGTCCTAATAAGCCAAATGGGTTTTCTTTGATCTCTTCATCCAATTGCACAAATATTATATTTTATGCCTAATTCCAACATGTGCTCTTATCTTAATAAATTCTTATTAAATTCCTTGCCTCAAGATATTGACACTTGGCACCATATTAATTTAAGCAATATTTTTTCCTCCTAATTTCCCTTAATAGGCGAAAATATCAAGAGAATAGGGAAATAATATTTATGTAATGCATTTCCCAAAATCTCTCTAATTAATTTGTGTACATATCCACTTTGACTTTTCAAACTTTGATTTATTTGACCAAGAATGCTCCAAATATATGTTTGCTCTTTATTTTCCTTAATTAACTTCAATTAATTGAGAAAATAATTAATCTTGTGCTTTATTGTCAAATTACAATTTTGCTCTTACATTCTTAGATTTATTTTGAGCTTATTCCTCTTCTTCTATTTGGCCGAAATTATCCTTAATATTGGGCCATATATTGTGCTAATTTATTCTTCCAATCTGGACTTTGATAATGGGCTTTTTGAAACACCCAAAGACTATTTTCATGACTTGTTCTAGCCCAATTATCATGAAAATGGAAATTTACTAGCTTCTTAAATTCCATCTATATTAATATTCACCATTCCATTTCATTAAATGCCACAAATAATTATAAGGCATTTTGGTGAATAAAATTTGGGGTGTTACATCACACATATCCTTGGTCATTACACTTAGGACTTGACACATTTCTTGTACATGTCATTGATCATTAGGCTTTGTTAGGGGACAATTTGCTTAGGAATTCATTGTTAAAAAACAACATCATGTACTATAGCATCTCTCGTATAATTATATCTTTACATTTAGCCTTGCTATGATACTTAGGGTCTTTTGTTTAGGCAATGACTTTGAATTTTCACTATCAAATCAAACATGTTCTGTGAGTATTATCAGCCATATAGCCACTTGTATTACCACAGTACATACTTTGAATACATAATCAATGTTCCCTACAAGCATCTTAGGACCCTTTTGTGAAAACCATCTAATGTCTTTCACAATGGTTAGACTAGTACCATCTTACAAGTCATTGTGGTCTTGTGCACATCACTGCATATATCACACTCCCAATAGTATTTGTATGCAAATTCTTTTCTATTTCCTTCTTCACTGATTTAGTTAGGGAAACTTGTCAAGACTCGAATTCCCTGTTAAAATCACTGGGGTATCCATGGTATTGTATAAACTTATTTTGAACTCCTTAAATATCTTCTTAAGGAATTTGTCTTGTGAAAAAACAAAGATGACTCTTCTTAAGCTATATTTTTAGATGTCAAAACCAATCTCTTTACCCATGTACTTATTTTTCAAATTTTATTACTACCATTATTTAATAGGCACTACCAAATTCAAATTATTTATAGCTAATAGTATATAATCCACTTAAAGGAATAATATGACAAACTTGCTTGACCATGGTTTTCTTTCAACCAGTTGAAAACCACATTATTATCTGGATGAATGCTTCAATCCATAAAAGGACTTCCACAAAAACATATGAAGTCGCCACTATGTGAAACTTCAAACACCACTTTTAGTGAAGTCTAATAGTCATTACATATAGATTTCTTTATTCAAATCACCACTCAAAGTGTAGGTTTTACATCAACTTGATGTAAATCTAAATCCAAATAGTTAATATTACCATATCATGTCTAATTTAAATGCACAACAAGTAAGAAAGATGTTATGCATACCCCTCTGTAACCACATAAGTCTTTTACATGCCAATTAATCCACCTTCTTTTCTCTTGAATGTAAGAACTCACTAGTTCTCAATAGCCATTTTAAAGCGATGGTAGATCAACTAACTCCTAAACTAAATTCAATTACAGAGAATCCATTTCCCTTTCCATTGCTTTCTCCATTCTTCCTTTACAAGGACTCTTGTACATAATGCAACTTATCATCCTCCTATAGAATAACCATGAAAGTTTTTTTCAATTACTCCTTTTTCATTAGAGCTTCTTGATTTAAGCTAAAAAGTGGTTAAGGATTGTCGGCTTGTTCTGTACTGCCTTGTCCATATGTCTCGTAAAGAGAAGTAAAGTGATCAATTTGACACTTGTTTGGAAACTAATTTACAACAAATGTGGCACCTTTAAATTCTTCTAGGTCACACTTGTATCATCATTTTCCTTTAAGGAAATGTAACCCTAATAAGATCCTACTTACAGCCACTATGGAAATTCACAAAAGACCCTTATGGTCTACATAAAACTCATATTACAAAATGGAAATGTGTAGCCAACCCCTTTGGTCTACTCAAACTCAAATTTGACTTTTCTTTAGTCTAACATTTATAAGGTGTGGAAGTGATCACTTTAGAGGATACATGGTTAAGCTCAATCCCTCATACACTTGATGAAACCAAGGATGTGTGCTAATCTACCAAAGGTGGACTTGATAATGCTCTCCCACTCACATTTGGTAGGTTAACATGACTAATCATAATTTAACCATGTCTAATAGTGTTTTATTAAGCCTTTGTAAACTCTTGTTGGTAGTAGAGTGTAATATCCTGAATTTTATGGCAAGAGGTTAGAGAATAAGCCTGAATATGCTAAGTCTAGTTTTAGTAAGAATCCCAGGAATAAATAAAAAACATAATGACTTTTAGAAACTAAACTTGGAATAGAATAGAAATCTTGAGTGAATTAGTTGAAAGAAAGTACCCGATTCCTTTAAGATGTGTCAGAATGACATAAAACCTAACTCAAATCCAAAGGAAAAGGGAAATGGTGTCTAGAAAGAAGTGCTAAAAAGAACTAATGGCACAAAAAATAATATTGCTATAATTAAGGCAAAAGAGACAATTGCTACTTGATCTTGAGGTTAAAATTGGAAGACAAAATAAAAGGCTAAGATTTGATCTTCAAAAGCAAGAGTAATTATGAGGATCAAAAAGCAAATTAACCCTCCTTGGGCAAGAGTTAAATTCGTCCAAATAGGGACAAGAAAAAAAGGTTTTGTCAAAGTTTCAAACCCAACTTTTAAAAAAGGCCAAAGTCAAATTTAATCACATACACCTTTAGGCTTTTGGTCAATATTTCCCTTCCCTCTTTCTTAAGCATCTCATCCAAATCATGATAGGAGAAAGGAAGAGGATGTAATTAATACACTTCCTTACCTTTTATTGGCAAGACATAAAGAAAGGAAGAGAGGAACAAAAGTCAACTTGTTCTCATCCTTATTTAACTTAAAGTTGGTAACGGAAAAGGCAAGATAAGAAGACCAAATTGGTCAGTAATTCCTCTACCTTTTTGAGAGTGAATTTCAGCCAAGTAAGAAGAGAAGAAGAAAGAGAAAATCCCAACTCAATTAAGTAAACTACACATGGTTAATTGACTTTAGGCTTATGCAAGAAGAATCATTTATGGCCACATATATGCTTTCTTTTCTTTTGACTAATCTTGGCCAAGTATTCAAGAAGCAAGGGAAGAGAAAATTAAAAACATATTCACTCCCTCTCACACTCTCATATTTCGGCCAACACCAAGAAAAATGGGAAAAAAAAGAGAAAAAAAAGGAAGGAGAAAAGAAGAGAAAAGAAGGAGAAAAGAAGAACAAGTTTAAGGTAAGAGCTTTTCCTTTGATTTTGACATTGTAAATCACTTTTATGGCTCAAACACTCTTTATAAACATTGTTTCCCTTAATGATAGCTTCATTTTTATGGTTTTATGATTACCAGAGGAGGTGTTTTGAGTCTTCTAGCAAGAGCCAAAATTGGAGAATCAAAAAAAGAGCTCAAGAAAGATCTGAGGTGAGCAAGACCATTATTTTGACATATTTGTTGTCTTGTTTGGTTGAGTTTTTGGGGTTTGTTCTTACTGCCCTAATTCTAGCTATTTTGTATTTTCTAAGGTTCATGAAGCTTGATCATATACATGTAATTATATGATGACTTAAAACCATTTGAGCTAAGTTTGGTGATTAAAATGTGAATTGGTGGATTGTTATGTTAAACCCTAATTTCTGGCCTGAACAGGACATCCAGAAGGAATGAGAATTTGGTCAATTTAATATTACCATTGTGTTCTACATGAAAAACTATGTGAGACTAGCCCTCGGTTACAAGTTCTAGAACATTGGAACGCAATTTGTAAAATTGCACATTTGCTGCCAATTAGGGTTTCCTACGTGGCAGTTTGTTTGCATTGTGTTTTTGAGTAAATGAATAAATTTTAATGATTATGACCTTTTCTAGAATAAAAGTAAGCATGTCAAACTTTAATTTGATAGGTCATTTATGCCATTTGGATCTGTACATTAAGAGTTATGATTTTTTGAAGTTAGGTATTTAAAACTGGAATGATTTTGTGGCAGGGTGAATTGCATTGTGGTTTTGGAATTCTATGTATGTAAATGGTTGAGGGAGATATTTTTTCCTAAAATTAGACTTAATAGGTAACACATAGAACTTAGAACTACCTGAATTGGATATTCCTAGAAATAAATAGGAATTTTTAAATTTGTTGAAAATTCTGCTAGCTTTTGGAGAAGATGCGAATTTAAGTAAGGGCCAAATGTAATAAGTATGAACTCCAAGGGCAGCATAATGTCCTAGAGGCTAAAGTAGCCATATTTGACATTCATTTTGTCATGGCACTAAAAATGTTGTATTTATCTAAGGCTATGAGGTGCCAAGAAAGAATAAAAATGGAAGAATTTCCAAGAAGCTATAATGGTTCGAAGAAAAGGGGACAAGAAGAGGACACAAGTCTAAAAGGTAGTGAAGTTACTTAACTTGCATGTATTTGATGTGTATGTTGTGTATTGATGTGTGATATTCCTTTGCTTGATTATATGAAGTATGTATAGATAAATGAAGCTCTGTTTCTCTTTGTACTGTGGCCATAGATATGTTGCAAGAAACATTGAGCATACATAAATATCATTATGTGAACATAAGTCTATGTAAGGCAAGCATATCATGCACTAGTATTCATCTTACATGCATTGTTAGTATTGTTCGCTATTGAGTTTCCCCCGAATCTCACCCCCCTCACCAACCATATAGGTCCATGTGTACGAGATAGAAGGAATGCTTGAGAAGAATAAGAAGGAAAGAAGAAGAAGAATTAAAGAAGAAAGAATATTTATTTTACTATATGTAAATTATTTACACTCGATAAAGAATTGAATGAATACGCAAATTAGAATTTAATCAATAATCGGGATTACTGAAATTAAGAATAAGAACCAGAATAAGAACTAACTCTGATATATGAATCTAGTAAGAATAACAGCTAACGAGTTGTGAAGAAGTAATTAACCCCCATGTAATCAAAGAATAGCACTTTCATGTACGTTATAAAGGGGTATGTAAGACAAGTCTTATATGGAGTGTCTGGGATAGTTAACAATCAAATTATCCCTTTTCTTTCCACAAAGCTCATTGAAATTGGTTTGGTATATACTCATAACTCTAACAAATTATAGGACCTTTAAATTTCTATTCAATTGATTCTCAAACTTCATTCACATATTGTCTAAAGCACTCGAGCTCTAGGCCTATGTGAATTCTAGTAATGACTATAATCATGAGAAATCTACAACAAAGATAATAATATTACAAGCTTTGTGATCTTACCCTCATATTTATAGGACCACTTTCAACATAACAAAATAACTGCAATGTATACTCAGTTTCAGTTCTCTTATTGAAAACCTTTTGTTTTGCAATTTCTAGAACCAATTTAAACATCTTTGACTATCAAGACATATATTAAAGTCAATACTTAAATTAGAAGCAATGGCAAAGTATTTAAGCACAAAGAATTGACCATCTTGTTTAATTAATAAAGAAAATTTATTGAAAGAAAGATTAAATCATAGCTATACAATTTTATAGGGCAATTCATACTAAGGTGTTTCCCTTTTCCATCCATATAGGTATCATAATATCTTCTAGGTTAAGCTACCATCTCAAATTTAGCATAGTTATGACCGTTAGTCATTGGCTTGACAACCACTTCCTTTTATATGAGACCTTTCAATACCAGATATCTTAATTGTCCCTATTAAGTTTATCAAATTGTTCTTGGTAGCTATTCTTGACTTAGTCACTAAAATATGCCACACAAAGGGTCATTCACAAATGATTTACTCCAAGAACTTATCAATAATACAACACATCGAAGTATACAATATCATGTACTTATATTATTCTCGACTAGAAAATAACAACACTATTAGGTCTATGATAAGGAGAATACATTTGTACCTCCCATCACACATACTCCAACACTGTCATTATCACCTATCAAGAATTTGATACAAGTACTGTTAGATATGGTTAGTTTTGATGATGTCAAATATAGATGTGAAGTGATAAGAGCAAAAAGATTATATAATGTATTTCTTTGACTAACTACTATATTTAATGTTACATATTTTGTAGATTAGTCAAGCAAAGAATGAAGAAGATTGAATTAATAACAATGAACAAGAGGAAGAAGAAGGAAGAAATTGAAGATAGTCAAGGAGATGCTTACTGTAATATCCCGAATTCTGAGACTTGAGGCTAGAGAATAAGCCTGAGATTAGTGGATTGCTAAGCCCCGGTTTAGCAAGATCCTAAATTATGATTAAGAGATATTGACTCCAAAAGTGGATGTCATTAGTGATAAATGAACCCTTTTGGAGATTATGGTGTGAGTTAGTACACAATGTGATTCGTATGTGCTGTGAGCAGTGCCAAAACCCTGTATTTAAGCTCAATTATGGATTAACATCTAAATTGACTTAAAATAGAGGGAAGGCGCATATTGTGGCTAAATGAATCGATATGAAGTGTTTGGTGGTGATTCAATGAGAATTACCGAATTACCGAAATCAGGGGCAAAACGGTAAAGTTATCGACCAATTGGTCAGTTACCGAAGAGGAAACTCATTGGTAACTTCAAGATCAATGGTTAGGATTGATTTGTGTGAAAGATCAAGAGGTGGAATCATGTGTGCATGTGCCTATGTGAGCTCATAGAGGATGTTGCAAGATGTTGACATGTGGCCAATTGTTGACCCTTGGATTTGGGTCAAATGTTCAAATTTTTTCCTCTCTTTTCTCTCCCTTATGTGGACGGTTTTTGGCCCTAAAAAGCTGCTCCCTTCTTCATCATCTCATCTCTCTCATGTTTCTCCATGGCGCCCAAGAGGAGGGAGAAAAGAGAAATCAAAAGGTGAGTTTTTGGTTGGCTTAATGTTCTCTAATGCTTAAACACCTTTCTATAAAGTTGTTCATAGTGATGAGAGCTTCATCTCTATGGTTTTAGATTCTTGATTGGTGGTGTTTGATGTCTTGAGGAAATTTGGAAAGATGAAGAACCAAGAATTGGTTTGGGAAAGAGGAAGAGGTGAGTATTTGAAGCATTTTGACCTAAGTTTTGTGATTTGTGGATGAGTATTGTGAATTTTGGTTTTTACCCTGATTTTGGTGGAATTGTGAAATGCATGAATTGTCATGTGTTTTGTGTTGTAAATGGTGAATTGTGGTTAAATTGATACCATAATGTGTTTTGGTGTCATTGGAATTGATTTGAGAACTTGGAATGAAAAGAATGGCAATGTGGTATTTGTGTTGTGATTTGTGATGACATGTTGTGAATGTTGGTAAAACATGTCAATATAATGTGAATTTGGTTGATTTGGTATTTCCAATGGATTCCTTGTGAAATTTTGTGTGAGAATGATGTTTGATATGGAAATTGAACCATTGGAAGCCAATTGTGCAAATTTGGAAATCTGTCCATTGAATTTCTGTTTTGGGCAGTCTGTTTGTGTTGCCGTTTTGAATGGGCAAATGATGTTAGAAAATTCTGAAACTTTCCAGTCTTGAAGTTCACATCTTAAGCTTCAAAATGGACATATAAATTGTGCCATTTCGTTTTTTGAACTGGGATTTATGTTTGCCCAAAGTTTGAGGACGAAACTGGATTCTGTTTTGGAGCAATGTTGGATTTTGTGTAAATTTGGATTTGTGTGGTGATTTCTGGTAATGAGACATATTTTTCCCATAAAGGGGACTTGAATATTTTTCAATGGGCTTTGGAATCACCTTGTTTCAAGTTTTATAGAGCAAGTTATGAATTTTTGAAGTTTCCTTGGCTGCAGCCAAAATTCTGGCTCCAGCGCAAAACTTTCTGTGTGTGTCCTGGCCGCAGCCAGAAATTCTTGGCTGCAGCCAAAATGTTTCTGTGACGTTTTTAGCCATTTTTGGCTGCAGCCAGAGAATTCTTGGCTGCAGCCAGAACCCAATTTTCAGCAATTTTGAGATTTTGAAAGGTGATTTCCAACCTAGTACGTCCCAATCCTTTAAGCTTTCGTTGAGCTTATTTTAGCCACCTAAAGGGTGTAAATGGTAACCAACATTAAGTGATATGGAAGTAAGGTTTTGGAATAGAGAATAACCCTATGTCCTTGCTTTGATTATAGGGTTGATATTCGCCCTGATCGTGGTTTGGTATTCATTCTAATCGCGAGTAAGCGGAGCTGGAGCATACGTGGAAAGAGTGTAGGAAACATATCTCTTCTGCTTGTATTTGATATATGTGTTAGTGTGTTGGTGCATGTCTTAGCTTTGCATAATTATGTGTAATTTGAAGCTATGTTTCAATTTATGCTATGGCCATAGGTATATTGTTCGAAGCATTGAGCTGGCAAATTGTCATTGTGTTATCATGAGTTGTGTGATGCAAGCATGTCATGCATTAAACATTTATCGTAGATGCATATTGATATTGTTATCCTACTGAGATTCTCTCGAATCTCACCCTCCCCTGCTAACCTTTCAGACAGGGTAGTGGATCAAGGATGGAGCATGCAGCTAAGGGCGATGAGGACTTCCTTCGGGTTGTCATTCTGGTAGTTGGTTATCATCCCAGATGGGATATTTGTATTTGGATGTGTATATATGTATGTCAATGAGGATTTGATTATGTGTATGAGAAAACTTTGAGTAATCCCCATATGAGGGCTTGTATGGGCGATTGTGCCCTGTAAGGCTTGATTAATAAATGAAATCCGGAATTGCCGGGATTATTGTTGTGTACTCTGATTTGTTATGAATGTGATATTCCGCGTAGTAATTGTATTCGGAAATGTGATTCTGAGACCAAGTTTATAAATGATTTTGAAAGGTGTTTGTGAAAACCCCGTCTGGTAGATGGGTTTATAATATTAAAATTTATTCTTATTGGTCTCTATTTCACTTTATTGCGTAATCCGAATATTAATTACGGCAGGGGGTTACACTTACTTTGGTTATGGAGAATTATTATCAAGAGGAAAACCAAGAAGAAAGACATTGAAGAATGAAGAACTTGGAAGATCTATCATGAATATCAAGATTCAAGTTGTTAGATGTGATATTGGAGGTTTCTATGATGATACAAGAGGTTTCTATGATCAAATAATGGTTGGAATAGGTTAATATGAAGCTAAGATGACTTACATATGAGTTTTGGCACTTCCAGAGGTGTTATGCTCGAGCACAAGGTGTTTCACTCGAGCACAGGAAGAACTCACTCGAGCACAGACCAATTCACTCGAGCACGGGGTGTATACTCTGTTCTACTCTGTTTTACATTCAGCCTGAGCGAGGTCTGGTATTTTGATCATATCTCTCAAACCACACGTCAGATTGTCCCGAAACCGGTGGCATATGAAAGAGGACTCACAACACGTAAAATTGGCACCAGGATCACATTGAAAGAAGATCAAATGAAGGAGATATGTTTCGTGGAAAATGAAACTGAAATCACCGTCACCTTTCGACACAGGTTCGGTATTTTGCTCGTAACTTACAAACTACACATTGGATTGAGACGAGACCAGTGCCAAATGAAAGTAGACTCAAAGAGCTTTCCATGGATAGGTAATTTTCCTAATTTGAACGTATATTCTAGGAGCTATGCCTTCTGTAAGTTGATGCTTGTGCAGACTAGCGAAATATACACTCTTTCGATCATAACTTGCAAAATACAAGGAGTTTGGAGCTCATTCTTGTTGCATTGGAATGCATTTGGCAAGACCTTTCTTATGATACATCATTTGAATCAAATAAACAAAATTTTTCTAAAGTGGCCCCACATCACCCGCGAGTGTAAAAACTGACTCTCTGAAAATGTTGTGCGAGTGATGTCCAGAAGCAGCTGAAACGTGAAGAAAATTGCATCACTCGAGCACTAGGATTCATGCTCGAGCATTGGATGATTTCTCACTCGAGCACATGCAAGTTTTAACATGAGAGTGATAACCCGAGAAGAAGCATGCACATGAAAGCAGAAGACGCACTCGAGCAGGACGTGTTGTGCTCGAGTGATTCGAGAATTCACTCGAGCATATGCGAGTGAAGTGCAGCGAGTGCTTGCCCGAGAAGAAGTCAGAACGTGAAAATATGAACTGCACTCGAGTGAGCCATATTGCACTCGAAGTGAGGTTCTGACAGAAGCAACGTAGAAGCTCAGATTCTCATGGCCATCAATCCAAACTTGGTTAATTGTTATACAATCATTATGTTTTCACTTATTATTGTTCCTAAACATTAACTAACATATATTTCAAGTGTAAAACAGGAGATTAAATAATCTGGGTTGTATCTTCAAGAACAGAGGTCACAGCGAATATCTTCATTCAACGTGATGAGTCCCAGAAGCCAGAAATTCATTTTTTGACCAATGATCCAATATACCCATGACTAATACTTCATCATATTAATGATTAAGTATTTTGCAGTGTGAAACAGGATATTAAACGTTTGGGTTGCAGATTCAAATAAAAGTCAATTACGGTGAACTCCATCATTACACACCGAATGGCGGCTACCAACCACGACAAGCAAATGACCCACCATGAGAAATTGTCTGAAACACAAAACGCTCCACAACGTGATGTACAGCTCAAAATGAATCTTCTTGCTGTTCAACTAGACGCTCCACTTTGCTCCACAACGGACAGGAGCTTGTTTTTCAAATATGCTCAACGGACAAAATGACTCCAACGGACAAATGCTCACAACGGACATTATATTCATCAACTATAAATGAGAGAGCATTCAACGATGATGGGTAACTGAGAAAAATAGAGAAAACAGAGACAGCGAGCAACTACGTGAAAAATGATAGAAAGATGAATCCTCTGCTTCTACCCATACACTCTCTGTTTTCCAGCTTCTGTATTACTTATTAATGAGAGAGTGATCATTTGTATTGTACTTCAGTGAGTATTATATCCACTCTGTGAGAGAGTCTGTAAACACTTTCATCTATATTTCTGAGTTGATCTCAAGGTAGAGGGACCTTGAGAGGGTTGATTTTCTTACGGAGAAGCTGTAGAGAGAATTGCCAGTAAGACATTCTGCTCGTAAGACTTACAAGGTGCAAGCAGTAGAGAACGTTGCTACTCATAAGACTTACACGGGTGTAAGCAGGAGAGAATGTTGCTGCTCGTAAGACTTGCATGAGTAAGCAGAAGAGGAAGATCTTCGGGATTGCTCTGCTCGTAAGACTTGCCGTAAGGGGGAGTATTTCAGTAAGAGATTTGTAAAAG
Organism: Inga oerstediana; assembly: GCA_963210345.1. NCBI lineage: Eukaryota > Viridiplantae > Streptophyta > Magnoliopsida > Fabales > Fabaceae > Inga > Inga oerstediana. The sequence goes on along the minus strand of OY723401.1, from coordinate 63,156,765 downwards.
GTTTCACAAGTGCCCGGCTAAACTTGTGGGATTGTAAAGGCTTTTCTTGTGCCCGGATTAAACAAGAAGATAGTGGATTTGAAAATCTCAGGAGGAGCCTGGGGACTGGACGTAGGCCATCACAGATTGGACCGAACCAGGATAAATCACAGTTTGCATATTCTCTTCCCTAAGCTCTTATATTTCCAGCATATATTATTTAATCTAACTGTTAATTTATAAACCTTCATACTTACCACTTTTGTTAAGATACGAAAAGATTTCTAAAGTTCTTAAGTTTTTATTATACATCCAATTCACCCCCCCTCTTGGGTGATAGTAGGTTCTAACATTTGGTATCAGAGCCCGGGCTCTTGTTTAAAGGACTTAACCGTCTCAAGTGTTACAATGGCTAATTTTGGGTGTTTTATTCTTTCAGAAGGTTTTGATTATACAATCTCACCTCTTTTGAAAGATATTGATTTTTGGTTTTGGAAAGCTAGAATGACTAGTTTTATAAAAGCTTATGATTTTGATATGTGGAATGTTTTTATAAATGCTTTTGATTTCAAACCAAGAAAGAATTGGACAGAAAGTGAAAAGAAAATGTTTTCGTTGAACATTAGAGCAATGAAAATTCTGTATAGTGCTTTAACCGAAAATGATCTTGAGAAAATTAGATTTTGTTCTAATGCTAAACATATCTGGGACACTCTTGATTCTATGTATGCTTCTAACAATTGTGTTGAAGTTGAAAGTGTTGACAGTTCATGTGAAACTACACGCTACGCATCTACTATGCATGAACAATTGGAAGTTGATGATGAAGATGGAAAAATCATAGAACACTTCCATACATTCAACATGGATAAACAAGAAGAAGAGGATTCCCGAAAAGAGCTCAGTATGGACGAACATGAAAAATCACTCTCCAGAGCTCAAGATGAACTTAAGGTAAAAAGTTCTAATTCTTCGTGTGATTTTTGTAAAACTGATTTTCAAAGTCTACAAAAGTTTGTTTCTCAACCAATTGTTGATTCTATTGAGAAAAGCAAAAATGTTTTCAAATATGCTGGAAAGTTTGTTGGGAAGAAAAAATGTTCAAATCAAATCCATTCGAATTTCTACTCTCATGATCGACATAATACTTGCATGATATCCCATTATGTATATCTTGATACAATTTGCAATTATTGTGGTAAATCCGGTCATATTTCTCACACATGCTATATTAGAAGAAATTCCCATGTGAGAAATAAGTATATTTGGGTACCGAAGAAATATGTAAGGTTTAATACTAACAATCAAGGACCCAAGTATATTTGGGTACCAAAATGTCCATCTAGTACTTTATGTATGCAGGATGATCCGAAAAAAAAATGGACATAAGGGTAAGGAGAAGATGAAAAAGAAGCCAAGAGTTTCTCATGCGCCAATAAAGAGGTTCATACCATTTATATCAAAAAGGAGAACTCTCAAGGCACCCATTGCTGGAGCTACAGAGTATAACCAGAAAAAGAAGCAATGGATAAAAGGAATATGTTCTACCTCAACGAAGGGCTACCACAATGTACCATTCAACTATCTTGAGAAGAACAAGAAGAGGAAGATCTCTCATTCACAAAGAAAAAGATTCTTGAAGTCTACATCACATAAGAAAGCTTTGCATAATCCCAAAGCCAAATATGCAAAAACAGAACTTCAAAGAAAGATGCAGTGGGTATGCAGAAGCAATCCTCCGAATATCTAAGGCAAAGGTACACAATGATAAAACCTCCTATGCTATTGTTTGTAATATTTGTTGAGGTTTTATATTTTGGAACCTTAGGAATGAGCATTGCAAATATTTTTTTTATGTTTTCGTATCTCTTAAAAATCCATTTAATAGACTTATTTATAAAGGTATTGTAATGCTCAAAAGGTTAATTCTTTATGCATAAATTATGATTTGAAAAGAAAATATTTCTCTTATGCATAAAGACATGTTTAATTCATTATGCTCAATTGTCTCAAATTAATTATATTCTTAGAGCATGTGAATTATGATTCCTACAAGGTAACCATGAGTGGATCCAAGTAAAATTGGATACCAAAGGAAGAAAAATATCTATAAGGTTTTGTAGGAAGAAGAAAGAAAGAGCTTCATCTCAAGATTATGACTACATAAGATTTCACTCAAATCTTGGTGAAGTTGGACCTTGAGGCTACATCTTAAATATGTAAACAAAAGGAGGCACTACTTGAGGCAACACTGCAAGTGCCTAGCTAGCAATGAAGGAAGAAAAGGTGTACAGTGAAGCATTACTCAAGTAACCAATCAAGTGATTATCATCACTGTGTGACAATTGGGAGTAAATGTTCAAGTGATAATACCAACTGGAAGATTGGAAGGTAAAAGTCAAGGAATTATGCACAAATGAACTCCAAAGGATAATTTCTCAAGTAATTACGAGATTACTTGAGCACGGTACTGTCTTCTTTATTCTTACCTGATATTATGCTTATATAAATTATTTATTTGGGTAATGAATAACTTGCTCATTATTGCATACCATTAGCAAGTACCCGGCTAAACTTGTGGGATTGTAAAGGCTTTTCTTGTGCCCGGATTAAACAAGAAGATAGTGGATTTGAAAATCTCAGGAGGAGCCTGGGGACTGGACGTAGGCCATCACAGATTGGACCGAACCAGGATAAATCACAGTTTGCATATTCTCTTCCCTAAGCTCTTATATTTCCAGCATATATTATTTAATCTAACTGTTAATTTATAAACCTTCATACTTACCACTTTCGTTAAGATACGAAAAGATTTCTAAAGTTCTTAAGTTTTTATTATACACCCAATTCACCCCCCCTCTTGGGTGATAGCAGGTTCTAACAAGTACCTCAATCAACATGCTCAATTATGATTCTTAGAAGGATCATTTTCTAAGATCACCCATTTAGATTGAGCATATTATGCTCTTGAAAGATTCATTTTCTAAGAGCTCCCACTCATAAATAGTATTTGACACTTCTTCATGTTTTTCATTGTATTATATTAATAATGTCTCATTTACCTCTTATCTAGGAGTCATGGCATTTTAACTGTTTATCTAAGTTCTCTAGTAAGCACAATTTTCAACCAAATCAATTCCTCTAAAAGGTTAAATCTCCATGCTTCTTAAACCTAGTCTGATGGGTTCTCAACAACTATAATTTTTCTAGAATTCCAAGATCATTTCAACAATCACCCAAAGTTATTCTATATTTCTTAGAAAAAACAAACATATTCCAAATTTCATATTCAAATTAAATCTATTTCTTAATAGAAACATTTAGCATTTCTTCTAAAATCTTGTATAGTTTCATGTATTGGGGATTTAGACTGGGCTTAGGGTTTCATTCTTCTTTGAGGTGGGCCTTCACTCTTTACCTGAGGAGCAATTAGTTCCTTGGACTCCATCATAATCCAAAGTTTGAATCTAGACATTAACTTTCTGAAGTTTCAGGAAATTTAAGTTCCTTTTAGAAATCTTTTTCTGAGTTCTCTTCCAGTTGCACTTCAAATTCCATTTCAAGATACCTTACTTAGGATTCTTTTCATCCTAATCTTCTTTGCAATATTCTCCTTCTATGTAAGAGTTTCATACTCGAATGGGCAAATCCCTGCCTCACTCATTACTCATAGACTCAATTCTTCTAAGTAATTTATGCCTGGATCCACATTCAGAGGCTTTAACAAGAAAAACAAATGTTTTCCTTTTTTAGGCCATTATTAAAAATGTTTGCAATTAGATATCAGTTTTCCAATGAAGAACATTATACAAAAGACTAGAAAATTTTATTTCAGTGCTTTTAAAATTCTCTTGATTCATATTTATCATAAATAATGAATTAAATAAGATAAATCATTACAAATATTTTAAGAATTTTTTAAACAAATACAAAAAACACTAAACTGGCACTAAATGCATAAAATGGATCAAGCCATGTCTCATAAATAGACAAGTTATATGTCAAAATATAGATAATGAATTTATGGATTTTTAGAAACAAACCACGTCTCAATTGGAGCCGAATGCTACCTCATGCACCCCTAAAAGTAGAAGAAACCATAAATAACTCTCAATGCCCACTCTCAAGTATTGTGCATGGCTTAAAAGCACTACTGTCTCGACCATAAATAGTTACACATGCCATTCTGGCATTTTTCACACATTGTTTGCTACTGGAAAATGTTGGCTATATGGTGATAGGGCATACTGATGGCCTACAAGCGCCACTTGCCCTTATATGCCCCTTTTTGTGATTAAAAAATAGCCCATAGAAGTCTCAGGCCCAAAACCCATTTTCCTTGAATTCTTTTTTCTTATTCTCTTTAGCCCAATCTATGCTGAGCCCAAAAAAATGTGTTTTTAAAGATTTAGTAAAACGATTCATTTCACTTTATTGGAAGGAAAGACATGCCTTAAATGACATGCCATTTTAGAAGTTAACAAAAAAGGTCCTTTCTATCTTCTTCCTCTTCTAGCCAGGTCATTTTGACCCAATTTGGACCTCAGATTGGGTCCATAGACCTTACTCTTCCTTCCTCCATAACCGGTGTTTCCTACATCAATTTCTTACATTCTTGGTGTCTATCTCTTCATTTCTTTTCAAGATCTACACAATGACACCAATTTTATGGCCTAAAAATACTGTTTTCTCGTGACCAACTTCAAAATATCAAAAAAGAACATGTTCGTTTTGTACAGTGGCCGTTTTTCACGGTTGTCCCTTTTGTTTCTTTATATAGTAATATGAAATCGGGAAAATCCAAAAAAAAATACCACTTGAACTTTAAAATCCCAAATTGTTTTATCGATAATAAGAGTAATGAGATTGATAAAAAGAGTAATAGGATTGACAACTCAGGTTTTTGTCAAATCACTGATTTGGGATTTTAAAGTTCAAGTGGTATTTTCTTAGAATTTTTCCTATGACATTCACAGCCTAAAGTTTATGTTTTGCGATAATCCTGGTGCAATAAACAGACACGGCCAAATACAATAATGGCTTCATGATGTTCTGTTTGGTTTAGGTGATAATATGCTATGTCTTTACCAATACTTAATCAACATCTATAGCATAAGAAGAGAAAACAAAACACAGAGAGGGATACTCTACAACGATAGATAGATATATATATAGCATAAACGAGTTCAATTTCCATAGTCGAACGATGAAAAATAATCTATACCAAACTTCATCTACTTTATATTTCTTAATTGGTACTTAAATTAAGGTTAAAAAAAGCAATAGAGAATTAAGAACTCAGGCACCTAGCAATCAACAAGGCTGTGAATTTCAGAAAACTAAGGATTAAGCTATCAATGGAGGCAGTTCATGGTAACACACACACACACATGTATATATTAGACACAGCTTCAAACTTAAGAGAAACACACATAATAAAAGAACAAAAGATATATAATATATTATCATGCTACTCTCAATAATAACCTTATGCTTATTTTATCATTATGCATGCCAACTACTCTATCATATTCTCAAAGAGAAGATGAAAGAAAAAAGAGTACTATATAGGCCTCAAGAAAACCTTTTTTCTTTGGTACCATAAAAGAATTTCGGGCATACTTGGAATCTGACTAACTCACTATAGCACCCGTACAAAACTGCAACACCAATATGGACCCTGATCACGTTACACAGCAAATACACCATAGATAGAAAAAGATAAAGAGAATAATCTTTAGAAGAAGTGGATAGACATATATTTTGTGTATCATCCCATGTTACCCTTGAATCTTTATGCCTTACATATATATAAGGTTCCTCGTGCCTCTTTCTTAATTGATGTATCCCTTCTTTATCAGAAGATATATTCCATCAGCTTAACCTTTCAAATTAGAAAAATTAGAATGATTGGGAAATATTACTGTTGGACTTTGGGTTTAAATCCGCCCTTGATAGGCTGGACTATATGATTAGGATACAAGTAGCTTAATCAAATAAGAATTAAAGCAGCATTAATTGTGGATTGGGAAATAAGTTAGCATTAATTATGTGATTGTTAATTGAAAAACAAGTCATCATAATTCAAGAAATTAATTGAGAATTAGTTTTCCTGATTACTAACTTGGAGGGAAAAAAGGAGTACACTTAACTTCCTAATTAGTGGTCACCCTAAGCCACTATAAATAGGATGTGCCTCCTTCAGTTATTTCTCACCCCTGCCATTGAGCTTTCTGGCAATCTCTCCTCTCTCCTACCATCTTTCTTGTTCTGGTGATCTGCTGTGCCAATCCCAATTAGGCTCTAGTAGTCTAATAATTGTGTGGGCACTATTATGTTCGAGTTATGGAGCACTAGAGCTTTGACCAGGATCCAAACGTGGATTCACCAAGGTACACTAGTCCATCCTCTCTATTTATTTTTCCTACATTGGTATCAGAGCTAATTGATCCTTGAGGGTATGATTATTCTTTGTTAATTAGCATATAATTATTTATATGTTTTCATCATGCTTAATATGAAATTATTTTTTTCCCAGTCCGCAAATCATAATTTTGGGTATGATTGCTTGGGTGTAATATGCTACTACCTCATGTGTCTATGTTAACAAATATTTTGTAAACATATACATGTTTCTTAGGTGTCAATATGAAATGATTTTCCATTGCACAAATCACCTTGTTTCATTATGATTAAAAACACTTTATATTTCTCCCTCTCATATTGATGTACGAATGAACAAAGAGATATTCCCAGTACAATTATTCTTTTCGAAAGTCTTGAATTATTAAATGCCCAAAATGTTGTTATTCTCTTTCCCTTCGAAAATATGTGTTCATGCATGTAGGCTTGTTTCTTTGACTTTTTTATGATTGTATACAAGGCTACTAGTCGAATAAGTTTACTCCTCTGATTATTATATATATGTATATATATATATATATTTCATGGAACAAAGCTTTTCTTGTCTCCTCTTCTCCTTACCTATTTGATCCTATTAAAGTTGAGTTTTTGGAACCTATGTGGAACAAAAAACAAGAGATTTTAACCCTCAAAAGGGAGAAAAGATTTTGAAACATAGAGGACACACATCTAAGTTACGTTGCAGAGTGCTATCGACGTTGAGAAAAATTAGGTGTTTAAAACTGGGTGTTTTTGCCCAACGTAAGGCCATGGATGTGTAGTGCTCAAAGAGATTTCCAACGACTCATAAAATGCATCAAATAGAGTTCAGATGAGGGAGAAACGAAGGAAAGAAGTTGGCGGGTCACGTGTCACCACCACCATTTGACTCACAATTTGGCCACTTAAAACAATGTTTTAAGATCAAATCAAAGCCATGGATTTGTAGTTTGCTCAGCGACGATTCCAACGACACCAAGAACGCAAAAAATAGAGCAAAAATGAGGGAGATATGGCCTTTTGAAATTGGCAGGTCGTGATGACCCTTCGGAGCTCCAACAGGGTCAAGTTGACCCGGCTGGAGGTTGAAGATAACTGCCACATCATCGGTCAATCAAAACCACGTGGCTCCAATGAGAGAGTGCCACGTTAGCATTCCAAGACATGTCATCAACATGTCAGCACCACGTCATTATGTTCTCGATCAAGCATTGACCGTTACTAGTCAACAGTTGACCGTTGACTAGTTAAAGTCAACAGTCAACCATTGACTGTTGTATTTTTTTAAAAAAAATAAAAAATAGGTAAATGACATATGGCACTAGGGCTCATTGGCGCCACTGTTTGACACGTGGCGGGCACTGTAAGAGAGAAGACGGCACGTGGAGTCTAGGAAGTCGACCAGTGACTCCGGCAGAAGGTTGTAAGGCGGCGCGTGGTGTTCAAAGGCCTTTGCTGAGGGTGGCCTTCGCTGGAATTTTTCAATTTTTCAAGATTTTTTTATTCAAACACCTTCTAGGGGTACGTGTTGGCATGTGGGACCTCTGATTGAGACTTGGTTTGTTCCTAAAAATCCCTTAATTTAAGAGCTTTAATTTTATATATAATTTGCATATATGTGAAGCACGTTTGGATTTCATTTGGGTCAAAAAGGTGCTTATATGCACTTAGAGATTCATAAAAACATTGAAATTGAGTCTATGTTGATTCTATTATTTTTGGGATAAGTTGGTTTACTTTTCGTAAGAGTATTTCAGCTGCAACATAAGGTTAAGATTGAAAGATTCTTCAAAATGAGGGATTGTTGAAATAAGTTTTGAACATAAGACCCTATCCAACCTTGACTCAAATTCTTAGAGATAAAACCTGAAAATTGCAACAACTTGAAATTATTAAATAATAATAAATCTTCTCATGCTTCTAACCATATTGAATCAATTAGGATCGAAGCAGTGACTTCTAAGTCAACCCTTTTTTTCACAAGTGTTGTGATAAAGGACAAGACATATAGAGATGTAGGAATCATCTCATCAAGTGGGAGGCATGCTGCAAATACATCCAAGTGAGTGGATGTAAACATGGCTAAGAAGAGCTTGACATTGTAGCTAGACACTACATGAGTTCATATGGTCAAAAGGGCCTATGAAAGGAAGAACCTAGTTATAAGACATCAATATGAGGCAAAGTTTTTACAAATTTTGAATATTCTTTTTCATTGAATTTATGATTAAATTATTTTTTTTTGGAATTGAGTTTAGCATATTCTCTTCTTTCTATGAACACTCATATTGATTAGATGATATTATGTTCTTATAACTACTTTGATTGAGTGGGAGCTTCTAAACGTATCTAGAAATCCAAAGGGGAATGTGTTCAATAAAGGCCATGGTTAAAAGGATGATGAGCTAACTAGCATGATTGGGATGGGAGTCAACGTAGTTGTCTCCTGAATATGAAACTAGTGAACTTATTATCTAATTATCCTTTGTCTTATTTGAACAAATATGATTTATATACCATAATCATCTAAGTAACTAATTATGACCAATTCTATTTGACTAAGCTTATAAAGACAAGCTCAATAAAGATATCTAGGGAGTTAGAAACTCCCAAATCTCTTGCATTCAGGAAGAATGAGATGTCAGGGACATCCTACCAACTAGTCTTCAGCATTTAGAGGCTACAACAACTGAAGGATATAGAAAGTTTATGCTATCAAGCATAGAAAGAACAAGATTGCTCAAACTTATGATGGTACGAGCAATATAACTTTATCCAAGCTATTTGGATAGTGTTAGAAGATAGTGGAATTTATTATCTTCTTCCATAATGTTAAAACTAAGTTAAGTTTTAACATAGTGTACTAAGTCCTAAAATGTCGTTGAGGCAACACTTGAGATAAATGTCAAACTAAAAAGTTGAGACAAATAAAATGCCAAGTTCTTTCTAACAAACAACAAGTATATGTTGTGACAAAATGTCTCCCAGTAAGTGGGAGTAAGCTATGTCTCCTAGTGAGTAGGAGTAAGCCACGTCTTCCAGTAAGTGGGTGTATACACAAGCAAAATACTGCTCCTGATATGCATATTTTGACTTTCAGCAATATGATTCACCACATTAAACTTGAGTATGAAAGACTGAAGGATCTAAGATCTATCAATCAAACGAACTTAACTAAAGAGTGGGAGGATTCATCCTCTAAAGCCTAAGGGCAAGAAACCTATGAGGTAAACTTGATCTAGAGGAGATTAATGGTTTCTACAAAGATGAAAGGCTACATTGATAATCCTTTAAGGGTTGTAGAAGAAACAATCCATTTGAGTAATGGATGTTTCACAGAAGCATATGGCTTCTTGTCAGATGCAGAGCAAGAAAGAGAAAGAATCAAAGGATTAGAACTTGCATGTTAACTTTGCATAGATAAATTACCCTGATTCACTCCATGCAATTACAATTGACAAAATCACATCTTTGTTATCTCTTTAGTTAAAGATCGATGAGACTGTGACTCTCAAATCATATGTTGGATTTGTTGTTTCCTTTTGGGGATAATAATTCCATTTCTTGCCACCTGCACAAATTGATCAAAAGAAATGATCAAACAAGAAAAAGAGAATTTTCTAAATAACGTATGCTAAAGGATTAATACCCTTGTGAGTAAGTTGAGAACTTATATTACCTGGCAAGAAAGACAAGGAAACATTTTTAGAAGATATCCTCTGCAAATGGAAAACTATGACGTTTATGAACCAATGAACATGAGGGCAAAACAAAGCTTGGTGTTTCGTTAACGTCATGGATGTTTACTCAAAATACAATTATGTTTACTTAATTTTTGGTGAGTGTGAAACTGTTAGATAATGGCTAAATCTAGTCAGGAATAAGTTAAATTAAAAGGAGAAAACCTTTTTTAAACTAACAAGGGTTAAGAACACCTATGTGACTAGTTCAAGCTACTTTGTGTACAAGAAAGGGATTGTTAGGCAACCATCGATACCTAGAACCCTTCAACATAATAGAGTTATTGAAATAGAGAGATAGACCTCTCCTTGATATGGTTGAGTAAATAATGGCATAAGTGAAACTATCAGCCATATGTTGGTATGTAAACTCACAGCTATTATCATCACACTTAACCAAATGCTCTCTATGTCAGTCACGACCTTACCCTGTAAGTCATGGATGGGCCTTAGAATAGGCCCTAGCTCGTTAAGATTATAAGGGTCAGCAACTTCATATCCATAATTCTTCCTATGAGTAAGGAAGATTGGGGAAAAGGTATACAAGGTATCTCTTTGTGAGATGACTTGAGAATTTGACAAGATAGGTGTTCATTAGTGAAAATGCTGGCGGCTCAGTGACTAAGAGAAAACCAAGGGACACAACATTCATAAAACTCAAATGTCTTAGCAGGACATGATCATTAATCATACTGAATCTCTCCAAGAGGTTAACAGTAACAAGGAATAACCAAGTGTTCCTAAGTTCACTGATCTGAGTGGGAGGGTTTAGACCATTTTCACAATGAAAGAGGTAAGAGGTAAGTTACGAGAGGATTACCTCACCTATACATAGGAAAAGAATCCTATGAAATCTACCTCGAAGTAAATTATCATCCAACAAATGACTATAAGGGGATAAATTCCCTAATGGATTGAGTGCTCTCTTCTTCATTTATAAGGTGATAATGACTACCTATAAGTATCTGAAAGACACTAGAAGGACCTGCTAAGAAGAAATGCAAAGTGTCACACAGGAGGATATGGATTCTTTTTTGAAACTAGCCAAGTACATGTTTGGGCAATTTGTCACCTAGCCAAGAGACGATTAGGAACAAGTAGGTTCTCAAATATGTTATGGGCATGTAAAACCTAAAACACTTATTGGCTAAGCGGTACTATAATGGAAAGTTGTCCATTGTGCGTCTTAACTCTAAACTTTAGCTATAACAACAAGCTTAGTCTTGAAATTACATCAAGATGATGTGAAGACCGCCTTCCAATTTGGAAATTTTGGAAATTGGATGATGAACTCAACATGATGAAGCTTGAGGGCTTCATAAAAACAATCACCCAGGTAGTAGTATATGAGGTTTCACAAGGTGAAAAGCCTCACCAACTTTGAGGTAATCAAAGAACACTACATAAGTGCCAAACGATCTTGAAATGATTCTTTGTGAAGTCATCCTTTGTCAAATGACATATGTTTAGCTAAAACAAGTGTCAAGGGAGTTAAAGGAATAAAGGATCAGAAAATCCTTAAATTCTGAGTTGAAAAATCATGGGTTGAACAGATAATATCTTAAATGACAAGGTAACTGGAGATTGTACAAGGAAGATACTGTCTTTACTACCTAAGACATGTACAAGTGTGATCCTTAGGCATCTTAGGATGCCAAAATGCAAATACATGGACAACCCTGAAGTCAAGGGCACAAACCTAGAGAGGTTACATGTCCTACGAGGAATCGAACATAGAAAAAGTGGATAGAGTCCCATAGTGAAATTATGGTTGGTAATATGAATGTACACATTGGTGTATATATGACCAAATGTTTTTGGTCGAACTTAGAAGCTATTTTTGGTCCTGTTGTAAAAGAGATTATGAAAATTACCACGGATTGAGTTGTCAAGGCAACAACTTACCTTTGAAAGGATACTCTAATACACGACCTAGACAAATGATAATGGAGTAAAGAAAAATACAATGTATTTCTGTTATCCATGGAATTAGAACACATAGCATGTTCTACCATCATTTAAGGTACCATATGGCTAAAGAAGTTCCTTTGAGTGATTGGGAATGAATGGTGGATAAAAGGAACCAAACGATAACATCTTATGATGTGGATCCTAAGTATCACAGCAAGGCGAACCATACAATTGATGTATCTCTATAAGAGATATGCTTTCAGAGAGGGAAAGCAATAATTCAACGACCTTCTGTAAATGGAATGTTGGTAGATCCTCTTACCGAGCTCATAGCTTGATATTCATTGAGTCAGCAGAGATCTTAGGGCGCAAATAAAATATAAGGTCATGAACTTATTTTATATGAAGATAAAAGAAATAGTATGTATGTTATGAGTAAATACATACAAGGTATACAACTTTTTGTATGTCGTACAGGATCGAAGAGGTTGGTTCACTCACACGAACAACCATCTTCCTATGTTTTGTAGGGGCATGGGAAGTTAAGACGAGCAAACGATACCATAAGATGGTTAAGAAGAATCTGAGTTTAAGTCGCCTTAGTTAAACTGAGATGAGATCCATATGTACGTATACAGAAAATGGATCGAAGCATGAATATAGACTTGTAGCCAGGCAAATAACTCTTTTTCACAAATGAGGTTGTAAAAGAGATATTGTGAAAAAGAAAGTTCTGGTTCAAATATTGAATACATTTTGGAACAAATGTCTGTATGGTGACAAAGAAAGAAATCGACATACACCACAAACTGTTTACCATAGTATGCAATTCATAGTGTATGTGCCTGAGAGTTAGACTGTAATATGGGATGTAGGTGAATAATCCCTAGTTTACTACAGTGTGAGTCCCAGAAAGGAAGAATCCTTCCACAATGCCCTTAAGACTTAAGTGACATCATGAAAGCCTGGTTTGCTGATAACTACTTTAGTTAAAGCTCTATGATCACACATGATTTGATCATACGAGTAAAAACTAGGAAAGCGACCAAGTCAAGATAGACAGATGCTTAGTCAAAAAGGAAGATTTACCCATAGATACATAAGATGTGCTAGTGTCTGTGGTCAACCCCTTTCTAGTTATATGTGTAGCTTGTAAGTGCGGATACTATGTACATGTGAGGCAATCTAAGTTAATCAATATGTTAACTCGAGAGGGATTAGATATGCCATGAGTAATATGTATGGGAGAATCTGGGGCATCTGAGGCAATGAATCTTGAAGACGCTTTTGCCTACGCAGCCACGGCAGACGCCAAGTATGAAACAGGAAAGAGTAATGGACGCATGATGGGAAGCCCATCAAGTGCAAGTGGGAGATGTTGGACTTTGGGTCTAAGTCCGCCCTTGATGGGCTGAACTATTTGATTAGGATACAATTAGCCTAATCAAATAAGCATTAATTGTGGATTGGGAAGTAAGTTAGTATTAATTATGCGATTATTAATTGAGAAACAAGTCATCATAATTTAGGAAATTAATTGAGAATTAATTTTCCTGATTACTAACTTGGAGGGCAAGAAGGAGTGCACTTAATTTCCTAATTAGTGGTCACCCTAAGCCACTATATATAGGATGTGCCTCCTTCAGTTATTTCTCACCCCTGCCATTGAGCTTTCCGGCAATCTCTCTTCTCTCCTACCATCTTTCTTGTTCTGGTGATCTGCTGTGCCAATCCTAATTAGGCTCAAGTAGTCTAATAATTGTGTGGGCATTATTATGTTTGCGTTATGGAGCACTGGAGCTTTAACCAGGATCCGAACGTGGATTCGCCCGGTACGCTAGTTGTAATACCCCGAATTTTGAGATTTGAGGCTAGAGAATAAGCCTGGAATAAGTGGATTGCTAAGCCCTGGTTTATCAAGATCCCAAATTTGATTAAGGGGTTATGACTTCAAAAGGGTGTGTGATTATTGGTAAATCAACACTTTTGGAGGATGTGATATGCTTTGTGATTCGAGTATGTTATGAGCAGTGTCGAAACCCTGTTTTTAAGTTTAATTGTGGATTAACATCTAGATTGACTTAAAATAGAGGGAGGGCACATTTTGTGGCCAAATGAAAAGATATGATGTGTTTGGTGGTCATTCAGAAGGAATTGCCATAATCAGGGGCAAAACGGTAAAGTTGCTGACCAATTGGGCAGTTGCTGAAGAGGAAACTCATTGGTAACTTGAAGATCAATGGTTGTGATTGATTTGTGTAAGAGATCAAAGGGTGGAATCATGTGTGTGTGCTTATGTGAGCTCATGTGAGATAGCACAAGATCATGACACTTGGCACTTTGTGGACCCATGGATCTTGGTCAAAGATTTCAACTCATTCCTCTCTCCTTTCTTTCTCCAAGTCTGCTAGAGCATTTAGCACCCCCAAAATCTGTGCCATCTTCATTATCTTCACCTTCTCTCTTTAGCCTCCATGGCGGCAAGCTTAAGGGAAGAAAGAGAAAGAGAAAGGTGAGATTTTAGCTTGCTTGGTGACCTCTTTAGCTCTAATCATCTGTTTTAACATTTTTCATAGTGATGAGAACTTCATTGCTATTGTTTTAGATTTGTGAAAGAAGGTGTTTTGAGAGCTTGAGGAAACTTTAAGGTTGTGGAATCAAGGAACTGGCTTAGGAAAGAGGAAGACATGAGTGATAGGTTCTCTTTGATCTATATATTATGATTTTTGGTTAAGTTATGTGAATTGTGGATTTTTCCCTGATTTTATGTGACATGTAATTCCTTGAATTGCATGTTATTTTGTGGTAAAATGGTGTCATAGTGTGTTTTGATACCATTAGGATTGATTTAGAACTTTGGGAAGCAAAGTTAGTGAAATTAGGAAAAGTGTGTGATAAGTGTGACCAATGGGGAAAATTTTCATTGCGATATGATTTTGGATGTTTTGATGTTTCCAATGGGTTTCTTGTGTGAAATTATGTGGGAATCGCTTTGTGTTAGAGTTTTAGAACCATTGGAAACATATATTGGAAGTTAGGGAAAATTCTGATATCAGATGCGTTCTATCTTCTGATAGAGCCTCACTTGAGTGAACAGGGGTCTTACTCGAGTGTAGCAATATATTTTCTTGTTCCCCTTTAGTTTTGGTTGGACTTGCATGTGAAAGAAGTAAGAGTGCATTGCCTCACCTGCGAGTGAAGTGGGTCATCACTCAAGTGAGCCTTATCTCACTCAGGTGCAAGAGTATTTTGTGTTATAAGCCCGCTTCTCGGGTCATCACTCAGCAATATATTTTCCTGTCCCCCTTCAGTTTTGGTTGGACTTGCATGTGAAAGAAGCAAGAGTGCATTGCCTCACCTGCGAGTGAAGTGGGTCATCACTCGAGTGAGCCTTATCTCACTCAGGTGCAAGAGTATTTTGTGTTATAAGCCCGCTTCTCGGGTTGTCACTCACAGCCAATTTTTCAAAAGTGTGTGTTGGCAATTTCGAGTGTTGTGCCCTCACTCGAGTGCCAGAGCTAGTGCTCGAGTGCACTTCTGGCTCTGGGTTTTCTGTTACTCTCGGGTGGTCACTTCCTGTGCCTCACTCGATAGGACTCGGTTGAGTGTGGGGGCATCACTCCAGTGTTGATCTTAGTGCTTGAGTTCTGTGATCACTTTTTGTCTCTGTTTGTGCTTTCAACCAAGCACTTACATGAGTGTGCCATCCTCACTCGGGTATAAGTTGTCCATCACTCAAGTGATGCAGCCAAAAATGGGTATTTGAGGTTTTGAAAGAGATCTTTGGTCAAGTTTCTCCCAATCCTTTAGGTATGGGTTTAGGCTTTGAGTAGCCACCTAAAGGTCGTGAATAATAACCAACTTAAGTATTTGAAGTTAAGGAATTGGAAAAAGGATTAAACCTATGTCCTTATTTTCGTTATAGGGTTTGAAGTTCACCCTGATCGTGAGTAGCCGAAGCTGGAGCATACGTGGAAAGAACAAGAGTAGCAAACTTACCTCTCCTGCATGTATTTGATATTTGTTTTGGTGTTATGATGCATGTCTTTGCTTTTCTTGATTATGTGAAACATGTATGAATGATTTGAAGCTATGTTTCATTTATGCTTTGGACATAAGTATGTTGTTTGAAGCATTAAGCATGCAAATTTGTCATTGTGTGAATATGAGTTATGTGATGCAAGCATGTCATGCATTAAACATGTATCGTACATGCATATTGGTATTGTTTACCTACTGAGATTTTCTCGAATCTCACCCTCCCCTACTAACCTTTCAGACAGGGTAGTAGATAGAGGATAGAGCTGAGCAAGTAGCCAAAAGCGTCGAGGACTTCCTTCGGGTTATAGATTTGATAGTTGGTTATCATTGTAGTTAGGATGAATGTATATAAGTTGGATGTGTATATGTGGATGATTATTTGATTATGTATTTGGGATGATATTGTGTAATCCCTATATGAGAAATTGTATTAGGCGAATATGCTCTGTAAAGCTTTGATTAATGTATGGAACCCAGGGTTAGCCGGGAATTATATTGCGTACTCTGATATATTTAAATGTGATTTATCTTTATGTAATAATTGTATTCAGAAAGTGAATGTAAGACCAGGTATATTAGATTTTGAAAAGTTTTGTGAAAACCCCGTCTGGTAGATGGGTTTGAGAATGTTATTTGTTTATTATTGGTCTCTATTTCACTTGAATCACGTATTTCGGATATAATTACAGTAGGGGGTTACACTAGTCCATCCTCTCCATTTAATTTTCCTACAATTACAAACATCAACACAAGCTTCTCTATTATTTATACTCCCGATGCTATTGGAATTGGACTCTAATGCACCAAGGGGACTAGGTATATTCTTATACTTCCTTCCATCATATGCATAACCAAGCGTTGGTTTCTTCATGGTGCCCCAAGTGACAATGCTGGTTATGAGCTTTAGGAGTATCTATTCTTCCCTTAATTGCTTGGCATCAATTTCAATTAGTTTAAAGAAATGTTATTCCCCCTTCAAACATGCTATTAGAGCAAAAATCATCAGGATGTTTTGTTAGGAAATAGAAAATATTAATATCTTACTTCTATACATTAAGTTTGTAATGACCTTTTACATTTGTGATCTCCTTTTATTAAGTTTGTAATGACCTTCACACTTAAATCCAAGAGGCGGAATATGGAATTGGAAGACACTAGTTCAAGAGGTTCAAGATACAGTAATAACAAAAGCCATTATTGCAATTATGAGTTCACTTTTATAAAATGCATGAAAAATAGTAATTTCCACAACATCCACTAAATCCAATGCTAAAAAATCATCAAATTCCTTTGGAGGTGAAGAAAATGCAAGCCAAAAAAAAAATTAAACCTTGAAAAAACAAATGCCAGAATTAAGATTCACTAATTATCTAATAATATAGGGCTTCAAATTCATGAATATTAGCTATGTTTATTTTTTTATGTCGATTGCATTTTTGTTTTCAGAACTATCTTTGTCTGTAGAATTTATATTGCATAATATAGCTTTTAGATATAATAATGATATCTAACCAGGCTTCTATGAATCAAAATAAATATACATTTTTAAAAAAACACTTTTTGTACTGGGTATGAAATTACCTGGTCTAAAAGGTGGACATTTTTTTAATATATATTAAAGCTTTTTAACACCGATCATCTAACCAACCGATCTGAAAGGGTAACTTTTAAAACCGGTCATAGGTCCAGTCTTAATAATGACAAATTTATTAAACTGGTCAATAAAAGACTGGACTTAAACCTGATCTAAAAAGCTAATTTTAATCAATCTTAAAAGTCTTTTTTTTCTAGTAGTGCTAAATTAAAGGAATTTGAGTGAGATTTTGATAAGATATCAATTTGATTAATGATTTAGAGGATTTCATTATAAATATCAAAGTTTAGGATAAAAAAAAGGGGCAATTACAATGAAGTCCCACACAAGAGAAAAAAATGAAGAAATGGTCCCTGAAGTTGTCAGTGTAAGCTCCTCGACTTGTTAATAGACGCTCCTCGACTTGTCATTAACAACTTCAGGGACCATTTTTTCATTTTTTCTCTTGTGTGGGACTTCATTGTAATTGTCCCTAAAAAAAATGATTTTGATATTAAAGATAAAAATAATGATATTAATAATAAAAATAATAATTTATGATAAAAAATGGTAAAGATATTTCAATTTGTTGTTGGTGTTGTTATTAGGGTTCAGGTGCAAAAATATCCATGAACTTTTACCTAAAGTGCGTCCAACATCAAAAGCTTTCCGGAGTTGTAAAAATGCCCATAAACTTTCAACACTGGAGCAAAAATGCTATCATCGTTAAAAAAAATGCTAACGTCCATTTAGTATCATTTAAAAGTACCAAGATGTCCCAACTCAAAAAGAAAATTCCCTCCCATCTCATATATATTATTGGAATTAAAAGGGACAATTAACAATAAGTCAAACCAGCAAAACATCAGGTTGTGAATAAAGAAATGCATGAAACAAACAAAGCATCCACCACTAACTTGTGATCAATGTCAACACCTATTTTCATTTCGATATATACAGAGTAATATAGGCCAAGTTCCATAACCATACAGAAAAGTACAATATATGCTAATAAAAGTATTTGTTTACAGGCAGGCACTAACAGAGCAAAATTCACTAATATTTACAAATATATACAGAATTTCCCAAAAATATTCCCAATACAGACTAAATATAACCACTGTCCTTATCTCGAGAAATGTGCCCTTCACTTTCCCGTATCTTCGTCCCTGCCTTTCGAGCCGCAGGCACCTGCTGTGGTATTTTTTTAGAAAAAAGGGGTGAGTTTCCAAGGAATCCTAGTAGAAATATACTATTAACATATAAAATGCGATAATTAAATATGCAATGCACCCTATCAAGTAAAATGAAAATTCACATCAATCCGTGTGTGTACACAAAGTTCAGGGCCAAAAATAAATATGTAATCACTTACCTTTGCAAGTTTTTCTTCTCTTTCTCTCTCTAAAAATCTCACACTTTCTCTCTCTTATTGCAGCTGAACTTCACGCCAGAAATGAGAATAGGATGAAGATGAGAAATATTTTATAACTCCATGCTTATGTCATCTTTAAGTATGCTTATATGTCATAATTCCAAAAATTGCATTTTATGTACATAAACCCTTATGTACATGTAACCATGCTCATTAAGTCCAACCAATATTTTCTTCTTTATGCTACATATAGGAGACACCTAAGGGTCCCACCCATTGGTCTCAATTTGCTTCACAACCTGTTCTGGTACGTATATAGGTAAAGTCTCAATTTTGCACAAAATTGCATTTTTTGCTCAAATTTTCCATAAATTCATATTAAATAGACCAAAATATTCTAAATATATTTTCCCCCTTTATTTTCCTTATTTAATTGAAATTAACTTCAATTAATTAGAAAATAATTAATTTTGTGTTAATTTCCAAATTACAAGTTTGTGATTACATTTTTTTCCCTAAAAAATCGCAACAATTGGCAATTTGCAGATTTTCTGTCCAAACTTTGAAAAATCATAACTAATTTTGTAGACATCATATCAAATTGATTCCAAAGGCTTTAGAACCTTTATTAAGTCTAGTTTCGATAAAAAATATAGAATTTAGCCAATTGGAAGCACAAAAGTCCCTGAATTAATTTCTTTGAATGTTATTCCTGAAAATTCACAGTTTTTTTTGGCTAAATTCAAAAATTTATAACTTCTTGTATATAGATCTAGTTGAGTCATATGACCTATCATGTTAAAGCTTAGGATGTCTACTTTCATCCTATAAAATTTCATTATTTTAAGTCATCATTTGTTCATCCAAAACCACATGACAAGCTGACTGCCTCGTGGGCGATTTCACTAAAAACACTGTTCACCTTTTACTTTCCAATATTTAATTCCTTTGGCTATAAATACTCACCATTTTATTGAATATATTAAATAATTACAATACATTCTTGGTGAATAAAATTTGGGGTGTTACAGTTCTCCCACACTCAAATAAATTTCATCTCCAAAATTTGCTATACATTCATAACCATAAAGTCTAAGACAACACTTTTACGTATGTCCCACTGACATCATTACCGCTGATCAAAATCTGCTAATAAAAACTAAGATCGCTGAAATTCCTTGATTGGATTTTTGCTCATAAATCATCATATCTACCATCCGCACTATTGTACGGCTCAATGCGTCAGTGACAACATTAGCGTGCCCTAGATAACATTTACATTCTAAATCTTAATCTTTCAACAACTCTACCCACTTACATTGCATCATATTTCTCTCTTTTTGATCATACACATATTTCAACATTTGTGGTTGCAGACAACTCTACAGTTACGCCATATAGGCAACATTTTCAACAAACATTACCACCATCAACTCAAGATTATGGGTAGGATAGTTTAATTTATGAAACTTCAGCTGACAAGATACATATGTAACGACACCTTTATATGTAATGGCATGGCCCCCCACTATGTGGGCCATAGAACAGTGCCAGACACAGGTGCTACTGAAGCCCCCTATGCCAGGATTTGTCTTGAAGGCTTGGGGATTTTCCTCTCCAGGTCAACGAAACCCAGGGAGTCACCTCGCCAAGGACTTGAACTCTGGACTTGAGGGATAAGTCCAAAAGCTTATGAGCTCCTTGGTAACCATTACGCCAATTTTTTTCTTTTGTAACGGCATAGTCCGAAGCTCGAAGTCGATACCTGGTGGCATAGCTCCAGGACTCAATATCGATGTCAGCCATGATTTTGCCACTTAGTGGTCCCTCACCATAGCAGGATATCCACACTTGGCTCGTATCAAATCACATCTCAATTCATGCTTACTCACATCTGGGATTCTCAGCGTTGTTACTTTAACAAATTTTCATCTCAACTCTTCAATGCTCTTCTCATAATCATCATCCTATACATAAAGCTGAGTTCCGGGGAATTTCGATATAGGCCCTTCATACTAATGAACAAGACTCATAACACCGCGTATCACACCCACAGTTTCTAGCCTTCTCAATTTATTACTACTTCCACTTTACCAGGGTCTATCAAGATCTCTTGACTACGTGGCTTAGAAATATTACCTCTGTAAGCCATAACTCACATTTACTCGACTTAACATGAAATTGTTTTTCCCTTACCGTGTTCAATTCTATTCGTAATTGTTACTCATGTGTCATTTTACTTCATGTGTTTACCAATATGTTATCGATAAAACTACCATGAATTAGACTAGGTACGAATGAAAAATTCAATCCGTCTAGTCTATGAACATAGTAGGTGCATTTGTCATCAATTTGCCAATTTTGAGGATTACTACTAAGCCACACAACCATGCATCGATAGATAGTCAAGTTTATAGTCGATTCATATCCCTCGACAATCATTATATTATGTATACATATATTGATTGTGGCAACCCTAACACACGTGGGTGTAGGCACATTCTATTCATATGTGAATCTATGCGTACTTACCAATTCTACTTCCCTTTCTAGGGCAGCTCCTTTTATATTCTCCAAAACAGATTTCTAGAGAATCATCAGCCTACCAAGCTGTCAAACCATGATTCCCAACATCCTTTATTCATTCCTTTCAATATACTTTCTACCATCCACTAATCGACTCTTAGTAAAGCCTCAAGTTAGTGGAATTGTAGGCAAAGAAATTCTTTCTTTCATCAAGGTACTCTATCCTTATTGTACAGGGAAACCAAAAACCACTCGTACATTTGATTTTCTATGTCAACCGTAAGACCATAGTTCGTGGCTACTCTTTATTCTATCGAGAACTATTCTCATTCATTGAGGGAATACACTATTATCAAGATCTTTTGCTATGCTAGATCAGCAACTAGCAACCTCGAGAAACCTTATACACTTTTCGATTCATTCTAGTACTATGTTCTCATATCTTATACCATCTAGGTCAATTCAAATTCCTATGAATCAGTTCAACTATTGAGTTTGATCCTTGGATCATAATGCAACTCTTAAAACCTTAATATTAGTTGAGCCAAGAAATCTCTTTCCCCAATTCCACGAATCACCATTAGCCCAACACCATTCTGAATAAATTCGCCAACCTAATGACACACCGGTCCACTACAACATCTGTGATGTGTAATATCATACAGTCTAGGGTCTCTACCCAACTTTTAGGTTCATCATGGAATCTAGAACCTTAACATCACATTCATTAGAAATCATATTCCTTAATAATGATTCTTGGATTACAATCCATCTTTTAATTTCATACTGGATCTATAACCTCAAAATTAATTGAGTCAAAGATCGTTTCACCTCAATCATACCTAACATACATACTAAAAATCATATAGTTCTGTATGTCATAACTAACTAATATCATCACTTAGTTTGGAGAAATCTTAAAACAATCACTATACCCCGATTTTCCATAACCTCATGGAGTGAACCTTTATGGCAGTATTCACTGCAACATAAATGTTCTGTATTAAAATTAATACTTACATCATTACTCTATACTTCTAAGCATTCCTCATATCATCTAATTAAGATGATTATTAGTCATAGAGAAACCTTAAGACAATTCACTATTCCTCAAGTCTCCATGACCGTGCCAGGTACTCCTCAAAGCTCTCTTCATTATCTTGTCATAAATTGAGGAATTCTTTTTCTTTTGCCAACCTGTCTTACTGAGAGAAATATGTTTCGTTAAATTTCCCCTTGAACATTTCCCATGTTACCAGAATACTTGCTACCTGGAGAATCAACTCAGCATTCCTCCACTAGAGTCGGGAATTAACGGGCTGGCCCGTTTAGGCCCGAGCTCGTCAAGGGCCGGGCCTATGATTTAAAGGCTGAAAGCGGGCCTAAAAGGTCCGTAGCCCTGTAGGGCTGGCCCTTTTAGGCCCGTTTAACTTTTTTTTAAATAGCCAGCAAGCATTGGTCAGAGGGTAGAGTTAACCTAACCTAACCCTCATATCAGAAATGCTCTCACACTGACTCAGACCTCATTTGAAGCTTCTCTTCTTTGATTTTCTTTTTTCTTTTTTTGCATGTGTATGCCAAAATCCAAATCAGGTGTTCTATTATTACTAACATTTGAAGCTTGTTTGAATGTGGTTGTGAACTTATTTGATTGGTTATGAACATTAATTATGGTTTGGACTTAAGTCTTAGTGTTTGTGTTCTATTAAACTTGGATAATATTTATGTTTTAATTAGTGTTGATGATATTTATATTTTAAATTAGGTATTTTAGTCTTTAGTAGAATAAGAAACAAAAAAGGCATGGCAAAAAAAAACTCAAACAGGCCTAAAGCCCTCGAGCCTCCCTTAAACAGGCCGGGCCGCTATAAAAGGGTACGATTTTGAACTTGGGCCTAAACGGGCCGGCCCGTTTAGGCCCAAGCCCATCACCGGCCGGTCCGTTTTCCCAGTTGTATCCTCCACCACATATCCGCCTCTCCCTTTAATTTAAGGATGTACATTTGAACCTTTATATCATTGGAGCACATCAGTCGTATGAAAATTTGCTCCATTATGGATAACAATTCTTCTGCTTGCTGAGGATCGAATCTCCCTCAGAAAGTAGGAGGTTGTTGTCTATCAAACCGCTTTAACCAAGTTTGAAAAACATTTGATTCATAAACAAGTGTGGGTAGTGGCTCCTAATGAGGTTACTCAAGTGGATTTCGTTCACCTACTTGCTTTTAAAGATGTTCTAATATTCGCTGTCTTTATTGTGCCTCGTGCAGTTCATTTCTAAGATTGTTCATCATAGTTTGTCACCATGCCATCTTGCTCCAAATGTGTCACATAAAGTCAAAACTATCTTCCTAATTTGGGTTATGATTTCCTTCCCCTATCATCTTGGTACCTTACTATATGGGAATAAAGAAGAATAAATTTCATATAGATGCAAGGGCATTTTCATCATTTCATAATAATTCAGGTACATAGATATATCATTTGTAACATACATCAACTATTTACAGAAGTTACCGAAAGCTAGGAACATCACACAACCTATGGACTATTGTACATGACATATTTATCCTTTTTATATCACATGACTCTTAAGTTATAGGCAACTTCCCAGGGGGTCACCCATCCTAGGATTTCCCTGGGTCGAGCAAGATTAACTTTATGTGCACCAACCCAAAATACCAACTCTGCCTCAATCTTCTCTGTCTGTTGGTTCGTGTGACTGCCCTTGTCTCAAAATACGTGCCGGTCACCTCCGATCACCGACATATAATAACTGAGTCCCATATCACTTGTTGTATATGTACTGTTGTACCAGATTGGTAATGTACTTCATGAATTCATTGAAATTATGATTTGGGCCCTGCTCAACTATATCATTTTTCTTTCTAGTCCAAAACATCGTATCCGGAAGGAAATATAATGTAGTGTGAATCCACACATTATCCAGAATATCCAAATCAAAGTAAATCTGCCCTGGGTGTAGCGTGTCTATTTCTTCTAGATATTCCCTATATCGATCAATAGGGGTGTCCCATGCAAAGAAGGGCTGCCGATATATACCTTTCACATACTCCCATAAGTTTTGATATAGTCATAAGTCATGTAATAAGTGCATAGTTCCAGCTCTTGAACAGGCAGCAGAACCCAAATCTGATTTTAATTCATCGGTTTGCAGTTGTTTAGAATTTCCCATCCCTTCTCGAGGTACTAGCTCCAGTCTCAGCTAAGGCCCATATACCGCTCTAACCTAAACCTATTCCCTGGGTGTCCTTGTCTCGATAGACTGCTGCTCCTCCGAGATACTCTGGCCTAGGGTACCTTGATTCACCGTCAAGAGTGATCCCTCATGCTCCTCGCTCGAACTGCTTAAACTCCAATCGCTTATGGTTCCTATCACTACGCAAACAAAACATATCAGTTTACCATTCTAATAATGTGAGAACCGCTTATTTACTCTACCAGAACCGCTTGGACTCTGATGCCAAAAATGTCAGCACCCGTTTCCATTTCGATATATACAGAGTAATATAGGCCAAGTTCCACAAGTATACAGAAAAGTAAAAATATACTGATAAAAGTATTTGTTTACAAATAGGCACTAACAGAGCAAAATTCACTAATATTTACAAATATATATAGAATTTCCCAAAAATATTCCCAATACAGACTAAACATAAGCACTTCCTCGTCTCAGGAAATGTGCCTGTACTTTCCTATATCTTCATCCATGCCTTTCGAGCTGCAAGCACCCGCTGTGGTATTTGGTTTAGAAAAAAGAGGTGAGATTTTAAGGAATCCCAGTAAAAACATACTATCAACATATAAAATGTGAGAATTAAATATGTAATGCACCGTATTAAGTAAAATAAAAATTCACATCAATCCATGTGTGTACAAAAAGTTAAGGGCTAACTATCTAATTGAAACCCCCATATATACTTCAGTCGAGTCACCGACTACAGCTAGGTAATACCAGTGTCCCATGGATGGGCACCGAACCACAACCAAGTAATGTGCCTCTCGCACGTGTTCAAATCATAAAATACAGTAACATGCATCATACAAATAGTCATATAGTATTTGAGAGATAGTAGTCCTTACCTTAACCCTTTTCAAGCCTCGAATCGTCTACCTCGTATAACATGCTTAGCTTAGGCTCCCAATTCAGTCCTAGAATATCAAATGTACAAGAAATAAGTTAAAACCCATTCATGTATCATTTTGGGCACTTCCATAGTATTTATTGTGATTATATTAGCCTCTGGTGAAAATTTACCAAAATGCTCCCGGGGTCTCGGCCTGCCCTGCCGTACCAGCCCGACTGTACTTTTCTCGAAATTTTGAAATGGGCTATTCTAACATATTTTCGCCCAAAGGATCCATTTCTAAATTCAGAATTACCAAATTCATTACCAAAAGATGAAATTGCCCTTGGCAGCCCCGCTTTCCAAGTCTTAGGGGTGTTTTCATAATTATGCTTTTTCGGGTTTTTCTGAAAAAGTAACCAACTGTAACCCCACCTAATTTTCCATCTTGAGCACAATGAAATCATCAAATCATTGAAAATCCCAACTCTAACCCCCTAAACCAACACTAACTAAAATATGGGTATCCTTTAGGAAAAATCGGGTTTTTTCTATTCTAACTCTGTAAAAGTGTTCTTTTCTACTCCTAATCACTTTATTAGCTATTACATTAGGTTACATCAACCATCTAATCCGAATTTTGGTAGCATAACAATTCTAAGGCCACTTTTCCAAATTTTACAAACAATGATAATCTAGAGAAATTTCACCAATTAAATTGTCTATTACAGCCAGAATAGTCAATATACGAAGGTTTGGAAGTTACCTTTCACTTCCTCTTCGCTTTTCTTAAGGTGTCCAAACAAATCCTGGCTCCCACACATAAAGATGACATTCAACACTTCAATACATAGAAGAGTAGCTTAGAAATGGAGTTATACGTGTTAGGAACCGATTTACTGAAGAAATTACTTACCTTTGCAAGTTTTTCTTCTCTTTCTCTCTCTAAAAATCTCACACTTTCTCTCTCTTGTTGCAAGTGAAATTCAAGCCAGAAATGAGAAGAGCATGAAGGTGAGGAATATTTTATAAGTTCATGCTTATGTCATCTTTAAGTATGCTTATGTCATAATTCCAAAAATTGCATTTTATGCACATAAACCCTTATGTACATGTAACCATGCTCATTAAGTCCAACCAATATTTCCTTCTTTATGCTACATGTAGGAGACACCTAAGGCTCCCACCCATTGGTCTCAATTGGCTTCACAACCTGTTCAGGTACATATATAGTTAAAGTCTCAATTTTGGTCAAAATTGCACCTTTTGCACAATTGTTTTTCGTAAATTCATATTAAATAGACCAAAATATTCTAAATATATTTTTTCCCTTTATTTTAATTAATTAATTGAAATTAACTTCAATTAATCAAAAAAATAATTAATTTTATGTTAAATTGTCAAAATTACAAGTTTGCCATTACATTTTTTCCTCAAAATTCGTAACAATTGGCAATTTGACAGATTTTCTACCCAATCTTTGAAAAATTATAACTAATTTTATAGACATCATATCAGAGTGATTCCAAAGGCTATAGAACCATTATTGACTATAGTTTCAAGGAAAAATATAGACTTTAGCAATTGAGAGCACAAAATTCCCCAAATTAATTTCTTTGAATGTTGTTCTAGACAATTCACCGTTTTTCTGGGCTAACTTCAAAAGTTCATAACTTCTTGTATATATAGCTCTAGTTGAGTCATATGACCTATCATGTTAAAGCTTAGGATGTCTACTTTCATCTTGTAAAATTTCATAATTTTTGCTGGTCATTTGTTCATCCAAAACCACATGACAAGTTCACTGCCTTACAGGCGATTTCACTGAAAATGTTGTTCACCTTTCTCTTTCCAATATTTAATTCCTTTAGCCGTAAATATTCACCATTTTATTGAATATATTAAATAATTACAATACATTCTTGGTGAATAAAATTTAGGGTGTTACAATCAAATCAACAAAGATAAGACAATAATAATAGCTTGAAAAATTTGAACCTTTCATTAATAAGCACATGATTGAATTGATGGGATGCAAGCTAGTAAAGCCATTATGCCCTCTAATGAAAAAATTTGAACCTTTTAATAATGCCATGTATTGAATTTCTAGTACAGTATAATAATGAAAGTGAAGAAAATGAAGAGGGTGATCCTTACCGTGATTACTGCTAGTAGGAAAAGGGCATTCAATGGTTGGGATGAGAGTTTAATCTCTCAAGATCGCACAAGGGAATTTGATGCGAGGTTATGGCTCACCATCTTAGATCTTGCCATTGTTGTCATTATGTTCCACTATTGAAGCAATCGCAACCTCCACCCTCACATTATCTTTAAATCCTAAGCTAGTTATAGCTCTTAAATCTTCTCCTTTGAAAATCGATCTCCATCACCATTTGTCACTTCAAATCGTAGCCTTTACCATGATTTGTCACTGCAAATCAATTTCCTCTTAGCCATATATTAGTGATTCAAGCTGCTGGTGAAGGGTCATGTTGTTGCTGCTAGTAGAGAGTGCACTATCGCCACTAGTGGAATGTGCCTCTGTCACTGTCCACATCTGAGAAGAAAATAGGGGTGGTGAAGAAAAGAAGAGAGATGACAGATAGAAGAACCAAGGGTAGTAAGGCAAATTATAAAAACCTAGACATTTGTATTTTTTTAATAGGTTAAGGCCCACCGCAAAAATAATGGCAATTCCAATCTTTTAACGGAGATGGTATTTTTCTTCCATTTTAAAAGTTTATAGGTATTTTTGCACCTCAAAAAAGCATTTGGTACCGAGTGTACTTTAGGTAAAAGCTCATATGTATGTTTGCACCTTAACCCTTATTATTATCATTATCATTATCATTATTTATTATTAGGAAAATTGTGAAAAAATCCCTCATTGGCAACTTATTTGCTAAATGGGACCTTCATGTGTAGATTATCTTCCACGTGTGTAGAATATCTTCCCTGGTGTGCAGATGATCTTCCATGTGTGCAAAATTCTTCCCTATACGTGTGCAGAAATCTTCCTTATGTGTGCAGATCTTCCCTCCGTGTGCAGATATCTTCCTTCCATGTGCAAGATATCTTCCCAGGTCCCATTTAGCAAATAAGTTATCAATGAGGTCTTTTTTAGCAATTCTCCCTTTATTATTTTCATTATATTTTTTTATCTTTTTATTTTTTTTAATCTATTTGTTTGATTTTAATTTGCTTGAGGAATATTGTACTTTTTGGAAAGAGGATTTAGGAACCTAACCTTTATATAGGGTTCTTCTTCTTCTTGTAAGGAAAGCGAACAACACTTAATGAGAGAGATGCTGAGGGAGGCTACTAGAATCTAGACCATAGATGTAGGTGATAGGGTCTTTTCTTTCATGCGACAGCAAACAAAGGTTGGGGAGCTGAGGCTTAAAGATTCAAAGAGATTTGGAGCTTCAATATTGGTTTTGTCATTGATTTTCTTTTTTCCTTTACCTAGCTTCTATTATAAACCAAATTATTATCTCTGGCTTTGGTTTTATTTTGAACCTGAGTAGCTAAATTATGTACTTTAGGATTATTTGATCCCTTCTATGCATTAAGTACTTATTTCCCTTCTTTTTATTTATGATTAAAGTTATTTTATGTTGATCTTACTCTATTCTTAATGCTTCTTAGCTTGTTTATTGGTCACCAATAAGATTGATCAGTTTACTTGATTGATGCTTGAGAGGGCTCAATTGAGTATAGATCGAAAACCCTAAATTCGAAAAGGTACGATTCTTTTTAACTCGGTTTAAATTTCATTGATAGATCCACAATTGGGATTGGTAAAATTTTAAATTCTTCTATTGTGCCAACCAATTCCAACATAATTTAGCTACTCAAGTTCAAAAACAAACCAAAACCAGAGATAATAATTTGGTTCATAACAAAATCTATGTAACACCCCAATTTTATTCACCAATATGCCTTGTAATTATTGTAGCATTAAATGAAATGGAATGGTGAATATTGAAGTGCTTGGAATTCAAGAAGCCAAGAGCTAATGCAGTAAATCAATATATATATATATATATATATATCTTCCCTTTTCCTCAAGCATGGGACGTCCAAAAAGGGATAAGAGGAAGGAAAAAATTGAGTGATGGCCACTAAAATATGATATGGGGAACAAATTAAAGCCAGGTAGGAATTCAACTTGAAAGGTCAACAATTGTAAGCTAATATGTATAACCTTCCAAGATATGATTGAAGAAGCTTGCTTGGTCACTTTAGAAGCCTATTTACATGAATTTATGGGCAAGGAATGAAGGGAATAAATGATTAAAAGCAATATCCAAGTTGGAGGAATGAGATCAAGCAAAAAGATCAACTTTGAAAAGTCAAAAGTAAAAATGGCAATTAATTGATTTCTTAAAGAAGATGATCATGATAATTCATGAAACAATTTCATTTCTCTTTCTTCATGATAATTTTGTCCAAGGAAAGAAATAAGAGGGAAAAGATGAAGCTAGAGAAATTACCATGGTAAATTATAATATATTATTACTTATGGTAAAATTGAGTGACTTGGCTAGTAAGAATGAATTTGGACCATAAATTTTGTCCAAGCCTTAACCACATTTTTGTCCAAGTAAATGGCCATAAGGGGGAGGAAAAATATGACCATATTACACTTTCTAACCCTCTCCAAATTTCGGTCAAGTGGAGCTAGAGCAAAGGAAAGAAAACAACCTAAAGGTAAGATATTCCTCTTGAATTTTCACTTGGAAAATGACCTTTCTAGCTCAAATACCCCTCTTGAAACTTATTCCTCTCTTCCTTAGCTTCATTTCTTTGAAGAAGAGGAGTTTTCAGCCATCGTACAAGAAAAAAAGTTGAGGAAGCAAGAAAAGAACACAAGAAGAAGCAAGAGGTGAGTAAGAGCATCATTTTGATATATATGATGCTTTGATTGGCTGAGTTTTGTCAGCTATTGTGATAGCCCTAATTTCAATTTTTAAGGCATATTAGGGATCATGAAGCTTTCATCCTACATATGTGCTTATATGTTTGTTTAGAGGCAAAAAAGCTAAGTTTAGTGATTAAATAGTGAAGTGGTTGTTTGTTGTGAAAAACCCTAAAATTCTGACCTGAAAAGGGCACCATGAAGTAATGGGAATTTGATTATTTTGATGATTCCATTGGATTTAGAAGGGAAAATTGTATGGGAATATGGGTGTTCATGATTTTTTGAAATTTGTATGCAAATATGAAATTTATTGAATTTCAAAGTAAATGCCATTTGCTTTGATTCACTGGAGGCAGTGTTGTTGTACAATAGATTTCGTAGGTGAAACCTAGTTCAAAAATTATAAAACTTTACAAGATTAACTTAGACATATAAAGCTTTAATTTGATATGCATTTTGTAATTTTTGGAGAAGTAGATTAAAAGATATGAATTTTCAAATTTGGGCCCCATTTTTGGAAGGAAATCTGGAACAACTTATGTTTCATGAAGTTTTGGGAATAATATGGGTTCGGTAATTAGATTTGGGTATTTTTTCATGAAAGTACTTTTGAATAGCCTCAATTGGGCTTTGGAATCAGTTAAATTATATTTTTCTAGAATTAATTAAGAATTTCCAAAATTGACTGAAAAAATCTGTTAGTTTCTAGTAAACAATGGAACTGCACTATGCAGAGTTGTACTACACAGAAACTGTTATAACTGTTAGAACCACCTGACACCCAAGAGGGGGTGAATTGGGTGTAAGACAAAAAGGTTAAGAACTTTGAAAATATTTTTGCATCTTAGTGGAAGTAATAAATATGAAAGTAATGAATCATAAATCAATAATTAGATTAAATAATGTAAGCTAGAAATATAAGAACTTAGGGAAGAGAATATACAAACTATAATTTATCCTGGTTTGGTCCATTCTACGATGACCTACGTCCAATCCTCAGGTTCCTCCTGAGATTTTCAAATCCACTATCTTCTTGTTTAATCCGGGCACAAGAAAAGCCTTTACAACCCACAAGTTTAGCTGAGTACTTGTGAAGCCTTTTACAAATCTCTCACTGAGTTACTCCCCCTTAGATACCGTAAGGATACAATCGAGTTAATCCCCCTTACACACTGTAAGGATACAACTATGATGATGAAAGATTACAATCAATCTTCTCTCTCTTAGAAGTGAATAAGATGAACACTGAAGTACAATATAAATGATTACACTCTCAAATACACATAATATAGAAGATAGATAAGAACTGAGAGTGGTCGGGTCAGAGTAGATGACTCAAAATATAAGCATGTTTGTGTCGTTGTATTCTCATTGGTGTTCTGAACTCTGAATGCTCTTCTATTTATAGTTGATAAAGATTGATGACCGTTTGAGCATTTCAACTTATCCGTTAGAGTTCCGTTGCTTCGTTTGACTATTCTTCATATTTAAAAAACTAGCCATTACGTTCGGTCGACACTCTACTTCCGTAAAGTCACCTTTTGACTCTTCACATCATATCTTCATTGTATTCCTGGAGAAATGCGTTAAAAACTAATATAATGAAGTATTAGAGTGATTAGAAGCAAGAAGAGTGAGTTACATAATCATTCCCATGATTTTTAGAATCTTCGAGACATTGTTCTGTTCCCCTGGGAAGTATCACTCGAGTGATCCCCTTTAAAATGTGGCAGAGAGCTTATGAGACGTTTTCTAAATCCATCACGCGAGTCGTCACTCGAGTGATCTTAGGACATCACTTGAGTGATCACTCTAGTGATCTCTTCATTTTGATTCAAAACATGGCAAGTGATATATCATCAGAAAGCTCTTGCCCTGTACATTCCAATGCATAAGAATTAGCTCAAATTCATTGTAATCTAAAAGTTATGATCGAAGGAGTGTCTACTATTCCCTTTAGTCTTCAAAGTTTCCAACATCAACTTCCAAAAGGCATAACTCTTAGTATATAACTTCAAATATGACAAACTACCTTTCCATGGAAAGCTCTTTAAGTCTATTTTCATATGGCACTAGTTTCATCACAATCCAATGTGTAGTTTGGGAGTTGTCTAAAATACCAAAGCTTTCCTAGAATATGACAGTGATTTATGTGTCCTTTTCAATAGATCATATCTCTCCCATCTTAACTCCGTTTAATGTGATTTTAGTGTTCATAGTTCATGTTGGGAGTCTAGTTTCATATGAAACTAGTTTCAAGTCAATCCGATATGCGGTTAGAGAGATATCAGCAAAATACCAAACCTATTGCATGAAAATAGAGCACTTCAGAATTCTCATCACTCCAGTGGTCACTTGATGCTGCTACTTTTTAGGTGAGCACCGCAAGTGTACGGCCCGTTAAAATAGTATAATAGCAAATCAAGATCGTCCCACAGAAATTAAAACTAATTGATAATTAGGCATTAAAGTTCCTATTTTCATTTAAGTTAAGCAAATCAAAGAAGGAAATGAATTTGAAAATCAATTTAAACAAATGCAAAAGAAACAAATCTAATGATTTAAAGATTTCAATTGACAAAAACAATCTAGAGTGGTTAATCCCTTCTTTAAGTTCTAGAGCATGTATTTACCCAATTAAAAGCACTTAACGTTAATTTGTTAATTTAGAGTTTGAATAGATATAAGTATCTTCCAATCATTTATACCCCTCTCTCAAGTTAAAATTGTTATTCCTAACTAATTCACTCAAGAGGCAATAATTGTCCAAATTCACTCTAATATAATTATATGGATCCAATAGGTATATTCCTATCCTATTAGCAAATTAGAATAAATTCTAATCCCACATTACTTAATCCTATGGTCCAATTAAGATCCCTCTCCCAAGGCTAATCTAAATTCACCAAATTCATACGTAATGGTGATCAAGCACTAAGTAGATAAAATAATTTAAGATTAAGTAAACAAAAATTAACAATAAATATAATTAATTAGTTCATACATGCTCAAATCTTACAAATTATATCATAGCTACCCAAGATTTAAAAGATAAACAAGCCAGACATTGCTGTTAGAGTCATTGTCTCAACAAAACCAAAATTCAGATTCAGATTCATGAAGACAAGAGAAACAAAAATAATCACTGAGCAACACGTCTCCTCTTCCTCTATTTTTCTTGCTGCAATGATCCAGATGATGAACCACAATCCAAAAGAGCGGCTCCCTTCCTTCCGCATCTTGCCTCCTCGAGCTCTCACAGTAAAGATGCTCTGGTTCAGAATGTATCGATAGCGCAGCCGTAGCTTGTTGAACTCTATCTCTATCCCCTCTGGAGATGTTGGGTGTTGCCTCCAACTCTCTACTCACCAAGAAAACAGTTAAATATGAAGCTCAAGTTTAGCAATCGATTGAAGATGGTGACTGGAAGTGGCCCCTCCGTTCACCGATAAAGAAGACAGACGGCAAACTGAAGTTCCTTCTATCCTCACTCCGGTCGCTGTCAATGGAAAAGAGAATGAACAGTGTTTCTCTCTTTAGCTCACTGGTTCAAGCTCCAGGAGGATGTTGAAACTCCAACGTCGGTTGCTTTACTTCGGTCCTTAGCTCTCTATTGGCTTTTATTTCCTTTCTTGCTTTTAATCTCCGGGACCACCAATTTTTAGCTCTCTATCCCATAGCTCCTCTTCATATCTCAAGTTTGAAATAAGAAGCCCAAGCCCAAAACCACTACAAAATGTTGTCTCTGGCCCTACATCTATTCCTTCCACCAAGGCTTTTTTGTCATTTGGTAAGTGATTCAAAATACCCAACTGTGAAAGCCTAAACGTGCAACTAAAATGTGATGACAAAAGAGAAATGAAATATTATATAATAGGAGTAATAATAATAACAATAACAATAATAAAAGCTGATTTTGTTTTATTTGAGAAAATCTTCCCATTATTATTTATTCCTAAACTTAAAAAATAT
The DNA here is from genome assembly GCA_963210345.1 of Inga oerstediana. NCBI lineage: Eukaryota > Viridiplantae > Streptophyta > Magnoliopsida > Fabales > Fabaceae > Inga > Inga oerstediana. Next base: position 63,122,234 of record OY723401.1, on the reverse strand, counting down.
CCATTTTAAATTGAAATCCCATAAATAATGCATCCATTGATATCTCATAAAATCTCTTAAAAATTGCTTAGATAACTCTCCAAAATTTTTGAAAATACACTTTAAATATAATAAAATTGGAGAGTTATCATCACTGGAGTGATTCTGGGTCATCACTCAGTGACCACTCGAGTGATCTCCTCCAAAATGAGGCAGTGGCATATCACTCGAGTGATCACCTCTGAAGGTAGTATAACTTCCGTATAAGTCGTTTTAGCTTCATATTGACCAATTCTAACTTCCATTTGACCATAGAAACCTTTGGTATCACTTCTAATAGTTTGAATCTTGATATTCCCATTAGTTCTTACAAGTTCTTCTTTCTTCACTATCTTCAATCTTCTTCTTTCTTTGCTTGACTTATGTACAAGATATCTTCTTGTTTTTCCTTTTGATGATCATTCTTCATAATCCAACTAGATATCTTCTTGAATATCTTCAATCTTCTTCTTTCTTTGCTTGACTAATCTTTCTTTGCTTCAATCTTCAATCTTCCTCTTTCTTTGTATGACTAATCTACAAGATATTTTATATTAAATATAATAGTTAGTCAATGTAGAAGATAAGTATATTATAAAAACTTTTTTATCTTAATACTTGACATATATATTTGACATCATCAAAACTAATCATATCTAACATTCTCCCCCTTTTTGATGATAGCAAATCCTTAAAAAAATATGTGTGAATATGACAACAATTTGAATGCAACATATTTTTCATGCCTTTCTCACCCCTTATCTGACATCAGTAAAAAGTTTAAAGGATAAATAGGAAGGGCTCTTAGAGAAGCAAATATGAAACCGAATTTGGAAATGCCTTTCTTTCAATAAAAATAAATGTGTCAAGAAAACAGTTTTCTCTCCCCCGATTTGAACATAATTTCATTTATAATTTGATGCAAATGAAAAATAGTTTTCATGAAAACAAATTTGAAACAATTTGGAGAGGTTGCCAAGAAAACTTTCATAATCATGCAAATTAAAATCAAAGATATGAAAAGTATTCTCGAAATATAAAGAGAGGGTTTAGAAATGCTCATTTGGATTTGGCAAGCTAATGATAGATCCATGAAGTCCAGCATAATACCCCGAATTTTGAGATTAGAAGCTAGAAAACAAGCCTGAGATAAGCGAACTGCTAAGCCCTGATTTAGCAGGATCCCAAATTGCAATTAAGGGATAATGACTCCAAAATCGGATGTTATTAGTGATACATGAACCCTTTTGGAGAATCCGATGTGATTTGAGATTCGGATGTGATTCGTATGTGTTGTGAACAATGCCGAAACCCTGTATTTAAGCTCAATTGTGGATTAACATCTAAATTGACTTAAAATAGAGGGAGGGCGCATATTGTGGCTAAATGGAAAGATGTGAAGTGTTGGTGGTGATTCAGTGAGAATTGCCATAATCAGGGGCAAAATGGTAAAGTTACCAACCAGTTGGTCAGTTGCCGAAGAGGAAGCTCATTGGTAACTTCAAGATCAATGATTGAGATTGATTTGTGCAATAGATCAAAGGGTGGAATCATGTGTGTGTGTGCCTATGTGAACTCATGGAGATGTGATAAAAGTGTGACATATGGCACTCTTTAGACCCTTGGATCTTGGTCAAAGTGTCAACACTCATTTTCCTCACTTCTCTCTCTATTAGGTTAGATTTAGGCACCAAAAATGCTGAACTCTCTTCATCTTCATTGTCTCTCATCTCTCTCTTCTCAACCTCCATTGTCGTCCAAAGAGGAGGAGGAAAGAGAAAAAACAATGTGAGTTCTGGTTAGTTTATGTTCCTCTTTAGCTTAAATCATCTTCTATGATCTTATTCATAGTGATGAGAGCTTCATCTCTATGGTTTTACTTTTTTGAAAGGAGTTGTTTGAATGCTTCAGGAAAAGTGGAAAGATGAAGAATCAAGGAATTGGTTTAGGAAAGAGGAAGAGGTGAGTATTTGAGGCCTTCTGATCTAAGTTTTGTGGTTATAGATTAAGTTTTGAGAATTGTGAATTTTGCCCTAATTTTAGTGTAATTGTGAAATGGATGAATTGGATTGTGTTTTATGATGAAAATGGTGTCATATCATGTTTTGGCATCATTGAAATTGGTTTTGAACTTTGGATTGGAAAGGTTGGACATGTTGAGTTTGAAAAGTGACATTGTGTGACATATTGTGATTATTGTGAAAACATGTCAATGTAATGTGAATTTGGTTGATTTGGTATTTACAATGGATTCCTTGTGAAAATTTGTGTGGGAATGGTGTTTGATGTGAAAATGGGAACCATTGGAAGCCATTGTGAAAATCTGGAATTCTGTCTATTGAAACTCTGTTCTAAGCAGTTTGCTTGTGTGGACTTTTTGACTAGGCAGATCATTTCTGAAATTTTGGAAAATTTCGAGTCTTAAAGTTCACATTCTAAACTTCAAAATGGACATATAATTTGTGTCAATTCGATTTGTGAGCTAGGAGATATTATTGTTCAAAATTTGGTATCAAAACTGGACTCTGTTTTGGAGCAATGTTGGATTTTGTGTAATTCTGGAATTGTGTAGTGATTTCTAGTAATGGTCCATATTTTTCCTGTGTAGAGGACTTAAATATATTTCATTTGGCTTTAGAATCACCTCATTTCAATTTTTCTGGAATTAGTTATGATTTTTGGAAGTTTAGCCAAGAAATAGGATTTTCTAGCCCACGGCAAGAAGGATTATGGGCCACGGCCCAAATGTTTCTGACCTATTTTTGGCCTTAGGCAGTGCATTCTTGGGCTACAACCAACCCCCAAAAATGAAATTTTGGACTTCCCAAGATGGTTTTTGATATAATTGTTTCCCAAGCCCTTAGATATGTGTTTAGGCTTTGAATACCCACCTAAAGGTCGTGAATGATAACCAACTTCAAGTGTTATGAATGTAAGGTTTGGGAATAGAGAATAACTCTATGTCCTTGCTTTGGTTATAGGGTTGGTGTTTGCCCTGATCATGGTTCGGTATTCATCTTGATTGTGAGTAAGCGGTGCTGGAGCATACTTGGAAAGGATAAGGGTAGGGAACTTAGCTCTTCTGCATGTATTTGATATTTGTGTTGGTGTATTGATGCATGTATTGCTTTGCTTGATTATGTGAAGCATATATGAATGATTGTAGCTCTGTTTCTATTTATGTTATGGCCATGAGTATGTTGTTGGAACATTGAGCACGCAGATATGTCATTGTGTGAGCATGAGTTATGTATTGCAAGCATATCATGCATTAAACACTGATCTTGCATGCATACTGGTATTTGTTTCCTACTGAGATTCTCTAGAATCTCACCCTCCCTACCAACAGTTAGACAGGGCAAGTGGATTGAGGAGGGAGCAAGCAGTCGAGGGCAGCAAGGACTCCTTTGGGATGTGATTTTGGTTGTTGGTTATCATAGTTGGGAGTATTCTATATTTGGTATTTGTATTTGGATTTGAATTTGGGAATGTATATTCAGATATGTATTTGAAAGGATATTGTGTAATCCCCGTGTGAGAATTTGTAAAGGGCATTTGCGCCCTGTAAGGCTATGATTTATATATGAAACCCTGGATTGCTGGGATTATTGTTGTGCATTCTGATGTGTAGATATAAATGTGATTTATCTACGTAAAGTAATTGTATTCGAAATGTGAATCTGAGACCAGGTGAATTGTATTTCGAAAAGTATTTGTGAAACCCCTGTCTTATATATGGGTTTGAAAATGTTATTTGATAATTATTGGTCTCTATTTCACTTTAATCGCATATTTTGGATATAATTATGGAAGGGGGTTACATCCAGTTCACCCTACCTTTGCTATGCAACTTTGATGTATATTTATGGTGTCTCCAGCATGCTCTTACTGAGTTGAGCTTCTATTCCATACCTTTATCACAATATGCTTAACACTCCTTTATATTGGCATAGGTATTTGTTGCTTTGAATGTTGCAAGCAATATATTTCCCTTGTTTAAGCGTTAAAGTATCGTTCCTTTTCTTGTAGTACGTTGAAGAATGTTATTGCACAAAAAAAATTCTCTTGCCACAAGTATAAATCTTTCTTCCACTAAGAATGATTAGTGCTATCAAGTTATCAAATTTATTGCACAAATCAAAGTTATCCTTTCTATATGATATGTTAAGATTAAGATTATGAAAGGAAAATATAAAAGTGGTTTGTCATCAAAACTAATCAAGAGATAAGGAATGCATATGAGTATGCTAGAAAGATTTTCTTCAAATAAAAGAGATGAGCTTCTTAAGATATAAAACACATGTGAATGTGGAGCTCCCCCTTAATGAATGCATGGCTTAAAGAAAAATCATTATAAGGAATATAGTTAATAACTCTCTTGGATTTGTAAAACTATTAGAAATTTTGTAGAGAGAATGAGTATGAAAATCTGAAGACTTGGAGAGAAATCAAGTTTTGAAAATGACAATGTTATTCAGGGTTTTAAGGCTATAACCTTGTATCATCTGAGTGGTCACTTCAGTGATCCTACTCGACCATCACTCGAGCGATGCAACTCAAAGAAGTTTAATTAAGTAAAAATACATTACGTCACTCAAATAATATCATAATTAGTCAAGTCATAATCCTCTGTAGTCTATTAATGCATCGTTGGCTACTCATTGTCTAATGATGTGATCAGTACTGAGGGATTCTAAAATGTAGTCTTGGTGAGCATTTAAGTATACCAAGATAAGCTTAGAATAAGGCCTTGAAGTTCTAGTTGATCAAGTCACATAGTAGTCTAATCTTGCCATTCATAGAATTGATGAACTCAACATTATTCATAGTAAGCTTTGTGTGATTGTTGATGCTCCTCTCTCAGATAGCTCTAGACAGATGGACCAAAGAGTGAAGGACCAGAGAGACCAGTTCTAGTAAAGTGTTGTATCTCATCTATCTTTGAAGTCTTAGCTCCCATTCTCTACTCCTCTTGTGTTAACTTGGAGTGAGGTTCAGTAATTTAACACAAAGTGGTTGCGAATCACTTGGAGTGATTGTAGATCACTTGGAGTGATCCTCAGAATCACTTGAAGTGATTGTAAATTACTTGGAGTGATTGCAGATTACTTAGAGTAATCCTCCAAACTTTGATTGTTATCTCCAACGTCTCCTTAATCACAACTCCTTCCTCAAGCTCCATGTTGTAGTAGAGATGTCTAACTGCCTTTGGCAGTAGTGAAGATGGCTGGATAGTGAAGGCTTAGAGTGTTGGAAGTATGAATCCAACCTATGAATATCCTTCTATGTCTTCAAGTCTAGATAGATAACTTGGACATAAAGATCTTTTATTATAATCACTGTCATTTCTAGCCTTGCTCTCCGCTTGAGCTTCTTTGAATTGAATTCTGTTGTGGCCACTAAAAGATCTTCTTTCTCCTTTTCTGATTGCATCACTAGCTAGTTACTTGGTAGGGGTGTCACTTGAGTAATACCACAGATTTTGTTTCTGTTCACATTGCAACGCTGCTAGTCACACCGACTTTGTTATCCTCTGTTCTTTGAAAGAAATAATCTTGATCAACTCCTATAAAAGTATACATACATGCTCTTTGGTACCTAACTTCTCTTGGGTCCATACAATATTAGGCATAACAACTCTTATGCTTTTATACAATTAATCCATATGATATTTGAGCAAAGAGTATAATAAACCAACGAAGACCAAAATATAATTTTACTCAATTAATTATAGTTACTGAACATAAAGGGTAACAAACAAATGATGCCAAGAATGATGTTTTTCAATGATCATTGACAATTTGTAAATGCAATTTAAAAATATGTCATTAATATGATTTTTATGCACTCTATGTAAGTTAGATCAAAGAGAGTAGAGATTCTATCTATAATGACAAATTTTTATGAAGTGACAAATCATGAATGAAATCAAGTTTTCCAAAAATGGTAATGAAATATGCAGATTATATTAAATCTCAAATGTTATTCAAATCATGACAATGCATTGTAAAATTGAGCTTCTGAATACATACAAAACTCATTTTTGAAACTTGTTTATAATCGATGCTTATGCTAAAAATGATAGAAGTCAATATTTATAAAATATATTTCAAAAAGCTTCACTTTGAAGTTCAACTAAGGTAACATGTTAATCATTAGATATAACATGTTATAGAATTTTCCAAGGAGCAAGAGTCATATGGATAACCAAAAGGATTAGCTTGATAGTCATATATAAGCATAATGACTTTGCTATTGATCCATAGATTATCTTGACTCTTAGAATTGTGTCTTGAAGAATAGGAACGTTCAACTCAAAGATTTGAATACAAGACACTAGTTACTCAAAGATATATGATATCAATGGTTAATGTATTCGAGTAATAAAATGAGTGCAAATGAATTATGAATGATTAAGCACATACTTATTAGTCCAAATGACTAGAGTTCTAGAATATTATCCTAATAAGTTATTCCACAATAATGGTTAATATATTAAGATTCAATGCATTAATGAACATTCATAATGCTTGGAATAACTTGGCCAACTAATGATTTATACATTAGGTACAAGGCTTTCACATATAGAATTATTTTCTAGGGAATACAATTGAAACTCATATAGATAGTTAACTTGTTAGACATAAGGTCTTACTTGTTAGAAAATAAAGGTTGAGGAGTTCAAGCAGTAACATGTTTAAAACTAAGAAATAGTATGTGAATGATGGGGAAAACTTTAGTGAATGGATTTGAAGCATTTCTGATTTTCAATTCACAAGATATTAACCTCCAATTTTCTAAACCGATTTAAATGTATTCAGAATATGAATAATTTTCAAATAATGTGTATGCACTTTTATAAACAAGATGGATTGGAATCTAAGTATATGTTTGAAATGTGCATTTCAAAACTTAAATATAGAGAAAGATTATGCACAATTTCACTTTCAGTCCATTTAGCAATCTAAAAACATTTTGAAAAACCATAAATGATTAGTGCTAATGGTGTGCAATAATGAGCAAATTATTCATTACCCAAATAAATAATTTATATAAGTATAGTATCGAGTAAGGACAAAGAAGACAATACCATACTCAAGTAATCTCATAATTACTTGAGAAATTATCCTTTGAAGTTCATTTGTGCATAATTCCTTGACTTTTGCCTCCCAATCTTTCAGTTGACCTTATCACTTGAACATTCACTCCCAGTTGTCACGCAGTGATGATGATCACTCGATTGGTTACTTGAGTGATGCTTCACTATCCATCTTTTCTTCCTTTAATGCTAGCTAGGCATTTGCAGTGTTGCCTCAAGTAATGCCTCCTTTTGTTTACACATTTAAAATATAGCTTCAAAGTCCAACTTCACCAAGATTTGAGTTAAATCCTATCTAGTCATAATCTTGAGATAAAGCTCTTCCTTTCTTCTTCCTACAAAACCATATAGATCTTTTCCTTCCTTTAGTATCCAGTTTTACTTGGATCCACTCATGGGTACTTTGTAGGAATCATAATTCACATGCTTTAAGAATATAGTTAATTCGAGATAATTGTGCATAATGAATTAAACATAACTTTATGGATAAAAAATTTCTTTTTAAATATGCGAATATGCATAGAGTTAAGCTATTGAATATTGCAATCTCTTTATAAATGAATTTTCTAATGGATGAGAAAACATATTTTCAAAAATAGTTTGCAATGCTCATTCCTAAGGTTCTCAAATATAAAACCTCAATAAACATTACAGAAAATAGCATAGCAGGTTTTATCTTAAATACTTGGAGGATTGATTTTGCTTACTCACTGCATTTTTCTATGATGGTTATACTTTGTGTAACCCCCTCATGGTAATCATATCTAGATTATGAAAATTAAGTGAAATAGAGACCAATAAGACAAAATAACATTTATAATCCCTTATCTAAGAGATGGGGTGTCCAGAAAAAAAAACAGTTCAAAAACATGATTCATTAGGTCTCACATGCACTTTCGAATACAATTACATGTGCAGTTAAATCACATAATAAATATCAGAGTGCGTAACAAAAATCCTGGCTACCCCGGGTTACTTGTACATATATAATAGGTTTAAAGGTTTCCCAAAATGGGAATTACATATCCAAAATTGTTATATACATCTTATATACATACAGTAATCCCAAAAGCCAACTAGATAACCAATATCCAAAATGCAAAATGTCCCTAAAGCCCTAACCACTCCTGGTTGGCCACTTCCTTTTCGAGCCACTTACCCTGTCTGAAATGTTAGTCATTTGGAAAGAGTGAGATTCTAAAGAATCCCAGTAGTAACAAATCACTCATACAATATATAAACACAAAGCATGTATGTTCATCATGTTCAGCAATAACACTATGAGTCATGGCTCACGCCACAACCAACAGCACTCGCGGCTATATCACAAAGCACTATGTCCACTTTCGCGGTAATCACAACGACAGCTTTCGATGCAAACACTAGGCTAGCTTTCGCTGTAATCACTATGCCCGCTTCCGCGGTAATCATTATGCAGCAGCTTCACAAGGCACAAAGTATCTTAAAGCACAACGTATCACAAGGCACAAAGCTCCATAAGGTATCTCAATGCATCTCAAAGCAGCAGCACCAGCACACAATGCATGATAGGAAAACATACAATACATTTACATAAAGTATAAGAGAGGAGTCACTACCTGTATCTTTCCTGACGTTTTTCGGCACAGTGGGCTCACGCGTCTGACAGATATCAAATCCTATACCAATTTAGGGACAATTGAGTAATCTCTTTTCCAAATACTTATTCCATAATACTCTAAGTTGGTTATCATTTAGGACCCTTTAGGTTACTATTAGACGCCTAAACATATGCCTAAAGGGTTAGGAGAAACTACCCTGAAGACCCTTTTTTCTAAGGCAAAACACAGATTTTTGGTTGACTCACTCGAGTGAAGATGACCTCACTCGAGTGATGAAAGACTCATGCCCGAGTGAGAATGGCTCTCACTCGCGAGTGTTTGACAGTGAGCAACCATTACGGCCAGAAAGTGCTCACAGCACTCGAGCATAAGGTTTTGCACTCGGGTGATGACTCTAAATCCACTCAAGTCCCCGAAAGTGCAACATAAAGAGTGACAACTTGAGAGCACATGCAACAACAGAGGGAAAGCTCACTCGAGCATACCCCTCCAACACTCGGGTGAGAGGCCTTTACTTGCGAGTGTCAAAGCACACTCTTGAACATCAACCAGCGAGTGAGGACCTGAGAGCAACCCTAACCAAGAATTCACACTATCACTCGAGTGAACCCATGCTTACTCGAGTGATCATCAACATCACTCGCAGACAAAGAAGTGCACTCGAGCTCTTTTCATGCAAACCCAAGCAAAACACAACGCACAAAGGGAAAACACACGGCAGCACTCGAGTGAGTTCCTCCCTCACTCGAGTGAGGCTATTAGAATGCCCAGATCTTAGCAATGATAGAATAATCCCATATTGGTCAAATTTTCTCCTAATGGTTCCCAAACTCCACACAAGGTTCATACACACTTAACACTGCCTAAGGAACACATTGGCAACTTCCAAAACACCCAAAAACCATTTTAACCACAATATATGCCCTTGGGTCTGTATGACACACAATACCCAAATTTCATTCCACTTAAATCCAAACTTCTAAACTATATTCAATACTCAAAGAACTTCACAATGAACTCATTCCAACACCAATCACTATGAAATTCATACATCCAAAACTTACACCAAATCAGGGCAAATTTCCAATATTTATCAAACTTATCCAAAAATCATAACATAAATATCAGAATGCATCAAATCCTTACCTCTTTAACTTGCCAAATCTAGAATCTTGATTCTCAAACTTTCAATTTGGTCCAACACACAAACCACCACCTTTCAAGATTCTGAAACCGCCACAATAGAGCTCTCAATGAAATGCACAACATTAAAGAAGAGGATTTGAGTAAAGGAGGACCATCACCTATCAAAGATTCAAGCTTTTCCTTTCCTCTTTCCTTGCTTAAGCGCCGGAAATAGAAGAAGAAGAGAGAGAGATGATGAAAGTTGGAAATGATGATGATGAAGCAACTTCTCTCCCTTGCCCATACCCAAAACCACATAGGAGAGAGAAGAGAAGAGAAAAGTAAACTTTTATCCTTTACGCCTCATCCAATGGTCCTCACAATGCCACATGTCGACATCTTATCCACTCCCTCTATGAGCTCACACAAGCTTAAAGCACAGGATTCTGACCCATATACAACAAATCTCCACCCTTGATCTTTAATTTCAAAATATACTCATATCAAATTTACATCATATTCCTCCCAAAAGTGTTTAATTACATTAATTACAATCAACATCAGAGTTATTAGCCCTTAATCCCAAATTGGGTCATTACAATTCTCCCCCTGTCAAATAAATTTCATCCTCAAAATTTGATCATACTACTTGAGCCATGAACTCCGGATATCACCTTCGCATATCCTCTTCCGCTTCCCAGGTGCTTCTCTTTGTGTCATTCCCTTCTAGATCACTTTCACATAAGGAATACTTTGGTGTCTGAGCCGTCGTTCTTCTCAATCAATAATCTGCTCTGGCTGTACCGTATACGTGAAGTTATCTTGCAACTCCACTTCCTCATAGTCAACGATGTGAGATGGATCTGGTTGGTACTTCTTCAGTTGGGAAACATGAAACACATCATGGAGTCTGCTCAAGTTCGGGGGTAGGGCTAATCGATATGCAACAGGTCTAATCCTTCCAAGGATCTCAAAAAGACCTATATACCTTGGGCTCAACTTCTTTTTCTTGATAGCTCGCCCAATACCGGTAACTGGAGATACCCTCAGAAACACATGATCTCCAACCTCAAACTCTAGAGTCCTTCTCCTCTTGTCAACGTAACATTTCTGCCGACTCTGAGCTGCAAGAAGCCTCTTACGAATGATTCGAATCTGGGCTGCGGTTTGATTAACAAGATCCGGCCCATACAATTTCCTCTCAGACAATTCATTCCAACATAATGGCGATTGGTATTTTCTTCCATACAACGCTTCATACGTCACCATCTGCATGCTCGCATGATAGCTATTGTTGTAGACAAACTCCGCAAGAGGAAGAAAACAATCCCAACTCCCTTTGAAGTCAAGGACACATGTCCGTAACATATCCTCTAGGGTCTGAATAGTCCTCTCTGACTGTCTGTCTGTCTGAGGATTATAGGCTGTACTGAATCTCAACTGAGTACCCAGTGCCTCATGCAATGCCCTCCAAAATCTCGAAGTGAAACGAGGATCACGATCGGAGATGATATTCTTTGGTATGCCATGGAGCTTCACAATTTCACGAATATAAATCTCTGCTAGCTTGTCCGGAGAGTAACTAGCATTGATCAGTAAGAAGTGTGTTGACTTCGTTAACCGGTCCACAATGACCCAGATTGCATCATAATTCTTGATCTTAGGCAATCCCACAACAAGGTCCATGGTCATACTTTCCCATTTTCATTCTGGAATCTCAGGACTCTGCAACAAACCAGGTGGTCTCTAGTGGTTGATCTTTACTTTCTGGCATGTGAGACACCTCACCACATATTTCGTCACATCACTCTTCAATCCCGACCACCAATACACAGATTTCAAATTATGGTACATCTTGGTCATACCAGGATGAAGAGTATACCGATTCTTGTGCGCCTCATCCAGAATCTTCTGTCTCAACTCTGCCTTAAGTAGAACACAAATTCTCTTCTGATAACGAATTGATCTACTAGGCGACAAATCATAGCCCTAAGCTTCTCCCCACTCAATTCTAGCCATATTACGCTGTATCTAGCAATCTTGTCTCTGAGCTTCTTCAATTTCAGCTCTCAAGTCACTTTCCCCTTGGGAAACAGTGTAATTGGCACAAAGAATTTGATTCGATAGATTCATATCTCGAAAATGAGTAATCAATTTCCCCTCTTGTATCATTATAGCTGCCACAAACACAGTCTTTCAACTAAGAGCATCAATTACTACATTTGCCTTACCCGGATGATATTTGATTTCTAGGTTGTAGTCCTTAAGCAACTCCATCCAGCGCCGTTGTCTCATATTCAATTCTTTTTTATCATACAGATACTTGAGACTCTTGTGGTCGCAATACAGTTCCACAGTCACACCGTACAGGTAATGATGCCAAATTTTCAATGCAAACACAATGGCCGCAAGCTCCAGATCATGAGTGGGATAGTTTAATTCATAAGGTTTGAGCTGTCGAGAGGCGTAGGCCACAACACGTCCCTACTGCATAAGGATACACCCTAATCCCTGCCCACTGGCATCACTATACACAACATATGTTAAACTGGGATCAGGTAAAATCAACACAGGTGCCGTAGTCAACCTCTGTTTTAGCTCCACAAAGTAATTTCACAATGTTCATCCCACATAAATGGCTAATCTTTTCTCGTGAGCTTGGTCATCGGAAAGCAATACGGGAGAAATTCTAAATGAATCTCCGATAATAGCCATCAAGACCCAGAAAATTGCGTGCCTCTGCAACAGTTTCTGGCCTTTTTTAGTCCAGTACTGATTCCACTTTACTGGGTTTCACAGAGACCCCTTCTTGCGAGATAACATGACCTAAGAATTTCACTTCTGATAGCCAAAACTCATACTTACTCAATTTGGCATAGAGCTACTTCTCACACAATGTATTCAACACAATTCTCCAATGATGCTCATGCTCTTCTTTACTCTTAGAGTATATCAAAATATCATCAATGAATACCACAACGAATTGATCTAGGTATTGTCAGAAAATACGGTTCATGTAATCCATGAAAACCACAGGCGCATTGGTTAGCCCAAATGGCATCACTAAGAATTCATAATGACCATACCTAGTCCGGAAAGCAGTCTTCGGAACATCTTCTGCTTTCACTCACAGCTGATGATACCCTGACCTTATATCAATCTTTGAAAATACACTCGAACTAAACAGTTGATCTAACAGGTCATCAATCCTGGGGAGAGGGTACTTGTTCTTAACGGTAATCTTATTCAACTCTCTGTAGTCGATACACAAACGAAGACTTCCGTCTTTCTTTTTCACAAATAAAACTGGAGCTCCCCAAGGAGACACACTGGGTCTAATGAACCCTTTTTCAAGCAAATCCTCAATCTGTTTCTTCAATTCTACCATTTCATTTGAGGCCATACAATACGGGGCTTTAGATATAGAACCAGCTCCATGCACAATTTCAATCGGAAATTGAACTTCCCTCTCAGGAGGTAATCCACTCAGGTCATCCGGAAACACCTCAGGGAATTCATTCACTACAGGTATACTACTCAAAGTTTCACTGGTTTCTCCTTGCACAAAAAAGAAAACCATATACCCTTGACAAATTTTTTCAAATATTTCTCAGCCTTAGCTGTTGAAAGGAAATTTAGGCTGACATTCACATCATCAACACTTTGTGAAATAAGAAATACTATCCTCTAGTTCCCACAATCTAACAATACATTATTCGCTCTCAACCAATCAAAACCCAGAATGACTTCCAATTGGTAGAGCGGTAAACAAATCAAATCTACCATAGATTCATGACCCTCAACGGTTACAACACAATTTAAACAGGCTTTATAGTTAGAGCCTTCACACCTATCGGTGTTGACACAATCAAATCAAATCGAATGGTAACTTATACACATTCACACCCAGGAGCTTCACACAATCATATGCGATGAAAGAGTGGCTTGCACCCGAGTCAAATAATACTTGTAACATATTACCATAAAGAAGGACATTACCTTGTATCAACTCTAGGGATTTCCGGGCCTCTTCGTGAGTCATAGCAAATACTCGGCCCCTGAGTCCTCTGTCTCTGCTCCGGTCATGGCTGTCCACACTCAACGAATGAATGCGTAACTTGCTTACATTTGAAATAGATCACCCGACCATCGCAAGTCTTGCCATGATGTGGCTTGTTACAGCGAGGACATGTCCATATAAAAGGAGATCTCTGCTGATCACGACTCCCAGACTGATAAGGCTTCTTACCACTACCTCGGAATGAAGAAAATGATCCCGAGCCCTTTTGCTTCTGAGAAGCATTACCCTTACTGGGCTCACTATGACCACCAGTAGGCTTAGCCGGATACAGTTCTCTAAAATTGCTCTCTGTAATCTGACATTCCTCAACTACCTTGTTGAATTCAGAAAACTGATGGGTGGCTATTCTCTTTCTCATATCACGCCTCAAACCCCGTATGAGCAAGTCTGAGCTCAATTCCTCGTTATCCATTTTCCATAAATAGGATGAATACCGAGATAAACGGACGAAATGGGACAAGTACTCATCAAATGACTCCGTGTCCCCTTGCTTGATGTTCAAGAACTCGGTCTCCTTCTCAAGCCTCACCGACTTGGGAAAATATTTCTCATTAAAGTGGTGCTGGAACATTTCCCAGGTCAATGGTATGTTCTTACTCCTCAAAGACAGTGCAATATTCTTCCACCAGCGGTCTGCATCTTCATCGAGCTTGTACACAGCCAACCGGGCTTTCACCTCTGAGGAACACTCTAAGACCTCAAATATCTTCTCAAGACGGTTTAGCCAGTCTTCCGCCGCCTGAGGATCAAATTTCCCTTTAAATGTCGGAGGTAGGTGCTTACAGAATCTAGAGACCCAAAACTGAAGATCTCTTTCCTCCCTAGCTGGCACCCCATGGGATTCTTGATTCGGAATCACATGAGGAGGGGATTCAAGTGGTCGTGCCAAACCTTCAGCAGTCTCTTCCCGTGTTTCCTCTCGAGTCTCCTCGTGAGTAGACTGACCCCGGCCCTCATTGTTCTTGGCTTTTTCAGCTCTGAGCTCTTCTCTTAGCTCAGCTATCATATCCCGCTGATCCCGAATCAATCCTATCATTTCTTGCAACGGGTCCGGTGGATTATCATTGACCATCTCCACCTCAAGATCAACTTGTACTCTGGGGCGACCTTTTGTTGTTCTTTTCATTCTACAAAGAACTCACCCCATTAATCCAACAATTATGGTATACACATAACTTCACAAAGCACATATATCCACATAATCAAAACACATAAGTGTATACATCAACCCTTCACAAATGATTTCATATCACTAAAGCCACACTATGGGAGCTATCCTAGCAAACTCTACCCTTGCCAGGAACAACAGCTCTGATACAAAAAATGTAACCCCCTCACGGTAATCATATCCGGATTATGAAATTTAAGTGAAATAGAGACCAATAAGATAAAAAAACATTTATAATCCCTCATCTAACAGATGGGGTGTCCTGAAAAAAATAGTTCAAAAACATGATTCATTAGGTCTCACATTCAATTTTGAATACAATTACCTGTGCAGTTAAATCACATAATAAATATCAGGGTGCGTAACAAAAATCCCGGCAACCCCGGGTTACTTGTACATATATAATGGGTTTAAAGGTTTCCCAAAATGGGGATTACATATCCAAAATTGTTATATACATCTTACATACATATAGTAATCCCAAAAGCCAACTAGATAACCAACATCCAAAATGCAAAATATCCCAAAAGCCCTAACCACTCTTGGTTGGCCGCTTCCCTTTTGAGCCACTTTCTCTGTCTGAAATGTTAGTTATTTGGAAAGAGTGAGATTCTAAAGAATCCCAGTAGTAACAAATCACTAATACAGTATATAAACACAAAGCATGTATGTTCATCATGTTCAGCAACAACACTATGAGTCATGGCTCGCGCCACAACCAACAGCACTCACGGCTATATCACAATGCACTATGCCCGCTTTCGTGATAATCACAATGACAGCTTTCGATGCAAAAACTATGCAAGCTTTTGTTGTAATCACTATGCCCGCTTCTGTGATAATCACTATGCAGCAGCTTCACAAGGCTCAAAGTATCTCAAAGCACAACATATCACAAGGCACAAAGCTCCATAAGGTATCTCAATGCATCTCAAAGCAGCAGCACCAGCACACAATGCATAATAGGCAAACATACAATACATTTACATAAAGTATAAGAGAGGAGTCACTACCTATATCTTTCCTGACGTTTTTCGACATAGTGGGCTCACGCTTCTGACAGATATCAAATCCTATAATCAAATAAGGGACAACCATCAATCTCTTTTCTAAATGTTATTTCCATAATACTCTGAGTTGGTTATCACTTAGGACTCTTTAGGTGACTATAAGAGGCTTATACATATGCTAAAAGGGTTGGATGAAACTACCCAGAACACCCCTTTTCGGAAGCAAAACAGTGATTTTTTTAACTGGCTTGCTTGAGTGAAGATGACCTCACTTGAGTGATAAGAGACCCATAACAGCTCTCACTTGTAAGTGTTTGAAAGTGAGCAACCACCTTGGCTAGAAAGTGCTCACCACACTCGAGCATAAGGCTTTTGCACTCGGGTGATGACTCCCAATCCACTCGAGTCCATGAAAGTGCAACACAAGAAGTGACAGCCCGAGAGCACATGTAACATCAGAGGGACAAGCTCAATCGAACACCACCCTTGGCACTCGGGTGAGGAGCTGGCACTCGCGAGTGTAAGAACACACTCTTGAGCATTGACCAGTGAGTGACGACCCGAGAGCAACCCTAACCATGAACTCACACATTCACTCGAGTGAACCCATGCTCACTCGAGTGATCATCAACATCACTCGCGGGTAAAGAAGTACACTCAAGCTTTACTCATAAAAACCCAGGCAAAACACAAAGCAGAAAGGGAAAATACATGGCAGCACTCGAGTGAGTTCCTCCCTCACTCGAGTGAGGCTATCAGATTGCTAGATCGTAACAACTGATAGAAATTCCCAGATTGGTCAAAATTCATCCCAATGGTTCCCAAACTTCACACAAAGCTCATTACCACTTAAACTTGCCTAAGGAACACATTGGTAACTTCCAAAACATACAAGAACTATTTTAACCACAATCTATGCCCTTGGGTCTCTATGACACACATGACTCCCAATTCATTCAAATCACTTCCACAATTCAAAACTATAACCAACACTCCAATAACTTCACAATGAACTAATTCCAACATCATCTACTATGAAATTTATATATTCTAAATGGACATAAAACAGGGCAAATTTCCTGAATTTCTCATACTTATCCAAAAATCACAACATATATATCAAAAAGCACCAAATGCTTACCTCTTCACTTTGCCAAAGTTAGAATCTTGATTCTCAAACTTTCAAATTACTCCAACACCAAAATCGCCACTATTTAAAATTTTGAAAAACACCAAAATGAAGCTCTTAACTCTATGAACAAATTTAGTGAAGAGGATTTGAGCAAAGGAGAACCATTACTCACAAAAGATCAAGCTTTTCTTTTCCTCTTCCCTTGCCTCAAGGTCGCCGGAGATAGAAGAAGAAAGAGAGAGATGATGAGAAATGGAGAAAGATGATGACGATATGTTCCCTTTCCCCTTAATCTATGCCCTCCACCGAATAGGAGAGAGAAGAGAGAGAGAAAGTGAGCTTTTGTCTTTTATGCCACATCCATTGGTTTACACAATGACACTTGTCATGATCTTACTCACTCCATGAGCTCACACCAATGCAAAGCATAGGATTCGGACCCATAGCCAATAGATCTCAACCCTTGATCTCTAATCACCAATGATTTTCCTCTTTGGTAAATAATTAATTGGTCGGTAAATTTCCAATTTTACCATTTTGCCCCTGGTTTCACTATGATTAATAAATCAACACTATGATCATTTATATCGACTTCGCATTTTATTTATCCAAAAGTATTTAATTACACTAATTACAATCAATCTCAAAGTCATTAGCCCTTAATCCCAAATTAGGTCATTACAATTCTCCCCCCGTAAAATAAATTTGGCCCTCAAAATTTGTCAAACTACTTGAGCCATAAACTCCGGATATCGTCTCCGCATATCCTCCTCCGATTCCCATGTTGCTTCTCTTTGGGTCATTCCCTTCCAGATCACTTTCACATAAGGAATACTTCAGTGTTTGAGCCACCGTTCCTCTAGATCAATAATCTGTTCTGGCTCCACTGCATACGTGAAATTATCTTGCAACTCCCATTCCTCATACTCAACGATGTGAGATGGATCCGGTTGGTATTTCTTCAGTTGGGAAATATGAAACACATTGTGGAGTCTGCTCAAGTTTGGGGGTAAAGCTAGTCGATACGCAACAGGCCCAATCCTCGCAAGGATCTCAAAAGGACCTATATATCTCGGGCTCAACTTCTTTCCCTTGATAGCTCGCCCAAAACCGGTAACTGGAGATACCCTCAGAAACACATGATCTCCAACCTCAAACTTTAAAGGCCTTCTCTACTTGTCAGCGTAGCTTTTCTATCTACTCTGTACCGCAAGGAGCCTCTTACGAATAACACGAATCTATGCTGAGGTTTGATCAATAAGTTCCGGCCCATAAAGCTTCCTCTCAGACAATTCATTCCAACACAATGGTTATTGACACTTTCTCCCATACAACGCTTAATACGGCGCCATCTGGATGCTCGCATGATAGCTATTATTGTAGGTGAATTCAGCAAGTGGAAGAAAATGATCCCAACTCCCTTTGAAGTCAAGGACACATGCATGTAGCATATCTTCCAGTGTCTGAATTGACCTCTCTGACTGTCCAACTGTCTGAGGACAATAGGCTGTACTGAATCTCAATTGAGTTCCCAGGGCTTCATGCAACACCCTCTAAAATCTCGAAGTAAATCGAGGATGACGATCGGAAATGATATTCTTCGGTATGTCATAGAGCTTCATAATCTCACGAATATAGATCTCTACTAGTTTGTCCGGAGAGTAACTAGCGTTGATCAGTATGAAGTGCGCCGATTTCATTAACCGATCCACAATTACCCAAATTGCATCATAGTTTTTTATCCTGGGCAATCCCACCACAAGGTCTATGGTCACACTTTCCTATTTCCGTTCCGGAATCTTAAGACTTTGCAACAAACCAGGCGATTTCTGGTGCTCGATCTTTACCCTCTAGCATATGAGACACCTCGCCACATATTTCGTCACTTCACTCTTCATTCCCAGCCACCAGTACACAGTTTTCAAATTATGGTACATCTTGGTCATACCAGGGTGAAGAGTATGCCGGCTCTTATGCGCCTCATCTAAGATCTTCTGTCTCAACTCTGCCTTAAGTGGAACACAAATTCTCTTCTGGTATCGAACCAATCCACTAGGTGACAAATCATAGCCCTGAGCTTCTCCCCGTTCGATTCTAGCCAGATTATGATGTATCCAGCCATCTTGCCTCTGAGCCTTTTCAATCTCAGTTCTCAAGTCACTTTCCCCTTGGGAAATAGTGTAGTTGGCACAGATGATCTGGTTCGACAGATTCATATTTCAAAAATTAGCAATCAGCTTCCCCTCTTGTATCATCATAGCTGCCACAAGCACTGTCTTTCGACTAAGAGCATCAGTGACTACATTTGCCCTACCTGGATGATATTTGATTTCCAGGTTATAGTCCTTAAGCAATTCCATCCAGCGACGTTGTCTCATATTCAATTCTTTCTGGTCATACAAATACTTGAGACTTTTATGGTCACAGTACAGTTCTACGGTCACACCATACAGATAATGCCGCCAAATCTTCAATGCAAACATAATGGCCACAAGCTCCAGATCATGAGTAGGATTGTTCATTTCATGAGGTTTGAGCTATTGAGAGGCGTAGGCCACCACACGTCCCTACTGCATAAGGACACACCCTAATCCCTGCCCACTGGCATCACTATACACAATGTATGTCAAACTGGGATCAAGTATAATCAACACAGGTGCCATAGTCTACCTCTTTTTCAGCTCCACAAAGCAATTTTCACAATGTTCATCCCATACAAACGAATGATCTTTTCTCGTGAGCTTGGTCATCGGCAAGGCAATACAGGAGAAATTCTGAATGAATCTCCGATAATAACCAGCAAGACCCAGAAAACTGCGTACCTCCACAACAGTTTCTAGCCTCTTCCAGTCCAGTACTACTTCCACTTTACTGGGATCCACAGAGACCCCTTCTCGTGAGATAACATGGCCTAGGAATTTTACTTCTGATAGCCAAAACTCGCACTTACTCAATTTAGCATAGAGATGCTTCTCACGCAATGTATTCAACACAATTCTCAAATGATGCTCATGCTCTTCTCTACTCTTAGAGTATATCAGAATATCATCAATGAATACCACAATGAACTGATCTAGGTATTGTAGGAAAATACGGTTCATGTAATCCATGAAAACCGTAGATGTATTTGTTAGCCCAAATGGCATCACTAAGAATTCATAATGACCATACCTAGTCCTGAAAGCAATCTTCGGGACATCCTCTGCTTTCACTCGCAGCTGATGATACCTCAACCTTAGATCAATCTTCAAAAATACACACGAATCGGATAATTGATCTAAAAGGTCATCAATTCTTGGGAGAGGGTACTTGTTCTTGATAGTGATCTTATTCAACTCTCTATAGTCGATACACAGACGAAAACTCCCGTCTTTCTTTTTCACAAACAAAAATGGAGCTCCCCAAGGCGACACACTGGGTCTAATGAACCCTTTCTCAAGCAAATCCTCAATCTGTTTCTTCAATTCCGCCATTTCATTTAGGGCCATACGATACGGGGCTTTGGATATAGAACCAGCTCTAGGCACAATGTCAATCGGAAATTGAACTTCCCTTTCAGGAGGTAATCCACTAAGATCATCCGGAAACACCTCAGGGAATTCATTCACTACGGGTATACTACTTTTAGTTTAACTGGTTTCTTCTTACATAGAAAAGAAAACCATATGCCCCTGACAACCTTTTTTCAAATACCTCTCAACCTTAGCTATTGAAAGGAAATTTAATCCGACATTGTTGTCCTCAATGCTTTGAGAAACAGGATACACTATCCTCTTGTTCCCACAATCTAACAATACATTATTCGCTCTCAACTAATTAAAACCCAGAATGACTTCCAATTGGTAGAGCGGTAAACAAATCAAATCTACCACAGATTCATGATCCTCAACGGTTACAACACAATTTAAACAGGCTTCTATAGTTACAGCCTTAACACCCATCGGTGTTGACACAATCAAATCGAATGGTAATTTATACACATTCACACCCAGGAGCTTCACACAATCATATGCGATGAAATAGTGGCTTGCACCTGAGTCAAGCAATGCTTGTAACACATATCCATTGAGAAGAACTGTAACTTGTATCAGCTCTGGGGATTTCTGGGCTTCCTCATGAGTCATAGCAAATACTCAGCCTTGAGTCCTCGGTCTCTGTTCTGGTCGTGGCTATCCACACTCAACGAATGTATGCCCAACTTGCTTACATTTGAAACAGATTACCTGACCATCGCAAGTCTTGCCATGATGTGGCTTGTTACATCGAGGACATGTCCATACCATAGGAGCTATCTGCTGATCACGTCTATCGGACTGATAGGGCTTCTTATTACTGCCTATATATGAGAATGATCCCGAGCCCTTCCACTTCTGAGAAGCACTGCCCTTACTGGGCTCACTATGTCCACTAGCAGTCTTAGCCGGATATAGCTCTCTCATATTGCTCTCTGTGATTCAACATTCCTCAACCGCTTTGTTGAACTCAGAAAACTGATAGGTGGCTAATCTCTTTCTCATGTCACTCCTCAAACTATTTACTAACATATCCGAGCTCAACTCCTCGTCGTCCATTTTCCACAGATAGGAAGAGTAACGAGCCAAGCGGATGAAGCGAGACAGATACTCATCAAATGACTCTGTGTCCCCTTGCTTGATGTTCAAGAACTCAGTCTTCTTCTCAATCCTTACCAAATTGGGAAAATATTTCTCATTCAAATGTTGCTGGAACACTTCCCAGGTCCATGGTATATTCTTGCTCTGTAATAACAAAGCAATATTCTTCTACCAGCGATCTGCATCTCCCTCGAGCTTATACACCGCTAGTCGGGCTTTCACTTCTGAGGAATACTCAAGGACCTCAAATATCTTCTCAAGACGGTTTAGCCAATCTTCCGCCGCCTGAGGATCAAATTTCCCTTTAAATGTCGGAGGTAGGTGCTTACAGAATCTGGAGACCCAAAACTGAAGATCTCTTTCCTCTCTGGCTGGATCTCCATATGATTCAGGGTTTGGTCTAGCACGAGGAGATGATTCAAGTGGTCACGCAGACCCTTCAGCCGTTTCTTCTCTATGAGTCCCTTCTTGAGTCTCTTCTTGAGTGGACTGACCCCGACCCTAATTATTCTTAGCTTTCTCAGCTCTGAGCTCTTCTCATGCTATCATATCTCGCTGATCCCGAATCAATCCCCCATCATTTCTTGCAATGGGTCAGGTGAATTATCATTGACCATCTCCACCTCGGGAATAACTTGTTGTACTCTGGGGCGACCTTTTGTTGTTCTTTTCTTTGTACAAAGAACTCACCCCAATAATCCAACAATTATGGTATACACATAATTCCACAAAGCACATATATCCACATAATCAGAACAGATATATGTATACGACAGTCATTCATAATGAACTTCTATTACTAAGGCAAAACTATGGGAGCTATCCTAGCAAACTCTACCCTTGCCAGGAACTACAGCTCTGAAACAAAAAATGTAACCCCCTCACCGTAATTACATCCGATTTATGAAATTTAAATGAAATAGAGACCAATAAGATAAAATCAACATTTATAATCCCTCATCCTCACAATGGGGTATCACGAAAAATAGTTCAAAAATATCATTAATCTGGTCTCGCATTCAAATTCGAATATAATTACTTGAGAAATCAAATCACATTGATAAATATCAGAGTGCGTAACTAAAATCCCGACAACCCCGGGGTTCTTGTATATATACATAATGGGTTCAAAGTTTCCCAAAATGAGGATTACATATCCAAAAATAATATCTACAGCTCATATACATACAGTAATCCCAAAATCCTACTAGATAACTAACGATCCAAAATCAAAATGTCCCTCCAAGATCCTAACCATTCTGGGTTGGCCGCTTCCCCTTTAAGCCACTAGCCCTGTCTGAAATGTTAGTCATTTGGAAAGAGTAAGATTCTAAGGAATCTCACTAGTAATAAGTCACTCATACAATATATAAACATAAAGCATGTATGTTCATCATGTTCAGCAACAACACTATGAGTTATGGCTCACGCCACAACCAACAGCACTCACAGCTGTATCACAATGCACTATGCCCACTTTCACGGTAATCACTATGCCAACTTTCATTGTAATCTCAATGTCAGCTTTCGCTATAAACACTATGCCCGCTATCACGGTAAACACTATACAGCAGCATCACAAAGCACTAGGTATCACAAAGCAGCATCATCACAAATCACAAAGCTCCACAAAGTGTCTCAATGTATCACAAAGCAGCAGCAGCAACCACAATGCATGATAGGGAAACATACAATACATTTACACAAAGTATAAGAGAGGAGTCACTACCTGATCTTTCCTGATGTTCTTCGACACAATGGGCTCACGAGTTTGACAGATGTCAAATCCTATAATCAAATTAGGGACAACCATCAATCTCTTTTCCAAACGCTTATTTCCATAATACTCTAAGTTGATTATCATTTAGGACTCTTTAGGTGACTATAAGAGGCTTATACACATGCTAAAAGGGTTGGAAGAAACTACCTTGAAGACCCCTTTTCGAAAGCAAAACAGTAATTTTATTAATTGGCTCACTCAAGTAAAGATGACATTAATCGAGTGATGAGATACTCGTATCCGAGTGAGAACGGCTCTCACTCGTGAGTGTTTGACAGCGAGCAACCACCTTGGCCAGAAAGTGCTCACCACACTCTAGCATAAGGCTTTACACTCTGGTGATGACTCCTAATCCACTCGAGTCCCTGAAAGTACAACACAAGAAGTGATAGCCCGAAAGCACATGCAACATCAGAGGGACAAGCTTACTCGAGTACCACCCTTGGCACTCGGGTGAGGAGCCCGCACTCACTAGTGTCAGAACACACTCTTGAGCATTACCAGTGAGTGACGACCCGAGAGCAACCCTAACCATGAACTCACACATTCACTCGAGTGATCATTAACATCACTCGCAGGTAAAGAAGTGCACTCGAGCTTTACTCATAAAAACCCAGGAAAAACACAAAGCAGAAAGGGAAAATACACGGCAGCACTCGAGTGAGTTCCTCCCTTACTCGAGTGAGGCTATCAGATTGCTAGATCGCAGCAACTGACAGAAATTCCCAGATTGGTCAAAATGAATCCCAATGGTTCCCAAACTTCACACAAAGCTCATTACCATTTAAACTTGCCTAAGGAACACATTGGTAACTTCCAAAACATCCAAAAACCATTTTAACCACAATCTATGCCCTTGGGTCTCTATGACACACATGACTCTCAATTCATTCAAATCACTTCCACAATTCAAAACTATAACCAATACTCCAATAACTTCACAATGAACTAATTCCAATATCATCTACTATGAAATTCATACATTCAAAATGGACATAAAATAGGGCAAATTTCCAGAATTTCTCAAACTTATCCAAAAATCACAACATATATATCCAAAAGCACCAAATGCTTACCACTGCACTTTGATAAAGTCAGAATCTTGATTCTCAAACTTTCAAATTACTCCAACACCAAAATCACCACTATTCAAAATTCTGAAAAACACCAAAATGAAGCTCTTAACTCTATAAACAAATTTAGTGAAAAGGATTTGAGTAAAGGAGAACCATTACTCACAAAAGATCAAGCTTTTCTTTTCCTCTTCCCTTGCCTCAAGGTCGCCGGAGATAGAAGAAGAAAGAGAGAGATGATAAGAAATGGAGAAAGATGACGACGATATGTTCCCTTTCCCCTTAATCCATGCCCTCCACCAAATAGGAGAGAGAAGAGATAGAGAGAGAAAAAGTGAGTTTTTGTCTTTTGTGCCACATCCATTGGTCTACACAATGACACTTGTCATGATCTTACTCACTCACTCCATGAGCTCACACCAATGCAAAGCATAGGATTCCAACCCATAGCCAATAGATCTCAACCCTTGATCTCTAATCACCAATGAGTTTCCTCTTTGGTAACTGATCAATTGGTCGGTAAATTTCCAATTTTACCATTTTGCCCCTAGTTTCATATGATTAATAAATCAACACTGTGATCATTTATATCAACTTTGCATCTCATTTATCCAAAAGTGTTTAATTACACTAAGTACAATCAATCTCAAAGTCATTAGCCCTTAATCCCAAATTGGGTCATTACACCTAGGGTTACCGAATATGACTGAACATAGTACCTATAGGTACACCGAACATAACTAAACATGACCAAACATAGTGCCTATGGGTACATCGAATTATGCCCAGTATGTGGTCTTGAGCCTAGTTGTGGTACGAAACAAGTAGGGGTTGCAACAGAGGTTGGCTCTGAATACTTCCGACCGAACCGAATTATGTGTTATTATAATATTACTGTATATGGTACTTGGCATATTTATTATTACATTTTCTATAATTGATTACATATTACTACTGAGATTCTCTCGAATCTCACCCTTTCCATAAATATATAAAGTTTGTAGTTGCAAAAAAATAGCTCTAAAGACATGGTTTTTGTTACCAGCAGTTGAAGGTTTCGGTCAAGATCGAGTAAAGACGTTGGTTATCTGAGAACCATTTTATTATTTCAAGGTCTGTATTTGCTATAAACACACCCTGTAGGGGAAATTCTGTAAGATAATCATGTACATTTTATCAATATATCTATGTTATTCCTATGTACCCATTAAACCTCGCATTGCTACTTTGATTAATATCAAAGATAAGTAGTATGTAAGGAAGGGTCTTACAATCTACGTGAAGAAGAAAAGAAAATCAATGACAAAACCAAGGTTGAAGCTATAAATTTCTTCAAATTTTCAAGCCTCAGCTCCCCAATCTTTACTTGCCATCACTAGAAAGAAAAGACTCCATCACCGACATCTTTAATCCAGTAGCTTCCCTTCTCGATGTCTCTGTTTTCAAGTGTCATTCGCTATCCTTACCATAAGAAGAAAAACTTCTATATATAGGTTAGGTTCTAAAAAGCACAATATCCCTCAAGCAAAATAAAATCAAACAAATAGGTAAAAAAAATAAAAAGATAAAAAAATATATAATGATAATAATAAATGATGATGATGATGATAAATTAAAATACCTTCACCTTTTTTTATCATAAATTATTATTTTTATAATTAATATCATTATTTTTCTTCTTGATATGAAAATAATTATTTTTATCATAAATTTTGATATTCATAATGAAATCCCCTAAATCATGCATCAAATTAATATCTTATTCTCAAATCTCATTAATTTAGGATAGATGACTCCCAAATATATAAAAATATATCTTAAATTTATTTAAAAATAAGGAGTCATCACTCCCCAAGCCATACGAACTTTATTCAATACTTCTTTCTTTATTTGTTTTGTTTTGACCATTCTTCACTATTTTTTTCCCAACACCATTATCCACTATTTACTTATCCTTCCAATTTCCTATCACTAATTTCATATCGTATTATTAAATCTAATCAGAGGAAATAATAGAAAATTATATGTGTGTACTAAATTTTAATCAAAAAGGGTTATGGCGTAAATCTACCCATGAAGTATTTTGCCATGGGCATGTAACACCATAAACTTTCATTAGGTGCAAAATCACACATGAAGTTTTTAAAATAATACAAAATCTCACAACTATAGAGTTAATTAACGTTGATTGTTTAGTAAATATGTCAATTAAGTAAATGCTGTAAAAATGCATATAAAGCCTTCAAACTAGTGCAAAAATATACATGAAGTTTACAACAGCTGCAATATTTTTATATCATTTAGGAAACTTCATATGTATTTTTGCACATTTTTGTTGACCTATATGTTTGTTAACGTCAACATTAGCTGCCTTAACAATCATTGCATTTTTGCACCATTTTGAAAACTTTATGCATACCTTTACACCCAAGAAAAGTTTAATGTGTTATGTAACATCCTAAATTTTATCCCCAATATCCCTTGTAAGTATTTGCGGCATTTAATTAAATGGAAGGGTGAATTTTGGAGGATGTGATTATGTTGCTAGTGAAAATTACTTGTGAGGCAGTGAGTTTGACATATGATTTTGGATGACCAAAAATTTTGAAATTTTAGAGGATGAAAGTAGCATCCTAAGCTTTAATTTAATAGGTCATAGAATTATTTGAAGCTATCTACAAAGAAGTATGAATTTTTGAAATTAGTCCAGAAAAACTGTTCATTTTCTGGAACAACATCCAAAAACTTAAATTCTGAAAATTTTCAACTTCCAATTGACTAAAAGCTATATTTTTCCTTGAAACTAGATTCAATAAGGGTTTCATAGCCTTTGGAATTACTTCAATTTGATGTCTACAAATAAAGTTATGATTTTTCAAAGTTTAGGCAGAAAATCTGCCAGAATTGCCTATTAATCCGAAAATGAAAGAAAAATGTGATGGCAATTTTCAAATTATGAGATAAATGGGAAAAGACATTTGGGTTGATGAAGGACCTCTTAGGCGTCCTTATGGGCTAACTAGAAGAGAGAGAAATTAGTTTCATTTTAGTTAGGCTTTATGACACAAATTCCATGTAGATAAGCTTAAGAAAATTTATAACACAAAAGTCAAATTTTTGGGATTTTCTTGTAATAAAGAAATAAGGGCAAATGGGATATTTTAAAAGCACATTTTCTGTCATCTTTTCTTTATTTTCCCGTTAGCCATAGAGAACAAGAAAGAGAAAGAGAGAGCTTGAAGTTTTAGAGAGAGGGAGGAGAAAAATCCAAGGTAAGTTGTGACTTCTCTTGTGATTTAGCTTCTAGCTTGTGAAAACCTAATTAGGGGCTGCTAAGGGCAAAATGATCATTTGACAGTGATTTTGTGAAAACTGAGGTCAAAACTGGATTCCTTGGGTGAAAATATGTTAGAATAGCTCAGGTTAAAATTTTTGGAAAAATACGATTGGACTGGGTAAGTGGGGCTAGGACGAGGTCTTAGGGGCATTGTGGTAATTTTTCAATTTAGACTAATATAACAACTAAAAAAATTTGGAAATCTCTAAAGTGGTACATGAATGGGTTTTAACCTAATTCTTGTACATTTAGAATTTTAAGACCAGATTAATTGCCCGAGCGGTGACACAAAGTTCGCGGAACAGGTTCACAAGTCGAAAAGGGGTTTAAGGTAGTAACTTTATCCTTTATACATTATGTGAATGTTTATATGCTTTGTATATGCCATCTTTTGTAATATGAAGGATACACGTGCCTACGAGTACACTGATGATAAGTCCCTACGGGTACACTGATATACCAAGTCGAGGACTGTGGTACGGAATATGTAGGGGTTGCAACAGTGGTTGGCTCTGAACACATCTCTGATTGAAATGAGTTATGTGCTAGTATAATATCACTTTATATGGTCTTTGGCATATTTATTTATTGCATCTTCTATAAATGATTATCTGTTACTACTGAGATTTGTTTGCATCTTACCCTTTTCCAATTAAATAAACATTTTAGCGGGAACCAATGGCTCCAAGGACAAAGTGGTAGATATGGGCAATTGAAGGGGGCAGATCCTTAAATCGGAGAAGTAGGGTTATATTAGTCTAATTTTTTGAACATGTTGGACAATTTGTATAGATATTATCAACCCTACAAGAAGACTCCTGTATGTAAACATGTACTTAATATCAGTATGTTTCTGCTATTTCTGTATGCCTTATGGAACTTTATGCTCATTACTCTTTACTTATCAAAATGTTAATGGGTGTTGGCATTTTTGGTATCAGAGCCCAAGCAGTTTTGGCAAGCTAAAAAGCGGTTTTGGCATTTTTTAAATGGTTTACTGATATGGTCTTGTTTTCATGGTAACAGGAATCATGAGTGGGCAAAGTCAACTGTCGGAAGGATCACTCTCATTGGTGAATCAGGGTACTCCGGGACAGAGTATGTCTGAGGAGCAGCAGTCCATAGAGACAAGGACACCTAGGGAGCATATTCAAGATAGAGTGATGTATGGGCCTTAGCTGAGACCTAAGCTAGTACCTCGAGAGAGGATGGGAGATTCTGAGCAGCTACTATCTGATGAGTCATAATCTGAGTTCTGTGTTGCTACTATATCTAGAGCCAGACCAATGCATGTGAAATATGATCTGCGCCCAAATTTATGATTGTGGAATTTTGCTCAGCGTGGATATTTGCGGGCCTTCGAGGTGTCTTGTAATCATATAGCCCAATACCTTAAATATATGGATATCATGGATACATTCTATTGGGATCAAGTTCCACTGCGGCTGGAATATGCATAATGGATCTGGATTTATACAATTATGTAATTCTTCCCAAATACAGAATTTAAGGCAGGAAGAAGAACAATATAGTCGAGCGGGGCCCGAATGATCATTTTGTCAAGTTTAGGGATCACATAAATCAGTTCATAGTGAAGTACATGTACAGTGAGTGATGTGGGGCCTACTTAGCATATTTTGGGTGACCGAAGGTAACCGGCACATCTTTTGAAGCAAGGGCAGTCATACGAAACTAGCAGACAGAAGTGAATATAGTCAGTATCAGTGTTTTGAGTGGCTACATAGAAAGTTAAGCATGCTCAACCCAGGGTAATCTAGGATAGGTGACCCCCTGGGAAGTTGCGTTTAACTTATGTAATGTAAAAAGGATAAGTATGTGATATATAGTAGTTTATAGGTTGTGTGATGTTTCTAGTTTCTTATAACTACTGCAATAACTGATATATGTTGTATGGACATATCTGTGTACCTAAATGATTATGAAATAACGAAAATGCCTTTGCATTTATATGAAATTTATCTTTTCTTTATTTTCATATACAGTGAATTATAGAGATGGTACGTGGTAGACCAAGAGGTAGAGGCCGGGTTGGAGGTCAGCCCAGACATAATGAGGAAGAAGTAGGTGCTAGACCAGATCCAATCCAGCAACAAATACTGGGTATGCTGACGCAACAGTAGGCCATGATGAATGAAATTAGGGAAGAATTGCGGAACATACAGCATAGGCAAGATTGCCCAGATGAATTTGTTAGAGGGAATAATAAGGAAGAACCACCTGAGGGGCCTCAACCAGAGGGTATTTTGCCCAAGCCAGAAGCTGACATATAGACTTGTGTAGGCAGGTTCAACATGCAACAACCTCCTATCTTCAGGGGGAAGTTTGATCCACAGATTGTAGAGGACTGTCTATCACTCCTGAAGAAAATCTTTAATCTCCTGCCATGCCCAGATAAAATAAAAGTTCTGTTAGCCATTTATAAGATTGAGGGTAATGCAGACAGGTGGTGGAAGAACACAGATTTAATTCCACGGGGGAGGAATATTCCCTTGACCTGGGAATTATTCCAAGAAAAGTTCAATGGAAAATATTTTCCCCCTTCAGTCAAACAGGAAAAAGAGAAAGAATTTCTTAGTATCCAATAACAAGATCATGAGAGCTATGACGACTATTTGGCTCAATATATATTATTGTCTCGGTATTATGAATACCTCAAATATCGAGATGATAAAGGTGGAGTGCTAACATGATGATTGAGGGATTGAAGCCAGAATTGAGAGAGAAACTGGTTTCAAGGCATTATACAGAGTTCAATAAAGACTTGGAAGAATGTTGTGTAGTGGAGAAAAACTTGTTAAGCCTATAATCAAATAGAGGCAATGATATCAAGGATCTGTTTGGCAGTGGGAATTCTTCCCAGAAACGCAAGAATAAGAAAGCTCCCTCTGAAGGCAATGATAAAAGCCCGTATTAGGCTGATAGTAGTAGCAAGCAAAGATTCCCTAGGAATAAAATGTGTTTGCACTGTGGCTAGCCACGTGGTGATGAACCGTGCCCAATCAGGTTATGAATTTGCTACAACTATTGAAAGCCGAGTTATTTTGCTAGAGATTGACCATAGCAGCAACAGACCACGGAGCCTAGCTCAAAAGCTCAAGGCAAAGAGGTGATTACTCATGAGAAGGCGTAGGAGTCGCCTGAGATGACCCCCGATGCAATCTGAATTAATGAATATGTTTTACGAGTATTATTGGTATTGGGACTAGCCATATATATCATATTTAACTGTGTGATACATTTAGGGTTGAATGTATATGAATAGTTGTATAATTTGATTTTGATCACATCTATGGGTGTGAAAATTTGCCCTAAGTAAATTTGTTGAATGGTAAGATATGCGTAAGGGTATTTTGGTTTTCCTCAATATTAACAAGAGCCAAAATGGTAAATGGGAATATATTGTGACTAGGGAATGCCCTAACGTCTTGATTAGAGATATAAGTGAAATAATTGAATGAAATTATTGACTAAAGTTAGACTAATATGTGATAGACTTAGTGTCGATATTCTGATCAACTTGAGGAGTAGAGAAGAACAAAAGGAATACCTATGAGTGGTATTGGGAGTCAAATATAAGCTCTGGCTTTTAGGGATTAACTTACTAAGTGGTTTGTGGTAAGGTGATCTGTGTTGCCTACGATAAGGCAATCTATGTGGTGCTACCTATGTTGTTTGCTGTGTGGTGAACTAGGTTGTCTACTATACGATTTGTAATGAGGTGATCTATGTGGTCTGTAATACAAGAATCTGTGTGATGTGACCTGTGTGGTCTGTAATAAGGGAATCTGTGTGGTGCGACCTATATGGTTTGTAATAAGGTGACCTGTGTGGTCTACTATATGGTAACTTATGTGATCTTTGTGGGGTATAATCTGTGTGCCATACAACATCTATATGGTATGTGATCTGTGTGTGGTGCAATCTCTGTAGTATGTAATCTTTGTGTGGTATAATTTGTGTGTTATGTAATCTCTGTGTGGTATACGATCTGTGAGGTGCAAGATGTAGGGTAGGTGATCTATGTGGTTTGTAGTGAAATATGTAGGCAGAATGGGAATGAGCCCTTATGTGGTAACACGGGAGCTGTATATGTGGATTCTGGTTACATGCTTTGTGGACATCATTTTAGTATATTGAATAAAAAGGGATGGATTGAGTGATAAGAAGTGGTTCCCAAATTGTAGACGTTTAAATTTTGGGGACAAAATTTATTTCAGTGGGGGAGAACTGTAACATCCCAAATTATATTCCCCAATATGCCTTGTAAGTATTTATGGTATTTAATAAAATGGAATGGTGAATTTTAGAGGATGTGATTATGTTGCTAGTGAAAATTCCCTGTAAGGCAGTGAGTTTAGCATGTGATTTTGGATGAACAAATGATGACCACAAATTGTGAAATTTTACAAGATGAAAGTAGGCATCCTAAGCTTTAATTTGATAGGTTATATGAATCATTTGAAGCTATATACAAAGAATTATGAATTTTTGAAGTTAGTCCAGAAAAACTATCCATTTTCTGGAACAGCGTCCAAAATCTTTAATTCTGGGAATTTTTAGCTTTCAATTATTTTTATTTGAAACTAGATTCAATAAGGGTTTTATAGCCTTTGGAATCACTCTAATTTGATGTCTACAAATAAAGTTGTGATTTTTCAAAGTTTGAATAGAAAATCTGCTAGAATTGCCTATTAATCCGAAAATGAAAGAAAAATGTGATGGCAATTTTGAAATTATGAGATAAATGGGAAAGGACATTTAGGCTAATGAAGGACCCTCTTAGGCATCCTTATGGGCTAACTAGAAGAGGGAAAAATTAGTTTCATTTTAGTTAGGCTTTATGACACAAATTCCATGTAGATAAGCTTAAGAAACTTTATGACACAAAAGTCAAATTTTTCGGATTTTCTTGTAATAAAGAAATAAGAGAAAATGGAATATTTTAAAAGCACATTTCCCTTCATCTTTTCATCATTTTCCCGTCAGCCATAGAGAACAAGAAAGAGGAAGAGAGAGCTTGAAGTTTTAGAGAGAGGGAGGAGAAAAATCCAAGGTAAGTTGTAACTTCTCTTGTGATTTAGTTTCTAGCTTGTGAAATCTCTTCCTTAAGCTTCTCTTCTTCATGATTTGGTTGGTTTAGCAAGCAAAATTTCAATGTTTGAGGAGGGAGTAATTTCGCCTCGAGAGAGAAAAGAAGAGAAATTCAAAGGTAAATTCATAAACTTCAAATTCTTGTTGTAGTTGTTGTTGTTGTGATGAATATTGGTTGGATTAGTGGTTTATTTCTTGAATTTGAAGATTTGGGAAAGTGAAACCCTAAGGGGTTATGCTGCCCAAATTTCCTCAAATCTTGGGTATTTAGTGATCAAATGGTTAATGTGATTATGAGTGAAAAAGAGCAAGTTTGTGGTGTTAGAATTCAAAAACCTCAATTTTCCTTTTATTTCCCTAAGTTTTGGCCAAGGCTAAAAATGGGGTTAGTGTAACCCCCTGCCTTAAATAGCGTAATTATAATTCGATATTACGTAATTAAATTGGTTTAGAGACCGTCGAATAGTTCAAAACTCATTTAGAACTCCCTGTGAAGTAGGGACTTTATAAAATTTTCAAAACTTCTTTCCTATTCCGGTCTCAAGTTCAATTATCGAATATAATCACCTGTGCAGTTAATTCACATTCATTCATATCAGAATATCTAATAGCAATCCCGGCAACCCCCCGGGTTCCATTCATACACAAAAAGGGTTTGCAACCTCCATATAGGGGACTACACAACTACGTTCAACTATTCTTTACAACCAACATAATATACAGACACCCTGTCCAACAGGTTTAACCAACATAACCAAAATAAATGTCCCTACAGGATTCTAACCGCTCCGGGTCGTACGCTTCTCCTTAGAGCCACTCGCCCTGTCTGAAAGGTTAGTTAAAGGAAAGAATGAGATTCAAGAGAATCCCAGTAGTAACAAAACATTTATACCACACATAAGCACACAGCATGTAAGCAAATCATCATACAGCAGCAGCACCACAAATCACACTCCACCCTCATCCCCTTTCTCCGCCGGGAAGGCACACCGCCTAACCCGAACCGTTGTTAGCTACTCAGGGACTATTGGCGTGGCAGTGCATACATATAGCCTTATAGCCCATACAGCTATTCGGCTTTCACAAATGGCCCGTCGGCCTCCACAAATAGCCTTTCGGCTCACATAATCACATATATCACACCTCATCCTCATCCCCTTTCTCCGCCGGGAAGGCACACCGTCCTAACCCGAACCGTTGTTAGCTACTCAGGGACTATTGGAATGACAGTGCTAACACAAATCCACAGATGTCGCAGCATACGAATTCATTACAAATCAACGATATAACACACATACAATGCATCATATATGGTACAAAAGAAAAGTCACTTCCTCGTTCCTTCCTGACGTTTGCAGGCTCAGTGGGCTCACGAGGACGGCAAATGTCGAATCCTATAAACCAAAGTAGGGACAATAAATCAATCTCTTTTCCAAGTTTCCTAATTTCATAATACTTTATGTTGGTTCTCAATTAGACTCTTTAGGTGGCTATTTTAGGCCTAAACATATGCCTAAAGGGTTGGGAAAGACTATACCCAAAACCACCTTTCAAAAGTGCAAAAAACATATTTTTGGGGGTGGGCCGCGGCCCAAAATCCATGGGCTGCGGCCCAAAACTGTCCAGACATGCTCAGAAACATTTGGGCTGCGGCCCAGAATCCACGGGCCGCGGCCCAAGAAAATCCAGTTTCTGGCTGAACTTCCAAAAATCATAACTAATTCATCGAAATAAGATGATTCCAAAGCCAAATCAAAGCTATTTAAGTCCTCTTTCAAGGAAAAATATTGGACATTACTGTAAATCACCACAAAAATCCAGATTTACCAAAAACCTAACGTTGTGCCAAAACTGGGTCCAGTTTTGATGCCAAACTTTGGACAGTTCAAAATCCCAGCTCAAAAAGCGAAATGACACAAAGTTTATGTCCATTTTGAAGCTTGAAATGTGAACTTTAAGACTGGAAAGTTTCATAATTTTTCAACATCATTTGCCCAGTCAAAACGTCCACACCATCTGACTGTCCAGAACAGACTTACATTGACCAGATTTTTCCAGATTTTGCCAATTGGCTTCCAATGGTCCCTAATTTCAAATCACATACCATTTTTACACAATTTGGCTCAAGGAACACATTGGAGCCATCAAAATGACCAAATTCATTATCCATGGGCAAGTTCTACCACTATCACCACACATCACCTTAACATCTCCAATCAACACACACATTGCAATCCATTCCATCCCAAAATTCCAAATCAACTCCCATGGCTCAAAGACACAATTTAACACCACATTCTCTACCACACACTAACCAATTCAAGCATTCAAATTAGACCAAAAATTAGGGCAAAAATTCGAAATTCCCAAAACCAAACCAATGACCACAACAATTATACCAAAAGGTATCACATACTCATTACAACTTCTTTCCAAAGCTATTTCTTTGATTCACCAACTTTCAAATCCCCACAAGTTCTCAAACTCCACTAATCAAAAATATGAAACCATAGTAATAAAGCTCTCAACCCCTTGAACAATATTAATAAAGGTGAGTTGAGCATTTAGGGACAAGACCTTACCTAAAACTCAAGCTCCTTCTTTCCCTTTCTTGCTTGTTCTTGGCGAAAATGGAGGAGAGGTGAGAAGTGAGAAGATGATGATGGAATCAGAATTTTTTTGGTGCACTTAGGCCCTTGGCCGACTTGAAATGGAGGAGGGAAAGGAGTTGCAATTGTTGACTCTTTGACCTCAATCCATGGTTCTTGTGTTGACATGTGTCAACATCTTGTGCCCCTTTCTAAACCCTCACATGAGCACATGCACACACAATCCCACTCCTTTGCTTATTCAATCTTAGCCATTGATATCAATTACCAATGAGTTTCCTCTTCGGTAACTGTCCAATCGGTCGGTAAATTTACCTTTTTGCCCCTGATTGTCACAATGCTTAATAAACCATCATCAAACACATTTGCATCATAATTCACATTATTTACTTCAAGAGTGTTTAATTAGCATTAATTACATCACTTTGAAGTTATTAGCCCTTAATTATAATTTGGGATATTACAGTTAGGAGCTGTATTTTCATAAAATGGATGGTTCCATTGTGTTCAAGATTGAAAATTACGTGGGGTTAGTGTTGAACACTTTTTCATAAAAGCCCTAGAAAGCGAAATGACCAAAACGCCCCCGAAACGTTAATTAGGGGTTGTCAAGGGCAAAATGGTCATTTGGTAGTGATTTTTGTGAAAAACGAGGTCAAAACTAGATTCATTGGGAGAAAATATGTCAGAATAGCCTAGGTCAAAATTTCTGAAAAAGTACGATTGGATTGGGTCCGGTAAGGCCGGGACCAGGTCCCCAGGGGCATTTTGGTAATTTTTTAATTTAGACTAATATAACCACTAAAAATACTTTGGAATCCTCTAAAGTGGTACATGAATGGGTTTTATCCTAATTCTTGCACATTTGAAATTTTAGGGCCGGATTAATTGCCCGAGCGGTGACACGAAGTTCTAGGAACAGGTTCACGAGTTAAAAAGGGGTTTAAGGTAGTAACTTTATCCTTCATACACTATGTGAATGTTTATATGCTTTGTATATGTCATTTTCTGTAATATGAATGATACATAGTGCCTACGGGTACACTGATATGCCCAGTCGAGGATTGAGGTACGGAATGTGTAGGGGTTGCAATAGTGGTTGGCTCTAAACACATCTCTGATTGAATTGAGTTATGTGCTAGTATAATATCGCATTATCTTGTATTTGGCTTATTTATTTATTGCATGTTCTATAAATGATTATCTGTTACTACTAAGATTCGTTTGAATCTCACCCTTTTCCAATTAAATAAACATTCCAACGGGAACCAATGGCTCAAAGGACAAAGTGGTAGATACGGAAAATTAAAGGGCGCGGATCCCTAAATCGGAGCAATTGGGTTATATTAGTCTACTTTTTTGAACATTTTTGACAATTTGTATAGATATTTTCAAACCCTACGGGGAGACTCTTGTGTGTAAACAAGTACTTAATATCATTATGTTTCTACTGTTTTTGTATGCCTTATGGAACTTTGCGCTCATTACTCTGTGCTTATTAAAATGTTAATGGGTGTTGACCTGTTACATGCCCATGATGAAATACTTTATGATTAGATTTGCACCTTAATCTTTAAGAAAATTTTATGACATAAGACAAGCTTTTAAGTATAACTTCAATTTTAATGCTGAAATGTGCTTTTTTTAGAAGGAAGTTACAGCTTCCTCACCCCCTTCTTTGAGATAATTACAGGTGTTCTTGGGACAAGGTGGGATCCAAAAGTCCTATTCCCGGTCCTAATCCCAAAGAAGACTCGGAAAGGTAAATCATTCCTGATCTCAAAAAATTCCAATCCCGAGTGGGATTGGGATTTTTAGGGTCGGGATCAGGAATTTTCAAAAAATTTTGTGGGTCTTTTGTTTTTTGCGGTAGTTTTGGGTCATGTTCCTGTGCCTGTTAACTTGACCCAATGGTCTTTTATGTTATTATTGTGCACAAAAACCTTAGTAGAACTTCAAATGGGGGGAAACCCTTCATATAACCTCTTCATCCTGCCATTGCCAGAAACAATCAAAAGCTTAAGAGTCAAGATGAATAATATTAGGATTGGAAAGTCAACCAATAAGATATAACAAGTCAACAAGCCAACTAACATATCATATAGGGGGAAAAGGATATATGATAGCATCAATGAAAATTGGCATAATGCTTTGATGTTATAAACTTTAATCAATCTGCCATAATAAAAGAGTCCACAACTCCTCCATTGCATGATAAATTTTGTGAGCAAGAAAGCTACCTAGTTTCGAGCATATACCATAGACCCATGTACTCCAGTTGCAGAAGATACAAAATAGGTAGCTATCACATATTCCTAGTTTGTCGATTTTTATCCGATAGAAGTGACAAAACAAAAAACAAACAAATTGTAAGCAATAACCACAAATGAGACAAGTAATGGGAGCTAAAAATGTCATTTATTATTTATTAAATAATTGTAATGTTGTTCTTTTCCTTGTGCTTTTCACAGCTTAATCAACATCTTTAAACATGTCAGAAGAATAACAAGCACCAACCAACTAAATACACTAAAAGAATATATATTACCTTGTTCTATAGCAATAGTGCTTCAGTGGTTCACTTAGGTCTTAGCCTCTTAGGGCTTCACCTTCACTTCACGTCTTAACCGCTTCTGGTGCTTCACTTCACTTAGGGATCAGGAAGTCTCATTCTCGATCCTGATCACGATCTCGAATATATTTTTCCCAATCCTGAAGTTTTCCTGTCTCAAAATTTTTAGGGACGAGATTTTCCCATTCCAATTTGCTTGGGATCAAAACAAGAAGACTAAGACGGAAAAACTTTGAACACATCTAGAGATAATGAGTGAGAGTCTTCAACGAGTATGAATGGGTGGGTAGAGTTGGTGATTCATTTCATAAATTTTTGCAATTACATGCAAATCCCTTGGTGTATTTGAATACTAAACTAAATACAGTGGTTTGCTTGTGATTTATTGTTTTATCCAGACCTATCTATACTTTTTTCCTTCAATTTTCCCTTTTCTTACCGTTGTCGCTATCCAAAAAATCAAACCCCTCTTCGTGATATCAACATATAAATCTTAGCCAAACAGCGGTTCTCCGACAACTCTCCAATGGCGGGAGCTACAGGTAGAGCCCTTATCACCCTCTCTCTAAACTCCAACCTCTCTGTGTTCGCACGCTTATCTCATGGCCGCGCCATTCCATTTCTCAAACTATCTGCAAGACCCAGTAGGGTTTTGCTGGGGTTTAGACCCATCTGCTCCGTCACCTCGACCAACACGGCCACCGTTTCCGATACAACGGACTTCATTGCTCCTGACCAAATCAAGCACTCAATTCTTCTTGAGAGACTCAGATTCCGGCACCTTAAAGACTCTTCTAAAACTCCAGAAATCAAAAAGTCAGCGAAATCAGTTGCTATCCCTGAGAGGGATCGTGAGAATGAGGGGAAGAAATCAGAGAAGAAGAAGTTGGTGGGAAGTTTTGAGGAGTTGGGCCTCAGTGATGAGGTAATGGGAGCCGTGAGGGAGATGAATATTGAGGTTCCGACTGAGATTCAGTGTATCGGCATCCCTGCTGTATTGGAAGGGAAGAGTGTCGTTTTGGGATCTCATACTGGTTCTGGCAAGACTCTTGCATACTTGCTTCCCCTTGTTCAGGTACCTAATGTCTGGATGTGGGGGCTTGCTTCGGTTTAGGTGTGGTGTTAGTTTCATGGGAGTAATTTGCAATTTTGTGTACATACTTCAGTCATACTTCCACTATTTGGAATGCTACTGTTTAATTGCAATATACGTGAGACGTGCTTTTATTAATCAATGTTTTTGGTATTCCTGATATTAATAGAAGCTGATAGACACTGTTTATTTGTTCATGTAGTTGCTTAGACAGGATGAACAATTGAATGGATTACTTATGAAGCCCCGGCGTCCCCGGGCTGTTGTGCTATGCCCTACGAGGGAGTTGTCTGAGCAGGTACTTGGGCAATTTATTCATTATTTAGAGGTCGCGTGGAATTTCGTGGATGCGCAACTAAATTATTGTATGCTTGGACATATAGGTATTTCGAGTTGCAAAATCTATTAGCCATCATGCAAGGTTAAGGTCTACAATGGTGAGTGGGGGTGGCCGTCTCAGGCCTCAGGAGGATTCATTAAATAACCCCATTGACTTGGTTGTTGGTACTCCGGGCAGAATTCTGCAGCACATTGAGGAAGGCAACATGGTATATGGTGACATCAAATACTTGGTAGGTGTCCAACCATATGACATTTTTCTTGTTTTTAAACACAATTATCCAGTTGTTGTACATTTTTTTTTAATCTGCTGTATTTCTAATAAGTATTCTTTGGAAAACCATCTTCTCAGTTCTCATTTATCTCTGTGAGAAAGTTATTGCACTTACTGACGGTGGATTTCTTTTGCAGGTATTGGATGAGGCAGACACAATGTTTGATCGAGGTTTTGGTCCTGATATACGCAAGTTTATTGGCCCACTAAGGCATCGTGCATTAAAACCTGATGGCCTAGGTTTTCAGACTATCTTGGTTACCGCAACCATGACAAAGGTATGCTATTTGGAAATTTCCATTATATCTAGAAAAAAGTGAATACGTTCAGTATCAGTATTGATGGTTAAGCTCCACAATTGACATTTGCCTGTCTTGCAGGCAGTGCAAAAGCTGGTTGATGAGGAGTTTCAAGGCATTGTGCATCTACGAACGTCGACGCTGCATAAAAGAATTGCTTCTGCTCGTCATGATTTTATTAAGCTGTCGGGTTCTGAAAACAAGCTGGAGGCATTGCTGCAGGTATACTTTTTCAGTGCGATCCATTTGCATTGTACATGTGAGCAAGTGGTTGGTTTATGTGGCTTTTATAGAGATATAGTCATATAAGGAATTTTCTCAACAAAAATGCTGTTTCTGTCATTTTCTTTTCTTAGGCCCTGTTTATTATCACTTATGCTGTCATGGTTTTGAAGAGGAAAAAAGTATACATTAGTGCATTTTCATTATACTTCATCTATAACTTACATCCCAGAAGTCCAGAACAAAAGAAATCTTCTAGAACAGGTGGGGATTGTGCCTTTTCAGTGCATTATGCCACAAAACTTCATGACTTTGTTTGGAGTTATGACCTTAAAGGAGTAGTGTGGGATGCTTCAAATTGTTTAAAGCTATCAAGTTGTAGTATGTCTTGAAATTTCAAGTTCCATATTTTTTTACTTGCTGCTAATTGCAAGTTTTGTTTGGCCAATCCTTAACTTTTCTGTGAGTGATATTTCCCAGTTCTTGGTGCAATTTATGGTCATGATGTAATGATGCCACTTTTGTGTATTTTTGTCTCTTACCCACTCCCTTTCTTTTTCTCCTCATCATGTCCAGCATATTGTTCTATAATTACATATGCATTCTTTGTTGTGATGCCCACAATTCATGCTCCATAAGTAGTAATCTGTAGGTACCTATGGTTTTCTTGATAAAGATCATCTGTTGGTTTGGACAATTTTTAATTCATTTAGTATTTATCATTCGTTGTTTGGTCATGTGAGGACAGGTTCTGGAGCCAAGCCTGGCAAAAGGGAATAGAGTGATGGTTTTCTGCAATACCTTGGGCTCTAGCCGTGCAGTGGATCATTTTCTCAGTGAAAATCAGATATCTTCTGTCAATTACCATGGAGAGGTACCAGCAGAGCAAAGGTTGGTACTAATTTCACCCTATTTATCCCTTCCATTATTCTGTTGCAGTCTGTTTCGAAGTTACCCTGCTCAAGTGCTTAGGTGTGTAATGTCATTTTGGAAATAACTGCTTTGTTGACAGATATGACTGTCATCGTCCAGTTCTGTTATGTTCTTTATATTTTTACTTGTGGCAATAGACTAGTTTCTAGTTTTTGTGACACTTTGTATTTTCAATTGCTCCATTAATCTTCAATAGGTAAAAGCATACCTTCAGGTTAAGGACCTGATACGAGTGTGCATGTCTGTAATAATCTCTACATGAACCACTCCACTTTGTTTTGTAATTTCAAGACACATGTCAATACTGGTGTTGCATGTCTTGCTTGCTTATAAGGGTTAATGGGATTTCACGCAATTAAAATATTTGAATTTGCGCCAAGGTCATGCCAAAGAAAAAATGATTTGGTCAAAGGGAAATGTTTATCATGCACAATAGGTTACATCACACCCCAAGTTTGAACACAACTTGCATAAGAACATTGTGAGATTGTGAGATTGAGATTCCATCATCTTATCATTTTATATACTTTGTTGCCTGTTTGTGATTTATCTTACAGTTCCTTTATTTGAAACTCAGGGTTGAAAACCTCCAGAAGTTTAAAAGTGATGAAGATGATTGTCCTACATTAGTTTGCACAGACTTGGCTGCTAGGGGTCTGGATTTGGATGTCGATCATGTTATCATGTTTGATTTTCCTTTGAACTCCGTAAGTACCATATGGGTTACCAAGATTTTCTTTATGCTCTACTCCCACTCCCCAACACCCCAAAAAAAAATTAATAAATAAAAATTCTCTCCTTTATCAATTTTGTACCATTCACTGAGCATTAATCTTCATTATATTTTTAGATTGACTACCTCCACCGCACCGGTAGAACAGCTCGTATGGGTGCAAAAGGTGCCAATTTTTATCATCCTTTTCATCTGTTTTAAGAATTTCCTGAAATTTAGTTCTATCTACAGTCTAAAAGAAGTTAAAATATAAAAAGGACCAGTAAACAATGATTTTACATTCTCACTTTTCCTGAATGATCTAGGTATAGTTTGAGTACAAAATTATTTTTAAACTTCTTATTGCTTATAAATGGGCAGAATACAGCATGAATGATTGTGTTCTCATTACAGATATTCTGGATAACGTGTATTTACACTAATATTGTCAAGCAAAGGCCATGCTGCTCCGTATCTAAGCTTTCAAACGTCCATTGAATCTGGCATTTTTATGGATAATTCTTTTTTTTTTTTTTTGTGGGAGTTTGAAATTTACAGTTGCATGAAGAAACCATAGATTTTCTATCAAATTTATATATTAAGTAGCTCCTTACAAACATTATAATAATGATTGATGATTAGATTGTGACCCTATGTTTTGCAGTGTGTTTAAATTATATGACTTCCTGGAGATTTTATATTATATATAAAAATTAAAAATCCTTTTCTTGGTGGATTAAAATAAATATCCTCTTTTCTATGCAGGGAAAGTAACTAGCTTGGTTGCAAAAAAAGACACAACCTTGGCCACTCGAATAGAAGAAGCAATAAGGAAGAATGAGAGCTTGGAGGCTATCAGTAAAGAAAGTCTTAGGAGGGAGATTGCAAGGACCCAAATAACTCAGCAGAAGGGAAGGAATGCCAAATTGGTACAGGTTTCCAAAGCAAAAAACACTTCTACTGTCCGTGCCACTTCCAGAAAAGCATCAAAACCATTAAAATCAGCAATAAAATCAGCAAAAGCATCAAAAAGTTTTTCCAGTGTTAACGCTGGTTCTAGGAAAGCATCCAAACCATTAAAATCAGCGAAGGCAGGAAGGATTCAGGTTAAAAAATCTGTAAGATCTTCCGGTGCAAGCAGCCCGAAGAAAGCTTCAGCAGGGAAGAAGCAGACAAGTAGAAGAGACAGTGCTAGCAAATCAGCGAATTCTAAACTGAGTGTTGTTGGTTTTAGGGGGAGAAGTTCCTCAAACAAGGAATCACAATTTTGAATTTGCATTTGATCATGTTGTATAAAACTATCGAGTAGGTATTTAATGTTCATGTATTTCGCATGAGGTTTTTTCATATAGTAAAGAGTGCTATAATGTACAAGGTTTTTGAATCATATTTTTGCTCAATGCAGCTTTTCCAAATGGCAAATCCATTTGGTTTGCTATTTTATCTATCAGAAAAACCATTCTTATATGATTTAATGAGTAGAAAAAAAAAATACACAGGTACCAAATCAAAACATGAAGGAAATATGTATCTCATGAATAGTTCAAGTTTTATCCTCTTTCAGCACGCCGCATGGAGATGACAATAATGGCCTGATCAAATCAATCAGAACCATTTTAAACATCATCAGGTTTTTAAGGAATATGGTTGTATATCATGACTCATACCCTCGCCCAGCCAAACCGATCAGAGAATACAAGTCAATGTTCTCTTTTGATTCAGGTTTGCTCATGGAGTTCAGAATCTTCCTTGGATGTTTCTACAGCTATATCAATTATCAACTTTCTTTCAATATGTTCAGAGTTCGGAGGCATGTCATGGCCCTAGTGAGCCTCTAAGATCCAACTCTCCAACTCTCCTAAACTTTTTTATATCGAAAAAGAACTCTCCAACTCTCCTAAACTTTTTTATATCGAAAAAGAACTTTCTTTCAATATGATTTTCCTTTTCTTGGCTGGACTGTTTGGATGAGGAAATTCAAATCTAAGAAAATTGTTCACTGTTGTATGATCATTCAATTGGTTTCTCAGACTCTAAACGACATCTCATCTCAATGAGCAAACAAACAAATGATACCTTGCAATTCTACTTGTCTTGCTTTTGGCTGGCCTCTGTGGCGGATTTTTTTCTTCTTTTTTTTATTACATGGATAGACACTAACGGCTTGAGTTATAAGCGGGATTAAACTTGTGACCTTCTACTTATAGGGCA
Source organism: Inga oerstediana (assembly GCA_963210345.1). NCBI lineage: Eukaryota > Viridiplantae > Streptophyta > Magnoliopsida > Fabales > Fabaceae > Inga > Inga oerstediana. The sequence goes on along the minus strand of OY723401.1, from coordinate 63,077,821 downwards.
GCATTCATACCACTAGTCTACAAGGCCTTTGGTGGTGGATTCTTAGTTATCAAAAGAATTAGAGCTTCCCTCCCAAGCCTTTGAGGTTACATTGCATAAAGAAAAGGCTCATTGTGATGGAATATAAGAATGAAATATTTTGAAGAAACCTTATGATATTTTGAAAAAACCTTCTATGGAAGGAAATCTACATGATTTTTATATATTTTTTTACATTTTTTATGTTAGTAGGCTGCAAGTTTATGTTTTATTAATATTTTATCAAGCGATTATTTTCTTAATAGGAAAGAAAAGGTAGAAGCAAGTAAGGTGCAAGTTATCTATCCTGTAAGTGGGTACCTTTTGTTACTAGTGGATTGCAAATTGTTTCCTTATTAGCCTATAAATAGGAGCTTTCATCCTTTGTATGGAGATAGCTTTGATGAATGAAATTATGTTTCGGTGATGTGATCTCTCTACTCCCACTTGGGTTCTGCATCTCCCTCAAGTTCTATTATGTTTTGTTTCCCCCTCAACTCTGTCATTCCCCCTCCAATTCTTCCCTATTTCTACACATCTTTCCCCTCCCCTATCTCTATTTCTATATTCTCTTTCATAAATCATCTCTGTTTTGTTTAAAAATTAGTTCATCTGTGTGTTTTACATCAGTTTGGTATCATAGCAAGGCTTTGCACGCTCCTAGGTAGCTTCAATTGCCAGAGAAATGCAAAACACTCACCAGAAAGCTTCCCTATACTCTATTTCACATTTCCAGAGCCAATACACCTAATTTCAGACATCCAATCAACAAACCACCACCACCATCATGTGCGCAAGGCAAAATTCAGTCAGACCACAAAATCCCACCCCTGTCCGCCGCTACACCACCGTTACATGTCACCAAAGTCCCTTGGTCGTGGACTTCACACCCTCCACGCGCCAATGCTCTGTGTCTAGGCATCATTGTGCAGTATCATCCATAACCTATTTTCATGCATTTTCTGAGTTTTATCAAGGGTTTTTCTTCATTCTAGTCAACCTTAGATGCAAGAATAATCATTTAATGGCTTCTTTTGAGGTAATAGTTTAAACTTTTTGCTTTTTAAACATTGCGATGGTGTTTAAAGAGTCAACAAAGTGGAAATATGTCACAAGGAGTTTTGAAAGTCCTAGAAATGCAATAGAGCCATGTTATTACTAAGAGATCCCCTATCTTTGATCAACCTATAAGTACCTCTCTTAGGGCTGGTCACACTCGTAGAATCAATGGCTATAGACCTAGTAACAAGTATGATCATATCGTGAATAATCCTCAACAAGAGTTACAAAATGTTAAGCTCAATGCCTTGCCTTCATACACAGTACCACATTTATCATAATGGAATAATTGCAAAGGAAATATGGTCATTTTCCCTTTATTGTAAATCTTTTCGTGTTACTTTACTTGCTAGATTCACACAAGGACATTTCTGTTAGAACCGGTTGACACCCAAGAGGGAGGGTGAATTGGGTATAAGATAAAATCTTGAGAACTTTGAAAATCTGTTATCATCTTAGTGAAAATAGTAAGTATAAAAGTAATGAATCATAAATCAACCGTTGATTAAATAATATATACTGGAAATATTAAAGCTTAGGGAAGAGAATATGCAAACTGTGATTTATCCTCGTTCGGTCCAATCCACGATGACCTACGTTTAGTCCCCAGGCTCCTCCTAAGATTTTCAATCCATTATCCTCTTGTTTAATCTTGACACAAGAGAAGCCTCTACAATCCTACAAGTTTAGCCGGGCACTTGTGAAGCCTTTCACAAATCTCTCACTGAGATACTCTCCCTTACGTCAAGTCTTACGAGCATAGCAATTTCGAAGACCTTTCTCTCTCACTTACCCTTGCAAGTCTTACGAACAGCAATGTTCTCTCCAGCTTACAACCCTGTAAGTCTTACAAGCAGCAACATTCTCTACTGCTTGCACCTTATAAGTCTAACAAGCAGAAAGTCTTATCGGTAATTCTCTTTACAGCTTCCCTCTTACGGAAATCAAGCCTCTCAAGGTCCCTCTACCTTGAGATCAATTTAGAAATACGAGTGTTTATAAACTCTCTCACAGAGTGTGGATAAAATGCTCACTGAAGTATAATATAAATAACTCTCTCTCAAATATACATGATATAGAAAATAGATAAGAATAGATAGAGGTTGGATTAGACTGGATGACTCATGATATAAGCATGTTGGTGTCGTTGAGCTCTCATCATTGTTCTGAACTCTAAATACTCCTCTATTTATAGTTGATCAAGATTGATGACCATTTGAGCATTTCAACTTGCCCGTTAGAGTCTCGTTGCTTCATTTGACCGTTCTTCGTATTTGAAAGACTAGCCGTTACATTCGGTGGACGCTCCGCTTTCGTAAAGTCACTGTTACGAGTGTAAATGGTCTATTAAATAGTACAAGTGTACACTGTCGTAATCAAGTAATATAGAAGTAAGTAGAGTATCGTTCCCACAAGGATTGATCACTAAGTACCAAAATAGGTAATTTTAATTCTATTTAGTCGATCGATTCGTTGGTGATTAAGAGTACGAAATAAAAGATGAGCAAATATGAATACAAATGATATGAAACAATAATGAGAAAAAGTCCTAGGGATTAGATTTCACTTAACAAATTCTGGATTGAATCACTTATCTAATCTAGCCCAATTTATTCCACATGATTGATAGTCGAGTTTTCCTAATTTAATTACTAGCCTCTTCCAAGGTCAAGCAATTCTATAATTAATTGCTAATCCAATACATTTCTATATGAATTTAAGCAATTAATTATGCATTAAAATTTATGGAACTCTATAAGACTACACAACTCATATGAATATATTCCTATTTCATATGCAAGTTATGGTTTTAATTATAGGGTCTACACACATGTATCTCCTTCCGGTCTCAACATATATATTGGAATCATTCAAAAGATGGCCAATCAAATGAAAGCATTAAGAGTAATAATTAAAACTCAATCATAAAGGAAAAATAAAACTAGATTTAATAAGTTAAGATTCAATCCGTTATTAGTAAGCTACGTCATCACCCTAGGAAAATGAAAATTTAGCTCATGATAAAATTAAAAACAAAACCAAAATAAATTGACATTATATAAAGCTAGAATGAAATCCTTATAAATACTGCATAAAACTTGAATATTAAATTCTCAAACATAAATATACAACCAAAAGATGCATAAAAAAATGTAAAAATTTAGCCGTCCCTTTAGGAGGTAAAACCTTCCATGTAGGTGGCATACAAAGAGTAATACAATCCTAAGCCTTCCAAGAAAATAATACAATACCTAAAATTAATTCTAAGATGATGTAGTAAGTGGAGAAGAGATGAGAGTAATGAAATGGTGTGTAAGTAGATAAGAGAGAAGAGTAATGGAAATGAAATGGTATGTGTGGAGAAGAGATGTGAGTAATGGATATGAATTGGTGTAAGTAAAATGTGAAGGAGAGGGTGGCAATATATAGGGAAAAATGGAGTAAGGTAGATGAAGTGGTAGATGAAATGTGATAGGTGGATTAGTAGATAGAATGTGGTAGATGAAGTAGTTGGTGAAAAGAAAGATGAAGTGGTAGATGAAATGTGGTAGATGAAGTAGTAGGTGAAAAGGAAGATGGAGTGGTAGATGAAATGTGGTAGATGAAGTAGCAGGTGAAAAGGAAGATGAAGAGGTGGATGAAATGGTTGGTGGAATGATAGATGATTCCCGCTTTCAACTTTCAAGCAAAATTCGAAACCCTTGGAGATAGAATTGGAATTTTGTCTCAACATAAAAGTTGTAGAGCTCTTTCTTAGCTTTTTATCCATATAAAGAATGTCTCGATCCGACATCTAGAGCTCTAGATATTGCCTGAAAACTGAAAGAGGGTCTAATTTAGTATTTTCCAAGAAATTCTATTTTATGCCAAAATCATTATTTATTTATTAATTACACCCAAATTTATTAAATTGAGCTCAAATGTCATCCATAAAATCATCATATAAGGGAGAATAAATATGCAAATATTTTACTTATCAAATTCCCCCACACTTAGCTCTTGGACGTCCTCGGACAAGGAGTGACCATTAAGTGCTTCCAACAAAATTAGAAGTGTTAAGTCATAAGCGAGAACAAAATTGAAAAATAAAGAAATCATAGTATTCATGAATCAACAAAAATATAAACTGGTAATTTCATTTGAAAATGAATAAACCGAGTTCGTAGTTATGACTCATTCTCTCAATCTCTCAAGTGTTTAAGGGTAAGTGTTTCACTCGAATTCAACCGAAAAAATTGCACTACCATAGGCTTTGCTAAAAATCTCAATCTCCACTATCTAATTCACATGCATAATTCAAATCAAAAGGACTTGTTAAGGGTTGTAATGGAGTTAAGGTAAAAGGAATGTAAAACGTGATATGAAAAACTAAATATAAAAATTAATAGAACAATAAAAAAAATGGGCCAGCTTCTGAATAAATCTATTTCATCACAACAACCCACAATTCGAATACTCAAAATTTTTTTCATTTTTTTTTTTGCATTTTCTTTTCTTTTTCTTTTTTGCAATTTTAAAGTTGATGATATATACACCCCTACACTTGTCGAAAGCCCATTTCACAAAAATTTCAAATGCTCTACTAATCTTCCGAATTAGGTAAAAGCATTTGATATATCATTAAAGTATATGTCAATGGGTTGTGAACAAAGAAACAGTCAATGAGGGTCAAAGGGGCTTATCAACAGTATAATTGCAAGGTTGGCTATTTGACTCTAGCTAAACAAAATGAATGCCTTTATCATCTTTGAATGTGCATGTGAAATGTAATTTCAACCAGATTTAAAGCAAGTTCTAGAGTGACAACTTAATAGGTGAATATCACACATAAGAGAAATAATCATTATAGGCTCAAAAGCTCACGGTTAGGGGCTTTCAAACTCAGCTCATTCAATCTCAAAATTCATCACCAATTGTAACAATCGGTTGTTCATTCATGCTATGAAATCTCTAAATTCAATTGATCCATACTTAAAACTTATATACTTCTTAAGATCATTACAAAGCACTTAAATAGGATGATTTTTTTTTTTTTACTTTTACTCTCTCTTTTTTTTTAGAATGAACAAAAATATGCAACTACTAAAATGCGTCTCAGGAGTTAAGAATAACTCCTTACTCTGCCATTTTTTTTTCACACTCCATGCATCTAATGGTTTTACTAACTAACAAAAGAAAAACAGAAATTTTTTTTTTCTCCTCCCCTAACCTAAGTCAGACATTGTCCCCAATGTCTTCTAGAGCTCAGAGAAGGTTTTTTTTTTTGAAACATAAACACATAATAAAGTAAAATCAAAATACTAAGAGTAAAACCAAGAGATTAAGGAAAGTTACAACCGAAGGGTGGTATCTGGGTTCTGCTCCTGACTGCTATCAGAAGATTGCCCACCTATTTGCTTGATGAGTAGATCTAGTTTAGGTTTATAGGTTTGCAGTTGATCGAGTAGCTGATCAGCAGTTGATGCAGAAATTATGGAATGGCGAGTCGCTTGGGGTATGAATCCTGTTTCCACAACATGATCAAGAAAAGACAGCAGATTATCATAAAAACCATTAACATTTAACAATTCTAATGGCTTTTTGTGATAGTTTAACTTAGCCCAATATGCAACGCTAGAAATGCCATCCAACGTCTCTAAACCACCGGGTAGAGCAATGAAAGCTTGAGCATGGTAGAACATTAGTCCCATTTCTTCAGGCAAGCTCGAAACCTGTAACTCTTGTCTTAAGAAAAAAGTGTGATCTTCCAACTCCTTCACCCTTACACTTAAACCCTTGCTTCCATTCATGGATGCAGAAATGACCACACTTCCCTTTAGGCCCTGAATGCCTCCCCCGTACACAAAGTTGATTCCTCTAGCAGCTAATCCAATTCCCAGTTCATTTGCTGCTGTTATAAACTCTCCTTTCTTGCCCAAATCAGTTTCACCAAAAATGCAAATAGATGTAAATCTACATTTTTGTGAAATACCATTTTTCTCTTTCTTTCTCTCGGACCATGTATGCTTACTAGTGGAAGACTGCATATTTACAAGTGGGAGTGTATATGCTTACAAGTAGAAGAGTACATACATATATAACACTAAACAGCGACAACAAAATCACACAAATCACACATTTTTTAAAGAAGTTTGAAAATTTTTTGACACGAATGACTGGCGTAATTTGCGTGAAGCAAAAGGGAAGAGAAAGTCAAAAGTTACTGACAAGAAAAGACATATTAGACAAAAGCTGCTGAAAAGATAAGATAGATTAGACAAAAGCTACGAAAAAGATAAAATGATTAAACAAAAGCATGATTATGTACAGTAGTTGTGATTTTGGCTCACATCTTCCTCTGGTTTTACGTCCAGAAACGGCTTAAACGCTTTCTATGAATCCAGGATTTGCTTCTCATCCAGTTTTCTTATAAACTGGCAAACAGGGTCTTTTAATGTCAGATTCCTAAGACAATAACGCTCTTTTTCTCTGTTGAATATGTCTGCTAAATCAAGAAGAATACGATGAACATCACCACTCGGATACGTCTCAAGAGTTTGAATGATATCATCCAGTGACTCCTTACTCAGTCCATCCTTTATAAATTTAATTTTATCTTCTCGATTTACAGAAACCATACCTTTACTCTTACAGCGCTGATCACATGTCCACCTTGCATATTTATAGCAGACATTCATTCTTTTAGCTCTTCTCTTTTTGGAGTAAGAACTTCTTCCCATTCCTGGTAAAGGTTTAACAAATGAATTATGAATCTCACCTGCTAAACGCACCTTAGCTTCAATGATCCAACGTACATCCACAGGAAGTCCCAAACGATTGAATATCATCATCCTTTCAAGTCAACTGTTATAGATATTCCTGAGCACATCTTTGGGAAGAGTGGGGAACCTGTTCTTAAGCTTTGCAAGAGATTCCTCCATCGTAACTTAAAATGAAATTGATGAAGACTAGAATTCTCAACCCAGTGCAGTGTTTTTCGATGAGTAGGAAAGAAAAATGAGAGAGTAGGAAAGGAATTTTGGGTTGCCTCCCAAATAGCTGCCCTTCTTTAACGTCTTTAGCTAGACAAATATCAAACTAAAAAAAAACATATTTTTTTAAATTTTTCTTTATTATTTTTTTTCTTTTTTTCTTTTCTTTTTTTTTTAAAAAAATAATTACTAGATTGAGGGCTTACCTGTTGGTTCCTCAAACATGATGACAGATTTCAAAGTGTTGAGTGCACCTTCATTGTATTCTTTGAGCCTTTGCCCATTTACTTTGAATTTTCGATCACCATCTTGAATCTCCACAGTTCCAAATGGCCATACTTGAATCACAGTAAAAGGACCTGACCACCTTGATCTCAGCTTTCCTGGAAAGAGCTTTAATCTTGAGTTATATAAAAGCACTTTTTGTCCTGGAGTAAAGTCTCTCTTCAACATTCTTCTGTCATGCCACATTTTTGTCTTCTCCTTGTATAACTTTGCATTTTCATAAGCTTGTTGTCTGAATTCTTCAAGCTCATTGAGTTGGAGAAGCCTTTTCTCACCAGCTGCCTTTAAGTCAAAATTTAATGCTTTTACTGTCCAATATGCTTTGTGCTCCATTTCTACTGGAAGATGGCATGCTTTTCCATAAACCAATTGATACGGGGATGTACCAATTGGTGTCTTGAAGGAAGTTCTATAAGTCCAGAGTGCATCATCTAACTTTTGAGCCTAATCCTTCCGGTTGGAATTCACTGTCTTCTCTAAGATCCACTTCAGTTCTTTATTTGAGATTTCCACCTGCCCACTAGTTTGTGGATGATATGGAGTTGCAACCTTATGAGTTACTCCATATTTAGCTAGCACAAACTGAAGCTGCTGATTGCAAAAATGCCTTCCTCCATCACTGATAATAGCTCTAGGTACCCCAAATCTTGAAAAAATATTCTTCCTTAAGAACTTCACAACTACTCGAGAATCATTTGTAGGAAAGGCAGCTGCTTCAACCCACTTGGAGACATAATCAATAGCTACTAAAATGAACTGGTTACTAAATGAAGATGGAAAAGGCCCCATAAAATCGATCCCCCATACATCAAAAAGTTCAACTTCTAAAATGTTGGTTAAAGGGGCTTCATGTCTCCTTGAGATATTTCTCGTTCTTTGACATCTGTCACAGGTTGCCACAAGTCTGTGAGCGTCCTTGAAGAGTGTAGGCCAGTAAAATCCTGATTGAAGGACTTTAGTAGCTGTTCTATTTGCTCCAAAATGACCACCATATGGGGATGAATGGCAGTGATTTAAGATGCAGTCCATTTCTTCTTCAGGAACACATCGCCTAATAATTTGATCTGGGCTTTGTTTGTATAAGAACGGATCCTCCCAAAAGTAATGTCTTACATCAGTCAGAAACTTCTTCTTTTGCACTTTAGAAAGTTCATAAGGCATAACTCCGCTTGCCAAATAATTCACAAAATCAGCATACCAAGGAGTAGGTTGTAACTGCATGCTAAAAAGTTGCTCATCTGGGAAATTCTCCTGGATTGGTGATTCTCTCTCTCGTTCAGGTGGTTCTAACCGAGAAAGATGATCTGCAATGAGATTCTCGGTCCCTTTTTTGTCTTTGATCTCCAAGTCAAATTCTTGTAGTAGAAGCACCTATCTGATCAGTCTGGGCTTTGCATCTTTCTTCTCAATCAAGTATTTGATTGCTGAGTGGTCTGTCCAGACAATGACCTTTGACCCGATCAAGTATGCTCTGAATTTGTCAAATGCAAACACTACTGCTAATAGCTCCTTTTCTGTTGTTGCATAATTTAGCTGTGTATCTGAGAGTGTCCTGCTGGCATAATAGATGGCATGAAAGACCTTGTCTTTTCTTTGGCCCAACACAGCTCCAACTACATAATCACTTGCATCGCACATCATCTCGAATGGAAGATTCCAATCTGGAGCTATGATAACTGGCAGAAGTCAAGGCACTTTTTAGAGTTTGGAAGGCTGATAAGCACTCCTTATTAAACACAAAGGGAGTGTTTTTCTCCAACAGCATGCAAAGTGGCTTTGTGATTTTTGAGAAGTCCTTGATGAATCTTCTATAGAAGCCAGCATGTCCCAAAAAACTCCAAATACCCTTGATTGAAGACGGAGGTGGTAACTTTTGAATTGTTTCAATCTTAGCTCGGTCTACTTCAATGCCTCGATCAGATACCTTGTGACCCAGCATGATTCCTTCTTTCACCATAAAATGGCATTTCTCCCAATTTAGAACCAAGTTTGTCTCCACACAACATTGTAAGACTTTTGCCAAATTTGAAAGACAATGATCAAATGATTCTCCAAAAACTGAAAATCATCCATGAATACCTCAATGAACCTTTCCACCATGTCTGAGAAGATAGCCATCATACTTCTTTGAAATGTTGCTGGTGCATTACATAGATCAAATGGCATCTTTCTGAAGGCAAAGGTACCATATGGACATGTAAAAGTTGTTTTCTCTTGATCCTCTGGTGCAATTGTAATTTGATTATATCCTGTGTACCCGTCCAGGAAACAATAATAGGCTTTCCTTGCTAGTCTGTCAAGCATCTGATCTATAAATGGCAAAGGGAAGTGATCTTTTCCGGTGGCTTTATTGAGCTTTCTGTAGTCGATGCACACTCTCCATCCAGTCACCGTTCGTTGTGGAATTAGTTCATTTTTCTCGTTGGGCACTACTGTCATTCCACTTTTCTTTGGCACAACCTGAACTGGAATTACCCATTGACTATCAGAGATTGGGTAGATTATGCCAGCATCCAGCCACTTTATTATCTCCTTTCTCACCACCTCCTTCATATTTGGATTGAGTCTTTTCTGGTGCTCAATTGTTGGCTTGTAGTTGTCCTCCATCAAGATCTTATGCATACAGATTGAAGGACTAATTCCTCTTATATCAGCTATTGACCATCCAAATGCTGTTTTATGCTCCCTTAGAACTCTTAATAACTTTTCTTCTTCATCAGGAGTAAGAGCAGCTGAGACAATTACTGGAAGTGTTGAATTTCCTCCCAGATAAGCATACTTCAAATGGGATGGCAGTACTTTCAACTCCAAAACTGATGGTTTCTCTGTTGATGGCACCGGCTTACTCGGCCTTTCCCCCAAATCTTCAAATGGTTTCTTGATAAAAATTGGGGAATTTGCTTCAAGGTACTTTATCTGCTCCAAGATGTCTGGATTAGTAGATTTTGATACATCTACCATTCCCATTGCTAGTGGTTCATCCATGCAGATTTCATTTACGACATCTTTTGTGCAGCTGGTCAATGCATCAATTCTGTAGCAGGTGTCACCTTCAACTGGAAAGGATAAAGCCTTGAAAATGTTGAAGGATACTTGATTATCTTGAACTCGTAAGGTTAACTTCCCATGTTGCACATCTATTAGCGTTCTCCCAGTTGCTAGGAATGGCCTCCCAAGAATGATCGGAATTTCTTGGTCTTCTTCCATATTGAGTATTATGAAATCAGCTGAGAATATGAGTTTGTCCACCTTCACCAGAACATCTTCTAAGACACCCCTCGGATGTTTTATTGATCGGTCAACCAATAGTAATGAAACTGTGGTTGGCTTCACCTCTCCAAGACCAAGTTTATTGTATACAGATAGAGGCATGAGGTTTACACTTGCTCCAAGATCACAAAGTGCTCTTTCAAAGTGACATTGACCTATGGTGCAAGGTATGCAGAAGCTTCCTGGATCTTTTAGCTTTGGAGGTAATTTCTTTTGGAGAATAGCGCTGCACTCCTCAGTAAGTGCAACTGTTTCAAATTCCTCAAGCTTACGCTTATTTGAGAGAATGTCCTTCATGAATTTTGTATAACTGGGCATTTGGGCAAGAGCATCTGCAAAAGGAATATTGATGTGCAACTTTTTGAAAACCTCCAGAAACTTTGCAAACTGCTTGTCTAGCTTTGCCTTCGCAAGTCTCTGAGGGTATGGAACTGGTGGTACATATGGAGGAGGATTGTCTGGAAAGCTGATTCTTCCTGGTATCACATTATCCTCCTTCTATTCTTCTCCGCTTTCTTTCTTTTCTCCGTCATCCTTCTTGATTACAGGATCTTTCAATTCTTTACCACTTCTTAGTGCAATGGCCTTCACATGTTCTTTTGGGTTTCTTTCTGTGTCACTTGGTAGAGTTCCTGGTTGCCTGGAATTCAGCATATTTGCAATTTGGCCCATCTGGATCTCCAAGTTCTTTATTGAGGCTTCTTGGTTTTTGATTGTTGCATCAATCCTAGCCATGAATTGAGATGTATTCATGGTTAGTTGTGTAACCCCCTACCTTTAACCACGTAATTATAATTCGATATCACATAACTAAATTGGTTTAGAGACCGTTGGATAGCTTAAACTCATTTCAAATTCCTACACTCTAGTAGGGTTTTCACCAAAAACTTTCAAAAAATCTTCTCTATCCTGGTCTCAATTTCAAAATTTGAATATAATTACCTGCGCAGTTAGTTTACATTCACACACATCAGAGTGTATAACCAAATCCCCGGCAACTCCCGAGTTCTATACATATATAATCTGAGGGTTTAAAAGTCTCCACTAGGGGATTACATAACCAAATCAACAGTAATATTTACATCTCTAAAATATACAGTAATCCCAAGTTCAAAAGAAGATAACCAACACCCTACAATCAAATATACCCCGAAGGGGTTCTAATCGCTCCGGGTTGCCCTCTTCTCTTTAACGCCACTAGCCCTGTCTGAAATGTTAGTCATTGGAAAGAATGAGATTCAAGAGAATCCCAGTAGTAACAAATCACTCATACAGTGCATAAACACAAAGCATATAAGGTCATATTAGCAGCATCACAATGTAACGTGGTTCACACCACAAACGACAGCACTCATGGCTGTAAACTCTAAGCGTCAGCTTTCGCTGCGATCTCAATGTATTCACAAAGTATTCACTAGGCGTCAGCTTTCGCTGCGATCACAAAGCATCACAATGTCACAATGTATTCTCAATGCACGACAAACATACCTACAATGTTTCACACAAAGTATAAGAGAGGAGTCACTACCTTGTTCTTTCCGATTGTGCTCTAGCGCAGGTGGATCACGAACAGGGCAAATATCGAATACTACAATTCCAAATGCACCATTTAGACACTTCCATAGTGTTTCTTGGGGTTATATGAGTCTATAATGAAAATTTACAAAAATGCCCCTGGGGACCCGGCCCGGGCCTGCCGTACCCGGTCCAGTTGCACTTTTCCCGAAATTCTAATTTGGGCTATCCTAACATATTTCCGTCCAAGGAATCCATTTCCGGACTCGAAATTATCAAATTCAATGTTAAATTACAAATTTACCCTTGGCAGCCCCACTTTAAGGGTTTTAGGGGCGTTTTCGTAATTATGCTTTTTCGGCCTTTTCCGAAAAAGTGACCAACTGTAACCCCACCTAATTTTCGTCCCTGAACTCAATGGAACCATCAAATCATTGAAAATCCAACTCTAAGACCCATTTCTAGAGATGGCCGAAATTTATGAGTTCTCCGGGGAAAATCGGGGTTTTACGATTTCGGCTCCGAAAACACGTTCCTTTCTACTCCTAACCACTTTATTAACCATTATATTAGGTTACAACTATCATTAAGACCTAATTTGGGCAGCATAAGCCCTAGGCCATATCATTTCCAAACTTTAAAATCAATGGCAATCCGGCGAAATTTCACCGATTAAATTGCCCACAGCAGCCAGAATAAGCAATATACGAAAGTTTGGAAGTTACCTCAAGCTCCTTCTAGCTTTTCTCAAGAGTGGCTGAAAACCCTAGCCCCTTGAACACCAAATTTGCTTGTCAAACACCTTAAATAACATAGAAGAGAAGTTTAGGAACAAGGGTATACGCATTAGGTACGGATTCACCGAAGAAATCGACCTACCTTGTAAGTTCTCTTCTCTTTCTCTCTCTAAAAGCTCTCAAACTTTCTCTCTCTCTTGGCTGCTGGTTCAGCACGAAATGAGCTAAGGAGGAAGATGGAAAAATGATTTTATAATATTTTATGTCTTACTTTAATTATTCATTAAAGTAAAATTCCAAAAATCACACTTTATGTACATAAACATAATGTTGTGAGCCCAAATAACATGTGCATAATATTTTCTCTTCTTGGCCCAAGATAAAGACGTCCAAGAAGGTCCTTCCATCAGCCCAAATGAGTTTTCCATGTACCTCATAATTTCAAAACTTGCCATCACATTATTTCTTTATTTTCGGACTTAATGAGATTTCTGGCAAATTTTCTGCCCTAAATTTGAAAAATCATAACTAATTCTAGAAAAATCAAAATGGAGTGATTCCAAAGCCTATAGAACCCTTATTGAGTCTAGGGTTAAGGAAAAATATATAATTTTTCTGCATGGAATCAAAAAATTCCCAGAATTTCAATCTTTGCATGCTGTCCCAGAAAATAATTAATTTCGCTGGGCAAAAGTAAAAAATCCATAACTCTTAGCTCAAAAATCATAAGGATACAAATTATATGTCCAGTTTGAAGCTTGACATGTGAACTTTAAGACTGGAAAATTTCAGAATTTTTAGACACCATATGCCTATTTAAAACGTCCATACCAATCGGCTGCCCTGTACAGAGTTTCAACTTTTGCACAATTGTTCCCAATGGTTCCAATTTCACAATAAACACTCTCCCCACATGAATTTTCACAAGGAAGCCATTGGAATAATTAAAATATCTAAATTCCCATCACATATTCTCTAAAAGTGTTTATTCAACAATAATTACATCCACTTTTGACCACTTTTGAAGTCATTAGCCCTTAATCACTTTTTGGGACATTACAAGTTGAGCCAGTGCATCCTCCAAACTCACTTTCTGTTGTGGTGGATTTGGTTGTTGAAAAGCTTGCTGCAAGTAGTTCCCTTGCGGCTTGAATGCATTTTGATTATTCCTCCAACTAAAGTTTGGATGATTTCGCCAACCTGGATTGTAGGTGTTTGAGAATGGATCATTCCTTTGATTTCTGATGAAATGAGCTTGCTCTGGCATGGTTGAGTGTCCTTCTTGACATTGTGTGCTCACATGAGGTCCTCCATATTGATCACAAGCTTCAGTAGGAGTGCTGATTACATTTGCTTGAGTTGACAATGATCCTACTTGCTTGGATATAGATGCAACCTGAGAAGACAAAGTGTTAAGGACATCCAGCTCGTATACTCCAAGTGCTTTCTTTGAATTGCTACGTTCAGAAGGCCATTGATATGCATTGGCTGCCATCTCCTCAAGTAGATTGTAAGCATCATCTATATTTTTTCCCATTAAAGATCCTCCAGCTGCAGCATCTACAAGAATTCTGGATATGTGCGTCATCCCACTATAGAAAGTTTGCAGTTGCCACCAATTTGGTAACCCATGATGAGGACATCTCCTTAGCAACTCCTTGTATCTTTCCCATGTTTCATAGAGGCTTTCTTGTTCATGCTGGGTGAATGAGGCAATTTCATTCCTCAATTTAGCAGTTTTTGCTGAAGGAAAGAATTTCTCCAAAAATTTCTGCGCCATGATCTCCCATGTAGTTATGCTTCCCACTGGTAGTGATTGTAACCAACTCTTAGCCTTATCCCTGAGTGAGAAAGGGAAAAGTCTAAGTCTAATGGTGTCATCAGTAACACCATTATGCTTGAATGTGTCACAGATTTCAAGGAAGTTGGCTATATATGCATTAGGATCTTCTGTTGGTGAACCACTGAACTGATTTGCTTGCATCATCTGGATAATTGCCGGCTTGATTTCAAAGTTATTAGCTGCTACTGGTGGTCTCGTGATTCCAGAATTTGTCCCCATGACTGTTGGTGTAGCATAGTCACGAAGTGTTTTGGTATCTGTTGTTCCTCCCTCCGGATTTGCCATCGGATTGCTTAGGATTGAAGTAGACTGCTTTCGAACTTTTCGATTTCTTCGACAAGTTCTTTCGATCTCCGAATCAAAAGGCAACAGTTCAGTCTCCTTCGATCTGGTCATACACTAAGCAAAAGCCTGAAAAGAAACACAAGACACCAAGAAAAATAAATGTAATATGAAGACCAAATTAGTATTAAAATCACTTGGTATTGATATTAATGACAACAATCCCCGGCAATGGCGCCAAAAACTTGTTACGAGTGTAAATGGTCTATTAAATAGTGCAAGTGTACACTGTCGTAATCAAGTAATATAGAAGTAAGTAGAGTATCGTTCCCACGAGGATTGATCACTAAGTACCAAAATAGGTAATTTTAATTCTATTTAGTCGATCGATTCGTTGGTGATTAAGAGTACGAAATAAAAGATGAGCAAATATGAATGCAAATGATATGAAACAACAATGAGAAAAAGTCCTAGGGATTAGATTTCACTTAACAAATTCCAGATTGAATCACTTATCTAATCTAGCCTAATTTATTCCATATGATTGATAGTCGAGTTTTCCTAATTTAATTACTAGCCTCTTCCAAGGTCAAGCAATTCTATAATTAATTGCTAATCCAATACATTCCTATATGAATTTAATCAATTAATTATGCATTAAAATTTATGGAACTCTGTAAGACTACACAACTCATATGAATATATTCCTATTTCATATGCAAGTTATGGTTTTAATTATAGGGTCTACACACATGTATCTCCTTCCGGTCTCAACATATATATTGGAATCATTCAAAAGATGGCCCATCAAATGAAAGCATTAAGACTAATAATTAAAACTCAATCATAAAGGAAAAATATTACTAGATTTAATAAGTTAAGATTCAATCCGTTATTAGTAAGCTATGTCATCACCCTAGGAAAATGAAAATTTAGCTCATGATAAAATTAAAAACAAAACCAAAATAAATTGACATTATATAAAGCTATAATGAAATCCTTATAAATACTGCATAAAACTTGAATATTAAATTCTCAAACATAAATATACAACCAAAAGATGCATAAAAAAATGTAAAAATCTAGCCGTCCCTTTAGGAGGTAAAACCTTCCATTTAGGTGGCATACAAAGAGTAATACAATCCTAAGCCTTCCAAGATGGAGGCATGCAAGAAAATAATACAATACCTAAAATTAATTCTAAGATGATGTAGTAAGTGGAGAAGAGATGAGAGTAATGAAATGGTGTGTAAGTAGATAAGAGAGAAGAGTAATGGAAATGAAATGGTATGTGTGGAGAAGAGATGTGAGTAATGGATATGAATTGGTGTAAGTAAAATGTGAAGGAGAGGGTGGCTATATATAGGGAAAAATGGAGTAAGGTAGATGAAGTGGTAGATGAAATATGATAGGTGGATTAGTAGATAGAATGTGGTAGATGAAGTAGTTGGTGAAAAGAAAGATGAAGTGGTAGATGAAATGTGGTAGATGAAGTACTAGGTGAAAAGGAAGATGAAGCGGTAGATGAAATGTGGTAGATGAAGTAGTAGGTGAAAAGGAAGATGAAGAGGTGGATGAAATGGTTGGTGGAATGATAGATGATTCCCGCTTTCAACTTTCAAGCAAAATTTGAAACCCTTGGAGATAGAACTGGAATTTTGTCTCAACATAAAAGTTGTAGAGCTCTTTCTTAGTTTTTTATCCATATAAAAAATGTTCCGATCCGACATCTAGAGCTCTAGATATTGCCTGGAAACTGAAAGAGGATCTAATTTAGTAATTTCCAAGAAATTCTATTTTATGCAAAATCATTATTTATTTATTAATTACACCCAAATTTATTAAATTGAGCTCAAATGTCATCCATAAAATCATCATATAAGGGAGAATAAATATGCAAATATTTTACTTATCAGTAACCTTTTGGTCTCTTCACATCATCTCTTCATTATATCCCATGAGAAATACATTAAACACTAATACAATGAAGTGTTAGAGTGATTGGAAGCAAGAAGAGTGAGTTACATAATCATTCCTATGGTTTTCTGAAGTTACAAAACGTTGTTTGTTGCATCACTCAAGTGATCCCCTTCAAAATCTAGCAGAGAGCATCGGAATCATTTTCCAACTTCATCACTCGAGTGGTCACTCAAGTGATCCTGGGTCATCACTTAAGTGATCAATCCATTTTGATTACAAAACATTGAAAATAACATATCAACGGAAAGCTCTTGCCTTCTATATTCCAATGCAACAAGAATCAACTCCAAACTCATTGTATGCTGAAAGTTATGATCCAAGTAGTGACTACTGCACTAGATAGTCTTTGAATTCACAAGTGTCAACTTCCATAAGGCATAACTCTTATCGTATAACTCCAAATTTGACAAATTACCTATCCATGGAATGCTCTTTAAGTCTAGTTTCATATAGCACTAATTTCATCTCAATTCAATGTGTAGTTTGAGGGATATGTCCAAAATACCAAACCTATTCTGGAATATGATAGTGATTTATATGTCAACTTCCAAGTTTCATATCTCTTTCATCTGAGCTCCTTTGAATGTGATCTTGGTATGTATTTTACATTTGGGAGTCTAGTTTCATATGAAACTAGTTTCAATTCAATCCGACATGTAGTTAGACAGATATAACCAAAATATCAAACCTCTATTATGCTGTACAAAAACAAAGCACAACAGAATGTTCATCACTCAAGTGGTCACTCGAGTGATGCCTTCCAAAACTTGGTAGAGAGCCAATACTCAAGAGAACACCTTGGGGAAGTTCCATAACTCCTATATAAGTTATCTTAGCTTTGAATTGACCCATTCCAACCTCCATATGATCATAGAAACCTCCAGTATCACTTCTAAGAGTTTGGATCTTCATATTCTCATTAGATCTTGCAAGTTCTTTTTTTCAATCTCTTTCTTCTTGTTTTTCCTTTTGATGATCATTCTTCATACTTGAATATCTTCAATCTTCTTCTTTCTTTGCTTGACTAATCTATAAGATATGTAATATTAAATATAGTAGTTAGTCAATGTAGAAGATAAGTATATAATGCAAACTTTTTGCTCATAATATTTGGCATCATCAAAACTAATCATAACTAACATTCTCCACCTTTTTGATGATGACAAATCCTTAAAGAAAAATATGTATGAGTTATAAAAGCAAATTAAGAGGAACATATTTTTCTTGCTTTTCTCTCCCCCTATTTGACATCAGCAAAAAATTTGAAGTATAAGGAAGAAATGCTTGTAGAGAAGTAAATATGAAAATAAATTAGAAAAGTCTTTCTCCTTATTAATCAAAATAAATGTGTCAAGAAAACAGCTTTCTCTCCCCTGATTTAAAGGTAATTTCATTTATTATTTATGCAAATGAAAAATGGTTTTCACTTTTCAAATATGAAACAACTTGAAGATGTTTTCAAGAAAACTTTCATAATCAAGGATATGCAAAGTATTCTCAAAATATAAAGAGAGAGGGTCTAAAAATGCTCATTTAGATTTGGCAAGCTCATTTGATTTGGCAAGCTGATGATGGATCCATGAAGTCCAGTTCACCCTACTTTTGCTATGCAACTCTGATATATATTCATGGTGTCTCCAGGATGCTCTTACTGAGTTGAGCTTCTGTTCCATATTTTTATCACAAAATGCTTAATGCTTCTTTGTATTGGCACAAGTATTTGTTGCTTTGAATGTTGTAGTCAATATATTTTTCTTGATTGAGCATTAAAGCATCTTTCCTCAAAATTGTTAGAATCTTCTTATAGTACGTTGAGGAATGTTATTGCACAAAACAAATTCTCCTTTCACAAAATTTAAATCTTTCTTGCAAAGAGAATTATTAGTGCCATCAAGTATCAAAATTATCCTTTCTATAAGATATATTAAAATTAAGATCATGAAAGGAAAATATAAGAGTAAATTATCATCAAAACTAATCAAGAGATAAGGAATATAGATGATTATGCTAGAATAATTTTCTTCAAATAAAGGAAATGAGCTTTTTAAGATATAAAACACATGTGAACGTGAAGATGGCTTAAAAGAAAATCGTTATGAGGAATACAATTAATAACTCTCCTGGATTTGTAAAACCATTGGAAATTTTGTAGAGAAAATGAGTATGAAGATTTGAAGATTTGGGGAGAAATCAAGTTTTGAAATAACAATGTTATTCAGGGTTTTAAGACTGTAACTTTATATCTCTCGATTGGTCACTCTAGTGATTCTACTGAGTACCTCACTCAAGTAATGTCATAATCACTCGAGTCATATTCCTCTAAAGTCTATTAATGCATCGTTAGCTACTTACTATTTATGATGTGATCAGTAATAAGGGATTCTAAAGTGTAGCCTCTATGAGTATAGCATTTAAGTTTACCAAGATGAGCTCAGAATAAGGCCTTGAAGTTCTGGTTGATCAAGTCACAGAGTTGTCTAATCTTTCCATTCATAGAAGTGATGAACTCAGCATTATTTGTAGCAAGCTCTATGTGATTGTTGAAGCTCCTCTCTCAGATAGCCCTAGACAGATGGACCAAAGAATGAAGGACCAGGGAGACCAGCTCTGGCAAAGTGTTGTATCTCATATATCCTTGAAGTCTCAACTCCCATCCTCTACGTATCTTGTGTTGAGTAAACAATAGTTGGAAGTTCTGGTTCATCATAGCACATAACTTCCTAACTCTATCATCCACAACCTTAATGAGCTTCTCATTTTCAACATCTAGTCAAGCTCAGTCTGTTTGAATGGTGGATCAAATGAAAAAGGCTCCAGGTGATCTAACTTTAGATAAGGATTGTGCTTCATCATCTCCGGATGCCTTATGTTATGCTCTCTGTCTCTAGCTAGTACCACTCACTAGTGACAAGTGTGTATTCACCCTTTGGATGTGTAGCTTCTCAACCAGAAGAGTCCTTACAAGGGGCTCATTTGGCTCTAGGTACCATATCTTGTTAGTCTTGAAGAATAGAGATACCAAATGAGGGTATGGCGTTAGAGTATGCTTTGTATAAGTATATATGTACCTCTTATTCTATGATCTCTTTAGTATTCCTCTCCTTCATGCTTATAGGTGTGATAATTATTCTAGATAAAGTGAGTGAAGTTCTTGGCCTTGTTCACCATAGCTTTAGTTTAGATGTACCATATAATTTTGTGAAGATTAGACAGAGAGCTAGGATTGTAGTTGAGAATCCCCATAAGCTTACCAAGCTTGATGATTCTGTACATCTCAAGTTTATCGTTTTCTTTGAAAGGTCTAGTGGAGGCCTTCTTGATCCCTATCTATTCATTGATCCTCTTGGCTAAGATAACCACCTTTAGATCTCTAGTAGTAGTCTTTAAAATCTCCTCAACCATTAAGCCTTTCTCAAAGCATGTTTCAGCTAACTCCATGTTTCAATATAATTGTTTGACTTCCTTTAAGAAATAGAGAATATAGATAGATATTTGAACAAACGAGTCTCTTGGTATAATTGCTGTCATCCTTTTGACTTGAGCTTCTTTAAAACGAATTTAGATGTGTCCACCAAGAGACCTTCCTCCTTTTTCTCTTTTTCCAACTACATCACTAGCTAGTCACTTGTGTTAGTGCAAGCGTTTCACCCAAGAGGGGGTGAATTGGGTGATACCAGAAATTTCGTTGAGTATACAAAAATTGACTGGAAATTTAAAGCAATTAAGAGCTAGGAGAAATATCACCGAAATGTACGCCGGGAGTTATACTGGTTCGGCCACAACCACTTTGACCTACGTCCAGTCCTCAGAGCTTTTATGAGAGTTTCACTATATCTTCCAAGATTCAGTGGGTTCTTGGCACCTCAGTACATAGCAAGTTCCTTCACTGGACACTCGCTCCCCCTTATATGTTGTAATCAAATCCCCAACTTAAGGTTCCATAACCTTAAGTTGTCTCAATAACAAATATTGACTTTGTAATGAAAAACTCTCTCACATATCATATATATATAATCACTGAAGTATAAATAATGAATATAAGAAAACAGAGCACAAAGAATATATTGATCAATATGAGTTTTTGTTCTTAGTTGTTGTGTTCTATTCTTTGAATGCTCCATATATATAAATGATTTGTGATGTCCGTTGGAAGCATTTCAAACATGTCTGTTAGAGTCACGCAGCTTCATTTGACCATTCTTCAAGTTTAAAAACTAGCCGTTTGTGGTAGGCAGGAATTTCGGACCTTACGGATGATACATTTAACTTCTCTCTCAATACATGATCTCTTCATTGTTTCTCTGTAAATATACTTAGGAACTAATACAATGAAAGGTTAATTATATAGATAACAAATCAATGAATGATTTTTTTGTACTGTACTACTTGAGTGGCTACTCGAGTGATCATACTTCATTACTCGAGTGTCTACTCGAGTGATCTTTTAAAAAACTTGGTAGAGAGTTGAGTCAACGTTTACTGACCATATTACGCAGGTAAGTTATCGAGTAATTCATCTTACAATACCTAGCATACTTGATTACTCAAGTGATCCCTCGAGTAATGCTTGCAATTCTTATCTCAATACTTAAGTGGTCCCTCGAGTAAAGGATCAAATTCTTGGCCGAGAGTTACTTCTTGTTTGCTTACTTGATTACTCGAGTGGTCCCTCAAGTAATGCTTCAAATTACTTTGCAGATTACTCGAGTAATCCCTTCGAGTAATGTCATTCATTTCTTGGCTGAGATCTACTGGATGATTTCTACTCTGATTACTCGAGTGGCTCCCCGAGTAATGTCTCAAATAACTCTGCAGATTACTCAAGTGATCCCTTCATGTAATTCTACTCAATTCTTGATAGAGAGCTTTCTGGAACAATTTCTCACACATTACTCAAGCGATCCCTCGAGTAATGAAGGTCATTACCTGAGGGCTTACTTGAGTAATGTCTTCAAAAATCTCATAGTGTTCCTTACTCCTGTACTCTGTCTTTCAGTTTATCTTCATTACTCGAGTGCTCACTCGAGTAATGCTTTTTCCTGTCACGAAAAGCTTAGTTACTTTGTTCAAACCTTTTGTTTTTATTATCAAAACCTTTTGTATCATTAATCCAATATTTGTTATCATCAAAACATATGGGATCTAATATTCTCCCCTTTTTTTATGATAACAAAACTTGGTGATTTTGAACAAAGTTTTTGAAAACTTTTTAAAGTTCAATTTAAACTTTAAAACTCTTTTGAAATAACTTGGTGAAAATTTTTTTGAATTCAAATCTAATGATCTTAAGAATTTAGTTTTGTGAAACCTTTCTGAATCCAATTTTAATGATGTTAAAGTCAAAAGCCTATAATTTTGTAAGAGTTTACCTTACATACAATCAAAAACTCATTAGTCCATAATTGATAAATAATTTCAAATTTAAATTGCAGAATGAGTTCATGATATTAACATAATTAGTTCATGATACCAAAACATAATTAACATAATGATACTAAAATAGAAACTAATAAAGATAATAAAGCTCCCTTAAACCCTATACACCCATATCCATATGCATTACAAAATCACATTATTTTTCCACAAAATCACCTAAGTTCTTCTCCCCCCTTTTTGTCTTCATCACAAGGGTAGGATCAATCAAGAGAAGAAGTAGGACTAGATGGCTTGATTACAGAGATAGGTTTGACAGGAAGAGGTGTGAAGCCAGAGCCATGTGAGTCATCTGTACTGGAAGAATCTGAAGAGGAGCTAGAAGATTCAGGGTCAGGAAGTACCAAATGAGGAACCACAATGAGATCCTTTGGAGGACTTTGTGGGGCTAGGACTTGAGAAGAAATCTCTACTTCCATTTTTCTTTAAGGTGATTGATGATAACTAGAGGAGACAACCACTTCCTTAGTGCCAATTGAGGATGCAATAGGTATGGGCACTGGCTTAGGCTGAACTAGCTGGGCTAGAGGAACTGAATCATCAATGGTGATGTGAATGGTCTTGAATATTTCTGGGTCAGGCATAGAGAATAGGAGGTTTCTGGAAATAGTGATAGGCAAAGGAGGAAGAAGGATAGAAGAAGAAGGCACAGGCTTAAAAAATTTAGGGTCATAAGGTAACGCTGGCTCAGGGAATGATATAGGCATAAATGGACCAGGAGTGGATGAACCAGGTGCCATAGCATCAAGTCTGGCATCAAGTGATCTTAGAAGCTCACCCTGTGCCCGTTGCTCTACCAACATCTCCTCATGCCTCTTATCCATATGCTCTACAAGCTCTCCTATCTTGAAATTTATGTGGGTTATCAATTCAGCATTAGTATTTGCAATGTCAACATGAAAACCCTTAAGAATATTCTCTATGAATGTCTGCAATGTTGAAATGATGGAGTAGAAGTAGAAGCAGGAGCAGATGACTGAGTATCATCCAACCTACTGGATTCAGCCTCAGTCTTTTTCTTCGTGGGACTAGATTCAAGAGGAGTTTTTAGGGGAATAACAATGTGTAATTTTCCAATTTGGTTTCTTCCCACTGGAGTTAGCCTTTCAATTGGTTCACTCTTCTCCAAATACCAAATCTTGTTCTTTTTGAGAAATAGGGATATAAGCTGAGGATAAGGCATTTGAGTAGTGGATTTTCCTTCAAATCTATATCTTTTGATTTCAGCAAAGATATATTCTCTCAAGTCCTTTTCTCTTTAAGGAGAATTGAGGCAAATTTTATGAAGTCCCTCTCTATGAAATGAGTGAAGTTGTTGGAGTTGTTGACTATGGCTCTCGAATAGATATACCATAAAACTTGATGAAAATCACACATATCAATCGGGTTAAAATTGAGAGATCCCACAATCTCTCCAAGCCTTAGAACTAAAAACAACTGGCTCAAGTCTAGGGTAGGATAAATATCTTCAGGGGGATCCTCTATTCCTAGCCAGGTGTTTATTTTAGAAGGTGAGATTAGGACTTCTTGACCCCTAACCTTAGAAACCATTTCTTCTTCTAAGGCATCTCGAAGAGGATCATTCACAGGCTCTAAATTGCAATAAAAATGCCTCACTGTCTTGGTGCAAAAAGGAAGTTCAATTGAAAGCCAAGGCAGATAGGATTCGAGATACGACATGAGATTGAACTTCAATACCTCTTGAAGAAGCTTGGAGTCAATAAAGTGCATCTTGCACACTCTTCTTCTTGAAAAGTGATCTCTAAATTTCTGAGACTACTCAATCTTCTTCATATTGAAACCCTTTAGAGGGAATGTGATTTCTTCTTCTTCTAGTTCCTTTGAAGATTGGCTATGCTTCTCTCCTCTAGATTTATGAGCCTCATCTAGTATACATGCCATGGCCTAAGAAAATTTTCTGTCAAACTTAGCCTTTTTCGATGGCTTCTCAGAGAAAGATGGTGTGTCAGAGGAATCAGTAGGAAGTGGAGATAGTGCCTTAGTCTCTTCACCTCTACTAGGAAAAATATCCTTAGATTGAGCTCTTAAGGCAATGGGTTCCTTGATCACAACTCCCTTGACTTTGGGTTTGGCTTGCGGCATTGCTTTAGCTTTTGATCTGGGAGTAAGCTTTTATCTTTTGGCTGGAGGACATGGAGTAGATTCAAGTGATTTCTGAGGAATAGAAGATTTAGAAGGACTATCGGGAGTGGTGGTTTTTGTTCTAACCATTTTGATTGACAAAATATGAATTTCTAAAATATTTCTTCGTGCAAGTCAATGGTTAGGGCAGAAGATTTTGAGAGGTTTTTGGAAGTGAAATTCACTGGGTTTTGATAGAAATGATCTGAAAAAGTATTTGTGAGAAGTGAGATTCACTCGAGGATATTTTTTCAAAAATGACTGAGTTGAGACAGAAAAAGCCCTAGTGCCCGACATTACTCGAGGGCCTACTCGAGTGATCATGAGGCATCACTCGAGTAGCCACTCGAGTGATCATATCAAAAATTTAAAAATAAAGCAAATTTAAATGCGTACCTAGCATGAATAATATTGTAATTATCCATGTATATTCTCTTGATAATTTGATGACACTTTAAGCAGAATTTGAGTTAAACACAAGTTGATTTGTAATCTATTGTCATGATCACTCGATGGCTTACTCGAGTGACTCTGTGGCATCACTCGAGTAGCTATTCGAGTGATCAGTCTTTTGAGCTACTGCTTGTTCACTTTCAACCGTTTTGCTGTTTCCCTTTGAATTAATACTTCTCTGCCTCATTTTCAAGGTCATCACTCGAGTGGTTACTTGAGTGATGTTTATCATCACTTCCAGTTATCACTCGAGTAATATAGATTACTTGAAGTTGTCCCTTGAGTAATATAGCACTCTGTTAACCTCTGCTTTTCATACCCCAAAACAAAATATCAAGATCCTGTAAAACAAATTACTAGAAACTCCAATGCTTAAGTTAGTAATCATCAAAACATCAATAAATAACATCATCTAACATTTTGTAAATACTAAATAACTTACAATTCATTGGGATTTACCATTCCCAATTCTCTTCTAATAAATAGAAATTGATCTTTTGCTAGGGGTTTTGTGAAGATATCAGCTAGTTGAAGATGAGTTGGAATAAATATCACTTTGACATCTTTCTTTTGGATATGATCTCTGATGAAGTGATGTCTAACATCAATATACTTAGTTTTGGAATGTTAAACTGCATTCTTTACCAAGCTTATCATGCTAGTGTTGTCAAAGTATATTGGTATCTCCTTCAAATAAATACCAAGATCCCATAGTAGTTGCTTCAGCTATAACACTTGTGTACAACAACTTGATGCTGCAATATACTCAGCTTTCGTTGACGAAAGAGACACTGTACTTTGTTTCTTGCTAAACCATGACATAAGTGAACCTCTAAGAAACTGACTTTGTCTACTAGTACTCTTTCTTCCTGTCTTGTATCCTCCATGATCAGAGTTTGAGTATGCAATTAAATATTCACTTCTTCCTTTAGGATACCAGAGACCTAATTTTGCGTGTCAGGAAGATATCGAAAGATACGTTTGACGGTTTCAGCATATGACTCCTTTGGTGCTGATTGATATCTTGCACACATACCAATACTGAATTGGATGTCAGGTTTGCTTGCAGTGAGATAGAGTAATGATCCAATCATTCCTCTATATCTTGTGATGTTGTAATCTTTTCCTTTGACGTCAACATCAAGCAATGTAGTTGAGCTCATAGGCGTGTCCATTCCATTTGCTTAATCCATTCTATACTTCTTCAATAGCTCTTTCAAATACTTCATTTGAGATATGAAAATTCCATTCTTTCTTTGTTTGATTTGCAAACCGAGAAAGAAATTCAATTCTCCCATCATTGACATCTCAAACTCCCCTTGCATTATCTCAAAAAATTTCTTACACAAGGTTTCATTAGTAGCACCAAAAACTATATCAACAACATATATTTGTACAATTAAAATATCATTTCATTTTTATTTAGTAAAAAGTGTTGTATCAACTTTTTCTCGTATAAAACCTTGATCAATGAGAAATTTACTGAGTCTTTCATACCATGCTCTAGGAGCTTGTTTTAAATCGTATAAATCTTTTCTTAGTTTGAAAACATGGTCAGGTTTGATTACATCTTCAAAACCTAGAGGTTGTTCTACATATACTTCTTCCATAATATAGCCATTTAGAAATGTACTTTTTACATCCATTTGATAGAGTTTGAATCCTTTGATGCATGTAAAGGCTAAGAGTACTCGTATAGCTTCCAATCTAGCCAGTGGAGCATACGTTTCCTCATAATCAATTCCTTCTTCCTGATTATAGCCTTTGGCCATCAATCTTGCCTTGTTTCTAACAATGATTGTGGATTCATCAAGTTTGTTCTTGAATACCTATTTAGTGCCCATGATCGGATGATCCTTAGGTCGAGGTACCAAATCCCAAACTTGATTTAATTGGTTTAGTTCTTCTTGCATTGCTATTACCCAATCATTGTCTGATAGGGCTTCATCAATGTTAAAAGGTTCAATATCAAAAATAAATGCAGAAAAACTAACTTCATTGAAAATTTTATTCCTAGTTTTGACTCCTTCATTCACATCTCCTATGACATACTCTAGGGGATGACTTTTATTATATTTCCAGGCTCTAGGTTGTCCTAGTGACTTATCTTCTTCCTTGGTTTGATCAACTTCTGGGATGAAAGATTTAGGATTAGGTTGACCATTTTCTTGATTTAAAACAACTTCCTGCTCATCATCAATAGTTTTGTCAGAGGATTCAAATTCATGAATACAACATGAATTGATTCTTCAATAACACATGTTCGTTTATTGAAAACTTTGTATGCTTTGCTCCAGTTAGAATAGCCTAGGAAAATTCCTTTATCTGTTTTAGAATTAAATTTTCCTAAGTTATCTTTACCATTGTTATGAATGAAACACTTATAACCGAAGATATATAGATGAGCAAGGTTTGACTTCCTTCCTTTGTATAGTTCATATGGTGTCTTTCCAAGTTTTGTTCTGATATAGGCCCTATTTGAAATATAGCATGCTGTGCTCATTGCATCAGCCCAGAAAACTTGAGACACATTTTTTTCATATAGCATTGCTCTAGCCATTTCAGTGAGTACTCTGTTCTTTCGTTCCATGACTCCATTTTGCTAAGGTGTTCTTGGAGCGGAGATATTGTGATCCATACCATTAGTGTCACAATATTCTTTAAAGGCTTGATTTTAAAATTCTCCACCATGATCTGTCCTGATACCTACAATTGACATACCTTTCTCATTTTTCACTTTCTTGGCAAAAACAATAAATTCTCTGAAGGTTTCTTCCTTTGATGATAGAAAAATAGTCCATGTAAATCTAGAGAAATCATCAACAATGACCAACGAATATAAGTTGCCACCAAGACTTTTAACTCTTACTGGTCCAACTAAATCCATGTGTAATAATTGAAGTGGTCTATTGGTTGTGATCTAATTTTTCAATTTGAAAGATGATTTAGTTTGTTTACCCTTCTGACATGCATCACAAATCAAATCATTTTTGAAATTTACTTTGGATAATCCAAGTACTAAATCCTTTTTGAGAAGTTAGCTTAGTCAGTGCATGTTGACATGAGCTAGCCTCTTATGCCATAACCAACTTTCACCTGCATTACTTAGAAAACAATTTTCAAAATCATTTCTACTGATATCAAGAGTATAGCAGTTACCTTCCCTTTTTGCTCTGAGCTTTGCCTTGAGATTCTTCTTATCTAATTGTAAGTCTTTCTTGTTTACAATAGACATTCCTCTGAGTCAAATATTACCCAGCTGTCTTTATCTATACTTTGACTTACGCTCAACAAATTATAGCACAATCCTTTAACATAATATACATCTTTGACTTGTATGCCTTTATCGTTTTTTATTTCACCAATTTCTGCTATCTTTCCGAATTGATTTCCTCCAAATTTTACCTTCCCACCTTCTTTAGCTTGTATCGTGGTAAAACTTTTGAAATCACCGGTCATATGTCTGAAGCATCTACTGTCTATGTATCATTTGTTGTTTTTGGATACTTTAAGATATATCTACAATCAAATACGATCAAGTCTTAGGTACCCAAATCTTTTTGGGTCCTTTTGGGTTAGTACAGAATATTTTCTAAGAATATGAACCATTAGGTACCCATTTGTAGGTTCCTATCTTTCCTTTCTTTTTATGTACATGATGAAGTATAGTGACCCTTTCTATTACAGTAATTGCAATATGCGAAAGGATTTAATGTATGTACATAATGCTGAAAATAACTCAAGTATGTCTTACCTCCTGTTTTCTTTCTTCCTTTCCTTTTATCTAATTTTGGATCATATCCAATACCAAATTGGTCATTTACAAATTGTTGGGCTTTTAAAATCACATTTAACATCTCACTTCCGTTGGTGAATTTTTCAAGAGTTTTCATGAGATCAGTGTTTTTCTTTTTCAAAGAAGAACAATTTTCACAATCCTTTTCTAAATTCTCTTTAAGTTATACTTCAAGAACTTTGTTTTTCTTTTTGAAACCAACTAGTTCTTTAACTACTTTGATGAATTCAGAATGTAAAGCATTATATTCGGAAAGTAATTCGTCATAGGTAGGATCAAAATCAGTTACCTCTTCTTCTGTTTCTTCTTGAGGAACTAGACAGATATTGGCTACTTCCTCATCATCGCTATCTTCGTCAGAAGAACTGTCTCCCCATATGGCAGATATAAAGGCTTTTTTCTTGTTGTAGAACTTGCCTTTTCTCTTTTCTTTATTCTTCTAAGTCAGTTCTTAACATTCTAATTTGACATGTCCTGGCTTTCCACATTTATAGTAGATGATGTGTTCTTTACTGCTTGTTCCTCCTTTTTTAACGTTTTTGAATCCTTGGCCTTTCTTGTAAAACTTTTTGAATCGTTTTATCATTAGGCTCATTTCATCATCGTTAAACTCTTCATCCTCATCTTGATTTTCTTCTTTTTCTTTTAGTGCTAGGCCTCTCTTCTTCTTGTCACCAATATCTTCTAGCTCTCATTTGAACTTTAATTTAATTTCATATTCAAAAAGACTTCCGAATAGAGAAGCAACCGATCGCATTGATTTGCCTTTTACTTCCTCAATAGCGGTGACTTTGGCCTCCCAATCTTTAGAAAGAATATTCAGAATCTTTCGTACTTGGGTATGTCGATCATAGACTTTACCAAGTGCTGCAAGTTGATTAACAAGATGTGAATATCTAAGTTCAAATTCAGCTATTGACTCACCTGATTTCATTTGAGGTAAATCAAATTCAGTAACTAGAGTGTTGATCCAGTTTTCCTTTATCCTAAAGTTCCTTTGTGAGCTATTTCCAGGGCTTCCCATATTACCTTAGTCATTGAAAGCGTACAGATCCTGAAATACTCGTTTTAACTCAAAGCACTTTGGATCATCAGAATTGCCTTACTGTTGAGAGTGATGAGTTTCTTGCCTTTCTCATCATATTCTGCTAGCGTTTTAGGAATTTTCTGTGAATCTACAACTTTTACAGGTTGATAGTTTCCACTTTCAATCACATCCCATAGTCTATATTCTATAGCCATTACAAATATTCTGAACTTGGCTTTCTAGAAAGAGAAGTGTTCCCCATTGAAACCCAAAGGTATGGTGATAGAAGCTCCGTCAGGAACAATTCCTTCACCCATGCTTGCCATTAGATCCTTCTTAAGTTGTTAAACCTTAACAAGAAGACCTATGCACTTGTACCAAATGTTAGTGCAAGCATTTCACCCAAGAGGGGGTGAATTGGGTTATACCAAAAATTTCATTGAGTATATAAAAATTGACTAGAAATTTAAAGCAATTAAGAGCTAGGAGAAATATCACCGAAGTGTACACTGGGAGTTATACTGGTTCAGCCACAACCACTTTGACCTACGTCCAGTCCTCAGAGCTTATATGAGAGTTTCATTATATCTTCCCAGATTCAGTAGGTTCTTGGCACCTTAGTACATAACAAGTTCCTTCACTGGACACTCACTCCCCCTTATACGTTGTAATCAAATCCCCAACTCAAGGTTCCACAACCTTAAGCTGTCTTAATAACAAATATTGTGTTTGTAATGAAAAACTCTCCAAAACAGAGTCCAATTTTGATACCAAACTTTAGACAATCATAACTCCCAGTACACAAAACGAAATGACACAATTTATATGTCCATTTAGAAGCTTAGGATGTGAACTTTAAGACTGGAAAGTTTTAGAATTTTTAGACAATATTTGCCCAGTCAAAATATCCACACAATCAAACTGCCCAGCACAGAGTTTCAATGGACAGAATTTCGGATTTTCACAATTGCTTCCAATGGTTCCCATTTTCACATCAAACACTATTCCCACACAAATTTTCACAAGGAATCCATTGGAAACACCAAATCAACCAAATTCACATCACATTTACACATATTTTGTTCTTGAACCCCATTGCCACATAAAACCATTAAATGGCCAAACTTTCCATTCAAGGTTTTAAACCAACCCAAACAAATTCCAATGGTCATATAACACAACAAAACACCAATTGCAACTCAAAACATATGACAATTCATGCATTTCAAAATTACCACAAAAATCAGGGAAAAATTCAACAATTCTCAAAACTCAACCAAAAGCCACAAAACTTAGATCAAAAGGCATCAAATACTCGCCTCTTCCTCTTTCCCAAACCAATACCTTGATTCTTCATCTTTCTACTTTTCCTCAAGCTATCAAACGCCTCCTTTCACAAATATAAAACTATAGAGATGAAGCTCTCATAATTATGAACAACATTAAAGAAGAGTTTTTAAGCTACAGAGGACCACAAATAGGTCAAAAACTCACCTTTCAATTTCTCTTTCCTCCTTGCCATGGACTAAAATGGAGAAATAGAGAGAGAGAATGGAGATGAAGAAGATGAAGGTGAGCATATTTTGGCCCCCAAAAATGTCCAAATAAGGGAGAGAGAAAAGAGGGAAGAGTTTGAATATTTGACCCAAATACAAGAGTCCATATTGTGCCAAGTGTCACACTCTTGATCCATCTCTCATGAGCTCACCTAGGCACACACATATGGGATTCCTCCCTTTGATCTATTACACAAATCAATCTCAACCATTGGTCTTCAAGTTACCAATGAGTTTCCTCTTCGGTAACCTACAAATTGGTCGGTAACTTTACCGTTTTGCCCTTGATTATGGAAATTCCTCCTGAATCACAACTAAACACATCATACTTTTCCATTTAGCCACAATATGAGCCCTCCCTATATTTTAAGTCAATGTAGATGTTAATCCATAATTGAGCTTCAATGCAGGGTTTCGATACTACTCACAACGCATACGAATCATAATTCACATCATATCTCTAAAAGGGTCCATTTATCATTAATCACATCCACTTTTGAAGTCATTTACAGTTAATTGAAACTTGGGATCCTACTAAACCAGGGCTTAGCAGTCTACTTATTTCAGGCTTATTCTCTAGCCTTAAATCTCAAAATTCAGGGTATTACATATGTAACTTGTACAAGTTATGAAGCCAATTTGGACATGGAAGAGGGACCCTTAGGATGCCATTACATGTAACAATAAGAGGGAAATGTTAGTTGCACGTTAATTGAGCTTTAGGTATCAAGTTACATGAAGTTAGAAATTTATGCCTTAAATGTCATATTTTGGAATTATGACATAAGCATATACCAAGATGACATAAGCATGGAATTAAAAACATTTCCTATCTTCATCCTCTTCTCATTTCTGATGCTAAGTTCAGCTGAAATAGAGAGAGAAGAGTGGAGAACATCTAGAGAGAGAAAGGGAAGAAAAATCACAAGGTAAGCCAATTTCTTCGATGATTTAGTTCCTAACGTGTATACCTCTACTCTTAAGATACTCTTCTATATATTTTAAGGTTTTTAAAGGTCAAATTCTTATGGTAAAAATTTAGGGTTTTCAGCCACCTTAGGGAAAAGATAGAGGGAGCTTGAGGTAACTTCCAAAACCTCAATCTTTGATTATTCTGGCTGCTGTGCACAATTTAATCAGTGAAATTTCGCCAGATTATCTTTGGTTTTAAATTTGGAATTGAGATGGCGTAAGAGTTATGCTACAGAAATTTGGTCTAAAGGGTATTTGTAACCTAATTAAATAGTTAATAAAGTGGTTAGGATTAGAAAGGAACAAGTCTGCGGAGTTGGAATCGAAAAACCCTAATTTTTGAACTTGAGGATTTTAACCAGCTCTAATGAGGGGGCTTAGAGTTGGACTTTCAATGATTTAATTTTCCATTGGATTTAGGAGGGAAAATTAGGTGGGGTTACAATTGGTCACTTTTTAGGACAAGGCCGAAAAAACATAATTACGAAAACACCCTGGAAACCCTGAAAGCGGTCCTGCCAAGGGCAATTTCATTTTCTGGTAGTGAATTTGATAATTCTGAGTTTGGAAATGGATTTTTTGGGTGAAAATATGTCAGAGTAGCCCTAGTCAAAATTTCAAGAAAAGTACGGTCAGACCGGATTCGGCGGGGCCGAGCCAGGACCCCGGGGGCATTTTGGTAAATTTTCACAATAGGCTAATATAACCACTATAAACACTATGGAAGTGTCTAAAATTCTACATGAATGGGTTTTAATCTAATTATTGTACATTTGACATTTTAGGACCGAGTTAGCGGCTGGCACGAGTTTCGAGGAGCTGTTTTCAAGTATCAAAAAGGGTTTAAGGTAGTAACTTAATCCTTCATACACTATGTGAATGTTTATATGATTTATAGATGCCATTTGTTGTAGTATGTATGATACATGGTGCCTACGGGTACACTGATGAATAATACCTACGGGTAGTGCCTACAAGTACACTGATATGTGTAGCTATGGTACGGGATGTGTAGGGGTTGCAACATGGGTTGGCTCTGAACACATTTCCGAATGATCTGAATTATGTGTTAGTGTAATATTGCATAATATGGTATTTGGAATATTTATTTATCGCATCTTCTATGAATGGTTGTCTGTTACTACTGAGATTCTTTTGAATCCCACCATTTTTCAATTAAATATAAAATTCCAGCAGGAGCTAGTAGCTCTAAGGGCAAGGCAGCAAATATGGGCAATTGAAGATGTAGATTCTGAAATAGGGCCAGTGGTTACAATAGTCTAGTTTATAAACATGTTGGACAATTGTACATATTTTGTCAACTCTACGGGGAGACTCTTGTATGTAAACATGTACTTAATATCAATGTGTTTCTACTATTTTTGTATGCCTTGCAGAACTTTGCGCTGTGCTTATCAATATGTAAATGGGTGTTGACAACAGCTCTTATACTTTTATACAATTAATCCAAATGATATTTGAGCAAAGAGTATAATAAACCAATGAAGACCAAAATATAATTTTACTGGCTAACAAACAAATGAGGCCAAGAACGATATTTTTCAATGATCAATGACAATTTGTAAATGCACTTTATATAAAAAATATGTCATTGATAATATTTTCATGCAATCCATGTATGTTGGACCAAAAGAGAGTAGTAGATATATCCATAAAATGTTTATCAACTTTTGTGAAATGATAAATCATGATTGAAATCAGGTTTTCCAAGAATTATAATAAAATATGAAAATTGTTTTAAATCTTAGATGTAATTTCAAATCATAATAATACATTGTGAAATTGAGATTTTGAATACATGCAAAACTCATTTTTGAAACATGTTTATAATCAATGTTCATGATAAAAATGGTGGAAGTCAATAGTCATAAAATATACATACCAGAAAGCTTTTCTTTTAGACAATAACTAAGATAACATGTTAGACATTGGAGTTAGCATGTTTGAGACATTTTCAAAGAATAAGAGTCATATTGAAATGAATTAGACAAAAAGGCTTAACTTGATAGATATATATAAGCACAATGACTTTGTTATTGACCAAGAGATAATCTTGCCGTTCAGAGTTGTCATGAAATATATGAACATTCAAGGCAATAATTTGAATAGAAGGCTCTAGTTAATTCAAAATGGATGAAGACAAATGTTAATGCATTTGAACAACAAGATGAGTATAATGATTTATGGATGATGAAGCACATACTCATTAGTCCAAATGACTAGAGTTCTAGTATATTATCCTAGTAAGTTATTCCACTATAATGGTTAATGCATTAATGAACATTCATAATGCTTGGAATAACATGGCTAACCAAGGATTTATGCATTAGACACAAGGTTCTTTTCTAGGAAATAGACTTGAAGCTTATAGATGATCAACTTGTTAGACATTAGGCCTAACTACTTAGACGATGAGACTGAAGGGGTCAAGCACAAGATAGCACATTTAAGACCAATAATGAAGATGTCAGTGATGGGGAGAAACCTTGTGGATGAATTTGAAGCATTTTTGACATTTAGTACAAAATACTAACTTCCAATTTTGAAGCTGATTTGAATGCAAACAAAATATGAAAAATTTCCAAACCATATGTATACCTCCTAAGAATCAAAACATATTTTTGGATTATGCATTTCAAAATATAAATGATAGGAAATACTATACACAATTTCACTTTTGGTTCATTTAGCAATCTATAATTAATTTTGACAAACATCAAAGATTTAATTGCTAAAGGAATGCAATAATGGACAAAAATTCATTACCCAAATTAAATAATTCATATAAGCACAATATAGAGTAAGGATTAGATATCACCGTAATTCCTCTTGTCCTTACGACAGCTTGCTTGGTTTTGGCGGAATAATATTGGTTTTCTTTTTTGCACAATCAGCACCAAAATCCAAACCCCGAAATTCAGTATCATTAAGATATGAATTTGTTTTCATGTGGCCTTAGTCTTGAGCAGCTGTTTCTTATCCTACAAAATTATATAAATTTCTTTTTCTTCATGATATCCAACCTTGCTTGGATCCATTTCTTGTTAGCTTGTAGGAATCCAGATAAAATTCGCATGCTCTAAGACTATAATCAATTCGAGACAATTGAGCATAATGAATTAAACATGTCTTTATTCATAAAAGAAATATTTTCTTTTCAAAGCATTATATATGCATAAAGAATTAATCTGATGAAAACTGTAATTCCTTTATAAAGAAATGTATTAAGTGGCTTTTTAAGGACTGTGAAAACATAATTTCAAAATAGTTTACGCTGCTTATTCCTAAGGTTCAAAAATATAAAACCTCAATAAATATTATAGACAATAGCATAGGAGGTTTTATCATTATGTACCTTTGCCTTAGATATTTAGAAGATTGTTTTTGCTTACCCACTACATCTTTTTATGATGTTGAAACTTTGAATGTCTTGCTTTGGGTGCTGGCAACCTTTTCTCAAAATATATAGACTCCAAGAGCCTTCTACTTGATGCTTGAGATATCCTCCTTTTCGTATTTTTCTTAAGATAGTTGAACGGTACTCTATGGTAGTCCATTCTTGAGGTGTAACATGTTCTTTTTCTCTATTGACTTTCTTTATGGTTAGACTTTACTGTTCCAATAATGGGTGATTCGAGAGTTCTCCTAATTGATATGAATCTCCTTTCAAGTGCATTAGGAACTCTTGGAATCTTCTTCATTTTCTCTGTACCCTTCTATCCATTCTTTCTAGAATCAATCTGCATACATGAAACACCAGATAGATATTTTAGTACCCACTTTGCTTTAGGTCCTTGAACAGATTTTGAACCTATTTGCCTTTTTGGAATCCAAACAAATTTGTTTCTTACATTAGA
Organism: Inga oerstediana; assembly: GCA_963210345.1. Taxonomy (NCBI): domain Eukaryota; kingdom Viridiplantae; phylum Streptophyta; class Magnoliopsida; order Fabales; family Fabaceae; genus Inga; species Inga oerstediana. The sequence goes on along the minus strand of OY723401.1, from coordinate 63,041,603 downwards.
ATTTCTTCTAATATAGCATGTGTGAGAAATGTGACTCGATTTGCCACAATAATTGCAAACTATATAATGATATGTATTATGAGATTTTATGTAAGTACTGTGTCGGTCATGTGAATGAAAACTCAAGTAATTTTCATTTGAACATACTTTCCTCCCCATATATTCTCCAACATGATCAAAAACATTTTTGCTTTGTAAAATTGAATCAATAATTGGTTGAAAAACAATTTTATGCAAACTTTGAAAATCTATTTTCAAAATAACTCTAGAAGAATTGGAATTGTTTACCATATGTAGATCTTGAGCTCCAGAGGATGATCCAACAAATCTATTATCTTCCTTTTGTTCTTCTATGTTGACAAGATCGTAGAAGTGTTCTATGATTTCTCCTTCTTCATTGCCAACTTCCACTTGTTTATGAACCGTAGATATACAGCTTATAGTTTCACATGAACTGTCAACACTTTCAACTTCAACACAATTGTTAGAAGTATAAATAGAATCAAGAGTAGTCCAAATATCTCTAGTAGTAGAGAAAAATCTAATTTTCCCAAAATTCTTTTTGGTTAAAGCACTATACAAAATTTTCATTGCTCTAATATTCAACAAAAACAGTTTTTTCTCTTTTTATCCAATCCTTTCTCGGTTTGTAATCAAAAGCATTTGTAAAAATATTCCACATATCAAAATCAGATGCTTTTATAAAACTAGCCATTCTAGATTTCCAAAACCAAAAATCAATATCTTTTAATGGATTTGTATGAGCACATGTCCAATTTCATTAAAATAAAGCTACATGGACAAAGTAATTATGGTTAATGATGAAATGGTACACTACCTTGAGAGTGAAGTTGGATTAGTTGAACTACTTGAGTGCAAGGTCGAGTGTAAGGTTGAGTGCAAGCTTGAGTGCATGGTTGAGTGCATGATTGGAGAAAACTCATTCACTACTTGAGTTCATGGTTGGTTTAGTTGGAAGAGGCAATTTGGTTAGTGGAGCATGTGAGAGGGGACGGTTTTGAGCCAACCAAATAGAGAGAAAAGTTAGTTCCATCCTAAAGGGAAGCTTAATGGAGCCATCATGACATAAACTTGAAGAAGGAGAGGATTGTGACAAGTGTAACAATAAGAACTCTTGATGAAATCAAATGGTGTAGGATAAAGGGAGAAATTTTATGAAGGCTCTTCCTTCCTCTTTCCTACATACATTTTGGCTAGCACAAAAGGAAAGAAGAGAGAAAGGGGGGAGCTTGAAGAGTCTTAAAGTTCTAGAGAGAAGGAGAGAAAGCTTTATTAGATTCCAAGTTTTGTTGGTAACAAAAGATTATTGTCTGTTGTGAAACTCATGTTTTGCAAGTTTAGATAATGGTCGATAATGTTACCAAATGCATCTCACAAAGTTCAGAGGTCATTGCTATGATTTTAACTGATGCACTCGAGTGATGGAAGCTAGCACTTGAGTGATAAGCGCTTTTGCACTTGAGCACAGCAAGTGTGGAAAAAAAAGTGTTTGACAGAAGACAACTTTAGCTGAAAATATTAGGACAACTCGAGCGACAGACTTAGCACTCTAGTGATGATGTGATTTGCACTCAAGCATGAAGACACACTTGTGCAAGTGTTTGATAGAGAGCAATGTCTGAGACAGCAAAATGATCCTTGCACTCGAGCATGGACTCAATACTTGAGTGACAGCCTCAAGTTCACTCGAGTCCTGCAAAGTGTGATATAGGAAGTGTTCACCCGAGAGCAAGGAAAACTTAAAGGGAAAAGTGCACTCGAGTCCAACCGAGTGAAGCATAGAAAGTGCTTGCCCGAGAGTCAGCCAGAATATGGAAGAGCGAGTGCAACTGAGTGAAGAGCACTTGCACCTGAGTGATAGCTCAGCAACCGCGAGTGAGAAATCTAACTCTCTCCATTCCTAATGCAAGTGCTAAAATGAAAAAGTACTTAATACAACAATATACTGATACACTCGAGAGAGGAACAGTGAACTCAAGTGAGGGTCCACATCACTTGCAAGTACAAAATCACACTCTTGAAAAATAGGATGTGAGTGTTATGCAAAGACGAGGGTTCATAGTGCAAAATGCAGGTGCACTCAAGTAAGACGAGATGCACTCGAGTGAGGACTCACATCACTCACAAGTGAGAAAGTGCACTCTAGCGTTTTTGCATGAAAGTGCAATTGAAAAGATGAAGAAGAAGAGAAATTGTAATGTTGTACTTGAGTGAGACCTCAGTGCACTCGAACGATACTCTGTCAGAAGCCAAAACGCAACAGACTTACAGTGATCAATCCGAACATGGTTTAATGTTAGTTATTCATTCTATTTTTATTTATTATTATTATTTGACATTATTTAACATATATTTCAAGTGTGAAACAGGAGTTTGATCATTTGAATTAGAAATACACAAAGGAAGTCAAACAACGGCAGACAGAATCATTACGACCAACTAAGCACGTACCTACCACAATATCTTGTTTAAAGATTTCAAATGTACGCAAGCTACTTCACAATAAAACACTCCACTCCACAGTGACTATTATTCAGCGGACAAAATCAACTGACTATAAATACAGAGTTTCAGAGATCATCAATAACAAGAACTTAGAACAAGAATATACACAAGCAAATTCACGAGTCTCTGTTATTCATATTTTCTCTATATTCATATTGTAATTCAATGTTTATTATATTTGCTCGGTGAGAGAGTCTATATACACTTCAAATTCTATTTTCATTTGATCTCAAGGTACAGGGACCTTGAGAGAGTAGATATCCTTATGAGAGAAGCAGTTGAGACAATACTTAGTTGGACTTTCTGCTCATAAGACTTACAAGGTACAAGCAGTAGAGAACGTTGTTGCTCGTAAGACTTACAGGGGTGTAAACAAGAGAGAACGTTGCTGCTTATAAGACTTGTATACGTAAGTAAGAGAGAAAGGTCATAGGTTTGTTTTTCTGCACGTAAGACTTGTCGTAAGGGGAAGAGAAATTTCTAAGTGTTAGAATATTTCTTCTCATAGTCCATTCAAGGACGATTGTTGTTTTGCGGCTTTCCGAGAGCCTACTGAATCTTGGAAGAATAGTGAAAATCTCAGTAAGTCTTGATCTCTGAGTACTGGACGTAGGTATGGGGTTTGGGCCGAACCAATATAACTCTCAGTGTGTTAATCTTCTCAACTCTACTCTATCTACAATTATTTTCATATCACCGCATCAACCAAAAAATTTATCACATCACCCAATTCACCCCCCACTTAGGTGAAGCTTGCCTCTTTCATTTGGTATTAGAGCACGGTCTACTACAAAGAGCCTAATAGCTTAAAAAGGATCCGATAAATGGCAACAATGGGTAAGAACATCCTTCTAGACAGAGCTTCTATCACTAGACCTCCTTGTTTTACTAGAGAACCATTTTCATTCTGGAAAGCTAAGTTCAGAGTGTTTGTGATGGCTAACGAATATGGTCTATGGAATGTAATATAAGGCAGTGATTATGTTCCAATGAAGAAAATCAAAGATAGAGTCATGAAAAAGAGTCCAGAGGAGTTTGACGAAGACGACAAGAGGTTAGTAGCACTAAACAGAAAAAGCTATTTTAATGATACAGAGTGCCCTCAGTCAAAAGGAATATTTCCGAATCTGCACACTACCAACAGCCAAAGATATGTGGGATGCTCTTGAGATCACTCATGAAGGTACATCTAGAATCAAAGAAAATAGAATCAATACTCTAATTACAGAGTATGATCTATTTCGGATGAAACTTGGAGAAAGAATCTCAGAATTCAAACTCAAATATACTTATCTTGTTAATCAACTATCAGCATTTGGGAAACATTTGATCAAAATTCCCATATAAGAAAAATCCTTAACATTCTTATGAAAGAATGGGAAGTAAAGGTAACAGCTATCAAAGAAGCTAAAAGAGAGTCAATGAGATCCGTAGCTGCTCTCTTTGCTAGCCTTTCTGAGTATGAAGGAAAGTTAAGGTTCAAGAAGAAACTAGAAGAGTTCGATGACAAAAAGAAAAGAGGAGTTGCACTTAAAGCCATCAAGGAAGATGAGTCTTCAAAAAATGAAGATGTCCCTGATGATGATGATATGGGAATGATCATGAGGAAATTCAAGAAGTTCTATAGAAGAGGCCAAAAGAATTTCAAGAATTATCAAGGTGGACCAAGCAAGAAAGAAAACAAGGAGCAACAAATAGTATGCTATGAATGTGAAAAGCCTAGACACATCAAATCTGAATACTTCAAAAACAAATACAAGAGGAAGCAGAAAAAGAAAGCATACATATTATCTATATGGAGTGATAGCACATCGGATAAAGAAAGCGAGAACAACAAAGTTGCAAATCTATGCTTGGTAGCCAAGGAAGAAGAATCGGATTCTGAGGTAAGTGATTCTGAACCTACTTATGATGAGTTATTATCTGAATATAATGCATTGCATACTGAATTCATCAAGGTAGCTAAAGAAATTGTTAGTCATAAGAAGAAAGTAAAAGAGTTAGAAATTACTATCATATCACATGTACATTATGTGAAGAAAAAGATAAGAAAATACGTGATTTAACAAAAACTGTGGAAAGATTTACTACAGGAAGTGAAACTCTTAAAGTTATTCTAAAATCTCAGAGAGTTTCCTTTGATAAACCTAGAATTGGATAGAAGTCTAAACAAGATGAAAACAAAGGAAAGAAGAAAAAGGGCAGTAGGACTTATCTCAAATATTTTAAGAATTCTGTGGATACAACAAATCTATTTGCATCATGTAGTTATTGTAATAGAAAAGGACATTATACTTCATCATGTTATTTTAGAAAAGGACAAGTCATTGGTACGTACAAATGCGTTCCGAAAGGGACGCATGTACTAAAAGTAATGCTTACTAACCACAAAGGACCCAAGAAAGTGTGGGTACCTAAAACTTGATCACATTACTCTAGGTATGTCTCAAAGCATCACGAGTAAACAAGTGGTACATTAATAGTGGATGCTCGAGACACATGACTGGTGACAGAAATAAGTTAACCATGCTAGAAACCAAAGAAGGAGGAAAGGTAACTTTTGGAGGTAACCAATCTGGACGTATTGCTGGAACTAGTGAAGTGGGAAAATTTGATAGTGTTCAAATCAATGATGTAGATTACATTGAAGGATTATGCCACAACCTCCTGAGTGTGAGTCAAAGCACTGACAAAGATAAATGGGTAATCTTTGATTCAGAAGAATGCTTGATAGTAAACAAGAAGGATCTACAGGTTAATAAAGAATCCATCAAGGCAAAGATCTGAGCTCAAAGGAACGGTAACTATTCTACTATTTATTTAAATTCAAATTCTTCTGAAAATTGTTTTCTTAGCAAATCAGAGGACAATTGGTTATGGCATAAGCGTCTGGCTCATGTTAAAATGAACCAACTTGACAAACTAATTAGAAAATATTTAGTTGTTGGTCTTCCTAAACTTAAATTCAAAGATGCCATGATTTGTGAGGCATGTCAAAAAGGCAAACAAACTATATCTTCATTCAAAAGAAAGTATGAGATTTATACTTCTAAGCCTTTACAACTACTTCATATGGATTTGGTAGGTCCAGCGAGAGTAAAAAGTTTTGGCGGAAATCTATATACCTTAGTAATTGTCAATGACTTTATAAGATTTACATGGACTATATTTATTACTTCAAAAGATGAAACATTCGTTGAATTCATTATGTTTCCTAAGAAAGTCCAAAATAAGAAAGGTATTTCTATTGTCTCTATCTGGACAAACCATGGTGGAGAATTTGATAATTAACTCTTTAAACATTTCTGCAACAACGAGGGAATAGATCACAACTTCTCTGCACCTAGAACGCCTCAACAGAATGGAGTAGTAGAAAGGAAGAACAGAGTCCTCACTGAAATGGCAAGGGCAATACTAAATGAAAAAGAAATGTCACAAGGGTTCTGGGCAGATGCAATGAGTACTGCATGCTATATTTCAAATCGAGTGATAGCTCAGCAACCGCGAGTGAGAAATCTAACTCTCTCCATTCCTAATACAAGTGCTGAAATGAAAAAGTACTTAATACAAGAATATACTGATGCACTCGAGAGAGGATCTGTGAACTCAAGTGAGGGCCCACATCACTTGCAAGTACAAAATCACACTCTTGAAAAATAGGATGTGAGTATTATCTAGATATGAGGGTTCATAGTTCAAAATGCAGGTGCACTCGAGTAAGACGAGATGCACTCGAGTGAGGACCCACATCACTTACAAGTGAGAAAATACACTCTTGCCTTTTTGCATAAAAGTGCAACTGAAAGCTGAAACAAAAGAGAAATTGTGATGTTGCACTCGAGTGAGACCTCAGTGCACTCGAGTAATACTCTGTCAAAAGCTAAAACACAACAGACTTACAGTGATCAATCCGAACATGGTTTAATGTTAGTTATTCATTCTATTTTTATTTATTATTATATTTGACATCATTTAACATAAATTTCATGTGTGAAACAAGAGTTTGATTGTTTGAATTAGAAATACACATAGGAAGTCAAACAACGACAGACAGAATCATTACGACCAACTAAGCATATACCTACCACAATATCTTGTTCAAAGATTTCAAACATATGCATGTTATTCCACAATAAAATGCTCTGCTCCATAACGACTATTATTCAACGGACAAAATCAACTGACTATAAATACAGAGTTTCAGAGATCATCAATAACAAGAACTTAGAACAAGAATATACACAAGCAAATTCATGAGTCTCTGTTATTCATATTTTCTCTGTATTCATATTGTACTTCAGCATTTATTATATTTTCTCTGTGAGAGAGTCTGTATACACTTCAAATTCTATTTTCATTTGATCTCAAGGTACAGGAACCTTGAGAGGGTGGATATCCTTACGAGAGAAGCAGTTGAGAGAATTCCTAGTAGGACTTTCTGCTCATAAGAATTACAAGGTACAAGCAGTAGAGAACGTTGCTACTGGTAAGACTTACAGGGGTGTAAGCAGGAGAGAACGTTGCTGCTCATAAGACTTGTATACGTAAGCAAGAGAGAAAGGTCATAGGTTTGTTTTTCTGCACATAAGACTTGTCGTAAGGGGGAGAGAAATTTCTTAAGTGTTAGAATATATCTACTCGTAGTCCATTCAACGACGATTGTTGTTTTGTGACTTTTCGAGAGCCCACTGAATCTTGGAAGAATAGTGAACATCTCAGTAGGTCTTAATCTCTGAGGACTGGACGTAAACCTGGGGGTTAGGCCGAACCAGTATAACTCTCCGTGTGCTAATCTTCTCAACTCTACTCTATCTACAGTTTTTTTTCTATCACCGCATCAACTGAAAAATTTATCACATCACCCAATTCACCCTCGTCTTAGGTGAAGCTTGCCTCTTTCAAGCTTAAGACATATCTTGAGCTCAAGGAGAGAGAAAAGAGGACGCCTAGAGACAGAAAATCCAAGATCTTAAAAGGGAACTTCATAAATCTTAGATCTATACAAACATGAAGTTGTGGTTGGTGAATGTTGTTGGATTTGGTGATATTTGTCAAGTTTGTAAATTTGGAAAAGTCCTAACCCTAAGGGCTTATGCTGTCCAAATTTCTTTAAAACCTGGTTAAGATGTGTTTAAATGAGTTAATAAATTATTAGAAGTGGAAAATTACAAGTTTTGGAAGCTAAAACACAAAAGAGCATTTTTCCTTCTTTTTTTGCCAAAGTTTCGGCCAGATCTAGAACATAGGGAAGGAGCTGGATTTTCATGAAATAGATGGTTCCATTAGATTCAATAGGCAAAAATAGGTAGGGTTACAGTTGATCACTTTTTCAGAAAAGGCCAAAAAAGCATAATTACGAAAACGCCACCAAAACCCTAAATCAAGCTGTCAAGTGTATTTTCATAATTTGACACTGAATTTTTTGATTTTAAGCCCGAAAATGGATTCCTTAGGCAAAAATAAGTCAGGATAGCCTTAGTCAAGATCTTGGAAAAAAGTGCCATCAGGCCTCGTACGGCGGGGCCGGGCCGAGGTCCCGGGGGCATTTTGGTAAAATTCTACCATAGACTAATATAACCACAAGAAATACTATGAAAGGCAAAGGTACAGATACAGAGAAGTGATTTGCACATGTCTCGAGGCAAGGACAAGGACGGTGGTTATAATTAGTTTATTCTTAAGATATTTCGGGAATCCTGTGTATATTAGAATTTCCGCTATATTTCTGTATTTTGTCAACAAACGACTTTAGATTGTAAACAAATACTGTTATCAGTATAATTGTACTTTTCTGTATGTCCATGGAATTCTATCTTTATTATTCTTCAATTATCGAAATGGAAACGGGTGTTGACATTTTGCGTTCATTATACATTGAACAATCTTTTGCAAAATGGATGGTTTTCTAGCAGGAAAAGCATTTAACCTCACTTAGGTTAGCCTTTAGCTCGAAGAATTTCTTGCCCCATCTTTGAGCTTAAGGTCGTCCTTCTTTCCTTTTTCTAAAACATCTTACCCTTTCCTGAGTTGGGCTTAAAATGTGAAGGACTTGCGTTTTCTATAAGGTCCAAAGGACATGCAAGCCTCTAGATATTCATTTTCAAGTTCCAAGTAGTTCAATACATTGTTGAAAATAAAAATGTTTCTTTGGGTTGTACTGACTTTCATAAGGTTCCAACTAGAAAGGAGAGTTCTGATGAACAAGTTACACTTGAAGTTCATCAGCATGTTCTACTTCTTTCAGTTTCCTTGTCATGTCGGTTATCTCACGCAGGTGCTACCTTAATGGAACTTAGATTGTTGTATATATTCTATAAATTTTAACTTTTCAAGCCATATAGGTCTCATAATCTCTTATATGCTGAGCAAACTTCTCTGCTTTAGTGCCATTATGACCCAAGTCAATGGCTTTACAACATCTTCTATATACATGAGACCTTTCAATGTCAGATATCATAATTGTCCTCATTAGGTTTATTAATTATATTCTTGTTCTTGGTAGCTTTCCTTAGCTTAGTTACTTAAATCATCCCACTCATAAGGTTATTAACAATTGATTTGAACCAAGAATGTATGTTTGTTGCATATTGAAGTATATAATGCCAGGTACTTATATTATTATTGATTAAAAACAATAACAGCACCATTTTGGTCCATGATTAGAAGAATAAGTTTGTACCTCCTATCATACATATTCCAGTAATGCCGCTACCATCTATCAAAAATTTCATACAAATACTTCATATACTATGCTCAATTATGACTCTCAGAAAGCTCAGTTTCTGAAAGCTCTTACTTAGATAGAACATATGATTCTCTCAGAAGACTCATTTTCCAAGAGCTCCTACTCAAAAAAGAGTGTTTGATATCGACTTCTTCATGTCTCTTATTGTATTATTAAGCTTATAATGACTTATTATCTGGCCATTTTAGGACAATTCAATAGTTTTCTTTGGTATTATATTCATCATATTTCTTCATACTTAATTTTTAGCTAAAAAATCTTCAATAGAGAGAAGTTTCTCTGCTTCTCATACCCAGTTTGATAGGTTCTCAATAACAATTGTTTTCTAAGGCTACAAGAATTTTATGTCCCATGTTGTTTCAATCATTTCCCAAATGTCTCATGCAATTTGTATTTGTTTCTTCACAGAAACATTTTTGCATTTGCTCTCAAGTCTTTTATGGTTCATAGTGTTAGTGGTTGGATTAGGCTTAGGATTCTTTCTTCTCTCAAGAAGTGAGCTCTTCCTTCTAAGGCGTATCATTTTCTTGAATCTCATCATGATCTGGAGTTTTAGTGTTGGGAAATTGCTCCATTTGAAATTACCTTTCGCTATGATTTGATACTGTGTCTTTAGTATAGGATCCTCACTTTCACCTCCTTCAGGTTTCTTCATATATGAGTCTTGACATTCTCCTTCTCAAGATTCAAGGGATTCAAGTTTTTCTTTAGGTTCATATTTTGGATTCTCTTTCAGGTTACACCACTTAATCCATTTAAGGTTCAAATTGGGCCTTACTTTAGATTATCTTCCTCTAAGTCCTCTTTATGATTTTCTCTTTCTAGGTTATCTCTAAAGGCTTAAACTTAAATGGGCAAATCCCTTTTGCATCCATCACTCAAAGGCTCACATTCCTCTAAGTAATTTAGGTTTGGATCATAAAGATAAAACTTCATATTTTGACCCATATTATTCCTTATTCACATAATAACCCTAAATTAATTGGGCTTAGACCCTGATCCACCAAGGGTGGACTAGGCATATTCGAATAAAGACTATTAGCAATACAATGACAATGGAGCAAGGATCTAGTCAAGGAGAATAAAAACCAACAAGTGGCCCAATAGATGTAGAAGTCCCTTTCTCACAACCAGAAGTGATATCTTCCATAGAGCCCATTCAGAGCATTGATATGACCACGTCAGTACCAACCCCAAAATAAGCTCCGTGAGACACTCCTGTGACTCATATAAGTGAGAACTCTAATTCTCTAATCATTCACAAGGATTCTCCAAGCAATGATCAAGTTGTTCTCTTTAAGCCAGTACATGTAACTTTTCTCAAATTGCAACCAACAAGAATCAACTTAATCATGTTGTAGCTCCACCTTCTATACAAGTTGTGCCTTTTAAGGTTGATCCATTAGTTAACGAGCAGCTCCATGAGCATCTTGTTTGTTGGAAAGGATTTCTAGATGTTCTCACTAATTAAGCTAATCATTTCCCCCCATGTTCTCTCTTTTGATACCTCATATATTGGAAAGGGTTTCCAAATCAAAAGCCTATAGAGAAGTTTGTTCAGGTTGCTCACAGCTTTCATAGTCTTCTGTTTCACTATCTTAATTGTTGGAAAGGATTTCTAGATCAAAGTGCTATATCAAATTCTGTCATTCCCTCCCCAAATTTGTGCTTCCATTTTAACTCGCCAAGAGCCAACTTCATCAAGCAGGGGGGAAATGATGGAATATAAGAATAAGATATTTTGAAAAAAACCTTGTGATATTTTGAAGAAATCTTCTATGGAAGGAATTCTACAATATTTTTATATATTTTGTCAATTTCTCTGTTAATGGGCTGCAAGCTTATGTTTTATTAATGTTTTATCAAGCAAGTTGTTTATTTTCTTAATAGGAAAGAAAAGTAAGAAGCAAGTTGGAGGTTAAGGTGCAAGTTGCTTATTGTACAAGTGGGTATTTTTTGTTACTAGTGGAATGCAAATTGTTTTCTTATTAACCTATAATTAGGAGCTTTCATCCTTTGTATGGAGATAGCTTTGATGAATGAAATTATATTTGAGTGGTGTGATCTCTCTACTCCCACTAGTACAAAAAAGGTGTTTTAGACCAGCTCATTTAGACCGGTTGTAGTGGATGAGGTCTAAAAGAAATGCGCGGTGGCATTTTCGTAATTATAAACAACGTGGGAGACTGGTTATTATATTAACCGGTCTAAAAAATATTATTTAGACCGGTTCTATACTAACCGGTCTAAAAAGATTAAGCCTTTTATTTTTTAGACCGGTTACTAAAAGAACCGGTCTAAAATATATTTATTTTAGACCGGTTAATAGGATAACCAATCTAAAATAAAGCTTTTTAAGACCAGTTCTTCTAACAACCGGTCTTAAAAGTCCAATATTTTCTCTAACAAGGTCTTAAAAACCAGTTGTCCTTCACAAAATATGGTCATCCGCCTAAGCTAGCAAGTGGATCAACTAAACATTAGCTTAATGTAAATTTTTTGGTGTGTTTGGTGTTTAAAATTGTCTCACAAAAATCTGTCTTAGTTCTACCAATGATTGTATGAGCAGAAGTTTTGGTGAAAACTGAATAGTTGTTCAGGCAGGATTCGATTTAGTGTATTACAAACCACTATGTAATTAGTGAATTTATTGAATGCCAATGTTAGTGCCTTACTATTATTCTACTATGAGTTTAATATTACAAGAACTTAGCTTTTGACGAGAAGACATTGCTTGCAGATCTTCCCCTTCTCTAGATTTATGTGATTGTAATGCATTGTTGTAGTTGTTGAGTTTCTAGGCTATTAGTTGGTCCCTTATTAAGCTCTCAAATCTCAATATTGCATTGAGAACTTCAGTCCACGAAAAAACTGATATCTAGCCAAATTATTGAAAGCATGTTTTTTATTTAAAAAATTTCAACTCAAAAGACTTCTATTTTCTTTAGCCAAATTATTGAGGACAGTTTTTTTTAGCCCATGTTTTAAAGCTATTTCTTTGCCTTGAAATCCATTTTGTTTTTTCGATATTTGTTCATCATCGATGTTGATTTCTACTATTGTTTGAAGGAATCCCTACTGCTTAATCATATATACCTTATTTCTCAAAGGTATCTGTGTGATTTCTTATCATTATTATTCACAAAAGTATCTCCTTTATTAGTAAACAAGAGCTGCATATGTATTATTCTGCATAGCTTCAATAATGAGCTAAAAACACTATTCTTCTTCAACTAATTTCATATACTGTTTTTCCTATTTGTATATTGCGATTTATCCATATGCCAATTTGTTTGTTAAGCTTGATATTGAATATGTTGGAATAGCTTGATTATGTAATTATGTATCCAATATGCAATTATTAGTGGAGAATTAAAAATCCAACAAATCAATGGTTGATGATACGACTGGAAACTTTTTTTTAATCACACATGACATTGGAATCATCAACCATTGTTGCGTTGGATTTTTAGTTCCTTGCTAATCTTAGCATATTGAACTCATGTTCCTCTAAATTCATCAGTTTGGTGCATTGATGGCTTTCTAGGCGCTCTTTGATCCAACATTTCATTACTTGCCATTTTCTTAGCCCTTTGAAAAGAATATTTTGAAACTATGCCCTACTTGGGATTCCGATTTTTAGAATTAGTTTTCATGAATAAACTTAATTTGAACTTTGAAAGCCTTAATTCGAATGAAATACTGGTTGTTTTGTTAGGATTTCCAAAGTGCGGTTCAGTGGGATGAAGTTAAAGACATAATAACATGCTTGTTTTTCTCCTTCAGGTGTCCTTGGAACATCAACCAAGTGAGGTGTTCATTCATCTTTTTGCCAGTAGATGCTGGGAAATGGTACGAGAGAGAGTGAATCTGGAAATCACTAAGCAACATAAGCTAGTAATTTTTCTGTGAAAAACCAATTTATAACTTATAAATTAATAAATTGCTCCAAGTGGACTTGGGCAAAAGATCAATTTTATTCCATTTCTTGGTTTCCGCCTGAGTTACAAGCAAAGCTATATAATAATGATTGTGAATTCTCTTTTGAGCTGGATCCTACTATGTTTATAGATAATAGGGCGAGGGTCCCCTATGTATTGCTCTTATTTATGTTCTTTATATGTATTGCTCTTATTTAAAATAAATCATGATCTACATGTCTGGAAGCAAGTTGTATCTGTGCATGCCAGTGAACACTGAAACAAAAGAGCCCCTCTTTGTCAACTAAGCGTGAAGAGTGGGTTAGGACATACCCTACACCTATAGGACCTCTCCTAAAAAGAATTAGGACCTTTCTCTATATTTGATTTCTTAATGGATCACAACTAGTGAACCTTTTCAATCAACACAAGAAATCAAACACACCAACCCCTCTCCATTGCCTACAAATTGACTCTCTGATTTTATTTTCTTTGATTACTTTCTATAATTGGAATATTTTAAAAGTTAGTTAGGTTAGTAAATTAGAAAACCGGGATTAACCATTAGTAATACTAGCCGTTTAAGAGCGGCATCAGCCAAACATGGCCTTAACCGTGTCTAATTGCTAATAGGTCTCTAATTACTGAACCCCTAATCCCTATGGTACTATTCTATTTCCACTGTTCGTACTGCCAATATATATGGGCAAATGACCCATTGTAATAGACAGATTTGCATTGTTAATGAGAATTGTATTATTCGAATTACTCTTCTTCTATCTTTATCTCTTAACTCTCTTCTACCTGTTCATTATGTAGTAGTTAAACTAGGTACTTGGGTGTAATGATTGCATGCTCTCATCATACTCCTGCCTTTTCCAAGGGAAAAAGTAGAAAACAAAAAAAGGTATTGGAATATATGGATCATAGTTGGATACAAGCTAAACGGACGAGTGTTGAATATGATGTTGGGGTGATGGTTTTTTAGACTTTGCAAAAAGAAATGTCAATGATGATAGTGGGATGTTTTATTGCCCTTGTGTAAAATGTTTGAATGAGAAGCGACTAAGTGCTGCAATATATATACACATTTAATTTGTGAAGGTTTTGTAAGACGTATATAGTATGGGTATGGCATGGTGAACAATTAGAAATGCTAAGTGTATCTCAACAGGGGGAGTGATTTGTGATGATAATGACATGGATTTGAATGATCAGATAGAGGATATTATTCGTGATGTAGGAGAAGAGGCTTTTGAACAATCACATACATATGGTAATATGTGCAGTGAGGCTGAGAAGCCGCTGTACCTAGGGTGTAAAAAATACCAATTGCTGAAAGCTGTACTAAAATTGGTAAGCTTGAAAGCACGGCATGGATAAAGCGACAAGAGTTTTTCAAAAATGCTTGAGGCCTTTAAAGACATGCTTCCTGATGATAATGTGTTGCCTTGTCGATACTATGATGCTAAGAAAATACTATGTCCACTAGGGATGAACTATAAAAAGGTCCATGCATGCCCTAACGATTGCATATTGTATAGAAAAGAGCATGAAGAGAAGGAGAAATGTCCGATATGTGAAACTCTGAGGTATAAATCAAACAAGGCCCCTGCAAAAGTGTTGTGGTATCTTCTAATCATACCAAGGTTCAAGCACTTGTTTGCCAATGAAATTGATGCCAAAAATTTGAGATGGCATGCGGATGAGCAAATTTCTGATGGAAAGCTTCGACATCCAGTTGATTCCTTCTTTTTCCAAGTGTCTAACATAATTGAATGAAGAAGATGAAGTAGATAATGAACACGGCACAAGAAATGATCATCATGAGGGAATATGGGAGGATATTTCTTTATGATACTACTTTGATCTAAAGTAATTATGATTATGATTTATATCTGAATAATGTATATAGTTTTTCCATAGATATAGTCTTCTCATGTTGTAGCTTAACAATTTATCTTTCTCTGTTGTCATTACAGGAAAATGACAGATCCCTGACATCCTAGTGTAGAGGATCAACCACCTACTGCACCTCAGAGTCAGCCACCTATTGCCTAGTAGAGTCAGCTAGCTAGTGCTCCTCAGAGTCAGCCACCTATTGCTCAGCAGAGTCAGCCATCTAGTGTTAATCAGAGCGAGCCTAGCAATGCTCGGAGCCAGGATCATAGTGAGCCTAGTAGCCAGTCTGTACGAAGGGATAGAAGTGGCACAAGGTTGACAGACATTTCCCTTAGTCGGAGTGCAAGGTAAAAGATACTGATTGAGTTTGATAGATATTGGAAACCAATCGGGCCTAATGCAAGCTGATATAGGAGTTTTGTCGGCCTCCTTACATGCAACAAGCCGAGCATCTTGATAAAAGAGTGGAGAAATGTTGATGAAAAGGTGCAGCAACATATTTGGGACGCTATCCAGGTATACAATTCTCTTCTATTTTGTATGTAATTATTATCAAATATGTCACAAATTTATCACTTACTCCTTCAATGCATGCATTCCAGCTCACCTACGATGTTCCTCAGAATGAGATGTTGTACAACAAGACAATGACTTATTGTTATGAGCGCTGGAGCAAGTTTAAGACAAATCTGACTAACAATTACATTCATATCGAGGTGAAAGATGGTCAACCTCGTCCTAATCCATTCGATAAGTATACAGAAGCAAAGGCTAAGGCGGAAGCATCATTTGATGCACTATTAGAGACCCGGTTGAGCAAGATGAAAGAGGAAATGATAGTATTTATGAGCTCAAGACAAGATACCAGTGCTCCCCAGCCACAATCAATTGATCCTAATAAACAAAGCATAAAGGGAGTTGTTGCAACATCGGGCAGTCATCAGAGGGTCCTGCAAGAGAAATTACTGAGCCTTGTGATATTTTTGTCAAGGATCCTCTAAGACGGTTAGTTGTAAGGGGTAGTGTGTATAACTTGGGATCAACTATCCACCACCAACAAATGGAAGCTGATCAAGTTTGAGTGTCAGTTGACAAGGTGATCATTGCAAATGTACCTGTCCCTATCCCTTCTGATGAATTCAAGATCGTAAGCGATGTCCTGGGTACGTTCAACTTGTGGCCAAAGAACCTTATTTCTGTTCGAGCTTAGGAAAGTCCGATCAAAGCCCCACCAAGTCCAACTCCCTTCACTCAAGAAGTTTCATAGCCTCCATTGAATATCATGCAACAAGTGATTCTGATGGCATATGATACATCCTTCAAAATAAGAGATTGGCCTACGGATTCAGTTGTTGGCAAGTCAGGGGTGACATGCTATCTTGAGAGGGATGATTTGATATCACTGGTAGCTCCTAGACAAAATCTTACGATTGGGATTGTCCAACTGTTCTTAATGTAAGTATCTTCTGCAATTCAAAGTAAATATTTTAAAAATTTCATCGTTTACCTTTGATTTATGTTCTTGCATTATTATAGGTACATGCATCGTAGGTTGGTCTCCTTTGGCAAAAGTGAAAATTGTGGATTCTTATGCTCCCATCAAATCCAAGAGAAAGGGACCACTGCTGCTATCAGACATAGATACTTATCATAGAGGCTTAGTGAAACTGGAACTGAGTGTTTCTTGGCTCCATATGTGCATGAGTAAGAAATAAACTTACATTTTATAATTTATATCATATGTTTGCTTAATATTCTTCTCTTTTTTTCAGTGATCATTGGCAGTTGGTTCTTTTATGCAAGAGTAGTTACACTATCATCCTCTTATGCTCCCTCCACTTCAAACCAGGGAATGATTTGAAAAAGACCATGAACTCGTTAGTTTTCTTGCATTAGTACCTTTTGTGTGCAAAGTTTATGGAATTTGTATAAAATAAATAACCTTTATGATTTTGATGATAATAGGGCTATGCGGATATTCCTACACACTGCTTGTGGTAAGCATATTCGTGACTTAAAGGACCCTACATGGATCATGTCAAAGGTTAGTACATATTGATTTGTTTAAAGAATGTAATAAGCCATGCCTTTATATTTGTTTTAATGATATCATGTTTTTTCTCAAAGCCGTAGACAACCACAAGGATCCAACTTATGTGGTTTTTATGTTTTGAGACACATTTACAATATTATCACTCTAGGCACGACTGATTTTACTCAAGAGATAAATTTATATTTCAGATCTTTTGTATTACTTTATTGTTTTTAAGTTACTAAGTTAATGTTTTGTCTGGTTTTGGTGTTACAGATGTTTGATCTTGCTGATCCCTTTCCTAAAGAAGATATTGATTTCATTCGCATATGTTGTGCTAAATTCAACCATGAACTATTACAAAAATAGTGAGTTTTTGGATCCAACGTTACATTGTACATTGTTCTCATATGTATTGCTAACAAGGTTTATGTATCTATGTAGGACAATTTTTGTTATATGGGTGATACAGGAGGCATAGGAGTTGAGGGATTGACCTTTATAACTTTTCTTCCCTTTGTATTCTGTAAAACTAAGAAATTTCTGTTGTTGCTTGTATCAATACTTGAATTTTATTGCTGCCATTGTCATTTCAAAGTTTTGCATCCATTTCTATGCAAATTTGTCTGTTTGGACATTCCTTCATGTTTTTAGTTTTAGACAACTTCATGTTGCACATTGAAATTGCAAGAAATTGAGTGAATTTGGAGTTCCTAGAATCTTATTTTAGCTTGTTGCTTAAATTGTGACATTTGATCTTGAACCTTATTCTACACTAATTACCATTTGTTGGAAGTTTATTTAAAGTCACTTGGCTTACACCTTCATTTGTGCTTGTTGTTGATCTTGCTGCTGTCATTGCTTTTGTGAAATCTGTTACGTTGCTTCTGTGCAATCTGTTACTTACTGTAACCCCCTGCCTTTAACCACGTAATTATAATTTGATATCACATAATTAAATTGGTTTAGAGACCGTCGGATAGCTTAAACTCATTTCAAGTTCCTACACTATAGTAGGGTTTTCACCAAAAACTTTCAAAAACTCTTCTCTATCCTGGTCTCAATTTCAAAATTTGAATATAATTACCTGTGCAGTTAATTTACATTCACACACATCAGAGTGTATAACCAAATCCCCGACAACTTCCGGGTTCTATACATATATAATCTGAGGGTTTAAAAGTCTCCACTAGGGGATTACATAACCAAAATCAACAGTAATATTTACATCTCCAAAAATAAACAGTAATCCCAAGTCCAAAATAGTTAACCAACAGCCTAACAACACACTCTACAAGATCCTAGCCACTCCTGGTGGTTCGCTTCTCCTTGGAGCCACTTGCCCTGTCTGAAATGTTAGTCAATGGAAAGAATGAGATTCAAAAGAATCTCTGTAGTAACAAACCACTCATACAGTGTATAAACACATAACATATATGATCATGTTAAGCAGCATCACAATGTATCATGGCTTTCGCCACAAACAACAGCACTCATGGCTGTAAACTCTAAGCGTCAGCTTTCGCTGCGATCTCAATGTATTCCCAAAGTATTCACTAGGCGTAAGCTTTCGCTGCGATCACAAAGCATCACAATGTCACAATGTCACAATGTATTCTCAATGCAAGACAAACATACATACAATGTTTCATACAAAGTATAAGAGAGGAGTCACTACCTGGTTCTTTCCGAACGTGCTCTGGCACGGGTCGTTCACGAACAGGGCAAATATCGAATCCTACAATTCCAAATGCACCATTTAGACACTTCCATAGTGTTTCTTGAGGTTATATGAGTCTATAATGAAAATTTACAAAAATGCCCCCGGGGACCCGGTCCGGTTGCACTTTTCCCAAAATTCTAATCTGGGCTATCCTAACATATTTCCGCGCAAGGAATCCATTTCCGGACTTGGAATTATCAAATTCAATGTAAAATTACAAATTTACCCTAGGCAGCCCCACTTTAAGGGTTTTAGGGGCGTTTTCGTAATTATGCTTTTTCGGCCTTTTCCGAAAAAGTGACCAACTGTAACCCCACCTAATTTTCGCCCCTGAACTCAATGAAACCATCAAATCATTGAAAATCCAACTCTAAGACCCATTTCTAGTGCTGGCCGAAATTTATGAGTTCTCCGGGGAAAATCGGGGTTTTATGATTTCGGCTCCGTAAACGCGTTCCTTTCTACTCCTAACCACTTTATTAACCATTACATTAGGTTACAACTAACATTAAGACCCAATTTGGGCAGCATAACCCATAGGCCACATCATTTCCAAACTTTAAAACCAATGGCAATCCGGCGAAATTTCACCGATTAAATTGCCCACAGCAGCCAGAATAAGCAATATACGAAAGTTTGGAAGTTACCTCAAGCTCCCACAAGCTTTTCCCAAATATGGCTGAACCCTAGCCTATTTGAACAATGAAATTCCTTGCTTCAAAACCTTAATTCACATAGAGGAATAGCTTAGG
The DNA here is from genome assembly GCA_963210345.1 of Inga oerstediana. Classification (NCBI taxonomy): domain Eukaryota; kingdom Viridiplantae; phylum Streptophyta; class Magnoliopsida; order Fabales; family Fabaceae; genus Inga; species Inga oerstediana. The sequence continues at coordinate 63,022,003 of OY723401.1, read as the reverse complement.
AGGAGGATTATACACATTAGGTACGAATTCACTGAAGAAATCGACCTACCTTGTGAGATTTCTCCTTCCTTCTCTCTATTTTTCTCCAAGCTCTCTCTCACGTTTTTTCCTCTTGCTTCAGCTGAAAATGGCGTGAAATGGCTGAAGAAGATGAGCAATTTGATTAATAATCCATGCTGACATCATCTTTTAATGAGTTGATGTCATAATTCCTTATTTTCCCATTTTCGGATTTGTTGGCAGATTTTCTGACCGAACTTTGATAAATCATAACTAATTCTAGAAAAATCGAAATGAGGTGATCCCAAAGCCAAATAAAAGGTATTTAAGTCTTCTTCATAGGAAAAATATGGACCATTATTAGAAATCACCACACAAATACAGAATTACACAAAACTCAACACTGCTCCAAAACAGAGTCCAGTTTTGATCCCAAACTTTGGACAGACATATCTCCAAGTTCCCAAAACGAAATGGTACAAATTATATGTCCATTTTGAAGCTTGGGATGTGAAATTTAAGACTGGAAAGTTTCATAATTTGTAGACACCATTTGCCTATTTAAAACGTCCACACAAATCGGCTGCCCTGTACAGAGAATCAATGGACAGAGTTTTCAACTTTTGCACAATTGTTCCCAATGGTTCCAATTTCACAATAAACACTCTCCCCACACAAATTTTCACAAGGAAGCCATTGGAATCATTAAAATATCCAAATTCTCATCACACATTCTCCAAAAGTGTTTATTCAACAATAATTACATCTACTTTTGAAATCATTAGCCCTTAATCACTTTTTGGGATATTACACTTACTTCATACATGCACTCTATTGCATCCGTTTCATTTTGCATTGTTCTCTGTTGCTTCAAGATTCATTACTGCTATCATTGCTTTTGTGAAATATGTTATGTTGCTTCTGTGCAATCTGTTACTTACTTCATACATGCACTCCATTGCATCCGTTGCATTTTGCATTGTTCTCTGTTGCTTCAAGATTCATTATTGCTGTCAATTGGTCCTCCTAACTATCTAATTGCACTGTTGGTGTTTTTTAGTGCTAAACTAAGGTTGGTCAGTACCTTTGGCTAAATTCTTGAAAAATTTGCTTTCACTTTAATGTAACTGGAATTACTGTCAAAGTTGTGCATTAAACTGTCATGCATAGTTTCCTAAAGTGTGGGATTTAAATAAATTTCCGTATCATTATGAAGCCTTTGCTGAAATTGAGCAAATGTGTTTGGCATTTTCTGTGCATTTGATATGAATTTCTTCTCTACTTTTGTTTCTGCAAGTTGGGTTAGGTCAAGCATTATCTTCATCTAAGTTTTGCTGCACATTTTATTGCACTGTTCTGCTGTTAACATTGTCTGAACTTATTCCTAGTTTTTCCCTGTTTCTAGCCTTTGTTTGAAGTGGATGTTGTTTGAAACTTGGTGAAAATGTGCATTTGCACTTCATTTACCTTGCTAGAACAAAATTGAGTCTTTGGAAAGTTGTCATAGTAAATTAAATCTGTGAAATACTTTCCCAATATGTTGAGTTAGGGACTGAAACTACAAGTGCATTTGCTCTGAAATTGAGCCAATGAAGTGTACATTACTTGCTGCCATATTCTTTCATACTGTAATTAAAGTGCTACAAATGAATCATCAATGTGTGACTGGCTTGTCTGAAAATTTGATGCTATTATAGACTGTTGCCTTTAAAGATTGAAATTGAAATCTGTGATTGTTCTGTACTGCTGTTAAAATTGGTTGATTAAACATGCTACTGGAGTTGGGTTCTATTTCTGTTATCATTCTGACCTTTTGCTTATTAACATGATATTGAGAATATATATTCACTTGTGCATAACTTGAATTTAACAATCATGAAATTTGTGAAACTATCCACTGCGTAGATAAGATTTTTTTAACATCCACTGCGTATATATATAAAAAGGACCTTTTAAAAAAATAGAATCTTTAAGACCGGTTGTAGTTACAACCGGTCTTAATTGTAGGTACAACCAGTCTTAAAGGTCATCTTTAAGATCGATTGTCGCTATAACCGATCTTAATTGTAGCTACAACCAGTCTTAAAGGTCAGACCTTTAAGACCCGTTGTGCCTACAACCGATCTTATTTCACCGGAGGATCAATAATATGGTAAAAAGAAATCCTATTCTAATAGGATTTCTTTTTACCATATTCTTGAGCCCCTCTTGCCAACCGGTCTTAAAAGGTTTGACCTTTAAGACCAGTTGTAGGCAGAACAGGTCTTAAAGGTCACCTTTAAGACCAGTTTTAGGAACAATCGGTCTTAAAAGTATGACTTTTAAGACCGATTGCAACAACCGGTCTAAAAAATAACAGGCTTTTTAGATCTACTGTAACAAGACTTAATACACAACTGATCTAAAAATTCTTTTTTAACCAATCTAAAAAATCAATTTTCCACTAGTATCCCCTTGATTCTGCATCTCCCTCAAATTCTATTTTGTTCTGTTCCCCCCTTAGCCCTGTCATTCCCCCTCCAATTCTTCCCTGCTTCTGCACATCTTTCCCCTCCCCTCTCTCTGTTTCTATATTCTCTCTCATAAATCATCTCTGTTTTGTATAAAATCAATTCATGTGTGAGTGTTTTACATCGTGAAGAAATGCTTACAAATGGAACAACGAAATTACAGTAAATATTGCATAATAAATATTGCATACTTTAATACATATTCTTTCTCCCTTTCTCGTACGGTAAATGGCAAATGCACATGAAAATTACTTTTATCTTTTTCCACACCCTCTCTGTCTCTCCCTCCCTCTCTCTAACACACATTAAATATTAAATAAACTTTTAACTCTCAAGACTCAGATCAAAATATACCCAATTTGAAGCTAGTGGGGCCTGCTTACTATTTCCAGGTGAGTAACAAAGGACGAGGAGTTTTGGATGGAGTGACGATCTTGCCCTCGGAATCATAGATAATGACACCAGAGAAGTCAGGGAGCTGACACTTGCCACCCATCATAATGTTCTTCTGCCAAATCGAAGCTTCCTGCTTCTGTCCCTCTGACGACGTCGTCTCATTCACAATCACTGGCGCATCATTCTGAATCTCTATCACAGGCTCTCGATCTTCTCCGAAGAACCAACTGCTCCAGCTCTGACGACGACTTCGTTTCATGGAATGAGAAGCGCATATCATCAACGCAAACACACAGAGGAAAAGACTCGTCGTCACTGCGAAGCCGACCTGTGAAGAAGAAGAAGAAGAAGAAGAAGTGGGCTGGTTCAGTGGAAGCAAGCGAGCCATAGAAGAAGATTGAGGTAGCTGAATGATCTGAGACTGTGATATATACACATAGCTAAGCATTGGGTATTTATATTTTTATAGTGATCGATGCTTAATGCTTTGGTTTGTATTATGTCGTGTTTTAGGTGTTCGTTGTAGGATTAGTTAAAACTTTGGTATTAGTGGTTTTAGCTTGGAGACGTATGGTGGTTTTGGTTTTCTTTGACTTTGACTTTGATATTTTTTATTCCTTTCCCTTGTATGAGAATATAAAACGAAGATGTACCATATTTTGGAGAGAGCAATTGCCGTAGTGGATGCAATGACTAGTGCGACTGGCAGACTGATAGTGGGATGAATATCAACAATAAATTAAAACAGTTGCGACACATGGATATGGTGGGAAGCAGATTTTCTCATAATCTTGTTTTACTCATTTTCTTCTCAAAATCACATTTCCATTCTAAGATAAAAAGATAGATGATTCAGATTAAATATTTTCTAAAACTGTAATTATAGTATTTTATAATTTTTTTTAATTAATTTTATTTGCATTGCAGTTATGAATTGTGTATATCATGTTTTAATATTTTAAGTTTATTTATTTAGGTTCAAAATAATAGTTTTATGAAATATTAAATCTGAACCTTCTATTTTTTTTAAATCTGATGGTGGAAATGAGATTCTAAGAAAAAAAATAGAAAAAGGATTATGAGATAATCCAAAACTCGGAGATGATGTCTATTCTTATACATGGCAAAATCAGTTTTTTTTTTTAAAAAAAAAATTGAGGAATAATTTTGTAAATCACTAACACTTTAAAATCCCATATTGATACTCTCTCACTTATTTGTCTTTTTGCATGTTTAAGTGACATTTTGGGGATTTCATAATTCATTTGGTATTTTTTAGAAATTTTCCCAATTAAATAAGGAAAAATCTCAATTAAATCCAACTGAAATACTAATATCCAAACTTAAGACTACACTTTCAACAAATTCTTACTCAAGCCAATATACCTAATTAAAGATTTTTTAATATTGTTAAAAGATCATAATACCCCATTGTAATTAAAAAACCTGATTATTTTTCCCCTCCCAATTGGTCTCTCATATGGAATAATTATTTTTTGGGGCAAAAAAACATATAAATAATTTTATAGTGTTTAAAATATATAACTAAAACATTAAAAAAAATATTATAATAAAACATTTAAAAAAACATAAAACATTTTAAATTACAATATAAGCAGCCTTTAAATTATTTAAATATATATTTTAGTTTAATAAAAATTCAATATTCAGCTCTTATAATTTACATTTCCGGGTTGAATATATTTTTCACTTGCTCAAACACACATAAAACTCGCCTATTTAAAATTTATAATCATAAAAAATGTATTAAAATATGTTAAATAATTTATTTTAGGCAACTCATCTGGGTGTTATTCTTCCAAGGATGGTTTCTCCATGTTAAATGTTTCTTCTCATCAAAACAACGACAAATTCTGGAAATTTCTTTAGTCAATTGATCTTCCTCATAAACACCTATTGATGATTTGGAAACTTCTAAATAGTGCAATTCCATCATGTGATATTCTGCTAAATCATCATTTAAATGTTAAGGGATTGCGTCTATTTGGTTGTTACTGTGATGAAAGCTTGGATCATATTTTCTTGCTATGTCCTTTGTCTTGTGCAGTTTGGTTTGGGGCTCTTTCTATCAAGATTGAAGTTCAAACTTTTGCAGAATTTAAAATATGGTTAAAAGATTCTCTTGTGAAGCTATATCAGGAAGGCCATAATATAGACATGAAGTATGGCATTATTATCTTATTGAATACAATCTGGACTACTAGAAATTCCGTTTTGCATAAAGGAATTCAGGTTCATCCTTCTCAGTTGATAAGGAACATTCATCAGTCAATAGCTTTCTCCAAGCCAAGTTTCAATTTCAAATTGAGGATTGTCATACCCTTATCTTATTTTCCATATTTTCAGAGTGTTTGCGCATAATTCGATGGACACACAGGAATAGCATCAAAATATATTGATATTATGTGTATGATTAAAAAAATTCCCCATAGGGATTCGTACATGATAACAATGTAGCCACACAGGGCTACTTGGGTGTCTAACACATCCTAGTAAAACAGAGACATCTTCCCGTCTTCGTTCCACCACATCAATCCTCTTGTACGGTTATTTTCTTTGATCTATGCATACCTTCTGTATTCACCTGTCTAAATTATTGGTAGGGGAGGGTGAGATTCAAGAGAATCTCAATAGGAAAACAGTGCCAATATCCATGTAGGATAAGTGCTTAATGCATGACATGCTTGCAATACATAAACTCATGCTAATATAATGACATATCTGCGTACTTAATGTTCAAACAACATACTTATGGCCATAGCATAATTAAAAACAGAGCTTCAATCATTCGTATATGTTTCACATAATCACGCAAAGCAGTAACATGCATCAATACACCCGCACAAATATCAAATACATGCAGGAGAGGTAAGTTCCCTACCTTAATCGCCTTTTCCTGATCCTTAGAGTGGCTCCTCGAACTTCGTGCCGCAGCTTGGGCTATCAATCAGGTCCTAAAATGTCAAATGTACAAGAATTAGATTAAAACCTATTCATGTACCATTTTAGACACTACCATAGTATTTATTGTGGTTATATTAACCTATGATGAAAATTTATCAAAATGCCCATGGGTCCCGACCGGTCCCGCCATACTTGATCCGATCATACTTTTCTTGAATTTTTAACATGGGCTATTCTAACATATTTTAGCCCAATAAATCCATTTTCGGACTCAAAATTATCAAATTCAATGTCAAATTACAAAATTGCCCTTGGCAGCCCCTGTTTCAGGGGCGTTTTTGTAATTCTGCTTTTTCAAGCTTTTCCAAAAAAGTGACCAACTGTAACCCTACCTAATTTCCTCTTTTGAACTCAATGGAATCACCAAACTATTGAAAATCCAACTCTAAGCCTCTCTAACAGCCCTGGCCGAAACTAAACAATACTTCGGGGAAAATCGGGGTTTTGCTATTTCGGCTCCTTAAACGTATTCCTTTATACTCCTAACCACTTTATTGACTATTTCATTAGGTTACAACTACCATTTGGACCAAATTTTGGCAGCATAACACCTAGGCCAACCCATTTTCCAAATTTACAAACAAAGACAATCTGGCGAATTTCACCGTTTAAATTATTCACAGCAGCAAGAATAGTCAATATAAAAGAGTTTAGAAGTTACCTCAAGCTCCCCTCTGGCTTTTATTGACTTGGCTGAAAACCCTAAGCTCCCAACAAACAAATTTGAGCTTCACAACCTTTGAAATATATGAAAAAGTATCTTAGGATCTGAGTTATACAAGTTATGAGCTAAATTATCAGAGGAATCAGCTTACCTTATGAGATTTCTCCTCTTTCTCTCTCTAAACTCTCTCAACTTTCTCTCTCTATTTCAGATGAGCTTGGGTGTCATTTTTGCTGAAGAAAGGAGGAGGATGATGATTTAATATCATGATGATGTCATATTTCATTTATTTTCCTATTTCCAAAATTTACAAATTCTAATTTGTTATGTACATGTAATTATGTCATTTAGCCCAACTAATATTTCCTCCTTCCTACTACATGTAGGAGACAAATAGGGGCCCCTTCCTATGGTCTTAGTTGGTTTTACAACATGTTCAAGTTACGTATATACGTAAAATCTCAATTTTGATCAAATTTGCACTTTTTGCTCAAATTTTCTCTAAATTCATATTTAATTGACCAAAATATTCCAAATATATTTTTCATCTTTATTTTTCTTAATTAATTGAAATTCAATTCAATTAATTGAAAAATAATTAATTTTGTATTTGTTTGGCAAAATTACAAGTTTGTCATTGCATATTTCTTTATTTTCGGATTTTCTGGTAGATTTCATGCCCAATATTTGAAAAATTATAACTAAATTTAGAAAAAATCAAATTAGAGTGATTCTAAAGGATATAGAACCCTTATTGAGTCTAGTTTCAAAGAAAAATATAGTTCCCATGTAACCCCCTGCCTTAATTACCGTAATTAATATTCGATAATGCATAATTAGAAGGGGTTTAAGACCGTTGGATAGTTCAAAACGTATTAAATTACCTACCAAGCAGTAGGACTTTACAAAATTTTCAAAACTTCTTTCCTATCTGGGTCTCATTTTCAATTACCGAATATAATCACCTGTGCAGTTAATTTACATTCATAAATATCAGAGTTCGTAATTTAAACCCCGGCAACCCCCGGGTTCATCTATATATATATGGAGTTTCTAATTCCAAGTAGGGGATTACAAACCAAATATTCACACTATTTACATTTCAAAATGTAATACAGTAATCCCTATCCAAAATGATTAACCAACAAAACCATACTAATGTCCCTAGGAAGCTCTAACCGCTCCGGGTCGCCCGCTTCTCCTTGGAGCCAGTCGCCCTGTCTGAAAGGTTAGTTCAAAGGAAAGAATGAGATTCAAAAGAATCCCAGTAGTAACTAAACAATTATACCACATATAAGCACATAGCATGTAAGCAATCAATGCACCACAGCAGCAACACATATCACACTCCACCCTCATCCCCTTTCTCCGCCGGGAAGGCACACTGCCTAACCCGAACCGTTGTTAGCTACTCAGGGACTATTGGCGTGGCAGTGCATCAACATAGCCTTATAGCACATAGCTATCCGTCTTCACAAACGGCCCGTCGGCCTCACAAATAGCCTTTCGGCTCATATATCACATAATCACACCTCATCCTCATCCCCTTTCTCCGCCGGGAAGGCACACTGCCTAAACCCGAACCGTTGTTAGCTACTCAGGGACTATTGGACTGACGGTGCTAACACATATCCACATAATTCGCAGCATCCGAATTTATCACAAATCACTGATCATACATACATACAATGCATCATAGATGGTACGAAAGAAAAGTCACTACCTCGTTCCTTCCCGACGTTCTTCGGCGTAGTTGGCTCACGAGGGCGGCAAATATCAAAGCCTATAAACAAAATCAAGAACGGTGGATTAATTTCCTACCCCCAATTCCTACTTTCAAACACTTAAAATAGGTTCCATATGAGTCCCTTATATGGTTATAACAAACTCGAAGAGAACCTAAAAGGATTGGAGAATTCTAGGTTGGAAATTGCTTTGCAAACTCACAAAGTGCTAAAAATTGGGTTCTGGCTGCAGCCAGGAATTCTCTGGCTGCGGCCAAAAACAGCACAGAAGTATTTTGGCTGCAGCCAGGACTCCTCTGGCTGCGGCCAACACGTGCGCAGAAAGTTTTGCGCTGCAGCCAGAAATTTCTGGCTGCGGCCAAAACGTGCACAGAAAGTTTTGTGCTGGAGCCAGAATTTTCTGCTGCAGCCAAGGAACTTCAAAAATTCATAACTAATTCTAGAAAAATCAAAATGAGGTGATCCCAAAGCCAAATGAAAGCTCTTTAAGTCCTCTTCCTAGGAAAAATATTGGCCATTACTGGGAATCACCACAGAAGTACAGAATTACACGAAATTCATCACCACTCCAAAACAGGTTCCAGTTTTGATGCCGAACTTTGGACAGTTCAAACTCCCAGCTCAAAAAGCGAAATGACACAAAGTTTATGTCCATTTTGAAGCTTGAGATGTGAACTTTAAGACTGGAAAGTTTCATAATTTTTCAACATCATTTGCCCAGTCAAATCGTCCACACCATCTGACTGTCCAGAACAGACTTACATTGGTCAACATTTCCATTTTTGCACCAATGCTTCCAATGGTTCCCAAATTTCAAATCACATACTATTTTTACACCACTTGGCTCAAGGAACACATTGGAACCATCAAAATGACCAAATTCAACTCCCATTGACATATTACACAACAACCACAACATATCTCACAATGTCTCAACACAATTCACACATTGCCACATTTTATCAAACTTCCTCTTTTCAAAACTACACCAAAACTATTAACTTCTATACCTCATTTGGCATCTATCCCACTATCAAACTCTATCCAATTCACATCTTTTAACATCACACAAGATCAAGCCAGAAATCCAGAATTCACCAAAATTAAACCAAAAATCATAACAATTACATCATTCTTCATCAAAAACTCACCTCTTGAACTTGCTAAAATCAGAACTTGGATTCCTCAACTTTCAATTTCCCTCAAGTTGCACCACACCACAAATCCCAAGTCTGAAGACATGGAAATGAAGCTCTTGATCTCTTACACAATTTTAATAAAAGACACTTGAGCATACAAGAGCATCTACTTACCAATACTTAAGCTTTTCTCTTCCTCTTTCTTGCTACACTTGCACCGAAAATGGAGAGAATAGAGAGAGAAAGTGAGATATTGATGAAGATGATCTAATCCCATTTCTCTATGCACATAACCGACTTGCAAGGGAGAGAAAATGAGTTTGACAACTTTGACCTCATCCATGGTCCACATCTTGACACTTGGCATGATCTCCCTTCACCCTTACATGATCTCACATGTTCTCCAACACACTTGATTCCACCTCTTGATCTTTCAATCTTAGCCATTGATCTTGATTACCAAATAGTTTTTTCTTCGGTAACTGACCAATCGGTTGGTAAATTTACCGTTTTACCCCTGATTATCATAATGCTCATTAAACCCTTACTAACCACCTTCACTTCACATTACACAACATATACTTCAAAAGTGCTTTATTAATATTAATTACATCACTTTGAAGTTATTAATCCTTAATTACAATTTGGGATATTACATCCCACATTTAGAAGCACAAAATTCCCAGAATTAATGTCTTTGAGTGCTATTCCAGAAAATTCACAGTTTTTCTGGGCTAACTTCAAAAATTCATAACTTTTTGCATATAGCTCTAATTGAGTTATATGACTTATTAAATTAAAGTTTAGGATGTCTATTTTCATCCTGAAAAATTTTATAAATTTTTATCATTGATTGATCATTCCAAACCACATGATAAGCTCACTGCCTTTCAGGCGATTTCATTAAAACACTATTCACCTTTCAATTCCTAATATTTAACTCCTTTGGCGATAAATATTCACTATTTTATTGAATATATTAAATAATTATAATATATTCTTGGTGAATAAAATTTGGGATGTTACAAGGATAAGTTTCCAAGTAACTCTCTTACTTTAACTCCTCTATCAACAAGTGCAATGGGATATGGATCATTTTCAAGAGTAAATTCACGATGAAAAGGAAGGCAAAAATCATTTCGTGGATTTGTTTTGATTTCCAATCTTTTGCAAAAGTTTGAATGGTGGAGCGAGTCCTCTTACCAGACAAACCTCCTCCTCAAATGCATGAGAGCTTGTTTATATATGGTGGATTATTAGTAATTCGCTATTGAACAGAAACAATGCTCTAACGGGTTTTTCAGACAACATGCATGTTTTGATTAGCGGTAGAAACTGCTTTTCCAATGTGATTTACGGTGAACGAGATAAATATGTGAGAAAAGTTGTGTCTTGGCTTGCATAAACGTGCGTATGTAATGCTATCTCAAACAGGCCCGTTGGATTTGGATTAATGCTTCAAAGCTACATTTTCTAGATCATTTATCCTGGCTTTTGATATCTGGAACCTCTTAAAGAACTTCTTTTCAATTAAATTTTGTAAAAGTTTAATTTCTGTGTTAGACAGATGTACTTTTACTACCATCATACTTCAATCTGTTAAGTATGATGGTGTTTGTTGTAACTTCCTCATTTTACTCAATATAATTGACTTTTATTCCAAAAAAAAAAAAATATTTTAGTGTTGATACTTTTGCGTCATGAATTAAAATATTTTTATTTGTTATATTGGAATGGAGGAACCTATATTTATTTTAGACATTAAAAATATTCTGATTATAATAATTCAATTGATTGACGCATAATAATATCAATTTTGATTATACTAGTTATTATTTTATATTAACTTACATAACTATGTTAATTGCTATGAAATTTTTTAATTTTTGTATTCACTACTACAAAAAAAAATGAGCTATGACGCTTAATTTAGAGAACACTATGGCGCTTAGGAAGCGCCATAGCTTCCAACACAATTAAAACAAGCTACGGTACTTTTTGAATATACGAAAGCGCCATAACTTGAGTATTTAAATTTTTTTAAATAAAAAGCTATGACGCTTTTTCGAGAGAAGCACCAAAAGAAGTTTACTACCTCCAATGGCGCTTCCCTTAGGAAGTGCCATTGGAGGTAATAAATACCTCCAACGGCATTTCCCCTAGGAAGTGTCGTTGGAGGTATATATTAAGGCACTTCTCTAACGTTGCATACCGATTCTTAAATAATATGCAATCATTAGAGCATGCATGTATCTTCTCATAACCCATGTCAGTTGTAGAGCAAAGTATCCGTTTTGCCTCATATATCTTGGTAAGAAGTACATTTTCTTCTATGAGTATATCTTGCACAAGTTCAAGTAGTGTAATGAAACCCGAATCATTAAATCCATATCGCGCATTAAAGTTGTACAATTTCAACACTGCTAGCAATATTGTGTATTTAGTACTACCCATATAAAATAGTTTCTTAGCATCACCTTTCAACTTCTCAAATTCTTCAAGAAAGTTATTAAGCACCCCTTTGATTACATTTAGCATTTCTTGAAGACCATCATCCTCATCATCACATATGCTTGGGTCAAACTCATTAGAAGGACCGATCGTGGTACGCACTTGATCAGTATGTGCATTATCCATCCATTGCGTATATGATTGATCAATTCCATAACACACTAAATGATCTAGCAAATCAAGTGGATTAATCCGCTTTCCATAACAACAAGATAAGCAAGGACACAAGATTTTGTTAGGATCATTTGTATGCTTGCTTACAAATCTAATAAACTCTTTCACCCCATCTATATATTCCCTTGAGCATCGATCAGATAACATCCATTTTCCATCAATCTTTACCTTAAACATATGTTTGAAAGTAGTTAGTTGCTTGCCTCTTGCAGTTACTAATTACTTTTATCTTCTGCCATTTATTTTTTAAAAAAAATTTGGCAGCATAACGTCATCAAATTTAAAGTTTTTCAAGTATTAAACACAATTAAAGTCACAAATAATCAACCAATTAATTCTCGCAGCATGTATCATACTAATTTTTCACAACTCACAACAAAAATAAATCAAAAGATTATTACATAGTTTAATGATATTTAACGCTCTGACTAGTTAGTTCAATACTCCTTTACTTTAATGATTGGCAGGACACATAAGAAATCTATGGCAATCAACTATTCTAAATTGATGACAAATCTTCAAGTACCCAAATTTAAAAAGGTGCATGAAAATGTACGACTTAAGGTTCTATACAAAATATATACTTAAAGACTTACAAGCTAGCAAAAACTTCTATAAGAGGTTGAGACAGAGGAAAAAACAACCCGGGGGCCAAGCTTTAAGAAGATAGCTGAAACTTTAAATAAATACCTGAAAACAAATGTCATGAGCACACATATAATATTCACGACAGAGTTTACCCGAAAAAACAAGAAGAAGAAGAAGAAGAAGAAGAAGAAGAAGAAGAAGAAGAAGAAGAAGAAGAAGAAGAAGAAGAAGAAAACATATCTAAAGAAAACTTAGGAGCTGGGAAATTTCTTGTACAAGGCTGAGACAAAGCAAATCATGTGAGTAACCAAGCTTTGTACTGTAACGAAAGTGCGTGACCAAAATTTTTTGAAGAAATGCGCACACGGAGACAAGAAAAAACAAAAAGTGAGACCAACGTAGCTTCCAATAGCAATCGTCAAAGAAAGGAGGGCATGGGGACAATGGATAAAGAAAGCTATAGTGGGGACCAATTAGATCTAGAAAATGCAGTGCGGGAGGATGCGCGAGAAAGACGATGTGGGGACCAATTAGATCTGAAAAATGGAGTGCGAGAGGACGCATGAGAAAGACAGAAAGACGATGATAATGGCGAGAGCAGCAAATTTGTACACCTTGTATGGCGTTTTTACCTTAAGCGCATGAAGGTATATAAAAGCTACGGCGCTTAGTGTCCAAGCGTCATAGCATCCATTCAGTATATAAAATAAATAAATAAATAAAATTAAATGGTGAAGGGAGCTATGGCACTTGCTGGACAAGCGTCATTGCATCCCAAATATTTGTTGTAATCTACCTTAGACGCCTTATTATTATTAGCCTTCAAGCGTAACCTTAATTGATATAAATTAAGACAAATGAATAGTAATTATTATTATTATTATTATTATTATTATTATTAACAACTCAGACAAATGAAAATTAAGACTAGAAATTACAGTATATATTATTGTCTCTATTATTCACGTGAAAGCTAAGTGAAGAAATGAATGGTGACAGTGAAACTACCAATTAACTTCTTAGCTTGTAATTAATCGGAAAAAAATTAGATAAGTTAAAATACAAAAAATATCATCTAAATTCCCCCTATTGAAATAATTCTAAGGGAATATAAGTATTGGCAAATTAAATGGAAGTACAGATACTAAGACAATTAATGCCCAAACCATATAAATTAAATAATTAAGGAAAGAAGGATACTGGAAAATAAATAATAAATAAATAAGGAAAGAAGGTGCTTAAGCTTACCTTAATTAACGGGGTGTCTTAACTAATAATCAGCTTGCATTTGATCCTTATCATATGAAGGAGGAATGAAGTTGATGATCGAAGCTCGATCGCCTTCTGTGATCTCTCCATTATCGTGGTAGTAGCTCTTACCTCTCACTCTCAGTCTCTATAAGCATGGTGTCTGATCTCTTACTCTCTCCTTAGTCTACATAATATATAGAGAAGTAAGAGAACTTTTACGAATGCACGCTAGGCCACTTGCATGCCCAGCTACCAAGGCTGCAACATGCTTGCCAAGGCTGCTGCAACCTTGTCGGCAAGTGCCTTAGCCGACGGTTGCTTTATCAAGCGCCAGCCAAGGTTTAATGAATAAACCTTGGCCGGCGCTTGGTGGAGTAAGTGCCAGGCAAGGGTAGCATCTTGGCAGGCGATTGCCCCACCAAGTGCCAGCCAAGGCAGCCAGGCAAGCACCAAGGTTTAAGCACCGGCGCTTGCTTGAGCAAGCGCCAGCCAAGGTTTAAACCTTGGCCTGCACTTGCTCAAGTAAGTGTTGGTGCTGGCGTCACTGGTCAACAATGGCCTTGGCAAAACGCCAAGGCCGATTGTAGCCACCATGTGCCTGCCAATGCCACACACTGTGGCCTTGGCAGGCACGCCAGTGGGGGAATAGCATATATATGCATGAATAAAGTGACATTCCATTGATCCGTGAAGCAATCAAGTAACATAAGAAACATACCTAAAGTAGAGATTAGGCATGTGTTATAGGAGAAGAATTTAGTGAGGAAATCGTGGGGACACAATGAGATATTCAATAATAAACCATATGGAAAAAGGAAGGACAAAGAACTATAAGCTCTCTAACGATCTAGAAGGAATTCATGAGCCAATAGCCTGTAGATCCAAAAAAAAAAAAAACCGAAAACCTAGCTATGTTGCTTTTATAAGAAAGCGTCATAGCTGGGAATTTCATTTTTCTTTTTTTCTTATGAATGTTTTGTGTGCTGCTTGTTAAGGAGATTGCCACAAAAGCCTAATACAAGCTATGACACTTATTATAGGAAGCATCGTAGCTTCTTAACTTGTTTTTTTTTTTTTTTTGTTAAACAATTATTTATGGCACTTTTTTAAAGAAGTGTCATAAAAGGGGCGCCACTAAATCCTTGGTTTGTAGTAGTGATTGCTATATGAAAATAATGGCCTCGCCTTAAAAATTATATTGAGGAACATATTCATTTTCATACTCTGCACAGGAGGAGTTTTGCTGGGTGATGAAGGAGTTGAGGCAAGCATTGTTATTCATTTTAAATCAGTCATTCATTGAGTAGCCAGCGAAGAAAATTCGAGTGGGAGTGTCAAAATGGGATTATGCATAGATTGTGATGAGCCATAAACCATGTCCGTCCCTGTCAGAAAGTCTAGTTTTAGATGATGATATTACAACTGTATTCGATGTCGCTCTTTATGCTTAATACTTGTTGTAATACCCTATATTTTAGCAATTAAATCCCAAATAGTTATAATTAAATCCTAATTAAATTCAGTTGAAGCAATCAAAATAGAAATCAGGAATACACTCACCTTCAATTATTCATTTAAACCATAGAGGGGCATTATGATCTTTTAACAATATTCAGAAATCCCTAATTATGCCTCACGATCTAATTAGGAATTTGTTGAAAGTGTAGGCTTAATTTTGGATATTAGTATTTCAGCTGAATTTAACTAGGATTTTCCCTTAAATGTACTATTATCTATTTATTGTTTTATTTACTATTAGTATCCTGGCACTAACAACAAAACTATTTGTTTAAGATCAGCGTAATAAAAAAAAATACTATACTTGATATAAAATAATTATTATACTCATAACCATTTTCTTTATTTATATATAGTTTATTTTAATTTTATTTAAATTCATGTGCCAAAATCATCTTTTTGCATTTATATATACTCTGTAATATAGTTGATTTTGATTTTAGTTTTATTTATATCAAATAAGAATGTTGGGCATACTTAGAATTCGATTGACTCACTAAAAGACTCATATAAAATCAAAGCACTGATGGTAACCCCAATTACATTACACATTAAATACACCGTAGAAAGAAAGAGAAGAGAGCTCTTTTGTGAGAGAACCTTTTAAGGAGAGATGGACATTCTTCTGTGTGTATTATCTTTTGATTTCTTATTCTCCCTATCCCACATCCTATATATAGCGTACATACAGTTATATAGGAATATATGTAAGTGTAACTCTTAAACAAACAACTCCATAGGAATTGACAAAACCCTTAAACCATAATGAAGATATCTCTTTATGGACTCATGTCTCTTCATGTCTGCCTAACAGCCTTTTTTGAATCGGGTTTGAGCCCTAATCCACTAAGGGTGGATTATTATATTCCAACGTAATATAACAAAATTATTTTTCCCAACCAATATAACAGATTTATTATTATTATAATAATAATCCTCTTCTTACATTTATATATTATTATTTGAAGAACATAAGTTAGGATCAAAACAAATCTGGAAAAACTAATAATATTACAATTACAAGTATGTAAAAGGGAAGAGGTGTACATGAGTATAATAGTAGCAATTTTTTACTGTATTAATTAAGCTGATAAATAAATAAATTTTATTTAATCATTCTATTTTTAAAATTACTACTCTTTCCAGTTCTTAATATAAAACATATTTGGGAGTTGATTTTTTTTCCAAATATAAAACATAGTTTTCATATTTGTCAATCTTTTCCTAATTTACCCCTATTGATATTCACTCAACAATATTCAAGGAGGAGATGGAATGAGGGAATTAAGGAAGATGACTAATATGTTTTAAAAAATACATAACATATTAACTAATTGAATTAGACTAATATGTTTTAAAAAATATATCACATATTAACTAATTTAATTAACTTTCTTAATCTAATCAAATTATATAAATATACGAGGAGTATCTTTTTTTGGGCCCCAATATGTTGCCACCATCGTTTTAAGGCGGGGATGTTCAAGGCATAGTAGAGAAAGCAACTCTTTGGCTTAGCCCTCGAGTTTCTCCTTCTCTTGCTCTCTTTCTTTATTAAACCCCTTAACATTTCGATATGCGCAGAGTAATAAGCACATAGTTCTATAAGGCATACAAAAATAATAGAAACATACTGACACTAAGTATTTGTTAATACAGGAGTCTCTTGTAGGGTTTGATAATATATACAAACTTAGTCCAAAACTATCCAAAATAAATTAATAATAACCAACAACTCTGTCTTCCTGGCCCAGATACCTCAGTTGCCGGTATTTATTGTTTTGCCCCTAGAGCCACTAGCTTCTGCTGGAAAATTTTTGAATTTGAAAAAGGATGAGATTCAAACGAATCTTAGTAGTACTATGCAACCAGTTATATAAAATGCAACAGATAAATATGTCATACATCATGTAATTCAACATAACACAAACAACACGGCATGTGTGCCTCCACACACAATTGCCCGTAATCACCTCGGTTGGGTTCTTGCTCATAACCAGATAAGTGTGCCTCTACACACAATTCGTAAACACCTCAGTTGGGTTCTTGCTCACAATCAGGTAAGTGTGCCTATACACACAATTGCCCCTCCAGGAAAAACAGTGTTCATATCACAAAAGATGACATAAACAAAGCATATAGACAATTACATAGTATATGAAAGAAATTGCTACTACCTTATGTCCAATTAAGTCCTTAATTCGATCCGGCTTAGGCTCAACAGGATGGTCCTAACAATTCAAGTTTACAAGAATTAGGTTAATACCCATTCATGTATCACTCTAGACTCTTCCAAATTAATTTTGTTGGTTATATTAGTCTAAAACTAAAAAATTACCAAAATGCCCCTATAGTCCCAGTCTAAGCCCCTTTTTAACCTGTCCGACTGTACATTTCTAAAAATTTTGACCCAGGCTATTCCTACACATTCTTTGCGTGTAAAATCCATTTTGACCTCGGTTTTCATAAAATCACTATCAAATGATAGTTTTGTCCTTGACAACCTCTACTTAGGGTTTTAGGGGTATTTTTGACATTTCACATTTTTGGGCTTTTCTCACAACATAATCAACATCAACCCCACTCAATTTTCCCTCCTGAACACAATGGAATCATCAGATTAATGAAATTCCAGCTCTTACCCAAAATTCTTGAGCTGGCTGAAACTTTAAGGAAAAGGGAAAAATTTGTGATTTTGTAATCTAACCCTTAAAGTTTGCTCCTTTTCCCTCCTAACTACTTGTTAAACCTTTTAAACACTTAATAGATATGATTTGAGGAAATTTGGGCAACAAAATCCCTTAGGATTTCAATATCCTAAATTTACCAAATCATCAATCAAACCACAAATCATGACAAGAACCACAACAACAACATCATACTACTAAAAGAATTGAAGTTCTTGAAGTTACCTCTTAATCTTCAAACTTTCTCTCTCTAGGCGTCCTCCCTTTCTTTCTCTTCCCTTGATGTTTTGTTTGCCAGATATGATTTACATGGAGGAAAAGGATTTAGGAGAGATCCTACACAAGATAGAAGGCATTAACTCTTAAAATCACAAGACTTACCTTGAGTTTTTACCTCCTTGTGCTCTCTTGTTTCTCTATGACTTAAGCTCTCTTTTCTCTCTCTTTTCTTGGTGCTGGACAAGAAAATGAAGAGAAAAAGATGAAGACAAGGCTTTAAAATATCTCCATCCTACTTTAAGAAATATTTATTTAATGGTTTATGACATAGCTTTGTACTTAATCTTATCCCTTCATAATTATGCCATAACCTTCCATTGGATTTGAACTAGCTTTTCCTTCCTCTTGTTAAGCCCAAAAGACGCCACACACACAAGGCCCTCCATGAACCAAATGAGCTTCATTTAGTTGCCTTAACCAATTGCCCAAAATATATTATTTTATGCTAATTAAACATGTGCTACTATCCTTAATATACTCTTATTTAATCCCTTGGCTTTGAATGATAACACTTGGCATGATTAATACCCAAGAAAATATTTTTCGCCCTTATTTCCTTATTTGGGAAAAAATATCATAGGAAAAAGAGAAATTATAATTGTTCCAACATTTTTCCACAATCTCTTTCTAATTAATTTGTGTACAAGTTCTCCTTTGACGTTTCAAACCTTATATACTTGGCCACAATTGCTCTAAAATTAGGATTCTTATCCACAAATATTTATTTCCCTTTCTTTTCTTTATTTGACCAAAAATGGCCCCAAATTATTGGGAAAATAATTAGCTCTTGGCTTAATTGACAAATTACCATTTTACCTTTACATTTTTGCATTTAATTGGGCCAAAGTGTTTCTTCCTCCTTTTAGGCCAAAATTAACCCTTAATATTGGGCCAAAAGTTGTGCTCTTTTATTCTTCAATTTGGGCTTTAACAATGGGCTTTAGTGATACCCTTTTAAGAAGACAATAACTTAGTTTATGTGTCACACCCTTATTTTACTTTTACCTTTACCAGAGTATTCACGAAAAATGATATGCGGTTTGGTGGGTAAAATAGGAATAGCATAAATATACAGATAATATATGCATGATTACAGAAATTTCCCCATAGGGGTTCGTACATGATACTTACAATTAAGGTAGCCGCACAGGGCTACTAGGGTGTCTAAACCCATCACAGTGAAACAGAGACATCTTCTCATCTTCGTTCTACCACCGTGATCCCCTCGCACGGTTCTCTTCTTTGTTCTCAGCATATCTTCTATCTCTTCCTATCTGAATTATTGGTAGGGGAGGGTGAAATTTGAAAGAATCTCAATAGGAAACAGATACCAATATGCATGCATGATAGATGCTATGTGTATGACATGTTAGCTTTAACTAGATATGCATACCCAATAATGATAATTCTGCATGCTCAATGTTTCATATAACAAAACTATGGCCACAACAAAAACAGAAATAGAGCTTCATTTATTCAAATATGCTCTACACAATCAAGTAAAGCAATCACATACATCACTACATAAGCAGAGATATCAAATACATGCAAATAAGATAAGTCCCCTACCTTAACCCTTTTTTGCCATGAGACTTGTGCCTCGTAACGCGTGCCAATAGCTTGGGCCCCATATTCGATCCTGCAATACCAAATGTACCATTTAGACACTTCCATAGTGTTTTTAGGGGTTATATGAGTCTATTGTGAAAATTTACTAAAATACCCCCGGGGACCTAGCCCCATCGTACCCGGTTCGGCTGTACTTTTTTCGAAATTCTAACCTAGGCTATCCTAACATATTTTTGCCCAAGGAATCCATTTCCAGACTCAGAATTACCAAATTCACTACCAAAAGATGAAATTGCCCTTAGCAGCCCTTATTTCAGTGTTTTAGGGGCATTTTCGTAATTATGTTGTCTTGACCTTTTCCAAAAAAGTGCCCAACTGTAACCCCACCTAATTTTCCTTCCTGAACTCAATGGAATTCTCAAATCATTGAAAATCCAACTCTAAGACCCATTTACAGCCCTGACCGAATTATATGGTTTTCCGAGAAAAATCGGGGTTTTACGATTTCGGCTCCGTAAACGCATTCCTTTCTACTCCTAACCACTTTATTGACTATTCCATTAGATTACAACTATCATTTAGTATCAATTTGGGCAGCATAACACCTAGGCCAACCCATTTCCATAAATTAAAACCAACGGCAATCCGGCGAAGGTTTGGAAGTTACCTCAAGCTCCCACTAGCTCTCCCTTAATATGGCTGAACCCTAGGTCACTTCAACAAGCAAATTTGAGCTTCCAACCCTTGAATCACATAGAAGAATAGCTTAGGAGCAGAGTTATACGCGTTAAGAGCCAATTTACTGAAGAAATCAACTTACCGTACAAGATCTCTTCCTCCTTCTCTCTCTAAGCTCTCTCAACTTTCTCTCACTAGTTTCAGTTTGTTCACATTAGAAATGGGGCTGAAGAAGGAGGAGGATGATTATAATAATATATCCAATTTAATTAATTAATTTTCCCAATTTTCGGATTTTTACAAAATTTTGGCAGATTTCTGCCCAAACTTTCAAAAATCATAACTAATTCTAGAAAAATCGAATTGGAGTAATTTCAAAGCCTATAGAATCATTATTGAGTCTAGTTTCAAGGAAAAATATATAATTTTGCTAGATGGAATCACAAAATTTCCAGAATTTCAATCTTTGCATGTTGTTCCAGAAATTTCACAGTTTTTCTGTGCTGACTTCAAAAATTCATATCTTTTTGTATATAGCTCTAATTGAGTCATATGACCTATCAAATTAAATCTTAGGATGTCTACTTTCATCCTATAAAATTTCATAATTTTTTCTCATCATTTGGTTATTTAAAATCACATGATAAGCTCACTACCTCATAAGTGATTTAACCGAAAACATAATTACTTTCTCCAAAATTCACCATTTTATTTTCTTTAATGCCCCAAAGATATAAGGAACATTAGAGAATAGATTTGAGATATCTACTAAATCGGGGCTTAGTAGTTCACTTAATTTAGGCTTATTCCCAAGCCTCCAATCCCAAAATTCGGGGTATTACATTATGTCTTGCTTTATCCCGATTATATGTGACTTCAACTAAAAGTGTTGTTATCTTTTCAATTTCATCGAAATCCACCATCTTATTTCATTGAATGCCACAGATATTCACAAGGCATATTGAGAAATAAAAATGGGGTTTTACATTCTTCCTCCTCTTTATAAGCTTCGATGGCCGAATAAATGAGAGACTCTGTGACTCGTATCCCTAATAATCCGTTGCTTGCCGATGAATCTATGTTAACGTTTCGAGTTTGCCTTGTGTGTTGTCCATTGCCTTCATCGAAGGGTGACATTCCAATCATGGTGAGTCGTCGTCACTGTTGTTTTCGGTTCTTGATTTGATTTTATTGAAACTCCAGATAAAAATTAGGGTTTCAAGGCCTGATTTGCCACATTGTAGCTTAAATAGAATTCTCACTATGTAAACAGTTCTGATTCAGGTCAATTGTTGTACGACATGAATTAGAATGGCTCTGCTTGAAGCAGCAGAAATGCATGGATTGTTTGTTGTTCCGGTGCTGTTCAGTGGTGCGAGGAAGTATGGGAATGACATTGTTGATGTGAATGGAAACAAGTTGTTTTTGCAAGGCTTTACTTACAAGGAGGCAATACTTTCATATATGCTTTTGTTATATCAAAATTTGATTGCAGTGGATTTTTCAGATTCATCTACTGCTAATGGTATATATATATATATAGCTTTATCCTTGTGCATGTAAACCTTCATCATAGACTACACATGTTCTCATTTTGAACACCACGAATTCTGAATTTGTTTTTTGTTTTTGTCTTCTCATCTTGATCAGATAATGCAAGCTTATATGGTAAGTTTGCGATCCCCTTTGTGATGGTGAGCACTGGTAAAGATAGGGATTTATTGGTTAAAACCATTCAAGACTCTGGTGTTTTTGCATTGCTATCCCTTCAAATAGAAAAACCGGTAAATCAAAGCTAAAAAACCTTGAACCATCATACACAACCGTTTGTTGCTTTTATTGAATGTTTAGATATGATATTCTCTACTTAGCAAAAAAAAAAAAAAGATATGATCTTTTCTAGATGCTTGATCTTTTTAACTTGAGTAAGTTCTATGCAATTATATATATGTTTCGCCTTCATTCTTGTGAGATACTAGGCATTGGATTCCTTAGAAGAAAGCACCCCAATTTATCAACTGGAAGGGAGTTATCAACTACTGAGAGTGCCTTCTAACTTTTATCAAGTGTGACACCCATTTCCATTTTGATATGTGCAGGGCAATAATGAATAAGTTCTATAGGAAAACAGAAAAGTACAGTTATACTGATAATAAGTATTTGCTTACAGACAATTATTAACAGAGTAGAAATCAATAATAATTACAAATTTGTACAGAATGTCCCAAAACTATTCCAAATACATACTATATACAACCACTGTATTCATCTTGGGAAACGTGCCTATCAGTTTCCCTTCTCTGCGTCCTTGGTTTTCAAGCCACTGGCACCCGTTGAGACATTTGGTTTAGAAAAAGGGTAAGATTCCAAGAAATCTCAGTAGAAACATACGATCAACATATAAAATGTGAAAATTAAATATGCAATGCACCGTATCAAGTAAAATGAAAATTCATATCATCCGTGTGTGTACACAAAATTCAAGGCCAACTAAAAACATAATTACTTTCTCCAAAATTCACCATTTTACTTTCTTTAATACCCCAAAGATATATGAATCATTAGGGAATAAATTTGGGCTCCTGCTGAACTGGGGCTTAGCAGTCTACTTATTTCAGGCTTATTCTCTAGCCTCAAATCTCAAAATTCGGGGTATTACACTGCTAATCTTCCGAATTAGGTAAAAGCAACTGATATATCATTAAAACACATGTTAATGGGTTGAGAATAAAGAAACAATCAATTATGCTCAAAGGGGCTTATCAATGATATAATTGCAAATTTGGCTATTTGGCTTTGGCTTAAAAAATATGAATGCCTTTATCAAGTTTGAATGTGCATGTGAAATATAATCTCAACCAGATTTAAAGCAAATTCTAGAGTGACAACTTAATAGGTGAATGTCACACACAAGAGAAATAATCATTATAGGCCCAAAAACTCACGGTTATGGGCTTTCCAACTCAGCTTATTCAATCTCAAAATTCATCACCAATTACAACAATCAATTGTTCATTTATGCTATGAAATCTCTAAATTCAATTGATTCATACTCAAAACTTATATACTTCTTAAGATCATTAAAAAACACTTAAACAGGATGGTTTTTTTTCACTCTTTCTTTTTTTTAAGAAGGAACTAAAAAAAAGTGCAACTAATAAAATGCGTCTCAAGAGTTAAGAATAACTCCTTACTTTGCCATTATTTCCACACCCCATGCATCAATTGTTTTTACTAACTAACTAATTTTTTAAAACATAAACACACAATAAAGTAAACCAAAATACTAAGAGTAAAACCAAAAGATTAAGGAAAGTTACAACTGAAGAGTGGTATCCGGATTCTGCTTCTGACTACTATCTGAAGATTACCCATCTATTTGCTTGACTAGTAGATCTGGTTTAGGTTTATAGGTTTGCAGTTGATTGAGCAGCTGATCAGCAGTTGGTGCAGAAATTATAGAGTGGCGAGTCGCTTGGGGTATGAATCTTGTTTACACATCATGATAAAAAAAGCAACAATCATCATAAAAACCATTAACATTTAACAATCCTAATGAATTTTTGTGAAAGTTTAACTTAGCACAATATGCAACGCTAGAAATCCCATCCAGAACCACCGAGTAGAGCAATAAAAGCTTGAGCATGGTAGAACATTTGTCCTATTCGTTCAGGCAAGCTTGAAACATATAACTCTTGTCCTAAGGAAAGGGTGTAATCTTCCAGTTCCTTCACCCTTACACTTAAACCCTTGCTTCCATTAATAGATGCAGAAATGGCCACACTTCCCCTTAGGCTCTGGATGCCTCCCCTGTATACAAAGTTAATCTTTATGGAAGCTAATGTAATTCCAAATTCTTTTACTGCAATTAGAAACTCTCCATCCTTACCTGAGTCAGTTTCACCAAAAGTGCAAATAGATGTAGATCTATATTTTTATGTGATACCTTTTTTCTTTTCTTTTCTCTCGGACCATTTGTGTTTAAAAGTGGAAGAGTGCATATTTACAAGTGAAGAGTGCATATTTACAAGTGGAAGAGTGCATATATATAACACTAAAACAGCGACAACAAGATCATGTAAATCAGGCATTTTTCAAAGAAGTTTGAAAAAGTTCTGACACGAATGACTAGTAGGCCGTTATTTGAAGAAATTAAATAAAAAGAGTAAAGAAAGTCAAAAGTTACTAAAAAAATAAGATAGATTAGTCAAAAGTTACTGAAAAAATAAAATATATTAGACAAAAGCATGATTATGTACAGTAGTTGTGATTTTGGCTCACATCTTCCTCTGATTTTATGTCCAGTAATGACTTAAACGTTTTCTATGAATTGAGGATTTGCTTCCCATCCAGTTTTCTTATAAATTGGCAAACAGGGTCTTTTAACGTCAGATTCTTAAGACAATAGTGCTCTTTTTCTTTATTGAATATGTCCATTAAATCGAGAAGAATATAATGAATATCACCACTCGGATGCGTCTCAAGAGTTTAAATGATATCATCCAATGACTCCTTTCTCAATCCATCCTTTAGGAATTTAATTTTATCTTCTCAATTTATAGAAACCATACCTTTGCTCTTGCAGCACTGATCATATGTCCACTTTGCACATTTATAACAGACATTCATTCTTTCAGCTCTTCTCTTTTTAGAGTAAGAACTTCTTCTCATTCCTGGCATATGCTTAACAAATTATTTATGAATCTCACCTGCTAAATGTACATTAACTTCATTGATCCAACGCACGTCCTCAGGAAGGCCCAAACGCTTGAATATCTTCATCCTTTCAAGTCAATTGCTATAGATCTTCCTAAGCACATCTTTGGGAAGAGTAGGGAACCTGTTCTTAATCTTTACAAGAGATTTCTCCATGTTATCTTGAAATGAAACTGATGAAAACTAAAATTCTTAACACAGTGCAGTGTGTTTCGATGAGTAGGAAAGAAAATGAATAAGTAGGATAGAAGTTTTGGGTTGCCTTCCAAATAGCCTCTCTTCTTTAACATCTTTAACTATACAAAACCAAATCAATTAACCCTTTTTCTATTTTTTTAACTTATTTATTTATTTTTTTATGAGAAGGAGGACTTACATGTTAGTTCCTCAAATGTGATGATAGTTATCAAAATGTTGAGTATACCGTCATTATACTCCTTTAAATGTTCTTGATTGTAACCACCAAAGTGGAATACATCATCAGGGGCTACCAGAAGTCCTGCAAAATCACAACAAACATCAAACCAAACCTTGGGTTACCTCCCAAGCAGCGCTAAATTTATAGTCTTCAGCCAGACTTCTCAAAACAAACCACTAATCAAAAGTATCAAAAACCCCGATTACCTTGTCTTCATTTCTTTTCAAGCAACAATGGTTCAAACACAAGAAATAATCATTCAAGATAATTAATTGTACTTTTTCAATCATATATAATTTCAGAGTACAATTATTTACTGAATTCAAATAAAGCACAACATGCATATATTTGCAAACAGATTTAGGAGTTTCCAAAAATTTAGAGCATCTCGCAAAATCCACTTGACTCTCATTAGTAAGAGTCAACACTTCAATAGGAGAGACATGAACAATTTTTGGAACATCCACATTAATTTTAACATCAAAATAACAGAAATTAGGTTCCACAACCGGAACCTCTTCTAGACTACACCCACTATTCTCTCCAAAAGTGATTTCAAGTTCCTTATCACATTCCACAAAAGCTAAAGTTTCATTCAATTCCACATAATCATCATCAACAAAAGAAGTGGTCATCATGCTCAAAGAATTATCTTGCCTCATAGTTTCAAGTGACGCAACAATTTGACTCACATTTATTTCAATATTTTGGACACTTAACTCAACTCTTGTGACAAGTTCTATTTGCTCTCTACTAAATCTCTCTGTTAATTCCACACACTCCTCACATAATCTTTCTAAATTAAATTTTTCCTTACACTCAAGGGCATATTCTTCAATATGTGGATAAGAACAGAAAGGAGGATTATGACAATACTTGACATATGTATCCAAAGACTCTTGTTGCTCTAAAATTCTACCAGGATAAAAGCAATGATCAAAACAAGTTTGGTTCATAGTGAAATCATCTCTCATATAATCACTAGTAGTGTTATATGGACAATGCTCATAAGAATGACACTATCCATAATAAGCACAAGAAAAACAATTATAAAGAGAAGAATTTTCAATCCAACCAGTATTTATATCTTCTTGTCTCATTCCATCCATATGCATTCCTAAAAAAGAATTAAGATATGACAATTTATCACATATTATACCAAAATAATAATGAGAATAATCAATTTTATTTTTATTTTTTAATTATTTATTTATTTATTGAAATTTTAATATGAAGACCAAATTAGTATTAAAATTACTTGGTATTGATATTAATGACAACAATCCCCAGTATTGATGCCAAAAACTTGTTACGGGTGTAAATAGTCTATTAAATAGTGCAAGTGTACACTGTCGTAAACAAGGAATATAGAAGTGAGTAAAATATCATTTCCTCGAGGATTGATCACTAAATACTAAAATGAGTAATTTTAACTCTATTTAGTCGATCGATTAGTTGGTGATTGAGATTACAAAATTAAAAATGATTAAAAATGAATGCAAATGATATGAAACAACTATGAGAAAAAGTCCTAGGGATCATATTTCACTTCGCAAATTCTGGGTTGAATCACCTATCTATTCTAATCCAATTTATTCCACATGATTGATAGTCAAGTTTCCCTCATTTAATAACTAGCATCTTCCAAGGTCAAGCAATTCTATAATTAATTACTAATCCAATATATTCCTATATGAATTCAAGCAATTAATCAAGCATTACGATTTATAGAACTCATTAAGACTACAAAACTCATATGAATACATTCCTATTTTATATGCAAGTTATGGTTTTATTTATAGGATCGACACACATGCATCTCCTTCCGGTCTCAACATGCATATTGAAATCATTCAAAAGATGGCCAATCAATCAAAAGAATTAAGAATAATAATTAAAAATCAATCATGAAGGAAAACTTAAAACTAGATTTAAAAGTTACAATTCAATCCATCATTAGTAAACTATATCATCACCCTAGGAAAATAAAAATTTAGCTCATAATGAAATTAAAAATAAAACAAAAATAAATTGAAAACTCCATAAAAATTGCATAAAACTTGAATATTAAATTCTAAAACATAAATATACAACCAAAAGATTCATGAAAATATAGAAATCTAATCGTCCCTTTAGGGGGTAAAACCTTCCATGTAGGTGGCAACCTATACCATCCATAAAGGAGGACTACCTAAGCCTTCCATGTAGGAGGCATGCAAGAAGCAAATATAATGCATGAAGTTAAGTATAAAATGGTGTATGTGAAGAGGAGAGGAAAGTAATGGATATGAAATGGTGTGTGGCAAATGTGAGGGAGAGGATGACTATATATAGGGAAGAATGGAGTAAGTGACATGCTAGATAAAATAGTAGGTGAAGTGGAAGATGAATTGGTAAATGAACTAGTAGGTGAAACTGAAAATGAAGTGGTAGGTGCAATGGAGTTGGTGAAATGGTAGGTGGAATGTGGTAGATGGAATGGAGTTGGTGAAATGGTAGATGGAATGTGATAGATAGAATGGTTAGTGGAATTTCACATTTTGATCTTTATGAAAGTTGTAGCTCTAGATCTTACCTTGAAGATGCCAGTGGAAACTCCTCATTTCAATATTTGCAGCTCCAGTTATGGTCAAATTAGTGGGTAAAGGTTAGACTTAAACAAATTCACGTCCTCAATTTCCAAGCAAAATTAGCAACTCTTGGAGATAGAAATGAGTTTTGGTTTCAACATAAAAGTTGTAGAGCTCTTTCTTAGCTTTTTATCTATATAAAGAATGTCTCAATCTGACATCTAGAGCTCCAGATATTGCTTGAAAACTGAAAAAGGGTCTAATTTAGTTTTTTTAAGAAATTCAATTTTATGCCAAAATCATTATTTATTTATTAATTACACCCATATTCATTAAATTAAGTTCAAATATCCTCCACAAAATCATCATTTGAGAAAAAATAAATATACTATTATGAAATCAAGGAAATATAAGATATTGAGATGAAGAGATAAAGAAAAACAAGAGATAATTGTAGAAATGAAGAGTGGAGAAGAGCTCTCATTCATATATAGCATTTTCATGTGTTTTCAATCCTTTATGTTAAGCCTCTATATATAGGCCTCCAATTATCCAAAGAGTTATAATATCATAAACATAAGAATTAACCCACATTATGTTGAGTTACAATGTCATAAACATCAGAATGAATCTACAACATAAAACTACATAAAATCATGGGAGGTTATAGGTGTTATGGAATCCTAAGAGACTATGAACATGCACTACCATAATTTTCATAATACTCCCCCTTAGATGTTCATAAACAAATATTGTGCCTCATTAAAACCTTACTAGGAAAAACCCAATGGAACAAAAACCTAGTGAAGGAAAAAGAGTACACAATATATATTGAAGCTGCCTCATTAAAAACCTTACTTGAAAAACCCAGTGGGACAAACCATTGGTTAAGGAAAAGAGTACAGCATGTTCTCTACTTCCTCTGATGATAGTATCCTATTCACTCCATACATGGTCTCTGCTCCCCCTGATGATAATATCATGTTTACTACCCTGATAACAACATCAATTTCAATATATTTTTGAATATCTTTCTTTTAGCCTCCAAACTATGAATGATGCATTGTCACCAAAAGTTTGCTGAAATGCAATCCTCTAACACATCTTCTATATATGTTAAAATATTGGTATATTATGTCTTTATCTTATTCACTACAAAAACAATAAAGAAAAATTATTCTGAAAATAACCAAAATATATCTTGCATCCATATATTCAATTTGTTCTGAACAAAATAATATCATATAATATGTTCATAAGACTGTCACACCAAATCTCATTTTTGTTATCCACTGTGCACCTGCAAGAACTAATTTTTATCAATAAAATCATAATAAATATAATACTAGCATGATACAAAAATATTCTCATAAAATACAGGTACTTTTGGACCATTAAATTCAATAACTTTTTGCAAACAACATCATCATAGAAAAATATATGATTTTGAGATCATTAAGGTTTCCAATAACTTAATCCATAAAACTATTTATTTTTTAATATATCTTTGAATCAATTATATATATACTTAAAACATTTTAATCCATGGTAACATTGTATATACTAAATACTTTTCTTAGACACGCTTTCAATATTTTTGAATCCTTTCAAGAATTTTCATGTAATATTCACTATCCATATGCATATGCTATATATAATGATATCTAATAGACGCATTATTTTGTTTGCATATACCGCCATACTAAAAATATATGCAACAATTATTGTATCAACTACCAAATGTTGCATCTCATCATAATCATCATTAGACCTTGTGAAAATCTTTATTTTCACTTAAATATTCATATATCACAAATAGCTTTATATTTCAAATGTTTTGGACTGCAGGTTCATAAATTTCACATATTAAAAGGACATTTTTCAATGCGTCTTATCCCCTTTTTCAATTGGTCAATCACCTTTTTTTTCTACTGACATATTTATGTATAAGATCCTTATTTAATCACGTGATATTGTTACTAAAACTGTTGTCGACAACTTTATCTTCTCAGTTCCATTTTTATTGTTGTGACATAATTCATTGAGATCTCTTTATTACTTTCAGGTACCTGAAACTCTTTTGAAGTCTTTGCAATTAATTATGTATTGGCCTCTTCTAGAGTACTTGCCTCCTCAATATGATCATCTTGATTATTTACTTCTTTCTCTTTACTTTTGAACCTGACTATTTTCTCATGCTTCAGGCATGTCTCACTTTCATTTATGTTGATTGTAACACCCCAAATTTTATATTCACCAAATGTATTGTAATTATTTAAGAAATTCAATAAAATGACCAATACTCATGAAATTGGAACTTATGAATTTTAGAAATATTCATATTCATGAGAAAATGAGAAAATTAATTCAAGAAAAGAAATTAGATTACAAAGGTTATGGCAAAATCGTAACTTTGCCAATTTAGCACAAGATTAATTATTTGTCGATTAATTGAAATTAATTTCAATTAACTAAGGAAAATAAAGAAGAATATATATTCTGATATTCTTGGTGAAATAAATCTAGAGTTGTGAAATTGGAAGGACTTGTGTATAATTCCTTTAATTGAGTTATGGAAGTGTTGAAACAATTTCTATTTCCATTTTCTTATAAAATTTCGCCTAGCATAAGAAAATGGGAGGAAAAAAATGATTTTTGGAATTAAACATGCCACGTGTCACTATCCTATGGTAAATGGATTAGTTTATAATTAATGAAGATGAGCACATGTCTAATTATGTGTTAAAATAATGTTACTTTTACATAGTAATCATGATTATGGTACAACACTTGAGTGCATGGTTGAATTAGTTGAAAGAAGCCATTTGGTTAGTGAGCACATAAGGGGGGACGGTTTTGAGCTAACCAAAAGAGGAAGAAGATTAGTCCAAGTCTAATTGCACCTTATGACACCAATTTGGAAGAGATAAGGCAAGGTATAAGAGTTATCATGAGATGGATTTTTGGAAAATAAAGTAATTAAGGGAAATGAAGATATTTTATAAAACACTCTTCCTTCCTCTTGCCCTTGCATATTTCGGCCATGAAGAGAGGAGAGAGAGAGAGAGAGAGAGAGTTCAAGAGCTCTCAATTTCAAGGGAGAAGAAAGAAGAGGAAGCTTAAGATAAGTATGGTTTCTTAAGCATTTTCTTGTAACATAGCATAAGATCCTCTCTAAACTCTTCTTCTCTATGGAATCAATGGTTTAGAAAACACATCTTGAGCTCAAGGAGACAAAGAGGATGACGCCTAGAGAGAGAGCTCAAGAACTCAAGAGGTAACTTCACAAACCTTAGATCTATACTAGTATGACATTGTTGTTGAGGTTTGTGGTTGGATTTGGTGATTTTTGGTTAAGTTTGTAAATTTGGAAAGTCCTAACTCTAAGGGATTATGCTACCCAAATTTCTTTAAATCATGGTTAGTATGTGTTTAAATGACTTAATAAGAGATTAGAAGTGGAAATGAATAAGCTTTGGAAGTTAAATCACAAAGTTGTAATTTTTCCCTTTTCCTTGACCTATGTTTCGGCCAAGACCAGATTTGGGGGAAGGAGTTGGATTTTCAATGATTTGATGGTTTCATTGGATTCAAGAGGCAAAATTATTCAGGGTTATAGTTGGTCACTTTTCTTGAAAAGCCCGAAAAAGTATAATTACAAAAACGCCCCTAAAACCCTAAAACGTTGCTGTCAAGGGCAATTTCATAATTTGATACTGAATTTTGTAATTTTGAGAATGAAAATGGATTCCTTGGGTGAAAATATGTCAAAATAGCCCTAATCAAAATTTTAGGAAAACAAGTTGTCAAGCCAGGTACAGCGGGCCGGGCCGAGGTTCCGGGGGCATTTTGGTAAATTTTCACCATAGACTAATATAACCACAAGAAACACTATGGAAGAGTCTAAAATGATACTTGAATATGTTATGACCTATTTCTTGTACGTTTAATATTTTAGGACCAAATCGGAAACCGGAAGCGACACGTTTTATGAGGCGCATAAAAAGGGGTTGATAGAACTTCGAGATAGGGACTACCATCTCTCATATATATGTGATTAATTGTGATATGATTGCGTGCTAGAGGCACAGTACCTAGTTGTAGTCGGTGACTCGGCTAAGGTACACTATCGAAAATCCTAACTGTGATAGATGACTCGGCTGAGGTACACTATCGAAAATTCTAGCTGTAGTCGGTGACTCAACTGAGATACTTACATGTGAATCGAATTGAACTTTCATTTTTGCCTAATATGGTGCATTACATATTTAATTTTCACATTATATATGTTGATAATATGTTTCTACTGAGATTTCTTGGAATCTCACCCCTTTTTCTAAACAAACATCTTAGCAAGTGCCAGTGGATCAAATGGCAAAGAAGTAGACATAGGGAAGTGATTGGCACGTGTCTCGAGGAAAAGTCAAAGCTCGTGGTTATAGTTAGTTTATACTTAAGATATTTTGGGAAATCCTATAAATATTGAAAATGCTGTAGTATTCTGTATTTTGTTGACGAACGACTTTGGATTGTAAACAAATACTTTTATCAGTATATGTGTGTGTTTGGAGCAGTGATAGGAATGCTTAAAAGCAACTTTTCAATCGTGATTTACAGTATACAAGGTAAATGAGTGTTTGGGAAACACCCAAATCATGGTTTCAGGAGCTATTTTCTGCAAGTCAAGACAAAACTCCTCTCACATACTTCCCTCGTAAATCGTAAAAGCTATTCTCAAAAGCTAATCCAAACACACTTTTTGTGTGTTTGGATTAGCTTTTGAGAATAGCTTTTACGATTTACGAGGGAAGTGTGTGAGAGGAGTTTTATCTCGGATTGTTCAAACCTAGGTTTTGAAACTTCCCAAATGCCCACTAAGTATATGAGAGGAGTTTTGTCTCGCTTTACGTGAAAAGCAGCTTAAACGCCATATATTCACCCATCCAAACACTCACTATATGTACTTTTCTGTACACCTTTGGAATCTAGTATTTATTACTCTTCGAATATCAAAATGGAAATAGGTGTTGACACTTATTAGAGCATTTTTAGCTAGAATATGATATTTTGTAATTCCTATTTAGGTCAGTAATTGCATTTGGCAGATTTTATGCAATATTTCATGAATGCAAAACCTAATGAACTTCTGGTTCATATTGCTATATTCAAGGATCTATACTTGATAGTAATAATGCATTTCTTTTGTTTTCTTTTCCAGCTATTCAATTTCTCCCCATCATGTTAGGAAAACTTTGTCAAATGACAATCGACTAATCGTACAGTATAAGTCTCCAAAATCCATTTGTTTTTATTAGAAACATCATTTTGTTTCATTTAGAGACAAATAAGAAGAAGGAGGTTCTTACCCAACATTTATCTCAATTTCTTTTAAATACCCATCTATGAGCATTCTGGTGGATCAATAGGAATGCACATTCAAACTTTTTAAGATAGAATATACCTGGCTCCTGACCAAAAGCCAATTTTATCGGGAGAATTTGGTTGGCTAGTATAAGTGTAGCAATATGTAAGATCAAATATGCCAATACTAAAATATAAATTTTGTTCTTATAAGTATTAATCTAGCTATTTATTGAGGCTTCAATGAATGAATCGTATAATCTAAAAAGTGTGCTTAACATAATAATTTATTCAAACATTCCTGCAAACTTCAGGTTGCAAACTAATAGTAATATCACATGTAACCATCTTATAAATGCATCTATCAAAATTATTGAACATTTATATGGTTTACATACTATTTGAATGAGCCCATATATGAGTTTGATATATTTCTAGAAATATAGAGTTATATTCCAAATCATAACTTGTGATACTCTCATAATCAAATTTTTTTGAGAACAAGCAGCACATGATAATTCTTGAATTATATAATATGTTGGCTATTCAAGGAGAATCTTCTGGTTCTTCAATGGATGTCATACGTAATCTTTTATATATATGACTATGATGATCAAATAAGTCATGCTAACAATAAATTTGGTTGAATTCATAAATTGCTAGTTTACTGTGACATGTTGCTTAACCAACAACCAACATCAAACAACAAACTTTTCAATTTCTATAAGATATTGATATAAAATATCAATATGACATCCATTTTTTAGAGATCAATCAATAGGTTTTATAAGGAAGTATATGAGTAGAACTTTTTAATATTAACTCATACTTATATTCTAACAATCTCCCCCTCAAGTGAGTCATATAAGTACACTTTCTTTAATTATTTTTCTATTTCAAAGACAAATTAGTATTGTCAACACCCGTTTCCATTTCGATATACAAGGAGTAATAAAGACTAGATTCCATGGGCATACAGAAAAGTGCATTTATACTGATAAAAGTATTCATTTACAATTCCAAATTCATTCGTAGACAAAATACAGAATACAGCGGAAACTTCAATATATACAAGATTCCCCAATATATCTTAAGCATAAACTAATTATAACCACCAACTTCAACCTTGCCTCGAGACACGTGCCAATCACTTCCCGGCATCTACGCCTTTGCCTTTCGTCTCACTGGCACCCGCTGAGATGTTTGTTTAGAAAAAGGGGTGAAATTCTAAAGAATTTCAGTAGAAACATGTTATTATTCATAGAAAATGAGAAAAGTAAATATAATAAAAACCATGTATGCACCAATTAATGAACAATATAAACACATCATCTGCATGTATACATGAGTAGGGCCTAACCCCACTACTCTGCGCCGGTTGGATTCTCACCAACTCCCAGTGTAAGTGCCCTTGGCACTAATTGCCCCTCTCTAGGCAAAACATGTTGATTAATAAAGTACATTTACAACAATGGCATCCACACAATCATATAACCATGGCATCATATATGAAGGACAATGTCCCTACCTCAAAGTTCTTTCAACCCCTTTTTAGTGTGCCTCGTAAAACATGTCGCTTCCGGCTTCTGGCTCGGTCCTGAAATATTAAATGTACAAGAAATAAGCCATAAGCTATCCAAGTATCATTTTAGACACTTCCATAGTGTGTTTTGTGATTATATTAGTGTATGGTGAATTTTTACCAAAATGCCCCAGGGACCCCAGCTCGGCCCTGAGTACCTAGCCCGATGGCACGTTTTTCCAAAATTTTGACTAGGGCTATCCTGACATATTTTAGCCCAAGGAATCCATTTCCGAGCTCGAAATCATAAAATTCAGTGTCAAATTATGAGAATACCCTTGACAACCCCGATTTAGGGTTTTAGGGACATTTTCGTAATTATGTTTTTTCAGCCTTCTCCGAAAAAGTGACCAACTGTAACCCCACCTATTTTTGCCTCCTGAATCCAATGGAATCATCAAATCACTGAAAATCTCACTCCTTCCCCCAAATTTGGTCTTGGCCAAAACTTTGGTCAAGAAAAAGGAAAAATTGGAGTTTTGTGTTTTAGCTTCCAAAGCTTATACATTTTCACTTCTAATCCCTTATTAAGTCATTTAAACACATAATAACCATAATTCAAAGAAATTTGTGCAGCATAACCCTTAGGTTTAGGACTTTCCAAATTTACAACTTAACCAAAAATCACCAAATCAACCACAAACCTCAACAACAACATCATACAAGAATAGATCTAAGGTTTGTGAGGTTACCTCTTGAGATCTTGAGTTCTCTCTCTCTAGACTTCCTCTCCTCTCTCTCTTTGAGCTCAAGATGTGTCTTCAAAACCATGGATTCCATGAAGAAGAGGAGTTTAGAGAAGGTTTCCATGAAAGAATACAAGAAAAATGCCTAAGAGATCAATCTTACCTTGAATTTCTTCCTCCTTCTCTCTACATCTCAAGAACTCTTCAAGCTCTCTATCTCTCTTCTTTCTCTATGGCTGGCCGAATATGTGAAGGGAATAGGAAGGAAAATGTGTTTTATAAAATATCTCTTCTTTCCTCTAATCCCTTGATTTTCAAGATGCAATCTTGTTGTAACTCTTGGCATTGAGTCTTATCTCCTTCTAAGTGTGTCATTAAACTTCCATTGGCTTTGAACTAATTTTCTCTCCCTTTTGGTTTGCATAAAACCGTCCCCCCTTATGCTCTCCCTAACCAAATGGGTTTTCTCTAACTAATCCAACCATGCACTCAAGTAGTGTACCATTATCATCATTAATCATGATTACTATATTCATGTAGCATTATTTAAAGGCAATTAGACATGTGCTCATCTTCATAAATCATAAACTAATCCCCTTACCATATGATAATGACAGTTGGCATGTTTATGAGCCAAAAAAGTATTTCTCCCTCCTATTTCTTTATTTCACAATTTATACAATCACTATTACATCTTTCTTTTTCAAATTCGCAACAATTAGCAATTTTGGAAGATTTTCTTACCAAACTTTGAAAAATCATAACTAAATTTGTAGACATCGTTTCGAAGCGATTCCAAATGCTATGGAACCCTTATTGAGTCTAGTTTCAAGAAAAAATATGGACTTTAGCCAGTTGAAAGCACATCATTCCCAGATTTCACTTCTTTGACCGCTGCTCCAGAGACTTTTTAGATTTTCTGGGCTAAATTCAAAAATCCATAACTCTTTGTACATAGCTTCAATTGATTCATATGACCTATCAAATTAAAGATTAGGATGTCTACTTTCATCCTGTAAAATTTCATAATTTTTATCATCATTTAGTCTTCCAAAACCATATGATAAACTCACTGTCTCGCAGGTGATTTCACTGAAAATACTGTTCACCTTTCAATTTTCAATATTTAATTCTTTTGACCTTAAATATTCACCATTTTAGTGAATATATAAAATAATCACAATATATTCTTGGTGAATAAAATTTGGAGTGTTACAAGTGTATAGTAAACCAATAATATATCTTTCATTTGAAAATTCAAGTATTTCATAACTCAAAATTAATTATGGATTTCGGTCAATTGGGCTATCATTTAGACCCTTACTCTAATGTAAATCTATGGGTTATAACTTTTCATGATTAATTCTTCTTCTACCCATAGAATTTTTTTAAAATAAAATCCATATTAGTTCTCCAAGAATTATATCGACTTTGTTACATTTATGTTCTTCAGGAACTAACATACATTATCGCATATTTATATAATTTTATTACTCATTAATAATAATATGCTTCAATTTGCCTCTTTTGATGCATATTCAAAATATGAAATGTTTAAGAATTTTTCACTACATAAAGAAAAATATAAGGAGATCCATAATCAAAATACATAAAGATCTTATTGCAATGGTTTGTGATGTTTAGAGGCTAAAATTAATTTGAGAGAAATGTAAAGACAAATGTAATATAATATAAAATAATGAATACTTATGATATACTTAGTCTTCTTTCAAATATTTCCTATTGTTTGATCATCCATAAATTTGTCTTGCACTATATACATAGTTCACTTACATTACAAAAATGATTTTGTCTAACAAATCATAAACTATTCATAATGAATTTTCTCATAAAATTAAATAAATTCTCATTCTCTTAATTCAAATATGATATATGATTTTTTTTTCCACAAATGTCAAATAAAGCCAATTTGATTCCAATATGTATATCATATTATATATTATATCATGATTAATGTATGAAACTTGCACATATCATATGAGAATGCTAAGGAGTAGAAAAAATGACAATACAATAAATTGGGAGAGAAGACAATAACTTATCAATACTAAAATAAAATACAAATTGTAGAGTATTTGTATGCCTTTCAATAATGAAAGTTTGGAACTAAGAAAAATTGCATATGTATGTAAGGCAACATAAGAGTGATCAAGAGGAGAAAAGAGATGGAAGACAAAGTTAAAATTAAAAATATGACTAATAATAAAATAAAATACCTTGATCTTGATGTATATGAGTTGAGTGTTTGTTGGAAAATTTATGGTGCAACAAAGAAAACCTCAATTGATGTATAAATAGTATTCGCATACACTATATACTTAAAGTTGCAAATAAAGTGTACAATTATACATAAAGAAGATAATTAAACAACTTAATTGTATAATTGAAGGTTATATGAATAAATATTGGAAACCATTTGATTTGGGAGTTATAGGGCATAATGACAATAACCATGAGGTTGTTAGAATTTTAAAAGGCCATAAAAATCATAAATATCCACACACCATAATGTTTAAATTTGTAAATAAGTTGGCATATACTAAAATTTTAAAATGACCAATAATTACCTTTTTGTCTATTTGATTTTATATATCCCTCATGTCAATATCATAATATCAAATAATAATTTCTCTCTCACATATTAATTACAATGAATTTAAATTTAAATACTAATCAAAATCAAAATCAAAATCATATAGCTTTTAGAACTTACAATTATTTCTTTTGGCTTTACAAGTTGATCATCTTTCTCCATAACTAATTTTGGTATTTTTCAAAATATCTCATGGTTTTTTTTTGGCTTCACAACCATTTTGATCTTTATTTTCAATAAATTGGTACATATTAGTCTATATGACTTCCGGTCATATTATACCATTTTTTCTATCCTTATGACTTCTAGTCATAGTATAACATTTGCTCATAATTTTAATCACCTTAGAAATGTTATTATTTCCACAACTGTAGTTCAATAGTCAAGACAGTATTCTTAGCTTTTAACTATTAATTCCACCAATGCAATGTGATCATGTTCATTTTCACTCTTACATATGTTCTTTGCTTCAATAGCATCATCAATTTCTCCAAATATTGGTCTTTAGAACCATAGCAAAAATCTTGCAAAGCTAAAAAAAAAAATTTTATTTGTTTAGTTTGATATTTGAACCTTTAGCCTTCAGGGCAATGTTTTTGTAACCGGACCAGATCGGATGGCCGGACCGTCAGCCGGAGAAAAGAACGGCTTGGCTCAGACATTGAGACCGTTTGAGTAGTTAGACCGGATTGAGCAATCGGAAACCACCTTTTAAGCCGTTGGCCGGAATCTAGCCGGGAACCGGAACAGATTATTAAGAACCGGATGAGTCTTGAAAATGAGGCAAATAAAGATCAAAAACAATGAAAGATGAGCAGAGCGAGAAGGAAGATCAGGATTGAAGACGAAGAGCAAAAGAGCAAACATGATTATTGAAGAACACGGTGTAAAAGTCTTATCTGTGACACAAGATCAATTCTCTCTTGAAATGAAACAAGAAATATGATCTTCCTCGGACTCTTCTCCAACCTTCATGCCCATCTTTCATCGCCGGAACATCTGAAACAAATGAAATGAGGAAGAAAAGAAGGATGAAGAGGCAATTGCTGGAGAGAGGGAAAAAAACCCGTGACTGTCCTCGTTAGCCGTGACCTTGAGCAGTGAAATCGTCTGCAACACGTTTCAACTTTTGACCCATTCAATTCAAATAATCAATTTTTTTGTTAAATATTTCTCTAATAAAACTTATTATTTATTGTTCATAAAAATATTTTTATTATATTCATAAAAAAATTCCCTTCTCATTTTTGACCGGCGCTCCTTACTTTTACTTCTTGAAATATGTAAAGATGACAAGACTTCATTATTTTTAATCAAATCTTCATTTACACATGTTTTCCATTTTAATTTCTTTTTTTAGTATTACTCCCTCCGTTCTAATTATAAGATAAAATTGATTTTTTTGGAAAAATTAATTAAGCTAATTAAATTATTTTAAAGTATTTATTATATGCATCTTTTTATTCTCAAATGGTAGATATCTTCTCATTCTTCTCAAATGCCTCATTTATCTACATTCTCTTGTTTGTTATTTTAAAAAGGTTAATATATTTCACACATGCAAATATATATACATACATATATATATATATATATACATACATACATATATATATATACATACATACATATATATATATACATATATATATATATATATATATTTGTTGGGCAGCAAGATAAGTGCTTCAACTCTGTCTTAGAGTTAGATGTAAAGGTTTAGAATTGTTTAAAAAAAAAGAAGAACATATTAATTGAGTTATTTTATTTTAATAATTTTATACCAAAAGAACATATCAACATAATCAAATTTGTATAAC
This sequence comes from Inga oerstediana, assembly GCA_963210345.1. Classification (NCBI taxonomy): domain Eukaryota; kingdom Viridiplantae; phylum Streptophyta; class Magnoliopsida; order Fabales; family Fabaceae; genus Inga; species Inga oerstediana. The sequence continues at coordinate 62,981,542 of OY723401.1, read as the reverse complement.
CCTTGAGTGGTGGATATTTTAAGCACTTATCTTGATGGGTGACAATTGATGAGGTTTTTAAATGGTGTTTTGTGACTTTACTAACTTCATATGAAATTAGACTAATAACTAATTATTGTAATATATATATATATATAATATTTTTAAATTTAATTATTACATCATCGGTTCGGCTAAACGGCTCAACCGATCTAACCAGTTGAACCTTGACCCGTTGACCTTTTTGGCTTGACTTCCTGTTCGGCTTTTAAAACATTGCTTTAGGGCTTTGATATTTGTAACAATTAAATCATTAAAGTGCCAAATTTTTTCTTGTCAATATTACAATTTAATGAAACCAATAGTGTTCTTTCTTATAAGAACTATTACAAAAGTGATGTAACTTCTGGTCATCTAATCATGACATTAAGAACATTATGGCTTCTGGCCTCTCGATAAAATTAAAATACCATAAATAAATTAAGTAAATTCAAATTCATAATCAAATATAAATAATAGATAAGCCCGTGATCATATAGACTACATTATATGATTATATGTAATACTATTATATATTAAGGTAATATAATAAACAAATGAAAATAAAAGATTGACATAATGATATAACAATAATATATTAACATAAATAAATTAAATGAAAAAATAATAATAAAACAGGATGAAATAAATAACATAAAATAAAGAAACATAAACAATAATATATAACATAAACTGTAAATAAAATAAAGAAATATAAATGTTAAATAAGTAAAAAAAAAAAAAGGAATGAAACATAAATAAAATGAAATAACATAATATAACAACATAAAATGTAAAGAATACTAGAATATAAAATAGAGAAATATAAATTTTGCATAATAAGAGATTACCGTAAAATGATAAATAAAAGTGAAAGGAAAGAAAACTTGCGAAGGACAATAAAGCAACAATAATCTCAAATCTTAGCCATAGAACACGATATATAAAATAATCTGTAAAACAGTTTCTTTAATTCCATATAATGGCTTATATTATCCTAGATATACATGTAAAAGATAACAACAGGAAAGATAAAAATAGATGCGTAAAAGAAAAGTAATAAAAATAATATAGAACAATAGATCGATAATATAAACTAGAAAATAAAATAACATAGAGAATAAATAATATAAAATATAGTATGGAAATGAAAAAGTTAGAGAGTAGAAGAGATAGAAAACTAGACCATAGGCCTTCTGAGCGAACTCGTGCTGATAACGTGTTATGAAATCAAAGAAATATAAGAGATTGAGATTAAGAGATGAAGAAAAACAAGAGAGAATTGTAAATATGAAGAGTGGAGAAGAGCTTTCATTCATATAGCATTTTCATGTGTTTTCAATCCTTTATATTAAACCTCTATATATAGGCCTCCAATTCTCCAAAGAGTTACAATGTCATAAACATAAGAATTAACACACATTATGTTGGAGTTACAATGTCATAAACATAAGAATGATCTACAACATAAAACTACATAAAGTCATGGGAGGTTATAAATTTTATGGAATCCTAAGAGACTATGAACATCCATTACCATAATATTCATAATATATATAAATATTTTACTTATCAATATGAATTAACTTAGGGCCCATTTGGTTTAATTGCAAACCCCGCTAGTAATGCAATGGAGTGCAATATAATAAAGATTACCATCAACATGTTTGGTTGCTTATTAATAAGATGTGGAGAAATTATTTTTTATATTTAAATTGAATTATGAAAGGTCCAAAATACCCCTTAAAACAATAGAAAAAAAACCCTCCATCCCCAATCATCTCCTGCCCCCCCCCAAATAACAGCGTCAGTGCAAAACTCAAACAAGAATAAGCAAGTTAAAAAAATTTTTGAGCAGATCTGAGCAGTAAGGTCGCATACTAACAATGTAGGAAAAATATTAATAACTAAAAAGGAGATTAGGCGTACCTGGACAAATCCATGTTCGGATCCGGGTCAAAGCTCCAATACTCCATACTTGTGCCCACACAATTATTAGACTACTAGAGCCTAATTGTGATTTGCACAGAAGATCACCAGAACCAGAAAGATGGTAGGAGAGAAGGGAATTGCCAGAAAACTAAATGGCGGGGTGAATTGCAATTGAGGAGGCACACCCTATTTATAGCGGTTTATGGAGGCCACTAATTAGGAAACGTGTACACTCCTTCTTAACCTCCAAGACAGCACTTAATTGTCCCTCAATTAATTCCATAATTATGGTGATTTGTTCATCTTTTAACAAATCCATAATTATTGCTGAAATATTCCCAAATCTGCATTTTATACTGATTTTATTCTTATTTGATTAGGCTACTTATTTCCTAATCAAATAGTCCAGCCCATCAAGGGCGGACTTGGACCTAAAGTCCAACATCTCCCACTCGCACTTGATGGGCCTCCCATCGTGCGTGCATTACTCTTTCTTCTTTTATACTTGGCGTCTGCCGTGACTGCGTGGGCAAAAACGTCTTTCAGATTTGGTGCTTGTGATACTAGAAATCCTTTATATCGGACCAGCATCCAAGGACACCCTTTATATATAACCGTAAGCTATATGTTCATTGCCTCATATGCCCCAGATTCTCCCATACACATTACTCATGGCATATCTAATCCCTCTAAACTCAGATTGCCTTCCACGCACATAGTATCCGCACTTACTAGCTACACACAGAGCTAGTAAGGGGTCGACCACAGGTACTAGCACATCTTATGTATCTAGGAGTAAATCTTCCTTTTTGACTAATCATCAATCCATCTTGACTTGGTCGCTTTCCTAGTTTTCACTCGTTTGACCGAATCGAGTGTGATCATGGAGCTTCAGCTAAAGTAGCTGTCACCAAACCAAGCTTTCATGATGTCACCTAAGTCTTAAGGGCATCGTGGAAGTATTCTTCCTTCCTGGGACTCATACTGTGGTGAACTAGGGATCTTTCACCCACATCCCATGTTGCAGTTTAACTCTCAAGCATATGCAGTATAAATTGCATGCTACGGTGAATGGTTTGAGGTGTACGTCAATTTCTTTTCTTTCACCATACAGACATTAGTTCCAAAATGTACTCAACATTTGAACCAAAACTTTCTTTTTCACAATATCTCTTTTGTGAAAAAGAGTTCTTTGCCTGGCTACAGGTCTATGTTCATGCTTCGATCCATTTTTTGTGTATATGCACACATGTGGATCTCATCTCAGTCTAACTGAGGCGACTCAAACGCAAAGATTCTTCTCAACCATCTCATGGTGATCATTTGCTCGTCTTACCTTCCCATGCCCCTGCAAAAACATGGGAAGACTGTTGTTCGTGTGAGTGAACCAACCTCTTTTGACCTGTACGACATACAAAACTGTATACCTTTATGTATTTACTCATAACATACATACCATTTCTTTTATCTGCACATAAAAGAAGTTCACGACCTTATATTTTATTTGCGCCAATAAATTTTCACTAACTCAATGAAAATCAAGCTATGGGCTCAATAAGGGGATCTACCAACATTCTGTCAGTAGAAGGTCATTGAACTATCGCTTTCCCTCTTTGAAAGCATATCTCTCATAGAGATGTATCAAAAAGTATGTTTCGCCTTGCTGTGATACTTAGGATCCTCATCATAAAATATTATCGTTTGGATCCTTCTATCCACCATTCATTCCCAATCTCTCATAGGAATTACTTTAGCCATATGGCACTTTGAATGATGGCAGAACATGCCCTACGTTCTATTTCCATGGATAACAGGAAAAATACTATGTATATTTCCTTACTCCATCACCATTTGCCTAGGTCTTGTATTGGAGTATCCTTTCAAAAAGGAAAGTTGTTGTCTTGACAACTTAATCCACGGTTATTCTCATAACCCATTTCATAGCAGGACCAAAAAGCAACTTCCAAGTCTGACCAAAAAATATTTGGTCTTATGTACACCAATGTGCACATTCATATTATCAACTATAGTCTCACATGGGACTCTATCCACCTTTCTTATGTTGGATTCCTTATAGGACATGTAACCTCTTTAGGTTTATGCCCTTGACTTCAGGGGTGTCCATGGGTTTGCACTTTGACATCCTAAGATGTCTAAGGATTACACTTGTACATGTCTTAGGTGGAAAAGACTGTATCTTTCTTGTGCAACTTCGTTTATCTTGTATATTAAGATATTTGTTCAACCCATGACTTTCTTAACTCAGAATTTAAGGATTCTCTAATCCTTTATTCCTTTGACTCCCTTGACACTTGTTTCATATGTCACTTGACAAAGGATGACTTCACAAAGAATCATCACTAGACCATTTGGAACTTATGTAGTGTTCTTCGATTATTTCGAGGTCGGTGAGGCTTTCACCTTGTGAAAACCTCATATACTACTATTTGGGTGATAGTTTCTACGAAGCCCTTAAGCTGCTTCATGTAGAGTTCATCATCCAATTTCCAAAATCCCAAATTGGAAAGTGGTCTTTACATCATCTTGATGCAATTTTCAAGACTAAGCTTGTTGTCATAGCCAAAGTTCAGAGTTAATACACACAATGGACAACCTTCCATTGTATTACCCCTTAGCCACTAAGTGTTTTAGGTTCTACATGCCCCCAACAGATTTGAGAACCTACTTGTTCCCAATCGCCTCTTGGCTAGGTGACAAATTACCCAAACACGTATTTGGCTTAAAAAGAATCCAAATCCTCCTGCATGACACTTTGCAATTCATCTTAGCAGGTCCTTCTAGTGTCTTTCAGACACTTATAGGTAGTTGTCATCACCTTCTAAATGATGAAGAGAGCATTCAATCCATTAGGGAATCTATCCCTTATAGTCATTCGCTAGATGATAATTTGCTCCGAGGTGGATTTCATAGGATTCTTTTCCTATGTATGAGTGAGGTAATTCTCTCGTAACTTACCTCTTACCTCTTTCGTTGTGAAAATGGTCTCAATCCTCCCACTCGGATCAGTGAACTTAGGAACAGTTGGTTATTCCTTGTCACTTGTGAACCTCTTAAAGAGATTTATTGTGATTAATGCTTATTCCCTGCTAGGAAATCTGGGTTTTATGAACGTTGTGTCCCACGGTTTTCTCTCAGTCACTGAACCATCATCATTTTCACTAATGAAGACGTGTCATGTCATCTCACAAAGAGATACCTTGTATACCTTAGCCCTAATCTTCCTTACTCATAGGAAGAAGTGTGAATATAAAGTTGATGACCCTTATGGTCTTAACGTACTTGGCTCTGGTCTAAGGCCCATCCACGATTCATAGGGTAAGGTCGTGACTGACGTAGAGGGCATTTGATTAAGTGTGAATATAATAGCTGCAAGTCTACCTACCAACATATGGCTGATAGCCTTATTGATGCCATTATGTTCACAACCAATTCAAGGAGAGGTCTATCTCTCCATTTCAACAACTCTATTATGTTGAAGGGTTCTAGGTATTTATAGTTGCCTAACAATGCCTTTCTTGTACACAAAACAGCTTGAACTAAGCACATGGGTGTCTTTAACCCTTGTTAGTTCAAAAGGTCTTATCCTTTCAGTTTCACTGATTCCTGACTAGATCAGCCATTATCTAATAGCTTCACACTTGCCAAAAATCAGGTAAACATTACTGTATTTTGAGTAAACGTCCACAACGTTAACGAAACACTTAAGCTCTTTGTGTTTTGCCCTCACGTTTATTGGTTCACTAACATCATAATTTGCCAATTGCAGTGGATTTTCTCAAAAATGTTTCTTTGTCTTTCTTGCTAGGTAGAATGAGTTCTCAACTTATTCATAAGGGTATTAAACCTTTAGCACACATTATTTAGCAAATACTCTTTTGCTAGTTTGATCATTCCCTTTGATCAAGGTGTACATGTGGCAAGAAATGGAATCTTTTATCCCTAAAAAAGAAACATCAGAATCCAACAAAGGATTTGAGAATCATAGTCCCATCGATCCTTAACTAAAGAGATAGCAAAGATGTGATTCTGTCAGTTGCAATTGCATGGAGTGAATCAGGGTGGTTTATCTATGCAGAGTTAACATGCAAGTTCCAATCCCTTGATTCTATCTCTTCATCGATTTGCATTTGACATAAAGCCATATGCTTCATTTGAAACATCCACAACTTATGTGGATTGCTACTTTTACAACCCTTAAGGATTATCAACGTAGCTTTTCATCTTTGTAGAAACCATTGATTTCTTCTAGATCAAGTTTTCCTCATAGGTTCCTTGCCCTTAGGCATGGAGGATGGATCCTCCCACTCTTTAGCTAAGTTCGTCTGACTGATGGATCTTAAATCCTTCAGTCTTTCACACTCAAGTTCAATATGGCAAATCATATTGCTGAAAGGTTATAATATGCATATCAGAGGCAATCTTTACTTTCGTATACGCCTACTCACTGGAAGACATGGCTCACTCCCACTCACTGGGAGATATAGCTTCCTCCCACTCACTGGGAGATGTCTTATCACAACATACACTTGTTGTTTGTTAGAAAGAACTTAGCATTTAGTTTTATCTCAACTTCTTAGTTTGACATCTGCCTCAAGTGTTGCCTAAACAACATGTTAGGGCTTAGTACACTATGTTAAAACTTAACTTAGTTTTAACTTTACGGAAGAAAATCACCTATTTCACTATCTTCCAACACTATCCACACAGCTTGGATAAGGTTACATTGCTCAAACCATCATAAGTTTGAGCAATATTATTCTTTCTATGCTTGATAGCATAAACCTCTTATATCCTTCAGTTGCTTCAGCCTTTAAATGCTGAAGACTAGTTGGTAGGATGTCCCTGACATCTCATTCTTCTTGAATGAAAGAGATTTGAGAGTTTTTAACTCCACAGATATCTCTATTGAGCTTGCCTTCATAAGCTCAGTCAAATAGACTTGGTCATAATTTGTCACTTAGACGATTATGGTATACAAATCTTATTTGTTCAAATAAGACAAAGGATAATTAGATAATGAGTTCACTAGTTTCATGTTCATGAGACAACTATGTTGACTCCCATCCCAATCATACTAGTTAGCTCATCACCCTTTTAACCACAGTCTTCATTTGAACACTTTCCCCTTTGGATTTCTAGACGTATTCCAGAAAACTCCCACTCAATGAAAGAGCAGTTATATTAACAAGATAATAACACAATATCATCTAACTAACATGAATGTTCAAGAAAACAAGAAGAGAATATACTGAATTCAATTCTAAAAACTATCAGAGAATTTAATCTTAAATTCAATGGAAAAACAAGAACATTCAAAAAATTTAAGCCTCATACTATTGTCTCTTAACTAGGTTCTCCTTCTCATAGGCCCTTCTGACCATATTAACTCATGTAGCATCTAGCTACAATGTCAAGCTCCTCTTTGCCATGTTTACATCCACTCATTTGGATGTATTTGCAGCATACCTCCCACTTGATGAGATGATTCTCACATCTCTATCTGTCTTGTCCTTTGTCACAACATATGTGATAAAAGGTTGACTTTTAGAAGTCATTGCCTCAACATTTGGCAAGACTTATTATTATTCAATAATCATTGAATAATTTTAAGTTGCTGCAATTTTTTAGGTTTTATCTCTAAGAGTTTGAGTCAAGGTTGGATAGGATTTTATATTCAAAAACTCATTTGAATAATCCCTTACTTTTAAAGAATCTTTCAGCATTTAACCTTATGTTGCAACTGAAGAATACTCATAAAAAAAAATAAGCCAACTTATCCCAAAAAATAATAGAACCAACATTGATTCAATTCCAACGTTTTTGGGACCCTCTAAGTGCACATAAGCACCTTTTTGACTCAAAACAGATCCAAACATGCTTCAAATATATGCAAATTATATATCAAATTGAAGCTCTCGAATTTAGGAATTTTTAGGAACCAACCACGTCTCAATTGGAGGCCCCATGCGCCCTCATGCACCCCTAGAAGGTCTCTGGATCCAAAACTCCTAAAAAATTGGAAAATTCTAGAATTGGCCACTCTCGGCGGTAGCACGTGACGTACACGCGCCGTTCCAAACAACTTCACGCGCCGTCCTCTCTCCGCGGTGCTTGCCACGTGTCAAACGGAGGTCCCAGTGGGTCCCACGCGCCCTACGCTTTTTTTTTTGGTCAACAGTCAACAAATGAATGTTGATCGTTGACCGGTCAACGTTGACTGGTCAACCGTGACCCGTCACCGCTGATGTGTCATTGACGTGGCGCTGACATGTCTTGGTCAACGGATGACGTGGCCTCGTTGACCGATGCTGACATGGCGTTTGGCGCTGCCATGGCGACCGCTCATTGGCGCCACATGTCATTGGTTGACCGATGACGTGGCGTTGACTACCACGTCATCGTCTTCAACCTCCAGCCGGGTCAACCCGACCCAGTTGGAGCTCCGACGAGTCATCGTGACCCGCCAACTTTGAGAGGCCATATCTCCCTCGTTTTAGCTCCGTTTTTCGCGTTCTTGGTGTCGTTGGAATCGTAGTTCGGCGAACTACAAGTCTATGGCATTTATTTGATCTTAAAACCTCTGTTTCATTGATCAAATCACGAGTGAAGTTGCGGCGGTGACTAACGACCCGCGAACTTCTTTCCTTTGTTTTTCCCTCATCCGAACTCCGTTTGACGTGTTCTAAGCATCGTTGGAATAGTCTCTTCGAGATCTACGCATCCATGTCCTTACTTTGGGCAAAAACACTGAGTTTCAAAACACCCAATTTTTCTCGACGTTGTCGGCGCGACGTAATTCGACCGGATGTGTGTCTCTGTGTTTCAAAGGCTCTTCTAACCTTTGAGGGGTCAAGTCTTTTCTATTTTTAGTTCCACATAGGTTCCAAAAACACCCAACTTGAAAGAGATCGAAGAAGTAAAGAGAAGAGACGAAGGAAATCGCATATGAGTTATGCGTGTAGATACATATATCTATAATTGAAGGAGGAAAACAAGCAGGAACCTAGTATTTTATGTGTGCATATTGAGCTTCATGGTCGAATATCAAATCTAGAAGGAAGAAACCGAATGCACACAGACGCACATATACATACGTATATTATCAAAAAATGAGGCATAAAAAAATATTCAAGCATGTTCAGATATTGCAGCTCAGTGCAACAAAATAAAGAGAATATGCGTGAACAATCTATATACAGATTATATATGTATGAACAATATATACAGTATATACTTTCATATATATATACACACACAGTAGCACAGCGGAAATAAACACGATGAGGATATAAACAAAAATATATCATATTATTATTCACAAAGAATAATCACAGCCTCAAGGATCAAATGGCTCTGATGCCAATGTAGGAAAAATATTAATAACTAAAAAGGAGATTAGGCGTACCTGGATAAATCCATGTTCGAATCCGGGTCAAAGTTCCAATACTCCATACTTGTGCCCACACAATTATTAGACTACTAGAGCCTAATTGTGATTTGCACAGCAGATCACCAGAACCAGAAAGATGGTAGGAGAGAAGGGAATTGCCAGAAAACTCAATGGCGGGGTGAATTGCAATTGAGGAGGCACACCCTATTTATAGTGGTTTATGGAGGCCACTAATTAGAAAACGTGTGCACTCCTTCTTGCCCTCCAAGACAGCAATTAATTGTCCCTCAATTAATTCCATAATTATGGTGATTTGTTCCTCTTTTAACAAATCCATAATTATTGCTGAAATATTCCCAAATCTGCATTTTATACTGATTTTATTCTTATTTAATTAGGCTACTTATTTCCTAATCAAATAGTCCGGCCCATCAAGGGCGGACTTGGACCTAAAGTCCAACAAACAAATTGAAAGAAAAGAAATACATGAATCAAGTTAAAAACGTGGGTTCTAATTGTACAAAGGGACAAAAAAATTAATCTTCTATATAGATATAAACCACAAAACACAGATATGTGAAGGAGAGGTTTACAGATTCGAATGTTCATAGAGATCTAAAGCGAGGGAGACAATATGCGCTCACAACTTCAATCATTGATGGTGAAAGATGGACATGGTGATTTGTAATGGAATGATAGAGATAAAGGAGAAGAACTAAGAAGGAGACGAGGATAGTGAAGGGAAGGAGAAAATGGAGAAGGGTTGGAGAGATAGAGAAAACACTGCCTTTAGCCGATTGGGGGTGGGGGTGGCCGTCGACAATGGAGAATGAAGGAGGAGACAAGAAAAAAATAACAAACGTGATTGGAGGATAAATAGAACTTTTTGAACTATGCAATGAGTGATAATGGGGATTTATAGGGGGAAGCTATGAATGACCATTACCAATTTTTTGGTAATCATCTTTACCATGGTAAAACCTATTACCAAGCTAAAGAACAATGAAACATGTTTTTCTTGCTAATGCAATGTTGATTACCATTGTAGACCTGCAATGCAATTGAACCAAATGGGCTCTTAATTCTATTTTTTCAAATGCCTTTTTCTTTTAGTTTTAAAAATGGTATTTTGTTAAAGAAAACAATTATATTTTGAGAAAAACATGTTATATTTATATCAATATTTTAAAAGTCAGACCGGACGATGAGCCGCAAAGGTTAGGCAGTCATGGTCTAATGGTAAGATCAGTCAGGCCGTCCAATCCGGTTGGTAATGCAATAATTAAATTTAAATTAATATTATATACATATATAATTATATAAACATGCATAATTAATCTAATTAAAAATAATATTACCTACATATATAATCATATCAACATTTCTCACCCCTTCATATTCATTTTTCAACCTCTAAATATTATGTATATATTAATTAGAAAAAAAGAGATAAGAATATACCGTGTAAAATGACGAGACGAAAAGTAATTTTAAAAGTAAAAAGATTGATAACTTTAAAAAACATTTATAATTTAAAAATATTAAAAAAAACAATCATTTATATTTTTAATTGAACAAAAATATGTACCCGCCATCAATTTAAATATATTTAATACTAAATCTTCTTCTTTTGATAGATTTTTATTGAAAAATCTGAATTAATATAATCACAATCAAAATTACCACGAGTTTAGCATCCATAATTCATGTTCTTCAAAACAAACTTTCTCTATTTTGGTAGATTTTTATCCATAAATCCTAATTAATATAATCGCAATTAAAATTAAAATTCCCACAATTTTAGCAACCATGATTCACGTTCTCCAAAACAAACTTTTTCTGTTTTCCTCACTTTCATCATTCTCGAAAGCTCGATCTAAGATGTTACTCTTTACCGTCTACATCCACCATCATAGTTTCAAAACTCAAAGAAATCTTGTTTCAAATCTACATCTAAACTAATGAGTTGATTTTTATGGTTCCTAGTCCGTATTGATTTTCATTTTTCTTCCTCGGTCGTCTTTTTATTCTTCTTCATATTTCAATTTGTGATTTTCCTCCGACCTAAAAACCCGACCAATTCTCTTCAGTCCATTTCGGTTTCCGGCTTAAAAGCCGGTTTGTAGAGATCCATCCCGGTTCAATTGCTCGAATAACCCAAAGTAAGAAAATCAACCGCGCTTCCCTCCAGTCGACGGTCATACCGGTTCAACCGTCCAGTTCTAAAAACATTAATTTATATAATTAGCTAATTTAGCTATATTTCTTCATCTAGTTAAGTTAGTTAAATAATTTTTATATTAAAGATGAGGAATATCTATCAATTATCTATTATTATCTATAAAAGTTAAGGTGTGGGGCAAAAAAAAAAACTCTATAAAAGTTTAGGTACCCTGCCCAACCCCAGAGCAAAAAGAGCCCGCAATGTGGTAGGCCTTCCAGCTTGACTTGTAGCCATCTTGCCATGCGGGGCACCTAAGTCTCGCGTATATTAAAGGAATTAAGTGCATCCAGTATCATGAGATATTATTTTTTTAGTGTGTTTAGTACCTAAAATATTTTATGGTATATCTAATATCATAAAATATTTTTTTTAGGGGCGTCTATCATCCTAAAATATTTTTTTCTGCAATTTTGCATTTAAAAAATTAAATAATTTAGGGTTTTAATACACTTAGAAAAATACTTTAGGATGTTGGATGCACAAAAAAATAGTTTATGGTACTAGATTCACTTAAAAAAATATTTCAAGGTGTTGCCAGAAAAAAAAACTTCAGGATACTGGGTGCCACACAAAATACTTTAGGGCATTTGATGTATATAAAAAAATATTTCAAGGTATTGGATGCACTTTAACTCTCATCCTTAACTCTATATTTAATAAAGGGTGAAAGTGCAAAAATACTAATGAACTTATACTTAATGTAAAAAATAGTCATAAACATTTATCCGATGCATAAAATATCTATGAACTTTAAAAATTGAAAAGCAACGGACATTACGTGGTTTTAACAATATGTCATTTTTACTCCGATTTTAAAATTCATGAGTATTTTTGCAATTGAGAAAAGTTTATGTGCATTTTTGCACATTGATATAATTTTATAGGTATTTTCACTCCATATCCTTTAAATAAAATATCTCTTCAAAAAGTAGTTCAGGTGCTGCTAATATGTCTTATTAATGTATAAAACCAACCCCCCACACAAAAAAACAATATATATAGCGTTAAGGTGTAAACTTGTCCTTAAAGTGTAAATTTTTCTTGAAAGTTTTTTGAGGAGTAATATTACTCTAAGAGTTTTTTTAGGCTCAATATTTATTTGGAAGTGTTAAAATGGAACAATATTGCCTATTTCCGTTAAAAGTTAAGGGTCAACGTCAATTTTTCTAATGGAATAAAATAATATTGCTACGTTTTGAAACTTTCGGGGTAACATTAAACTTAAAAAAACTTCAAGGATAACATTACTCCTTAACGAAAACTTTCGAGACTGATTTGCAACTTAACCGTGTATATATATCAAACTATGGAAGCATTGGAACAAAGAATTTAGGCTTCACAGTTATCGTACGAAATTATGCCTTTTCCAAATAAATTAAATCACGAAATTAGAGTAGAATCATGAAAATAAATATTCGTATGTCTTACAAAAAATGAAAATTAAAACAAACAAAAACAAAATTCTATTTAACTTCAACTGAAATAATTAAAATTGAAGTCATGCCTAGACCTACTACTAATAATTTTCTTTTTTAACTATTAAGGGACATTTTAGTCTTTTAACAATCTTCAGAAATTCTTAATTAAGACTTTTAAATATATTGGAAATTTGTTAAAAGTACATAGCTTTGATATTTCGGATATTGTTGTATAGAATTTTCGTAATAATAACAATACCAATTTACATATAATCTCATCCAAAAAAGTTTACTTGTAAAATTTTAAGATTTCACTAGACTACTTATTAATAATAAGAATTACATCTGAAATATTCCTAGTGATGGCCAAATAATAATAATAATAATAATAATATTTTAGTAGGACATCGCAAGATTTTACTATAGAATTGGACAAATAGAAGTATTGTAACATAACTCAGTTTATTTGGCCAAAAAAAAAAAACCATAACTCAGTTTAAAAAAACAAAAGTAGTTGTAATAATCTTAATAATCTTTCATCGTTACTATCTCCAATTTTCTGGGGTTCCGCCTTCCTTGATCAAAAGTTACCAAAAGCTCAAAACCCTCATTGGGGTTTAAGCTGAACCGTAGATCTCACACTCTTTCTTTCTCAGCTAAGTGCGAAAACAGAAATCGCGAAAATGAATCGAAGCGCTAAACTTTCCATCTTCAATGTGATCTACCGATATCCTTTTCGTCACTATCCAAAACCAACTTCATCTTCCCCACACACACCTTCAGTAATTCTCTCAATATCTTCTTCGCACCGATCTTCATCTCCAGAACTATCCATTCCCACCATAGCTGCCTCAAATTTTCACTCTTTCTCGATCATTCCTCGATCATATTTCATGGCCCAGCAGTATTATCTGAGGAGCTACAATTCCGGGTCGGATAGTTCGGGATCCGAGTTGGACAAGGACAAGGAAGTGGACATGATTAATCTGAAGTTTGCAGAAGCGAGGGAAGAAATTGAGGCAGCATTGGAGTCGAAAGATACTGTGTATTTCAACGAAGAAGCAGAGTGTGCTCGTGCTGCTGTCACTGAAGTATTGGAAATGTTCGAGGGATTGTTGGCTAAGTTGCCAGAAAGCGAGAAGGCAGCAATACAGAGATCAATGGGGTTGAAGATTGAGCAATTAAAAGCTGAGCTTAAGCAGTTAGATGAGTAAGAGATGGTTTTTTCTCCTCTCTCATTCTTCATCTAAATTTGTTTCTTGGTGAATTACTGAGCGATATGTCTCAAGATTATAATAATAGAATTATTTGCACTGTTAAATTGAATGTAACTTTGAATCAAATGTATTGGCTGTATGGCCATATTCCTTGAGATTGACACCATTAATCCTTATACGCAGTCTATCAAATGTTGTTACTTTTTTTCTTTATTCGTTTGGCTTGATCTTTCTTTTTTGTTGGGGATCAGTGTTCTACCATTTTCTCTAACACTTTGACAAATTGGTTTTACTGTTTTGATGGTTGGTGACTTGTAACTTTGCAAGAGCTTTTCTGAGGTGTTGGTCATCAAAGAATAAATTGATTAAATATCGCAAGATGAGATTCTGTGACGTTGGATTTCTACCACTAAGTAGTTAAGTTGATTTTTGCATCATTTAGAATGCAAGAAGAGTTATGCACGTTAGCTCTCACACACAGTTTTAGCTCTGATGTGATTAAGCTAGTTGTCCCGCTCTTCATTCTACTAGCATGAACAGCTTACCGCACATAGGAGTGTTCTACATATCAGAAGTACAAGCGTTAAACTCGAGTCTCTAGTACAAATTAACAAATTTAGTTTTGTAATTTTCTTGAAACTGCCTTCTAAAATTGCCTTTTTTTTTTGGGGACTTTTTAGATACACTTTAGGAGATGCTTGTGAAGAGAGCTTTTGGCTTTCTTTTGTTTCTAGAAAACCAAAATATACTTAAGCTTCTTGGCAAAGCATATTGTTGAAATATTTTGCTTGTTTTAACTTGTGGATTACGTTTTGAAGAATTTTCAGAATAAGAAGTTTCAGTTCAAAGCTCAGCTTAGAATGTTGATAAAGTTTCATTCTGCAAATGTCATAAATAATTCAATCTTTCCAAGCTCTCACTTGATGTAGCTGATGACATATTTGTATTAGAAAAGGTATTTGGGCTGAAACATTTTAAAATTTGCTAAATTTACAGAGCAAGTGACACATTCTCTTAAGAAGAATCTAAATTTTTGTGTCTCATGGGCGTATGCATCCCAAAAGGCTTTGCTAGGTGATGGCCCATACTCTCTGGGCCAATTCATCCCTCACACAATAGCTCTTTGGCTTTGAAGCATGCAGAAAGAACAAGCCTTCCAGATCAATTTAGATAGGATAATGAAGAGACAATGATCAATTTCATGAGTCCTAACATTTGATTATAGAGGCTATATGATGTGAGTGACAACACAGGTCACAGGTTTAAACTCTTAATAGAAAACCCATGATTGGTTTTATTACTGTTTTTAACATCTTCATTGCTTCAGTAAGATAGAACTACTGAACAAAAGAGGTATAACTAGAATGGAAGCAAAATGTTATCAGAATTGATCATATAACAACTTGCCTTAGGCCATTCCCAACCATGTTAACTCAGAAGCTCCATAGATTTTACATTTCATGGATCTGACAAACAATTTAGTTGAATTTTTTATCAATGCTGACAAGTGACATGGATGTGTGCTGCTGGCTATGTTTCTCTGTGGTTAGAGGTGTGTGATATTTGGAATATTAGAAATTATGAATTCATTCTTCAGAGCATAATGGACCAGAATAACAAGGAGTTTCTTCGTTTTTGGGGAGATTTTTACCTTTCTGAGATAGATTAGGATGTAATATTTGACATGCAGGTCTTGTGAATTTTCAACTTTATTAATTGGAAGATCCTTTTGTTTGTCATTGCCCCTCAATTATGGTGCTAGTAATGCTACAGGCCAGTGAGTTGTTGTCAAGTAAAAGCATTGTCATCTTTCTAAATGAGCCTGTACCTGGTAATGACCACATGATATTCAGCATGTAGTTTACGATTGCTGAATAGTCAATGCCAAAAGAAACTTTATTCATGAACATTGGGTGAGAAGAGAAGGTGTGCAATGCATATGGACAAAATGAGTGTTTTCAACGATTTTGCGGTTCCCATTTGCCTGCTTAACCCCCCCCCCCCCCCCCCAACTTCTGCTATTTTGGCCTTATGAAACTTAACTTTCATGATAGTCTGGTCTACCTGGGTTCATTTGTACTTTTGCTGAATTCTATACCACACATGTCAATTTAGAAGTTAAATCGGATAATAATTCCTCATGCAGTGTGGGTCAGTTGTGATTGGTTTCTACTTGTTTAGTTCCAAGCATGTCTGTTGGTCTTTCATTGTCAGCAATTAAAAACAAGATATCTGTTTCCTCTATTCACATTTTGTGGGGTTGTTCCCACATTATCCATATCGATAAGATGAGAGAAGAAAACACCTTTTTTATGTACTAACTCCTCTTATTTGTATGTCATCCAATCTGTATTTTTTAAGTACTATCAGTTACTGGTTATCTGAGATTAACAAGTAACTTCTCATCCAATGGTGATTACAAAAAAAAAAAAAAAAAGATTTTGAAAATTGATCCTTTAGTACTTAATATAAAAGCTATTTAACTAATTTGGGTATATTAAGGAAGTTAGATAAATTAGTTAATTGTAATACTTAAGAAATGTGACCTAATCTTCCTTAAATACTCTTGTGCAACAAATGTCTTGTAACTGTTTGAATTTGATTTCTACTATTATTTTTTTGAGGGAGTATGAATAGGGGTAGTTTATGCAAACATTGTATTACATTTAGAACTAACACTAATCCCCAACTAGCTTCTATGTTTAGGACCGGAGGAGTATACAGATTCATCTTCTCTCGAAACTCAACCTTCAACTTGATATCACTGTTGACTCTTGATAAGCTTGAAGACTAGCAATAATAGAAAATGAAAGAACAATACATAATGGTGGCCAACAGTATGTATAGAGCTTATATGAATTACTCACACCCCTCATTGCTACATTGCAAATTGATTTATTCTCAAGCAATTTTATTGAGCTGATATATTAATCTATGGAATATATGCATGATGCTGTTGTGTCTTTATATGACCGTGAAAATAACTGTTAAGGACTAGAGCCATACAGCCCATACTTGCCCAGACAAGAAAAGAACATTGAAGTAGAAATGACAAACTGATGAACATGTAGGTTCTCTCCTGTTTGACTTAGACTGGAGAATAATCCAGAAATGATAGAACTGAAGAGAAAATATATTAAATGGGAAACAAATTTACTGTCTCTGAATGTATGAGAGGGAAGTATTCCTGTGTCTCCTAATACACTGAAATGTTGACCCTACACAAAGATGGAACTATGGATGATTTATTGATTTGTTATTTGGTTCCTTTACTTTGCAAATTCATATACAATGTTTCTTAAATATTGTTGCCTATTTTTCTGCTTAAAAGCATTATTGGTTCTCCACCAATTAGTACTAATGGAAACTACTTGGCTTTGAAGATTCTCTCTACTTTCCCCACGACTTTCGGCTTTGTCGTTTTCCCTCACCTTTTTCTCTGGAAAAACTTTTTTCTTGGGAAGGAAAGGAAATCCCTGTGAGCAATCCGGGTTTAGATGGGCTAGTTTACCAAATTAAGTATATGTTTAGGATATCTTATTTTTTATTTATAAGTGTTTTTTAACGTAAATCGAGATAAAACTCCTCTCATATACTTACCTCATATACCGTAAATCACGATTAAAAAATACTTATAAGCTAAAATTAAATTATCCCAAACAAGCACTAAGTAGACTAAAACAATTAATTTTAAATAATTATGGAAATATGTCAAAAATATATACATACATTTTTTATATGTTTATATATCAATCATATATATATATTTGATATGTTAATTCATGTGAAGTTTCTTTCCCGTCCTTCAGTTTTGACTTTATTAGCATTTGGATGTTTCCAAAGTCCATCTTTGTCACTTTAGTAGTGAAAAAAAAATGATTGTGTTCAATTCTTTGTAAGGTAGCAAAGTGATATTATTATTTTTTAATACATTATACATTTTTTTATAAATCTTGTAGGACGATATAAATCTATTTTTTATTTCCAAAATATATAGTTCTACATTCATATCTCTAATATCAATATCTTCAATTATTAATACAAATATAAAATTTATAGTGAGCCATATTGTTCATAAACGTTAAGTGTTACAACTCATATTTCCTCTCTTCTCAATGTTGGATTCAAACATGTGACGCATGGGAAGAACTTCTCCCTCAAAACCAATATGACACTCAAACATTGGTAAAAATGGGATTTTACTCAAATTTTTGGTGGGGGAGATTAATATGAAATTTCAATAATTTCACTGCATTTTTAATTAAATCCCTATAATTTTGTTAGTACTTATAGTTTTATTAATTATAAGTATCGGCCCCTATTCTTATAATTTGTTAATTTATAAGAGAAACGATGTTAGTAGCAGATCACGCATACGTCTAGATTAATTGTCAATCGGATCTAAGATTCGAAATAAGCTCGGCTATACTAGATTTTAACCAAATATATCTGAGCTTGAAATAGAGTTATAAAGTTTAAGCATGTATGTAGGTTTTTTCCCCCTCCAAGACTCATGATCGAGCTTCAAAAGGCTTAATACAGCTTGAAGCTTCTTTTTTTTTTTATGGCTTATTTAAAATGCAGGTTTTTAAATAGGTTTAAAAGGTTATGCGTTCACATTCATATATAATCTGTTAAGCATATTTAAAAGCACTCTGAGACTATAATAGATTACAAATGATTTAATCATTTAATTATTTAAATGAATCTTATTTAAATTTACAACAATATAGATAGGATAATTTATTAATAATAGTAAAAAAACAACTATAAGAATTCATCATGGTCGCACGAAGTTATATATAGGATATAGGGATCGGGATTGGGGAAGAGATTGTTAGCATTAGGAAGCATACTCAATTAGATACTTGAAATAGATTTTGGCTAGTAATTGGATTAGTTTCCTTATAGGGAAAATCCCTAAAAAATACCATCAAATATGCAAATTCCAAATTAGTGCGCCGAAATTACAAAATCCCAGTTTAATGCTATTTCAGTACGAATGATAGTGTTGGATATACGAAAAGATGATATTGCCCTTTAGCCCTCCCTCTCGTCACTTCAGAATAACAACACGAAACTTTTTATTAACAACTCTGGATTCTTGATTAACAACTCTGCTTTATTTTTTCGCATATTCGTATATCAAAAATATAGTATTGTTAATGTAAAATATGGTGTTGTTAATAAAGAAAGAGGTGTTGTTATTGGCCCTGAAACTTAAATTATGAAGTTGTGAAACAAGAAATGGGAGTTGTTAATGTAAAATTTGGTGTTATTAATAACAAGACCGGTATTGTTATTATGAAAGTATAAAGAAACTGGAGTTGTTAATCAAGAATCCGGAGTTGTTAATTAAGAGTCTCGTGTTGTCATTTTGAAGTGGTGAGAGGGAGGGCTGAAGGACAAAATCGTTTTTTTGATGACCCAGCACTGTCATTCGTATTGACATAGCACTGAACTGGGATTTCGCAATTTCGGCGCAATGATTTAGAATTTGCATATTTTGATTGTATGTTTTTGGGATTTTCCCTTCCTTGTTCCTAATACCCAGCCCCTCTTGCAATTTGAATTTAGTGAGAGAGAAAAAGAAAGTCTAACAATAAAAATTGGCTGAGGAAGTAGAAATAAGAAAAATTAATCATTTTTTTTTTGGTAAAAAAAAAAATAATAATCATTTATTGATTAAGGAGATACATTCATTCACCATTTTCATTTTAAAAAATCTCTTTTATTTTGTATTTTACTGTAATTTATATGTGGCTTCGTTAGCATCCACATCAGTCATAATTAATAGATTATAATTAAGAAAAATAAAAGTATCTAATAAAAATAAAACTCCAAGAACCTGATTAAATATCTAGATATAATTAATATATTATAATTAAAAAATGTAAGTATCCAATAAAAATAAAACTTCAAGAATCTAATTAAATATCAAGAAAAACTATAAGGACTCGGATGAAATTTCTTTTTCTGGACAAACATCCTAGGGACATCTTGCGCGTGAAGTGAAACAATAATTGGCAGAATTTTAGGCAGAAATAACGGGACCAATAGAGTAGCACAAATGACAAATTTTGGTGTAACCTCACATCAATGTAGCCAACAACTATTTAGCAATTCAGTGCATGAAAATAAGCCGAAAAGAAGAATTAGAGAGATGTCATGAAGCTATGAAAAAATTGTTAGTTGAGGTGATACAACCTTACTCCATAAAGAAAGAGAATAGAAATTCAAATTCTGAAAAATACATTTATTCGAAGAGATGAAAATCCTTTACTCTTTAATCCTCAAAAGGAAAAACTTTTGACCAAATGAAAAAAAAGATAAAAAGAGACGTCATGAAGTAGCATGATTGTTGCCACACAATCACATGATGCAAATAAGATAACAGATACTTATATTTCTTAAAACTGTACAATGATAGCCGTTTGAATCCATTACCATTTGTCTCTCTACCCTTCTACTACTCTCAAAGTTCCCACAATAACAGTTTCACCAATCTCTAAACAAGTGAAAAATACAAAAGAAAGAAACAAAAATGGAGGGGGAAAAAACACAGAAGAAATTTAACTTTGATTTGAGGACTGCTTTATTAGAGGCTGCGAGGTCTTTCCCACCTCCTCAGGTGGGCTCTTCACCTCCATTAACAGAGCCACCACCTCCTTCATCGTTGGTCGTTCGACTGGTGAAGAGTTGACACAGAACATGGCAATCCCAAGAGTTTGAAGCATCTCTTGCACCATTTGATCTGGTAGGCCTTGAAGCTTTGTGTCTAGAATTGACACTGCTGGTTCAAAGCTTCCCATCTTCCTCTTCACCCACTCAACTATGTGTACTCCATCCCCAACATGGGACTCAACAGCACTTCTCCCACTCAGTATCTCAAGCAAAACCACTCCATAACTGTAGACATCACTCTTCTCTGTTATATTCATGGTATAGCCATACTCTGCAATGGACGTTAAAATGGTTACAGTTAAAATTTGTCGCTTTAAATTGCAAAACACTGATCAATAAACATGCGGTGGCTTGGGGAAATATTTATTGAGCTCCTACGGATTTAAAATTGGGGAAATAACTGTGAGATCCTAAGGAAGAAATGTAATCACCAAAATATTCCAATAACAAGTGAGCAGCATTGACTTGTTATCATTTCTTGCACTATAACTTATCATTATATGCTACTAATTTGTTGTAAGACCTTTTGATGATTACATTCATTCCTTGAGATCTCAAAGTGATTTTCCCTTTAAAAATTGACTATTTTTGCCATCAATATTTTGAAAAGTAATAAATCATTTTCAAAATCTAAAATTCAATTCAATAATAAAGCAGTTATATTAAATCTAAGGGCATTGATTATGTATATGGTTAAAAAGTAAGGTAGATTGGATACTTGCCTGGGGCAATATAACCATAAGATCCAGCGACTCTGGACATTGCATGGTGATAATTTGGTGAACTCATCAGCTTGGCAAGACCAAAATCTGCCAGATATGCCTCAAACTTGGAATCTAGAAGTATGTTATTGCATTTAACATCTCTGTGAAGGATCGCTGGTAAACAGTCATGATGAAGGTATGCTAGACCCTGAGCCGACCCGACAGCAATCTTGTACCGAGTTTCCCAGTCTAGATACCTATTCCCCTGCAACAGCTGTCTTAGGTTGCCATTTGGAATGTAATTATACAGAAGAAGCTTCACACTTCTGTTAGAACAATAACCCAGGAACCTCACAATGTTCCTATGCCGGATGTGCCCGAGAATCTGAATTTCTGCAGCAAAAGAGTCCACAGTTTCTTCCTCTTTGTTTGCTTTCCAAAGCTTCTTTACTGCTATCAACTCCCCATTAGGCATTTCAGCCTTGTATACAACGCCAGAGCAACCCTTTCCAATCACATTCTCATCCTTCAAGCAAACCAAGATATTATCTATGGAGAAGTTTAGTTTTTGAAATGGGATGAAAGTCCAAGGATATGAGAAATCCTCAGCTCCTGAAGCAGATGTTGAGGTCCCCAAAGATTTTTGAATCATATTCTTGTGATTTCGCGTCACCAAAATCCAAGATGCAATGACAACTATGGTAACAAAGGCAAGAATTACCAATATCAAAGTTATGGTTTTGGCAGACTTTAGACCATTTCTTCTAAGCAGGCTAGAACACGTGGTCCCGTCTAGGGATTCACAGAGATGGGCATCCCCAAAATATGAATTTGAAGATACGGTTCTAAAGAAAGGAGTTACTGGGATAGGACCTGAGAAGTTGTTGTAGGAGATGTTTAGGGAAGTAAGACTGGTGAGGGAACCAAGAATCTTAATTCCTCCATAAAGCAAATTATGAGAAAGATCAAGTGATTGTAACTGAGTCAAACCACTCATTGACTCGGGGATTTCTCCTGTAAATGCATTTGAGCTCAAGTCCAAACTGATGGTTAAACTTGTAACATAACCAATCTCAGATGGGATGTCTCCAGAGAAGTTATTGTAACTCAAATCCAATAGCGTTAGCTTCTGCAAATTTCTAATGGATTTTGGGATTGACCCTGTGAGTAAATTATTGTTGAGAATGAGCTTGTTCAAATAACTTAAGTTTCCAAATCTCCAGGGAATTCCACCTGTCAAACTGTTTCTACTGAGATCTAGCTGCTCTAAGTTTACAAGCTCCCCAAGCTGAGATGGGATATCCCCAGTAATCTGATTATTATGAACATCTAGAAGCTCGAGAACTGTGATGTTACCAATCTCCACCGGCAAGCTTCCTGAGAAATGGTTCATGTACAAGTCAAGGAACACCAGATTCTGCAGTTGGCCAATCTCCCTAGGAATATGTCCTGAAAGCTGATTTTCTCCAAGCCTCAACCGTACTAGAGACTCACAATTTGAAACACTTGGTGGTAATTCTCCAGACAGGGAATTTCCCAGAAGCAAAAGCTTGCTCAACTTCTTCAAGCCGAAAATTTCATCTGGAATTGAACCTGTTAGCTTGTTCCTTGAAAGATCAAGTGCATAAAGTTCTGTACAGTTACCAAAAGAGGAAGGTATGGTTCCAGACACCGAATTACCCCACAAGAAAAAACTCTGCAAATACTTCAACCTCCCAACTTGCCATGGAATAGTACCTGATAACTGATTCTTGTCAAGCTGAAGAGTAGCAAGATTAGTGCAGTTGCTCAGTTGCCATGGTATTTTCCCAGTGAGAGAGTTGTCTGATAGATGGAGCTGTTCTAGAACCACCAGTTTTCCAAAATCGTATGGTATTTCACCCAAAAGTTCATTGGCAGAGGCATCAAACACAACAAGTGATGAACAATTGGAAATCTCAGCAGGGATCGACCAAGATAAGGCATTGCCCCAGAGAAGCAAGCTAGTAAGCTTTTGCAACTTACCCAGTTGAGGTGGGATAGAACCTGTCAGCTTATTCATGTGCAAATACAAATTCCTTAGCTCAGAACACAAGCCAAGCTCTGGTGGTATAGAACCAGAAATTTCTGTATCATAAAGTGCTAGCGTTTGGAGATTGATCAAGTTCCCGAATGTAGAGGGAATAACGCCTGAAAGTCCAGTGGCCGCAGCCCCAAAAGTAGTGAGATTGGTGAGAAGTCCTAATTGTTGAGGAATTGCACCACTTAGATAAGGATTACCCCCAATCCGAAACTCTTGTAGAGATGTCAAAGAGCCTAATTGTGATGGCATTGAGCCATTAAAGAGATTGTCTTGAAGGCAGAAAACTTGCATTGAAGTAAGATTAGCAAGTTGCTGAGGAATCCTTCCAGTCAATCCATTGGAGTTCAAGTAAAGGAACTGCAGCGAAGAGAGTTTCCCGAGTTCTTCAGGAATGGAACCAGTGAGAGAATTTGAAGAAATATCAAGGAGGCGAAGATGGGAGAGTAGGCCATAAGAAGGTGGAATAGAGCCAGATATATTAGTGGAAGACAGATTGAGAAGTTGCAGATATGACAAAGAAGAAAGCTGGGAAGGCAGAGAAGAAAGGTTAAGGAAAGTGTCTGGAATAGATAACGAAATAACTCTGCCTTGTGGGGAGCAAGTAACACCATGCCATGAACAAGGGGTTTGGCTTGATGGGTTCCATGAGGAGAGAACAGAAGAGGAGGCTTTTGCAGAAGGATCAGCTGAAGTTATAAGGGAAAGAAGGGCATGTCCATCAGGTGAGAGAGAGGAGACTTGTTCAATCTTTGCCATGATCAGCCAGTAGAAGAACAGAGAAAATAACAGAGACGGGGTAACACTAGAAGGAACAATATTTCCCATTTGGGGAAAATTAATAGTACTTTAATGGTGAAAGTGAAGAAGACAAATAAGAACTGGGTCCAAACTCTAGTTGGAGTCAATCTTCCTGCTGTTGAAGATGGTGGTGCAGCTGATAAAAGTCCACTCTAAGGAGACAACATGCATGTGAAGGAGGTTTCTATTGACGTATGATGCTGAAGTTTTACACTAGCGTTTTCAATACTTGCATGTGAAACAAAAGAGATTGTGGCATCTATCTTTAAGAAGGAAGTGAAAATACTGGTCATAAAAAGAGTATTACCTATTCCTCTTCCTTCCCAGAAAATGCATTTGCCTCCACTTTCTCTGCTGCATTACTGTTCTTTTTTAGTGCTAATGGTGGTGGAAAAGGACATCATAGTAGCTATTTCAAGTTCTGGCTTTGTTGAGAGCTATAGATAACCATTATTGGGTTCCATAATTCGCGTGAATGCTTACTGGATAATGGGGGTTTTAGCTCGGCGGTGGTAGAGGAGGGTGAGCTTTTTTTTTGAGTTCAAAGCACCTGGAAAACCTCAACACCCAGATGTATATTGCATTTAAATACCAAGCCTAGTTTTGTTTTTTATTCATTGGTTTGGCTTCTTAGGTTGTTCAATGTACCATATTGCCCTGCTTTTGGCGCTATTTGCCGTTTACATAAAATATTGAGTGACGAGTGGGCTTCAGTAACAGCGGCTCTTTATTGCTCCAATTATCTTCTGCAAACTTTTAATATTTCTTGATTTTAAAATTATATGTAGCAATGTACATTATAAAATTAATTAAAGTTAATATAATCTTTAATCTCTCAAGTTTATCCTCATTTTGATTTTAATTTTTCAAGTTTCAAATGAGAGGTTTTGGTCTCTCAAAAGACAAAATGGTACAGATTTTTGTTTAATAATAAGACCAAAGATTGTATTAACCTTTAATCAATTTGTATATGACAAACTAAGGGAAATTTGTGTACTCCCTCCGGTCCTTTTTATAAGCAAATTTTTTCTTATGTCTCGAAATTTAAACTATGTTTTCCTTTTCTACCCCTATTAAATACACATTTTTATATTAATTACTTATCACTCACCACAAATTCTCTTTCATTTACTCATTTATTAGACATTCTTTATCATATTTTATACACATACTCTCTCATATTTGTTACCCATTCATCTCCTAATCCTATACTCTTTTTCATAAATAGAGGCATATTTGAAATAAACATGACATTTTTTATACATTTATTGTTTTTAACTAATCTTAATTACTAATTTATTTTATGCAATAAAGATAAAAATTACTTATAAAATGGATCAGAGAGAGTATTAAAGAAAAGGTCTCACCATTAAAGGGGTTAGGATAGTTAATATGTGAAATGGAATCTTTGTTATATAAGCCTGAAGGAAAACGTTTAGCTTTGGGGGAAAAAATTAGACAAGTGGCCAAAATTTCTAAAGACCTCATTGGGAAAATCCTCTCTGGGAACAGTTAACAGAATTAATTTCCAGCTCCTTATTGATGCTCAAAATGGAATCTTGCTGCTTAATAAGAATGAAAGAAAATTCGGATAAAAGTGAAGACAAAGAAGTGACTGTTTGTCTTTCTATTATTATTCATATACCAAGGCTTAGAATAAACAAATAAACAAATAAACAAAACAAGATTTAGCATTATCAAAGTACCCTTTTTGTAGATTTTGGATTAATCCGTCTCAAAATTCCATATCAAACACAACAAAACTGTGCTGAAGCTAAGATATAGGAACTCCTTATCCATCTGGTGGTGGTGGTGGGGACATTGGGACAATAGCAAGAGATTCAGAGCTTGAGGTCCATGTTTTTGTGTAAGTGTTTATATAAGGAGTGAGAAGGCCTTCCTTGGGAACAGGAAGAGAGTACTTGGTGATAATAAATATAGGAGTGAGGCAGCCTGGGAGATTGTGAAAGTTATGAGGGTTGGAGAAGCAAAACAATTCAATGTCTTTTTTTAGTCTTTTGTACACCATCCAATTCATAATATAAATTATTTTAATTAATACTTCATAATAAAAAATTAATAATTAATTCATTAAATTTATCCTAAATTAAAAGAAGTCGCAACTTCACCCATGTTAAATGAAATTTTAAATAAGGAGGAGAAATACAATAAATCATATTTAAATATTAATTATAGGAGCAAAATTGATTGAAGAAAAAACATTAATTACTCTTTAAGTTAGTTATATTATAAATCAAGTTATTCTTCTTAAAACAATTTATATTATGGACTAGAGGGAGTAAATAAACTACACTATAAACTCCATCATATAAAGGATTTGCAGGCAAGATTAGCGTAGATACAGAGGAACTCTGATCCTGGAGCATGTGGTTGAGAGAGAAAAGGATAAGGAAGAAATGGCAAGAGTCAGTAAATATATATATTTTGTGGAGATTTTACTTTTGTTCGTTTATCCCTTTTACTGTCTGATTGATTACTGTGAAAACTGTGAAGGGTGGAATTAAGAAAGGTTATAGTGATTTGGTTTCCGAGGAGGAGGAGGTGGGTGGGTTTTGGGAGTGGAGCAAAAAAGCAAAGAAAATTATTTGCCACATGAGACAGAGTGTGACTTAGAATAATTTAAGGCACAATTAACGATTAGGGTTCTTATTAGGGTTTAGGTTTTGACTGTTTCCTCTTGCAATTCAGCTGCACGAGGCCTTACCTCTCATAAATGTCACAAATTTTTTTGAATTGAGAAGCCTGTGCCTGTATTCATAGTCTTTTAGCGGCATCCATTAATTACTTTCTTTGGATTTTTTTGACATGGAAAACCTAGTTTGTGTACTAAACTGGAAGAGTTCCATAATTTTTTTTTTATTGATCAAAAGATTACGGTTAAAATATCCATCATTTGTATCAATCACAAGTAAGAATTCATAACAATTCAATAACAAAACTCACAAATAACCATGTTCAGTTTTGCAGGTAACCTGTTCGATAAAATGCCCCAAAGTTTTTAACATACTCCGAGGAGATTTGGTTCGAGCAATGGCGTGATTAGAATGGAGTATCATAAAACCTGCAAGAAATTGAACATCTGAATCTGATAAGAACAAGAACAAATCGAACTAGAATGGAGTGATTTAGTGAAGAGTAGCTAGTGTACATGAAGCAGAATTAAGGAGATTCCTGTTGGGTGGTGCGAGTTACCACTTGAATCCAAAAACGCAACCATTTTTCTTCTATTTATTACTACATTTCCTGGATTTGGATTAGGATTTAATTTTATGAAGTTGAGTAGATGAGTATTATACTCATTATTTCATATGCATCCATGAAGAATCCATTGTAATTTGTAAGTTTGCAATAATTTTTATTTTGGATCATGTTCACGTACTCTTTTCACCCAATTTATAAATCAATTCTGAAATACTCTACAAAGGAAAAGAAAAATCTTAAATTTCATTAATATTGTCTTAAGATTTAATAATTTTCTAAATTTATCTCTATTTATTATGTATTATACTTACATAAGAAAAAAATCAACACGGTAATAAATAAAGAATAAAATTGTACTCACAATACCCTTAATTAGTTTCAAATAATTGATTTGTACTTAGTAAGAAAATAGTTAAAATTAGTTAAAAACAATAAATATATTTTTTTCCAACTCTACACTTTATTTGTGAAGGGGTTAAATGAGAGAGATAATAAATGCAAGAAAAACAGTTAAGGGATAAAGCTGGAAAAAATACAATAAATAATTTGACAAATCTAAATTGAAACTTATATCTTGGAACATATTCACAAACTTGAAGCTTATATTTTGGGATGGCAGGAGTACAATTATATGAAAAAATTAATTATATTATTTATAAATAGGGCCAAATAATTTTTTCTCTTTGACCAGAGGAGTAGTATTATGTTTTTATCACAATAGGAGTATTATTTTTGTATCCATCTATTTTAAATATTTGATACAAATCATAATTTTCTTAAATTTTCTAAATAGATAAAAATAACATTTTATCATCCATTAATTTACTATTGTATTTACAAAATATAACACTCCCTCTTTTCTTAAATATAGTAGGTAATTAGGAAATATAAGACTTCTATCCTCCTAAATTTAATTTATAATTTTTATAAACTACCAGAATTGATTATACATATTAAGAATTTTTTATCAAAAAGTAATTTTAATACAAATAATTAAAAATGATATTTTAGGGAAATCAACACATATTTTTTTTATCAGAGTTAATATCATTGTTGAACCTCACAATTTGATTGAATTTTAGTTTTAATCTTTGTAATTTTAAAGTTGGTTTTTGTGTCTATAGCTTCATAAGGACTTGGTTGG
This sequence comes from Inga oerstediana, assembly GCA_963210345.1. Taxonomy (NCBI): domain Eukaryota; kingdom Viridiplantae; phylum Streptophyta; class Magnoliopsida; order Fabales; family Fabaceae; genus Inga; species Inga oerstediana. The sequence continues at coordinate 62,952,708 of OY723401.1, read as the reverse complement.
AATTCAACTATAGAGACAAAAACCAAAACTTGTTAAAAGTATAGGAACTAGTCACTAAACTCTAACCAAAACTAACAATTTAAAACTAAAGGAACCAAAATAAAAATTCGGTCAAACCATGAGAGTTAATAGTTCTATTAAGCCTTTCTATAATCAACTTAACCAATTTAACCAATTTTTTCATCTATGCAAATCCCATTAGGAACTACTACCTTATAATACTATCATGGGTTCTTGACTAAAGTTTAAAAGGAAATGCTTATAATCATTCAACTATTCAAGTTTCCAAATATTAAGATTGTTTGCACAAAAAAAAGGGATCTCAGAAACAGTAACTATATAAAATAAGAAAAAAAAAATTAAGTCATTGATATGTGTTCATTGATCCGGGATTGGAGTAGGTCAAGGAAAGTTTAAAACAAGCCTATATATGCATTATAATGCAAAAAATTATTGAAGAATTAAAAAAATATATTAGAAAAGTGTATTGAAAGAAACTGAACTACTAAAGATGTTGGAAAGACCAAATAAGAAAAATTTTAATAATGTCAATGTCCCACTTGTAACGTATATTTGTAAACCAAGATCTACGAGATTTTAAAGTGGATAATAATTACATCTCATATTATATTATTATATAGTCAAACTTAAAAATCCATTTATATTTCTTTTCCCTAATTCTAGGGTTATGGAAAATTAATGATGATTATAGACACCAAACGATTTATAAGAAAATTAGTTGGACCCAGCAAGTTCCCTCTTATTGGAACAAAGAATCTCTTGAAATAGGATTCAGAGTTTGCTTTAACAAGCGGCTACATTTATAAAATATAATATGCTTATTAATTTATATGTGCATATTTTTTCTATTTTAAAATTTAAAAGTTTAAATGATAATTTTTTATATAATTATTTTATGTCAGGTAATGCTATTTTTTTAAAAAAAGTGATCAATTGTGTGTGTATGTGTGTAATAAGCAAAATCACACAACTAAAGTTGATACGAAAGGGAACAAAAAATGGGAAATTAGTAATCTCTCCCAAAAAAAAAAAAGAAATGGGAAATTCATAATACTACATAGGTTTTTTAATATAAGGGCTCGATATAGGGTTCATTTTGATCCTAAATATAAGACTCAATTTACTTTGTCTCCTAAATTTATAATTTTCTTCTTAAAGTATCCTTAATGATTGCATAAATAACTAACTTAACAAATTTTTTTAATACCATCAATTAGGTATCTAACTCTTATATTAAGGATATGAGGTAATACATCAATTTTATAGAGAGAATGATTAAAAGAGGTTTGAAACAATAAATTTATATCTTTCTTGTTTTTTTTTTTGATAATTAATGAATCAACACAAAAGCCCCAAGGGCTCTACCCTAATCATTACAAAAATTATGATTAACAACATCTTCCAAAAGCAAATGTTTAGCTTCAGTAGGCTCTGTGTGAACTATAATAAAATCAACCGCCATATTCCATGCTCTCCTTACGAAGCAATCTGCCACCCTATTCGCCTCCCGACAACAATGTAGCATCTCCACTTCCTACTCACGTTCCAGCATCGATTGAATTTCCAAAATTATCATAGCATCAGGATGTACATCAGAGACCGCTCCTTATATAAGCTCCAATACTTCGGTGGAATCACTTTCAACAATAACCTTTCTAAATCCTCCTTCCCAAGCCAACTTTATACCCTACAGAATTCCCCAGGCTTCTGCTGTGATCACAGACCCACTTCCAATTCGAAACATAAATCCCTGAACAAAACGCCCATGTTCATCCCTTATCACTCCACCACATGTACAGCTTCCCGATGCTTCATTCCTAGACCCATCTGTGTTAACCTTAACCATCCCAGCGGGTGGAGGGCGCCAAAACATAACTGGTGTGGTACAGGACTTTGATTGTATGGGACTGGAGATACCCCAAGACAACACTGAACTAGTACGAACTAGTAATTGCTGTTTACACCATTGTTTGTTGTTGAAAATACGGTCATTCCTCGCCAACCAAATGTGTCGACATAAAACAGTAAACCAAATGCGAAACTCGTAGCCAAATACTTTCTCCCGACGACTTAAGCACCATGTCAACCAAATCTTTCTATCGGTTGAGTCAAAAAATTGATGATACCATTGACTAGTCATCGACTCACTCCAGAGTTCTTTTACCATAGCACAATCTCTAAGAGCATGTAAAATTGATTCGGTCTCGTCTTCACAAAAGGGACACATCTCATTTGTGTGGATTCTCCGTTGAGTCCTTAACAAATTTGTCATTAAACGACCATGGGCGCATAACCACATAAACATTCTGTATCGTTGAGGAACCTTTAGCTTCCATATGAGCCTCCATCGGAACCAATTTTGATTATATCCGTGACCCGCTAATCTGTTGTACGCCTCTTTTAAAGCAAATTTACCATCAGATGCCCAACACCAACCCGGAGTATCCCCACTAGCATTACGGTTAATATTCACTTTTTGTATCTCTAACACAACCTGTTTTGGTAATAAATGGCCAAACTTATTAAGATCCCATTGACCTGATGGAGTAGTACAATCTGCTACCTTCCAATCTCAGATATCATTTGATAATGTGTGAGTTATCAAGCTCCCCAATCTATCCAGATGGGGAACCCATATATCATGCCAAAAAGATACCAAAGTTCCATCTGTAATCCTCCAAAAAATACTCTCACTTACACTTTCCCAATTTTGTCTAATCCCCTTCCAGGTACTTGATTCATTCCATCTTTTTTCCACTTTCGGCACCACATCACTACCTGTCTTGTACTTTTCTCGAAGAAAATGAACCCACAATGCATCTCGTTTGTGAATCAAGTTCCAACCCAGTTTATTCATGTAAGCCTTGTTCTGAATCCTTGCCTGCCTTAATCCCAGTCCGCCGTCCTTTTTAGAGGAACAAACCACATCCCAAGCGACCATATGAGGTTTACGATTTGTGGATGTACTCCCCCAAAGAAAATTCTTGCACTTCCTGTCTATCTCATCACAGGTACCTAGAGGGAGAGGCACAGATTGCATAGCATAGGTTGGCATGGCTGACACCATGGACGATACAAGGGTGTGTCTTGCCGCCATAGATAACATGTTTGGCTTCCAGCTTGCTAGTCTAGTGTCAATCTTGTCAAGAATAAACCTGTATGAAGACTTGGTGCTTCGTTCACATAAGACTGGCATTCCTAAATATTTTCCCAAATTGGAAGACTGGGAAAAATTTAAGAACTCACTAATCTCTTGGCTTCTCGTGCGTCCCAACTTCTTTGAGAAATATATCCGTGATTTTTCTGCGTTTATTTTCTGGCCGGAAATCTCACAAAAATCATCCAGTACAGCTTTCACTACTCCAGCTTGATCCATATCTGCTTCTGTAAACAAAATAAGATCATCAGCGAAAAAGACATGTGAGATAGCCGTACCTTATCTTGTCAACCTAAATGGTTTCCAATCTCCGTCTTCTACAGCAGTCTGAATTAAGTGTCCCAGTCTCTCCAACATAATGACAAAAAGATACGGTGAGATAGGATCGCCTTGACGAACTCCTCTAGAAGTGTGGAAAGCATTTGCAGTACATCCATTCCAAAGTAATTCCATTTGAGGTGTAGATACACAAGCCTTGATCACATCACAAAGATACTTAGGAATTTTAAGCTCATTCAAGCATTCAAATAGGAAACTCCATTTGACTCGATCATATGCTTTCTCCAAGTCAATCTTTATTGCCATAAATCCCTTCTTCTTCTTCATATTCCTCATAGAGTGGATTATTTCCTGCACTAGAATAACATTATCAGTACTTTGGCACCCCTTCACAAAGCTACATTGGTTCGGGGCCACGACCAATGGCATAATAGATTTAAGCCTGAAAGAAATAATCTTTGTAACAATCTTATACACTACATTACAAAGACTTATTGGGCGAAAATCTCAAAAAGATTGAGGATGATCAATTTTTGGAATAAGCACAATTAAAGTACCATTAATATGCTGGACCGATTGAGGATAAGAGAATACCCGTTTAACCAAAGATATCACCGAAAGACCAACCGTATCCCATTGGCTCTGATAAAAAAGAGGATTGAATCCGTCCGGTCCCGGCGCTTTGAGAGATCCCATATCAAATAAAGCTCGTTTAATCTCCATATCATCAACCAGTCTTCCCAAAGCGCATATGTTCGTTGCATCAATCTTAGTGTAGGTGCACCCAAATACCAAATTCCCCTGGTGCATACTAGTCTCCGTATATAAATCTTGAAAATATTTACTGCCAATATCTCGTATTTCCTTTTCATCATACAACCATTCCCCCGAATCACGTTTAATAGCTAAAATCCGATTCCGTCTTCTTCGAGCATTTGCCTTTGAGTAAAAATACCTGGTATTACGGTCACCCTGAACATACCAAGTAGCACGAGAGCATTGTAGCCACATAATTTCCTCCTGTGCCAAGATTTTTTCAAGATCCTTCCACAACTCACGTTGCAAATTATCCAAAGCCACCGATGGTCCAACTATAGCAATTTTGTTATTAATTCCATCAAGCCGTCTATAGATTCTATTTTTCATATACTTCAAATTCCCGAACACCCTTTTGTTCTAATTTCTCAGTTGCTCAGTAAAAATATCTAAAGATCCACACCAATCTTCCTTTACGTTCCATTGATCCTTAACAAAACCTGAGAAATTATCATGCATAACCCAAGGAGCGAAGAATCGAAAAGGCCTCTGATTCTTCTCAACATGCGACAACTTATCAGTATTTACCAAAATAGGACAATGATCTGATTTATATTTGGGTAAATGAATCACCGATGCACTAGGAAACTGTGCATGCCAATTGGCATCCACCAAAGCTCTATCAATCCTACTCTGACTAGTCGAATTCCCCCAAGTAAACTTAGGGCCATTGAAACCGATATCAATCAAATCAGTATCAACAATCCATTCCCTAAAAAAATTGTCCACTCCATTTCTTTCCCGAACTTTCAAACTCCATCTATCCTCAGGACATGATACAGCATTAAAATCACCAACCGTCAACCAACCCCCACGAACAAACTGACGAATGTCTCTTAAAGAAGACCATAGCAGGCGTCTCGAGTTATATTAGGATGTCCATAAACCAAGTGATGGACCATTCGTTATCATTTCCTGCATTAAAAATTCCGTGTACAAATTGTTCACCAGCAGAGATTACTGAAAAATTACAGCAAGAGTCCCAAAAAAGCCAAATACCACCACTGAATCCTCTTGCTTCAACAACGTACATATTATACCATCCAAGCTTCCGAGCCAATAATGTAGCCTTATTGCCAACCTGTCTAGGCTCCAAAAGTGCAAAGAAATTTACTCCTTGTTTCTCTACAATGTCACAGATTAAACGTCGAGATGAGGCACCACCGGCACCCCTAGTATTCCATGTCATAACTATCATAGAGATAGATAAAAAGGATTAATGATTCCCAAACATGGGCAAACTACTGGGACATAGTCCCATATTCATCTTCACCTGACTCCTTCATAATGACATTACCATCCTCTCCCAGAGGACTTATACGTGTTGAAAATTTAATCTTCCGACGCGTACCTGGATCGATAGGATCAGAAGCACTATTTTGAATAGATTTTGGGAGTTGTATTTTCTCACCTGTATATTTTGAAGATGTACAAAAACTCCCCTTTATTGGCTGAAATTTCGAGGAACCCGCCACATCGTTTCCTCCTTCATGAATCCCCTGTGACAAATCCCCCGCATTCTGCACTTGACCACATTTTTTGTTCGAACTAGAATTACCCTAATCAACCATTTTATTCTTAACTTGTTGATAATGATCCATTGGACTCACCAAATCAATCTTACGACCCATCACAATTGCTGCACTCCCAGATTTAATCTCCACTAGCTTCTTCTTACTAATCAAATGCCCACGTGATTTAGTTGTATTGGTCATTGAAGATTCCTGCTTTTTAATATCAAGAGTCGAACTATTAGGTACTATCAAAGGAATTTCATTCCTCTTTTTTTCAACATTCTCGTCTGACAATACCGCAAATCTTGATCCTCCAACATTATATTGACTACGCAAATGTCGCCCCCCTTCCCGACTATTATTCAATTCTCCTCCAGCACCACGTTGCATCCGACGCCCCCTGGGTACTACCATCCATTCACCATATGCTGCTTTAACTGGATTGTGATTAGTTTGTGTCGGATCCATCGTTCGCTCTTCACACTCATTATCTGACATTTGAACACCTGAAACCCCAGACTCTTTCTTGTGTGGACAGTGTTCTGACCCATGCCCATATCTCCCACATAAGAAACATATCAAATGTAGACCCTCGTAAACTATTTGTTTTTCCTTTCCATTAATCATTAGTGATGGAAGCAAAGGAGAATTCAGATCGATCTCAACACATATTCTAGCAAAACGACCCTTGGTTTGTTTCAGTGTATTATTATCCACCTTAAGAACCTTCCCAATCTGACTGCCGACCACATATAAGATACCCTTATCATAAAAATCAACAGGGAATTTAGGAATACGTACCCAAGCAGCGATCTTCGGCACTTCTCCAGCATCAGGATCAAACTCCAGTTTCTATGGCTGCACAGCTAAGTAATGTTCCATGAATAACCATGGTCCACCAGTCAAAGCAAACGCATAATCCTCTTCGTTAGTTAGCCTAACCAAGAAATATCCAGAGCCGATTTCAATCGTAGTTACCTCGCCTCTCCGACCCCATAGTTGTTGCAACTTTCTACCAAGTTGTTCCTCACGAACCATGCACCCTAAGAGCCTTACAATTAGGGAAGTACTCCATTTCTTTTCTAACTTTTGACGGAACTCTGGCGAAACAATGATATTTGGACCCCTCGGAGTAAACTCAACCTCAATTCTAGATTTCCATCTATCCCCATGCCACCATTCGTCCTCCTCATCAGACAAATCTTCCTGCATTGGCATATCTACACATGCTTCCTTGTATGATTTCTTCTGTTATGAAGAATCCTCTTTCCCATTCTCTTCATCAGTCATCCAATCTTCCACCCTCGGTACCAGAGATTGGTGTCCAGAGAACTCATCCCCCTCTTCTCTAACTTTCTTACGACTCCTTAGCATAGCATCCTGCTCCTCCGAGGTCGGCACCGGAGGCACTCTCTCACGACTTCTATCCCGTTCTCTCACCGTCATCTTATTCACCAGTTTATCAGCAAAAGAGACCAGCAGAGAGATTAAACCAGAACAGAACCGTTTAGCACAGAAAACCAAAACACTACCTTCGAAATAAAGTCACAGCTTGATTATAAACACTCCTTTAGAACCAGAATAAACCAGATCCCACCGTCAAAAAGAGACCATCTAACAATGGAAGCAAACTCTTCGGATGAACACACCCTGAATCGTCAATAACAGCTACGGAGGGAAAAAAAACAGAGCTCACCGTGAGGACGAAGACCTTCGACAATGGAAATGAAATAGCACCAGTTCACTGATCCGTCTCCACCTTCGCAATGACCGATGAAGACTGAGTAGCCCACCGCCAGAGATCAGCTCCTTCGCCCATCCGTCAGATGGCCGTTACAGATACAAACGTTCGAAAAAGAAAAAACAGAGAGAGAAGCCCGTCCGCCGAAATGAAGACCGTCGACGATGGAATTGGAAGCAGCACCAGTTCGCAGATCCGTCTCCACCATCCCAATGACCATTGAAGACTGAGCAGCCCACCGCCAGAGATTAGCTCCGTCGCCCGTCCGTCAGATGGCCGTTACAGATACAACGGTCGAAAAAACAGAGAGAGCGTTCAGATAAATTTCACAATTTATATCCTTCTTAAAGGTACCACTGAAGTCTGAATGCAGAAGACCAATTGAGCAAACTTATTAAACGTGATGATATTGATGTGGTTCAAAGTTGTGGTAAATGGTGAGGCAATTTGAATAACCCAATGCAACATTAACCTCAGACCAAAGATACAAAAAAGACAAGGATTCGTAGATAGCAATTTATCCATTTGAAAGTTTGGAATTCATCTTGACTAAAGAAAAGCAAATAATATTTTTATGTTTTTCTTGGCAACTAATAATATTTTTATGTCAATGAATATGTTGATTTAGTAACAAAATATGATGCTTCTGAGCTAATCAACCTTTTTAGGTTTTATTTTTTTATCATAAAGAAAAAAAATATAAATTAAAAATTCAGGAAGCACACTTATTATAAGAAGTGAATACATTTTGAGTTTTAAATTAAAAAACCTTTCATCAAATTAAAAAAAATAAAAATTGGTAACTCTCTCAAGTTTAAATCTTGTACGAAACCATAGATACCATTTTGATGCATTGAAAATTCATCAATTAAGTGACATTTGATATGATATGACTCTGACATAATCTCCTGTTCAGAGGGTAATAAAATTTTAAAGATAAAGAGATTTTTTTTTGCCAACGATATAGATATTATACATATCCTATAAAAATGATTAAAAAATACCATTTGAATTATAAAAACCCCTAAATATCTATTAAATTAGCAAAATGATAAATAAGTAATATCACACCCCTTAAAATTTGGAAATTCATCAGAGTGTTTGTGTATAGTTTAGCGGGTATTCAGAAATAGCATCTACATACTGATATAGAGTACTTGATTATATTACAGAAATTCCCACATGATTGTATATAATACTTACAAATCCAAAAAGTAATAATAAAATCTACAGATAACCAACGTCCTTGCTTAAACTGAACCGGAACCTTCAATTGCTGGTATTTACTGTTAGATATGAATAGTTTTGATTATGTAAAATATAGATGTTAAATTGAGCAAAAAGTTTGTATAATATACTTATTTTCTACATTGACTAACTACCATATTTAATGTGAAATATCTTGTAGATTAGTCAAGCAAAGAGAGAAGATATCAAGTTGGGTTGAAAAGATTCATATGATTTAATATTGTGGATTATTCGAATAGTCAAATTGTTATTCGAATAGGAAAACTTGGTTTCAGTTAAGATATATTCGAATAACTCTCAATTTATCCGAATAAACAAAGTACTATTCGAATAATGAATATGCTATTCAAATAGAGGAGAACTGTTAACAGTTGATAGTATTCGGATAAGCACATTACTATTCGAATAGTATGCTTTCTGAAAATAATTCAAGTGAAAACGTATTCAAATAGTCAAGGCATTATCCGAATAGTCATTGTGATTTCAAACTCAGTTTCTAAATATGGTATTCGGATAGTAGGATAACTATTCGAATAGTATGATGATTATCCGAATAAACTTTTGATGAATTTTAACATCCAATATCACAAGTGTAATACCCCGAATTTTGAGACTCGAGGCTAGAGAATAAGCCTGAGATTAGTGGATTGCTAAGCCCCGGTTTAGCAAGATCCAAAATTGTGATTAGGGGTTAATGACTACAAAAGTGGACGTGGTTAGTGATTAATGAACCCTTTTAGAGAATATAAAGTGGATTGTAGTCGCTTGTGTTATGAGCAACGCCAAAACCCTGTATTTGAGTTCAATTGTGGATTAACATCCAAATTGACTTAGAATAGAGGGAAGAATTGAATGGGGTATTGTGATGGAAATGGTGTCATGTTGTGGTATTTAATCATTGGAATTGATTTAAATTGGATTGGACACATTGGTTGCAAAACTGGAAATGCTGTCCAGTGTGAATTCTGTCTGGGCAGTCTTCTCGTGTGGACGTTTTTACTAGGCATATGATGTCATAAAATTATGAAACTTTCCAGTCTTATAGTTCACATCTCAAGCTTCGAAATGGACATATAATTTGTGCCATTTCGTTTTGTGAAATAGGAGATATGACTGTCCAAAGTTTGGGATGGAAACTGAACTCTGTTTTGGGGCAGTGATGAGTTTTATGTAATTCTGGAATTATGTGGTGATTTTTAGTAATGGCCAATATTTTTCCTATGAATAGGACTTAAATATCTTTCATTTGGCTTTGGGATCACCTCATTTCGAGTTTTCTAGAATTAGTTATGATTTTTCAAAGATTGGGCAGAAAATCTGCCAGAAAATCCGAAAATGCCAATTTTGGGAATTATGACATCATCAAAAGGCAAGATGACATAAGCATGGAATTAAAACATCTTCACATCATCTTCAGCTCTCATTTCCGACGTGCTGCACAGCTGAATATGGAGAGAGGAGTTGAGAGAAAAATAGAGAGAAGGAAGGAGAAATCTCGCAAGGTAAGCCGATTTCTCCGGTGATTTAGCTCCTAACGTGTATAACTCTACTCTTAAGCTTCTCTTCTATGTTCTTGAAGGTTGTTGAAGCTCAGATCTTGGTTAGGAAAGTTAGGGTTTTTCAACCATATTGGGGAAAAGCAAGAAGGAGCTTGAGGTAACTTCCAAACTCTTGTATATTGACTATTCTAGCTGCTGTGGGCAATTTAATCGGTGAAATTTCGCCGGATTGCCGTTGGTTTTAATTTATGGAAATGGGTTGTAGGGGCTGTTATGCTGCCCAAATTGATACTAAATGGTAGTTGTAACCTAATGGAATAGTCAATAAAGTGGTTAGGAATGGAAAGAAACACGTTTACGGAACCGAAACCGAAAAACCCCAATTTTCCCCTTAAAACCCATATATTTCGGCCAGCATTGTAAATGGGTCTTAGAGCTGGATTTTCAATGATTTGATGATTCCATTGGATTTAGTAGGCGAAAATAGGTGGGGTTACAGTTGGGCACTTTTTCGGAAAAGGCCGAGAAAGCATAATTACAGAAACGCCCCTAAAACCCTTAAAGTGGGGCTGTCAAGGGTAATTTTGTAATTGACATTGAATTTGATAATTCTGAGTCCGGAAATGGATTCCTTGGGCGAAAATATGTCATAATAGCCCATGTCAAAATTTTAAGAAAAGTACAGCCGGACCGGGTACGGCGAGGCCGGGTCGGGTCCCGGGGGTATTTTAGTAATTTTTCAATATAGCCTCATATAACCCACAGAAACACTATGTAAGTGTCTAAATAGTACATTTGACATTGTAGGATCGAATGTGAAGCCCCGAGTTGCTAGCACGCAAATCGAGGAGAAAAGACTGGAGGTAAGGAACTTATCTCTCCTGCATGCTCTGATAACTGTATTAATGTGTTGATGCATGTTATTGCTTTGCTTGATTATGTGGAACATGTATGAATGATTTGAAGCTATGTTTCAATATATGCTATGGCCATATGTATATCGTTCGAAGCATTGAGCTTATAGATTTGTCATTGTATGTGTGCATGAGTTATGTGATGCAAGCATGTCATGCATTAAACACTTATCTTGCCTGTATATTGATAATGTTTCCCTACTGAGATTCTCTCGAATCTCACCCTCCCTTACCTACAATTTAGACAGGGCAAGTAGCTCGTGGAGGGAGCGGCAAGACTCATTCGAGATGAGATTGTGTAATCCCCATTTGAAGAATTGTAATGGGCAATTGTGCCCTATATATCTTTAGTGAAGGTATGTACCCGAGATTGCCGGGATGATTATGTTGTACACTCTGATATTTATATGAATGTGATTTATCTTCGCGTAGTAATTGTATTCGAAATGTGAATATGAGACCAAGTTTATAAATGATTTCGAAAGGTATTTTTGAAAACCCCATCATGTGATGGGTTAGTAAATATTATTTGATTATTATTGGTCTCTATTTCATTTTAATCGTGTATTTCGGATATAATTACGGAGGGGGTTACAACAAGACTATTAGGATAGTAAAGTTACTATCAGAATAGTAAGATTACTATCAGGATAGTAAGGAGACTATCAGAATAATATTTGACATATTTCAAAGGTGACTATCAGGATAGTAATTGAACTATAAGAATAGTCTCAGTGCAAAAATTAAAATATTATTCGAATAGTAATTGAACTATAAGAATAGTCTCAGTGCAAAAATTCAAATATTATTCGAATAGTAATTGAACTATCAGAATAGTCCATAACTGAAAAAGAGTGATTTTATTCGAATAGTTAAAAGATTATCATGATAATGCATATGTTATTCGAATAGTTAAAAGTTTATCATGATAATGCATGTGTTATTCGAATTTAAAAAATTATTATGATAATGCATATGTTATTAGAATAACGCAGTAGACTCTGTTTCTTTCAGTATGGGCGACGTTCAGTAATTTGGTCATATCTCCCAAACGACAACTCGGATTGAGGTGAAACCAGTGGAATATGAAACTAGACTCCCAACACGAACTATGAACACTAATATCACATTCAAAAGAGTTCAGATGAGAGAGATATAAGCTTCGCAAGTTGATACATGAATCAGCGTCATATTCCTGGACAGTTTTGGTATTTTGGACATAACTCTCAAAATACATATCGGATTGAGACGAAACCAGTGCCATATGAAAGAAGACTCAAAGAGCTTTCCATGGATAGGTCATTTGACATATTGGAGGTTATATTCTAATAACTATGCCATCTGGACGTTGTGCTCGTGATTTCAGAGATTGTCTAAGAACAGTAGATACTTTTTGGATCATAACTTTCTGTACACAGTATATTCTAAGAGCTTGTTGCATTGGAATGTAGATAATGAGGGCTTTCCGATGATATATAATTTGCCATGTTTCAAGTCAAAATCAAGAATTCACTTGAAGGCACCAACTGGTTGATAACAAAAATAACCAGTGGTTGCAGGAATATGAAGATTCATCATCAAAGTGCATTATTCGAATACAACAAGTTGTATTCGAATAGTATATCATATCTTGTGTAGAAAGGCTATTTGAATAAGGGTTCGGCTATTCGAATATTAAAGTTCATAGTTGTATTCGAATAGTATATCATATCTTGTGTAGAAAGGCTATTCGAATAAGGGTTCGGCTATTCGAATATTAAAGTTCATTATGAGAGAATATTATTCGAATACAAATGACACTATTCGAATAATATCATTTGTTTTACAAGGAAACTATTCGAATAAGGAATTCACTATTCGAATACACTTCAAGTTCCAAAAGTTTATTCGGATAGAGAATAAAGTATTCGAATAAATATTACTCATTATCAAAGAAGGCTATTCAAATACAACAGATGTTATCCGAATAACTGATTTCCCAGAAAACATAACAACGTCCAAAGATTCTAGAAATCAATGGAATGATCATATAACTCATTCTTCTTGCTTCTAATCACTCTAACACTTCATTATATTTGTAATATCCCAAAAAGTGATTAAGGGCTAATGACTTCAAAAGTGGATATAATTATTGTTGAATAAACACTTTTGAAGAATGTGTGATGGGAATTTGGATATTTTAATGATTCCAATGGCTTCCTTGTGAAAATTCATGTGGGGAGAGTGTTTATTGTGAAATTGGAACCATTGGGAACAATCGTGCTTAAGTTGAAAACTCTGTCCATTGAAACTCTGTACAGGGCAGCCAATTTGTATGGACGTTTTAAATAGGCAAATGGTGTCTAAAAATTCTGCAATTTTCCAGTATTAAAGTTCACATGTCAAGCTTCAAATTGAACATATAATTTGTATCATTTTGATTTGTGACCTAAGATTTTTGGATTTTTGAAGTTTGCCCAGCGAAATTAATTAGTTTCTGGAACAGTATGCAAAGATTGAAATTCTGGGAATTTTGTGGTGATTTGCAGTAATGGCCAATATTTTTCCTATGAAGAGAACTTAAATATCTTTCATTTGGCTTTGGAATCACCTCATTTCGATTTTTCTAGAATTAGTTATGATTTTTCAAAGTTTGGGCAGAAAATCTGCCAGAAAATCCGAAAATGGGAATTATGACATCATCTCATTAAAAGATGATGTCAGCATGGATTATTAATCAAATTGCTCATCTTCTTCAGCCATTTCACGCCATTTCCAGCTGAAGATAGTGAGAGAAAGTTGAGAGCTCTTAGAGAGAGAAAGAGGAGAAATCTCGCAAGGTAAGCCGATTTCTCCGACGATCTAGCTCCTAACGCGTATAACCTTGTTCCTAAGCTTCTCTTCTATGTTATTTAAGGTGTTTGAGAAACAAAACTTTGGTGTTTCAAAGAGGCTAGGGTTCAGCCAAATTTGGGAAAAGCTAGTGGGAGCTTGAGGTAACTTCCAAACTTTCGTATATTGCTTATTCTGGCTGCTGTGGGCAATTTAATAGGTGAAATTTCGCCGGATTGCCATTGGTTTTAAATTTTGGAAATTGAGTTTCCTAAGGGTTATGCTGCCCAATTTTGGTTCAAATGGTAGTTATAACCTAATGTAATGGTTAATAAAGTGGTTAGGAGTAGAAAGGAACGCGTTTACGGAGCCGAAATCGTAAAACCCCAATTTTTCCTGGAGAACATGTATATTTCGGCCAAGGCTGTAAATGGGTCTTAGAGTTGGATTTTCAATGATTTGATGATTCCATTGGATTCAGTGGGCGAAAATAGGTGGGGTTACAGTTGGGCACTTTTTCAAAAAAGGCCGAGAAAGCATAATTACGGAAACACCCCTAAAACCCTAAAAGTAGGGCTGCCAAGGGCAATTTCGTAATTTAGCATTGAATTTGATAATTCCGAGTCCGGAAATGGATTCCTTGGGCGAAAATATGTCAGGATAGCCCATGTCAAAATTTCAAGAAAAGTACAGCCGGACCGGGTGCGGCGGGCCCGGGCCGGGTCCCCGGGGGTATTTTTGTAAATTTTCATTATAGACTCATATAACCCCAAGTAACACTATGGAAGTGTCTAAATGGTGCATTTGGAATTGTAGGATTTGATATTTGCCGCCCTCGGGAGCCAACTGCGCCGAAGGACGTAAGGAAAGGATCAGGTAGTGACTCTCTCTCTCTTATACTATGTATAATGCTCTGTATGTGTGTGTTATCATGTTATGTGATGATTCTTCGATGCTGCGATTACAGCTGGTGATAGCTGTCGTTTACAGCGCAAGCTATCGTTTACAGCGTAAGCTGTCGTTATTGTGATACAGCGTAAGCTGTCGTTATTGTGATTACAGCGTAAGCTGTCGTGATTATTATTATTATAGCGAGAGCTGTCGTATTGTGCATACAGCCGTGAGTGCTGTCGTTTGTGGTGAAAACCATGTATCTTTGAGATTGATGCTGCTGTTGCTGGTTGTGATTTATATACATGCTTTGTGTTATGCATTGTGTGAGTGGTTTGTTACTACTGGATTCGCTCGAATCTCATTCTTTCCTATGACTAACATTTCAGACAGGGCATGTGGCTCAAAGGAGAAGCGGCCAACCCGAAGCACTTAGGATCTTTAGGGATACTAAGGATTTTTGAGATGTTGGTTATCTACTACTTTAAACTCGGGATTACTGTATATTTTGAATTAGGAATATTATATTCGATTTTGGTTGTGTAATCCCCTAGTGGATACTTGTAACCTCTAGAGTATATATGTATAAAACCCGGGAGTTGCCGGGGATTTGGTTATACACTCTGTTATACATGAATGTAGATAAACTGCACAGGTAATTATATTCGAATTTTGAAATGGAGACCAGAAACAGGAAGAGATTTTGAATGTTTTGTGAAAACCCTACTACAAAGTAGGAGATTGAAATGAGTTTAAGTTATCCGATGGTCTCTAATCCGAATTAAATGTGCATTATCGAATTATAATTACGTGTTTAAAGGCAGGGTGTTACAATATTAGTGTTTAATATATTTCTTCAGGAGTACAATGAAGATATGATGTGAAGAGTCAAAAACTGACTTTACGGAAGCGGAGCGTCAACGTGCACAACGGCTAGTTTTCAAAAACGAAGAACAGTCAAACGAAGCTAAGCCACTCTAACGGATAGGTTGAAATGCTTCCAACGGCTATCTCAACTCATCTATAAATATGGGAACATTCAACAAAGAGCAATACCAACAAGAACACTACAAGATCATGAATCATCTACTCCAATCCAACTTCTCTCTATTCTTATCTATTTTCTATATCATGTATATTTGAGAGAGAGTTTTTGTATTGTACTTCAGTGTTCATCATATTCACTCTGTGAGAGAGTTTGTAAACCCTTTTCAATTGTATTTCTGAATTGATCTCAAGGTAGAGGGACCTTGAGTGGGTTGATTTCCTTACGGGCAAGTATAGAGAACGTTGCTGCTCGTAAGACTTACAGTGGTGCAAGCAGTAGAGAACGTTGCTGCTCGTAAGACTTACAGTGGTGTAAGCAGAAGAGAACGTTGCTGCTCGTTAGACTTGCACAGGTAAGCAGGAGGGAAAGGTCTTCGGGATTGCTCTGCTCGTAAGACATGTTGTAAGGGGGAGTATCTTGGTGAGAACTTTGTAAAGGCTTTTCTTGTGCCTGGATTAAACAAGAAGATAGTGGATTTGAAAATCTCAGGAGGAGCCTGGGAACTGGACGTAGGCCATCGCAGATTGGACCGAACCAGGATAAATCACAGTTTGCACACTCTCTTCCTTAAACTCTTATATTTCCAGTATATATATAAACTGTTGATTTATGATTCATTACTTTCATACTTATTGCTTCTTCTAAAATGCAAAAAGATTTTCAAATCTCTTAAGATTTTTATCTTACACCCAATTCACCCCCCTCTTGGGTGTCAGCCGGTTCTAACATTTACATCTTTTCCTTTGAGCCGCTTCCTTCAACTGGATAAATTATACATTTATGGAAAGAGTGGAATTCATACAAATCTTAGTAGTAACATACTATCAATCATATAAAATGTGAAAGATAAATATGCAATGCACCATATAATATAATTGAACAATCATACTGTAAACATGTTTGTGCATACTGTTCAAAGCTAAATGACTGCTTAGTCTCCTACTTGTATGTCTCACTACCTCAGCTTGGTCCCATAAGGCCAAATGGTACTTGTACTTTTTCCCATTAGATGGTACTTGTGCTTTTCCCATACCACAATTAGGTTACATACTGTGTATATCATAGTTGGGTCCCATAAGGCCAATAGATACTTGTGTTTTTCCCGCATCACGCTAGATATTGTGCCCCAGGAACTATTCATATCACAGAACATGGCATATATAAAACATACAAACAATCACATAATGTATGAAAAATAGAGTTACTATCTAAAATCCCTTTCATGCTCAACTGTCTGTCCACTATTTTCGGTCCGGCTTAAGCAACTAACAAATCCTAAAATTTTAAATTTATGATAAATGAGTTATTACTCATTTATGTCTCTTTCTAATTTCATGCTGTCAGTTATCTTTACTCACTCTTGCACGTGACCCAATTCAAAGAGAATCCCTAGTGCCTCTGGTCTTTTCCTCTCAGGCGTCGATCCCTCTAGTTCTTCCTCTCAGGCGTCGCTCCCTCTGGTTCTTCCTCTCAGTGGTTCTTCCTCTTAGGCATCAATCCTTCTAATTCTTTACACGGCATCACTCCGTCTAATCCTCCTCATGGTGTCACTCCTTCTGGTCATATTTTTTTATAAATCCTTTTCTAGCCATTAGAAGCTATACCTCTGTTTCATATATTTTTTCTCCCTCTGGTTCTCTTCTCAGTCAGTGTCCCTACCACTACTACTCAATCCTCTGGTTGTCTTTTAATTTTTTTTAGTGAGAGCAAAAATGTTTTTTTTCTGGCTTAATCGAGTGGAGGAGATGGGTTTGAAGGCTCTATTAGATTAGATAAGTTGTTAAGGAATGCTTTCTATTTTTCTTTATATTTTCTTGGTTTTTTTTTGTTTAATAAATTGTACATGTCTTCTCTTCTGTTGTGAACTTCTAAAAAAATTAGAGATCTAGGACTACCTAGACCAGTCCACCAATCCGATCGACCAAAGTCTGATCCAACCCAAGTTGAGATTGTTACAAGACCAGACCATACCATGGGCTACCTTTTTTAGTTCTAGGGCTTAACCAAACTAGACCTTGAGTTAACCTCTAACCTGGTCTAGTCCAGTCCGGTCCATGTACATCCCTACCACCTTGGTTCCAAAAGGTTCGGTGGCCATTGGGCTACCAATAGCCTCTCGATATAATAATGCATAACATTATATATATATATATATATATATAACAAATAAGAAAAAGTAATGTTTTACTCACTAACTATACTTATCTAGTGAATGATGACATTTGTAAAAGTATTCACCATTTCAATCGCAACATTTGTAAAGGTATACTTGTATTGAAATTTATTGAGTAAATGAGTTAAGGTATTAACTAGAGGCATTAGTGTATTGACCAAAGGCGCAAATGTATTGACTAAATGAGTAAAGATATTAACTAAATGCACAAATGTATTGATACCCAAGTTGTTGACATTTGGGGAATTCAAGTCGTCAATATATCAACCCAAGTTTTTAATTGTGATTATTATGTGGTCAGTTTCTATACATAAACTAATCAATGTCACCTGACAGGGGTGTATATATTTAAGTTGTTAATATGTTTACGCCTTAAATCAATACCTTTACTCATTTAGTCAACATGTTTACACTTTTAGTTAATACCTTTACTCATTTAGCCAATACATTTCAATATAGGTATATCTTTACAAATGCCGTTACTGAAATGGTGAATACCTTTATAAATGTTGTCATTCACTACATAAGTCTAGTTGGTGAGTAAAACATTGCATTTTCTTATTTTTATTATATATATAATGTTATGCGTTATTATATCCAAAAGGCTTGGTAGACCAATGGCCACCTAACCTTTTGGAACCAAGGTGGGGTGGATTCAAATCCCACCTTCACCACCTTGGCTCCAAATTTTTAAACAAAAAATTAAAGCCCCCCAAAAATTGCCATTAGTGCCGAAGCTCCAGCGGTTGGTAGCTAGTAGTGCTCCAGTGGCTTTTTCTCTCTTTTTTTTAAAAATGATATGGGTATTTTGGTAAACACACCTAAACTTCAAAATCTCATATTCATATTTATTACCTATTTATCCTTTTACTAATTTAGTTGACATTTTGTGAGCCTTTTGTAATTGAAATGGTAGTTTTTAGTCATTTTCCCTATCTTAAAATTACAAAAACAAATTTAGACTTTTCATAGATTACTGATTTATTCAATATAGATATAAAAAAGGGAAATTGTAAAAAAATCTCAATTTTGTCTCGAAAGATTTTTATGGAGTAATGTCTATCGGAAGTTTCTAAACTATAGCAATTTCCCCCAGCCGTTATTCAGGTTAAGCTTGGCCGTTAGTTGACTAAATATACTAAACTGGCAATCAACTTGCTATCCACGTTATTGTTGTTTTTGGGTTTAGATTCAAATTTGTCTTGAAAGTTTTCACTCATGAGTATGTTGCCCCAAAAGTTTTCAAACCATAACAACTTCACCTCGGTTGTTATCCAAGTTAGGTTTACCCATTAGTTTGCCAAATATTCTTACATGGTAAGTCCATATATCACCCATTTCATTTTTTCCCAAGTTAGATTTATAAATAAGGATTTTTTTTTTAAAAAAAAAATCATCCCATTTGAATGACTGGAGAAAATAAAAAAGGTGAAAGTATCTTGTGCGATGAAGAGAAAATTGAAGTGCAAGCGATGGAGGGTTACCAGTGCCCTTGTTCATAGTGATTTTGATTATTATTTCTTAAATTCAGTAATTGAATCTTTTCCTTCATTTCTCTCTAGCGAACATAAGTCCTTGATCTATTTGCAACTTCTTCTTCAATGTTGTTCATGCTGCTAGCTTAGCATATTTAGTGAATTAACAGTCAAACTTAACCTTTGTAATGGTCAGGGGGACATTACTATAATTTAAAAACTTTCAGGGCAATATTGAACAAAAAAATTTTTCGACGCAATGTTGCTCCTGAGTGAAATCTTCTAGGGTAAATTTGCACCTTAACAAAAATGACGTGGATGACACGTGGGCCTGCCAACTGAACATATTTGGTCAACTAATGATCAAATTCAACCTAGATATTGGTCAAAGCAAAAATTGCAATGATTTGGAAACTTCCAGAGCGATATTGATCCAAAAAAACTTCTGGGAAAAATTGAAATTTTTTAACAACTTCCTGTGCAAAAAATGGACCTTAACCCTATAAAAAACTCAAATTGAAAACTTGATTAATTCTTTTCATAAATATATACAAACTGAATATGCTTATAAATGTTTTAGCAAAAAAATTCAAAAAATTAACATAATCTCCAAATAAAAAATTATAAAGTTTATAATATAATCAAAATTACAAAAAATTTATAACATTATATATTATAAATTTATTGGTTGTATAATTTTTTGGACAAATATAAATGTTTGAATAATTATTTTGTTAAATGAGGGTATTTTGGCCAAAATCTAAGTCAACAGTCAACTAACTAACGGTTGAATTGATGAAAAGAAAATCTCAAAAATACAAGGAAGGTTTGTGTAACATGCATTTTTATAAGTCAAGTTTATATGAATTTTCAAAATTGAGAAGTGATTTCTATAATTTAGGTAAAATATGGAAGTAGTTGATGTATTTTACTTTAATTTAAATTAATTATTTTTACAAAGAAGAATCATGGGCCTTCATAATAGTTTCACATGCTTAGGGTCTTTAGGAACAAAATATTTACAAATTTAGTCCTTAGGCGTATTTTTTTTTTAAAAAAAAAATTCAACTGAGTTACATGTAGAGTTGGCAATATGGGTGAAGCTCGTCAAGCTACTAGTTTAAGTTTGCATTTTTTTCTAGATTCAAGTTTCAAAAATGAACAATTTTTAATACAAAAGGGCTTTTGTGAAGAATCCTTTAACCATTTATTTTTGGCTCTATAAAGTTTATATATACATTATTATAATAAAAAATTTAATTTTTTTTAAAAAAATTATTCGGCTTTCAAACTCAGACCTAAGCCCTGTCAATTTGGGTCAAGCTTGAGAAAATATTTAAATTTGAAATAAAATGGTTTATAGACCTAAGCTCGTATGGACCATGTCTAGGGGCCAACTTGACCTGTTTTGACAACTCTAGTTATAGAACTAACCTACTAGGCAATAAAGAATTTAAAAAATTAATTAAGGAAAATTAAGCCAAAAGGCTGCAGTTAAAAGCCACATACACATTGGCTTCTGTACTCTACAATAAATTGAAACATAATTCTCTATTGTTTTCTTCATAACACAGTTATATAACATCTATCATTAATATTTTTTGTGAATAAAGGGCTAAGCCCAAGTGTGTTACATTTCTATTCTACGAGGAAACGAAACTCCCATAGCATCTTCCTGAAGAATTCCTATGATCTCTTTCAAGGGGTCTACCATACAGTTTTTCGTTGTGGCAGCTTTAGGCACATACTCGCAAGCTTATCTACACAGAGATTTCCTTCTCTATGGATATGTCAAAATTGAACTTGCCATTCCTTTTGAAGCATACTAATGATCTGATTTACTAACAAATAGCAACCATGAATCCGTTGGTTCTCCTTTAGTTCCTGAATCACCTGCGTTGCATCACATTCAACTTCTATTTGTTTGAACCCCTTTCCCCCATACTTCCACATTCAACAATTGGAGGCCTTCAAGAATCCCCCATACTTCCATTATTTTGCTATTACATCTATTCAACCCAAGGTTCATGAACCCGGACCAGGTACTAAATCGGTCGGGGTACTGGGTTAAGGATCAGTGGGTCAAATCAGGGCAAAACTAGTGAGAAATTGAAGATTTTAGATTTATTGATATGAAATTTTAAAGAAAATTTAACATTTTTCTTTTAAATAGGAACTCGGACCGGACCGGCCTACCGGCCGGTTCACCATTTTTCAGGCCGGACCGGCCGGTCTAGTTTATTAACCCTGATTCAGCCTGATAGAGAGCCCACATAGCCTTTCTCAACAGTCTCCACGAACAACTCCTCCGCAACCCGAGAGTCCAATTGAATTGGTAATTCCGTCTACATTCAACTTACACCAGCCTTGAGTGGGGGGCCTCCAATGGATGTAAATCACTGTCTGTCGAGAAACTCGACCTTCCTCTCCATCCCATCTTTGATTATAATTGCTTAATTACATGTATTAGGTTGTATGGGGCATGTGCATCATGTTCATGCAATTGTTGATTGCACCATCTCCAAATGTACCAACATGAAACTGCAAACACCTTTGACCATTTGTAGTTATCGATCTCTCTCCCCCTTACCGTGAGGTTGGAGAGAAACCATCTTTTCCAACCTTGCATGAAGAGCGTGTGGTGCTAGTGCGAATATACGATCTATTGCCAAGTTAGCCTTAATGGGAACAGTCTCTCAAGGCATGTAACTGATCCTTTACTCCTGCATTATAGACCCCACAGTTTGTTTCTCCCAAGCCCTCTTTGCTCGTATTTGCTTTTATTGCTAGGCGCTCATGAGTAGCTTGCCACATGAGTAATGTTACCCGTTTAGGTATTTTTAACTCTAAATGGCTTTTTAGATTGCTTATTCATATCACCCCTCGGTGTCTCCTTGTAACCACGCAAAGGCACTCGCGGTTGTGAAACTCCCACTCTCCGTAAGCATCCATTTTATTAAGCCTGTCTCCTCTTTGGTGCATGGACGGGGTACATTTGATAACATCAATAATAGGCGTTAGAAGATCTAGTTCAAGAGTTGTAGATCCCACTCACATGTATCTGTAATTAATCTGGACACAATGGGTTTTTTATCTATCTCAGAACTAGCAAGCTTAAGTTCTATAAGTAGAGGTAGGCTTTCCATCCATTTATCGTACCAAACATTCATTTCTCTTTCATCTCTTGCTTCACGGAGGAGGTTGGCTTGAAACTTTTCCCATAGGCCAACTAACTCTTTGCGTAGTTTTGAATCTCCACCCCTGGCAATAGATTTTTCCCATCTTTCCAGTCCTCGGTCATACCTCCCTAGCATAACTCGGACCCAAAATTCATCTGGCTATTTGTTCATTCTCCATAGAAGCTTCATTAGAAGTGCCTCATTCATGCAAAATAGGGATTTTATTTCAATCCCTCCATTTAGCTTCGGTATACTCATAGTGCTTTATGAGATTGCATGCCACTTCTTGATTTGTCCATGCTTGCCCCATAGAAATTGCCTCTGTTGGTTCTCCATGCTTTTCATAACGGATTTTAGAAGCCTATCATATTGAGTGTGGAAGAGTTCCATAGTGTTTGTGACGGACTTGATTAAAGTCATTCTTCCTGCCATTGAAAGGCTCAGCGCCTTCCATCCATGAAGTCTTTTTTTAACCTTTTCGACGGTGGCTCTGTATTTATCTTTGTGATGCCTAGGAAACGAAATGTTTGGCCCACGGTATCTCCTCATCCCATCAACTTGCTTGAAACTACTCCTCCTATAAATCCCCTTTGTACTTGTAACACCTTATTTCTATAATCATTCTGATGAGTTTTACGCAGTAAATTTGAATCACAAAATGATATTCATTTATGAAGTTCTTTCAATTTTCAATCTCAGGACAGGATTTGAACCTGTAGTTAAGTGAGTTTTTCAAAAATTTTCAAAATCTTGTGAAAGCATCATTCAGCGGTTTGCAACTTCATTACTACTCATCGATTTTTATCTTTATATAATTCAATCAGAGTGATTCTCTACTCATTTATTTAGCCAGATTATTCCTTTGCTCATTCTTAGTTCATTCTTTTGTATATTTATACAGACAGTGTAGCCACACAGGGCTACCAGCATGAGTAATATAATACACAATAGATCAATCTTCACTTCTCTGCCATAGCTCCCTCTTGTGCAACTCCTTGCAATACTTTTTTGTATTTCATCACACCTCTATGGTTGGTTGGGGGAGGGTGAGATTCGGAGCAAATCTTAGTAGTAAATAATGCTAACTATGCATGCAAGATAATGCTTTGTGTATAACATGCTTGCTATATAAATTTATGCCAATATAATGACATATGCATACTCAATGTTTTACAATACACTCATGGCATTAGCATAAGTACAAACAAAGCTTCAATCATTCACATATGTTTCATACAATTAATCAAAGCAATAATATATATCATCACACAAGTTTACGGCCATTAGTTCCAATTATAAATACCAATGCACCTTTAGTTCTAAAATTCAAATTCAAAAGTCCCTTTCTAAATTTTTATTTCTTCTTTAAGTGGAAACTTTCAATGTTAAGAACAAAAAGGCAGCATTCTCCTTCTCCTCCAGTGGCGATAGCCACCTCGTCACAGCCCCCTCCACCTTTGACCTTTCCCTTTCAGAGCATTGTTCTTGAGGTAATGGAGAAGTAAGATCACTTCTCTCAACAATTGGAGGAGTTGGCAAAAAAGGGGGATGACATCTTGGACCATTTAGCCTAAGGAGTGTCTCTTAGAATGATAATGATCACCTGATGGCCTAAGTTTCAAAAACCCTCTTTTGTTTACATATTTTGATTTAATTTTATTTTTAGCATGATCATCATATATATATATATATGCATGTACTGCGGCCTCTAGGCGAAAAGATTAAGGAAAAAGTTTCAATATTTTTATGTTTTCTGATCAGTTCCTATTATTTCCCATTGATGATCTTTATTAGTTCGTGTTATATGATTATTCATATCATTTAAATCCTTGTTTCTGAATTTTATTTTTTAATTTTTATTTCTCTATTTTTAAAAATTACATAATAGACCGGTTGTTTTTAAAGTCAGTCTTAGTATGATTTAAATATATTTTTTAACATATTTAGACCATAGAGGATCAGTCTAGAAAAGTTGGCCCTAGTATCTATACTAACTTTCATGCTCATCAAACTTCATCTCTCAACTCACCAAGTCATGTACACGCTCTTCCTCTCTCTGTTGCCTCTAGCTGTCATGCTTTCTCCCCCCCCCCAAGACAACCATCGTAATGGCTTGGTCTTCCTTCCTAGAGCGATCTCCCTCTCTTTCCTTGTCGTTCTGCTCTCACATTCAATGACCATCATTAGCTTTCACAAATCCTCAATAGCCCTCTTCTGTAAGTGTTCTCCTTCATTACCTTTGCTTGCATGGAGGTTTTAATTGGTTGTCATTGATGCTTACTCCTTTTTGTTTTATGTTGAAACCCTGAGTATGTAGGTTTAGAGTTCATATTTTCTTTGTCTTATACCCACATAAATATGTATAGAATGTTGCCTACTTGTATGTTCATTGAGTGTGAAAATCTTTGCATATGCCCTAATGATTGCATATTATACAGAAAAGAGTATGAAGAGCTTGAGAAGTGTCTGATATGTGATATATGTGGTGGTGTTGGTTGTTAGAATTATTTGCTGCTTGCTCAAAATGCAATGTTGAGCTGCAATTAATTCTGGCCAATGAATACCACCACATATATCAGAAGGTCTAACCAGCAATAGAAATGAATACAAGACATGTATATATAGCATAGAGGCTAGATGAGCACCAAGTTGTGTGATTAATGGCAACTTATATTTATGAGTAAGTAAAAAACTCTCTTATCATGAAATTTTAGATTTTTTGTCTTGAATCTACATAAATGACAAGTATATTGCTTGCTAGTATGTTCAATTTAGTGCAAAAAATTTTTCTGCTTGCTCGATATTTTCTATTGTTATTGCAGTTATTGTATATACGTATGTTTCATGTATATACTAATGTTATTGGTGGCTCTTAGTGTGTGTTTATTTATATATATAATTATATGTTGCCTACTCGGTTTAATCTTAGATGACATGTGTTAGAAGTCAAACTAATCCCTTACCGACAAGCGTAATCTCCGTTAGGAAAAGTCATAGTATTAGGAAGCTCATGTCGGATTCAAACTGGATATTTCAAGTGTAATTACGTGTATATATATCCATATGTAACATTACATAAATAATAACTAATATTTGCTTCATTACATGGTATCAGAGCCACGAGCTCCACTTTGTGTCTGAACTTCAAGTTTTCCGGCAAGAACCTCCATATTTTCCAGTGACTGAGCTCTCTTGTTCCTTCAGATCCACTGTTGACGGAGACCTTTTTGAAACCACGTGCCGGACCACTGTGTTCCCAACCCTCAGATCGGTCAGACCCCATAATACGGCAGCCGTCCGCCTACGCGTGTGCTTCCACTCGCCGCCACTATCATCACTGTTCCCAGACACGCGCCCCACGTGAGATAGTTCCAACCACCATTTGCGACGGCGCTTCCAGCAGGTTGATCGACTTTGATTAATCTACCTTGTCCTGAAGTTTCGTGACCATCTAAGAATGTTTGAATTTTGAGCTTTAATCCTTGCATTCGATTTCAACCTTCGTGAGTTGCATTTTGTTACTAGCTTCAGTGTTCTCAAGTTAGTATTTCTGTCTGCGGGCCCCTTACCTTTGGTTGAGGTACTATATATATATATATATATATTTATATATATCTTGACTTAATATATCTCTGTGGGTCCAGTGGGTTGCAGTTTTTTCTTAAGTTAATCTAGCTTGTTTTGTATCGCGACTCTTCCTGCTCAATTGTTGATCTTGTTATTTTGTGCAAATTGTTCGTGTACTACTATTATGGTTGATTCTAAAAATTCCGATATGTTGCCTATGTCTGTGAAGATTACTACTTCACAGTTAAATTGGACAAATTACAGTGATTAGAACAAAACCGTTAGAGTTTATATTTTGGGAATTGAGATGGAGACCCATTTAACTGAAGACCCTCCTTCTGGTGATGACACCAAACTTTTGACTTGGCAAAGAGCAAATGCTCGACTTCTGTTTCAAATTCGAAATTCTATTGAACCATGAATTCTATCTTCTGTTAGCCATTGTAATACTGTCAAAGAAATTATGAGTTATCTTAAATTTATGTTTTCTAGCAAAGGAAATATTACTTGGATTCATGAAGTCTATAAAGGTTTTTATTGTTCCCAACAACAAGATCGATCATTGAAAGATTTCTTCTTGGATTTCAAGAGGATGTATGAAGAAATGAAGGTAGTCATGTCTCCATAAGTAGATCTCTCAACCCGTATCAAGAATTTGGAACTTCAGGCTATCATAAGTTTCCTTGAAGCGCTCAATCGGTCTTATGAGACTATTCGTTCTCAGATTCTGTCTAGTCAAGAGCTTCCTTCTCTTGATGATGTTTTCTCCTGGGTTCTTCGTGCTGATAGTCTGCTTCACTCTTCTGTTGATCCAATTGCAAGCGCTCTAGCTAGGTATGGTCCCTTTGAAAACAGGAATTATGGGTACAAACAATATAACAATCCTCCTACAATGAGCTCTGGCAGTATTATCTGCAACTATTATAAAGAACCTGGACACATTAAGAAAAATTATCGAAAATTGTAAAATAAACAGCAGCGTGATCAACAACGTGGTCTTGCTTATATTGCCCAGACACCTGGTACCTCTGATTTTGGATCTTCGTCTGCAGGGGCCCTAGCTACAGGTACTCTGTCATCTGGTCTTACTACTGCTTCAAATAAGTGGGTCATTGATTCTGGTGTCACCGATCACATGACAGGTAATCGTTACTTATTTTCTTCATATGCCCCCTATACCAACCTGTCATCCATATTTGTTGCCAATAGTTCTACCGTCCGTGTTACTGGCTCGAGCACTGTTAAACCTACTGCATCCCTCTCATTATCTTCTGTTCTTAACATTCCTGATCTCACCTTTAATCTTTTATCTCTAAGTAAACTCACTCGTCATTTAAATTGCTTTATCTCACTCTTCCCTGACTATTGTTTAATTCAGGATCTATCGACGAAGCAGATTATTAGTAGAGGCTATGAATCTGGTGGGCATTACATCCTTGATGATCAGGTGTCACGTTCTGTTGCTTGTTCTGGTGGGTCATCTCTCTTTGAAGTTCATTGTCGTTTAGGTCATATGTCACTATCCTCTCTCCGAAAATTGTATCCTTAGTTTTCTTCTGTGTCTACTTTAGATTGTGAGTCATGTCAGTTTGCCAAACTCCATCGTATTCATTTGGCACATCGCATTAATAAACGAGCTGCGTCCCCCCTTTGAGTTAGTGCATTCTGATGTTTGGGGTCCTTGTTCAGTTTTGTCTCAGACTGGTTATCGTTATTTTGTCACTTTTGTTGATGATTTTTCCCGAACCACCTGGTTTTACTTAATTAAACAGCGTTCTGAATTGTTTACTCATTTTCGTCATTTTTGTGCTGAAATCCAAACCCAGTTTAACACTCCAGTGAAAATCTTACGAAGTGATAATGCAAAAGAATATTTTTCCACCCTATTCACCGATTACATGCAAAGTCATGGTATTCTTCACCAATCCTCTTGTGTTGATACCCCTGCTCAAAATGGTGTTGCTGAAAGAAATAACTGACATCTCTTAGAAACTACACGAGCTCTCACGTTTCATTCCTCTGCTCCTAAACGTTTTTAGGCTGGTGCTTTATTTACGGCTTGTTTTCTTATCAATCGCATGCCTTTAGCTATTCTTGGTGGGACTATTCCGTATTCTGCACTATTTCCCATGAATAAGTTATTTCCTGTTGATCCTAAGATCTTTGGTTGTGTCTGTTTTGTTTAGGATGTTCATCCTGGTGTTAGCAAACTTGATCCCAAGTCCCTTATATGTGTTTTTCTTGGCTATTCTCGAGTTCAGAAAGGTTATCGGTGTTACTCTCCTGATCTTAGTCATTACCTTGTGTCTACTGATGTGACCTTTCATGAGTCTTCCCCTTTCTTCACATCTTCGACCTTTTCTGAGTCTCTATCTGTCAAACTGAGTCTGATGATGTCCTACTTTATCATGCCCCTCTTTCACCAGTACAAGCTGGTGTTCCAGAACCTGATATCATCAATGATGCTGATGCTGCCAATGTTTTGCCATCACCAATTACTGCTTCACCGACAGATTCTAGTTATGACACCTTGGTTTCTGATTCCCCAGATCCTCTTATTGCTGTCCCTGATCCAGTGACCTCTGATTTTGCTGTTGATCCCTCTTCTGACCTACCAATTGCACTTCAAAAAGGTACTCATCCTCATTATCCTCTCAAACGATATGCTGACTGTACCTATCCTATCTCCTCTTTTGTGTCTTACCAGAACTTGTCCCCTACTTCTATTTCGCTTGTGACCACCCTTGATTCCATCTCCACTCCTACTACCCTTCACCAAGCCTTGACTCATCCTGGTTGGCGTACAGTGATGGAAGAAGAACTTATGGCCCTTGAAAAAGCTGATACCTGGACTCTTGTTGATCTACCTCCTGGTAAGAAAGCCATTGGATGTAAATGTGTGTTTGTTGTTAAAACTAAGGTAGATGGTTCTTTGGAATAGTTAAAAGCTCGATTAGTTGCCAAAGGGTACGCACAAACTTATGGTATTGATTACTCTGAGACTTTCTCTCCTGTGGCTAAGCTCACCTCCGTTCGTCTTCTTATCTCCTTAGCTGCCACATATCATTGGGATTTACATCAGTTAGATGTTAAGAATGCATTTTTGAATGGAGATCTCCTTGAAGAAGTTTATATGGAGCAATAACCTGGATTTGTTGCTCAGGGGGAGAATCAGAAAGTGTGTTACCTTCAGAAATCATTGTATGGTCTAAAGCAAAGCCCTCGTGCCTAGTTTGATAGATTCAATGATGTCGTCAAGAAGTTTGGATTAAATCAAAGTAAGTGTGATCACTCTGTGTTCTACCAACAATCTAATGCAGGCATGATTCTTTTGGTAGTATACGTTGATGATATTGTGATTACAGGGAGTAACATTTCTGGAATCTCAGATCTTAAAGTCTTCTTGAATTCTCATTTCCAGACGAAAGATTTGGGGTCATTAAAGTACTTTCTTGGTATTGAAGTCTTGAGAAGCAAGAAATGTATTCTTTCGACTCAAAGGAAATATGTTCTTGATCTTTTAAAAAAGACTGGAAAGCTTGGAGCTGCACCAAGCAACATTCCCATGATTTTGAATCCCTTCCTAGATCTTGATGCTAGTATGTTTGATGAGCTTCCTGATGATTTGAAAAAGAAGATTGATCCAGAGAAATTAAAGCCTTTTCCATTTCCTGAGAGATATAGAAGACTTATTGGGAAGCTGAATTATCTAACAATAACTCGTCCTGATATAACTTTCTCAGTTAGTAGGCTCAACCAATTCATGGCATCACCAACGGTGGCACAATGGGAAGCTTTAGAACATATTCTGCATTATTTGAAATGTTCTCCAGGTCTTGGTATTCTATATACAGATTATGGGCACACTAAAGTTGAGTGTTTCTGTGATGCGGATCATGCAGGATCTAAGGCCACAAGACAATCCACTACGGGTTACTGTGTTTATTGGTGGAAATATGATATCTTGGAGAAGAAAGAAGCAAGGAGTCGTGTCAAAATCAAGTGCAGAAGTAAAATATAGAGCCATGTCACAGTCAGTACAAGAAATTGTGTGGGTATTTCAACTCTTGAAGGAAATTAGCATTACCACAACACTGCCTTCAAAACTATGGTGTGACAATAAAGTAGCACTTCATATAGCCTCAAACTTTGTGTTCCATGAACGAACAAAACATATTGAGATTGATTGTCATTTTATTCGTGACAAGATCAAAGAAAATATTGTATCTACAGGGCACATACGATCCAACGACCAACTGGCAGATCTTCTGACAAAAGCCTTACATGGGACACGGGTTAAATATCTTTGTAACAAGCTGGGCATGATCAATATATATGCTCCAACTTGAGAGGGAGTGTTAGAAGTCAAACTAATCCCTTACCGACAGGCGTAATCTCCGTTAGGAAAAGTCATAGTGTTAGGAAGCTCATGTCGGATTCAAACTGGATCTTTCAAGTGTAATTACGTGTATATATATCCATATGTAACATTACATGAATAATAACTAAGATTTGCTTCATTACAACATGTGTTTTTTGTAATCAAGAGGAGGAAGATCAGGATCATTTATGTCTTCGTTGTCAATGGGCATGCAAGAGCAATTTGGTTTGCTTCTACTTTGGGTTTTAGAAGCTTAGTAGATGATGGTGTTGCTGTTATACCTTGGATGAGGGGCATTTTCACTAATTTTGAAACTCCAGTTAAGACTCAAATCTGTGTCATTATCTGTTTTGCTTGTAGGTAACGAGTAATAAGAGATCGCATGGTCAATGTCAGGGACAACCTTTAGAAGTCTTGGGGATGGCCTCAAGGATTTATTCTCAGTGTCAGGTAAGTTGCATTGTCTCCTAGTGGAATTAAGAAAGATGCTGCTGTTTATTCTTCATCAATCTGTCATCTTACAGCCATCCATATATCACCCGCAAGTTGGTCTTCCGAAAGTTTCTTATGCAGCAGTGGTACTTCATGAGTAGTCTCAGCCTTTACAAGAGAGTAGAATGTTGGTTTCTGATATTTCTAGTTTACTAGGCTGTTTTGTATTTGATGGTTTCTTTCTAAGTTTGTAATATACTTTTGTTTGGTTTGTAATACTATTAGCGGGAAAAAAAAGTGAATTACCACCATATGCATTTCAGATGAACAAAAAATACTCATATACATTAGAAAAAGAAAGTAAAAATGTCAAAACCTTTAAATATAACCTAACATCATAACATATAAATATACAAAAATAGTGTGAGCTCCATAAAAAGTAACAATATTAGGTATATTTAAGGGAAAATTCTAAAAAACTACATTGGAAATATCGAAAGGACAAATCAGTACATTGAAAATGGAAAAAGACGGATCAGGTGGGTGTCAGAGATGTGAGGAATCTGTCTTTTTGAAATTTCGGTCAAATGATGAAAATGCCCTTCAGCACTTC
Source organism: Inga oerstediana (assembly GCA_963210345.1). NCBI lineage: Eukaryota > Viridiplantae > Streptophyta > Magnoliopsida > Fabales > Fabaceae > Inga > Inga oerstediana. The sequence goes on along the minus strand of OY723401.1, from coordinate 62,920,949 downwards.
ATCCCCACTTCGGAATAACATGATCCTCGTAATTAACAACTCCGGATACGATATTAACAACTTCAATTCTTCTTTTACAATTAACAAGTTTCATGGTCAATAACAACACATATATCTTAATTAACAACTCTGGATTCGATATTAACAACTCCAATATCTTCTTTCACACTTCATCCCCCACTTCAGAATAACAACATGATCCTCATAATTAACAACTCCGGATTCGACATTAACAACTTCAATTCTTCTTTGACAATTAACAAGTTTCAGGGCCAATAACAACACCTATCTCTTAATTAACAACTCCTGATTCGACATTAACAATTCCAATTTCTTCTTTTACAATTAACAAATTTCACGGCCAATAACAACACCTATCTCTTAATTAACAACTCCGGATTCGATATTAACAACTTCGAATTCAATATTAACAACTACAATTTCTTCTTTCACACTTAACAAGTTTCAGGGCCAATAACAATACTTATCTCTTAATTAACAACTCTGGATTAGAAATTAACAACTCCAATTTCTTTTTGCACAATTAACAAGTTTCAGAGCCAATAACAACACCTGTCTCGCCATTAACGACTCTGGATTCGCCATTAACAACTCCTATGTTGTTATTGCGACTGAGGGCTGAAGGGCATTTTTGTCATTTAGCCAAGATTTCAAAAGGACAGATTCCTCACATCTCTGACACCCGCTTGATCCGTCTTTTCCCATTTTCAATGTTCTGATTTGTCCTTTTTATATTTCTAATGTAGTTTTTTTGAAATTTTCCCTATATTTAATGGTCTTGACATTTTTCTCTCATTTTAAATATTCATAAGTATTTTTATACATCTGATAATGATGCTAGCCACACATTAAATAAATGCTCATAGTTCTTTTTACACCCAAATATTTTTAAAAAGAATTAATTTAGGATTGAGGAGGATATTATTAGTGTAAGTAGTCTCTTTCATGGGTATAAAGTAATAGTGTCAAAGGTATTCGGGGGCCGAGACAAGAATTGTTGGTGTATAATAATTTATGTATAAGGTATTATTAATACATAAAATAAATTCATAGAGCCCCAAACCCTATTATCAGTAGGGAGGTCGACTTGTTTGTTCTCTTTAAGATTCTATATGGGTCAGGATTGTTGTCCTTCAATGTCACCAAGAATAATTATATAAATATTTTTTGTAAATATTTCATTAAAATTGCACGTTTTTTAATCTATATTTGGAATTTATAAAAACTTTCATGCGGCAAATTTTTTTTTTCTAAAATATCTTTTTATGTGCCTTAACATATCTCCATAATTTTTGCCAAAAAACTTTTTGTTGGAAAATCCCCTCAATTTTGAACATAATATTGATGATTATTCTTTTGAATAAATTCTAATAATTTAGTTCGTTTGGATTATTCATATTTTAAAATTATCATTTTTTTTTATTAAAGAAAATATCCTAAATGTCTTAGTCAATTGGACTATAAAAATTTACTCAAAACAACTCTATACTACCTCCTTTCCTTAATATAAAATATATTTAGGGAGCTGATCTTGGTCTTAAATATAAGATATAGTTTTTATATTTGATAGTCTTTTCCTAATTCACTCATATGAATGCTCCTTCAATATAATCAAGGAAAAAAGAAAATAGGGGAATTAAGGAAAATAATTAAGGTGTTTTAGAAAATATATATTATATTACATAATTTAACTAATTTTTTTTAATCTAATCAATTTGATAAATGTATATAATTTACTCATTTAATATGTCATTGAATTAAATATATTTAGTAGAAGCATTGTAACCCGAAACATCTCCTTTAAAGCTTTTTTAAGGGCGAGGTTGAGTTCAACCACATGTATATGTTCAGTGTGTGAGTTATGACAAAATAAATAAATAAATATTCCTTCCGTTCCTTAATGAAGGATCCTTAATGTAAGATCCATGTTGTTAATTTAATTAAATTAAATAAATTGGTTGATATGACTTTTATTTAAAAATCATAATCAACTTGCCTAATTCCCGCCATCAACTCCCCAATTAAAAAGAGATTGATAAATATAAAAAATAAATCTTATATTTAGGATAAAGAATAACTCCTCAATTATGTCCTGCATTAAGGCCCAAAGTAAGCATATTAGAGCAAGATGATTTATGAGTTACGGTGCAAGTTTAGCAATAAAATTTTTTTACATAAGCATCTAGTACAATTAAAGTTTAAAGAATGTAAAAGTAGACACAATCTTTTAAAAATTATATAATTTTATCAATTTTGTGAAATTGACCCAAACATCTATTATAAAACTAGATGGAGAACAAGTGGATCCTATATAAAAAGATACAGATGTTTGAGTCACTTTAACAGAATTGTTAAAACTGCTCTGTATTCACAATTTATTTACAAACTAGAAAAAACAAAAGATTGGAAGGTATAAAAAAAGATTGTATCCTTTAACTCATGATTTATTAGTTAAAAGAAAATGTAAGGCAATAGACTAAGGGTTCGTTTGAATTAACGTTTGTAAAAATAATTTTTTTTATAAGAGTAAAATTGACTTTCATTTCAACTGATTCTTTTTTTAAAAAAAATTGAAGTTGTAGTAAAAGTCAATGTAATTTATATTTGGAGAGACTTTTATTTTAAAAAAAAATCAGTTAAAAAAAAGTATTCAAATATAGCTCAACTTCAAAATGTTTAAATTAAAAAAAAATAAAAACAAGTTATTTCAACTTTAAAGTGGATTTTAAGAAAAAAAATTGCAGCTGTCAAAATATGCTGAACATTATTTTTTATGTAAATTCATTTCTGAAGTTGAAAATGTCAAGTATGGCAAAATAAACTCCATGCCAAACACACCCTAAGAATAGGACAAATCAAGCGGCGATCGGGCGCAACCGCAGTTCTAAATTTCCGCATGAACAAACATTACAATATCCTAACTTCTATTTCTTATTAGGAATCACAGCCAGGAAGGCACCTAAAGCCCCTATATTTTTATCCTTTCTTTATCTCGTCCAATAATTATATTTATAGCATCTAGACGGCAAAAAGAATTATAGCATCTATAAATTTTTATTAATTATTGGGGGAAAAAAATCTGTGTTAAAAGCTAGACAACAATCAAAATGGCCATGTATGATTTCAATCCTTTTTTATTAATATTTTATGGGGCATAAATTTTTGTTTTCCATGAAAAAATATTAGGTGAGCTAAATTCAAGGGCGGTGTTTACTGAGCCTTGTGCTGAAGATGCTTTTCTTAGAAAAATACTCCTACTTATTAACAAAGCCATCCTTATATTAATAATGGGATCCAAAACTATGATTTTGTTGCATATAAGTTGGCTGCTTGCCAATTAGAGCAATTTTGGTTAGCACCAGGGTCAAAATTTTAGAAACAATGATGAGTTAACTAGCAAGGGGACCTAAAAATAGGAGAAACAATGTAAAATCCCAAGTAAGAGAAATAATGATAGAAAGTCCCATGAAATCTTTAAATAATTAAGAAGTCCCAGGAAACTTGAGTGTAAGAGATTTTATACGAGTTATTACCAAATTGCCCTGCACTCTCTGCTCCATCACGACTCCCTGACTATCATTGGTGTTCATTTTCATCACTGAGTTCACATTCCTCGCTCATCAAATCTATGAGTAGGAAATATTCAACCCTTCAAACGAAAAGTCACGTATGAGTGCTAAATACTCAAATCTAAATTCTAATTGAATTGGTACTTGCCATTTTTTTCCTTGAGTTGTAAATATTTAGTGCAAGTATAGTGAATTTTAAAAGTAAGAGAGTTAAATAATGGAAATGAAAGTTATAAATTGGCATTGAATTAGTTTTAACTAATGAAAGTCTCATTTATCAAGTTTGCTTGTGGTTAAGAGACAATGCAACTTGTAAACCCCGAAAAACTAATATTGGAATTCGTCGGCGTACTCATTTAAGCTCAGATATTTTTTTAGGGTTGGCCTGGATAGCAGGGACTTTTAAGTTTAAAAAAAAAAAAAAGGCATTTAGGCCCGACTATGATAAGCCTTGAAAAAAGGGCTCGAGCTGGCCATATATCCATAAAGAAAAGAACATAAGTTTGAATTTTGAGAAGTGCATCTATTGAGAGAGATAAAAATCATTTACGCTATAAGCCTTGAAACGTTTTATTAAATAAGAAAATTGAACTTTAAGATAATTTATATTTTGTGCTTGAATTAATATAGTGTTTGGTCCTTATAGCTTGATATCATTTTTGTTTTGATTTCTATACTTTCAAGTTATAAGTTTTGCTGCCTCAAATTTTTTTTTATTTAAAAAATTAGTCCCTATATTTTAATAAAAACCTGAACAATTTGATCTCTTAGAGACTAAAACCTATGATTTAAAACTATAGGAACCCAAACCAATATAAAGGTAAATTATAAAGACCAAAATATTGTATTAACTCTTCGTTTATTATTTGTGTGTTTTTTTTTAATTCAGTATGAAGCTTAATTTGTTCAGTTGGATTTTAGACATTTATTTTTAGTCATTTGAAATTTATTTGTATATGAACAATGAGAACCTTAAATCTTTCTGTAAAAAAAGTTATTCTAAATTTAGGGTAAAAAAAAAGTATAACCTTGAGTTCATATGGGCCATGCATTAAGGGTCAGATTGGCCCATTTAGACGGCTCTAGTTATTGAGCTTGTTTATTGGACAATAGTGAATAAAAAAATTAATTAAGAATTAACAAAGAAGCTGCAGTTCAGTATCAAAAAAAACAAAAAAAAGAAAGAAAAAAAAGAAGCTGCAGTTAAAAGCAACAAACACAAACATTGGCTTCTGCACTCTGCACTGAATTGAACCATGATTATCTATTATTTTATTTTTCACTTTGCAATATTGCATCTATCAATAATTTATTTAAGCCCTACAACCTTTTCTTCCCCATATATTTACTCCTTTGTCCTCTAAGCAAAAGTGCCTTATCACCGGGGGGAAAAAAATGCACAGGTATTCTCAAGCATCTTTTAATGTCCAGCAATTTATATATTAAAACTTGGATATGATGAACATATTTTCTCAGTTTTATTTTAGTACAATATGTCCCCATATGGTAATTGATTTGTTCGAAATTAATTTGTTAATTTAGTGACTAATTCAATTATTATATGATTTAGTTGTGTTATTGTTTGAATTTTTAATATAATACACTGTTTTTGTTGTTATTTTATCATAAGCAGTCCCCCAATATGAAATTGATATATTATATTTACAATTAAAAACATCTTTTTCATACTTTAATCACTTTTCATAGTCTTTCAAATTTGAACTATTCAAACTCTTGTTAATAAGCTGGGCAGGTTATAGTTAACTCGCACATATATTTGATTAAAATAGTTTATTCTCATGATTTAAAATGTGGCATCCATTCAATTTCTTTGCAACTAATAAGTTGGTAAAAAAAAACTAAGAACGGAAGGTGTAAAGAATTTCTATTGGGAGCTCTCTCCCCTGGGGCGCCTCAAAGAAGTGAATTCCTGTCGGGCCTATCAGATTGGGGGCGCCAGGACTAGTCGGTTGTCGGGGGCCCATGTCGGTAAATCCGGCGTTGGCTTTCAGGTTAACGCTGGATACCTGGAAGGTGGGTGCACCGAAGGCCAAAAATAGTCCATTGCATAAACCATCAAAAAAAAAAAAAACTAAGAACGTTGATAAATTTGATTTGATGTTGAGAAATATCATGTGATTTCCTTTTTATTTTGTGATAATCATGTTGTCTTTAAATGGCGAGTAATTTTATCCCTATAAAATTCAAATTCATTCATGCATCATAGCTCACTAACTTTATAAGAATACAAGGTTGTATTTTTCTGAAGAATACAGAGTTGTTCATGAGTATAAAACAAACTTAATAATTATTTTAATTCATGTAATAATTTTTGCTAAAATTAAAATAAGGGTTTAAGGTACAAAAATACTCCTATACTTTTTCCAAATATGCATATGGCACCATATACATTTTCTAGATATAAAAATAAACACCAACTTCTTCCAATAAAGCAAAATTGCCACATTGAAGGTAACCAACTATTACCATCATACATGCCTAAATCATTACAACCAACTTGCATAATGTAACCCCCGCTTCGATAATCAGGTCGAGATTAGCATTTGAACGCGTTTAATAATTGAATAAGAGATCCAGGATAATTAAAAGTTTTATAAAATATCTTTACAATTAGATCTCCGTTCATTCAATTACAAAATCAATAGGCCTATTCGGTTTGTTACATATATAATATCAGAGTATCAGCACAATTCCCGACATTCACCCGGGATAATAACATTAATCCAACAGTTTATACAAGGCATCACTGCCCATCTCAATATCCATACCGGGGATTACGCAAAACTATAATACTATAAATCTATTCAATATATACATTTATCCAAAATAATAGCCAGTTCAGTATAAAACCAAAATATCTAACTAAGACTACCGCCGGCAGTCCTAATCGTCTATTGCCACTTGCTTGCTCTTCGATCCACTTGCCCTGTCTAAAAATGTTATTTGGAAAGAATGAGATTCTAGAGAATCCCAGTAGCAACAGTTTACGTATATGATGCATATATACAAAGCAAGTAAACATATATCACAATGCAGCAATCAATATTCGAGACCGGGCTTCGCCACGTTCCCTTCATTATATATGAGGTCGGGCTTACGCCACGCCCCTTCACCTTATCTGTATTCGAGTCCGGGCTTTCACCATGTCCCCTCACTGTATCTGTAATCAAGGCCAGGCTTTCACCACGTCCTTTCACTGTAACTGTATTCAATGACTAATGCAAACAAGCAATGCAATATACATGATATAGGATAAAATATCACTACCTTGTTCTTTACATCCTTGATCAGGCGTAGGCCTTCTACGATCCGGGCAAATATCGAATCCTATAGTCATAATTAAGGACGACACGTTATCACTTATTCCAATACTCAAATGACTTCAAAACACTTAGTTTTGGTTATCATTAAAATCCCTTAAGTAGCTATGAAAGTCTCTAACGATCGCCTAAAAGTTTTGGGAAGTACTATCTCAAAGACCACCTTTTTAGTGTGCCTCGTAAAACGTGCCAATTCCGGCTTCCGACTCGGTCCTAAAATATTAAATATACAAGAAATAGGTCATAACCTATCCAAGTATCATTTTAGAATCTTCCATAGTGTTTCTTATGGTTATATTAACTTATGGTGAAAATTTACCAAAATGCCCCCGGAACCCCGGCCGGCCCCGCTGTACCCGGCCCGATGGGACGTTTTCCCAAAATTTTGACCAAGGCTATTCTAAAGTATTTTCTCCCAAGGAATCTATTTCCAGGCTTGAAATCACCAAATTCACTATCAAATTACGAAAATACCCTTGACAGCCCCTATTAAGGGACTTCAGTGGCGTTTTCGTAATTATGCTTTTTCGGCCTCTACCGAAAAAGTGCCCAACTGTAACCCCACATATTTTTGCCCACTGAGTCCAATGGAACCATTTATTTCATAAAAATCCAACTCCTACTACCAGATCTGGTCCTGGCCAAAAAATTGATGGAAAAATAGAAAAATGGAGCTTTGTGTTTTAGCTTCCAAAACTTGTACTTTTCCACTTCTAATCCTTGATTAACTCACTTAAACAATTCTTAACCATGATTCAAAGAAATTTGGGCAGCATAACCCCTTAGGATTAGGAATTTCCAAATTTACAAAATCAACCAACCAATACCAAACCAAGCCAAAAACAACAATAGCAACAACAATAAACCACAAGAGTTGATGTTCTTGAGATTACCTTGGTTGGCTTCACTTTCTTTCTCTAAAAAACCGTCCTCCCTTTCTCCCCTAAACCTTGAGATTTTGCTTGCTATCCCATGTTTTCCATGAAGATCAAAAGGTTAGAGGAGCTATTTGACAAAAAGGGAAGCTTAATCACAAGATCTATAAGACTTACTTTTGAATTTTGCTCCTTCTTCTCTCTAGCTTTCCTAAACTTCTTCTTGAAGCCTCTCTCTCTCTCTCTTTCTTTCTCTATATTTGGTCATGTAATGAGAATGAGAAAGATGAAGCATTAGCTTCATAAATATCTTCCTATTTTTACTCAATTTATTTTACTTCTAAAATTAAGTTTTATGACCTCACCTTGTACTTTGATCTTATCCTCTTCCAACTTTAGCAATTATAATTTTAATCTCTTGGCTTTGGATGATGCCACTTGGCATATTTATCTTCCAAGTAAATATTTCCCTTCTCCTAAATATCCACCAATAAAAATATGGGCTTTTACTTTATTCCACAAATCTTAATTTATTCCACCAAGAAAATTCAATTTATACATTTTTCTTTATTTTTCTTGATTAATTGGAATTAACTCCAATTAATTGGAAAATAATTAATCTTGGGCTAAATTGGCAAAATTATGATTTTGCTATCACATTTGTAATTTAATTCAATTCTTGAATTTATTTGCCAATTCCTTATGAATATGAATATTTCAAAATTCACAAGATCTAATTTCCATAAATATTCACTATAATCATCATTAGCCTTTAATCAAAATTTGGGACGTTACACATAAAGCTTGTAAATCCTTACTCGAAGTCAATATCATCTTCAAACCGTGTTTTGATTCTAAAGCTTGGTGAGCTAGATGATCTATTATAGCGTTGGCTTAAATAGTCAAAATCTCAGTCTCAACTTATGAGATCCCAGGTTTCTACAATTATTGACTTATCTACATGAAGAGAAATATCTCACTCCTTTACTAGTTGATATGACACTTTTACTCTATTTGAAGAAGTTGGTGTGTATTTTTACACACAAGAAATATATATGATACCAGATGCATATTTGGTAAAAATAACTATTGTTAGCTTAAACAAATAGAGATGACATTTTTGCAACTTTTTATAATCTTTATATGTATTTTTGGACCTAAGAAATATATATAGTGCCAGGTGCACATTTAGAAAAAATTCATGGGCATTTTTCGCTCTTAACCCTTAAAACAAAGAATCATTATTTTATATTAGGACCTATATGGGTTAAGAGATAATTAATCATATTGAGAGAACAATAAACATGTTTTGAATCACAACAAGACATACTGATTTAATAATGCTATTAAAATCTAACTCCATTCGATCAATTAAACTAGAGAACGGGCGAACAAGTCTCTTGACCAGTATAATGAAGAATTTTTTATGGGTTAATCAAGTTAATTTTATATTTTTCATCCCTTATTGAGTCTAAAACGACATTAATTTTTTTCCATAATTGACATCTTTTTTAATTAAAAATATTAACAATTAGTCATATTTATGATTTACCTAACTATGTTTGATAGTATTATACAAATGTTTTGGTGAGCTTGAAACAATATTGTTAATGTTGTGGTTTATATTTGAATGTTTCATTTATTTTTGGATTAATGTCTTTTTTATTTTATTTTTTTTCATGTTTATATATAAACATTTGTATACATTCATTTTAATTAAATTATATTATTTTAATAATAATTGAGTTGAACCTAGTTCAACTATGGTTAGACTACTACTCTTGAAACGTTGTCTTGATTATTTTAGGGCCTGTTTGAGATAGTGTTAGAAAAGCACGTTCACGTAAGTCGAGATGAAACTCCTCTTACATACTTACCTCGTACATCGTAAATCAAATCGAAAAAGCAACTTTTACCACCAATCCAAACATGCACTTAATGATAAGTCTGATTGTTGGTACCTTGAGGAAATAATTAAAAATAAATGATATTTTATTTTAAAAAATTCCAAAAAAATTATTAAGGGGAGAAAGGATTAAGGAAGATATGATGATTGTAAGCAACATCTTTCATGTGTATAAAGTAATAGTGGCAAGGGTATAGGAGGCGAAATGACTTTTAAGGGCGATGGCAATAATTATTGGTATATAAGAATATATGTATAAATTATTAACACATCACTACTACAGATTTGCGCATTTATAACGCTTGACACATTACGGTTACAACTAATAAACGTTACGTATGTTGAGGCAGAGGTCACGTAAGGATATACAATGCTTGAAAGTAACAGTTAATTATGCGCATCGTCTTGTATTGCAAGGCATAATTCATGAAAACATAAAAATAATAGTAGTAGTTATGAATCGTCATTTATTTAGTGACAAAAATGACGATTCTTTCAAAACAACCGTCATGTAACGCTTATAAACGATTCGTCTTCTAACCTTATATCAGAAAAAACACAAAGACCATAAAATATAAACGACAAAAATGACATTTCATAATAAACAATCATCACATGTAATGAACAAATCTAAAAACCACATTTTTAAAACCTCATTTTGTCTGACACCAAGTACCAATTCTCCTAACTTAAATATACATTAGAGCGAAATATTCAACTATATTTATACTGATCTATTCTTTTTGTCCTTAGTACTTTTCTAAAAAGCACTTTTTCATAACCTCATCCTTCTCCCTTATCATGGTCAGACACCAGAGAGCTCTTTCCATTCGCCCTTCTCCTCCTTCACAAGCCCCTCCTTTTCCGCCACCACCTCTACTACTACCACCACCTCCACAAACTCCTCCCCCTCCCCCTCCCCTTCCACCTCTTCTATCTCCTCTTCAAATAAAGGCTCTGTTGTAGACGTTGACCAACCTTGACCACTCCACAAGGCGTTTTGCTAGACACACCCATAGTCTAAACAGAAAGTTGGACCTCATCCTTTACCACAATCAGGTTGTATATGATCACTTCTAGTTAGACCCATTATCTCCTTCCTCAGATGTTGATGATGTGTTGAGTAAGGGGGAGGGACAAGAGGAGAAGGACAATGGTAGTGGTGATGACTGAAAACCACTATTGCTTTTGTATTTTTTATTATTAAAAATAAATAATCATTAGGGAAATGTAGCCCAAAACTATTTGTTAAAAAAATGGTCTCTTCACGGTTATTAATAAACAACCATTATTAATTTAAGGGATGTTCATGGTTATTAGTAAACAACCGTTACTTATGTTAACCGTTGCAATTTATACCAACATGTTTGGCTCTATAACGCCTTTCCATTTCAAAGGACACGATCTGCTGGATAATCCGTAAAACCCATTTAGCGATCCACTTTTATTCCAACTTCTGACTTTTGTTCTTTATCAATTACATGGGAGAGCAAGAACGCATGGACAAGAGCAGTAAGGGGGAATTGACCTATCTCGTTCACACTCTCATTTTCTTTTCTTATTTTTTTGATTATACTATGAGGTTGAATAATCAACTTTAAAAATTATTACAGAAAGTCAGATAAGTTACGGTTATATGTAAAACTCATCACTTTTCAAAATACCATGTCAAATACCTAACAGTTATTAAGAAATCACTGTTTCCGTTTACAAAACCTAATGACTATGACGTTAAAACCATGAACTTTCATTTAAAGGTTCATTACAGTTGTAGATTAAGAATCATAAGAAAAGGCTACCTTTCATAACAGTTCTTAACTTAGAACCATGAGCAAGTTTCATCAAGTCTTTTACAATACGTACCAGCTATCTCACGCCTCTTCAATTTCCTAAGTTATTACACTTAACACGTTTGTCTTTAGTCAAATATTGCCCACCATCCTTGGAACCCCATAACTCCGATTGACTTTTTCGGTCATTGATAGTCGCATCCAGATGAACCACATTCTCCACTGCTTTCTTTAAACTTCGGTCCAACAACCGTGTGAGTCGTTTTGATTGCCCTAACTTACTTTTTTGTCTTAGAGCCCTAACTAGGTCTCATTCCTTTGCATGATATATTCTTCTTATTTTTAAGGTATGATTTCTCTTCTGCATTCGTATTCTATATTCTTCATTACGTATTCTCTTTATTTTTCATTTTGTCTTGGCTAGATAGGTTTTAACCTTACTCGTGCATTTTGCTTTTCTAGAAAAACCATTGCTCTATTCCTTGTGGCTGACTGAATGGTTTTTGTTTTCTAGTTAAAATGGCCAGTTCTACATCTCGTGGCATTGATAATGCCCCTAGTTTTGATAGTGCCTTTAGTTCTGATAATGTTCTCATTGGTACTGATAGGCAACTAAGAAATGAGACCCCACAAATGGTGTTAGAATGAGTATGGGATATTGTAAGGAGGGGCCGCTGTGCCTTGAATTTTATGAACGATGCAAAGGCTGTAGGGAGAAGATTTGAGGTGACATAAAACAATGACAGTTAACCTCTTCATCCGTCACACTTCATCAGCTAAATCAGCTTAACGACAAGGACCAACATTCCTATCTCGATGGGTAACTGGCGTCATGTACAGGAAGGTTACACATAAGTTATTTGGGATAATGATAGGTTAAGGTATATATGCTTGTTAATTACTTGCTATGTAATTGCAAAAAATGTTAACTTGAATTGTGTGCTCTGTAGTTTGTATATCTTGTAGATAGAGATTACATCAAGGACTTTGTCATCAAGAATGTTGGCAAATCACTACGCACATCCTATCATGTATTGACGAATACGTATTTGTATAATCTTGAAGAGGCTGATGAGACAGAAGTTCCTATGGATCTTTGATCCACCATCAAACCGGATGATTGGAGAAATTTTGTTATCTTACGTTGCAACCCTGACATTCCACATAATTGTTATTTGCAATTCATAAGACTTGCATGTACCTATTTAATATTAACTTACGTGTTGTGTGTTTTCGCAGATATTAAGCCAAGTGAATAGGAAAAGGGTGAAGAACAATAAGTATCCCTATAAAGGAGGGCAAACAGGCTATGCTTAGATTGCTAAAAAGTTGGCTGGTGAGAGGGGGACGGTAGTAGACTGCCCCGTCATGAACTTTGGTCAGTGGTAAGGCAAAATAAAGATGGCTCTTATGACGATCCTCAAATAAAGGAGGTCGTCGATAAAATGGTATGTATTAATATTAGTCCCTGATTCATGAAGTAATATCTTCAATTAACTACCAATATTAACATTATTGTTAAATGCATAGCAAGCCATGTCCTAGGAAGTTACAACATAGGGGGCTGCCTTTCTACAGATGAGAACTTATTGGCTAAGAGATTGGGGCCTGACCATCTTGGCCTTCTTAAGGGTGTTGGCTTTGGATTGACCAAGATAAAATATTATGGTCAGCAGCAACCTCGAAGAAATAACAGGTAAGAAAAATATGATAAGCTCCACAAACAGTGTGATGAAATGCAGAAACAAATATAATTTCTTACACAAGAGTTGATAAAGGAGCGTTCTACGAAGCAGTAAGGGGGAAATGGTAGCCCAAGTATTAGAGGCAGCTACACATTTCCTCCCCAATATCCATTTGAGGGTTTAGCGGATGTTGAGTGTTTTACCAATAGTCCTGAACACGCTTCATAATGAGCTTATCCCTCTTGAGCATGTGAAGGTACAAATCAACACTAAGATCAACCCTAGCTATCTGCTCTTTGTGCCACCAAAGACACAAATATAGTGGGAGGGGATACGAGTAACTTCGTTGCGTGGCCTCGCTGTCTACTTAAAGTATAGAAGCCCCCCACTTAAAAGAAGTTAGTCGCTCAAAAGAAGTTGTCCACCGAGTCCAAGCCCCCCATTAATAAGTCCAAGGTCCCTACTTCCAAGACCCCCAATCAGTCCAAGCCTCCCACTCAGCCCAAGTACCCTAATAAGGCTAAGCGCCCTCGCTCAATCCAAGACCCTCACTCAGTCCAAGAAGAGGAAGTATTCTACCCTTAATGATCAATCTGAGAAGAAGTCTTCCTCACAGAATAAGATTGTGGTCAATCTGCCTAGAAGTCCCTCTAGAAGTTTGCTGACAAGTGCTTTGCTTCAAACCCGTGTCCAATGATCACATTTGATAGAGAGGCCTTTGACCTTCTAGACTAAGTGGAAGCTATAATCGAATAGCTTATTTCTGAGATCCTGAACAAGGACATTGCAAGTTTAATGTCTGTCAACTTCTTTATGAGGTATTTCTTCAACTGTGATTGAATATTTGACTGTTTAGAACTTTGATTACATTTTGATATGTTGGTTACGACATTTCAGGCAACTATACCATAATTACCTCGTCCCCCGCAGCCTCTAAGACAAGATAAAGTTCACCCGCCCTGACCAAATCATTTACTAGGGTGAGGGCGTGAAAAAAGATGCCAAGCAATGGTATGCGAGGTTTCTGGGGGATGAATTCCTTAGGAGGGCGCCAGACAAAAGTGACGCTTACTTTTTGGTACCTTACATTTAAGGGTGGGAACATCATTAACTCTACTTGGATTATTTTTTATTTATTTTGTAATTGTCCTGATGTGTGATCTTTTATTGTACTTAGAAACCACTGCATGCTCATAGTGATAAATCCAATATGCAAAAGGATTTGGTACTATGACTCTATGAGCGGGGTTTCAGACACAAGACCATTCATGCAAGAGATTTTCAATCACTAAGTTATTCACATCATCTCTTGTAATTCATTTCAGCTTGCATGTTTCTGTATATATAATTTTATATTGTATCTTTTCAGAGTGGTCTACAATTACCATACTCAAATGGTCTTAAGTGCACCAAGAACAAGCTTACTGATAGTACCTACAGATGTACCTTCTAATGGCTGTGTTTGAGGATATATATATTATTCACCAATTACTATATTAATAAATTGATGAAGTATAGTTTGTGTGTGTGTGGGGGGTTGGGATTAACTAACAAATTTTTCTTCTAATTTCTTTATAGTGCCCAAAGCAACCAGAGAACAACAACTATTGTGGGTACTACGTGACATAGTGCATAAAGGACATTATCACCCACGGTCCTGAAAATATTGATACAACTAAAATATATTATATGCTCAATTTGTTAATATATATATTTGGTCAGCCACATGTTATAGAGAAATTCTTGTGTGCGTTGAGTGCACCAAGTAATCTATGGAGTAGCCAATCAGAAATCAACAAGCCATGTCCTTTCACTCTGATCTAGCGCTTACATGTGTCATGTACTTTTTTTTTCTTTTTGTGAGGAAAAAAGTAATTAGAATAATAATAAACAACCCTCCATATGCCTTGTTCCTCACCCTCTTTTTTTTCATTTTCTCATTCAGCGCGCTAATAAGTGTCTAACGTAATCCCTCATTGCTCAGCACCCGTCTCTTTCACTCGTTTTTTTTTTTTCCACTTTTAAGGAGTTATTTCACTACACCACCAAAAACACAAAAATATACAGTATAGCTAATGCTTCATATACATCCTCATGTAAATCTGAATTTTCATATTTATATATATATATATATATTTCATTATTAATTTTTATATATGCTTCACGTATACTCAAACATGGTTAGTGCTTAAATGTGACTTTTTATAAGTCCTCTCTCATTTGAAACCTATTTTAATATGGGCAAAATTAAAAAAAAAATCAATTTAAGACATATTTAATGAGTTAACTATCATTTATTAATTACTATGAATTAATTAAAGTGTTTTATATTATAGAATGATGAGAGTATATGGTTTCCAAATATTATCATGTGCGTGTAATTGTGTTTCTTCATATCGGTGCAATTCAGCACATGCATGTATAGTTCTAGTTAATGTTGAGTATACGTGAAGCATATATAAAAATGAATAATGAAATATATATATATATATATATATATATATAAAATTCAGATTCACATGAGAATGTATATAAAGCTTTAGCTATATTGTGTCTTTTCGTGTTTTAGGGGGTGTAGTGAAATAACTCCTTAAAAGTGAAAATTAAAACAAAAAAAAGAGTGAAAGAGATGTGGTACTGAGCAATGGGGGGATTACGTCAAGCTCTGATTAGCGCGCTAAACGAGATAATGAGAAAGAGAGCGGGAGCGGAACAAGACATATGGAGGGTTGTTTATTATTATTCTAATTATTTTTTTCTCATAAAAAGATAAAAAGGACATGACACATGTAAACGCCATAAGAGAGTGAAAGGACATGACTTGTTGATTTATCGTTGGCCAATTCACATATTACTTGATGCACTCGGTGCATATAAGAATTTTTTTTATTATAATATCTAATTTCCATCTTATCCCATTTTGCACAATGTTTATAAATTTATAAATAGAAAAAGTTGTCGAAGAGTTGGAGGCATCTATGTAATTTCAGTGGAAAAATAAATATATATAGAATAATTATAAATTTCTAGATAGTGATAATTTGTTTGTTTTAAAGTTTTGGTTTTAATAGTGTATGCATGTACATGAATGACTATAAATATATTCTAATTTGTTGTATTGTTTTATATATGAATAAATGTTAATATATATTGTAATTCATTATGTACAAATGTATATATAGGGGATATCAAAAGCAAAACCTCTTAATTTTTTTTTTTAAAAAAATTAGCTTCGATAAATCATAGTTGTTATCTAACAACTATTATTTATGTTAACTTTATTTAACTGTTGTTAAAATAATTGTAATATATGTTTAATATATATAACGATTGTTAAAGTGAAACCATTATAAATGATGCAAACATTACTATATATTATGACAGTTGTTTGCGTGTGCTCTTTAATTATTATCAAAGATATTGGCATATCAGAGGCTCATCAATCCTCAATACATAATGAGTATTATATTATAACAATTACAATAGGTCTGGAATAAATAACGGTTCGAAACCGTAATTTATCTACGCTGAACTTTTATAGTACTCGCATATATGACAGTTTAGAATCGTGAAATATGATAGTTAATAACGGTCATATATTACAATTTTATTGTGGTGCATAAAATAAAAGGGTTAAGGAGCAAATTTACTAACGAAGTTTTGTCTGAGGAGCGTCCGGTACAAATATGTTTTAGAATGGGCAAAAATACCAATGAACAATTAAAAAGAGACATCTAGCACAAAAACCGTTAAATCTGTACTAACGTCATTAAAGGTTTTTTTCTCTTATAATTTAACGCCATTAGTAGGGATTTAACGGTTTTTATGCTGGATGCCCTTTTTTTAATTATTCATTGGTATTTTTGCCCATTCTAAAACATATTTGTGTCAGACGCTCCTTAAATAAAATTTTATTGATAAATTTATTCCTTAACCCTAAAATAAATTCAAAGAGCCCCAAACTTTATTATTAATTAGGCTGACATGTTCTCTCCTGTTTGGTACGAGAGATTTTGAAAGATGGGGAAGAAAGAAAATTTTTTATGAGATGTATTTGAAAAATTGGAAAAAGGAGGTTATAAAATTTTTATGAAAAGAAGATAAAAGATAAAACAATAAAAAAAATTAATTAATAATTTTTAACTCCGCCTCTCTATCTTCTTTAATCTAAATAAAAAAAATATTGCCTCCTCTCACTTTCCTTCTCCTTCCCTCCCACCAAACAGCCCTGAAGATTCCATGGATAAGTTTTGTTGTTCTTCAAAGTATTAAAGTATTGAAAAAATTGAAGATGACTATTAAAATGAAAAGTAGAAAAAGCTAAGTAATGAAAATGTGAAAATTTTGTGTAGAAAAAATAACTTAGGAACATTTTAATGAGAGAATTTTAATTAAAAAAAATCTATATTTTTAGTGCACATATTTCATAAATATTTTCATTACTTAAAATAACTAATGATTAGAGTTGAAAATATGGCAGATAAGTCTATAAAATATCTAAGATGCCTAAAAATATTGAAAAACTTGTTGAAAATGTTAAAGATGTATCAAAGATATAGAAGATAAGTACTGAAAATATAAAAAATGAGTTATTAAAACAAAACTCAGAAGATATTTTTAGGGTAAATTTGCATAAAAAAATGTTTTAGTATATTGAGTGTTATTGAAAAAATACTCTATAGTACTAAATGCATATAAACTTAACGGAACTTTTAGGAGTTAACGGCAAGGTCAAAATTGCACCTGAAAAAAAAAATTCAAGGGAAAAATCATATTACACCCAAAAAAAAAATACTTTAAGAGAAAAATTGTACCATAGATTACTTTAGGATACTAAGTAGACATCTACTAAAATATCTTAGGATCCTGAACACATCTTAATCTTCTTTTTTTTCCTTCTGAATATTTTTCAACAAAACCGAAGCAAACAAGCCCTTAAGTAATAGAGCTTCTTATAGCAACTCCATCTATCCAGATCGATCTTCCATCAAACAAAGAAATAGAAATTGAAAGCGATATGAAGGTCATAGTGAAATTGGCATAAAATGGAATCACTATTGATCAAAGCCTATCCCTTTTACGATTCTTAATCGCATGCTTTATAACCGCATTGCATTTTTCGCGGGAAAAAACAAATGTCGAAGGGAAAACGTAGGATTGTTGAACTATATCTAGTCAGTTTTTCACCTTTGGTTCAATCGACTAAAGCACATCTCTTCCTACCCTAAAACAGTTGTAAAGCTACCAAGGTTAGGTTGGATCTAGCGGAAAGGTTTAATTCCTCACAACGTAACGAACTAATGTTTGAATATCTATTAGAAGAGGTACCTACAATTAGTATATAACATTGTCTCAAATACGTTTAACTCTAATAGAAGGATAATTATACTTACAAAAAAATAAGAGTAAAATGCTCCAACCTCGCTCCCTTGTAGTTTTCCTAAATCACTCGGATCTCTCACCTGTTTTGAAAATATACATTTAAGTTTAAACCCTTAATCCCATTAAGAATATTTGGAAAAAATATTTTTAATTTAAATTTATATTAGTAACAAAGACTTTCTTTTAACAAAACCACTTTCTCATATATCAAATACATTAAAAATACTTCCCTCATTTTTTTTATACGGTACTTTTGTTACTGGAGGAATTTGGTAAAATGGAATACTGAATTATTCATTGATAATCTAGTGTTTATATACATGAGGGATAAAGGAACTATCATAATTACAAAATAACAAAGTGTAACAGAATGTAGTTACAATGAAACTGAATATACAATTGAAATTATAGTGAAACTAATTATATACTTGACACCCCCCGCAAGCTGGAGCATGGATATTTTGCATGCCCAGCTTGGAAATGAGCTCATGAAAGCGAGCTGACTGTAATGGTTTAGTGAAGACATCCGCAAGCTGATCAGAGGAGCGGACAGGAAGCAAATGAATGACTTTGGACTGAAGCTTCTCACGAACTAGATGACAGTCTAACTCAATGTGCTTAGTACACTCATGAAACGTAGGGTTGTTAGCTATCTGAATTGCAGAACGATTATCACAGTAGATAAGGGCTAGATCAAGATGAGAAATATGAAAATCATTCAGTAGATAAATGAGCCATTGAACTTCACAAGTGGTGGCACCTAAGGCTCTATATTCTGCTTCTAAAGAGGATTTGGAAACAGTAGCCTGTTTCTTGGCCTTCCAAGAAATTAAGGAGGAACCAAGAAAAATGGCAAAACCAGTCACAGATCTCCTAGAATCTATGCAACCAGCCCAATCGGAGTCGCTGAAACTACGCAACTTAAGATTAGAAGTAGAGGAGAGAAATATACCAGCACCTGGAGATGACTTAAGATACCGTAAAATTCTGTGTGCAGCCTGTAAGTGAGTGTCTCTAGGATCAGACATGAACTGACGTAGTTGCTGGGTGGCAAAACTTAAGTCAGGCTGGGTGGTTGTAAGGTACTGCAATCGGCCTATAAGAGTGCGATAGACCTGAGGATTGGAAAGAGGTTTACCTTGATGCTGAGATAATTTGAGGTGAGGGTCTATAGGAGAGGAAGCAGGTTTACAAGCTAAATATCCGGTGTCCTCAAGGAGCTCAAGGGCAAACTTCCGCTGAGATAGAAAAATCCCTTCTTTAGACCTGGCAAGTTCTAAACCAAGGAAGTAACGCAAGTCACCAAGATCCTTAATAGTAAAAGCATTGTGTAATTGCTGCTTGACAGAATTTATTTCAAACAGATTGTTACCAGCCAAAACCACATCATCAACATAGACCAAAATAACAGTAAAGGAAGAGGATGTAGCCTTAAAGAACAAGGAGTGATCAGAGGCTGACTGATGATAACCATAAGACAAAAGGGCAGCAGAAAGCTTTGAGTACCACTGTCTACTAGCTTGCTTGAGACCATAAAGAGATTTTGTGAGTTTACAAACAAGGTTTGGTTGAGAGGGAGAAAAACCGGGAGGAAGATCCATGTAAACTTCCTCATTTAAATCCCCATGTAAAAAGGCATTATTAACATCTAATTGATGTAAAAACCAATTTTTAGCAGTAGCAATGGACAGTAATAAACGAAGAGTAGTCATCTCAGCAACCGGAGAAAATGTGTCAAAATAATCAATGCCTTTAGTTTGGGTGTAACCTTTGGCAACCAACCTTGCTTTATGCCGTGCTATCTCACCATTAGCCTTAAACTTAGTACGGTATACCCATTTGCAACCAATGGTTCTCTTACCTGGAGGTAAAGAAGTGAGCACCCAAGTCTGATTTTGCTCAAGAGCATTTATTTCTGCAGTCATGGCATCTCTCCAAATAGAGTGTTTACATGCTTGGTGATATGTCTTAGGATCAGGAGTAGAGGTAACAGCAGAAATAAATTGCTTATAAGATGGAAAAAGAGAAGAATAAGAGAGGATTGAAGAAAGGGGATACCGAGGAGGAACCTTAGCCGATGATTGGTCAGTGTTAGAGATGAGGGCACAATGAAAATCCTGCAGATATGAAGGTGGGTGATGGGGCCGAGAAGAACGACGAGGCAAAGGTGAAGGAGAAGTGGGAGGAGAGGAGAGGTCAGAAGGTGAAAGTGAAGAGATAGGGATGGAATTAGGAGTGGGTAAAGAAGGAGGTAGATGGTCATCATCAAGGAAAGAGGGAAAAGATTGAATAGAAGGGTCAGGGGTAGTTAGCAGAGAGGAAGTGATACTGTCTGTGCTAAATGGAAAAACAAGTTCATAGAAGAAAACATCACGAGAAAGAAAGATTTGATGTAAAACTAAATCTAGCAATGTGTATGCTTTAGAACCAGAAGGAATGCCTAAGAAAACACATTTTCTGGCACGAGAATCAAATTTATATCGGTTGCGTGATAAAGTAGAAGCAAAGCATAGAGAACCAAAGACTTTTAAATGAGAATAAGAAGGTGCAACAGTATATAATTTTTCAAAAGGGGTGAGATTCTGAATAATTGGAGAGGGTAAACGATTAATGATATAAGTAGCATGTAAAACAGCAAAAGACCAATATGGAAGGGGAATGTGAGATTAAAAAAGTAAAGCCCTTGCAACATTTAAAATGTGTTGATGTTTTCGTTCAACCAATCCATTTTGTTGAGGAGTCTCAACGCAAGAGGTTTGATGAATAATACCCTTAGAAGCATAAAAATCAGGCATGGAGAATTCAATACCGTTGTCAGAACGCAGGGCCTTTAAAGAAGTGGAAAATTGAGTTTCAATAAGGGCAATAAAATTTTTTAGTTGAATGCATGCTTCAGATTTGTTATGCAACAGAAAAATCCAAGTGAATCGAGAGAAATCATCTACTATAGTTAAAAAATAATGATGGCCTTGAATAGAAGGCAGAGAAAACGGACCCCAAATGTCAACATGAATCAATTCAAAAATTTTATTGCTGGAAGTGATGCTTACAGGAAATGAAATTCGTTTTTGCCTAGCAAAATGACAAGTATCACAGGGAAGGGAATGAGGTGTACAAGTAATATCTGGTATGTGCTTTTGTAAAGTCATAAAAGTTGAATCAGAAATGTGACCTAGGCGATGATGCCATAAAGTGAAAGGTGATGCAGGGGAAGTATGAGCAGTATGGATTTGAGGTGAAAGGTGAGGCATATCTGCATTCAAAACATAGAGCCCTCCAATGAGCTTAGCTGAACCAATCATCTGCAAAGGTTGAAGTGAGTGAATCTAGCAAGAATCACAGGAAAAGGTTAGTGAGCAATGAAAAGAGGCAGTCAAGCGAGAGACAGACAAAATATTGAAAGAGAAATTGGGTAGATAAAGCACATTAGGCAAAGAAAGAGAAGGAGAAATATCAACTGTGCCAGAAACACAAGCGACGGCAGTAGAACCTGTAGGAAGACTTACAGAAAGTGGAGATATAGAGTGATATGAAGGAAACAAAGCCAAAGAAGAGCAGACATGATCTGTCGCACCTGAATCAATGATCCAGGTGGCAGAACAAGAAGAAGAAAGAGAATTACAATTACCTGTAGTAGGAGGGACGGTGGACAAATGATTAACAGAGGGTGTGGAGGGTGAAGGAGTACTCAGAAGATTAAGAAGCCGCTAGTATTGATCCGCAGACAAGTGAGGCAGAATAGAGGTTGGTGAAGGTTTGGGAGAGACTAATGGAGGAGATTGAACTTGAGCATTACCAGAATCTTGAGTGTTCACATGATTTACTGAGGGAGAGGAGCCAGAGGAACGAAACTTGAAGCCCGGTGGAAATCCGTGTTTGCGATAACAAGTGGCCTCCGTGTGACGAGGCTTTCCACAAAACGTACACTGCTTAGAAGAGGACGGACGAGAACCAAAACCACCAAAACCAGAACCAGAATGATGTGTTGCAGCAGCGAGCACAAGCTTTGGCTCAGAAGGAGGACAGAGCTCCCGTTCTTGTTGAAGAACCAAGGAAAAAACCCGATTAATCGGAGGCAAGGGGTCAATCAGCATTATTTGAGATTTAACTGTGGTAAATTGATCATTGAGTCCTTTTAAAAAACGAATGACATAATCCTCTTCACGATGATGAAGAGCAACAGCAGTGGAACCACAATCACAAGACTTCAGAGGACGAATACTGGTTAACTCATCCTAAAGAATTTTTAAATGAGTGTAATAATCACTTACACTTAGATGACCTTGCTTGAGATTATAGATCTCTTCCAAAAGATCGGAAATACGGAAGATATCAGTCTGCGAATAATGTGCACGAAGATCAGTCCAGATCTCGGACGCCCAATCGAACCAGAGGATACTCTTTGTGATGGTCGGAGAGAGAGACTTAGTAAGCCAGCCTTGGACAAGGTTATTGCAGCGTTCCCATGCCGGAAATAGAGGATCGGTGACCGGCGGAGGAGAAATGGTGCCGTCAACGAACTTCAGCTTATTCTTCAAAAGGAGCGCCATCTTCATGGCACGCGCCCAGGAGTGGTAGTTGGAACCATCGAGCGGCGGAGCGGCGAGGATGAGGGCGGGATTCTCATTCGGATGGATGTAGAAAGGGCTAGAGGGATTAGTGATGGTGTCGGTAGCCATGCAAAGGGAAAGAAGAAACTCGAAGAAGACGACGACAGAAAAGGGAAAAAGGTAAAGAGATTGGAGAGAGAGAAACGAAAAGGGAAAGATAGAAAAGGGAAAAAAGGAAAAGAGATTGGAGAGAGAGAAACGAAAAGGGAAAGGTGTTAGAGAAGGTTGAAAAAAAAAAGGAGAGAATTTAGAAGGCTCTGGATACCATGTTACTGGAGGAATTTGGTAAAATGGAATATTGAATTATTCATTGATAATCTAGTGTTTATATACATGAGGGATAAAGGAACTATCATAATTACAAAATAACAAAGTGTAACAGAATGTAGTTACAATGAAACTGAATATACAATTGAAATTATAGTGAAACTAATTATATACTTGACAACTTTCTCTAACTATCCATGCAATTAATGAGAGATTGTTACGGATTTGTTTTTATATTTTGAATATTGTTCGTCAAAAGTGGTTCTTAAAATAATTGATTTTTATAATAAACGAGCGGACGCAGCACAAAGGAACCAACTCACTTATAGTACTTTTAATCACTTGAAAGTAATTGATTTGCATAATCATTTGCTTGTTTGGCTGCTGGTCTTATTACCCTCGTTAGAGCTGATATATACCCACAGTATACTCCCCAATCTTTAATATAAAACATATTTATCTAATTTGATTATATTAAAGAAATTAATCAAATTAGTTAAAACATGCATTTTTTAAAATACCATAGGCATATTTTTTAATTAATTTCCTCATTCTCTCTCCTCTTTGATTATTGTTGAGAGACCACCAATTAGAGTAAATTAGGAAAAGATTGACAAATATGAAAACTATGTCTTATATTTATAATCGAGATTAATTCCTCAAATATGACTTATATATATTAAAGATTATGTTTGCCTTGATTTGTAATCACGGTCTTATACACAGATATTAACTTCTCAATTATGTCTTATATTAGGGATTATGTTTGCCTTGATTTGTAATCACGGTCTTATACATATATATTAACTTCTCAATTATGTCTTATATTAGATATTATGTTTGCCTTGGTTTGTAAGTTGTAACCGCGTCTTGTTCATACGCGTGGCTGGAAGTTGGCTGCAATATCCTTTCATCCTTCATTTTATGTTCTGCCAACTAAACTTTCTGTTAAGTTTGTGCTTGGTTTCTATTGTTTTTTTTTTTTTTTGCCCAACAGTTTGGTGTGTATTGATATCCTATGTGTGGTTATCTTTATGTACTCCTCTTTTTTATATAATAGAGTAATTGATTTTTTTTATAAAAACAAAAAATCATATCTAGTCATGCTGATCATTTAAAAGCGTCCCTCTATCCCTTTGGACTTGTTTGGTACGGGGAAGCTGAGGGAAAGTGAGAAAAGAAAAAATAATTTTGAGTTAGATTTAAAAAAATTAAAAATATGGATTTAAAAATTTTTAATTAATTTTTTTTACTCTTTTATATTTTAACTTCTTTTTATTAAAATTTTATAATCTGACGTCTCCAATTTTTTTAATTCAACCAAAATATTTTCCCTCCTCTCATCCAAATCCTTGATACCAAATATATCCTTAAAGAGTTGGTAAAACTCGATTATAAACTTCTAGTAGAAATAGAAGAAAATAATTAAAAATATATTAAGATATAATCAGACTCCCTCATTCGATATCAGAAATAGTGATATACATGTCCTAGTTTTCCTTCTTCTTTTAATATTTTTTCCTTAATTTCCTACTTTCTCTTTAGGACTCTTTTTTTATTATTCAATTTCTTATTTTGAAAATTTAAAATTTCTTCACATAGAAAAAAAGAGAGTTGATTTTCATTCTAAGCAAACAGAGCTTAAAGATATCTAGTTAATTAAATCACCTATACGCACCGCTTAGAATTTTAATCCCTTACGCAATTTAAAAATTTATTATGATGGCTTACTAATGGTGACATAGATACACACATATAAATATGTATGTATCCATCAGCAAAACTATTAAAAATTAGAGATATTATAAAGTAGATTGAAATTGTCTCAGAATGGCGACTTCTGGTGTTTCTCAGACCTATATCCTTTTTTTTTTTTTTGATAATAAACGATATTCTACAAATACATCAGAAGTTATCCTCCTGAGTCAACATGAAAATTCATCCTGTTTACATCATTAATTAAAAGGGCGGTAATAGCATCAGGGGGCGAAAATGTGATATGAAGATCAATCGCCATCTTCCAAGCTTCTTTTGCCATAGCGTCTGCAACCGTGTTAAAATCCCGAATGCAATGTGAAATTTCCACGTCCCAGTCTCTATCCAGCAGCGTTTGAACCTCCACAATAAGCTAAAAATCAGGGTGTTCTCGAGAAACGTTACCCCCTGAATTATATCCATTACTTCACTACAATCAGACTCAATCATGATTTTTCTGTATCCTCTATCCCATGCAACTTTTAGTCCCCATAAAACACCCCAAGCTTTCGCAGATACTACCGTTCCGTGACCAATCTGATACATAAATCCCATCAGAAATTCACCATTGTGATCTCTCAACACACCTCTACACGTGCAAGTCCCTAAGTTATCATTCCTAGATCCATCGGTATTAATCTTCACTCACCCAAGCGGTGGTGGCATCCACTGTTGTTGATTCCTTTCTGCACTCTTATTTTGAACCAAACTTGTATTTCCCCATGTTAAGCAGGCACGGGCACGGGCTAATATGGCATGACTACTCCAAGTGTTGTTATTAAAACATCTGTCATTTCGAGCTAACCAGATATGTCGGCATAGTATCGAAAACCAAAGACGAAATTCGAATCCCTGTATAATTACTTTTCTCCCCGCACACCATGTAAGCCAGTCATTTCTCTCAAAAGATCCAAAGAATTGATCATGCCAATCCAGAGGTAAGAATTCTTTCCATAATTCAGAAGTGAAAGGACAATCCCGCAAAACGTGGAGTACAGACTCGCTTGAGTTATGGCATATATCACAAAAACCCGTCGGATGACTACCTCGTTGATAACGCATTAAGTTTGTCATTAGACGGCCATGAAAGCACAACCACAAGAAAAAACGGTACCTTTGAGGGACTTTCAATTTCCAAACACATCTCCTCCAGTTATTACTGTGAGGTTGTGGGGTGCCTACTAGATATTTGTAGGCGGATCTGATGTTGAACATGCCATCTGAAGACCATCTCCATACCGGAAAATCCTCCCCATTATGCTGATTAATATTAACACGTGCAATAGCTGTACATACATGACTTGGAAGCAGGTGCTGAAACTTTCTCATATCCCACTGTCCGGATGAAGTGATACAATCAGATACTTTCCAATAAGTAGCATCTCTAGGCAATTCTCTGATTACCAAACTCTGAAGCTTATCAAAATGCGGGACCCAAATGTCATTCCAGAAAGAAGTGTTCTGTCCATTGATAACTCTCCATGTTAAGCTATCTTTGATCTTGTCCCAACAATTACGAATACCCCTCCACGTACTAGACTCAGACCGGCGCTTCTCAACTTTAGGAATAATATCATTCCCGGCTTTATATTTTTCACGCAAAATCCTGACCCAGAGCGAATCTCTTCTGTTAATCATATTCCAACCAAGCTTCATCATGAACGCCTGATTCTGGTACCGAGCCAACCTAAGACCAAGGCCTCCATTCTCTTTACGTGCACACACACTATCCCAGGATACTAGATGAGGTTTTCTGCTTACTGAGCTACTACCCCAGAGGAAGTTA
Source organism: Inga oerstediana (assembly GCA_963210345.1). Classification (NCBI taxonomy): domain Eukaryota; kingdom Viridiplantae; phylum Streptophyta; class Magnoliopsida; order Fabales; family Fabaceae; genus Inga; species Inga oerstediana. Next base: position 62,893,962 of record OY723401.1, on the reverse strand, counting down.
CGACAACGTTTGTCAATTTTATCACAAAGTCCCAAAGGAAGAGGCACCGTCTGCATAGCATAAGTTGGCATAGCCGACATAACAGACGACACAAGAGTATGCCTGGCAGCCATCGATAACATGTTAGACTTCCAATTGGCCAGGCGAGCATCCATCTTATCCAGAAGAAAACTGTACATAGCCTTTGATCTTCGTTCATGTAAAATTGGCATTCCCAGATATTTCCCCAGATTTGACGTTGGAGTAAAATTTAGAAATTCACTGATTTCTCTGCTTTTTATATGATTTACATTTTTTGAGAAGTAAACTCTTGATTTTCCAGCATTTACTTTCTGTCCCGAAATGTCACAGAAGTCATCCAAGATAGCCTTAATAACCCCTGCGTTATCTAGATCTGCTTCTGCAAACAAAATGAGATCATCAGCAAAAAAAATATGAGAGACAGGAGTACCTCGTTTGGAGAGCCTAAACGGTTTCCAAACACCCTCTTCAACTGTCGTTTGAATAAGATGCCCCAATCTTTCCATCATGATAACAAAAAGATACGGCGATATTGGATCACCTTGTCTAACCCCTCTAGAAGGGCAAAACATATTAGTAGCTTCTCCATTCCAAAGCAATTGCAAATGAGACGTCGACATACAAGCTTGAACAACTTTGCTTAGATATTCAGGAATCTTGGGTTCTTTTAGACAGTCGTAGACAAAATTCCATCTCACCCGATCATAAGCCTTCTCTAAATCAATCTTGATGGCCATGAAACCCTTTTTTCTTTTTAAAGACTTCATGGAGTAAATGATCTCTTGCATAAGTATAACATTATCTGAACTCTGACGCCCTTTAACAAAACTACACTGATTCGGGGCTATCACCAAAGGCATAATTGCCTTGAGTCTGTTTGATATAACCTTCGTAACAATCTTGTAAACAACATTGCAAAGACTTATAGGACGAAAATCACGAAACGTCTCTGGATGTCCCACCTTTGGAATGAGAACAATCTGAGTCCCATTGATTTGTCGTATCCACATCGGATCATTGAAAACTCTTTTCACTAATTCAATCACTGACGGTCTTACAGTTTCCCATTGGCTTTGGTAAAATAGGGGATTGAAACTGTCTGGCCCTGGTGCTTTCAACGGCCCCATATCAAACAAAGCTCTTTTAATCTCTTGCTCTTCAAACGATCTCCCTAGAATATGCAAATTTGCATCGTCAATCTCAAGATAAGTGCATCCGAATACCAAAGATCCATTATAATTATGGGTTTCTGTATACAAACTTTCAAAGAATTGGCTTCCCAATCTCATAATTTCTGCTGCATTATATGTCCATTCCCCATATTCAAGCTTTAATGCTTCAATTTTATTCCTTCTTCGTTTGCCATTAGCCACAGAATGGAAGTATCTAGTATTACGATCTCCATCCGTATACCAATTAGCCCGAGAGTATTGAAGCCACATGACTTCTTCTCGTGCCAAAAGTTTTTCAAGCTCTCCCCATAGCTCTCCTCGTAACTTCTCAAGGTGCTCCGAGATACCTACCAAAGCCATCTTTGCATTAATCCCATCTAATCTTCGATATAATCTGTCTTTCATATAGGATATATTGCCGAAAATCTCTTTATTCCATAACCTCAGATCCTCAGTAAATTGATTAACAGATCTGCACCAGTCATCCTCCACCCCCCAGTGTGAATAAACAAAATTATTGAAATCATCATGCATAACCCAGGGAGCAAAAAATCTAAAAGGCCTTCGATTCTTTGCCGTAAGAACATGAGATTCAGTATCAACCAACACCGGACAATGATCGGATTTATATTTTGGCAAATGTGTCACTATGGCATTAGGATTATTTCTAAACCAGCAGTTATTAACCAAGGCTCTGTCAATTCTGCTCTGGCTATTCAAATTCCCCCAAGTAAATTGAGGTCCATTAAAACCAATATCAAGTAACTCGCTACTCAGAAGCCAATTCCGAAAAGACCTATTAATACCATTAATCTTCCTGTGATTCTTACTCCAGCGTTCCTCGGGATGAGAAACAGCATTAAAATCACCAATCACAACCCAGCCTCCCATAGTCAATTGCCGAATACCCTCAAGAGTCTGCCACAGTTGACGTTTAATAACCATATTTGGGTGCCCATACACCACAGTTAGAGACCACTCATCCCTGGTACCTTTATTAACCACACCATGAATAAATTGATCCCCTGAAGAAGTAACAGAGAAATTTAAAGTAGAATCCCAAAACAACCACATACCTCCACTAAAACCATGAGCTTCAACCACGTGCATATTCATCCATCCCAACTTCCTAGCAAGGAGCTTAGCTTTAACCCCTAGCTGTCTAGGCTCCAACAGGGCAAATAAATTAACTCCATGTCTGGCAACAACATCACTAAGTAACCTTCGAAAAGAGGCACCACCGGCACCTCGAGTATTCCAAGTCATAATAATCATTAAAAATTTAATAAAATAAGAGAAGAACACAAACAACCCAGGCATTATTGAGACAAATGTCCCTCCTGAACATCCTCAATCCCATGCATCGCCACATCATCAACACCTCCAAGTGGACTAATTCGAGGTACAACGGTCTCTTCTCCTTTTGCACCTGGGTCAATAGGATTGGAGGCTTCTAGACGAATAGCGGAGGAAATGGAATCTAATTTTATAACATTCTTCTTTCTTCCTGACCCCACTTCCACACTTAAATTACACGACGTTCCAGCTTCTTGTGTTTTCTCCATACTCAATATTTCTTGGGAAGCTCCCTCCTCAATCCCTTTCTTTTTAGCTACTTGGATCCCACGTGTTTTATTCAACTTATTAAAATGCCCAACATTATTCACAGCATCACCACTAATCTCCTTTTTTCTTACATTTGAAATATCCGATCTATTATTACCCTTGCTCCCTTTATTTAGAACAGGTAGATGCCCAGTTTTTTCTTTTATATCCCGCGACCTATCTTCTGGCTTTGAACTAACACAAATCTTCCCCTGATATGCGTTATCACCAGAACCGCCATCAATAATTGTCATGTCTTCAACATTCAGAGCCTCAAACCGAGATCCTCCTCCCATATTTCTAGAAGGTAAATCACGCCTAGGCTCACGACTATAATTTCCATTCCTTGCATTCGAGTTCCATTGCCCCCTTCTCCGACTTGGCGCCACCATCTACTCCCCATACATTCCAGCCGTTATTTCGGAGGATGTGGATGATGGTGTTATAACTGTAGAATTCGACGTGTTCTCTGTAACCCCCTCTATAATTATATCCGAAATACGTGATTAAAATGAAATAGAGACCAATAATAATCAAATAACATTTACTAACCCATCACATGACGGGGTTTTCACGAATACTTTTTGAAATCATTTATAAACTTGGTCTCATATTCACATTTCGAATACAATTACTACGCGAAGATAAATCACATTCATATAAATATCAAAGCGCACAACTTAATCATCCCGGCAATCTCGGGTACATACCTTCACTAAAGATACTAGGGTACAATTGCCCATTACAATTCTTCAAATGGGGATTACACAATCTCATCTCGGAGGAGTCCTAGCCGCTCCCTCCACGAGCCACTTGCCCTGTCTAAATTGTTGGTAGGGGAGAGTAAGATTCGAGAGAATCTCAATAGGAAACAGATACCATAATGCATGCATGATAGATGCTATGTGTATGACATGTTAGCTTTATTTAGATGCATGCCCCATAATGACATTTCTGCATGCTCAATATTTCATGTGACAAAACTATGGCCACAGTAAAACAGAAACAGAGCTTCATTTATTCAAATATGCTCTACACAATCAAGTAAAGCAATCACATACATCACTACACAAGCAAAGATATCAAATACATGCAAGTAAGGCAAGTCCCCTACCTCCAGTCTTTTCTCCTCGATTTGCGTGCCAGCAACTCGGGGCTTCACATTCGATCCTACAATGTCAAATGTACCATTTAGACACTTCCACAGTGTTTCTGAGGATTATATGAAGCTATATTGAAAATTTACTAAAATACCCCCGGGGACCCGGCCTGGCCCCGCCGTACCCGATCCGGCTGTACTTTTCTTGAAATTTTGGCATAGGCTATTCTGACATATTTTTGCCCAAAGAATCCATTTCTGGACTCGGAATTATCAATTTCAATTTCAATTTACAAATTTACCCTTGGCAGCCCCACTTTAAGGGTTTCAAGGGCGTTTTCGTAATTATGCTTTTTCGGCCTTTTCCAAAGAAGTGACCAACTGTAACCCCACCTAATTTTCGCTCCTGAACTCAATGGAATCATCAAATCATTGAAAATCCATCTCTAACCCCTCCAAACTAGGCTTGGCCAAAATTCTCAATTCCCCGGGAAAAATTGGGGTTTTTCGGTTTCGGCTCCGTAAACGCGTTCCTTTCTACTACTAACCACTTTATTGACTATTCCATTAGGTTACAACTACCATTTAGTACCAATTTGGGCAGCATAACAGCCCCACACACCCATTTTCCATTTTTTGAAACCAATGACAATCCGGCGAAATTTCAACGATTAAATTGTCCACAACAGCCAGAATAGTCAATACACAAGAGTTTGGAAGTTACTTCAAGCTCCCACTAGCTTTTCCTTGTCTTGGCTGAAATCCTAGCTGTTTTAACACAAAAGTAAGAGCTTCCAAACCTTAAAGAATATAAAGGAGTAGCTTAGGATCGGAGTTATACGCGTTAGGAGTTAGATCGTCGGAGAAATCGGCTTACCTTACGAGATTTCTTCCTCTTTCTCTCTCTAAAGATCCCATATGCTCTCTCTCTATTTCAGCTGTTCTCAGCGTCAGAAATGAGGAGGAAGAAGGAAAAAACCGTTTAATAACATATCCTATGCTGATGTCATCTTTTATTGAGATGATGTCATAATTCCCATTTTCGGATTTTCTGGCAGATTTTCTACCCAAACTTTGAAAAATCATAACTAATTCTACAAAAATCAAAATGAGGTGATTCCAAAGCCAAATGAAAGGTATTTAAGTTATCTTTACTACAAAAATATTTTCCATTACTAGAAATCACCACACAATTCCAGAATTGCACAAATTTCATCACTGTCCCAAAACAGAGTCCATTTTCGACCTCAAACTTTGGACAGTCATATCTCCCAGTTCCCAAAACGAAATGACACAAATTATATGTCAATTTTGAAGCTTGGGATGTAAAATTTAAGACTGGAAAGTTTCATAATTTCCTGACATCATTTGCCTAGTAAAAAAATCCACACGAGAAGACTGCCCAGAATAGAGTTTCACTGGACAGAATTTCAGATTTTGCATCTTTGCTTCCAATGGTTCCATTTTCATACCAAACATCATTCCCACATAAATTTTCACAAGGAATCCATTGGAAACACCAAATCAATCAAATTCAAATCTCATTGACATGTTTTCACAACAATCTCAACATGTCAACACAATTCACATTTCAAAACCTAACATTGCAACATTTCCATTCCAAAGTTCCAAACCAATTTCAATGACATCAAAACACACTATGACACCATTTCCAACACAATACCCCATTCAATTCTTCCCTCTATTCTAAGTCAATTTGGATGTTAATTCACAATTGAACTCAAATACAGAACCACACACAAATCACATTCGAGTGTCAAATCACTTCATATTCTCCAAAAGGGTTATTTATCACTAACCACATCCACTTTTGGAGTCATTAACCCTTAATCACAATTTGGGATCTTGCTAAACCGGGGCTTAGCAATCCACTAATCTCAGGCTTATTCTCTAGCCTCGAGTCTCAAAATTCGGGGTATTACATTCTCCGTGCATGCTGACTTTGACGTATTTTTTACTTGATTATTTGGGCAATGCTCAGTATCATGACCATACCGACCACATGAGAAGCAAATCAAATGCAGACCCTCATAAACAATCTTCTTCTCTTTCCCATTAATCATTATGGATGGAAGCAAAGGTGCATTCAAATCAATTTCAACACATATACGGGCAAAACGCCCTTTGGTTTGCCTAAGGGTATTATTATCCACTTTTAGAACCCTTCCAATTTGGTTACCCACCACATATAAAATACCCTTATCATAAAAATCAATAGGGAATTTAGGAATTCTTACCCATACAGCAATTTTGGAAACCTCACTAGAATCGGGATCAAACTCTGACTTCCATGGCTGCACTGCTAGGTAATGATCCATGTATAACCAAGGGCCTCCTGTTAACGCAAAATCATAGTCCTCCTTATTGCTCATACGAACTAGAAAATACCCAGAGCCTATCTCAATAGTTTCAACCTGCCCTCTACGTCCCCATAACTGTTGCAGTTTTCGACCCAATTGATCCTCCCGCACCATTCTGCCAAGTAATCTAACGAACAACGACGTAGACCATTTCCGTGCTAGCTTCATTCTAAACTCCGGAGACACAATGATATTTGGACCCTTCTTTGTTATCTCCACCTCAATTCTGGATTTCCATCCGTCTCCTTTCCACCATTCTTCTTCTTCATCTAAGCATTCCTCCTTTGTCTGATCTTCGACACATGCCTCCTTATATGATCTTTTTGGTACTTCTGGTATAATTGTTCCCTCTTCAATATCCTCATCCCTCATCCAGTCCTCAACTCGTGGGGCTAATGATTACTTACCTGTGAACTCTTCATCATCATCTCGAATTTTCTTTGAATTACGCTCCAAGGCATCACTCTTCTTCATCATTGGCACCGAAACCATTCTTTCAGGACTACGATCCCTCTCACGTTCAATCATGTCTAGTAGCTCCAAAGCCGTCCAGACGATGAAAAAATACAATCTTGCACAAGTATTTTAAACAAAACAAAAAACAAAAAAAAAACAAAAAACGAAAAATGAAAAAAAAACAAAAAAAAAGAGAGAGAGAGAAAGGAAAAAAAATCTTCTTTTCTTACCTCTAACGGACAGCTCCTCAACGGAAACTGCACAGTGAGGAAAGAAGCAGGTCGACTGGAATGAACAGATCCGTCGAATCAATGTACTGAAGAATTAGATCTGAAAATTTCTGCTGTTTTCCTGAGAAAAGCTTGAGCTGCGAAGTATCATATGTGTTCAAAAAAATCAACGTCGATGAAGATCCCCCACCTGGACCTCTGGCGACTTACAAGACCGTTGTAGAGCACCGGTCAACAAAAGCACAGTCACTCTCCCAAAGTTATCTCTCCGACTCGACGACAAACGCAGTGGAGAACCTCTCTGTCGGTAGCTGGGATTGTTACATGCTTCGTTCTTATTTTGGCTTCAGGTAATATATTATTCTTGTTACAGATTCTCTCAAGCACTCTACTTTTTTTTTTCTTTTTTAAATATGATTATCTTTATCTTTATTTTTTTCTTTTTTAAATATGATTATTTTTATCTTTATCATATTCGAGCATCTTCTAGCTCAATTTGCGATTAACTCTCTCGAAGGTGTTTTCTACATTTATGCAGACTTGAAGTCGAGATTTTGTGCTTCAACGGCCATCGCCCTCTCACTAGGACTAACACATATTGATGTCAAGCACTATCAACATTATTCTTTGCACTGGCAAACTATATGAATATTTACGCTCATTTTTTATTTATCTAATAAATTAATTTTCTTAGATGCTATGAAAATATATACCAAGATCAACAAAATATACTTTCATAATAAAATTTTATGTTTTCCCCCCTTTTTGTCAACCTTAACGAGTAAGAGTTTGGGTCTAGGATATGTTCAATAGTTATATAAGCATATGTCAAGAAGACAACTTATAGTATGACTACACACACACACACGAATACATGGATACACATGCATGTATGGGTTTGAAGATTTTCATTATTTGTATTCATTTAATTAATTTATTGTTTGAAATATAACAATGCAGGTCCAACAAGTGGAATTGTTACAGGCGAGTATTTAGACTGTAATGGATGGGACTGTGATGGTCCTACAGAATGCTATCAATTTTGTCTTGAGAATGGTTACATGGGAGGTGGGAGGTGTGCTTATTTCTTTATGCATTTCCAATGTTGCTGCAGACCCACTGATCTGTATAGCTTTATTGAATAAATAATGACCATGTAATAACTAAAATTATATGAATATTTAATAAACTCCATCTTAATATACATTTATATTAATTATTTGTTCATACTTCATATTTACAAACGTGCATGTAAGGTACAAATTTTATCTGAACGTTTTAATAATTGTATTAACTTTTAATATTGTTTAGGGAAAATCCTAATAAAATACTCTTAAAATTGCTAAAAGCCTATATCAGTTCCACAAAATAATCAAATTTGAAATCAGTCCAATGCTACTAATTCATTTGATTCATGGATCCTAAGAAAAACAGAAATAAGCAAAGTTTAATCATTAAGTGATAACTGAAAAAATAAATGAGATTAGAAATTATGGTGATTTTACCTCAATGTCCCTCACCCAAAATGCTCCTTACCTTCGTCCTCATTCCGCAAATCCACATATATGCTTTTCCTCATCCTTAAATGGACGTGCTTCGGCAACTAATAGCGTCACAAAATTAGCAACAAAAATTAGTGATAGAATGGAATTTTGTCACTAATATGTCATTAGTTGAGGGGCAGAATTTCCATTGATAATCCTTTGGAAATTGGTGATGAAATATTTTTTTGTTGCTGATTTTGTCAGTAATTAACTGTTTTTTTTAGTTGAAAAAAAGTTTCACAACGAGTATTATACAATAATAGGTTTTAATATAAGAAATGACAATAAGCTTATGTTGCCACGAACCATACCGTTGAACTCCTCAGCTTATTAACAAAAGGGAATCATGATCTTGCTTTAGTCCATCTCAAGCTTGAGAGGGAGTTTCATTAAAGTGAGTATATCCACTAGCAATTTGCAATCAAACTAAAAAACAACACTCATCAAGTCAAGATCTCACAAGTAGCCATTCTTTTAAAGCAAAGCCCCTTTTCAACTTCAAGAGGAGAGCAGAGCAGTTTCCAAAAAACTGAAAAACCTCAAATCTACCCCCAATAGGGTTCCTAAGCAGTGAACGCGCCTCCACATTCTACAATATTTTTCCTGTTCTATGAGTTATCAGTCATATATCATTTATTACATCATTTTTTTTTTTGTTCTTTTGAGATTGGGCGAAGCCCAAATTGACCATAATATGTATGGACAGGAATTCTCTACCCATTAATTGGGCCAAATATTGGCCCACTCATGTAGAAAGGTACCAATGATTGGTACGCCCCCAGTCATCCAAATAATATTTAGGGAAAATCTCACTAAGGTCCCATGAACCAGAAAAAATATCAAAAAAGTCTTAGTGTAAAATTTTCTATAAAAAAGGTCCCTAAGGACCTTAGTGAGATATATTACAAATGTGAACTTACCTATTGACAAGTGTATGTGGCTATATTAACAAGTTATAGAGTGATCATTAACAAGCTCATATATGTTACTAAAACAGCTCTTGTTGACAAGTGTATGTAAATATATTGATAAATTATTGAGTGACTATTGACAAGTCCATCTATGTTAACTAAATCAGCTCCTGTTAACAAGTGTATATCACTATATTGACAAGTCATAGAGTAGCCATTGACAAACTCATATATGTTAACTAAACAACTTCTATTGACAAGTATATATGACTCTATTAACAATTCATAAAGTAGTCATTATCAAGCTCATATATGTTACTTAGGTCCTTAGGGACTTTTTTGATAGAGGATTATACACTGGGACCTTTTTTAATAGAATAATCTACATTTGAAACTTTTTTGATATTTTTTTGGTCCCTGGGACATGAGTGAAATTTTCCCTAATATTTATGCTACAAAAAGAGAAGCAGTGAAGGAAAGCTTCAAATCTATCTATCATCATCAATATAAAATGAATTAATCCAGGATCAAGTCCAACTAAAAGCTATGGTGATATCATCAACAAAACAGATAGACTATGGCGCTCGTTCTCTCTGTGGGGAAAGCTCCTCTCGTGCCTCCTTCATGTGAAGAAGATGACTTGTTAGCAAGAAGCACTAAAAAGATGAAAAATGGTGTTCCGAATGTTGGAAAAAACATTCTGAAGGCTCACGTTGCAAACTTAGAAATCTCCTCAAGAGCTTCCTTCTATGTTGAGGTCGATTGTTGAAGCTCCCAAGACATCCTCTACTGACAAGATAAAAGGCATTAAAAGAGATGAAGAAATATTAGAGTATGAGAGTGAACAGGTGATCGGACTTGTTATTAGCGCTTAAATTAATTAGTAAAATATGCAGCACAGTGGTACAACCTAGGCCGTATTCTCTTGCATGGAGTGAATAGTAATTAATCCCCCAATTAACTAAATGTGAAAGACTCAAGAAATTAAAGAAAAGAATGATGTTTTTTTTTTACAATCTTATAAATAATAAAAATGAAAATAAGAATAAACAGAAAAATAGAAAAGACGAATGCATAGAAATATGAGGGTTAATCTCCTTGAGAATATATCTGTGGCTGTCATCATTCAACAATGGATATGAAGATGTATATAACTAAGCTGGAATTATAAACCCTTACTACTCGCTAGGTCTAATTATTTAATTTCTAATTATAACTCTACTCGAAATCATAATTATTCCTTAAATAATTATTAAAGCTTTTACTTAGCATGTTATTCAATTCAATTATATAATTTGCCCTCTAAAGAAATGTCTACTCAAAATTAATTCATGCATATAAATTCATCACTACTACAGAAATCGTGATATATGACAGTCATTAACTGCCATGCATCATGGTCTTGAACTAACATATATGTGGCTGCTATAAAAGCTCGATGCAAATACATTATGGTTCTAAACCATTTTTTATTACGAGTATATTATAACAGTTATAATATAACACTCATTATAAAAAAGAACTGTGAACATTTATGATACATGACGGTTTTTATATAATAACCGTGATATATGGATACAAGACTCTTCAAGTGAGAGTTTCTGAGCTAGCGACCTCCTCTATATATATAGCAGAATAGCAGTACCTCTAACACCATATGGCTATGTAATTTGATATGGATCAAGATATTCTAGGCTTTGTGGGGAGAATCAATAGCAACCGTTGATGTATATAAGTGATAATGTAACGGGTGACATATATATAACTGTGTCTCTTCACAAGAATTAACCCCTAGAAAGCAAAAGATTTAGGGGAAAAAACATATACCCATATCAAAAATGGTGGAGGGGCATGTAAACCTTTGAGTTCAAAGGTTTGCATAACCCCTCACCCTTTCTGATAGGGTAATTTATTTTTCCCCATCTTCCTTTGTTTTATAGGCTTAATTGCTAAAGAGACACAAGGTATAGGTGAACCCTTATATTATTATATATATAGATCAGGAGTATGATTGATTCTAGCCACACGGCCTAGAAAATCTTAATCCATCCAAATTGAATGCTACCTGATGTTGGAAGTATTACTCTATGATATATATATATATAGGGAAAATCCCTCAAAAAGGACCTGAAAATCATGAAAAGACAGACAGGTCACCTGAATTTTTGAAATCCTGCAGAGGTGCTTGGTGACTTGTCAAAGATTTACAAATTCAGAGGAAATGACCAATTTGATCTTACTTATTTTTTTATTAAAATAATAAATACCCCGCCGGCCGGCGTCGGTAGGGGCTCCGGCCAGGGAATATTCCCTGGCTTTAGGAATAATTCCCAAAGTGGTGGGGGTAGGGGTTCGAACCCCCTACCACTTTCACACAGAAAAAGTGCATTACCACTAGGCTAGCAAAGCCTTTTAATATATATGCTGCAAAAATTATATATGTAGTAACCTTTGATTTTTAACTAAGCCAACCAACAAGTTCAGATAAGAAATTGACAAATTGATAAAAGAAATTAACAAGTTCATATAAGGATTTCACAATTTTCGTTTTTTAAGCAAAAAATCCACCTACTCTCTCAGGCCATTCACCAGTTTAGATAAGGAATTCCCGAGTTCATATGAGAAATTAACAAATTGAGATAATGATTTCGTAACTTTTGTTTCAACCAATAATTTCACTTTCGCTCTCAGGCCATTCACAAGGTTAGATGAAGAATTCCCAACTTCAGATAAGAAATTGATAACTTGAGATAACGAATTCACAACTTTTGTTTAAGTAAAAGATTCATTTGCGCTCTTAGACTATTTACAAGTTTAGATATATAATTATCAAGTTTAGATAAATAACTGACAACTTGAGATAAATAAATGAATTTCTATTAGGATTTTTATCACGAATTTTTATCTAAGTTTAGATGAAGAATTCCTAACTTCAGATAAGGAATTTACGATAAGGAATTCACAAGCTCAGATAAGGTTATGAATTTTTATCTAAGGTTGCGAATTCCTGAGCTTGTGAGATTATCTTTATCAGATAAGGTTACGAAAATAAGGTTGTGAATTCCTGATCTTATATATGAACTTGTGAATTCCTTATCAAAACCCGTCATTAATTTATCTAAACTTGGTAATTCTATATCTAAACTTGTGAATAATCTGAAAGTGCAAGTGAATGTTTTACTTAAATAAAAGTTGTGAATTTGTTATCTCAAGTTGTTAATTTGTTATCTATAGTTGAAAATTCTTCATCTAAACTTGTGAATGGCTGAGAGCGAAAGTGATTTTTTGGTTGAAACAAAAGTTGCGAAATCCTTATCTCAATTTGTTAATTCCTCACATGAACTCAGGAATTCCTTATCTAAACTAGCGAATGGTCTGAGAGAGTATGTGGATTTTTGCTTAAAAAACGAAAGTTGTGAAATCTTTATATGAACTTGTTAATTTCTTTTATCAATCTGCCAATTCCTTATATGAACTTGTTGGTTGGCTTAGTTAAAAATCAAGGATTACTATATATATATATATATATATTTTTTTTGCACTACATATATTGAAAGGCTTTGCTAGCCTAGTGGTCATGCACTAAAAGTGCATGACCACTGGTGAGGGGTTCGAACCCCCACCCGCCCAACAAACTTTGGGAATTATTCCCAAAGCAAGGGAATATTGGCCAGAGCCCCCACCAGTAGCGACCGCCTGGTAGGGTAATTATTATTTTAATAAAAAAAATAAGTAAGGGTAAATTGGTTATTTTCTTTGAATTTGAAAATCCCTGATCAGGGCCAAAGCACCTTTGCAGGATTTCAGAAATTCAGACCACCTATATGTCTTTTCATGATTTTCAGGTCCTTTTTAAGGGATTTTCCCATATATATATGAGACCAAGTAGCTTACAAACTCTCACATTGAAAAATCTATGATTGATTACAATGTTGAAATTCATAGCTTTTAACTTGGTGCCACCTACTCAATAGAAACACAGTAAAGGAGCCTTCAGTTAGAGCAATATGGGATTTTTGGAAAAAAAACGTAACTTCTCAATAGTAAATTCAATATGTCACCTGAACTAGTTTAATATTAGAACTTATTCGTGTATAACTCTCGATACATCTGAATTAGTTTATTCACAAAGGTTGTTCATGTATGACTCTCATCGGTACACATGAACTAGTTTATTCATCACATCTATCGAACTTTTTGAAGTAACTTCTGGAGATATGGATACTTCTAAAAACGGATGTGTATTTTCCTTAGGGATCAGATCTCCAAAAGTTACTTCAAAATAGATCAATAAAGTAGGAACCTTTAGTCAAAGTAATAGGTTGACAACCTGAAAATGAACCTTCGATCAGAGCAATAATAGGTTTTTTAAAAAAATATAACTTCATAAAAGCAAGGTAATATCACCTTGAATACTTTATTGCATCGTGACTTCACAAAGGCACATCAATCGAACAAAGAGAACAGAGCACCAAAGGAATGCAACCTAGCTAAGGCTCTCGAATTACAAAAGCAACCCATTTGGCAATTGTTGAGACAAATGTGAAGGTATTGACTAGCACGACTATCTTCACAGAAGTAAGATGCGGGCGTTTTATGGTGGGGCTAGACCGAAAATGACTCTCAAAGGCCAGAAAAGACAACAAGAGTATTAGTGTTATGACGTTGGAGGGTTTTGTTCGAACAGACTAAGTATCAAGTGTGGTATGTTTCATATGCTTAAATAGACGAGGAATGGTAGGGTTTTTGGGTTGTCATGTTAAAGACTTTACATAACAATTGTATCTATAAATTTATTTATTTATTTATTTATATTTATTACTATTCTTTATTAATAACCATGATTTATGTTATTATTTTAACACATACATATATCATGGTTGTTAGTTAATAACCATGAGGTATTTTTTTAAAAAAAATTTTGGGCATCTAGTGCCCAGATAATTACATTTTTATATTTTATAAAAATAAAACAAAAAAATATCACCCATTGGTGACTAGTTACCTGATAGATGATCTGACATCTGCTGCAAACTTTTGTTTTGTTCAATTTGAATGAATCAAAAGTTTCATAAATTCGCAGCAAACCACAATCATCACTCTACTCATCACCAGAGGAGTGGCCTAAATCATCTAGAAGTATGTCAGGGTCATGGTGGCCAATCTCATACTTATCAAGAATGAGATTGACCTTGCTGTTCATACTCGACAAGTATCCAGCTAGCCTCCTTACTATATGGTCAATGCATTCGGTATGTTGCATCATTGCCTCCACTTCAACTTGTGGAGGAGGAGAAGTGAGAGAAGGAGGTGGTGGTGGTTGTGGAGAAGGGGAAGGAGGTGGAGGAGGAGGATGACGTCATAGATTTTCTAGCAAGTCTCTAGTATGGCATTTCATCTTAGCATTTGAAAGAATTGAGGATGATGATAAACATAAGGAAATTGGAAGTTTATATAAATTAGAAGTGACGATACAAACCATTATTGGTGTAACGCTCCAAATTTTGATTTAGGGCTAATGATAATTATTGAGGATAATTATTGAATTAAAGTCGGAATTATGTGTTTTATGGCCATTTTATCTAATATACCATAATTAGTAAGAAATTGAAAGAATGGAATTATTGGCCATAAGTTGGTGATTAATGGGAAATTAATTACTAAATAAGAGAAAAATGAGAAGTGTGATTAAATGGCTAATGGAGGAATGAGATAAGCTAAATTGGGTGGTTGCTTTATGAAGACCAATGACCTTGTGGCATGTGTCAAAGAGAAAGGAAAGGTGAAATAGGAGAAAAGTCGAATGGAATTTTTAAAATATTTCTCTCTCTTCCCTCCTATTTTTCGCTGACATGAAAGGTATAGGGGGGAGTAGAGTGATCATTTCCTTCTTCATCTTCAACCACTCTCATCTCTCTCTTCTCTCACTCCATCCGACGCCATTGTTGAAGGAAATGGAAGGAAGAAAAGCTTCAAAAAGGAAAGGGAAATGTCCTCAAATGCTCAAACCTCCTTCTCTAAAATTGTTCTTTGAGTGATGAGCTTCATTTTGACGGTTGTAGTTGGCTCATTGGTATTAGTTTGTGATTTCGAGAGATTGTGAAAGTTAGAGAATCAAAAAGTGTCTTTGGAAAAGTTGAAGAGGTAAGTGAAGCCTATCTATCCATTTAAGTTTTATGCCAAATGGATTAACTTTGGGTTTCTAGAAATTATTGCCTATTTTCGAAAATAAAGGTTAATGGGAAGTTTGGTATGTTATTGGCATGGGAATGGTATGTTTGAAATGTATATGGATAGATAGGATTGATTTAGGATTGAATGATTGAGTTTGGAAATTTTGGAAATTTAGTGTTTAATGTTGCCCAAGACCAAAGCATGATAATGAAGTAGGAATTTGGTTGTTTTAATGGTTTTATTGGATTCCTTGAGTGATTTTGTATGGGGATAGCTTGGGTTGAAGTTTTAGGTCATTTGGAAACTGTTGGGAAAATTCTGGTGAATACTGTCATTGTTTTTGCGTTTTCTGGTTTTTGATGCATATCACTCGAGTAAAGGGAGTATCACTCGAGTGAGTCAGTGAAATTATTCGTTTCCCTTCAGTTTATGCATTTTACTTCTATGAAAAGGGCAAGAGTGATGCCTCACCGACGAGTGTAGTGGGTTCTCACTCGAGTGAGCCTCCTCTCACTTAAGTGTTGGTGTATTTGGCACCAAGAACTTGCCTCTCGGATTGTCACTCGCGGTTGAATGCTAGAGTGTGTATCAATACTCATGAGAATTTAGTCTCCACCCGAGTGAGAAGTCTCATGCTCGAGTGCTTCTTCCCTTTGAAAACTCCCATTGCTCTCGGGTTCTCACTTCCTGGACTTCACTCTCTAGAGCTTGAGTGAAGCATTTGGTGATCACTTGAGTGAGGTCTTGTGTGCTCCAATGTCTGTGTCTCTGATAAAGTTTTTGTGCTCTCAGGTGCTCACTCGCTGCCCTACACTCTCTAACACCCGAGTGCAGACCGTACCATCACTCGAGTGACGCCGTCTTCACTCGAGTGAAACAGTGAAAAATTTCATTGTTTGTGCTTCCATAAGGGGATCCCTGGGGTAGTTCTTCCAACCCTTTAGGACTTTTATTAGAGGATATATGAGTACTTAAGAGACAGTAATGATCACCAATTTAAGTATTGTGAAGGTATTGAGTATTGGACTAAGTGATAACGCATCGTTCTTAATTATGACTATAGGATTTGATATTTGCCCGGAGCATAGAAGGCCTGTGCCTGCGCAAGAATGGAAAGACAAAGGTAGTAACACTTTATCCGATATCATGTATATTGCATTGCTTGTTTGCATTAGTCACTGAATACAGATATAGTGAGGGGACGTGGTGAAATCCCCGCCTTAAATACAGATACAGTGAGGGGACATGGCAAAAGTCTGGCCTTGAATACAGATACAGTGAGGGGATGTGGCGATTGCCTGACCTTGTATACATTGAAGGGGACGTGGCAATGTGCCAGGCCTCGAATATTGATTGCTGCATTGTGATATATGCTTACTTGCTTTGTTTAATTATGCATCATATATGTAAAGTGTTGCTACTGGGATTCTTTAGAATCTCATTCTTTCCCAATAACATTTTTAGATAGGGCAAGTGGATCAAGAAGCAAGCAAGCGTATAAGGGCGACTAGGACTGATGGCAGTAGTCTTAGATAGATACTTTTGGTTTTTGATTGGTTATCATTTTGGACAAATGTATATATTGAATAGATTATAGAATTATAGTTTGGTGTAATCCCCGGTATAGGAACTGAGATGAGCAATGATGCCATATACAAACTCTTGGATTAATGTTATTATCCCAGGTGAATGTCGGGAATTTTACTGATACTCTGATATTATATATGTGACAAACCGAACATGCCTATTGATTTTATAAATTAATGAATAGAGATCTAATTGTACAAGTGTTGTAAAAAGTTTTTAATTATTCCAGATATCTTATTCTATTATGAAACGCATGTAAACGCTAATTCCGGCCTTGATAGTGACGGGGGTTATAATTGGACACGTTGGAAGTTGAAGATGAGCAGCTGTGCGCAATGGTGGTTAATGAAAGGGTACTTAGTTCTTGTGTTGATAATCGAATAACGAAGAAGCATAGAGTATTCTCATCATGAGCGTGGGGAAGGGGCATGGTTTGGATCATTTAGTTGACGGTTATTTAAGAGAAACCATTCTGTTATGTAGTTAGAAGACAAATAATTTATTTGTTCATCTAACGTTTAATGACAGTGTTGCTGGAAGAACTGTCATATTCTTGAGACTATTTGTGACGGTTCCAAAGTACAACCGTTATTTATTTGCATGGTATTCTAATAAGTGACAGTTGTTACTTAATAACTGTAACATATACACCTTTTTTATTTATTTATTTATTTTTTAAATTTTGGTGGTTGATTATGCAACCACCATTTAAAAAAACAGAGAGATAAAAATAAAAGTTACGGAGATGTTTTAAGAATATGATGTATCATCAGATTCTTTATTCTCCAATAACTTGTCTACCTTCTCATTCAAAGAGCAAATGAGAGAGGTAAGTTTCTTCAAGACTGTACTATGCATCCTTGCTCTTGCAAGTAAACAACATAGACCATATGATGGAGCTTGCATGTTGCATGGACGAGACCTTCAATGTTTGTTGGCGGAGGGAGTTCATCTTTTGAATTTTTGCCAGATGATGAATCAGATGTTCTCTTACATCTGTCCATGATGTTTTGTTGAATTCGAAATTGGCTTTAAGAAGTTGAAATGAAAGTCAAGAAGTGGAGTATAGTTTTTGAACATTTATATAGAGATGGTTTAATGGATTATCGAGCCGTTGCATCTTTTAGTATTGAAGATCATATTTTGTAAATGGCGACAGTTAGTTCTTAATAATAGTTATGCATAAGCAACCACAATATTAACTTAGAACTGTTGAGTATGCTGGCAAAAATACTTTACGGTTTTTAATTAATAACTGTGAACTATTTCTCCCTCCTTTGATGATGAGGATAAGGAAGAGAAGGATGAAAAAGGAAAGAAAATAAGGTTTTGTAGATAGAGGCAGACAATCAAGACAAAATCTTCAGAGCCAAACTCAACTTGGTCATCTAGAAAATCGCCTCTAAACGTCCAATTCCAAAGATGTCGAGATATGGTTCTTCTTCTCAACAAGTTCAAGAAGCTACCTCTAACCACGCTACAGCGGGTCCCTCAATCTCATTTGTGCCTTCACCATCTTAGATAGTAGAGGAGGAAGGGTTGCTGACACTACCTTCTAATTTCAATACAGTGGAGTTAAAGGCAGCCAACCAAGGTGCTTATGACTCTAACTTTGCAAAAAGATCATCCTATCCTGTAGTCTATGTTGATTTAGTAGTACTTAAGAAGAATTTCAACTTAGACTTATATCCATATTTAGGATAATATGAGCCCTGGTTGAGGATCATAACAGTATACTGCCCTATTGTTGTTAAGATTTTCTACTGCAATATGAAGATAGTAGATGAATATGATGATCAGGGCAAAGTTACAAAAGAGAGGATTGAGACTATAGTGAGGGGTCAGAAGATTATATTATCTATAGATATGATCAACACTTATCTTAGGATTGAGAAAACTCTTACTGGGCCATTTAAAGAGTTTACTTCCAATCATATACATGAGATACTTAAGCCAGAGGAGCCAGTTAGACCACTTACTCTTACTCCAGGGTTACTGAGTGACATAAATTGATTGGTTTTCTATATTTACTCCTAGAATATGGTGAACAAAGCCCAAAACTTCTCTCACATCACTAGGAAGGATTATTTGATGATGGCATCTATCTTGTCCCAAGAGAAGAGGAATGTTGAGGATCTTATCTTTCAGGAAATGAGGAGATTCATATTTCACTCTACTAGAACTACTACGATACCCTTTCCTCAGTTGGTCTCTTACTTCCTCTCAATCCATAATATTTGGTATTTAATGTCTGGTGAAGAGATTGTGAGGATTCCCAAGTTTGGGAAGGTGCAGCTAGGACGTATAGGTATTATACTGCCAGCTCACAGTGATCAGTCTAGGCCTCAACCCAAGAAAAAGACCAAGTGAATGAAGCCATCCACTTCTAGAGTAAAGGAGGCTTAATCCTCTAGGATTGGTTGGAGAGGGTTGGTTCTCCAAGTCCATCTTTCATGGGGGCTAACATTCAAGGGGTCATTCATGACTTTCTCAGGGGTGCGGTTGAAGAACTTAAGAAGTCCAACACTTACCTAGTCAATCAGATGGATTACCAGGTTAGAGTCTTGGAGGAGGTTGTAAACCATAACTTCAAGCAGTTATTTGATATTCAAGCAGTTTAAGCTATTAAACTATAGAGCATAGAGGATCTAATGAGGACTCAACTAGGCATCCCTTTCCTTGAGACCTCTACCACCATAACCACTACTCCTAACACCACCACCCTTACTTCTGATACCACCATCATCAACCCTAATACCACCACCAATCCTAATACCCCCACTAACCATGCTTCTACCACACTTATCTCTGATCTTATCACAACTAGAGACCTACCTCATGAGGATCCCATCATTCAGTCTCTATCTCACTCCTCTCCTTATCACCCTCACTACTTTGATTCCAGTTCTCATACTGAGGAGATCACGATTCTTGACCATGGACCTATCTCTTCACATATTTTGCCTTCCTCTCCCATATTCACTCCATATTGCCCTGCTCACTCTTCCTTTCCTGATCATACCTCAGTCCACTTTGATCCCATTAATGCTATTGTCCCTTACACTCCTTATTCTTCCTCTGATGGAGATCCAGTTCCACCACCTGCTCCAATTCGTACCAATCCTCCTCCAACTTCTGATGTTACCTTTCCTTCCCCTTTCATCCTTTCTAGTGGTGACAAAAAAGGGGAGAAGAGTGCTGGGGGTTCTATAACTGACTGATTAGGATTTTTCATTTGTCATATTAGATTCTTTTATTTTATGTTACGTTATTTGGTGTCATGATGTATATGTTGTTCTCGATAATGTTAAACTCTGATTTTATGGATAACAATGTGAAAATATGATATAGCAACCTTTTTCAGTGATAATTATATGTAGTTTTCAATTTTTAAATCTGTGTCAAGATATGAGCACTGACTGTTCCTTCTCTTGATCAAACCCTGTTGGCAAAAGTTTTCAAAATACCATATTCAAGTTTTGTCATCATCAACAAGGGGGAGAATGTTAGTTCTCATAATGTTTTGATGATAACAAACCTTGATATCTAAGTATATTTTAACAAGCAAGAAAGATGACACAAAGTTGACTTGATGATTCAAGTCACTTGAGTGAAGTTTTGTGCACTCGACTGATGTAAGTGTTTATGGAAAAACTTGAATCAGCAAGTCACTGGGGGTAATGATTCCCACTTCAAGTGATTTGAAAACTGAAAAGTGAAACTCTATGGTGATCTTCTTTGCTTTGGGAGAATCACTTGAGTGATGGCCAAGTAAGAACCAAGATTAATCAAAGAGGATCACTTTAGTGATAGTGAATGCACTCTAGTAACAACACTTCACCTCAAAAATTCAACAAGTCACTCGATAGCGATCATATCAGAAAAGAGTTCAGAGACAAAAATCAGTCGAGTGATATGGTAAGCACTCAAGTGATGGCATCAATTGCAAATCACCTTTAAGTCACTTGCAAGTAATTTAAGAGTTTGTGATCTGATGAGGTAGATCACTCGAGTGATAAAATTGTCCACTCGAGTGATATACTTTCTCACCTGTGTAATAAAGACAAGGTCACTTGAGTAATGTCAATCACTTGCGAGTCACTCACAAGTGATCTTGAAGTGATATGATCTTTTAATGAAGATCACTCGAGGGATTGAGGAAATCACTCGAGTGATTCATGATCACTTGCAGGGCACTTGCAAGTGATTTGAAAGTGTTGAATCAAGTGATATGAATCACTTGCAAGTGACTTGGTAGTGATTGAGTTTAAATCTTATAACATATGGAAGATCACTCGAGTGAATGAATATGCACTCAAGTGATATTATATTTATTTTCACAAACATCACTACTAAGTCACTCACTAGTGATTATTATCACAAGATCACTTGAACACTCAAGTGACAAAGTAAGCACTCGAGTCTCGCTAGTGATTATCAGCTCAAGATCACTTGAACACTCGAGTGATAGAGTAAGCACTCAAGTGATAAGAGACCACTCAAGTGATTCTAAATCACACTCGAGTGAGTGTTCATCTGACTCTTATAATTAGCGTCTCGATAATTTTGATAACTATCATAAGCATCCTTATTAGTACCATAACCTCTTAAAATACTTTCAAATGTTACTAATCAAACTTATATATGACTTTCAGGTGATTAATCTCTGGATTAGCTTCGAAATTTCAGAAACGCAAAATGTTGTTAAAAGCATTAAATGCACAATAGCCTTAATCAACCCAAATGCTCTCTTTCATCAACAATTACATTTATTCTCTAACAAATAGTTTTGAATGCTCTCAATAGTCATTAAAGACATTCTACCTATAAATATGAAAGCATTCAAGATGAAGTACCTAACGAATGACAAAATCAATTCTGTGTATTAAGCGCTCTGTTTCCTTATGATATTTTTTGATATTCCTATTATGCTTCAGTATTCATTTATCAGCTCTTTGAGAGAGATTTTACAAACTTTTTCTTTACTCTTGTAAAGAAAATCTCAAGGTAGTAGGACCTTGAGCGAGGGTATCGACTTACAAAGTGTAAGGGGGAGTGATTGCGCTGTTGAGGAACTCTCTTGTACTATGGTGGCAAAAGCCCATTGAATCTTGGAAGTATAGTAAAATCTCAGAAGCGCTCTGAGGACTGGACATAGGTTAAGAGGTTAAGACCGAACCAGTATAAACTTTGGTGTGCACTACTTCGGTGAAAATTTCTTCAACTCTCATCTTTCGATTAAGTCTTTTAATTGTGATTTTTAAATTTTTAATATCACCTAATTCACCCCCTCTCTTGGGTGAAACCGTTGACACTAACATATTCATCTATCAACTCTTTGAGAGAGAATTTCTAAACACATTTATTACTTTTGTGAAGAGAATCTCAAGGTAGTAGGACCTTGAGTGAGGGTAATTATTTATAAAGTGTAAGGGGGAGTGAGTGTCATGTTGAGGAGCTTGCTTGTACTTTGGTGCCAAAAACCCATCGAATCTTGGAACTTTAGCAAAAATCTCAGAGGCATTCTGAGGACTGGACGTAGGTCAAATTGTTGATACCAAACTAGTATAAAACTCCTATGTACACTTCGGTGAAATTTATCCAAGGGAGAATCACTCCTATGTTCCAAGTAAGGAACATATTATCAGAAAGGTCCCTCGAGGTTGTAAAACACACTCAACAGGCTGTTAATATACGTAGAAGAGTTGTAAATAGAGACATTTATGATAATATGTTCCTTGCTTGGGACCTAGGAGTGATGATCCCTTTATCCAAATCTCATCTCTTGGTTAAGTTTGTTAATTATAGTTTTAAATTTTTAATATTACTCAATTCACCTCCCTCTTGGGTGAAATGTTGACACTAATATCTCATACCAAATAATACAATTTGACCTAATCCCTAACCCTATCTTAGTCTTTACCAATAGTGCTCTGTACCAAATAGGGCTTAAGGATTTAAAAAAAAAAGAAATTCAAAGTTAAAATTGATTAGTTTTCCTTTTCAATAACTTGGGTTATGGAGGTAATTTAACCTAATTTCTAAATCCTATTTTGCTCCATGTGATTTGATTAATGCTCTGTGAACTTTAATGACCCAAATTAGAAATTGGGCATCTCAATTGTCCTTTAGAGGGATTTTCCCTACAAAATTTGTCATAAATTATTTTTGAATTTTTAAATAGAATCCTATTTGAGGCTGCCTTAAATATTAACTGCGGGAACTTATTTATTTAAAATATAGATTGAATACACATGTGTGTGCATTTTTTTTTAATGATAATCTAGAGTTTAATTTTTCATGTTATGTCTGGAAAAAAAAAATTCATGTTATGAGGAACTAATCGAACTTAACTCTAATTTTTCCAAGAAATGTACTTGAAAATTATTTTAAAACGTTGTTAGAAAATGAGGTTAGTTCCCACGTATCCAAATTGATTTGGGAATGTTGATCTAGTTTTAGGGCATGTGATACATTATTATTTTTTCAAAAAAAATATTTTTAAATAAAAAATCATTTATTTAGAGTTTTTCCTTTTTAATAAAAATTCAGAGTTTTCTCTAGACCTATTTATTTGGGATGATAAACATTATCCATAATTTATAATCTAGAGTATTTTTGAGCAAAACAAGTTATGATATCTACAATATTAATTTTTTTGACAAAATAATACATTTAGTCCTTTAACATTAGGTAAGGTTTTATTTTGATTCTTAAAATTTAGAGTAAAATACTCTAACCTCCCCTCTATTTTGCCTTAATTACATAAACCTCCCCTCTATTTTGGAAACCCATATAAACCTCCCTTAAAACTAAAATATATGTTACACAAACCTCCCTTATAGTTTGAGATTCTATTTCCATCTATCCAAACTGTTAGTTAACCGTTAAGTTTGACTTTTAAACTTTTTTTAACCAAAATGCCCTTTTTCAGTATTAGAATTATATATATATATATATATAGGGGCCAATAAAAATTTATACAACCATAAATTTATTCTATTAGATTCTCTAAATTTCTAATTTGTTAAAAAATTTATTAATTTTGATATTATAAATTAATTTTGACTTAAAATATATATTAAACACATATTTTTATCAAAGATAATAAACTATATAAGTATGAGATTGTATGTGTCATTTAAATTTATAATTTAATATTTTTTTCCACAAAAATTTATAAACACATTTGATCAAGCATATTTTTATTTAAAATCTTGCTTGAATATTCAACGTTTGTGATATTTACATTAATCAATGCTAAAATCATCAAACAGATAACTACTTGTAAAGATAAAAATAAAAATTAAGGAATAGATGAAAAAACTCTTAAATTCTTTAAAACAACTTAGTCAAAATGTGCAAGAAAAAAATAAATTTAATTGAAAAAATATATTTTTGGAATCTTTTTCGAATATTCTTAACGGAGTTAATTGTTTGGACTTAAGTGTATGTTTTCAAAATAGAGGGGAGGTCTGTGTAATTAAGACAAAACTGGAGGGTGGTCCGAGTATTTTACTCTAAAATTTATAGTGTCCTTTTAATCATTAAACCCTAATACTGTTAAAAAAAAGGGAGAATGACAGAAAAATACCATTTGAACTTTAAAATCCCGCTAACAAGAATGGTAATGGGATTGACAAGAATGGTAATGGGATTGACAACACAAATCTTTATCAACGGACTAATTAGGTTTTTTGAAGTTCAAGTGGTATTTTTTTGTCATTCTCCCTAAAAAAAATGTTAATATTAAAATTTTAAATGTTTAGAAATCTTCTCAAATGCTAACGTACTAGTTTCATTTTTAGAATGACAATGAACATTACAAAAAAGCTATAATTTGAAACTAATGATGTTATTGTTAATGTTGGAAGAGGAATGCCTTTTTTCCTCAAGGGTTAGAGGGTAAATTTGTCTTGAAATTTTTCGTTGGAGAGCAATATTATCTTAGAAGTTTTTTTTAAAATTTGTTGTTGCTCCAGAAGTATTAAAATAAAGCAATATTATCTTTATTATTAAAAAATTAACCATCAATATCAATTTTTAAATAGTCAATATCAATTTTTTAATTGTACGGGAGAAAATTGTTATGTTTTAAAATTTTTGGGTAACATTGAACCTAAAAAATTTCTAGAACAATATTAATCCTCAATAAAAACTTTCCGAACAAACTTACAATTTAATCCTTTTTCTAACCACGATGTCAATATCATGATAATCAATATTCCTTTCGGCCGAATTAATGTGAATATTCGTTCAATATAAAAAGATGGAATGACGGGTAATCACCAACATTGAACGGAAGCATGACTCATCAGGTAATTTTTGTGGAATATGGGCCCATATTTAGTTACTCATTAATTTTTTTTAAAAAATAAAACACATCTTCTGAAAATTTGAAGTTTATAAGCATCAAAAGATCTGAACCATTGGTTAACCGATATCAAACTACGTGGCAATCATCTGTCCGTCAATGGGATGACTGCGTGCTTTTTCAGCACTTTTTCACTGGTCGAAGTCTCCATATAACGCTTGGGTTGCTTTGCTTTCCCTTCGCAGTTTGCCGTCTCGGTTGATTTGATCACTTCCGACTCCAAACCCTAACCGGGAATCGTTTCTACCAAATCCCATCATGTCTAGCGCCGATCCCGAACACCATGGAGAGGAGGAAACCCACGCCGGCGAGGATGAGGACACCGGAGCTCAAGTTGCTCCGATTGTTAAACTTGAGGAAGTCGCCGTCTCCACTGGCGAAGAAGACGAGGATGTCCTTCTCGACTTGTAAGCTATTAATTATGCAGTTTTTTTACTTATATGTTGTTAGGGTTTTAGTTGTTTAGTTGCTGAAAATCTAGGGTTTTCCCCCTTAATTGTAGGAAATCAAAGCTTTACCGATTCGATAAGGATGGGAACCAGTGGAAGGAGAGAGGTGCGGGTACTGTAAAGTTTCTGAAGCACAAATCTGCTGGAAAAGTTAGATTAGTGATGAGGCAATCGAAAACCCTTAAGATCTGCGCTAATCATCTAAGTAAGTGTGCTTCTTGGTGCGTTTTATTTCCAGTTTTGTTGCCATTTATCTTCTTGTATTCAGTGGCGTGTTTCCTTTTTAATTCCTTGCAGTTATACCATCAATGACGGTGCAAGAACATGCTGGGAACGAAAAATCTTGCGTTTGGCACGCGAGTGATTATGCTGATGGTGAACTGAAGGATGAACTTTTCTGCATTAGATTTGCGTCAATTGAGAGTATGTTTGCGTATTTAGGCTATGTGAAATTCAGTTCGAACCATCATGTGAATGCTATACTAATATTTATACAGCTATCATTATTGAGGTTTACAGGCTCTTACAGTAAGTTCAACCTGATTTTATTTTTGTGTGTATGAGGAAGATAGTTACTCTGATATACAGACGTTTGAAAATTTAATCTTTGATTAATTGTGGGAGCAATCGTGGTCTTCTTCCTTTGCAATTGTTATGGGTGAGAAAGGATATTGTGGTAGACGATCTTCAGTTTATAATGTGTAATTATATATATCAAGTTCCTAAGAGGCTTTAGCTTTAATTGTGCTTGATTCTTGACATGCCATGAATATACTGTCCACATTGGATGTGTGCTTTTTAGTAACATGCCCCCCGCCCCACACTCACAAAAAAAAAAAGGAACAAAATAAAGAAAAAGGTTATCTTTTTGAGCTGTATTTTATGCTAGGTACTGTTTGTTCTTAATCAAGTTATAACCATTATCACAAGTGACAGAATTTGGTTTTTCATGATGTCTGGAATTTTATGATTTTACTGAAGGAAACTAATTCAAAAGTTTATCATGTATTTGAACTTTAATAAAAGCATTTTAATAAATCAATACAATAAGATGAGTGTTGAGGTCTTGGATATTAATTTAAGTCATCATAATGCTGGTCTCAAGGCATCAGAAGAGGGTCACAGATTTGTTTCGCCGTCCATTTAGTTAGTGTTGATACTTCTTAGAAGCGTTGTAGCCTGGGACCTAGTTGAAATATGGTACACATAGGCATCACTTACCTTAGCATACGTCACTGTCACCTGCTATCCATGATGATGTGCAAACTTTCTAGAGTTGCAACATGATCTATTTCCTACCCTACTAAGTGTTCATTTTCTGTCCTTCTCTTTAAAGTCTAATGGTTTATTATCAAATTCTAAGGAGAGTGCATGAAGGATATTATGTTCCCTTCTTAGTGATCTGCATGTGATCTATGTAACGACATGCACAAATTTCAGCTTACTGCTTTTTCCCTTTTTATTTTTTGGCTCTCTGCTATGTAGTGGTGCAGTCAGGGATGAGGGTGGTGTATTGAGTTTTATAATTTATATCTCTTTTGATACACACAAGAGTATAGGCAAGAACATGATATTTTGCATTACCACTGTAAAGCATTATTGTAGTTTTTATATTCATATACTTACTGGAGCTTTGTCTTCTCCAATAGATTGCAAATCATTCATGGAAATGTTCCAAGAGATTGCTGAATCCCAGAAGAGTAAAGAGGAAAACAAGGATGCAACTGCTGCTGCCGATCTTCTTGAGAACTTGAGTGTCAAAGAGAAGGAAGAAGCGGAAAAGAAAGATACAGAGGATAAAGACACTGAAAAGAAAGAGACGGAGAAGGAAGTTACTGAGAAGAAAGAGACGGAGAAGAAAGATGCAGGAGAGAAAGGTGATGAGACTTCATCTTCGTCAGCTTGAGATAAGTATAGAATTTTCATATTTGATTCATTCCAGCTATTTAGGAACATGGCAATGCTTGGTTCCGCTTTTGTACCCTGATGTTGGGTATTCAGTCTTTGGATTGTGTCATGTCATGGAAAATGCTATTGAAAGGTTTGTTTTATCTAGAGTCTTTCAGAGGAGTTTGGTTCAGTTTTTTAAGTTGTCGAGGGTTGGGCTTTCTGGGCTCTGGGAGTTTACTAGTTTTAGTTTTTATTTGTTCCTAGTTTTGATTCATGCTGGTTGGGAGGTTGTCGTCAGGGCCTAGCAGAGTATAAACGGAAGTTTTTGGATACAAATTTGTTTGATTTGCACATTTTTTCAAGAGTTGATTCTATGTTGGTGTAATCGCATGCGTCCGCATGATTATATACCAGGTTTCATATTTATACATTTGTTTTGTGCCAACGGTTTCATATATACCTCCCCTTCGACCCCTTTGTGGGATCTACGAAAAACCAACCTTGACAGGGGGAATTCAAAAGGGGATCTAAGTGAGGATGAATAAAATATTTCTTGCTAGTTTTTCCTTATTTCTTCAGGGGTAAGCTTTCTGAACCCTCTTTATCTGGGGTTTGGATGGATGGATGTAAAATTTGAAAAAAATATGGAGGATTTTAGGTTGTGTTGTGGATGAGCTGGCTGGAGAGCATAAATGTGTTTCTTTTTATATAAGCAGAATGTTTACCAGTTTACCTCAAATCTATAAAAAGAAAAAAAAGAATGCAAGGAGTATGAAGGCGTGATTACATTGTTAAGATTCGTTTTTAAATAACCAGGTAAAAAAGATTGGATGAAAGAAAACGTTTCCATAGGAAAAGGCGTAAATTGTATAACAGTCGTAACCCAGAACAAAGAATTGCATACGTCAGCATGCTCTGAAAGGTTAGCTTGAGTTGGCAAAAAAAAAAAAAAGAAAAGAAAGAGAAAGAAAGGTTAGCTTGAAGCCGTGAACAGGGAACGGCAAATCACCAAATCGTGGAGAAGAGGGACTAACGATAGAAATGTGAGTTTTGATCATCTCATGCTCAAACTTGGTCTTTTTGTCAAAAAAAATGAACAAGTTGTCAGTTCCGTTTAAAAGAACCGTAATACTTTTAAGGTATTAAAATCCGGATCGTGTATTGAACCGTCCGAGGTACTGGATTAAGGGTCAGTGGGTTAAATTGGGGTCTAACCGAAGCCAAAACCAATGAGAAATTAGATATTTTAGGTTTATTAATATGAAATTCTAAAGAAAATAATTTTTTTTTAAAAAAAACAGCGACCCGGACCGGACCCCAAACCGGACCAGTTTTCCAACCGGTTCATCAATTTCTAGGCTGGACCGGCTGATCCAGTCCTGGTTCACGAACTCTTAATATTACATACAGTCATTGAGGGAAAGGAGTGATAAATTAGATCGAGGGACTTAATTCAAAATTTAATGAACAAGGAGGTCAAAACACTAAATATCAACAAAATCAAATTATGCTTCTAAAAAATATTAGCATATATGAATTCAATTGCTACCAGTTTGACCACCATTTGATCAATAAACTGTGAATCAGTAACCTCCATCAGTTGACAACCACTGCCTTGAATCATTCCAAATTTATTTGTACCGAAAGAAATTTCAAATTTATCACTCATTCCATGGGAAAAATCTTTAAATGTGGGTCTAGAGTATTTCATTGATGGAGGGAGACGCCATTGTCCAGCAGTGGTACAGGAGAAGACGCATTTTTCCCTCTCTATTTTAATTTTAAAATATAAAAATCATTATATTAAATTAAATAATTAAAATTTAAACACGCTTTGTTAACATCTAATTGTTGAGTAAGCATTTCACATTTGTCGAAGTTAATGGTGTTAAGATTAAGGAACTAGTTATATTTTTTAAATTTAATGGGCTAAACTGAATTAATAATATAAATTTAGAGGACCAAACCCAAAAGTATATTTTGGGTACCATACTATTTCATTCAAGTCGTTTCTCTCCAACCCACCCCCACCCCCACCGAAAAAAAAAAACGCATTTATTTCACTTGTTTTTTCTTCCCTTTTTCTACTCATTCTTGCCTTGAAAGGTCAAAAACAGTTCCACTTACCGATTAAAACCTTCCACCAGACTTAAAAAGTGACCAGTTCTGGTTCCACCAAATGAACCAGTTGATTGGGTCCAGTTCTATCATCATTGCTACTAACAAATCTTTTGGAAACAGATACCGAGCCTTCTATGAGATTTAATCCCATCACATGATATAAATAAACTACCTTCATCTACTTCACGGCCAATATAAATATCTTATTGCTAAGTACTCCCTTCGGTCTTAAATATAAAATAGAGTTCATTTTTTTTTAGAAGAGATTAAGTAAGCTAAATAAGTTATTTAATCATATTATACGTTATGTATCATTTGATTATATATTAATTTATATGTTAGCCAAAATAGTTTAGAGAAAAAATGATAACTATAAATATTTTAAAGTAATTTAATTAATTTCTTTAATATCTCTAAACAAATCAATTTTAACTTATATTTAGAACCGGAGAGAGTAACACGCAAATATCTCTACAAGTACTCCAAGCCAAAAAAGCTAATCCTCACTCCAATGAGCCCAGGAGTCATGTCTTAACTTCATAATATCGCAACTATCGTTATCTTTTAACACTTTACTGTATACCATCTTTAGGTAACTCAAGATTAGCTTAACTGCATGAACTAAAGTTTCAGCCCACAAAATAAGATGCTTTACAACATGCAACAATTGTAACTCTACATGAGGGAATCATAATTCTAGTCTAAGTTCGATGTCTAGTCATAATTTACACAGAGATTTACAAGTCCAGTCCGAACAAAAACAAAACTGATCTGAGGTGAAAAGAAAGCCAAACCAGAAACACTCATCCTTTCACCACATATGTTGTGTGTCTGTGTCTGTGTGTCTGTGTGATGCATGGCAAAGTAACTTTGATCCATTGGCAAGAACATTGGCCTCATCAAAAGCTTTTTCCATGAGACTGTTTGTGTTTTCTATGTCAAGTCCTCTTCTCAGCTTCCATTAGAAACAATTTTTGTGCTTGGAAAAGATATGTTTGGATTAAGAAGATTGACTTAGGTTAGGAGAAATTTTATCCCTCCAATGTCCTTTTGCTCCATTATCTTTAATCCAAAATGATATTCATTCTTTTTCAAATTTAAACCAATTCCAGTTTGCATACAGCGTTTCATTTTCAAAAAGCAGGGAATTCATTGGGAGGCCATCTGACCGTTGAGGGGTCAATGAAGGAGGCAGCTTTTCCTTGTATTTCTTGGCCATCATTTCAGCTTCTTGAAACACTCTCTGCAATAGGAAAAACAGCATCTCAAGCCCAATCCAAGATTTAAGCAAATATTCCAACCATATGATTGTCAATTTGATCATTTAAAAGATTTTTTTCTTGTTCCACTTCAGTGCCCAGAAAGTATGATTTCATTCAAATTTCGCCCTTCTAAAGGTGCTATATAGATATTTATACAATTTTCAAGCATCAATGTTCTCTGGGTTTGAAATAAAATCATACTCAGGCACTATAGCAACACCAAAAAGTTAATGGAGTACTATTAAATTGATAAGAACACCATCTAAAAGGGTTTTGTCTAAAATAAATTAAAATTACCTCTTTGTTTGACAGAAATAGGCCAGGTTCACTTTCAAGGTCTGCGATGCTTCATGCCCCACAAAGAGATTTAAAATCAGAAGCAACTTATAGCAGTAAAGTTCAACATATAAAAGTCCTATATTGAAAGATTCATTAATAAGAATAAAATTAAACACAAGTGATGAGCATTGCACAAAATGTGCCGAGTGCTCTCTAGTAAAATCTAAGGGCATTCAGAGTATGTCATGATGAGTAAGAATGGTGATTCTCTTGACTACAAAATAATATACTCCCTCAGGTCCTAAATATAGAAGCTAATTGGAGTGTTTGCTTTAATTTTAAATATAAAACCTCAATCCACTTTATCTCCAAAATTTATAATTTTTTTCCCAAACTAATCCCTATGGATAGGGTATATAAAAGGGGGTTTCCATCAATTGGGTAATGATTAAAGGAGTTATTCCAGAGAAACTAACACACATTTGTTATAAATAACTAACTAAATTAATTTTCTCAATATCCGTAAATTAGTTATCTAACTCCTATATTTAGGACTGGAGGGAGCAAGAGGATTTCCATGTCTTTATATGTGTTATTTTGCACTAGTTTATCATTTGTGTCACCTTTTCTCCAATTCTGATGTTTACTACTTACGCGTAATTCTGTATGGAATCGCAGTACAGATGAAGGGAGCAGAAGCAAAAATTAGCTTGAAAGGTCGGTTTGGTTTTACCAAGTGGCTCTATGATTAAATAGAAACTCAATACTTTGAACACTTGTAGCAGGAATTCAGAATGAGAAAGTCATTACCTTAAAGCAATTTTCTCAGGAAACAATGACTTCACAACCAAAACTCTGACCTTCTCATCAACAGAAAGTATGTCACTGACAGAGGTAACTTGGGCTCTCGTGATATTTGAAACATGAAGCAACCCACTGAAAGGCACTCAAATGGTTCCTTATAAATGCCAAGAGGATATTCCTTGACAGATTTAATCTCAATGTATAAATCTTCATAATGAAATGATGCAGAAGGACAAGATATGGCAAAGTCACAGCAACTAGGCAACAACGAAGCCAGGCCAGATCATATAAATTATTTTCCCTACATTGACTAGTGAGGAGGGATATGGTGTAAGAAAAAAACATATCTGGGGATCTAAGTGAGGATGAATAAAATATTTCTTGCTAATTTTTCCTTATTTCTTCAGGGGTAAGCTTTCTGAACCCTCTTTATCTGGGGCTTGGATGGATGGATGTAAAATTTGAAAAAAAAATATGGAGGATTGTAGGTTGTGTTATGGATGAGCTGGCTGGAGAGCATAAATGTTTTTTTTTTATATAAGCAGAATGTTTACCAGTTTACCTCAAATCTATAAAAAAAAAAAAAAAGAGAATGCAAGGAGTATGAAGGCGTGATTACATTGTTAAGATTCGTTTTTAAATAACCAGGTAAAAAAGATTGGATGAAAGAAAACGTTTCCATAGGAAAAGGCGTAAATTGTATGACAGTCGTAACCCAGAACAAAGAATTGCATACGTCAGTATGCTCTGAAAGGTTAGCTTGAGTTGGCAAAAGAAAGAAAGAAAGAAAGAAAGGTTAGCTTGAAGCCGTGAACAGGGAACGGCAAATCACCAAATCGTGGAGAAGAGGGACTGACGATAGAAATGCAAGTTTTGATCATCTCATGCTCAAACTTGGTCTTTTTGTCAAAAAAATAAACAAGTTGTCAGTTCCGTTTAAAAGAACCGTAATACTACTAAGGTATTAAAACCCGGACTAAGTATCGAACCAGCCGAGGTACTAGGTTAAGGGTCAGTGGGTCAGATTGGGATCAAACCAAACCAAAAACCAGTGAGAAATTAAAGATTTTAGACTTATTAATATAAAATTCTAAAAAAAATAATTTTTTTTTTCAAAAAACAGTGACCTGGTCTGGACCAATTTTCCGGCCAGTTCACTGGTTTCCGGGCTGGACCGACTGGTCCAGTCCGGGCTCACGAACTCTTAATATTACATACAGTCATTGAGGGAAAGAAGTAATGAATTAGATCGAGGGACTTAATTCAAAATTTAATGAACAAGGAGCTCGAAACACTAAATATCAACAAAATCAAATTATGCTTCTAAAAAATATTAGCATATATGAATTCAATTGCTACTGGTTTGACCACCATTTGATCAATAAATTGTGAATCAGTAACCTCCATCAGTTGACAACCACTCCCTTGACTCATTTCAAATTTATTTGTACCGAAAGAAATTCCAAATTTATCACTCATTCCATGGGAAAAATCTTAAATGTGGGTCTAGAGTTTTTCATTGATGGAGGGAGACGCCATTGTGCAGCAGTGGTACAGGAGAAGACACATTTTCCCCCCTCTATTTTAATTTTAAAATATAAAAATCATTATATTAAATTAAATAATTAAAATTTAAACACGCTTTGTTAACATCTAATTGCTGAGTCAGCATTTCACATTTGTCGAAATTAATGGTGTTAAGATTAAGGAACTAGTTATACTTTTTAAATTTAATGGGCTAAACTGAATTAATAATATATAAATTTAGAGGACCAAACCCAAAAGTATATTTTGGGTACCATACTATTTCATTCAAGTCGTTTCTCTCCAACCCACCTCCACCCCCACAAAAAAAAAAAACGCATTTATTTCACTTGTTTTTCCTTCCCTTTTTCTACTCATTCTTGCCTTGAAAGGTCAAAAACAGTTCCTCTTACCGATTAAAACCTTCCACCAGACTTAAAAAGTGACCAATTCTGGTTCCACCAATGAACCAGTTGATTGGGTCCAGTTCTATCATCATTGCTACCAACAAATCTTTTGGAAACAGATGGAAACAGATACCGAGCCTTCTGAGAGATTTAATCCCATCACATGATATAAATAAACTATCTTCATCTACTTCACAGCCAATATAAATACTCCCTCGATCCTAATTATAGGGACATATTTACTTAATTTTGGAGAAATTAAGGATAATGGTTAAATTAGTTAATCATATTTATTTTTCTAAAATGCCCTTATTTAAAATTTAAAATTAAAAAAAAAAACAGTAGAATTGAGGTGTACGTGGCATTAATAAGTTGCAAGCATTACTCACTTTATAGAATATATAGATGTATTCTTAAATTATTAGTGTTTAATTATTATTGAGAAAGTATCAATAGTGGTATTTTGGAGAAAAAATGACAAATTAGAACTTTGTCCTATAATTTGGACCAAGATCAACTTCTAAATATTATCCTATAATTAGGACCGGAGGGATTATCTTATTACTAAGTACTCCTTCCGGTCTTAAATATAAAACAGAGTTGATTTTTTTTTTAGTAGAGATTAAGTAAGCTAAATAAGTTATTTAATCATATTATATATTGGAATCATTTGATTATATATTAATTTATATGTTAGCCAAAATAGTTCAGAGAAAAAATGATAACTATAAATATTTTAAAATAATTTAATTAATTTTTTTAATATCTAAAAAAAAATCAATTTTATCTTATATTTAGAACCGAGAGAGTAACACGCAAATGTCCCTACAAGTACTCCAAGCCAAAAAAGCTAATCCTCACTCCAATGAGCCCAGGAGACATGTCTTAACTTCATAATATCACAACTACCGTTATCTTTTAACCCTTTACTGTATACCATCTTTAGGTAACTCTAGATTAGCTTAACTGCATAAACTAAAGTTTCAGCCCACAAAACAAGATGCTTTACAACATGCAACAATTGTAACTCTACATGAGGGAATCATAATTCTAGTCTAAGTTTGATGTCTAGTCATAATTTACACACAGATTTACAAGTCCAGTCAGAACAAAAACAAAACTGATCTGAGGTGAAAAGAAAGCCAAACCAGAAACACTCATCCTTTCACCATATATGTTCTCTCTCTCTCTCTCTGTGATGCATGACAAAGTAACTTTGATCCATTAGCAAGAACAATGGCCTCATCAAAAGCTTTTTCCATGAGACTGTTTGTGTTTTCTATGTCAAGTCCTCTTCTCAGCTTCCATTAGATAACAATTTTTGTGCTTGGAAAAGATGCGTTTGGATTAAGAAGATTGACTTAGGTTAGGAGAAATTCCATCCCTCTCATGTCCTTTTTCTCCATTATCTTTAATCCAAACTGATATTCATTCTTTTTCAAATTTAAACCAATTCCAGTTTGCATATAGCGTTTCATTTTCAAAAGGCAGGGAATTCATTGGGAGGCGATCTGACCGTTGAGGGGTCAATGAAGGAGGCAGCTTTTCCTTGTATTTCTTGGCCATCATTTCAGCTTCTTGAAACACTCTCTGAAATAGGAAAAACTCCAAGATTTAAGCAAATATTCCAACCACATGATTGTCAATTTGATAATTTAAAAGATTTTTTTCTTGTTCCACTTGAGTGCCCAGAAAGTATGATTTCATTCAAATTTCGCCCTTCTAAAGGTGTTATATAGATATTTATACAATTTTCAAACATCAACGTTCTCTGGGTTTGAAATAAAATCATACTCAGGCACTATAGCAACACCAAAAAGTTAATGGAGTACTATTAAATTGATAAGAACACCATCTAAAAGGGTTTTGTCTAAAATAAATTAAAATCACCTCTTTGTTTGACAGAAATAGGCCAGGTTCACTTTCAAGGTCTGCGATGCTTCATGCCACAGAGATTTAAAATCAGAAGCAACTTATAGCAGTAAAGTTCAACATATAAAAGTCCTATATTGAAAGATTCATTAATAAGAATAAAATCAAACATAACATGTGATGAGCATTACACAAAAATGTGTCGAGTGGTCTCTAGTAAAATCTAAGGGCATTCAGAGTATGTCATGATGCGTAAGAATGGTGATTCTCTTAACTACACAATAATATACTCCCTTTGGTCCTAAATATAGAAGCTAATTGGAGTGTTTGCTTTGATTTTAAATATAAAACCTCAATCCACTTTATCTCCCAAATTTATAATTTTTTCCCAAACTAATCCCTATGGATAGGGTATATAAAAGGGGGTTTCCATCAATGGGGTAATGATTAAAGGAGTTATATTAGAGAAACCAACACACATTTGTTATAAACAACTAACTAAACTAATTTCCTCAATATCTGTAAATAAGTTATCTAACTCCTATATTTAGGACCAAAGGGAGGTCGAGGATTTCCATTTCTTTGTATGTATTATTTTGCACTAGTTTATCATTTGTGTCACCTTTTCTCCAATTCTGATGTTTGCTGCTTATGCCTGAATGGAATCGCAGCACAGATGAAGGGAGAAGGAGTATAAATTAGCTTGAAAGGTCGGTTTGGTTTTACCAAGTGGCTCTTTGATTAAACAAAAACTCGAATACTTTGAACATTTATATCAGGAATTCAGAGTGAGAAAGTCAATACCTTAAAGCAATTTTCTCAGGAAACAATGACTTCACAACCAAAACTCTGACCTTCTCATCTACAGAAAGTATGTCACTGACAGAGGTAACTTCGGCTCTCGTGATATTTGAAACATGAAGCAACCCACTGAAAACGCAAATGGTTCCTTATAAATGCCAAGAGGATATTCCTTGACATATTTAATCTCAATGTATAAATCTTCATAATGAAATGATGCAGAAGGACAAGATATGGCAAAGTCACAGCAACTAGGCAACAACGAAGCCATGCCAGATCAAATAAATTGTTTTCCCTACATTGACTAGTGAGGAGGGATATGGTGTATGAGAAAAACAGTTGACACGTGAGGAAATGAGAAATTATTGCAGTAACGTAGATCTATGCACCTTATCGAATATCATCACTTCAGTTAATTTATAGGAGAAATGAAGTATGCAGGCATAAATGAAAACCTGTGAATAAATTGAAACCCTTGCTAAAACATCAACTGCGAAGAATATATAACTACAAAATCAACTTATCACATCTTCAAATTTTGACAGCCATATTCTAATTTATTTATACATGCTCTCATCAGACTGCCAACTCTGCTTGCAATTATGAATCCATTGAATTTTATGATTGATTCAACTTTTTCGTAAAACAAGGGATTAATTGGGATATTGACTAGGAGAAGCTTGTGCCTGCAGAGTATATGACAGATTTATACTTCAAATTCCCAAGAACCAATAATCAAGTGGTGGAAGATTCTCCAATGGTCACTCTTTGCAAGCGGTCTTGTTTAAGGACCAGAAGAACCTTCAATTTCTCTATGATGTTTTTACATAGTCAGTGTCTTGTAGCCCTAGAGAGCCTAGACCATAACCACTAATTGCAAGTGAACTTAAATCATAGGGGCAATCCATAGAATGGTTTTAATGCGGTGATCACTCAATTCAACAATATTGTGCATTCCTGTCATAAGTGTGTATAAGCTACAAAAATGCATGTACAATACTAGAGCAGCATGATCTAGTAGTTTCCATCTATCTATTATATCTTTGATAACTACTTTTGTTAAGTCCTAATTTCTTTAACAAGTGGCAAAACCAAATGTTCAAGCATGCTCCAAAATGAAAGTTTCTCCTGCATGCAAGGGTTGCACCAACTTGGTTCTCATTCAATGTAGTTAAGACATTCCAAGCAGAAAAAGAAACCCACTCTGAATTCATTATCCACGTCTGAGCTACCACTCACCTCCTGTTAGTTTCTCCTATTTTTACTTGGGCTCCATATGGAAATATCTTCTTCACAGTCCCATCTAGAAGTGTTCCCTCTCGAAGATATAGTTTTTCCTGACACACCATGTGACAACATGAGTTTTACAAGATTTTAATGGATAAAGGAAAAATTAAAAATTCAACATTAAAATACAGAAACTATATAAACAAAAGAATATAACTCTTTTTAACAATAAATACAGACCCAAGCTTCCCGTTCATTGAGTATCAAGTTATTTGTAGCTTCGTCAACACGGCTTATTTGTACAAACATTTGGCATCCCACCTACATCATTATAATTAGACGGTTGTAATTTTTAACAAGTATCTGGTAAAGCAGTCTCAGCAAAACATGAAAGACAACTATGGAGGATTATTGTATACAATATATTATCACTGAGCTTCAGGAGTCCCTCACACTTGCTAAACAGCAGAACTTAGAACATACACAGCAGCCAGGCAGTTTGCTTAAAGAGCAATTTTCAGTATTCATGGATAAATAATTGGTTTTCATCATTTGCAATTGACTTCTTAAAATAAAAGAGAGATTCTTACCCTTTTCTTTTCTAAACCTAATAAATATGTTAATTGCTCAAGATTATCGTTGTGGCTGTAGTAGCTGTATTAAAGCATAATATTCAAACAAACTGAAATACAACAATTTAAACAAAACATTAAGACCAAGTTTAAAAAAAAAAAAAACTCAGGTTCAAAGTAAATGAGGACGATGAAAGCGATATCCACTTTTCCACCTACTAACTGATACGACAGTTATTCATGTAAGAGATTAAAGTTAGTTAGTTGTTATAACCATTAGGTTCTTTGTTGTATGTATAAAAGGAAGGGGACTAGCTGAACTGAGCTAATTTTTTATGAATAATGCTATTTGAAAATTCTTAAACCTTTTTTTCTTCACTCTCTCTGTCTTCTATCCATCTCTCCTTTCTTTTATGAACCTATCACTTTTACCTCATCAACATAGTAGTAAAAATTATTTATCGGATAAGGACATGATAGTCAGAGACTCAAGGCACCAATAGCAGCTGGTTTATTTATTATTATGTTTTTGAATGGATAGCAACTAGTTTATTAGGTTACCACAAATAGAAAATTTGATTTTTCCTGATAAAAGTTCCGGGGCTTTAACTCACATAATCTTTCAACTCAGAAATGCTGTTCACTTTTTTCATAATCTCTGCTTTGGGAAGGAAAGCTCGCAAACCCTGCACAGCAAATTTGAGAAGAGATAAATATTTACTCGAGTTCTACATAGATATAAAGAATCAGGTAAATGATACAGACCTCAATCCTTGTTAGTAGGCCCCCAGTATTCCACTCTGTAATTCTAACCTCTATAGGTTCGTTGAGCTGTTTTATCTGCCCAAGACATTCAAAACAGAATACATTTAAATCTTATGGTCAAAAGGATAAGGGTTAAACTTGACTCTGTAGAAATTAAATTGCTAAAAGCAAAAATCTGGAATTCAATATGATCATGGATGCCGTTTTCTTATTGCCACATCACCTAAATTCCCTGGATAAAAATGTATTTTCAGTACACATACGGGCAGCAATATTGGTCAACTATACTCAGGAAAAATAAAACCTCCATTAAAGTAGTGATTAGAAATATTGCATCAAAGTCAAATTCTATACGAAAATTGCCAGGTTAACTAAATTACATATGGAAAACTATAATTCTCTTGTATCTCGTGTTGTATTTATCTGTACCACGTAATATATGTGTCAAGCTTCTTTAACAGGGAGGGAAAATGAAGAATGAAAGGAGAAGGAACCTGCATCACTCTATGCCAGGCCATGCGGCGAAAGAGCCGTCTTGTAGAAAGCAATGGCCGACCACTCAGCGTTCTACCAAGAACCTCAGCAAACAAAATGGTTCCAACCTCAACAACAGGTCTTCCTGGCGGAGGTATACCACTTATAACATCATCGTCCTTCACAAGCCCCATCTTCCCATGAACCATGAATTTCTCAGAATCCTTATTTAGATCACATAACAAGTATTCAGTTTCTTTACCGTACAATGGAAGCACCTCCTTTGTCAACATCGTACCTAGTTGGTCGGCCCCTAAATTAACATCGAGCCTATTTTCGTTACCTGAAACAACAACAGCTACTACAAAATCCCCGGGTTTGGGTTCATAATATTCAACATTAATCTTCCTAGCTTCTTCATTTACGCCTTCTACTCCACTTTTCTCCTCAAAAACTTTTGAAACCCCTCCTTCCTCTTTTGCCTCTTCCACAGAATCACTTTCCTTGAAGAACTTCATAAATGGCGCCAAAGCCTCCTCCTCATCTTTAGTGGTCTTCTCTGACTCCATATCCACTTCTGAAGGGAACTCATTTTTATCAGAAATCGGGGAAGGCTTGTTCAATAAACCAAGCTTTTCGGGTTCCTGAATTATATCACTGGGAGATTCTTGAGACAACTGGCTACTCGAAAATCCATGGGATTCTCCATTTTTTGAGCAAAAGGCGACTCGGGTGGTGCTCCATAATGCAAAATGTCGGGAAAATAGAGCGATGGAAGTGTTGGAAAGTCCAGTAGTGGCAAAAGAAGTGAACTTTTGGGGTTTTGGAAAGGGCTTAAGATATGATTTCTTGAGCAATGCGTTGCTTGAAACACCAATTTCCTTCGGAGGCACCGTAAAGTCGGGAAAGTGGAAAGAATTACAGGGACTAAGGATTACAAGCATCTTCTTATCCAGCTGCCCCAAAGCATCAACTCGGAATTGCTTGTCTCAGGGACGAGAGATGATGTTTTTTTTTTGGTTCAAACGGAAACGGCGGATGGGGCTTGAGCTTTTTCTTTTTTATGAGTTGGCACTGTAAAATTAGAAGGAAAAAAAATGGAAGGAGGCTTTCTTTAAAAAAAAAAAGGAAACTTTTATAAAAAAAATACCTTCAAATTACAAGATCCCATGTCGGAGTCTTCGATTTGACAAAGGATAATTCAGCACACAAGCATCAGAGAGAGATTTGAAAATGTAGTCAAATGACCTTTTGTGCCCCCGAGGTTTTCCACTTCTTACGGGGGTTCATTAACCCGAACCGGACCGGCCGGTCCTGCCCGGAAACCGGCGAACCGGCCGGTAGACCGGTCCGGGTTACTAATTTAAAATTTTTTTTTTATTTTTCTTTTAGAATTTTATATTATAAGTCTAAAATTTTCAATTTCTCACCGGTTTGGTCCCAGTTTGACCCACTGACCCTTAACCCAGTACCCCGACCGGTTCAATACCCGGTCCGGGTTTTAATACCTTGCTTCTTACATATTAAAAAGTTAAATGAACATTACTGGCAAAAAAATAAAAAAAGTTAAATGAACATTAAGCCACTAATGCATCTTGACAATATAATACTCCCTCCGGTTCTAAATATAGGACATAGTTTATAGTGACATAGTTTGTAGTGACGTAGTTTGTAGTGCAATTTGTACTACAAACTATGTCCTATATTTAGGACCGGAGGTAATAATATATATATATATATATATAACTAAACTATTAACCTTTGACCACATCTTATTTATAACTTTTGTTTATCAATTCACTACACTTCCGTTAGTTATTTACCATAACGGTTTAACAATTAATAACCACTTTTTCTTATATATATATATATATATATATTTAAAATTACATGTCAAATGTCAAGTGTTATTTTTTAAATTACATGGTACTCCTATTTGATAAAAAATATATAAATTTTGACTAGGCAAAAACTGTTAATTTTTATTGTAATTTTAATGGAATTGTTAGTCAAAACATGGAATAGTATGGTCCTTAATTTTTTTTTTTGTTGGATAGAAACATGAGTACATTACACATTATGTTATAAAACATACAAAAACAAAAGTGATTTAGCATGACCCTAATGTCTTGAATTACATACACTACTACTGATTCAAGCATATATATAATATTTAATAAATAACTATTACAGTGAATAAACGTTGTGTATGTCAAGAAGGAGGTTACGCAAGAATATATAACGCTTAAAAGTAAAGGTTAATTATATGCACTGTCATGTATTGCGAAGCAAAATTCGTGAAAACGCAAAAATAACGATTGTAGTTAATAATGGTCATTTATTTAGTGATAAAAATGACAGTTCTTTCAAAATAACCATCATGTAACATTTACAAATGATTCATCTTCCAACCCTTATATCAGTAAAGACAAAACATAACGGTCTTTAGAAACAACCGTCATTTAATACTTTCATAACCCTTCATAACATCGTCAGACCTTCATAAGTCATAGCCCTTCGTAACATCAGTTAGACATCTATTTAAACTTATCTATTCCTTGTGATTCTTACTACTATTATTTACTAACCTCCTCTGTCTCTCCTTTATCATGTTAAGATCCTAGAGAGCTTCTCCACCACCATCACCCCCTCTTCCTCCTCCACCTTGTCCTGAAATAGAGGCTTTGATGCAGATGTTGGCAAGCCTTGACCACCACACAAGGAATCTCGCAACATATTCCAACAAACTGAATAAGAAGTTGAATCTCATACTTCATCATAATGGTGTTGAATATGACTTGCAGTCATACCCTTCATCTCCTTCCTCCGATGATGAGAATGAAGAGGAGGAAGAGAATGAAGAGGAGGAAGAGGAGAAGGAAAATAGTAGTGGTGGTGATGATTGGACACCACTATTTTAAAATATAAAAAAAGTTGTTAACAAAAAAAAATTTAATAATTCACAGTTATTAATTAAAAACTGTAAAATATTATGATAACAGCAACATGCATAATGATTCTAACTAAATAAATGTTAATTAAAGCTTTTGAAACATTTCCTCTTCCCCGCGCTAATTCTGGGCGCCTCATCATTTTTTGATGATTGTAAGAAGAACAAGGTGCCCTTTCATTACATCATGTTTAACTTCCAATGCGTGCAATGATGCTTTTTTCACGTCCCTTCCAGATGTCTACTCAAACTCCCCATTGTCATTTGTTTATCTTACATTTTCTTCATCCTCCTCCTCTTTGTTCTCTCAATAGCTAATATGAAACATCGTGCGAAAGACTTACCTGAAAACTCTCGGTGCATCCTCTACCTCCTCCTCCTCCTCCCCAACATCCGCATCTGCCTCTACCACCGCCACCTCTACCTCTACATCCTATGTAACACCTTATCTTCTATAGCATATTCTGATGAGTCTTACAGTAAATTTGGACCACTAAGCCGAATTCCGTTCTAGGACAAATATTCCTTTGTAACAATTTCAAATCCAAACCTTAAGACAGGGTTCGAACCTATAATTAAATGGGTTTTTCCTGAATAATTTGAACATTTTGAGTTTTGTCCTATAGTGGTTCACTGCTCACTATGACTCATCTTTTCTTAACTTCATTTATGACTATCAGAGTATATCTCTGCTCATTCTTTGTTTATTCCCAAATGTACATACACAACTTTTATAGCCACTTGGCTACCCAAAGCGTCTAAGTTTAATACATAAATAGTTCATCCCCCTTTAATCTTCAATTCTCTATCACCTTTTCCTCTTGCATATCTTCAAGCACTCCTCTTCTACTACGCTTTTCATTCCTATATGGTTGGATAAGGGAGGACGAGATTCGAGGAAATCTCAGTAGTAAACATTGCCAACTATCACTACTGGAAAAAACCCTTTTTAGACCACCACATTTAGACCGGTTTTGGCGAAAAAGGTTTTAAAAATTTGTGCGGTGGTAGTTTTATAATTATATTAAACTTCTAAGACCGGTTCTTAAAAAAACCGGTCTTAAAAAATTTATTTAGACCGGTTATAAATAAAACCGGTCTTAAAATGTTCAAATTTTTATGAATTTAAAATGTTTAAACATTTAAGACCGGTTTACATGTAAACCGGTCTTAAATGTTAAAACATTTTAAATTCAAAAAATTTTAATTTTTTAAGACCGATTTATACAAAAACCAGTCTTAAATGTGAAATTTCACTCTTTTAAGACCAATTTTTAATAAAAACCGATTTTAAAGGTAAGATTTTTCTCA
The DNA here is from genome assembly GCA_963210345.1 of Inga oerstediana. Lineage (NCBI taxonomy): Eukaryota > Viridiplantae > Streptophyta > Magnoliopsida > Fabales > Fabaceae > Inga > Inga oerstediana. The sequence continues at coordinate 62,849,700 of OY723401.1, read as the reverse complement.
CTTATTTTTACTCCTGTGCCCAGATCACGCACTCTATAAACCCTTTCTTCTCTTTTTGCCATTTCTTTGTGAGCTCTGTCCGTGCTTGTTCTGAACTCGTCCATGGCGTCCCATCCCTCATTTGCTCAACTCTGCTCCGTCATTACCGCTGACATTGCTATGTTATTCGTCGCTGTTCTTTGATTATCATCAGTCTTATCCGCTGCCACCTCTAATCTCCGTAGTGACCATTCTCCTCTGACTTGACTTCCCTTTGTCAGTGCCGTGAATTTGAGGACTTCATTTTAACCTTAGTTGACGCCACCGTGACTTTGGGTTGAAGCTCATCCTTGGTCTTCAATCAGGTTAGTGTTCGATCTATTATTTAGTTGTACGTTGTTCAATAATTAATAATGTTCTATGAAAAAATGGTTCTTGTTGTTGCTTTGAGAACTTAAAACTTAATTTGGAAAAAATTAAATCTGCACATTCTTGTTAGATATATGCTTTGACTTTTAATTACATCCCTGTGATATTTGGCTTGGATTAATACCACTCTATGTCCTGTTTTAATTTAGTGCGATTGTTTGATTATTGTCAGTGTTATTGGTTTGTTAAAACAATACTAGTTTCAAATGGCACATGTTAATTTCATTGAAATATCTAAAACTCTATTGTTGTTGTTTTTTTATCTATCCTTTTGTTGTTGGATATAGGGTGCTAGAAGTGTTGAGATATATATGGATCATAGTTGGATAAACACGAAACGAACGAGTGTTGAATATGATAATGGGGTGAGGGGTTTTTTAGACTTCGCTAGTAGAAATGCCGATAATGGTAGTGGGAAGTTTTATTGCCCTTGTGTAGTATGTTTGAATGAGAAGCGACTAAGTACTGCAGATATATATACACATTTAATTTGTGAAGGATTTTGTAAGAGTTATACAGTGTGGGTATGGCATGGTGAAGAATTAGAAATGCCAAGTTCATCTCAACAGGGGGAGTGAACTTTGATGATAATGACACGGATATGGATGATCGGATAGAGGATATTATTCGTGATGTAGGAGAAGAGACTTTTGAGTAATCACATGCATATAGTAATATGTGTAGTGATGCTGAGACGCCGTTGTACCCGGGGTGTAAAAAGTACCGATTGTTGAAAGCAGTATTGAAATTGGTAAGTTTGAAAGCACGGCATGGATAAAGCAACAAGAGTTTTTCAGAAACGCTTGAGGCTTTTAAAGACATGCTTCTAGATGATAATGTGTTGCCTTCTCGATACTATGATGCTAAGAAAATATTGTGTCCACTAGGGATGAAGTATAAAAAGATCCATGGATGCCCTAATGATTGTATATTGAATATAAAAGAGCTTGAAGAGGAACAACAGTGTCCAATATGTGAAACCCCAAGGTACAAATCAAATAATGCTCCTGCAAAAGTATTGTGGTACTTTCCAATCATACCAAGGTTCAAGCGCTTGTTTGCTAATGAAAACAATGCAAGAAATTTGAGATGGCATGTGGATGAGAGAATATCCGATGGAAAACTTCGACATCCAACTGATTCTTCTTAATGGAAGAAAATCGATCAATTATTTCCTGCCTTCAGTGAAGAGCCTAAGAACCTTAGTCTTGGGCTGAGCCGGATGGCATGAATCCTTTTGGTAGCCTGAGTAGTATGCCTAGTTTATGACCTGTTCTGTTGGTAATTTAAAACTTATCTCCTCTATCATGCATGAAATGAAAGTATATCATGTTATCTATGTTGATTTCAGGACCAAAACAATCCAAAAATGATATAGATGTTTACCTGGAACCCTTGATCGAAGACTTGAAAGAGTTGTGGGATGAAGGTGTTGATGTTTTTGATGCGAACAAGAAGGAGGTTTTTAAAATGCGAGCCATGATCTTTTGTACTATAAATGACTTCCCTGCATATAGAAACTTGTCAGGCTATAGTGTTAAAGGCCATAAAGCATGTCCGATTTGTGAAGAAGGAACATGCTACCATCAATTTCAATATGGAAGAAAGACAGTTTATCTTGTCCATAGGAGATTTCTTAGACGAGGCCACCCGTATCGCAGATTAAAGAAAGCTTTTTTTGGTGGACAAGAGTTTGAAGATGCTCCGAAGGCATTGACTGGGGAGCAAGTTTATGAAAAGGTGAAAATATGAATGTTATTTTTGGTAATACTACAAAGAATAGTAATGAGAAAAGTAAATAGAAAAAGAGGTATGTCTTCTTCAATCTTCCATATTGGCTGAAGCTTGATGTGAGACACTGTATTAATTTCATGCATGTGGAGAAAAACGTTTGTGATAGTATTGTTGGGACACTGCTTAACATACAAGGTAGTTATAAGGATGACGTGAAGGCAAGATTAGATTTGCAAGAAATAGGGATATGAGAAAACTTGCATCCAAAGCCATATGGTAAGAGAACTTTTTCTCCTCCAGCTACTCATACTTTGTCTAAGGATGAGAAAAGAAGCTTTTATCAATGTTTACATGGCATCAAAGTTCCTTCTGGGTATTCTTCAAATGTTATGAAGCTTGTGTCGATGAAAGACTTGAAGTTAGTGGGGCTAAAGTCTCATGATTGTCATGTCTTAATGCAACAACTGCTCCCAGTAGCTATTCGAGGCATTGTCGAATATGATCTTCAACATATTTTGACTAGACTTTGTTTCTTCTTTAATGCTATTTGTAGTAAAGTCATTGAGACAGAAAAATTGGATAAATTGAAAAATGAAGGATATCTGATCTTGTGTCAGCTTGAGAAGCTTTTTCTTCCTTCTTTTTTTGACATCATGGTACATCTAATTGTTCATCTAGTGAGGGAGATCAAGTTGTGTGGCCCTATCTATTTATGATGGATGTACCCAATTGAAAGAACTATGAAAATCCTAAAAGGGTATGTGAAGAACCATAACCGGCCTAAAGCATCTATTGTTCAGAAATATGTTTCTAAAGAAGCCATGGAGTTTTGTCAAGATTACTTGTCAAATGTAGGACACATTGGACTTCCTGAATGTCACGACGAAGAAGACGGTAGACGCGGGGCTTCAGTAAAGAGTATGGATCCTGATGAATTGCAATAAGTCCACTTGTACATCTTGAATAATGTTGATGAAGTTCAAGACTACATTAATGCTCATAAAGAAATTGTACGAAAAGGAAATAGTCGAATGACTGAACAAAGGTTAATTAAGGAGCATAACAAAACTTTTGCACATTGGTTCAAACAAAAGGTTGACGACGAAGAATGTGTTTCTGATACAATTAAATGGTTAGCAGTGGTCCTGAGGCTGAAGTCATAAGTTGGACTTCATTTGTGATCAATGGTTATACGTTTTACACGAAATCCCTTGATGATAGGAGCACCGTCCAGAACAGTGGGGTTATGTTAGTGGCTGAATCTATGCATTTCTCTAGTTCAAAAGATAAGAATCCTAGATTGGCAGCAATACCTTATTATGGGGTGATTGAAGAGATTTGGGTGGTTAATTATGTTAAAGTTAAACTTCCTATTTTCAAATGCAAGTGGGTTGATGTCAACAATGGTGTGATGATTTATCAGTTGGGATTTACATTAGTTGATTTGAATAGTAGAAGTTTTAGAGATGAACCTTTTATTATGGCATATCAAGCGAAACAAGTGTTCTATGTTACTGATTAGGCAAATAAAATGAGGTATGTAGCTCTCCAAGGAAAAAGGGTCATTGATATTAATCAGGAAAGTCATTCAATGAATGATCTGCTTGAGACTCCTTTTTTTCTAGGGGTTTACCAGAATTGAACGAAGAAGATGAAGTAGACAATGAACACGGCACAAGAAACGATCATCATGAAGGGATATAGGAGGATATCCCTTTATAAAACTACATTAAAGGTTAGTTAGCTAAAATAATTATCATGAACTATATTTGAATTATATATATTGTTATTGGTGTATATATATAACTACTTTTTTTGTTGTCGTCACAAGAAAATGAAGGGTATGAGGTGTACGTCTTAGTATAGATTCTTTGAAGCCAGGCTAGCTAGTGATCATCAACTTGAGAAGAGTGTGTATAAAGTATTTTGGCCCTAATGAATAACAGCATTGTCATTAATGTAATTTAATCTTTGATGTATGTATGTAAGTGAAAAGATAAGGAACTTAGTCAAAACAACATTGTCATGGTAGTATGATTTCCTTGCATTATGATTCTGTCTATGATTATGAGTTTATTATTCATGGTTGTTTTCCTTGCTTCTGTTTCGGCCAGCATTGTTTAAGCATAAGGAAGTTGAGTTTTAATATGTTCCAATGAGTTTTGAGTCTCTCATATGTCATTAAGATGTTTGTTATATAATTTATAAGAGAAGATTTATTTGAATGTCGTTGAACTGGCTGCTGCTTGCTGAGTGAAATGTTTTAACAGGGGAAATGGCTTGCTGTGTATATCTTTTAAAATGATTTTTTTTTAAAAAAAATTCAACTTTTAAGACTGGTTCTCTCCAAAACCGGTCTGAAAAGTACATTTAAGACCAGTTTTGGAGAGAACCGATCTAAAACGTTGAATTTTTAGACCGGTTTTCTGTAAAACCGGTCTAAAAAGTAATACTTTTAAGACCGGTTTTGGAGAGAACCAATCTTAATATTTCAACTTTTTAGACCGGTTTTTCAGAAAACCGGTCTAAAATTTTAACCTTTTAGATTAGTTCCTCTAATAACCAGTCTAAAAATATTTATTTTTAGACCAGTTTTATAATAACCGGTCTTAAAACTTTTTTTAAGACCGGTTCCATAACCGGTCTAAAAAGTAGCAGACTTTTTAGATCGGCTGTATCAAGATTGGATCCAAAACTGATCTAAAATGTCTTTTTTAACCGGTCTTAAAAGTGATTTTTCCAGTAGTGTATGCATGCAAGATAAATGCTTAATGCATAACATGCTTACATAAATTCATGCTAACATAATGACATATTTCTATAATTAATGCTTTACACATTACACCTATGGTCACATTATAAGTAAAAGCAGAGCTTCAATCATTCACATATGCTGCATCATTTACATTATAAGTAAAAGCAGAGCTTCAATCATTCACATAATGACATATTTCTATACTTAATGCTTTACACATTACACCTATAGCCACATTATAAGTAAAACCAGAACTTCAATCATTCACATATGCTGCATGAAAGAGACAAGCTTCACCCAAGAGGGGGTGAATTGGGTGATGTCATAAATTTTTTGGTTGATACGGTGATATAAAAATAACTGTAGATAGAGTAGAGTTGAGAAAATTAATACATAGAGAGTTATACTGGTTTAGCCCAAAACCCAGGCCTACGTCCAGTCCTCAGAGATCGAGACCTACTGAGATTTTCACTATCCTTCCAAGATTCAATTGGCTCTTGGAACGCCGCAAGACAACAATTGTCCTTGAATGAACTATGAGCAGAAATATTCTAACACCTAGAAATTTCTCTCCCCCTTACAACAAGACTTACGCGCAGAAACAAACCTGTGACCTTTCTCTCTTGCTTACGTATACAAGTCTTATAAGAAGCAACGTTCTCTCCTACTTGCACCCCTATAAGTCTTATGAGTAGTAACATTCTCTACTGGTTGTACCTTGTAAGTCTTATGAGCAGAAAGTCCTACTAGAAATTCTCTCAATTGCTTCTCTCATAAGGATATCTACCATCTTAAGGTCCCTATACCTTGAGATCAAATGACAATAGAATTTGAAGTGTATATAGACTCTCTCATAGAGCAAATATAATAAATGTTGAAGTACAATATGAAGACAAAGAAAATATGAATAATAGAGACTCGTGAATTTGCTTGTGTATATTCTTGTTCTCAGTTCTTGTTTTTGATGGTCTATGAAACTTTGCATTTATAGTCAGTTGATTTTGTCCGTTGAATAATATTCATTGTGGAGCAAAGCGTTTCGTTGCCGAACAGCTTGCGTACGTTTGAAATATTTGAACAAGATATCATGGTAGGTACATGCTTTGTTGGTCGTAGTGATTATGTCTGTTGTTGTTTAACTTCCTTTGAGTATTTTTAATTCAAACGATCAAACTCCCGTTTCATACTTGAAATATATGTTAAATAATATTAAATAATAATAACAAATAAAAATAAAATGAATAAATAACATTAAACCATATTCGGATTGATCGCTGTGAGTCTATTGCGTTTTTGCTTCTGACAGAGTATCACTTGAGTGCATTGAGGTCTCACTCAAGTGAACCATTACAATTTCTCTTTTCCTTCAGCTTTTCAATTGCACTTTCATGCAAAAAGCAAGAGTACATTTTCTCACTTGTGAGTGATGTGGGACCTCACTCAAGTGCATCTCGTCTCACTCGAGTGCACATGTATCTTACACTATGAACTCTCATCTCTGGATAACACTCACATCCTATTTTATCAAGAGTGTGATTTTGCACTTGCAGGTGATGTGGGGCCTCACTTGAGTACACTGATCCTCACTCAAGTGCACAGTATATTGTATAAAATACTCTTTCACTTAGCACTTGCATTAGGAATGGAGAGAGTTAGATTTCTCACTCACGAGTGCTGAGGTATCACTCGGATACAAGTACTCTCCACTTGGGTGCACTTGCTCTTCCATGCTCTGGCTGACTCTCGGGCAAACACTTTCTGTGCTTCACTCGCTTGGACTAGAGTGCAGTTTTCACTTTGAGTTAATCTTGCTCTCAGATAAACACTTCCTGTATCACACTTTGTAGGACTCGAGTGAAATTGAGACTATCACTCGAGTATTGAGTTCGTGCTCGAGTGCAACGATCATTTCTTGTCTCTGACATTGCTCTCTGTCAAACACTTGCACGAGTATTCCTTAATGCTCGAGTGCAAATCACATAATCACTCAAGTGCTGTGTCCATCACTCGAGTTGTCCTGGTATTTTAATCTAGAGTCTACTTTTGTCAAACACTTTCAGTTTAACACTCGCTTGTGCTCGAGTGCAAAATTGCTTATCCCTTGAGTGCTAGCTTCCATCACTTAAGTGCATCAGTTAAAATCACATCAATGACCTCTAAACTTTGTGAGATGCATTTGGTAACATTTTCAACCATTGTCTAAACTTGTAAATCATGAGTTTCTTACCATAACACACAATAATCTTTTGTTACCATCAAAACTTGGAATCTAACACTGCATACAATTCATGAAACCAATCATACATATCAATACATAAGCAAACATATCAAGAACTTGCAAGTTAGGAAAGTACTCTACCTTTTGTCTTTAAGTCCCCTTCTTGTTTCCTTTTCTTCCAACCATTGGAGTTTCTTGCAAAGCCTTCCCTTTGCTCTTCCTTGACATCTCATGGCGCTAGGGACACAATCGCATTATGTGTTAACTCATTAGAACCATGAATGCAAGCCATTGCACTTGACTTGTTCTCTTCAAGAACTTTAAAATTCGGGTTTCACCCTAGTTTGCCAGTTTTCATAGGTCAACTTCTAAAATTCACAACTACATTTAGAGAACTCCAAATAAGGTGGTTCAAAGCCCTATGTGAAGCTATCTCAATCTTCTTTAAAGGAAAAATATTAACCACTTCCAATTACAGGGCTAAATTCTAGAAATCCTCGACCAACCCAACTGGTCCAGAGTTCATTCCAGATTTAATGCCTAAACTTTAAAAATTCATAACTTACTTTCTAGACATCCAATCAGTGTATTCTATATATCATTTTAAATTTTAGGATGTCTTCTAAAACCTGTAAAATATCTCAGCATTAGACAAGATTTGATGATTTAAAATCTCACCACAAACAATTTGTCTCCCAGAAAATGCAATATGGAGCACTATCCTTAAGTTACAAAATTAGGGTTTTCTTACCTAATCACCCAAAATCATAACTACACCTTAACCCCAAACACTTTTCCATGGAGAATCCATATTTAACCTTAAATTTACCAAAATCAATTTCTTTCCTATGGTTTTACACCTAGATGAATGAAACCCTAAGTTACCACAAATTGGTTTCTTGCAATTGCAACCACAAGACTCATCATATATCATCACTAAACCTTATTTAACATCATGATCATGATCTCAAAATCATCAAAATCCTAAGTTTAACATTTCCACAAAATAGGGCCACACCATAACATGACAAAAACCTAACTAAATCTCAAGATATTAGGCTCAAATCATAGGTTGAGCTTACCTTTTTCCCTTGCTATGGCTCTTTCTTAGTTTCTCTAACTTTAACAATTTCTTGGAAGCTCAAAACACCTCTCCTTGCGAAACAAAAACCATAGAAATGTAGCTCTTAGTGAGAGGAACAATGTTTGTGAAGGCACTTGAGCTAGAAAGGTAATTTGGAATTTGAAAATGGGTCAAGAACCCTTACCTTGCTTCTTGTTCTTCAACTTTGCACCTTTCTCTTTCCTTTTTCTTTTTCCTCATATTTTTCTCTATTTGTCTGACTTTTTGGAGTGTGAATGAGAGTGTAATGTTTAAATCATTAATCCTCATCACCTTTAATGACTTGGCTGAAAATTGAGTCCAAGAGAGTAAGAGGAGGTGATATGTCAAGTTGCTATGGTGTCTTGAAAAAGCTAACTAGTTAATTAACCATGGATGGTTTAGTTAATTTGAGATTTACTCCTTTCCTCTCTCTTCTTGTAATACCCCAAATTTTGAAACTCGAAGCTAGAGAATAAGCCTGAAATAAATGGACTGCTAAGCCCTGGTTTAGCAAGATCTCGAATTGCGATTAAGGGTTAATGACTCCAAAAGTGGATGTGGTTAGTGATAGATAAACCCTTTTGGAGAATATGATTTGAATTGGCACTCGAATATGATTCGTATGGGTTGTGAGCAGCGCCGAAACCCTATATTTAAGTTCAATTATGGATTAACCTCTAAATTGACTTAAAATAAGGGGAAGGGCGTATGTATGTTGTAAATGAATGAGAAAATGACTTTGGTGGTGATTCAAGAGAAATTGCCATAATCAGGGGCAAAACAGTAAAGTTATCGACCAATTGATCGGTTACCGAAGAGGAAACTCATTGGTAACTTGAAGATCAATGGTTGAGATTGATTGTTATGAGATTAAAAGGGTGGAATCCCATTTGTGAGGGCTTAGGTGAGCTTATGAAGATGTTGCAAGAGTGTGACAAGTAGCACAACATGAGCCGTTGATCTTGGTCAAAGTGTCAAAGCTTGTCCCTCTCTCTTCTCCTCTTCTTTTTGTCGGCTAAGAGGTCTCATTTGGCTCAAAAAATCTGATCTCAACTCTCTCTCCTCTCATCTCCATGGACGCCAAGCTTGGGGAAGGAAAGAGAAATGGAAAGGTAAGGATTTAACTTGTTTGTTGGCCTCTAATGCTCTAATCACCTTCTATAAAGTTGTGCATAGCGATGAGAGCTTCATCTCTATGGTTTTAGATTCTTGAGAGAAGGTGTTTGAGAGCTTGAAGAATTTGGTAAGTGGAGGAATCAAAGAATTGGCATTGGGAAGAGGAAGAGGTGAGTATTTGATGACTATTGACCTAACTATTATGGTTATTGGTTGAGTATTGTGAATTGTGAATTTTGCCCTGATTTTGTGGTATTTTCGTGTGGAATGTAAATGGTGGAATTGGATGTTGTTTTATGTTCAAAATGGTGTCATGTTGTGGTATTTAATCATTGGAATTGATTTGAATTGGATTGGACACATTGGTTGCAAAACTGGAAATGCTGTCCAGTGTGAATTCTGTCCTGGAAGTTTTCTCGTGTGGAAGTTTTGAATGACCAAATGATGTTATAAAATTATGAAACTTTCCAGTCTTAAATTTCACATCCCAAGCTTCAAAAAGGATAAATAAATTGTGCTACTTCGTTTTGGGAACTGGGAGATATGACTGTCCAAATTTTGGGATTGAAACTGAACACTGTTTTGGGGCAGTAGTGGATTTTGGGGAATTCTGTATTTTTGTGGTGATTTTCAGTAATGGCCCATATTTTTCCTATGAAGAGGACTTAAATAGATTTCATTTGTCTTTGGAATCACCTTATTTCAATTTTTATGGAATTATTTATGATTTTTGAAAGTTCAACTAATAAACAGAATTTCCTTGGCCGCGGCCCAAATGTTTCTGAGCTATTTTTGGCCACGGCCAGTGGATTTGTGGGCCACGGCCAACTTCCAAAAATGACATTTTGGACTTCCGAAGATGGTTTTTAGTCAAGTGTTTTTCCAAGCCTTTAGGCATATGTTTAGGCTTTGATTAGCTACCTAAAGGTCATGAATGGTAACCAACTTTAAGTGATATGAAAGTAAGGCTTTGGAATAGAGAATAACCCTATGTCCTTGCTTTGGTTATAGGTTTGATATTCACCCTGATTGTGGTTCGGTATTTGTTCTGATCGTGAGTAAGCCAAGATAGAGCATACGTGGAAAGAACAAGGGTAGGGAACTTACCTCTTATGCATGTATTTGATATTTGTGTTGGTGTATTGATGCTTGTATTGCTTTGCTTGATTATGTGAAACATATATGAATGATTGTAGCTTTGTTTCTATTTATGCTATGGCCATAAGTATGTTGTTGAAATATTGAGCACGCAGATATGTCATTGTGTGAGCATGAGTTATGTATTGCAAGCATGTCATGCATTAAACACTTATCTTACATGCATATCGGTATTTGTTTCTTACTGAGATTCTCTCGAATCTCACCCTCCCCTATCAACCATTTTAGACAGGGAAGGTAGATCAAGGATGGAGCAAGCAGCCAAGGGTGGCGAGGATTTCCTTCGAGAAGAGCGTTTGATAGTTGGTTATCATTATAATTGGGATGTGCATTTGTATATTTGGATGGGTATTTGAGTATGTATTCGAATAGGTTTGTGTAATCCCTATTTGAGGAGTTGTATAGGCTAATATGCCCTATGATTGTTTAGTGAAGATATGAGACCCAAGATTACCGGAATGATTATGTTATGCACTCTGATATTTGTATAAATGTGATTTATCTTCGCATAGTAATTGTATTCGAAATTTGAATATGAGACCAGGTTATTTGGATTTCAAAATGTATTTGTGAAAACCCTATCGTGAAGATGGGATTTTAAATAAGTTTTGTTTCTTATTGGTTTCTATTTCATTTTAATCGCATATTTCGGATATAATTATGGTAGGGGCTACACTTCTTGTCTTTGACCAAAATTCCCATTCAAAAAGGAGGGAAGTATATTGACCAATGTTCCTCTTATACTCTTGCTTTTTTGTCAACTCTCCAAGTTGAACAAGAATAAGACTTATTGACTTTTCTTTTTATCTTCTTTTCTTCCTTTTTGGCTTGGTCAAATAAAAGTTCACTCTTCCTTCTTGCCCATTAATCTTGATCAAATTGCTTCAACAAAAAGGAAGGAAGAATGTTGACCAAAATCTTCTTCAAAAGTTCATTGGACTTTTACTAACTCTTTTCCTTCTCTCCTTTTTGCCCTTGGACGTTTTTGTTGACATAAGGGGAAGGAATTTTTTGCTTTAATCATCGTCATCATTACTCTTGCTTTTTAAGAGCAAATCCTAACCCTTTATCTTGATTTCCAATTCTAACCTCAAGATTAAGTGGTAAATGTCTCTTTTGCCCTTTGATTATGACAATATTAATTAAATGGCCATTAGCTCTTTTATTCTACTTTATTTCTCTTTCTAAAATGCCATTTCCCCTTCTTTTTATGTCCAAGTTAGACTTCATATCATTTCTGGCTTTAGATAAAGAAATTGGGTATTTTCCTTTGACTAATTTGAACTAAATCCCATATTTAATTCCAAATGCGTATCTAAGAGTCATTATGGCTCTTAGACAATTCTGAGACTCTTGCTAAACTAAGGCTTAGCATTTTGCTTGATTTAGATTTATTCTCAAACTTCTAGTCCCAAAATTCGGGATATTACATCCTATGCTTCTTCATCTGGAGGTAATGTTATGGCATGCAAATCATACTGACCATGCTGTGAGGATGCTTTCTGGATATATCTCCAGCATGAATAGGAAGGACATTCACATACTTGATGAATATGAGATTGGTCATGTTCCTAGCCACTCCTCTTGTGAGAGTAGCCTAGTGATGTCATTAGTTCATCAGGCTACTCGCCATTATTCTTTTCTTTTTCTTATCATTTTTTCATTTTAAATATATTGTAAAAAAAGAAAATATCTAATGGCTCTTATAGAAAAATAGTCATGAAATAAAATAAATATCGATTATTAAACTATTCTTTCTAAACCACCATCATGAATTCAAAAATAAATAACGGTTCTCTTAAAACAATTGTCACGTAAGTCATGGTGTCGGAAAAAAGAATAAGGTTTTCATAAACCTGTCACTTATTAGAATACCACTTCAAATTCCTAACGATTATTAAAAGCCAACCATCACCATTTATAAAATATAATGATCGGTAAAACAAAAGGATGTGACGGATCGATAATCTACAAAACCCTCTGTATATAAATGTCCAAAAACTGAACTTCACTTCTCTATTTCTATTTCAACTTTTTATAGCCAACTGCAAGATTTTGTTCTTCTTCACCCAAATTATGGACAAACGCAAGAGAACTTTTGCTTTATCATATGGGGATAAACCAAAAGATGAACTCCCTCCATCAAAAACCCTTGAAGGGCTCGTCCACACGACCTATGATCCCCATCATATGGTCCATGTTTACCTATGAGAGCAAGGACACATGGACCTGTGCTTGAATGAACTTACCACTCTCATTCACTCTTTAAATGAGAAGGTGGATAAGTTACTAGAGAAAGAAGAATATGATAATGCATCATATTCTCAAAACATCTCCATAACTTGTTATTTTTAGTTTTTGGTATACTTTGTCTTTTGTTTTTTATTTTGTTTATAAAATGGTGGTTGTATAATCAACCACCAAAATTTTTAAAAAAAAGTTAAACATAAAACGATTATTAAGTAAAACCCATCACTTATTAGAATACCATGCAAATAAATAACGGTTGTAATTAGTAATCATCATATTTTGTCTCACAAAATGATAGTTGTTACACAAAAACTGTCATAATGATTTGAAATCTTTCCCCTTCCCCATGCTGAAGATAATAATCTGTACATGCTTCTTTGTTCTCCAATTATCAGGCATAAGAACCACATACCCATTCATTACCCACTACTGCCCGTGACTGCTCCTCTTTAACTTCCAACGTGTGTAATGATGGTTTGAACCCATCACTTCTAATCTATTTAAACTCCTTGTTTCCGTAAGTTTTCCTTACCATGTCTTCATCACCCTTGTAACCCCTTTCGTAATTATGATTCGAAATACGTATTTTAAAATGAAATAGAGACCAATAATAATCAAACTCATTTACAATCCCTTCCTTACGGAAGGGTTTTCACAAATATTTTCAAAGATTCTGCCTTACCCTGCTGGTCTCAAATTCCACAACTCGAATATAATTACCCTGTGCAGTTACATCACATTTACATATAAGAGTATACAACAAAATCCCGGCAACCTTCGGGTTTCATACATAAACTAAAGGTTTATAAATTCCCATTAGGGGATTACACCACTGTCTCCAAAACAACATTTATAAGATATACGGTGATCTCCCAACAAAACATGATATCCAACACCAAAATATAAATCTCCCTAAGGAGCCTTATCCGCCCTTGGTCGTCTCCTTTCCCTTGGAGCCACTTGCCCTGTCTGAAGGTTTGTCAATGGAAAGAATGAGATTCAAAAGAATCCCAGTAGTAACAAATCACTCATACCACATGTAATCACAAAGCATGTAAGAAAATCATCAAGCAGCATCACAACATAAAGCACAGCACGCAAGCTGCCACATATACACATAATCACATAATCTCATACCCCGTATTCCACCTCCCCAAAGGCACGGTCCTCCCACCGTCAACACCGATGGGCCGCGGGTGAAGGTTTCACAAATAGCCTTTCGGCTTTCACATATAGCCTTACGGCTTTCATATAGTCTCATCCCCCGGATTCCACCGCCCCGAAGGTACGATCCTTCCACCATCAACACCGATGGGCCGCAGGTGATAGACTCACAAACAATGATTAAACAAACATACCATGTATCACATATAGTATAAGGGAAAAGAGTCACTACCTTGTTCTTACCTGACGTTCGCCGGCACAGGTTGCTAGCGATTAGGACAAATGTCGAACCCTATAAACCAAAGTCAAGGACGACAGGTTATTCTCTATTCCAAATTCTCACCTTCAGAACACTTAAATTTAGTTATCACTTGGACTCTTTAGGTGGCTACTAGAAGCCTAGACACATGCCTAAAGGGTTGGGGAGTACTATCTCAAAGACCACCTTTTTGTGTGCATCGTAAAACGTGCTAACCACTAGGCTCACAACTTAGTCCTAGAATTCCAAAATACAATTTAGACACTTCCATAGTGTTTCTGGGGGTTATATGAGCATATTATGAAAATTTACAAAAATGCCCCCGGAGACCCGGCCCGGCCGTACCCGGTCCGGCTGTACTTTTCCTGAAATTTTGACATGGGCTATTCTGACGTATTTTCGCCCAAGAAATCCATTTCCAAACTCGAAATTATCAAATTCAATGTTAAATTACAACATTACCCTTGGCAGCCTCACTTTAAGGGTTTTAGGGGCGTTTTTGTAATTATGCTTTTTTGGCCTTTTCTGAAAAAGTGACCAACTGTAACCCCACCTAATTTTCGCTCCTGAACTCAATGGAACCATCAAATCATTGAAAATCCAACTCTAACCCTCAGATCTAGCCCTGGCCGAAATCTTGGCATACTTTGGGAAGAATCGTGTTTTTCGGTTTCGGCTCCGTAAACGTGTTCCTTTCTACTCCTAACCACTTTATTAATCATTACATTAGGTTACAACTAACATTAAGACCCAATTTGGGCAGCATAACCCCTAGGCCATATCATTTCCAAACTTTAAAACCAATGGCAATCCGGCGAAATTTCACCGATTAAATTGCCCACAGTAGCCAGAATAAGCAATATACGAAAGTTTGGAAGTTACCTCAAGCTCCCACTAGCTTTTCCTCAAGGTAGCTGAAAACCCTAGCCTTAGAACACCCAAATTTGTGCTCCACAAACCTTGAAGAATATAGAAGAATAGCTTAGGAGCGGAGTTATACGCGTTAGGTAAGGATTTACCGAAGAAATCGACTTACCGTACAAGTTCTCTTCTCCTTCTCTCTCTAGAATTTCTCACACCTTCTCTCTCTTGTTGTAGCTGAATATCACGGTTTTGGGCTGATGGAGGAGGTGGATGATGATTTAATATAATATAATATTATTTTCTAATTATTTACTAAATTTCCATCAATTTCGGATTTTTACAAAATTCTGGCAGATTTCTGCCCAAACTTTGAAAAATCATAACTAATTCTAGAAAAATCAAAATGAGGTGATCCAAAAGCCAATGGAAAGCTATTTAAGTCCTCTTTATTGGAAAAATATGGATCACTGCATTTAATAACGTCAAAAATACAGAATTGCACAAAAGTCCATACTGCTCCAAAACAGATTCCAGTTTCCATCCCAAACTTTGGAAAATCATAACTCTTAGCTCACAAATTGAAATGACACAAATTATATGTCCATTTTGTAGCTTGGCATGTGAAATTTAAGACTGGAAAATTTCAGAATTTTTAGACACCATTTGCCTATTTAAAACGTCCATACAAATCAAATGCCCTGTACAGAGTTTCAATGGACAAGTTTCCAACTTTTGCACAATTGTTCCCAATGGTTCCAATTTCACAATAAACACTCTCCCCACACAAATTTTCACAAGGAAGCCATTGGAATCATTAAGACATCCAAATTCCCATCACTCATTCTCCAAAAGTGTTTATTCAACAATAATTACAGTCACTTTTGAAGTCATTAGCCCTTAATCGCTTTTTGGGATATTACAACCCTCCTCTGTTTTCTCAAGATGAAACACCATGCTATAGGCTTGTTGGAAAATCCCTAGTGTCATCATCATCACCCTCCTCCTCCTTATGCTTCTCCTCCACCTTTTCCTCCACCTCCACCTCCACATCTTCTACTTCTTTAAGTAGAGCCAATGAAGCATCATGCAGAACACATTGACCAAACTATGAGGAGGTTGGCCAGATATTTGTTGAGTATAAACAAGAAGGTCAGTCTCATTGTTGATGAGTATGAGATTAGCCACCATGATCTTGACATACTCGTAGATGATTAAGACCACTCCTCTGGTGACGAGTAACATGATGATGTGAGGTATACTGCTAATTTTTGAAACTTTTTATTCATTCAAATTGAAGGAAAGAAAAGTTTCAATATTCGTAGCAGACCTCAGGTCATCTATAAAACGGTGATATTTTTTGGTTTTCTTTTTATAAAGTATAAAAATGTAATTATCTTGGCACTATTAGCCAAAACAATTTTGTAAAAAAAATATAACATACCTCACAGTTATTAACAAAAAACCGTGATAAATGAAAACCTATAAAAAATATTTCTCATGACCGAACCGTGATGTAAAGTCTTAGGCATGATATCCCAAAAAACCCTACCATTCCTTTTCTATTTAAATGGATGAAACAAAATACATTTGACACTTGGTCTTTTTGAACGATGAAACCCACCAACATCATAACACTATGACTCTTGTTGTCTTTTTTGACCGTTGAGAGTCATTTCCAGTCAAACCCTACTACAAAAAACTTCGTTTGACTTTTTAGCGACAACCACACAAGTGAATACACTTTACCATTATCTTAGCATTTATTGCATGAGTTGCTTTTGCTTGCTCTAACTTGCATTTTTGTTTATGAGCCCTAGTTAGGTATAGTAGTAATGATTTCCCTCATCAATTTCACATTATCCTTTCTACATTCACTTTGAAGATTCCTCTTTTATTACTTGTCATGTTCAACCAATTGATTGGGCTACCTTTGTGAAGTCACGACGTGATAAAACATCCAAGGTGACGTTAAATTGCTTTTGTAAATTAATGTTTTTATTTTGAAACCCAATTATTGCCTTGATTGAAGGTTCCTTTCCTTTTACATGAAGTTGTCAACTCATTTCTTTGACTGAAGGTTCCTACTCTGTTGATCTTTTATGAAGTAACTTCAGGAGATATGGATCCCTAAGCAAATACCTCTCCTTTTTTAGAAGTATTCATATCTCTGGAGGTTACTTCAAAAAGATCAATAAAGATGTGATGACTAAACTAATTCAGTTGTACTGAGAGTCATATACGAACAAGCGAATACTACAACATGTCTGAAGTCACAATGTATTAAAGCATTCAAGGTGACATATTAAATTGCTTTTGTGAAATAAAGTTTTCTTGGAAAACCTATTATTGCTCTGAACGAAGGTTTCTCTCCTGTTTTTTGTAATGAGCCGGTAGCACTAAGTTAAAAGCTCTAAAATTCAACATTGTGATCAGTCATAAACTCTTCAATGTGAGAGTTTCTGAGTTACTTGGTCTCGACTTTATCTAATAGAGTAGTACTTCCAACATCGAGTAGCCATGCAATTTGGGACAAATCATGATTTTTTAGGCTTTGTTGTAACCTCTTTCACGATTAAGGCCGAGATTTAAGTTTATAAACACATGATTAAGGTAGAATTAGAGACCATAGATGATTTGGGACTTAACCAAAATCAAACTTCCCAAAATTGGGGTTTTCAAAACTTTTACAAAACCTGTTCTCAACGGTCTCATATTCACATTTCAATACATAAATGGCCTGCACATGTTGATTTCATTCATACATATTAGAGTACAACATAATTTCCCAACACACTCGGGTTCCATTAGTTAAATAAGGGTCTACAAGGCACAATTGCCAATAGAGTTTCCCATAATTAGGGGATTACACAAATACTATCTACTATGTATAAGTAATTCCCAACAAAATATATCCAAATGATTTACAAAATGATAACCAATTTTCCAAAATAAAACTCTTAGCCAGGAGCACTATCTAGTCTTCATTGCCCGCTTCCCCTTGGATCCTTCACCCTGTCTAAAATTTATGTTTTTAGGAGAGTGAGATTCTAAAAAATCCCCGTAGTAACAAATCACTCATAATATGCACAACATCAAAGCATGAAAGTAAATCATCTACAACACACAGCAACCACAACAACAGTTGCAACGGCTGGGGTAGGCATCATGGGCATCGCCCCTTTACGATGGCTCACGCTGAACTGCTTGCTGTATTGCACATCCACATGAACATATCACATATATCACCACAGTTGGGATTTATAAAAAACATTTCACAACACGCAGCCCCACGGGCTGGATACTCAAACAGGAATCCATGATTCCATAATGTAGCCTCGCCACTTACAACGGTAGATACAATGTCGGGGTAGGTATCATGAGCATTGGCCCCCTACGACGGCTCACGCTGAACTGCTCGCGCTGTAATGCCTTATAGCCGATAACACATGCACAATGATAAACATGCATACCAAGTATCATACATAACATGAGAGAAGAGTCACTACCTTGATCCTTCCGTGCGTGTCCTAGCATCAGTCTCTCCCGAGTAGGGCAAATGTCAAATCCTATATTCATAATTAGGGACGAAGTGTCAATTCTCTATTCCAATTCTCAATATCTTCTTAACACTTAATTGGTTATCATTATTGCTCTTTTAGTACCCATGAACACATTTAACACAAGTCCTAAAGGGTTGGAAGACTATCCCCAAAGATCTCCTTTTTGAAGCTCAAACTTGATATTTTTCACTGAGACGCTCAAGTGAAGATGGCCTCACTTGAGTGACATTGTACGGATACTCGAGTGAAGAAAACCTCACTCAAGTGATGGTACGGTCTACACTCAGGTACTAGAGAGTGAAGGATAACGAGTGAACACCTGAGAGCACAAGGACTTTTTAGAGACTATAACACTCGAGCACACTGGACCTCACCCGAGTGATAGCCAAATGCCTCACTCATAACTAGAGAGTGAAGTCCAGAAAGTGAGGGCCTGAAAGTACAAGAGATTTCAAGGATCAGGAGGACTCGAGCACAGCCTATTGCACTTGAGTGAGTAGCACATACCTGCGATTGAAAAGGCACACTCTTGCACTATAACCGTGAGTAACAACCCGAGAGGCAAGTCCTTGGTGTCAAATACACCTACACTCGAGTGATAGGAAGCTCACTCGAGTGATGTCGCACCACACTCGCAAGCAAGGCAACACTTGCCTTTGACCACTGAAGTACAACAAGAACACAGATAGCAGAAAGGGAAATTTGCACAACCGCACTCGAGTGTAATTAATCACCACTCTAGTGTTATTCATCCTACACTCGAGTGGACCCCAGATCACTCAAGTGATTCTATCAAAAACCAGAAAACGTAGCAAAACTTACCACATTTCCTAACACTTGCCTAAATGATCCCAATGGACCCAAAATTTCTACCAAAGCTACTCCCACACAAAACATCCAAGGAATTCAATGGAATCATCAAAATTATCCAAATCTTACTCCATTATCATGCTTTGGTTTTGGGCAACACAAATCACTAATTTTCCAATATCACTAAACTCAATCATTCAATTCCCAATCAATCCTATCTATCCATATACATTCCCAACATACCATTACTATGCCAAAAACATGTCAAAAGCCCAGTGGTCATCATTTTTGGATTAAAGGTCAAAATTTCCAGAAATTTCAAACTAACCTATTTGGCATAAAACTTAGATAGATAGATTAGTCTCACTTACCTCTTTCACTTTGCCAAAGAAATCTCTTGATTCACCAACCTTCAAAATTTCGTGTGGGCACAAATCAACACCAATAGGCATACTATAAACATCAAAATGAAGCTCTCACTCCAAGGATCAACATTAAAGAAGAGAACTTGAGTAATGGAGGCCATTTACTTACCTAAATCACAAGCTTTATTTTTCTCTCTCTTAGCCAACCATGGAGGACGAATTGGAGAGAGAAAATGAGAGGCGAGGAGTGTGGAGGAAGAAGAAATGATGATTATTTCTCCATGCTCATACTTCATCCAAAAATGAGGGAGAGAGAGGAGGGAGAAATAATTTAAAACTCAATTTGACTTTTCCCTATTCTCCCTCTATATGTGAGCTTGCCAAATGTCACAATGCCATTGGCTTTCATGAAGTAAACACCCAATTAGCTTCTCTAATCCCTCCATTAGCCATATAATCACACTTCTTACTTTCTCCTCCTAGCTAGTAATTAATTTCCCATTAATCACTAACTTATGGCCAATAATTTCCATTCTTCCAATTTTTCACTAATTATGACATATTAATTAATATTTCCATAAAACACATAATAATTCCAATTAAATTCATAATTATCCATAATAATCATGATTAGTCCTTAATAAAAATTTGGGGCATTACATTTGTGGCTAGAATCAATCCCACTCCTGACCTATATATATTATAACGTAAGTGTTCACCTATATATTGTATCTCTTCAGTAATTAAGCCAGAAAAGCAACGACTGAGTGAAAACAACATATATGTTTATAGGAAAGGCCGCAAGGGGTATGCAAACCCTTGAGTTGAGCAGCTTAATGGTTTGCATAACCCTTGCTTTGCTCAAAAGTTTGCATACCCTAAGCGTCCTTTCCTGTACTGATATTCATACATTTTCCCCCTTGGCCTTTGCTTTCCAAGGTTAATTCTTATGTAGAGAGATAATTATAGGTCAACAGTTACATTATCACATATATGCATCAATAGTTGCCATTGATTCTTCCCACAAAACCTAGAATGTCTTGATCCATCTTGAATTGCATAGCCACTCAATGTAGGAGTAATGTTCTATTATTTACAGATGAGTTCAACTAGCTAAAAACTCTCACTTGAAGAGTTCAAATCCATATATCATGGTTATTATATAATAACCATAATTTATTATAAAAGTTCACCTTTCTTATTTAGAAACAATTATTTATGCACTAAATACATAACGGTTGATTACCTGATACCGATATTTATTTGTATTAAAAGTCACAATTCTTACTCAAGAACCGTTATATATGTTACTGAATAAATAAAAAAATGAGATTGTTATGTATCATGCAAGCATTACCATATATTATGACCGTTGTTCATGTGTGACCGTTAATTATTATCAAACAATGCACATATTATGGTTTCACCAAGCCTCAATACATAATGAGTGTTTCATTAAAATTGATATAATAGGTCTAGAATAAAAATTTTTTTTGGAACCATAGTTTATCTGTGTCGAGCATATATAGCGCCCACATATATAACGGTTCAGAACCATGATTTATGGCCGATAATAACTATCATATATTACAATTTCTGTAGTAGTGATAACAAAATTGCCAGGGAATCATACTAGGCTTTGATAATACATGAACATATGATTGTTTGGCTAGGTGAATATAATTATATATATATATTGGTAAATGCAAAGTATTGATATGCACCTTTTTCCATTGCATATAGCTAGCTTCATGTAAAGCTGGAAATCTGAATTTGAAAAGGCCCACCTCCATTCCCAGGTTTTTATTCCCCCTGATGTATTAATTGCTAGCATGTTCCACCAAATGACAGTGTGTATGCTCTAGTGACCTCCGCTTATTTTAAACAACTTGAATGATATGATGAGTATGTGATTAAAATTAATCCTCATGTAATCTTTCCATTGTATAATATGGTAATGGAATGTATTATTGGAATGCTTCTTAGGTGCTAGTGCTTGATTCTGTTATCAAAGAAAGCCTTCCACTCTACTTTTAGGTGTGCTAAATAACTTCTTGATGTTCATATT
Organism: Inga oerstediana; assembly: GCA_963210345.1. Taxonomy (NCBI): domain Eukaryota; kingdom Viridiplantae; phylum Streptophyta; class Magnoliopsida; order Fabales; family Fabaceae; genus Inga; species Inga oerstediana. The sequence goes on along the minus strand of OY723401.1, from coordinate 62,827,866 downwards.
TTTGTCTGGAAAAACAAGTCTAATTTCTAAAGAACCAAACGTGTCTATCTTACTACCTCCGATTCTTAATGTGGGTGTTTAGGCTATCAATTGAATGGGGGGAAAAAGCCATGGTTAAAACTTTAAAAGAAGCTTTTGGTATGCTTTGTCCATTTTTCATCATTTGGGATCACATTTAAAAATAAGCCATCTTAGTGCCTGTTTGGGTAATTAGAAAAAAACACTTTTGTGCTTGAAAATCATGGTTTGTTGAAAGAGGACCAAACACTTGTAAAAATGTAGAAGCATTTTTTGGTCCAAAACTAGGGTTTTGGGGCAAAAACCATGGTTTTGAAAAAAAAATTTCCCTTTTTTTCTGGGAAGCTGTACCATCATTATGATCTCATAATTTCCTTAACCAAAAATGCCCTTTTTCTTTTTCCTCTGTCCTTCTTCTCTTTCTTTCTTCCTTCCCTATTTCTCAAAGTCTCAACTTCTTCTTTAGTCAATCAAAGAATTGGGTGGCTGCTGGTGGGTTCTTGCCAATCAAAGAAGGTGGCCACTATCGGTGGCTATTAGCGAGTTTCTTGCCAATCTTGTACATGCATTCAAAGACTCAAATCTTTCTCTCTCCCCTTCCCCATTTCAAAACTTGTCAAGTGTTGCTTCCAAATCAAAGAAGTCACCGTTGTTGGTGAGCTTCCCTTCACAAAGAATACATGACAGTGACATCCTGATTGGGGTGGAAGACATTGTTTGTGCATTAGGTTGTTCGATCCTTTGTTCCTTGCTCTGTGCTCTATATCTTCACCTTTGATTAGTAGGCTTAATCCCTTTCTTCTTCTTGCTTTGTGCTCCTTGTCTATGCTATGTAGTTTCTCTCCTTGCTTTGTGCTCTGAATCTCTGTGCTTCTCGCTTTGTGCTCTGTGCTTTGGTTGTTTCGACTTGCATTCCTGTGTGCTCAGGTGTGGATCTTTCTACATTTGGAAAGGAATAGAGTATTATTGAAATTATGCATTTTTAAAGTATTAGACAGAGATAAGAAAAGGATTGGTGAGTTATTGGTGACACGGGAACCCTTTTTTGGTGATTTTCTGCTTCTGAATTTTGATCCTTGTTCAATGAAATGGTTGAATAGTGTTTCTTGTTCAAATACTTGTACTAATATAAGTTGAGATGAGTTGTGGGAACTTTGGAGCTTTTTCAGTTTTGTGGACAAAAATATGGTTTGTTTCTGCATCAAGAGGACTGTAGAAAGCACAGAGAAGAATAATCAAAATCCTATTTTTAGTAAAACTCTTCTTTATCTCCCTCCCTCTCTCCCTCCTTCTCTCTCTATAATATATATAGTAGTTGTTGGAAATGGTCGAATTTTGTCTTGTATAAAAGCGGGAAGACTTGTAAATGTGATAGTGATCAAAGGTATAAGTTGAAATATTTATTAGAGGTTATTTTTTCACAGGTTCTTTCTACTTGATTCCCTCCTTTTTTTTACGGTATTAACCACCATACTTCTCATTATTGTTGTGATTATTATCAAGAGTTGTATTTGTTGCATAGTATGTAACGCCCCAAATTTTTGATTAAGGGCTAATGAGGATTATTGTAGAGATTTGTGAATCTAAATTGGATTTATTATGTGTTGTGTGACAATATTAATTAACATGTCATAATTGGTGAAAAATTGAAAGAATGGAATTTTTGGCCATAAGTTGGTGATTAATGGGAAATTAATTACTAACTAAGAGAAAAATGAAAAGTGTCATTAAATGGATAATGGAGGGATTAGATAAGCTAATTGGTGACTTATTGTGTGAGAGCCAATTGGGAAGTGACACTTGGCAACCTCACATGTAGAGAGAATATAGGGAAAAGTTAAATTGAATTTTTAATTTATTTCTCTATCCTTCCCTCCCTTGGTTTTCACTGGAATGAGTATGGGAGGAGGGAGTATAATTATTTTCTTTTCTTTCATCTTCAACCACTCTCATCTCTCTCTTCTCTCACTCCATTCGGCGCCATTGTTGAAGGAAAGGGAAGGAAGAAAAGCTTCAAAAAGGTAATAGAAATGGCCTCATAAGCTTAAACTCATTTCTCTAAAATTGTTCCTTGAGTAAAGAGCTTCAGTTCTATGGTTATAGTTTGCCATTTGGTGTTGATTTGAGCTCTCAAGGAATTGTGAAAGTTTGAGGATCAAGAATTCCTTTTGGAAAAGTTGAAGAGGTAAGTGAAACCTATCTATCCATTTAAGTTTTTTGCTATTTGGATTAGTTTTGAATTTCTAGGAATTATTGCCTATTTTCAAAAATAAGAGCCATTGGGCATTTGGCATGTTATTGGTATACGAATGGTATATTTGAAATGTATATGGATAGATAGGATTGATTTGGGATTGATGATTGAGTTTAGTGATTTTGGAAATTTAGTGGTTTATGTTGCCCAAGACCAAAGCATGATAATGGAACAGGATTTTGGTTGTTTTGATGGTTTTGTTGGATTCCTTGAGTGATTTTGTGTGGGGATAGCTTTGGTTGAAGTTTTGGGTTCAATGGGAACTCTTGGGAAAATTCTGAGAAATACTATCAGTTCTTTTGCGTTTTCTGGTTTCTAATAGCATCACTCAAGTGACGATGGGTCTCACTTGAGTGCGGTAGTGTGATTTCTTGTTTCCCTTCAGTTTTCAACTGCACTTTTGGCAAGAGTGTTGCCTCACTTGCAGTTTATGTTGCCTAAGACCAAAGCATGATAATGCTCGAGTGCTTCTTCCTTCCAAAAACTCGCATTGCTTTCGGGTTCTCACTTCCTGGACTTCACTTTCTAGTACTCGAGTGAAGCATTTGGCTATTACTCGAGTGAGGTCTTGTGTGCTCGAGTGTCCCTATCTCTGAAAAATTTCTTGTGCTCTCAGGTGCTCACTCGCTATCCTTCACTCTCAGATACCCGAGTGCAATCTGTACCATCACTCGAGTGAGGCCATCTTCACTCGAGTGAAACAGTGAAAAATGTCAGTGTTTGTGCTTCCAAAAGGGGATCCCAGGGGTAGTTCTTCCAACCCTTTAGGTCTTTTATTAGGGGCATATATGAGTACTTAAGAGACAGTAATGATAATCAATTTAAGCATTATGAAGATATTGAGTATTAGACTAAGTGGTAATGCATCGTCCTTAATTATGATCTCAGGATTTGATATTTGCCGGAGCGTCGAAGGCCCGTGCCTGCTCAAGAACGGAAAGACCAAGGTAGTGACACTTTATCCTATATCATGTATAATGCATTGCTTGTATGTATTAGTCATTGAATACAGATACAAAAAAGGGACTTGGCGAAAGCCCGATCTTGAATACAAATAAAGTAAGGGAACGTGGCATAAGCCCGGTCTTGAATACAGATACAGTTGAGAGGATGTGGCGTAAGCTCGACCTTGTATACAGTGAAGGGGACGTGGTAGTGTGCCCAGCCTCGAATATTGATTGCTGTATTGTGATGTATGCTTACTTGCTTTGTTTAATTATGCATCATATACGTAAACAGATGCTACTGGGATTCTTTTGAATCTCACTCTTTCCAAATAACATTTTTAGACAGGGCAAGTGGATTAAGAGGCAAGCAAGTGGATAAGGGCGATTAAGACTGCCGGCAGTAATCTTAGTTAGATATTTCGGTTTTATATTGAACTGGTTATCATTTTGGATAAATGTACATATTGAATAGATCATAGTATTATAGTTTTGTGTAATCCCTGGTATGGATACTGAGATGGGCAATGATGCCCTGTATAAACTTTTGGATTAATGCTATTATCTTGGGTGAACGTAGGGAATTGTGCTTATACTTTGATATTATACATGTGACAAACCGAGTAGGCCTATTGATTTTATGAATGAATGAATGGAGATATATTTATACAAGCGTTCTAAAAAGTTTGAAATTGTTCCGGATCTCTTATGCGATTAGAAAATGTGTTTAAACACTAATCTCAGCCTTAATATATTGGCGGGGGTTACATAGTATAAAGAGCATGGAAAAGGTGAAAGCTTCTTGGATTATGAACAACACAAGGGTGTTCATTGACTTGTACATAGAACAGTTAAAAGAAGAAACAATAAAATGTACTAGCTTTACAAAGAATGAATGTAAAGACATTTCTGATGGCTTCACCGCAAAGACTGGGAGAGCATATGGGAAGAGCCGTTTAAAAACAAATATGATTCTCTGTGAAAGGATTGGCATATGCAAGATAGGTTGTGTAACATCCTTATTTTTATTAGCAAGTTAGATGTAGTTTGAATTTTATTTAGTTAAAGTGTATAAAATAAATTAATAAGTAAAAAGAAATATCAAGTTATAAAAATATATTCAAAAATTATATAAATAAAATACCTTCTTAAAATAATTATTTTAAATGCATGAGAATGCTTGTGTGAGCTCATCTTATATTCTTATTAGTAGAAGGTGATATAGAAAAAAATTTGTTATCTGTAAATAACAAAATATTATTATTTTAATCAAAAGTTACCCCCAACACTTCGATACTCTTTTTCTCCTTCACTTTTCACACCCCCAGGCGCCGCACCTCCAGACATTGTGCGAAGAATGTAGATGCTCCGTCTCTCTTGCTGTCTCTTGCTCTATCTCTACCTGCCCAATGTTTTATCAAGCCTTATTTCTTCATTCTTTCTAGTTTTTACATTTGTCTAAGTGCTGTCATATCCATCCCTTCTTGCAGCTTTTAGTGTGCATATATTTTCTTTTTCTAAAAAATTTATTCCTCATACTCCACCTCTTTTCTTCATTTCTGAAGGTTTGTGTATATATAGTTATAAACATATATTTTTTTAACCCTATCTTCAACAACCCCACATAAATTGTTGCGTATATTTGTAATGTGTATATATTCCTTTGATTCTTCAATACAACTGTCTACTGTTAAAACCTTTATCTTTGCTGAAATATATATTTTATTTTGCTTTCAACAATCATAGACCCACTCCCTCACTCCATTACTGCAGATCCATTTTGTATTTTTTTTCTACCTTACTTGCGGCATTTGCATGTGTGTGTGTGTGTGTGTGTGTGTATATATATATTTGATTTCAATTCACTCAACTTCTTCCCCACTCCCTTTTCCTTGCGTCCTTCCACAACTCTCCCTCCATATATATATATATATATATATATATATATATATATATTGTGCCCGTTTTTCCTAAGTATGAGTATATATAAATGAAATTTATGTTCTGCAAGACTCCGCATGTATGTATATATATGCTTCCCTTTCATTACATTCCTTAAGATCTTACTGTCACTACTACATAAAACATAAGTTGTGACGTTTAATTTAAAGAATACTATGGTGCTTGGAAAGCGTCGTAGCTTTCAGCTTTGTTAAAACAAGCTATGACGTTTCTTAAATATATAAAAGCACCACAGCTTGATTATTATTTTTTTTTAAAAAAAATCACTTCCTACGACGCTTCTCTAGGGGAGCGCCATAGGAAATGTTTTATTTAACCAAAAAAAAAATTATGACTTCTTATGGCACTTTCCTGGAGAAGCGTCGTAGGAAGTCTTTCATTTAACAAAAAAAAAAAAAAAATAACTTCCTACGGCACTTCCCTGGAGAAGCGTCGTAGGAAGTCTTTTCTTTAAAAAAAGATTTCATAATTATTTTATTTTCCTGATGAAAACCTCTATTTACAATTCAAAATCCATAGCAATTTACAATACAATCCACAACAAAATAAAATAATATAGCACGTATCTTTTCTAATATTGTGTCTTCATATATCAAGCATAAAAAAACTCTAGCATTTAAGTTGTTTAAACTTGAGTTATACACGTTACTTCTATGGATGATTAAACTAAGTATTATTATATTTGTAAGCTTAAAAATTAAAAAAATTATTACAATGTATAGGAAATTCAAGAAGACAGAGTTGAAGCTTCAAATAAATACTTGAAAACAAAATTATGAGCATATATATATATGTGAGATTCATGATAGATTTTAACTTAAAAAAAACATGGACCAAATGTTGGGAAAAAAACACTTACATATTAGGGAGCTTATGAAGGAAGCCGAGATAAGAAGAAAAAAAACAGGTGGGAGAGGAAGTTTTGTATTGTAACGGAGTTCTAGAAAATGAGAGAGCTAGAGGGAATGCGGGAAGATGAAAATGAAAATGACGGGCTATGGAAATTATATAGCACCTTGTCATACAAGTGGTAAAAGTTATGACATTTTGACACAAAGTGCCGTAGCTTCCCAATTTAAAGGAAAAAAAATTGAAAGCCTTAGAAAGACAATAGCTTCCTAATTTAAGGAGAAAAAATTAAAAACTTTAGAAAGTGGAGTTGTCGGTGGGTTTGTTGCCTTCAATGGCGCTTGCTGCAGCAAGGGCCATTGGAGGCATATTGCAAGTGCCATCGGAGGCCTTTCCAGTAGAATTTTTTTTAAAAAAATAATTTTAAATAATAAATTAAATATAAAAGACATTGAGCAAATTAAACAAGTAATAACTAATAAAATTATATTTGTAAGCTTAAAAATTAATAGGATACATGTGTCATATTTTAGAAATATTATAATTTCACTATAAATCTAGCTGAAATAAATAGGACACATGGTCTTAGAGGACTTGACATGATGAATTAAGGAACTTGACTTAAATATTTTTTCTTCCGTTAAATCTTTAGAAAATCTTTGCTTTTTAATTAATTTTGACTCCTATTAGTTACTACAATTATTTTTTACTCCATGTTTAGGTATGACTTCTTTCCTTTATGAAATGCAGACAGTAGAAGTTATTATTGGTTTATTTGAATTGAATGCAAGATAGTCTCATCTCAACCCAAATAATCTTCACATGTTTTGCTATTTTTTATACATTTCACGACTTTTTTCTGTTTTTAGACATGATGAATAGAAGGTACTTTTTTAAATGTATCTCCTATGGCGCTTCCTAAGGAAGGGCCATAGGACGTGTGACTTTGAAACTTTGTAAGTAGCTATTTAATAACACCTTGTATGGCGCTTGCTGTAATATCCCAAAAAGTGATTAAGGGCTAATGACTTCAAAAGTGGATGTAATTATTGTTGAATAAACACTTTTGAAGAATGTGTGATGGGAATTTGGATATTTTAATGATTCCAATGGATTCCTTGTGAAAATTTATATGGGAATGATGTTTGGTATGAAAATGGAACCAATGGAAGCAAAGATGCAAAATCTAAAATTCTGTCAAGTGAAATTCTATTCTGGGCAGTCCGTTTGTGTGAACGTTTTTAATGACCAAATGGTATCTAAAAATTCTGAAATTTTCCAGTCTTATAGTTCACATCTCAAGCTTCAAAATGGACATATAATTTGTTTCATTTCGTTTTGTGAACTAGGAGATATAACTGTCCAAAGTTTGGGATGGAAACTGAACTCTGTTTTGGGGCAGTGATGAGTTTTATGTAATTCTGGAATTGTGTGGTGATTTTTAGTAATGGTCCATATTTTTCCTATAAAGAGGACTTAAATACCTTTCATTTGGCTTTGGAATCACCTCATTTCAATTTTTCTAGAATTAGTTATGATTTTTCAAAGTTTGGGCAGAAAATCTGCCAGAAAATCCGAAAATGGGAATTATGACATCATCTCATTAAAAGATGATGTCAGCATGGAATTACATATGTTATCATCTTCCTCAGCTCATTTCTGTCGCACACAGCAGCTGAAAGTGGAGTGAGAACGTTGAGCTTTGTAGAGAGAGAAAGGAGAAGAAAAATCACAAGGTAAGCCGATTTCTCCGACGATTTAGCTCCTAACGCGTATAACTTCGATCCTAAGCTACTCCTCTTTGTTCTTTAAGGTTTGGAAGCTCAAAATCTGTTGTTGAGCACTTAGGGTTTTCAGCAATATTTGGGAAAAGCTTGTGGGAGCTTGAGGTAACTTCCAAACTTTCGTATATTGCTTATTCTGGCTGCTGTGGGCAATTTAATCGGTGAAATTTCGCCAGATTGCCATTGGTTTTAAAGTTTGGAAATGATGTGGCCTAGGGGTTATGCTGCCCAAATTGGGTCTTAATGTTAGTTGTAACCTAATGTAATGGTTAATAAAGTGGTTAGGAGTAGAAAGGAACGCGTTTACGGAGCCGAAATCGTAAAACCCCGATTTTCCCTGGAGAACTCATAAATTTCGGCCAGCTCTAGAAATGGGTCTTAGAGTTGGATTTTCAATGATTTGATGGTTCCATTGAGTTCAGGGGCAAAAATTAGGTGGGGTTACAGTTGGTCACTTTTTCAAAAAAGGCCGAGAAAGCATAATTACGGAAACACCCCTAAAACCCTAAAAGTAGGGCTGCCAAGGGCAATTTCGTAATTTGACATTGAATTTGATAATTCCGAGTCCGGAAATGGATTCCTTGGGCGAAAATATGTCAGGATAGCCCATGTCAAAATTTCAAGAAAAGTATAGCCGGACCGGGTACGGCGGGCCCGGGCCGGGTCCCCGGGGGTATTTTTGTAAATTTTCATTATAGACTCATATAACCCCAAGTAACACTATGGGAGTGTCTAAATGGTGCATTTGGAATTGCAGGATTCGATATTTGCCGCCCTCGTGAGCCAACTGCGTCGAAGGACATCAGGAAAGGACAAGGTAGTGACTCTCTCTCTTATACTATGTGTAATGCTCTGTATGTGTGTGTTATCACTGTTCTATGATGAATCTTTGATGCTGCTGCGGTTACAGCTGATGATAGCTGTCATTTACAGCGCAAGCTGTCGTTTACAGCGCAAGCTGTCGTTTACAGCGCAAGCTGTCATTTACAGCGCAAGCTGTCGTTATTGTGATTACAGCGTAAGCTGTCGTGATGGTGATTACAGCGTAAGCTGTCGTGATTATGATTACAGCGAGAGCTGTCGTATTGTGTATACAGCCGTGAGTGCTGTCGTTTGTGGTGAAAACCATGTATCTTTGAGATTGATGTTGCTGTTGTTGCTGGTTGTGATTTATATACATGCTTGGTATTTATACATTGTATGAGTGGTTTGTTACTACTGAGATTCTCTCGAATCTCATTCTTTCCTATGACTAACATTTCAGACAGGGCGTGTGGCTCAAAGGAGAGGCGGCCAACCCGGAGCAATTAGGACCCTTGGGGGTATATAGTTGAGTTGGAAACGTTGGTTAAGTATTTTGAACTTGGGATTACTGTATATTCTGAATCAGGAGCACTACATTCGATTTTGGTTGTGTAATCCCCTAGTGTATACTTAGACACCTTCAGGTTTTTATGTATAGAACTCGGGAGTTGCCGGGGAATTGGTTTTACACTCTGTCATACGTGAATGTAGATAAACTGCACAGGTGATTATATTCGAATTTTGAAATGGAGACCAGGAACAGGAAAGAGATTTTGAATGATTTTGTGAAAACCCTACCACAAAGTAGGAGATTGAAACGAGTTTAAGTTATCCGAAGGTCTCTAATCTACTTTAAGTATTTAATATCGAATTATAATTACATGATTAAAGGCAGGGTGTTACATTTTGGTATCAGAGCTGTAGTTCCTGGCAAGGGTAGAGGTTGCTAGGATAGATCTCTTAGATAGTAGTAGGGATAGAAGATTATCTGTGAATGATTGTTGTGTATGCACATGTATGTTTTATTGACATGGATATATATATGAGTTTTGTGACTATATGTGCATACTATCTCTGCTAAATTAATGGGGCAAGTTGTTTGTAGAATGAAGAAAACTAGAGGACGCCCCAATATTCCGCGTGTAGACCCAGAGGTGGAGGTCGTCAGTGATAATCCACCAGATCCTATGCAAGAGCTGATGGGTCTAATCCGGGATCAAAGAGATATGATAACTGAGTTGAGAGAAGAGCTCAGAGCAGAGAAGGCGAAGAACAAGGAAGGTCTAGTTCAGTCCACTCCGGAGGAAACTCAAGGAGAAACCCGTCATGAGGACACTGCTGAAGGGTCAGCACGACCCCTGGAGTCCCCACCTCACATTGTCCCAAATCAAGAATCACATGGGATGCCGCTTAGAGAGGAAAGAGACCTTCAGTTTTGGGTCACCAGGTTCTGCAAGCATCTGCCTCCTGCGTTCAGAGGGAGGTTTGACCCTCAAGCAGCCGAAGACTGGATGAACAGACTGGAGAAAATATTTGAGGTGCTTAATTGTCCGGATGAGGTGAAGCCACGACTGGCCGTTTACAAACTCGAAGGGGATGCAGACCGTTGGTGGCGGAATATCGCCCTAACCTTGAAGAGCAACAAGATGCCATTGACTTGGGAATTGTTTCAACGAGAAGTATTTTCCCAAATCAGTGAGGCTCGAGAAGGAGACAGAATTCCTGAATATCAGGCAAGGGGACGCGGAAAGCTTCGATGATTACTTGTCCCGTTTTGTCCGATTGGCTCGATACTCCTCCTATCTCCGGTTCAAGGATGATGAAGAATGGAGTTCTGATATGCTCATTCGTGGTCTGAGGCGAGAGTTGAGGAAGCGCTTAGCTACTCATCAATTTACCAAGTTCAACAAGGCGGTTGAACAGTGCAGGATTACAGAGAACAACTTGAGAGATTTGTATCCTGCCAGAGCTACTAGCCACCGCAATGAACCTAATAAGGGTGCTACCTCACAAAAGCGAAAGGGGCAAGGATCTTCGTCTGGAAGTGGTAAGAAGCCCTACCAGTCTGGGAGCCGTGACCAGCAAAGAACATATTCTGGACCATGGATTTGTCGTCGGTGTAACCAACCACATCAAGGCAAAACTTGTGATGGCAAAATAATATGCTTCAATTGTAAGCGTGTGGGGCATACTTCTGCTGAATGCAAAGAGCCACGACCAGACCAGAGACCGAGGACACAGGGCCGAGTATTCACTATGACCCATGAGGAGGCCCGTAAATCTCCTGAGCTAATACAAGGTAAACTTCTACTTCATGGCCATCTGTTGCAAGTTTTATTTGACTCAGGTGCAAGTCACTCCTTCATTGCTTATGATTGCGTGAAGCGCCTGGGATTGCATGTGCACAAACTGCCATTTGAATTAGTAGTGTCAACTCCAATGGGTATTAAGGCCTTGACCACAGAAGCTTGTTTGAGTTGTGTCATAACTGTGGAAGGGCATCAATCTATTGTAGATTTGATATGTTTGCCTCTTAGTCAATTAGAAGTCATTTTGGGTTTTGATTGGTTAATGGCAAATAATATATTGCTTGATTGTGGAAACAAGAGGATAGTATATCCTGTATCTCAGAGGGCTGAAGATGTGGATGCTAGTATGAATTTTCTTTCGGCAGCCAAAGCTGAAAAGTATCTTGAAAAGGGTTGCCAGGGCTATGTAGTGTTTTTCTCTGTGCAAGGGGAAAATGGCGAAACCTTGAACAATATACCCGTGGTAAATGAATTCCCTGAGGTGTTTCCGGATGATCTGAGCGGATTACCTCCAGAAAGGGAAGTTCAGTTCCCAATTGACATTGTACCTGGAGCTGGTTCTATATCCAAGGCCCCATACCGCATGGCCCCAAACGAAATGGCGGAGTTAAAGAAACAAATAGAAGATTTGCTTGAGAAAGGGTTTATTAGACCCAGTGTGTCGCCTTGGGGAGCTCCAGTGTTGTTTGTAAAGAAGAAAGATGGGAGTCTTCGCTTGTGTATCGACTACAGAGAGCTGAATAAAGTTACTATAAAAAACAAGTACCCTCTTCCCCGAATTGATGACCTATTAGATCAACTCTCTGGTTCGTGTGTGTTTTCAAAGATTGATCTAAGGTCAGGGTATCATCAGCTGCGAGTGAAAGCAGAAGATATTCCAAAGACTGCTTTCAGGACCCGATATGGTCATTATGAGTTCTTGGTGATGCCATTTGGGCTAACCAATGCACCTGCGGTTTTCATGGATTACATGAACCGTATCTTTCGGCAATATCTGGATCAGTTTGTTGTTGTGTTTATCGATGACATTTTGATATATTCCAAGAATAAGGATGAGCATGAGCATCATTTGAGAATCGTATTGAATATCTTGTGCGAGAAGCAATTATATGCTAAATTGAGCAAGTGCGAGTTTTGGCTATCAGAAGTGAAATTCTTAGGCCATGTTATCTCGCAAGAAGGGGTCTCTGTGGATCCCAGCAAAGTGGAAGCAGTACTGAACTGGAAGAGGCCAGAATCTGTGGCAGAAATACGCAGTTTTCTGGGTCTTGCTGGTTATTATCGGAGATTTATCCAAAATTTCTCCCGTATTGCGTTGCCGATGACCAAGCTCACGAGAAAAGATCAGCCGTTTATGTGGGACGAGAAATGTGAAAACTGCTTTGTGGAGCTGAAGGAGAGGTTGACGTCGGCACCTGTATTGATTTTACCCGATCCCAGTGTGACATATGTTGTGTATTCTGATGCCAGTAGGCAGGGATTAGGGTGTGTCCTTATGCAGCAGGGACGTGTGGTGGCCTACGCCTCTCGACAGCTCAGACCTCATGAATTGAATTATCCCACTCATGATCTGGAGCTTGCGGCCATTGTATTTGCTTTAAAGATTTGGCGTCATTACCTGTATGGTGTGACTGTAGAACTGTACTGCGACCACAAGAGTCTTAAATATCTATATGATCAAAAAGAGCTGAATATGAGACAGCGTCGCTGGATGGAATTGCTTAAGGACTACGACCTAGAGATAAAATATCACCCGGGTAAGGCAAATGTAGTTGCTGATGCTCTTAGCCGAAAGACTGTGCTCGTTGCAGCTATGATGATACAAGAAAGGAAATTGATTGAAGATTTTCGTGATTTAAATTTGACAAATCAGATCATCTATGCCAATTACACTGTTTCTCAAGAGGAGAGTGATCTAAGGGTGGAAATTGAAGAAGCTCAGAGTCAAGATGACTGGATACAGCGCAATCTGACTCGAATCAAACAGGGAGAAGTTTCAGGCTACGACATATCGCCTCGTGGGTTGGTTCGTTACCAGAAAAGAGTCTGCGTTCCACTTAAGGCAGAGTTGAGGCAGAAGATTTTGGATGAGGCACACAAGAGCCGATATACTCTTCATCCTGGTATGACCAAGATGTATCAGAATCTGAAATCGGTGTATTGGTGGCCGGGTTTGAAGAGTGACGTGACCAAATATGTTGCAAGGTGTCTCACTTGTCAGAAAGTGAAAATCGAGCACCAGAGACCACCTGGTTTACTTCAGAGTCCTGAGATTCCGGAATGGAAATGGGAAAGCGTGACCATGGATTTGGTTGTGGGATTACCCAGGATCAGAAACTATGATGCGATCTGGGTAATTGTGGACCGATTAACAAAGTCAGCCCACTTCATACCAATCGATGCTAGTTACTCTCCGGATAAGCTAGCAGAGATTTATATCCGAGAAATTGTGAAACTCCATGGTGTACCGAAGAATATCATTTCCGATCGAGATCCCCGATTCACTTCGAGATTCTGGAAAGCATTGCATGAAGCCTTAGGTACTCAACTAAGATTCAGTACGGCTTATCATCCTCAAACGGATGGACAATCTGAGAGAACAATTCAGACGCTGGAAGATATGTTGCGAGCTTGTGTTCTCGACTTTAAAGGAAGTTGGGATCGTTTCCTTCCACTGGCTGAGTTCGCCAATAACAATAGCTATCATGCGAGCATCCAAATGGCTTCGTATGAAGCGTTGTATGGAAGACGGTGTCAATCACCTTTGTGCTGGAACGAGTTATCCGAAAGGAAGCTTTATGGGCCAGATTTGGTTGATCAAACCTCAGCACAGATTCGGATTATTCGTAAGAGGTTGCTTGCAGCGCAGAGTCGACAGAAAAGTTACGCTGACAAGAGGAGAAGGCCTCTAGAATTTGAGGTTGGTGATCACATATTCCTGAGAGTATCACCAATTACGGGCATTGGGCGAGCCATCAAGAGGAAGAAGCTGAGCCCGAGATATATAGGTCCTTTTGAAATCCTTGAGAGGATTGGGCCTGTTGCTTATCGAGTAGCCCTACCCCCGAACTTGAGCAGGCTCCATGACGTGTTTCATGTTTCCCAATTGAAGAAGTACCAACCGGATCCATCTCACATTGTTGAATATGAAGAAGTTGAGTTACAAGACAACTTCACATATGCGATAGAGCCAGAACAGATCATTGATAAAGAAGAACGACGACTCAGACACCGAAGCATTCCATTTGTGAAGGTGATCTGGAAGGGAATGACTCAGAGGGAAGCAACTTGGGAAGCGGAAGCGGATATGCGAAGACGTTATCCGGAGTTTATGGCTCAAGTTGTGTGACAAATTTCGAGGACGAAATTTATTTTACGGGGGGAGAAATGTAATATCCCAAAAAGTGATTAAGGGCTAATGACTTCAAAAGTGGATGTAATTATTGTTGAATAAACACTTTTGAAGAATGTGTGATGGGAATTTGGATATTTTAATGATTCCAATGGATTCCTTGTGAAAATTTATATGGGAATGATGTTTGGTATGAAAATGGAACCAATGGAAGCAAAGATGCAAAATCTAAAATTCTGTCAAGTGAAATTCTATTCTGGGCAGTCCGTTTGTGTGAACGTTTTTAATGACCAAATGGTATCTAAAAATTCTGAAATTTTCCAGTCTTATAGTTCACATCTCAAGCTTCAAAATGGACATATAATTTGTTTCATTTCGTTTTGTGAACTAGGAGATATAACTGTCCAAAGTTTGGGATGGAAACTGAACTCTGTTTTGGGGCAGTGATGAGTTTTATGTAATTCTGGAATTGTGTGGTGATTTTTAGTAATGGTCCATATTTTTCCTATAAAGAGGACTTAAATACCTTTCATTTGGCTTTGGAATCACCTCATTTCAATTTTTCTAGAATTAGTTATGATTTTTCAAAGTTTGGGCAGAAAATCTGCCAGAAAATCCGAAAATGGGAATTATGACATCATCTCATTAAAAGATGATGTCAGCATGGAATTACATATGTTATCATCTTCCTCAGCTCATTTCTGTCGCACACAGCAGCTGAAAGTGGAGTGAGAACGTTGAGCTTTGTAGAGAGAGAAAGGAGAAGAAAAATCACAAGGTAAGCCGATTTCTCCGACGATTTAGCTCCTAACGCGTATAACTTCGATCCTAAGCTACTCCTCTTTGTTCTTTAAGGTTTGGAAGCTCAAAATCTGTTGTTGAGCACTTAGGGTTTTCAGCAATATTTGGGAAAAGCTTGTGGGAGCTTGAGGTAACTTCCAAACTTTCGTATATTGCTTATTCTGGCTGCTGTGGGCAATTTAATCGGTGAAATTTCGCCAGATTGCCATTGGTTTTAAAGTTTGGAAATGATGTGGCCTAGGGGTTATGCTGCCCAAATTGGGTCTTAATGTTAGTTGTAACCTAATGTAATGGTTAATAAAGTGGTTAGGAGTAGAAAGGAACGCGTTTACGGAGCCGAAATCGTAAAACCCCGATTTTCCCTGGAGAACTCATAAATTTCGGCCAGCTCTAGAAATGGGTCTTAGAGTTGGATTTTCAATGATTTGATGGTTCCATTGAGTTCAGGGGCAAAAATTAGGTGGGGTTACAGTTGGTCACTTTTTCAAAAAAGGCCGAGAAAGCATAATTACGGAAACACCCCTAAAACCCTAAAAGTAGGGCTGCCAAGGGCAATTTCGTAATTTGACATTGAATTTGATAATTCCGAGTCCGGAAATGGATTCCTTGGGCGAAAATATGTCAGGATAGCCCATGTCAAAATTTCAAGAAAAGTATAGCCGGACCGGGTACGGCGGGCCCGGGCCGGGTCCCCGGGGGTATTTTTGTAAATTTTCATTATAGACTCATATAACCCCAAGTAACACTATGGGAGTGTCTAAATGGTGCATTTGGAATTGCAGGATTCGATATTTGCCGCCCTCGTGAGCCAACTGCGTCGAAGGACATCAGGAAAGGACAAGGTAGTGACTCTCTCTCTTATACTATGTGTAATGCTCTGTATGTGTGTGTTATCACTGTTCTATGATGAATCTTTGATGCTGCTGCGGTTACAGCTGATGATAGCTGTCATTTACAGCGCAAGCTGTCGTTTACAGCGCAAGCTGTCGTTATTGTGATTACAGCGTAAGCTGTCGTGATGGTGATTACAGCGTAAGCTGTCGTGATTATGATTACAGCGAGAGCTGTCGTATTGTGTATACAGCCGTGAGTGCTGTCGTTTGTGGTGAAAACCATGTATCTTTGAGATTGATGTTGCTGTTGTTGCTGGTTGTGATTTATATACATGCTTGGTATTTATACATTGTATGAGTGGTTTGTTACTACTGAGATTCTCTCGAATCTCATTCTTTCCTATGACTAACATTTCAGACAGGGCGTGTGGCTCAAAGGAGAGGCGGCCAACCCGGAGCAATTAGGACCCTTGGGGGTATATAGTTGAGTTGGAAACGTTGGTTAAGTATTTTGAACTTGGGATTACTGTATATTCTGAATCAGGAGCACTACATTCGATTTTGGTTGTGTAATCCCCTAGTGTATACTTAGACACCTTCAGGTTTTTATGTATAGAACTCGGGAGTTGCCGGGGAATTG
Organism: Inga oerstediana; assembly: GCA_963210345.1. Lineage (NCBI taxonomy): Eukaryota > Viridiplantae > Streptophyta > Magnoliopsida > Fabales > Fabaceae > Inga > Inga oerstediana. Next base: position 62,811,316 of record OY723401.1, on the reverse strand, counting down.
GTTTTACACTCTGTCATACGTGAATGTAGATAAACTGCACAGGTGATTATATTCGAATTTTGAAATGGAGACCAGGAACAGGAAAGAGATTTTGAATGATTTTGTGAAAACCCTACCACAAAGTAGGAGATTGAAACGAGTTTAAGTTATCCGAAGGTCTCTAATCTACTTTAAGTATTTAATATCGAATTATAATTACATGATTAAAGGCAGGGTGTTACACTTGCTTGGGCAAGAGCCATACAAGGTGTGTAATTTTTTTAAAAAAATAACCCATTGTATAGTGAGCAAGAACCATACAAGGTGTGTGATTTTTTTTTTTTAAAAAAAATCCCCCCTTGTATGGCGCTTCCCATAGAAGGTATTAAGCAGCTTTTCTGGTTAAGCGTTATAGCTGCCACATATATATATTTTTTTAATAGAAGTCTCCTTTAGCGTTTATTTGAAGAAGTGCCATAAGATTGACGCCGCTAAATCTATATTTTATAGTAGTGTGTTGAACCCTTGTAATTTTCCTTTTTCATTATTTTATTTTGTTTTGGTTTTGTTGTCTTTAATGCCAATGAAGGTTAAATGATGATTATGATAATGATGAAAAACTCCCATCAACCTGCAGTTATGCCTCTTATGCTTCTCTATGTATATATAACCACATGTATAATTAGTACTTGAAAGATCTTTACAATTTCTTATCAACATACCCATATATATTTATATTTACACACCCATTTTAGAGGTCATGTCACAAAATTTGAAATTGTTTTATATGAGGATTATGATACATGCAAATATATATGTGATCAATTCTTTATTTTAAATCATATGTGGTTTGCTTCTGTACGGCAGGAACTTTCGGTAGTTATTGAGACGTGGAATCTCATCCCTTTATATTAACATTTTTCAGGTGATTGTTATAGTAGGGAGTAAGGGAAGGCATTTATGGAGTGAGCCTTAAAGACTCTTGTGCTCCCAGAGCACATGTTATGTCATTTTATTTGACATGACCTCTAAAAAGTTTAAGGCAAACATTTAGAAAATCAATAAAATAGCCATGAAACGTTAGGGCTTTGATACAAAAAATGTAACACAACCAAATACTTAACCAAAGTATTTTGAACTTCGCCAATAATGATGTTCAACATCCAAATCAGCAAAATACATAATCAGTTTAAATAAAATCTACATCACAATGTCAAATCAAATCCGCAAAATATCTTAGTAAATTACATAAAATGCTGAAGTCCTTAGGGTTATGTCATTTTATTTACCATGACCCTAAGACTTCCGCATATTTTATTTAATTTACTAAGATATTTTGAGGATTTGATTTGACAGTGATGTGGGTTTTATTTGAACTGATTATGTATTTTGATGATTTGGATGTTGAACATCCTTATTGGCGACTTTTGAAATACTTTAGTTAAGTATTTGGTTGTTTGGTTTAAGGTGTTATAGGTTGGTTTATGAGACAAGTGTTAGATGAGATAATGACAAGAACACTATTATTGCCAATGATGATTGGTGGGAGAAGAAATAGTGATAACTAATTAATTTATACGAGCTTACATATTTATTTCCCATTATCATGCTTTGTATATTATGTAATATATTTGATGATGGATGTACAGAAGTTCTAAGTTATGAAAAATTCAAAACTAAAGGACTCTAATTTCAAGAAGAATTCATTCAATTGTTTTCAACCATGGCGGCCACAGAACACATCAATGGGCACCATCAACCAAGACACTTCCAATTGATGGGACATGTAATGCCTCGAATTTTGATTAAGGGATAATAACCTTTTAAGAGGTTGTAATGATTATTTAAAGAATGATTTTGTGAATTAGAGTTGATTTGAGACCCAAATTAATTATTGGAAATGCCCAACACCCTTTATTTTAGTATAATTTTGTGACAAAGTAATTTTTGGAGATAAAATAGGGGTAAATGGCGCATGGAAGAAGGAAAAGAATTTAATTATGTGTTACGTGACAATTTAAGTTAATATGCCATAATTAGTGGAGAAATTGAAAGAATGAAAAATTACTGGGCCAATTAGTCAGTGATTAATGAAAAAATTAATTACTAACTAAAAGCAATGATATGTGTGACTAAATGACTAATGGACTAGTTAGTGTAACCATGTGGTTACTTATTTGGTGAGAAATAAGGAGATTTGGACAGGTGGCATTGTTTAAGTGTGCATGAAGAGAGTTGGTGGAAGGAAAAGTCAAATGCATCATTTCATATTCATTTCTCTCTCTCTCCTTCTCTCTTATGCATATGAGTATGGGCATGGGGGCAGAAATTCTGCTCTCATCCTTCATCATTATCATCTCAAAACTTTCTCTCTCTCCAAGTTGTCTCATTTCACCGTTGTTGAAGAAGAAAGAGAAAAGGAAAGCTCAAATTTTAGATGAGATCTTGACCTTGTATGCCAAAATCTTCGTCTTTAAAGTTGTTCCTCTTGTTAAGAGCTTTCATCCTATGGTTTTAGATTCTCAAGAGGTGTTTTTGTGCTTGAGGAAAATGAGAGGTTGTTGAATCAAGAACCAAGTTTGGAAAAGTTATTAAGGTGAGTAAGATGAACCTTTCTATATAAGTTTTATGGCATTTGGTTGAGCCTTGAATTTCTGAGATTTTTGACCTATTTCTCAAAAATTAGGGTCTTAGTAAGTTTGGCATGTTGTGATCATGGAAATGGTGCTTTGTATTGTGTTTCAGAAAGATAGAAGTGAATTGAACCTTGAGTGTAAAGTTTGGCAATTTTGGGATTTTGTGTTGAATGTTGCCTGAAACAGAGCATGATAATGGAATAAGAATTTGGTTATTTTGATATTTCCATTGGATTTCTTGTGGAAAATTGTGTGGGAGTAGTGTTGGATGTGAATTTTGAACCATTGGAAACTTGTGTTTAAAAGTTGCAAGTTTTGGTTAGTAAGAACTATGTGCTGGCAGCTGTTTTGCATGAATGTTTTGAATTGGTAAATGGTGGCAAAAAATTCTGAGACTTTCCAATCTAATAGTAGACATGCCAAGCTTTAATTTGATAAATTATGGAGGTTATTTTGATGTATGTGTTGGGAGATACGAATTTCCAAAGTTTGGTGTCGAAACTAGACTTAATACTAGAACAGTATGAACATTTGTGGAATTCTGGATTTTTGTGGTTATAGACATCAATGATTCATTTCAATTTTTCTAAAATTAGTTATGATTTTGGAAGTTCAGCCCAGTAACTGAAATTTTCTTGGCTGAAGCCGAAAGTCCTTGGTTGCAGCCCAAAAGCTTCTGACCTGCTTTTGGCCTCAACCAGGAGACTCTTGGCTGTAGCCAAAGACTCTCTGACCTGATTTTGGCCGCAGCTCAAAAGTTTCTGACCTATTTTTGGCCGCGGCCAACACCCAAAAATAAGAACTTTTCACTATCATAAGGTGGTCTTTGAGATAGTACTTCCCAACCCTTTAGGTATTTGTTTGGGCTTCTAGTAGCCGCCTAAGGGACTTTAATGATAACCAAATCTAAGTGTTTTGAAGCCATTTGAGCATTGCGATAAGTGGTAACCTATCGTCCTTAATTATGATTATAGGATTTGATAATTGCCCCGAATGGAGAAGGCCTGTGACTGAATAAGAATGGAAAGAGTAAGGTAGTGACACTTTATCCTATATCATGTATAATGCATTCTTGTTTGGTATCTATCATTGAATGTATGAGGGGACGTGACAGTAAGCCCGACGTTGAATAGGAGACGTGGCGTGAGCCCGACCTTGAATGATTGAGGAGACGTGGTGGTTAGCCCAGCCTTGAATATTGTTATTGTTGCATTGTGATATATACTTACATGCTTTGTGAATTATGCATCATATACGTAAACTGTTGCTACTGGGATTCTTTTGAATCTCACTCTTTCCAATTAACAATTTTAGTCAGGGCAAGTCGATCGAAGTAAGTGGATAAGGGCGACTAGGATTGCTGATAGTAGTCTTAGTGTCTTTTTGGTTTTTGGTTATCATTTGGACAAATGTATATATTGGATTGACCATAGAGTTGTAGTTATTGTGTAATCCCCAGTATGGGAAACTGAGATGGGCAATGATGCCCTATAAAACTCTTGGATTAATGAATTATATTATGCAGGGTGAATGTCGGGAATTTTGTTAGCACTCTGATATTGTATATGTGACAAACTGAACAGGCTAATTATTTTTACTTCGAAATGAATGGAGATCTTGTTGTTCAAGTTTGTAAAAAGTTTTTGATTATCCTTGATTTCTTATTCAATTATAAAACGTGTTTAAACACTAATTACGGCCTTGATGACGGTGGGGGTTACATTTATGGTATCAGTGCTGAAGTTCCTGACAAGGGTAGTTTTGCTAGGATAGTTGTAATAGTTCTCTATTATAGAATGGGTAGTTAACCCATGATCGTTGTTGTATACACGTAAATGTTTTTATTATTAGCGTGTATGTGAGTTTTAAGGAACATGTGTATACACCTAGTATGATATTGATGTTGTGAATCATTTGTGTTAGAGAGGAAAGAACACAATGATTCGACCTGAAATTTGACAGGTAGAACTAAAGGTGGAAGAAATAAACCATAATCCACATGATCTCATACATTCGATGATAAAGAGTGGAGCTCTGATGTGTTGATTAGAGGATTGAGGTATGAATAGAGAAATGTTTGGCTTCCAGACAGTTACTGAATTCAATAAAGCGTTGGAGGCATGTGCGAAAGTTAAGCGTGCTCAACTCAAAAAAATCCTAGGATGGGTGACCTTGAAAAGTTGAGTTAGTAAGGTCATGGAGACTTGAGGAGTGATTATGATCTTGAGGTTTCTCCATGACTAATGATTATTTGAGTTAGATGGTTTAAAGAGTGTTTAGATGCATGGATATATTGATAATGTAAGCATTGATTTTGAATTGGGATAGTTCTATCACGGAAAATACTGCCAGAAAGGTCCACTTGATGAGGATATGGCAATTTGAGGCATAGTAAACATTTTGTGATTTCTCCATGCTAAGTGATGATCCTTAGTATCATTGTAGGGTCAAGGGAAGGTAGATATGATATACGGTGCTATATGAGGAGTGGTGACAATATTGTTTATTGATCCTACGAGATCCGATATGATGATACTGGAGGTTGAGAATAGGCCTGGATTATATCTAAGCTACAATAGTGCTTAAGTTGAAATGCGGATTGGTTGCACTATGGTTCTGATGCATGACAGGAGCTCAAACCATATAAACCTGATGGATATTGTTGAACCTTCAGTAATGTTTTAAGGATATTACCTAAATACCGTGAAGAGTAGAGTAGGCGCTATTGATCTTAATTCTTAGCGAAACCTATTGGGTATAATTGAGGAAAATGATTTCCAATGTATGTGATATTGAGGTTCTAGATTTTATGATGAACCTAAATGTTGGGTTAGAGGCCATAGGCTTATGATATTACATGCCAGTGATGGTATAGTGGACTTGTGTGTCTAAAGGTCTAAGACCTAGGGGACCAGTGTGCCTTTAGGCTAGTATATATACTTAAACTTGTGTTGAGTTAGTGATGCTTTGTGGAAATGAAAACAATGATTTTCTGACTCAGCTAATGTTAAGGTTCTAAGAGTTGAATTGTGATCCAAGGATCAAACTCAATAGTTGAACTGATCCCTAGGAATTTGATTTGACCTGGAGGGTTTGAGGTACTAGAACATGATATAAAAATGAATTGAAATGTGTATAAGGTTTCTTGAGGATGCTAGTTGCTAATCTAGCGTAGGGAAAGATCTTGATAATAGAATATTCCCATATTGAATAATGAGTAGCCACGAAATATGGTCTCAAGGTTGAGAAAGAGAATATAATGTACCAGTGGCTTCTAGATTCTCATTACAATAATACTTCTATTTGGAGACAACCAACTGGAAAGAGCTACCTACGGTGAAATCTAATCGGAGAGGGCTACCTACGGTGAAATCTGATTGGAGAGGGCTACTTACGGAGAGTTCTGATCGGAGAGGGCTACCTACGGTGAAATCTGATTAGAACGGGCTACCTATGGAGAGTTCTGACCGGAGGGGCTGACCAGTCAGTGGACTGAGTGAAGCACCGAGTACAGTATCGTAGTATGGAGCCACCATGACGACAAACCCTAGTGTGGAGCCACCGTGACGACGAACCTTAGTGTGGAGCCACTATGACGATGAACTCTAGTATGCAACCGTTGTGATGTTGAATCCTAGAGTAGAGCTATGGGAACATTGGCTCTCAACGATGGTGCATTGTAATGAATCCCACATTGAATGGGTTTTCTTGGGATAAGAGTTGATATGGCTCAGAATGATTTGATTTGAAATGGGCCAAGAGTAGGCACAGAGGAATATAGATTGTGGGTGCTGTCAGGTGTCATGGGGGGTTCTTGTGGGACTCCTATTAAATCAACCTGACATTGCTAATACACATATGAGGAGATAAACCTCAAAGTGCGCAGTGGTAGCGTAGCAAAAGTGATATGTTTGAGAATGGCATTGAGTAGAAGCTCGAGGCAATAAGAATGGTTTGTTAGTCATTGCTTCTGGAAGTAAAACTTTAGGGCCATGTTATTGAGAAGGGGTCTTGGAGGATCCCAGTATAGTGAAAGTAATGTTAGATTTGCAGAGGGCAGAATCTGTTGTTGAGACGCACAATTTTGGGTTTTGTTATATTACCGAAGGATTTGTTCAGAATTCTTGTCGGATTATTTTGCCGATGACCAAGCTCACACGAAAAGATCAATCATTGAGTGGGATGAATGACGATTATTAAGAATGATTTTGTGAATTAAAGTTGATTTGAGATCCGAATTAATTATTGGAAATGCCCAACACCTTGTATTTTAGCATAATTATTTGACAAAGTAATTTTTGGGCTAAAATATGGGAAAATGGCGCATGAAGAAGAAGAAAAGAATTAAAATATATGTTATGTGGCAATTCAAGTGACTGTGTCATAATCAGGGGAAAAATTGAGAGAATGGAAAATTACTGGCCAATTAGTGAGTGATTAATGAAGAAATTAATTACTAACTAAAAGAAATGAGAAGTGTGACTAAATGGCTAATGGAGTAGTTAGTGTAACTATGTGGTTACTTATTTGGGGAGAAATAAGGAGATTGGGACATGTGGCATGTGAAATGATGAGAGAGTGGTTAGTAGAAGTCAAACCCCAATATTTTATCATTCCTTCTCTCTCACTTCCCTCCAAATCGGCAGCTAGAGTATGAGCATGTGATGTGCCATCATTCCTTCACCTTCCTCACACTCTCATCACTCATTTGTCTCTCTTCTCTCTCCAAAATTTTGCCAGCCATTGTTGTGCAAGAGAGAGGAAGAAAGCTTGGTTTAAGGTAAGCCATTTGACCCTCAAGATGGACTCCTATGCCAAAACTCTCTTCTTTAATCTTGTTCCATGGGTTGAGAGCTTCATTTCTCTAGTTCTAGATTTTTCATTGGTGGTGGTTTATGCCCTCAAGAAAATATAGAGGTTGGAGAAGCAAGGAACACCTTTAGGGTCTGTTTGGTGTGAGGGATTTGGAGGGGAGGGAAAATTTTTATAAGTTGAATTTTAAAAGATTGAAGAATTGGGGTAATAAAATTTTAATAAAGAGAATATATAAGATAAAAGAGTAAGAAAAATTAATTAAAAATTTTTAACCCCACTTCTCTAATTTTTTTAAATTGAACTCAAAAAATTTTCCCTCTGCCCACTTTCCTTCCCCTCCCCTCAGACCAAACAAGCCCTTAAGAAAGTTGTAGAGGAGAGTAAGATGAACACTTTCATATAAGTTTTGTGATATATGGTTAAGTCTTAAAATTCTGGAATTTTGCCCTATTTTTGAAAATTAGGTTCAGAGAGTTTGGCATGTTGTGGTCATAGAAATGGTGTCTTGTTGTGTGTTTTAAATTGATAGAATGGATTTGAGGATGAATTATGAAGTTTGAAGTTTGAGAATTTGCATTGTGTCATTGCCTATGCTATATCATGTGAAAGTAATGTGAATATGGTCATTTTGATGTCTCCATTGGTTTCCTTGTGAAATTTAGTGTGGAAATGAGTTTTGTATTGGATTTTGGGACTATTGGAGACTTAGGTTGCAAAATTGAAAAATTCTGGAAAAATGTTAAGTGTGAATTGTTGTGCAAGGGGCCAAATTTGCATGGTTATTCGAAATAGCAAATGGTATTGAAATGTTGTGAAACTTTCCTGTTTTGTAGTTCATATTGTAAGCTTTCCATTGATATAAAGTTTGATTAATTTTGAGTTCTGTGCTGAGAGATATGGTCAATTGAAAATAGCCAAGAATCAGGGCAATTCTTGGCCGCAACCACAAGGTAGTGACTGTGGCCCAAAACTTTTGGACCTAACCTTGGCTGCGGCCCAAATGTTTCTGTTAAATTCTTGGCAATGGCCTAGGAAGCTAGCCGCGACCCAAAACTATTTGACCTTCTCTTGGCCGCGACCCAAAGGAGGCTAATCGCTGCCTAAAACCTTTAGACCATATCATAGCCGTGTCCCACTTCATCCCTAATTATGAATTATAGGATTCAATTTTTGCCCTGCTTGTGATAGATGGTGCCAGAGCATGTGAGGAAAGAACAAGGTAGTGACCTTCTCATATGTTGTGTATGATACATTGTATGCATGACTTATCATTGAATTGCTGTATGAAATATGCCATGTGAACCCTCCGTTGAGATGCTTACCGTTGTGTAATATGTCGATGTGAATTTGTCCTTGGGTATTGCAACGTGAGCAATCGTAGGGGTGATGTAAGTCATACCTACCCCTGCCATTGTAATTACTGTTGTAATTGCTGTCGTTATGCCGTTGTTGTGTAATTTGCCCACTGTTGAGAAACATGCCGGTGTGGTTATGTAGTTGTCATATATGTCGTATGAAAACATATGTCGTATGAAAACAGACCATTGTGAAACACGTTGATGTAAAATATGCCGTGTGTATTACAAAGTGAGCATTACAGCATGAGCAGTAAGTTACACCTACCCCTGCAATTGTAATTTCCGTTGTTGTGCTGATGTATTGTGATTTGCTTACATACTTTATGATTGTACATATTATAAGTGAATTGTTACTACTGGGATTCTATTGAATCTCATTCTTTCCATAAAACAATTTTCAAACAGGGCCAGTGGTTCTAAAGAGAAGCAGGTGACGAAGAGCAGATAAAGTTATAAGTTAGGAGTTTTATTTTGGGGATAGTTGGTTATCATGCCATTAATCATTTGGATCTTTTGTTGGGGATTTGATGTATATGTTGGATATTGAATAGTTTTGTGTAATCCCCTAGTATCGAAAACTAAATATGGTCGTTTATGCCCTGTAAACCCTTAGTTTATTTAATGAAACCCGAGTGTGTCAGGAATTTATGTTGCACTCTGATATTTATGAATGGAATCGAACTGTACAGGCCAATTATGTATTTGAAATGTGAATATGAGACCGTGTTGAACAGGTTTTAAAAAAGTTTTTATAAACCCTATTTTGAGAAATGAAATATTTAATAAGTCTCAATTTATCCTGTGGTCTTTAATTCAACATAATCACGTATTTATGAACTTTAATCTCGGCCTTGATGGAAGGGGGTTACATATGTCACCTTAATCAAGTTGATAAAGTTGTCTCTGATAATGAATTCTATGCATGATGCATAAGGATCCTTATGAACCACCCACCTGGAACAGAAAATGTATATAGTTGTGAAGGATATGAGGGAGCAACTTTTGGTGTTTCTAAAGCATAAATGTTATGGAGATAATATGTAGATTTTGGTGATATATGATAATATAGTAGTAATAACTTCTATTTATTAGGAATGATGTTACTGTTAGGGCATGACTTCTATATTTTCCTTTCTTTCTATTATGAATTATGTTACTAGTAGGACATGACTCACTTCTTTCTTACTTTCATGTTATTGCTTTAGCGTACTTATATGTGCATGCTTATTTTGACAATTTAAATGTGTAATAGTTGATGTTACAATTTCTAAATTTAATGCATATGCCCATAGGAAAAAAACAAGTATAGACAACCAATATAAAATTATAGAAGAGAATGGGAAGCTATGGTCAAAGAGGGTTCGACAAATTTCGGCTTATGTTGGTGCATATGCTACGCTATATTTGTGTAAAGAACAACGACACACCAGTGATTATAAATGTGTTGCATCGATGAATGATGTTTTACATGCAATTTTGCTTGCTGTTATGGCATGTTTAGAATGGAACTTCATGTGTTTTTATCAACTTTGTATTGAATTGCAAAGATATGGTTTGAGGGAAACTAGAGACATGGGGATACATGAAATGGTTGCAATTTTTTTGAATACTATTAGACATGTGCTAGGGAGTAGGCTGCAACAAGAAAGATTTCAGCATTCGGGAGAGACAATTCACAGGCATTTTCATAATGTCTTAGACGCATGTTGTAGGCTTACAATGTCAAATATCAAACCACAAGATCCTAAATTTGAGAATATTCACACAAAGATACGCCATAGTAATTGATACTAAATTGGAGCAATTGATAGCACACACATTCCATGCATTGTCAAAGCAAAAGAAAAAACAAAATATATTGGAAGTAAAGGAGTTACATTGCAATTGATGACACACACTTTCCATGAATTTTCCCTATCCACCTAAAGGTATGTTTATAAGTGCTACAATTTAATTATTGTTAAATAAAAACACATGTGTTGACATTAATCACATATTTCGTACAAATAAATATTATTTGGTGGGAGGATGTTGGCTATCCAACACTAATTGGCTACCTTGATCTATACAGATGTGAGCGTTACCATCTCCCTAATTTGTAAAGATCATCCAAGCTTGAAAATGACAATGAGACATTCAATTACTTGTATTTAAGTCTTAGGTGCACAATAGAAAGAATATTTAGGGTTTGGAAGAATAAGTTTACAATCTTACAGAAAATGCCTAGCTATGACTTTCCAACATAGGTTAAAATTGTTTGTGCTACTATGGCTATGCATGATTTCATTAGAAGAGCATCTATTTCTGATCATGACTTCATACAACATGAATAAACAAATAGGAGAGGAAGGGGTGAAATTAAGAAAGATAATTATAGTGTTTTAAGGGAAAAATCATATTAACTAATTTAACTAACATCCTTGATATTCTCAAATTAATTAATCAGGTCTTACATAAAGGATTATAGGAGTGTATTGGACAAGAGAGCCTAAGTTCCTTGAAGTCCAATATTTGTTCCTAGGATTCTATTATGCATGGGCTGGTCATTAGATTCAATTAACCAAAATTCACTAGTAGAAATAATACTTTTTAGACCGGCTAGGTTTTATATCTAGCGGTTTAGAAAGTCAGGCACGTACTTTCTAGACCAAATAATAGATGACGGTCAAAATAATAAAATTTTAAATTTTAAAAAATTAGAAAAGCCTAGATTTCAAAATCACTACAGAGAAATTATTTTGAGATATGGATTTTTCTGTTTTTTTTTTAATTTTATTTTTTAGAATGATAGCTTCTACAAAAAAAAAATCAATTTTGAGATACGGATGAGATATCATAGAAGAGAAGCTACGATTTCATGAGATATTCTCATAATAAAATCCATATCTCAATAAAAATAGAAGAAGATATATTTCAAAAAAAATGAAGAAAAAAGCATATATAATAAAATCGAAAGAAACAATTCAACAATAAAAATAGTAGAAGAGAAGAAAATATTAAATCAAATAATACATTCAAGTTTGCCAAATTTAGACAACAATAACATATATTTGATAAAATTAAAACATAAAGAAAAAGGAATTCGATGCTTTATCTTAGAATAAATTTGCACAGACAAGCAAAGATTTATGTAACATCATGATTTTTATTCTCCAAAATTTAATTATAATTAAGAAATAATTATTTATGATAAAAAAATTATAATTTAATTATTGGAATATAAATATTTTATTAAAAATATGATTTACGTAATAGAAGAAACTATAAAATATTATTATGTATTGTGAGGAAAATGAAATGAAGTAAAATATGGGAGGAATATGATTAAAGTAAAAAGTTAAAAAAATAAAATGTGAAAAAAAATAAATGAATAAAAAAGGAAGAAGATAAAAAAAAATAAAAGGATAAAGGGGCACATGGCCCCTTTAATCCTAGGGTGGGGGGGTTATATAAAAGGTTATTTAAGAAATTTACTCTAAAATATTTGTAAAATCTCAATGTTATCTTGAAATTTTTTTTGTTTTAATGTTGTCCTAAAAATTTTGAAACGTATCAATATTATTTCTAGAGCGAAGGTACAAATTTAGCAATAAACAACATCGCAATATGCATCTATAAGAACAATATATTTTCGGCTCACAAACTAGCAATAATCAATTTTTGTTATTGCAAATATAACAATGCCATTACCCATCCCAAACTGCCGTCAAATTTGGTTCATGTGGCATTCAAACTGCAATTGACCATTTGAAACGTGGAAGTTGGAGAAATAAATAGCTTGTTTAATTGCCAAACGTACATGTCTTATATCTTTAGATCTCGCACAACCAACCCCGATAAAGAAGAACGAAGTCGAGGCTTGCACAAAGAGTCCAACTGGTCAGGGGGCTTTTGTAAATCGATTTACACTTTACATTGTATAAAGTGTAAATCAATTTACATATACACTTTTATAGTGTAAATCGATTTACACTGTATGTAAATCAATTTACAGTGTAAATCCCACTCTGTCTCCCAATTACTATTACCAATCAGCCATATAAACAAGCCCATTTTCCAATCATCTAACTTTCAGAATAAAATACAATAACACAAATAATCTAACTTCCAAAGTCAAATACAACTAACGAAAACCATCTAACTTCCACAGTAAAAGACAACATACAAAAACCATCTAACTTCCAAAGTTAAACACAATTAACAAAAACCATCTAACTTAGAAAATAAAATACAATTAACAAACTCCATGTAATCACTAACAATGATATTGCCTTTTTAAATTTCAACTCCCACATCCTCATTTCACCATCACTCAGCTCATGTCTCTATTTAATATTTCTTAGTTCATCATAAATTTCCTCAATCTCTTCATTTAGCCTCATCCCATGCTCTCCTCTTCTAATATTTTTATTTTCATCATAGAGCCTATCAACGTCATCTAGCAGCCCCTTAATCATAGTATTTGCCCTCTCTCCAAAGTCACCATCATAACAGGAGAAATACCCATACCCACCATCCTGTGAGTATTCAAAACAATGAAATCAAAGCTAAAATCATAAAAATCTAGCATTCTCTACGCACCCCACACATAATTCACACTAATCAAAATACAACTTCATACCTGGTCGTAGTATGGACATCCGTAAACCTCCTACCTGGGTTCCTGTCAGTCCACGCCATCCATCGTGGTGCGACCAATTTGTGGTAGCAAATCCTCCTAGTAGCTTCATACTCATCCTCTTGACTTGGTTGTCTCAGTAAAGTAACCCTTCTTCTACATCTTTCCATCATCGTTGAAGATGTCCATGACGCCATCAAACCTCAAGCTCCCTGACTAGTTGGCCTCTCCATGCAAGCCTCAACTTCGTTCTTCTTTATCGGGGTTAGTTGTACGAGATCTAAGGATATAAGATGTGTATGTTTGGCAATTAAACAATCTATTTATTTCTTCAAATGCCACGTTTCAAACGGTCAATTGTAGTTTAAATGCCACCTGGACCAAATTTGATGGCAGTTTGGGATGGGTACCAGCGTTGTTATATTTGCAATAACAAAAATTGATTATTTCTAGTTTGTGAGCCGAAATATATTGTTCTTATGGATACACATTGCGATATTATTTATTGCTAAATTTGCACCTTCTCCCTTATTTCCAAATTAATAGACCAAACGATAGTTGACCCATCATGTTGATGTCACTTGCGCATCCATGTTACTTCCTTTTTCGAACTAGATTTCCAATTCAGATTCATGATTAAGAAAAATAAAAATTGTATAGGTGGTCTTCTCCTTCCCTCCCTCCCCAACACCCTCGATAACTCTATAATCTTTCAATCTTTAATAATAGCCTACCCATCCCTCATTTCCTCCTCCCATCCAAGATGAAAATAATGAAGAGATGCAAAAAAGGTGCTATGTGGGAATCACGTCTCCTGTTCTCCTCCTTGTTTGGCATTTTTGCCTCTGGTCTTTACAGTTCCAGTCCGGTCTTCCAATGGCGTTGTACTCTTCTCTTTGATTTTGATGAGGTGTCTGGCATTCATCTGGCCAAATCTTCAAGGTAGTTAACTAGGAATTATTGAGAAGACCTAGAGGGTATTTAAGAAGTTCTTGGATGGGTTTTTGAATAGTCAAGCTCCAAGTTGATTTTCCTAATGAGCTTCTAGGAACTCTGTAAAAGGGAGGATGACTTTGGGGAAAATCTCTTCATTGATGATATTAAACAAAATTTTCCATGGAGTCCTTTCCAAAATACTTTTGTTGCAACATGATTATATATACAAATGGGTCTGCCGGTACATGAATCAACACGATTTTTTTTATAGTTGATTTTCATACTCGGGAGAGACCGGCGTGAGGACACGCACGGAAGGATCAAGGTAGTGACTCTTCTCTCATGTTGTGTATGATACTTGGTATGCATGTTTATCATTGTGAATGTGTTATCGGCCATAAGGCATTACAGCGCAAGCAATTCAGCGTGAGCCGTCGTAGGGGGGCAATGATCATGATACCTACCCCGATCGTTGTATCTGCCGTTGTAAGTGCCGAGGCTGATTATGGAATTGTGGATTCCTGTTTGATTATCCAGCCCGTAGGGCTGCATGTTGTGAAATGTTTTATATAGATCCCAGTTGTGGTGATATATGTGATATGTTCATGTGGATGTGCAATACAGCATGTAGTTCAGCGTGAGCCGTCGTAGGGGGCAATGCCCATGATACCTACCCCAGCCATTACAACTGTTGTTGTGATTGATGTGTGTTATATGGATGATTTACTTTCATGCTTTGACGTTGTGTATATTATGAGTGATTTGTTACTACGGGGATTCTTTAGAATCTCACTCTCCCAAAAACACAAATTTTTAGACAGGGCTGAAGGATCCAAGGGAAAGCGAGCGACGAAGAGTAGTTAGAACTCTGGGCAAGGAGTTTTATTTTTGGAATATTTGGTTATCATGTATAAATTATTTGGATGTTTTTGGAAACAATTGTATATATTGAGATTCGTAGTGTAGTTTTGTGTAATCCCCAAGTAAAAGGGAAAAAGTTTATGGGCTTGTGCCTCTGTATAAACCCTTTGTTAATCAATGGAACCCGAGTGTGTCAGAAATTTATACTGTACTCTGATATGAATGAATGAAATTAACCTATACAGGCCATTTATGTATTGAAATGTGAATATGAGACCACTATGAACAGGTTTTGAAAAAGTTTTTGAAAACCCTAATTTTGGGAAAATGTACTTTCTTTAAGTCCCAAATCATCTATGGTCTCTAATTCCATATTAACCATGTGTTTATAAACATAAATCTCGGCCTTAACCGTGAAGGGGGTTACAGAGGGAGGGATGAAGAGTAGAAATACAATTTTTTTTAGGAAAAAGGACACACATATACCATGTGGACTTTGTAACACCCCGATTTTCGATTAAGGACTAATGATAATTATTGAGAATAATTATGTGTTTTATGGCAATAATAATTAATAAGCCATAATTAGTAGAAATTGAAAGAGTGAAATTGTTGGGAATTAGTTAGTGATTAATAGAGAAATTAATTACTAGCTAAGAGAAAATGAGATGTGTGATTAAAATGATCAATGGCTAGGATTGATTGTGTAGTTGGGCAAGGGGCATAATCATGTGTATGTGTGTGCATGTGAGCCCATGAGAGTTGAAGTGAGATGGTGACAAGTGGTAAAGTGTGGACCCTTGGATGTGGGATAAGTGATGTGAGACACATCATCATCATCTCCATCTTCTCTCTTCTCTCTCTCTTTCGTTTTCTCTCTCTTGTGCGGCAGCCATGGAGCTTGGGAGGGAGAAAGGAAAATCTGGTTTTTGAGGTAGGCAATTGGCCTCTTTAACTCAAACTCTTTTCTCTAATGTTAATCCTTGAGTTGAGAGCTTCAATTTGATGGTTGTAGCTTCTCCATTGGTGGTGATTTGAAGAATCACGAAAATATAAAGCTTGGAGAATCAAAGAGTGTCTTTGAGAAAGTGGAAAAGGTATGTGAAACCAATCCTTCTATCTATGTTTCATGCCAAATGATTAAGTTTGGAATTTCTGGAATTATTGCCCTAATTTCGAAAATATGGGTCAATGGGTAGTTTGTCATGTTATGGTTATGGAAATGGTGTATTGGTATGAGTTTTGAATAGATAGAATGGATTTGGGATTAAAATGTGTGAGGTTGTTGATTTAGAGAATTGAGGATTATGATGCCCTAGACCAAAGCATATTAATGGAATGGGATTTTGGTAATTCTATTGATTCCATTGAATTCAGTGAGTGTTTTTGTGTGGGAGTAGCTTTGGTAGAAGTTTTGGGTCCATTAGGATCAATTGGGCAAGTGGTAGGAAATGTGGTATGTTTTGCTACGTTTTCTGGAATCTGATAGATTCACTCGAGCAGACAGGGGTGTGCTCGAGTGAGGGATGAATGTTGCTCGAGTGAGCCGTGTGTGCTCGAGTGATATGTGAGTTTTCCCCTTTGTTCTGCTTCGAGTGCGCCTGGGATTTATGAATAATGCTCGAGTGCATTGTCTTGTGCTCGAGTGAGGGAAGAACATGCTTGAGTGAGCTTGGGGCTGCTCGAGTGAAGGTGTGAGTTCAGAGTGAAGGGTTGCTTTCGGGTCTTCACTCGCTGGCTGATTGCAAGAGTGTGCCCTGACACTCGCGGGCATAGCCGTTTCACCCGAGCACTAGAGGTCATGCTCGAGTGAGCTTGTGCCTCAGGTGTGGGTGGTGCTCTCGGGTTGTCACTCGCGGGTAAGGTGCTCGAGTGAGCCTTCTCACTCGCGGGTAGGAGGTGATTGTGCTCGAGTGAGGATTTTGTGCTCGAGTAATCCCGGCCTTGTAGAGCGTTGTGTGCTCTCGGGTCCTCACTTCCTGGACTTCACTCGCAGGTGCTCGAGTGAGGCATTTGGCCTTGTGCTCGAGTGAAGTTCAGCGTGCTCGAGTGATCCTCTTCAGTGAAAGTTCTTGTGCTCTCGGGCATGTGCTTTCTGTCTTCACTTCCTTGTGCTCGAGTGTTGTCCGTACCAATGCTCGAGTGAGGGCATTTGTGCTCGAGTGATGTCCGTACCAATGCTCGAGTGAGAGCTTCTGTGCTCGAGTGAGGCAGTGAAAAATATCAAGTTTGAGTGTTCAAAAGGGGATCTTTGGGGATAGTCTTCCAACCCTTTAGAGCTATCGATTGAGGTGTTTGAGGGTACTTAAAGAGCAATAATGATAACCAACTTGAGTGTCTAAAAGTTAAGGAATTGGAAAAAGGGATTAATCCTATGTCCTCGATTTTGGTTATAGGATTTGATGATTTTCCTGATCGTGAGCAGTCGGAGCTGGAGCTTACGTGGAAAGAGTGTAGGGAACTTACCTCTCCTGCATGTATTGATAATTGTATTTGTGTATTGATGCATGTTATTGCTTTGCATGATTATGTGAAACATGTATGAATGATTGTAGCTCTGTTTCTAGTTATGCTATGGCCATGAGTCTGTTGTTGAAACATTGAGCATGCGGATACATCATTATGTGAACATGAGTTATTGTGATGCAAGCATGTCATGCATTAAATACTTATCTGCATGCATATTGGTATCTGTTTCCTACTGAGATTCCCCAGAATCTCACCCTCCCCTATCAACATTTTAGACAGGGAAGGAAGATTGAGGATGAAGCAAGCATCCAAGGTCGAAGAGGACTCGTTTTGGGTGAGAGCTTAGTAGTTGGTTATCATTGCGTAAATGAGAATATGTATCTATATATTTGGATCAATATTTGGTTATGTATTCGAGTAGGTTGTGTAATCCCTAATCGATGAGTTGTATGGGCTAATGTGCCCTATGAGTATTGAGCGAAGATATGATCCCGGAATTGTCAGGAATTTATATTGCGTACTCTGATAATTGTATAAATGTAATATATCTTCGCATAGTAATTATATTCGGAGTGTGAATGTGAGACCATGATTTAAATGATTTCGAAATGCATTTGTGAAAACCCCGTCGGGTTGATGGGTTTATAAATGATGTTTTGTCTTATTGGTCTCTATTTCACTTTAATCGCGTAATCCGGATATTAATTACGGCAGGGGGTTACAGACTTTCAAAATCCAGAAAATTCTATTAACCCTTGCAAGGATAAAGAGGGGATTGAGGGGGAATCTGGGTATTTTATGTCTGTGACAAATGACCAAAATGCCCCTAGATTAAAAATTCACCCTCTTTTTTCCTCCTTATCTCTCCTTCCTCGGCTCCTCTCCCTATCTTCCACTTCCCGTTCCATCTTGCTCACAGCCTCCCCTTCTGGCTTCCAAGGGTCGAATTGATGAGCCCAAAGAAGGAGCTTTTCTCCACCCAATGGTGATTTAAGGACCAATGGAGATGGTGATTGTGGTGAAAACGACAGATCTGAGTAAAATAAGATAGAGATGGAGATGATAGAGAAAGAAATCGATGGCGGTGGTGGTGAAATAGACAATGGCGATAGTAGTGAAGTCAAAGACTGTCTCCCACTCCAATTTCCTTCTCTATCTTCTCCATTTTAAAATTTTATCATCCCCTCCAGCTCAGATTTCTGTCGGTGTTGGTGGACGAGAGAACGGCTAATGCCTTTCGATAGTGGTAGTGTGTGACCTCCAGCGATGGTCATGGAAGATCTGATGGTAAATGCAAGATGCATCGAAATCGCCTTTCCCATCACCGATTCTTGACTTGTTTGTCCATTTCGAGTTGGTTATGCTGACTCAGTGAGTGCTGGTTGAGGAATTTGTGACGAATCTCAATAGCAAAAGCGGGAAGGTGCTTATGGGTCCGAGAGGAAAGAGGAAGAGGATTCTAGGATTATTCGTACAACACTCTTGCCTCTTTACAAGCATTGATTTCCCTTTGTTTAGTTCATATTTGATGTTCATTACTTGAATCTGTCATCCATTGCCGTTCTATTTTTGGATC
Source organism: Inga oerstediana (assembly GCA_963210345.1). Classification (NCBI taxonomy): domain Eukaryota; kingdom Viridiplantae; phylum Streptophyta; class Magnoliopsida; order Fabales; family Fabaceae; genus Inga; species Inga oerstediana. The sequence goes on along the minus strand of OY723401.1, from coordinate 62,792,068 downwards.
TTGTTTATTTGAACCTCCTATATGTTTTTCCTACATTTCTCCTTCGGCCTTGTTTTTTCTTGTTACAGTGGTAATTGATTCACCGAGTGGATGCCCATTGTCTTCTTTGATTGTTTTGAAATTTGAATTGCTTCTTAAAGGATTAACTAAAAATGTAATGGTTTTGACAAAATTCAAAATGGTTTTGACAAAATCAATAAGTACTAACAATATGTGTAAAATGGTTGATAAAGAGTTTTGGGTTGTGACCAATAGAGTAATGGGATTGATGAAATGAATAGTGGTATTGACGAAATCTGTAATGGTTTTGACAAAATCAATAAGTGCTAACAAAATGTGTAAAAGGATTGACAAAGAGTTTGGGGTTGTGACCAATTGAGTAATAAGATCAACTAAAAGAGCAATGATTATAACAAAATCTATAATAGTTTTGACAAATCCAATAGCTACTGACAATATGTGTAAAAGAATTGAGTACTGGGGCATTTTGGTCTTTTCTCCCAAACATGAAAAACTTAGATGTTCACCCCATCCCTTTTCTGTCCTTTACATATTTTATAGACTTTTTGGGTTTTGGAAGTTGAAATGGTATTTATATGTCTTTCCCCCCGCCCTCTTTTTTAATGTTTTTACTAATGAATTTGACTTGGAAAAGAATGACGTGGATGCCACATGCCGCATTAGCATAATGGGGTCAACTAACATTTGACCATTTGGGCTGTTAACTTGGGGATAACATTTTTATATTTTGAGACTTCTGTGACGATATTGCGACAAAAAAAAAACTTCTAGAGCAATATTGAGATCTTGTAAACACTTCTAGGAAAAATTTTCACATTAAACCCCCACCTATAAATTCATTTAGCACTAAAATAATGACTCTGGAGGCAATAGTAAGAGTGGCGAGAAACAGCACCATGGTTCTTCATTGTTCTTCAACTATACTCCTTTTCTAAATAATTTTATCTTCCTATTGATAGTATTTTTGTACTGATTGGAGAAAATTTTTGGGCTAGGTTTTGGGTAAGTTTTAAATTTTGTCAATAGATGACTATAGAAATGTAGGAGGAGGTGGTTAATTAATTTTAATAAGTTTATATTTGTTATTTGATTGTTATGAGATTTTATAATTATTTTTTATATAATAAACAGTTTATAAATTATTTTATATAGGACTTTTTTTAGCCATTAAATATGGGTTAAACAACCTATTTGGATTATTTGAGGTATTATTGAATTTTTAATCAGTTTAGATTATTGGATAAATTGAAGATTCATAATTTAAAATAGGTTAATGTGCAAATTTGTCATGGAAGTTTTCATTAAGGAACAATATTACTTTGGAAGCTTTTTTAGGTTTAATATTGTCCCCAGAAGTGTTAAAATGAAGTAATGTTGCCCTTTTTCGTTAAAAAGTTAACAGTCAATGTTAATTTTTTAACAGTCAACATTAGTTTTTTAATGGTATAAGGTCATACCTAGGCGGGGAGCTGGCCCAGATCCAGGCTATAAAATCCCTTCCTTAAAACTCAATACTTCGTAGACTTAATCAAATCATTTGATAATGAACAATACTATGGCGTAAAAAAGAAAAGCTTAAACCTGAAGGTCTACCATAGTAAAAAAAATTACAACTCATCTTTCATAAGTTAATTATAGTAGAAAAAGAGTTCAACAAGTCATTTGAAAACACTACCATGGTAATAAAGGAATTAAATCACTCCAAAGATCTATCCAAGATGGAAAAGAACAAGCTAGTAATTTAAAATTTATCATGGATAATAAAACTCTTCTCATAACTTCACAAACTAAACTATAATTACTAACACACTTGGACCTTGGACTTCTCGAAGTCCAAAATATAATAAATCGACTATAAGCCCAATATCAAATTCAATTATCAAAACACTTAAACAACAATTTTCTCAAATATCTACTTGAGTTATCTATCCACAATAGAAAATAGTATAACCCAAACCATAATATCACATCAGAGTACGCAACATGAGCCCTACAGTGGCAATACATAGCAATTCATCACATAAATAAATAGAATGAGCCTTTACTAAAATTATCACAATAATCAAACCTCCAAAGCATTTCCTAATTGACTAGCAGGAGAACTATTACCTGAAACTTGTTAAATCAATGGGGTGAGACAAAAGCCTCAGAACTAGCTATCCAACTCATTACACATTCTAATATGTGCTCGTGAGATGACAAGTGGAACAATTTATAAATCAAAGTATTAGTAATATTATTCACAAAATTCGATATCGCAAGTTCCATATCACAAATTTCATATCACAAATCATGTATCACAATCTTTATGTCACAAATTTCGTATCACCATTTTCGTATCACGATTTCCATAACACAATTTCAACATCAGGAATTATGTATCACAATTTCATATCAAGAATTCCATATCACAAATTCCATGTTACAAATTCTATATAACAAATTCCATATCAAAATTTCCAATTTCCTAAGTTTCCTCCCATCAATTCAACTGAACCACCTTATTTCCACAGAATAGATCCATGCGCTTAGTTTTTATCCATATCACGGGCCACTCAAAAAGCTCACCGGTCACGTGATGAAGGTCGGCCAAAATCCACAGAGCATATGCCCGAACCATGGGTCTTTTCCCTTTGTTGAACTAGTGGGGTGTCACAGCCCTTCATTGAACCATAGGGCAGTCCCTCATTGAACTAGTGAGACAATCCCTCATTGCACTAGTGGGATGTCGTAGCCCCTCATTGAACTAGTGGGTCCCTCATTAAAGTAGTAGGATAGTCCCTCACTGAACTAGTGGGACAATAGAAAGCTAACCATCGCGCACTAATGAAGGCTATACCACGTGGTAGAATATAATACTACATCTTATCCCAATCCAATCATCACAAGAATTATTAATAAATAGCTCAACGGGAATTTCTCAAGATGTCCACATTCATATAATGATATTCAAATCATCTTCATACATATGACATGATGTCTCAATTCTTAGCTCATATATATATATATATATATTACAATTAAAATTATAAGGTTCCACAAGGCAAGTTTATATCAAAATACTCATCAATATCGTGATAACTTTTTCAATCTGAATAAACATTTACTTATTGAAATATCTAAACAATTTCAATATACCATTTTCATTCTAATAATCATTTCACAAAATACTCACAAACAATATACCAACACACATAACAAGTGGAAAGTGGTTACCTCTTGCCAAAGTTAAGTTTATCACAAGAATCCAAGCTCCAAGCTCAACCACAATTCAAAAATCAATCTATAACAATCAATTATAACCACAATTTAGTTTCAAACTAATTGAGTGGTTTACAAAAATAATTTAGAGACTTAAAGTCCCTCTAGAAGCACCAACTCTCATGTTTGGTCATTCATAAGCAACCGAATTACCAAACCTCATAATCACATTATCAATATCAACTTAAAATTTAACTCCAAAAATTAAATTCTATTTCAAATCTTCATATAAACTTCAGATTGTCAACTTTAATATAAATTTTCAAAATTCTCAATTTACTACCATAACTCAATTTCTCTATCCCAATAATATTTCCATCATCTAATAACAACTTTATTTCATCCATTAAAATTATTGATAATAATACTCTCCTCCATTCATCCTTAAATCCTAAAAATTTACTCACTTTAAATCCTTAAGAAAAATAACATAAATAACTATTTCTTAAAATCATCTTTCTCATTTCATTTCTTCCTTCAATTAACTTTTTCATACATATTACAAATATTAAACTATAACTATCTCCTCAATTTCTTCCAAAACACCCAATTTTCAATACCAAACAATATAACTTCAATCTACATAATTATTATACAATTCGGTATTACTCAAAAAGCTAAATAAATAGTCAATTTAATTATATAGACTTAAAGTTTCCAACTCTACCTTTAACTTTCAAATATCTCTTTTAATGACTAAATCTCCAATCCAATATAAATAATATCTTTTCCAAATCCTAATATCTCATTTGAACTAATAATTTAACCTATAATTACTCAAATAGAACAAAATCCTCAATTTCTCCAACTTAGGGTTTACTACTACAAAATATAGATTTAGCGGCGCTAATCTTATACACTTCTTCAAACAAGTGCCGAAGGAGACTTCTATCATTTTTTTAAATAAAATACATGTGGCAGCTATGACGCTTTCTTGGTCGAGCACATAGCTACCTAATACCTTATATGGCGCTTGCCTGGGGAAGTGCCATACAAGGAGTTATTGTTTTAAAAAAATAGACCCTTTGTATGACACTTACCAGGACAAGTGCCATAAGTTGGTCTTATTTTTTATAAAAAAATTATAGACCTTATATGGCGCTTGCCTAGTCAAGCATCATACAAAACCACCCTTAAAAGTTTCAAGGCGTCATACAGAGGTAGGCTAATGGATTCAAAGGCATTTGAGAGTCAAGCGCATTTGAAACTAAAGGCCTTCAAAGGCGCTTGAAGATGAAGTCCCATTGAAGGCATTTGCTAGGCCTTCAGTGGCGCTTGATGAATCAAGCGCCATGGAAGGCTAATAATGCATTAGCCTGTAATGATCAAGCGCCATTGAAGGCCTTAGCTTTCCAAGGCCATAATGGAGCTTTAAAGGCACTTGATGCTTAAGCGCCTTTGAAGGCCTTAGGTTCTTTTTTATTATTATTTTTATTATTAAAAGCTATGGCGCTTGCTGCTTTCCTTCCCCGCTTTATTTTAAAAAATTTATCCAACCCGCCATATATTTTCTTCTCACTTATATGTACAAATCTAGATGCGGAAGTTATCGCTTTATTGCCTAAGTCTCTCATGTTCAAAGAAATACGCAATCCCATCCGATTGAAAAGCTTACACCAAAGCTTGTGGTAGCGGAAGTTATCGCTCTATTGCCTAAGTCTCTCATGTTCGAAGAAATGCGCTGTCCAATCAGATTGAAAAGCTCACACTAAAGCTTGTGGTACTAGAGAAAATAAGTGCGACTGTGGTAGCCTCTTCTGTAAGTACATATTGAATTCCCAAATCTTAGAAGCTTTTTTCTTCTTATTGTCTCCTCCTACAGAAACTCCCTTGTAAATATTTTTCTTTTTTTAATACAGAAGCTTTCATCGATTAGCACTATAGTTTCCTTTTTTATATTTTAAGTTTAAAATTTGTCATGAAATTTAGCTTGTAGTTTTATGTGTACTTATAATTTCTTTCAGGTATTTGCTTGAAGTTACAACTCTCTCTTGTTAAACATCTTATACATTGTAAGTTTTTTAATTTTTGAGCTTACAAATATAATTTTATTAGTTGTTACTCGTTGAATTTGCTCAATGTAGTTCTCTTTTTGGAGTTATTTCATTCTGATTTGGTTTGATTTTGTTCATTTTGCTATGAATTTGTATTGTAAAATACAGAGTTCATTAGGAAAAGAAACAATTACATAAAATTATTTTTTTTTGAAGAAAAATACTTCCTATGACGCTTTTTTGGAGAAGTGCCATAGGAAGTGATATGACACTTCTCCTGAAAAACGTCATAGGAAGTGTGACCCTTCCTTAAGGAAATGCCATAGGAAGCTATTTTTTTTACAAGAAAAGAAACAAGCTATGACGCTTCCATAGATTTAAAAAGCGCCATAGCTTTTTTTTATGATGCTAGAAGCTATGGCGCTTCTCAAACGTCATAGTATTCTTAAAAATAAGGGCCACTTATTATATTTTTTGTAGTAGTGGTTCCAACCAAAATACTCATTGTCATTTTATAAGCTTTAACAACATTCTACACCGATTAAACATTAATTATAACTTTAATAAATATAACTCAATGATCAAACTCAAGTTTAATCGGTAAAATTAACATATTCGCTCTTAACATTATTCTAATATTCAAATCCTAACTTTAAACCTCTCAAATAATACAATATAAACTGATTAAATATAAATATTTACTCACATATACATTTCTATAGTTCCATTTGTTGAAATTCAACACTTGCTTCAAACACTAATCTTTAAACTTGTCTGGCCTTCAATGAAATTTATATTTTTAGAAAGCTCTAGATGGATAGAAAAATATTTATAAAATAAGTGTTGAGGTTGTAAGAATTTTTTAGAATAAAATAGAACTCAAAACTATCTTAAAGCACCATTCATGGAGAAGTGAGATTGCAGACGCCTTAGAAGACGAAAAGCAAGACAGAGAAGTTTATGGCGAGGTGAAGAATTGTGGGTGTGGATATATATTAAAGAGGAATGGGGCCCACATCTTTATATTATTATATTCCACTTTTATTCTATTTTTTTATATACATATGCATGCATGCATGCGCGCGCACACACACACATATTCTTTTTCAGGTACCTTTCTTATTTATTTTTTGTTTCTTTTTTATTTTTTAAGTTCACTTATCTTTTATAATATAGAGAAAACTCTTAATATCCTCAAGCTCATATTTTGGCATCACAAAATCTCTAAATCATTCTCTTAAACAAATCATCATTTACCAAAATTCTCCAAAAATCCAAAATTAAGTTCTATTTGTGTCTTTCATTTACAATAACATTTTTTTTATATTTATAAATAGAAATAATAATTTCATTAAATTCAACTCATCCTTAATAAATATATATTAGATTCAATTTTCAATCACATCTCAAAGTTCCACTATTCTCTTGATTTTATACTTCTAGATCTTCTCTAAGCCCCAAATTACTTAATAAATCACATCCCAATAGCACTTAATTACTATAAATAAAAATTGGGATGTTACACAGGCAGGGGACAAGGAAGGAAGACGGAGCTTGAGGTGTAGTGTGATCCTGGTCGGGTCATACTACACTTGAAGTCCCAGTCCACATCAAGGTGTAATAAGGGGGTGTTTTGTTGGAAGGAATATCTAGGCATGCAAGTGTTCTCCATGAGCTTATACTTTGTTAATTACAATAATTATCTGTGTTTTCACTTGGCTTCATTTGTGTATAGTGATGTGAGTAAGTAGGGATTAGGTTGTGTCCTTATGCAGCAGGGACGTGTGGTGGCCTATGCCTCTCGACAGCTCAAACCTCATGAAATGAACTATCCCACTCATGATTTAGAGCTTGTGGCCATTGTGTTTGCTTTAAAAATTTGGACGCATTATTTGTATGGCGTGGCGGTAGAACTGTACTACGACTACAAGAGTCTAAAGTATTTGTATGACCAGAAAGAGTTGAATATGAGATAGCGCCGGTGGATGGAGTTGTTTAAGGACTACAACCTGAAAATCAAATATCATCCGAGTAAGGAAAATGTAGTCGCTGGTGCTCTTAGCCGAAAGACGATACTTGTGGCAACAATGATGATACAAGAGGGGAAATTGATTGAAGATTTTCGCGATTTGAATTTGTCGAACCAGATCATCTGTGCCAACTACACTGTTTCCCAAGGGGAAAGTGATTTGAGAGCTGAGATTGAAGAAGCACAGAGGCAAGATGGTTGGATACAGCGAAATCTGGCTAGAATTGAACAGGGAGAAGCTCAGGGCCGTTATTTGTCACCTAGTGGACTAATTTGTTATCAAAAGAGAATTTGTGTTCCACTTAAGGTAGAGTTGAGGTAGAAGATTCTAGACGAGGCATATAAGAACCGGTACACTCTTCATCCTGGTATGACCAAGATGTACTATGTAACCCCCTTCACGATTAAGGCCGAGATTTACGTTCATAAACACGTAATTAAGTTTAAATTAGAGACCGTAAGATGATTTGGGACTTATTCAAATTAAACTTCCCAAAATCAGGGTTTTCAAAAACTTTTACAAAACCTGTTCACAGCGGTCTCATATTCACATTTCAACACATAAATGGCCTGTACAGGTCGATTTCATTCATACATATCAGAGTACAGCATAAATTCTCAACACACTCGGGTTCCATTAATTAACATAAAGGGTTTACACAAGAGCACAAAGCCCATAATTCATACCCTTTACTTGGGGATTACACAAAATCTAATATATACAATCATTTCTACCAAAAATATCCAAATGATATACAATGATAACCATTAACCAAATAAACTCCTAACACGAAGCTCTACCCGCTCTTCGTCACCCGCTTGCCTTTTGATCTTTCATCCCTATCTAAAAATGTTTAATTTTGGGAGAGTGAAATTCTAAAGAATCCCTGTAGTAACAAATCACTCATAATATGCACAACATCAAAGCATGAAAGTAAATCATCCACACAACACACAGCAATCCCAACAACAGTGACAATGGCCGGGGTAGTATCATGGGCATCGCCCCCCTACGATGGCTCACGCTAAACTACTTGTTGTATTGCACATTCACATGAATATATCACATATATCACCACAGTTGGGATCCATATAAAATATTTCACAACACATAGCCCCACGGGCTGGATACTAAACACAACACGCAGCCCCACGGGCTGGATCTCAAATAGGAATCCACGATTCCATAATATAGCCTCGGCACTTACAGTGGTAGATACAACGGCCGGGGTAGGTATCATGAGCATTGCCCCCTACGACGGCTCACGCTGAACTGCTCGCACTGTAATGACCTATGGCCGATAACAAATTCACAATGATAAACATGCATACCAAGTATCATACACAACATGAGAGAAAAGTCACTACCTGAGTGCTTCCGTGCGTGTCCTGACGCCGGTCTCTCCCGAGTAAGGCAAATGTCGTATCCTAGAATCATAATTAGGGACGAAGAGTCAATCCTCTATTCCAATTCTCAATCACTTCTTAATACTTAATTGGTTATCATTATTACTCCTTTAAAACTCTAGAACACCTCTAACAATAGCCCTAAGGGGTTGGAAGAACTACCCCAAATATCTCCTTTTTGGAAACACAAACTGACATTTTCTACTGAGGCACTCAAGTGAAGATGGCCTCACTCGAGTGAGATTGTACGGATACTCGAGTGAAGGAAACCTCACTCGAGTGATGGTAAGGTTTGCACTCGAGCACCAGAGAGTGAGAGATAGCAAGTGAATACCCGAGAGACAAAGAAGCTTTTCAGAGACTATAACACTCGAGCACACTGGACCTCACCCGAGTGAAAGCCAAATGCCTCACTCGAGCACCTGAGAGTGAAGTCCAGAGAGTGAGAACCCGAGAGCATAAGGGAAATGGCAGTAGCTCAAATGGCTCACTGCACTCAAGCACAACATAGCTCACTAGAGCAGATACCCCATACCCGCGAGTAAGAACGCATACTTTTGCACCATGCCTGCGAGTGACAACCCAAGAAGCAAGTCCTTGGTGTCAAATACACCAGTCACTCGAGCATAAGGAGACTCACTCGAGTGATATTCATCCCTCACTCGCAAGTGAGACTATACACTCTTGGATTTTCCAGAAAGCACAACAGAAAAACTGAAGGGAAAACAGAATTTATGCACAGCACTCGAGCATGGATCAACCTTGCCTGAGTGATGATCATCCCCCACTCGAGTGAATCCCAAATCACTCGAGTGATTCTATCAGAACTAAAAAACGCAGAAAACAGACCAAACTTCCTAACACTTGCCCAATTGATCCCTATGGACATAAAACCTTACCTAAAGCCATCCCCATAGAAAAACACTCAACAAACTCAATGGAATCATTAGAATCATCAAAATCTTACTCCATTATCATGCTTTAGGTTTTGGGCAACAAAATCAACAATATACCAATCTCATCCAAACATCACATTCAATCACCAATCAATCTATCTATCCTAAACTCATTCCAAAATACCATTCTCATGCCAAAAACATACCAAATGAACAGTGGCACTCATTTTCAGATTCAAGCCAAAATCTCCAGAAATTATAAACTACTTCAAATGGCATGAAACTTAGATAGATAGATTGGTTTAACATACCTCTTCAACTCTCCAAAAACACTCTTTGAAGCTCATAACTCAAGGATCAACATTTATGAATGGTGTTTGAGCAATGGAGGGCATCTACTTACCCAAATCACAAGCTCTTCTTTCTCTTTGCCCAACTTGGCCATCGAATTTGCAGAAGAGAGAAAGAGAGAGAAAACGAGAAAGAGAAGAGAGATGGAGTGTGGAGGAAGAAGGAAAAACAATGATGGTACTCCCTCCATGCTGCCAGCCGAACAAGAGAGGAGAGGAAGGAGAGAGAAACAATTGTTTAATCAATTTGACCTTCACACTCATACACCCTCTTTTGCCACATGTCACAATGCTATTGGTTCTTACCAATTAAGTCACCAATTAGCTTCTCTAATCTCTCCATTAGCCATTTATTCACACATTTCATTTCCTTTTAGTTAGTAATTAATTTCTCCCTTAATTACCAACTTATGGCCAATAATTTCATTCCTCCAATTTTTCACTAATTATGACATATTAATTAATATTGCAATAAAACAAATAATTATTCCAATTAAATTCATAATTATCCACAATAATCAAGATTAGCCCTTAATCAAAAATTGGGATATTACATACTATAATATGAAATCTGTGTATTGGTGGCCAAGTTTGAAGAGTGATGTGATGAAATATGTGGCACGGTGTCTCACTTGTCAGAAGGTAAAGATCGAGCACCAGAGACCACCAGGTTTGCTGCAAAGTCCTGAGATTCTGGAATGAAAATGGGAAAGTGTGACTATGGATCTTGTGGTGGATTGCCTAGGATCAAGCACTATGATGTGGTCTGGGTGATTGTGGACCGGTTAACGAAGTCGATGCACTTTGCTAGTTACTCTCCAGAAAAGTTAGCAGAGATTTATATCCAAGAGATTGTAAAACTCCATGGCATACTGAAGAATATCATTTCTGACCGAGATCCCCTATTCACTTCAAGATTTTAGAAGGCAATGCATGAAGCCCTGGGAACTCAATTGAGATTTAGCACGGCCTATCATCCCCAGACGGATGGACAGTCAGAGAGGACTATTTAGACACTGGAAGATATGCTACGTGCATGTGTCCTCGACTTTAAAGGGAGTTGGGATCGCTTCCTTCCACTTGCGGAGTTTACCTACAACAACAGATATCATGCGATCATTCAGATGGCACCGTATGAAGCGTTGTATGGGAGGAAGTGCCAATCACCCTTGTGTTAGAATGAATTATTTTAAAGGAAGCTGTATGGGCCAGAGCTTGTTGATCAGACCTCAACACAGATCTGTATAATTCGTAAGAGGCTTCTTGCAGCTCAGAGTTGACAGAAAAGCTACGCTGATAAGAGAGGTACACTCTGTCGACATTTATCAAAACCCTTCGAACTGTGGAATTAGGTGAAACCTCATCAATGAACTCGTACTTCCGTGCCATTATAGGATTATAGGACACGGTTGAAGATACACAGATAAGCGATATAAATACTACTAGTAATAACTGCCAACTAACCGCTGTTTATGTAATTATACCTCAGCAACCCTAAAAGAAATCATCCTCGATATGAAGAAGTTGATATGCCACCCATCGTAAATATATGGCCCTTTGACATAGTACCGTGAAATATGAGCAAACAAAGGATTGCATCGCCAAGGGACACTATAGGCAACCTATGGGTATCTTATGGCTATATTTTAAATGCTTAAGGTAACAAACTTGCCGGATTAAAACTTCATATGTATCAATATAATTTTTAGCAACAAACATCATAGGTAATCTGTGATTACATTATACTCTCGATAAATAGTCGAATGCAAGTGTAGTTGCGACGTCGTTTTAATACTTACGTGTGACCATTGGCAATTAGAAATTTAGTTAACCACTAGAAAATGACATCTCTTTAACCTCACCAGGGGTCTAATCGCCTGAATAGTCGCATATCGATTGGCTGGTTCTTCAGTGACCATGGGTAATTATGTACATTCACATAATGGTAACCAAGATCCCTGCGATGACACGTGGTGGTTAAGGGAAGCTCTACGAAATCCCGACAGCTAGATTAGCATGTACTCCCAACCCTCATCATCCTATTAACTTGGTCACATTCAAACTGAAAACTATTTCATCCTAACTAGAACAGCGATTTCGAAAACCCTAACCCCCAAATAACGAAAACTACCACGCAATGGCAAAAAGGAAATCGACAAAGTAGACCTAGGCAAAGGAAATGATGGAGACAAAACGCAGCAGCAAAACCATGGGGGAGGAGAAGGAGGAACGGTCGAGGCCAGTTGTATCGGACGGACATCGACCATGAAAGGCAAGAGAAAGCAATCGGCCCTGCCCCGTGCAAACCTCCTCAGCGAACGTTGAAGAGGCTGGCAATTGGCCTGAAGAAGGAAATAGAGCACACCGACTACAAGGATCAGGAGGTGTCACTGGTGGCTATTACTTCTAAGGATGAGTTCACATCAACAGACATGGAAAAAGTAGCACAATTCACCCTACACCCACCCGTTCCTGGGAGGGGGAAGAAGGAGAAGTCCCCAAAATCTACACCAATGAGGGAAACTCAACTTCACCCTCCTGCTCAGCACCTGAGGAGAGTCACAAACATGTTGACGGCAACCGCTGCGGTTGAGGCTCCTGTTGCTAAGGCCAATATTAAGGAATCCGACCAATCGAGCCAAAACTTGAACACCCCTGACGCGCCTACTTTGAAGGACTCCTTGGATTTGGGTATGGACAAAGAAAAGTATAACACTCAATTTTCCCATAGAACCTTTTGCCCCATTGTTTCCGTTAATATGCTAAAGTTGTTGGCTTCAACCAGCTACGACATGACTAAATATCTTGGACAATTTGAGAAAATGATGAAAGTGTCAATGAGCTACAGCCCAAAAATGGTGAGTCACTTTTATTGTAATTTGGAGTCTTTTCCAGTTTATAGTGGTGCCTCTCTGCGGAGCAATTACCTCGAAACTACGATGAGGGGGAAATATATTAGGCTAACTCCGGCGGACATCAATTCTCTATTGGGCACTAATAATATTGTGGGCCATCTGTCGACGCCCTTGAACACTGAACAGATTCACCATTTACTGAGTGGTAGCGACGACTATCCAGGGCAGCTAAAGCTTAAACCAACTGACTTGCTAGACCACGTAAGGGTTATTCACTACATTTAGTCTTGCTGCCTGGTTAATAAGTCACACTTAAACGATTATGACTACTCTATGCTGGCCTCCATCGTGGCAAAGGAAAAGAGAGATGTTAGTGCAATGATATTCGATAAGATGTAAAAGGTGGTTGACTCAAAGTCCACACAAACTCCACTTCCATACCCACAGCTTGTGTCATACATTTTGTCAACTCATAACATCCCTTACATTAAGAAAAATGATCAGGTTTGCACGATACCTGAGTTTGACAGGTCACACCTAACCAGATTGCACCTCACGTTGCCTGGTTCCTCTGCTAAAAAACTATCACACAAGGGTAAGGGTAAAGGTAAGGTAGAGGCAGCTTCTGAATCTACTCCCCCTGTTGACCCATCCATTTTGGCAGATGCTTTCAAGAATATCTTTGCCCAGGAGTTTGCTGCTTTTCAGGTCACACAGGCTGTGTCTCTACAGCAGTTGTTTGCACAATAGTGTTTGGCATTTCAGGAACAGTTGTTTGAGAAAACCGAAGTAGTTGTAACCGAGGCCTTCAAAGTAACTAATGTTGTTATGGGCACTGTGAGTGCATGGGATAAGCATCTGAGTAATATTACAATGGCCATTCATACGCGGATGAACAAGTACGAGTCCATACTGTAAGAGTTGGCTGACGCTGTGGAAGGGGTTCCTTAAAACGACCATGCTCATGGAAACGACACCACCGGTCCATCTGAGGTCTACATTATCACCGATGACTCTCCTCAAGGTCTTTCCCAGGATGACCCTCACGTTACTCAGGGGCCTAATGTTGAGACTGACACCTAAGGTGAAGCTCAGCCCTATCACTCAGATGAACTTCATGCCCCTACCATTGAACCCAATGAGGAGGTGTCACACTCACCGAGCCAAGCCACTCAAGGCACCCATGATGTCATTGACCCAGAATCTGCTCCTGATAAGCACGTCACACAACTACCACAGGAAACAACTGAGGAAGTCGGTCGACCAACTACTCGGAGCCTTCTGTAGAAGCGATGCCAAGTCCCTCAACTCCTGTGGATGCGGTGGCTGCGATGACAACCATATTGGTTCTGTACTCCCTACCAGCTGCTCTGTCTTGACCTTTCCCAATACTTGGTCGCATCAACGTTCCCCTACCCACTTCAACTGTTGAGCCCCATTCACCTAATGCATCAGAACACTCACAACATGATTAGTTCTTGTTGACCACAAGCGTACTTTAATGTTTTTGTAACTTTTTGAATTATCCATGATACTTGCTTGTAATATTTCCTTATAATGGTAAAAGTAACTTTTTGTTTCACATCTGCCCATTAAAAACCCATGGGTAATGTCGAACCATGGGACTCCATGTTACCTCCTTCAACCGTATGTGAAAGCGGGGTAAGTCATGGTTATTGCATCTGCCGTGTTAATGCCAAGACCTAAATAGTGCAACCATGACCATGCGAACGATAACATCGCATCATAACCATGACGTAACCGTTACTATCCTACTAATTGCCTATCATAACCGCTGCTTCCTTGCACAATTACCCATGACCATGTGAAGGGTATATATTGTATACACATGGCGCATTCATCACAATGAAAAACATCGACTACTACTTCTTAACCAGCACGTGCCTACAACTTGTACACTGCTAACTCCTGCTTATTTCGCATGGACATAACCATAAAAAACACCTGTGATCCCTGATGGGTATGCAACGGTAAACAACAAAAAACACATATTACTTTCAGGTTTCAATGAACAAAACATGCTACATTACACACATCCACCCACCCATTTGTTCGTTATGTTCCCTCTGTACACACATACACAACATTTCACGCAACACACCCACAAGTAGGAGGGTCACATCCATCTTTTACTCCTCCAACCAGCATAGCCACCTGACACATCTATCCTACCATTCATCGTCTGTTGAACACAATGCACATATTTCTAAAGTTTTTGAAAGGCTTCGTCCTGTACGTGATAGCTCGACAATTCACCTGTCAATAAAAGAGTTAACAAAGAATATTCTATATATAATTGGCCCAAAAGCAACGTATATGAAGGATCTAACCGCAATATATGCTTCCCATATAGCATCATCAGTGACAACTAAATCTGTGGTTTATTCCCAACTGAAATTATGGCCCTCCGCCCCATTCAGCATATCAAACACTGTCTTCCACTCTACCTTCAGCTTCTTCATCCTACGCAAGATGTCATTGTTCGCTTTGAAGCCACATCTCGACAGCCTTTCTTCCATCTTTAGTTCTAGATAAACCAAATAACTAGGTTTGAAAGTACTATCGTCCACTTGGTCACCTCTCAGAGCCATCTCCACCAACAAATCCACAAGCACTTCCTCTGCTTCAGGGCTCAACACGCCTCCTCAATGCAAATTTCCTTCCAACCAAGCTCCGTCCGCTACTCCATCGTCCCCGATCAACCCGCCGGATTTTTCCTTCTATCGCTCCCTGCAATTGTCGTGCCAGAATGTTTCCTTCTAATCGCTGACCTACTTGTAACCTTTATAAACCCGTGGGTCTGCAACTTCATTGTTGGTCTATGAGTCACCTGGGTTTTAAATAGTGTTTTATATTCAGGGGTAAAATGATCATTTGCCATATTTTCCTACATCTTTTTCTTCCAATCAAACAAAAACTTTCCCATCAACCAATTTTATTTTCCATTATAAACCAAACAAGTTGAAGGCAAAATATTCTCCCTTCCATTCCATTTTGTTCCTTTCCATTCTTTTCCTTTCCCATTATTTCTGGGAACCAAACAGGCCCTATAAATCTTGAGGTTGGAATTGAAAGGGGGAAAGTGATTTCCAATATATGTGGGTCTGATACATGCACACAATAAAGGACAAAACAAGCTATTTTTGTTGTGTGAAAATTGGAAGAACGAGGCACATCTGGTCATGTGAAGGAGAGAGAAATGCTAAAAGCATTGAATGGCTTTATATAAATATAAATATATATATATATATATATTCTCTAAAGTATAAACCAAGGAACGAAAAATCGGACCGGGCAATGAACCAGTCACGGTACAAGTTCAAGGGTTAATGGGTCAACCGGGGTCTAACCGGTAGTTAAACCGGTCATATTAAAATATTATAATTTATTAGTGGCAATATATATTAATATATTTTAAACTTCTATAGATAAAAATGAAGATTTTTAGAGAAAAAATGCTTAAAATATATTAGTATTAGTTATAATGTCTATATTTATGTAATGATATCTCCTTTCCTATAATTATTATATCATTTTAAATAATTATTTTTATTTTTTTTAAATTTGTTCTTTCTTTACCTACTTTTCTCTTTATTTTAGTCTTCAACCTTTCATTTTTCCCTAAAAAATAGCACAAAATAATAATTTAGATATAAAAAAAATGAAACCGATCCAACCAATTAAACCACTGATTTCAGACCAGTCCAACTTGTTTCACGGTTCAATGGGCAAACTGGACCGGACCACTAACCGGTTCCCGGTTCAACAGGTCTAACCGGACGGTTCAGTCCGAATTTTTGTTTACTGGTCTAAACAAATTCATTGCTAGGAATATAGTAGAAGGAACAAGAAAAAAATGAGTTTTAATCTCCCTACACATGCACATGAATCTAGATAGAGAGATTTATTTTTTATAAATATGAATGTAAACCCGTGCACATACCATAAGAAAAAAGATGAAGAAGAGAATGTTGGGTCAGGAAAGTTGCATTGAAGGAAAAGCTTGAGATGGACAGTAGTAAAGTAGGATAATTCGTGGGTCAAGAACCATAATTATATATTAGCTTTTGGAGAAAAAGTGGATAATAGCTTTTAGAGAATAGATTTTGAGCAGAATAGATTATGGGAAAACATGATTTTGATAAAATGAGAGTGTTTGGATATTTTTATTAGAATTTCTCTTTTTCATGGTTAATTACTAAAAAGGATATTAGCTTTAGTGATAATTACATATAAAGAATATTATTATATTTTATGTATTATTTAACATTAAATTGCATAATAAATACAAAATATGAAATAAATTTCTCAAAAAATTTTAAAATTATAACATTAGTCAATTATGTAATATAAAAAAATAGATCAAACATACATACGTGTGTGTGTGTGTACTAATAAATTGTATAATAAAAAATCATTTATTTATCCTAAAACTTATTTGTGCTAGACGCCCCTCAGGAAAAATTTGGTAGTTAAATTTTCACCTTAACCCATTATTCAACATTAAATTTCACAGTAAATACCAAAAATGAAATAAATTTGTCTATATGTGATATTAATTAACTTAACTAAATTTTTTTAATCTAATCAAATTAAATAAATAAGTCTTATATTAAGGATAGAGGAAGCATTAAAATTTTAAAATTCTTAAAATAAGGACAGATGAGAGAGGGAGAGAAGTTTGAAAATCTAATAAAAAGAAAGAAAGAAAAAAGATAGATGAGAGAAAGAATGTTGAAATTAAGTACAGATGAAAGAGAAAGATGGACAAATGAGAGAGAAGGCGTGGGGGTGTAACCCCCGACCTCACATTGTTTGTAATTGGTGTTGAAACACGTGTCATAATTAAATAAGAGATCGAGAATAAATAAAAACTTTTTATAAAACCTGTATAATAGATCTCCATTCACTTTTAAACACCATTTGGCATGTTTGATTCTATTACATGCATCAATATTAGAGTACTTAGCAAAAATTCCCGACATTCACCCAGGATAAATTCATTAACTAATAGCATTTTACAGGGGATGCCCATTGTAACACCCCAAATTTTATATTCACCAAATATATTGTAATTATTTGAGAAATTCAATAAAATGGTGAATATTCATGAATTTGGAATTTATGAATTTCATGGAAATTGGGCAAAAATAATTATGGAATTAATTTGGGTAATTTAAAAAGCCCAATATTAAGGTCCAAAAATGAAGGAATATTAGAGAAAATATTTGGTCTAAAAATATATGGAAATTGGCCAAGGAAAGATAAGAGAAGAAATTGGATTAGAAAGGTGATGACAAAATCGTAATTTTGCCAAAATAGCACAAAATAAATTATTTTTTTAATTCATTGAAGTTAATTTCAATTAATTAAGGGAAATAAAGTGGGAAAATATATTTAGAATATTTTGGTCAATTTAATATAAATTTATGAAAAATTTGAGCAAAAACGCAATTTTGAACAAAATTGAGACTTTACGTGTATACGTAACTGGAACAAGTTGTGTAGCCAATTGAGACCAAAGGGAGGGACCCCTAGGTGTCTCCTACATGTTGCAAGAGGAAGAAAATATTGGTTGGGATTAATGAGCTCGGTTACACATACATAGGGTTTATTTACATAAAAGTGATTTTTGAAAGTTTTGGAAATTGTTAAATAATTAAAGTATAATGTTATATATATTATAAAACACATGTGCATCTTCATCCTCAGCCCATTTCCGTTGCACACAGCAGCTGAATGAAGAGTGAGAACGTTTGGACTTGTAGAGAGAGAAAGGAGAAGAAAAATCATAAGGTAAGCCGATTTCTCCGACGATTTAGCTCCTAACGCGTGTAACTCCGATCCTAAGCTACTCCTCTTTGTTCTTTAAGGTTTGGAAGCTCAAAATATGTTGTTGAGCACTTAGGGTTTTTAGCAATATTTGGGAAAAACTTGTGGGATCTTGAGGTAACTTCCAAACCTTCGTATCTTGTCTATTCTGGCTGCTGTGGGCAATTTAATCGGTGAAATTTCGCCGGATTGCCATTGGTTTTAAATTTTGGAAAAGGGTGTGCCTAAGGGTTATGCTGCCCAATTTTAGTTCAAATGATTGTTATAACTCAATTAGATGGTTAATAAAGTGATTAGGAGTATAAAGGAACGCGTTTACGGAGCCGAAATCACAAAACATCGATTTTGCCCGGAGGACTCCATAATTTCGGTCAGGGGTAGGAGTTGGATTTTCAATGATTTGATGATTCCATTGGATTCATTGGCAAAAAATAGGTGGGGTTACAGTTGGGCACTTTTTTAGAAAAGGCTGAGAAAGCATAATTACGGAAGCGCCCCTAAAACCCTAAAAGTAGGGCTGCCAAGGGAAATTTCATAATTTGACATTGAATTTGGTAATTTTGAGTCCGGAAATGGATTCCTTGGATGAAAATACGTCAGGATAGCCTAGTCAAAATTTTGGGAAAACGTGCCATCGAGCCGGGGTCCAGGGGCATTTTGGTAAATTTTCACCATAGGCTAATATAACCACAAGAAACACTATGGAAGTGTCTAAAATGATACTTGAATAGGTTATAACCTATTTCTTGTACATTTAATTTTTAGGACCGAATCAGGAGCCGAAAGTCAACACGTTTCACGAGACGCACAAAAAGGGGTCGATAGAACTTCGAGGTAGGGACATTATCCTTCATACATTATGCCATAGTTATATGATTGTGTGAATGTCAATGTTTGTAAATGCGCTTTATTAATCAACATGTTTTGCCCGGAGATGGGCCAGAAGTGCTAGAGGCACTTACACTGGAGTTGGCGGAAGACCAACCGGTGCAGATTAGTGGGGCTAGGCCCTACTCATGTATACATGCAGATGATATGTTTATATTGTTCATTAATTGGTGCATACATGGCATATATCATATTTACTTTTCACATTTTCTATGAACGATAGCATGTTTCTACTGGGATTCTTCAGAATCTCACCCCTTTTTCTAAACCAAACATCTCAGCGGGCGCCAGTGGATCAAAAGGCAAGAATGTAGACGAAGGGAAGTGACTGGCATGTGCCTCAAGGAAAATACAAAGTTCGTGGTTATAGGTAGTCTATGTCTAAAATACTTTTGGATATTTTGTAATAGTGGTGTATATTGTCGCATTCTGTAGGGTTGACTTTGGACTGTAAACAAATACTTTTATCAGTATATATGTACTCTTCTGTATGCCTGTGGCACTTGGTCTCTATTACTCTGTGTATATCGAAATGGAAACGGGTGTTGACACCTATCTCAGTTTCCCTTATTGGGGATTACAATACAAACACTATTCTAATCAATATATACAATTGTCCAAAAGTGATAACCAAAAACCAAAGCTAAAGACTACTACCGGCAATCCTAGTTGTCCTTATGTACTTGCTTGTCTTTGATCCGCTTGCCATGGCTAAAATTTGATTAATGGAAAGAGTAAGATTCAAAAGAATCTCAGTAGTAACATATCACGTATATGATGTATAATACAGCAAAGCATGTAAGCAAATGTCACAATTCAATAACACAGCAGCATTCAATCATGACTTTGATCACAAACATGAAAAGCATGACAATCACTATCAGCAGCATTCAATAATTGCCATAATCACTCCCGTGATAGGCATGACAATAAGCAATAGCAGTATTCAAAATCGGGCCATCGGCCATGACTCAATCGTTCATTCAAAGTCGAGCCATCCGCCATGACTCAATTGTTTATTCAAAGCTGGGACATCTGCCATGACTCAATCGTTCATTCAAAGTAAAGCTATCCATCGTGACTCAATCGTTTATTCAATGATAAGTACAAACATACAATACATTAAACATGGTATAGAAGAAAGTGTCACTACCTTGTTCTTTCCGTTCGAGTTCAGGCACAGGCCTCCTACGTTCTGGGCAAATATCAAATCCTATTATCATAATAAAGGATGACAAGTTATCACTTATTCCAGTACTCAAATGACTTTAAAACACTTAGATTTAGTTATCATTAAAGTCCCTTAGGTAGCTTGGAAGTCTCTAATAATAGCCCAAAAGGGTTGGGAAGAACTATATTGGAAACCACTTTTCAAAATTACAAAGTGCTGAAAATAGGGGTTGGCTGCGGTCAAGTCACCTATGGGCTGCGGCCAAGAGATGGTTAGAAGGTCTTGGCCCGTAGTCAGCCTCTTTGGGCCACAGCCAAGAGCATGCCAGAAACTTTTGGGTCGCGGCTAATAATAGGTCAGATACATTTAGGCCGCGGTCAACTCCCCTCTGGCCTCGGCTAAGAATTGCCCTGATTATTGGCTGATTTCAACTGACCATAAATCTCAGTACAAAACTCAAAATGACCCAACTTTATATCAATGGAAAGCTTGCAATATGAACTACAAAACTGGAAAGTTTCACAACTTTTTGACACCATTTGCTAATTCAAAACATTGTACAAAGTAAGTCCCCTGCATAGAATTTCTTTTGCCAAATTTTCCAATTTTGCATCTTAAGTCCCTAATGATTCTTTTTTTTATGGTTAATGCAATGGACCATTTTTGGCCTTCAGTGCACCCACCTCCCAGGTATCGGGCGTTAACCTGAAGGCCAACGCCAAATTTACTGACATGGGCCCCCGACAACCGACTAGTCTTGGCGCCACCAATTTGATAGGCCTGAAAGGAAACCACCTCTTTGAGGCGTCCCAGGGGAGAGAGCTCCCAACGAAAATTCTTTACACCTTCCGTTTCCTGGGATCGAACCCAGGAACGGATTGGTGTGGCGCAGATGCCTACCCATCTGCGCCAACTTTAAGAATCATAAGTCTCTAATGATTCTAAAACTCAAATTTAAGACTATTTCCACATGGAATTTCACAAGGAAACCAATGGTGACATCAAAACAACCATTTTCACATTCCTTTCACATGATATGACTTAGGTAATCACTCAACACAAAATCCCAAAAATTGTCAAACTTCACATTTAAGCTTCAATTCAATTCTATCTATCCAACACTCACAACAAAGCACCATTTCCATAATCACAATACATCATACTCTCTAAGACCCTAATCCACAAAAAAAAGGGCAAAAATTCTAGAAATTCAAGCCTCAAGCAATGGCCATAAAATGTATGTAGAAAGGTTTCTCTTACTCACCTCTAACACTTTCTCTAACTTGCTCCATGCTTCACCAACCTCTAGATTTTCTTGAATGCACAAACCACCACCTCTTGAAAATCTAAAACCATAGAATTGAAGCTCTCAATAAGAGGAACAAGATTAAAGAAGAGAGTTTTGGCATCCAAGGTCATTTTAAAGGTCAAATGACTTACCTTATTCAAAAGCTTTTTCTTGTTTCTTCATGCTAGGGTTGCCGAAATTAGAGAGAGAAATGAGAGAGATAAAGGTGATGAAATGATGATTTCTTCATTCCCCATGCCTTGACAGTGAAAATGAGGGGATAGAGAGAAGAAAAAATATTTTAAAATGTGTTTGACTTTTCCTATCTACTCTCTCTTCATCTAACCATGCCAAGTGTCCAAATCTCATTGCTTCTCATAAAGTAAGTAACTACTTGGTTACTCTAAATACTCTATTAGCCATTTAGTCACATTCCTCATTTCTTTTAGTTAGTAATTAATTTCTTCATCAATTAATGATTAATTGGCCGGTAAATTCTCCATGCGCCATCCCCCTCTATTTTAGCCCGATAATAACTTTGCCACATAATAATACTAAAATAAAGGGTTTTGGACATTTTCATGAATTAATTCGGGTCACAATTCAACTTTAATTCCCCAAAAATGTTTTCTCACACTAATTACATTCTCATTAGAAGTAATTAGCCCTTAATCAAAATTTGGGGCATTACATGGGGCCCACAACCTAAAAAAGAAAAAAAATTAGATTTTCTAAAACCATGGTTTTAGCAAAAAACGGGAATCTTCATAAATGAGTAGTGTTTGGGTTCTTTTTTTCAAAACCATGGTTTAAGGATAAAAGCACTTTTTTTGCGTGCATCCAAACACACACTAAATTTCATATCTACAGTAACCTACCTACAGTAGCTATGTGATGGTGAGAGGGGAAAAACAGTTTATAGCCTTAGACAAATGAAAGAACAGAAAACAAGTAAGTGATAAGGTGAAAAGACATCTATAAGTCCATTAGAGACATGAAAAAATGAATAGGAAGAGTAATATGAAGAAAGTAAAACCTAAGGGCTGTTTGAGATATGCGGCTTCTAGGGATTTCCAAGGTAGATGAGATACGATATTTTGAGGGGAGAGTTCAGGTCTATTTTTTTTTAAATAATATTTTTTTCATACAGTATTTTTTTTATTATCTATTACTTTCAAATAATAAGATAAGTCTATACCAATCTGGTCTTATTTATAAGTCATTTTTAACTAATTCTCATATACCAAGAAAAGTTAGGTAACTCATTAACTATAGGCCAAATTTCCAATTTCACTCTTATCTATGATTGGTTCCAAAAGTCAACATAAATTCCCTTTTGTTTATTACAATTAATAGGGGTAAAAAAGTACAAAATGCATTTACTATCCAGAAACTGGACTTATAAATAATACCAAATTTTTTAGTCAAAAAGAACTATAAATAGGATTAGAGTGGTATATACATAAACATATATTTAAAATAATTTTTTTAAAAGGTATTTCATCTCTCTCTAAGAGAGAGAGGGGGTAAGGAGAGAATAGATTTTTAGAACTTGATTCTTTTTTTATTAATTTATTTTATACTCTTGACTAAATAAAACTCAAGCTACAATTAATTCTAAGCCAAAAAATTTACGTATGTTACATCATTGGCTTACATTCCTTTTCTATACATATTCTATAATTTGATTTTGGTTCATGAAGCATTATGTCTCATCTTGTTGACTTAATATTTTTTTCCAGGTGAGCCCTCTATTTTTTTGATGAGGGTAAAGGGAAGCAGTCAGAGGCATAGGTGCAGGTAGCCTTTGTAGGTCTCTTTATGGTATTGTGTTGTAAAGATTATCATATTGGCATTGAGAGTCCATATTATATTTTCTGATGTATTGTATTTTGGATGGCTGTTTTTTGGTAACTGTGTTAAGTTTATTGGGCATGAAGCCTCTACTTTGATTACTAGTAGATTGTTAGTAGATCCGCTACTTGAACATGGTGGAAAGTTAAATGATTTTCTTATATCTAGTTATGTGTGGGGTTCAATGTTAGGGTTATGGCTTATGGGTTGTGGTTTCTCATTTCTAATTATTTGTGCCCAAAGTCTTGAATTTATGTAGTGGATATGTGGGTGGATTTTGTGCCTTGGACCCTGATATGTCTTCTTGAAAGAGTACATCCACACTTAATTTGTATTAATCATTTTTCTAATTAGACCATTATGGTTATTTGTTTGTTTGTGAGAAATGGTCTTTTCAATCTAGGTGACAACTTGATGTAAGCTTGAGATAGCGTGAATTGGATATGAAGAAAATAAATAGGGACATGATGATCACGGATCTAGAAGCCAATGAGTATGAAGAAAAGTGCGAGTACTAAGGAGACACTACTACATAATTGGGCATATATAACGCTTAATATATAACGGTCATAGTGAATAAACGTCATGTATGTCGAGGCAAAGGTAACGCAAAAATATATAATGCTTTAAAGTAACGGTTAATTATGGGCACCATCATATATTGTGAGGCGGAATCCACAAAAACACATAAATAACAGTTGTAGTTAATAACAATCATTTATGTAGTAACAAAAATGATGGTTCCTTCGAAAAATTATCATGTAACACTACCAAATGATTCATCTTCGAACCTCTAATATCAACAAAGACAAAACGTAATAGTCTTAAGAAACAATAATCATTTAACACTTTCATAACTATTCGTAACATCATTTTACCTTCATAAGTTATAATCCTTTGTAACATCTATTAGATCGTTATTTAAACTCACATATTCCTTATGATTCTTACTATACTTTTTTTTGTTAGCCTCCTCCTTCTCTCCATCATGTTAAGATCTAAAAGAGCTCCTCAACCACCACCACCACCACCACCCCTCCTCCTCCACCTCCACCACCACCACTTCCTTGTCCTCCTCCTCAGCCTCCTCCTGAAATGGAAGCTCTGATGCAAATGTTGGCAAGCCTTAATTGCCACACAATATGTCTCGCGGCATATGCCAATAAGCTGAACAGGAAGTTAAACCTAATACTTCATCACAATAACGTTGAAAATGACTTGTAGTCAAACCTTTCATCTCCTTCCTTCAATGATGAGAATGAGGAGGAGGAGGAGGACGGCAGTGGTGGTGATGATTGAAAACCATTATTTTAAAATATAAAAAATATTGTTAACAAAAAAACCTTAATAATTCACGGTTATTAATTAAAAACCATAAAGTATTCTAATAAGACCAATATACTTAATGGTTATAACTTAATAAACGTTAATTAAAGCTTTTGATACCTTTCCTCAATAAGGACGCATGTACTAGTACTTGAAGGAACTTACCACTCTCATTCGCTCTTTGAATGAGAAGGTGGACAAGTCACTGAAGAGAGAAGAATTTGATGATGCATCAGATTCTTAAAACGTCTAAATAACTTATTATTTTTAGTGTATTTTATATACTTTGTCGTTTTTGTCTTTTTTATTTTTTTTGTTAAATAGTGGTTGAAAATTTAAAAAAGTGAAATACATAACGATTATTAAGTAAAGCTCGTTACTTATTAAAATCCTATTCAAATAAATACGATTGTAATTAGTAATCATCATATTTTATCTCACAAAATAATGGTTGTTACACAAAAACCATTTTGATGGTTTGAAACCTTTCCCCTTCCCCACGCTGATGATAATAATCTATACATTCTTCTTTGTTCTCCGATGATCAGGCACAAGAACCAAGTACACATTCATTACCTACCACTATACATGACTGCTCCTTTTCAACATCCAATTTGTTTAATGATGGTTTGAACTCGTCACTTCCAAACTATTTAAACTACCTATGTCCTTTATTTTTCATACTATGTCTTCATCATCCTCCTCTATTCTCTCAAGATGAAATGCCATGCTATAGATTTGCTAGAAAATCCATGGCGTCATCCTCCTCCTCCACAACCTCCATCTTCTTCTCTTCTTTCTACTCCTCCTCCATCAAATCTACTACCTCCTCCGCCTTTATCTCTATATCCTCTACTCTCTCAAGTGAAGACAATGATGCTTCATGCAGAACGCATTGAACATGTTGTGACGAGGTTGGCCAGATATTTGTCGAGAATGAAAAAGAAGGTTAATCTCATTCTTGATGAGTATGGGATTGGCCACCATGATCCTAATATACTCCTAGATGATTCAGGCCACTCCTCTTGTGAGGAGTCGCTTGAACTTTTGATTCATTCAAATTGAAGGAAACAAAAGTTTTAGAATTCGCAGTAGACCTCATATCATCTATTAGAAGGTGATATATTTTGGTTTTATTTTTATAAAATATGAAAATGTAATTATCCGGGCACTATAAGCCCAAAAAAATTAAATAATAATATAGCATACCTCACAGTTATTAACAAAGAACCGTTATAAATGTACACCAATAAATAATAATTCTTACAAACGAAACATGATGTAAAGTCTTAGGCACGAACGCTACCATTCCTCTTTTATTTAAATGTCTGAAACAAGATACACTTAATACTTAGCTTGTTTGAATGATGAAACCTACCAATATTGTAACCCTACGGCTCTTATTGTCTTTTTCGGCATTCGATAGTTGTTTTTAGCAGAAACTCACCATAAAAATCCTTCTTCCGGCTTTTCAGCAACATTCGTGCTTCTAAATACACTTGACCGTTATCTCAGGGATTGGCACACGAGTTATGTTTGCTTGCCCTAACTCCCATTTTCATTTGTGAGCCCTAGCTAGGTATAGTTATGATTTCGCTTATCCATTTCACATTGACCTTACTGTATTCACATCAACAGTTCCTCTCTTATTTCTTGCAGTGTTCAACCCAGCCGATTGGGCTGCCTTTATGAAGTTACGATGTGATAAAGCATCCAAGGTGACATTAAATTACTTTTGTGAAGTTTTGTTTTTTAGGAAACCCATTATTGCTCTTATCAAAGGTTTCTCTCCTGTTACAGGAAGCTGTTAACCTATTGCTTTGACTAAAGGTTTCTACTCAATTGATCTTTTATGAAGTGACTTCTGAAGATATGGATCCCTAAGGAAATACCTCCTTTTTTAGAAGTATCCATTGTTAGATCCCAAGTTTTGATGATAACAAAAGGTAATTGTATACAAAGCATGGTTTTATAAGTCTAAAGAATGATTACAAAGTTACCAAATGCATATGGCAAAGTTTTGTAATGGCTGCTATCAAATTTAACTGATGCACTCGAGCATGGAGCTCTTTTGCACTCGAGCATATGCGAGTGATAGACAGAAAGTGTTTTCCCAAGAGCAAACTACTGTCATTTTTACTGATGCACTCGAGCACTGGAGATAGCACTCGAGCATGAGACTCTTTCTCACTCGAGCATATGCGAGTGAGGGACTGCAAGTGCTTAGCCGAGAGTAATTCATGTCATTCTTACTAATGTACTTGAGCATTGTAACCAACACTCGAGCATGAAACTGGTTTGCACTCGAGCACTAGCAAGTGAAGGACTGCAAGTGTTTGGCTGAGAGTCATGAAGGTCAGAGAAATCTAACTCTCTCAAATTCTGATGCAAGTGCTGATAACAAGAGTATATTACATGAGAATATTCTTCTCACTCGAGCAGAAGTATGTGTGCTCGAGTGAGGGCCCACATCACCTGCAAGTGCAAAATCTCACTCTTGCTAAAATGGTATGCGAATGTTGTCCAGAGACGGGTCTCTTAGTGTAATGAGCAAGGCCACTTAAGCAGAAAGAGTTGTGCTCGAGTGAGGCCCCACATCACTCGCGAGTGAGAAAATGATATCTCTGAAATCCTGTGGAAGTGCAAGTATAAAACTGAAGAATAATGAGAAAAATTGTGAGTTCACTTGAGTGAGCCCATCCATGCTCGAATGATACTCTGCCAGAAGACAAAATGCACCAGTGTTACAGCGTTTAATCCGAATATGGTTTAATGATATTTATTTATCTTATCATCACTTATTATTATTATTTAACATCATTTTGAATGTATTATAAGTGTGATACAGGAGGATGAATGTTTGAAATAAACAGATGCGAAGGAAGTCAAACAACGACTGACAACATCATTACACGCACGTACCTACCGTATTCAAAGTTTTCAAACGTGCGCATGCCGTTCCATAGTAACATGCCCCGCTCCACAATGATCGTTATTCAAACGGGAAAAAATGAAGGTCTATAAATACAGAGTCCCAGAGATCGTCAAAGATAACGAAGCACAAGAATTCACAAACAAATCCACGAGTCTCTGTTATTCATATTTTCTCTGTATTCATAATGCTCTTCAGTGTTTATCATACTTGCTCTGTAAGAGAGTCTATATTCATTTCAAATTTTATTTTCGTTTGATCTCAAGGTATTAGGACCTTGAGAGGGTAGAAATCCTTACGAGAGAAGCAATTGAGAGAATTCCTAGTAAAACCTTCCACTCATAAGACTTATAAGATACAAGAAGTAGAGAACGTTGCTGCTCGTAAGACTTACAGTGGTGTAAGCGGGAGAGAACGTTGCTGCTCATAAGACTTGTATATGTAAGCAAGTGGGAAAGGTCATAGATTGTTTTTCTGCACGTAAGACTTGTCGTAAGGGGAGAGAAATTTCTTAGTGTGAGAATATTTTTGCTCGTAGTCCGTTCAAGGACAATTGTTGTTTTGTGGCATTCTGAGAGCCCATTGAATCTTGGAAGCATAGTGAAAATATCAGTAGGTCTTGATCTCTGAGAACTGGACGTAGGCCTGGTTATTAGGCCGAACCAGTATAACTCTCTGTGTCCTAATCTTCTCAACTCTACTCTGTCTACACCTAATTTCATATCACCATACCAAGCGAAAAAATTTATCACATCACCCAATTCACCCCCCTTGGGTGAAGCTTGCCTCTTTCATTTGGTATCAGAGTAAGGTCTTCTCTGAAGAGCCTAACAGCTTGAGAAGGATCCAACAAATGGCAACAATGGGTGAAAACATTCTTCCAGACGGAGCTTCAATCACTAGACCTCCTGGTTTTGCTAGAGAATATTTTTCATTTTGGAAAGCTAAGTTCAGAGTGTTCGTGATGGCTAACGAGTACAGTTTATGGAATGTAATACAAGATGGTGACTATGTTCCAATGAAGAAAATCGAAGATAGAGTCGTTAAGAAGAGCCCAGAGGAGTTTGATGAAGATGATAAAAGGTTTGTAACGTTAAATAGTAATGCTATTTTAATGATACAGAGTGCTCTCAGTCAAAAGGAATATTTTTGAATATGTACTCTACCAACTGCCAAAGATATGTGGGATGCTCTTGAAATCGCTCATGAAGGTACATCCGGAATCAAAGAAACTAGAGCCAATACTCTAATTATAGAGTATGATCTATTTCATATGAAACCTGGAGAAGGAATATCAATATTCGAACTCAGGTATACTCATCTTGTTAATCAACTATCTGCACTTGGAAAATCTTTTGACCAAAATTCCCAGGTAAGAAAGATTCTTAATATTCTTACGAAAGAATGGGAAGTGAAGGTGACAGCTATCGAAAAAGCTAAAGGAGAATCAATGAGATCCGTAGCTCCTCTCTTTGGTAGTCTTTCCGAGTATGAAGAAAAGTTGAGATTCAAGAAGGAACTAGAAGAGTTCGATGATAAAAAGAAAAAGGGAGTTGTACTTAAGGCTATCAAGGAAGAAGAGTCCTCCAAAAATGAAGATGTCCCTAATGATGATGAAATGGGAATGATTGTGAGAAAATTCAAGAGATTCTATAGAAGAGGTCAAAAGAACTTTAAAAATTATCAAGGTGGACCAAGCGAGAAAGAAAATAAAGAGCTACAGATAGTTTGCAATGAATGTGGGAAACCTGGACACATCAAATCTGAATGCTTCAAAAACAAAGACAAAAAGAAGCAGAAAAAGAAAGCATATATATCATCTATCTGGGGTGATAGTTTGTCAGATGAAGAAAGCCACAATGACGAAGTAGTAAATCTATGCTTGGTAGCCAAACAAGAAGAATCAGATTTTGAGGTAAGTGATTCTGAACCTACTTATGATGAATTGTTATCTGAATAATGCATTGCATACAGAATTCATCAAGGTAGCTAAAGAAATGGTTAGTTATAAGAAGAAAGTAAAGGAATTAGAAAATACTGCCATATCATCATGTGAAGTATGTGAGGAAAAAGATAAGAAAATAAGAGATTTAACAAAAACTGTTGAAAAATTTACTAAGCGAAGTGAAACTCTTAAAGTTATTCTAAATTCTCAGAAAGTTTCCTTTGATAAATCTGGAATTGGATATAAGTTTGATCATTATAAGAATAGAGGAAATAAGAAGAATAGCAGTAGAACTTATCTTAAATATTTCAGGAATTCTGTGCATACGTCAAATCCTTTCACATCATGTAGCTATTGTAATAGGAAAGGACATTATACTTCATCATGTTATTTTAAGAAAGGATAAGTTATTAGCATAGATAAATGGGTTTCGAAAGGGATACATGTATCACATACTAACCACAAAGGACCCAAGAAAGTGTGGGTACCTAAAACTTGATCATCTTACTCTAGGTATGTCTCAAAGCATCACGAGCAAACAAGTGGTATATTGATAGTGGATGTTCGAGACACATGACTGGTGACAAAAATAAGTTCACCATGCTGGAAACCAGAGAAGGAGGAAAGGTAACATTTGGAGGTAATCAATCTGGACGAATTGTTGGAATTAGTGAAGTGGGAAAATCCGATGGTGTTCAAATCAACGAGGTATATTACTTTGAAGGATTATGCCATAACCTCTGAGTGTAAGTCAAAGCACTGATAAAGATAACTGGGTGATCTTTGATTCAAAAGAATGCTTGATAGTAAACAAGAAAGATCTGCCGCTAAACAAAGAATCTATCAAGGCAAAGATCCGAGCTCAAATGGACGGTAACTATTATACTATTGATTTAAATTCAAATGCTTCTGAAAATTGTTTTCTTAGTAGATCAGAGGAAAGTTGGTTATGGCATAAGCGTCTGGCTCATGTTAATATGAATTAACTTGACAAACTGATTAGAAAAGATTTAGTTGTTGGTCTTCCTAAACTAAAATTCAAAGATAATATAATTTGTGAAGCTTGTCAAAAAGGCAAACAAACTAAATCTTCATTCAAAACAAAGTATGAGATTTCTACTTCCAAACCTTTACAATTACTTCATATGGATTTGGTAGGTCCGGCAAGAGTAAAAAGTTTTGGAGGAAATCTATATACTTTAGTGATTGTCGATGATTTTACAAGATTTACATGGACTATATTTATTGCTTCAAAAGATGAAACATTTGTTGAATTTATTATGTTTGCTAAAAACGTCCAAAATGAGAAAGGTATTTCTATTGTTTCTATTAGGACAGACCATGGAGGAGAATTTGATAATCAAATCTTTGAAGACTACTGCAACAACGAAGGAATAGATCACAACTTCTCCACACCTAGAACACCCCAACAAAATGGAGTAGTAGAAAGAAAGAACAAAGTCCTCACAGAAATGGCAAGAGCAATACTTAATGAAAAAGAAATGTCACAAGTGTTCAGGGCAGATGCAATGAGTACTGCATGCTACATTTCAAATCGAGCATATATTCGCAAGTCACTTGGAAAGACGCCATACGAACTCTACAAGGGAAGAAAGCCAAATCTTGCTCATCTACACATCTTCGGATGTAAGTATTTCATTCACAACAATGGTAAAGAGAACTTAGGTAATTTGATTCAAAATTATGACGAAGGCTTATTTCTAGGATATTCTAATAGAAGTAAAGCTTATAGAGTTTTTAATAAAAGAACATGTACTATTGAAGAATCTATTCATGTGTTTGATGAACTTAATTCTCAGACAAAACATGTTGATGAAGAAGAAATGGATTTGATAAAGAAAAACAAAACTATTTCAAAACAGAATGATTTTGAACCAAATGATTTTCAAAATATAAAAGATGTCGATGATCATGCTCAACCAAAAGCATGGAGACATATTAAAGATCATCCAATTGATCAAGTAATTGGATATATTCATGAAGGTGTCAAAACCAGAAATAGAATCCTCAATGAGGTAACTTTCTCTGATTGTATTTCTGAAATTGAACCTTCTAATATAGAAGAAGCCTTATCTGACAATGATTGGGTGATTGCTATGCAAGAAGAATTAAATCAATTTCAAAGAAATCAAGTTTGGGATTTGGTTCCTCGACCTAAAGATCATACGGTTATAGGGACCAAATGGGTTTTCAAAAACAAACTTGATGAATCAGCAATCATTGTGAGAAACAAAGCAAGATTGGTGGCCAAAGGCTATAATCAAGAAGAAGGTATTGATTATAAGGAAACATATGCTCCAGTGGCAAGATTGGAAGCAATACGAGTACTATTAGCCTTTGCTTGCATTAAAGGCTTTAAACTTTATCAAATAGATGTGAAAAGTGCTTTTCTAAATGGTTATATTATGGAGGAAGTATATGTAGAACAACCTCCTAGTTTTGAAGATGAAACTAAGCTTGATCATGTTTTCAAACTTAAGAAAGCTTTGTATGGTTTGAAACAAACACCTAGAGCTTGGTATAAAAGACTAAGTAAATTTCTTCTTGATCAAAATTTTGTCAGAGGAAAATTAGATACAACTCTTTTCATCAAACATAACAAAGATGATATTCTAATTGTTTAAATTTATGTTGATGATATTATTTTCGGTGCTACTAACGAATCTATGTGTCAAGAATTTTCTAAGATTATGCAGGGAGAGTTTGAAATGTCCATGATGGGAGAATTGAACTTCTTTCTTGGACTTCAAATCAAGCAAAGGAAGAATGGTATATTTGTGTCTCAAACAAAGTATTTGAAAGAGTTATTGAAGAAGTAAGGATTAGATAATGCTAATGGAGCTGATACTCCAATGAGTTCTACAACTTTGTTGGATACTGATGTAAAAGGTCCTAGCTTCAACATTACTAAGTATAGAGGAATGATTGGTTCATTACTCTATCTTACAGCAAGCAAGCCAGATATTCAGTTCAGCGTTGGAATGTGTGCGAGGTATTAATCTGCTCCTAAGGTATCACATGCAGAGACAGTGAAAAGAATCTTCAAATATCTAGGAGACACTTCAGAACTTGGCTTATGGTATCCAAAAAGAGGAAACAAGTATTTAATGGCATATTCAGATTCAGATCATGGAGGATATAAAACTGACAGAAAAAGTACTAGTGGTCAATGCCAATTCCGTGAAGGCTCTCTGGCATCATGGTTCAGCAAGAAGTAGAACACAGTTTCATTATCCTCTACTGAAGCTGAATATATAACTGTAGCAAGTTGTTGTTCTCAAGTGTTATGGTTGAAACAACAACTTCAAGATTTGGGGATATACTTAAATGAGATTCCAATTTATTGTGACAACACTAGCACCAAAAGCTTAGCCAAGAATCCTGTTCAACATTCAAGAACCAAACACATAGACATTCAACATCATTTCATTCGAGATCACGTGCAAAAGAAGGATGTCAAAGTAGAATTCATACCAACGCACCTTCAACTTGCTGACATATTCACAAAGCCAATAGCTAAAGATCAATTTCTATATATTTGAAGAGAATTGGAAATGGTTAATCCCAATGAGTTGTAAGTTTTCTTGTTAATTAGTTTAATTAAATGAATTTTTTATGATAACCATACTGACTTTGGCATCGGAGCATTAGAAATTGTTTTTATAGGTCTATCACTCGAGCACAGGAAGTGTCACTCGAGTGACAAGCTCATGCTCACTCGAGTCAGTCAACCCTGCTTAAGCATAGAACTATTGAAAATACTCTGTTTCTAAGCATGTAAAACAGGGGTTAACAGAGGAGATAAAAATACCAAGAGACTATCTGAAGTGTAACAGTGAAAGTTGATCTCACTCGGGTAAGAAAGATCCTCACTCGAGCATGGTATGAACATACTTGAAGTGAAGAATGAGTACTCGAGCAGAAAGGAAGAATTTCTTCCAAGTGCCTACTCAAAGCATGGTTACTCAAATGATTTTGTAGGATTTGAGTACAAAGATGAAAAATATGGCAAGAAATCCTTAAACCAGGTACGCTTTTACATGTTTTATCAAAATTGTCTGTATGTCACTCGAGCACAGTATGAACATCACTCGAGCACTAGGGTTATTGCTCGAGTGTTGCCACTTATATCAATTACGCGATAGCTCAGACCGTCGCACTTCCTGCTCTCACTTGAGGTGTCTCGTCACTCAAAGGTGGCATCTCTTCACCTCCAACCGTTACCTATTGATCAAATGTCTCCTTTTGCTTCAAATCACCATTACAACTCTCCAATCTTCTTTAAAAGGTGAGATTTAACCTTAGTGGTTCTCATTTCGTGCCCTAAGTTTCTGAATATTTTTTCTCAATCTTCAGAAAACCTGTGAGTCTTGTTTCTTCCATTTTGTTTCTAAATGGCTAGAACTAAGATTCCTGTTATTGCCCAAAGATCTCATCACCCTCTCCCACTCATTATGCTGCTAGTGCTTCTGCAACTCCGGTACCAACACCTTCATCTCCTAGAATGTCTTCTTCATCTACACCTCCTCCTAAACCCAAAACCAAAAAGAGAACTCTGGCCAATAAACCTCATCCTAAGCCTCAAATAGCCAAGAAGGATCAACCTCCACAAAAGAAACTAAAGGGTGTGGTTTTTAAAGAACCAGTGGTTATCCGGTCTCAATCCAAAGAGGTCCAAGGAAGAGGAAAGAAGAAGGACACTAAGCAACCACAACTATCATCTTCTTTCTCTGATGACACATTCAACATGCAACTCCGGGAAGCAATGGAGAGGTCAAAACTTGACAAGTTGGTTGGGAAAATTGCTTCTCAAGCCGGTGTCTCAAGTTCACACCATGTTGGGCAATTCAGTGCGGCTGCTTCAGGGGTACCTTCTACATCACAGGCTCCAGAGGAAGAACAAGTTACAAGTCCTCCTAAAGGTTTCAATGTTGAGGAACTAAAGGCACTATAACAGAAGGTATTCGATACTGAGTTTGTGTAACCCCCTTCACAATTAAGGCCGAGATTAGTTCATAAAAACATAATTAATATGGAATTAGAGACCGTAATTGATTTGAGACTTAAACAAAGTCAAACTTCCCAAAATCAGGGTTCACAAAAATTTTACAAAACCTGTTCAACAATGGTCTCACATTCACATTTCAATACAAAATGGCCTGTACAAGTTGATTCCATTTACAAATATCATAGTTCAGCATAAATTCCCGACACACTCGGGTTCCATTAATTAAACAAGGGTTCATACAAAGGCACAAAGCCCATAATTCTTACCCTTTACTTGGGGATTACACAAAACTACATCACAAATCCCAAAATATACATATACTTCCCACAAAATATCCAATAAAATACAATGATAACCAATAACCAAAAAGGAACTCCTAACACGGAGCTCTACCAGCTCTTCGTCACCCGTTTGCCTTTTGATCCTTCAGCCCTGTCTAAAATGTTTAATTTTGGGAGAGTGATATTCTAAAGAATCCCTGTAGTGTCAAATCAATCATATAATGTACAATAATAAGGCATGAAATCAAATCATTATCCATACAAGCAACTACAAAGGAAGTTCAACGGCAATAGTTAGTATGACACATGTCATCCCTGACGATTGCTCGCGCTGAATTTCTCACGCTGTATTGCATCACAACAATCCACACAATATAATTCACCACAGCTGGGATCCATATAAAGCATTTCATAACGCAAGCCATACAGGCAAGATACACACAGCCCACGGCTAGTTTCACAAACGCCGCCCCACGAGTCAGAATCACAAAGATCCGTGTCGATTACGACGGCAGTTCAACGGCCGACCTAGAGATGACCAGCGTCAATCCCTATACGGCTCACGCTGAAGTGCTCACGCCGTAATGTACCATGGCACACATTTCACAAATTCAATGATAAGTTATGCATACCAAAACATCATACACAATATAAGAGAAGAGTCACTATCTTGATCCTTCCGTGCGTGTCCTAGCGCCAGTCTCTCCCGAGTAGGGCAAATGTCAAATCCTATATTCACAATTAGGGACGAAGAGTTATACTCTATTCCAAGACTTAATTCACTTCATAATACTTAATTGGTTATCATTATTGCTCTTTTAGAGTCATTAAATACCCCTAACAAAACTCCTAAAGGGTAAGAAGAACTATCCCAAAGATCCCTTTTTGGAAGCATAAAAACTGATTTTTCACTGCTGCACCTCGAGTGAAAATGGTCTCACTCGAGCATTGGTACGAACACTCAAGCACAAAAGCCCTCACTCGAGCATTGGTACGAACATCACCTCAAGTGCTAGGAAGTGAGGACAGAAAGTGCTTGCCCAAGAGCACAAAAATTTTTAAAGAAGAGGGTCACTCTAGCACAAAAGGCCTCACTCGAGCATTGTACAGACAGCACTTCAAGTACAAGAAAGTGAGGACAGGAAGTGTTTGCCCGAGAGCACAAGAACTTCCACAGAAAAGGATCACTCAAGCACAAAAGCCCTCACTCGAGTGATGTTCTTCCCTCACTCGAGCACACTCACTCTCACTCGAGTGATGTTCTTCCCTCACTCGAGCACACTCACTCTCACTCGAGCATGATTATCAGAAACCAGAAAACGCAGAAGGTATGACATCACTTCCAGAATTTTTACCAAGCGATCCAAATGAACCAAAAGACCAAACCAAAGCTACTCCCACACAAAAACACCCAAGGAATTCAATGGAATCATTAAAATGACCAAAATACAACTCTATTATCATGCTTTGGTGTGAATCAACACAAATAATCAATTTTCCCAAAATCACTAAACTTAACATTTCAACCTCCAATCAATCTATCTATCCTAAATTCATTCCAAAATACCATTCTCATGCCAAAAACATACCAAATGAACAGTGGCACTCATTTTCGGATTCAAGCCAAAATTTCCAGAAATTATAAACTACTTCAAATGGCATGAAACTTAGATAGATAGATTAGTTTCACTTACCTCTTTCACTTCTCCAAAGACACCCTTTGATTCTCCAACAATCAGATTTTCGTGATTCTTGAAATCACCACCAATGGGCACACTATACACACCAAAATGAAGCTCATCACTTAAGGATCAACATTTATAAATGGAGTTTGAGCAATGGAGGGCATCTACTTACCCAAAATTCAGCTTTTCCTTCTTCCTTTCTTGCTTGATTCAGCGAAATGGGGAAAGAGAAGAGAGAGAAAATGATGAGATGAAATGATTGTGATGAGCAAGCCTCTCCTTCCCTCCCATACACACTTCTACCCAATAGGAGAGAGAGGAGAGAGGAAAAAGTGGACTTTTGTCCTCTTGTGACTTCATCCAACAACTCCCACAATGCCACTTGTCAGCATCTCATTCATTCCCACAATGAGCTCACACAAGCTTAATACACTGGATTTCGACCCATGTGCAATGAATCTCAACCCTTGATCTTAAATACCACACACATATACACCAAATTCATATTACATTAATTCCAAAAGTGCTTAATTACACACTTACAATTAACCTCAAAGTCATTAGCCCTTAATCCTGAATTGGGATATTACAGTTTGCACATAGGCATTTCTGTCCTATAGTTTATGTGGACTTAGATTACTTGAAGAAGAATTGCCATTTGGATTTATATCCTTATCTTGAATTCTATGCTCCCTGGCTGAATATTCATATTCCATACTCACCCTCTATTGTGAAAACCTTTTACTGCAACATGAAAACCCATAACATTATGTCTCGGGCTGGAGAATTGATTGAGGAAGCAGTATCTACTACTGTTAGAGGTCAATTCATTATGATTTCTGCTAAGATTATTAATGATTTACTTGGGTATATTGCACCACCTTCAGATCCACCCATTCTCTCAGCCAATGAAGCCTTCCGGATTTTGAGACCAAATGACCCAGTAGGCCCTCTTAATTTTAAGCCTATTGACATGCTTGATTCTTATAGAGCCCTTCACTACATATACTATAGTAGCATGGTTAACAAGTCCAAAAATTTCACCCATTTTGCTCAAAAGAATTATTATTTGTTGTCCTCCTTCCTAGCCGGGCAACAAAGAAATATGGGGGAGATCATTTTCAGTGAGATGAGAAGATTTCATTTTTCTTCATCAAAATCC
The DNA here is from genome assembly GCA_963210345.1 of Inga oerstediana. Taxonomy (NCBI): domain Eukaryota; kingdom Viridiplantae; phylum Streptophyta; class Magnoliopsida; order Fabales; family Fabaceae; genus Inga; species Inga oerstediana. The sequence goes on along the minus strand of OY723401.1, from coordinate 62,753,841 downwards.
GTGACTATACCATATCCTCAGATTGTATCCCTCATCCTTATGAAAGGTACTTGGAAGGAACTGAGAGGGTGCTCATTCCAAGGTTTGGCAAGACTCAACTGACTCATATGAGTATCAATCTTCCAGTGAGTCAAACTAAGGCTACATCTCAGAGGGAAACCACTCCATCAAGAGGTGATGAGGCTCAGTCATCTGCTCAAGGTCATGTTCCTCCTCCATCTTTCCTGAATGCATCACTCTCCAATCATTTGACTGAAGTAATCAATCAAGCTATGTATGGCTTGAAAAAGGAATTAATGACTGAGTATGAGAAGTTGGTAGACAAGATGGAGCTACAAGTCTTAAAGTTGGTAGACAAGGCTAATACCAACTTTAACTTGATGTTTAAGACTCAGGATGACATGTCAAGAAGGATAACTGATATGGAGATCTTCTTACGTTCTCACTTCCCGACTGTATCTTCAGAAGTGCCACCTGAGACCACACCTGCCTCGACTTCACCTCCTCATCCACAGACACATGTTCTTTTCACTGATCCAGATTCTAATGTTGATATAACATATGATCGGTCACCTTTACCACCACCCTCAGCCTCAGTTCCACAGCCATCATCTCCACCCTTTGTGCCAGAGCCAGTTGACCCTTCCACTGCCATGGTGCCCTTTGTCCCATCATCTAATATCACTTTTCCTCAGCCCCCTTCTAATGTTGACAAAACGGGGGAGAAGGATGTGTGATGGTTTTCTGACCTATCATGGGATGTATTGGGTGTTTGGGTAGTTTTTGTGTAATGGGGTAGGATTATAATGATGTTATTGGGATTATGGTTGTATACGGGCTTTATGGGTAGTTAATGATTTATGCTTAATATTATACGTTTCTTAGTTTATCATTAATGGCTATTTTCAAGTTATCAAGTTTTTCTGTTCCGTTTTGATTGTTTTTGTGATACTATGCTTATCTTGGTTATTAAGTGTTCAGTGGAAGTACTGCAGGGAACATATGTAGATAAGTGCAAAAATCTGAACTTGAATCTAAACTTTGGTGAAAATATGCATTTGGAAAAATTGTTGTTGTATTTTAAAAATTGTTCACTCTAATCAATCTTTTTCTTAAAACTCATCACAAAGGTTTTGTCATCATCAAAAAGGGGGAGAATGTTAGATCCCAAGTTTTGATGATAACAAAAGGTAATTGTATACAAAGCATGGTTTTATAAGTCTAGAGAATGATTACAAAGTTACCAAATGCATATGGCAAAGTTTTGTAATGGCTGCTATCAAATTTAACTGATGCACTCGAGCAACGGAGCTAGTACTCGAGCATGGAGCTCTTTTGCACTCGAGCAGATGCAAGTGATAGACACAAAGTGTTTGCCCGAGAGCAAACTACTGTCATTTTTACTGATGCACTCAAGCACTAGAGATAGCACTCGAGCATGAGACTCTTTCTCACTCGAGCATATGCGAGTGAGGGACTGCAAGTGCTTGGCCGAGAGCAATTCATTTCATTCTTACTAATGTACTCGAGCATTGTAACCAACACTCGAGCATGAAACTGGTTTGCACTCGAGCACTAGCGAGTGAAGGACTGCAAGTGTTTGGCCGAGAGTCATGAAGGTCAGAGAAGCACAAGCATGCCCGAGTGAGGCTTCATATGCCCGAGTGACATATCAGCACTCGCGAGTGAGAAATCTAACTCTCTCAAATTTTGATGCAAGTGCTGATAACAAGAGTATATTACATGAGAATATTCTTCTCACTCGAGCAGGAGTATGTGTGCTCGAGTGAGGGCCCACATCACCTACGAGTGCAAAATCTCACTCTTGCTAAAATGGTATACGAATGTTGTCCAGAGACGGGTCTCTTAGTGTAATGAGCAAGGCCACTCAAGCAGAAGGAGTTGTGCTTGAGTGAGGCCCCACATCACTCGCGAGTGAGAAAATGATCTCTCTGAAATCCTGTGGAAGTGCAAGTATAAAACTGAAGAACAATGAGAAAAATTATGAGTTCACTCGAGTGAGCCCATCCATGCTCGAGTGATACTCTGCCAGAAGACAAAATGCACCAGTGTTACAGCGTTCAATCCGAATATGGTTTAATGATATTTATTTATCTTATCATCACTTATTATTATTATTTAACATCATTTTGAATGTATTATAAGTGTGATACAGGAGGATGAACGTTTGAAATAAACAGACCCGAAGGAAGTCAAACAACGGCAAACAACATCATTACAAGCACGTACCTACCGTATTCAAAGTTTTCAAACGTGCGCATGCCGTTCCACAGTAACATGCCCCGCTCCACAATGATCGTTATTCAAACGGGCAAAAAATGAACGTCTATAAATACAGAGTCCCAGAGATCGTCAAAGATAACGAAGCACAAGAATTCACAAACAAATCCACGAGTCTCTGTTATTCATATTTTCTCTGTATTGATATTGCTCTTCAGTGTTTATCATACTTGCTCTGTAAGAGAGTCTATATTCATTTCAAATTCTATTTTCATTTGATCTCAAGGTATTAGGACCTTGAGAGGGTAGAAATCCTTACGAGAGAAGCAGTTGAGAGAATTCCTAGTAAAACCTTCCACTCATAAGACTTATAAGATACAAGCAGTAGAGAACGTTGCTGCTCGTAAGACTTACAGTGGTGTAAGCGGGAGAGAACGTTGCTGCTCATAAGACTTGTATACGTAAGCAAGTGGGAAAGGTCATAGGTTGTTTTTCTGCACGTAAGACTTGTCGTAAGGGGGAAAGAAATTTCTTAGTGTAAGAATATTTCTGCTCGTAGTCCGTTCAAGGACAATTGTTGTTTTGTGGCATTCTGAGAGCCCATTGAATCTTGGAAGCATAGTGAAAATCTCAGTAGGTCTTGATCTTTGAGGACTGGACGTAGGCCTGGTTTTTAGGCCGAACCAGTATAACTCCCTGTGTCCTAATCTTCTCAACTCTACTCTGTCTACACCTAATTTCATATCACCACACCAAGAGAAAAAATTTATCACATCACCCAATTCATCCCGCTCTTGGGTGAAGCTTGCCTCTTTCATCCATGTCTCATAAAGTTACTTTGAAAAGATCAATACAGATGTGATGAATAAACTAGTTCAGTTGTACTGAGAGTCATACATGAACAAGGGAATACTTGCAACATTTGTGAAGCCATGACATGATAGAGCATTCAAGGTGACATATTAATTGCTTTTGTTAGATTATGTTTTTATCGGAAAACCCATTATTGCTCTGATCTAAGGTTTCTCTCCTGTTTTTGTATTGAGCAGGTGGCACCAAGTTAAAAGCTTTAAAATTCAACATGGTGATTAGTCCTAGACTCTTCCATGTGAGAGTTTTTAAGCTTCTTAGTCTCAACTCTATCTAATAGGGTAGTACTTCCCATATCAAGTAGCCATGCAATTTAGGTCGAATCAAGATTTTCTAGGCTTTATGGCTAGAATCAATCGCACTCTTGATCCATTTATCTCATAATGTAAGTTTTCATCACCTTATCTCCTCATCAACAATTAAGCCAGGAGAGCAACGGCTGGGTAAAAAAACACGAATATCCATAAAGGAAAGGCCAAAAGGGTAAGTGAACCCTTGAGAAGCTCAAGGGTTTGCATACCTCTTGCTTTGCTCAAGGGTTTGTATACCTTGTGCGTCATTTCCAATATGGATATTTACATATTTTTTCCCCTTAGCCTTTGCTTCCAGGGTTAGTTTTTGTGAGGAGACACAATTATAGGTCCACAGTTACATTATCACTTATATACATCAACAATTGCCATTGATTCTTTCACAAAGCCTGGAATGACTTGATCCATCCCAAATTGCATAGCCACTCGATGCGGAAGATACTGTTCTATTTTATACAAGTGAGTTCAACTAGCTCTGAAACTCTCACTTGAAGAGAATTACATCTATACATCACGGTTATTGTATAATAATTGTCATTTATTATAAAAGTATATGGTTTATATTTAGAAACTGTTATTAATGTACTAAATACATAACGGTTGTCTATGTGACATTGTTATTTATTTTTATTAAAAGTAACAGTTATTACATAAGAACCATTGTATATGTTACTCAATAAATAATGATTGTCAATATGAGACCGTTATGTATCATGCAAGCATTACCATATATTATGACGATTATTTATGTGACTGTTAATTATTATAATAGCAATATGCATATCATGGCATCACGAAGCCTCAATATATAACGGATGTTATATTAAAACCTTATAACAGGTCCAACATAATTAATAGTTAGGAACTGTTGTTTATTTTTGTTGAGCATATACAGGGCCTACATATATGATGGTTCAGGATCGTGATTTATGGCCAATAGTAATTGTCATATATCGTGATTTCTATAGTATTGAGATGAGCATGGAGAAGAAAACTAGTGTCGAGGAAGCCATCGAATAAAGCTAGAGAAGTTGTTGCTATTGAAGTAGTTGGAGAGGAGATCACGAGTGTCATCTTGTGAGAAACGAGGAAGGGGAGAGTTTCAAAAAAATGGCAAAGGAAGATAAGAAGATGCAAAGATCGTGAAATTTAGTAAAGTCTATATGTAACCTCCCTCATTACAGGCTGTAATTAGTGTTAAAACACGTGTCATAAATAAATAAGAGATAGAGAATAAATAAAAAATTTACAAAACCTGTATAATACGATCCCCATTTATTTTAAATAAAACATTTGGCCTATTCGATTATGTTACATACATAATGTCAGAGTGCTAGTAAAAGTTCCTGACATTCACTCGAGATATAATCATTAATCAAAGAGTTTTACAGGGCATCATTGCCTATCTCAGTTTCCTATTCCGGGGATGACAATACAAATACTATTTTATGTTCAACCAATATATACAATTGTCCAAAATATGATAACCAAAAACCAAAAGCTATAGACTATATCACCAGCAATCCTAGTCGCCCTTATTCACTTGTTTGTCCCTTGATCCACTTGCCCTTGCTAAAAGTTTGATAATTAGAAAGAGAGAGATTCAAAAGAATCTCAGTAGTAACATTTCACGTATATGATGCATAATTAAACAAAGCATGTAATAATTATCACAATTCAGCAACACAGCAGCATTCAATCATGACTTTGATCACAAACCTGAAAAGCATGACAATCACGAATAGCAGCATTCAATCAATACCATAATCACTTCTGTGATAGGCATGACAATCAGCAACAATAGTATTCAAAGCCGGGCTACCCACCGTGACTCAATTGTACATTCAAAGCCAAACTACCCGCCGCGACTCAATTGATTATTCAATGATAAATACAAACATACAATGCATTAAACATGATATAGAAGAAAGTGTCTACCTTGTTCTTTCCCTTCGAGTTCAAGCACAGGCCTTCTACAATCCAGGCAAATATCAAATCCTATCATCATAATTCAGGACGACAAGTTATCACTTATCCCAATACTCAAATGATTACAAAACACTTAGATTTGGTTATCATTAAAGTCCCTTAGGTAGCTATAAAAGGCTCTAACAATGGCCCTAAAGGGTTGGGAAGTACTAGATTGGAAACTACTTTTCAAAAATACAAAGTGCTGAAAACAGGGGTTGGTCGCGGTCAACTCCCCTCTGGCCACGGCCAAGAATTGCCCTGATTCTTGGCTGATTTCAACTGACCATAACTTTTAACACGGAACTCGAAATTACCCAAACTTTATATCAATGGAAAGCCTGCAATATGAACTACAAAACTGGAAGGTTTCACAATGTTTTGATACCATTTGCTATTTTAAAACATTATGCAAAGTAGGTCTCCTGCATAGAAATTCTTTTGCCAAATTTTCCAGTTTTGCAACCTAAGTCTCCAATGGTTCCAAAACTCAATCCAAAACCCATTTCCGCACAAAATTTCACAAATAAACCAATGGAGACACCAAAACAACCATATTCACATTCCTTTCACATGATATAGCATAGGCCATAACTTAACATAAAAACCCAAAAACTCCAAACTTCACAATTAATCCTCAAATCAATTCCATATATCCAAGACACACAACAAAGCACCATTTCTATTATTACAACATACCAAACTCTCTAAGACCCTAATCCAACAAAAATAGGGCAAACATTCCAAAAATTATAGGCTTAAGCAATTGCCACAAAACTTATGTAGAAAGGTTCCTCTTACTCACCTTAACAACTTTCTCAAACTTGTTCCTTGCTTCATCAATCTCTAGATTTTCTTGAGTACATAAACCACCATCAATGGAGAATCTAAAACTATAGAATCGAAGCTCTCAACCCAATGAACAAGATTAAAGAAGAGAGTTTTGGCATATGAGTTCATCTTAAGGGTCAAATGACCTACCTTAATCCAAAGCTTCTTCCTCTTTCCTTTCTTCCATGGCAGCCAAATGAGAGAAGAGAGAGAGAGAAATGAGAGTGATGAAGAAGATGAAATGATAATCTCCCATGCCCATACTTCTTCAGCCAAAAATGGGGGAAGAGAGAGGGAAAGAAATGATAAAAAATCCAATTTGACTTTCTCAACTACCCACTCATCATCTCAACCATTGCCACTTGTCCCAATCTAATTGCTTCTCACAAAATAAGTAATCACATTGTTACACTAATTACTCCATTAGCCATGTAGTCACACTCCTCATTTATTTTAGTTAGTAATTAATTTCTTTATTAATCACTGATTAATCGGCTAGTAAATTTTCCATTCTTTCAATTTTTCCCCTGATTATGACACATCCACTTGAATTGCCACATGACACTTATTTTAATTCTTTTTTCCCCTTTTCCATGCACCATTCCCTCTCATTTTAGCCCAACAATTACTTTGCCACATAATTATACTAAAATATAGGGTTTTGGGCATTTCTAATAATTAATTCAGGTCTCAAATTAACTTTACTTCCCCAAAAGTGTTTTCTCACACTAATTACATTCTCAATAAAAATCATTAGCCCTTAATAAAATTTGGGGCATTACACTATATATTTTTTTCAAGTTTTAGATAACTTTGTAGATTGGATTGAACAAAATCTGGTATAACAGTTTGTAAATGTTATTCTTAAAAATATTTTTGATATTTTTTTAGATCGATTTTACAAACACTTGGTTTAAAAAGCATATTTTAGATCGGTTTTATACATAATATGTCTAAAAGATTGTAAATGTTATTTTTATAAAAAAAATGTAATGCTTTTTAGATCGGTTGTAAAAGCAACTAGTTTAAAAAGTATATTTTAGACTTATTTTATGCCAAAACCGGTCTAAAATTTCACATATATTTATAAAAATGTCACCTGTTATATTTTTAAAATTGTATTAACAAAAAACAGTCTAGATGGAGTGGTTTAAAAAGCCTTTTGTTTTTTTTTCCTAGTAGTGATTGTTTTGCTAGGAGGGAAGTATTAAACTGATCAATGCCAATGATTTGAATCAATGCTGTTTTGTTTTATCTTTTGAATCTATCCAAAAGAAATTGGCCAAACATAGAGATCATATTGCTATATTTTTTTTATATCAATTTTGTAGAAAGAGGATACACCGGCAGAGATGAGAGTGAATTCTTTTTTTTTTATACAACGGCGACCGGGTTCGAACCCAGATGGGGGAGAGGGCAGAAGTGCCTACAGGCACTTCGATGACCATAATTCTTGATGAGCACCATTTTGCTAAAGGGAAGAATTTTAACACCACCTTGTTTGGATTGACTAGAGGAAGGAGATAAGAGAGATTCTTAATATTACTTTGTTTGGTTTAAGAGAGAAGAGGAGGGAAGATATTTTTATATGTACAACTTTGCCCTTACTTAATTTAAATTCCTTTTTTTTTTAACCTTTTAAAATGTTTAATAAAATTTATTTATATATATAAAGTATATTTGATATGCGAAATAATGATTTTATAATTATCAAAATTCGATAATATAATTATAATACATAATAGCTTATATATATGGAATATCCAATAATTATATACTTACAATTATATTTAATAATTTACTGATAATATACATACACACGCATAATTTATATTTTATAATTATTCTTAGTATTATTTCACAATCAATCCATATTTGGTGACATAATGCAAGGCACGATCTAGTTCCAAATGAATACAGAGGAACCGATAGATATAATGATGCCTCTATAATGATGCCTCGTATCAGTAAAAATTTAGGCACACAAATCTAAACGAGAAGACGACAAAATCCGATTGCTTTTTTTTGGGGGGGGGGGGGGGGGTGGGGGGTGGGGGGTATGTCAACAAAAGCTCACCGATGGAAAAGAATAGGTCGGGACGGTGATAGATGGGAAAGGGTTATGGGGGATAGTGGTTAGGAAGAGCACATCAAATATTAAATCTTTTTAATAAAAAAAAAAAAAAGATCATATGGAGTCCATAAAAATAAAAAATATAATGAGCAATAAAATAATAAATAGAGATATAATAATTTAATGTGGAAAAATCTCTCTTTCAATGTGAGTGAGAGTAAATGACTAAGTCCTAAAATGAAAAATTTCATTATCTTTAAAAATGAATTAAATGTTTAATGCTCTAATACAAAGTTTAACTATAGGACAACAATAAATTCATCTCATCCATAAAAATCACTCAAGGATTATATAAGTACATTAATAAAATAGAAGAACAAATAGAGAAATAAAATACACGTCTTTTGGGTGAAGCTACAATCTGCGTGTGCTGAAAATCACCAAATGCAAAAGCTATAATCACAGAACATGTACCAATGTTCATGCCAAATTTGAGGAAGGTAGGAAGCTCACATCAATGATCCCACCATTTTGATTCAAGAACATATGTGTTGCGAAAAACTCCATCATTATTCAAGAAAATCGGACCAGAAAACATCATTTGATTGTTGACTTGATTAAAGTCACTCAGAAAATTTTACAATAGATATGAACAGACGTTTACAAAAATTCTGGGAAAATAGAATACTTCAATTAATGATTTGACTATACAAAGGGGAGCTCCTTGTATCTAGAATCTCCACACAAAAATTTAGTTCAATCTGATAAGAAATCACCTTCTGTTCTATTATCCAGATCAAAATCATTCAAGTTAAGAAATTACCAAAAATATTTTCTCTCACAAAGAATAATAAAGAAACTTTCTTTTTTTCCTCTAACATAAAATACGGCAGTCACCCTCAACCCTTTTTAGGATTCTCTATTTATTTATTTCTTTTTCTTTCCTTTTTTTTTTCTCTTTTCACAAAGTAGGAAATATACAAAATAATAAATACATAAAATAAATAAATAAAATTGAATAATTAAAGCTTGGGCTTCCATATAGGAGCGATATCCTATATATGGCCCAACAACTGTTTGGGAATAATGTAAGTGACTAGGGGCATGGTAGCCAAGCTAAGATAAAATATTACCCTCTCCTCCAATACCCTCCCTAAAAATTTTATCATGTTAAATAAGAGGAGGGAAGCAAAATCCCTCTATTCCATTCCTCTCCCCTCCAAATCCCTTTGACCAAGAGTGTCCCATCCATCTCTATTTAGTTGAGTCGTAGAGTTGCACGGAACAAAGGAAATGTCCCATACATCTCTATTTAGTTGAGTCGTAGAGTTGCACGGAACAAAGGAAATGGACGTGTTGAAAATCACACCAAAAGAAAAGCTACAGCTGAAAATTTTTTCCAAAAAAGCTATCACTACTACATATTCACACATATATATAATGCTTAATAAATAACGGTTACAACAAAAAAGTATTATATATGTCAAGATGGAGGTTGCGTAAAACTATATAATACTAAAATCTAACGGTCAAATATGTGCATTGTTATGTATTGAGAAGTGAAATTCACAAAAATAAAAATATAATAGTTATAATTATTAATCGTAATGTATTTACTACAAAAAATGTAGGATTCTGCAAGATATCAAATGAATAAATGTAGGATTAACCGAAAATAAATAAAGGTATGATTCTGAATGTAACACCCCAAATTTTATTCACCAATAATATATTATAATTATTATATATATTTAATGAAATGGTGAATATTTAAGGCCAACGAAATTAAATATTGAAAATTGAAAGTGGAATAGTAGTTTTAGTGAAATCGCTTGCGAGGCAGTGAGTTTGTCATATGGTTTTGGAATACCAAATGATGATCAAAAGTTATGAAATTTTACAAGGTGAACGTATACATCCTAAGCTTTAATTTGATAGGTCATATGACTTAATTGAACCTATGTACAAAAAGATATGAATTTTTAAATTTAATCCAAAAAATCTAGAAAGTTTCTGGAGCAGCGGTCAAAGATTGAAAATCTGAGAATAATATGATCCTATCCAATAAAATTCCATATTTTTTCTTGAAACTAGACTCAATGAGGGTTACATAGGCTTTGGAATCGCTTCGAAACGATGTCTACAAAATTAGTTATGATTTTTCAAAGTTAAGGCAGAAAATCTGCCAGAATTGGCATTATTCCGAAAATTTAAGAAATAAAGTAATCTTCCTTTTTCTCTTAATTATTTTAGAAATTAAAGGATGAAGGAGGAAAAGACAAGTGTCAAAATCCAATGAGACCAAGTGTCAACACCACATGAAAGATGATGAAAATAATTGTTGTGTCATAAGTCCTTATTCATGTCATAAGGTTAGGTAGCCAACTCTTGTACCAATTGACTTGAGTAAATGGAAGGAATACTTGATTTAGTTGGAGCATAAGAGGGAGCACGTTTTTGGCCAACCAAGGAAGAAGGAGAATTGGTTCCAATCTAATGGAAATCAAATGAAGCAAGCAAGTCAAAGTATGGCATAAAGTGGAGAGGTATGAAGCAAACATGAAGGGAAGTATGGTGGTTGGCATGTGTCACTATAACAAGCTTAGATGAGATCAATGGTTTGGAATCAATGGAGCATTTTTATGAAGGCTTTCTCTTCCCTTCCCTTCATGCATTTTCGTTCAACATAAAGAGGGAGAGAGTTTGGAGAAACTTTGAAGAGTTAGAGGGAAGAGGAAGAAGAAATCTTAAGGTAAGAGTTGATTCTTAAGATTTCCTTGTAACATTTCCCCTAGATCCTTATCTAAACCATGTTTCTTCATGAATCTATGATCTTGAAGACTCATTCTTAGCTCAAGAAGAGAGAGAAGACGTCTTAGAGAGAAAAACATCAAGGATCAAGAGGTAATCTCCAAAACCTCAACTTCTTAGTGTATGGAAGTTGTTGTTGGTGATTGTTGTTTGGTTTTGTGATTTTTGGGTTGAGTTGTAAAATTAGAAAAGTCATAATCCTATGGGGTTATGCTGCCCAAAATCCTTTAAATCATGATTAAGAAGTGTTTAAATGAGTTAACCAAGGATTAGAAGTGGAAACGCACAAGTTTTGGAAGCTAAAACAAAAAACTACATTTTTCTATTTTCCCTTCAATATTTCGGTCAGACCAGAACTGGTAGTAGGAGTTTGATTTTCATGAAATAAATGATTTCATTGGACTCAATGGGCAAAAATAGGTGGGGTTACAGTTGGGCACTTTTTCGATAGAGGCCGAAAAAGCATAATTACGAAAATGCCACTGAAATCACTAAATAGGGGCTGTCAAGGGTATTTTCGTAATTTGATAGTGAATTTGGTAATTTGGAGCCCGGAAATGGATTATTTGGGCGAAAATAAGTTAGAATAGCCTTAGTCAAAATTTTAGGAAAACGTGCCATTAGGCCGGGTACTGTGGGGCCGAGCCGGGTTCCCGGGGGCATTTTTGTAAATTTTCACCATAGACTAATATAACCACAATAAACACTATGGAAAAGTTTAAAATTATACTTGAATAGGTTATGACCTATTTCTGGTACATTTAATATTTTAGAACCGATTCGAAAGCCGGAACAACACGCTTTACGAGACACACCGTTAAACAGAGGATTATAAAGCATTGAAGTAGGGACATTATCCTTCATACACTATGCCATAAGTTATGTGATTGTGTGGATGCCATTGTTTTGTAAATGCACTTTATTAATCAACATGATTTGCCTAAAGAGGGTCAGTTAATGTCAGAGGTGCACTTACACTTGGAGTTGGCAGAAGTCCAACCGGTGTAGATTGTGGAGCTGGGCCCTACTCATGTATATATGACGATGATGTGTTTATATTGTTCATTAATTTGTGCATACATTGACGCATGTCATATTTACTTTTTGCATTTTCTATGAACGATATTATGTCTCTACGGGGATTCTTTGGAATCTCACCCTATTTTTAATAAACACCTCAGTGGGTATCAGTGGGTCTAAGGGAAAAGATGTAGATGCCGGAAAGTGAGCGGCACAGGTCTCGAGGCGAGGACAAGATCGTGGTCATAATTAGTCTATTTTGTGATATTTTGGGAAAATTTGTAAATATTAAAGCTTCCACTGTATTTTCTATTTCCGTCGACGAATGACGTTGGGATTGTAAATGAATATTTTTATCAGTATAATTGTACTTTTCTGTATGCTCATTGAATTCCGTCTTTATTACTCTTCGATTATCGAAATGGAAACGGGTGTTGACATTAAAGGATATCATATATAAAGGAGCAGGATCCTAAAAAATATAATTTGACAATACATGACGGTTTTTCACAAAGAACTGTTAAGTATTCTTTAATATAAACAAAAGTGATATCCTGAAAAATACCATATGTAAGGAGACAGGATCCTTAAAAAATTTGACTATACATTAAATTCTAAACAAAGAACTATTAAGTATTCTTTCTAAAAAAAATATTTAACAATACATTATGATTCTTCACTAAGAATTGTTAAGTATTTTAACAATACATTACAAGAATTATTAAGTATTCTTTAATATAAACAAAGGCGGGGTTATAAAAGATATCAAATATATAAATGTGAGATTCTGAAAGAAAAAAAAAATAGTTAACAATAAGTTACGGTTCTTCACTAAGAACCGTTAAGTATTCTTTAATGAAAATGTGAGATACTAAAAAATATCAAATATAAGGAGGTGAGATTCTAAAAAAAATTGATTTGATGCAATTCATTAAACTCCTTCTCAAACGTTTTTTACGCTTTGTTAATGAGTCTCATACCCTTTTTTTCTATAAATTTTGTTCTGGCGTTGCAAGTATATATAGCGTGATTTATCTATGTGAAGTATATATGGTATTTACATATATGATGGTTTAGAACCTTTATATATATATTATCGATAATAACTGTCATCCTAGAATGTCATGATAATTTCGTTTATTAAAAAAAAGAATGATAATTCCTTGCATGTGCCACGTGAGATCATCTTCGTGAGCTAAAAGTGATGATATTATGCCGAGAAGTTCTGATGAGATGGTAGCCAAACTTTTTATGCTATCATTAGAAGGATGTCATGAAAATAGAAAGTTTATTCACGTGTTCTCTTTGGCCATGTCAAATGGTGAGGTAGCGTCTTTTGCTACTATGAGTGGGACAGCGTGTTTCAAGCCGCTTGACCGTATTAAATGGTAAGGTAGCGTCTTTTGGTACTATGAGAGGTACAGCTTGTTTTAGTGTGTGTTTGGAATAGCTTATTTTTAGACAATAAGTGTTTATAATTCGTGATTCACAGTATACGAGGTAAGTATGTGAGAGGAGTTTTTTCTCGGCTTGCGTAATAAGAGCTTATTTACTGTGCAAAAAGCTTAAACAAACATGCACTTAAGTCATTAGGCCGAAAACGTGATCAATTTGTGCTGTGAAATCAATATTCTTATACATGATCTTCAAAAATATGTCATTAATTTTTTCCTAATAAAAATTATATATATAAGAACATATGTTAAAGTGATTTAATTGTTTCTTAAATATTAAAATATGACTATTAAAATAAATTGATGAATCATTCTTTGGTAATTTGATTTTCCACAAAAAAATAAGAGAAAATTCACTTAGTCCCCATAAAAAGAATTTTATTCCAATAAATCTTTAAAAGATTTTGAAATTTCACTGCATTTCTTTGGATGAAAATAAAATTAAGTTTTGTAAATGAAAAGACAATAATACCCTTATTTTATTTTCTCCATAAAAGCATTTAGAGAACAAATACGAGTATTTATATAAGATAAATATGGGTATTCGTAAGATAAATATGAGCATTTATAAAATAAATAAAGGGATTCAAAAAATATTTTAACCATTTACAAGACAAATAAAAATATTGATAAGACAAATAAGAACATTTATAAAATAAATAAAAGAATTTCAAAAACTAAAATAAAGGCATTATTATTATCTTTTTATCTATAAAACTTTATTTTATTTTAACTATTTAAGAGATACAGTGAAAATTCATAATTTTTGGAATTGATTAAAATAAAATTATTTTTATGGGACTAATTGCTAAGTGATATTTTCCCTAAAAATTATATAAAAAAATATTTCTATTCAAAATTTCAGATAAAGTTTTCAACAAGGGCGGCTAAAAATTTTCTCCCAAGTTTGCAGAGACCTGTACGTAGTTCCTTGTCACTTCAACTGTTCACAAAAAATCACCAAAGTGACCAAACATTCAACCTTCAATAATAATTATTTAGTCTTATTTATTAAGTGTGCGTTTAGAATGGTTTATTTTTGTCCAAAACGTGCTTATAATTCGTGATTCACGGTATACGAGGTAAGTATATGAGAGGAGTTTTTTCTCGGCTTGCGTAATAAGTACGTTTTTCCTGTATAAAACGCTTAAACAAACAAGCCCTAAATTGCAAGCCGGCATATTTTGATTGTTTTTTTAAAAAAAAAAATTAAATGCCTTTACCTTTTGTGTTTCCCCAAACACTCTGACCAATCACTCTGATCAATGAAGTTGCTTTTCGTACGCTCACATCAATAGCCGAGTAAATGTGGTTACAGACTTGCAAGAGTTGTCAATTACTTGTATAAAAAAAAAAGAGTTGTCAATTACTCATTTTGACCTTTTGTTTCTTTTCAATAATATGAGTTTTTAAAAAAAAAAAAAACTGGCCCCACCATACAGCACAAAAGCTTACGTGGGAGAAGAGAATGGATTGCAATTGTATAAGTGTGTGTTTGTGTCAGGATTTTGAACAGTTAAAACGCACTTATTACGCAAGCCGAGAAAAAACTCCTCTCACATACTTACCTCGTATACCGTGAATCACGAATTATAAGCACGTTTTGGATAAAAATAAGCCATTCCAAACGCACACTAAATTCATACTCCTCATTCTAATTTATTATAAATAATAAAACCTTTTAATCTAAACTAATTTTGAATAAATTCATAAAATTATATTATTAAGATTTTTATTTAAATTAGACTACATATTAATTATTGTAATATTTGAATATATGTATATATAATATTTTTAAATTTAATTATTACGTCATCGGTCCGACTAAACGGCTCAACCGTTCCAATCGGTTGAACCTTAACCCGTTGGCCTTTCCGACTTGACGTACGGTACTGCTTTAAAAACATTCCTATTTAGCAAGAAGAGATCGCTTGGCAAACAGAAAGTAAAAACTAGAGGAAGAGGAAGAAGAAAGAAAGAAGCCATGGCTATGTGCAACATTCCAGTGATTGATCTGCAAGAATCTGCAGATAAGCCACATGAAATGAAAAGGAAGCTGAGAGAGGCGTGCGAGGAGTGGGGATGTTTCAGAGTGACGAACCATAGCGTGGCCTCGAGTTTAATGGCGGAGATGAAGAAGGTGGTGAGATCTCTTCTTGATCTTCCTCTGGAGATTAAGATGCGAAACACTGATGTTATTGCAGGAAGTGGGTATATGCCTCCTAGTGCAGCTAATCCTCTATATGAAGGCTTGGGACTTTACGATATGGCTTCTTCCCAGGCGATCCAGGCTTTCTGTTCTCAGTTAGATGCCTCGCCCTACCAAAGGTTTCATTCCTTTTGTTTTTTGTTTTCGCCATATTATTAAAACCCAACTCAAATCGACCAGTCATATGTATAAATCGATTAGTTGGTTCAATTAATAGTTTTGGATTGAGCCTTAACATTAATGTGTTTTTATTAATTTTTAGAGAATAATTTTTATATTTTATAATATAAATATTTGAAAGAAATTTTGTCTTATTTTACGAAAAAGAGATTTTAAAACCTCTAGTTGGAACTTATCTAAACACATTCTTAATAGTCTTATCTTGTTATAATAATACATTTTTATTTAAATAATTTATATATTTTAATTAAATAATATTATTTTAATCATCTCACAGTAGTACTTGTTTTTTATCCTTTTATTTTCTCATTCAGAAGCACCGACACTCTGAAAAACATTTATATATATGTATATATATGATATTATTTTAATCATCTCACAGTATTACTTGTTTTTTTTCCTTTTATTTCTCATTCAGAAGCACTGACATTCTGAAAAACATTTAGTGAGTGTTTGGGATAATAAGTCCTTATTACGTAAGTCGAGACAAAACTCCTCTCACATATTTACCTCGTATACCGTGAATCACGATTTATAAACACTTATTACCCAAAAATAAGCTATCCCAAACAAACACTTATATATATATAATTTTGTATGTAGGAAGGTGATAGAGACATATGGGAAAGAAGTTCATGAAGTGTTAATGGGCATAGCAGAAAAGATGGGAGAGAGTTTGGGTTTAGAAGGAGGAGTTGAAGAATATTTCAAGGGATGGGCATGCCAGTTTAGGATTAACAAATATAGTTTCACACCACAAACTGTGGGGTCCTCAGGTGTACAGATCCACACAGATTGTGCCTTCCTCACCATTCTGCAAGATGATGAACATGTTGGAGGCCTTCAAGTCATGAACAAGTTTGGTTCTTTTGTTGATGTCCCTCCCTGCCCAGGAAGCTTCTTGGCCATTCTTGGTGATATTGCTCATGTAAGTTTCTCCAGCTTCCCCTTAATCTATCACTCACAATCAAACTTGCCTAATATTCTTGAGGTACCTATAGTTTCCTTCAATTTTTAATTTAGTACCTGTGTATTTTTCCTCCTTATTAAATCCCTTAGTTCTACTCTATCAGCACAATTAGTGTTTTTGTACGGGAGCAAACAATGCTTACAAAGCAAAGTTACAAGGGTTAACGGTGCTGAAATTAAAAAGTTTTATAAGGGAAAAAACCACACAAATTGCGAATTTAAAATTAAAGGAAACGTTAGGCATCTCAAGAATATAGTTTTCCCTGCACAAAGATAATATAATTCTCAGTTCATTAGTTTGATGGCAAAGGAATAAATGCTGAATAAATATGAATGTTATGTTTAAATTGCTACATTTTAAAAATTAATATAATAAATCATAGCATAAAAAATCAATGAGTATTGAAATATTTCTTTTTATTATATCAAAAAAAATCAAATATATCACTTTAGTATTTAAATTCAGTTGTATTTTTATATTTTTATAGTTTATATTCAGAATCACGTATCTATTGATAAATTGAATCGTATATAAGGTTTCGTGTGTTGAAAAAGGTAGTGAATCGGGAATTGGAATTTTATTATTAAAAAATAACAATTATAATTAACGACTAACGAGCCTATATATTTCAATTCACAGTTGTAAGTGACAATTACAACAAATATTATCTCATTAGATGATGTCAATTATATGGATTACATAGCATTATTGTTCTCTATTGACAATTAAATTTTAGATAAATTGTTAACTTAAAAGGTCATTTCCAAATTTCATTAACTTAAATTGAGTGTTTTCTTTTTGAATAAAAAAAAAATTGAGTGTTTTCTTAGGTTTCCTCTTTATTGAGTACTATTAAACTAATTATTTTTATATATCTTCATTATAAATCTTATCTTCTTTTTTTCTTATATAATTATACAACCATTTCAACATTGACCTTCATCTCAACTACCACCCCCAATTTGATACTCTTGTTATCCCTTTGAAGCCCAATATTATTCATTGCCATATAGTTTGCACAACTTTAATATCTCTTGTAAACTGGAACTCAAGTACTTTTCCTCCATTTATTAGGCATCTTCTTAGATCATAAAATTCTATTAAATAAATAGTTAGCCATAACACTACCTCTTCACCTAAACACTTTCATACTTTAATAACCAGTTATGCCATATAGTCTAAGAGCTTTACTATTTTTCATCTTCTTAAAAAGCTTCCTTAACCTCAGCAGCAGGAATCTTGCTTTAAAATGTATGAAATTATATATACAAGAAATACCATAATTATGTATACTACATGATACGGTAGAAAATTCTGTATGTTTTTGTGTGATCTGATGTGTTATAGATAAATCTTGCTGGTTTACACCGAAGTGGTGGTTATTATTACTTTACTGGTTGAAACCATTTTTATGACCTTGAAAGTTTGTAACATGAAGGTATGGAGCAATGGAAGGTTTGGGTACGTGAAGCACAGAGTAGAATGTAAGGAGGCGAGTGTTAGGATTTCAATAGCTTCGTTTCTATTGGGACCAAAGGAGGGAGAAGTACGAGCGCCGCAAGAGTTAGTGGACCCTAATCGCCCTCCTCTCTTTCTTCCATTTGCTTATCAATACTACAAGAAGCTCAGATTGTCCAACAACATGCGTGCTGGTGAAGCCCTAGCTCTCCTACACGCCCATTCAGATGCAGCTAGGAGTGAGTAAAATTAAACTGAAACCACCGAATTGAACCGAACCGAACTCAATTTGAATTTTTCGGTTTGATTTTTTTTTATTTTTTTCCCTTCTAACTGATTTCAGAGTTTGGTTTTTCAGTTTTGTGATTTAAAAAAAAAAAAATTGGGTAACACTGATTAATCGAACCGAAAAACTGAATGCTCGTCCCTATAATAATCATATGTATTCAATGCAATAATTTAGATACTGTGCTTCTTTTTAATAAGTCATGTATCCCTAAATGTAGAATATAATCTTCACTCTTCTATATTTTTCCCTCTTATTAGTTTATTTGGATCTTTGCTACACACAATCTAAATTCTTCCTAATCAACATTGATTAAAAGGTTGACATTGTTTATTTCAAAATAAGTGTGTTTTTTTTTCAAATTAAGACAATTTTGAAGGCTATTATAAAAAAAAAAAAAAGAGCATTACAATTGTGCATTTTTGTGGGGAGTAGACTCTCATGCAAAAGGGACCTTTTACCGTGATTAAAAAGAGAAATTTAATAATACCAAAAAAAAAAAGGAGTTTAACACTAGTTTCGTAACAGGTATAGATACAATCGATGACGAAAAATAATTTCTAACCCAATTGTAGCTAGTCGTAGTCAAACATTTTAAGGGAAAAATGTCTGTTTTTTCACACCGATTTTCGATTTTACCTTTTTTATACTAGCGGTAAGCACAGCCAGTGTAGAAAATACTTTCTACTGTGATTATATTTGTAATCTGGTTAGAAAGAGATGAATTTTTAAATAAATTAAATAATTTTAAAATTTATTTATACCACATTTGTTATTTAGTTGAAACGTTGTAAAAAAAATGTTTACAATGCCGTTTATTAATTGGAATCAGTGTAGAAAGTTAACACTCCAGTATTGTTTTTGCCAGATAAAAGTCCAGTATTTTATTTATAAAAATGTCTTCAGCAGTTTTTAAACCGTCCCCATGACAACCTGCATAAAAGTTCCACCGGAATTTTTTTTTATGGTACAGTAGTGAGAAAGGAAAACGAAAAAGAAAAGAATGGAAGAGGCCAAGAGGATTAAGGGACTGTTTGGTATGAAGAATTTGGAGGGAGGGGAGAAAAAATATTTCTGAGTTGAAAAAATTGAAAAAGTAAAGTTATAAAATTTTAATAAAGATAAAATATAAAATAAAAGAGTAAAAAAAATAATTAAAACATTTTAAATCCACTTCTTAAAATTCTTAAATTCAACTCAAACAAATTTTTTCCGTTTATTTTCCCGCCCCTCCCCCAGTAACAAATAGCCCCCTAAAAAAATATAAGAAAAGGATGACGAGTCCAGCATTACTGTTATACCGAACATTTTGTCCACTTCTTGGCTTCTTCGTTATCCTTCACTATCATCGTCAAAGCAACAAATATCCTAATCTTTTTCCCAACAAAATAGTGATAGCGATCAAGTATTGGTCACTTTACACTTTACACTTTACACTTTACACTTTACACTTTACACTTTACACTGAATCCATTCCATCGTCTTGACCCATGACAAGGTGGCAAGTAAAAAATGCTCTTAACCCAAGTTATATATAGTAATAATGCTCTTAACCCAAGTTATATATAGATAAAAAAGAAGCTCTTACTCACCTCTCAAGCTTATTTATTGATTTCCCAACTTTCCAATTTCTTCAAGCTCTCAAACACCTTCTTTCACAAATATAAAACTATAGAGATGAAGCTCTTATTATTATGAACAATATTATAGAAGAGTGTTTGAGCTAAAGAGGACAACAACAAGACTAAATCTCACATTTTCCCTTTCTCTTTCCTCCTTAGCTTGGACGAACATGAAGCATAGAAGAGAGAGAAATGAGATGATGAAGATGGACAGATTTTTGGGCTCCCACAAGCATGTTAGCCCACTTGAGGGAGAGAGGAGAGAGGAAAAGAGTGTTTGAACTTTGACCAAATCCAATTGCTCGTGTGGTGACACTTGTGATGATCTTGTGCTATATCACATGAGCTCACATGAACACAAACACATGGGATTCCACCTTTTGATCTCTTGCACATTTCATCACAACCATTGATCTTCAAGTTACCAATGAGTTTCCTCTTCAATAACTGACCAATTGATCGGTAACTTTCCCGTTTTGCCCCTAATTATGGTAATTGCTTTTAAATCACCACCAAACACATTTTTCTCATTCCATCACACCAATCATGCGCCCTCCCCTTCTCTTTAATGCATTTTAAGCTTTGTTACACAATTAAGCTCAAATACAGGGTTTGGGCACTGATCGTAACACACTCAAATAACAACTTATATCATACTCTTCAAAAGTATCGGTTTAACAATAATCACATTCACTTTTGGAGTCATAATCCCTTAATCAAATTTTGGCATATTACATTTCTCCCCCCGTTTAATAAATTCCGTCCTCAAAATTTGTCGCACCACTTAAACCATAGACTCGGATGCCTCTTCATGACGACTCCATTTCACAATTATTTCTCATTGGGACAGTCCCTTCTGGACCACCTACACAATCGGTGCACCACAAATTTGATTCTCGTAAAAATCTTAAACGAACTAATGTGTCGTGCTTGGTTTCTTTCTAACCACATGAACACTTAGAATTCTCATAATCATCGTATAATCCTGCTATCACCCCATACTGGTAATAGCGCCATATCCCTGGCATAAACATGAATGCAACACAGTTACCATGAAACTACAATCGGCCCATTACACGATTCCCGCACAAACACATTCACCACACAATTACTAAATGAATGCAATCGCCTCCTCGTACGATTGCCACAACACCATCATCACATAACCACAATTGCCGCGAGCCCCCAGATCCTGGATGGGCTAGCGCATATCACACTACCTCAGCAATTGGGAGGCATAGGCCACCACCCTGCTCGATCTAGTCACCCCCTTTTCAGGAGTAACTCAAAATTCCACAAATTTATTACACCAACAATAGCCTCTGCTGTATACAAAAATACCTTAGCTTCCATTGTATCCACTTTCACAGTCTTACCCTACCCGTACACCCACCAATGACTCCGCTAGTGATAACCGGGACTCTTGGGCATTACACAAGATCCGTAGCAGCTTCCATATTGATGCGTGACTCACAAGTCCCAAGATGACAGCTTACACTGTATTCACGATAACGACAGCTTACGCTGTTTGTAAAAATACCCCAGCTTTCGCTGTTGCACTTTCACAACATTACCCTCACCCGTACACCCACCAATGACTCCGCTATTGGTAATCGAGACTTTTGGGTATTAACAACAACATCGGGCTACTCCGGAATCTCAATCTCTTCTATCCGAAGCTCCCTATGGTAACGGTCCACCTAGAGTCTCAGTCTCTTATATCTGAAACTCATAGTGCCCACACCTTGTTCTGAAAGCAGTCTTCAGTACATCTTCTGCTTTAACACACAGGTGATGATATCCCGACCTTAGATCAATCATTGAAAACACACAAGAACTAGACAGTTGATCTAGAAGGTCGTCGATTCTTGGGAGAGGATATTTGTTCTTGACAGTTATCTTGTTTAATTCTTTATAATCCACACACAAACTCAGACTCTCATCTTTCTTCTTAACAAACAACGTTAGAGCTCCCCACGGCGAAACACTGGGTCGAATGAACCCTATTCCAAGTAAATCTTTGATCTGCTTCTTTAGCTCCGTCATTTCATTTGGGGCCATTCTGTATAGGGCCTTTGATATAGAACTTGCTCTAGGCACAATTTTAATTGGGAACTGCACTTCCCTTTCCGGAGGCAATTCGCTAAGATTGTCAGGAAACACCTCAAGGAACTCTCTTACCACGGGTATACTTTCTAGAGTTTCTTCTGTCTCTCCCTGCATGCAAAAGAATACCATATACCCCTAGCACCCCTTCTCTAGATATTTCTCAGCTTTAATCATTGAGAGGAAGTTCAAATTGGCATTAACATCATCCTTCCTTTGTGCAGTAGGAAAAACTATTTTCTTATTCCCACAATCAAGCAGCACATTATTCGCCGTCAACCAATCAAAACCCAATATGACTTCTAATTGGTAGAGCGGCAAGCAAATCAAATCAATAGTAGACTCATGCCCCTCATTGGTTATCACACAGTTTAAACAAGCCTCAGCCATCACAACCTTAACACCTATTAGCGTCGACACAACCAAATCAAATGGTAGTTTATGAACATACAATCTCAAGCGCTTTACATAGTTATAAGCAATGAAGGAATGACTTATACCCGAATTAAATAAAGCTTGCAACCAACTACATTAAGAAGGATTTTACCTTGGATCAGGTCGGGGGACTTCCAGGCTTCTTCGTGCATCATAGGGAACACCTTACTCTGATTCCTAGGCCCTTGCTCTATCAGCGGCCGTTGGCATTCACTAGCAATGTGTCCTAGCTATTTGCAATTCAAACAAACTACCTGCCCCGTACAAGTTTTGTCAGGATGTCCTCTTCCATAATGAGTACATATCAACACTGTTGGGGGTCTCTGATTATCACGGCCCTCAGGTTGATGGGGCTTCTTACCATTGCCCTTAGCTGAGAACCCTTGTCCCTTCCACTTCTGGGAAGCACTCTCCTTGCTAAGCATACTATAGCTGCTACCACCCTTGGCGGGGTATAGATCCCTTAGGTTGTTTTTTATGATTCTGCACTCCTCCACCGCTTTGTTGAATTCAGTAAACTGGTGGCTGGCTAACCTCTTCCTCCGCTCACGTCTCAACCCTCAAATCAGCATGTCAGAACTCCATTCCTCATCATTTATATGTTGAAGGTAGAAAGAGTATTGAGCTAGCCTGATAAAGCGAGAAAGGTAGTCATCAAATGTCTCTACATCCCCCTACTTAATTGCTAGAAATTCTGATTCTTTCTCAAGCCTCACTGACTTGGGGAAATATTTTTCGATGAACTTTTCTTGGAATAGTTCCCAGGTCAGTAGTACATTCTGATTCTGCAATGTCAGGGTGATATTCGACCACCACTGGTCGGCCTACTCTAGCTTGTACACGGCTAAGTGTGCCTTCACCTCGATTGGACAATCTAGGACTTTGAAGATTTTCTCTAACCGATTCAACCAATCCTCAGCTGCTTGGGGTGCAAACCTCCCTTTGAATGCCAGAGGTAGATGTTTATAGAATTTGGAGACCTAATATTGTAAATCTCTTTCATCTCGGGTTGGTACCCCATGTGACTCCCGGTTCAGTGCAGTATGAGGCAGGGGCTCCTGAGCTCGAATTGGCCCCTCAATGGTTTCCTCCTGACGTGTTTCTTCTTGGGTCTCTTCATGAGTCAATTGGACCCAGTCTTCATTGCGTTTTTCTTTTTCCTCTCTGAGCTCTACCCTTAGCTCATTTATCATGTCTCTTTGCTCCATTAACATGCCCATCATTACTTGTATAGGATCAAGTGGGTTGTCATGAATTTCTTCCACCACTGGTTCTACTCATTTGACTTTCATGTGAACCATCGTGTCTTTAAATTTTACAAATAATTCACCACATCAATATCACAGCAAATGTATACACATATTCCTTAAAACTTATATATATCCACAAACAGTAGGAACACTCATATGTATACTACAAATAATCATAAGTCATCTTCTATCACTAAGCCAAAGAACTACAGCAACTATTCTAGCAAATCCTACCCTTGTCATGACCTACAGCTCTGATATAAAAAATGTAACCCCTACCTTAAAACCAAAATTATAGTTCAAAAATGCATAATTATATTGAATTAGAGACCAACGGTTAGTTTAGAACTTAATAAAAATCCCATCTTCAAGATAGGGTTTTCAAAAACTTTTCTAAAACTTGTTCAATGCGGTCTCACATTCATATTTCAAATATATTTAGCCTGTACAGTTCGGTTTCATTTATACATATCAGAAATGTAACAAAAAATTCCTGACAACACTCGGGTTCCATTTATTTAATAAAGGGTTTATAGGGCATACTTACCCCTATCCATTTCCCATATCGGGGATTACATGAAACCATCCAATATATACAACATGTACAACTAATCCCAGCAAAATATGATAACCAACTACTAAAAATTAAAACTCCTAGCTAGGAGCTCTAGCTGCCCTTCGTCACATGCTTTTTCTTTGAACCGCTTGCCCTGGCTGTAGGTTAGTCAATGAAAAAAATGAGATTCAAAAGAATCCTAGTAGTAACAATTAGCTCATAACATATACAATCACAAAGAATGTAAACAAATTACAAGCAACAACACATCAATGGCATTGCTACGACAGCTTTCACTGTATTCGCAACTGCATGTTTCACAACGGGATATTTCTCAACGGCATGTTTCAAAACGGCATGATTCACAACTCAATGATAAGACATGCATACAATATATTATACACAAAATAAGAGAAAGGGTTACAACCTTGTTCTTTCCACTCGCACTCTAGCACTAGTCTATTACATGTAGGGTAAATATCAATTCCTATAAATCATAATTAAAGATGAAGAGTTATTCTCTATTCCAATACTTAACTCCAAGACACTTAAGGTTGGTTATCATTTAAGACCTTTAGGTGGCTACTAGAAGCCCATACAGATACCTAAATGGTTGGGAAAGACTTGACTGAAGACCATCTTTCGGAAGCTCAAAATGCCATTTTCAAACGGTTGACAGCAACCAAGCCATCCACTGGCCGCGGCCAATGGATAGTCAGAAAGATTTGAGCTATGGCTAAGATCCACTGGCCGCAGCCAAAATCAGGTCAGAAACTTTTGGGCAAAGGCCAAGAATAGCTCAGAAGGTTTTAGGCCATGGCCAAGAACTGGTCAGATGCTTTTGGGTCACGGCCAGCAATTGACCTGTTTCCTGACTGATTTTCAAACTACCATAACTTCTTCCACAGACATAAAAATGACTCAAACTTTATACCATTAAAAAGCTTGCAAAGTGAACTACAAGACTAGAAAATTTCACAATATTTTGTCACCATTTGCTATTTGAAAACCCTATGAAAAGTTAGTTACCTGCACAGAATTTTACACTTCACCATTTTACAGAATTTCTAGTTTTTCACTTTAAGTGTCTAATGATTCCAAAATTCACAACCAAGCCTATTCCCACACATTTTTTCACAAGGAATCCAATGGCAACATCAAAACACCCAAATTCACACCCCATCTATATGTTCTATTTTGAAACAACATTGCAACACAAAACTCAATTTCACCAAACTTCACATTCAAAACTCCAAACCAATTTTATTGTCCAAAGGACACAACAAGACACCATTTCTTTCAAAACACACCATGAAATTCAAACAGTCCCATATCACACAAAAATTTGGGAAAAATTCTAGAAACTCAAATTCTCAACAATAGTCACAACATGTATATTAACAAGTAGCTATCACTCACCTCTTTCACTTCCCAAAGCTTGTTCCTTGATTCTTCAACTTCCAATTTTTCTTCTACACTAAAACACCTCCTCTTGAAAATCTAAAACCATAGAGATGAAGCTCTCATCAAGGTGGTCAATATTAATGAAGAGGACTTCAGCATTTGAGGTCATCTATTGGGTAAAAAGGCAAGATATTACCTTGATTTCTTCTTTCTCTTTCCTCAACAACCATGGACGTCCAATCTTGGAGAAAGAGAGGAGATGAGGATGATGAAATCAGTTTTTGGACTCCCAAAATTGCCACTTGGCCAACTTTGAAGAGGAGAAGAGAGAGGGAAGAGTGTTGAAACTTTGACTTTCATCTATAGTCCATGTCATGCCACTTGTCACCCTCTTATGCCTCCTCCTAATGCATGCAACTATGAGATCATTCCACCTAATTCCTTTAGCCATTAGTCAATACTCTTGATCTTTAAGTTAATAATGAGTTCCCTTTTCAGTAACTGACCAATTGGCCGGTAACTTTTCTTTTTTCCTAATTTGCCCCTGATGATGGCAATTCCTTTTGGCTCACCACTTAACACATTTTATACCTCCATTTCTCATCCATTCGCCCTCCACTTCTCTTTGAATTCATTTTAAGCCTTAACAACACAATTAAGCTTAAATACAGGGTACTACTGCACATTCAGATTATAATTCACATTATATTCCCTAAAAGTGTTTGTTTAACATTAATTACATTCACTTTTGGAGTCATTAGCCCTTAATCATATTTTGGGGCATTAAAACCACCATATATCAGTACCAATTAATCATGATGCACATAATAATAAAACACTAAAAAATGAAAATGAAATGGAATCATAATACATTAAGTGGTAAACTCCATAATTTAAAACTTAATGTCAATTTCTCAAACTATTTAACAACATAAACTTTTTAAATTGGGCAAGGAAATTATGTTGTAGCATCAGACTGTGGGACACTAAAAGTAGGAGAAGATGTAAATATAGGAGCATTTGGTTGGAACATATGCATGAAGGCATTAGTTGACCTTGCATTCTTTGTTCAAATTGTGATTGTTCTTTTTCCATCTTTGAATGATCTACTACATGTTCTTCTTCCATCTTTGCATACTCTAATGCAAGATTTGCTTTCATCTTCTCTCACTCTTCCTGAATTTTTCTATCAAACTCTTGTTGCAATTGTGTATGTACATGCTCAAGTAAACTTTAACTAGATTGAGTGTGAGCTCTCTTCCTTGGGGGTTGTGCTCCATACCCTTTCCCTCTGACATATCATAACCTCTCACTAAGAATAGCCATTAATATCTTATCAGAGGTCATACAGGCATCACTATCTAATTCTTGTTATTCATGGGTTTCCTTGATACGAGTCTACAATTAAAGCATAAAAATAATAGAATAAGAATAAAAATCATTAACTAAATAAGAGAGAGAAGATTATAAAGTGTACGTGAATCTGCTGAGAATGTGAATCCACCCACACTAACTATCCATTTCATTATTTCTAGAATGTGTAATCTTCCACACCACATCAAGAGGTGCAGGCTATCCAGTTGTGGGGTCTTCCTACAAAGCATAACATACAAATACAGACAATAGTATATCTAAACATAACTAATGATGAAAACATAAATTAAAGTGAAGGGGAGATATTGCTCTTACTGCAGAGTGATCCATTTCAGCAATGATTGAGAACCGCAAGTATGTTTTGTCACCTATTTCCCTTGGTTTGTTTGTTTCATGCGCTTTTTTCTACAAAAAACAATCACGTCACTAATAAGGACTCCATGAATGAAATAATAACATCCACTTGAAAGGTTAGCAAGTTACCTTAAAATTTTCAAACTTAAAGTATGTCAATAACCACTCCCAATCTCAAAAGTTACATTTTGAGGTGCATTATCTAACCTTTCTTCATCAGTGTCATATTTCTGGTAGTGGTTATGCAAGTTGGTCTTCCAATTTATAAAGCCATTTTGGAAAGAAAGTGTTAAAATTTTATCAAACTTTTCTTCATCTACTACAACATCAAGTTCAAACTTGTCTAAAAACAAACAAAAACAATAATAATATGTATCTTAAATAAAGTAAGATACATATTATTATTTGATATGAATGATACCTTGACTTGAATTTTCATCTCATTGCCATACTTTTCTAACACGTCCTTCCAATCAACACAATGCCACAAAGATACTGTTTTCCTAACAATCAAACCACTGTAGTTAGATAGGTTTCTTTCTTCTGATCACACTACTCTTGTCATGTTGTCCAAAAGCTGAACTTTAATCTTTGAAAATTTGGTTCTTAACATCACTTTATATGACCTACACACTCCTTTGCCCTTCTTGATTGTAAGAGAAGAGCTTATCATTCATATAAAAGAATTATGACAATTAATATTACATATGATATAGATTAGTTATTTGTATTGCATAATTGGAAAAAAAAGTTATTTGCATCATATAAAGTCGAAGGACATTTACGTGCACTACTATTTTGAGTAGGAGGAGAGTTGGTGAGTTCTTTCTAAAGATGAAATTGTATTGGTCAAGGTGAATTAGTATGTTATGTTTGCTCAGTGTAAGGTATAGAGCAAGCACCTCTACAACTTGTGTCGCCATCTCTTCTGAAAAGTAAAGGAGCTCTCCTACCTTGTCACCCTTTAAATCTTGACATATCCTACAAAAAGGCTTGGGCTTCCCTAGGAATATGGTTTCATTGCAAACAAGCAAGGGCCCGAGCGCAAACGCGTCTCAAGCCCTCGAAAGCTTTTTGTAAGAGTTGTACTAAATCTAGAAAATGTACAATATTTAGCTTTTTTTCCAGCAAGCACTAAATTCTAAAAACACGTTTAAGTAACTAAGACATAATCTACATATTAGTAAAAGAAAACATTTATAGGGACACTAATTTCATTCAATTGAATCTTTTATGATACTACCACTAGTAGCAATATGTTATGATTCACTCTTTTCTACTTCATCTTCTGTGCCACTTTCTACTTTTGTGTCACTATTATTGTCGTCAAGCACATCCTCATCATCACTCTCTTCATTAGACAATGAATAAGTTTCAATATCATCAATAAATCCAATTTCCATAGATTTCGGTTACTTCTTTATGATCATTCTCCTGCTTGAATAAAAGTTTATGGTTATAGATCATCCCCACCTAAGTCAATGACAATATTAGGCTGTTCAAGACTTGCGTTATGAATATTTAAGTTCAGCACTAAATGTTAATAAGTATCTCTATCAACCATAGTAATATTGACCTTACTAACATCATTATCATTAACAATTGGCATATTGAACAAGTCGCGTGGGTTTGTTTTGACAACAACAAGCCAACCAGGCTTAACAATGTCATCGCCACTTAGAAAACTTGCTCTGCTTGAGATGCTAAAATGAATGGTTCATTGGTTTGTAATGAATATCAAGTGTTGATACTTGTGAACCCATACTTGTCAACCTTATATCCTGTGCCATGGTAACCCACATCCCACCAATGATGCTTAAACAAGTATATTTTTCTATTCCCAAATGTAAGACAACTCATAAACATGATCTAACACACCATAATATTCTTTATTAGCATTGGTGTCATCACCCTTAACCATGACTCCACTTTTTTGGTTTTTTTCCCTAAAGCCTGATTGATTTAGACCTTTAGTCGCCTCGAGTTAAATCAAGTTAAACCAAATTATGCAGTGAAGGGCACAACTCGGGTTGTGTTCTCTTGAGAAGCCTTTTATTTAATTCCTAAGCTAAACTAAGTGACAAAAATATCGCAATAGGTTTGAAATTGATTTTCTTTTTTAATAATGGAAAAGAACCTAAACTACTATTTTTGGGGGGATTGTTTGCGAAATTGTTGAGATAAGTAATGAAATTTGATTTAAGCAAATTGATGAGGGTTGCTTCTTGGAAAATGAAATATAGATTATCCTTACTCAAAATGATTTGGGAGTTAAATTACTCAATAAGTCAAAAATCAAATCTTAGCAACTCGCTAAGTCTAGTGATATTAATTAGTGATTATCCCTAAAACTCTAGCTTGATAATTACTTCTTAATACACTATTAAATACCACTTAGTGTGTAATTTAGGATCAAATTTATGCAGTTTGTTTCTCTATGCAATGAACACTCAAATGAGATATTTAAACAAGATTAAAGCAGTCATAATGCTCATTCAAACTATGAAAGAATAATACAACCATATTAAACTGAAAAGGGAATATCTAAATATAAATATCAAATCACACAATTCAATCTAAATCACAATCGTTCAATCCATCTTGAAAAATGAATAGACATAAACTGAAGAGCTAGAACATGGTGTGTAGACTTCACAAGTCCTTGTATGGACTTAAGCAGGCATTAAGACAGTAGAACTATAAGTTGTCTAGAGCCCTAATTTAAGGATGCTTTACCCAGAGAAAATATGATTACTCACTCTTCTTCAAGAGACATGGTGATGAGATTATTTTAGTACTTGTTTATGTTGATGATTTGCTCACTATCGGTAGTTCTAAGGAACGAATTAAAGAGGTAAAGCATTTTCTCCATAACAACTTTAAAATAAAAGACGTAGGAATTATGAAGTATTTTCTTTGAATTGAAATGGCTAGGTCAAATAAGCTCATTATTATATTATAGAGAAAGTATGTCTTAGATCTTCTAGCAGATTCAGGCATAAGTGGTTTGTAGGCCACTTAGCATGACTATGGCTCATAATTGTAAGTTGATGGTATATGAGGAAGGTACAAACAAAGAATCTAAGTTAATGAGTGATCCTGAGAGCTATCAATGATTGTTAGGTAGATTAATTTATTTAACTATTATTCACCCTGATATTTGCTTTCTTATGCAGGGACTTAGTCAATTTATGCAATAGCCCATGAAGACTCACATTGTAACCCCCTTTTCCCATAGGCCGAGATTAAGTTCACAAACACGTGTAAATGTCGAATTAGAGACCATAATGCGATTTGGGACTTAGTAAAACTTTCTTTTTCCCATAAGATAGTTTTCAAAAACTTTTCTAAACCTGTCAACAATGATCTCATATTCACATTTCGATGCACAGATGGCCTGAAGAATTTGATTCCATTCATAAATATCAAAGTACACAGTAAATTCCCGACACACTTGGGTTTCATTGACTAATTAAGGGTCTACAAGGCACAATTGCCCAAAGAGTTTCCCATAACAAGGGGATTACACAAATACTACCCAATATGTACATGTAATTCCCAACAAAATATATCCAAATGATTTACAAAATGATAACCAATTTTCCAAAATAAAACTCCTAGCCAGGAGCTCTATCTACTCTTTGTCGCCCGCTTTCCTTTAGATCCTTTAGCCCTGTCTAAAAATTGTGTTTTTGGGAGAGTGAGATTCTAAGAAATCCCCGTAGTGTCAAATCACTCATAGTATGTACATAAAAAAAGTATGAAAGCAAATCATCACACACACATTGCAACTACAACAGCAGTTATAGCGGTAAGAGTAGGTATGACTTATGTCACCCTTACGTTTGCTCACGTTGAAGTGCTCATGCTGTATTGCACAATCACATGATCATATCACATATATCACCACAACTGGGATCCATATAAAATACTTCACATACACACACAGCCACACTACTCGGATACTTAAACAAGAATCCATGATTTCAAAACGCACCCCTGGCAATTACAATGGTAGAAACAACAGCAGGGGTAGGTGTGATAACCATCACCCCCTACGACTGCTCACGCTGTAATACACTACGGGAGATAACACAATGGCCTCATGCCAAAGATTCACACAACAAATAATGATAAGTAATGCATACCAAGCATCATACACAACATGAGAGAAAAGTCACTACCTTGGTCCTTCCATGCGTGCTCTGGCGCCGGTCTCTCCCGAGTTGGGCAAATATCGTATCCTATAATTCATAATTAGGGACGAAGAGTCAATTCTCTATTCCAATTCTTAATGACTTCTTAACACTTAATTCGGTTATCATTATTGCTCTTTTAGTACCCATGAATAACTCCATCAATAACTCTAAAGGGTTGGAAGACTATCCCCAAAGATTCCCTTTTTGAAAGCATAAAACTGATATTTTTCACTGAGACACTCGAGTGAAGATGGCCTCACTCGAGTAATAATATACGGACACTCGAGTCATGGAAGCAACACTCGAGTGTTAGCCTCACTCTCACTCGAGTCCTAGGAAGTGCGGTGCAGAAAGTGCTCACCCGAGAGCAGAAAGGAATGACAACAACCAGAATTGCTCGCTGCACTCAAGCATGACCTCTATCACTCGAGTGAAAGCCTAATACTCACCCAAGTACCCCAAAGAGAGGTTCAAGAAGTGCTCACCCGAGAGCATAAGAAACTTTCAGAGAAGGACATCACTCGAGCAGGAATAGAAGCACTCGAGTGATGGCTTAGCACTCGCGAGTGCTTAAACACACTTTTGATAAGTTGGTTGTGAGTGACAACCCAAGACGCGACTTTACTATGTCTTATAAACCCTCACTTGAGTGGGATGAGGCTCACCCGAGTAGGAACCCACAACACCTGCAAGTAAGGCAACACTCTTGTCTTTACACACGGAAGTGTAATATGAAACTGGAAGCAGAAAGGGAAAAATATACTATCACACTCAAGGGACTCACCCTCACTTGAGTGATGTTCATCCCGCACTCGAGTGAACCCAAGATCACTCAAGTGATGCTATCGGAACCCAAAAAACGCAGAAAACTAACAGCATTTCTCAAACTTTCCCCAAGTGATTCTAATGGTCCAAAATACCAAACCAAAGCTATTCTCACATTAAAAACACCCAAGGAAACCATTGGAACCATTAAAACTACCAAATTTCTATTCCATTATCATGCTTTGGTTTTGGGCAACATTAATCACCAAATTCCCAAAATCACTAAGCATACCATTTCAATCTCAGATCAATCTATCTATCCAAAACACACCACAAGATACCATTTCCATGACCAATAACATATCAATCTCCCCATAACCATCATTTTTGAAATTATGCCAATAATTCCAGAAATTCCAAACTAATTCAAAGACCACAAAACTTATATAGAAAAGATCCTTTCACTTACCTTTACAACTTTGCCAAAGAGGTTTCTTGATTCTCTAACCTCCATAATTCCTTGAGAGCTCAAATCAACACCAATGAACAATCTATGACCACCAAAATAAAGCTCTTAACTTAAAGAACAACTTTAGAGAAGAGAGTTTTGGCAAAGGAGAACATTAGCATACCTCAAATGCAAGCTTTTCTTCCTCCCTTTCCTTCAACAATGGCTGAACAAGAGAGAGAAGAGAGAGATGAGAATGATGATGATGAAGCATGAAAGAAATTCTGCCCCTCTATGCCCTTCCATAAGCACAAAAAGAGAGGGAGGGAGAGAAAATAATAAACAATGGGCATTTGACTTTTCTTCAACCCTCCCTCTTTATCTCACCTTGCCACATGTCAAAATCACATTGGCTCTCATACAATAAGCAACCAATTAGTTACTCTAATCCCTCCTTTAGCCATTTAATCACACTTCTCATTTTTCTTAGTTAGTAATTAATTTCTCCCTTAATCACTAACTACTTGCCCAATAATTCCATTCTTTCAATTTTCCACTAAGTATGGCATATTAATTAATATTGCCACACTACCCATAATTATTCCACTTTAATTCAATAATTATCCTCAATAATTATCATTAGCCCTTAATCTAAAATTTGGGGCGTTACACACATAGCAGCAGCTTTAAACGTTGTGAGATATTTAAAGCAGAGTCTTGGTTTAGGAATACTAACAGTCCGGATGGAGACATGTCTTTGAGTTGATATTGTGATTTAGATTTAGAAACTTGTGAGATGACTAGGAGGTCTATTACAGGTTACCTGCTTAAGATAGGAGGCTCTTTAGTTTAATAGAAGATAAAGAAACAAAGTACGATTTCTCATTCTTAGCAGAAGCAGAATATAGAATGCTTGCTTCAACCACCTCAAAGGTTGTATAGGTAAAAAGGTTGTTGAGAGAGCTAGGACATCCTCAAGCTAAGCCAGATGATGTGTATTGCGATAGTAAAGCAGCAATTCATATAGCAATAAACTTGGTATTCCACAAATGAACCAAACACATTGAGATAGATTGTTACTTCATTCGTGAGAAGGTTCAATTGAATTTAACCAAGCTAAAACATGTAAAATCTGTAGACCAACAAGCTGACATCCTAACTAAGCCTATAACAATGGAGATGCAAGATAGTAATCTAAGCAAGTTGGGAACAATAAATATTTTTGGCCCTCCAACTTGAGTGGGAGTATTAGAATATATGATTGTGTTAGCATATGATTGATGTAATTGGTAGTTGTTTGTAAAAAGGTACAGTGGGCCTCAGCCAAGTTACTTTGTGTGTAGCGTTAATAGGTGAGCCTATTGTTGGGTGTTTTAGTTTTTGTGTGTGTATAAATACGAGGGTCACTCTATGACTCTAGTTATTAGACATTATTTTTATCAATAATAAAGAAAGGTGGCTTTTGGCTACTACTTTATCCATAGCAGTGTTACTAACCAACATTAATTTTGAAAAAAAAATAGTTTAGATGGATTTTAGGATTGGTATTCTGTTTCAGCATAGTGATGTTGTTCTAAGAATGATTATCTTTTGATTCTTTTCTCTACTTTTATTCATGTATATACAATTGTGTATGTGATTGATATATTACCTATCCTATATATTGTTAGATCATATGTTTTGATGATAAAAAACTTAAGAAAGATTAAAAAAGTGTTTTGGAGAAGGCACATTGGTTTAAAACATTTTTGAAACCCATTACTGAGAAAATCAATGTATCACTTAAGTGACCACTCGAGTGACGTGACAAAAACTTGGTTATCTTATTTTTGAAATAGTGATGAAGTGTTCATGAAAACCTCAGTTGATCACTTAAGTGACCACTTAAGTGATGTGCTTTTTGAAAATAACTTATCACCATAGTGATCAATAGAAGTAGTAGATAGTGATAACTCAAGTGATGCAAAAGGTTACCATCACTACCACTTTACTATGGTGACCATAATAGTAATATGATTTCTAGAAAATATTTTTTAAGAGATCACTCGAGTGACTACTCAAGTGATGAGATACAGAGTACAGTACTATTAGACCACCATAACGAACCATCTAGTGATCAGTTTTTTGGAAAGAGATTTCAAACCAGAGATGTTTCAAAATTGTCATCACTATTTATGTACAATTTGAGAGAAAAATTTTATTTTGAATCAATGAATAAAAGAGAGTACATATGGGCCTTTATATAGGCAAACTTAAAGATGACTCTAGAATCTAATTTAATCTAATCAGATCAAAATAATTAAGATATTAGACCACCATAACGAACCATCTGGTGATCAGTTTTCTGGAAAGAGATTTCAAACCAGAGATATTTCAAAATTGTCATCACTATCTATGGACAATTTGAGAGAAAAATTTTATTTTGAATCAATGAATAAAAGATAGTACATATAGGCCTTTATATATACAAACTTAAAGATGACTCTAGAATTTAAGTTAATCTAATCAGATCAAAATAATTAAGATATAATATCCTAAGATATGATATATCTATATCTAATCCTAAGATATAACAAATATTAAATTTAATAATAAAATAACAATTAATCTAAATAATCCTAAATAAATACACAATATTCCCTCACTCCCTCTCAAATTGGATCATAAATGTTAATAATGTCTAACTTGCTTGTACAACTTTCAAATGCAAGTTTGAGCAATCTTTTGGTCAACACATCCGCAACTTGAAGATTTGTTGAGTGGACATGATACATCCTCTTACATCATCATAAGTAAGGTTGATAGCCAAGAGAAGAGTATAGATATGACTTTTCTTCAATATTTTGTGATAGGTTGTTGCATCCTTAGTGCACTTCCACTCATGAGAATCATAGAGATCAAGTTGCGGCCAATACATAATGAACATATTATAAAGTTTAGCAATATCCATATCACCTTGTTGTAATTCATGAATAAGCCTATTGATTTGTAAAATAACAGCAGTATTTTTTCTGGCAAAATAGCAGCTTTTAATAGCTACCCATACTCTAGTAAAAGTTGGAAATAAGAGGTAGTTTTGGCTAATATCTGGAGTCATGAAATTTATGAGACATGACTTGACCATATTTGTTTTTGCATACCAGATTTTGCATTTGAATTTTGTTCGAGGTGGCTTAGCATCTAAACCATTAAGGTAATCCTCCTTTCCTTTGCCAACAACATACATAGAACGCCTTGGGACCATTAGAGATAATTGTTTCCACTGAAATAATGAGTACTGATAAATAGATGTTGTGGCTCATTTAAAGATGTGGGAGGCAAAAATGAGGAGCCTGAAGCTCCATCCTCAATGCTAGAGGCATTTATGCCTATGGTATTTAAAGCATGGAAAGAGTCAAAGTTCATCATGGCTTAATGAGAGACATACCACTTGGAGTACAAGTAAAATTACCACTTGGAAGGACTTTAAAAAATGCCAAACATGAGACTGATGAGAAATTGATGATAATTTGGATATAAATTGAAGCTGACAATACTTTGCCTAGAAATTGGATCTTGTGAGAAATTTTGAGAATGTGAGACAATCAAAATCTTGCACAATGAACTGACCTGTGACAGTTGTGGACAGGCAGTCAGTCAAATAGGCACCGACAATGAATTGCAAAGAGGTTGACTCAGTTGGTAGTCCACGATGCTTAACAGAACTGGGGATTGCGTCATTTTTAGAAAAGCAACTTGAATCGTCGATTTGGAATGATAATCGAACTTGACAATGCCAATTGTAGAAGAGCCTCTGATTATTTTCTTTGGAGTGAATAAGCCTTTCTTCATCTCCAATTAAATTTATCAGACGTGGAGAGGAGACCGGCGGACATTGGCTGCAATAACGGTAGATCATATGAGTGGGTTCTGTCGGGTTTGAAGAAAGAGAGAGACATGATTCAGTTTTTTAGCTCTGAATTTGATTACTGAGCTGTCAATTTGATCTAAGAAATATCTTGTTAACACCTAAAGAAATAGAATTTCGCACTGTATATGACAAGTGAGAAATTATATTCTCTTAGACATATTGATTGAGCTTTATAGTGATTAACTTGGACTGGTGGTAAAGAGAAATTCTGAGTACATAAGGAGATCAGAACTTTATGCAAGACTGACCTGTGATGAACACATTTAGATAATAAAATTACGTACTAAAGGATCAAACATGTACGGATGGTGAGTTGTGTAACCCACGCACTATGAATGGCGTAATTACTATTCCAACACACGTCTTAATTAAGCAAGAGATTGAGAACAATTTAAAACTCTTTTCAAAACTTTTTCCAAAATTTGTACAGTATGGTCTCTATTCGCTTTTTGAATATATTTAGCCTATAAAGTTTGGTTTTCATTCATAAATATCAGAGTATAAATAAAACTCCTGACAACAATCGGGTTTCATCCATTTCCTGAAGGGTTTACAGGGCAGATTCACCCCTTTTAGTTTATCGTAATGGGGATTACATACCACTATTCGAATTTACAACGTCTACAATATGTACAATTATCCCAAAATATGATAACCACAAACAAAACCAAGATTCCCAGTCGAAAGCACTTGCCGCCCTTAATCACTTGTTTCTCTTTTGACCCGCTGGCCTTGGCTGTAGGTTAGTCAATGGAAAGAGTGGGATTCAAATGAATCTTAGTAGTAACAATTCACTCATATAATATATAACAACATAGCATGTAAGTGAATCACAATACAGTATCTACAGTACCATTCAATCATGACTAACATCACAAACGTGACAAGCATGACAATCATCACAGCATTCACAGCTGCATTCAATCATATTTCTCTTATCACAACGTGACAAGTATGACAATCATCACAACATTCAGTCATATTTCTCTCATCACAACGTGACAAGTGTAACAATGATCACAGCATTCACAGCAGCATTCAAAGCAGCGACATTCGTCATGACTCAATCGTTACATTCAATGATATGCACAAACATATAATGTATTATACATGATATAAGAGAAATTCACTACCTTGTTCTTTCCTCTCATGCTCTGGCACCGGTTTATTACGTGCAGGGAAAATGTCAAATCCTATAAACCATAGTCAAGGACGACGAGTTATTCCCTATTCCAATGCTTAAATTCTAAAACACTTAGGGTTGGTTGTCATTTGAGACCTTTAGGTGGCTACTAGAATCCTAAACATATGCCTAAAGGGATTGGGAAACACTGGACCAAAGACTATCTTTCAAAATCATAAAGTACTGAAAATAGGGCTTCGCCGCGGCCAATAGATGGTCAGTAAGTTTTGGGCTGCGGCCAAAGTCCTATTGGCTACGAACAAGAACAGGTCATATACTTTTGGGCGTGGCCAAGAATTAGCCAGAAATATTTGGGCCGCGACCAAGACCAAGTCAAAAACATTAGCGCCGTGGCCAACATCCTTGGGCTCCGGCCAAGAATTGGCCTGATCCTTGGCTAATTTCAACTGATCATAACTCTCAGTACACAACTCCAAATGACACAAACTTTATACCATTTAAAGCTTACAATGCCTACTACAAAACTGGAAAGTTTTACAACTTTTTGATACATTTTGCTATTTCAAAACATTATGCAAAGTAGGTCCTCTGCACAAAATTTTCCATTGCCAAATTTTCCAGTTTTGCAACCTAAGCCTCCAATAGTTCAAAAATTCACATCCAAGCCTATTCCCACATAGATTTTTACAAGGAATCCAATGGAAACACTAAAACAAACAAATTCTCACTCCATCTATATGTTATGTTTTGGGGCTACAATTAACACAAAACCCCAAACTCTAAACTTCAAGGTTCAATTCAATTTTATTTATCCAAAACTTAACACAAAACACCATTTTAATACTCAAAACATCCCAAAATTCTTTAGACCCTAATCCAACAAAAATAGGGCAAAAATTTCAGAAATTAAAACCTCAATCAATGGCCACAATATACATGTCAAAAGGTTGTTCTTACTCATCTTTATCACTTTCTCTAACCCTTTCCTTGCTTCACCAAACTCTAGTTTCTCTTGAGTTCACCAAACACCACCACTTAAAAATCTAAAGCCATACAATTGAAGCTCTCAACAAGAGGAACAAGATTAAAGAAGAGGACTTGAGCTATAGAAGCCATCTTCTAGGCTAAAAGGCAAGAAATTACCTTAACTTCACTTTTTCTTTCCTCCTTCAACAATGGTTGAAAGTGAGAGAGCAAGAGAGAGAAGAAGATGATGAAATAATCAAATCTTCATCCTGCCCTAGCCTTGACAGCCAACCAAGAGAGGAGAGAGGGAGAGAGATGAATTTAAAAATGTTATTTGACTTTTTGACTCCAACAACTTGTGCTTAGTGTCCATTTCCTATGGTTCCTCTTAAAACATGTAACCATATGGTTACATTAACTAATTCCATTAGCCTTTTAGTCACAACACTCATTTCTTTAGCTATTGGTTAATTTCTTCTTTGGTTGCTGACTAATTGGCCGATAAATTTTATTCTTCCAGTTTTGCCCTTGACTATGGCAAATTCACTTGAATTGCCACTTGACACATGATTTAACTTCTTTTCCCCTCTTCATGCACCATTCCCCTTCTATTTTAGTTCCATAATAACTTTGCCATATAATTACACTAAAATACAGGATTTAGGCATTTTCTACTACTAATTCTGTCATAACCCATACTTTATTTCCCAAAAACATTCATCAACCATTCTTTACAATCTCATATGAGGCCATTAGCCCTTAAATAGAAATTAGGGCATTACAAGTTGTGTAAAGGTCGACGTATGAATGGTCGGCGAACTATAAAGAAGTCTAATCTGTTAGTAGTCGATGATATTGACAGGGACGTACTGACCTGTGACGATACATACAGACAACAAACTCTGATGACGCCGACGATACTTAGAAGGGATAGACTTGCCGGTAGTCAACGACACTAGACAGATCCAAGAATTAACAACGCCAATCAATAC
Source organism: Inga oerstediana (assembly GCA_963210345.1). NCBI lineage: Eukaryota > Viridiplantae > Streptophyta > Magnoliopsida > Fabales > Fabaceae > Inga > Inga oerstediana. Next base: position 62,713,633 of record OY723401.1, on the reverse strand, counting down.
AATGGTTTTTAGAAGAACTCTGATTATTCTTGTTCTTCTGTCTCTTCTTCTTCTTCATTTGCTATGATACTATATGACAATTTGAGAGAAAAATATTATTTTGTATCTATGAATAAAAGAGAGTATATATGGGCCTTTATATAGGCAAACCTAAAGCTAACTCTAAAATCCAATTTAATCTAATCTAATCAAAATAAATCAATATAATATATCCATATCTAATCCGGAGATATAATAAATATCATTCTTAATAATAAAATAAAAATTAATCTAAATAATCCAAAATAAATGCACAATATTCCTACACTATTACTTCACCATAGTGGTCTTTCCTAGTGATCTGTTTTCCTAAAATATTTCAAAGAGAAGATTACTCGAGTTATGTGTTAAATTTTCATCACTGTCACTTCACCACAGTGATTTGTTCTAGTGATAAGCCTTCTGAAAATTTTCTAAGAGAAGATCACTCGAGTGATATGTATTAGTGCTCATTTGGAACAGCGATTGGAATGCTTAAAATCAGCTTTTCAATCATCATTTATGGTATACAAGGTAAGTATGTCAGAGGAGTTTTTTCTTGATTTACATGAAAAGCAGCTTATAAGCAATCTCAACACCAGTACAAACATGCCTTAAAGAGTATCACTAGCATAGCTCACAGTGACTTTGGTTGTGCTCAGCATTTTTGAAAAAGTTTCTAAGACTATATCACTAGAGTAACCACTCGAGTAATGTGTAAAAAGAGCATCACTACCACTACACCATGATGATGGTATCTAGTGATCTGTTTCTTTCAAAACAAAAGGAAGCATGATTACTCGAGTGATCCTGCTACATTCATCACCATCAATTCACCACAGTGAAGTATCTAGTGATATGTTTTCAAAAGAAACAAGATCACTCGAGTAATCCTATATTTATACATCACTACCACTTCACCATAGTGAATCATTTAGTGATCTATTTTTGTGTTCAAAATGACTAAGTGAAGATCACTCGAGTAATGCAATTTCAAAAAATAGAGTATCGTATCGTAAATCTTGATATAATTCAGATCTATCCTAAACTTATTCCTTTGCTTTCAACTATTCTAACATTTCAGTATATCAGTATTTGATTATACTATAGGGGCTAATCAAGTATTAGCACACAAAACAAAAAAAGCACTTTATGTGTTAGAAGCATTAATGCTCTGCGGTTCAAACACTTAACATTCTCTTTGTACTCAATGGTTAATTCCAAAGACACAAAGAATAATCTAACATAACCAATAGCTAGAAGCAAAGACCATACACTCCAACAACTATATTCAAGAGCAACGGTTGTCAAACATTCTCACACTTTAAATAGAAGAGCATTGAAGACGGAACAACTAACAAACACTGTGTATTTACTGTTACATTCATTGCTAAGTTTCAAAGCTCAATTGCTGCATGAATTTGTACTTCAATGATCATTTATTTACTTTTGTGAGAGTATATAATTAAGCATTTACTTTAGTTGAGATACTCAAGGTAGTGAAACCTTGAGTGAGCATTGATTGCAAAGTATAAAGGGGAGCAAGTATTCTTTAAAGAAGAATTAGCTTGTACTAAGGTACCAAAAGCCCTGTGAATCTTAAAAAGATAGTAGAAATCTCAAAAAGATTTTATGAGAACTGGACGTAGGCTAAGTGGATTGGACCAAACCAGTATAAATTGCTTATGTCTTCCTTCGGTGATATCTCTCTAACTCTTCCCTCTTTTTTTAATTTGTGTTAAAGTTTAATTAAAATAACCTAATTCACCCCCTCTTGAGTGAAAGGCTTGAACTAACATGTATGACTTTTGAAAACAGAAGAGGGACATCAATCACTTTGTAAAGTAATTCATAGAATTATGCAATTATAATTCTATCTTGAAAAATGAAGAGACATAAATCACTTTGTAGAGTAATTTAGAGTTTCACCTTAGCAAATGAAGAGACCATATAAATCACTTTGTAGAGCGATTTCGGGAAAACATAAATACTTAATTCAAAATTTAAGGGGGTTTGTTTGTTTTTTTTCTAAATGAATGAGGATTTATTAGATGCTGATGTAATGGTAGAGTTATTGTTATTTTAAGGGACTGAAAATTTAAATGTTTATAATAATATACAAAATTGGCCATAATTTCAAGAGAATTTTTTTATATTTATGCTCTGAGATTAATTATTGAGGTTATTGTGTTATTGAATATTGGTTTCTTATGGGGTCAAATTATCTTTTAGGGCAGAATTTTATTTCAATCCCATCAATACATTGATACCCTCCCTAATATCATGCTTACGGCATTCCCTTTAAAGCTTCCATCACCGTTAGACACACAAAATTCTATGAAACTATCAATTCAATTCTTTTATATTGCCTTTTCTTCTCCTTCTCCATTACCTCATAAATGTCAGAGGGCCCGCAACTCGTAGGGTTTGATTACCCCATCGCCAAACAGCCGCTCTCCGCACTTCAAAATTAGGGTCCAACAAAACCCACTTGGGATAACTAAGCTAGAAGAAGATGTCGATGATTTGGCATCTCTTATCAAGGGGGAAGAGCTGTCGGAGATTTAGTGTTTGTTTGAAATAATTATTGAAATCTTTAAAAATAATTTTTTAATCTTGATTTATGATATACGAAGTAAGCATATGAATAGAGTTTTATATCGATTTACGTATAAAAAATTATAAGCTAAAATTAAACTATCCCAAACTAATCCTTAATCGGACAAGTGGAATAGAACGTAAATTATTGTGGGAGAGAGAGCACAGAGAAAGAGAATGGAAGAGGGAAATGATCAGAAGAGATAAGAGGGGGAGGAAGGTTATGGACACGAAAGTTATTTTATCCCTATTTTAAAATCCTAAATTGAATCTTTAACCTATTCAAGAATTTATTAGATTTACCAATTTGAATTGGGATTTCATTACTTCAAGTGACTTTATATGAGATTTTTCCAAAAAATTAAAATGATGATATCCAAATAAAAATGCTACAATTCAAATCTAAGTAGAAAATACTCTATCTAAAATAATCAAATATGCCGAGTGTAGCAAACATCTAATCATAACGTGATTTGGGCTGTTTGGTATGAGGGGATGGAAGAGAAAATGAGTAGATAAAAAAATTTTTGAATTCAAATTTAAAATAATTGAAGAAGTGGGACTAAAGTTTTTAGTTTTTTTTTTAACTTTTTTATCATACATAGTCTCTTATTTAAAATTTTATGACCTCATTTCTCTAATTTTTTTTAAATCCAACTTATACAAATTTCTCTTTCCCTGCTTAATTCTCCATGTGCATGTACCTCGTATTCTGCCTCCTCGTAGTTTGTTGCCTTAATTGTTCTTTATTGAATATCAAAACTCATCTTCCCTTTTATTTTATATTGAAATCTCAACTTTATCTTATAGTAACCACTGAAATCTAAATCTAACTTTTTTATTTAAATCAGTCTTACTAAAACTAATTTCTTCAAGATAATCTGATTTTAAATTGTTTATAAAATTATGTAAAAACAGACATAAAATGTAATGTAGAGAGAAGATGAGTTTAAATAATCTTATAAAATTTGGATTTTGATAACTCCTCAATTTACGGAAATACATATTTTTTATTTATGGATTTGGAGATCTTAGAGATTATTTACATTTACTTCCCTCTTTATTAATAAATGCAGATGCAAGATTGTTCAAATTGTCGAGATTTAATTTTGAGATTATTTACATTGACTTCTGTAATATCCCGAATTTTATAATTGGAGGCTTGGGAATAAGCTTAAATTAAGCGCACTGCTAAGCCCCGATTTAGCAAATGTCTCAAACCTATTTCCTAATATTTCTTATATCTTTGAGGTATTAAAGGGAATAAAATGATGAATTAAAAAGTATGAGAAATTTGATGAATTAAAGAATATGGAAAATTTGTATACAAAAATGGAATTAACTACTCCCTCCGGTCCTAATTATAGGACATATTTACCTAACTTTGGAGAAATTATGGATAATAGTTAAATTAGTTAATTTTATTTATTTTCCAAAAATGCCCTTATTTAATAGGGGTGATTTAGGAATACTACATGAGTCTACCATAAGGTAATCCAACCATTATCTAAAGCAATGGGGGTATTTTGGGAATAAATTGCCAAAAATTAAAATTTTGTCCTATAATTAGGACCAAGATTAACTTCCAAATATTGTCCTATAATTAAGACCGGAGGGAGTATTAGGTTTTTTAGAAAACCCAATATTGAGGTCCAAAGTAGAGGAATACAAGAAAATAATATTTGGCCAATACTAATGTTAATTTTGGTCATAGGATATTAGAAATTAAAGGTAAACAATGTTTCGGTGAAATCTCCTATGAGGCAATGAAATTTTCATGTGATTTTGGATGAACAAATGATACACCTAAATTATGAAATTTTATAGAGTGAAAGTAGACATCTTAAGCTTTAATTTAATAAGTCATATGAATCATTTAAAGCTATATACAAAAATTTATGAATTTTTTAAGTTAGCCCAAAAAAACTGAAAAGTTTCTGGAACAGCTTCCAAAAACTAAAAATCTGGGAATGATATGCTTCCAACTGGCAAAAGGTTATATTTTTCCTTGAAACTAGACTCAATAAGGGTTCTATATCCTTTAGAATCACTCCAATTTTATTTTTCTAGAATTAGTTATGATTTTTCAAATTTTGGGCAGAAAATCTACCAGAATTTCCAATTAATCTGAATTTTGGAAAAATGGACAAATGAATAAAATACAATAAAATATATCATAAAAAGTCATCATCCTCTTCTTGCTCAGCCATAACTGATGTGAACCAAGGCTGAATCGAGAGAGAGAAGTTCATATTTTTAGAGAGAGAGAGAGAGAGATCTCACAAGGTAAGCCGATTCCTCCGACGATTTAGCTCCCAACGCATATAACTCCGATCCTAAGCTACTCTTCTTTGTTCTTTAAGGTTTTGAAGCTCAAAATATGTTGTTGAGCACTTAGGGTTTTAGCCACATTGAGGAAAAGCTAGTGGGAGCTTGAGATAACTTCCAAACTCTTGCATATTGATTATTATGGCTGTTGTGGACAATTTAATCGGTGAAATTTTGTCGAATTGTCTTTGTGTGTAAAAAAGGAAAATGGGTTATGGGGCTGTTATGCTACCCAAATTGGTACTAAATAGTAGTTTTAACCTAATGGAATAGTCAATAAAGTGGTTAGGAGTAGAAAGGAACGCGTTTATAGAGCCGAAATCCCAAAACCCCGATTTTCCCTAGAAAACCTATATATTTTGGTTAGGGCTGTAAATGGGCCTTAGAGTTGGATTGTTAATGATTTGATAGTTCCATTGAGTTCAGGAGGGAAAAATTAGGTGGGGTTATAGTTGGTACATTGAATTTGATAATTCTGAGTACGGAATTGGATTCCTTGGATGAAAATATGTTAGGATAGCTCATGTCAAAATTTCGGGAAAAGTATAGTCAGACCGAGTACGGTCGGGCCAGGCTGGGTCCCCGATCGCATTTTAGTAATTTTTCAATATAGATTCATATAACCCCCAGGAACACTATGGAAGTGTCTAAATGGTACCTTTGGCATTGTAAGATCAAATATGGAGCCCGAGATGCTTGCATATAGATTAAGGAACTATGCCTGTTTAGTAAAAGGGACACAAGGTATGGAACTTACCTCTCCTGCGTGTATTTGATATTTATGCTGGTGTATTGATGCATGTTATTGCTTTGCTTGATTATGTGAAACATATATGAACGATTGAAGCTCTGTTTCTATTTATGATATGGCCATAAGTATGTTGTTTGAAACATTGAGCACGTAGATATGTCATTGTGTTAGCATGAGTTTATGTAATACAAGCATGTTATGCATTAAGCACTTATCTTGCATACATATTGGTACTGTTTTCCTACTGAGATTCTCTCGAATCTCACCCTCCCCTACCAACAATTTAGACAGTAGGAGACAAAACATATACTGAGAAAAAAGAAAAAATCGTACGAGGGGATTGCAGTAGTGGAACGAAGATGGGAAGATGTCTCCGTTTCACTAGGATGGGTTTAGATACCCTAGAGCCCTGTGTGACTATATTGATGGTAATTATTATGTACGAATCCCTATGGGGGAAATTTATGTAATTATACATATATTATCAGTATAGTTATGCTATTCCTATGTAACCCACCAAACCGCATATCATTTTCCGTGAATACTCTGGTAAAGGTGAAATTAAAATAAGGACGTGACATTTTAGTATCAGAGCTAGGATTCTAGCCACAGAATTGTTTGCTCAGAGTAAATGCAATGGTTTTGGCAACAGGATAGTATACTAATATGCTTGATCATATAGTGATAGGAATAGCGAAGTGAATTGCTTCGGCTAGTTCTTAAGCCTTGAAAGGAACAGACACGTCTCAAGGAAATAGTGGAATACCTAGAAGACAGTACATGTTACCATACTGGAGAGAGGATGGTACAAGGATGACACAGGTACCGAGGGAGTGGGTCTGAGTAAGGCCAAAGTGTGGAGCCTCATCCTAAAATAGAATCACCAGTTGGCTAAACAGCGACTTGCCATAGTTGCGGGTAGTAGAGTGACAGGCAAAGAAGCCACAAATAGACAAGACAGAGATAGATTCAGGTTTCATTACTGATTCCAAAGTTGGAGCAATATACATGATGCGAGGTTTACAACAGGATCGAGGATTATGGGAGGATGGCTAAAACATATATCTACGAGATGTTCGTGAGTACGACACCCTAGTGGCCTAGTATAAAGTATACATGGATAAACTGACCCCAGTGGCTGGTGGTCATGGATAAGTTAATTCGTGGATTCCAGATGACCTAGGGATCCACACAACATTGCAGTTCTTTTCCGGATATAGTGTTTTAGGCCAAAAGAAGAATAAGATTGCAGAGCGGAGTCAGACAGACAACTTTGTAAACATCAGGGAACATATCAGGGTATGTATTCGGTACCTTTACTGGCGCTGATATGAAGTCCACAAATAGTGTTTAGTTGACCGACGACAATTGGCACGACTCTCGAGATAAGGCAGTCTCGGGGTATTGGTGAATGGGAATAGATATAGAAGGTATCTGCATTTTGGCATGGGTACACAAGAGTTAAGCGTGCTCAACTCAAAGAAATCTTAGGATGGGTGACCCCCTAGGAAGTTACATGTACATGTTGTGATATGTTATGTAATAGGAGTAAGCACATGCTCTACAGTAGTTCAGAGGACTGTATGTTACTATAGGTCTTCCCTGACTACTGCAAACATCTGTTATACGTAATTTTAGGAGTACCTATGTAACCAACACATTATGTAATGAAGGAAATGCTCTTGTGATAATATGATATTTACCTCTTTATTATTCATATCGTAAAACATAAAGGTGATGAGACCAGGAGGTACTGATGCTGGGCAGGGTCAGGAAGTTAGACCTAACCCAATTTAACAGGACTGCAAACAATGATCCATGATCATCAGGAAGGTTATCCAGGAAAGGTCAATGTAGTAACTCTATCTCTCATACACTATGTGGTAGAATATATGTTGTATGTTTGTCATGTGCTGTGATATGAATAATGAACACACACTATCTAGTTGTGGTGTAGGAAGTGTATATGTACTGACTGATGGGAAATGTATATGTACCATTCGGCCAAGTAAGGACCTAGCTATGATACACGATTTAAGTAACTGTGGTCTAGGACCTAGTTGAGGTACACTGGTCTTACCTAGTTGTAGTCTGAGACTTGGCTGAGGTACACGTAGGGATTCTAATGAGATAGTTGGCCCTGCATTTTGTGTAAACACACGGATTGATGTTTTAACTGGGTTTTTGGTCCAGAACTTTGTGTACACACACGGATTTATGTGAATTTTCATTTTACACCATATGGTGCATGACATATTTACCTATCACATTATCTATGGAGAATTGTGGGTTACTACGGAGGCCAAGTGGGATCTAATTGAGGTAGTAAGACAAGGGTGGGCAAACAATGTAGCCTCACCTATATTGTATTTAATAGTGTGAAGCATCAGAGTGGGCAGCAGAAATGTGGTGAATCTATGTGCAATTTTGAAACTTATAGGAGGAGTTGATGTCCGCACCAGTGTTGATCATTCCAAAACATAATATAGCCTTGATTATCAACAGTGTTACAGTATGTGTGATGAACCGTATTACACCCTGTGTGGTGTACAGTATTACATCCAGTGTGGTGTGTAGTATTACATCCAGAGAGGCGTATAGTGAGATAACCTACATAGTCAACAGTCACACAACCTTTATAATTTGTTGTGACATATGTAAACTGGAATTGGGATGAGCTTTAGTGTAGTAAAGCAGAATGGCGGCGAATATCTCTCAACAGCACCAGTGTTAATAATCCTAGATCCACAATCGACCTTTATGGTCTACACAAATGCAAGTAGACATGGATTAGGATGTGTTCTAATAAAACAAGGTCAAGTAGAGGCAGGTGCATCTCAACTGCCGAAGCCTCACAGAACCACTTACTCACTCATGTTACAATACACACAGTATGATTGGTAAGGGTCAAATAGTAATTTGATCCCGAACAATGTACACAGTATAGTCAGTAAGGGTCAAATAGTCATTTGGTCCTGAACACCGAACAGGCAGGCATAAATACAAACAGATATATTGCCAGTACGTCCCAGCGTGCATCTTTGACAGGGTGGTGAAATTGGGATACTCAGTGTTGTGCAAGTACAATGACATAAATCGCAAAGTTAAATACACCGGCTAGTGTTCCGACAAGGCAATGAGGCCTAGAATAATGAATTGAGTGTCCTGATGGACAATTAGTACAATAATGGGTTGGGTGACCCATGAGTACAGAACGTGCTAAATATGTAAGAGTTGATAGGTAGTTAAACCACACATTAATAGCTCGTTTGGTTCGATTACATGAGAGATGATTACATGTAATCCTGATATAATAGAGTGATTATAGCGTTTGGTTGCACTTTTGTAATGTAAACATGATTACATTTTGTAATCGTGATTACATCATTTGATGTAATCAGGATTACACTGCTATGACTGATAAATGAGGATGCAGATATCCTGTAATCAAGTGAAAATGACACTATTGCCATCATAATTTTTTAAATTGACCAAAGTGCCCACCCATAAATGCTGTTAAATATTAAATAATTTTATTTATCACCAGTAAATATTAAAAAAATAATTAATAATATAGAAACTTAAGAAATATTCCCCATTAAAAATTAAAAAATTATATTCCACCTTTAAAAAAATATTAAAACATATCATTAAATAATATTTCTATCATTAAATATTAAAACAATTAACATGAACCCAACCTATACACTAAATAATATTTTCATCATTAAATATTAAAAAATTACCATGAATCCAATGTGTATATTGCATAGAATTAAAAAATTATCTTGAACCCAAAGTGTACATTATTATATATATAGACAGGGGTAATTTTGTCCCTTACTATATTATTCCCATGTATTTCTCATTTTCAATGTAACCCAACCAAACATTGTTATGTATATATATCATCTTTCTCTAATGAAAAACCAAACAAATTATGTAATCATCATTACATTACATTCCATTACATTACCTTCAATTTCGTAAACCAAACGGGCACTAATATTCCACTGCAAGTCAAAATAAGATAAGGGCGTAACAACTTATCTCTTTACAAATAAATTCATAAATAATATTATTTAAATTGTTGAGTTTATTTTCATTGAATTTCCACTTTATTAATAAATGAAAAGAAAATATTGTTAAAACTGTTGATATTTTTAAGATGGTTTATAAAAAACATTTAAAAATATAAATAATTGAAAGTAAGATTATGCGCTCATTCTGTTATTAATTGGTCGGTTAAAAATAAAATTTTATCTCTAATAATATTATTTTATTTAGGGTTAAGGTGCAAAAATACACATGTGATTTTTCTCAAAGTGCACCCAACACCAAATGTTTTTTTAGGTGCAAAAGTGACTATGTGGTTTTAAAATAGGTGCAAAACTACCCTTTGACCGTTAGTTTGACTTTTTTATCTTGAAAGTGATGACGTGTACGATGGCATGGACGCTGGAGTGACATTCTGAAAAAAAAAAACTTGCTGACTGGTCAATGAAAATCAAATTTTCCTAATAAATCATATAATTTAATAAAAAATAGTAATATAATATATGTATTATAATGATTTTAATTTAATAATATTGAGAATCTAGGGTTGGGAAAAATTGAGCAATCAGTAAGTTTTTTAAGGCAGCAGCTCTGCTGAGTGAATTAAGCACTTTGCATTCAGATTTGAATCTACTTCAGCGAAAGTGGTACTGAAATAGTGAAATGTGGGCAATATTAATTGCAAAGCTTCACCAGTCAGCAAGTTTTTTTTTCCAAAATGCCACTCCAGCGTCCATGTCATCGTACACGTCATCACTTTCTGGATAAAAAAGTCAAACTAACAGTCAAATGGTAGTTTTGCACCTAATTTGAAACCACAAAGTAACTTTTGCACCTAAAAAAAATATTTGGTGTTGGGTGCACTTTGAGGAAAATCACATGTGTATTTTTGCACCTTAACTCTTTTATTTATTACAATATTTATTGGTAACCCTAACATAAAGAAAGAGCTAGATACCACGTCTGACATTTTGATAGGCACGTGTAATTATAATATCACAATTAGAACCTAATAAATTAATTGTAACTCCTGGGCAAAAAAAAAAAATTGTAACTCAGATATTAAGTTTTTTTTTTTTACTAGAAACTCAGATATTAAGTTTAAATATTATAAATATGTATATTATTAACATCTTAAGAATGAATATAATTAATTAATAGGAATATTTATTTTTATGCATTCCAATTTTAATAAGAGAAATATGAACAGTGATTTGGAGGATTTGATGGTTCAATTGGGAGATTGGGCTGAAATTACCTTCTTGAATTTTTTTGGCCAGTAATTTCCTTCTTGAATTTGAATTTATTATTTTAAATAAAAAGATATCTGATTTCATATAGTAAATAGTGGTGACATAATATTTTTTGGTTAGCTAAATTTTTTAATTTATTGGTAAATTCAGCAACCTAATTTATAATTTATTAAATTCAATTATCTACATTAGAATTTGATTAATTTAACCATCTTTTTATAGGATTTTTTTCAATATAATTAAGATAATCTTTAAAATTGTTTCCATTGATTGTCTCGAACTTAGTCCGTCATGGCATGGGAAAATGTCTTGTGTGTCTAAAAACTAATGGTTACAATTTATAATTTCAAGCTGTACGTGCCTGTCTATTTAAATAAAATAGAAATTATATTGGCCTCTGAAAAGTATGTATTTGAATTCAGATTCAAGTAATTCCTTATAATTCCATTTTTGTTATTATTTAATTTTTGTTGTTGGACTTTTTTTGTCCCGTTTCCATTTTGATATGCGCAGGGCAATAATGAACAAGTTCCATAGGCAAATAGAAAAGTACAGTTATACTGATAATAAGTATTTATTTACAGACAGTCATTAACAGAGCAGAAATCGATAACAATGACTAATACGTACAGAATGTTCCAAAACTATTTCATATACAGACTATATACAACCACTGTATTCATCTTAGGAAACGTGCCCGTCAGTTTCCCTTCTCTGCATCCTTGGCTTTCGAGCCATTGGCACCCGCTGAGACATTTGGATTAGAAAAAGGGGTGAGATTCCAAGGAATCTCAGTAGAAACATACAATCAACACATAAAATGCGAAAATTCAATATGCAATGCACCGTATCAAGTAAAATGAAAACTCATATCATCTATGTGTGTACACAAAATTCAGGGCCAACTAACCCGTTGAAACCCCTACATGTACCTCAACTAAATCATTGACTATAGCTAGGTAAGACTAGTGTACCACAGTTAGGTCCTAGACCATAGTTAGGTAATGTGCCTCCAGCACGTGTTCAGATCAAAAAATACAGTAATACGCATCATATCAATAGTCACATAGTATATGAGAGATAGTAGTCCCTACCTTAACCTCTTTCCTGTCTCAAAGGGTCCGTCTCGTAAAATGTGTCAACTATAGGCGTCCAACTCGGTCCTAAAATGTCAAATGTACAAGAAATAGATTATAACCTATCCAAGTATCATTTTAGACACTTCTATAGTGTTTCTTATGGTTATATTAGCCTATGATAAAAATTTACCAAAATGCCCTAGGGACCCCGGCTTGGCCCCGCCGTACCCGGCCCGATGGCACGTTTTCCCAAAATTTTTGACTACAGCTATCCTAACATATTTTCGTCCAAGGAATCCATTTCCGGATTTAAAATTACCAAATTCAATGTCAAATTACGAAATTGCCCTTGGCAGCTCTACTTTTAGGGTTTTAGGGGCGTTTCCGTAATTATGCTTTTTCGGCCTTTTCTGAAAAAGTGCCCAACTATAATCCCACCTATTTTTGCCCACTGAATCCAATGGAATCATCAAATCATTGAAAATAAAACTCTAAGGCCCTCAAACATCCCTGGCCGAAATTATGGTGTTTTCCAGGAAAAATCGGGGTTTTACGATTTCGGCTCCGTAAACGCGTTTCTTTCTACTCCTAACCACTTTATTAATCACCTAATTGAGTTATAACAACCATTTGAACTAAAATTTGGCAGCATAACCCTTAGGCACACACTTTTCCAAAATTTAAAACCAATGGCAATCCATCGAAATTTCACCGATTAAATTGCCCACAGCAACCAGAATAGTTAATATACGAAGGTTTAGAAGTTACTTTAAGCTCCCACAAGCTTTTCCCAAAAATGGATGAAACCTTAACCTTTAGAGAACAGATTTTTGAGCCTCCAAACCCTAAAGAACAAAGAGGAGTAGCTTAGAGTCAGAGTTATACACGTTAGGAGCTAAATCGTCGGAGAAATCGACTTACCTTGTGATTTTTCTTTTCTCTCTCTCTCTAAACTCTCTCAACTTTTTCTCTATTATTTCAGGTATGTTGCAGCACGAAAATGGGCTGAAGAGGATGATGATATATTTATTTATCATATATTTTGTAATATTTTATTTATTTGTTTTATTTTCCAAAATTTCAAAAATGAACTTATGTACATAAATCCTTATGTACATATAACCATGCTCATTAAGCCCAATCAATATTTCCTTATTTATGCCACATGTAGGAGACACCTAGGTGTCCCTCCCTATGGTTTCAATTAGCTTCACAACTTATCCAGGTTACGTATATACGTAAAGTCTCAATTTTGGTCAAAATTGCACTTTTTGCTCAAATTTTTCATAAATTCATATTAAATTGACCAAAATATTCTAAATATATTTTTAAACTTTATTTTACTTAATTAATTGAAATTAACTTCAATTAATTAAAAATTTATTTATTTTGTGATATTTTGACAAAATTACGATTGTGCTATTACCTTTCTAATCCAATTTCTTTTCTTATTTTTCTTTGGCCAATTTTCATCTATTTTTGGACCAAATATTTTCTCTAATATTCCTTCATTTTCGGACCTTAATATTGGGCTTTTTAAATTACCCAAGTTAATTCCTTAATTATTTTTGCCCAATTTTTCATGAAATTGAACATTTATCAATTCATAAATTCCAAATTCATGAATATTCACCATTTTATTGAATTTCTCAAATATTTACAATACTTTTGGTGAATATAAATTTTGGGGTGTTACATTTTTTCTCATTTGATTGATTCAAAAAATATGTAATTTTATTGTATATTATCTTATTATTTTTAAATTTGATCTAAAAGTACATTTTTACTTACTAACAAATTAAAAATAATTCATTATTTAAAAATATCTTTAAAAATCTCATTGGCAGGTTATGATTGAGGAGCCATTTTAAATCAGATTAAATTTTGTTGCATTCAATAAGCTTGCAATAATACCATTCAGTATTCATTGAACTAAATTAAAATTAAAAGAATATTAAGGGTATGTTTAAGTTGGTATTTGAGAAGTACGTTTACGCAAGTCAAAACAAAATTCCTTTTATATATTTATCTCGTACATCATAAATTACATTATAAAAGTAGTTTCTACTTTTAATCCAAACTGACACTAAAGAAGTATGATTATTTAAATAAATCAACGTCATTATTAAACAGCCTTTTGTGGTAAAAAAAAAAAAGGAAAAAGGAAAAAATTATTCAACAGTCTGATTTTTCTTTAAATAAAATGATTTTATTTTAATTACTGTCTATCTCAGCGATCCAATCCTTACCTAGTTCCCTGCGTAGCACTTACATCCGCTCCTTGTGTTATTTGACTTATTTCAAATACGCTCTGACAATTTTATGCCTAAAATCTTAACGTATGTGGTTGTAAGGATAATTTGGGAAATGAAGTGTGATTTTGGTGAAATTAAGGTAAAAAATGAATTCTACACGCGAAATTGTGTAGAAATAATACGGGTCATAATTTTTGATAAAGTATAGTTATACCAAGTATAAAGTGAAATTAAACCGAATTCTTAAGAGCATTTTGGTAATTATGCATGTTTGGTAGAGATAACCAACTATATAAATTTAGGAATAAGACATGAATGAGTAATAACTCATTTATTATAAATTTAGAATTTTAGGATTTGATATTTGCCTAAGTCGAACCAAGAATCATTATACCAGAGTAGCTAGTCAATTGGAAAGGATTTTAAGTAGTAACTCTATTTTTGATACACTATGTGATTATTTATATGATTTGTGTTGCTATGTTCTATGATATGAATTGTTTGTTAACTGGCAAAAAAAAAAAAAAAAAAAAAAGAATTGTTTGTTACAAAAAGTTATCTACTCCAGAATATTACAGCAAGTAAGGGTTAAACTGTCATTTGATTCTGAATAGTGTACACAGTGTGGCCAATACAAACAAATAGTCATTTGATCCAAAATGCCGAATATACAAACATGTTTACAATATATTTGTTCAGTTACATTATATGATGCATTACATATTTATTTATCATATTATATATAATTGATTGTGTGTTACTACTGAGATTCATATGAATCTCACCCCTTTCCAAATATTTAAAACTTTATTCAGTGAGAGACAGAGGCTCTAAGGGCAAGGAAGTAGAAACTAGCAACTGAAGATCCCGGATCTATTCAAACAGTAGTGTTGGTTATCTATAGTTTTTATATTATTTTGAGTTATGTAAATATTACGTACAAACCCTATGGAAATTCTTATAATATAATAAAGTGCTTTATATCAGTACGTTTATGTTATTTCTGTTTGCCCATTGAACTGTATGTTAATACTACGATAAATATCAAAATATTATGGGATTTGACAAGTTGACTATTAAGTTAGACTATCGAACATCTATTTTGACCAAAATACTTTTCTTTCAACAAATGAATAAACATTTATATTTACCAAAAAATAATTTTTCATGCAACAAAAAAAAATTATTAAAAGAATGTTATATAATTTAACGGTCAATTAATTTTTCATACTTAATTTATTATATATTATTAATACCGTGTCAACATTTTCCGAGTCTAATCTCATAGATCTAGATCTCGCCCTTGGCCGTTCCACTTTCATCCTTGCCTTTCTCGTGTCTATCTCCCATAGTCGTGCCATCCTCATATCTGTCTCTTTCAAATCCCTAATCGGATGGCGTCGGAGAAGGCTTAGGAAGGAGAGGACGGACGGCGTCTGAGAAGGCTCAGGCGTCGGAGAAGGAAGGACGGACGATGTCGGCTTGGGGCCTGAGCTGTTGAGTAGACAAGCAGTGCATGTCTCCGGACTGGAGTCTGGACAGACAAGGGAGTAGGGGACTTAGGACACAGAGTTGCGACTTGTGCTGTGAGGGCGTGTGTGTGTGGCAGAGTGGAGTAATTGCAATTTTACCCTCAAATTTTTTTTTTTCAATCTTTACAGGCCAGCCTGACAGGTTTAAAAGACTTTCTAATAAGCCTAAACCTGATTTATTAAATAAAACAGATTTTGAAAAAGATCTTGACCTTTTATTTTGATAATCAGGGTTGGTTAGGCCTGGAATAGATCAGACCGACTGGTCTATTTCCATCGGTCAATGAACTTTACAAATTGTCGTATTTTGCTGAATATCGCTAGGTGGGCGGCAATTGGCAAACGACGACGTTTTTTTTGACAAACAAGCGGCGAACATCGCCAAACAGGGAACATGGTGCGAACCATTTTATCACAGCACTTCAATGACACTTTTTCTAGGCTGGGTCAAGAAATTGAGGGCAAGAACAGGCAGAGAGGAGAAAGGAAGAAGGCATGGCAAAGATCAGCGACATTCCAGTGATTGATCTGCAAGAAGTTGCAGATAATCCTAAAGAGCTGAAAAAGAATAAGCTGAGAGAAGCGTGCGAGGATTGGGGATGTTTCAGATTGATGAATTGTCCGATCGATTTGAACCTAATGGCAGAAATGAAGAAAGTGGTGAGATCTCTACTTGATCTTCCTCTGGAGATCAAGATGCGAAACACTGAACAAGTAATTGCAGGAAGTGGATATATGGCTCCAAACGCTATGAATCCTCTTTACGAAGGTTTGGGACTCTACGACATGGCTTCTTCTCAAGCCGTTCAATCTTTCTGCTCTCGATTAGATGCCTCTCCCCACCAAACGTAAGTTTCTCTCCCTTTCTTTTTCTTACATTTATGTTATATTATCTAATGCCATCAAGTAATTTAGGAAAAATTCTGCCTCAAAAACTATGTATGAGTGTGTCTGTGTAGTGTTTGAGAAAAATTCTAAGAAAAAGTAAAACACTTCAGAGAGATTATGTGTGGTTTGCAGGAAGGTGATGAGTGCTTTGGATGAAAATGGGTTTTGCAGTAATATTGACCAGATAGTTGGGTTGAAAGTGACTTGATCTTCTGAAGTTGCAAATTAACGGTTGAGATGGATTCTTATCACCTTTTATTGAATTAAGTTCACAAAAAAGCAGTTTGAAGTAGAATTTATGTGTGGGATATATAGAAAGGTGATAGAAATATGTGGGAAGGCAATTGTGTTCACTTTGATAAAATAAACATACACGCGGTGCTTCTTAGTTCTTACTGAATCCAAATTCACACAAAGACATGCTTTTGTTAGAAGTATTATATGTATTTGACTCGTGTGATAGCAAACTGGCCTTTAAGCCGTATGAAAAGACCTTATAAATGGAACCTACCTACTAAGGACATTGTGAGGAAGTTACAGAATGAGATTTCATGGGGTATGATATACCTACGTAGTTAGTTATTGAAAGAGACCAATTACGCTGTATTCATTTAGTTAGCTGACTTTACTTAGTTGGATAAGACTTGCTGCTGTTGCCGATGTCCAAACTATACACACACACGCACACACACTCACCTATGATGTGTGGGAAGCAGGAAGGTGATAGAAGCATATGGGAAAGCAATTCATGAGTTGATGATGGATATATCAGAGAAGATGGCAGAGAGTTTGGGAGTGGAAGGAGTTAAAGAATATTTCAAGGAATGGGTATGTCAGTTCAGGATTAATAAGTACAGTTTCACACCACAAACTGTTGGGTCATCTGGTGTACAGATCCACACAGACTCAAGCTTCTTCACCATTCTTCAAGATGATGAAGAGGTTGGAGGCCTTCAAGTCATGAGCAAGTCTGGTTCCTTTGTCGATGTCCCTCCTTGCCCAGGAAGCCTCTTCGTTATTCTTGGTGATATTGCTCCAGTAAGTTATATTATAATATATCTCTTGGCCCTCAATCTTAAATCATCATCAAGTTCTTAATTTTGTGAGGTTTTGACATTTTCTTTTACTAGTGGATGAAGATTTCCCAAATTAAAATGATTGACAGTATGATTATTTTTTGCAACCTTGCTTGAATGCTATGCTTATGACTTTGCAAATTCCCTCAATTTGTCTGGATTTTAATTTTTTGTAGTTGACTGGTCTAAATTGTTACTCACATAATCTGTTCTTTCCTTTTTAAATTAGGGGATGCAATATCTATTTTTTTCCTATTTTATTTCAATTGTAAATTTGAACTTCTTTTTTCTCCTAAATCATGTGAAGGTAATATTCATTTCTTTTGTTATTTGGATTAAACTACATGTCTGGAAAAAAATCATAAGCCTAAATTGTTTAATTGATCCCAACTACTCATTCTAGTCCTAAATGTAAGGGCTAGATAACTAATTTGCAGATTTTGAGAAAAAATAATTAAATTAGTTATTTATAACAAATGTGTGTAGATTTTCCTAAAATATCTTCTTTCATGAAAATCCCATTTAATATATGCAATTAATAGGGATTAATTTGGGGAAATTTTATATATTAGGGAGTCAAAGTACATTAATGTCTTACATTTAAGACTAAAGCGACTCTTAACTAGCTCTTACGTATAAGACTAGAGAGTGAAATTTATAATTGAAACAAATTGAGGGGATTGCAACTTAGGCGGATCTAGATTAATGTATGTATGTATGTGTACGGACCAATGGCATTAATTTTACAAGTTATGAAGTGAATAATACAATTAATAATCTTTAAAACTTTACGTGTGTAGGTATGGAGCAATGGGAGGTTTGGGACGGTGAAGCATAGAGTAGAGTGCAAGGAAGCAAGTGTGAGAGTGTCAATAGCTTCATTCCTGTTGGGACCAAAGGAGGGAGACATTGAAGCACCAAAGGAGCTTGTGGACCCTCATCATCATCACCCTCGCCTCTTCCTTCCTTTCTCTTATGCACATTACAGAAACCTCAGGACATCCCAAAAGATGGATGCCGGAGAAGCCCTTGAGCTGTTGCACGCCTCTACGGCCTTTGATTAAATTTAGACGGTCCAACTTTTTTTAAAAAAAAATAAATATGACTTCAATTATCTAAATATGTCATTAATGCTCTATATGTAGTCATAAACAATCACTAAAGACCTGTGCAAGGAAGTCATTCATATAAATCATCTGATTTCTAGAGTCCATCAGGCGATGTGTATTCAAAATCATCAATAATTTGATTACTAGACCTCAATGGTGAAGAATTGTATCACAAGATATATATTCAACGTCATGGTTTATTTTTTAAAAAGGATTTCACGTCTAGCTGTGTTGTCCCTTTTTCTTTTCAATTTAAATCTAGACCAATCATTTTGAATTAGTTGTAATCATTCAATTGACTAGAACAAATTCTGTCGCTATGGAAATTCACTATCGTGACAAAGTTGGAAGCTCCAATGTCTTTGCTAGTTGAACTAAGAACCTGCGATTTTAAATGCAAAATCAATATATATATATATATATGTAAATTGTTCACTGAAGCCGATCTCCTAAATGGCTTATATTTGGCTCTAGACACAATTCATTGTTCACAAGCTGCACAGAAATTGTCGGATTTTGTGCGTATCTTAAGCGTTGTTTCTAACTCTTATGATACTCATGCGAATCGGATCACTCTCGGGACACCGGCTATATCACACAGCAAATACACAGGAAGGAAAGAGAGGAGAAGAGGTTTTGTGGGGAAATCTTTCTGTGTCACAATTTTTTTTTCATGTGCAGCTCTGTTATTTACACACATACGCACCTAAACAACAGTTCCCCCCAAAACATGCTGGGAAACTGTTCCTACTAGGTTTCAATTTCAAACCCTTGGGAAAATTACTTATAAATACCCCACATTCATTTGGGTATTTCATTTGGCCCCAAAAACTTAAAGCTTAATGGGTTTAGGCCTAATCCACCAAGGATGGACTAAGACCAATTCCCAACAGAAATAAACCACAGATAAAATAATACTCCTCAGGTTTTACGTTAGCCATTTCTACTTGCACCAAATAAGCCATTGGACTCCGCGCATAGTCACAAGTCCAGCACTTGTTTGCTCATAACACAATGTTTTAAAAGTCGGATCGAACAACGAACTGGATAGAGCAGTGGGTTATGGTTCAAACAGTCAGAACAGTCGGACCATTCGGTTGAATTGTTTACATAATAATTAAATAAATATAATATTATGCACATATACAATGACATAAATACAAGATAAATATAAAATTATTAGTTATATATTTAAAATAAATATAAAATTATTAGATATATTTAAAGTGTAACACCCCAAATTTTATATTCACCAAATATATTGTAATTATTTGAGAAATTAAATAAAATGATGAATATTCAGGGATTTGGAATTTATGAATTTTATAAATGTTCATATTCATGAGAAAATGAGGAAAATAATTATGGAATTAATTTGGATAATTTAAAAAGCCCAATATTAAGGTCCAAAAGCGAATAAATAATAGAGAAAATATTTGATCCAAAAATTGATGGAAATTTGCCAAAAAAATAAGAAAAGAAATATGAATAAAAAAGTAATGGCAAAATCTTAATTTTGCCAATTTATCACAAAATTAATTATTTTCTGATTAATTGAAGTTAATTTCAATTAATTAAGGAAAATAAAAGGAAAAAATATATTTAGAATATTTTGGTCAATTTAATATGAATTTATGGAAAATTTTGAGCAAAAAGTGTACTTTTGACCAAAATTCAGATTTTACATGTATACGTAACTTGGATAAGTTATAAATGTTGGAAATTGTGCCCTAAGGGCCAATCATTGTACTTTGAACATTATTATTTTAATGAAATTTCTCCATTCTGTTATCATATTATTTGCATGTTAACTATGATAATTGTATCCTTAGATAATTCATAAAGATTGTTCTAAAATGTCCCTAGTCGGTCATCTATGCGGGAGCAGAGATGAAACAAGACCAGTATGACTTTGATAAGATATGGAGATACGAATCAAAGTCTTAGGCACTTGTAAGAGTACAAGGTGCTGGACCGACCCACTATGAGAAAGCTACATGGATCAAGTCATAAGCTTTTCTCATGTATAACCACGTCACAATGCCCTTAGACCTGAGGTCATCATGGATTCCTACATGAGAGTTGCTAAGCTTTGAACTAGTCAAAAGTCACTTTTGACCGGGTGATGATAAAGGCTACGATCGGGCTTAGTGGTTTTTTATGCAGAGGAATATGAATGATCAAGATAGAATTTATCCCTCACATTAGCAGAGAGATATTACTGGGCCCCTCGATGAGTGAGTCTGATAAATGTATGGCCATACTATGATGAAAGGAGTTTCTGTCTCTGTTATCAGGCTACTCAGGAATCGAGAAAGTAATGATAAGGAACAAGAGGATGACATTATCCATGCCTTATCCTTGATCGATATATCGTGTGACAAAAGGGACGTGACCTGGTTGTATGACAGGTTGCATCGTGATAACGATCCTCATATGAATTGGGTAGTCGTAATGTCTTGCTAGAGGCCGTTTGCGACTTTTGGGTTAGTATAGTTATTGACCCACTGCCAACTTCATATGGGCCTACAGGGTCGCACACAAGAATGGCCCAACACGAGATAATGTTTAATTTAGAGTGGATGAATTTTATATTTATATATATATATAATATAAAATTCATTAATAATATTATATAGATATATATATTTTCAAAATATATATATATATATATATATGTATATATATATTATATGATATTATTATATTTAATAATATTATATAGATATATATATTTTCGAAATATATATCTTATATATATATATATATATATATGTATATTATATGATATTATTATATTGTGTTAGTTTTAAATTTAATTTATTAAGATATATTAAATTTAATAACTAACATGATAAAGATATAGTATCTCAAATTTAATTTATGAAGATAAATTAAATCTAATGTCTCTTTATTTGAATTAAATAAATAGGTTAAATTAAAACTGTTGGACAGATTTAATTTAAACTGAATTTATTTAATTAGCTCCTCAAGATAACTAATTGTTAATTAATTTCGAAATTAATGATGATTAATTTTGAAATTTGAAAATAGCCCTCATAGGTTATAAACTTGATAGAGCAGATATATTCATATGCACATGAGAATTGAGAGCCACAAGTGAAAACCCTAGGAGACATTAGAGGCGCTAGCACGCAGTTTCAGTTGGAGAGCATTCATGTGGAAACCGGTAGAGGGAGCAGACCTGACGTGTTGGCTCCTAGAGATCGTGAAAACTCTGAATCATCAAAAAGGTATGAATCCTTCCAACTTGGTTTAAACGCCGTTGATAGATCCTCGATTAGGATCGGAGAAATTTTTTTTTAAATTCTTCCGCTGTACCTACCGATCCTAACAGTAAAGCCAATTGAGATCATAAGGAAGGACCCCTAAGTGCCTCCTGCATGTTGTAAGAGGAAAAAAATATTAGTTGGGCTTAATGAGCTTGGTTACAAGTAAATAGGGTTTATGTGCATAAAATTGATTTTGAAATTTTTGGAAATTGGTTAAATAAATGAAATAATATATCATTACCTCCTTCTTCCTTCAGCCCATTTAGTGCCAAACAGATCTGAAACAAGAGAGAGAAAGGGAAGAAATCTTGCAAGGTAGGTTGATTTTTCCGACGATTTAGCTCTTAACGTATATAACTCCGACTCTAAGCTACTCCTCTTTGTTCTTTAAGGTTTGGAGGCTCAAAAATCTGTGGTTGAAGGGTTAGGGTTTCAGCCATATTGAGGAAAAGCTAGTGGGAGCTTAAGGTAACTTCCTAACCTTCGTATATTAACTATTTTGGCTGCTGTGGATAATTTAATAAGTGAAATTTCGCCGAATTACCATTGATTTTAAATTTTGGAAATGTGTGTGCCCAAGGGTTATGCTGCCTAATTTTAGTTTAAATGGTAGTTATAACTCAATTAGATAGTTAATAAAGTGGTTAGGAGTAGAAAAGAACGCGTTTACGGAGTTGAAATCGCAAAACCCTGATTTTTCTTGAAGAATACCATAATTTCGTCCAGGGCTGTTAGAGGGCCTGAGAGTTGGATTTTCAATAATTTGATGATTCCATTCGGTTCAAGAAGAAAAATTAGGTGGGGTTACAGTTGTGCACTTTTTCGAAAAAGGCCGAGAAAGCATAATTACGAAAAAGCTCATGAAATTCTTAAAGCAAGGCTGCCAAGGGCAATTTTGTAATTTAACATTGAATTTGGTAATTTCGAATCCAGAAATGGATTCCTTGGGTGGAAATATATCAAAATAGCCCTAGTCAAATTTTCGGGAAAAGCGCAGCCAGGCCGGGGTCACGGGGGCATTTTGGTAAATTTTCACCATAGGCTAATATAACCACGATAAAAACTATGGAAGTGTCTAAACTAAAACATTGATAGGTTATAATCTATTTCTTGTACATTTGATGTTTTAGGACCGAATTGAACGCCTGTAGTCGACACGTTTTACGAGGCAGACCCTTTGAGACATGAAAGAGGTTAAGGTAGGAACTACTATCTCTCATATACTATATGACTATTTATATGATGCGTGTGATATTTTGTGGTTTAAACACGTGTTAGAGGCACATTACCTAGTTGTGATTTAGAACTTAGTTGAGGTACACTAGTCTTACCTAGCTGTAGTCAAGGACTCAGCTAAGGTACATGTAGAGGTTTCAACGGGTTAGTTGGCCCTAAATTTTGTGTACACACACGGATGATATGAATTTTCATTTTACTTGATACGCTGCATTGCATATTTAATTTTCATATTTTATATGTTGATCGTATGTTTCTATTGAGATTCCTTGGAATCTCACCCCTTTTTATAAACCAAATGTCTCAGCGGGTGCTAGCGGTTCGAAAGCCAAGGAAGCAGAGTAGGGAAACCGACGGGTATGTTTCTCAAGACGAATACAATGGTTGTATATAGTCTGTATTTGAAATAGTTTTGTGACATTCTATACATATTTGTAATTATTATCAATTTCTGCTCTATTAATGACTGTCTGTAAATAAATACTTATGATCAGTATAACTGTACTTTCCTATTTGCCTGTGGAACTTATTCATTATTGCCCTACGCATATCAAAATGGAAACGGGTGTTGACATAAAGTGTATATTAATATAAATAGTTTTACTCTAAAAAAACTAATACACACATAAGACAAGAAATTCAAAAATATTTAAATAAAATTTTATTTTTATAATAATTTAGTAGATGTGTTTTCATTTAAAAACACATAATAAATATTTAAATTTTTTCTCTGAAATTGCATCTCAATTTCAATGAAACGGTTCTTTTGATCTGAAAAAAGCTATATCATGCTTAAAAATAATATGTTATGTAAAATTATTTTAGGAATATTAGAACAAATTTTTTGACAAAACAACATAATTACAAATCACAACTAAAATAGTTTTCTAAAGAGAAGAGCTATCCAAAAATTAAAATATATTACCGCTGGCCAACTTATTTTTAAGAGTATTGTTATTAGGTTAAAACTTAAAACTGAAAAATTAGGGGGAAAAAAAATTTATGCACCATTTTAACATTTACCAATATTATCTTAATATTGGTAAATATCTTCACGATTTTAATCTTTTTCCCAATATTATCTTAAAATTAGGATAGGGATTTTCCCAATATTATCTTCACGATTTTAATCTTTTTAAAACTTGCACTAAACTAATTTTAATATTTTTTATAACATATTATTTTTATCTTATGGAATAAAATCCCCTCATTTAGAATCATCACCGAGCATTAACATTTACTTGATATAAGAATTTATCTTGCTGGCAAAAGAAAATATAAGAATTTATTTAAAATTTGAATGTTAAGTTACTACTTTCTCCGATCATGTGATCTTTTTTTTTTTTTTTTTGATGAATGCAATGGACCATCTAAGCCTTCGGTGTACCCAACATCCAGGTATCCTGCGTTAACCTGAAGGCCAACGCCAGATTTACCAGCATGGGCCCCCGACAACCGACTAGTCCTGACGCTCCCAATCGAATAGGCCCGACAGGTCACGCCACCTTTGGTGGTGCCCCAGGGGAGAGAGCTACCGACGAGGGTTTTTTAAATCCGCCATTCCAGGGATCGAACCCAGAAATGGCGAGATTTGGCGCAGATGCCCATCTGCGCCAACCCCCATTGATCCGATCATGTGATCTTTGACAATTTGGCCATCATTAATTTTCCTCTCACATTAGACCTCATTAGTTTTTATGCTTTACACCTGTAGCCTTTACTCTTGACTCTTGAAAAGTGAAGAAGCACGTCATCTTTCTTGGCCATCGTCAGCCTTTTCTTTTTCTGTGTTTCAACTTGAACAGAGAACCACATCAAACACAGACGGATGAGCAAAAGCAGGAGGAGTTGGAGCAAGATATAGGCGAAGCACAGCCCAAGCTCTACGCAGCTCATTCATCTTTTTTAGATTTTTCTTTTTTTTATTCACCCCCTTCTCACCCCCAACAAGTTCCGTTGTTCGGTTTTTGAGCAGCTAGCCCTTTCGGATCCCAGTCCAAAAACGGTTTCTAGTTGAAAAACGGATTTTTTCCGATCCAAAACAGCCCAATGTTAAAAAAGGCTCCCACTATAAAAACAAGATGTCGCCATCTCCAGCCAACGGTCTGATCCGGCTTTAAGAATATTGCCATAACATATATGATATATCTTCATTCACATTTGAAATTTCAAATTACAAGACTTGCCTCGTATTGTACGTCTAAAATATTTCCCTCATCTTTAGGGCTTCAAATATTCAATGCTCTCTTTGCTGCAACTTCCCTCTCTCCCTAGCCGATTTGACATTCTGACCTCCAACAACCCTCCATGGACTCTCTTCTCTTTCTTGGCATCTATTTAATATTATATAAAAAGGCTGACAACTTTAAATATAATATTTAGAATTTATAATTTATAATTTACAACAACAACAACAATAATAAACAATCAGATATGTATATGTAATCACATGTATTCGGTTGGAATTGTTGCATCTTGTCCGCATAGGCACATACATGGGAAATGTTTTATATCAAATTTTTAAGGGAAAATCTCTTAAAAAAGAACTTCAAAAATATCAACAGACAAAAAGGTGTACTAAATATTCAAAATATCAAAGAGGTGTTAGGGTCTGATTTATCATTTTCAAAATTAAAAGGAAATGATAGAGTTATCCCTCTAAGTTCAAAATTAAGAATATAGAAGAATGCGCGATTTCACAAGTTCTGATAAAGGAATTCATAAGTTTAGATAAGGTTTTCACAATTTTTTATAAGAATTTCACAAGTTGCACATCAAAATTCACAATATCTAATAAGGATTTCACAGGTTCTCAAAAGAATTTCACAACTTCCTTAAAGAATTTCACAAGTTGCAAATTTTGATTCAAAATATCTAATAAGGGTTTTACAAGTTCTAATAAAGGTTTTGATAAGTTCAGGTAAGGTTTTCACAAGTTCTTAAAAGAATTTCGCAAGTTGCAAATTTTGATTCATAAGATCTGATAAGGGTTTCACAAATTTTAATAAAGATTTCACAAGTTAGGGCAGATTTTTACAAGTTCTTAAACGAATTTCACAACTTCCTTAAAGAATTTTACAAATTGTAAATCAAAATTCACAAGATCTTATAAGGGTTTCACAATTACCAATAAAGGTTTCACAAGTTCGGATAAGACTCCAACAATTAATTCTGTCAAACTGAAAATAAAACTCTAAGGAACATTTTTGTTATTTTTTTTTAATTTTGAAAAGGAGGGATCAGATCCTCACACATCTTTAATATTATGAATATTCAGAACGTCTTTTTATTTTCTTTTTTACATTTTTAAAGTTTTCTTCAAGGGATTTTCCCAATTATCAATAAAATATATCTGCCAAAAAGAATTATCAATAAAATATATTAAAGTGAACGGTGAAAAACTTGGCCGGATGATTTACTAAAAGTCAGTCCTCTCACGTGATCATATCCCAAAGCTTGGCTTGAGCATCATATCACATCTCCCTCTCCTTTTTTTTCTTCTCATTTTTCACCGGCACCACAGAACTCTCAATGCTTCAATCTTTTTCATCTACCACTGTCTCAGGTAGCTACATTTCATGATAAACCATAGATAGAAGAGGGGAAAAATAACGTGTTCAGTAGGTGTTTTTTTTTGTTCTTCATTTTCCTTCATATTCGTCATTATCTCCATGTATTCCTTCTTTCCTTTTGCTTTATTGCCATTTATTAATGTGGGTCACGAGTGGAAGAAATTTCTAACCAATCCGCCTTCCAATAATTTCTTCTTCGATTTCTACACATTAAAACTTATCCTTTTCTTTTTTTGGGTCACCATTATCTCATCCTTTTGCATCTAATCAACTGTGATGATTCATGGTGACTTATTTGTGGATGCAATATAACAAGGTGTTTTCATTGCAATACAAGCAGAGAGGGGGATTCAGTGTGACTTCAGGCGAGGCTGCAATAGTGGGGAGGCAGGTTTGTCGATTTCTAAGACAAACATGCTATGAGCTTTTTCACCGCTAGATGCACCGATGAACTAATCTCCCATTGCCATAAAGGTTTGTAATTTCCCTTCATTTCTACTCTCCCCCTTCTTCATTTTCATGCTGTTTTCATTTTGGCGGTTTCCTCTCTATATTTCCTTTATTTTTGATAGGTTGATTATGGATGCATTCTCATTAAGTGTTTTATGTTACATCTTTAGTGAGTATATGACATAGGAAGGCTCTCTCCCCCTTCTTCATTTTCATTCTCTTGCATCCTTTAGTTTGGCTCTAGAATTTAAAGTGTGTGATCGGTGTTCGTTCTTCTAGCTTCTCTCCCTTTTTGCTGCTCTTATATGTCATGTACTCTATTTAAATTTATTTTTGAACGTTGATGCTAGATTTAAGTTGTTATGAAATTCTTGATTTTGGTTGTGGGTATGGTTCTCGGTTTATTTTTTAACTCCATAGTGGAATTCATTTCTTTTCAACTCAACTATGACCAAGAGCAAAGAGAATGAGTAACAGCGAGTGAAGGGAAGCTTAGAGCTAGAGGTAGAGGCACATGCATCTGAATCTGAGTATAGGTAGTAAATCTTGACTCATAGAATCCATAGTTAAGTTGGCTTCAATTGTGGTTTCTTTTCTTGGTTTGGCTTTATTTTTTATGACATCCTTTATTGGTTCAAGATTGCCTTTGACGAATTCCTCTCTTTTCATGTGGTGGCTTGGGTTAAACCCAAGGCAACAACCAGGGAAGGCTACTTTGAAATAACTTATTGAGTTCTATCTTCCATGCTTATTCATTCGGAAGCATTAAGATGGTGCATTAATAGTTTCCAGGTTTTCATATTCTTTATTAATATATAAATGGGAGTAGTACCTACATGTAACTCTAACAATTTTTAGGAAATTATTTTGCATTGAGAGAAGTAAAACTACTAATATTTCTGCTTTAATCCATTTGTAACCATGTCAGGGGAAGAGGTTTCAAAATATCCTAGTCTTCCTCATAGGCTTTCACAATTGTGGCAAGTCTTCATGGTTGCTTATAGGATATAATTATGTCTTTAAATTTCACTTGAAAATGTAAACCTCTAATTCCTCGTTTGATATTATAGAAGAGTTTTTGATGGAAGTGGAAATGGAAATTGAAATGGAAGTACAAGTTGAACCGGAGGTGGAACTGAGGTTAAAAGTGGTACAACTATGAAAGTGGGATATAATTTTTTTAATAAAATGTTAATTTAAAATTCAAAATGACCAATATACCCTTCCACCAAAAACCCTATCCTCCCTACAACAACCACAGCCACCTTAAACAAACATTAGTCTACAACTGGTAGCCATTGTAAAATCCACCTCCAGTCACCATCAACCGTCAACACTAATAGAAAATTACATGAATTTTTTGGTAGCAGAGAAAAGAGGAACAAAGGGCAGCCATCTACACCTTGTAACCCCCTTCACGATTAAGGCCGAGATTATGTCATAAAAATGCAATTAAGTTTGAATTAGAGGCCATGTATGATTTGGGACTTAGACAAAGTAAAATTTTCCCAAAAATGAGGGTTTTCAAAAACTTTTACAACACCTGTTCCACAATGGTCTAATACTCACATTTCAAACATAAATGGCCTGTATGCGTTGATTCCATTCATACATATCAGAGTATAATGCAAATTCTCGACACACTCGGGTTCCATTCAATAAATAAGGGTTTTACATAAGCACAAAGCCCATAAACTTTTTCCCTTTTACTTGGAGATTACACAAAACTATACTATGAATCCCAATATATACAATTGTTTCCCAAAAACATCCAAATAATTTTTACATGATAACCAATGTCCAAAATAATTTCCTACACTGGAGCTGTATCCACTCTTTGTCTCCCGCTTTCCCTTAGATCCTTTGGCCTTGTCTAAAAATTTGGTTTATGGGAGAGTGAGATTCTAAGGAATCCCCGTAGTGTCGAATCACTCATAATATGCACAACAATAAGGCATAAAAGCAAATCATCACACACACGTAGCAACTACAACGGCAATTACAGCAGCAAGGGTAGGTATGACTCATGTCACCCTTACGTTTGCTCACGCTAAAGTGCTCACGCTATATTACACCACAATAGTTCACATAATATATTTCATAGCAGCTGGGATTCATATAAAGCATTTCATACACAAGCCATACTGGCAAGATTAACACGCAAGCCATACCGGCAAGATATATATAACACAGCCTACGGTTGAATTCACAACACACCGCTCCACAGGTTAGATTCACAAAGCGGTTTCACAACAATCCATGTCGATTACAATGGCAGTTCAACGGCCGAAGTAGAGATGACCAACGTCAATCCCTAAACGGCTCACGCTGAAGTGTTCACGCTATAATGGACTATGGTACATTTTCCAATCACATTTCATAAAACCATTATCAGTTATGCATACCAAAACATCATACACAACATGAGAGAAGAGTCACTACCTTGGTCCTTCCGAGAAGGCTTTGGCACCGGTCTCTCCTGAGTAGAGTAAATGTCGAATCCTATAATTCACAATTAGATACGAAGTGTTATACTCTTTTCCAATTCTTAAATGACCTTACATCACTTAATTTGGTTATCATTTATGCTCTTTAGGAAGCTATAAACACCTCTAGCAAAAGCCCTAAAGGGTTGGAAGAACTATCCTAAAGATCCCCTTTTGAAATCATAAGAACTGATATCTTCCACTGAGACACTCGAGTGAAGATGACCTCACTCGAGTAATAATGTACGGACACTCGAGTCATGGAAGCAACACTCGAGTGATAGCCAAATGCTCAATTGAGTCCTAGGAAGTGCGGTGCAGAAAGTGCTCACCCGAGAGCAGAAAGGAATGATAGCACCCAGAGTTGCTCTCCGTACACGAGCATGACCTCTATCACTCGAGTAGAAGCCTAATGCTCACCCGAGTACCCCAAAGTGAGGTTTAGGAAGTGATCACCCGAGAGCACAAGAAACTTTCAGAGAAGGACATCACTCGAGCAGGAACAAATGCACTCGAGTGATGGCTTAACACTTGCGAATGCTAAGACACACTTTTGAGAAGTTGATTGTGAGTGACAAGCCAAGACGAGAGTTCATGGTATCAGACACACCATCACTCGAGTGGGATGGGGCTCACTCGAGTGGGAACCCTCCACACCCGCAAGTGGGGCAACACTCTTGCCCTTTACACAAGGAAGTACAATATGAAACTGGAAGTAGAAAGAAAAAATACACTACCGCACTCGAGTGGAACCCATCACCACTCGAGTGATATTCATCCCGTACTCAAGTGGACCCAAGATCAATTGAGTGATACAGATCAGAAACCAGAAATGCAGAAAATTGACAGCACTTCCCAACATTTGCCCAAGTGATTCTAATGGTCCCAAACTCTCACCCAAGGCTACTCCCACACAAAAATACCTAATGAATTCAATGGAACCATTAGAAACACCAAATTTCTATTCCATTATCATGCTTTGGTTTTAGGCAACACTAAAACCAAAATTCCAAAATCACCAAACTTAATCATTCAATCCCAAATCCGTTTCTATCTATCTACATACATTCCAAACATACCAATAACATCCCAAACATCCTAATAACCATCATTTTTGAAAATAGGCAATAAATTTCAGAATTCCAAAGATAAACCATTTGGCACAAAACTTAGATAGAAAGGCTTGTTTCACTTACCTCTTCAACTTTTCCAAAGAGATTTCTTGATTCTCAAAACTTCAAAATTCCTTGAGAGCTCAAATCAACACCAATGGGCAAACTATAACCATAGAAATGAAGCTCTTAACTCAAGGAACAACTTTAGAGAAGAGAGTTTGAGCATTTGAGATCATCTACTCACCTTAAATCAAGCTTTTCTTCCTCCCTTGATCTTTAACAATAGCATAAGAGAGAGAAATGAGAAAGATGGGTGTTCGAGAGGATGAAATGATGATAATACTCCCCCTAGCCATGCTGCCCAGCGAAAAGGAGGGAGGGAAAGGAGAGAGAAAATGATAAAATACTCTCATATTTGACTTTTCTCCCTTTCCACAAGCTTGCCACATGTCACAATCTCATTGGCTCTCCTCAAATAAGTAACTAATTAGTTACTCTTACCACTCCCTTAGCCATTTAGTTACACATCTCATTCTGTTTTAGTTAGTAATTAATTTCCTCATTAATCACTGACTAATTACCCGACAATTTTCCTGATTTTGGCATATTAATTAAAATTAACACAAAACACATAAAAACTCCAATTTAAATTCACAAATCATTCTCAATAATTGTCATTAGCCCTTAATCAAAAATTGGGGCATTACACGCCTCCTCTTGTTGCTCACAGATTTGAAATCGATGGAGAGGCTCATTTGTCAATGGATGTTGCAAATCTAAGAAGGCGATAGAGAAGACTAAGACAATCTGATGCTATCCATCGTAGATTTGAAGAAGGGGAAGGAGAAGACAAAGGTTTGCTGCCCTTATCACAGATATAAATTAAAGATGGGTATGTTGTTCTCTAGCACAGATCTAGAGAGAAAGAAGACAAAGAAGGTTGTGATTCCATAGCCACTGGCCACCACAAGGAAGAGTTGCAGATCGAAGAGGAAGAAGGAGAAAGATGAAGAGGGAATGAAATCACATATCGAAGAAGGAGAAGTTGTAGAAAAGGGAGAAGCTGCTGTTTTTCTAATTTCGGTGAAGAAGCTTCAAGATCGTCATTGCCTCCTAGTGTCATCACCGTCATCGTCATTGTGTCCATTATCATCACCGTTGCCTCATCGTATACCATCCTCATTGTTGTTCATGCCCTCCGTCATCCTTTGTTGTCCTCCAATATCACCATAGCTCTCTGTCCTCACTGTCACTATCGCCAAGAGAGAGGGAGATGGGTGCTGTCAAGGTTGAAGATAAAGGAAAGAAGCAAGTGGGAAAATTTGAAAATTTGATAAAACATATGAGCATATGATGGTCAATAAATTTCATTTCCATGGAAGTGGAACTAGTTCCTTAGGGGGTTTATGGAAGTCACTTCCCTAAAGAAGTGTCTTCAGCCATACCAAACACACAAATATTAGGTTCTACTTCCACTTCCCACCCTCCTACTTCCATGGTACCAAACGGGGCATAAAGATGTGTCCATATTATATGAAATCAAGTCTTCTACGTAGTAAGTTATTACTGATCTAGGTACCTAGTTGCATCAATAAGTCCAAACTTTGTAAGTTATTCTTAGGTCTAATTTCTTGACCATGAAAGTGTCATCTTATTATAGCCATTGACTATTGAACCATTCCTTTTTCGTGTTATGATGCATTAATGATCAAGTACATATGGTTTGAAGATGAAGATATATCAATTTTTGAGACATCTCATGCTAACTACCTAAAATTTTGGTGCAGGAAGAAAATGCCTTAATCATTTACAGCTAATGCAGACAAAAACAAACAAAAAAGGATAAAGTCATGGATTGTCAAAATTTGAATACTTCTACCAACAAGTTCATATATACAATTTTAAATTGATAAATCAAGTTATGGTTGCTTACAACTACGGCAAGTCATGCTTTCCTAAAGATGATGGAGTTACTCTAACAAAGAGGGATGGGGTGGGTTGATAGTAAAATGTGCCAAAGCAAAGGAATATGACATCTTTCTTTTTTTCTTTTTCTTTTTTGTCTTTTATTGGTCATGCTTTTGGGGTCTATATATTTTAAGTATAACTTGCCGTATTTGTGTAAGACACATTTTCCAATTGAATATACCCATGAAAGGTCACACAAACTATGCATATATGGAGAGTCATTAGGTTTAGGTTTAGGGGAAACGGATTGAGCTATGAAGCATAGCCTTCTGATATTTTACTGAAACCATGAATGATGTGCTATACACAATTAATGTTGTGCAATTTGTGTATCCAAAGTTATTCATATCTATCATTTTGATATTTGTTTGGGGAAAGCTAAATCCAATGGTATCTTTTGCCCAGTGCATGATGCGAGTTTTCCTTTTAATATATCGATTAGGGAAAGCTTTAATCCTTTATAAAAATTTAATAAAATGTGCATAATGAATATATTAAGACATTTGCCAAGGATTGTGATGGGTGTTATTGAAAGGAAAACCATATGCAAGCTACGGAGGGAGTGTCCCAAAATTAATATTCCTCCTTAAAAGAGTAATGAATATATTCATATCTGGCCACATCACACATTATTTTCCTCCTCAAATGCAACCTAAAACTAAAAAAGTGGGCGAGTTTATATCTTAGATAAAGGTCAATGAAGGGTAATCTTGAAAAATCTTATGCCTGATAGTTTAATGGAAACCTAAGCTAAATAATCATGCTCTATACGCCTTTATTTTCTTTCATGGCTGTAATATAACGTGAATTAAAACCAACAAAAAACTATATACCATGTGTTTTTCTTGAACTTAATCCAATTAATTTAAAACCATGAAAAAAATTAAATTACACATGTTATAAATAAGAAAAAAGTTTAGACAAGATTGGATTAGTAAAAGGGAATGAATGCCAATAGAGCTAGATAATCCACCTTCTTTAGTAACCTTATGTTACTTTTCATTGTATTTTTGTTTTTGCTAAACCTGGTATTTTATTTATTTCCCTAAATATGTGAAAGGACACTGCAATGATATATGTATAACTTCCATTAATATTTGTAGGAAAAGAAAGATCTTTATTGATACATGTATATTACCTAATTATATATTATAAAGTTGGGCCTCATTTTAAAGGAACTTAATTGTATTTGGGTGAGAATTATTTTTTTAATTGTAATGAAAATATTAAAACTCCATATTTATAAGCTTCATATACAATGCAAGGGAAGCATATGCTAAGATAGGCAGCTTTATTGCCATTTCATGATATGTAATCCTTCATTTCCTCTATTGCATCTTTTTGTACCCAAATTTTACTTAGACTAACGATAATCATTGAACATGAGCAAATTTGTAGCATTAACAATGAAATTATTTCACAAGTAAAAACACCCCGCGCAACGTACCGAAAAGCACAAGCTAGTTATATATATATTAGTTCACTTTACAAACCCAAATTGATGTTTTAAAAGCCATATTGGAGTCGGGTTAGAAAAGTTAGCGGATCATGGCTCAAATAGTTGGAACGGTCGAGCCATATGGTCGTGTCAGTGATGTAATGATTATATAAAGAAATTAAAAAAATAATTATATGCATATATAATAACATATACACACACACACTACGACATACTCCATTGAAAGTTTTATTGTCGACATAATAACACTTCAATACACAAAATTTTCAATTAAATAACACCATATAACTACAAATTTATTTATATTGTGGCCAAAAAAAACCATTCTATATAAAAATATGTAAATAAATTTTATATATCAATAAAATTAAAAATATAAAAAATAAAGAAATGAAAAAAGAAAAAAATATTATAATATCATAGAAAAATAGCTAATTGTGTTGGGTGCGCATAGAAAAATAGTTCGCTGCTAAATTTGCACTTTAACCTTTGATTTTTCTTAATCAAAATGATGATTTATTTTAGGGGAAATTTCATTAAAAGCAAGACCAATTTTTTTTCAGTTAAGGACTAAAACATTCTGAAATTTCATTGCAGGACCAAGGGCCAAAATGGAAATAAGTTTTATAGGTAAAAACACAATAATGCCCCTTGCTTATTTTTTACAAAGAGGTTTAATAGTCACCAGAGCTCCAGCGATCGGTCACAGGCCGCCATCAGGCGGGAGCAGCCACCACCGGCTAGCCATCGAAGCTCTGGTGCCACCCAGCCGGAACTTCGACAAACGGAAATTAATGTGTTGTTCATATGAGAATTCCGATGGTTCATGAAGAGTTACACACTTGTCATGAAGAGTAGAATTATGAAAGGTATGCAATTCTTCAGGAACAAGTAGAATCTTCATATAAACAACACATTAATTTCTAGTAGCCGGCCGGCTGGAGCTATGACTACCGAAAATTAATTTGTTGTTCATAGGGGGATTTCACTTATTCATGAAAAGTTGCACACTTGTTTATCAAAAGTAGAATCATAAACAAACATGCAACTCTTCATAAACAAGTATCGAGAGATATGAGAAGTAGAAAGACGATGGTCGTTTAAGAGATGGAGAGCAACTTAACGCCATGCGATTGGTCTTCTCTCTATCCCTACCATTCTATTTCTCCTTTTTCATTTTAATTTTATTAATATCTTCTTATTCTATACTCTCTAGTCGGTCTATTGTTTAATCTTTGTCTGGATACTGATTTTTTATGATGAGTTCTCTTCTGGGTCTAAATTTTTGTGGCCTAATTTCTCATGCTCTAGATTTGAGCTTCCAGCTTAGCAATGGCATGGAGACAAAATCTTTCAAGGTACTTGAAGGAGCTTCGGTTTCTGATGTGCCAGACATCACCCGCAAGCTCAACCACAAGGTGATAATTATAGTTTACTCTCCCTTGATAAATTTTTGTGGCTTCTCTAACTATTTATATATCGGACGTCCTTACTGATTAAGCTTAATTGCCAAGTATCCAAGTCTGATACGAACCCTCATTGTTATCCCAAGGCATTTGTGGATTAACCAAAAGACTTTGAGCCCCAAATTGCTAATATTGATCCGTGAATGGAGTGGGGTCGAACCCCAATTGTGGGCAAGATATGGAATAACCTGTCATAAATCTCTCTGTTTTTTTGTTTTTTGGTGATTTGAGCTTCTCCACGCTGTATTTGTCTATTCCCTTAGGATGACACTATTCCAATGTCCTGAAGACTTGAAAAGGATAACTTATGATTGGGGCTAGCAGAATTGACAGTGAAAGGAACATTTGTAAACAAATACATTATGGTTTCATCAATCATTATCAGATATGCATTAAATATGTGCATTCTCCCCATGACAGAAATAGCCACAATACATAACCATTTTCCCAATTTTAAGTAGATCATATTTTATGACACTGTAAAACTATTTTGATATTTCTTCAAAGATGTATGTTGAATAGTCAACATCTTTCTGCTGTGATTGATAGCGTGACCTTCTTTGCATCTTTAGTTTCTTTATGTATAAAATCTTTACTCCTACTTTCTCTCCAATTAGCTATTCCTCTCATTCTGTGTTTTTTACTCTCTCTCTCTCATTGTTCTGTGAGAGTTTTCACTATGAGTAATTTTCTCTTTTGTTTCTCCTTCACGTTTGAATAATTGTGTTTTCTGTACTGGTTAATGTATTTTTCGTTTATTCTACTTCTTCTCTCCTTGCATGTTTTGCTGTAGAAATGATGCGTTCGCTTTTGTAGAACCACTTCATTTGATTGATTGAGAAACTAACAAATATGTGAAATTTGGAAGTAGGATGATGTTCTGTAAGATTTTTCTTAGCTTCCTACTGCCCGTCTACTCCTTCTCTTCCTCTATTGTTGTGTTTCTCTTCTTCTATCGGTTATCTACTTTGTTTTTACTTGTTATGCAACATAATTATTTTCATGATGTGTACGTTGTTTCTGGAATGTTTTTGTAACTAGATCTGTTTGTTGTCATAATATAATTCATTTGCTTGTTTGTTAAGTGGATTGCTATTGGGTTTTGTCTCTGGTTAAGAGATTAAGAGAGAGGGAGAGTAGTGTGTGAGTTAATCATTTGCTTCATTTATACTTTTACTATTTCAACAATCTATGGTTCTTGAAAACTCTGCAACTGTACTTGCTGTTAATGTGAATTCTTGTTCTATCATCTGTGTTGTTTGTTAAGTGGATTAGTATCTATGTTGGTACAAAATAGCTTCATAGTAGACCTATCTTGCACCTCATTTAATTGCTCTTTCTTATTACTTGTCTCTTCCACATCCAACCTAAAAAGACTTGATAAGTTGATATTGATAACTTGATTGAGCCTTATAAGGTATGTTTATTGGTTTTCATTGTGTTGGAAAAGTTGAGGAGTGGATCCATGGATGGGTATGTAGGTAGAGTTGAATGATGCAGTTATTATATAATGCTCGCCTCCAACCGAGAAGGTAAGATACAACAGAGAACTCATCGCTGCAAGGCCTTGTTGGGTGCCTTCCTCCCTTTACCATTATTATCTACTCGTATTATATTGTTCAGGGTCTGCATGAAGAATGACCAGCAATGAGTTCAGGCATTTCCAATTCTTAGCATCAGAGAGCATCCGTGTGTGATTAGTGTGGCTCGTCCTTTTAGGCATTTCCTCAAACACCTCCCTCGCAT
Organism: Inga oerstediana; assembly: GCA_963210345.1. Taxonomy (NCBI): domain Eukaryota; kingdom Viridiplantae; phylum Streptophyta; class Magnoliopsida; order Fabales; family Fabaceae; genus Inga; species Inga oerstediana. The sequence goes on along the minus strand of OY723401.1, from coordinate 62,675,899 downwards.
CATTCAACCAGTCACCCATGAACAGGCAACGACTATGGCTTGATATTCGAAAGTTGCTTTTCTTCTGAAAACACAACTAGGATAAGATAACAAATATCAATTTGTGCAACTAGAAATCGATATTTCAAATCACGTAACACGAAGTAATACCATTCATACGGCAAATCCGTCAGATTAGGGTTCGTGGGAATGGCGGCCGTGATTTTCAAAAGTCTAGAAGAGCAATTTCACACAATAACTATTTCCTTTTGGGAAAATCAGGCAGAAATCCCAAGGACCAAACAAAACAACAATAAAGTTGCTTTGAAAAGTCCAAAATCAGCAAAGTCCCTAGGGACTTTTTTGTGATTATTTTGCAAGTTGAAATGACAAAGTTGCCTCTAAGGAATTTAAAACACTCTCTGTTGAAAAATGTGGGTCTTCTTTGTTCAAGTCCCAATATTCGTTCGAGTCTCTTTGCTCTACTTCTGCGTCTTACTTGCATCCATATGAGTGGTCGTATGTCACTCCTCTGAGTCCCAGCATTAGTGCGTTCGTCCGTCTCTCCTCTGCTGCCCAAGCCTCCGCGGTTCCTCCGCAGTGCTAGCGTCAGTCGTTCCTCCCATGCCACAGGCTTCGTCACTCCTCCAAAGCCCTAGCATGTGTCGGTCCCCTCAACACCCAGCCTCCGTCACTCCTTTAAAGTTGTAGGCTCCGTCGCTCCCCCTAACACCCAGCCTCCGTCGTCACTCCTCCGCCGGTTCGTCAAAACTGAACAAAGAAGGTGAGTGAAAAGTCACAGCATAAATTCTTGGATTTTTAGACTATTTTGAGTAGTATTGAGAAGAATTGGTTGAGTTTGCAAGATTGTTTAGTACAATGTGGGGTTGTGGGAGCAATAAGTGGTCATAATAACTTATTGCGCGTGTTTGTTCGAACATGGTTGTTATTAGTTAACGACACATGAGCATAGTCCTGAGTGTAGGCAAATGCTTGACACGTACCAATTGTCGTCCAGTTGACATTATTATTATCTGTGTGTAGTAGGATTGTATTTGTTTGTTTACCGCGTGTGATGGAATGTGAAGCGAACATCAGTTTAAGATCTGTGGCTAAGCACCGTTTGTAATTGGTAGTAGATGTGAGTTTGATTATGGTCCATCTCGTTAATTTAAAAAATAATATGTTAATTAGTTTCCAATTTATATATAGCAACTGGTTTGATTGATTTGACCACTTGATGCTGTATAACTAGATTGCCTGTTATCAATTCAAGAAGTTTGATTATAGGTTCTACTCAAATGAAGATGTTTGTGGAGCTTGCCTCTGTGGTGAATTAGAATTCCGATAATGCAGTTGAATCATCCGTTTTTAACTTTCTTGGTTCATTAATTTATTCATGCGTTGAACATAACAGAGCTTGACTTTGTTCTCTACATTGTTGATCTTAAATTGCAAGTTACTTGATAAATTACTTGTTTCTAGCAATTTATGATTAGAATTTATTAGCGCATATTAATATTGATATTTCCTTATATTGACGAATTTTGGTCAATCAAAATTGTTTGGTTCTGCAAAGTAATCCCTTGCTATTGAGAGTAATGCATGCCTTATGTTTGTGCTGGTGGCTGATTGAAGTAGTAATTATGTTTCAGGTTAAGAAGAAAATGATAAACAATAGAAAAAGGAAAGATAAAGGCGGAGAGAGGCAGCCAAAAGTGTCTGGGTATATATTATTCACACAAGATTATTATCAGAACAAGAATGAGGAGTTCAGGCCTTTTACGAAGGAGACTCAATAACACATTGAAAGATGACGAGAAAAAGACATATAGGATGAGAAATTAAGAAGTCAAACAAAAGGGACAAAATATGTGGTTCCATTCTTGACTCGTTGTGCCCCAAATAAGTTTATTAAAGTATGTAAAAGTATGAAGAATAGTGAAGATAGGATGGACCAGCTAAAGAAAGTTGGATTTGATAAGTTGGTTAACATATGCTACTCACAAATCCCCTAAGATTTATGTGGTCAGTTTATAGGTGCATTTGACTCCCACTAATAATGTTTCAATTCAAGACAGGTCACTTCACATCCGCTGGGAAGATGTAAAAGAATTTATGGGCATACTATGTGAGGGGGGGACATTGAAAGAAATGTCAAGAAGGAAGTGAAGCTTTTCAGTAATTGAAGACATTGTATGGGACAGTGCCATACAAGATGATATGAAATGGGCTAATTGAGAGAGAGAAGGATCCAGATTTTGAATTCTTCTTTGTTATGTATGCATTAGGAACCCTCTTGTGTCCTGGAGTGGGTATTAAAGTGAGTGACCGAGTATTAAAGGTAATGGTGGCAACAATAGAGCTTTTAGGGACTATGATTAGTCAACCTTTGTGTTGAATGAACTATCCCATTCACTTACATAGTACAATAAAAAAGTCGGGAAAGGGAAACCTTCTGGAAGAATCAATGTAGAAGGATGTATATATTTTCTAATGGATGTATATATTTTCTGATGGAAGAATCAAAGAGTTGTAAATTACTGCATTAGATGTTGACATTTGTTGCTGCTAAGTTGTTATTTTATTTTTATGCAGATTGTTTGTTTGTAATATTTTCCCCTTGGCCTACTACAAAGCTCTACAAATGATATGCGATTGGGTATTGGAATGATAATAACATCAAGAGTAGAGTACAAATAGAGAAGGAAAGCAACCAAGGGTTGCTACATTCTATAGTTGGGCGTCCTTCTTTCGAATTGAATCGACAAACTATATAAACACACCCGGGAAGTGTTCAAATTTGACGCCAGCTTCACATTCCATCCAAATTATTCTATGATTAACTTTTTCCTTATAATTTGTAGGAAATCAAGAGAACATATGAAAGACTAATGTCAAAGGTGGTGTCTATGGTACAAAAGGAATTGGTTTCCTTTCAGTCAAGGCTGTTAGGCGAGGAAAAATCGATGAAGGGGAAGAAAATTTGGAAGACGAACAATCTTCATCAAAAAGTGAAGATGAACAACCTTCATCAGCAAGTGAAGATGATAGGGCTGACACAGGAAAGGAGAAGATGACGAAGTTTTGTCTACAAATGAAGAAGAAGGGTTAGAGGAAGAAAATGAAGGTGAAGCTAATAAGATAGACAAAGAGGAAGAACAAGGACATGAATTGGAGTCTAAAAAAAGTGAAGGAAAGGAAGGTGATGACAAAGATAAATGTGATGAAGATGAATCGAAAGGGGAGCCAAAATTACAATTGAGGAAATCTACAAGGGTAAAAAAATTTGATATTAGCTCTCCCTGGGTGACAACCATAGGTAAGAAGAGAACAAAAGATGACAAGGACAAGGAAGCTTTATATCAGTTATGCACAACAAGATGTAACAAAGAGGAGGCCCTGGAGTAAGTTATTAAACTTCTTCTGTCTATATCAATTTGAACCACGAAAACTGACTTGCTATAATTGTTTCTCTATTAGGGAGTTTGTAGATATGTATGATTATTTCGTCACCCATGGTGAACTATATTGTCTACGTGAAAGAGGGTGGATTAATAACAGGGTAAGTTACATGTATAATAAACTCATACTTTGTTATTTTAAGTCTACGATTTACTTACATTTACGTAATTGTGCACAGTTGATGTCAATAGTTGTGAAGACCTTGGTGAGGGATCAATTACATAAGTCTAGTCGTGTGTCTAGACACATTTTTTCTTTAGAGTAGATGGAAAAAATGTCTGTAGATCTGAAGAATTGGTTATGGGAAGCGCATGAAGTGAAGGTCCTACCTGAACATATTGGATACAATATTGGGGATTGCAACTTCATTTTTGCTCCTACACTACGACTCGATCATTGGTTTGCTATGTTTTAGAGACCAAAATGACGCGTTTCAATGTCCTGGACTCATTGGTGGACCAGTTGACATATATAAGGTTTCAAAAGAAGGAAGAAGATGTACTTAAAGGGGCTAACCAGACAACTAAAACTAAGAGATTGAGCCGAAAGCAAGAAGATTTTTGTGCCAAGGAACGGTTGGCAAGCCAGTGTGTAAGCACTACAACTTAACTATATGAATTCGGTTGTAAATTGCACAAATAAAGTTGTAAATAGTCACTGTGAAGTTGTCATTTCTATGTTGTGTCATGACAAATGTTATTTCTTCATCCAAAGAGATTACATTATTAACATATTTTAAAGAGTTAAACCCAAAGTATTTGGTAAAAAAAAAAAAGAAGTACCTAACCAAGTGAACTGGGCAAAAGTGCATGTCCAATGTGATATGTTAGTATTACTTGATTTTTGTTTTTCATGACTTTGGAATTTATCTTGTCTGTATGATTTGGTTTTTTTAACTTTAGAACTGTATATGTGGCATTCTGTTTGCAGCGATTCTTGTGGTGTCCATGTTCTATCATGGTTAGACGACTGGGATGGCTCTGCACATAACAAAGAGGGGTATACCGTGCCTAAGCTATCTCATGATCAAATTCAGCAAATGAAGGTCGATTGCTTATGGTCGCTTGTCACACATGAGAAGAACAAACATGCACCAAAGGTGTTGTCCATTGTAGTTGGTAACCAACAAACAAAGAGGAAGAAAGACATGTTGTTTTGATGTTATTTTGTAGGGAAAGCTTCCTGTTATGTATATATGTAGATATTTTGTAGCTTATTTGGGAACTTGATGTCCTTATATAGGAAAGCCTTGTTGTAGGGAAGGCTATCATATAATACTTCTTTCACTGGCTTATGTAGGTGACAAGTTAGAATAAATTGTACATGTCCATGTTTTATTTTGAAAGGAAATGCTCATGACAACTTTAACAACTTCAGGAGGCATTTTAACAACTTCATCAGTCATTTTCACAATATGTTTTTATGCAATAGTTAATTTCAAGTTTGCCAAGTCCAAATTTGACAACTACATATGCTTTGTTTAACAACTGATTATACTTGTATTTACGACATGTTGAGCCTTTTTTACAAGATATTATTTAGGTCACAATGAAGCTACCTTTTACAACAAGCAAATTCCTTAGTTTACAACTGGTTAAGCTTGTTTTTACAATATGTTAGTTATTTTAGCAACTTCTTTCTTGTGTCTACATGAAACTACCTTTTTATACATCTCCAAGTTCAACACTACAAGATACTTAGTTTACAACTTCTTAAGCATACTTTTACAACATGTTGAGTCATTGTAATAACTTCTTTCTCGTGTCTAAATGAAACTACCTTTTTATACATCTCCAGGTTCAACACTACAAGATACTTAGTTTACAACTTCTTAAGCATATTTTTACAACATGTTGAGTCATTTTAACAACTTCTTTCTCATGTCTGAATGAAACTACCTTTTTACACATCTCCAAGTTCAACGCTACAACTTGCTCAGTTTACAACTGGTTAAACATGTTTTTACAACATATTGAGTTATTTTAATAACTTCTTTCTCATGTCTAAATGAAACTACCTTTTTACACATCTCCAAGTTCAACACTGAAAGTTGCTTAGTTTACAACTTCTTAATCGTGTTTTTACAACATCTTGAGTCATTTTACCAACTTCTTCCTCGTGTCTGAATGAAACAATCTTTTTTACAACTTCTTAAGTGTATTTTTACAATATGTTGAGTCATTTTTACAACTTCTTTTTCATGTCAGAATGAAATAACCTTTGTTCCCATCACCAATTTTAACATTGCAAATTCCTTAGTTTACAACTTTCTACTTTTATTTTTACAATATGTTGAGTTATTTGAGTAAAGGTGCTAAAATAACCATAAACTTTGGTGAAAAGAGCAACTATAACCATGAACTAATTTTTGGAGTAAAAATAACCATAAACTTTATAAAAAAAGGGCAAAAGTAACCACGATGTTGACGGACGTTAACGTCCGTTAATGTGAACTTTTTAGCAAAATATTAAGGTGCTAAAATAGCCATTAACTTATACCAAAAGTGCAAACGTAACCATAAACTTTTTCTTGGATGCAAAAGTAACTTCTTGAACATTAATTGTTTTTTTTTTGCTTTTATGTTATGAGTGTTTTATCAATTTGGGGATTAAAATGACAAAAGTAAAAAAAAAACTTATAAATTAATGTTCAAAAAGTCACCTATTATGGTCATTTTAGCACCTTTACCCTTATAATTAATGTTAGGGATTTTATCATGGCTATCTGACCTGAACCAGACTGGAAATCGGCAAACCAGTCAGTATATTTGGGTCAAGTTTTTAATTTTTGTTTACAATTTCTTTTTTATTTTTCCTTTAGAATTCATACTATAAGCCTAAAATTTTCCATTTCTCACCGGTTTGGTCCCGGTTTAACCCACTAACCATTGACCCAGTACCCCAGCCGATTCATCTGACAGGTGTAACCCCCTCCGTAATTATTATCCGAAATATGTGATTAAAATGAAATAGAGACCAATAAGAATTAAAACTCATTTACATTCACATCCTTAAGATAGGTTTTTCACAAATTTCTTTCACAAACACTTTAACCTGGTCTCACAATCATATTTTGAATATAATTACCTCGTGAAGATAAATCACATTCATATAAATATCAGAGTGCACAATAATAATCCCAGCAATCCCGGATTCATACCTTCACTAAAGATTCATAGGGCACATACGCCCTTTACAATTTCTTAAATAAGGATTACATAATACTCATTCCAAATACACATTCCAACCTATCATCTGAACATATACATCCAAACATATACAGTTATCCCAACATATGATGATAACCAACTACCAAACCCAAATGCCCATAAGGAATTCTCGCCGCCCCTAGTCGCTTGCTCCTTCCTCGAGCCACCTGTCATGTCTAAAATGTTGGTAGGGGAGGGTGAAATTTAAGAGAATCCCTACAGGAAACATATACCAATATGCATGCAAGATAAGTGTTTAATGCATGACATGCTTGCATCACAATAACTTGTGCTCACATAATGATATATTCGCATGCTCAATGTTTCAACAACATACTCATGGCCATAGCATAAATAGAAATAGAACTTCACTCATTTATATATGTTTCACATAATCAAGCAAAGCAATAACATGCATCAATACACAAACATAAATATCAATACATACAGGAGAGGTAAGTTCCCTACTCTTATTTTTCCACGTGTGCTGTAATATCTTGAATTGTAATTAAGGGTTAATGACCTCAAAAGTGATGTAATTAATGATAATTAAACACCTTTGAAGTATATGAGGTGAATTGTGATGCAAATGTGTTTGATGACGGTTTAGTATATGTTATGACAATCAGGGGTAAAATAGTAAATTCACCGACTGATGGTCAGTTACCGAAGAGGAAACTCATAGGTAACTTGAGATCAATGGCTAGTATGTGTTAAGCAAGGGGTGGAATACTATGCTAATGGATGCATGTGAAATCATAGAGAAAGAGTAAGATTTTGCCAAGTGTCATCATAAGGACCCTTAGATCAAAGTCAAAATTTCAAACTTATTTTCTCTTCCCTCTCTCCTCTAAGTCGGTTATGAGTGTGTGTGTGTGGGGAAAAATATGATCCTCAAGCATTCACCATCATCTCTCACCTTCTCTCTCCTTCCTTTCATTTTCGCTGAAGTTCAAGCAAGAAAAAGAAAGAGAAAAGCTCGATTTTGAGTAGGTAATTGTCTCCCTATGCTTAAAGCCTCCTCATTAAACTTATTCAAGAGGGTGAGAGCTTCTTTTCTATGTTTTCATAATTTTGAAAAGTGGTGATTTGGTGTTTGCACAAATTTAAAAGTTGGGAAAACAGAGATTTGATCTTACCAAGTTGAAGAGGTAAGAATTTGATGCATTTTGGTATATTTATGGTGATTTTTGGTTGAGCTTTGTGATATCTGGAATTTTACCCTAAATATGATGATAAGTGAAATGTAGTAATTAGATAGAGTATTACTGTTGTATTGGTAGCCTATTGTGTCTTTGAGTCATTATGATTGATTTGGGGGAATTGGAAATGAAAATGTTGGTGATTGAGTATTTGGAAGTATAGTGGAGACCTAGGAGCGAAATTGTTGTTGGGATGTGATTTTGGGTATTTTGTAGTTACCAAGTGGTTCCTTGTGTCAAAATGAGTGAGAATGAGCTTTGGCACAAGTTTTAGGACCATTGGTAGTGAAATGGGTAAATCTGGGAACATATATCAGTTGCTGCGATTTTTGGCTTTTGATGAATAACACTCGAGTAAAGGAGAGTTCACTCAAGTGCTACGAGACATTTTCCTTTTTTTTCCCTTCAGTTTCGCTTGGATTCTCAGGCAAAGCTCAAGAGTGCACTTTACTTCTCGCGAGTGATATAGGTCATCACTCGAGTGATCTTGGTTTCACTCGAGTGAGGGATTAAATTTAAGCTTTTGGGATTTATGGTTGCTCTCGGGTAGTCACTCGCTGCGTCTTACTTTTTGGTGCTCGAGTGCATTTGAGGTCATCACTCGAGTGCAGCTTCCTATGCTCGAGTGAGGGTGTAAGACATATTGAGGTTTGCTTTCTGGCAAACACTTACAGTATGGCACTTTTTAGGACTCGAGTAAATTTGGGGGTAATCACTTGAGTGAGGTCATCTCTACTTGAGTGAGCCGACCAAAACTCAGTGCTTTTGCTTCCAAAAAGGCATCTTCGAGATAGTTTCTCTGAACCCTTTAGGCATATGTTTAGACATTTAATAGCCACCAAAAGAGTTTACATGAATACCAACTTATAGTATTATGGAATTAAGAACTTGGAAAAGAGATTGATCTATTGTCCCTAATTTGGCTTATAGGATTTGACATCTGCCATCCTCGTAAGCCCATTGTGCCAGCGAACATCAGGAAGGAACAAGGTAGTGACTCTTTCTTTTATACCATATGTGATGCATTGTATGTGTGTTATATCATTGATTTGTGACAGACTCGAATGCTGCAATGATTGTGGATATGTGTAAGCACCGCCATACCAATAGTCCCTAGTCGCTAACAAAGGTTCAGGTAAGGGTTGCGTGCCTTCCCGGCGATAAAAGGGGATGAGGATGGGGTGTAATATTTGTGATTATGTGGACCGAAAGGCTATATGTGGGCCGTAAGGCTATTTGTATGTACTGACATTCCAACAATACCTGAGTCACAAACAACGGTTCGGGTTAGGACGGTATGCCTTCCCGGTGGTAAAAGGGGATGAGGGTGGAGTGTAATTTGTGCTGCTGCTACTATGTGGTGATTTGCTTACATGCTATGTGATTATGTGTGGAATAAATTATTTGTTACTACTGGGATTCTCTTAAATCTTATTCTTTCCTTTGACTAATATTTTAGACAAGGCAAGTGGCTCTAGGTAAAAGCGAACAACCTGGAGCGATTAGAATCTTGTAGGGACATTTGATTCAGGCCATGCTGGTTATTCATTTTGGATAGGGATTACTGTATGATATTTTGGAGTTGTGAATAGTTTTTGAATACATGGTGGTGTAATCCCCTAATTGGGAACTGGAACCCTATAGTTATATATATAGATGAAACCCAGGGGTTGCCGGGGATTAAGTTATACACTCTGATATATTTAAATGTGATATAACAGCACAGGTAATTATATTCGATATTTGAACTTGAGACCAGGATAGAGAAGCTTTGAAAATTTTGTGAAGTCCCTATTACATGGAGAGAGTCTTAAATGAGTTTTGAATTATCCGACGGTTTCTATTCTATTTTATTATGCATTATCGAATTTTAATTACGCTAATTAAGGTAGGGGTTACATGTGCTCCAGCACAGCTTACTCACAATCAGACGAACATCGAACCATGATCAGGGTGAACATCGAACCTTATAAACCAAAATAAGGACATAGGGTTATTATCTTTTCCAAATTCTAATTTTCATAACACTTATAGTTGGTTACCATTCATGACCTTTAGGTGGCTAATCGAAGCCTAAACACATGCCTAAAGGCTTGGGAAAACACTTGACCAAAGACCATCTTCGGAAGTCCAAAATGTCATTTTTGGGGGTTGGCCGCGGCTAAGAAAAATCATGTTTCTTGGCTAAACTTCCAAAATTCATAACTAATTCTAGAAAAATCGAAATGAGGTGATTCCAAAGCCAAATGAAAGGTATTTAAGTCATATTCATAGGAAAAATATGGATCATTACTAGAAATTACCACACAATTCCAGAATTACACAAAACTCAACACTACTCCAAAATAGAGTTCAGTTTTAGTCCCAAACTTTGGCAAAGCATAACTCTCAGTTCACAAAACAAAATGACATGAATTATATGTCCATTTTGAAGCTTGAGATGTGAAATTAAGACTGCAAAGTTTTAGAATTTTCCAACACCATTTGTTCATTCAAAACTTTCGTGCAAACTGACTACCCAGAACAGAGTTCACACAAGACAGATTTTCAACTTTTCTACCAAAGTGTCCAATGACTCCAAAATCAATAACCAAACCTATTCCCATACAATTTCTCACAAGGAACACAATGGCAACCTCAAAATGACCAAAATCAAAATCCATTGACATGCCCTGTTTTGACCAATACACAACCAAATACAAAGTTGTCAAACTTTACTTTTAATGATTCAAACCAATCCATTTGTCCAAAAGACATCACAATATACCATTTCCATGATCACAACATGCCAAACTCACTAAGACCCTAATTTTCAAAAATAGGGCAGAAAATTCTAGAAAAATCAATGCTCAACCAACAACCATAATATATATATATATATATATATATATATCAAAAGGGAGCTAACACTCACCTCTTTCACTTTCTCAAACTTGTTTCTTGATTCTTCAATCTCCAACTTTTCTCAAGCACAAAACACCTCTCCTTGAGCTTCTAAAACCATAGAAAGGAAGCTCTCAACAAGGGAAACAACTTTAAAGAAGGAGATTTTGGCATTTGAGCTTCTTTCCATTTTTCCACTGATTATAGCATATTAACTTAAATTGTCACATAATACATAATTAATTTCTTTTCCTCTTCCATGCACCATTTACCCTTATTTTAGCCCAATAATTATTTCATCACATAATTATGTTAAAATACAGGGTTTTAGGCATTTCCAATAATAATTCGGATATCAAATCTACATTAATTCACATAATTATTCATAATAATTGTCACTAGCCCTTAATTGAAATTTGGGGCGTTACAACAGGTCCAGGTTTAATTACCTTGGATTCTATCTTTTGGAGTTAGGTGATAATTTTCTTTCGTTTCGTCATTCTCGCCAAAATAAAAAAGTCGACTTCTTGAATATTAATTCATAAGTTTTGTCATTTTAATCCCCAAATTGATAAACCACTCATAACACAAAAGCAAAAAAAAAATTATGAATTAATGTTCAAGAAGTTACTTTTGCATCCAAGAAAAAGTTTATGGTTACTTTTACACTTTTGGTATTAGTTAATGGCTATTTTAGCATCTTAACATTTTGCTAAAAAGTTCACATTAACGGACGTTAACGTCCGTTAACATCATGGTTACTTTTGTCCTCTTTTATAATGTTTATGGTTACTTTTGGTCCAAAAATTAGTTTATGTTTACAGTTGCTCTTTTCACAAAAGTTTATGGTCATTTTAGCACCTTTACTCGAGTTATTTTAACAACTTCTTTTATATGTCTGTAAGAAACTACCTTTTTCCATATGTGCAAGTTTAACACTACAAATTACTTAGTTTACAACTAGTTAAACGTGTTTTTACAACATGTTGAGTCATGTTAACAACTTGTTTTTCAAGCCAGGATGAAATGACCTTTTTGTCACAACTCTAACTTTCACAACTGTATATTCCTTTGTTTACAACTTCTTAAGCGTGTTTTAACCATAGAACAAAAAACTGGACCATCCGATTCGACTGGTTGAACCGGGAACCAGTCAGTGGTCCGGTCTAGTTTGATGGTTAAACCGTGAAACCGGTTGAACCGGTTAGAATCAGTAAAACCAATGGTTCAACCGGTTGAACCGGTTTCTTCTTTTTTCAAATTTTTATTTTGTGATTTTTGAGGGGGAATGGAAGGCTGAAGACCAAAATAAAGAGAACAGTAGGTAAAGAAAGAACAAATCTAAAAAAAAATGAAGAAAAAAATGAAAAAAATTATTTAAAAAGATATAATAATTATAGGAAAGGAGATATCATTGCATAAGTATAGGCATTATAACTAATACTAATAAATTTTAAGCATTTTTTTTTCTAAAAATCTTCATTTTTATCTATAGAAGTTTAAAAATATATTAATATATATTGCCACTAATAAATTATAATATTTTAATATGACCGGTTCAACTACCGGTTAGACCCCAGTTGACTCATTAACCCTTAAACCTGTGCTGTGACCGGTTCATTACCCGGTCCGATTTTTCGTTCCTTGGTTTTAACAACTTCGTCAACAAGTATTACAACATATTCTTTATACCTTAGTGAAATGACAATATTCACAACTCCAACTTTCACAACTGCATCAGTTATTCCTATTGGGTCTGTCACAACAGTTGAATTGGTTTGTTACAACTTCTTTTGCCCTTTTTACAACTTCATGAGTTATATTTACAACAGTGTCAATTATTTCTGGATATTTACAATATGACTTTATAAATTTCACAACTTCTCACTGTCACAAATGCTTACCATCATTTTAAGACATTAATATGCCTATTTGTTTACAACTCCTTAATTACAATTTGACAAGAGCTAACGCCAATTTTCACAAGTCCTCATGGATGTTTTCACAATGACATGAGTTATATTCACAAGGTGATTGTCTAACCTAGAGTAGTTTGTAAAAATTAATGCCCCCTGTAACAACAACACATCAAGAATTTAACAACTTCCTGTACCTATGTTTGCAACTTCATCAGTGTATTGTCACATCTAAATAGCATATAATATCCACATATCATATAACATTAAACTATTAAGTTGTATGAGTAAGTGGCTATTTTCACCTACTATTTAACTTAATATCATATCATTTCTAAATAAGTACACCAACTTTTGGACCCATTCAAAAACCACAAGGGGTCACAGGAAGCCACTAATTCATAGTGTATATATACATAATAAAAAAAAAGTAACTATTAAAAGCATGTATATGCATGTACTAATTGTTATTAGCTTGGATTTGGATTTTTGCAAGTCTTTACTGAGTGTCCAACCTCATTGCATCTCCCATAATGATAAAGCTTCTTGTTTTGAAACGAAGATTCCTTTCTTTTTCTTTTCGATCTCCCTGGCGGCCTTGTAGTAATTGGAGGCTCCAATAATGTCAATGTCAGCATATGTGTGATCATCAGAGAATTAGCACTTGGACAATCATGTGTTGCAACTGGCCTCATGGTATTTCCATATATTTTCTCCTATGCATCCAGTTTCAGCCAGTCATCTACAAATGTGTACACATTATCATTAAGTAGCTTAATAGCTGCACATGCATGTGCACAAGGTACTCCACTCATTTATCATGCTAAACATATGCATTTTCTTTTACCAAGATCTACATTTACATAAATTATAGCATCACCAGATCTAGTTCGAACCAAAAACTGATAGTCTCCATAATGTTCTGCATCCATATTTTCAGCATATTGAACTTGTTGCATCAATTTCTCTTTAATATTAGGTCCAACTCCATTTTTCCAATTGGTCATTGCCATCTTGCTTGCAAGAAATTTTCGTGCCAATTTCTCTCGATGCTCATGAATTAAAATTGACATGTTGTGCTTCCTCCCTTTCAATATCCATGCATTGAACAACTCTGCAAGATTAGTGGTTATGTTATCCCACCTATTGAAAGGAAACTTGCTTAAAGCCCATTTGTCAACATCCCCATTGGTCTCCACCCATTATACCAATTGTGGATTGAACAATCTTAATTTTTCCATTATAATAGTAAAGTCCTTATCCAATCTTGCATACGCAATTGCATCGAGGAAATTGAGTGCAGTCTCCTTACTATTCCCTGATGTATATGTCCGACCACTATTAATTTTCAGGAACTCTGTACTATAATTTTCCTTCAAATGCCGGTAGCAAGAAGTATGTCTCTCGCTGCCAAATATTTCTTTCACAATACCAATAATCACATTATTATGATCTGACACAATTGTTATCATCATTAATCCTGTTATCTCTTTCACATTGATTAGAAATCAAGCCCATTCATCATATGTCTTACCGCTAACAATGACATAAGCTAAGGGAAACATTTGGTTGTCTGCATCGTATGCACAAGCTGACAACATTATTCCCTTATAAGGACCATTTAGATGACAGTCATCTATATAAAGTATGGGCCGACAACCACCTATAAAACCTTTAACCGAGCAACCATAAGCAATAAATACCCTCTCAAATCTATTGTTAGATAAGCCTTCCTATTTTGCCACAATGTCCTGATCAATTTTGATGAGTCTGTCACATATCCAAGAAATTACCATGTAAGAGTCTTCCACTCGACTGTGTTATTCCCTTAACGCTCTTTCTTTTGCCTTATATGCTTTGGGTAGTTTAGCCACACCACATAGTCTCTGTATAAGTCTGCTCGAATTTCATTAGTAGTCTTGTTAATATTGCACCTCAAACCATCCATTACAATTGATGATGTCAAGCTAGACCTGCATGGATGCCAAACAATTAGGTTGTCCTGTGCATGGTGACAATATTCACTTTTGTATGTTATGATAATTAGAAACTCCATATCTTGATGTTCTCTCGATGAATATCACCTATGTACCAAAGACACCCATCAACCTTGCACTTCACAATTATCTTCTATTAATTGTTCTTCACAAATTGGCATGCAAACTTGTGTGAAATGTTGTATCTGTATAATATTTGATGAAGGGTCACAACATTCAGAAAAATCTGTCTTGCTGCAATAATCAAATCCTTCCATTGGGTATAATTCATTTCCGGTATGGGTGTTGGTACCATTTGAGTACAACATGCCAATGATGGCACCTATTGACTTTCATTTAACAAAGGAGGTGGGGACATACACAATCCTCTTGCACCTCCAAACAATTGATCAATCCTACAAGAAATGACAAGTTAGAGTGCTCTTCCACATACTTACATTACAACAAATTACTTTTCTTAAGACAACTCGACTTACACTTCTTGCTCTTCCATTTCACCATTCATTATTAGTTCTATATTGTCATTATCGCCATCCTCTTCAATGTATACATGACCATATTGTTCATTAAATTTTAATAAATAATCCACTACTTCATCATCTACTAGATCCATAAATGTTGATGTATCAAGGATAACTTTGAATTTCATTACTTTCTTTTCCCATTATAGATTATATGATTCTTCGAAACTCCTCATATGTTATGCCTTCCTTTATGCATCTTGTTCTTACCAAACCACCAACATATTGTATTTCATCTTCTCCACCATTTAAAACTCCCCCCACATGAAAGAAACAGAATAGATTCTTCCACGAACTAGTTCCCGTCTTTCATAACAATCTGCAACATGAACTTCGTACTAACAACTGCCATAGCAATATTAACAACGATAAATGCACATATTAACAACACCTTTTTTTAATATCACATCAGCATTTTGTAATCAAAGAAACCACAATCACATTCAATTAGTCCCACTTAAAACAAAGCCTTCCCTCTGTTAACATGCCAAAAAATAGAGCATTCCCTCTATTACATTGCCCAAAAATAGAGCACAGGTTCTATATTAACAACTACAACTGCGCAAATTAACAACACTTTTTTCTTTCAATATCAGAGTTTTCACATCAAACAAGCCCCCATAACATTCAACCATTCCTATTTAAAATAGAGCATTCCCTCTATAACCTTCCCCAAAAATAGAGCACTATAATATTCACACAACCCAAGCACAGTGACACCCCAACTTCAATGGTCAAGATCATATCTTTATCAAAATCTTAGCATTACTATCTACTTCCTACCACTTAGTCCATTATTGAGCCCAAGCCCAAACCTTTAACCAACCCCTTAGTCTCAATCCACCCAATGTTCACACAGAAAAAAAATTTAGTTTGTTGTTCTACCTTTGTACTAGTAGATGGAGGCTGCAAATTCTATCCTTTGCCAAGGATATTAACACCACACTTGATCCTTTCAATGTTGCAACTCCAACCCGTAGCGTTCGGCTATTTTCTCTTTCTTATTAATAAGAAAAACCGTGCCTTCTCTCCTCCTCTTGTGCCTTTCCTTTGGCAATTTCTATGGGGGCAACTTTGTTATTTAACTTTGGTAAATAATCACAGAAAAGTCCCTAGGGACTTTGCTAATTTTGGACTTTTCAAAGGGACTTTATTGTTGTTTTGTTTGGTCCTTGGGACCTCTACGTGATTTTCCCTTTCCTTTTCTTTTGCTAACATAAAGAAACAATTTCAAAAAAAATGATGGCTAGAAATGTAATTTCATTTTAGGGCCCAAAAAAATTTCAAAAATTTGTAGGACAAAATTCAAATTTGGGGAAGTCGGGGGTAAAAGTATGATTTCACAAAGTTTAGGGCCTCAATTGTAATTCCATAAAAGTTAAGGGTTGAAAATCCAATTTAGTAATGTGTAGTAATGTGCTTGGGAAAAATTGAAAATATGGGAGGTCTTGGGTTAAAAGTTCGATTTATGAAATTTTGGGGCAATAGTAAAATATTGGGAAATGTTGGGAATAGAAGTATGATTCCAATAAGTTTGGGCGTCAACTGTAATTTGGTAAAAGTTGAGTGTTGAAGTCAAATTTCAGAAAGTTTGAGATTTTTGGGGCAAACAATTGTGATTTCACAAAGTTCAGGGCCTCAACTGTAATTCTGTAAAAGTTGAGGGGTGAAACTCAAATTCAGCAACTTTTGGGTTAAATGGTAATTTTGAGAAATTGAGGGGTCAAAGTGAGATTTCATAAAGTTCAGTCCTTAACTGTAGTTCAGTAAAAGTATAGGGGTTAAAATACAATTTAGGCAAGATTTGGGGGGAACGGCAATTTTGGAAAGTCGACGGGTAAAAGTGTGATTTCAAAAAGTTTAGGGCCTCAACTTTAATTCCATAACAGTTGAGGCCTAAGTTTCGAATTTCGAAAAGTCTAGGCTAAATCGCAATTTTGGGAAGTCGAGGGGAAGAAATGTGATTTCACAAAGTTTAGAGCCTCAACTATAATTCCGAGACAGTTGATGGCCGAATTTCCAATTTTGGAAAGTGTGGGGGCAAAATCGCAAGTTTAGGAAGGTAAAAGTGACATTTCAAAAGTTTCTGAAAAGGCTGTATAGGTAGAAAGTCTAATTTCAGAAAGGTTTGAGGATTTCAAGGTGAATGACTAGAGTTGACCAAGTTTAAGTGCATTCGAGGAAATCTAGGCGCACTACAACTAAGAAAGTGAGAGTTGACGAAGGAGTCCGACTCCTTTCCCATACTTTCCCATCCATTTCCACTTCTTTATCTAAAACCACACTGTTTTGTGGTAAAAAATAGATGTTGGGCCCTTTATTTTAAATAATATTCAGCACTCTGAAGTATTTTTTCAGTAGCACTAAGTATCCTAAAATAATTTTTTGTGCATCTAGCACCTTAAAATATTTTTCTAATTGCAACGAGAAGTCTAAATTTAAGATGCAGAGCGTTGATGAAAAAAATATTTCAAGGGATTAGATGCAAAAAAAAATTATTTTAAGATACTGGGTGTTATTGAAAAAATTATTTAGGATGCTGAGTAAGCTAAAAATTAATTTATAATAATTGTTGTTACTAAAAAAATACTTTAGGGTGCATTTTGCAAGATAGTAGTTACTACTGAAAAATATTTGAGGGTGATCAATACTTCACAAATTATTTTAGGGTACTGGATGTGACTGAAAAAATACTTCAAGGTTCTTAATGTTATTTTTGACCAAAAAAAAAACTTCCTTTTTAACACTTAAAACAGTGTAGTTTTTGGTAAAAGAGAGGAAAGGGATTGGAAAGTATGGGAGAGGAGCCAGAGTAACGGAAGAAGTCTAGGCAAATGTGTGATTGCAAGGTGGTGAATTTGAAAAATTCATAATTCTTTTGGTACAAAAAAGTTTAAGTGAATTGGGTTTGAGACTTACTAGACGCAGGGCATATCTTCAAGCTCAAAAGGGAAAATTTTATAACTTTAAAAATGATAAGGAGAAATTTTTTATTATGGGCCTAGGTGAAGAATTCTGTAGAAGAGGAAAACGGCCTAATCACAGCCAGTGCAAGACCAAATAAACGAACTAGGAAGCAATGAGAAATCCTCAAGAACCCAAATTTCCCAACTTCAAAAATGTGAAAAAATAAGTAGGAATAAAGAGAAAATAACTTAGAGATTTTGGTCAATTAACAGAGAAAATTAGCCAAGATTAATTATGGATAATACTAGGAGGTCTCGAATGATTATACAAAGATAAGGGGAAATTATTTTGTATTAACGTGAATTTATAAGGAAACAATTATAAAAATAGAGGAATTTCTTATAAAATCATGGGAGAAATACTTAGAAAGCAAGTTTAGACTTGAGATAAAATGGGGAGTTTTTTGGTGACCTGATAGATAATTGGGGAGTTACTTCCTATAAATGTGAATTTTTGATGTCTTGCATTCATTATATAATTAAAGAATTCTCAAAAAGCATTTGTGGATTTAGTTTCAAGTTAATTGAGGATTAATATCTTGTAACATGATGGGAAGAGAATGTTATATATGACTAGTTTTGATAATGTCAAATATAGATACCAAATATTAAGAGTAAAAATTTTACATAATGTATTGACTGATTACTATGTTTAATGTGAAATATACCTTGTAAATTAGTCAAGCAAAGATTAGAAGATATCAATTTGAATTATGGAGATTGATCAAGAGGAAGAATAAGAAAATATTAAAGAATGAAGTTATCAAATAACGGGAGATGAAGTCAAGAAAAGAAAGGAATTATTGAGTTTGATTATTGGGAATGATCAAGAAGGATAAAAAGAAGAGAAGAGAAGAGATTGCAAGATATACTGAGAATATCAAGATTCAAGTTCTTAAATTTGATATTGGAAGTCTTTATGATCAAATGGAAGTTATAATTGCTTAACAGGAAGTTAAAGTGCCTTATATGAAAATCATATCAACTTCACTCAAGTTATACTACATTATCACTCGAGGTGCACCTCCAGAAGTGATTTCAACATGTTTCACTTGAGTTAAGAAAGTTTCACTCAAGTGATAGTCATATTTCAGCATACTCTGTTCAAACTGTCTTTTCGTTTAGCATGAGAGAGGTTCAGTAATTTGGTCATATCTCTCAAACCACAAATCTAATTGAGCTGAAACTATTTCATATGAACTTCGAAATTTGGTGCCTAAAATCAAAAGTGTTTGTCTAACATTAATTGCATTCACTTTTGGAGTCATGAGGCCTTATACACATTTTGGGGCATTACATTAGGCATTTTGTCTCTTTTAAGAGTTCATATAGAATACAGCTTTGGCCTACCTCAATTCTCATACTTGTATAATTAACTCTGTTATACTCAGCTTTATTAAATAAGAATCTTTTTTTTATCACTTAAGACTAGGGCAGCGCAGAAGCTTGTTTCATATTTGAGGTCCAGAAGAGTCAAAATACATAAGCATGGTAATCTAGCAGCTAATCCATGGGTAGCAGCATTCAACTTTAGGGATACTCACTATATGAATCATGTGTCAATAGCATACAAATGCTAAGCCAAAAATTGCATTCACTAAATCCAACACTTAAAAATCATCTAAGTCCTTTGGAGGTGGGGAAAATGCAAGCAAAAAAAATTAGAATTTGAAAAAAAATGTTGAAATTAAGATTCAGTAATTATCTCATAATATAAGGCTTAGATTCATGGTTATTAGTTGTAATTATTTCTTATATCCATTGCATTTGTATTTTTAGGGCTATTTGTATAATTTATATTGCATAATATAGCTTTTATACATAATAATATCCAACAGGGCTTCTGTGAAATAAAATAAATCATACATTTTTTTAAAAAAAAGGCCCACTTTTTAGACTAGGTATGAAATTACATATTCTAAAGAGTGGACATTTTTTTATTATAAATAGAAACTTTTTAATTCTGGTCATCTAATCAAAAAGTCTGAACAAGTAACTTTTAAGACCTATCGTAGGTCCAGTCTTAATAAGGATAGACCTTTCAAACTGGTGAATATAAAAGCGTACCTAAACCCAGTCTAAAAGGCTAATTTCAATTAGTCTTTAAAGCCTTTTTTTCTATTAGTGTTTAGTAAAGATGATGAGTGCTTATAAGAAAAGGGTTAATTTCTATTTTTGCCCGAAAGTTGTCAAAAAAATCTCAATTCTGCTCCAAAAGTTTTTTTGAGCAATGTCTCCCCGAAAGTGTCAAAAGTGGAGTAATGTTGCCCCAATTATTTACAATGGTTAATTTTGACCATTACTTTAACTATTTTGCATACTTAGCATAGCCACCTCATCCTCCAGGGCCATATCATCGTCCACATCACTTCCTCTCACTCCCCCCACCCTACTAATCTTTCGCACTCTGGTATCATAGTTTAAATTTTAAAATTCACTCCAACCCAATCATCCACTCCACTCCATAGCTCTCCCACATGGCACTCCCACACCAAAAGAATCCACTCTACGACCAACGTGTTTAAAATTTGACCCTGTCAGAAGCATAGCCTAAATCAACCTGACAAACAACGTGAGATGGAAGATAAGTAAATTAAACATGAGATGACAATCAATATACCATCTCCTTCACAAATCTCCTAAAGGAATGAAAATTTGAACCCTACTCTTTCATAAACCTTTCATCAAAGCCAATTTCTCTTCTCCATCAATCTCCCTCCTCTTGTTCTTAGACTCTTTTTTATCATATGGGTGTCGCCAATTTCACATAAATTCATTTTCTTATAGGATCAATAGTAAGAGCAAAGCATTCAAACAAGAAATATTTCCAAAAAGCTCAACAATCACCCCCAAAAAAACATACAAAGAGAGAAATACAGGTGAAGGGGTAAAAAAGTGTCTACAATCATTCATTGGAAAAAATCAAGCTTCGCCGAAAAATTCCATGAAAATTGGGACTAATATGATCAAACACAACAGAAAAAAAACAAATATGAACACCAAAGTCGAAAAGGAGGAGGATCTATTGAGGCCAAGAGCTAGTCGGTTGGCCTTTCAAAGATTTAGAGCGAGAAAAGGGGAAGGCGAAGATCTAGAGATTTGACACCTAATCTGGAGTAATTGAGGCTTAAACCACAATATGGAGAAAGCTTTGTACCAAGCTCCTTGCCGAACGCCGACCTCTCTCCCTCTTCGATCTACAATGAACGGATGATAAAGAGTGATAAGTTGTAAAGATAATTAATTGGATGGAAGATGAAGAACAGAGGATGGAGCAGGTGAAGGGGTGGAAGAAGAAGGCAGACGCAACCGCCTCTAAAGACAAGGAAGAAGGAACTAATGGCGAGAAAGAGAGGGAGGGAGGGAGTGAAGTGGAAAGAAGGAAGGAGGAGAAAGAAGGATGAGGTGAAGAGCAAGGGTGGAATAAGCTCAGGCCAAGCCTGTTTTGTGTCAGTTTGGCCTGAACCTGGCCTGGGGCCTGTTAGAGGCTTATTTTTGGGCTTGAGCCTGGCCTAGCCTGTGGCCTTTTAAGGAGGTCTGGATTTGTAAAAATCTTAAACAGGCTAAAAGGCCAACATCTAAAAAAGGATGAAAACAAGCCTATTTATGAAACAGGCCGAAAACAGGCCTACGCAAATGGCATAACAATTTAACGATCGAAACTAGCACCTACAAGGGTGCCTTACAGCAGCCATGTCGTTCAATATAATTTCTTCTCCTCCTTCAAACACCTTGAAAAAAAATAATCAAATATATAGTATTAGAACAAATTGGAGATGCTAGAGCAATCGATAGAGAAATCGGTGATGATGCTAGAGCAAATTGAACCAGAACAAATAACTAGCAGAATCAAACCAATACTTTAAATAATCAGATGCTAGAGCAAATTGAAACAGGAATCAAATAACCAGAATAGATGCAAATCAAAAGAATTAAGTTGAGAATTACATTGCAGAAGATACATCCTCCTATACTTCAACTTAATCAACCAATATTGCCGTGTAAGCTAGATCGCAGAAGCAAATCGGAAAAATAAACAAAAAATCTGAAGAAACTTACCTAACGAACGACGGAGAGAGGAGTGCTATGGGAAGGGCCGATGGTCGAGTCTCGATGATGGCAATCGACACTCTTAGTCTCGGCAATGGCCGACGGTGGATGCCTTGAAGGAGTCAGATAGAAGAGATCTGTGCGAGTGTGCGACGCTCTCACTCTTACTCTCGAGTCTCAAGTCTCGACAAATCAGCGATGGCCTACGGTCGACGATGGATGCCTGGCAGGAGTCGACACTCTCACTCTCAATCTCGAGTCTCGGCGATGGCATGTGGCAATAGAACAAAGGAGAAGGATCTCGACGATGGCACTCTGAGATGGCAGAAGAATCTTAAAGATTAAGAATGAAGAGTTAGATTCAGGTTTAGCTATTTATGAGAACTGGAGTATGGAGGCAGTCGGGCAAATATGAGAACTAAAAAGGGACTAATGGAGTAATGGGTTTTGCCGTATTGGGCTGCGTTTACACTTACTACTCTTTTTTTTAATAAGACCTTAACAGGCTCAAGCCGGCCTGATAGGCCTAACATGCCTGTCAGTTAGTCTGGGCCTGGCCTATTAAGGAAATAAGGCCTCCTACTCGGCCTTGGCCTAGCCTGTTAGCCTAACAGGCTAGGCCTGAGCAGACCTTTTAACAGGCCAGGCCGCAAGCCCCTGCTAGGTGGCCTGGCCTGATTTCACCCCTAGTGAAGAGGTGAGATGACATATGGTTATCACATATGCATAAATGGGTTAAATATAAGATATGACAGTCAAAATTAACTATGACTAATAATTCAAACAAAATTAACCATGACTAATAATTGGGGCAACATTACTCCACTTTTGACACTTTCCCTTCTTCAAAACTTTATATATGCCATCAACAAAAAAATATCTAATTATTTGGAAATCTAAGATACTTAGTTATTGTTTTCAAAAATAAATATTTCATTAAGAAGATATTAATATCATTTTTTTTTTATGTTGTAAGAAATACCTTTGAAATGTTTGAGCTTTAATTTTTTTTCCCCCTTTAAACAAAACAATGTTGAAGAACATAACATGCCGAACAAAATAGATATATTAAAAAAAATTACTTTTGAGTTAATTAATAATGAACATCTTCAATTTTAAACCATGATTAAATATTTAACTGCGTTAAAATTTATAACAGTAACAAATGAGTCAAGTTATATTCTTTTATTTCTTCTTGAAATTCTTCTCAAATTTAATTTTTTTAATAAATGAACAGGCTCTTTCAATTATGATATTTTAGCGACAATCTTTTTCATGGAAATCATACATGGTTTGGATTTTGGTGCTTATGTTTGACTTTGTCACATGGCTTGCTTAAGACTTGGCATTTAGAAAATAGTGTTGTAACATTTGGCATGCTCGTGTTTAACTGTATTTCAGTGCCATAATGTAATGTGAAATAATATCCAAATATTTGGACTTATAAATTATTTTAGAGATATTGTTGTAACTCTTTGGCATTCTTGGGTTTCACTAAATTTCAGTGCCATAATGTATGTGAAATCATACCCGTTTTTTTTTCCCCCAACTGAAATCATATCCAAATATTAAATTAAAATTTTCTGAATTGTTAGCCCAAAAAATACCCTTACTTTTTTCTAATCATACCACCCTCTTCGATCTATATTATAGAGCATCTCCAACTACCTCATCTATGAAAAGTGGTTAAGTTATTAAATTTGTTTGAAAATAAAATATTGTTAATTTTCATATTTTTAAAATTAAGAATAACATTTTAAAAATAAAAATTCAAACTTAAAAAATGTAATTAATAATTCATTTGATGACTTGTAGTCTTCTTCTTCTTCTTCTTCTTTAATTTTCTTATTTTTAAAATTAAGAATAACATTTTAAAAATAAAAATTCAAACTTAAAAAATGTAATTAATAATTCATTTGATGACTTGTAGTCTTCTTCTTCTTGATGAATAAGAAAGAGAACAAACAGCCTAAAACACAACTATATCAACATGAAGGCATTCCTCTAAAAAAGATGGTGCCATACGAAAACCATGTAGCCCTAACTCAATCCTCTGTGCTTCCTGTGCCAGTAGGTCTGTAGCACTATTACTCTTGCGGCAACACCAGTTAACACTCACTTGCCAGTCTTGCTCCAACCAACATCTTATTTCCAAGAAAAGGTCACCCTGAGGATGTAGGTCAGTTCAACCAGAAGACAGTAGCTCGAAAACATCCCAACAATCCGTTTCAATCACTACCCTTGACCATTGCAGCTCTCATGCTCTCTTTAAAGCCCATAACACTGCCCACACCTCAACATGTAGACTCGTACCATTTCCAATGTGGAACATAAATCCATATTGATTCTTCCCTTCATAGTCCTGAGCGATCCCTCCACAGGCCGCTGCAACACCTCGACAAGAGCCATCCACATTGTATTTGAAGCAACCCACAAAAGGGGGTTGCCTCCGTGGTACCCTTTCCTTCCCAACATATTGCTTACAAAGATCACCATTTGAACAAGCCACAATAGCATTCACCTTATAAAGAATTTGAAAGTAGCTCTTCAAGTTACCATCAAAGATCATAGCGTTCTTATTCATCCAAATTTGCCTACTAATCACTACAAACTATGATGACCAACTCACTCCCGCAACCAAAACCTATTAATAGAGGTTCCACATAACTCAGTTATACGGTCGATTCAGAGCAAAGAACTTGTTCTGGAATTGCAGCAACACCAAAAATTCCTAGACGGGCCTTGCATACCTACAGTCATGTAAAGCATACAAGGTGTCCTCGATGGCTTCCAAGCATAAACTACAAGTAGCAGTAGATTGAAAACCTCTTATCACTCTGGAATGATTAGTAAAAAGACGATCTCTACAACACAACCAAAGAAAAGTTTTACACCGCTAAGGTGCCAATACCTTCCAAATCTTCCTCCAACCACCTACTCTTCGTAGGAACTATGACGGCCCAAAAGATGATACGTCAACTTCACAGTAAACTCTCCATGAGACATAAATCTCCAAATTGGGGTGTCTTGCCTAGTATTATTCACATCTGGCCTAACATATTCTAAACATTAGAGAATCTGCACTGGAAGAAGACCCCTAAACATATTCCAATCCTAATCACCTAAAGCAGTCAACAAGTCAACCACCTTTAAATCTCGCATATCCTCCTCAAATCTCCCACTTATGTAAGTACTAAGTTTATCATGGTTTAGGAGCCATACATCCTCCCAAAACCGTGTTCTCTAACCATTACCTACCTTCCATCCAATGCCCTTTAACGTATCATCCCATGCATGTTTAATCCCCTTCCAAACTTGAGATTGCCCTCTCCGTTTCTCAATCTTTGGAATTACACCATCCCCACATTTATACTTCTCCCTGACGAACTTTACTCACAATACATCTCTACACCGTACCAAACCCCACCCAAGTTTCATCATAAAAGTAGTACTTTGTTTTCTTGCACTTCTCAAACCAAGGCCCCCATCCTCCTTTCAACCACAGACCTCTTCCCAGGCTACTAAATTCACTTTCCTGGAGGTTCCGTTGATACCACATAAAAAACCTCTACACCTTTTATCAATTGCATCAAATATTTCTATAGGCAAAAGTGTAGATTGCATTGTATAAACAGGAATAGCTGAGGCCATCGAAGAGACCAATGTATGCCTAGCCGCCAACGAGAGGCTATTTACCTTCCAATTCGCTAACTGCGCATCCATCTTATTTAAGACATACTCATAGATTCGAGATGTTTCCCTTTTAAGGTGAAGAGGCACACCCAAATACTTGCCCAGGTCCATAGTTGGAGTAAACCCCAAGAACTGCCTAATTTTATGTCTCTTGATGTGATTCACATTATTAGAAAAGAAAATCCTGGACTTTGACAAATTTATCTTCTATCCAGATGCCAAACAAAAATCATCAAGACAAGCCTTAATCAGGCCTATTTGTTCAAGATTCGCCTCAGCAAATAAAATCAAATTGTCCACAAAAAATAAATGAGACCGTGGTACCATTCTTCTTCAAGCGGAAAGGCACCCAATGGCCATTCCTCACCTCACTCTGAATTAGATGAGCCAATCGCTCCATGACCAAAACAAAGAGGTAAGGAGACAATAGGTCACCTTGTCTAATACCTCGAGTCAGCTTGAAACTAGGCCCTCTAGATCCATTCCACAGGATCTGCATCTCCACTGTCGACAAACAAAACTAAACAATATCAAGAAACGATGATGGCACCCCTAACTCTTGCAAACAATCAGGAACAAAATCCCAATGAACTCGATCATATGCCTTCTCTAAATCAATCTTTAAAGCCATGAAGCCCTTCTTCTTTCTCATATTCCATATTGAATGAATCACTTCTTGAGCAAGAATGATATTGTCAAAGCTCATTCTACCGGGAACAAAGCTACATTGATTTGGAGCAATAATATCAGGCATTAGGGTCTTTAACCGATTAGCTAGCACCTTCATAACCACCTTGTACACTATATTACACAAATTGATCGGCCGAAAATCCCTAAAATTTTGTGGCTCATCTACTTTCATAATCAGTGCTAAATTAGTTCCGTTGATACGTTGCTGTCGTTCAAGATGAGCAAAAATATCTTGAACCAACTAAATCACTGACTTTCCCATAATATCCCATTGACTCTAGAAAAACAAAGGATTCAAACCATCTGGCCCCGGAGCCTTTAAGGAACCCATACTAAATAAAGCATGTTTAATTTCAAGGTTCATCGCTATCCTATTAAGGGAAGCAAGCACATCTGCATCTACTTATGGAATGTATCACCGAAATTAATCTTGAGGAATGGATCTTGATCAACCCTATACAACCTTTGAAAGAAATCAATACCCTCCGCCTTTAATTCCTCAAGATCATAACACCACACTCCATCCTCTCGCTGCAATGCTTCTATATTTTTCCTCTTCTTCTGACCATTTATCACCGCATAGAAGTACCTTGTATTCTTATCCCCATGAGAATACCAATTACACCTAGACCATTGAAGCCACATGAGTTCCTCTTGAATTAAGCATTTCTCCAACTACATCGAAACTTCTAATCTTTTATTATTCCAAAAAGGACTATGTTCGTCTTTATCCTGTAATTGTTCTAGTTCACTTAGCAAACTAACCTTTCAAAAATTAATATTTCCAAATTTAACCTTGTTCCATCGTTGTACATCTTTCTTGAAATTCTGAACATTGCTACTCCAATCAGCCCTTAAGTTCCAAGAAGTTTTAACCACTTCCGAAAAACCCTCATCCATTACCTATGGGGAAAAAAATTGGAACTGCTGCTCCCCTCTCAATCTTGGAATATTTGGATTCATACTCAATAGCAATGGGCAATGATCTGACTTAAGCTTCAGTAAGTGTAACACTAATACCGAGGTATGCTTCCCTTAACCACCTAGAATTTGCAAGAACACGATCAATACGACTACATAACGAACCACGTGACCAAGTATATAAAGGCCCTTAAAAATCCAGCTCACCCATCTCCCTCTCCGTGTACCACTGTATAAAAGAACGATCACCACCTACATGTCTATTGTAATATCCCGATTTGTAATTAAGGCTAGTAACTCCGATAATTATTGTAATTATCTTGATTAAGCACTATTATGATTTATGTAATGTGAATTTTGGAATAAATACATGTGGTATTTAAGATCAATGGTTGTGATTCCTTGACCGTGGGTCGGAATCCTATGTTTTATGACTTGGTGAGCTCATTGAGGGGAGTGTGTAGATTTGGACATGTGGCTTAAGGTGGACCATTGGATGAAGCACTAGAGGACAAAAATCACTTTTTCCTTCCTTCTCTCTCTCCAATTCGGTGGAGTGTGTGTGTAGGCAAGGGGAGAAGCTTCATCATCATCATTGCTCCATCTTTCTCATTTTTCTCTCTCCTTTCCTCCATTGTTTCCGGCGATCAAAGGAAGAAGGAAGAAGAAAGGTGAGATTTTGATGCTTTGTTTGGTCTCTAATGCCCTAAACCTCTTCTTTAATATGGTGTGTCTCATTGAGGACTACATTGTGGTAATTTCAGAATCTTGAAATAGTATTGGTTTGTGACTTGGTCGAAATTGGAAGTTGGAGAAACAAGATTCTGGATTGAGCAAAGGGAAGAGGTAGGCATTTAAAGCATTTTGGTATGTTGTTTATGAGTTTTAGTTAGGTTTGGTAAAATCAGGAATTTTGCCCTAAATATGCCTATTTTTGGAAATATGAAGTTCATTGTGATTTTTAATTGGAAATGATGTATTATGGAGTTATTTGAGTATTGAATATGATCTGGAATGTTGGAATGAATTTGGATGGAATTTGGATAATATGTGTCATTGAGACCTTAGTGAATGATTGTGGTCAAATGGGTTCTTGGAGTGTTTATGAAGTTGCCATTGTGTTCCCTAAGTAGTGCCAAGTATGTGTGAGCTTTTGGTGGAGTTTGAGAACCTTTGGGAGTGAATTTGACCATCTGGTGTTTCTGGTTTTTAGCTGCGTTCTGGGTCTCTGATGAACATCACTCGAGCAGAGGAAGAACGTGCTCGAGTGATGGGAGAGTTTTTCCCTTTGTGCTTCGGGTGCACTTGGGTTTTCTATGAGTGCTGCTCGAGCACAACGCTTTGTGCTCGAGTGAGCGAAGAACCTGCTCGAGTGAGCTTGGTCTGCTCGAGTGAGGGTGTGCTTTCGGGTCTTCACTCGCGAGTAGGGTGCGCGGGTGTGCCTTCTCACTCGTGGGTATGGGGTGTGTGCTCGAGCACATATGGCTGTGCTCGAGTGATCCTGTACTTGGAGAGCGTTGTGTGCTCTCGGGTCCTCACTTTCTGAGTTTCTCTCGCGGGTGCTCGAGTGAGGCATTTGGCCTTGTGCTCGAGTGAGGAATTGTGCTCGAGTGAGCCAGTTCCTGCAAGCGTCTTTGTGCTCTCGGGTGCTCACTCGCAGTCTCACTCGCACTTGTGCTCGAGTGATGTCCGTACTTGTGCTCGAGTGAGAGCATCTGTGCTCGAGTGAGATGACCAAAAATCTGTATTTTGCCTTCGAGTAAGGGGTCTTTTGGGTAGCTTCTTCCAACCCTTTAGGCATATGTTTAGGCTTCTTTTAGTCACCTAAAGAGTCCTAAATGATAACCAACTTAAAGTATTAATGAAATATACATATGGATAAGAAATTGATTGGTTGTCCCAAATTGATATAGGATTCGACATCTGTCGTCCCCGTGAGGCTAAGGTGCCAGAGCCAGTCAGGAAGGATACAGGTAGTGACACTTTCTTTATGCCTTGTGTGATACATTGTATGTATATTATGTCATTGTTTGGAAATGGATATCGTATGCTGCAAGTTTTGTGAAAACTGTGGAAGCACCGCTAAACCAATAGTCCCTGAGTCGCTAGCAACGGTTCGGGTGAAGGTCGTAAGCCTTCCCAGCGGTAAAAGGGGATGAGGTTAGGGTGTCATATATGTGTTATGTGATATTGTGGAAGCACCGCTAAACCAATAGTCCCTGAGTCGCTAGCAACGGTTCGGGTGAAGGTCGTATGCCTTCCCGGCGGTAAAAGGGGATGAGGTTAGGGTGTGATATTTGTGAAGGCCGACGGGCCATTTGTGAAAGCCGAAAGGCTATATGTGTGCCGTGTGGCTATTTGTATACACTGCCACGCCAATAGTCCCTGAGTCGCTAATAACGGTTCGGGTAAAGGTCGTATGCCTTCCCGGCGGTAAAAGGGGATGAGGGTGGAGTGACTTGTGTTGCTGTATGAGATGATTGGTGTACATATTCTGTGATTGCATGTGGTATGAAATTGTTGTTACTACTGGGATTCTTTAGAATCTCACCCCTTCCATATGACTAATCTTTTCAGACAGGGCGAGTGGCTCGAAAGGGAAGCGGACAACCAGGAGTAGTTAGGTTTACTCTGAGGACATAATGGTAGTTGGTTATCCTAGTTTTGGATTTGGGATTGCAAATTGTACATTTAATGTAAATGAATGCTTTAGTGATGTAATCCCCTTGTAGGGAAACTTTAAACCCAAGTTATATATGTATGTAACCCGGGGTTTGCCGGGATTTTGGTTTCCGCACTTTGATATTTATGATGTACTCTGAATTCTCTGGTAATTATATCCGCACGTGAATGCGAGACTACTAATAAATATATATCTTGAAATGATTTTAAAATACCCCATCTCTTGGATGTGGGACTATAAATTATGATTTCATCTTATTGGTCTCTATTTCACTTAAATATTGTAATCCGGATGTAATTACGGTGAGGGGGTTACATCTATGAGCACCAACTTTCCTCTCATCTTGCCGTAACGTAGCATTAAAATCCCCACCAATGCACCATCTACCCACACTCGTGTCTTCTATTAACCGAAGCTAATTCCATAACTCCCGTCTTCTAATTGAATTTAGATGGCCATATACCACCGATAAGTCCCAAGCATCTTCTTTACCCAAGTTAAAAGTGCCATACAGAACTTGGCCATGTTTCATAGTAACATAAAAGTCGACCTCTTTATCCCAAAAACACCAAATCTCTCCACTAAAGCCCACCGCATCCACCACCTCCCAATTCTTGAACCCTCACCTTCTAGCTAACAGCTTTGCTCTCTCACTGTTTTGTCGTGTTTCTAACAAAGCAACAAATTGAAAATTATACCTCTTCTGCATCTCCTTTATTAGACACATGAATGCCCTACCTCCCACACCTCTAACATTCCAAATAAGTAATTTAAAATCCATCTAACAACTTACTTGAAAAGGAGATAAAATCAACAACTGTGGCTCGCCTCCATCACCTCCATATCATCATCCCGAGACTGTCCCTTATTAGGAAAGACTTGATCCACACTTGTTTTTGAAATAGCATACGATCATGGATCATAGGGAATATCCACATTCACGCTAGCTATTTGAGAGTGTTGGTGATGGGAAGTTCGATCTTCCAACACCCCCCTCAAAGCCAATTGCAACTCATTGCTGACCAAAGCCTGAGAATCCACTTCCATGACCTCCATCAAGCCCATATCCACATGTTCTTTAGCCTTCATCCACATCACTATCCTGCTCATTATTTCTCTTGAGTTCTATCGCTTTCACCTTATCAATATGCTTTGTACTCTTAACAATAAGCCCATTTACTACTTTCAAAGATCCCAGCCCATGAGAATTACGTAAAAACTTCTCATTTCTCTTTAATACATGGATATCCGAATCATGCGAGTCAATGCCCTGTTTTGAATTACCCATGACTACATCCCGTGATACTCGCTGTTCATGCTTAAATGCCGGCTCTTCAAACTCTTCCATAACTAGAGCATTAAAATGAGAACCGTTATACTTAATCCCCATATTCTGCCGAGAGGGTCGCCCCTTATTAGTCCCTTTCGCATTAGAGATACCCAGCCGTGAGTTATAGCAGGGTCGTTGAACCACCATCCATGGTTTGAAAGTGACACCGGAGCTGTTTCTTGTCGACGGTTCCGCCACCTGCTCACCACGCATCACCTCCGCTGGCAGATCATTTCTACTCAGTCTCCTTCTAAACATTAACTCAAGCTAGGAAATAGGGAGACTATTAATTAATTCTTCACAGACAACAGTGTGATTTGTGATTTGCCCAAGAAAATACTTTAATTATTGCTTTTCTTTTCTGGTGTCTATTTTTTTTTTGGCAAAGAGTTCTTATGTCTATTTATTCTAGGGAAAATCCCTCAAAAAGAACTTTTAAATTAATAAAAGACACAAACGTGCGTGACCCTGGAAGTTTTGAAATTGAAAAACGTTGAGGGAGGCGTGATAATGGCACTAAAACGCATTCAGGACTATTCATCTTCTCTGTCGTCATCGGTGCCGTTGGTCGACCCTGGATCCGTGGCCTTGGATTGCTATAGTCCACAACATTTAATATTTTGTGTTTCTCTGAATTAAATCCTGTTGTCAAAAAATGAGAAGTACCAAAAGTTAAACAATATCAATAACTCTGATGCCATGAGTTGAGATAAACTAGAAAGGAAACATAGTGAAATCTTAAGCACTCGTCATCTTCTTCTCGGTTGCCAACAACTCCGATGTCATCACCCCCAACAACTCGCTATCTTCTTCTTTTATAGGATCCTGTATATATGAGCTAAAAATAGGGATAAACAGAGAAGAGATTGTTAAGAACACTCAAGTGATCATAAGAAGTAATGAATACGTTTGGAAAATCACTCGAATTGTCTGAGTCTTGACCCAATCACTTCCTGGGAAAATTTAGTAATGATCGCAGCTACCGACCATCACCGCCAACGACTCGTCATCTTCTTCACAGTTATCATCGACATCTTCTTCATCATTGACATGATTCCCAACTCGACATTAGGCTTTACCAACACATCGTTACATTTTCACAACATCTTATTAGACTTTCACAACTCGAGTTCATATCATCACTGGAGGGTAACCGGCGAGTTATTACCTTATAGGATGCAGAACTCGAGTTATGAATTGATAACTCAAGTTTACCAACACAGTCTTACATTTTCACGACATCCCGTTAGACTTTCATAACTCAAGTTTGCCATTCACAACTCGAGTTCATATCATCACTGGAGGGTACCCGGTGAGTGATTAGCTTATAGGATGTAGAACTCAAGTTATGAATTGATAACTCGAGTTTACCAACACAATCTTACATTTTCACGACATCCTGTTAGACTTTCACAACTCAAATTTGCCATTCACAACTCTAGTTCATATCGTCACTGGAGGGTAACCGGCTAGTGATTAGCTTATAAGATGCAGAACTCGAGTTATGAATTGATAACTCGAGTTTACCAACACAGTCTTACATTTTCACGACATCCCGTTAGACTTTCACAACTCGAGTTTGCCATTCACAACTCGAGTTCATATCATCACTGGAGGGTAACCGGCGAGTGATTAGAGGGTAACTGGAAAGTCAGGAACAAAAAGGGGAAGAAGGACTCAAGTGGATTGATTATAACTCGAGTTAAACAACCCTTTACGCTTTAAATCCCTCAATCCCCAAACATTTCTGTTGACTCCACTCGACCTCCGACTTCTATAGCCCTCGAGTTAACTGAAGAGAAACTTACTATTAGTCCGTTGTTATCTGTTATGTCTCATAAGTTATCACCGACATCCTCTGTTTATCCCTGTTTTTTAGCGCATATACAGAGGATCCTACAAAACAAGTAAAGGTTATCATAATGAAGCTAGACCAACTTTCTTTGTTATTCTTTGTTAGCAAAGGTTATCATTTTTTTTCCATCAGGATTAGATTGTTCAACTGGTAGCTGTTATTTCTTGTTGGACATTAATTGTTATGAGTTGACTGGTTGGCTAGAAGAGAATGCGCGAGCACACTCACACGGCTGAGTGATTGGATCATTTTGTTTTAGTTTCTTTAGAAGTGCATGCAAGATATATTGAACTGGTTTTTAAGATTTTCACTTTTGGTTAGTCTGTTAATCATTCAGAGGAAAACAATGCAATCGGTTCATAAAACCTTAGGCGCCAATGATGTACGCTCATGCTTGTACATACATCTATCTACGTCTAGATGATTAGATTAAGATAATCGCATGTCAAACTCTTAAAGTTTTGAACCTACTTTGGGAGCCTGCATATCAATATATCCTCTAAGATGATGTCTAACATTGGCAGAGTAAAAGCAAACATCTTGCAGAAGTTGAGTTTTGCTTATTGTGTTTGTATAAGAGTTTTTTTTCCAGAGAATAGTTACATGATATTCTCCTCATGAAACCAGTCAGCTACTTTTCATGTATAAACTGAAAATTTTGACTTTAGCAAAAATACTTGATTATCCACGTTTGAAAATGAAGGAGTAAATTACTAATTTGGATATCGACCTTTTATATGAGGTGTTATAATTAAGTTTTTGTTCTATTTGATCAAGGTTGAGGAAATGAAACCTTTCTTTAACTGTTTGTCAGGATCTTCTTAGAAGTGCTGTTATAGATTCTTGCATTCAAGTCACAGACAATGGGAGGGAAAGCATTAACAGAAAAGTATAAGCACAATTTCTTTGTGGTTTAATGTTAATATTTGTCTCAACTTTCTGTTCCAATCAATATGGACCAATGACATATGCTTAATAGGAATTCCTTGCAGAAATTGCAACTATTCTTTATATTTACTCTTTACAATACTTCAAATCACTGTGATCAATTAAAGGTGAGATCACTATTAGGCTAAATTTTTTTTTTTTAATTTTAATGCTAAATCAGGTAATGTGAATGTTATAGTTAGGAGCAAGCCGCCCTAACTATATTAATGCTAAATCAGGTATTCTTTATATTTACTCTTTAGAAACTTTTGCTATGAATGTGTGCAGCTTGCTCCTGATCTTGGTGATATTCATGTAGTTTGCTCTAAGAGGAGATGGCAGTCATTTAGGTGAAGTAACTGAATTTTTCATGCAATATGAAAAACACTTGTATTGCAATGAATTTTCAAGATGTCTGATGTCACACCCCACTTCCAGCCAGGCCACACATGGACCCCGTAAGAGGTGGACTCACAAGAGTTGCTCGCTCCCCAAGCGAGATTTTCTGCCTCCGCAGGGATCGAAGCCACTACCTGGGGGTAAGTAGCGCCTCATGACAATCCCCACTACAATCCCCAATCCTCATAATGGTAGTGGGGATTGTCATGAGGCGCTACATACCCCCAGGTAGTGGCTTCGATCCCTGCGGAGGCGGAAAATCTCGCTTGGGGAGTGAGGAACTCTTGTGAGTCCACCTCTTACGGGGTCCATGTGTGGCCTGGCTGGAAGTGGGGTGTGACAATAAAAAGGCGCTTTTTTATTGTCACATCCCCTTTCCGGCCCCAGCCCACACATGGGTGCTGGCGTAACCCCTCTCGGGGAAGGATGGACTCACAAGAGTTCCTCGCTCCCCAAGCGAGATTTTCCGCCTCCGCAGGGATCGAAGCCACTACCTGGGGGTAAGTAACGCCTCATGACAATCCCCACTACCATTGAGCTAAAAATGTAACCCCCATCCGTAATTATATCCAAAATACTCAATTAAAATGAAATAGAGACCAATAGGAAACAAAACTTATTTAAAATTCCATCTTCACGACAGGGTTTTCACAGATAACTTTCGAAATATAATTTACTTGGTCTCATATTCAATTTCGAATACAATTACATTACGCGGAATATCACATTTATAAAAATATCAGAGTGAAAAACAATAACTTCCCGGCAACTCCTGAGTTTATACCTTTACATAGAATTCATAGGGCACATTCGCCCTTTTACAATTCCTCAAACGGGAATTACACAAATCTCAACTCCATACATGCATACTTAATACTCATCCAATATACAAATACAATATCCAAATATACATCCCAACTATCATCCGAACATATACAATTATCTCAGCATATAACGATAACCAACTACCAAATACAAATACCCATAAGGGATTCTCGCCGCCCCTAGTCACTTGCTCCTTCCTTGAGCCACTTGACCTGTCTAAAATGTTGGTAGGAGAGGGTGAGATTCTAGAGAATCCCAGTAGGAAACAGATACCAATATGCATGCAAGATAAGTGTTTAATGCATGACATGCTTGCATCACAATAACTCATGTTCACATAATGATATATTCGCATGCTCAATGTTTCAACAACATACTAATGGCCATATCATAAATAGAAACAGAGCTTCAATCATTCATATATGTTTCACATAATCAAGCAAAGCAATAACATGCATCAATACACAAACACAAATATCAATACATGCAGGAGAGGTAAGTTCCCTACACTTTTCTTTCCACGTATGCTCCAGCTCCGCTTACTCGCAAACCAAACGAATACTGAACCCTTTCAAAATCTCAAAATGCTGAAAATGGGGGTTGGCTGCGGCCCAGAAAATCCAGTTTCTTGGCTGAACTTCCAAAAATCATAACTAATTCATGAAAAATCGAAATACGGTGATTCCAAAGCCAAATGAAAGCTATTTAAGTCCTCTTTCTAGGAAAAATATTGGCCATTACTATAAATTACCACAAAAGTCCAGATTTACCAAAACTCTAACGTTGTGCCAAAACAGAGTCCAGTTTGGATACCAAACATTGGTCAGTTCAAACTCCCAGCTCAAAACGCGAAATGACACAACCTTTATGTCAATTTTGAAGCTTGAGATGTGAACTTTAAGACTGGAAAGTTTCATAATTTTTGAACATCATTTGCCCAGTCAAAACGTCCAAGTCATCTGACTGTCCAGAACAGACTTGCCAAAACAGGGTCCAGTTTGGATGCCAAACTTTGGTCAGTTCAAACTCCCAGCTCACCAAGCGAAATGACACAAAATTTATGTCCATTTTGAAGCTTGAGACGTGAAATTTAAGACTGGAAATTTTCATAATTTTCCAACATCATTTGCCCATTCAAAACGGCAACATTAACAGACTACCCAGACAGAATTCTCACTGGACAGAATTTCCAGTTTTTCAACCATTGTGTCCAATCCAATTCAAACCAATTCCAATGATTAAATACCACAACATGACACTATTTTCAACACAAAACAACATCCAATTCCACCATTCACATTCCACACGAAAATACCATAAAATCAGGGAAAAATTCACAATTCACAATACTCAACCATAATTCACAAAACTTAGATCAAAAGGCTTCAAATACTCACCTCTTCCTCTTTCCCAAACCAATTTCTTGATTCTTCATCTTTCCAAATTTCCTCAAGCCATCAAACACCTTCAATCAAGAATCTAAAACCATAGAGATGAAGCTCTCATCACTATGAACAACTTTATAGAAGGTGATTAGAGCATTAGAAAACAAGAAACCAACCAAAATCTCACCTTTTGATTTCTCTTTCTTCCCTTGAGTTAGCGAAAATGGAGAAATAGAGAGAGAGTAGAGGATGAAGAAGAGGATCAGCTTTTTTTTCCATTTGCTTCATGTGTTGGCCTACCAAAATAAAGGAGAGGGAAGAGAAAAGCACTTTGAACATTTGACCAAAATCTAAGAGTCCACAAGGTGCCAAGTGTCACCATCTTGATAAACCTCACATGAGCTCACACACATGTGATTCCACCCCTTGATCTCTTGCACAAATCAATCCTAACCATTGATCTTGAAGTTACCAATGAGTTTCCTTTTCGGTAACAGATCAATTGGTCGGTAACTTACCGTTTTGCCCCTGATTATGGTAATCTCTCTTGGATCACCACCAAACACTTCATATCTTTCCATATCACCACATTATGTGCCCTCCCTCTATTTTAAGTCAATTTAGAGGTTAATCCATAATTGAACTTAAATACAGGGTTTCGGCGCTGCTCACAGCACATACGAATCACATTCCGGAACTCAAATCACATCGAATTCTCCTAAAGGGTTATTTATCACTAACCACATCCACTTTTGGAGTCATTATCTCTTAATCACAATTTAGGATCTTGCTAAACAGGGGCTTAGCAGTCCACTTATCTCAGGCTTATTCTCTAGCCTCAAGTTTCAAAATTCGAGGTATTACATCTGAATCGACAAACTTTGAATTATTATTCACTTGTGATGTTATCTTAATATTTTTATTGGATAACCCTTAATACTATTGGTGTTTTTATGCTTACAGATTCAGTGGTTCTAGCAGGAAAAGCCACTCAAATTCTTTAGACTGGACTCTTTTTTGTTACAGCAAGCGTTTCACCCAAGAGGGGGTGAATTGGGTGATACTAAAAATTTTGTTGCAAATATAAAATTTGACAGTGAAATTAAAACAGTAAGGAGTAAGGAGAAATATCACTGAAGTGTATACCGGGAGTTATACTGGTTCGGTCACAACCACTTTGACCTACGTACAGTCCTCAGAGCTTCTCTGAGAGTTTCACTATAACTTCCAAGATTCAGTGGGTTCTTGGCACCTCAATACAAGCAAGTTCCTTCACCTGGACACTCGCTCCCCCTTACAAGTTGTAATCCAATCCCAACTCAAGGTTCCACAACCTTAAGTTATCTCAATAACAACTATTGAGTTTGAATGAAATATCTCTCTCAAGAGTGAATAAGAATCACTGAAGTACAGAGTTACAAATATCACGTAAAACAGAGTAGTGAACTTGATGATACGTTTGTGTGTGATCTTGTTGTTGTATATCTCTTTCTCTGTTTGGATGTTCCCATATAAATAGATATGTTGGTGATGACCGTTGGAACATTTTCTTCTCGTCCGTCGGAGAGTGCGCAGCCACTATTGACTTTTCCATTTTTTGAAAAATATCCGTTGGCGGTAGGTGGCATTTGAACTTCTCATTTGACTTTCCTTACTTGATATGATTTCTTTATTGTTTATCTGTAAATAAGCTAAGAATACTAATACAATAAAAGGTTAATCATATAGGAAGCAAAGTAATGAACGTTGGAATAATTTCTGAATTTCTGGGTTTGCTTACTCGAGTAGTTACTCGAGTATCCCTTAAAGTTTACTCGAGTACTTACTCGAGTATCATCAGGAAAACTTTGATTAATTTCTAGTCAACAAATAAATACAAGATTACTCGGGTAGTGCATGGAATAAACTAAATTTCAAACCTTTGGAAATAGTTGTTTACTCGGGTACCTACTCAAGTAATGCACTCATAACTTCATTGGTTACTCGGGTACCAACTCGAGTAAACCTTCAAATAAACTTTTGGTTACTCGATGCTTTACTCCAGTAATGTTGGCAGGATTTTAAGGCCGAGAGCACTTCAAGTTTGATTACCTTGTTACTCGAGTACATACTCGAGTAAACTTACTTTTTGTGCATAACTTACTCGGGTAATGACTTGAGGTTTTCCTTCAAACATAACACTGCATACTCGAGTACATACTCGAGTAATCCACTTAGAATAAAACATTAAATACTTGCATACTAGAGTAATGACTCGAGGAAAATGAGATAAAATTAGATCAAGTTATTCGAGTACTACCTTCAGGTTTTTGCTTACCTCAGTGAGTTACTCGAGTAGCTACTCGAGTAACATTGGCAGGGTACAAAATGCCGAGAGCAACACATTTTCTGAAACAGAGTAACTCGAGTACATACTCGAGTATCATTGGTAGGCCGAGAGCAACTGGAATACTTTTACATGGTTACTCGAGTACCTACTCGAGTAACGTTGGTAGGCCGAGAGCAACTCCAAGTATTTACCTGGTTACTCGAGTGGCTACTCGAGTAACATTGGCAGGCCGAGAGCAACTTGAAAACATTTACACTATTACTCGAGTACTTACTCGAGTAACGTTGGCAGGTTACTGGAAGGTGCCTCTGATTACTTCAAGTTTTGTCTCATTACTCAAGTACTTACTGGAGTAATGCCTTAGAAAAATTGCTTCTGATCAAGTTTCTCAGCTTTTTCTCTTAGCCTTTCTTCATTACTCCAATGCTAACTTCAAGTTATGCTTTTCCTGTTTTTACTTTGTTCAACTTTATTTATTAATTAAATCTTTTTCATAATATTCTTTGTTATCATCAAAACATGAGATCTAACATTGTTTCTTCTACAAATTTGTATCCTATGGCATCTGATGTTGTTGCTCCTTCACCCTGGATAATCTTTGGTTGCCAAAATGGTAAACGTTATAATTCAGATTTTGCTGATTGTGGTAGTTAAAATTATGCATACATATTCACATGGGAAGGTTGGTAAATTTTCTATTCAGTAATTGTTTTACAAAGAAAATTGAATTATTGAATATGGTCTTATCTCCAAAAGTGGGATGATCACCCTGCAATGTTGTGAAAATGGCAAACTCGAGTTGTGAAAGTCTAATAAGATGTTGTGAAAATGTAAGAATGTATTGGTAAACTCGAGTTATCAATGGACAACTCGAGTTCTGCATCCTATAAGCCTAATCACTCGCCGGTTACCCTCCAGTGACGATATGAACTCGAGTTGTGAATGGCAAACTCGAGTTGTGAAAGTCTAACAGGATGTCGTGAAAATATAAGATTGTGTTGGTAAACTCGAGTTATCAATGGACAAATCGAGTTCTGCATCCTATAAGCCTAATCACTCGCCGGTTACCCTCCAGTGACGATATGAACTCGAGTTGTGAATGGCAAACTCGAGTTGTGAAAGTCTAACGGGATGTCGTGAAAATGTAAGACTGTGTTGGTAAACTCGAGTTATCAATGGACAACTCGAGTTCTGCATCCTATAAGCCTAATCACTCACTGGTTACCCTCCAGTAACGATATGAACTCAAGTTGTGAATGGCAAACTCGAGTTGTGAAAGTCTAACGGGATGTCGTGAAAATGTAAGACTGTGTTGATAAACTCGAGTTTTCAATTCATAACTCGAGTTCTGCATCCTATAAGCTAATCACTCGCCGGTTACCCTCCAGTGACAATATGAACTTGAGTTGTGAATGGCAAACTCGAGTTGTGAAAGTCTAACAGGATGTCGTGAAAATATAAGATTGTGTTGATAAACTCGAGTTATCAATTCATAACTCGAGTTCTACATCTTATAAGCTAATCACTCGCCGGTTACCCTCCAGTGACGATATGAACTCGAGTTGTGAATGGCAAACTCGAGTTGTGAAAGTCTAACAGGATGTCGTGAAAATATAAAACTGTGTTGATAAACTCGAGTTATCAATTCATAACTCGAGTTCTGCATCCTATAAGCTAATCACTCGCCGGTTACCCTCTAGTGATGATATGAACTCGAGTTGTGAGTGGCAAACTCGAGTTGTGAAAGTCTAATAGGATGTTGTGAAAATGTAACGATGTGTTGGTAAAGCCTAATGTCGAGTTGGGAATGTCAATGATGAAGCAGATGTCGATGATAACTGTGAAGAAGATGACGAGTCGTTGGCGGTGATGGTCGGTAGCTGCGATCATTACTAAATTTTCCCAGGAAGTGATTGGGTCAAGACTCAGACAATTCGGGTGATTTTCCAAACGTATTCATTACTTCTTATGATCACTTGAGTGTTCTTAACAATCTCTTCTCTGTTTATCCCTATTTTTAGCTCATATACACAAGATCCTATAAAAGAAGAAGATGGCGAGTTATTGGGGGTGATGACATCGGAGTTGTTGGCAACCGAGAAGAAGATGACGAGTGCTCAAGATTTCACTATGTTTTCTTTCTAGTTTATCTCAACTCATGGCATTGGAGTTATTGATATTGTTTAACTTTGGTACTTCTCTTTTTTTGACAACAGGATTTAATTCAGAGAAACACAAAATACTAAATGTTGTGGACTATATAGCAATCCAAGGCCACGGATCTAGGGTCGACCAACGGCACCGATGACAACAGAGAAGATGAATAGTCCTGAATGCGTTTTAGCGTCATTATCACGCCTCCCTCAACGCTTTTCAATTTCAAAACTTCTAGGGTCACGCACGTCATTTTGTCTCGAATTCTAATATTCCAGTTCAGGCACTCGCACTGATCTAGGATATGGAATTTCGGAACACCTTTGCGTCTTTTATTAATTTAAAAATTTTTTTTTAGGGATTTCCCCTTTATTCTATTCTATTTTATGTTTTCATTTTGAAATAATATTTTTTTTAAAAAAATTAGTCAAGCTGGTTTTTGTACGTTTCCTATAAAATGTCAAATGTTCTTCTATGAGAAAGCTTATTTTAAACACTAAATGACAGAACATATTATAAAATTAAGGGCACAAGAATATGACACCTAATAATAATAAAATTAAACAGTAATCTGTCCATAGTGATAAGAAACCAAAACTCCATCAACCCAATGCTATTATTGGCCATTAATTCTAAACTGAAATATGCTTAATTAATAAGTTGAAGCATTCAAAAAAAAAAAAAAACAATTATTTGTTTTTTTTTAAAGTTCAATGAATATGACTAGTGTCAGAAGTTATATTTGATAACTCAATCATGCCAATTGGGAAATCTGGACACTTAGATTATATGAGGATTTTTGAAATATTTTATGAATCGAGTCATAAATTAAACTATAGTTGAGGGAAATACACATAAATCCCTTCCAATTTGTACATTTCAATTCAGACCACATAAAAAAACGGGTTAAAAGATAAATTTATCAATGAAGTTTTATCCGAGGAGTATCTGGTATAAATATGTTTTAGAATAGGCAAAAATATCAATAAACAATTAAAAAGGAGCATCCAGCATAAAAACCGTTAAATCCGTACTAACGTCATTAGGGATTGTCTTCTCTTATAATTTAACGCCGTTAGTATGGATTTAACGGTTTTTGTGTTGGATGCCCCTTTTTAATTGTTCATTGGTATTTTTGCCCCTTCTAAAACATATTTGTGCCAGACACTCTTCGAACAAAACTTCGTTAGTAAATTTACTCCTTAACCCTAAAAAAAATCATAACAAAAGTTTAACAAGTACTCCTTTAATTCTATTTATAAGATAAGATAGAAGATTTTTTTTTTTTGGGTCAAATTTATAAGTTAATTACATCATTAAATTTTTCAAGTGAATGTACACTTTCACTGTTTATTTATTATCATGTAGACTTTGTACTTTCATGATAGAATATATATTAAATAGGGGTATAATTGAAATTGTGTTAGATTTAAAAGCATAGTTGATGATGTTGAAGGTTTTTTTAAAAAAAAGTTTGATGAAATATATTAAAAATAACTTATAATTTACAAATATCACCAGGCGAGTAACAGCCTTATCTTATCAAATAATAACAACAATGAAGGCAATTATAACTAATTTCATTGAGAGTAATTAAGTCATTTCACACAAAAAACTTGATTCAAGAATGGTCCTCAAGGTCGTTCTAAGAATTACTCTTTTTGGTCCAATTTATAAGACATTTTATTAGTTTTAATGAGCTTTAAATATTTTTGCATATATACCCATGTTTAATAAAGATAATATTGAAAAACACTTGAATTTTAACAAATTTAATATTTTTAATCGTTTCATATATATATATATATATATATATATATATATGATTTAGTTAGAAATGCCTTAAAAAAATAAACTGTAGGGAGTAAGTCAATTGGAGGGAGGATTTAGGATGCTCAATTTCTCATACTCCTCTCCTTTTATTTATAAGATATTTTTAGCATGTTTCATATATACTAGGATTTTAACAGTTGTGTTACTTTTACTCTCTTTTTAAAAGTTTATAATTGCTTTTGTATCAAGAAAAAAGTTTATGATATTGGGAGTACTTTTGAGAAAAATTCATAGGTATTTTTGCCCATTAACCCTATAAAAAAAATCTAAAGACATCCCATATTTAACATAAAAAAGAGGGGATTAAGATGCAAAAATACCTATAAACTTTTCTAAAAGACACAAATGCCATAAATTTTATTTGAGTGCAAAAATGCCCAAAAACTTTTTGAAAAAGGGGTATGTCTGCCCTTTATTTGGGTGCATTAATGCCTTTTTTTTTAAAAAAAAGGTTTATAAATATTTTTACACCTAAATAAAATTTATGATATTTGATGCTCTTTTAAAAAAGGTTGTGACATTTTTACCCTTTAACCCAAAAAATATATACTCCTTCCGGTCCTAAATATAGGACAAAGTTTATACTGCAATTTGCACTACAAATTTTATCCTATATTTAGGACCGGAGGTAGTATTAAATAGTTGGAAAGGAGTATTTTGGCAGTCTTCACACATGTTTCTCGTGCATGGTGTGTGTAGAATGTAGATGGAAGCAAGGTGGCAAGCATGCAGAATATCTGAATATGAAGGCCTTGGCAACTTCCACGAATTGTTGCTGCTGCAACAACCAAGCACCCGTCCGAATGCTCCCCTACTTCTGCACCTCATAATTAATTACCGCTCTTTGTTTTTTTTAAAATAATTTATCGTGTTCAAGATCACTACTATTTTCTTTTATTCCCAACGATTCTGTGTCTCCGGAATTTCTAATTAATTAATAATTGAGCCGTGTTTTCAGGCTCCATATGGTTTATTAATTTATATGATTTTTTGTGGGCCTGAGTTAATTTGTAAGATCTGAACTTGATACGATATTTTTAAAAAATGACAAAACTTCAGTCAATTTTTTTATAACTATTAAGTTAAATTTTCCAATAACATTTTGACATGTGTCTTATACTTCTGAATTCTGATCTCACCATATGACCCCGAAACTCCCTGTCGAACAATTGTGATCTCCTTTAAGTTTATGAAAAAAATATAAGAAAATTTATTTGCTGCTCATATTTTCTTAAAGAAATGTTAGAAAAGGAATTTTAAAATTATAAAATTTTAAATTA
This sequence comes from Inga oerstediana, assembly GCA_963210345.1. Taxonomy (NCBI): domain Eukaryota; kingdom Viridiplantae; phylum Streptophyta; class Magnoliopsida; order Fabales; family Fabaceae; genus Inga; species Inga oerstediana. The sequence goes on along the minus strand of OY723401.1, from coordinate 62,631,407 downwards.
GATTTGTTATCAAAAATTAATACAGCAATAATGAGACTTAATAAACAATTCACAATTCAATTTATAGGAAATGCCCGAATTAGGATTTTACAATATCAAGGTTAATTTTTTGTTATTTTCTCAATTTTTTTTCCTAATAAATAATTTTTTTCCAACTCTTTTCCCCACACCTGAAACTTTTCACTCCTCTCTGACTCTCTCCTATACCTTTCGAAATCAAATGGTTGGCATTCACAATTTCACATACTGCCGATAAGTCCAAGAGGGGAAAAAAAAATCATTTAAATTTTAAAATCTTAAATCAATCTTATTATTTATAAAGATATAGGTATTAATCACATTTATATAGCAATTGACTATTCATTAGAAAATCACTTATTTAAAATTTTAAAGTTGAAGTGATATTTTTTTATTTTTTAAAAATAATATTATATATTAATTCTTAGGCATGCACATACTTTTCTGTGATGATCATAAGTAGAAAAGGAAAGCCTATCATAAAAGATCAGCCAGGCAGAACCCCTTAACATTTTCCCATTGTAATGACACATAATTCAATTTTGGCAAATCTTTCTGCTTTGCTTCAAATATTTTTGTTAAGATATTAAAAGAAGAGTTAAAGTGCAAATATGTTTGTTTTTATTTATTTTTTTATAAAAACTTCATGGCCGCTGTGATTTACAGGAGTATGTGATTAAATGATAATGTGAAAAATAAAATAAAATATACGACAGATGGGGATAAAAAATTTAAACTTGATGGTTATTAAAAAAAAGGGCAAATCCCTTAAAAAGAACTTTTAAATTATGAAAATATTGAAATGTGCTCTACATTAATCTTGTAGAGGTGTTAGTGACTGAACTAGAATTTATAAATTGTAAAGGAAAATTATCAATTTACCCTTACTTTTTTTTTATTAAAAAATTAATCACCCCCTGGCCGCAGGAGCTCCGATGGGAATATTCAGAGGAATCTCATAATATGCCCACCGGATCTCTCGCTGGCGGCCGACACCCAAAGCTTTGGGCGCCAAATAGGGGCCGCCGGGGTGCCGCTCCGAGGGCTCATAGGTGGGGTAATTAATTTTTTAATAAAAAAAAGTAAGGATAAATTGGTCATTTTCTTCTGAATTTATAAATCCAATTCAGTTACTAGCACGTCTAGAGGATTATGTAAATTCAGAGCACATTTTTGTCTTTTCATGATTTAAAAATTCTTTATAAGAGATTTTTCCAAAAAAAAAGAGCTTGATCTAAACTTGGTCCTAAATAATAGGGAGAATTGTCAAAAAAGATTTCACTGGTAAATTAATTGTCAAATGAGACCTGGAAAAATAATCTCCACATGGGGAAGATATTATGCATATGGGGGAAAATCTTATGCACATGGGGGAAGATGTTTTGCAAACGCATAGGAAAGAATATTCCACATAGGAAAGATTGTTTGTGTATAGGGAAAGATCTTCTACACACCCAAAAGATTTTCTATACATCGGGGTCTCATTTGGTAATTCCTACTAAAATATTTTTTTACAATTCTCCCTAAATATCACATGACGCAACAAAAATATTTGGTATTTTTCTTTATTGATTGATTCTTGACAGACACCGATGCGATTTGTCCAAGAAACCCATTTGAATAAACTAAACCACGACGTTTCAATCATATCGTCACCGTGAATAAACTTTATTTATTTTTTTGGATAAGCAGTAAACCTTAATTTTAGTCATTACAATTAACAAATATATAAGCCACTGCAAATTTTGAAGTTTTAATTGAGTTTATATAGTTGATAAAAAATATTTTGTTTATATAGTTAGTCCCGGAATTTTATTTGAGATTTTATTTTTATCCCTTAATTTTAGTCACTCTCAATTTCATTTTCGTTTCTTAACACTGGCTTGATTTCGTCTCATGGTTAGTTCTTTTACTTCACTATACTATAACATTTATCTTTAAAATAAAAGATAAAATTAAACTTCTATACAAAAATAAAAACAACTTAGAATTAAATAAGTTTTTTGGATTTATCAAATTTGAATTTAAAAATAACCAACTTCAAATATTGAAAGGACAATTATTCATTTAAAAATGATTAATTATTCTTGTCAAAGTTCCGACGGCAACCGCAGTCAAGGGTAGGAGTTACTTTTTTAAAAAAAATTGTGAGAGATATTTGTATTATATTTTTTAATTTCAACAAAAGATAAATAAAATACCAGCATGTTATAAGAATTTTGAAATTGGAATTGCTTCTCTATCATTTATCATTAAAAAAACAAAAAATAAAAATAAAAAGGGGGGAACTACGCCGTCCCGAACGGCTATATTCAAATGGGTTTCTTGTAACTTTCCTTGTAACTTAGCTTTTAAGCTTTGATCTTGCCTTTATAATTAATAAAAAAAACTTTCAAGGCAGTGGAAACAAGTTTTAAATTAAAATGTATAGTTAAATATTGTTTTAAAAATATTTTACAATTTTTCCAGGTACAAAATTTTTAAAAAAGTTATATATAACATAGGTTAAAAAAATAACTCAAACTAAGCAAGCCAATATTTCATTTTGGAGCCAAGCAACTAAGTCAGCTTTACAAGGGTTTGTGTGTCTTAAGATTTTTTTTTTTTGACTTAAAACTGGAATTCATTAATTTATCAGAAATTACAACAAAAACACTCCAAAACTGGGGCTCCCCTATACTCTTTCATCAACCACCACCTATCAAAAGAGGAGGTAGTGGGTGATCAAATATAACAAAATTGTTAACACTACTATGAGATAATTTAGCTAAATAATCGGCATGAGTATTATGTTCCCTAGGAACATGCCTAAGAAGAACCTGCCACTTTCTAGATATTCATAATCTAGCTTCCTCAACCACCTCCCTAAAGGGGTGTGTACGATCACAACCCCTAGTGAGTAAATTAACAGCTTCAACATAATTAGTACAGATAATAAGGCTTTTAAAATTTCTATTCCAACATATTTGAAGCCCTTGGATGAGGGCAATAACCTCTGCAATAACTGGTGGCACCTGCATAAGTTTGCACATGTAACCATAAACCCATCGTCCATCTTCACTTCTAATCACACCTGCACTACTACTCTGACCCGATTCAAGAACTGATCCATCCGATTCCAATATGTAGAATCCCTACTCTCCAGCCAATCGGTCATCAATTGCATTATCAGCTTGATTGTAAAAAGTGCAATGAGCACTTAAATCCATATCCTAACAAGCTCGAAAGAGACTAGAGTGAGCATTTTGATAGTCAATTCGGCATCATCTCTAAAGAACTTCCGGCATCTGTCCACCCAAATGTCCCAGCATACATATCCGAATAGAGTTGCCCAATTGATCTTCTTTGTGAAGTCCCGGCCCACTGCATGCTTTAAGTTCCATTCTATCCACTCAACCCCCTGCAAATTAGTAAAATTTTCCCACATGCCTGGCTTAACAATTGAGATCCACCTTTCATGAGCATTTGTACAATCTCTCAGGAGATGCATCAAGTCCTTGTCCTGTGCACATTGAAAGGGGCAAGTTGCGAGTTCAAATACTCCCCTCCTAGCCCTGAGTTGAGCAGTATGCGCCTTTCTGTGTGCTGCAAGCCACATAAAGGCTTTAATCTTCTCAAGGATCCACCATCTCCATAGTGTTCTCCAGAATGTAGTATTTGACCCAGCCACACAGAAACAAAGTGATATGCAGAACTAATAGAAAAGCAACCATCAGAGGAAGGTTTCCAAAAATACTTATCTTTTCCTCTTCCCTCACATGGTGGATTAACACAAGTAATCCTTTGAATGATTTGAGGATGGAACAAGCATCTCATCTTAACGATATCCCATTCTCCGCAAGGATTAGTAATATCTCGCACTTTTTCATTCTAGTCCACAAAGCCCTCCCGTCCCAGAATTACAGCTGGGAAAACGGGCCAGCCCGTGATGGGCTCGGGGCCTAAACGGGCCGGCCCGTTTAGGCCCTAGTACCGAAAAAAAAAGTACCCAAAAAAAACAAAAGAGGCCCGGCCCGTTTAACATTTTCCATTTTTTTTGTCATGACTTTTTTTTCCTTATCTCCTAAAGACTAAAATGCCTAATTTAAAACATAAATATCATCAAAACTAATTTAAAACATAAATATTATCCAAATTTAATAAAACACAAACACTATGACTTAAATCCAAACCATAATTAATGTTCAAAACTAATCATATAAGTCCACAATCACAATTAAACAAGTCTAAAAGCTTTAAATGTTAGTAATAATGGAATACCTGATTTGGATTGTGGCGTACACATACAAAAAAAGAAAAAAAAAATCAAAGAAGAGAAGCTTCAAATGAGGTATGAGTAAGTATGAGAGCGTTTCTGATCTGAGAGTTAGGTTAGGTTAACTCTGCCCCCTGATTATTGCTTGTTACCCTGTGCCTAGTTAAAAAAAAAGTTAAACAGGCCTAAAAGGGCCGACCCTATAACGTCAGCCCTTTTAGGCCTGCCTCCTTTTTTTCACCTTAAATTACAAGCCTGGCCCTTAATGGGCTCGGGCCTAAATGGGCCGGTCCGACGAGCTTAGCTCGATTTCCCGGTTCTACCCGGAATTAATTCAATCAAAGGATTATTAACTTCTGATCAGTTATCAAACCAAAAGAAGGTAAAAACTCCATTGCCGTCTTAAGATTTTTTCAAGAAAAGATTGTCCCCACCCACCAAACTTCTTATTTTAGCACCGCCCTCAGTCGTCTTATTACTTTTAGCACCAAAAGGGGGGAAAACAGAGAATGATTGAAAAAAGAATTTTAAAATTATAAAATCTCAAATCAAATATTTCTTATAAAATAAATTGTGAATTATTTATCAAATTTTGTTATTACTTTATCAATTATAGATAATAAACCTGATTTGAGCTTTTATAATTTTAAAATTCTTCTTATATCATTTTGCCAAAATAAAAAAGAAGAAGACAAATTTATAGTTGAAAAACTTATGTTAACAATATTTAGAGTACATTAAAAGATTTTGCATTTTGAAAAAATTTCAAAATAAAAATTATTTTAAAAAACTCACAATTTAAATCTGAAATTTGTTAAAAAATAATTAAATGCAAAAAATTGTTACTAAAAAAATCATAGACTATACTTATTTTGGAGAAAAATACATTAATATCTCTTTAAGTCTGCTAAAATTATAAAAAAAAAAAATCTTCTCATTTCAAAAACCTCCATTTCATTAAAATTTTTAAAATTATCAAGAAATATTTTAGTAAATAAACTTTATCTAAAAAATCTGGCCTTATAAATTTATAGTTACAAATTTATCTCCATAATTTAATTGTCTGTTCTCTTTCTTTATGTATAATATGTCCATCCTCCATTTCAAATAATTAGGAAATAATAATATTGAATGATTTTTTAAATACCTGATTTAAAATTAGTAAATTTGTAATGAAGTAAAAAATATGTCAAGTTCAAAGTTCAAAAAAATATTAAAAATGTCACTAAATTTATGTTAAAGAAGAATACTTTGATCCAAAAAAAAAATTTAGTAAGGTAACTCTCAGATGAAAATAATAATTGGAAAATAGAAGAAATGTATGCATAATGAGACTTTTAATTTTAGAGCAAGTTTGTGTTAATTTTTTAAATAAATAGAATACCTCCATATTTAATTTAGAATATAAAATTGATCTTTTTTTTTTATGTTTTCTATAAAACATTAAAACTGGTTGGTGGAGACTGGTGACTTGTGACTGGTGACTGGTGGTGGTGGGTTGAAGAATACTGCGTGTGTTGGTTTCGGCGATTTGATAGGAAAATCGGATTTGAACAGTAGTTAATTGGACTTGACCAGTATTTTCATAAAAAATGGGTGTTTATTTCAACGATTGGTTTTAAGTTAAAAAAAGTCATAAGTTGGAAAAAGTCATAAGCTTTAAAATGAAGCTTATTGGAGCTTATGTGCCTTTGTGTGTATAAAAAAATATTGATTAGAGTATTTTCATATTTTTGGGATCAATGAGATACTCAAAATCACTTCTAATCACAAAACTTCTTTTATGAAAAATGTTTTAAATAATTTTCTCTTTCTTTATATAGTAATCTTCAACTAATTAGAAAATACTGTGGGATAAGAGTTTAGACAAGTTTTGAGTTTTGTTAATATATGACTGTAGAAATATAGAGAATAATTAATAATTAAATTTAATCAGTTTAGATTTATTATTTAGTTGTTTTATGATTTTATAATCAATTTTTTTAAACATGTCATAAATTAGTTTCTTTATAGTGTTTTTACCCATTAAATTTAGTTTAAATAATTTATTTGAATTATTAGAGGTATTATTGAGATTTTAATCGGTGTATTTTGTTAGATTTTGAGCTATGTGAAAATATGAGTTATGATTTAATATTTAAATTAGAGTTTGATATAATTTATAAGATTTAAGCTTGAGGTGCACAGTAGAAAAGATTTTTGGAGTGTACCAATTTAAATTAGAGTTTGATATAATTTAATTAAAATTGTACCATTACCAAATTTTCAAAGTTAATTTTTGAGAAAATTGTGAAAAAATCCCTCCGTGTGTAGATATCTTCCCAGGTCCTATTGGCAATTAAGTTGCCAGTGAGGACTTTTTTCACAATTATCCGTTCATTTTTTCATTTTTCATAATTTTTTTAATTTTTTTCTCTTAATTAATACAAAAGTCACTTATACAAAAGTCAAACCAAACATCCTAATTTTTACATAAGTTACTTATCCAATCGCTAATCTAAACACTCATCATTTTACCCAATTTAACTTTTTTCCAATTTTAAAATTCTATAAATTTAAATAAAAATAAATTATTTATCCAATCACTAAAACAAACACATCCACGGCCAATTGTTGATTGTGATCGGTTTCATAATGTATAGCTTACTATCTTGGAAGGAAAAAAAAGAATAATTAAATGGGACACTGACACTAAATTTTCTTTTCTTTTTTTTATAAAAAAACAAAATAAAATTAAAGCAACTAGAGTTGACAGGCTACATAGAGGCAAAATGATGAAATGAGACCTTGAGAAATTATATGGAATAAACCTGACACTAACCAAAAAAAATCAAAAAATAATTTCAAGATTTCTTAAAAAGTGATATTAATATTTGATGAAAGATTTAAAGGATGTTGGAGGAAAATTTATCCACACAGAAAATAGCTAGTTAAAGAGGGTGAAGAACTAGATCGTCACACTAAATTTTCCTAGAATGAATGAAGCTCAACAAGTCTAAATTCAACAGTTAAAACTTAAAAAGCATTTTCTCTTTTTGTTTTTTTGTATTTTATCGTTAGATTATGCAAAACATTGCAAATTGTTTTTGTCCTGTAATGAGTTAAAAAAAATAACAAATAAGTTAAGGAGTTATACAATCTTGCTAAATTGTCTTTATAATATCTTCTTTTTACTCCTTAGTTTTCATGTGAGAAACAAGATAAAATCACTCACTAATGATTTATTAAGGGTGAGATTGAAAAAATATTTAACTGTACACTAGCATTATAAAATAACTACTACAGTCGAAAAATAATTTGCCCACGCATTAAACAAAATGGGGTGGAAAGACTAGGGCAATAATTAGCATTCTGAAATATAAAATTGTCCAAAATTTTTGTATTACAATATATTTAAGCAAAATTATCCTATTTATAATTTATAAACCATGCAATTTTTATCAATTTGGTCAAAATAAACTTTCTTTAAATAAAGAATAGAGGTCAAATCTTAGTATTTGAAGACTTAGCTTTACTTAAATTAGTGTATGTTTATAAATCTATTGGATCAGATTAACACATGATTTTAAACAAAATATTATTAAATAATTTTGTAAAAAAAGTTACCAAAAAAAAAAAGCACTTTTACAACGAGTTAATAATACCAAGGAAGAAATTAGGGAGAATTACACTTAAGTCTCAAAGAAGAAAATAAATGAAGAAATGATCTCTAGAGATTGTAAAATAAAAAAATAGTTCCATTAACAACTTCAGGAGCATGTATTGACAATTCGTTAACAACTCCATGAGCATATATTGACAACTCCATGGGACCATTTTTTTATTTTACAATATCCAGGAATTATTTTTTTATTTCTCTTCTTATTTGGAACTTGAGTGTAATTCTCCCAAGAAATTAACTAGAAGACAAAAACTTATTGAGACTTAAAAAACAAAATACTCCTTTCCATCCTTAATATAAAACCTAGTTAACTATTTTTTATAGAGGAAAATACTTACATCAAGTTTCTTATATTTATTTTTTCAAATTCTTCAATCACATATGATCATGTGTCTTATTTTTGAATTATTATCGATTAACTATAAATCCAAATGCAAGAAATAAGATACATGATCATGTGTGATTAAAGAACTTGATGTAGGTATGATCATTTGATAGATTAAAAAAACTAAATAAATTATTTTAAAGTATTTATATTTATGGGTTTTTTTTTACAAACCAATTTGCCTAAGTTATAAATCTAGTATGTAATTTAATGATACATAATATATGTTATAATTAAGTTGTTTATTTAGTTTTTTTATCCATTCATAAAAGTTAACTTGGTTAAGGATGGGGAAATATGCTGTTATTGATTTTTTTTTTTTAAATTATATTAGTGATAGTGATCGAGATATATCTCCACATTAAATGGTTTTTGTCATTTCTTGTTGACGGTGAGATCTTGAAACCTTGGAAGGATCGCCACCCATGTGATGCAGCAAACGACACCAGTCTTATTCTTCTTCCGTGATTATTCCATCCACGAGTTCTTTGCGAGTTATTGAAAGTTATACGGAACAATGAACTCCACAAATCACTGAATCAGTGATTCAATGGTCAGTGGCTATGGTTTACAACAGGATTAAACTCTTAGGTCAAAAATGTAATTACATATAATCTAACAAAATATAATTTCTAAAACACAATGACTGTTAATTTTTTTTTAAAACTCAAAACGAGGTGGTACCATGCTCAATAAGGAAATGAAGAAAAACAAAATCTGATTTGATTAATTCGTCCAAAACTCTAGATCGGACTGATTAAGGGACTAATTTATCAGTTTATTAGTTTGACTAGTGTCACGCCCTTATTTTAATTTCACATTTATCAGAGTATTCGCGGAAAACGATATGCGGTTCGGTAGGCAACACAGGAATAGCATAACTATACTGATAATATGTACATGATTACGGAAATTCCCCTCAGGGATTCGTACCTGATAATTACAATTAGTGTAGCCGCACAGGGCTACTTGGGTGTCTAAACTCGTCCCAGTGAAATGGAGACTTCTTCCCATCTTCATTCCACTACTGTAATCCCCTCGTACGGTACTCTGCATTGTTGTTTGCATAACTTCTTTCGTCTCCTGTCTAAATTGTTGGTAGGGGAGGGTGAGATTCGAGAGAATCTCAGTAGGAAACAGATACCATAATGCATGCATGATTGATGCTATGTGTATGACATGTTAGCTTTATCTAGATGTATGCCTCATAATGATATTTCTGCATGCTCAATGTTTCATACAACAAGACTATGCCACAGCGAAAACAGAAATAGAGCTTCATTTATTCACATATGCTATACACAATCAAGTAAAGCAATCACATACATCATTACACAAGCAAATATATCAAATACATGCAAGTAAGGTAAGTCCCCTACCTTAACCCGTTTCCGCCTCGAAACGCGTGCCTCGATCTACGTGCAAACAGCTCAGGGCTTCATATTCGATCCTACAATGTCAAATGTACTATTTAGACACTTCCATAGTGTTTCTGGGAGTTATATGAGTCTATCTTGAAAATTTACCAAAATGCCCCCGGGACCCCGGCCCGGCTGTACTTTTCCCGAAATTTTGACATGGGCTATTCTTACATATTTTCACCCAAAGAATCCATTTCTGAACTCGGAATTATCAAATTCAATGTCAAATTACGAAATTGCCCTTGGCAGCCCTACTTTTAGGGTTTTAGGGGCATTTCTGTAATTATGCTTTCTCGGCCTTTTCCGAAAAAGTGCCCAACTGTAACCCCACCTATTTTCGCCCACTGAATCCAATGGAATCATCAAATCATTGAAAATCCAACTCTAAGACCCATTTACAATGCTGGCCGAAATATATAGGTTTTAAGGGAAAAATCGGGGTTTTTCGGTTTCGGCTCCGTAAACACGTTCCTTTATACTCCTAACCACTTTATTGACTATTCCATTAGGTTAAAACTACCATTTAGTATCAATTTGGGCAGCATAACAGCCCCACATACCCATTTCCAAAAATTAAAACCAATGGCAATCCGGCGAAATTTCACCGATTAAATTGCCCACAGCAGCTAGAATAGTCAATATACGAAGGTTTGGAAGTTACCTCAAGCTCCAACAAGATTTTCCCAAAAATGGTAGAAAAACCTAACTTTGAAAACACCAAATTTGAGCTTTCCAAACCTTAAAGAACAAAGAGGAGTGGTTTAGGATCGGAGTTATACGCGTTAGGAGCGAAATCGTCGGAGAAATCGGCTTACCTTGTGATTTTTCTTCTCCTTTCTCTCTCTACAATTCCACACCTTCTCTCTCTATATGCAGCTTGCTGAACGTCAGAAATGAGCTAGGGAGGAAGATGATGACTTTTTATTTTAATATCTAATATTATATTTTATTTATTTGATAATTTCTCAATTTTCGGATTTTTACAAAATTCTGGCAGATTTCTGCCCAAACTTTGAAAAATCATAACTAATTCTAGAAAAATCGAAATGAGGTGATTCCAAAGCCTATAAAACCCTTATTGAGTCTAGATTCAAGGAAAAATATAGACTTTTGCTTTCTGGAATCACAAAATTCCTAGAATTTCAATCTTTGCTCATTGTTCCAGAAATTTCACAGTTTTTCTGTGTTGACTTCAAAAATTCATATCTTTTTTTGTAATCCAAAACCTTATGATAAGCTCACTGCCTCATAGGCGATTTTATCGAAAACATAATTACTTTCTCCAAAATTCATCATTTTACTTTCTTAATACCCCGAAGATATTAGAATCATTAGGAAATATATTTGGGACATCTACTAAATCGGGGCTTAGTAGTCCACTCAATTTAGGCTTATTCCAAAGCTTCCAATTCCAAAATTTGGGATATTACAACTAGTCAATTTAATTAGGAAACATGAATTTTTTTTTGAACTAGTGAAGCATGAAATTAGATTAAAGACAGAGTAGTTTAACGCAAACACTTTAAATATTGTGATTAATTGATTAAACCCTGGAAATCAAAGCCAAGTTGAAAACTAAAGGAAATTAACTGTTCTTTTTTTTTTTTTTTCCATTTAGAATGACATATACTAACAGTTTGAAATTACAAGTGGAACTAAACTTGTAACCTACTACCATGAAAACTAACACATTAACTAGAAACCAATGCATGAAAAATGTTTTGAAATATTTTCAAACAATGAAAAATATGATTTATGCAGATTTCATATGATATGAATGATATGTAAACTATCAGTTCAACATATTTAATCAATAAATAGTTAAAATTTAATTAGGATAACGATCAAATTGTTATGATTTAAAACTTTCATGACAAAATTTAACCCTGAAGAACTTCCAAAACAAAATTCCTCAACTTCATTAACTTTCAGGGCAAAACCGCCATTTAACTTTACAAAAGTCATGCCAATACTTCATACTAATTTGCCATTTAAAATATAACAATATTACATAAAATATTGAAAGAATTCTAAAAAATACTATTTAAACTTCAAAATCATGTTAATAAGAAACGTAAAGGGATTGATAAAAAGAATAATGGGATTGACAATACAAGTTCTTGTTAAATTACTAATTTGGGATTTAGAAGTTGAAGTGGTATTTTTCTAAAATTTCTCTAAAATATTCCAAAAAATATTAATTTAAAAATTAGAAAACTTTACTTAAAAAACAAAAATATGTCTAAGAAAAAAATTAAAGTTTGAAGAATACGTTGAAAACATTTATAAATGTATTCAAAAAAACAAAACATTTATAAATAAATAATACAAGTATCATTTATTATGAAAATAAATACGCGTAGAGATCAGTCAAGTCTAGGTGATGCTTCCAGAGTAGTAACCCCACACTCCAAAAGTCAAAAACAAAATCTGCTCTCATTTCATTTCATTTCATTTCTTTCCCTCCTCTTTCTTCCTCTTTCTCCCTCACCGACGACCCCCGTTCTTATTTGCTCCCTCTCTCTCTCTCTCTCTCTCTCTCTCTCTCTCTCTCTGTGTATATATATATATATATCTATTTTCCCCGGAAAACAAAAGAGAGGAAGGAAAATCTGTTGCCTAAATCTCTCTCCAGGTTGCTGCATCAGGTGATAGCAAGCCCAGAAATTTCAGTCCTATTCTGTTGTGTCTGAATCCTCTCAAGGTACCATATAATTTATCATTTAGTTTCGATCACTGTTATTATATATATATATTGCTTCTTCTTCTACTTATGATCTGTGTATATATATATATATCTTGTGTCTGTGTGTGTCTTTCTTTTTTTCTTCCTTCCTCGCTTTGATGCTCTGATTGATTTCTGTCTCTGTATGCCTCCGAGAGAGCTAATCCATATATATATATATATATATATAGATGTCAGCTTCTCTGTTATTTTCCTTATTTTCAAAAATTTTCTCGGAGGTAAAAGTGGTGTTGCTGAAACAAGATGAAGCGAAAACGAAAGAAAATCACTTGGGCGGCAGAAAAAGAATAAAAAAATGCAGAACATATCATCCGAGGAAATAAAATAATGTTAGGGCTTGTTTGTTTAAGCGTTTTGTATAGGAAAAACGCACTTATTACGCAAGCCGAGAAAAAATTCCTCTCACATACTTACCTCGTATACCGTGAATCACGAATTATAAGCACGTTTTGAATAAAAATAACCCATTCCAAACGCACACTTAGAGAAAGAAACCCGCCTTTCAACTGTGAAAATGAAATATTTCATGTCTAGAGAGAGAAAAATTTTGTTTTCCATTCTTACAAGAAAAATATCTATTTAATTTTCCGAAATTATGAAAAAATTATTTTCCTTCTTTAAGCAAATTTTTTAAAAATATTTCTTATTCATAACTTCTTTAAATTATTTACATATTTCATTTTATAAAATTCACTCAAATATTTCAAAAAAATTAAAATAAAATACTCAAATTTTTATAAAAATGTATTAAGATTATACAAGCTTCCCTTCTTCAATCAATATATAAGATAAGGCTATATAGTTTGGTCAAAATTCACATAAATCACTAAATCAGTATAACATATTTTTTCTATTTTGAGAAATTATAATTAAGTTAAAAAGCTCTATAGAAATTTACTGTATATATAGATGGTATAATAATGGGTAGGTGATTTATGACCCAAAAAAAAATTAAGCTAAAAGGCCCCATAAAAATTTACTCTAAATGTGTAAAGCCAGCTAAATGCTTGAGTAGGTGTGGATTGCCTTATAATTAAAAGTCCATAAAACTCATTAATTAGGGAAGACCCACATGCTTAACAAATTCCATTATGTTCCCATCCATTGGTTCTTTTTCACATGATTAAGAAATGTGTTTATTTGCTTTTCCTGATTTACGTCAGTGTCGGTGGCCTGTCCCACCAAAATAGTTTCGTTAGTACAAGTTTGAGACCTGATTGGAGGCCTTTTGTGATGATATGAACCCAACATATTCCTAAATCATTGTTTTTTGTTTTCAACAAAAACAAAAAAAGGGATAAGGATACAAAAGTCCCCATCAATTCTCCAAATCCCAATTTAAAATCCAAAATAATCTAATCACTCTAAAATTTTTAGACATTAGTCTATAATTAAATTTTGTAGTAAAAAATTATTTAATGGCATGTTTGGTTAGATTCTATAGGAGGGGATTATATATATAATCTTGATACAACAGAATGATTTCATTTAAAGGATAAAATTTTAATTTATCAAATGATAATAATAATTAACGTAGTAACAATTAATTTTAATGCATTTTTTTAATATTAATTATAACAATACAAATTAACAATGGAACAAATTTAATTTAACGAATGACAACAATGAAGGCATATGGTGACAACTAATTTTATTGAGGGTAATTAGGCTATTTGAAACAAAAAAAAACACTTAATTTCAGAATAGTTCCCAAAAACTTCATAGAAATTAAGCCATTTTCAAGGATTATTCTTATATTTTGATACTTTAATGGCCTTTATTTGTCTTTCTCCCTTTTATAATAATAAAATATTCACACAGATAAATAATAATTTTTCAATTTTTGAATATTTTATTTTATTTTTATTATGTTTTACTATGGCTGAAATATATGTAGAAAAATATTAAAGGAATTTTAACTTATTTAGAAACAAATAAAATATATAAAGAAATCTTTAAAAATAAAAAAGATATGAAACTCAAGATAAGTTATACTTTTATTATTTATAAATAATGTGAATTTTTTTATAAATCTAGCAGGTTAGGGTTAAAACTTAAAAATTTAAAAGAGACTTTATAAAGTTAAAGGATTAAAATAAAAAAATCTTGTGTGAAGTTAAAAAAGAGAGCATATTTTTTGCCAATAGAAAAATGTGTTTAACTTTCATTGACAACAATACCTTAAGTACTACTAGTTAGGAAAAATTTCAACATAAGAAGTAATTTGTTTCAATTTAACTGAAATTTTATAGTGGAAGGCCAACAATTTTCATGAAATTCGGAAAGTCCTAAGTTCTATATGCCGATTTCAGACATGAATTATTATGTGATCCTTATCTTATCAATCATGCAGTCTGAAGTCTTCTCTTCGGTTATTATTGATATCTGGAGAGTGCCCCAAGATTCTCACTTTTATATTATTGAGTTGAAATTATTTAGAGGCTGCAATTTTTTTTTAAAAAAGAAATCAAACATAATGTAATGAATTAATATCCATGTATACATTTTTTCAACAATCTTAATTAAGAAGATCCAAAATAATAATCCGAGCATGTGAGGTTTATGTACTTAATGGTGAGCCATCAGGCCCCACATATTACCTCATGAGGCACACTCTTTTTTTTAAAAACCTTTTTGGGCCAACCTTTTTATTATCATTATCTTTATTGGATAGAAAATTATTTTTCTTTCTTCCTCTTATTTCATTATTATAATTATAACATGATTGCTTTCTTTTACTTCTATATGATGTGAAAAGAATCATCATAATTAATCACATGACCATGCGTTTTTTGTGCGTATGTAACTATTGTGTATGGTTCATATTATAAGTCATATTTAATTATATTAAAATTAAGAAAATGTGGTAGACTAACTTTGTATAAAAACAAAATATTTTTTCAATAATGACCTATTAAATGGATATTAAGTGACCGTTTGGGAAACAATTAAACCGTGGTTTTAGAAGTTCTTCACTTCTTGCTCATTTGGGACAATTTATTTTTGACTTATAAGTGTTTATAATTCGTGATTTACGGTATACGAGATAAATATGTGAGAAGAGTTTTGTCTCAACTTATATAATAAGTGTTATTTCTTAAAAGTAAGCTATTTCAAACACTCACTAAAAATTTCTTCTACATAGCCTTTCTTTAAGTTAATTACCGTACTAAGACTAGCTGCCTGATTGGTTGCTTTTAAGGACTAAAGGATGGGAACTTAGATTTCATCCCAATATTTAAGCATACTTGGTCAACTTTTACATCCCAGAATCAACATTTCTAATAAATCAAAGCTTGTCAATTTTTTAGGAATGAGAATTGCTAATAACATGACATGAATGCCCTTTCCACAAAGCTAGCATTCTCATTTGGAACATACTATTACTATCCTTTTCTCTCCCTGTTTTATTTCCATTGTTGCCCTCTTACTTTCTCACATTACATCCTCGAGAGACCTGAATTTACCATCATGTCCTCACTATATATCATTCATTAGAGCTGTTCATGCAACCCAGAAATCCAGTCAGTCTTTATATCTATATGAAATATGACATTTATATGTTGCCACACTGTTATGAGTCGTGAACAATACACATTGTCTTGGGTTCTGTTTAAAATCTAAGACCTATATATTCTAATTTCAATTAAGGAAAAAATTACATTTGGAGGGATACCTTTAATTACGCATGAGGGACTATAAATACTATTCTAGGACCCGTTTGATACGCTGAAATTGATTTTGATGGAGATGGATTTGGAAATAGATATGAAGATGAATTTAAAAGTGTATTTGGTTTGTCATAGAAATGAGACATAATTTTTTAATTAAAATATGCATCGTTTGTGTTAAAAGTCCACAATACTCTTCATAATTTTTTATCCTAACTTCCTAAGAACTATCTTTTCCATCTATTCGTCCACAATACCCATCTGTTCGTCCAAAAAAAGGACCCATCTTTGCCACCACCCTTGATGAAGCTCGTGAAGCCTCTACCGTCAAAGCTCTTCACTCTTCAAAACCAATCAGCCACTAAACACTACTAGAATCACCATCATTGACACCATTACTCTGCCGTTGTGGCCTATTGAAGCTCGTGACGTCCTCGTTGCTGCCGGCTCTCACAACCTCCCCCACTATTATTGTCATCTCCTCCCCAGATCCTTGTTACCATCACACAAAAAGAAAGTTGATGGTCGTTGTTGTCATCGAAAAAGAGGAGGGTAGTCAGAGATGAGGATGAAGAGAAGCCATATCTCACTACCTCCCCACTATCATCATTGTCTCCTCCCTATGTCCCTGCCGCAGCCGCACAAGTAGGAAGTTGTTGGAGGAGGCCACCGTCGCTGTCGACGCCAACAAAAGGGAAGGTTGCCAGCAGTGGTGTGGGCAATTGTCAGCGGCGAGGTGAAAGGAGGAGGTACATGGTGGGATGAGGATCAAGGGATAGAGGCAGGGGTAAAAATGGGTGTGATGGAAATGGAATTACAAATATAAGGTTTAGTGATGGAAGTTATTTTGGTGGAATTGGCCTATTTAGCTTCAACATGGAATTGGAATTGAGACTCAATTCTATCATATCAAACAAACTTTTTCATAGAATTGAGATTCAATTCCATCATACCAAACAAGCCCCAAAAATTTCAAAGAAGAACCAAAAGCTCTTGATGTGAAATAATATTTTTAATTAAGTGAACAAAAATGCCCCTCCCCACCATCATTATAACTGATGAGTGATGATGGAGCCAGCAACGTAACACAATCTTCATCTCCTATCCTGAAACTATTTTAACACACCATGCATATACTTTTATTGAATGGTTTTGATTAAATTAAAAATAATTAACCTTGCTTACTCAAAAACATATAACATTTTTTTGAATTGTTATTAAAAACAATCCCATGAGAGACTCTAATGAAGGCCCAAGAATTATATCAAACTCAAAGCCTAATCTAAACATGTAGGAGGAGATCTAACAACATACTAAACAAGTTGGCCATGATCATTATCCCTTTCATATACATTTAGCAATAAAATATTCGTTGGAGCCAAATATATCCTATTAAGGTTCTGGTCCTAAGCAAAATGCCTTAGGACCTATTTAGACTTAGTCTCCGACATATCCAGTTGTATCCTTGATATTGTTAGATACTTGGATTAGATTGAGATTATATGATATAGATAGTATCTACTATTTAGGCCATTGTCATATATGATTGTATATAAGTTGAAATAAAACTCTTCTCACATATTTACATAGTTCATCGTAAAATCATTTTCAAAAACCTAATCCAAAGACTAAGTAGCCTAAATTACTCTCCTTATTAAATTGTCTTTTTAACCCTACATCAAATGCGTAGACCACGACTAATAAATTTGATGGAACTTTTGAGCTCTATATTTTAGGGTTGGGGACTTTCATTTGGGTGGGTGATTGAAGTTCCTACGTATAACTTGCAATAACGAAAACTAACTATAAATGGCAATAATACCACACCAGGATTCCAACATATGGCCCACCCATATGGAGACTTAAGATCTTAATGTTACAAATATGCTAAAACACGAATTATCTGCTACTTACATCATATCAATGTAAATTTTACCAAGTATGCTAAAATACAATCTTCAAATCAATAGCATATATGGGATTAGCACTCCAGTATGCTTTTCCCTTGTACTTAGCGATCGAGAACTTTCATCTAAAAACGGTAAACTTCATGGGTGAGATATATGTAAATCCCAGTAATAAAAAATATTATTTTGTTGACAATGAACATGAATAGAGTATACATGAGATATGATAGAAATTATATGCATGTGCTACCATGAACATGGGCTATGTGAATATATTAGGAAATTTCCTTGTTAATGCATATATAAATCTGCAAGGCTTTATGCTATGTTTGGTATCATGGAATTAGGATGGAGGAAGTGGAAGTGGAATCAAGATATTTATTTGTTTGGTACAAGAGAACTCACTTCTTCATGGAAACCACTTCCATAAAAAATGATGGAAGTCAGTTCCATAGCTCCACCTAAGGACTTGGTTCTAGTTCCATGGAACTCATCGTCTTGACAATTTTGCCCATCACCCTTCTTCTCTGAAGAAACCAAGGACACCTGAGCATGAAGGAGGATGGTGCAAGGACGGCGTGACTTTAGATTTGTGATGAAGCATGTTCGTTGTCTTCTCCATCTCGCTCTTCAGATTTGCGATTGCGATGGTGAAGGCAAACGGTGAGGAGGATGACAAAGCTTCGTGTTTCTGGTTCTGTTCTTCAGCCTCGACATCTGCGTTTTTTGCTGTCTCTTCCTTCTCCGCAGGAAGACGTGTTCTAGTTCCTTCAATGCCTTCTCGATTCTGATGTTTGACTTTGACGAGCTTGTTGCTCTTCCCGATTCTTGTTACTTCTCAACTTTCTGATCTTCGATATGTAACTCATTCTGCCCCTTCAATATACGACCCCTACAATCTCCGTGTCCTCTCTTCTCGATTCTTGTTTTCTATTTTCTAATTCAATTTTTGGTTTATGGATTGTTATTCTTCTTCTTCTTCTTGGTGATTTCTGATCTGCGATTTCATTGCCCCGATTTGGTCCTTGTTTGTTCTGCACGGTGGTGGTCAGGTGGAGGTTGGGGGCGGCAGTAACATGGCTGGAGGTGGAAGGGACTTTTTTTTTTTGGGAATTGAGGGTGTTTTGGTATTTTTATATTTAAAAAATATATTTTAATTACAAATTATATCTCACTTTCATCATCATACCAAACATGTTTAAAAACTCAATTCCAATTCTTCTTCCACTTCCAATTCCAATTGCACATCCGCTTCCGCTTCCATAAAAAAACTTTTTCATAATATCAAACGGGACATTAGGGTTTAGTTTGGGGAAAAAAAGGTTTTAGGGTTTAGGATATAACCTAATGTTCTCATGGGCTACAACGTAACCCATGATCCCTCACGTTCTCAAGCTACAAACTCAGTGCGTTTATATATAAAGTGCGTAGGGTCATTATTTCACGCAATAACGATTATTGTACATAATGCTACAATATGGAAAAATGCTAATTTACCTTGCCCTTTAGTATAGGTAGCCTCCAAACTAGTACGAGTAGTATTTTCTAATAAAGGTGGATTATGATACACACACGCACGGATATATATATATATATAAATTGTGGACATGAACCATGCAAATGCATGAACATGAGTTATATTCCTCCAGTTTTTAATATAAGACATATTTACTTAATTTGATTATATTAAAGAAATTAGTTAATATGACATGTATTTTCTAAAATACCCTAATTATCTTCTTTAATTTCCTCATTCCTTTTCCTCTTTAATCATTTTTAATGAGAGTATCAATAGGGATAAATTAAGAAAAGATTGATAAATATAAAAAGTATGTGTTATATATAAAATTAAGATCAACCCCCAAATATGTCTTATATTAAGGACCAGATGAGTATCATAATTGCCTTAATTATCCACGTGATAGAAAAACAAACTCAATGATGTCATTAATTAGTTTCGTCTCTGTTTTTTTGGGTGAACAATTAGTTTCGTCTTTTATATTGTCGTTTTTGTAGTTCGACATAGTATTATACAACAGCCCACTTGCGTTCACCCTCGGCTTGAAGGCTCATTCAATTACTTCTAATTCATTTTTGCTTAATTAAACTATCTTTGGTTTTTGGCCAAAGAAAAAAAAAACACACTTTCATAGGCCGATGTCCTCAAGTTGGTTGGCCAATTGGCAATAAGCTTCCATATCAGTTTTGAACCGAAGCATGTTTACGTAGTTGTGAAGTGGGACAAAATAAAATGTTGTGCCTAAGATTTTTGCAATTTAGACAAATTTTAACACTTGCATTTTCACATTTCACTTTTTTTTTTTTTTTGAGTTAAAGGGGTAGGATCTAACAGTCTGAGATTACAAACGGGATCGAACCCGCAACCTTTCTTTTATACAAGAGTATCTATACCACTAGCCTTGAGGATCCATGTACATTTCCTTAGGGTTGCTTGTTAGAGAAATTTCACCATAGTATAATATTTTATGAGTATTTTTGCACATAACCCATTTAATTACCTGTATGGGTCTCACATCCCTTAAGGGATAATTGGCCTCCATTATATATTAGAGATTTTTGAATCGTTTTTTAGAGTTGATAGATAAAATTGCACCATACTAAATTTTAAATGTCAGGAGCTACTCACAGAATACTTTGTGGGTGTTTTTACACCTTAATCCATTTTTCTTTAGTATATTCCTTTGATTGTCTTTTCTTGCTTTTAACAATGCTGAACTAATCAGGTGGATCTTTCTATTACACATAAGTTGAAGAACAAACTAAATTATTTGTGGTTGACAACTTTTCTGCAAATCTTATATTTGATATTGATGATATAGGTGTATATATATGTTTAAACATTACACGGAATGTGTATATATATGTTTAAACATTACACGGAATTTCCCTTATTGCTTAACCTTATTAATTAGGTAGAGACCATGTGTATAATTTTATCCATACAAACAAGAAAGTTAATTGTCAATGAAGACTGATCCCCTTTTTAAGGATATAATTTATACAGCATAAAAATTTGGGTTGATAATTTTATGTATATATTGTAGCTAGTACTCTTTGTTAAATTTGTTATAACTATTGGAGTGTATATATATGTGTTTGGTTTCAGTTTGAAAAACCAAAACATGCACTAAACAATTCTTAAGACTTAATTCACATTATTTTTTGGTTGTAATAGGTCACATGAAATCACAATCCAAAAAAAGGATTTGAAGAGTCTCAATTGAATGATATTAACCATTAGAATGTGATTTAATAGTATTAAGGGGTTAGAAATTTTCCTCTTTTAAAAATTAATAAATAAAGGTTTTTACTTCAACACCATTAAATCCTAATCCACAAAGAAGAAAAGAGAGCTCATTATTTTACCTTACTTCAACATCATTAAAGGCTGAGCATAGGCTTTTTTCCTTTTCCTTTTCCTTTTTTGGCCTATTTCTTTTTAGAGTATGTGGCTGTGATTTCTCCTTTTTCTTTTGTGATTAAACTTTTTGTACAAAATGCATTAAGTTTATAAGAAACAAACACTTGTCACACTTTGTGGCCTCATCATCCCCTTATGGATGACGGACCATTGCTACAAGTACAATAATGCACCTTTTTTGTTGATTACAATTAATTATAATTTATTTAGTCATGGTTAAGAGAAATGGGCATAATTTACTTTAGATTTTATTAGTATTATTATTATTATTATTATTATTATTATTTAAAATCTTGTCTCAAAAAAAATTCCTTAATGCAAATTATTTTAAGTTCTCATTATTTTAAAATATAAAATAAATTATAGATTTATTATAATTTAAAAAAATTCTTGACATGGACATGTCTTTTATCACTAATGTGATTAGTTTGCATTTTATAAAATAAATAAATATATATATTCTATGACTTTTCTTTGTACAAACTTGAATTGACTCAGGCTCTGTTTGTGTTAGCGGCGAGAGATGAGAGAGAAGAAGCATGGTGAGAGAGATATTTAGGGCATGTTTGTTTGGGCGTTACGATTGCTTATAAGTTGTTTTTTACGTAAATCGAGACACAACTCCTCTCACATACTTACTTCGTATACTGTAAATCACTATTAAAAAGCAACTTATAAGCAATCGAATTGCTAAAACAAACATGCCCTTAGTGTTTGGCATAGTGTTTTTTTTTATTTGACTTTCGGGTCCAAATGCGTGAAATCAGCAAAGCTACTTTGTGCGTGTTTGCAAACATCAAAATCATGGTTTCAAATCATGGTTTGCGTAATCTGAGATAAAATTCTTCTCACACATTTACTTCGTAAGTCATAAAAATTATTAAAAAAAATTAATTCAAATACACACTTTATGCCGTTTCCAAAATAAAAGCTGGGGCATTGTAGTGGAGAGAGAGGAGGGATATGGATGAAAGAGAAAAGGGTACTGTACCGCATACCACTATTTTTCATAAAAAAAGATAAAATTATGGTAAAAGATTCAATATTCAATAAGACTCATATCTTTTTTAATTATTTTTTATCTTAATTTACTTTTTAAATAATAATTCAAATACATTTAAGTTTGAAAAAAGGTCACTTCTATTATCACTAATTCAAACACAAATCATATTTATAATATGATTTTTCTATAAATCAGGCCGTAAGAAAAGCTAATTCTCCTAGATGCACTCAAAAGGTGGACTCGGTGTCCTGTCCTTTGTGATTTTGTTAGTTTTTGTTTGATATTTCCTTCCTTTCTTTGTCTTTTTCTTTTTTTGAGTAAAAATTGATTTATTTCATTCAAAACGTGGATGATACACTAAAACGTTACAAAAGTCTAGATGCCTTCATCAGAATGCGCCACATCATTACCAGAGTTTTGATGTTTCCTTTCGCCCTTCTCGAATGAATTTTGCTTTATCAAAATAATAAATAAATAAAATTTTCATAATTTAATTCATATAAAATTAAATTTTTTTTATTAGGAATAGATTATTGACTTCAATACATATGAAATGTTAAAAATTTAATCAAAATAAACATAATTAAATTCGATCATTGATATTTATATATTAGTTTTAATTACCCAAGATTATGGGTCAAAATATGTTAGACTCATATTAGGGACCTACAGCTGGTATACTTTAAACCTAATTTAGCTTATTTAGTAAATAAACCAGATTTACTTCAAGTCTATTTAGGTAAATAAGGTAGACAAATCTAGCATCTAAGGATATCGGCTTGACCTTTTATTTATCTTGTTCTTAATTTGCATTATTATTTATATAATATAATCTCAATCAATTTTATAAATTATTATAAACAAATTATCTTATTTATATTATTGTAAACTTCTAATTGTATTGAGTTATTCTCAGATATTATAATAAATGGAATTGTTATTTTGTTGTAAATTTAAATTATATTTATTTAAATAATTAAATTATATGTGATTTTTTTATAGCTTCAAAGCCTATGTAAGACATAAACGAAGGCTTTTAAATAAGGTTAAAGAGTTATACTCCTATATGGTTTTGGAGGTATATGTTTCAAGCATATTTAAAAGCCTATATTTTAAGTGGATATTTAAAAAGATTTTTAGATCATGTTAGGCCTTTTGAAGACTTAGACCTGAGTCTAAAAAAAAGCCAATATATAAGCTCAAACCCAGAATTTTGAATCATGTTTCAGTTTGGGTATATTTGGTTAAAGCTTGTAGCCTGACCTATTTTCACCCTACCCAGGATGTCTCTAACTTGTTATAATCACAAGTTCAGAAAGACTAACCTATTTGATAGAAGAGTCTCTTAAACATATAAACCATATCCGACACACTATTTAAGAGTAGATGCTTCTAGTGACTAACACCACAATACTTCACTTGACCTTTCACTAGTTATAATCCTTTGTTAGTAGACCTCCTTGTGAACATCGGGCTTTCAGTGGAATCCTCTTTATTATAATCATAGGTCCAAAAAGAGAGCTCATTCTAAAAGATTAATAAGGGTAATAAGAAAGAATAAAAAGTAATATGATGTTAGAATTTAATGTAGTTTATAAGGATAATATTAAAAATTATTTTAATTTTTATTAGTACAAGTCAATTAGTTAAACATGACTTGTATTTGTGATCAAAGTAGATATTATAGACCAATGATTTTTTCTAGAAGATGTCCTATATTTTAGACTAAAGGAAGTATGTCACAAAGTATACTTTTCTTTAAAAATGTCCCAATTAATTTTGAATTTTTACCAAATATTTAATCACACTCATAAAACTATTTATATTTAATAAAGGGCATGTGGCAAATCTTTTATATCTAAAAAATTCTCTTAAATATAGGGGCCAAGCGAATAGCTGATCTGTCATTGGTGATCGACTTGTTGAAACTTGAAACATCCAAAACTCCAAGTTATGATATGCTAGAACAGTTGACAAATTGGTCAATTTTTGTCCCAATAATAAAGAAAAAATGATTAAATGCATTTGGAGAAAATGGGTGGGTCCCATATAAGCCAACCTCCTCCGGGAAGCAACAGGGCCCACCACCTGGTGCGGTGGCTGGTCGTCATCTTCCCCTGCAACTCTGTCTGTACGTACACTGTTGCTATTGAATGATTAATAATCTAAAACTCATTTTTCAGCCTTTGTTTGGATTACTACAACAACAATAAAGTGTTTATTTTATTAAGTGGGGTTGGCTATATGGATCGTACGACGTTGTGTTCGTTTGGAAGAGCTTATTTTTGGGCAATAAATGTTTATAATTCGTGATTCACGGTATACGAGGTAAATATGTGAGAGGAGTTTTTTCTCGGCTTGCGTAAATTGGGCTTATTTTCTCAAAATAAGCTCTCCCAAACATACCTATTATTGTGCTCTATTAAAAATCATTGTGCTCTATCAAAAATCATCATTTTTCAGTCTTTGTTTGAATTAATTTTTGAAAAATAGTTTTTATAATTTATAAAATAAATATATGAAAAAAAATTTTCCTTTGAAAAAAAACAAAAAAAATATTTTAAAATCATGATTTTGAGACTTACCGAAAACGACATTAAATAGTTGACCTCAATAGTTCAACTCATTACACTCGGATTATTTCACATTTTCACATGCTCTGTATGAACTGTTCACATTATATATCATTTTATTCTTCTAACAACAAATCCGACAAGAAAATTCAGAAAAACTGACAAACTCACAATTAGCTATGGTGTTTTTGCCTGACTTCTTAAATCTTCTTCTTCCCTCTTCTTCCTCTTCTTTCCCTCCTTGTTTTGCTTCTTATTCTTATTCTTCTTCCTCTTCCTCTTCCAGGTTTAGCTTCATCGTTCGTCTTCATCACTCCGTTATAATGCAACAAATGAAGCAACGGTCTGAGCAACAGCAAAGCCAGGTTTGTGCTTTTGTCTGTTTCTGGTTCCGTTCTTGTTTCTCTCTGCATGTTTGAGTTGACCATTCTTTCTGGGTTTGCTAATTTTGTCTGAAAGTTGTTGGCTTTTTCTGGGTTTATGGTTCTTGTTACAGCAATTTTGGGCTAGAGTGGTTATGCGAAAATGGCTTAATATGAAGCAGTCTGATTACAGCGCTGATCCTGATGACCCTGATGATCCTGATGATTCTAGTGATTCAGACAAGGGAGGTAAGTGACGACATTCCCAGATAAGAAAGAAGGATTCATTTAGTGTCTAATAAGTTCTTGGGTTAACAACATTATTGGTCATCACAGTTTGATCGAATTTTTATTTTGATATCAGCAATTTCAAATTGTTAGTTTTTGTCCATGTAGTTTCATACGTACTTGATCTGAGTTTAAGGTCCAAAATCAAAACTCGTTGCAAGTATAGGGATCCATCATTTAGGATCAAAACTAAAATTTGATCAGACTATGAGGACTAACAATTGTCAAAAGAAGGGTAGCCCAGTACACAAGGCTAAAATAAGGTGTCTGTACCAATGTCAATACGAGCATGACTGCTTCTTAGAGGCAAAGGGGTTTTGCATCAGTTTCTATGCGATCTATTAGAGTTTGAAAAAGTTGAGCCTGGAGTTTTATGAGCATGATATGGATTTCTTAAAGATCACTTTTCAGTTTGGCTGTTTTAGTCTTACACACTCTTTACTATTGTTATGTAGAATGGGGAAGACAATCACGATTTCGAGAGATCAAAGAGGAGGAGGAAGAAGAACTACCTGAATCAAATGGTGAATTTTCCATACAATAAATTCTGATTTATTAAATGGTTTAATTGCTAAACTTTTTCATTTCAATTTTAGACTTTTGCAGTTCAGATTTTCATATATTCAGTGAAATTACAGATTTTCATGTAAGAGTCTAAATCTGAATTTTTATCTAATTACAGTATATCTTCCAAGGTTAAAGAGGCAAAAGTCATTGACTTTTCGGTCACAGTATATAAATAAAAAGGAACTCAGGTGAGACACTTGTGACATATTTATTTGAGAGGAGCAGAAACAAGTTAAAATTTTTGCTGTAAAAAGAAATAAACCTGTATTGTTCAAGCCCCTTACCTGAATTTGCTGAATATTATGTCTTAGGGTATGTGTTGGCACATGGAATGTTGGAGGAAAACTCCCTCCTGATGACCTTGATATTGATGAGTGGATTGGAATCAATGACCCAGCTGATATCTATGTTCTTGGGTAAGTTTTTTGAGTATGCCTATTAAAGCAGAGCTTCAGTTTGTCATTATTAGTATGGCAATTAATCTTTAAGTTAGCATTAGTATACTCTTTAATCCTATTTATAAGGCAGAGAGAGAAGATGTTTTTTGTCCTATTTATAAGTCTCATCATTAAAATTTTCATATGAATGTACAATTTTACCCTTCATTTATTATTGTGCAAACTTCGTTCTCATGTGGTATAGTGTATATTAAATAGGGGTAAATTTGGAAAATCATTAAAGTTGAAGGCCGAGTTAATGCGGTATAAGGTTTTTCATAGTTCCGGTGAAACATATTGGAAATGTCTTATAAATAGGACCAAAGGAGTATTTATCTTTTAATAACATGACAATGAATTACTCTAAGTCTGAAGAATGAGCTGCATTGTTTCCTATGTTTATGAAGATGCATTCTGTAGGCATGACTAAAAACGATTCTTTACATTGCAGTTTTCAGGAGATTGTGCCCTTGAACCCCGGTAACATCTTAGGAGCTGAAGATACGAGCCCGGTTCCAAAATGGGAAAACATTGTCCGGGAGACACTAAATAGAGTTCGATTCACACCATCAAAGGTAAAATCCTTCAGTGATCCTCCTTCTCCATCAAAATTTAATCCACCAGAAGATGCGCCAGACATAGAAGAAGAAATATTGCTCGAAAGTGACAGTGAACTCGAAGAAGAAGTCCATCCATTGGAAGAACAACAGGAAATTTCTGATGGGCCTGTCACTGAAAAAATTAGGGATACAGGTTTGCAGGCTACAGATGCTGCTGATATAGTCAACTCAAGCATGCCCAGTGACCTAAATCTTCAGAGACAAGTTTCTTCTCCGAGGAGATTAAACCGGTTAAATTGTTTCCGTGATGAAGACTCATCAGATAATATAGAAACTCCATTCAACCAGCAGACTGCTAAACAACTATCCAGAATGCTTAGTGGAACTGAAAGGATTGGTTTGAGCTGGCCAGAGCCACCTTTAAATTTGCTCTCTCAGAAAGTATTGGATAGACCAAGTTCATTTAAGTCAATCAAAAGTTCTAAGACATCAAAGTCTTTCAAAGGATATAACTCTTTCAAAGGGTACAACTCTTTCAAGTCAAACATAGATGTAATACCATCAGAAATAGCTTTGCTTGCAGAAACTGACCTTGAAGCTTTAATGAAGTGGAAGAGAAAATCGCCATATGTTAGGATAATTAGCAAGCAGATGGTTGGGATTTTCATCACTATCTGGGTTCGTCGAGGCGTGCGTAAACATATTCACAATTTAAAGGTGTCAAACGTTGGTGTTGGAGTTATGGGCTATATTGGTAACAAGGTCTGTTTTCAATGTTCCCTTTCATCCAAGAATATTCTTTTTATTCCTTACTATATGGTAGTTCATTTTCTGTTTATTTTCTCTATTTATTTTTTTTTATGTCCTTTGCTTGCCTCCCCTTGTTACAAACTTTCTTTAACAATCTGTTTATTTTTATTTGTAAAGTGTGAAAATTTATTTTGGCCCCCACATGTGTTTACTTCTAGATCTGTCTCTGAGCGAGTATGAGTATCATAGTAGTTTCTTCTAGGATTTTTTTTTCCGAATTGTTCATTTCTAAAGTGATGTAAAAGTGTTTGTTACATAATCTGGGCATTGTTTGTTACCCAATTGCTTGTAATTGTTATTTTAGTTTCCTTCTACTTTTGTTTTTTATGCACAAGATTAAGAGTCTTTAGGAATGTTTGATATTTGATATGCTGTAGAGCTAATCATTTGATCAATACTATTCTTTTTCTTCACATTTTAATACTGCTGTTTCATGTTTCAGGGATCGATATCCGTTAGCATGTCCATTTATCAGACACTTTTCTGTTTTATATGCACCCACCTCACAGCAGGTGAAAGGGAAGTTGATGAAATGAAAAGAAATGCCGATGTGCTTGAAATACACCGAAGAACCCACTTTCATTCATTCACTGATATCGGACTTCCCAA
The DNA here is from genome assembly GCA_963210345.1 of Inga oerstediana. NCBI lineage: Eukaryota > Viridiplantae > Streptophyta > Magnoliopsida > Fabales > Fabaceae > Inga > Inga oerstediana. Next base: position 62,602,692 of record OY723401.1, on the reverse strand, counting down.
AAGTATCCTTGAGCATGAGTGAGCACGTTTCATTATTACTTGATGCTTATAGTTTGCCATCATTTTGGTTTTAGTCCCTGTAGTTTCAAATCATAGGTCTTGGTCCCCAAGGAGCAGAATGGTCTAGTTTTTGTTAAAATATAGGGACTAACATTTTAGATGGAAAGAAACTTGACGGACCGAAACTTATGGATTGAAACTAATAGAGTTTGATTGTTTGGTAAATGTATTATTTAACTGAAACCACTGCTTTTGATTTACAAGTAACTGTAAAAATTACATTCCACTGATATCTGTTGGCTTATTTTTCATCTCAGATACATAGAGTTAGTGGCAGTAAAACGTGAATAACATTCCTCATCACACGCAAATAACATGTTTCCATCATTCATGTGCATACTGTGTTATTTGTATCTTGATCCATAGAGAATCTACTGGTTTCTTTTAGTTAAGCCCAAACTTCGAAATGCATGAATAAGAGAAATAATAAGTGGGAAATGTTCCTGAGAAGAAATGAAGGAGATTAGAACCTGTTCTGTATAATAATATTATTATTGTCTTCTATATGGCACAGATTGGTATAATAAATTCAGTGCAGGCTGACGCTGCTGGCTCATTTTTTTGCAACATAATATAATATTATTTTCTCTATAGGGAACACACTAGACTTTTATCTGTTGCAAGAATGGTTTTTCAGAGGGAATATTTCTCTGGCTGGATTGAGAAACTAATTATTGAATCATGTGGCTACGTTGTATGATACTCTTCAAGCATGTTCTATAATTATTGGAGGAGTTTGAAAGAGTTGAAGCTCATAATCTGGGGAATTATATATGCCTTATCTATATTTTATATGTGCTTATTTACATGTTTTATAATGTAGAGTAATTATCACTTAATCATCTATAATTTATTTGCAGGAGAATAATTTGGTTGGGCGACTTAAATTACCGTATCAACTTGTCATATGATGAGACTACAAAGCTTATTTCAAAAAAGGACTGGGAAAAATTGGTTGAGAAAGATCAGGTATGTTTCAGTTTACTGAGTTATCTAATAACATGGCAAACACTTCAAAGAAATTGCTAGGAGACTACTTTGAGTTTTTCATTCATTTTGAGTTCTTATTTTTTACAGCTTGCACGAGAAATCGAAAAGGGTGTATTTGTTGGATGGTCAGAAGGAACATTGACTTTTGCACCAACTTATAAGTATGAGATGAAATCTGATAAGTACGTTGGAGAAGATCCCAAGGTTGGGAGGCGTACGCCGGCATGGTATGCTTCACCTTTGATGGTCATATTTCTGAAGATGTTAGCTTGAAGAACATTAGATATTAATTACTCCTTTCGGTCCTTAATATAAGAGCTGCTTAACTAATTTTGATAGATTAATGAAGTCATAAATTAGTTAATTATAACAAATGTGACATGAAATCCCTATAAAATACGCTTGTATAACATTAGATTATATGTCAATTTGGGTAAATTAGTTTGGGGAAAAATGAAAAATATGATAGACAAAGTGGATTAAGATTGTATTAGCTCCTATGTGAGGAGACCGAAGAGTGTACTATCTATAGAGATTGTTAAGGAACAGTTACTTGTGAAAATTGAGCCTGTTAATTATTGAACTGTCTTGTTGAATAGTACTACTTTTGGTTCTTAATAATACTACTACAAGAGCTAGATAACTGATTTGCGGATATTAAGAAAATTAGTTAAGTTAGTTACTTGTAACAAATGTATCTTGGTTTCCCTAAACTACCCCATTTAATCATACACATTGGAATTACCCCTTCATTGGGATGGGGATACTCTGGGCAAAACATTATAAATTTTGGAGGCAAAGTGAATTGAGGTATTATATTTAGGACTAAAATGAACCCCTTGTCTAGCTCTTATATTTAGGATCGAAGGTAGTACTTGTTTTATGTCTTAAATTGAGTTATGGATATGAGAACTAACCGAGTCTATTAAAACAACAACAATAAAACCTTTTCTCTCTAGATGAGGTTGGTTACATAGATTGCGTTATGCCATTGTGCTCCATCAATAACCAAATCATTGGATAAATTTTTGCTCAATGAATTTGCCGAGTGTTCTCTTCAGTCTTCCTCTACCTCTTTTTTGTTAAATGATTTATAAAAATTAATTTCTTCCTATTCCTATCATATATATACATGCACGCAATTTTCAGGTGTGATCGCATTCTTTCTTATGGCAAGGGAATAAGATTACTGAGATACAGAAGGAGCGAGCTCAGATTTTCGGATCATCGACCGGTGACTGCCACATATATGGCTGAGGTTGAGGAGTTCTGTCCTAGGAAGTTACAGCGAGCCCTGACTTTCACAGATGCAGAGATTGAAAATGACCAATTCATGGATTTAGGCCCTTGGAATTAGCATCTTACATGGGTCAGGTGAGTAAATCATCTCATCACCTTCAGATGCAAAAAAATATGCCTTAAAACATATCTCTGTTCAGAACATGACTAATTAATGTCTTGTATACGTTTGATAGGCATGAGCTTAGGCGTTCTGCTTCACAAAATCTTGAAATTTTCAAGACCTTGCTCCTTTGTTACTTATTGCTATTACAATGGCTAGTTTAGTTCAGTCATTAGAGGTTGCTGCTATATATATATAACAGTAGCCATTACTTGTCCTGGTCTCACATTTACCAGCTTGGACAAAACTGGACATCTCAGGCATTAAGCTCATGATGTGAATATCCACGATCCTTAAATTCCAGGGTCAAAATTAAGAGTGCTAAATGAGATTAAGTACTTTGCTGAACCGAAATTCCGGTGTCTTATGTGTCAAGAATAAGAGTGTTAATGAAATTAGTATGATTTGTTGTTTGTGAGGTGTTTCATACCAGTAGGTTCTAGAGGGAGCTAGTAGATCTGCTGTATTTATAATGCTGCATATGTTTGTGCAGTGCTTAGAGTGTGTGATGTGCGTTGTCAGTTACATATGGGAAGCTTTCTGTATTAAAGAAATTAATACAAAGCCTTATCTGATGGTTCTGCCTCTTCAAGACTTTCTTCTGTCCACTTTTGAGGCTACAGCAATAAGAAGAATGCAAGCTACGAAATTGTTGAAGGCCATAACAGAAGGTTTAGGTGAGTCATGTAAATTGCTGATAAAGAATTGTGTGTGTTTGTGTGGAGGGAGAGCCTAAGAGCATACGAGCAGTGGTTAAGGTTGCTGTCATGTGACTAAGAGATCACGGGTTCAAATCCTAAAAATAACCTCTCTGCTTGTGGGGTAAGATTATGTACATCTGATTCTGGTGAGAGTCTTGTGCACTAGGCTGCCTTTTATATATAGATGTACATAAATGTACATGTATATGTAGTATGTACTAGTAACAATCATTTGGTGTTTGATGTTGTTGACGAATCTGATTCAACTCAATAAAAGAAAGATCTTCTAATTTTTAGAGGGAAAGGTAAATGTGAGTTTTGGTTTGACCCTACTAAATTTATGTTGTGAAGCTATCTCCTCCTAGAATCAAACCACCTAAGACGAGAGCTTTATATACTGAGCTGCCTTTTGTATATGTGTGTGTGTACACATACTGTTGACGAATCTGATTCAAGCCAATAAAAGAGTGATTTTCTTATTCTTAGAAGGAAAGACAAATATGAGTTTTGGTTTGATGCTACTAAATTTGTGTTGTGATGCTATCTTAGTATCAAACCACTTAATATCTGATAGCCACGTTGGATCCTTGAACAACTCAAGTCAAGTCGGAAAGAACCACAAGAGCCACAAAGCTCTTTCAATGAGTACTTAATGTAGCTGCATATTTAGGACTCGGATTTTTGAGACCATTGCTTGTGATGTTGTGATACTATTTGTTTCACAATGGCTTGACACCTTAATTTATTTTCCCTTTTAATGTATTTCCTGCCAAAGTAGTCTAATTTAAATTTCACGTTTGTATTATTCCACTCCTTCATTACTCATGGACAAGCCTTAGGCCAAAAGTTTGGTTCAGCAGAAAGATTTTTCAATGGAATGGACATAATAATAGAATAGAATCTTGTAAATTTTGATGTAAAAAAATTTTGGTAGATAACAAAAAGAAAGTTTTATAAATTAAAGATTCCTATTAATAATTAAATTGTTAAATTGGTCATTAACTACAGTTCTCCCTATAATATATTAGTGAGATGAAAAGTAGAGAAATTTTTTGGGCCTGAAAATTAAAAATTAAGGACTTTGATGAAAACGGGAATTCTAAAACCAAGCATTATCAACACTAATTAATTAATTGATGATGATGGTTTTTTGAAATTGAAGAGGTGTGTTTGAGTCGACTCTTGTGTGCATTGATCTCAAAAGGAGCATTGATTGTAGTCTTTCTAATATTGGTAAATATTCCAATCCAAGAAGCAGACAAACACCATAGGATGGGGTGAGAAAAATAAGAACCAAGAAGACAACTATAGATATTCTGACAAAAAACTAGACATTCGCAACCATTTCCGTTCAACAAAACTTGGTAAGATATTTTTCCTCTTTCAAGGAGAATTTCTTTTTAGATGCTTCAGCCAGTTCTGCCCAAGCCATATCATAACATTCTCGAAAGCTAAGCTCTTCTTGACCATGAAGTCAAGCCGAGCCTGATTATCCCTAAACCCAATGTGAGTTTTTCTATTTTGATTTGTGATACTATCCCTTTTGATTGATACAACAAAGAAGCACCTAGTAGAAAGTTCCGTCCATTGGTGAAGCGGGGATTTGCTCCAAAGAAGCAAAGTTATGTCCTTTAGCATTGCGTGCGAAGTAGATAATCCATTCCAAAGCCTTACTTAAATGGGAACGGCCTATGCCACCACCCTATTAAAAGTACTCTTTGGGCAAGAATACCAGGTGGACTTCAAGTACGGTAGGCTTTTTGGACTACTAACTATTATAGGAGGATGCGGTTCCCTTGGGATTACCGGTAGTTTTGGTTATTGAATCTTGTGCAAGTTAGTAGGGGTGTGCAACTTTTTTTCGTCCCGATTTTCTCGTCCCGATCCTGAACAAATCGGGACGGTAAAAGTTCGGGATCGGGAAATTTTTTTCAGGATCGGGAATGGGACTTCCGGATCCCAACTTTTACCCGATCCCCAAAAAAAAAAAAAAAAAATATATATATATATATATATTGATTATGTATAATTTTTTAAAATATTTAAGAAAGCAAGACCAAATGCAAAATAAAATATGAAAATCCCTAACACCCTCAAGATAATATCTATTCTTTTAGTTAATTTAGTTAATTTCATTTACTATTTAATAAATAATTCTAATTTTTTGTTCTTGACTTTGTGCTTTTTGTAGCTAAATCAACAACTTTAAGCATGTATTGGACTAATGATATATTTTTATTGGACTAATTTGGTACAATATGATATTAGACAAATTATATATTTATACTAGACTAAAGAAAATAAAACAAAAAAATTAATATAGGAATTTTTTTTAAAACAAAGAAATCTGGGATTGGGAAATTCCCAATCCCAATCCCGAACATTTCCCGTCCCGACTTTCGGGATCGGAAATGAAAATCATTCCCGAACCCTTCTCAGGATCGGGATCGGGAATACCATTCCCGATCCCGATCCTGAACACCCTTACAAGTTAGGCTGTGGTTGTATTGGCTGCAAGTAGAAATGATGATCTTCCTTTTGAGATTGAAGTCTCTATTTAGGAAGGTACTCTAGCCTTCATGTCCTCAATCAAACTATCAAATAGAAAAGATCATAGTAATTCTACCTAATAGAAAAGATCGTCAGAGAGGAGACAACCCATTTATGATTCCAGTGGAGAAGACTAGTAAAAAGAAAAGGAAGAATCAAGAATGTCATATATTTCAGGAAATAGATTAGTTGTCAATGAACAATGCCTCTTTTGCTTTTCTGTTTGGAGAGAACCCCCTGGAGCCGCTGATTCTCTTTTATCTTATTCATGTTATTATTCATCTTACTAGTTATATGGTCTACTTGCTGGCCTGTATTGGTTGAAGTACTCTCGATGATGTTCTACTTTCTTTTGTTGGAAGGGGACATTGTTGATGATGCTTCAGCTGATTGTTGGCATCTTGCACATGCGTCAGTTGAATATGTAGTTTTCATCTTTTGTTTTTGGATTTGAATCATTTTGATTCTTCGATGCAGGTTCATAGTGTACATTTGCCTAGCTATGTTTTAGATCGTTCAGTCGCCACCACGACGACGACGACAACGAGCCCTCATCGTATATCCATATGTTTTCCCCACTAAAACTATGACTATGTGTATTACCACTTGACGTTATTTTTGGCTCCTAAAGGGTTGTTTGGTAGGAGGGGACATTTTTTTTAGTTTGTTTTAAAAAAGGGGAAAAGATAAGAAAATACCACTTGAACTTCAAAATCTTAATAAATGATTTTCTATTAAAATTAGTTGTTAATTATTATACTTTTATAGTTAATGCCTATACTCTTGTAGGTAACAAGACTAATTTGATATTTTAAAGTTTAAGTAGTATTTTTTTGTCTTTTTCCCTTTTAAAAAATTAGAGAAGTGAGATTAAATTTTAAATTCATTTTTCTTATTCTTTTATCATATATCTTCTCTTTATTACAGTTTTATAACCACATTACTTCAATTTTTTTTTTTAAAAAAAATCAATTTATAAAAATTCCCCCTCCCCCTCTTCCCTCCAAATTTGTCATACCAAACAGCCTCTAAATCATCATCAAGAAGGATGTTTTCTGGCTTGGCACGAGGAAAGTTTGTTGAAAGGAAAGGAAAGGAAGGGAATTGAAAGAAAATGAGGGGAAAATTGGGAAGGAATTTAGATGGATGTCTTATTTGATAGACATGGAAACGGAACATAGATTGAGGGAAAATAAAATGTTTGGTGTAAAATGAAAATGGAGTGGTGTTTCTGGGAAGAAAATGAGAACAAACCATTTTACCCCTTAAATTAGGTAATGTTAGAATGAAAATAAAAGCTAATTTTTAATTCAATCGAAGATAGAAGAAGATGACGTTTAGTAAAGGTATTGAATCAAATCATTTTTTTTTTACACTCATGACCTTGTATAACAACGATAATTAACAATAATATCATGAAATAAATTAAATAGTGACTGCCAAAAATTTAACTAGTTCGAGTCTTGGGGCTTCAACTACTTGAATTTATCCCAAAGATTTCTCTCCCATATTCTCTTGCAGCAACTCTCTACCCACGTTGCAACTGTTTATCAAATATTTAAATAATTAAAAATAATTAAATAAATGTGAATATTCAATGTAAATATAAAAATAACTACAGAAATTAAATAATTAAAAGTGAGGTTATCCCAAAGATCTATCTCCCATATTCTTTTACAGTAACTCCCTCGTTCAAATTCAAAAACTCATTTTGCAACTACTTCTGCGGACATCGTCTCATATCAACACCGTCATACAAGGTTGAAATTAAAAGGTTCCGTCTTATTAAGATATTAAATTATTAAAAAAATTAAACAAAGGAAAATTCATGTCTGGTGGAAAATTGGTGTGTCGAGGGAAAATTTAGATCTGCAAATAGATGGAGGGTCATTCAATTCAAAAACATGGAGCAGAGCATTGAAAAAAATTCTACATGCTAATCACTTGGAAGAGCATATACAGACAGTACGATATGAAGGTCGTCCGTGGGCGAGGATATTTATTCGATTTAGAAGGTCGTCCGTGGAAATATCAGATCTGCAAATATATGGAGAGTCATTCAATTCAGAAACATGGAAATATCAAGACAAGGAGGTACAACTATTAAACATGGCATAAATCCGTGAAGCAGAGCATTGAAAAAAATTCAACATGCTAATCAAGTGTAAGAGCATATAGTGTAGTATGAAGGTCGTCCATGGGTGAGGATAGTTATTTGATTTAGAAGGTGGTCCTTGGAAATATCAGATCTGCAAATATATGGAGGGTTATTCAATTCAGAAACATGGAAATATCAACTATTAAACATGGCATAAATCCATAAAGCAGAGCATAGAAAGAAATTCTACATGCTAATCAAGTGGAAGAGCATATACAGACAGTGCAATATGAAGGTCGTCCATGGACGAGGATATTTATTCGAGGTAGAAGGTCGTCCGTGGGTGGGAAAATTCAAACCCGCTGGGATTCAAAATGGACATGGCAACACGTCCTTATTTTGAAGCCGAACATCACTGTCAGGAGGTTTGGCTGGCACAGAGCCCAATAAATGGGGGAGACGGCTTGTGAACAGTGTTTTGTGTGAGAAGCTGAGAGATAAGCCGTTAAGAACATGACTTGGAGGAAGAGTAATATATGATATATTGATTTAACAACAAGCATTGAGTTTCCCGCGCGATGCGCGAGGATGTATTAACTTCAATATTTTAAATGAAAAATTTTAAAACGAAAATGACCCTCTTTGTTACACTTGATTTTACACTAAATGTCTATGCACTAAATTATTAGCATATAGGTGTAGATAAAATTGGCAACCACATTCATCCTGTACTTTCTATAAAGATCTTCAAGCAATATTTAATGACTAGCTATATAAAATTATAAGCATTGAAATAAAAATCCCTCTAAGTAAATGCACTCAAAAAAATATGTCTTACAAAAAACAATCAAAGTGATGTGAGTATCCATGTATAGATAACATGTGCTTACTTTGGTAAATGTCATATAAGATAAATTGTATATGATTTGGACCAATGTGCAAATACTAATTTGTTTTTAGCTTTTCCTTGACCTCATTTAAAGGGGAGTTGCTGGATTTGATTTACAATAGATCTTAGATAAATAATTATCACTAAGTCTTAATCATAGTTAACGAAATATAAAAAATAGAGCAAATAACAATATTTTTTTGAGTGTAACAATATCTAATTCTAAGAGAGAGGGAGATAAAAGAATACAGAAAAGAAAAGTTATATTACTATTGGAAGGAATTTCAAAATTTGAAATCATCTAAGAGAGAAAAAGTAGGCATGGAGTAAGGTGCAGAACCCGATACTATTTATGAGGTGATACTGTTCATATGAACAGTAAATTGTGATAGAGATTTATTATTATATATAGATTTGAGTGGGAACTAATCTTCCCATGTTTAAAAGAACTTTGAAGCAAGTGAGAATTTGAGTTTCAGGAACATTTGGGCATCAAATATGTTTTCACCGAGGAAACTTATTTAACTTTCCATTCCCACAATTCCCCTGGACCAAATGGGCTCAAGTGAGCTTGCCGTCTCTCCCTTGCCATTACGGTCCATTGCCCCTTCTTTATCTGCGACTACAGCATTTTTGTGTAAAAGGAAATCAGCTGGTGCTCTTTTTAGGAAAAGGGACCTTTCTATTTTTCTTATCGTTCACTTCATTCCACTTCTTTATTTACATAGTTAGATCAACTCTGATGGTTGAGATTTAATATTATATAAAAAGTAAAATATATATATATATATAGAATACTTAATAAAAGTTTAAAGATGTGAAATATTCATATTAGATTTTAATGATTTAAATTTATTTTCTTACATTTTTTGTTATTTAATATTATAATAAAATTTTTATATAATATTAAATTTTAACCGTCAGAGTTGATCTAATAGTGTAAATAAAGAAGTGGAGGGAAGGAGACCCCTTTTCCACTCTTTTTATAATCTAATTCATGGGATGGAAAACAAAATGAAATGAAAAATTTAGTTCTTAATAAAAAAAATGTCTTTTATGCTTTTAGATAAAAAATAAAAATAATATAGATATTGTTATTAAAATACTAATTGAGGTGGATGTTCATAAACTTTCAACTCTTGGCCTTTCATTTTCTACATCCCATAACCTCTCCAATAAGTAGTCTTTAGGAGTTTTCACGTTCATAACTCAAAGGTTACAATGTGTGCATTCATGAGGATTAAAGTTTGCTATTCCCTCCTGTCCTAATTATAGGACATATTTATCTAACTTTAGAGAAATTAAGGATAGTGGTTAAATTAGTTAATCATATTTATTTTCCTAAAATACCCTTATTTAAAGTTTAAAATGACATCCAATTACGTTAATTCTCTGTTTTTTCTTGTACCTCTCCTGCCTCACACATGCCTTCTCCAAGCTCTCACACAATCCGGCGACGTCAATTTCCCTCAACAATTTCCGATATACTCTTATTAAATTATTATTGTTTAATTATTATTAAGAAAGTATCAATATGGGGTATTTTGGGAAGAAATTGACAAAAATTAGAACTTTGTCCTATAATTAGGACCAAATTCAACTCTTAAATGTTATCCTATAATTAAGACTGGAGGGAGTATTTACTTTGTGTAACTCTTGGTTGTGCTTGAGGGCTTATAAATAGAGCAATATGTTCTATATTTTGGTTATATCTAAATGAATACGAGATTGCTCCATCTTTCTCTCTAGTTCTCTCTTCATCTCTCCAATATAACATGACTCGATATTGCATTTGCTGTGAATTTATTGGCAAGATTTAGTTCTTTTCCAACAAGAAGACATTCGAACAGAATTAAACATATATTCCAATATCTTCGAGGAATAAATGATATAGAATTATGTTATTCTAACGAATCTAGATTACAATTGATTGATTATGCAGATACAGGGTTTTTATCAGATCCACATAATTAGAGCCGGGAAAATGGGCCGAGCCCGTCGGGCCGGCCTTTTTAGGCCCTGGCCCTTCAAGGGCCGGGTTTGTAAATTGTAGCCTCAAAAGAAAGTCGGGCCTAAAAGGGCTGGCCTTGTAGGGCCTCGGGCTTAAAAGGGCCGGCCCTTTAGGCCCGTTTATTTTTTATTTTTTTTTACTTGAAAAGGAATCATGTTACATTTTTGAATTACTTTATTGAATCTATATGTCACTCTGTCCTTATATTGTATAGAGTATGATTTTTGAATATATTATTTTGCCTAATTGAATCATATTGTGATTTTTGAGTATGATTTTTGAATATATTGTTCTGCCTATTTAGACTAAAATCATATTATATACTATTCTGCCTGATAAAGTATGATTTTTGATAGAGGTTGTGATTATTTGACTACTTGAACTTACTGCTCAAAGTGAAACACAATCAAATGTCTTTGAAATTGATGATAGTGGCGAAGAAGGTGAAAATGATAGTCGTCATACTCATGTTGTTTAGATGTTAGAGTATTTAACTTCTTGCCTTCTTATACTTTGGCCTTTGTGTGAATTATTTATGGACATGATTTTACCTTTGATTATACATTAGTAACTGTGTTTGTTTATTGCAAGAGATGTGTTATTTAAACCTTAATGTTGACAACATTTATATATTAAATTAAAACTTTAATTGTTGTTATTTACTAATTATATCTCTCTGGGGAAAATACATAGAAAAAATAGTTAAATATTGTGAAAAGGATTTCCCAGCTCTACGGGCCGGCCCTGGCCCTGATGCTCTCGGGGCGGACTTTGAAAAACTACAATTTTCCTGACCCCGAGCCCTTTAGGGCCGGCCCTGTTAGGCCCTGGCCCGTCAAGGGCCGGCCCTGTAAGGCCGGGCTGGCTCTGATTCCCAGCTCTACACATAATGGTACATCTCAAACAGGATATTTATTTACTTGTGGAGGTACAACTGTATCTTGGTGATCAACAAAATAGACTTTAGCAGCTACCTCATCAAATCATGCAAAGATAATTGTAGTTCACAAGGCAACTCGAGAATGTGTTTGACTAAGGTCAATAACTCAACATATCCAATCAGTGTGTGGTATGCTTTCTGAACAAAAGATTCCAACAATACTATATGAAGATAATACAATATGTATAGCTCAATTGAAAGGAGGGTACATTAAAGGAGATAGAACAAAACATATTTCTCCAAAATTCTCTTTCACTCATGATCTAATGAGGAGCGGTGACATAGATGTTCAACAAATTTGCTCATGTGATAACCTTGCATATTTGTTTACCAAGACACTGCCAACTAAAACATTTAAGAAGTTAGTGCATGGTATTGGAATGCGTAGGCTCAAAGATATAAAATGATGTTGTCATTAGGGGGAGTAAACATGGTGTACTCTTTCTTTCATTAGGTTTTTGTCCCAATGAGTTTTTCCTAGTAAGGTTTTAATGAGACATAATATTTATTTATAGATATTCAAGGGAGAGTGTTATAAAAATCCTAATTGAAGTGGATGTTCATAAACTCTCAATTCTTGGCCTTTCATTTTCTACATCTCATAACCTCTCCAATGGATAGTCTTTAGGAGTTTTCATGCCCATAACTCAAATGTTATAATGTGTGCACTCATGAGAATTAAAGTTTGCCATTTATTTTGTGTAACTCTTGGTTGTAGTTGAGGATATATAAATAAGGCACTATGTATTATATTTTAGTTGCATCTAAATGAATAAGAAATTGCTCCATCTTTCTCCCTAATTCTCTTTTCATCTCTTTTCATTTCTTTCTTTACATCTCTTATATTTTTTCATTTTTATAATAGATATATTATTAATTGATAATAACATATTTATAAAATACTCCTGGGTCTTTAATGTAAAAGCCACTTATTAAATTTGGAGAGATTAAGTAAGTTCGGTTAATTTAATTATTAAAAATATGACTTGACCCCCTAAAATAGTAAAATACTCATCTATAACATTAAATTATTTAAAACTAGAGAAAATAATTTACATCCTAGGTTTGATAGCAATCTCATTCCCCTAAACATCATGAACTATAAAATCCTCATTTTTTTTAAATCAAGGTTAAATGAATCACGTATAAATATTCAACACAAACGATCATCTCTTATGAACTAGCCCTTATAATGAAGAAGATTACTTCAACAAATCTCAAGAGTTAGACTTTAAAGCTTATAAAATTAACTTGGCACATTTAAAGCTTGAATTTCAATTTGTAGACCATCTTTCTACAAAACAAACTTCTACCCAAGTTATTTACAATCCATGCCGTTCAATGAGGTGACAAACAAGTCATGGAAAGTCAGAAAAAGTATCCCCTTGGAACTTCAAACAATCCTTGCCTCATTAAAGCAATCCTTCTTCTGCTTATGATAGTCGAAGATGAGGTTGATTCAGCCATTGGACATTAAGCAAAAACAGGTAAAGAGAGAGGTTCATATATTAGGAGCAAACTGTGAGGTCTAGGCCGTTGAAGCTTTAGGGCTTGTTTGGTCTTAGGGGAGGGGAGGGAAAGTAGGCAAAGGGAAAATTTTTTTAAGTTGAATTTAAAAAAATTAGAGAAGTGGGGTTAAAAATTTTTAATTAATTTTTCTTACTCTTTTATCTTATATATTCTCTTTATTAAAATTTTATTACCTCACTTTTTTAATCTTTTAAAATTCAACTCATAAAAATTTTCTTTCCCCTCCCTTCCCCTCCAAATCCCTCACACCAAACAGACCCTAAGGTAATAAAATTTTAATAAAGAGAATATATAAGATAAAAAAGTAAGAAAAATTAATTAAAATTTTTTAACCACACTTCTCTAATTTTTTTAAATGCAACTAAAAAATTTTTTTTCTCCGCCCACTTTCCCTCCCCCTCCGCTCAGACCAAACAAGCCCTTAATGATGGCCGACGAAATGATAAAGCAAACAAGAATGGAAGCTTTAATTATGCGTCAATGGTAAAAAATTGAAGTGCCTGTGTCACAAATTGCCAACAGACATTTGTGGCCTATTAAGATAGGGAGGAATTGACCCACTTTTAAAATATTAGAGGTAAGGTAAAGTTACTTTATGAATTATTTTAGGGTCTATATGCAACTAAACTGTTTAAAAACAATTTTAATTATATGAAATAATAACAAGAGTATCGCCTAGTCTTGACAATTTTCAAAATAGTAGCTGTAATTGTTAGCACTTTTGTTGTCATTTCATATGATTAAAAGTGTTCCCTCTTAAAGTGAAATAGTCATGGATCTTCATATCATTAATATATAAAATTCAAACCTCATTTTCAAAAAATAAGACTTTCTTCGTTACTTAATATAAAATTTACTTTATAATTTATTTCTTTATTAAAATGAATCTTATATTAAGGATCGAAATTGGTAGTTGCCACTTCACAAATTTTTTTATGCCATTTTATGTAATTAAAATTGTTATTTCCCACGTCAAGGTAGTCATTGATCTCCACATCATCACCACTAATATTGAAACCCAAATCTAATTTTTTAAAATACTCGTTGTCACTATCTTTGTTTTTGTTATCATTTCATAAAATTAAAGTTATTATTTGTTAAAATGAAGTTATTTATTTTAAAATCACTCCTCCAGATAATTCCCTGGTCCCCAATGTCAAAGGTCTAGTGGCCGGTGCTAAAGTTGTCGCCAGCGGTGGCAAGCGGAGCTCCTACGGGCGTCGATGGAGAGAGTTTTTTCTCTTTATTTTTACATGAGCAATAATATGATCACGTTAAAAAAAAAAAAAGTTAATGCCTAAGAACTCTTACTCTTACATTCTTGAAAGAAAATTCTCCATTTCATAATCCTAATATATAGTGTGCAAGGTTTTTAGAAATACTTATTCCGGTCTATGCTTTTTCCAATACTTTTTCTAACGGTAAGTTCTGATGTGTTTTTGAGTTATGTGATTATATCAAAAGAAAGATGTTTTAGGGAAAATTTCAATTAAATACAGTTGAAATACCTAAATTTAAATTTAGGCTTATATTTTTAACAAATTCTTAATGAGGTCAAGAGGCCTTATTAAGAATGTTTGAATGTTGTTAAATGACTAAAATGCCACTCTGTAGTTAAATACTCCCTCCGGTCTTAAATATAGGACATAGTTTATAGTGCAAGACCGGAGATAGTATTAAAAAGACGTTGAAAAGAATACTAGAAAAAATTTCATGGACAAATCCATCAAAAAGCTTTGTGTAGATAAATCATCAAACAAAAATAAATCGGCAAACTTTTTTCAAATAACGATAAGAATCATTATTGAGGCAGAGACCTACACCGTGAAACAATGTGAAAGAAGGCAAAAATATAGTCCTAAGATTACTGAAATATTAATGTGACAGAAGATAAATTAAGCCTAGACACCGAATTGAAGCTTTGCTGAATTTCCCCGGAGACGAGCATAAGAAGCAGAGGTTAAGGGGAGGATTTGGGGTGTTATTATTTTCATCCATAATAATTAAAAGAAAAACTATTGATATTAGGGTGCAGACGAATTTCACACTTAAGATAATTCAAGTTCAAATAATCAAAACCACATTAAAAAATTTCTAATGAGGCCAATAGAGCTAATTAGGGATTTTTTTAAAATTATCAACAGACCAAAATTCCCTTCTATAGTTAAAAAAATAAAATTAATATAAGTTATTAGCGATTTCTGAATGTTGTCAAAAGATAAAAAATGATCCTCTATAATAAGAAAAATAAGATTGATGATTTAAATCTTTTAGCTGTATTTAATTGGGATTTCCCAATATTTTATTGTGTTATTCTCGGATTATTATCCCAACCTTCAATTAATAAATATTATTTTTAATATTTTGATGATGGCAGTTACGGAGGCACGCAAGCAAATGTAGTTCAAGCTGAAAGTTGCAACACACTCATTCATGACAAGTGTGACCTTGAGCGTTGATATCCCCCTCACGCCCCTCGCAATGTTCTTACTCAAGGTAAACCCTTCTAATCCCAATGCATTTCAGTAATTCCCAAATCCTCATCAATTCCTACAATTCGCTTACTTTTTGCTTTCTTCTTCATCATCTTCTTCTCATAACTTGTTTCGACAGGCATGGAGATCAACGACTTTCGGTATTTATGGGTACCTGAATTTCACCAAAGCTGGATTTCTGTGAGTCCCTTCGCTAATTCCTTTCTCCACTTTGTTTGTTTGTTTGATGAGCAAGCCATTTGGGAACTTTCGTGCTAAGACAAGTTGCACTTCGGATTTTTTTGTTGGGAGTCAGAGACGGTTTTGATTTGTCTGTTTGATGTATCTCTTATAAGTCGAACTTTTGCTGCAATAAACAACTTTGGACTTGCTTATCTTCTATCGTTTGTTTTATTTTTCAATTTTGGAGAGTTTGCATGATAGAATAACTGTATCCACTCCTTGGCCCTGGTTATTTAATACTGCGAAGTTGAGGAGAAAATGGGGGTCAAGGAATTTAAACAATTCTTTATCTTTCTAGGCTCTTTTACCGTTGTGATCAGGACGCAAACACCACATATTTTGTTTTTAAACTTGGGGATAAAAATTGGCCATCATATGGAGTTTCAATTTTAAATTGTCCCATTCTTGCCTGGGTTAATTTGTGAAGTTCTTTGTAGGGAACATTCGAAGAGATTCAAACCAGAGGATATGGAACCCAAAATACCAGGTAAAAATTGTGTTGTTACTGGAGCAAACTCTGGAATTGGCTATGCGACAGCAGAGGGTCTTGCCCAACGGTGATGATCTTTCCATAACCTTTTGTCTTTTCAATTCAGTGTTTTCAGTACATACTTATATGCATTGCATGAAATTCGATGAATGAGTTAAATTCGTGATTTATGAAAGGTGCCATTTGCTATAGGTTTTATATTGATATTGATATTGATTAATGATTCCACCAGTGGTGCAACTGTATATCTTGTATGTCGTAATAAGGAGAGGGGAGAGGCTGCTCTTTCCAAAATTCAATCTACAACAGGAAATCAGAATGTTCATTTGGAGGTATCACAATCATCTTGGTGCTTATCCTTTGTATTTTGATATAATTAAATAGAAAATAAATTCTAAATATCATGCATCACTCAGGGATTTTATGGCTTTTTCTGCAATTTAGTGGCAACATATGCTTTTGTACAACTTAATAATTTGACTTGCAGGTTTGTGACCTTTCTTCTGTCAGTGAGATCAAGTCATTGGCATCCAGATTTTCTAAAAAGGATGTGCCAGTTCATGTGTTGGTATATTCTCAAATGCCCTTAGGCTTTTATTGAAATTTTAAGTTTAATTCATGTGAAAAGTCTAACATGTAAACAATGTTCTATGTTAAGATAAACAATGCTGGCTTGCTTGAGAATAATCGAGTCACTACATCAGAAGGGTGAGTCTTTTATTGTTTTATATGAAAAATTGAGTTACTGGAAAATTCTATTAACATCCTACATTAATAGGCTACCTTTTAATGTAATCTGCCATAATGCAGGTTTGAGTTGAACTTCGCTGTAAATGTATTAGGCACTTATACCCTGACAGAATCAATGTTGCCTTTACTGGAGAAAGCTTCCCCTGATGCTCGTGTTATTACAGTTTCCTCTGGTGGAATGTATACTTCTACCTTGACCAATGATTTGATGGTAATTATTTCATGAACATGCCATCTTCTTCAGTCATTAACGTGATATCAGTATTAATTATATATTGGATTATTGTTATCCAGTACTCTGAGGGCAACTTCAATGGGGTTGAGCAGTATGCTCGAAATAAGCGTGTCCAGGTCAGTTGAACTAATCACTGTGCGAATTTAGAGTGATTCTTTCTTACTATTATTCTTTTAGTGTCCCCTTAATAGTTTCTCTTTTGAGATCGCAGAAACAGAAATCAGGCTTTAATCTGATAATTTAGTCACTAATGATTTTTTTTTTTGGGGTGGTTGGGGGTGATAGGAACACACCACGTCGTTTACTGGTTTATAGTAGAAGGAAACATGATTAGCCTTAGAAAGTGGGGTGTTCTGATGGGTGGTTAGTTTCAGACGTGTCCTTTGCATTGTGTGGCTTATGTTCTGTTTTAAATTAATTAGGAGTCAGTTACTAAGTAGTGGTCCAGTAGTTACTTTAATAGAAGTTATCTTTAGGGATGTTGCTTAGGCTATAAATATGTATTGTAACTATGTTTCAAGGGCAAGAAAAGTATTATGCAGAAATTATCTTTCTTGGGTTTAGAGTACAGATTCTGGGTCTAAGCACTCTCCCTATTCTTCTACACTCCTACTTCTGATTCTTCTTTTTATTCTCTCCAGTCTGAACCTTACAGGTTCCTAGAACCTACCATTTTGGTATTAGAGCAGTTTCTTCCTAACCTGTGGATACCGACTACCTGCTCTGGTAATCATGATCAGAGTCCAAATAACTCTGGTTTGAATCCACCCATATTACCAACCCCTCCACCTGAATCATCTTGCACAACACCCACAAACCCGCCAATTCAACCTGGATTTCAAGAATTTATTACGCGGCAAATGGCACTCATTCTCTCAAAGATTGGAAGGATGGATACGGATCTCAACGTGTTGAAGAAAGGCAAGTCTTCAAGCACCCGCAATGAAACCAATCATGAAGAGGAAGAAGAAACACACCAAGAAGGTCCTTGGTGGTTACAAAATCCACAAAGGAGGCCACACATCAAGGTTGAATTTCCTAAATATGAGGGAGGAGATCCTAGAGGCTGGGTGTTAAAAGCCGAAAAATATTTCAGATATTACCAGACACCTGAGGACCTTAAAGTGGATGTGGCAAAGATCAACTTGGAAGGTGATGCACTTGATGTGTTCACTTGGGTTTCGTCCAGTAGAACTATCCAATTCTGCGAAGAATTAGTACAGATATTTCAGGAGCAGCTTGGTCTGGCTAAGTATCAAAACCTGGATGTACATTTGTGTGGGATTAAGCAAACCCGATCAGTCCATGACTACAAGCAAGAATTTGTGAGATGTTCATCTAGGGTGAATGGATGGCCCGAGCATTGCCTCTTGGGAGTTTTTATTAATGGGTTAAAGGCCGAACTCCAATCGGATGTAAAAATACAAAAGCCTCGAACAGTTTTCAAAGCCTCAAGTCTCGCCATGGAATTTGAGGAGAAGCTACAATCACAATCTCAGCCACGATTCACGCAGCACACCTATCAATCACCTAGCAATGATGGGTTTTCAAATTTTGAAGATCCTAAAACTTCATTTTATTCAAAACCGATACAAGGATATGGTCGGGTATCTCTCAGTCAATTACAATGTCCAGTAATTACCCACGGCAATTAACAATGCCGAATTACAACTCACAATCGGCTATCTCGCAATCGCCTGCAAATTATGAGTGAGAGACAGATGAGGCGTGATAAACGATTATGCTACTGATGCGGAGAGAAATTCACACCAGGCCACCGATGCAAAAGCCCATCGTTCAAGCTTATGGAGATAACAAAGGAAGCAGAAACGTCTGTGAGGAGAACCAGAGTAGTGAACCGATGTTAGAAGGTGAATTCGCAGAAATATCTCTACATGCTATTCTGGGCAGTCCATCGATCACTACAATGAAAGTCTAAGGAGAGCTTCATTCAAAATAGATTCTAATCCTTACAGACAATGGTTCAACACATAACTTTATCTCTTAGTCACAGAACTTCAGCTTCCCACTTGCACTCTTCCTTCGTTTGGAGTACAAGTTGGTAATGGAAACATTACCCCCTGCAATTCAATTTGCAAGCAATTGGAGATTAAAGTTTAGAACTTGGTGATCAAAGATGACTTCCCTCCTTTTGCCATTAGAGGGTTGGATATGGTGTTGGGTATTAAGTGGCTAGCATCCCTTAATACGGTTGAGGCGAATTGGCAACAGACGTATATGGTTTTCTGGGCTAACAGCAACAGGTACAAACTACAGGGTACTCTACAACCTACTAAATCAGTGGCTGCTTTGCGAACCTTTACTTGTGCAGACTATGCTACCTACAGAGAATGGAAGACTCAACAATTAATGGAGTTTTATGAGCTTCTTGATGCATACTCCCCTGTTTTTCAAGAACTTGAACATTTGCCCCCTATGCGCTCTCATTCTCATTCAGTCACACTTCAGCCAGGTTCTGCTCCTCGTAATATAAGACCTTATAGATACCCCCACTCACAGAAAGATGAAATAGAGAGGCAGATTGAGGACCTCCTTGCTAAAGGATTCATTCGTCCAAGTGTTAGCCCATTTACAAGTCGTGTTCTTTTTGTCTCTAAAAAGGACTCTTCATGGAGACTTTGCATTGATTATGGGGAGCTTAACAAGGTCACAATCCCAGATAAGTACCATATTCCAAATATAGATGAGTTAATTGATTAGTTGAATGGTGCAACTTTTCTACGATTGACTTACGTTCTGGGTACCATCAAATTCGAGTTAATCCTGATGACATTCATAATACGGCTTTTAGGACACACTCAAGGAAGTATGAATCCTTGGTTATGCCCTTTGGTTTAATTAATGCGCCATCAACCTTTCAAGCTGCTATGAATGAGCATTTCAGGCCCTTTCTGCGCATATTCATACTTGTTTTCTTTGATGACATCCTGGTATACAGCAAAAGTTTGCAGGATCATCATACTCATATACAACTTATCCTTCAAACATTGCTCCAGCATAAGTTCTATGCCAACCCCAAGAAATGCAGCTTTGCTCAGCTAGAAATGTCCTTTTTGGGTCATATGGTCTCAAATAAAGGAGTAGCAGTGGACCCTGAGAAAATTGCAGCAATCACAAATTGGCCTCTCCCTCAAACTTTATCTGATTTAAGGGGATTTATGGGATTAACAGGTTACTATAGGCATTGTGCGCAAATATGGCCTAATTGTCAAACCACTAATAGATATGACCAAGAAAGCCGCCTTTCAATGGACTGATTCCTCTAGACAAGCATTTCACGCCTTAAAGGATGCACTTGTACAGGTTCCCGTGCTGCAATTACCTGACTTCTTTCAACCTTTTGTGGTGGAATGTGACACCTCATCCATTGGCATTAGAGCTGTATTGCAACAAAATGGATACCCGATTGCTTACTATAGTAAGGGGATTTCCTATTCTAATAGGCATAAGTCTGTATATGATAGAGAGCCATTAGCTTTGGTTTCTTCTTTGCAAAAATGGAAGCACTACTTGGGGAGGAAATTTGAAGTGTTAACAGATCATTGCAGCCTTAAATACCTTCTGGACCAAAGATTCACTACACCTGAACAGCAGCGTTTGATGATGAAGCTACTGCCATTTGATTTCATCATTAAATACAGGGCTGGTTCTAATAACCAAAGTGCAGATGCTTTGTCAAGGTACCCAAAGTTCTGCAGATTTATTTGTTCTAAGTATTCCAAAATCAGCAGATTTTGATGACTTGGAGCAATTGTTATCCCAGAATGAGTACACCTCTTCAATCATGACAGCTTTGAAAACAAATCCTAACTCTTGCCCACACTTTGTATTATCAGCTGGGAAACTTTACTTTAAAGAGCATTTAGTCATCCCTGCCCCTACTGATTTGAGTGAGAAATTGTTGACTGAAACACCCATCTCCACTTGGAGGACACGGGGGAGTTTTAAAGACCTTGAAGAGGTTATAGCAGCACTTTCATTGGTGGAACATGAAGGAAGATGTTAAGACGTTTGTTCAAAACTGCCTCACTTGTCAAAAAAATAAATATATGCCACAATCTGCTGCTGGTTTGTTACAGCCCCTGAACATACCAGAGAGAATATGGGAGGACCTTTCAATTGATTTCATCACTGGACTTCCTAAGTCACATGGAATGGACATGATCTTGGTGTTGGTTGATCGTTTTAGCAAATACGCTCATTTCATTGGCTTCTCAAGACCCATTTCTGCCAAATCTGTTGCTGCTGTGTTTTGCAAGGAAGTGGTCAAACTACATGGTTTTCCCCAATCAATAGTATCAGATTGAGATCCTCTCTTTTTAAGTTCCTTTTGGCAAGAGATGTTCAAATTGAGTGGAACAACACAAAGGATGAGCACTGCGTATCATCCTCAATTAGATAGGCAAATAGAGGTAGTCAATAGGTGTTTAGAAACCTATTTGCGCTGCTTTTCTCAAGAACATCCTAAACAATGGGGTAAGATTTTACATTGGGAAGAACTTTCTTACAATACTGGCTTTCATACAGCAACTGGATCTACTCCTTTTCACATAGTTTATGGCCGGATTGCTCCTACATTACTGCCATATTCCAAGGGAACAACAAAAATTGCAGATCTAGAGGAGCATTTTGAAGAGAGGGATGCAGTTCTAGCCACTATAAGGGATAATCTGAGTGTAGCCCAGACAAGGATGAAGGAGCAAGCAGACTTACAGCGAAAAGATGTGGAATATGCTCCTGGAGACTTGGTTCTTAAGTTGCAGCCTTATTGACAGCAAACTTTGGCCAAACGAGGGTATGAAAAGCTGTCTCCTTGGTACTTTGGCCCTTTCCAAGTTATTCACAAAATTGGCAGAGTTGCTTATGAACTACAGCTCCCTCCTGGATCAAGAGTTCATCCAGTATTCCATGTTTCGATTCTCAGAGCAGCACATGGTTTTCAGGAACCTGACCCCTCAGATACCTTTACCAATCAATGATGATTGGGAGCTCCGACTCCAACCAGAACAGGTTCTGGACAGCAGAGGCATTGACACTGAAGGAGAAAGAAACATTGAGCTTCTCATCAAGTGGCAAGACTGACCAAATGAAGAAGCCAACTGGGAACTTTGTGACACAATGGCTATACAATTTCCCAACTCACCTTGAGGACAAGGCAACTGTTTAACCCCGGGGGGGGGGGGGGGTTATTGATAGGAACACACCACGTCCTTTACTCGTTTATAGTGGAAGGAATGTGATTAGCCTTAGAAAGTGGGGTGTTCTGATGGGTGGCTAGTTTCAGACGTGTCCTTTGCATTATGTGGCTTATGTTCTGTTTTAAATTAATTAGGAGTCAGTTATTAAGTAGTGGTCCAGCAGTTACTTTAATAGAAGTTATCTTTAGGGATGTTGCTTAGGCTATAAATATGTATTGTAACTATGTTTCAAGGGGAAGAAAAGTATTATGCAGAAGTTATCTTTCTTGGGTTTAAAGTACAGATTCTGGCTCTAAGCACTCTCCCTATTCTTCCACTCTCCTACTTCTGATTCTTCTTTTTATTCTCTCCAGTCTGAACCTTACGGTTCCTAGAACCTACCAGGGGGTGGAATCAAATTTCAAATGGTCTCTTATTTTGCATTCAACTATGAAAATGAGAAGGCCTTGTTTGTTTGATTCTGTATAAACAAATTACAGGCACTATTGTAAAACAAAATTTCCTTTTTGTTTGATGGTATATAAGAAATAAAAAAAAAAAAGGCAGCCCAGTGCACAAACCTCCCACCAGTGGGGTTTGGGGAGGGTTAGATGTACGTAGCCTTACCCCTGCAAGCGGAAAGGCTGTCTCCATAATGTAAACCCGTGACCACTTAGTCTTATGACAGTAACCTTTACTATTGCTCCAAGGCTCACCCTCTGGTATATTACAATTAAACAAGAAAATTTCATGTGTCGAACAGCATCTTAGTGGGAAGACCTTTTTTTATTTAAAAAAACTACATTGTCTCATGATTGTTTTCCCCTGTCCCCATGTGTTATGCTACATTTTCTCTTTCACTCTCCTTCATAGCACTTGTTTTTGGTCTGTTTAAGTTTTGATTGCCTAGTGAATTCCAGGAAAAATTGAAGAACTTTGGTCAGTAGACTGCTTCTACTTATAGGCTCTGTAAATTTTACCCAATTAATCATTTTGTTCAATGTCCTAGCTTTAGTTGCCTGTTTCTCATGGGGTGAGTATCAAAGGCAACTGATCAAAATAATTTAAGAGGCTCCTGAAGGATGGGCCCCCTTCAAAGTAGAATTATGGAAGGGCCACTTTGTAATAGGCTGATCAGTGTCAGTAATTTCTAGGAATGACGTGAGCACAAAGGTGTCTTAATTTGGTGGAGGAGAAATTGTTTCTTCCCATTGGTACAACTACTCATATGCCTGATTAGAAAACATATGATAGTAAGAAGGCAGTGTTCAATTGGACTGGTACCCAGTGGATTGAGAATAGATTGGTGTCAAGTAGGGCTTGAAGAATTCAGAAAGAAGTTGAGCAACTTGGGACATGGTCATTCTGTTGAAACTTGGGGCAAACTTTAGCAGACTTCTACTGCATGAAGGAACTGCGGGGGACAGAAGGAAATGAAGTAAAATGGGGCATGCAATGAAGAAAGACTTCACCTCATTTCCATTGTTTTCCTGCCACTTCCTTATTTTATGGGAAAAATTAGATTTATTTATGAGAAATATGATAGGGACCAATGTCCTTTACTAGTTTATACTGGGTAAAGATGTGGGAGCTCATCATTTTAGGGACACATGTGGCTACAGTGCGATGCTAGTTATTGCTTAAGTTGACATCTGTCACTTGCTAGTTTCTGGTAGTTACTTTCAGTTTCTGTTCTACAGTTCTAGTAGTTATCGTAATTGTTGTTGTTGGCTTTAAATATATGTCAAGAACTTGTGACTTTCATGAATGAAGTATTTTTCAGTCTAATTCGGAGACTCTCCTACTTCTAGAATACTGATTCTAGTTTTAGAAGATTTCCCCTTATTCCTTTCTCTTTTTTCTGCCCTTACTTTTATTTCTACCAAAATATTAGTAAAAATGTTATACTAAGAGAAGGTATGAGATGAGCACAGGCTGAGTTCCCATATTATAGGAAAAGGCCCAAACATGTGGATGAGGATCCAGTTGTTACTTAGCAAGGGCAATTTGGGTATTTAGTGTGCCTGTCAGAAGAGAGAGGGGGGTCGTTATTTGGGGATGCCATGTTGGTTGGAAAGGCAAAGAAATTGTAGAGACAGTCTTTGGAGAGCCTTTGCCTCTTGAATGCGTAGGAACTGAGTTTTCTGCTTCTTTCTCCCTGTGATTATTGTTTTCTCCATTAGACTTAAACTCTCTGGAGAGTTTATGATTCAATAATATATTATATCTGTGGCTGTTTCCTCCAGTCTAGCATATTTAAATGTTTAGTTGGTCCAGGTTGTGCCTTTTATGAATACTCTATGGGATTATACCAAGCTGAGATCCTTTAATTCATTTCATTCTGCACATTCCCTTCAACTTATTCCCTCAGAAGAGGAACAATTCAATGTATTAGTAGCATGCATGCAATGGAGACATCTGGCAGTAGGAGACCACCGTTTTTATAGTTTCTCAAAAAATTTTCAATTCCTTGAACAATTTAGCTTTACAGTGAAACCCATTTTTTTGGATCATGCCTCTATGCTAACAATTCTACAAATGTTTTGCAGCAACCCATCAATACATTTTCTTGTAGACATGAAGGAAAACAATCATTGATTTTCTTGTTAAGAGATGCCTATGTTGAACCTGGGATTATGCTCATATGTAAAGTTTTTGTCTGATTTTGTTATTTCTGACTGCTCACGAAATTGGATATAGAAAAAGAAATACGTTTTTTGTAAATTTTCTTATATCACTGCTGACTGAAATCCGTCACTTTATTAAGTAACCCTTCCCTTCATTTGAAAAACTTGAATTCCTAGGAGAAGGCTCGATAATGGTTATATTATTATCTGTAGGACACGTTTACACAAAAACCTGTTGGGCTTGAAATGTATATTCAATAAGTTTATATATTTATTGCAGGTTGCTCTAACAGAAAAGTGGGCTGAGAAATACACAAACAAGGGGATAGGATTTTACTCAATGCACCCAGGTTGGGCTGAGACTCCTGGAGTTGCCAGGAGTTTGCCAAGCTTCAATGAGAAGTAAGTCTTGAAATTATTATGTGGATAAAACTTGGTGAAGTTTTTGAAGCATTTGCTGTTTGGTTATTGAATAAAGTTAAGGAACCTAACAATTTCACCCCTTGAAGTAAAGACGCTATTGCAAAATTGACGTATCAATTTTAATTGACAAAACTTCCTTTAAATATGGATGAAAATGAAAGTTTTAAGTCCTAGTTAATTTGAGGAATTAGAGGGAAAATTTTTGGAAGCTCAGCATTGAGCTAAGCGATGCATTGCCATCACATTCAAAACGATGAGGCATGTTAGTGTTAATTTTAACTGGAAATTGAACATTTCAAAGTGTTCCATTACATTTTGAAGTTTAAATATCAATTTTAAAAGTTGGCTTTAGTTCATGGCAGTTATAATGTAGTTTCCCTGTAAAATTCTAAATTATAATTGAACATTTCTAACAACTCAGCACTACCCTGTCCAGTTCTCTAGAAAGTTTCCTCCACAAGTAACATGACAATTATTTTTTAAAAAAAACATGATAGCAAAGACCTTGAAATTGAAATGATGACGATGATGAATTCCCATCCATAAAACTAATGATGTCCATTAACAGAAAGATGGGAGAATTACTGTGAGATCCCAAGAAAAGAATCTAAATATCAAAAAGTCCCAATAACAAGTGAGCAACAACATGAACCTGTTGTCATTTCCCGTACAGGAACTTGTCATGACATGCTGCTTAGTTGTTGTGGAATTTTTTTTGTTGATTGCATCCTTCCTTGGAACCTCATAGTAATTCTTCCCCAGAAAGATACACATTGTTTGGCTGATGTTAAGCAGTCCTTATTTTGATTTCTGTCATTCTGTGATTTATAGGTTTCAGGGGAACCTTAGAACAAGTGAAGAAGGTGCAGACACTCTGATTTGGTTGGCTCTGCAACCAAAAGATAAATTGGTATCTGGTTCCTTTTATTTTGATAGAGCTGAAGCTCCCAAACATCTTAAATTTGCTGCTACCAGTGGGTCCCATGCTGTGATAGACTCTGTTATTACTAGTCTAAGCTCCATGGCTTCTCTGTCTGCCTAGGTGTGGAGTACTTTTACCATGAAACTTAAAAACCTCATTCTGTAAA
Source organism: Inga oerstediana (assembly GCA_963210345.1). Lineage (NCBI taxonomy): Eukaryota > Viridiplantae > Streptophyta > Magnoliopsida > Fabales > Fabaceae > Inga > Inga oerstediana. Next base: position 62,575,993 of record OY723401.1, on the reverse strand, counting down.
TAACTGTTCCTTAGATCTCAAGTACATAGAAGCCCAAAACGTAGACAAAAAATTGTGTTGCAGTGATGCAATCACACATGTCCCATACTTCCAATCACATGAAGAGGAATGGCAAGGTTTCACTGTCTAGATGATAAGCCTCACTTGTCTATCTGTAATGTTTATATTTTAGGGACACTTATTTTCTATCTTAAAAATATACTAACTCCAGATTTAAATCATAGTACAATTTACATTATGAATGAGTTCTTATATTAAAGACTGGAGGTAGTAACTTGTAAAATTGGGTCAATTCCTACACTCAATAGGTCCAATTCTTCGATTTCCTTATAATTTCTTGATATCCTCTGTATTAATTTCACGATCGATTTCCTTATAGTTACTTGATAACCTCGGTATTAATTTCACCGAGTTTGGATCAATGTTACTTGAAACAGGAATGAGTTGTTTGACTGAGATGGGCTCAATCAATCATATAGTACTGAAAAGCATGTGATTGAAGAGCGGATGGGGGTTTGAACAAAAAAAAAAAAAAACCGGATGGGTCGTTAAACTGGCTAAGACAATGGTTCAAAGGCTTTGTGATCTAATTGTAGTTGGATCGGGTCAACCCAATCATGTTTTTTTTTTGGCCCAGACAACCCAATCATGTAAGTAAATGGGAAAAAGTAATATTTTTTGCCAATAGGGGAAAGAGTAGTATTTTTGTATTTTTTTTTGGTCGAAGGGAAAGAGTAGTATTAAATAAGCAAACTATACAAAAATATTTAAGGTCAATGTCATTGTTGGTCTTTACAATCTGATTGAATTTTTAATTTTCAAATCGTTGTTTTTGATTCTTATAGTTTCATAAAGATTTGGTCTAAGTTTAAATATTTAGACTAAAATTAAAACTCGTTAAAAGTATAATGTCAGGTCATTAAATTCACATCAAATTCTTATAAAACTATAAGAATCAAAAGCAACTATTTGAAATTACAGGAGTCAAAACTAAAATTCAATAAAAATATAAGAACTAATAATGATTTTAAGCCAAATATTGAATAAAAAATAGCGTTATTGAATAGAAAACTATTGAATAAAAAATCATTAATCTATAAGTAAATGGAAAGGTTCATGTATAAATTGGATATGATTTAATAAAACAGTTACTAATCTAATGAACTATTATTTTTTTTAAACTCAAAATAGCATTATTTCACGCTCAGCAAAAATATAAAATCCAACCTAGGTGCCCATGTAAAATTCTTGATCGGATTAGTTAAAGGATTTGGTTTAAGTTAAATTTTAATACAATGAATGATTAGTCAATTGTTGAGTTGGATCAGATTTGTTTCCAGCAATTACATCCACAACAGTGTTCCCTTACTAGTTACTAGAAAAGGAAAAGATTTTTATGAATATATCAATTATATTCTGTCTAATAAGAACAATATACAAATCAAATGCATTAATAATCTTTCATTTTTTTTTCAATGCACACATAAGCTACCTTTTCATTAAAAATTCCCATTTGGGCTGTTATCCTCACTCTAAAGAAGGCTAAGGTATGTCATTTTTTGTTTTTGTTAACAAGCTAGCAAATAATTTTTATGTAAAAGAATTGTATAAAATTTGGTGTAACCAAATTAACAACCTTCTAAGCTTTGAGCTTGCAAGATAATAGTTCTTTGACTGCACACCAGTATGCCACACATCGAAAGAAAAGCTTTGAGATAGGAGTATATCTTTTTATATTCTGACATGAATATTGGATTTTTTTTAATTGAAAACTCAATTTTTCCGGTTATATATATATATATATATATATATAATATACCTTCCTTTTTCTTTCATTAATTTTTTTTTCTCTTTATAATATTTATTTATTTGGCCATCTTTATCTTAGCATATTAAATTCTGAATTTCTGACCATTAAATGGAAGAGGTTTTTCTGAAAACAAAAGTCATAAATTCTCTACGTATTAATTTTTTTTTTGACAGAACTCTAAGTATAAATTAAAACTAATAATTTTACCATTAAAAAAAACTAATAATTTTAACTACTTTTGTTTCTTAGAATCAAGGTTATTAAACTTAGATAGACCACTGAACTGGCTGAGGTAGTAAGTTAAGGGTCAGTGAGTTAGATCGGAGTTAAACCGGAGCTAACACGAGGTTAAACCGATGAGAAAGTGAAGATGGTTATTAATATGAATTCTGAATAAAATAAAAAAATGAATTAAAATATTTTTTAAATGAAAAAAACTAAACTGATCAAACTGGCTGGGCTAGATCGATCATGTGACCGGTTCGCCGGTTTTCAATCCCAACCGGTTAGTTCGGTCCAGTTTTAATAACCATTCTTATAATACTCCATCTAAATGTAAATTATCCATAATTAATTATCCCATAATAATAATTTATAATTAATTATCCCATAATAATAATTACCCTAAACTTTACCATCACACTCTCACTACTTTTGTTAATTTAGAACCGGGAAAACGGGCCGAGCCCGTCGGGCCGGCCCTTTTAGGCTCTGGCCCTTCAAGGGTTGGGCTTGTAAATTGTAGCCTCAAAAGGAAGTCGGGTTTAAAAGGGCCGGCCCTGTAGGGCCTCGGGTTTAAAAGGGCCGGCCCTGGAGGGCCTCGAGCCAGCCCTTTAAGCCCATTTATTTTTTATTTTTTTGCTTGTAAAGGAATCATGTTACATTTTTGAATTGCCTTATTGAATCTATATGTCACTCTGTCCTCATATTGTATAAAGTATGATTTTTGAGTATATTGTTTTGTCTAATTGAATCATATTGTGATTTTTAGGTATATTATTTTGCTTATTTATAATAAAATCATATTATATACTATTTTGTCTGATAGAGTATGATTTTTGATGGAGGTTGTGATTATTTGACTACTTGAACCTACTACTCAAAGTGAAACACAATCAAATATCCTTGAAATTGAAGATAGTGGCGAAGAAGGTGAAAATGATAGTCGTCATACTCATTTGTTTAGAGGTTAGAGTATTTAGCTTCTTGCCTTCTTATACTTTGGCCTTTATGTGAGTTATTTATGGACATAATTTTATCTTTGATTATACATTAGTAATTGTGTTTGTTTGTTGCAAGAGACGTGTTATTTAAACCTTAATGTTGACAACATTTATGTATTAAATTAGAACTTTAATTGTTGTTATTTACTAATTATATCTCTCTAGGGAAAATACGCAGGAAAAATAGTTAAATATTGTGAAAAAGACCTCTAGGCCCTGCGGGCCGGCCCTGGCCCTGATGCTCTCGGGCCGGGCCTTGAAAAACTACAATTTTTCTGACCCCGAGCCCTTTAGGGCCAGTCCTGTTAGGCCTTGGTCCGTCAAGGGCCAACCCTGTAGGGCCAGGCCGGCCCTGATTCCCAGCTCTATTTGTTATTGAAACAATTTAAGGCCCTTCCCCCTTAGGGAAAGGTGTTAGGCTAATCAAAGAATAAATTCATTAATTGAGAATCATTTTTACAATAGAATTGATCAACCCTTCTAAAGATGACTTACTATAATCATTTAGGGACTAATGAAAGAGAACTAAGTTATTCTCTCTCTTAGTGAGAACTCCGCATCTCACTCACTTATAATCTATAATTAGGACTCTCTTTATATAGAATCCTAAAATAGCATACCAATTATGATTAACCAACTTATATGATCTTAACCAACTAAAAGTGTGTGTTTAGATTAACTTTTTTTAATAGCTTTTACGATTTACGAGGTAAATATGTGAGAGGAATTTTGTCTCGGTTGTGTAAATCATTGTTTGAAACCATGATTTAAGATGTTGTCAAACACACACTAAATCACATATCTCCTATAGAAGGGACTCAGACACGCACATCTATTTTGGCCGCATGGGTTATAGAACCCATAACCTCTTCTATAAGAGGTATGAGATGGTATTTGAACTATAAACTCTTGAGTTTTGACACTATCAAATGCTTTATAACAAGAATCAATAATACCTTCTAAAATATATCCTACATATAGGAGTTGAGATTAAAAGGACTTCATATTTATTAGTGAAGGTAATGAATGTTTAATTTATAGGAAACCACTGTTTATAAAATGACTTATTTGAAGTTAAATGAAAAAGGCATTTTCTCATTTTTCAAAGCCCTCTCTCTTTAGGTACCATGTGACTATGTTTTTACTATTTTAATATCATTGAAGAACTTAATGGATTATGCGATCTTGAGAGGCGCGTCGATTAGGCAGTTCAAAGCGCCAAGGTGTGTCAGCTCAACTACGATACTGTAGCTGCTTGACTCGAGGGTGGTTTCAGTTCACTTCATTCTCTTTGGAAACAGCCATGGGCTTCATCTCCATGGCGTTGAAACTTTTTTTTTTTTCTTTAGAAAGACCAAAGGAGGGAGAGAGAGGACAAGGTGTGTCAATGAGTTGGAAAAATCATTGTTCATATAGCTGTCCTGTAAGCAATTTAATCAAAATTAACGGTCACCATTAACGGTGGTTAAAGGAGAGATGGCGTTACTATGTTTTAAAATTTTTAAGGTATAATTGAAAAAAAAAAAAAAAAAAACTCTTAAGACAATATTGTTATTTCGCTAATACTTTCGGGATGGATTTGTGCCTTAACCATTTATCGAAATGAACACTAATTTCACATGCCAATTTATTCTATTGATATTGTTATTTAACTAATTTTTCACCTTTGTAGTTGGTCCATCAAATCTTGCTGCATGTGGTTGCAATATTGCCAACCAATTCTGGGCACATGTTTGTGCACACAACCAAATTTGACTCACAAATTGATTTGACGCCGCGTATAACTGATTATCAATAATGTTTGCTCCCACTTGCATTTTTCATGTGATTCTTAGCGTAATGGATGAAATGGATAATAATTTTTTTTTAAAAAAATAGTTTTAATTAAAAATAAAAAATATATGAGAGGTTTGAAATAATTGAGAAGGTAGTAAAAAAAATCCTCCCCCTCCAATTCTAAATGTAAGAACTAGAAAACTCATTTAAGGAGATTAAGAAAATTAGTTAAGTTAATTATTTATAAAAAATGTGTGTCAATTTCGTTAAAATACTTCTTTAATCATTTACATTAAAAATTACTCTTTCGATGAAACCCCTAATATGTGCAATGAATAGGTATAATTTAAGAAAAAAATTGTAAGTTTGATAGATAAAATAGTTTGAACTTTCACATTGAGAACAGAAAACAAAGCCTTTCAATTAGCTTCTATATTTAGAAACGGGAGAATATAAAAGTAGTAGTACGTGTGAGAAGGGGAGACCGTTTAAAAAACACATGGAATCGGGAAGCTAAACAATACATTGTTAATAAGTAATTCACCCGTGAATATTACGGTTATGTCCCTCTAATTGGATATGGAGACTTTCCATTCGTTTGCAACAGCTATTACCACTGGATTACAATGATGTTTGAAGGTTATTCTGTTTTCTTTTGTTGGTTTGAAGGTTAATCTTTCTAATATAAAACTTAGTTGTATTACTGGTTCGTGCTTGATTAATGATAATCCTTTTCATTACCACCATTTTTAGGCTTTCTAGTTCAAATGTTAGTCCTTTTACTATTTGTAACATGTAAACTTGACTTAGTATTTTAATATCATTTCGTCTTGAATAAAGAAACGATAATCCTTTTCGTTGGCCAAAAAAAATACGAAGCTCATGGAAACAAGTGCTTCAAATTCAAAAGAACATGAAATGATGTTATATAGCTACGGATTCTCAATCTCACTCTTCCTTTTCAATTTCAGTTCAAGGGACGCTAGGCAAATCTTTTGTAAAAAAACAAATCGAAACGCATCATCATTGCTGATATTATATATATATATATATATATATATATAGAAACACAAGTACATACAGATACTGTAAATCAAGTCTTTTACAGTTCCACTATTATCCATCATATTATACAAGCTAAGCTGAAAGTGACTAAAATGTAAGAAATAGCCTAAAAGACATACGCAGATTCGTCTATTCACAAATCCAAGTGAGATGAGTCCAACACAATAGGCTTCCTTAACCAGTATTGCCTAAACCTCTGACTTGCGTACTCCTTGTAGTCAAAGTCAATTTTATTCACATAACTCTGCAATCACAAATGTCAAACATCTCAGTTTTTCTGTCTTGATCATATTCTATATATATATATATATATATAAGCACATGGATGATGATGCTTACCGAAATCAGCCCCCACAAGCCCCAAAAAAGATGGTTTGCAAGAGTGTATTTTTCTACATCTTCTACTAATTGCTCCACCTCTTCATCACTAGGTTTCTTGCCTGCGTACAAGGAGTTGACATACAAAGTTAGGATCATGAATAAAATCCAGAGGCATTGTAGTTCAGAGATAACTTTATAACTGTTTGGTTCATTAACGTCTTCGCCTTGTTATCTGTAGGATGTAAGGAAGCATTTAAACAGTGTAAAAGAATTCTCACAAACCATGAATATCTGAGAAATATGATCTCACTTAATTTTTTTATTGTAAGGCTGATAGACTTTTTATCATACAGTAATTATAAGAGCAGTAATGCTACATATGGTAATGAATGTTGAGCTTTAAAGAGACAACAGAAGCATAAAGCACATGCTATACGAAGAAGAGTTGGATGTGGCAGTGAAAAGAATAGATCAAACAGTATGGAGTTCTTTTTCTTTGAAAAGGGATAAAGAAAGACCGAATAGAACACCCAATGAAATTTTTGAACAAGATCTCTTGACCGAATACCCAATGAAATTATTGAGTAGGACTTCTTTGGTTAACAATTTATCCAAAGATTGGGTTGTTAATAAAGTACAATGATATCGTATGATTCATGTAGTCAACCCCACCTAATAAGATAAGGCTTGTTGTTATAGTAGTTGTTGATTTTTTTAAAGTTTGAAATTTCAATCAGAAGGGAAGTCAACTAAATTGAGGTTCAGCATTATAAATTCATTTCACTTCAGGTTTAACTTATCGGCTCTGATGATCTTTACTGATAGATATGTATTGATAGAGTGAGCTAGTCAATGAACTAACCTTCAGAACTTAAATAAATGCGAACAAATCTTTCGCGCTCCTCTAAACTTGGATATTTACTGTAGTCCAGCACATGAGGCGTGTCAGTGTGGTAATTGGCTGCCATTTCACAAAAGTGATTCGCCAGATCATATGCAATAGGATTGTAACTTGAATATTCATAATCCTGCATCATGTATAGATAATCATATAAATGAGAAATAAGTTCTACAAAAAGATATAACAGACAGAAGAACAAGAGAGAACCTATAAATCACTTTACTGTCAGCATAGCATAAATTAAAGCCATATAAATAGCAGTTTTTAATGTTTCAAACCCTATAGAGTAGATGATCTTTGCACAGCTTCCTTGGACAAGTTCATTTGAGTGTTTCATAAATGTAAAGATGACCTTAATAGATACCACTTCAGTTCCTATTATAAGTTACCTCTAACCACTTTACCAGAGCCATGGAGAGGTAGTTAAGCCATTAAATTTGTTTGAAAACTAATGAAATTTTCAAATTTACCCTTATTTAAAACCATGAATTACAACATGAGAAGCGAAATATGAAAATTGAATCAAACTTTAAATAAGGGCAATCTCGGAAAAAAAAAATACAATTAAAACTCGACTTGGAGACATACAATAAGGACCACACATTCCTTCTAGAAAGTGATTTATAATAGGAACCAGGGTGATAGTCATAATATGGAAAAAGTTACTTACAATTATAGTGATCGATCTGGTTTCCTCATCCATCATTATGTTACCATATTGTAGGTCATTGTGGCAGAAACCAATCTCTCGACACCTATCAGATGATTTCTCCAGCATATTTATTTCCTCATCTAGACATTTCAACCCAAATTTCTTGATATCTTTTGGGGAACACAAACGTTTGGCCTGACCGAGCCAGTTCCTAGTAGAGACAGTACAAGAGAATATCACTTGAGTTCTATGCATTTCAGTGAAAATTGTGAACAAAGTTGTAAAATTTACCTCATTCTCTGCCAAAGATGAACTTTCATTGGACCTGGCATATGAAGATTATGGAACTCCCTCATCTTAGATGCTATTAAAGCCGATATTTCTGGGTCTCGTAGGTCAGCAGCTGAGAGAGTCTGAAAAGCAAAAAATAGAAGAAAAGATACATGTCATACACAACTTGAACACTTTGAAGATAATAATCCGAAAAAAAAAAAATTGTCAAATCCGTCTTTGGCTTACTAGGACTTCCTCAATTGGTTTTGATCAGAAAGTCACTCTCACTACTCTATGACCTCTAGGAATGATAAAGGTGTAGTTATTTTCTTACAAAGTTTTGTTAGCTGCCTTTGAAATCTAATGGTAATTTCTAAAGTTTCAGAAACATGACCATCTTCTGTCTAAATGGCCAGTCCTTTTACTCTGCACTGGATTTACAGAATAAGTTTCAAGCATGGTATTTATTCATTTCACTAGGGTCTTGGGCAAGTAACATGGAGTATCTAGTACTCCTGCTTGTTCAGTAGTGGCTATAAAAAAGTGGTCCCTTAATTAATCAATTATTTAATATAGTTACTAATGCAAGTGGTCACAGGAAGACAGAAGACACAGAGCTTTCGGCCAGATTTTTTCCCTTTCAATTTCTATGTATGAATGAACAAGCCTTTTGCACTTTCAATTTGAATAAACTTTCCTTTTGTGTCATTGTCTATTACCAAAATCAGAAATTTCAACAAGTGAAGGAAAACCTAGCAAAACAGTTTTGTTAAGGGGGAAAAAACGAAAGAGAAAAAAGAAAAAAGAAAAAGAAAGGGAATGAACAAAAGACACAAAAAGAATGGTAAATAAAGTACCTTGAGAGCCTAAGGGCACCAGATACTTCTGCTTTTTAATGGAACTTTGAAATCAATTTCGTGGGGAGGAATCTTAATAAATTCTAAGGCATTTTGAACTCACCCTAACCCCACATTTCTCCAAAAGAAAAGGCCAAGAGAAAGAAGAAAAGAAAAGATTCATCACCAAAGAAAAAATCTTTGACCCAAAAAGAAAAAGCTAAAGAGCTCAGAGAAAAGGCATTCAAATTGAGCCTATATTCTCTTAAGCTGAAAACATGTATTCAAAAATTTTAAGATTATGGAGTTGCTTGTATTTTTATGATCAATTCTCAATTAAAATGATGAAAGTGACAATTAAGGACATGATTCTTTAATGTTTAAAAGAAAAAACATGCTCAAATCTAGATTAGTTAATAATACCAGATGCCCGATTATTGTAAAAGAAGAAAAAAAAAATTACATACTCTGGCATGGATGAACTCCTCGATCCGACCAGTGGAGAACCGGCCAAGTAGGCGAGGACCTTGGCCGTGCTTGGAGATGCACTCGAAGGTCCGAACTTCTTCTTCCCTGTTGAAGAAAATTTCAACACCCTCACCATACAATCGAACCAGAACTTTTCTGAGAGAATCACCATTTTTGGTTGGCCAGTTTATCTGGAAGACCTCATTGGTCATGGCTCCCTTCAAAGGCACAACCTGCAAGGCATCCATATCATCTGTTACGTCTCCTAATTCTAAAGCCACTGATGACAGAACCTCCATTATCTCTTCCGGTGATGCACAACCCTTTAGCAAATCAATTGTTTTTATGGCCATTTGTCAACGAAGTCTGAAGAAAAAGTAAAAACACAAGGATTAATCAATCCATGCATAGTTATTATAACACAAAAAGGTGAGAAATGAGAAATCTGAAAATCCAGTTAGAATCTGACTACAGAAAATTATCAAGAAGAGGGGAAAAAGTTCCATCCAGAGCTTGGAAACAGGGGAACAGGATTCAACATAGAGAAAGTTCACTCGTTGAATTATGAAGAACTCGGATTTTCATTGAAGAATCAGATGATAGGAAACATCATAAATCATAGATTGATATAAAAACACATAAAAAAGCGTGAGATTAACAGAAATAAGAGGCAGAATTGGGACTCCAGAAACTTACCGAGAAGAAACAGAAGAGGCAGAGCTTAGAAACAGGGGAAACTGAGACTTGATACAGAGAAAGTTTAACTGGTCAAAACCTGTAGATTAGCGCGTTTCAATCAAGAATCAGTGATAACAAAACCTCAACAACTACTGAAAATGAAAGAAAGAAAGAAACAGCGATGAATAAAATACACCGACATAAACTAAAAGTTAGAATCTGGATTATATTGAGACTTAAACAGAAGCTATAGAGCAGGAGAGATTAACAGATTGAACCTGAAGAAACCAAAAAGGAAAAAAACATATTACAGAAAAACTGAGAACGAAGTTGCGTCAAAACACAAGAGATCGAAAACAAAACTCAGAAAGAGAGAAGTAGAATTCTCACCGGAGAAGTAAAAGGAGAGCCAATAAGAAAGAGAAAAGTCCAAGACAGTCGCAGTGAGAGAGAGCAATACCGAGTACCGACGCCTTTGATCTTTTACGAGTGACGAAGTCAGAAAAGCAGAAATGGAAGAAGTCTAGGCAGGCTCAAGCCCATCTTATAAGCGCTCGCGATTATCGACGCATTGATGAAAATTGTATTAAATTAATTTTTTTCCGCTTTTTTTGACAAAAATATTAAATTTAAAAAGTCGGAATTTTTCAGAAGAAGGCCGACGACGCGTGCTAAAGGAGATGCTTGGAAGCGCGTGCCATCTATTGGCAAATAGAAATAGTACACGTGGAGTGAATCAAGTGGGAGTTGAATCTTCTCCGAGATTCTCTTGCTAGTTGTTACATGTGAAAATTTGCTTACGGTTTAAGTAGTTAATACTGCCTCCAGTGCTAAATATATGATAAAATTTATAGTATAAATTATCCTATAAATTTTATCCTATATTTAGGATCAGAGGTAGTAATAGCTAATGCGTGTACAGTGTACCTTTTCATCCTTGCTTGCTCCTTTTTAGACTTCTTTTTTTTTTTTTTTTGTAATTACAGACTTGATTAATTTTGCCAGTTTTTTATTACAAACTCCTTATACTTTTTATGTGAATAATAAAGGGCATGTTTGTTTTAGTTATTAGATTGCTTGTAAATTATTTTTTATATAAATTGAGATACAACTTTTTTCACATACTTACTTCGTATACTATAAGCATGTTTGTTTCAGCTTAAAAAAACTTATAAGTTGCTTTTTACGTAAATCGAGACACAACTCCTCTCACATACTTACTTCGTATACCGTAAATCACTATTAAAAAGCAACTTATAAGCAATCGAATCGCTCAACCAAACATACCCTATAAATCACGATTGAAAAGTTACTTTTAAGTATTATAATCGCTAATCCAAACGAACACAAAAACATTAATAAAAATCAATGGTGATAATTGTCTTACGTGGATTATATTTGTTACTTAAGATTTTTTACCTTCTATTACGTAAGATTTTTCAAATCCATCTATTTTCTGTATATTGGATAACGTTTGGCCATGACGCTGTTTAATATTTAGATATTAATAATTTAAATAATGGGTATTATAATTGGCATTAGAGCACACTGACCTCACATTTATTTTATCTTAATTATATATACTTCCTTTTTATCTTTTAAAGTTATATTTTCATTTATCCAACTGATAATTGGCTGTCAAGTCACATATCTAGACCAAAATACCCCTATTTAAATATAAATGTTGTTAGAAAATAATTTACTTTACCTTACAAAATTTACAGCGGTATATTGGTATTAAAAAGAATTACTTTAATTGATAATAATATGTATTAAAATATAACCTATTGAAAATATATTGGATTTTTTAATTTTTTTGGGTCAAAATTTCATCTCTATTTTTAAAACATACAATTTAGTTTAATTATTAATTCGGTCAAAAATATTTTGTTAAAATTCTAAAATACTTGATTTTATTAATTAAAATCATTTATTTCCCCTCATAATCTAATTGACTATCATCTCTCTCCCCTCAATTTAAAGAGTTATAAACAATTTAAAGAATTATTCTTTAGACTTGTTGAAGGCACAAGGCTCACATCTTATATCCATTTAATATATAAACCCATTTAGTTTTTAAATTTTTTTAATCATATTTTAAGTTTTTTTTAGTTATGTGGACCAATTTATTTTGTATTTTTTTTTAAATTTTAATATATAAGTTGATTAAAATAATATTTCAAACACTTATGAATAACTTAATATAAAAAAAGTAGGGAAAATCCCTCAAAAAGAACTTTTAAATTAGTAAAAGACGCATAGGTGCTTCGAAATTTAATATCCCAGATCAGTGCGAGTGTCTGAACTGAAATACTAGAATTGAATGTAAAATGACATATTTAGCCCTCTGATGAAAGAAAAGAAGTTGATGACAAAAGAAGGTGACGCGATACAGGGCGAGCGTCAGCGCGCAGGAATGTAAGTGGGAGGCGAGACAAACAGGAGTGAGGTATGTATTTTATTGAGTCGATAATGTTCTTCCCTATGTGGTCGAGCTAAAGCAAAACCATTCTCGTCAATTGATGAAGTTGTGACACGGTGTTGAGATGTAGGAAATTGTGATTTTATTGTTGTGAGAATGTTATACATACAATTGCGAATGATTTCAGTGAAGTTGTGAAACAAAACCTATAAAAACCTAAAGATAACCTGCGAAAATCGAAAAACCTTGGTTCAAAACTTAAGGAAAACGATGCAATCGGTTCGTAAAACCTTGGGCGCCAATGTTGTACGCTCATGCCTGTACATGCATCTGTCTGCAATAACTCTAGATGATTAGATTAAGATAATCACATGTCAAACTCCTAAAGTTTTGAACCTACTTTGGGAGCCTGCATATCAATATGTCCTCTAAGATGATGTCTAACAATGGCAGAGTAAAAGCAAACATCTTGCAGAAGTTGAGTTTTGCTTATTGTGTTTGTATAAGAGTTTTTTCTTCCAGAGAGTAGTTACATGATATTCTCCTCATGAAACCAGTCAACTATTTTTCATGTATAAACTGAAAATTTTGACTTTAATAAAAACACTTGATTATCCATGTTTGAAAATGAAGAAGTAATTACTAATTTGGATATCGACATTTTATATGAGGTGTTATAATTAAGTTTTTGTTCTATTTGATCAAGGTTGAGGAAGTAAAACATTTCTTTAACTGTTTGTCAGGATCCTCTTAGAAGTGCTGTTGTAGATTCTTGCATACGAGTCACAGACAATGGGAGGGAAAGCATTAACAAAAAGTATAAGCACAATTTCTGTGTGGTTTAATGTTAATATTTGTCTCAACTTTCTGTTCCAATCAATATGCACCAATAAAATATGCTTAATAGGAATTCCTTGCACAAATTGCAGGTATTCTTTATATTTACTCTTTACAATACTTCAAATCACTGTGATCAATTAAAGGTGGGATCACTATTAGGCTAAATTTTTTTTTTTAAAATTTTAATGCTAAATCAAGTAATGTGAATGTTATAATTAGGAGCAAGCCGCCCTAACTATATTAATGCTAAATCAAGTATTCTTTATATTTACTCTTTAGAAACTTTTGCTATGAATTTATGCAGCATGCTCCTGATCTTGGTGATATTCTTGTAGCTTGCTCTAAGAGGAGATGGCAGTCATTTAGGTAAAGCAACTGAATTTTTCATGCAATATGAAAAACACTTATATTGCAATGAATTTTCAAGATGTCTGAATCGAAAAACTTTGAATTATTATTCACTTGTGATGTTATCTTGATATTTTTATTGCATAACCCTTAATACTATTGGTGTTTCTATGCTTACAGATTAAGTGGTTTTAGCAAGAAAAGCCACTCAAATTCTTTAGACTGAACTCTTTTTTCTTCTACAAATTTGGATCCTATGACATCTGATGTTGTTGCTCCTTCACCCTGGATAATCTTTGGTTGCCAAAATGGTAAACGTTATAATTCAGATTTTGTTGATTGTGGTAGTTAAAATTATGCATACATATTCACATGGGAAGGTTGGTAAATTTTCTGTTCATTAATTGTTTTACGAAGAAAATTGAATTATTCAATATGGTCTTATCTCCAGAAGTAGGATGATCACCCTGCAATGTTGTGAAAATAGCAAACTTGAGTTGTGAAAGTCTAATATGATGTTGTGAAAATGCAAGACTGTGTTGGTAAACTCGAGTTATCAATAGACAACTCGAGTTCTGCATCCTATAAGCCTAATCACTCGTCGGTTACCCTCCAGTGACGATATGAACTTGAGTTTTGAATGGCAAACTCGAGTTGTGAAAGTCTAACGGGATGTTGTGAAAATGTAAGACTGTGTTGGTAAACTCGAGTTATCAATAGACAACTCGAGTTCTGCATCCTATAAGCTAATCACTCGTTGGTTACCCTCCAGTGACGATATGAACTCGAGTTATGAATGGCAAACTCGAGTTATGAAAATCTAACGGGATGTCGTGAAAATGTAAGATTGTATTGGTAAACTCGAGTTATCAATTCATAACCCGAGTTCTGCATCCTATAAGCTAATCACTCGCCGGTTACCCTCCAGTAATTATATGAACTTGAGTTGTGAATGGCAAACTCGAGTTGTGAAAGTCTAACGGGATGTTGTGAAAATGTAAGACTGTGTTGGTAAACTCGAGTTCTGCATCCTATAAGCTAATCACTAGCCGGTTACCCTCCAGTGACAATATGAACTCGAGTTGTGAATGGCAAACTCGAGTTGTGAAAGTTTAACGGGATGTTGTGAAAATGTAAGACTGTGTTGGTAAACTCGAGTTATCAATTCATAACTCGAGTTCTGCATCCTATAAGCTAATCACTCGCCGATTATCCTCCAGTGATGATATGAACTCGAGTTGTGAATGAAAAACTCAAGTTCTGCATCCTATAACATTCGATTTTCGCAAGTTATCTTTGGGTTTTCATAGGTTTTGTTTCACAACTTCACTGAAGCCATTCGCAACTATATGTATAACATTCTCACAACAATAAAATCGCAATTTCCTACATCTCAACACCGTCTCACAACTTCACCAATTGATGCGTTCATATACTATTTTAACGGTTTAGAAATTTCAAAAGTTGCAATTCAAACTTCCTCACTTAACAACAGAATTTCACAACTTATTTTACGACCTTCCTCATTACGTTTTATCCACATTTCCCAAACTTATCTTAACCCATGCACATTCTCACAACAGAGTTCATAGGTTTTGTCACCGTTACATTTTATCCACATTTCCCAAACTTATTTTAACCCATGCACATTGAACCGCCATTCTAATCAGCTGGAGAAGTTAAAATGAAATACATTTTTTAACACAACCACTTATCGAACTTCAGCACCGAAGCTCAAATTCGCATCCGAGCACCGGTACCTCTGCAACTATCCAATGCCTTTCACCACAACCTCTCCTCGCCTTCGCTCCTCCTCAAATCTACCCCAAATTTGCCCCACAGTGTCGTTGCCACTATCATCTCTCAACGCCACGGAACCAAGGTCGACTAACGACATCGACAACGCCAGAAGAAGATGAAGAGTCCCGACCGCGTTTTCGCACAATTTTGCCCTTCTTATCACAGCTCCCTCAACGTTTTTCAATTTAAAAACTTCCAGGGTTACGCACATCATTTTTTGTCTCAAATTCAATATCCAAGTTCAGGCACTCGCAATTTTTTGGAAATATGCAATTTCGGATCACCTTTTTGTCTTTTACTAATTTAAAAGTTCTTTTTGAGGGATTTTCCCAAAAAAGTAATAAGATAGAAATTTAATATTATTAGAGATAAATTAGTCCATAACTCATGATTAATGCATCTACTTTTTCATCTTTGGACTTTTTTAAGCTATGGTTTAAAGTTTAGTTGTTGAGAGAGTACAATGTCACTGTTTGATCCATATATCCAATTCATTTATTAGTGAGGTAAGGTTTTATTGTTGTTGCTGTTGCGGCGACAATTGTCTTACATGATTCTCATTTATAATGAATTAGGATCGTTAATTTTCTTTTGATCCATCTATCCATTATGTGTATATTACAAAAAGTTTGACAAAGGAACTTTTTATTAATATTTTATATATTAATAATTTAAGTAATAATGCATCTTGTTTTAAAATGAATATTTTATATCAATATTAAATGGATATAAGATGTGAGCCTTGTGCCTTCAACAAGGCTAAAGAATAATTCTTTAAATTGTTTATAATTCTTTAAATTGAGGGGATAGATGAAAGACAATTAGGTTATGAGGGAAAATTAATGATTTTAATTAATAAAATCAAATATTTTAGAATTTTAACTAAATATTTTTTTATCGTATTAATAATTAAACTAAATTGTATGTTTTAAAAATAGAGATGAAATTTTGAAGAAAAAAAACTTAAAAAGCCAATGTATTTTCAATAGGTTATATTTTAATATATATTATTCTCAATTAAACTATTTTTTTATGCCAGTATTCTCATAATAAGTAATTCTAAATTCATGGTTTTTCATTTTAACTATTTTCTCACAAGCATCTTAGCAATTATGGTAATTTCGAAGTACATAATGTGAAAGAGAAGAATTTGTTGTATCAATGAGGAACATTTGGTTGACCAAAAAAAAAATGAGGAACATTTGAAAACGAACAAAAACAAATAAATAAAAGTCAAAAGTGTTTGGTTTAACAATCACAATAAATTTTAATAATAGAATTTTTTTTTGGGAAAATCGCTGATAAATACTAAATAAGCAAATTAATTGCTCTTTGCCACCAACACACATGAGGGACTGAACTTGCATTAAAATTGAACTTAAAAAGACAAAAAAGCCCTCAGTTTGTGCAGAAAATTTTAGGCGGGAGCTGAGGAAGGAGAAAGTACAGTTCTGAATCCCTTCTTCCTCTTCCATTTCCGGCCTGCAGAAGTTCAACGTCGTCTCCCCTCACTCGGCCGTCTCCTTGGCTTGCGTCTGTCGGCAGTGTCATCTCCGGCTACTCCTCCAGCAGCCGTCGTCTCATTGGCTCGTGTTCTTCGGATCTGTCGTCTCCAAGTGCTCCTCCAACGGATCTGTCGCTTGCTCCTCCAGCGGATCTGAATCCCACCGTCGCTTGCTCCTCCAACCTAAATGCCTCATTCATTCACTTGATCTTTTTCATATGTGCCCAATGGTCATCCACGCTATGTGCAAAGGATGAAGATCCATTATGTGCCAATGATCAGTCGTTTTGTGCAATTACTCTTCCTTCATGTGCCAATGATCTTCTGTTTTGTACAATTAATCTTTCATGATGTTCAATTGATCTTCCATGATGTGTATTTGATCTTCAGTTTTGTGCAATTACTCTTCCATGATGTGCAGTTGATCTTCCGTTTTGTGCAATGGATCTTTTCCATGGTGTAAAGGATGATTCATTGTGCCAATGATCTTCCATTGTATGCAATTACTCTTCATTGATTTGTAATTGATCTTCCGTTTTGTGCGACAGATCTTTTCCATACGTGCCCAATGGTCATCCACGCTATGTGCAAAGGATGAAGATCCATTGTGTGCCAATGATCTGTCGTTTTGTGCAATTACTCTTCCTTCATGTGCCAATGATCTTCCATGATGGGCATTTGATCTTCTGTGTTGTGCAATTACTCTTCTATTATGTGCAATTGATCTCCTATTTTGTGCAATGGATCTTTTCCATGGTGTAAAGGATGATCCATTGTGCCAATGATATTCCATTATATACAATTACTCTTTCATGATGTGCAATTGATCTCCCATTTTGTGGAATAGATTTTTTCCATAGTGTGGATGACCATTGGGCACATATGGAAAAGATCCGTTGCACAAAATGGAAGATCAATTGCACATCATGGAAGAGTAATTGCACAAAACTGAAGATCAAATGCACATCATGGAAGATCAATTGAACATCATGAAAGATTAATTGTACAAAACGGAAGATCATTGGCACATGAAGGAAGAGTAATTGCACAAAACGACAGATCATTGGCACATAATGGATCTTCATCCTTTGCACATAGCGTGGATGACCATTGGGCACGTATGAAAAAGATTAGGTGAATGAAGGAGGCATTTAGGTTGGAGGAGCAAGCGACGGTGGGATTCAGATCCGCTGGAGGAGCAAGCAACAGATCCGCTGGAGGAGCACTTGGAGACGACAGATCCGAAGAACACGAGCCAATGAGACGGCGGCCGCTGGAGGAGTAGCCGGAGATGACACTGCCGACAGACACAAGCCAAGGAAACGGCCGAGTGAGGGGAGACGACCTGAACTTCTACAGGCCGGAAATGGAAGAGGAAGAAGGGATTCAGAACTGTACTTTCTCCTTCCTCAGCTCCCGCCTAAAATTTTCTGCACAAACTGAGGGCTTTTTTGTCTTTTTAAGTTCAATTTTAATGCAAGTTCAGTCCCTCATGTGTGTTGGTGGCAAAGAGCAATTAATTTGCTTGTTTAGTATTTATCAGCGATTTTCCCTTCTTTTTTTTTCGTTTTACTCAAAAGCATCGCTTTTGTGGATAAAAATGACGACATTTAGAATCAGCTAACGTGGCTCCAGTGGACTTTTTCTAAAACGTACAAAACACCAAATACAATTAAAAAACTATATACATTATATATTACTTTTCTCAAGATTTGATTTGATCATACATATTTCCTTCGGTCCTTATTATAAGATAAAATTGATTTTTTTAGAGAAATTAAAGAAGTCAATTAAATTACTATAGAATATTTATATTTATATTTTTTCTCCAAACTAATTAATTTGACTAATAAACTGGTATATAATTTAAGCATACTAAAAATATAAATACTCTAAAATAATTTAATTGGCTTCCTTAATTTCTCCAAAAAAAATCAAATTTGTCTTATAATTAGGACTGGAGGGAGTAATTTTTATTTCCAAAACTATATTCAAATTTATTATTATTTAGCAACTATATTTATATATAAATATGAAGATTTCACTCATGAACTTATAGCTCATAATACTGACAAATTAAAGATGACATATTATTGATACATTCAAGATGTTGTAAATATTTTGAATTTATTTTTAAGTTGAAATGAAAACACTTTTTTTTTTTTTTTTACGAAAATGAAAACAGTTTTTGATGAATCAGAAGCATTTTCCCCTAATAGGAGACACGATGGGCTATGAGAGTATATTTGGATGAGGGGGAGGAAAAATTATTTAGTTGAATTTAAAATAATTTGAGGAGTAAGGTTATAAAATTTTAATACTTTTTAAAAGTATTAAATTCTTTAAAAAAACTGACATTTTCACTTTAATTTTTTATGTAAGGGTAAAAATAGTAGAAATGATACTAATTTCAAACAAGCATGTGCTACCCGTATGTTATATAGGATGATTGTTCTAGAGGGATCATTTTTTTTTAAAATTTACTCCTCAAAATAACTTTCATTATCACTATTTTCATCGCAGACTTTCATTAGCATTTACATGTCATAAAAAATTTCAACATGTACCACTACACGTGCATGTATTCCACACTACATTCCATCCATATATTAAGCACGACACAATCACCTCGGTACTTTTTCCTTCACAAAAAATTACAGTGCGCTTCGTTTAATGTATCACCTTAGAAGTGGATATTTAAGCATCTACATTTCTAATTACTTTCTTATACACAATATTCTTTGTAGTCTTAGTTGACCCATAATCATCTACTCCTACAACAATCTTGAGTCCATCAATGATTCTCACTCTATAGAGTGCAACATATAATTGTCCATGAGTGAAAATTGGTTTTGATAAATATAATTCAACATGACGTAAAGATTGTCCTTGACTTTTATTGATAGTCATAGTAAATGAAAGCATAATTGGGAATTGCTTCTGTTGCATGCTGAATGGCCATTTAGACTCAAAAGGATTCATATTCATTTGGTCTTGAACCATTTAGCGTTATTGCCTTAATGACCTTCTTCCCCAACATAGTTATAGACGTGTTCCATTACACAATCCTAATGCTTGATCAATTTCTCAACAGCATTATAGGTGGTCCAACTTTCAATACAAGTTTATGTGGTGGCAAACTAGAAGAAGTGATGGCGTTGAGAAATTATGTTGTGTATAAGTTGTCAAAAGGACAGAATCTTTAATGGACTTGCAAACTGAGTCACAAATTAAGAACTCATATTGCTCACCTGGTATCAAGGAACACATGTGATCATTGATCTTTCCAACCATTTCAATGGTTGGCGCTAGAATTGCTCTATCATTGAAGTATTCATTTGAAGTTAGATTATCAAGAAGGTCTTCATATGTTGCTTGTAGAATTGCATTCATTGGATCATTTTCACTTGGAAACAACACTTCGTTTGGGATTTCTATATTTACAATACCATCAATGGAATCTCCTAAATTACCATCACCAACATCTAGAAACCATCTTGAGAACCATTCAATTCTTTTGTTCTCATTGCTATCATTAAATTGATTCAACCGCATGTTTTTTGTCAAGCAGAAAATTATTTTTTTATCTAATTCTTATCAAAGCGAGCTCATTACTTCCAAATGATTCTATTGGCTTCTTCGTATATTAAACTAGCATTTTTACAATTTTATTGTCTTAATTTATAATGTTAGTAAATTCATTAATTTTTGTTTTCTATATATCATTTGCTAATTAAAATAGTATTTTTTGCATGGAGAAAAATAGAAAAATAATATTTTAAAGTTCACATTAACAAGAAACATAAGGATAGAATGAAATTCAACCTCTAATTCAACAAAGAAAATGAATTGCTAATAAAAGATAAACATGAATGTTTAAATGTGAAAGTAATATTTAAATGGTTGTGTTGATAATATGAGGCCAGTTATTCTACATAACAAGGGACTTCATTCTTCTTCATGTCATGGATGAGCTAGAGCCTTGAGTATTAGGAGGCTGACTATCCTGCATTAATAAAAAAGAAGAGTTATTATTCTACTTAGCATATGTGTAGAGTAAATTAAATTTTATAATGAAGGAATATACAAGTGCCTATTCTGTTTGGCCTTATGCAATGTTCTCCTCCTCCTCCTTCTTCTTATACACTTTTTTGTTTGGATTACGAGGAGACTTGCAACCCCGCGCATTGTGACCCATTTTCCCACAATTACCACACTTCGTGGTAGCCCCCATTTTACTTATCTTTGTGGGTTTTGTTGCTCATCTGGAGCCTTCTTCCTTGCCTTTTTGGGCCTACCAGGTCGCCTGTTATACTCTGGTGATTGCAAAGGAACCATTGTAGATTGTGGCCAATTTTTTTCACTCGGCACTGCACCTATTACTAAGGCAAAAGCTCTTATAAGTGAATCTTTACTATAATATGCAGAAACATAGTTTTCAGGTACTCCTCTAATTTGATAAATTACAGCGACAACATATCCTCAAGGAATACCAATCAAATCCCAAGAATTACATGTACAAGTCATTGTCTTAAGATCTACAACCTCCCTCTTCCATGGACTCTATAGCTCAAACCTCTCATCACCTGTCGTGTAGCATATATAATTCTTGGAGTCATTCTTTGCTCTTTGAAGCTTATTGATGATTCTAGGGCATATTACATTTTGAAATTTTTCTATGCCCTCTCTCTTTGCAACTATCCTCTTTATTACCATCCTTCTAATTGTTTCACACATTGTGATGATTGGCTTATCCTTTGCAACCAATATAAAAGAGTTGAATGTCTCTGCAATATTATTTTGTACAATGTCGCATTTAGTATTTGTTGAGAATGCTTGCTTACTCAAAACAACCAAATGAAGTTAAAGCCTAGTGCAGACTATTCAAATAATGAAATGCTAACAAGTATTAATTCTATAATATCCCCTTCATGAATGATTACCATAAGCCTTGACATTCTCTTCTCTTTCTGTAATGCATCAATAGCTCTAATGCAATTAAAATGACAACTTTTCTTATTTATTTATTCTTCATGCTTTGAAAGAGATTAAGTTTTGCCCTTAACCAAGGAAGTTTGACAGAATTTCCATTAAAATTTCTTCTTCTTCTTTTTATTTAGTAATGTCTTGATTTTCATTGGAAAAAAGTTACTGTGATAGCAATAGTTCAACACATAATGTGAAAAGGGAACATAGAAACATAGGGTAACATCTATATATGTGTAGATAGAACAAAAGAATTGTAAAAGTCAAACAAAGAAAAAGACTCATAAAATGATAAACATGAAAGAGAGTGCAAAACTAAAGTAAAAAAAGACAAGAACAAGTATTTTACCAAGTACCTTTTTTATTTGTCAATCAACCAAAAGCTTCGAAATAGCCTGCGTGTAGGTTTGACCAACTGAGATAAAAAATAAGATTTCACTTCGTGCATCTATAGCGGCAGTAGCAGTTGAGGGTTTTCTAAGAATTGAAACAAGAGGCTTGTGTAGCAGATGACAATGAGATAAGAAGCAATGGGACTAAGGGATTTTTTTAAAGATAAAATGACAATTTCACCCTTATATAAAACTGATATAATAATTATTAAAGGGCGAAGGTGTAAAAATACCCATCTACATATGTCACATGTGCGCCTGGTACCATTTACATTCCTTGGGTGCAAAAATACCCATGGTCTTTACAAAAAGGGGCAAAAATACCAGCTCCGTCAATTGAGGCAAACGACCGTTAAGTTTTTTTGTGGGCCCCACTTTAATATTTTTTAATTATTTATTTTAAGGGCTAATGTGCAAAATTACCTATCTACATATCCTTCGGGTGCAAAAATACCTATGATCATTAAAAAAGTGGACAAAAATGCCAGCTTCGTTAATGAAGGCAAACGACCATTAATTTCTGATTTTTTGAGCCCACTTTAGTCATTTTTAAATAATTATTTAAAAAACTCTCACCCTCTCTCTCTCTTCTTGCACCCCTTTCCCTTTCACCCTCCTTTCTCTCTCCTCATCCAAACTAGAGCCCCACCTTCACACCGGTAATAACTCTCTTCGACCTCCCACATGGTCACCGCCTTTATACTACCCGCTCCCTCCAAATGCTCTTCCGTAGTTCATCATCAAAACTTTTCCCTTCATTAACAAAATTAGAAATTAATGAACATTTATCTTCATTAATGGTGATGGCATTTTGTCCCCTTTTTTAATGATCATAGGTATTAATTAAAAGCTAGGATCATTAAAAAAGCGGACAAAATGATAATAGGTATTAACTAAAAGCAACATTTTGTCCACTTTTTTTTAATAATCATAAGTATTAATTAAAACCTTAAAATACCTCTCTACATTAAGCTTATAATAATAAGCTTTTAATTATTACCTATAATCATTAAAAATGGGGACAAAATTCCAGCTCCATTAATAAAGGCAAACATTCATTAATTTCTGGCTTCGTTAATAAGGGGAAAAGTTTCGATGATGAACTATGAAAGGGCATTTGGAGGGAGCGGGTAGTATAAAGGCAGTGACCATGTAGGTGGCCTTATAGAGTTATTGCCAGTGTGAAGGTGGGGCTCTAGTTTGGACGAGGAGAGAGAAAGGAGGGTGAAAGGGAAAGGGGTGTAAGAAGAGAGAGAGAGGGTGAGAGTTTTTTAAATAATTATTTAAAAATGATTAAAGTGGGCTCAAAAAATCAGAAATTAACGGTCGTTTGCCTTCATTAACGAAGTTGGCATTTTTGTCCACTTTTTTAATGATCATAGGTATTTTTGCACCCAAAGGATATGTAGATAGGTAATTTTGCACCTTAGCCCTTAAAATAATTAATTAAAAAATATTAAAGTGGGGCCCACAAAAAAAACTTAACGGTCATTTGCTTCAATTGACGGAGCTGATATTTTTGCCCCTTTTTGTAAAGATCATGGGTATTTTTGCACCCAAGGAATGTAAATGGTGCCAGGCGCACATGTGACATATGTAGATGGGTATTTTTGCACCTTCACCCATTATTAAATTATTTGCTTATGTCGGATGTCATGTAAGATGCTACAAAGGATGAGTTGTCTTGTGTTAATCTGACATGACAAATTCTATCAAAAAGATAACTACGTGTTAGCATTAAGAGGTCTAAAATAAAAAAAAAAATCCAAATTTAAGAAAATTATATACAACTGACTTAAAGTCCAGAGAGATTTTATATAATTTAACATATTTTTTTTATATATATAACATTGGGTAGTGGCCACTTTTCGGTGCCACTACCCAATACTCCTCTTATTATTTGGTTGGTGAGCCAAAAGGCGCACCTCCTGTATATATATATTTTTTGTTATATATATATATATATATATGTATATTATTATTTTTTTCAATAATAATTTTTTTAACATATTTTAATTAGATCTTTTTTTTTATTTCACATATTACCTATAAATTTTTTTTAATAAATAATTATTTCTAAATTAAAATTATATCCTATAAATAAAAAATCAGAATGTTACATTGAAACCTTTGTCATTTGTTGTAACTGTAAGTAATGATTTTTAAATTGGAATTTGAAAAAATCTTATTAGAACTTGTTAAAACCTTATCTGAACTCATTAAAAATTTTTTAGAAGTAGGAATCAATACCTTGCCATTGTGACGAGTGGTGGATTTTGAATTAGAATTTGTGAAAGTCCTATCATAACTTGTTAAACCTTATTTGAACTTATAAAACTTTTATCAAAAGTGGGAATCAAAACCTTATTGTAGGAAGCGGTGAGTTTTAAATTGAAATTTGTGAAAATCTTATTAAACTTGTTAAAACCTTATCATAACTTGTTAAACTCTTGTAAAAATTGGGAGCACGCTTTTTAAACTCAGAATGACATTTTTATCATTTTTATTTAATTTTGAAAATGACAAATCAGGTCATTACACTTCTCTAATTTTGTAAATATTCAAAACACTTTTTTTATCCTATAACATTTCTAAAGTTCTTTTTGAGTGACTTTCCCTGGAATGTTTCCCCTTTCGTACGGTTAAAATGTCTTGTCATATTATTTTTTAAAATGTTAATTTCAAAAATACCGGCTATGAATATTGTTAATAATATCATCAATCACCTTCACTAAAGAATTAATGTGCCTAATGCGATACATTATTTTAAATTCATGCAATAAAAAACTGTTTATCAATCAAATAGGAATTTAAAATCAATTATGAATAGGTCTATTATTAACAAACAATAAATCTTGTAATTCATAATTTAAACTTAGCATAATAAGAATTAAGGTTATATATATGTTACCTCTATTTTTTTTTTAAAAAATGTTTCTTAAATTATATCAATGGAATCAGATAAAAAGAAAAAGGAGCACTGAAAATTCATTAGAAGTTTTTGAAAATCAATTTTAAGATTAAAAAATATATTTTTTAATTATTTTAAAGTGAATTTATTGTTATATGTTTAATATAATTATTTTTTTAGGATTATACCAATCATTGTTTTCTTTAGAAATATTTGCATTTTATCGACAAATTTAGTCTTCATGGAAAATTAATGAAGATTTGACTTGAAGGTGCCAAGCTCCAAACAAAGAAATATTTTGAAGAAAAAAACAATAAATATTTGCATTTAATTTTAAATTTTTTTAAAATTCTCGCATTTAATTCTTAAGATAATATTAGGGTTTATAAAGAATTAATATTTTAAAGCTGGTAAAATATAGATATTTTAAAATAAAATCAACACTCGATAATCATAGCCATATATATGAATCGTCGGCTTCTTTATTGATTCGGGTCCACTTAAACGTGGCTCTCACGTGTTGCCATCGATTTTCTCCTTTTTTTCACAATCTTTCTTCCTATAAAGTGTTAATTTAAATTTAACATGACTTGCACGTTTATTCTCGTATCTTATTCAATAACTTTTCTAGATTTACAATTAATTTTTTGTAAAAAAATTAAATAAATATGTAATTCTCTCAATAATATGTAAATTATTTTTTTGTTGAAATTATAAGATTGTAAAACTAAATTTATTTCTTCGATGAAATACTAAATTTATTTGTTATGTTATTATTAACAAATTTGGACAAAAAACTAAAAAATATGTATAATATTCTTAATTTTAATTTTTCTGAGAATGGTTTCAGCATCTCAGCCCATATGAAAAGATGCAAGCAGTTCAAGTTTTTTTTTGGCCAAACAAGCAGTTTAAGTTAAAAATGCTATATTTCTTCTAGAAATAATTCATAAAGAATTTATAGAAGATTTTAATATAATAAAGTAAAAGGACAAATAAGATTTTTTTGGAGAAGAAATGATGTTCCTTGACAAAAAGATATCTCAACTGTCGTCGGTCGACCATCAGGTTGGCATCACTTTCAAAAATCTCACTTTTCGAATAGATAAGATGGAATTTATTAGGGAACAGCATAACTATAAAGTTAAACTACTATAAAGTGGATATATGGACCGAAAAAGAAATAAAAAAGGAGAAAGGAATAAGGATGATTGGCCAGAAAAGGCATAAAGTGGATTAGTTATTTTTTATTGGTAACAACTTCTAATTCATGGAGGTTGCCTATTGGCGCAGCGGTAAGATTATTGTCATATGATCTAGAAGTTACTTCAATTAGAGGTAAGATTGTATATATCTATTTCTCTATAAACTCCTATCTAGTTAGGTCAAATTTAAGTATTGTTAATTTTCCCTTTTTTATATAGCTATCTGATTAGGTTAAATTTAAGTATTATTGAGTCCAATTGAGAGGAGTTCTCCCAAAAAAAAAACCTTTAAGATCACATGAGCTTAAACTTGAAACCTCGTACATAAGCTATCAAAACTCTTTCTACCAAAATGAATGGCTACAAGTTAAATAGAGTAGTATAGATTTATTATTTGGGAAAATGACACTTAGTTCCCAAGTAATAGAAAAATACACCATAAAAGTCCATTTGAAAAGTCAATGATTAGAAAAGCTCCTAGGGACTTTTCTGAGATTATTTCCTAATGTCCATTTACACAATTACCACCTATTGAAATAACTACAGAAAAGGCATAGGACAAGAATCTACGGGTAGTGAGGTACAACAGCGAAGTGGAATTTTTTTTTGCTGTGTGAAAGTTGGTTGGATTGAGATTGAGGGGATGATCAAAGGTTGGAGCTTGGGCTCAATAATGGAGTAAGTGGTAGGTGGTAGACAAGAAATGCTAAGAATTTGCTACACATATGATCTTGACCATTGAAGTTGGGGTTTCACCTTGGGTGAGTTGTGTTTATGTTAGAGTGCTTTGTTTTTGGGGCAAGGTTATAGAGGAACTACTGTATTTTAAGTGGGAATGATGAATATAATTGTGGTTTCTTTACTGTGAAAATGTTGAAATGAAAACAAAAAAAGTGTTGTAAATTTGTGCAGTTGTAGTTGTTAATACAGAACATGTGCTCTGTTTTTGGGCAATGTAATAGAGGGAATGCTCTGTTTTTGGAGAAGTAAATAGAGGTTTGGCCTTGTTTTAAGTGGGTCTGATTGAATATTAGTGTGGTTTGTGTTATTAGAAAATGCTGATATGATGATGAAAAATGTGTTGTTAATATGTGCATATATAGTTGTAAATATTGTTGTGGAAGTTGTTAATACGAAGTTTGTATTGCAGATTCTCATGAAAGATGGGGACTAGTTCAGGGAAGAATCTATTCTGTTTATTTCATGTGGGGGGAGTTTTTAAATGGTGGAGAAGATGAAATGTAATATGTTGGTGGTTTGGTAAGAACAAGATGCATAAAAAAAGGCACAACATATGAGGAGTTTTGAAGAATCATATCATCCATAACGGGAAAAGAAAGTAATGAAATCCAAATGAAGTTCAAAGTTACCCTTGATACATTAACATTTGTGGATTTTGTAGATGATGAAAGGGTGGATCATTTAATCAAATTTAATGAACAATATGGTCATGTGTATATTGAAGAGGATGGTGATAATGACAATATAGAACCAACAATGAATGGTCAAATGGAAGAGCAAGAAGTGTAAGTCGAATTGTCCTAAGAAATGCATTTTTTTCCAACATTAGTATGTAGAAGAACACTCAACTTGTCATTTCTTGCAGGATTGATCATTTGTTTAGAGGTGAAGGAGGAATGTGTTCGTCCCCACATGGTTTGTTAAATGAAAGTCAAGTGATCCCATCATTGACTTGTTTTACTCAAATGGTGCCAACACACATACCGGAAATAAATCATAGAAAATGGAAGGATTTGACTATTGAAGCAGGATAGATTTTTCTGAATGCTAAGAGCCTTCATCAAACGTTATACAAATATAGCATTGCACATAAGTTTTCATACCAATTTGTCAAGAACAATCAACATAAGATAATTGTGAAGTGCAAGGTTAATGGTTGTCCGTGGTACATGGGTGCATATTCATCAGAAGAACATCAAATGGAAATGATAAGCTATTCAGTTGTGACAGTACCTATTTCAAGCTGCAACAAATGGATAGAAGATGTTGTTTAAATTTATGTTGTGTTGTTGTCACAGGGGGTACATGAAATTGTACAAACATCAGAAGGTTAGCCAATGACCTTGTGAAAATAACTTTTTTTGTTGTGAAAACATACATAATGCCTTGTGAACAAGGCCTTCAGCTATTGCAAATGTGACAACAGGAATTTTAATCACATTAAATCATTACTGTGTTAAGCTGATGGTAAGACTTTGTGCTACTGTGAAAATTTTAAATGCCTAGAGGTAGTTGTTAATATGACTAATAATGTTGTAAATAAAGCATTAAATGTTGTAAACAATGATAGGAGTGCCAGCAAAGTGATGTGTATGTTATTGCTTCTTTCACAAGTTATTGCCCTGGTGCAACAGCAGAAAATAGTTATAAACATAACTTAATAAGTTGTAAAAATAACTAAACATGTTATAAACATAACTGAAGATGTTGTAAACATGACACAAAGTGGTTAACTCTTTCCATGTGTTCAGCGTATCTACATGTCGCCAAGTGCTAGAGGAAGTTGTTAATATGACTAATAATGTTGTAAATAAAGCATTAAATATTATAAACAATGACAGAAGTGCCAGCAAAGTGATGTGTGTAATGCCCCAAATTTTGATTTAGAACTAATGACAATTATTGAAAATGATTTGAGGAATTAGAATGAATTTGAGATCCGAATTATTATTGGAAATGCCTAACACCTTGTATTTTAGTATAATTATGTGATAAAATAATTATTTTGGCTAAATATAGGGGTAAATGGCGCATGAAAGAAGGAAAATAATTTGATTATGTATTATGTGGCAATATTAATTAATATGCCATACTTAGTGGAAAATTGAAAGAATGGCTCTAAATTAGTGATTAATGGAATATATTAATTACTAATTAAGAAGATATGAGATGTGAAATTAAAATAGCTAATGAAGTGGTTAGAGTAACTAATTAGTTATTTATTCTATGAAAACCAATGAAAAGTGGACACTTGTCAAGATGAGGTGAAGAAAGAGGGCTTTGGAAAAATCAAATAAGCAATATTTTATCAATTTCTCTTCCCTATCTCCTCTCATTTTCGTCCAAAGGGGTATGGGGGCTGAAGTTGATCATAATTTCACCTTCCTCCACACTTCTCTCTCTCTCATTTTCTCTCTCATGTTCGACCTCCATGGCAACCCAAGGTGAGAGGAAGAACTTTGTGTAAAAGGTGAGTATTTGACCCTCTAAACGACCTCTAATGGAAAAATCCTCTTCTATAAAGTTGTTCCTTGTGTTGAGAGCTTCAATTTCATGGTTTTAGTTTTCCCATTTGGTGGTGTTTGAGCTCTCATAAAATTGTGGACTTGGGTGAATCAAGGAATTTCTTTGGGAAAGTTGTTGAGGTGAGTGAAAGCTTCATTTTCATATAAGTTTTGTGGCATTTGTTGAGCCTTAAATTTCTAGAAATGCTGCCCTACTTTTCGTGATTTAGGGTCATAGGGGAGTATGGTATGTTATTATTATGGAAATGGTGCCTTGTTTAGTGTTTTGAAGTGATAGAATTATATTGAAGCTTAAATGTGAAGTTTGGCCACTTTGTGTTGGTTTTTGTGCATTGGGTAAAATAGGGCATGTCAATGGGATGTGATTTTGGTCATTTTGAGGTTACCATTGTGTTCCTTATGGAAAATTGTATGGGATTAAGTTTAGTTAATGATTTTGGAGTCATTGGACACTTTGGTAGAAAATTGGAAAATGCTGTCAATGTGAACTCTGTTCTGGGCAGTCATTTTGTACAAAAGTTTTAAATGACCAAATGGTGTTGAAAAATCCTGAAACTTTCCAATATTAAATTTCATATCCCAAGCTTCAAAATGGACATATAGTTTGTGTCATTTCGTTTTGTGAACTAGGAGTTATGCTTTGCCAAAGTTTGGGATCAAGACTGAACTCTGTTTTGGGGCAGTGTTGAGTTTTGTGTAATTCTAGAATTGTGTTGTGATTTTGAGTAATGGTCCATATTTTTCCTATAAATAGGACTTAAATAAATTTCATTTAGCTTTGGAATCACCTCATTTTGATTTTTCTAGATTTAGTTATGATTTTTTGAAGTTCAGCCAGGAAACAGAATTTTCTTAGCCGCAGCCAAAGGTTATGAACCGCGGCCCAAGACCTTCTGTGCATCCATTGGCCGCGGCCCATGGGTAGGCTGGCCGCAGCCAACCCCCTCAAAAATGACATTTTCAACTTCCAAAAATGGTCTTTGGTCAAGTGTTTTCCCAAGCATTTAGACATGTGTTTAGGCTTTGATTAGCCACCTAAAGGTTGTGAATGATAACCAACTTTAAGTGTTATGAAAATGAGAATTTGGAAAAAAGAATGACCCTATATCCTTGATTTGGTTATAGGGTTGGGTATTCACCCCGATCATGGTTCGATATCCACTCGGATCGTGAGTAGCCGATGCTGGAGCATACGTGGAAAGAATAAGAGTAGGAAACTTACCTCTTCTGCATGTATTGATATTTGTGTTTGTGTATTGATGTACGTTATTGCTTTGCTTGATTATGTGAAACATATATGAATGATTGAAGCTTTATTTCTATTTATGCTATGGCCATGAGTATGTTGTTGAAACATTGAACATGCAGATATATCATTATGTGAGCACGAGTTATTGTAATGCAAGCATGTCATGCATTAAACACTTATCTTGCATGTATATTGGTATCTGTTTCCTACTGGGATTCTCTATAATCTCATCCTCCCCTACCAACATTTTAGATAGGGAAGGTAGAACGAGAATGGAGCAAGCATCCAAGGGCGACGAGGACTCCTTCGGGTTGTCATTTTAGTAGTTGGTTATCATGGTAGTTGGGATTATGTATAATTGGATATTGGATGTATATGTGCTTAGATGTATATTAGGTTATTTGGTTATGTATTGGAGATGGATTTGTTTAATCCCCGTTGAGGAATTGTAATGGGCAATTGTGCCCTACGTATCTTTAGTAAAGGTATGAACCCGGAATTGCCGGTATTATTATTGTACACTCTGATATTTATATAAATATGATTTATCTTCATGAGGTAATTGTATTCGAAATATGATTGTGAGACTAGGTAAAAATGTTTGTGAAAGAAATTTGTGAAAACCCTATCTTAAGGATGGGAATGCAAATGAGTTTTGATTATTATTGGTCTCTATTTCATTTTAATCACGTGTTTCGGATATAATTACGGAAGGGGGTTACAATATGTATGTTATTGCTTCTTTCACAAGTTATTGCCCTAGTGCAACAGCAAAAAATAGTTGTGAACATAACTTAATAAATTGTAAAACTAACTAAACATGTTGTAAAAGTAACTGAAGATATTGTAAACACGACACAAAGTGGTTAACTCTTCCCATGTGTCTAGCGGATTTACATGTGGCCAAGTGCTAAAGGAAGTTGTTAATATGACTAATAATGTTGTAAATAAAGCATTAAAAGTTGTAAACAACGACAGAAGTGACATCAAAGTAATGTGTACGTTATTGCTTCTTTCACAAGTTATTACCCTGGTGCAATAGTAGAAAATAGTTGTAAACATAACTTAATAAGTTGTAAGAATAACTAAACATATTGTAAATGTAACTAAAGATGTTGTAAACACGACACAATGTGGTTAACTCTTCCCATGTGTTCAACGGATTTACATGTGGCCAAGTGGTTAGATGTTGTTAAAATAACTCTTCCTGTTGTAAACTAAGCTTTAGCAGTTATAAACAACGCCATTCATAGAAGTAAACTTGCTATAAAACAAGATATTTTCCTGGTGCAATGATTGAAGTAATTTGTAAAATTAACTGCATAAGTTGACAAAATAGCTTAAGATGTTGTTAAAACTACACAAAGTAGTGGACAATCCCATTTTCTGTGTTAAGCATCATTTCATATAGACACGTACTTAGTCGTTGTTAAAATGACTGATCATGTTGTAAAATCAGCGTTCGCTTCGGTCAACGTTCATAAAAAAATAACTGTTAAATTGACTTCCATTATTGTGAAAACATGCATATTCACTTGTAAACAAAAAAAATGGTATGGTGACCTTGGTATGTAAATAGTTGTTTCCTTCACCTGTGAAACAACTTGAAAAAAATGACTAAACTTGTTGTAAACATACGCATAATGTGTTGTCAAAGTTCGTACTTGAAAAACTTGAAAGTAAATCATTCCATAAATACTTGTTGTTAAAATAACTAATTATGTTGCCAAAATAACTCATGATATTGTTACACATCTCTGTACATGAGTACAACATTAGTGCCTTTTCTGTAACAAGGCATTCCTATAAAATATCAACACAAGTACACAGCAACTAGCAATAACTACAAAATAACATGTCAAATGCTACATGTTTTTCTTCCTCTTCATTTGTTGGTTGCCAGCGGGAAGGGACAACACCTTTTATGTGTGTTTGTTCTGCTCATGTGTCACTAGCCACCATAAACATTCCACCTTTAGCTATCGAATCTGATTATCAACAAGCTTAGGCATGGTATACTAGTCACCATACTTCTAAACTAGAGCTCTATCCGCTCTTTGTCGCCCACTTTCCCTTCGATCCTTTTGCCCTGTCTAAAAATTTGGTTTATGGGAGAGTGAGATTCTAAGGAATCCCCGTAGTGTCAAATCACTTATAGTATGCACAACAATAAGGCATGAAAGCAAATTATTACACACACATGACAACTACAATGGCAGATACAGCGGCAAAGGCATGTATGACTAATGTCACCCTTACGTTTGCTCACGCTGAATTGCTCACGCTGCATTGCATCACAATAATCCACACAATATATTTCATCACAACTGGGATTCATATAAAGCATTTCATAACACAAGTCATACAGGCAAGATACAAACACACAGCCTACGACTGGATTCACAAACGCCACCCCACGGGTCGGATTCACAAAGATTCATGTCGATTACAACGGCACTACAACGGCCGAGCTAGAGATGACCAACGCCAATCCCTAAACGGCTCACGCTGCATTGCTCGCGCTGTAATGGACCATGGTACACACAGTCCACAAAACCTAATGACAAATCATGCATACCAAAACATCATACACAACATGAGAGAAGAGTCACTACCTTGGTCCTTCTGGGCGTGTCCTAGCGCCGATCTCTCCTGAGTAGAGCAAATGTCAAATCTTAGAATTATACTCCATTCCAATACTTAATTTAATTCGTAACACTTAAATTTGGTTATCATAATTGACCCTTAAGAGGCCACAAATGCCTCTAATAAAAGCCCTAAAAGATTGGGAAACAATAGGTTAGATATTTCTTTTAAAAAACTCAAAGTGCTGGAACACAGGGGTTAGTCGTAGCCAGCCCTTCCTTGGGCCACGGCCAAAATATGGTCAGAAGGTCACTGGCCACGGCCAGCCACCCATAGGCCGCGGCCAGCCACCTTAGGCCGAGGCCAAGAAATTCTCTTATTCTTGGCTGAACTTTCAAAATTCATAATTAATTCTAAAAAAATTGAAACGAGGTGATTCTAAAGCCAAATGAAAGGTATTTAAGTCCTCTTTACTAGAAAAATATGGACCATAACAAGAAATCACCACAAAATTCCAGAATTACCCAAAAATCAACACTACTCTAAAACAGAGTCCAGTTTTTATCCCAAACTTTGGCAAAGCATAACTCTCAGTTAACAAAACAAAATGACACAAATTATATATCCATTTTGAAGCTTGGGATGTGAAATTTAAGACTGGAATGTTTCAGAATTTTCCAACACCATTTGGTCATTCAAAACACTCATGCAAAATGATTGTCCAAACAGAGTTCACACAAGACAGATTTTCCAATTTTCTACCAAAGTGTCCAATGGCTCCAAAATTAACAATCAAGCCTATTCCCACATAAATTTTCACAAGGAACGCAATGGTAACCTCAAAATGACCAAAATCACAACTCAATTACATGCCCTGTTTTTTCCCAATGCACAAAACCAACACAAAGGTGCCAAACCTGACATTTAAACTTCAATCAAATTCTATCTACCCAAGATACATCTCAAAGCATCATATCCATGACAACAACAATTCAAACACCACAAGACCCTAATTTTTGAAATTTCAAGCCAAATTTCCAGAATTTCCAAGCTAAAGCATTTGGCACAAAACTTATATAGAAAGGTCTCTTAAACTCACCTTAACAACTTTCTCAAAGGAGCTTCTTGATTCTCCAACCTCCACAATTTCTTGAAGTCTCGAACCAACACCAAATGGCAAACTATAACCATAGAAATATAGCTCTTAACTCAAGGAACAACTTTAAAGAAATGAGTTTGAGCAATGGAGGTCATTTTCCTTACCTTTTCTCAAGCTTTCCTTCCTCTATTTTTAGCAATAATGGTGCTGAACCAGGGAGAGAGAACGAGAGAGAGAAAATGAGAGAGGTTGAGTGATAGAGAAGATGAAGAATGATGATCTTACTCTATCCCATACTACTTCAGCGCACAAGAGGGAAGAGAGGAGAGAGAAACTGATTTAAAATTACATCTTGACTTTTCTCCCAATCCCTTCACATGTGATCTTGCCAAGTGTCCACTCCTCATTGGCTCACACACACTAAGTCTCCAATTAGCTTCTCTAATCCCTCCATTTACCAATTATAATCACATTTCTCATTTCTGCCATAGTTAGAAATTAATTTTCCCATTAATCACCAACTACTTGCCCAATAATTCCATTCTTCCAATTTCTCAATAATGATGACGTATTAATTAAAATAGCCATAAAACACATAATAATTCCCATTTAAATTCATAAATATCCACACTAATCCTCATTAGCCCTTAATTAAAAATTGGGACATTATATTCAATATTATTCATAAACAAACATCTATACCCCTCAAGACAAGAACCCTGATTCGACCATCACAGAGCAGTGACACACAGAGAAAGCAAAAATTGGAATCCGAAAACCACCTTCCTTAACTAGTGTATTTCCCTAACTCAATTCCAAGATTCAATCTTTTACCCCAATCCCAAACTAGTAACAACCCAAGAGATTAAAGGTGGCATTTCACAAAAAAAAAAAAAAGCCTTAAAGGCAGCTAAGGATTTGGAAGGCTCAAGTGCAACAACTAACCATGCGGCTTTAAAGGAGTAATAGAGGGACGTTGGGTGTTGGGAGGACCGACGCAACCTACGGATTCGGAGGAACGACGGATTTCATTGCCGTGGGGCAATCGTCTGACGTTGGTGCTGCGGTGGAACGCCGGATGCTTGGCCAGCGGACCTCGATGGACTTTTCTAATCATTGACTTTTTAAAGGGACTTTTGTGGTGTTTTTTCTGTTGCTTGAGACCTAGGTGTCATTTTCCCTTATTATTTTGCATGTATATGGACATGATCTATTGATAGGTTCTACTATATATTTAATAAATTAACATGAATGCAAAGATTGCTTAATATTAAAAAAAAAATATTTCCTGGTGGCAATAAAAGTACAAATATTTTATACTTTCCCATCTTAAATGTACAAGAGCTGATATTTTAAGACCTTAATCCACTTTATTTTTAAAATTATAATTTTAAAAACTTTTCATTTTGATTACATATATGTTAGAGTTTTCCATCAAATGAGGAGTATCCAATTTAAATTATTAAAAGGAGTAATTTATAGAAATCAACTCACTTTTCTTACAACTAACTAAATTATTTAAATTTCTTAATCTCAACAAATTAGTTATTTAATTCCTATATTTATTATGAAGGTATTATTTAGTATGGAATAATAAGATCATGTATAATATATACAGATAAATTGCTAGTAAAATGTAAAAAAAAAAATGTAGGAAAGCATAAAAAAAATCATAATAAATAAGAAATTTTTTATATCAAACTAATGTTGTGTCAGGCCTTTTGGCCTAATAATGCTAAGCACATTCTTAAGTCTCTTTAGAAGGTGAAATTGTGAGTTTGACTATTTATAAATACGGTAGGTGCTCATATTCCTTTCTTCTATTATAAAATGACAGAAAAAAAAATACCATACTAAAGGTGTGATGTGTAATAGCTAAATTTTTAAGATTAAGTGTATGCTTATGTGAAATCTGTTATATTACAAACCTAATAATACCTTGAATATATTTTAAGGGGAAAAAAATCCTAATAACTGCCAATAGGATTTTATTAAGGGAGAAAAACTTATAGGTAATAGCTTCTAAGTGAGAATAATATAATGAAAAAAAAAATCAAATTCAACAAACAAAAAAAAAATTTAATATTCCCTTTTATATCACTACTACAAAAAAGCAAATCTGTGGCGCTTAAAATTGCATTAGCTGTGGCGCTTGCGAAATGCCATCTATCTGGACGCCACTAAAAGAAGCTGTGGCGTTTGGAAGCGCCACAGATTTTTAAATTGTTTTTTTTTAAAAATAACCTCCTGTGGCGCCTGCCTGGTCAGGCGCCACAGTAGGCCATTCCCGCCACAGTAGGGGTTTTTTTTTTAAAAAATTTTTCGTTCTGGTTTTTTTTAGCATATTTTTTCCTCATATTTTTTGGGTTCTTCGTATTGGTTTTTTTTTAGCATATTTTTTTCTCATATATATCTCCCATGCATAAATAACTAGTCTGCAAGGTTTAATAAGAAAATAATATATAACTTTAAAATGATACCAACAAATGATTGATTAGCTAAAGTAGTAATGAAAATTGTTATACAATATAATATACTGTAAACCTAGCTAAATGAAATATAATACAACAAATTCAACTTCAACAAACATGCGTGACACAACAATTGGCAATTAGAAACAACACAAAATAGACCAGCTAGTGAATTTAATAGTATATATAGCTACCTAGGGATTTGCCTAAACACATATTCACACCATTCCTCGATCACTTCATTAACCTGATGGTTTGTCAAAGCGTCACAACGTAGATCTTCATAATACTACAGATATATACAATCAGACACAAGTTAGAACGAATTAAAATCAGTA
Organism: Inga oerstediana; assembly: GCA_963210345.1. NCBI lineage: Eukaryota > Viridiplantae > Streptophyta > Magnoliopsida > Fabales > Fabaceae > Inga > Inga oerstediana. The sequence goes on along the minus strand of OY723401.1, from coordinate 62,538,573 downwards.
AAACATAATTGTCAGGCACTAATTCAATTTCATTACAACACAATATGAAGTGCAACTAAATGACTTACTTTTTGAGGAATAAATGGTTGATCATGCATAATAACATCCTTCATAAATTCCATGATATAGTACCCACAATCATTGTCATTAGGTTGGAAAGGGCACTGCAAAAATATAATGCAATATTTTACTCTGTTCATGAATAAAAAGTGTTTACTAACAAAGTCTAAGTAAAGTCAATATCAATACCTGTATTTTCTTTCAAGGATAGCTAAGGCGGGGGTCAGTAGCTTTAGAATAGTTTAACGAGACAGACGACCGATACGCAGTCAATGCGCTAACAAAAGAAACAGAAAATTATTACCTTTGGTTATTCAATCACGTTCGCAAATATTTATACATAGGCACGTATACTTACCTACTGATCAATAGCAATATATCAAAACGGTCTTGTGGAAGACCATTTTTTAGAGGATCCACATAATAAATGCGAGAGCCTAAAGGTTCCGCTAGATTGATAACGATCAATATCCAATGGCACCTAAAATATATTTTAAAAATTGTTTTTGAACAATCATGTTATGATAGAAGTTAAACAATAAAAACAAAAATTGTACCAATAATAACTTACCCCGCATTACACGGCACTAAAAATAATGTATTTGCTGTCACTTTCTTGCCAAAGTAGTCTTTCAGCTCATTAGACTGCGCAGTTACATCTAATTTACCCTCATGATGACCAACGAGAAAAGGGTTGACAAATGCGAATTAGACCCTGTGTGTATCCATTAAAACATCCTGGTCCAAATGCCTGGTATAAAATATACAGTGTCATGAGAAACAAAAGAAATGGAACGAGATATATTAATAACAGTGATAAACGATGATAGTGAAGTACCTTATCTAGATGTTGATAGCCGAAGCACTAACCCAATCATGAGCACATATTTCCTGCATGACCTCGGCAGTAATATAATCAACTAGACCACCAACATTGTAGATATGTCTTGGAATACGTAATTGCACTACTCCCTCACCGATCAATTGTGGTGCAATCGATATTAATTGATCGAGATATGAGGTATGTCTTCTTCTGCTCTGTTGGCTGGCCGATGCTTTTGACTTGGGTTGTGTTGTTGAAGACTTCGAAATCTTACCCTGCGCAAATCAGAAAATTAAATCACAGTTTGAGATGAAAGTTCAAAGGAAAAGTACAGGGAATTTTGAATGAACGACCTTTCCACATGGCTTGATAAGACCTATTGGCCAAGCAACATAGCCACCTACAACATCTGCCACCTTATTTTGCTCATCCTGATACGGGATCGGTAAGAGGGCGTCTTTGTTCGTGCAGACGTCAACCCTAACCCGGAATGTGTTATCGGGCAACGGTGAATTGTGCAGTATGTCCTCACCAGTGTTGTAGGCAACACCTACTGCAACCGCGTGCTTGGATGCTTGCTCGACATATAGCTTGCATTGAAATTCGCCCTACGGAAAATAGAGTTAATATGTTAAATTTGCTTAATTATAATTTAACATAAAGTTAAGTAGAAAAGAAATTAATTACCAAAGGAAAAGGGACTTTAGGCATGGAATTGCAGCTATCTCTGAAACTTGGGCTATCACAGAACGGAACATTTGGTGTTGGCCTACCCTGGATCAACTGTTGTATTTGTGTTGTTAACAACGCATTCTGTTCTTGCATCAAACGCATTTGTTCGGTGAATTGTTCTTCTCGTTGTTCCTTGTAGCGCATTTGTTGTTGAAGTTCTTGCATTTGATGCTTAAAGCTAGCCATCTCGTCACGTTGGTGGGAAACATCACTTCTACTCGAGCGCTTCTGACGTCCGAAGTATGCTGATGGGGTGACTGCAAAACCAGTACCCCGAACATGACCATCATACTTGGGTACTGGTAACGCTCTGCTCAATAAATCGTCCCGACCAACATAGGTCGCCAACGCAGGATCCTCCTGTGTCATTTGTCGCTTTCCCAAAAAGAATTACAATGAAAATTAGTTATTATAAATGGAGTTCATTTAAGTAAAGCCAATTATTTATTGAATGCATAATATAATTGAATACTTACACAATATTCGGCTACTCTTCTTGCTTCCTCACTACGAATTTCACCTTTCTTATTTGTGACACCGGCTACCCACAGATCATGTCATGGAACCTGCGTAATATCTGAGCCTGATTCTTGTATCTGCATATCAAAGTTAGTCGAAGTTAAATGATATTCATACAATTTTTATTACAAATGAAATAATCATCAGTTCATACCATTTTTCTTTCTAACCGTGCGTATGAAATAGGTCCTTGTGTGTACCGGTATGGCATGTTGTTCGCGTTAGCTCTATTTTTCTCGCTCAACTTCTAGTTAGATCAAAATAATTCATATAAATATATAAATGTTACTTACAAATACGTTCATTACACGTAATAGGGAAAGACAAACAAATCCCCTTACCAGGAAATCAGGAGTTGTATGTGTTCTGATAAACTCATCCCACATTTCTTGAGTGATGATTCCTTCATACAATGGATAAGGCGGTGTAGTAATGATATCATCATTATCATCCCTCAAGAAATATTTGACAAGATCAGAATGAAACTTTCGCATAAGTTTTCCGGCTTTTCTCATTACGAAGTTCTTCCGATCATCATCAATAATAAAAATACTCTGTAAACAAGTCAAAAAACATATATAATACGTAAGATTGAAATAAAGTGAAACAAAACAAACCGAATAATTATATAATTAAGGTGTTACCTGTACTTCAGCCGAGATCACATCCTCATAACTTTTCTTTACCATTTTCCAATTTTGAACTGTAATAGGGACTCTGTCTCAAACCGTAGTCCCGATGAAGTTATTTAAGGAGGTACTGTTCTTGCCAAACAGGTTTCCATTTTCATTCCACTCCAGTTGTAACTTGATTCCGTTACTTCTCAGTTTGATCAACCTCGCCATAATTGTCCTGCCATGTCTGACGTTCTCCTCAAATCTTTGTCTACCAATGTGCCTGGGAACATTATCAATGTCATCATGTGGTGAGTCCATACTCCTGTAAGTGAAATAAACCAAATCAAAACATCAGTGCATAATGGTCTTGTATGTCAACGAAAGCAAATTATTTTGAAATTTATAAAAACATATGTACAAGTAAACAAGTCAAGGCAATCATTATCTTTTCCTTTTCCTTTTTCTCGTCTGATTTAAAATTTTATTCTTCAGAATTCGTGTTGGATTGAGAATTGTGTTCCTCTTGACCCAAGTTCCCTCTTTATGATCATGTCGCACGTATAGGGGTCCATCTCCATCTTCATCTTCATCTGCATCTCCATCTATATCAATCTCTGCTGACCACAAATTCTCAAACGAAGGATCATCATTATTGATGTTCAAATATTCATTACTTTCAAAATCAACTTCTGCTTGACGATTCTTGTTGGATGGAAGTACAATAGACCAATTCTTCTTAGCAGGATCAGGAATGTAAAATGCTTGTTCTGCCTGTGCTGCTAAAATAAAAGGATCATCTTCATACCAAACCTTAGAAAGGTCCACTTGCACAAAGCCTAAGTCATCTATCCACAATCCACTATTGTTGTTAACCCACTGACATTTGAAGACAGGGACCCTGAACATAGAGTAATCTAACTCCCATATGCGTTCAATGACACCAAAGTATGACATTGATGCATAAACAGGGTGTGTGTCTTTAGCACCGGATCTATGCCAAGAATCAGCAACAAGTGTTACCCCACTATTCTGCATCGTGCTCTGTGTATTATGGTCTTGTGTATAAAATGTGTAACCGTTGATTGCATAACCATTGTAAGATAATACATGTAAGCTCGGTCCTTTCGACAGGCACTTCAATTTTTTGGAAACTAAATCAGGATTCCTCTCCATCTCATCGTTAATACGATTTTTCAACCAACCTGCAAATTGTTTATTGTGTTCTGTTGTTAATAAATTTTCATTCCTATCACCATGTACCAATCGGAGAGCATCCTTATGTTCTTCTACATACGGTTCGACCTCATCAGTGTTATGTAGGACATACAAGTGGGCTTGGTCCCGTTCAGTCGCTGATATCGTTATTACATCACTCCCCGTTGTTCCTTTCCCTAATCTTCGGCCATCATGACGGGACTTAGGGATCCCTACAGGGTCAACATTTGATAGAAAATCAGCACAAAAGTCACTTGCTTCTTCAACCATGTAACTTTCAGCGATACAACCCTCTGGACGGTATCTATTTTTCACATACCCCTTTAATATTTTCATGAATCGTTCATTTGGGTACATCCATCTCAAGTACACTGGACCGCACAATTGAGTTTCTTTGACCAAGTGTACAGTTAGATGTACCATAATGTCAAAAAAAGAAGGTGGAAAATACATTTCAAGTTCACACAGAGTACACACAATCAGCCTTTGCAAATCTTGTTGTTAGATATGATTAGTTTTGATGATGTCAAATATAGATGTGAAGTGATAAGAGCAAAAATTTTATATAATGTAATTCTTTGACTAACTACTATATTTAATGTTACATATTTTGTAGATTAGTCAAGCAAAGATTGAAGAAGATTGAATTAATGAAAATGAACAAGAGGAAGAAGAAGAAAGAAATTGAAGATAGTCAAGGAGATGCTTACTTGGATTATGAAGAATGAAGAACTTGTTAGATCTTTCAAGAAGATCAAGATTCAAGTTGTTAGAAGTGATACTGGAGGTTTCTATTATGATACCGGAGGTTTCTATGATCAAATAATGGTTGGAATAGGTTAATATGAAGCTAAAATGACTTATATATGAGTTTTGGCACTTCTAGGGGTGTTATGCTCGAGCACAGGAAGCTCCCTCGAGCACAGACCACTTCACTCGAGCACGGGGTGTATACTCTGTTCTACTCTGTTTTACGTTTAGCCTGAGCGAGGTCTGGTATTTTGATCATATCTCTCAAACCATATGTCGGATTGACCCGAAACTAGTGGCATATGAAAGAGAACTCAAAACACGTAAAATTGGCACCATGATCACATTGAAAGAAGATCAAATGAAGGAGATATGATTCGTGGAAAATGAAACAGAAATCACCGTCACTTTTCGACACAGGTTTGGTATTTTACTCGTAACTTACAAACTACACATCGGATTGAGACGAGACCAGTGCCAAATGAAAGTAGACTCAAAGAGCTTTCCATGGATAGGTAATTTGCCTAATTTTAACGTATATTCTAGGAGCTATGCCTTCTGGAAGTTGATGCTTGTGCAGACTAGCGAAATATACACTCTTTCGATCATAACTTGCAAAATACAAGGAGTTTGGAGCTGATTCTTGTTGCATTGGAATGCATATGACAAGAGCATTCTTATGATACATCATTTAAATCAAATGAACAAATTTTTTCTAAAGTGGCCCACATCACCCGCGAGTGCAAAAACTTTCTCTTTGAAAATGTCGTGCGAGTGATGTCCAGAAGCAGCTGAAATGTGAAGAAATTTGCAACACTCGAGCACTAGGATTCATGCTCGAGCATTGGATGATTTCTCACTCGAGCAGGAGTCTGTGTGCTCGAGTGAAGGCCCACATCACCTGCGAGTGATAAATTCATCCCTCTGAAATCCTGATGCGAGTGTTGATTTTGAGAGCATATTCCTTGAGAATATGCGTCTCACTCGAGCAGAGGCATGTGTGCTCGAGTGAGGGACCATATCACTCGCGAGTACAAAATTTCACTCTTGTTAAAATGATGTGCGAGTGACAACCCGAGAAGAAGCATGTACGTGAAAACTTGAGGCGCACTCGAGCAGGACGTTTTGTGCTCGAGTGATTCGAGAATTCACTCGAGCAGATGCGAGTGAAGTGCAGCGAGTGCTTACCCGAGAGGAAGTCAGAACGTGGAAATATGAACTACACTCGAGTGAGGCATATTGCACTCGAAGTGAGGACCCGACAGAACGTGGTAGAATGCACAAACAAAACAGAGCCTCACAACCATCAATCCAAACATGGTTAAACGTTATACAATCATTATGTTTTCACTTGTTATTGTTTCTAAACATTATCTAACATATATTTCAAGTGTAAAACATGAGATTAAATATTTGGGTTGTATCTTCAAGAACGGAGGTCACAGCGAATATCTTCACTCAACGTGATGAGTCACAGAAGCCAGAAAATCATCTTTTGACCAATGATCCAACATACCCATGACTAATACTTCATCATATTAGTGATTAAGTATTTTACAGTGTGAAACAGGAAATTTAACGGTGAGCTTACAGATTCAAATGAAAGAGTCAAGAATGGCGGGCAACATCATTACACACCGAGCATCAGCTACCTACCATGACAAAAGCTTGACCCACCATAAGAGATTGTCTAGAAACTCAAACGAATTCATCCCGCTCCACAATGTGATGTACAGCTCAAAATGAGACATGCGGCTCCTCAACGTAACGCTCTGCTTTGCAACAGAAAGCTCATGGTAGCTCATTTTTCAAATGTGCTCAACGGTCAAAATGACTCCAACGGACGAATGCTCACAACGGACATTATATTCATCAACTATAAATGAGAGAGCATTCAACGATGATGGCCAACTGAGAAAAACGGAGAAAACAGAGACAGCAAGCAACTACGAGAAAAATGATAGAAATGTGAATCCTCTGCTTCTACCTAAACACTCTCTGTTCTGCGGTTTCAGTATTACTTATTAATGAGAGAGTGATCATTTGTATGGTACTTCAGTGAGTATTATATCCACTCTGTGAGAGAGTCTGTTAACACTTTCATCTATATTTTTGAGTTGATCTCAAGGTAGAGGGACCTTAAGAGGGTTGATTTTCTTACAGAGAAGCTGTAGAGAGAATTGCCAATAAGACATTCTGCTCGTAAGACTTACAAGGTGCAAGCAGTAGAGAACGTTGCTGCTCATAAGACTTACAGGGGTGTAAGCAGAAGAGAACGTTGCTGCTCGTAAGACTTGCATGAGTAAGCAGGAGAGGAAGATCTTCGGGATTGCTCTGCTCGTAAGACTTGCCGTAAGGGGGAGTATTTCAGTGAGAGATTTGTAAAAGGTTTCACAAGTACCCGGCTAAACTTGTGGGATTGTAAAGGCTTTTCTTGTGCCCGGATTAAACAAGAAGATAGTGGATTTGGAAATCTCAGGAGGAGCCTGGGGACTGGACGTAAGCCATCACAGATTGGACCGAACCAGGATAAATCACAGTTTGCATATTCTCTTTTCTAAACTCTTATATTTCCAGCATATATTATTTAATCTAACTGTTGATTTATAAAACCTTCATACTTACCACTTTCGTTAAGATACGAAAAGATTTCTAAAGTTCTTAAGTTTTTATTATACACCCAATTCACCCCCCCTCTTGGGTGATAGCCGGTTCTAACACTTGTAACTTGGTTAAATCAACCACTTTACTGCAGATCAACTTGAAAAACACGCAAAGTTTCGTGATAGTGTTCCTTAATTTTTTGGGTAAAATGGATCGTATACCAACCGGTAGGAAATTTTGCATGAGCACATGACAATCATGAGATTTAAGGTTCTTTAACTTCAACTCTTTTACCGATACAAGGTTCTTTATATTTGAAGAGTAGCCCTTGGGAACTTTAATTCCTTGCAGAAACTCACAAAATAATTTCTTCTCTTTCCTTGACATAGTGTATGCCGCTGGCGGTAGATAGGTACGAGACCCTTGCTCAATCGGTGCCAACTCTTCTCTAATTCCCAAGTTCACTAAATCCAACCTCGAATTGACATTGTCCTTGCTTTTTCCTTGGATATTAAGCAACGTGCCAATTAGACTATCACAGATATTTTTTTCTATGTGCATCACATCAAGAAAATGCCTCACATATAAAGACTTCCAATATGGAAGTTCAAAGAAAATAGACTTTTTCTTCCAACCTCTTGTCTGGATTTGTTTTGCAAAAGGTTTGCCAAAATTGTTTTCCAAGTCTTTTACCTTGGAATACACCTGGGAACCGGTCAACATCTTCGGCGGGCTACCTTCTTCTGCATCACCATTGAAAGGCTTTTTCCACTTCCTCCAACGATGTTGTGATGGTAAGAATCTTCGATACCCCATGTAAACATTTTTCTTACAATGATGAAGTCGCACTGAATGAGTGTCATCTTCACATATAGGGCATGCACCATATCCTTTGACGCTGTATCCTGACAAATTTCCATAAGCAGGGAAATCATTAATTGTGCCAAATAACATGGCTTTCAAAGTGAAACTTTCTTCCATGTACCCATCATACACACTAACACCTTCATCCTAAAGCAACTTCAAGGCATCAATTAAAGGAGCCAAGTATACATCTATATCATTCCCAGGTTGCCTTGGCCCAAAAATTAACATGGACAACATCATAAACTTGCGTTTCATGATTAAGTGTGGAGGAAGGTTATAAATCATCAATATCACCGGCCACGTGCTATGTGTGCTACTCTGAACACCGTGCGGATTAATTCCATTAGTTGACAGTACAAGGCGAAGGTTCCTGACTTCATCAGCAAAGTCAGGGTACTCATGATCAATTTTTTTCTATTGAGGAGCGTCTGCAGGGTGCCTAAGCTTCGTGTCTTTAATCCTTTCATCTGCATGCCACGTCAACTGCTTAGCAATCTCTGCATTACTATACAGTCGCCTGAATCTCGGAACAATGGGAAAATACCATAGCACCTTCAAAGGACTTTTTCCTTTCTTCTTCCTATATCGAGATGCGTTGCATTTAGGGCATTTCTCCAACGTTGCATACTGATTTCGAAATAATACGCAATCGTTAGGACATGCATGTATCTTCTCATATCCCATACCGGTTGTAGAGCAAAGAATTCACTTTGCCTCGTATATCTTGGTAGGAAGTACATTTTCTTCTGGAAGCATATTTTGCAACAGTTCAAGCAATGCGGCGAAACCCGAATCACTCAATCCGTAGCGAGCTTTAAAGTTGTACAACTTCAACACTGCTAGCAATCTTGTGTATTTAGTACTTCCGACATATAATGGTTTCTCTGCATCACCTTTCAACTTCTTATATTCGTTAGGGCAGTTATGAAGCACCCCTTCAACCATATTTACCATTTCTTCAAGACCATCATCTTCATCAAACATGCTTTGATCAAATTCATCCGAGGCACCACCCGTGGTATGCACCCGATCACTATATGCATCGTTGGTCTCACCATGCCTTGTCCATCGTATATATGTTTGATCAATACCATAACACACTAAATGATCTAGCAAATGAAGTTGACTAATCCGCTTTCCAAAACAACATGATAAGCAAGGACATAAGATTTTGCCAGGATCTTTTGTGTGCTCAGTTGCAAATGTAATAAAATCCTTCACCCCATCTATATATTCCCTTGAACATCGATTAGATGACATCCATTTACGATCCATCTATGGGCTTCAATCTATTTTTTAAAAAAATTACGTGGTTAGTTGTATGACTATTGCATTTACTAATTACTTTTATATTCTCTTACCAATTTTAATTTAAAATAACATACACCACATGAATCTTCATAATTGAAGCTTTCTAAGTCTTAAACTGAATGTTTAAATTGCCAAATAATTCATTAATTATTCGCAGGCATTATAATAATTTTTTACAACTCATAACAAAAGAAACCATATTTGCCACAATATATCATAGTTAATTACAAAACATTACAAGTCAATAAATAAAATACAAGTGTTAAGAATATATAAATAATTATTTTGCTTATGCAATTAATCAATAACAATCATTAGAATACCTACAAATTATAACTATTAAATTCAACTAAAATCACATTTGTAAGCTCAAAATTTAAGAAACATACCGTAAATAGAAGCTTCAATAGACTGATGAACTGAAACTACAAACACAAATTAAACATAAAAAAATCAATAAAATATTTGAGGTTCTAAGTTATTTATTTTAATAATAATATGTGTAATAAACATCAATATATAATAAAATCAAGAGTAAAATACTCTAACCTCCCCTCTATTTTACCTTAATTACACAGACCTCCCCTCTATTTTAGAAACCCATATTAACCTCCCTTAAAACTAAAATCTATGTTACACAAACCTCCCTTATAGTTTGGGATTCTATTTCCATCCACCCAAACCGTTAGTTGACCGTTAAGTTTGACTTTTAAACTTTTTTTAATCAAAATGCCCGTCTTCAGTATTAGAATTATTTATATATGTAGGGGTTAATAAAAATTTATACAACCATAAATTTATTCTATTAGATTCTCTAACTTTCTAATTTTTTTAAAAAAATTATTAATTTTGATATTATAAATTAATTTTGACTTAAAATATATATTAAACGCACATATATTTTTATCAAATATAATAAACTATATATAAGTATGAGATTGTATGTGTCATTTAAATTTATACTTTAATATTTTTTTCCACAAATATTTATAAACACATTTGACCAAGCATATTTTTATTTAAAATTTTACTTGAATATTCAACGTTTGTGATATTTACATTAATCAATGCTAAAATCATCAAACAAATAACTACTTGTAAAGATAAAAATATAAATTAAGGAATAGGTAAAAAAAACTCTTCTTTAAAACAACTTTAGTTAAAATGTGCAAGAAAAAATAAATTTAATTAAAAAAAATATATTTTTGGAATCTTTTTAGAATATTCTTAACGGAGTTAACTGTTTGGACTTAAGTGTATGTTTTTAAAATAGAGGGGAGGTATGTGTAATTAAGGCAAAACTGGAGGGTGGTCAGAGTATTTTACTCAATAAATATGATTAGCTTAAATCAAAAAAATATGATTCAGAAAAAAAATAAAGAAAATAAAATGAAATGAAAAAGAAAGCTTAATCCCAACATTAATTATCTCCTTATTGTATGTTTTTTCCCTTACGGTTTTAGTTAATATATTTAAAGTTAAACAATATAGACAAATTTTATTTTATTTTATTAAATATTAACATTGATATATATTGATATATTAAAGTCATTTTATCCATATTTTAAAATCCTTAAATAAGTTAATGACTCAATTAAATAATTATTCAATTTATTATCCTGATTTCAATTTTTCCTATTTTCATTGGGTTTATATGGGATTTTTTCTATTATAGTTTAATAAGATAATACAAAAAATTATTTTCTTACCTCTACAAAATAGCACTAACACAAATATATATTAAATACGTGAAATAATATTAATTAAATAAATGATTTTGATTTTTGAAAAACAAATAATTTGAAAAAGTTTTAAAAGAAATAGCAGTATTATTAAAAGTTAATTTAATTGATTATCTAAGTTTAAATATTCAGAAACAGAATTGATTCTCATATATTTTAAATTTAAGTTAATGACTCAATTAACGCAGAAAAAATAAACTCAAAAAGAGACAAGAAATCGACAAGCTAAGTCCTATCATAATTTAATTGGCACTATACATTTGTATATTATATATATATATATATATATAGGTGTTGTGTAAAAAGCAAAGAAACAAAACTAGAGATAGTCCACACAAAAGAAAAATCCGACAGAGAGAGAGAGACGCATGGCAATTTTTCATATACTATAAGAGGAAGTTTGAAAACATACTCCATCTAGAAACAAAACTAGAGATGGTCCACACTAAAAGAAAAATCCGATAGAGAGAGAGACGCATGGCAACACATATATACTATGAGAGGAAGTTTGAAAACATACTCCATGATTCATTAATGTGTCATTTTGTAAATGTCCCGGATTTAGTCAAGATTTTAGTGTCATCTCATCCCTTTTAGCACAGTTTAGTTGCATTAATTTTATTCGACTTTTGAGCATTTTAAATTAAACTGCTATATCTGAAAAATCTCTCAAAATCTCTTTTTGTCTAGCATGATTGATTCCTCTAACTAAACCACACAATCAATCTTATTCAATCTTCCTACAAGAATTAGCAACTCTCATCAATTTAAATTTAAATATTATTTCTAAATGAGATACACTATTATTTCTACTACAGCTCTTCAGCCACGGACATGGCCGAAAATATATATACATGCATATATGCGTGTCATAACAGGGAAAAACAACATCGCAAGCATGCCATTAAAAAAAACGCAGAACAACCTGAAAAAAATATTAATAAAAAGAAAACGCGTTGAACTTACAGATTGAGCAGTGGAGTGGGGGACCACGTAATTGCCGTTGGTGACGCAATCTTCAGTGAGGAAAGGAAGAAATTTGAGCTACCAAATGGAGTGGGGACCAAAATATTGTAGACAAAATGAAGAAAAGGGAATAATAGGGAAAGGGGTGGGGTTGGCAGTTGGGAAAAAACAAAGACGTGTGCACGTGTGGGTGTAGTTTTAAGATGTAAAGATAAGAAAATGGAAGGAAGGGGAGAGCACGCACAGATAGATGAAAGTGAAAATGAGAGAGTGAATGATTGAAGGTAGAGGAAAAGGTAAAGAAAGAGATGGGGGGTGTAGGCGCGGGAAAAGGAAAGTGATTGGGGAGGGGGGAGGCGGTAAAACAAGAGGATAAGGGGGTGGGGGCGGGATGAGTTCTGATTGGTGGGGAGGGGATAGGAAATCCAAATTCTTTTTTTTTTTTTTTAAATGGTCAGGGGTGGCGCCTGATCAGGCAAGCGCCACCCCTGACAAAAAAAATTTTTTTTTAAAAAAAAAGGGTCAGGGGTGGCGCCTGACCAGGAAGACGCCACCCCTGACAAAAAAAATTTTTTTTAAAAAAAAGGATCAGGGGTGGCGCCTTCCTGGTTAGGCGCCACCCCTGACAAAATTTTTTTTTTTTTAACAAAGGATCAGGGGTGGCGCCTTCCTGGTCAGGTGCCACCCCTGACTCAGAAGCTAGTGTGGCGCCTGGAACGCCAGGCGCCACAGCTGGTCAAGAGTGGCGCCTGCCTGGCCAGGCGCCACACTTGACCATACCAGCTGTGGCACCTACCCTCCCAGGCACCACAACTGGTAAAAAAAAACATAAAATATAAAAAAATTAATAAATGAGCAGCTGTGGCACTTCATTAAGGAAGTGTCACAATATGTGCGCCACCTTTCGCCCTTTTTGTAGTAGTGTATGGCTATTTGATTAGGGTAAATTTGAGTATTGTTGGGTCAAATTAGGAAGAGTTCTCCCAAATACGTTTTTTTTTGTATCAACATGGGCAAAAACTCAATTCCTCATTATAAATTTTTAATAGTGCTTGCTATTTCGTGATTGGTCCATGTGTATTATCCACATAATCAACAAGGTCATTTTCATTGATTGTTTTGGTTAAACTTTTCTTTCTCCACAATAAATTTCAAGCATTAGATGTATGTTTAGTTTGATATTTGAAATTAGAAATATTTAAACACTAATATCCCTTTTAGATTATTCATATCAAAGGTAAGTATAGCTCTCGTGCATCACACGGGTGATCGTCTTGTTTACAAATATTTCTGCAAAAAAAAAAAAAAAGATATATTTTTAAATATTTTTGGGTGCAAAAAGAAAATACAAATATTTTATACTTTCCCATCCTAAATGTAAGAGTTGATAGTGAAATGTTTTAGTTTTAAATATAAAACTTCACTCCACTTTAATTTACAAATGTAAAATTTTTCCCTTAAATTTTTCATATCAATTAGATATATTAGGAATACTTCCATCAAATGAGTAGTATCCAATTCAAATTATTAAAAAGGGGCATTTTAACGAAATTAACATGCTTTTTCTACTACTAATTAAATTAATTAATTTTCTTAATCCCTATGAATTAGTTATTTAATTCCTTCATTTAATTGAGAACGGATTATTTAGTATGGAATAATAAGAATAAGAATATGTATAATATACAGAAAAATTGCTAGTTAAATGTAAAAAAAAAAAAAGTGTAGGAAAGCATCAAAGAATATTTTTTTTTATAACAAATAAAATTTTTTTTATCATACTAACGTTGTGTGAGGGCCTTTTTGGCCTAATATCACATGGGTTCTTCGCTTCGACACAATTTTGCCAATATCTATTCTATTTTTTTGTTAAAAAATTTGTGTAGTCTTCAACACGTGAAAAATGTGATATTCAGCTACTAATTTCCCACTAGTATAAAAGAAAATAGCATATGAGAGATATTTAAGAATAAAATAAAGAACGTATAAACACACAAACGCCGCATATTTTTGCATGGGAATCCTATGAAGATTTTGTTCCCATTGCGTTTTGCTGAAATTGCGCATAAAAGTATCTCTATTAGCTGATCCGTATTTATTTAAAAAAATTATCTTTTTAAGAGTTTAGACTCACCAACCGCCATAAAATTTAGTTTGCATTTACTACTTCCGGTCTTTAATATAAGACCTAATTAATTAATTATGAGAGATTAAAGAAGGAAAGTAAATAAATTACTTAATTATAGAACATGTTACCTAATATCCCTAAAAAATTTATATATATCATTATATTATATATCAGTATATAAGCTAGAAAAATTAGTTTGGAGAATTTTTGACAAAAACATTAGTTTGGAGAAAAATAATAAATATAAATACTTTAAATTAATTAATTAATTTTTTTAATCACCTTAAATTCATCAACTATATCTTATATTAATGACTAAAAAGTATATAAATAATTATGGCTCTAGGTCTAGCTTGAAAATTTGTGTTGACATCCTTTGATGAAAACAAACTTTATTGGCGTATGCCTTATTAAGCAATTTCCTAATAAATTCCCTTGATTAAAAAACTTCAACATATAAATATCCATTCTATTTTTTTGTTTTTTGTTTTTAAAATTATAAGTGTAAGTAATTATGACATGAGGTTATAAGTGGGATCAAGTACACAACGTCTCATGTGCAGGGGAACTTTTATACTACTAAGCTACTAAACCCACCAACACATATGCACTCATTTTAGTTGATGGAATCTCACTCGCCATAAACTCACATAAAATCTACATAGAAATGGAGATAAAGTCGGAAAATATGGTGAAAAAAAGAGAGAGGAATGTCTCCATTGATATCTCTCTCAATTTCCTCTCTAATGAATATTTCCAGCATTAAATCATGTTTTAATAGTTAAGATTTATTCTATTTACCATGATAAATTTTGATTATATTTAATGTTATAAATCTACCTTAATGATAGAATAAATCTTAACCATTAAAACATAATTTAATAGTAAAGACATTTATTAGAGAGGACGAGAGAGATCAATAGAGACATCTTCTTTCAACATGTTTTCGTTATGGTGAAGACTAAGAGTACAATTTTCTTCACAATGGAGAATGATACAAAGACAAAATTTTCAACAGTTTTTCCTAAATTCTTAAACTCAATCATCCTAATACTCAATGTAAACTCAGTTTTATTGTTCTTAATCATTGCCTAGTCACAATTAAAGCCTACTAAATCGTATTAAATGTGATAAATCAAATTTTTTTGGAATATTACAACAAACACACACATATATTTACTAAGAGTGGTGAAGCCAAAATTTATCATCAATTTAAGTATAAGGGAGACTGAGATATAAAAAAAAAACCATATAATTCAAGGTTTCAAAATCTTTAGCCATCCGGATATATAACATCCATGTAATACTAATAAAAATTTTGAAGCTTGGGGACAATCTTATATCCCTCTCTCTAACACTATTTATTAATTATTAATACTAATATTAATTTCTAATGCAGGATAAGTGGTGACTAGATGTAGCTGAAGTCTGAAGACAACGCTTTGAACTTGACCATCCCTCTCTCTCTTCATGAGTGTATATATATAATTTTACTTTCTGAAGTAAGATATTTTCGGGTATGGATGAATAAACTATTTATTTGCTCTTTGATTGTTTATTACTATGATACAAATTTTGGGTTAAGAAAGGGACTCGCTAATAAAGGAGAGCCTAACCCACAAAAGGTTTAACCAAGTTGGGCTATGGT
The DNA here is from genome assembly GCA_963210345.1 of Inga oerstediana. Classification (NCBI taxonomy): domain Eukaryota; kingdom Viridiplantae; phylum Streptophyta; class Magnoliopsida; order Fabales; family Fabaceae; genus Inga; species Inga oerstediana. The sequence goes on along the minus strand of OY723401.1, from coordinate 62,522,591 downwards.
TCGGGGGCTAAAAGGTTCAACTAGGCCCAAAATTCGATTTCGCATTTTATTAAAATCCTTGATCCTACAGTGCTTATGCGTGGACTTGTGTGTGTATTTCTTAACGCTTGCGAGCTCATCATTCTAGTAGATCTGATATCGACGATTCATGCAAGTTTATTTTTTCTAATTTTTATTTTTTAAAAAAATTAGTGTAATGGGTATTAAATATAAAATAAATATAATTTCATATTAAATTTAGACGTTCTAGATTTGAAAGGTGGGAGGTGCTCATCATTAACCCAAACCAAACCCCCACTTGTTGATGTTGATTTGTCGCTAAGACCGGAGAGTTGAATCTCCATATCAAAAGAAACATATCATGGTACGAAGCAAACGTAACAAGTAATAACGATATCTGAAAAAATGATTAAATTCTCTCACACACATCGATCGATGTTCTTAAGCCTTTAATGAATAAAATTTCCATTTATATGTTATTCATCTTTAACATCCCTCTCTCCCCTTCTCACTCTCTCTCTCTCTAATACTCCCTCCGATCTTAATTATAGGACAACATTTGAGAGTTGATCTTGATCCTAATTATAGCACAAAATTCTAATTTTTGTCAATTTCTTCCTAAAATACCCCATATTGATACTTTCTCAATAATAATCAAACACAATAATAATTTAATAAGAGTAAATCAGAAGTAGTTGAGGGAAATTGACAACACTGGATTGTGTGAGAGTTTGGAGAAGTTGTATGTGAGGCAGAAGAGGTACAAGAAAAAACCGAGAATCAACGTAGCTGGATGTCATTTTAAATTTTAAATAAAGGTATTTTAGAAAAATAAATTTAATTAACTAATTTAACCACTATCCTTAATTTCTCCAAAATTAGGTAAATATATCTTATAATTAGAACCGGAGGGAGTATTCTTCAGCCATGGGCTTATCGACTAAGAACACTGATGCCAGACTATCTTACTCCTGTTCAGAATCTGAGCCTTATATTTCTTAAAGTCCTCGGTGTGAGCCAGCGTCTTAGACATCTCTTTGTGACACTTCTTCCCTGCCACGTTCACAAGTCTATCACAGCAACCATAGCTCACTTGCGTTCTCTTTCCCCACACTTGTCTGTCAGCTTCTCCCCGCAGTACCCCAGCCACTAGTAGTATCCCTTGTACGGCTCCGGCGGCAACACGTGCCCTGTCCATGATCTCCTCTTCTCTGGTTCTTGTTCTGCTAGGGTTCTTTTCACTGCACTTGGAGAAGATAACAAAATGATTGTGCAGATAAGGAGTGAACCTCGAAGTTGATGAGTACTGTGTTTTCCCATTTTGATGGGTTTTACGTATTGTTGTTATTGTTGCTGTGTTGGAGATTTCTGTGGAGGAAGAAGGTTCAATATATAAGTGGTGGATTGTGGGGAGAGAGGTGAAGGAGTTACTATGGATTGAAATTAAAGAGGAGTTATATGGGTTTTTTTTCCCCGCATTGAATTTAATTTTGATTTAGGACAGTTACCAGGTTTGGAGTTTTATTATTTGTTGCTTGCTTTTATCAATTAAATGCAAGGTTTAGGTCAAATTTTGCTTTTGATAAGGCCGGTTTTTTTTTTTTTTTTAATTGGAGATAGATTTCTAACCACCACCAAAATATGATAATCCTAAAATGATATCTTAAAACTGTTGTGAATATTATATAATGTGGATGTCCATAAACTATCCAACTCTTGGCCTTTCATATGCCCTTCACTCCATAACCTCTCACTCTTAGAATTCCATGTGTTCAATACTATAACCTTATAACTTCCCCAATGAATGGTTTTTGGGAGTTTCTTATGATTAATACAATTATGCTCATCTTTATTCCTTTGTAACCATATGTATAGAATTCAATGGTTAGAGGCCTATAAATAGAGGCAATGTATAATGTATTGGTACTAACAACAATGAAGTGAATAAGAACTCCTCCTTACTTTCTCTCCAACTTTCTCTTTTTCATCTCCCTCTTCCCTCATCCCTTATATTTTCTCGATTTTCATAACACGTTATCAGCACGAATTCGCTCAGAAGACCTATGGTCTAGTTTTCTATCTTATCTACTCTCTAACTTTCTCATTTACATACTTTGTTTTATATTGTTTATTCTCTATGTTATTTTATCTTTCTAGTCTACATTATCAATCTATTGTTCTATATTAGTTTTATTATTTTTCTTTTACGCTATCTATTTTTATTCATCCTGTTGTTATCTTTTACATATATCTGGGATAATCTAAGCTATTACATGGAATTAAATAGACTCTTTTACCATTGTTTTATACATCGGATTTCATGGCTAAAATTTGATATTATATTATCCTCCACAAGTTTTCTTTCTTTTAACTTTTATTTATCGTTTTCCATTAATCTCTTATTATGCAAAAATTTATATTTATTTGTTTTATATTCTAGTATTGTTTACATTTTATGTTATTATATTATGTTATTTCATTTTATTTACACTTATTTAACATTTATATTTCTTTATTTTATTTACATTTTATGTTATATATTATTGTTTGTTTCTTTATTTTATGTCATTTATTTCATCTTGTTTTATTGTTATTTTATTTACATTTCATTTATTTATGTTAATACATTATTGTTATATCATTATATCAATCTTTTATTTTCATTTATTTATTATATTACATTAATATATAATAGTATTATATATGAGCATGTAATATGGTCTATATGATCATGGACTTATCTATTATTTATATTTGATTATGAATTTGAATTTATTTAATTTATTTTCTAGTATTTTGATTTTATCGAGAGGCCAGAAGCCATAATATTCTTAATTTCGTGATCAGATGACCAGAAGTCACATCACTTTTGTAATAGCTCTTATGAGAAAGAACGCTATTGGTTTCATTAAATTGCAAGATTGACAAGGAAAATTTTGGCACTTTGATGATTTAATCGTTACAAATATCAAAGCCCTGAAGGCTAAAGGTTCAAATATCAAACTAAACAAAGATTTTTGCTGTGGTCCTGAAGACCAATATTTGGAGAAATTGATGATACTATTGAAAGTAAAGAAAATATGTAAGAGCGAAAATGAACATGATCACATTGCATTTGTAGAATTGATAGTTGAAAGTTAAGAATACTTTGTCCTAGCTATTGAACTACAATCGTGAAAATAATAACATTTCTAAGGTGATTAAAATTATGAGCAAATATCATACTATGACTAGAAGTTATATGGATAGAAAAAAATGGTATAATATGACCAGAAGTCATATAGACTAATATGTACTAATTTATTGAAAATAAACATCAAAATGGTTGTGAAGCCAGAAAGACCATGAAATATTGTGAAAAATATAAAAAATAGTTATGATGCTTAAAGCAATAAGTTACGGAGAAAGATGATCAACTTGTATAGCCAAAAGAAATAATTGTAAGTTCTGAAGGCTATATAATTTTGATTAAGAGATAATTGTAAGCCCTGAAGGCTATATGATTTTGATTCTTTATGTTTAAATTTAAATTGATTGTGATTAATTTGTGAGAGAGAAATTATTATTTAACATTGTGATATCAACATGAATGATATATGAAATCAAATAGATAAAAAGGTAATGATTGGTCATTTTAAAATTTCAGTATAATACCAATTTATTTACAAATTTAAACATTATTGGTAATTATTGATATATTTTAATTTCATGGCCTTTTAGGATTCTAATTACCTTATGGTTAATCCCTATAACTCCCAAATCAAATGGTTTTCAGTATTTATTCATATAATCTTTAATTATACAATTAAGTTGTTTAATTACATTCTTTATGTATAATTGTACAATTTATTTATATTGTGTATGTGAATACTATTCATATACATCAATGGAGTTTACCATCTCTATTTTCTTCTTGGGACTTGTATTTCTCTGTTGCACCAAAGATTTCCCAACAAACATTCAACTCATATACCTCAACATCAAGGTACTTTCTTTCATTATTAATCATATTTTTCATTTTAGCTTTGTCTTCCATCTCTTTTCTCTTCTTAAGCACTATTATGTTGCTTTACATATATATATGCAATTTTTCTTAGTTCCAAAGTTTCATTATTGAAAGGCATACAAATACTCTTCAATTTTTATTTTATTTTAGTATTGATAATTTATTTCCTTATTTCTCAATTCATTGTATTAACATTTCTTCTGCTCCTTAGTATTTTTATATGATATGTGCAAGTTTCATACATTAATCATGATATAATATATAATATGATATATATAGGAATCAAATTAGTTTTATGTGAGATTTGTGAAGGAAAAAATATCATGTCATATTTGAATTAAGAAAGTGAGAATTTATTTAATTTTATGAGAAAATTTATAATGAATAGTTTATAATTTGTTAGACAAAATCATTTTCGTAATGTGCATGAATTATATAGTGCAAGTCAAATTTATGGATGATCAAACAATAAGGAATATTTGAAAGAAAACTATGTATATCATAAGTATTTGTTATTTTATATTATAATGCATTTGTCTTTACATTTCTCTCAAATTAATTTTAGCCCCTAAACATCAGAATTTATTGCAATAAGATCTTTATGTATTTTGATTATGGATCTCCTCATATTTCTTTATGTATTGGAAAATTCTAAACATTTCAAATTTTGAACATGCATCAAAAGAGGCAAATTGAAGCATATTATTATTAATAAGTAGCAAAATCATATAAATATGCAAGAATATATGTTAGTTCCTGAAGAACATAAATGTAACAAAGTCGATATAGTCCCTGAAAAACTAATATAGTTTTTCTTAAATTCTATAGGCAGAAGAAGAATTGATTAAGGAAAATTATAACCTATAGATTTACATTAGAGTTTTACTCTATTACAGGGTTTAAATGATAGCCCAATTGACTGAAATCCATGATTACTTGTGAGTTATGAAGTACTTGAGTTTTGAAATGAAAGATATATTATTAGTTTGCTATATACAAATTTGTCTTTGAAATAGAGAAATAAAGAAAGTATATTTATATGACTCACACTTCAGGGGGAGATTGTTAGAATATAAGTGTGAGTTAATATTGAAAAGTTTTACTCATATACTTCCTCACAAAACCTATTTATCTCCGAAAAATGGATGTCATATTGACATTTTATATCAATACTTATGAAAATTGAAAAGTTTGTTTTTGGTTAAGCAACATGTTACAGTAAACTAGTAGTTTACTGATCCAAACAAATTTATGTTGGCATGACTTATTTGATTCATCCGAGTCATATATAAAAGATTACATTTGACATCCATTGAAGAACTAGAAGATTTTTCATGAATGGCTAACATATTATATAATTCAAGAATTATCATGTGCTGCTTGTTCTCAAAGAAATTTGATTATGAGAGTATCATAAGTTATGATTTGGAATGAATCTCTATATTTCTAGAAATATATCAAGCTAATATATGGGCCCATTCAAATAACATGTAAACCATACAAGTATTCAATGAATTTGATAGATGCATCTATAAGATGGTTACATGTGATATTACTATTAGTTTGCAACCTGAAGTTTGCAGGAATGTTTGAATAAATTATTATGTTAAGCGTAATTTTCAGATTATAAGATTCATTCTTTGAAGCCTCCATAAATAGCTAGACTAATACTTATGAGAACAAAATTTATGTTTTAGTGTTGGCATATTTGATCTTACATATTGCAGCACTTATACTAGCCAACCAAATTCTCCCGATAAAATTGGCTTTTGGTCAGGAGTCAAGTATATTCCATCTTAAAAAGTTTGAATGTGCATTCCTATTGATTCACCACAATGCACATAGATGGATATTTAAAGGAAATTGAGATAAATGTTGGGTAAGAACCTCCTTCTTCTTGTTTGTCTCTAAATGAAACAAATGGATTTAGGAGACTTATACTGCATGATTAGTCGATTGTCATTTGACAAAATTTTTCTAATATGAGGGGGAGAAATTAAATAGCTGGAAAAGAAAACAAAAGGAATGCATTATTACTAATAAATATAGATCCTCAAATATAACAATATGAACCAGAAGTTCATTTGGTTTGCATTCATGAAATATTACATAAAATCTGCCAGATGCAATTACTGACCTAAATGGGAATTACTAAATCTCATATTCCAGCTATAAGTGGTCTAATCAGCATAAATGAAAGTGAAACATGCCCGAAGCATGAGAGAATAATCAGTTCCAAAAGAAAAAAGAAAAAAGCAAATAATCAAGATAATCATATTAAAGAGGCAGACACTCCAGAAGAGGTCAATACATAACTACTTGCAGAACCCTCAAAAGAGGTTTAGGTACCTGAAAGTAATAAAGAGATCTCAATGAATTATGTTACAACAAGAAAAATGGAACTGAAAAGATAAAGTTGTCGACAACAATTTTAGTAATAATATCACGCGATCAAATGAGGATCTTATACATGAATATGTCGGTAGAAAAAAAAGGTGATTGGCCAACTGAAGAAGGGGACAAGACACAATGAAAAATATCCTGAAAATCACCATAATATATCTTCTATCCACATGTTTAATTTATTATAAACAAAATGTACTTATAGAATAGTTTCATAAAACTACTACACTAAATTTCAGTTTTGTTATCCACTGTGCACTTGCAAGAACTAATTTTTATCAATAAAATTATAATAGATACAATATTAGCATAATACAAAAATATTCTCATAAAGTATAAGGTACTTCTGGACCATTAAATTCAATGTATAAGAACTCCTCCTTACTTTCTCTCCAACTTTCTCTTTTTCATCTCCCTCTTCCCTCATCCCTTATATTTTCTCGATTTTCATAACAAAAACCACTTAATTTCTCCTTAGGATTACTCAGAAATTAGGTTTTTTTTTTTTTTTGAAATGACTTAGGATCTGTTTGACAGGAGGAAAATGGAGGGGAAGGGGGAAGGGAAAATTTGTAAGAGTTAGATTAAAAAAAAATTAGAGAAGCGGAGTTATAAAATATTAATAAAGATAATATGTAAATTAAAATAATAAGAAAAATTAATAAAAAACTTTCAACCCCACTTCTCTATTTTTTATTAAGTCCAAGTCATAAAAATTTTTCTCCCCTCCCTTCTAAATCCCTCATATCAAATAGCCCCTTAATGATCCTCGGGTGATTTTTGTGAAATTAGTTGTCATTGTCTTAGTTGTTGCTATATGATAATTTAAAATTGTTATTACATGTTAAAATGTTAATGTTATTCAAATTAAGGGCATCTAGGCAATTTTACTGCAAAATTTTATTTTGTTATTCAAATTTAAGGCGACAAACTTTACTATGATTAAGCAATTTCAGAATCTTGAATTGAGATTTGCATAATTGAGAATTTTAGGGCATCTTTGTGTCATTCTCCCCTTTTTTTGGTGTTTAATTTTCATTATCTTTTAATTGAGATTTATTTGATTTGTTCAGGCTATTTATTTGTTTTATTCAGCTTTATTTTAACTCTTTCATTTCAGTTGAGTTCTTTGATTTTACTTTACTTTTTTCTTTCATGTTTTAATTTTATTTTGTTCCAATCAAATCCCTGAACTTTTAAAAACTACTCAAAGGTTGCCACATTGCCAGTGGTTTGTATACAGCAGATTGTTGGTTCAATTGAGGCGTTTTGGATGATGATTAAAACCGGCAAAAGACAAAACTCAAAAAATTATTTAAAATAAGACTATTCTACTTTATAAAAATATGATTTAGTATTGGGTGGAAATCCATATTTATATACTCCTTCCTTCCGATCCTTAATATAAGACATATTTATCTAATTTAATTAGATTAAGGAAGTTGGTTGAGTTAATTATTATGACGTGTATTTTTGAAAACACCCTAGTCATTTTCCTTAATTTTCCCCTTCCCTCTCCTCCTTGATTATTGTTGAAGAGCATCAATAGGGGTAAAATTAGAAAATGAATGACAAATATGAAAACTATATTTTATATTTAGAACCAAAATCAACTCCACAAATATGTCTTATATTAAGAACTGGAGGAGTATATGTATATATTCATTATAGTCAACATATTTTTAATTTAGAAAATACAACATATATAATTTTTTTTCCATTCATTATATTCCATTTTTTCTATTGAATGGCCCTGGACCCTGGTAACCTAAGGGTCCAAATTTGGTGCTCAACGATTCTGTGAGCTTAGAAGCTCATCCCATAAAATGACATCGTTTTGGGGATAAGTAGCTCATGAATGAGCTGAGCATGTAATTCGCTTCGGGTAACTTAAATCTTATTATAGAAAGGTTGAATAATGTTAAGAAGACTACTATCCTAACTGCACCCAAAAGACACATGAGAAGATTGAATTAGAGGCCTAGATCATATGGCATGGAAATACCAATACAAGGGTGCCAAGAAAAAGAAAAAGAAAGAGAAAGAAGAAAGAAGAAAGAAGATACTCCTATCTTATGACTAGGAACCTATTTGCAAGTCTGATAACTTACCTTTTAGGACAAGCATCCACTGTTATGAGAGTTATTATAAGAGTTGGTGTAGTGTGAATTCTCATACGTATTTGGAAATTGTTGGTGTCATCATTATATTTTGCCTTTTATATTTCACATGATAAATGTCTTATAACCTATCTTTTGCAACTTATGTGCTAGTATGTGTATCATTAGATTATATATTAGTTTATAAGTTAAGAAAATTAGTTTGTAGAATTTCTTGCAAAAAAAATTGGTTTGGAGAAAAATAATAAATATAAATACTTTAAATTAGTTTATTTATCTGCATTAATGCCTTCAAATTTTTCAACCACATTTTATATTAAGGATTGAGGAAGCAAATGAATAATTATGGCTCTAGGCCTAGCTTGAAAATTAGCATTGACATCCTTTGATGAACACAAACTTTATTGGTGTAACAACCCAACAAATAAAATAGTATAATTATTTCATTTATGGTTAATAATAATTTATATGTTGTGTATATGTGTAATAGCCTCAAATGATATATATATATATAAAGGTAGAAAATAATTCCCTATGTTATATTTGAGGCTTAATTGAGGTATAAGTGAGAAAATTACCTCAAAAAATAATTTTAAATAATTATTATAATTTTGGTTAATTAAAGAGTAAATATCCAAATTTAATTATGAAAAATACTAGGAGGCCTTAAATAATTGGGAAAAAAATAAGGAAAAATTATTTTAAGGTTAAGTTGACTTTATAAAAATAGTTTCATGTCCTAGAAATGAAATATTTATCTTTAAGAACATTTTATGGGCATTCTATCCAAGAATAAGGCAATTTCTTAAAAATTATGGGAAAAATATTTAAGGACCAAATTTGAGCTTGAGAAAAATTAGAGGATTACAGCCTAATAAATGTAAATTACTGGCGGTGCTAAATTGGTTATATGATTTCAGTCCAAAAAAAAAAAAGGTTATATGATCAAAGAATCCTAAAAAAAAAAAAAGCATTTGTTGAAGATTAATCCTATATTAATTGCAAAAATTAAAATTTAATGGTACAATGAGGCTTTGGGATGAGCCATCGGTGACCTTCTAAATGACATAGGTGGCGTAATCTTAAGGATGAAAGAAGGAAAGAAGAATTTGAGCCATTTAATCTTTGACAGCCATTAAATTAATATATCTAGAGGGAGGGGAATTGAAACAATTTACCAATTGAGTTAATAATTGGATATAAGTCATCTAAAGACCCTAAAAACACCTCAGGAGTGGGTCGGCAAAAAACCAGATGGGGGAAAAAACCAAAAAACAAAGAGCGATGAGGGTGAAGAAGAGAGAAGAGAAGGAAGAAGAAGAAGAAGAAAAGGAGGAGGAAATACTTGTACAACCAAGTGGAAATAGGTAATTTGCTATCTCTTAATCATCATAAAGTGTTGCTTACTTGTTTGAAGGGTGAAAGTGCAAAAATACTTATCTACATATCCTGTATGTGCGTCTGGCATCATATACAATCCTTAAATTCAAAAATACCTATGATCTTTAAAAAAGGGGACAAAACTACCAGCTCCGTTAAAGAAGGCAAACGTTTATTACTTTTTTTGTGGGCCCCACTTTAAATTTGTTAAATAATTATTTTTAAAGGCCAATGTGCAAAATTACCCATCTACATATCCTATATGTGCATCTGGCATCATATACAATCCTTAAGATGCAAAAATACCTATGATCATTAAAAAAAAAGTGGACAAAAATGCCAAATTAGTTAATGAAGGCAAACGTCTGTTAATTTCTGATTTTATGAAGTCTACTTTAATCATTTTAAAATAATAATTTAAAAAATCCCTCTCTTCCCGCACCCCTATCCCTCTCACCCTGCTTTCTCCCCCTCCAAAACAGAGCCCGCCTTCACATTGGCAATAACACTCTCTGGTCACTCACATGGTCACCACCTTTGTGCTATCCACTCCCTCCAAATGCCCTTCCATAGTTCATCTTCGAAACTTTTCCCTTCACTAATGAAGCCACAAGTTGTATTTTCCCTCTTTTTTTTTTGTCGGTTGTAAAGATTAATGAAGGGAAAAGTTTCGATGATGAACAATGGAAGGGCATTTGGAGGGAGCGGGTAGCACAAAGGTGATGACCATGTGAGTGACCGAAGAGAGTTATTGCCAATGTGAAGGTGGGGCTTTGGTTTGGAGGGAGGAGAGAAAGTAGGGTGAGAGGGGAGAGGGGTGCGCGGAGAGAGAGAGAGGTTGAGAGTTTTTTAAATAATTATTTAAAAATGATTAAAGTGGGGGTCACAAAACCAAAAATTAACGAACATTTGCCGTCATTAATCAAGCTAGCATTTTTGTTCACTTTTTTAAAGATCATAGGTATTTTTGCACCCGAAGAATTGTATATGATGTTAGATGCATATGCATGATATATAGATGGGTAATTTTGCACCTTCGCCCTTAAAAATAATTATTTAAAACAATAAAGTGGGGCCCAAAAATAAAAATTTAATGGATGTTTGTTTTCATTAACGGAGTAGGTATTTTTGTCCCTTTTTTCAAAGATCATAGGTATTTTTGTATCCAAGGATTGTATATGGTGCCAGACGCACATGCAGGATATGTAGATGGGTATTTTTGCACCTTCGCCCTTGCTTGAATATTGTTTTCTTGCTTAAAGTTAAAACCCTCCCTAAATAGTTGTTGGAGAGAGAGAGAGAGATCAAAGCAAACAAGTTAGGGAGTTAAGCAAGAGACAAGTTATGATGCTATGTTGTTGCTATTTTGGGAATTGACTGGATGATTTTGAGCACTTAGGAAGCAGATCAAGTTCAGCCTACATGCTTTCCGAATTCAAAAGGCTGGTATGCTAGGATGGTGATTTAAAGTCAGAACAATGAACATGAGGTGTTAAAGGCTTGAGATCATGTGTTCTAAAAATAATTTATCCTTGCCCATAGCTTGTTTCAGGTAAAAAAAAAAAAAAAAAAATTTGGGGAGAGGAATAGGATTTTGCCAATTTTATTCTTTTCATTGTATCCAAAATGAAAAATTGTGTAGGGTACAAGTGAGAGAAACCAAGTTTGGAAGCATTAGAAATTAAAATAAAATTTTTGTGTAATAAAACCTTTATGTTTCTGATTTGATTAGTTGAAGGGGAAGGATGTTTCTTTTGATCTATTTAAGCTTAAAAAAATGGAATACACATGAAACTTTATGGAGAACAAATATGTTAGATTTATATTTAAGTAAATGGAGTTAAAAATGAAAAGTTGAAGTTCAAGTTACCCGTTAGGTCTTAAAAAATACTTTTATGAAATGGATTATCTAAAATCGTAATGCTTAAGAAAAAGAAATGTCAATAGTTTTGCTTCAAGGAAAATTGAAATGTGGAAGGAATATAAATATATGATGTAAGAACTAAATGTTTTACTGAATGAGATATTATGAAAATGCTAAATACACTTTGATTGAAGTATTCATATTTTGTTTTGGTATAGTAAGAGATTGAGAAGTGATATAGTTAGAAGCTGATGACCAACTGTTCTAATTGAAATCTCGAGTTGTTTATTGTATTTTTGTTCATTCAATAATTTTGTCTCACGCACGCATTTAAGTAATGTGATTATGTTTATGGGAGAAATTTGAAGATATGAATTATGAATATTTTGTAGAACTTATCTTTTACAAAAGCAATTGTCCATAAACTCAAAGAAATGATATTTTATAAGTTAGTGAACGTTTTTTTTCAGAGGAACGATTTTTATTGTTCATAATCCTTGCCTAGTCACAATAAAGCCTACTAAATCATATTAAATGTGAGAAATCAAAATTTTTTGGATGTTACAACAAACACATATATATTTACTAAAACAGGTGAAGCCAAATCATCAATTTAAGTATATATAAGGGAGACTGAGATATAACAAAAAATAAAAGATACAATTCAAGGTTTCAAAATCTTTAGCGATCCGGATATATAATATCCAAGTAATACTAAGAAAACTTTTGAAGTTTGGGGATAATCTCATATCTCTCTCTCTAATACTATTTATTAAAATTAATACTAATATTAATTTCTAATGCAGGATAAGTTGTGACTACACGTAGCTGAAGACAATGCTTTGCCTTTGAACTTGACCTATCCCTCTCTCTCTACATGTGTGTTTTTATATTACTTCCTCCGGTCCTAATTATAGGACATATTTAACTAGCTTTGAAAAAATTAAGGATAGTAGTTAAATTAGTTATCTATATTTATTTTCCAAATATACCCTTGCCTAAAATTTAAAATAACATCACGTTTTTTAGTTGATCGAAATAGCATCCTGGACATTACTTCTCTATTTTTTCTCGTCCATTGCTTCTCTGGTTTTTCTCGTGCGTCTCCCTCGTCACATTCTTCAAAGTCCTGCGTCTGTTTGAAATAACGCACTACATGGCACAATTTGACAAGCGGGAAATGGGACTGAATTTAATTTAATTCGCTTGTTAATACTAATACTCATATATCATTATCATAGGAGTGGCTAGTTACTAAGAAATAAAAAAAGAAAGTAGAATATCTCACTTATAGAATATAAGCGTGTTATTAAATTAATTATTGTGAAGGAAGTATTAGTAGGGGTGATTTAGGAAAAATATGACAAAAATTGCTCAAAATTATTTTATTAAAAAAATAAAAAAAACAGCAAAATTGAGGTGTATGTAGCATTAATGAGTTGCAAGTATTACTCACTTTATAGAATACATAGGTGTATTATTAAATTATTATTGTGTTAATTATTATTGAGAAAGTATAATAGGTGGTAGTTTGGGAATAAATTAACAAAAATTAAAACTTTGTCCTATAATTAGGACTAAGATCAACTCCCAAATATTGTCCTATAATTAGGACTGGAGGGAGTATTTACCTTTCTGAAGTCAGATATTTTCTGTAATGACTGAATAAGCTATTTATTTGCCCTCTAATTGTTTATTACTGTGATAAAAATCTTGGGTTAACCAATGGGAGTTGGTCCAAGTGGTAAGCGGCTTGGTTCCGCTTAAGTAAGGTCTCGGGTTCGAGCCTTGTATATGCAGAAAGTTCCCATTGGGAGACTCTCCTACCATAGCCAGGTGTGCGACGTGGGTCGAATCCGAATATAGTCGGGGTAAAGTTCCAGTGAACTGGGTGGGCAATTAAAAAAAAAAAATCTTGGGTTATGAAAGGGACTCGCTAACAAAGGAGAGCCTAACCCACAAAAGGTTTAACCAAGTTGGGCTATGGTCCAATTTCAGGCTATTTTTGGTTCCAATATTTGACCAAAAGTCTAGTTCAAGGAGAAAAAGGGCCAACTAGGCCCAAAATTCGCCTTCCCATTTTATAAAAATCCTTGATCCGACAGTGCTGTTCCAGGGTCTCAAGGCATTACAAGCATTAAACAGTTTGGTAAAACTAACCCACAATGTAGGATGGTTTTTGCTGTACATGGGTGTATGGAGTAAAAGCCCCTTTCACTGACCGGCATACAACATTGTATCTTAAAAGTCCTAAATTTATGCATACAAACTTTTTTCTATGACCAATCATATAGCTTTTCTCGTACACATAGTATCTATATTTACGAAATTTACAAAATAATATTATGCATGTACTTGTGTGCGTATTTCTTAACGCTTGGGAGCTCATCATTCTATTAGATCTGATCTTGACGATTCATGCAAGTTTATTTTTTCTAATTTTTATTTTTTTAAAAGATTATTTTAATGGGTATTAAATATAAAATAAATATAATTTCATATTAAATTTAGACGTGATCTGAAAGTTGGGAGTGCTCATCATTTTGATGATGAGCACCCAAACCAAACGCCCACTTGTTGATGTGGCTAAAACCGGAGAGTTGAATCTCCATATCGAAAGAAACATTTCATAGCATTAAGCAAACGTAATAAGTAAAAACGATATCTGAAAAAATAATTAAATTCTCTCTCACACACATGGATATTCTTGAGCCTTTAATGAATAAAATTTCCATTTATATATTATTCATCTTTAACATCCCTCTCTCTCTCTCTCTCTCTCTAATATTCTTCAGCCATGGGCGACAAATTTATCAATGAAGAACACTGATGCCAGACTATATTACTCCTCTTCAGAATCTGAGCCTTATACTTCTTAAAGTCCTTGGTGTGAGCCAGCGTGTTAGCCATCGCTTTGTGACACTTCTTCCCTGCTACATTCACAAGTCTATCACAGCAACCATAGCTCACTTGAGTTCTCTTATAGAACAAGAAATCTGTCACTTGCTCTCCACACTTGTCTGTCAGCTTCTCCCCGCACTTCGCCAGCCACTCGTAGTATCCCTTGTACGGCTCCGGCGGCAACTCGTGGCCTTTCCATGATCTCCTCTTCTCTGGTTCTTGTTCTGCTAGGGTTCTTTTCACTGCACTTGAAGAAGATAACAAAATGATTGTGCAGATAAGGAGTGAACTCAGAAGTTGATGATTATTGTGTTTTCCCATTTTGATGGGTTTTACGTACTGTGTTGTTGTTGTTGTGTTGGAGGTTTCTGTGGAGGAAGAAGGTTCTTTATATAAGTGGTGGATTGTGGGGAGAGAAAGGTGAAGGAGTTATTATGGATTTTTTTTGATCGGAAGGAGTTACTATGGATTGAAATTAAAGAGGAGTTATATGGGTTTTTTCTTCCCTGCATTGAATTTAATTTTGAGTTAGGATAGTTACCAGGTTTGGAGTTTCATTATTTGTTACTTACGTTATCAATTAGATGCAAGGTTTAGGTCAAATTTTGCTTTTGATATAAAGGCCAGTTTTTTTTTTATTGGAGATAGATTTATAACCACCACCAAAATATGATAATCCTCAAATGGTCTCTTAAAACCACTTAATTTCTCCTTAGGATTACTCTGAAATTAGGATTTTTTTTTGGGTGAAATGACTTAGGATCTGTTTGGCCGGAGGGAAATGGAGGAGGGGTGGGAGGAAGAGAATTTGTAAGAGT
This sequence comes from Inga oerstediana, assembly GCA_963210345.1. NCBI lineage: Eukaryota > Viridiplantae > Streptophyta > Magnoliopsida > Fabales > Fabaceae > Inga > Inga oerstediana. The sequence continues at coordinate 62,507,099 of OY723401.1, read as the reverse complement.
TAGATTTAAAAAAAAAAAAATTAGAGAAGGGGGTTATAAAATAGTAATAAAGATAATATGTAAAATAAAAAAAATAAGAAAAATTAATAAAAAAAACTTTCAATTCCACTTCTCTAATTTTTTCAAGTCCATGTCATAAAAATTTTCCTCCCATTCCCTTCAAATCCGTTATACCAAATAGCCCCTTAATGATCCTCAGGTGATTTTTGTGAAATTAGTTGTCATTGCCTTAGTTGTTGCTATATGATAATTTGAAATTGTTACTTGTTAAAATGTTAATGTTATTCAAATTAAGGACATCTAGGTAATTTTATTACAAAATTTTATTTTGTTATTCAAATTTAAGGCGACAAGCTTTACTGTGATTAAGCAATTTCAGAATTTTGAATTGAGATTTTCATAATTGAGAATTTGAGGGCATTTTTGTGTCATTCTCCCTTTTTTAGGTGTTTAATTGTCATTACTCATTATATTTTAATTGAGATTTATTTGATTTGTTCTGGCTATTTTTTCGTTTTATTCATCTTTATTTAAATCTTTGATTTTATTTCGTTTCAGTTTAGTTCTTTGATTTTACTTTAGTTTTTTGTTCCGATCAAATCCCTGAACTTTTAAAAACCACTCAAAGATTGATTGCCACTTTGCCAGTGGCTTGGACAGCAGAATGTTGGTTTTTTTTTTTTTTTTTGATCGGAAACAACTTCTATTAATTCAAATACCAGGATACACACTCATGACTTAATGAAATAAGACTAGCAATATCAAAGGAAAGCAGTCAAAATAAAGGATAACATCAACAAACCAACGAAAGAAACAAAGAAATCAAAACATTAACCAACACCCACTCGTGATTCTGAATCAAAGGCATTCTCAGAAGCACATTGAGCCTTCCTAGCATCTGAGGTCAGGAACGATTTCAAAGAGAGTGATGGTTCTGACACCCACCCCACCGGGCTCACCCCCTTAATAGCATTAGCTGCAAGATGATCAGCTATTACATTCCCCTGACGAGGTGTGAAAGACAAGGAATACCCAACTTTAGTTGCTAGGAGGTTAATGATCTCCTGAAGAACACCTCTACATTGCCAATCATACAAATCAGGTTGTTTAGCCTCCACACTTTTCAACAAGAAATTACAATCGACCTCAAACACAACTTTATCATGCCCCATATCATGGGCTAACAGTAGGGCACGTTTTAGAGCTAGGGCTTCAGCCATGAATGCAGAGAGAGATTTAATCTTGTCCGCAAAACCCCAAATGAAGTCACCATAGTCATTCCTGCAAACAAGTCCCAAAGCAGCAGATGAATCATCATGATTAAAGGCAGCATCACAGTTAATTTTCAACCATCCCATAGGAGGGAATTGCCAAGAGATGATTTTCTCAGTATTATACTCCGGGGTTAACTGCACTCTGGATTTATTACTCACAGCCCAGAATTCATTGTTGGCAGCATTAGCCAAGTCAATCACAATGGAAGGGCATGGGGTGATCATGGAGAAAACTAGATTATTTCGCTGCTTCCAAATGTTCCATAAGATTAGGCATATTAAAGATAGTTCATGTTCAGCCAAAGCCTCACCTCCACTGGTAATACTCAGCCACCAAATCACGAAGTTGTTTGGAGCATGGTTTGCTATTCGAAGCCCAAAAGCACATCCAAACCATATGTAGCGGGTCCAAGAGCAGTAAAAGAAAAGATGCTCAATTGTTTCTTCTTCCTGTTCACATATTGGGCAATATTTGGTGGCGGATCTGTGTCTTTTGAAAAGTGCATCATTTGTGGCTAATGCCCCACAAAGGACTCTCCAGATAAACTGTTGGATTCTGGGAACTGTTTTAAGCTTCCAAATTTTTCTCCAATCCGTTGCAGTTATTGATATCGACGTGGTAGCCTTTATATTAGATAAAGAACTCAATTTTTTTGCATTGAAGTAACCACATTTAACTGTGTAGTCCCCATTATTTGCACCTGTCCAGTACAATTTATCCTCCACTATGTTGGATGGGATGGGAATGGCATTGATTGCCATAATATCAGCTTCGGTCAGGAGATGGCGAATTTCTGAGAGGTCCCAAGCACCATGATGAATGAGATCACTTACACGGCCATGCTTCACCAGAAAATTATCATTCTCATCATTTGGAATAGGCAACGGATTATTAGGGATCCAAGTGTCACCCCATATTCTAACAGAGGAGCCATTACCAATATCCCAAATTAGATCTTTTTTGAGAAATTCTCTTCCTTCTAAGATACTAGACCAGCACCATGAAGCTTTAGGTCCTTTTTTGGCATCAACAAATACATCTGTAGGGAAGTATATACTTTTTAAAACACGAACCCAAAGATCATTGGGATTATGAAAAATCCGCCAAGCTGTTTTAGCTAAAAGGGCATCATTCATGATCAAAAAATCTTTAAAACCCATACCTCCATTAGCTTTAGCTTCAGTCATGTAATTCCAACTCTTCCAATGAGTTTTATTCCCATCCGAGTGACCATCCCACCAGAAGTTGGCAATTAAGCTATTCAGTTCTTTGCATGTCTGAACAGGAAATTTGAAACAATTCATTGAATATATAGGGATAGCATTAATCACAGATTTAATCATCACCTCCCGACCTGCATAAGATAAAGTAGATTTGCTCCATCCTTGCATCTTTGTCTTAACACGCTCTCTAATATAAGATAGGGCTTGATGTTTAGTCTTCCCCCAAATACTAGGAATCCCTAGGTATTTTCCTGGGTCCAGTACTGAATTAATACCCAGAATATCACATACATTCTTCCGAACCAGTTCCGGAGTATTAGCAGAGAAAAAGATACTAGACTTATCCAGGTTAGCCTCTTGACCAGAAGCTATACAATAGAGATTAAGAAGCTGAGATAATTTTTCACAATTTTGTTCTCCCGCATTCATGAAAAAGAGAGCATCATCAGCAAAGAAACTGTGAGAAAGAATTGGGCATCGTAGGCTTAGTTTAATACCTTTGAGCTCACCCCTATCTTGACATTTATTAATCATCATAGATAGAGCCTCAGCCATCAGAATAAATAGATAAGGGGATAAAGGATCTCCCTGACGAAGCCCTCGTTCTGGTATAATGGAACCAATCTTTTCACCTGAAAGACACAAATTGAGGTTAACAGATTCCACACAGTTCATAATAAGTTTGACCCATTCCATACAGAATCCCAATTTCAACAAAATGAGTTTCAGAAAATCCCATTCTACGCGGTCATAGGCTTTGCTCATATCCATTTTAAGTGCAAATTCATATTTCTTGCCTGTTTTCTTCCTGCGAAGGTAGTGGTAAACTTCATGGGCAATAATAATATTATCTTGAATTTGACGCCCTGGAATAAAAGCACTCTGATTTTTGGAGACGCATTCATTAAGCCATGGTCGCATTCTATTAGCCAAGATTTTAGAAATAATCTTGTATGAGAAATTGCACAGCCCGATGGGACGAAATTGAGATACGTGTTCCGGCTTCTCAATCTTAGGAATTAATATTAGATTGGTTTCATTGATCCTATGAGCAGAAGAATGTCCCCCAAAAAATTCTAAGACCATGGAACTGACATCATCACCAATAGTGGACCATGAGGATTGGTAAAAGTTACCTGAAAATCCATCTGGTCCAGGAGCTTTAGTACTTCCCAAGCTAAAAGCAGCTGAACGGATTTCTTCCTTTGATACTGGTTCCATAAGCTGAGAATTGGCTTGAGCAGAAATTTTAGGCTCCACATAGTTTAGAACTTCATCCATTGCTCTTTGTCCTGTTGAGGTGAACAAATTCTGAAAAAATGATGATATATTAGCCGAAATATCAGATTGTTCAGTTAGCCAACAGCCATTATCATCTTTAATTGAAAGAATGCTGTTGCACCGCCTCCTCTTAATAGTTGATAAGTGGAAAAATCTAGAATTTCTGTCTCCTGCTTGTAACCACGAAATCCTAGATCGTTGCCTCCAATACTGCTCTTCACGATCAAGAGCAAGTTCAATAGAACTGCTAATTCTGTTAGCCTCCTGTTTGCTTTGATAGGATACAGGTCTTTGTAAACATTCAACAAGCTTTAGCCTCAACGAGTCCAATAACCTCCTATTATTGTGGAACTCACGACTACTCCAATAAACCAATTCCTTTCTGCATGAATTTAGGCAGGTAATAAAACAATCAGTAGGAGAGATATCACTTACAGTTGAATGTCGCCAACCCCTCTGTACAGTAGAGGAATAATTCGGATGCTCAGTCCAGTAAGGTTCAAATTTGAACAATCTCTTCTTGCTTTGCTTCTTGAAATAGCAGTTGATCAGTAAGAGATGATGGTCAGATCCTAGCGGATCTAAATGGAAAACTTCCAGTTGAGGAAATGCCTCCCGAAGATATGTGTTGCCCAAGGCTCTATCAATTCTCTCTCTAATAGTCTCCTCTCCCTCTCGGTTATTACACCAAGTGTATCTAGATCCATTAAAGCCCAAGTCTAGCAACTCACAATCAGAGATAAAATTCTGAAAATTGAGGATTTTACGCATTGCTCTGGGTCTGCCACCACATTTTTCATTTAAAGATGCAATATCATTGAAATCACCAACACAGAGCCAAGAATCATGAATGTTACATGCAAGCCGTTTTAATTCCTTCCAGCACAAGAGACGCTGATGTTCATCCGGAGGACCATAAACAAAGGAAATATATGCTGGTGTTTCAAAAGAAGATGCTGAGATACTAGTATGGATAATATTTTGTGAAGAAACTAGAATATTAACCACTACCTCATCCTTCCACCATAATGCAAGACCACCACTCCTTCCTACTGGATTGACTAACCAATCTTCTGTAAAGCCACATCTTCTCATTGCTTTTCGAACAAACTGATTCTGTTGTTTTGTTTCCATTGAAAGAATGTTGGTTCACTTGAGGCGTTTTGGATGATGATTAAAACGGGCAAAAGACAAAAAAATATTTAAAATAAGACTATTTCTACTTTATGAAAATATGATTTAGTATTGGATGGAAATCCATATTTATATGCTCTCTCCCTCTTATATTTAATATAAGACTTATTTATCTAATTTGATTATATTAAAAAAATTAATTAAATTAGTTAATATGACTTATATTTTAAAAAACAATCTAGTTATTTTCCTTAATTTCCTCATTCCCTCTTTTCTTTGATTATTATTGAAGGAGCATTTATAATGGTAGATTAGAAAAAGATTAACAAATATGAAAACTATGTTTTATATTTAAGACTAAGATCAACTTCTCAAGCTTATATATATTCATAATAGTCAATATATTACACTTTTTAATTTAGAAAATACAAATATAATTTTTTTTCATTCATGATATTCCACTTTTTCTATTGGCCCTGGACCCTGGTAACCTAAGGGGTTCAAATTTTGTGCTCAGCGAATCTATGAGCTTAGAAGCTCATCCCACAAAATGACGTTGTGTTGGAGGATGAGCAGAGCATGTAATTCGCTTTGAATAACCTAAATCCCATTATAGATAGGATTAATAATGTTAAGAAGACTACCCACCTAACTGCACCCAAAAGACAATTGAGAATATTGAATTAGAGGCCTAGATCAAGATGAAAGTATGGCATGGAAATACCAATACAAGGGTGCCAAGAAAAATAAAAAGAAAGAAGAAAGAATATACTCCAACTTGTCTTATGAGTAAGAACCTATTTGCAAGTTTGATAGCTTACTTTTTAGGACAAGCATCCACTGTTATGAGAGTTATCATAAGAGTTGGTGGGGTGCAGCTTCTCTCCATTGAAATTCTCATCCTTTGCCCCCTCCATTTCGGCTGCACGACAAGCGTTTTGGAGCAGATGATGAAACGCAAAAAGAATGGGATCGTGGCTTTAAAAGCGAAGCCAAAATTGAAGAGAAGCCATAGGCGGCACATATGCTTTGATGGGATGATATCATATGCATTTGTAGGGCCCACAAAATATCACTAGAAAAATTATATTTTTATCCTAATAAAAAAAAAGTTATTAATGAATTCATAAACAACTTTTTTTTTCCATCGGAATTCATAAACAACTAAATGCTACCATTTTATATAATAAAATCCTTTTTTAAAAACCATATAAACTAAGTAATAATTTTTAATGGATGATATTGATATTAAATGCATTTGTATTAAATTTATCAATCTAATACATCAATCTGTATTAATATATTCAGGTCCCTAAAAAATCTGTATTAATATAACTTTTAAAAATTCACAAAAGTTTGTAACTATACGCTGTTTTAATAATACTTGCCAGAATAAAAATGCTTGCAACAAACTTTATCAAAAAATTTTTTTTTTGACATATATGTTTTTTTATAAATACAAATACTCTTGTATTAACCAATTAAAATACAACAACTCATGATTTGGTTTGACACCTCCTAAATATTAGTTGGCATATTAATAAAACTAAAAAATTTCATAAGATTTATTTTTTTCATTACTTATGAAATCTTAGATTTATTTTTTTCAGAAAAATAAAAATGTGAATTACATGAGTAACCAATTAAAATTAATATTAGCTTATCAAGTTTACATAAGAATTTCTCTATCAGTTGTTGACTTATATTCAATATAGAATAAACTAAAATGTGTTATATTAAATTTTTTTAATGGTTTATTATATAAAAAAATTGTATTCTCAAGATGGATTATAGATGCATCTAATATCAAACAGAATATAGTTAAAACTTTTGTGAATTTTAAAACTTATATTAATACATGTTTCTTAGGGAATTGAATATATTAATACAGATTGATATATTAGATTGATAAATTTAATACAAAAGCACCCAATATCAATATCATCCATTAAAAATCATTACTTAGTTTATATGGTTTTTTAAAAAAGGATTTTATTATATAAAATGGCAGCATTTTTGTTATTTATGAATAACTTTTTTTGATTAGGTTAAAAATACAATTTTTCTAGTGATATTTTGTGGTCCCTACAGATGCATTTGATATCATGCCTTCAAAGCATGTGTGCGGCCTATTGCTTCTCTTCAATCTTGGGCTTTGATTTTAGAGCCATGACCCCATTCTTTTTGCGTTTCATCATCTGGTCCAAAACGCTTGTCGTGCAGCCGAAATGGAGGGGCAAAGGATGAGAATCTCAATGGAGAGAAGTTGCGCCCGAGTTGGTGTAGTGTAAAGTCTCATGCGTATCAGAAAATATGGAAATTGTTGGTGTCATCGCTATATTTCATCTTTCATACTTCACAAGATAAATGTCTTGTAACTTGCCTTTTGTAACTTATGTGCTAGTATGTGTGGGTCATGATTATGTCTTACCTTAATGTACAATATGATGAATGCCTTGTAACTTGTCTTTTGTAACTTGTTTGTCTAGTAAGTTACATAGATACCTTTTGTAATCTGTGAGTCTAATGAAGAAGAGGCCTGGGGGCATAACGACTTTTTGTATGAAAATTTCATAATAAAGGTTTAGTGGGTTTTTCATCACAAGTTTTATCTAAAATCTCTTCATTCTCTTAAGCAAGTGAAGTAATACTTTCCTTTTGTCTCTAGATATTAAAGTATGTTCTACACTTTGAATTATAAATGATTAAAAGAGTAGTTTTTTTTTTTTTGACATGGATTAAAAGAGTAGTTTTAGTGCTTAGAGATAAGGTGCTAAATCTGGAATGTTAACGAGAACTAACTTAATATGTGTTTGGATTAGTTTTTTTTTAATAGTTTTTACAACTTACGAGTAAATGTGTGAGAGGAGTTTTATCTTGAATTGCGTAAACTATAATTTGAAATCATAGTTTAGAGGTTTACCAAACACATATTAAGAGCTCGTTTGAGAAGTACAGAAAAGTGTTTTTGAAATACTTTTTTGCAGTCAAGATAAAATGAAATTAGGGGTGTTCATGGGATCCCGGTCCCGGTGATCCCGTCCCGGTCCCGGTAGCAGCGGGATCGAAAATTCCCGGCCAGTCCGGGACCGGGACCGGGACTAGCCGGGACCGGGAATAAAAATCCCGGGACCGGGACGGGATCTGGGCAGGGCTTCGGGAATCCCGGTCCCGGTCCCGGGTTCATATATTTTTTTTTTTAACCGTTTTTTTCCCCCTTTCCTAATTCCTAAACATTAATTCCTCCTTCCTTCCCTGTTCTGTTCCCTCAAATCCTCAATCCCTCTCAGTCCCAAAAAAAAAAAAAATCCTCAATCCCTCGGCCTCTCCTCTCTCGCGATCTCCGATTCGTCCCTCTGACTCTCTGATCTCTCACTCTCTGCCTCGTCTCCTCTCCTCTCCGCGACTCCGCCTCTCTCAATCAGTCAATCCCTCAGCCTCTCCTCTCTCGCGATCTCGTCTTTCGGCCGACGCTCACTCCCAGCCTCGACGGCCGACGCTCACTCCCAGCCTCGCCGTTGCCTTTCCAGTTCCAGCCAGCAACGGCGGCGTCGTTCTCCCGTCGCAGCTCGTCTCATTCAGGTGAGTTACTGGATATATTTTAAGCATGATTGCGGAGGCCGTGATTCCCCAACTTTTAGTCCCTTCCTTATCAATCCTTCCATGATTGATTCCCCAACTTTTTTTGTGTGTGTGTAGTTCAAGCATGAGTTTCTTCAGTTGTATGTGTAGAGTTTTATGCAAGAACTTCCAGCATCTGTGTAGAGTTTCAAAAGCAAATATCTGCTAACATTGATTCATCTTTTGGTAAGTATCTTTTCTTTGGAATTTTTTGTTGGAAGACCATGAGACTCCGTGTTTGGCAGTGGAGATCTTACTGCACAAAGCTTGGTGCTGTAAGAAAATTAATTGGTTACTTGGGGGGGTTAATGACATTGTGTTTTATATGCAAGTTCTATATTTATCTCTGCTTAATGGTTACTTGGGGGGGTTACTTCTTACTTGGGGGGGTTAATGGCATTGCGTTTTATGCAAGAAAATTAATTGGTTACTCCATGTTCAGGTTCTTGAATCTTTTAATCTAGTTTTGCCTCTTGTTTTCTGCTTAATGGTGAATAAGTTGATTTATATAGAAGTCTCCTTCTAGGTCCCAATGATAGCTTTAGGGGTACTTTTGATGGACAAATCTGGACAGTGACTACGTCTATTGGTGAGGAGATTGAGCTTGGTCTTAATTTTCTGGGTTCGATCAAATAAAGTTGTGAAGCTATACAATGTTAATTTCCTCTACCGTGCATATTTCTGCTGGGGGTACATGTTTAGGATGCTTTCTTGTGGGCCTATCATTTTTATTGCAGGTTCATTTATCAACAAAATCTGCTCTTCTTTGTTTTCTACTTTTCTTCACCTCTATTTTCACCTCTAACTTATATGGATTAGTTTGTTGAATACAGGACCTTCAGAAATGGAAGGAAGTTTCTCCCATTTTGGCTCTTGTTGGTGTACTAGTATTGACAATTAGCCTAATAATTAGAAGAGAGTTATCCACTTATGTAAACATAAAATGATGAGCACAGAGAGAAGAGAGAACGAGGACCTAAATTAGCTCAAATGAGTTATCCAGCTTAAATTCATATTGCTATTTAGTGGATAAGTCTCTGTTATTGATCATGCTTAAATTAAGTCTCTGTTACTGCTCATGCTTAAATTCATATTGCTATATAGTGTATTGTGATAAATCCCAAGTTGGGTGAATATTTGAATTAAGTTGTGGGTAACTGGGTATTTTCAGATATTTCCCATTAATGTGAAGGGGTCAGCAGGAAGCCTTGTGACGTTAGTTAGCTGGTTAGGTTCATGGATAGTATCATATGCCTTTAACTTCCTCATGGGTTGGAACTCAACAGGTAGATCCTTGGCCTTAATATTGTTGCATGTTGTGTCATATGCCTTTTTTTGAAACCGGGAATTCCCGGTCCCGGTCCCGGGAATTCCCGGTCCCGGTTGTACCGGGATTTTCCCGGGACCGGGACCGGGAATGGTATCCCATTCCCGGCCACCCCCGGGACGGGACCCGGGATTGGGTGATCCCGGTCCCGTCCCGGGATTTGAACACCCCTAAATGAAATGGTAAAACAAACAATCACCAAGCATAACTCTTTTAGACATCTGTAACAATTAACAAGCATCACTCTTCTAGACATCTATAACTCCTATGGTATTAAACCCTTGTTTTGTTTTTCCCTCATCACTTGGCGCCTTGGCCTCTCTCACAGTCTAGCTCTCACCTCTCTCCGTCTTCTCTTCGGTTCGTCTCTCACCCTCTCACCGTCGCAATTCGTCCACGACGGCATCCATCTCTGTCACCGTCCCCATTCCTGCTCCTGGTCACTCCGTTCTATTGCCTTCTCCTGTTCGCCTTCTCTGCCTGGTCTCTTGCTCAGATAACTAATTCTAGATTATTATTTCCCCCCTTCATCTTTCTTCTTCCTTCACCTCGATAACTAATTTTGATGTTTGCTTCCGACATTTTGCTTTTTTGTTGCTTGACTTGTTGGATTTATGGATTCTGATAATAATTTTTTTTTTAATACTGAAATTTTAAGAAAGAGGTTAGGCTCACCTATGATTTAAGAGCAAAGAGCTTCAAGTTAGGATGTCTCCCCTAACACTTTAACTGAATCACAATTAAGTGGATTTTCCCAAGATCAAACCTTGTCCCATTAGTAAGAATGACCAACCCCTTCACCAACTAAATAAGGACCAACAGGGGTGATAGATTTCAAAGATTTGATTTCATCCCTATGATAATTGGATTTTGGGGAATGCTGTGAAGGAGAGGTCCGTTCCATACATTCAATTTTTTTTTTTTTTTTTGCTACAATTCAATTTTTTTTTTGTTACAATACATTCGGTTTTTTAAACTTGAAACCTATTGGCCTAAAAATGAATCTGGCCAACGCCCCAAATTTAATCCTCATTTTACTGATATTGGGCCTATTTGTTGGGCCCAACGGCCCATTTAAACTTGAAACCTATTGGCCTAAAATTGAATCTGGCCAACGCCCCAAATTCAAGCCTCGTCTTACTGATATTGGGCCTATTTGTTGGGCCCAACGGCCCATTTAATGCGAAGTGTGACATCACCCATTTTCAGACAAACCCAGCAAGCAGCATAAACCCTTTTGTCTTCCTATATACCAAACGGCTCTCAGTTGAAGGTTGAAAGTGAAACTGCGGAATTGGGAATTGAACTGTCATATTTACTTACCGGCTACGAAAATTTGGTTTGTAATAATCAGATATCCATCTTTTTCTTAATTAAGATGTGATATTTGCACATTGTCTATGGACTCGAGAGAGGTCTGTAGTTTGATTCGCTCTCACTGGGAATAGTTGCTTCAGTTTCTAGTTTTGTCCTTAGTTGATCGTCATATTTATTTTAGTGAACTTTTATGCAATTCTAGTACTTTTGCTTTGTAGTTTCCTAGTTACTATGGACACGTGTTAATTGTCCTCTGTTTTGAGAATGTAGATAGATTATGATTGATTATGGCTACTACTGGATAAAGTTCACTTCGGTGTGTCCTGGAAATACAGATTGAGGTCAATTGATTTTCGGGTTGGAATTGCGTTTTTAGAAGATTGTTGCCAATGATCCGTCATGGTTGATTTTTCAATTCTTGGCTCTTCTCTTACTATGAGTATAACCGGAAGGGGATGTATAGGTGGTATAGCATGGACAGGATCTCGGGCTTATGATTAATTTGCTCATTGTTTTTGATTGTATCATTTTATACTTTATCGTCTTCCATTGCTTATTGTGAACAAATGACTCTCCTATACAGGTGCATTATGTCTGAGATGTCAGCATCTCAAAAGGAAACAAATAAGTTGTTTATGTCGATCAGAGAAGGAGAGAAAACGCCATTTGACTTATTACGTAGTGTATATGGTAAGTGTTGACATTGTAATTTAAATGTGTAGATCCAGGGCATGGGTGCAAAATTGTAGATCTTTGAGGCTTAAATGATTGCACTTGATACATTCTTGCTAGAGGTTAAAGAGGATGCTTGAGGTTCGTGACTTTTAGAAGTATAAAGTTCGGTCCTTAATTTTCTTAAGGCAACAACTGAGATGCAATGCAAATAGAGCAAACTGTGTTCCGTGGAGTGATCTTTGGGATATTGGTATACTTATGGTAAATGTTGAAAACTGTGATCAGGAAATATATATATACATGTATGTATATATGGAAATCTTATCAAATAATTTGTGTCTTGTGTTTCCTGGGGGATGTTCTATAAAGGTGTAAATGGATTATTTTTAATGCTCAAAGTTACAATTACATTTTCATTGTTGTTTCCATCGAATAATTTTTTATCCCACGATAGTACAACTCTTTATGTAACCTCGAAATGCACCAATAACTTGCTTATTGGTATTAAAGTAGAAAGTCAGGTACTCCGAACATCTAAATTGCCATAGTAAATATTTGCATACCATGAAAGTTTAGTTTTGCCATTGATGTTGGTAACTTCCTTGTTCTGGGTTCTGGTGCAACAATTGACATTAATCAAATATTACAATTTTTAATCCATCTCCTTATATATAATGATGTTCTGCATGGTCTGCTAATGAATTTTGCAGACGGATGCATTGCTGGAGGTGCTGCTGGTGTTGTTGTAGAAACAGCATTGTATCCAATTGACACCATAAAAACTCGACTTCAGGTGGATTAAGTTTATTGAGTGTAAATTTTTTATTTATACTACGTCTCTTCATAACTTCTATGAATTTACACTTGTGGATTGTTATAAATGAAGTACCAGGAGTGGTTTTGAGTCTTTAAGTGCTGAGGCAAATCACTACTTTCCTCATGTCCATTACAGTGTCGCCATCACAACTTGTAATTTGAAATCTGTGAATGTCATTACTCGTTAAGTAGTTTTTAGATAAAATATGGTTCCCCTTATCCTTATAGATGACATATGAGACTTTGTCAGTGTGAAACTTAGTGATTTAATGGACGATGTTTTCCCAATTTTGGATATTTTTTTTTCCTGGAATATAAAGGCCTGATTAACAGTCATTTCATTTCGCATTAAGTAGCTTTTTTTTTTTAAAAAACTTTTAATCCCTTCCTTTTGCTGTTTATCCCCTTTGCTATCTCCCTGCAGTCATTGACCCTTTGATGTCGTCGATGTTCAAGTTCTGGTTTTCTCTTCTAATATGTATTGTTAACTATTTTGTTTCACTTATTTTACTGTTTTTCTGATTACAGGCTGCTCGTGGTGGAGGGAAAATAATATTGAAGGGTCTATACTCCGGACTGACTGGAAATCTTGCTGGCGTCTTACCGTGAGTAGACTTTTTATTAAGTTATAAAAAAAGTATTTTTATTTCAAGTTTTCTTATATGCCATCTCTTATGCGATCCTAGCTTGCATGTGATGAATTCATGCCTTTTATTTTAAGCATCTGTTTTTACCTTTTAGGAGTTGATGGGGAATCTTTATTTGTCCTCAAACCATCCTCTGGCATTTTTTTCCCTACTCATCAGTGAGGATATTCTTACGCTTTATGCACAGATGGTTTGTGCGCCATATTTGAATTGTGCACAAAATTTGGCAAATGGCATAGGGGCTATCAATGATTGCTATTTCTGAATATTAAATTTTCCCAAGATAATTCAGTATCCAGGACTTGGTCACTTTTCATATAATCCATATTCTGCTGTAGGTTGGGGCACCAAAATGCATAATATAATTCATTATATTTCAATGTGCATGTGTGCAAACACACGTCATGCAAACTGAACCTTTTATACCCATATTTAGACTCTTGTGAGAAAATCATGTTGGCCTTTATAACATCTCTTAATCTTTGGCAATAGTGGTGGGCACTAGTTGATTGAATTGTATGATTCTCATGCCTGATAGACCACTTTCTCTCCCATTCTTTACAGAGCCTCTGCGATTTTTGTTGGTGTATATGAACCCACAAAACTGAAATTGCTAGATTCCCTGCCCGAAAATCTCAGTGCTGTTGCTCATTTTGTAAGTTGGTTTTATATGAAAAAGGGAGTGGCAATCTGTGTGTTATTATTGAAGCAGTAATATTTAACTTGCAGCTTGTACAGTAGGCACTTATGCGAGAGTAACATTTTTTTACTACTTCAAGTTTTTTATTGACCTTTTAATAAGCTGAGATAAATCCTATGATAAACAAAGCTTGGGTGACGGCAAGTTTAATGTGTGAAAGTGAAAATGCTTGCGAATCATTCCTTAATATATTATGAACTGTAAGAAACCTGCAAAGTATCGATTAAACGTATATAATTATTTAACTAACAGTTCATCATGAGAGATTAATATTAATTTTATGTTTTCCTAAGCCAACTGACGTTTTCAGTTTAAATGAAGTCAATTGCTTTGTATAACATTGTAAACTTTAATTATAGTTATGACAAATATTCTTTAATCCAAGGTAGAGCAATAAAAGGTATCAGAAAATGCTGGCAAATAAATATACAGAAGGAAAAAAGTCCCCTGACATAAAATTGTGAATCTTGTGTTTAAAGATTATCAGTAAAGAATTTCAACTGCATTGCACCAAAACACAATTTGTCTGTTTAAAAGAAAAAGAATTGGTTTTTCAGAGACATGTTAGTGTGTAAGAAACCATTTTTGACCAACAAACTGATGAAAATGTAGAGTTTTTAGGGTTAACATGTTATCTACACCTCACATTTTTTTAATTAGATTTATTTTCTGTTAAAATGAATGAGTTCTTTTTGTTCATAATATTGAGACCTAAATTTGGACTGATGCTGTATGATAACCCCTGTACCCTGTACCTTGAGTGTGCTACTGGATTCTTAAATGACACAAGCCTTAAATTCTTAATAATTTGTTTTATTTCATTATCAGAGTGCGTTGTGTGGTTATTTTAATAGTCCTAAGCTTGATATAGGCTGCAGGTGCCATTGGTGGCTTGGCTTCTTCTCTTGTTCGTGTTCCAACTGAGGTAGTTGGCCTTTTCTCTTACACTGTCATATATTTTCAACTTTTCTTGACGAATTGAATCAATTGATTACAATGCTTATAGGTTGTTAAGCAAAGAATGCAAACTGGACAGTTCAGTTCAGCTTCTGCTGCTGTCCGTCTCATTGTTGCCAAGGAGGGTTTCAAAGGTCTCTATGCGGTATGTAGTACCCAGTTGCAACTTGCATGTTGTAGGAATGACCCTTTAGTTATTTGTGTATTACAACTGGTTTAGCAGATTATTGCAGCTGTAACTTCTTGCCCTAGTAGATATTCTTATTTTATATCCCTATTATGGAAGAAATAAAACTTTAGATTGGTTTATGTTAGGGTGTTCATGATAATGTTGATGCGTGCTGGACTATGATGACAACTGCAGTAACATTTTTTTGCTGATCTATTTAATTTATCATGTAGAGGACCATATGCAAACCTAGCTCTTGTTTTGTGTGCCTTGACTTACATTTTGTTTTCCTGACATTGCAGGGATATGGATCTTTCCTATTGCGAGATTTGCCATTTGACGCCATACAATTTTGCATATATGAGCAGCTTCGGCTAGGTTATAAGTTAGCGGTAATGACATAGACGAGGCCTCTAGGTTTAGGACATTTTGATTGGGTTATGCCCTGGAATATTTCACAAAACTAACAGAACTATGTTCACTGCAACACTGCCATCAATTTAAATTACTTAGGAGATGTTTTTGGCATTATAATGTGAGAGATATTATGGTAATTTAACATTGTAGAAAGCAGTAACTGTTAATTTGGTTTTGCTCTCTCTGCAGGCCAAAAGAGATCTGAATGATCCAGAGAATGCTATGCTTGGTGCTTTTGCTGGTACATCATTTCCATTATTTTTTTTTTGGGGTTGAAACTTGATAGTATATGCATGACATTTTTTAATATTTTTATAATACTTTTTAAATTTTTATTTTTAATTTTGTGTGCTTGATAGGGACCAAGGTAGTATGGGCTGCCAAAGTTCCACATCGAGTAGTATGAGCTGCTTGATGGGCTACTTAAGTGCCTTGGCTTTCTCACCTCAACAGCTAGTTTTTGGGGTGTGATTCTCCAAGGTGTTTGAGTGCCTATCATTTGGTATCAGAGCTAGTGGCTGGCGCGCAGAGTGAAGTGCTGTAGAGTGGAGCCGTCGAGGCGTCGGCTTTCTGGGGAGGGTGTATTAATAGGAACCAAGGTGGTATGGGCTGCCAAAGTCCCACATCGAGTAGTATGGGCTACTTGATGGGGTGCTTAAGTGCCTTGGCTTTCCCACCTCATTTGGTATCATTTGGTATCACACCCCAAAAGCTTTAGGGTGGGAGAGCCAAGGCACTTAAGCACCTCGACGGCTTTCTGGGGAGGGTGTATTAATAGGAACCAAGGTGGTATGGGCTGCCAAAGTCCCACATCGAGTAGTATGGGCTACTTGATGGGGTGCTTAAGTGCCTTGGCTTTCCCACCTCATTTGGTATCATTTGGTATCACACCCCAAAAGCTTTAGGGTGGGAGAGCCAAGGCACTTAAGCACCCCATCAAGTAGCCCATACTACTCAATGTGGGACTTTGGCAGCCCATACCACCTTGGTCCCTATTAATATACCCTTCCCGGAAAGCTGACGTCTCGTCGGCTCCACTCTACGGCGCTTCACTCAGCCACTTGTTGGTCAGCCTCCTCCCGGAAAGCAGACGTCTCGGCGGCTCCATTCTACGGGGCTTCACTCAGCCACTTGCTGGTCAGCCCCTTCAGTCAGAAGACTCCGTAGGTAGTCTTCTCCAGTCCGCCAGTCACCGGCTCTGATACCAAATGATAGGCATCCAAGCATCTTGGAGAACCACACTGCAAAAGCTAACTGTTTACGTGGGAGAGCCAAGGCACTTAAGTACCCCATCAAGCAGCCCATACTACTTGATGTGGGACTTTGGCAGCTCATACCACCTTAGCCCTATCAGTGCTTCTGTTGTCTATGCTTGTTTCTGCCTACCTTCTGGAGTTCATTTCAAATTGTACAGCTGGCTTTCTATAGATTTTCTAGCTGATTTTATGGTTGAAGATGGATGTCATAATCAGTAAAGCTGCCTTTTCTTGATTTAGTTTGTGTTTGCCATCAAAATCATGTGAAACCAAACACGCTCTCAGTGGTAAGAATCCAAGTTGAAGTAGCCTGCATTAGAGTATGGCAGGGCCATGTGAAAATATGCCAAAATATTTGCACCCTTGAATTTTTTGTCCAGACTTCCAGAATGTGATTTGTGTTGTATGAGTACTTCCTTAAATGAAAATCATATGTAAAAGACAATACATATGGATAATGAACTTGTATCCTTAGAGAATATTGCATGAATTAGTGAGGCCCCAAAACTCCCTGAAGGAAATATCACAATAAAATTCTCAATCATGTATGAACACAGTTAACTATTCAATAAAATAAAGTAAATCTGCGGAATTTGTAAAGTTTTGCTAGTTAGGAAGGGTAACATTAATTCTGGAAGTTGCAGCTGCACATTATCTTATGTTGCTGGTCACCTTACTATCCTTATGATTACTAATTGTTTGCATTTTTAAAAACTATCAATGCTTGAGATATGAAGTTTCTCACAGGCCCTGTATATTCAATTATCTTCTGTTCTTAACTATCTTCAGACTTGTTGCTATTGCTTCCCTTATACTACTATTATTTTGCTAACCGTCTGCCACCATCGCCGACCTCATATACAACAACAAGCTTTATATGTCAAGGAGATATTATTTTGCTAACCGTCTTCCCTTATGCTACCGCTTTTTAGATAACTCCAATACTATTTGATTCACTCTCCTTCCTAATTGGTGCCTCCACTAACTCTCTTTGTATATGTCCAAACCATCTTAAATGATTTTACACTAGTTTCTCTTCAGTAGATGCCATGCCAAATCTTCCTCGCACATGTTCCATTGTCAAGATGTGTTCCTCGTATTATGATTGTTGTTTATGTTGATTAAATCTTATGTACAAGCCTGCTGCAAAAGAGAAAAAAATTACTTGAAATTTAAGTTTATATAACTGATAAAAGTTAAGTTTTGATAACTTGCAGGTGCTGTAACTGGAGCAGTTACAACTCCTCTGGATGTTGTAAAAACCAGATTGATGATTCAGGTTCAGATAATCTGCTCTACCTATCACCTCCATGAAAAATTGTTAATCAGTGGTTGTGGTTTTCCTTATGATTTAACAATTGTTTTGCTTTTCTCATCAGGGATCTCAAAGCCATTACAAAGGCATTAGTGATTGTGTGAGAACAATAATCAAAGAAGAAGGAACCCAAACTCTTTTCAAGGTGTGACTATTTAATACTATTCAGTGTTTAACATTTTTGGTAAATGTACACATTTGGTCTTCTAACTTTATACAATGTTTCAGTTTGGTTTTTTAATTTTAAAAAATATGCTTTTAGCTCTTTAACCCTAATATCATTAGTCTCAAATGATGATTTTTTTTTTTTGTAATGATCATTATTATTTTGGAAATCAAACTTAATATGTAAGCATTTGCGTAGTTTTCTTTTTCTTTTCAACATTTAAAATTTGAATATCTGTATTTTTTGTTAACAACGTTAGGGTTAAAAGACTAAATGTGTACTTTTGCCTAACATTCTTTTTACCATTTTTTTGCAATTCTCTTTGTTATAATCAAATTCCAAATGGTTTATATGCACAAATTCGTCCATGGTTGGTTTCATATTGAAAACTAAAGTAATGGAATGATTTTGGTGGATTTCAACTTGAAACCAGACATGCTTAGATATGTATCCTTTGCATTACATAGAATATGGGGAATGAATTAGTTTACAACTCATAAATAATGTTAATTGGGGTTAATCTCACCTTCCTTTCTGTTTTGCCTCCACCTGCTTCTTACAGGGCATGGGGCCTAGAGTTTTGTGGATAGGTATTGGAGGCTCAATTTTCTTTGGGGTTCTTGAGAAGACAAAGCAAATTCTTGCTCAAAGGCACCGGCAAAATGAAGCTGAGAGGCCAATTTCTTCCAGCCCCAAATTGAGCTGATGCTCTAAACTCACAAGTTTTGTATCATTCATGCTTATATTTAGAAAATTCATTAATATCCTTGACCTTAATTCTTATGATTCCATTTCATGAAGAGTGCGCGCGCAGAAATGGAAGTTTGGATGTAATAATTTGCTTTTGTGCTTTACCCTTTTTTTAAGCCCCAATTATTGGAGATTTGGAGCAACCCAGCTGGAATTTGCAGCCCATGTTTAGTAAAACAACTGAAATGCAACTAAAAAAATAATGTAAAATACTAGTAATATTCGTGATAATGCCTATGCCCTTGTGGCATAGTGGCTCTGTTCACTTTTGTTGGTAGAGATTGCGAATGCGATTCGTAATATGAAAAATTAGAGTAAAATGATCTAACCATTCTTTTACTATACTTTAATTATATAATCTCTCTTCTATTATGAAAATATACGTTTTAGTCTAAACTATTCACACCGTTAAATGATATTCTAGAAATATTCTTGAAATAAATTTTTTAATTAAAAATCATAATAGAATAACTATAAATCTTGTTTATTTTTTATTATTATTTTTTGGATTGGCAAGCACTAATTTGTCGTTTTAATAAATCCCTAATTTATCTTTTAGTATTAATATTTATTAATGATCTATTTAATATGTTTACTAAATTTAGAAAAAAATTGTAATTTTTATGATTGTTGTGAAAATACTAGATGATGTGGATGTTTATAAACTTTCAACTCTTGGTCTTTTACTTTAAACACTCCATAACTTCTCTAATGAATAGTTTTTAGGAATTTTTATGCTTATAACTCAAATGTTATAATTTGTGCACTCATGAGGATTAACTTTGCTATTTATTTTATGTAACTCTTGGTTGAAGTTGAGAGCATATAAAAAAAAAAAAAAACTATGTACTATACTTTGGTTGCATCCAAATAAATAAGGTATTGCTTCATCTTTCTCTCCAATTCTCTTTTTATATCTCTTTCATCTCAATCTCTTATATTTTTTTGATTTCATAACACGTTATCAACATGAAGCTCTAATGAAAGTATATTTTTCTCACCGTTGGTTTAACGATTTCTCATACTTTCTTTTACTATATATCTATTTGCTTTATCTGGTATGATCTAAACCATTATATGGAATTAAAGAGACTCTTTAATCGATTGTTTTATATATTGGGTTTCATGCTTAATATTAGAGATAATTGTTACTTTATTCTCTTTCGCAAGTATTTTTTACTTTTATTTATTATTTTTCGGGAATCTCTTATTATGCAAATTTTATATTTATTTATTTTATATTCTCTACATTTTATGTTGTTATATTATGTTATTTCATTTCATTTGTTTATTTACTTATTTAACATTTATATTTCTTTATTTTATTTATATTTTATTATTTGTTTTCTTTATTTCATGTTATTTATTTCATCTTTTTTATTGTTATTTTATTTACATTTCATTTATTTATATCAATATATTAATGTCATATCATTATGTCAATCTTTTTTTTTCTTCATTTTTTTATTATTACATTAATATATAATAGTATTATATATGTTCATATAATGTGATCTATATTATCATGGGCTTATCTATTGTTTATATTTGATTATGAATTTAAATTTTCTTAATTTATTTTATGGTATTTTAGTTTTATTGAAATGCCAGAAGCCATAATATTCATAATTTTGTGATAAGATGACTAAAAGTCACATCACTTTTGTAATAATTCTTATATAAAAAGACACTATTGATTTCATTAAATGACATGATTGATAAAAAAAATTTGGCACTTTGATGATTTAATTGTTACAAATATCAAAGCTTTGAAGGCTAAAGGTTCAAATATCAAACTAAATGGGAATTTTTTTAGCTTTGCAAGATTTTCGCTATAGTCATGAAGACCAATATTTGGAGAAATTGATGATGTGTTATTGAAAGCAAAGAACATGTCTATAAGAGTAAAAATGAACATTATCAATTGTATTGGTGGAATTGATAGTTAAAAACCAAGAATACTTTGTCTTGGCTATTGAATCACAGTTGTGGAAATACAAGTATTTCTAATATCATTAAAATTATGAGCAAATGTTATACTATGACTAGAAGTCATATGGATAAAAAAATGGTATAATATAACCAGAAATTATATAGACTAATAGTTATGATGCTTAAAGCAATAAATTATAGAGAAAGATGACCAAATTGTAAAGCCAAAAGAAATAATTGTAAGCCTTAAAGGTTATATGATTTTGATTTTGATCAGTGTTTAAATTTAAATTTAAATTCATTGTGATTAATTTGTGAGGGAGAAATTATTATTTGATATTGTGATATCAGCATGTGTCAACACTAGTTTCCATTTCGATATACACAGAGTAATAGAGACCAAGTTCCATAGGCATACAGAAAACTACATATCTACTGATAAAAGTAATTGTTTACAGTCCAGAGTAGTCCATATAGAATGCGACAATATATACAACTATTACAAAATATCCAAAAGTGTCTTAAACATAGACTATCTATAACCACCAACTTTGCCTTTGCCTCGAGACACGTGCATGTCACTTTCCTTTATCTACATCCTTGCATTTTGATCCACTGGCACCGCTGAGATGCTTTGTTTAAAAAAAGAGGTGAGATTCTAAGAAATTCCAGTAGAAACATGTACCGTTCATATAAAATGCAAAAAATAAATATAATATGTGCCATGTATGTACCAATTAATAAACAATATAATATATCATTATCATGTATATATGAGTAGGGCCCAGCTCCACTAATTGTACACCGGTTGGATTCTTACCCAACTCCTAATGTAAGTGCTCCTCCAACACTAACTACACCTTCTAGGCAAACCATGTTGATTAAAATTACAAACAATGGCATCCATACAATTATATGAATTATGACATGATGTGTGAAGGATAATGTCCCTACCTCAAAGCTCTATCACCCCCTGTCACATGTTTTATAAAGCGTGTCAACTTTCAGCTTCCGACTCGGTCATAAAATGTTAAATGTACAATAATTAGGTTAATACCTATTTATGTACTACTTTAAAATCATGGTAATGGTAATCTTTTGGGCTATTTAGACATCCATTGGAAGCTCAAACAAGTACCCATGGAATTGGAGAAGTGATACAAATAAAAAAGGTGAACATGTTGAAACAGAGGTCTTTGTTGTGGCCAAAAGTAGGCCAGAAAGTTTTGGGCTACAACAAAAAATTCTTGGCTGCGGCCAAGAAGCTATTGTGTTTCTTGGTTGAAATTCCAAAAATTATAACTAATTCTAAAAAAAATTGAAACGGGGTGTTCTAAAATTCTATGGAAAACCCTTTAAGTGTAGTTTCATGGAAAAATATGAAACACTACCATCTATGACCACAAAATTCCAGAATTTCATAAATTCCCATGCTGCTCCAGAATTAAGTCTAGAAACATGGCAACACTTTGAAAATTCATATCTCCTAGCATACAAGTAAAAAAAATATGAACCACTTGTCAAATTAAAGCTCTATATGTTTACTTTAATCTTGAAAAGTTTCATTACATTTTGACTTGATTTGTTCCACAAAATTCATGACAAAACAACACTGCCTCACAGGAAATAACCAAACAGCATGCATTTGCAATTCAATAGTTTCCATATTTGTATACAAATTTCTAAAAATCATGAACACCTATATTACTACACAATTTTCCCTTCTAAATCCAATGGAATCATTAGATTTTCGAAAATCCAACTCCTTCTCCCCTGATTCAACCTCTAGACGAAATTAGGGTTCTTAAGGAAAAATGTGTTTTTATGTTTCAGCTTCAAGGCTTACTTCTTTTCACCCCAAATCACTTGGTTAACCATATAATCACTTTCTAAACATGATTAGATTAAATTAGGGCAGCATAACACTTAGGGTTAACATTTTCCCAAATTTACAAATCATAGCAAATCAATCCCAAAACCACTAATCATTCCAACAACAACAACAAGAACAAGAACAACAACTAAAGATTAAAGTTTATGGAGTTACCTTTGGATTTTCTTGCTTTCTCTCTCTAGAATTTACTGTTCACTCTCTCTTCAACCTTGAAATTTTGCTTGCTACTCCATGGATTTCATAGAGAAGAAGAGTTTAGAGAAGAATCTTATGCAAGATTAGAAGAAAAACCTTAAGAAATCACTACCTACCTTAATATTTCTCTTCTTCCTTCTTTCTAGCTTAAGGTTTCTTAAGCTCTCTCTCTCTCTCTCTCTCTCTCTCTCTTCTTTTCTCTAGCTTAGGATGAAAATGAGGCCAAGAGAAAGATGAAGGAGCTTCATAAAATCTTACTCATTTTCCCTTCATTTAATAATTGGTGGTAAAATGGATTATGACATCACTTTAGTACTTACCCTTATCTACTTCAAACTTGTGTCATAAGTCCACTTGAACTTGAACCAATTTCCTTCTCTTTTCCCTCTAGCCCAACACGCCCTAAAGGGTCCTTAAGAAACCAAATGGGCTTCATTCCATTGTCTTAAGCTTGTTGTTCCAAGAAATAATATCTTAAGGTATTTACATATGTGCTCATATCCAATAATCATTGTTTATTCCTCTTGACTTGGATTAATGACACTTGGCATATCTTAATCCTAACAACTATTTTCCCTCCCATTTCCTTAAGCTAGGTGAAATTTATAAGGAAAAAGGGAATAAAAATTGTTCCAACATTTTCCATAATTATTTTACCCATTTTCATATGAATATGAACATTTCTAAAATTCATAAATTCCAAATTCATGAATATTCACCATTTTATTTAATTTCTCAAATAATTACAATATATTTGGTGAATATAAAATTTGGGGTGTTATAATTCTCCCCCACTTAAATAAATTTCGTCCCCAAAATTTGCTACACCTATACAACCATAAATTCTGGGTAACATTTCTTTATACTTTCCTCCATTTCCCATGTAGCCTATCTGGCCGATAACCCTTTCCAGACAATTTTGATGAATATAACACTCTTGTTCCTGAGCTGTTTCTCCTGCCAATCAATGATTTGGTCTGGTGTGACTTCATAAGTCAAATCTTTGTGCATTTCCATGTCTTCATACTCTATCACATGTTTTAGATCAGGTTGGTACTTTTTCAACTGGGACACATGGAAAACATTGTATAGCCTGCTCAGATTCGGTGGCAAAGCGATGCTGTATGCTAAGGGCCTAATCTTCGTAAAGATTTCAAACGGACCAATGTACCTTGGTTGTAGCTTTTGTACTTTCAATGCTTTGCCAATACCCGTAACAGGTGATACTTTCATAAACATGTTGTCACTGACTTCAAATTCTATAGGTTTTCACTTCTTGTTCGCATAACTTCTTTTTCTGCTTTGAGTAGCTAGCAGCCTCTGCTTAATCAATTTTATCTGCTCTGTTATCTGGTCAACAAGATCTGGCCCTAGTAATTGCCTTTCAGACAACTCAGTCCAGCATAAGGGTGATTGACACTTCCTCCCATAGAGTGCCTCATATGGAGCCATTTGGATGCTCAAATGGTAACTATTGTTATAAGTGAACTCTGCCAACGGAAGGAATTTGTCCCAGCTACCTTTGTAATCAAGTACACATGCCCTTAGTATATCGTCAAGGGTTTGAATTGTTCGTTCTGTCTGCCCATCAATTTGAGGGTGATAAGCCGTGCTGAATCGGAGCTTGGTACCCAAAGCTTTATGTACTGCCTTCCAAAACTTGGAAGTGAATCGTGGATCTCGATCAGAGATGATGTTCTTGGGAGTGCCATGTAACCTCATAATCTCCTTAATGTAGATTTATGCTAGTTTGTCAGGAGAATAGTGAATGCTAATAGGCAGAAAGTGAGCTGTCTTCATGAATTTATTGACTATCACCCATATAGCGTCATGGTTTCTGACCTTAGGTAGCTCTATCACAAAATCCATAGTAACACTTTCCCACTTCCACTCAAGAATCTCAGGATTTGTCAAAAGTCTCGACGATCGCTGGTGTTCAACTTTTACTTTTTGACATGTTAGGCAACGAGCGACGAACTCAGTTACCTCCTTTTTCATCCTTGGCCAATAGTATTGGGCCTTTATGTCATGGTACATCTTTGTAGCCCCTGGTTGTAGAGTGTACTTACTCTTATGTGCCTTATCCAGGACTTGCTGTTTCAGCTCTGGTGCGGTAAAACATAAATCCGCTTCTTGTTTCTGACTAGTCTATTGGGTGAAAAGTCATATTCCTGAGTTTCGCCCCTATCAATCATATCTCTGATAGATAGTGCTTGATCATCATGCAGTTGGGCTTCTTCAATTTTTGCCCTCAGATCATTGTATATTTGGCTAACACCACTGTGCAATAGAATCTGACTAGATAGAATTAAATCTCTGAAGTCCTCGATTAGTTTTTGTTCATAGATTATCATGGCTACCACCTGCACTAATTTTTGGATTAATGCATTAGCAATAACATTAGCCTTACCGGGATGGAATTTGATTTTTAGATTATAGTCTTTTAGCAACTCTATCCATCTGCGCTGTCTTATGTTGAGCTCTTTCTGATCGTACAAGTACTTCAAGCTCTTGTGGTCGCAGTACAACTCTACAGTCTCATCATAGAGATAATGTCTCCAGATTTTTCAAAGCAAACACAATTGCTGCCAACTCAAGATCGTGAGTGGGATAGTTCAGTTCATGAGGTTTCAACTGACGAGATGCATATGCCACCACTCGGCCATGCTATATCAACACACATCCCAATCCCTGACCATTGGCATATATATAAACAACATATGTGAACTGTAGATATGGAATTGTCAGCACTGGTGCTGTGGTTAACCTCTGCTTCAACTCCAGGAAGCTCTTTTCACAATTCTCATCCTACACAAAATATTGAGCTTTCCGCATCAATTTCATCAACGGTAATGCAATTCTGGAGAAATTCTGTATAAACCTTCAATAATAACTAGCTAGACCCAGAAAACTACACACTTCAAATACATTCTCTGGTTTCTTCCAGTTCAGTATTGCTTCCACCTTACTATGTTCAACACAGTTCTTAGATGCTGCTCGTGTTCAACTTTACTTCGTGAATACACTAGTATATCATCGATAAAGACTACTAAAAACTAGTCCAAGTATAGATGGAAGATTCGATTCATGTAGTCCTGAACATAGCAGGTGCATTGGTGATGAACCCTTGTCGTGTGAGTTCACAAAATAAAACTAGGTTAGAAAATGTAGCGTAGTAGCTCAACCTAGGTCGTTCTTGTGAGGAGATTAATTTCCAATTTTCTAAGCAGGAAAGTGATAAGAAGCCTTAAAGTTGTGAGAAATCATTTTTGAGAAATTGCATTTGTAAACTAATGAACTAAACTAAGCTAAAGCAATATTTTTGTATTTTTCGGTTTCCAAAACAAAGAAGCAAAAGGAATTGAAATTAACACTAACAACAAGGTAAATTTGATAAACTAGAATAATGATGAAATGGGATTCCCTTGAGTTGGGGTTTTAGTCTTCCTTGCTTGCTAATGATATGAATTCCATAATATGAGTCAAGAGGATGGAACTAAGTTACCACTAGCTCCATACTTGTAATAATCATTTAATTCATTCTACTGAAGCAATTAAATGAATACCACCAAATAATTCAAACTCAAGGAGATGAATAATCAACTTCCAATTCTAGCTTGTAATTACCATTACAACAATTCAAAACATTCAGTTTAATCATTTAAATCCACTTAACCAAGTTGGAATAAACAATTCAACCTACTCATAATATGAATCATACAAAGCTTAATTAATCAACTTCTAGCTCAACAACTAAGTTTATTCACTTGGCATAACAATCTAGATCACAATTACATACTTAACCAAGCTACATAATTATGAACTAAAAAGAGAGCTTAAAAGAAATTCCATTGAAGTTTAGAAGCTCAAACCATTACCCAACACAAGGAAATCACCAAAGCTTAGCTACACATGGAGGAAGAGAATGAAGCTTGATGGAAAAATGAGCAGTTAGCCATTAAGAATAAAGACAAAGCACCGAACAATTCTCTAATTAAAACACCGAACAACTCCTTCCTTTCTTTTGTCCAGACATGCTTTCTTCAATTCCCATTTCTTCAATTCAATTCGGTGCCTCTTTCCCTCTCATACACAGCCACCGAACCTCCCTCATTCGCTGCTGCTCTTCATGCTTTTTCTCCCTTTCACACACGCACACAGCCTCATCCTCTCTATTCCATGCATCCTAGTCCACAATGTTGGCTGCCTCCCTTTTATCCAGCGGCATTTAATCCTCTAAACCAGCCGCCACAATGGACTTTTTCTCTCCTCTTCACACTCCTTCTATTCCATTCTTATTCTCTGTGTTGCCTCCCCCTCACGGTCAGCCCTCATTTCTCCATTAAACCATTTCGGTCCACTCCCTTCTTGGTCAATTATTTCTGCTGGTTTCCTTTTCTCATTCAATCTGATTCTGCTCCTTCATATATTCGGTCCAGCAAGCTCCCACACGGTCCAATTCTTCTTCAATCTTTTCAACAATTTCGGCTGGGTTATTTTTCTCTCAATTGATCTCTTCTCCAACTCGGTTCAGCTTCTCACTTCGGCTTGCTTTTCTTCATCTCCAATTCAGCCGCCACCTCCTCTTCACTTCCCTTATTCTCTAGGTTAAAAGTGAGTTGTGCCTTGTTTGGATGAGGAGGTGAAAATATGTTTTAGCATATGTACAAAATTGCAATAACCAAACAAGGCCCTTACTCATTTAACCTCCTTTTAGAAAAAATGTAAAAATAAATTCTGCACTTGTGATATTCCACTTTTGTCCTTCATTAAGCTCCAAAATAACATCTTTTACCTTTACCACTCAAGTTGTGCCACATCAACACCTACAAAATTATATTCACAAAGGTAATATCTTTTGTTCACAATTAAAGAATAATGGGAATAACAAATATTAATTAAAAATATAACAATTTAACCACTTTAATTCCTAAATTATTCTTCCATTAAAGTCTCACATTAACACTTGATTAAACCCAAAATATTCAATTAAGTCCCACAAAAGCCTAAGATTAATTATTAAAAAGATATAAATATTGAGCTCTATCAATTGGTCAGCTCAAATGGCATCACTAGGAATTCGTAATGCCTATATCTGGTCCTGAAAGTAGTCTTCGATACATCTTCTACTTTTACCTTCAACTGGTGGTATCCTGATCGCAAATCAATTTTTGATAATACACAGGAACTAGACAACTGATTGAACAAATCATTAATTCTAGGGAGTAGATACTTGTTCTTGACGGTCACCTTGTTTAGCTCTCAATAATCGATATAGAGATGTAGGTTTCTGTCTTTCTTCTTGACAAAGAGCATTGGAGCACCCCAAGGTGATACGATGGGTTGTATGAACCCTTTTTCAAGTAGTTCCTCGATTTGCTTCTTTAGCTCCGCCATTTCACTTAGAGCTATCTGGTATGGGGTTTTGGAAATTGGACCCACTCCAGATCTTAGATCAATTGAGAAATCTACTTCCCTATCAGGAGGTAATCCACCGACATCTTTCAGAAAAACATCAGGGAACTCACTCACTATAGGGATACTTTCCAAGGCTACATCGGCCTATGATTGCATATAGTGGAATACCATGTACTCCTGACAACCTTTCTGAAAATATCTTTCAACCTTAGCTGCAGAGAGAAGGTTAATAGTGATTTTTGTGTCTCCTCCTGGTTGTGGATTCAAATATATAACCCTTGCAGTGGCAAACAAATAAGATCTATAATCAATTTGTGTCCCTCAGCATTTACCACGCAATTCAGACAAACGTTGGTCATCACAATTTGAGTACCCATAGGTGTAGATACAACCAAATTATATGAGGATTTATGCACATGTAAATGTAACCGTCTCATGCAGTCATATGTAATGAATGAATGGCTTGCACAAGAATCATACAGAACATGCACTAGACTGCCATTCAAAGAAATCATATTGAAGTTAGAAACAAATTTTACTTTGCTTATTTCAATTTATCTTGCTCTGAACCAAATTTGTGTTCTAAAAGTGAAACAGTTTCAAAATGACTTTGCCCAACCTAACTAAGATCATAATTACATTGAATATCCCACATTTACCATAGCCTTTATGGGAACAATAACTTTTTATACTACTTGCAACTCATATACTTGTGGTAGAAAAATGGCGAACAAGTAAATGATAAATAGCATAAGGAAAAAAATAGATTATGAAGGTCAAGGGAATAAAATAATGCAGATAAAGTAAGTTTGTTTTCTTTAAAGTTTAGTATCCCTTCATTCTTCATGTTCTTTATTGAAATGTTTAGCACTAATTAAAGTATTCATCCATATCACATTCATTTCATTATCCTACCTTATTCATTAAAATCCTTGAAAAAGTCCTTTTGATTTGAGTGTGAAATAGGATATTATAGTGGAGATTAAGATGAGAAACAAGGTTGTAACGCCCCAAATTTTCAATTAAGGGCTAATGATAATTATTGAGGATAATTATCGGATTAAAGTGGAATTAATGTATATTGGTGACAATATTAATTTATATGTCATAATTGATGAAAAATTTAAAGAATGGAATTATTGGCTTTAAGTTGGTGATTAATAGGGAAATTAATTACTAACTAAGAGAAAAATGGGAAGTGTGATTAAATGACTAATGGAGGGATTAGAAAAGCTAATTGGTGACTCATTTGGTGAGAACCAATAGGCTTGTGACATATGGCAAGAAGAGATGAAGCATGAGAGTGAGAAAAGTCTAATGTAATATTTTAATAGTCTCTCTCTCTCTCTTTCTCTCTTTGTTCAGCTGAAATGGAGGGAGTATTATCATCACTTTCTTCCTCCTCTCTCCATCTCTCTCACATTCTCTCTCTTCTCTCTCTTGTGCAGCCATTGTTGACCAAGAAAGAGAAAGTGAAAGCTTGCATTTAAGGTGAGTAAATGACCTTTAATGCCAAAACTTCCTTCTATAAAGTTGTTCCTTGGAGTGAGAGCTTCAATTTGATGGTTGTAGTTTCTCCATTGGTGGTGATTTGAGGAATAACAAAAATGTACAAGTTGGAGAATCATGAAGTGCCTTTGGGAAAGTTGTTGAGGTAAGTGAAAGCTTCAATTTCATATAAATTTTGTGGCCATTGGTTAGGCCTTGAATATTTGGAATTTTAGCCCTAATTTTCGTGATTTAGGGTCAAGGGGAGTATGGTATGTTGTTGTTATGGAAATGGTGCCTTGTTTGGTGTTTTGAATTGATAGAATTGCATTGAAGCTTAAATGTGAAGTTTGGCACCTTTTGTGTTGGTTTTATGCTTTGGTTAAAACAGGGCATGTAAATGGGTTGTGATTTTGGTCATTTTGAGGTTACCATTGTGTTCCTTGTGGAAAATTGTATGGGAATAGGTTTGGTTAATGATTTTGGAGCCATGGGACACTTTGGTAGAAAATTGGAAAATCTGTCCCTTGGAACTCTGTTCTGGGCAGTTTATTTGTGTGGACATTTTGAATGACCAAATGATTTCAGAAAATTGTGAAACTTTCCAGTCTTAAATTTCACCTCCCAAGCTTCAAAATGGACATATATTTTGTGTCATTTCGTTTAGTATTCTATGAGATATGGTTGTCCAAAGTTTGGGATTGAAACAGAACTCTGTTTTGGGGCAGTGATGAGTTTTGTGTAATTCTGGATTTGTATGGTGATTTCCAGTAATGGTTCATATTTTTCCTATGAAGAGGACTAAAATAGATTTCAATGGGTTTTAGGATCACCTTATTTCAATTTTTCTACAATTAATTATGAATTTTTGAAGTTGCCTTGGCTGTAATAGAAAATCTTGGCTGCAGCGCAAAAGTTTCTGTGTTCGTTTTGGCCGTAACTAGAAATTCTTGGCTGCAGCCAAAACCCTTCTGTACGCGTTTTGGCCGTAGCCAGAAATTCTTGGCTACAGCCAAAAACCTTCTGTGCATGTTTTGGCTGCAGCCAGAGGGTTGTTGGCTGCAGCCAACCCCCATTTTCAGCATTTTGGGATTTTTAAAGGTGATTTCCAAACTAGTACTTCCCAATGCTTTAGGCTTTCATTGACCTTATTATAGCCCCCATAAAGTTCATGAATGGTAACCAACTTTAAGTGTTATGAAAATGAGAATTTGGAAAAGAGAATGATCCTATGTCCTTTATTTGGTTATAGGGTTGGGTATTCACCCTGATTATGGTTTGATATCCCTCGGATTGTGAGTAGCCGATGCTGGAGCATACGTGGAAAGAAAAAGTGTAGGGAACTTACCTCTCTTGCATGTATTGATATTTGTGTTTGTGTATTGATGCATGTTATTGCTTTGCTTGATTATGTGAAACATATATGAATGATTGAAGCTCTGTTTCTATTTATGCTATGGCCATGAGTATGTTTTTGAAACATTGAGCATGCGGATATATCATTATGTGAGCACAAGTTATTGTGATGCAAGCATGTCATGCATTAAACACTTATCTTGCATGCATATTGGTATTTGTTTCCTACTGGGATTCTCTAGAATTTCACCCTCCCCTACCAACATTTTAGACAGGACAAGTGGCTCGGGGAAGGAGCAAGCGACTAGGGGCGGTGAGAATCCCTTATGGGCATTTGGATTTGATAGTTGGTTATTGTTATATGCTAGGATAATTGTATATGTTCGGATGATAGATTAGAATGTATAATTGGATATTGGATGTATATGTGCTTGGATGTCTATTGGGTTATTTGGTTATGTATTGGAGATGGATTTGTGTAATCCCCGTTGAGGAATTGTAAAAGGCGTATTGCCCTATGAATCTTTAGTGAAGGTATGAATCTGGGTTTGCCGGTATTATTATTGTGCACTCTGATATTTATATAAATGTGATTTATCTTCACGAAGTAATTGTATTTGAAATATGAATGTGAGACCAGGTTAAAGTGTTTGATAAATGTATTTGTGAAAATCCTATCTTAAGAATGGGAATGTAAATGAATTTTGATTATTATTGGTCTCTATTTCATTTTTAATCACGTGTTTCGGATATAATTACGGAGGGGGTTACAAAGGTTATGATAGATGAGTTACTATAAACAATCTAGTTATTGATTGAACCTTGTACCTCCTTAGACTCCTGCTTCTCCCTTCTCTCCTTTGTCGTCCCTTGGGATTCCAAATTCTTTGAAATTGCCTAACACTTATAGGTCAATGCCTCTGAAATCCTCCCTGGCAACTCCATCAAGCTAATATCACAAACTCTCCAATCAAATCTTCAGATCCAAATCCTTTGTGAAGATTCCAAAGTTGTGTCCTTGTGTCAACGGAATATGAAGATCCATGTCCACAATCTACACCATGCTAGCATCGAACACACTAGAGACCATATCTAAAATGAACTTTTCTTATAAACGAGTCTATTAGCTTAATTAATATGTATTAAGCAATCTAGCTAGAATTTCACAAATAGTTAACCATGATAGAAAAAGTTTAAATCATATTTTTCAAAGCACTATCATAGTTAAAAGGGTTAAAACTACTATAAAAAACTAACCATGGTAGAAAAGAGTAAGACTAATACAAAAGATGTGTCATGGTTATAAAAGAAACATTCAAGCCATTTTTTGAATTCCTCACACAAACAAAACATATTTTCCACAAGGCTAACAAGTTGATCATATCGAATTTTAAGGAACAAAATCCGCCCACAAACCTACTATAGAAAAACCAAGACTTAAGGCACAATTAATTAGTAGTGCAAAGTCATAGCCCACAAATCATATCCACAACATAGAATGTAACCCCCTGCCTTGATTAGCGTAATTATATTACGACATTACATAATTAAGTTGAATTAGAGACCATCGGATAATTTAAACTCATTTCATCTTCCTACTTTGTAGTAGGATTTTCACAAAATATTTCAAAAACTTTTTCCCATCCTAGTCTTCGATTACGAATTTTGAATATAATTACCTGTGCAGTTAATTTACATTCACATATATCAGAGTGGAAAACTAAATCCCCGGCAACTCTCAGGTTCTATATATATATATATAATCTAAGGGTTTATAAGTTTCCACTAGGGGATTACATAACCAATATCGAATGTAATATGTATATCTAAAACATATAGTAATCCCGAGTTCAAGAGTAGATAACCAACTCCCAAAATCAAATATACCCCGTAGGGTCCTAATCGCTCCGGGTTGCCCGCTTCTCTTTAGCGCCACTAGCCTTGTCTAAAATGTTAGTCATTAGAAAGAATGAGATTCAAGAGAATCCCAGTAGTAACTATAATGCCCCAATTTTCGATTAAGGCCTAATGATAATTATTGAGGATAATTATCGGATTAAAGTGAAATTAATGTATATTGGTGACAATATTATTTAATATGTCATAATTGTTGGAAAATTGAAAGAATGGAATTATTGGCATAAGTTGGTAATTAATGGGAAAATTAATTACTAACTATGGAAAAATGAGAAGTGGGATTGAATGGCTAATGGATGGATTAGAGAAGCTAATTGGGGATTTAGTGAGTGAGAACCAATAAAGAAATGACATGTGTCAAGCTTGCTTGTGGAGAGGAGATACGGAAAAGTCAAATGCACATTTTAAAATGTTTTCTCTCTCTTCCTCTTGTAACCCCCTTCCCACCTGAGGCCGAGATTAAGTTCTTAAACTCATAATTAAATTGTAATTAGAGACCATAATCAAACTGGGACTTAATATGATACTCATTTGCCCAATATACGGATTTTCAAAAACTTTTTCAAACATATTCACAATGGTCTCAAATTCCCAATCTGAAATAATAATGGCCTGAGCAGGTGGATTCCATTTACAAATATCAGAGTGCAAGTAAATTCCCGACACACTCAGGTTCCATTCATAACAAAAAGGGATTTACAAAAGGCACATAGCCTACAATTCATACCCTTTTTCTTGGGGATTACACAAAGTCTACAATATACAATTCCAAAATATACAATGATAACCATTCACTCCAAAAGATACTCCTAAACAGGAGCTCTAACTACTCTTCGTCGCCTGCTTGCCTCTTGAACCTTCGGCCCTGTCTAAAAGGGTTAATTTTGGGAGAGTGAGATTCTAAAGAATCCCCGTAGTAACAAGTCAATCATATAATGTACAATAATAATGCATGTAATCAAATCACTATCCACACAAGCAACTACAACGGCAATGGTTAGTATGACACATGTCATCCCTGACGATTGCTCACGCTGAATTGCTCACGTTGTATTGCATCACAACAATCAACACAGTATAATTCACCATAGCTAGGATCCATATAAAGCATATCATAATCGCAAGCCACATAGGCAAGATACACACACGCAGCCCACGGCTGGTTTCACAAACACCGCCCCCACGGGTCGGATTCACAAAGATCCATGTCGATTACGACGGCAGTCCAACGGCCGACCTAGAGATGACCACTGTCACTCTCTATACGGCTCACGCTGACCTGCTCGCGCCGTAATGGACCATGGCACACAATTCACAAGTTCAATGATAAGATATGCATACCAAAACATCATACAAGATATGAGAGAAAAGTCACTACCTAAGTTCTTCCGGGCGTGTCCTAGCGCCGGTCTCTCCCGAGGAAGGCAAATATCAAATCCTATTTTCAAAATTAGGGACGAAGAGTTATTCTCTATTCCAAGACTTAATTCACTTTATAATGCTTAATTGGTTATCATTATTGCTCTTTTAGAGTCACTAAATACTCTTAACAAAACTCCTAAAGGGTTGGAAGAACTATCCCAAAGACCCCTTACTCGAAGGCAAAACACTCATTTTTGGTCATCTCACTCGAGCACAGATGCTCTCACTCGAGCACAAGTACGGACATCACTCGAGCACAAATGCTCTCACTCGAGCATTGGTACGGACAGCACTCGAGCACAAGAGAAAGTGAGACTGCGAGTGAGCACCCGAGAGCACAAAGAAACTTTCAGGAACTGGCTCACTCGAGCACAAAATCCTCACTCGAGCACAAGGCCAAATGCCTCACTCGAGCACCCGCGAGAGAAGTTCAGGAAGTGAGGACCCGAGAGCAGACAAAGCTCTCCAAGCACCAGATCACTCGAGCACAGCCATATGTGCTCGAGCACACACCTCACACCCGCGAGAGAGAAGGCACACTCGCGCACCTTACTCGCGAGTGACAACCCGAGAGCACCACCCCCCACCTGAGGCACAAGCTCACTCGAGCACAAAGCGATGTGCTCGAGCATTGCTCGTAAAAACCCAGACAAACTCGAAGCACAAACGGGAAAAACCACCCAGCACTCGACCAGAGTTCATCCCTGCTCGGGTGACCTTCATCCCTCACTCGAGCAGACCCCTCTCTGCTCGGGTGATATTCATCCTTCACTCGAGCAGACCCCGCTCTGCTCGAGTGAATCCATCAGATAGCAGAAACGCAGAAACAGAGGAACTCTCCCTCACACTTGCCCAATAGATTCCTATGGACACAAAACTTAACCCAAAGCCATTCCCACACAAAAACACCCAATAAACTCAATGGAATACTCAGAATCATCAAAATCCCACTCCATTATCATGCTTTGGATTTTGGGCAACAATTTCATCAAAACACCAATCTTAACCAAACTTCACATTTCAATTACCAATCAATCTATCTATCCTAAACTCATTCCAAAACACCATTATCATGCTAAAAACAACCCAAATGAACAGTGGCATCCCATTTTCGGATTCAAGCCAAATTTCCAGAATTTATAAACTATTCCAAATGGCATGAAACATAGATAGATAGATTGAGTTCCCTCACCTTATCAACTTCTCCAAAGAGAGTTCTTGATTCTCCAACAATCAGTTTTCGTGTGGCACAAATCACAACCAAATGACCAAACTACACACACCAAAATGAAGCCCATTACTCAAGGATCAACATTTGTGAATGGAGTTTGAGCAAAGAAGATCATTTACTTACCCAAAGATCAATCTTTTCCTTCCTTTCTCCCTTGCTTCAGCGAAAACGAGAGAGAGAAGAGAGAGATGAGATGGAGAGATGGAGTGGGAGAGGAGAGAGAAGAAAAGTGAACTTTTGTCCTCATATGATCTCATCCAATGGCCACCACACTGCCACATGTCAACATCTCCATCATTCCCTCAATAAGCTCACACAAGCTAAGCACACTGGATCCCGACCCACGGTCAAGGAATCACCACCCTTGATCTTAAATACCACATATATGAACTAATATTTCCAATTTCCACTAATTATGACATCAATTAATATTGTCATAAAATACATAATAATCCCAATTAAACCCATAGTTATCCATAATAATCATGATTATCCCTTAATCAAAATTTGGGATATTACACCTCTCCCTTCTATTTTCGCTGACACAAAGAGGCATGGGGGGAGTAGTGTATCATCATTTTCTCTCTTTCTTCACTCCTCCTCACTCTCATCTCTCTCGTTCTCTCTCTTCTCCTCTCTCTTGGCGCCATTGTTGCAGAAATAAGGGGGGAAAAGCTTGCAAAAAGGTAAGGGAAATGTCTCCAAATGCTCAAACTTCCTTCTCTAATATTGATCCTTGAATGAAGAGCTTCATTTTGATGGTTGTAAGGTGTTCATTGGTGTTAGTTTGTGACCTCAAGAGATTGTGAAAGTTGAAGAATCAAGAAATCTCTTTGGCAAAGTGAAAGAGGTGAATGTTAACTCCCTTTTGATATATATATATATATATATA
Organism: Inga oerstediana; assembly: GCA_963210345.1. NCBI lineage: Eukaryota > Viridiplantae > Streptophyta > Magnoliopsida > Fabales > Fabaceae > Inga > Inga oerstediana. The sequence goes on along the minus strand of OY723401.1, from coordinate 62,470,308 downwards.
TTATGGTTGTTGGTTGGGCATTGATTTTTCTGGAATTTTCTGCCCTATTTTTGAAAATTAGGGTCTTAGTGAATTTGGCATGTTGTGATCATGGAAATGGTATATTGTGATGTCTTTTGGACAAATGGATTGGTTTGAATCATTAAAAGTAAAGATTGGGAACTTTGTGTTGGTTTTGGTGTATTGGTCAAAACAGGGCATGTGGTTAGATTTTGAATTTGGTCATTTTGAGGTTACCATTGTGTTCCTTGTGGAAAATTGTATGAGAAAATGTTTGGTTAATGATTTTGGAGTCATTGGACACTTTGGTAGAAAAGTTGAAAAATGCTGTCAATGTGAACTCTGTCTGGGCAGTTTATTTGTGTGGACGTTTTGAATGACCAAATGATTTCATAAAATTGTGAAACTATCCAGTATTAAATTTCACATCCCAAGCTGCAAAATGGACATATATTTTGTGTCATTTCGTCTAGTATTCTGGGAGATATGGTTGTCCAAAGTTTGGGGATGGAAACAGAACTCTGTTCTGGAGTAGTGTTGAGTTTTGGGTGATTCTGTATTTTTGTGATGATTTGAAGTAATAAGCCATATCTTTTCTTGAAAGAGGACTCAAATACCTTTCGTTTGGCTTTAGAATCACTCTGGTTTGATTTTTCTACAATTAGGTATGATTTTTCGAAGTTCAGCCAAGAATCAGGAAATTGCTTGGCCGCGGCCCATGAGTGGCTGGCCGCGGCCGGCGACCTTTTGACCATATTTTGCTTGCGGCCCAAGGAAGGACTGGCCGCGGCCAACCCCTGTGTTCCAGCACTTTAAATTTTTGAAAAGAGATCTTCACCCTATTGTTTCCCAACCTTTTATGGGTTTTATTAGAGGCATTTGTGGCTTCTTAAGGGTCATTATTGATAACCAAATCTAAGTGTTGAAGAGTCAATTGAGTATTGGAATAGAGAATAATGCTTCGTCCTTAATTATGACTTTAGGATTTAATATCTGCCCGGAGCATAGAAGGCCTGTGCCTGCTCAAGGAAGGAAAGACAAAGGTAGTGACACTTTATCCTATATCATGTGTATTGCATCGCTTGTTTGCATTAGTCATTGAATACAGTTAAAGTGAAGGGGACGTGGCGAAAGCCCGGACTCGAATACAGTTAAAGTGAAGGGGTCGTGGCGAAAGCCTGGACTCGAATACAGTTAAAGTGAAGGGGACGTGGCGAAAGCCTGGACTCGAATACTGATAAAGTGAAGGGGCATGGCGTAAGCCCGACCTCGAATATAGTGAAGGGAACGTGGTGAAAGCCCGGTCTCGAATATTGATTGCTGCATTGTGATATATGTGACTTGCTTTGTATATATGCATCATATAAATAAACTGTTGCTACTGGGATTCTCTAGAATCTCATTCTTTCTAAATAACATTTTTAGACAGGGCAAGTGGATCGAAAAGTAAGCAAGTGGCAAAGGACGATTAGGACTGCCAGCGGTAGTCTCAGCTATATACTTTGGTTTTATATTGAACTGGTTATCATTTTGGATAAATGTACACATATTGAATAGAATTGTAGTGGTATAGTTTTCTGTAATCCCCGGTATGGATACTGAGATGGGCGATGATGCCCTGAACAATATTTTAGATTAAATGTTATTATCCCGGGTGAACGTCGGGAATTGTGCTGATACTCTGATATTGTATATATAACAAACCAAACAGGCCATTTGTTTTAATGAATGAAATGAATGGAGATCTATTTGTACAGTTTCCGCAAAATTTTTTTAATTATTCCAGATTTCTCATTCGATTATTAAATGTGATTAAACACTAATCCCGGCCTGATTATCGAAGGGGGTTACAGTAACAAATCACTCATACAGTGCACAAACACATAGCATATATGATCATATTAAGTAGCAACACAATGTATCAGCAGCACAACGTATCATGGCTCATGCCACAAACGACAGCACTCATGGCTGTAAACCTATGCGTCAGCTTTCGCTGCGATATCTATGTATTCACAATGTATTCATAAAGTATCACTATGCATCAGCTTTCGCTGCGATCTCTATGTATTCATAAAGTATTCTCAATGCATGACAAACATACATACAATGTTTCACACACAGTGTCACATCCCCCAGCCGGTGCTCTCGGGGATGCCTACTCCGGCTATGGCATCGACCGTAGTGCCACCCGTACTACCATTCGGGCGTGGCAAGTAGCTGGGCTTACGGGCCCAGGACTCACAAGAGTCCCTCGCTCCCCTAACGAGATTTTCTGCCTCCGTGGGGATCGAAGCCACTACCTGGGGGTAAGTAGCGCCTCAATGCATCCCGACTACCACTTGATAAATTGTCACCGCTGAAAGGTTTTTAGCAGCGATAAATTGTCGCCGCAGAAATGACTGTCGCCGATACTTTTGGCGGTGACATTTTTATGTTGCCGCTGAAAGTGGACAATCAACGTCGCCGCTAATAGTACAGTGGAAGTCAGCAAAAGGGAAGTTGCGGTTGAAGGTTGGGAATCGACGGCGACATTTGTTGTTGCTAAAAGATGTATCAACAACTATACAAATGTCACCACCGAAACATGCATTTGCGGCGACACTTTTGTTGCCGTTGAAAGTTACAAATTTTTTTTTAGTTTAAATTGCTAAAATTAAAACTTGTACTATGTTAATAAAGATCAAAAGTAGTTTTAAACTAATAATATGTTAATTAGCAATGATAACTAACACAATTCTTCAAAACTAACATTTGATACTTAGAATGTTTCAAAACTAAATCAAGTGTTTAAATTTCTTAACAAAACTAACATATGATACTCAGAATATTTCAAAACTAACATCGAATTTTTAAATTTCTTAAACAAGGTTTAAAGATTGTCCATTGAAAAGATCAAACATGAAAACTATGAAGAAGGAGTAGCTTGTGGGATATCAAAACTAGGAGTAGATAAAGTAGGAGTTGCTAATTGCCCTTGTTGTATCGAGATAGCTAGTTGAGCATGTATTCTCTGCCCCATTTGTTCCATCTTTTGCTCATATTGTGCATGCTTTGATTCTATCTTTTTACGCTCCGCTTGTATATTTGCACGTTCTTCTGCAAGATTTGCTTCTATCTTTTCACACTCATCCTAAAATTTTTTATCAAACTCCTCGTGCAATTTGGTACGCACATTCTCCACAGCTGAATTATCATTGGATTGAGAGTGATATCTTTTCCTTAAAGGTTCTGCTCCATACCCTTTTCCTCTTACATACCCTGATCTCTCACCAAGAACAGCTGTCAATATTTCATCAGAGGTCATTCAAGCATCACTCTCTACCTCTTCTTGTTAATGTTGGAGAAGGTCTTGCAAGTTAGCCTACGATTAAAGAATGAAACAAAGGAGATAACAAATTCTTGAACTTAGTAAAGCATATAAAAACACAATGCATACGTGAATTTTCTCAGATTATAGATTTGACCATACTAACTGTCCATCTGCGATCTTCCTAGTGTGTGTGATATGCTAAAATTGGTCAGGGGGTGCAGGTTGTCTAGTAGTGGGGTCTGTCTACAAAGCATAATATACAAAGATGGTACAATTTAAAATAAAAAAGAGTTCAAAACATAAACTAAAGTAAAGAGAGATTGAACTTACTATAGCGAAGTTAATCTCCTCAAATGATCGAGGACTACAAGTATGCTTTGTTACTTGTTTTTCTTGGTTGTTCTTGTTTCTTTTACTTTTTTTCTACAAAAAATTAGTAAAAAGGAATAATGACTAAAATAAATAAATGATCCATTTGAAAGGATAGAAAGGTACGTTGAACACGTCAATATGAAAGTATGTCAATAACAACTCCCAATCTTCACAACTGAGATTTTGAGGAGGATTGGCCAGCCTATCCTCATCAGAAGCATATTTGTTATAGTGTTTGTGCAAGTTGGTCTTCTAATTTCTGAAGGCATTTTTCAAGTTCAGTGTTATAGTTTTTTTGAACTTCTCTTTATTGATTGCATCAGAAGGTTCAAATTTGTCCTAAAACACATATAAACATACGTATTTGTCATGAAAACTTAAATAAACAAAGATATATATATATATATATATATATATTTATAAATATTTGGGAAGAGTATACCTTTACTTTCAAAATCATCTTATCTTTTATTGTTCATAAATATTCTTCCACTCAGCACCATAAAGAAAAGAGACTATGGTCCTAACAACATAACCACAATAATTATCAAAGTTTCTCGCTTCTATACCTACTGCTCTTGTGAGGTAATTTGAAAGTTTCACTGGTATCTTTGCTCCATGTCTAGTCCTCAAATCCACTTTCAAGTATTTGTACACTCCTCTGCCCTTTTTGATAGTATGAGAGGAGCCTATAATTCATGTGAAAGAATTAAAACAATTAAAATTTATATGTGATGTGGAGTTGTTATTTGTATTATATAAAATCGAAGCCAATTTACCTGCACTACTCGCTTGAGTAGGGGGAGAGTTTGCAGGTATTGCCTCGAGTTGTAATTGTTGTGATCGAGGTGAAATTATGCATCTTGACTGAGGTGTAGAGGAAGTACCTCCCTACTTGTCGCACCATGTAGTCTAAAGGAATGATTTTTTCTACCTTGACCTCCCTTTAATCTTGACATATCTTGCAAAAATGGACAAATTTTAATTAAATTTTGATCAAGCAAAAAAGGTTTAAAAGCAAATTTAAATTGTAAAGGACATTTAATTTATAAAGACTCGATGTACAAATTAGTAAAAGCTACCATAAAGAGACAATAATTTCATTCAATTGATTCTTTTGAGGCACTCTCACTTATATCAATATCTTCTAATTCATTCTCTTACACTTCAATTTGTGTGTTACTTTTTATTTTGGTATCACTATCATAATCATCAAGCACATCCTCTTCATCACTATCTTCACGAACCGATGAATGAGTTTCGTTGTCATCAATAAATCCAATGTCCATGGCATCACGATTACTTCTTTGTGATGATTCTTTTGCTTGAACAAAGTTCTGGTGTTGTACATCTTCTCTATACAAGTTAATGATAATATTAGGTTCTACACAAATTGGATTGTCAATATTTAAGTTAACCACCAATTGTTGATAGGCCACTTCATCAACCATAGCATCATTTACACCTCTAACATCTTTATCTTTGTCAATTGGCATATTGAACAAGTCAAGGGATTCATTTTGACAACAACAAGCCAACCAAGTTGAACATGATCATCCACATAAAAAATTTGCTCTGCTTGAGATGCAAGAATGAATGGTTCATTAGTTTGTAATGAACATTGAGTGTTAATACTTGTGAAACCGTACTTATCAACCTTATATCCTTTATCATAGTGAGCCATGTCCCACCAATGACACTTAAACAAGTATATTTTTCTATTCCTAATGTAAGAAAATTCATAAATATGGTCTAACACGCCATAATATTCTTTATCAACATCGGTGTCATCACCCTTAACCATGACTCCATTGTTTTGAGTCTTTTTCCCTATTGCCCGATCTTTCATGTGGAAGAGAAATCCATTTCCTATGAACATAGAGTAACGATTGACCACCTTTAATGGACCAATTGATAAACTTATGAGCTCAGGGCTTATATGGCCTTGTTTGGACAACACTCCCACCTATGCAAATAAGAATCATTTCTTCAATATGCAATACTATCATAATTTATACAAATACCAACATTTGAAATATTATAACTTACTTATGAATGAAACCAATCAGGAAACCCATTGCACTGGCTTTGTGATCCTTGTGCTTCAAGTTCAATCATGTGCTCCCTAAATGTTTGTCACACAAGTGAGAAAAATATAAATTATAATAAATACAATATCTCCTAAGGTGAGGTTGACATACTCTATAAATGGCCAAACTTCTTCATAGTTTTGGAGCACATACATCATTGCTTGACAACACTCTTCATGAGAAAGATTGATTGACTCAGAATGTCCCCTAGGCTTACCACTTTTCTTGAATATCAAAAACTCACAGTTGACATTAGCACTAGTTTCATCATTCCTATATGGAACATTAAACTTTGTAGGAAAGTCTTTCAAATAGAGTGTGCAAAAAGTAAGACTTTCATATGCCAAATATCCTTCTACAATTGATCTTTTAGGTTGAACCTTGTTGCGAACATAAGATTTGAGTGATCGTAAATACCTTCATCAAAAAATTTAATTAGATTTGAATGTTTTTGAATGATTATAAATATAGTTATAAATTTCTTAGCATCTTACCTTTCTATTGGATACATCTAACGATATTAAACTGGTCTACCAACTTTTGCGTCTCCCATTAAGTGTATTGGCAAGTGAACCATAACATCAAAGAAGGCCGGTGGGAAGATAGTCTCTAACTTGCACAATGTGAATACTAGTTAACTTTGAAGTTTGTCAAGTTGTTCACATGTCAAACTCTTTGAACAAATATTCTTAAAAAATCTTTCCAGTTCTATAATTGGTTCACACACTTGAGGATGTAATAGCCCATAGATTGCAATTGAAAATATTTCTTGCAATAACACATGGTGATCATGGCACTTTAACCCAAATATTTTTCTCTCTTGAATGTTGACACATCTTGAAATATTAGATGAAAAAGCATCAGGTACCTTTAAGTTAGCTAAGAATTCACAAAGGGATTGTGTCTTTTCAAGGGACAAAGAGTAAGTTGCATGAGGCTTAGAAATATTATTACCAACTTCAACTGGGTGCATATTTCTCCTAATTCCCAAGTCCATCAAATCATACCTACTTTTCAATGTGTCTTTTGTCTTTCCAACCAAATCCATTATTGTCAACACAATATTATCAAAAATATTTCTTTCTATATGCATCATATCAAGATTATGTTGTATCAACAAATGTTCCCAATAAGGAAATTGAAAAAATGCTTTTTTTTTTTCAAATGACACATTACCCAATTATTCTAGTTGCATGAGTACTTTATCTCTAGTTAATGGAATTGGTGGAGCCCTGTGTTCTTCTTTCTCATCAAATGAGGCCTTATCTTTACGGCATGGGTGATTTTGTAGAAGAAAGCGCCTATGACCCATGTAAGATAATTTGTTCCTTAATGAAATGCAATGTGTCTTTGCGGCAACATGAGCATGCAAGTTTGCCTTTGGTTGACCACCCTAAAAGGTTTCCATAGTAGAGAAGTCATTTATTATCCATAACATTGCAACATGCATGATAAAATTTGATTGAGAGTGTGCATTATAGGTTTACACCCCTACTTCCCATAATTGTTTCAACTTTTCAATCATTGGTTGTAAGTAAACATCTATCTCATCACCTAGACACTTTGGACCAAGAATAAGAAGTGTCATCATAAAGTATGGGCTTTTCATGCAAAGCCAAAGGAGCAAATTATATGGTACCAAAACAACAAGCCGAATGCTATGATTGGAATTCATATTCCCCAAAAGGTTGAAATCCGTCACTAGCCAAGCCTAAGCGAACACTTCTTGGATCAGTAGAAAAGGTGGGGTATTTTTGGTCAAAGTGTTTCCAAGCAAGTGAATCAGATGGATGTCTCATTACATCATCACTTGTGTGCTTCTCCTTGCGCCACCTCATTTTTTTAGCCGTGTCTCTTGCCATATAAAGCCTTTGTAGACTAGGTGTTATTGGAAAATGCCTCAAAACTTTCTGTGGAACATTTTTCCCTTTTTGTTTGCTTAACTTCCATCTAGGCATCTTGCACCTATGACATGATTTTGCATTTGCAAGCTCTTTCCAATACAATATGCAATCATTCCCACAAGCATCAATTTTCTTGTAATCCAAACCCAAATCATGAATTATCTTCTTAGCTTTATAAAATGTGTTTGGCACTAAAGCTTTGTTTGGGAGAACAAATGTCAATAGGTCTAATAGTAGATCTATGAATTTATTGGTTCAATGATTAAGGCACTTCTGTTAGATCTCATGTTTTGATGATAACAAAGAATGGTATGAAAAAGTCTTGAGTAATAAATAAGTTTGAACAAAGTAATAACAGGGAAAAGCATTACTTGAAGTAAACATTGGAGTAATGAAGAAAGGCCAAGAGAAAAAGCTGAGAAACTTGATGAGAAGCAAGTTTTCTAAGGCATTACTAGAGTATGTACTCGAGTAATGAGACAAAACTTGAAGTTATCAGAGATACCTTCCAGTAACCTGCCAACGTTACTCGAGTAAGTACTCGAGTAATAGTATAAAAGTTTTCAAGTTGCTCTCGGCCTGCCAACGTTACTCGAGTAGCTACTCGAGTAACCAGGTAAAAGTTTCAAGTTACTCTCGGCCTGCCAATGATACTCGAGTATGTACTCGAGTTACTCTGTTTCAAAAAATATGTTGCTCTCGGCACTTTGTACCACTACCAATGTTACTCAAGTAGCTACTCGAGTAACGCACTGAGGTAAGTAAAAACTTGAAGGTAGTACTCAAAAAACTTGAACTGATTTTATCATACTTCTCTCGAGTCATTACTCAAGTTTGCAGGAATTTATTAACTCATTTTAAGTGGATTACTCGAGTATGTACTCGAGTATGCAGAGTTATTTTTGAAGGAAAACTTCAAGTCATTACCCGAGTAAGCTATGAACATAAATTGAGTTTACTCGAGTATGTACTCGAGTAACAAGGTAATCAAACTTGAAGTGCTCTCGGCCTTGAAATCCTGCCAACAATACTGGAGTAAAACATCGAGTAACATAAGTTTATTTGAAGGTTTACTCGAGTTGGTACCCGAGTAACCTATGAAGAAAGGAGTGCATTACTCGAGTAGGTACCCGAGTAAACAAGCATTTCCAAAGGTTTGATATTTTGATTGTTCCATGCACTACCCAAGTAATCTTATAATTGTTTGGTGACTTGCAGTCCATTAAAGATTTCACGATGATACTCAAGTAAGTACTCGAGTAAACTTTAATGAATACTCGAGTAGCTACTCGAGTATGGAAACCCAGAAATTTTGAAATCATTCCAACATTCATTGTTTTGTTTCCTATTTGATTAACCTTTCATTATATTAGTATTCTTAGCATTTTCGCAGATAAACAATGAAGAGATCTTACCAAATAAGGAAAGTCAAAAGCAACGCCCAAATGTCACCGACTGCCACCTACCGCAAACGTATGTTTTTCAAATACTAGAAAAGTCAATAGTGGCTGCGCACGCTCCAACGGGCATGAAGAAATATGTTCCAGAAATCATTACCAACTTATCTATATATATGGGAACATCTAAACAGAGAAGATAACAAGAACACACTCACGAACGAATCATCAAGTTCATTACTCTGTTTTACATTATACTTGTAATTCTATGCTTCAGTGATTCTTATTCACTCTGTGAGAGAGATATTTCATTCAAACTCAATATTTGTTATTGAGGTAACTTAAGGTTGTGGAACCTTGAGTTGGGATTGGATTACAACTTGTAAGGGGGAGCGAGTGTCCAGGCGAAGGAACTTGCTTTTACTGAGGTGCCAAGAACCCACTGAATCTTGGAAGTTATAGTGAAACTCTCAGAGAAGCTCTGAGGACTGGACGTAGGTCAAAGTGGTTGTGGCCGAACCAGTATAACTCCCGGTGTACACTTCGGTGATATTTTTCCTTACTCTTTCCTGTTTTAATTTCAACTTCAAATTTTATATTTGCAACGAAATTTTTAAGATCACCCAATTCACCCCCTCTTGGGTGAAACGCTTGCTCTAACAACTTCAACTGAAGCAACTTTACAATAAAAGACAATTTTGATATCTTGTTGCAACTTGGATAAAGATCTTTCTCTGCATCCTTTAACAAGTCAAAAAACCTTTTCGTATTGGCATTAGGTTCGTTACTCTCATTTAATCCAATGTTCATATCATCAATACAAGGAACTCTATATGCATCACATACCATTATCACAGGGTTATCATCCTCATAAGTATCATTTTCTACCACTCTTGAAGTCTCATAACCACTTTGAAATCTAGTAATTTCTCCATGCAAGTCTCACACCTTGTAACTATCCCAAAAACCCTTAATCAATAAGGCTGCCCTAACATCTGTTTTCAACTTGAATGAAACATCCCTACATTTCTTACAAGGACAACATATTTTGTTTGTCACACCACATTGAGTAAATGCCCATTCTAGAAAATTGTCTACTCCTCTCATGTATGCTAGGTGGCCTCTGTCTTTAATGTCTAACCAACTTTTATCCATTCCTATATATTTCAATAAAAATTTAATAGCATTTCATAGATGATAAAAAGAATACAAAAGGTAATATATGTCTTGAAACATTTAATGTAGCACTATTAAGTAGAAAGACATATTATCACACCTGTGGGTGGAGATATCCTTTTTGATTAAGGAGAAGGACATCTACCTCTCTTAACAACTTCAGCAGTACTGTAAGACCAAAAATGTAGAAAAGTATTAGATCATGCACAACAACAGCAGTACTGAATATGGCCAGCGAAATATGATGAGAATGACAAGAAACTTATCACTCTCAACAGCAAGGCAATTCTGATGTTACAAAGTGCCTTGAGTCAAAGTGAGTGTTTCAGAATTTGCACACTTCCAACAGCAAAGGAAATGTGGGAAGCTCTGGAAATAGCTCATGAAGGAACTTCGGGAATAAAGGAGAATCGGATCAACACCTTGGTCACTGAATTCGATTTACTTCAAATGAAATCAGGTGAATCAATATCTGAATTTGAACTTAGATATACTCATCTTGTTAATCAACTTGCAGCTCTTGGGAAAGTCTATGATCAGCATACCCAAGTACGAAAGATTCTAAATATTCTTTCTAAAGAATGGGAGGCCAAAGTCACTACGATAGAAGAAGCAAAAGGAGAATCAATGAGATCAGTTGCTTCTCTATTTGGAAGTCTTTCGAATATGAAAGCAAACTAAAGTTCAAACGAGAACTAGATGACATTGGTGACAAGAAAAAGAAAGGTCTAGCACTAAAAGTAAAAGAAGAGAATCAAGATGAGGATGAGGAGTTTGACGATGATGAAATGGGCCTAATCATAAAATGATTCAGAAAGTTCTACAATAAAGGACAAGGATTCAAACACTTTCAAAAAGGTGGAACTAGCAGCAAAGATCATATCATTTGCTACGAATGTGGAAAACCAAGACATATCAAATCAGAATGTCCAGAACTGAATCAAAAGAGTAAAGAAAAGAGAAAAGGCAAATTCTTCAACAAAAAGAAGGCCTTCGTATCTGCTATATGGGGTGATAGTTCCTCTGACGAAGAAAGTGATGAGGAAGAAGTAGCTAATATATGTCTCGTCGCTCAAGAAGAAACAGAAGAGGAGGTAAATGATTCTGATCCTACCTATGATGAATTACTCTCTGAATATCATGCTTTACATTCTGAATTCATCAAAGTAGTTAAAGAATTAATTGTTTTCAAAAAGAAAAACAAAGCTCTTGAAATTGAACTTAAAGAAAGTTCAGAAAAGGATTGTGAAAATTGTTCTTCTTTGAAAAAGAAAAACACTGATCTTATAAAAACTCTTGAAAAATTTACTCAAGGAAGTGAGATACTAAATGTTATTTTAAAAGCTCAACGATTTATAAATGACCGATCTGGGATTGGATATGATACAAAATCAGACAAAAGGAAAGGTAGAAAGAAAGCAGGAGGTAATTCATATTTGAATTATTTCCAGTATTCTGTGCATACATCGAATCCGTTTGCATTTTATAATTACTGTAATAGAAAAGGTCATTATACATCTTCATACATTCATAAGAAGAAAAGAACAATAGGAACCTACAAATGGGTACCTAAAGGCTCATATGTTCAGAAAATTATTTGTACTAACCCAACAGGACCCAAAAAGATGTGGGTACCTAAGACCTAGTCATTTGATTGTAGGTATGTCTCAAAGCATCCAAAAATAGCAAGTGGTACATAGATAGTAGATGCTCTAGACATATGACCGGAGATTTCGAAAGTTTTACCACATTGTAACCTAAGGAAGGTGGAAAGGTAAAATTTGGAGGAAATCAATCCGGAAAAATAGCAGGAATTAGTGAAATCAAAAATGACAAAGGAATACAAGTCAAAGATGTATATTATGTTGAAGGCTTGTGTCACAATTTGCTGAGTGTAAGTCAAAGTGCAGATAAAGACAACTAGGTAATATTTGACTCAGAAGAATGCTTAATTATCAATAAGAATGACTTACAACTTGATAAGAAGAATATCAAGGCTAAGCTCAGAGCAAAAAGGGAAGGTAACTGCTATACTCTAGATATTAGTATAAATGAGTCTGAAAACTGTTTTCTGAGTAATACTGATGAAAGTTGGCTATGGCATAAGAGATTGGCTCATGTCAATATGCATCAATTAGGCAAACTACTCAAAAAGGATTTAGTTCTTAGATTACCCAAAGTAATTTTCAAAAATGACTTGATTTGTGACGCATGTCAAAAGGGTAAACAAACTAAATCATCTTTCAAATTGAAAAATAAGATTTCAACAAATAGACCGCTACAATTATTGCATATGGATTTAGTTGGCCCAGCAAGAGTAAAGAGTCTTGGTGACAACTTATATTCATTGGTCATTGTTGACGATTTCTCTAGATTTACATGGGTTATTTTTCTATCATCAAAAAATGAAACCTTTGAAGAATTTATTGTTTTTGCCAAGAAAGTGCAAAATAAGAAAGGTATGTCCATTGTAGGTATTAGAACCGATCATGGTGGAGAATTTGAAAATCAAGCCATTGAAGAATATTGTGATACTAATGGCATTTATCACAATTTCTCTGCTCCAAGGACGCCTTAACAAAATGGAGTTGTGGAACGCAAGAATAGAGTACTCACTGAAATGGCTAGAGCAATGTTGAATGAAAAGAACGTGTCTCAAGTGTTCTGGGCTGATGCTATGAGTACAGCATGCTATATCAATATATATATAAATACTCTTCTACCACTAACACTGTTCATAAGAAATGAATGGCTTAGATTTTTTCTCCCATCTAATATCACTGTTCATAACTGATCAACGGACCAGATTTTTCCTTCACATATTTTGAAATCTCCCGCCTTTTCCTACTTTTACAACTTCTTTCAAATTTTGAAATTTGAAATTCAAATTCTTTGCATCTCCATAAAATTAGTCATTACCATTGCATTTTGCTGAGCAATCGCCTACAAGACTGGTGGGTTTCCTTTTGCGCGTGTTTGAGGCATTACTTGATTTCCTGTTTATGTTTACTAATATGGATGGATCTTCCAGAGCTTGCTCTATGTGTTCTCGGAGCTACACTTGCCCCAACCCAAGGGAGCTATACTTGCCGCAACCCAAGAGAAATAACCTTCTTCAACTTGGAAACGATGACTTTGGCGAGCAATCGCGGTGGCGTTGGTGACGGCTTTGCAGTCCATCTCGATATTGTGGGAAGACTTGGAAGCGGAGGATGAAGAAGAGTGAAATTGTTGTTGAGTCTGAGAAAGTAACCTGATGAGCTTCTCGACGCTCTCGACGTCAGAGGTAGCTTCCTGAACAACAAAAAGACATAGATCTCATTTGTTTGTTGCATTATTATAAGCTAGCTTGCCTGGTTTGCTTCTTTTCTGTTAGTCTATTCCATTTCACATTTGCTACTCTATCTATCGTTTCACACACTTTTGTTTTTTGTGTTGGATAAAAGTCTTTAACAAAAGCAGAGTCATGAAAAGCATACATAGATGTTACTCATAAACACAAGAATGATCCAATCATGTTTATTTTTAGCAACGCCTTTACTGTTAAAGCTATTTATCAATCTTTGGACAACATATCTCTCATCAAATGTATCATCAGAGCCACTTGGTTACATTATAGGACTAGATAGGCTCTTTATTCTTGAATCCTCCCCTTCCATTAGATTCATTCTCATTTATTTTTTATCCTTCTTTGCTTTCATGTGTTTAATTTCCTCAGTTTAATTCGATCATGAGCTTGTCTGATGGTTCAATTATAGCTTGTCTATTTTGTTACATGCAGGTTAGGGCTGTACTAAAACCTGGATTCTAGGCATTTCTAGCAGATCCTTTTGATACCCAGCCTTTGGACATTATTGTTTTTTACGTACTTTGTGCCTCAGAAGGGAATATAACAGGTTGTCCATCTCTAGCAACAGAAATGGTGTTACGCCATTCATTTAAAGTCACATGCTCTATCTCTGTTCTTACGTATCTAATGGATTTTAGAGAGGCAGTTAATATTCTCTCTCTGTTGCTTCGTTAATCTTTTGTTTATTAATCATAAACTAACAACTGGATATTAGAGCATGTCTGATTCAATATCAATGGAGGTTCTCTTTGATTGGTGACTACAAACGTTTAGGTGACTTCTTGAAATCGGAGCATTAGGGTAAGAGTAAAGAGTAGTGATAAGTTAAAGATTGGGTCGCTGCTATAAAAAATGCTAGAGTAAAACCTCCTGAAGGCTGGTGTCATCCTCACCACTATGGTTCCTTTTCTCCTGAAAGCTTTATGCAGATATATATATATATATATGTGGGTGGTGGCTGTGGCCCTAGAACTGTATTTGCGGCATCCTTTTCACTCTCATGCTTTATCAAGGCTTGATAATTTGCTAGAAGCAAAGGCTAAGCAAGGGGTTCAGGTATTCTTTCATGGTTTTTATTCCTTTAAAATGAAACTATTGGCCATTACCTTTACAATGCCTTATTAATTATGCAAATGAAAGCCTCAATTATACAAAGAACATATTGTTTTGAATTACTTTTGGTATTGAGATGTTTACATTGAAAGTTGCCAGGTTTTTCTTTAGTGTGATTTTGGTTTTCAGTTAAATTAATGATTGATTTAGCATAGTAATTTATAGCTTCTATTACAATCACTAATTATCCCCTTCTGTATGTTTTTGTTGGTCTTATCCCATGTTGTTTAGTAATGTGACTTACTCCAAGTCGTGATGGACCTAAGGGTGTGACCATACATTTGTTGGCGGTGCTGAGTTGCATATGCTGCACTGCTTACTTTGTAGTAATTTCAATTGATTCTGCTATATGATTCGCTTTCTAGGTCAAAACAAATTGGCTTTGAAATGTTTTTTGGTTGTTGGATGAGTGATCTTACTTGATGTAAGAAGGTATTTCCTAAGAGAAGTAGCCTATAAGTTCAGAAGGGAAAAGAAGCCACTAGGTAATGTCAGTTAAATTTTTTAGTGCTTATTAGTTTACCAGTCCATGAGATGATCATACCGTTAGAATATTTCAAATCACTTGCATGCAGTTTAGCTGATTGTTAGATAGAGTTGTAATTGAGTTAGAAGTTTTGTTTTGGATCTTGAGGCCTTCTTTTAAAGGAACAATTAGGTATTACGTTTGATTGCATTTTATCTTATTGTTTTGTTTTCTCTAGGAGCTAATTTTGTTGTGAAACTGTATTATTTTCAGTAATATGTCTATTTTTAGCCCCTAAGTTTTGCGTAATTTGCTTTTGTTGGATTGCTTCATGGATGTTACAATTTTTTTTTGCATGGTATTAGAGTTAGATACCAAAACCCCTAACTCAATAACAACTCTAATAAATGATGAAGATTTGACTTTCCTATTTTACAAGTTAGAGTTGAGAAGGATTGGGATATGTATGAATGCTGGCTTTTTTATGCAGATTTTTATTCTTCTCTACAAAGAAGTGGCTCTTGCTTTGAAAATAAACAGTATTTACAGCAAGCAAAAGCTTCTCAGCATTCATGAGAATGTGAGGGTATTACGCTATCTGAATCACTTTTCTAATGGCGTTTGCCTATGGTATGCATTTCCCAAGACTTCTTTATACAGTGTACATATAGCCCCAGTGAGGGTATATGGTTATTTTCATTTGCAAACATTCTACTTTGCGGCGTTAATGTCTCTAATTCTAAAGTGAATGTTTGGAACTTAGTTCTGATCAAGATTAGATTTTTCTCGCACAATGTTGTGGATAGTTATGACCATTGGGAATTTGACTAGTGCTCCGATCTCAATCTCGGGACAACCATACCAATCTTCTCACACATAAGACTCCTTTATAATATTATCGTATCTGTTATATATTTTGTCCTTTTTTATTCTTGTCCATTATCTTGCACTCTTATTTTGCTAGAGGCATTGTTTTTTTTTCACTTCATTTATAAATTTCTTACATCCTATAATTAGGCATACCGTTAGCTACAAACAAAAAGTTAAGTCTAGATGTACATACAAAACAATTCAAAAGGCATCAAATTGAATAACGTTTGCCATGTCAAGTTAAATCACAAAAGTGAGTTCAACAATATACCTGAAAGATGTAAATGTTGAATGGATAAAAAATTATATAACTGAGAGGAAATGGTTAGAAGCGCTGAAGGTGGTGGAGTAGTGTAGAGTGAAGGAATGAAGAAGCTAATTGATGAAAGTGGCCCCACCCACTACTCTAAAGACTCTTCCTATGCTATTACTTTTTTTCCAAGAATGACATGCAGCCACTGGCATTTGTTAAAATCACCCTTCACTTTATTTATTCCTCCTCCTACTACTTTCGATTGCTAACACGCGTTAATTAATAAGTTTTTATTATAGTAAATGCAAGTATCTAATATTAAAAAAAAGGAAAGTATAACATACAATGGATATTTAATTTGAGCGTTGCTAACAAAATTTAGATCTGAAAGACAATTTTTTTAAGAAAAAATTGATTCTTTCTATGATTCCAAGAGAGGGCAGCTGCTTAAGCATGCCCGTTTGTGTAAATGGGACCAAGGCAAAAAAAGTAAGATTAGAAGATGGGAAATGGATTGATGAAAGATAAGGAAGGTAATGGAAAAAGGAGGAAGATACTTATTCAAGGGTCAAAACTATAGGTACTGGAAAAAGGTGGAAGATACTTATTCATAAACAGTTATGATTTAGAGGAAATGAAGTTTTAAAATGGAAGTCAATTTATATTAATGCATGCATAAGGAAGAGTTGAAAGTATACTTAAACTATTTAATCAATTGCTTATCTTCAAAAAAAAAAAAAAAAAGTATAATAGAACAATTAGATATAATAGAACTAGAATCAATTTACACATATTATAGACATATTCGTCTATCAGATAGAACCTATATCGATTATATTATGTTACTCTATTGACTCTCCATGTCAATTGAGTTAGTCATATTTATTTCCCCTTTTTATTTAATTAAATTTTTCCTCTCATAATTATATTAAATGAAACATTTTCAACTAATGTTAGTATGGTGAATTCACTTGAATGAAAAAAAATATATTTTTCCTTAATATCATTCTCCCCATAGTTAGGGGTAATCACTTCGCCATGTTATGATATATCTCTGAAAGCCTGTATTTACACATAATTAATTAAATGTTGCACTATCAAGAGTTAGAAAATCATAAATGGGTTAAAACGTACATACTAAATAATGGACATAATGCTCAAAGGACTACAACCACATAATCAATTTTATGTTGCACTATCAAGAGTTAGAAGAGCATAGATGGGTTAAAAACATGCTAAATAATGGACATGATGCTCAAAACACTACAACAAATATAGTTTACAAGGAGATATTTAGAAACTTAAATGCTTCATTTGATTTTGTGTTTCACATGTTGGTACATTTTTTCAAACATCAGTGCTTGATTTGTTCCAACGGTGGAGTTATATTGAACTTGGATGTTTTTGTTTTTGTTGTTTTATTATGATATATTACCCTAAACGTATAAAATGGTAATGAATTGTGAAAGAAGAAATGGTTTATTAGTTTAGAAATGATGTGGGACAAAATGCTCCCTGCACAATGCGTGGGGGAAGAATTGCTGTGTGCAGTGAAAAGTAAGAATAGATTGAAGATATATGTGCCTACTGATGATCAAGAGAGGAGAATGACTACAAAAAATGTTGTATACAAGGAGGTATTTAGGGGTTTGAGTTGCTGATTTAAAGCTATTGTACTTGATTAATGAACTTTATGTTGCTACTTACATACTTGAATTTATAAATTTGGATGTGATTCATGCATCAAGGATGTAATGAAAGCAATGAGTGAATTGTTGAATTATTATCTTTATATGTGTTATTTATGCTTGAAATCTAGTGCTCCCCGCGAAAAGCGCGGGAGAGTTAATGCTAGTTTCAAATAGAGCCTATATCAGAACAAAACTTGGAAAGACACCATAAGAGTTGTACAAAGGAAGAAAGCCAAACATTGCTCATCTACACATTTTCGGTTGTAAGTGTGTTATTCATAATAATGGTAAAGATAACTTAGGAAAATTTGATTCTAGAACTGATGAAGGAATTTTCCTAGGATACTCTAACCGCCAACAACAACAACAACAATAACCCATATCTTTTGGTAACAATAATAATCCATATTGTTCACATTCTAAATGACCTATATTGTAATACCCCGAATTTCGAGACTCGAGGCTAGAGAATAAGCCTGAGATTAGTGGATTGCTAAGCCCCGGTTTAGCAAGATCCCAAATTGTGATTAGGGGTTAATGACTACAAAAGTGGATGTGGTTAGTGATTAACGAACCCTTTTAGAGAATATAAAGTGGATTGTAGTCGCTTGTGTTATGAGCAACGCCAAAACCCTGTATTTGAGTTCAATTGTGGATTAACATCCAAATTGACTTAGAATAGAGGGAAGAATTGAATGGGGTATTGTGATGGAAATGGTGTCATGTTGTGGTATTTAATCATTGGAATTGATTTAAATTGGATTGGACACATTGGTTGCTAAAAATTGGAAATGCTGTCCAGTGTGAATTCTGTCTGGGCAGTATTCTCGTGTGGACGTTTTTACTAGGCAAATGATGTCATAAAATTATGAAACTTTCCAGTCTTAAATTTCACATCCCAAGCTTCAAAATAGACATATAATTTGTGCCATTTCGTTTTGGGAACTGGGAGATATGACTGTCCAAAGTTTGAGGTCGAAAATGGACTCTGTTTTGGGGCAGTGATGAGTTTTATGTAATTCTGGAATTTTGTGGTGATTTTTAGTAATGGCCAATATTTTTCCTATGAAGAGGACTTAAATACCTTTCATTTGGCTTTGGAATCACCTCATTTCGATTTTTCTAGAATTAGTTATGATTTTGCAAAGTTTGGTCAGAAATCTGCCAGAAATCCGAAAATTGAGAATTATGACATCATCATGTTGCATTGATGACATAAGCATGGGATATGTTATTAATCGGTTTTTTCCTTCTTCCTCCTCATTTCTGACGCTAAGAACAGCTGAAATAGAGAGAGAGCATATGGGATCTTTAGAGAGAGAAAGAGGAAGAAATCTCGCAAGGTAAGCCGATTTCTCCGACGATCTAGCTCCTAACGCGTATAACTCCGATCCTAAGCTACTCCTTTATGTTCTTTAAGGTTTGGAAGCTCTTTCTTTGGTGTTAAAACAGCTAGGGTTTCAGCCAAGATAAGGGAAAAGCCAGAGGGAGCTTGAGGTAACTTCCAAACTCTTGTGTATTGACTATTCTGGCTGCTGTGGACAATTTAATCGGTGAAATTTTGCCGGATTGTCATTGGTTTCAAAAATGGAAAATGGGTGTGTGGGGCTGTTATGCTGCCCAAATTGGTACTAAATGTTAGTTGTAACATAATGGAATAGTCAATAAAGTGGTTAGGAGTAGAAAGGAACGCGTTTACGGAGCCGAAACCGAAAAACCCCAATTTTTCCCGGAGTACATGTATATTTCGGCCAAGGCTATAAATGGGTCTTAGAGTTGGATTTTCAATGATTTGATGATTCCATTGGATTCAGTGGGCGAAAATAGGTGGGGTTACAGTTGGGCACTTTTTCGGAAAAGGCCGAAAAAGCATAATTACGAAAATGCCCCTGAAACCCTTAAAGTGGGGCTGTCAAGGGTAATTTTGTAATTGACATTGAATTTGATAATTCTGAGTCCGGAAATGGATTCCTTGGGCGAAAATATGTCAGAATAGCCCATGTCAAAATTTCAAGAAAAGTACAGCCGGACCGGGTATGGCGAGGCCGGGCCGGGTCCCCGGGGGTATTTTAGTAAATTTTCAATATAGCCTCATATACCCCCCAGAAACACTATGGAAGTGTCTAAATAGTATATTTGACATTGTAGGATCGAATGTGAAGCCCCAAGTTGCTAGCACGCAAATCGAGGAGAAAAGACTGGAGGTAGGGGACTTACCTTACTTGCATGTATTTGATATCTTTGCTTGTGTAGTGATGTATGTGATTGCTTTACTTGATTGTGTAGAGCATATTTGAATAAATGAAGCTCTGTTTCTGTTTTGCTGTGGCCATAGTTTTATTACATAAAACATTGAGTATTCAAAAATGTCATTATGGGGCATGCATCTAGATAAAGCTAACATGTCATACACATAGCATCTATCATGCATGCATTTTGGTATCTGTTTCTTACTGAGATTCTCTCGAATCTCACTCTCCCCTACCAACAATTTAGACAGGGCAAGTGGCTCGTGGAGGGAGCGGCTAGGACTCTTTCGAGATTAGATTGTGTAATCCCCATTTGAAGAATTGTAATGGGCAATTTTGCCCTGTGTATCTTTAGCGAAGGTATGTACCCGGGATTGCTGGGATGATTAAGTTGTGCACTCTGATATTTATATGAATGTGATTTATCTTCGCATAGTAATTGTATTCGAAATGTGAATATGAGACCAAGTTTATAAATGATTTCAAAAAGTATTCGTGAAAACCTCGTCATGTGATGGGTTAGTAAATGTTATTTGATTATTATTGGTCTCTATTTCATTTTAATCGCGTATTTCGGATATAATTACGGAGGGGGTTACATTTTGGTATCAGAGCTGCCGTTCATGGCAAGTAAAGGATTTGCTAGGATAATGGTAGTAGTTGCTGCCTTAAGTCATAGAGAATGGCTTTGTTTGTTGTGGTATACATATTATGGTCCCTGCTGGTTGTGGATATATGTGATTTGTGGACTGTGTATACATTATTTGATTATTGGGGAGTGGTGAATCATTGTGGAATCGAAAGATATAATGGTTTGCCTGAGAAATAGATGTGTAGATTCAGAGGTGGAGGTAATCAGACCCATCGTCTGATTAGAGAACTAAGGAAAATGATTTCCCAGGAATGTGATATTGAGCTTCTAGGTGTTATGTCTAACCTAGATGTTGGGTGAGAAACCCTAGGTGGTATGATGTTACATGTAGTGATGTCATACTGAGCTTGTATGTTTAAAGGCCTTAAGACCTAGGGGGCTGATATGCCTTAGGCTAGTAAAGATATTTGGATTTGTGTTGGAGTTGATGATGCTCCATGAAACGAGGGAAGTGGTTTACTGATTCAATTGAGGTTAAGACTTTGAGAACTAAATTGAATTGTGATCCATGGATCAGACTCAATAGCTGGGCTGATTCTTAGGAGCTTGACTTGACCTGGATGGTCCGTGGTACCAGGATGTGGTACTAGATTGGCATTGAAATGTGTATCAGGTATCCTGAGGTTGCTAGCGTTAATCTAGCACAGGGAAAAGTGATTCTACAGAGAATTTGAACTTGAAAGAGTTACCTACGAGGATTCGGAGTGGAGAAGGCAACCTACGGGGAGTTCTGATCGGAGAGGGCTACTTACGGTGACGTCTGATCGGAGAGGCTATTTGTGTGTTTATCACCTGCGGCCCACTGGGGGTGTGTATGGCACACAGTGGGAGGACCGTGCCTTCGGGGCGGTGGAGATACGGGGGATATGTGAGTCCTGGGTGAAATGTGAGTAACCCAGCTGCCTGCCAGGCTCAGTGTAAGGGCCGGCCAGCGGAGCCCTGGTACGTAGTTGACCAGGGAGGTGGGCACTCTGAAGGGGTGTGACAATATTTATAAATAAAAAAAAATTTGTGACAGCCGCCGTGACGACAAACCCTAGTGTGCAGCTGCCGTGATGACGAACCTTAGTGTGCACTCGCCATGACGTTGAATCGTAGAATAGAGCTCTGGGAATGTTGGGAGTATGGGATCTCAACGAAGTGCTAGTTGTGGCTTTGAATGTTTCAAGTTGAATTAGGCCAAGGTCTGACGCAGATGAATATATGTTGTGAATGTTGTCAGTTGTGGTGGGAGATTCCTATGGGACTTCTGTGAAATCAACTTGACATTGTTAAAGCACAGATGAGGAGATTGACCTCAGAGTGTGCAGCGGAAGCGTGAGAAGGTGATATGTTTAAGAATTGTGTTGAGCAGAAGCTCAAAGTTACCGTGAGAATGATGTGTTAACCAAGGCTTCGGGAGGTAAAACTTCGAAGTCCAGATTATTTTGTGAGAAGGGGTCTTGAAGGATCCCAGTATGTGAAAAGAATTTATGATGTTGAATGTGAAATTATTAAAATTCCTGGTTCCAGCTTGTTGCAATTGTGCATTGTGAGTCTCTCACCTGCGGCCGCATGGGGTGATTCCTATGGCGGAGGACCCGTTCCGCTGGGGCGGTAGTTACGGGGGATTGACTATTTGTGAGCCGCGAGGCTATGTATATGCACTGCCACGCCAATAGTCCCTAAGTCGCTAGCAACGGTTCGGGTAAAGACTGTGTGTCTTTCCGGCGGAGAAAGGGGATGAGGGTAGGGTGTGATAATGGATTTTCTTGTGAGTCCTGGGTGAAATGTGAGTAACCCAGCCACTGTCACGGGGCATCCCCAGCGAGGGGTAAAACCGGGGTGGGCACTACCGGCACGGGGCATCCCTAGAGGGGGTAAAACCGGGGTGGGTGTGGCAATAATTGAGTAACCCAGCCACCGTCGCGGGGCATCCCCAACGGGGGGTAAAACCGGGGTGGGCACCACCGGCACGGGGCATCCCTAGAGGGGGTAAAACCGGGGTGGTTGTGACAATAAAATTGTGAGTCCGGTAACCCACGGGCATCCATCGGACGGGTGTGATGTGGGAGCTAGCCACGCAGCGGAAGCGTGGGCACCCATTAAGGGGGGTGTGACAATAAAAGGCGCCTGGATAGAAGAGACTGAGATTCTAGGTGGGCCATTACGGTCAGGTACTTTGGATAAAAGAAATTGAGACTCCGGAGTGACCAGATGATGTGATATTGTGTTGATACCCAAAAGTCCGGTTACCACTAGCGGAGTCACTGGTGGGTGTACGGGTGAGGGCGACACCATGAAAGTTGATACAGATGTGATATTGTTGTGAATTCCCAAAAGTCCCGGTTACCACTAGTGGAGTTACTGGTGGGTGTACGGGTGAGGGTAAAGCTATGAAAGTGGATATAGCAGAAGCTGAATGTTTGTGTATACAGCTGAGGCTGTCATTTGATGTATTGAGGTTGTGGTGTTTACTCCCGGAAGGAATAACAATATTGAGTTGAGCAGAATGGTGGCCTATGCTGCCCAACTGCCGAGATCTTATGATGTGGCTCATAAATTAGAGCCTTCGGATATTGAGATACGCTAGCCACTCATGAGTTGGGGGGCTTGCAATCATTGTGGTTCTGTGATAATGTGTTTTGTGGCAATCGTACGTGGAGGCGATTGTATTTGTTTGACACCATGTGGTGATTATGTTTGTATGGCAATCGTGTAATGGGCCGATTGCAGTTTGGAGCAATTGAGTTGCATTCATTGTTTGAGATTCTTGCGAGAATCGGATTTGTGGAGTATCATTTGTGTGTGGGTGGTCTAGAGGAGACCGTCCCAATATGAAATGAATTGTGAAACGGAAGCTGTCATGAAGAAGCATCCATAGTTTTTGGATTAAGTGGTATGACAAATTTCGAGGACGAAATTTATTGAACGGGGGGAGAAATGTAATACCCCGAATTTCGAGACTCGAGACTAGAGAATAAGCCTGAGATTAGTGGATTGCTAAGCCCCGGTTTAGCAAGATCCCAAATTGTGATTAGGGGTTAATGACTACAAAAGTGGATGTGGTTAGTGATTAACGAACCCTTTTAGAGAATATAAAGTGGATTGTAGTCGCTTGTGTTATGAGCAACGCCAAAACCCTGTATTTGAGTTCAATTGTGGATTAACATCCAAATTGACTTAGAATAGAGGGAAGAATTGAATGGGGTATTGTGATGGAAATGGTGTCATGTTGTGGTATTTAATCATTGGAATTGATTTAAATTGGATTGGACACATTGGTTGCAAAAAATTGGAAATGCTGTCCAGTGTGAATTCTGTCTGGGCAGTATTATCGTGTGGACGTTTTTACTAGGCAAATGATGTCATAAAATTATGAAACTTTCCAGTCTTAAATTTCACATCCCAAGCTTCAAAATAGACATATAATTTGTGCCATTTCGTTTTGGGAATTGGGAGATATGACTGTCCAAAGTTTGAGGTCGAAAATGGACTCTGTTTTGGGGCAGTGATGAGTTTTATGTAATTCTGGAATTTTGTGGTGCTTTTTAGTAATGGCCAATATTTTTCCTATGAAGAGGACTTAAATACCTTTCATTTGGCTTTTGAATCACCTCATTTCGATTTTTCTAGAATTAGTTATGATTTTGCAAAGTTTGGTCAGAAATCTGTCAGAAATCCGAAAATTGAGAATTATGACATCATCATGTTGCATTGATGACATACATGGGATATGTTATTAATCGGTTTTTTCCTTCTTCCTCCTCATTTCTGACGCTAAGAACAGCTGAAATAGAGAGAGAGCATATGGGATCTTTAGAGAGAGAAAGAGGAAGAAATCTCGCAAGGTAAGCCGATTTCTCCGACGATCTAGCTCCTAACGCGTATAACTCCGATCCTAAGCTACTCCTTTATGTTCTTTAAGGTTTGGAAGCTCTTTCTTTGGTGTTAAAACAGCTAGGGTTTCAGCCAAGATAAGGGAAAAGCCAGAGGGAGCTTGAGGTAACTTCCAAACTCTTGTGTATTGACTATTCTGGCTGCTGTGGACAATTTAATCGGTGAAATTTTGCCGGATTGTCATTGGTTTCAAAAATGGAAAATGGGTGTGTGGGGCTGTTATGCTGCCCAAATTGGTACTAAATGTTAGTTGTAACATAATGGAATAGTCAATAAAGTGGTTAGGAGTAGAAAGGAACGCGTTTACGGAGCCGAAACCGAAAAACCCCAATTTTTCCCGGAGTACATGTATATTTCGGCCAAGGCTATAAATGGGTCTTAGAGTTGGATTTTCAATGATTTGATGATTCCATTGGATTCAGTGGGCGAAAATAGGTGGGGTTACAGTTGGGCACTTTTTCGGAAAAGGCCGAAAAAGCATAATTACGAAAATGCCCCTGAAACCCTTAAAGTGGGGCTGTCAAGGGTAATTTTGTAATTGACATTGAATTTGATAATTCCGAGTCCGGAAATGGATTCCTTGGGCGAAAATATGTCAGAATAGCCCATGTCAAAATTTCAAGAAAAGTACAGCCGGACCGGGTATGGCGAGGCCGGGCCGGGTCCCCGGGGGTATTTTAGTAAATTTTCAATATAGCCTCATATACCCCCCAGAAACACTATGGAAGTGTCTAAATAGTATATTTGACATTGTAGGATCGAATGTGAAACCCCAAGTTGCTGGCACGCAAATCGAGGAGAAAAGACTGGAGGTAGGGGACTTACCTTACTTGCATGTATTTGATATCTTTGCTTGTGTAGTGATGTATGTGATTGCTTTACTTGATTGTGTAGAGCATATTTGAATAAATGAAGTTCTGTTTCTGTTTTGCTGTGGCCATAGTTTTATTACATGAAACATTGAGTATTCAAAAATGTCATTATGGGGCATGCATCTAGATAAAGCTAACATGTCATACACATAGCATCTATCATGCATGCATTATGGTATCTGTTTCCTACTGAGATTCTCTCGAATCTCACTCTCCCCTACCAACAATTTAGACAGGGCAAGTGGCTCGTGGAGGGAGCGGCTTGGACTCTTTCGAGATGAGATTGTGTAATCCCCATTTGAAGAATTGTAATGGGCAATTTTGCCCTGTGTATCTTTAGCGAAGGTATGTACCCGGGATTGCTGGGATGATTAAGTTGTGCACTCTGATATTTATATGAATGTGATTTATCTTCGCATAGTAATTGTATTCGAAATGTGAATATGAGACCAAGTTTATAAATGATTTCAAAAAGTATTCGTGAAAACCTCGTCATGTGATGGGTTAGTAAATGTTATTTGATTATTATTGGTCTCTATTTCATTTTAATCGCGTATTTCGGATATAATTACGGAGGGGGTTACATATATATCGTTGATATAATTCTTGAAAAAAAAAAGAAACCCTTTATTTTGGGATCAGACATATACTTATTCTGATGTGAATGATGTCTACTGGTATACATACATATTTTGTATTCATGGTCTATGAATGAAAATTGATTACGTCAAACAATATCTTATGGGAAAATTAGGAAGGAAGACAAAAGAAAAGAAATATTTATTAACAAGAACATTATTTCTAATGAAGTATGAGATTACTACTCAACACTAGTCGTACACTAATAACTACCCTGACAAAAAAACAAAACCAAGTAGCTAGATAAATGTGAAGAGAAAAGAAAGTATTTAAGTTCTGTGTATTTTGGACATCCAAAACACCCCAACAAAAGTGTCATATATTTGAACCTAGATGTAATATTAACAAAAGCTTATGTGTAAAACAATCTAAGAACAAGATTCACATTAAACATTATATGAATAGTTCATGACAAAAGAACAATAAGACTTCACTAAAAAAAAAGAACAATAAGACAAACTAGCACGTGAAACAAAACAGGCTAGTACAAAAATGATAGGACTAAAAAAAAAAACTATTTCAATGAAACCATGCTTTCATCCTTATTTTCAAACACTCCTTCATAATGAAGGCCCACAAGTTTCAAGTGTAAACAAAGCCCATACATACCATGCCTTATGTTGAAACTTAAATTCAGAAGTAGGAAATTATGCAAAAAAAAAAAAAAAACATTTTAATTCTCAATTATCATTCAATTTCTGCTATTTTCATTGTAATTTTCAAGTTCCACCAAGTGTCATTGAGTTTTTATGATTCTAAAGCACAATGACAATAACAAAAACCCAAATTTCAATTCAAAAAAAAAAAATGTAACGAGCTTATGACAGAAGGGGATGTTCTTATCTTTCCTATGAGCAAGAACTTGAGAAATATTCAGCATCTCATCTAAACATTAAATCTTTATATGATAGTTTTTCAAAAACTGGGTTCAAAAATTATTTTTCAATGAAAAACGTCAATTCACTTTAACCATTGTGTTTTGGTAAACTAAACATCATTGATTGAATTGTTGTTTGTTTTATAAAGCTTGCTACTGCATGTAACCGGTTTTTGTTTTTGAGAGCCTCCTCTCGCTCATCTTTTTAGAATTTTTGTTGGGAACATAAAACTCAGATTGTAGGGCATAAAGCACAGTTAGCTTACAGTTGTTAGTTTTCTCTCAAGCCACGTTTAAGACTAAAGTTACACTTACACAACTTTAGAATAAGAACATAGTTATAGCCATTAGCATTCATTGTTGGCATGGGAAGATAACAATTTTGATTGGGAAAAAAGACAAGAAATGATTGAAGGAGAAAGAAAAATGAGAAGGCATAATTGGGGAGTCAAGGAGGGATTTAATTTGAAAGAAAATGCGAATATGGCAAGCAAGAGATGCCAAAGATGGGGTTGCAATTATTGAACACTGATCAGGCTGCTTTATTTGTGAGAAAATTGGCAGCACCAAAAGAAATACAAGTACTTGCCTTCTTCTTAAATATTATGAGCATCCGTTGGTATAAACATAAATGGAAGAGTTATCATTATGGAGCTTTACATGTAACGAGAGGAAGAGAATTTTTGTTTTAAAAAAAGAAAACTGGATTCCATTAGTAACTTAAAAGGGCAATAAGTAGAAGAACAAGAATGAATCATTACTTGATGGAGGAGTAGACAGCGGCGCTGTTGGAGGAGGAGAGGAACGAAGCAGAGAATCATAGTGAAACAAGGCTTTAGGGTTTTCTTGATTATACTTCAGATTCGCAGGGGAGGGAACTGTAATATCCCAAAAAGTGATTAAGGGCTAATGTCTTTAAAAGTGGATATAATTATTGTTGAATAAACACTTTTGGAGAATGTGTGATGGGAATTTGGATATTTTAATGATTCCAATGGCTTCCTTGTGAAAATTCATGTGGGGAGAGTGTTTATTGTGAAATTGGAACCATTGGGAACAATCGTGTTAAAGTTGAAAACTCTGTCCATTGAAACTCTGTACAGGGCAGCCAATTTGTATGGACGTTTTAAATAGGCAAATGGTGTCTAAAAATTCTGAAATTTTCCAGTATTAAATTTCACATGTCAAGCTTCAAAATGAACATATAATTTGTATCATTTTGATTTGTGACCTAAGAGTTTTGGATTTTTGAAGTTTGCCCAGCGAAATTAATTATTTTCTGGAACAGTATGCAAAGATTGAAATTCTGGGAATTTTGTGGTGATTTTCAGTAATGGCCAATATTTTTTCTATGAAGAGGACTTAAATATCTTTCATTTGGATTTGGAATCACCTCATTTCGATTTTTCTAGAATTAGTTATGATTTTTCAAAGTTTGGGCAGAAAATCTGCCAGAAAATCCGAAAATGGGAATTATGACATCATCTCATTAAAAGATGATGTCAGCATGGATTATTAATCAAATTGCTCATCTTCTTCAGCCATTTCACGCCATTTCCAGCTGAAGATAGTGAGAGAAAGTTGAGAGCTCTTAGAGAGAGAAAGAGGAGAAATCTCGCAAGATAAGCCGATTTCTCCGACAATCTAGCTCCAAACGCGTATAACCTTGTTCCTAAGCTTCTCTTCTATGTTATTTAAGGTGTTTGAGAAGACAATTTGGTGTTCAAGGGGCTAGGGTTTTCAGCCACTCTTGAGAAAAGCTAGAAGGAGCTTGAGGTAACTTCCAAACTTTCGTATATTGCTTATTCTGGCTGCTGTGGGCAATTTAATCGGTGAAATTTCGCCGGATTGCCATTGGTTTTAAAGTTTGGAAATGATGTGGCCTAGGGGTTATGCTGCCCAAATTGGGTCTTAATGTTAGTTGTAACCTAATGTAATGGTTAATAAAGTGGTTAGGAGTAGAAAGGAACGCGTTTACGGAGCCGAAATCGTAAAACCCCAATTTTTCTCGGAGAACATGTATATTTCGGCCAAGGCTGTAGATGGGTCTTAGAGTTGGATTTTCAATGATTTGATGATTCCATTGGATTCAGTGGGCGAAAATAGGTGGGGTTACAGTTGGGCACTTTTTCAAAAAAGGCCGAGAAAGCATAATTACGGAAACACCCCTAAAACCCTAAAAGTAGGGCTGCCAAGGGCAATTTCGTAATTTGACATTGAATTTGGTAATTCTGAGTACGGAAATGGATTCCTTGGGCGGAAATATGTTAGGATAGCCCAGATTAGAATTTCGAGAAAAGTGCAACCGGTCCAGGTATGGCGGGCCTAGGCCGGGTCCCCGGGGGTATTTTTGTAAATTTTCATTATAGACTCATATAACCCTAAGTAACACTATGGAAGTGTCTAAATAGTGCATTTGGAATTGTAGGATTCGATATTTGCCGCCCTCGTGAGCCAACTGCGCTGAAGGACGTCAGGAAAGGATCAGGTAGTGACTCTCTCTCTTATACTATGTGTAATGCTCTGTATGTGTGTGTTATCACTGTTCTGTGATGAATCTTTGATGCTGCTGCGGTTACAGCTGGTGATAGCTGTCGTTTACAGCGCAAGCTGTCGTTATTGCGATTACAGCGTAAGCTGTCGTGATGGTGATTACAGCGTAAGCTATCGTATTGTGTATACAGCCGTGAGTGCTGTCGTTTGTGGTGAAAACCATGTATCTTTGAGATTGATGTTGCTGTTGTTGCTGGTTGTGATTTATATACATGCTTGGTATTTATACATTGTATGAGTGGTTTGTTACTACTGAGATTCTCTCGAATCTCATTCCTTCCTATGACTAACCTTTCAGACAGGGCATGTGGCTCAAAGGAGAAGAGGCCGACCCGGAGCACTTAGGACCCTTAGGGATATAGTTGATTTTGGAATGTTGGTTATATCTTTTGAATTCGGGATTACTGTATAATCTGAAATATGAATAGTATATTCAATTTTGGATGTAATCCCCTAGTGGATACTTAAACCTCAGGTTATATATGTATAGAATCCGGGAGTTGCCGGGGAATTGGTTTTACACTCTGTCATACGTGAATGTAGATAAACTGCACAGGTGATTATATTCGAATTTTGAAATGGAGACCAGGAACAGGAAAGAGATTTTGAATGATTTTGTGAAAACCCTACCACAAAGTAGGAGATTGAAACGAGTTTAAGTTATCCGAAGGTCTCTAATCTACTTTAATTATTTAATATCGAATTATAATTACATGATTAAAGGCAGGGTGTTACAGGAACAAAGAAAAGTGGCTCTAAATGAAAATAATAGAGGCACTTAACTAAAATTTGGGGATTTAGGTTTTAGATTTTAAGCTATTACAACTTATATAAATATTATAATTTTTGCTAGAAATACTATAAACCAATTGGCTCAGTTGGCGTGACTGCTTTTGTTGAAACATCGCAGCTGGGGTTCGAATCCTTGCTTCGCTTGCTATTAGTAATTAGTAATACTCTCATACAATTTTTTAACAATTAGCATTACTTAAAAAAATACCACTGAAGTTGCGCACTGGGTAGAATCGAACCCCAGATCTTTTAATTGCTTAAGTAACTCACAGTATACCAATTCGACTAAAGAATAAAATTGGTAACCTTTAACAACAAATTATAAAAATATAAACTATTAATTTGATAAAGTAAATCTTAATTAATTATAAAATATATAAATAAACTTAATTTAATTATATTTTGGGTTAATATCACTTTTGGTCCTTGAAGTGTCACCTAATTTTAGTTTTGGTCCCTCAACTTTGAAACTAGTAGTTAATAATAGGATTTTAATTAATATTACATATGAAATAAGAATTTAGTATATCTTCTTAAATGGCAGGTCCTCCCATCAATGAAATTCCATAAAAGGCTACTACACATAAAAAAAATAATTAAATTAATTAATATTAAGATTTAAATTGAAAATAAGGTGGATAAGAAATAATTAATTAATATTAAATGGCACCATAAAAAAATGAAACTAGTTCAACCTTAAAATATTAGGTTTTAAAACAGGCCTTCTTTGACTTATAAATATTAGGTTCTTTAAATTAAACGTGGCATATAAATTTTGAAAAATAACCAATAGGATCTAGAACACACCTGCTTCAACTTATTAAAAATTGGGTTTTAAAATAAAATAAGGAATATGAATTTGGAATAACAATTACTTTGAAAAATGCTTCAATTATGTTACCCATGATATTTCAAAGCAATTTACAGATAATGGCATTGGAAAAGGCCACTGTCTCAACAACTGATGTAATTCAATGTTTTAAAATGGAACAATGGATCCACCCTATATAGTTTTAATATACAGTCTTACTACATTATGGTTTTTATATTATATATGAAAGATGATTTTTGACTAATATAAATTTTTATAGAATATTTAGGAATATATTATGACATCTAAAATGAATCCAATTCAATTTATTCACCAAATCCATTTAAAAAACTTCTAATGAACATTACCTTTCACATTCCATCTATTAGGAGAATAACATTTTGGACAAGGATTACAATTATATATTTGGTATAAAAGAATGACCCTTGATGTGACTAAAATTTAATCACGCACTGCAAGTGTATAGGCCATGAAAATAGTAAGAGACAAATTAAGGTTGTCCCATAGAGACTCAATTTTTTTTTTAAAATTTAAGCAAGACTTTCAGCAGCGACATGGAAGTCGCCACTGAAACACCCTTTTGGCGGTGACATATTTTGTCGCTGTTGAAAATCCGATGTTCAGCGGTGACATTATAAAGTCGCTGTTGAAAGTTCCCCCTCAGCGGTGACTTCATAATGTCACCACTGAAAGTTGGACTTTTAACGGCGACAAAATATCACTAATATAGAATATACATATTACTACCCTAAGGGACATTCATTTTTTAAAAAGGGACGCCAAAAACACTAATGTAAGCCCCTCCATAATTATATCCGAAATACGTGATTAAAGTGAAATAGAGACCAATAATAATCAAAACTCATTTAAAATCCCATCCTTGAGATAGGGTTTTCACAAATACCTTTTAAAATCTAATTAACTTGGTCTCATATTCACATTTCGAATACAATTACTACGCGAAGATAAATCACATTCATATAAATATCAGAGTGCACAATATAATCATCCCGGCAATCCCGGGTATATACCTTCGCTAAAGATACACAGGGCACAATTGCCCATTACAATTATTCAAATGGGGATTACACAATCTCATCTCCAATTCATAACCCTATATTCAATCGAATCATATACAGTTTTCACAACTCATTGATAACCAACTACCAACTCTCATCTTGAAGCAGTCCTAGTCGCTCCCTCCACGAGCCACTTGCCCTGTCTAAATTGTTGGTAGGGGAGGGTGAGATTCAAGAGAATCTCAGTAGGGAAACATTATCAATATGCAGGCAAGATAAGTGTTTAATGCATGACATGCTTGCATCACATAACTCATGCACACATACAATGACAAATCTATAAGCTTAATGCTTCGAACGATACACATATGGCCTTAGCATATATTGAAACATAGCTTCAAATCATTCATACATGTTCCACATAATCAAGCAAAGCAATAACATGCATCAACACATTAATACATTTATCAGAGCATGCAGGAGAGATAAGTTCCCTACCTCCAGTCTTTTCACATTTGATCCTACAATGTCAAATGTACTATTTAGACACTTCCATAGTGTTTCTGCGGGTTATATGAAGCTATATGGAAAAATTACTAAAATACCCTCGGGGACCCGGCCCGGCCCGGCCGTACCCGGTCCGGCTGTACTTTTCTTAAAATTTTGACATGGGCTATTCTGACATATTTTCACCCAAGGAATCCATTTCCGGACTCAGAATTATCAAATTCAATATCAATTTACAAATTTACCTTTGGCAGCCCCACTTTAAGGGTTTCAGGGGCGTTTTCGTAATTATGCTTTTTCAGCCTTTTCCGAAAACGTGACCAACTGTAACCCCACCTAATTTTCACTCCTGAACTCAATGGAACCATAAAATCATTGAAAATCCAACTCTAAGACCCATTTATATCCATAACCGAAATATACAAGTACTCCGGGGAAAATTGGGGTTTTTCGGTTTCGGCTCCGTAAACGTGTTTCTTTCTACTCCTAACCACTTTATTAACCATTACATTAGGTTACAACTAACATTAAGACCCAATTTGGGCAGCATAACCCCTAGGCCATGTCATTTCCAAACTTTAAAACCAATGGCAATCCGGCAAAATTTCACCGATTAAATTGCCCACAACAGCCATAATAAGCAATATACGAAAGTTTGCAAGTTACCTCAAGCTCCTAATAGCTTCTCCTTGACTTGGCTGAAAACCCTAGCCTCTTAAACACCAAATTTGCTTCTAAAACACCTTAAATAACATAGAAAAGAAGCTTAGGAACAAGGTTATACGCGTTAGGAGCTAGATCGTCGAAGAAATCGACTTACCTTGTGAGATTTCTCTTCTTTCTCTCTCTAAGAGCTCTCAAACGTCTCTCTCTCTTTTCAGCTGAAACTCACGACAGAATTGAGAGAAAGAAGAAGATGGGAAATATTTTAATTCCATGATGATGTCATCTTTTATTTTGGTGATGTCATAATTCCCATTTTCGGATTTTTTGGCAGATTTTCTGTCCAAACTTTGAAAAATCATAAGTAATTCTAGAAAAACCAAAATGAGGTGATTCTAAAGCCAAATGAAATGTATTTAAGTCCTCTTTATAGGAAAAATATTTACCAATACTAGAAATCACCACACAATTCCAGAATTACACAAATTTCATCACTACCCCAAAACAGAGTCCATTTTCGACCTCAAACTTTGGATAGTCATATCTCCCAATTCCCAACATGAAATGGCACCAATTATATGGCCATTTTGAAGCTTGGGATGTGAAATTTAAGACTAGAAAGTTTAATAATTTTATGAAATCATTTGCCTAGTAAAAACTTCCATATGAGAAGACTGCCCAGACAGAATTCACACTGGACAGCATTTCCAGTTTTGCAACCAATGTGTCCAATCCAATTTAAATCAATTCCAATGATTAAATACCGCAATATGACACCATTTCCATCACAATACCCCATTCAATTCTTCCCTCTATTATAAGTCAATTTGGATGTTAATCCACAATTGAACTCAAATACAGGGTTTTGGCGTTGCTCATAACACAAGCGACTACAATCCACTTTATATTCTCTAAAAGGGTTCATTAATCACTAACCACATCCACTTTTGTAGTCATTAACCCCTAATCACAATTTAGGATCTTGCTAAACCGGGACTTAGCAATCCACTAATCTCAGGCTTATTCTCTAACCTCGAGTCTCAAAATTCGGGGTATTACAACTAAGACTTTAAATTTCGCTCTAAAACAGTTGATTTTCGCACCATAAGAAAGCTTTAGACGTCCCTAGTTTGACCGGGGACGCCTAAAGCCACTAATGTGGGTGTTTAGGCATCCCCAATTTGACTGGGGAGGCCTAAAGGTCACCTAAGGCATCCCCAATACCAGTGGGGATGCTTAAAATGATTATTATTATTTTTAAAAAGTTGGTTTAGTTGCCTAAATTTTCACATGCATTGGTTGACATGACCAGTGCATATGACTTCTGTTAGAAATTTAGGCATCCCCAGCCATTTTGGGGACACCTAAGTTTTGTTTAAGTGTCCCCATTTTGACTGGGGAGGCCTAAACTCTTGTCCTCTGCATCTATCTCACTTTCCCTCTCTTCTTGCTCCTCTGTGGTACTCTGCATCTAGCTCACTTTCCCTCTCTTCTTGCTCCTCTGTGACACTCTGCATCTAGCCGCAATATCTCTGTATTATGTTAAAGCTTCCACTACAGCTGAGTTTGTGCATAACACCATCACCTACCACAAGATCATCATCTTTTCCAAGTCCTATTGCCCATGCATAACCACACTCTTATACTCTTCTTGATCTTTTAATTTAGTTGGTGCTACTGATCTTTTTATTTTCTTCTAAAATGGCTTGCAATTCTATTTAATTTATTTTTAACTGTGATGATTTGGTTGCTTTGATATGTTTTGAGAAGTTGACCATTTAGAAGTGTCAGATTTCACAGGCTCGTTGAATTAGTCTTGTAGGGTCCTTATATATTGCTTCTCTTAAAATTAGAAGATGAGTCGAATTTCATTTTCCCAGTAAAAGAAAGATGTTTCAATTTGTGTTGTTGGCATTGAACGTGGATACAATTTTGGTACATTTGGTCAAAGTAGAAATTAAAGGAATTGAGGGATAAGCCTGGAATTTGCAATGTTGGCCTAATGATACCTTGGTACATTAGTACATTGTGAATCTTCATTCCTTTTATTTTATATTTTCGATTTCTACCCTTACCAAGCACACCTTAATAGCCCATGTCTTAAGATTTAAGAAGATGCCTTAATAGCTAAAATAGTAAATCCCTCTTCTGACCCTTTTTCTTGGAGGGAGTGGAAGAATGAGGCAAAAGAGGTGGATTACATTTGATCTTCTGTTGTTATATGCAAGTAATGTCATCCTACCCTAAAATTATGAATGTTGCTTCTTAGACAGGTGTTGATTTGACCCTTGAATGCTAGATTTTAAACTAGCTACGGGAAAAATATAAGCAAAATTAACATTGTTACTAGAAATGCAAAAGGAAGAACATTACTAAGAGATTCTACAATGACCCCATTCTCACATCCTCAGTAAACTGCTTAACGTTAACCTTTTAAAATTAAATTGATAACCATAAGATTAAATGGTCATACATCTGTGTCCATAAAGTATATCCTCAGTTTTTCATGCTTGTTGAAGGCTTAATTTATATCCAACAAGTATATACTGCCTTTAGCCCATCAAAATTTTGTAGAATGTAAATATCAATCATTATCTCATCGTGTTTGGGTATCACTTACGGTTGCTTAGGTTTTGAATATTGAGACTTTATTGATATGATATTTAGGATAATATTGCATTCAGTCTGCTGTTTATGTTTCTATAAGCTTATTATTCATTACTTGATAATTATGTGATTGATGATAAAACTTTAATGGATTAATATGATGTTTGGGAGTTTATGGTTGCTAGTTTGTGAATATAGATGTTTCGTTATGAGTTAGTTTGGAAGCCTATAAAATGTTTGATAAATTGTATGATGTATAGAATTTAATAATTGGGGTATATAAAGTGTGAGATGTTGGGTGAAAGAACGTAATCAGATTAAATTCACAAGTATGTTAAAGTGGTATTAGCATAATTATATAGTATAGAAACCACAAAGTATGAATCTTAAAACATGGAAAAGATTTATATGCATCATAGTGATAAAGAAATCAAG
The DNA here is from genome assembly GCA_963210345.1 of Inga oerstediana. Taxonomy (NCBI): domain Eukaryota; kingdom Viridiplantae; phylum Streptophyta; class Magnoliopsida; order Fabales; family Fabaceae; genus Inga; species Inga oerstediana. The sequence continues at coordinate 62,433,738 of OY723401.1, read as the reverse complement.
AGGCTTACTTGGTGAAATAAGTCTTATGGTATGCTTAAACAAGGAAAATGAAAGATAAAGACTATTGAGTTAGTAGATAAAACAATTAATGTTGTTGGAAGAGATTTGCTTTTTCTTTACAAGTATGAATGTGTGGCCATGCAATTTAATAAAGAAAATGACCAGTAAAATTATCTTGAGTTTTAGATGGATGTTTGAATCTTGAGAATAAATTAAGTAAAAGAATTATATTGAAGCGATGATATTGTTCTATTGGCTAGGCGGTTAAGTGACCACAAGGGTGATTGTTTTGGGAAGTTTTAGGAAGAGTAAATTAAATCTCGGGAATACACCAGGTGAGTGAATAGTGTCCCATTATAACTATTATTTGAATTATTTCATTTTCACATTGACATTATAAAAAATAAAGAACAAGGATCTTATTTAATGTTACTTGCTCTTCTTGAGTTTTCTATATAAATTTTTCTTGCACTTTGAACTTAAAAATGATCCTCTAATATGTAAAGTATTTGATAATTGTGATTCATGCATGGAGATGGTTAAAGGATTGTTTCTAAAAGGAAAGAAGCTGAATTGTATTAAAAAGAAAGAATTTGGAAGATGTAGACTCCATGCATGCTTGAAAGTAGTTTTGAGTTATTATTTGCAAACCTTCATGTTGGGATCACTTATATGAACATTGTCCTAAATATGAATTGCCTTTATTAGTTTAGTTTCATTTAAATTAAGCTGAGATTGTTTGTTATTTTGATTTTGGGATGTCTAAATTTTAAGGGGAAATGTTGCCAAAATTTTGAAAAACAAAATACTAAAAGGCAATCCCAGTATTGACAATTATTCTGAACTTCTATGTTAATGGGAATGGCATAGGTGGTAATTAAATGGATTATAGTTGGATGAATGCTTTGAGAACAAGTGAAGAATATAAGAATGGGGTTGAAGAGTTTATTGAATATGCTTGAAGGAACGCTCCAGCAAAAAATGGGATATATTTTTGTCCTAGTGTCAATTATTTAAATGAGAGAAGACGGGATGTTAAAGTTATAAAGGATCACTTACTTTGTGATGGAATAAATCTTCGATACACAAGGTGGATATGGCATGGTGAGGAAGTAACTGATTGTCCGTTGCACAAGAAGGAAGCTGTGGATGTCATAGATGAAGATAGAATGGAGAGAATGATTCACGATGTTGAGGTAGAATCCTTTGCGCAGTCGTATGAATATGACAGCCTGCGGAGTGATGCAGAGATACCATTGTACCCTGGGAGTAAGTACACACGGCTGACAGGAACATTACATTTGGTTAACTTAAAAGCAACTTGTGGGTGGACTGATATTAGTTTCACGTTGCTTCTTGAATTATTGTGTGATATGTTTCCAGACAATAATATACTTCTAAATCGTATGTATGAGGCCAAGAAAACCCTATCTACGATGGGTATAGAGTATAAAAAGAAACACGTTTGCCCTAATGACTGTGTACTGTACTGAAAGGGGTATAAAGGTCTAAGTGAGTTCCCTAAGTGTCAAACTACATGATACAAAGTGAAGAAAGATGGTGGTTGTGGCGATGGGATAACTAAAAGGCAACCTTTAAAGGTTTTGTGGTATATTCCAATAATACCACATTTTAAGCGTTTGTTTAGGACTAGAAAGAGAGCGAAGAAGTTGAGATGACATTCGGATGAGAGAATATCCAACGGAAAATATCTTTGGCACCCTACTGACTTTCCACAGTGGAAGAAAATAGATGAAATGTTCCCTGAATTTGGCAGCGAGCCGAGAAACCTTTGGCTTGGGCTTTGTATAGATGACATCAATCCATATGGAACTCTTAATAGTACACAGAGTACATGGCCGGTACTCCTTGTAATATACAACTTGCCTCACTGGCTTTGTATGAAACACAAGTATGTGATACTTTCTATGATGATTTCTAGACCAAAACAGCTAGAGAATGATATCGATGTCTACTTGGCGCCTTTGATTGAGGACTTGAAGAAGTTATGGGAGAAAGGCGTAGATGTTTTTGATGCATATAAGAAAGAGTCCTTCAAGCTATGTGCAATGATTTTCACTATAATAAATGACTTTACTGCGTACGAATACTTGTCAGGGTACAGTGTGAAGGGGCATAAAGCATGTTTGATATGTGAAGCAGACACTCACTTCTACCAACTTAAGCACGGAACAAAAATGGTCTACCTTGGTCACAGGAGGTTCCTTCATAGGTTCCACCCGTATTGTAGGTTAAGAAAGCGTTTTAATAATGGCTTACCGGAGCATGAAATGGCTCTAAAGGCATTAATTAGAGAGGAAGTTTGTGGTCAGGTCGAACCTATCAATATCTTATTTGGTAAGAATCAGAAGACTGCGGGTGAGAAGAACATATGGAAGAAGAGATCAATTTTCTTTGATCTTCCATATTGGCGAAGTCTTGACATGAGACACAATATTAATGTGATGTATATGAAGAAAAATGTTTGTGATAGCCTTGTCAATATACTTTTATATATACTAGGGAAGACTAAGGATGAGATTAGTGTGAGACTAAACCTTGTTGATATGGGAATAAGAGAACGATTACATTCACAACTAAGAGATAATGGTAGAAGGGCATACATGGAGCTAGAAGCACATACACTATCAAAAACGGAGAAAATAAGTTTGTGTGGGTGTTTGTATGAAATTAAGATGACACAAGGGTATTCTTTGAATGTAAGAAGGTGTGTGTTAATGGCCAATTTGAAGTTAGTAGGAATGAAGTCCCATGATTATCATGTATTGATGCAACAACTATTACCGGTAGCTATTAGAGGCATTATGAAAGATGAAGTTTGAACTACTTTAACAAGATTGTGTGTTTTCTTTAATGCTATCTGTAACAAAGTCATTGACACTGAAAAGTTGGATGAACTGGAAAATGAGGGTTATATTATCTTGTCTCAACTAGAGATGCATTTTCCTCATTCATTTTTTGATATAATGGTGCATTTGGTAAGGGAGATAAGGCTCTGCGGTCCAGTTTATCTAAGGTGGATGTAACTTTTCGAGCAATACATGACGATCTTAAAAGGATTTCTAAAAATTCTTATCGACAAAAAACCTCAATAGTAGAAAGATATATAGTTGAAGAGGCTATGGACTTTTGTAGCGATTATCTATCAAGGAAGAAGGAACAATCTCGACATGAAGAGGGGAAAAGCAAGGGAACATGAGGACTGAAAGTAAAGACTATGCCTCGTGAAGAGGTGTTGCAAGCACACTTGTATATCCTGAATAACATGGCAGAAGTTCAACCGTACATAGATGAACATAGAAAGAGATTGAAGAATATAGATCCAAGGATGATTGACATATAGATTGCTATTATGCAAAACAAGACATTCATAGAGTGGTTTTAGAAAAATGTTTTGCATGAGACTGGTGTGTATGAGATAATAGAGTGGCTAGCTTGGGGGTCTTCGTTTCAGATCATTACTTGAACTGGTTATGATATAAACGGGTATTCTTTCTATACAAAAGACCAAGATGACAGAAGTACCATGCAAAATAGTGGGGTGATGGTAGAAGCTGAAGCCATGCACTTTTCTAGTTCGAAAGATAAAAACCACATATTAGCATCCATAGCCTATTATAGAGTGATAGAAGAAATATGGGAAATTTGTAACCCCCTGATTTAAACACGTAATTATAATTCGATAACGCATAATTAAATCGGATTAGAGACCATTGGATGCTTTAAACTCATTTTAAACTTCCTACCTTACAGTAGGATTTTCACAAAATCTTTCAAAATCTTTTTCCCATCTTGGTCTCAATTTCAATATTTGAATATAATTACCTGTGCAATTAATATACATTCATTCATATTAGAGTGTATAACCAAATCCCCGACAACTCCCGGGTTCTATACATACATAACCTGAGGGTTTATAAGTCTCCACTAGGAGATTACACAACCAAAATCGAATATAATATTCATATCTCAAAATATACAGTCATCCCAAGTTCAAAATAGATAACCAACATCTCCAAAATCAATTGTACCCCTAAAGGTCCTAATTGTTCCGGGTTGGCCTCTTCCCTTTTGAACCACACGCCCTGTCTGAAATGTTAGTCATAAGAAAGAATGAGATTCGAGAGAATCCCAATAGTAACAAACCACTCACACAATACATAAATACAAGGCATGTAAATAAATCACAAACAGCAACAGCAGCAGCGACTCAAAGATATATGGTTTTCACCACAAACGACAGTACTTATGGCTGTAAACACAATACAATAGCTCTTGCTATAATCATAATCATGACAGCTTACGCTGTAATCACCATCACGACAGCTTACGCTGTATTCACAATAACAACAGCTTATGTTGTAAACGACAGCTATCACTAGCTGTAACCGCAGCAGCATCAAAAATCACCATAAAACAGTGATACAACACACATACAATGCATTACACAAAGTATAAGAGAGAGTCACTACCTGATCCTTTCCCGACGTTTCTTGGCACTGCGGGCTCACGAGGATGGCAAATATCAAATCATGTAAACCAAATTAGGGACAACCCATCAATCTCTTTCCCAAGTTCTTATTTCTATAATACTTTAAGTTGGTTATCATTTGAACTCTTTAGGTGACTATTATAGGTCTAAACATATGCCTAAAGGGTTAGGAGAAACTACCCCAAAGACCCTCCTTTTTGGAAGAATTTCTGAATTTTGGGCTGGCTCACTTGAGTGAAAGGAGCCTCACTTGAGTGACACCCTCATCAACACTCAAGCACTAATGAGTGGACCTCAGAAAGTGTTTGCCCAAGAGCAAACCCTGTTATATCATACACCCTCACTCGAGTACAAGAGGCTGTACTCGAGCAATGACCTTAGGTGCACTCAAGCACTAGGAAGTGAGACCCAGCGAGTGACTACCCGAGAGCAACCATAAATTCCTAAGTCTTAAACTGATTCCCTCACTCGAGCATGCCCATGCTCACTCGAGTGGAATCATATCTCACTCGCAAGTCAAGAAGTGTGCTCACGATTTCTGCTTGAAGACCTTCCCAAAATACCCAGAATTTCACATCGTGCTCGAGTGAGTTCCTCCCTCACTCGAGTGATGTCTATCAAATGCCAAATCGCAGCAACTGATATGGTTTTCTAGAATTGACCAATTAAGCTCCAAGGGTTCCTAAACTTATACCAATACTCATTAATACCTATTTTAACACAAAGAGCCTATTGGTTTCCCAAAACAACTAAACTTCCACTCAAACAACACAATCTCAACTCTAACTCACAAAACCACTCAAAACTACCATTTGCCAGCTTCTTCTTTTCAAATCCCATCCAAAACCATTAACACCCATACACTATTTGGCATCTTTTCCACTACACTACCTCACTTAATTCATATCTTCTGAAATCACAAGAAATCAGGACATAAATCCAGAATTTGCTAAACTAAACCAAAAGCCATAACATTTATACCAAAAGATCACCAATACTTACCTTTTTAACTTGCCAAGATCAAACCCTTGATTCCTCAACCTCTCAAACCTCTCAATCCTTTAAACACCACCAATGGAAATTTTGAAACCATAGAAGTCAAGCTCTCACCCTCTTGAACAACATCAATGAAGAGAGTTTGAGCATATACAAGCATCTACTTATCAAAAATTAAGCTTTTCCTCTTTCTCTTTCTTGGCTAGCTCAGCGAAAATGGAGGAGGATGAGAGATGAAGATGAAACAATTTCTCTTTGTCCCATACACACACACAACCGACTTTAAGAGTGGGAGGGAAGAGAAAGGAGTTGAATCTTTGACTTCAATCCCATGGTCCATAGTTTGCCACTTATCATGATCTCTCTTCACCCTTACATGAACTCATATATTCCCATCCACACTTGATTCCACCTCTTGTTCTTTCAATCCTAGCCATTGATCTTGATTACTAAGGAGTTTTCTCATCGGTAACTGACCAATCGGTCGGTAAATTTATCATTTTACCCCTGATTAATTCAATACTCATTAAACCATCATTAAGCATCTTTATATCATGTTACACAACATGTACTTCAAAAGTGCTCAATTAATATTAATTATATCACTTTGAAGTTATTAATCCTTGATTACAATCTAGGATATTACAAAATTACTTACAACAAGTTCAAAGTTTCTTTATTCAAATGTAAGTGGGTTAGCAATAATGCTGTGGTAATAGATCAACAATTTGGATTTGTCTAAGTTGATCTTGAAAGGGTACGTTATAGGAATGAGCCCTTTATTCTAGCAAGACAGGCGAAACAAGTGTTTTATATCATAGATCCTGGAAATAAAAAAATTTCCGTTGTACTTCAAAAGTAAAAAACAGAAGCATGGTAATCCAACCTTCAACCTTGATGACATACCACCTTTTACAATTAATCCACCTAGAACAAGTGAAGTAGAATTGGTAGATGATAAAGAAGATGCAGTAAGAAATGATCATGGTGAAGGAGTATGGGAAACAATATAGAGTAAGAGCTTAACTTATAAAATATAACTGTGTGCTTTTTATTTTACTCCTGCTAAGAGTAGGTTATTTTTATTGCAATTTATGTATCTATCTTACAATGATTTTTGTGCTTACAGGAATATAGACAATTCTACCGACTCACAAAGTGATAGGGAAAATGAAATGGATAGACCTGAACTCATTGTGCGAAAAAAGGTTAGAGGCAGCATAAAAATAGGAGTATTGATTGCCCGTCATCAATATAAATAAGAGAGGCTGCATATTGACTTTGATGACAATATGAAACCAATTGGTCTGGAGGAAGACCATTTCATTAGCTATTTAGGTTATTTGGGTCGAAGCAAAGTTTACATTATCTATGATAATTGGAAGTTGGTTCCACAAAAAATGAAAGACATGATTTGGCAACAACTTTTAGTATATAAGTTTCGATACATCTGCATTTATAGCTTTACTCCTATTGCTTCAAATATAATGATCTTATGTTTTTACCTTGCAGCAAACCTTCGATGTCCCTGACACCGCGGTGATGTACAAGGAGTGGATGAGGGAGGTTCGTCTACGATAGAAAGATTTCAAGAACAAGCTTACACGAAAGTACATTCGAAGGGACTTGAGGGGTGAGGATCTATGTTAAAAGTATTCATTTACGATAACTTTTATGTTATAGGATGAACTGGAAGATCATAGTAGCTAGGTTCGTTCACTCCAAGTGGATGGATGGACATCTTGTCAATGGCGATTGGGAAGGCAGATCACCCCGATCATGTTCGAGGGGAGGTAGGGGGAGTTCGTGTCGTGCAGTATTTTGGTTGAGCCTTACATTCTTATTCGTTACAAGCTGAACCCAGTAGGGAGCTTGTGGCCAAGATTCACCAGGAAGTTGAATAAGAGCTTCAGGCCAGCCTTCACGACAAGCTCTGATAAGAGCTATTGTCAGAGCTATATCTTGAGCTATTTTCGGAGCTATAAGCTGAAAGGACAAAGATGTTTGAATCATAGATGGCAAGTTCCAAGTGTAGAACCCAAGAATCCCCCACCTTCCAAAACACCAAAGGAAGTTACAACCTTTTGGTGGAACTACTTGGCGAGCCTTCTCCTACTCTAACACTGGGAGAACCTTCCATCCTCTGTTTGGATACCCCACTGCTGCTTGTAGTTGCAGATACTCTCGTTCACACACAAGCTACCACCCACAATCATTAGCAAATTCCACAGCATTTATGTAAGGTGACTATGACGTGTGTTCCAAAGGGGGAAAATGGTACAACCATCCTTATTCCTAATGATGAGGTTGCCACGATAGGTCAAGTGAAAGGATCTTTCATCCTTTGACTTATAAATCTTATTGGGTTAGTGGCAATACCTCCAATAGTAAGAACTACCTCACTTTTACTTGAGATTTGTTAGCATCCTACTAACAATATGTTTTTTATGTTATAAAAGAACAAGCAGGAAGCAGGAAGCAGGAAGCAGGAAAATGGCCCTTCTTAGCATGACTATAGCATATCTATAAAGGCATTCGCCAGATTGATTTGCATATGCCTCTAGGGATTATGGGCCAGAAATTAGAGTATCCCTTCACAATTGATAAAGAAGACCTTAAACAGTTCATTAAGTTGCAGTAGATAGATGTAGGATGGGTTAAAATTGCAATCTTGTAAGATTTTTATTTCCCATTTTTCCTTCATTTAGTGAAGTGGGTTTTTGGTTTCATATATTCACTAGCTAATACTTTCATCATTTTAATTCTATTATAGCTCCTTCCATCGTATATGCATTGACACGCAAAGACATGAATTATATGGATTCTTATGTCCTGCAAATACGACAAGGGATAAGAATAAAATGGCAGTAAGGACACACTATGCGGGCTTCACAATAGGAGAGAACAACTATCATTGTTATCCAGTACCGATTGTTTAAGGGTACGCATTTTAATTTTTTCTATTTAAGATTTTTAATAAATAATTGCTTTGCCATCTAACTTCATTATAATTTGTATATGTTGTTATAGTTACCACTGGAGTTTGTGTGTTCTCTGTCCTCAGCTCAACATAGTTTATTGGTTTGATTCCTTGCGTAAAAGGCCAAACAAAGAAACAAAAAATGTCTTCAACAAGTTATTTTGTTTGTATTTCATTGATTCTTGATTCTTGACTAAAATGAATTCTTCTAATTTTTGTTGATTTTCATTTTAATGATAGGCAACCCAAATATATCGAATGCTTGATGAGCCACGCGATTGTAGCAGAGGTGGCAAAGACCTGAAATGGTTATATCCAAAGGTACGTAGTTGCAAATCTAGTTCCTTTGATTAATAGTCGTTTTAGATATGGCTTTATTGATTTTAACCATTTGCTTTTGATTTATAGTGCCCTCAATAACCTGGCGACTGGGAATGTGGATACTATGTCTTACTTTATATATATAACATCATTCAGAATGGCATTATGACATATTTTGAACAAGTAATCGCTTCTTCATTCTTAAAGGATAATATTTTTAGTGTCATAATTCAATTGCAAATTAATTCATTTACTTGATTCATTATTTCATCTAAGCTTATTTTCTAATTTGTAGATTTTTGACAATGAAGATGCCTACTTATATGAAGACATTAATTTGATCAGAGACTTTTTGGCTGGACATCTTCTTCAATGTATACCAGAGTAAAGTTTTTATTTATATTAGTTAATTAATTAGTAGTATGTGTACGTAGAGGGCACATTTTGTGGTGGTTCTATATATTGTACATATAATTAGAGTTGTTGTTGTACATAGTATTAGATTGTTGGATAACATTTTTACAATACTACAAAAGGGACTTTTAATGACTATTTTTATGCCCTTTAGATGACTATTTTCAGGGGGTGTTTATGTGAGTGTCGTTGAAAATTCGAGAAAAGACAACTATTTTTAAATATTTGTAGTATCATAGTTACAACGATTGTTTTTCTAAAATAGACGTTGATACAATGACTATTTTTCTAAAACAGTCGTTGTAACTATTTTTTTCATTTTAATCCTTAATTACAACCACAAATGCCATTGGAAAAGTACTAACCCAGACAATTACATGTTGAATCTTCAAAGTGGGTACGTAATTGGTGGGTTACACAGGAATACATAACCCTTCCCTTTCTCAAATCTTACTTCTCTGTATTGATTAAATTGATAACTGAGAGAAAGTTTGGGGGGTTCAAAGTTATATTATTGTCCCTAAAATCTATCTCCTTTCATAATCTACAACTAGGAGAAAGCTCCACATGTTGAAGGCCTTAAATATTCAATTATAGAATATATTCTTTTTAATGAAAATAGATATGCAATTATTACTTTGAATCATTTACACAGCATACAACAACTGTAATCCCCTCATAATAGAAATAATTCTCTCCAAAATTGTCTTTAGAGAGAGTCCTAGACATTCATATGAAAGTCATCGCATGATTGGGCCCTATATACTCTACATCTATCTTTCCAAAATTTAGGGAACCATTTCTCATCATAACATAAATAATCAAATGAATAAAGTAAAACTATCTTGAATCTAAAGTCTTACATAACGCAATGATATTCCAAAATCTATAAAAGGAAGTAGTTATTTTCATTGAGTGGTATAACTACCGCCTTTGTACAAAAATTCATCAAAAGCATAAATATGACAAAGCATTATACCCACCATTTCTTGTAAAGGGGTGTATCCTATGACATGCATAAACTTGCAATAAGGAATAGAACTAATCAAACTTAATATACTGCATTCAAAGTAGCTATTGTCAAAAGGGCAATGCTAAAATTTTGGTTGCACTATTGTAACTTACAAACATCTACAGGCCCATCAATGTTGCCTTCAACTAGCAATGTATGAGAAAGAGTTCCCTTTGGTCCTTCATAATACATCATGTGAAACTCTTCATTGTCTTGTTTCAACTGAAAAGAGAATAACGACAACAAGTGTCAAGGATTTTATTGGAAAATCCATGAATCGACCATCAAACGCGTATGCTACATCACGTATGTATGAATAGTACTTTGCTACAATACATGTATATGAACAATGCTTTGCTACAATAATCGTATATGAACATTATTTTCTGTATGAACAGTAATGCCTAGTTATATTGTCCCTAAAATCTATCTCCTTTCATCATCTACAACCTCAAGACTAACAGTGATTGATGATCAAAGGCTCTTGAAACCTCAATGCTAGATGAACCTACCCTAACGAGTTCTCTAACCTATACATTGCTATCTTTAACAAAAACAACCAGATCCACAAACCATTCTCTAATGATTAACTCTCTAGCTTCCCCTATTACTACATAGAAGGGAAAATCACATGTTAATTTTTCTATCATGACATACAATGCATATATCATCATAAAAAACCATTGCAATATGTAAAAAAACCTCTACATATCATCACTACGCTATGTGTTGTAGAAGATGTCCTGACAAAAGGTCTCAGACCAAATTAATGTCTTCGATTATGTAGGGATCTTAATTACCAAAAATCCGTGCGTAAAATGGAGAATATGTTAACATAAATCAATAAATTGAATGAAATAATTAATAATTCAATTACATGAAAAGAAATGAAATTCAGTTGAGAATCAAGAAATGATCACCTGTTCAAAATTTGTAGTAAGGCCACTAAAAATGATGTTATACATATATAGTATAACATAGAAGCCACACTTAGTTTTCCCCGGTTGCTAAGGGCACTATACATCAAAAGCAAACGGTAAAAAAGAGTAAAGGCTTATGTGAAGCAATAGTCAATCGAAGAACTTGAATGTAAAGAACTTACCTTTGGCTGGAACCACTTTATCAGACCACTTTTACCTTCACTCTTCCTACCCATTATATAATATGTCTTCAGTGCATTGTAATAATTAAAATAATAAATAGAAGACATTAAAATAATTGAGTATAATAAAAAATCAATGACTGACAAACAAATTTACTTACGTGTTAAAAATGTTTTTGATATCTCCTTCTGGCTTGCGACCCAATGAGTCAAACCAAAAGATGACGTTGATCGAGGGACAAGGAACACAAAAACTCCAATGATAACTATAATCACATATATAGATTAAAATGGGGTTAGATAACATGATACTACTTAGCAAAGTGAATGTGTATAAATATATCAAATTAAGTTACTTGCCCTTCAACAATAGGTGCTAGATAACAAGGCAGCTGAGTCTCACCTATTGTATAGCCTACATAGCTTATCTTATCTTCCAACCTATGGTTATTAAGCCATGACATATTATCAGGACATAAAAAGCCATATGTAGTACTGAGCTCTCGTTCAACACACATTTTGTAGAAGCAGCTACCATATAAATGAAATGAGAAATGATTCAATAAATGTAGAAACCTAAAACTCCTAAATATCAGTGCATTAATTAAAGTTAAAAATTATAACTAAACTCACATGATTGCAAATGTGACTTATCATATGTCTATCTCCTCCAAAGATAAGAAATCTCTAATATCTTTGTTATCAAGAGTTAGATCCCATATGTTTTGATGATAAAAAAGATTGGACCAATGATATAAGAGGATATGATAACAAATGAATTTGAACAAAGTAAATAAATGACAGATAAATCATTACTTCAAGTAAGCATTGGAGTAATGAAGAAGATTTGAGAGAAAGAGGAAAGGAAGAATATCATTGGCAGTTTTTGTATATGTTTACTCGAGTGACTACTCGAGTAAGGAACACTGTTACTCGAGTGGGCACTCAAGTAATGTTGAAAGAAAATATTTTTGGAGGCACTGCTAAAATTTGGAAGAAGGTACTCGAGTCGCCACTATATAGACCATTAATCGAGTAACCACTTGAGTAACACATGAGAAAAGGCATTACTCGAGTAGCTACTCAAGTAACCAGGTAAAAAATCTTCCAGTAGCTCTAGGACAAGAAACGCAACACTTTACTCGAGTAGCCACTCGAGTAACCATGTGAGAAAAAGGCATTATTCGAGCGAGCACTCCAGTAATATGTACACTTATTCAATCCATTACTCAAGGGATCACTCAAGTAATCAGGTAAACAAAGAATAAGTACTCTCAGCCAAGAATTTGATGCAATTACTCGAGTGAGTAATCGAGTAATCTGCAAAGTTATTTGGAATTTACTTGAGGGGTCAACTGAGTAAGATGTGAAGAAAAGACATGGCCACTCGAGTAATAGGCTTACTGGAGGAGGCACCCGAGTAATATGTGAAGAGAAGACATGGCCACTCAAGTAACCACTCGAGTAATCAGGTATTTCCAAGGTTTGTGATGTATCTTACTCCATGACTTACCCGAGTAATATATTGTGAAAAATGTTGAATTACTCACTGCCGTATTTTTTATAGGTTTACTCAAGAGACTACTCAAGTAACAAGCATGATCACTCGAGTAGCCACTCGAGTAATGAAGTCCAGAAATCATGTGTTTAATCAAATGATTATTGATTTATTATTTATATGATTAACTCTTCATTGCACTAGTATTCTAAGTACATTTGCAGAAAAACAATGAAGTGATCATGCCAGAAGTGAAAAGTCAAATAAAAGTCTGAACGTTCATCTACCTCTGCCTACCGTAAACAGATAGTTTTCAAATTCAAAGAATAGTCAACCGTTGCTGCGCGACTCTAACAGACATGTTTGAATTGCTTCCAATAGAGACTACAAATCATTTATATATATGGAGCATTCAAAGAGCATACAACAACAACTGAGAATAAGCAATCACATATCGATCAACATACTCTTTGTGCTTTGTTTTCTTATACTCATTCATTGTACTTTAGTGATTATATATTTGCTCTGTGAGAGAGTTTTTCATTACAAACTCAATATTTGTTATTGAGACAACTTAAGGTTGTGGAACCTTGAGTTGAGGATTTGATTGCAACGTGTAAAGGGGAGCGAGTGTCCAGGTGAAGGAACTTGTTATGTACTGAGGTGCCAAGAACCCACTGAATTTTGGAGAATATAGTGAAACTCTCAAAGACGCTCTAAGGACTGGACAAGGTCAAAGTGGTTGTGGCCGAACCAGTATAACTCCTAGTGTACACTTCGGTGATATTTCTCTTTGCTCTCAATTGCTTTAAATATTCTGTCAATTTACTTATATGCAACGAAATTTCTAGTATCACCTAATTCACCCCTCTCTTGGATGAAACACTTGTACTAACATCAAGTCCATAATTATACAAGATTCTATGACCCACAATCTCACAAGGCATCTGCAAGTCGACCTTGTTAATGTCTTGATGAATATTTTGCAGTTGTGCCAATAAGGGAAATTTTATCACTTCTTCTTTTTCCTAGTAACACACAAAATAAAAATTATAAGTAGAATGTCAAGGATCAAGTAACATTAAGGTGTTTCCTACTATTGGAAGGACTGGCACAGTCTGAACAAGATGTTTAGGCCACAAGATGAAAGATCTTGTTGCCTGACCTAGTCTGGCAACCTCTTTATTAGGAAACAGGACATCTACACCTTCCTCCCCCTGTAGAACACTTGTGACATTGACCTTACATTGATCCTCCCGAATTTGGTTATTATAGTGGGTGGTGGTATGTGTGTATACAATAGAATTAGCAACAACACACAGGTATGAGACTTCCAAATATAGAGTGCAAGGTTCTCCAAGCTCTAGTGAAGGACCAGGGTCACCGTGTCCAACCTCTGGTGGATTGTAATTGTCTTTAGTGCGAGGAAAGGCTGGGGATTCCTATGTAAGAGAAATGAAAGAATTAATTAAAATAACATAAGGAAAAACTCAATATTATATTAAATGAAATTATTTACAAACCTGAGATCTAGGCTCCGCGTAACACATCCCACCTTGCATGTGAGACAACACCATCGAATTCATCTCACTACGTAGCTCACTAAACAACTCTTCTTTAAGCTCATCTTAAAGTGATTGAAGCATTTGCACCGCTAGCTTTGCTCAGATTTCCTCTCGAACCCTAGCCACAAACTCCTGACTCATTTCACCTCGTCCATAAGGTTGTGAACCTTGTCCAAAGTATTTAGAGAGACCAACTCCCCTTGACTCCCCTCTAACTTAACTAGGGTGATCTAGATTCCCAAGCGCTATTGCTAAGATATCCATCCTTCCAATTTGAGTGAAGGAACCCTAGCTGCTTTGCTCTTCAAGTTCATCCTACAGCATACAATAGATAAATAGAAAGTAATTACATGCAATCTTGTTAGGAAAATGAAACATACTAAAATATACTTGTTATTAAATACTCGCAATCCTTTTAATGACATTAGCAATGACTAGATTTATATATTTTTCTCCCTTTATCCTCCCTGCTTTCCATTTTTTGGGATGTGGGGGAGGTGATGGCGCCTGCATGACAATACTAGGATTTGCTCGAGCTGCTTCCTCCAATTTCTGCAATTTAGCCTGCATCATCTTCTTTTCGAGCTTCTGATAACCCCCACGCAACATGTAATGCAGATAATTGTTTTTAGCTCTCCTTTCTTTATTTGCTTGACTCAATTCCTATATAAACAAAGAATAATGGAAACTGAGTTAGTGATGTCAAGTAAATTCAACTAAAATGTTTAACACTAAGATGAACAAAATGTACCAGGAATTTGGGATCCTGCCGCGATGCCACAAACAACCTCTAGTCATTTAGAGAAAGAAAGGAATACTCTTTACAAGGATCTTTATGGCTCTTTGACCCTTGAATGTACTTGGTTGTGAGTGTGGACTTGAAATCTTTCCATCCCTCATGAACTTCCCCCATCCAGTGGTTTTACATCTGCCTCGTATTGGGAACATCATATGTTTGCTACAAAACAAAACATATAATAGTTATATATGAACAAATAGAAATAAAGATACAGATAAAAATACAACTTTACATACCAAAAATTATTCCTAAATCATAGACTTCATGTCCTTTGAAACTTCCCTCCAGGTAGGAATTAGAATGCTAACTTTGCTCCAACCCAAAAAGCCAACATAGCTAATGAACTTGTCTCCCTTTTCCCCGATTGGTTTCAAATCAGCATCAAATTCCATGTGAACCCTTACTTTTCTTCCTTATAATGTTTGACCAACGATCGCAGCTTCATGCTTCCTCTAACATTTTTCTTAATAGGTAAACCAGCAGAATCGCCCGAATTTGAACTTGCCATGATCCTGTTAAGAAATAAATGTGAGATATGATAACTAAATCGAAATTACATTCACACTTTACAATTCGAAATCTTACATTAAGTGTTTTCCTAAATTCCTTCACAATGATCAACTCTAGCTGCATATTCATCATCATCTACCAATTTTACTTCAGTTGGCATAGGTGGATTTATAGTGAAAGGTGGTGTGTCGTCAAGATTCACACTCGGATCACCATCATTCTATTTTTTACTTTGGAGTATAATAGACAATTTTTCATTTACTGGATCAATGATATAAAACACTTGTTTTGCCTGACTTGCTAGAATGAATGGCTCATCTTTATAACCGACTCTTTTAAGATCAACTGAGGTAAATCCAAATTGATCTATTTTAACAACACTATTGTTAACCCACTTGCATTTGAATAAAGGAACTCTCAACTTAGTGTAGCTTATCTTCTATACGTCTTCAATAACTCCATAATAGACCATAGACGCCAAAATGGGATTTTTGTCTTTCAAACTAGAAAAGTGCATTGATTCGGCTACCACTATCATCCTACTATTTTGCATAGTACTTCTATTATCCTGGGCTTTTGTATAGAAAGAATACTTATTTATATCGAAACCAATCTATGTTATGACCTCAAAAAAAGGCCCCCAAGCTAACCATTTGATTGTCTCAGACACATTGGTTTCATGCGCTATCTTATCATTGAACCACTCTATGAAAGTATTATTTTTCTCATTAGCTATTTGCATGTCATTTTTTCTTGGATATATCTCCTTCAAACTCTTTTTGTATTCGGCTAAGTATGGTTGAACTTCTTTCGTATTATTCAAGATATACAAGTGTGCTTGCAATACCTCTTCACGATGCATACTCTTTACTTTGAGCCCTCGTGTTCCCTTAATTGTACCCTTTTCATGACGAGATTGGGCCTTCAACCTTGATAGATATTCTTTGCAAAAGTCTATAGCCTCTTCAACGATATATCTTTCCACAATTGAGGCTTTAGGTCGATAAGGATTTTTAGAATACCCTTTTAAGTTCTTCATGTATCACTCGAAAGGGTACATCCACCTTAGATAAATTGGGCCACATAGTCTTACCTCCCTTACTAGATGAACTATTAAATGCACCATTATATCAAAGAATGCAGGAGCAAAATGCATCTCTAGTTGGGAAAGAATAGTATAACCCTCATTTTCTAATTCATCTAACGTTCCAATGTCAACAACTTTACTACAAATAGTATTAAAGAAACTGCACAACCTTGTTATCGTTCTTCACACATCATCTTTCATAATGCATCTAATAGCTACTGGTAATAGTTATTGTATCAAGACATGACAATCATGAGACTTCATTCCAACTAACTTCAAATCTTCTATTGACACAAGCCGGCTCACATTAGAAGAATACCCTTGTGGCACCTTAATGCCGTGCAAACACCCACACAAACTTCTTCTCTTGGCTTTTGACAATGTATACACTACTGGTTCCATATACGCTCTCACCATCATCTCTTAGTTGTGGATGCAGTCGTTCTCTTTTTCCCATTTCAACTAAGTCTAGTCTTGCACTAATTCCGTCTTTAGTTTCCCTGCTATCTGTAAAAGTGTACTAACAAGGCTATCACATACATTTTTTCCATATGCATCTCATCAATACCTTGTTTCACATCAAGACTAGACCAATATGGAAGATCAAAGAAAATTGACCTCTTCTTCCATATGTTCTTCTAACCCGTAGTCTTTTAATTTTTACTAAAAGTGATATTGATTCTTTCTACCTGACTATAAACCTCGTCTCTAGTTAATGGCTTTGGAGCCATTCCATTCTCTGGCAAACTGTTAAAACCCTTCTTTAGCCTACGGTACAGGTGGAACTGAGGAAGAAATCATCTATGACCAAGGTATACTGTTTTTCTACCATGCTTGAGTTAATGGAACTGTGTGCTTGCTACACATATGGGACATGCTTTATAACCCCTGACACTATAACCTGACAAGTTCCTGTATGCAGGGAAGTCATTAATAGTGATGAAAATCATTGCACGTAGCTTAAACGACTGTTTCTTATATGCATCAAACACATCTACACCATCCTCCCACAACTTCTTTAAGTCCTCAGTCAAAGGTGCCAAGTAGACATCGATATCGTTCCCTGGCTGTTTTGGTCCCAAAATCATCATAAAAAGCATTATATACTTGCATTTTATACACAACCAGGGAGGCAAGTTGTAAATCATCAACAGAACTGGCCATGCACTATGTGTTCTACTAAAAGTACCTGGGATTGATTCCTTCTGTGCAAAGCCCAAGCCGAAGGTTTCTAGGCTCGCTACCAAATCAATGATACATTTCATCTACTTTCTTCCATTGTGGAAAGTTAGCCAGGTGCCCAAGGTATTTTCCATCACAAACTCTATCATTATAATGCCATCTCAACTTCTTTACTTCTTTCGCATTAGCAAACATTTGTTTGAATCGCGGTATAATTGGAAGATACCACAAAAATTTTAAAGGTTGCTTTTTAATTGTCTCATCACCACACCTATTACCTTTCTTCACTTTGTATCTTGAATTTTTATATTTCGGACACTCACTTAAGCCTTTATACTTATTTCTATACAATACGCAGTCATTAAGGCAAGCATGTATCTTTCTATACTCCACACCTATCGTAGATAATATTTTCTTGGCCTCATACATACGATTTGAAAGTACATTATCCTCTGGAAACATATCACAACAATTCAAGTAACAATGTGAAACTACTATAGGACCACCCACAAGTTGTCTTTAAGTAGACCAAGTGCAAAATACCTGACAAGCGTGTATACTTAGTACACCCAGGGTACAAAGGTGTCTCTGCATCACTCCGTACACTATCTTATACAGGCAATTGTGCAAAACATTCTACCTCAACATCATGAATCATTTTCTCTATTCTATCATCATCTCCAACCTCCAAAACTTCCTTCTCATGGGACGCACAAGCGGTTACTTCCTCAACATGCCATAACCACCTTTTGTACCGAAGATTTATTCCATCACAAAATAAGTGATATCTTATATCATCAATATCTCGTAGACTCTCATTTAAACACTTCCCACACGGGCAAAAATACTTCCCATTTTTACTAGGTGCATTCATTCTAGCAAATTTAATAAAATCTTCCACCCCATTCTCATATTCTTCACTAGTTCTCAAAGCATTCATCCAACGGTGACCCATTTTACTACCACCTATGCCATTTTCAATAATACTCAATTTTAGACCAATTGTCATTATGATATGAATATGGATCAAGAAAGGGATGCCTTACACATTTTTTAAAAATTTTAGCAGCTTTTGTGCTAAAAAGTAAGACATCCAAAAATTCAAACAACAACCCAATTAACAAGCACAGAACTCTGACATTAGTATCTATTAGGTCTACCCAAATAGATTTAAGAGCATTGGAACTATAAGCCTCACAGACAGCAACATTTCCCATAAGGTATAAAACCATGATGTGGGGGTTTCCCAAACATGCACTAAGGCTTAACCACCTAGAATAATTGTTTAGCATATGGAGGCATTAAACAAAAAACTTTTAATCATGTTTTATCTCCCAAAATTTAACAATAAAAATGACAATACAATACACTATATATATATATATATATATAAGAGCTGGCATTTTTTACCCTCTCTGTTTCAACATTACAGCAGCATCTATTCCTAGTAAGCTCTACACTTACTTTATAGACAATAGCAAAAATGGATGCCTATTCATGATTATTTTCTAACATGATATCAACATGGCAAACCAGAGGAAATTATTTTTTGTAACTGACCCAAAACCAAACAATCACCATGTAATGACTAATTTTGCCTCAATGAACTTCAATTTTCATCTATCTATCACTATAATTTCTAGTATCTTAAGCAGGATTAGGCCTATAAGCTTAATAAACACTCCTAAAAGTTAGGATTCGATCCAATTCTAAATTTATGAATTAGAAAATTAACTTGGACATATTAAGAAAATTAAGTAAGTTAGTTAATTGGAAGAAACAATGATCAATTTCCTTAAAATATTTTATTGAATTATCTGTATTGAAAACCCCCTTATTGATGAAAACACCCTTTAATTTAAGGAATTAACAGAAGAGTTTAGAAAAAAGTTCTAAATCTGTGAAACAAAATATACTGTTATCTTACATTTATGATAAAAATAAATCAGTCAACTTTAGAAGTGAAGGAAACATTGAATAGAAAATATGCCCCATTTGATAACCATGCCATCTGAGTAAAAATATTTCCATGTGAAAAAAAAAATCTGACTAAAAATATATTGTGAGTTACCATATATTGATGTTGATACTAATCCTAACTCTAATTTTTTCTACCTAATCATTTAAATTATAATTCTTTCAAGTTAGTCCATCTAGCTAATAAAGTCACATGGATTAAATTTCCCCCCAATTAGCTTCACTTTCAGTTACTCTTCTCACTCAAAAACCACCCCCAATCAAAGAAATCAAAGGCAGCAAGAGGCTTATGGTTCTGACTTATTTTAGATTCTAGTGTTACATGTGGAATCTTGCCTCCCACAATGGAGTTTGCAGACTAAACAACTAAATTTCAACTCTGTGAAGTTGATTTTGCAAATTTGGAATTTTTGCATACTTAATGCCACTGTTGAACGAAATATATGCAAGCATTCAAATTTAATTTCTCCACAAAGACAGAACAAAACAGGCCAAGAATGTACAAGCTAGAGGGGATTCAGGGAATTACCAAGAAAAAGAAGGGAGTGGAGCCACCCACGGAGCCAAACTTAGAGTTAGCTGGGCTTTTTTGAATATCCACCTTTAGCAAACCCAAAACAATCACATGGATCAGAAAACAACAACACTTCACCTTTCACCTCTTAAACAAGTATGGTGAAGTAAACGAGAAGATTGATCAGTAAATACCTTGAGAAAGTTCATAGAAGGATATCGACCGCAGTGTATTCACAAATGGTGATAATTTTTTGCATTGCGAGTCATATTCAATTTCAAAATGGACAATAGATACACCAGCAGAGTTAAGGCTACAGTCAATCCCTATATACACAAAATAAATTAACTGAGCAAAAGAAAGTCACTGATATGAGAATATTTCCTAGAAATATTTGTTACCTGGTAAAGAAATTTTAGCTCTAAAGTGCTCAAGACCAAATACTTCTTCTACTTCACCACCAAATTTCAAATTATGAACTTCTCCCCACGAGATTTCTTTAATGCAAAGGGAGTGGTGTGCGTGAACTGATAGAGAAGTAGGAAGAGCGAGAGGGGCGGAGAGGTAGGATGCGACAGAGTTAGATGACGGGGCGGAGAGGGGGCCGGAGAATGATATCTGAGAAACCCAAGGAGAATTTAGTGGACACACAAGAGACCAAACAGAAATTAAGTGGATGCGAGTCAAATCGAAGGGAGTAACACAACGCTATAATGTCAAAAAGGGGCCGGGAAAGGGAAAGTAGGAAGCAAAAGCGCCCTAGAGGATATTTTTAGCATGTTTGAACGACTGTTAATGAAAAAAGTTGTTCAAAGCAAGCTTTCAACGACTGTTAACCAGAACAGTCATTGAAATCTCAGCTTTCAACGACTGTTCTTGTTAACAGTCGTTGAATTTTAAGTTTCAACGATTGTTTTCTCAAGAACAATCGTTAAAATGTTAGCCTTAATTATGAAAATGCCATCACATGATTTTCTACTAATGTTATTTGAAAACACACGTTAATTAGTGTCGTAAATTATACTTTTTATAGTAGTGTTATTAGATAGTGCTGAACTGCTATTGTTTCCATTCTGGTTTATGTAATATTTTCTTCTATCCTATTTCTACAGTTTAAATTTGTCAGACAGTGAAGTATATATATAAAAGGCCATTTAAAAAAAAACCTTTAAACGGCCTTAAATAAAAAGGGATGTAATAACATTTAGACGTTAGTTTAGACATCCCTAAATTAAAATATGGACGTGTAAACTTGGGGATCAGACTTTAGATATCCCCATTTTGAAGTG
The DNA here is from genome assembly GCA_963210345.1 of Inga oerstediana. Classification (NCBI taxonomy): domain Eukaryota; kingdom Viridiplantae; phylum Streptophyta; class Magnoliopsida; order Fabales; family Fabaceae; genus Inga; species Inga oerstediana. Next base: position 62,411,979 of record OY723401.1, on the reverse strand, counting down.
GGGACGTCTAAAGTCTGACCTTTAGACATCCCCACTTCAAACTGGGGACGTCTAAAGTGTCCCGCAAACTTTAGATGTCCCTAGTTTGAAGTGGGGACGTCTAAAGTTCAGCCTATACACTTCTCCTATTTTATGGATGTTATTGACAATTTTTTCTACGTCTCTTAAATAGACATCCCCCTGTTTTCAGACATTAAAAGACTTAAAAATGGATGTTAAAAACGTTTTTTGTAATAGTGTATGTCGCCGTCGAAAGTCAAAATTTTCAGTGGCGACATTAAAGGTCGTTGCTGAAACTCTATTTTTTTTGGGAAAATTCCAAAAACCTACATTGGAAATAGCAAAAGGACAATTTAGTACATTGAAATTGCAAAAGGACATATCAAGCGGTGTCAGACGGGCAAATGAATTTGGGATTTTGAAACCTCGGCTAAATGACGAAAATGCCCTTCAGCCCTCAGTCGGAATAACAACATAGGAGTTGTTAATGGCGAATCCAGAGTTGTTAATGGCGAGATCGATGGTGTTATTGGCCTTAGAACTTGTTATTTGTGAAAGAAGAAATTTGAGTTGTTAATTTCGAATCCAGAGTTGTTAACTAAGAGATGGGTGCTGTTATTGGCCCTGAAATTTGTTAAGTGCGAAAGAAGAAAATGGAGTTGTTAATATCGAATTCAGAGTTGTTAATGGCGAGATTAGTGGGGTTATTGGCCCTGAAACTTGTGAATTGTAAAAGAAGAATTGAAGTTGTTAATAACGAATCCGGAAGTGTTAATATGAGGATCATGCTGTTATTATGAAGTGGGGATGGAAGGCTGAAGGGCATTTTCATCATTTGGCCGAGATTTCAAAATGCCAGATTCTTCTGCTCGTCTGACACCGCCTGATCTATCCTTTTGCAATTTCAATGTACTGAATTGTCCTTTTGCTATTTCCAATGTAGTTTTTTGGAATTTTCCCTTTTTTTTTTGTAGTGGACCCGGACACATACTGCAATGCACTACCAAAACCCTATAAGTATGCATTGCACGTGGCACATGCATATTGATTAGCAGACAACGCCGTTGTAGTAAGCATTATTCCTTAAATTATATATTCTGAACGTGATCATATAATGGCAAGGAAGCCAAAAAATCCCTTTAGTAATGTTTCTTTTTTTTTTTTCTTTTTTTTTTTGCCAGTCTTTAGTAATGTTTCATAACATGTATGTTTCAACCCCTGGCTTTTCATCATGAATATATGAAACCAGATCTGGTCCACTATATTTTAGGTACAAAACTTCCTAGTCTCATTTCATTGTCTTATTTGAATGATTAACATATGAAACACGGACTCTACCATTTATTTAAGTTTTCTTCTTTTATAAGATTGACATATTAAACACACTCTAGATCCTTATACTTTTAATAAATTCTAATTTCATCCCTTATACATTTAATAAGTTTTGGTTCTTACACATAAGTTATCAGCAATCCAGTATATTTAACGGTGTTAAAACTAATAAGCTTAGATTTAAGTCGTTATAAAACTATAGGGATCGACATTTCAGATGGCATAATGTATATGGACGAAAAACAATTATGTGAAATTATTGAAACCAAAACTCATTAAGATGACATGATCTAGTGTGAATGGTGAGTGGAACTGGCGCCTATTTGAGCATGTTCTTCCTACTAATATTGTGTTGTACCTGTAGGACAAAATTCATGAATATATAATAAATAATAAATTATAGTATATGAATTTTCCTATATCATTAGTAGGAAACTTATAAGAATTACCTCTCACCATTGTTAAGATTTGATCAGAGCGAGAACTCACAACTTTTGATGAAAGAGAGTTGCAAAGGAAAGTAAAGAAAGAAGACAATAGTTAGGTCTATTTTTGACTAACTGTGAGACACAATGATGACAACTGGGTTAAGACCCTTCACCAGTCATAGAACCTCAGATGAGCAGACCAGGTTTTTTTGACGCTTGTATCAATTGGCTATAAACTCAATTATATATATTCCACCATAAAAAATATCGCTTTAATAGCCAATACCCTAACATTGTATACGACCTAAATCTGACTTACGGGTCATATTTAGGATATTTTAATTAATTGATTGATTAATAATAACCAATAATAATAATTATAATATATTAAAATATCTTACAGTACCTCACAGATTAATTGCAGGTATCAAACCTCCTTCTAGTGATGGTACCACAATCCGATTGCTAACTTCATTGCAACCTCGGCATATATAAAATTACACATAGGGACCAACATTTTGAGTGACATAATGTATATATACAGGGATAAAAAACAACAAAAGTAAAATATAAGGACCAAAATCAGCACTCATTAAAAATATAAGACTTTTAAACTGGGTTTAAGCCAAATGGATTCTGTCAACATTTCCATCATTAGAGGCGTACATATATATATAAATATAATTAAATACAATGTCTTGACTATTATTACTCTAGCAATTTGCAAAGTTCATTCACGTAATTGTGTGGAAAAGTAAGGACGTACGTACATGGAACTTTTACAATATCTCATGAAATGTGGAAACTGAAACATCAACAAACAATATTATATTTGTTTACTTTTTTGTGAAAGAGATAAGCATCATATATATGAATGTCATTCCTTGATGGTTAGTTTTTCTTCGGGCAATATGTTGTAATCTTCAAAATTTATTTTATTCAATTTCGGCTAGTTTGAAACCAATCAATTTAAGTTTCATCTTCCATTTCCAAAGCTCTTGTATTATAAATATATATATATAGTCAATATGTCGCTGCTATAGTTTCATTTGATTTTTAATTAATCCCTCATATACTTACTGTAGGACCTACTTAATTACCTAATTAATAATAACTAATAATAATTATCATATATTAAAATATCTTACAGTGCCTCGCAGATAATTGCAGGTATCAAACCTCCTTCTAGTGATGGTACCACAATCCGAGTGTTAACTTCATCGCAACCTCGGCATATATAAAATTACACATAGGGACCAACATTTTGAGTGACATAAAGTATATATACAGGGATAAAAAACAACAAAAGTAAAATATAAGGACCAAAATCAGCACTCATTAAAAATATAAGACTTTTAAACTGGGTTTAAGCCAAATGGATTCTGTCAACATTTCCATCATTAGAGGCGTACATATATATATAAATATAATTAAATACAATGTCTTGACTATTATTACTCTAGCAATTTGCAAAGTTCATTCACGTAATTGTGTGGAAAAGTAAGGACGTAAGGACATGGAACTTTTACAATATCTCATGAAATGTGGAAACTGAAACATCAACAAACAATATTATATTTGTTTTATTTTTTGTGAAAGGGATAAGCATCATATATATGAATGTCATTCATTGATAGTTAGTTTTTCTTCGGGCAACATGTTGTAATCTTCAAAAGTTATTTTATTCAATTTCGGCTAGTTTGAAACCAATCAATTTAAGTTTCATCTTACATTTCCAAAGCTCTTGTATTATAAATATATATATATATATAGTCAATATGTGGCTGCTATAGTTTCATTTGATTTTTAATTAACCCCTCATATACTTACTGTAGGACCTAATTAATTACCTAATTAATAATAACTAATAATAATTATCATATATTAAAATATCTTACAGTACCTCGCAGACAATTGCAGCTATCAAACCTCCTTCTGGTGATGGTACCTCAATCCGATTGTTAACTTCATCGCAGCCTCGGCATATATAACATTACACAAAGGGACCAACATTTTGAGTGACATAAAGTATATATACAGGGACAAAAAACAACAAAAGTAAAATATAAGGACCAAAATCAGCACTCATTAAAAATATAAGACTTTTAAAGTGGGTTTAAACCAAATGGGTTCTATCAACATTTCCATCGTTAGAGGCGTACATATATATAAATATGAGTAAATACAATGTCTTGACTATTATTATTCATTGGCCATTTGCAAAGTTCATTCACGTGATTGTGTGGAAAAAGTAAGGACGTACGTACATGGAACTTTTACAATATCTCATGAAATGTGGAAACCAAAACAATTACGAATAATATTATATTTGTTTATTTTTTGTCAAAGAGATAAGCATCATATATATGAATGTAATTCATTGATGATTAGTTTTTCTTCGGGCAACATGTTGTAATCTTCAAAAGTTATACTATTGAATTTCGACTAGTTTGAAACCAATCAATTTAAGTTTCATCTTCCATTTTCAAAGCTATTGTATTTTATATATGTAGAGCCGGGAAATCGGACCGAACTCGTCAGGCCTGCCCATTTAGGCCCGAGCCCGTTAATGGCAGGGTTTATGATTTAGAGCCTCTAGAAGGAGGCGTGCTTATAAACAGGCTAGCCTTGTAGGGCCGCAGGCTTAAACGGGCAAGCTGTAGGGTAGGCCCGTTTAATTTTTTTTATAAATTTGTATATTATTGTGCCACACCACCACACGGTCATATGTGATATATATATGACTTTATTTTGCGGGATTATCTTTTTTTTTCCAAGCACAACAAATTCTTTTATTCTTCATCACTTCATATTTAATATCTTTACTACTAAACAGAGTTTATAACTTGAAATAAATTGTAATTCTTAAGCTTACCTAATGTTAACCTCTCCAAAATATTATTTAATGTTTAGTTTATGATTATGACTTTATGTAGCTATTTATTTGATTGTAGTTGTGGGCATTAGTTCTTGACTTTTTAGACTTAGTGTTTGTGCTTTGTTAAACATGGATACTTGTTGTTGTTTTAAGTTAGATTTGATAACATTTTTGTTTTAAATTAAGTATTTTAGTATTCAAAGACATAAAAAACGAAAAACGACAAAAGGGACTAAAGCCCACAAGCTAGCCCGCAAGCTTTTGTTAAATGGGTCTTAGACCCTTTTTTGGAGTCGGGCCTAAACGAACTGGCCTATTTTCCCAGATGTGTATATATATATATATATATATATATTCCTTTTGTACATAAAATGTACATGGCTAATATGTGAGTGCTATATTTTCATTTGATTTTTAATTAATTCCTCATGTATTTATTGTAGGACTTAATTTGAGAGTTGATATTGATACTAAATGTAAGGCATATTTGACATATATTATCAATTTTTCTCAAATTAGCCTTATTGATATTCCCTCATCAATAATTAAGCATGAGAAGGAGGGAGAGACTTATGGAAAATGATTAGGGTATTCCAAAGAAAAATATAAAATATTATATCATCTAACTTAATTAACATCTTTAATATATTCAAATTAATTAATTAGGCCTTACATTATAAGGGCTAGAGGACTAGGTCCCTATAACGGTGTTTTATGATCATGTCCATATGGTTTCACATAATTTTAATCTGGCCCTTGTATTATCAGATCTTTATAATTTCACTTGATTTTTAATCACATCCTCTTAGTTTCAGGTAATCAATAAAAAATTAGAGAGACCAAATTAAGAATAAGGTGAACTTAAAATGATTTAATAAAACAAAAAAAACTACTAGGACCTTGCTAAAATCATGCGGAACTATAACATCATAAAAAGAAAAATTACAAAGACTTAATTAAGAATAGTCGAAACTGTTGGCCGGGATTTGTACATTACTTTTCTGATAATGTATAGGAGTGAAATTCAAACAATAGGAGGATATTTTTAAAGCCATATTTTCAAACACGTGACACTTTTGCGTGGATATCTTGCGTGATACAGATGTGTGTTTGACCTCGCCATTAATCAATATTTTCAGCACGGATAACGTGCAAAGTTTCAGGAATAATTATCATCCCAATCCTACAATTTAAATTTTATTTAAATTCAATTATATTATAATTCCGTATAAATAAAACAAGATATACAATTTTTTAAGAAAAAAAATATAATATAACTGAAAAATATACTGTCCTTATTATAAACAATTTTGCATATTTCATAATATAACATATTTTTCTCTAAAGCATCAATATTTTGCCACCTATAATATCTCTAACTAATTATAAAATTCCTAATTAATTAGCCAAACTCGTCTAACTTATGATTTTAATTGAGGATAATTTTAAAAAATAATTAATTTTAAATAACTTTATTAATTTATGTAAAGTTGTTATACTAGGTGCTTATAACAAGGACAACGACTGACCCGGACACATACTGCAATGCACTATCAAAACCCTATAAATAAGCGTTGCATATGGCATATGTTTTAGCAGACAAGGAAGTTGCAATAAGCCATATTATTCCTCTCAAATTATATATTCTCAACGAGATAATATATATAATGGCAAGGAAGCCAAGAAATCCATTAACAATGGACATTTCATGGATTATGGTGGCAGCCATGATTGTGTTGTCTTCTTGTTCCTCAAATCTGTTGGTTTTGGGAGAGGAGACATGGAAGCCGAGATGGACGAAGGAGGCGGCCGAAGAAGCACAGGTTGTGGCAGCCGTAGAATGTTCTGGACATGGAAGAGCCTACTTGGATGGTTTGGTTCTCAATAATAATGGCCATCGTCACTTGCCTGTTTGTGAATGCAATCTCTGCTATTATGGCCCTACTTGCTCCCAATTTGACTCCAATTGTCCTGCAAATGCTGGAAGGTTCAAATCTCTCCTCTCTATTACAATTTAAAATACTTTTTTTTTTTTTTAAATTTAGAGGGATAGTCACTGGCAGCATTAGGTTACCAATGGGGTCAAACTTGTGATCTATCACTTATTATAAGGGAGTTTTCATGCCACCACCGGCTGCAAGACTGTTGGCTAATTTAAAATATTTTGCACTATTGAGATCATATTTCGTAAGTGTTAATTTACATCTCATACCCTAAAGTAATTTTTGATGTATTTAGCACCACGAAGTTTTTTTTTTTTTTTTAACAAGACTGACTCAGTATTCAAAAGTTATTGTTGGTGAAAAACACCTTAAAAGTATTTTTTAAGTAGCACCTAATAGTATCCTAAAATTAGGGTGCTCATTAGTCATTGCTATTTAAAAGTTAACAAAATTTATGTTAGGTATTACTGAAAAAACACATAAGGGCACTAATTATATCAAAAAATTACTTTAGAAAACAGAGTGCTATTATGCAAATTAACCCTATTTTATAATGAATTCTTACTTTTAAGAGGCATATATAATGAACATATATGCATGAAGGATTAAAGTTTTGTGAGTTTGTTTGGTGTGTAGTGGGGATCCATTATTCTTGGAGCCATTCTGGATGAAAAGAGCAGAAAAGAGTGCAATATTGGTATCAGGCTGGCACAGAATGGGATATACATACCCAGATGGATCTTACATATCAGAAATGCTTGTGAAGTACATTCAAAAATTGCATAAATTGGTTGGGAATGCTGTGACTGAGGGAAGGTTCATTATATTTGGGGCTGGCTCTACTCAACTCCTCAATGCTGCTGTTTATGCCTTCTCTCCCAATTCTTCTTCTTCTCATTCTCCTGCTAAAGTGGTTGCCACACCTCCATATTACCCGGTAAGCTATACAACTCTTCCACCTGTCATTTACTACTCTGGGTCCAAAATATAAGACCTAGTTGATTTTTTTTGAAAAGATTAAGGAAGCTAAATAAATTACTTAATAATATTATATGTTATGTATAATTATATTATATATCAATTTATTAGTCAGACAAATTAGTTTAGAGAAAAATTGATAAATATAAATACTTTAAAGTAATTTAATTAGCTTTTTTAATCTTAAAAAAAAGTCAACTAAATCTTATATTTAGGACCGGAGATAGTATTATTACTCTTCTGTGAGCAACATATCTCCATGATATTGAATACTAGACAAAACTAACCAGTGACTCGATCACTTGGCTGTTTTGGTCAAGCAATTAGCCTAGTTTCAACCTAATCCAGTTTAGCCTAGTTAGCTTGATTTAATTCGGCTAATCCGGTGGGTTTTGGACGGATTGATCAGGTTTTATAATATATATGTTTTGCATCTTATGTGTATACAATAACGTTGTTTTGATAATTTTTTAATATAAAAAAGGAAATAATACATGGACCAAATTGGCCGGTGAGACTAGTAATTAAACTGGTGAGCCAAGCAATCTACCCGGTTTCAACTTAATTGGGTTTAGATTGATGTAAAGCCCCTTGAGTTGGACAGGTTAATTGGGTTGCATCTTATATATCTTTTTGCACCCCACAAGTTTAAAACACCGTTGTTTTGATATTTATTTTAAAAAAAGAAGAAATGATACATGCTTTTCTTTTTTACTCTGATTGTTAATTTTTGAGTTTGATTATTTTGAGAATAGAACTCCGTTTTGTAAATATTATTTTTTCATATATTTTAATTAAATTAAATTATTTTAATCATGACCATTTTCACCAAGATTTAACCCTTGAACCACTTTCTCGACCGGTATAAATTATAATGATTATAGTCTGATTTTCAGTACTTTGCATATCTTACAACGCTCTTTGGTACCAAGCTTTAGTTTTTAACCGTTGATCTTCTCATTCTCAATATGTTGTGTCATGTGAGAAGAATGTCAAGTAGGAAAATTATATTTTGGTTTTTTGAAATTTCAATCAACGACTTAAAAATTATATCACATCAATAAACAGAAAATTTGCTATAGATTATAGAAAATTCTATCACAAACTCTGTCACAAAAATGTTTGCATTAGATTTATATAATTTAATGGAACAGCCGCCAAATTTAGTGTAAAATCAGTTGCCAAATTTTACGGAACAGTCCGCCACGAAAAAAGCATATATTGTGGCATACATATTTTCCTTTGATTTTTTGTTGAAAATTTCAGTTGTTTTTTTTTAATATCACCACAATTATTGAAGTGTGGTAAATGAAACTTAATGGACAGGTGTATAGGCAACAAACGGAGCTTTTTAATTCATTGGACAACAGATTCGAAGGTGACGCATCGTTGTGGAAGAACAAGAATTTGTCTGAAAATGACACATTCATTGAGTTTGTAACCTCACCAAACAACCCAGATGGAAAATTAATGAATGCTTCTCTTAATGGTTCTAATGTTAAGACTGTTAATGATCTTGCTTATTATTGGCCTCACTTCACTGCTATTCCTTCTCCTGCTGATTACGAGCTCATGATCTTCACAATCTCCAAGCTCACTGGCCATGCCGGCACTAGATTTGGGTAACAATACTTTATTATTACTCTCTCCGTTTCTTTTTATAAGAATTGTCTTGTTCAAAGAGGTAGTTAAAATTAGTTAGGTGCAGTAAATATGAAAAAAAAATATTTTTGTTTTTCAAAAATGCCCTCATTTATGTGGAAGAGAAAGAATATGTTATATTGAGTCCTTTAGTCAAACATGATAATTAAATATAACAGTGATATAAATAATTTTTATAATTAAATGAGGGTAAAAAGGGAAGTTTACAAAAAAAGGAAAAAGATTTTCAGACATCCCTAGTCCAATTTTATAAAAGGAACATGGCATACCCAAGAATCATACCTTACAAAAGGGAACAGAGGGAGTATTAATTAGAATCCATTTTGCTACGTATCATTTTTAGAGTTGATCTAGATGGTTTAGATTTCTCACACACAAAATATGAAGTTAAAAATATGAAGTTAAATGTTTGGTTAGACTCAAGGAAAAGGAATATATATGTGAGTGTTTTCATCGCATGAGTATTGAGATGTGAAATATCTATTATATTCCTATAGGCATTGCTTAACAAACCATTTTTTTTACTACTCCATCTTGCTCTTGCACCTAATAACACCTTTACATAAATTGATAAAGTTATTTAAAATTATTTATTTCTAGTAAAATATCAAAATTTTAGAGGAGTTTGGTTCATTAATGAGAAAGATTTATAGTTAGTTAAGGATATTATGTGGGGGAAGAATAATGTTTTAGCTAAAACATGCTATATTATGAAACATGCGAGTTTCTTATAATAAAGATAGGAGGGGTACTAATTTTTAGCTTGGAAAACATGACATTTCACATATATATAGAAAGTTACTTTGTTGTCAGTGGGTAACTATATAGGATGGGGAACCATATCTTAAAAGTTAGTTGTTGAAGTGGAAGAAGGAGAAGTAACCCAATTAAGTACCCCATTAAGCATTCCATTGACTTGGTATATCATACCACCGAATCTCAATTAGTTAGAATCCATTTCACAAACCAAATGATGGACTCTAAATATTTTATCACAACCCTTCAATGTTTTTTGTGATATATATATATATATATATATTATTACAGGTGGGCAGTGGTGAAGAATGAGAGTGTATACGAAAAGATGTTGACATATTTGGACATGAACACAATGGGAGTATCTCGAGATTCTCAGTTGAGAGCTTTGAAGATTCTTGATGTGGTTCTTGAAGAAGGAGACGGCACAGAAATATTCAAGTTCGCATATTCAACCATGAAAAACCGATGGATAAGGCTTAAACACACATTGTCCAAATCAAATCGATTTTCTCTTCAGAAATTAACTCCCCATTACTGCTCCTTTTACAAAAGGGTTAGAGACCCTACACCAGGTACGTAACTAATTAATTATCAATTTGCATGGCTTTATATTATTAGTTGTATTGAATTAATAGTGGTTGGTGAATAATAATAATAGCACTTACAAATTATATATGTGTGTGTGTGTGTGTATAAATATATATTTGTATATTTTATTTTTTAATTTATAAATATTGCCATTTGACAATCAGTGTTTGTGAGGGGAGGATATACATTCATGACGTTCTTCAATTTTCACTATTTCAATGGTTAGGGTTTATTTAGTCAATTTCAGCAGTCTTCAACATTTGTTTTCAAATAGCACTAACACTGATTTGCCATCATAGTCAGCACCCCCATCAGCCTTCTTACCTGATCGCCAATTAACATCCAAATTTAAATTTGATTGAATTTTTAATTTGTAGGATAATTATTTGTGATCATTTAAATTTTGTTTGATGGACTTCAAATATAGAATTCGAATTTTGTATGACACAGCATATGCGTGGTTGAAGTGTGAGAGAGAGGAAGATAAAGATTGCTATGAAGTGCTAAAAGCAGCAAAAATAGAAGGTCGTCGAGGAAGTTTGTACAGTGCCAGCGATAGATATGTTCGTTTGAGTCTCATCAAAGGCCGAGATGACTTTAACATACTCATCAACCATTTCCAAAACCTCGTCGAATCTTAATTATGCTCTCTCTTTTTCTCATGTTAAAGTTATTTCATTAGACTCCTTTCTTAGGTTATTCTCTCATTATGTTTGTCCATTTAGCTTTAGTACTTTGTAAAACTTTAATTATTTAATGTCATTTTGTCTTTTTATCAATAAAAAAATTCATGTACAATATAATAGAGGCGGTCAATATATAATACTGCCTTCTATCATTGATATAAAGGTCTCATTCATACTGTAATTTGTACTATAAATAAGATTTTATATTAATGATACATCAATGTTACATATGTGAGTGTGTGAATAATGGTCGGATTCAATCCTTATTACATGTATCATGCATCACCTATGTTACATATTTCAACTTTTTAAACTTCTTATAGATGTTATAACTTTGACGAGTATGGAAATAATCTCTATGGTGAACGTGACATAGAATCGAAGGAGACGTTAATTATAAAATTTAAGTATGGGTTTTTGGGTTGTTATATATGGTAATGGGTGTTGGCCTGTTGGGTTTTAAAGAGATAACATAAACAAAAATTATGTGTTTTTGGGATAGAGATGCTGGTATGAATGTACGGTCTCATATATATATATATATATATATAAAAGAAAAAAACATAATATTCAAAATGACTATATATGAGGAAAAGTTGGAGTGTCATTTGTTAAAGAAAAAAATGGTATGTAGAAAATTGTTTAAGGTAGTTTAAACATGCATAAGTTTCTTCTCTAAACTCTTCTTCACTATCAAATCCATGCTGTAGCAAGAAAAATTTCAAGGTTCAAGAGAGAGTGAACATTAACTTCAAAAGAGAGAAAGCAAGAAAAGCCAAAGTTAACTTCCTAAACTTTAATCTTTAGTTGTTGTTGTTGTTGTTCGAATGATTGGTGGTTTTAAGGTTGATTTGCTATGGTTTGTAAATTTGGGAAAATGCTAACTAATATGTTTGGTATGATGGAATTAATCTTGATGGAAATGGAAATGGATATGGATATGGATATGAAAATGGAAATAAGGTGTAAAAGTATGTTTGGTATGTCATGGAAATGAGATATGATTTTTAGGTGAAAAGACCAAAATGTCCTTCAAATTTGTTTTTTCCAAAAAAACATCATTCAAAGAAGCCCAGAACTTTCTCCTCCCGAAAACCTGCACCATTTTATTTTTTTCTAATGTTTGGTATATCATGGAAATAAGTCCTAATTTATATGTGGAAAGACCAAAATGCCTTTATAATTGAAAAATAAAAAATCCCTCTCCTTTAAAAATTTTAGGCTTATAGTATGAAATTCTAAAAGAAGAATATACATTTTTTTAAAAATTGGAACCCGGACCAGACCAGGAACCGGACCGGTTCACCAGCCGGTTCGCCGGTTAGCCGGTTTTCGGGTCAGACCGGCCTGTCCGATCCGGGTTCCTGAACCTGGGTCTCATCATAGAAAGGGCAAGGTTGTAATTGAAGACATGGAATTGCAAATCTTAGCTATTTGGATGGAATTGAATTTGATGGAATTGGCCTCATTTGGCTTCCATGTGGAATTAAATTCCATGAGCATTTCTTTATACCAAACATGCACAACTCATGGAATTGAATTCCAATTCCAATTCCATACCTTCAATTCCACCATACCAAACGGCTTCATGGAGAGACATGGGTTATAAAAAGTTATATTCTTTGTGTTTTAAAGGTTACATCTATTCCTATGTAATTGTACGTTTAAGGGTTGTATCTATTCCTATGTAACCGTACGTACACTATATATATAAGGTGTGAGATTAAGGGAGAGGGCTAATGATGATATAATACACAATTCTCCCTCTAAAAGATTTTCTCATAAAAATGTTCTCTTCTCTTCCTCTCTTTGGTGTATTTGCTGTGTAGCGTGATCGGGGTCTGCATTGGTGCTCTGGTTTCGTGTGGGTACTTCAGCGAGTCAGTCGGATTCCAGGTACGTTCGAAATTCTTACATGGTATCAGAGACAGGTTATTATTATAGTTATCATATATGTCGGATATGAGTATTTAAAGCATATAGATAATTTAATTTTTTTTTAATTGATGCATAAGATGCCAAGTTGCCAATAATGTGTTTTTCTTAGGCATTTGAATTTACTCCTGATATATATAGAATTTGAAATCTGCTTATATGGCTGTATATAATCCGTTCCCACGGTTTCCTCTTAGAAATTATGTGACTGAAATAATTGTTTCGGTTTTGTCATGATTTTCTGATACAAATTTATATTCCCATATGAATATACAAAATGTTTGTTTATGTAATCATGGTCTTCATATTATGATAGTATGGTAATTGGTGGCCATATTATAATATTATGATGTTATGATCTCAATACTTTCATTCGCCAAAAGATGTGCTTTTGCTTCCCGGATGAATATGCAAGATGATTAAGGTATTCTTATATTTTTGTTTTCGCTGTGTATGAGTTACTGTGTTTGTTTTAGTAATTCATAAAATTTAATTCTGGGTTCATATGAGTTGTGTCTCTCTTGCTTGAGATAGCGTGCTTTAACTTCCGAAGAAATTTGCCACTGGATTTTTTTTCCTTGCTTCTTCTTTGTTCATGGCCCTATGAAGTTATTTGCTATTTATCATTTGCTCGGACAAACTATATGCAAATCAATTTTGATAATTTAGTTTCATGATTCTGTTTATCTAAATAATTTAAAAGATCCTTAGTTTCTTGCTCTTCTTTGTTCACACATGTATGCCATAATCCTGTTCATTATATATGTTTCTGAGTTTCTCATCCGACTGTATATGCATTTATAGACATAGAATATATTTATAGAATCCCAGAACAAATGAAAATTAGCGGAAGCACAAGGTATACTGAGGACTATTGATCTTTAAGATAGGATTACATTAAAAAAAAAAACAAAGAAGACCAACCCAAAACTATAAAGAATCCTCACAGGAAACTTCTGGTGACAGGAATCCAGGAAGTTCTCTTTCTGAAATTGGGTCACAAGAAAAAGGTATTTTTAGTCCATGAAATTAGTTCCATTGCTTGTAGAGCTCGAAAAAACAAAGATATAGACACTAAGAAAACGAAAAACCAACGTCAAGAACACTGGCTATGGAGGAGAACGAGTCTGGGCCGACAGACCTGACCCGTTGTCATCGGCCGGATCAGAATGACCTGCCTGGAGGTCAAGGACGACCAAAACGACATGTCGTTTTGGTCAAGTCCCAACATGACATCTCCCTCCCTTAAATGAAACGGTGTGTTTCATTGTTTAAAAAAAAGAAAAATCTGGAGAGTATGATGTTGGGCTCCTTATGGGCTGGGCTGAAAAAAAAAAACAGATGCAAGGCATATGGGTTTCAGCTTGACAGTTTTCTGGGCCATTTTTCTATTACAAAAGAAAAAGGCATAAAGCTTTTCATTTTCCACCAGAATTTTTTACTTTTTTTTTTTTTTGATTGCATCGGCGACCGGGATCGAACCCGGATGGGGGAGGGGGGAGAAGCGCCTAAAGGTGCTTCGGTGACCATCGCGCCTAAAGGCGCTGGTCAGAATTTTTTACTTTGTCCTCCTTCTAGAGTCGCGTGTATGAGTTTTTTGACTCTAATTGAGACATAGTTTGTTTCTAAAAATTTATAAATTCATTATCTATACTTTGACAGACAATATGTAAATTTTGAAATATTATTTGGATCTATTTTGCACATTTTCAGTGCTATTATAATAAATTTTTTTTCTTAAAATATTTGTAATGATTTATTCCATTTTACTTGAGATAAATATGAGTCAAAAGAGATTTTTAAAAGCACTAAAATAAAATTTATTTTATTCTTTTGAATAATTTTTTTATTGAAAAACATATATCTAAACTTGAACTTAATGGCTTTAGAAAATAAACAAGTTTTCTAGTTAAAAACCATTGAATGTTGATCCAAAATAAATTACTTAGAGAAATGTGAGCCTCTGAGTGACAAATGAAATATGGATTTTTCGATTGGAATATGAGATCGAGTGACAATCTAGAAGGAGAATTTATTGAGAGAAGATCAAGATGAAAGAGTTCAGAGTAAGGTTATAATTAATCCTTAAATGGAATAAGGGAAGTAACGGGTAGAGAACTGAGAAAATCATGCCTAAGAAGGACTTGAATTTCCTGAATCTTAAAAAAAAAAAAATCAATGTCAAGATTCGAATCCAGAGCAACCTAAAAGGAGGTAAAAGTAAAGGATCAAATACTGAGGAAGCAATGTCAGATCAAAGTGAAAGAAAATCTCAAATGGAGAGATTTCTTAATGTCCAAACTCTGGATCATGGTGGAGTTCAGGAAAATATTACTCATTGGGTAAAGAGTAAAGGCCCATCTTAAGTGAAGAATAAAGTCCTAAGCCTAGTCCAAATTCCCAATACTTGAAACTAAAGAGTTTTAAGAAGAAATACAAAATGTCTCTATTAGGAAACAAATATAGTTTGAATAAGATATATGGGATATTTCTTTTAAAAAATTTGAAAGATTGTTGAAATAATAGGAGACACAAAATTCTTGCAACTTTAAAAAAAAAATAAAGCTACTGAGAACCTATTAGACTAGGTTTGAGAATCATGTAGACTTAACCCTTTAGAGGAAGTATTTTTGGTTAGAAATTAAAATGTGCATAAATGAAATGTCTAGAGAACTTAGAAAAACTATTAAGTTTTCCCAACTCCTAGATAAGAGGTTAATAAGACATTATGAATATAATGTGATGAAAGTATGAAGAAGTCAAAATACCCTTTATGAGTGGGAGCTCATGAAAAATGAGTCTTTCAAGAGCTTTATATACTCTATCTAAGTGGGAGTTTTTAGAGAATGAGTCTTTTGAGAGTAATAATTGAGTTTGTTATTTAAAGTACTTGTATGAAATTCTTGATAGAAAATAATGGCATAGTTGGAATCTGTGTGATGGGAGGTACAAACGTATTCTCCTGATCATAGACCCAAAAATGTTGTTATTTTTCTAATCAGGAATAATACAAGTACATGATGTTGTATACTTCAATGTGTTATATTATTGATAAGTTCTTGGATTAAATAAATTATGAATAATCCTATGTGTAGGATAATTTGAGTGGCTAAGCCAAGAGAGGCTACCAAGAACATAATTTGTAAACTAAATGGGGACAATCAAAATATTTGGTATTTATAAAAATAATTTGTTGTCAAGTCATTGACAAATAGTCATGGTAATACCGAAGTTGAGATGTCAGCTTAGTAAAGAAAAGGTTACGAGACCTATATGGCTTGACAAGAAAAACAAAATAGTGTGAATTGCCCTATAAAATTGTATAGTAGTGATTCAATCTTTCTTTCAATAAATTTCTTTGGTTGGTAAATTCTTTGTGCATAATTGCATTGCTTTTTCTTTTGATTTAGGTATTGACTTAAATATATGTCTTACTAGTCAGAGGTATAGAATTTGGTTCTAGAAATAGCATAATGAAAAGTTTTCAGAAAGATACTAGAGCTAAGTTTATATTGCAATTATTCTATTTCATTGCATGTGGTCCTATAAGTTTGAGGGTGAGACACAGAGCTGGGTAAATTATTACCTTTGTTGATGATTTCTCATGTTATTACTTAATTTTATACAAGTCTGAAGATTGTTGCTTTAGACAATAGGTAAATGAAGTTCGAGAATCAATTGGATAGGAATTTTAAAAGTTCCACGAACTGATCAAATGAGTAAGCATCTATTTGACTAGTTTTAGTTAGCTCTGTGGAAATAAAGGGATAAACAAATAGATAACTATATGAGGAACTCTATCACCAAAGAAAAAGAGTTTAAAAAGGCATGATGGGATGCTATTAGACATGATTAAACATATTATGGTTCATGTTATCCCCCTAAATATGAGTGGGAGAGTATTAGCTAGTCCACTTTTGGTGGATTAGTACACATGCACACATACTTGGTTTCATCAAGTTATGTGGACTTGGGTTTAACCATGTACCCTCTAAAGGAGTCACTACCATACCCTATAAATAAAAGTTAAATATGAGTTTTCATATACCACAAGGGTCAGTTGCAAATTCCTATAGTGATTGTAAGTGGGAGCTCATAAGGGTTAAGTTTTTTTTTAAGAGTGAAATGATGATAGAGTTATGACCAAAACGAATTGAAAGGTACCACATTTTTTGTGAATTAGTTTTCAATTAAGGGTGAAACTAATCACATTGCATCTTTTTGCAAGACGCAAGGACAAGGCAGTACAGAACATACCAATAATCCTCAATTATTTTTGAGAGTGGGAGCTTAGAATGGTCAATAAAGAGACCAAACAAAATAAATATGAAATGCAAAAAGCTCATGAGAAAAGAGATAATTGAGAAACATGTTCATGGTTATTCTAAAAGAGGATGATGAGTCACATTCTGTACAAGAGGCCATGTTAAGGGAGAATGGAAGAAAGCAATGAAAAGGGAAGTGGATTCTTTAAGAAAGAATCAAGTTGAGAATCAGTTGATCTACTGCCAAGTCAAAAGGGCTATTGAGAACTAGTGAGTTCTATAGGTTTAGGAGAAAAGTGAGTAAATCAATTGACATGTATAAGACTTGTTGTTACAGAGGGGTATGCATAATAGGAAGGCATTTTTTTTCTCACCTATTGTGCATTTAAATTAGATTTAATATGACAATAGTTAACTATTTGAATTTGAATTTACATTATGTGGATGTAAAACAAACACTTTGAGTGATGATCTGGATGAAGAAATCTATATGCAATGACTATTAGATTTCACTAAAAGGAGTATTTGAAGTTTTACATAGTGGTGACTTCATGTGTTTTTTGTAGAAGTCTTTTTTTGGATTGATACAATTGTCTAGATAGTGATGTTTAATGTTTTGAAAGAGAGGTAACCTAATGAATTTTTCAAATGGTTGAAGAGAACCATTGGTAAATAATTTGTGATGATATACTATTGGCCATATATAGTTTGAATTAAGTAGTGTCTGTTAAAGAATGGTGCTAGTAAATTTTGTAAAAGAAGTTTATCGGTAAAGAAGTTGGATTTAAGATCTAAAGAAATAGCTTAAGAAGACTCCTCTCTTTGACAAGAGAATTACATTCAAAAGATTCTTAAGTTGTTCAAAATAAGTGAATGCAATCCCATAGATACCCTAATGACTTTAGGAGTGAGTTTGAGTCTTGATAAATTTCTCTGATTGAACCAATCAAGAAGATAATGGAAAAGAATGTCCATATAAATACTTTTAGCAGTGTGATGTTTGCAATGATATATATAAGACCAGATATATACTCATGGTAGGACCTGTGATTCGATACTAGTCTAACCATTGTGAGAGACATTACATGGTTTCACAAAAGAGTCTTGAGATACTTGTAGAGTACCTTGATTATGCATGTTCAAAACATGTTTTATGGTAGTACAAAAGGCTATATGACTAGTAATGTTCATAGAACATGTGAGATTTGAAACAGAGAATTCAAATCTAGTGTCAAAGTATTGTGAATACACGTAGCAACTATTAAAAAAAGACTCTAAGTATAATAGATAGACTAAATGCAAATGTATAGCTAAATGAGAGATGCTATAGGACATAAAGTTGTTGAGCAACGTATTCATATGCAAAATCCCCTAACTAAGCCTAATGACCAAGGACATGTATGAGAAACATATTAAGTCCTTTGGCATACATATAGTATGGAGTAATGATACTTCATTTTGGCTTTTAATGTGTGTGTAAGTATACAATGTCTAGTATGTCGTACAGATTGGTGAGGTCGTCTTTCTCACACAAGCAACTGCCTTTGACATTCAGGAGGAGTGTGCAAAGATAAGACAATTGTGTTCACCAGTAAAGTAGCAAGAGTGCTAATTTAGTAGAGAAAAAACACAAACTATGTCACCTCAACTTAAGTGCAGTAAGTCGAGACGAGATCCTTGATTGTAAAAATCTGGATCAAATCTTGGAAACCCACATCTATGATACCTGTTGCCAGACAACAAATTCTTCAAAATTGATGTCATGTAATATGAGTAGAGTTGAGGAATTTGGGTTTAGATACTGGGAGTGTCTAGACTTAAATCTGTACGATGTTAATGATAAAATCAAACGACATGGGCTCTTAAAGTATAAGAGTAACATCGTAGTATGTGATTCATACCACATGTGCTAAAGAATCGCAAATAGGAAGCAAGTGAATAGATCCTTGCTTTATTGATATGTGAGTCCCAGAAAGGTTAACCCTTCATCGATGTCCTTTGACTTTGACATTATTATGGAAATATGTTTCAACGTCTGCTACTTTAGCATTTTTTCCTATGATCATGATTGATGCGATCTAAAGGCATTATGTTAGGAAAGCAGTTGATACATATCAAAGTGATATATGGGCAAAAGAAAGATTATTACCTGAAATATACATATCTATGATGGTGTCTAAGACCAGTCCCTTATGATATTATTTTGTAGTTTCATAAGTGTAGACACTATGAATATACGAAAGGCAATCTGAGTTTTATATTGACTCAAGAGGGATTAGATTGGCCATGAGTAAAGTGTATATTGGTAAATCTAGGATTCAGGCATTATATCAATATCGAGCTGCACTACAGGGTTGTCTTGTGCTAATCTCTATAAAAAGGGATTTCTAGTACAAAGCGCCCAAATGGAGACGTCATGCTTACGCGGTCATGACAAAACACCTAGTATGAAAGAAGTAAGAGAAAGAGACTTGACTCATAACATCTAATCCACCAAGTGTGAGTGGGAGATGTTGGAATATACTAGTCTACCCTTGGTGGATTAGGGCCTAAGCCCAATTCAAGAGGGGCTTCATGGAGAGACATGAGTTATAAAGAGTTATACCCTTTATGTTTTAAAGGTTACATCTATTCCTATGTAACCGTACGTATACTATATATATAAGGTGTGAGATTAAGGGAGAGGGCTAATGATGATATAATACACAATTCTCCCTCTAAAAGATTTTATCATAAAAATGTTCTCTTCTCTTCCTTTCTTTGGTGTATTTGCTGTGTAGCATGATCGAGGTCTGCATTGGTGCTCCGGTTTTGTGTGGGTACTTCAACGAGTCAGTTGGATTCCAGGTACGCCCGAAATTCTTACCGTTATGCTGCCCAAATTTAGTATAATCATGTTTATAAAGTGATTATATGGTTAACCAAGTGATTTGGAGTGAAAAGAACTAAGCCTTGAAGTTGAAACAGAAAAACACATTTTTTCCTTAAGAACACTAATTTCGTCCAGGGGTTGAATCAGGGGGAAGGAGTTAGATTTTCAAAAATCTAATGATTTCATTGGATTTAGAAGGGAAAATTGTGTGGGAATGTAGGTGTTCATGACTTTTAGAAATTTGTATACAAATATGGAAACTATTGAAGTGCAAATGCATTCTGTTTGGTTATTTCCTGTGAGGCAGTGTTGTTTTGGCATGCATTTCGTTGAACAAATCAAGTCAAAATGTAATGAAGATTTCCAAGATTAAAGTAGATATATAGAACTTAAATTTGATAGGTGGTTCATATTTTTCTGACTTGTACACTAAGAGATATGAATTTTCAAATTTAAGCTCTCTTTCTGGACTTAATTCTAGAATAGCAAGGATTTGTGCAATTCTGGAATGTTTTTAGTTGTAGATGGTGGTAGTTCATATTTTTCCTATGTATAGGACACAAATATCTTTCCATAAAACTTGGAATTGCCCTATTTTTATTTTTTTAGAATTAGTTATGATTTTTGAAAGTTCAACCAAGACACAGGATAGCTTCTTGGCCGCAACCAGAAGATTCTGCCTGTAGCCAAAAACCTTCTGAGCTATTTTTGGCAGTATCCAGAGGATTTTTTGCCATAACCCAAAACCTTCTGACCTACTTTTGGCCATAAGCAAGGACTTTTGCCTATAGCCAAGACCCCTATTTCAGCATGTTCACCTTTTTTATTAGTTTCACTTCTCCAATCCCATGGGTGCTTGTTTGAGCTTCTAATAGATGTCTAAATAGCCCAAAAGATAACCAATACCATGAGTTTAAAGTAGTACATGAATGGGTATCATCCTAATTCTTGTACATTTAATATTTTAAGACCAAGTCAGGAGCCGAAAGTTGACATATTTTATAAGGCACGTGATACAGGGATGATAGAGCTTTGAGGTAGGAATATTATCCTTCATATATCATGCCATAGTTAATATGATTGTGTGGATGCAATTATTAGTACTTTTAATCAACATGGTTTGTCTAGAAGGGGCAGTTAGTACTGGAGGTGCACTTACACTTGGAGTTAGGTAAAAATCCAACCGGTATATGATTAGTGGGGTTGGGCCCTACTCATGTATGCATGACAATGATATGTTATATTGTTCATTAATTGGTGCATACATGTCACATATCATATTTACTTTTCGCATTTTATATGAATGGTAGCATGTTTTTACTGGGATTCCGTAGAATCTCACCCCTTTTTCTAAATAAAACATCTCAGCGGGTACCAGTAGATCAAAATGCATAGACGTTGAAAAAGGAAAGTAACAGGCATGTGTCTCAAGGTAAAGACAAAGTCTGTGGTTATAGATAGTCTATGTTTAAGACACTTTTGGACATTTTGTAATAGTTATATATATTGTCGCATTCTGTATGGATGACTCTGGACTGTAAACAATTACTTTTATTAGTATATATGTACTTTTTGGTATGCTTATGGAACTTGGTTTCTATTACTCTATGTATATCAAAATGGAAATGGGTGTTGACATTTTTAGTATCAGAGCCCAAAGCGGTTCTGGTAGAGCTAATAAGCAGTTCTGGCATTATCAGAATGGTATACTGATATGGTTTTGTTTGTATGGCGACAGGTTTATGAGTAGCAGTACCAGTGAGTCATTTAAGGATGAGACATTAGTGAACCAAAGTTCACCGGAGCAGAGGATATCCGATGAACAGCCGTACATAGAGTATTATGGACTCGATAGGGTACGCATGAGACGAATGACACGGAAGATCATGTCGAAGCTGCTAGTGTACAGTTAAAAGCAGAGGACAACATCCTGATAAGTGTCACATGTCAGGGAAACTATGGAGGATCCAGATGAGTTCTAGAGTAAGATTTTAATTATGAGCCGGAGGAGATCCAAAAAGATGAGCCGAGCAATGGTGAGTTTCAGGCGGAGCTAGTGTTGGTGTCGTACAACCTACAGCCAGACTTGAAGTTGTCATACCACCTCAAGGCTAAATATCACAGGGCACTACAGGAGCACGACATACCTAAAGGCTGATATCTTGCATTCCTAGATGGTGTAGTGTCTCTACATCAGCTTTAGATACCGTTAGGGGTCACAGTGTCTGATATGTGCTGGGTTTGTTCCAAGATGTATTTCTTCCCGGACTCAGCATATTGGCACTGGCAAAAGAATTTTATTGTTCAACGGGGCCCGAAGGCGAACTTCTGGACATTTCAGAGGCACATCACTAAGCTAGTGTGGGAGTTTATATACACCAGGTGATGTGGGGCCATGCAATCTATTTTGGTGACCAGAGGTTACTAGCACACACTACGAGTTAAGGATAGTCAGGCAGAACCGACAGATAGAGAAAGGGTTAACTAGAGTCAGAATTTTTGGAGGGTATATATAGGAAAATGTAATGTAAAAGGACTAATATGTCATGTATAGTAGTTTATAAGTTATCTAATGCTTCTGTTTCTCTGTAACTACTGTAAATAGTTGTTGTATGCTATGTATGACATATTTGTGTACCCTTACTTTAATGAAATGACAAATGTGCTTGCTCTTATATGAAATGTAATTGTTCTCTATGTTCATGAAATTTGAAATATAGAGATGATGTGAGGGAGACAACAAGGTAGAGGCCGAGGAAGGGGTCGGTATGGTAACGATGAAGAAGGACATGGTCCTAGACCAGATCCAGTACAGCAACAAATACTAGACATGCTGGCATAACAGCAAAACACTATGAATGGAAAAAGAGATGAACTTCCAGGGGTACAACAAAGGCAAGATCATTTGGAAGATTGCTTCGAGGAGTTGATCCGAGGAAATGGTGAGGAGGGAGTACATGAGGAACCTCCACCAGAGGGTGATATACCTAAGCTTGAAGTAGACATTCAAACCTGGCTAAGCAGATTCAGTAAACAACAGCCACCTATGTTCAGGGGTAAGTTTGATCCTCAACTAGCAGAAGATTGGTTGGCACGTTTGGACAAGATTTTTTATATGTTACAATGCTCAGATGAGATGAAAGCTTGGTTAGCTATATATACAAGTTGGAAGGCGATACTGATCATTGGTAGAAGGGCATAAACCTTACTTTGAGGGGAAGGAACATTCCTATCACATGGGAATTATTCCAGGAGAAGTTTAATCAGAAGTACTTTCCACCAACTATCAGAAGAGAAAAGGAAAAAGAGTTCCTGTGTATTAAACAACAAGATCGGGAGAGCTTTAATGATTATTTAGCCCAGTATATTTGATGGTCGTGATACTCGTCATACCACTAACTGAATGATAATGAAGAATGGAATGCAGATATGATTGAAGGGTTGAGACCCAAATTCAAAGAAAAATGGATTTCTCAACATTTTACCAAGTTCAGCAAAGCGGCAGAAGAGTGTCGATATATTAAGAAGTGTATGTCAAGTATGGCAACACAGACTAGTAATAGAGGTGCTTCTGGAAGTGATAGCTCAGCATAGAAGCGAAAGGAACAGAGTGGATTTTTCAGAGGGGATCATAAGAGATCAAATCATTCTTAGGGCCTGGAAGCAAGAATTGTTGGCGTTGTCGAAAGCCACTTCACCTTGGTAGACCTTGCAGCAGGATTCCGTTTAGGCCAGACCCAAGTAAGCCACTTATCTGTTATCATTGTAATAAGCCGGGACATATGGCCAAGGATTGTCTAAAAAAGTAGTAGCTGAAGGAGACTAGACCCAGAGTTTCAGGCAGGGTCTACACACTGACACAAGAAGAAGCCAAAAAGTTTCTGGAACTGATTTAAGGTATGATTCCTCTGAATGGCAGTCTAGTGCATGTTATGTATGATTTTGGTGTAAGCCATTCATTTATTGCATATGACTGTGTGAGATAGTTACATTTACATGTATATAAATCCTCATATGATTTGGTTGTATCTATACCTAGAGGCACTCAAATTGTAATGGCCAACATTTTTCTGAATTGCATGGTAAATGCTGAGGGACATGAATCGATTGTAGATCTGATTTGTTTGACACTGTAAGGGTTGAAAGTGATTTTGAGGGTTGATTAGTTGACAGTGAATGGTGTGTTATTGGATTGTAAGCAAAAGAGAGTTATATATATGAATCCACAATCGCGAGCTGACACATAAATCACTCTTAACCTTCTCTCCGCAGTTAAGGTTGAGAGATATTTATAGAAAGGTTGTCAGAGGTATATGGTATTCTGCTCTATGCAATCAAAGGCTGGTGTAGCCTTGGAAAGTATCCCTATAGTGAATGAGTTCCCTTATGTGTTTCTGGAGGATATCGGTGGATTACCTCCAGACAGGGAAGTAGAGTTCTCAATTGATCTAAGGCTTGGAGTGGTTCCAATTTCTAAAACCCCATACCATATGGCTCAAAGTAAAATGGCGGAGTTAAAAAAGAAAATTGAAGAGCTACTTAAGAAAGGGTTCATACGACCTAGCGTATATCACCTTGGGGTGCTCCAGTACTTATTATCAAGAAGAAAGAAGGACGCCTGTGTCGCTATATTGATTATCGAGAGCTGAACAAGGTAACCGTCAAGAATAAGTATCCACTCCCTAGAATTGATGACCTACTTGATCAGTTGTCTGGTTCTAGCATATTCTCAAAAATCGATTTACGCTCGGGATACCACTAGTTAATGGTAAAAGCAAAAGATGTATTGAAAACTACTTTCAGAACCAGATATGGTTATTACGAGTTTCTAGTGATGCCATTCGGCCTAACCATTACACCTGTCGTGTTCATGGACTACATGAATGAAATCTTTATCAAGGATATACTGGTGTATTTGAAAAGTAAAGCCAAACACGAGCAGCATCTGAGAACTGTGTTGAACATATTATGGGATAGGCAACTCTATGCCAAGTGAGCAAGTGCGAATTTTGGCTTTCAAAAGTAAAGTTTTAGGCCATATTGTCTCACAGCAAGGGGTCTCTGTTGATCCAAGTAAGGTAGAAGCAGTACTGAGTTGGAAGAGACCAGAGACTGTATTTAAAGTGCTCAATTTTTTGGGTCTAGCTGGCTATTACAGAAGATTTATTCAGAATTTCTCCAAAATTGAATTACCGTTGACGAAATTGAAGTGAAAAGCTCGACATTTTATATGGGATATGAATTGTGAGAAGAGCTTCCTGGAGTTGAAGCAGAGGTTAACTACAGCACCAATACTGATGATCCCAGATCCGCAGTTTACGTATGTTGTTTACACAGATGCCAGTGGGTACAGATTGGGATGTGTGTTGATGTGGCATTGCCGAGTGGTGGCATATGAATCTTGTCAGCTAAAACCTTATGAATTGAAATATCCCACTCATGATCTTAAGTTGGCGGAAATTGTGTTTGCTTTAAAAATCTGGAGACATAGAAAGTACAAAAGCTGCAACTAAGGTACATTGGTCTGTTTGAAATCTTAGCAACGATTGGGCCTGTAGCGTACTACATCACTTTGCCACCGAATATGAGTAAGCTACATGATGTTTTCCATATTTTCCAATTGAAAAAGTACTAACTTAATCTAGAACATCTGAAAGAGTATGAAGACGTGGAAATGCACAAGATTTGACTTACGAAGTCACACCTGACCGAATCATTGATCGGCTGGAGAAATAGCTCAGGAATAAGAGTATTCCATTCATCAAAATTGTCTGGAAAGGGTTATCACCCAAAGAGGCTACATAGGAAACAGAGGAAAATATAAAGAAACGTTACCCAGAGTTTATAGTTGTTAAGTATAGTAAATTTCGAGGATGAAATTTATGTAAGTGGGGGAGAACTGTAACACCCTAAATTTTTATTCACCAAAATGTATTTTAATTGTTGGAAATATTCAATGATATAGAATGGTGAATTTTGGCCAAAGAAAGGAGAATTTGGCAAAATATTGGAACAATCTTTATTTTTCTCTTCCTTGTTAAATTTCGCCTAGCATAAGAGAAATGGGAGGAAAAAAATAATTATTGGGAATATGTTATGTCAAGTGTCATTAATCCAAGTCAAGAGGAGTAAAAAATAATTGTTGAATATGATCACACGGGCTATTACCTTAAGATATTGTTATTTGGTACAAGAAGCTTAAGACAAATGAAATGAAAGCCTATTTGGTTTCTTAAGGACCTAAAGGATGTGTTGGGCTAGAAGGGAAGAGAAGGAAAATTAGTTCAAACTCAATTGGAATTTATAACACAAGTTTGAAGAAGATAAGCCTAAGTACAATGATGAGGTCATTAATCTAATTTGTCACCATTTGTTAAATGAATGGAAAATGAGTAAGATTTTTATGAAGGCTTTCTTCCTCTTTCCTTGCCTCATTTCATCCAAAGCCAAGAGAAAGGGGGGGGGGAGACAGAAACCTTAAGGAAACTCAAGCTAAAGAGAAGGAGGAAGAGAAAGATCAAGGTAAGTTGTGATTTCTTAAGATTTTCTTACAATCTTGCATAACTTTCTTCTCTAAACTCTTCTTCTCTATCAAATCCATGGTGTAGCAAGCAAAATTTCAAGGTTCAAGAGAGAGTGAATAGTAACTTCTAGAGAGAGAAAGCCAGAAAAGCCAAAGGTAACTTCATAAACTTTAATCTTTGGCTGTTGTTGTTGTTGTTGTTGGAATGATTAGTGGTTTTGGGGTTGATTTGCTATGGTTTGTAAATTTGGGAAAATGCTAACCCTAAGTGTTATGCTGCCCAAATTTAGTCTAATCATGTTTAGAAAGTAATTATATGGGTAACCAAGTGATTTGGAGTGAAAAGAAGTAAGCCTTGAAGTTAAAACACAAAAACACATTTTTTCCTTAAGAACCCTAATTTTGTCCAGGGGTTGAATCAAGGGGAATAAGTTGGATTTTTGAAAATATAATGATTCCATTAGAGTTATAAGGGAAACCTGTGTGGGAATATTGTTAATTCCAAGTTTTGATGATAACAAAAGATCATTGTGTATTGTGGTAAGAAACTCATGTTTCACAATGGTTGAAAATGTTACCAAATGCATCTCACAAAGTTCAGAGGTCATTGCTATGATTTTAACTTATGCACTCGAGTGATGGAGCTAGTACTCGAGTAATAAGCACTTTCGCACTCGAGCAAAAGTGAGTGTTAAACTGAAAGTGTTTGACAGAAGCAGATTGTAACCTCGTTCCCACCTTAGGATGAGATTAAGTTCTTAATTAAGTTGGAATTAGAGACCATATTTCAAATTAGGACTTATTAAGGTAATCTTTTGCCTAAAATCGGATTTGCAAAAACTTTTTCAAAAATTATTCACAATAGTCTCATATTCACAATACAAAACAATAATGGCCTGTACAAATGGATTCTATTTACAAATATCAGAGTGCAAAGTAAATTTCCAACTCACTCGGGTTCCATTCATTAAATAAGGGTTTACACAAAGGCACAAAGCTCATAATTCATACCCTTTACTAGGGGGATTACACAAAATCCAATATATATACAATTGTTTCTACCAAAAATATCCAAATGATATGCAATGATAACCATTAACCAAAAAGGAACTCCTCACACAGAGCTCTACCCGCTCTTCGTCACCCGCTTGCCTTTCGATCCTTCTGCCCTGTCTAAAACATGGTTTTTGGGAGAGTGAGATTCTAAAGAATCCCCGTAGTATTAAATCACTCATAATATGCATAACAATAAGGCATGAAATCAAATCATCATCCACATAAAGCAACTATAACAGCAGTTACAACGGTAATGGTTAGTATGACACATGTCATCTCTTACGATTGCTCACGCTACATTGCATCACAACAATCCATACAATATATTTCACCACAACTAGGATTCATATAAAGCATTTCATAACGCAAGCCATAGAGGCAAGATGCAAACACAGCCCATGGCTGGATTCACAAACGACGCCCCACGGGTCAGATTCACAAAGATCCATGTCGATTACAATGGCAGTTTAACAGTCAACCTAGAGATGACCAGCATCAATCCCTATACGTCTCACGCTGAAGTGCTCACGCTATAATGGATCATGGCACATGTAGTTCACAGTTCAATGATAATTTATGCATACCAAAACATCATACACAACATGAGAGAAAAGTCACTACCTGAGTCCTTCCAAGAGTTCGCTGGCACCGGTCTCTCCCGCGTCGGGCAAATATCGTATCCTAGAATCATAATCAGTGACGAAGAGTTATTTCCCTATTCCAATTCTCAATAACTTCTTAACACTTAATTGGTTATCATTATTGCTCTTTTAGTACCCATATACAACTCTATCAATAGCTCTAAAGGGTTGGAAGAACTATCCCAAAAGATCCCCTTTTTGAAGCGCCAAACTAACATTTTTCACTACGACACTCGAGTGAAGTTGACCTCGCTTGAGTGAGATTGTACAGATACTCGAGTGAAGAAGGCCTCACTCGAGTGATGGTACGGTCTGCACTCGGGTACTAGAGAGTGAAGTATAGTAAGTGAACACCCGAGAGCACAAGGACTTTTCAGAGACTACAACACTCAAGTGCACTGGACCTCACCCGAGTGAAGGCCAAATGCCTCACTCGAGCACCTGAGAGTGAAGTCTAGAAAGTGAGAACCCAAGAGTACAAGAGTTTACCATGAAGAGGAGCACTCGAGCACAGGACATTGCACTCAAGTAATAGATCAACACTCGCAAGTGAGACTATACACTCTTGAATTTTCCAGAAAGCACAACAGAAAAACTGAAGAGAAAACATAATATACGCACAACACTCAAGTAAAACTCAACCTCACTCGAGTGATCTTCATCCCACACTCGAGTGAATCCCAAATCACTCAAGTGATTCTATCAGAACCAGAAAACGCAGCAAAACAGAGGCATTTTCCCAACACTTACCCAATTGATCCCAATAGACACAAAACTTTACCTAAAACCACTCCCACAAAAAAACACCCAATAAACTCAATGGGATCATCAGAATCATCAAAATCCTACTCCATTATCATGCTTTAGGTTTTGGGCAACAAAATACCTATCTCATCCAAACATCACATTTCAATCACCAATCAATCTATCTAGCCTAAACTCATTCCAAAATACCATTCTCATGCCAAAAACATACCAAATGAATAGTGGCACTCATATTCTAATTCAAGCCAAAATTTCCAAAAATTACAAACTACTTTAAATGGCATGAAACTTAAATAGATGAATTTGTTTCACATACCTCTTCAACTTCTCCAAAAACACTCTTTGATTCTCCAACAACCAGATTTTCGTGTGATCACAAACCACAACCAATAGACAAGCTACAACCATCAAAATGAAGCTTATCACTCATAGAACAACTTTAATGAATGGTGTTTGAGCAATGGAGGGCATTTACTTACCCAAATCACCAGCTTTATCTTTCTCTTTCTTGTTAACTTGGTCGTCGGAAATGGAGGAAGAGAAGAGAGAGAACGAGAGTGAGAGATGGAGTGTGGAGGAAGAAGGAAAACAATAATGATGCTACTCCCTCTTATGCCACCGAATTGAGAGAGAAGAGAGGAGAGAGAAATGATTGTTTAATCAATTTTGACCTTCACACACATATACTCTCTTATACCCTCTTTGCCACATGTCTACACCTTATTGATTCTCACCAAATAAGTCACCAATTAGCTATTTTAATCCCTCCATTAGCCATTCAATTACACATCTCATTTTTCTCTTAGCTAGTAATTAATTCCTCCCTTAATTACCAACTCATGGCCAATAATTCCATTTTCCAAATTCCTAACAATTATGACATATTCATTAAAATAACCATAAAACACATAATAATTCTCATTTAAATTCATGATTATCCATAATAATCATGATTAGCCCTTAATCAAAAATTGGGATATTACACAAACAATAGCTCAAAATACCAGGACAACTTGAGTGATAGCCTCATCACTTGAGTGATGATGTTATTTGCACTTAAGCATGAAGTCACACTTGTGGAAGTATTTGACATAGAACAATGTCAAAGACAGGATACCATTGCTACACTCAAGCATAGACTCAATACTTGAGTAATAGCCTCAAGTTCACCCGAGTCCTACCAAGTGTGGTACAGGAAGTATTTACCCGAGAGCAAGATAAACTCAAAAGTAAAAACTGTTTGCCCGAGAGTCAATCAGAGCATGGAAGAGAAAGTACACCCGAGTTGAGAGTACTTGTACCCGAGTGATACCTCAACACCCACGAGTGAGAAATCTAACTCTCTCCATTCCTGATACAAGTACTGAAAATCACACTTCTCCAATGATACTGTTCACTTGAGTGAGGATTAATGTACTCGAGTAAGGCCCCACATCACCTGTAAGTACAAAATCACACTCTTGAAAAAATAGGATGCTAGTGTTATCCAGAGATGAGAGTTCATAGCGTAAGATACATATGTACTCGAGTGAGACTAGATGTACTCGAGTAAGGACCCATATCACTCACAAGTGTGAAAATGCACTATCTCAAAATCATATGGAAGTGCAACATAAAAGCAGAAGCAGAAGAGGAAATATGAAGATTCACTCGAGTGAGACAAAAGGAAGTCAAACAACGGTAGATAGAATCATTACGACCAATCAAGCACGTACCTACCATGATATCTTATTCACAGATTTCAAACGTATGCATGCTGTTCCATAGTAAAATGCTTCGCTCCAAAATGATTATTATTCAACAGGAAAAATCAACTGACTATAAATGCAGAGCTTTAAAGATCATCAATAACAACAACTAAGAACAAGAATTCACACCAGCAAATTCACGAGTCTTTGTTATTCATATTTTCTCTGTATTCATATTGTACTTCAATGTTTATTATATTTGCTCTGAGAGAGTCTGTATACACTTCAAATTCTATTTTTATTTGATCTCAAGGTACAGGGACCATAAGAGGGTAGATACCTTTACAAGGGAAGCATTTGAGAGAATTCCTAGTAGGACTTTCTTCTCATAAGACTTACAAGGTACAAGTAGTAGAGAACGTTGCTGCTCATAAGATTTACAGGGTGTAAGCTAGAGAGAATGTTGCTACTCATAAGACTTGTATACATAAGCAAGAGAGAAAGGTCATAGGTTTGTTTTTCTGCACATAAGACTTGTCGTAAGGGGGAGAGAAATTTTTAAGTGTTAGCATATTTTGGTTTATAGTCCATTCAAGGACAATTGTTGTTTTGTGGCGTTTTGAGAGCCCATTGAATCTTGGAAGTATAATGGAAATCTTAGTAGGTCTTGATATCTAAGGACTGGATGTGGCCTAGGTATTGGGCCGAACCAGTATAACTCTCTATGTGTTAATCTTTTCAACTATACTTTATCTATTTTATTGTCCTATCACCGCATCAACCAAAAAATTTATCACATCACCCAATTCACCTCCCCTCTTGGGTGAAGCTTGCCTCTTTCAAATATAGGTGTTCACGAGTTTTAGAAATTCGTATACAAATATGGAAACTATTGAAGTGCAAATGCATGTTGTTGGTTATTTCCTGTGAGGCAGTGTTGTTTTGGCATGCATTTCGTTGAACAAATCAAGTTAAAATGTAATGAAACTTTCCAAGACTAAAGTAGACATATAGATATTCAATTTGATAGGTGGTTCATATTTTTCTGACATGTATGCTAGGAGATATGAATTTTCAAATTTATGCCCTGTTTCTGGACTTAATTATGGAACAGCAAGGGAATTTGTGTAATTCTAGAATTTTTTAGTTGTAGATGGTGGTACTTCATATGTTTCCTATGTAGAGGACATAAAGAGCTTTCCATATAACTTGGAATTACCTTATTTTGACTTTTGTGGAATTAGTTATGATTTTTGGAAATTGATTCAAGAAATAGGACAGCTTCTTGGACGCAACCAGAAGATTTTGGTAGCAGCCAAAAACCTTCTGAGCTATTTTTGGCAGCAGCCAAAGGATTTTTTGTCGTAGCCTAAAACCTTCTAACCTACTTTTCGCTACAGCCAAGGACTTTTGCTCGCAGCCAAGACCCCTGTTTCAGCATGTTCACCTTTTTTATTAGTTTCACTTCTCCAATCCCATAGGTACTTGTTTGAGCTTCCAATGAATGTCTAAATAGCCCAAAAGATAACCAATACCATAAGCTTAAAGTAGTATATGAATGGGTATCAACCTAATTCTTGTACATTTAACATTTTAGGACTTTGAGGTTAGAACATTATCCTTCATACATCATGCCATAGTTAATATGATTATGTGGATTCCATTGTTTGTACTTTTAATCAATATGGTTTGCCTAGAAGAGACAGTTAGTGCCAGAGGTGCACTTACACTGGGAGTTGAGTAAGAATCCAACTGATGTACAATTAGTGGGGCTGGGCCCTACTCATGTATACATTATGATCATATGTTATATTGTTAATTAATTGATGCATACATGGCGCATATCATATTTACTTTTCACATTTTATATGAACGGTAGCATGTTTCTACTGTGATTCCTTGGAATCTCACCCCTTTTTCTAAACAAAACATCTCAGCGGGTGCCTGTAGATCAAAAGGCAAGGACGTAGACAAAGGGAAGTGATGGCACGTGTCTCAAGGCAAAGACAAAGTCCGTATGTTTAAGACACTTTTGAACATTTTGTAATAGTTGTATATATTGTCACATTCTATATGGATGACTCTAGACTGTAAACAATTACTCTTATCAATATATATGTACTTTTCAATATGCCTATGGAACTTGGTCTCTATTACTCTGTGTATATTGAAATGGAAATGGGTGTTGACATTTAGTCCTTCTGTGTATATCGGAATGGAACTTTGTAATAGTTGTATATATTGTCACATTCTGTATGGATGACTCTGGACTGTAAACAATTAGTTTTATTAATATATATGTACTTTTCGATATGCCTATAGAACTTGGTCTCTATTACTCTATGTATATTGAAATGGAAACGGGTGTTGACATTTAGTCATTCGGGGACATGTGCTTCTGAAACTTGCTTATGAATTTTGGCTCATGATCCTTATTAGAATTCATGATACCAAATGCTATATTATAAGCAAAGATATCATCAACTTTGACTTCATTTCAGTCCCATCCGATTCTATAATTTATTGAGATCTCATTATTTTCACACATGTCAAGTACCTGGGTCTTTTCTAGGGCTACAACATTATCTTTTAGAGATATCTATTCTAGAGATAATAACTTTTCAAGAGACGGTTCTTTTAGAGCTAATAACTCTTTAGGAGATGGCTCTTCTGGAGCTACTAACTTTTTGTTATTATCCTTGACTTGATCATCTATATTCTTAGATCCTTTTGTCTTTCAAGGATTTTTATCTTTTAAACCAATGGGCTAGCCATGCTTTAGGCATGTGCTTTAGGTTCATTCACAATATGTTGTCTTTTAGGGACATCAATTCTGATAGGAGTATTAGTAGAAAGGATAGGTGACTTTGTCACTTTCTATGGGTCAATAAATCTTCTAGCATTTGATTAGCGAATTCTGCAAATGAATTATCTTTCAAACTTTCAATTCATATTATTTTGTACAAGGATCAAAATGAGTCAATGATAATTCATTCCGGCTAATCTCTTTACCCAACTACTTATTTTCTCCCTTAATATTGGGAAAAGTGATTTATCAAAATGAAAATCGGCAAATCGAACCATAAATAAATCTCCTATAGATGGTTCTAGATATTTTATTATCAAGGGAGATTCATACCTAACATAATTCTCATCCTCCTTTGAGAACCCATTTGGGAGTATTGTGGTGGTGCCACAAGCACATATACTACAAACCCAAAGATTCTAAGATGGGAAATATTATATTCCTAACCAAAAACCATTTGTAAAGGAGAAACTTTAGATAACGTGTTGGTCTAATGTGAATTAACATTGTTACATGCAAAATGGCATAGCCCCAAGTAGAAATTGGAAGATTAGATCTTATAAGCAAATGTCTTGCAATTAATTGCAGGCATTTAACTAACAATTGTGCGATTCCATTTTGTGTATGAACATGAGCTACAGGATGTTCAACATCAATTCCAAGGGACATACAATATTCATTAGAAGCTTGCGAAGTAAATTCACCATCATTTTCAAAAAATCTTTTCTTGATAGGATAATTAGGACAACATGCTCTTAATCTAATCAAATGAGCAAGCAATCTTACAAACTTCAAGCTGCAAGAAGATAATAACCAAACATGTGATAATTTAGTTGATGCATCAATTAAAACCATATGGTAAATAAATGGTCTGTATAGTGGGTGTATTGGCCCACAAATATCTCCCTGTATCAGTTCTAGAAATGTGAGAGACTCACTTTCTATTTTGCTTGGTAAGGGCTAAATAATCAACTTTCCCTTAGAACATCTAACACATCAGAAATCATGGGATTATGGTATTTGTTTATACTTCAAGGTATGCCCTTATGAATTATCAATTATTTTTCACATCATTATTGACCCGAGATGGCCTAACCAGTCATGCCAAACATTAAATTCATTAGTAAACTTCTGGTTTACATTGACTAACTGCTTGTTTGTATTGGCAAACTTCCAGTTTACAATAGCGTGTATTTCAATTGTGCATATAGATGTATAGTGTAACCCCCTTAGTTAAAAGCATTGCAAAAAGTTCGAAAGCGTGTCATTAAGTTAAACTAGAGATCAAAGGATAATTTATAACTCATTAAGGTTTCAACTTCAAGATAGAGTTCGGTCTTGTGATAAAGTGGGTTTTCAAAAATTTTCAAAACTTATTAAATGAGGTCTTACTTCCACTTTTTGAATCTATTTGACCTGTTCGGTGCTGTTCCATTCATTAATATCAGAATACTTAACAAAATTTCCTGACAAACTTTTGGGTTATATTCAATAACTAGTAGGGTTTACAGGGTATAATCGCCCATCATAGTTACCACACCGGGGATTACATACCAATACAAAATCTATGGTAGATACATCTACCTCTACCTTTACTACACTGATCTTATATTTACATCATATGTAACATATAAATTTATCCAAAAGTTGATAACCAAAACAAAGCCCTAATCCTCTATCCATGTGTAACCCCCTCATGGTAATCACATCCGGATTTCAAAATTTAAGTGAAATAGAGACCAATAAAATGAAATCAACAATTTATAATCCCTCAACTCGGGATGAGGTATTTAAAAATCAGTTCAAAACGTAATAATTCCGGGTCTCACATTCACTTATCGGATACAGTTACCTGAGCAATTAATTCACATTCACAATATCAGAGTATGGAAACTAAAATCCCGGCTAACCCCCGGGGTACTTTATATAGATCGAATGGGTTTACTATTTTCCCAAATGGGGATTACAAGTCAAAAATTCACTATGAACAATTTATATACAGTAATCCCAAATCTACAATAGATAACCAAAAATTCCAAAATCCCGAATGTCCCTAGGAGATCCTAACTACTCCGGGTTGGTCGCTTCTCCTTCAAGCCATTTGCCCTGTCTGAAAAGGTTAGTCATATGGAAAGAGTGAGATTCTAAAGAATCCCAGTAGCAACAAGTCACTCATACAATATATAAACACAAAGCATGTATGTTCATCATGTTCAGCAGCTTCACAATGATCTTTGGCTTGCACCACATACGACAGCCCTCACGGCTGTAATCACAATGCACTACGCCCACTTTCGTGGTGAACACTATGCCAGCTTTCGCTATAATCACTATGCACAACGCCCGCTTTTGCTGTGAATACTATGTAGCAGCAACACAAAGTACGAAGCACCACAAAGCATCTTAAAGCACAATGTATCACAAAACTTCACAAGGTATCTCAATGCACAAGGTATCACAAAGCAGTAGCAGCAACATCCACACAATGAATGACAGACAAACATACAATACATTTACACAAAGTATAAGAGAGGAGTCGCTACCTGTATCTTTCCTGACAATCTTTGGTACAGTGGGCTCACGCGTTCGGCAGATATCAAATCCTATACCAAATTAGGGACAATTGATCAATCTCTTTTCCAATTACTTATATCCATAATACACTAAGTTGGTTATCATTTAGGACTCTTAAGAGGCCACAAATGTCTCTAATGAAAGCCCTAAAAGGTTGGGAAACAAAAGGTTGAAGGTCACTTTTCAGAAACACAAAGTGCTGGAACACAAGGGTGGGCTGCGGCCCAAATATGGTCAGAAGGCCGTGGGCTACGGCCCGCCTCTCATGGGCCGCGGCCCGAATCAGGCTAGAAAGGTTTGGGCCGCGGCCAGCCACTCTTGGGCCGCGGCCAAGCAATTTCCTGACTCTTGGCTGAACTTTCAAAATTCATAACTAATCCTAGAAAAATCGAAACGGAGTGATTCCAAAGCCAAATGAAAGGTATATAAGTCCTCTTTCAAGAAAAAATATAGTCCATCACTGGAAATCACTACACAAATACAGAATTACCAAAAACTACATACTACTCTAAAACAGAGTTCTGTTTCAATCCCAAACTTTGGGCAACCATATCTCACAGAATACTCAACGAAATGACACAAAATATATGTCCATTTTGAAGTTTGGTATGTGAAATTTAAGACTGGAAAGTTTCAGAATTTTCCAATACCATTTGGTCATTCAAAACGCTCATACAAAATTACTGCGCAAAACAGAGCTTAAACCAAACAGATTTCCAATTTTTTACCAAAGTGTTCAATAACTCCAAAATTAATAACCAAGCTTATTCCCACACAAAATCACTCAAGCAACACAATGTTAACCTCTAAAACATCCCACAACCAACCTAACCACAATCAAACACTATGGTCTCTATGATTCACACAATGTCCAAATTCCAATGAACACAATTCCAAACTTCAAAACTATCTCCAATACTCAAATATCATCATAATGAACCATTTCTAACATCAAACACAATGAAACTCATATATTAAAAAATGGACATAAGCTAGGGCAATTTTCCAGATTTTTATAAACTTACCCAAAAATCACAAATAATATATCAAAATGCTCAAAATACCTACCTCTTCTCTTTGCCAAATTCAGAATCTTGATTCTCACACTTTCATATTTCTCTAACTCACAAATCAACACCTTTCAAGATTCTACAACCACCACAATGTAGCTCTCAATGAGATACACAACTTTAGAGAAGAGGTTTTGAGCAAAGGAGGATCACAACTCACCAAGATTCAAGCTTTCCTTTTCTCTTTCCCAAGCTTGAACGCCAGAAAAATGGAGAAAGAAGAGAGAGAAAATGGTGAGATGAAAGAGATGATGATGAAATGAAACTTTCCTTCCCTTGCACACACACATACTCCACCGATCAAGAGAGAGAGAAAACAGAGGAAAAGTAATATTTTGTCCTCTAGTGCCTCATCTAAAGGCCTCCACTATGCCACAAGTCACCATCTCATCCACTTCCACTATAAGCTCACATAGACACAATGTACAGGATTCCGACCCATCAATAATGAATCTCAACCCTTGATCTCAAATACCACACACATTTACACCAAATTCACATCATATTTCTCTCAAAATATTTAATTACATAATTTTATAATCAATCTCAATGCCATTAGCCCTTAATCGAAAATCGGGGTGTTACACCATGTGCACTAACCACCCTTGTTTACCTGCTTCTCCTATCATCCGCTTGCCCTGGATGTAGGTTAATCATTGAAAAAAATGAGATTCATATGAATCTCAGTATTAACATTTCACTCATATAATATATTATTTAACAAAGCATGTAAGTAATCATCACAAAGTAGCATTCACAACAGCATTCACAGCATCATTCACTTTCATCACAATTCATGACATTCACAACAGCATTCACATTCGTGACATTCATCACAATAGATGATATGCACATACATAGCATTATACATGATATAAGAGAAATAATCACTACCTTGTTCTTTCCGCTCTTGCTTGGGCACAGGTTTCTTACACTTAGGGAAGATGTCAAATCCTATAAATTAGAATTAAGGATGATGAGTTATTACCTATTTCAATTCTTAAATAACTCTAAAACACTTGGGGTTGGTTATCATTTGAGTCCCTTAGGTAGCTACTAGAAGCTCAAACAGAAGCCAAAAGGGTCAGAAGAGCTAGATCAGAAACCACCTTTCAAAAGTTCAAAGTGCAGAAATTTAGGGGTTGGCTGCAGCCAAGAGATGGCCAGAAACATTTGGGCTGCGACCAAGAACCATTAGCCGTGCCCAAGAATAGGACAAAAACTTTTGGGTCATGGCTAAGAACTGGTCAGAATCTTTTTGGCTACAGTAAAAAACTAGCCTGTTTCTTGGCTAAATTCCAACGACCATAACTCTACGCATACACATCCAAATGACACCCACTTTACATCATTTTAAAACTTGTCATGTCTACTACATAACTCGAAAGTTTCAGAATTTAAGACATCATCTATTATTTCAAAACACCATGCAAACTAGCTCCTCTGCACAAAATTTTCATTGACAAAACTTTCAACTTTTTAACCTATGTTTCCAATGGTCCAAAATTCACAACCAAGACTGCTCCCCACACAATTTTTCGCATAGAATCTAATAGAAACATCAAAATAGCCAAATTCCTACTTCTTTACCATATCCTGTTTTGACAAAATTTAAACACAAATTCCCACAATTTCTAAACTTCACATTCAAGTCTCAAACCAATTCTATAAATCCAATAAACACCACAAGACACCAATTCTACCATCAAAACATCACAAACTCTCTAAACCCTAATATACAAGAAAATAGGGCAAAATTCCACAAGAGAAAGTTCTTAACCAATGACTACAATATATATATATATATATCAAAGGGTTGATTTTGCTCACCTCTACCACTTTCTCTAGTTTGTTTTTTGATTCTTCAACCTCTAGTTTTTCTTAAGCACACAAAATACCTCCTCTTGAAAATATAAAAGCATACAAAGGAAGATATCATCAAGAGGAACAATGTTAGAGAAGAGGTTTTGAACATTAGAAGTCATCTATAAGGTCAAAATCCACAAGAAAGGACTCACCTTACGTTAAACTTCTTCTTCTTTCCTCCTCCTTGTGTTAGCCGACCTTGAGAACTTGAGAGAGAGAGAGAGAGAGAGAATTGATGAAATGAACTTATCTTAAGCTCCCTCCATGCCCTTAACCGAATTTAAGAGGAGAGAGGAACAGTTGATGGTTTGAATTTTTGATTTCATCCAATGGTGCCAAGTGTCACAATCTTGTGACTTCTTCAAAAGTATGTAACCATATAGTTACTCTAACTAATTCCATTAGCCATTTAGTCACACCTCTTACTCTTTTAGTAATAGACAATTTCTCCTTCCTTTGTTGACTAATTGGCTGATAAATTTCTTTCTTCCTGTTTTGCCCTTGACTATGACAATTCTAACTAGATTGCCCCTTACACATTATTTGATCCCTTTATCTCATGCCATGCACCTTCCCCCTCTCTTTTAGTCCAATTTAGACTTTGTTACTATAATTGAACTTAAATACTAGGTTTAGGCACTTTCTATTGCTAATTCAGGTCATAATTCACACTTTATTCCCCGAAAGTATTCATTTAACATTCATTACATTCTCATTTAGAGTCATGAGCCCTTATACACATGTTGGCTCATTACATATAGTACAAGCTGGAAGAAAAATCAATATACCTCTCTAATATGTATTTTCTACCATAAATTGAATTTATGATATCAAAACATTCCTGATTATTTTTAGACGCTGTTTCTATTTGATATCCATTTTTGCATATATCTTTGAAATTCAATAAGTCTCTTTTAGACTTGTTAGAATAAAATGCATT
This sequence comes from Inga oerstediana, assembly GCA_963210345.1. Classification (NCBI taxonomy): domain Eukaryota; kingdom Viridiplantae; phylum Streptophyta; class Magnoliopsida; order Fabales; family Fabaceae; genus Inga; species Inga oerstediana. The sequence goes on along the minus strand of OY723401.1, from coordinate 62,371,724 downwards.
ATCAATGCATGATTTTGTTGCTCTAGGTAACAAAATATTAGCTCTTCTGGAGCCTTCAATCAAATTTATACTACCAGATATATTTTGAATGTTGGCTTCTTGCATTATTAAGGAAGAAAAATATTTATCATTTTTAAGTATGGTGTGAGTCGTTGAGGCATAAATCTTCAGGATTGATGTCAATAAGACTCATTCTTTATTAAAAGAAACATGGAAAATAAAGGAAAGAATAATTAAATATGAAATACATATGATAGCTAGTAGCAACTTTAAACATACTAAATCATAGCAGTTTAAATAGACAAAGATAACTTATGCAAAGAAATCTGCATCATCCAAATGGGTAATATACATGTCACCATACTCAGAATTTCTAGCCTAATCAACATGATTTATCCCAATCTTCTACCCTTTACCATTATTTTAAGCATTTCTAATGTTTTAACATACGACAGGTATGTGACTAATGACTTTTGCCACCATAATGATAACATGGATTTTTTGCATGTTTATTATGCCTACTAGTTTCCTTTCTGTGGTTCTTATCAATCTTTCTCAACTTTAGGTGGGAATTTGAACCACCACGATTACAACCATGGCACTCCCAAGGTTGTAGCACATCTACACCCATATCCACAACCACAATTAGATCATTCATTACTTCATTCACTTATGGGAATGGAGTTCAGCCTGTTTGTAAGGTCCTTATCTTATTTTCACCTTTTTCAGAGTACTTGCGCGCAGTTCAATAGGCGTCAAAAATAGCATAAAATAGTGATAATAAGTACTTGATTATAGTAATCCCCCCTGCAAGGATTGTATACAACAATTACAAATAATGTAGCCACATATGGCTACCATGGTGTCTAAAACCATTTAATAAAACTCAGACATCATTCTGTCTTCATTCCACTACAGCATTTCTCTACATGCAATCCTCTTCTCTGTTCTCAGCACGCCTCCTGTGATCACCTGTCTAAACGGTTGGTTGGGGGAGGGTGAGATTTGAGAGAATCTCAGTAGCAAATAGTACCAATATGCATGCAGGATAAGTACTTAATGCATGACATGCTTGCAGTTTATAAACTCATGCTGACACAATGACATATCTGTGTGCTCAATGTTTCAGACAACATACTTATGGCCATAGCATAAATAGAAACAAAGCTTCAATCATTCATATATGTTTCACATAATCAAGCAAAACAATCACATGCATCAATGCACAAGCACAAATATCAAATACATGCAGAGGTAAGTTCACTACCTTGATCGCCCTTCCCTTGACTGACTGTCGGTCCATTATTGTATCCGGCTTGGGTTATCAATATATCCTAAAATTCCAAATTTAGGATAAATGAGTTATTAGTTACTCATAATTCATTCTAAACTCATTATGTTGGTTATCTTTGTCTATAACTGTAAAATTACCAAAATACTCCTGTGGACCCTATCCAAGTCCCTTGTACCTTGTCTAATTGTACATTTTCAAAAATTATGACCCAAGCTTATCCTACCCATTTTCGCCCAAAGAATCCATTTTTGACCTTAGAATTGCTAAATTAACTACCAAAAGACAGTTTTTCCCTTGGCAGCCCCTATTTAAGGTTTTAGGGGTAATTTTGTCATTTCACATGCTAAGGCTTTTCACACTTCATTATCAACATGAACAACCATTTTTCATTCTAAACCCAATGAAATAATCAAAAATACCAAAATCTAGTCCAAAAACTGCCAAATTAGGTCGGCAGGAAATCTAGAATTAATTGGGAAAAATTGGGAATTCATGTTATATTCCATAAAACACCTTCTTTTTATGCCTAAGCACTTGTTTAACCACTTAAATACCTTTTAAACATGATTTGTAGAAATTTGGGCAGCATAACCCCTTATGGTTTCATATCCCAAATTTACAAAAATAACCAAAACAACCACAAATCATGACAAGATCAACAATAACATCAACATAATACCAAAAGGAATGAGATTCTTGAGGTTACCTTTTATTTCTCAACTTTCTCTCTCTAGTACGTCTTCCCCCCCTCTCTCTTCCCTTGGAGTTTTGCTTGCTACACATAATTTTCATGGAGGAGAAGAGATTAGAAGAGGTTTTACGCAAGTTAGAAGACAAGAACACTTGAAATCACGAACACTTAACTTGGATTTTGCCTTCTTCAGCTCTCTTGTGCTTATGTTCTTCAAACATACTTCCTCTCTCTATTTTTGTTGGTGTAGAATGAAAATGAAGGCCAAGAAAGAGGATAAGAAGACTTTAACAAAATACCTTCATGTACCTCCTCAACTTAATATTTTTTAATGCTAATTTCCCATGTGATTTTTGCTTTATGAATTCATCTTCTTACTTGGCCAAAGATGATGACACATGGCATGGTTAATGTCCAAAAAAACATTTCCCCTCCTATTTTCTCCCATTTGGACGAAAATGACAGGAGGTAAGGGAAATAATATTTGTTTCATGCCTTTCCCATAATCTCTTTCATCAATTAATTAATTATGTACATATCCACCTTTTTTACTTTTCCACATGATCATTTTTTCTTGACTTCTTTTCTTCATTTCCACTGTAGCTAGAGCCCTTGAATTGGGAAAATATGTGCTTTTACTTTATTCCACAATTTACACAATTGTCATTACATTTTTTTCCCAAATTCGCAATAGTTGGCTATTCTGGCAGATTTTCTAATCAAATTTTGAAAAATCGTAACTTTATTTATAAAAACTCAATTAGAGAGATTCTAAAGGCAATGAAACCTTTATTGAGTCTAGTTTTAAGAAAAAATAGTCTTTACCCAATTGAAAGCTCAAAATTCCTAGAAATTCGTTAAACCTTACATATTCATAAACAGGGTCAAATTTTGAAAATCCATATCTCTCAATCCTCAAGTCCAAAAATCACATATTACCTATCAAATTAAAGCTTAGGATGTCTACTTTCATCCTGTAAAATCTAACAATTCTTGGACATCATTTTCCTATTTAAAAATATGCTACAAGAAGACTGATGCACTGGAAAAATACATTGGCAGCAAATCCTCATTCCTGGGACTCTTGCTAATTGAGGCTTAGCAGTCCACTTGATTCAGGCTTATTCTCAAGCCTCTAATCCCAAAATTCAGGATCTTACACTGTTGGACAAGATGCATGGTTTTTGCAACAAAAGCTCATTATTTTGTTAGACACATTGAGGCAAGAAATTAATTGAGCATATTTCTTAAGAACTCTTTCACAGTATTGCTACTACAGGAGAAAAGTAGATGCATCCATTTACAACAAGCTTTTGGAAGAATAACCATCTTCTGATGGTCATACAATTCCTTTAATTTGTTCCAAAAAACAAGGGGATCTTTTACAACCAAATGTTCAATTTTGAGCTCTTCATGCAAATGGTGGAGTAGAAAAATCATGGATCAGACATTAAAAATAAATAGATCTTTTCAATAATGAAAAGAGCCGCAAATTAAAATTTCATAATATTTAACATAGATCAGAATAATGCAATAAAAGGGGATTCATAAAATATGAAATATAAAAATGCAATATAATAACATAAACAATAATAACATGAAATTCATAAAGACAATAAATAATTCATAAAGTACGATATTAGAACAAAAATTAAAACTCTATGGCTTCGGGCCATTTAATTCTCATGGCTTCAAGCCAATTAGTCATATGGCTTTAGGCCAATTAATCTCATTATGAGAAATTAAATCTATATAGCTTCTGGCTGTTTATCTTCAAGATAAATAAAAGTTGAATATGGCTTTTGGCCATACAATAAGATAGAAGGTAAAAGTTTTATGACTTCTGGTCATGTAATCTCAAAATAAGAGTCAAAGAAATATGGCTTCGGGCCATATAATTCAGAATAGGACATTAAAGCAATATGACTTCTACCATTATAAAAGTGAATGAAAGAAATATAGCTTCGACCATATTATATCAAAAAAAGAAATCAAAGTGATATGACTTCTGGTCATGTAATTTCAGAATATGAAATCAGAGGTGTATGGCTTCTGGCCATACTAGAATAACAATATAAATAACATGAAAGAACTAGTAAAGAATATCAAAATAAGATATAAAAACAGTAACAATTCTAATCTTAGCCATGAAACCCGATATTGAAAACAATCGATAAAAGTATCTATTTAATTTCATATAGTTGCTTAGATTATCCCAGATAGATAAAATAAAATATGATTAAAGAAGGTAGATGAAATCATTAAAGAAACGATGAGAGATCATATCTTCATTAGAGCTTTTGTGTTGATAACGTGCTATGAAAATAAAAGATATCTGGGATAAGAGACCAAGAGAGAAATTCAAGAGAGAAAAAGGGGAGTAATTCTCATTCACTTGTGTGTGTTACAATGCTTGCACAAGACCTCTATTTATAGGCCTTAATGAGTCTTGCACCAAAAGCCACCATTAATAGGAACTGGGAGAGCAAGCCTTATTGGTTTGGGAAGGAAGTAGAATAAAGATAAGAAATTATTAAATGTAGCCAAGTAGATGCTGACTAGGATATGAGTTAATGGACATCATGACATTTCCGTTTTTGTTTTGCTAATTCTAACAATCTTTCTAGTCTATATTTGGGCTGTTCTTTTGCTATAGTTAATTTTGCATCTTCAGGTAATTTTTCTATTATATCTTCTTCTTTTTTGACTTGTTCTATTATATCTTTTGAAGAATATACTTTTAATAAATATTCAATATTTATATTTAATAACATCCTATTTGTCTCATTAAATACATATTTGTCCAATTTACTTGATTATAAGTACTATCTCCATCTCCTCCCAAGATAAATGGAGAAAAAAATACATGTATTGTCGTCATTTATAGTGATGTAGTATTTGAAGAGAGTGTGAAATCTAAGAATATTATATATAGGAATAAATATTTCTTATTAAGAAATGATGAGATTATAGAGAGAATAGAAAATAGAACCAATTCAAAATCACCCACAAATAAACATGATGAAAATATTAGAATAAGAAAACGAAACAACTAAACAACAAATAAGATCTCAAACATTATATGAGAATATGAGACAAACTAGAATTATAATAGAAGAAATTCATAAAGGATAAGAAGTTATTAATAGAAATTTATGGACTATATTTGAAGAAATACAAAAAAATAAATTTAAAAAGACAACACGAAAGAAATCATACACTATATACATATATACATATACATAGATGTGTATATACATGTGTATATATAGATATCTATATATATAGATATCTACATATACACATGTAACGCCCTTACCTTTATAGTCATCTGATGAGTTTTACGCAACACATTCGAACCACTTATCGCTATTTATTTATAAAAACTCTTTCAATTCCCAACCTCAAGATAGGACTCGAACCTATAGTTGAGTGGGTTTTTAAGAATAATTTTCAAATCTTGCGGAAGCTTCATTCAGTGGTTCGCAACTTCATTGCTACTCATCAATTCTTACCTTTATTTGATTCAATCAGAGTGATTCACTACTCATTTATCTAGCCATGCTATTTCTTTGCTCATTCTTAATTCATTCATTTGTATATTTATACAGACAGTGTAGTCACATAGGGCTACTAGAGTGTCTAATATAATACACAATAGATCAACCTTCACTTCTCTGCCATAGTTCCCTCTTCTGCAACTCCCTGCAGTACTCTTCTGTACTTCATCACACCTGTATGGCTGATTAAGGGGAGAGAGATTCGAGAGAATCTCAATTGGAAATAGTTATTATAATGCATGCATGATAGATGATATGTGCATAACATGTTAGCTTTAACTAGATGCATGCTTCATAATAACATTTCTGCATGCTCAATGTTTTATGTAACAAAACTATGGCCACAATATAAACAGAAAAAAAGCTTCATTATTCAAGTATGCTTTACACAATCAAGTAAAGAAATCATATACATCATTACACAAGCAGACATATCAAATACATGCAAATAAGGTAAGTTCACTACTTAGATCGCCCTTCCCTGGACTAATTGTCGGTCCAATACTGTATCCGGCTTGAGCTATTGGTATATCCTAAAATTCCAAATTTAGGATAAATGGGTTATTAGTCGCTCATAATTCATTCTAAACTCATTGTGTTGGTTGTCTTTATCTAAAACCGCAAAATTATCAAAATACCCCTGAGGAGCCGGGCCAAGCCCCTTTATACCCGGTATTTTTGTACTTTACCAAAAATTATGACCTGGGCTAATCCTATACAATTTTGTGTGTAGAATCCATTTTTGATCTCATATTTGTCAAATTTACTGCCAAAAGATGAAAATGTCCTTGGCAACCCCTAACTTATGATTTTCAAGGGTTTTTTGACACTTTACATTCTAGGGCTTTTCTCATTTCGCACCCAACATAATCTCTACACAATTTTCCATTCTAAACACAATGGAATCATCCAAAACACCAAAATCTAGTCCAAACACAGCCCAAAACAGGTCTGGACAAACTTACATAAAAATGGGGGGCAATGGAGTTTTATGATTTCAATTCATAAAACACCTTCTTTCCACCTCTAATCACTTGTTTAACCACTCAAACACCTTTTACACATGATTAATCAAGATTTGGGCAGCACCTTCCCTTAGGGTTTGTCATTCCCAAAATTACAAAATCATGAAAACAAGCCAAACAATCCAACCACAACAACATCAACAAGTATATATCATCAAGAATCAACAAGATAATCAAGTTCTTGAGATTACTTTGTAATTACTCCACTTTCTCTCTCTAACCATAGCTGCTCTCTCCCTCTAACCTCTTGCTTTTGCTTACCACACATGAGTTTCAAGAACGAATAGAGGTTAATAGAGATATCCTATGAATTAGAAGCCTTACACACATGAAATTCACCTTCAACTCACCTTGGTTGCATCTTGACCTTGCTCCCTCTTCTCTTGAGCTCTATATTCGTATGACACACTCTCTCTCTTGCTCATGAAGTGCTGACCGAAAATAAGCCAAGGGAAAGAGATAAAGACCTATTTAAAATATCCATACTCACCTCCTCATTATTTAATTGCTTTAAAATACATGCTATTTAAATATAGATCATCATCTTTTTTTTCCTCTTTTAAATGCTTGGCCGAAAGTGCATATGGGAAGGGAGTATTATGATGATTTAACTCAGCCATTTATTCTCCTCCACAAACATTTGTCTAAGTTGCAATTGTTGACCACTTAACTTCATCACTTTTGGTGTTGACTTTGCCCAAAAATATGATCATAAATATCCCAAGAATAATTTTCCCTTCATATTTAGCTCTCTTTGGATGAAAGTAAAGGGATTTTCTGGAGAAAGAATTTTCTTTTGATTAATATGCAAATTACCATTTTGCCAATACATTTTTGTGATTTTCGCCCAAAGCTGGCCGAATTTTCACCCAAATTTGAAAATTTATATCTTTATTTGTAGATATCCAATTAATATGCTTCTAAAGGTTGCTTGACCCTTATTGAGTCTAGTTTTAAGGAAAAAGCTTTTAGCCAACTGGAAGCTCAACATTCCCAGAATTTCAACCTTTGGACGCTGCCACAAAAATTAGCCAGTTTTACTGGGCTAGCTTCAAAAATTCATAACTTAGTATACAAATCAAAATTATTCATATAACCTATCAAATTAAAGCTTGAAATGTCTGATTTCATTATGAAAAATTTCACAATTTTTAAACATCATTTATCTATTTAAAAATGTCACACAACTAGACTGTCATACTGGAAAAATACACTATTAGCAAATCCTCATTCTTGGGACTCTTGCTAAACCGGGGCTTAGCAGTCCTCTTGCTTCAAGCCTATTCTCAAGCCTCTAATCCCAAAATTTGGGATATTATACTCATCTACATATATGTTTATACACATATACATGTATATTGTGTTCGTTACATATTCCTTTGAGTTGTAAAAAGACATGTGAAGAGCATTATATAATCTGATATAACATGTAACTCCGTGTAATTTAAAACAGAGTATGAATACAATTGGAGCTTGTAGATACAAGCAAGCCCTTCTTGTAGGACTTCGAAAATGAAAAAAAAAAGGAGCCTTCCTTCCACTGGTATAAATATGATATTCATTGTGTGCTTGTTGCCTTCTTGTATGTTCACTTGAGTGTGAAAGTTTTCAATACATGAAAATTTAGATGTTTTCTACTTGTTCAATATTCTCTATAGTCATTGTAGTTATTATATGCAACTTTTGTCCACGGAATTTGTTATGGTTGGGATTTTAAAACTTGTGATTATGACAATGATACAATTTCATTGTATCATTCTCATAATGGCAAGTTTGGCAAATCCAATCTTCATGAATTCCATGGACAAAAGTTTGCATACATGTATGTTAATTGAATATTTTTTTGCCATGCCTTTGTTCTTTTCCAAGTTTCTTTTGTTTGGATGCCCCACCTTGAAAGGGCTTATGTCATTGAATGTTGGATAGGGTGTTGATTGTAATTTTAATCCCAATGTTTGGGAGCTGTCGATACGTGGTTTGTACTGTGGACAATCCTTATAGTCGAATGTAGTGACCCTTGGATTGGGTGCTAAGTTTACTAATCTTAGGCAGTTTAGTTCTTTTGAGACTTCAAGTACAATATGACTCTAGCCTACTTTAGTCTAATGTGATAATTGATAAAAGTGGGGTATCTTACTTAATAAAGCTAAGTTTAATATAGTTGATATACAAACTTAAGCATTCTATTTTGTATGGTTGAATATGGTAATGGTCGTGTGATAAGGTATTGGTTGAGAGGAAAATCAAAGTGAAGGCCAATACGAAGGAGCTGCCCAACTAGGTGGAGTAACTAGTGATGGTTTGATAATTAAAACATCTAAATTAGACTATGAAAAAAGTAGGCCGAGTAATATATGCTTGGAAGAAAAAATTTGTTGAATTAGAATACTGAGTGATGATTGGGCAATCAACTTTTGAATAAGTGAATATAGATGCAAATTTATAAAACATCTATCAAGCATCAGACATTCTCTCATTCAAATTGATGAATTGTTACAATCAATGCTTGGCCATCCAATCCAACAAATTTTTCCTTGCAAGTGTAGATCATCAAGCCAATGTTTTTCATGCTCCAATTTGGAGTTATTAATCCTTACCTCATCACTAGTATTTCCACCAAGTCGGTTAGTTCCTTATTATTGGTCTTCCACTTGTTTTCCATCTCATTCAAAACCTGATCACGATATCAAATTCACTCACATATAATCCAATTCTCATATTTATATATTAACTCTGTTATACTCAGGTTCATTAAATAAGAATCTTCTCCTTTATCACTTGAGACTGGGGTAGAGTAGAGCCATGTTTCTTATGTTAGGTTTAGAAGAATCAAAAAATATAAGTATGCATAAGTATAGTAACCTAATACCCAATTTATGGGTAGTTGCTTTTAGCTTTAAGAATGTTCACAATATGAATCATACGTCAACATCATGCAGATGTTATACCTAAAATTGCATCCACTATATTCAACATTAAAAAATAATCTGACTCCAGTAGAGATGGGGAAAATGCAAGAAAAAAAATCTAGACCTTGAAAAAACAAATGCTGAAATTAAGATTCAATTATCTAGTAATATTGGTAAGATTCATGGTTATTTATAATTATTTTTTATATCGATTTCATTTATATTTTTAGGGTTATCTGTTGAATTTGTATTGGATAATATAGTGTTTAGATATAATAATCCAATAGGGCTTCTGTGAAACAAAATAAAACATACATTTTTAAAAAAATTACCCCACTTTTTAGATCGGGTATGAAATTACCTGGTATAAAAAATGGTCATTTTGTTATTATAAATTGAATTATTTTAAGACCGGTCATTAAAATAACCGGTATGAAAACATAACTTTTAAGATTGATTGTGAGATTAGTCTTAATAAAGACAGAATTTTTAAGTCGATTGATATAAGGCCAAACCTAAACTCGGTCTAAAAAACCAATTTCAACCGGGCTAAAAATCCTTTTTTCTAGTAGTGAAAATGATTTCCTTTCATCCAGTTGCTCCATATATAATATTTGACACTGAATATTAGGCCTTGTTTCATTTTATTGTCGATTTTCATGTTCTTAGAACAACTTTGTAAAATAATTTTCAAAAGTTTTGGAATCAAAAAAATTTTTAAAAAAATATTTTCGAATCATATATTACCCTGAAAAAAATAATATTACAATAAAAACAGCATTAACCCACAAAATGCTCACAAGTAAATAAAACATTCACATATAAATGACGTATAATTCACAATTACTAAAGGACACAATAAACAAGTCTCACAAGGAGCCATGATGATTTTCAGGTTTTGCTAAAATATCTCTCCGGACCTGTTTGCTCAAGAGTGTAGATCCATAGACAAGCCAATTAGTACAAGTTAAAAAGTCAATGTAATTAAAAAAAGAAAAATAACAAAAAAATATCATTTGAATGAAATCCCAAATAAGCAATTTCCTATTAAAATAAGTTGTCAGTTGCTATATTTTTTTAATTAATTCCTATACTCTTGTGAGCGACAAGACTAATTTGGGATTTTGAAGTTTAATTAGTATTTTTCTTGTCCTTTTCCCTTAATAAAAGAAAGAATTTCCCCTGAAATCTTACTCCTGTCATACTGCATCCAGAATCTTCAGACAGTGCTACACAAACATTAATCCCCATTGAAAAAGGAGAAAGAAAATGATTAGTTCTTCCCCATCTTTCTTTCCTTCTCCGTCTTCTATATTTCTTCAAATTTACTTGAATATATAAGGAACTAAAATCAAGGGATTCTTATCTCAAGATTTCTCCTAAAATAACAGTGGGACAATAAACTAGCCAAGTATCTATAGACAAATTGGAGATGTCAAATTGCTTTTTTTTTTTTTTATTTAATTACAAAATAATTATTACTATACCGAGGAATGCAAATGTTTTAACTATCATTTCCTTTCTTACTAGACATATGTATTCTCCTATTAGAGACAATCTTATTCGAAACATTAAATGTGGGTATCTCTTTTAATAGGAATTCAAACTTTATTTCGCCAAGGCTCAAACCCCATTGATAAATAAGTTTTATTTCTTCACCTCTCTTAAAAGTATACATCTTGGTACAATTGAATCATCTATAGCCTTTGATCAAACAACAGTTCGTTTGATCCCCACTGAGTAGTTGCCTCTAATTCTTCTTTGAACAAAACAAAGAAATCCCAAAATAAGAATTAACACAAGATAGACTTCCAAGTGAGCACCCCAAAGAAACTCAACAAAATCAAGTCTGCATTTTTTGCTGCAGTTGCAATCGTATATGTTTAGTAGAACAGCCCCTTTGACTGCAACTTCTGGATCAAGAATAAAATCCACCGTCATCGGTCCTTCGTCTAACCAAATAGATGTATTCTTTGATTTGTAGCCAGGCATGGAGGCTATAACTGTAGTTAAGATCAAGAAATTAGATAGCAATAAAACAATAAAATTCTACTGGAATAGAATGGAACATTTTTGCCCAAATATTTGGTGAAGAGTGAAGACTATATCTTATGCATGAATACAGCACTTAAATTGAGCTCCCTAGGTAATTTATATTCCGTGAGTTGAACACAGCCCTTGGTTTTATATGAAATCAATGTCTCTTATTTTCCTTGCCAGCATTTTGGCTATATGATCCTCAATCAAGTTAGTATTTCTACTAGATCATTTCACTAATACTAATTACTTACTTGTTTCTAGGCTTATGCACTATTTTCTTTCTTGTGAATAATGTATTCTGAATTGTCATAAATAAACCAATTTTGAAAATTGAAATGCTGGTGCCTCTCGAGTGCATAAGATTTATTTCTTATTTGCAGTTGCAGAGAGCCAGGTCAAGACTACACACTAAAATGTCAATTTATTATATTGTATTCAACATAATATTAAACCAAACGAACAGCCAATTATCTTGTTTAACTTCCATGGTAGACTCTCCCAATAAATTGAGATTCATGCTTCAAACAACTTATAAGCCAACCAAGACAGATTCAATCACACTAAATACATCATATCTCAAGAATGTCAATAATTATTTATTTTCTATTTGATAGTATCTTTAAGGAAGTGTCAAGCAATATTCTAACCAAAATACTTTAAAATTCAGTTAAATACCTTCATATCTTTCTCTAGGAACAAGCAACCGATGGTAGTTGCCAAAACGTTTTCCAGCTCTGACCTGTTAGTCACAAATCAGCAGACCCGAAACATGTCAAATCAAGCAAAGTTTGTGAAGTCGTGCAAAGATCAAATCAAGCAAGGTTTGTGAAGTAGTGTAAAAATTTGTACTACTGAAATCGTGTCTTGCATGTGTTTATCTAAGTAGAGGATGTCTGAAATCATTAGCTAATCAAACAAAACATGTGCAATAAATGCACTTTCAAACATGAGGCTGACTGTCATAACTTAAAAGGGAAAACATGCATCCATGAGTTTAAAAAAAAAAAAAAAAAAACCAAAAGTTCAAACATACTGTGTAATTGATTCCCTTGATAGTTATATACCCGGGCAATGGCCTTCCATCAACTGAAGAAAATATTCTTCCATGCACCCCTGTCTACAGAGCAGAAGATAATTAACCAATTAAATGAATCATACGAGATCAACAGCATATGAAGTATACAAATATAAGATTCTCCAACTATCAGCACATCAAGAAAATATATGATGCTATGTCCAGCCTTCACCTAATAGATTAAACTATTGGAATGTGCGATTCTTTAAAATAGAACTAGAGGCACTTTGAACAAGTGAACTAAAATAAGATTCCCTGTATTACTATTTTCTAAACATAGTTTCTAAAATCCAGAGTTTTTAATGGCTCCAGTCCAAAGGATTCTGATATGAAGAGGTGCATCATAAATATAAATATTCACCTTTTGTCTTCACCTAACAAATTCAACTTCTAGATAAAGGGATCCTAAAGGATCTACGGTACAATAAAAAGACCAACAAATATTCCCCATCTCCAATTTGTTGCCAAGTATGGTTTCAAACGTAAGCATCATTTGACTTATTTCCAACCAGGTTATTACACAGGCTTTCCTTTACATCTGTACGAATTGAAGGATTAAAAGTGATAAGTTGGAAACAAACATAAGCAATACATCATAAAAGGCTATTAAGTAATTAGCATACTTCAGGAGCAATTACTTGGAAAGTAGTTTGGTGTATTCAGGTCCCTTCTCAAGTTTCCAATCTCTTAATTGCATAATCCCTTGATTTTATTTAGTGGGGTTGATCTCATTGATCTCATCATAAGATGTTTGTCAGTCATTATAATATCGTTTATGAAACAAGGGAGAATGACACTTGGGCACCAAAAGTTCACCACAGTTAAGTCTCAAAAATTTATTGAAAATAAGTTGCGAATACCAATTCAAACAATTGCAACTTGCAAGTATGGGAATCTCAACTGAAAACAGAAATAGCTTACCTTCACAAGGCTTGCAACAAGATTAAGCATGCTCAATTTGTTGTATTTCCAAACAACAGGAAGCTGAAAATCAAACAACAAAAAAGTAATAATTCATCCTAGGAGAAAACACTAATAACATTTAAATTTTACTTATTTGACCAAGTATTTGAAGTCAACTTACTTCCAGCGAAGACGAAACAAGAAAATGAAAATTATGATTGACATTTAGTTTGAATGGGAAAATATAGTTTAAATTTATGTAATACTTTTATTGACATCTATTTTATGTTTGTAATACTTGCTTAAAACTCACTTTGTTTGTCATACTTGCTTAAAACTCACTTTTTTTTCATGTTGTTCATTTTTGTCCTAATTGTTGAATATATATGGAGGACTTTGGAGCCGAAGGGTTTTCATCTAAGTAGGAGTAAAACAGAAGATATGTATTGTAATTTTGATAAGAGACAGGTGGGAAATAATGTGGAGGTTAAATTGGAAGAGCAAGTCATTCAACAAATGACAAAGTTTAGATATAAACGATCAATTAGATAAGATGGTAAAATTAATGGAGATGTTAATCATAGAATCCAAGCTGGGTGGTATAAATAAAGAAAAGCTACCAAGTTATTTGTGACCGGAAAGTACCTAATAAGGTAAAAGGGAAGTTTTATCGCACAACTATGAGACCAGCAATGCTATATAGCAGTGAATGTTGGGCCTTAAATAGACAACATGAACATAAAGTGGGCGTAGCTGAGATAAGGATGTTGAGATAGATATATGATCATATAAGAAACGATAAGATCCGTAATGATCATAAATGCAAATAAGTTGGAGTGACACCTATTAAGGAGAAAATGGTAGAAAGTCTCTGAGGTGATTTGGACATATTCAAAGAAGCTAAGCAGTATAGAGTCCTCTAAAAAGAGGTAAAGAAAGATCGAAGCGAATACTCAATAAGTTTATAGAGCGGGATCTATTGATTAATAACATATCTACAAAGCTGGTTTTTGATAGAGCATAATGGTGTCATGCAATCCAAGTAGCCGACCCCACCTAATAGTATAAGGCTTTGTTGCTGCTGAATATATATACACACCTCCCATACTTGCATCCTAAAACTTTAAACATTGTTTTCGTATCACAATTATCATGTATCCAATACGATACATGTATGCATATCAGTACTTTCTTTTTTATGGGTTGCTCTTTGTCGAAGAATAGAAAGTTTATTATTAAATTAAGTATTTATTATTATCATTATTATTATTATTAGGGATATAGTTTAGTATTTATTAGGATTAGATTAGAATATTTTATCATTATGATTTGATTTGATTAGATTAGGATAAATTCTAGGGTCAGGGTTAACCTATTAATTTGCCTATATAAAGGCCTTCTTGTACTCTCTTGTATTCTTAAGGGTTAATAATATTCAGAGTATTTCTCTTGTTAATTTCGTATCAATTGAGCTACTACGGGATTGGATGGGTTTTGAAGAATTTCACTATGAAATTTCTCATTTTATTAAAAAAAGAAGCTACAATATATAGAGGAATTAGGCTAGTAGCCATAGAAAATCAGCCAACAAATCATTTGCATCTAAGAATTATTTACATCAGCGAAGATGAAGAGCCTTCTATGAGCAAAACATAGTTCATAAAATAAAAACAAGAGAGATGAATTGGCAGAAACGTGAAACCAGTGAAGAGAATTCTGACAGATGGTGGTGCTGTGGGTGTGTGCAGGGTATATGGAATAGGTGTGAGGAGAGTACTGGCCCCTTGAATGCCCGCATAGGATGAGGCCTGTGTGGTTTAATTGTGTCTTTTGTTTTCCTTTGTTCTGTTTCACAGTGACATGCTTCTAAGCTGTATATAATGGTTCTAGTCTTAGATCTCTTGAGCTATGTGCCCTCCTATTCCCCTAGGAACTGACTGAACTGTGAGGAAAAGCCTAAGCCAAAAGATCATATTAGAAGTATGAAAGCCCGGAACTCAATCAACAAAGAAGCCTCTATCGGAAAGAGAAGACAGGAGCACTAAGACCATAAACTAGAGCTTGACGAAGACAGCATCAAGCTAGAAGTCTGATTTAGTTAGAAGCCTATTCTCGGGTTAAAGATCATTTTTGCCCTGGAAGCATTCACTTGGGGCCAATTTTGCCCCAGAAGTTTTTTGAGGCGCAATTTTGCCCCAGAAGTGTCAAATTTGGAGCAATTTTGCCCTTGGTGTTTGTTGACCGCTAGTCGAGACAAATTTGCTAAGTTAAAACTTCCAGGGCATTTTGTCATCCATGTCACTTTTTGTTAAAGTGTAAATTTGCCCTGGAAGTTATAACTTAGGAGCAAATTTGCCTCGACTAACGGTCAACAAACGGCAAGGGCAAAATTGTTCCAAATTTAACACTTTCAAGGCAAAATTGCGTCTTGAAAAACTTCTAGGGCAAAATTGGCCCCAAGTAATGCCCTGGAAGTTTTAACTTAGGAACAAATTTGTCCCGACTAACAGTCAACTAATGGTCAACAAACGTCAAAGACAAAATTGCTACAAATTTGACACTTTCAGGGAAAAATTGCGCCTCGAAAAACTTTCAGGGCAAAATTGGCCCCAAGTGAATATTTCCGTGGCAAAAATGACCTTTAACCCTTAATTCTCCCACTAAGATTGAAAGCTAAATCAGTGATTTTGATTCTGTTTAATGTTATCACAGCTTATATTAATATATTTCAGTCAGGTTTCCGTCACCTAAATGTTTAAATTTTAAGAGCACTAAAAGTAAGAAGTCAGAACTAACCTCAGCTGCCTTAGGCCATTTGTTGTCACTAACTTCCAAGGTCAATTCAAAACAGCCAGCATAGATGTAGTTCCAGTCTTGCATGCCTCCATATATGGGGTACCTGCAGTTAGTGCCTTCCGTAATAATCGATGAACTAGGAAAACAATGAAATGAATCAATAACAAACTTCAAGGCATTATTTCAGATTCCATACCAAGCTGCCCCATTTGTGATTCCCCCGGGAAATTCTGTGCTTGTAGACATGTTGTGGTGAGATTGACTATATATACTTGCCATGAATCGAAATGTATCATCATCTGGACATCCATAATAATTTGTCCTGTATTTATGTGTTTCAATGTAAAACTCAATGAGACAGGGAAATAAGAAGGAGCCTCATCAGAAATCCCCGCATGCACATATACCGCAAAGAGTCCCCATTTGTTTTCACATCGCCCTAAGCCACTTACAATTTTGTGCAGGCTATTGGTATTTTATCTTGGATGTGTACCCTCAACTCAGTTTTGTTTCACAAGCATCATGGACTTCAGTAGGACTAAGGAGTAAAAGGATTTCTAGCAGCGTGCTGCTCATTCTGTTCTCTAGATTATGGGCTGGAGCAAATTGCTCTTATCTTTTAAGATTTTCTCAACTAGACATGTTTTCACATGCATTGCATAGAATATAAGAAATGAATCAAACTGTTCGTGGTTTGTGAATAATGACTCTTGTTATAAATTTTAATATTTAACAATACACATATTCATCTTGGATCTGTTACATGATATGATTGTTTTTAAGGCCCGTCTTTGTAGTCTGACAACGCTGATCCCACTGTACTTAAGGCCTCTCTTGCTGTTAGCCCCATGCTTTCTTTCAAGGAGCCTTGCAAACAATAAATCAATGGTTTGCAGCTAAATCGATAAAAAGCAGCTCAATGCACAAGGCTCCCACTAGGTAGGGTCTGGGGATAAACCAATCAGAGAAGTTATATTTTGTGCACTAAACAGACCACAAATCAACCAAAGTTCATTACACATTTCCATTCAATAGCAAATCTTCAAAATCACAATCAATAAAAATGAAATTTTACCTTCATCTTATCACAAATATCTATGCACATCTGCACATACTCATCCATATGGATTTTTTGCAGAAGTATCATGTGCATGTGCACAAGTGTGTGTGTGTCCTAATGAATAAAATTCAAAGCAAACAGAACAAGTACAAAATAAAATATGTTAAAAAGCTTTTAGAAAAAAGATTATTTATCACCTTTTATCTTGGGTACCATCCCAAGGGTAATTTGCAACAAGTGCACCCTGGATTTAAAACCAAAAAAAAAAAACAAATCACATTAGTCCATGTCTATTGCATCTAAATACAATAACTATTAAGAAAAAATCCGCAGCAAGCCATATTCAATAATCAAGCCAATGGGAAAATTTAATCAAGCCCATATAATTCAATGTGTGCATTAAGTATCTTTTAAAGGAGAAGATAGATAAGAGATTCTAAAGATGAAGATAGCCAGTATTTCATATAATAGATAAAAGGACTAGCCCAGCATGTTAAGCTCAAAGTTTAAGGAATACAGCACAAATAAAATGAGAAATTGAAGAGAATCAATATTTGCCTACTGAAAATATACTACCCCATGCAGAGTGGCAGATGCTGTGAATTTTATCTCTCTCAACCAATTCATAACGGCTCTTGTTTCAGGTTGGCGTGCATCTTCATTTTCATTGATGGGAAAGAACTGTGGTTTCATGCCAAAAAAACCAAAGAACATTCCAATTAATAAACGAATGGTCTCATGCAAGATATAGTAATCACAAAGGGAAAACCCAGCATCTGACTTCAACCCATCAACCTTCAAAAATTCATCGTGGTTCTCCCATGGAATTTGCCCACCTAATGCTTAAAAAACATGGAATATTTACTAGCAACAGATACTTAAATTACAAGTCTAAACTTAAACTTGGAAAAGAAAACAAGGGAACAAAGAAGGTTTATCGAAAAACATGATAAAAACCAGCAAATAATTCATCAAATTAACCATAAATTCTATTAACCACGTGATTTTTAACAAAAACAATAAAAGATTGATTGTTTTAGTATCATATCTAGGAAGCCATTATTCAAGCAATATATGTTATAGGCTTTATAAATGTGATTTTTAACCTTTCATGATAAATAAATGTTTAATACATTATGCTAACATAGGACACTCAATTAAGTGCTTACATTATTTATAAGACAACCAAGCTATCCATCTTCCCTACCAACACCCTTCCCCCTCCAAGAACCTATTTTATTTTGGGTAAACTTCCACTATGTTACCATGATATTAACACACCATGTTTAACTTGAACGAACAGTTATCCAAAATCATCGTTATTGAAAGGTGTATTGATTACTTCAATCCCATATGATCTTCTTCCAATCTCCTTTCTCATCAACCAATCTCTTAACCTTTAAAGCTTGAGTGACTACTCACTAGTTAAGTATGGACAAATCTAGGTAGGTTGAAATGGAATTGAATTATGCAAAGGATGAAATGATTTTAAAATAAAAACCCAAACTCAAACTGATAAAGAGCTTGAGACAGTTATTGTTTTTTATTATTGTTTTGGGGGGGGGGGGGGGGAGTGTGGTATTATTAATAGCATCATGAAATTTACCTGGTCAGGAAAATCCCTGTTGAGATCAATATCATTCACATTATTGCGATTTCTCAAACTAAAGCCATCAGGATTCAAAGATGGAAGTACGTGAAGGTGAATGTTCTCCACAATCAGCGTTGCCTGAAACATTTTTCAGTGTCAAACATTTAAAGAAGACAGAAAATTATAAAATTATAAGGAATTTCCTCTCACAGAAAATTAGGTGAAGTCCACAAAGATACCAAAAAACCATGACTATCCCATAAAACATAAAGAGAAGAAACAAAAGCTAAAAGGCACAAACATGATGCTGTAACCAAATGGACGACACCCCATAGTGGAGCATAGCGTAGCCTATGTTCCTTTCTCTTTCCAAAACATTGACCATCAATCCAATGAAAGTCTTTCAAAGTATTTTAGTAAGGCTATTGCCAATTAAAGTAGTACAGATCATATTCCCTGACTTCCAATTTATCTCTCAATGCAGGAGGAAACTGTTGCTGGCTACCAAACTACATACATCATATTGTCTCAATATAAGATCTAGATCAATATGATTATCTTAACCAATTTGCTGGAACAAATGAGAGACTTGGTGCCAAGTTGACATGCTAGAACAAGCGAGATAAAAAAACGACAACAACATCTCAGTCCAACATTTAAAAAAAATGAACAAAATGAAAAGGCATAAGAAAGTTAAATACCAGAGGATCTTTTAGATAGTTATCACATAACCAATTCGCCAGAAACATAAGAAGCTCACGACCCACAGGCTCATCTCCATGTACATTTCCAATATACTGCGTCATTAGCAAATCTATCACAAAAAAGAAAGATTCCCAGCAAATTACATAAAACTAAATTGTTGGAGAGCGCCGTTAATAGTCCAATGGGCAATGCCTCTGCTCTCACAATTTTAAGGTTTAATATGAATTTGCATAGATGCCCAATGGGCCTATGTATTTCCGGCCAGATCAGATAGGATATTAAGTTATTATTTATATGTTTGGTTCCCATGATTCTAAGAAATAAACAAAGAAAGAAAAGCACAATGAAATGGCTGCTTCACTAATGCTGTACAATCACTCACCTTAAATGCAGGTTCAGCCTCTTCTTCGCCAGGCTTGTCAGAAATCTCTATCACCCACTACATGCAACGAATGTCATAACAATGAGTTACTACTAAGATTTTTAAGCTCCACTCGCATCTCTAAAGACATTTAAATCATGAACAAATTGCACATAAAAGGAGGGAAAAGAAAAGAGGAAAAAAAAAATACCAGTGGAACTCCATTCACACTCTTCCCAATACTGATAAAAAATCCCTCAGAGAGAGAAACAAATCAAAAGTCAGTTTATCCATTGCCAAAAAAAATACTTTAGAAAAAAAAACTTATTGAGGTCCATTTACTCATGAAAGCTGCTATTAATACTTCTTGTGGAAGTCATTCGCAGAAAAGTAATTTGGAGATGGATAATCAATAAAGCTCAGATGTGAGGAATCACCTGTATATTCTAGAAATGTTGCTGCACCTTCGTCCAAAATCCTTTATTGCCATCTCAAGGTCCGAATTGGTCATGTACCCGCGAAGCCTGTCAAGTGGACTTCGAAAGAAGGGGGAAACAGATTTGAAGTTAATGCACATAAAGGGGAAAAAAACAATTATGTCATTGCTACTTGGGAAAAGTTCCATAGCGATTACCTTGTCAGACTCTGTGTTTGATGGTCCTCAAACAAGTGCCTTGCATGTCTTGCACCACCACTAGTGTTAAAGCCTTATAAACGAACATAAACTATTTATCAGAAACACCAAAAGTTTTTTTAAAAAAAGTAAATAAATCCGCCATTTTTCTACATATAAGTTCACTTCCTCGTGGAACTGATTCATCGTATCAGATTTCGTTGAGAAAGGAATCGGGTTTTCCCGGTTCAGAGCTTGTTAACAAATTCAGAACTCCAAGTTCAAAATTCTTTCTCAATCCAAAACCTTCCCGTAAACCAAGAAGAAGAATATAGAAGATGTCGAGATATAGGTTACTATTCTGAGGAAGTAAAGAGATGAGGACCTGAAGAAACAGAACTCCGAAAACCACCCCTGGCAATACAACGGTGAGAAAGAGATAAAATTGTAGACCAAAGAAGGAGAAGAGAGAAAGGTAGCTTCATAATCTTCGATGACGATGAATTGCGAGCTCAAACATCTGGAGTATGTGTTAACGTCGTCTTGTTCACTTGAATCCCCTCGAATCGCTTTGTTTATTGTTTTTGTATCCCCCACCTGAATCGCTTTTTTTGATCGCCGGCAACCCGGCGACTCGTCACGTGCCCACGCCAGGAAATTGCTCGTGAGTGCACGTGCAAAGTTTTTTTTTTTTTCCTTGGTATCATAAATTGTTGAGTTTTCTCAAAAGATTTAGGGGCAAAGAAAAACCCTATTGAAAATATTTTTGTTGCCAAAATAAGAGGATTTTTATCACAGAATCCTGGTTATATGTGTAAAAGATTTATGATCTTTTTTGGTTTTTACCACAAATATGGTTTGTGTGGGTTGAGAATATAAAGCTAGTTCTTTTGATTATGAACCAACTTTAGTCATCTCTTGTGAATTGGTTTTAACTGCTAAGGCAAGAGCTTTAAAATTTTCTTCTTCGACTATGTCAGCCCAGCTTTTGGTTGGTAATTTAGCCAATGCCTGGTTGGATTGCAAGGCTAAAAGTGTTTCAATTGGGAATTCATAATATTTTGGATCCATTATGATTCTAGAAGTTTTAGGAACGGTTTGTTCAGAAATTTTGGACTTCGAAGAGGATCCCTTTTAGTGGATCAATGATCCTTGGGTGAATGACCATTTTGATAATTCAATAACAGCTCTAAGCTACTTAGCTTCTTCGCTTGTGATCCTTTCTGAATCTTTTTTATGGGCTTTGCCCTTTCCTTTCCTTTTCTTCTCGTTATTTGACATTTTTTTGGTCACCTTATTTCCCCTATAAAAATTCTCTAGTTAGAAAATCTGGAAGGAAATTTAAAGAGCCTTCGAGAAATTCAATTTCAAAATCAAAGACACTTAAAATTGCTTGCCATTGGGCAAAAATCTGTTTTGATGCTAAATTTGTAACATCTTTTTGCAAAACATCTTTTTGCAGATTTGCAGTGAACTCTGACTAAAAATTTGTTATTTAACAAATTGCTTTGAAATTTTTTTATACATAAAACGATTGCTAAAATTTCTTTTTGAATTGTGGAATAGTTCTGTTGAGCTCTATTCCAATGTTTTGAAGTAAATACAATGCAATGCTCTTTACTATCAATTTTTTGTTTAAGAATGCCACTATAACCTATGTCAGAGGCCTCTATTTCAACAATTTTGAATGCTTGTGGATTTGGAAGATACAAGCATGGAAGATTTTATACAAGAGATTTGATTTTGACAACCACATTAATGTGATCATCTGTCCATGGAGGAGGACATTTCTTAAGATGCACATGAAGAGACTTAATGATATTATTTAGGTCTGGAATGAAATCACTTACATAATTCAAACAACCTAAGATCTATAAAGTTGATTTTTATTCATAATTTGATATGGAAATTTATCGATAAACTGAATTGCACAATCAATCAGAACAATAGTTCCTTGGCATATATGATGCCCAAGAAACCGAATTTTTGTCTGAAAAAGACTGATTTTGGTTTTAGAAACTGCTAAACTATTGTACCTAGCAACATCTATGAACACCTTAACATGTTTAAAATGTTGGTCAATTGGTTCTGAAAACACTAAAACATCATCAATGTAAACAATGATAAATTTAGTGTAAGGATTGAAAATTTCATTCATGACTTTCTGAAATTCAAAAGGTACATTTTTTAAACCGAAAGGCATAACATTCCACTCATACTGTCCAAAGGGAAAAGTGAATACAGTCTTATACCTATCTTTTTCTAAAATTTGGATTTGCCAAAAACCAGATTTCATATTGAACTTTGAAAATACTTTGGCCTGATGAAGGCGATTTAAAAGATATTTTTTGTTTGGAATAGGATACCTAATCCATTGAAGGGCTTGATTGAGAGGTTTGTAATTAATTACAAGTCTTGGAGTTCCTCGTTCAAGTTCAGCATTCTTATTAACATAGAAAGCTGCATAAGACCAAGGACTTTGGCTTTTGCATATAAGCCTTTTTGAGAGCAAATCTTTGATCTCATTTTGCCAGTGTTCCAAGAGTTCCTGGTTTATCTATATAGGTCGAGCTTTCATTGGAATAGCTCTTTCGTTGAAGTCTTTCTCATAAGGAAGATTGACTACATGCATTTTTCTTTCCCAAAAAGCATTAGGAAGATTAGAACAAATTGTGTCTTGAATGGTTTTCAAAACGTTTTAGATTTTCTGTTTTAGAAAAGGTTTTTCTAATTGGTTTTCAATAACCTTATGAGAAAATTCTTCTTTTAGAAAGTTAATTTGATTTTCCTTATACTCAACTGAGTTAACAAATTTTGTATAAGGAGGATAAGCAAATTTGAAGAAAACCTTCTTTCTCATTATCTTAGATTTTGTACCTTCATTTGTTGTTAGATAAGGTATTAATTGGTTGATTAAGGGTGCACCAAGAATTACATCTTGGGACAAAATTTTTGCTAAAATGATAAGATTTTTTATTTCAAGACCATTATTTTCAACTACTGCATTTGAAAGTTTGTAGCTAATGTCTAATGGTGATTTGTTTGGTCCACAAAGATTTTTAGTAGGGTTTTCATAAAATTTTGTTGGAATCAGACCTTCTCCGATGCAGCTTAAAGCTGCTCCAGTATCAAACAAAGCTATTGTCTCTAATACAAAAGTATTAGCAAGAATAATTTTTACTGGGACATGCCATTTTTGGATTGAAATCCTTGATATAAGATTTAGGAAGGATTCGGAAGCATCTGGATCCTTTTGTTCTGGATCACTGTCTTCACTACTTTCTTCTTTTTCTTTACTAGGGATTCCTTCCTGAATTTGATTTAAAATAAGAGAATGGAAATCTTGTGTGTTTTTCAGATTTCTTATCTCTTCTTTCAAATTATTTATTTCATTCTAAAGGTTAGAAATTGAAACAGGTTTTGGATTATTTTGAAATCTTTTCATTATTTCAAAGAAATCATATTTTGTTTGCAAAGTTTTTTGAGATGTTTTTGAAGACAAAGCTTGTCCTTCTTTAAGCTTGTTGAAAATTTTGACTTTTTCTTCATTACTCGGAAGAGAGTTAATGATTTTAAAAATCAAATCTTCTTCAATGACATTTATTTGGAAAACGTCTTTCTTAGGATTAGTTAATACCAATTCCTTGATTGGGTCATCAAGCTTAGAGCTCTCAGCGATCTATTCAAAACAATTTATTTGAAAATCATCAGCATCAGTTGAAGATGAAATATCATCTTGTTAAAGTTCATTAATTTCATCAGAAGAGGATACTTCATATTTTTTCTCAAAAGAGGTTTATTCAATCAAAAGATTGTTTAATTGTTGAAGAGTTGATTCTTCAAGTTGTAAGGCATTAATTCTTTTATTAAGCCTATAATATTTTGCCATGTGACCTTCTTTGCCATATCAAAAACAAATAATTTTTTCTTTGGGAAGATCCATTGGAGTTTTAGATTTAAATTCATTTTTTAATTTTCTGGGTGATTAGTCCTAGGTTTTTTCCAAGGTTTTTTATGATATTTTTATAATATCTTTTAACCTTGTGATATTTGTCTTCATGTCTGTGTTTAAGTTTTTTAGACTCTTTACAGGCAGGAAAACTGAATTGTTCACAGAAAGATCCCAAATCTTTTTGGTTTGAAGCATTTGCTTTGGCAAGTTGATGTTGAAGCCTATCTTTTTGACAAAGTTTTAAAGCAGTTTTCTAGACTATTGCTATAAAGTTGTCCATACGTTAAATTTTTGTAATAGATCTGACCATCACCAGTTTGATTTCTGATTTTTTCCCAAACCATTTCTCCTAATGAACTAGGAAGACTAGCTAAGAATTTTTCTTTCTAGATTGGATGATTTTCATCCTCTCTATCCATTACTCTTAACAAGAAATTGTCTCTATACCATTTGAAACTGGATAGAGTTTTGCATTTTAAATTTGAAAGAACATCTGTCGATTTATCTCTCCAAAGAGATGGATCCCCAACAAAATGTGCAATAATGTTAACTATGAAAAAGTTAACAGCTTCAAACATTGGTTCACCATCACTTGTGATTATTGTACCATCTTATGTGGTTTTTATTGCTTGCAAAATTTGAGTTTTTTGTTGTTGTGTGATATGGAAATCCCACGAACCTCTGAGTTGCCCAATAAAGCTAGAAATCAATATATGAACAATGTCTTCCTCTTGACAATTGTTATATACTGCATAGGCGTTACTGACCATCGTCATTTGTTGGCAAATTTCCAAAATATTTGTTTCAGATTGGCCATCTATGTTCCATACATAGATGTTATTTGCATTGAATTGCCTGAGAGTAGAGTCTCTTTCTTCAAGCATTATATCTGGAGGAGTTGCTTTTGGATAATATAATTTTGTTGGCTTCTTCCAATTTATGTTTTCAACATTTTGGACTTTAGGTTTTTGATAATCTTCACTACCACTAGTTTCATTATCTTTTAAAACACCTATTGTCAATTTTGAAGTTGAAGAAATAGATTTAGGAGGAGTATCCTGAACCATAATTTTTCTTAATTCTTCTTCAATTCTTGCTTAAAAGTTTCCTTTCTTAACACTACTCACAATATTTGTAGGAAAAGTGTAGGGTTTGAAAATTGGCTGTGTACTTGTGGAACCAGGTGAGACAGGGTTACTAGCTCTAGAAGTTACAAATTTTCTCAAAATATGTTCTCCAAGAGTTTGAAGATACGAATTTGCACAACTACAAACTAGACTTTTTACTACCCTAAAGGACGTCCCTTTTTAAGTTAGGGACAGATGAACCCTTGTCGTGTGAGTTCACAAAATAAAACTATGTTAGAAAATGTAGCGTAGTAGCTCAACCTAGGTCGTTCTTGTGAGGAGATTAATTTCCAATTTTCTAAGTAGGAAAGTGATAAAAAGCCTTAAAGTTGTGAGAAATCATTTTTGAGAAATTGCATTTGTAAACTAATGAACTAAACTAAGCTAAAGCAATATTTTTGTATTTTTCGGTTTTCAAAACAAAGAAGCAAAAGGAATTGAAATTAACACTAACAACAAGGTAAATTTAATAAACTAGAATAATGATGAAATGGGATTCCCTTGAGTTAGGGTTTTAGTCTTCCTTGCTTAATAATGATATGAATTCCACAATATAAGTCAAGAGGATGGAACTAAGTTACCGCTAGCTCCATACTTACAATAATCATTTAATTCATTATACAGAAGCAATTAAATGAATACCACCAAATAATTCAAACTCAAGGAGATGAATAATCAACTTCCAATTCTAGCTTGTAATTATCATTACAACAATTCAAAACATTCAGTTTAATCATTTAAATCCACTTAACCAAATTGGAATAAACAATGCAACCTACTTATAATATGAATCATACAAAGCTTAATTAATCAACTCCTAGCTCAACCACCAAGTTTATTCACTTGGCATAACAATCTAGATCACAATTACATACTTAACCAAGCTACATAATCATGAACCAAAAAGAAAGTTTAAAGGAATTCCATTGAAGTTTAGAAGCTCAAACCATTACCCAACTCAAGGAAATCACCAAGACTTAGCTACTCATAGAGGAAGAGGAAGATGAAGCTTGAAGAAAAGAGAAAGAAGTAGCCATAAACATTGCAGCACCGAACAGCCCTTGGTTATTATCCAGCGCTTCCTCTATTTCCTCTCTACATTGCGTCCCCTCCTCATACTCTCACAGCGCAAACATACTCCTCTCATGCTTTTCAAATCTGCATCTTTCCCTTGGTCAAAGATTTCGGCTGCTCCCTCCTTCTCCTAGCATAGCCGCCTCTCTTTTCACTTCCTTCCTTTTTATTTCATCCGATGCTCTCCTTTCTTCACCTAGCCCCTTTTCTTTTTCACTTCGGTCCATCCTTGATATCCCTTTTCACATTCGGTTCACTCCTCATTCGGTCATTCTTTTCTCTTGTTCCTTTATTTATTCCCTCTTGGTTCAGCGGTTCCTTTCCTTCTATTCATGCCTTTAATTTAGTCAACAATTTTGGCTGGGCTTCCTTTTTCATTCAATTCGATCTGCTCCTTCATAACATTCGGTCCAGCAAGCTCCACTTGAGTCAACAAAATCGGCTTGTTTCCTTTCTCTAAATTCGGTCTGATTGCTTCTCTTACATTTCTTCAATTTGGTTCAACAATTCTATTCCCTTATTTCCATCGGTTCAGCTCCATTTCTTTTGATTTAGCCAGCCGCCTCCCCTCTTCTCTTCCATTATTCTTTAGGTTAAAAGTGAGTTGTGCCTTGTTTGGATAAGAGATAAAAATCTGTTTTAATCATTAGGCATAAAATTGCAACCACCAAACAAGGCCCTTACTCATTTAACCTCTTCTTAGAAAAAATGTGAAAATAAATTCTGCACTTGTGATGTTCCACTTTTGTCCTTCATTAAGCTCCAAAATATCATCTTTGACCTTAACCACTCAAATTGTGCCACGTCATCACCTACAAAATTATATTCACAAAGGTAATACCTTTTGCTCACAATTAAAGAAAAATGGGAATAACAAATATTAATTAAAAATATAACAATTTAACTACTTTAATTCCCAAATTATTCTTTCACTAAAATCTCACTTTAACACTTGATTATGCCCAAAATATTCAATTAAGTCCCACAAAAGCCTAAGATTAATTAATAAAAATATATAAATATTGAGCTCTATCAGGGACGTCCAAAGTTCAATATATGACTGGAAGCTTTGGCGCTAGATGAATTGTTTTTTAAAAAAAAATTCACCACTTTAGACGTCCCCAGAAAAACTGGGGACATCTAAAGTGGGCTTTAGAGTCCCCTGCATAAATGGGGACATTTAGGGCGTGTTTGGTCTGAGGGGAGGGGAGGGAAAGTGAGTGGAGGGAAAATTTTTTTGAGTTGAATTTAAAAAAATTAGAGAAGTGGGGTTAAAAATTTTTAATTAATTTTTCTTACTCTTTTATCTTATATATTCTCTTTATTAAAGTTTTATTACCTCACTTCTTCAATCTTTTAAAATTCAACTCATAAAAATTTTTCCTCCCCTCCCTTTCCCTCCAAATCCCTCACACCAAACAGATCCTTAAAGTGAGCTTTAGACGTCCCTATTTTGACTGGGGACGTGAAAGAGGCTGTTACCTGTCCCATCATGGAGCTGCTGTTGCAGCTTTACCTTCTTCTTTCCCTTGCATTCAATCACATCTCCCCTGTTTTCCTTCTCCCATGAGTTTTCCCTGTAGTTTCCATTGATGCAAAGCTTATCATCTCACCTCCACAACATTTCAAATCTAAAATTCTCATTAACTCTCTCATACTCTCCTCTTATTGCTTTCCATTGCTGTATTTGGATTCTCAGAATCAGGTGCGTAGTTACTAGATTTCTTTAATTAGGTGCGTCGTGTCTGGTTAACTCTCTTCTTCACTGAATCAGGTGCATGGTGTCTGGGTTTCTTAACTCTCTTCTTCACTGAATCAGGTGTGTCGTTGCTTTCCGTTGCTGCATTTGCATTCTAAGAATCAGATGCGTGGTTGCTGGGCTTCTTAAATCAGGTGCGTTCTGGGTTTCTTAAAGCAGTTTCTTTTTTGCTGAATTAAATATGGCTCAGTATATATTGTGCAATGCATTATGTATTACTACTATATTTGTGTTGCTTCAGAGTTTGGTAGGTTCATTATTGAGCTCACCCATATTGTTACTATGTGTTATATAACGATAATAATGATGACGATGATGGGAGAGTCTTAAGAGTTAGTTAGTCTAAGAATTAGTTACTTAGTTAGGATTATGGCCGTTTTAGTGTATGTTTTTTAACCATTCTTTTTTAGTTCAGTTGAGGGTTTATAACAAAAATATGAAATATATATAGTAGGATATATACTTAGCAATCCAATGTTTCTCTTAATTGACCTCTCTCTAAAAGCTAAAGTACACAGTAATAGTAGCATAGACTCAGGAAAATGTTTGTTTCTATGTTAATTGGATTTAATGGCAAAGTTTGTGTACATCATTCTTTTATGCTCTCTCTGCTGCTGATTGGCGTAGTCTGTTTTCGTCTAAAGCAAAAAAATTAAAACAAGACTACCAGACTTTTTTTCTTTTTGCCAAATAAATTATTGTTTACTGTATGGAAATTAAACTTGTGAATGCATTCGCCTATACATTATGTTAGGGGTATTTGATTTTTTTTTTGTTTTGCCATAACTCAGCACCTATTATATTTAATACTCCCTTAGGTTCTATGTTGAAAATTAGTTTTATGCTAATATTCAAGATAATATTTATATCTTATATATTGCGAAGTGTAGTAGTGAAGTGTACATATTTATTTCAAGTATTTTATACATTAAGGCATGATCCTTCCATTTTGAGAAACTAATCAATTTCTAGCAATTGTAGTTTTTTCTTAACAATGTAATATACAAAATATCTTAGTAAATTAAAGTGTAGAGTTATTAACTATACATGCATGGCCAATGTATTTTTTTCCAATCATTTGATAAATTGAAGTTGTTATTTGTTTAATTATTATTGTTTCATTGTTTTTTTTAGTTTCAAATGAAAAGCACGTATTTAATATGACAGTGTTCTAAATATGAATTGCCTTAATTAGTTTAGTTTTGTTTAAATTAAGCTGAGATGGTTTATTATTTTGATTTTGGTATGTCTCACTTTTAAGGGAAAATGCTGCCAAAATTTTGAAAAACAAAATAGTAAAAGGCAATTCCATATGTTGACAATTATTCTAAACTTGAGTGTTATTGGGAATGGCATAGGTGGTAATAAAATGGATCATTGTTGGATAAATGCTTTGAGAACAAGTGAACAATATGAGAATGGGGTTGAAGAGTTTATTGAATATGCTAGAAGGAACGCTTCAGCAAAAAATGGGATGTATTTTTGTCCTTGTGTCAATTGTTTAAATGAGAGAAGACGGGATGTTGAAGTTATAAGGGATTACCTACTTTGTGATGGAATAAATCTTCGATACACAAGGTGGATATAGCATAATGAGGAAGTAACTGATTGTCTGTCGGACAAGAAGGAAGATGTGGATGTCATAGATTAAGATAGAATGGAGAGAATGATTCAAGATGTTGAGGTAGAATCCTTTACGCAGTCGCATGAATATGACAGCCTGCGGAGTGATGCAGAGACACCGTTGTACCCAGGGAGTAAATACACATGGCTGACAGGAACATTACATTTAGTTAACTTAAAAGCAACTTGTGGGTAGACCGATAGTAGTTTCACAATGCTGCTTGAATTATTGTGTGATATGTTTCCAGACGATAATGTGTTAGAACCGGCTATTACCC
Organism: Inga oerstediana; assembly: GCA_963210345.1. Classification (NCBI taxonomy): domain Eukaryota; kingdom Viridiplantae; phylum Streptophyta; class Magnoliopsida; order Fabales; family Fabaceae; genus Inga; species Inga oerstediana. The sequence continues at coordinate 62,341,288 of OY723401.1, read as the reverse complement.
AAGAGGGGGGTGAATTGGGTGTATAATAAAAACTTAAGAACTTTAGAAATCTTTTCGTATCTTAACGAAAACAGTAAGTATGAAGGTTTATAAATCAACAGTTAGATTAAATAATATATGCTGGAAATATAAGAGTTTAGGGAAGAGAATATGCAAACTGTGATTTATCCTGGTTTGGTCCAATCTGTGATGGCCTACGTCCAGTCCCCAGGCTCCTCCTGAGATTTTCAAATCCACTATCTTCTTGTTTAATCCGGGCACAAGAAAAGCCTTTACAATCCCACAAGTTTAGCCGGGTACTTGTGAAACCTTTTACAAATCTCTCATTGAAATACTCCCCCTTACGGCAAGTCTTACGAGCAGAGCAATTCTGAAGATCTTCCTCTCCTGCTTACTTATGCAAGTCTTACGAGCAGCAACGTTCTCTCCTGCTTACACCCCTGTAAGTCTTATGAGCAGCAACATTCTCTACTACTTGCACTTGTAAGTCTTACGAGCAGAATGTCTTACGGCAATTCTCTCTACTGCTTCTCCGTAAGAAAATCAACCCTCTCAAGGTCCTTCTACCTTGAGATCAACTCAGAAATATAGATGAAAGTGTTTACAGACTCTCTCATAGAGTGGATATAATACTCACTGAAGTACAATACAAATAATCACTCTCTCAATGATAAGTAATACAGAAACTGGAAAATAGAGAGTATTTGGGTAGAAGCAGAGGATTCATGTTATACGCATGTTGGTGTCGTTGCACTATTTTCTCTGTCTCCTCTATCTTTCTCAGCTCCTCATCAAAGTTGAATGCTATCTCATTTATAGTTGATGAAGATGATGACCGTTGTGAGCATTCGTCCGTTGGAGTCCCATTGCTTCATTTGAACGTTTGAGCATATTTGAAAAACAAGCTCCTGTCCGTTGTGGAGCAAGGTGGAGCATCTAGTTGGACAGCAAAGAAATTCATTTTGAGCTGTACATCACGTTGTGGAGCGTTTTGTGTTTCAGACAATTTTTCATGGTGGGTCCTTTGCTTGTCGTGTAACCACCGTGTGTAATGTTTTTTATTTGAATCTGCAATCCGAATGTTTAATATCCTGTTTCACACTTGAAATATATGTTAGCTAACATTAAGAATCAATAACAAGTGAAAACACACTGATTTAATAACATGTAACCATATTTGGATTGTTCACTGTGAGACTTGATGTTTTTGGTCTTCTTCCAGAATATCACTCGAGCATAAAATGGCTCACACGAGTGATCTTTCATTTTTCCTTCATATGCTTCGGTTATCGGGTTGTGCTTGCATGGGATTTCAGAGAGACAGAATTCTCACTCGCGAGTGAAATGGGGTCTCACTCGAGCACAACTTCCTCTGCTCGAGTGATCTTGCATTTTCCACTGGAAAGTCTTCTCGAGTCATCACTCGCACGTTATTTTAACAAGAGTGAGATTTTGTACTCGCGAGTGATATGGTCCCTCACTCGAGCACACATACCTCTGCTCGAGTGAGACGCATATTCTCAAAGAATATGCTCTAAAAATCAACACTCGCATCAGGATTTCAGAGGGATGAATTTATCACTCGCAGGTGATATGGGTCTTCACTCGAGCACACAACTCCTGCTCGAGTGAGAAATCATCCAATGCTCGAGCATGAATCCTAGTGCTCGAGTGTTGCAAATTTCTTCACGTTTCAGCTGCTTCTGGACATCACTAGCACGACATTTTCAGAGGGAAAGTTTTTGCACTCGCGGGTGATGTGGGGCCACTTTAGAAAAAATTTGTTCATTTGATTCAAATGATGTATCATAAGAATGCTCTTGCCATATGCATTCCAATGCAACAAGAATCAGCTCCAAACTCCTTGTATTCTACAAGTTATGATCGAAGGAGTATATATTTCGCTAGTCTGCACAAGCATCAACTTCCAGAAGGCATAGCTCCTAGAATATACGTTCAAATTATGTAAATTACCTATCCATGGAAAGCTCTTTGAGTCTACTTTCATTTGGCACTGGTCTCGTCTCAATCCGATGTGTGGTTTGTGAGATATACTCAAAATACCGAACCTGTGTCAGAAAGTGACGGTGATTTCCATTTCATTTTTGACGAATCATATCTCCTTCATTTGATCTTCTTTCAATGTGATTCTGGTTCCAATTTTACGTGTTGGGAGTCTTCTTTCATATGCCACCGGTTTCGGGTCAATCCGACGTGTGATTGGAGAGATATGATCACAATACCAGACCTCGCTCAAGCTAAACGTAAAACAGAGTAGAACAGAGTATGCACCCCGTGCTCGAGTGAAATGGTCTGTGCTCGAGCATGTTCTTCCTGTGCTCGAGCATAACTTCCCTAGAAGTGCCAAAACTCATATATAAGTCATTTTAGCTTCATATTAACATATTCCAACCATTATTTGATCATAGAAACCTCCGGTAACATTATAGAAACCTCCAATATCACATCTAACAACTTGAATCTTGATATTCATGATAGATCTAACAAGTTCTTCATTCTTCATAATCCAAGTAAGCATCTTCTTGACTATCTTCAATTTCTTTCTTCTTCTTCCTCTTGTTCATTTTCATTAATTCAATCTTCTTCATTCTTTGCTTGACTAATCTACAAAATATGTAACATTAAATATAGTAGTTAGTCAAAGAAATACATTATATAAACTTTTTGCTCTTATCACTTCACATCTATATTTGACATCATCAAAACTAATCATATCTAACATAATGTACTTCTAAATTGTATGTATGAGGCCAAGAAAATCCTATCTACAATGGGTATGGAGTATAAAAAGATACACGCTTGCCCTAATGACTACGTACTGTATAGAAAGGAGTATAAAGGTATGAGTAAGTGCCCTAAATGTCAAACTGCACGATACAAAGTGAAGAAAGATAGTGGTTGTGGTGATGGGATAACTAAAAGGAAACCTGAAAAAGTTTTGTGATATCTTCCAATAATACCGCACTTTAAGCATTTGTTTAGCACTGCAAAAAAAGTGAAGAAGTTGAGATGGCATTCGGATGATAGAATATCTGACAGAAAATATCTTCGGCACCCAACTGACTCTCCAAAGTAGAAGAAAATAGATGAAATGTTCCCTGAATTTGGCAGTGAACCAAGAAACTTTTGGCTTGGGCTTTGTACAGATGACATCAATCTGTATAGAACTCTTAATAGCACACATAGTGCGTGGCTAATACTCCTTGTTATATACAACTTGCCTCCCTAGCTTTGTATGAAACACAAGTATGTGATGCTTTCTATGATGATTTCTGGACCAAAACAGCCAGGAAATGATATCGATGTCTACTTGGCGCTTTTGATTGAGGACTTGAAGAAGTTGTGGGAGGAAGGGGTAGATGTGTTTGATGTATATAAGAATAAGTCCTTAAAGTTACGTGTAATGATTTTCACCACGATAAATGACTTCCCTGTATACGGAAACCTCTCAGGGTATAGTATGAAGGGGCATAAAGCATGTCTGATTTGTAAAGCAGACACTCACTTCCACCAACTTAAACATGGAAGAAAGATGATCTACCTTGGTCACAGGAGGTTCCTTCCTAGGTTCCACCTGTATCGTAGGTTAAGAAAGCATTTTAACGGCTTGCCGGAGCATGAATTGGCTCCAAATGCATTAACCGAAGAGGAAGTTTACAGTCGGGTTAAACATATCAATGTCTTACTCGGTAAGAATCAAAAGACTACGGGTGAGAAGAATATATGAAAGAAGAGATCAATTTTCTTTGATCTTCCATATTGGCATAGGCTTGACGTGAGACATAGTATTGATGTGATGCACGTGGAGAAAAACGTTTGTGATAGCCTTGTCAGTACGCTTTTGCACATTCCACCCTTGACGAAGCATGGTGATCTGACCTTTAACCTTGACGACACACCACCTTTCACAATTAATCCACCTACAACAAGTGAAGTAGAATTGGTAGATGATGAAGAATATGCTATAAGAAATGATCATGGTAAAGGAATATGGTAAACAATCTAGAGTAAGAGCTTAACTTAGAAAATAGTAATGTGTGCTGTTTGTTTTATAACTAGTTATTTTATTCATTTACTTACAATTTATTCACCTATCTGACAATGATTTTTGTGTTTACAGGAATATGGACAATTCTAGTGACTCATAAAGTGATAAGGACAATAAAATGAAATAGGCCTGAATCTGCTGCGATACCTAAACCCATTGTGAGAAGAAGTGTTAGAGGCAGTACAAAAATGCCTGTATTGGTAGCATGTCATCACCATCAACAGGAGAGGTTGCATATTGACTTTGATGACGATATGAAACCAATTGATTAGGAGGAAGACCATTTCATTAGCTACTTAGGTTTATTCGGTCGGATCAAAGTTTGCATTATCTATGATAATTGGAAGTTGGTTCCACCAAAAACCAAAGACTTGATTTGCCAACAACTTTTGGTATATAAGTTTTGATACATCTGCATATATATCTTTATTCCTATTGCTTCAAATATAATTAACTTATGTTTTTACCTTGTAGCAAACCTATGATGTCCCTGACACCGCGGTGATGTACAAGGAGTGGATGAGGGAGATTCGTCTATGATGGAAAGATTTCAAGAACAAGCTTACACGAGATTACATTCGAGGGGACCTGAGGGGTAAGGATGCATGTCAGGAGTATATGTATTTGTCTCCAGAGGACTAGAGGTTATTTATGGCATCACGAGAAGATCCAAAATTTTTGGTCAGATTTCTGTCATCATAGTGTTTTATTTGAATATAGTTGACATTATTGAGTCAGTGGTCATTGTTTTCCTTTCACAGGCATTAAGTGCAGCAAATGCTGAGATGCAAGCATCTAATAAGTATCAACATTGCATGTCTCGTGGTGGTTATCGAAAGCTTGAGCGAAAGATGATGGTAGAAGAGTTGGAGAAATTGAAGGAAGCAGCCACATTAGATCCTACCGTTGTGGTTGAGGCCCCGCCACCTCCTCCACGTCACAAAATTTGGAAAGTAAGGAGGATTAAGGGTGGGAAGTACGTAAATCCAACTGTTGCTGAGATTGCTGCGAGGATTGTAAGTATTTAGAGCTTAAGTACAAAGTTTTTTTCATACTGGGAGTGCTTAATTTTTCATTTGCTATAACTGTTATGCTATAGGATGAACTGAAAGATCATAGTAGCCAAGGTTCGTTTACTCCAAGTGGACGGATGGACATATTATCAACGGTGATTAGGAAGGCAGATCACCCTAGTCATGTTCAAGGGGAGGCAGGGGGAGTTGGTGTCGTGAAGTATTTTGGCCGAGCCTCACATCCTTATTTGTCACAAGCTGAACCCAGTAGGGAGCTTGTGGCCAAGATTCGCCAAGAAGTCTCACAAGAGCTCGAGGCCAACCTTCGCAACAAACTCTGACAAGAGCTATTGCCAGAGCTACGTCTTGAGCTGATGCCTAAGCTACGAGCTGAAATGATAAAGATGTTTGAATCACAGATGGCAACTACTGAGCATAGAACCCATTCATCCTCGGCCTTCCACAGCACCAAAGGAAGTTACAACCCAGTGGAGGAACCACTTGGCAACCCTTCTCCCACTCCAGCTCCGGGAGAACCTGCCATCCTCTCTTTAGATGCCCCAATGCTACGTGTAGTTGCAAATGCTCTCATTCACACACAAGCTACCCCACACCATCATCAGCAAATTCCACAGCATTTATGTAGGGTGACTGTGATGTGTGTTCGAGAGGGGGAAGAAGGTACATCCATCCTTATTCATGATGATGAGGTTGCCACGATAGTTCAAGCGAGAGGATCTTTCATCCTTTGGCCTGTACATCTTATTGGCTTAGTAGCAACACCTCCAATGGTATGGAACTACCTCACTTTTACTTGAGATGTGTTGACATCCTACTAACAATATGTTTTTTTATGTTCTAAAAGAACGAGCAGGAGGCAGAAAAATGGCCCTTCTTAGCACAATTGCTGCATATCTATAAAGGCATTCACCAGATTGATTTGCATATACCTCCAAGGATTGTGGGCCTGGAATTAAAGTATCCCTTCACAATTGATAAAGAAGATCTTAAATAGTTCATTAAGTTGGAGGAGCTAGATATTGGATGTGGCAAATTTGCAATCCTGTAAGTTTTTTATTTCCCATTTTTTCCTTCATTTAGTTAAGTTGATTTTAACTAACTAATACATTCATCATTTTAATTCTATTATAGCTCTTTCCATCGTATATGCATTGACTTGCAAAGAGTTGATTTATATGGATTCTTGTGCCCTACACATACGAAAAGGAGTAGGAATACATTGAAAAAAAGGATGCACTATATGGGCTTCACAATGGGAGAGAACAACTGTTGTTGTTATCTAGCACCGATTGTTCAAGGGTACGCATTTAAATTTTGTGTATTTGAGATTTTTAATAAATAATTGCCTTGACATCTATCTTCCTTTTAATCTGTATATGTTGTGATAGTTACCATTAGAGTTTATGTGTTCTCTATCCTCGGTTCCATATTGTTTACTGGTTTGATTCCTTAAGTAAAAGACTAGACAAAGAAACTAAAAGCGTCTTCAACACGTAAGTTATTTTTTTGTATTTCATTACTTCATGATTCTTGACTTAAATGAATTATTCTAATTTATGTTGATTTTCATTTTAATGATAGGGCATGCAAGACGTATTGAGTGCTTGGCGGGCCACGCGATCATAAAGGTGGCAAAGACCCGAGATGGTTGTTTCCAAAGGTACGTACGTAGTTTCAAATCAAGTTCTTTTGATTGACGGTCGTTCTAGATATGCCTTTATTGATTTTAAGCATTTGCTTTTGATTTATAGTGCCCTCAACAACCTGACAGCTGGAAATATGGATATTATGTCTTACTTTATATGTTTAACATCATTGAGAGTGGCGTTACGATAGATTTTGAACAAGTAATCGCTTCTTCATTCTTAGAGGATAATATTCTTGGTGTTGTAATTCAATGGCAATTCATTCACTTCATTCATTATTTCATCTAAGCTTATTTTATAATTTACAGATTTTTGACAATGAAGATGCCTACTCATATAAAGACATAAATATGATCAGAGACTTTTTGGCTGGACATCTTCTTCAACGTATACCAGAGTAAAGTCTTCAGTAGTTTGTGTAGGACATACTTTTGTGGTAGTTCTATATATTGTACATATAATTAGCATTGTTGTTGTTGGATATAGATTAGATTTAGTCTTGGTTATTGTACAAACTAGGGACTTGGATATAGTCTTTTTAGTGCAATAACAGACTTGGATATAGATTGTTGTGTAATTTGTGTGGTTTGTTAGTTAATTAGTTTGCTTCTCCTTAAAGTTATTGCATGTAGTAGAGCCTTGGGTTGATCACTATGTTTCAAGTTGTTGTTTCCATTCTACTAAACTGCTATTGTTTTATTCTACTGTTTCCATCCTATTTCTGCAGTTTACATTTTCTATACAGTGAAATATATATAAAAAGGCCATTTAAAAAAACTTTCAACGTCCTTAAAATAAAAAGGGATGAGGGAAAGGGGGCGACACTTTAGATGTCCCCAGTTTATACTGGGGACATCTAAAGTGACCTTTTGACGTCCCGAGTTCAGACTGGGGATGTCTAAAGGGGACCTTTAGACGTCCCCAGTTCCAAATGGGGACGTCTAAAGTTCACCTCAGACATTAGACGTCCCCAATCTTAAGTGGGGACATCTAAAGTCCTGCCTATTTAACGTTCCCTATTTTACGGACGTTATTGACTTTTTTTCCACGACCGTCAGATAGACGTCCCTCTATTTTCAGACGTTAAAAGGCCAAAAAAGGGACGTTAAAACCATTTTTCCTACTAGTGTTGTATAATTATTTTGTTCAATAAGATTTTGAAAATCTTTTGAATTAATTTCATTATTTAGATCTTGGGTTTCAAAAGCGAAGCGATTATAAGTGCTTCTACAATTTTAATACCAGAAATCTCATAAGACTATTTTGGTGGAAGATCAGATTCAATTTTGTCTCCATTTTTCGAAATCCAAGAGGCGTTAATCCCTTCTATTGGCTTGAAAGGATAATCCTTTATACTCTGCTTTTCTATATAGGCATCAAACCATAGAAAGAATGGGATATGAAGTTTATACTTTCTAAGCATTTTATAAAACCTTTCTTGAATTGGTTTTCTTAATTCTTCAGTTTTATATTTTGTGAAAAACCATTCTTGTCTTTCTTTATTTTCATTAGAATAGAAATATTTTAGCAAACATTCCTTATCTAATTTAAATTGTTCCTCTATGACACCTATCATATCGAAATATGTTATAGATTGACAAGTTTGGGTTTTTCCTGATCATCCTCAGGATTTTGGTTGACAAGTTTTACAACACTAACTAATTTATTTAGACCTTGCATTACAGAAGGTGAAATTACAGGATCTTTGACAGAAGAACTACAAGAATGTCTAGAAGGTTGTTCTAGAGCAATCTTGAAGCTTTCCTGAATTCAGGGAGTTTTAGAAACACTAAATGATCTTCTTCGGTCAAAAGTGATCCTAACATCTCTATTTTTATTTTTCCTAATTCTGTAATAATAAGGTGCATGTTTAGGAATGACAGGAACAATTTGATTTAAATCCCAATCATTAGCAAGGGTCACATCTTCCCAGTTTATTGTTTTTGGAACCGTAACATTTGCTCTTATGGCATCTGTTAGGAACAAGTATGTTTCTTTACCATGGTTAAACATTTTAACATTTGAGGTACAAGAATTCATGACTTTATATTGAACCCTATAGATTAAAGCTATGGGTGATACTCCAGGTTTCATATTAAACCCATATAGTTTTAAACTTAGCTTTAGGACATCTATGATGGGATCATCATGTAATGAAGCTATTATATTGGGGAAACAATTGAAGTAGATTGGTCCATCATGGAGACCTGCTTCAACCATTCCAAAAATTGAGTCAAAGAAAATTTCATGTCTACCATCCCTAACACAGACTAGGGTGGAAACATCTAATCCTGCTTTGACTAAAGGTTTTATTGCAATTTGAACACATCTAATCTATTTTTCTCTTCTAATAGACCCTTAGGACATCATTTGGGCTGACTAAAATAGGGAAGGATTAGTTTGATTTAAAGGGGACTTTATGACACAAATTGCATGTAGATAAGGCTTAAGTACATATGTCACAAAAGTCAGAATTTTGGGATTTATTTAATTAAGTTAATTGTAGCAAAAATGGGATATTTTGTAAAACCCATTCCCTTCATCTTTCTTCACCAAAACCGTCCACCACCAAGAACGAGAGAGAGAGAGAGAGAGAGAGAGAGAGAGAGAGCTTGAAGGCTAGAGAGAAGGAAGAGAGAAAATTCAAGGTAGGCTTTGATTTCTCTTGTGATTTAGCTTCTAGTTTGTGTAATCCTTTTCCTAAGTACCTCTTCTACATGATTCCATGTGTTTAGCAAGAAAATATCAAGGTTTGAGGACAGTGAAGTTTTGACCAAGTGAGAAAGGAAGAAGGAAATCAAAGGTAACATCGCAAACCTCAAAGCCTTGATGTTATTGTTATTGTTGTTGGATTTGTTGGTGGTTTTGTGGTTTGTTTTTGGTGATTTGTAAATTTGGTAAGTGTTAATCCTAAGGGGTTATGTAGCCCAAATTTTCTCAAATCTTATGTATAAAGTGTTTAAATACTTAATCAAGTGATTAGGAATGAAAAGGAGCAAGCTTACAGTGTTAGAATTTAAAAACCCAATTTTCCCCTTTTTATTCAAGGGTTTCGCCTAAGAGGAAAACAAGGGGAAGGAATGGAATGTTCAATAATCTAACGATTCCATTATGTTCAGGAGGGGAAATTAGATGGGGTTTATGTTGAACATGTTTTCAGAAAAAGCCCTAAAAAGTGAAACGACTAAAATGCCCCCGAAACCCTAATTAGAGGCTATCAAGCGTAAAACTGTCATTTGACAGTGATTTTGTGAAAACCGAGGTTAAACATGGATTTCTTGGGTGCAAATATATCAGAATAGCTCAAGTCAAAATTTTTAGAAAAATATGGTCGAACTAGATATGGTGGGGCCGAGACAGGGTCCCCAAGGGCATTTTGGTAATTTTATAGTTTAGACTAATATAACCAACAAAAACACTTTGAAAGAGTCTAAAATAGTATATGAATGGATTTTAACTTAATTCTTGTACATTTGGAATTTTAGGAAGGGATTATTTGCTCGAGCTGTGACACGAAGTTCGAGGAGCATTTTTACGAGTCTAAAAGGGATTTAAGGTAGTAACTTTATCTCTCATATACTATGTGAATGTTAATCTATTATATGTTGCTGTATTTTATGATATGAACACGTGCTGGGGGCACATTACCTAGCTATGGTAGGGAACTCGGCTAAGGTACAAGGACAATATAATATAGGGGATCCAAAAAGTCATTTAGCCCTGAGTATTGTGTACACACACGTTATAGAATGAATTCTCTTTTTACACAATATGGTGTATTACATATTTAATTTTCGCATTCTATATGATTGATTACTACTGAGATTCGTATGAACCTCACTGATAAAGCTCAATATTTATATATTTTTATTAATTAATCATGGGCTTTTGTGGGACTTAATTGAATATTTTAGGCATAATTAAGTGTTAATGTGAGATTTTAGTAAAATGATAATTTGGGAATTATAGTGGTTAAATTGTTATATTTTTAATTAATATTTGTTAATCCCATTATTCTTTAATTGTGAGTAAAAGATATTACCTTTGTGAATATAATTTTGTAGGTGACGAAGTGGCACAATTTTTGTGGTTAAGGTCAAAAATGTTATTTTGGAGCTTAATGAAGGACAAGAGTGGAACATCACAAGTGCAAAATTTATTTACACATTTTTTCTAAGAGGAGGTTAAATAAGTAAGGGCTTTGTTTAGTGGTTGCAATTTTATGCCTAATGCTAAAACATATTCTCGCCTCTTCATCCAAACATGGCACAACTCATTTAACCTAGTGAATTGAAGAAAGAAAAGGATGTGGGGACCATTGTTTGTGAGAGTGGCGGCTGTGTAGATGGAATTGAGAAAAGAGAAGAGACCAAATTAAAATAGCTGGAATGAAACCAAAGGAAGAAAGGGAGAGTGGACTGATTGTGAATTAGAGAAAGGAGGGAATGAATAGATAAAGGAGGGCTGAACCGAATAAAAGAATTGAAGAGAAAGGAAGCAATTGGACCGTGTGGCAGCTGTTGACCAAAATGGTTGAATGAAGAAGAGAGACTTGACCAAATGTGAAAAGGGCTGATGACCAAAGGAGAGGAGCAATTAAGCTAGACCGATGGAATAAAATGGAGAAGCAGCAGAAATTCTTGACCAAACCGATTTGAATTGGTGGACCGAAAGGGTTAAGTGAAGAAAAAGGGCAGCAGCGAAGGAAATAAAGGGGGGAGCAATGAAATGAAGAATTGAGAATTGGAGATTGTGGCTGTGATGTGGGAAAAGGAGACTAACACTGAATGTAAAAGGGTTGTGAGATAGAGAGTTGTTCGGTGCTACAGTTTCAATGGCCAATTCCACCTTCATTCGTCAATCTTCATCTTCCTCCTCTTCCATAAGTAGCTAAAGTGTTGGTGATTTCCTTGAGTTGGGTAATGGTTTGAGCTTCTAAACTTCAATGGAATTCCTTTAAGCTCTCTTTCTATTTCATAATTGTATAGCTTGGTAAAGTATATGGTTGTGATCTAGATTATTCTATGCCAAGTGAATAAACTTGGTGGTTGAGCTACGAGTTGATTAATTAAGCTTTGTATGATTCAAATTAGGAGTAGGTTGAGTTGTTTATTCCAACTTGGTCAATTGGATTGTAAATAACTAAACTGAATGCATTGAACTTTTGTAATGATAATTACAAGCTATAATTGGAAGTTGATTATTCATCTCCTTGAATCTGAATTATTTGATGGTATTCATTTAATTGTTTCAATAGAATGAATTAAATGTTTATTGCAAGTATGGAGCTAATGGTAGCTTAGTTCTATCCTCTTGACTTATTATGGAATTCATATCATTAGCAAGCAAGGAAGACTAAAACCTTAACTCAAGGGAATCTCATTTCATTATTGTACTAGTTTATCGAATTTATCTTGTTATTAGTGTTAATTTCAATTCCAATTGCTTATTTGTCTTGAAAACCAAAAAATACAAAAATATTGCTTTAGCTTAAATTACTTCATTATTTTAAAAATGAAATTTCTCAAAATGATTTCTCACAACTTTAAGGTATTTATCACTTTACTACTTAGAAACTTGGAAATTAATCTCCTTACAAGAACGACCTAGGTTGAGCTACTACGCTACATTTTCAAACCTAGTTTTATTTTGTGAACTCACACGACATGGGTTCATCAAAATTGGCACCGTTGCCGGGGAGGATGATTGCCAAGGTTTTAAGTAGTTAAATATTCTTTTTAGTTGTCATAGTGTGTCTTAGCTTGGTTGTTAGTGTGGTTTTTTTTAGTTAGTCTTAGTTAGTTGTTAATTGTTGGAGTGTTTGGTAGTGGTTTAGGTTAATTTTCATGTTCATAGTTGTTTTGCATTACATTTTCATTTGAAAAAGAAAAAAGAAATTTGCATTTTGTTGCTTTGCTATCATGTTCTTAGTGGCTATTGTGTGGTTTACTATTGTTTTGTGGTGAGCAACTTTGCATTCTTCATCCTTGGAAAGCTGTTGGTTGCAACTTGAGATTTCATGTAGCTATCACATTCTGTAAGTTGTGCCTCCAGTGACTCTACTTACATACTTGTGGTTTGAGGTACTACTCCACTAATATACCAACTTGTTCTTCTAAAAGGTGACTTCTTACCTTGCAACTCCTATTTGCCTCTTATCATATTGTGTTGCACTTGTCTTGTTATTGCTGAAACTGGTCTTACTCTTTTGACACTTGAATTTTGTTGGTTTTGGTTAACTCTTTTGGTTGTCAAAGATTAGTTAACTTAGTTTCCTATAAGTTGCTAATTTTTGCTGTATACAACCCTTCTTTAATTGACCATTTGACCAATTACTTTGCTGTAATTTGTGTGTCTATATGAGTCTCCTTACTGTGCATGACTAGATCTTAGAAAACTAAACTTGTGCCTTTAGATAAAGATATTAACAAGACAATTAGGTTTCTTAAGAAAGGTAAGAAAGCTGAATCATCTAGTGTAAGGCTTGGACAAGTCATTGACACTGAAGTTGTTACACATACTTGTGATAATTCTTCTCATATTGGCTCTTCATTCATTGTAGATTGCCATCTTGCCATAGATCCAGTTCCTCATCCAAGCCTTGTAATATTGAACATAGAGCTTACTGGGCTGTGAAGACTTGTAATATGGATCTTCAAGGTTCTACTGAAAAAAGGATGCTTGAGATACAAGAGCTAGAAGAGTTGCGGTTGGATGCATATGAAATTTCTCACATCTATAATTAAAAATCCAAATTGATTCATGATCAAGGCATATTACGGAAATAGTTTCATGAAGGAGAGCAAGTACTTATGTTCAAGGTAAGATTCAAGCTCAAAAATGGGAAGCTTAAAACCAAATGGCAAGGTCCCTACAAAGTGGTCAAGGTGCATAGCTTTGGGTTAATAAAGCTCGAAGATCTTGCAAGTGGTGTAAAGTTTCAAGTAAATGGTCACTTGTTGAAGCATTACCATGCTAGTCATCAACCACCATGATTACATGGTAGTCTCTTTCCTTACCTTGTTCCTTGTTTTATTTCATGATATATGCTATTGAACAAGTATGGGGGAGGGACATATCAGTAGTCAAAAGTAGTTTATTATATTGCATTTTTCAATTGAATAAACTCCATTTTGAATCATACTTTTGTGCTAAGCCTTATCCTACACTTCTCTTATCTCCATATCCTTATGCCTAATTTTTTAGAACTATTTCCACTTATGTCTTGTCTTTTCTCATTCCTTGTGATGGTGATGTATTGTGCTTCAATCTTGAATTTAACTTGACAACATTCACTTCACCCAAGAGATAAGTGTGTCTAGGTTCTTTGTTTTTGTGCATTATATTGAGGGCAATGTAAGGATTGAGTGTAAGGGAGTGTGTTTATTCTTATGATGGAATTCATTGTGATATCATATGCCTTTGTCTCCTGCTTGTGTCCTCTATTATTTTTAGTCCAATTCATTGAGATTTTTGAAGCATTTAGTGATGATCAAGTATCTCAATTACTCTTAGTTGGATTCATAGTTGAAACTTGCTTTGAATTAGTAAACTGCCACAAAATTCAAGTGTTTTAATGATGCATGGTTTAATTTTGATGAGTTTGTTAGGAAACAAAAATCCTAGTTGGAAGATGTAATATTCTAAATTGGAATTAAGGACTAATGACCTTAAAAGTGGTGTAATTAATATTAGTTAAACACTTTTGAAGTATATGAGGTGAATTGCGATATAAAATGTATTTGATGATGGTTTAATGCATATTGTGATAATCAAGGACAAAATGGTAAATTACCGATCAATTGGTCAGTTACTGAAGAGGGAACTCATAGGTGACTTGAGATCAATGGTTAAGATTTGTTGACAAGAGACCAACTAGGGTGGAATCTTGTGTAAATGAGATTATATGAGTTCATGGTAGAGGGAGTAGGATTATACCAAGTGTCAAATTGTAGACCATTGGATTGGTCAACGGTTCAAACTTTCTCCCTCTCTCCTCTCTCCCTCAAGGTCAGTTGTATGTGTGAGGAGCAAGAAAATCTATTCTTCATCATTTTCATCTATCTCATCTGCCTCCATTTCCGTCTCAACGTAAGTAAGAAAGAGAAAGTGAAAGGTAGTATCTTGACTTGCTAAATGGCTTCTAATGCTTAAGAGTTCTTCATTAATCATGTTCTTAGTATCAGGAGCTTCATTCCTATGTTTTCAAATTTGTGATTTGAGGAGTTTGAGAACTTGTGGAAATTTGAAAGTGGGAAAATTAAAGAAGTAGTTTTGGGAACAAGTTGAGGTGTGCATTTGTGATATTTTGGTATATTTGTTATGATTTTTGGTTAAGCTTTGTAAATTTTAGAATTTTTCCCTAATTTCATAAGAATTGGATAATAGAGGAGTTTAAAATGGTATGGTGTAGAAAATGATGCTAGGATGTGTTATAATGTCAATTGTTTTGGTTTGGAATTGAATGAGCAAGTTTGGTAAATTGTGGTTTTGTGGCCTTGTGAGCTAGAGTTGAAAATGTGTTGATGGAAGGGGAATTTGGGTGTTTTTGAGGTTACCAATAAGTTCCTTATGGAATTTTGAGTGAGGATGAGCTTTGGTATAAGTCTTGGAGCCATTGGGATCAGTTTTGGTAAATCTGGAAAACTCTGTCAAATTCTGCATTTCTGGTTTCTGATGAACAACACTCGAGTGAGGGAAGGTTCCACTCAAGTGCGTCAGTATAATTCCCTTTTCCTTCTCTAATTCACCAGAACTTTCACCTAGAAAACAAGAGTGCACTTTCTAACCCGTGAGTGATGAGGACTAACACTCGAGTGAGAATGGGTTCACTTGAGTACAGGTGTAGGTTTAGGTTAAGAGATGCTCTCGGCCAAGAACTCGCAGGCCAAACTCCAAGAGTGTGACTCGACACTCGCAGGTATGGCATGATCACTCGAGTGCTTGTGTTTGTGCTAGGGTGAACATTTGCCTCTAAGATTCTTAGTTGCTCTCTAGCAAACACTTCTTGTGCCACACTTTAGGGGACTAGAGTGAGATTTGGGGTTATTACTCGAGTGCTAAGCCATTCAAAAAAAATCAGTGTTTCGCTTCCTAAAATGGCATATTTGGGGTAGTTTCTCTCAACCCTTTAGGCATATGTTTAGGCATTTAATAGCCACCTAAAGAGTTTAAATGATAACCAACTTAAAGTGCTATGGAATTAAGAACTTAGAAAAGAGATTTATTGGTTGTACCTGATTTGGTTTGTAGGGTTTGACATCTGTCTTACTCGTGAGCCCACTGTGCCAGCGAACGTCAGGAAGGAACAAGTTAATGACTCTTTCTCTTATACCATATGTGATGCATTATATGTGTTTTATGTAATACCCCGAATTTTGAGACTTGAGGCTAGAGAATAAGCCTAAAATAAGTGGATTGCTAAGCCCCCGGTTTAGCAAGATCCCAAATTGTGATTAAGGGATGATGACTCTAAAAGTGGATGTTATTAGTGATAAATGGATCCTTTTGGAGATTATGATATGAACTGTGATGCGTATGCATTGTGAGCAGTTCCAAAACCCAATATTTAAGTTCAATTATGGATTAATATCTAAATTGACTTAAAATAGAGGGAGGGTGCATATTTTGGCTAAATGGAAAAGTATGATGTGTTTAGTGGTGATTCAGGAGGAATTTCCATAATCAGGGACAAAACGGTAAAGTTACCGACCAATTGGTCAGTTACCGAATAGGATACTCATTGATAACTTGAAGATCAATGGTTAGGGTTGATTTTTTGTGAGATTGAGTGGGTGGAATCCCATGTGTGTGAGTTTATGTGAGTTCATTGGAATTGATTTGGAACTTTGGAAAGTAAAGAATTGCAATGTGAGTTTGAATTATGACTTGTGTTGACATGTTGTGATTTTTGGTGAAACATGTCAATGGAATGTGAATTTGATTGATTTGGTGTCTCCAATAGATTCCTTGTGAAAATTTATGTGGGAATGATATTTGGTATGAAAATGGGACCATTGGAAGCAAAGATGCAAAATCTGAAATTTTGTCCAGTGAAACTATGTTCTAGGCAGTCTGTTTGTATTGATGTTTTGAGTAGGCAAATGGTCTCTAAAAATTCTAAAACTTTCCAGTCTTAAAGTTCACATTCCAAGGTTCAAAATGGATAATTTGTGTCATTTCATTTTGTGAACTAGGAGTTATGGTTTTCCAAAGTTTGATGTTAAAATTGGGTGCAAATCTGGAACAACAAGGGAATTTTGTGTAATTCTGGAATTTTGTGGTGATTTCTGGTAATGGCTCATATCTTTTCTATGAAGAGGACTTAAATAGCTTTCAATGGGCTTTGGGATCACCTCATTTTGATTTTTCTAGAATTCGTTATGATTTTTCAAAGTTTGGGTAGAAAATCTGCCAAAAAATCCGAAAATGGGAATTATGACATCATCAAAATAAAAGATGACATCAGTATGAAATTAAAATATTTCCCATCTTCTTCTTCCTCCTATTTCTGTCGTGAGGTTCAACAGCAAAGGAGAGAGAGTGTGTTGAGAGCTCTTAGAGAGAGAGAAAGAGGAGAAATATCACAAGGTAAGCCAATTTCTCCGACGATCTAGCTCCTAACGCGTATAACCTTGCTCCTAAGCTTCTCTTTAATGTTCTTTAAGGTGTTGGAAGCTCAATTTTCAGGGTTAAGGAGGGCTAGGGTTTCAGCCACTCTTGAGAAAATCTAGAGGGAGCTTGAGGTAACTTCCAAACTCTTATGTATTGACTATTATGGCTGCTGTGGACAATTTAATCGGTGAAATTTTGCCAGATAGTCATTAGTTTCAAAAATGGAAAATGGGTGTGTGGAGCTATTATGCTTCCCAAATTGGTACTAAATGGTAGTTGTAACCTAATGGAATAGTCAATAAAGTGGTTAGGAGTATAAAAGAACGCATTTATAGAGCCGTAGAGATGGATTTTCCCTAGAGTACTTGTATATTTTGGTCAAGGCTATAAATGAGCCATAGAGATGGATTTTCAATGATTTGATGATTCCATTGAGTTCAAAAGCAAAAATTAGGTGGGGTTACAGTTGGTCACTTTTTCAAAAAAGGCAGAAAAAACATAATTACGAAGACGCCCCTGAAACCCTTAAAGTGGGGCTGCCAAGGGTAAATTTATAATTTGACAATGAATTTGATAATTCCAAATCTGGAAATGGATTCCTTGGGCGAAAATAAGTCAGGATAGCTCAGGATAGAATTTTGAGAAAAGTACAGCCGGACCAGGTACTGTAACCCCCAACCGTAATTATATCCGAAATGCGCGATTAAAGTGAAATAGAGACCAATAAGAAATAAAACTTATTTAAAATCCCATCTTCACGATAGGGTTTTCATAAATAACTTTCGAAATCTAATTAACTTGGTCTCATATTCAATTTCAAATACAATTACATCACGCGAAATATCACATTTATACAAATATCAGAGTATACAACAATATCATCCCAGCAACTCCCAGGTTCATACCTTTACATAAAATTCATAGGGCACATTTGCTCTTTACAATTCCTTAAACGGGGATTACACAAATCTCATCAAAATACATAATCAAATCCTCATCCACATATACACATCCAAATATACATCCCAACTATGATAACCAACTATCAGAACAACAACCCGAAGGAGTCCTTACCGCCCTTGGCTACTTGCTCCATTCTCGATTCCACCTACCCTGTCTAAATGTTGGTAGGGAGGGTGAGATTCTAGAGAATCTCAGTAGGGAAACATATACCAATATGCATGCGAGATAAGTGTTTAATGTATGACAGCTTGCATCACAATAACACATGCTCACATAATGACATATCTACGTGCTCAATGTTTCAATGACATACTCATGGCCATAGCATAACTAGAAATAGTGCTACAATCATTCATACATATTTCACATAATTAAGCAAAGCAATACATGCATCAATACACAAACACAAATATCAAAGCATGCAAGAGAGGTAAGTTCCCTACCCTCTTTCTACGTAAGCTCCAGCTCTGGCTGCTCACGATCAAGGTGATCATCAAACTCTATAACCAAACAAGGACATAGAGTTAATCCCTTTTATAATTCCTTAACTTTTAGATCCTTAAGTTGGGTATCATTCACAACCTTTAGATAGCTACTCAAAGCCTAAACACAAGCCTAAAAGGTTGGTAAATACTTGACAAAAGACCATCTTTTGAATTCTCAAAATCCCCTTTTTGACTGTAGCACTCGAATGAAAATAACCTCACTCGAGTGATGGATGCCTTTCACTCGAGTGATAATGTCAACACTCGAGTGATGCCTCCTTAAGCACCCGAGTCCTACCGAGTGAAGCACTAGAAGTGACCACCCGAGACCCACTAAACCCTTAAAATGGCAAGCTCACTCGAGCACTACCCTCAGCACTTGAGTGATGTCACAACACTTGCGAGTGCACATTCACACTCTTGCCAAATTGCCTGCGAGTGTTAACCCGAGATGGGGCTCCAAGTGCCAAAATGCATGCCACTCGAGTGACATAAGGTGTACTCGAGTGATAACCCTTATCACTCGCGGGTGAACCAATTCACTCTCACAACTTCTACATGCAAGTGCGACCAAAACAGAAGGGAAAAGGGAAGATACCACGCTACACTCGAGTGATGCTTATCAGAATCCAGAAATGCAACAGATATCGGAACTTTCCCAAACTTCCAACCTTTGTTCCCAATGGTTCCCAAACTCTAACACAAGGCTATTCCCGCATAATTTCACACAAGGAACACATTGGAAACCTCAAAACATCTAAATTCACATCATAATAACATTTTCCCCCTTTGGTCACAATTATCACACATATTACCCAAATTTCACTACTTTACTCCCAATGCTCTAAACCAATTCCAATGACA
The DNA here is from genome assembly GCA_963210345.1 of Inga oerstediana. NCBI lineage: Eukaryota > Viridiplantae > Streptophyta > Magnoliopsida > Fabales > Fabaceae > Inga > Inga oerstediana. Next base: position 62,321,613 of record OY723401.1, on the reverse strand, counting down.
CCAAAACACACTATCGCATCATTTCAACCATAATACACCATCATTCCACAATTATATCAAATTAGGGCAAATTCCACAAATCACAAAACTCAACCAGACAACACAATATATAAATCAAAAGGGAGATATCACTCACCTCTTCCTCTTTCTCAAAGCTAATCCTTGATTCTTCATCTTCCAAGATTCCTCAAGCTCCCAAAACACCTTCGTTCCCAAATCTAAAACTGTAACAATAAAGCTCTCATTACTATGAACAATATTATAGAAGAATGTTTAAGCTAAAGAAGACAATTAGCTAACCAAAAACTCACCTTTCTCTTTCTCTTTCTTCCTTGAGCTTGGGAGAACATGGAGGACGAAGAGAGAGAATGAGAAGAAGATGAAGAAGCAGATCCTTGCCTCCCACACACACACAACCGACTTAAGTGAGAGAGAAGAGAGAACTGGGTGTTGAAACTTTAACCCAATCCAAGGGTCTAGATTGTGCCAAGTGTCAACATCTTATTCCATCTTCTATGAGCTCACATACACCAACATGCACATGATTCTGCCCCTTGCTCTATACACAAATCAATCTCAACCATTGATCTTGAAGTTACCAATGAGGTCCCCCTTCGGCAACCGATCAATTAGTCGGTAACTTTACCGTTTTACCCCTAATGATAGCAATTCCCTTGGAATCGCCATCAAACTCATTTTCATATTCATTTACACCATACATACACCCTTCCCCTTATTTTTATTCAATTTAGATGTTAATCCATAATTAAACTTAAATACAGGGTTTTGGCACTACTTGTAACACAAGCGACGACAATCCACTTCATATTCTCCAAAAGGGTTATTTATCACTAACCACATCCACTTTTGGAGTCATTATCTCTTAATCACAATTTGGGATCTTGCTAAACTGGGGCTTAGTAATCCACTTATTTTAGGCTTATTCTCTAGCTTCAAGTCTGAAAATTCAAGGTATTACAGGTACGGCAGGGCCGGGCCGGTCCCTGGGGGCATTTTAGTAATATTTCAATATAGCCTCATCTAACACCCATAAACACTATAGAAGCGTCTAAATGGTATATTTGGAATTGTAGGATCCAGTTGAGGGCTCGAGTTACTAGCACGCAAATCAAGGAGAAAAGACTGGAGGTAGGGAACTTACCTCTCATATATGTATTTGATATTTGTGTTGGTGTATTGATGCATTTTATTGCTTTGCTTGATTATGTGAAACATATATGAACTATTGAAGCTCTGTTTTTGTTATGCTATGGCCAAAGTATATTGTTTGAAGCATTGAGTTTGCAGATATGTCATTGTGTGAGCATGAGTTATGTAATGCAAGCATGTCATGCATTAAACACATATCTTCCATGCATATTGGTATCTGTTTCCTACTGAGATTCTCTCGAATATCACTCTCCCCTACCAACAATTTAGATAGGGCAAGTGGCTCGAGGAGGGAGCTGCTAGGACTCCTTCAAGATGAGAGTTAGTAGTTGGTTATCAATATGAGTTGTGATGACTGTATATGATTTGGTTGAGTATATGGTTATGAATTCGAGATGAGATTGTATAATCCCCTGAATCGGATTTTGTAAACCCTTTTAATAAAGGTATGAACTTGGGGTTTGTCGGGAATTATGTTGTGCACTCTGATATATAATGAATGTGATTTATCTGTGAAGTAATTGTATTCGAAGTGTGAATATGAGACCCAAAGAATTGGATTTTGAAAGGTGTTTGTGAAAACCCTATTGGGAAGATGGGATTTTAAATGAGTTTTGAATATCGTTGGTCTCCAATTCATTTTAATCACATATTTCGGATATAATTACGGAGGGGGTTACATTTTATATCATTAATTGGTGATGGATTCGAATGCTGCAATATTTGCGAAATTGTGTTTTCACTGCCATGCCAATAGTCCCTGAGTCGCTAACAACGGTTCGAGTAAGGTCAGTGAGCCTTCTCGGTGATAAAAAGGGATGAGGATGGGGTGTGATATCTATGAATATGTGGAAGCCGAAAGGATATATGTGAGCCGTAAGACTACGTGTATGCAATGCCACGCCAACAGTCCCTGAGTCGCTAACAACAGTTCGGGTTAGAATGGTGTGCTTTCCAGGCTATAAAAAAGGATGAAGGTGGAGTGTGATTTGTGTTGCTGCTACTATGTGGTGATTTGCTTACATGTTATGTGATGATGTGTGGTATGAATAATTTGTTACTACTGGGATTCTTTTGAATCTCATTCTTTCCAATGACTAACATTTCATACAGAGCAAGTGGCTCAAGAGAGAAACGGACAACCTGGAGCGGTTAGGGTCTCTTAGAGATATTTGTGTAGGGTTGTTGGTTATCTGTTTTGGATTTAGGACTACTGTATATGAATATTATTTTGGATGTAGTGGTGTAATCCCCTTCAAGGAAAATTTGAACCCTTTAATGTATATAACCCGGGGATTTGCCGAGATTTTATAACAGAAATATAACCCTTTATCCTTTACCTTTGTTTAGCCCCTTGAGCCCTTCACTTTCATTTCCATTTCATTATACAAATGCTATGTTTGCATCCTTTATCAAGTTCTTCCTAACACTATTGAAAAAAAAAACAGAGAGGGTACTATTATATATTAGAAAAGGAAAAGAGAAAAAAATGCCATGTGAATAATCAAAAACAAAAAGAAAATAGAAAAAAAGAAAAAAAGTGTGAATTTAAAAAAAAAAAAGAGGAAAATTCAAAGAAAGAAATAAAGTCACAATGGTAAAATATGTGAATTAAGTTAGTTCTATAGTGCTAAGTGATCTAGCAAATTATTTTGTGCAAGTATAGTGTTTGTTACATTTTCCATCATTTGGCCTATTCAACATTACAAACCTACAAAGTTCTTTGGATTTATTCATGCCATTGTTGCAAGTAGTGGAGAGCCTAGAAATACTACAAGCCTATAGTAGAGTGTGGTTAAAGTGGATGTGAGTGAAAAACTAACTTATATGAGAGAAGAGTGCAAACACTTATCCTAGATAAGGTTTCCAATTAAGCTCATTGTAATTAAACATTGCATTGCTTTAGCTACTTCAATTTTTGGTATGTTCATTGAATTTGAATCGGAGGATACCTTGTTATTTGGCTAAGTATGATTCTTGAAGCTTGATCTTACCTATTCTTTCAAATTTCATCCCTCTTTACCTAGTGTTGAGTTTAATGTTTTGCTCAAGAGTACATAAGCTTAAGTGTGGTGTAACCCCCTTCGATAATCAGGCCGGGATTAACGTTTAAGCACATTTAATTATCAAATGAGAAATCCGGAACAAATAAAAACTTTTTAAAACACCTATACTAATGGATCTCCATTCATTTCATTCATTAAAGCAAATGGCCTATTTAGTCCGTTACATATACAATATCAGAGTAAGCACAATTCCCGACTTCACCCGAGATAATAACATTAATCCAAAGGTTTATACAGGGCATCATTGCCCATCTTAGTATCCATACCGGGGATTACACAAAACTATAGTACTATGATCTATACAATATATTTACAATGATCCAAAATGATAACCAATTCGATATAAAACCAAAATATTTAACTAAGACTACCGCTGGCAGTCCTAATCGTCCTTTGCCACTTGCTTGCCTTTCAATCCACTTGCCCTGTCTAAAAATGTTATTTGGAAAGAATGAGATTTTAGAGAATCCCAGTAGCAACAGTTTATTTATATGATGCATATACACAAAGCAAGTCACATATATCACAATGCAGCAATCAATATTCGAGACCGGGCTTTTGCCACGTTCCCTTCACTTTATATGAGGTCGGGCTTACGCCACGCCCCATCACTTATCAATATTCGAGTCCGGGCTTTCGCCACGTCCCCTTCACTTTCACTGTAATCGAGTCCGGGCTTTCACCACGTCCCCTTCACTTTCACTACAATCCATGACTAATGCAAACAAGTAATGCAATACACATGATATAGGATAAAGTGTCACTACCTTTGTCTTTCCTTCCTTGAGCAGGCACAGGCCTTCTATGCTCCGGGAAGATATCAAATCCTAAAGTCATAATTAAGGACGAAGCATTATTCTCTATTCCAATACTCAATTAACTCTTCAACACTTAGATTTGGTTATCAATAATGACCCTTAAGAAGCCACAAATGCCTCTAATAAAACCCCTAAAAGGTTAGGAAACAATAGGGTGAAGATCTCTTTTCGAAAACACCAAGCGCTGGAACACAGGGGTGGGCTGCGGCCCGCCCTTCCTTGGGCTGCGGCCCAAATATGGTCACAAGGCCATAGGCTGCGGCCCGCCTCTCATGGGCCGCGGCCCGAATCAGGCCAGAAAGGTTTGGGCCGCGGCCAAGAAATTTCCTGACTCATGGCTGAACTTCAAAACACCATAACTAATTCTAGAAAAATTGAAACGGAGCAATTCCAAAGCCAAATGAAAGGTATTTAAGTCCGCTTGCAAGGAAAAATATGGATCATAACTTCAAATGATCACAAAAATACAGAATCACCCAAAACCCAACATTACTCCAAAACAGAGTTCTGTTTTTGTACCAAACTTTGGCAAAGCATAACTCTCAGAATACTAAACTAAATGACACAAAATATATGTCCATTTTGAAGCTTGGGATGTGAAAGTTAAGACTGGAAAGTTTCAGAATTTTCCAATACCATTTGGTCATTCAAAACGCTCATAAAATATTACTGCACAAAACAGAGCTTAAACCAAACAGATTTCCAATTTTCTACCAAAGTGTTCAATAACTCCAAAATTAATAACCAAGCTTATTCCCACACAAAATCACTCAAGGAACACAATGGTAACCTCAAAATTACCAAAATCACCACCCAATCACATGCCCTGTTTTGCCCAATGCACCAAAGCTATCACAAAGATCCCAAACTTTACTTTTAATGATTCAAACCAATCAATTTGTCCAAAAGACATCACAATATACCATTTCCATGATCACAACATGCCAAACTCACTAAGACCCTAATTTTTCAAAAATAGGGCAGAAATTCCAGAAAAATCAATCTCAACCAACAACCACAATCTATATATCAAAAGGGAGTTAACACTCACCTCTTTCACTTTGCCAAAGAGATTTCTTGATTCTTCAACTTTTACAACCTCTTGAGGTCACAAACTAACACCAATGAACACATTACAACCATTAAAATGAAGCTCTTCATTCAAGGATCAACATTAAAGAAGGAAGTTTGAGCAATAGAAGCCATTTTCCTTACCTTTTTGCAAGCTTTTCTTCTTCTATTTTCTGCAACAATGGCGCCACCCAAGGAGAGAAGAGAGAGAATGAGAGAGAGAGATGGAGGTGGAGTGAAGAAGAAGCACAAATGATTATACTCCCTCCATTTTAGTTTTTGCTGCGCCAAGTGAGGGAAGAGAGGAGAGAGAAATGCATTTTTTATCTCATTTGACTTTTCTTTACCTTCCCCCCACATGTGAGATTGCCATATGTCCACCCCTCATTGGCTCTCACTCACTAAATCACCAATTAATCTCTCTAATCCTTCCATTAGCCATTTTAATTACACTTCTCATTTCTCTTAGTTAGTAATTAATTTCCCCATTAATTACCAACTTATGCCAATAATTCCATTCTTTCAATTTCCAACAATTATGACATATTAAATAATATTGTCACAAATATACATTACTTTCACTTTAATCCGATAATTATCCTCAATAATTATCATTAGGCCTTAATCGAAAATTGGGGCGTTACATGTGGGGGACTTGATAGAGCTCAATATTTATATATTTTTATTAAATAATCTTGGGCTTTTGTGGGACTTAATTGAATATTTTAGGCATAATTAAGTGTTAATGTGAGATTTTAGTAAAATGATAATTTGGGAATTATAGTGGTTAAATTGTTATATTTTTAATTAATATTTGTTAATCCAATTATTCTTTAATTGTGAGCAAAAGATATTGCCTTTGTGAATATAATTTTGTAGGTGATGATGTGGCACAATTTTTGTGGTCAATGTCAAAGATGTTATTTTGGAGCTTAAAGAAGGACAAGAGTGGAATATCACAAATGCAAAATTTATTTACACATTTTTTCTAAGAGGAGGTTAAATAAGTAAGGGCCTTGTTTAGTGGTTGCAATTTTATGCCTAATGCTAAAACATATTCTCACCTCCTCATCCAAACATGGCACAACTCATTTAACCTAGTGAATTGAAGAAAGAAAAGGATGTGGGGACCATTGTTTGTGAGAGTGGCGGCTGTGTAGATGGAATTAAGAAAAGAGAAGAGACCAAATTAAAATAGCTGGACCGAAACTAAAGGAAGAAAGGAAGAGTGGACCGATTGTGAATTAGAGAAAGGAGGGAATAAATAGATAAAGGAGGGTTAAACCGAATAAAAGAATTGAAGAGAAAGAAAGCAATTGGACCATGTGGCAGCTATTGACCGAAATGGTTGAATGAAGAAGAGAGACTTGACCAAATGTTAAAAGGGCTGATGACCGAAGGATAGAAGCAATTAAGCTAGACCGATGGAATAAAATGAAGAAGCAGCCGAAATTCTTGACCAAACCGATTTGAATTGGTGGACCAGAAAAGTTAAGTGAAGAAAAAGGGCAGCAGCGAAGGAAATAAAAGGGGAAGCACCGAAATAAAGAATTGAGAATTAGAGATTGCGGCTGTGATGTGGGAAAAGGAGACTAACACCGAATGTAAAAATATTGCGAGATAGAGAGTTGTTCGATACTCCAGTTTCAATGGCCAATTCCACCTTCATTCTTCAATCTACATCTTCCTCCTCTTCCATGAGTAGCTAAAGTGTTGGTGATTTTCTTGAGTTGGGTAACGGTTTGAGCTTATAAACTTCAATGGAATTCCTTTAAGCTCTCTTTTTATTTCATAATTGTATGGCTTGGTAAAGTATATGGTTGTGATCTAGATTATTCTATGCCAAGTGAATAAACTTGGTGGTTCAGCTAGGAGTTGATTAATTAAGCTTTGTATGATTCAAATTAGGAGTAGTTAAGTTGTTTATTCCAATTTGGTCAAGTGGATTATAAATGACTAAACTGAATGCACTGAACTTTTGTAATGGTAATTACAAGCTAGAATTGGAAGTTGATTATTCATCTCCTTGAGTATGAATTATTTGGTGGTATTCATTTAATTGCTTCGGTAGAATGAATTAAATAATTATTGCAAGTATGGAGCTAGTGGTAGTATCATCCTCTTGACTCATTATGGAATTCATATCATTAGCAAGCAAGGAAGACTAAAACCTCAACTCAAGGGAATCCCATTTCATCATTATACTAGTTTATCGAATTTATCTTGTTGTTAGTGTTAATTTCAATTCCAATTGCTTATTTGTCTTGAAAACCAGAAAATACAAAAATATTGCTTTAGCTTAGATTACTTCATTAATTTAAAAATGCAATTTCTCGAAATTATTTCTCACAACTTTAAGGTATCTATCACTTTACTACTTAAAAACTTGGAAATTAATCTCCTCATAAGAACAACCTAGGTTGAGCTACTACGCTACATTTTCAAACCTAGTTTTATTTTGTGAACTCACACGACATGGGTTTATCAAAATTGTCTCACCCATTTTCAATTAAACAAATAGTTCAGCAAAAGAAGCTAGTGGCTCCAAGGGAAAAACAGTGAATACAGGCAGTTGAGGTGTGCAGATCCCAAGATAGGAGCTGTTTGATTATATTAGTTTAATTTTAAATATTTTGGACAATTTGTATATATATTATGAAACCCAAAGGGAAAACCAGTAATGTAATCAAGCCTATTATTTCAATAATATCAATATATTTATATTATTCTTGTGTTGATTGCTGAACTATGCTCCAATACTCTGACTAGTATCAATGATAAGTAGTATGTAAGACGCGTCTTACAATCTAGACAAAATTGTGGCTATAACAGATTGGCCATTTCCTCAATATCTTACTGAATTATGTGGCTTTCTTGGACTTATGGATTATTATAGACGCTTTGTCAAAAATTATGGACAAATGGCTCAGCCTCTAACTAGTATGACCAAGAAAGATGCTTTTTATTAGACAGAGCTTTTGAAACAAGCCTTTCTAAAAGTGCACTGATCAATACACCAGTACTGCAACTGCCAATTTTTTCAAAACCATTTGTCATGGAATGTGATGCTTCATCTTCAGGAATTGGTGCAATTTTGCAACAAGATGGTCATCCCATCACATTTTATAGTAAAGGATTGTCTCTTTCTAAATGGCATATGTAACCCCCTCCGTAATTATATCCGAAATATGCGATTAAAATGAAATAGAGACCAATAATAATCAAAACTCATTTAAAATCCCATCCTTGAGATAGGGTTTTCAAAAATACCTTTTAAAATCTAATTAACTTGGTCTCATATTCACATTTTGAATACAATTACTACGCGAAGATAAATCACATTCATATAAATATCAGAGTGCACAACATAATCATCCCGGTAATCCCGGGTTATTACCTTTGCTAAACAATCATAGCCACTCCATTTGCCCATAAAACTCCTCAAATAGGGATTAAACAAACTAACTTGAATACATATACAAATACCCAAATGCTCAATCTAAATACATAAACATAAACCCAACAGAATGGATAACCAACTACCAACTCTCATCTCGAAGGAGTCCTAGCCGCTCCCTCCACGAGCCACTTGCCCTGTCTAAATTGTTGGTAGGGGAGGGTGAGATTCGAGAGAATCTCAATAGGAAACAGATACCATAATGCATGTATGATAGATGCTATGTGTATGCTATGTTAGCTTTATCTAGATGCATGCCCCATAATGACATTTCTGCATTCTCAATGTTTCATGTAACAAAACTATAGTCACGGCAAAACAAAAAGAGAGCTTCATTTATTCAAATATGCTTTACACAATCAAGTAAAGCAATCACATACATCACTACCCAAGTAAAGATATCAAATACATGCAAGTAAGGTAAGTCCCCTACCTCCAGTCTTTTCTCCTCGATTTGTGTGTCAGTAACTCAGGGCTTCACATTCGATCCTACAATGCCAAATATACTATTTAGAAACTTCCATAGTATTTATGGGGGTTATATGAGGCTATATTGAAAATTTACTAAAATACCCCAGGGGACCCGGCCCGGCCCCGCCGTACCCGGTCCGGCTGTACTTTTTTTGAAATTTTGACATGGCTATTCTGACATATTTTTGCCCAAGGAATCCATTTTCGGACTCAAAATTATCAAATTCAATGTCAATTTACAAATTTACCATTGGCAGCCCCACTTTAAGGGTTTCAGGGATGTTTTCGTAGTTATGCTTTTTCAGCCTTTTCCGAAAGTGACCAACTGTAACCCCACCTAATTTTTGATCTTGAACTCAATGGAACTATCAAATTATTGAAAATTCATCTCTATCCCCTCCAAACTAGCATTGGCCAAAATTCTCAATTTCTTAGGAAAAATTGGAATTTTTCGGTTTCGGCTCCGCAAACGTGTTTCTTTCTACTCCTAACCACTTTATTAACCATTACATTGGGTTAGAACTACCATTTAGTATCAATTTAGGCAGCATAACACCTAGGTCAACCCATTTTCCAAATTTACAAACAAAGACAATCCAGTGAAATTTCATCAATTAAATCAACCACAGCAGCCACAACAATCAAAGATTGAAGTTTCGGAAGTTACCTCAAGCTCCCTCTGGCTTTTCCCTAAAATGGCTGAACCCTAACTCATTTTCAATCAGCAAAATTCTTTCTTCAACACCTTAAATTACATAGAGTAGAAACTTAGGAAAAGTATTGCACCGATTAGGAGCTAAATTATATGATGAATCGACTTACCTTGCAATTTCTTGCTCCTTTTTTCTCTAGAAACCAAACCATCTCCTCTCTCTCATGCTGCAAGAAAAATGACGGAAAATAACTGAAGAATATGAGGCAATATGTTTTAATTCCATGCTGATGTCATTTTTATCTTGATGATGTCATAATTCCCATTTTCAGATTTTCTGGCAAATTTTCTGCCCAAACTTTGAAAAATCATAACTAATTCTAGAAAAATCGAAATGAGGTGATACCAAAGCCAAATGAAATATTTTTAAGTCCTATATATAGTAAAAATATGGACCATTACCCAAAATCACCACAAAATTCTGGAATTATATAAAACTCATCACTGCCCCAAAACAGAGTTCAGTTTCCATCCCAAACTTTGGACAATCATATCTCCTACCGCACAAAATGAAATGGAACAAATTATATGTCCATTTTGAAGATTTGGATGTGAACTTTAAGAATGAAAAGTTTCAGAATTTTTAGACTCCATTTGATAATTCAAAACATTCACACAAACTGACTGCCCAGAATAGAGTTTCACTGAACAGAATTTCAGATTTTGCATCTTTGTTTCCAATGGTTCCATTTTCATACCAAATATCATTTCCCCATAAATTTTCACAAGGAATCCATTGGAAACACCAAATCAATCAAATTCACATCTCATTGACATGTTTTCACAATAATCTCAACATGTCAACACAATTCACATTTTAAAACCTAACATTGCAACTTTTCCATTCCAAAGTTCCAAACCAATTTCAATGACATCAAAACACACTATGACACTATTTCCAACACAATACCCCATTCAATTCTTCCCTCTATTCTAAGTCAATTTGGATGTTAATCCATAATTGAACTCAAATACAGGGTTTCGGCACTCTCACAACACACACGAATCACATTCGAGTGCCAAATCATATCATATTCTCCAAAAGGGTTATTTATCCCTAACCACATCCACTTTTGAAGTCATTAATCCTTAATCACAATTTGAGATCTTGCTAAACCAGGGCTTAGCAATCCACTAATCTCAGGCTTATTCTCTAGCCTCGAGTCTCAAAATTTGGGGTATTAAAGCATAAGTCGATGTATAATAAGGAATTACTTGCATTGACATCTGCTTTGCCGAAATAATGACACTATTTGATTGAGCACAAGTTTGAAGTTCACACTGATCACAACATCTTAAAATTCTTGATGGATCAGCACATTACCACTTCTAAATAACAGTGTTTAATGCCAACACTTTTACCTTTTGATCTCAAAATTCACTATAAAGCTGGTTCATCTGATCAATGGGCTAATGCTTTGTCTAGATGTCCTCATTCAGCTAACCTGTTTGTGCTTGTAGTTCTACAAACATCTTCCCTGAAAAATTCTCAACCTAATTTTTCTATATCTGCTTATCTTCTCTATTATAAAAACAGGTTGCTAATACCTGCTTCTTCAGAATTGAGTGCCTTGCTCATTGTAGAGGCTCATTCTTCTCCTTTGGGTGGCGGTGGTATTCTAAAATCTCTTAAACGAGGGAAGCAACAATTTTCTTGGAAGAACATGAAGGAAGAGCTTAAGCAATTTGTGACTAATTTTCACACTTGTAAGAAGAACAAGTATCTTCCTCATGCTACTGCAAGTCTTCTTCAACCTCTAGATATTCCCCTTCAGATTTGGAAAGATATTTCTCTTGACTTCATCATTAATCTGGCTAAACCCAATAGCTGTGAAACAATTTTAGTGGTTGTTGATCAATTGAGTAAGTATGCTCATTTTTGTAGTTTACCACGTCATTTCATAGCCAAATCAATTACAAAAATTTTCTGCAAAGAAATCGTTCAACTACATGGGTTTCCAAACACTATAATTTCTTATCGGGATACCATTTTTTAAGTGCTTTCTGGCAAGAATTGTTCAAACATAGTGGAACAAAATTGAGAATAAGTATGGCTTATCACCCACAAACTGATGAGCAAACAAAAGTTGTGAACCATTGCTTGGAGACCCACCTTAGGTGTTTTTCTTGAGGTTATTCAAAGGGTTGGAGCAACTATCTTCATTGGGCAAAATTATCTTATAAAATGAGGTTTCATACTTCTTCTAGTTTGACACCTTTCTAGATTTTTATGGCCGAGATGTACCATCACTTTTTCCTTTCCAAAAAGGCAAAACCATTTTAATTGAGTTGGAAAATTACTATGATGAGAGGGATGTCGTCCATTCTACCATTCATGATAACCTTACCATTGCACAAGAAAAAATGAAGCAGTATGTAGATTGTAATAGAAGAGAGGTTCACTTTCAACCTGGAGACATGGTTTTCCACAAAATTCAGCCTTATAAATGGCAATCTTTGGCCAAACACAGATTTAAGAAACTTGCTCCAAGATTCTGTGGTCCTTATCTTATGCTACGAACAATTGGTTATGTAGCTTATGAATTACAGCTACCTCCTGATGCTCGTGTTCATTCAATATTCCATGTTTCTTTGCTCAAGAAGGCACACGGTTATTCTTCATCCTATCTACCTCCATTACCAATTACTGCTGATTGGGAATGTCAATTAGTGCCCGACCATATTATGCACTCAAGAGTTATTGCATAGACCGGTTCTTCTACAGAACCAGAAGTAGAGCTCCTCGTTAAATGGAAAGGGCATCCATATGAAGATTTTAGCTAGGAGTCGTATGATTCAATTGCAAATCAATTTCCCTCATTTTGCCTTGAGGACAAGGTGTCTCTCCAAGGAGGGAGTAATGATAGGACTTCAAAACCACTTCTGGTCTATTCAAGAAGGACACAAGTGGGTTAAAGAGTTAGAGAAGTTAATATCTATTCTATTTATAATTTTAAGGGTAGTTAATTATAGTTTCTTATCAATAACAATTCATATTAGTTATATTGTTTGTTCTTATCCTATCATAGTCAGTTACTAAGTTGTAAGTTTATATAAGAATGTTGTAAGACTTATTATGGATTATTATGAAAGTATTATTTAGAGAATTTGCATTATCCTAGAGTAACAGATCCTGGCTCTAGATTAACTTTCCCCTTTACTCCCCATATTCTATCAAATCACTTGTATATTCTAGAAATGTTGTTGTACCTTCATTTAAAATCCTTTATTGCCATCTCAAGGTCCAAATTGGTCATGTGCTGGCGAGGCCTATCAAAAGTACTTCAGGATAAGGGGAAACAAATTTGATGTTAATGCACATAAAGAGAAAACAACAATCATGTCATATCTGTTTAGGTAAAGTTCCATGGTGATTACCTTGTCTTACCCTGAGTTTGATGGTCTTCAAACAAGTGCCTTGCATGACTTGCGCCACCATTAGTGTTTAAGCTTATAATACGTAGAAAAACTAATTATCAAAAAACACCAAAAGTTTAAAAACAAAGTAAATAAATATGTCAATCTTCTACATGTAACTTCACTTCCTCGTGGAACTAATTTATCGTATCAGATTTTGTTGAGAAAGTGATCAGGTTTTACCAGTTCAGAGCTTGTTAACAAATTTAGAGCTCCAAGTTCAAAATTCTTTTTTAATCCAAAACCTTCACGTAAACCAAGAAGAAGGATATAGAAGATGTCGAGCTACTAGTTACTATTCTAAGGAAGTGAAGAGATAAGGACCTAAAGGAATAGAGCTCCTTAAACCACCCCTGGCAATACAATGGTAAGAAAGAGATAAAATTGTAAAGCAAAGAAGGAGAAGAAAGAAGGGTAACTTCATATACTTTTTTTGTATGTAATATAATTATATGGGTTGCACAATCAAACCCAAAAATTTTTTTAAAAAATGTCAAATACTTAACGATTATTAAGTAAAACTCATCATCTTTTATAATACAATGTCAAATACTTAACAGTATTAAGGAACTGTTAGATCTCATGTTTTGATGATAACAAAGAATGGTATGAAAAAGATTTGATTAATAAGTAAGTTTGAACAAAGTAATAACAGGGAAAAGCATCACTTAAAGTAAGCATTGGAGTAATGAAGAAAGGCTAAGAGAAAAAGCTGAGAAACTTGATCAGAAGCAAGTTTACTAAGGCATTACTCGAGTATGTACTCGAGTAAAGGAACAGAAACTTGAAGTAATCAAAGACACCTTCGAGTAACCTACCAACGTTACTCAAGTAAGTACTCGAGTAATAGTGTAAATGATTTCAAGTTGCTCTCGGCCTGCCAATGTTACTCGAGTAGCTACTTGAGTAACCAGGTAAATAACTTGGAGTTGCTCTTGGCCTGCCAACGTTACTCGAGTAGCTACTCGAGTAACCATGTAAAAGTCTTCCAGTTGCTCTCGGCCTGCCAATGATACTCGAGTCCCCTGTTTCAAGAAATATGTTGCTCTCGGCATTTTCAACCTTGCCAATGTTACTCGAAGAGCTATTCGAGTAACTCACTATGGTAAGCAAAAACCTGAAGGTAGTACTCGAATAACTTGATCTATTTTTATTACACTTCACTCGAGGCACTACTCAAGTATGCAGGTATTCAATGACACATTTAAAGTGGATTACTCAAGTAAGTACTCGAGTATCCAAAGTTATTTTTTGAAGAAAAACCTCAAGTCGTTACCCGAGTAAGCTATACAGAAAATTTATGTTTACTCGAGTATGTACTCGAGTAACAAGGTAATCAAACTTGAAGTGCTCTCGGCCTTGAGATCCTGCCAACATTACTGGAGTAAAGCATCGAGTAACCAAAAGTTTATTTGAAGGTTTACTCGAGTTGGTACTCGAGTAACCTATGAAGAAAAGAGTGCATTACCCGAGTTGGTACCCGAGTAACCTATGAAGAAAAGAGTGCATTACCCGAGTAGGTACCCGAGTAAACAAGTATTTCCAAAGGTTTGAAATTTTGTTTATCCCATGCACTACCCGAGTAATGTTATATTTGGTTGTTGACTTGTAGTTAACCAAAGTTTTCCCGATGATACTCGAGTATGTACTCGAGTAACTACTCGAGTATGTAAACCCAGAAACTTAGAAATCATTCAAACGTTCATTGATTTGTTTCCTATATGATTAACCTTTCATTGTATTAGTATTCCTAGCATATTTACAGATAAACAATGAAGAAATCTTATCAAATAAGGAAATTCAAATGTGAAGTTCAAATGCCACCTACCGCCAATGGATATTTTTCAAATACTGGAAAAGTCAATAATGGCTGCGCACTCTCCAACGGATGAGAAGAAAATGTTCCAACGGTCATCATCAACATATCTATATAAATGGGAACATCCAAACAGAGAAAGAACAACAAGAACACACAAACGTTTCATCAAGTTTATTACTCTGTTTTACTCATTTTAGTAATTCTGCACTTCAGTGATTCTTATTCACTCTGAGAGAGAGATATTTCATTCAAACTCAATATTTGTTATTGAGATAACTTAAGGTTGTGGAACCTTGAGTTGGGACTGGATTACAACTTGTAAGGGGGAGCGAGTGTCTAGGCAAAGGAACTTGCTTGTATTGAGGTGCCAAGAACCCAATGAATTTTGGAAGTTATAGTGAAACTCTCAGAGAAGCTCTGAGGACTGGACGTAGGTCAAAGTGGTTGTGGCCGAACCAGTATAACTCCAGGTGTACACTTTGGTGATATTTCTCCTTACTCTTTACTGTTTCAATTTCACCGTCAAGTTTTATATTTGCGACGAAATTTTTAGTATCACCTAATTCACCCCCCCTCTTGGGTGAAACGCTTACTCTAATAGGAACAACCGCTATCATTTATAATACATTACGGTTGTATTGTAAAACCCATGAACTATCGCTCAATACTTATGGGATAGATACATTACAGTTATAAAGCAAGAACCTTTTAAAACTGTGAGTTATTAGTGTCAAATTGCCTTTTAAAACATACGCTATCTTGTGCCTCTTCACATTCTGATATACTTAATATTTATCTTAGGTCTAATGTAACCCATCAACCTTGGAACCCCACAACTTCAATTGACATTTTTGGTTATCAAGAGTCATTTTCTGTCAAACCACACCTTTCAAAGCCTTCATTGGACTTTTGAGTGACAGGCGTGCGAGTTGCTTTGCTTGCCCTAACTCATGTTTTCGTTCATGAGCCCTAACTAGGTTGCATTCCTTTGTGTTCTCTATTCTCTTTCTCCATTTGACATTTACCATTATACATTCTCCATTACTCACTTCGCGTTACCTAGTTAAATTTTGACCTTAGTCATGCTCATTTTTTTAGAAAACTCATTGCTTTGTTCCATTTGGCTAATTAAAAAAGTTATGTTTACTTATTTCATTTAAAATAAAATGGCTAGTGATAGTAGCTCTAGCACTAAAAATCTCCTGAAGACAACCAGAGGCATGACCTAGGAAGAGGCGATAGAAAAAAAAGAAACATATGGTAAAGAAAGGCCTCTACGCCATGGCATTAGTTAA
Source organism: Inga oerstediana (assembly GCA_963210345.1). Lineage (NCBI taxonomy): Eukaryota > Viridiplantae > Streptophyta > Magnoliopsida > Fabales > Fabaceae > Inga > Inga oerstediana. The sequence continues at coordinate 62,305,317 of OY723401.1, read as the reverse complement.
CAAAATAAAGTTTGAGAGGAGGATACTTCCTATGACATGGAATTTTGATGGAAAAGTAGAATGCCACACTTAGTAGCTACATTGGCTAAGTGGCAAGAAACAATATTCCAATCTCTTTAGGTCATTAGGGTAGGGTAAATAAGCAGTAACGAGTGTAACCCCTACCTTAATAGTCATAATTATAGTTCAAAAATGTGTCATTATGACAAACTAGAGACCAATAGTTAATTCAAAACTTGTTGAAAGTCCCAACTTCAAGACAAGGTTCCGCCATGTGTTAAAGTGGGCTTTCAAAAATTTCTTTCAAAGCCTGTTTAACTCGGTCTCACAATTACTTTTTGAAATATAATTAACCTATTCAGTTGAGTTTCATTCATACATATCAGAGTGTAAGCAAAATTCCTGGCAACACTCGAGTTTCATACATTAACTAAAGGGTTTACGAGGTATTTTTGCCCCTTTCAGTTTCCCCTTCAGGGGATTACATAACATTATTCAAAATATACATTCATAATATATACAGTAATCCTAACCAAAATATGACAACTAACTACCAAAACTGCATCCCTAAAGAGGAGTACTAGAAGCCCTTGGTCGCTTGTTTCTCCTTCGACCCACTTGCCCTGGCTGTAGGTTAGTTAATGGAAAGAATGAGATTCAAGAGAATCCTAGTAGTAACAAATCACTCATATCATATATAATCACATAGCATGTAAGAAAATCACAAACAGCAATAGCAGCAATAATTACAGTAATGCGTGACTTTCGTCACAAACGATAGCACTCACGGCAATATACACATGATGATTGACTGGCATCATAAACGATAGCGTTTATAGCTGTATACACATAATAAATGACTGGCATCACAATCGCCAGCGCTTACGGCTATATACACATAATGCATGACTATCATCACAAACGACAGCACTTATGGCTGTATACACAAAGCTTGAACAACAACATACACCACAGTATTTGCAATCAACCCAATTCAATGATAAGACATACATACAATGCATTACACACAATATAAGAGAAAGTGTCACTACCTTATTCTTTCCATACATGCGCTGGCATCGGTTGATCACGTGTAGGACAAATGTTAAATTCTATAAACCATAAACAAGGACGACGAGTTATTTCCTATTCCAATACTTAACTCCAAAATACTTAAGGTTGGTTATCATTTGGGACCTTTAGGTGGCTACTAGAAGCCTAAACAAATGCCTAATTAAAGGGTTACGAAAGACTTGACCAAAAACTATCTGCCATTTTAAAGGGTTGGTCGCGGCCAAAAGATGGTCAGAAAGTTTTAGGCTACAGCCAAAATCCACTGTCCGCGGCCAGAAACTTTTAGGTTGTGGCTAAGAACAATCAAAGAGTTTTGGGCCACGGCCAAGAACTGGTCAAAAGGTTTTGGGTTGCGGCTAATACTCCCTAGCCGCGGTCAACTACTGACCTGTTTCCTAGCTGATTTTCAAACGAGCATAACTTCTTGCACAAATATCAAAATGACTCAAACTTTATATCACATAAAAACTTGCAATATGAACTACAAAACTAGAAAATTTCACAAAATTTTGACACCATTTGCTATTTCAAATTACCATGCAAAATTGGTCCCCTGCACAGCATTTTACACTTAGCAATTTTCTAGAATTTTCAGTTTTTCCCCAAGTGTTTCCAATGGTTCAAAATTTACAACAAACACTATTCTCACATAATTTTCGTCAAGGAATCCAATGGCAACTCAAAACACTCAAAATCACATCCCATTTACATATTTTGTTTTGAGACCATAATGTAACACAATGTCACAACACAAAGTCCCAACATTCCAAACACAATATGACACCATTTCCATCACAAAACACCATGCAATTCACAAGACCCTAATATACACAAAAATTAGGGCAAAATCCACAAACCACAATACTCAACCAATAGTCACAACATATATATCAAAATGTAGCCTCTTGCTTGTTCCTTGATTCTTCAACCTTCAACTTCTTTTGAACTCACAAAACACCTCCTCTTGAAAATCTAAAACCATAGGAATGAAGCCCTCAACAAGGTGATCAAGATTAGTAAAAAGGGTTCAAACATTTGAGCTCAACTACAATGTCAAAATTTCACCTTAAGCTTGATTTCCTCTTCCTATTTCCTCTTTCTCTTGAATGAAAATGGAGGCTTGAGAGAGAGAAAATATGATGATGATGAAGATCAGAATTTTTGGCTCCCCATGCCCCTTTAGCCGACTTGAAGAGAAGAGGACAGAGAGAAGTGTGTTTGAAACTTTGACCATAATCAATTACTCACATGATGCCAATTGTCATGCTCTTGGAGCTCCTTCCATGAGCTTACAACATGTGATTATTCTCACTTATTTCACTTAGCAATTGGTCTTACCCATCAATCTTTAAGTTATTAGTAGATTCCCGCTTCGTTTGATCACTAATTGGCCGATAACTTTTCTTTTTCCCATTTTACCCTTGGCTATAGCAATTCCTTTACGATCACCATTGCACACATTTTATGCTTCTATTTCCTACTTCTATGCGCCATCCCCTCTATTTTAATTCAATTTAGGTGTTAACCCACAATTGAACTTAAATACAGGGTTTGGACACTTATTACAGCTCGTTCATATCATAACTCATATTGTATTCTCTGAAAGTGTTTGTTTAACATTAATTACATTCACTTTTAGAGTCATTAGCCCTTAATTACATTTTAGGGCATTACAATGAGGCCTTGTTTAGGACACTATATTTGTAATATATATATGTCAACTAATTACTTTCTATTTACTTGTTAAAACTATTAACAAGAATTGTGTGTTTTGTAATTGACATTTGATGTAGATTGAAGTTAGAAGGACTTTGTCCTCTCCAAGGCCAGGCATGTAGTATGCATATTTTGGCATGTATTGATGAAAGCATACTTAAAAAATCTCAAAGGGGCTGATGAGACAACAGCTCCTAATTGGGGCAACATGAATGTGAGAACCAAGATATTGTTAATAAGGTCCTAAATAAGAAGATGGCAAGTACATACTCCGTCAACTACTTTATCAAGCATTTCTTCAATCATGATTAAATAGGTAGCTACTTAGAACTTTGATTCTATTTTGATAAGTTGGTTTCATCATTTTAGACACCTTTACAAGAAGCTCCTACTCCCCCACGGCATCTATGAGAAGTTCAAGTTCATCTACTCTAACATTGTTAATAACTAGGGTGAGAGCAAGAAGGAAGAGCTTATACAATCTCATGTGAAGGAGCTAGTAAATAACTTGACTAAAAGGATGCTAGGAAAAAAGGACATTTGCTTCTTGGTGCCTTACATTCAAGAGTGGGTAAATCATTAACTTTTTCTAAAATTAGTTTTTAGTTCTCTTGTGATTGCCTAATAATATGATCTATTATTACTTAGGGCACATTAGATTCCCATAGTACTAAATTCGTCCTATAAAAAGATGTGGTACTATGACCCTCTTGGCAAAGATCTAGCCAATATAAGTCATCCATATAGGAAACCTTCAACCAGTAAGTTATCAATTCTTCATCTTGTATTTTTTACTCTTAAATTAAGTTCAACTTGTTTCTATATATATAATTTTTAATTGTCTCTACTTAGTGCAGTGTACCAATTCTAGACACAAAAAAACCTTGAATGCCAAAATGTCCTGGGAAGCTATTTAAAAAACGCCTTCTAATGGTTGTGAGTAAAAGTATATATATTATTCACCATTAACTATAATATATTAAAGCACATATAGTTTATTATATGATTGACTGAGACATTTTTCTTCTCATTGATTTATAGTGACCACAGCAACCAAAAGGGAGCAAAGATTGGGGATACCACATGATACAATACATGAAGGACATAATCATGCCCGGTTCCAATGATATTGAAGTAAAGGTACATATATATATGCTTATTCATTCAGATATACATTTAGTCAACTATATATATATTACAATATCTAACTTGATCTATTGTTTCCTGTTACGCACAGTATTTTGAGGATGTGTTTTGTAAGGTGTATAACCCATCTCAAATGGAAGAAGTGGCTGAAGAGTTAGTGACTACTCTACAACTTTAGTAGGCGATGCATTGATAAATGATCTCAAATAATGTGGTATACATAACTGATCTCAAATAATAAGGATTCTCTAGCAATTTTGTGGATTAGTTGAGCTGCTTGTTGAATTGGTTTAATTTGTTTTAATGAATTCGAAGTTAATTTATATACAACTTAAGATAGTTTTCAAAAATATAGGTTTTAAACTTTTGGTTTTAATATATATATACATGAATGATTGTAAATATAATTTGATTTGTTGTATTGATATATGCATGAATGACTGTAAATATATGTACAAGAGTATATACTATTTCATTATGTATAAATGTACGTAGGGGGCTATGGAAAGAAGAACCACCAATTTTTTTAAAAAAAAATTAGTATCGATACATTATGGTTATTTCTTAACAACTGTTATGTATGTCAACTATATATAGCATCGATACATAACGATTATAATACAACAACCATAATGTGTTTAAACATTTTATTTTTATTACTTAACAACCGTTATATATAAGTATGTCAGCTATATATAACGGTTGTTTAAGTAAAGCCGTTAGAACCAACAACAATAAAGCCTTTATCCCACTAGGTAGGGTCGGCCACATGGATCGCACAATGCCATTGTGCGATCCAAAAACTGTCTTTAGATATATTATTAACCAAAAGATCCCTCTCTATAACCTCATTAAGCATTCGTTTCAGCCTTCCTCAACCTCATTTTATAGGACTCCATATTGTTTGATCAACCTTCCTCACCGAAGCACTTAATAGCCTTCGTTGAAGATGTCCAAACCACCTCAAATGACTTTCTACCATTTTTCCTTCAATAGAGGCCACTCCAACTCGTTCGAGTATATAAGTATTATGAATCTTGTCTTTTCTTGTATGACCACACATCCATCTCAACATCCTCATCTTGGCTACCCTATTATATATTCATGTTGTCCCTTTAAAGCCAAACAATCATTACCATATAGCATTGCTAGTCTTATAGCAGTGCAATAAAACTTCATTTTTACCTTATTAGGTACTTTCCTACCACAAATAACTATGGTAGCTTTTCTCCATTTATATGTGATTAACTTCTCCATCAATTTCACCATCTTGTTATATAATTGATCCCAAATATCTAAATTTTGTCACTTATGGAATGACTTGCCCCCTAATTTAACTTCCACTCTATTTCTACCTATCTCTTATCAAAATTGCAATGCATATATTCAGTTTTGCTCCTACTCAGATGAAAGCCCTTCAATTCCAAAGTCTATCTCCATATCTCAAGTTTAGAATTAATTTCCTCCCTGGATTCTGAAAGATCCCAAATTTCAGTCACTATAATTCCTTAGAGATAAGGGAATAAAATGGTGAATTTTGGAGAATGTGATTAAGCTGGCAATGAAATTTCCCACGAGGCAATGAGTTTGTCATTTGGTTTTGCATGACCAAATGATGACAAAAAAGTATGAAATTTTACAGGATGAAAGTAGACATCCTAAGATTTAATTTAATAGGTCATGGGAATTATTTGGAGCTGTACACAAATAGCACCCACTTTGTTGACGCAAGTGACACGTGTCACCGAACCATTGAATCACCGGGCAAATAGCACCATAGGAATTCGACATATGGCACCAGCTTTTCAAGACTCCCTCTTGGCCATATAATTTGGCCACCATCATCAAAAAATCAAAAAAAATTCCAAGAAATTAGAAAAATGTTAGAAGAGAGAGAGAGCATGAATAGTGATTACTCTTAACTTCAATCCACTGAAACACTACTGAATCGACATTTTCTCCCAAAATACCCTTCACAAACCTTCTTCTTCTCATCATAAGCTTCATTTCTATGATTTTAGAATTTTGTTTGGAGGTGTTTAGTGACTTCTTGCCGGTCAAAGTACTACCGAATTTCCAAACCGGTCGCAGAAATGCGTAGTAATAAGCATAAGCTTTAATTTAAACTGATTGGTTTATGATTTTGATGAGCTTTCATAAGGGTTTGGGGACTATGAATTTTCAGCCAAAGGGTATTATTAAAGTTTGATCATAGTTTAATCATTTATTTATAGTTAGATATTGATTTATGATTATATTGGTCCAAGTTGTTGGACAAAATTCTGTTTTAGTGATTTTAGCAAAATTGGGTCTATTCAGTCAATAGGTGTAGAGGCTGAAGCTTTTTGATTTTGATATTCCTATTGTGTTTAGAATGTAAAACTGTGTGGGAATGGCCTTAGTTGTAAATTTTGGACCACTAGAAATATGTACTGCAAAGTTGAAATGTTGTCAGTGGGTGTTCTATACAAGGTACATTTTTTGCATGACATTTTTAAATAAGTAAATGCTGTCCAAAAATTGAAAAACTTTCCAGTCTAAAAGTACATATGTCAAGCTTTAATTTGATATATCATTTGTGTTATTTGGACGTATGTGCTAGGAGTTTTGTATTTCAAAGTTTGGTCTGGAAAACTAGTGAATTCTAGGGGCAGTGATCAATTAAGTAAGATACTACATTGATATGGGTCCATAAGTTAATTTCTATATTTTTCCTTGAAACTAGACTGATTAAGGGTTACACAGCCTTTGGAATCACTACAATTGGATATCTGTACAATTAGTTATGAATTTTCAAAGATTAAAGGAAATTCGGGAAGATTTGAGTACAGGTGCGAAAATGAAAAATTTAATGGCACTACGTAATTAAGTGGAACTTTAAGGGTGAAGTTAACCAATTTGGGATAGTTAGACCACTTTGACTTTTCTTTTTTCTTAGTGTGTTAACCTTAATGACAACCAGCTTGACTAATTGGATTATGTAAGTATTGGATAAAGTAATAACTTGTCATCCGTAAATTCTAATTATAAGACCTAACAGATGTCCGGAGCTTAAGACTTGCCCGAGCTTAGAGAAACAGTTGGATATTGATCAAGGAAAACAATCAGGTAGTAACCTTGTCTTTCATATGCTATAAGATACACTACATGTTTTGTGGTTTCATCATAAATTTTCTGCCACATTTTGATTATGCGGGATGGTCACCTGAGGCCTATTGCATGGGTGGACGCTCAAGCCAATATAATGTTATATGATGCACGAGTGGATGCTCAGGCCCTATTGCATAGGTTACACTCGGGGCCATGTGATATAGCTATGGTGATATATTGAACTGCATGTTTTGCACCGAATGCTATTGTGATAATTATGTTATATGAAAACTATATGGCCTGCTCTATGATTTGGTATCTATATGATTGACTATATGTTACTATTAAGATTTTTTTGAATCTCACTCTTTTCTATAAACAAATCTACAGTACAAGCTAGTAGTTCGGGGGGGTAAGAAGGCAAATATAGACAGCTAGATAATAGAGTAGAAAGACTTTAATTTACTATTGGTTGTCTGTTTTTGGGTATTTTGGATATTTTTCTCTTAGAAATGTATATGATGTACATAACTATGTAAATCTGACAACAGTAAAGTAGTAGAACCGATAGTACCTGTAGCTTAGTAAATGAACGATGACTTATATATAGAGATAATGCTTTTGATTGATGAAGAAACATTAACTAATAAACGCATCATGAGACTTAAGCAGAGACACGCTCGAACACTCTGATAAAATGGATTAAAGCACCAATAGGACTTAGTAAGATAGTGAATGTTTATAAAACTGTTTGGAAAAATTTTATTCCACTCAAAAATCCCTTCCAATCCCAGGTTTACCTCATGAGATAGATTTGGAAATTGTGAATGTTTTTCCAAATTATATTTAATCCAGGACCAAATTCTAGTTCCATAACTGATTATACTACTCTTTTGCACTCATCTGAGTCTATTGAACATAAGTTGTTACATTATATGGTATCAAAGCTAGTTATAAATATGGTTGGGAATTCGCCACCGTATTCGAGGGTTCTCTCTTTATGAGAGTGGGACGAAGCGTTGGCTCTTACCCCTACATGGCGTAGGACCTAGCCACCCTATTGTTGCCCTAGCTGGAGGTGCTGACCAAGTGTATAGACCCCTGTGTGAAGTGCCAATCCTTGGTCGAGAGGCAAGGCCTAAAACTAGCGGCTGAGGTACCTTATGTAGTTCCCCAAAGGGGCTGACCAGCAGCTAGGCTGTGTGAAGCACCGGAACTCTACACTTGTATTCTCTCTCTCCCAAGCAATGTGGGACTTTATTCCATTTGACACACCCACTTTTATCTCATAACTCCAACATAAACTATCCTTTCATATCACTTATTTTGATTTAGCAAAGCATCATATATACATAAAGAAAGTTCTCATGTATGCTTACTTTTTTGATTAAGGTCCATATTAGTGGAAAAATTACTTTAAAACCGGTTAAAAATGACATTTTAGACTGGTTCTAGAGGCGTTCTAGATACAATCAGTCTAAAAAGTCTGCTACTTTCCTGAACTGGTCTTAAAAAAAGGTTTTAAGACCGGTTATTTATACAACCAGTCGAAAAATAATTATTAAAACCAATCTTAAAAGGTTTAAATTTTTAATTTTTTAAATATTTTGATATTGTTAGACCGGTTTTATTAATAACCTATCTAAATAATTTTTTTAAGACCAGTGTTTTGGAGAACCGGTCTTAGAAGTTCTATATAATGACAAAATTGCCACCGATCAAATTTTTTAGACCTTATCCATCATAACCGGTCTAAATATGGCAGCCTAAAAAGGGAATTTTATACTAGTGTCATCTAATACCATAACGTGAGGGAGCATGATTGATAATGACAAGGTTAGACAATGACAACTAAATCAGGGAGAGGCGAGGGTGAGGGCATCTTATTACAATTAGAATATGTTACCCTCATGACCCTAAGGATTTCCCAATAATTTAGTGATTTCAAAAGACCTCACTAGTTGTAGTAAATTGCCGTACTTGCAACATAAGTGCTATTTTTGCCAATTAAGTTATCGTTTTCATATGCGTATTACTTTATTGGGCTTTGAGATCATACATATAAAAAAGTTTTAATACCACATTTTAATTTAAAATATAAAAATATTATATTAATAGGTTGAGATCTATACTTAAAAGCATAACAAAATAAAAAAAATTGGAAAAAAAATCATATAAAATCATTTTACAAAAATGTGTGTATATAAAAAAATGGCCCAAATTAAATGAAAAAAATTACAAATACAAAAATAAAATGAGACAGCCTTTCTTTTTCACACTAGTATAGAAAAGGGTTTTTAAACTGAAACATTTAGGCCGGTCATATCGGATAAGGTCTTAAAAATATGACCGGTGGCATTTTTATAATTATAATGAAATATTAAGACCAGTTATAGTAAAAACCGGTCTTAAAAATCATTTTAAGACCAGTTATACTAAAAATTGGTTTTGAAAATAATTTTAAGACCGGTTATAACAAAAACCGGTCTTAAAATATATACAATTAAAAAAATAAATATATGTAATATATTTTCTAGACCGGTTCTAAAAATAACCGGTCTAGAAAATATTATCTGAATTAAAAACAATTATAAAAATAAAATTTTTATTATTTTTAAGACCGGTTGTAAATTAAAACCGATCTAAATTATTAAAAATTTAAGACCGATCATTAATTAATAATCGGTCTTAAAAAGTTTCAAAATGGAGGCCAAGTCATCTCACATTTTCAATGAAAAACCCAAAAACGAAATGGAAACACAAATCTGACAATAAAAACGAGGTTGAGAACAAAACCAATCGGAGGGAACAAACGACGATAAGCTTCCGACAATGTATTCAACAGTAAATCTTCGTTGACGGCGGTGAAGTTAAGAACTGAGGAGAGAAGGGGAAAGGAGGAGCTGCAGCGAGACGATGCAACGGTTTTGTTGATGTGCTTGAGTTTTAGATTTCAGAGTCAAATTTAGGCGCCTTTTGAAATCCTTGTCATTTTTAAGACCGGTTGTCAATTACATTTAAGACTGGTTGTCTTACAACCAGTCTTAAAATATATATTTTTCATTGAAAATGTGAGATGACTTGGCCTCCATTTTCTTTGTTCGATTCCTGCAGCAAGTAGCCAAGGTCTGTTCAAATCCAGAGGAAGAAGAGGATCCTTAAGCAAAGGTTTAAGGTACCGTTTAATTATTTTGAAATTGTGGACCTGGGTTTATTTTGGTGGTTTTCCATTTGCATTACAAACTATAGTTTAAGCTTGTTACTTGTAGTGGACCTGGGTTAATTATTCCATTTGAAAGTGATGATTTTGAGAGTCGTGGTGTAGCTTCTATTATATTGTTTTGTTTGGTTTAAGCTTGTTTGGTTTTCTTTTGTTTGATTTTGATCGTAGTTGAAGACTATAGTGGTGTAGCTCCTAGTTGATTTTGCTAAACTGGGTTCTATTTTGTTTGGTTTAAGATTGTTGCTTCTGTTATATTGATTTTGTAGCTTCTGGTTTCCTTCTTTTGATTCGGCCATGCGATTTGAATTTAAAATCTTTACCAATATGAAAACTTGCTTTAGGGAATTGCTTTTACAATTGCAATTAATCATTCCTCCTTCATCTTAATTATTGCTTTAGTTTATATTGGTTATCAACTTGTGCATTGCAATTAATTATTTGTTCATGTTTGCATAACTTGGGAATTGCTTTTGAACGATGCCATTGTAGATAGTGCCCTGTTATAACAATAAGCACCGTGTAGCAAATTTTCCTTAAATAGTATCCTTAAAGTGTTTTTAGACAATGAGTCATCCTAGTAAGAGTATTCCCGATCCAACTAATCCAAATCAGAGCGAGCCTAGTAATGCTCTGAGCCAGGAACACAATGAGCCATGTAACCGGCCTAAACGAAGGGGTAGGACTCGATTGACAGACATTCCTCTCAATTGGAATACCGGGGAAAGGATTCCGATTGAGTTTGATAGATATTGGAAACCAATCAGGCCTAATGCCCAAAGGTATAGGAGTTTTGTCGGCTTCCTAGAACACAACAAGCCAGCATCTTGATAGAGCAGTGGAGAAATGTCGATAAAGGTGTGAAGCGACATATTTGGGAAACTATCTAGCTCACTTACGACATTCCTAAGAGTGAAGTCATGTATGACAAGACAATGACGTATTGTGATGAACGCTGGAGGAAGTTTAGACAAATCTAGCCAACAATTACATGCATATCGAGGTGGAAGAAGGTCAGCTTCTTCCTAATCCGTGTGATCAGTATTCTTTTATTGATGAACAGACTTGACAAGAATTTAAACGGCTTCGGACTACTCCAGAAGCATTGGTGAGTTGACTTATTTTTCAATTGATTTGCTTATGATTTATGATTTATCTTTATTGATTTACAATGACTTACTTTTAATTTCTTATTCCCAAGAAAAAAGGAAAAAGGCCTAAGAGAGTGGTAGAAAGAATGATTGCCCCCATACAATGTCTCGTGGGGGGTATACGAAGGCCGAAAAAGACTGTAACACCATGTGTCGGCAGTACTGTGCAAATAGTACCAACCGAAACTGTTTAAACAGTAACAAGTTACCGGTCGACTGTTCACCGGAACTGTGCAAACAGTACAAGTCACCAGCCGGTTACCAGTCACCCTAAACAGTATCCTCACCTGTCTATTTAAAGCCGATTCAGTTTCATTCTGAAGCAGGTTCGGTTAGGCTTAGAGAGAGAACTAGAGAGAGAACCTCTGCCTCCTCCGACGAGTCTCCTCCCTCTCCTCCCTCCGACGAGTTTCCTTCTTCCCCTTTCTTCTTTGTAAGTGCTTATGTTTTCATTTCAATAAAATTTATCGGTTTCTTCTACTTTTCTTTGCATCATATCCTTCCCTCCTCTGATGACCCGAGATTAGCAGATTTAATGAGTTAATCACTGGCAGGTTCTACCGCCGCCAATTAATTTCATTCGCAATCTCAGTGGACATTACAGAACATCCACTCTGCATGCATCATTTAATACTTTAATTATGTTTATAATTATGCCTTAAGAAGTCCGTCTTCTTCCCTCTTCACATGCTCCTCCCTTTCTTTAGTTAGATCCGTCTCCAGGGCCCCTCCCCGTCTTGGGTCACTCATCAGAGGGTCCTGGAAAAGAAATTGGTGAGCCTTGTGACTTGTTTGTGGAGGATCCTCTGAGACGATTGGTTGTACGGGGGAGTGTGCACAACTTGGGATCAACTGTCCACCACCAAGAAATAAAGGATGATCAAGTCAGAGTGGCAGTTGAAGAGGTGATCGTTGCAGATGCACATCTCCCTATCCCTGATGATGACTTCAAGGTTGTGGGCGATGTCATCAACTCTTTCATCTTTCATCTTGTGGCTAAAGAACCTTGTTTCTGATCGAGCTGAGGAATCCCTGCCACCTCCACCTTCACCTTTACCTCCACCTCCACCTCCCTCCACTCAAGATGTTTCACAGCCTCCATTGAATGTCATGCAGCAAGTGATTCTGATGGCATATGATACGTCCTTTGCAACAAGAAATTGGGCTACTGAGTCAGCTGTTGGCAAGTCAAAGGCGCACTGCTATCTTGAGAGGGATGATTTAATGTCCCTGGTAGCTTTTCTACAACAGCTTACGATTTTGATTGTCCAGCTCTTTTTGATGTAAGTATCTTCTCAAATTGGAAATTAATATTTTACAAATTACGCCGTTAAACTTTGATTTAATGTCCCTGCTTGAATTATTGTAGGTGCATGCATTGTAGGTTAGTTAACTCTAGCAAAACCAATAAATTTGGACTCCTATGCCCAGTTCAACTCTACGACAAAGGGACCACTTCTGCTATCAGACACACATACTTATCGCATAGGCTTAGTGAAACCTCAATTGAGTGTTTTTTGGCTCCATATTTGCACGGGTAAGACACAAATTTATATTTCATACTATACATAATATTTTATATTTGCTTAAAAGTTTTCCCTTTTTTCAGGTGATCATTGGCAATTGGCTATTTTGTGCAAGAGCTATTATGTCATCCTCTTATGCTCCCTCCACCTCAGCAAGCCAACTAGTGAATTGAAGAAGAGCTTGAACTCATAGGTTTTCTTGCATTATTAATTACCTTTCGTGTGCAAAATTTATGGAATTTGTGTAAAATAAGTAACCTTTGTGATTTTGATGATATAGGGCTATGCAGACATTCCAACACACTGCTCTTGGTAGGCCTATGCGTGAGGTAAAAGACCCTACATGGATCTTGACAAAGATTAGTTACATATTGGTTTGTTTTAAGAATGTATTCAATAATAAGTCATGCTTTAATTTTATACTTATTTTAATGATATCATGTTATTTTTCAGAACCGTAGGCAACCACCGGGGTCCAACTTGTGTGGTTGTATATTCTGAAGCACATGTATAATATTATTACCCTAGGCACGACAGGACTTACTGAAGAATATTATTACCCTAGGCACGACAGGACTTACTGAAGAGGTAAATGTATATATATTTCAAAAATTTTGTATTACTTTTATTTTTTAAAAGTGAATTTAATGTTTTTCCTGGCTTTGGTGTTTCAGATGTTTGAACTTACTAACCCCTTTCCAGAAGAAGATATTGAGCACATTTGTAATTGTTGTGCTGAATTCATTTATGAAATTTTACAACAGTGAGTTCTTGTATGTAAAGTTGAGGAATTGTTTTGTATATATTGATTTATGAATTAACATGTTGGTTGGTTGAATTCATTTATATTGTTAGTTACATGATTTGACATGTTTTTTGGTTTTAAAATGGTTTTTGTATATTTTGATGAATTGACTTGTTGGTTGCATGATATGTCATGGTTGAATCCATTTATGCATATATATATATATATATGATGGTTTTAAACAAAACATTATACATGAGGATATATATGACATGTTACAAGTTCCCAATTCAATGAGAAGGTTAAAGCAAAAGGAAATGGTAAGTGGAAGCAAACTGAACATCATATGGCACTTAATAAGTATGGCATTAGAGGTAGCAATTCAAGGATGCGTTCTGGTAACTAACCTAATCACAAACAAATAACAAAAAAATATGACACTTTTAAGACCGGTTATAATGATAACCGGTCTTAAAAGTTATTTTAAGACCGGTTATATTTATAACCGGTCTTAAAAATTAAAACTTTAAGACCGGTTGTATGTAAAATCGGTCTTAAATTTAACATTTTTAAGACCTGTTGTATGCAAAACCGGTCTTAAAATAACTTTTAAGACCGGTTATCATTATAACCTGTCTTAAAAATGTTACATAAATCACCTTACAAAAGAGTTCTTTTAAGATCGGAGTTCATGAAAACCGGTCTTAAAATTGTTGATTTTAGACCGGTTATAAATAGAATCGGTCTTAAAAAATAGACTTTTAAGACCGGTTAACCGGTCTCAAAAGTGACATACCACTACTACAAAAAAGTAAAGCTATGGCGCTTATAATTGCATTAACTATGGCGCTAGAGAAGTGCCACATATCTGGACGCCACTAAAAAAAGCTGTGACGCTTGGAAGCGCTACAACATTTTAAAAATTTTTTTAAAAAAAATACCTTCTTGTGGCGCTTGTTTAAGGAAGTGCCACAGGAGAGAGGCCTCCTGTGGCGCTTGCGTCAGCAAGAGCCACAGGAGAGAGGCCTCCTGTGGCGCTTGCGTCAGCAAGAGCCACAGGAGGGGGCTCCTACTGTGGCGTTTACGTCAGCAAGCGCCACAAGAGACCCCCCCTCCTGTGGCACTTCCTCAAACAAGCGCCACAGGAGGGTCCTTTTTTTTCTTTCTTCTTCTTCTTCTTCTTCTTTTTCCTGTGGCCCTTTTTTATGCTTCCTGATTGTGAAACTTTATATAAAATGAGTGGCTTTCGTGTTTATCATCTCCACAAATTGTCAATCTTTCTATTTTATATTTCAACCTATTATATATATATATATATATAATTTTCACATTTAAAATTCAAGTTCCCCAACAATAATGTTCTTACATTAATACTCTCCAAAGCTAACATAAAAAATATCACAATACAAGAACTTGATATGTGAACACAGTACATCAACAACTAATTAAGTAAATTAAAATATTACTAAAAAAACGCAAGCTTGTCGGCAAAAAAAATTTAAACAAAGCAAAAAGGCAAACGAAACAAGCTAAGTTTTCACTCTTTCCTATTAAATTAGGAACAAAAAGGCAAACGTTACATTACAGTTTATCTTGACTAAAAAAAATTTAAACAAAGGAAGCTAGAATGAAATAGTCTTCTTCTTACAAATCTATTAATTGACCAGCGCACAGGGAGTGGGAGACCATGTTGGTGACGCTAGCTTGAGTGACGAGTGAGCGTGTGGGTGTGTTTTTTAGTGTGAAGATGATAGGAAATGGAGGGAGGGGGCCAACGGATCCACTAAGAAGATGAGAAAGGGAAAGTAGTTTAATGGAGGAGAGAGTAGTTGAATAATTAAAGTGGAGTAGTAGTCAAAAAGAGAAGGAATGGGGGACGGACATGGGACCACTACGCGGGAAAAGAAATAATTAAGAGATATACACTATCCATTTAAAATTTTTCCTCTTTTTTTTCAAAAATGGGCAAGTATGGCGCCTAACTATTTAAGCGCCACACATTCCTAGGCGCCACATGTAATATCCTGGATTTTAATTAAGGGATAATAACTTCAAATGATGTAATTAATGTTAATTAAGCATATTTGAAGTATATGTTGTGCATTGTGATGTGAAGGCGATTATTGATGATTTAATGTGTACTATGATAATCAGGGGCGAAACGGTAAATTTACCGATCGATTGGTTAGTTATTGATGAGAAAACCCCTTAGTAATCATGATCAATGGTTGAGATTGGAAGAACATGAGGTGGAATCAAGTGTGGAAGAGGTTATGTGAAATCATTGTGAGAGTAATGGGATGGTGCCAAGTGGCACAATAATGACCATTGGATGAGTCAAAGTTGTCAAACTTATTCCTTCTCTCCTCTTAGTCGGTTTTTGCATGGGAAGAAGGAAAGCCAATGATCATCATCTTCACCTACTCACTTTCTCTCTCCCTTCCTCCATTTCCGGCGAACCAAGCAAGAAAGAGAAAGTAAGGGTTTGCATTTTGTTAAGGTAAATGATCTTATATGCTTAGTTACCCTTCATTAATGTTGATCAAGAGGTCAAGAGCATTATTTCTATGTTTTCAGACTTTGGATTTGTGGTGTGTGGCAGATTGAGGGAATTTGGAAGTTGAGGAATCTAAGTTCTGAATTCAGCAAGTTGAAGAGGTAGGTTTGTAATGCATTTTGATATATATGTCAAGATGTTTGCTTAATCAATGAGAAATCTGGAAATTAGACCTAATTATGATGTTAAATGAAGGGTAGGTTTTGGTAAGAGTGTCACTATTCATTTGGTCAGTTTTGACATTTGTGAGTGATTAGAATTTGATTTGAAGTTGAATAAGGGAAGTTGTTAGAAAGAGGTTTTGAGTAGTTTGGTGATTTAGAGTGAGAATGTGTTGATTGAGTTAATTTTGGGTTGTTTTTGGTTGCCAATGGGTTCTATGTGTTGAGATAAGTGATAATGAGTCTTGACACAAGTCTAAGAACCATTGGAGTTCATTTGGTGGATTTTGGAAAAGTTTACCAGTTGCTGCGTTCTGGTTTCTGGTGTGATTTCTCGAGTGAGGGAAGAACTCACTCGAGCACAGGATGAACGTGCTCGAGTGAGCATGTTTGTGCTCGAGTGAGGGTGCATAAATGCATTGGGGGTAAGCGTTTCAGGTGTTCACTCGCGGGTGAATGCCAAGAGTGCGCCTGGCACTCGCGAGCACTGGGGTTGTGCTCGAGTGAGTCTGTTGCCTGGGTGTTGGGGTGCTCTCGGGTACACACTCGCTGCCTTGTGCTCGCGAGCACTGAGGGTCAGTACTCGAGCACAGGCGTTTGTGCTCAAGTGAAGGTGGAAGAAGATGTTGAGAGATGCTCTCGGGTTGTCACTCGCAGGCCTCACTTCCGTGGTGCTCGAGTGTGCTCGGGGTCTCTGCTCGAGCACAGCCTCTTGTGCTCGAGTGAGAGTGTAGGTTGGTCGCGGGAGTTGCTCTCGGGCAAACACTTCCTGCGTCTCACTCGCGGGTGCTCGAAGTGAAAATGGGAGTCGTGCTCGAGCACGGCCTTCTGTGCTCGAGTGAGGGGTGCGAGTGAGGGGTCCAAAAATCAGAGTTTAGCTTTCCAAAGAGGGATCTTTGGGGATAGTTATTCCAACCCTTTAGGCATATGTTTAGGCATTTAATGGCCATCTAAAGAGTCCAAATGAATACCAACTTAGAGTGTATTGAAGTAAGAACTTGGAAAAGGAAATTAACCAAATGTCCCTATTTTGATTATAGGATTTGACATCTGCTATCCTCGTGAGCATACGGTGCCCAGAGATATCAGGAAGGGATTAGGTAGTGACTTTTCTTTCGTACCATATGTGATGCATTGTATGTGTGTATTATCATTGATTTGTGATAAGTTCGTATGTTGCGACTTATGTGGATATATGTGAGCACCATCAGTCCAATAGTCCCTGAGTAGCTAACAACGGTTCGGGTTGGGCAGTGTGCCTTCCCGGCGGAGAAAGGGGATGAGGATGAGGTGTGATTATGTGATATGAGGGCCGAAAGGCTGATTTGTGAGCCGGAAGGCTATTTGTGAGGCCGACGGGCCATTTGTGAAGCCGGATAGCTTATGAGCTATAAGGCTATGTGTATGCACTACCACGCCAATAGTCCCTGAGTAGCTAACAACGGTTCGGGTTAGGCAGTGTGCCATCCCGGCGGAGAAAGGGGAGGAGGGTGGAGTGTGATATGTGCTGCTGCTGCATGATGATTTGCTTACATGCTATGTGCTTATGTGTGGTATAAATGTTTAGTTACTACTGGGATTCTTTTGAATCTCATTCTTTCCTTTGAACTAACTTTTCAGACAGGGCGACTGGCTCCAAGGAGAAGCGCGTGACCCGGAGTGGTTAGAGCTTTTCTAGGGACATTAGGATGGTCTTGGTTGGTTATTCATTTTTGGATAGGGATTACTGTATAACATTTTGAGATGTATATAGTTTGAATACTTGGTTTTGTAATCCCCTAATCAGGATTTGAAACTCTATATATATAGTTGACCCCGGGGGTTGCCGGGATTTTGGTTATACACTCTGTCCTACTTAAATGTGGATAAACTGCACAGGTGATTATATTCGATAATCAAACTTGAGACCGGAAGAGGAATGAAGTTTTGAAAATTTTGTAAAGACCCTACTACTAAAGGGAATTTTAAATGAGTTTTAAACCATTCGACGGTCTCTAATCTACTTTTATTACTTAATATCGAATTATAATTACGTGATTAAAGGCAGGGTGTTACACCACAGCTGATATATTATATATCATGTGTGGCGCCTAACTTTTTAGGCACCACACATGATCTTTGGTGCAGCTGTGGTGCCTGGTGGGTCAGGCGCCACAGCTGCTTGTGTGGCACCAAGGGTGGCGCCTGTGTAGGCAGGCGCCACACTAGGTCTCCCCAATTGTGGCACCTAACCTATTAGGCGCCACAGTTGGTACCCAAAATAAAAAAAAAAATTATACAGGTAAAAAATAAAAAAAAGGGAAGCTGTGGCACTTATTTAAAGAAGGGTCACACTACTACAAAAAGGGGCTTTAACCTCCCAAATTTGGCACTTTTAACGTCCCAAAACGGGGGGACGTATATGCTGGGGGCGTAATAAGTTGAGACAAAAGACGTCCCAAATGATAGGGACGCCTAAAGTCTGACTTTAGGCGTCCCAAATTAAGATTTGGGAGGCCTAAAGTCCCCCAGGGTGGGACTTTAGGCGTCCAAAATTGTAAATTTGGACGCCTAAAGTCCCACCCTGGGGGACTTTAGGCCTCCCAAATCTTAATTTGGGACGCCTAAAGTCCCACGGTGGGGGACTTTTGGCCTCCCAAATCTTAATTTGGGACGTCTAAAAGTTAGGTTTTTTTTTTATACCATAATTTACATTCTGTATTACCCAACGAATTGAAACTGCAGAAACAGAATAAAAGATGGATTCATAAACCACACTGTCCGTTACAAACTAGTAAGGACATCCAGCACTACAATCTTTACTATATATACATACAATAACCTTTCATGCAACCTACTACTATATATATCAACAAAAAACAACCAGAAAGTGTCAAAACGCTGTCATCACACAAGTACAAACTGATATAAAATAACAAGTTTACTGATCTATATGTTGAAGAAGATGTCCAGCCAATAGATCTCTGATCAAATCAAGGTCTTCACGTAGGTAGGCAATCTATCACAATAGTTCAAGCAGCAATGTGAAACTACTATCGGTCCACCCACAAGTTGCCTTTAAGTTAACCAAATGTAATGTTCCTGTCAGCCGCGTGTACTTACTACCACTGTACAATGGTGTCTCTGCATCACTCCGCAGGCTATCATACTCCTGCGACTGCGCAAAGGATTCTGCCTCAACATCGTTAATCATTCTCTCCATTCTATCTTCATCTATGACATCCACAGCTCCCTTCTTGTGTGACGGACAATCAGTTACTTCCTCACCATGCCATATCCACCTTGTGTATCGCAGATTTATTCCATCACAAAGTAGGTGATCCTTTATGACATCAACATCCCGTCTACTCTCATTCAAACAATTGACACAAGGACAAAAATACTTCCCATTTCTTGCAGGAGCATTCTTTTTAGCGAATTCAATAAATTCGTCCACCCCTTTCTCATATTCCTCACTAGTTCTCAAAGCATTCATCCAACTATGATCCATTTTGTTACCACCTAAGGCATTACCAATAACATTCACACATTTAGTACAATTCTCAAGGACATATGATGGGATTGCCTAATTAAGTTATCAACCCAATTTAGGATTTTAAAATATGGGCTTAATAACTTTATTGCCCCCTCCTAGCCTCATCTCTCCTATTAAAAGGGTTTCAGTGCTATGTAACTTATTTTTTTAATAAGTATATGTATATAAAATTAATGTATAATAAAATAAATACAATAAGATTAAATTAAAGAATTTTTTTGAGGTTTGGAAGAATTAAAAACAAAACGAGTTTCATATTAACAAAACAATTTTAAGTTAAGTTCTTCCAAAAATAAAATTGTTTTATTGAAAATATTTAGATAAAAATCATTTAATGAATATTGGGGTTATCTTTTTCTTTTTAAGTTTTGGCTTGAATTATTCTTCATAATTCAAGAATTTGGAATTAACAAAACAATTGTGTGTAATTAATACAAGAATTTCTTTAATTTAAATAAATCATATTTTATTTTATTATATATACTAATTAATGGTGCAGGATTTTAATGAGAGGTTTTAACGGTTTCATGAACAACTATGAATTGTATTGGTTTCATGTGGCATACACTAATCAATGATTGGAAGAAACTTTTATGAGCCACTTTCATTATGTTACACTTGAACAAATAAATAAATAAAAGTTCAAAAACTTTGTCTTAAAATTTAATACTCTACTTCTAATCGTTCTTATAAGTCACTTTTAACATGATCACAATAGTGAAAGAAATCTTTAAATCTCATTAACTCTACCTAATTTAAAACCTTTCTAACTACATCCCTATTTAATATAACATTTTATCTTATAAGAACAAAGTTTACTCAATAATTAACCAGAGGCAAATTGAAATAGGGAGTAACTTTTAAACTTTACTCATATTTAGCACAATGGAACGGGTGAGAACTAAGAAGACTTGTTTCTATTATACACAAGTAAATTTATATTTAAACAAGAAAATAAACCATTCCCAAATCAATACAATTTAAACAATATAACCACACCAAACACATCAGGCTAATCTTTGATATCTCAATATAAGCACAATCTCAACCATTTAATTTATTTTTCAAAAACAAAATAAACCATATTCTGTTACAAAAAAAAAAATTGAAGAAAATAAACCAACCTGAGGGCGCCCCCTAGCTACTATGTTTGAGAGGTTGAGAAGATGTTGGAACTCCACCCACGCACAACAATGGAGGAGAGAGCAAAACCCACTGTGGAGGAGGTGAGGTTGAAGCAGACACGGTTGCAGCCGTTGAAGAAACAAAGAGGAAGAAGAAGAAGGGAGGAGTCCGAGTTCAACAAGCTAGGCCGATGGTGGAGGAGAGAGCTTGAACAAGGGAGGAGGGAGGAGTTGAAGAAAAGAAAAAAAACACAGCAGGGCCGACGGTGTGGGTGGGGAGAGGAGGAAGAAGAGTAAAGTTGGGATGTGAGGTGAGGGTGTGATTTAGATGAGAAGACCGCATGTCAGACAAGTGTCTGACATGCAGGGGACGCCTTTAGGCGTCCCAAATGCCATTTGGGACGCCTAAAGTCCCACTTTAGGCGTCCCAAATGGTATTTGGGACGCCTAAACCCAGCTCCTGGCGCTAAAACAAATTTATGAAATTTATATTTCGCGCCAGGAAGCACTTTAGACGTCCCAAATTCAAATTTGGGACGCCTAAAGGTTCCCCTACACATAAATAATTACGAAAATGCCACCGCCTCCCTTTTTAACCACCCAATTCTCAATTTGGGACGTCTTTGGGGGTGGTTATATCTCAATTCTGTAGTAGTGTCACAAAATGTGCGCCACGTTTTATCCCTTTTGTAGTAGTGTACATTTTAGACCGGCTGTATCAAGACCGGATCCAAAACCGGTCTAAAAAGCCAATTTTAACCGGTCTAAAAAGCCATTTTTCCACTAGTGTCAAGTGTAGGCACATCCACCAACTTGAAGGACACTTTGGCGTCTTGACAAACAAAATCACTACGATTAAGATTCAGGCTAGGATTACTAATGGTGATATGGTGGCTATCAAAGTGTTGCAGCCTTTTAATTAGTTTCGAGTTTGGTGTTTTGTTCTATCTGATTAGAGTGTCTGATTTGAATATTGTAATGCAACGCAGCTATATATATACACACACTTGTGCGCTGTAATGTCTGGGGTCTGTATGGTATTTTGGGGGTGGGGGGGATGGGAGAGGAAATTTTGATGAGGTCGATTGAAAAAAAATTATAAAAGTGAGATTAAAAATTTTTTAATTAATTTTTCTTATTCTTACATTTTCCTTTATTAAAATTTTATAATCCTACTTCTTCAATTTTTTAAAGAAATTGAACTCATTAAAATTTTCTTTTCCCCTCCCCTTCCTTCCATATCCCTCGTACCAGATTGATTGAATGGCTTTTTTACCGCATGGATGTATATTGTGTTATGCTAAATGTATAGAACAAAATATTACTACTATTAATGAAATGTTTCTTTTAGATAGATTCAAGGTAAAACAATCGCTGCTGAGTGAGACAACATGCGGACCACCTAACATATTCCATAACTAATTGTATCTTGTTAAATGTGTTGAAAAATGGAAGGCAAAACAAACAAACAAAAAAAGTTTGGAGAATGCAAGGGATCATATGTTGCACTGTCTACATATGGACATACAGGTTCCAAAAATTCAAAAGATACAATATCAAGGATTTATCCTACTAGATGGGGTCGGCGACATAAATTGTACAATATCATTTTATTCTATCAACAACTAAATCCATAGATAGATTATTTATCAAAAAATCTCATTCAATAATTTTATTGAGTGTTCTCTTTGGTTTTCCTCTAACTATTTTCATAGGTTTCATACTATTAATACAAAAAGGTCATCATGGGAAGACCACATGATATTAAAGTTTCACACACAAAATGCATTCATCATTGGAAAAATTTGGGAAAAGTCTTCCATTAAAAATTTTATTGTAGAGAAGAACCTAATAAATTTTTATACACAAAAAGTATTGATATTCTACATATTAATCATTGGAAAAATTTGGGAAAAGTCTTTCATTAAGAATTTTATTGGGGAGAAGAACCTGATAAAAGTTTATACACAACAAGTATTGATATTCTACATATTAATCATTGGAAAATTTTGGGAAAAGTCTTCCATTAAAAATTTTATTAGGGAGAAGAACCTGATAAATTTTTATACACAAAAAGAATTGATATTCTACATATTAACCATTGGAAAAATTTGGGAAAAGTCTTTCATTAAAAATTTTATTGAGGAGAAAGACCTGATAAATTTTTATACACAAAAAGTATTCATATTCTAAATATTTTGTACACGCAGGCTACCGGTTCTTTAATTTAGGACCTTATATTTTTAATATAGGACTTTTTCCCTATTTTCAATATTGTCATATATCAAGCTTACCCAAAAAATAAAAAAGATATCAGCGTAAAGTTGACAACATTTTAACTTCCTCTACATCCGCTGGCTATCAGTGTTTACAATTACATGTTTATGTTGTTACAATTACAAGTTAATCTTCTCCATATAAACAAAATTTTCAAGAATGCCGCCAAACGTATTAATCTTAATTTTGTAAATAAAAAAAAAATCAGCATGAATTGAGTCAAACACACGTAATAAACATAGGGTTATAGTCTCTTATCCATTCAAATATCATTGTGAAAGCTCTTATTACATTGATTAACTTTTTTGGAGTTTTTAATTATGTATTTCAGACAATTTTTCCTTCTTGAAATCTGGTACCCCTATTTTTTAAAATGAGGACTTACTATATGTTGTATTATATATATATATATATATATATATATATATATATATATATATTAAAGAAACATAACAGAATCTTGGTATAATTTTATATTCACAGTGGTTTGATTTGAAATTAGATGCATCGACAAGGAAGGTAGATCCATAAATATGAGGTGAAAAGGGATAAAGAAAGCACCGAAGAGAATACATGATAAAGTTATTAAGCCAGATTTCTTAATCAATAGTTTATGAAAAAGATTTAGTTGTTGATCGAACAAAATAACATCATGTAATCTATAGTTTCATATAACCATCCCACCTAATAAGAGAAAGCGTAGTGTTGTTGACATCATTGTATGATTTGAAAATAAGACAGGTTAAGAGATTGGCACGTGAGACTCAATTGATTAGGCAGCCAAATGAATCGCCTATTATCTGCATAGCTTTTTTCCAACTTAACTGATTGCTAAAATGGACCTGGGAGGACCACGGTGTTCACATTGACTACAAGGTGTTGGGTAGAATGCTTGTGAGTTATGAGTCAAAGTGACATCCTTGCATTTGCAAATCTCTATCTTTCCAAAACCCCATTCTTGTTGAACCATTCCATTCAGGATTTTTGTGCAAAAAGGATTATTGTAAAACATGAAAGTTCACCCAAAAAATACAGAAAGAAATATAAAACGCCATGATTCAACCAAAACTGTGGCAAGAACTCCAATTCTATCCCAGTGAATGGCTTTTCCTTTGGTTTCTGAGTTGTTGGGAGTGTAAATTCCAAACAGAATTGACCGTTGACTAATTACAATAACAAATACTCCTCCGTCCCTACATATAAGATCATTCTTTTCTCTTCATGAGATCTCATTTGACTTTTTCTTAATAATAAATGCGCGTTTACTCATTTTTACCCTCATTATCTCACATCATTTATTTATCATATATTCTCTTTCTTTCGTTTCTTATCATTACTTTTTCTCTCTTACCCATTCATCAACAGGGACATCTTTGGAAAAAAAATTATATTTCCTATGTATTTTTTATTTTAATCAATTTTATCTATTTTCTAGAATCTCATAATTACATTGAAAAGACTTTATATATAGGGACGAAGGGAGTGCAGGCAAAGCAAAAAGAAAGGGAAAGAAATGGAGTTGTCGCCCAACAAATATTAATTAACAAAAATATAATCAAAGATGCTATAACTTCTGGCCCCGAAAAAGGGAAAAGAAAATAGCAACTCTTAATTCCAATATAAAATGAATGCACATCTGAAGAAAAAAGTCTACAAAACTCAAGCCCTTCTATAGCTTTGTCGCATTCTGATGCCAAACCTGCAAACAATATGCTAAACTTCTTGATAAAGGCCCAATACGCACTGATCTTTGATTCTCATAACTTTCTCTATTTTGTCTGATAACAATCATTCAGAACTTTCTGGTATCTGTGCTTTTTCTCAACCAAAAACACAGAGCAGCTCAGGAAGGAGAATCTTGGGAGGGAAAAACAAAAATGGGGGATGATTGTAGTAATAAGAACGGTGAGAGCCATAAAGTGCCATTGTTGAAGAATCATCGTTACCACGAGAACTGCCCGGGCTGTAAAGTTTGTATGAATGTATACCCATAAATAATGTCTTCAGCTTCTGGATGCTCTCCGGCCCCTTCTAATATAAGAGATAGTTTAGGGGTTGGATTTGATAGGATCTCTCATGTTTATTATCTTTTCTCAAATTAATTTGCCTAACTTATAAACTGATATATATTATAATATTACACATTGGTATTTTTTGGGAATCAAAGCATGTTTGTTGTAATTAACTAATTTATTTCATTTCTTTAATCTATTCAAACTAGTTGAGTAACTCTTCTATTTTGTACCGTAACATACTTATATACACCGTTGTTTGATTTGAAAATTAGAGAACAGGTTATGAGAATTGGTATATAGGGTGTAGAAATAGGCTAAGCCAGACTTTAACCAAATAGGTCTAATCTGAAACAGAAATCAAGCCTGGATCTTGGCCTAGACCCGTATAAGGGCTATTTTTTTAAGACTCAAGCATGAGGCTTGAAATTATATCTTTGTTGTTTTTTAATAACCCTTTGGGCTGCCCTGTGTCAGGTAACTTTTCTGGATCCTATTACTGATTATCCAAGTAACTGACTAACCCAGATTGAGACTTTGCAATATGGATGCTGCCTCTTAGGAATTTTTTTGAACAAAGTGGGATTCAAACTCAGTTCGCCCACTTTGTAGTCTAGCTAATCTACTACTAGACCAAACACCTTTGGGTTATATCTTTGTTGTTTGAGTTACTCTGTTAAGGATGTTCTTTTTATGTTTTTTTCCCCCATTTTGCTTTCTAAGTATTTGATCTTATTTTTATTTTCTTTATCAAAAGCTCAACTTGCTTTTGCTTCTTTGGTTAAATATGTTGGAGAACATCATCAACAACGATAATCATTGAATATATTTTGTAATCTTAATTATATTCCGCAGCCTTTTTTTAATGATATGAAAAGTGTATATATAAAAAGATTCATGAGCGGAGAATCAAGCAGATCATCTCATCTCGTCCTAATTGGTCTAATACCGTACATTCTCCTAACTCATAAATCAAGGGCTATAATTAACCATGATATTGTTTTATTTAAAATAGCAAAAAAATTAAGAAAAATTAAGCATTGAAGAAATCTTGTTTTGATATGTTTGTGTTTGCGTCATGAATAGATTAGATGGTGATGAATGAAGTTTTAGTGTCCAATTGAAAAATATAATGGCGCAAATTTTATGTATGTATGCATGCTATAACATTATACAATATATATATATATATATTAAATATTAGTTTATATGAAAACTAAAAATAAGAACATCACATGCATTGCACGGGCGTACCGTTAGTATATACTTGAAAACATAAATTCACAAGAAATACATTATTCAAGAGAGGGTATATGTGAGGGGAAAAAACGGTCTACTCTAAAAAAATATAACAGATTCACAACAAATGCATTCTTAGAAAAGAAAACAGTACACAATTAACAAAGATCTATTCCTAAAAACACCGTAGTTTCAAGGGTATGATCATAACATTTGTTTATGATCTAAATGCAACAAGAGCAGAGAGAATGATGATTTAGCTTAGCTATAAATATGAGCTTTAGGCTCAAAATCTTTTATCCTTTTCTTTTCCATGGCTTTCAATACTCCTTAACATTATTATTACTCATATATTGTCATGGCATTTTTTATATTCCCATACAAATTTTCTTATACATCACATGTGCGATCGATCCAGAGAATGATTTGGATGCTAATTGATGAAAGCAATGTGGTAATTAAGTCAAGATAACAACATCGTGTTACATCTCTCCCAAGCAGAAAAGATCGGACTAGTATCGGATTATTTTAGAATGCTCAGAGAATAAGAGGAAAAATAAGAATTGAATTGAAGTTGTATTAAGAACAACGATCATGGAGATGAAAAATGAATGGTAATAAATTTGGAAGTCATAAATATTATTTAATCATGGCACAAATATATATCCATGTAATGAGGTTATGCTCCTTAGTATTCTAACTACCTAAGTATCTCTCTTACCGCCCCAATCTTCGGTGATCTCCAACAAATTGCCTTCACAAACATGTCAGTTCTTACACCCAACCAACCAATTAAACAGAATCTCAAATATCTTCATTAGTAGTCAGCGACCGATACATAACTCAAACTCTGGTTTTAGACATGATTGTTATTCGCACTCCCTAGGCCCATGGGTGATATATAGCCAACACCAAAAAGAACCAACTAGGGGCATTCTAAATGTGAGTAAGAAGTTCAGAAGGAACATCACAGGTGCCATTTCCTGAGGATGTGGAAGAAAATTGAGGAGAATAAGGAGATTGCAACCATGAGAAAAATAGGAAGTTGAAGAATGAAAGAAGAATATGGTAAAGAATGAAAGGGTGAGAAGTGAAAGAGAGATCCAAGTCAAATAGTCCGAATATCATAATATGAAATGGACCATAGTAGAAACAGAATGCTCAACTTAGAAGGGACAAAAACAAAATTTGAGATCAATTTTTTTTATCATAGAATTAAGCTATTGTTTACCATGGAAATCCTTTTATAAAGGGTTCATCGTATTTTTCTTGGTAACATAGAATATGATTATTGTATAAAAAGAAAAAAATAGTCTGTGACAGAAAAGTATTAGTTTAAACTGTCCCTCTATTCACAGTTTATTTTGAGTCAGTAAAGGATTATAAATTTAAAAAAAAAAAATCAAAAGCATAAATCAAAAAGGTTCTCATATACTTATGGCTTTACTGGGCTGTGAGATGATACATATAAGAAGTTTTAACACCGCATTTTAATTCACAATCTAAAAATATCAGATTAATATGTCGAGAGATCTATACTTGAAAAGTATAATAGATTCACACAAAAAAAAAAAATTTGAAAAAAACTTATATATAAACATACTTCTTTTCAAATTCACATTAAACATATTCGGAAAAATGTGTGTGGAAAATGGCCATTTAAATAATAAAAAGGTAATACCAAAAAAACAGAGAGATAGCCTTTCGCTTTTTACCCTGATTATAAGACTTTCTTACGGGCTGCATGCAACAAGTGAATCAAGAAAAGTAAGCTATAAATAAGAGCTTTAATTAGCGCAATAAGAGCTTTAACCATGCTTCCCCTCTCATGTTAACATTTGCTGGTATAACTATAAGTATAGGAACTAAGGGCCCGTTTGGTTCGATTCCATTATACCCTGCGGTGCAGTGCAATGCGATGCAATGGTAATGCAATGCAATATAAATTACAAGGGTAGTGTTTGGTTTGATTTTTAAGCAACATGCAATGAGTTAATATTTTAACAATTATTTAAAATTAATATATTACACAAAATCCATTTTACCCCTTAATATAATCTTTGTAGAAAAAATAGTTACAAGCCGATGATGGAAGGGATGGAGGAGGAGGAGGTAGTGGTGGTGGCAATGTTGGGGGTGGCGGGGGAGGAGGAGGAGGTGGTGGTGGTGGTGGTGGGTGGTGGGCCGCCGCCGGCGACGGCTGAAGAGGTGGTGGTGGTGGTAGCAGCGAGGGTGGTGGAGGAGGTGGTGGTGGTGGTGGGGGTAGGCTGTGGGCCGGTGGCGGCGGAGGAGGAAGTGGAGGTGGCAGTAGGCGACGGGGGGTGGAGGAGGTGGTGGTGGTGGTGGTGGCGGCGGCAACGAGGGTGAGGGTGGCAACGAAGGAGGAGGTGGTGGTGGCGATGGGCGGCAGGGTGGAAGAGGTGGTGGTAGGCAGTGGGCCGGTGGCCGTGGAGGAGGTGGCGATGGGGGTGAGGGCTGCGGCGGAGGAGGAGGTGGCCGCGGTGGAGTTGGGCGGTGGGCCGGGGGTAGCGGCGGGTGGAGGTGACGGCGGTGGAGGAGGTAGTGGTGGCGGCAGAGGGTGGAGGTGACAGCGGTGGAAGAGGAAGAGGTTGTGGCGGTGGCAGTTGTGACGTGATACGGCAAGTGAAATAAGATAAGTGAAATAAAGATAAGGAAAACTAAAGGGTAAATTAGACTTTTTAGACCATGCAATAGGATGGTAATGAGGATTCATAGGGGGGGAGGTATGAATGAGGATTACCAATTTTTTGGTAATCATCATTACCATGGTAAACCCTATTACCATGCTAAAAAGCAACCAAACACTCTTCTCTAGGTAATGCAATCATGATTGCCATTGCAGGCATGCAATGCGGTCGAACCAAACGGGCTCTAAATATTTAATATCTTCCCGCAATTAAAAGGGAACATTAAGAATTTAATCGGTGAAAATGACATGAATCCCACCATTAAATGGGAACATTAAGGGTTTGTTTGGTGTGAGGGATTTGGAGGGGAAGGAAGGAAAAATTTTTATGAGTTGAATTTTAAAAGATTGAAAAAGTGGGATAATAAAATTTTAATAAAGAGAATATATAAGATAAAAAAATAAGAAAAATTAATTAAAAATTTTTAACCCCACTTCTCTAATTTTTTTTAAATTCAACTTAAAAAAATTTTTTCTCCATCCATTTTCTCTCCCCTCCCCTTAGACCAAACAAGCCCAAAATATTTAATTGATGAGATTGACTTAAACCAGAGTACTGGTATTGTGTGTACAAAATTTTGTCCTTCTCACCGATAAAATTTACAATGGGAGATTTTCTCCAATTTTCCCTAAAACTTATTACATTGATGAACTTTTTTCTAGCTTCTGATTATGTATTCAGACATTTTTTTTTTAAACTTCGGTACCTTTTTTAAAATATAAAAAATAAATAAAAAATAAAAAGAGGACGAATTATGTCGTATCATTTTATGTGTATTGTTTTTATTTTAAAAAAGAACATAAGAGAATCTTGAATAGTTTTTCATGCACCATTGTCTATTTCGAAATTAAGAGGGCAGGTTAAGGGATTGGCATACGAAACCCAACTGATTAGGCAGCGAAATGAATAGCCAATTATCTACCTAGCTGTTTTTCAACGTAACTGATTGCTGTAATTGACCTGTGGGGACCATGATCCCAATCTCAATCACCCCCTCTATTTTTCCAAAACCACCATTCTTGTTGGACCATTTCATTCAAGCTTTTTGTATATATATATATATATATATATAAAGCTGTGAAACATGAAAGTTCACCCAAAAAGAACAAGAAATATAAAGACATTCGACCAAAACTGTGGTAAATAACCCCAAATCAATGGCCGATGCAAATGGCTCTTCCTTTGGTTTCTAGTTGGGGGATGTTAAATCGCAATCAGAATTGCCTATTGACTAATTACAATAACAAATACAGCCACAACAAAAGAAAGAGGAAGAAATGGCGTTCTCCCTCCCCAACAAATATTAACTAACAAAAATATAATCACAGCCACTATAACCTCTGGCCAAAAATGAAAAGAAAACAAAACCACAGCTCTTTACTCCAAATATAAATGAAT
The DNA here is from genome assembly GCA_963210345.1 of Inga oerstediana. Taxonomy (NCBI): domain Eukaryota; kingdom Viridiplantae; phylum Streptophyta; class Magnoliopsida; order Fabales; family Fabaceae; genus Inga; species Inga oerstediana. The sequence continues at coordinate 62,274,638 of OY723401.1, read as the reverse complement.
ACACATCTAAAGAAGAAAGTCAATAAAACTCGAGCCCTTCTATTCTCTGTCTTCTACACCTTCGTCTCATTCTGATGCCAAACCTGAAAAACAAAATGCTAACCGTAGGTCCAAAAGAAGCTAGTTCCGAACACATTTCTAAAGCATGTTTAGTACAGTAATATCCAAGTTGCTTATTGCCAATTTGCCATCCAAAACTGCTCAACATTAGATTCTTTCATCAACTTAAATACTACTTTGGTCACAGTTTTCAATCGCCAAACTAAAAAAGAAGCCTTATCCACCTAAGATGTAAGTTACCTAAATCACACGATGCCATTTTACCATATCAACAATTGCCATGCTACACATGTGAATCTTAAATTCCATGATTTTTATTACCTTGGCATCTAAAACACCTAAAATCTCTTAAAAAGGGTATGAAACATCCTGCGTTCTACCCTAACAAAGAGAAAGTAAACGAAAGAACAGCCAGAAGGTTCAAAGCATTGGAGCACCTTGTCTAAATGGAAAGGAAAAGGCAACAATAAAAAGCATAGCTGTGTCAGTTAAACTGAAGCATATTTAGTTATGATATGGGTATTTATTAATAAAAAAGCAGTCTTGCTGTTAAAGTTATCAGTGAAAGGAAAAGCCACTTTATAATATTCAAAAAAACAGCAATCCAATACACAAGGCTCCCACCAAGTGGGATTTGAAGAGGGGATAGATGTACACAGCTTTATCCCCACAATTGGAAATATTGTTTCCAGGATTTGAACCCATGACCTCCAGATCACATGGCAACAACTTTACCGTTACATTACATCAAGGCTCACCCTCAACCACTTTATAATACAATGAAAAAAAGGGCCCCCAAACTACACCACATGCTTGAGGCAATTCATGTTTGGATAGTATGAGGAGACTTCAATCATGAGGGGCAATTACTGTTCTCTTACTCTATTTACTTGGGCGTTTAGCCTCATTAGTTGCACCAAACAAACAGAGTCTGGGACACCGCAACACACCTAGTTGAATAGAATCACAAGGTTCTCCTATAGTGACAAGGTATTGGGGGATCAACTTCACAGCAGTGATCTTGTTTGACGCTACTGGCATAAAACCACAATGCTCCTGAGACTAAATAAGAGAATACTATTACCCTTACAAAAAAAAAAAAATGAGCATTAACTCAGGGTGTTTTGGTATGAAAAAGAAAGTTTAATGCAGGAGACAACATGGATGATTCTTATATAACGGACCAAGCAAAGTGCACAAAAGGGTCATATATTTAAAACTGAAGGGAGCAGTGGTTAGACAAAGCCACTACAAACTTGGTCTCCCCCACACTTCCTAGCAAGAACATGACTACACTAATACAGATGAAGGCCTAAAATATTACTAATTCAGATTTTATGTATTTATGTCGAGTTAACTATTATACATGTGGCTTTACCATGTCAGGAAACGTTCAATGATAATGAGAATGACAACAGCCTTCACCAGCTAAGGTTGGTAAAAGTTTATGAGGTGTTATATTTCCACTGAATAAAGTATTAAGATCTGATATTTCATGTTCCTTTGATCAAAACAAATCAAATATCTATGCCTGGTTCGCTAAGAAAACATCAGCTAAATAATTATAAGCATGAAAGCAATAATGAGAATGACAACAGCCTTCACCATTCAGAAAGAATTAATAAGTTAGCATCAGATTACATGCACACTGATGACTGATTCAAAGGTAAAAAGACTGCGGACATCTACGGAACTGTCTCAAAATTGGACCATCTCTATACTTAACATGTGATGATGATATTTATTGCCCACAAAACCATTTATACACTGAAGATAAACTGTTCGCTCATATTCAGAATCTAGACCATAAGTTGCACAAGGAAAGCAACATAGTTCCAGCTCAAAAGTGAAAAGGTTTATCCATCTTGTCAAACCTATCTATTCACGAAAGATCTACAGCCGAGAGCAGCCACTCCAAAATTACAGTTACACAAAAAACTACAGTAAATGCACGAAAGAATATTACCTCAAGTCACAAGTCAGCCAGCAGACTTTTTTCCTGTAATAATCTGGAATATCCGGAGGCCCCTGCTAAATGCTTCATTGAAAAGAACTCTGGTCTGCATTGACTGAAACCCTGGCAACCAAGACAGTAATGCTACAGGAGCCATAACAATTACTCCAAATAATATATCATATAGGCGAGCCACAGAAACAACTCCACTCCAAATGATGGATGACTGCAGAAATGGCCGGAAAACCTGGGCAATCAATATGAGGCCCCATCCAGTCGGAATGAATGCCAGCATGCTTGTAAAAATATCCACAAACTTCAAGTCAGTAAATTCCAGTAAGGCAATTATCACAAGTATCACAAGGATAATGACAAGGAACTGAACGAGCCGATAGTATATATGTTCTTTTGCTGCATATTTGTCCCGTGCATATGATACTGCCACATAAAACCCAAAGACAACAAACACATAAATCCAAGATAACAAGTAAACAGCAATACTGGTACTTCCAGCAGCAATGCCTAGCTGATAAACAATTCCATACTGGAAAAAGAAGAATCGAAGGTCCAAAATTATCTCCAATAACTTTCCCCAAAGGCCAGTTACCCGTAAATGATCTTGCTCTTCATACCACCACCTTTCCCAGCTCTGTTCAGCTTTAGCAAACACACTTCCATGGAACCAAACCCAGTTCATAAAATCATCAAAATCGTAAACAGTCTTTAACCAGTCAAAACCGGAAGGATTGAACACAAATGGTGCCATAATCCATGATACAACTAGGAACCAACTAGAGATGGTCAGGGCTATATAAACAAATGTATCAGTTGCTACAGGACTGTGTGTTGCATAAATTATAAGTATCAGCCCCAATTCAATTGCTTTCACAAAATGGCTACGGGCATATAGTCTATAGTTTTCAGCAAAACTCTTGTGCTCTACAACAAATCCACGACCAGTTGCTCGATACTTTGCTCCACCATGAAGGATTGTCCGGCCAAAGAAATGGCTACGAGTACCCATAGAGAATGTGTAGAAAACTGATGAAAGCTGGAGCTGCATTGTCAGGAAATCCCAGATAGCTTGAAGGAACCCATGCTCCAGGGAATTCTCCACAATCATGGGAAGGGCAGTGAAAATACCAAGCTGGATGATGAACTGCTGATTTAAAATGGTACCAAGTGCTTTATTGTTATTGCTGTTACTCTCCATAGAAGCTTCAACACCACTGAGAGCAAGATAGAGTCGGCCCCATAAAAATGCGTACACAGTCACAACAATCATCATTGTGTTGAAAAAGAATCCCACAGTTGTGTAGAAGAATGAGAGCATGCGGAAGAAATCAAGCCTATGGCCCAACCTGTAGACATCTCTGCTTAAAACTTGCTCCCCATTTCCACTGGCAACCTTGGCTTCAAACATAGATATTTGATTCAGCCCGACATCCCTCCCCTTTCCAACCTGAATGTATTCATGGTGTGTGACATTACCTCCACGGAGAGTGCAATTAAAACCAGCAAAAATGTCTTCACTTATGTTGATCACTCTTGAAGCTTTACTGATTCCTCCTCGAGTTAAGAACCAAAACCTGTCAAACACATCTGGGTGACCATAATGCATTCTGACTTTCAAAGGATTTGCCAAAACTCTCTGCCCTAAGGTTACAAAACTTGTTTCCTGAGCCGACATGAACCAAGCAAGAGAGGAAACAGAACCAGTAAAAATGTGTTCTCGGACTCCTAAAATAGTAGGTTTCCGAATCCCATAATAATGCTTGTATTCTTCCAAGAGATTCCGCATTTTAAGTGCCTCTTCAAAGTAGTTGTCCTGGTTCATGTCAATGGTCTGAACAGCATCACCCCGGCTGAAGATGATGGCATGATTTTGATTTTCTGGTTTTCCTTCTCCAAGTTTCAAGGGACCCGGCAGCTTTATACGATATATTTCAACCTCCTTATCCAATTGTTGGTCATACTTGACAAGAACAGAGTAATACTCTTTTTCATCCCTTCCAGAGGTAACCTCATCAACATAGGCAACTCGAAGGGCTTCATTATTTTTCATTAAATACAGTATTTCATCAGCACGAGGATCCTTTTTCTGCTTTTGAGACCCATAAATCTGGCAAGCAACCACATATGTGAATTTCATCAAAGCAGTCCCATATTCATGGCCTTTGAACAACAAACTCACAGAACTGCTGGCTCTACTTAGACTCTTAGAGGAAGGAGACCTTTCAGAGTTTAAACCATCCAAACTGTCATGCCTCATGGAACCCATTTCACGTGAACCTTCTCGAATATCCATTTCTGATGCAGAATCCAGAAAAGCCAACATCTTAAGGGCCCGATAGTAATACATCATTCCTCTAACAGTCCGAGACAGTGTTTGACCTCTGTAAGATGCCCAAAGCCTCAAATCTCTAAGTTTGTCAGTCCATATATCACTGTCTTTCACCATCCCCTCTCGCTGCATCCTTTCCATAAAATTCTTCCACTCATCATCAAATATAGTCTGCAAATAGTACAGGATCGAAATACCATCTTCATTCTCAATTCTTAGTTGTTCTTTGCTTAATAAAACGTCTTCACTGTAGTAAGGGGTCAAAACACTGAAAGCCATCATTTTCTCAACTTGAGGAGCATGGGGCATGTTCATAAAAAGGGAGTTACTGAAGAATGCAATCCGGCGCCTAGCTTCAAGATTTACAGGAATATTTTGCATTGAATCCCTGGAGGTTAGAATTGTGTGTAAACGTCGAATCTGCCGATAAAAGTTCTCATTGTTGTTGTCAGGCAACTGAATGGCATTAGCAAAGAGTAAACCCCCCGAGGAAGCCAGATTACGTGGAGCTAAGCCATCCTCACGTAGCTGGTCAGCACTCCTTTTGTCCTTGAAAAAGTCTCGGATAGCAATCTCATATAGGGCCTGTAGAGTATTCACCAACTTGTTAGAGTCCTTCTGGGGCTTATTCAATATCTCTACAAGTATGATCAACTTGCTGTGTAGCTGGGGAAGTGCAGTTGTTTTAAACGTCTTGGTGAATCTGTCAATCTCAAGTGAGTGATCAATTTCTTGAAACAAGACTGTCACAACAGAATGCTCTTCACTATTAGGTTTGATAATCTCAAGGATCAAGTACTTGATACAATCATATACTTCAATGATAGCGCAACGCCTGTACTCATTCTTGCATATCTTCTTCCAAAGCCACCGATCAGGACTATCAACAAATTCTTTGGCCTGACTAAGCGCCAGCAACAACTCATTGCAGAGAAGAAAGCATGGCCAGCGTATCACCCTGACATTCCAAGAGTTTGGAGGGAGCTCCAGCAGTTCAACCTCTCGGTCAGATATGACATCCTCCTCCCTGAAGGACATAATTACCTCATTCCATATCAATGCAAACTTGGTGGCCTCAACCTGGTTGGACTCAAGTTTCCTGTAGGGCTGGCCAAGCCCATACCTGAGCTTCAACCTATGGATAGCATCCCTAAGCTTGCTCTTCAGCGTCCCTCTTGCACTTAACAATTGTTCCTCTGGCATAAGATTAAACTGGATTGCACTCGCAAAAAATTGGAATCTCAATCTCAGGTGTTGCATATTTCGAATCTCACCCAAGTGTGCAAACAACCCCACAACTGCCCCAACTAAAGATGAATATATTGAATACCAAATCTGAATATCCATCAAATAGACCAGAACAACAGGAAGCCACAGAAGACCAACAGCAAGTCTGTTGCTGTTGCGAAGAAACTCATGCCATTCATACTCAACATTCTTAAGGCCCAACACTGCTTTTGATGGAGCAATCATGGGTTTAATCTGAAGGAAGTAACTGAAACAAAACTTAGTGGCAAGCACCACAATCCAGAACAAGGTGTATTTAATGTTATCTACAAGGCCTTCTCTCAAACCACGACCAACAAAAGATCTACTCTGAAACCACCAGAATAACATGTAAAAGATTCTCCAATTTGTTTTCTCAATAAAATTTCTCACCCAAGGAATTATGAAGAGGGCTAAAGCTAGGAGCTCTGGAATGATAAAAACAAGTGCAACCTGAATAAAAGTCACCACTCGCCTATTTGCTTCAGCTGACCACCTCCTATCGTGGTTTCTCTGTGTCCATATCCTCCCATAAATTACACCAAAGACAACAATCCAGGCAGCAGCAACAACACATTTGAGGACCATTCTCACTCCAAGCCCCATAGTCTCCCTTGAAACCAATCTATAATGCATCCCTACATCAAGCAGAGACTGCAAAAACCTCAAACCACTCCAAGTGAAGAAAAAAGTTAAAACTCGAACTTGCACAGTCCTATCCTTCAATGCTTGCCAAGGATATTCCTTCTGCTCCCAAGCAACAATAATTGCCACTTGGAGAAACAATATCAGCATCATCCACAGCCTATCAAAACTCCGGAATAAATTCCAAAAGGACCTCTGCTCCACAAAACCTGTCTTACCCACATGCTTTGCCCTACTGGATGTCACAAAAAAGTTGCTTCCGACATTGATAGGCCACTTCAACTTCTCAAAACACCGTTTACTCCAAAAATATTCATTTATATCATCATAATTTCTCCAAGCACTGTGCGGAGCAGTTCCATTCTTGCTCCTATTTACCTCAGCCTCCATCGTTTCATAAATGGGTTTAACCACACAGTTCAAGAACGCGTTCTCCCCAGAAATTGACGGCGTCACAGGCTGGCCAGTATTCTCATCTATGTAATCCTCCAAGATCTTGTTCAGCTCCATGGCCATGTGATGGAAAATATAGCAGAGGCATTCAGGAACAAAACGAAGATTAGCAGCCTCACCCCAGATCAGAAGATAGAGGGAGACATAAAGCAGCTCTCGTCGCTGATCAGAGGCCCCTCGGCGATCAGAAATCCAAATGTTGGATTTCTTTCCCAAATAAGAGCACCAATTGGTGTAGTTCTTCAAAAGCTTCTTCCGGAATCTTCGCAGAACAGAGGCATCCAAAGTGTCAATGTTATCAGGAGGAGGGGTCAAGCGCATCTGGGCGTTTGCAAGGTGCAGCACAAGGTGTTCCCGCTGGTTCCGAACATTTTCCTTTTGAAAGCCAAAGAAAAGGCCGAGCCAGTCGAGAAGGTCCATGTTAGGCTGCCATTGAGTGAAAGCGGGCCTACGGAGGTCACCAACGGCACGGAGAGCAGCTGCAGCAGCACGCACCTCCGGGAACCGGAGAGAAGGGTGGTCGGCGAGGAGGTTGTGGACGGGAATGATGTTGTATACTTCATCTTCCGGCAACGGCCGGGGCCGGCTTTCAGTGGAAGCCGGGGGGTGACGTTGGCGCAGATTCATAGCATCTGGAGCAGAGGGAAAGGCGGGCAAAGAGTAATCAGAGAACGAACCGAACAAACATAATAATTAAATAATTATAATGGGAAAAAAACAGGAAATTCAGGGAATATATGGTAGCTCATCTGTGATACTGATTTGAAACAACTGAGCCCTGTCCTTGGAGAAATCGAAAACAGATAGCTTTTCACAAGGTATTTTATTGTAGATTCATTATTAAACACAAACTCGTCAAAAGAAATTCACCAGACCATCGCTCACACACCAATGACAACGCATTCCAAGATTGGCGTTTGGAAGAAGAATTACCACGACCAAGAGACGAATCAGGCCACGAAGAAGAAGAAAGAACCAAGAGCGCGAAGCGAAGATTGGAGATGGAGAAAGATGACTCGGGTGGAGGAGAGTAGAAGCCACAATCCACGATCACTAGTCCACAACAAAGAGGAAGAAGAAAGACTGGAGTACAGAAGAAGAAGCAACGAGGATGACCGGATCGAAGAGCAGCATACAATGCGGCAACGGCGGGTTTTTAAACCAACGCTATCTGTACGAATATTTGGCTTGTGCCGCCGGAAAGAGGAAATTCGCGTTTTTTGACCCAGCAAACGAAAAAGAAAAAGGAAAATTCCTGAAAAGAAAAGGAACCTCAAAATGTATAAATACATAGAGGTGTTACGAGATTCGCAAATCCTAGTTCCTACATAGGTTTTTATAACTTATCATGGATTTTTAAATTGGAGATCAAATAACGGGTTTGCCCATATGAGCTTCAGAAAAAAGAAGAGAGAGGTATGTTTAGAAGTGAAGTGAAAGAGCTACAAGATGAGACTGAATGAGCGAGCGAAATGTAGTTTGTGTTTGGATTTGCTTTTACGGAATAGCTTTTGGAAAAAAAAGTGAAGATTCGTGTGTATTCGGATTAGTTTTAGGAGAATAGCTTTTACAGTTTACGATGTAAATATGTGAGAGGAGTTTTGTCTTGATTTACGGAAAAGTGTTTATGAAACCATGATTTTGCGGGTAGACTATGAGCAGAATAGATTCTGAGAAAAAAGTGATTTTGATAAAGTGAAAGTGTTTAGATATTGTAATCAGAATAGTTTTTTTCATAGTCAAATTACTAAAAAGGACATTAGTTTTTGTGATAATTATATGTAAGGGATTAAATTATTTTTAAGCATTATTAAACATTAATTGTATAATAAGTATAAAAAAATGAAATAAATTTCTAAAAAAATTTAAAATTATAAAATTAGTCAAATATGTAATATCCAAAAATAGATAAAAAAAATTGTTATAAATTATACTATTAGTCGATTATGTAATATAAACAAATTGGATCAAACATACATGTGTGTGTACATGTATAGTAATAAATTGTGTAACAAAAAATCATTTATAAATAGTTAGGATATAAAATAATCTACTGCAAAATACCAAAGTACAAGTTCAGAGTAGGGATACGCATACATTTCACTGATTGTCAATAATAGAGTACGTAAAAATATAAATACAATAACATTTAATAGATTGTCACTAAAAGCGTATGTAAAAATATGGAAACAATACATGACTATTGCTCATGCATATAATAAATGATTTGATCTCTTATAAATCACGAAGAGAAGCCATGTCAGATGAAGATGTAGTTGATGAATGTATTGTTGAAGATTCTATATCGTCATCGACATCACACAAAATACCCTCTCGATCATGGTGTCGGAAGTCTGGATCAGAAATATATGTTCTTCTAATGAAGTTGTGTATAGTCATTGTCACACAAACAATTCTAACCTATATAGGGAAGCTATAGCTACGCATTTTCTATAAGATTTCAAACTTGTTCTTCCAAACGCCAAATGTTCTTTCTATTGTGCACCTAAGACTTGAATGTAAGTAATTGAAGGTCTCATTGTAGTTTTCAAACGTAGATAACCTCTTAAAAGTCTGGGAGATGGTGACGCTCAGATCTGTATAAACCAAGGTATCCAATCAGGGTGGGATAGCCAGCATCCACCAAATAATATTTATCTTTACGAAATAATTAGCGTAATGTCAATAAACATATATATAATTAATAATAATTAAAGTGTAGGAGTTATAAGCATACCTTTTGGAGGATGTGGAAAATTCATCGATAGCGTTGTCAATGCATGATCAAATATACGTGCATCATGCGTCGTTTCTTCCCATCTCGCCAATACAAATATAAAACACATGTTCCAATCACAAACCACCATCACATTTTACGATGTAAATCCTTTTCTACCAATATATTTTGTTTTTTCCTGTGCTTTGACCTTGCATAGAATATGCGTGCCATCAATTGCTCTAAGAGCATTTTTAAAAACAGGCTAGTATCTATTGCTGAGGCGTCTCTTTGAGTGAATGTTCTCAAACTTAGGATCCTGTGGTTTGATGTTGCTCATTGCAAGACTACAACATGCGCTTAAGACAGCATGTAAAGCCCTATGAATGGTCTCTCCTGAGCGTTGAAATCTTCCTGTTGCAGCCTACTTGATGCTATAAATCCAACGGTGTTCAAAAAAATTGCAACCATTTCATGTACACCCACATTTCGAGTCTCCATCAAACCATGTCGTTGCAGTTCAAAGCAAAGCTCTTGAAAGACATGCAGTTGCATTCTAAACATTTCATAACAACTGTTCAAATTACTGCTTAAGACTTCACGTGTAACGCCCCAATTTTCGATTAAGGGCTAATGATAATTATTGAGGATAATTATCGAATTAAAGTGGAATTAATGTATATTGGTGACAATATTAATTTATATGTCATAATTGATGGAAAATTTAAAGAATGGAATTGGCTTTAAGTTGGTGATTAATGGGTAAATTAATTACTAACTAAGAGAAAAATGGGAAGTGTGATTAAATGACTAATAGATGGGTTAGAGAAGCTAATTGATGACTAAGTGTGTGAGAACCAATAGGCTTGTGACATGTGGCAAGAAGAAATAAAGCATGAGAGTGAGAAAAGTCTAATGTAATATTTGAATAGTTTCTCTCTCTTTTCTGTCTTGTGCAGCCATTGTTGGCCAAGAAAGAGAAAGTGAAAGCTTGCATTTAAGATGAGTAAATGACCTCTAATGCCAAAACTTCCTTCTATAAAGTTGTTCCTTTGAGGGAGAGCTTTAATTTGATGGTTGTAGTTTCTCCATTGGTGGTGATTTGAGGAATCACGAAAATGTACAAGTTGGAGAATCATGAAGTGCCTTTGGGAAAGTTGTTGAGGTAAGTGAAAGCTTCAATTTCATATAAATTTTGTGGCCATTGGTTAGGCCTTGAATTTCTGGAATGTTAGCCCTAATTTTTGTGATTTAGGGTCAAGGGGAGTATGGTATGTTGTTGTTATGGAAATGATGCCTTGTGGCTTGTTTGGTGTTTTGAATTGATAGAATTGCATTGAAGCTTAAATGTGAAGTTTGGCACCTTTTGTGTTGGTTTTGTGTTTTGGTCAAAACAGGGCATGTTAATAGGTTGTGATTTTGGTCATTTTGAGGTTACCATTATGTTCCTTGTGAAAATTTATGTGGGAATAGGCTTGATTGTTAATTTTGGAGCCATGAGACACTTTGGTAGAAAATTGGAAAATCTGTCCCTTGGAACTCTGTTCTGGGCAGTTTATTTGTGTGGATATTTTGAATGACTAAATGATTTTAGAAAAATGTGAAACTTTCCTGTCTTAAATTTCACATCTCAAGCTTCAAAATGGACATATATTTTGTGTCATTTCGTTTGGTATACTAAGAGTTATGACTGTCCAAGGTCTGATGTTAAATCTGGGATCAATTCTGAAGTAAGGTGGACATTTCTTAAATTCTGTATTTGTGTGGTGATTTCCAGTATTCATTCATATTCTTCCTATGAAGAAGACTAAAATAGCTTTCAATGGGCTTTGGGATCACCTTATTTTGATTTTTCTACAATTAATTATAAATTTTCGAAGTTGCCTTGGCTGTAGCAGAAAATCTTGGCTGCAGCGCAAAAGTTTCTGTGTGCGTTTTGGCCACAGCCAGAAATTCTTGGCTGCAGCCAAAAACCTTCTGTACGTGTTTTGGCTGCAGCCAACCCCCATTTTCAGCATTTTGGGATTTTTAAAGGTGATTTCCGACCTAGTACTTCCTAATCCTTTAGGCTTTCATTAACCTTATTATAGCCACCTAAAGGTCATGAATGGTAACCAACTTTAAGTGTTATGAAAATGAGAATTTGGAAAAGAGAATGATCCTATGTTCTTGATTTGGTTATAGGGTTAGGTATTCGCCCTGATCAATGGTTTGATATCCGCTTGGATCGTGAGTAGCCGATGCTCGAGCATACGTGGAAAGAAAAAGGGTAGGGAACTTACCTCTCCTGCATGTATTGATATTTGTGTTTGTGTATTGATGCATGTTATTGCTTTGCTTGATTATGTGAAACATATATGAATGATTGAAGCTCTGTTTCTATTTATGCTATAGCCATGAGTATGTTGTTGAAACATTGAGCATGCGGACATGTCATTATGTGAGCACGAGTTATTGTGATGCAAGCATGTCCTGCATTAAACACTTATTTTGCATGCATATTGGTATTTGTTTCCTACTGGTATTCTCTAGAATCTCACCCTCTCCTATTAACATTTTAGACAGGACAAGTGGCTCGAGGAAGGAGCAAGCAACTAGGAGCGGCGAGAATCCCTTATGGGCATTTGGATTTGGTAGTTGATTATCATTGCTATTTGGGATAATGGTAGTTGATTTGGATGTATTTAGAGTTGTATATGTTAGGATGGATATATGGTTGTATATGTTGTGGAGGTTGTTAGAGCAAGCGTTTCACCCAAGAGGGGGGTGAATTGGGTGATACTAACAATTTCATTGCAAATATAAAATTTGACAGTGAAATTAAAACAGTAAGGAGTAAGGAGAAATATCACCGAAGTGTACACCGGGAGTTATACTGGTTCGGTCACAACCACTTTGACCTACGTCCAGTCCTCAGAGCTTCTCTGAGAGTTTCACTATAACTTTCAAGATTCAGTGGGTTCTTGGCACCTCAGTACAAGCAAGTTCCTTCACCTGGACACTCGCTCCCCCTTACAAGTTGTAATCCAATCCCAACTCAAGGTTCCACAACCTTAAGTTATCTCAATAACAAATATTGAGTTTGAATGAAATATCTCTCTCAAGAGTGAATAAGAATCACTGAAGTACAGAGTTACAAAAATCACGTAAAACAGAGTAGTGAACTTGATGATACGTTTGTATGTGATCTTGTTGTTGTGTTCTCTTCTTCTCTGTTTGGATGTTCCCATATAAATAGATATGTTGGTGATGACCGTTGGAACATTTTCTTCTCGTCCGTTGGAGAATGCGCAGCCACTATTGACTTTTCCAGTTTTTGAAAAATATCCGTTGGCGATAGGTGGCATTTGAACTTCTCATTTGACTTTCCTTGCTTGATATGATTTCTTCATTGTTTATCTATAAATAAGCTAAGAATACTAATACAATGAAAGGTTAATCATATAGGAAGCAAAATAATGAACGTTGGAATGATTTCTGAATTTCTGGGTTTGCTTACTCGAGTAGCTACTCGAGTATCCCTTAAAGTTTACTTGAGTACTTACTTGAGTATCATTGGGAAAACTTTGATTAATTTCAAGTCAACAAACAAATACAAGATTACTCGGGTAGTGCATAGAATAAACTAAATTTCAAACCTTTGGAAATAGTTGTTTACTCGGGTACCTACTCAAGTAATGCACTCATAACTTCATAGGTTACTCGGGTACCAACTCGAGTAAACCTTCAAATAAACTTTTGGTTACTCGATGCTTTACTCCAGTAATGTTGGCAGGATTTCAAGGCCGAGAGCACTTCAAGTTTGATTACCTTGTTACTCGAGTAAACTTACTTTTTGTGCATAACTTACTCGGGTAATGACTTGAGGTTTTCCTTCAAACATAACACTGCTTACTCGAGTACATACTCGAGTAATCCATTTAAAAAGAATCATTAAATACCTACATACTTGAGTAATGACTCGAGGAAAGTATGATAAAATTAGTTCAAGTTATTCGAGTACTACCTTCAGGTTTTTGCTTACCTCAGTGAGTTACTCGAGTAACATTGGTAGGGTACAAAACGCCGAAAGCAACACATTTTCTGAAACAGAGTAACTCGAGTACATACTCGAGTATCATTGGCAGGCCGAGAGTAACTTGAAAACTTTTACATGGTTACTCGAGTACCTACTCGAGTAACGTTGGCAGGCTGAGAGCAACTCCAAATATTTACCTGGTTACTCGAGTAACATTGGCAAGCCGAGAGCAACTTGAAAACATTTATACTATTACTCGAGTACTTACTCGAGTCACGTTGTCTGGTTACTGGAAGGTGCCTCTGGTTACTTCAAGTTTTGTCTCATTACTCGAGTACGTACTCGAGTAATGCCTTAGCAGAATTGCTTCTAATCAAGTTTCTCAGTATTTTCTCTTGGTCTTTCCTCATTACTCCAATGCTTACTTCAAGTGATGCTTATCCCTGTTATTACTTTGTTTAAACTTATTTATTAATCAATTCTTTTTCATACCATTCTTTTGTTATCATTAAAACATGAGATCTAACACTATATGTTGATAGAACTCATTTAAACAGGCCCTATAAGGGGATGCTCCTTTCAACTGCGGCCTATGATGTAGATAATGAGTTGTTGCCTTTCACAATAGCAATTATGAAGGGAGAGACACTGGATGATTGGACTTGGTTTATGTATATGATTATAAAGATTATTGGTTCAATGGAAGTTACTGTTGTGTCAGATCATCACAATGCCATCATAGGTGGTGTGGCAGCAATATTTAGAGGTCATTGTCATACGTTTTGTTATAGACATGTGAAGGAGAACTTCAGTGCTGATATATTAAAAATAAATAGGGGTAAAAGGAAAACAAGTGCTCAACTAAAAGAGGATGGACTTATGCTTCTTGACAAAGTTGCATATGCAAGGCTTTCGGATGACTTTGATAAGGCAATGAAACAGATACAGGGGCACTTAAAAGAGTTATATGATTGAATTTTTAATCATAGAAATGTTGACAGGTGGGCAATGAGCAAGTTCCCTTACAAGCATTGGGACAACATAACAACCAATCTTGCTGAGTCTTTCAATGCTTGAATAGTGAAGGAGAGAAAGTATAATGTAGTCTAAATAATCCATGCATATCGTGAGAAAGTAGCAAAGAAGATGCATGCCTCATATTTGTCTATGAATAAGTGGAAGAATTATGTTGGGCCAAATATAGGGGCAAAGGTGAGGGAAAATGTAATCAGAAGTGAGTATATATGGTGTGAAGATTATGGTCAGGGAAGATTCTATGTGCATACGGCACGTAGAGACCATAGGGTTGACATTTGACAACGTGAATGTAGTTGTGTATTTGGGCAAATGAGTGGGATTCCATACACAATGTCTATGCAACTGTGAAGGTTGTCTATGGCAACATTTATGAATATATTGATTACTGTTTTAAGATGAAAACTCAGGAAAAGATTTATAAGCACAACATGATTCTGATTGTCAGAATAGACATGCCAAACCTGAATGATTATAGGCTTTATACCATGCACAATATGTCTGAAAATATCTTCTTGCACCCTCTAATTACAAACAAACTACCTAGAAGACCAAGAGCAATAAGGCAGGAATCACAATTCCAAAACAGAAAGATCTATCATTGTGCATGGTGCCATGAAGCTGGGCACCCACAAAGGACTTGCAAAAATCTTAATCCATGTTGAAGTTTAGTGTTTATGCAGTATTAGGAAAAATCTTTTGATGTATATATACTTTGGTCTGACCCTTCTGTGTTATTTTTTGGGATGAAGGGATGAGATACATGGGGAATCAAATGTTGTAAGTAAATAGTAATGATATAAGGTTATGTCAATAACAAAGGAACATTAAGAGGAACCACTTTCTTAATATCCTATTGTCAATGCACATATTAGAACAATGTTTCTTGTTGCTGGTTTTGGACACTGTCATTATATTTTCCATTGTTATGTATGTAAGGTCATACCCCATTATGAGGCCTACATGTCAGTAAGTCAGGGTTTTTAGGTATAGATTATCCGCTCCTTTATTTTGAAACTTATGTATATAGGGTTTAGAAGAAGAAGGATTTTGCCATCTTTTAATGTGTTCTGATAAGCCAATTGCATTGTCATGGCATGCTGATGTTTGTAAAATCATGTTGCAAAAAGTTGCGCACGAACATGTTGAATGTTAATGTACATTTGGGAAATCCTAATCATTTCTTGATGACCTCTTAAGCGTTTTTTAGAAAATTCTTGCAACTGTCAAAGTAAATTGCTCAGTCTCCTCCTGTAAATAAGTGACAAAGTAAATTTTGCTTCCATTTGACTAAAAAAGTACAAGGTTATAGTTTCAGAGGTATACATTTTGATAGTTCAAAACACAATCGAGATCCCACTGGCTCAACTATATCATTACGTGACTCCACAATGCTTATTATCGTCACATAGTTATTTAAAGGTTACATTAGTTCACATGACAGAAAAATTAATTATTTATTTGAACAAAATGGCAAAACTCACAGATTATTTTGTTGGAGAATAAGAGCCCACACAATTTCACTCTTTGCCTTCTTCCTGACCTTATCTGGCTTCACTATTACCATAATGTCAAGAAAACGATCCCTTTGAAGCCATGAATATAATACATAACAAGTTAATGACATGGTGTTGGAATTTGAGCATGTGACAACATTATCCACTTGCAGTGAGCTAAACTTACAATTAAGTTGACAACGAAAATGTAATTATCTTGCATTGCACCCTTCCTACTTGACTTCTTAACGGGCATTTTAAAAGTCCAACACATAGAATTTCATATTCTTTGTCTCTAAGCAACACAAAACTAGTGGACACTCACAAGTGATGGGCCCATAATCAAATCACATTCCCCAATATTGTACCCAACAGTTTCAGGTAAAAATTATTGCTGCACACTAGAAACTTTCCACCCTATTGGGCTACTTAACAACTTTGTCTACAACATAAAGATTGTGGTATGTGATTCGACACGATATTCCAACATGAAAACATGTCAATGAGTGGGTCGACAGTTTAACGCTTTGGTTGTCCTCCCACCTCTTAAATTCATACATTAAAGTCTTGACAATGCATGGTACTTGAGAATGCTTTGGTATACCCCTTCCATTTATATAAGTACAAATACATACCATATTACTTATTCTTTGAATTCGCCCCAGCATACACAACCAATCCTAACTTAGTTTTTAATCCAAGATGTCAATCAACGGCCTGCAATTGTTTTCCATAAGATGCAAACATCAAGGTGGTTATGACTTAATCTGTTATTCATATGTAGTAATGATACACTAAAGAATAGAACTGTTATACTCACACATCATGCTCTGGTCCTCTTGCCAAGTGGGAAAGAATTTTGAAAAAAGTCTCCTGATCATCAGTTGGCCTCTTCCTCTTTCAACCCACATGCAACTCTACAAATGGAGATGAAGTTGCCCTTTTTGCCTGCCTGTTCTCCAAACTTCACGATTCCTTGAGAGCTCAAATCAACACCAATGGAAGATCTTAAATCAATTTTTTCTTCCCCCCTTTTTCTCCAACAATGGTGTAAGAGGGAGAGGGAGAGGAATAAGAGAGATGAGTGATGAAGGAGATGGAATGATGATGCTTGCCCATGCCTCCTTGCTTCAGCTGAAATGAAGGGAAGAAGAGAGAGAAAGAATCATATGAAAATGCCATTTGACTTTTCTATGCTCTCTCTTCATGCTAACTTGCCACTTGTCACCATCTCATTGGTTCTCTTTGAATAAGTAACTAATTAGTTACTCTAACCACTCTATTAGCCATTTAGTTACACATCTCATTTCCTCCTAGTTAGTCATTAATTTCCTTATTAATCACTGACTAATTACCCGAAAATTTTTCTGATTTTTGGCATATTAATTAAAATTGCCACAAAACACATAAAAATTCCAATTTAAATTCACAAATCATTCTCAATAATTGTCATTAGACCTTAATCAAAATTTGGGGCATTACAACATGACTCTCAACATCTTATCACTTATGACTCCACTTGAGTGCGGGCATAAAAAACCCTTAAACTATACATGACAAATAGGAACTCAAAGTTGTCCTCGCTTTCCCCAGTTTTTATATCCTTCAAGATGTCAATGTTTGTCTTTTTCCCATACTCACTCTTCAACCTCTAATACAATATATCAGAGTCCTCCACATCTACTCTAACCTTAACCCCCTTCACAAGTAATACCAAGCAACTTCTCCACATCTTTTGCTTCAATTTCTTGTGTCTTCCCCCTTATCCTAAATTGTTGTGTTGGTGGGTCATATGCTCTAAGTATGGATACAATCAAGTCATAGGGAAGTCTGCCTAATTCCACCTTCAACAAAATTTCCAAAACCTATCCTCCTAATCCTCTCCTTCAAATATTCATTCTAATTGATAAATTCCATCAATGATATAAATCCTAGAAGTGAGCAACGGGTATGAAAGGATACTCTAATTTTGCTCTTCTTCTTTTCTGGCCTTGCTTACTTAGCTCTTTCAGTGTACTCCTTCTTCTTATCATCCGGCAGCTCTCGCCATGCCTTTCCTACAGCCTTGCTTTCTTCTGTCATAATCTTCTTCTTCTCACCCAAGTTTGCCACATACTCATTTCTAAACAACATAAACCCACCCTGTACTAGTTGACTCTTTACAGGTTTGTTGTTTCCTCCTTTCGTCTTCACATTTGTGCTCTTTGCTTGTCTACTATTTACATCTTTCCACCTTGGTGCTTTTGATTTTGATGTGTACCTTTTTTGTAATGTCATCTTCTTTGACATGCAAAAGAAGCATTTCACATTCATTAATATTGTTCACTCACAATTTAAATGGTTCTTTCACAATCTCAATTCTTGTGAATCCTAATTCGCCTCATAAAGTAGCACAGTCTAACAGGTTTTGATAAAAATGATTCACAACTTGTGATAACAATTTCACTGCTTACTTCTCAAAATTAACCTATTCACAGAGCTTCACAACTTTTTATTAAGGTTTCCCAAGTTTTGATTACGTTTTCACAAGTATGATATCAAATATTCCCACATACCAACATGTTTTTCAATTTCATATTACCCATTCCCAAAAAACTTGTCACATTTTCCCACATTAAGATTAGGATTTCACAACTAAACAACCAATTTTGACTACTTGGGAATTCTCAAACTTCCCCACATCATTAGACAATTTTCCAAGTTCTCATTACGGATTCACAAATTCTACATATGGTTTCACAACTTGGAAATTACACCTTGCCACATACCATCACACTTTCACAGTGTCATACAAAAAATTCCCAAGTTTATATTAGGTTTTCATAAGTTAGCATAACCTTCTCACCACCAAGCTTCACACTATTTCACAACTTTGGGTCATTGCAAATTTCCCAAGGGGTAACACAGTTTCCCAAGTTCTCATAAATTATTAACAACTTCAACATATGTTACCACAAGTTTGAAATTACACATTCCCATAAACAAACGTCCGGTCATAATGTCATATTAAGAATTCTCATTTTCATATTACATTTTATCAGCTTAGGACCATACTAAATTTCCCACATTACAACACTTGTTCACAATTTCTCCAAAATAGTTCACAAGTTTTATATTTGTTTTCACATATTGCATATAACACTTTCTAACAAGCTTTCACAATAGCAAATCAATCATTCTCACGTTCAATTTACCTTTTCTCATGTTAGTTTTACCTATTCACATCTACGCATCAAAGTTTCTCAATTTCAGATTAAGCATTCCCAAATTCAAATTAAGTTTTCTCATGTTAGGTTTGGCACTTCACATCCACGCATCACAATTTCACAACTTTAGAGTAAGCATTCCCAACTTTAATTTCAGTTTTGTCAAGTTATGATTACAATTTCACAACTACGCCTCAGAAATTCCCAACTACCCATTACGCTAAATTTCCCAAGATCATCAGACAATGTAACAAGTTCTGATATAGATTTCGCAACTTCGCATTACATTATATCAACTTTCAAATCACACAATTTTCACATTCCAATAGGGTTTCACAGTTATCCATTCCTAACTTTAAATTCGATTTTCACAGTTTAGGTTAAGAATTTCACAATTACACATGCAACAGATTTTTAAACCCATTCACTTACCAAACTTTCACGCCCATCTACAACTTCACACCGGAACAACGTTTTCATAGCAACTCACTAGTTAATCTTTCCTCTAACCCAAGAAATGACCAATTCCAGACCACCGTCGTCGCCCTTCGTCAGCCTATGATGGATCGACCGACCTTCCGACCCACCGTCGACACCTCTTTTGGACCACAAAATCACAATCAACTCAGCCCAAATGACAGGTTTTACTGGTTTACATGTTATTCTTTGTCATTTTTCAACTGCAAGAACTGTCGACCTCTTCTCTTGCTTGAATGGAACAATGCGACACACTCCCTAGCCCCATCAACTCCTTCCTTCCTCCTCAAATCTACCCCACACACTTTGAACCCACTCCCCCTCTCAATGCAACCAACAACCCACCGATCCCCTCTACTCTTTTCCACCTCAAAAATCGCCCACTAACAGCCAATGACCCACGCCCGATAAAATGCCTCCCTCTCTTCCTCTTTTCTTTTTAAATTTGCCTAGGGGCAAACCCGTCATTTAATCTCCAATTTGAAAATCCCTGATCAATCAGAAGCATCTCTACAGGATTTTTGAATTTCGTAACAACTCTCTGTCTTTTCACACTTTTGAGGTTCTTTTTCAGGGATTTTTCCAAAAGAAAACTCTTAGAAATTTTATTTTATTTTTTGTTATGATTTATTTATAACATAATTTCCCATTGGCCAACAAAAATGTATAACTTAATTTTCTATTTTTTAATAAGAAGTGAATTTTATTTCAAGAAACAAAACTACATGGGAATGAAACAAACAAGAAAATCAGGATATGATTTTTAATGTTTTTTAAGACCACCAAAATACACCAGGTCAACAAAAAAATTGAATTAAAAAAACCTTGATATTGATGAATTCCCATTTTTAATAGATTTGAGATGAGATGTATTTTGATATATTTGTGAAGTCATCAATGTTAAATTAAAGGGAGAATTGCTGATAAATACCTTTTTAGTAAATTAATTGCTGATTGTTACCATTGCACATAACGGAAGATGTTTTGCACATAACGGAAGATTGCTTGCACATTTATACGGAAGACTTTTGCACACACGGAAGATGATTTGCACAAAACGGAAGATCGCTTGTACACACGGAAGATCTCTTACACGCTTGGTAGCAATCAGCAATTAATTTGCTTCCAAAGTATTTTTCAGCAATTCTCCCTAAATTAAAAGGATTTAATTGAGATTTCATGAGATATTAATTTGGTGCATTATTTGTGGGATTTCAAATTAAAATAGAAGCTTTAAAACTTATGAAAGAAGCAATAATAAATAATAATGGGAAGTTTTCTCAAATAAAAAAAAAGATTCAATATATGCCCTGGTGTAGAAAGAAGAGAGTGCGTTCTATTTCCTTGGTTGGTGACAGCCAAGCAAGAGCTCAGAGTTTTAATGGAGGAAGATTAAAGTTCGGAGATGTAAAAGATCTACGGATGAAAATTCGGAATTGAGTTTTTATTTCTCTTTTTTCTTAATTGAGTTTTTATTGTGAGTTTAATTGTTCTGCAAGATGAGAAATTGATTGGAACTTAATTTGGTATTCTAAAGGAGCTTAGATATAGGAAATTTAGAATAGACTTTCAATTGAATCATGTGGGATTACATTTTTGGACTTAATTTACTTGTAAGATAGACATATACCTACCGGCCCTACATAGTCTTATTAGGCTTGGAATTAAAGTAATCCAATTAAATACTAATCACTTAAAGAATCAGGGATTAACATAATGGAATGACTTTAATGAATCGAACGACACTCTTGAGTAAATAAGAGTTATAGACTAGCAAATACAACTTTAAATGCAATTAAGGGGAAAAATTAGATACTAAAAAGTAATCAAGGCTATAATAATCCAAGTCACACTTAAAATTTAGAATCACCATTATCTTTAGCTTTAATTAGAATTGATTTTCTTTTTTTTTCCTTTTTAGTTAGTTTTTTTTATCTTTAATTCAAATTGTATTGACTCAACTTAAGTAAAAATGTAAAGTCATTGCTCAACTAAATTGTTGGTACCAAATCCTCATAGGAACGATACTTTTCTCATCACTTTATTATTTAACACGACCCATACACTTGTAGAGTTTTAGGCTATAATTTTTTCCTCTATCAAGTCTTTGATATCTATGACAATTCATTAATTATAATTTATATTTATGATAATTAGTAACACAGATGTAGTCAAAGCTTATTTTCTTAACACTATAAAATTATTTTTATTGTTACATGGTAGTGAATGTTAGGCTTTAAAGAAACATCATGAATATGGGTAGTCAAGATGATGATGCTAATATAGATATATGGTCATATAAGAAAAGATACAATTTGTGATGATCATATTCACGAACGAATTGGAATAACATCTATTAAAGAGAAAATGGTAGAAAATTATTTGATATAGTTTGGACACATTCAAATAAGGCCATTGACTGCACTAATGAGAAGGGTTAATCAAACGGTATGGAATCATTTAAAGAAAGGTAGAGGAAGACCAAAATAAACACTCAAAAAGGTTATAAATCAGAATCTTTTGGTTAATAATTTATCCAAAGATCCAGTTTTCGATGAACTACAATGGCGTGGTGTGATTCATAAAGTTGACCCCACTTATTAGAATAAGGATTTGGTTTTTTCCCCATATTAGAGGATTTGTTGTTATTGTTGCGGCTTTTTTATAAAAGAATGATCAAAATTATAGGTCAATCTATTTGATCAGGGGAAAACATGAAATTAGAGGTCAATGTGATCATGTCAATATCAATTAGTTTCATTTCCCAATTTAAATTCAACAAATCTGTTAATATATTTATTTTATACAAAGAAATTATGAAAATTATTCCTATCCTATATTTTTTTTTTATTTTAAATAACGTGAAATTTTTAAATTTCAATTTAGAATTTTTTTTAGCCATGTAAAATTTAAAATAAATATAACACAAAGAAGCCACATTTGCAAAGTTTAAGAATTCAAGGATCGCCGGGAAAAATTAAAGAACAGAATAATTAGGGCAGAGATCATTCCGAAGCCTAGAATTATTATGAGTGAGTGAAAATTATTACATACGCGTTTTTGTACAAGGTAATATAATAGTTTGAATTTATGTATATGCAAAGGACACTTTTGGAAGGTTTATTCTATTTATATTTAACAATGTTCAAATTTATATATCAAATGTTCTATTCAAAAATATTACATAATTATAAAAGAAGATCAGGGTTTTAAATACAAACCATTTCCAAGCTTTTAAAGCTGAATAATATTTAAAGGAAAAAATATAGGGAGAATTATATTCAGGTCCTAAGAAAGAGGAGAAATGAAGAAATGTTCCCTATAGATTGAAAAATGAAAAAATAGTCCCATGGAGTTATCAATACAGACTCCTGGAGTTGTTAATGAGTTATCAATACAGGCTCATGGAGTTGTTAATGGGACCATTTTTTCATTTTGCATTCTACAGAGACCATTTTTTCATTTTTTTTCTTCCATGGGACCTAAGTGTAATTCTCCCAAAAATATATATGTATGAAATAATGATTTAGACTACGCCCTGAATTTAATTGTTTTTTTATTTATTGATAAATAAATAACAATGACACATTAGTAATTTTCGTGGGAGAATGACAATTGAAAACTTTGTAAAAATATTAATATAAAACAAGGGTTTTCAAACTGTAAATATAGAAATTTTAGTTATACATTTTGAAATTCTAACTATATACAAGTTGTTATAAATATTCCAATATTTGGTGTGGATGTCCATAACCTTTCAAGATAAGTCTTTTGGAATTCTACACTTAGGCCCTGTTTGGTTGGAGGGGAGGGGATGAGAGGGGAGGAAAAATGAGCCCCTCCCCTTATTTGGTTTGAAATTTTGGAGGGGAGGGGAGTAAAAATTTGCTTCTCTCTCCCCTCCCCTCCCCTTATTTTGATTCCCTCCAAATTGGGGGGTTTTGGAGGGGAGCCAAATATTGGGACTAATTTACTCTCATAATCTTTGTCATATCCCATCAATGCCCATGGTTGCAACTCATGCCCTCTCCGCTGCTGTTGCTCCTAGTCTCTTGCCCTTAATTCCCTTCCTCTACTTTCTGCCAAAAACATAAATTTGGACTTTATTTTTATGTTCTCATTTTTTGCACAGTAACATATAAGAAATCCTGATGGTTGATAGTTTCATCTTCACAAATCTTGATGCACATTCGGCTCAATAAATTTTGTCAGCAATTGAATTTTGAGAACCACGTTATAGGGTGATCTAAATAATTTGCATTGTTGCTAGTCATTTTTAACTAAAGCATTGTTACAGGAGTCATCTTTTTTTAGAGTCAAATTAGCCCTTCGTTGAAAACGTAGTTTAAAACAAAAATTATTATATCAGTTGTTGTATACATATTAAGGTGAGAGTAAGTTTTCAAAAATTATATAATTTATATTAAGGTGTAAATTAATTTAAATAATTTATATAAGTAAAAATATATAAACTAATATATAAGGGTAAAATGGTAAATTACATATTATCTCCCCTCCCATCCCCTCTTGAACCAAACAAAAGATCATTAAAAAACCTTCCCCTTCCTTCCCCTTCAACCAAACCAAACAAGGTAACCTCCTATCCTTCCCTTCCATCCCCTCCCCTCCATTCCCTCCTATTCCATCCCCTCCTATTGAACTAAACAGGCCCTTAAAGCCATATAACTTATGACATGAATGGTTTAGTGGGAGTTTTCTATTATTAATGTAAATAACTTACAAAGACTTTATATTATACCATTATGTAGATTTACTCTTTTGTTGTAACTCTTGTAATGGAAGTTAATGATTTGTGGCCTATAAATAGTAGGTATATATTAAATGTTGTAAGCTTAAAATGAAATAAGAATCACTCCCTCCTTACTCTCTATTTCTCTCTTATATTTCTTCATTCCCTTCATCTCAATCTCTTATACTTTATTGATTTTATAACACGTTATCAGCACAAACTCGCTCAGAAGGCCTATGGTCTAGTTTTCTATCTCTTCTATTCTCTAACTTTCTCATTTATATACTTTGTTTAATATTATTTATTCTCTATGTTATTTTATCTTTCTAGTCTACATTATCAATCTATTGTTCTATATTATTTTTATTATTTTTCTTTTACGCTATCTATTTTTATCCATCTTGTTGTTATCTTTTAGATATATCTGGGATAATCTAAGCCATTATATGGAATTAAATAGATTCTTTTATCGATTGTTTTATACATCAGGTTCCATGGCTAAGATTTGAGATTATATTATCCTCAACAAGTTTTCTTTCTTTTAACTTTTATTTATCGTTTTCCATTAATCTCTTATTATGCAAAATTTATATTTATTTTTTTTATATTCTAGTATTCTTTACATTTTATGTTATTATATTATGTTATTTCATTTTATTTAGACTTATTTAACATTTCTTTATTTTATTTACATTTTATGTTATATATATTATTGATTGTTTCTTTATTTTATGTCATTTATTTCATCTTGTTTTATTTTTATTTTATTTACATTTCATTTATTTATATTAATACATTATTGTTATATCATTATGTCAATCTTTTATTTTCATTTGTTTATTATATTACATTAATATATAATAGTATTATATATGAGCATGTAATGTGGTCTATATGATCATGAGCTTTTCTATTATTTATTTTTGATTATGAATTTGAATTTATTTAATTTATTTTCTAGTATTTTGATTTTATCGAGAGGCCAGAAGCCATAATATTCTTAATTTCGTGATTATATGACCATAAGTCATATCACTTTTGTACTAGCTCTTATGAGAAAGAATGCTATTGGTTTCATTAAATTGCAAGATTGACAAGAAAAATTTTGGCACTTTGATGATTTAATTGTTACAAATATCAAATCCCTGAAAGCTAAATGTTCAAATATCAAACTAAACAAAAAAAAAAAGCTTTGCAAGATTTTTGCTGTGATCCTGAAAACCAATATTTGGAGAAATTGATGATGCTATTGAAAGTAAAGAAAATATATAAGAGTGAAAATGAACATGATCACATTGCATTTGTAGAATTGATAGTTGAAAGCTTTATCTTAGCTATTGAACTACAATCGTGAAAATAATAACATTTCTAAAGTGATCAAAATTATGAGCAAATATCATACTATGACTAGAAGTCATATGGATAGAAAAAAAATGGTATAATATGACCTGAAGTCATATAGACTAATATGTACTAATTTATTGAAAATAAAGATCAAAATGGCTGTGAAGCCAAAAAGACCATGAAATATTGTGAAAAATATCAAAAATAGTTATGATGCTTAAAGCAATAAGTTACGGAGAAAGATGATCAGCTTGTATAGCCAAAAGAAATAATTGTAAGCCCTGAAGGCTATATGATTTTGATTCTTTATGTTTAAATTTAAATTGATTGTGATTAATTTGTTAGAGAGAAATTATTATTTAACATTGTGATATCAACATAAGTGATATATGAAATCAAATAGATAAAAAGGTAATGATTGGTCATTTTAAAATTTCAGTATAGTGCCAATTTATTTACAAATTTAAACATTATTGGTAATTATTGATATATTTTGATTTCATGGTCTTTTAGGATTCTAACTACCTCATGGTTAATCCTTATAATCCCCATATCAAATGGTTTTCAGTATTTATTCATATAACCTTCAATTATAAAGTTAAGTTGCTTAATTACCTTTTTTTATGTATAATTGTACAATTTATTTGTAATTTTAAGTATATTGTGTATGTGAATACTATTCATATATCAATGGAGTTTACCACCTCTATTTTCTTTTTGGAACTTGTATTTCTCTGTTACACCAAAGATTTCCCAACAAACATTCAACTCAAATACCTCAATATCAAAGTACTTTCTTTCATTATTAGTCATATTTTTTATTTTAGTCAAAGATTTCCCAACAAACATTCAACTCATATACCTCAACATCAAGGTACTTCCTTTCATTATTAGTCATATTTTTCATTTTAGCCTGTCTTCTATCTCTTTTCTCTTCTTGAGCACTATTATGTTGCCTTACATATATATGCAATTTTTCTTAGTTCCAAACTTTCATTATTGAAAGGCATACAAATACTCTTCAATTTGTATCTTATTTTATTATTGATAATTTATTGCCTCATTTCCCAATTCATTGTATTAACATTTCTTTTACTCCTTAGTATTTTTATATGATATGTGCAAGTTTCATACATTAATCATGATATAATATATAATATGATATACATTGGAATCAAATTAGTTTTATGTGACATTTGTGAAGAGAAAAAAAAATCATATGTCATATTTGAATTAAGAAAGTGAGAATTTATTTAATTTTTTGAGAAAATTCATAATGAATAGTTTATGATTTGTTAGACAAAATCATTTTCGTAATATGCATGAATTATATAGTGTAAGTCAAATTTATGGATGATCAAACAGTAAGGAATATTTGAAAGAAGACTATGTATATCATAAGTATTTGTTATTTTATATTATAATGCATTTGTCTTTACATTTCTCTCAAATTAATTTTAGCCCCTAAACATCCGAATTCATTGCTATAAGATTTTTATGTATTTTGATTATGAATCTTCTCATATTTCTTTATGTAGTGGAAAATTCTAAACATTTCATATTTTGAACATGCATCAAAAGAGACAATTTGAAGTATATTATTATTAATAAGTAGCAAAATTATATAAAATTACAAGAATATATGTTAGTTCCTGAAGAACATAAATGTAACAAAGTCTGAAGAACTAATATAGTTTTTCTTAAATTCTATGGGCAGAAGAAGAATTGATTAAGGAAAGTTATAACCCATAGATTTACATTAGAGTTTTACTCTATTACAGGGTTTAAATGATAGCCCAATTGACTGAAATCCATGATTAGTTGTGAGTTATGAAGTACTTGAGTTTTGAAATGAAAGATATATTATTCTTTTGTTATATACAAATTTTTCTTTGAAATAGAAAAATAAAGAAAGTATATTTATATGACTCACACACACTTGAGGGGAAGATTGTTAGAATATAAGTATGAGTTAATATTGAAAAGTTTTACTCATATACTTCCTCACAAAACCTATTGATCTCCGAAAAATGGATGTCATATTGACATTTTATATCAATACTTATAGAAATTGAAAAGTTTGTTGTTGGTTAAGCAACATGTTACAGTAAACTAGTAGTTTACTGATCCAAATAAATTTATGTTAGCATGACTTGTTTGATTCATCCGAGTCATATATAAAGATTACATTTGATATCCATTGAAGAACTAGAAGATTTTTCATGAATAGCTAACATATTATATAATTCAAAAATTATCATGTGCTACATGTTCTCAAAGAAATTTGATTATGAGAGTATCACAAGTTATGATTTGAAATGAATCTCTATATTTCTGGAAATATATCAAGCTGATATATGGGCCCATTCAAATAACATGTAAACCATACAAGTATTCAATGAATTTGATAAATACATCTATAAGATGGTTACATGTAATATTAATATTAGTTTGCAACCTGAAGTTTGCAAGAATATTTGAATAAATTATTATGTTACGCGTAATTTCCAGATCATACGATTCATTCATTGAAGCCTCCATAAATAGCTAGACTAATACTTATGAGAACAAAATTTATGTTTCAGTGTTAGCATATTTGATTTTATATGTTGCAGCACTTATACTAGCCAACCAAATTCTCCTGATAAAATTGGCTTTTGGTCAGGAGTCAAGTATATTCCATCTTAAAAAGTTTGAATGTGCATTCCTATTGATTCACCACAATGCACATAGATGGATATTTAAAGGAAATTGAGATAAATGTAGGGTAAGAACCTTCTTCTTCTTGTTTGTCTCTAAATGAAATAAAAGGATGTTTCTAATGGAAACAAATGGATTTAGGAGACTTATACGGCATGATTAGTCAATTGTTATTTGACAAAGTTTTCCTAATATGAGAGGGAGAAATTAAATATCTGGAAAAGAAAACAAAAGGAATGCATTATTACTATCAAATATAGATCCTCGAATATAACAATATGAACCAGAAGTTCATTTGGTTTGCATTCATGAAATATTACATAAAATCTGCCAGATGCAATTACTGACCTAAATGGGAATTACTAAATCTCATATTCCAGCTATAAGTGGTCTAATCAGCATAAATGAAAGTGAGACATGCCCGAAGTATGAGATAATAATCAGTTCCAAAAGAAAAAAGAAAGAAACAAATAATCAAGATAATCATATTAAGGAGGCAGACACTCCAGAAGAGGTCAATAATTTTACCTGAAAGTAATAAAGAGATATCAATGAATTATGTCACAACAAGAAAAATGGAACTGAAAAGATAAAGTTGTCGACAACAGTTTTAGTAATAATATCACGTGATCAAATGAGGATCTTATACATAAATATGTCGATAGAAAAAAAAAGGTAATTGGCCAACTGAAAAAGGGGATAAGACGCGATAAAAAATGTTCTTTCAATATGTGAAATTTATGGACTTGCAGTCCAAAACATTTGAAATATAAAGTTATTTGTGATATATGAATATTCATGTGAAAATAAAGATTTTCACAAGGTTTAATGATGATTATGATGAAGTACAACATTTGGTGGTGGATAAAATAATTATTGCATATATTATTAGTCTGGCAGTATACACAAATGAAATAATGCGTCTATTAGATATCATTATATATAACATATGCCTATGGATAATGAATATTATATGAGAATTCTTAAAGGGTCAAAATGTTGAAAGCATATATGTCTAAGAAAAGTATTCAGTATATGAAATGTCACATGGATTAAAATGATTTGAGTATATATATAATTGATTGAAAGATATATTGAAAAATGAATAATATTACATATCAAGTTATTGGAAACCTTAATGATTTCAAAATCATATATTTTTGCTATGATGATTGTTTGCAAAAATTTATTGAATTTAATGGTCTATAAGTATCACATATTTATGAATATTTACATTATGTTAATATTGTTGTTATTATGTTCTTTCTAGTAAAATCAAGATGCTGCAGGAACACTATGGATGCTATGAAACTAAGATTTAGTGTAGTAGTTTTATGAAACTATTCTATAAGTACATTTTGTTTATAACAAATTGAACATGTGGATAAAAGATATATCATGGTGATTTTTAGGATAATTTTCTTTTATTATTTCCACAATGCATAGAGGCAAGTGGAGAATATAATATTTAACATATTCAGAAGATATGATAAATAATTATGTTTATGATTTGATGACAATGCATTATGCATAGTTTAGATAAAAAGGACATTAATTGCTTGAAAAAATCATTAATGACAGTTGCAATTGAGAAATCAATATATTGTCTTGAAATATGACAATCTAATCAAAATGAGTGATGTTGCTATCAGGGGAAGTAAATATCATGGGCTTGTTTGTTTAAACGTTTTGTACAGGAAAAACGCACTTATTACGCAAGCCGAGAAAAAACTCCTCTCACATACTTACCTCGTATACCGTGAATCACGAATTATAAGCACGTTTTGGATAAAAATAAGCCATTCCAAACGCACACCATGTTGTACTCTTTTCCTTAACTAAGGTTTTGTCCCACTGAATTTTCCTAGTAAGGTTTTTAATGAGGCAACTTCAATATATATTATGTACTCTTTTTCCTTCACTGGGTTTTTGTCCCATTAGGTTTTTCATATTAAGGTTTTAATGAGGCACAATATTTATTTATGAGCATCCAAGGGAGAGTGTTATAAATATTCCAATATTTGGTGTAGATGTCTATAACCTTCCAAGATGAGTCTTTTGGAATTTTACACTTAAAGCCATATAACTTATGACATGAATGGCTTAGTGGGAGTTTTCTATTATTAATGTAAATAACCTACAAAGACTTTATATTATACCATTATGTAGATTTACTCTTTTGTTGTAACTCTTGTAATGGAAGTTAAGGATTTGTGGCCTATAAATAGTAGGTATGTATCAAATGTTGTAAGCTTGAAATAAAATAAGAATCACTCCCTCCTTGCTCTCTATTTCTCTCTTGTATTTCTTCATTCACTTCATCTCAATCTCTTATACTTTATTGATTTTATAACACATGTCTTATTTTACATATTTGTATGTTGGTTTAGCTGGTTGTTATGACCCGTTAATTCTCTAATTTTAACAAAAATCTATTTACTAAAAATAAGGCTAAAATAATATTACTTCATTCTCTTTAATTTTTATTAGGCAAACATGGCCTTGACTTTTTTTTTTTTTTTTTTTTGCTACATATGGGTATTCTATTGGAGGTAATATCATTCGAGATACTATTAGATACTAAATGTAAGCAACTCTCCTGACAAAGATTCGAATATTGAATTGCCATATGTTGAGGGATTAGCCTCTTCTAACCCCGTTGGTGACTATTTTTTAATCAACAGAGAGAGTGAAAATAAAATAAACTGAGACAAAAGCAAGATTCAGGTTCTTTGTGTGTGATTCCAACAAAAGAAAAAATTGCAAAAAGAAAAGAAAGGAAATAATATCTTATGATATGAATGACTTTATGATTAAATAATAACAATTAAATGGTACTTTGAGGAAGTAAGATTAGCTTTAGTATAATATTCGCTAAAAAGAATATTCTGACGAGTAATGAACAATAATTAAAACTTGCTTTTCCTTGTTTCAAGGATTCTTCACATGCAATTGAGAGCTTTTGTATCCCTCACATCTTATTAAAATTTATGCCCGCCACTGAAGGTGGGACAAACCTAACCCTCTGTTTACCCCCCCCCCCTAGAATCTCATCTTACTCTTGCCCTTAAATTTTAAATTTAATATTTTATAAAATTATCAAAATCCTTTTGATTTAGTGACACTTGATTTAGCGACACTAGAGTGCACCCATTATGACACCCAGTTTGAGATTCGTTCTTACATTGGCCATGCGCTGCCGTTCAAATTCAAAAAGGAAAAAAAAATATATATATATATATAACTACTATTATTATATTTTATAAGTTAAAATTTTTCTCTTTTTTTTATTTCAATTTTAATGGTTCATAACAAATTTTAACTGTTTAAATTTATTTATATTTTTAATAATAATTTAAAAAAAATTAAATCTAAACTATTTTTTTAAAAAAGACCAATATGAGATTGCGAGAAGAGAAGGGGGAAAAGGAATAGACGAGGATGGGGACAGAGGATCAGGGAGAAAGGCCTTAATAACTGAAAAATTTCAACATAACTTCCCTAAAAAAAATAACTCCCACATCATCAATAAAAAAAATAAAAATCAAAGGCTTTGATATTAATAAGTTCATGCATATGCATAAGTCAAAGTGAGTTTCAACTTTTGAGAGCATATATCATTTTTATTATGTAGCTTTATGATTATAAATAGTGCTCGTATGTTGTTTCTTTCTTTCTTTCTTTCCTTCTTTTTTTTTTTTTCATGAAAGAAATAAACTTTAATTTTAAAATGTGAAAAAGCAATGGGAAAAGTTAAAAAGAGCAAGAAGGGTATGAGGATGAGGTTGAATCGGGAAGAAGTACATTTTAAAAATTTTAGGTTTAATTTTTAATTTGAACTACCTAACGTTGACTCTCATCTTTCCCTTCGGACAAAATTTCTGAAAAAATTCAACATATCGTTTTTTTTTTAATAGCCATTCTTTATGAGGTGTAAGACCCCAAATTTTATTCACCAACAATATATTGTAATTATTTTGAGTAATTCAATAAAATGGTGAATATTCATGAATTTGGATCTTGTGAATTTTGAAATATTCATATTCACAAGGAAATGGGCAAATAAATTCAAGAAATGAATTAAATTACAAAGGTGATAGCAAAATCATAATTTTGCCAATTTAGCCTAAGATTAATTATTTTCCAATTAATTGGAGTTAATTTCAATTAATCAAGGAAAATAAAGGAAAATGCATTATGAGATTATTCTTGGTGGAATAAATCAAGAATTGTGAAATTAGGGGGAATTATACATAAACTAATTATGTGAATTATGGAGTTGTGAAAAACAATTTTCTTCCCTTCCTTTCTTTAATTTCGTCCAAGCATGAAGGTAAAGGAAAAAAAAATATTAAGTTCATGATTACATGCTACAAAAAGAAGGTTATGATGACTATACTACATGCACATATCAATGATAACTAAGACGGAGTGTACACAACATGGAATGATGGTGTAATGTGTAACCCCCTTTATGACTATGGCCGATATTAGTTCGTAAACATGTAATTAATGCAGAATTAGAGACCTTAGATGATTTGAGACTTAAACCAAATTAAACTTCCCAAAATCGGGGTTTTTTAAAAGCTTTTCCAAAACCTTGTTCACAAGATCTCATATTCACATTACAAATACAAAATGGTCTGTACAGGTTGATTTCATTCATACATATCAGAGTAAAGCATAAATTCCCGACACACTCGAGTTCCATTCATTAAATAAGGGTTTACACAAAGGCACAAAACCCATAACTCATACCCTTTACTTGGGGAATTACACAAACTACATCACCAACCCCAATATATACATATACTTCCCACAAAAACATCCAATAATATACAATTGTTTGTACTAAAAATATCCAAACGGTATACAATGATAACCATTAACCAAAAAGGAACTCCTGACATGGAGCTCTACCCGCTTTTCGTCACCCACTTGCCTTTTGATCCTTCAGCCCTGTCTAAAATGTTTAATTTTGGGAGAGTGAGATTCTAAAGAATCCTCGTAGTGTCAAATCAATCATAGTATGTACAACAATAAAGCATGAAATCAAATCATTATCCACACAAAGCAACTACAACGGCAAAGGCAAGTATGACTCATGTCAACTTTACGTTTGCTCACACTGAATTGCTCACGCTGCATTGCATCACAACAATCCATACAATATATTTCACCACAGATGTGTGATAAGTAAAATATTTGCATATTTATTTTCCCTTATATGATAATTTTATGGACGATATTTGAGCTTAATATAATATATTTTGGGTGTAAAATAAATAGTATTTAAAAAATAAATAAAAATATAAAAAAATGTCAGTACTGTAGTGTCAGTCACTATTCATGATGGAATCAGTGTAGCAGGACATTATTGTAGCGGACGGAGGTGACTGTAGCGGATGGAATCACTGTAGCACTGTAGCAACACAGAAAAAACGTGTAAACCAACCGACAGGTTACTGTTCACTACTGTAGCAATGCGTGAAAAGAAGGCAAAATCACTGTAGCACCGTGGAAAAAAAGTGACGCGACCCCGCCTATAAATTGAATGCGTCAGGCGCAGATTCGAAGGTGTGGAGGTGGAGAATTTTCTCTGACAGTCAGAGATCCTTCTCTGACAGGGAGAGATATTTTCTCTGACAGTTCTAAATAAATTGTGTTATTTTTTTTTATGTATTGTATTATTTTTTTCATGCCTCCTACATGGAAGGCTTAGTATTGTATTACTTTTTGCATGCCTCCTACATGGAAGGTTTTACCTCCTAAATGGACGGCTAGATTTCTCCAGTTTTTTTATGTATATTTTTGGTTGTATATTTATGTTTGAGAATTTAATATTCAAGCTTATGCAGTATTTATGAAGATTTCATTCTAGTTTCATATAATGTCAATTTATTTTGATTTTGTTTTTTATTTTATCATGAGCTAAATTTTCATTTTCCTAGGGTGATGACGTAGCTTACTAATGACGGATTGAATCTTAATTTATTAAATCTAGTTTTAATTTCTCTTTCATGATTGAGTTTTAATTATTGTTCTTAATGCTTTCATTTGATTGGCCACCTTTTGAATGATTACAATATGCATGTTGAGACCGGAAGGAGATGCATGTGTGTAGATTCTATAATTAAAACCATGACTTGCATATGAAATAGGAATATATTCATATGAGTTGTGTAGTCTTATTAAGTTCCATAAATCTTAATGCATAATTAATTGCTTAAATTCATATAGGAATATATTGGATTAGCAATTAATTATAGAATTGCTTGATCTTAGAAGAGGCTAGTAATTAAATTAGGGAAACTCGACTATCAATCATGTGGAATAAATTGGGCTAGAATGGATAAGTGATTCAATCCGGAATTTGTTAAGTGAAATATAATCCCTAGGACTTTTTCTCATATTTGTTTTTATATCATCTGCACTCATATTTAATTATTTTTCTTTTATTTGTACTCTCAATCACCAATTTATCGATCCACTAAATAGAATTAAAATTACCTATTTTGGTACCTAGTGATCAATCCTCGTGGGAACGATACTCTACTCACTTCTATATTACTTGATTACGACAGTGTACATTTGCACTATTTAATTGATCATCCAAACTCGTAACACTATGATTCATATAAAGCATTTCATAACGCAAGCCATATAGGCAAGATCAACACACAGCCCACGACTGGATTCACAAACGCCGCCTCACGGGTTGGATACACAAAAAATTCATGTCGATTACGACGGCAGTTTAACGGCCGACCTAGAGATGAGCAGCGTCAATCCCTATACGGCTCACGCTGAAGTGCTATGCCGTAATGGACCATGGCACACAGTTCACAAAGTTCAATGATAAGTTATGCATACCAAAACATCATACACAATAGGAAAGAAGAGTCACTACCTTGATCCTTCCGGGTGTTCCCTGGCATCGGTTTCTTCCGAGTAGGGCAAATGTCAAATCCTATATTCATAATAAGTGATGAAGAGTCAATTCTCTATTCCAATTCTCAATGACTTCTTAACACTTAATTGGTTATCATTATTACTCTTTTAGTACTCAAGAATACCTCTAACAATAGCCCTAAGGGGTTGAAAGAACTATCCCAAAGATCCCCTTTTGGAAGCACAAAAAACTGATTTTTCACTGCTACACCTCAAGTGTTGGTACAGACACTCGAGTGAAGAAGGCCTCACTCGAGTGATGGTACGGATAGCACCTCAAGTACTAGAAAGTAAGGACAGGAAGTGTTTGCCCGAGAGCACAAGAACTTTCAAAGAAGAGGATAACTCGAGTGAAGAAGACCTCACTCGAGTGAGAATTCAACACTCACAAGTGTTAAAGCGCACTCTTGAATTTTGGACGCGAGTGACAACCCGAGACGATAGATCAGCTGACAAATACACCAGCACTTGAGTGAGAGGAGGCTCACTTGAGTGAGAACCCACAACACTTACAAGTAAGGCAACACTCTTACCTCTTACCCGGAAGTGCAACATGAAAACCGAAGGCCAGAGGGGAAAATACACTAACGCATTCAAGTAAACTCACCCTCACTCGAGTGATGTTCATCCCTTACTCAAGTGAGCTCACTCTCACTCGAATGATTTTATCAGAAACCAGAAAACGCAGAAGGTAAGACAACACTTCCAGAATTTTTACCAAGTGATCCAAATGAATCCAAATACCAAACCAAAGCTACTTCCACACAAAAACACCTAAGGAATTCAATGGAATCATCAGAATTACCACAATCTGACTCCATTATCATGCTTTGGTTTGAATAAACTTTAAACACCAAAATCCTAAAACTACCAATCTTAACATTTCAATCTCCAATCAATCTATCTATTCAAAACTCATACCAAAACACCATTTTCCACACCAATAACATGCCAAATTACCAATGACTCATATCCAACGAAAATAGGCCAAAATTTCCAGAAATTTCAAACTAAACCATTTGGCATAAAACCTAGATAAATAGATTAGTTTCACTTACCTCTTTCACTTCACCAAAGAGATTTCTTTATTCACCAACCTCCAAAATTTCGTGTGGGCTCAAACTAACACCAATAGGCACACTATAAACATCAAAATGACGCCCATTACTCATAGAACAACATTAAAGAAAAGAATTTGAGCAAAGGAGGCCATTTACTCACCCAAATCACAAGCTTTTCTTCTTCCCTTCCTTAGTCTCAAATGGCACCGAAATGAGAGAGAGAGAGAAGGAGAGATGGAGTGTGTTGGAGGATGAAGAAATCATCATCTCCCTATGCCTATGGTTCAGCCGAAAAAGAGGGGGAGAGAGGAGAGAGAAACATTAAACAATGAAGTTTGACTTTTCCTTACTCTCTTGCCTCATATAAGCTTGCCACATGTCCATATGCCATTGGCTCTCATAAAGCAAACACCCAATTAGTCACTTAATCCCTCCATTAGCCATTTAATCACACTTCTTATTTTTCCTCTTAGCTAGTAATTAATTTCTCCCTTAATTACTAACTCATGGACAATAATTCCATTCTTCCAATTTTTCCACCAATTATGACATATTAATTAATATAGCCACAAAACACATAATAATTCTAATTAAATTCATGATTATCCATAATAATCATGATTAGCCCTTAATCAAAATTTGGGGCATTACATAATGCATGATGGGATAAGCGTGAGTGAAGGAATGAAAAACATGATTGCATGGAAATGTAAGTTTGGACCTAGTGGAAGAAGCATAGACTAGTTGGAGAAAAAGGGGGCGGATTTGAGGAGCAAGGAAAGGAAAGGAAATTTATTCAATTTAATGGAAATTAAGTGGAGTAATTATGAGGGAAGAAGGGATTGTGACAAGTATCATATTATGAGCTCTTGATTAAATCAATGGCTAGGAAGGAAGAAGACCAATTAATAAAAGCATCCTCCTTCCTCTTTCATGCCTCACTTTGTCCAAGTCTTAGGCAAAAAGAGAGAAGAGAGAGCTTGAGAAATAGAAAGAAGAGGAGAGCCCAAGGAAGAAGAAGCTAAGGTAAGTATTGTCTCTTAAGTGTTCTTCTTGTAAGCATGCATGAAGTTCTTCTCTAAACTCTTGTTTCTCATGAATCCATGGTGGTGAAGTCATACTTTGAGATCAAGAAGAGAAGGAGGAGGTGTCTAGAGTAAGAGCATCCAAGAAGTTTAAGAGGTAATTATACCAATCTCAACTTTATGTTAGTATGAAGTTATTGTAGGTAATTGTTGTTTGTTTTATGTGATTTTTGATTGAATTATGAAATTTGAAAAGCTATAACTCTAAGGGGTTATGCTGCCTAAAATCCTTTAAATCATGATTAATAAATGTTTAAGTAAGTTAATCAAGGATTAGAAGTGGAAAAGCACAAGTTTTTGAAGATAAAATATAAAACTATTTTTTTCCATTTCCTTCAATATTTTGGCCAGCACTGTTCCAAGGGATAGGAGTTGGATTTTCATGAAATAAATGGTTCCATTGGATTCAGTGGACAAAAATAGGTGGGGCCAACACTGTTTCAAGGGGTAGTAGTTATATTTTCATGAAATAAATAGTTCCATTGGATTCAATGGGCAAAAATATGTGGAGTTACAGTTGAGCATTTTTCCGGTAGAGGCCAAAAAACATAATTACGAAAATGCCACTAAAACCCCTAAATAGGGGCTGTCAAGGGTATTTTTATAATTTGATAGTGAATTTGGTGATTTTGAGCTCAGAAATGGATTCTTTGGGTGAAAATAAGTTAGAATAGCCTTAGTCAAAATTTTGTGAAAACGTAACATCAGGCCTGGTACGTAGGGCCGGGCCGGGGTCTCGGGGGCATTTTGGTAAATTTTCATCATAGACTAATATAATAACAAGAAACACTATGGAAGAGTCTAAAATGATACTTGGATAAGTTATGACCTATTTCTTATACATTTAATATTTTAGGACCGAGTCAGAGGCCGGACACAACATGTATTTCGAGACACATCTAAATAGGGGTTTATAAAGATTCGAGGTAGGAACATTATCTTTCATGTATTATGCCATAGTTTTATGATTGTGTGGATGCCATTATTTGTAAATGCACTTTATTAATTAACATGAATTGCCTAGAGAGAGGCTGTTAGTGCCAGTGTGCACTTACACTGGGAGTTGGCGGAAGTCCAATCGATGTAGATTGTGGGGCTGAGCCCTACTCATGTATACATGACGATATGTGCTTGTTTGGATTAGCGATTGGAATGCTTAAAAATAGCTTTTCAATCGTGATTTATGGTATATGAGGTAAGTATGTGAGAGGAGTTGTGTCTCGATTTACCTGAAAAGCAGCTTATAAGCAATCTGATCGCTAAAACAAACATGCCTAGTCATGTGTTTATAGTGTTCATTAATTAGTGCATACCTTGGCGCATGTCATATTTATTTTTCGCATTCTCTATGAACGATAGCATGTTCCTACTAGGGTTCTTCGGAATTTCACCCTATTTTTAAACAAACATCTCTGAGTGCCAGTGGTATGAAAGGCAAGGGTGTAGACACCGAAAAATAATTGGCACGTGTCTCGAGGCGAAGACAAGATAGTGGTTATAATTAGTTTATGTTTAGATATTTTGGAAAATTCTGTAAATATTAAGTTTCTGCTGTATTTTCTGTTTTTCGTTGACGAATGACGTTGGGATTGTAAATGAATATTTTTATCAGTATAATTGTATTTTTTTTGTATGCCCATTGACATGAGGATCGTTCTAGGAAAAAATATTGACCTATCATTGATGTTTTTCTATTAAATCTGCAAATATTTTCAACCTATATTTGATTTTTTTTAGTAGCTTTTTAAGATAAAACACAGCTTATGATGTAAAGAATAAAAGTATTAGACACAATATTAACATCCTTAAGTGAATTGAATCCAATAATGGCCAGTTAATTATATTATATTATGATAACATTTATGGACTAAGGTTCCCATCTGCTGTCTCCATTGGTGAGAACTTTTCTTCTTTATTAAGGAAACCAGTTTCAATGCTCATCACAATAATATATTCTAAGAGCTTATCACTATTGTAAATCATTCACATCTAATTTGGATACTTTAAGTTGAATTTTTTTTACCTTAAAATTTTTCTAAGAAGTTAGTTTAATGTTTACAAAATCTAAAATAAACATAATATCTTAAATGTCGTTTCAAAAAAAATAATTTTTTATTAAAAAATTATTAGTTAAAAATTTTAAATCTTGACCGTTGGAATTCTATTTGAATTATGTAGATTTCACTGTAAAGATGAGCTATTGATACTATTCTTACGATAGGCACTGAAATTGGTTCCCTGTTTGTGGGAGTCTTTCAACGCCTTTGTCACCTAAGATATTGGTACCACTCTCCCAGCACAAGCTGGGGAAGGTGTGCCCAGTGTGGTATACTATTAAGACAGTTAATAGGCTTCTAAAATAGATATTAGATAGAACTGATCAAGTGGTTCAATGAATCCCTATTCCTTGTTTTCTATATATGTGTTCCCTGAGTTATGTCCATTTCGGCGTCCATTCTAACCATAGGAATGTGGCTGGCTTCCTATTTGCTAATCTAGATTAAGGTTTATGTTGGTTTGTGATGTTAATTCTTTATGTTTTGTTTTTGTTAAAAATCACATTAAGGTCCAACTAAAGAAAAAAATATCTAAAAAATCTTATAACTTATTAATGATCCTACTTTCACTTGTCAATGGTGTCAATTTTACTTATCATTGATAAGTTATTAAATTTTTCGGATTATATTTTCCTTGATTAGGACTTTGGTGTTGATTCCCCTTTTTAGCCCGCACTTTTCTTGTGTTTGTTTGGGATTGGGATTAGGGGTGAGCAATTGGTTTTCGGGGAAAACCGAAAAAACCGAACAACCGAAATGAAGACATTTTAATGACCAAACCGAAACCGAAATGATAAAATAACCGAAACTGAAATGACCGACTAATTTCGGTTCGGTTTTCGGTGTACTTAGGTTATTGGGCCTTTTGGGCTTCTTTTTTTTTTCTACAGGCCTACCCATGCAACCAAACTGCAAGTCTACAAACCCAAGCAATAATTCTAACAGAAAAAATAATTTGTACAAGCCAAAAAAAAAAAAATTAAGAAAACCAAAGATTTTCAAATTTCAACCAAAGGTCTGGAGCATTACTGACGGTCATGCCTTTGGCCTTTATACATCAATAGAATTACCAAACTTGAGGTCTGGAGATTACTGGAGGTCTGATTAAGTGCCTAGTGCCTACTTCCTTATATTGGTTAACTTTAAAATTCAAGCAGAATCACTTATAACATTGGCTAATTATCTTTATATCAAAATACAACCAGCATATTAAACATAAAAAAAGTTAATATGTATCATATTCTGTCTTGCTCTTGAATGCCCCCTAAAGGTCTGAATGGCACCTACAACTGAAGGAAAGACAACAAATCAAACAAAAACAAATCAACTGCAATGGACTAGTGGTGTGAACATATAATTTTTTCAAGTCTAAAATTACATACTTCAGTTCAGCTGTTCATCATGTGCAGTGGACTAGTAGAGTGAACATAGAAGTTTTTCAAGTCTAAAAGTTTTCCCTGAAAGGTAACTTTTTTATTCAAAAAAATTAAAAAAATTTATTCATTGCACACATAATTCACATAAACGAACACAAAAAGTGAAAAAGGTGCCTCCTTCCTCGAAAGGTACCTTTTTTATTCAAAAAAAAGTAAGAAACTTTCATCATTGTAGTGTGCTACTACAGACAGAAAAGATCAAATGAAGAAAACATTTCAGACAGAAAAGAACAAACAGTAGAACATAGAAGATGATTAACACAGCAAGCTTACCCAAAACTGTAGCTCGAGGGTTGAAGACGAAGGGAGGACCACGGCAAGCTGCTCGACTGACGGCGACGATTCCACAGACGGAAGGCCAGGTGATGTCGTTTCTAGGGCAAAGGGAGGACGAGAGGCTGCTCAACTGACAGCAATCTTCCGTGGACGTTGAGATGACGTCATTGAGAATCTACAGATCTCAAGGCGATCTAGACATCGTTAGGGCAAAGGGAGGTTGAGGATCTACGTACTCCACCCTCGACCGTCGAGATCGAGAGTCTGGAGTCGAGATCAGAGGAGGAATGGAGGGCTTCACTCGTTAGGACTCAGGACGGAGGAGTCGAAATGTCGAACCCTCAAGAATTGCAAGTCTGGGGTCTGGCAGTGGAGAAGAGAGAAAGAGACACTCGGAACTCATAAGTTAGAAGCTCTCAGACGGATCTCAAATCTGAACTAATGGGATTGAATTATGAGGATGAGTCATGAAAGATTTTTTAGGAATTATGAATTACAAATTGCTTAATTTTTTCTTATTTTGGTTCAGGAATTACTCAATTATGGATCTGAAATTTGGAATATGGGCAATGGACTATTGGACTCAAATTGATTGGAACTTGGAAATAAGTTGGATCGAATTTATAATGGAATGGGCTTTAAACCTAGGCTTGCCGGATGTCTTTTAGTTTTTATATAGTTAGAAAAAAAACAATTTGTCACAAACTTCAATTATTCGGTTTTAACCGAATCTTTTTTGAAAACCGCACCGATAATCGAACAACCGAAAAAATGAACCGATAAGAACCGACTAACTGAAAAAACCCAACCGAAAAAACCGAATTTATTACGGTTCGGTTCAGTGTTCGGTTTCGGTTTGCTTTTGTTCACCCCTAATTGGGATTAGTGTTTTTTTGGTGTTTGGGTTTGGACTTTTTATATTTTGTGGACTTATTTATTGATCTTTATTTAAAAATTCTTGTTTCCGGGTGAAAAAAGTAAATCGAATCCTCATATATCCATTGATAAAAAAAAAAATCCTCATATATCAAGAAAACATAATATAGTGATGTATGCGATGATAATATTGCTCTTTTTGTTGGAAAAAAAAGAGAGAAGATAATATTGCTCTCTTTATTATGGAGACTCTCTCTGGATTAATTTTTGGTAGCTATCTTTTAATGAAAATTAATTAAAAATACATATTTAGAAATTTTATTGACTAAAAGTATTTGGCAGGATGTAATCATCAGTAGACGTCAGTGGATCTAACTTTTCTTCAGCTTTGTACAAATCATTTTCATTTTAAAAACTTGTACTCATA
This sequence comes from Inga oerstediana, assembly GCA_963210345.1. Taxonomy (NCBI): domain Eukaryota; kingdom Viridiplantae; phylum Streptophyta; class Magnoliopsida; order Fabales; family Fabaceae; genus Inga; species Inga oerstediana. Next base: position 62,232,005 of record OY723401.1, on the reverse strand, counting down.
ATTAAAAAACAGTTATACATGGTGAATATGATTTACACCCTAGGTCTTTTTTTAACATATACTTTTTAGGAGGAGCTTCTCTCATTTATCTTCTCTTCCTTTACTTCCTACCATTAGATTAAGATCTAATAGTCTATATTTAATATTTTATGAAACTATTATTACAATTTTACATAAAAAACATACAAATAAATTTAAACTATTAAAATTCGATATGAACAGTTCACAATTGTCGTAGGAGAAAAAAGTGGAAAAAATCTATTTTATAATAATAATCTATAAATTTATTTATATAAAATTGTTATATAAAATTATGACAATATTTTTATAAAATATTAAGGGTTAATATCCAATTTCATCCCGGAAGTTGTCCCAAAAGAGCAATTTAGCTTTGAAAGTTTTTAAGGGTGCAATGTGGACCTTGGACGACGGAGACCTAATGTTTTGCCGTCAAGAATACACCTGGCAACAGAAAAAACACAGTGGCAACGTAAATGGTAGAGATGTGGTGGGGGAGTCATGAAGTGTGATAGACACATGTGATATACATCAGGGGGAGAGAGATTGAAAAAAAAACACCTAAACCACAAAAAAAGACGATCGATCATGAAATGCCTCATAAATTTTGCTATCATAAGTCAATCGATTTACGTAAGGCATAAATTGATTTATGAGTCATTGTAAGCAAAATGTAATATACACGATTGTGGGTTTTATTCTATCCAAGAAGTGCACATCATGCAATCGATTTATGAGGCATTATAAGTAAAATAGTCATAAACCCGATGGTGGGTTGGCATCAACGATTATATTTTACTTATAATGCCTCATAAATCTTGCTGTCATAAGTAAATCAATTTACGTAAGGCATAAATCAATTTATAAGACATTATATGCAAAATATAATGTACCCGATAGTGGGATTTACTTAGTCCAAGAAGTACACATCATGCAAATTGATTTATGAGGTTTTATAAGCAAAATAGTCATAAACCCGATGGTGGGTTGGCGTCAACGATTATATTTTGCTTAATGCCTAATAAATCTTACTGTCATAAGTAAATCAATTTACGTAAGGCATAAATCGATTTATAAGGCATTATAAACAAAATATAATGTACCAAATGGTGGGTTTAACTCAATCAAGAAATGCACATGATGAAAATCGATTTATAGGGCATTATAAGCAAAATATAATGTACCTGACGATAGGTTTAACTCAGTCCAAGAAGTGCATATGATACAAATCGATTTACTTATAACAACAAGATTAATGAGGCATTTCACGATCGATCGTCTTTTTTTGTGGTTTAGATGTTTTTTTTCCAATCTCTCTCTCCCTCATGTATATCACGTGTCTATTACACTTCATGACTCCTCTGCCATGTCTCTACCATTTAAGGTGCCATCACGTTTTTTCTGTTGCCAGGTGTACTCTTAACGGCAAAACGTTAGGTCTTCATCACTCGAGGTCCACATTGCACCTAACTTGAAACTTCTGAGGGGAAATTGCACCTTTAAAAACTTTTAGGGTAAAATTGCTCTTTTGGGACAACTTCCACGGTGAAAAGGCACCTTCACCTCAAATATTAAGTTAGACCGTTAAATTTTAATTCAATGATGATGAAGGGGTAAAGGAGGGAAAAAAGATGGGAAAGTAAAGAAAGAAGCTCTTCCTATACTTTGTACCAATTTTCTTCATCTTTAATAATGATCATGCTAAAACCTTTGATTTTTTTTTTTTGAAAAATCAAGAAAATTTATATTTATTTTTAATTTTTATGAATAGTTAACTTCTATAAGATTATTAGTTGGAAAAAAATAACCAATTTTTAACATCTTTAAATTAAATAATTAAATCTGAAAAAATTCAACATATCTTTAATTTGAAAAATAAATTAAAGGATTTTATTTTAATTTATAAAATATGTGATTTTCAAGCACAACTAAAATTTTTTAAATATTTTTATAAAAAAGCCTTTAGAGATCCTCAAATGCCATTTTTTTTCAATTTAAAATGTTCAAATGTCATTTTCCATGTCAAAATGTGAAAAAGCAATACTACTTCTTATCCTAAATATAATACTCAATTGATTTTTTTTAGAAAAATTAAGGAAGTGAATTAAATTATCTTAAAGTGTTTATATTTATCATTTTTTTTCTAAATTAATTTGTATGACTTATAAATTGATATATAATTTAATTATACGTAATATAAGATATAATTAAATAAATTATTTAGTTTAGTTAACAATTTACAAAAAAATCAATTAGATTTTTTTATTTAAAATCCAAAGCCATACGAAAAGTTAGTAAGAGAAGAGTGTGATGAAAGCTGAAGTGGGCAGTAGCGCAGTTGGCACGCTACGCGGACGCAGCTTTGAATGCTTAAAATTTGAAAGCAAAGTGGCGGCATGTTCCTGTCCTCTGGACCCCACCCTCCCAACCGTGTTTCTTAACCGTTAAGCGTTTTTGTCCGTATTTTTCTGTTTTAGATTTTTTTGGTTTGTTAGAATTAGTGTTTGAAAAATAATTTTCGAGAAAAAAGTGAAAAAAAATGATTTCAGAAAATAGATTTATTTTTTTTAAGTGAACACCACTTCCTTTCTCACAAGGATCTAAATTTTCAAATTAAAATATGAATGATCTACATTTAATATTTTATAAAATATTCTTTATTGTTTTTCCAAATCAATATGGATAAAATTTAGTGAAAAAGATAAAAAAATATCACTTAAATTTAGCAATTGATAACTCATTTTATTAGGAAATCATTAATTTAATATTTTAAAGTTTAAGTGATATTTCCATTTCCCCCCTTAAAATTTAGTAGTTTGATTTTATTTATTTTTTAATAATTTATCATTTCATTAATAATTTTATAAAACATTAAATTATGATCATTCAAAATTCAATCTAACAGTTAAGATAAGAAGTCAATGAGAACGAAGTGGGGAAAACTTTCGTCCAAACCGAAGTGGGACAAATAATGACATGAGAATTGAATAAAATGACAACTGTACCAAAAATTTAATTTTTTGTCCATATAGTCTTGGTATGGTGTACCGTCTTTTTCTCAATTTTTAAAGTTTTTGTGGTGCATAAGAGTTTAGGTGAGTTGAGTTATAGTGGCTTATCAAGATCAAAATGTACATTCGAACTTAAAAAACGCTTACATACATATTTCTACCAACAATGTTGTCACATCGGTGACGAATTCACCACCTTATAGGCTATCAATTTTTAAATTTTAATTTGGTACAACACAGTCTTATTATTTTGGCTGGACTAACACTTAATTTTTAAGCTTTAACTCAATTCAATAGTTTCTATAATTATAAGGTGAAAAAATTATTTTTTAACCCTTATAATTTTGATTTAGTTCTAACTAGGTGCCTAAATTTTGACATAATATAATATAATTTTTATAGTTTTGATTAAGTTATCACTTCATTTTTGAACTTTTGCTAGATATAATTTAATCATATAGTTTTAACCACTTATAAGATTAGTCCTTATATTTTTTAAAAAATAAAATTATATATCTCATACAATTTAGGATCTAAATTAAATTTTATACACACATCATAATATTATTTTGATTTAGATTCTTCTTATCAATAAAATTTTTAACGGCCGACTTTTCCCCCAATTTTCGCATAAATGTATCTTCATTGTATAATAACGAGGCTTAAACTAACGTGTACAGAACGCATATCTCCTAGTCAACAAAACATTTCATGTGCCTTCCAAATGGCAACGTCCTGCTTTTTGCCAGCTTTGAAAGTTGATGGTTTCAATGCACAATTTGTCAAATGTTGGTGGGTTCCATTTAAACCAAATCCCAACGACAATTTTATGACACCCTTTTTGGCAGAACCAGGAAGGCTCAAAGAAATAAAATATTTATTAATAAAAAATTAAAAATCTTAAAAATTGTAATTTTTTTTAAAAATAAAAAAAAAATAAAATATAAATTTGTAATTATGAAATTAACTTTAGTCAAATTTCTTACATTATCGCTAACCCCATCTCAATTGTTTGATGGTTAGTTATCAAATTTGATGATATCTCTATGTATATTTTGATAAGAAAAATATCTATATGCAACTCAATATTTTTATGATATTCTCCCTCTCATGCACATCATATTCTTTTTTAAAGTTGCCCAAATTAAAGTGACCTCTAAAATCTAATAACTGTTAGAAATCTAGCTCTTTTTAGGGTTTGATTATTTTTAAAAACTTAACAAAACAAAAAAAAAATCTTATATTTTAAAATATGAGACTTTTTAGGGGGAAAAAAGCCTAAACAAATGGATGGAGTTTCATCAAGGTTAATTTCGTAATTAAAAATTTAGATTTTAATTTTTGGTCATTGAAAATAATTAAAATTTTTAATATCTGTACCAGTAAATATTTTGTTTCTTTGGCTATTCTCCCTACTAATTTTCCCTATTTTTCTCCCCTATTAGTATAAGTTATATTAGAGTTTACTGAGCAGAAGATAAGTTAAACTACAGGAATGGAAAGTTCTTCTAGGAGCATTTTTTTTATGCGTAAAACTCGAATTTAAGATTTAGAGCTATTCATGGGATGCTACTGGACAGCCTTTGCTTTATGTTCGATTCCAAGAAGGGTCATTAGACGGTTCTCTTAACGTCTGTTTTGTCTTATCTCTAATTACGTTCCAATTCTAGGACGAGGCAAGATTGGGTTGTCATTTTTTAATGTAATTTTTTTATATATTCTGGCAACAAAATTATTCTCAAACCTTAAGTGGTCAAAACCTCTTCCATTTACAACCAACGCTAGTCGGTATATATAATTATCTCTATTATAAGATAATTTCAATTAATTTTGAATGAATCAATCACTTTAACTCTTTAAGAATAGTGCTAGTATAGTCAATTAATAGTTGATACTCATTAGATCCTTAATATAAGATATATTTAGAAAGTTGATTTTGATCCTAAATATAAGATATAATTTTCATATTTGTCAATATTTTCCTAATTTACCCTTATTGATACTCCCTCAACCATAATCAAGTTGGAGAGGGAAGGAGGGAATTAAGAAAGATAATAAGGGTGTTTTAGAAAATACATGTTATATTAATTAATTTAGTTAACTTCCTTAATCTAAATAAAATTAGATAAATATGTCTTATATTAAGGATCAGATGAAGTAGTTGATTGATAACTAAGTAGGACTAACTTATAAATATTTAATAACTAATTTATAACTAATTTTTATGCCTGAAATTATTTATATTTATAATTTATTTTTCAGTAACATTTTTTGAAATCTAATTATTATTAAATTAAATTTTAAGACTTAAATATTATTTTCGGTTTTGTTTTCCTTCAATGGGTAAGTTGCTTTTGAGTTTTGCCCTAGACATAAAGCAACTAAGTGCATTTCCTTCTAATACTTATACCTGGGCCAATAATATTTTTTCAGTGTAATATGATAAGCCCATTAGAATCTGGACTTATCAGAATTCCCCATATTTGTTACACAACCCAACAACTCCAATTTAATAGTTAAATCTAAAAACACTCTTACCAATAGGAGCTTAGTTTTCACAACATGGTAAATTAATGTTTAAATTTATATTAGGAGAGGCACTAACGTTTAGTATCTAAAATACTTTAACCAAATTATATTTAATATACATGTACCTAGACTGGTAAGAAATTTCATCATTCCTGAATATTCCATATTCCATATTCCATGTACCATTTCTTAAAGATGAAGGACTTCACCGTAGCACAAGGGTCAATTGCATGAATGTTCCACAAGGGTAATCAGGTCTCGATCTAACATTAATCTTTTTTATAAGGTCTTAAATTGTCATTCTTTCAAAAACTAAATTAATAAAATTTATCCAGAATTCTGAATTTTTTTAAACAATGTTTTATTTAAAAAATCTCAATTAAATCTTGCTGAAATATCAAAATCTAAATTTAAACCTACACATTTTAAAACAATTTTAATAAGGTCTAGAGGTCTAATTACTAGTAAATTTTCAATACATTTGAAAAATCTACCATTACTAAACATCAAAGTTGGATATTTGTCCACACCAACTCGTAAAACCAAAAAAAAAAAAAAAAACCAAAATTCTATTCAAACAAAAACAAAAAATAGTAAAGAGAAGGCGTTTGATCACATACTATTGTTTCAAGTATCTATGCAAGAGGCCCTTCTCCTTATCACTGGCACATCCACTACAGTCTTCCTCACATCGTCTTAACCGATAATAATCGCATTAATTGTAGAAGAGTTTTTGCCAATAACGACGACAGAGGCTGAAATCTACAACGCAAAGGAATGGGAAGGTGAAGAAAAAGAGACAAAGGAGGAGAGGGGAGCAAAGAAAGATCAGTGATCACGGTTCCTTCTTTTTTTCTTTCTTTTTCTATTGCTGAAGGGCATTTCTGTCATTTACTTTAAATTGCAAAATCCAATTTGAGTTCTTACACTTAAATGAGATTATCAATATCTAATTTCAAGTTCTTTTTGTATCATTTTTCCTTATCACATATATTTGTTATTAATTATGAATTGTGATTATATTTATATAATGTTGATAATTATAAAATTATAATTTTATATATTAAATATCATTTATAAAACAAGGACAAAGTTGCTAATGTAAAAATATCTCTTCTTCTCTCTTCTCTTAAACTACGCAAGGTTACATTAAAATTTTTGTGCTTTGATCAATTCAAATGAAGTAATATTAAGATCCACCCCCCAATTGAACCAAGTTAGCAACAGTCTAATTTAGAACAAAAGAATTTGATCTTTCAATGATATATAGCCTATTATAATTTGGTGTTAACAACCCACTTGGATGAAAATTGTAGAATGCCATGAGAATCTTGTTGGTTCATTTTCTTTGAGACTCAAGTTAAAAGTGTTTGGGTTAAGGTGTAAAAACACACATGAGATTTTCCTAAAAGTGCGCCTAATACAAAATACTTTTTTAAGGGACAAAAATAACTATGAACTTTTAAGATAGGTGAAAAAATACATATTGACCGTTTATTTGAACTTTTCGGTTGAAAATGGTGACATGGAGATGAAGTGGAAACAAAGAGAAGTGATTATGCTGAGATGGCATTTTGACTAGGAAAAATTCTAGCTGGCCAACTAAAACACACTAACTCACATCATTTAAATCCTACCTAGCACCCACTTAATTTAAATTATTTTTATTTTATTATTTTAATAAAGTTTTGATAATTCCCTTTTCTCCTCGGTCTTTCCTTTGCCCTTCGTCTCCATCCTTCATTCACTTGATAAGTAGGCACCGACATGAAGTGTTAGATATGATTAGTTTTAATGATATCAAATATAGATGCCAAATATTAAGAGCAAGAAGTTTGCATCATATATTTATCTTGTAGTTTGACTAACTATTATGTTTAATATCTTGTAGATTAACCAAGCAAAGGAAGAAGATATCAAGTTAAATGATCAAGAGGAAGAATAAGAAGATATTGAAGACAAAAGTTAACAAATAGTGAAGAGAAGTCAAGAAAAGAAAGAAGTTATTGAGTTGGATTGTGCAAAATATAATGGGAATATCAAGTTTCAAATTCTTAGATTTGGTATTGAAGGTTGTTATGCTATATTGGAAGTTGGAATGACTTAGTTGGAGGTTAAAGTGCCTTAGATGGAAGTTATACCGATTTCAATCAAGTTATACTTCATTATCACTCTAGTTGCAAGTCTAGAAGTGATTTCTAGTTCTACACGTTTCATTCGAGTTAAGGAAGCTCCACTTGAGTGATAATCATGTTTTAGCATACTCTATTCAGCTCTGATTTTGTTCAGCATGACAGAGGTTTAATAATTTGGTCATATCGCCTAAAATACATATTCGATTGACGTGAAACTTGTTGCATAAGAAACTAGACTCAAAATCAAGACCAACTCAGAGAGGTTTAGATGAAAGAGATATAATTTTCGGAAGTTGACACTCAAATTGCACACATTGTCTAGACCAATAGTCATTCTTCAGATCATAACTTTCAGACGACAACAAATTTTGGAGTGGTTCATGTTGTGTTGGAAAGTAGACTTAAAGAGCATTTTGGAGATAGGTGATTTGACAAATTTGGAGTTAAATTTGAGGGGTTATGCCCACTATAAGTTGACTTTTGTGTCAAACAATCCACCTGAAAGTGATCAACGAAAATCCTTCTTCATCACTCAAGTGATAAAGTGTAACTCTAGTGATGTTGTCTATCACCACTAAGTCACCAGGTAGTGATTAAGTGATTCTGTGAAAATTTATCAGATCACTCATGTGATGATAATGCCCCTTGAGTGATGCCATGAAAAACTCATCACTATATAGTCACCATATAGTGATGTTTTTAGAAATTTGAAAGATCACTTGAGTGATATCTCATTTCTTTGCTAATAACTAGCAAGGTGTAATACCTCAAATTTTGGGATTGGAGGCTAGTGAATGAGTCTGAAATAAGTGGACTGCGAAGCCTCGATTTAGTAGGAGTCCCAAATTTATTTCCTAATGTTTCTTATATCTTTGGGGTATTAAAGAAAGTAAAATGATGAATTTTGTAGAATGTGATTATGCTTCTATTGAAATTTCCTGCGAGGCAGTGGATTGTCTTGGGATTTTGGATGATCAAATGATGTCCAAAAATTATGAAATTTTACAAGGTGAAAGTAGACATCCTAAGTTTTAATTTTATAGGTCATATATATCATTTAAAGCTATATGCAAAAAGATATGAATTTTTGAATTTAGCCTAGAGAATCTGAAAAGTCTCTAGAGCAGCAATCAAAGAAATGAAATTTGGGGATGATATGCTTCCAACTGGCTACAGTTCATATTTTTCCTTGAAACTGGACTCAATAAAAGTTCCATAGCCTTTGGAATCCCTCCAAAACGATGTCTACAAAATTAGTTATGATTTTTTAAAGTTAGGGAAGAAAATCTGCCAAGATTGGCATTATTCCGAAAATTGAAAATAAGTGTGTTAGCAATTGTGTAAATTGTGGAATTAAAGATGCCAAGTGTCATTATCATATGAAGAGGGGAGTAGGTTATGATTTATGAAGATGAGCACATGTCCAATTGCATTAAAATAATGCTACATGAACATAGCAATCATGATTGATGATGGTAAGGATTTATCTTGAGTGTAAGGGTGGAATTTGCTTGAGCATAAGGTTGGACTAACTTGAGTGCATAGTGGTTTAGTTAAAGGAAAACTCATTTGGTTAGAAGAGCAAGAGGGGGATGGTTTTATGCTAACCAAAAGGGGGAGAAAATTAGTTCAAAGCCAACTAGAAGCCTAATGGAGTAAGTATGACATAATGTGAAGGAGGTATGGGTTGTGACAAGTGTCACCATCATATGCCTTGATAAAATCAAATGGTGTAGGGTGAAGGGAGATATGAATCACTTTTTCCTTCCTCTTCCCTTCCTCATTTTCGTCCAACATAAGAAGAGAAGAGAAGAGAAGAGAGAGAGAGAGAGAGAGAGAGAGAGAGAGAGAGCTCTCAAGTTCTAGAGAGAAGGAAGAAGAAGTTTAAGGTAAGTGTTATTTCTTAAGAGTTTTCTTGTGATTTTGCTTAGAAACCTTCTCTAAACCTTTCTTCTTCATGGAATCCATAATCTTGAAGGCATATTCTTGAGCTCAAGGAGAGATGCATAGAGAGAGAGGATTTAAGATCTCAAGAGATAACCTCACAAAGAGCAAGGTTGTGCATTCTGACTTGGAGGTTGAGTTTGTGAGCTTGTAAGTTGAGTTTGTGAGGGAGTGGGAGGCTGGGGTGAATTTGATTGAATTGTAGACTGAGAGCAAGGTTGTGCATTTTGGCTTGGAGATTGAGTTATTGAGCTTGGAGGCTGATTTTATGATTTAGGTTGTTGTTCACGCTTATTTTTTGGAGGCATACTTTTGCTTGAAAAAGGTGCCTAAAGCATAGAAAACAAGTCATGACCACAAATATGTTATTAAAGCATTCTTATTACTTAAAACAACAAATTACCTCTTTACATGTGGACTTATAGTGTCCATCTTGTCTATAGTAGCTACATCTTTAAATGTGACCTTGTTTGCTTAATTTTTCAAGTTGCTGGGGTTGTTGTTCTGTTTGGACAGCACCATCACTTCTCTGTCTATTATAGATAGATATTGCTCTCTTCTTCCTTCAATATGCTTCTTCAGTCCTCTTTCTCTTCTTTGGGGGTCTCTCAGGTAAGGCAGCAACAAGTAGAAGCTGCATTGGAAGGAACTTGTGCGTGTCCTAAAATTGCTTACCCCTAATTGGTTGGAGCTTTGTCATGTAACTAGCTATGTATGTGTCCTTATGGTAATAGTGACAAATATGGATGGTAGGATCTATTTTTGAATGATACATTACATATATTGCATGTTGGCAAGGGATTCCAATTAAATCCCATGCCTGACATGTACATATCCCCCTACTGATGTGTACAATATGTCTATCATGTCCCTCACTTATCTCATAACCCTGATCTCCATTGAAAAACACTCTACAATTTACTGCTAAATGCCTATTTGAATCAAATAAGTTCATACACCTAGGGCTGTAATCACTCTTCCAGTTATTAACATGAGTTACACTATTAGCCCAGTTAATCATCATCTTTTTACCCTAATGACATCAAACATCTTAATGATTGGAAGGTACCTATACTCATCAATCCATGAATTTAAACTTTCACTAATGTTATTGTCTACTATCCAGGACTTACATCTTAGTGTGAAGCAAGCTCTAACCCATGCACTTAGATTGTAAGTCATAGCTATTGTGGCTACTTGTTTACTGATTTCCCAAGAGCCTTCAGGTGCCATTAAACTCCTCATTGAATAAGCTCTATGCACATGCAAAAAATTTCTTCTTTAATTCATTTCCCCTCCATTTTTTGCTCTAGTTATCGTAAATATGTCTTACACAGAGTCTATGCTAGGCAGCAGGAAACACCTCAAACATAGCCTCTACCAAGCCCGAACAATCAGATTATGTGAAAGAGATTAGTTCACAGGCAATCAGATTATTACATAAAATATCAAGATTGATTGTTTACCTTGTACATATATGACATAAAGGTAACAATAGATCTATCATGTAGGTCCAACAATATTTGAAGCCATTCAAGAAACCATCTCCAGGATAGACCATTTTCCTTTTCTACCAAAGCAAATGACAAAGGATACAAAGAATCTTTGACATCTACACCTATAGCAATTAGCAAAATGCCCCTTGTTTTGCCTCTGAGAAATGTTCCATCAACTTCAATCCATGGCCTGCACCATTCTTTCCACACAACTTGTACCAATGATCAAAAAACATAAATGAAGTTAAAATTTAGATCTAAACAAGCACCTATTTAATGAATAGTTAACAAATTTAACAATTAAAATAAAACTGAAAATACCTTAGAAGCATTGTAACAAACATACATCCTTCTAAAGACCCTTCTACCTTACTCAAGCGTCTCAGGACTTACCTCCACACTAACATAAGTCTTGAATTGGATATCATTAGTTAGTTGCAATAAGCCTCTAACTTTGCAAACTCATCTTTAAAGCTCCCTTCCATCACTTGCATTATGTTCTTTTTTGCCCTCTTACATTTATATATAACCATACTAACATTCAATTCACGTTCCACCTCCATTTTCATCTCACTTACCTTACACTGAGGATTTTCTTGAACCTTCTCCTTAAATGTTTTAGCCATCCACTGTGCAGATGCCCTTGGGTTCTTATAAACCCTTGCACATTCATACTCTAAATGCAACATCTTTATCATATAGCCCACTTGTTTGCCATCCTTTGAAGCACGTAACACAAATAGGTAGCCTTTATCACACACTATTTTTATCAAACGTTTATCACTCTTTGCTATTTTGAGCTAAACCCCTTTAATTATTGCATACCTCTCTAAGGCCCTTTTAAGCTCTAATTTGTCTACAAAAGTCATACACACCATGAAAAAGGGCTTGCTACCCGAGTCCTCCAACCCACCATCCACTTTTACTTCTTCTAAAGGCCTATAATTATTTTGTGGGCCCAAATTGTCCTCATCATCCTCACTCTCACCACTGCCTTCCAATTCAAAATCTGATTCAACACTCTCCTTAGTGTCAGAGCTATCACTATCACTCACATAGCTCTCATCCTTACTACTACAATACTCAAAACCATACTCCCCATTATCAACTATGTTTTCTAAGTCTCCATCCTCATTAGTAAAATCACCTACAGGGTTCCCAATTTCAAAGTAAAGTCATTGTCTACATATATGTCATCTAACCCATCTAGCACTTCTATGTCCTTTATGACCTCTTATTCCTCACCTTTAAGATTTACTTTAGTTTGAACTCTATCATTTTGCATTAACCCACTCTCACGTTTGTTATGCCCAATCTGTCTGAGCACTCTAACATTGTCAACAATATATTTTTGGCCCCCTTGCATACTTCCCTTCATATATTTCCACCTCTCACTTGCCAAATTAGAAATTTCACTTACCTTCATCATTGCCGTCAATTTCTTCTGCTCTACCGTTTGATCTTCGAAATCAGGGTTACCCTCGCCTTTTGATGTCATGCTCTCTGCAACAACATAAACAACAAATTAACTAAGGGCTTCGACACCTTTTCACTGCACAAACTAAAAAAAATACAATTTTTTGACCCATTCGGTGTTTACTTGTTCTATTTGTTCTTCTTTCCAATTTCGTACAAGAATCTCTTCATATGGGTTGTTAATTCCAACCTTCAATCACTTCGCTCCCTCTCGATTTCCTAATCTTTAACCCTAGATTCTTCACTTGCTCGATTTTCTCCCCATCCCTCTCGCGATTCGCTATCTCTTTCAATCGATTCCCTAACTTCGATTTGTCTCAATCGCACAACCTCTTTCTATCTGCTCTCACGATTTGCCCAAGCCCTAACTCTATTTTTTTAAAAACAAAAACAAAATGTCTAGTTCAGTCATTTGTCCCTCCAGCTCATCATCCATGTCATCCACACACACTTCACCAAGTCACCGTTTACGTCAGCATATATGGTCAATCATTCAAAACACAAGGTCAACGTTCCTAAAGTAAATGGTGGTGGCATTTAAGCTACGATTTTTATACAACATGGGTTTTTGTTGCATCTAAAATTTGTTTATGGTGGTGCTATATGCTCTATTGGGAAAAGATTATAGGCATTTTTGCTTCTTCACCCAAAAATTTTTTTTTATATTTTCAACATGCACGTGATCATAAATTTTGAACTAACGTTTTGTTTATATTTTCTTAAACTTTTAATATGCACATAGGTAATAAGTTTTTAATGAAATTTGGGGTTTAGGTTTTTAATTTGCACAAAAGTAATAAATTATAAAATAGAATGGGAGGGGAAAAATTCCGATAAACTAGAAATCATACTAATGTAAAATTTTAAATTAGGGTTAAGAAAAATTTTTAAATCAGCATTAAATACGTTTATGAGAGAAGAGATGTCAATGGCAAATCAGGGTTAATCAAAATATTAAAATCAGCATTAAATGCCCTAACAGCAATAAGCCAAACAATCGACTGCATAAGCACCTTTATCTCAGCTTAAAATTTTAAACAATTTTTTGCTCATCAGTCAAATGGGATAAAAGATTATCAAAACATTTCAATTTTCCCAAAAGCACTTAAAAGCACGTTTCAGCAGACACATTCAATAATGGATCTAAAGTCTAAACACACTAAAAATATGTTATTTAATTTTAATTATGCACAAAATAAGAAATTATACAATAAAAAATTTTATCTATATTTTTCAAAGATGATTTGAATAGAATTTAATTAAAAAATTTAAAATTATAGTTGTTAAATTTAGCTTTTTATTTTTAAACTTTATAATATTATGTTAACATTTGTTTTTAATTTATGTAGATTTATTTGATGACCCAGTTTGAGTTTAGGGTCGAGCCCTAGGTATTAGAGTCATTTATTTGGATCAACCCAAATACGTCTAGTCCGCATACGAGAACTCATCCGCTTGAATTCCCTGCTCCACTGGAGGAGGAGGAGGAATGGATCATGGGCTCATGGCCCTCCTCAAAAATTTTATTTTCTTAAAACATGATATAAATAGGATTTTATGCAGTATTAATTATAAGATAAAATTAATATTTTTAGAGAAATTAAGGAAACTAATTAAATTACTTTAGAGTATTTATATTTTTATTTTTTCTTCAAACTAATTAGTTTGATTAATAAATTAATATATAATCTAAGGATACTCAACATATGATATGATTAAGGAGCCCGGTTTCTCTCCTTTGCCAAGAAAGCAAAGGAGGTCCTTTGCTTTCTTCTGGACCGTTGGATCAAGATCTCAACGGTCCAGATTTAATGTATTTTAAAAATATTATTATTATAATAATAAAATATTATTAATTATAATAATATTTTATTATTATAATAATAATATTTTTAAAATACATTAAATCTGGACCGATGAGATCTTGATCCAACGGCCCAAAGCAAAGCAAAGGACCTCCTTTGCTTTCTTGGCAAAGGAGAGAAACCGTTCGCATGATTAAGTAACTTATTTAGCTTTCTTAATTTCTCAAAAAAGTCAACTTTGTCTTATAATTAGGACCGGAGATAGTATATAATTCAAGCCCTTTCCTTAAAATTTGTATAAATTTTGTATTATATATTTCCTCTTTTTTAATCTCGAATCTCTCATATGTAAGTCTTGACTTCACCCGATTTTAATGGGTAAACTGCTTGTTTTCAGAGAAATAAAACATATGACTTATTTGTAGCATTATAGCTGCAGTTTCATATAAGTATAATTCGTCCCCCTGATCATTATATGGACCAATAATATTTTTGCACTTTAATTTCAAAATCCCATTATAGTTTTTGTATAACCTTTGGGCCGCTCGATATCTCTTGCTGGATTCTATTACTTTATATCTGAGTAACCGGCTAATTCTAATTGAACTTTTTGACTAGGATACCTTTCTCAGGGATTTTTTTTCAACGATGAGGGTTTCAAACTTAGTTCGCCCATTTTATAGTTTAGCTAATCCACTACTAGATCAAGTAACCTTAGGCCTTATT
Organism: Inga oerstediana; assembly: GCA_963210345.1. NCBI lineage: Eukaryota > Viridiplantae > Streptophyta > Magnoliopsida > Fabales > Fabaceae > Inga > Inga oerstediana. The sequence goes on along the minus strand of OY723401.1, from coordinate 62,216,865 downwards.
TGGTTCAACGGAGGGGAAGGGAGAGGAGGTTAAATGATGGGAGGTGGGAGGAGGTAAGGGAATGTTATGAGCTTTGTTTCCTTTGATGGGAGGGAAGGGGAAAATAAGTTTCTTGTTTGGTTTAGAAGGGGAAGGGATTTAAGCTAATTAAATATTGACAAATATGTCATTAGTATATTATTTAGATATCAAAGTTATTATTTCCTAAGTTATAAATCGCAAAAAAACTTGTACCTCACTTATATATGATAAAAAGCCTTATATATATATATATATATTTGAAATGATGATTTTATTAATTTTAATATGTTAACTCATTAAATTTAATATGTTTTTTAAATTTAAATATAAATCTAAATCCTAAATCAAATTATACTCCTAAGATAACAAAGATAATTATGATATAATATGAATATCCTTTCTTATTGAGATACTTATGATCAAGTTAAAAACATACAAACATCTATGAACGATAATGGTCGAGAAATAGCAAACACAAAAAGATGAAAATAAAAGGAAATAGTAAACACAACAAGAATGGAATTTAACATTTGACAGAAGAGTTAAATAGCAAAATTCATTTACTTAAGGTGTCAGATAACAACAGACTAGTTTAAATGGAATTTAACATTTGATAGAACAGTTAAGAATAATAGAACATACATTGGTCGCTCTGGAATTTTCAACGCAATTGGATAGTGTAGATTTTGAGGCATTGAGAGGAAGATTGAGAAACAATTAGACGTTAGAATTAATAAGAAGAACTGTCGTCGCAATTTTCTTTCTTGTTTTGGTATTAAATTCAGATAAGATTCGATGAGATAGATTTATTTTTTAGAATTTTAGTAAGATAGAATTTGATTAGATGGATTTTATTATATATATTTTTATTATATAGATTTTTTAATTTATTTAGCTGATCCTAGTAACAATGAGATAGCTTTTATAATCATATGGGGTAAACTTATGATAATAAAAAATTAATATGGACATTTTAATCAAGATATGATATAATATTTCTCACCCCCTAAAAAAAAGCTCCAAATTAGAAGGGGCAAGGAAGGAGGGCAGGGGAGAATCCCTCCCCTCCCCCCTTTTTTCCCAACTAAACACATAAGGTTTGTTTGGTATGAGGAATTTGGAAGGAGAGGGAGGAGAGGGAAAATTTTTATGAGTTGTATTTAAAAAAATTGAAGAAGTGGGATTTTAAAATTTTAATATAAAGAATATGTAAGATAAAAGAGTAAGAAAACTTAATTAAAAAATTTATAGCCCACTTCTCTCTTTTTTTTTTTAAATCTAACTCAAAAAAATTTTTCCTCCTCCCACTTTCCCTTCCCTCCCTTCACACCAAACAAGCCCTGACTCACACCACAACCATCCCCAATCCCCACCCTTTCCCTCAAAATACCTGAAAACAAACAATGCCTTATGTCCAAAACCCCATTAGACAATGGACATCTATATTTTCCCCAAAAATTGTCGTGTTCAATATGTGTGATCGTGTGGGTGAAATTTGGCTTCTCTTTTTATAGTCTCGCATCTCGTTAACTACAATTGCAAATTTGTTTTATTTATTTATCTTACATCAATAAAAAATGATTATGTTAATATTTTTGAAGAGACAATTTCTTTGCATGACTATTAAGAACCAAACAAAAGGTTTTTAAAAATTGAATAATTTTTTTTCCAAACTCATTGAGAAGACTTGACAAATTAAACCGTTTCTTGAAAATATGTTTGAAAAGGGCAATGAGTTAACAAAATAAACAGCACCTTTGTTAATATATGCTTAAAAGTGCAAGTTACAAAATATGAAAAGAATTGTAGATAATAAATCAAAAAATTGCAAAATAAGTAATATCTTTTATAAATTTTTAAATATTGGGGTTCTTATACAAAATGTTTAAATGAAATTCAATTTAGGAAAAAATAATAACAACAAAGTATTTGCAATAAGCAAATTAATAATAACAATAATAATAATTTAGCATCATATGAGTAATTTAAAAATAAAATAAAATGAAAGGGCTTAAACTAGTCGGCCATTGACTTTACAAAGCCGATCTGCTTTGGCACTTGGTTCTTTTAGACACATTTGAATTTTGAAGATATAAACCTTGAGCCCAACCCTAATATTTTTCAGGCGTAAACAAGCTGTCCCATTTTTCTCACTCTAAGTGAGTGATTTGTAGGTATCTTTAAGCTCAGAAGCATGCCATGCTACTAATAAACCCACTGGGACCCAACTCAACTAAATTTCTTTAATAAAAAATATTAAATGCATAATAATCATTTAAATTTAACTTAACAGATTCAAATCATATTATATATTGAAATCAAAGCATTATATAAAAAAGATAACGAAATTTTTTTTATTTGATATTTATTTTATTCAAATAAAGAACAAACATATCGTACTTATCTATCAAAGTAAGAATGGACCTATATATAGGATAGTTATACATGAATTAGACACCTTTGTGAGAAATCTGTTAAAATTTTTAGTTCCGTCTCTATAATATAAGTAGAATTGTTATTAATTTTCTAACTAAATGAATTATTGGAGTAGAAAATTGTTCTTTTAATAAATACAAACCCCAATAGTAGAAGTGATGATTAAAAGAGATTTGAAAAAACAAAAACTTTACTGACCAATAAGAAAGAAACACGTAGACAAGGCTATGAAGTGGTAAGGTATGCATGGATGCATGCACATGCATGAGCATTGGTATGAGCATGGAACATGAAAAGCGCGTAGGACCCACCCTGATGACGTAAGCAGGCCAAGTGGAGGGAGAGCAAGTAGGGCAGACTTGGATCTCTCTATAGATCAGAAGCTTTCATGTGATTGGGCCACGCGTACCGGGTCGATTCGGACTTGCCTCGGTCGTGAAGCCTAAAGTAAAAATTCTTTATTCTTACATATAATACTATATCACTTTAATTTTATAATACTAATAATAATAAAAATATGAGGATAGAAGGTAGCAATTTTTTTGAGAAAAAGGCATTTTAATATAACTTAAATTTTAAATTGATTTTATTGATAATAAGAATAATAAGATTGATAAAAAAAATCTAACAATTGACAACTTAGGTATTTAAAAAATCATTGATTTGAGATTTTAAAGTTTAAGTGATATTTATTTATTATTTTTTTAATTTTTTTTGTTTTTAATTGATCAGTTAAAAAATTATTTATTTTTACAAAATAATTTTCAGAATAAATATAATAAAAATATTTTAAAAGGATATAGTAATAAATATTTTTTATGTAGATAAGAGAAAATATCTTGGGTAAGCGCGGGTCTTCCACCAGATATTTGCGAGGGTTTCCAGCCACGAGCAAGGCCACGTGTCGAGAGGTAGTGGCGGGACGTGTAAGCAGCACGTCCCCGGCATATGTTCGAGTTCGACGACGTTGTACGGCTCAATGTCTGCTATGCCCCAACTTGATGTCTGAGCACTGCTTTCAAACTTTCTACTATCTTTTTTTATATAGAGTATTTAATTAAATTAAATAATTAATTAATACTCCTTTGGAGTGACGCATACCATTAGGCATTAGCTGAAACGAAGCCGGTCACTTTAATCTTTTTTTTAAAAAAAAAAGAGAAAAAATCACCATAATTACAAAAAAAAAATTTGTTTTGTGATATTTTATTGTGTTTGTTTATGGTTTCAAAAATAATTAAAAATAAAAAAAAATCAAATTTTGTGATTGTTTCGGTAAGCGACTTTAAACAGCTTTTAAAAATAGTTTGATGTTAATATGAGAAGAAATGTCTTAAAAAATACGGAGACACATAGCCACATAGATATCATAAAATTTAAAGCAAATTAATCTAATCACCATTTTGTTTTAATTAAGAAAATCACTCATTTATTTTGAAAACATCCATTTTAATTCAAACTATTAATACCATTAAATTAAATTCTAAAATAACTAAAAATTATATTTTTTATTAAAAACTATATTAAAATAAATCTTCTTTGATACCAACAAGCTATTGATTTTTTTCCAGAACAAACTATATTAAAAAGTACATTTTAATCCAAACACAAGTTTGAATTATGGAAAGTATATATTTTGAGAGAGGTAAAAACATTTTATCTTCTAAGCCTTACGGGAAAAACCCTTGATCAAATCAAAAAAGATAAATCTTGTTCGTTAATTAATTCCTCATCATACTAAATTTTTAACATATCTGTTGATTTTTTGTTTAATATTTATTAATTAACCTTTTAATATTTTAAATAAATTTAAACTAAAATTTAAGTAATTTTTAATTAAAAATATTAACAACTTGATGAAACTTTGCGTAATTTTCTCTAACAAATGTATGTTTAAAAAATATATTTAAAATTTTGAATTATACGTGACATTCTCAAAATTATATTATTTTACAATCTTATAATTTAATTAGATAATCATATATTTGCAAGATATTTTTTGGCCAGCGTATGTACTTAAAAAATTAAGTCATAAATAATTTCAAATATATAAATGACATTGAACATGTGAAATTATTAGAAAAAAAAAATTTTAGAATTATAAAATTAATTATATTTATAACAAAAAATTGAAAATATATATTAATATTATTTTGTTAGCAAAGATATGTAATTAAATTATTATTAAGTAATATTTATATTTTGGTCAAAAGAAAAGACCAACATTGTAAATTAACAGTCAACTAATTGTTAGATTGATAGAAGTGAAATTTGAATGAAAACTAGAAAGGAAGTTTGTGTAATTCATATTTTGATTTCAAGAGATATTCATATAAGCTATTAAAATAAAATGAATCGGCCTCTGTAAGCTAAATTAAATAGAGGGATAGTGAGGATTGTTTACTTTAAAATCTAAAAATTACTAAATAATAAATATTTTTTGTAAACAAAGATCAATGAAAATATCATAAAATTTAAAAGTCACTAAATAATAATACCTTTTTATTGTAACAAAACGTAAAATAGTTTTTTTTTTTTTTATAAAATTACTACATAATAAATCACTTCTATGGTTAGTTGGAGAAAAAAAAAAATTCTTGTAACAAAATCTAGTTGCGCCTTGAGTTTAATGCTATGCTTAGATGAGGTTATAGGCTTGACCGTGGTGTTGACATGTTTTTGTATGTGAGTGGGTTTAAAATGTATAAAACCTAATAAAGTTTTCTATTTCCTTATTGTGGATTATTCTATAGTAAATTATAGGAAAATTTTCAGAAAAAGGCCTTTAAAATTTCAATGTCCCAAATTATATTTTAAAAAAAATTAAATTTATTATTTTTCATTTCACGAACATGCTATATATATCTAGATTCATTTAAAAGTTCGGTTGCAAAGAAATCTCTCCAGTTACATTTTTTTCCAATTGATACATAACTCCCATAAACCAACTTTATGTTATGCATATATAACATCTGATCTTCAAGGTAAAGCCTTTACAATGAATCCCTCTAGACTCTTACATTTATGCATATAAGTCACCTAGTAACACATTTATATTAAAGATCTTATACGCATATAACAAAACTTGATAGAGTTATACACACACAAAAATCTAATTTAAAATGGTATCTAAGTGATGGTTGGAGTTTATCCATATAATAAAGTTGAAAGTTTAGGAAAATTAGTCATTAAGTCGTAAAGATTGAGGACGTAATTTGTGCATGGTTCAAACTTCATGGACATTCTATGTAATTTACCCTTGTTTAGAGAAACTTACCTTGTGATCAATTAACGTTTATGCGTTATTCACACACTTCCATACATTCATTCTAATTACCACACTGAAAGCAACGATGTGCGACATTTCAACAGCTGGGGAAACAAAGGATGATCATTAATTAAACATATGTTTTTTCACTACCACAAAATATTGTATTTGTAGCGCATGTTTTGTGATGCTTATTTAAGAAAATGCTACACTCTGTAGTAGTTTTTTAAGAAAGTGTTACAATAAGTGTATGACCTTCTATAGTGCTTTCTTAGAAAAGCGTTATAGAATATATTTTATTTTTGTGAAAAGATTATTTATAACCTTCCGTAGCCTAGCAAGTATGTGTCCTTCTCTAGCGTTTTTTCAAAAAAGCACTACGGAATTTATTTTTTTCAAAAAAAAAAAAACCTAAAAATTCCCCCTCTCTCTTTTTCTCCCCACTCAGCAGCCCCGCAAACCCTACCAACACTCCACTTAGCTACACCTACCCCTCGCGCCTCCTTTTTTTTCTTACCTTCCACTCTTCGACTCCTCTAAGAAAAGTTTGCCATAGAGCATCACCTTTTATTCTTCATATTTGCCACCGTTAAACCTTAGCGTCTCTGTTGGCGTCGGTGTCAGCGCTCTGAGCTCCTCCTTCCCTCAAGTACCCTCTCTTTCCTTTACTTCATCTTCTTCCTTTTGGTTCTGTTTTGGTCTGTAACAAAAAATCCTCTCTCTCTCTCCTTTAGATTTTGCTTCATGGATCTGTTTTCCTTACCACTGATTAATTTTGAGTTTTTATTTTTTTCCTTCAGTGTTGATATTTTTAATGCCAAATCTCGCAAGTTTGATCTATGTTTTCATCTTGCAAGTCTCTCTCTTGCCAGATATGGTCCTTCTCCCTCTTTTACAGGTCTAATATGTCTCCTTTAAGCATGTATGGAACTGAGAATGTTAAGATTGTTGCTTGTTTGAATAGTGTTTATGTTTGTCAAAAATAAAAAAAGTCATCCATTTGTGTAGTATATGGCTCTTATAATTTTTATTAATAGTATTGAGATTATTGTTTGTTTTGGCTATGCTGCAATGGAATGTAGAGCTTTTGGAAACTGAAGAACTAAGAGTCTACTGCAATAGAGTAATCTATTTGCATTTTTTTTATAAAAAAAAAAAAAAGGATCAGTAAAGAAAGCGCTACAGCTTATGCTTTTTATTTTTTGAAAAAATCTTCAACCGTAGTGTTTTACAAAGCGCTATACCTTTTTTTTTTTTTTTTTTGTAGCGAGAGAGTATTTAGCATTTTCAAAATGCTACAAACTTAAAAAAATAAACGCTATAAATATAATTTTTTGTAGTACTTTTTTTTTTTTTAGTATAATTCACATATCTATTATGTATAGAGATTGTACTTGGTGCCATTCGGGCTATAAGGCCTAGATGTTAATTAAACATATGTTTAAAGACTCACAAGTATAAATATGAACATATTCTTCTCTTCTTTGAAGAAAAGAAAACCTTGCTTATTAAGAGGAACATAATTAGTCTAATCCAAACTGATAATCCCCTAAGTTATTTATCATCAAAATTGTCCAAAAAAACCACACACACACACACACACAATGCATTTATATCTATATTGCCATTTTTGCAACAATACTTTAAGCAGCTAGTAATTGGCTATACATATACAGCAAATCTAGCAAGCATGTAACACGATTCAAAAATATCTTCCATGTGATGCCAAGGAATACCTAACCGTTACATTCTGCCTAACTTGTGTCGCACAAAATCATTGGCACTTTTGCTTTAAATTTTAAATATAGCAGTTGACAATTCTCTTTAAATATAATGTTACTGCTTTTGCTGCACATGATTTATATGTACACTAGCCACTTGTTTGCATATCTAAGTCAAGGATGTTCACTAGATCCCTAACAACTCAAAGAGTTAGGGATCTACCAGATCTTTCAAATTCCAGAGAGAGGACTTCTTAACTGGCGTCCTCCGGAAGAGGGTTTTATTAGAATCGACTTAGATGGTTCGACTGCTAGCGACGGCATGTCAGCCTGTGGAGGAGTCATTCGCGATCATCAAGGTAACTGGGTTTGTGGATTTCAACAGAAGTTAGGAATTTCCTTCCCAACTGCTGCTGAAATCCATGCAATCCATATAGGGCTTCACCTTTGCAAGTAGTTGGGTTTCAAAAGAATCAGACTTTTCACAGACTCACTCCAGGCCGTCCACTTATTGTCAACACATTGTGAGATTGACCACCCTTTGCACGACGTAATTCTTGATACCAAATCCCTAATCTATGTAGACTGGGACTTGAAGATTTTCCATACACATAGGGAGAATACTCGCTGTGCCGATTACCTTGCAAGATCGGCTAACTATAGCAACCTCAGTTATGACGAATTACGCTCACCCCCGATGGAATGTATTAGTCTTTTTGCGTTAGAACGTGGCTTGTTGCCACAAGAACAATCTTTGGGGCCTTGCCCTTGATCTTGTATCTTTTCAAGCTTTGCTTGCCTTTGTATCTCAAAAAAAAAAAAAAGAGTTAGGGATCTAGTGAACATCCTTTTTCTTTAATAATTAATACCAGGGCAAAATGACATTTGATAATCATTATTTTTATAATTTGTTTTCTAGACTTGACAATGAAACAGCTATGTACCATTAATATAAATATAGAATATAAAAACCTTTTTCTTTAGTGTCTGTAACTTATGAATGTAATTTTTTTTATCATTAATTTTTTAAAAAAAATTTCATGTTAAAAGTGACTCGGCCATAAACATTTTTTAAAAATAAAAGTGCCTTTTGAGAGTTGAGCTAATTCCTGTCCATTTGGATCAGTGGTTGACAATCATAATCATGATTTGCATAAGTGACATTGGTTAAAAGTGCCGTTGGTTACTTGTAGTCAATCGTGATTTCTATTTGCATATTTTTTTCACAAGTGACTTTAATAATTATGATTATATTTGGATTTCATTTATTAAGAGTACATATGAATGAATAATTACCAAAAAGGGTATGAATTTTGTAAATTTATATTCAACAAAGGAAATAAATGAAATTGAAAGAAAAATTATACATGTTGAAGTATATTTCTGAGAGCATATTATGGGTGTAAGATCCTCTCCTTAATAATAATATAATATTAACTTATCTTTAAGAATTACTCATTTCATTTTTTTTTTAAAGAAAGAAAGATTACTATGGTAGAAAAAAGGTAAAGTAACTATTTGAAAACTCTACCATGGTAATAAAAGATTTAAGTCATTACCATGGTAGAAAAGAGTTCGATAACTATTTGAGGACTCTACCATGGTAATAAAAGATTTAAGTCATTACCATGGTAGAAAAGAGTTCAAGTAACTATTTGAGAATCCTACCATGGTAATAAAAGATTTAAGTCCCTACAGTTATCATATCAAACATTTCCATTTCAAAACCAAGATCACCCAACTTTATATGATAAACAGAGTACGAAGAGGAATTTAGAGTTTACAAAATATGGTCCCTAATAAGTGGCAATATACATTCATTCAACACATAATAAACTACAAGAGGCTATAGAAATATATCTATGCCTCAGGAGCTCCTCCCGACATTCCAGCAAGAGAATTATCACCTGAAAAATGTTAAATTAACGGGGTGAGACAAAAGCCTCAGTAACCAGCTATCCGACTCATTACACATGCTAACATGTGTTCATGAGATGCTAAGTGGAACAATTTATATAAAAATTCAATATCACAGTTTTATACATAAATTTCTTATTATAATTCCCATTGCCTCCCATCAATCCAACCGAACCGCCTTATTTCCACGCGACTAAACCCATGGGCTAAGTTACTAACCATGTGACTGGCCACTCAAAAAGCTCACCGGTCACGTCATGAGGATCGGCCAAACCCTCAGAGCACGTGCCCCGGACCATGGGTCTTTCGGTGTCGCAGCCCCTCATTGAAACTGGTGGGGCAGTCCCTCATTGAAACTGGTGGGACAATAAACAGCCAACCATCGTGCACTAATGGAGGCTATACCACATGGTAAAATAATATACTCCATCTTATCCCAAACCCATTATCACAATAATTTATCAATAATTATTTCAATGGGATTTTCCCAAATATATACATAATTTTCTCATTTCAAATCATAAAATTCCACAAAGCTATTTTATATCAAAATATTTCACAATATAATGAAAACTTTCTCAATCACAATAAACCTTTACTCATTGGAGTAAATATCAAAATACTCACAAACAACATATCAGCACAGATAATAAGTGGAAAGTGGTTACCTTTCACCAAAGCAAAATTATAATCACAAGCTTCTAATCCAAGAGCTCAAATATACGCCAAAAATCAATCTACAATAATCAATTTATAAAATGGCTAAATTATAAATCATCATCCTAAAAAAAATCTAAATCGATTAAAATCTCAAGAATACCTCTAATAATCCAAATAAATTATTTAACCTAAATTTAATCGGTTAAAAAAAACCTAATATAGAATTATTCATAGATTAGTTATGTAAAGATTTCATTATAAAATTATATGCTAACTAAGTAACAAAAGTAACTTGATTAAAATTAACTATTAATTATCCTCTACATTTCTATAGCCTCGTATTAACAAAACTCAAATTTATCCAAAATCATAATCTTAAAATTTTCTCTAATCATCATAAAATTATTACCATAAAAAAGAGAAAATTATTTAGAACATTTCCATAAAAATAATTCTAAGATAAGAAGTAATATTGAGTACCTTATCGATCTCCAAAGATATAAAAATACTCCTACTAATGCTTCACTCTACACCTTTCTTCATACTTGAAGTGTGTGAAGTGAGGACGGGGGAGAGGGGGTATTTATAATGCTCCCCGCCTCTTGAAACTACGGATGCCTTCCGCAGTTTCATTTAATGATTGTGGGCGCCTGCCCACAATCTGTGTTGAAAATGGTGGGAGGCCTTTTGTGCCTCCCCCAGTTTTCAACGTTGTGGGCGCCGTTGGCGCCCACAACTTTTTTTTTTAAATATATATATATATATATTTTATTATTTTATAATATTTATTTATTTATTATTATTATTAAATATATATATATATATATTTATTATTTTTTTAAAAACATATTTTAACTAAATCCCTCTTTTCTTTTTATCCAAAAATTACTATTAATTTCATAATTATCTCTAAATAAAAATTAGGATGTTACACTGGGACTTATCATTATTACATGATTTAATTTTTAAATATAAAAATAAATTGATAAATATGATCATTAATTATTTTGCTAGGATTGCACCATATTATCCAATCAAGTTTATTTCTTCAATAAAGCTATTTACATTTTCATGATTATATCTAATAATAAAGATAATTGAATATTAAAAAATTATTATTAAATATGATTTAATAAATGACATAATATTTAAATATTATTTTTATTTTATAATTTTTATTATTTAAAATAATTTAAAAATTCATGTTAAGTAATGGGCAAAACAATATTTAAAATGATATTATTTGAGCTGCTTTAGTTAAGAAATATTATGCAAGATATTTGGAGAGAATTTTGGAGAAGGAATCAGAGGGTAAATTGGAGAAATTGTTGTTAGGAAAGTTTAATTCAGGATTTTCCAATTGCATAAACAACCCCTTTATCACTTATACTCAACGTGCAGTTGGAGGATGAAATCACGATTCATCAGAGTTGATCTGGATTATTAAAAAATCACTCAAATAGGACAATCGGGATTTATAATTACTTTCTTAATTTCAATAAGGCTTATCTGAGCTCCCAACGCTTAACCAAACATGTGCATTACCAATTCAATTGACGTTTACCAACTTGTACTACATGTATACTGCTCAATGGGTTTGCAAGTTTTTTTTTTTTGTTTTTTTTATAAACAATGGGTTTGAACTTTAAATATATACGTTTTTTTAAAAATATATTTTGAATAAATAATTCATTATAAATTATATTAATGTATTATTCTTAATGATTCAATGGCAAGAGAATAGTTTTTTAGTTTATGACTCAAATTAATTAATAGAAATGTTGGCCCAAAAATAAAGTAAAAACGTGAATTATTATAGGGAGTAGTAATGTAAATTATCAATATTCATTCAACAACAAAAAATATTCCCTCTAGTCCTAAGCATAAGAGTTAGTAAAGAGGTTTACATTAGTTTTAAAATGTAAGACATCAATCTGCTTTGTCTTCTCAATTAATAACTTTTCCTAAATTTTTATCTTATTTTTTATTTGGTTAAGGGTATAATTACTTTCGAGGTTTATAGCATACAAGATTTGCACCTTTTCTAACAAATCTGCTTTTTGAGAATTGAACTTTTATTATTGATAGTATATATTAGAGGTTTTTCGCCAAGAGAGTAATATCCGATGCGAATAATTAAAATGGCTACTTTGAAAAAAAAAATCAAAATATTGGCAAAAACAATCAAAACACACTTTTTATAAAATTAATAGTTTTTTTAATATATGTAAATTATTTATCTGGTTCTTACGTTGATAGAAGTATTGATTTGCACGTTATGCTGATACATTGATCCATGGACAATTTTCCCATTAGTTAATGGTGGAAGAGACATCACTTAGTATGCTTGACCATATTAGGCATACCCTAATAGGTTGCTTTTATGTTGAGTTATTTGGCATATATCCCAGCTTTTGAACAATTGTGCTCTTTTTTCTAATATATTCTTTCTTTTGTCAAATGTAGGAATATTAATTAATATTATTTTTGTGATTAAAGTTGATAGTGGTGCAACTGAATAATAATCAAACACGTTCCTTGATGATCAGTGGACGCCTGAAAGGTACATCCACCGTGAATTCCACTTGTCGAAAAGCGATTCTATTGAATAAATTAAATTATATTTAAAAGTAAGTTTATTAATAAAATAATTGAAATAAAGGCAAATTCATGTCGCCCAAGTCAGTGGAAATGATAACTTTGAGGTTACAATTTATTACTTTTTAATAACCAATTAGTATATATCGTGAATAATGATAATACTCCGGCAAAAAAAAAATGATAATACATGTGCTTATTATGATGATGATCACACATATGCATATATTATTATTATTTAAAGATCAACCAAAGAAGTACAATAGTATGTTCTTTTGAACTGCTGCAATGCTTAGCGAGAGAGAGGATGAGACGTTGATAAAAGGCGAATTCTATATCTTGAGTGTTCATGAAATTAAAAAATACTCCAGCACAAAGTGAGAATGTTTATTTTGGTCTTATTAATAAGTAACATAATTAATTTTTTTTATACGAATGTACAATTATACCTTTATTTATTATAATATAATGATTTTGTTTATGTGGTATTTTGTAAATTAAATAGAGATAAAGTTAGAAAGTTATTAAATTTAAAGAAAGAATTAATGAATTTTAACATTTTTTTTGTGAGTGAATAATACGCTGGAAGTAATTTATAAATAAGCACATAAGAATATATAGTGTGCACTATTTTTAAGTATATGTGAATTACAATTGCAAGTTATCTCAATCTCAAATTCACAAAACCCACGTGACTCACATGGCTCACGTTCAAGTTATTGCCAATGTCATCCACACAACTCATGCATTAAATACTTCGTGTACCCTAATGTTCTGTTTGGTAGTATGGAATTGAAAGAAGGGAAGTGGAAGTAGAAGTGACTTCCACCCTTTACAATGTTTGATACCATGGAAGTGGGCTCCTGGTGGAAGTGACTTCCATCAAAATCGATGAAAGTCACTTCCATCGACCAACCCTTGGAAGTGGTTGCCACTTCCACTTCCTTGGTCATTTTTCCCCCATTGCCCTTTTATCCTTTCTTCTTTCGTCCGCTAGCGTCCATCGTGCTCCACCGCAACGGTGATGGTGCCGACGGAGATGGTCATCCGTCTTCTTCAAGCTCCATCTCCCCTTCCCCTCTCAACCTGTCATCTTCGCCATCCTCACCACTTCTCCGTGCGCCGCAATCGTCATTCGATCTTCCGCCGCCCATCCTCTATGATCTCCAGTGTCCTCATCTCCCGCCTTCCACGATCTCTAGACTCCAGAGTATTCTTACTCTTCTTCAACAAGGGTCATTTTTAGGTAAGTTTCATTTTTGTTTTCTCCATTCCATGATTTTCATCTGTTTGCTTCAACCCTAATGAACACGACTTCGATTGGTTATCAGATCTGCAAGCTTCTTCGTCCTCATCAGATCTGCAAGCTTCTTCACCCTCTATACCCAGTGGCAGCAAAAGTTTGTTGATGATCCAAGTTCAGCATTGTGCTTCAAGATGGTTTAATCTGGGTTTTTGGTTCCCATTATAAACATTGATTTCGATTTTGATTTCTATTTAGGAGAGATTTTGGTTCACTGTCCAAGCTTTTTTTCCTGCGATTTTGGTTGCTCTGATTTCGATTATAGACATTATCGCTCCTTCTATTGTTTGTTTCTGGTTTAAGCTTCGATTTCTGGTTTTCTTTGATCAAGAAACTTTTTGAAGTCGATTCTCTCTAGTATCTGCATGCTTGGACATTGTTGTGATTAACTTGGATTATATGGATTGGAGTTGGTAGACTTTCAAGTGGAAATTTTGAGCTCTCTTGGTTGTTCTTGATGATGATTGAGTTTTGATTATGTGGTGATCATGTTTATTTGTTTGGGTTTTGCTTCAATGGTTCTTGTGATCTGGGTTGAATCGGGTCTCGCAAAGATTTTTTTTTTTGTTGAAGGACAGTTTGGTATTTACATATTTTAAATACATATTTTAAGTAAAAATTATATCTCACTTCCATAGTCATACCAAACACACTTTTATATCTCACTTCTATCTCCAGTTCCACTTCTACTTCCACTTCCACTTCCATCAAAAACTCTTCCATGATACCAAACGGGGCATAAATCTCTCACTGACTCTCTGATGTGGGACTTTTTTTTTTATAGTAAAAAAAACCAACAAAAAAAAGAATGTAGGTGGATCCTTAAACCCATGTTTTATGACACAAAACACATATACACAAGTACAAATATAGATACATTCCCAAAATGGAAAATTATTACTCTCCATCCTAAATTTAAGATTTAAATAATTAATTTACATATATAAAAAATTAATTAAATTAGTTATTTATAAACAAAATATATTGATTTTCTTAAAATACGCCTCTAATCATTTGTATTAGACACTACTTCTATTGAAAAAAAAACTCTATTTACATATTGTATAGTTTTTTTTGGGGGGGGGGCCCATAAATTTAGAAACTAGAATTAATGGTTTAAGATGTTACATTTAATTAGAACCAAAACAAACACCTCAACTAGATATTTGGGATCCAAGGAGTAGTCTAATATGAACGAAATCATTCTAAAATCATAGAGTATATCGTGTATAGATTTGTCAACATAATGGCTTTATTCTGTATAAAGTGAAGCTATATATGTATGTATGTATATGTATCTTATAGCAAGATGCATAAATATCTTCATATATGAGATGGGAAGAAATACAATATATATACACTGAAAGTGCCTAACTCATATCGCACAAAATTCTCTTATTTTGCAACAACATTAATAGATGAAGCACATACGTATAATTAATCACGTACGATTTCTATAGATTCATAAAAAAATATCTTCATACGTACGATGTAACCATGCAAAAATATCTTCATGTTGTGAATAAAAAGTTATGCACCACTGTTACTGCCAAACTCTTGTCGCACAAAAATTCCCTTGTTTTGCAACAAACACTAAAAGCTGAAGTAAATATGTAATTGATCACAGACTATATATATATGTATGTATGTATGTCTATGTATATCCACTTATATGTAGTTACACTATGAGTTGTTGCAAGATAGATTCAAAAATATCTTCATCACATGGCTTCAAGAAATACCGAACTTGAATTATAAGTGCCTAACTCTTGTCTCACAAAGTTCCCTTATTTTGTAACACCACCAAATAAAGCTGAATTGTATATGTACGTAATCGATGGTCACAGGCATGTGATCTGTGTGAGTATTTGTGTTGTGAAGCTAGGGTTTTAAAAATATCTTTGATCATGTGATGCCATTTACCTTACTGTTGTCACATAAAAGTTGAACTTTTGATATAAACGTTAAGTATCTTACTGGGTTCATTATTTCATCAGTGAATTTACTGATACTATTTTTGTTAGCGATGTGTGTCAATTAATGTAGTAGTAATCCTTTACGTGGGACGTCACATATATCTGCATGTGTAGTAAAGCGTTCATGATGAATCTAACAACTTAAGAGATGATTTAAAACTTGTTGCCCATGTGCTATGATAAATGGATATGATACGACGTTGATGCCTGCATTTTTTTAAAAATATGGGGGTATGATATAATCTTTGATCCATGTTATAAAGATTTGACAGAATTTTATGTTAGTTGTTGAGGGCCATACACAACCCTCGTTTTTTACATGGGTTTGGGATAGGGACAGGCTATAAATATATTTGGAATCAATTATACAAAAAAAGATGATGAAATTGATAGATATGTTAATCATGCAATTCATCAAGTTGGGTGGGCTAAACGGAGAGAGAGACCTATAGTGTTATTAATAAGTTGGGTGGGCTAAATAGAGAAAAATATTTAATAAGGTAATAATAAGACCTGTAGTGTTATATATTGTAGTGATGAATGTTGAGCTTTAGATTAAAGGTGCAACACAAGTATAAAATATGGGCAGTTGAGACGAGAATATTAAGATGAATTTGTTGTTATACAAGAAAAAAAAAAGATTGGAACAAAACACATATGAGAAACAGTTGGAGTGGTATCTATTGAATAGAAAATGATAGAAAATTGTCTGAGGTAGTTTGGATTCATACAAAGAAGGTCACTGGATATGTGAATGAGGATAGTGGATCAAGTTCTATGAAAAGGGAAAGGGAAGGATTGTAGATAACACTCAATAAAATTATTGAGCGGGACCTCTTGATAAACAATTTGTGCAAAAGTTTAATTATATTGTTGATAAAAACACAATTACTTCGTAGAGTCTACATAGGCGATATCATCTATCAGGATAAGACTTGTTAGGATACAATATATTTAGGGTGTGTGTGTGTTAAGTACCTTAATTACTTGATTGGCATTTGCTTTTTTACTTTCAGTGAACTTATTGATACTATTTTGTTAGCTACGTGTCAATTAATGTTGTAGACATCCTCTACGCTGAACGTAATATATATCTGCGTGTGTAGTAAAGGGGTTCGTGATGAACAAGAGATTATTCGAAACACTTCTTACTTGCTGCATGTGTGGGTATATATATATTACTCCATCCCTGTAAAAGCTAGATAATTAATGTATAACTATTAAGAAAGTTTTTTTTGTCAACAATATAAAGGAAATTAGCTAACCTATTAATTTATAATAAATGTGTTAGCTAGTTTCCTTAAAACACCTCCTTAGTCATTATCCCGTTGATTGAAGCTTTGTTAATATATGTGATCAATAGAAATAATTTGGAAAAAGTTATAAGTTTTTGGATTCAAAGTGAATTTAGGTTTTATATATATTTAAAATCAAAACAAACCCTATAACTAGCTTTTACATTTAATATTATTTATTATTATATTTAATGTTATAATAATATTTTTATATAGCATTAAATCTTAACCATTGAAACTTGATATAATAGTGGAGACATTCAATAGAGAGGAAATGAAGAGAGATCAATAGAGACATTCCTTTCCTGATATATCATGCATGAATAATATCGATGCAAGTTATGTTAAGGAAATTAAAACTTTGTTAATTTGTTAAAAATGGAAAATAATGATTACTTCAATTAATACAAAACCATTCATTACTATATCATTATAGTAGTATTTTTGTCAACATATATAATGCCTTTATAGATTTTCCTATTTTGCAATAACATTCAGAGACGACTTAATCTATTAAGTATATACGTAATTAATCATAAGCAATGCTATAAATATTAAACAGATTCAAAAATATCTCGATGAAACGATGTCCGCCAACAAAAATATCTTATACATGATTCCAAGAAATACCAAACTATTGTCCCAAATATTTCCCTCATTCATTATTATTCAACAATACTGGGAAGCCAAAGAACATGTAATTGATCAGAGTCTATATATAGAAACCCTAATAACTTAGCTTGCAACTAGATTAAAAAATATCTTTGTGAAGATCGATGTGAGATGAAGAAAAAAATATCAAACTGTCATTACCAAACTCTTGTCGCACAAAGTTGAACTTTTCAGGCATTCAACATGATAGAGATTGAATGTTGAATTATTGAACTTCTTTTGCTTTAAATGTTATAAATGTATCTCACTAAATTTTCCTTTTTTTGTCATTGAATATAATTATTCTATTTTTTTAGCCATGTGTATCATATAATGTCACCTTTTAATATGTTGCACGTGATATGTTCACTGGTTGCATGCAACGTGAAGGATATGTGCACAATTTGAGAAGATTTGAATGATTTTTTTGTGAGGTGTAAATTGTAGGCTGCATGCATGGAAGCCGTAAACTGGATATTTTTTTTACGTATGATTTCGAGTTTTAAAACTTGTAAATGAAAAAAAAAAATTATTGAAAAAAGTTCTCTCTTTTATAAACCAACATGACTCTTCTTCTTAATATCAGATGCTGAAGGGTGATTTTAAACAGCTTCATGATAAAAAGAAATTACGTTGCTCAAAAGAATTTCATTATTAATAAGCTTATTTTGATGTGTCTAAATAGTGTGTACCGAGCTATATATAACTGGCCTTTTATTTTTTTTTGGTTATGTATGCATATGGCATGTGTATATTTTGATTATATAAGGAGATTTTGAACCAATTAAGTTGGACCTCTTAGTTAATACAATGATGTGGTTTGACTCATATATGTAATCGACCCCATCAAATAAAATATAACTTGTTATTACTAATTATAAGATATTTTGACTCTAAACATTACCCATATCGCATCACACTTTTATTATCTTTGTTAGTTTGAAATAGGGATAAGGTCCAGTTTTACTTCGGAAGTAACCACTCTGGAGCGTTGGGTATCCGGAAATTTTTAGGCTAGCATTTTTGCCCTAGAAATAACCAAAAGGTAGCAATTTCACCCTGACTGTTAGTCAATGTTAAGTTTGACTGTTAAATAACACATGCCACCCCCTAGAAATCAATAAGCCATCTCATTACCACCTCACAACCACGTGGCACTAAATATTACACTTGAAAATTTTTTTAAAAAAAGCCGCACTCTCTCCCTTTCTCTCCCTCTCGTCATAGCAACCCAAACAGGCTTCTTCTCTTCACATCTGAGCTTCACCCACCGCCGCTCCCTCCTCTTCATTCTCCATGACTTCGGCTACCAAATCTTCAGTGAAATCACCGATCAAGGGGAAGAGAGAGGTCGTGAGTTGAACGATTGAGTAGACCAGAGCCGCCTTTTGAGAGTAGCTTCATCATCATCTTTAACACGAGAACCAAGGATGAGATCAAGCGGAGGTGCAACGAGAACCATGGATGAGATCAATCAGAGGCACCATGAGCTGAAACGATCAATAGGACCAGATTCTCGTTTTGGGAGTAGCTTCATCTATCTGCCGACTATGGTGGGTGTTTGGGTCTTTATTCTTTCTCAACTGATGATCTAAAGCTTTATCCATTTGAACTATATTTCCCAAAATCCGTTTTCGTCTCTCTGTGATTGTGCTTTGAATCCTTAAGATGGTGAAGAGATGGTTTCTCTTTATTTTTTTGGGTTTTATCTAAATTTTGCTTATGGGTTCATGGATTTGTTGATATCATTTCTTGTTGGCATGAGCTGGTTGGTTGATTCTGGATTTATCTCTTCGTCTTGAGTGTTGCTCTGTGATTTTTTGATGTTGCTTTGATTTTGATTTTTGTATGTTGCTATGATTTTTGATGTTGCTCTTCTTACTTTTTTGATGTTATCCCTCTTTTTTTCTTCTTTGTAAAATCCTTATGGGAAGAATTGCACTAAATATGATTGGTTTGGTTATACTATGAATCAAGACATAGTGGGAGGAAGACAACAACAAGAAACAAAATTTTTTTATGACAGTGAGCATTTTTTGAAAAATCCTCATGGGAAGAATCGCACTGAATAAGCAATTTCCTATTCTTCATACTTCTTTTGGGAGTTTCAGAGAGCTTCAGATTTGTTGCTTGATTGGAAGTGATTGGCAAGAGAGTGTAAAGAACCTCTAGAGAAGAATGGAGTTATAGAGTTCATTATTGTTTATCATTCTGATTTTCAGGGTCTAACTGGCAAGACAATGTGCTTTTTTTAATTATTCCATATGTAAATATTAAGTGATGAGGTGGCTTATTGAGTGACATTTGGAGTGCCACGTGTCATTTAAAAGTCAAAGTTAACATTGATTAACAATCAGGGCGAAATTGCTATCTTTTGATTACTTCCAGGGTAAAAATGCTTCTCGAAAACTTCCAGATACCCAGCGTTCCTAGGTGGTTACTTCCGGGGCAAAAATTGACCTAATCCCTTTAAAATATATGACACAATAACAAGTCCAATCCACTAGATGGAGTCAGTTATATGAATTACTGCCAACGATAAAAAATACTGTTTACTAAAAGTTCCCTTTCAATAATTTCATCAGAAATTTTCTTTAGTCTTCATCTCTATCCCTTTTTAGAATATTTCACACTATCTGATATACTCTCCTTAGTGGTACCTCCAACCGCCTTCTTTCAAAAATTTTATTATATTTTAAAAGAATATTATCAACAGTATTCTATATATAGATCATATATATATAGTTTTAGAATTTGATGTAATTTATATTAAGGGATTTACATAAATTGACTCAAACTCTATGCAGATTTAAAATGATTACAAGAAGCAAATCAACATTTTCTTTACTAATTTTTCTTACAATACATATGCGCTTCACATGAGTCCAAACCCCAACAAATATCTAGCACAGAACACGATACAAGTCGAATATTTAAGAGGGAAGAGACAATAGGGACAAAAATAGCAGGCATTATTTATAATAAAAGACCTAAAAATTATAAGAAAAATTGTGAAAAAATCCCTCATTGGCAACTTATTTATCAAATGGGACCTTCGCGTGCAGATTATCTTTCACGTGTGCAGAATATCTTCCCTGGTGTGCAAATGATCTTCCCTGTGTGCAAAATTCTTCCCTATACATATGTAAAAATCTTCCCTACGTGTGCAAAAATCATTCTTCCGTGTGCAGATATCTTCTCTCCATGTGCGAGATATCTTCCCAGGTCCCATTTAACAAATAAGTTGTTCATGAGGTCTTTTTTACCAATTTTCCCAAAATTATAAGTATCAAAAAATTAAAACGATTCAAATATTGCCATTTTTCTTTAATTTTTAGTGAAATTTTTTTCCTACTAGTTTCAATGAAATATATGAAATTTATTATGTAGTTTTAATATTGTTAGTATTTCTTTTGCAAATAAATATATTATATGACAACTAAGAAAGGTTCAGTATAGTTCACGGATAGTTGAGACTCTTAAACATGTCAAAGGTTCTATTTTTTATTATGTGTGTGAAAAAAGATTTTATTGGAAAAAGCCAACCTCATTTTTGTAATCTCTACGTGCACCTAAAAAGAGATTATTAGTTCTTTGTTGTGGGTCGTGAGATACTCATGATAAAAAAAAATGACAATATATAGACAGTACTCATTTTTTCAATGCAACACTTTGGTGCTGATGTTATATTAATAGAGTTGACATTTAATTTAAATAATTTCTATTTATTCACTTCAAATTAAAATATATTTTGTCAGCAAAATTGAGAAAGTTTGTAAGTATTATTGGCCTTTTTTAAAATGAAAAATTACTTTATAAAGAAATATTTTAAAATTATAATATACATTTTTTGTCCAGGATATGTTTTTTAAACTTTGCATTGTTGTAAGAAATTTCTAAATGTTGCATGCTTTTAATTAAGACTAGTTAGTTTTAAAACTAAAGAAAAAACACAATCAAAAATCAGATTTAGAAATAATGAAATAACAGTGCTACTCTATTTCAATGATCATATGTGATTTTACATATGGTCACTCTATTTCTAAATTTTTGAATACATGTAAATTGAATTCTATATCTTGATGCGGTAACATGCAAGAGAGAAAATGATACCAAGAACATTGATAGTAATGAGCCTATTTTAAATTTTTAATTAGCTACTTACATATATTTTAATTAGTTTTTCAGTCAATAAATTACTTCATTTATTAATATTGATTTAATATTACCAAGGTACAAAAATAAAAAAGATAACTTATCAAAAATTATAAAAAACACTATTAAATTATCAACAAAAGCCTATCATAGTTGGTAGATTTTTAGATTCCTTAAATATAATATCTTGGATTGCTGAGGATATTGCCCTGGATTCTACAAAAAAAAAAAAAAAAAAAAATACAACAGTATATGAAGTGCACCTTTTGTTATAATAAAAATTATTTTTATATAACTAAAAAATTTAGAAAAAAATCACAAAAGTATTATGTTTACAACTACACTTGAGCATTGAATGACATAGGCATGGTAGATGATCCATATATCATTGGTTTCTCTCTACTTTTCTCCCCTCTTCTTCTCTACTTCTCATTTCTACCATTAAATAAAACTAGCTTCAAAAATTAAATTCAATAATTAAAAAAAAAATCCATTATATTCTCTCTTTATTAAATTTGTGAAATACAAATATTTAATATTTTGTATTTATTTATATAGTTTATTACAATATAATATTTTAAGTTGGTTTTATATCATGTTAAAACTCAAACATTTAAATTTGTAATTTAATTCATTTAATGAGAAGCATAAAGGAACAGGGGAGACGAGAGAGTAGGAACAAAGTTACGAGTATTGTTTTTGAGTTTAAGATGAGAGTGAGACCCACTATATTTACTTATTACTTTCTATAAATTATACACTCTTTGGTTTTAAAATGTAACAATTAGATAATTAGCAAATTTACAATGATTCAAGAAATTGGTTTAGTTAGTTCTTTGAAAAAAAAAAAGTGTATTGATTTCCCTAAATTATCTATTCTAATCATTTGAATTGTGAACTAACTAACCTCTATGCAAAATCTCTTTAACATGTCTGAAAAGAAAAATCTCTTTAACACGTGTAATTAATAGAAAGGGTTTCACGATGGCCAAAAAAAAAAGAAAAAGAAAAAAAAGGAAAAGGTTTCACAGCAATTAATTATCTCACATACCCCCAACTCATCCTCCACAGATAAAGGTCTTTTTTAAAAACAAAGTATATTTTTTTATACTTTTATTGCCTTTGATAAATTTAAACCAACTTTAACTCTAAGGAAAAAGATAGAAAAATACTATTTGAACTTCAAAATCCCGTTGACAAGAATAGTAATGGGACTGATAAGAATGATAATGAGATTGACAACGCAAATCTTTGTTAAATGACTAATTTGAAAATTTGAAGTTCAAGTGGTATTTTTTTGTCTTTTTCCCTTAACTTTATCTATGTAAACTAGTTACTCCCTTTCTTTTTTTTATATATAAGGTCATTTTAATTAATTCATGAAATTCTGAAAAACAATTAAAATTAGTTAAAAATAATAAGTATATGAAAAATGTAAGTTGTTTTCTAAAAATACCACTACTTATAAATGAGAAAGAGAGAGTAATAATTAAAAAAAGGATGAAAAAGAATATATGTGGAATAAATAATGAGAAAATAATTGAGGGTAAATTAAATAAAAATGTATTTATTATAGAGATAAACTCAAAAAAGATATTATAAAAAGGAACAAGTCTATTAAAAAAAAAACTCTTATATATAAAGACTGAGGAAGTATTATTTCTTTGCCAGTATGCAATCTAGTTATTTGTGTCTTTTATATGTAAATGAATACTATAAATTTAAATTCATACATTTAAGACAAAAACAAATCTACCCACGCATTCTTACATTTAGGAAAGAAGCGAGTAATTATTAATTTAAGTGTTCTTTTGATGCTCCCAAAATCACTCTTCATGCGACAAAATCTCTCACACTTATTTTTACCCGTACATTGTAAAATCAATTCTCCACCATTTTTTCTCCTCTGCTTCTATGATATAAAAAAAAAATTAGTTTAGTTAGTTATTTACAAAAAATATATATTCATTTTCCTAAACTATTCATAAATAAAAGTATTTTTGAGAAACATAATATTTTTTTTATACATTTATTGCCTTTAATAAATTTAAGGGAAAATTCCAAAAAAATACACTCAAAATATACAAAGGACAAATCAGTACAACGAAATTTAGAAATTCCAAATCAGGCGGGTGTCAGAAAAAGGAGGAATCTGTCATTTTGAAATTTCGGCCAAATTACGAAAATGCCCTTAGCCCTCAGTCGCAATAACAACATAGGAGTTGTTAATGGCGAATCATCAGTTGTTAATGGCGAGGTGAGTGTTGTTATTGGCCCTGAAACTTGTTAAGTGTTGAAAGAAGAAATTGGAGTTGTTAATATCGAATCCGAAGTTGTTAATGGCGAGATATGTGTTGTTATTGGTCCTGAAATTTGTTAATTGTAAAAGAAGAATTGCAGTTGTTAATACCGAATCCAAAGGTGTTAATTCCGATGATCATGTTGTTATTCTGAAGTGTGCATGAAGGGCATTTTCGTAATTTGACCGAAATTTCAAAATGACAAATTGCTCTTTTTTCTGACACCCGCCTGATTTGGAATTTTTGAATTTCGTTGTACTGATTTGTCCTTTGTATATTTTGAGTGTAGTTTTTTGGAATTTTCCCTAAATTTAAACCAACTTCAACTTTATCTGTGTAATCTAGTTATTATTTTTTCCCAGTATGCAATCTAATTATTACTTATTTTTTTTTGGTCAAAATTTTATTACTTATTTATATCTTATACATGTAGGATGAATAATATAAATTTAAAGTCATACATTTAAGACAGAAAAAAATCTATCTACGCATTCTTACATTTAGGAAAGCAGTAAGAAATTATTAATTTAAGTGTTCATTTGGATGCTCCCAAAATCACTCTTCATGCGACAAAATCTCTCACACATATTTACCAGTACAACACAAAATCAATTTTCCGCTACTTATCCAAATTGACATTATAGTTGGTTTTTATTTATGGTAATGAATTAATGATTGATTTAGTTAGATGATGAATGCGTATTATGTATGTATGTAAGAGTGCATATCCATGTGCAAGGATGTGTATAAATAGAGGCATGCGATGTGGAAAAGAATAGTGTGGAAATAAGATGACGTGACAATGAGCCTCTAAGGTGAGAGGAAAATATCATCGCCACGTATGATCCCATTCCATCGCTTCTCGCTTCTCAGCCCTCCTAAAGATCTTCTCTCTCTCTCTACTCTCTCTCTGCCCCCTCCTCCTCCTCCACCACCACCTCTCAATCTTCAATCAATATTTTCATGCACCCCCAAATATTTTCTTTCTAGAATCACTCCTAATTTCTTTCTCTCTCCATTTTCCCGGATTGTCCGTCTCTTCCCCGAAATTTTTCTTTGACCACGGATCAGTTCTGCGAACTGCCACTGCACTGGTATTTATTTATTTATTTTTAATTTTGTTTTGAGGCTTTTGTTGCATTTTTTTTGGTGAGCGGACTGTTTGTTCTTCGTTTTGGTTATTCTTTCTAAGGTGTTTTGTGATTATTATGGTATTTTTTGGTTTTCTTTCTGGATTAATCTGAGCTGAGCTGAGATATTTGGGTGAATATTTTTGTTTCTGTTTTGAGTTTTGGAGAAGATATTTGCTTCATTTCCCACGGAGTCTCGTTCTCATTCTCTGTTTCTTTTGTTCGGATTGGAGATTCTTGTTGCGTTTGGCTGAGCTCTGATTTCAGATATATCTCCTTATTGATTTTGATATTTTGAAAAAATAATTCGTTTATTTTTTCTGGGTTTACAGGGAAATCAAACATAGGAAATCACAAGTGGAAGGACTCATTCTGTTGAGCAACGTACTTTTTTTTTGTAGTAAGCTGTTGCAATTTTCAGGGAGATGCATTTTGCTGCGTTCTTATTTGATTTTATTTATTTTTGGTTTCAAAATGCTTTGAAAGATTGATTTGTATTTTTTTGTTTGTAAAATGTGAAGGTTAAAATATCTCTGCATCCTGAACGGGGAATGTTGAATTACCATATTTGACTTTTGATTGGAAGCTGGTTTATGCTCGACTTTGGATAGTTGGTTCTGGCATTGAAGGCATAAGGAAATACCTAGGAACTAGATATTTCCTTCAATGGCTGCTTCCAGTGAAAAGTGGATTGACCGCCTTCAGTTTTCTTCATTGTTCTGGCCTCCTCCACCGGATGGTCAGCAAAGAAAGGTATCTTGTTAATGCTTATTGTTTCCTTAGTTATTCTCTTCTGAACTACTTTTATTCTTAGTCCAGGGAGGTGACTTATCAGATGCATTATATTTTTAGTAACCCAAAATCTGCGCATGTCTTTACGTAGAATAATATTTCAATCTTCATGATGAAGCATTTGATGGAGATTGTAAAAGAAAGGAATAATATCTCAAGACCTTTCAGTTATTTTGAAAGTTCTGCATGAATAATTTTGAGAGAGACTGGGTTAAAATGGTGTCATGTTACACTATATATTATCTCATGATTATAATAGCTTTGAATATTTTGAACTGAACATAAATTTGGTTGTATTGTTATCAAAGTCAATAAAATATCCTTTCTCAAGAGTAACTACGTTTTCAAAATAACTTTTGTTGCCTGATTCTGATTTTGGCAATGGGTATTATTCATCATCAATTCATTGGACTCTCGTTTGCCTGGAATAACCATTTCTTTTTGGTGCTTCATTTTTCAGTTTTGTTGCATGTTTTCTCATACTGAAATGATTGGATATGTATTATGTCTATATCATAGTCATGAACCAGTGGAGTCTTGATTATTTGGAATGTAAATATTATCAGACCTATATAAACGAATTCTTTCATCTTCTAATTCAAAAGCTCTCATTTCTTGACTATTGTCATTTATGTCTGCTTCATCCTAGGATCAAATTGCTGCCTATGTTGAGTACTTTGTTCAGTTTACATCAGAGCAATTTCCTGATGATATTACTGAGGTATGGCAAGTAAACCTTAGTTTATGTGGAAAACAAGAAATTGTAAGGAGAAATATATAGAAACTATATCACTTATTTGATTCAAGGAAATTTTAGTTTCTTTGGGAGCTTGTAAAGTTCAGGTTTATATCTAGTGCTAACTGGTTTATATTTTTCTCACAGTTGATCCGAAATCGTTATCCTTCAAAGGATATGCTCCTCTTTGATGATGTTTTGGGTATTTATGCTTAAACTCATGTTAGTTACATTATGGTTGATTCAATGTGAATATATTGCTTGGAATTTGTTTCTGTTTTATGTACAATAATTTATATATTTTCATGATTTTCAGCGACTTTTGTCCTTCATCATCCAGAGCATGGGCATGCCGTTGTACTTCCAATTATTTCTTGTATCATTGATGGTATATTAGTCTATGATAAGACTAGTCCTCCCTTTGCTTCTTTCATATCCTTAGTCTGCCCAGAAAGTGAGGTAGAATCCTTTGGCTGAAATTCTGATTTTTTCAAGTAATTTGATTTATAGCCTATATGTTTCTTGTTTGTGACGCCTTGGAGTTTCATTTAATTTTTGTCTCAATCCACAGAATGAATACTCTGAACAATGGGCACTGGCCTGTGGTGAAATTTTGAGAATTTTAACTCATTACAATCGCCCAATATTCAAAATAGAAAGACAACATAGTGAAATAGAAAGAAGCACCAGTGGCAGCCATGCAACGACAAGCAGTGCTGTCGATGGGGAATCTAGCCATCATTCCACACCACAGGAGAAGAAGCCTATACGACCTCTGTCTCCTTGGATTACTGACATATTACTGGCCGCACCCCTGGGAATCAGAAGTGACTATTTCCGGTGGTGAGTACTTTTATTAATAAGAAGTGACTTATGATTTGGTTTTTGTTCTTTTGGTAGATTATTTAAATCATCTAGGTTTGAGTGTTGCCTGCAAAAATGATTAGTTTTAAGGATATGAAGGTAAATAAATTCAGCTAGGCTTTGTCATTTAGCATGTCAGGTATCATTGGGTTCCTCTTGTAGATCAAGTTTTATTATACAGAAAGTATTTCATTTTGGCTCTGATAAAGCTTTATCATGTTATTTTCAATTCTCATAGTGCAAACAACTATGAATTCTTTTATTGGTTTGGTCAAAAATATTTACTTTCTCTGAGGGAAGTATGCGAGTGGAAAGGGTTGTGTTTTTGGCTTCCATTTGGTGTTTATTTTATCCCATGATTTTGCAATGGGTATCTCTTATCAGATTTGGAGAGGTTTGGCACAGTTGGAGCTATTTTGTTGGCTTCCTTTTTGCCGCCTTCAAATAAATATTTTAGAGTCTGGATGGAGTTATTGCATTTCTTTTCCTGCTTTGTTAAATGCCTTACCTTCCCCTAATTGTAATTCTCTTTTTTGTGAAGAAATCTTCTATTTGTAGAAACAGGTCGATTTTGAAAGATTTTTTGTTAGAAGAGAAAAGTTGTTATCATTCCAATGGTATTTTGGGGCAGACGGGTTATGGGGCAAAAGAATACTTGCAGGTTTGAATGCATGGCAGAAAGTATGAAACCCCACAGGATTATGAGACATATACAAGACAGAATAAAAAAGAATGGATCTAGGGCAAGTATGTTTCGACCAAGAAAAAGGACAAGCATTGAAAACCCTTGTTGTCCTGCCCCCCTGCCATACCTACTTGCTTGCTATATGTTTTTCTTAAGTATTTCTATATCCTGGAAGGCTGTCAAAGGAGTAACTCAGGCTGTTGAGACAAGGATTTTCTATCGGTTCATTCTCATTAAAAGTAATTTGAATAGACCAATTGGTTGAAAGTGATTATTATGCCTCATTGTTGACACGTGATCAATGGCTTGCTTACACTTGGGGCTTTAAGTACACTTCATTCAAATTTATATTTTCATGCATTGGCAGGTGCAGTGGTGTTATGGGTAAATATGCTGCAGGAGAACTCAAGCCACCTGCAGCTGGTAAGTTAAATCCTGATTTTTAAATGTATAACTTGCTTTTTTTTTTTTTTTTTTGATTTCTTTATACAATACGTCAACAATGTGTAAGGCAATCATTCTTAAATACTTGGGATGTTTTTTTAGATAGTTGATTACTTGATGCTATACAGAATAAATAAAAGCTAAGATAAGCATTTTCCAATATAAGTCCATAAAACATGCAGTACAGGATAAATGCTGAGACAGGAAAACATAGGGGATGGACATAAGAAACTGTAAAAGGAATAAAATGCCTAACTTGTAAAAAAGGAAATGATGGAAAATATCCGCTAAAATCACCAACCCCCAACTTTTTGGGATAGTGACATGCCTGCCTTTTTTTGGGTGTCCTTTTTCGCCAAAAAATTTGGGTGTCCTTTAATTGGTATCAAAATTGGTGGATGGTGGCTCAAAAAAGGACTATGGACATTGCTATATGTGGATGCTTTCCAATTGTTGTCAGGCATTCAAATTCAAACTTTTGAATTTTTTATTCTTGTTACAGTGATATCTGAATACTTTAATTGTTATTCATATTCTATCTTTTCTTGATATAATTGCACCTTGATACTTAAAGTAACCTAATAACGATGGACTTTTTGCCTTTAGTAAATCTCAATAATGTTCCTCTAATATGATTCTAATGACAAACTTAAAATGGCTTGGAACCTTAGGGTCCAACTCACATGAAAAAAAAAGCACTTGGAATACATGTAGGATTCTCTCTCTCTCACTCTCTCACACGCACCATTTTCATTAATTATCTAGGAACAAATCAGTTGATGCTTTTCCCAATAAAACAAGATTATTAATTAATACTGTCATGATATTTTCATATTTATGTTGTTAATATGGAGGATTTCTCTAACAGATTTGTTAATGTAATTTTTTGAAACATTTTCACCAGCTTCTTCGCGGTGTTCTGGAAAACATCCTCAGCTCATGCCTTCAACTCCTAGGTGGGCTGTAGCCAATGGTGCTGGTGTTATATTGAGTGTTTGTGATGATGAAGTAGCTCGCTATGAAACTGCTACTTTAACAGCAGCAGCTGTCCCTGCCCTTTTACTTCCTCCTCCCACAACAGCTTTGGATGAACATCTTGTTGCAGGATTACCGGCTCTTGAACCATATGCACGTTTATTTCATAGGTTGTTTTAAACTCTACCTTTTTTGGTTATTGGTCTGAGAATACATATCTGACTAAATCCACATGTCTAATTTATGCAGATATTATGCGATAGCTACTCCAAGTGCCACACAAAGACTCCTTCTTGGATTGCTAGAAGCTCCCCCATCATGGGCTCCAGATGCACTTGATGCTGCTGTGCAGCTTGTTGAGCTTCTTCGAGCTGCTGAAGATTATGCATCTGGCATTCGGGTAAGCTGTATAAATTTGATTTGGTGAGGCAGGAAAAATATGCTCTGATACTAAATTGATCAGTTTTGAACATTATAGAAGAGAGGCAATTATTTCTCAACTTTGTTGTAAGGCCTTGTTAACTAGACGCAAGATTTTAGCGATTAATTGAAAGATTAAATTACACGTAGATCCTCTGAATTTTTCATAAATTATATGGACCTCCCTTGAAAATCAATTAGGCTACACTTGTACAGTTTTAATTGTTTTACTAAAATACCCTCAATTAACTTGGACATATTTTTCCAACTAAAACACCCTTTTACACATTATGGAGGGAATTTTGTGAGGGGAAAAACGTAAACTTGGACTGACGTATGCATTATGAAATAGATGGGAGGCAAGCTAAGTTGGTTTTCAATGATTTTAATTTAATAGTATATTAACCAGTGCATTATTTTGTGTTAATACAGCTTCCTAGAAATTGGATGCATTTGCATTTCTTGCGTGCTATAGGGACTGCAATGTCCATGAGAGCTGGTATTGCTGCTGATGCTGCAGCTGCTTTGCTTTTCCGCATCCTTTCACAACCTGCATTACTATTTCCTCCGCTTAGGCAAGTTGATGGAGTTGAAGTTCATCATGAACCTTTGGGTGGTTACGTTTCATCCTATAGAAAACAGGTATCATTCATCTTTATTAGCTAATACATCCTTTTTCTTATTTTTCTTTGATGATGATTTTGTATTTTATATTGATAATATATGATTTTTGTTGTTGATCAGATAGAAGTTCCTGCAACTGAAGCTACCATTGAGGCTACCGCCCAAGGCATTGCATCAATGCTTTGTGCCCACGGTCCTGAGGTTGAATGGAGAATCTGTACCATTTGGGAAGCAGCCTATGGTCTGATTCCTTTGAGTTCCTCAGCTGTTGATCTTCCAGATATAATTGTTGCTACTCCATTGCAACCTCCCATACTATCATGGAATCTGTATATACCTCTTCTTAAGGTCTTGGAATATCTTCCCTGTGGGAGTCCCTCTGAAGCTTGTCTAATGAAAATATTTGTTGCTACCGTTGAAACTATTCTAAAGAGGACATTTCCATCTGAGCCATCCAGAGAGCATAACAGAAAAACTAGATACTTCTCTGGAATGGGGTCTGCTTCCAAAAACCTTGCAGTGGCAGAACTTCGTACTATGATCCATTCGCTCTTTTTAGAATCATGCGCATCTGTGGAACTAGCTTCTCGCCTACTTTTTGTTGTTTTAACAGTTTGTGTTAGTCATGAAGCACGATTCATCAGAAGTGAGAGACCAAGAGGTGAAGATAATTCTTTGGCAGAGGAAAGCACTGGGGACTTACAAGCAATCTCTGAAAGTCAGAAAGAAATGAATAATAAGAAGTTGAAGAAACAAGGGCCGATGGCTGCATTTGATTCCTATGTTTTGGCTGCTGTATGTGCACTTGCCTGTGAGCTTCAATTGTTCCCTTTGATTTCAACAGGGAGCAACCATTCAATATCCAACAATGTACGAGATGAATCCAAGCCTGCTGAGGTAAATGAATCATCAAATGATCCGAAAAGTGGTATAAATTCAGCAATACGCCACACTCGCAGAATTTTAACGATTCTAGAGGCACTGTTTTCATTGAAGCCATCTTCTGTTGGCACTCCATGGAGTCACAGCTCAAATGAAATAGTTGCTGCAGCAATGGTTGCTGCCCATGTTTCTGAACTATTCAGACAGTCAAAAGCTTGCATGCATGCACTGTCTGTTTTGATGCGGTGCAAATGGGACAATGAAATTCACTCTAGGGCATCATCCTTATACAATCTCATAGACATTCACAGCAAAGCAGTTGCATCCTTTTTTAACAAGGCGGAGCCATTGGAAGCAAATGCACCTATTTGGAAAGGTTCCCTTGTTCCTTCAAGGAGTGAAAGACAAAATCAATCTGAAAACATTCGCTGCTTTGATCTGGGGCAGACATCTGCCTTGCTTTCTCAGGAGGATTTAGCCCCTTCTGAACCTAATCATGAATCTGCAAAAAGTTCTTACTCAAATGAAGCATCGGGATACGCATTGGGTAAAGGTATCACAAGTTTTTCATTGGATGCTTCAGATCTAGCCAACTTCCTTACCATGGACAGGCATATAGGATTTAATTGCAGCTCACAAATATTTCTGAGATCCACGTTGGCAGAGAAACAAGAGTTATGTTTCTCAGTTGTTTCACTGCTATGGCACAAATTGATTGCATCTCCAGAAACACAACCTTGCGTGGAAAGCACTTCCGCCCAACAGGGATGGAGACAGGTATCCTTTAACTTATTTAGCAATAATTCTTTATCTGCTTGTGCTAGAAATTTGCTAGAATTTACTCTGTTATGGATGTTCACTTTATGGTTTACATGATTTAACAGTATTGATAGTCATACGAATTAGACTCTCGCTGTAGAAGAGGATAATAGAGGCCTATCCTTTGTACGCAGGAAGGATAAAAAAGACATCCTAAACCCAAACTTTCAAATCAATTTCTCAGCAAAGAATTGAATATTTCCTAGTGCAACATAAATATATTCTCATATTCACTAGGAAGCGCTCCTTGCCATCACAAATGCTTTTGTAATAAGGTCAATTGTTCACCCTAAACAGAAAGGAGCAGTGTGCCATAACAATCTGCTGCTGAGACCATATATATCGTCAAGGTATTGACTATTTCAAAAAAGTTTAAGCATTTAGAAGAATGTCCATGAATGGCTTTTATGAATACATGTAACGTAACCTGATGCGAAATCACTTTTGGCTTGAAGCAGGGACATGGGTCACTAGCCCACTTAAACCTTGTTATGGGATTCTAGTCTAACTAGATTCTTGGATAGTGATAGGGATTAAAGTAGTAGGGCATATCCCCCATCGAGTAATGCATGTTTCTTAATAGGGCACTTAAATAAGGGATTTTAATTCCTCAATAATTAGCTTTTAGGAGAGGTTTTCTCACTCCCATTTGGATGCCTATCGTTTGATATCAAATCTAGTGGTTAGTGGCTCCCAAAAGGACTCTCTGTAGATGATTCTGATCTGGGGAAGGATGAGTGAAGGACATTGACTTTCTAAGGGTAGGCAATTGATAGGGAATATTGAGTAGTATGAGCTGTTCAATTGAATACTTAAGTAGAGTGGTTCCCCCATTTCAATTGCTATCTTTTGGGAAAGGGTTCTGCACTTTACTTGGGTGCCAATCAGATTGTAGTGAATAATGATGGCAAGGATAACTTCTGAACTCTTGATTAAAGTTGTTTTCTTGTTAAGGAACTGAGTTTTGCAAAAGCTACTAAGTCAAGGTTTGGTAATGGCTTTTATTGATAATCGAAACATATCAAGTTTAACCTGCAAATAAGGATAAGAAGAAACAACGAAACAAATATAGTATTATCACCAACAAAAACCTAGTACAGTACAATATTAATACATGAGATATGTTAAAAAATTACTATGAAAGTATTTTGTAAAACGTTTTATATTGATAGTAAAATTGAGGGGGAATTCTTTATGAAGAAGATGAATTGGAGCCCAAGTCTATCAATTATTTATTTTCAATATCAACTTTAACAAGGGGAAAATATTAGCGGCGAAGGTTTTGCTCAATGATATAAAGAGGTGCGGTAGTGATGCGTCAAGAATATTTATAGATAGAAGTTTTTAAATGCTTTAACATTTTTGAAGAGGTCTAAGGCTTATTTATATAATTTTTAACTGAAATGGTGCATCATTGATCATTTTTATGTAGGTTGTTGATGCATTATGCAATGTTGTATCAGCATCACCAACAAAAGCAGCGACAGCAGTTGTGCTTCAGGTCCATATTTTTCTGTCAGTTCGCAGAATAGTTTCTAGAATTTTTTCTATGGCACAGACTTTGATACCTCTTCTGTGTTCAGATAAAACCATTCCCTTTTCAACAGCACACTTTTCTACCTGCAGAATTACTATTATATACACCAATGAACTTAAAACTTTCAGTATCCCTAGAAATTTCAAATATCTCCTGCTCGGGCCTTCAACTGATGTCAAATCAGTAGCTTCTTTTTCACTTTATTGTTGCTTCAACATAATCACCTTCCTGTGCTTGTTGCTTATCAGGCGGAGAGAGAATTGCAGCCCTGGATTGCCAGAGATGATGATGTAGGACAGAGGATGTGGAGAATCAATCAACGAATTGTGAAGTTGGTAGCAGAACTAATGAGGAATCATGATAATGCTGAATCAATGGTAATTGTGGCCAGCGCTTCGGATTTACTACTGAGAGCCACTGATGGGATGCTGGTTGATGGAGAAGCTTGCACGTTACCTCAGTTGGAGGTAGTATCTTAAATGATTAAGTTCACTCTACTGTTTCATATGCTGAAAGTATCATACATGCAATATTTTTTTTCTGTAATACAAAGTCAATAATCTATTTGATGACTGCATGGCAACAGAACTTTGTTTTTATATGTTGTTTTCGTTTATGTTGTAATTTTAATGCATCATTTGTACCACCTCTAGTCATAAATGTAGGACCTAATTTGTAGTGCAAAGAGGAGTATCATATAATGCTAATTTGCCCACTAGAACTGTTCACATTATTCTGTCAGAGATACTGGCATCTGTTAATTTTTACTATTTTGTACATAACATATCCATACACGTTGTTGACATTTTTCCTCAATGTGGTGCCCTAATTTGACATTTTGAAGCTTTTTATTTTAATGCATTTCTTGTGGGAGATAAAAGGACAGATACTTTTGATGCTGTAGTACAACTGAGTTATTGAATAAGCACTCAACTATAGTTTCTTTGCCTCCTCCTGTGGCTTTTGATGTAAAAATTTCCAGTTACCAATGTTGAAAAGATAGTATTGGCTTAATGCTACTGTTCAAGATGAGCCTAACTAATTGGATTGGATGGATTCAAAATTTCCTTAATTTTCTATTTTGAGGGTGGAGGGTTTTCTGGACTCCATTCTTTGGCTTTGACTGATTCTAATATTTCAAAATTTTTGATAAAATTGGCCAGCTATTGGAAGCTACGGCTAGGGCAGTTCAGCCAGTCCTGGAGTTTGGAGAATCTGGACTTGCAGTGGCAGGTGGCCTCTCAAACCTGTTGAAGGTAAATAAAACTTCCCTGGTTGACACTTTCAGTAAAAACTATGCCCATGTTGAATGATATTCTTTTGGCTGAAAATTGCAAATCTGGCTTTGATTAGGCACGACACGTGAGTTACCTGTTAACTAACTCACCTCTCTCATGACTGAAATTGTTACAAGAGTAAGCCAGGCTATAGTTATACACTCCCAATATAGTGAACTTGGGCCTAGGTTTTGACATTTGGACGAATAAGTTGGAATTCGAGTCCATCACATTGGACTTGGACCCGTGCAATTTTTAGGCCCAGTTAGGGATAGTTTGAGTGAGTCCAACAACACTACTTTATAACAGAGTTTCATATGCCATTACCGTACTTTACCATTTCATAAGCAGTATGTTGTATGAGACATATTCTATTATCCAATATAACACTAATAAATCAATGGGTAGCTGGGTCTTCATATGTTTGATTTGGACCCTTCTTTTCCATGAGCAAGAGCATCAAAATGCACCGCTCTAATTAACAAGTTGTGTTAAATTCTCTACACATAGTTTATTTTCCCAATTTTGAGCCAACCTTTATTTGTATTGAAATTAATATTGGGCTCACGCCAGAATTTAACCTTCACCTGACATTGTTCCTGTGCAATCACATGCAGTGTCGCCTACATGCTACTGTTCAATGCCTTTCGCATCCCAGTGCACTTGTGAGGGCTTTGAGCACATCAGTACTTAGAGATATTTTGCACACAGGCTCAATAAGACCCAGTCCTAAACTGGCAAGAATAGATGGCATCCACAATCCCAACCCCTCTTATCATTTCTTCAATATGTATGTGATTGATTGGCAAGCTGATATAGAAAAGTGCTTGTCTTGGGAAGCTCACAACCGTCTTTCCAATGGAATGTCTATTGAGTTTCTTCATGCGGCTGCCAAAGAATTAGACTGTGCTATGTCCTTGTGAGACTAAACTATGTAGGACCTTTCTCATAGTTTGTCATTTTTTATCTTTTTTGTGGGGACCACATAAGTTATTTGTGTTCTGGAACTTATTGGTTTGCAAGTATTAGCTTCGTCCTGTGGCTTTCTAGTTATGTTGCTTCAGAAGTTATTCTCTGCTTTATTTACGGATAACATGATGAAACCCAGTCCAGCTTCTTTCCATTTCAATTCCCCTCTACTTCACTTTCACTTCTATCTTGTAGACGGTCTAGATCAAATTTTAACGGTGCAAATTTATTTATATGCATACACTTTAATTTGACGAATTTGGACCGCTTCATTATGTGCCGCCCAAATTTGATCTGATGGTTTAAGTGTATTAGAGGTGAGGTAGAGATGGATTGAAATAGAGGGAGGGCATATTTGAATCCAAATTTGGGTTAGATATGCTCACCCCAAAAGAAAATTGGGTTTCTTTAGTACGAGATTTTGAGTCTTGCATGTATATCATTTCATCATCAAGGTTGATATGAATATAGAACATTGGCAAGATCTGAATTTGTGGAAGGTTGATATGAATATAGAACATTGGCAAGATCTGAATTTGTGGAAAAAAATACGTAATAAAATAAAGTGGCGGAGAAATTTTATGTTATATATGGTAATCTTTTTGATATCCCAATTCTGTGAGAAACTTATATACATTTTTGTGAAAAAGAAAAGGGTGAGAAAAAACAGGTTTCTATTCTCACTTCACATACTTTAGTAGTGAAATCCCATATTTCGTATTAGAAAAAGGAATGATCACATACAAGATTCATCATCACAAAAAAGATAATGGTAACCCTACCATTAACTACTTCATTTATGACTATCATAGGAATAGAAATACATGTCCTATCAAAACAGAATTTGTAACTTGCTAGATGGTATATGGGGAATAAGCATTGGCTAATTCTGTGCCAGCAGCTGTGGTAAGACAGAGGATGCAAGCGTTATCCGGAATGATTGGGCATAAAGTGTCTATAGGTGGTTTTTTAAGTTTCCGAAATATTGTCAAAAGAAGTAATTCGAATCATTGCTATTTGACATGGAACTGTTCTAAAAAAGTCGAGGTATTTCAAATTGTTTGTTGACAGTTTTTATTGAAAATAAAAAGGTAGTGGTGTTCTCCAAAAATAGTATATTGAGGAAATAAATAAAAAAATAATAAAGATTCGGGACTTCCATTTTCTCAATTATGACATAATGTAATTGTTAGATAAAAGAAAAAAAAGGAGTAAAAAAAAAGTAGAGGGTTGCCCAAAAGCAGTATATAAGGCGTACTCAATAAAACTTACAAGTAAACTAGATATCCTTTTACTAGTGTATTAATAATAAAAATGAATTTTTCTAATGTATAAAATAAAAGATTCCAATGACTTTTGCTACTATAACCTTCCCAACCACGATTTTTTTTTTTATTTCTAAGCATTTATCCGTGAAATAAGAATTAATGAATAAAAAAGAAACAACCTAAGTAATAAATTTCTAAATAGGGCCGAAGCTCTAGATAAGGAATTTTTTGCTTTGGATGTATTCGAAAAAAAAGATTATTTTGAGTGCCTATTTTTTTGCTATTGGTATCAACAGATTGATCACAAGCCAAAATACGGTTAGAGCCCTTAAGTATTAGTTAGTGATCTCGGCTCAGTGAGTCATTTCTTTCATGATGAACTTTTCGGTGTTGAGCTTTTATCATCTTGGTGCTGAGCTATTTTTTCGCAGGACCTCTCCTACAATATTGTCACCAC
Source organism: Inga oerstediana (assembly GCA_963210345.1). Taxonomy (NCBI): domain Eukaryota; kingdom Viridiplantae; phylum Streptophyta; class Magnoliopsida; order Fabales; family Fabaceae; genus Inga; species Inga oerstediana. Next base: position 62,178,685 of record OY723401.1, on the reverse strand, counting down.
AATAGAGTTTAATCACCAAGTTCGGTATGGGTTGGTGTGCTTTCGCAGGACCTCTCCTACAATATTGTCACCACAATAGAGTTTAATCACCAAGTTCGGTATGGGTTGGTGTGCGGCTGCGGTAGCTCTAACAAAAATGGAAAAAATATTTCCTTTTAATTGGTGACTATAAAAGAAATCAGAAAAAGCTACGAAATTTATATTAACCGCATTCAGTATAAGTTGAAGAAACATAAGGGCTCTAACCATATTTCGGCTTGTGATCAATCCGTAGATATCGGTAGAAAATAAATAGACACTCAAAACAAATACATGTTCAAGTATAATTGACCAACTCCTTATCAATTTTGATTCTTTTCAATATGAACAACACTTCAACAGATTTGATTGATAACAATAATTTAAAAATCTTAATTTTTGAATATTATTAAATTCATATTAAAAAAGTTGATTTTTCACTAGTAATTTGGTCATTGGCATAGCGGGCCCCCAGTGGGAGGCTTGAACGATGGGCTTGAGAAAGAGCACCTTCATTTCTATATAAGAGAAAAAATTGTGGATGTAAGAATCCATGACTAATGTAATCATATCTTTCAAGTCACACATTGCAAACAAGTTCTTATATGATTTCTAGTATAGTTAGAATGTAACACCATATGTCCAATAGACTTAGATAAGTGCAAAAGAGTAGTGAAATCGGTTACGGAACCAAAGTCCAGTCCCGGGTTAAAACTTACTTTGAAAATATGTTCACAACTTCCAAACCTATCTTAGATGGTGAACCTGGGATTGGTAGAGAATTTCAAATGTAATAAAATTTTCAAAACATTTTCATAAATATTCCTTATCTCACTAAGTTCTATTGGTACTTGAATCCATTTTATCAGAGTGTGCGGGCATATCTCTGCTTACGTCTCGTAATGTATTCATTAGTTAATGTTCCTTGGTCAAACAGAAGTGTTACCTATATGTATAGTCATCGTTCCTTTACTAAGCTACTGGTACTACTAGTTCTACTACTATACTATCATTAGGTTTACATAGTTATGTATATCATATACAGACCCAAAAATATTCAAAATACTTAAAAGAGACAACCACCAACAAAATAAAATCCTTCAACTTCGTCCTCTAGTTGTCTGTATTTACCTTCTTGCCCTGCGAGCTACTAGCATGTACTGTAGATTTATTTACAGAAAAGAATGAGATTCAAAAGAATCTCAGTAGTAATAGGTAGCCAATCATACAAATATAACATCACAAAGCATGCCACACAGTTATCACACATTAGTATCATCACAACAGCATTCAGTGCATAACATGCAATTCATATATCACTATAGCGCTAGGTATATCACATAGCCCTGAGTATAAAATGTGCAATCGGCCTCGGGCATCCACTCATACATTACAGAACATCACATTGACCTGAGCATCCACTCGTGCAATAGGCCCCAGGCGGCCACCCTGTAGAGTCAGAATGTGTTAGACAATTCATGATGAATCCACAAAACATGCAGTGTATCTTATAAATATGTGTTAGACAAGTTACTACCTGGTGGATTCTCTTTCGTAAAATACCCAGTATGATCCTCAAATGCTCCTCATGCTCTTCTCTACTCTTAGAGTATATCAGAATGTTGTTGATGAATACTACCATGAACTAATTTAAATATTGACGAAAGATGCTGTTCATGTAGTCTATAAACATGACAGGTGCATTGGTTACCCGAAAGGGCTTTACTAGAAACTCATAGTGTCCATATTGTTCGGAAAGCAGTCTTCAGTATGTCTTCTGCTTTCACTCGCAGCTAATAATATCCTGACCTTAGATCAATCTTTGAGAATACACTTGATCTGGACAGTTGATCTAGTAGGTCATCAATCCGGGGAAGCGGTTACTTATTTTTGACTGTCACCTTATTTAACTCTCTGTAATTAATACATAGCTGTAGGCTTCCATCTTTCTTTTTAATAAATAGCATTGGAGCTCCCCACGGTGAAATACTTGATCGAATCAACCCTTTTTCAAGTAGTTCCTCGATTTGTTTCTTTAGCTCTGCCATCTCATTTAAAGCCATTTTGTACGGGGCTTTTGATATAGATCTAAATCCAGGCATAATCTAGATTGCAAATTCCACTTCTCTTTCTGGAGGCAAACCACTAAGGTCGTTTGGAAAAACCTCAGGAAATTCCCTTACAATCGGTATATCTTCCAGGGTTATTTCTGTCTCTGCCTGTATGGAAAAGAACACGATATATCCTTGACATCCCCTTCTTAGGCATTTCTTAGCTTCCATCAATGAGAGGAAGTTTAGATTAGCATTTACTTTATCATCCTTTTGTCGATTGGGGTATACTACCTTCTTGTTCTCAAAATCCAGCAGCATATTATTTATCGTCAGTCAATCAAAACCCAGTATAACCTCAAGTTTTTGGAGAGGTAAATAAATCAAGTCAATTGTAGACTCATGACCCCTAACATTTACCACATAATTCAGAAAAACATAAGTAGTTGTAGTCATGACACCCATTGGTGTCGACACACTGAAATCAAATGGTAGTTTATGCACATGCAATCCTAGGCGCTTAGCACAGTCATATGAAATGAAAGAATGGCTAGCACCTGAATCATATAAAGCTTGCAATGAACTACCATTAAGAAGGATTTTTCCTTGAATCAGCTCTAGAGATTTCTTTGAATCTTCGTGTGTCAAGGCAAATACTCGACCTTGGTCGTAGGTCAGGGAGCGACCACTTACTGGGGACAGTTTACTGTAAAGTGGCCTAGCTTATGGCAGCCATAGCAGATTCCCTGACTCATAGGGACATTGCAAAGTCATCCTCGATGCGACTTACCACACCGAGGGCATGTTTGAGACATCAGGGTTTTCTAGTTGTTATGGTTCCTGGACCAAAAGGGCTTCTTGTTGTTCCCCTTCTATGAGAACCCTTGTCCCTTACGCTTCTACGAGGTATCACCTAGACTAGATCCTCCTCGATTGTTGTCATTCTTGTTTGAACGCATTTTGTTCAGGTTATCCTCTGTCAGCCGACAAACTCCCATAGCCTTGTTAAATACGGTAAACTATTCAGCAAATAACTTATCTTCCATCATAGGTTTCAGTCCCTGAATCAACATATCGAAGCTCCACTCCTCATCCTCTTTGAACCCTAGAGAGGATGAGTAGCGAAACAATCGAATGAATCTGGATAGGTAATCATTAAAAGTCTCATCGTCACCCTGTTGAATAGCCAGGAATTCTTTCTCCTTATCAAGCATCACAAACCTCAGAAAGTATTTTTCATTAAATTCCTTTTAGAATGACTCACAAGTCAACGAAATGTTTGGGCATTCAATATCACTGTTGTATTTTTCCACCAACGGTCTGCGTCTCCCTCTAACTTGTATATAGACATTCTAGCTTTCATTTTTGTAGGGCACCCCAGCACCTCAAATATTTTCTCCAACCGTATCAACCATTCTTCAACAGCTTGCTGGTCAAATCTTCCCTTGAATATCGGAGGTTGGTACTTGATAAATTTAGGCATCCAATATTGGAGGTTTTCCTTTTCTCGGGCCGGAACAATAGGAATCCCCTGATTCGATTCAAGTGTCTGCGATCGTTCACCATTCCTATATAGTTCTTCCTTTAGATCCACCTTGTTATCTTCATTTATCTCAGTGTCTTTAGGCGGTGCATCATCTTTAGGTGGTGCATCATCTCCATTATTCTTTTCTTTCACTTCCTAGATTTCCTCATGCAATTCCTGAATCATAGTTTGCTGTTGTGCCAGTATTCCAAGAACTTGCTGCATCGGGTTATGAGGGTTTCCTACTTCCTCAACTTCTAGCACTGTGGGTCTTTTCTTTGGTCTACCTCACACCATTATTCCTTTTAACTATGAAAAAGGAACACCATGTTAATACCTCATCAAACACACACACACACACACAACACACACACATATACATATATGTACTTCTTAAGGCTTTAAATACCAACACACAACAGATACATAAATCTATTACAACAAACATACATATTTGTATTAAAGTGGCTTGGCATTTACATTAAAAGAAGCCTGTTCTACAACAGCAACTAGTCATATGTACATTAAGAGACTTGGTATTTACACCAAAAGAAGCATGTACTACTACTTTATCTTAACTAAACATACTCTTACCATTTCCTCGATATTTACATGTACTTCGTTATATACTTATGCATAAGGTCAACAAAAGGGGTCAACACATAAGAACCGAGTACTACAATATCATTCTTTGTCTTAACCTAAAAAATCGTATCAGGAAAATAGGCAAGTATTGTCTTGTTTCATATGTCGTTTGGCATCCATAGATCATACATCTTCCGCTTATCATACAGGATTTCCATATTGAACAAGAACCAAGTATACAATCTGGAGGAGGAGGTAGTCGACTTATAGGAATTGAGGTATAAGACCTTCATGTACTACCATAACTCATCATCAGGGTGAGGGTCATAAGCCACTTTAATCTCTAGAGCCCTAGAGCTAGCCGTAGAGTCGGTGTCACGTGCTAACTCTCTCACCTCTAGATTACTATTGTCCCTAGAGGAGGACTTTACACTTAGAATAGGTCCTAGTTTGATAGTCACAAGAGTTGGAACTCTCTTCCAGGCAGTACGCAACATCCTTGCCCCTCGTGATGTTCTGTACACCACTACCCTCCTACCCTCAGGCATACGCTTGTCCTCAAAAGGTTGGTTAGCCGACGAAAGTGATTAGCATTTCTGCCTTCCCCCACCAGTCATGCTTCCTAACATAAAGTAGTTAACTAAAGGTTATAACCTAGCAACATAAACAAAGGACTCTAGCAAATACCTGTTGTTTCCAGAATCAACGCTTTGATACTATAAATGTAACACCATATGTCCAACAGACTCAGATGAGTGCAAAAGAGTAGTGAAATCAATTATGGAACCAAAGTCCAGTCCTGGGTTAAAACTTACTTTGAAAATACGTTCACAACTTTTGAACCTATTTAGGTGGTGAACTTGGTATTGGTAGGAAATTATGAGTGTAATAAAATTTTTCAAAATAGTTGCATAAACATTTACTTTCTCACTAAGTCCCATTTGGTACTTGAATCCATTTTATCAAAGTATGCGAGCACATCTCTGCTTACGTCTCATAATGTGTTCATTAGTTAATGTTCCTTCATCAAATAGAAGCGTTACCTATATGTATAGTCACCGTTCCTTTACTAAGCTACCGGTGCTACTGTTTCTACTACTGTTCTATCGTCAAGTTTATATAGTTATGTACATTATATACAGTCCTAAAAATATCCAAAATACTTAAAACAAACAACCAACCAACAACAAATTAAAATCCTTTAGCTTCATCCTCTAGATGTCCCTATTTACCTTCTTACCCTGTGAGTTGCTAGCCAGTATTGTAGATTTATTTATAGAAAAGAGTAAGATTCAAAAGAATCTCAGTAGTAACAAGTAGCCAATCATAAAGATATAACATCACAAAGCATGCCACACAGTCATCACATAGCAGTATCATTACAACAACATTTAGTACATAACATGCAGTTTATATATCATCATATCCTAGGTATATCTGATAGAGCTCAATATTTATATATTTTTATTAATTAATCTTAGGCTTTTGTGGGACTTAATTGAATATTTTGGGCATAATCAAGTGTTAAAGTGAGATTTTAGTGAAAAAATAATTTGGGAATTAAAGTGGTTAAATTGTTATATTTTTAATTAATATTTGTTATTCCCATTATTCTTTAATTGTGAACAAAAGATATTACCTTTGTGAATCTAATTTTGTAGGTGATGATGTGGCACAACTTGAATGGTTAATGTTAAAGATGTTATTTTAGAGCTTAATAAAGGACAAAAGTAGAACATCACAAGTGCAGAATTTATTTTCACATTTTTTCTAAGAGGAGGTTAAATGAGTAAGGGCCTTGTTTGGTTATTGCAATTTTGTACATATCATAAAACATATTTTCACCACTTTATCCAAACAAGGCACAACTCACATTTTAACCTAAAGACAATTGAAGAAGCAAAGGAAGTGGGGACCGTTGTTTTGTGTGTGAGAGTGGCGGCTGGAAAAAAATGGAAAGAAAGCTGAATTAATTGAAGAAGCAGTGATAAACCGAATTGAAGAGAACAAAGACCAGCTGGACCAATTGGAGGATTTATTTACTAAAGACAAGAAGGCTTGACCATGTGGCTTTGAGAATAGAGAAAAGAGAACTGGAATGAGCTGGACTGTGAGGGAATCAAATGGAGAAACACCTAATGTGAAAAGAAAAGAAAAGGGAACACGACCAAGGGAGGCAGCAGATTGAATTGAAACAAAACCAAGGGAGCCGTCATTGTGGACCGAAGGAAGAGGGGTTAGACCGATTAAAGGGATTGACCTAAAGAAAAGGAGAGAGCATCGAATAGAGAGGGGGGCCAGCAGTGGAAATGAATGAGAGAAGAGGATGGTGGCTGTGCAAGGAGAATGAATGAGCAGCCAAAACCTTTGAGCAGGAGAAAGATGCAGATTTGAAAAGAATTGGAGGGTGATGGCTATGTGTGTGAAAAGAGGGAGCAGCACCGTATGAAAGGAAACAAGAGAATTCACTGTTGCATCTAGAGTTGAAGAGCTTTTCGGTCTTTTTCCCTTTGTTCTCCATGGCTATCCTCTCATTTCATCAAGCTTCATTTTCCTCTTCCTCCATGAATAGCTAAGCCTTGGTGATTTCCTTGAGTTAGGTAATGGTTTGAGCTTCTAAACTTCAATGGAATTCCTTTAAGCTCTCTTTTTAGTTCATGATTATGTAGCTTGGTTAATTATGTAATTGTGATCTAGATTGTTATGCTAAGTGAATAAACTTGGTGGTTGAGCTAGGAGTTGATTAATTAAGCTTTGTATGATTCATATTATGAGTAGGTTAAATTGTTTATTCCAACTTGGTTAAGTGGATTTAAATGATTAAACTGAATGTTTTGAATTGTTGTAATGGTAATTACAAGCTAGAATTGAAAGTTGATTATTTATCTCCTTGAGTCTGAATTATTTGGAGGTATTCATTTAATTGCTTCGGTAGAATGAATTAAATGATTATTGCAAGTATGGAGCTAGTGGTAACTTAGTTCCATCCTCTTGACTCATATTGTGGAATTCATATCATTAGCAAGCAAGGAAAACTAAAACCCCAACTCAAGGGAATCCCATTTCATCATTATTCTAGTTTATTAAATTTACTTTGTTATTAGTGTTAAATTCAATTCCATTTGCTTCTTTGTTTTAAAAACTGAAAAATACAAAAATATTGTTTTAGCTTAGATTACTTCATAGTTTTAAACTCAAATTCTCAAAAATGATTTCTCACAACTTTAAGGTTTTTTATCACTTTACTACTTAGGAACTTGGAAATTAATCTCCTCACAAGAATGACATAGGTTGAGCTACTATACTACATTTTCTAACCTAGTTTTATTTTGTAAACTCACACGACATGGGTTCATCAATATCACATAGCCCCGAGTGTAACCTATGCAATAAGCCTCGTGCATCCACTCGTACATTATGAAACATCACATTGACCTTAGCGTCCACCCGTTCAATAGGCCCCAGGTGACCACCCCATATAGTCAGAATGTGTCAGATAATTCATGATGAATCTATAAAACATGCAGTGCATCTTATAAACATATGACAAATCTCTACTTTTTATTTTAATATTTATATGAAAAATAAAAGACGTGAATCATTTCCAAGTTGAAGAAAGAATCAAATATTAATTGATCAAATTTACTCCATGATCATTCTTAAAACTAGCATTCTGAAGACTAAAGAATCAGGTGGAAAGGGAGGGAAATCTCTCAATTCCCGGTTCCCTTGTAGATAGGGTAAAGAAAAAGAGCGAAAAAAGAGATGCATTTATTATCTTTATTAACAATCAATAATAATGGAAGGACTTACTTTTTTTTGGAAGAAGGCTGATTCACATCGATTGATACAAATAAAAAAAGCATAACATGGCCTCTTATTGATATTAGCCATTTTGAAACTAACAACACTACTTTTTCCTATCCCCATGAATCGAAAAATACTATGTTATTTTCTATGCTTGCATTAATACTATTTATTTTGTTTATCGGGTTTATAGGAATTTCTTTCAACCAAGAAGGACTAGATTTGGATATATTATCAAAATTTTTAATACTGGTTATAGATCTTTTACATCCAAAATCAATAATTCTGAGAATTGGTATGAATTTGTCACAAATGGAACTTTTTCGGTTAGTATAGTTTATTTTCAGAATATTTATAGCATCCCTTTTCTATAAGCCTTTTTATTCATCTTTACAAAATTTCAACTTAATTAATTTATTTTCAAAAAATGTTTACCAAATTGAAAATGAGTGAGTGTCATTGTTATTACTTATCAATAAAAATATCTAGACTCTATAAAATAAGAAGGGGGGGGGGGGGAAGACAAGCTTTCATTTTTTTATGGTAAAAAATGATTTATAAATTTTATTTCACAAGAAAAAAAAGAAGAAAACATGGGATCGATTGAATTTCAAGTATTCATCAATTTCACCAATAAGATATGAAGACTTACTTCACATTTGGAATTGCATAGAAAAGACTATTTATCTTAAAGGGGTTTACGTAAAATTCTTGGAAAACGAAAACGCCTTTGTCTTATTTGTCAAAGAAAAATGGAATATGTTATAAAAAATTAATTAATCAGTTGGATATTCGAGAGCCACAAACTAATTAATTTGAAGAGTCATTTTCAATGTAATACTCTAGTTACATTATTGTTCTGATGAGTCTTTTGTAGTGAATCTGAACCACTAAGTGATATTTCTTGGCAAACAATTTCAAATCCCAACTCCAAAGATAGGATTAGAACCTGCACTTGAAGGGGGTTTTCTGAATAACTTAAAAATTTTCAAAGATTATTCATCGTGGTTCTCTACTCATTGTGACTTATCTTTCCTTAATTCTCTTTATTATCTTAATCAGAGTGATTCTTTGCTCATTTTTTATGTGCGGAAGATTTCTTAACTATTAGGCTTGTACCGTGTGATTACCCATCCCTAATTCAATTATCACGATTGGATAATTAATTCATTCATCATGCGGATTATACAGTTAATCATTGCAAATATATTATTTACATAACGAACTAGTGCGTAAATAATTCTTCTCTTCTTCATCGCAACTTCTTTCCTGGTACAATGTCTTGTACTCCTCTTCTGTTCTCAGTGGCCTACATGGTTGGGTGAGGGATATTGAGATTCGAGAGAATCTCAGTAGCCAACTTTGCTAACTATGTATACAAGATTAAGCTCAATGCATGACATGCTTGCTTATATAAATTCATACTAGTATAATGACATATTTGTATACTCAATGCTTTACACATTACACCTATGTCCATAGAATAAGTAAAAATAGAGCTTCAATCATTCATATATGTTTCATACCATTCATCAAAGCAATTACATACATTAATGCATAAGTACACTTACCGAGTAAATGTAGGTCAGGAAAGTTATACTACCTTCAATCTTCAAGTTCCCTTCTTTTACCTTTTCTTCTAACCATTGAAGTTGTTTGGAAATTCTCACATTCTTCTCCCTTGTCCTCTCATGGCCCTAGATAAATGGCCATATTATTAGAGCTGTGACAAATAAATGTCCAATGGGCTACTTTAACCTCTAGGACCTGTCTTTATTCTTTCCGCCCATACTTGTGCCAAATTTTAATAACCCAAGACACCTTGGTTGGTTAACTTTAAAGTTATCATATTAGGCCCAAAAGGTATTTAATGGGCCCACACTAACTTTATGGGCTTTATTTAGCCATTGAAGTTAAATTAATTACCAATTACCCTTACTTTCTTATTTTCGCCTAATTACCAAAATCTGCCAAAATTTTCAATAATTTTTTAAAACTCATAACTTTATCTAGGAAACTGCAATTGTGATGATTTCAAAGGCTATATGACCCCTAATTAGTCTAGTTTTAGAGAAAAATATAGCCATTAAACTTCTGAATGCACATCAATACAATATCTCACGCAATTGATCACTGCCCGCAGAATTCATCAGTTTTCCAGACCAAATTTTGGAAATTCATAATTAATTATAAAAAATTCCAAATGGCTGGTTCTAGGTTCTATAAAACAATATTTAAGTAATCTTTCAGTGGAAAATATCATAGAGCATTGATTACAGTTACACATTTTCCAGAAATTTGTCAAATGCAGACTGCCACAGATTTTATTCTAGAATCAAGGTCAAATTTTGAAAAATCATAACTTTCAATCCATTAGTCCAAATAGCTTATATTCAAATTAAAGCCTAGAATGTCTACTTTAATCCTATAAAATTTCATAGCATTTAGACTAAGTTTGGCTGATTGAAAACACATTGCAAGTTCACTGCTTCCAGAAAACAAATTTAGGCAGCTTTAAACATAAACATCCAAAATCATCATAAATCATCAATTAACCATAAACACATGATTAAACATCAAAAATACCCCTTGGATGAAGAATGAAGAGTACTCCACCCTCATGAAAGCTCATCCAAACAACAAACCAATCGGTTTAAATCATAGCTTATACGTACCTCTATCCGATTCTATAACCGGTTCTTGATTTTGGTAGTACTCCGACCAGCTAGATGGAACCACCCACCTTTGATCAAGAATCTAAAACCATAAAAATGTGGATCTCACTAAGAGGAACAACATTACAAAACACTTTGAGAGCTGGAAACACCGAATCAGAGATGAAATCGGCTTCGGAGCTCAGGAACTTTTACTATTCACACTTTCTCTTTAATCTTCCAATTTTCTTGTGTGTTTTTTTTCTGATTTTCCCCTTCCTTATGGCCCTTGGATGAAATTATAAGCATAGGGGGGAGAGAGAGTAGTCTTGTGATGACTTGTGTCACTTGATTTAATCCTATGGTACCATGTGTTTTGATCTAGCTTTAGATGATGAAAAGTTCTTAAAAGCATGTTCTTTTCTCTTTCTCTCTCTCTTTATGCATCCTTATATGTCAGGGGAAGGAGAGGCATGACAATTTCCCCATACTTCTAGGTTCAATGTTCGGGAAGTCATGTACGCGACCGAATAGGAGACTAGTGGATTTCCCCAGCTCAGGTGCTAGGTGGAGCTTTTTGGGAATGCCAACAAAAAAGGCATAAAGGTGAGTGTAATGATGAGGGACATTTATCACCTCCTTGCTCATCCAACACAAAGCGTCATTTGTAATAAACCAAATTTCGTAACTATGAAAATTTGTAAAATATGGAATTAGTGGAATAAAATAAATATTGATATCTATGAATAAAGGTAGAGCCACTCTCGGAAATCACAAATACCCATTGTGTCATTAATGGAAATCGAGGAGTCAGGATTGTAAAATACAAGTGTAAGTAGTCAGAGGAAAATTTGTTGTTAGCCGTAGGGCACACTGGCACCATTTTTGAGGTTTGAGGGATCATGCGTCACTTGACGTGCCTTGATATGCATGCCACAGTCTCAAATAGGATCGCAAGAAAGCACCAATAAAGTAAATTTATTAAAGTAATGCTAATAAAGTACGTGATGATGACTCATGATTGCGCACCTTTTTTGTTGGCTAAACAAGAGCTTGACATGTGTCCCTTAATGATGACAAAGTACAAAGCCACTTTTGTGTTGGCCAAATGAAGAGGTGACAACTGTCCCTCATCATTACACCACCTTTATGCTTTTTGTGTTGGCATCTCTGAAGAAATCCACCGGTCCTTGATCTAGTCAAGTACTTGACTTTCTCATAAACCTAAGAGAGAGAAAGAGAAGATGAGAGCTTTGGATGATACGTGTTATCTTATGGATCAATCACATAACATATGGCACCACAAGAAGCACCCAAAGCCAAGATGTAATTTCCTCCCTCCATTTCCTTTATGAATTTTGGCCAAAGGCCTAAAAAGGGAGGAAAAATATGAAAATACACATAAAATTGTTAGAGAGAGGATGAGTGAATAGTAGCTTTTCCTGAGTACCGGAGCTAATTTCGACCCTGAAACACCATTATCATCTTGTAAGTCTTTTAGGAAACTTCTTCTACTCACTGTAAGCTTCAATTTTATGGTCTCAGATTTCTCATTTAAGGTGTTGTGTTAGTTAGTCAGCCGGAGTGCCGCCAGAATACTGAACAACTTGCGGAAACACGTAGAGGTAAGCGTAGGCTTCATTTTGAACCGATTGGATTGTTATTTGGATGAGTATTCTTAAGGGTGGGTACTATTCATGATGTCATATAGGGACTTTTTTGGAGGTTAAATCAGGGTATAATTGTGTATTTGTGGTTAGATGATGATTTATGATGATATTGGACCAAGTTGTTGGACAAAATTCTGTTTTGGAGATTTTGGTTAAAAAGGGGTCTGTTCGATCAGGGCTTAAGGGGTTAATGCTATATGGTTTTGATCATTTTGACATTATCATTTGAATCTAGAATGCAATAATGAGTGGGGAATAGTCCCAGTTGTAATTTTGGACCACTGGAAATATACATTGCAAAACAAAAAATGCTGCCAGTGTGTGTTTATATAGGGCAGTCAGATTGCATACAGTTTTTAAATATGTAAATGATCTCCAAAAATTTTGAAACATTTTAGTCTAATAGTAGACATGCCAAGCTTTATATGGATATATAATTTGTGTCATCTGGATGCGTGTGCTGGGAGCTATGCATGTTCAAAGTTTGGCCTAGAAAACTGGCGAATTCTAGGGGCAGTGAGCAATTAAATGAGATACTGTGTTGACATACGCCAAAAAGTGTAATTGCTATATTTTTCTTTGAAACAGACTTATTAGGGGTCACATAGCCTTTAGAACCATTACAATTGGACATCTATACAATTAAATATGATTTTTCAAAGTTAGGTCCTATTTCTAGAATGGAATTTGGAACAGGTTGGGTTTGGCGTAATTCTAGGAATTCTGTGGTTGTAATAGTTAGAATTGAGTATTTTTATATGAATGTACACTAAAATAGCTTTACATAGAATTTAGAACCCATCAATTTAGAGTTTCCAAGAATTAATGGTGAATTTTTGAAGTTGATAAGCAAAGCTAGCAGAATTAAGAATAAGGGTGAAAATGAAAATGTAATGGCACTAGTTAATTAAGTGGAACTATAAGGGTAAAGCTAACCAACTTGGGATAGTTGGGCTACTTTGACTTTAATTTTTCCTTAGCATTATAACTTTAACGACAACCAACATAAGTGCTTGGATTTTAAGAGAATTGGACCAAATAATAATTTGTCGTCTGAAATTCTAATTAGAGGAACTGACTATTGTATGGAATCTAAGGCCTACTCAAGCTCCGGGAAACAGTTGGACATTGCTCAAGGGAAGCGACCAGGTAGTAACTTGTCTATCATATGTTTATAAGGTACACTACATGTTTTGTGGATTCATCATGAATTGTTTGACACATTTTGACTCTACGAGGTGGCTGCCTAGGGCCTATTACACAGATGGATGCTCAGGATAATGTGATGTTTCGTAATGCACAAGTGGATGCCCAGGGCCTATTGCATAGGTTATACTCAGGGCCGTGTGATATACCTAGCTCTATGGTGATATATGAACTGTATGTTATGCACTAAATGCTGTTGTGATGATAATGTTGTGTGATGACTGTGTGGCATGCTTTGTGATGTTATATCTGTATGATTAGCTACCTGTTACTACTGAGATTATTTTGAATCTCACTCTTTTCTATAAATAAATCTACAGTATAGGCTAGCAACTCACAGGGCAAGAAGGTAAATACAGTCAACTAGATGACAAAGCTGAAGGATTTTAATTTGTTGGTGGTTGTCTGTTTTAAGTATTTTGGATATTTTTGGGACTGTATATGATGTACATAACTATATAAACCTGACAATAGTATAGTAGTAGTACTAGTAGCTTAGTAAAAGAACGGTGACTATACATATAGGTAACGCTTCTGTTTGACGAAGGAACATTAACTAATGAACACATTATGAGATGTAAGCAAATATACGTTCGCACACTCTGATAAGATGGATTCAAGTACTAATAGGACTTAGTGAGATTTTGAATGTTTATAAAACTATTTTGAAAAGTTTTATTACACTCAAAATCCCCTACCAATCCCAGGTTCACCACCTGAGATAGGTTCAGAAGTTGTGAACATATTTTCAAAGTAAGTTTTAACCCGAGACTGGACTTTGGTGGTTTTATAACCGATTTCAATACTCTTTTGCACTCATCTAAGTCTGTTGGACATATGGTGTTACATCATTATCCTTTGGAATGATTAAGGGATACTTTTTATCCTCTTGCTTAGCCAACACAAAAGTTATGCCATCATGAGTCATCATTGTGATTTTATGAACATTACTTTAATAAAGTTATTTTATCAGTGCATACTCGAGATTCTACTCGGGACTGTGGCATGCATATCAAGGCATGCCACGTGATGTCCTAATCCCACAAATCTCAAAAATGGCGCCTTTATGACTAGCAGCCACCAATGAATTTTCCTTCGACTACTTGATGCTATTAAATTTTTAAATAAGCACCATAAGTGTACGGGTCATTGGAATAGTATAATAGCAAATCAAGGTCGTCCCACAGAGATCCAAGGTAATATATAATTAGGCATTAAAATTTCCATTTTTATTTAAGTTGAGCAAATCAAAGGAAGAGATTGAAAGACAATTTAAACAAATGCAAAAGAAACAAATCTAACAATTTAAAAACTTCAATTGATAAAAACAACCTAGAGTGGCTAATCCCTTATTTAAGTTTTAGAGCATGCATTTACCCAATTAAAAGTACTTAATGTTAAATTGTTAATCTATAGTTTAAATAGATATAAGTATCTTCCAATCACTTATACCCCTCTGTCAAGTTAAAATTGTTATTCCTAACTAATTTACTCAAGAGGCAATAAATGTCCAAATTCACTCTAATATGATTATATGGGTCCAATAGGTATATTCCTATCCTATTGGCAAATTAGAATAAATTCTAATCTCACATTACTTAATCCTATGGTCCAATTAAGATCCCTCTCCCAAGGCTAATCTAAAATCCCCAAATTCATCTTAGTGGTGATCAAGCACAAAGTAGATGAAATATATAAGATTAAGTAAACAAGAATAACAATAAGCACAAATTAATGAGTTCATACATGCTCAAATCTAATGAGTTCATACATGCTCAAACCCTCAAATTAATTCATAGCTACTATAGTTTGAAGAAAACTTAGCCACACATGGCTGAAAAATAAATCAACTCGGCAGCCACAAAGTTCAGATTCAATCCCATCTCAGCACAAACAGAGTTAGCATCCAAAATCATGATAGATAGAAAGAAGAAAATGATAAAAATACTCAGAATAGAACGCTCTTAAAACTCAGCACTGCCATCAGAAATGAAGAGCAGAAGTAGTTTCCGACATCTTTGGTTATATTCTATCAGTAATGGCGTCAAGCTCCTCTGGTCCAAGAGTGATCGAAACTATCGTCCTTTACTCTGCTATGAGAAACCAGGAAACTCCCCTTCCAGTTAGTTCCCCGGCCTCCACTCCATGTGTTCTCGCTCTCCGAGCACTTGTCGGACCTAGGGAAGAAGATGTAGAATTGAGTTGAAATTGCCTCCCCCAGGCCCAGCCTTGAAGCGCGTTCCTTCTCTCTTCCCTTCCCTTCCTCTCGCTTTTTCTCTGGTTCTCGATAGATGAAGATAATGATGAATAATACGGCTGCTCTGTTTCTTTTTTTTCCTTCTTTGTGGGTCACCTCTTTTTTTCTTTAGTTCTTCCCTTTTCTTCAATTAGTCCCCAAAACGGTGTCACTTCTATTCCTTTTCTTTCACAATCAACTCCACCCTCCTAACTCCAAACGGTGTTATCGCTTCTAATCCCTTAGGTCCAAAAGACATACTCGATCCCTTAGTCCATGGTGGCCTTCTCCCTATTTTTCTTTTTGATCCAATTGACCCACTAATTTCCAGCCCAAAACCAGTCACCTCATCACCTAAGGGGAAAAACTATTTAATAATAATAACAAAAACTAACATAAAGCCAAATAAATATAATTTTTTTATTTTTTTATTTTCAAAATATTGAAAACTATAATATTTAAAATAAAATCCCTAAATAATGCACCAACTTGATATCTTATAAAATCAAAAGAAAATCATCTTAAATTAGCATTAATAACTCCCTAATTATATCAAAATATGTCTCAAAATATGCTAAAAATGGGGAGTTATCACTACTTACTCTTGTATTTTACCATCCTTAGAGTCCTAGGCCCAAAATTCGGGATATTACAATTCTCCCCCTGTTTAATAAATTTCATCCCTGAAATTTGCTTCTGGTTTGATTCTTAATAATACCTAACGAAGACCATTGTAGTGAGGGTTTAATTTCTTTGTTTCTACATTCTATTGACACCTCAAATTCTAGAGGTTTTCTCATTCAATTCTATTTGTATTTCTATTCTATGGCAATAGACCTTGCCTATCTACCCTGCGTCTGAGCTTCTTCAATTCTAGTTCTCAGACTTCTTTTCTCCTGTCTAGCACTGTAGCTAGCAAGTACTATATGACTTACAAGTTCATATTTCTATGCCCTTCTATTAGTTTTTGTTCCCGTATCATTATAACCATCAGTTGCATTGCTTTTCAATTCAAATCATCAGTGACGATAATTACGTCACTGCTTTTTCATTCATCTACATTGTCTCATATTCAACTTTTCTAATATTTTTTTTCAAATGTTTGAAATTCTTGTGGTTGCAGTACATTTTCACAATCACACTTTACAAACTATTGTTGTTACATTTTCAAACAAAACATGATTGCTGCAAGCTCAATTCACAAGTGGGGTAATTCATCTAGTAAGGTTTCAACTGTTGAGAGGCACCAGCCACTATTCTGTCCTGCTTCACTAGGACATATCCCAATCCTTTCTTTCTTTCTCATTCTATTGTAGACCATATTGGTCACTTCACTGCAAACCATATGGGTCACAATTCTTTGCAGACCACACATATAGCCTTATTCATTCTTTGCATACCACATATGGGTCGTATTTTAGGATTGGGAATATTCAATGTTGGTGCATGTTTCAACCACTCCTATAGCTCCATGAAATCCTCTCATAGACATCATCCCACTTAAGAAATCCACTTAAGAAATTCTTTCTGTAATTCTTTCTTTCAGTTCTTTCTTTTAAGTGAGCTTTATTAATGGCAAAGTGATTCAAGAAAAATTTTGAATTCATCGGAAAGACCTAGCAAACTGAGTATTTCTACAATAATTTCTGGGTTCCTCTAAGGATCCCTTCTTTTGAGGCAACATAGTTCAAAATTGACTACTACAAACTGGTCAATAATTTTGTTAAAAAATTCCGTTCAAAAATTCAATTTTTGAAAAATTCTGTTCACAATTCTATTTATACAACTCACAAAAATAGCAGGTGCATTGGTCAATTGAAAATTCAATTTTCACTGATACTCAAGAAACAGACAACTATTCTAGAAGGTCATTCATTATGATACACTCCAAGCTCCACTCTTACTTCTCAAGCCATTCATATCCTTAGGTAATGTTCATGAAGCACATAAAACAAACCATCCATTCTCAAGCATTCATATTCATTTACAGGACACGTAGTCTGTTAGGAAATTCTCAGGACACAGTCCCTTTTATTCCTGCCTTTCGACATTCTATTCCAACTTTACAGCCGTTCCAGGACACTACCCTACAATTCTTGGTCTTACGACCGTGGACTTCTACCCTTCTAGTTCTGAATGCTTTTTGAGTCTGACCATTTAAGGACATACTGGCCCAATAGGTCTAATTGCCTATCATATATTCATGAAATGAATATACTCAATGGTATATACATATGTCTAGAATGATTACATAAGATACGAGAACAAGAGTTCACTTGACTTATTCTATCAGGCCTATTCTTTCTTAATTCTCTTTTTGTCCTTCTTTCCACAATAGCACTGGAGCACCCCATGGCGACATACCAGGTTACAAACCCCTTTTCTCTAATAAGTTTACATTTTGCCATCTTATCTGTTTCTTTATGGACTTTCAATATCGGTCCAGCTCTAAGCATAATTTTATTTCCCTTACCTACTGGGGTAATCTACCTAGGTCGCACAAGGAATTCGTAAGCTACTTGTACATTCTATTCCCTACCTCGACTAGGAGACCATACTTAATGACTGTTCTCATTCTTTCTATTACTCTGTTCCATCAGGGAACAACTTTCTCATTCATTCTTTCTAAGGGAATATTCTATGATCAAGATCTTTCCCTTTACTGGATTAGCAACTAGCAACCTCCAGAAACCTCAATTCATTCAAGTTATTCTAGTGCCTCAATTCATTATAGTACCTCAATTCATTCAATTTATTCTAGTACCTTAATTCATTCAATTCAATTCAATTACCTATGGAATCAATTCATTTGATTCTTAGGTTACAGTTCACTAGGGTATATAGTCAGGCATCTATCACATTCTTCTGCCTCAAATTCAATTTATCTTACAGAGGCTTTGAGATTCTAGCATATTCTTTAAATCATGCTCTTAATACCTCAAATCACCTCGAGTTATTGTTCAGATTACTAAAACATCATTCTAGGTAAAGAAGCAATATATAACATTTTTTCATTGATTCTTAACCTTAGGGTCATGCCTAGTCATCAATTAAGCATCATTAACTATATTCTATGCCTCTAACAACTCTGAGCCATTTTAGTGTTCTTAAGAACCTAAGCTCAAAATAGATTCTTGGATCACAATTCAATTCTTAACTTCATACTGAATCTATCTAACTTCTAGGTTCATCAACCTAATTCTAGAACCACAGCCATACCTAATAAGCATGCTTAACCACATAATTCTGTTAGAATTCAGTTTACAGGCCAGCTTGGCATCAAAATTCTTTAGAGCTTATACCCTTTTCTACTGGGTATACATCACCACTGCTATGCTTTATTCTATATATATAGCTCTACCCCTTCCTCTGAATAAGTTTGCCACTTAGTGGTCGGGGAAAATTCTATTTCTTTAAGGTTCAACTATCACCCATACTTCTTAATCCTAGTATCACTCAAGATTATCCAAGTATCAATAAGGATACTATTCACATCAGTAGAGCATACTAGCCAAATGCCATAATCTATGCTATGATACCATAATTGTAACACTCTAGTTACATTATAGTTATGATGAGTCTTTTGTAGTGAATCTAAACCACTAAGTGATATTTCTTGGAAAATAATTTCAAATCCCAACTCCAAAGACAAAATTTGAACCTGCACATGAAAGGGGTTTTCTAAATAACTTAAAACCTTTTGAAGATTATTCACCGTGGTTCTCTACTCATTGTGACTCATCTTTCCTTAATTCCCTTTATTATCTTAATCAGAGTGATTCTTTGCCCATTTTTATGTGCGTAAGATTTCTTAACAATGGGCTTATACCATACGATTACTTATCCCTAATTCAATTATCACACTTAGATAATTAATTCATTCATCATGAGGATTGTAAAGTTAATTATTGTAAACATATTAATTTACATAACGAACTAGTGTGAAAATAATTCTTCTCTTCTTCATTACAAATTCTTTCTTGGTATAACGTCCTGCACTCCTCTTCTGTGCTCAATTGCCTATATGGTTGGGTGAGGGAGTGTGAGATTTGAGAGAATCTCATAGCAAACTTTGCTAACTAGGCATACAAGATTCAAGCTCAATGCATGATATGCTTGTTTACATAAATTCATACTAGCATATATTGCATAATGACATACTTGCATGCTCAATGCTTTACACATTACACCTATGTCCATTGCATAAGTAAAAATAGAGCTTCAATCATTCATACATGCTTCATACCATTCATTAAAGCAATTAAACACATTAATGCATAACATTACTTATCGAGTAAATGCAAGTCAGGAAAGTTATATTACCTTCTATCTTCAAGTTCCCTTCTTGTACATTTTCTTCCAACCATTGAAGTTGTTTGAAAATTCTCCCATTCTTCTTCCTTGTCATCTTATGGCCCCAGATAAATGGCCATATTATTAGAGCCATGAAAAATAAATGTCCAATGGACTACTTTAGCCTCTAAGACTTGTCTTTATTCTTTGAGCCCATACTTGTCCCAAATTTTAATAACCCAAGACACCTTAGTTGGTTAACTTTAAAGTTACCTTATTAGGACCAATAGGTATTTAATAGGCCCACACTAAGTTTATTTGCTTCACTTAACAATTGAAGTTCAAATTAATTACCAATTACCATTACTTTCTTATTTTCGCCTAATTACCAAAATTTGCTAGAATGTTCAATAATCTTTGAAAACTCATAACTTTATCTAGGAAACTCCAATTGTGATGATTTTAAAGGCTATGTGACCCTTATCAGTCTAGTTTTAAGGAAAAATATAGCCATTATACTTTTGAATACACATCAATACAATATCTTCTTTAATTGATCACTGCCCCTAGAATTTGCCAGTTTTCTAGACCAAACTTTGAAAATTCGTAATTTATTCTACAAAACTCCAAATGTGTTGGTTCAAGGTTCTAATAAAAACTATTTAAGTCCTCTTTCAGTTAAAAATATTATAGGGCATTGATTACAGACACAAAATTTTCAGAAATTTATCAAACTCAGACTGCCATATATTTTATTCTAGAATTAAGGTCAAACTTTGAAAAATCATAACTTTCAATCCACTAGTTCAAATTGCTTATATTACCTATAAAATTAAAGACCAGAATGTCTATTGTAATGTTGTAAAATTTCATACCATTTGGACTAATTATGACCGATCGAAAACACATTGCAAGTTCATTGCCTCCAGAAAATGAATTTAGGCAGCTTTAAACATAAACTTCCAAAATCATCATAAATAATATTTAACTATAAACACATAATTAAACCATGATTAAAAATTTAAAAAACCCCTGGATGAAAAATGAATAGTACTCCATCTCATGAAAACTCATCCAAACAACAAACCAATCGGTTCAAATCGTAGCTTATACGTACCTCTATCCGATTTTATAGTCAATTCTTGATTTTGGCAGTACTCTGGCCAACTAGATGGCACCACACACCTCTGATCAAGAATCTAAAATAATACAAATGTTGCTCTCACTAAGAGGAACAACATTATAGAAGACTTCAAGAGCTAGAAACGCCGAATCGGAGGTGAAATCGACTCTGGAGCTTAAGAACTTTTACTATTCACACTTTCTCTTTCATCTTCCAATGTTCTTGTGTTTTTTTTTTTATATTTCCTCTTCCTTATGGCCTTTATATGAAATTATAAGTGTGGGAGAGAGAGAGAGAGAGAGAGAGAGAGAGTAGTCTTGTGATGACATGTGTCACTTGCTTTAATCCTACGGTGCCATGTGTTCTGATCTAGCTTCAGATGATGACAAGTGTCCTTAAAGCATCTTCTTTCTCTTTTTCTCTCCCTTTATGCATCCTTATATGCTAGGGGAAGGAGAATCCTGACAATTTACCTTGGTTCCCAGGTTCGGTGTTTGGGAAGTCAAGTACGCGACTAAATCGGAGACCGGCAGATTTCCCTGACTCAGGTGGGAGGTGGCACTCTCCGGGAATGCAAACACAAAAGGCATAAAGGTAAGTGTAATGATAAGGGACACATGTCACCTCCTTACTCTTCCAACACAAAAGTGTCATTGTCATTTGCAATGATTAAGGGATACTTGTCATTCTCTTGCTTAGCCAACAAAAAAGTTATGCCATCATGAGTCATCATTGCATACGTTATTAATATTACTTTAACAAAGTTACTTTATCGGTGCATACTCGGGAATCTACTTGGGACCGTGGCATGCATATCAAGGCATGCCACATGACATTCTGATCCCTCAAATCTCAAAATTGGTGCCTCTCTGCCTAATAGCCACCGACGAATTTTCCTCCGACTACTTACTATTTGAAATAATAAGTGGGATATTTCTATGGAATTCAAAACTTATTTTGGAATAAATGAGTTTATAAAAATTGTAAATTTTACTAGGTCTTAATTGCAAGCTTTGGATGTTGGAATTTTTAAAATAAAAAATAGATTTCTTGGATCACTTGAAATGCTTATAACGTGTAGGTTTTGATGGCCATTAATTGTTTAATTTACAACATCTATAATAGCTCAGCCTAAGCATCTTTATGGCATTATAATGAAAATAAAACAATCATTTATTGGCTTCATTGGCTGCCCAAATGTTCATATATATTGGGCTTATAAAAGGCATTGTTTTTAATAGGAATATAGATATGACTCTTGAGCCTTCGAGCATTTTTCTCCTCCTTTGAATTTGCTTGCTGAGTTCTATTATATTTCGCTATTCTATTTACCTTATTCTTACAGGAAGGATCCATTTTATCCTAGGGAGTGCCGCTTCCTCTTAGCTAGTGGTTGAGGAATAGCTCTTAAGGTTAGCGTCCTTGGACGTGACTAGCATTATTCATTTTCTTTGTAGGTGTTACAGCTGATAGGATATGTAGAGCACTAGGTGTAGTTGGAAGATTTATTGGATCGTAAGTGAATTTAGGAGTTAACGCCAACACTTACTCTCATATTTTATGATCCTCAGAGTGCTAGGCCCAAAATTCGGTATATTACATTGAAGGGGAAAGAGAAATTAATTTAGGTTTTGTTGATTTACTAGGTGATGATTATATTGAGAAAGATTAAAGTTGTAGTATTTATTTCACTTAGGATTGGGTTCGATCGAGTCACATGTATCCAACATATTCATGCCTAATGATTTTCTGTAAAGTGATAATGAAAGGTATAAATTGTACAAATCATTTTATTTTCCAATTCAATCATATAAACATATAAGAAGTAATAGAGTAGTCGACAACAAAAAAGAGAGGGAATTTTATTGAATAAATAGGATTTCTTCATTAGTAGAGCTATTTACTTAATCATAGACATTTCTGGAATACCTCTAACAAAGGGACAAATAGTCAATTTTGAAAGAACTTATAGTTAACCACTTTCATATATGAATCTATCTAATTCAGAAGGGAAGAACTTGCATCAGTATCGAAATTTCAATTCAAACATCTACATCAAGAATTCAAGAATTGTATACATGTTAGTTCAATCCTTTATAGGAACTACTCATAATAACAAACTTGCAACAAGATCCATAGGATTAATTGTGCATCCAACTTAACAATAGAAATGTTAAAGTTGTTTCGTCTTCCATTTTTTCTTATTTTTGATCTCAGGTTCAGGTCTATAAGCAGTGACAATTACCTTAGGAAGACTAACTTTCGCTATGACTTTGGTGAGTTCCCTTAACCAAGCTACTGCCTATGAGTTGCCGACTCATTCTTTAATAGGCATGTAGTCAAAGCCTTGGGCTCCTCCACTGCTTGGGAGCTAACAGTTTCATGTTCTATTTCTCTCCCTGATGGGGGTTCTTTTCACCCTTCCCTTATGGTACACATCTTATTAGTTTACTTTTGTAGTTTAATTTTTAGGGTTGCTAACTAAATGGTAGAGTACTCGACTTTTAAGTGTGACTCAATGGGTAGTTGGTAAGATCTAGTGTGGATCATACATGGATGGTAGTTAGAGGTATTTATGCATTCACAGAAGCAAAATTGTAGACTTCAAATAAGAAGATTCAGATAAGTGCTAAAAAAGAAGTCTATATTGTTTCTAATTATAGGTCTTTATCTCATTGAACGGATAAAATTCCCAATTCATTTATTAACTAATGTATGTGGAGTAAGATTAGAAACCCGCTTTTTCTCTCTCTTTTTTCTTTTTCACAAAAATGTATGTACAAGTTATACCTTTTGTCACCACTTTACAGAAAACTTTTAGGTATGAATATGTTAGATACTTGTGAATTGATTGGTGAAATAGTATCTCTCTCCAAAAAAAAAACCTATGAATGATCCAGCTACAATGCATGTTGTTCTTTGACTTATTGTTACTCTAGATGGTGATGATGTTATTGAGGCTCTAATTCTTGACTGGAGGGGACACTAAAGGCCTCTGCCCTTCCATCCCTTGGTTAGATAGAGAGGGAGGGTAGAGCTTTCGGTTTTTGCTAAGAGTAAAATTCGGGAAAAAGAACCAACTGTATGGAAAATACTTCAAGAGGTTATGCAAGGGTATAACCCCCTTGATGATTAAGGCCTAGATTTAGTTCATAAATACGTAATTGATGTAGAATTAGAGACCATAAATGATTTTGGGACTTAAACAAAATCAATCTTCCCAAAATCATGGCTTACAAAAACTTTTACAAAATCTATTCATGAGGGTCTCATATTCACATTTCAATACTAAATGGACTGTACAGGTTGATTTCATTCACAAATATCAGAGTATAAAGTAAATTCTCAACACACTCGGGTTCCATTCATTAATAAGGGTTTTACAAAGGCACAAAGCCCACAATTCATTACCCTTAACTTGAAGATTACACAAAACTACATCACAAATCCCAAAATATACATTTACTTCCCACAAAATATCCAATAATATACAATGATAACCAATAACCAAAAAGGAACTCCTAACACGGAGCTCTACCCGCTCTTCATCACCCGTTTGCCTTTCGATCCTTCAGCCCTGTCTAAAATGTTTAATTTTGGGAGAGTGAGATTCTAAATAATCCCCGTAGTGTCAAATCAATCATATAATGTATAATAATAAGGCATAAAATCAAATCATTATCCATACAAGCAATTACAACGGCAGTTCAACGGCAATGGTTAGTATGACACATGTCATCCCTGACAATTGCTCACGTTGTATTGCATCACAACAATCCACACAATATAATTCACCACAGCTGGGATCCATATAAAGCATTTCATAATGCAAGCCATACAGGCAAGATACACACAACCCACGGCTGGTTTCACAAACGCCACCCCACAGGTCAGATTCACAAAGATCCATGTCGATTACGACGGCAGTTCAACGGCTGACCTAGAGATGACCAACGTCAATCCCTATACAGCTCACACTGAAGTGCTCACGCCGTAATGTACCATGGCACACATTTCACAAATTCAATGATAAGTTATGCATACCAAAAAAAGCATACACAATATGAGAGAAGAGTCACTACCTTGATCCTTTCGTGCGTGTCTTAGCACTGGTCTCTCCCAAGTAGGGCAAATGTCAAATCCTATATTTAAAATTAGGGACGAAGAGTTATACTTTATTCTAAGACTTAATTCACTTCATAATACTTAATTGGTTATCATTATTGCTCTTTTAAAGTCATTAAATACCCCTAACAAAACTCCTAAAGGGTAGGAAGAACTATCCCAAAGATCCTCTTTTGGAAGCACAAAAACTGATTTTTCACTGCTGCACCTCGAGTGAAAATGGTCTCACTCGAGCATTGGTACGGTCACTCAAACACAAAAGCCTCAGTCGAGCACTGGTGCGGACATCACCTCAAGCGCAAGAAAGTGAGGACAAAAAGTGCTTTCCTAGGAGCACAAAAATTTTCAAAGAAGAGGATCACTCGAGCACAAAAGGCCTCACTCGAGCATTGTACGGATATTACCTCAAGTGCTAGGAAGTGAGGACAGAAAGTGCTTGCCCGAAAGCACAAGAACTTTCACAGAAAAGGATCACTCGATCACAAATGCCCTCACTCGAGTGATGTTCTTCCCTCACTCGAGCACACTCACTCTCACTCGAGCATGATTATTAGAAACCAGGAAATGCAGAAGGTATGATAACACTTCCAGAATTTGTACCAAGTGATCCAAATGAACCCAAATACCAAACCAAAGCTACTCCCACAAAAAAACACCCAAGGAATTCAATGGAATAATTAAAATGACCAAAATCCAACTCCATTATCATGCTTTAGGTTGAATCAACACAAATAATCAATTTTCCCAAAATCACTAAACTTAACATTTCAACCTCCAATCAATCAATCTATCCTAAACTCATTCCAAAATACTATTCTCATGCCAAAAACATACCAAATGAACAGTGGCACTCATTTTCAGATTCAAGCCAAAATTTCCAGAAATTATAAACTACTTCAAATGGCATGAACTTAGATAGATAGATTAGTCTCACTTACCCCTTTCACTTCTCCAAAGACACTCTTTGATTCTCCAACAATCAGATTTTCGTGTGGGCTCAAACCTCAACCAATGGTCAAACTAAAAACACCAAAATGAAGCCCATCACTCAAGGATCAATATTTATGAATGGTGATTAAGCAATGGAGGCCATTTACCTACCTCAAAATTCAGTTTTTCCTTCTTCCTTTCTTCCTCTTCAATGGCCAAATGAGAGAGAAAGAGATGAGAGAGATGAAGAGTGTGTGAGGAAGAGGAATGATGACAATACTCCCCCCACCATGCTTGCTTCAGCGAAACCAAGGGGAAGAAGAAAGAGAAAATATTATAAAACTATATTTGACTTTTCTCACTCTTACTTCATCTCTTTTTGCCACATGTCACAATGCTATTGGTTCTCACCAAATAAGTCACCAATTAACTTATCTAATCTCTCCATTAGCCATTTAATCACACTTCTCATTTTCACTCAGTTAGTAATTAATTTCCCTATTAATTACCACTTATGCCAATATTTCCATTCTTCCAATTTTCCACTAATTATGACATATTAATTAATATTCCCATAAAACACATAATAATTCCAATTAAATTCATAATTATCCACAATAATCATGATTATCCCCTAATCAAAAATTGGGATATTACAAAGGGCATCCTGTATTGCTGATGTAATATACCAAATTTTGCAATACTAAAAACGTGTAAATATGGAAATAGTAGAATAAAATAAATATCGGTATTTACAATTAAAGGTAGAGTTACTTTTGGAATTCCCAGATATCCATTATGTCATTTACAGAAATCGAGAAGTCAATATTGTAAAAATACAAGTGTAAGAAGTCGGAGCAAAATTCGTCGGTGGCTGCAGGGTTCAGGGGCGTCAGTTGCGAGATCGGAGGAATTCGGGCATTTCGTGATGTGCCTCGATATGCGTGCCATAATCCCACGTGGGTCCCACATGGAATTCCGGGTAATGCACCGATGGAGCAACTTTATTAAAAAGAACTTCCGTAAAGTATGTAATGACAGCTCATTATGACTCATGATGACACATCTTTCGTGTTGGCCAAATAAGGAAATGACAAGTGTCCCAAAATTATTACAAAGTAAAAACATGTTTTTGTGTTGGCCAAATGAGGGGGTGACATGTGTCCCTCATCATTACACATCATTACACCCACTTTAAGCCTTTCGTGTTGTCATCTCCGGAGTACGCCACCTAGCGTCTGAGTCTAGGGAATTCACCGGTCTCCGGCCGGGTCGCTTACTTTTTGAATCGAGCACCGAACCCAGGCGTCCGGGGAAATTGTCAGGCTTCCACTTCCCCTGACCATTTATGATCCACGGAAGAAAGAGAAAAGTGGAAGACCAATGGTTGCATGACACGTGGCATTCTTAAGCCTTAAACTTGTGACACGTGGCAAGATGAGATGAGATCATTTTAAGTGATTAAATCACAACCATCCATGCCTAATTAAATGGCAAAATTTCGTGCAACCATGGAAAGAGAAAGGGAAATCAGATTTCTTAAGCTTAAGAACACAAGAAGAGAGAAGGAGGAGTGAATAGTGAGTTTTCTTGACTACCGGAGCCGATTTCAACCCCGAATCACCGTTATTGTCCGGTAAGTCCTTCAAGAAACTTTCTCTACTCACTATAAGCTTCAATTCTATGGTCTTAGATTTCTCATCTGAGGTGTTTTATGCCAATTAGTCTACCAGAGTGCCGCCGGAATACCGAACCACTTGTAGAAACGCGAAGAGGTAAGCATAGGCTTTCTTTTGAACCGAATACTTTGTGATTTCATTGAGTTTTTCTTAGCTCTTCAACCACCCATGTATTTCATTCAAGGGGTGTTTTTGAAGAAGGAAGATGTTTTAATCATATATATAAGGTGATATATGATGTTTGGAGAAGTATTAAACTTGTTGGTAGTTAAAATCACAAAGTGGAATTTTTGTTGTTTTGCGAGGCAGATTTTGGTTGGGGGCTAAATCTGGTAGAAATAATTTGATTTTGGTATTTTTGAGCTTTCCATAGGATTCTACACGAAAAATTGTGTGGGAATAGGCTCTGGTTATAATTTTTGACAAACTGGTTTAAAGAATCAAAAATTGGAAATTAAGTCTACTTGTGCAACAAAGTTGCCAGTGTGCGTTTTTGTCTGGCAGTTTTGTTGTGGCGAAACTTTCACTTTCCAAAATTCATCAGTTGGTTATGAGATTTTCCAGAATTAAAGTACACTTATAGACCTTTAATTTGATAGGTATTATGAAGGATTTCGATAAGTATACTAGGAGTTATGAATGTTTGAAGTAGACCATTAAAACTGGTCAGATTTTCTGTCAGCAGGGAGAAAAAGAAAAACTGGGAAGTGTGCGTGGTCTTTCAGCTACTGAAAGTATTTTTTCCTTAAAATAGACTTAATAATGGTTATATAGAATTTTGGATCACCTAAATTCTATTTTTCTAGAATTAGTTATGATTTTTCAAAGTTCAGTGAAAAATCTGCCAGCTTTTGGTAATTGTGCGAAAATTCAAAGTAAAGAGTTTTTGTAATAAAATTGGACATTTAAGAGTTAAGTTAAGCATTTGGAGTAGCTTGAGCTCATTAGTTTCATATTGGGCCTAATGTAGTGACCCTAATGGTAACCAACATAAGAGAATAATTTATGAAGAGTTGGACTAAGAAATAACTCATTGCCCGTAAATTATAATTTATATGATTTGACACTTGCCCAGGACGTTCAAAGCACGTCAATCAAGATCAAGATTTGGAAAAATTGTCAGGTAGTAACTTATCCCTCATATACTATGTGATATGTTATATGCATGTTTGTACCATTGTGAATTTAAAACATTCAGATGAGAAGGGCTAAGGCCCAGTAGAATTTCTCAGCGCTGTGGCAAGGGACGGTTGTCCTTGAATTGGTAACTTTATGCTTTCTGCATATTGTGAATTTATCTCTGAATGTTGAATATGTTGATTGTACTGTAACTTTGGTTGACATGGCTTGATATATGTGTATTTTATATGAGTGATATCTGTTACTACTGAGATTCATTGAATCTCACCCTATTTTTCCAAAACAAATTTTCAGCTCGGGCAAGTAATTCCTCAGGCAAGAAGGTAAACACGGGCGAATGAAGCAAAGGACTTAGAATTTAGTTTTCTGTTAGTTATCTATTTTGGAGATTGTATGTAATTTGTATTTAAGTGTGGTCAGTCTCGTACTGACATGTATGTAAGCGCCTGTATATAATCGAACGCGCAACGACATTCGTACCAGTAGTGGACAGCCGTCCACCTAGGGCCATTAATTAAACATAGTAGCTTGGGTTTTCAGCAGAGAACTTATTAGTAAACACTCTGATATGAAGAAATGAACCTGAAACGGATGGCTTAAAATAAATCATAAAATAATATGAGACCCAATCTGAAAATGATTTTTGAAAAGATTTTTGAAAACCCATTCAAGTGCAGCTCCACACTCTGCTTGAAGTTGGGACTTCCGCTGTTTACAAAAGATTACTGGTCTCCTTGTTAAAGATATTACTACATTCATGCCATCTATATGCTTTCAAAACACGGGTGTTACAGCTGAATAGAGCACCTACTTTGCATATATTAGGCATACAGGCATTGCAATACTCACACACTCAAAAAATTAGTTAGACATACAGATTCACACCTCTTACAACCAAATTAATAAATTTAAATAAATATGTGTAAAAACATTTTAAATTGTAAAATTAATATGTTTTGTGAAATAATGAAAATTTTAAATATATATTAAAATTATTTTTCCCACAACATAAAGTGTTCGGATAATTTTCAAAGAATGTTTATTTTAAAGAAGGCTCAAAATATATTGTTTAACATCAATTAACATATCATATTAGTGGTTGGAAAAAACATATCATATTAGTGAATGAATCCTAGAATATTAAAAATAGATGGAAAATGTGTCTGACATTACTGTTTATTTTGGGAGGTGTATATAATATTGATAAAAACAGGAGGTATTTGTAACAAAAGAAAGGCCTATAATCTTTTTCAACGTGCTGCAGGTGTCATACCCTTACTTATTTTGACTTGCATCAGAATATTAATACATGGTTCGGTGAATAACACAGGAATAGCATAACTATATTGACAATATGTGCATGATTACAGAAATTCCCATAGGGGTTCGTACATAATAATTACCATCAATGTAGCCACACAGGGCTACTTGGGTGTTTAAACCCCAGTGAAATGGAGATATCCTCCAGTCTTCGTTCTACCACGGCAATCCTCTCATGTAGTTATCTTCTATGATCTCTGTGCACCTTCCATATTCACCTATCTAAATTGTTGGTAGGGGACACTAGTGGAAAAAACATTTTCTAGACTGGTTAAAAATGACATTTTAGATCGGTTCTGGATGCGGTCTTGATACAGTCGGTCTTAAAAGTCTGTTTTTATAGACCGGTTAAGAAACCAGTCTAAAATATAAATTTTTAGACTGGTTGTTTATACATCTGGTCTAAACATAACAACATTAATGGTACTTTTGAAAAAACAGTCATACTTTTTAGAGCGGTTATTCAAAGAATCGGTCTAAAAAGTATATTTTTTAGACCGGTTCTTAAAAAAACCGGTCTTAAAAGTATTTTTAAGACCGCTTTTTAAAACAACCGGTCTAAAAAGTTCCATCTTTTCTAAATATTATTGTTAGCTAGCCAGCAGCAAGCCATTTCCCCTATTAAAACATTTTACCTAGCAAACCATTCTAGCGACATTAAGCGTAATGGTGAAAAACAGTCATTCTTCCTGCATCTCACATTCCACAGAAGCAATAACAATAAATCATTCTTCGTACACCCTAAATAAATTCTTCTCTTACTCATTCTCATTTCATCAAGCATTCTAAAACACAATTTCAACTGGTGTAACTTACATCATTCTTCCTAAATCCCACATTCCACAGAATCAACAATGATAATTCATTGAAAATCAACGCATTAATATTTAATGAGAAAGAACACAAGAGACAGTAATCCATCCCCGCTGATCACTAGCTGGCTTTAGAGCATCTACATTAGCTACGACACCTCAAATTTTTCATTTTTCTGTGACGACAACAAAAAAGTAGTTTTATATATAAAATAACTATGTACATATTCAAATATAATTCATGATAATTACTTTAGCTAGCTAACCTTCAAAGTAGTTTTATAAAGGGATATCCTCCCATATCCCTTCATGATAATCGTTTCTTGTGTCGTGTTCATTATCTGCTTCATCTTCTTCGTTTAATTCTGGAAGACCCCTAGAAAAAGAAGGAGTCTTAAGAAGATAATTCATTAAACTACTTTCCTCATTAATATCAACAACCCTTTTTCCTTAGAGAGCTACAGACCATATTTTATTTGCCTGATCATTAATATAGAACACTTGTTTTGCCTGATATGCCATAATAAAAGGTTCATCTCCAAACCTTCTACTATTTAGATCAACTAATGTAAATCCTAATTGATTGATCATCACACCATTGTTGACATCAACCCACTTGCATTTGAAAATGGGAAATTTAATTTTAACTTAATCAACCACCCAAATCTCTTCAATAAACCCATAATAAGGTATGACTGCCAATCTAGGGTTCTTATCTTTAAAACTAGAGAAGTGCATAGATTCAGCCAATAACATAACACCACTATTTTGGATGGTGCTCCTATCATCTAGCGACTTTGTGTAAAATGTAACCCCCTCACGGTAATTATATTCGGATTATGAAATTTAAGTGAAATAGAGACCAATAAGACAAAAATCACATTTAGGATCACTCATCTCCAAGAAATGGGGTGTCTAAACAAAACGTTCAAAATAGAATTCATCTGGTCTCACATTCACTTTTGAATATAATTACCTGTGCCGATAAATCACATAGTAAATATCAGAGTGCATAACCAAAATCCCGGCAACCCCGGGTTACTTATATATAGAATGGGTTTAAAGGTTTCCCAAGATGGGGATTGCATATCCAAAATTTGCTATATACATCTCATATACAAACAGTAATCCCAAAAGCCAACTAGATAACCAACATCCAAAATACAAAATGTCCCTAAAGCCTTAACCACTCCTGGTTTGCCGCTTCCCTTTCGAGCCACATGCCCTATCTGAAATGTTAGTCATTTGGAAAGAGTGAGATTTATAAGAATCCCAGTAGTAACAAATCACTCATACAATATATAAACACAAGGCATGTAATGTATCATATTCACCAGCATCATCAGCAACACAATAATCAATGGCTCACGCCACAGACGACAGCACTCACGGCTGTATCACAATGCACTATACCCGCTTTCACGATAATCACAATGACAGCTTTTGCTGCAAACACTATGCCCGCTTTCGCGGTAATCACTATGCAGCAGCATCATAAAGCACAAGGTATCTCAATGCACAACATATAACAAGGCACAATGCTCCATAATGCATAAAGCTCCATAATGCATAAAGCTCCATAAGGCACAATGCTCCACAATGTATCTCAATGCATCTCAAAGCAGCAACAGCACACAGTGCATGATAGGCAAACATACAATACATTTACACAAAGTATAAGAGAGGAGTCACTACCTGACTCTTTCCTGACAGTCTTTGGCACAGTGAGCTCATACGTTTGATAGATGTCAAATCCTATACCAATTTAGGGACAATTGATTAATCTCTTTTCCAAACACTTATTCCATAATACTCTAAGTTGGTTATCATTTAGGACTCTTTAGGTAGCTAATAGAGGCTTAAACATATGCCTAAAAGGTTAAGAGAAACTACCCTGAAGACCCCTTTTCTGAAGGCAAAACACCAATTTTTGGTTGACTCACTCAAGTGAAGATGACCTACTCGAGTGGTGGAAGACTCGTGCTGAAGTGAGAACGACTCTCACTCGTGAGTGTTTGACAGTGAGCAACTACTTCGGCCAGAAAGTGCTCACATCACTCGAGCAGAAGGCTTTGCACTCGGATGATGACTCTAACTCCACTCGAGTCCCTGAAAGTGCAACACAAAGAGTGATAACCCGAGAGCACATGCAACATCAGAGGGACAAGCTCACTCGAGCATACCCCCCAGTGCTCGGGTGAGAAGGTTTCACTTGCGAGTGTTGGAACACACTCTTGGACATAAACCAGCGAGTGACAACCCGAGAGTAACACTAACTCTTGAACCCACGCCATCACTCGAGTGATCACCAACATCACTTGCGGTGAAGGAAGTGCACTCGAGCCCTCGTCATGAGATCCCAGGAAAAATACTACGTAGAAAGGAAGAACACACGCAGCACTCAAGTGAGTTCCTCCCTCACTCGAATGAGGCTATCAGATTGCCAGATCGCAACAACTGACAGAAAATTCCCAGATTTACCAAACTTAACCCAATAGTTCCCAAACTCCACACAAAGCTTATTACCACTCAACATGACTTAGGGAACCCATTGGTAACCTCTAAAACACCCAAATACCATTTTAACCATAATTTATGCTTTTAGATCTCTATGATACACACAACTCCCAAATTCATTCAAATCACTTTCAAACTTTAAAACTATATCAAATACTCAAAGAACTTCACAATGAAGTAATCCAAACATCAATCACTATGAAATTCACACATTCTAAAAGGGGCATAAAATAGGGAAAATTTCTAGAATTTCTCAAACTTATCCAAAACTCATAACATATATATCAAAAAGCATCAAATGCTTACCTCTTTACTTTGCCAAATCCAGAATCTTGATCCTCTAACTTTCAATTTCGTCCAACACTCAAATCAACACCTTTCAAGATTCTGAAATCACCACAATGAAGTTGTCAATGAGGTGCACAATATTAGAGAAGAGGATTTGAGCAAAGAAGGACCATTACTCACGAAAGATTAAAGCTTTTACTTTCTCTTTCCACCTTTAAGGTCACCAAAAATGGAGAAGAAGGAAGAGAGAGAATATGAGAGATGGATAGGATGATGATGATGAAGTGCTTTCCCTTGCCCATACTCCCCCCAACGAATAGGAGAGAGAAGAAGGAGAAAAGTGAACTTTTGTCCCTTATGCCACATCCAATGGTTCACACTATGCCATATATCACCATTATACTCACTTCCTCAATGAGCTCACACAAGCTTAATGCACAAGATTCCAACCTATATGTAACAAATCTCCACCCTTGATCTTTAATCTCAAAATATACTCATATCAAATTTACATCATATTTCTCCAAAAGTGTTTAATTACACTAATTACAATCAATATTAGAGTCATTAACCCTTAATCCCAAATTGGGTTATTACATAAAACATATAACCATTGATCACAAATGATGTCCAACTTATGACATCAACCTTAGGACCACGTGCTAACCATTTAATTATATCAGAAACACATTCTTCTCCATCAACCTTTTATTTGAACCAATATGCAAAAGTTTTGTTATGCTCCCTAATTAACCTTTGTTCAGTCATTTGACTATTTCCTTTCCAAACAATTTCTTTATGAGCATTAATGTAATCTTAAACTTCATCAACATTATTCAAGATGTACAAGTGGACTTGTTTCAATTCATCAGGATTCATACTCTTTACTAAAGCCCTGCGTCTACCCTTTTCTTCATCATGATGTTCAGGAAGTCCAATATGTCTTACATTTGACAAGTAATCTTGACAAAACTCCATGGCTTCTTCAGAAACATATTTTTGAACAATAGATGCTTCAGGTCGGTTAGGGTTCTTCACATACCCTTTTAGGATTTTCATAGTTCTTTCAATTGGGTACATCTATTGTAAATAGATAGGGCCATACAACTTGTTTTCCCTGACTAGATGAATAATTAGATGTACCATGAAGTCAAAAAAATGTAGGAAGAAAAAGCTTCTTAATATGGCATAAGATCATATATCCTTCATTTTCTAGTTCATCCAATCTCTCTGTCTTAATGAATTTACTACAAATAGCATTGAAGAAGAAACAAAGTCTAGTCAAAATATGTTGAAGATCAATTCGGAAATGCCTTGAATAGCTCTAGGAGTAGCTGTTGCATTAAGACATGACAATCATGAGACTTTAGCCCTACTAACTTCAAGTCTTTCATCGACACAAGCTTCTTAAAATTTGAAGAATACCCTGAGGGAACTTTGATACCATATAAACAGTCACAAAAAATTCTTTTCTCATCCTTAGACAAAGTATGAGAAACTGGAGTGTAAAAAGTTCTCTTACCATATGGCCTTGGATGCAAGTCTTCTCGTTTTCCCATTTCTTGCAAATCTAATCTTGCCTTCACGCCATCCTTAAAATTACCTTGTATGTTGAGCAGTATCCCAACAATATTATCATATACGTTTTTCTCCACATGCATGAAGTCAATATAGTGTCTCACATCAAGATTGGGCTAATATGGAAGATCAAAGAAGATAGACCTCTTTTTCCATTTATTTTTTTCATTACTACTCTTTGTAGTCTTACCAAAGATAATATTGATATTTTTCACTTTTTTATAAACTTGCTCCCCAGTCAATGCCTTCAGAGCAAATTCAAACTCTTGTCCACTAAAAAAAGCTTTCTTTAATCTATGATATGGGTGGCCTCGTCTAATCTCCTATGGCCAGGATAAACCGTCTTTCTTCCATGTTGAAGTTGATGGAAGCATGTGCCTTCTTCACAAATCGGACATGCTTTATGCCCTTTAACACTATATCCTGACAAGTTTCCATATACAGGAAAGTCATTTATAGTACAGAAGATCAAGGCTCGTATTTTAAAAACCTCCTTCTTGTTCGCATAAAAAACATCAATACCTTTATCCCACAACTCTTTCAAGTCTTCGATTAAGGGTTCTAGGTAAACATCTATGTCATTTTTGGGTTGCTTTGGTATCGAAATCAATACAAACAACATAATGTACTTCCGTTTCATGCATAACAAAGGAGATAAGTTGTAAATTACCAATAGAACAGTCTATGAACTATGTATACTGCTTAGGCTACCATAAGGATTCATGCCATCTGTGCTAAACCCAAGCCTAAGATTCCTAGGTTCTTCACCAAAGCTAAGAAATAATTGATTGATTTTCTTCCATTGAGAAGAATTAGCTGGATGTCAAAGCTTTATATCAGGAATCTTCTCATCCGCATGCCATCTCAAATTTTTGGCATCAT
This sequence comes from Inga oerstediana, assembly GCA_963210345.1. NCBI lineage: Eukaryota > Viridiplantae > Streptophyta > Magnoliopsida > Fabales > Fabaceae > Inga > Inga oerstediana. Next base: position 62,142,246 of record OY723401.1, on the reverse strand, counting down.
TTTCATTGGAAAACAAGCACTTTAACCTTGGTATGATTGGAAGATACCACAACACTTTTACAGAGGCCTTATTTGATATATACCTCAGAGTTTCACATATCAGACATTGCTCCTTCTCTTCATGCTCTTTTCTATACAATATGTAATCATTAGGCATACATGGATCTTTTTATACTTATCCCTACTGGACACAGTATTTTCTTAGCATTATAGTATCGATAAGGCAACATATTATCATCTGAAAGCATGCCTTTAAAAGCCTCAAGCATTTCTGAAAAGTTCTTATAGCTCCATCTATTCCATACTTTCAAGCTTACCAATTTCAATACTGCTCTCAATAATTGGTATTCTTTACACCCCGGTACAATGGCTTCTCAGCATCACTGCACATATTACCATGTGCATGTGATTGCTCAAAAGCCTCTTCTCCTACATCATGAATAATATCATCTATCTGATAATATATATCCATGTCATTATCATCAAAGGCTACTCCCCCCTATTGAGATGTACTTGGCGTTTCTAATTCTTCACCATGCCAAACCCATACTGTATAACTCTTACAAAATCCTTCAAATATTAAATGTGAATATATATTTACAGCACTTAGTTGCTTCTCATTCAAGCATACTATACAAGGGCAATAAAAAATCTCACTATCATCATTGGCATTTCTTCTAGCAAAGTCTAAAAAACCCCTCACCCTAACATCATATTCAACACTCATTCTTTTAGCTTTTATCCAACTACAATCCATATATTTCAACACCTAGTAGCACCCTATCCAATAGCAAAATGATAGACAAAAAACAAGATAAGATAGTATAAATAACTTGTAGCATCCTATCCATTATCAAACTCTTATTCATAACTTTATATTTAATTCAAACCCACATAGCAAATATCATAATGTGATCATTAATGGCAATCCAAGATAAGAAAGTATAAATCAAATATCATAATGTGATAATTAAGCTAAAATCTAAAGTTATCATTGAGTTTAATTGTGAGAGTAAGACAGAGAGCAACATTGGGCATATTCAAACAAAGCCATAATCATAAAACAGAACAACTCTATTTCTTACTTCAAGCATATCAGAATCTGATGCCAGACATGGTTAAACCCACCCGAAACAATATCAAAAGGGTTAAGTTAAAGTTATTAACATCAATCAAAACAAACCTGGAAAGTTGTTTCATGAGTAGTCACTCTTTGTGTTCCTGTTTAGAAGAAGAAGGAGCGGCAATTTAAGGGAGGAGGAGTCAGAGCTGGAATCTTATCGATTGATGGCAAAATAAAGGCTGACTAGTGGCAAGATATATGGGTAGTGACTCTTCCTCTGCTAATACAGACCCAGCCTAATGACGCTAATGAGATTAGGAAAAAGAGCATTGTCATTTAGATTGTGATATATTATGTTCAGAGAGAACGATTGCTCCAGATTTAGAGAGAAAGATGATGGCAGAGTTGTGAACAAGAACACCGTTGAAGAAATTATAAGGAAAATTGAGTTCAGAGAGCAAGCTACCATTTGGCGGGAGTAAGAGAAGAGCAAAATTTTAAGTAGGGCGTGCACTTTTAAGACCGGTTTTTAAAATAATTGGTCTAAGAAGTTTAAACTTGTAGACTGGTCATAATATAAAACTGGTCTTAAAAGTTAAAAAAATAATTACGGGTTGCTTATTTAGACCGGTTATAGAAATAACCGGTCTAAAAAGTATATATATTTTATTATTTTATCCTTTTAAGACTGGTTAAACATAAATGAGGTCTAAATAATATCTTTAAGACCTGATATCTGAGTAACCGGTTTATGAAGTTATCTATAGTTACAAAAATGCCATCAGTCATACATTTTCGACCTTATCCCTCTATAATAGGTTTAAATGAGCCCGTCTAAAAGACTGATTTTGTACTAGTGGGAGGGTGAGGTTTAAGAGAATCTCAGTAGAAAATAGTACCAATGTGCAGAGAGGATAAATGATTAATGCATGACATGCTTGCATTACATAAACTTATGCTAACACAAAAACATGTCTGCATGCTCAATGTTTTATGCGACAAAACTATGGCCACAGTATAAATAGAAACAGAGCTTCAATCATTCATATATGTGTCATACCCTTACCTTATTTTGACTTGCTACGGAATATTATTGCATGGTATAGTAGACAATAAAGGAATAGCATAAATATACTGATATTATGTAGAGGATTACAGAAATTTCTCATAGGGGTTCGTAAATGATAATTATAATCAATAAGCTACTTGGGTGTCTAAACCCGTCCCAGTGAAATGGAGACACCTTTTTCCACCATGGCATTCCCCTTGTGTGATTCTCTTCTTTGTCTCAGTATACCTTCTGTCTTTACCTGTCTAAATTGTTGGTAGGGGAGTTTGAGATTCGAGGGAATCTTAATAAGAAACAGATGCTATGTGTATGATATGTTAGTTTTAACCAAATACATGCCCCATAATGACATTTCTGCATGCTCAATATTTCATGCAACATAACTATGACCACAGTATAAACAAAAACATAGCTTCATATCAAATACATGCAAAGAAGGTTAGTTCCCTACCTTAAACCTTTTTCATCCTTAAAGAGGCTCCTTGAACTATGTGCCTCGATTTGTGTGCTAGAGACCTGGGTCTCAACCCAGTCCTAAAATGTCAAATGTACAATTTAGACACTTCCATAGTGTTTCTGGTGGTCATATAAGTCTATATTGAAAAATTACCAAAATGCCCCTGGTAGACCCAATTTTGATAGCATAACGCCTAAGCCATTACATTTCCAAAATTTAAAACCAAAGACAATCTGGCAAAATTTCATCGATTAAACCACTTATAGTAGCTAGAACAATCAATATTTGAAAGTTTGGAAGTTACCTTTCGCTTCCTTCTGGCTTTTCTTGATATGACTGAAAAACTTTAACTTTTCAACAAGGAAATTTGAGCTTCAAAACCTTAAAGAACATAGAAGAATAGCTTAGGAGTAGAGTTACACATGTTAGGAGCTAAATCATTGGAGAAATTAGCTTACCTTGTGGATTTCTTCTCCTTCTCTCTCTAAGATTTCAGCCGCCCTCTCTCTCTTTCTCTTAAGTGCTAAAAGACGTCAGTTTTTGGGGGAGGAAGAAGATGAAATGTACTTTTATAATATGCTACTTTATGCCTTTAATTTTTTATTTAAACAAAATTCCAAAATTTGACCTTTAAGGCATAGCTTATCTTCATGTAGTTGATGTCTGAAAGTCTAATAACATGTAAATCATATTTCCCTTCCTTGGTCCATGATAAATGACGTATAGGAGGTCCTTCCATAAGCCCAAATGAATTTTCCATATACCTCATAATTTCAAAACTTGCCATCACATTATTTCTTTATTTTCAGATTTATCAGAAATTCTGGCAGATTTTCTGCCGTAAATTTGAAAAATTATAACTAAATTTGTAGACATTCAATTGGAGTGATTTTAAATGCTATAGAACCCTTATTGAGTCTAGTTTCAAGAAAAAATATAGAAGTTTGCCAATTGGAAGCACATCATTCCCAGATTTTTAGTTTTTGGAAGCTGTTCAAGAAAATTTCCAGTTTTTCTAGGCTAATTTCAAAAATTTATAAATTTTTGTATATGGCTTCAAATGATTCATATATTTATCAAATTAAAGCTTCGGATGTATACTTTTACCATATAAAATTTCATAATTTTTGCTCATATTTGATCATTCAAAATTACATGACAATCTCACTGCCTTACCAGAAATTTCACTGGCAGTATAATTGCATTCTCCAAAATTCACCCTTCCATTTTATTAAATGCCAAAAATTTTTACAAGGCACATTGGGGAATAAAATTTGGGGTGTTACAATATATTTCACATAATTAAGCAAAACAATAACATGCATTATTACACCAGCAAAAATATAATATACATGCAGGAGAGGTGTAATGTCCCAAATTTTGATTAAGGGCTAATGACAATTATTGTGAATGATTTGGTGAATTAAAGTTGATTTAAGTCTTGAATTAATGATTGGAAATGTCCAACACCTTGTATTTTAGCATAATTATGTGACAAATAATTATTTAGGCTAAATATGAGAGAAATGGCGCATGAAGAAGAGGAAAAGAATTTAAATATGAGTTATGTGGCAATTTAAGTTAATGTGCCAAAATCAGTGAAAAATTATAAAGAATGAAAAATTGTCGGTTAATTAGTCAGTGATTAATGGAGAAATTAATTAATAACTAAGAAGAAATGATCAATGTAACTAAATGGCTAATGAAGTGGTTAGAGTAACTAATTGGTTACTTACTTTAAGAGGACCAATAAAGTTGAGACACTTGGCAAGATAAGAGGATGAGAGAGCGTGTTGGGAAAAGTCAACACTTAATTAAAAATGATATTTCTCTCTCTCTTCCCTCCTCCTTTTTGGCTGAAGAAGGATGGGCATAGAAGTGTGATGATTTCTTCATCTTCCTCTACACTTTTCACTCTTATTCCCACCTCCATTTTTCGGCATCCATGGATGCTTAGGAGAGAGAAAGAAAAGCTTGATATCAAGGTTAGACAATGACTCTAAATGTAGAAACTCCTTTCTTTAATCTTGTTCCTTGGATTGAGGGCTCCATTTCTATGATGTTAGATTGTCCATTGGTGGTGTTTTGAGCACATAAGGAAATCTAAGGATTGGTGAATCAAGGAACCTCTTTGAGAAAGTTTTTGAGGTAAGTAAGATGAATCTTTCTATATGAGTTTTGTGGCCATTGGATTTAATTTTGAATTTCTAGAATTTATGCCCTATTTTCAAAAATTAGGGTCATTGGGAGTTTGGTATAATATGATCATGGAATTGGTGTTTTGTTATGAGTTGGAATAGATAGAAATGGGTTGAGGTTGACATGACAAGTTTGGTAATTTTGGGGATTTTGTGTTAGATGTTGCCTAAAACAAAGCATGATAATGGAATAAGAGTTTGGTTGCTTTAATGTTTCTATTGTATTCCTTGTGCAAAAGTATGTGGGAATAGTCTGGGATTAGAATTTGGGATCATTGGAAACATATGGTTAAAATTTGGAAAATGCTGTCAACTCTGCTGCGTTTTGGCTCCTGATAAGCATCACTCGTGTGATCTTGGGTCTCACTCGAGTGCAACATCGCATGTTCTCTTTTTCCTTCAGTTTTTTTGTGTCACTTCTGTGCAAAAAGTAAAAGTGTTTGTGTTACTTACGAGTGTTGTGGGTTCTCACTTGAGTGAACTTTGTCTCACTCGAGTGCAGGTGTATTTGACACCATGAACTCGCATCTCGAGATATCACTCGCAGTCAACTTTCAAGAGTATGTCTTAACACTCGTGAGTGTTAATCCGTCACTCGAGTTCCAAGGTCCTTGCTTGAGTGCACTTTTCATTTGAAAGCTTCTTTTACTCTCGGCTAAGCACTTCCTGAACCTCACTTTGTAGAACTTGGGTGAGTATTAGGCTATCACTTAAGTGTTGCTTCTATAACTCAGGTGGAGCGATCAGTTCTTGTCTTTGCCATTGCTTACTGTCAAGCACTCAAATGAGTGTGTTTTTCATGACTCGAGTGCAAGTTCATCATTACTCAAGTGAGGCCTTCTTCACTCGAGTGCAATAGTGAAAAATCATCACTTGTACTTCTAAAAGGAGATCTTTAGTATGGTTCTTCCAACCCTTTAGGGCTTTTGTTAGAGGTATTTGTAGCTTCCTAAAGGACATTAATGATAACTAAATCTAAGTGTTGAAGTCATTAAGTATTGGAATAGAGAATAAAACTTTGTCCCTAATCATGAATTATAGGATTTGATATCTGTCCTGCCCGTGAGAGATTGTGCCTGAGCAAGCACGGAAAGACCAAGGTAGTGACTTTTCTCTCATGTTGTGTATGATGCTTGGTATGTATGACTTATCATTGTGTTGTTGTGAAATGCATCTTATGAAACTTGGATGTTGTGAAAATTGTGGGCGTGATGCCATTGTGTAATGTGCCATAGTGCATTACAGCGTGAGCACTTCAACATGAGCAGTCGTAGGGGGTGATACTTATCACACCTACCCTTACTGTTGTAACTGCCGTTGTAATTGCCATGGCTGTGTTGTGGAATTGTGAATTCCTACTTTGAGAATCATGCCAGTGTGGGTTTGTGTTGTGAAATTTTTTATATGGTACCCAGCTGTAGTGAAATATACGATGTGAAATATGTGATTGTGCAATACAGCGTGAGCACGTCAGTATGAGTAGACGTAAGGGTGATGTACGTCACACTTGCCCTAGCCACTGTAACTACTGTTGTAATTGCTATGTTTTGTGTTATGATTTGCTTACAAGCTTTATGGTTGTGCATACTATGAGTGATTTGTTACTACGGCGATTCCTTATAATCTTACTCTCCCATAAAACAATTTTCAGACAAGGCCGGTGGTTTTAAAGAAAAAATAGGTGACGAAAGTCGGATAGAGCTCTGAACTAGGAGTTTTATTTTTGGATAAATCATCGAAGGAATTGGCTTACCTTGTGAGTTTTCTTCTCCTTCTCTCTCTCTAAAACATCTCAACTCTTCTCTCTTTCTATGTTCAGCTGTAAAGCAACGGAAATGGCTAAAGAAGGAAGGGAGATATTACTATTATCACATTACGCTTATGTCATAATTCCTATTTTCGGATTTTCTGCCCTAACTTTGAAAAATCATAACAAAATTTGTAGATATCATATCAGAGTAATTCTAAAGGCTATAGAATGCTTATTGAGTTTAGTTTCAAGGAAAAATATAGAATTTTGGCAATTGGAAGCATAAAATTCCCAAAATTAATTTCTTTGAATGTTGTTCCAGAAGCTTTCCAATTTTCTGGGCTAACTTCAAAAATTCATAACTTTTTGTATATAGGTTCAAATGATCCATATGGCCTATCAAATTAAATCTTAGGATGTCTACTTTCATCCTGTCAAATTGCATGATTTTTTTCATCATTTGATCATATGACAAGCTTACTGCCTTGCAGACGATTTCATTAAAACACTGTTCACTTTTCAATTTCAAATATTTAATTCCTATGGCCATGAATATTCATCATTTTATTCCCTTTAATACATCAAAGATATAAGAAATATTAGGGAATAGATTTGGAACACCTTCTAAACCAGGGCTTAGCAGTCCACTTAATTTAGGCTTATTCTCTAGCGTCTAATCCCAAAATTCGGGGTATTACTTTTCTCCCCCCGTTCAATAAATTTTGTCCTCGAAATTTGAACATGTACAACTTGTGGATCACTTCTTATCACTTAATCTATCCCTTTTTCATGTGCAGGCTCACAATTTGTGCAACATAATGATCATATAGCCAAGGGTCACTACCCCCAATCCTCGGGTTATTGCCTGTCATATTTCTGAATTCATCTGCTAGCCTATGGACACACTGGTCCGCTAGGTCTTAGGCCCAAGCACATATGGTTATCATGCTTGGTTTGCGCCACTCTGATTTTTCACACTATCTAATACATTATAGGTGGGACTACATTGTCTGCCCATACTTGGTCTATAATTCAGTTCAGTTGGAAACGTTCAGGGCCAACCACTATTGCAACCCCTACTTGTTCTGAATTCTATTTGGTTGGAAACATTCAGGGCCAACCACTGTTGTAACCCCTACTTGTTCTGTAATTTGGTTCAGTCGGAAATGTTCATGGCCAACCACTATTGCAACCCCTACTTGTTCCATAATTTGGTGCAATGTACCCATAAGCACCATGTTTGGTCATGCTTGGTGTACCCGTAAGCACTATGTTTGGCTATGCTCGGTGTACCTGTAGTCACCATGTTCGGTGTACTCGTAGGCACTATGTTCAGTCATGTAGTGTACCCGTAGGTACTATTATCTGTGTCAGTTTCAATTTTAGTTTTAGTTCAGTTTAATATATTTGCCATGTAGGATTGTATAGTCTAGGGTCTCTAACCCAACTTTTAGGTTCATCATGAAATCTAGAACCTCAATATCACATAAATTGGAAATAATTTCCCTCAAGTATACCTAATAGGTTCGCTAAGAGTCGAGATCAATAGTGCCTATTCTTAACATTCAGTATCATTGGTTCGGATGCTTTAGGATCAATATACGACATAATCACCACTAATTTGCATTACCATACATCATACCTACATACTTTTAACACCATGGTGTTACTAAGGATAATCACTTAGCATGGAGAAACCTCAAAAGATTTACTATGCCTCAAATTTCTATAACCCCATTAAATAGACTTTTCTGGGCAGTATTCACTATAACATAACTATCCCAATTTAAAATCAATACTGACATCATCATTATCTCCATGCGTCTAGGTACTCTTTAAATCATTTAACTCAAATGATAATTAGTCATAGATAAACCTTAAGACAATTACTATTCCTTAAGTATCTATGACCTTACCAATATAACTTCCCAGGGGTCACCGATCCTAAGATTTTTCTGGGTTGAGCACACTTAACTTTCACGTACCCTTGCCAAAACGTAGATACCAGCTTCAACTTGTTTCGACCAGCGGTCCCCAGTGACTGTCCTTATCTAATAGAGTCATGTCGACTATCTCTGGCTGACAAAATACTATGTATGGTCTGCACACTGGCCTTGGCCGTACCCGCTTCCTTGGATTTCACAATATCCTTGGAACATCCTTAGTCTGGTATTGTACTACTTGCTGCCCTCGGGTATTCCAATGTTTCCCCTAGGCGTGTCTGTTCCTTTCAGGGCTTGAAAACTAGCTAAAGCAATTCGCTTCATTGTTCCTATATAATCAAGCATATCAGTATACTATCATGTTGCTAGAACCACCACATTTACTCTGAATAGACAATTCTGTGGCCAAAATCTTCGTTCTGATACCAAAATGTCACACCCTTACTTCTTTTGACTTGCAGCGGAATATTAATGCATGGTTCAGTGGGCAACACAAGAATAGCATAATTATACTGATAATATGTGCATGATTACAGAAATTCTCCATAGGGGTTCGTATATGATTGTCACCATCAATATAAACAAACAGGGCTACTTGGGTGTCTAAATCCATCCCAGTAAAAAGGAGACATCCTCCCATCTTCGTTCCACCATTGCAATCCTCTTGTGTAGTTCTCTTCTCTGATCTCTGCTTACCTTCTGTATTCACTAGTCTAAATTGCTGGTACGGGTGGGTGAGATTCAAGAGAATATCAGTAGGAAACAGTACCAATGTGCATACAGGATAAGTGCTTAATGCATGATATGCTTACATTACATAAACTTATGCTAACACAAGGACATATCTGCGTGCTCAATATTTCATGCAACAAAACTATGGCCACAGTATAAACAGAAACAGAGCTTCAATCATTCATATATGTTTCACATAATCAAGCAAAGCAATAACATGCATCAGTACACCAGTACAAATATCAAATATGTGTAGTAGAGGTAAGTTTCCTACCTTAATTGCTCTTCCCTGATCCTTAAAGATACTCCTCGAACTTCATGCCGCAGCTTGGGCTATCAATCGGGTCCAAAAATATCAAACGTACAGGAATTAGGTTTAAACCCATTCATGTATCATTTTAGGCACTTTCATAGTATTTATAGTGGTTATATTAGCCTATGGTGAAAATTTATTTAAAATGCCCTCGGGGACTCAGCTCGGCCTCGCCGTACCTGGTTCGACTGTATTTTTTCTAAAATTTTGACTAGGGCTATGCTGACTTATTTTCGCCCCAAGAATCATTTTTTGGACTCAGAATTTTCAAATTCACTGCTAAAAGATGAAATAGGCAAGCTTCACCCAAGAGGGGGGTGAATTGGGTGATGTTATAAATTTTTCGCTTGATGTGGAGATATGAAAAATAGAGTAGATAGAGTAGAGTTAAGAAGATTAGAACACATAGAGTTATACTGGTTCAGCCTAACAACCAGGCCTACGTCCAGTCCTCAGAGATCAAGACCTACTGAGAATTTCACTATACCTCCAAGATTCAATGGGCTCTCAGAACGCCACAAACAACAATTGTCCTTGAAAGGACTACAAGCAGAAATATTCTCTCACTAAGAAATTTCTCTCCCCTTTACGACAAGTCTTACGTGCAGAAAAACAACCTATGACCTTTCCCACTTGCTTATGTATACAAGACTTATGAGCAGCAACATTCTCTCCTGCTTACACCACTGTAAGTCTTACGAGCAGCAACGTTCTCTTCTGCTTGTATCTTATAAGTCTTATGAGTGGAAGGTTTAAGAAGGAATTCTCTCAACTGCTTCTCTCGTAAGGAAATCTACCCTCTCAAGGTCCCAATACCTTGAGATCAAATGAAAATAGAATTTGAATTGTATAAGGACTCTCTTACAGAGCAAATAAATGAACACTGAAGATCAATGCGTATACAGAGAAAATTGTGAATAGCAGAGACTCGTGTCTATGCTTGTGAATTCTCGTGCTTTGTTGATCTTGACGATCTCTGAATCTCTATATTTATAGATGTTCAGTTTTTTCCTGTTTGAGTAATCATCATTGAGGAGTGGGGCTTGCAATTGTGGAATGACACACGCATGTTTGAATATTCTGAATGCGGTAGGTACGTGCGTGCTTGTAATGATGTTGTCTGCCGTTGTTTGACTTTCTTCGTGTCAGTTTATTTCAAACGTTCATCCTCCTATATCACACTTATAATACATTCAAAATGATGTTAAACAATGATAATAAGTAATGATGAGATGAATAAATAACATTAAACCATATTCGGATTGAACGTTGTGAGACTTGGTGTATTTGGTGATCTGGCAGAGCATCACTCGAGCATGGATAGGCTCACTCGAGTGATATCGTAATTTTACTCCTTGATCTTCAGTTTTAAGTCTGTGCTTGCATAGGATTTCAGAGAGACAGAATTCTCACTCGCGAGTGATGTGGGGCCTCACTAGAGCACAACTCCTTCTGCTCGAGTGGCCTTATATTTTGCACTGGGAGTTTCTTCTTTGGACAGCACCCACATATCATTTTAGCAAGAGTGAGATTTTGTACTCGCAAGTGATGTGGTCCCTCACTCGAGCACACATACTCCTGCTCGAGTGAGAAGAATATTCTTAAGTAATATACCCTTAATACCAACACTCGCATCAGGATTTGAGAGAGATAGATTTTTCACTCGCAAGTGCTGATGTGTCACTCGAGCATATGAATCTATGCTCGAGCATACTTGTGATTTTCTGATCTTCATGACTCTCAGCCAAGAACTCGCATACCTTCACTCGCTAGTGCTCGAGTACAGGACTCTCATGCTCGAGCATTGATTTCTCTGCTTGAGTGCATCAAGGGAGAATGACAATACTTGCTCTCGGCCAAGCACTCGCAGACTCTTACTCGCTTATGCTCGAGTGAGAAAGGCTCCTCTGCTCGAGTGCTGTCTCCAGTACTCGAGTGAATTATTGAAAATGATAGTGGCATGCCTCTCGGGTAAACACTTTCTAGCTATCACTCGCACATGCTCGAGCACAAAATGGTTCCATGCTCGAGTGCTAGACTCATGCTCGAGCACACCAGTTCATTTTGACAGCAGACACCATAGAACATTGTTATATGCATTTGGTAACTTTGTAAATATTTCTTAAACTTATAAAATCATGATTTGTACACAATTGACTTTTGTTATGATCAAAACTTGGGATCTAACAAAAGATAGATATGCGCTTGGCAACCTTGCTTTAAGGGTTTCAGGGGCGTTTTCGTAATTATGCTTTTTTAGGCTTTTCCGAAAAAGTGTTCAACTGTAACCCCACCTAAATTTCCCTCCTGAATACAATGAAATCATCAAATCATTGAAAATCCAACTCTAATCCCCATTGATACCCTTGGCCAAATTGCATGATTCTCTAGGAATAATTGGGGTTTTTCTATTCTAACTCTGCTGACATGTCCCTTTCTACTCCTAATCACTTTATCAACTATTTAACTAGGTTAAAACTATCATTTAGACTAAATTTTGGCAACATAATCTTAGGCCATTACATTTCCAAAGTTTGAAATCAAAGACAATCCGGTGAAATTTCACCAATTAAATTGTCCACAGCAGCCAGAAAAACCAAAGATTGAAGTTTCAGAAGTTACTTCTTCTTCCTTCTGGCTTTTCCTTCTTTTGGATGAAAACCCTAACCCTTTAACGCTGAAATTTCAGCTTCAAATACCTTGAATAACATAGAAGTGAAGCTTAGGATAAGGTTTACACACGTTAAGAGCTAAATCATCGGAGGAATCGACTTACCTTGTGAGTTTTCTTCTCCTTGTCCCTCTAAACTCTCTCAAATCTTCTCTCTCTATGTTCAGTTGTAAAGTGACAGAAATGGCTGAAGAAGGAAGGGAGATATTACTATTATCACATTATGCTTATGTCATAATTCCCATTTTTGGATTTTTTGTCTTAACTTTCAAAAATCATAACTAAATTTGTAGACATCGTATCAGAGTGATTCTAAAGGCAATAGAACCCTTATTGAGGCTAGTTTCATGGCAAAATATAGAATTTTGGCAATAGGAAGGACAAAATTCCAACAATTAATTTCTTTGAATATTGTTTCAAAAACTTTTCAATTTTTCTGGGCTAAATTCAAAAATTCATAACTTTTTCTATATAGCTTCAAATTATCCATATGGCCTATCAAATTAAAGCTTAAGATGTCTACTTTCATCCTGTCAAATTTCATAATTTTTACTCATCATTTGATCATACAAAATCATATGACAAGCTCACTGCCTCACAAGTGATTTCTTTAAAACACTAGTTTTCAATTTGAAATATTAAATTCCTGTGGCCATGAATGTTGACTATTTTATTCCCTTTAATATCTCATAGATATAAAAAACATTAGGAAATAGATTTGGAACACCCGCTAAACTAGGGCTTAGTAGTCCACTTAATTCAAGTTTATTCTCTAGCCTCTAATCTCAAAATTTGGGGTATTACAGCTGGCACCCCAATCAAATCTTTAGTGCAAAAATACACATGAACTATTTAAAATGAAGAAAAAAATGTGATTTCCATTAAATATCTGTTACTTTAACAAAACATATTTTTTAAAGGTGCAAAAAATACCTATAATCTTTTTCAAATTTGATGTTGGCACCATATTCGAACATTAGGGGTAAAAGTGCCTATATCATATTAATCTTACAACATTGCATAATGCATCATCACCCGTGCATAATGCATCAACAACCTACATAAAAAGAGAGAACGTGACATGCAGGATTAATATGATATGGGCACTTTTGCACTTGATGTTTGATTATGTTGCCCACAATAATTTTTGAAAAAGATTATGGGTATTTTTGCAACTTTACAAAAATATGTTTTGAAAAATTAACGGATGTTTAACAGAGATGACATTTTTGTTGTATTTTAAAAAGTTCATGTATATTTTTACATCCAATGATTGATTGGAGTGTCAATGGCACTTTTTGAAAAAGATAATAGACGGTTTTCATCCTTACCCTGAAAGAAAGAAAGGTTAGAGTTAAATAACAGAGAGGTTAGAGCATTCTAGCGTTTTTTACTTGATTTACCCATAAATATATTGTTATTTTAAAGCTTGACCAATGGATAATATAGAAAGCCAATGCTTACTCTTTTGTTACTCGATTCACATCTACCTTGCTTTTAAAAACCATCGGCCCTTATGTTTGAATAACTCTTCGAATAAAATATTGTCACCTTTGAGAATATTATTTGGAAAATTAGCTTATCATTCCCAAATTTTGAACACTGCACGTACTGAAAAGCCAATCTTGTCTCTTCATTAGTCGCTAATGCACACAAATGTCATTCTATTTAAAACATATTTTAAAATTTCTTTTCACATCTATTTGAATTCACCTCCTATATATGGAGTTACTCTACAACCCAAGTTATATGTGTGCCTTGTGAATATCACAAATAATTAAAGAAAATTATAAAGATCATCAATGGCTGGCCTTAGTGACAAGGAAGTGGCTCTGGTCAAAAGCTCATGGGAAGATTTGACGAAAAATTTTCCTGAATACAGCTTTTATTTTTTCACCCAGTAATTCTCTACTATTTATAAACTCCCTTTAATTATTTTTATCCAACTCTAATTTATTTGATTTACTCATTCTCTCTCAGTCTATGTATATATGCTATTTCTTTTATCATTTGTTCTTTGTTTGGTTGAATATAGGTTAGTGCAGATTGCACCTCCGGTGAAAGACTTATTCCCTTTTTTGAAAGGTTCAAGTGAAGTTCCCAAAAATAATCCTCAGCTAGAAGCCCAAGCCTTGAAGGTTCTTAAGTTGGTAAGCTTATAAACATGCTAAAACATTCAAATATATCAAAGCTTTTCTTGTCAATTTATTATATACAGCAAGATCTCCAAAAAAAAAAAAAAACAAGAAAAGAATGAACCCGTCCTTTTTCTTCTTCTTGGTAGATATTTTCTTTTGCTCATATAAAGCTAGGAAAAAGTAATAAAATTATATAATGGAAAAAGATAATATATATGATAAATGTATGAATGTTGTTATTTGGAAATCATAGACTTTTGAATCGGCAATTGGAGGTGCAATAGCAGATCCAACATTGAAGCAGCTGAGTTCTGTACACGTTCAGAAAGGAGTCGTTGACTCCCATTTTGAGGTAACATGAGCCACTCTAAAATATTACCACTTCCAGTTTTAATGTAAGTGCCAGTTAACAAATTTGGAGAAATTAAAGAAATTAAATAAATTATTTTAAAGTATTTATATTTATCATTTTTCTTTAAATTAATTTGCCTGACTTGTAATCAAATATATAATCTAATGATACATATAAGTATTTCGGAGAGATTACGTAACATGTGCTATATTAAATAATTTATTTAGTTTATTTAATTTCCCAAAATAAGTAAACTAAGTCTTATATTACGGATGAGAGGTAGCATTGTTTGACAAAAAACATACTTGAAACTTTGCTGCTTCTCTTTCTTTGTTTTTTTTTTTTTTGGTATTGTATGCTCATTGAATGAAATAAACGTGAGATACTGAATTTGATTAGGTGGTGAAAGAGGCACTGCTGAAGACAGTAAAGGAAGCAGGAGGAGCAAAATGGAGTGAGGATCTGAATAATGCATGGGCTAAAGCTTATGATGGGGTGGCAGCCGCAATCAAGAATGGAATGAAAGCAATATAGTGTTTCACAAAATACTTCAATAAGATCATCTGCGTACGTGTGAGAAGAAAAATCTACAAGTTATTATTGTCCCTTTATATTTTATGTATGAACACTTATAAGAGCTACCTATGAAAGAGGAAAACATATGAGAATAAATAAATGTAATCTTTATTTATGTGTTGTGTTACTTTGCAAAAGGAATTAATATTAATTGGTGTTTGTGCTTGTCGCTACATATTCTTGTGTGAAAGTTAGTGCCTTTTTATTTGAGTTGGATCTCTGTCAGTTGAGCCAAAAGGCTTCGACACATACATACAAAATCATGTATATGGGTATGTGCATATGTATAATTTGCCTTATATAGAGTATTTCTAATCCAAATCGTTCGTAAATTATTTGGCAAACCTTTGGTTGAGGGTTCAAATCAATCATAAGTTCTTATACCTGACGTGTTGGTATGTTTTACTTTCAGTGCTAGTGGTGCAGATTTAATGGCCACAAATAACTATGGATCCAATGCTAATTAATGGCTAAGGTGAAGGGAGGATTGTCTTTTTAAAATAATAAGGGGAATGAAAGAAAGGGCAACTATGTAAATGTATTTTAATTTTTAATTTAGGTCAAAAGGCATTTTTTCTCTAATGAAATTATTCTCCCAGGACCTAAACTATTAAATGATACAATGTTAGTTCAAATTTTTAAAACAATAAAAAATTAATCTTTTTAGTCCATCAATTTTAAACTCATTTATAACTCAGTTTTTCAACATTGATTAGGTGCAACTCAGTCCCTGAAATTTTGACTGCCTGTAGCTTAGTTCTTGAACTTTTGATTCCCCTGTAACTCAGTCCCTTATCTTTTCATGTTTTATAAGATTATCCTTTTTATCTATAAAGCTATCTTATGTGGCAAAAATTGCTTACAAGTCAGCTTCCACGCTGCCTTTTTATTAAAATCTAAACAAAAGAAGTAAATATGGAGAGTACGTAACTGACCAGACCATGAACCCCATCTTCCATGATAATGTTTTTGGTTCACACTCCAAGACGCTCTGTTTAGAATAAAAAATTCCCAAGACTAGCTAACAAGTCCTAATTCTGATCACCGTATTCTTTCCCAATTTGTTCTCCGACTGCTGTGTCCACCACCCTCAGAACCTTCCTCCTCCTTTTCAACAATATCGAAATCTGAGCTCGGTTTCATGCTTCCACAATTTCTCTCTTTTTGCTTGAAATTGGAATATAGTCTCTAAATCTATGGAGGCCATTAAGGGGTCCGTTCAGCTTTCTAATTCTTGGCCTGTGTCGGTTTCGTCCTCTCCATATATTTCCTTCTTTTGTTTATATTTTAATAATAAAGCCATGTGGAAGCTGAGTTATAAGCAATTTTTGCCGCATAAGATAACTTTATAGGTGAAAAGGGATAATCTTAGAAAAAAGTGAGAAGAAAAACGGACTGAGTTACATGCCAAAAATTAGATCCAATAGATTGGAAAACTCGTGTTAGCAAGTAGAGCATTCACCAAGACAAGTTGATTAAAAAGTGACGGATTGACTTTCCGTGTCACTTGCTTCTGCAACTAAGTAGGTCGCGGAGGCAAATGACACAGTGCTAGTTGCCTCGGCAAGCAATGTAGTTGCTAAGGCGAATCATTGATTTTTATAAATAAGGAGTACATGATAGTTTATTATTTTTAACAAATTGGATATGGAGAGGCAGAGCTTTGCTAGGGTTTCATGAGGAGGACTCCTAGGAGTTTTAATTCATCGGTAAGCCTCCCTAATCTTCCTTCTCTTTCTCTAATTATGGGATTCTAAGGGATTTAGGCTAGGGTTTGAGAATCCCAATATGGAGATTTTTCATAGAACTGAGTTTTAAGGGTTTAAAACCCAAATGGAAGATACATATGCTAGACTAGAACAGTTTAACACTCCGTTGAGGGAACTTTTCTACTATAGACTAAATCTATATTATCAGTGAAACTCCCAAGAATTTCTGAGTAAACGTATGAGATAAATTCTCGATTAGCTAGATCTTAATGATTTGATTTAATTGCCCTTACTTTGTAGTTTGAATTCATGCATTGGTGAAAGATCCTTCTTGTTTGTAGCTAAGGGAAGCACCAGGTAACGTGATCCTATCTATCTTATTTATCAGTGATGCTCATGGGTTTTGTTTTCCTAAAAACCCCACAAGCTTAGATGAGTATAATTTGTATGAACCCTTCTAATTTATGACCGAAAACTGCCTTGTGGGATCTCTTTATAAATCCTATAACTAGATAGTTTGCTTTCTCAAACAAATAGAGACAATTATAAGACTACATGGAGGAATATGTCTAAATTCATATGGGTGCGAAGGCACACCTTGCCTTAGTGACCATGTTGGTTGCCGAGGCGAATGGCCCGTAAGGTAAGGGCAAGTAGTGTTTTCTTGTTATGATGCCTATAATATTATGTTATGATTGTTTATATATTGTTGAATATGTGAGCATGCAATTATAGATGCAATGCAATTGTATGGATTATATATGCATTTGGAACATAGTGGACGTTTGATATTGATTGACATATATGAGTATGAGAATATGAAATCCCCTTGAGAATAATGTGATATAGATGGCGGAGTAGGTGATTGGGTTGTGATTGGTGAAAATTGAATATCACGTGGTAAGCCGCTAGTTTATCACTATGCACCACTAGCTGATACTACTTGATAGGGTATTGCCCTCTGATACTACTCTTCAGTGGCTGTCATGGCTATAGAATTAGGGTGTTACACTGAGTAATAGAGTTGAGGGACTAAGAAATTAATTTTTCCTTTAAATAAAAAACATTGCAGTATGTTGTCCCTACTATTAGAAGGGAGCAAATATCTATTGTCTATGTAATGTGTAAGGCCTACATACTCTACTACAAATTCATGCATAGATAACGCTTAATAAATAACGGCTACAAAGAATAAATGTTATATATGTCAAGGCGGAAGTCATGCAAAAATATATAACGTTAAAACCAAATGGTTAAATATGTGCATTGTCATCTAGTGAGAGGTGGTATTCACGAAAACATAAATATATCTGTTGTAATTATTAACCGTTATGTATTTACTAACAAAAATGACAGTTCTTACAAAATAACCATTATATATAAAAAGGAAGAATTTTAAAAAAAAAATATTTGATAATATTTGATAGTTCTTCATAACGAACCATTATATATTCTTCAACAATAACTAACAATAAAAAAATTATTTGAAAATATATTACGGTTTTTCCAAATAACCGTTAGGTATTATTTAGTATAAATAAAGGTATGATTCTGAAAGATATCATATATAAAGGAGCAGGATCCTACAAAATATAATTTGATAATATATTACAGTTCTTCATGAAGAATCGGTAAATAATATTCTTTAATATAAATAAAAGTGGGATAATGAAGGATATCATCATATATAAGGAGGTAGGAAAAAAATTGACAATACATTACAGTTCTTTATAAAGAACCGTTAAGTATTCTTTAATATAAATAAAGGCAAGATTCTGAAATATACCAAATATAAGAAGACGGGATTTGGAAAAAATTAGTTAACAATACATTACGATTTTGCTCCAAGAACAGTTAAGTATTTTAACAATACATTATGGTTCTTCCAGCCTTTGTGCTTGTGCATAATTCAATTGTGGATAAACCTTGTCATACATGTGGTGGTGTTGGCAGGCCTGAATTAATCACAACCAAGTTATTAGGGCATATGCCCCAATCAACAACATCACATGTATCACAAGGTTCAATCTACAATGCAAAATTGCAAATATTCTTTACAACTGCTAAAGAACTCTAATAGAAAAAGGAAACAATGTTTTCCAAATGCAAGAACAAAATGGAAATGACAAAAGGGAGAGCCTCATTGAAAGACAAAAATGCAAATATTTTTCACCACTACTAGAGAAAATATTGATCAAGGAGAAAATTTTCATTTATGTGGATGCAAGACAAAAAAAAATTGAACTTTCAATAAGGGTTTTTACAAAGAAGGAAAAGGAGTAAGCATTAGTGTTTCAACAAATAAAAAAAAAGGAGTGAGCATCAAGATCAACCAACTAAAATGTCCATGCAAGCAAAGAAAACGAAATAGAACACTAACAGAAGAACAACAATTTTTACTGAATATGAGAGCAAAATGGTCATGATAGAGAAGGAGATCCCAATGAAAAGGACTACCAAGGCATCCCAACAACAGAGAGAGAGATATCACGGTGGTCAAAGGAGATGGAGAGAGGAAAAGCATGTGCGTGTGACTAAGAGAGGCTAGAGATGAAGACTAAGTGCAAAAGTAAGTATATATACTAGGGACAATTTTTTTGACTGGTCCTCATTAAAGACGGTCTAAATATTCATGACTAGACCGGGTTTAAGGATAACCAGATGTAATACCTCGAATTTTGAAACTTGAGGCTAGAGAATAAGCCTGAGATAAGTGGACTGCTAAGCCCCAATTTAACAAGATCCTAAATTGTGATTAAGAGATAATGACTCCAAATGTGGATGTGGTTAGTGATAAATAACCCTTTTGGAGAATTCGATGTGATTTGAATTCCGGAATGTGATTCGTATGTGTTGTGAGAAGCACCGAAACCCTGTATTTAAGTTCAATTATGGATTAACTTCTAAATTGACTTAAAATAGAGGGGAGGGCGCATTGTAAAAGAAAATGAATGAGAAAATGTATTTGATGGTGATTCAAGAGGAATTGCCATAATCAGGGGCAAAACGGTAAAGTTACCGACCGATTGGTCAGTTACCGAAGAGGAAACTCATTGGTAACTTCAAGATCAATGGTTGAGATTGAATTGTGTAATAGATCAAAGGGTGGAATCCCATGTGGTGTGCCTATGTGAACTCATGGTTGATGGAACAAGATGTGACACTTGGCAAGTTTTGGACCCTTGATCTTGGGTCAAAGATTCAACACTCTTCCTCTCTTTTCTCTCCCTTATTTGGACCTTTTTGGGGGGGCCTAATTGCCCAAAAACTGATCACTTTATTCATCTTCATCATCCACTCATCTCTCTCTCTCTCTCTTATGTCTCCTTGGACGTGCAAGCTTGGAGGAAGAAAGAGAAAGCTTAAGGTGAGATTTTACCTTGTTTGGTGACCTCTTTAGCTCTAATCACCTTCTATAAAGTTGTTCATAGTGATGAGAGCTTGATCTCTATGGTTTTAGATTCTTGATTGAAGGTGTTTGATGGCTTGAGGAAATTTGGAAAGATGAAGAATCAAGAAATTGGTTTGGGAAAGAGGAAGAGGTGAGTATTTGAAGCCTTTTGATCTAAGTTTTGTGAATTATGGTTGAGTATTGTGAATTGTGAATTTTGCCCTGATTTTATGGTATTTTCGTGTGGAATGTGAATGGTGGAATTGGATGTTGTTTTGTGTTGAAAATAGTGTCATGTTGTGGTATTTAATCATTGGAATTGGTTTGAATTGGATTGGACACAATGGTTGAAAAACTGGAAATTCTGTCCAGTGAGAATTCTGTCTGGGTAGTCTGTTTGTATTGCCGTTTTGAATGGGAAAATGATGTTGGAAAATTATGAACCTTTCAAGTCTGAAAGTTCACATCTCAAGCTTCAAAATGGACATAAATTTTGTGTCATTTCGCTTTGTGAGCTGGGAGTTTGAACTGACCAAAGTTTGGCATCCAAACTGGACCCTGTTTTGGCAAGTCTGTTCTGGACAGTCAGATGACGTGGACAGTTTGATTGGGCAAATGATGTCGGAAAATTATGAAAGTTTCCAGTCTTAAATTTCACATCTCAAGCTTCAAAATGGACATAAAGTTTGTGTCATTTCGCTTTGTGAGTTGGGAGTTTGAACTGACCAAAGTTTGGTATCCAAACTGGACTCTGTTTTGGCACAACGTTAGGTTTTTGGTAAATCTGGACTTTTTTGGTAATTTCTAGTAATGGCCAATATTTTTCCTAGAAAGAGGACTTAAATAAATTTCATTTGGCTTTGGAATCATCTTATTTCGATTTTTCCTGAATTAGTTATGATTTTTGGAAGTTAAGCCAAGAAACTGGATTTTCTGGACCGTAGCCAACCCCCATTTTCAGCATTTTGAGATTTTGAAAGGGTTCAGTATTAGTTTGGTTCGCGCGTAAGCGGAGCTGGAGCATACGTGGAAAGAAAAGTGTAGGGAACTTACCTCTCCTGCATGTATTGATATTTGTGTTTGTGTATTGATGCATGTTATTGCTTTGCTTGATTTTGTGAAACATATATGAATGATTGAAGCTCTGTTTCTATTTATGCTATGGCCATGAGTATGTTGTTGAAACATTGAGCATGCGAATATATCATTATGTGAACATGAGCTATTGTGATGCAAGCATGTCATGCATTAAACACTTATCTTGCATGCATATTGGTATCTGTTTCCTACTGGGATTCTCTAGAATCTCACCCTCCCTTACCAACATTTTAGACAGGTCAAGTGGCTCAAGGAAGGAGCAAGTGACTAGGGGCGGCGAGAATCCCTTATGGGTATTTGTATTTGGTAGTTGGTTATCGTTATATGCTGGGATAATTGTATATGTTCGGATGATAGTTGGGATGTATATTTGGATATTGTATTTGTATATTGGATGAGTATTAAGTATGCATGTATGGAGTTGAGATTTGTGTAATCCCCATTTGAGGAATTGTAAAAGGGCGAAGTGCCCTATAAATTCTATGTAAAGGTATGAACTCGGGAGTTGCCGGGAAGTTATTGTTGTACACTCTGATATTTTTATAAATGTGATATTCCGTGTAATGTAATTGTATTCGAAATTGAATATGAGACCAAGTAAATTATATTTTGAAAATTATCTGTGAAAACCCTGTCGTGAAGATGGGATTTTAAATAAGTTTTGTTTCCTATTGATCTCTATTTCATTTTAATTGAGTATTTCGGATATAATTACGGAATGGGGTTACATTTTGGTATCAGAGCTGTAGTTCCTGGCAAGTAAAGGATTTGCTAGGATAAAGGCAGTAGTTGCTACCTTAAGTCATAGGAGATGACTTTGTTTGTTGTGGTATACACATTTTGGTCCCTGTTGTTTGTGGATATATGAGAGTAAGGGATGTGTGTATACATTATCTATGATGTGGATGTGGTGAATCAGTGTGGTTCACCTTAGAATCTGATGTGTAAACTCAGATGTGGAAGAAAATGATTTCCCAGGAATGTGATATTGAGCTTCTAGGTGTTATGTATAACCTATATGTTGGGTAAGTAACCTAGGGTGGTATGATGTTACATGTAGTGATATCATATTGAGCTTGTGTGTGTAAAGGCCTTAAGGCCTAGGGGACCAGTGTGCCTTAGGCTGGTAGAGATATCTGGATTTGTATAGGAGTTGTGATGCTCCGTGGAAATGAGGGAAGTGATTTCCCGGTTCAACTAAGGTTGAGGTTTGGATAGATGAGTTGTGATCCAATGATCAGACTCCATAGCCGGGCTGATTCTTAGGAATTCAAAATGATCTGAGGATGGTTTTGATAGAACCATGAATAGTTAAGAGATATGGTCTCAAGGTTGAGACAAAGAATGGGATGTGTAAATGGCTTCTGAGTTCTCGTTACAATGATACCTTCATTTTGAGACAACCAACTGGAAAGAGCTATCTACGAAGGATTCAAATTGGAAAGGGCTACCTGCGGAGAGTTCTGATAGGAAAGGGCTACCTATGAGGAAATCTGATCGCAAAGGGCTACCTACGGAGAGTATTGTACCGTAGTGTGGAGCCACCGAGACGACAACCCTAGCATGCAGCCATCTTGACAACGAACCGTGGAGTGCAGCCGCCATGATGTTGAATCGTAGATTAGCGTTGTGGAAGTGTTGGCTCTCAATGATGGTATATTGCAATGAATCCCACAGTGAATGGGCATTCTGGATATAAGAAGTCATATGGATCCGAATGATTCAATTTGAATCGGGCTAAGGTCTGGCACAAATAAATATATGTTGTGAATGTTGTCAGTTGTAGTGGGATATTCCTATGGGACTCCTGTTAAATCAACTTGACATTGTTAAAGCACAGATGAGGAGAAAGACCTCAGAGTGTGCAGCAGAAGCATGGTGAATGTGATGTGTTTGAATACTGCGCTGAGCAGGAGCTCGAGTTTGCAGAACGTGCAATGTGTTAGTGATGGCTTCGGGAAGTAAAACTTCAGGGCCATGTAATTGTGCGAGAAGGGAATCTTGGAGGATCCCTGTTTGATTTTGTGAAGTACCATAATGTGTTGTGAACAAGCAAGGGTTTGGGTATATCCTACCCAGCTTGATGGCTTATGTGAATTATGATGAAATAAAGCATCGTCATAAGTATACCTGGTTCCAGCTTGTTACGATTGTGTACTGTGAGTCCATCTTCCCGATTGGGCTGGATAAGTTTGGTCTGGTGGGCTGCGCCTGGTAGGCATAGGCTCAGGATGTGACTGATATTTGTGAGTCTTTCACTTACGGCCCATTGGGTGATTCCGGTGGGAGGACCGTGCCTTCTGGGCGGTAGTTTACGGGGGATTGGCTATTTGTGAAGGCCGATGGGCCAATTGCGAAAGCCGAATAGCTATATGAGCTATAAGGCTATGTGTAAGCACTGCCGCGCCAACAGTCCCTGAGTAGCTAACAACGGTTCGGGTAAAGACTGTGTGTCTTCTCGACGGAGAAAGGGGATGAGGATGGAGTGTGATGTGGAATCCGAAAGGCTATTTGTGAGCACCGCTACGCCAATAGTCCCTGAGTAGCTAACAACGGTTCAGGTAAAGACTGTGTGTCTTCCCGACGGAGAAAGGGGATGAGGGTAGGGTGTGATTGTGGATCTACTATTGTGAGCCAGAATGGCTATATGTGTGCACTGCCATGTCAATAGTCCCTGAGTAGCTAACAACGGTTCGGGTTAAGACTGTGTGTCTTCCCGGCGGAGAAAGGGGATGAGAGTGCAGTGAGATTGTGAATCTATGACAATTGTGGATAAGCTGGGACTGAGGTATAGTTGTCTAGTAGAGCATAACTAATTCAGCTGATGGCTAATTCGACTACATGATCGGGGGTTCTCTATTCAGAGGGCACTACCCTGGCATGGCCAGCCTGGCTAGCCACCACGTTGGTTGCACCGGTGTTAACCCCTGGCCAAAAGGCGGTGCATAAAATTAGAATCAGCGATGTGTGTTGTTGTAAATGTGAACTGTGATGTGAATGCCGGAAGGGCAATTTGTATTTGTGAGACAGTGAGAAGCTGTCGTATTTGTGCAAGCGGCGGAAGCCGAGGCATTCTTGCAATGTGATATGTGTGCAAGTGGCGAAAGCTACGTATCATTGTGTATATAGCTGTGGGTGCTGTCGTTTGGTGAAAATCGTCACGCATTAATGTGAATCTGTCGTGGACATTGTGTAATACCCAAAAGTTCCGGATGTGTGAGGGTAGCGCCGTGAAACTTAATACGGCAATGTGATATGTGATTGTTGTGAATACCCGAAAGTCTTGGTTACCACAAGTGGAGTTACTGGTGGGTGTACGGGTGAGGGTAAAGCTGTGAAAGTGGATATAGCGAAAGCTGAAATGTTAGTGTATACAGCTGAGGCTGTCGTGTGATGTATTGAGGTTGTGGTGTTTACTCTCGGAAGGGGAAACTAGATTGAGTTGAGCAGAGTGGTGGCCTATGCTGCCCAACTGCCGAGATCTTATGATATGGCTCATGATTTAGAGCCTCCGGGTATTGTGGTTATGTGATCAAAGAGTTTTGTGCAATCGTGTGTGGAGGCGATTGCACTTGTTAGTAAATGTGTGGTGATTGTGTTTGTGCGGCAATCCTGAAATGGGCCGATTGCAATTTGTGGCAACTGGGTTGCATTTATTGTGTAAGATTCTTTCGAGAATCTGAATTGTGATGCACTAATTGTGGGGGTGGTCTAGCAAACACTTTCCCAAGATAGAGTAATTGGTGAAACGGAAACCGTCATGAAGAGGCAACCGAGTTTATGGTTTATGTGGTGCGACAAATTTCGAGGACGAAATTTATTGAACAGGGGGAGAAATGTAATACCCCGAATTTTGAAACTTGAGGCTAGAGAATAAGCCTGAGATAAGTGGACTGCTAAGCCCCGGTTTAACAAGATCCTAAATTGTGATTAAGAGATAATGACTCAAAAAGTGGATGTGGTTAGTGATAAATAACCCTTTTGGAGAATTCGATGTGATTTGAATTCCGGAATGTGATTCGTATATGTTGTGAGAAGTGCCGAAACCCTGTATTTAAGTTCAATTATGGATTAACCTCTAAATTGACTTAAAATAGAGGGGAGGGCGCATTGTAAAAGAAAATGAATGAGAAAATGTATTTGATGGTGATTCAAGAGGAATTGCCATAATTAGGGGTAAAACGGTAAAGTTACCGACCGATTGGTCAGTTACCAAAGAGGAAACTCATTGGTAACTTCAAGATCAATGGTTGAGATTGAATTGTGTAATAGATCAAAGGGTGGAATCCCATGTGGTGTGCCTATGTGAACTCATGGTTGATGGAACAAGATGTTGACACTTGGCAAGTTTTGGACCCTTGATCTTGGGTCAAAGATTCAACACTCTTCCTCTCTTTTCTCTCCCTTATTTGGACCTTTTTGGGGGGCCTAATTGCCCAAAAACTGATCACTTTATTCATCTTCATCATCCACTCATCTCTCTCTCTCTCTCTCTCTTATGTCTCCATGGACGTGCAAGCTTGGAGGAAGAAAGAGAATGCTTAAGGTGAGATTTTAGCTTGTTTGGTGACCTCTTTAGCTCTAATCACCTTCTATAAAGTTGTTCATAGTGATGAGAGCTTGATCTCTATGGTTTTAGATTCTTGATTGAAGGTGTTTGATGGCTTGAGGAAATTTGGAAAGATGAAGAATCAAGAAATTGGTTTGGGAAAGAGGAAGAGGTGAGTATTTGAAGCCTTTTGATCTAAGTTTTGTGAATTATGGTTGAGTATTGTGAATTGTGAATTTTGCCCTGATTTTATGGTATTTTTGTGTGGAATGTGAATGGTGGAATTGGATGTTGTTTTGTGTTGAAAATAGTGTCATGTTGTGGTATTTAATCATTGGAATTGGTTTGAATTGGATTGGACACAATGGTTGAAAAACTGGAAATTCTGTCCAGTGAGAATTCTGTCTGGGTAGTCTGTTTGTGTTGCCGTTTTGAATGGGCAAATGATGTTGGAAAATTATGAAACTTTCCAGTCTTAAAGTTCACATCTCAAGCTTCAAAATGGACGTAAATTTTGTTTCATTTCGTTTTGTGAGCTGGGAGTTTGAACTGACCAAAGTTTGGCATCCAAACTGGACCCTGTTTTGGCAAGTCTGTTCTGGACAGTCAGATCACGTGGACATTTTGACTGGGCAAATGATGTCGGAAAATTATGAAATTTTCCAGTCTTAAATTTCACATCTCAAGCTTCAAAATGGACATAAATTTTGTGTCATTTCGCTTTGTGAGCTGGGAGTTTGAACTGACCAAAATTTGGCATCCAAACTGGACCCTGTTTTGGCAAGTCTGTTCTGAACAGTCAGATGGCGTGGACGTTTTGACTGGGCAAATGATGTTAGAAAATTATGAAACTTTCCAGTCTTGAATTTCATATCGTAAGCTTCAAAATGGACATAAATTTTGTGTCATTGCGCTTTGTGAGCTGGGA
The DNA here is from genome assembly GCA_963210345.1 of Inga oerstediana. NCBI lineage: Eukaryota > Viridiplantae > Streptophyta > Magnoliopsida > Fabales > Fabaceae > Inga > Inga oerstediana. The sequence continues at coordinate 62,115,309 of OY723401.1, read as the reverse complement.
GTTTGAACTGACCAAAATTTGGCATCCAAACTGGACCCTGTTTTGGCAGAACGTTAGGTTTTAGGTAAATCTGGACTTTTTTTGGTGATTTCTAGTAATGGCAAATATTTTTCCTAGAAAGAGGACTTAAATAGATTTCATTTGGCTTTGGAATCATCTTATTTCAATTTTTCCTGAATTAGTTATGATTTTTGGAAGTTCAGCCAAGAAACTGGATTTTCTGGGCCGCAGCCAACCCCCATTTTCAGCATTTTGAGATTTTGAAAGGGTTCAGTATTTGTTTGGTTCGCGAGTAAGCGGAGCTGGAGCATACGTGGAAAGAAAAGTGTAGGGAACTTACCTCTCCTGTATGTATTGATATTTGTGTTTGTGTATTAATGCATGTTATTGCTTTGCTTGATTATGTGAAACATATATAAATGATTGAAGCTCTATTTCTATTTATGCTATGGCCATGAGTATGTTGTTGAAACATTGAGCATGCGAATATATCATTATGTGAACATGAGTTATTGCGATGCAAGCATGTCATGAATTAAACACTTATCTTGCATGCATATTGGTATCTGTTTCCTACTGGGATTCTCTAGAATCTCACCCTCCCCTACCAACATTTTAGACAGGTCAAGTGGCTCAAGGAAGGAGCAAGTGACTAGGGGCGGCGAGAATCCCTTATGGGTATTTGTATTTGGTAGTTGGTTATCGTTATATGCTGGGATAATTGTATATGTTCGGATGATAGTTGGGATGTATATTTGGATATTGTATTTGTATATTGGATGAGTATTGAGTATGCATGTATGGAGTTGAGATTTGTGTAATCCCCGTTTGAGGAATTGTAAAAGGGCGAATGTGCCCTATAAATTCTATGTAAAGGTATGAATCTGGGAGTTGCCGGGAAGTTATTGTTGTACACTCTGATATTTTTATAAATGTGATATTCCGCGTAATGTAATTGTATTCGAAATTGAATATGAGACCAAGTAAATTATATTTTGAAAATTATCTGTGAAAACCCTGTCGTGAAGATGGGATTTTAAATAAGTTTTGTTTCCTATTGATCTCTATTTCATTTTAATTGAGTATTTCGGATATAATTACGGAAGGGGGTTACACCAGACTCAATATGTAAAAAAAAATTTAATTCATAATGAGACTGTCTTTAAAATCAATCGGTCTAATATGTAAAAAATATAGAAATAAAATTTTGGAAACAAAATTCATAAATAAGAACTTAAATGATCTGAATGCTCATATAACACGAGAAGATGAAGATAATCAATGAATAGGAAATAATGGTAATGTAATAGATCAAAAGATATAAAAAGATTGAAATTTTTCATTAATAATCTTGGCCTAAAGACAGTAGTACAAAGATTTGACTATGTTTGTTTAGTGCTAGACTTTTCAATGGATGAATTTACAAGTCAGCCATATGCTAGATTCTTTAGAGGTAAGGGCAAAATCTTTTATACAGAAAAGTCATTTTGTGTACTGATTGATGTCCTTTGGATAAGGAGATAGAGTCTTATAATATATGCATGAGATAGAGTTTCTATTTTTGCTTTGCTTGTTGGACTTGACTATCTAATAGAATGGATGCTAGCACATTGAGTATAGCCATGAAATTTGGGATGGATTAAGATATTCATAGCTTTGTGGCTATGCTTAATGGAACTCTCTATCGTAAAAGGCTTAAGGGGTATGCAAGCCTTGAGCAATACTTCATAGAGGAGGGATCAAATGTTACTATAGAATGCCATATACTATGGGCTATGGAAAGGCACCAACCATAACATATGGCGTTCTATAATCACATCATATCCCTCATTCTATATCAAGTCTTGCTAGGGGCTTGCATACCCATTGTGCCCTTTATGGTAGGGGGTTCTATTGAGCATAGCCACAAAGCTAAGAATGTCTTAATCCATCCCAAATTGCATAGCTATACTAGATTTGTGAGCTTCTGTTCTATTATACGGTGAAGTCCAACCAACAAAGCAGAAACTCTATGTCAAGCATGCAAGGGGTATCGAAAGGAGAATCCCCATTTTTTTAAAACAAAATTGCGTCAAAACTTAATGTTTCTTACATAAAAACCATTATTTATGTATATACTGTATATATTGTTTGTTTCATTAAATCCTTTAGAATTTCTAAAAGATAAATAATGATTACAATATAATGCCCGTTGTGTATGTCCATACTACATATAATGGTTTTTGTGAAAGCACCGTTATATATGTTACAGACTGTATTACGGTTGTTTACTTGAGACCATTATTTATTATGCCAACATTATTGTATATATATAATGGTTGTTTATGTGAGCATGTTATTTATTATCATGGAAATACATATATCATGGCTTTATCATGCCTTAATATATAACGGGTGTTATATTAGAACTGTTATAACAAGTTCAAAATAAATAACGGTTTGGAATCGTAATGTATCAAAATAAATAACGGTTTGGAATCGTAATGTATCTATACTGAGCATATATAGCACCCACTACAAAAAAAACATGAATTTTCCGACGGAATTCAATTCCATTAGAAATTCGGTCAGAAAACTTTTACCACGGAATTTCCGACAGAAAATTCCGTTGGAAATTACAACGGAATTCAATTCCATTGGAAATTCCCTAGCAATGGAAATTTTAGCCGGAAACTCCGTTGGAATTCAATCTTGTCGCAAATTCCACGAATTCTGTCGGAAATTCCCTAACAAAATTTAAAAATTATTATTTTTAATTATTTAATATTTTAAAATTTAATTTAATTTTAAAAAATTATTTTTATAAAATTTATTATTTTTAATTAATACTTTTAATTTAAATGTAAATTTATTTTTAATTATTATTTTCTAATTTCTAAAATATTTTTAATTTTCAATAATAGGTTTTGGTCCTTGTAGGGGCAAAATAGTCATATAAAAAATAAAATTTATTAGTTATTAATTAATATTAGTAAATAAAATATTAGTTAATAATTATTTATTAGTTATTAATTAATGGTAATAAAAATTTAACTTTTGAAATTAAAAAAAATTGTCATATGATTATATATAATTGCGTGTAATAATAGAACGCCAAAGTAGTCGAGCTCATTTGGTAAGGCATCACACGCGTACGATGAGGTTATGGGTTCGAACCAAAGGAGGGGTAAGTTGAGTTGCATTTCCGGGAAAAAGGAGGTTGCAACACGTGTCGAAAGGAGGGAAGTTTGTGACACATGGCGAAGGGAGCACTACTACAAAAAGGTTAAAAAGTTACGCACATTTTGTGGCCCTTCTTTAAAGAAGTGCCACAGCTGCCTTTTATTTTTTATTTTTTATTTTTTTAATGTATTGCACACTAAGCGCCATAGCTGGTAGGGCCAAGGCAGGCGCCACACCTGGCCCAACTGTGGCGCCTGGTCAACCAGGTACCATAGCTGGTTTGTGGCCAGGTGAGGTAGGCGCCTCACTTCCTGCCAATCAGATTTCTCATCTTTACTTTACTTTTATCCTTTCCCTCCCTTTTACCTTTTTTATTCCCTCTCTTCCTCAGCTCGTCGACGTTCCTCTCTTCCCTTATAAAAGTCACTTTCTCTCTTGCACCAAAAAAAAAAAAAAAAACACACACACACACACACATCTTCTTCATTAAAATTCTCTTGTCCCTTTTTCTATTTTTGTTCCGTTCGTCCCCACTCTTGTCCCTAGTTGTTCCCTTTTCTTCATACTCTCTGTCTCTCTTCCTCTTTTGAACCCCACTCCAGTTGGTCCCCACTCCACTCTACAGCTCACATTTGCTCATCCTTGTCACTCAAGCTAACGTCACCAACGTGGTCCCCCACTCCCTACGCTGGTCAATTAATAGATTTGTAAGTGTCTATGCTTTTTTAATTTTTATTTTTTTTCAAGTTCTTTTATATGATAGAACATTGCTCAGTCGAATTTTCTGGTTGGTTATGATGTCAAGAAGAAGACTGTTTCATTCTTTTTATTTTTTATGTTAGCTTTGGAGAGTATTAATGTAAGAACATTATTGTTGATCTATTTTTAGTGATAGGAATACACAGGCATGCAAATCTATTATGGAAGCTACTACTAGAAAAGAAATATTGAAATAAACTTTAACAAGCAAATCTTTTTTAAGTGATAGGAATGAATAGACAAACATAGCAAAACCATACAAACAATTTAAGAAAAGAGAAATTGATGTATGGAAGGTAAAAAAAAAAAAGAAAAAAGAAAAACGATGCAGGTATATCTTTATTTATGCTTCGTCCCTTCATATACGAAACTTTTATTAATATCATAGAAAGTAATACTAGAGAAAAACATAGACAATAAGCAGAAAAATACAAATAATTTAAGAACTGACAATGCTCATAATAAAACTAACAAACTTGAACATTTTAATTTTTTTTTTAAAAAAATACCTCATGTGGCGCTTGTTGTAGGAAGTGCCACAGGAGGGGGGTTCTCCTGTGGCGATTGCTGATGTAAGCACCACAGGAGGTTTGGTCTCCTGTGGCTCTTACTAACGCAAGCACCACAGGAGACCCCCTCCTGTGGCTCTTCCTTCAACAAGCACCACAGGAGGGTATTTTTTAAAAAAAAAATTTAAAATGCTGTGGCGCTTCCAAGCACCACAACTTTTTTTAGTGGCGTCCAGATATGTGGCACTTCTCTAGCGCCACAATTTTGCTTTTTTGTAGTAGTGGAGGTTGTGACACGTGGCAGATCTGGGGGCCAGCGACAAGGTGGACGCCCCCGAAGCTGCCACCTGCCGCCAGTGGGGATGAGGGGCTGGTCGCCGGAGTTGCCACATGGCTTTTTAAAGTTTAAAAAATAAAAAATATGTTTGAGACGGAATTTCCGACGGAATTAATTCCGTCGGAAGTTGTGAAGGAATTTCTGACTGAATATTCCGTCGAAAATTGCGACGGAAATAAATTCCGTTGAAAATTAAGCCGGAAATTGTGACGGAAATAAATTCCATTGGAAATTTTTGACGGAATCTGAATTCCATCAGAAATTTGTTTGTCATGCTATTATTGCCGACGGAATCCATTCCGTCGGAAATCAATTTCTATTAGAAATCCATCGGAAATTCAGTGTTTTTTTTGTAGTGACCTCTATATATGACGATTTAGAACCATGATTTATGGTCGATAATAACTATCATATATCGACGATTTTGTAATAGTGGAATATCAAATATAAGGAGGTGGGGTTTTGAAAAAAAAAATTTGTCGCAACTCTTCAAACTCTTTCTCAAATTTTTTTTGAGTTTCTCTAGTGGGTCTCATACTCTTTTTTCATAGTTTTTGTTCTATTGTTGCAGGTCTTGTCCTCCACCATTACCATGGGTCTTCACTTTATAGCTCCTTCGTCTTTTGATTTTTCCTTGTGTAAGCTTTCATTTTTTTTCAATTAATGTTTTTAGTGTCATTTTATTTTTTTTTATACAAAGAGAGCTCGCTAGTTGATGCTCAAGGTTGCCGGTAGGGATTACGATGTTTGATCTGATGATGGTTGCTAGTTTGAAGATTAAAAGAAAGAAAAAAAAACACGAGAAAAGTAGAAACATGGGAAAAATGAGTAAAATGCTCAAGTATATTTTTTTTATTGTTGAGCATCTCATGTTCCGAAACTTTAGTAACCTAAACTATTTGTTGAAATCAGGTTTGCTAGACCAAGGTTTTGAGAATTGCTCAAGTTTTTATATTTACCAATTTTTACTATATTCTAATTTTCTTAGTTATATTCTAAGATTTGTCTAAATTTTTATATTTTCTTATTTTTAATATATATATATATTCTTATATTCATTTTTTATATTATCCTTTTGCATTTAAAGGATATTTGATATGAACTCTTACAGTACTGATACGTGATCTATGAACAATTTACAACTAAGTGGTTATTTGCTTTGAGGGATTTGGAGGGGAGGGGAGGAGAAAATTTTAACAATTGAATTAAAAAAAGCTAGCGAAGTGGGGTATAAGGTTTTTAATTAATTTTTCTAACTCTTTTATTTTACATATTATCTTTATTAAAATTCTATAACTCCACTTCTCCAATTTTTTAAATCCAACTAAAAACTTTTCTCTCCCCTCCCTTTCCTTGTATTCCCCTCCTAACAAAGTGACTCTCAGGCATTGGAGAATATTTTGGAATTTTTTATTAATTGATTTTCTTTTAGAATTCAAAAAATTTTAAGATGATATTCTATTGTGAGAGTTTTTAAGTGATTAATTTCTTTTAAATTTTATGTTGTTTATCTATAATGTATTGAATTTTGAATACTATAAATATAATTTTTTTATTTAATATTATTATCTTGTTATTATCAATGATTATTATTGTGTCTTATATAATAAATATTAATAATAAAACTACATAAAAACATATAATAAAAAATAACTATATATAATAAAACATAAAGCCAATACATTACGTTTATTAATAAAGAACAGTTATGTATGCCCTCAATCTATTGCAGTTTGAAACTGTTGTATATATATGCGCCAAGTATATAGAGCACATTTATATATGATGGTTCGAAACCGTTATGTATAGTCAATTATAACCGTCGTATATGTGTGATTCTGTAGTAGTGACACTTTCAAAATCAAAGAGAGGCATAATGAAAATAAATAAATAGTCGGTTTGTGTTCGTACTGAAAGATGAGGAAGTTTGTAAGTTTTACTCTTTTTAATTTGGTTTAGCCATAAGATATTGTTATTCCAAAGCTTGACCATTGGATAATATCCTGAAGCCAGCGTTTGCTCTTTTACATCGCTTTTAATTCACATCTACCTTGTTTTCAAAATCATTGGCCCTTTGACAAATTGAACTAACTCTTCCCGGATAGAATCGTGACCTTGGAGAATATTATATAGCGAATCAGCTTCTCACTCCCAAATTTGAAGATTGCATGCTCTAAAAGGCGAAAAGCCAATATTGGCTTTTTAGCAAGTCATTAATGCACATAAATGTCATTTCTATCTAAAACATATTTTAAAATTTCTTTTCACATCTATTTAAATTCACATCCTATATATAGAGTTATTCTCCAACCCAAATTATATATGTGTGTTTTGTGAATATCACATATAATTAAGGCAAATTAAATAACATCAATGGCTGGGCTTAGTGACAAGGAAGTGGCTTTGGTCAAAAGCTCATGGGAGGATTTGACGAAAAATTTTCCTGAATACAGCTTTTATTTCTTCACCCAGTAATTCTCTATTGTCATTTACAACTCCCTTTAATTATTTCTCTCCAACTCTAATTTATTTGAATTACTCATTCTCAGTCTGTATGTGTGTGTGTGTGTGTTCTTTTTTTGTCCTTTTTTTTTTTTTTGGTTTGGTTGAATATATATAGGTTAGTGCAGATTGCACCTCCGGTGAAAGACTTGTTCCCTTTTTTGAAAGGTTCAAGTGAAGTTCCCAAAAATAATCCTCAGCTAGAAGCCCAAGCCTTGAAGGTTTTTAAGTTGGTAAGCTCATAAAAATGCTAAAGCCATCATGTCAAAAAAAGGTCTTCTAGTCAATTTGTTATAAGTCCCAACTAAGGGAAAGAGTATATTGACAAGTTGAATAACTTGTTAATGGCAACTCTTTTATTTATCAATGGAAATTTTTTTAATATTATTTCTCTTGATTGGGACCTAAATAATATTCTGCCTTTATTATAGATCAGATCTAAAACTAGTTTAGAGATAGTCGACATAGAAAATCCACTTTTTAAACTAAGTTATACAACCGATTTAGAAAATCACTTTTTAAATTGGTAGTAACTAGAACCAATCTAGAAAGTGGACTTTCTAGACATGTTATAAGATTTGTAGACTTGTTGTCAATACATCTGGTCTACAAGGCAAAAAATAATTAAAATTAAATAACGCAAAAAGCTTTTCTAGAACTGTTGTAGAAATAATCGCTCTAACAATATATATTATTTTTAAAATGGTTGTTCTATGAACCGATTTGAAAAATTTACCAATATTTATAGAAAGTTACCAGTTTCTAAACTTATCCTCAACCACTGGTTTGGAAAGTGCACTTCAGTGAGGTTATTTTATTTGTAATTAATAGTGTAAGAAAATTCTTTCGAATTTCCTCAATATATCAAGCTGGGAGAAACTTATGCAGTTATTTAAAATGAATTTGCGGTATTAATCAAGAACATAGATCCAAGGCTACTTTAACACAATTTCTAGCTTTTCTCATAAAGGAAAAAGATACTACAATGAATGTATATATGATGAGTGTTAGTCATTTGGAAATTATAGACATTCGAATTCGCTATTGGAGGTGCAATAGCAGATCCAACATTGAAGCAGCTGAGCTCCGTACACGTTCAGAAAGGTGTCGTTGAGGCCCATTTTGAGGTAACACAAGCCAGTTTTAAAAAATTATTATTTGACACAAAATATAGTTGAAACTTTACTTTTTTTTGCTAATTTGGAGAAATTAAAGAAATTACTTTAGTATTTATATTTATCATTTTTCTCCAAACTAATATTCCTGACTTATAATAATAATACACATAAGTATTTCAGAGAGATAATATAACATATACTATAATTAAGTAATTTATTTAGTTTCTTTGATTTTCCGAAATAGTTTCTTTAATTTATTGTTTGACACAAAATATACTTGAAACCCAGGTTTTAAACCCAGACTGGACTGGCCGGTCCGGTATTTTTTTTAAAAAAGTTGATTTTTCTTATTTTTTTATAATTTCATATTAATAACTCTAAAATCTTCAATTTTTCACTGGTTTGGCCCTAGGTTAGCTTCGGTTTGACTCCGGTATAACACAGTACCCCGACCGGTTCAGTGACCGATCCATGTTTCAGAACCTTGCTTGAAACTTTGCTGCTTCTCTTTCTTTGCTTTTCTTTTGTTTTTTTTTTGTGGGTACTGTAAGCTCATTGAATGAAATAAAGATGATATACTGAATTTGATTAGGTGGTGAAAGAGGCACTGCTGAAGACAGTAAAGGAAGCAGGAGGAGCAAAATGGAGTGAGGATCTGAATATTGCATGGGTCAAAGCTTATGATGGAGTGGGAGTCGCAATCAAGAATGGAATGAAAGCAATATAGTGCTTCGCAGAAATACTCAAATAAGCTTTCAACACCTCATACGACTTTATATATAAAAAATTTACACGTTATTGTCCCTATATATATATATATATTATAGTATATTATGAACTCTTACAAGAGTTAAGTGTGAGAAGAAAATATGTGAGAAAGATATATGTAATCTTTATATATGTGTGATACTTCGCACAAAGAATAATATGGGTGCGTTTGAGTTTTATCTCTATATTCTCAAGTAAAAGTTAGTGCCTTCTTAATTACTTGAGATGGAGCAATTTAGTTTACAAAAAATCAAAACTTGGGTTCTAATTTCTTTCACTTATAAATTTAAAAAAGCTAGTTATAATTTAGATATGACATAGTTATGAATTTGCTATATAGTTGTTATTTTAACAATCAAGAAACTATGAAAGTTACATATAATATATACATACATATATAATTTTGCCTTATGTATTCTAAAGTACTTGTTAGACTAATCATTCGTATATTTTGGCTAAACTACACATAACTTCTCTGAATTTTGGATCAATGTACAGATAATTTCCTTAACCTTTAAACTTCATAATAATCTATCCTAAGCTTTAAGTCTGTGTGGACAACCCTCAATTTTCAATTTATACTTAATTCTCGGAAATTTATTTTTTTGATCTTGACCAAACAAAAATTATAACCCATTAAACATTGTTTGAGACATAGATAACCCCTCAAACTTTTAAGTTAATTGCGTGAGGATAAGTGGTGTACAAAGTTAATCGTTTAGGAGTTATCGACATAAATGCAAGAGTTTAAAGAGTTCATTATAAAGTTTTAAATCTTAGTAATGTTATATATACATATGGTCCCAAATTGATCACTAGGATTATGTATAATTTAGTCATAATTTCTTTTTACTTTGTTTCTTTTTTTTGACAAACATTCTCAAGGGTTAAAGTTTTAGATTTGTTATTCTTAACATGGCGATGAAAATGATGACTTCAGCCCTATGGCAAGGAGATTCAGAGGTAATTAATTTATTTTTTATTCCAAATACTAAATATCAATTCAATACCTTGAATTACTAAAAAAATTACATTATTGTGCAAACTTTTTTAAAATATTTAAAATACATATCCTTATTCATTTTTTTATGATCTTTGCAGCCTTAATTTCTTTTAAAAATAATGGGCCCAAGGCCATATACATCACTAACCCTAATTATCACTTTTTCATTTTTTTTTTGAGTAAAGGATTATCACTCATTCTTTAATGAGCGCCATTGCCTCAACAGTCACTTCACGCTTCGTCCGCTCTCTAGCTTGCCAGCTTCTGAATGCAAGTGTCGTTGCCTCACCTCGCAATTTCTTTTTTCTACTCTGTCTTGCTACTGAATGGAAAACAATTTGATGAAGGGTGCCCCCATGTCATCACAGCCTCTATCTCCAATTGTTATCGACCCACACCAACATCACCGAAGGGGAGTGAGCTTCACAGATCTCAGATCTCTACCTACAACTTCGTCTTCCCTTCTCAAATCTCTGCAACATTACCAACTGTTGCTCCTCTCCTTCCTCTCTTCTTCATATCTGATCTCTCCTCCCTCTCATTAGTCTAGATCAGAATCGCCCCTCGGAATGCAGCCGGCCCTGTGTAAGTTTAATAACATTGCTATTTTTGCATCTAAGAAAATGTTATGGTGCCAAGTGAAATTTTGAGAAAACATTATGGTTAGATTTGCACCTTAACCCATTTATATATGTTAGTTATGTTACTTATTTTAGGGTTAAGGTACAAATCCATCCCAGAAGTATTTACGAAAGAGCAATGCTACACTGGATTATTTTTTTTGGTCTCAATGTAATCCCAAAAGTATAAAAACGTAGCAATGTTGCCCTTGCCTGTTAACAAAGTTAACTTTGACTGTTAAAAGACACATGTCACTGCCACATGGCACCATGCTTCTTCTCTGTTATCCATCTTGTCATCTACAACCTCTTCCTCTCTCCCTCTCTTACTTCGAATCACCATCTTGAAACTCCTCTACCTCAGACCAACAAAATCTGCAAATCCAATCACAACAAGAAATTTGAATATGTCTGGTCTCTCGACGGAGAAGATGGCTCTATCTCGTGCACCAAGTGCCATCCACATTCTCATGAGATAGAGACCAGAAGAGGTTGGAGATGATGAGATGGATAGGGGAGAAGAAGCATGTTGATGAGGTGGCATTTCAACTACCACTACTACGGAAGGGACTTTTAACGACCATTTTTTGGCCCTTTAGACGACTGTTTTCAGGGGGTCGTCTATCTTAGTGTCGTTGAAAATTCGAGAAAAGACGACCGTTAAAAAACAGTCGTTGTATGGGAGATGCAACGACTGTTTTCCATAAAACAGTCGTTGTATCCGTTTTTTTTAAACTCCCTACATCAACCCCCTCTGCTCCTCCACCATATGTGTCTACAAGTCCCCACATCCTCCCATTCTCTCATGATTAACTCTCTAGCTTCCCCTAATACTCATGGAAGTGAAAATCACATGTTAATTTTTCTATCATGACATATAGTGCATATATCATCATAACATCATTCCAATGTGCAGACTTCAACTTTCAAACTTTCAATGTAAATCATGACATGCATATGGCCAAAGAGATGATGACATGCTTCCATGAAAATCCCTATTTTTCATCATCATTTTCCAAAGTGTTCTCTGAAAGCATAATGCCTTAACAAATTCAAAGTACTCATAAATAAGAAACTAGGAAAAGTATTCGAATATGCAAACTTATATAGCACTGTACAAAACCACTGCACTATGTAAAAAAACCTCTACACATCATCACCCCTCTATGTGTTGTAGAAGATGTCCTGACAACAGGTCTCGGATCATATTAATGTCTTCGATTGTGTAGGGGTCCTGATCACCAAAAATCTGTGCGCAAAATGGAGAATATGTTAACATAAATAAATAAATTGAATGAAATAACTAACAATTGAATCACATGAAAATAACTGAAATTCAATTGAGAATCAAAAAATGATCACCTGTTCAAAATTTGTAGTAAGGCCAGAGAAAATGATGTTATACATATATAGTATAACATAGAAGCCGCACTCAGTTTTCCCTGCTTGCCGTGGACACTATATAGCAAAAGCAAACAGTAAAAAAGAATAAAGGCCTATGTAAAGCAATCGTCAATCGAAAAACTTGAATGTAAAGAACTTACGTTTGGCTGGAACCACTTTGTATGACCAGCTTTACCTTCACGCTTCCCACCCATTATATAATATGTCTTCAATGCACTGTAATAATTAAAATGATAAACAAAAGACATTAAAATAATTGAGTAAAATCAAAAATCAATGACGGACAAATAAATTTACTTACGTGTTAAAAATGTTTCTGATATCTGCGTCTGGCTTGCGACCTAATGAGTCAAACCAAAAGATGACGTTGATCGAGGGACAAGGAACACAGAGACTCCAATTATAACTATAATCACATGCATATATAGATTAAAATGAGGTTAGATAACATGATACTGTTTAGCAAAGTGAACGTGTATAAATATATCAAATAAAGTTACTTGCCCTTCAACAATTGGTGCCAGATAACAAGGCAGCTGAGTCTGGCCTATTGTATAGCCTACATAGCTCATCCGTTCTTCCAAACTCTGGCTATTACGTCGTGACATATTGCCAGGACATAAGAAGCCATATGTACTGCCAAGCCCTCGTTCGGCACACAATTTGTGGAAGCAGCTACCACATAAATGAAATGAGAAATGACACAGTAAATGTAGAAACCTAAAATCCCTAAATATCAGTGCATTAATTACAATTAAAAATTATAACTAAACTCACATGATTGCAAATGTGACCCATCCTATGTCAATCTCCTCCAAAGATAGGAACTCTCTAATATCTTTGTTATCAAGTCCATAATTATACGAGATTCTGTGACCCACAATCTCACAAGGCATGTGCAAGTCGACCTTATTTATGCCTTGATGAATATTTTGCAGTCGTGCTAAAAAGGGAAATTTTGTCGCATCATCTTATTCCTAGTAACACACAAATTTTGTCCCCCATCCAATGCTTGTACATGTCCTTCATATTGGGAACATCGTAGGTTTGCTACAAAACAAAATATATAGTAGTCGTTATATATGAACAAATAGAAATAAAAATATAGATACAAATACAACTTTACATACCAAAATTTGTTCCCAAATCATACGCTTCGTGTCCTTTGAAACTTCCCACCAGGTAGGAATTAAAACGCTAACTTTGCTCCGACCCAAAAAGCCAAAGTAGCTAATAAACATGTCTCCGTCTGGCTCGAGTGGCTTCAAATTAGAGCATCAAATTCCACGTGAATCCTACTCGCCTGTTGTTCCTTATGGCGTGCCACCAACGATCGCAACTTCGTGCTTCTTCTAACCTTTTTCTTAACCGGTGAGCCAACAGAGTCGCCCGAATTTGAGCCTGCCATGATCCTGCTAAGAAATAAATGTGACATGATAAGTAAAGTGAAATTACATGCACACTTTAAATAATTCAAAATCTTACTAAGAAATAAATGTGACATGTGATAAGTAAATCGAAATTACATGCATACTTTAAACAATTCAAAATCTTACTTTAAGTGTTTTCCCAAATTCCTTCACAATGATCAACTCTAGCTGCATATTCATCATCATCTACCAATTCCACTTCAGATGGCATAGGTGGATTTGTAGTGAAAGGTGGCATGTCGTCAAGATTCAAACTCGGATCACCATCCTTCTGTTTTTTACTTTGGAGTACAATAGACAATTTTTTATTTGCTGGATCAATGACATAAAACACTTGTTTTGCCTGACTTGCTAGAATGAATGGCTCATCTTTATAACCGACTCTTTCAAGATCAACTGAGGTGAATCCAAATTGATCTATTTCAATAGCATTATTGTTAACCCACTTGCATTTGAATAAAGGAACTCTCAACTTAGTTTAGCTTATCTCCCATATGTCTTCAATAACTCCATAATAGACCATGGATGCCAAAATGGGATTTTTGTCTTTTGAACTAGAAAAGTGCATTGATTCGGCTACCACCATCACCCCACTGTTTTGCATAGTACTTCTGTTATCCTGGCCATTTGTATAGAAAGAATACCCGTTTATATCGAAGCCACTCCAAGTTATAACCTCAAAAGAAGGCCCCCAAGCTAACCATTTGATTGTGTCACACCCCACCGCCGTCTCACCCCACCGGGCCACAACGGTTGGTGCCCTCTCCCACCAACCGGGTGCGGAGAGGCTGGGTACACTACGTCGACCCAGGACTCACAAGAGTCCCTCGCTCCCCAAGCGAGATTTTTCGCCTCCGTGGGAATCGAAGCCACTACCTGGGGGTAAGTAGCGCCTCAATGCATTCCCACTACCACTTGAGCTAGTAGCTCAAGTGGTAGTGGGAATGCATTGAGGCGCTACTTACCCCCAGGTAGTGGCTTCGATTCCCACGGAGGCGAAAAATCTCGCTTGGGGAGCGAGGGACTCTTGTGAGTCCTGGGTCGACGTAGTGTACCCAGCCTCTCCGCACCCGGTTGGTGGGAGAGGGCACCAACCGTTGTGGCCCGGTGGGGTGAGACGGCGGTGGGGTGTGACAGATTGTCTCAGACACATTGGTCTCGTGCGCTACCTTATCCTTGAACCACTCTATGAAAGTCTTGTTTTGCTCATTAGCTATCTGCATGTAATTTTTCCTTGGATAGATCTCCTTTAAACTCTTTCTGTGTTCGGCTAAGTACGGCTGAACTTCTTCCGTATTATTCAAGATATACAGGTGTGCTTGCAACACCTCTTCACGACGCATACTCTTCACTTTAAGCCCTCGTGTTCCCTTACTTGTACCCTTTTCATGATGTGATTGGGCCTTTGACCTTGATAGATATTCTTTGCAAAAGTCCATAGCCTCTTCAATGACATATCTTTCCACAATTGAGGCTTCAAGTCGATAAGGATTTTTAGAATACCCTTTTAAGTTCTTTATGTATCGCTCGAAAGGGTACATCCACCTTAGATAAACTGGGCCGCATAGTCTTACCTCCCTTACCAGATGAACTATTAAATGCACCATTATATCAAAGAATGCGGGAGGAAAATGCATCTCTAGTTGGGATAAAATAGTATAACCCTCCTTTTTTAATTCGTCTAACCTTGCAATGTCAACAACCTTGCTACAAATAGCATTGAAGAAACTGCACAACCTTGTTATTGTCCTTCGCACATCATCTTTCATAATGCCTCTAACAACTACTGGTAATAGTTGTTGCATCAAGACATGACAATCATGAGACTTCATCCCAACTAACTTCAAATCTTCCATTGACACAAGTCGGCTCACATTAGAAGAATACCCTTGTGGCACCTTAATGCCGTGCAAACACCCACACAAACTTCTTCTCTCCGCTTTTGACAATGTATGCGCTGCTGGCTCTATATACGCTCTCTTACCATCATCTCTTAGTTGTGGATGCAGTCGTTCTCTTATTCCCATTTCAACCAAGTCTAGTCTTGCACTAATCCCATCTTTTGTTTTCCCTGGTATGTGCAAAAGCGTACCAACAAGGCTATCACATACATTTTTTTCCACATGCATCACACCAATATGGAAGATCAAAGAAAATTGACCTCTTCTTCCATATGTTCTTCTCACCCGTAGTCTTTTGATTTTTACCAAAAGTGACATTGATTCTTTCCACCCGACTATAAACCTCGTCTCCAGTTAATGGCTCCAGAGCTATTTCATTCTCCGGCAAACCGTTAAAAGCCTTCTTTAGCCTACAGTACGGGTGGAATCGAGGAAGAAATCGTCTATGACCAAGGTAGACCGTTTTTCTACTATGCTTGAGTTGATGGAACTGTGTGCTCGATTCACATATCGGACATGCTTTATGACCCCTGATACTATAACCTGATAAGTTACCATATGCAGGGAAGTCGTTAATTGTGGTGAAAATCATTGCACGTAGCTTAAACGACTGTTGCTTATATGCATCAAACACATCTACACCATCCTCCCATAACTTCTTTAAGTCCTCTATCAAAGGTGCCAAGTAGACATCGATATCGTTCCCTGGCTGTTTTGGTCCCGAAATCATCATAGAAAGCATCATATACTTGCATTTCATACACAACCAGGGAGGTAAGTTGTAAATTACCAGCAGAACGGGCCATGCACTATGTGTACTGCTAAAAGTACCATAGGGATTGATCCCATCTATGCAAAGGCCAAGCCGAAGGTTTCTTGGCTCGCTGCCAAATCTGGGATACATTTCATCTACTTTCTTCCATTGTGGAGAGTCAGCCGGGTGCCAAAGGAATTTTCCATCATAAACTCTGTCATCATAATGCCATCTCAACTTTTTTGCTTCTTTCGCATTAGCAAACATTCGTTTGAACCACGGTATGATTGGAAGATACCACAAAACCTTTAAAGGTTGCTTTTTATTTGTCTCATCACCACACCTATTACCTTTCTTCACTTTGTATCTAGAAGTTTTACATTTCGGATACTCACTTAAGCCTTCATACTCATTTCTGTACAATACGCAATCATTAGGGCAAGCATGTATCTTTTTATACTCCATACCCATCGTAGATAATATTTTCTTGGCCTCATACATATGATTTGGAAGTACATTATCCTCTGGAAACATATCACACAACAATTCTAGTAACAATGTGAAACTACTGTCGGTCCACCCACAAGTTGCCTTTAAGTTGACCAAGTGCAAAATGCCTGAAAAGCGTGTATACTTTGTACACCCAGGGTACAAAGGTGTCTCTGCATCACTCCGTATGCTATCATATACAGGCGTTTGTGCAAAACATTCTACCTCAACATCGTGAATCATGTTCTCCATTCTATTGTCATCTCCAACCTCCAAAACTTCCTTCTCGTGTGACGCCCAAGCGGTTCCTTCCTCACCATGCCATATCCACCTTGTGTACCGAAGATTTATTCCATCACAAAGTAAGTGATCCCTTAAATCATCAACATCCCGTAGACTCTCATTTAAACAGTTGATACATGGACAAAAATACTTCCCATTTTTACTAGGCGCATTTGTTTTAGCAAATTCAATAAAGTTTTCTACCCCATTCTCATATTCTTCACTAATTCTTGAAGCATTCATCCAACGGTAATCCATTTTATTACCACCTAATCCATTTTCACAGACACTCAAGTTTAGAACAGCTATATGAAACACTCATGACACACTGTAAAAACTAACAGTTCAAATTTATCACGCTTACAACAAATAGTAGCACCATGATATCCTCAGGTTTCAAAAACTTTCATCAATAAGCAATAACATAACTTACCAGCTAATCCTTAGCTTCCAAGGACACTATGTTTGTGATTGAGGATTTGGAAGAAGATTCTACAGAGGTAAGGATGTAGTAGGCTGACAACACAAGGAAAAACGATGGCAGTAGTGATACCTGCAGGTTTATGAGAGAGTTATTTAGACATGAAGGAGTAATATTTAGTAGGTTTCAGGTCAAATGACCTTGATTCAGTACTTCTTATATATATAAAAAATTATCATATAATTTCTTTGATTTATAATCACCCTCCATGTTTTGTGTCACTAGCTTACTATGTTTAGTGTAAATTTCAATTTATATACTGATACATGAATTGTTTATTTAAAACATTTCTATGAATATTATAAAATAACTTGATTAGATTAGAATTATAGAGTATATTTATATTCTTAAAATACTTTTAATAAAAGAAGAAAAAGTACACTGAGTTTTTTCCTTTTTTAAGGAAAAGCATTTAACTGTAGTCTCATATATAAAATATTTAGATTTTTCAATTTTGCATTTACAAAGTTGTATAAAAATATTTAAAAGGACATAAAAAATAAAAAAAAATCCTCAAGTTGTAGAATCATTCTCTTTTTGACCTGGTAATATAAATTTAAAATTTCAAAATAGAACAATAAACAATTAATTTTTTTAAAAAAAAACGTTCATGTTTTGGAATCATTGCATTACAACTTCAATAGAATTAGAAAATAGGAATCCAGTGGATTTTGTCTCTATATGATCCAACGCGAAGGAAATGAAATATAGAGTAGAGTGCATGTGCTTCTCGAGATATCATTACCTCAAAAGTAATTAATTAGATGAAATTACTATTATTTGTCCATGATAATATAATAAATTAAATCCAAACATGAAGCAAACTAGACTAATTTACTTGTATAAATAGAAATGATGTCTTATTTTTAATTATTCTTTACCAAAAACGGAAGGAACTCATGTGTTCCATATATCTAAGGAATATCAAACACACAACCTCCTAATATTTAAATTTAATTTTATTAGACAGCCATGTTTTATTCTCATTGATTTGTTTTCTTTATACTGTGCATCATTGTTTCCCCTCTCTTCTCCTCTCCCATGCTGTATATAACATACCCAAATTATATAAAATAAAATAATGTATAGTGTCTAAATATATACATCATTATTCATGATAATAAGAGATTGAATAATGTGACCAAAAGAAAGTTAGTCCAAACAAGCGTGTTGTTTAGCTAATGGCAAGTTCTGCTAACTTAATTAGTGATATGAAATTCGATTGGGTTGAATCAATTGGGTGGTGCAAATAATCATTTTCCAATGGTAAAGAATTTCCTAATACCTACTCTGCATTTGGAATATTTCTGATTTCTATGAGATATTTAACAACCACAACCAATCTCAATGACATACTTTTTTTCCAGAACAGCACAACCGAAGTTCAAGATGCCTAAATTCAGTCACAACCGAAGTTCAAGATGCCAACTTTTTTTCCAGAACAGCACAAATTGACATCCAAATGAACAAAACAACTAGAAACAGAAAAGAGAAACTTACACACACACCGGAATAGACCAAGATTAGAACCACCAACGTTGTCTTCTTTATGCGGAGACCCAGTATGAACTACAGGAGTGAAAAATAGAGGCTAAGAAGAGAAAACCAAAAGTAAAAAAACCAGAGCAAGGAAACAGGGCTACCCACTTGCGTTGCTTGCTGCTCGGACTGCGAAGAGGGAAAGCGAAGATCAGACCTGTATGCGACTGAGAAGGAATAGAGGGACTGTGAAGACGGTAGACATCGGAGAGGGACAGAGGACAGAATGCAGGAGAAAGAGATAGGCCAAGAAATTTGGGGAATGCAGCTCACGGGAGACACAAAAATGAGGGTTCAATTAGCGCGGGGAAGACAATGACAGAAACGCACGCTGATTTAGGGAAAATTAGATTAGTTTCAACGACTGGTTTATAAAACCAGTCGTTGAATCACAGTTTCAATGACTAGTTTTAAAACCAGTCGTTGAAACAATAGGTTTCAACGACTGGTTTTTAAACCAGTCGTTGAAAACAAGGTTTCAACGACTAGTTTTTAAACCATTCGTTGTAAACTATGTTTCAACGACTGGTTTTAAAACCAGTCGTTGAAAAGAAAGTTTCAACGACTGTTTTCCTTGAAAACAGTCGTTGAAACTTCAGTTCAGTGCCACCGGTTTCCGGAGTTACTTTTTTACTACTGGTTTCTCAAAACGGTCGTTGTTTGGTGCCGTTGAATCATCTATTTGTAGTAGTGTACCATGTGGTAGTGACATGTATCTTTTAACGGTCAAAGTTAACTTTGTTAACGAGTAAGGGCAATGTTGCTCTATTTTTATACTTCTAAGGCTACATTGATATAAAAAAAACTTTCAAGGCAATATTACTCTTTTGCGAATACTTCTAGGGCAGATTGTCACCTTAACCTCTTATTTTATTAATAGGTTAGATTATGTGATATTTCATGTTGGTTATGTTTTTTGCATCAAGAGTATTTGTTGAATACTTAAAGTATCTAATGCTTAATTATAAAAAAGGAAAATTAATCTCTTAGTCCTCATAGTTGTGAATCAATTGTAACTCAATCCATACATTTTGACTCAATGCAACTCAGTCACCCATAGTTTGAATGTGGTTGTAATTTAGTCCTAAACTTTGATTTGCTGCAACTCAGTTCATATAGTTTTAATCATTTTATAATTTAATCCCTGAATTTTATTATTTACTCCCTCCAGTCCAAAATATAAGATGTTGGCTAATTCAAAAGAACCAAGGAAAGTTAGTTAAATTATTAAATGTGTCTTAAATTGTTAAAATTTACCTATTTAACCTTATTAAAGAATGTGACTTTCAAATATACACTTATTATCTATCACCTCTCTCTCTTTTGCAAGGGGTAAAAGTGGAAAACAATAATGAATGACCATGTCATCTCTTATATTTTGGACTAGAGGGAGTATATGATTTTATGTTCTATAGGGACTACATTATAAAATAGTTAAAATTGTATGGGCTCATTTGCAATGTGTCAATAGGAACTTAGTTATAACTTAATCAAAACTATAAGGACTCATACACAATATTTAGAAGGAAATTATTTTCTCATGTCTTTAAATATAGGAATTAGATAATTAATTTATAGATATTAAAAGTAATAACAATATAGGGATGAGACATAAAGTCCCAGTAACCAAAAATAATTTACACAATATGCATGATAGGAATGCAAGTTAGAGAAGTAGGTTTATCTATATATATACATATCAAGTAATAATCATAACATAATACTTGTATTTATTTAAAAATCATCCCACTCGTTTGTCATAATCCTGATATGTAAATCATAGAAAATATTAAATGAGGGTTAGAGCAGTTAGTTAGACCAGTTAGGTGGTTAGAACAATTAAGGATTAGTTGGTTTAAAATTTTAGAAGCTCTTGTCTATATAAGGCATAGTAGTATTATTGTCATTATATCAGTTATGGTTTTACCTGAATAGAATTTGGAATTTCTTGTTAGATCCCAAGTTTTGATGATAACAATAATTCAATTATGATTAAAACATGTTTTTAGAAGGTTAAGAAAAGATTCCAAGTTAACCAAATGCATATCTGGTGTTTGCTGATATCTGCTGTGAAAATGCACTTGAGTGCTCGAGCATGAAATCTGCACTCGAGCACAAATCACTTCTGTACTCGAGCAGGTGTGAGAGAAAGCCAGGAAGTGAGTACCCGAGAGACATTCTCCCTTAGTAATCAATGGATCACTCGAAGCACAAAGTTCGCACTCGAGCAGAGAAGTCATTTTCACTCGAGCACGTATGCGAGCAGGGCATGCGAGCACTTGGCCGAGAGCAAAGCAATGGTGTGCTTCCTATATTCACTCGAGCAAGGGTATGCGAGTGATTGGCCGAGAGCAAGTTAAGGCATGCTTCCATCATTCACTCGAGAAAGGCACTGCGAGTACTTGGCCGAGAGTCTTGAAGTTCAGAAAAGTATAAGTGTGCTCGAGCACACCCATCCATGCTTGGAGTGACACGTCCATGCTTGCGAGTATATTTTCCATCCCTCTCCAGATCAGTTGCGTGTGCTTGTTCAAGAGAGCATATTCCTTGAGAATATGCTTCTCACTCGAGCAGAGGTAAGTGTGCTCGAGTGAGGGCAAATTTCACCCGCGAGTGAAATTTCTATCCCTCTAGATTTCTGGTGCGAGTGATGGTTTAGAGAGCATATTCCTTGAGAATGTGCTTCTCACTCGAGCAGAGGTAAGTGTGCTCGAGTGAGGGTCCAGATCACTCGCGAGTGCAAATTCTCACTCTTGTCAAAATGGTTTGCGAGTGATGACCCGAGAAGACACTCCCAGTGTAAAATGCAAAGATCACTCGAGCAGAGATTTTGTGCTCGAGTGAGACCTCTCTTCACCCGCGAGTGAAGATATTTTCTCTCTGATTCTCCATGCGAGCACAACCCGATAACAGAGGTATATGAAGGAAAATAGGGGATCACTCGAGGTGAGCCTTTCATGCTCGAAGTGATGCCTTGTTGACCACAGAATATGATAAGTTTCACAACGTTCATTACGAATATAGTTTATTGTTATTAATTCATATCATCATTACTTTTTATCTTTGTTTAACATTGTTTTGAATGTTTTAAGAGGATGATACAGGAATATGAACGTTTGAATTGAACCACATGAGAAAAGTGATACAACGGCAGACAAGATGATTATGAACACGCTGGCACCTACCGCACTCAAATTATTCTAATATGCACGTGTCTGCCAATATTTTCAAATGTCCCGCTCCACAACTGAAGAGAATCCAAACGGGCAAAAGATGGAGCAACTATATATATATACAGAGACTCACGGAGAAACTAGAACAACATAGCACAAGAATTCACAAACTCAGATCAATTCTCTGTTATTCATCTGATTTCTCTGTATACACTTTTGATCTTCAGTGTTTATTCATTTACTCTGTAAGAGAGTCTTCATTCAAACTCTAAACTCTATGATTGTGTAAACTCAAGGTATTGGGACCTTGAGAGGGTAGTTATTCCTTACGAGAGAAGCAGTTGAGAGAATTCCTTGTAGTATCTTTCACTCATAAGCCTTATAAGATACAAGCAGGAGAGAACGTTGTTGTTCATAAGACTTACAGTGGTGTAAGCAGAAGAAAACGTTGCTGCTCATAAGTCTTGTATAAATAAGCAAGTGAGAAGAGTCATAGGTTGTTTCTCTGCACATAAGACTTGTCGTAAGGGGGAGAGAAGTTTCTTGTCGAGAGAATATTTCTGCTCGTAGTCCATTCAAGGACGATCGTTGTCTTGTGGCATTCTGAGAGCCCATTGAATCTTGGAGATAGTGAGAAAAGCTCAGTAGGTCTTGACCTCTGAGGACTGGACGTAGGCATTATTGTTAGGCCGAACCAGTATAACTCTCTGTGTTCAAATCTTCTCTTCTCTACTCTATCCACTATATTTACATATCACCATCTCAAACGAAAAAAATTTATAACATCACCCAATTCACCCCCCCTCTTGGGTGAAGCTTGCCGCTTACATTTGGTATCAGAGACTCGTCTTCTCCGAAGAGCCTAACAGCTTGAGAAGGATCCTATCAATGGCAACAATGGGTGAAAATATCCTTCCAGACGGTGCTTCAATCACTAGACCTCCTGGTTTTGCTGGAGAACATTTTTCGTTCTGGAAAGCCAAATTCAGAGTGTTCGTAATGGCCAACGAGTATGGGTTATGGAATGTTATACAAGATGGTGACTATGTTCCAGTAAAGAAAATCGAAGATAGAGTAGTCAAAAAGACTCCAGATGAGTTTGACGAAAATGACAAAAGGTTAGTAACGTTAAATAGCAAAGCCATTTTAATGATACAGAGTGCTCTTAGTCAAAAGGAATATTTTCGTATATGTACTCTACCTACTGCCAAAGATATGTGGGATGCCCTTGAAATTGCTCACGAAGGAACATCTGGAATCAAAGAAAATAGGATCAATACTTTAATAACAGAGTATGATTTATTTCGTATGAAATCTGGAGAGAGTATATCAGAATTTGAACTAAGGTATACTCATCTTGTTAATCAATTATCTGCTCTTGGAAAGTCGTTTGATCAAAATTCCCAGGTAAGAAAGATTCTTAATATTCTTACAAAAGAATGGGAAGCAAAGGTGACAGCCATCGAAGAAGCCAAAGGAGAGTCAATGAGATCCGTAGCTGCTCTCTTTGGTAGTCTTTCCGAATATGAAGGTAAGATGAGATTCAAAAAGGAACTTGAAGAAGTCGATGATAGAAAGAAAAAGGGAGTTGCATTTAAAGCGATTAAAGAAGAAGAAGAAACTTCCGAGAATGAAGATGTTCCTGGTGATGATGAAATGGGAATGATCGTGAGAAAGTTCAAGAAATTCTACAGAAGAGGACAAAGGAATTTCAAGAGTTATCAAGGTGGACCAAGCAAGAAAGAAAACAAAGAACACCAAATAGTATGCTATGAATGTGGGAAACCAGGACACATCAAATCTGAATGCTTCAGGAACAAAGACAAAAAGAAGCAGAAAAAGAAAGCATATATATCATCTATTTGGGGTGATAGTTCGTCAGACGAAGAAGATGACAACGACGAAGTAGCCAATCTATGTTTGGTAGCTAAGGAAGAAGAATCAGACTCTGAGGTAAGTGACTCTGAACCCTCTTATAATGAATTGCTATCTGAGTATAATGCATTGCATACAGAGTTTATTAAAGTTGCTAAGGAAATGGTTAGTTATAAGAAGAAAGTAAAAGAATTAGAAAGTAATGTCATATCATCACATGAAATGTGTAAAGAGAAAGATAAGAAAATAGAAGACTTAACAAAGATTGTTGAAAAATTTACTAAAGGAAGTGAAACTCTCAAGGTTATCTTAAGTTCTCAGAAAGTTTCCTTTGATAAATCTGGAATTGGATATAATGTTGTGCATGATAAGAATAAGAAGAGTAGTAGAGACTATCTTAAATATTTTAGGAATTCTGTGCATACATCAAATCCATTTGTGTCATGCAATTTTTGTAATAGGAAAGGACATTATACTTCATCATGTTATTTCAAAAAGGGAAAGATTATTGGAACATATAAATGGGTTCCGAAAGGGACACATATTCCAAATACTAACCACAAAGGACCCAAGAAAGTGTGGGTACCTAAAACTTGATCATCTTATTCTAGGTATGTCTCAAAGCATCTCGAGCAAACAAGTGGTATATTGATAGTGGATGTTCGAGACACATGACTGGTGACAAAAATAAGTTCACCATGTTTGAACCTAGAGAAGGAGGAAAGGTGACTTTTGGAGGAAATCAATCCGGACGTATTGCTGGAATTGGTGAAGTAGGAAGAACAGATGGCTTTCAAATCAACGGAGTATATTATGTTGAAGGATTATGCCACAATCTCTTAAGAGTAAGCCAAAGTACTGACAAAGATAACTGGGTAATTTTCGACTCGAAAGAATGCTTGATAGTCAGTAAGAAAGATCTACCTTTAAATAAAGAAACAATCAAGGCAAAAATCCGAGCTCAAAGGGACGGTAATTGTTATACAATTGATTTAAATTCAAGTTCTTCTGAAAATTGTTTTCTGAGTCGATCAGAGGAAAGTTGGTTATGGCATAAGCGTTTGGCTCATGTCAATATGAATCAACTTGACAAATTGATCAGAAAAGATTTAGTTGTTGGCCTTCCCAAGCTAAAATTCAAAGATGACATGATTTGTGAAGCATGTCAAAAAGGCAAACAAACTAAATCTTCTTTTAAAACAAAATATGAAATCTCTACTTCAAAACCTTTACAATTACTTCATATGGATTTAGTAGGACCGGCAAGAGTAAAAAGTTTTGGAGGAAACTTGTATACGTTAGTAATTGTAGATGATTTTACTAGATTTGCTTGGACTATATTCATTGCCTCAAAAGATGAAACTTTTGCTGAATTTATTATGTTTGCCAAAAAGGTTCAAAATGAGAAAGGTGTTTCTATTGTCTCTATTAGAACAGATCATGGAGGAGAATTTGATAATCAATTGTTTGAAGATTACTGCAACAACGAGGGGATAGATCACAACTTCTCAGCTCCAAGAACACCTCAACAAAATGGAGTAGTTGAAAGGAAGAACAGAGTGCTTACAGAAATGGCAAGAGCTTTACTTAATGAAAAAGAAATGTCACAGGTGTTCTGGGCAGATGCAATGAGTACTGCATGCTACATTTCAAACAGAGCATATATTCGCAAATCTCTTGGAAAGACACCATACGAACTCTACAAAGGAAGAAAGCCAAATATTGCTCATCTTCATATCTTCGGGTGTAAGTGTTTCATTCACAACAATGGTAAGGAAAATCTAGGTAAATTTGATTCAAAGTCTGATAAAGGTATTTTTCTAGGATATTCTAATAGAAGTAAAGCTTATAGAGTTTTCAATAAAAGAACATGTACTATTGAAGAATCTATTCATGTTGTGTTTGATGAAATTGAATCTCAGACAAAACTTAATGATGAAGAAGAAATGGATTCAATCAAGAAAAACAAATCTATTTCAAAACAGGATGATTTTGAAATAAATGATTTTCAAAATTTAGAAGATGTTGATGATCATGATCAACCTAAAGCGTGGAGACATATGAAGGATCATCCAATTGATCAAGTTATAGGAGATATTCATGAAGGTGTCAAAACCAGAAATAGAATCCTCAATGAGGTAACATTTTCTGCTTTTATTTCTGAGATTGAACCTTCTAATATAGAAGAAGCTTTATCTGACAATGATTGGGTGATTGCTATGCAAGAAGAACTAAATCAATTTCAAAGAAATCAAGTCTGGGATTTGGTTCCTCGACCTAAAGACCATACGGTTATAGGGACCAAATGGGTTTTCAAAAACAAACTTGATGAATCTGCAATCATTGTGAGAAATAAAGCAAGATTGGTTGCAAAAGGCTATAATCAAGAAGAAGGTATTGATTATGAGGAAACATATGCTCCAGTGGCAAGATTGGAAGCAATACGAGTACTCTTAGCTTTTGCTTGCATCAAAAGTTTTAAACTTTATCAAATGGATGTAAAAAGTGCTTTTCTAAATGGTTATATTATGGAGGAAGTTTATGTCGAACAGCCTCCTGGTTTTGAAGATGAAACAAAACCTGATTATGTCTACAAACTTAAGAAAGCATTATATGGTTTGAAACAAGCACCCAGGGCTTGGTATGAAAGACTAAGCAAATTTCTTCTTGATCAAGGTTTTGTCAGAGGTAAAGTTGACACTACTCTATTCATCAAACATAACAAAAACGATATTCTAATAGTTCAAATTTATGTTGATGATATTATTTTTGGTGCTACTAACGAATCTATGTGTCAAGATTTCTCTAAGATTATGCAGGGAGAATTTGAGATGTCCATGATGGGAGAATTGAACTTCTTTCTTGGACTTCAGATCAAACAAAAGAAGAATGGCATATTTATATCTCAGACAAAATATTTGAAAGAGTTGCTGAAGAAATATGGTTTAGATAATGCCAATGGAGCTGATACTCCAATGAGTTCTACAACATTGCTGGATGCTGATGTAAAGGGACCTAGCTTCAATATCACAAAGTATAGAGGAATGATTGGTTCATTACTCTATCTTACAGCAAGCAGGCCAGATATTCAGTTCAGTGTAGGAAGGTGTGCAAGGTATCAATCCAATCCTAAAGTATCTCATGCAGAGACAGTAAAAAGAATCTTCAAATATCTAGGAGATACTTCAGAGCTTGGACTTTGGTATCCAAAGAGAGGGAACAAGTACTTAATGGCATATTCAGATTCAGATCACGGAGGATATAAAACTGACAGAAAGAGTACCAGTGGACAATGTCAATTTCTCGGTGGTTCTCTAGTGTCATGGTTCAGCAAGAAGCAGAACACAGTTTCATTATCTTCGACTGAAGCTGAATATATAGCTGTAGCAAGTTGTTGTTCACAAGTGTTATGGTTAAAACAACAACTTCAAGATTTGGGAATTTATTTAAAAGAAATCCCAATCTATTGTGATAATACTAGCACGATAAGCTTGGCAAAGAATCCTGTACAACATTCAAGAACCAAGCATATAGACATTCGACATCATTTCATTCGAGATCATGTTCAAAAGAAAGATGTCAAAGTGGAATTCATACCAACTCATCTTCAACTTGCGGATATTTTCACGAAACCAATTGCAAAAGAGCAATTTCTCTATATTCGAAGAGAATTGGGAATGGTTAATCCCAATGAGTTGTAAATTTTATAGTTAAAATGTCTAATTAAGTATTTATTTTGATGATAATCATACTAACTTTGGCATCGGAGTGGCCAAAATGTGTTTTTGCAGGACTCTCACTCGAAGCACTGGAGGCACTGCTCGAGTGAGGAGCTGTGTCACTCGAGCACAAGAAGCTCTGCTCGAGCATAGCACTATTTGTGAAGCTCTGTTTTCTTATAGTTAGAACAGAGGTTAACAGAGGAGTTAAGAACACCAAGAAAATATAACATAAACTACAGTGAGAATTGAGCTCACTCGCGAGTGAGGAATTCTCTCTCGAGCATGGTATGAACATGCTTGAAGTGAGAAATGCCTGCTCGAGTGAGGAAGAAGAATCTCTGTGCAAGAGCTATCCAAATCAAGGTTACTCAAATGATTTTGGAGGATTTGAGTACAAAGATGAAAATATGACAGGAAATCAACAATCCAGGTACGATCTACTTATTTCCTTATTTTTCCAGAATATCACTCGAGCACAGTTAGAACACTCGCGAGCACAGTATGAACATCACTCGAGCACTAGAGGTCATGCTCGAGCACTGGCACTTATATCAGTTACTGGGGAGCTCAGAACGTCGCACTTCCTCATCTCACTCGAAGTGCTCTCTCACTCGTAAGTCACAACTCTTCATCTTCAACCGTTCTCTCATCATTTAATCACGTCCTTCTGCTTCAAATCGACGTTACAACCTCTCAATCTTCTATAAGAGGTGATTCTTGTTTTCTGCATTCTTCACTTGTGCCCTAATTTCTGCGTCTATTTTTTTCTTTCTTTCAAAAACAAGTTTCTTGTTTCTCTTCCATTTGTCAAATGGCAAGAACAAAGTTACCCTCTATTCCTCAAAAGTCTCATTCTCCTTCTTCCACTCACTCTGCTGCCAGTGATTCTGGAACCCCTGAAATTACTCCTCCATCTCCCAAAAACTCACCCTCACCTTTACCTCCTCCTAAGCCTAAGACCAAAAAGAGAACTCCCGCAAAGAAACCTCACCCAAAGCCACAAGTTTCCAAGAAAGACCAACCTCCTCAAAAGAAAGCAAAGGGTGTGGTCTTCAAGGAACCCATACTCACCCGGTCCCAATCCAAAGAAGTACAAGGGAAGGGAAAGAAGAAGGATTTAGAGCAACCCCAATCTTCCTCTTCATCTGGGGATACTTTCAGTAAACAACTCAGGGAAGCAATAGAAAAATCCAAATTGGACAAGTTAGTTGGGAAGATTACATCTCAAGTTGGTGTCTCAAGTTCACATCAAGTCAAGCACCCAAGTGCTTCTGCTTCTGGAGCACCTTCTGCCTCTCAAGCACCAGTGGATGACCAACTTACTAGTCCTCCTGAGGGATTCAATGTGACAGGGCTTAAGGCCGTATCACAGAAGGTATATGATGATAAATTCAAACATAGGCATTTTTGTCCAGTAGTATATGTTGATTTGGATTATCTGAAAAAGAATTGTCATTTGGACTTATATCCTTACCTTCTGTACTATGCTCCCTGGCTAAATATTCATATGCCATATTCCCCCACTGTTGTAAAGACATTTTATTCCAACATGAAAACTCATAATATCATGTCTAGATCCGGTGATTTGATTGAAGAAGCTGTATCCACAACCATTAGAGGGAAATTCATTATGATTTCTGCCAAAATCATTAATGATTTGCTTGGTTATGTAGCACCTCCTACTGATCCACCCCCATTCTCTGCCAATGATACCTTTAACATCTTGAGACCAAAAGACCCAATTGGACCCCTCACTTTCAAGCCTATTGACATGCCTGATAATCACAGAATCCTCCATTACATTTATTCC
Organism: Inga oerstediana; assembly: GCA_963210345.1. Lineage (NCBI taxonomy): Eukaryota > Viridiplantae > Streptophyta > Magnoliopsida > Fabales > Fabaceae > Inga > Inga oerstediana. The sequence goes on along the minus strand of OY723401.1, from coordinate 62,085,671 downwards.
CGGAGCATAGTCAATAAATCCAGAAATTTTACCCACTTTGCACAAAAGGATTACTATCTTCTGGCTTCATTGGTTGCTGGGCAACAAAGGAATGTAGGGGAAATTATATTTAGTGAGATGAGAAGGTTTCGATTTTCTTCAACAAGATCCACAACCATACCTTACCCTCAACTTGTTTCTTTCATCTTGATGAAGAACAAAATCTGGTATCTGGAAGGGAAAGAAAGGGTGCTCATCTCAAGGTTTGGAAAGACTCAATTAACTCACATGGGTATCAATCTTTCAGTGAGTCGAACCAAAGCCACATCAAAGAGGGAAGCAACACCATCTAGAGGAGATGAGGCACAATCATCTGCACAAGGTCCAATTCCTCCTCCTTCATTCCTCAATGCCTCTCTGTCCAATCATTTGTCTGAGGTAATTAATCAAGCTGTATCAAGCTTGAAGAAAGAGTTAGTGACTGAGTATGAGAAGCTTGTGGAGAAGATGGAAACACAAGTGGTTAAATTGGTAGATCAGGCCAATCTTAACTTTGAACTGATGTTCAAAACACAAGATGAGATGTCACAGAGGATCAATAATATGGAGACTTTTCTGCATTCTCATTTCCCCTCCTCATCTTCAGGGGTGCCTCCAGAGACCACTCATACCTCACCCCCTCATTCAGAGACACATGTACTTTTCACTGATCCTGAATCTAATGTTGATGTTACATTTGTCCCACAACCATCATCTCCTCCTGACCAGCCCATTGACCCTCTCTCTGCCATGATATCTTTTGTTCCACCTCCAGAACCCCCTTCTGATGTTGACAAAACGGGGGAGAAGGATGTGTGATGTCTTCTGAGCTTTCTGTAGGGTGTATATGGGTATTTGGGTAGTTTTTCTGTATTGGGTAGGATTTTGATATGTATGTCATTTTACTATTTTGAAGTTATATTCTGAAATTATCTTGTTGTTCAAGCTTGTCAAAGTTAATGACATAGTTCAAGTTTTTAATTATCAAAATTTCAATGTTTCAAGTTATTAAGTTTTTGTCAAGTTGTATATCTCATACTATACTTATCTTGGCTATTAAGTGTCCAAAGGAAACATTGCAGGAGAATTTGAACTTAGAACTTAAACTTGATATGCATTTTGGAAACTTTGAAGAAATTTCAAAATTTTTCAATTTCATTCATTTTCTTTTAAAACCTTCATCACAAAGAGTTTTGTCATCATCAAAAAGGGGGAGAATGTTAGATCCCAAGTTTTGATGATAACAATAATTCAATTATGATTAAAACATGTTTTTAGAAGGTTAAGAAAAGATTCCAAGTTAACCAAATGCATATCTGGTGTTTGCTGATATCTGCTGTGAAAATGCACTTGAGTGCTCGAGCATGAAATCTGCACTCGAGCACAAATCACTTCTGTACTCGAGCAGGTGTGAGAGAAAGCCAGGAAGTGAGTACCCGAGAGACATTCTCCCTTAGTAATCAATGGATCACTCGAAGCACAAAGTTCGCACTCGAGCAGAGAAGTCATTTTCACTCGAGCACGTATGCGAGCAGGGCATGCGAGCACTTGGCCGAGAGCAAAGCAATGGTGTGCTTCCTATATTCACTCGAGCAAGGGTATGCGAGTGATTGGCCGAGAGCAAGTTAAGGCATGCTTCTATCATTCACTCGAGAAAGGCACTGCGAGTACTTGGCCGAGAGTCTTGAAGTTCAGAAAAGTATAAGTGTGCTCGAGCACACCCATCCATGCTTGGAGTGACACGTCCATGCTTGCGAGTATATTTTCCATCCCTCTCCAGATCAGTTGCGTGTGCTTGTTCAAGAGAGCATATTCCTTGAGAATATGCTTCTCACTCGAGCAGAGGTAAGTGTGCTCGAGTGAGGGCAAATTTCACCCGCGAGTGAAATTTCTATCCCTCTGGATTTCTGGTGCGAGTGATGGTTTAGAGAGCATATTCCTTGAGAATATGCTTCTCACTCGAGCAGAGGTAAGTGTGCTCGAGTGAGGGTCCAGATCACTCGCGAGTGCAAATTCTCACTCTTGTCAAAATGGTTTGCGAGTGATGACCCGAGAAGACACTCCCAGTGTAAAATGCAAAGATCACTCGAGCAGAGATTTTGTGCTCGAGTGAGACCTCTCTTCACCCGCGAGTGAAGATATTTTCTCTCTGATTCTCCATGCGAGCACAACCCGATAACAGAGGTATATGAAGGAAAATAGGGGATCACTCGAGGTGAGCCTTTCATGCTCGAAGTGATGCCTTGTTGACCACAGAATATGATAAGTTTCACAACGTTCATTACGAATATAGTTTATTGTTATTAATTCATATCATCATTACTTTTTATCTTTGTTTAACATTGTTTTGAATGTTTTAAGAGGATGATACAGGAATATGAACGTTTGAATTGAACCACATGAGAAAAGTGATACAACGGCAGACAAGATGATTATGAACACGCTGGCACCTACCGCACTCAAATTATTCTAATATGCACGTGTCTGCCAATATTTTCAAATGTCCCGCTCCACAACTGAAGAGAATCCAAACGGGCAAAAGATGGAGCAACTATATATATATACAGAGACTCACGGAGAAACTAGAACAACATAGCACAAGAATTCACAAACTCAGATCAATTCTCTGTTATTCATCTGATTTCTCTGTATACACTTTTGATCTTCAGTGTTTATTCATTTACTCTGTAAGAGAGTCTTCATTCAAACTCTAAACTCTATGATTGTGTAAACTCAAGGTATTGGGACCTTGAGAGGGTAGTTATTCCTTACGAGAGAAGCAGTTGAGAGAATTCCTTGTAGTATCTTTCACTCATAAGCCTTATAAGATACAAGCAGGAGAGAACGTTGTTGTTCATAAGACTTACAGTGGTGTAAGCAGAAGAAAACGTTGCTGCTCATAAGTCTTGTATAAATAAGCAAGTGAGAAGAGTCATAGGTTGTTTCTCTGCACATAAGACTTGTCGTAAGGGGGAGAGAAGTTTCTTGTCGAGAGAATATTTCTGCTCGTAGTCCATTCAAGGACGATCGTTGTCTTGTGGCATTCTGAGAGCCCATTGAATCTTGGAGATAGTGAGAAAAGCTCAGTAGGTCTTGACCTCTGAGGACTGGACGTAGGCATTATTGTTAGGCCGAACCAGTATAACTCTCTGTGTTCAAATCTTCTCTTCTCTACTCTATCCACTATATTTACATATCACCATCTCAAACGAAAAAAATTTATAACATCACCCAATTCACCCCCCTCTTGGGTGAAGCTTGCCGCTTACATTTCTTAGTCTCTCTCTTTCTCTGTTTCTTCTCTCCTTCTTCTTCCTCTTCCCTCTCATTTCCCTCTCTTCTCCCTCTCTTCTATATTCTTCTACAATAACCTTAACAGTGATATTAGATCCTTATGCTCCTCGGACCACTACAAAAACAAGAAACAAGATGGGTTTTGATTAAGATAAGCTCGACAGCCTTATGCAACAATTAAGATAGTTATGTGTTGTCTTGGAAAAAAATCTCCATCCAGTTTTAGATGTATTAGAGCAGGAGGTAGCAGCCTTGCGGGAAGACTTAGAGGCTAAAAGAAGAAATGCTTCTGCTGATCAATAAGATGGTAGACTTCCTCTACTATCAATCCCAGAGTATTGGGACATGGGGCATGTAATAACTATTCAAGAAGCCTTCCCATATCAAGAAGAAGGTGGCTATAGTGAGGCTTGGTTGACCAACACCTAAGAAGATGCAAAGATGAATTCTTAGGTGACTGGGCTACCAACGCACACGACAGAGAAGAACTATGACTCGAAGACATGTTTTGTTATGATGGGTCATCCAATGTGTGAGTTTGGCTATGATTTTCAAACCCAAGATATGTGGAAGGAAATAGGGACGTTAAGTACAATGGATTCCTTATCAACAGTTGCCTCTGTTCCATCATGGCTGTCTCTATCGATTATTCATTCTTCAGATTGTGAATTCTGGCAAGTCGAGAAGAGTATATGTGTCAAGAAGGATGAAGGGGTTGTATGGAAAGCTAAGGAGAATTTTGATCAAGACTCTCTTCCATTTTGTTTATCGTGGCTAAGCAAAGATCAATTGGAAAAGTCAACAAAACAGCTGGTTTCCACCTTCCTAACCTTCCAGCTCTCCTGTAATTTCTCTGTATGGCAGAAGAATGTTGAAGGGTTATAGCTGGCTTGCATTTTCTTGCAAGGGCAAAGTGTGTTAAAGATCTACTAGGTTTGGGAATGTCTGATAGGCATATGGACTTTGTGTTTCAAGAAAGTGGCTAAAAATTATGGGTACTTTCGCACGTTATTAAGAGGCCTACAAACATAATTCTCAACTGGGCTTTATTAATCAATCAGTTTCTACCTACTCATTTCTTCATTCTAATGTTGTACAAAGGAGGATTAATTAAAATGCTTCCAGGCTCTGGTTCTTTACAATGTCCAGTGGACAATTTGAGGTTTTGCAACATGTGAAAAATTCAAAAAGAGATGAAGTGTGCAACAGGATCTACTACTCACAGAATTCTTCACTGGCTAGCAGAAGGTTTTTCAAAGTTTTAAAGTTTATGTTTCAGTTTTTCAGAGTTGTTGTTTCATATCCTTGAGGGCAAGGATCTCTTTAGGAGGGGGTATTGATATGTAAATCATAAAAAATATTAAATGAGGGTTACAACAGTTATTTAGACCAATTAGATGGTTAGAACAGTTAAGAATTAGTTGGTTTAAGAGTTTAGAGACTCTTGTCTATATGAGGCATAGTAGTCTCATTGAATTAGTTATGGTTTTACCTGAATGGAATTTGGAATTTCTCAGTCTCTCTCTTTCTCTGTTTCTTTTCTCCTTCTTCCTCTTCCCTCTCATTTCCCTCTCTTCTATATTCTTCTACAATAACCTTAACAACTCCTCTTTATAACTTTTAGACATAGTATTGCCTGTTAGTGCTAGTACATCCAGTATAGGCTAGCCAGTCACTTCAGGAACAGTGTTGCCTCCCATGCCACTAATGTATACCATAACAGGCAAGTGTCCACAATCCAGCCAAGCACAAAGATTGTCCACAATCCCTACCACACAGTCCCAAAAGTATTGTTAAATAATGAATATAACACACACACACACACACACACACATTTTTCAAACGTCAATACAACTCCTCAAATAAATTTCCATCACAATATGTCCATCAACACAATAACACAGTTGAATTTACTAACCCAATACTTACATAGAATTTGAAAGTACACTACTTCACTTAAAAAAACTTCATATACAAAAATACATAAGATTTTCCAAATCACATTTAAATTACATAAAGAAGGTAAGGTTTAGGAAACACCTTACAATCCAAAACAAGAATATAAAATAAATTAATCCTGACTACCTCAACTCCAATAGATCATCCATCTGAGTCATTCTTAAATCATTGCAAAAGCCATAGTCTCCAAGTACAACACTTAAGATCTCCTCAAATTTTGACTCAAGATAAGTCTCTACTAATCCTTCTAGTAGTCTATGCTCAGTGCACACACATGCAAAATGAATGTATTGATTTCTTGCTCAAATCATCTGTCCCAACATTAGCCTTTCCTAAATGGCACTTTAGCTCAAAATCATAATCCTTCTGGTCCGCAAGATACTGCAAGCTCTTATGCTAGCATTACTGAATATATAATGGTTGTTGCTCGTTATTTATTATTCCAATATTACACACATTATGGCTTCACCAAGTCTCAATACATAACGGGTGTTCTATTAGAATCGTTATAATAGATATTGAATACATCACGATTTGGAACCGTTATATATTTGTGTTGAGCATATATAGCGATTTCATATATGATAGTTCAGAATTTTAATGCATCATAAAAAATAACCGTAGTTAAAACATTTTCTGCAGTAGTGACGCTAACATGGAGGCTAATATTGCAATGAAAATGTCTTAGCAAGTTGCGGAAGAAAAATAAACACATAACTTCATCTCATATTAAGCATACATGTCACCTTCTCTCTCTTCTCTATAATTACTTCACTTCTAATTATTTTTACATTTTTAAAAAAATGAATTTCTCTTCCTCTTTTCTAAATCTTTCTCGCCTCTTTTGACTAGTTCCCTGCCACCTTCATCAGTGTAGAATGATGACGGAGAGCAAAGAGGAAGGGGATGCTTGCTCAGCCGTTATTGTTGTCACCTTCAATTATTCAGTTGGTCCAAATCTGAGGAAGGTGAAGCATCATTAACTAAGAGAGGAAGAAGAAAGGTTTTGTCAAAGGAAGGAGAGAGAGGGACAAAGGAGAGATTTGATTAAAAAAATGATTAAAATGATTTAAAAAATTGAAGTTTAGAAACATTATTTTTAAATGACAGACAAGCTCATAGTTAGGATTAAAATTAACTTTGGTGTTGTGTTCTGACTTACTATAGTGCAAACGATGTGGCACAGTATGAACACTTGGTGGTAATGGAGGTGGGATTGATGAAGGCTGTGGAAAACTCGTCAGAAGAGGCAAAGAAGATCTGAAGAAGAGGAAGATAAATTATTTTTTAAAAAGATTAAAAATAATCAGAAGTGATATAATTATATAGAATTGAAAGAAGATGACATGTAAAATTAATATGATATGAGTTGGTGAGTATTTTCCCCTCTACTGTTGGCTAAGATATTTTCATTGCCGCATTAGCCCCTATCAACGTCTTTGGCCAACGTGTGTATTTTTAACAGTCAACGTAGGCACATTTTACAATGATGATATTTTTCCTCATTTTTTAATCTTTATAGGCACTTTTATACTTGAGGTTTGATTATGGTACAAGCAATACTTGTTGGAAAATATTATGGATATTTGTGCACCTTTACAAAAGTAAGTACCAGATGTTTGGATGAATTAATGGAGATGACAATTTTACTCTATTTTAAAAAGTTTATGTGTATTTTTGCATCCGTGTTTTGATTATGGTGCTAGTAACACTTTTGGGTATTTTTTGCACCTTCACCTTTCACTACTAAAAAATGTTCTTTTAGACTGGTTGAAATTGGCTTTTTAGACGAGATTTATGTCCTACCTTTTATCAACTAGTTTTAAAAGTATGTTCTTATTAAGACCAGATCTACAATTAGTCTTAAAAGTTACTTTTTTAAACCAGTTATTTAATGTCTTGTCTTACAATAAAATGCCCACTTTTTTAGACTAGGTAATATTGTACCCAATATGAAAAATGTGCAATATTTTTTTAAAAATATACATTTTATTGTTCACAAAAGCCCTGTTGGATTATTGTATATAATAACTATATTGTGCAATATAAATTCAATAGATAGCTCTAACAATGCAAATGTGATAATTGTACAAAATAATTATCACTAAGCATGAATCTTACCAATATTATTAGATAGTTGAATCTTAAGTACAACATTTGTTTTTTCAATGTTTACTTTTTTTGCTTGCATTTTCCCCAACCACCTCCAAAGGAGTCAAATTATTTTTTAGTGTTGGATATAGTGGATGCAATTTCAAACCCAGCATCTACATATTGTTGACACATGATTCATATTGTGAGCATACCTAAAGTTTAATGTAGCTACCCATTGATTGGGTGCAAGATTATCATACTTATGAATTTTGATTCTTATATGAGCCTTAAGTATGAAACAGGGCTCTATCCTACCCCAATCTCAAGTGATAAAGAAGAATATTCTTAATTATTTAATGAACATCATTATAACAAAGTTAATATACAAATATGAGAATTGGATTTTGTATTAGTGAATTTGATATCCGTGATCAAGTTTTGGATGAGATGGAAAACAAGCTGAAAAACCAATAATAAGGAAGTAAATGACTAGGTGGAAATGCTAGTGACAATGTGAGGATTAACAACTCTAAATCGGAATGAACAACATTATCTTGATGATCTACACTTGAAAGGTGTAACATCCCAAATTTCAGTCACCAAAATTTCTTGCACTTTGTGGCATTAAAAGGGATAAAAATGGTGGATTATGGTGCACATAGAATGACCAAACATTTCAAATAGTAGTCACACACAACATGATTATGTTGGAATAAAATTTACAATGTTACAATGTGCTGCTAGTATGTTTTTCCTGCGTGATAGTCTGGTTGTGTGATGGTTTTGGATCATCAAATGATGTCCAAGGAATGTGAAATTTTTCAAAATAAAAGTAGACTTATCAAGCTTTAGTTTGATAGGCTATATGAGTCATTTGGACTTGTACACAAAGTTATGAATTTTTGAATTTAGCCCATTGAAACTGGCAAGCTTTTGTTACAGCCTCCAAAAATGAAAATTTTGGCAATTATGAGCTTCCAATTGGCTAAAGGCTATATTTTGTTTCTAAAAATAGGCTTAATAAGGGTCACATAGCCTTTGGAGCCATACCAATTGGACATATGTACGATTAGATATGAATTTTCAAAGTTTGATGAAAATTCTGCCAGATTTCCAGCAAAAGTGCGAAAATCGAAAAAATGTAAGGGCAAAATGGTCATTTGACCAATAAAGCAGGAAGCTATCTATTTTTCCCTTTAATTGGGATAAATTTTGGTTGAAGTAGGGAGCAAGAAGGGAAAAGTATTTACTTGGTTGATATTGATTCAAGAGGGATTAATTATGGACAAGTAAAACATGCACATGCTTATTTGCATTAAACAATATTATTTTCAAAAGCAAATGGAGATATTTCAAGAAGCCATATCCCTTTTGCTTCTTCATTACTTTGTTCAACTGTCCCAAAATGAAGAGAAAGTGATAAGAAAATGAAAGAGGAAAGAGGAAAGATGAATAGTGAAAGCTCTTGAGCTCCGGAGCCGATTTCACCTCTGATTCGGCGTTTCTACCCTTCGGAGTCTTCTCCAATGTTGTTCCTCTCATGGAGAGAAACATTTCAATGATCTTAGATTTTCAATCAAAGGTGTTTGATTCCATCTACTTAGAGGAGGTGCTGTTGGACTCAAGAACAGATCACATATTCGAGTTTTGGTAAGCGTATGCTTCAATTTGAACCAAATATTCTATGAATTCGTTGAGTAATTCTTGAGATACTTAAACCATAAATTTCGGCCAGAGGGAGTCTTTTAGGGGTTGATGTTCATATGATGATAATTATGATGTTAAAAGAGGTTTTATGATGATTTATGATGATTTTGGAAGTTGGGTTCAAATCTGACTAAATTCTTTTTCTGGAGGTAGAGAACTTGCAACGTGTTTTTGATCAGTAAAACTTAGTTCAAATGCTATGAAATTTTGGAAGATTAAAGTAGACATCGTGCGCTTTAATTTGATAGATAATATAAGCCATTTGGACTAGTGGATGGAAAGTTATGATTTTTCAAAATTTGACCTTGATTTTGGAACAAAATCTGGAATAGTTCGAGTTTGACGAATTTCTGGGAAATATGTGGCTGTAATTGGGGCTCTGTGATATTTTTCATTGAACGAGGACTTAAAGAGATTTTTATAGAACCTAAAATCAACCCATTTGTATTTTTGTAGAATTAATTATGAATTTCCAAAGTTGGTCAGCAAAAATGGCAGATTGGGTCAAACCTACAAAATTATGGACCCAAATAGACATGTCCTAAAGGCCGATGTAACCCATTAGACATTCATTTTCATGGCTTGAATAATATGGGTATTTATTTAGGGTCATGTTCAATTGTTGGAAAAGAACAGGTATAAGAGGAGGACTTAAAGACACATGGTAGTAAACTTACCTTATTTGCATGTTCACTACGACAAATAGTTGATTTAATGACATGAATTAACATCCTTTTTTAGAAAACAGTAGTAAAAAAAAGTCGATGGCATTATTATAAATATTGATTTACTTTCAATGACTATTTTCTACAAAAACCAGTCGTTGAAAGTTAAAGTTTCGACGACTATTTTGAAAACAGTCATTAAAACATGTTTCCACGACTGGTTTTCAAAACTAGGTTGTTGAAACTTTAGTTTTCAAAACCAGTCGTTGAAACTTTGGTCATTCTAAAATTTAACTCTCTATGTATAAATCTTGCGACCGTTTTGAAATTATTCTAGTGTATTGCTTCCCTCTTTTATCTTCTGCACCCAACAATCTTTCATCCCTCGGCCTCTTATTGTGCACTTCAATTTCTCAAAACAACGGGAGGCAGGTCGAGGAAAAACCTTAGGATCTGGCTCTGCTAAGAAGGCTACGTCTTGTAGCAGCAAAGTGGGTCTGCAATTCCCTGTCAGCCGTATCGCTTGATTTTTCAAGGCTGGGAAGTATGCAGAGCGTGTTGGTGGCGGAGCCCCCGTCTACCTTGCTGCCGTTCTCGAATATCTCGCCACTGAGGCAATTTACATTAGGCATGGTTGATTACTGTATATTTTTATAGTTTTTATGCTTCTATGTTACTGAATCGTGGGTTTTCTGAATTGGGGGTGTGAACACCCTATTTTGTCCAGGCCCCACTTAAAAATACAAAAATAATTGATGATGATTGGTATCCAAATTGGCAATCATCATTGGAGGAAAAAAAGAAATAAAAAATGAAAGCAAGAAAAAAAATAAGAAAATCCTCCTATTAATGATGATCGATGTCCAAATTGGCGATCATCATTAAAAGGAAAAAAAATTAAAAAAAGAAAATTAAAATAAATCCCCTCATTGATATGATTGGCATTGTCATTCATTAAGGGAAAATAATAAATAAAAAAAACGAAAAATAAAAAATAAAAAAATCTCATTTATGTTAATAGGTTTAAATTAGGAAGTTACTTTTGGGGAGAATAATGAAAAAAAATTAAAAACGAAAAAAATCTCCACTAATGGTAATTAGGTCAAGTTAGGAAGTTTTATCAATAAAAAATCAAAAAAATAAAAAATTAAAAATTAAAAAAAAATCTTCATTGATGGTGATTGGGTTAAGTTAGGTAGTTCTTAATATTAAATACAAAAAAAAAATCAAAAAACGAAAATTAAAAAAAAAAGAGCATTTATGAAGAAAACCCTATTTTGAGACTATAAATAGGAGTGCAAGGGTTAAAGTAAGGGAGACAAAAAATTTTGGGAGAAAGAGGGAGACAAGAGCTATGTGGACTTGCTTTCCATTGCCTCATTGAATTGTCTTATGTATTGTTGCTGGAAGTGTGGCATTTGGGTAAAGAGGTATGTGTGGCTCTATCACCCTATCTCTTGTTGTAATGGGTTCAAAGGATAAAATGTACGTATAAATCTCCTCACCTTTGACTTCCATTTTATTTAACTTGTGCTATTTTTTCTTCATCCCTTTCTTAGGTCCTCTTTCAAAAAAAGAAGAAAAAATATTTTAACACATTTTTATAAATGAAAATAAAATGGAAAAGCTCTCTTTCATGAAAAATAAAAGAAGTTCTTTCATCAATAAAAAACGTTTTTAAAAAAATAATAAAAAATACAAACCAAATAAAAAAAATTATTTTTCTCAAATAAATGAAATAAACATTTTTTCTAAAAAACACAAACAAAGTGACACGTATTTCTACCCCCGAACTACGTGGGCTTTGATCCCTCTAAAGGGTACGTAGCAAGGAACGAAAAACCGGACTGGGTAATGAACCGGTCACAGCACAGGTTCAAGGGTTAATGGGTCAACCGGGGTCTAACCGGTAGTTGAACTGGTCATATTAAAATATTATAATTTATTAGTGACAATATATATTAATATATTTTTAAACTTCTATAGATAAAAATGAAGATTTTTAGAAAACAAATATTTAAAATATATTAGTATGAGTTATAATGCCTATACTTATGCAATGATATCTCCTTTTCTATAATTATTATATCTTTTTAAATAATTTTTTTCATTATCTTCTTCATTTTTTTAGATTTGTTCTTTCTTTACCTATTTTTCTCTTTATTTTGGTCTTCAACTTTCAATTTTCCCCTAGAAAAAGAAAAAAATTATAAAAAAATAAAATCAATGAAACCGGTTGAACCATCGGTTTTACCCGGTTTTGACCGGTTCAATCGGTTTCAGACAGGTTCGACCGGTTCCCCGGTTTAACTATCAAACCAGACTGGACCACTGGCCGATTCTAGGTTCAACCGGTCGAACCGGCCGGTCCGGTCCGATTTTTTGTACAATGGTACGTAGGCCCTAGGTTTTTATCCTAGGTCAACTTCAATTTTGTAAATAAATATATTTTTTCTTACTTTCTTGTTGTAAATAAATGTTCTTTTTTTTAAAATAAATAAATATATTTTCTTATTGTAAATAAGTGTTCTTTTTTTTTTTCTTTCTCTTCGTTAGCTTTCATTTCACTTAGTTTTGTAAATATTTTTTTTATTTGGGTAATTATAATAAAGTTAAAAGCCATATTTATTTTTAAATAATTAATTTAGGGTAACCATTCTTATGAATGGGTGTTTAGGGGTGCCTAACACCTTCCCCACACACAATCGACTCCCAAACTCTAAATGGTTTTTATAGACCAGTTTCACTTTCAAAAAAGGTTTCCAAAATTATCCTATTTCAACATGGAGTTGCCACACATACCTCTTGATCCAAATGCGACACATCCAGTGTAACCCCTTTCCGTAATTATATCTGAAATACACGATTAAAATGAAATGAAGACCAATAATAATCAAAACTCATTTACATTCTCATCCTTAAGATAGTGTTTTCACAAATACATTTCACAAACACTTTAACCTGGTCTCACAATCATATTTCGAATACAATTACCTTGTGAAGATAAATCGCATTCATATAAATATCAGAGTGCACAATAATAATCCCGGCAATCCCGGGTTCATACCTTCATTAAAGATACGTAGGGCACATACGCCCTTTACAATTTCTCAAATGAGAATTACACAATACTTAATCTAAATACACATTCTAATATATCATCTGAACATATACAATTATCCCAGCATATAACAATAACCAACTACCAAATCCAAATGCCCATAAGGGATTCTCGCCGCCCCTAGTCGCTTGCTCCTTCCTCGAGCCACTTGTCCTGTCTAAAATGTTGGTAGGGGAGGGTGAGATTCTAGAGAATCCCAGTAGGAAACAAATACCAATATGCATGCAAGATAAGTGTTTAAAACATGACATGCTTGCATCACAATAACTCGTGCTCACATAATGACATATCCGCATACTCATTGTTTCGACAACATACTCATGGCCATAGCATAAATAGAAACAGAACTTCAATCATTCATATATGTTTCACATAATCAAGCAAAGCAATAACATGCATCAATACACAAACACAAATATCAATACATGCAGGAGAGGTAAGTTTCCAACACTTATTCTTTCTACGTATGCTCCAGCATCGGCTACTCACGATCCAAGCGGGTATCGAACCATAATCAGGGTGAATACCCAACCCTATAACCAAATCAAGGACATATGGTCATTCTCTTTTCCAAATTCTCATTTGCATAACACTTAAAGTTGGTTACCATTCATGACCTTTAGGTGGCTAATCAAACCCTAAACACATGCCTAAAGGCTTGGGAAAACACTTGACCAAAAACCATCTTCGGAAGTCCAAAATGTCATTTTTGATGGTTGGCCACGGCTAACAATAGGTCAGAAACATTTGGGCTGCGGCCCTGAGTCCTTCTGGCCGCGGCCAAGAAAATCTGGTTTCTTGACTGAAATTCCAAACATCATAACTAATTCTAGAAAAATAGAAATGAGGTGATTCCAAAGTGAAATGAAAGATATTTAAGTCCTCTTTTCTGAAAAAATATGGACCATTACTAGAAATCACCAAAAAATTCTGGAATTACACAAACTCCACCACTGCCCCAAAATAGAGTCCAGTTTCCATCCCAAACTTTGGTAAAGCATAATTCTCAGTTCAAAAAACGAAATGAAATGAATTATATATCCATTTTGAAGCTTGGGATGTGAAATTTAAGACTGGAAATTTTCATAATTTTCCAAAACCATTTGGGCATTAAACACGTTCGTGCAAACTGACTGCCCAGAAAAGAGTTTACACTTGACAGATTTCCAATTTTCTACCAAAGTGTCCAATGACTCTAAAATCATTAACAAAACCTATTTCCATACAATTTTCCATAAGGAACACAATGGTAATCTCAAAATGACCAAAATCACAACCCAATTACATGCCATGTTTTTGCCCAATGCACAAAACCAACACAAAGTTGCCAAACTTCACATTTAAGCTTCAATGCAATTCTATCAATTCAAAACACTAAACAAGGCACCATTTCTATAACAACAACATACCATACTCCCCCATAACCCTAAATCACGAAAATTAGGGTAAAATTTCTAGAAATTCAAGGCCTAACCAATGGCCACAAAACTTATATGAAAATGAAGTTTTCACTTACCTCAACAACTTTCCCAAAGAAGTTTTTTGGTTCACCCAAGTCCACAATTTCATGAGAGCTCAAACACCACCAAATGACAAATCTAAAACCATGAAAGTGAAGATCTCAACACAAGGAACAACTTTATAGAAGAGCATTTTGGCATTAGAAGCCATTTTCAAGGTTAAATGAGGCTTACCTTGCAAAAACTTCTTTCTCTTTCTTTTCCTTTAATGGCTGCCGAAATGAGAGCTTGGAGAGAGAGAGGAAATGGTGAAAATGATGATCTCTTACACTCTCCCATGCTTATTCAACAAAATGAGGGGGAGGAGAGAGGGAAAGAATAATAAAATAATGGGCGTTTGACTTTCCAAAGCCCTCTCTCATGATATAAGCTCGCTACTTGTCAAACTCTCATTGGTTCTCATAAAGCAAGTAACTAATTAGTTACTCTAACCATTTCATTAGCCATTTAGTTATACATCTCATTTCTCCTTAGTTAGTAATTAATTTCTTCATTAATCACTAACTTATGGTCATTCTTTCAATTTCTCACTGATTATGTCATATTAATTAATATTACCACATAACACATAATTAATTCTTTTCCTCTTCTTTATGCGCTATTTACCCTTATTTTAGGCCAATAATTATTTCATCACATAATTATGCTAAAATACAAGGTATTGGGCATTCCCAATACTTAATCCGGATCTTAAATCCACATTAATCCACATAATCATTCACAATAATTGTAATTAGCCCTTAATCAAAATTTGGGGCATTACATCCAGCAACAATACATAAGACAATTCAATGAGGCAATGGAAAGCAAGTCCACATAGTTCTTGATCCCAGATTTGAAACGTCCAACAAGGGCAACATATATTAGAGTAGGTGATTCCCATATTTGAAACGTCCAGCAAGGCCAACATATATGAGAGTAGGTGATTCATGCAAATGTTGAGTCATCAAGATAAACACAAAGCCAAGTACAAAGTCATAAAACATTACAGTGGTGGGGAGAGTTAGTCAAATTCATCATCTTGTACATATGGCTAAATATTATAAAAGAGAAGAGCATGCAAATTTAATTACAATCAAAGAGTAGTGAGCAAAATAAGATGGGCTCTTATGTTAACTACTCTTCCCCATGAGAATTATGTATGAGCAATAAAATTAACTCTCTACCTTGCCTCCCTCTTTCTCCCAAAATTTTTGTCTGTCTTGCTTCAACTTTTGCACTCCTATTTTTAGTCTCAAGGTAGGGTTTTCTTCATAAATGCTCCTTTTTTTTATTTTCGTTTTTTGATTTTTTTTTTTGTATTTTATGTTAAGAACTACCTAACTTGACCCAATCACCATTAATGGAGATTTTTTTAATTTTTTTTTGTATTTTCTATTGATAAAACCTCCTAACTTGACCTAATTACCATTAGTGGAGATTTTTTTCGTTTTTACTTTTTTTTCATTATTCTCCCCATAAGTAACTTCCTAATTTAAACCTAACAACATAAATGAGATTTTTTTATTTATTATTTTCCCTTAATGAATGACAATGCCAACCATATCAATGAGGGGATTTATTTTAATTTTAATTTTCTATTTTTTTTCTTTTTAATGATGATCGCCAATTTGGATATCGATCATCATTAATAGGAGGATCTTTTTTTCTTGCTTTCATTTTTTATTTCTTTTTTTCTTCCAATAATGATTGCCAATTTGGATACCAATCATCATAAAATTATTTTTGTATTTTTGAGTGGGGCCCGGACAAAATAGGGTGTTCATAGTTAGCTGTAGCGCCCGAAATTTAGAAAAACATGGAGCCGTTACCAAAATTTTAGAAAAAGGATAATTTTGAAAACCTTTTTTGAAAACGGAAAACTGGCCTAAAAAACATTTAGGGTTCGGAAGTTGATTGTGTATGAGGAAGGTGTTAGGCACTCCACAACACCTATTCATAAGAATGGTCACCCTAAGTTAATTATTTAAAAATATTATGGCCATTAATTTTATTATAATTACCCAAAAAAAAATAATATTTACAAAAATGAAATGAAAAAATTAAAGAAAAAGAAAAAAGGGAACATTTATTTGCAACAAGAAAATAAGAAAAAAATATATATTTATTTATAAAATTGGACTTGACTTAGGATGAAAACCTAGGGCTTACGTACGCTTTAGAGGGATCAAAGCTCACGTAGTTTAGGGGGTAGAAATGCGTGTCACTTTGTTTGTGTTTTTTTAGAAAAATTTTTTATTTCATTTATTTGAGAAAAATAAATTTTTTTATTTGGTTTGTATTTTTTATTATTATTTTTTTAAAAAAACATTTTTTTTTATTTATGAAAGAACTTCTTTTATTTTTCATGAAAGAGAGCTTTTCCATTTTATTTTCATTTATAAAAGTGTGTTAAAATATTTTTTCTTCTTTTTTAGAAAGAGGACCTAAGAAAGGGATGAAGGAAAAAGGAAGAAAAAATAGCACAAGTTAAACAAAATAGAAGTCAAAGATGAGGAGATTTATACGTACCTTTTATCCTTTGAACCCACTACAACAAGAGATAGGGTGATAGAGCCACGCAAACCTCTTGATCCAAATGCCTCACATCCAACAACAATTCATAAGACAATTCAATGAGGCAATGGAAAGCAAGTCCACATAGCTCTTGATCCCAGATTTGAAACATCCAGCAAGGCCAACATATATTAGAGTAGGTGATTCCCATATTTGAAATGTCCAGCAAGGCCAACATATATGAGAGTAGGTGATTCATGCAAATGTTGAGTCATCAAGATAAACACAAAGCCAAGTACAAAGTCATAAAACGTTACAGTGGTGAGGAGAGTTAGTCAAATTCATTATCTTGCACATATGGCTAAATATTATAAAAAAGAAGAGCATGCAAATTTAATCACAATCAAAGAGTAGTGAGCAAAATAATATAGGCTCTTATGTTAACTACCCTTCCCCATGAGAATTATGTATGAGCAATAAAATTAACTCTCTACCTTGCCTCCCTCTTTCTCCCAAAATTTTTGTCTGTCTTGCTTCAACCCTTGCACTCCTATTTTTAGTCTCAAGGTAGGGTTTTCTTCATAAATGCTCCTTTTTTTTATTTTCGTTTTTTGATTTTTTTTTTGTATTTTATGTTAAGAACTACCTAACTTGACCCAATCACCATCAATGGAGAATTTTTTTTTTTTTTTTTGTATTTTCTATTGATAAAACTTTCTACTTTGACCTAATTACCATTAGTGGAGATTTTTTCGTTTTTAATTTTTTTTTCATTATTCTCCCCACAAGTAACTTCCTAATTTAAACCTATCAACATAAATGAGATTTTTTTTTTTATTTTTTATTTTTCTTTTTTTTATTTTTTATTTTCCCTTAATGAATGACAATGTCAATCATATCAAAGAGGGTATTTATTTTAATTTTCTTTTTTTAATTTTTTTTTCTTTTTAATGATGATCGCCAATTTGGACATCGATCATCATTAATAGGAGGATTTTCTTATTTTTTTCTTGCTTTCATTTTTTATTTCTTTTTTTCTTCCAATGATGATTGCCAATTTAGATACCAATCATCATAAATTATTTTTGTAACTTTGAGTGGGGCCCAGACAAAATAGGGTGTTCACAGTTGCCCCTCTTTACTTGTTTCATAGCTGAGAAAAATGAGATTCTCATCTATGAAGCAAGTAAAGATAATAACATGTATTTTGTCCGGCCAAAGAACAAGGCGCCCCCTTGGAACCAAAGAGGGTTTGGACATAATACAGTGCCTATGCCCCTCTTTACTTGGTTCATAGGGGAGAAGAACGCAAGTGGAGATAGATGATTACCTGGAGTGGAAGTGGAGCGCCTAGTTGCATAGGACTTTGGTTGGGTGTAAAAGAATTGTGCCAGCCAGTACAGAGATTTGAGAGTGCCTGATAATACAGGATTTTGAAAGAATAGTGCCTGCCGTTACAGGGTTTTAAAAGAATTGTGCCAGTCATTACTGGGCTTTGAGGGTGCCTGTTGGTACAGGGCTTTAAAAGAATAGTGCCTGCCGTTACAAGGCTTTAAAAGAATTATGCCAGCCGTTACTGGGCTTTGAGGGTGTCTGTTGGTACAGGGCTTTGAAAGAATAGTGCCTGCCGGTACAGGGCTTTAAAAGAATTTTGCCAAGCGTTATTGAGCTTGAAAGAATTGTGTCAGCTGTTACTGGGCTTTAAGGGTGCCTGTCGGTACAGGGCTTTGAAAGGGTGACTGCCGATACTGGGATTTGAGGGTGCCTGCCTATACAAGGCTTCGAAAGGGTGCCAACCGTTACTGGGCTTTGAGGGTGCCTGCTGGTACAGGGCTTTGAAAGGGTGCCAGCCGTTACTAGGCTTTGTGGGTGCCTACCGGTATAGGGCTTTGAAAGGGTGCCAGCTGTTACTGGGCTTTGAGGGTGCCTGCTGATACAGGGCTTGTTGTTACAGGGCTTTGAAGGGGTACCAACCGTTACTGGGCTTTGAGGGTGCCTGCTGCTACAGGGCTTTGAGGGGTGCCAGCCGTTACAGGGCTTTGAGGGTGCTTGGCGGTACAAGGCTTTGGTGGGGTGCCAGCCGTTACTGGGCTTTGGTACAGGGCTTTGGAGGGGTGCCAGCCGTTATTGGGCTTTTAAGGGTGCCTGCCAGTACAGGGCTTTGGAGATGCCTACCGATACAGGCCTTTGAAAGGGTGCCATAAACATGTGATACCCCTTGGAGTAGTGCTTATGAAGATGATGACATTGATAATGATGATGACAGTGATGATGAAATCCTAATGATGATGAAAAGGATGATAATGGCCATGATAATGAGGGGAATATCAAAATGGTGAATTCATGATAATAGTGATGACAGTGATGATAGAATCATGATAAGAATGATGAATACAATGATAATGCTGCTGATGATGATGTTAATGGTGATGTTGATAATGAAGGTGATGACATGCTAATGAGAATGACTGCAATAGTGGTGGTGTTAAAGAATAGCCTGGCAGGTGATCTTGCTCCTTCTTCGTCCAGGTGCCTAACCAGTACCCCCTTACTCGTGTAATCTTGTTGGAGGTATGAAGATATGTATAATAAGATTCACATAGATGCCACTGCCTAGAACCCTCAGTTTAGATTGTGTCCCTTTGTCAACTGTTTGACCCCACAACAAAAATTCCAGTTCAGACCTTTACTAATGATCCTGAAATTTCACAAGTCAAATGGGAGTAGAAGACACCATGTATATCATTGTGAGTGTTTATCCAGCCAAAAGTTGTGCTTTAATTAAAAAGAGTTACTCTTATATAAATCATGACACAAAGTTTGACATGCGATTTAATAGAAGAGAAAGATATACTAAGGATGAAGATTCATTTAAAGGAAATGATCTTCCAATATTCAAGCAGATGCATAATGATGATCACATATTGGTGTAGGTGTGATGCTATTAGGAGGTCCTTCGCTTTCAGTTCCGTGTAGTCCCCTGATGGTGCCTTGCTTAATAGCCAGAGATATACACTTTTCGATGAATGATTACAGAGTATTCTAAATAGACAAAGTAAAGAGAGTCATGGGGCTAGGACTGATAACCTTCTTCGATATTTGTTTAACCCACCCTTTCAGGTTTTTTTGACTCAATAGCTCCCAATTTGGTGCTCTAATTTTTGCTTAAGCCTCCCTTTCGAGTTTTCAACTTAGCAACCTTTTTTTTTGCTCTAACTTTTGCCTAAGCCACCCTTTCGGGTTTTCAACTTAGCGAGCCGTTTTTTTTTGTCTCTAACTTCTGCCTAAGCTGCCCTTTTGGGTTTTCAACTTAGTAAGCCCTTTTTTCTTTTTGCTCTAACTTTTGCCTAAGCTGCCCTTTTGGGTTTTCAACTTAGTGAGCCCCATTTTTTTCTTTTTGCTCTAACTTTTGCCTAAGCCGCCCTTTCGGGTTTTCAACTTAGCAAGCCCCCTTTTTTTCTTTTTGCTCTAACTTTTGCCTAAGCTGCCCTTTCGGGTTTTCAACTTAGCAAGCCTCCTTTCTTTTGTTTTGCTATAACTTTTGCCTAAGCTGCCCTTTCAGGTTTTCAACTTAGTGAGCTATATACATATATTTTTACGTATAGTATTTCTTTACAGCATTTGAATTGATTGGTCTTGATAAATCTTGACCATTCATGTTTGTCAATATCAAGGCCCTTCCAGAGGAAGCCTGCTTAACAACATATGGACCTTCATAATTTGGAGCCCATTTACCTCTGTCATCTTCTTGATTTGGTAGGATCTTCTTGAGGACTAGGTCTCCTACTTTAAACCCCCTGGGTTGTAGCTTCTTATTAAAGGCCCTTGCCACTTGTGATTGATATAACTGCCCATGACATATTGCTGTGAGCCTCTTTTCTTCAATCATATTTAATTGTTGAAATCGAGAACGTATCCATTTACTTTAATCTAGGTTTGATTTAGCCAAGATTCTCAGGGATGGTATTTCCACCTCAATTAGAGTAATAGCCTCTATGCCATAAACTAAAGAGTAAGGGGTTGCCCCAGTTGAAGTACTCATTATGGTACAGTATCCGTGTAATGCATATGGAAGCATTTCATGCCAGTCCTTTTAGGTCACTGTCATTTTGCCGATGATATTCTTAACGTTTTTATTAGCTGTCTCAACTGCACCATTCATTTGTGGCCTATATGGTGCAGAACTATGATGTTTGATTTTGAACTGATCGCATAATTCTTTAACTGTTGTCCTGTTGAGGTTTGGTGCATTGTCAGTTATGATCCTCTCTAGTAACCCATATCTACAGATGATATTGGCCTTTAAGAATTTGATAAAGGCCTTCTGAGTAATACTAGCAAAGGAATTGGCTTCCACCCACTCAGTAAAGTAGTCGATAGCAATGAGGATGAAATGATGACCATTCAAAGCTTTTGGGTTAGTCGGCTTGATGACGTCAATTTCCCATATGGAAAAGGGCCATGGAGATACAAGACTATGCATCATAGTCGGAGGAGCATTAGCTTTGTTGGCATATATCTATCACTTATGACACTTTCTAACATAATTGATACAATTATTCTCCATGGTTATCTAGTAGTAACTGGATCTTTGTGCTTATTGAGTTAACGAGTGGCCATTTGCATGTGTACCACATATGCCTTCATGGATTTTTGTCATAATCTTATGCGCCTCCCTTATGTCTACACAGCGAAGCAATGTCCCATCAAAACTCCTCTTATACAGGACGTTACTACTAATAAAAAATCCCGTGTCCATTCATCAAATGGTCTTCTTTTCATTGTGTGTTGCATCTGGAGGGTAAGTACCATGTTCCATATACATCCTAATACTATGGTACCAAGGTTGCTCATAGTGCTCTCTTCCAATATTGAAGCAAAATGCTGGCGATCTTCTAGTCTCAACTGTACTGGCTGAACTTGGACCCCTACAATCGAGTTGGATCATAGCTGCTAAAGTAGCTAACGCATCAGCAAAGCGATTCTTTTCTCTAGCCATGTGATGGAAATTGATTACTTCAAAATTTTTGATCAACCCTATCAAATACTCTTGATAAGGGATCAACTTTGGGTCTTTAGTACGCCATTCACCAGTCACCTGATAAATTATGAGAGTTGAATCACTATAGACTTTTAGGTTTTTTATTCCAAGATCTATGACAGCATATAGACAATTAATGCAAGCTTCATATTCTGTCATGTTATTGATGCAGTCAAATCCTAACTTTATAGCAATTAGAAATTGCTTTCCGTCTGGGGATATGATTACTGCCCCTACACCATTGCCATGCATGTTTGCTGCCCCATCAAAATACATTTCCCACTCTTTCGATTTGCTTTCCTCAATTGGATCCTCTATAGCACATATGTCTTTATCTGGAAAATTGAAATCTAGTGGCTGGCATTCATCTATGGGGTTTTCCGCTAAGTGATTTGCTATCGTACCACCCTTGACGGATTTTTGAGTGACGTATCTTATATCATATTTAGACAATATCACCTACCACTTAGAGACTCTTCCAGTTACATGCGGGCTTTCAAAGATGTACTTGAGTAGGTCCACTCTAGAAATTATCCAAGTGGTGTAGTAAAGCATGTATTGCCTCAACCTCCTTGTAGCCTAGACTAAAGCACAACAAGTTTGCTCGATCATCTGGTAATGTGACTCATAATCATTAAACTTCTTGCTCAAGTAATAGATAACTTATTCTCTTCGCTTAGATGCATCTTGTTGCCCCAGCATGGCTCCCATGGAGTTTGGTCGTATTGTCAAATACAAAATTAAAGGTCGTCCTGGTACAGGAGGAACCAAAATTGGGGGATTTAGCAAATAATACTTGATTCTATCAAATGCCTGCTGGTAATCTTCATCCCACTTCTTTGTACAGTTCTTCTTTAAAAGCTTGAATATCGGCTCACAAGTTGCAGTCAGGTTGGCAATGAATCGTACAATGTAATTCAACCGCCCCAAAAAGCTTTAAACTTCCTTTTTTGTTTGAGGAGGGGGCATTTCTCGTATTGCTTTTACTTTATCTAGATCTATTGTAATCCCTTTTTGGCTTACAATGAAGCCCAACAATTTTTCAGATAAAGCCCCAAAGACGTATTTGTTAGGGTTTAGCCGTAGCTTGTACTTGCGTAGCCTTTTCAAATAGCTTTCTTAACACCAGAACATGGCTTTCTCCCTTAGAAGATTTAGATACCATATCATCCACGTATACTTCAAGTTCTTTATGCATCATATCATGGAAGAGTGCCACCATGGCATGCTGATAAGTTACCCCAACATTCTTTAGCCCGAATGGCATGACGCGGTAACAATAAGTGCCCCATTATGTAATAAATATGGTTTTTTCTTTGTCCTCTCTATCTATAGGGATTTGGTTATACCTTGAGTACCCATCCATGAACGAGTACCTATAGCTACGGGCTGTATTATCAACCAGGACATAATATGAGGTAGTAGAAAATCATCTTTTGGGCTAGCTTTGTTCAGATCTCGACAATCCACACACATTCGAATTCTGCCGTCTTTCTTTGGGACAAGAACGACATTTGCTATCCATTGTGGGAATTTAGCTACTTCTAGGAAACCCGCTTCTAATTGCTTCATCACCTTCTCTCAAACCACTAAGGACATATCAGAAGTGAGCCTCCTCAATTTTTTCTTTTTAGCCTTAGTGTTTGGGAATAAGGGAATCTTGTGAGAAGCAATCCCTGGATCAAGGCCTGGCATGTCTTGATAAGACCATGCGAACACATCTATGAATTCTTTGAAGAGTTTAACCATTTGCTCTCTTTCAGGGTTATTTACTATCTTTAGTTCTCTCTTTTCTTCTTCTGTGCCCATATTTATTACTTCGATTACATCTTCATGTAGGCACATTCTATTGTCGTCAGATTTGAGGATTTTTTTGTATACTTGAATGATCTCATCATCATCATACTAGTAATCATGCATATCAATGGCAACAAGCGAATCATCATTCAGGGACTCAGGAACCTTTGCGTTAGACAGGAGTTCCGAGGAAATCGATTTCCTGGAGGGCGAAAAATG
Organism: Inga oerstediana; assembly: GCA_963210345.1. Taxonomy (NCBI): domain Eukaryota; kingdom Viridiplantae; phylum Streptophyta; class Magnoliopsida; order Fabales; family Fabaceae; genus Inga; species Inga oerstediana. The sequence continues at coordinate 62,061,740 of OY723401.1, read as the reverse complement.
AATAACGAATGAATAGAAGGAAAAAAAAGAATAGATATAAATAAGTGAATTTTATTCGCATATCATTCTTTATTCATGGTTCATATAAGAGCTCACCTAAAGGCGCATACAAAACATAAAAGGAAAACTTTTAGCTAGGCCTAGAATTGAAGGTGTCCTCAAACTCCCAATTTTCCAGAGCCCTTCCGGAATTATCAGCTGAAATCCACATGTAGGCCTTTTTGCCTATTGTTGAAACCATTGCAATAGTTAGCTTGTTTAGCGCTTTAGAGGATATCGGGAATGTCTTCCTTATGTGGGGGATTTCAAAGTGCTAATCTTCCCTCCCTATCCAACAATTCATATTAGATTCAGCTTCATTTGCACTGTTGGCTGCCATTTAACGACTATGTGAGTGTGTGTTGTATAAATGCGTAGGGGGTAGCTGGTTAGGACATTTAGATGGAGCAATATTGTATCACCTTCTTATAAAGCAACAAAATATCATTAGTTTATTTGAACTCACAATTTCAAGCAGGCATAGCGAGTTATCCATGGTGTATTGGCATAAAGGTATTCTGGCACAAGCATCCTCTAGCTTCCTCAGGGAATCTATTATTCCATAGGGAGAACTAGAGTTGATCATTAGATAAGGGGGACCCTAAGTCCCATCCTAGCCAAGATCTTGTCATTGACCATAATGATAAGTATGCAATACACCTTTTCTATAGGAACTTGATTTAAACCTGGTTCTTGTGCCATTTAACCTTTGTGCCAAATTTTTAGTTGTTAGATAACTTGCTTGTCCTTTATTAAAGAAAATAGAAGGAAGAGTCGTAAAGTATTTCCGAATGCATGCTATGGAGATGATTACATGTGCTTTATAGCCTTGATATGGGTGATGAACATTGAGACAAAAAACTTCACCTCTTCAAGAGATCCAATACCCCATAAGGAGGATGAAGTACCTATTAACCTGCGAACGACCCAAGCTATTATACAGCTAAGGGTTTTGTTAAATGTTTATTATGTCCAAGGCCCATATCAAATAAAGCTAAATGCCAATAGATAATGCAAGGATATCTTATGAGATATGAAAGAGTGATGACTTATACTCCAAGTTTTGATATGGGTGATGGACATTAAGAAAAAGAACTTCACCTCCTTAAGATATCCAATACCCTATAGGGAGGATGAAGTACCCATTAACCTGCGAACGATCCAAGCTATTACGCGGCCAATGGTTTTGTTAAATGTTTATTATGTCCAAGGCCCATATCAAATGAAGCTGAATGCCAATGGATGATGCAATGATACCTCATGAGACATGAAGAGTGATTACTTGTACTTCAAGTTTTGATATGGGTGATGGACATTAAGAGAAAGAACTTTACCTCCTCAAGAGATCTATTACCTCATTGGGATAATGAAGTGCCCCTTAACCTGCGAATGGCCCAAGCCATCACACAGCTAAGGGTTTTAAAAATGTTGATTATGTCCAAGGCCCATATCAAATGAAGCTAAATGCCAATAGATGATGCAAGGATACCTCATGAGACTTGACTAGCTAAACCCCAGTGGAGTCGCCAAGCTGTAGCGCCTGAAATTTTGAAAAACATGGAGACGCCACCAAAATTTTTGAAATAGGATAATTTTGGAAACCTTTTTTTTTTAAAATGAAACTGGTCTACAAAAACCATTTAGGGTTCGGGAGTCGATTGCGTATGGGGAAGGTGTTAGGCACCCCACAACACCCATTCATAAGAATGGTTACCCTAAGTTAATTATTTAAAAATATTATGGCCTTTAATTTTATTATAATTACCCATAAAAAGAACATTTACAAAAATGAAATGAAAAAAAAACTAAAGAAAAATAAAAAAAAGAACCTTTATTTACAAAAAGAAAATAAGAAAAAAATATATTTATTTACAAAATTGGACTTGACCTAGGATGAAAACCTAGGGCCTACGTGCCCTTTATAGGAATCAAAGCCCACGTAGTTCGGGGGTAGAAAAACGTGTCACTTGGTTGGTGTTTTTTAGAAAATATTTATTTAATTTATTTGAGAAAAATATTTTTGTTTGGTTTGTATTTTTTAGTTATGAAAGCAATTTCTTTATTTTTTTTATGAGAGAGAGTTTTTCCATTTTATTTTCATTTATAAAAATGTGTTAAAATATTTTTTATTTTTTTTGAAAGAGGACCTAAGAAAGGGATAAAGAAAAAAAGAAGAGAAAAAAAATTGCACAAGTTAAAAGAATGGGAAGCCAAATGTGAGGAGATATATGCGTACCTTTTATCCTTGAAAGCTATTCAAACAAACAAGATGAGAAAAGCACATGGGTAGATCAACACATAATTCATGGCATTTTCTTTTATCCTTCTTATAAATCCCTTCAATTTTGATGAGCATATATTGGGGCAAGGGATCAAATTCGATCAAGCATATAAGAGCCACAAAGTGTGAGGACCTATCAAAACAAAAAGGCTTTCTTGCAATATGACATGTTAGCATTATAGGAGAGAGCATGCAATCATTTCAACCATCAAAATATCACCATAAAAAAAACTATCAGTGAAGTAATGGGTTCAAATATAACAATATCAAATGGTTGGGATCACGTGAGCATTCAGTGAAGATAGAAGGAAACCAAACAAAAACATGCCTAGAGCTTTGTATGTAAGTGCCTCAATCTCATGGAATGTTCATTGACAAGGGATGACATGTTCCCAGGCTAGTAACATGGTAGCAAAGCATGTAATCACACCATTTAGCAATAAATCACAAAAGAGATAACACTTATGGCCAAGCATGGAATCACATTGATCATCGATGAATCATATGAGATTAAGTCATATGGTTGTTAACGCACTCAACTATTGGCACACTTGAGTATTGAGAGACAAGTGGAAGACAAAACAATGGCACCCTTGATTGAATTTCCAATCCCCTTAAACTTCAAAAAAAGTCTTGTTCAGAATGACAAAAAGCAAGCAATTGAAGAGGTGGAGTAAATGGAGAAAAACAATTGGTGGCACAGATTGAACCTCCATTAGGACACATTCATAAACGAACATACAATAAGAATCAAGGGATGAGAAGAAGGATTATTGCTCATGTGCGAATGTGCATGCCTCCTTCTCCAAAATAGAGAAGTTCATTGGCGCAATGATAGATAATGTTTCATTCCTTCTTTACCTCTTGCCAGTTTCTTGTAACTTGCCTCCCTTTCATTCTAAAATTCTTGTGTTTTTTCTCTCCTCCCAAAATTTTTATCTGTCTTGCTTCAACCCTTACACTCCTATTTATAGTCTCATAGTAGGGTTTTCTTCATAAATTCTTCCTTTTTTTCTAATTTTCGTTTTTTGATTTTTTTGTGTATTTTATGTTAAGAAATACCTAATTTGACCCAATCACCATCAATGGAAATTTTTTTTAATTTTTGTTTTTTTATTTATTTTTTGTATTTTCTATTGATAAAACTTCCTAGCTTGACCTAATTACCATTAGTGGAGATTTTTTCCATTTTTAATTAATTTTTTTATTATTCTCCCCATAAGTAAATTCCTAATTTAAACCTATCAACATAAATGAAATTTTTTTTATTTTTTATTTTTATTTATTATTTATTATTTTCCCTTAATGAATGACAATGTCAATCATCATCAATGAGGGGATTTATTTTAATTTTTGTTTTTTTAATTTTTTTCCTTTTAATGATGATCGACAATTTAGACATCGATCATCATTAGTAGGAGAATTTTCTTATTTTTTCTTATTTTCATTATTTATTTATTTTTTTTCTTCCAATGATGATTGCCAATTTAGATACCAATCATCATCAATCATTTTTGTAATTTTGAGTGGGGCCTAGACAAAATAGGGTGTTCACAGTTGCCCCTCTTTACTTGTTTCATAGCTGAGAAAAGTGAGATTCTCGTCTAAGAAGCAAGTAAAGATAAGAACACGTATTTTGTCCGGCCAAAGAACAAGGCGCCCCCTTGGAACCAAAGAGGGTTTGGAAAAAATACAGTGCCCATACCCCTCTTTACTTGGTTTATAGGGGAGAAGAATGCAAGTGGAGAACGCAAGTGGAGATAGATGAATACCTGGAGTGGAAGTATAGCGCCTAGTTGCATAGGACTTTGGTGGGGTGTAAAAGAATTGTGCCAGCTGGTACTGACCTTTGAGAGTGCCAGCTGATACAGGATTTTGAAAGAATAGTGCCTGCCGTTACAGGGCTTTAAAAGAATTGTGCCAGCCATTACTGGGCTTTGAGGGTGCCTGTTGGTGCAAGGCTTTGAAAGAATAGTGCCTGCCGATACAGGGCTTTAAAAGAATTATGCCAAGCGTTATTAGGCTTTAAAAGAATTGTACCAATATTATTGGGCTTTGAGGGTGCCTGCCGATACAGGGCTTTGAAAAGGGTGCCAGCTGTTATTGGGCTTTGAGGGTGCCTGCCGGTACAGGGCTTTGAAAGGGTACCAGCCATTACTGGGCTTTGAGGGTGCCTGCGGGTACAGGGCTTTGACAGGGTGTCAGCTTTTACTGAGCTTTGAGGGTGCATGTTGGTACAGGGCTTTGAAAGGATGCCAGCCGTTACTAGGATTTGAGGGTGCCTGCCGGTACAAGGCTTTGAAAGGGTGCCAGCCGTTACTGGGCTTTAAGGGTGCCTGTCGGTACAGGGCTTTGAAAAGGGTGCTATAAACATGTGATATTGCGAATACCAATACGGAATTGGTAACTCATATGAATGAGAAGATGGGGCAACTTTTGGAAAAGATGGATAAGAGGCATAAAGAGTTGCTTGCTGAACAACGTGCCCAGGGTGAGCTTTTGAGATCCATTGTTGCTAGACTTGATGCTATGGCATCTGGATCCTCTCCTTCTGGTCCTTCTGGTATTCTTGAACCTATACCTGTCCCTGAACCAGGACTCTCTATACCCACTGACCCTGACAATGTGTTGTTCTCTATGCCTGACCCTGACACATCCGAGCCTATCCACATCACCACTGATGATCCACCTCAGCCTTTTTAGCCAGAGCCTATATCTACTCCCATTGCTTCACCTGCAAACACTGAGGAGGTGCTTGAGTCTTCACTGGTTGCTACAGAGGAAGTAGAAATTACTTCTCTGGTTCCTTATCCTTCATCTCTAGTGAATCCTCCAGAGGATCTTCAGATACCGCCAGTAAACCTTCCTGATTCTGAACCATCATCTTCAGATCCTTCCAGTTCAGATGATTTATATAAATCATTGGCATTTCCTATCACTCCTATCTCAGCAACCAAGCCACCTACTTCTCCTCATGATTGATTCCACCTTTATGATGAAGACAAAAAGGGGGAGAAGAGCCTGAGTGATCTTGTGTGATAAATAGCTTAGTTGATTGGGATTTGGGTGTATGGGGCTTTTGGGTTTTGTGCATTTTTTCAAGTTTTTAAGCTTTGAATTCTAAGTTAAGTTATGTATTGAATTTTTCTTTATGCAATTTGCTATGCCATTAAAGTTAAACTTCATTGTGAAATTATATTGCATTGTGGGACTAATGTGTTTCAATTGTGTATGCAAGGTAAACAAGTAAATATAAGAACAAAAACTTTGAAAAAATCTTTAACAAGCTATTTCAAAAGAGTTTTCAAGTTTACATTAAACAAAAGATTTCATATGAAAAGTATTTGAGAAGCATATATTTGAAAACTCAATTTTAAAGAAAAACTTTGTTCAAAATCACCAAGTTTTGTCATCATCAAAAAGGGGGAGAATGTTAGATCCCATATGTTTTGATGATAACAAAGCTTGGAACAATTATATAGAAAGATTTGATAACAAACAAATGAATTTTGAACAAAGTAGCAAAGCATTACTTGGAGTAAGCACTAGAGTGATGAACCTATTCTATGAAGGCTTACTCGAGTAGCCACTCGAGTAACCAAGCAAAATTTCATCTAGTAAAGCACTGCCAAAATTTGGACAGCATTACTCGAGGGAGTACTCGAGTAATCTACAAAGTTATATAGACCATTACTCGAGTAGCCACTCGAGTAACATGAATTATAAAAGCATCACTCTAGTAGCCACTCGAGTAACAAGGTCAAAAATCTTCCAGTAGCTCTTGGCCAAGAAATACAACACTTTACTTGAGTAGCTACTCAAGTAACAAGGTGAGAAAAAGGATTTACTCGAGGGACCACCCGAGTAATCTGTGGAGTTATTTGAGGCATTACTCGAGTAGCCACTTGAGTAATCAGAAAGCAAACTCTCGGCCAAGAATTTGATGCAATTACTAGAGGGAGTAATCGAGTAATATGCCATGTTATTTGAAATCCACTCGAAGGACCACTCGAGTAAGATGTGAAGAAAATTGAAGGCCACTCGAGTAGCCGAGTAACTATATTACCACAGTTAGCACCCGAGTAACTAGTAAAGGTAAAGACAAGGTCACTCGAGTAATCAGGTATTTCCAAGGTTTGTGATATATCTCACTCTATGTCTTACCCGAGTAATATCCCATGTAAGATGCTGAATTGCTCACTGCCAGATTTTTAAGAGATTTACTCGAGGCACCACTCGAGAAACAAACTTGATCACTTGAGTAGCCCCTTGAGTAAGGCAGTCTAGAAATTATGTTTTTGATCGAATGTTTATTAAATTGTTATCTATATGATTAACTCTTCATTGCATTAGTATTCTAAGTACTTCAGTGATTATGTATTTGCTCTGTGAGAGAGTTTTTCATTACAAACTCAATATTTGTTATCGAGATAACATAAGGTTGTGGAACCTTGAGTTGGGGATTTGATTACAATATGTAAGGCGGAGCGAGTGTCCAAGTGAAGGAACTTGTTGTGAATTGAGGTGCCAAAAACCCACTGAATCTTGGAGAATATAGCGAAACTCTCAGAGACACTCTGAGGACTGGACGTAGGTCAAAGTAGTTGTGGTCGAACCAGTATAACTCCCGGTGTACACTTCGATGATATTTCTCTTAACTCTCAACTGCTTTAAATATTCAGTCAATTTTCTTATATGCAATGAAAGTTCTGGTATCACCCAATTTACCCCCTCTTGGGTGAAATGCTTATACTAACAAGTAGTGCTTATGAAGATGATGGCATTGATAATAATGATGACAGTGATGATGAAATTCTAATGAGGATAACAACGATGATGATGAAGAGGATGATATTGGCCATGATAATAAGGGGAATATATAATAGTGAATTCATGATAAAGGTGATGATACTAATAATGATGATGACAGTGATGATGGAATCATAATGACGATGATAAATAAAATGATAATGCTACTGCTGATGATGATGATAATATTAATGATGATGATGTTAATGGTGATGTTGATAATAGAGGTGATGACATGCTAATGAGAATGAGTGCAATAATGGTGGTTTTAAAGAATAGCCTGGTAGGTGATGTTGCTCCTTCTTCGTCCAAGTGCCTAACCAGTACCCCTTACTAGCACAGTCTTGTCGGATGTATGAAGATGTGTGTAATGAGATTCACATAGATGCCACAGCTTAGAACCCTCGATTTAGATTGTGTCCCTTTGTCACCTGTTTAACCCCACAACAGAAATTCCAGTTGAGACCTTCGCTAATGATCCTGAAATTACACAAGTTAAATGGGAGCAGAGGACACCATGTATATCATCGTGAGTATTTATCCAGCCAAAAATTGTGCTTTCATTAAAAAGAGTTACCCTTATACAAATCATGACACAAAGTTTCACATGCGATTTAATGGAAGGGAAAAATATACTAAGGATGAAGATTCATTTGGTGTAGATGTGATGGTATTAGGAGTTGCTTCGCTTTCAGTTCCGTGTAGTCCCCCTGATGGTGCCTTGCTTAATTGCCAAAGATATGCACTCTTCAACGAATGATTAAGGAGTCTTCCAAATAGACGAAGTAAAGAGAGTCATGGGGCTAGGATTGATAACCTTCTTCGATATTTGTTTAACCTGCCCTTTCAGGTTTTTTGACTCAGCGAGCCTTTTTTTCCTGCTCTAACTTCTGCCTAAGCTGCCCTTTCGGGTTTTTTTACTTAGCACGCCCTTTTTTTTTGCTCTAATCATCATTGGAAGAAAAAAGGAAATAAAAAATGAAAGCAATAAAAAATAAGAAAAACCTCCTATTAATGATGATTGATGTCCAAATTGGCGATCATCATTAAAAGGAAAAAAAAATTAAAAAACAAAAATTAAAATAAATCCCCTCATTGATATGATTGGCATTGTCATTCATTAAGGGAAAATAATAAATAAAAAACGAAAAATAAAAAATAAAAAAATCTCATTTATATTGATAGGTTTAAATTAGGAAGTTACTTGTGGGGAGAATAATGAAAAAAAAAATTAAAAACAAAAAAAATCTCCACTAATGATAATTAGATCAAGTTATGAAGTTTTATCAATAGAAAATACAAAAAAAAAATGAAAATTAAGAAAAAATCTCCATTGATGGTGATTGGGTCAAGTTAGGTAGCTCTTAACATAAAATCAAAAAAATCAAAAAATGAAAATTAAAAAAAAAAGAGCATTTATGAAGAAAACCCTACCTTGAGACTATAAATAAGAGTGCAAGGGTTGAAGCAAGGGAGACAAAACATTTTGGGAGAAAGAGGGAGGCAAGAGCTATGTGGACTTGCTTTCCATTGCCTCATTGAATTGTCTTATGTATTGTTGCTGGATGTGTGGCATTTGGATCAAGAGGTATGTATGGCTCTATCACCCTATCTCTTGTTGTAGTGGGTTCAAAGGATAAACTGTACGCTTAAATATCTTCACTTTTGACTTCCATTTTGTTTAACTTGTGCTATTTTTTCTTCCTTTATTCTTCATCCCTTTCTTAGGTCCTCTTTCAAAAAAAGAAGAAAAAATATTTTAACACATTTTTATAAATGTAAATAAAATGGAAAAGCTCTCTTTCATGAAAAATAAAAGAAGTTCTTTCATAAATAAACAAAACGTTTTTAAAAAAAAAATAAAAAATACAAACCAAATAAAAAAAAATTATTTTTCTCAAATAAATGAAATAAACATTTTTTCTAAAAAACACAAACAAAGTGACATGCATTTCTACCCCCAACAACGTGAGCTTTGATCCTTCTAAAAGGTACGTAGGCCCTAGATTTTCATCCTAGGTCAAGTCCAGTTTTATAAACAAATATATTTTTTCTTATTTTCTTGTTGTAAATAAATGTTCTTTTTTTAAAAAAATAAATATATATATTTTCTTATTGTAAATAAGTGTTCTTTTTTTTTTCTTTCTCTTCGTTAGCTTTCATTTCATTTAGTTTTGTAAATATTTTTTTTTATTTGGGTAATTATAATAAAGTTAAAGGCCATATTTATTTTTAAATAATTAACTTATGGTAACCATTCTTATGAATGGGTGTTGTGGGTTGCCTAACACCTTCCCCACGCACAATCGACTCCCGAACTCTAAATGATTTTTGTAGACCAGTTTCACTTTCAAAAAAGGTTTCCAAAATTATCCTATTTCAAAAATTTTGGTGGCGGCTCCATGTTTTTCCAAATTTCGGGTGCTACAGGGGGAATTTGATTTAGTATCCCAATTAGTTTAATTATAAGACCCAGATCAATTTCATCTTTTTTAATATCGATGAAATTTGAAATTTTGATTTTTTGGCCATTTAGTATTACTGCATCATGCTCCTAATGTTTCATGGCATGAATTTTCAGGTTCTTGAGTTGGTTTTGCTTTGTTTGTTTTGATAGGCTAGAATACCAGACAGTGCGCTTAATGTAGTACCTGGATTTGGCCCAACTACTATGGTGCTGCTGTTTTACTAAAAAACAGTCATTGTATGCTAATTACAATGACTGAAAAAATAGTCATTGTATGCTCTACACTTACAATGACTATTTTCTTAAAACAGTTGTTGTAAGTTGCTTACAATGACTGTTTTAAAATAGTCGTTTAGTTTAAAACTTTCAACGACACGCACATACACGTTCCCTTGAAAACAGTCGTCTAAAGGGCATAAAAACGGACTTTAAAAGTGCCTTCTGTAGTAGTGGTTTTTGATAATTGTGCTTGTGTAATGATGTAAGTGAATGCTTTACTTGATTGTCTAAAGCATATTTGAATGATGAAGCTCCGTTTCTATTTATGCTATGGCCATGAGTATAATATGTGAAGCATTGAGCATGCAAAAAATGTCATTATGGGGCATGCGTCTAATTAAAGCTAACATGTATGTATGAACATAGTATATGTCTTGCATGTATTATGTTAACTATTTATTACTGAGATTCCCCCGAATCTCACCATCCCCAACCAACTATTTAGGCAAGTAAAAGTAGAGAAGAGAGCTGTACAAGAGGAATGAAATGGTGGAATGAAGACTGGAAGATGTCTACGTTTCATTGTAATAGGTTTAAACACCCTAGTAGCCTTGTGCAGCTATATTATTTGTAATTATTATATACAATTCCTTTGGGAATTCTTGTAATCAAGAATTTATTATTAGTATATTTATGATATTTCCGTGTGCCAGTTGAAATGTGCATTGCTACTGTAGTTAATACTGGAATAAATAAGGGTGTTGACAAAAGGACAAATTTGTTGGATTAGATGGCTAGGTGTTGATTGTAACAACTCATCCGTGTGAATGAGAGAAGGTCTATGTTCACTCATTCAAAAGTTGATTTGTGCAATCATCACTTGATCATCCACCTCAATAAATTTTTCCTTCAAAGCATAGATTACCCAACCTACATTTTTCATCGTCAAATTAGACGCCTTTATCATCAAACCGCCACTAGTAACTCTACCTAGTCAGGTAGCTCCTTATTATTGGCCTTCACTTTGATTTTCCTCTCAACCAAGACCTTATCATAGGACCATATTCAACCATACAAAATAGAATTATCAATTTGTATATCAACTATGTTAGACACAGCTTTGTTAAATAAGTTACTCCAACTTTATCATCTAAAATTAAGGTAGATTAGATCCATATTCTACTTGGAGTCTCAGAAGAACCAATATGCCTAAGATTAGTAAACTTTGCATTTGATAATAAGGATGGCCCGTGATACAAATCACGCATACTAGCTCCCACATGTCAGGGTTAAAATTACAAGTTACATTCCCATCCAACACTCAATAATGATCTAAGCCCTTTCAACATGGGGTTTTCAAATAAATAAAAAATTAAAAAGAACAATGACATGGCAAACAATATTCAATCAACATACATGTATGAAAAATTTTGTTCAAGGAATTCGTGATGATTAGATTTGCGAAACTTGCCATCATGAGCTTGATACAATGAAATTGCAACATTGTCATCATCACAAGTTTTCCTATCCCAACCATACAAATTCAATGGACAAAAATTCGTATACAATAACTATAACACATGATTAATTATACATACAAATGAACCCATACACACTACTAGCCACCACTAAAATCAATATATATACAAATTCACAAACAAAATAAAGTTTTTGACTTACTCATGAATATATGGTCTGTTTGGCACTCATCAGCTAGCCTCTAATATGCAGGTATGTCTTGTGTTCATTTCCATTGTAGGTTGAACTATGTGATATAAGTGGTGGTGTTGATTGGCCAGAATTATGCTTCTTGCTTCAAATTCAATGTACTACATATGTTCATGAGCTATATACATTTGAAGCAAGTTGCAAATAAAATAATCCTGGTCTACCAATACCACCACATATAACACATATTGGACAATTCTCAAGATCTTCATACTATTTTCTGTACATAATGCAATCATTAGGATATATGCAAATATTTTTCACACTCAAGTGAATAGAAATTTGCATACAATAGCTGCAACAACCATGGAGAATATCGAGCAAGCAAAAAAATATAAAAAAAGGTGAATTTTCAATTAGGGTTTTGACCTTTCTTTCTTCTCTTTTTTCTTTTCTTTTTACTTGGTCAATGAATTTAGGATTGCTTCAATTGCACATTGTCTTTCTCTTTTCTTGGTCTTGACCCAAATTTAACAGTCCGATGGAAGAGGAAATTTGTTGACCAATTGATTTTACATGTATAGGTTCAAGTTTGACCAAAGTCTTTATCAAAAATTGTAACACTCGTGTTTTGAAAGCATATAGATGGCATAAGTGTAGTAATATCTTTAAAAAGGAGACCAGTAATCTTTTGTAATCAGCGGAAGTCCCAATTTCAAGCAGAGTGTGGAGCTGTACTTGAATGGGTTTTCAAAAATCTTTTCAAAAACCATTTTCAGATTGGGTCTCATATTATTTTATGATTTATTTTAAGCCATGCGTTTTAGGTTCATTTCTTCATATCAGAGTGTTTACTAATAAGTTCTCTGCTGAAACCCAAGCTACTATGGTTAATTAACGGCCCTAGGTGGACGGCTGTCTACTACTAGTACGAATGTCATTGCGCGTTCGCTTATATACAGGTGTTTACATACATGTCAGTACAAGACTGACCACACTTAAATACAAATTACATACAATCTCCAAAATAGAAAACTAACATAAACTAAATTCTAAGTTCTTTGCTTTATTCGCCCGTGTTTACCTTCTTGCCTGAGGAACTACTTGCCCGAGTTGAAAATTTGTTTTGGAAAAATAGGGTGAGATTCAATGAATCTCAGTAGTAACAGATATCACTCATATAAAATGCACATATATCATGCCATGTCAACCAAAGTTACAGTACAATCAACATATTCAACATTCAAAGATAAATTCACAATATGCAGAAAGCATAAACACTAGTAGAAAAATGACTTTTTAGACCGGTTAAAAATGACTTTTTAGACCGGTTCTGTATTAGGTCTTGATACAGCAGGTCTTAAAAGTCTGTTATTTTTTAGACCGGTTGTTATAACCGGTCTTAAAAGTCAAACTTTTAAGACCGGTTGTATCTACAACCGGTCAAAAAACTCCAAATTTAAGACCGGTTGTGGCACAACCGGTCTTAAAGGTTTGACATTTAAGACCGGTTGTGGTAACAACCGGTCTTAAATGTCCCACCTTTAAGACCGGTTGTGCCACAACCGGTCTTAAAGATTATACATTTAAGACCGGTTGTGCCACAACCGGTCTTAAAGATGAGACATTTAAGACCGGTTATGGTAACAACCGGTCTTAAATGTCCCACCTTTAAGACCGGTTGTTCCCACAACCGGTCTTAAAGTAATTTTTAAGACCGGTTTTGACTACAACCGGTCTTAAAGCTTCATTTTTTTTTAAAAAAACTTCCCTTTTATTATATGTACACGCACAGAATGCTCCAATTTTAAACAGCAGTACATGACAATCACTCATTTCAATTTCAAAATTCAAAATCACCAGGCAGTACAGTCATATATATATTGATGATTCATTTGCAATAGACAGTATCCAAATGACAGCAATAAAACAAACGCAATGAACATGCCCTTTGGTAAAAGTCCCATAAAATTGAAACCCAATAGGAATAATGTAAAAGTCCCTCTAATTGCCTCTTTTATAGGAATACACAGAAATTGGAGGCATACACAATACCTTCAACCCCCTCACTAGCTCTAGAATTACTTACTTAAGCCTCAAGAACATGCTTCCCTGTTTATAACATTTTTTTTTGCCAATGAAAGATTCATTCCACCAACTAAATACCATACATCAGTTCCCTGCAGCGTTATACAACTAATTATCACACACCAAACTACAAATATTAGCGACCTCCTCAGTTCTAATTGAAAAACAGCTCCCAAACCAATAACATTTAAAGCTTACTTGGAGATACTTATGAAATACATAATAATCAAATAGTGCTTAATTATATGCGATTTGATCCATTGACATCCATCTTGTAAACAAAAAAAGGGACAAACTAACAAATGCCAAATACAGCTAGAAACATCTGTCATTAAATATCTACATTCATATTCATAATCAGAGATAAAACATCTCAAAAAGGTCTTCAAGCTTCACAAAGGACATAATAATCTAACCTAATATGGGTACATTTTTACAATAATGTACAATGAACATTGGATTCAAAAACTCACTATTTTTGTAATAGCTCATGGATGAATTCAGCACAACATGTGCGAATGAAATCAATATCTTCTTCAGGAAAGGGATCAGCAAGATCAAACATCTGTAACACCAAAACCAGACGAAACATTGACTTAGTAACTTAAAAACAATAAAGTAAAACAAAAGTTCTGAAATATAAATTTACCTCTTGAGTAAAATCAGTCGTGCCTAGAGTGATAATATTGTAAATATGTCTCAAAACATAAAAACCACATAAGTTGGACCCCTTTGGTTGCCGACGGCTCTGAGAAAAAACATGATATCATTAAAACAAATAAAAAGGCATGTCTTATTACATTCTGTAAACAAATCCATATGTACTAACCTTTGGCATGATCCATGTAGGGTCCTTTAAGTCACGAACATGCTTACCACAAGCACTGTGTAGGAATGTCCGCATAGCCCTATGATCATCACAATGACAAAGGTTATTGGTTTTACACAAATTCCATAAACTTTGCATACAAAAGGTAAGAATGCAAGAAAATTAACGAATTAATGGTCTTTTTCAAATCATTCCCTGGTTTGAAGTGGAGGGAACATAAGAAGATGACAGTGTAACTACTCTTGCATAGAAGAAGCAACTGCCAATGATCACTGAAAAAAATAGAAGAATATTAATAAGCAAACATAAAACATTATATAAATTATAAAATATCAATATGTTTCTTACCTATACACATATGGAGCCAAGAAATACTCGGTTGCAGTTTCACTAAGCCTCTGTGACAAGTATGTATGTCTAGTAGCAGCAGTAGTCCCTTTCTCTTGGATGTGATGGGGGCATAAGAATCCAAATTTTTCGCTTTTGCCAGAGGAGACCAACCTACGATGCATGTACCTACAATAACGCAAGCACATAAATAAAAGGTAAACGGTGAAACTTTTAAAATATTTACTTTGAATTGCAGAAGCTACTTACATTAAGAACAGTTGGACAATCCCAATCGTAAGATTTTGTCCAGGAGCTACCAGGGACATCAAATCATCCCTCTCAAGATAGCATGTCACTCCTGACTGTCCAACAACTGAATCCGTAGGCCACTCTCTTGTTTTGAAGGATGTATCATATGCCATCAGAATCACTTGCTGCATGATATTCAATGGAGGCTGTGAAACTTCTTGCTGAGTGAAGGGAGTTGGACTTGGTGGGGCTTTGATCGGACTTGGTGGTGGGGCTTTGATCGGACTATCCTCGGCTCGACCAGAAACAAGGTTCGTTGGCCACAAGATGAATGTGCCCAAGACATCGCTAACGACCTTGAATTCATCAGAAGGGATAGGGACAGGTGCATCCGCAATAATCACCTCGTCAACTGACACCCGGACTTGATCACCTTCCATTTGTCGGTGGTGGACAGTTGATCCCAGGTTATGCACACTACCCCGTGCAACTAACCGTCTCAGAGGATCCTCGACAAAAAGATCACAAAGCCCAGTAATTTGTGGGTTAGGACCCTCTGATGACTGCCCGATGTTGCAACAACTACCTTTAGTGCTCTGCTTATTAGGATCAATCGATTGTGGCTGTAGAGCACTGGTATCTTGTCTTGAGCTCATAAACACTATCATTTCCTCTTTCATCTTGCTCAATCGGGTCTCTATTAGTGCATCGAAAGATGCTTTAGCCTCGGCCTTTGCTTCTGCTCTTGCAATGGCCAACATAGTCTCCAATTCCTCCCTAGTCACGATGTTTGAGGAATGGTGTACGGGGGCTCCAAAGTAATCCCGTATCCCTACCCCTCCTCCAACTCCCCTGACATGGCCTGGATGCTCGTGTTTGCCAGTAGCAACTATGAGGATGTCATTCCTGCCCTCCGACTTAAAAGAGCCCTCAGCTTATTGTTTTCTAAGTTCATACTGTAACATAATACAAAATAACAAACATAAGAAATAATGTACGTTTCTTATGTAATTAACTACAATAACGATATATACTTACAATTCTTTCACCAACTATACGAGATTGTTCACTCGTATAAGTCCCACTCTTCTTTTGGTGGGCAAATTGCCATTTTTCTTCTCGACGAATCAGAGATGGCGGAGAAAGAAGAACAGAAGGATCGGATTGAGATGCTTCTTCCAATCTCTTCCGTTTGGCCGCTAACAAGTCTCTTTCAGCCTTTACATAACCCCCACGAGACATTGTATGAGGGCAATCATTCTTTCTACCACTCTCTTGTGCTTTGTGCCTTTTTGCCTGCGAATAAGAAATGATACAAAAGGAAAGTGTTATAATCAATTAAGATAATTGCTAAGTAAATAAAATAAAAAATAAGTCAACTAACCAAAGATTCAGGAGTAGTCCGAAGCCTAACAAATTCTTGCCAAGTCGCTTGATCAAGAAATGTATACGTGCTGCACGGATTAGGACGAGGCTGACCATCTTGCACCTCAATATGAATGTAATTGTTGGTCAGACTTGTCTTAAACTTGCTCCAGCGCTCATAACAATACGTCATCGTCTTGTTGTACAAGATCTCACTCTGAGGAACGTCGTAGGTGAGCTGAAATGCATGCATTGAAGGAGTAAGTGACAAATTTGTGACATTTGATAATAATCAATTACATACAGAAGAGAATTGTATACCTGAATAGTGTCCCAAATATGCTGCTTCACCTTTGGATCGACATTTCTCCACTCCTCTATCAAGATGCTCGGCTTGTTACGTGCAAGGAGGCCGACGAAACTCCTATATCGTTGTGCATTAGGCCCGATTGGTTTCCAATGTCTATCAAACTCAATCGGTATCTTTTGGCCTGCACTCCGACTGAGGGAAACATCTGTCAACCGTGTGGCACGTCTACCCCTCCGTACAGACTGGCTACTGCGCTCACTATGACCCTGGCTAGGAGCATTGCTAGGCTCGCCCTGGTTAACACTAGCTGGCTGACTCTGCTGAGCACTAGGTGGCTGCTGACTCTCCTGAGCACTAGGTGACTGACCCAGAGGTGGAGGAGGTGGCTGATCCTCTGCACTAGGACGCCGGGGATCCGTCATTTTCCTGTAACGACAACAAAGAAAGATAAATCCTAAGCTATGACATGTGAAGACTATATCGATAAAATAACTAAACATATTCTTCAGATAATAATCATAATCATAATTACTTTATTTAGTTAAGGTCAAAGTAGTATCATAAAGAGATATCCTCCCATATTCCCTCGTGATGATCATTTCTTGTGCCGTGCGCATTATCTGCTTCATCTTCTTCGTTCAGTTCTGGTAGACCCCTGGAAAAAGAAGGAGTCTCAAGAAGATCATAATTTGAGTGACTTTTCTCGTCAATATCAACGACCCTTTTTCCTTGGAGAGCTACAGACCACATTTTATTTGCCTGATCAGTGATATAGAACACTTGTTGCGCCTGATCTGCCATAATGAAAGGTTCATCTCCAAAACTTCTACTATTCAGATCTACTAATGTAAATCCTAACCTATCGATCTTCACACCATTATTGACATCAACCCACTTGCATTTGAAAATGGGAAATCTAATTTTAACATAGTCAACCACCCAAATCTCTTCAATCACCCCATAATAAGGTATGGCAGCCAACGTAGGGTTCTTATCTTTCGAACTAGAGAAGTGCATAGATTCAGCCACTAATACAACACCACTGTTCTGGACGGTGTTCTTATCATCTACGGACTTCGTGTAAAAGGTATAACCATTGATCACAAATGAAGTCCAACTTATGACATCAACTTCAGGACCACGTGCTAACCAATTTATTATATCAGAAACACATTCTTCTCCGTCAACCTTTTGTTTGAACCAATGTGCGAAAGTTTTGTTATGCTCCCTGATTAACCTTTGTTCGCTCATTCGACTATTTTGTTTCCGTACAATTTCTTTATGGGCATTCATGTAATATTGAACTTCATCAACATTGTTCAAGATGTACAGGTGGACTTGTTGCAATTCATCAGCATCTATGCTCTTTACTGTTGCCCCGCGTCTACCCCCTTCTTGATCATGACGATTAGGAAGGCCAATATGTCGTACATTTGACAAATACTGTTGACAAAATTCCATAGCTTCTTCAGAAACATATTTTTGAACAATAGATGCTTCAGGCCGATTGGGGTTCTTCACATACCCTTTTAGTATTTTCATAGTTCTTTCGATCGGGTACATCCACCGGAAATAGATAGGGCCACACAACTTTATCTCCCTCACTAGATGAACAACCAAGTGTACCATGATATCAAAAAAGGACGGAAGAAAAAGCTTCTCAAGCTGGCATAAGATAATGTATCCTTCATTTTCCAATTCCTCCAATCTTTCCGTGTCAATGACTTTACAGCAAATGGCATTGAAGAAGAAACAAAGTCTAGTCAATATGTGTTGAAGATCATATTCGGCAATGCCTCGAATAGCTACTGGGAGTAGTTGTTGCATTAAGACATGACAATCATGAGACTTTAGCCCTATTAACTTCAAGTCTTTCATCGATACAAGTTTTTTAAAATTTGAACAATACCCTGAGGGAACTTTAGCACCATGTAAACACTCACAAAAGCTTCTTTTCTCAACCTTAGACAAAGTATGAGCAGCTGGAGGACAAAATGTTCTATTACCGTATGGCCTTGGATGTAAATCTTCTCGTATTCCCATTTCTTGCAAGTCCAATCTTGCCTTCACGCCATCCTTAGAACTTCCCTGTATGTTGAGCAGTGTCCCAACAATACTATCACATACGTTCTTCTCCACATGCATGAAATGAATACAGTGTCTGACGTCAAGATTGCGCCAATATGGAAGATCGAAGAAGACGGACCTTTTTTCCATATATTTTTCTCATTTCTACTCTTTGATGACTTACCAAACATAGTATTGATATTTTTCACCTTTTCATAAATTTTCTCCCCAGTCAATGCCTCTGGAGCATCTTCAAACTCTTGGCCACCGAAAAAAGCTTTTTTTAATCTACAATAAGGGTGGCTTCGTCTTAGAAATCGCCTATGCCCAAGGTAAACCGTCTTTCTTCCATGTTGAAGTTGATGGTAGCATGTGCCTTCTTCACATATCGGACAAGCTTTGTGGTCTTTAACACTATATCCTGACAAGTTCCCATATGCAGGGAAGTCATTTATAGTACAAAAGATCATTGCTCGCATATTAAAAGTCTCCTTCTTGTTCGCATCAAAAACATCGACTTCTTTATCCCACAACTCTTTCAAGTCTTCGATCAAGGGTTGTAGGTAAACATCTATGTCATTTCCGGGTTGCTTTGGTCTCAAAATCAACATAGACAACATTATGTACTTTCGTTTCATACATAACAAAGGAGATAAGTTGTAAATTACCAACAGAACAGGCCATGAACTATGTATACTGCTTAGGCTACCATAAGGATTCATACCATCTGTGCTAAGCCCAAGCCTGAGATTCCTAGGTTCTTCACCGAAGCTAGGAAATAATTGATCGATTTTCTGCCATTGAGAAGAATCAGCTGGATGCCGA
Organism: Inga oerstediana; assembly: GCA_963210345.1. Classification (NCBI taxonomy): domain Eukaryota; kingdom Viridiplantae; phylum Streptophyta; class Magnoliopsida; order Fabales; family Fabaceae; genus Inga; species Inga oerstediana. The sequence goes on along the minus strand of OY723401.1, from coordinate 62,042,194 downwards.
AGCTTTCCATCAGAAATCTGCTCATCTGCGTGCCATCTCAAATTTTTGGCATCAATTTCATTAGCAAACAGGCGCTTGAACCTTGGAATGATTGGAAGATACCACAACACTTTTGCAGGGCCCTTATTTGATTTATACCTCAGAGTTTCACATATCGGACATTGCTCCTTCTCTTCATGATCTTTTCTATACAATATGCAATCATTAGGGCAAGCATGGATCTTTTTATACTTCATCCCTAGTGGACACAGTATTTTCTTAGCATCATAGTATCGACAAGGCAACACATTATCATCAGGAAGCATATCTTTAAAGGCCTCAAGCGTTTCTGAAAAACTCTTGTCGCTCCATCCATGCCGTGCTTTCAAGCTTACCAATTTCAATACAGCATTCAGCAATTGGTATTTTTTACACCCCTGGTACAACGGCTTCTCAGCATCACTGCACATATTACCATATGCATGTGATTGTTCAAAAGCCTCTTCTCCTACATCACGAATAATGTCCTCTATCCAATCATCCATATCCGTGTCATTATCATCACAAGTCACTTCCCCCTGTTGAGATGCACTTGGCATTTCTAATTGTTCACCATGCCATACCCATACTACATACGTCTTACAAAACCCTTCACAAATTAAATGTGTATATATATCTGCAGCATTTAATCGCTTCTCATTCAAACATTTCACACAAGGGCAATAAAACATCCCACTATCATCATCGGCATTTCTTTTTGCAAAGTCTAAACAACCCCTCACCCCAACATCATATTCAACACTCGTCCGTTTCGCTTGTATCCAACTACGATCCATATATTCCAACACCTTTTTTTTGTTTTCTACTTTTTCCCCTGGAAAAGGTAGGAGTATGATGAGAGCATGCAATCATTACACCTAAGTACCTAGTTTAACTACTACATAATGATAACGTGGGCTTGCAAGTTGAGTTGGGACTTGTCTTACTGTTGCAAGTAATCAAAGAAAATAAAATCAGAGAGGCAATTTGTAGGTGATGGAGAGGAGTTGGTGTGTCTAAATTTGGCTAGTTAGTCAGTAGGAAGTTATCTTCCCTCAATATATGCAACTAATAAATTGTATGAAGAAATAATCTAACTTCATCTACAATACCGTTAAAATGGTGGGAAGAGTCACAAACCCTATTTAGTAGGTTGATAGCTTCAAAAGAGACCATGAAGATCCCTATCATCAAATTCGCTATTACTGGAGGTAGGGAGGATGATTTAGCTGAATTTATTAATAGAGTGATAGTTAACTACCACACCTTTTCCCTTAAAATAAATAAAGTTTTGTTGGACTGAGACGGAGGGAGGGAGGATGAGGACCCCTATAGAGACTTGCAGCAGTTATAGCAAGGTCAAGAGTCATGACAGAGGGTTTTATTCGATTTCATCATAACAAAATTGCCTTTGGCAGGGGGAATATATGTACAAATATGTGTGTGTGTCTGTGTGTGTGTGTCTGTGGACTCAACTATTTCTTTTGCAAGTTTGTTGATGTTATGAATCAATAACTTGATTACTACTTAGTGATATATATAACTATCATATTTTGATGTCACAACCATTGACATTTGCAAATGTAGGCACATGGTAATGAAATTCTATAACTTGAAACCATAGATCTTTTGGAAAACTACACACAAGGTGATGAATAGAAAAATAGATGCACACAATTTGCATAAAAATAACATTTTATTCTTTTTAATAATGTCATGTACAATTAGCTTCTAATATATAGAACCAATCTTTGTACATTTCAATCTCTTTATAGACTTTACATGTTATAGGCCGAACTAAATATATAAATTTATTTCTTCATATAGGACAATAAAATGCACATTGAACTCTTCTTGATTGTTAAAAACATCATTGCACAGGACAACTTAACAATTTTGACTTCTGGTGTTAGAATTGAATAGGACAACATATACTTTAAATATTTTGCTTACTTTGCAAGGAAAAATGAGCTATATAAAATTGTTCCTAATATAATCCATTTCAGATTGGATTTTTATTCTTATGTCCTTTGGTTCAAGTCGTAATCCTGAATGCCGTATCTATTAAACACAACATTATTACAGTTAAAAAAATTGTGAGAGACACATATACATGCCTAACTTCTGAAGAATTCACGGTTTTGACTTTCGAACTTGCTTTTAGTTTTTGGGTACTCATAAGGATGTTGTCATACCTTCAACGGAGTTCAGTTGACCTAGAAACTTTGTTTTATGCAAGTTCAAAAAATTAGACCATTATGTTTTTTTATTTGATCAATGGCATCCCTAAACCATTTTCAACTTGATGAGATTAATCATGTTTTCCTGTCCCAACAAAAATACCTTGAGTGAAGAACACAATCAAATAAGAAGGGAGGATTATATTACATTCTCTGACTCAAATTTTAACCGATTTCAACAAGTGGATCACAGAGAAGCAATGCAGTTCATGAAATTGCACTATAGCTCACGCAACAATGATCAAGGAATGAACATATGGACACAATAAACTATCAGACAGGTACCAAACACCAAAAACACCAGAAAATTTATATTAAGCCTAGGCCGATAACCTTGTTTTCCAGAACAGAAATATTGGAAAACCAACTTCTATATAGTAATTGTAGAGGACGATGAAGCATACCTCAAAAAAGAGGATGAAGACGTGAATGACAGTGACCAACGAATGACCGACGACAGCACCAGCGATGACAACCACGAGCAGCTGAAGCAGTGTATGAAGGCGACCGAAGAGCGACGACGGAAATGATTAAGAATATATGACAGCCACCGACAGCGACGACGGAAACGATTAAGAATATCTGACAGCCACCAACAGCGACGACGGACGGGGAGTCGACGACTGAGGAGAGAAAAGATTGGGAGGGATTTCAGATTGGGAGAAGCGGGAGGAAGAGCAGCGCGAAAATCAATTTGGGGAAAACTTTTTAGACCGGTTAGTTGGATAACCGGTCTAAAATAAAGGCTTTTAAGACCGGTTCCCTAACAACCGGTCTTAAAAGTGGACTTTTAAGACCGGTTGTTAGGAGAACTGGTCTTAAAACCATATTAAAATTATTTTTAAGACCGGTTCCCTAACAACCGGTCTTAAAAGTCCACTTTTAAGACCGGTTGTTAGGAGAACCGGTCTTAAAACCATATTAACATTTTTTTTAAGACCGGTTCCCTTATAACCGGTCTCCCAAGTTGTTTATAATTACAAAAATACCACCACGCATTTCTTTTAGACCTAATCAGCTACAACCGGTCTAAATAGCCCGGTCTTAAACACCTTTTTTGTACTAGTGAAAGTTACCAATTCAAGGACAACCGTCCCTTGCTACAGCGCTGGGAAATTCTACTGGGCCTTAGCCCTTCTCATCTGAATGTTTTAAATTCACAATGATACAAACATGCATATAACATATCACATAGTATGTGAGGGATAAGTTACTACCTGACAATTTTCCAAATCTTGATCTTGATTGACGTGCTTTGAACGTCTTGGGCAAATGTCAAATCCTATAAATTATAATTTACGGGCAATGAGTTATTTCTTAGTCCAACTCTTCATAAATTATTCTCTTATGTTGGTTACCATTAGGGTCACTACATTAGGCCCAATATGAAGCTAATGAGTTCAAGATACTCCAAATGCTTAACTTAACTCTTAAATGTCCAATTTTATTACAAAAACTCTTTGCTTTGAATTTTCGCACAATTACCAAAAGTTGGCAGATTTTTCATTGAACTTTGAAAAATCATAACTAATTCTAGAAAAATCGAATTTAGGTGATCAAAAATTCTATATAACCCTTATTAAGTCTATTTTAAGTGAAAAATACTTTCAGTAGCCGAAAGACTGCACACACTTCCCAGTTTTTCTTTTTCTCCCTGCTGCCAGAAAATCTGACCAGATTTAATGGTCTACTTCAAACATTCATAACTCCTAGTATACTTATCGAAATCCTTCATAATACCTATCAAATTAAAGGTCTGTAAGTGTAGTTTAATTCTGGAAAATCTCATAATCAACAGATGAAGTTTGGACAGTGAAAGTTTCACCACAACAAAACTGTCAGACAAAAACGCACACTGGCAACTTTGTTGCACAAGTAGACTTAATTTCCAATTTTTGAATCTTTAAACCAGTCTATCAAAAATTATAACCAGAGCCTATTCCTACACAATTTTTCGTGTAGAATCCAATGGAAAGCTCAAAAATACCAAAATCAAATTATTTCTACCAGATTTAGCCCCCAACCAAAATCTGCCTCCCAAAACAACAAAAATTCCACTTTGTGATTTTAACAACCAACAAGTCTAATACTTCTCCAAACATCATATATCACCTTATATATATATATGATTAAAACATCTTCCTTCTTCAAAAACACCCCTTCAATGAAAAACATGGGTGGTTGAAGAGCTAAGAAAAACTCAATGAAATCACAAAGTATTCGGTTCAAAAGAAAGCCTATGCTTACCTCTTTGCGTTTCTACAAGTGGTTCGGCATTCAGGCGGCACTCTAGTAGACTAATTGGCACAAAACACCTCAGATGAGAAATCTAAGACCATAGAATTGAAGCTTATAGTGAGTAGAGGACGTTTCCTAAAGGACTTACCGAACAATAACGGTGATTCAGGGTTGAAATCGGCTCCGGTAGTCAAGAAAACTCACTATTCACTCCTCCTTCTCTCTCCTTGTGTTCTTAAGCTTAAGAAATCTGATTTCTCTTTCTCTTTCCATGCTTGCACGAAATTTTTCCATTTAATTAGGCATGGATGGTTGTGATTTAATCACATAAAATGATCTCATCTCATCTTGCCACGTGTCACAAGCTAAATGCTTAAGAATGCCACGTGTCATGCAACCATTGGTCTTCCACTTTTCTCTTTCTTCGGTGGGTCATAAATGGTCAGGGGAACGGGAGGCCTGACAATTTCCCCGGACTCCTGGGTTCGATGCTCGACTCAAAAAGTAAGTGACCCGGCCGGAGACCGGTGAATTCCCCGGACTTAGACGCTAGGTGGCGTACTCCAGAGATGACAAGACGAAAGGCTTAAAGTGGGTGTAATGATGTGTAATGATAAGGGACACATGTCACCCCCTCATTAGCCAACATAAAAACATGTTTTTACATTGTAATAATTTCGGGACACTTGTCATTTCCTTATTTGGCCAACACGAAAGATGTGTCATCATGAGTCATAATGAGCTGTCATTATATACTTTACTGAAGTTCTTTTTAATAAAGTTGCTCCATCGGTGCATTACCCGGAATTCCATGTGGAACTCATGTGGGACCATGGCAAGCATATCGAGGCATATCACGAAATGCCCGAATTCCTCCGATCTCGCAGCTGACGCCCCTGAACACTGCAGCCACCGACGAATTTTGCTCCGACTTCTTACACTTGTATTTTAACAATATTGACTTCTCGATTTCTGTAAATGAAACAATGGATATCTGGGAATTCCAAAAGTAACTCTACCTTTAATTGTAAATACCGATATTTATTTTATTCTACTATTTCCATATTTACACGTTTTTAGTATTGCAAAATTTGGTATATTTACCAAATGGGTTGACACTCTGACCAAACCTTTCTTTCTTCTTTCTTTGCCCTCTTTGGACGTTTTTTAACCATGTGTGAGGATGTTTATATTTGCTTGTTATCCTCATGTTTACTCTTGTTTTTCAAGAGCAAATCTTATCCCTTCATTTTACTTTCCAATTTTAACCTCAAGATCAAATGGCAATTATCTCTTTTGCCCTTGCTCATTGCAATATTAATTGTTTTGCTATTAGCTCTTTTTTTTTTTATCTTCCTTCTTTCAAGATGTCATTCCCTCTCTTTTTGGACCCAAGTTAGGCTTTGTTCCATATTTAGCCACTAGCACACATGTGTTGGTAGTTCCTTCTGACTAACATACTCAGAGCCCTCATATATACCCAGGGAAATTATTCTTTACTCGGAGGGTTGAGTCGTAGAGTCCCTAAAAAGCATTTTACTTCTCAAACATTCTTGGGACTTGCTAAACCCGGGCCTGGTAGTCTTCTTGAATTAGGCTTATTCTAAAACCTCTAGGCCTAAAATTTAGGATATTACACCAAATAAAGTTTATGGTGTTAGGTGCACTTCTGACATAAGTTAGTGGGTATTTTTGCACCTTAACCCTTAAAAAAAATAAAAGTGCCTATATTTATAGGCTTACATAGAAAAAGTTCAACAGAGTTCGAACTCCGCTACTGCCACTGCTCATGACTATAAACAACTTATATGACTAGCTGAAAATCTGGAACCACCCAAGATATTTGCTCAATTAAAAATAATAAATAAATTAGAAGCAACCCACTTCTTATCATTAACAATGGCACCCAGTAAAATATGACATTAGATTATTCGGCATCCCACCCGTCAGAATTTTTTTATTACACTGGCATCCCACCCGTCAGAATTTTTTTATTACACTTCAACTACAGCATAGCAATGATATATACGGGGGTAAATTCACTATGCAATTGTGTTCCATAATAATCATTCATGTATTTCAGAATTTATTGTAATTCATTCATTCTTATCCTTTTGATGGAAAACATATAAAATAGGGTATTACAAGAAAATGCAATTAAAACAGAACTAGATTACCTAGACACAATGATTTTATCAAAACGATATCAGCTTCTTGTGGACTAAACAAGCACAGTTCTTAGCACCAATCTCCTCACCAATACAAGGAGGCTTCTTGCTGCTATTATCTTTGTACCAAATCGATCGATTCTTCGCAAACTCACTCACAAAGGAATCCAACATTTTCACAGAGACGTGTTGCATCATTATCACATGAGATAGGTTCCCTTCATTAGACAAGCTCCACTTAAGAGAAAATGCATCATCTAGAGGCCTCTCGAACACCACGGTGTTGCTAAACTTGTTCAGCATGGATCCAATGCCTTGTCCCCTCAAGCAGTTTTGAAGGTAAATCGCCTTCTTGTTGCACTCTTCAACTTCTTTTTGGAGGCCGTTAAAGCCTTTCTTGTTCAGGGCATACCAAAGGAAGATGGAAGCATGACCTCCCCGGCTCCCAGAGATAGTGGTGTCTCTTGAAGAGATGTATTCAACTTCTTTAGATAGGAGGTCAATGTATTTTAAACGAGTTATTATGATGCTACAAGGGATAGGACATCCGAGAAACTTATGGCCTGAGACAGTTACGCTTCCAATAGGTTTCTTGAAAGTAATCTTTGGTGCCTATACATACCACCCACAGACACCAATGTTTATTAAATTAGGTTCAAAGAAAATTCAAAACAAGTTAATCCAAAACTAGTAGTTAAAAGCCAAATATGGGGCAATATCCCTGGAGACTTTAAGATGAACGCTTCCTAGATTATATTAAAAGTGATGCCATGTCATACTTAATTAGCATTTTATTTATATAAAACCTGTGAGACTATTTTTATTTGTGCTAACTTTGTGTTTTAATTTCTTTAGAATTTCACGCTTATGCATTTAATCGACAGGTTTAGAATTTCCTGCTATTATATTTTGATAATTTTACTTAGTTTTTATTCTACTCCATGCTTGTATTGAACGTAAGTTTTCTCTAGTTTATTTAATTTCTTATAGCGATATCAATTAAATGTTTCAATTTTAGTTTATTTACTCACCCCATTAAGGAATGGGAGCATCAGTCCAAATAAAGCTGCATCGCAATGAATGTAGAACCGATCTTCACTAAAACCACACTCTTCAAGTATTTGTAGTACAAGATCAACATCATCAATGCCTCCTTTTACAAGTGTCCCTGAAATAAGACAACAATTTTTATAACTTTAAATGCGTAGTTAAATTTCAATGCACTCTTCAAGTATTTTCTTTTTTTGAATATTAGATATAGATTTTGTGTGTGTATGTGAGAGAGAGAGAGAGAGAGAGACCTAGGTTTAGATTGATGATGGCTGGCTTGTCCTTGTTCTCAAGAATTGAAGCTTTCAGTTCATTATAGTCAATCTCACCTGAGATTAGAGTCCCAACTACCACACACTTGATTCTAAAAAGTCTTGCTGCTTTAAACACTGAATAATGAGAGCCCCGTGATGTGTAGAGAATTCCTTCGGCAAGTAGTTCCCTCCTGTGTGTATACAAGATAAATAGTAAATAAACAAACTACTTCTAAAAGTAACAAACTCATTTCACTTAGTTTCCTTTTTAATACTTTTTAATCGCTTGACTTTATTATTTTTAGGAATTAATTCGAAATCACACCTATGAGGCTCATGTGATTGAAATCATATTTTTAATATAGCAAAAAAAAAAAAAAAAATCAAATCAAATGCATATACTAACCCTACTAAAATCCCATGAAAATTTCCTTCTGTTCCACCATTTGTAACATATCCCCAATACTCATTCTTCTCTATTTCCCAAAGTTTGGCAAACCAATCAAGTACACACAGCTCAAACGGATGTGAGTTAAGAGAGAAGCTACTCCCAATAAATGGATCACCAATGTTGTTCAAGAAGAAACGTAGCAACTGCACCAAGGCATCATAGTTAAAGTCTTGATTAGTGGGATACCCTGCACACATACAGTGAAAAAGTATAATTTTGTAAGAAAAGTTTGAGGAAAAAATGCTATAATTTTGGGAGAGAAAATGGATTCATGTCTTACATTTATGACAAAAAGAAGCCTCCATACTAGATCTTATATTTAGGACCAAAAGGGAGTAAATTTAAAGGGGAAACATAGAAAGTATTGTGAAAAATTTACCTAAGAAGCGATATCTTCTGTGAGTTATAGTGTCAAGAAAGCTAGCAATCACATTTTCCAAGTGTGCATCTGTGTCCACCCCACTGAACTCAGAGATGGTAGGTTTGATCATTTGGGGTTCATTGATTGCTAATGGAGGTTTCTCCATTTGCATTTCTTTTTTTTGGATGGGTTTGATTGCGTTAGCCATCAATGTAAGAACCTGTTCTCCGGCTGAGAAAGGAAGCATTGCGTTCTCCATTACTGTTTCCCTATTCTTTGTGTTTCTCGGATATATTCAGAACATATAACAGCGGCTATATATAACGGGTTTTATAAAAGAAAAATTAAAAAGGTGGGGTTGGGATCAAAGAAAGCCTCCATATTAGAGGCTATTGATGCGGATATTAAATAGGGGCAGATCAATTTTTAAGACTATTTTGACAGGTTTGAAAGAAGTGACATTGGCTGTAGTACATAATTTTTTTATTCAAGGAGTACACAATATAATTTTTATAGCGTACAGTTTTATATCCTAATTGTTTTATATCTCTAGAATTCTCTTCAAATATGAGAATTTTTGGATATCAGAATCTCATTGAATCATACTCATAAAACGTGTTTTTCACACAAATAGGTGAGTTGTTATGCGTTATAAAGAGGTTGAAGAATAAACTAACTGGATTCTTCGCGTAATTCATAAATATAATATACCTCTGGTTATAAATATTTATACTTGAATTGATCATATTGATAATTATATATATGTTGATCATAAAATTTACTCTTCAGGAATGCGTAGATTGTATAGAACTTTAATGAAAGCAAGTATTCGCAGATGATCTGACTCTCTGACGAACACAATAATGAAACAGTAAATTATTCTTTTAGGTTCAATAATTTACTCTCTAGGAAAAGCTATGTTGCATACATACACATATTCTTCAATTTTCTAATATCAATACCTATATATTATTCACTACTACAGAAATTACGATATATGATAATTATTAACTGTCATACATCACGGTTATAAACCGTCATATATACAGGTGCTATAAAACTAGGTGCAAATACATTACGGTTCAGAATCGTTATTTATTTCAGACCTATTATAACGGTTATAATATAACACCCGTTATGTATTGATGCTTGGTGAGGCCTTAATATGCCCATTGTTGTGATAATAATTAACAAGCCCACGTCAACAACCGTAATAATATATGGTAATGCTTACATCATATATAACGGTTCCGCTTTAACAGCCATTATATATATTTGACATAAATAACGGTTTTAAGATAACAATCATGATTTATGGTTCATATGTAACGGCACCATGGTTACCAAGGGTCACATAAGGCTTGTATTTATCCCTTAGGTCTTGCCTTCGATCCTTGGGGAGGCGAAAATCCCTTGAGGGGAGAAAATCCCTAAGCCTTTGAGAGGCGGAGGGGCGGACAATTCCTGGCCATCCAAAAGACCTTAGGTAGGCGGGGTGAGATTGATATGGCACCGCTCTGCAACCCCTTGGGTGGGGGGCCGTGTCGTTACATGAAAAAGCAAATGTAAGGCCTGGCCTTACATACACCAGTAAAAAAAGTGCTTTTAGACCGGAACATTTAGACTAGTTATATTGGATAAGGTCTTAAAAATATGACCGGTGGTATTTTTGTAATTATGATGAAATATTAAGACCGGTTATATTTATAAATTGTCTTAAAAATACTTTTAAGACCAGTTATATTTAAAATTGGTCTTAAAAATAATTTTAAGATCGGTTATAATAAAAACCAGTCTTAAAATATATACAATTAAAAAAATAAATATATGTAATATATTTTCTAGACCGGTTCTAAATATAACCAGTCTACAAAATATTATCTGAATTAAAGACAATTAAAAAGATAAAATAGTTATTATTTTTAAGACCTGCTGTATATGAAAACTAGTTTTAAATATTAAAACCAGTCTTAAATAATAACCGGTCTTAAAAAGTTTCTATTTTTAAGACCGGTTATTTATTAATAACCGATCTTAAATATTAATTTTAAGACCGGTTTCTAATTAAAACCAGTCTTAAATATTACTTTTAAGATCGGTTGTGAATTACAACCGGTCTTAAAACTGACCTGGATTTCAAAAGGTGCCTAATTTTAACTCTAAAATTTGAGACTCAAGCATATCAGTAAAACCCCTCCGTCGGTTCGTGGTAGCTCCTCTTTTCCCCTTCTTTCCTCCGTCCTTAACTTCGCCGCCGTCAACGGAGATTTTTTGGTTGAATACATTGCCGTAAGGCTATTGTCATTTGTTCCCTCCAATTAGTTTCGTTCTTAACCTTGTTTTTATTGTCAGGTTTGTGTTTCAGTTGCCAGGCATTCAATTAAATTAATGATTTCGTTTTTGGGTATTTCATTGAAATTGTGAGATGACTTGGCCTCCATTTTCTTTGTTCGATTCTTGTAGCAAGTCGTCACCCCATTTTTCAGAAGCGTCCATTGCCTCCTAAGAGAGACCTTACTCGATTCGTAAAGTGGCCAAAGACTATTCAAATCCAGAGAAAGAAGAGGATCCTCAAGCAAAGGTTGAAGGTACCGTTAATTATTCTGAAAAGTTTTACATAATGCATGTATGTCTGAGGTTAATGTCCTTATGCTTTTGTGGACCTGGGTTTATTTTGGTTGTGTATGAGAAGGATTCAATTTTGGTTTTGTATTTTTGCATGTTCAATATAGTAAAACTCTGGATAAGGTAGTGCTGATATTGCCTGATATGAACTTTGGTGTTGCTTCTGAGTCCGCCTCCTAATGCATTTATGTTTGTTCAACTTGTTCAAACACGCCTCCTATTTTTGCTTCTGAGTCTGCTTCTTAATGCATTTATGTTCAACTTGTGCTGACATTGCCTCCTATGTTTGCATGTATGTTCAACTTGTGCTGACATTGCCTCCTATGTTTGCATGTATGTTCAACTTGTGCATTGCAATTAATTATTTGTTCATGTTTGCATAACTTGGGAGTTGCTTTTAAACGATTCCTTTGTAGATAGTGCTGTGTAGTAAAATTTCCTTAAACCATCACTAGCTATCCTTAAATAGTGTCCTTAAAGTGTTTTTAGACAATGAGTCATCCTAGTGAGGGTACTCCCGATCCAACTAGTCCAAATCAAAGTGAGCCTAGCAATGCTCTTAGCCAGGAACACAGTGAGCCATGTAACTAGCCTAGACAAATGGGTAGGAGAGCTACCCTATTGAGAGACATTCCTCTCAATCAGAATACCGGGAAAAAGATTCCGATTGAGTTTGATAGTTATTAGAAACCAATCGGGCTTAATGCAAGCCGGTATAGGAGTTTTGTTGGCCTCCTAGCACGCAACAAGCCTAGCATCTTGATAGAGCAGTGGAGAAATGTGGATAAAAGTGAGAAGTGACATATTTGGGAAACTATCCAGCTCACTTACAACATTCCTGAGAGTGAAGTCTTGTATGATAAGACAATGACGTATTATGATGAACACTGGATGAAGTTTAAGACAAGTCTAGCCAACAATTACGTGCATATCGAGGTGGAAGAAGGTCAGCCTCATCCTAATCTGTGTGATCAGTATTCTTTTATTAATGAACAAACTTGGTAAGAATTTAGACGGCTTCGGACTACTCCAGAAGCATTGGTGAGTTGACTTTTTTTGCATTTCATTTACTTATGAATTATGAATTGTCTTTATTGATTTACAATGACTTAATTTTGATTTCTTATTCATAAGAGAAAAGGAAAAAGGCCCAAGAGAGTGGTAGAAAGAATGATTGCCCCATACAATGTCTCGTGGGGGTTACACGAAGGCTGAAAAAGACTTGTTGGCGGCCAAACGGAAGATATTGGAAGAAACAGCTCAATCCGATCCTTCTGTTCTTCTTTCTCCACCATCTCTGATAGGTCGTAAAGAGAAGTGGTTGTTCGCTCACCAAAAGAGGAGCGGGTCTTATACTAGTGAACAATCTCGTATAGTCGGTGAGAAAATTGTAAGTATTGTTGTTGACTTGTTGTTATTAGTTATTTAGTAAAAAAATTTCATTACTAACATTTGTTATCTGTGTCTTCTAGGAGGAGCTTTAAAAAAAAATAAGCCGAGGGATCGTTTAGGTTGGATGGGAGGAATGACATCCTAGCCATAGCTATAGGAAAAGCTGAGCATCCCGGCCGTGTTAGGGGGATTGGAGGAGGGGTAGGCATAAGGGATTACTTTGGAGTACTCCCACACCGTTCCTCAAGTAGTATGGTGACTAGGGAGGAGATGGAGCATAAATTGGCCACTGTGAGGGCGGAAGCAGGGCCGAGGCAAAAGCATCAATTGATGCACGATTTAAAGAAAGGTTCAGCAAGATGAAGGAGGAATGGATGATCATGACGAGCATAAGACAAGCAGATACCAGTGCTCCCTAGGCTCATTCCCTAAACCCTAAACAAAAAACTAAAGGGAGTTACATTGGTCAGTTATCAGAGGGTCCTGGAAAAGAAATTGGTGAGCCTTGTGACTTATTTGTGGAGGATCCTTTGAGACGATTGGTTGTATGGGAAAGCGTGCACAACTGGGGATCAACTGTCTACCACTAAGAAATAAAGGATGATCAAGTCAGAGTGGTAGTTAAAGAGGTGATTGTTGCAGTATACCTCTCCCTATCCCTGTTGATGACTTCAAGGTTGTGGGCGATGTCATCAACTTTTTCATCTTATGGCCAAAGAACCTTGTTTTTTATCGTGTTAAGGAATCCCCACACCTCCATCTCTACCTCTACCTCCCTCCACTCAAGATGTTTCATGGCCTCTATTGAATGTCATGCGGCAAGTGATTCTGATGGCATATGATACGTCCTTTGCAACAAGAGATTGGTCTATTGAGTCAGTTGTTGGCAAGTCAGGGGCGCAATGCTATCTTGAGAGGGATAATTTAATGTACCTGGTAGCTCTTCTACAACAGCTTACAATTTTGATTGTCCAGCTCTTTTTTATGTAAGTATCTTCTCAAATCGGAAGTTAATATTTTACAAATTACGTCGTTAAAACTTTGATTTAATGTCCTTGCTTGAATTATTGTAGGTGCATGCATCGTAGGTTGGTTGACTCTGGCAAAACCAATAAATTTGGACTCTTATGCCCAGTTCAACTCTACAATAAAGGGACCATTGCTTCTATCAGACACATATACTTATCGCACAAGCTTAATGAAACCTCAATTGAGTGTTTCTTGGCTCCATATTTGCATGGGTAAGAAACAAATTTATATTTTAGAATATACATAATGTTTTATATTTACTTAAAAGTTTTCCCTTTTTCAGTGATAATTGGCAATTGGCTATTTTGTGCAAGAAGAGTTATTCTGTCATCCTCTTATGATCCCTCCACCTTAGCAAGCCAACTAGTGAATTGAAGAAGAGCTTGAACGCATAAGTTTTCTTGCATTATTAATTACCTTTCGTGTGAAAAATTTATGAAATTTGTGTAGAATAAGTAACCTTTGTGATTTTGATGATATAGGGCTTTGCGGACATTCCAACATGCTGCTTGTGGTAGGCCTATGCGTGAGGTAAAAGACCCTACATTGATCTTTCCAAAGGTTAGTTACATATTGGTTTTGTTAAGAATGTATTCAATAATAAGCCATGTTTTAATTTTATACTTGTTTTAATGATATCATATTATTTTTCAAACCCGTAGGCAACCACAGGGGTCCAACTTGTGTGGGTTGTATATTCTGAGGCACATGTATGATATTATTACCCTAGGAACGATAGAACTTATTGAAGAGGTAAATGTATATATATTTCAAAAATTTTGTATTACTTTTATTTTTTTTAAGTGAAGTTAATATTTTGCCTGACTTTGGTGTTTCAGATTTTTGAACTTGCTGACCCCTTTCTAGAAGAAGATATTGAGCACATTCGCAATTGTTGTGCTGAATTTATTTATGAACTTTTACAACAGTAAGTTCTTGTAAAACTGAGGAATTGTTTTGTATATATTGATGAATTGACATGTTGGTTGGTTGCAAATATTGTTGGTTGCATGATTTGACATGTTTGTTGGTTTTAACATGGTTTTTGTATATTTTGATGAATTGACTTGTTGGTTGCATGATATGACATGGTTGAATTCATTTATGCATATATATATATATATGATGGTTTTGAACAAAACATTATACTTGAGGATATATGACGTGTTACAAGTTCCCAATTAAATGAGAAGGTTAAAGCAAAAAGAAATGGTAAGTGGAAGGTTAAAGCAAAAGGACATTGTAAGTAGAAGCAAACTGAACACCATATAGCACTTAATAAGTATGGCATTGGAGGTAGCAATTCTAGAATACGTTCTGGTAACTAACCTAATCACACATAAGTAAAAAAATTATGACACTTTTAAGACCGGTTATAAAAATAACCGGTCTTAAAAATTATTTTAAGACCTGTTATGCATATAACCGATCTTAAAATTAAATTTTTAAGACCAGTTTTATGTACAACCGGTCTTAAAATTAAATTTTTAAGACCAGTTTTATATGAAAACGGTCTTAAAATAACTTTTAAGACCGGTTATAATTATAACCGGTCTTAAAAATGTTATGTAGATTGCCTTACAAAAGAGGTTTTTTAAGACCAGTGCTCATAACAATCGGTCTTACAATTGTTACTTTTAGACCGTTATTAATACAACCAGTCTTAAAAGTGAAACTTTTAAGACCAGTTACCAAACCGATCTTAAAAGTGACATACTTTTAAGACTGACTGTATCAAGACTGGATCCAAAACCAGTCTAAAAAGTCAATTTTAATCTGTCTAAAACGCCATTTTTCCACTAGTGATACCACTTATCATTGATATTAATCAGAGTAGCAATTGCACAGTTCAGTGAGCAACACATGAATAGTGTAATTATACTGATATTTTGATACATGGTACTTGATTACATTATAAGTTTTTCCTTTAGGGTTTGAAAATATATACAATTTGTCCAAAAATGACAAAATAAACTAATAATATAACCAAACGGCTTCTTTCTCTTGACCTGCACACCTCATTTGGCAGTGTTTTCCGCTTTGTCCTTGGAGCCGCTAGCTTCTGCTAGAATATTTATTTATTTGAAAAAGGGTGAGATTCAAACGAATTTCAGTAGTAATATACAATCGATCATATAAAATGTGACAATTAAATATGCAATGTACCATGTAATGTAAAATGACAATCCATACTATAACATGTGTGCACATAATGCTTTAGGCCAAATGATTGTTTGGATCCTCTACTTGTCCGTGTACCTCAGCTGGGTCCCAGACCACATCTAGATAATGTGCCCTAGGCATGTGTTCATATCATAGAATATAACAACATATAACATATCAACGTTCACATACTGTATGAGAGATAGAGTTACTACCTTGTGTCCATTTTTTTAACAAAAAACAATTCCTAATTTGATCCGGTTTGGCTCAACAGTCGGGTTCCAAAAATCCAAGTTTACAAAAATTGGGTTAATGCACATTCATGTATCACTTTAGACTCTTCCAAACTGTTTTTATTGGTTATATTAGTCCTAAGCTGAAAAATTACCAAAACGCCTTTAGGGACCCTGTTTAAGCCCCTTCGTACCTAATCTGACTTTACTTTTCCAGAAATTTTGACCTATACTATTCTTACACAGTTTTACATATAGAATCCAATTTTGACCTCGATTTTCACAAAATCACTAGCAAATGACAGTTTAGCCCTTGACAACCCTTATTTAGGGTTTTAGGGGTATTTTCGTAATTTCACTTTCTAGGGCTTTTCTCACAAAGTGATCAACATCAACCCTACACAATTTTCCCTCCTAAACACCATGGAACCATTAGGTTTATGAAATTCTAGCCCTAACCCCTCTACCTCCAGCTGGCCAAAACTTTGGTAAAGAAAAAGGGAAATTGTGATTTTGTGTTTCAACCCTGAAAACTTGCTCCTTTTCACTCATAACCACTTGTTAAACCATTTAAACATATACTAAACAAGATTTGAGGAAATTTAGGTGACACAACCCCTTAGGGTTATCACTTTCCAAATTTACAAAATCAACAACAATCTAGCAACCAAGCTAAGAACAACAACAACAATAAAACAAGAGTTTTGATGTTCTTGAGAGATTACCTTGGATTCTTGGACTTTCTCTCTCTAAAACTGTCCTCCTTCTCTATCTCAACCTTGAGATTTTGCTTGCTACACTTGTTTTCCATGAAGAATAAGAGATTAGAGGAGCTATTTTACAAGTTGGGAGGCAAAATCACATGAAACTTCAAAGCTTACGTTGGATTTCATCATCCTTGAGCTCTCCTCTTCTCTCTATTTTCTTAAGCTTTCTCTCTCTCTCTCTCTCTCTTGTTATTGGTCATGCAAATAGGGAAGGGAAAAGATGAAGCGCATGTATAATAATATCTTCATCTTTTAGTTAATTAACTTTATTACAAAAATTAGATTTAAGACCTACTTTGTATTTTGGGCTTATCCCTTGTAAACTAAGTCATAATCTCCGATTGTAATTGAACCAACTTCCTTCCCTCTAGTTGGCCCATAAAAACGTCCCCAAGGTCCCTTCCCAACCAATTTGGGCCTCATTCCATTAATAGTATTTTAATCTAATTAAGCATGTGTCAAACTTAATAAATTCTTATTTAAATCCCTTGACTTTAGATGATGCCACTTGGCATTATTAATACCCAAGAAAATATCCACCAATAAAGGGAAAATATGGGCTTTTACTTTATTCCACGATTACTAAAATACCCTAGGGATCCGGTCTAAGTCCTTCCGTACCCAGTATGACCGTACTTTTTCAAAAATTTTGACCTGGGCTATTCCTACACATTTTTGTTTGTAGAATCCATTTTTGACCTCGGGTTTTACAAAAATCACTGCCAGATAATAGTGTTTCCTGTGATAGCCCCTATTTAGGGTTTTAGGGGTATTTTGGTCACTTCACTTTCTAGGGCTTATATCACAAAGTGATCAACATCAACCCTACACAATTTCCCTCTTGAACACCAGGGAACCATCAGATTTATGAAATTCTAGCCCTAACCCCTCTAACCAAGTCTGGCCAAAACATGTGCACCAAAAAGGGGAAAATGTGATTTGATTTTTAACACCAAAAGCTTAGTCATTTTCACTCCTAATCATTTGTTAAACCATTTAAATACATACTAAACAAGATTTGAGGAAATTTGGGTAGCATAACCCCTTAGGGTTTACACTTTCCAAATTTACAAATATAATAACAAACCATCACCAACTAGGCAATAAACAACAATAATATATCAAGAGATTTGATGTTCTTGAGGTTACCTTGGATTGCTTTACTTTCTCTCTCTAAAATCATCCTCCATCTCCCTCCCTCTCTCTCTAATACCTAGGATTGCCTTGGTTTCCATGAAGAACAAGAGATTAGGAAAGCTATTGCACATGTTAGGAAGCTTAAACACTTGGAATCACAAAGTTACCTTTGATTCTTGCTTCCTCTAGCTCTCTTTCTCCATGTCTCCAAAGCTTTCTCTCTCTCTCTCTCTCTCTCTTCTTATTTTTGTCATACAAATGGGAGAGGAAACGATGAAGGCATGCTTTTAATAATATCTTCATCCTCTTTCCTTAATTAACTTTATTACAAAAATAAGATTTATGACATAAGCATAGTACTAGGCTTATCTCTACCTAATCATGTCATAACTTTCCATTAGTTTTGAAGCAATTTCTTTCCTCTTGTTAACCTAAAGAAGACTCCTAAGGGTCCCTTTTCATATCAAATTGGGCTTCACCATTTATCTTAACTACATGTACAAGGTATATATTATTTTATTGGAATTTCCCACATGCTCATATTTAATCACTTAGCTTAAGATGATGCAACTTGGCATGGTTAATACCCAAGAAAATATCCAACAATAAGGGAAAATATGGCTTTTACTTTATTCTACAATTTACACAATTGTCATTATATTTGTTTCCTAAATTCACAATTGGCAATTCTGGTAGATTTTCTAACCAAACTTTGAAAAATCATAACTTTATTTGTAGACATCGAATTTTAGTGATTCCAAAGGCTATGAAACCCTTATTGAGTTTATTTTTAAGAAAAAATATAACCTGTAATCAACTGGAAGCTCAACATTCCCAGAATTTAAATCTTTGGATGCTATCCTAAAAGTTGGCCAGTTTCACTGGGTAAGCTTCAAAAATACATAACTTTTTGTATACAACTCCAAATAATTCATATGACCTATCAAATTAAAGCTTGATAAGTATGCTTTTAGCTTGTAAAATTTCAAAGGCATTTTCCATCATTTTCTTAATTAAAAATGTCACGCAACAAGACTGCTATACAGGGAAACTCATTGGCAGCAAATACAATTATTTACACTTTGTATTTTAAGCATACTCATATTGTGTGTGACCACCAGTTGGAGTATTTATCCTTTTATGTACATCACCATTCACCATTTTATCCCATTAAATATTTTATTACATAAAGGGAATATTGGTGACAAAAATTGGGGCGTTATAGTTCTCCCCCTTTAAAAAAATTGTGTCCCAGAAATTTGGTACACATATATAGCCATAAACTCCGGGTAACGCTTCAGCATATCTTCTTCTATTTCCCATGTTGCTCCTCTAGGAGATAATCCCTTCCAAACAACTTTTATGAGTGGGTTACTCCTGTATCTGAGCTATTTCTCCTACTAATAAATGACTCGGTCAGGTATAACTTAATAGGTCAAATAATCCCATATATCCACAACCTCGTATTTAATTACATGTTCCTGATAGACTGTGCTCATCTATCCTTGATCTGAGCTTTTTCAATTACTGCTCTCAGATCCTTATATGTCTCACTGACATTATTATCATTGATCAAAATCTGCTTAGACAGACTAAGATCTCCAAAATCCTCGATCAGTTTTTGCTCAAAAATCATCATGGCTATCACTTGCATTGTTTTATGGCTTAATGGGTTATCAATGACATTAGCTGTTCCTGGATGATACTTTATGTCCAAGCTAAAATCTTTAAGAAGCTTTATCCATATGTGATTTCTCATATTAGTTCTTTTTTATCATATAAAGATTTTAAACCCTGGTGGTCACAATACAATTCTACGGTTCCGCCATAATGGCAACGTTTCCAAATTCAATACAAATCCTATTACCTTCAACTCAAGATCATGGGTAAGATAGTTCAATTCCTGAAAATTCAGCTAACAATAGCATAAGCCACTACACGACCATGCTGTATTAAACACTTCTTAATCCATGCCTACTGACATCAGTAATGACAATGAAGGTCAACTATGGATCTGGGCTTTAATACACTTTCCAATCCTTACTTACTCGCATATGGGATTATCAGCATTGGTGCTATAATAATTCTCTATCTCAGCTTTGCGAAGCTTCTCTCAATATCATTATCCCACGTATAATGTTGAGTTTTCCAAGCAAATTTGATAGAAACCCCCTACAGTAATCAACAAGACCCAGAAAACTGCGTATCACAACAATGGTCTCTGGCCTTTCCAGTTCTGTACTACTTCCACCTTGCAAGGATTTGCTGTGACTCCTTGCTGTGAGACTATATGACCCAAAAGTCTAACTTCTGAAAGCAAAAACTCACATTTACTCAGCTTGGCATGAAGTTGCTTAGATTTCAATATGTTCAATATGTCACACCCCACCGCCGTCTCACCCCACCGGGCCACAACGGTTGGTGCCCTCTCCCACCAACCGGGTGCGGAGAGGCTGGGTATACTACGTCGACCCAGGACTCACAAGAGTCCCTCGCTCCCCAAGCGAGATTTTTCGCCTCCGTGGGAATCGAAGCCACTACCTGGGGGTAAGTAGCGCCTCAATGCATTCCCACTACCACTTGAGCTATTTCTCCCCCCGTTCAATAAATTTCGTCCTCGAAATTTGTCACACCACTTGAACCATAAATGCAACTCAGTTGCCATAAACTACAATCGGCCCATTTCACGATTACTACCCGAACACAATCATCACACTATTTCCAAACAAGTACAATCGCTTCCACATACGATTGTCACACACTCTATCACCACATAACCACAATCATCACAAGCCTGCCTCAGCTCATGAGTGGCTAGCGCATCTCAATATCCGATGACTCTAATTCATGAGCCATATCATAAATTTTTGGCAGTTAGGTGGCACAGGCCACCAACCTGCTCAACTCAATCTAGTGATTCCATCCTGGGATAACTCAACAACATTACCAACTCATTTCAAACAACAGCCTCAGCCGTATACACCAGCACTTATGCCTTCGCTGTATTCACTTTCACAGCATTATCCTCACCCGTACACCCACCAATGATTCCACTAGTGGTAACCGAGACTTTCGGGTATTCACAACAATCACATTGCCGTATCAAATTCCACGGCATTACCCTCACCCATCCGGGACTTTTGGGTCTCAATCACAATGTTCACGACAGATTCACATTGATGCGTGACGATTGTCACAAGACGACAGCACCCACGGCTGTATACACAACTATACGTAGCTTTCGCCACTTGTACAATTACGACAACTTCCCGCTGTCTCACAAATACACATTGCCCTTCCGGCATTCACATCACAACAACATATATCACATCATCAGGTCACTCCAGAATCTCAATCTCTTCTATCCGAAGCACCCTATCGTAACGGCCCACCTAGAATCTCAGTCTCTTCTATCCAGGCGACCGGTTGAGAGTCTCAATCTCCCAACATCACCTTCATGCTCTTTCACCACGCAAACCAACTACAACGGCAGTTCAACGGCCGAGCTAGAGATGACCAGCGTCAAACCCCAAACGGCTCACGCTGACCTGCACACGCTGCAGTTCACCTAGCTTTCACCGCAATCCGCGTCGCAGACTCTAATTTTACGCACCGCCTTTCGGCCTGGGGTTAACACCGGAGCAACCAACGTGGTGGCTAGCCAGGTTGGCCATGCCAGGGTAGTGCCCTAAGAATAGAGAACCCCCGATCATGTAGTCGAATTAGCCATCAGCTAAATTAGCTCTGCTCTACTACACAACTATACCTCAGTCCCAGCTTATTCACAACTGTCACCGATTCACAATCACACTCCACCCTCATCCCCTTTCTCCGTCGAGAAGACACACAGTCTTCACTCGAACTGTTGTTAGCTACTCAGGGACTATTGGTATGGCAATGTTTACACATATAGCCATTCAGGCTCACAATAGTAGATCTACAATCACACCCTACCCTCATCCCCTTTCTCCGCCGGGAAAACACACAGTCTTTACCCGAACCGTTGCTAGCTACTCAGGGACTGTTGGCGTAGCGGTGCTCACAAATAGCCTTTCAGCTTCCATATCACACTCCACCCTCATCCCCTTTCTCCGCCGGTAAGACACACAGTCTTTACCCGAACCGTTGTTAGCTACTCAGGGACTGTTGGCGTGGCAGTGCATAAACATAGCCTTATAGCACATAGCTATCCGGCTTCACAAATGGCCCGTCGGCCTCACAAATAGCCTGTCCCCCGTAAACTACCGCCCCAAAGGCACGGTCCTCCGCCATAGGAATCACCCCATGCGGCCGCAGGTAAGAGACTCACAATGCACAATTGCAACAAGCTGGAACTAGGCCTCTTAATAATTCCCCTTCAACATCTCAAATTCTTTTCATCATACTGAGATCCTTCAAGACCCCTTTCACTACATAACTTGACCCCGAAGTTTGACCTCCTGAAGCCATAATTATCATATCATTCTCTCAGCTACTCGAGCTTCCGCTCAACACAATTCTCAAACATGTTACATTCATCACGCTTCCACTGCGCACTCTGAGGTCTTTCTCCTCATCTGTGCATTCCCAATGTCAAGTTGATTTAACAGGAGTCCCATAGGAATCTCTCCCTACAACTGACAACATTTACAATCTGTACCAAATCTTGGCCTGATTCAACTCGAATCATTGAAAGCCATAATCAACGCATCGTTAAGAGCCCATACTCCTAACGTCCTCATAGTTCTACTCTACGATTCAACATCACGGCAACTACTCTCCATGGTTCATTATCAAGGCGGCTGCACTCTAGGTTCATTGTCACAGTGGCTTCACTCTAGGGTTCATCGTCATGGTGGCTCCATTCTACGCTACTGCACTCGGTGCTTCACTCAGTCCACTGACTGGTCAGCCCCTCCGGTCAGAGTTTTTCGTAGGTAGCCCTTTCCAATCGGATCTCTCCGTAGGTAGCCCTTTCCGATTGAATTTCACCGTAGGTAGCCCTCTCCGATCAAAAGTCCCCGTAGATAGCACTCTCCGATCCGAATCCCCCGTAGATGACTTTCTCCCTGTGCTAGATTAACAACCAACACTCTCAGAATAACTGATACACATTTCAATTTGCTTCCTGTACCATACCTTAGTACCACAGACCACTGAGGTCAAATCCAATTCCTAAGAATCAACCCAGCTATTGAGTCTAATCCTTAGATCACAATTTAGCTCTCAAAGCCACAACCTCCGTTGAACCGGGAAATCACTTCCCTCAATTCCAAGGAGCATCCTTAACTCCATCACAAGTTTAAATATTTCGGCCAGCCTAAGACACACTGATCCCCTAGGTCTTAAGGCCTTTTCACACACAAGCTCAGTATAACATTACTACATGTAACATCATACCACCCTGGGTTACATACCCAACATCTAGGTAGGAGCCATGATTAACCTAGAACCTCAATATCAAACACCCCGGAAACCATTTTCCTCGGTTTTCGAATCAGATGATAGGTCTGATTACCTCCACTTCTGGGTTTACACCTCAAATTCTCGGACGAATCACTATATCTTTCGATTACACCATGATTCGCCACTCTCGAATAACCCCAATGTATACACATATTCCTCAAATCTCTTATGTCCACAATGACAAATCACACATGTGTATACATAATCACTATCACAAGACATCATCTACCACCAAGGTAGAGATCTAAGAGAGCCATCCTAGCAAATTCCCATGTTTGCCAGGAACTGTAGCTCTGATACCAAAATGTAACCCCCTGCCGTAATTAATATCCGGATTATGCAATTAACGTGAAATAGAGACCAATAAGACAAAACATCATTCTTAAACCCATCAACCTGACGGGGTTTTCACAATTACATTTCGAAATTATTAAAAACACGGTCTCACATTCACACTCCGAATATAATTACTATGCGAAGATAAATTACATTTACACAATTATCAGAGTACGCAATATAAATTCCCGACAATCACGGGATCATATCTTCGCTCAATAATCATAGGGCATAATAGCCCATTCAACTCCACCAATAGGGATTACACAACTTACACGAACACATACTCCAGTACTGATCCATACAATCAAATACACAATCCCAATAACGAATTGATAACCAACTACTAAATTCTCACCCAGAAATGAGTCCTCTTTGTCCTTGGATGCTTGCTCATCCTCAATCTTCCTTCCCTGCCTAAAATGTTTATAGGGGAGGGTGAGATTCTGGGGAATCTCAGTAGGAAACAGGTACCAATATGCATGCAAGACAAGTATTTAATGCATGACATGCTTGCATCACAATAACTCATGTTCACATAATGATATCCGCATGCTCAATGTTCACATAACATACTCATGGCCATAGCAGAACTACAAACAGAGCTACAATCATTCTCATATGTTTCACATAATCATGCAAAGCAATAACATGCATCAATACACAAATACAATTATCAATACATGCAGGAGAGGTAAGTTCCCTACACTCTTTCCACGTAAGCTCCTACTCCGGCTGCTCACGTTCAAGGAACTCGTCAAATCCTATAACCGAAATCAAGGACATAGGATTAATCCCTTTTCCAATTCCTTTACTTTTAGACACTCAAGTTGGTTATCATTATTGCCCTTTAAGTGCCCTCAAACACCTCAATCCATAGCTCTAAAGGGTTGGGAGACTATCCCCAAAGATCCCCTTTTGAACACTCAATCCTGATATTTTCCACTGCCTCACTCAAGCACGGAAGCTCTCACTCGAGCACAAGTACGGACATCACTCGAGCACAAATGCTCTCACTTGAGCATTGGTACGGACAACACCCGAGCACAAGAGAAAGTGAGACCGCGAACACTTGCCCGAGAGCACAAACCCACTCCAGAAGCACA
This sequence comes from Inga oerstediana, assembly GCA_963210345.1. NCBI lineage: Eukaryota > Viridiplantae > Streptophyta > Magnoliopsida > Fabales > Fabaceae > Inga > Inga oerstediana. The sequence continues at coordinate 62,017,181 of OY723401.1, read as the reverse complement.
AGCTCACTCGAAGCACAAGTGGCTCACTCGAGCACGCTGCCCATACCCGCGAGCATAAGAGAAAGTGAGACCGCGAGTGAGCACCCGAGAGCACAACTCTCACTTTCAGGAACTGGCTCACTCGAGCACAAATCCTCACTCGAGCACACACCTCCCACCCGCGAGTGAGAAGGCACACTTCTTGCCCCTTGCCCGCGAGTGAAGACCAGAAAGCAACCCTTCACTCTGGACTCCCACTATGACTCGAGCAGGCCATGCTCTCCCTCGAGCATGTTCTTCCCTCACTCGAGCACAAAGCGATGTGCTCGAGCATCGCTCATAAATCCCAAATGCACTCGAAGCAAAACAAGGGAAAACTCACCCAGCACTCGAGCAGAGTTCATCCCTGCTCGGGTGACATTCATCCCTCACTCGAGCACACCCCTGTCTGCTCGAGTGACTCTATCAGATTCCAGAAAACGCAGCAAACATACCACATTTTCCTACCACTTGCCCAAATGATCCAAATGGATCCAAAACCTCTACCAAAGCTACTCCCACACAAAATCACTCACTGAATTCAATGGAATCAACAGAATTACCAAAATTCCATTCCATTAACAAGCTTTGGTCTAGGGCAATATAATCATCCATTTCTAAATCAACAACCTCACACATTTCAATCCCAAATCCATTCTATCTATACAAAACTCATACCATTATACCATTTCTATAACCATAACATGCCAAACTACCCATTGACCCATATTTTCGAAATTAGGGCAATAATTCCAGAAATTCCAAACATAATCATTTGGCATGAAACATAGATAGAAGGATTGGTTTCACATACCTTATCAACTTTCTCAAAGACACTCTTTGATTCTCCACACTTCATATTTTCGTGATCTTCAAATCACTACCAATAGAGAAGCTACAACCATCAAATTAAAGCTCTCAACTCAAGGATTAACATTGGAGAAGAGAGTTTGAGCTAAAGAGGCCATTTGCTTACCTCAAAATCCAGATTTTCCTTTCTCTTTCCCAAGCTCCATGGCTTCCGCACAAGAGAGAGAAACCAAGAGGGAGAAGAGAAGAGAGGAGATGGAGATGATGATGATGTGTCATCACTTATGCCTCATCCAAGGGCCCACACTTTGCCACTTGTCACCATCTCACTTCAACTCTCATGGGCTCACATGCACACACATACACATGATCATGCCCCTTACTCAATTACACAAATAAATCCTAGCCATTGATCTTGGAATTACCAATGAGTTTCCTCCTCGGTAACCGATCAACTGGTCGGTAACTTTACCGTTTTGCCCCTGTTTATGGAAATTCACTTAGAATTACCATCAATTCATTTTCATATTTCTTAATCACAATTTGGACTCTTGCTAAACCAGGGCTTAGCAGTCCACTAATCTCAGGCTTAATCTCTAAGCTCAAGTATTAAAATTCGGGATATTACACAATATGATTTTTAAATGTTGCTCATGTTCTACTCTACTCCATGACTATACCAATATATAATCAATGAAGACTACTATGAATTGGTCTGAGTATGGATGAAAAATTTGATTCATGTAGTCCATAAACATGACAGGTGCATTAGTAAGCCCAAATGGTATTACAAGAAACTCGCAATGGCCATATCTAGTCTTAAAGGTAGTTTACGGTACATTCTTCACTTTCCCTCAACCTGGTGATACCCAATTTCAACTCAGTTTGGAAAACACACAGGAACCAGACAATTGATTGAGCAAATAATCTATTCCAGGAAGTGGGTGCTTGATCTCAACGGTAACCTTATTCAACTTCCTGTAATCAACATAGAGTTTTAGACTTCTGCTGTGCACTTTGATGTTTATCTCCTTATATGAGCTTTTATAATGTCAGGATGATTTAGTAGGAGTCTCATTGGTACCTCCTATAAAACCTAACTGCACTGGTAATATGTGTTTCTTTATACTAGTTCCTGGCCCATTGCCACATAAATAATTCTGGGCCTTTTCAAATTTTTATGGAATCAAACTTAATAGTTGATTCCTAGGTTACAATTTACTTGGTAACCCTTCACTACTCATACATTTCATCACATCATTTGCCATCCACCAATTGATTCCTAGTATAGCCTCAAGTTAGTATAATTGCAGGTAAATCAATTCTATCTCTCATTTCATCCTAGAGTTATCACCTCAAACAATCCTTTAAGGGAATATTTTATGATCATAGTCTTTCCCTATGCTAGACTTAATAGCTAGCAAATTTTTGAAATCCCTCTTTACAAGGATTCGTAACCATAAGAATCTTGTTCCTTGATTCGACAGATCATCCTTAGCCTAACACAACTCTAAATACATCTACCAGCCTAATGAGACACTGGTCCGCTAGGTCTTACGGTTTCTGGACACACTAGTCTATTGCAATATATCTAGAATGTAGAAGTTTACAGCTTAGGGTCTCTAACCCACTTCTAGGTTCAAAAAAAATTATAGAACCTCAACATCACACAAATTAGAAATCATATCCTCGAGTATACCTAATAGGTTCACTAAGAATTAGGATCAATAACGCCTATTCTAACCTCCATGGTATTATCCTCAAAACATTACTGAAGGTTCAACATTATTCATAATGTTCAAACTTCCATCATGGAACATAATCATAGTGTAATAAATTCACATTCTGGCTTAAGTATTATTTCAGCTTAGATCAAATTCAAGCCTATCCTCAACCTTCAGTATCATCAGATCAGATTCTCTAGGATTAATATACGATATAATCACCATTCATCATGACTCAAATATCATAACATATCATTCTTAACTACATTCTATGCCTCAAACAACTCTGAGCCATTTCAACATTCTTTAAACCTAAGGCTCAACATTGATTCTTGGATTACAATCTATCTTTTAATTTTATACTGGACTATAACCTCAGGATTAATTGAGTCAAAGATCGCTCTACCTCAACCATACCCAACATAAATACTAAAAATCATCATATAGTATTGTATGTCATAACTAACTAATATCACTACTTAGTATAAAGAAACCTCAAAACAATTACTACACCTCAAATTCCCCATCACCTTATCAAATAAACTATCATGTGTAGTAATTACTGCAATAGAAACAGTTTGAATTAAGATTAATACTTACATCGTCATCATCTCCATGCTTCTAAAAATCATTTAAATCACCTAATCAAGATGATTATTAGTCATGAAAAAACCTTAAGACAATAACCATTCCTTAAGTCTCCATGACCTTACTAACTTAACTTCCCATAGGGTCACCCATCTTAAGATTTCTCTGGGTTGAGCATGCTTAACTTTTGTGTGCCTATGCCAAAATACAGATACCGGCTCTATATGCTCTTGACCACCGGTACCCTGAGACTACCCTCGTCTTAAATATCGTGCCAGATGCCTTTAGCTGACTAAATACTATAGGTATGGACACTGGCCTTGGCCATACCTGCTTCCTCGGGTTTCGTGATTTCCTTAGACCATCCTTAGTCCAGTATTGCACCAATAGCTGCCCTCAGGTATTCCCAAATCTTTCGGGGCTGATTCCCGAAAAAGGGGTAAGTTTACTTCTCTAGTGTGCCTATTCTGTGTGTATCTCCTTTTTCCATATAATCAAGACATTATCAGTATACTATCCTGTTGCCAAAACCGTTTTTTCTCTAATACCAAAATGTAAGACTTCATCTTACATACCACTTATCATTGATATTAACCAGAGTAGACTTTGCGCAATTCGATAAGCAACATAGGAATATCGTAAATATACTAATATATTGATATAAGGTACTTGATTACATTATAGAGGTCTCCCTGTAGGGTTTGATAATATATGCAATTTTGTTCCAAAACTATCCAAAAAAACTAACTATAACCAATAGGTCTATTCCCTTATCCCGTGCACCTCAGTTGCTAGTACTTAACGTTTTACCCCTTAAGCCACTAGCTTCTGTTGGAATATTTTAATTTTGAAAAAAGGGTGAGACTCAAAAGAATCTCAGTGGTAACATACAATTGATCATATAAAATACGATAATTAAATATGCAATGCACCATATAGTGTAAAACAAAAATCCATACTGTATCATATGTGTGCATAATGCTCAGGGCCAAATGACTATTTGGATCCCCTACTTTCCATGTACCTTAGCTGAGTCCCAGATCACAGCTAGGTAATGTGCCCCAAGCACCATGTTCATATCAAAGAATATAGCAACATACAACATATCAACATTCACATAGTGAATAAGAGATAGAGTTACTACCTTAAACCCCTTTTGCTCGAAAATTGTTCCTTGAATTTTGTTCCAACGGCTCGAGCTATCAATTCAGTCCTAAAATTCCAAATGTACAAAAATTAGGTTAATATACATTCATGTACTACGTTAGAGTCTTTCAAAGTATTTTTGTTGGCTATATTAGTCCAAATCTGCAAATTTACTAAAATGCCCCGTACCTGGTCCTACCGTACTTTTCCAACAATTTTGACCTTGGATATTCCTACATATTTTTGCATGTAGAATCCATTTCAGATCTTATTTTTCACAAAATCACTGCCAAATGACAGTTTTGACCTTGATAGCCCCTATTTAGGGTTTTAGGGGTATTTTGGTCATTTCACTTTTTATGGCTTATCTCACAAAGTGATCAACATCAACCCTACACAATTTTCCCTCTTGAACACCATGGAACCATCATATTTATAAAATCCCAAACCTAACCCCTCTAACCAGGTTTGGCCAAAACATGTGCACAAAAAAGGGGAAATGTGATTTTAGGTTTTAATACTAAGAGCTTGCTCCTTGTCACTCTTAATAACTTGTTAAACCATTTAAGCTCATACTAAACAAGATTTGAGGAAATTTGGGTAGCATAAACTCTTAGGGTTTACACTTTCCAAATTTATAAAATCAACAACAAACCACCAACCAAACCAAGAACAACAACAAAAACAATATAGTAAGAGATTTGATGTTCTTGAGGTTACCTTGGATTTCTTCACTTTCTCTCTCTAAAACTGTCCTCCCTCTCTCTCTCTCTCAAACTTGAATATTTGCTTGCTATGCATGGTTTCCATGAAGAACAAGAGATTAGGAAAGCTATTACACATGTTAGGAAGCTTAAACACTTGGAATCATAAAGTGACCTTTGATTCTTGCTTCCTCTAGCTCTCTTTCTCCATATCTCAAAAGCTTTCTCTCTCTCTCTCTCTCTTCTTGTTCTTGGTCATGCAAAATGGGAAAGATGAAGGCAAGCTTTTAATAATATCTTCATCCTCTTTCCTTAATTAACTTTATTACAAAAATAAGATTTATGACACAAGCATAGTACTAGGGCTTATCTCTACCGAATCATGTAATAACTTCCCATTAGTTTTGAATCAATTCTGTTCCTCTTGTTGGCCCAAAGAAGACGCCTAAGGGTACCTTTTCACATCAAATTGGGCTTCACCATTTATTTTAACTACATATACAAGGTATATATTATTTTATTGGAATTTCCCACATGCTCATATTTAATTAAGCTCTTATTTAATCACTTGGCTTAAGATGATGCCACTTGGCATGGTTAATACCCAAGAAAATATCCACCAATAACGGAAAATATGGGCTTTTACTTTATTCCATAATTTACACAATTGCCATTTTATTTTTTTTCCTAAATTCGCAATAATTGGCAATTCTGGTAGATTTTCTAATCAAACTTTAAAAAATCATAACTTTATTTGTAGACATCAAATTTGAGTGATTTCAAAGGCTATGAAACCCTTATTGAGTTTAGATTTTAAGGAAAAATATAGCCTATAACCAACTGGAAGCTCAACATTCTCAGAATTTAAATCTTCGGACACTATCCTAGAATTTGGCCAGTTTCACTGGGTAAACTTCAAAAATACATATTTTTTTGTATACAACTTCAAATAATTCATATGACCTATCAAATTAAAATTTGATAAGTCTATGGACGTGTCCATCAAGACGCCTTGTGAAGCTGTCAAGGCTGGCCAATGTCTACAGCAGAGCCTCCATTTGAGGAGGAGGCAAAAGAGGACGAGCACGAGGAGTAGGTGGTGGAAGAGGAGGGGGATGAGAGCTTGTGGTGGAGGAGGAGGTGGTGGTGGAGAAGGGGCTTGTAGAGGAAAAGGGTGAGGATGATGATGAGGAGGAGGAGGAGGAGGGCGAGCATGGGGATGAGGAGGAGGGTGAATGGAAAGAGTTCTGTGGCATCTGACCATGATAAGGTTATGAAAAGGTGCTTTTTAGAAAAGTATTATAAACAAAATGAATACTTCATTCTAAAGTATTTAACTTTTGGAGACTGGTACTTGGTATCAGACCAAATGAGGTTTTGAAAATGTGTTTTTAAATTTGTACTTTGCATGATAGTTCTTTATTATGAAATATCATTTTTGTTATTCTTACTTTACAGTTAGTTGACATAATAACCATTATGTTTGTAGTTTTCGCTAATGCAAGGTTGGAAGACGAATCATTTATAAGTGTTACATAACGGTTGTTCCAAAAGAACTGACATTTTTGCCACTAAATAAATGACGGTTATTAACTACAACAATTTTTTTTTTATTTTCACAAATTCCGCCTCACAATATATAACGGTGTGCATAATTAACCATTACTTTGAAGCGTTATGCATCCTTGTGTGACCTCCATCTTGACATACATGATATTTATTAGTTGTAACCATTCTGTATTAGGCGTTATAAATGCCCAAATATGTAATAGTGATTGTCTTTTAAAATATTACCGTTTTATAAAAGAACCACCGAAATGGTGGCTGATTTAAGACATCCATTAAAATTGGATCGAGTAGACCGAGGTTCAAAACTTGTTTGGCTAAATTCTTTTAAAAATTTTTATACAACGCTTTGCAAATTATTTTAGGGGGTGTGGTAGATGACCCAACATAATTGATATTAAAAGGAGATCAATGCACGCCTTTAATTCTTTTCCCGGGATTTTTTTTTTTTTTTTTTTTTTACAAGACTTCACTTTGTGTGTGTTTCACTTATGGTGGAGGGAAGATTTTGGAGAAGAAGTTTATATTTTTTGGTCCATAATTCAATAATTATTCTTTTTGTTACTGTAAGGCGATTTCAAATATTTGACTTTCACATACTCAAACTCCACCCCACTTTTATTACTTAGTGAACTAGTTCCAAGTAGTTAATAAATTAATAATTATTAAATTAAAAAAAATACTGCTATTTTCTATATTAAATTACAATTTTTCTTATTCAATCCAGTCAAATTATAAACCATATAGTTTTTGTCCCAAAAAAATTAATGATCATATAGTTGCGGTTAACCCAAATTTACGGCTGTTTTAAAGGCCTATCTACGCTCACATTGACTATATAATTTATGCCACACCACGTTAACGATCCATGAATTCAATAGTGTTACTGTTCAATTAAAAAAGCGCAATTAAGAAATCTCGTAGGATGATATGATTAAAGATCCCCTTTCTCACTATCAAAAAAAAAAAAAAATCCCCTTTCTACTTCTTCTATACTATCCTTTTGGTTCTTAATATAAAACATATTTATTTAATTTGATTAGATTAAGAAAGGTGGTTAAGTATAGAAGACTTATTCAGTCCAGTCAAATTATAAATCATAACGTTTTTGTTCAAAAAAATTAATAATCATTTAGTTGCGGTTAACCCAAATTGGCGGCTATTTTAAACACCTATCTACGTTCACATTGACTATATAACTTATGCCACACCACGTTAACAATCCATAAATTCAATAGTGTTACTGTTAACTTAAAAAAGCGCAATTAAGAAGTTTCGTAGCAATATATGGTTAAAGATCCCCTTTCTACCTCTTCTATACTACATTACTATAAAATATCCTCTCTCTTTTTCCTTAACTTTATAAATTCTTAGATGAGTTAGATTATAGAAGATCGATAGGATTAAAGCGATTCTTACGACTTCAAACATATTTGCAGAGAGTCAAATTCTCATATTCACAATTGAATTAGGAAAGGAGCCTCTAATGCCCCTCTCCCCGAGTGGCTCCTCACTCTCAAATGTCTTCTGTATGCCCAAGCCCCAAATGTTTTTTTCCTGTGCGTTGTTTTCCCTCTTGATCATTAGATTATAAGAAAAATAAAGGCGCATTGATTTTTTTTTATATATTAAAAAATGGTGCAGTTTTTAATTTTTTTATGATTTTTTTTTTCAAAATAAAATCAATCAAAGCAATACAATTTCAAACAGAAAAAACTTAAAACTGCACCATTTTTTAGTTATAAGATATCAAGATGTCACTCATTTTATAAAGAATCTAACTAGCAATAGGGGAAAAAAATTGGAACACTATAACAATAGAAGAGGCATTAAAGAGCATTCGAGGATGGTGCAGTAGAGGTCCCTTATTACCCATATCACGTACTTATAATGTATGGCCAAATCTTTATTAATTAAAACTAACTTTTTGTTGAGAAATATGGATGCACACACACACACATGCAGACATTCACTTCTCATTTGAAATAATTATTAGTTTTAATTAATGCCGATGCAGGCAAGTTCATGCTGTCAGGACTTCAACTACTTGAACTTGTCATTATATTCTTGTTAAGCACTAAACAAAGACTTATTATAAATGGAGGGTCCACCCCTAAAATTTAAAAATGATAGTAATTACTTCACATTATTAGGTTCGAGGCCCAAACGTTCAAATGAAAGAAACAAATGAGGCCTTAGTCTTCCTAAGTCAAGCCTAAATGGATGTTGTAATGGGCAAATGGTTGAGAATGTGAAGAGCAAGATATGAATAGAGCAGGTAAAAAGAGTCAGGCCTAGCTGACCCTTCATGGCCCATTTAGGCCCGACTCAAGAAAAAAAGTCATTTTTCAAGGCCTGCCCCTTAAGTATATAGGCCAGGGCCGGCCTTACAGAGCTAAAGCTATTTTAATAATCTTTTACTATTTTTTTTAACTTTTTTAAAGAAATAAAATTACAACAATGAAAGTTCTAATTTAACATATAAATGTTGTCAAAATAAATGTGTAAGCGATATGCATCGTGCAACAAACAAACACAGTCACTAAGTCATAATCAAATGTAAACTATTATCCACACACCACAATTACAAATAATTAATGAGAAAAATTAACAAAATTAAAAATAATTCTTATAAATATGTCTTGACATGTGTAAGTAGTCAACAAAATAAATAACACAAGATACAAACAAAACAATCACTAGAAAATAAGTCAAAAAATACAAAATTAGTAAGAATACTTATGAAATAAGAAATATCTTTTATAAGTTTTAAATTTTTAGGATTCTTAATATAAGATGTTCTTATTACTTAACTCTAAAAAAGATAATAACAATTAAGTATATGTAACATTATTAACAAAGTATAAAAAACAAATTATATTATTATCATATAAATAATTTTTGTTAAAAAACATATGGGCCTAAAAGGCCCTGCCCCGGCCCTTGGCCCTACAGGGCCGGCCCTTTTAGGCCCTCAGCTCTATAGGGCTAGTCATTTTAAGCTCGCTTTCACTTTTAAGACAAAAATCTTACACCCAACCCTTATAAATTTAGGAACTAAACGGGGTGGCCTTATGAGCTCAGCTTGTTTTCTTGGCTCTAGATATGAACAGAACAATTTCAATGTGCAAATGGCCTAAGAGAGAGAGAGCCCAAATGTTCAAGAAGAATCCAGATTTGCACATAGTTGATATATTTAAAAGTATCACTACTATAGATTTGCGCAAAATAACTATACCCAAGAGATTATAAAGTTCTAAAACAAAATGAATGCGAAAGATATATTAAAAAGTATCACTACTCTAGATTGGCACATAGTTGATGCTCCATATTTAACTGTTTTTATGAAACTGTGAAAATTACAGAGGCAGAGTTAAAGGAATAAAATAGATAATGATTATTTAAAATGAATGTTAGGTATATGAGAAAATATTTGATGGTTTGATATAACCACCGTAATATATAAGTTTGGTTTTTTTGGGGGAAAACCCATTAATTACTTTATGGTTGTATCTAAAAATCCATTATATATATGCTACAAATATATGACGATTGTTTATCAAAACATTGTGAAAAATAAACCCATCATTTACTTGATGGTGGTATATAAGAAACCGTTATATATATGCTACTTATATATGACAATTGTTTATCAAAACACTAGGAAACTTAAATATTTGACAGTTTTTCAAAATAAATCATCAAATATATGGTTTCAAAATCTATCTTTGTGAACCCTATTCTCGCGATTTCAAAATTCCCACCATTTTTCCATGTGCTCATCAAATAGCTCTGACCACTCTTTTCTGGCATCCCCACTGTTATTTCCCTCTCTATTATTGTGAAAATCATGATTCTCCTCATTTGAAACTGATTTGAATGAGAAGTTATGGATTGTTCAAAGGTTTAAATTTGATTTGAGCTTGTTCTAGGTTTTGGATTCTTCGAAGCTTTGAAGTTCTGAGTTCTTCATGGCTGTTTTTGTGCTTTCATCCATTTGGATAAAGGTGAGAAATTTCTTCCCTTAATTGGAGTTAATGATTCGAACTTGATGCTACATTGATATATGCGTTATAGTTGATCTAGGTTTTGGGTTAATTGTCTTTACATTCCCCCATTGCTCTAACTACTACATTGGATTTTAACTAGCAAATACCTGCATGTGTATATGTAGATATATTTGGCCAGTCCTACATATATATTATTGCATTGGTTTGTACATCACTGCACATTATATTTAACTCTGTTTGAGAATTATAATTGGTGAAATTTGTTTTACTATGCCATGAAAATTGAAAGAAGTGAATTTATGAATTTTGAATCAAAGTGATCGAACTTGAAGTTCCATTTTTTTGTGTAGGCATTGCCGCTTACTATATTCTGGATGACATTTTGAGAATGTGGACCAATCAACACCATATCATTTCAGTCCCAATTACTTGATCACTTGCTAACTTCCTGGTGATCCCTTTTGCTGCAAGACTGATTTAGCCATTGGTTTGCTAAAATAAGACCAATTTCTAATTGTGCATGGTATACTTAGAAAATCCTATTTATAAACTGGTTTTCTCTACTAAAACTACACTTAGTTGAATTTTGATCCTTGCATTTCATTCGAATCACACTTTGAGCTGTATAGGATTTTTGGTTCACTGAAATTCTAATTTCTTAACACTTTGCATTGTGAAATAGATTTTTGCTTTGTGCATTGTTGTTGCATTTTTCAAAATGTTGCTAAACATGTTGAGTTCTGTTATGAGTTTAAATGGTTTAGTAAAGAGTGCAAGTGTACACTGTCATAAGTGTACACTGTCATAAATAAGTAATACAAAATAAAAGAGTACAAGTGTACACTGTCACTAGATATCAAAATGGATAATTTTAATTTTATTTAGTCGGTCGATTACTTGGTGATTGAGAGTATAAAATAAAATATTATTAAATATGAATGCAAATAATATGAAAAAAACTATGAGAAAAAACCCTATGGGTCATATTTCACTTAACAAATTTTGGATTGAATCACCTATCTATTATAGTCCAATTTATTCCATATAATTGATACCCAAATTTCCCTCATTTAATTACTAGTCTCTTCCAAGTTCAAGCAATTCTATAATTAATTATTGCTAATCCAATATATTCCTTTATGAATTCAGGCAATTAATCATGCATTAAAATTTATGAAACTCATTAAGACTACACAACTCATATAAATATATTCATATTTCATATGCAAGTTATGTCTTTAATTATAGGATCTACACACATGCATCTCCTTCCGGTCTCAACAATGAGACCGGAAGTGATTGAATAGTGGCTGGCATTTTTTTCCAGCAGATGAATAGTGAATTTGCTACAGTGACTGTCATCAGACTGCTATAGTGATTTTGCTACAGCCCCCTCGGGGGTCTGCTACAGTACCGACACTATAGTAAATATCCCTTTTTCAATCCCATCAGTCAAATTTTAGGTCTCTTTTCTTCACTTATTATGTGGCTATCAAAATAAAAACAACTAAATATTATCTTATAATAATTTACGCCAAAGTCATCATTTATTTATCAGTTACATCCAAATTCATTACATAATCTCAAATATCATCCACAAAATTATCATACAATGGAAAATAAATATGCAAATATTTTCCTTATCAAATTCCTCCACACTTATCAAATTATCATATAATGGACAAGAAGTGACTAATAAGTGCTTCCCAACAAAATTAGAAGTGTTAAGTCATAAGCAAGAACACAATTGAAAAAAAAAAAGAGATCATAGTATTCATAAATCAATCAAAATATAAAATGGTAACTTTATTTGAAAATGAATGAACTGAGTTCGTAATTGTGATGCATTCTCTCAATCTCTCAAGTGTTTAAGCGTAAGTGTTTCACTCAAATTCAACTGAAAAAATTGCACTACCATAGGCTTGCTAAAAATCTCAATCTCCACTACCTAATTTACGTGCATAATTCAAATCAAAAGGACTTATTGAAGGTTGTAATGAGGTCAAGGTAAAAGGAATGTAAAACATAATATGAAGGGCTACATTTAAGAAATAGAGCAATTGAAAAATGGGCCAACTTATGAATAAATTTGTCTCATCACAACAACCCATAATTTTAATTTAAATGATCAATATCTTTCTCTCTCTCTCTCTCTTTATTTTTTACTCTGCAACTCTAGAGTTGATGATATATATACCCTCACACTTGTCAAAAGTCTATTTCACAAAAATTTCAAATGCTCTACTAGTCTTCTGAATTAGGTAAAAACACTTGATATATCATTAAAGCACATGTTAATGGGTTAAGAATAAAGAAACAGTCAATTAGGCTCAAAGGGGCTTATCAACGATATTGTTGCATGGTTGGTTATTTGGCTCTGGCTAAAGAAAGAAAATAAATGCCTTTATCATTTTTTTAATATGCATGTGAAATGTAATCTCAACCAGATTTAAAGCAAGTTCTTGAGTGACAACTTAATAGGTGAATATCACATACAAGAGAAATAATCATTATCAATCAAATAGGCTCAAAAGCTCACAGTCAAGAGTTTTCAAACTCAACTCATCTAATCTCAAAATTCTTCACCAATCCCAACAATCGGTTGTTCAATGCTATGAAATCTCTAAATTCAATTGATCCATACTTAAAACTTATATACTTCTTAAGATCATTAAAAAACACAGAAACATGATGATTGTTTTTTTACACTTTTTTTTACATAAGATGAAACCAAAAAAAAGACATGCAGCTAATAAAATGCATAAAATGTGTCTCAAGAGTTAAGAATAACTCCTTACTCTGCCATTTTTTCACACCCCATGCATCTAATGGTTTTGCTAAATAACTAATGTTTTTTACTATTCCACCCCAAATCTAAATCAAACATTGTACTCAATATCTTCTAAAGCTTAGAGAATTTTTTTTTAACATAAACACACAATAAGGTAAACCAAAATGCTAAGAGTAAAACAAAAAGATTAGGAAAGTTACAACCGAAGAGTGGTATTTGGATTCTACTTCTAATTGCTATATGAAGATTGCCCACCTATTTGCTTGACTAATAGATATGGTTTAGGTTATAGGTTTATAATTGATCGACCAGCTGATCAGTAGTTGGTGAAGAAATTATGGAGTGGAGAGTCGCTTGGGGTATGAATCCTATTTCCACAGCATGATCAAAAAAAATACAATAGTTCATCATAAACACCATTAACATTTAACAAGCCTAATGGCTTTTTATGTGAAAGTTTAGTTTATCCAAATATACAATGCTAGAAATCCCATCCAAAGTCTCCAAACCAATGGGGTAGAGCGATAAAAGCTTCAGCACGTACGGTATAACATACGTCCCATTCATTCAGGTAAGCTTGAAACCTGTAACTCTTGTCATAAGGAAAAGATGTGGCCATCTAACTCCTTCACCTTCAGACTCAAACCCTTGCTTCCTTTAATGGTTGCAGCAATGGCCATACTTCGCCTTAGGCCCTGGATTCCTCCCCTGTATACAAAGTTGATCTTTCTAGCAACTAATACATTGCCAAGTTCTTGTGCGGCAGTTAGAAGCTATCCATCCTTTCCAAATGAGTTTCACCACAAATGTAGATAGATTTAAATCTACATTTTGGTGTGATACCATTTTTCTCTTCTTTTCTCTCAGACATTTTGTGTTTACAAATGGAAGAATGCTTATTTATAATACAAAACAACGACAAAACGATCATACAAATCACACATTTTTCAAAAAATTTTGAAAAATTTTCTAACACAAATGACCTGTAAGCCATTACATGAAGAAATTAAACAAAATGAGTAAAGAAAGTCAAAAAGTTACTAAAAAGATAAGACAATTTAGACAAAAGCATGATTATGTACAGTACGTGTGACTGTGGCTCACATTTTCCTCTAGTTTTACGACCAGTAACGGTTTAAACATGTTTTATGAATAGAGGATTTGCTTCTTATCCAATTTTCTTATAAACTGGTAAACAGGGTCTTTTAAAGTCGGATTGCTAAAACAATAGCTCTCTTTTTCTTTTTTAAATATATCCATTAAATTGAGAAGAATACAATGAACATTACCACTCAGGTGTGTTTCAAGAGTTTGAATGATATCATCTAATGACTCCTTACTCAGTCCATCCTTTATAAATTTAATTTTATCTTCTCGATCTATAGAAACCATACCTTTGCTCTTTCAGTACTGATCATATGTCCACGTTGCACATTTATGGCAAACCTTCATTCTTTTAGCTTTTCTCTTTCGGGAGTAAGAACTTCTTCCCATTCTTGGCATAAGTTAATAATTGACTTATGAGTCTCACCTACTAAATGTACCTTAGCTTCATTGATCTAGCGTACATCCTCAGGAAGGCCCAAACGCTTGAATTATCTTTATTCTCTCAGGTCGACAGCTATAGATCTTAAGCACTTCTTTGGGAAGAGTGGGGAACTTGTTTTTAAGCTTTACAAGAGATTTCTCCATGTTAATTTGAAATGAAAATGATGAAAACTAAAACTTTTGATGTGATGCAGTGTGCTTCAGTGAGTAAGAAAGGAAAACAAGTTTTGGGTTGTATCCCAAATAGCCGCCTTTCTTTAATGTCTTTAGCTAGACAAAAACCAAACCAATTGACCCTTTATATATTATATATATATATATATATTACTAGAAGGAGGGCTTACTTGTTGGTTCCTCAAATGTTATGACATTTTTTAAAGTGTTAAGTGCACGGTCATTGTACTCTTTCAGCCTTTGCCCATTCACTTTGAATTTTCAATTACCATCTTAAATCTCCACAACTCCATATGGCCATATTTGAATCACAGTAAAAGGTCCTGACCACCTTGATCTTAGCTTTCTTTAAAAGAGCTTTAACCTTGAGTTATATAAAAGCACTTTTTGTCCTAGTATGAATTCTCTCCTCAAAATTCTTCTGTCATGCCATATTTTTGTCTTCTCCTTGTATAACTTGGAATTTTCATAAGCTTGTTGTCTAAATTCTTTAAGCTCGTTGGAGAAGTCTCTTCTCACCAGCTACCTTTAAGTCCAAATTTAAGGCTTTTGTTACCGAATATGCTTTGTACTCCATTTTTATTAGAAGATGACATGGTTTTCCATAGACCAATTGATATGGGGATGTACTAATTAGTGTATTGAAGGCAGTTCTATAAGCCTAAAGTGTATCATCTAATTTCTGTGACCAGTCCTTCCGATTGGAATTCACCGTGTTCTCTAAGATCCATTTTAGTTATCTGTTTGAGATTTCCACTTGCTCACTAGTTTGTGGATGATATAGAGTTGCAATCTTATGAGTTACTCCATATTTAGTTAACACCGATTGAAGCTGTTGATTGCAAAAATGTCCTACATCATTGATAATAGCTTTAGGCACTCCAAATCTTGTAAAAATATTTTTCCTCAAAAACTTCACAACTACTCGAGAATAATTTGTAGGAAATACAGCTACTTCAACCCACTTGGATACATAATCAACAGCTAATAATATAAATTGATTGCTAAATGAGGATGGAAAGGACCCCATAAAATCAATCCCCCAAACATCAAATAGCTCAACTTCTAAGATGTTAGTTAAGGGGCTTCATGTCTCCTTGAGATATTTCCCATTCTTTGACATTTGTCACAGGTTGTCACAATTCTGTAGATGTCCTTGAAGACTGTAGGCCAGTAAAACCTAGATTGAAGGACTTTAGTAGCTGTTTTATATGCTCCAAAATGACCACCATATGGGGATGAATGGCAGTGATTTAAGATGCTGGTCATTTCTTCTTCAGGAACACATCACTTGATAATTCAATATGGGCATTGTTTGTATAAGAACGGATCCTCCCAAAAATAATGCCTTACATCAGCCAGAAACTTCTTCTTTTGCACTTTAGAAAGTTCATAAGGCATTACTCCACTTGCAAAATAATTTAGAAAATCAGCATACCAAGGGGTGGGTTCTGATTGCATGACAAAGAGTTGTTCATATGTGAAATTCTCCTTAATTAGTGATTCTTGTTTTTGTTCCAACAGCTCTAATCGAGAAAGATGATCCACAATAAGACTTTTGATCCCTTTTTTGTCTTTGATCTCTAAGTTAAATTCTTATAGTAGAAGCACCTATCTGATCAATATGGGCTTATCGTCTTTCTTCTCCATCAAGTATTTAATTGATGAGTGATCCGTCCAGACAATGACCTTTGACCCGATCAAGTAAGCTTTGAATTTGTCAAATGTAAATACTACTTCTAAGAGTTCCTTTTCTGTTATTTCATAATTCAGTTGTGCTTCTGAGAATGTCCTACTAGCATAATAGATGGCATGAAAGACCTTGTCCTTTCTTTGGCCTAAAGCATATCCAACTGTATAATCACTGTATCACACAACATTTCGAATGGAAAGTTTTAATCTGGAGCTATGATAACTGATGTAGAAGTCAAGGCACTTTTTAGAGTTTAGAAGGTTAATAAGCACCCCTCATTAAACACAAAGGGAGTATTTTTCTCCAACAGCATGCAAAGTGTCTTTGTGATTTTTGAGAAGTCTTTGATGAATCTTTTATAGAAGCCCACATGTCTTAAAAAACTCTGAATGCCCTTGATTGAAGATGGAAGTGGTAGCTTTTCAATTCTTTCATTCTTCGCTCGGTCCACTTCAATGCATCAATCAGATACCTTGTGACCTAGCACGATTCCTTCTTTCACCATGAAATGGCATTTCTCCCAATTTAAGACCAAATTTGTCTCCACACAATGTTGCAAGACTTTTGTCAGATTTGAAAGACCATGTCAAATGATTCTCTAAAAGTTGAGAAATCATCTATGAACACCTCAATGAACCTTTCCACCATATCTGAAAAGATCGCCATCATACTCCTTTGAAATGTTGTTGGTGTATTATATAGACCAAATGGCATCTCTCTAAAGGCAAAGGTACCATATGGACATATAAAAGTTGTTTTCTCTTTATTCTCAACTGCAATTATAATTTGATTATATCCTGTGTACCCATCCAAAAAACAATAATAGGCTTTCCCAGCTAGTCTGTCCAGCATCTGGTTTATAAATTATAGAGGGAAATGATCTTTTCTAGTGGCTTTATTGAGCTTTCTATAGTTGATGCACACTCTCCATCCAGTCACTGTTCATTATGGATTCAGTTCATTATTCTCATTAGGAACTACTGTCATTCCACCTTTCTTTGGCATAACTTGAATCAGACTTACGTATTGATTATTAGAGATTGGGTAGATTATACTAGCATCTTGCTATTTTATTGCCTCCTTTCTCACCACCTCCTTTATATTCAAATTGATTCTTCTATAATGCTTGATTGATGGCTTGTCCTCCATCAAGATCTTATGTATACAAATTGATGGATTAATCCCTCTTATATCAGCTATTGACCATCCAAATGTTGTTTTATACTCCCTTAAAACTCTTAATAACTTTTCTTTTTCATCAGGAGTAAGAACTGCAGAGATGATTACTAGTAATGTTGAATTTCCTCACAGATAAGCATACTTCAAGTAGGATGGCAGTGCTTTCAACTCCATTATTGGTGATTTATCTATTGTTGCTATCGGCTTACTTGGCCTTCCCCCCAAATCTTCAAATGGTTTCTTGATAAAAATTGGGGAATTTATTTCAAGGTACCAAATGTGCTCCAAGACTTTATGATTTGAAGATTTTGATACATCTACCATTCCCATTACTAATGGTTGATCTAAACAGATTTCGTTCACCACATCTTTTACACAGCTTGTCACTGTATCTACTCTATAACAGGTGTCACCTTCATCTGGAAAGGACAAAGCCTTGAAAATGTTTAAGGATACTTGATTATCTTGAACTTACAAGGTTAACTTCCCCTATTGAACATCTATTAACGCTCTCCTAGTTGATGGAAATGGCCTCCAAAGAATGATAGGAATTTTTTGGTCTTCTTCCATGTCGAGCATTATGAAATCAGTTGGAAATATGAGTTTGTCCACCTTCACCAGAACATCTTCTAAGATACCCTCAAATGTTTTATTGAGTGGTTAGCTAAAAGTAATGAAATTATGGTCGGCTTTACCTCTCGAAGACCGAGTTTATTGTAGACAAATATAGGCATGAGGTTTACACTTGCTCCAAGGTCATAAAGTGATCTTTCAAAGTGACATTGACCTATAATGCAAGGTATGTAAAAGCTTCCTGAATCATTCAGCTTTGGTGGTAACTTATTTTGTAAAATAGCACTGTACTCTTCAGTAAGTGTAATTATCTCAAATTCCTCATGCTTACGCTTATTGAAGAGAATATCTTTCATGAATTTCACATAGTTGGGTATTTGGGCCAGAGTGTTTGTAAAAGGAATGTTGATATATAACTTTTTGAAAACCTTTAGAAACTTGCCAAACTACATGTCTAGCTTTGCCTTTACAAGTCTATAAGGATATGGAATTGGTGGTACATATGGAGGAGGATTATCTCGAATGCTGATTATGCTTGGTAGTACTTCATCCTCCTTTAGTTTTTGTGCTTCCTCCTTTTGTTCTTCATCACTTTCTTTCTTTTCTCTGTCAATCTTCTTTTTAATTACAGGATCTTTTAATTGTTTCCCACTCCTTAGTGCAGTGGCCTACACATACTCTCTTAGGTTTCTTTCTGTGTCACTTGGTAGAGTTCTCAGTTGTTCTGAATTCAAAAAATTTGCAATTTGGCCCATTTAGATCTCCAAGTTCTTTATTGAGGCTTCTTGGCTTTTGAGTGTTGTGTCGGTCCTAGCCATGAATTGAGATATATTCATAGTTAGTTGAGCCAGTGCATCTTCCACATTTACTTTCTGCTGTCATGGATTTGGTTATTGAAGAGCTTGTTGCTAGTAGTTTCCTTACTGCTTGAACATATTTTGATTATTCCTCCGACCAAAGTTTGGATGATTTCTCCAAACTGGATTATAGGTGTTTGAGAATGGATCATTTCTTTGATTTCAGATGTAATAAGCTTGCTCCAGTATGAACAAGTGTCCTTCTTAACATTGCATACCTACTTGAGGTTCTCCATATTGATCATAGGTTTCAGCAGGAATGGTGATTACATTTGCTTGTTCGTCAATGAGCTCACTTGATTAGATATGGATGCAACTTGAGAAGACAAAGTTGTAAGGACATCTAGCTTGTGCAGACCAAATACATTCTTTGAACTGTTACATTTAGAAGGCAATTAGTATGCATTGGTTACCATCTCCTCAATTATATTATAGGCATCATCTAGACTTTTTCTCATTAAAGATCCTCCAGCTACAACATCTACAAGAGTTATGGATATATGTGTCATCCCATTATGGAAAGTTTACTGTTGCCAGTAATCTGGTAACCCATAATAAGGACTGTTACGAGTGTAAATGGTCTATTAAAAAGTGCAAGTGTACACTATTGTACACAAGTACTCTAGAAATGAGTGGAGTATCATTTCTACGAGGATTGACTACTAAGTACCAAAATTCAAAATCTTAATTATATTATGTTGATTGATTTGTTGGTGATTGAGATTATAAAATTAAAAATGATTAAATATAAATGAAAATGGTATGAAAACAACTATGAGAAAAAATCATAGGGATTAAATTTCACTTAACAAATTTTAGATTGAATCACCTATCTATTCTAGTCCAATTTATTCCACATGATTGATAGCTGAGTTTCCCTAATATGAGGCCTACAAGAAGCAAATACAATGAATGAAATTAACTCTAAGATGGTGTGTTTCCTTATGTCTTGAGCTCCTCTATTTATAGATGGAGGGGGTGCAAAAATTTCCAAGAAATTTGGGCATACATCTTGACCTTAATCCTTCAACATTGACCTTGTGGCTGCCATACTTATTGATTGCAGCCTAATTTTGACATTCAAGACTGTTGTAGAATTTCAACATGTGATCTTCATGAACGTTGTAGCTCTGGATCTTAGCTTGAAGACACAACTAGAAGCTCCCCATTTCAACCTTTACAGCTCAAGTTATGGTCAAATTAGTTGGCAAAGGTCAATCAGGGACAAATTCACATTCTCAACTTCTTAGCAAATTCAAAACCCTTGAAGTCAAAACTGGGCGTTGGGCTCAACATAAAAGTTGTAAAGCTTTTTATTAGCTTTTTATCTATATAAAGAATATCCCAATCCGACATCTAGAGCTCCAGATATTGCCCAAATACCAAAACATGGTCAAATTTAGTATTTTTTAAGAAATTCTATTTTATGTCAAAATTAATATTTATTTATCAATTGCACCCAAATTTATTAAATTAAGCTCAAATGTCATCCACAAAATCATCATATAAGAAAAACTAAATATATAAATATTTTACTTACCAAATTTCCCCACACTTAGCTCTTGGACGTTCTTAGACAACAATGAGTGACTAATAAGTGCTTCCGAAAAAATCAGAAGTGTCAAGTCATAAGCAAGAACACAATTGGAAAATAAAGAGATCATAGTATTCATGAATTAATGAAAATATAAACTGGTAATTTTATTTGAAAATGAATGAACTGAATACGTAATTGTGACTCATTCTCTCAATCTCTCAAGTGTTTAAGGGTAAGTGTTTTGCTGAAATTCAACCAAAAAAAGTGTACTACCATAAGCTTGCTAAAAATCTCAACTTCACTACATAATTCACATGCATAATTCAAATCAAAAGGTTTTATTAAGGGTTGTAATGGGGTTAGGGTAAAAAGAATATAAAACATGATATGAAAGGCTACACTTAAGAAATTTAATAAAGCAATTGAAAAATGGGGTACTTATAAATAAATTTATCTCATCACAATAACTCACAATTCGATATTATCAATGGTATAATGGGCTTATCAATGGTATAATTGCAAGGTTGGCTATTTAGCTCTGACTAAAAAAATAAATTCCTTTATCATTTTTAAATGTGCATGTGAGATGTAATTTCAACTAGATTTAAAGCAAGTTATAGAGTGACAACTTAATAGGTGAATATCACACATAAGAGAAATAATCATTATAGGCTCAAAAGCTCATGGTTATAGGCTTTCAAATTCAGCTAATTCAATGTCAAAATTCATCACCAATTGCAATAATCAGATGTTTATTCATGCTATGAAATCTCTAAATTCAATTAATCAATACTCAAAACTTATATACTTCTTAAGATCATTAAAAAGCACTTAAATAGGACAATTTTTTTGAATTTTTTTCTTTTGTTTAATTAATATTTTAGATGGAACGAAAAAAATATGCAACTAATAAAATGCTTCTCAAGAGTTAAGAATAACTCCTTACTCTGCCATTTTTTCCACACACCATACATCTAATAGCTTTTACTAACTAACTAATTTTTTTTACTACTCCTCCCCCAACCTAAATCAGACATTGTCTTCAATGTCTTCTAAAGCTTAGAGAAAGTTTTTTTAAACATAAACACACAATAAAATAAACCAAAATGCTAAGAGTAAAACCAAAAGATTAAGGAGAGTTACAATCGAAGAGTGGTGTCTACATTCTACTTCTGACTGCTATTTGAAGATTGCCCACCTATTTTGATTGACTAGTAGATCTGGTTTAGGTTCATAGCTTTATAGTTAATGAGCAGCTGATTAGCAATTGGTGCAAAAATTATGGAGTGGTGAGTCGCTTGGGGTATGAATCCTATTTCTACAGTATGATTAAAAATAGATAACAAATCATCATAAAAACCATTAACATTTAACAATCCTAATAGCTTTTTGTGAACGTTTAATTTAGCCTAATATGCAACACTACAAATCTCATCCAACATCTCCAAACCACCAGCTAGAGCGATGAAAGCTTGAGCATGGTAAAACATTCGTTCCATTCATTCAGGAAAGCTTGAAACCTGTAACTCTTGTCCTAAGGAAAAGGTATGATCTTCCAACTCCTTTACCCTTACACTCAAACCCTTTTCCATTAATGGATATAGAAATGGTCATACTTCCCCTTAGGCCCAAGATGCCTCAGTCGTATACAAAGTTGATCTTTTTGGCAACTAATGCAATTCCAAGTTCTTTTGTTGCAGTTAGCAACTCTCTATCCTTGCATTATTTAGTTTCATAGAAAACACAGATATATGTAAATCTATATTTTTGTGTGATACCCTTTTTCTCTTCTTTTCTCTTGGACCATTTGTGTTTACAAGTGGAACGGTGCATATTTATAAGTAAAGAGTGCATATTTAGAAGTAGAAGAGTGCATATACATAATACTAAAACAACAACAACCAGATCATGCAAATCACGTATTTTTCCAAAAAAAAGTTTTTGACATGAATAACCGATAGGCCGTTGCATGAAGAAATTAAACAAAATGAGTAAAGAAAGTCAAAAAGTTACTAAAAAGATAAGATAGATTAGACAAAAGCATGATTATGTATAGTAATTGTGATTTTGGCTTATATTTTCCTCTAGTTTTACGTCCAGTAATGATTTAAACACTTTTTATGAATTGAGGACTTGCTTCCCATCCAGTTTTCTTATAAACTAGCAAATAGGGTCTTTTAACGTCAGATTCCCAAGAAAGTAGCGCTCTTTTACTTTGTTAAATATGATTAGTAAATCAAGAAGAATACAATGAACACCACCACTCGAATGTGTCTCAAGAGTTTGAATGATATCATCCAATGACTCCTTACTCAATCCATCCTTTATGAATTCAATTTTATCTTCTCAATTTATAGAAACCATACATTTGCTCTTATAGCGCTGATCACATGTCTATCTTGCACATTTATGGCAAACATTCATTCTTTTAGCTCTTTTCTTTTTGGAGTAAGAACTTCTTCCTATTTCTAGCATAGGTTTAATAAATGATGTATGAACCTCACCTTCTAAATGTGCCTTAGCTTCAATGACCCAACGTACGTCCTCAGGAAGGCCAAAAAACTTGAATATCTTCATTCTTTCAAGTCGACAGTGTTAGTGCAAGCTTTTCACCCAAGAGGGGGGGTGAATTGGGTGATAATAAAAATTTATGATAAGACAAATAAAACTGAAAACCAATAAGGAGAAGATTAAAGTGTTAGGAAAATTTCACCGAGCTATACGTCAGGAGTTATACTGGTTCGGTCAAATTCACAATGACCTACATCCAGTTCACAGACAGAATCTGTGCCTTCACTATACTTTCCAAGATTCAATGGGTTCTAGGCACCTCGTACACAGCGATCTATTCCTCACTTTGAATACTCGCTCCCCCTTACACCACGTAAATTGATGCCCAACTTAAGGTCCCACAACCTTAAGATATCTCTCAAACAAGTGTATTAAATCAATGAATGTTCTCTCTTATAGAGTTGGTAATGTAAACACTGAAGCGTATTAAAACAAATGAGTAAGAGCTCAGAAAATGAATATTCGTCAGTTCGGTAGTTCAGTATCTTGACTCCTGATTTGAATGCTTTTGCTATTTGTAGTTGGAGAGATTTTAATGACCGTTGGAGGCATTCTGTTTTCCCGTTACTCACTGAGCATTACTTGGAACATTCTTTATGTTATTTGGATATAGCCGTTGAGGTGAAGAGAATGCGTTGGTAGAGACTCAGAGAGCATTTAATGTCTCTGACACAGTTTATCTACTTTTCTTGGAATTAAGATATCTAAAGGGTTAAACTCCTAAAACTTGCTTTGAGAACGTTAATCATGAGAGAAAATGATAATGAACAAGATTAATGAAAGTACACAATGATCTTGTGAAATTGTAGACTTAGATTAGATGCTCTATTTTATATGAAGAACAAATATTCGAAAACTATCATAATTATCAGGATAATTTGACTCTTTTTAGATAACACATTATTCGAATACCTTCTTCTTTATTCGGATAATATTTGAGATTTTACACTAAGACTATTCAAATAGTTGATATACCTATTCGAATAGTGATCTCTTGAATATAAGAAGGATTATCCTGATACTTTAGCGATTATTCGAATACTTGATTCTAATTTGATCAAGAAATAATTTCCTTTCAGCTTTCTATATTATTCGAATAGTTTTCTTGCTATTTGAATAATTTCTCATCTTAATCTCATAGTCTTAGTTTTGAAATGCTATTCGAATATTAATAACACTATTCGAATAGTGTCTTTACTATTCGAACAGTCTTCATGTTATTCGAATAACAAAATGTGAAAAACCTTTGAACGTACAAAGTAATATTATGATAATGATTATACTATTCGAATAGTTATACTATTATCTGGATAATGCATTTGAAACTCACTTTGGGAAATATAAGCACTAATCGAATAACGTGCAAGCTATTCGAATATTTTTAGTTCAGAAAACCTTTCAACTATTATATTAGTTCATACTTATCAATAGTCAAGGACTATTCGAATAATACAACTATTTATCAGTGTATCATTATTTGAATAGCGTATGCATTATCATGATAACTATCTGTCTATCCGAATAGTCTAAGAGTTATCAGAATATCAGCTAATGAAAACTGAGTAACAGTATTCGAATAGTAAGTATACTATTCAAATACTTTCTTAGCAAAAACTTGTGAATGAAAATGCAGAGACAAATTAAACTAAACTTAGGTTTGTTATCATCAAAACTCTGAATCTAACAGACAACTATAGATCTTCCTAAGCATATCTTTAGGGAGAGTAGGGAACCTATTTTTAAGCTTTACAAGAGATTCCTCCATATTATCTTGAAATGAAAGTGATAAGGACTAAAATTTTTAATGCAGTGTAGTGTGTTCCAATAAGTAAGAAAGAGAAATGAGCAAGGAAAAGAAGTTTTGGGTTGCCTCCCAAATAGCCACCCTTCTTTAACGTCTTTAGACAGACAAAAATCAAACCAATTGTCTTTTTTTGTATATTTTTTTACTAGAAGGAGGGCACCTGTTGGTTCCTCAAATATGATGACAGTTTTCAAAGTGTTGAGTGTACCATCATTATAATCCTTTAACCTTTACCCATTCACTTTGAATTTTTGATCACCATCTTGAATCTCCATAGCTACATATAGCCATACTTGAATCACAGTAAAAGATCCTGATTACCTTGATCTTAGCTTTCCTGGAAAGACCTTTAACCTTGAGTTATATAAAAGCACTTTTTGTCCCAAAGTGAACTCTCTCCTCAAAATTCTTCTTCATGCCACAGTTTTGTCTTCTCCTTGTATAACTTGGCATTTTCATAAGCTTGTTGTTAGAATTCTTCAAGCTCATTGAGTTGGAGAAGTCTCTTCTCACTAGCTACTTTTCAGTCAAAATTTAAGGCTTTTATGGCCCAATATTCTTTGTGCTTCATTTCTACTGGAAGATGGCATGCTTTTCCGTAAACCGATTCATATGGGGATGTACTAATTGGTGTCTTGAAGGTAGTTCTAAAAGCCCAAAGCACATCATCTAGTTTTTGTGCCCAGTGCTTCCGATTAGAATTCATTATCTTTTCTAAGATCCATTTCAATTCCCTATTTAAGATTTCCACTTGCTCGCTACTTTGTGGATGATATAGAGTTACAGCCATATGAGTTACTCCAAGTTAGCTAACACTGATTGAAGTAATTGACTGCAAAAGTGCTTTCGTCCATCGCTGATAATAGCTCTAGGCACTCTCCTCAGAATCATTTGTAGGAAAAGCAGCTGCTTCAACCTACCCGGAGACATAGTCAACAGCTACTAAAATGAACTGATTGTTAAATAAGGATGGAAAAGGCCCCATAAAATCGATCCCTCATACATCAAAAAGCTCAAATTCTTAGATGTTAGTTAACGAGGGTTCATGTCTCCTTGAGATATTTTCCATTTTTTAACATTTGTCACAGGTTGCCACAATTCTGTTCGCGTCCTTGAAGAGTGTAGGCTAGTAAAATCATGATTGAAGAACTTTACTAGGTGTTTTATTTGCTCCAAAATGACCACCATATGAGGATGAATGGCAGTGATTTAAGATACTGGCCATTTCTTCTTCAGGAAATATCGCCTTATAATTCAATCTGGGTATTATTTATATAAGAATGGATCCTCCCAAAAGTAATGCCTTACATCAACCAGAAACTTCTTCTTTTGCACTTTAGAAATTTCATAAGGTATTACTCCACTTGCTAAGTAATTTACAAAATAAGTGTACCAAGGGGTAGGCTGTGATTGCATGACAAAGAGTTACTCATCTAGGAAATTCTCCTTAATTGGTGATTCTCTCTTTTGTTTAGATGGCTTTAACCGAGAAAGATGATTTACAATGAGATTCTCGGTTCCTTTTTTTGTTTTTGATCTCCAAGTTAAATTCTTGTAATATAAGCACCCATCAGATCAATCTGGGCTTAGCATCTTTCTTCTTAATCAAGTATTTGATTGCTGAATGGTCTACCCAGACAATGACCTTTGACCCGATCAGGTAGGCTCTGAATTTATCAAATGTAAATACTACTGCTAAGAGCTTTTTTTCATTTGTTGCATAATTCATCTGTGCATCTAAGAGCATCTTGCTAGCATAATAGATGGCATGAAAGGCCTTATCTCTTCTTTGGCTTAAAATAACTCCAACTGCATAATCACTTACGTCGCACATCATTTCGAATGGAAGGTTCCAATCTGGAGCTATGATAACCAGTACAGAAGTCAAGGCACTTTTTAAAGTTTGGAAGGTTGACAAGCACTCCTCATTAAACACAAAGGGAGTGTCTTTCTCTAATAGCATGCAAAGTGGCTTTGTGATTTTTGAGTAGTCCTTAATGAATCTTCTATAAAAGCCCACATGTACTAAAAAACTCTGAAAGCCCTTGATTGAGGAGGGAGGTGGTAGCTTTACAATTGTTTTAATCTTGGCTTGGTCCACTTCAATGCCTTGATCAGATACCTTGTAACCTAGCATGATTTCCTCTTTTACAATGAAATGGCATTTCTCCCAATTTAAAACCAAATTTGTCTCCACACAATGTTGCAAGACTTTTGTCAGATTTGAAATACCATGATCAAATGATTCTCTAAAAACTGAAAAATCATCTATGAACACTTCACTGAACATTTGCACCATATATGAATAGATCGCCATCATACTCCTTTGAAATGTTGCTAGTGTATTACATAAACCAAATGGAATATTTCTAAAGGAAAAGGTATTATATGGACACGTAAAAGTTATTTTCTCTTAATCCTTCAGCTCAATTATAATTTGATTATATCCTATGTACCCTTCCAAAAAGCAATTATAATTTGTTCACTGCATCTTTTAAGCAGTTGGTCAATGTATCTACTCTATAACAGGTGTCACCTTCATCTAGAAAGGACAATGCCTTGAAAATGTTGAATGGTACTTGATTATCTTGAACTCACAATGTTAACTTCTCTTGTTGCACATCTATTAACATTCTCCGAGTTGCTAGGAATGGCCTCCCAAGAATGATAGGAATTTCTTGGTATTCTTCCATATTGAGTATTATAAAATAAGCGGGAAACATGAGTTTGTACACCTTCACCAGAATATCTTCTAAGACACCCCTCAGATGTTTTATTGATTGTCAGCTAGAAGTAATGAAATTGTGGTCAGCTTCACCTCTCCAAGATCGAGTTTATTGTAGACAAATAGAGGCATGAGGTTTACACTTGCTCCAATATCACAAAGTGCTCTTTCAAAGTCATATTGACCTATAGTGCAAGGTATGCAGAAGCTTCCTAGATCTTTCAACTTTGGTGGTAACTTCTTTTGTAGAATAGCACTGCACTCCTTAGTCAGTGTAATGGTCTCAAATTCCTTAAGTTTACGCTTATTTGATACTATTTCTTTCATGAATTTTGCAAAATTGGGCATTTAGGCAAGAGCGTCTGCAAAAGGAACGTTGATATGAAACTTTTTGAACACTTCTAGAAACTTGCCAAACGGCTTGTCTAGCTTTGCCTTTACAGGTCTTTAGGGGTATGGAATTAGTGGTACATATGAAAGAGGATTATTTGGAAAGTTGATTCTTCTTGGTACCACATCATCCTCCTTTGGTTTTTGTGCTTCCTCTTTCTATTCTTCACTTTCTTTCTTTTATCCATCAATCTTCTTTTTAATTATAGGATCTTTCAATTCTTTCTCATTCCTCAGTGCTACAGCCTTCACATGCTCTCTTGGGTTTCTTTTGGTATCACTTGGTAGAGTTTCTGGTTGCTTAGAATTCAGCATATTTGCCATTTGGCCTATCATATCTTCAAGTTCTTTATTGAGGCTTCTTGGTTTTTGAGTGTTACGTTAGTCCTATTTGTGAATTAAGATGTATTCATGGTTAATTGAGCCAGTGCATCTTCCACATTCACTTTTTGTTGTGCTGGATTTGTTTGGTGAAGTGCTTTTTGGTAGTAGTTCCCTTAATTCTTAAACGCATTTTGATTATTCCTCCAACCAAATTTTGGATGATTTCATTAGCCTGGATTGTAGGTATTTGAGAATGAGTCATTTCTTTGATTCTTAATGTAATGAGCTTGATACGACATGAATAGGTGTCATTCTTGACTTTGCGTGTTCACATGAGGTCCTCCACATTGATCACAAATTTCAGTAGGAGTGTTGATTGCATTTGATTGGGTTGTTAATGAGCTCACTTGCTTGGATATAGATACAACTTGAGAAGATAAATTTGTAAGGATATTTAGCTCATGCACTCCAAGTGCTTTCTTTGAACTATTATGTTCAAAAGGCCATTGTTATGCATTAGTTGCCATCTCCTCAAGTAGATTGTAGGCATCATCTAGAATTTTTCCCATTGAAGATCATCCAGCTGTAGCATCTACAAGAGTTCTAGAGGTATGTGTCATCCCATTATAGAAAGTTTGCAATTGCTACCAATCTTGTAACCCAAAATGAGGGCATCTCCTCAGCAACTCCTAGTATCTTTCCTAGGCTTCATAGAGGATTTCTAGTTCATCTTGGGTAAATGAGGTAATTTCATTCCTCAATTAAGCAGTTTTCCTTGAAGGAAAGTATTTTTCCAAAATTTCTATGCCAGGACAACCTATGTAGTTATGCTTTCCATTGGTAGCAAGTGTAACCAGCTCTTAGCCTTATCCTTGATTGAGAAAGGGAAAAGTCTAAGTCTAATGGCATCATCAGTAACACCATTATGCTTGAATGTGTTACAGATTTCCATGAAGCTGGCTATTGTGTGTTGGGATCTTCAATTGTTAAACCACCAAACTGATTCGCTTGCACCATCTGGATAATTGCAGGCTTGATTTCAAAGTTGTTGTTAGCTACCACTGGTAGTTTTCTGATTTCAGAAGTTGTCCCCATGATTGTTGGTGTTGCAAATTCATGGAGTGTTTTGGTATCTGTTGTTTCTCTATCCTGATTTGCCATCAGATTTCTTAGGATTGAAGTAGACTAGTTTTGAACTCTTCAATTTCTTTGGCAAGTTCTTTCAATCTCAGAGTCAAAAGGTTGTAGTTTAGTCTCCTTCGATTTGGTTATGCACTAGCAAAAGCCTGAAAAGAAACACAAGACACCAAAATGAAAAACAAATATAATATAAAGACCAAATTAGTATTAAAATTACTTGGTATTGATATTAATGACAACAATCCCCAACAACAGCACCAAAAACTTGTTATGAGTGTAAATGGTCGAGTAAAAAGTGCAAATGTACACTATCGTAAACAAGTAATACAGAAGTGAGTAAAGTATCATTCCCATGATGATTGATCACTGAGTACCAAAATTAGTAATCTTAATTCTATTAGGTTGATTGATTAGTTGGTGATTGAGATTGCAAAATTAAAAATGACTAAATATAAATGCAAATGATATGAAAACAACTATGAGAAAAAGTCCTAGGGATCAGATTCCACTTAACCAATTTCAGATTGAATCACCTATTGATTCCAGTCCAATTTATCCCACATGATTGATAGCCAAGGTTCCTTAATTTAATTAATAGCCTCTTCCAAGGTCGAGCAATTATATAATTAATTGCTAATCTAATATATCCCTATATAAATTAAAGCAGTCAATCAGGCATTAAGATTTATGGAACTCATTAATACTACACAACCCATATGAATATATTCCTATTTCATATGCAAATTATGATTTCAATTATAGTATCTACACACATGCATCTCCTTCTAGTTTCATCATGTATATTGAAATCATTCAAAAGATGGCCAATCAATCAAAAGCATTAAGGACAATAATCAAAACTCAATCATGAAGGAAAAATTAAAACTAGATTTAATAAGTTAAAATTCAATTCATCATTAGCAAGCTACATCATTACTCTAGGAAAATGGAAATTTAGCTCATAATGAATTAAAAACAAAACTAAAATAAATTGAAAATTTCATAAACATTGCATGAAACTTAATTATTAAATTCTAAAACACAAAGATACAACTACAAGATCATATAGGAGGTAAAACATTTCATGTAGGTGGCAACTTATACCATCCATAAAGAAGAACTACTTAAGCCTTCCATGAAGGAGGTATGCAAGAAGCAAATGCAATGCATGAAATTAACTCTTAAGATGGTGTGTTTCCTTGTGTCTTGTTCTCCTCTATTTATAGATGGAGGGGGTGAAAAAATTTCCAAGAAAGTTAGACATACATCATGACCTTAATCCTTCAACATTGACCTTGTGGCTACCAAACTTATTAATTACTGACTAATTTTGACATTCAAGATGGTGGAATTTCAATATGTGATCTGCATGAAAGTTGTAGCTCTAGATCTTAGCTTGAAGACACAACTAGAAGCTCCCTATTTTGACATTTGCAACTCAAGTTATGGTCAAATTAATGGGCAAAGGTCAATTAGGGGCAAATTCACATTCTCACTTCTAAGCAAAATTCAAAACCCTTGAAGGCAGAATTGGGTTTTGGGTTTAACATAAAAGTTGTAGAGCTTTTTCTTAACTTTTTATCCATATAAATAACGTCTCAATCCGACATCTAGAGCTTCAAATATTTCCTAAAAAGCAAAAGAGGGTCAAGTTTAGTATTTTTTTAAGAAATTCTATTTTATGCCAAAATCAATATTTATTTATCAATTACACCCCAATTCATTAAATTAAGCTCAAATGTCATCCATAGAATCATTATATAAGAGAAAATAAATATACAAATATTTTACTTATCAAGGACATCTCTTTAGCAACTCCTTGTACCTTTCCCAGGCTTCATAGAGGCTTTCTAATTCATTCTAGGTAAATGAGGTAATTTCATTCCTCAATTTAACAGTTTTTGCTAAAGAAAAGTATTTTACCAAAAATTTCTACACCAAAACATCCCATGTAGTTATGCTTCCCACTGGTAGTGAGTGTAACAAGCTCTTAGCCTTATCCCTGAGTGAGAAAGGGAAAAACCTAACTCTAATGGCATCATCAGTAACACCATTATACTTGAATGTGTCACAGATTTCTAGGATGTTGGCTATATGTATGTTGGGATCTTCTGTTGGTAAACCACCAAACTGATTTGCTTGCACCATCTGGATAATTGCAGGCTTGATTTCAAAGTTGTTATCTGCTACTGGTGATTTTCTGATTCCATAATTTGTCCCCATAACTGTTGGTGTTGCATAGTCACTAAGTGTTTAGGTATATGGTGCTTCTTCAATTGGATTTGCCATCAAATTTATTTGGATTAAAGTAGACTGATTTCAAACTCTTTGATTTCTTTTGCAAGTTTTCTTGATCTCTAAATCAAAAAGGTTGTAATTCAGTTTCCTTCGATCTGGTCATGCACTAAGCAAAAGCCTGAAAAGAAACACAAGACACAAAAAAGAAGAAGAAATGTAATATAAAGACCAAATTAGTATTAAAATTACTTGGTATTGATATTAATGATAACAATCCCCGGCAACGGCGCAAAAAACTTATTACGAGTGTAAATGGTTTAGTAAAAAGTGCAAGTATACACTGTCGCAAACAAGTAATACAAAAGTGATTAGAGTATCGTTCCCATGAGAATTGATCACTAATACCAAAATAGGTAATTTTAATTCTATTTAGTCAGTCGATTAGTTAGTAATTGAGAGTACAAAATAAAAGATGATTAAATATGAATGCAAATAATATGAAAACAACTATGAGAAAAATCCCTAGGGGTCAGATTTCACTTAACAAATTTTGGATCGAGTCACCTATCTATTCTAGTCCTATTTATTCCACATGATTGATAGTTGAGTTTCCCTAATTTAATCAAAAGCCTCTTCTAAGGTCAAGCAATTCTATAATTAATTGATAATCCAATATATCCCTATGTAAATTAAAGCAATCAATCATGCATTAAGATTTATGGAACTCATTAAGACTACATAACTCATATGAATATATTCCTATTTCATATGCAAGTTATAAGATCTACACATATGCATCTCCTTTTGGTCTCAACATGCATATTTAAATCATTCAAAAGTTGGCCAATCAATCGAAAGCATTAAGAATAATAATTAAAACTCAATCATGAAGGAAAAATTAAAACTATATTTAATAGATTAAGATTTAATCTATCATTAGTAAGCTACATCATCACCCTAGGAAAATAAAAATTTTGCTCATAATGAAATTAAAAAAAACCAAAATAAATTGAAAACTTCATAAATATTGCATAAAACTTGAATATTAAATTCTAAAACATAAAGATACAACCACAAGATGCATGCAATTCTAAAACCTTCCATGTAGGTGGCAACCTATACCATTCATAAAGGAGGTCTACTTAAGCCTTCCAAGATGGAGGCAAGTAAAAAATCATGCAATGCATGAAATTAACTCTAAGATATAATATAATGTATTCAGAATTATCATAGAAGGACCACACACACCCTCATCATCCTCTACAATGACATGTCTTTATAGGCAGGTGATTGAACAATGACTGACATTTTTTCCACAGATGAACAGTGAATTTGCTATAGTGACTATCATCTACAATGATTGTCGACAGAATGCTACAGTGATTTTTGCTGCAGTACCTGACTCTATAGTAAATATCACTTTTTCAATCCCATCCGTCAAATTTTAGGTATCCTTTCTTCACTTATTGTGTGGCTATCAAAAGAAAACAAGTAAATATTATATTGTAACAATTTATGCCAAAATCATTCTTTATTGATCAATTACACCCAAATTCATTACATTAATCTCAAATATCATCCACAAAATTATCATATAAATGAAAATAAATGTGCAAATATTTTACTTATCAAGCTCAAATCTGAAAGTAGTTGCCTTAAAAGTTCTGAAATTTTGCTACATTAAGTGAGTTTTGCTCCCATATTGCTTCTTTGAACTCATGAATTATGAGGATATCAAGATTTTTCTTAATATATCAATGTTTGTTACAGGTTAATATGTCGGCATTCGATATCGAAAGTGACTCAAGTAATGAGAGTCCTAACCCCTCTACCTAAATCGGCCCCTCTACCAATCCCTCTAGTGCACAAAATGATGATGCACAACTTATAGCATAAGAGGAAAGAGCACTGAGGAAGCGTCTTGTTGTGATAAAGGAGGTCCAAAAGGATAAGAGAGTGGAGGAAACTTAATATGAGATGGAACACGAAAGGTCAACTTGTGAAATCTGACAAGGTCATTTGCTACCTTGGGTATGTGGCAAAAAGCAATATGCCTATTACTTTAAACAACTGGAAGAAGGCAATGAGTCAATGAGGAAGGCTATCTGGGATGAAATGGCAATAAGCTATTATGCTACATAGTTAATAATATCTTGTTAACTAGTATACCTAACACTAACAATGATTTATGTTTTTTGTAATTTGGATTCTGTATAGATGAGAAGGATTATGTGCTTGGGAAGGCTTAGGGTATTGCGATCATTCCAATCACTTAGGATGAAGAAATATTTATTGGACCAGAAGTTATAGATTAGTCAGTGGTTCCGAAGCTGCTAAGGGAAGTTGTTAAACAGCCTAAATGGGCTGTTTTTTGTATAGTCATCATGCTCTTAAGGGTTCCAGGTAAATTAAATTGAAAGGAATAAAAAGTCAATAGTACTTCTATATTAATGTGTAACTCAGACATCTTTGTTGTTTCCTTTGC
Organism: Inga oerstediana; assembly: GCA_963210345.1. Taxonomy (NCBI): domain Eukaryota; kingdom Viridiplantae; phylum Streptophyta; class Magnoliopsida; order Fabales; family Fabaceae; genus Inga; species Inga oerstediana. The sequence continues at coordinate 61,982,586 of OY723401.1, read as the reverse complement.
AGGAATTAAGTGTAGCATGTAGAATGCTCCTTTATTTAACATATACGTGGGAATTATTACTTAATTTCCTTATATATGACAATAAAATATCGATATTGATACTATCGTCTTAGTTATACGCCTTGATACCAATGCTCTTTGATAATTCTGATACCATATTGGGTACTGATATCTATTTTAGATGTCATGATCTCACCTTTATATGGTTCAGTAATATCAAATATATATATTCTGAGAAAATAACTAAGTGATCTGATACCATTCTCTACTAATCATACTATTTATATCTACAAGCATCTTTATACATACAAACTCGTGGGATCATTTAAGGCTATAAAGAATATTTAAATTATAGGTAATCACAAAATAGTCATATTCTTCATATGCTTCCTTCACACATTAGTGCTTACCTCTTTGCCCTTTGTGCCATTAGTCTTTATTGTATAATGAATTTCAGAAAGGGTGAGATTAAGGAGAATCTTAGTCGTAACATACATTTAATCATATAAAATGTAAAAATACAAAGCATTTCATATAAACAATCACAACACAATGAGCATTTTGAGACCATTTAACTATTTGTCACGTAGCACATCATACATAAAATCACATTATCACAGTGCTTGGTCACAAACACTGGCATCCACCCGCTATATGCTAAGATGCCACGAGCGTCCACCCGGCATACTTATATGCTCAAACACAATCACATCTGATGGCAAACACACATGTAGACCATTACATAGTATATGAGAGAAAGAATTACTACATGTACGCCTTTCTAATCACTTGTCCTTATTTATTGATCTCTTGGTTGGCTCAGGCAAAGATCGAATCCTATAAGTTAGAATTCAAAATGAATGTGTTATTACTTTTTTAGGCATCTTCTAAGTCTAGTACATTAAGTCAAATGATAATAAATGGGGTCAATACTAGTTCTAGTACATGTCCTTATCCTTTGGGATAAAACTTAACTCTATTGACCTTAGACACTTCAAATCCGTAGCTCATCCTAACTTGGCATATTTGACACCCAAATTTAAAAATTCATAACTTAATCTACAAACATCTAAATAGTGTGGTTCCAAGTCCTATGGAAAGCTATTTAAGTTCTATTTCAAGGAAAAATACCACTCAGTGCTAATTATAGAGTGAAGACCTTAAGAATCCATGACCAACATCACTGCCTAAAAATACATTCCAAAGTTTGTGTCAACTTCAACAGGGCATAACTCACAATTGACAGGGCCAAATGATACTTATTATATATCTTTTGAAAGCTTAGGGTGTCTGCTACAGTTATTTAAAATATTATAGCCATTAGACAAGGTTGGCCATTCAAAAACATCTGAAAAGCATATTGTTATGAATTTAGCAGATTCTACAACAACACTTTAAATTCAAAAATTAAGGTTTTCTAACCAATCATCCAGAAATCATAACAACATGCTATCCCTATACAATTTTGGCCATAGAATCCATTTCTAACATAAAATTGATCAAGATCCGATTCTGATCCCAAGAACACAAGCTGGACAAATCTGACCCTAAAGAACACAAGTTATGTTCTTACAAACTTCAACCTCCAATCATGTTTCTAACTATCATAAACCCTCAATTAACATCATGCTCATTATCAAAAACCTATTAAAGCTCAAAATACCCTTCTTGGCTGAAACCCTAGGGGTCTTCAACTCCAAAAATACTCATCAAAACAACAAGACATTATACTCAAATTGAAGCTTACGATTACCTCTACTCTTTTCTTTGATCAGTTTTTGATTCTAGCAGTACTTCCACCAACAAGGAGTCACCAAACACTTAAGATCAGAAATTTGAAATTGTAGAAACATTGCTCTTAATGAGTAGAAGAAGATTTGTGAAGACTCCGGAGGTTGGAAATGCGATCTCGTGCTTTAAATCGGCTGTAGAGCTCAAGAACGTGAAAACTTCTCTCTTCTTTCTTTTTCTTGGTATTTTTCTGATTTTCTCTTGATTTTTATGAGTTGGCTGATGTCTTTGAGCTTCAAGAAGCCTTTGAAATTATTTTAATAAATTAAATCACATGTCTTAAAAAGTTAGGGTGTTGGGTGCTCCTTTTTCGAAATTATCGGTTAACCAGTGTAACACCCGAAATTTATATTCACGAAATATATTTTAATTATTTGGAAAATTTAATAAAATGGTGAATATATATGAATTTGGAATTTATGAATTTTATAAATGTTCATTTTCATGAGAAATTGGGCAAAAATAATTATGAAATTGATTTGGGTAATATAAAAAGCCCAATATTAAGCTCCAAAAATGGAGAAATAATAGAGAAAATATTTGGTCCAAAAATTGATGGAAATTAGCCAAATAAAAAGAAGAACAGAAATTGGATTAAAAAGGTAATGACAAAATCGTAATTTTACCAATTTAAGCACAAAATTAATTATTTTCAATTAATTGAAGTTAATTTCAATTAATTAAGGAAAATAAAGTAAAAATATATATCTAGAATATTTTGATAAATTAAATATGAATTTATGAAAAATTTGAACAAAAAGTGCAATTTTGACCAAAATTGAGACTTTACGTGTATACGTAACCAGAACAAATTGTGAAGCCAATTGAGACCAAATGGTAGGATCCATAGGAGTCTCCTATATGTAGCATTAAGAAGGAAATATTGGTTGGGCTTAATGAGCATGGTTACATGTACATATGGATTTATGTACATAAGTTAATTTTTTGGAATTTTGGAAAATGAAACAAATGAATAAAATAAGGTAAAATATATCATAAATATCATCTTTCATATCTCTTCAGCATATCACGTCCAAACAGACCTGAAACAAGAGAGAGAAAGGTAAGAAATCTCGCAAGGTAAGCTGATTCCTCTGATGATTTAGCTCCTAATATGTATAACTTTGATCCTAAGCTACTCCTCTATGTTCTTTAAAGTTTGGAAGCTAAAAATATATTGTGGAACACCTAGGGTTTTCAACCACATTGAGGAAAAGCTAGTTGGAGCTTGAGGTAACTTCCAAACCTTCATATATTAACTATTATGGATGTTGTGGGCAATTTAATCGGTGAAATTTCACCAGATTGCCATTGGTTTTAAATTTTGAAAATGTGTGTGCCTAAGGGTTATGCTGCCAAATTTTAGTTCAAATTGTTGTTATAACACAATTAGCTGTTTAATAAAGTGGTTAGGAGTCGAAAGGAACGCGTTTACGGAGCTAAAATCACAAAACCCCGATTTTTCCCGGAGGATCCCATAATTTTGTTCAGGGCTAGATCTAAGAGTAGGATTTAAATTTTAAATGATTTGATGATTCTATTGGGATCAAGAGAGAAAATTAGGTGGGGGTTACGATTGGGAACTTTTTCGAAAAAGGCTAAAAAAGCATACTTACAAAAACACTCCTTAAACCATAAAATAGGGGTTGTCAAGGATAATTTGACAATGAATTTGATAATTCTGAGTCTAGAAATGAATTCTTTGGATGAAAATATGTTAGAATAGCCCATGTTAAAATTTTAGGAAAAGTACAGCCGGATTGGGTATGGTGGGGCCGGGCCGGGGTCCCAGGGGCATTTTGGTAAATTTTTATCATAAGCTAATATAACCACAACAAACACTATGAAAATGTGTGTGCCTAAGGGTTATGCTGCCAAATTTTAGTTCAAATGGTTGTTATAACACAATTAGCTGTTTAATAAAGTGGTTAGGAGTCGAAAGGAACGCGTTTACGGAGCTAAAATCACAAAACCCCGATTTTTCCCGGAGGATCCCATAATTTTGTTCAGGGCTAGATCTAAGAGTAGGATTTAAATTTTAAATGATTTGATGATTCTATTGGGATCAAGAGAGAAAATTAGGTGGGGGTTACGATTGGGAACTTTTTCGAAAAAGGCTAAAAAAGCATACTTACAAAAACACTCCTTAAACCATAAAATAGGGGTTGTCAAGGATAATTTGACAATGAATTTGATAATTCTGAGTCTAGAAATGAATTCTTTGGATGAAAATATGTTAGAATAGCCCATGTTAAAATTTTAGGAAAAGTACAGCCGAATTGGGTATGGTGGGGCCGGGCCGGGGTCCCAGGGGCATTTTGGTAAATTTTTATCATAAGCTAATATAACCACAACAAACACTATGAAAATGTCTAAAATGATATATGGATAGGTTATAACCTATTTCTTGTACATTTGGTATTTTAAAACCGAGGTAGGAGCTTGAAGTTGGCAAGTACTATGAGGCGAGCATCTCGAGGTTGAAAAGGCTTTAGGTAGAGACATTATCCTTCATACTTCATGCCTTAGTCTATATGAATGTGTGGCTGCCATAGTTTGTGCTTTTATTAATTAACATGGTATGCCTAGAGATGGCAATTAGTGTCAGAAGTGCACTTACACCTGATGGATTGGATGAGAATCCAACTGTGTACAATTAGTGGGGCTGGAGCTCTACTCATGTATACATGACGATATGTTATATTGTTTATTAATTGGTGCATTCATGGTGCATATTATATTTACTTATCGCATGTTATATGAATGATAATATGTTTCTACTGAGATTCTTCTGAATCTCATCCCTTTTTCTAAATAAAAATGTCTCAGCAGGTATCAGTGGTTCAAAAGGCAAGGACAGAGTTATGGGAAATTGATGGGCACATTTCTCGAGACACAACCGGTGGTTATATTTAGCCTATACTTATAATATTTTGGGATATTCTGTACATATTTATAATTATTAGTGAATTTTTCTCTGTTAATGACTATCTGTAAATAAATACTTATTATCAGTATAATTATACTTTTCTATTTACCTGTGGAACTTGTTCATTATTGCCCTGCGCATATCAACATGGAAAAAGGTGTTGACAATCGGTGATCCTGTGTATCGGATGTTCTTACTTTTCACTACAGGGTATCCGGTGCACCTCCTAAAATCTGTCTTCCTTTCCTCTCTAACATGGTTACGCAAAATCATTAGTTAGGGGAAATAAAGTATGATGAATTCATTCGACTTTCGATGCAATGTTTGGGAAAATCAGGTATGGAGCCGGACCAGAAACCTGTAGGTTGCACTAGTTTTGTCACCTATGTCAGATATTCAACAACAGATGTTGGCATATGATTGGCTAATCAGGGGAGAAAGTCAAAAGATATTTTAATAAAGTTGTTTTAATAAAGTTACTTTAATAAAGCTACTTTTTAATATGTGGCCACTAGTTTTGTGACATGTGTCACCCTTTCCCTGATTGTTGCCATGTGTCTTGAAGATTGCTCGGAGGGTGCCATATGTCCCTGGAGACCATATAAAATAGGGCTAGCGAGGGTTTGTGAAAGCCAATAATTTTTGTCGAACACGGGACCACAACGATGACATAAGAGAGGGAGAGCTTGACATAAAGGAGACCCAGCCATCCCAACGACAGAGAGAGAGAGAGAGAGAGACAAAGGAGAGAGAAAGAGCGTGCGCATGCTCTACGAGGGGGGATAAAAAGTCTAAGCGTGAAGTGCATATAAATAGTATGGCAAACTTTTTTAGACCGAATATCCTTACATCCAGTCTATATATTTTTAAAAGATAAATTTAAATAATAACTAGATCTGAATTGCCATTGAATGAACTATCACGGCTTGGTAGTTGAAGCAGTGCATATGAATTAAGACAGGAAAATAGCTACAGCTCTCATCAGTAAAGCCAAGATAGTTCATGGGTTAAGTAGCAAATTTGAGACCCAAAAAACTTCCAGGGCAATATTGTTCTTAGGCCCATACTTCCGAGGCAAATTTGCTACTTAACCCATAGTCCATTTAGCGGTATGGCATATCTACTAGGAACTTTGACGTGAAGACTTTTGTTTTTCATGCATGCTTTGTACCTCCGCCTATAGAGGTTTAATTTGACGACCTTATTGGATTTTTTTCTAGTAGTGTTTGTGTTAATTCTCACCCAAAAAAATCCAAAGATAATAGGAATTTTTTTATTTAATCATGTTTATTTTTCTACGTTTGAATTTAATAATAGAATTAATTATTTCATCACGTAAAATAAATGGAAAAAGATTAAAAAAAAAAGGACCAGCATATTGCAAAATCTCAAAGAAATGTACTGAAGTTGCATAATGACTATGAAATGTGACATACCAAATTGGGATTTTGAAATTCAAGATAAAATTAAAAAATGCCCCTTGTTTAAAAAAAAAAGTTCACAACCCCTTGTCGATTGCCAACATGATTGCCCCCCCCCCCCCACACTTGCATGCAAAAAATATTGGTGGCCATTTAGCGACTAATTATTTTCAATCAATATAATGCAAAACATTATACAAGTTAACTCCTTAACTTGGGTTGCATATCACTCACAAGTTTGTGTAGCAATTCCTTACATTTCAGTATCTATTAATAACTTTCGTTTATCAAGTGAAAAATCCACACTTTCAGGTTATTCGTAAGTTTTGTATAGTCATTCCTTGCATTTCATTAGCTATTAACAAACTTTGTTTACCAAGTCACAAATCCAAACTTTTAGGTCATTCACAAGTTTATAGCAATTGCCTATATTTCATTAGATATTAACAACTTTTGTTTATCAAGTAACAAAGTCACACTTTTAGGTTATTCAAAAATGGAAGTTGTTAATAGCTAATGAAATTTAGGGAATAGCTATTCGAAAGTTGTAAATGACCTGAAAATGTGGATTTTTAACCTAGTAAATGAAAATTGTTAATAGCTAATGAAATGTAGGGAATTGTTACAAAAAGCATATGAATGAACTAAAATATGGATTTGTTATTTGGTAAATAAAAGTTGTTAATAGCTAATGAAATGTAAGAAATAACTATACAAGATCTGTGAATGACCTGAAAGTGTGGACTTTTTAATTGATATCTAAAAGTTGTTAATAGCTAATGAAATGTAGGGAATCATTATAAAAAAAAATCTTGTGAATAATCTGAAAGTGTAGATTCATTATTTGCTAAATGAAAATTGTTAATAGCTAATTGAACGTAGGGAATGACTATATAAAACTTGTGAATGTGATGCAGTCAAAAATTCAAAGTTAAGGAGTTAACTTATATAATGGCTTGCATCATATTGGTTGAAATCAAAGGTGCCTCAATGGTCACTAATGATTTTGGCATGCAAGTGGTGTGGGATCAATCACCACTTTGCCAAAATAATACTCCCGCTAGCTCGCTAGCGGTTAGCTTAAATCGATTGCTGGAGCTTTGAAATAATACTCCCACTAGCTCGCCAGCGGTTAGCTTAAATCGATTGCTGGAGCTTTGATGCTAGCAAGAGAAAAGGCTGGTTGTGGACATTTTTTGGGGATAAGATATAAAAATACTCATGAGTATTCAAAATGGAGCGAAAAAGCTAGCACCATTAAATATAATATAACATCGTTACATATGTATATTCAAAAAGAGTGATGACCACATTATAAAAAGTAACTATGTTAGATTAAATTTAATGGCGCTAACATTTTTATTCTCATTTGGATGTTCATAGGTAGTTTTGTACCTCCGACAAGTATATGGTGTTGTATACACTTTGGGTAAATATGGGTGCTTTTATACCTTACCTCTTTTTTAAACAAGGGGCATTTCTACCTTTTGCTTGAATTTCAAAATTCCAATCTGAAATGTCACATCTCATAGTCATTATGCAATTTCTGTACACCTCTCCAGGATTTTGCAATATTCAGGTTCTTTTTCTATCTTTTGCCCTAAAATAAACTAGAAAACTAAAAATAATACAAAAGCTAATTTGACAGAATCAGCGTAACAATATCCTCATCGGCATGATGCATTCTTGTGCTTCATATTCACTCAGGAATCAGCAAAACCATTTCACCAATTTCAAGCGGACAATACCATCAGAACAGACTAAATTACAAAAATTCGTCCAGAAACAATATAAATATTTTCTTTATATTTTTCTTTTTTGGCCAGAATAAATATTTTCTTTTGATCATGAAGCAGATGGACATTTTGAAAACAACCGAAACCTATGAATGAGGATATATCCACTTGCCCCTATTGATGTAGAACAAAAATTAAATTATAAGAATTACAAAATGAGGTTAAAATAATTAAAAACAATAGGTTGTTCCGTCTCAAATAATCAAAATACTCTCCTAGAAATATCTACATTCGTATGTTCTCAGCTTTTTAAAAAAGAAAACTGATGAATTACCCACCAAAATCAGTGGATTCTGTCAAACTATGTTCCTGTTTTGTTTGTGGGGAGAGAGTGACTCCGGCGCTCCTTTCCTCCAGGCTTCGATGAGGCATTGCCATACCAAACCATTCCAGCCACAGCTATAATCATCCCCAAAACCACTTGCAAATTGAGACCATCCTTCCCAAAGAGGATGAATCCCAAGATTAAAACAAGTATTGTCTTCATGTGACCGAGTACTTGAAAAGAAACAGCAGTAAATCTGCCTATGCATATAAATTGACTGAGGTTGGTCCCAACTGCAATGCTACATGACAGAAATATGAACAACTGCAAAAACAAAGGCAATGAGTTAGTCAGTTATCCACTTTGTAGAGTAAGGGAGTGATTCTCTCTTTTATTTTTCTTTTTAATCTTACACAATGCCTATCATATTCTTGGAATAATTACTTAATAGATTTTAAACCATCTCTTTCTGTTATTTTTAAAACAACACAAGTGGGTTTGGATCTTATCACATGGAAACGAAGAACTTGCTATAGATTCTATATACAGATAGGAACATAAAAGTCATCTATTGTTATCAAAATCATTTTTTTATCTATTGCTCAATGGCCCAATGCAATCCATGTAGCCAACACCACCTAGTGGGTTAAGTCTTGTTGCTGTTGCTGCCCATTGGTGAAAAAAATTAAAAAATTAATATTGAAAAATGTCATACAGTAGAAACCCGGCCAAAAGTAAATCAGACCTACTGAATTACTTGCAATGTCCCATTTCATTTTCAAATATGGAAATGTTCCATTGAGCTACAATAATCAATGTGCATGCAGTAAGCACATAGCCAATAGTGGAAAGCCATGATCTTTATGGTCAATCATTGATTAATAATATGCATGACTTTCTGTGAAATATCACTTACCAAAGAGCCTATGTTATAGTTGTATCTATCAACTCTTTCGTTTGTCAACCAATAATCTAGAAAGGGGCCTAATAACAGTAGTGATCCAGCCTGTGCAGGAGCTGTGTGTCCCAATAGGTTGAAAGAACTTAATGTATACTTCCGTTGGAGAAAATGAACATACTGCACATGAAAGTGTTGAGCGTCTGAGTAAGAACAGTTAGAAAAAATGTTATATGTCAGAAGTAATTCACATATAGGCACCTTAAGACCCATTTCCAGAGCAGGGATAACATATTTAGAAAAAATAAAAAAACTGCTTTGTGATGTGTAGAAAGTATATTTATACAAGCATTATAGGCAAGGACTTCTTCTGAGTCTAATGAAATACAAGCATTATAGGCAGGACTTCTTGTGAGTCTAATGAAACAGTTATATCCAGAAAGGCATCAAATTTCATCCAGTTATTTGTCATTTATTATGTCTGAATGAGTCTTTTTTCTACTTAATTCTGCCGTCAAGATTTGAAGAGATGCAGTCTCCATCATGCAAAGGAATGTAGCACATACATATTGTTGCAGAGATGTGCTCCACACTGCTATAAAGGCAGCAATGAATCCTTTTGCGTTAACACTGACATCGGTAACAGTGCATACACCAACACCCACAAGTACAAGACCTATGCTCAGTTTTGTGTCTCTTGAGTACCGCATCTTGTCTAAAACAACTTCCAATAGGCAAGATACAGGGATCATACTCAACTTTGCAATCTGCCAATGTTTAAAGAGTCAATATAACTTCTGTAGCCATTAAGGGACCAGTGCTTAAAACTCAGGCCAACTCACTTGATAGAATCCAACTGAGTTCCACATTAGACTAACGTTCATTCCAACAATAGAGAAGTTAGCAAAGAGAACAAATTTCAGAAGCTCTGAGATAGGAAGATGAGAGGGTTGGATGTATTCCAGCCACTTAAGTATGGCGGTCATAAGAGTTGTAGTGACAAAGTGCAGGCCAGTTAAAGTTGTAGCTGCAGACAATATAGGCAGGCAATATTAAAAATAAATAATAGGAAATTTAGTATAGAAGCATGTTGGTATGTCAATGGATTAAAAACCATAAATAGGGTACTGTAAAGAAAGATGAGAAAGAACTTACCAAAACTGAAGCCATAAGCAGCCATCAAAGCTTTGTTTACAATGATAACTCCAACAGAAGTGACAACATTGAACATCCATGCAGCAGCGTCAACAGCTGCCTTCTTGTCAGCCTTGGCAGGTGGAGCCATGTTCTTATTGCCTTTCATGATTTACCGCTAGTATTTTCTAACAAAACTCCATAACACCCCATCCACTTTGTTGTGATGTGCAAGATTCAATCCACTAAGCAAAAGTGCGGTTTAAAATAAAGTAAAAGATCATGAAATTTGAAAAACAAAGGAAAGTCATGATAAAAATACTGTCAAGTGAAGATTCAAAATAAAAAAGGGGGTGGGGGATTAAACTTAAGTACTTAGACACATATGCTCAAAATACTGCTTTCCAATCTGTTAGAATCAGAATTAAAATCCCATGATCCTCTCCTTGAATGATTCACTTTATGTTTTCAGTTATTACCCTGATATGTAGCTATTAATTGTGATACTGATTAGGGTAATTAATACTTGATTGTAATTGCTTCTCTCCCTCCTTTGATTGCTCACCGTGAGTCTATATAATGTAATCTCCCTCATTTGAATCAATATCAATAACAGTGAGAGATGATTATTCTTTGATTCATCATGGTATCAGAGCATTCTTGGGTTCGGTCTGAACCCAGAACAGAAGAGAGACAATGAGGAGAGTGAGACAGTGAGAGAGAGAGTGCAAGACGCACAAGGGGTCATTGCCGAAGGGAGCGTGGCACTACACCGCCCCCCAGAACAAATCAGAGGCCGCCGATCGGCTGTTCCCGAAGTCTGACCGCCATCTGAGTAGCGCATGTAGTTTGCAGCTTTTTCACCTCTGATTCATCAGAAAGGCTCATTCTTTCTGTCCTACCATGAATCCAAGTGAATTTCCACCTCTGTTTGGATCTATTCCTTCCAAAACAACCACCTTAGGGACAAACCCAATAGCCCTTATGTCCGGTTCAGATTCTCAACCTCAAGACTCCTTCACTTCATCCTTCACCAGAATCACAGTACCACAAAAGACTACAGAAATGGTCCAAGAACTCTCAGAAAATCACATTATGGTGATCAACCATAAACTTAATGGGAAAAACTACCTCCAGTGGTTCCAAAGTGTACTAAGATACATTTGTGGAAAGAGAAAAGAGAAATATATCAATGGTGCAGCCCCTCAACCAGCCCCTGACGATCCAAGTTTTGACATATGGTTTGTAGAAAACAACCAAGTCATGACTTGGTTATGCAATTCTATGACCCTGGACATTAGTGAAGGGTATCTTCTAGCAAACACTGCAAAGGAAATATAGGATGCGGCCAAAAAAACCTACTTCTCTCTTAATAACACCGTGGTCTTGATTCATTTGAAGCGGCAGCTTCGTGATTTGAGACAAGGTAATATGTCGGTAACTGTTACAATGCACTATTGAAACTCTGGCAACAACAGGACTTGTTCAAGGTGCACCCATAGAAGACCGTCAAGGATGCTCAGTTGTATCAAAATATTGTGGAAGAAGGGAGAATTCACGATTTTTTACTTGAACTCATTGATTCTTTCAAGAAGATAAGGGGAAGAATTATGGGGTTAAAACCCTTGCCACATCTATTTGATATAGTCAACCACGTACGGTTTGAACAAAGCAAAAAACTTCTGAATTGCAACAACCAATATCACACCGAGAGTTCAGCCCTTACAGTGAAAGGACCACAAGATGAAAAGAAAAATAAATGGTCCAATTATTGCAAAAAGGGTCACACCAAAGATGAATGCTGGAAATTACATGGCAAGCCATCAACAGGAAAACAACACTTCCAGAGCCACCTCTCTACAACTGAGCACAAAGTTAACACTTCCAGAGCCACCTCTCTACAACTGAGCACAAAGTTCTAGATGCTAATGCCCTGAGCTAGGAGGAATTGCAGATGCTTTGTAGAATCCTTGAGAAACAGAGCAAGTCAAACTTTGTACCTAGTGCCAATCTAGTACAGTCAGGTAACTCTATTATAACCCTAAATACTGTACATACTAGTGAAGATACATGGATCATTGACTCAGGAGCTATAGATCATATGACTAGTAATCGAACGTTATTTACAACCCTTAAATTATGTCCTGAACATCTCCGAGTCAGGGTTGCTAATGGTGTGTTCACTAAAGTCAAAGGAATTGACACGGTCATGCTATCTAATTCTCTAAGCATCCACAATGTTCTGTGTGTACTTGCTCTCACTTGCAATCTCATCTCTATGAGCAAACTAACTAAAGGGCGAATATGCCGAGTAACTTTTAATGATGATTTGTGTCTTTTCCAAGATTTAAACTAGGGCAAGACAATTGGGACTTCTAAAGAGTGGGATAGACTGTCCTACTTGGAAAGATCAGAGTCACAGAATAATGATGTTGGGAATACATGGAGGGAATTGATTAGCTCAAGTTCTCAGGACAAAGATATACTTTTATGGCATTGCTATTCAGGCCAACCTTGTTTTGTTTATATGAAATGTGTCTCCTAGTTTGTTTAATAAAAATTCCGTTCCTTTTCACAGTGAAACTTGTCAATTGGCTAAACAGACACGATCCTCATATCCAAAACCGCCCTACACGCCTTCCACTCCTTTCCAACTAATCCATAGTGTCATCTTGGGACCTACAAGAACAAAAACCCTGACAAATGCCAAATGGTTTGTTATTTTCATATATGATCACACCAGAATCAAGTGGATTTATCACATAAAAGACAAATCTGAAGTAGCCAAAGTTTTCCAAAGCTTCCATAGTTTTGTGAAAAACCAATTTCAAACCTCCATCAAGGTCCTATGAATTGACAATGCTAAGGAATACCTGAGTGGTACGTTTAAGGTGTTTCTTGATAAGGAAGAAATTCATCACCAATGGGGTCGCTAAGCTAAAAGCCCGCCACTTATTGGAGGTAACCACAACTTTATTACTAGAACGAAACGTACTCACAGCCTTCTGGGGTGATGCACTCCTAATTGCAGCCTACCTTATCAACCGAATGCCTTCCAAAGTCCTTAACTATGCCACCCCTATCGCAAAACTAATTGACTCCTTCCTAAATTGTCCTCTTATTAACCCATTACGCCAAAGAGTGTTTGGGTGTGTTGTCTTCGCACATACCAATGATGAAAGCAAATTTGATGCTTGTGCCAAAAAGTGTATATTCCTTGGATATTCGTTCACCCAAAAAGGATACAAGTGCTACTGTCCTATCTCCAAGAAACTGTTTGTATCCAAGGATATCGTATTCTAAGAGGAGGATGCCTATTTTCCCAAATTACTCATTCAGGGGGAGAATTCAGATATTGAATGGCTAATTTCAAATGACCCCACTCCCAAAATCTCTATTACAACTAATACCTTGCCATTAGTCCATGATATTATACCAGTCCCTGATACGTTACCATTATCATCATCCTCTAATACTACCGTTCCAAGAAACCTACCGGAACTTGTCCCACCTCAACCTGGACCTTTAACGGAACATGCTGCATCAATTAATGACTTGGAAACACAAGTTAAAATCATTTCTGGGATGGATATAGATGGTGAATCAGAAGGAGAATCTAGACAACAAACTAAAGAAGAGGAAGATATTGATAGAACTGTCTCTTCCACTCAAAGGAATGACCATGACTCTAACCCGAGATTAGATCCTAAAGTGATGGGCAGGCCTATTGCACTCAGAAAAGGGGTAAGATCTTATACTCAACACCCAATTCAACAATTTGTTTCACATGGCAATCTGTCTGCAAAAATGCAAAGTTTTATTGTAAATAGTGCATAGATCAAAAATTCCAAACTCTTTCCAACAAGCTATAGGTGATCCAAATTGGAAGCAAGCTGCAGAAGAAGAGTTAAAGGCATTGAAGGAAAACAAAACATGGAAAATCACAGCTCTTCACACAACAAAGAAGACAGTGGGGTGTAAGTGGATCTTCACTCCAAAGTTCAATCCCAATGGAAGTATCAACAAGTACAAGGCCAGACTAGTCGCAAAAGGGTACACTTAAATCTATGGAATCGATTACTAGGAAATCTTTGCTCCTGTAACTAAGTTCAATACAATTCAAGTACTATTGTCAATTGCCACTAACTTGGATTAGTCACTACATCAACTAGACGTTAAGAATGCATTCCTGAATAGTGACTTGGAGGAAGAAGTCTACATGCAAGTTCCCGATGGAGTTCAAGCTTCAAACAACTCTATCTGCAAACTCAACAAATCCTTGTATGGACTAAAGTAATCTCCAAGAGCATGGTTTGGAAGATTCACCAAGGCAGTAAAGAGGCTTGTATAGACAGAGACAAACGGATAATACACTATTTATTAAACATGACAATGGGAGAGTCACTATCCTGGTTGTCTATGTTGATGACATAGTTATTACAGGGAACGATGAGGAGTCTATTGCCCAACTAAAGAATGACCTATAACATGAATTCCAGGTAAAGGATCCCGGTCAAATGAGATACTTCTTAGGCATAGAAGTGGCAAGAACTAAGAAAGGCATTAATGTATCCCAATGGAAGTATACCCTAGATCTGTTGCATGAAACAGGAATGTTGGGGGCACAACCTTAAGAAACACCAATGGAAGAAGGTTGCCACCTGGAGATCAAACCAGAGGGTATTCCAATTAACTCAGAACAATACAGAAGACTTGTAGGGAAGTTAATATACTTAACCCACACACGTCTTGATATCAGCTATGCCGTTGGAATAGTAAGCCAATTCATGCACCAACCACAAGAAGAACACATAGAGGCTGTATACAGAATTCTAAGCTACCTAAAGCTTAATCCCAGTAGAGGGATCTTCTTTAAGAAAGGCACTGCCAGAAATATCGAAACCTACACAGATGCAAACCATGCAAGAGACAGAGAAAATAGAAGTTCAACTTCAGGATGCTGGACATACGTGTGGGGAAACCTGGTTACATGGAGAAGCTAGAAACAAACTGTGGTTTCAAGAAGTAGCACTGAAGTAGAGCTAAGAGCTGTCAACAAAGGAGTATGTGAAGGACTCCAGGTTATAAGACTGTTGACTGAGCTAGGAATTCCATATGAAGGACCCATGCAACTCTGGTGTGATAATAAGGCTAGTATTGAAATGACAAAGAATCTTGTATATCATGATGGAACAAAACATATTGAGATAGACAGGCACTTTATCAAAGAGAAAGTTGAAGTAGGCATCATGAATTTGTCCTACATCAGATCTGTGGATAAATTGTAGATGTGATGACAAAACCACTAGGCAAAACAAAATTTGAAGGATTTCGCTGCAAGGAGGGAATGATTAACATATACTCTCCAGCTTGAGAGGATTGTTAAAATCAGAATTAAATCCCTTGATCCTCTCCTTGATTGATTGACTTTATGTTTTCGGTTGTTACCCTGATTTGTAGCTATTAATTGTGATACTTATTAGGGTAATTAATACTTGATTGCAATTGCTTCTCTCCCTCCTTTGATTGCTCACCATGAGTCTATATAATGTAATCTCCCTTATTTAAATCAATATCAGTAACAGTGAGAGATGATTATTCTCTGATTCATCACAATCAAACAACAAATAGATTGTTCTATGCATAACTTATCCTGTAACTAGCTCTTTTTGCTCACATTTATAATTTAAATTTAAAGTCCACTTGTTTTAATTTGATTAGAATAAAGTATTTGAAGTATATAAGTTTTAAGTACTTATGTTTTCTTCTAAAAACAATCAATATCACCACAATTGGAGTATCAAAAAAGGCTCAACAAAGTAGCAGTGGGACTTTCTGAATCTCATATTGTCATCCAAAGAGAAAGATTGTGAGAAGCTGATGAAAGAGTCATAATGCATCCAACTAATGGACAATAAACTGCTGCTAATATTATTCATTGAAAAATTTTGAAACATAACATTAAGCATATATCCCATTACATTCCCTCTAGTTGTGGAAAAAGTTGCGCATATAAAATGAGAATTCCAACGGGCTGGATATCCCTGTATTATACACATTAATTTATTTGACAAAAAGAGGTCTTGATAGCACATAAATAATCCCTTTCAAGACCTTAAGCCAAAATCACACGATATCTCGCCCAGAAATCACTCCTGGGAAATGAGCGAGTGAATAAAGGTAAATTTGACTCCACATTCACACGAACAAGTAAGGATCACATCAAGGAACCGGTGGACCTAATCTAAAATATGAAAGACATTACAAGCAAAAGTAATTTCCAGATATGAAGCATTACACAAGCGACTGCAATCACTAAAGTTTATTTCCACGATTCTTTGAGATGCAATGGCCCCTACAGTGATGCATTTTTATCTTTGGAGGTCGTCAATCTCAAGAACAGGACAATAGAATGACATGCCAACTACAACAATTTGGAATTAACAAATAATGTCTTTCGCAGAGGAAAAAATTCAGAATTATGGTATGATCACGACAGGATGCAGCCATATATTCAGCTAAAACCGTTACAAAAAGATACATTGAACTCCAACAATTCGGGGGGAAATAGAACACATATATTCACATTCCAAAAACACGTTCAACTCTGATATGAACACCAATCCCACTTTTTTAGACATATCCATCGACAACAGATCCAAGAAGGGCTCTCAGATCCAGAAGGGTAGCAATGAGAAGTAGTTCAAAGGAGGAGATCCAGTTATGTATCTGATCGCATTAACTATGATTTAATTCCAATTCGAAGTGATAAGATCCAATTCAAACGGCCATGAATCATCGTCAATCTCTCGTGCGTTTGAAATTGGGTATTGAGACAGAAGGAGATGCTTACCGTCAAAAGAGGTTTCACTGTGCAATGCCGCCGCGAGTTCAATGGGAGTCCCGGGAGTCGACGGAGAACAGAGGGAAGGAAAAGATGGGCTTTTGAGTTACCGTTTTACTAGAGCTTTTGAGTTTACTTGGGTGCTCGTTGCCTGGTTCAGAACAAAAAATGATGAGTAACGATAATTTGGGGCTGAACATTTGTTTTTTGTTTTGAAAAAATCTTTTTAATTAGGAATAACAACGATTTTCTTTAAAAAAATCTGCAAAAAGTTTCTATTAAAAAATCTTTATTAATTAGAAGAATATGAATTCAAGTACCTTTTACTTTCTTGATATGAAATCTCATGTTACAATATTATGTGGGACTAGCCCCTTTAATTAAATCTAACTTTCATTAGTTATGATTCATTCTCTTGTTGGTACTTCTAATTATCCTATCAAAACTGATGACATAAAAAAATTATCATATCAAAACTAAGGAGATATAGTTAAGTTATTATTACTGAAAATACAATAAACTTATTATTTCAGTCATATTTTAATTAAAACAATTATGTTTATATTAATTTATCTCTCATGATTAATTATTTTAAATAGAGGCAATATTAAAAAATGAAGAAAAAAATTAATTAGTATCTCATCAAATGACTTATAATAAAGATAATGATTAATATAATTGTTGGTCCTTACATTAACCCATATTTTAGTTTTGGTTCATATACTTTCAAATCATAACTTTTTGCCTTTCAAGTTTTTTTTATCTAAAACGTTAGTTCCTTAAGTTTCAAAGGGACTTAGATCCAAAATTAATGGTGTAAATTATTTTAATGTGGAACTAATACTATTCATTATGATGATGTGGCTTGATCACAAGGCAAAATTACCCGTGGCCTAATAATAATCTCTCCCGCCTAAAAGGTGTATAATGATAAAACCTAACTGAGTATATGGGGAGGTATGTTTAGGAGTTTAGAATGGAATGGTTAGAGTCACGAAATAACAAATTGTGAGGGCCCAGAATAATTGCTTTGTGCCTGTATAATTTCTATTTATAAACACTGTATACAAATCATATAGTGACACCTGTCCACATGTGGATTAATCTATTTTGTACATAATTTACATAACAATATTTGTATTTAACTCCCTCCTTTACTTTGAACCGCCTTTCGTTTCTTCTTGCTCCTGTTGTATTCCTCATCTTGCTGATCTTGCTAAAGTTTCCTTGCTGGTGTAATAGTAATTCCAAGCTTATCTTGAAGAAACCAGAATTTGGCATGATTTAGTGGTTTGGTAAAACAATCCACAATCTGAAATTCTGTTGGAACATATTGCACACTCAGTGATTTAGACAAAACCTGATCTCTGACAAAATGTATGTCTATTTCAATATGCTTTGTTCTCACATGGTGAACAGGGTTGGAAGCCAAGGCTGTAGCACTTGTATAATCACACCAAATAACCGATATTCTCTTGATTCTAAGTTGTAGTTCATTCATTAGAAAGGTGATCCATTTTAGCTCAGCGGCTGTATTGGGCAATGACCGATGTTTTGATTCTAAACTAGATCGAGAGACAACTTGTTGTTTCTTTGAAGACCATGTTATAAGAGAATCACCAAGAAAAACAAAAGTAACCCCTCACTAATCTTCTATCATCTGGACATAAGGCCCAATTGGCATCAGAATAAGCAACGATATCCAACAAAGTGGAGGGTTTAATGTGAATACAGTAGTAAATGGTTCCTTTAATCTTCTATCATCTGGACATAAGGCCCAATTGGCATCAGAATAAGCAACGATATCCAACAAAGTGGAGGGTTTAATGTGAATACATTAGTAAATTGTTCCTTTCAGATAGCGTAGTACTCTCTTGACTGCCTTCTAATGTTCATAGGTTGGAGTAGAGAGAAATTGGCTTAATTTGCCTACACTAAAGCTGAGGTCAGGTCTGGTGTTACATAGATACTGTAAGGCACCTATTGCACTTCTATAACCTAAGGGATTTTTTAGGAGTTGTCCTAAGTGTGCTGGAAGAGATTTGTGAGCAGCTATGGGAGTGGGACATGGAGCTGTCTTACTCATGTGAAAATGATTGAGAAGATCACATATATATTTGCTCTGTGTATAAGATATAATCCAGTCTTATCCCTATAAGCCTCTATCCCCAGGAAATAATGCAAGGATCCAAGATCCTTTAAGGCAAAAATACTATTCAATTTGGTTGTAAAGCATCTTAGAATGTAGGACTTGCTACCAGTAACCAGGATATCGTCCACATAGATCAAGATCATAAGAATTTGACACTTGTCAGAATAAATAAAGAGAGAAATATCACTCTTAGAGTTTATGAAACCCAAACTTAAGAAACCAAGCCCTATGGCCTTGCTTTAGACCATAGAGTGCTTTAGACAATTTGCAAACATAATGAGGTTTTGAAGGATGAATGAACCCTTCTGGATGCTCCATGTATATAGGCTCAGATAGAAAGCCATTAAGAAATGCATTGTTAATATCAAGGTGTTTGATTTCCCAATATAGAGCCATAGCAATAGTTAGAATAATTCAAATGGTAGGGGATTTGATTACTAGACTAAAAGTGTTGTAGAAATCAGTAACTTCGGTTTGTTGAAAACTTTTAGAACAAGTCTTGTTTTTCTTTTGGCTAGAGACCCATCTGGATTGAATTTTGGTTTGAATACCCACTTATTTTCAACAACATTCTGCCTTGATGGCTGAGGAACCAGAGTCCAGGTCTGATTTCTTTGCAAGGCTGTAAATTCCTCGATCATTGCATTCTTCCAAAATGGTTGGTGTAATGCCCTTATCTTATTTTCATAGTTTCCAGAGTGCTTGCACGTAGTTCAGTGGACACATAGAAATAGTATAAAATACTAATAACAAGTACTCGCTCTCAATACAGGAATCTCCCCGTAGGGTTTAATAATACGTAGTATATACAATTTTGGTCCAAAACTATCAAAAGTAAACTAATAATAATGAACAGCTCAGTCTTCTTTGTTAGAATGGCTATTACTCAAGAGGGGGTGAATTGGGTGTATAATAAAAACTTAAGAACTTTAGAAATCTTTTCGTATCTTAACGAAAACAGTAAGTATGAAGGTTTATAAATCAACAATTAGATTAAATAATATATGCTGGAAATATAAGAGTTTAGGGAAGAGAATATGCAAACTGTGATTTATCCTGGTTCGGTCCAATCTGTGATGGCCTACGTCCAGTCCCCAGGCTCCTCCTAAGATTTTCAAATCCACTATCTTCTTGTTTAATCCGGGCACAAGAAAAGCCTTTACAATCCCACAAGTTTAGCCGGGTACTTGTGAAACCTTTTACAAATCTCTCATCAAGATACTCCCCCTTACGGCAAGTCTTACGAGCAGAGCAATCCCGAAGATCTTCCTCTCCTGCTTACTCATGCAAGTCTTACGAGCAGCAACATCCTCTCCTGCTTACACCCCTGTAAGTCTTATGAGCAGCAACGTTCTCTACTGCTTGCACCTTGCAAGTCTTACGAGCAGAATGTCTTACTGGCAATTCTCTCTACAGCTTCTCCGTAAGAAAATCAACCCTCTCAAGGTCCCTCTACCTTGAGATCAACTCAGAAATATAGATGAAGGTGTTTACAGACTCTCTTACAGAGTGGATCTAATCTCACTAAAGTACAATACAAATAATCACTCTCTCAATGATAAGTAATACAGAAACTGAAAATAGAGAGTGTATGGGTAGAAGCAGAGGATTCACATTTCTATCATTTTTCTGTTTTCTCCGTTTTTCTCAGTTACCCATTGACGTTGAATGCTCTCTCATTTATAGTTGATGAATATGATGACCGTTGTGAGCATTCATCCGTTGGAGTCATTTTGACCGTTGAGCATATTTGAAAACGAGCTACTGTCCGTTGCAAAGTGGAGCGTTTTGTTGAACAGCAGGAAGATTCATTTTGAGCTGTAGTAACGTTGTGGAGTGGGATGAATTCGTTTGAGTTTCCAAACAATCTCTCATGGTGGGTCAGTTACTTGTCGTGGTAGGTAGCTGATGCTTGGTGTGTAATGATGTCGCCCGCCATTCTTGACTCTTTCATTTGAATATGTAAGCTCACCGTTAAATTTCCTGTTTCACACTGTAAAATACTTAATCACTAATATGATGAAGTATTAGTCATGGGTATGTTGGATCATTGGTCAAAAGATGATTTTCTGGCTTCTGTGACTCATCACGTTGAGTGAAGATATTCGCTGTGACCTCCGTTCTTGAAGATACAACCCAAATATTTAATCTCCTGTTTTACACTTGAAATATATGTTAGATAATGTTTAGAAACAATAACAAGTGAAAACATAATGATTGTATAACGTTTAACCATGTTTGGATTGATGGTTGTGAGGCTCTGTTTTGTTTGTGCATTCTACCACGTTCTGTCGGGTCCTCACTTCGAGTGCAATATGCCTCACTCGAGTGCAGTTCATATTTCCACGTTCTGACTTCCTCTCGGGCAAGCACTCGCTGCACTTCACTCGCATCTGCTCGAGTGAATTCTCGAATCACTCAAGCACAAAACGTCCTGCTCGAGTGCGCCTCAAGTTTTCACGTACATGCTTCTTCTCGGGTTGTCACTCGCACATCATTTTAACAAGAGTGAGATTTTGTACTCGCGAGTGATATGGTCCCTCACTCGAGCACACATACCTCTGCTCGAGTGAGACGCATATTCTCAAGGAATATGCTCTCAAAATCAACACTCGCATCAAGATTTCAGAGGGATGAATTTATCACTCGCAGGTGATGTGGGCCTTCACTCGAGCACACAGACTCCTGCTCGAGTGAGAAATCATCCAATGCTCGAGCATGAATCCTAGTGCTCGAGTGTTGCAAATTTCTTCACATTTCAGCTGCTTCTGAACATCACTCGCACGACATTTTCAGAGAGAAATTTTTTGCACTCGCGGGTGATGTGGGGCCACTTTAGAAAAAATTTGTTCATTTGATTCAAAGGATGTATCATAAGAATGCTCTTGTCATATGCATTCCAATGCAACAAGAATCAGCTCCAAACTCCTTGTATTCTGCAAGTTATGATCAAAAGAGTGTATATTTCGCTAGTCTGCACAAGCGTCAACTTCCAGAAGGCATAGCTCCTAGAATATACGTTCAAATCAGGCAAATTACCTATCCATGGAAAGCGCTTTGAGTCTACTTTCATTTGGCACTAGTCTCGTCTCAATCCGAGGTGTAGTTTGTAAGTTACAAGCAAAATACCAAACCTGTGTCGAAAATTGACGGTGATTTCAGTTTCATTTTCCACGAATCATATCTCCTTCATTTGATCTTCTTTCAATGTGATCCTGGTGCCAATTTTACGTGTTGTGAGTCCTCTTTCATATGCCACCGGTTTCGAGTCAATCCAACATGTGGTTTGAGAGATATGATCAAAATACCAGACCTCGCTCAGGCTGAACGTAAAACAGAGTAGAACAGAGTATGCACCCGTGCTCGAGCATAACACCTTGTGCTCGAGCATAACACCTCTAGAAGTGTCAAAACTCATATATAAGTCATCTTAGCTTCATATTAACATATTCCAACCATTTTTTTGATCATAGAAACCTCCGGTAACAATATAGAAACCTCCAGTATCACTTCTAACAACTTGAATCTTGATCTTCTTGAAAGATCTAACAAGTTTTTCATTCTTCATAATCCAAGTAAGTATCTCCTTGACTATCTTCAATTTCTTTCTTCTTCTTCCTCTTGTTCATTTTCATTAATTCAATCTTCTTCATTCTTTGCTTGACTAATCTACAAAATATGTAACATTAAATATAGTAGTTAGTCAAAGAATTACAGTATATAAACTTTTTGCTCTTATCACTTCACATCTATATTTGACATCATCAAAACTAATCATATCTAACATTCTTGACCCGTACACTTCAGTTGCTCGTAATTACCATTTTGCCCTTGGAGCCGCTAGTTTCTATTGGAATATTTTTATATTTGAAAAAGGTGAGATTCAAATGAATCTTAGTAGTAACAGATAATCGATCATAGAAAATGCAATAATAAATATGCCAAGTACCACATACAGCAATATTATAATAACACATAATTTTAGTTCAGTCAGAAAACATTCAGAGCCAACTACTGTTGTAACCCCTACTCGTTCTATACCTCAACTGAGCTTGAGACCACCAATTAGGCATATCAATATACCTGTAGGCACTATTCATCAGTGTACCCATACGCACGGTATATCAGGGTACCCGTAGGCACTATTCATCAATGTACCCGCATGCATGGTATATCAATGCCCCATAGGAACTATTCATTAATGTACCCGTAGGCACTGTGTATCATACATATTACGGAGATGGTATACACAGAGCATATAAACATTAACATAATGTGTGAAAGATAGAGTTACTACCTTAAGTCCCTTTTTGTTCACTAATAAGTCCTTTATTCGATCTGGCTCGGCTCAACATATTGGTCCTAAAATTCCAAGTTACAAGACTTAGGTTAATACCCCTTCATGTATCACTCTAAACTCTTCCAAATTACTTTTGTTGGTTATATTAGTCTAAAACTGCAAAATTACAAAAAAATGCCTTTAGGGACTTGGTCTAAGAGAGTGTTTGGATGCAATTAAAAAAATTGCTTTTGAGGCCAAACCATGGTTTGGAAAAAATTCATCCAAACACTCAAGATTTTTTTAGAATCCATTTTCCATGTGAAACCATGGTTTGGGAGGCCCAAACCTTGGTTTGGGGAGAATCTATTTTTTCGAGCTTTGGTGAGCATGGCCGAGATAGGATCTCCAATATACCCCTGAATTAATGGTGAGCATGGCGCGCTTCTTTCTTGTGGGTCCCGCGCCCCTAGGATTTGAAGGAGGCAATGCGCGCACACACAAAACACAATAACAATAATAATTCCTTCGATTTTCTTTTTTGTTACCGTGTGAAGAATATAACACATGGAGACGAGGGTTTATTACTATATTAAACCACATTATAGACTAATAATATAATTTATAAAATAATTTTATATATTTTTTGATATTGTATATTTGACTAATTTTATTATTATAATTTTTTTAAAATTTATTTTGAATGTTTTTGAATTTATTAAACATTTAATGTTTAATAATGCATATAATATAAATTTATCCCTTACATGTAATTATTCAAAAAACTAATGTCCTTTTTAGTAATTTGACTATGAAAAAAGCTATTCTGACCATAACATCCAAACACTCTTACTTTATCAAAATCACTTTTTTCTCATAATCTATTCTACTCATAATCTATTCTCTAAAAGCTATTCTTCACTTTTTCTCCAGAAGCTATTAAAAAAAGCTTTGCCAAACACACACTAAGTCCCTTTGTACCCAATCCAATTGTACTTTTTCAAAAATTTTGACCCGGGCTACTCCTACATAGTTTTGCATGTAGACTCCATTTTTTACCTCAGTTTTTGCAAAATCACTGCCAAATGATAGTTTTGCCTTTGACAGCCCCTAATTAGGGTTTTAGGGATATTTTGCCATTTCACATTCTAGGGCTTTTCTCACAATATGATCAACATCAACCCTATACAATTTTCCCTCTTGAACATAATGGAACCATCATATTAATGAAATTCTAGCCCTAACCCTCTAAACTCATGCTAGCCAAAACTTACATACAAGAAAGGGAAAATATGATTTTTGAGTTTCAACACCTAAAGCTTACTTCTTTTCACTCCTAACCCATTGCTAAATCATTTAAACACTTATTAGACATGATTTGACGAAATCTGAGCTGCATAAACTCTTAGGGTTTCAACATTGCAACTTTACAAAATCAACAATCCAAATCACAAATCATGACAATAACAACAACAACAACAACACATCAAAGGAATTGAAGTTCTTGAAGTTACCTCTTGATTCTCCAACTTTCCAACTTTCTCTTTCTAGATGTCTCCCTCTCTCTCCTCAACCTTAAAGATTTGCTTGGTACACAATTTTCCATTGAGAACAAGAGTTTAGAGGAGCTATTACACAAGATAGAAGACTTAATCTCTTGAAAACACAAGTCTTACCTTAGATTTTTGCTCTCTTTCTCTAAGTATCCAAAGCCTCTCTCTCTCTCTCTCTATATATATATATTGTGAGCTTTAGAAGTGAAATGAGAAGGGAAAAGATGATCCAAGTGTTTAAAATATCTTCATCCAACTTTAATAATTATTATTAATAAATTGGATTTATGACATAGCTTTGTACTTGGCCTTATCTTCTCTTAATTGAGTCATAACCTTCCATTAACTTTGAACCAATTTCCCTTCATCTTTTTATGCAAAAAAAATGTCACTTTAGGGCCCTTCACAAACCAAATTGGTTCCTTCAATTAGCCTAACCAAATGCACATGTATATATTATTTTATGCTAATTATACATGTGATAAATCCTTAATTTATTCTTGTTTAATCCTTTGGCTTAAGATAATGACACTTGGCACAATTTGTAACCAAGTAAATATTTTCCTTGTCCTTTAATATTTTGGTAGCAAATATCCACCAATAAAGGAAAAATATTTGATTTTACTTTATTCCACAATTTACACTATTGCCATTACATTTTTCTCCTAAATTCATAATAGTTGGCAATTCTGGTAGATTTTCTGACCAAATTTTAAAAAATAATAACTTTATTTGTATCGATTCAATTGGAGTGATTCTAAAGGCTATGAAACCCTTATTGAATCTAGTTTCAAGGAAAAATATAGCCTTTAGCCAGCTAAAAGATCAAGATTTCCAGAAATTCGTTAAACCTTACCTGTTCCAGAATTGGTTCTAGAAACAGGGTCTAACTTTGGAAAACCATATATCTCAATTCTCAAGTCCAAAAATCACATATTACTTGGC
The DNA here is from genome assembly GCA_963210345.1 of Inga oerstediana. Lineage (NCBI taxonomy): Eukaryota > Viridiplantae > Streptophyta > Magnoliopsida > Fabales > Fabaceae > Inga > Inga oerstediana. Next base: position 61,956,579 of record OY723401.1, on the reverse strand, counting down.
AAATTAAAGCTTAGGATGTCGACTTTCATTATGTAAATTTTCACAATTTTTGGACATCATTTTCCTTTCTAAAATTATGCTACAAGAAGACTATCACGTTGGAAAAATACATTGGCAGCAAATCCTCATTCCTGGGACTCTTGCTAAACTGGGACTTAACAGTCTACTTGATTCAAGCTTATTCTCAAGCCTCTAATCCCAAAATCTGGGATATTACAGTTGGTAGAGGGCTTCTTTAGCAGTGTGAGGAACATCTTCATATATGTGAGTCAGCCTAATATAGGGTGTTTTGGGCTTGAAGATTCCTTGTTCTCTACAGGTTAGCATAGGATGAATATTTAGAGCTGATTGTGTTGTTACTTGTGGTGATGTAGAAGTATCTGCTTGAGGGTCAAGTTGTAGTGGAAAATTTGTTTAAAAAGGAATTTTAGCAGGAGAAACAGAAGGTAATATTCTACCAGAGGATGACTGAGAGACCATAGCTAAAGATACTTCATCTGTGATGTCAATAGGGACATGACTCAATAATGAATTTGAGGAAGTTGCAATAGTTTGTCCTGAATCTTGATTTTTAGTAAGAAACTGAATTGAAGGAGTAGGCTAAAGGTCTTTGTCAGAATCTATGTGAACAATGTTAGGTTCGGCAGGCATAGCGGAAGAATTTTAAAATTTTTTTGCCAATCCTAATCGAGGATCTATCAACGACGTTTAAACCAAGTTAGAAAGATGCGTACCTTTTAATTTAGGGTTTTCAATCTCAAGGAGTCAACACATTAAGTCAGCTTCCTCTACCGGTATCCACACGAATGCTCTCCAACACAGACTACGTGCTGGCGCCTCCAATGTTCCCTAGGGTTTCCTTTGCAGCTCTAAATTCTCATCATTGTATGAGTATATCTACTCTATAAAGTTTATAACCTATGAGGGCTATATTCAAATTTCAAAATTAATCTTTACTAATTTTGAAATTAATTATCTTGATAAGTTAATTAAATAAATTCAGTTTAAATTAAATCTGTCCAACAGTTTTTGTTTAACCTGTTTATTTAATCCAAATAAAGAGCCATTAGATTTAATTTATCTTCATAAATTAAATCTGAGATACTATATCTCTATCATGTTAGTTATTAAATATAATTTATCTTAACAAAATTATATTTAAAACTAACACAATATAATAATATCATAATATATATACATATATATAAAATATGTATTTTGAAAATACATATATATATATATATATATAATATTGTTAACGAATTTTATATTATATATATATATAAATTTCATCCACCCTAGATTAAACATTATCTCGTGTTGGGTCATTCTTGTGTACGACCCTGTAGGCCTATACGAAGTTGGAAGTGGGCCAATAACTATGCTAACCCACAAGTCGCAAGCGACCTCTATCAAGACATTATGACTACCCAATTCATATGAGGATCGTTAACATGATGCAACCTGCCATACAACCATGTCACATCCCTTTTGTCACACGATATATCGGTCAAGGATAAGGCATGGATAATGTCATCCTCTTATTCCTGACCATTAATTTCTCAATTTTTGAGTAGTCTGACAATAAAAATGGAAACTCCTTTTCATCGTAGTATGACTATACATTTCTCAGACTCACTTATTTAGGGCCCAGTAATATCTCTCTACTAATGTGAGGGACAAATTCTATCTTGATTATTCATATTCCTCTGCATGAAAAACCACTAAGCCCGATCGTAGCCTTTATCATCACCCGGTCAAAAAGTGACTTTTGACTAGTTCAAAGCTTAGCAACTCTCATGTAGGAATCCATGATGACCTCAGGTCAAAGGTCATTGTGACGTGGTTGTACATGAGAAAAGCTTATGACTTGATCCATATGGCTTTCTCATAGTAGGTCGGTCCAACACCTTGTACTCTTACAAGTGCCTAAGACTTTGATTCATATCCCATATCTTATCAAAGTCATACTATTTTGTTTCATCTCTGCTCTTGCATAGATGACCGACCAGGGACATTTTAGGATAATCTTTATGATTTATCCAAGGATACAATTATCATAGTTAACATGCAAATAATATGATAATAAATGGAGAAATTTTATTAAATTAAAAATGTTCAAAGTACAATGATTGGCCCTTAGGGCACAATTTCCAACATCCTCCCACTTGCCCTAGGTACAATCATTAATTTGCCTAATTCACGTTGTCTTAACATGACGCTCATGCTTTGCCTATGTAAGCGGCTTAGTAAGAGGATCAGCAACATTATCTCCTCCTGTTACTTTATGTATCTTTATATCACCTCTATCATTGATTTCTTTAATAAGATGAAATCGCCTGAGTATATGCTTGGTCCTTTAATGTGACCTAGGCTCCTTGGCTTGTGCAATAGCACCGTTATTGTTACAGAACAAATTTATTGAATTTGAGATGCTAAGCACTACCCCTAGTTCAGTAATGAACTTTCTGATCTAAATAGCTTCTTTAGTTGCATCCGATACTGCTATATACTTAGCTTCTGTTGCAGAATTAGCTACAGTGCTTTGGTTGGAGCTCTTCTAGCTTACTGCTCCACCATTCAGGAGGAATACATATCCAAATTGCGATTTAAGGTCATCTTGGTCAGTTTGGAAACTTGCATCTATGTAACTGGTTACATAGAGCTCATCATCTAATCCACCATAGACCAAAAATAAGTCATTAGTCCTTTTTAAGTACTTTAGGATATTCTTGATGGCAGTCCAATGACCCTCACCAGGATCTTGTTGATATCTGCTGGTCATACTTAAGGCAAATAAGATATCTGGTTGAGTACATAACATGGCATACATGATGGATCCAATAACCGAGGCATATGGAACGTAACTCATGTGATCTCACTGATCAGGAGTACTAGGACATAAATCCTTGCTAAGATAGTGCCATGAGACATGGGCATGTAACCCCTTTTTGAATCCTGCATACTGAACCTATGCAGTATTTGGTCTATATACGTACTCTGACTTAGGCCTATTAGTTTTTTGGATCTATCCCTATAGATCCTAATCCCTAGGATGTAGGTGGCTTCACCTAAGTCTTTCATTAAAAAGGACTTTCTTAACCAAGACTTGACACTCTGCAAGGTAGGAATGTTGTTCCCAATGAGTAGGATGTTATCTACAAAAAGCACTAGAAATACAACTATGCTCCCGCTAACCTTCTTGTAAACACAAGGTTCATCGATATTTTGAATGAATTCAAACTCTTTGATTACTTCATCAAAACGATTATCCCAGCTCCGAGATGCTTTCTTCAATCCATAAATGGACCTTTAAAGCTTACAAACTTTACCAGAGTCCTCTGGATGCAGAAAACCTTCAGGTTGTGTCATGTACACATCCTCAAGTAGCTTTTCATTAATAAAGGATGTTTTGACGTCCATCTACCATATTCATAGTCATAATATGTTGCAATGGCAAGAAGGATTCTGATTAATTCGGCCATTGCAACTTGGGAAAAGGTTTCATCATAGTCTATACCATGAGTTTGAGTGAATCCTTTTGCAACTAGTCGTGCCTTGAAGACATTTACATTGCCATACATGTCAGTTTCTCCTTGAAAACCCATTTGCAACTGATAGTTTTTATACCTTCAAGTGGATCAACTAAGGTCCACATCTGATTGTCGTACATAGATTGCATTTCAGACTTCATGGCATTTAGCCATTTCTCAAAGTTTGGTCCCACTATGGCTTCTTGATAGGTGGTTGGCTCATTTTTCTCAATGAGCAACACATCACAGCCTTCAATAATCAGAAATCCTTATCTCTGAGGCTAATGTCGTGTCCTATCAGATCTTCGTGGACCTTGTGTTACTTGAGCAGGCTTAGTAACTTGTTGTGAGTCTTCTCTAATTTCCATCTGTGGTTCTGTACTATCTTGTGACTCTTGAATTTCTTTGAGATGTACCTTGCTCCTACTGGTTGTTTTAGAGACAAACTCTCTTTCTAGAAACTTACCATTTTGAATAACAAATGTTTTGTTATTGATGGGATTGTAGACATAGTATCCTTTTGTTTCTTTAGGATACCCCATGAAAAGGCACTTTGAGGATCTGGGCGCTAATTTATCAGAGGTTTGTTACTTAACATATACCTCACATCCCTAGATCTTAAGAAAGATAAACTTGGTTTCTTTCCAGTCCATATCTCATATGGTGTCTTTTTAATTACCTTAGATGGAACAGGATTTAGTGTGAACGTAGCTATCTGTAGGGCATGTCCCCAAAAGGATGGTGGAAGATCTATTTGACTCATCATAGATCAAACCATATCTAATAGTGTTCGATTCCTCCATTCAGAAACACCATTCTATTGTGGTGTTCCTGGAGGAGTCAATTGTGAGATTATCCCATAACTCCTAAGATGGTCAATGAACTCTTGGCTCAAATCTTCACCACCTCGATCAAATCAAAGTGCTTTAATTGTTTTGCCAAGTTGGTTTTGTACTTCATTTTGGAATATTTTAAACATTTCAAAGGATTCAGATTTATGTTTCATTAGATAGATATAGCCATATCTACTATAGTCGTCTATAAATATAATGAAGTAGACATAACCTCCTCTGGCAGCTGTATTTAATGGTTCACATACATCTGTATGTATGAGGCCTAATAATTCAGTGGCCCTCTTACTATACCCAGTAAAAGGTGCCTTTGTCATCTTTCCTAATAAGCAAGATTTGCATGTATCATATGATTCAAAGTCAAATGAGTTAAGAAATCCATCTTGATGGAGTTTAGATATATGTTTCGTATATATATGGCCTAGATGACAATGCTATAGGTAGGTCGGATTCAAATCATTTGATTTTATCCTTTTAGTAGTTACGTTATATATATTCCCATTATTAGGATGTTCCAAATTTAGTATATAATGACCAACATGCAAATCACCATTAGCATAAAAAATGCAATTACGATAAATAGAACATTTGCCATTCCTAGTAATGGAAGTATAACCTTCCTTATCCAAATAAGAAAGAGAAAAAATATTACTACTCAAATCAGGAACATAATAGCAATTTTTCAAAACTAACAAAAGCCCACTAGGCAAAACTAATTCATAAGTGCCTACAACTAAAGCAGTAACTCTTGCTCTGTTTCCAACTCGTAGGTCCACCTCGCCCTTCTTCAGCTTTCTACTATCCTCTAGACCCTGCACATTTGTACAAATGTGAGAACCATATGTAGTATCTAATACCCATGTAGATGAAGTAGAAAGATGAATGTCTATAACATAAATACCTGAAGTGATAGCCCCGCTATCCTTCTTGTTCTTTTCAGATCTTTGAGGTAGAGTTTGAATTCCTCTTTCAATGACCATTTTCATTGCAGAAGTAGTAGACTAATTCCTTTAGAGGCTTTGCCTTCTTGGGTGCAGGCTTGGTTTCAGGCTTGTTTGACTCTTTGGTCTCACCACCTGAGCCATTACCCTTCCATTTGCCCTTCCCTTTCTTTTTCATACCCTTTCTTTTCTAAACCATCAAAACAGTACTGGGCTTTTTCTTAATTCTTTGCTCAGTAGTTTTGAGCATCCCATGCAGCTCAGAAATTGATTTCTCCATGTTGTTCATGTTGTAGTTCATGAAAAACTGGTCATAACTCTCTGAGAGTGAGTTCAGGATCAAATCCATAGCTAACTCCTAGCTCATGGGAAATCCAAGCCTCTCAAGGTGATCAATATAGCCTTTCATCTTTAACACATTAGCACTAACTGATGCACCTTCAGCCATCTTGCAGGAATGTACACCTTTATGGTCTCATACCTTTCTTGCCTTGCCTGTTACTGGAATATTTCCTTAAGATGGATAATCATCTCATGAACCTCCATAAGTTCCAAATCTCTTTAGAGCTTTGGAACCATAGTGGCAAGCATCAGGCAACCTATATCCATAGAGTCATCCTTATGCTTTGTGTAAGCATCTCTCTGAGGTCTTGGAGCATTGGCTGTAGGCTCCTCAAGAATAGGTTGATCTAGGATATAAGCCTTTCTTTCCTGCTTTAGAACAATTCTCAAGTTCCTAAACTAGTCAATAAAGTTTGCCCCTCTCAAGGATCGATCGCAACGATAGTGTAGCAGTATTACGAGTCGACATAATTCTACAATTAAAATATGCAAAGTTAGTTAGTAATCTCCCACTAAATTAACAACCCTCAATATAATAATTAGTAGGCTAAGATCTATTTTTGGCTTAAACTTCAGTTCGCTTTGGTAAGATGCTTAAATTCAAGTTATTTAGGTAGGTAACCTATTTACCAATTACATCACATGTAACTCTTAGATCTTTATGGGATTCGATCATTATATGATCTAACATGTTTAATCCCATCTAACGCCTTGAGATTCAAAACCATTTTGTTAATCTCAATTAAGTCAAAACAATAATGAATATTATGAGCAACATCATTACTCATGCTTGTCTCATCAAGATAACTCAAGTGCATCCACTTTGGTGGTTTCCACAATTGAGTGATCTAGGTTTTGACAAGTATTCATTAATTGATGGCATTATGACTTAAGATTTAATTCAGAGGGCTTAATTAATTAGTTTTGTTTATATGAATGCAATCGTGGTTGTATCTCATACAAATAAATACATATAAATGCAAAAGTATTCATGCTATGATATAATCAAAAGCATAATTTAAATGTCACACAACATGGCTTACCTAACCTAAAATCCTCCCAAGCCAATGAGAGGACTTCTCTAAATAAGAAAAGAAATACATTGAGAGAAACCTCATTTTAACATTCAAGGGGAGTGAGATGAGATGAGAATGTACATTGAGAGTATTTAGAGGAAGACACAGCACGCAGGCCGTATTTAAATATTACAACCCTTTATAGAAATCTAAAGCCATGTTGTTCACCATATACCCAAACAAGTATGAAGAATAAACCACGACAAGTAAGAGTTCATACAATATGAAAAGCAATAAATGTCATGATTAGGTTATTTCATACTACGAACAGGTAGTCACGACGGTCCCACTTTAAAATATTTGAAAAAGGCACATTCCTTTGAAAAGAAATATTTAAAAATTTAAAATATTTAAAAATTTCTGGACCAATTTTTAAAATATTTGTTTCAGTCCAATTCATAAGATTTCGGCTCAGTTTCAAAAAATGGCCTAGAATGCTTCTGATCCAAATTGTCTTCCCTATAGTTTCGGATCCCTACAACCCGAATAGAGATATGAACTTAGACCCGGTTCTTCTCTAAGATTTCGGATCCCTAAATCCGATTCGAGACCCTAATGTGTCCGTACGCCGTGATCTTCAACCAATTCGAAACCAAGAATGATGAGAATTCCAATTTCAGATCCAATCCAAAACAGAAAATGCGACACAACAACAAATCACATAGGTTCGACTTTCTCAAAACTGAAGCACATGTCAATATCGCATATAATACGCAATAGATCATATACAATTCGACTTTTTAAAAACTGAAAACTAAATTAGATGCATATTCGATCATCTTCTTATAAGCATACATATATATCCTATATATATATATCACATGTATAAGAACAACAACTCAATTTAAATGCATAATTAACCTAGCTCTGATGCTATTGTTAAGATCGGCAAGCATAGTGGAAGAATTTTTAAATTTTTTTGCCAATCCTAATTGAGGATCTATCAATGACGTTTAAACCGAGTTAAAAAGATACATACCTTTTAATTTAGGGTTTTCGATCTCTAGGAGCCAATACGTTAGGTCCGTTCCCTCTACCGATATCCACAGAATGCTCTCCAGCACAAACTATGTGCTAGCGCCTCCAATGTCTCCTAGGGTTTCCCATACGGCTCTAAATTCTTATCATTATATGAGTATATAAGCTCTATAAAATTTATAACTTATGAGGGCTATATTCGAATTTCAAAATTAATCTTTATTAATTTTGAAATTAATTAACAATTAATTATCTTGATGAGCTAATTAAATAAATTCAGTTTAAATTAAATCTGTCTAACAGTTTTAATTTAAACTATTTATTTAATCCAAATAAAGAGCCATTAGATTTAATTTATCTTCATAAATTAAATATGAGATACTATATCTCTATCATGTTAGTTATTAAATATAATTTATCTTAATAAAATTAAATTTAAAACTAACACAATATAATAATATCATAATATATATATACATATATATAAAATATGTATTTTGAAAAAATATATAAAATATTATTAACGAATTTTATATTATATATATATATATAATTCATCCACCCTAGATAAAACATTATCTCATATTGGGCTATTCTTCCACCCCTGAATCTGTGGCGGAAGTACGCAGTTTTCTGGGTCTTGCTGGTTACTACCGGTGGTTCATTCAGAATTTCTCATGTATTGTGTTGCCGATGACCAAGCTCACGAGAAAGGATCAGCTATTTGTGTAGGATGAGAAATGTGAAAATTGTTTTATGGAGCTGAAGGAGAGGTTGACTACGGCACTTGTGTTGATTTTGCCCGATCCCAGTTTGACATATGTTGTGTATTCTGATACCAGTGGGCAGGGATTAGGGTGTGTCCTTATGCAGCAGGGACGTATGGTGGTCTATGCCTCTCGACAGCTCAGACCTCATGAATTGAACTATCCCACTCATGATCTGGAGCTTGCGGCCATTGTGTTTGCTTTGAAGATTTGGCGTCTTTACTTGTATAGTGTGACTGTGGAACTGTACTGCGACCATAAGAGTCTCAAATATCTATATGATAAAAAATAATTAAATATGAGACAGTGCCGCTAGATGGAATTGCTTAAGGATTACGACCTGGAAATAAACTATCATCCTGGTAAGGCAAATATAGTCGCTGATGCTCTTAGTCGAAAGACCGTGCTCGTGGCAGCTATGATGATACAAGAGGGGAAATTGATTGAAGATTTCTGCGATTTGAATTTGACAAACCAGATCACCTGTGCCAATTACACAGTTTCTCAAGAGGAAAATGATCTAAGGGCTGAAATTGAAGAAGCTCAGAGGCAAAATGGCTGGATACAGCATAATCTAGCTCAAATTGAACGGGGAGAAGTTTCAGGCTATGACCTATCGCCTAGTAGATTGGTTCGCTATCAGAAAAGAGTCTGCGTTCCACTTAAGGCGGAGTTGAGGCAGAAGATTCTGGATGAGGCACACAAGAGTCGATATACTCTTCATCCTGGTATGAACAAAATGTACCATAATCTGAAATCTGTGAATTAGTGGCTAGGTTTGAAGAGTGATGTAACCAAATATGTAGCAAGGTGTCTCACTTGTCAAAAGGTAAAGATCGAGCACCAGAAACTGCCTGGTCTACTTCAGAGTCCTGAGATTCTGGAATGGAAATGGGAAAGTATGATTATAGACCTAGTAGTGGGATTGCCCAGGATCAGGAATTATGATGCGATCTGGGTCATTGTGGATCAGCTAACAAAGTCAGCCCACTTCATACCAATCAATGCTAGTTACTCTCCAGACAAGCTAGCAGAGATTTACATTAGTGAGATTGTAAAGCTTCATGGCACACTGAAGAATATCATTTCTGATCAAGATCCACGATTCACTTCGAGATTATGGAGAGCATTGCATGAGCCATTGGGTACTCAGTTGAGATTCAGCACGGCTTATCATCCTCAAATGGATGGACAATCTGAGAGGACTATTCAAACACTGGAAGATATGTTGCGAGCGTGTGTTCTTGACTTTAAAGGGAGTTGGGATCGTTTTCTTCCACTTGTGGAGTTCGCCTACAACAATAGCTATCATGGAGCATTCAGATGGCTCCATATGAAGCATTGTATGGAAGACGGTGTCAATCACCCTTATGTTGGAATGAGTTATCCGAAAGGAAGCTATATGGGTCAGATTTGGTAGATTAAACTTCAGCTCAGATTCGTATTATTCGAAAGAGGTTACTTGTAGCACAGAGTCAATAAAAGAGCTACGCTGACAAGAGAAGACGGCCTCTAGAGTTTAAGGTAGGAGATCATATTTTTTTGAGAGTATCACCAGTTACGGGCGTTGGGCGAGCTATTAAGAGAAAGAAGCTGAGCCCGAGATACATAGGTCCTTTCAAAATCCTTAAGAGGATTGGGCCTGTGGCTTACCGAGTAGCCCTACCTCCAAGCTTGATCAAGCTTCATGACGTATTCCATATTTCTCAATTGAAGAAGTACCAACCGGATCCGTCTCACATCATTGAGTATAAGGATGTCGAACTACAAGACAATTTCACGTATTCGGTGGAGCCAGAGCAAATCATTGACCTAGAAGATCGACGGCTCAGACACCGAAGTATTCCATATGCGAAGGTGATATGGAAGGGAATGACTCAGAGGGAAGCGACTTGGGAAGCAGAAGAAGATATGCGAAGACGATATTCGGAGTTTATGGCTCAAGTAGTGTAACAATTTCGAGGATGAAATTTAATTTTTGGGGGGAGAATTGTAATATCCTGAATTGTAATCAGGGATTAATAACTTCAAGGTGATGTAATTAATGATAATTAAGCACCTTTGAAGTATGTGTTGTGTAATGTAATGTAAAGGTGCTTAGTAATGGTTTAATGAGCATTGTGATAATCAGGCGCAAAATGATAAATTTACCAACTGACTGGTCAGTTACCTGAGAGGAAACTCCCTGGTAATTGAGATCAATGGCTAGGATTGAGTAATTAATAGGTGGAATCCTATGCATGCAAGACCATGTGGAATCATAGAAGGAAACCCCAAAATCTTGACATATGGCAAGATATGGACCTTTGGATCAAGGTCAAAGTTTCAAACTCAATTTCCTCTTCCCTCTCTCTCTCAAGTCGGTGAAGAAGCTTAGGAAGAAGGGAAAATGTGATTATCATTCTCTTATCTCATTTCTCTCTTATCCTCCTCCATTTTCGCTGAACTAGCTAAGAAAGAGAAAGAGAAAAGATTAAGTTTTGGTAAGTAAATGCCTTTATATGCTCAAACACTCTTTATTGATGTTGTTCAAGAGGTTGAGGGCTTGACTTCTATGGTTTCAGAATCTTCATAGGTGGTGTTTGAGAGATTTTGAAGTTTAAGAAGTTGAGGAATCAAGGAAATCACATTTGGGAAAGGAAGAGGTAAACATTTGATGAAGTTTGGTATAATTATTTTGGCCATTGATTTGGTTTTATAAATTCTGGATTTTTGCCCTGATTTCTTGTGATTTTAGAAGATATGAATTGAGTAGTGTTTGGTAGTAGAATAGATGCCAAATAGTGTATAGGTATCAATAGTTTTGGGTTGGATTTGAAAAGAAGAGGTTTGGCAAATTGTGGTTTTGGTGATCTTGTGGTCTAGAGATGAGAATGTGTTGCTTGAGTGGGAATTTGGTTGTTTTAAGGTTACCAATAGGTTCTTTGTGTTAAAATAAGTGAGAATGAGTTTTAGAACAAGTCTTAGGACCATTGGTAGCAAATTGGTCAATTCTGGAAAACCATATCAGTTGCTGCGATTTGGCATCTGATAGGCATTACTCGAGTGAGGGAGGATCTCACTCAAGCACGACATGAAATTCTGGGTATTTTAGTTAAGTCTTCAGGCAGAAACCGCGAGCACACTTCCTGACTTGCGAGTGCGATATGATCCCACTCGAGTGAGCATGGGCATGCTCGAGTGAGGGAGTCAGTTTAAGACCTAGGAGTTTATGGTTGCTCTCGGGTAGTCACTCGTTGGGTCTCACTTCTTGGTGCTCGAGTGCACCTGAGGTCATTGCTTGAGTACATCTTCTTGTGCTCGAGTAAGTGTGGGAAATATTTCAAGGTTTGCTCTCTGGCAAACACTTTCTGTGTCTCACTTGCTGGTGCTTGAGTGCAATTGAGCGGTGTCACTTGAGTGAGACTTCCATCACTCGAGTGAGCCAGTCCAAAATAAAAAATTCTTCCAAGAAGGAGGGTCTTAGGGGTAAATTCTTCCAACCCTTTAGGCATATTTTTAGACCTATAATAGTGACCTAAAGAGTTTAATTGATAACCAACTTAAAGTATTATAGAATTAAGAACTTGGAAAAGAGGTTGACGGGTTGTTCCTAACTTGGTTTACAGGATTTGATATTTGCCGTCTTCAAGAACCCGCAGTGCCAAGAAACGTCAGGAAAGGGATCAGGTAGTGACTCTCTCTCTTATACTATGTGTACTGCACTGTATGTGTGTTTTTGTGATGATCTTTGATGCTGCTGCGGTTACAGCTAGTGATAGCTGTCATTTACAGCGCAAGCTGTCGTTTACAACGTAAGCCATCGTTATTGTGATTACAGTGCAAGCTGTCGTGGTGGTGATTACAGCGAGAGCTGTCGTGATTGTGATTACAACGAGAGCTGCCGTATTGTGTATACAGCCGTGAGTGCTGTCGTTTGTTGTGAAAGCCATGTATCTTTGAGTTGCTGCTGCTATTGTTGTTTGTGATTTATGTACATGCTTTGTGATTATGCATTGTGTGAGTGATTTGTTACTACTGGGATTCTCTCGAATCTCATTCCTTCCAATGACTAACATTTCAAACAGGGCATGTGGCTTGAAAGAGAAGCGGCTAACCCGGAGCGGTTAGGACCCTTAGGGGTACATATTTGATTTGGAGATGTTGGTTATCCATTTTGAACTTGGGATTACTGTATATTTTGAGATGCGAATTCTAGATTCGATTTTTGGTTGTGTAATCCCCTGGTGGAAAACTCATAAACCCTCATATTACATATGTATAGAACCCAGGAGTTGCCAGGGACTGGATTATACTCTCTGATATGAATAAATGTATATTAACTGCATAGGTAATTATATTCAAACATTGAAATTGAGACAAGGATGGGAAAACGATTTTTATGAAAATCCCATTGTAAGGCAGAAATTTAAAATGAATTTAAATCATCCGATTGTCTCTAATCCGATTTAATTATACATCATCGAATTATAATTATGTGTTTCAAATCAGGGGGTAACAATTACTTTCTCGATTCCAGAGTAGTCTAACAGTAGAAATGGAAACTCCTTTCTATCATAGTATGGCCATATATTTCTCAGACTCACTCATCGATGGGCCCAGTAATATCTCTCTACTAATGTGAGGGACAAATTCCATCTTGATCATTCATATTCCTCTGCATGAAAAACCACCAAGCCCGATTGTAGCCTTTATCATCACCCGATCAAAAGTAACTGTTGACTAGTTCAAAGCTTAGCAACTCTCATATGGGAATCCATGATGACCTCAGGTTAAAGGGCATTGTGATGTGGTTGTACATGAGAAAAACTTATAACTTGATCCATGTAGCTTTCTCATAGTGGGTTGGTCCAGCAGCTTATACTCTTACAAGTGCCTAAGACTTGGATTCGTATGTCTATATCTTATCAAAGTCATAATGGTCTTGTTTCATCTCTGCTCCCGTATAGATGACCGACCAGGGACATTTTAGGACAATCTTTATGATTTATCCAAGGATACAATTATCACAGTTAACATGCAAATAATATGATAACAAAATGGAGAAATTTCATTAAATTAAAAATATTCAAAGTACAATAATTGGCCCTTAGGGCACAATTTCCAACAAACAACAAAGTGCCACATGTCATTATTAGAGGAAGATGGTTGAATGATTACTGCTAGTAATATACTGGAGAAATTTATGATTTCTTCCTGTAGAGGCTATGTCAAATTTCAAGAAACCAAAGAGCAAAATGAAAATCATCCTCATTAAAGATAACATGCCTTGAAATATAGATTCGACTAGTAGAGCTAAGGCATTTATATCCTTTGTGTAACCCACTATAGCCAAGAAAAGAAAAACACATTTGGTGCTGTGAAATTGAAGCTTGCTTCGATTATAAGGACTAAGATAGGGATAGCAGACATAACCAAAGATTTTACAATCACTAAAATCTAGTTTCTTATTATTCAACATCTCAAATGGAGAAAATGTTCAAGGACAGCAATTGGCAGTCTATTAATCAAATATACAGCGGTAGAGAAAGCTTCCCACTAATATGATACTGGCATTTGTGCTTGAGCCAACAATGTTAGACCCATTTCAACTATGTGACGATGTTTTCATTCTACTCTTCCATTTTGAGCAAATGTATGAGGGCACAAATGTCAAAAAATAATTCCATGTTCATCAAGAAAAGATTGGAATACTCAAAATTCTCCACCCCAACCACTTTAAACTATCTTAATCTTTCTTTCTAATTGATTTTTAGCCATCTTTTTGAAATGCTTAAAAGCTGATAGTTCTTCATCTTTAAATTTCAAGGGATACACCCAAGTGTGTCTACTATAATCATCTAGAAAACTTATGTAATATCTATATCCAGCCACAGATTTTACTGGTAATGGACCCCACAGGTTGTTAGATTTCACATGTTTTGATGATAACAAAGATTGGTTTGAAAAAGATTTGATAAACAAACAAGTTTGAACAAAGTAATAACAGGGCAAATAATCACTTGAAGTAAGCACTGGTGTAATGAAGAAAGGCCAAGAGAAAAAGTTGAGAAACTTCATCATTAGTAATATTTCTAAATGGTTACTCGAGTAAGTACTCGAGTAATGATACAGAAACTTGAAGTAACCAAAGCAACCTTCAAGTAACCTGCCAACGTTACTCGAGTAAGTACTCGAGTAATAAGGTAAAAGACTTCCAGTTGCTCTCGGCCTGCCAACGTTACTCGAGTAGCTACTCGAGTAACCAGCAAAATTACTTGCAGTTGCTCTAGGCCTGCCAATGTTACTCGAGTAAGTACTTGAGTAACCAGGTAAAAGACTTCCAGTTGTTCTCGGCCTACCAACGTTACTCGAGTCCCCTGCTTCAAGAAATATGTTGCTCTCGACATTTTTAATCCTGCCAATGTTACTCGAGGAGCTACTCGATTAACCTACTGTGGTAAGCAAAACTTGAAAGTAATACTCGATTAACTTGATATGCTTTTATCACACTTCACTCGAGGCACTACTCAAGTATGCAGGTATTCAATTATTCTTTATCAAATATTTTAACAAGATTACTCGAGTTAGTAATCGAGTAATCTGCAGACTTATTTACACAGCACTTGAAGTATGTACCTGAGGAAGCTATGCAGAAAATTTATGTTTACTCGAGTAAGTACTCGAGTAACAAGATAAGAAAACTTGAAGTGCTCTCGGCCATGAAATCATGCCAACATTACTGGAGTGAAGCATCGAGTAACCTAAAGTTTATTTGAGACATTACTACTCGAGTTATGTGATGTTCATTCATTAACTTGCTATTATTACTCTCACGATGATACTCGAGTAAGTACTCGAGTAACTACTCGAGTATGCAAGTTCAGAAATTAAAAAATCTTTCTAATGTTCATTGATTTGTTTCCTATGTGATTAACACTTCATTGTATTAGTATTCTTAGCATATCCACAGATAAACAATAAAGAGATCTTACCAAATAAGGAAAGTCAAATGCAACGTTCAAACGCTACCTACCGCCACCTACCGCAAATGGATATTTTTCAAATACTTGAAAAGTCAACAGTGGCTGCGCACACTCTAACGAGTAAGAAGAAAATGTTCCAATGATCACTACCAACACATCTATATATATGAGAACATCCAAACAGAGATAAGAACAAGAACACACACACGAACGCACTATCAAGTTCAATACTCTGTTTTACATATACTTGTAATTCTGTACTTCAGTGATTCTTATTCACTCTGTAAGAGAGATATTTCATTCAAACTCAATATTTGTTATTAAGGTAACTTAAGGTTGTGGAACCTTGAGTTGGGATTGGATTGCAACTTGTAGGGGGAGCGAGTGTCCAGGTGAAGGAACTTGCTTGTACTGAGGTGCCAAGAACCCACTGAATCTTAGAAGTTATAGTGAAACTCTCAGAGATCCTCTGAGGACTGAACGTAGGCCAAAGTGGTTGTGGCTAAACCAGTATAACTCTCAGTGTACACTTCAGTAAAATTTCTCCTTACTCTTTACTGCATTATATTCACCATCAAGTTTTATATTTGCAGCGAAAAATTTAATATCACCTAATTCACCCCCTCTTGGGTGAAACGCTTGCTCTAACACAGGTCTGTGTGAATTAGATCCAGAGGATGTAAAGCATGAGAGTGATAATTTGAGAAAGGAAGATGATGTGATTTCCCAAATTGACATGATTCACAAAAAGACATATCTTCATTAATATTTAATGAGGCATTACAATTAAGAAGGATTCTATTCAAGGCGTCTCTACTAGGATGACCTAATCTTCTATACTAAGACTCTAGCACAGATAAAAAAACATTTGGCTGACATTTTCCTTCTGGCTTAGACTTATTCTTAACATAAGCAGTGGCAGCAATATTACTAGTAGCAACCATGTTGTTGTCAATTCTATATAAGCCCGGTGTTGAAACTTGTGTGGAAGCCCCTTAAAGTAGAGTTTTATGCAGTTTTTTATCGTTCACAAAACAACCATGTGAGTGAACCTCAATAAAGACGTTGGCATTATCATTAGTGAGTTTGTAGCCACTAATCAAGTTCTTAGCTATAGTTGGTGTTACAAGAACATTGTTGAGTTTTAGAGACTCAGAGGAGTTGTCTAATAGTAATTTGGAATTTCCAGTATTTACCACAGTAATAAAAGCTCCATCACCTACAGAGAAAGAGAGAGTATACCTTATGAACCATTATGAGGTTCAATATTTTCAGATCAATGGGTCACATGGTGTGTGGCACCAGTGTCAAGATACCGAGCTGGGTCTGTGGTAGTCTCAGATATAGCAATATAAGCAGAGGCACTTTCACTCTTGTACGGGCCTTTATAATTCTGATCATATCAATGGTAGAAATTTTTGACTCTTTCCTATTTTATGGCATAAATGACAGAACAATTTTTCCTTGTCTTGTTTCCATCCTCCAATATTATAGGAATGTCCTCCCCTATTTTGACCACGACACCCACTTCTACCTCTCCAGCTAGAAAAGTGATTACTATTAGGGGCATTAGGCTAAAAAGAGAGGTTAACAAAGGCTATGGACAGTGATTCCTGTGAGGCACTCTGAAGTTGCTCCATCCTTGACTCATAGGTAAGAAGTTTGGACTGTAAATTAGCCCAACTTATGTTCTCTTTTTCAGATAACATCACCATAATAGGTGTATACTCTGTGTCTAACCTAGCTAATGTTTGAGTAAGTAAATCAATTAGAGGCAAAGGTGAAACAGCAAGAGTCAGATTGTCGAAGAGTGACTTCATCTTGGTCAAATAATCTTGTATTTTAGAAGAGCCTTTCTTAATACGCTGAAACTCACTCTTCAAGAATATGACCTAAGACTTTGCATTAGCACAGATAAACTCTGTAACTACTTTCCATAATATAGCAACAATCTTGCATGAAGTCATTTGAGAAGCAATTTAATGGTCATGGTTCCAAATAACCACTTGAGAAGAATTTGATCTGTGACGTGCCATTCATCATAGGCAAGGTTCAGACAGACTTGTTCCGCTGTGTCAAGAATATACTCAAAAGGTATGGCTTTGGTGCCAAATATGTATCCCTCGATTTAATGCCCTCTGATAATGGGAATAATAGTATATTCCCATGTAAGGAAGTTGTCGGCATCCAGCTTGACAGGACTAGATTGTTCAGTGAGCTTAGGAGTGGAATGGGCCGCGATGATGGTTGAGCTAGAAAATAAGGAATCGAGGATAGATATGGACCAGTGGGCAAGTAAGGGTGTTCGATGGTAGTTTTGGTGATTGGGATAAAAGAAATGGATAAGGGTAAGTAAGGAAATGAATTTAAGGACGAAGAGGTGAAGAAACGATACTAGAAGGATATAAGGCAGTTCATGTATATGATGGAATGGGTCTGGTGAAGCTTGAAAAAGGTAAAGATGAAAGGTAGAGAGGATTTGAGGTTGGAAAAATGAAAGGGGGAGAGAAGTAGGTGTAGAAGTTGGGATGACGGTAGTTACAATGGAATCGCACACTGGAGGCAAGAAGGATGACAACTAAGGAATGCTAGGGTTTTGAGAAGACAAGGTGGGGACACTAGGGTTTTTGTTGTCCAATGGTGGGATTCCCACTAGGTGAGCCATTGCTGACAATTTCTGCTCTGATACCAAGTCACAAAATAATAAATTGTGAGGCCCCAGAATAATTGCTCTGTTCCTGTATAATTTCTATTATAAACACTGTATACAAATCATATAGTGACACCTGTCAACATATGGATTATTCTAGAATACAAGGTGTAACCTATTTTGTATAGAATTTACATAACAATATTTGTATTTAACTGTTAGGGACTACTGTTTGGCATTGCATTGTTGCCCTTCTAATGTGCTTAACACTATAAGAGTTTTGATAGTATAAACCAATATTGCATGTTTTTAAATTAGGAAACATGGCACAAAGTTGGGTTAGCACCTTGAAATTTTTTTTATGTATACCCAGTATCATAAAATATTTTGCGGTTTATCTAATATTATGAAGTGTGTTTTTTTAATTGTGTCTGGCATCGGAAAGTATATTTGATACAATTTTGTCCCTTAAAGTATTAATTTTTAGGTGCAATTTTAACCTTATAATTAACTCTCAAAAAGTCTTTTTTAAGTTAAGGTGTATTAAGCACCCAACAGTATTTTTTCAATAACAACTTTAAGGTGCTAGATGTTAATAGAGCTCAATATTTATATATTTTTAATTTTAGGCTTTTATGGGACTTAATTAAATATTTTGGGCATAATCAAGTGTTAATGTGAGATTTTAGTGAAAGGATAATTTGGGAATTATAGTGGTTAAATTGTTATATTTTTAATTAATATTTGTTATTTCCATTATTCCTTAATTGTGAGCAAACAATATTACCTTTGTGAATATAATTTTGTAGATAATGATGTGGCACAATTTTTGTCAAGTGGTCAAGGTTAAATGTGTCATTTTGGAGCTTAATGAATGACAAGAATGGAACATCACAAATGTAGAATTTATTTTCACATTTTTTCTCTAAGAGGAGATTAAATGAGTAAGAGCCTTGTTTGGTAGTTGTAATTTTGTGTCTAATCCTAAAATATATCATCACCCCCTTATCCAAACATGGCACAACTTACTCATTTAACCTGGAGAGAATTGAAGGAAGAAGAGTAGGTCAGGAACATTGTTTTAGAAGAGAGTAGCGGCTGTGAAGAATTAGAGAGTTGAACCGAAATGAAGAAAAAGAGGCAGTGAAAATGAATTGATTATAAAGGAGGCGTCTGGACAGACTCGAAGAATGAAATAAATAAGTGAAATATTGGACTGAATGGGAATAATTGAGAAAGGGGAGCTGACTGAATAAAAGGCATGAATGGAAGGAAAAAGATGCTGGACAGAAATGAATTGATTATGGAAGATGCGGCTTTGTAAAGTAGAGAGAGAAAGATGAAATGAAGAAAGGAGGAGTTCACCGAGATTGATGAACCGAATGGAAATTAAAAAGGAAGCAATTTGACCGTAATGGAAATGAAATTAAAAAAGGTGAAAGGCAGCCGAAATGAATTAACAAGGGCAGTTGGAATGAAAAGGTATTGGAGAGGCATGACGGTGGCTGCTGCAAATTTCCATGGTTGATCTTTTCTTCATTCATCAACCTTCATCTTCCTCTTCCATGAGTAACTAAGTTTTAGTGATTTCCTTGAATTGGGTAATGGGTTAAGCTTTTAAACTTCAATGGAATTCCTTTAAGCTCTCTTTCTAGTTCATAATTATATGGCTTGGTTAAGTATGTGGTTGTCATCTAGATTTGTTCTATGCCAAGTGAATAAACTTGGTGGTTGAGCTAGGAATTGATTAATTAAGCTTTGTATGATTCATATTAGGAGTAGGCTAAGTTGTTTATTCTGACTCGATTGAGTGGATTTCAAATGACTTAACTGAATATTTTGAATTGTTGTAATGGTAATTACAATTTAGAATTAGAAGTTAATTATTCATCTCCTTGAGTCAGAATTATTTGGTGGTATTCATTTAATTGCTTTGGTAGAATGAATTAAATGAGTATTGTAAGTATAGATTGAGTAGTAGCTTAAGTTGATCCTTTTGACTCATATCATTGAATTCTTATCATTAGCAAGCAAGGAAGACTAAATCCTCAACTCAAGGGAATACCATTTCATCATTATACTAGTTCATTGAATTTACCTTGTTGCTATTGTTAATTTCGATTCCATTTGCTACTTTGTCTTGAAAACCGGAATATACAAAACTATTGAATTAGATTAGATTACTTCATTAGTTTTATAAACAATTTCTCTAAATGATTTCTCATAATTTTAAGTTATTTATCGCTTTACTATTTAAAAAATTAAAAATTAATCTCCTCACAAGAATGACCTAGGTTGACCTACTATGTTATATTTTCAAATGTAGTTTATTTTAAGAACTCACACGACATGGGTTTATCAAATGGCGTCGTTGCTGGGGAGGATGATGACCAAGGTTCGTAAGTAGTTAAATGTTCTTTTCTATTATCATACTGTCTTAGTTTGGTAGAAAGTGTGTGGTACTCATTTGAATTTTGGCAAAAATCTAAGTTTTAAATAGCACTGTCTTGCTGGAATTGAAATATTCTTGCTCAGAAAATTCTGAAATTTTACATGCCAAGGTTTTTCAACATTCTAAACAAGACTAATAGATAACACTATTAGGTCTGTTGGATTTTAGCCAAATTCAAAGGTTTGCTATACTTTTCTGAATTTTCTTTCTTTTTTTGAATTTTTCTAGGTTTTTATTAGGTTTGTTTTTTTGGGTTTTCTTTGATTTTTCTTGGTTGTCAATGTGTTTTTGAGTTTATCTTAGGTAGTTGTTAATTGTTGGAGTGTTTGATAGTAGTTTAGGTTATTTTTCATGTTCATAGCTGTTTTACATATAAAAACACAAAAAGAAATATGCATTTTGTTGCTTTGCTATTATATTCTTAGTGGCCATTGTGTGGTTTACTATGGTTTTGTAGTGAGCAACTTTGCCTTCTTCATCCTTGAGAAGCTGTTGGTTGAAACTTAAGATTTTAGGTGGCTATCACATTCTATAAGTTGTGATTACAATGACTCTACTTACATACTTGCGGTTTGAGGTACTACTCTAGTGATATACCAACTTGTTATACTAAAAGGTGACTTCTTACCTTGCAAGTCCTATTTGCCTCTTGCACCATTGAGTTGGACTTATCTTGTTATTGCTGAAACAGATTTTACTCTTTAGACACCCAAATTTTGTTGGTTTTGGTTAACACTTTTGTTTGTCAAAGATTAGTTAAATTGGTTTACTACAAGTTGCTAATTTTTGCTGTATACAACCTTTCTCCAATACCCCATTTGACCAATTACTTTGCTATAATTTGTGTGTCTATATGAGTCTCGTTACTATGCCTGACTAGATCTAAGAAAACTGAACTTGTGCCTCTAGATCAAGATATTAACAAGATAGTTAGGTTTCTTAAGAAAGGTAAGCAAGCTAAATCATCTAGTGTAGGGTTGGACAAGTCATTAACACTAAAGTTGTTGCACATACTTGTGATAATTCTTATCATATTAGCTCTTCTTCCATTGTAGATCACCATTTTTTCATGGATCAAGTTCCTCCTTCAAAAGACATCCTTCCACCCAATGATCCTCCACTCGTAGGGTTTCATATCAATATTGATAGGAAGAATGGGGAGCGTAAAACTATCAAATATCTTACCTCTACTATTGATATTATTGATACTTTCCTCTCTTGTCCTGAATTTAATATTAATTTTGAGTTGAAAGGTCCTTTATTGAGTAACTTACCAAAATTTAATGGTTTACCTATAGAAGACCCTAACAGGTACTTAAGGAAGATGTACATTGTGTGCAACTCCATGAAACTAATGGGGGTTGATCTAGATGAGATGTGCAGGAAAGTCTTTCATTTTGGGAGTGGTTCATGATGCTACCTCACCATAATCCTAATGCCTCAGCCTCTTGGGAAACCTTGAAGAGTGCCTTTTTAGAAAGATACTTTCCTTCTTCAAAGATAACCTCTCTCAGTAAGGAAATCTTCAGTGCTAAACAAGGCCTCTATGAATCTTTTTATAAATATTGGTGTCGATTTCAAGAACTCCTAGCCAAGTGCCCACATCATCAAATCCCAGAAGCTCAATTGGTGCAAATTTCCATAGTGGGTTAATTCCTTAAGATAGGAAGGGTTTTGATTCTACTTCTGAGGCACTATTTAATTGCTTGCACCTGAAGAAGCTTGGGCTTTAATTAAGAAGATGGCTAATAATGATCAATAATTTGAAGGGTTGGATGCTAGACAAATCCATGAGGTCTCATATGCTTCAAGATCTTTAAGAGAGTATGATAATTTGTCATCCCAAATGATTGAGATAAGAACTAACCTCAATAAGATCATGGCCCACCTAAACAAAGTGAACATTCATGGGTCACATTCTCAAGCTTTAGTGGCTCCTAGCTGTGACATATGTAGCTCTCACATGTATATTGCTCATAATTGCCTACACTAACAGTGGTTGCTACACCTAAATCCTTGCTACAAAAAATGACATCTCTTAACTTCTTAACTGCATGAACAATGTGTCATCTTCCATAGGTAACTTAGCCTCTAGATTTGATGACGAGAGAGCTCAAATCAATTCTAAATTTTCTGACATTGGGACTAAGTTTGACACAATCTTTAACAAGTTGAAGTTGTTGGATTCTAAGAATGCCAATCTTACTTTATTTGTCACTCAAATGTCAGATAGCCTCAATGAGCATCAAGCTAAAAGTGGACAAGGGTTACCTTACAATACAGTGATCAATCATAAGAATGTACATGATATGTCCTTAAGAAGTGGTAAAGTAGGTAAACAAGTCTAACTTGAAGAAACTGTTGTGAGTTTTAAATCTGGAATGCATTCTAATGATAGGCACAATAAAGAGGTTGAGGTTCCATTGCCACTACAAGTAGAAGATATTGATGGTACTGATGATTCTGATCAAAGTACTTACCTTGCTACTGAAAAATCTAAGAGGTGGCTAAACAAAAGCTTTTACAAAGGCATTATTGTCCAAATTCAAACCTGGATAGCAAGCAAAGAGTGTCAACTCCAACAAATACTAAGGTGCTTGACCCTTCAACTTCTTCTTCTTCAAGCAAAGGGGAAGGTAAAAAGGTAAATCTCTCTGAAATCCCATTTCCTAATTCATATGTGCTTAGCAAGAAGGTTTTAAATGAAATTAAATTTCTTGATATGATGGATATTTTTAGTAATATTGAAGTTAATTTACCTTTGCTTGATGTGTTCAAGGGAATGCCTGCTTATGTTTGATTCTTGAAAGATTTATGTACCCAAAAGCATAGGTGTAAATACAATGAGTGTGTTCAATTGAGTCTTAGTGTGCCTACTATGTTTAAACCCCATCTTCCAATTAAGTGTAAAAATCCTAGCTCATTCACTATTCTATGCATTATAGGTACCATGCTTTTTAGCACTGCTCTCCTTGATCTAGGAGCTGCTATAAATGTTATGCCCTACTATGTTTACACACAAATATCAAAGCCACTAGTGTCATCCTACAATTATCTGATCGCACCACTAGGAAACCTTATGGCTTATTGGAAGACATCTTAATTAAAGTCAAAAACTTAGTGTTTCCTGCTGATTTTTATGTCCTAGTCATGTCCATTAAGGTCTCAGTTGAGGAACCATTAATTTTAGGTAGGCCTTTCATGCGAATAGCTAATACTATCATTAGCATAAAGGATGGATACATAACTATGGAAGTAGGTGATCATGTGATTCAGTTCAATGTTTATGAAGCTATGAATCACCCATTTAAGGACTACTCCCTTCTTGGCTTGAATTTGATTGATTTGGCCTTAGAAGAGGCAATTGATGAGTTTACCTTCCCACTATATGTGAAAAATGATTGTCATGATGATGTATGTGCTACCATTAATTCAAATTCTTCTCCCTTTGTTGATTGTGATAATGATGTGTGTAGTATTGATTGCATATCAATTGATAGCTCACTTTCTACTTCCAATCCATTTATTTTTATTTTTCTAACCTTGGTAGTACTATATCTTCATTTGATAGTCATTATGGTGTTAGGAAAGAGTTATTGTGTAGTTTTGTAGAATTTGAGAATGTTAGTAAAGTGGATTCCACTTTTGGAAGTGAAGCAACATCCATTAGTACTAAATCTGCTCCTATGGAAACAAATTGAGACATTATTGAATATAAGGAAGAAATCAATGTGCTACTGATGGCACAACTGCAATTCATGGGTTTAAGCTTTACATTCCTCCTTCTTACAAGTTTCAGACTTCTCCTAACCTCAAGGATGATTGCATTGGTAACCTTACTTCTTTCCAATTATTGAAATACTTACATTCTCTTTTTGGTGATGAACTTAGCAGGTCAAAAGGCATAAATTTCTTTGCTGAAAATTCTGGAAACAATGGACAACCATATGTCAAGGCTATAACAGGGGAGAATTTCAGTTCTAATCAATTACTAAATTGTTACATACTATTTCATGATGCTACATCTCATAAATTCTACTCTTTGAATGATGTAGGTGGTAGTCAAGGTTGCTTTATGAATAAGCCATAATCTCGATCTACATTTGAACAAGGGGGACATACCTTTAATCCAACAATTATTGGGAATTCTCATAAGAAAGGGAAGTTTCTTGGTACATTTGAATTGAAAGAGCTTTTACCTTCAATTGTGTTGCCTCTTGAACTTGATTTAAAACCCCTTCCTTCTAACTTGAAGTATACCTTTCTTATTGAACATGATCAATTACTTGTCATTATTTCTAGTTCCTTAAGTACATCTAAGGAGTTGAGTTTACTCCATGTGTTGAAAAAACACAAGAGAGCAATAGGGTAGACTTTAGGTGATATTCTAGGTATTAACCCAACTATATGTACCCACAAAATCCTTTTAAATGAGGGTTCTAGACCTATGAGACAACCCCAATTTAGACTCAACTGTCTTATCTTAGATGTAGTTAAGAAGGAGGTCACCAAACTTTTGAGTGCAAGGATCATATATCTTATTTCAGATAGCGAGTGGGTTAGTCCAGTCCAAGTCATTCCAAAAAGAGTGGAATAATAGTTGTGCGAAATAAGAAGAACGAACTCATTTCAACAAGAGTAAAAAACTCTTGGAGTATTTGTATAGACTTTAGGAAGTTAAATAAAGCAACTAGAAAAGACCACTTTCCCCTCCCCTTTATAGATCAGATGTTAGAAAGATTGGCATGTAAATCACATTATTGTTTCTAGATGGTTTTTCTGGTTATTTTTAGGTTCTTATTGCACCAAAGGATCAAGAAATGACAACATTTACTTGTCCATTTGGGACTTTTGCATACCAAAGGATACCTTTTGAGTTATGCAATGGTCCTAGGACATTTCAAAGATGCATGCTCTCCATCTTTCATAACCTACTTGGACAAGGTATTGAGGTATTCATGGATGATTTTTCTATATATGGGAATTCTTTTGAAGAATGTTTGCTTAATTTGGAGAAAGCATTAGAAAAGTGTGTGCAAAAGAACTTTATGCTAAATTTTGAGAAATGCTACTTCATGATAGATCAAGGAATAGTCTTAGGCCACTGATAAGTAAGACGAGTATAGAAGTTGACAAATCTAAAATTGAAGTAATTTCATCTCTTCCTTATCCCTCTAACTTAAGAGAACTTAGATCTTTCTTGGGGCATGTTGGATTTTATAGAAGATTCATTAAAGATTTCAGTAAAATAGCTTGTCCCCTATCTAAGCTTCTTCAACAAGATGTGGATTTCATCTTTGATGATGCATGCAAATTGGCTTTTGATGAAATTAAATCTAGACTAATTTCTCTACCTATACTCATTGTTCCTAATTGGGATCTTGATTTTGAGCTTTGTTGTAATACTTCTAATAGTGTTGTTGGTGCAGTTCTAGGTCAGAAAATTGGTAGGACCCCTTGTGTTATTACTTATGCTTCTAAAACATTGGATAAGGCTCAAATCAATTGTACTATCAATGAGAAAGAGCTCTTTTGCATTGTTTTTGCACTTGAGAAGTTTAGGTCTTATTTAGTGAATTCTAGAGTGATTATCTATTCTAACCATGCTGCTATTAAGTTCTTACCAAGGAAGACTCATACAAAGCCTCAATTGTTAAGGTGGACGCTACTACTTCAAGACTTTAACATAAAGTTTAGGGATAAGGTGGTTGTAAAAAAATTTGTTGTTGATCATCTAAGATACTTGCCCCTTGATACATAGGGAGTAGTTGATGCTAAAGTTACTTGTGATGGTTTCCTTGATGCCCATCTCCTTGCTATTACACTTCACAACCCATGGTTTGCTCTGTGTTGAATTATCTTGATGTTGGAGTCTTACCTAATTCTTTGTCTTATTTTTAGAAATGGAAGCTGAAGCATGAAGTCAATACTATTTATGGGATCCTCCTTACTTGTAAAGGCATTATAGTGACCAAGTCATTAGGAGATGTGTGCCGGATGATGAATTTCTTCTGTTATAACCTCCTGTCATTCTTTGTTGTGTGGTGGTCGCTTTAGGGTAAAGAGAACTGCTAGGAAAATCTTATATTGTGGTTTATATTGGCCTAGCCTCTTTAATGATTGTTATGTTTTTTGTAAAACTTGTAATGCATGCCAGCGTTTTAAGGGGTTATCTAGAAAGCATGAATTGCCACAACAACCCATGTTGTTTTGTCAAGTTTTTGATATTTAGGCATTGATTTTATGGGTCTATTTTTTGCATCTCATAGATATCTGTATATTTTGTTAGCTGTTGATTACCTTTCAAGGTGGATTGAGGCCATTCCTATAAGGAAGGATGAATCCTCTACTATTATTAAATTCTTACGTACTCATATATTTTATAGGTTTGGTGTGCCAAGAACAATTGTGAGTGATTGTGGCTCACATTTTTGAGACAAATTGATGGACAACTTGCTATCCAAATATGGTGTTCTACACAAGACTTCTAACCCATACTATCCAAAGACAAATGATTAAGCTAAGGTGTCTAATAGGGAAATCTATCTTATAGAGGATTGTCAAATCATGTAGAAAAGATTAGAGTCTCTAGTTGGATAATGCTCTTTAGGCATATCGTACAGCTTTTAAAACTCCCATTGGCATGTCTCATTTCCGGTCAGTCTTTGGTAAGGGCTGCCATTTACCTGTTGAGCTAAAACATGGAGCTTACTGGGTTGTGAAGACTTGTAATATGGATCTTCAAGGTTCTGTTAAGGAGAGGATTCTTGAGATACAAACGCTAGAAGAATTACAGTTGGATGCATATGTAAGTTTCCCCCATCTATAAGGAAAAATTCAAATTGGTTCATGATCAAGGCATCTTACGAAAGCAGTTTCATGAAGGAGAGCAAGTACTTATGTTCAAGGCAAGATTCAAGCTAAAAAATAGGAAGCTTAAAACCAAATGGTAAGGTCTGTACAAAGTGGTCAAAGTGCATAGCTTTGGTTTAATAGAGCTCAAAGATCCTGCAAGTGGTGAAAAGTTTCAAGTGAATGGTCATTGGTTGAAGCATTACCATGCCAGTTATGAACCACCATAATGCACACGGTATTCTCTTCTTTATCTTATTCCTTATCTTATTTGATGATATATGCTATTGAACAAGTATGGGGGAGGGGACTTATCAGTAGTAAAAAGAAGTTTATTTGTTTGCATTTTCCAATTGAATAAACGTCATTTTGAATCATACTCTTATGCTCAGCCTTATCCTCCACTACCCTTTTCTCCCTATCCTTATGCCTAATTTCGAAGAACTATTTTCACTTATGTCTTGTCTTTCTCTCTTATTGTGATGATGTTGTGTTGTGCTTCAATCTTGAATTAGGCTTCACAACATTCACTTCACCCAAGAGATAAGTGCATATAGGTTTTTTGTTTTTGTGAATTGCATTAAGGGCAATGTAAGGATTAAGTATAGGGGAGTGTGTTTATTCTCATGATAGATTTCACTGTGACATCATATGCTTCTATCTACTGCTTTTGTCTTTTATTGTTTTTGGTCCAATTCACTGAGATTTTTGAGGTCTTCATTCATGATCAAGCATCTGAATTACTCTTAGTTAAATTCATGGTTGAAACTTGCTTTAAATTAGTAAATTGCCACAAAATTCAAGTATTTTAATGCATGACTTAGTTTTGATGAGTTTGTTAGGGAACAAAAAGCCTAGTTGGAAGGTGTTTTGGGCCTAATTGTGTGATTTATCCAATTAGATTATTGATCTCTAGATCATGTTTTATTTCTTGCTTGAGGCTACATTTTGCAATGGTATGGATAGAGAAGACATTGGCATTCATTTCTAAACCTTCAAACCTAAACATAAGCCAATCATTGTTCACCTTTGTTTACCTTTTTAAGCCCTTCATTTCATTTTCATTATACAAATGCCATACTTGCACTTTCCATCAAGTTCTATTAGCACTATGATGAGGAAATATGAATGTCGCTCTTTTAAATAGGATGATAAGTGCCATGTGAATTGAAAAAAAAAAGACAAACAAAGCAAAATAGAAATAGAAAAAAAAACAAAAAAGAGGATCAAAAGAAATATATATATATATATATATAAAGAACTTCATAAAAGTAAAAAAAAATGTATTGATAAGTTGGAATGGAAAATTTTGGCAAGAGAAAGTTACACTATTGTGATTAGTGCTATTGTTTAGGCTAATCGCATTTGATGCATCATGGTAGCTTGTTCTAATTTTCCATCATTTGGCCTATTCAATATTACAACCTTACAAAGCCATTTGGATTTATTTATGCCATATTTATAAGTAGTGGAGAGCCTAGAAATATTACAAGCATATGGTAGAGTGTGGTCAAAGTGGATGCGAGTGAAAAACTACCTTATATGAGAAAAGAGTGCAAACACTTATCCTAGTTAAGGTTTCTAATTAAACTCATTGTAATTAAGCCTTGCATCACTTTAGCTACTTCAATTTTTGGTATGTTCATTGAATTTGGATAGGTGGATACATTATTATTTGACTAAGTGTGATTCTTGAAGCTTGATCTTACCTATTTTTTTAACTTTCATCCCTCTTTGCCTAGTATTGAGTTTAATGTTTTGCTCAAGAGTGCAAAAGCTTAAGTGTGGGGGAGTTGATAGAGCTCAATATTTATATATTTGTATTAATTAATGTTAGGCTTTTGTGGGACTTAATTAAATATTTTGGGCATAATCAAGTGTTAATGTGAGATTTTAGTGAAAGGATAATTTGAGAATTATAGTGATTAAATTGTTATATTTTTAATTAATATTTGTTATTCTCATTATTCCTTAATTGTGAGCAAAAGATATTACCTTTGTGAATCTAATTTTGTAGGTAATGATGTGGCACAATTTTTGTCAAGTGGTCAAGGTCAAAGGTGTCATTTTGGAGCTTAATGAAGGACAATAGTGGAACATCACAAGTGCAAAATTTATTTCACATTTTTTCTCTAAGAGGACATTAAATGAGTAAGGGCCTTGTGCAGTAGTTGTAATTTTGTGTCTAATCCTAAAATATATCATCACCCCTCATCCAAACATGGCACAACTTACTCGTTTAAACTAGAGAGAATTGAAGGAAGAAGAGTAGGTAGAGACCATTGTTTTAGAAGAGAGTGGTGGCTGTAAAGAATTAGATAGCTGAACCGAAATGAAGAAAAAGAGCCAGCTGAAATGAATTGACTATGGAGGAAGCGGTTGGACCGACTTGAAAAATGAAATAAACAGGCGAAATGTTGGACCAAATGGGAATAATTGCGAAAGGAAAGCTGACCAAATTAAAGGCATGAATGGAAGGAAAAAGATGCTGGATCGAAATGTATTGATTATGGAAGATGTGGCTTTGTAAAATAGAGAGAGAAAGCTGAAATGAAGAAAGGAGGAGTTGACCAAGATTGATGAACCAAATGGAAATTAAAAAGGAAGCAAGCTGACCGAAATGGAGTTAAAAAAGGTGAAAGGCAGCCGAAATGAATTAGCAAGGGCAGCTAGAATGAAAAAGGCATGCCGGTGGCTACTGTAAATTTCCATGGCTGATCTTTTCTTCATTCATTAACCTTCATCTTCCTCTTCCATGAGTAACTAAGTTTTGGTGATTTCCTTGAGTTGGATAATGGTTTGACCTTCTAAACTTCAATAGAATTCCTTTAAGCTCTCTTTCTTGTTCATAATTATATGGCTTGGTTAAGTATATGGTTGTGATCTAGATTGTTCTATGCCAAGTGAATAAACTTGGTGGTTGAGCTAAGAGTTGATTAATTAAGCTTTGTATGATTCATATTAGGAGTAGGTTGAGTTGTTTATTCTGACTCGATTGAGTGGATTTCATATAATTAAACTGAATATTTTGAATTGTTGTAATAGTAATTACAATTTAGAATTAGAAGTTAATTATTCATCTCCTTGAGTCAGAATTATTTGGTGGTATTTATTTAATTGCTTCGATAGAATGAATTAAATGAGTATTGCAAGTATGGATTGAGTGGTAGCTTAGGTTCATCCTTTTGACTTATATCATTGAATTCTTATCATTAGCAAGTATGGAAAACTAAAACCTCAACTCAAGGGAATCTCATTTCATTATTATACTAGTTCATTGAATTTACCTTGTTGCTATTGTTAATTTCGATTCCATTTGCTACTTTGTCTTGAAAACTGAAAAATATAAAAATATTGAATTAGATTAGATTACTTCATTAGTTTTATAAAAAATTTATCTAAATGATTTCTCACAACTTTAAGGTGTTTATCACTTTACTATTTCAAAACTTGGAAATTAGTCTCCTCACAAGAGCGACCTAGGTTGAGCTACTACGCTTCATTTTCAAATGTAGTTTATTTTGAGAACTCACTCAACGTGGGTTTATCATATGCTCCTTGAAAAATTCTTTTGGATGAACTGTAAAATATTTTAAACTACTGGGCGAATATGGAAAAATTCTTCAAGATACTAAATGAACCATCAAATAATTTAAGATATTGAATGCATCTAAAACTACTTTCAAGATGATGAACACACATTAACTCTTGAATGCTTAAAATATCAAATGGGCTTTGCTGGATATTTTCAAGATAGAATTGCTTTTAACCCTTATTTGCTGTAAATAATATGTGTGTAAAAGGAAGTTGATGTAGTTAATGTGGTCTTTTATTGCTTTACTTCATTAGGTTGTAATGTAGGATTTATTGCTTTCCTTTAAATTTGATATAGGTTGTATTATAGGTTGGTTTATTTTCTTTTTAAAGGTGATTAGTGATTGTAATAGTTTTTTGAGATTAATAAAATTGACTTTCTTTGCTTAAAAAAATGTGACAAAGGAAGAAATCTCGTATAATTCAAGATTGGGAACATCCTAGTCTATAAGAAAATAAGTTTAAGTTAGTAAAAAGGCTAATAAGAGAAGTTTGTTAACTGATTGTTAGATATAACTGTTGAAGTTTTAATGTGATTTAATTAGTTAGTTTTATAATAACATATAAATGGTTTTATTGCATTAAATTTTCATTACTTTTTGTTATGTAACTATCATTTTAATTGTCATTAAGTTGTCATTAATGGCCATTACGGCTGCTCAATGGTTACATGTTATCTATCCATAAAAGGCTAATGTTTGGTCTATGGTCAAGTAGGACTAAGGTCAAGGGATTGGGATCAGGTGACATCGAGCTTTTTTCCCAAACTTGTGTCATCTCTCTTTTCTTGAGTTTTAATGTTATATTTATGTTGTTATGTCACTCTAATTTTTAGAGGAATGATTTGTTTAATATGGAGAGTGTCGCTTCCTAATTTACTTGGGAGATGTGAAATATTCCTAATGGTAATGCTATTGGGCACAACTTGAACAATTTTTTTTGGTTGTGTTTTTGCATATGTCACAATATTAATTTGGGTGGTGCCAATCCAAATCAGACTTTAATGTTTACTCCTTTATCAAATCATCATAAAAAGCATCACACAAAAAGGTCTCACTATCCCATCCTTTCACCATATCTCTGCTACACCTTACTATGACTTCTAACCATTCGTTCTTGATTCTTTTTCTTGCTTCACTTGAGGAGATCAACGTCCACCACCACCTTCCACCCACCATTTGGCATTGAAAAGCTTTAAAACGTTCAATTGAAAAACAAAAAACATATTTTCTATCAGCTTTGTTAGTATAATGAGGTGCTAAACTTGTTAAGCTAAGTTAATTCAATTTCATGTAATTAAGCTCTTCTTGTTAAGTTAGTTGATGGTATTAAAGGATAGGAGAATTTTTATTATATTATCAAGACTTAAAATGTGTTTTTGAAAAAATGGGAAGTAATGCCTCACTTAATTTTTAAAAATAGATGCAACATTGTATGTTTTAATTATTATAATATTGAGTCAAGACAAGTCTTTTTTTTGGGGAAAAAAGCCAAGTCTTCAAGTCTCCATATGGCCCAATAGGCCACAATGCTGACCCAAGCTTGCAAGAAAAATGGTCAACCTTGCCCATAAATAGTAGCCCGGAAGAACATTGGATACTTGTTAAGCAGGGCCATTTTTCAAGCAGGGCTTGGCATCAAGCATGGTCTGATGCCTTGCCTATTTGGCCCAACTCAGAGAACATATATACTTTTATTTAAAAAGTATAATATATGTATAAAAATTATATAATATCTTTGTGTGTCAGTATGCACCTATTTCATTATAGTCTTTTTGTTGCCTTTTTTATAGATTATAGATTATTCAATGTTATTTATTTCTTGTTCAAGTAAGGATATTGTATTAAGACTTGCTATGTTACGTTTAATTATGGAATTATGTGAAGTACTAGTAGTATGTATATTTATTCTCTTTTAATATTCTAAGTTATGGAATTATTGAATATATTTGATGTTTTAAATATTATTTATCAAGACTTGGAGTTTTATTCATATATGATTTTATGAGCATAATATCAACACTTAGATTGAGAAGCTCGCCTTGCCCAGCACAAAATTTCTTGGGCTTTTCATAAGCAGGTTCGAGCAGTGGATTGGAAAATGCAACCCATTCATTCTTTGGGCTAAGTATTGGGTAAGGGTCATATCGTGCCTAGCCCTGCGCATGCCCACCCCTAGCTCGCACTATCATTTAACTAATTTTTTGCCTTCACTATAATATAACTAATTGACATTAATTATTTAAAAAAGACAAATAGTACAAAAAATATTGAAAGATTATACATTATATTACACAATAATCTTTAAGGTATATTCATAACTTCGTGAGAGAGAAAAACAAGGGTTAAGGGGGAAAATGCCCTGGAAGTTTTCACACTAGGGCATTGGGTATCTAAAAACTTTCGAGGGAGCATGTTTGCCTTGGAAGTTGAAAAAATGGGGCAATATTGCCCAACCATTAACAAAGCCAACAGTCAACGTTAGTTCTTCTTATGTGGAATCCAACACACCCTTTACTTCTAACTCAGTTTTACAAGTCACCTGCTGGATTTCATCACCCCAAAAAATTGCTCGACACTTTTGCATTTCTCTTTGCATCATAAAGCATTTTTCTTTCATGACTCATGTCGAGTTCGACTTGGTAGCGATGCTGCATGATGATAAACTGAACAAAAATCAAAGAATAGACGGTAAACCAAAAAAAATTCTCCCCTCTATCTACATCAATGAAAGATCCCAAAATCTAAAAATCTGGAAAAAAAACCACCCTCACCCATTCTATCCAAGCTCATGGCACTAGAAGAGGAAGACCAACACCGTCGATGGCATCTCACCCCTCTCTCCACAGAGGATGATAATAAAGCTTGAAAGAGAGCAGTTGAGTTACAAACCCCAATCGCTTTATGATCCTTTTGGCATCACTCAAATAGAGATGATAGTGAATAGTGGCTATCTCAATAAAGATGATTAATGATGGCCCTTCAAACTCGTTCAAATCCTTTAAACCCCATAAGCCATTTGTTAGGTTATGCAACTAAGTGCTCAAAATAGAGAACTCTGATAAGAAATTGAAATACCTGGATGGCGAGGTAACCTTTGTAGTTGTGGAGGCAATGGGAGTAAATGGCATAAATAGGATCATGTTCATGGGAGGCGCGAAGGTCAATGATGGCAGCGGCACAAAGAGAAGAGTTGGAAGTGAAGGTGTTGATGAAGAGGTTGTAAAGGAGGGTTGAGAGAAGTGTAGAAGAGCATGATGAAGGAGATTTCAAAATCACAAAGAAGTTTTCTTGCTTTAATGGTGGAAGGAATAGAGAGGGATGTAGGAAGAGGGACATATGGGAAGTTAATCAGAGGAGAAGATAGGAGATGCTCAAATCGATGAAATAGGAAAGAAAATGTGTTTTAATTCCAAAGGTCATGTTTGTCATTTCATTTATTTTATTTTATTTTTGATAATATGGCATAATATGTAAATTAACATGTGGCACAATATCTTATGTGGCAAAGCCAACTCATCATAGTTTGGTCAACAAAGTTTTACCATTTGGGTCTGTTATCTGGAGGGTGACATTGCCCCATTTTTTCAACTTCCGAGGCAAAAATGCCCCTCGAAAACTTCCAGACACCCAGTGCCCCTCAGTGAAAACTTCTGGGGCATTTTTGCCCCTTAACCCAAAAAACAATTTAGACCTATTTTCTTAATGCATTAAAAATAAAGTTATTAAGTTAAACCTAATTAAAGTCAAACATAAAATTAGATGATTAAATGTACTTTTGTCTTAAAATTTAATAAGTGCCTTACTCAATCAATTATCTAGGCTCCACTTGAAAGCATGAACTTAGTAAGATTTCTTATGAAGAAACAACAAGAATCAACAAAAATTAAAGTTTAGCGGTTAGCCCCCACATTATGACAAATTAATGTTTAAATTTTGGCTAAATTATACAAAACTCCCTGAACTTTGGGTCAATTACATATAACCCTCCTAACATTTCAAAATTTAAATTTAACCCCCTGGCCTTTCATTTTTTTAACTATTAACCCTTGCCGTTAAATGACCATTATCTTTGTAACAAAAGTTGCCACGTCAGAGTATGAGATGAAAGATGTCATCCTACGTGGTATCCTATGTAAATTACTAAATTCATAAAGCCCATTTGAACTTTGAACAGTTACAGATAACCCCCTGAACTTTGATTATTTACATATAACTCCATTGAAATTTCAAAATTTAAATCTAACTCCCTTAAAATTTTGATTTATAACAAATAAATCCCATGTTGTTACTTTAATCATTTTAATAAATTTATTAAGTTTTTTACTATCATTTGTCAATTAAAATAGTTTTCTTGTGTGGAAAAAGCTAGAAGAATAATATTTAAAAAGTATAAAAATAAAAATGTCAACATTTGTATAACATTTACTTATTTTCTTGGATTAATTGAGCAATGATAGTATAAAATTGTCATCATTTGTGTCCAATATATTTTTGGGATGATTGAGCATTTATAGTTTAAATATTACATTTTTGTTAGAGGATAGCTCTTGCCCTCATTAATTTTTATTAGTAATACATATTTTTTCTTGAATGAGAGGTTCAACATTTTATTTTATATTTTTTTAAGTATTATTCTTCTAGTTTTTGCCATATAAAAGAACTATTTTAATTGACAAATGATAGTAAAAATTTTAATAAATTTATTAAAATGATAGAAAGTAACAACATGTGGTTTAATATTATAAATCAAAATTTTAAGGGAATTAAATTTAAATTTTGAAATGTCAGGGGCTTATTTGTAATTTATTAAAGTTTAGGGGGTTTTCTACAACTATTCAAAGTTCAAGGGGTTTTATGATAGTAGTAATTTACACAGGATGACACGTAAGATGACATGTGTCATCTCATAATCTAATGTGACATTTTCCGTTAAAATCATAACGGTTACTGACAGAGGGTTAATAGTTAAAAAAATGAAAGGTCAGGGGGCTTAAATTTAAACTTTGAAATGTCAGGAGGTTATATGCAACTGACCCAAAGTTCAGGGAGTTTGTATAATTTAGACTTAATTTTTTGCATTAATGTTTACATTTTTGCTAGGAGGAGTACTCACCATTTGTGATATACTTCTTCGAACAAGATGACTTCAAAGCGTTGTAAAAGATTATTGTCTTTTGGTCTTACAACTTCAGATTTTAGTTGTTTCAGATGTTATTATACGACATCTATTTTTATCTTTTACTATTTAAGTTTAAATACGGAAACCTGTTTTTATCTTTAGATTTTAGAAACCCAATATAGTCCTGACTTAAGATTAGGTGATAGTTTTGTATTTATTATTTTAGCATTTTTTTGTACATGAAAGTTTAGGTGAGTTGGGCCTCAGGAGCTTACCAGGGCTATGGCATGCCTATAAGCTCAAAGAATGTTTGTTTTTTCAATCATTTGTTGGATGGGATTTTTCTTAGGAAGGGTATCGATAACATAGAAATTAATGAATAAAATAGGAAAATATTATGAGAACAAAAGGTAAGAAAGTAAAAAGTAGCTTTGTTATTGATCTTTGTAGAATACAAGATACCAATTGAAGAAGTAGAATTAGATAGAGATGAAGTTGAGTCCTTCAGTGTATATGGCAACTCCTATTTATAGTGCTAACTAACACAGCTAGTAAGTTAGTTCCTCTATTCTTGGCTTTGAGTAGATTTAGGAGGTAGTTTCTACATTCGTGGATTAGGGTATTTGCCTGGTAGTGGGCTTGACCAAGTAGTCTGAAGGGTGAGTGTGACAGGGTTGTTGGGTGAGTGTGCAAATCTACCTTGCTTTGGCATGCTTTGTTGAGCACCTTGTGTGCAGGCTTAAAGCACCAATTTTGGGGCATAAATGAATTCCCTCACTTTCCTAGCCTAATTGATTGACCTAGAAAGCAAGGTTTCCATCCTAGCCATCAAAACAATCTGAGGGTTGATCTTTAGGTCTCCTTTTCTTCTTTTTGTTCTTGACTCTCTCAAACAATGTAATGCCCCAAAATGTGATTAAGGGGTAATGACTTCAAAAGTGAATGTAATTATCGTTAAACAAACACTTTTGGAGAATGTCATTTGAATTGTGATCCGAATACACAATAATTAGTGCCTAAACCCTGTATTTAAGTTCAATTGTGGATTAATATCTAAATTGAATTAAATTAGAGGGGAAGGCGCATGGTGGAGGAAATGAATAATAAGATGATTTTAGCAGTGATTCAAGTGAGATTGCCATAATCAGGGGTAAAATGGGAAAATGGAAAGTTACCGACCAATTAGTCAGTTACTGAAAGGGAAACCCATTAGTAACTTAAAGATTAATGGTTGTGATTACTTTTCAAGAGATTAAGAGGGTGGAATCATATGCACAAGTGTTTATGTGTGTCCATGTAAGAGAAAGCAATATCATGACAAGTGTCACCACTTACACCATGGATCGAGGTCAAATTTCAAACACTCTTTCCTCTCTCCCTAGGTCGGCCAAAGAGGCCTTTTCATGCCCAAAAACTGATCATCTTTATCATCTCATTTCTCTCTTCTAATCCCCATTTTTGTCCAAGGTTCAAGAGGAAAGAGAAAGAAGAAAGCTTAAGGTTAGTGCTCTATTTGACCTTGAATGCTCAAATCATCTTCTATAATCTTGTTCATAGTGATGATAGCTTCATCTCTATGGTCTTAGATTTTTGAAAGGTGTTTGGGTGTTTGAAGAAATTTGGAAGTTGTGGAATCAAGGAATTAGCTTTGGAAAGAGGAAGAGGCAAGAAATTGTTACATTTTGACCTAAATATTGTGATCATTGATTAAGTTTTAGAATTAGTGGATTTTGCCTTGATTTTCATGTGATTTTTAAATGAATAAATTGGATAGTGTAATGTGTATAAAATGGTGTCATATTGTGTCTTGGTATTATTGGTATTGGTTTGAAACTTTGAATGGAAAGGAATTGCAATGTGAGTTTTGTGTTGTGATATTGTGTGACATATTGTGGTCATTAGAGAAACATGTCAATGTGATGTGAATTAGGTTGATTTAGTGTTTTTAATAGATTCCTTGTGAAAAATTGTGTGGGGAGAATGTTTGTTGTGAAATTGGAACCATTGGGAACAATTGTGCAAAAGTTGGAAATTCTTTCCATTGAAACTCCGTACAGGGTAATTGGATTGTATAGATGTTTTGAATGGGCAAATGCTGTCTAAAAATTCTGAAACTTTTCAGTCTTAAAGTTCACATACCAAGCTTCAAAATGGACATATGATTCATGT
The DNA here is from genome assembly GCA_963210345.1 of Inga oerstediana. NCBI lineage: Eukaryota > Viridiplantae > Streptophyta > Magnoliopsida > Fabales > Fabaceae > Inga > Inga oerstediana. The sequence continues at coordinate 61,918,288 of OY723401.1, read as the reverse complement.
CATTTCGTTTTTTGAGCTAGGAGTTATGATTTTCCAAAGTTGGGATTAAAACTAGAATCACTTTTAGAGCAGTGCTGGATTGTGTGCAATTCTGTATTTTTTTTCATTATGGACAGCCTTAATTCATATTTTTCCTATGTATAGGACTTAAATATATTTCAATAGGCTTTGGATCACCTCATTTCAATTTTTCTAGAATTAGTTATGAATTTTTAAAGTTTCCTTGGCTGCAACCAGAAGTTCTTGGCTCCAGCCAAAAACTTTCTGTGCAGTTTTTGGTTGCAGCCAAAAAATCTTGGCTGTAGCCAACCCATGTTTTCAACACTTTGTGATTTTGAAAAGTGGTTTCCAACCTAGTACTTCCTAATCCTTTTAGGCTTTCATTGAACTTATTATAGCAGGGACTCAAATGATAACCATCTTTAAGTATTATAAAAGTGAGAATTTGGAAGAGAGATTAATCCGTCGTCCTTAATTTTGGTTGATAGGGTTCGATATTTGACCTTTTTGGCGAACAAGTTGTGCTAGAGCACACCAGGAAAGAACAAGGTAGTGGCTCCTCCTCTTATACTATATGTAATGTATTGTATGTTTGTGATGTTATTGAATTGTGTATGTTGCGTGGAGTTGCATCGCCATGCCAATTGTCCTCCGGTAGCTAACAATGGTTTGAGTGATCATAGTGTGCATCCCTGGCGGTGAAAGAGGATGAGGATGGGGTGTGGAAATGAATTCGTTGCATATGTGAAAGCCATAAGGCTCTGTGAAAGCTGAACGGCTATTTATGATCTATGAGGCTATGTGAATTATAGCGTGCACATGTCAGTGTGAACCATTGTAGGGAGGGACATTGGTCATCTCTACCCCGGCCATTGATATACCATTGTAAATGTGAATGCCAGAAAGGCAATGTGTATGTTGCAAATGTGAATGCCGGGAAGGCAATGTGTATACGTGACAGCTTGTGTATGCTGTATTCGTGCTATTGTGCTGCTTGATAATTTACTTGCATACTATGTGATTATGTGTGGTATAAGTAATTTGTAACTACTGGGATTCTTTTAAATTACATTCTTTCCATTGACTAACCTTCAGATAGGGGAAGTGGCTTTAAAGGGAAGCAGACAACCAAGGGCAGCTAGGACTTTTGTAGGGATGTAATCTTGGCTATTGGTTATCAAATTTTTATTGGGATTACTGTATATTTATACATGGGATGTAAATTTTGGAATGATATTATGTAATCCTTTGTGTAAAAATCTGTAAATGGGCAAATGAGCCCTAGAAACCGTTTAGTTAATATATGAAACCTGGGGGTTGCCTGGATATTTATTGTACTCTCTGATATGTTTGAATGTGAATTAAATGCATAAGGTAATTAGATTCGGAATGTGAAGCTGAGACTAGGTTAATTGGGTTTTGAACAAAAATTTATGAAAAACCTATCTCAAGGATAGAATCAAAAATGAATTTTTATTATCCGTTGGTCTCTAATTCATCTTATTTACACACTTTTGAATCATAATTATGTTTCATAAGGTACGGGGTTACAGACAACCCCTCAGTTCTTCTACTAGCTCCACTTTAGCTCATCATACTAGCTTTTCTCTTCTTCGGTGAGTTATGGGTACTTCTTCAGTTTGCTCATTCAAACAACTTGTTCTCCTATCTGATTGTACTTGGTTTTGTGATAAGTTTCCAATCTACAGTATAAGTGTCTTAGTATTCTTTGAGGTTTTTCTGGCGTTGTGACGACACATTGACAGGTACTCTTTTTTCCTTTGTCCCTTGCTTTCTTGTAAAGTTATAGTTAGGGTTTGTCTTGTGTTTCTCTTAAGCTTATATCATTATTAGTGAGGTTGGGGTTTGTTTCTACATTCCTATCTTCTCTATAACCTTTTAGCATATAGGGTCTTTCTATTTCGTTAGCATTTCTAAGGCTTTTATGGAAAGGAAAGGTGTTTCTTTTATGCCTTTTTGCCTTTGCCTTGCTTTTCAATTAATTCCCAATTAAGGTTTGCCTCTCTAAGCTAATGATATTGCTTGTGGTGTCACTAGTGGAAAAATCCCCTTTTAGACCACCATATTTAGACCGGTTTTAGTTGATAAGGTCTTTAAAATTTACGCGGTGGCAATTCTATAATTATATTGAACTTCTAAGACCGGTTCTAAAAAAATGGTCTTAAAAAATTTAATTAGACTGGTTCTAAATAGGACCGATCTTAAAATGTTTTAACATTTAGGACCAGTTTGTACAAAAACCGATCTTAAATGTAAAACATTTAGACCAGATTTTATATCAACCGGTCTTAAATATGTTAAATTTCGCCCGTATTTTTACTCCCATGCCCAGATCGCATGCTCTATAAACCCTTTCTTCTCTTTTCACCATTTCTCTGTAAGCTCTGTCCATGGTTGTTCTGAACTCATCCATGGTGTCCTATCCCTCATTTGCTCAACTCTCTTCCGTCATTATCGCTGTCGTTGCTATGTTTGTCATCACTGTTCTTTGATTATTGTCAGTCTTCTCCGCCGCCACCTCTATTCTCCACAGTGATCATTCTCCTCTGCCTTGACTTCCCTTGGTCAGTGCCATGAATTTGAGGACTTCATTTTAACCTCATTCGACGCCACCGTGACTTTAGGTTGAAGCTCACTCCTTGCTCTTCAATCAGGTTAGTGTTCAATCTGTTATTTAGTTGTATGTTGTTCAATAATTAATAATGTTTTACGAAAAAATGGTTCTTGTTGTTGTTTTAAGCACTTAAATTTAATATGGAAAAAATTAAATCTGCACATTCTTGTTAGATATATGCTCTAACTTTTAATTACATCCCTGTGATATTTGGCTTAGAGTAATACTACTCTATGTTTTGTTTTAATTTAGTGTGATTGTTTGATTATTGTCAGTGTTATTGGTTTGTTAAAACAATACTAGTTTCAAATGGTGCATGTTAATTTTGTTGAAATCTCTAAAACTCTATTATTGTTGTTTTTTTGTTTATCCTTTTGTTGTTGGATATAAGGTGTTAGAAGTGTTGAGATATATATGGATCATAGTTGGATAAATGTTAAACGAATGAGTGTTGAATATGATAATATGGTGAGGAGTTTTTTAGACTTCGCTAGAAGAAATGCCAATGATGGTAGTGGGAAGTTTTATTGCCCTTGTGTAGTATGCTTGAATGAGAAGCAACTAAGTACTGCAAATATATATACACATTTAATTTGTGAAGGATTTTGTAAGAGTTATATAGTGTGGGTATGGCATGGTGAAGAATTAGAAATAGCAAGTTCATCTCAACAGGGGGGAGTAAACTTTGATGATAATGACACAGATACGGTTAATCGGATAGATGCTATTATTCGTGATGTAGGAGAAGAGACTTTTGAGTAATCATATGCATATGGTAATATGTGCAATGATGCTGAGATGCCGTTGTACCCAGGGTGTAAAAAATACCAATTGTTGAAAGCAGTATTGAAATTGGTAAGCTTGAAAGCACGACATAGATGGAGCGACAAGAGTTTTTCAGAAACGCTTGAGGCTTTTAAGGACATGCTTCCAGATGATAATGTGTTGCCTTCTCAATACTATGATGCTAAGAAAATATTATGTCTACTATGGATGAAGTATAAAAAGATCTATGCATGCCCTAATGATTGTATATTGTATAGAAAAGAGCATGAAGAGGAACAACAATGTTCGATAAGTGAAACCCCGAGGTACAAATCAAATAACGCTCCTGTAAAAGTATTGTGGTATCTTCCAATCATACCAAGGTTTAAGCACTTGTTTGCTAATAAAAACGATACAAGAAATTTTGAGATGGCATATGGATGAGAGGATATCCGATGGAAAGCTTCGACATTCGGCTGATTCTTCTCAATAGAAGAAAATTGATCAATTATTTCCTGCCTTCAGTGAAGAGCCTAGGAACCTTAGGCTTGGGCTTAGCACGGATGGCATGAATCCTTTTGGTAGCCTGAGCAGTATACATAGTTCATGGCCTGGTCTGTTGGTAATTTACAATTTATTTCCTCTGTTATGTATGAAACGAAAGCACATCATGTTGTCTATGTTGATTTTGGTACCAAAACAACCTTGAAATGACATAGATGTTTACCTGGAACCCTTGATCGAAGACTTGAAAGAGTTGTGGGATGAAGGTGTTGATGTTTTTGACGTGAACAAGAAGGAGGTTTTTAAAATGTGAGCCATGATCTTTTGTACTATAAATGACTTCCCTGCATATGGAAACTTGTCAGGATATAGTGATAAAGGCCATAAAGCATGTCCGATTTATGAAGAAGGAACATGCTGCCATCAACTTCAATATGGAAGAAAGATAGTTTATCTTGGCCATAGGAGATTTTTTAGATGAGGCCACCATATCGCAGATTAAAGAAAGCTTTTCTCAGTGGACAAGAGTTTGAAGATGCTCTGAAGGCATTGACTAGGGAGCAAGTTTATGAAAAGGTGAAAAATATGAATGTTATCTTTGGTAAGACTACAAAGAATAGTAATGAGAAAAGTAAATGGAAAAAGAGGTCTGTCTTCTTCAATCTTCCATATTGGCCGAAGCTTAATGTGAGACATTGTATTGATTTCATGCATGTGGAGAAAAACATTTGTGATAGTATTGTTGGAACATTGCTTAACATACAAGGTAGTTTTAAGGATGGTGTGAAGGCAAGATTAGATTTGCAAGAAATGGGGATACGAGAAAACTTTCATCCAAACCCATATGGTAAGAGAACTTTTTGTCCTTCAGCTGCTCATACTTTGTCTAAGGATGAGAAAAGAAGCTTTTGTGAGTGTTTACATGGCATCAAAGTTCCTTCAGGATATTCTTCAAATGTTAGGAAGCTTGTGTCGATGAAAGACTTGAAGTTAGTAGGGCTAAAGTCTTATGATTGTCATATCTTAATGCAATAAATGCTCCTAATAGCTATTCGAGGCATTACCGAATATGATCTTCAACATATTTTAACAAGACTTTGTTTCTTCTTCAATGCTATTTGTAGTAAAGTCATTGAGATAGAAAAATTGGATGAACTGGAAAATGAAGGATATCTGATCTTGTGCCAGCTTGAGAAGCTTTTTCTTCCTTTTTTTTTACATCATGGTACATCTAATTGTTCATCTAGTCAGGGAGATCAAGCTGTATGGCCCTATCTATTTACAATGGATGTACCTAATTGAAAGAACTATGAAAATCCTAAAAGGGTATGTGAAGAACCTTAACCGGCCTGAAGCATCTATTGTTCAGAAATATGTTTCTGAAGAAGCCATAGAGTTTTTTCAAGATTACTTGTCAAATGTAGGACACATTAGACTTCCTGAACGTCATGACAAAGAAGGCGGTAGTCACGGGGCTTCAGTAAAGAATATGGATCCTGATGAATTGCAATAAGTCCACTTGTACATCTTTAATAATGTTGATGAAGTTCAAGATTATATTAATGCTCATAAAGAAATTGTATGCAAAGGAAATAGTCAAATGACTAAACAAAGGTTAATTAGGGAGTATAACAAAACTTTTGCACATTGGTTCAAACAAAGGTTGATAGTGAAGAATGTGTTTCTGATACAATTAAATGGTTAGCACGTGGTCCTTAGGCTGATGTCATAAGTTGGACTTCATTTGTGATTAATGGTTATACATTTTACATGAAGTCCCTTGATTATAGGAGCACCATCAAGAACAGTGGGGTTATGTTAGTGGTTGAATCTATGCACTTCTCTAGTTCAAAAGATAAGAATCCTAGATTGGCAGCAATACCTTATTATGGGGTTATTGAAGTGATTTGGGTGGTTGATTAAAGTTAAACTTTCCATTTTCAAATGCAAGTAGGTTGATGTCAATAATGGTGTGATGATTGATCAATTGGGATTTACATTAGATGATTTGAAGAGTAGAAGTTTTGGAGATGAACCTTTTATTATGGCATATCAAGAGAAACAAGTGTTGTATGTTACTGATCAGGAAAATAAAATGTGGTATGTAGCTCTATAAGGAAAAAGGGTCGTTGATATTAATCAGGAAAGTCATTCAATGAATGATTTTCTTAAGACTCCTTCTTTTTCTAGGGGTTTACCAGAATTGAACGAAGAAGATGAAGTAGTCAATGAACACGACACAAGAAACGATCATCATGAAGGGATATGGGAGGATATCCCTTTATAAAACTACATTGAAGGTTAGTTAGCTAAAATAATTATTATGAACTATATTTGAATTATGTATATTGTTATTGGTGTATATATAAAACTACTTTTTTTGTTGTCGTCACAGGAAAATGAAGGATATGAGGTGTAAGTCTTAGTGTAGCTTCTCTGAAGCCAGGTCAGCTAGTGATCATTAGCCTGAGAAAAGTGTGTATAAAGTATTTTGGCCATAATGAATAACAACATTGTCATTAATGTAATTTAATCTTTGATATATGTATGTAAGTGAAAAGATAAGGAACTTGGTCAAAACAGCATTGTCATGGTTGTATGATTTCCTTGCATTATGATTCTGTCTATGATTGTGAGTTTGTTATTCATGGTTGTTTTTCTTGCTTATATTTCTTCCAACGCTATTTAAGCATAAGGGAGTTGAGTTTTAATATGTTCTAATGAGTTTTGAGTCTCTCATATGTCATTAAGATGGTAGTTATAATCTGTAAGAGAAGAATTTATTTGAATGTCATTGAACTGGCTGGTTAGAGGTCTTCACTTGTGTTTTAATTAGCTAGTGTGTTTACGTTATTGTTCTATTTTTGTTGGTTTACGTACTTTTCCTCTTAATTTATTGATTGCTCTTGGATGAATATAGGTACTTTCTGGCTATGCTTGCAATGTGTATGTGTATTTCTATACTTTATATGGACAAGCACGTGTTTTCCTTTCTGTTTGTTTTATGCATGAATGTCTTCTTTATCCCTTACTTGTGGTCCCTCTTTGTTTTATGGCTATTTTCCTATACGTTTCCAAGGAGTAACTTAGAGACCGATATTTCGATTACTGAGGCCGAAGAAGTGGATCAGCATAGGGATGAAGTTAGGTTGGAAGGGACTAGTGTGAGGGAAAACCAAGCTACAAATATAGCCTTTGAGACTACCAGAGTGCTAAAGGAGGGTGTAGCCTCTAAAGTTAGACCTTGGAGTTTGAGAAGGATCCATAGGACTTATGGGATTTCCAAGACTATTAGCTTGAGGGCCCCTATGGTTGATGAGAGAGTGTACTGACATTCTGATGGCTGGGCGGTAATGTATGTGGAACCTCTAAGGTATGGAGTGTCATTCCCTCTGCCACCGTTGATGGTTGGTATGTGCAGGCATTTCAACCTAGCTCCGTCTCAGTTTATGCCACACGTGCGGTAGGTTGTTATGTCGATAAAGGTCCTAACTAGGCGGGTAAGGGTGGATTTTTCTATGAATGACCTACTTCAAATGTATTACCTAGTTATGGGGACCCTAGGAATATATACTTTGTTCGGTAGGACTGGGAAGAGGATTTTAGTAAGGAAATGTCAGGTTAACGACCATAGTTATAAGGAAAAGTACATGTTTATAGATTCCTCCTTCTTGGTTAGAGATACCTTAGGGATTTGCACTAGGTGGAATCTTATTGGTAAGTCTTTTTCTAGTCTTGATTTGCTTGTGAATATGTGCCTGTTACCGAGAGAGATTGTGCAGCTTTACTTGGTCATAAGAACATGACTCCAAGTATAGTCCTAACCTTCTATGAAGTCCCTTTTTGAGTTTTACACTACCAACATGTTTTCTTCTTATAGCAAGATCAAGTATAAAGGCAAAACCCTTTAAGTTTCCTAGCTTGGAAGAGCTAAGGGCGAGGAAACTAACTAAGACGGAGGGACAGTCAAGTGTTCCATCTGACCACGTCTATCTATTGCCATTGTGGAGCTAGACAAGGGCAAGAGTATGGTTGGATCTAGTAGGCACCAAAGGAGCAGTAAAGCCCCTTCCAACCGTGAAGGCATTGATTCTCCTTTTCATACCATGGCCTCATCAATTACTAAGCTCTTGTTTCTGACTGACTTGGCTCGGTTGGAACCTCAGGGCATCTAGTACGTCTTGACCTCCAGAGTTAACTAGACATTCTAGGTACTTCTTTCTGGCACTCCTTTCATTTTGCCTAAATCACCTTTCTAGTTAACCTTATGTCCCATTTGTTGTTTGCAGGGCCTCTAAAGACTACTGTATCTAAAAAGGGAGTCTCTAAGCTAGCTTTATTTGTGTTCGAGAAATACAAAATCATCCAAGGCTTGCAATAATTGGTGGCACGTATGATGGACTCGCAGACTAAGCATGAGGCCCAGCAGGAGCAAACTTCAAAAAGAGTTGGCTGAGGCAAAGTTTGAGTTGCCCATCATGCATAACAAGAATGGTGAGCTTAAACAGCAGCTTGAGGATATCACTGCTGATACAATGTTCTGTACCTATTCCTAATTAATGAAGGAGTTCAAGGATAGTAAGGCTGGCCAATGGGATCCTAACCAGGCCATTACTGAGTACAAGTCCATGTTTAACTGTAGGCTAGAAAATGCTAGTTCAGTTGTTGGAGCAAAAAACCGAAAGTAGTAATTGGTCTGTGTGCCCTTCTAAACTTGTTATGAGTTATTTCTCTTTTTGGTGGCTCGTGAACCATTTTCTATTTAGGTTTAGGCTATACTTTTTCCAATTACGGGTATACCTTATTTACTAAGCTAAGGTAGCTTAGTGACGTCCATTACTTTTACTTGGTATAACTGGCACCTCTGGTGCATTGGTTTATGTTCATGACAAACCAACCTCACGCTTGTTTTTGTGCAAGTATATCATTTCCTTGGTTGGTAACTTGTGGTTTGCCTACGCCTTTGTCCTATTTGAATATCTACGTGTGCTAGCAATTTGCTGTCACAATGCCTGACCAAGTATAAGGTCTTGGCTGGTGCATATGTATGTCATATCTTTATAGCCCAATTTGTATTCCACCAAGGGGTACCCCTAAGGTTGAAACATCAATATCTAGGTTCATCCACGATTAGTACATTATAGCTCAGGGGTGATGCTATGTTTGGTAGGTTGGTATGGCCTACCAAGTAATGGCTCGTGCGTTTGTGACTTGTAAAACGTATTTCATGTAAGTTGTTTTATTTGGTAGGTCAAATCGATGTACCAAGCATTGGTTTGTAATCTAGGCAATTTGTAGTATGTTTGACTGGGAGTAGTGAGTCAAAGAACAACAAATGAAATAGTAGACCAAATTGAGATAATAGGTTAGTTAACAAATGAACTGAGATAATAGATATATTGAGATAACAAGTCAAATTAATTGAGCCAAATAGTATACTAAGGCTTGCTCCGCCTCGTAAAATGATTGACAACATAAAAACCAATATATGGTGTTGCTGGCAATGTCATGGTAAGTACGTTATAGGAAAGCCTTGACTAACCAATAATACGTGGACAATCTAGCACTGTATAGTGTGGTCTCATACTATAGAAACCGACATAGAGGAGACCTAAAACAAAATAGAGTAAATAGATGATAGGGCTTTTATTGTCTAAGTACCAAGTATTGCCGGACCATATAGGCTAAAGCATTGGCTGTATGTTATGGCCATATTTACTGTATGTTTCATCATGTTCTCACCAATAAGGTTAGTACGTACTAAGGAATGTAACTTAAAGAGAAAAGTTTCAGAAGTTATACCTTTTAAGATGTATAGTGTTCCAACTTCGTGGAATAGCTTTCATATTTCTGTCACTTAGTTGGTATGCTTTTATGGCCTTCCACCATAGTTACTTGGTAAAGACCCTCATATGATGGAAATTGCTTTTTGTCATTTGGCCCTTTGGTGTTCTGGAAAACTCTTTAAAAGACCCAGTCCCCCACTTTGAATTTTCTAGTTTATACTTTTTTGTTGTAGCACTAAGCAAACTTCTATTTTTACATTGCTACCCTGATCATGGCTTGTTCTCGGTGTTCGTTGAGCAAGTCTAGTTGGTCAGTGATGGCTTGGTTGTTGGTTTCTTCGTCTATCCAACTATATCATTTAATGGTATCCCTACTTCAACTGGGATTATGGCTTCTAACCCATACACCAAGGAGAAGGGCATTTCACCAATTGACGTGTGAGAAGTGATTATGTAGGCCCATAGGATGGATTGGAGCTCTTTGACCGTACCTTTGGCTTTGTTGAGTCTCTTTTTTAGTGTGTTGATGATGGTTTTGTTGCTTAACTAAGCTTGCCCGTTGGATTGTAGGTTTTAAGGAGTCGAAAAGTTGAGTTGTATTTTCCATTTTTGGTAAAAACTGTGGAATTTTCACCTGATGAACTAGGACCCATTATTACATACTATCATGTCAATGACATCATGTTCTTGCACTTGTGTATACAATCTTATCTTGACCCATTTGGTGAAGTAGTAAGTTAGTGTTAATATGTAAATGACTCGTCCAGGCGCGGTAGGTAGCTTTCCTACTATATCTATCCTCTACTTCATAAATGGGCAGGTAGGAGTGATGGCATGTAGCATTTTTGCTAGTGAGTATATCAGGTTTGCAAACCATTGACATATGACACATTTCTTGGCTAGTATCATAGCATCTTTGTATATAGTATGCCAATAATATCTAATTTAGAGAGCTTTGCATATTAGCCTTTTGCTGTTGGTATGGTCACCACATTCCCGTTCGTGTATCTCTTTGAGTACATAGTTTGTTTATTGTGGTTTGACACACCATAGGAGTAATCTAGTATAGGACCATTTGTACAACTTTTGGTCTAAGACACAAAACCGTGCAGCACGGACCTTCACATGTCAAGCTTCATTTTTATCATCTGGAGTACATTATCCTGTAATATCATAAAATTAGGGACCTCTAATCTTATGTTAGGTTATTTGATAATACTGTACCTATACTTGGATTGATCGCCAAGAATTGTAGGTACATAATCAGTACTGACCTTGGTTAGTCAGGTCAAATGAATGAACCTAGGTTGGCTAGTGTGTCAGCTTCTCGATTGTCATCCCTACCAATCTATGTTATTTTAAATTCCTGGAATTCCCTTGCCAAACACATGGCTAGTTTGTGGTACACCTGTATGCACAAGTCATTGGCTTGGCACGAACCATCAAGTTGTTTGGACACCAATTGTGAATCTCTTTTGACTTTGAGGTTTTTGACTCCCAATTCTTTGGCTAGCTACAACCCTGTAATAAAAGATTCATACTTTACTTCATTGTTAGTACTTAAAATCTAAAACATATAGACTGTAACAGTATATTTCTAAAACGTTTAGATGAGTTCTTGTCATGTAATGTTTACAAACCTGAGACATTATTCTATTTTAAGTTATTAAAGTCTCAACTTCAATATAGGGTTCGAACCTATATTTGAGTGGGTTTTTCAAAAACTTTTGAAAATACTTTATTTGTGGTCTCAAACCGGTTTGTAAATTCATTACTACTCATCAGTTTCAAATCCTTTTATTTATAATACAAAGCATTATTTAGCAATAGCCCGTGTAATGGTGGTTAACTTATGGGCTTTTAGCGTTTGGTTGCCTGATTCTAATTTACTTATTGCATTAGAATACTAGCGTGTTTGTTGATGTACTACCGTACAGGTTACAACTATTGTGGTTTGTGCTATTGTTACTGGAACTACTACAACTACTTCTATTTAGTTACATTTATAAATTTTACATTTATCTAAAATGAAAGATAACCAAAGGGTCTCTAAATAATCAGCATTCGCTTTACTCGTTTGTGGTTACCTTCTTGCCCTTAGAGTTGGTCGCCTTTGCTGTAGATCATTGGTTGGAAAAGGTGATATTCAAAAGATAAAATCCTAGTAGTAACACGTACCACTCATATGATATGCAGGATACTAAGCAAGTAAAGCAAATCATTAAATAGAACACTTCAGTATACAGCAAATAAAGGCCCTAACTGGTCCCTTATCATAGAACCATAGCTATTGGCGACCATGAACTAGCAGCCTATAGCTTTCGCCCCATACAAGATATACAGTCTAGAGTAGCCCTTATGCTGCAGCCCAGGGTAACTCCCTGTGCAACTTGTACTTACAAGTCTTATCACCTAAGGGCTAACTATCCCACACATAAGCAGATGATAGGGAATACATGCACATTAGCACATATGATATAAAGGATAAGGTACTACCTATCAGTCTTTCCAAACTCTATTCTTTTCCCAATCTCATGGGCAATTCGGACAAATATCAAATCTTATAAGTCAGAATTTATGGACGGCCAATTATTACATGTCTAAATTTTTAATAACCCCAAAACACTTGAGTTGGTTATCCTTAGGGTTATTGCACTAAGCCAAATGAAAATTCAATGAGTTCACACTAGCCCAAAATGCTTAGTTTTACCCTTAGAGTTCAGGTTTATTACATTTGGCCCTTAATTTCTTAAATTTGCATGTTAGCTAAAAGCTGCCGAAATTTTCAATAAACTTTGAGAATTCATATCTTTTTCTAGGAATATCCAATTCAGGTGGTTTAAAGTTCTATGTGTCACTCATTAAGTCTATTTTGAAGGAAAAATATCTCCTTTAACCAATTCCATGTACAGAATTCTAGAATCACAAATTAAGTCACACTGCCATAAAATCATTCCGACTTTAAATGTCTAATTTCAAAAATTCATAACTCCTAATGTACTAATCCAATTTTCTCATATTATATATCAATTTAAAGCTTATCATGTCTACTTGAAATCTAGAAAACATCATAATTACCATACAAGGTTTGCATTAAAATTTTCATGCCATAAGCAATCTGCCAATAAAAAACGCAACTTTGGCAGCACTATTTCACAGGGAAATTAAATTTCCAATTTTTTAGTCTTTAATCCAATCCACCCAAAATCATGACCATGGTTATTCCCACAATTTTTTGTGTGTAGAATCCATTGGTGGCATAAAAAAATCACACTTTCTCTTTGTGTTCTGGTTCTGGCTGGACCATACACCCAAACTAACAACAACCAATTTGCAATTTAAACTACCAAACTAATCAAATCCTCATGAAATACCATATATAATCATATTCACACTTAAATCAACATTAGACCCCAAAATTCCCTCTTGGCTAAAACCCTAGGGCACCCCAAGGATCCATGAAAATTCAACGAAATCACAACATATTAGGTTCAAATCAAAGCTCAGGCTTACCTCTACGCGATTCTACAGTCGGTTCTTGATTTCGACAGTACTTTGGCTAATTAGACGACACCAAAAACCTCTACTTAGAAAAATAAAGCCATAAAAATGAAGCTCTCATTGAGTAAAACAACATTTTTAAAGTTTTTACTGGTAAAAAATGACGGTGGTAAAATTAAAGGTTGAGCTCAAGAACACACTAGTTTTCCTCTCCTTCGCTCCTCTTTCTTTTTCTTGAAATTTTTTCTATTTTTCCTCTTCTTTCTCTTAGCTAGCCAAATTCATAAAGAGGAATGGAGGAATTTTATTTGTACCATGTGTCTTGCACTTGGATCATTTGATACTATAAAGTGACAAGTATCCTTCTAGCATCATCTTTTCTCTCTCTTCTCTCTCTCATAGGTGTCCTCGAAGGGCCTTGGGAAGAGGAGCCTGATGAATTCCCTTGACTTCTGGGTTTATTGTTCAGGAAGTCAAGTACATGACTGGACTGGAGACCGGTGGATTCCCCTGACTAAGAGGCTAGGTGGGGCCTTTTTAGAGTGCTAACTTAAAAGTTAAAAAGTGGCCTTAATCATTAATGGACATGTGGCGCCTTATGAGTGTCACACCCCACCGCCGTCTCACCCCACCGGGCCACAACGGTTGGTGCCCTCTCCCACCAACCGGGTGCGGAGAGGCTGGGTACACTACGTCGACCCAGGACTCACAAGAGTCCCTCGCTCCCCAAGCGAGATTTTTCGCCTCCGTGGGAATCGAAGCCACTACCTGGGGGTAAGTAGCGCCTCAATGCATTCCCACTACCACTTGAGCTACCAGCTCAAGTGGTAGTGGGAATGCATTGAGGCGCTACTTACCCCCAGGTAGTGGCTTCGATTCCCACGGAGGCGAAAAATCTCGCTTGGGGAGCGAGGGACTCTTGTGAGTCCTGGGTCGACGTAGTGTACCCAGCCTCTCCGCACCCGGTTGGTGGGAGAGGGCACCAACCGTTGTGGCCTGGTGGGGTGAGACGGCGGTGGGGTGTGACAATGAGTGTGCCGACAAAAAAGTTAACTAGTACATCTCATGATGAATGGATATGTGTCAATTTCTTATGGAGCTACCATAAAAGTTGAGTCATAATTACTTACTTTATTAAAGCAATAAAGTTACTTTATCAGTGTTTACTCAGGATCCTACTCAGGTTTTACTTAGGACTGTAACACACAAATCAAGGCCTTCCAAATGGCGCTATAAGCCCCCCTGTGTCCCCTAAATGGCCCCAAGTGTCCTATAGACACCAATAAATTTCCTCTAACTACTTACACTTGTAATTAGTAACCCTGACTTCTTAACTCCAGTAAATGACACCATGTATGTCTGGGCATCCTGAAACTAGCTCTATAGTTATATACATAAGCACCGGCATTTATTTCATTTAACTGATTTACATATACAGACTCTAATGGTTACAAAGTTGGGTATATTACATAGACTGTTGCATGGTATCATTGTCGGGTGAACTTAACACTATGCTTAGCCTTGTTCCTTTAACATTAGACGACCCATCTATGAATAGTGTCTAGTTAATGTTCTAGTTTTAAGCACTTACGCATAAAAGTTTTTTTATCGACATCTAGTTCATATCAGTACTAAAATCAGCTACAAAATCTGTTAGGACCTATGAATTTATGGCAGTACGTAGTACATAGGTTATGTCAAACTCTCTTAGTTTTATAGCCCACTTAACAACCTTCCAGACAGGTCTGGTTTGTGCAACACAGTTTTTAAAGGATATGTGATGACAACGTTAATAGGGTGACATTAAAAGTATGTGTACACTTTTTTAGAAGTAGATATAAGGGATAAATCTAGTTTTAGAAGTTGAGAATTCCTGGTTTTGACGTCTAAGAGTGCCTTACTGGTACAGTAAATAGGGCGTTACATACATTTTTCTTCTTTGACTGGAACGTCATTAACCACCCTGTGTGAGACTGCTAGGTACATATAGTGTGTCCCACCTTCCTCTAGCTTAGACAATAATGGTGCATTAGTCAGGTACTACTTCAACTATTGCAGCCCATTTTCATAATTGTTGCTCCATTCAAAACTCTTATTCTTTCTTAGTGCATCAAAGAATAAGTGGCATTTCTTGAATGATTTAGAGATAAACTTGTTTAGGGCCGCTACATGACCTGTCAGTTTTTACACATCTCTAACACACCTCAGGGATGGTATGTTGAGCACATCTTTTATTTGACTTAGATTAGCTTTAATTCCCCTATACGATACCAAGTATCCCAACTTACCAGAGGTTACTTTGAAAGAACATTTTTCTGGGTTCAGCTTCATGTTATACTTACATAGCAGGTTGAAGGCTTGCTCCATATATTCCACATGCTGATCCGCTTTAAGGGACTTGACAAGCATATTATCGATGTAGACTTCAATTGTTTTACCTATCTGTTGTGTAAACATGTGATTAACTAACCTTTGGTAGGTTACTCCTGCATTCTTTAGTCCAAACAGCATGACCTTATAGCAGTATATGCCTCATTTGGTTATAAAAGCTATTTTTTCTTGGTCACCAGGGTTATTAGAATTTAATTATAGCCAGAAAAGTATGCATGAAACTTAATAATTCATATTCAGAAGTGGCATTAACAAGCGAATCAATATATGGTAAAAAGAAGGAATCTTTTGGGCAAGCCTTATTCAAGTTAGTACAGTCTATAGATACCTGGTGCTTACCATTTTTCTTTGGTATGACAACTACATTTGTGACCCAGTTAGGGTGTTACACCTCCCTTACTAACCTGATGTATAAGAGCTTATGTATTTCCTTGTTTATGGTTCTATTTCATTTTGGTGTAAACTTATGTTGTTTTTGCTTGACTTCTTTGTATGTCAGGTCCATATTGAGTTTATGTGTTATTACTTCAAGGTCTATGCCTATCATATCTGTAACCCCCTCCTTAATTATATCAGAAATACAACATTAGAGTGAAATAGAGACCAATAATAATCAAAATTCATTTACATTCCCCATCCTTAAGATAGGGTTTTCACAAATACATTTAAAAATCAAACACTTTAACCTGGTCTCACATTCACATTTCGAATACAATTACATTGCGAAGATAATTAACATTCATAATATATCAGAGTGCACATTAACAATCCCGGCAATTCCGGGTTCATATCTTCACTAAAGGTTCATGGGCACATACGCCCTTTACAATTCCTCAATGGGGATTACACCAATTCCATTCCAAATACACTTCCACAACATATACAATTCTAAATACATCAAAATCCACTACGATTATCCCAAATAGCATGATAACCACTACCAAGTCCAAATGCCCATAAGGGATTCTCGCCGCCCCTAGTCGCTTGCTCCTTCCTCGAGCCACTTGTCCTGTCTAAAATATTGGTAGGGGAGGGTGAGATTCTAGAGAATCCCAGTAGGAAACAGATACCACTATGCATGTAAGATAAGTGTTTAATGCATGACATGCTTGTATCACAATAACTCATGTTCACATAATGATATATCCGCATGCTCAATGTTTCAACAACATACTCATGGTCATAGCATAAATAGAAACAGAGCTTCAATCATTCATATATGTTTCACATAATCAAGCAAAGCAATAACATGCATCAATACACAAACACAAATATCAATACATGCAGGAGAGGTAAGTTCCCTACACTTATTCTTTCCACGTATGCTCCAGCATC
Source organism: Inga oerstediana (assembly GCA_963210345.1). Classification (NCBI taxonomy): domain Eukaryota; kingdom Viridiplantae; phylum Streptophyta; class Magnoliopsida; order Fabales; family Fabaceae; genus Inga; species Inga oerstediana. The sequence continues at coordinate 61,901,371 of OY723401.1, read as the reverse complement.
GGCTACTCGCGATCCGAGCGGATGTCAAACCATGATCAAGGCGAATATCAAACCCTATAACCAAATCAAGGACATAGGATCATTCTTTTTTCCAAATTCTCAATGACTTCTTATCACTTAAATGGTTATCATTTAGGACTCTTAAGAGACCACAAATGCCTCTAATGAAAGCCCTAAAAGGTTGGGAACAAAAGGTTGAAGGTCACTTTTCGAAAACACAAAGTGCTGGAACACAAGGGTGGGCCGCGGCCAGCCCTTCCTTGGGCTGCGGTCCAAATATGGTCAGAAGGCCGTAGGCTGTGGCCAGCCACTCATGGGCCGCGGCCCGAATCAAGCCAAAAAGGTTTGGACCGCAGCCAGCCACTCATGGGCCGCGGCCAAGAAATTTCCTGACTCTTGGGTGAACTTCGAAAAACCATAACTAATTGTAGAAAAATTGAAATGGAGTGATTCTAAAGCCAAAAGAAAGGTATATGAGTCCTCTTTCAAGGAAAAATATAGCCCTTCACTGGAAATCACTACACAAATACAGAATCACCAAAAACTACACACTCCTCCAAAACAGAGTTCTGTTTTTGTACCAAACTTTGGACAACCATATCTCACAGGATACTCAATGAAATGACATGAAATATATGTCCATTTTGAAGCTTGGGATGTGAAATTTAAGACTGGAAAGTTTCACAATTTTTCTGAAATCATTTGGTCATTCAAAACGTCTACACAAATAAACTGCCCAAACAGAGTTCACATTGACAGCATTTTCCAACTTTTCTACCAAAGTGTCCAATGACTCCAAAATCATTAACCAAACATATTCCCATACAATTTTCCACAAGGAACACAATGGTAACCTCAAAATGACCAAATTCACAACCTATCCACATGCCCGGTTTTGACCAAAGCACAAAACCAACATAAAGTTCCCAAACTTCACCTTTAAGCTTCAATTCAATACCATTCATTCAAAACACTTAACAAGGCACCATTTCCATAACAACAACATACCATACTCCCCAAGACCCTAAATCACAAAAATTAGGGCTAAAATTCCAGAAATTCAAGGCCCAACCAATGGCCACAAAACTTATATGAAATTAAAGCTTTCACTTACCTTAACAACTTTCCCAAAGGCACTTCATGATTCTCCAACTTGTACATTTTCGTGATTCCTCAAATCACCACCAATGGAGAAACTACAACCATAGGATGAAAGCTCTTAGCTCAAGGAACAATATTAATGAAGAGCATTTTGGCATTTGAGGCCATTTGCTCACCTCAAAATCCAGCTCTTCCTTTCTCTTTCTTGGCCAACAATGGCTGCACAAGAGAGAGAAGAAAGAGAACGTGAGAGAGAGAAGGAAGAGAGGTGAAGATGATGATGAAGCATAGCCAATTTCTGCCCCCTAGCCCTTTCATGCGTACAAAAGAGAGAGAGAGAGGGAGAGAAAATAATAAAATAAGGCTATTTGACTTTTCCAACACCCTCTTTCATCCTAACCACTTGCCACATGTCTCCACCTCATTGGCTCTCATAAAGTAAGTAACCAAATTAGTTACTCTAACCACATCATTATCCATTTTAATTTCACATCTCATGCCCTCTTAATTAGTAATTAATCTCTTCCATTAATCACTAATTTAGAGCCATTCTTTCAATTTTCCCACAATTATGGCATATTAATTAATATAGCCACCAAACCCATAATTATTCCACTTTAATTTGATAATTATCCTCAATAATTACCATTAGCCTTTAATTGAAAATTGGGGTGTTACAATATCTGCATAGAAACAAGCAAAACAATTGGTATTGTTAATTAAAAGGGAGCCTAACTTACCTCGCAAGCTTAGTGTCAACTTTGTCTCCTCGTAGACCTTCCTTCTTTGTTGGTTTAGGTTGACACATACTTCGTCAAGCTTCTCTACTTATAGTTGGTCTAGTATTTCAACAGGGATAGGTCTTGTAATTGCTATACTAGTTGCTTGTTACATGGCTTTAGGATCACTTCGTAGCATTCCCTAGCTACCCTCTGTTCTTCTTATATCTCTTGTACATAATAGGGGGTTTGGAATTTCACTACTTGGTAGAGGATGGATAGTACGACCTTCATACTATGAATCCAAGGCCTTCCTAGTAGCACATTATAAGCCGACGGACAGTCCGTTACCTGATACTTGAAAGGTAGGTATAATCCTACTACGTATGTCAAGAGTGTTATCTCTCTAATGGTTTTATCTGGTGCGCCATTACCAAGACTAGTATAGTTGGCATTCAAATGATTTGGGATTCCATCCCCATTTCTTTGATGGTCTCTAAATATATGATATTAACTGAGCTACCTAGATCAATCAACACACATTCAATATCAAAATTACTAAGATAAATAGAGATTACCAGTGCATTGTCGTGTGGCTAGTCTAACTCATCTATTTCATCATCAAAGAACATAATTTGTGCCTCCTTTAGATTGATTGGAACGTCCTTTACTCGCTTCTGAGTGGGTTTCTTTGGTAAGACCCTAGTATGTTGCTTTGCTGCAGAGTGCGTGGCACCACTTATCTCTAAACCACCTGTAATACAGATGATAGTTTGGGGGTTTTTGGGTGGTTCTGTTGGCTTTGGACCTGTACGGTTAGTACCATTTTTAGATAAGGTAGACTTAGCTTTCTTGGTTAGTAGGTTTGTCAGGTGTCTATATTTAAGGAGTTTTGCTACTTCTAACCTCAATGCAATGCATTCTTTTATCCGATGTCATGGTCAAAATGGAATCCACACTACTTAGATCTATCTCACTGATCCACTAGCCTTTTGGTTTTGGGGGGACTACTTCACCACATCCCCTATCTTTGCAAGGGTCTGAACCAACTCAATAGAGCTAATAGAAAAGTTATAGTCCGTTATTCGTGATGACAATGCTTAGTTTGGAGGGGTTGGTATGCTGTTGATTGGCTTCCACCCTAGTATGTCGTAAGGTATGGCTCTACTCTCTAACCATGGTTAGTTCATCTTAGGTTCCTACTCGTCTTATTTGATGGTTTATCATCATGGTAATGAGACTGATTGGTATTTACCTTATCTTCTTCCTACTTGATTTGGGTCCAAGGCCTAGCTATTACATTATCTATGGTATGCCAAGTATATTGGGTCAATTCTTTGTACAAATTAGAGTTAGGAAGCAAACCTTTGCAGAACGCAGCAATAGCAGTTTATGGGTCTCAATTAGTTATGTTGATTTTTTCTTTATTGTGCCAACATAGTCTTGCAATGATTGTTGTCTCCCTTAGATGACTCAGTAGAGGTTGTTGGGTTGCTTTTCAAGCTTTCGACTACTCAAAAATTGTTGTACGAACAAGTCATTCAAGTCTGTGAATGATCCTTTATTAGTACTGTGCGATATGTTAGTTCAGATCCTTTATTGTAGGTTGTTAAATCATCTCAATGCAAGTCCGGCCAAGCTAGATCCAAAATCTTTACACAAACAAGCCTTTCACGCCTCTCAAGGTATTACGTGTTATGTATCCTTTATTGGTACTGTGCCATATGTCAGTTCGAGTCTGTCAAACCATCATAGAACCGTACGTTCAGGAATGTGAACTTCTTAGGCATTTTGACCAATATGATGTCATTAGTGAAGGGTGAGTCAGCAAAGCTGTTGGGTGCACTCTTTTTCATCTAGGATGGCACCCCTAATAGGCGAAGTATCATTGCTTTTAGTGCCTAGAATATTTGGTTCCACCTATCATAGTCCAATGTTTCAAAGCTTGGTATGTAGATCGTTGTAGGTTGGTCCATTCATCTCATTGTCTCACCAGCACATGGTTGGTATAGTCATACTGTAACCCCCTGCCGTAATTAATATCCGGATTATGCAATTAACATGAAATAGAGACCAATAAGACAAAACATCATTTATAAACCCATCAACCAGACAGGGTTTTCACAATTACATTTCGAAATTATTAAAAACACGGTCTCATATTTACACTCCGAATATAATTACTATGCGAAGATAAATTACATTTATACAAATATCAGAGTACGCAATATAAATTTCCGGCAATCCCGAACTCATATCTTCGCTCAATAAACATAGGGCACATTAGCCCATACAATTCAACCAATAGGGATTACACAACCTACTCGAATACATACTCCAGTATTGATCCATATAAACAAATACATAATCCCAATTACGCATTGATAACCAACTACTAAGCTCTCACCTAGAAACGAGTCCTCTTCGTCCTTGGATGCTTGCTTCATCCTCAATCTTCCTTCCCTGTCTAAAATGTTGATAGGGGAGGGTGAGATTCTGGGGAATCTCAGTAGGAAACACATACCAATATGCATGCAAGATAAGTATTTAATGCATGACATGCTTGCATCACAATAACTCATGTTCACATCATGATATATCCGCATGCTCAATGTTTCAACAACATACTCATGGCCATAGCATAACTAGAAACAGAGCTACAATCATTCATACATGTCTCACATAATCACGCAAAGCAATAACATGGATCAATACACAAATACAATTATCAATACATGCAGGAGAGGTAAGTTCCCTACCCTCTTTCTACGTATGCTCCAGCGTCGGCTACTCACGATCCAAGCGGATATCAAATCATTATCAGGGTAAATACCCAACCCTATAACCAAATCAAGAACATATGGTCATTCTCTTTTCCAAATTCTCACTTTCATAATACTTAGATTTGATTATCATAATTGACCATTAAGAGGCCCCAAATGCCTCTAATCAAAGCCCCAAAAGATTGGGAAACAATAGGTTGAAGGTCACTTTTCGAAATCATAAAGGGCTGGAACACAGGGGTGGGCCCCGGCCCACCATTACTTGGGCCGCGGCCCAAAGATGGTCAGAAGGCCTTGGGCTGCTGCCCACCACTCATGGGCCGCGGCCCAGAACAGGCCAGAAAGACTTGGGCCGCGGTCCAGCCACTCTTGGGCCGCGGCCCAGAAATTTCCTGACACTGGGCGAAGTTCCAAAATTCATAACTAAATCTAGAAAAATCGAAACGAAGTGATTCCAAAGCCAAATGAAAGGTATATAAGTCCTCTTTCAAGGAAAAATATAGCCATTCACTGGAAATCACTACACAAATCCAGAATCACCAAAAACTCAAGACTGTCCCAAAACAGAATCCATTTTCGACCTCAAACTTTGGACAGCTATAACTCACAGTAGACAAAACGAAATGGCACAAATTATATGTCCATTTTGAAGCTTGGGATGTGAAATTTAAGACTGGAAAGTTTCAGAATTTTCCAATACCATTTGGTCATTCAAAACGCTCATACAAAATTACTGCGCAACACAGAGCTTAAACCAAACAGATTTCCAATTTTCTACCAAGGTGTTCAATAACTCCAAAATTAATAACCAAGCTTATTCCCACACAAAATCACTCAAGGAACACAATGGTAACCTCAAAATGACCAAAACCACAACCCATTTATATGCCCTGTTTTGACCAAAGCACAAAACCAACACAAAAAGTGCCAAACTTCACATTTAAGCTTCAATTCAATACCATTCATTCAAAACACTTAACAAGGCACTAATTCCATGACAACAACAATTCAAACACCACAAGACCCTAAATCACGAAATTAGGGCAAAAATTCCAGAAATTTAAGGCCTAACCAATGGCCACAAATCTTATATGAGAAGGAAGCTTTCACTTACCTCAACAACTTTCCCAAAGGCACTTCATGATTCTCCCAAGTTCATAATTTCGTGATTCCTCAATCACCACCAATGGAGAATCTACAACCATAGGATGAAAGCTCTTAGCTCAAGGAACAATATTAATGAAGAGCATTTTGGCATTTGAGGCCATTTGCTTACCTCAAATCCAACTTTTCTTTTCTCTCTCTTGGCCAACAATGGAGGAAATGAAGAGAGAAGAGAGAGAACGTGAGAGAGATATGGAGAAGAGGGATGAAGTGCAGAAAATCTGACCCCTAGCCCTTCACATGCCTCCAAAAACGCATAGGAGAGAGAGGAGAGAGAAAAAAGTGGTTTTTGTCTCTTAAGCCTCATCCTATGGTCCACCATAATGCCACTTGGCAACATCTCATCCCTTAATCTCTAATACCACACACATATACACCAAATAATCTCTCTAATCCATCCATTAGCCATTTGATCACACTTCTCATTTTTCTCTTAGTTAGTAATTAATTTCCATTAATTACCAACTTATGCCAATAATTCCATTCTTTCAATTTTCCAACACTTATGGCATATTAATCAATATAGCCACCAAACCCATAATTATTCCACTTTAATTCGATAATTATCCTCAATAATTACCATTAGCCCTTAATCGAAAATCGGGGTGTTACACATACACTTGTGCTATTATATTCGTCAGTAATATTTTCAATTGGATTTATGTTACCTACCACCCTTGGTTGGTCTGTCATTGGGTTCTCTAATTATGGCATATATGGAATGATATTGGTTTGAAACTACCTCGAGAAAGGGGTGACCTGCAGGGAGCATAAAGCCATTTGCTCCCGTAAGGCATTATTCTCACCATTCAAGTGCTAGAGTTGTTCTTGTTGTTCTGCGACCAACTTGGCTTGAGCTGAGATCTATTAAGTTTGTTCTCATATTAAGGCAGCCATTTCGTTGAGACACTCCTGCCTCCATGGTAGGTACGTTGGTCATGGCGAATGATAAAAAATGAGATAATCCCTTTGAAATTCATTGCCACTCCTTATGGTCGCCACCAAATTGTTTATGCAATAATTCATTAGAGGGAAATTTTTTTAGGAAGGGTACCGACAACATAGAGATTAATGAATAAAATAGGAAAATATTATGAGAACAAAGAGTGGGGAAGTAAAAAGTAGCTTTGTTATTGATCTTTGTAGAATACAATATAACAAGTAAAAGAGTAGAATTAGATAGAGATTGTAACCCCCTTCACGACATAGGCCGAGATTAATTCGTAAAAACGTAATTATGTTGAATTAGAGACTATAAAACGATTTGGGACTTAACAAAGTAATCTTTTGCCCAAAATAGGATTTTCAAAAACTTTCATAAACCTATTCAACAATGGTCTCATAATCACATTACAAATACATAAATGGCCTATACAATTCAATTCAATTTATACATATCAGAGTGCAATGTAAATTCCCGACACCCTCAGGTTCCATTAATAAATAAAGGGTTTATACAAGGTATAATGCCCATAATCTAATTCCCTTAACTTGGGGATTACACAAAACTACATCATATATCCATTATACACAATTGTTTCCCAATGAAAAATCCAAAATACCAATTACAAATATGATAACCAAATTTTCCAAAATGAAACTCCTATCCGGAGCTCTAACTGTAACACCCCAATTTTCGATTAAAGGCTAATGGTAATTATTAAGGATAATTATCGAATTAAAGTGGAATAATTATGGGTTTGGTGGCTATATTAATTAATATGCCATGATTAGTAGAAATCAAAAGAATGAAATTGTTGGGCAATTAGTTAGTGATTAATAGAGAAATTAATTACTAGCTAAGAGGAAAATGAGAAGTGTGATTAAAATGGTTAATGGAGTGATTAAATGGCTTATTGGTGACTATTTTGGGTGAGAGCCAATAGGCTTGTGACTTGTGGCAAACTTATATGAGGTTAGTGGTTGAGGAGAAAAGTCAAATGGGATATAATATTTTATTTTTCTCTCTCTTTCCTCCTCTCTTTTCATTGGACAACATGGAGGGAGTATCATTATTGCTCTCTTCTCCTTCACTTCATCTCTCTCTCTTCTCTCTCTCGTGCAGCCATTGTTGACCAAGAAAGAGAAAGTGAAAGCTTGCATTTAAGGTGAGTAAATGACCTCTAATGCCAAAACTTCCTTCTATAAAGTTGTTCCTTGGAGTGAGGGCTTCAATTTGATGTTTGTAGTTTCTCCATTGGTGGTGATTTGAGGAATCATGAAAATGTACAAGTTGGATAATCATGAAGTGCCTTTGGGAAAGTTGTTGAGGTAAGTGAAAGCTTCATTTTCATATAAGTTTTGTGGCCATTGGTTAGGCCTTGAATTTCTAGAATTTTAGCCCTAATTTTCGTGATTTAGGGTCTTGGGGAGTATGGTATGTTGTTGTTGTTATGGAAACGGTGTCTTGTTTAGTGTTTTGAATTGATAGAATTGCATTGAAGCTTAAATGTGAAGTTTGGCACCTTTTGTGTTGGTTTTGTGCTTTGGTCAAAACAGGGCATGTAAATGGGTTGTGATTTTGGTCATTTTGAGGTTACCATTGTGTTCCTTGTGGAAAATTGTATGGGAATAGGTTTGGTTAATGATTTTGGAGTCATGGGACACTTTGGTAGAAAATTGGAAAATCTGTCCCTTGGAACTCTGTTCTAGGCAGTTTATTTGTGTGGACGTTTTGAATAACCAAATGATTTCAGAAAATTGTGAAACTTTTCAGTCTTAAATTTCACATCTGAAGCTTCAAAATGGACATATATTTTGTGTCATTTCGTTTGGTATACTAGGAGTTATGACTGTCCAAAATCTGGTGTTAAATCTGGGATCAATTCTGAAGCAAGGTGGACATTTCTTAAATTCTGTATTCGTGTGGTGATTTCCAGTATTGGTCCATATTTTTCTAGTAAATAGGACTTAAATATCTTTCAATGGGCTTTAGGATCACCTCATTTCAATTTTTCTAGAATTAATTATGAATTTTTGAAGTTGCCTTGGCTGTAGCGCAAAAGTTTCTGTGCACATTTTGGCTGCAGCCAGAAATTCTTGGCTGCAGCCAACCCCCATTTTCATCATTTTGGGATTTTTAAAGGTGATTTCCAACCTAGTACTTCCCAATCCTTTAGGCTTTCATTGACCTTATTATAGCCACCTAAAGGTCATGAATGGTAACCAACTTTAAGTGTTATGAAAATGAGAATTTGGAAAAGAGAATGATCCTATATCCTTGATTTGGTTATAGGGTTGGGTATTTGCCCTGATTATGGTTTGATATCCGCTCGGATCGTGAGTAGCCGATGCTGGAGCATACGTGGAAAGAAAAAGTGTAGGGAACTTACCTCTCCTGCATGTATTGATATTTGTGTTTGTGTATTGATGCATGTTATTGCTTTGCTTGATTATGTGAAACATATATGAATGATTGAAGCTCTGTTTCTAATTATGTTATGGCCATGAGTATGTTGTTGAAACATTGAGCATGCGGATATGTCATTATGTGATCACGAGTTATTGTGATGCAAGCATGTCATGCATTAAACACTTATCTTGCATGCATATTGGTATCTGTTTCCTACTGGGATTCTCTAGAATCTCACCCTGCCTTACCAACATTTTAGACAGGACAAGTGGCTCGAGGAAGGAGCAAGTGACTAGGGGCGGCGAGAATCCCTTATGGGCATTTGGATTTGGTAGTTGGTTATTGTTATATGCTGGGATAATTGTATATGTTCGGATGATAGATTAGAATGTATAATTGGATATTGGATGTATATGTGCTTGGGTGCCTATTGAGTTATTTAGTTATGTATTGGAGATGGATTTGTGTAATCCTTGTTGAGGAATTGTAAAAGGGCGTATGTGCCCTATGAATCTTTAGTTAAGGTATGAATCCGGGTTTTCCGGTATTATTATTGTGCACTCTGATATTTATATAAATGTGATTTATCTTCACAAAGTAATTGTATTCGAAATATGAATGTGAGACCAGGTTAAAGTGTTTGTGAAATGTATTTGTGAAAATCCTATCTTAAGGATGGGAATATAAATGAATTTGGATTATTATTGGTCTCTATTTCATTTTTAATCACGTGTTTTGGATATAATTACAGAGGGGCTTACACTAACCACTCTTCGTCACCTGCTTCCCCTTTGATCCTTTAACCCTGTCTAAAATTGTTTTGGGAGAGTGAGATTCTGAGGAAGCCTCGTAGTAACAAATCACTCATAATATGCATAACATCAAAGCATGAAAGTAAATCATCTATACAACACATATCAATCACAACAACAGTTGCAACGGCCATGGTACGTATCATGGGCATCGCCCCCTACGACGGCTCATGCTGAACTGCTTGCTGTATTGCACATCCACATGAACATATCACATATATCACCACAGCTGGGATCTATATAAAACATTTCACAACACGCAGCCCCACGGGCTGGATACTCAAACAGGAATCCATGATTCCATAACGTAGCCTCGGTACTTACAACGACATATACAACGACCGGGGTAGGTATCATGAGCATTGCCTCCTACGACGGTTCACGCTGAACTACTCGCGCTCTAATGCCCTATGGCTGATAACACATTCATAATGATAAATATGCATACCAAGTATCATACATAACATGAGAGAAGAGTCACTACCTGGTTCATTCTGTGTGTACTCTTTTGCAGGTCTCTCCCGAGTAAGGCAAATATCGAATCCTAGAATCATGATTAAGGATGAAGAGTTATTCTCTATTCCAAGGCTCAATTGACTTCACAACACTTAGATTTGGTTATCATTTATGTCCTTTAGGTGGTTACTAAAAGCTCAAACATATGCCTAAAGGGTTGGGAAACAACTATACCAAAAACCATCTTCGGAAGTCCAAAATGTCATTTTTAGGGGTTGGCTGCGGCCCACAAATCCATTGGCTGCCACCAAAAATAGGTCCGAAGTATTTGGGCCATGGCTCAGAATTCGCTGGCCGCGGACAAGAAAAATCCTGTTTCTTGGCTGAACTTCCAAAAATCATAACTAATTCTAGAAAACTCAAAATGAGGTGATTCCAAAGCCAAATGAAAGGTATTTAAGTCCTATTTATAGGAAAAATATGGGTCATTACTAGAAATCACCAAACAATTTCAGAATTACACAAAACTCAACACTGCTTCAAAACAAAGTCCAATTTTAGTCCCAAACTTTGGCAAAGCATAACTCTCAGTTCACAAAACAAAATGACATGAATTATATGTCCATTTTGAAGCTTGGGATGTGCAATTTAAGACAAGAAAGTTTCAGAATTTTTCAACATCATTTGTTCATTCAAAACATTCTTGCAAACTGACTGCCCATAATAGAATTCACACTTGACAGATTTCCAATTTTCTCCCAAAGTGTCCAATGACTTCAAATTCAATAACCAAGCCTATTCCCACACAATTTCTCACAAGGAACACAATGGTAGCCTCAAAAAGACCAAAATCACAACCCATTGACATGCCCTGTTTTTGCCCAATTCACAAAATCAAACACAAAGTTGCCAAACTTTACTTTTAAGCTTCAATTCAATTGTATCATTCCAAAACACATTCTCAAGGAACTATATCCATGACAACAACATGCCAACAACATAATGACCCCCATTTTAGAAATTCAAGGCAAACTTTCAAGAAAATCCAAACTCAACCAATGGCTACAAAACCTATAAGAAAAGGTTTGTCATACTCACCTCTACAACTTTCCTCAAAGGAGTTCCTTGATTCACCCAAGTCCAAAATTTCGTGATATCTCAAACACCACCAAATGACAAATATAAAACCATGAAATTGAAGCTCTTAACACAAGGAACAAGTTTATAGAAGAGAGTTTTTCCATTAGAAGCCATTAAAAGGGTCAAAAGCTCACCTTTTACATAAAGTTCTTCTTCATTCTCTAGGCTGCCATGGCTGCTCGCACAAGAGAGAGGAAATGAGAGTGTTGAAGAAGGAGAAATGATGGTGATTCTCTTCCCCATACCATTGCAGTTGAACCCAAGGAGGAGAGAGGGAGGGAAAATAGTTTTTAATTCCCATTTTTGACTTTTCTAACCACTCTCCCATCATCTCACCTTGACACATGTCCACTCCTCATTGGTTCTCCCATAAAGTAAGTAACTAATTAGTTACTCTAACCACTTCATTAGCTATTTGGTTACATTTCTCATTTCTCATAGTTAGTAATTAATTTTCTCCATTAATTACTAATTCATGGCTATTCTTTCAATTTCTCAATAAATATGACATATTAATTAAATTGTCACAAAATACATAATAACTCCAATTTAAATTCACAAATATCCACAATAATCCACATTAGCCCTTAATTAAAAATTGGGGCATTATAGAGATGAAGTTGTGTCCTTCAGTATATATATGGCAACTCCTATTTATAATGCTGAACTAATTGAGCAGGTGAGTTAGTTCATCTTTTCGTGGCTCTGAGTAGATCTAGGAGCTAGTTGCTATATTCATGGATCAAAGTGTTCGCCTAATGGTGGGTTTGAACCAGCTAGTCTGAATGGCTAGTATGGTAGGGTTATGGGCTGAGCATGCGAATCTGCCTTGCTTGGGCCTACTTGTGTTGGGCATCTTGTGTGTGGGCCCAAAGTGCCGATTTTGGGGCATACAATGCTTACAAAAGTACTTACACGTTTCCAACAACAAGGTCGTCATATTGGTAGAATTCAAACTCACAACCTTATAGTTATGAACCAACTCATTTACCAACTGGTCCAATCTTTATTGGCTTAAATAAGAAGAATTTTAAGGTCTGTTTGGTTTAATCCCATTATACCCTACAGTGTAGTGTAATACGATGTAATGATAATGCAATACAATATTAATTAAAAGGTTAGTGTTTGGTTTGATTTTTAAGCAATGTGCGATAAGTTATTTTTTTAATAATTATTTAAAATTAATATATCACACAAAGTCTATTTGATCCTTAATATAATCTTTGTAGAAAAATAGTTAAGAGCTATAGCATTACCTCATAATAGCTATCATGTAGAGGATCGTCTGATGTCAATGGTTGTGGTGGTAGAAGCAACAGTAATAGTAATATGGTGGTGGCGGTGGCAGTGGAAGTGGTAGATGTTGACAACTATGATGGTGGAGGAGGTGGTGGTGGTGGCAATGACGGCAATGGTAGAGGTGGTGGCAATGAGGGATGGCTGTGACAACGGTGGAGGAGGAAGAGGTAATGATGGCAACAACGGCGGCGGAGGAGGACGTAGTGGCGACGGTGGAGCCAATGGTAGTGGTGGTAGTGGCTGCAGCGGGGGTGGCAACGACAGCCATGGCAGAGGAAGAGGTAGTGGCGGCGGCGACAAAGGAGCAGGTAGTGATAGTGGCGACGGTGGCGATGATGGTGGTGGAGGAGAAGGAGGAGGTAATGGTGGTGATGACGATAATGGTGGAGGTGGCGGTGATGGCGGCAACGGTAGAGGTGGTAGTTGTAGCAGCGGTGGTTGTGGTGATGGCGAGGATGGTGATGCTGGGGGTGGAGTCGGAGGAGGTGACAACGGTGATGTGGGGTGGCGATGATGGCAGTGGAGGAGGAAGAGGTAGTGGCGGTAGCCACAATGGTGGAGGTGTTGGCAGTGGCGGGGGGTGTAAGCGACGACGGTGGAAGAGGAGGATGTAGTGGCGGCGATAGTTGTGGCATTGTGTGACAGGTGAAATGAGACAAGTAAAATAAAGACAAATGAAATTAAAGGGTAAATTGGAATTTTTCAACTATGTAATGGGGTGGTAATGAGTATTTATAGGGGAGAGGTATAAATGATTATTATCAATTTTTTGGTAATCATTATTACCATGGTAAATATTTTTATCATTATAAAGTGCAACCAAACACTCTTATATTGATAATACAATCATAATTATTATTACAGGCATGCAATACGATTGAACCGAACGGGCTCTTAGTGTTTTGTTAAATAAATTGCCTTTTTCGGGAAAAAAATCCAAAGCACCATCCAAACTTGGGCTCGTATTATTCCTCCCTAGCCTATACCACCACCACCACGTGGTATCCCGGGTACGCTTATCACAATCCTTGACACCAAACACCCACTAAAATTCTCAGTCCAAAAAAAAAAAAAACACCCGCTAAAATTCCATGCGTCTCCTACACTCCAATCCTTCTTCTTCTTCTTCTCTCTCCGTTCGTTCGTTTGAGGCTTCAAAGCAATTATCACGTGGTTCGCATGCCCTCCATAGTTACCATGTGGCCTCTTTCCTTCTGCATAACTTTTTCCCGTAAAACTACAAAAGCCGCCCTCTGGCCCTCCTTCTCATTTCCATATTACATCATCACCTAATCCCCACTCTCTCCGATCGACGACGGGGATTCGTATTCGCGCCGCCGCAGTTCTTTGCGCCGATTGACGGACGAGGAAGCCTCTGGTGAGTTGTCGGCGATGGCCAAGAAGAGGAAGTCCATTGCTTCAAGCCTTGACGAGGTGGATCGAACCATGTATGCGTCCTTTTGCAGTGCGGCGAATTCTCTGTCACAACTGTATACTCAGGCTATGAACCACCAGAAGCTTTCGTTTCAGGCTGGGGAACGGCACGGTCTCGTAAGATCTCTTTCCTCCTAATATGAGTTGGTTTTCCTTTGTGCTTTTTTTTTTTTGGACTGAAGGTTTTCCTTTGTGCTTGAAAGCGAAGAATTTTGCTACTGCTGAATTTCAGATTTTACCTGATGGGTTTTAATTGGTGATTCGATGCGTCGATAATACTTTGTGCCCCTAATTTTAACTATGGTTTTAAGCGTCCCTTACCCATTTCTCGATTGTTGATTATGAATGGACTTTTTGCCTTTGCTTACTTTTTTGGATGACAATTACATCACCGAAAATGCACTGTGTATCTTTTGTAATGCCCTTGTGCTACTACATTAATATGATGGCCAAGGTTTTTTAATGTTAAGGCTTGTGTATTTTCTGGTTAATGGTCTTCAAAATTTCAGTTCCTTTGACCTTGTTGGTTCTTTTGGAATTATTTTTCCTGGTTTCAGATGGTTGAAGTTGAACTGTACTTCTTAAAGATGGTTCCTTTTAAATTTATTGAATACTAGAAATGCTTTTGCTAAAAAAACTAAAAAGGCTAAAGTATTTTGACATCCCATTTTACTTGAGTATGAAAAATTTGAGAATTATCAGGACATTATAGTATAAATATACCGTGTCATTTCATTAATTCTGTAGACAGAAGTTGCTTCGCTTAGCTGAAAACACTTGAGAGGTCTTTTTAATAGTTTTGATTTCAGCACCAAATGGAGAAGGACTTTGTTTATAATATTGGAGTCTACCTTTGTCAAATGGTGCAATAAGAATTTGCAGGGTTGGTCTTTTGCTTAATTAAAGATTTTACCGAGAAACCTTTGATGTGGCCTAAATTGTACTTAGCATGAAGCGGTGAACATACATAAAATTAGCTCTATTATATTTTAGTGAAATGTTAAGAATTAAGCCATTTGAAAATCAAAATTTTGGATACATTAAACTTTGAACCGGGCAACTATTCCAATTGCTTTGACTTATGGCATCTTGTATTGAAGTATGCTTTTGTGATCTATTCACTCCTTTGTTGTAATCTTTCCAAGGGAGGAAAACACCCCTAGTATGCAGCCATCCAAAAGTATGGATATTTTTCTAAAAAAACGTGCTTAATACATGCATTTTGAGGTTTGTTACTGGGTTATCTGTGATTTTGAGGCATGAAGATATCTGAAAATCAAAATGGTCAAGGTAATAGCCTTTTTTTTATTTTGTTTTTTTGGGGGGGGGGGGGGGGGTGTTCACTTTGCTCAAAATGAGTTAAGATAAGTGGTTTGAATAATAGACATGTCAATACTCATTATATCCCAAATGGGCTATTGCATGATGATGATGAAGTTAAAAACTAAAAAGCAGGAGTAATAGATAACTTACGAAGATTGTGAGAAATTAAACCATCAACTTGCTAGTTTTCTTGGTTGGCATTTGTAGACTGGCATATGTCCAGCTTCTGGCTTCTAAGGTTATGGACTACAGTACTGAGTTGAAAAGTTGCTTTGACGTGCTTCAGTCCAGAAGTGGGGGCTTCTGGGTTCTGACATACCCATTTGTGGAGGCCAACTTTTTGGAAGCAACCTGTATCAATTTTCCTATCCTAACAAGAGACTTTAAATTGTGGAAACAGGGAATCATAGACTGCTCATATTTAGTCGTAGCAATAGTGACTTTGATTTTCAAAAATCAAAACTTTATCTAGACATTGTGTTGATTTTGTTGTCTTATTTATTTCAGGAAAAGCTTTATCAGTGGGTCAGGAGACAGCAAGAAGGAGGATCAAGAGTTCAAACGGTTGATATAGTCAACTACATTCAGGTTGGTTTGGCTGCTCCCTTTTATAAACATGTTTCATGCATAAGAATTTTGACATCACACTATATGTGCCAAACTGTTATGGGTGATACCTACTAAATGTTGCCTAAACAGGAGGGGTTGGGTAGATCATAATTAGGTTATGAGAACGATAATAAGCTTCAGTCACTCAAGAAAATGGTAGGCCTTGTTCGACAGAAACCTAACAAGCATATGATGAAGTGCAAGATGTGAAAGCTCAGAAAGACAAGCAATAGAATCTCAAGAATGAGAACAAAGATGTTCAAAGTAGTGTTGCTGGTTATGGGGAAAATGAAAAGAAGCCCTTTGATTCTTTCCAATGTGACTTGAAGAGGACAACCCAGAAATTTTGAATCCTCAGCTCCATCAGGTTGTGGGCTATTGTGATGGAACTTAAATGTTCATAAGAGTGTTGATGTCGCTATTTGTGATGGGTTCTCCACCAGCTTCGGTTTCTCTCCATATTCCACCAACTGTTTATGTTTTTTCATTGCCGCTTCTCTTTATGACGGTTGAAGGTTCAAAGAAAGGGGGCCTTTGAAATATGAATTGTGGCTTGGATATGGGAGTTCAAAGGGCGACAATGAAGCAGCTCCTTCCAATTGAATAGCTCCATCGGATTGCGGGCTATTGTGATGGAACTCAAATGTTCGTAAGAGTGTTGATGTCGCTATTTGTGATGGGTTCTCTACCAGCTTCTGTTTCTCTCCGTCTTCCACCAACTGTTTGTCTCTGCAGCGCCGCTTTTCTCTATGACAGTTGAAGGCTCAAAGAAAGGGGGCCTTTGAAATAAGAAGTGTGGCTTGGATATAGGAGTTCAAAGGGCGTCAATGAAGCAGCTCCTTCCAATTGAATAGCTCCATTGGGTTGTGGGCTATTGTGATGAAACTCAAATGTTCGTAAGAGCGTTGATGTCGCTATTTGTGATGCGTTCTCCGCCAGCTTCTGTTTCTCTCCGTCTTCCACCAACTGTTTATGTTTCTTCATCGCTGCTTCTCTCTATGACAGTTGAAGGCTCAAAGAAAGGGGGCCTTTGAAATAAGAATTGTGGCTTGGATATGAGAGTTCAAAGGGCATCAATGAAGCAGTTCCTTCCAATTGAATAGCTCCATCAGGTTGTGGGCTATTGTGAAGGGACTCAAATGTTGGTAAGAGTGTTGATGTCGCTATTTGTGATGGGTTCTTCACTAGCTTCTTTTTCTCTCCGTCTTCCACCAACTGTTTATGTTTCTTCATATCCGCTTCACTCTATGATGGTTGAAGGCTCAAAGAAAGGGAGCCTTTGAAATAAGAATTGTGGCTTGGATATGGGGGTTCAAAGGGTGACAATGAATCAGCTCCTTCCCATTGAATAGAATTTCTCTCCTAGTTCTCTCATCTCCTGCTCTATTCTTTCTCTCATTCGCCGCACCCCCCCCCCCCAAAAAACCAAAAAAAAATATCCCACAAGTCAGTTGAAATCTTTTTCTAAAGTTGAAAGTTTATAACTTTTTGTGGGCATTTGAAGTGATGAAATAGCCCAAGCCAAGGTTAGGTCTGAAATGAAATTGTAATTAGTTCAGAGAGGAAGAAATGTTCATAACAATTTTTTTCCATGTGAAATTTATGCGGTTAGTTTTGGCTTGTAGCTAGCTTGTTTGTTTCAAATGCAATTTGAAAATCTTGGTCACAGCACTTAGTCTTGCTAAAATGGAATAATCAAAGTGGGTTTTGTACTGCATTAAAGGGCATATAAACATTATTCTCTTTTGCTGCTTCAAAGTTAAGTGTGTGATAGGTTTCTCCTCTGGTTGCAGAATGAACTGGATTACTGTGGAGAGGAGCCATCGATGTCTCCCAGAGCTCCACTGCAACAGCATCAGTCTTCAGGCTTCCCAGTCACTTCAGGTTCTTCTGGCCAAACTATTCTTGGGCAGGGACTTCGCCCTGAGCAATGTGATAATCAATCAAAGAATTCCGTGTTTTCTAATGCTTTGTCGAGCCCTGTTCGTCGAAGTCTTCAGCAGCACTATCAAATCAGCGAGGGAGTTTACTACCCTAGTGGTCTCTCCATGACTAACGGAAACCGTAATAGTGAACCTGGCTTTTTTCACCAGCAAAACAGGGATTCTGCTTCTTATAGTTCCAATGATTCTGCCATGGACATGCATGCTGACTAGTCTTGCCTATATACTAAAATTCTTGTTTGACAAAGCCTCTCATGAAATACCTGCAGAAGTGTATGCCTATGTCATCCTGATCATTAGTTTGGGTCTGAAATGTTATTTTGTAAATTTGTTTTTTTTTCCCCGGGGGGGGGGGGTGTTGTGGTAAGATTATAAGCTTTTCTAATTTGTACCTTGGTGGTATCTTTAGCTACCTATATTCTTGACAGGTCTGTAGGAGGCAAAGCCAAAAAAAAAAAAAAGGGGGCTGCAAGGTATTACCATATTAGTTTGGAATGGATTTAGCTTAAAACCAGGTCATCGTTGGCTAATTTAGAGATTTCATTAAAATTTTATTATTTAGATATTTTATAAAAACATAAATTATTTTGTATTTGGTTGTAGTTATAAAAATATTTATTATTCAGTAATTTTTAAATTTATAATTATATTTCTAATAATATTCTTTCTCATTGTTGCAATAACTAGAAAGTAATTTATTTTTTGAATATCAATTATTTTTAAAAGCTTAAAACAGCTAAAAAATTCTAATTTTGAATTTCAATCATTTCCCACAATTTTTAAATTTTGATATTTTCCCCCAAGATGGAAGTGATATTTCATTTAAAAAGAAAACTAAAACAAATGATCCCCTAAACTTCCAAGTGGATGCGAAATAACACCATCAACTTGCCTTCGTTGTTGGTGAGGCTATGGATTTCAAGAATGGAGGAAATGTGTGTATTCAAGAAAATGGTAATCTATTAGGGGAAGTAAAGTATTTCTACTTGGAATCTCCGTAGCTTTATCTCGGGCATATGGCATGAAGGTAATGTATGCTCGAACATGTTTTTAATATAGGATGTATGTAAGGTCTCACCTCATAAACCACTTAATATTGATATTAATCAGAGTAGTAATTGAGTTGTTCAGTGAGTTACACATGAATAATGTAAATATACTGATATATTGATATATGATACTTGATTACATTACAGGGGTTTCCCATAGGGTTTTGAGAGTATATATATGAATTTTGTTCCAAAATAACAAAATTAAACTAATCATAAGCAATGGCTCCATTCTCTTGACCTATACACCTCAGTTGCCAGTATTTACCGTTTTGCCCATCGAGCCGCAAGCTTCTGCTGGAATATTATAATTTTGAAAAAGGATGAGATTCAAACGAATTTCAGTAGTAATAGACAATCGATTATAGAAAATACAATAATAAATATGTCATGTATCACATATAGCAATATTATAATAATAGACCATTCAGTTCAGTCGGAAAACGTTCAGAGCCAACTACTGTTGCAACCCCTACCCGTTCCGTATCTCAGTTGGGCTCAAGGCCACCAACTGGGTATAACAGTCATTTCAGTGTACTCATAGGCACTATGCTCAGTCATGTTTGTGTACCCGCAAGTACTATGCTCAGTCATGTTCAGTCTACCTATAGACACTATGCATCATGCATATTACGGTAAATGGTGTTAGATCTCTCATATTTTGATGATAACAAAGGATGGTATGAAAAAGATTTGATAAACAAATAAGTTTGAACAAAGTAATAACAGGGCAAATCATTACTTGAAGTAAGTATTGGAGTAATGAAGAAAGGCCAAGAGAAAAAGCTGAGAAACTTCATTACTGGCAAATTTTCTAAAGGGTTACTCGAGTAGGTACTCGAGTAATGGACAGAAACTTGAAGTAAACAGAGTCAACATTCAAGTAACCTGCCAACGTTACTCGAGTAGCTACTCGAGTAACCAGGTAAATCACTTGAAGTTGTTCTCGGCCTGCCAATGTTACTTGAGTAAGTACTCGAGTAACCATGTAAAAACTTCCAGTTACTCTCGGCCTGCCAACGTTACTCGAGTGGCTACTCGAGTAAATAGGTAAATCACTTCCAGTTGCTCTCGGCTTGCCAATGATACTCGAGTATGTACTCGAGTCTCCTGCTTCAAGAAATATATTGCTCTCGGCATTTTCAATCCTGCCAATGTTACTCGAGGAGCTACTCGAGCAACTCAATGTGGTAAGTAAAACTTGCAGGTAATACTCGAATAACTTGATCTGCTTTTGTTACACTTCACTCGAGGCACTACTCAAGTATGCAGGTATTCAATCACTTATTTTAAACTGGATTACTTGAGTAAGTAATCGAGTAATATGCAGAGTTATTTACACAGAACTTCAAGTTGCTACCCGAGTAAGCTATGCAGAAAATTTATGTTTACTCGAGTAAGTACTCAAGTAACAAGGTAAGAAAACTTGAAGTGCTCTCGGCCTTGAAATCCTGCCAACATTACTGGAGTAAAGCATCGAGTAACATAAAGTTTATTTGGGAGTTTACTCGAGTCACTACTCGAGTAACCTATGAAGAAAAGTGTGCCATACTCGAGTAAGTACCCGAGTAAACAGGTATTTCCAAAGGTTTGAAATTGTGTTTACTCCATGCACTACCCGAATAATGTAATGTTCATTTGTTAACTTGCAGTTTGTCAATACTTTCATGATGATACTCGAGTAAGTACTCGAGTAAACTTAATGAATACTCGAGTAACTACTCGAGTATGCAAGTTCAGATTTTGAGAATTCATTACAACGGTCTTTGATTTATTTTCTATGTGATTAACCTTTCATTGTATTAGTATTCTTAGCATATCCACAGATAAACAATGAAGAGATCTTACCAAATAAGGAAAGTCAAATGCAACGTTCAAATGCTACCTACCGCAAACGGATATTTTTCGAATATTGGAAAAGTCAACAGTGGCTGCGCACACTCTAACGGGCGTGAAGAAAAACGTTCCAACAATCATTACCAACACATCTATATATACGGGAACATCCAAATAGAGAGTACAGAACAAGAACACACACACGAACGCATTATCAAGCTCATTACTCTGTTTTACATTATACTTGTAATTCTATGCTTCAGTGATTCATATTCACTCTGTGAGAGAGATATTTCATTCAAACTCAATATTTGTTATTGAGGTAACTTAAGGTTATGGAACCTTGAGTTGGGATTGGATTACAACTTGTAAGGGGGAGCGAGTGTCCAGACGAAGGAACTTGCTTGTACTGAGGTGCCAAGAACCCACTGAATCTTGGAAGTTATAGTGAAACTCTCAGAGAAGCTCTGAGGATTGGATGTAGGTCAAAGTGGTTGTGGCCGAACCAGTATAACTCCCAGTGTATACTTCGGTGATATTTCTCCTTACTCCTTACTAATTTATATTCACCGTCAAAGTTTATATTTGCAACGAAATTTTTAGTATCACCCAATTCACTCCCCTCTTGGGTGAAACGCTTGCTCTAACATTTGGTATTAGAGCGTAGGTCTTCTTGTTAAGGTATAACAACCTAAGAAGAATCCAATGGCAAGCATGGGTGAAGGAATTCTTCCTGACGGAGCATCCATCACCAGACCTTCAGGTTTCAATGGCGAACACTTTTCTTTCTGGAAAGAAAAGTTCAGAGTATTCGTGATGGCTACTGAATATGCGCTATGGGATGTGATTGAGAGTGGAAACTATCAACCTACAAAGATTGTAGATTCTCAGAAAATTCCCAAGACACCAGCGGAATATGATGAGAATAACAAGAAACTGATCACTCTCAATAGCAAGGCAATTCTGATGTTACAAAGTGCCTTGAGTCAAAGTGAATACTTCAGAATTTGCACACTTCCAACAGCAAAGGAAATGTGGGAAGCTCTGGAAATAGCTCATGAAGGAACTTCGGGAATAAAGGAGAATCGGATCAACACCTTGGTAACTGAATTTGATCTACTTCGAATGAAATCAGGTGAGTCAATATTTGAATTCGAACTTAGATATACTCATCTTATTAATCAACTTTCAGCAGCTGGGAAAATCTATGATCAACATACCCTATGTAACCCCCTGCCATAATTATACCCGAAATATGCGATTAAGATGAAATAGAGACCAATAAGAAACAAAACTTATTTAGAATCCCATCTTCACAATAGGGTTTTCACAAATAACTTTTGTAATATAATTTACCTGGTCTCATAATCACCATTCGAATATAATTACTATGCGGAATATCACATTCATAACAAATCAGAGTACACAACAATAATCCCGGCAATCCCGGGTTCCATACATTAACTCAAAGCCTTATAGGGCATATTCGCCCCTATAAACCCTCATATGGGGATTACACAAAGTCTTCTCAAATACACATCCGGAAACATACTCAAATATACATCCATATCATATATAATTATCCCAACATCTATGATAACCAACTACCAAACTCAAATACTCTAAGGAGTCTTCACCGTCATTGAATGCCTGCACATCCTCGCTCTTCCTTCCCTGTCTACAATGTTGATAGGGGAGGGTGAGATTCGAGAGAATCTTAGTAGGAAACAAATACCAAAATGCATGTATGATAAGTGTATAATGCATGACATGCTTGCAATACATATCACATGTCCATACCATGACACATCTGTATGCTCAATGTTCCAACAACACACTCATGGCCATAGCATAAATAGAAACAGAGCTTCAAATATCATATATGTTCCATATAATCAAGTAAAGCAATAACATGCATCAACACATTAACACAATATCATATACAGGCAAGGAGGTAAGTTCCCTACACTCTTTCCACGTAAGCTCCAGCACCGCTTACTCACGATCAGAACGAATACCGAACCACGTCCAGGGCGAACATCAACCCTATAATCAAAGCAAGGACATAGGGTTAATCCCTTTTCCAATTCCTTAACTCTCAAACACTTAAGTTGGTTATCTTTCATGACCTTTAGGTGGCTAATCAAAGCCTAAACATATGCCTAAAGGCTTGGGAAAGGCTATACCAAGAACCACCTTTAAAAGTGTAAAATACTGATTTTTGGGGGTGGGCCGCGGCCTAAAAATCCACTGGTTGCGGCCCAAAACTGCCCAGAAACACTCAGAAACATTTGGGCTGCGGCCCATAATCCACTAGCTACGGCCCAAAACTGCTCAGAAACGCTCAGAAACATTTGGGCAGCGGCCCAGAATCCGCTGGCCGCGGCCAAGAAAATCCAGTTTCTTGGCTGAACTTCCAAAAATCATAACTAATTCCAAAAAAATCGAAATGAGGTGATCCCAAAGCCAAATGAAAGCTATTCAAGTCCTCTACACAGGAAAAATATTGGCCAATACTGGAAATCACCACATAAATACAGAATTCCCAAACATTCAAGACTGTCCCAAAACAGAATCCATTTTCGACCTCAAACTTTGGACAGCTATAACTCCCAGTTCCAAAAGTGAAATGGAACAAATTATATGTCCATTTTGAAGCTTGGGATGTGAACTTTAACACTGGAAAGTTTCATAATTGTCTGACTTCATTTGCCCAATCAAAACGTCCACACAACAAGACTGCCCAGACAGAATTTGCACTGGACAGAATTTCCAGTTTTGCACACAATGTATCCAATCCAATCCAAACTAATTCCAATGACTAAATACCACAACATGACATCATTTTCAACACAAATCACCATCCAATTCCACCATTCACATTCCATACAAAAATACCATAAAATCAGGGCAAAATTCACATTTCACCGTACTTAACTAAAACTCACAAAACTTAGATCAAAATGAAGCAAATGCTCACCTCTTCCTCTTTCCCAATCCAATTTCTTGATTCTCCATCTTTCCACTTTTGCTCAAGCTATCAAACACCTCCAATCAAGAATCTAAAACCATAGAGATGAAGCTCTCATCACTATGAACAACTTTATAGAAAGGTGTTTAAGCATTAGAGGACATTAAGCCAACCAAAAACTCACCTTTTGATTTCTCTTTCTTCCCTTAAGCATGGCGCCATGGAGAACAAGAGAGAGAGAGACAAAGATGAAGATGATGAAGTGAGGATCAGTTTTTCCCCTTTTTCTCATGTGTTAACTGACTATGAAACAGAGAGGGAAGAGTTTGAATGTTGACCAAGATCCAAGGGTTCACATCTTGCCACTTGTCATGATCTTGCAACATCCTCCATGAGCTCACATGCACACACCTACACATGATTCCGCCCCTTGATCTAATACACAAATCAATCCTAACCATTGATCTTGAAGTTACCAATGAGCTTCCTCTTCAGTAACCGATCAATTGGTCGGTAACTTTACCGTTTTGCCCCTGATTATGGCAATTCCTCTTGAATCACCATCAAACACATTTTCTCATTCATTTTCTTTCACAATGCGCCCTCCCCTCTATTTTAAGTCAATTTAGAGGTTAATCCATAATTGAACTTAAATACAGGGTTTCGGCGCTGCTCACAATGCATACGAATCACATCGGGTGCCAAATCACACCATAATCTCCAAAAGGGTTTATTTATCACTAACCACATCCACTTTTGGAGTCATTATCTCTTAATCATAATTTAGGATCTTGCTAAACTAGGGCTTAGCAGTCCACTTATCTCAGGCTTATTCTCTAAGGTCAAGTCTCAGAATTCGGGGTATTACACCCTAGTACGAAAGATTTTGAATATTCTTTCTAAAGAATGGGAGGTCAAAGTCACTGCGATAGAAGAAGCAAAAGGATAATCAATGAGATCAGTTGCTTCTCTATTTGGAAGTCTTTCTGAATATGAAAGTAAACTAAAGTTCAAACGAGAACTAGATGACATCGGTGACAAGAAGAAGAAAGGCCTAGCACTAAAAGCAAAAGAAGAAAATCAAGATGAGGATGAGGAGTTTGACGATGACGAAATGGGCCTAATCATAAAACAATTCAGAAAGTTCTACAAGAAAGTTCAAGGATTCAAACACTTTCAGAAAGGAGGAACTAGCAGCAAAGATCATATCATTTGCTATGAATGTGGAAAACCAGGACATATCAAATCAGAATGTCCAGAACTGAATCAAAAGAGCAAAGAAAAGAGAAAAGGCAAATTCTTTAACAAAAAGAAGGCCTTTGTATCTGCTATATGGGGTGATAGTTCCTCTATCGAAGAAAGTGATGAAGAAGAAGTAGCCAACATATGTCTCGTTGCTCAAGAAGAAACCGAAGAAGAGGTAAACGATTCTGATCTTATCTATGATGAATTCCTTTCTAAATATAATGCTTTACATTCTGAATTCATCAAAGTAGTTAAAGAATTAGTTGTTTTCAAAAAGAAAAACAAAGCTCTTGAAATCGAACTTAAAGAAAGTTCAGAAAAGGATTGTGAAAATTGTTCTTCTTTGAAAAAGAAAAACACTGATTTCACAAAAACTATTGAAAAATTTACACAAGGAAGTGAGATGCTAAATGTTATTTTAAAAGCTCAACGATTTATAAATGACCGATCTGGTATTGGATATGATCCAAAGAAGGAAAGGTAGAAAGAAAGTAGGAGGTAAGTCATATTTGAATTATTTCCAGCATTCTGTGCATATATCAAACCCTTTTGCATTTTGTAATTACTATAATAGAAAAGGCCATTATACTTCTTCATGCATTTATAAGAAGAAAGGAATGATAGGAACCTACAAATGGGTACCTAAAGGATAATATGTTTCCAAAGTTTCCTGTACTAACCCAAAAGGACCCAAAAAGAAGTGGGTACCTAAGAATTAATCATATTTAATTGCAGATGTGTCTCAAAGCATCCAAAAACAACAAATGGTATATAGACAGTGGATGCTCTAGACATATGACCGGTGATTTCGAAAGCTTTACCAAATTGCAACCTAAAGAAGGTGGAAAGGTAAAATTTGGAGGAAATCAAACTGGAAGGATAGCAGGAATTGTTGAAATCAAATATGACAAAGGCATACAAGTCAAAGACGTATACTATGTTGAAGGATTATGCCATAACTTGCTGAGTGTAAGTCAAAGTGCAGACAAAAACAACTGGGTAATATTTGACTCAGAGGAATGTCTAATTATCAATAAAAATGACTTACTACTTGATAAGAAGAATATCAAGGCTAAGCTCAGAGCAAAAAGGGAAGGTAATTGTTATACTCTAGATATGAGTAGAAATGAATCTGAAAATTGTTTTCTGAGTAATGCTGATGAAAGTTGGCTATGGCATAAGAGATTGGCTCATGTCAATATGCATCAATTAGGCAAATTACTCAAAAAGGATTTAGTTCTTGGATTACCTAAAGTAACTTTCAAAAATGACTTGATTTGTGACGCATGTCAAAAGGGTAAAGAAACTAAATCATCTTTCAAATTGAAAAATGAGATTTCAACAAATAGACCACTACAATTATTGCATATGGATTTAGTTGGCCCAGCAAGAGTAAATAGTCTTGGTGGCAACTTATATTCATTGGTCATTGTTGATTATTTCGCCAGATTTACATAGGTTACTTTTCTATCATCAAAAGATGAAACCTTTGAAGAATTTATTGTTTTTGCCAAGAAAGTGCAAGATGAGAAAGGTATGTCCATTGCAGGTATTAGGACTGATCATGGTGGAGAATTTGAAAATCAAGCATTTGAAGAATATTGTGATACTAATGGCATTGATCACAATTTCTTTGCTCCAAGGACGCCTCAACAAAATGGAGTCATGGAACGCAAGAATAGAGTGCTCACTGAAATGGCTAGAGCAATGTTAAATGAAAAGAACGTGTCTCAAGTTTTTTGGGCCGATGCTATGAGTACAGCATGCTATATTTCAAATAGAGCATATATTAGAACAAAACTTGGAAAGACACCATACGAGCTGTACAAAGGAAGGAAGCCAAACATTGCTCATCTACACATCTTCGGTTGTAAGTGTTTCATTCATAATAATGGTAAAGATAACTTAGGAAAATTTGATTCTAAAACTGATGAAGGAATTTTCCTAGGATATTCTAACCGAAGTAAAGCATATAGAGTTTTTAACAAAAGAACATGTGTTGTTGAAGAATCAATTCATATTGTATTTGATGAATTTGAATCCTCTGACAAAACCATTGATGAAGAATAGGAAGTTATTTTAAATCAAGAAAATGGTCAATCTATTTCTAAATCTCTTATTCCAGAAGTTGATGAAACCAAGGAAGAAGAGCAATCACTAGGACAACCTAGAGCATAGAAATACAATAAAAGTCATCCCTTAGACAAGTCATAGGAGATGTGAATGAAGGGATCAAAACTAGAAATAGAAGTTTCAATTAAGTTTTTCTGCATTCATTTCTGAGATTGAACCTTCTAACATTGATGAAGCCCTATCAGACAATGATTGGGTTATAGCAATGCAAGAAGAACTAAATCAATTTGAAAGAAATCAAGTTTGGAATTTGATGTAATATCCCAAATTGTAATTAAGGGCTAATGGATTCAAAGTGATGTAATTAATGATAATTAAACACTTTTGAAGTATATGTTGTGCAATGTGATATAAAGGCGATTATTAATGGTTTAATGAGTATTGTGCTAATCAGGGGTAAAACGGTAAATTTACCGATCGACTGGTAAGTTACTGGAGAGGAAACTCCTTGGTAATTATGATCAATGGCTAGGATTAAATGTTAAGAGGGGGAATCAAGTGTGTTGGAGAGTTGGTGAAATCATAGGAGGAAAGATGAGATGTTGCCATGTGTCCAAATGAGAGCCATTGGATGAGTCAAAATTTTCAAACTCTTCCTCTCTCCCTCTTAAGTCGGCTGTGTGTGTGTGTATAGGACATTGATCTAATATTTCTCATCTCTCTCCATTCTCTCCATTTTCGCTGAAGTTAAGCAAGAAAGAGAAAGAAAGGGTTTGAATTTTAGGTGAGTATTTAACTCTAAATGCTCACTTCACCTTCATTGATTTTGTTCAAATGGTTAAGAGCTCCCTTGCTATGTTTTCAGATTTGTGAAAAGTGGTGTTTGATTGTTGGACAAATCTGAAAGTTGGTGGAATCAAGGTGTTGATTTCAGCAAGTTTAAGAGGTAGGTTTATGATGAATTTTGGTATATATGTTATGATGTTTGCTTAATCAATGAGAATTCTGGAAATTTAACCTAATTATGATGTTAAGTGAAGGGTAGGTTTTGATTAGAGTGTCACTGTTCGTTTGGTCAGTTGTGACACTTGGGAGTGATTAGAATTTGATTTGAAGTTGAATAAGGGAAATTTGTTAGAAGGAAGTTTTGAGTGGTTTTATGATCTAGAGTGAGAATGTGTTGATTGGAGATATTAAGGTGACATGTGGTGATTGTTGTAGAACATGCTCATGGATAATGAATATGTTAATTTTGATAGCTCCAATGTGTTCCTTGAGCCAAATTGTGTGAAAATAGTATGTGATTTGAAATTAGGGACCATTGGAAACCAATTGGCAAAATCTGGAAAATCTGTCCAATGTAAGTCTGTTCTGGACAGTCAGATGGAGTGGACGTTTTGACTAGGCAAATGATGTTGAAATATTATGAAACTTTCCAGTCTTAAAGTTCACATCTCAAGCTTCAAAATGGACATAAATTTTGTGTCATTTTGCGTTTTGAGATGGGAGTTTGAACTGTCCAAAGTTTGGCATCAAAACTGGACCCTGTTTTGGTACAATGTTAGGTTTTTGGTAAATCTGGACTTTTGTGGTGATTTCTAGTTATGAGCAATATTTTTCCTTGAAAGAGGACTAAAATAGATTTCATTTGGCTTTGGAATCACCATATTTTGATTTTTCCCGAATTAGTTATAATTTTTGGAAGTTCAGCCAGAAACTGGATTTTTTTGGGCCACCGCCCATGGATTCTGGGCCGCAGCCCAAAGGTTTCTGAGCGTCTCTGGACAGTTTTGGGCCGCGGCCCATGGATTTGGGCCACAGACCAAATGTTTCTGGGCCATTTTGGGCCGCAGCCCATGGATTTTGGGCCGCGGCCCACCCCCAAAAATATTTGTTTTGTACTTTTGAAAGGTGGTTTTGGGTATAGTCTTTCCCAACCCTTTAGGCATATGTTTAGACCTAAAATAGCCACCTAAAGAGTCTAAATGATAACCAACTTAAGTACTATGGAATTAAGAACTTGGGAAAGAGATTGACGGGTTGTCCCTAACTTGGTTTACAGGATTCGATATTTGCCGTCCTCGTGAGCCCGCAGTGCCAAGAAACGTCGAGAAAGGATCAGGTAGTGACTCTCTCTCTTATACTATGTATAATGCTCTGTATGTGTGTGTTATCATGTTATGTGATGATTCTTCGATGCTGCTGCGATTACAGCTGGTGATAGCTGTCGTTTACAGCGCAAGCTGTCGTTTACAGCGTAAGCTGTCGTTATTATTATTATTACAGCGAGAGCTGTCATATTGTGCATACAGCCGTGAGTGCTGTCGTTTGTGGTGAAAACCATGTATCTTTGAGATTGCTGCTGCTGTTGCTGGTTGTGATTTATATACATGCTTTGTGTTATGCATTGTGTGAGTGGTTTGTTACTACTGGGATTCGCTCGAATCTCATTCTTTCCTATGACTAGCATTTCAGACAGGGCATGTGGCTCAAAGGAGAAACAGCCAACCCGAAGCACTTAGGATCTTTAGGGATACTAAGGATTTTTGAGATGTTGGTTATCTACTTTAAACTCGGATTACTGTATATTTTGAATTAGGAATATTATATTCGATTTTGGTTGTGTAATCCCCTAGTGGATACTTGTAACCTCTAGATTATATATGTATAGAACCCGGGAGTTACCGGGGATTTGGTTATACACTCTGTTATACATGAATGTAGATAAACTGCACAGGTAATTATATTCGAATTTTGAAATGGAGACCAGGATTAGGAAGAGATTTTGAATGTTTTGTGAAAACCCTACTACAAAGTAGGAGATTGAAATGAGTTTAAGTTATCCAATGGTCTCTAATCCGAATTAAATGTGCGTTATCGAATTATAATTACGTGATTAAAGGCAGGGTGTTACATTTGGTACCCCGACCTAAAGATCATCCGATCATTGGAACTAAATGGGTATTCAAGAACAAACTCGATGAATCCACAATTATTGTCAGAAACAAGGCAATATTGGTGGCCAAAGGCTATAATCAGGAAGAAGGGATTGATTATGAGGAAATGTATGCTCCAGTGGCTAGATTGGAAGCTATACGTGTACTCTTAGCCTTTGCATGCATCAAAGGATTTAAACTCTATCAAATGGATGTAAAAAGTGCATTTCTAAATGGTTACATCATGGAAGAAGTATACGTAGAACAACCTCCAGGTTTGAAGATGTAACTAAACCTGACCATGTTTTCAAACTCAAAAAGGCTTTATATGGTTTAAAACAAGCTCCTAGAGCATGGTATGAAAGGCTCAGTAAATTTCTTATTGATCAAGCTTTTATACGGGGAAAAGTTGATACAACACTTTTTATAAAACGAAAACGTGATGATATTTTTATTGTTCAAATATATGTTGATGACATTGTTTTCGGTGCTACTAATGAATCTCTGTGTAAGGAATTTTGTGAGATAATGCAGGGAGAGTTTGAGATGTCAATGATGGGAGAATTGAATTTCTTTCTTGGTTTGTAAATCAAACAAAGAAAGAATGGAATCTTCATATCTCAAACAAAGTATTTGAAAGAGTTGTTGAAGAAGTATGGAATGGATGAAGCAAATGGAACGGACACACTTATGAGCTCACTACGTTGCTTGATGCTGATGTCAAAGGGAAAGACTACAACATCATAAAATACAGAGGAATGATTGGATCATTACTCTATCTCACGGCAAGCAGACCGGACATCCAATTTAGTGTTGGCATATGTGCAAGATATCAATCAGCACTAAAGGAATCACATGCCGAAACTGTTAAATGAATCTTTAGATACCTTGCTGACACACCAGAATTGGGTCTGTGGTATCCCAAAGGAAGAAGTGAATATCTAGTTGCATATTCAGATTCTAATCATGGAGGATACAAGACAGACAGAAAGAGCACCAGTGGATAAGGACAATTTCTTGGAGGATCTCTTGTATCATGGTTCAGCAAGAAACAAAATACAGTGTCTCTTTCGTCAATAGAAGCCGAATATGTTGCAGTCTCAAGTTGTTGTGCACAAGTGATATGGTTAAAACAACAACTACAAGATCTTGGTATTTATCTCAAAGAAATACCAATCTATTGTGACAATACCAGTACGATAAGCTTGGCGAAAAATCTAGTTCAACATTCTAGAACCAAGCATATCGATGTTAGACATCACTTCATCAGAGATCATGTCCAAAAGAAAGATGTGAAAGTGATATTCATTCCTACTCATCTTCAACTAGCTGATATCTTCACCAAACCTCTTGCAAAAGATCAATTTCTATACATTAGAAGAGAATTGGGAATGGTAAATCCTAATGAATTGTAAGCTATTTCAGTTTCTCATAATGTTAGATTAAGATATTTGATAATGTTTTGATGATTACTAATTCAAGCATTGGAGTATGTAGAAACTTGTTTTGCAGGAAGATTGAAACTCTGTTCTGAGAAATAAAAACAGAGGTTATCAGAGGACATCATTATTGGAGTACCAACTTCAAGTAATGACTGACAGTAAAGCATTACCCGAGGAACAACTTGAAGTAAAAGAGCACTTTACTTGAGTATGTACTCGAGTAATGGTCTTCCAAAACTGGAAGTAACCTATCAAGTTACCTGAAATTTAAATCAAACGGTTCATTTGGTGAGAAATGAACAGTCAAAAGAAGAAAAGGTAGGTTACCTGAGGAACGCCTTGAGTAAACTTGAAGATTACTCGAGTAAGGCCTCGAGTAACTGCAGGTCCAGATCACAAATTTGATGAGAATCGACTCAAATCTGCTCTAAAATGGTTATAAAATGATCGAGGGAACATACATGGATAATTACAATATTATTCATACCAGGTACGCAATTTAAATGAATTATTTTAGAAATTTTCTGTATGATCACTCGAGTAGGGACTCAAGTAAACATGATATTTACTCGAGTAAGGCCTCGAGTAACGTTGGGTTCTAGGTCTTTATCTGTCGCAAACTCGGTCATTTCCACAAAATTTCCTCGAGTAAATCACCCATTCCTCTATGAAAAACTTTTCACAATCTCTTTCCTACTTGATTTCTGTCAAAACCCATCAATTTTTAGCCCCAGAAACCTCCTATTCTGCTCAGATTCCTCTTGCCCTATATCACATTTTTCACTCTATTTTCTGAGTTTTCAAAACTTTCACTGATTCAAAATGGTTAGAACCAAAAACCTCACTCCCACAGATTCTTCTGGATCCCTACAACTCTCTGACCCTCTTTCTTCTCCTCCCAGAAAGAGAAGAAAACTCACACCTAGGTCAAAAGCAAAAATCCAACCCAAACCTCAACCGAAACCAAAAGGTGTTGTGATTAAAGAACCCGTGGTTACAAGGGCTCAATCCAAGAAGAGCACCTCTACTGGGAAAGGCAAAAGTGTCAAATCTCCTTCTCCTCCACTTTCTGATTCCTCCACTCCCTCTTTCACACCAAAACCTCCCAAAAAGCCCAAGTATGATATAAATGTGGCTAAGGCAATAGCTGGAATTATTGATCAACTGGAGAAGGGACAATCTTCAAAGAAGTCAGAATTGCCAGAAGAGGAGATCACTAAACCTCCAAAGGGGTTTAATGTCAACAAGCTAGAGGAGTCTCAGAAGTACCTCACTCAATTTTCAAGAAGAAAAGTCTGCAAGACTCACTATGTGGACCTCAAAGTACTTCAGGAGGTATTGAAGTATAATCTTAGTCCCTATCTGGAACCTTTTATGCCTTGGCTATCTATTAAGCTTCCTTTTTACACAAAAGTAGTCACCCACTTTTACTGCAATCTTGAGATTCTAGATGAACCAAATAAAACTTCAGCTGAGGAAGAAATGACTACTATTGTTAGAGGCCAGAAGATACTTATCTCTCCTTCTAGGATCAATCTATGGTTAGGAATAAAGAACCCTCCAGATGACATTTACTCCAAACTTGATTCAAACCAAATTTTCTCTGTAATATCCCGATTTGTGATTAAGGCTAATGGCTCTGATAATTGTTGTAATTAGTGTAATTAAATACTTTTAGAAATTTATGTAATATGAATTTAGTGTACATACATGTGGTATATAAGATCAATGGTTGTGATTCCTTGACCATGGGTCGGTATCCTATGCTTTGCGGTTATATGAGCTTAAAGTGGAAGTGGATAGGATGATGACAAGTGGCAAGAGGGTAGCCATTGGATGTGGCACTAAAAGACAAAACATTACTTTTTCTCTTCTCTCCCTCTTGTGCGATTGAGTGTGTGTGTAAGGAAGAGAATTTTCATCATCTTCACCATTTTCTCTCTCTCCTCTCCTTCCTCCATTTCTGGCGCTGGACAAGCAAGAAAGAGGAAAAGAAAAAGCTTTGATTTTGGTGAGTTGTGATTCTCTAATGCTCTAATCCTCTTCTCTAATATTGTGTGTCTCATTGAGAGCTACATTGTGGTGGTTGTAGAGTCTTGAATGGTGTTACTTTGGGCATTGATTCGAAATTGAAAGTTGAAGAATCAAGATTCTAGATTGGGCAAAGAGAAGAGGTAGACATTTAGAGCATTTTGATGTATTGTTTGTGATTTTTGGCTAAGTTGGTAAAATCTGGAATTTTGCCCTAATTATGCCTATTTTTGGAAATATGAAGTTCATTATGATTGATGATTGGAAATGATTTAGTTTGGAGATATATGAACATTTGATGCATTTTGGTTAGATAGAAATTGATTGGGTTTGAAATTGTTAAGTTTGGAGATTTTGAGAGTTTGGTGTTTAATGTCACCCACAACCAAAGCATGATAATGGAATAGGATTTTAGTGATTTTGACATTCCCATTGGAGTCCTTGAGTGATTTTGTGTGGGAATAACCTTGGTTGTTGATTTTGGATTCATTTGGATCACTTGGGAAAAGTTGGAAAATCTGTTTGTTTAAGCTCTATTTTTCACTGTCGGTTTGGACGAGCGTTTTGAGTAATCAAATGGTATTGAAAAATTGTGAAACTTTCCAGTCTTAAAGTTCATATCCCAAGCTTCAAATTGGACATATATTTTGTGTCATTTCATTTAGAATTCTATGAGATATGGTTGTCCAAAATTTGGGATTGAAACAGAACTCTGTTTTGGAGTAGTGTTTAGTTTTTGGTGATTCTGTATTTGTGTAGTGATTTCCAGTGATGGGCTATATTTTCCCTTGAAAGAGGACTCATATACCTTTCATTTGGCTTTGGAATCACCTCGTTTCTATTTTTCTAGAATTAGTTATGGTTTTTCGAAGTCAACCCAGAGTCAGGAAATTTCTGGGCCGCGGCCCAAGCCTTTCTGACCTGATTTGGGCCGCGGCCCATGAGTGGTGGGCCGCAGCCCAAGGCCTTCTGACCATATTTGGGCCGTAGCCCACCCCTGTGCTCCAGCATTTTGTTTTTTTGAAAAGTGACCTTCAACCTTTTGTTTCCCAACCTTTTAGGGCTTTCATTAGAGACATATGTGGCCTCTAAAGAGTCCTAAATGATAACCAACTTAGTGTATTATGGGATTAAGTAATTGGAAAAGAGATTGATCAATTGTCCCTAATTTGATATAGGATTTGATATCTGTCGTCCGCATGAGACCACGGTAACGGAGCCAGTCAGGAAAGATACAGGTAGTGACTCTTTATACCTTATGTGATACATTGTATGTGTGCTATGTCATTGTTTTGAAATGGATATCGTATGCTGCAAGTTTATGAAAATTGTGGAAGCACCACTATACCAATAATCCCTGAGTCGTTAACAACGGTTCGGGTAAGGGCCGTATGCCTTCCCGGCGGTAAAAGGGGATGAGGTTAGGGGTGATATATGTGTATATGTGGGCCGAAAGGCTAATTGTGAGCCGAAAGGCTATTTGTGAAGGCCGACGGGCTATTTGTGAAAGCCGAAAGGCTATATGTGAGCCATGTGGCTATTCGTTTGCACTGCCACGCCAATAGTCCCTGAATCGCTATCAACGGTTCGGGTTAGGACGGTGTGTCTTCCCGACGGTAAAAGGGGATGAGGGTGGAGTGTGATTGTGTTGCTGTGATGTGATATGATTTGTTTACATATTATGTGATTGCATGTGGTATGAAATAGTTGTTACTACTAGGATTCTTTAGAATCTCACTCTTTCCAAATGACTAACCTTTTCAGACAGGGCGAGTGGCTCGAAAGGGAAGCGGACAACCCGGAGTAGTTAGGTTACTCCGAGATCTTAGTGGTAGTTGGTTATCCATATTTTGGTTTTGAGATTACCAAGCGTAGACATAAAAAGATGTAAACGTATATTTTGGTCATGTAATCCCCATTATTGGGAACTTGTAAACCCATGTTATATATGTAAGTAACCCGGGGTTTGCCGGGATTTTGGTTTCCGCACTTTGATATTTATTATGTACTCTGATTTCTCAAGTAATTATATCCGCCCGTGAATGTGAGACCAGCAATAAGTATGTTTCAGAATTGATTTTCAAAATACCCCATCTCTTGGATGTGGGACTATAAATTGTTATTTCATCTTATTGGTCTTTATTTCACTTAAATTTCGTAATCTGGATGTAATTACGGTAAGGGGTTACATTCTCTGTTCTTAAACCTGGTGAGCTTGTAGATGAACCAAATAAAACTTCAGCTGAGGAAGAAATGACTACTATTGTTAGAGGCCAGAAGATACTTATCTCTCCTTCTAGGATCAATCTGTGTTTAGGAATAGAGAACCCCCCAGATGACATTTACTCCAAACTTGATTCAAACCAAATTTTCTCTGTTCTTAAACCTAGTGAGCTTGTAGGCCCTTTGAACTTCAAACCTAGTGACATGTGTGATCATCACAGGGTTCTATGGTATATCTACTCTAGATCCCTTGTGAACAAGGCCAACAACTATACTCACTTTTCTGATCGGGACTATAGATGGTTTGCTTCCTTACTCCTGAAGGAACAAAAGGATTTGGGGGAGTACATATTTTCTGAGATGAAGAGGTACAGAGTAGATAGGAAAGCTACTACGCCTATGCCATATCCTCAGATTGTTTCACTTATTCTGAAGGAAAATAAGATATGGTACTTGGAGAGTAAAGAGCACATTGAGAGAGTTACTCCGGTTGGGAGAAATCAAATTGGCAAGCTCAACATTGAAATTCCTCTCAAGGGTCCTCTGGAGTCTGGGTCGAAGAAGAAGAAGAAGACAGAGACTGTGACGAGTAAAATGGATGATACTCAATCTTCGGCTCTAGCTGCCACTACCTCTTCACCTTCTTTCCTCAATGCTACACTCCAACACTTCATGGAAAATATGCTCAAAGGATTTCATGTGGACATCACTAACACAAATGCTAAGTTAATAACTCACATGAATGGCAAGATGGCTGAGTTGGTTGAGAGGATGGATAAGAAGAGTTGTTAGCTGAGCAGCGTGCCCAGGGTGAGACCTTGAGGTTGATCTTAGCGAGATTGGACTCTTTGGGTCCTGGACCTTCTACTGGTCCATCATCATCTGCACCTGAGCCATTTTTATCTCTAGAGCATACACTACCTCTAGAGAACATCCCATCTGACCTTCATCATTCTGAGGTTGAGCCTACTATCCCTGAACTTCTAGTCTCTAGTCCACTTGAGCCAAGACCCAAAGATATCCTATGCTCAGTGGATAACCCTGAAACTAATGAGACTATTCATATTATCATTAAGGATTTACCACCCAGAGCTCAACCCCAACTTACTCCTACACCCATTCCTTCTCCTACTTATACAGAGGAGATCTCTCCCTCATCTTCTGATCATCATTCAGGAGAGGCCATCGAAAAGGTTGAGACCACCACTATGATTGTCTACCAGCCTCCTCCTGTTCCTCCCAGAGATGACATTCATATCCCTCCACTTAATCTTCCTGAACCAGAATCTTCAAGTTCTTCTTTTGATTCTCTGAGTTCAGATGGCCCTTTGGTTCTACTTGTGAAGCCTATCTCTGTAGTCAAGCCTTCCGATCCTCCACTTGATTGATGAAGACAAAAAGGGGGAGAAGAGCTTAAGTGTGATTTTGTGGAGTTTCTGAGTTTGTCTTGGGTATATGGGTGCACCTGGGATTTAGGGAGCTTTTTATCTTATAACTGTTTTCATCTTGTAATGTAATTTTAAGTTTAAATGCAAGCTTCTTTAAGTTATAATTTCATTTCAAGTCTATTTAAGCTTTTAAATTATAATACATTGTGGGACTAATGAGTTTGTTATATATGCAAGATGAATATGTTATGATTTCAATATTTTCCAAAACACTTTGAATTTAAACTTAACAAGGTTTTCAAAATTATCATTGAATTCAAGAAGTGTTTATTTGAGAACTTAATTTCAAAAATCTTATTCAAAATCACCATGTTTTGTCATCATCAAAAAGGGGGAGAATGTTAGATCTCTCATGTTTTGATGATAACAAAGGATGGTATGAAAAAAATTTGATAAACAAATAAGTTTGAACAAAGTAATAACAGGGCAAATCATTACTTGAAGTAAGTATTGGAGTAATGAAGAAAGGCCAAGAGAAAAAGCTGAGAAACTTCATTGCTGGCAAATTTTCTAAAGGGTTACTCAAGTAGGTACTCGAGTAATGGACAGAAACTTGAACTAAACAGAGTCAACCTTCAAGTAACCTGCCAACGTTACTCGAGTATCTACTCGAGTAACCAGGTAAATCACTTGAAGTTGTTCTCGGCTTGCCAATGTTACTCGAGTAAGTACTCGAGTAACCATGTAAAAACTTTCAGTTACTCTCGGCCTACCAATGTTACTCGAGTGTCTACTTGAGTAAATAGGTAAATCACTTCCAGTTGCTCTCGGCCTGCCAATGATACTCGAGTATGTACTCGAGTCCCCTGCTTCAAGAAATATGTTGCTCTCGGCATTTTCAATCCTGCCAATGTTACTCGAGGAGCTACTTGAGTAACTCACTGTGGTAAGCAAAACTTGCAGGTAATACTCGAATAACTTGATCTGCTTTTGTTACACTTCACTCGAGGCACTACTCAAGTATGCAGGTATTCAATCACTTATTTTAAACTGGATTACTCGATTAAGTAATCGAGTAATATGCAGAGTTATTTACATAAAACTTCAAGTTGCTACCCAAGTAAGCTATGCAGAAAATTTATGTTTACTCGAGTAAGTACTCGGGTAACAAGGTAAGAAAACTTGAAGTGCTCTCGGCCTTGAAATCCTGCCAACATTACTGGAGTAAAGCATCGAGTAACATAAATTTTATTTGAGAGTTTACTCGAGTCGCTATTCGAGTAACCTATGAAGAAAAGTGTGCCATACTCGAGTAAATACCCGAGTAAACAGGTATTTCCAAAGGTTTGAAATTGTGTTTACTCCATGCATTACCCGAGTAATGTAATGTTCATTTGTTAACTTGCAGTTTGTCAATACTTTCATGATGATACTCGAGTAAGTACTCGAGTAAACTTAATGAATACTCAAGTAACTACTCAAGTATGCAAGTTCAGATTTTGAGAATTCATTCCAACGGTCTTTGATTTGTTTCCTATGTGATTAACCTTTCATTGTATTAGTATTCTTAGCATATCCACAGATAAACAATGAAGAGATCTTACCAAATAAGGAAAGTCAAATGCAACGTTCAAATGCTAGCTACTGCCACCTACCGCAAACAGATATTTTTCAAATATTGGAAAAGTCAACAGTGGCTGCGTACACTCTAACGGGCGTGAAGAAAAATGTTCCAACAATCATTACCAACACATCTATATATACGGGAACATCCAAACAGAGAGTACAGAACAAAAACACACACACGAACTCATTATCAAGCTCATTACTCTATTTTACATTATACTTGTAATTCTATGCTTCAGTGATTCTTATTCACTCTGTGAGATAGATATTTCATTCAAACTCAATATTTGTTATTGAGGTAACTTAAGGTTGTGGAACCTTGAGTTGGGATTGGATTACAACTTGTAAGGGGGAGCGAGTGTCCAGACAAAGGAACTTACTTGTACTGAGGTGCCAAGAACCCACTGAATCTTGGAAGTTATAGTGAAACTCTCAGAGAAGCTCTGAGGACTGGACGTAGGTCAAAGTGGTTGTGGCCGAACTAGTATAACTCCCGGTATACACTTCAGTGATATTTCTCCTTACTCCTTACTAATTTATATTCACCGTCAAAGTTTATATTTACAACAAAATTTTTAGTATCACCCAATTCACCCCCCTCTTGGGTGAAACGCTTGCTCTAACAAATGGCATACACAAAGTATATAAACATTGACATAATGTATAAAAGATAGAGTTACTACCTTGTATCTCTTTTTACAGCAGAAAGCAGCTCATTGAATTTCATGTCAACAACTCGGCTATCAATCTGGTCCTAAAATTTCAAATATACAAGAATTAAGTTAATACCCATTCATGTACTACTTTAGACTCTTCAAATGTGTTTTTGTTGGTAATATTAGTCTAAAACTATAAAATTACCAAAATGCCCTTAGGGACTAGTCTAAGTCCCTTTGTACTCAGTCCGATTGTACTTTTCCAAAAATTTAAACCCAGCCCATTCCTACACTATGGAAGTGCCTAGGGGTATTTTGGTAAATTTTCACCATAGGCTAATATAAACACTATGGAAGTGCCTAAAATGGTACATGAATGGGTTTTAACCCAATTCCAGTACATTTGATATTTTAGGACAGAGTTAGGAGCCTAAGCTTGGTACTTATTACGAGGTGGACAATTTGAGGCAAGAAAAGGGTTTAAGGTAGTAACTTTATCCTTCATACACTATGTAAATGTTTATATGCTTCGTATATGCCATCTTCTGTAATATATATGATACACAGTGCACACTGCTAAATGGTACCTACGAGCAGTGTATATGGGCACACTGATCAACCCAATCATAGACTGAGGTACGGGATGTATAGGGGTTATCAACCCAATCATAGACTGAGGTACGGGATGTATAGTGGTTGCAGTTGTGGTTGGCTTTGAACATATTTTCAACTGAACTGAGTTATGTGTTAGTATGATATTGCATTATCTAGTATTTGACATATTTATTTATCGCATTTTTTAAGAATGATAGTATGTTGCTACTGGGATTTCTTGGAATCTTACCCTTTTTCATAATAAAAAATTCTAGTAGGAGCTAGCGGCTCTAAGGGAAAGGCAGCCGATATGAGCAAATGAGGGTGCGGAACTTGAGAATTTGGCTAGTAGTTATATTTGGCCTCTGTTTTGGACATATTTGGATAAATTATAAAGAATATCAAAACCTGCGGGGATAAATCTTGTATGTAAACATGTGCTCAATATTAGTATATTTGTACTATTTCTGTATGCCTATGGAACTATGTCTTTATTACTCAGCGCGTATCGAAATGTTAATGGGTGTTGACATTTTTGGTATCAGAGCTTAAAGCGGTTCTGGCATTATCAAAATGGTATACTGATATGGTCTTGTTTGTATGGCGACTAGATATCATGAGCAGTGTGAGGGATCAAAGTAGTCCATGAACCAGAGCCCGCTGGAGCAAGAAATTACAAATGGCCAGCTATTCGTGGAGTACTACGTGTCGAGAGGCCTTCGTATGTGGCAAATGTTGAAGGAGAGCATGCCCTGCACTATTGGTGTATGGCCCGGAGCTGAGACCAGTGTCGCCAGCAAGATCGTTGACTGGAGGACCAGACAGTCGATATCGAACAACTCGGAGTATGATTCGGAGGAGGACCTGGAGGGGTATCCGAGTAGGGATAACTCTTCAAGGGTAGACACCGTAGACATACAATATGTCCTCCAGCCGGACCTGAAGCTGGGGGATTATGTTCGGGGTAGATACTGACGAGCGTTGCTAGCTCATATCACAATGGACTTCTTCCTGAGTCAGCTTTCTAGAACTAGTAGAAGATCAACATCGTTGAGCGGGGCTCGAATAGGAACTTTTGGAGCACATCACAGGCCTAGTATAGAGGTTTATGTACAGCAAGTGATGGGGGCCCAGGCAGAATATTTTGGTGACCAGAGGTGGTTGGCCCGTATTTCGAGACAAGGGCAGTCAGGTGAAATTGACTGACAGAGAAAGATTTAGCTAGAGTTGGTGTTCTGGGAGGGTACAGAGAAAGTTAATCGTGCTTGACCTAGGGAAATCCTAGGATGGGTGACCTACTAAGAAGTGCTTGGGGAAATGTAATATAAAAGGATTAATATGTCATGTACAATAGTTTATAAGATATCTGATATTTCTATTTCTCTGTAACAACTATAAATAGTTGTTGTATGCTATGTATGACATATTTGTGTACCCTGACTTTTATAAAATGACGGATATGCCCTTGCTCTTATATGAAAAGTAATTGTTCTATTTTTTCATGTAGAGTGAACTATGGAAATAGTACAACCAGGGGAAGGCGGTAGAGGCCAAGGCCGAGGCTGAGGTAGAGGAAGAGATAGACGTGATAATCATGAGGAAATAACGCTTCCTAGACCAGATCCATTTCAGCAACGAATACTGGATATGCTAGCACAACAGCAAAATACAATGAATGAGATAAGAGGTGAACTTCAGGGGGCAGTAAAGGCAAGATCGCCTAGAATTTTCCCTCTTGAACTCAATGGAACTATCAAATCATTGAGAATCTAATTCTAACCCTCAGATCTAGCCTTGGCCTAAATTATGGAATACTCCAAGGAAAATTGAGGTTTTTCAGTTTCGACTCTGCAGACATGTTTCTTTCTACTCCTAACCACTTTATTAACTATTTAATAAGGTTACAATTACCATTTGAACCAAAATTGGGCAGCATAACCCTTAGACAACTTAAATTCCAAATTTTCAAATCAAAGATAATTCGGCGAAATTTCACCTATTAAATTGTCCATAGAAGCCATCATAGTCAATATACAAAGGTTTTGGAGTTATCTTTCGCTTCCCTTTGGCTCCCCTTGACTTGGCCAAAACCCTAAGTCCTCCAACACCAAAATTTGCTTCTCAACCCTTAAATTCCTTAAATCACATGAACGAGAAGCTTAGGAACGAAGTTATACATATTAGAAACCGATTTATCGAAGAAATCACTTTCCTTTGTATGATTTTTTCTCCCCTTCTCTCTCTCTAAAAATTCTACATTTCCTCTCTCTCTAAGGTCTGTTTCATGTCAGTTTTGAGCTAGGAGGAGGAAGATGAAGTGTTTTATCATATTACTTTATCATAATTTAATAGTTTATGTAATTTCCAAAAATTACAAAAATCAAATTTATGTACATAATTCCTATGT
This sequence comes from Inga oerstediana, assembly GCA_963210345.1. Taxonomy (NCBI): domain Eukaryota; kingdom Viridiplantae; phylum Streptophyta; class Magnoliopsida; order Fabales; family Fabaceae; genus Inga; species Inga oerstediana. The sequence continues at coordinate 61,858,759 of OY723401.1, read as the reverse complement.
ACATGTGACTTTGCTCATTAAGCCAAACTAATATTTCCTTCATCATGCTACATGTAGAAGGCACCTAGAGGGGTCCCTCCCTATGGTCTCAATTGGCTTCACAACCTGTTCCAGTTAGGTATACACGTAAAGTTCCAATTTTAGTCAAATTAGCAGTTTTGCTCAAAATTTTCATTAATTCATATTTAATTAACCAAAATATTCCAAATACATTTTTCCCTTTTATTTTCCTTAATTAAATGAAATTAACTTCAATTAATCATAAAATAGTTAATTTTGTGCTATTTTGGCAAAATTACGATTTTGCCATTTCCTTTTTAATCCAATTTCTTTTCTTCTTTTTATTTGGCCAAGTTCCATATATTTTTGGACCAAATATTTTCTCTATAATTTCTCACTTTTTTGGACCTTAATATTGGTCTTTTTAAATTACACAAATTAATTCCATAATTATTTTTGCCTAATTTCTCATGAATATGAACATTTATAAAATTCATAAAGTCCAAATTCATGAATATTCACCATTTTATGGAATTTTCCAAATAATTACAATATATTTGGTGAATATAAAATTTGAGGTGTTACGTTGGTCACTTTTTCAAAAAATCCCGAAAAAGCATAATTACAAAAAGCCCCTAAAACCCTTAAAGTGGGGTTGCCATGTGCAATTTGGTAATTTGATGGTAAATTTGGTAATTCTGAGTCTGAAAATAGATTCCTGGGGTGAAACTATGTCAAAATAGCCCTGGTTAAAATTTTAGGAAAATTATGATCAAACCGAGTACCGCAGGGTTAGCCAGGACCTCAGGGGCATTTTGGTAAATTTTCACCATAGGCTAATATAACCACTATAAACACTATGGAAGTGCTTAAAACGGTGTATGAATGGGTTTTAACCTAATTCCTGTATGTTTGACATTTTAGGATAGAGTTGGGAGCCTAAGCTTGGCATGTATTACAAGGTGGAAGATTTGAATCAAGAAAAGGGTTTAAGGTAGTAGCTTTATCCTTCATACACTATGTGAATATTTATATGCTTTGTATATGACATCTTCTGTAATATGTATGATACACAGTGCATACTAATGAATGGTGCCTATGGGCAGTGCCTACGGGTACAATGATCTACCCAGTCATAGACTGAGGTACATGATGTATAGGGGTTGCAACTGTGGTTGGCTCTGAACATATTTCTGACTGAACTGAGTTATGTGTTAGTATGATATTGTATTATCTAGTATTTGACATATTTATTTATCGCATTTTCTATGATAATACTTCATCACATAATGAAATATCCAAGTCAATCAAGAGATAGATCCACAAGTTTAAATACAATCATAAAGCTTCTAGGCCACCCAAAACCGTCAAAAGTAATCTAGCCGTAGAGAATCAAAAGTATATAGTTAATGTATCAAATCTTCAAAATAAATCATATATGCAAGATGAGCCTTAACCTTACAATATACAATAAGTCATCATATACCATAGAAGCACTACTTTTAGTAGAAGTAGCTTAAGCTTTTGGAGCCTTCCCTGATAGACCTATATATGAACTATCACCTGGATAAATGTTAAATCAACAGGTTGAGACAAAAGCCTCAACAACCAACATTCCATCTCATCAAGCATACGACTCTTGAGGTTTCAAGTGGGAAGGTTATAGATTCATAGCATTATCAAAAATGTCACATGGTTATATGCATATCAATTTATAATATCATAATCTCATTCTCATATTTAATACATGTGTGCACAAAACTCAATAACAACAATTTATTTTCAATCCCCCCTTATTTCCTCTCACCTTATTTTCTCTGATTGAACTCAAGGCCATACTAAATACGATTGGTCAAAGGACTAACCAATATACATTTAGAAGTCCACCACCTTATTCATCTTTTTTATACAAGAATTCAACCCCTTATTACCTCTATGAATAACCTCCCACCAAATCAACATCCACCATTCCCTATCATATCAATCTTCAAGAGATGTAATCATAATGGGTTATCACATGCCATTATCAATTAACAAGTTGTCAACATAACAAGTTATATATCCCCTTATGTTATTCGAGAAGTGTTGATGGAGATGAGACATAATAGAACATTACTTGTTCTATATCAATTTATATGTATCATGTCACTAGCCATTTTTCAATAAAAATAAGTCCCATAAAACAATTTCATTAAAACATAATGCCATAGTCCATATCACAAATCAATAGTGTAATATCCCAAAAAGTGATTAAGGGCTAATGACTTCAAAAGTGGATGTAATTATTGTTGAATAAATACTTTTGGAGAATGTGTGATGGGAATTTGGATATTTTAATGATTCCAATGGCTTCCTTGTGAAAATTCGTGTGGGGAGAGTGTTTATTGTGAAATTGAAACCATTGGGAACAATTGTGCAAAAGTTGAAAACTCTGTCCATTGAAACTCTGTACAAGGCGGTCGATTTGTATGGATGTTTTAAATAAGCAAATGGTGTCTAGAAATTCTGAACTTTTCAAGTCTTAAATTTCACATGTCAAGCTTTAAAATAGACATATAATTTGTATCATTTTGATTTGTGAGCTAAGAGTTATGGATTTTTGAAGTTTGCCCAGCGAAATTAATTATTTTCTGGAACAGTATGCAAAGATTGAAATTCTGGGAATTTTATGATTCCATCCAGAAAACTTCTATATTTTTCCTTAAAACTAGACTCAATAAGGGTTCCATATTCTTTGGAATCACTCCAATTAAAGTTTTCTAGTATTAGTTATGATTGTTGGAAATTAGTCAATAATTAAATATCATATAATATATGATATTAAATACCATCAGCCTTCTTTTTCCAACCATTTTCATGCTGTTCCAGACCTGAAACAAGAGAGAGAAGGTGAGAGAGTTTAGAGAGAGAAAGGGAAGAAATCTCACAAGGTAAGTCGATTTCTCCGACGATTTAGCTCCTAACGCGTATAACTCTGACTCTAAGCTACTCCTCTTTATTCTTTAAGGTTGTGAAGCTCAAAATTTGGTGTTTCAAGGGTTAGGGTTCAGCCACCTTGAGGAAAAGTTGGTGGGAGCTTAAGGTAACTTCCAAACCTTCGTATATTAATTATTCTGGCTGCTGTGGGCAATTTAATCGGTGAAATTTCGCCGGATTGCCATTGGTTTTAAATTTTGGAAATTGAGTTTCCTAATGGTTATGCTACCCAATTTTGGTTCAAATGGTAGTTATAACCTAATGTAATAGTTAATAAAGTGGTTAGGAGTAGAAAGGAACGCGTTTAAGAAGCCGAAATCGTAAAACCCCGATTTTCCCCGGAGAACTCATAAATTTTGCCCAGCTCTAGAAATGGGTCTTAGAGTTGGATTTTCAATGATTTGATGGTTCCATTGCATTCAGAAACAAAAATTAGGTGGGGTTACAGTTGGCCACGTTTTTGGAAAAGGCCGAAAAAGCATAATTACGAAAACGCCCCTAAAACCCTTGAAGTAGGGCTGCCAAGGGTAAATTTGTAATTTTACATTGAATTTGATAATTCTGAATCCAGAAATAGATTCCTTGGGCAGAAATATGTCAGGATAGCCTATATTAGAATTTTGGGAAAAGTGTAACCGGACCAGGTATGGCGGGCCCGGGCCAGTCCCCGAGGGTATTTTTGTAAATTTTCATTATAGTCTCATATAACCCCAAGAAACACTATGGAAGTGTCTAAATGGTGCATTTAGAATTGTAGGATTCGATATTTTCCCTGTTCGTGATCCACCTGCGCTAGAGCACAATCGTAAAGAACAAGGTAGTGACTCTTTCTCTTATACTGTGTGTGAAACATTGTATGTATGTTTGTCATGCATTGAGAATACTTTGTGAATACATTGTGATGCTTTGAGTTCGCAGCGCAAGCTGATGCATAGTGATACATAGAGATCATAGCGAAAGCTGACACAAAGAGATTACAGCCATGAGTGCTGTCGTTTGTGGCGAAAGCCATGATACATTGTGATGCTGCTTAACATTATCATATATGCTATGTGTTTATATACTGTATGAGTGATTTGTTACTACAGAGATTCTTTTGAATCTCATTCTTTCCATTGACTAATGTTTCAGACAGGGCAAGTGGCTCCAAGCAGAAACGAACCACCAGGAGCGGCTAGGATCTTGTAGAGATGTGTTGTTAGGTTGTTGGTTATCTATTTTAGACTTGGGATTACTGTTTATTTTTGAAATGTAGATATTACATTGATGTTGGTCATGTAATCCCCTAGTTGGGACTTACAATCCTTAGTTTATACATGTATGAAACCCGGGAGTTGCCGGGAATTTGGCTATGCACTCTGATATGTATGAATGTGATTGAACTGCACAGAGTAATTAGATTCGGAAGATGAATATGAGACCATATTGAACGAATTTTAGAAAAGAGATTTGAGAAAAGTGTTTCCGTCGGTCTCTAATTCCTTTAAATTACGCATTTTCGAATATTAATTACGGTTATCAAGGTAGGGGATTACAAATAACAAATTTATAGTTCTAGATAGTTGAAAATCACTCACAAACATTATACTAGCATACATAATAAGAGGAAATGGGTTACCTCTCGCCTAAGTAAAGTAACACCATAATGCTCCTAATCCAAGAGCTCAAATACAAGCCATAATTAATCTACAACAATCAATTTATTACACATTAATAACTCTTTGAGTCATTAGAACAATTAACATAATTCTATAAATCTTCACTTTATTTAACAATCTAAACTGATTAAAACTTCAATAATACCTCAAATAATCCAAAAGAATGATTTAGCCCAAATTTAATTGGTAAAAATATCATATATAAAATAATTTATAAACTGATTATATAAAAACAATTAATTATAAAATCTCACATCAACCAAATAATAAAACTAAACTAATTAAAATTAACTATTAATCATTCTCTACATTCTTACAGTCATCTACAAAACTCAAAACTTGCTTAAAACCCTAACTCCAAAATATCTAATTAGTACAAAAATACCATCATTAGATAAATAAAATTATGTACCATAACTTTCATGAAGGGAGTTTTATGAAAAGAAATGATTTTTACTACCTAAATGATCCTAAATAAAGAACAACAAACCTCAAATGAGTAATTGGCGCCACTACTTCGTTGCCACTCGAGATGTTCACTATTGCTACAGTAAAGGACCTTTGTAGCCAATTAATGTCAAATGACCCCCCTAATAAATTCTAAAATATCATTGCAGGACCTTGGGGGAAAACTGGAATTAATTTTTATGTTGAGAGGACATCAATATCCCTCCTTATTTATGTATTTTAAAAAGTTTCCTCAAGAGCTCTGGCTGCCAACCAACGTCCATTGGCGGACCTCCAGCTACTAGGCAAAGGGGGCCAAGTGAGGGTTTGAAACCATCGCCTCTTCAGCACACCTAAAGAGCAATGACCACCAAGCCAATGAAACTCTTTAGTTAATATATGCAACAACAAATATATGTAATAATCTTATATCCCTACCTTCTTACATCATAGTTAATAAGTATCTTACACATCGTGAACAAGTGGAATAGTCTTATAAATAAGTGGAATAGTTTGTTGACAAAATAAATTAATTTCTTAATAATTACTCGTTTGCAAATATTTTACAATTCATAAACATAGTCTTATAAGCAAAATAAATTAATTTCTTAACAATTACTGTTTTTTTCTTGGCCAGACCTAACAATTACACATTTGCAAGTGTCTTGCACTTCATCAATAAGTGAAATAGTCCTATGAACAAGTGAAATACTTCTATTAAAAAGATAAATTAATTTCTTAACAATATCGTATTTGCAAGTGTCTTATGCATTATTAACAATTCGAATAGTTCTATGAACAAGTGGAATAGTCATATAAAAAAATAAATTAATTTCTTAATAATTACTCATTTGCAAGTGTATTAAACAATTCATTTCTTAAAAATTATTTATTTGCAAGTGTCATAAACAATTACTCACCTAGAATATGACTATATCACTTGTTTATAGGACTATTTGACTTGTTAATAATGTATAAGACACTTGCAAATCTAATCTTGTTAAGAAATTAATTTATCTTGTAAATAAAAATATTTCACTTGTTCATAAGACTATTCCACTTGTTCATGAAGTTTAAGACACTTGCAAATGAGTAATTGTTAAAAAATGTATTTATTTTGTTTATAAGACTATTCTATTTGTTCATGATGTGTAAAACACTTGTTAATTATGATGTAAAGCATGTAAGAATATAATATTATTACATATATTTGTTGTTGCACATACATTAACTATTGAGCTTTGGTGGTCATTACTCTTTTGGTGTGCCCAAAAGGGGTGGGTTCAAATCCTCACTTGACCCCTTTTGGTAGAAAATTATTTTCCAACTACCGGAGCCCCAGCCGCTCTGGCCAATAGCTAGAGCCCTCGCAACGAACTTGGCCGGTGGCCGAAAAATGTTGACTTTTTAAAATTAATAAATAAGGAGGGGTATTGATGTCTTTTCAGCAAGATTTAATTTCATTTTGCCCCTAAAGTCTTGCAATGATGTTTTAGAATTTATTGGGGACCATTTAACATTAATTAGCTACTAAGGTCTTTTACTGAAATTTTCCTTAAATATTACCCCTCCCCATGTGATAATTAAAGAGGTTATGTGCCCCTTTAGTTGTTTCATTCTGTTTAATTTTTGCATACTTTAATGGGCTTAGCCCCTTCCCCCCCCCCCCTTTTAAATTTTCCCTTCCTCTTCCTCTCTCTAAATATATACACACATTTTTTTATTAGTAATAATAATAATATTATTATTCCATTCTTATTTCAATTCATTATTATTTTATAATTTCTCTTACTCTTATAAATCATATTTTAAATAGAACCTTTTTATTTCAATAATGACATGATAAATCTATTTATCATAAATAATTATTTCTTAATTAAAATTAAATCCTAAATAAAAATCAGGATGTTACATGGGTCGAATCACCCACTAAGGGCAATCAACATATATTTATTAAAAAAAGTAATCAAATTTTTTTTATGCCTACATTAATTGAGTTACTTAAGTTTCTATGCCAATATGATTAAAATAACATTGAACAAATAGCTCTTTGCCAAAAGGAAAAAAACTAAAACAAAAAGGAGAGGACTAAAAGAAAACTATTAAATTCTTCAAAATAATTTTAGCCAAAAATAGAAATTTAATATGATGACGAGTAAATCATTAAATAGAATTTATTAATAATTTTAATGATTTATGCTAAAATATATGTTTTCAAAATAGAGAAGATGTAAGTATAATTAAGCTAAAATGCATGGAAATTAAAATTAGTGTTATAAATAAAAGGGAAAGAGGAAATATGATGAGAGAAAGAGAGAATATGAGAGGAAAAAAGAAGGTTCTTATTCACTATCAAGGTATATATATGTAACACCCCGAATTTTAATCACCAATATGCATTGTAATTATTTGAAATATTCAATGAAATGAAATGGTGATTATTCATGAACTTGAAATTTATGAAGGTAGTAAAATTTCATTTTCATTAGAATTGGGCTAAAACAAGTTATGAAATTAATTCTTGGGTTTTCCAAAAGCCCAATATCAAAGTCGAAAATGGAAGAATAGTAAAGCATAATGTTTTGCCCAATATTAATGTTAATTTTGGCCATAGAATAAGAAAAAGGAATAAATGAAAAAATGTAATGGCAAAATCATAAATTTTACCAATAAAGCACAAGATTAACTATTTTCCAATTAATTGAAGTTAATTTCAATTAATTAAGGAAAATAAAGGATGGATATGTAGTTGGAAAATTCTTGGACAAATAAATCAAGGTTTGAAAAGTCAAAGTGAACTTGTGCATAAATTAATTAAAGAGATTGTCAAAAATATTGGAACAATTATTATTTCCCTTTCTTTTATTAATTTCACCTATCATAAGGAAATAGGAGGGGAAAAATAATTATTTGAATTATGATATGCCAAGTGTCATTAATCCAAGACAAGAGAATTAAATAACATTGATTAAAGTTAGCACATGCCTAATTAGAATAAAATACCATTATCTTGTACATGTGGTTTGATTAATGGAATTGAAACCCAATTGTGTGCATGAAGGGGACCCTAGGCGTCATTTTATGGGCCAACTAAGGGAAGGAATTTGGTTCAATTAGAATGGAAAGGTATGACACAAATTGGAAGAGGATAAGACCAAGTACATGTAGTGTCATAAATTGGATTTTTTCTATAAAAGTAAATTAAGGAAAATGAAGATATTTTAAAAGACATTTTCCTTCATCTTTTACTCCCTCATTTCTATCCCAACATACACAAATAGAGAGAGAGAGAGAGAGCGCGCTCAACAACTAGAGAGAAGGAGGCTCTAGGAGGAAGAAATCGAAAGTAAAGCTTGTGATCTCAAGTTTTCAGGCTTCTAAATTGTGTAGTTCCCTCTCTAATCTCTTCTTTTTCATGAAACCCATTATGTAGCAAGCAAAATCTTAAGGGAAAGAGCGAGAGACAGGTGATGCCTAGGAGAGAGGATGTGAGAAATCAAGAGGTAACTTCCATAATCTCCTTCTCTTTGATGTTGTGATGGTGCTGTTGTTGATTTGGTTGTGATTTGTGGTTTGCTTTTTGGTTTTACAAATTTGGGAAATGGAAACCCTAAGGGGTTATGCTCCCCAAATTTCATCAAATCTTGTTTAGTATGTGTTTAGATTGTTTAACAAGTGGTTAGGAGTGAAAAGGAGTAAGCTTTTGGTGTTGAAAATCAAAGTTTCTTCTTTTTTTCCTTATTCCCTACATGTTTTGGCCAAGGCTAGATCAGAGGCTAGGAGCTGGATTTTCATGAATATGATGATTCCATGGTGTTCAGGAGGGAAAATTATATAGGATTAATGTTGAACACTTTTTCAGAAAAGCCCTAAAAAGTGAAATTATGAAAATACCCTAAATAGGGCTGTCAAGGGAAAACTGTCATTTGGTAGTGATTTTATGAAAACTGAAGTCAAAAATAGATTCTACACATAAAACTGTATAGGAATAGCCCAGGTTAAAATTTTTGGAAAAATATGGTTAGACTGGGTAAATAGGGGCTAGACCAAGTCCCAGGGGCATTTTGGTAATTTTACAGGTTTAGACTAATATAACCAACAAAACCACTTTGAAAGAGTCTAAGGTAGTATTGAATGTTTTTTAACCTAATTCTTGTACATTTAGAATTTTAGGACCAGATTAATTGCTCGAGCCGTTAGCACGTAGTTCGAGGAACTATTTTTGTGTAGCAAAAGAGGATACAATGTAGTAATTTTATCCTTCATACACTATGCCAATATTTATATGTTTATGTATTTCATTTTCTATAATTTAATTAATGAACATGGTTTTTACCATGGGGGCAATTTATGCATGGAGGTATATTTAAATTTGTGTAAGGAGGCACACTTACTCGGTTGTGAGCAAGGGCTCCACTGAGGTTTATAGATGGTGGGGGATTGAGCCCCCAACTCATGTATACATGCCGTGATGTGATATTGTTATTAATTTGTTGCATAACATGGAGCATAACATATTTACATTTCGCATTTTATATGAACGATTGTATATTACTACTAAGATTCTTTTAATCTTACCATTTTTCAAATAAATAAATATTCCAGCAAATGCTAGTGGCTCCAAGGGCAAGGCAACAAATACTGCTAACTGAGGTGTGTGGATCCCGAGGGCGAAGCAGTTTGGTTATATTTAGTTAAATTTTGCATATTTTGGGACAAAAATTGTATATACTATCAAACCCTGTTAAAAGACTCTTGTATGTAAACATATACTTAATATCAGTATATTTATACAATTTTTGTATGACTATGAAATTATGCCTTTAACACTCTGCCATATTGAAATGTTAAGGGGTTTAACATTTTTGGTATTAGAGCTAAAATCAGTTCTGGCATTTTCAGAATAGTATATTGATATGGTCTTGTTTGCATGGTGATAGGAAATCATGAGCAGTGGAAGCGAGAATCTGCAGAGTGAGGGGTCACTGTCATCTGTGAACCAGAGTCCACCAGAGCAGTGGATCTCAGACGGACAGCATTATGTAGAGTACTACACACCTGGAGATCTCAAGAAGAGATGGATAGCGAGGAAGAGGATACCAATACTACTAGTATACGGACCTGAGCTGAGGCTAGCATTGCCAGCTGGGTCATTGCTGGGAGAGACTGGACATCCACTGATGGATGATTTGGATAAGAACCTGAGTGAGGCCGATGTCTCTAGAGCAGAGACAGTGCATGTACAGTATGACCTGCAACCATACCTGGAGCTGTGGGATTATGTTTGGGGCAAATATCGCAGGACGCTACAGGTACATGACACTCCCAGGGGCTGGTATCTCTCATTCTTAAGTGGCGTGGAGTCTTTGTACCAGATCAGAGATCAACTGGAGGTTGATTTACTCAATGATTTCATGTACAGTATGACCTGATGAATGAGTTCACTGATGGATGATTTGGATAAGAACCTGAGTGAGGTCGATGTCTCTAGAGCCGAGACAGTGCATGTACAGTATGACTTGCAACCATACCTGGAGCTGTGGGATTATGTTTGGGGCAAATATCGCAGGGCTATAGGTACATGACACTCCCAGGGGTTGGTATCTCTCATTCTTAAGTGGCGTGGAGTCTTTTTACCAGATCAGAGATCAGCTAGAGGTTGATTTGCTCAATGAGTTATAGGTCTATACTAGTATGGACTTCTTCCCAGACTCAGCTTATTAAAACTGGTAGAAGATCGATATCTCAGATAGGGGCTTAAATGAGAACTTCTGGAGTTTTATATAGCACATAACTGACCTGGTATGGAGGTACATGTCCATCAGGTGATGTAGGGCCCAGTCAGTATATTATGGGTGATCGTAGGTAATCGGCATGTCTTTTGAGGAAAGGGCAGCCATACAAAACCAGCGGATAAAAGATGTTAGAGCCGGTATCTGTATTTTGGGTGAGTACATAGAAAGTTAATCGTGCTCAACCCAGGGTAATCTAGGATGGGTGACCCCCTGGAAAGCCATATGTACATTACGTTATATGATGTAAAAAGAACAAGAATATGATGTACAGTAGTTAGTAGGTTGTGTGATATTTCTAGCTTTCTTAAACTACTATAAATATCTGATGTATGTGATGTTAGTGTAAGCATGTCACTCAAGAGGGGGTGAATTGGGTGATAACAGAAAATTCATTTCATTTATGAAAATTGAATAGGAATTTAAAACGGTTAAGAGCTAGGAGAAATATCACCGAAGTGTACACCAGGAGTTGCATTGGTTCGACCACAACCACTTTGACCTACATCCAGTTCTCAGAGCTTCTCTGAGAGTTTCACTATATCTTCCAAGATTCAGTGGGTTCTTGGTGCCTCAGTATACAGCAAGTTCCTTCACCGGGCACTCGCTCCCTCTTACATGTTGTAATCAAATCCTCAACTCAAGGTTCTACAACCTTAAGTTGTCTCAATAACAAATATTGAGTTTTTAATGAAAATATCTCTCACAGAGCAAATATATATAATCGATGAAGTACATAAATGAATATAAGAAAACAGAGCACTAAGAATATGTTGATCGATGTATGTTCGTGTGTTCTTAGTTGTGTGTTATGTTCTTCGTTGAATGTTCCCATATATAGTTGAATTTGAGATAGATGTTGGAAGCATTTTAACATGTTTGTTGGTGTTGCGCAGCTTCGTTTGACCATTCTTCGAATTTAAAACTTAGCCGTTTGTGGTAGGTGAGCATTATGGACATTATGTTTGACTTTTCTCTCAACGCATGATCTCTTCATTATTTCTCTCACTTGAGTAGTCACTCGAGTGATCCCTCGAGTGACAATATGCAAATCTTGGTAGAGAGCGTCTGGAACTATTTGACACACATTACTCAAGTAGTCACTCGAGTCATGAAGAATCATTACTCGAAGGATCACTTGAGTGATCTCTTCAGAATTCTGCTAGTGATCCTTTCTCTTCTTCCCTGACTTCTTGTTCTTCGTCATCACTTGAGTGCCTACTCGAGTGATGGCTTTGCCTGCCACCAAGTACTTAGCTCCTTTGTTCAAAAAACTCTTTCGTCAATTTATCAAAACTTTTTTATAGGATTATACCAATCTTTGTTATCATCAAAACATATGGGATCTAAAATTTTTCCCCTTTTTGATGATGACAAAACTTGGTGATTTTTGAACAGTGTATTTGAAAGCATTTATAAAATTTAAACTTTAATTAGGATCACATGCCTTTAAAATACTTGACATCTTTCGATTAGTCCAAACTAAACTTGGATATTTCAAAATTTCTTTTAAATCAATGATTTTGAAACTTATATTTTGAAATCATTTTGAGTTCAGTCTTAATAACTTTGAAACTTTTAGCATTTGAAACTCCTTTGAATCTAAATCCAATGATTGTGAGACTTTTAGCATTTGAAATCATTTTGAATTTAAATTCAATGACTTTGAGATTTGTAGCATTAAAAAACATTAACCTTATGTAAGATTAGTTTAGATATATAACCAAGAATCCATCAGTTCATGATTTGATAGCAATAACAAATTTAAAATTTATCCTGTAATTATACATAGCTAAAGAGTTTATTAGTCTATAATAACAAACTTCATAAGAACTACAAAATTCATAAAGTCATTGAAATTCATTACATAGCCAAAAATAAGTTAATATACTATCAAAAGCTCCCTAAATCCTAATACACCTATAAACCCCATATTGGCATTCTATACAACCTCTGTCAGATATTCACAAAATCACATCCAATTTTCTCCCCCCTTTTTGACATCATCAAAAAAGTGGTAATCAATCGAGAGAGGAGCTAGAGCTGGATAGTTTAGTAGTAAAGATCAGGGTGATGTTAAGAGGTGTACCTCCAGAGTCATATGAGTCACCCTAATGAGAAAGGCTAGGAGATGATGGCTCAGGCTTAGGGAGATTCACTGGAGGAACCTGAAGTAGATCATCAGGAGATAGGATAAAGGTAGAATGATTCTGAGGTACTGGTGTGAACAAAGTAACTTCCACCTCCTCTGTACCAGTTTTGACTAATGGGAAGGATCATTAGATGAAATAATCACCTCCTCAGTACTTGCAGGTGAAGCAATAGGTATTAACATAGGCTGAGGCTGGATTGGCTCATTATCAATGGCGATATCAATAGGATAAGAAGTCGATGGGTCTAGTATAGTGAAAAGAAAGTTGGCAGGGATGGTTATAGGTATGATAGGAGGTGGAATAGTAGAAGGACCAAGCTCAGAGGATGGAACTATATCAGTAGCAGGAGCAGAAGTAGCTATAGATAGTCTGGGAGCCAGGGCATCAATCTTGGCATGTAATGATCACATGAGATTACCAAGCTCCTGAATGACAATCCCTTATGACCATTGCTCCATTAGCATTGACTCATTATGCTGGTTTATACCGGTTACCAACTCACACATCTTGTGGTTCATATGGATTAATAGCCTTGCATTTGTGTTGGCGATGTCCACATGAAAACCATCAAGTACATTATGTTAGTGCAAGCGTTTCACCTAAGTAGGGGGAGAATTGGGTGATACCAGAAAATTTTGTTGCATATAAGTAAATTGACAGAATATTTAAAGCAGTTGAGAGTAAAGAGAAATATCAATGAAATGTACACCGGGAGTTATACTGGTTCGGCCACAACCACTTTGACCTACGTCCAGTCCTCAGAGTGTCTCTGAGAGTTTCAGTATATTCTCCAAGATTTAGTGGGTTTTTGGCACCTCAGTACACAGCAAGTTCCTTCACCTGGACACTCGCTCCCCCTTACACATTGCAAACAAATCCCCAACTTAAGGTTCCACAACCTTAAATTGTCTCAATAACAAATATTGAGTTTGTAATGAAAAACTCTCTCATAGAGAAAATATATAATCACTGAAGTACAATGAATGAGTATAAAAAAACAAAGCACAAAGAGTATGTTGATCGATGTGTGATTGCTTGTTCTCAATTGTTGTTGTATGCTCTTTGAATGCTCCATATATATAGATGATTTGTAGTATCCGTTGGAAGTAATTCAAACATGTCCGTTAGAGTCGTGCAACAACGGTTGACTATTCTTCGAATTTAAAAACTATCCGTTTGCAGTAGGAAGCGGTAGGTGAACGTTTAGACTTTTATTTGACTTTTCACTTCTGGCATGATATCTTTATTCTTTCTCTGCAAATGTGCTTAGAATACTAGTGCAATGAAGAGTTAATCATATAGATATTAAATCAATAATTACTCAATTAAAGAATGATTTCTGGACTTCATTACTCGAGTGGCTACTTGAGTGATCATGCTTGTTACTCGAGTAGTCCCTCGAGTAAACCTATCAAAAATATGGCAGTGAGTAATTCAATATTTTTCACAAGATATTACTCAGGTAAGACATGGAGTAAGATACATCACAAACTTTAGAAATACTTGATTACTCGAGTGGCCATGTCTTCTCTTTACATATTACTTGGGTGCCTCCTCCAGTAAGCCTATTACTCGAGTGGTTACTCGAGTGGCCATGTCTTTTCTTCACATCTTACTCGGGTGACCCCTTGAGTGAATTCCAAATAACTTTACAGATTACTCGATTACTCACTCGAGTAATTGCATCAAATTCTTGGCCGAGAGTACTTGTTCTTTGTTTACCTGATTACTCGAGTGATCCCTCGAGTAATGGATCAAATAAGTTAGTAGATTACTGGAGTGCTCCCTCGAGTAATGCCTTTTCCTTACATAGTTACTCGAGTTGCTACTCCAGTAAAGTATTGCATTTCTTGTCCGAGAGCTACTAGAAGATTTTTGACCTGGTTACTTGAGTGGCTACTCGAGTAATGCCTTTTCTCATGTGTTACTCGAGTGGCTACTCGAGTAATGGTTTATATAACTTTGCATATTACTCGAGTGGCTACTCAAGTAAGTTCTTCCAAATTTTGGCAGTGCCTTCAAAAACATTTTCTTTCAACATTACTCGAGTGCCTACTCGAGTAACAGTGTTCCTTACTCAAGTAGTCACTCGAGTAAACATAGACAAAAATTGCCACTGAGGTTTTTCCTTTGCTCTTTCTCTAAGATCTTCTTTATTACTCCAGTGATTACTTCAAGTAATGCTTTGCCATTTATTTACTTTGTTCAAATTCATTTGTTATCATATCCTCTTATATCATTGGTCCAATCTTTGTTATCGTCAAAACATTTGTGATCTAACATTCTCACCCTTTTTGATGATAACAAAACTTGGTGATTTTGATCAAAGTTTTTGAATTTGAGTTTTCAAACATATGCTTCTTAAATACTTTTCATATGAAATTTTTGTTCAATTTAACCTTGAAAACTCTTTTGAAATAGCTTATTAAAGATCTTTTCAAAGTTTTTGTTCTTATTTACTTGTTCACCTTGCATGCACAATCAAAAACTCATTAGTCCCACAATGTAATATAACTTCAATGAAATTTAACTTTAATGGCATAAAGGAACAAATTGCATAAAGAAGAATTCAATACATAATCAAACTTAGAATTAAAGTTAAAAACACCCTAAAGCTCCGTACACCCAAATCCAAATACATTAACTCAGCCATTCATCATAAAATCACTCAGGTTCTTCTCTCCCTTTTTGTCTTCATCATAAAGGTGGAATCAATCATAAGTAGGAGTAGGTGGTTTGGCTGTTGAGATAGGAGTGACCGGAAATTCCAATGATTCATATGAACCATCTGAACTTGAAGGATCTGAAGATGATGGTTCAGGGTCAGGAAGGTTTACTAGGGGTGTTGAAGATCCTCTGGAGGATTCATTGGAGATGAAGGGTAAGGAATCAGAAAAGTAATTTCTACTTCCTCTGTAGCAACCGGTGAAGACTCAAGCACCTCCTCAGTGCGTGTAGGTGAGGCAATGGGAGTAGATATAGGCTCTGGGTGAATAGGCTGAGGTGGATTATCAGTGGTGATATGGATTGGCTCGGATGTGTCAGGGTCAGGCATAGAGAACAAGACATTATTGGGTCCAATCTCAGAGGGTCTATGCTCAGTAGGTATAGAGGGTCCAGGTTCAGAGACATGTATGGGCTCAGGAATAACAGAAGGACCAGGAATAGAGGAGCTAGATGCCATAGCATCAAGTATAGCAATAATGGATCTCAGAAGCTCACCCTGGGCATATTGCTTAGCTAGCAACTCTTCGTGCCTCTTATCCATCCTCTCCACAAGTTGTCCAATCTTCTCATTCATATGGGTTACCAACTCCGCATTGGTATTAGCAATGTCAATATCAAAACTCTTCAGAATGTTCTCTATGAATGTTTGCATTGCGGCACCAAAGAAAGATGGAGAAGATGTGTTGGTAGGAGCAGAAGACTGTGTGTCATCCATTCGACTAGTTGCAGTGTCAGTCTTCTTCTTCTTGGGACTTGCTTCTAGAGGAGTCTTCAAAGGAATCTCAATGTTCAACTTTCCAATTTGATTCCTCCTAACTAGTGCTATCCTTTCAATCGACTCCTTACTCTCCAAGTACCAAATCTTATTCTTCTTGAGGAACAAGGAAATAAGTTAAGGGTAAGGCATTGGAGTAGTAGGTTTTCTTTCATACCTCTACCTCTTGATCTCAGCAAAGATATATTATCCCAAGTCCTTTTGTTCTTTAAGGATTAATGAGGCAAATTTTCTGAAGTCCTTCTCAATGAAATGAGTGAAGTTATTGGATTTGTTCACTATGGCTCTAGAATAGATATACCATAGGACTTGATGAAAATCACTCATATCACTTGGATTGAAATTGAGAGGTCCCACTATCTCACCAGGTCTTAGGATAGAAAACAACTTGTTTGAATCATAATTAGGATATCATCATCAGGGGGTTCTTTATTCCTAACCAGGTATTAATTCTCAAAGGTGATATTAGAATTCTCTGTCCTCTGACCTTATAAGTCATTTCTTCTATCAGAGACTTCCTAATGGGATCATTTATAGGTTTAAGGTTACAGTAAAAATGCCTCAAGACTTTGGTGCAAATGGGAGTTTAACAGATAGCCAAGGCATATAGGAATCAAGATAGGGACTCAGGTCCAATTTCAATACCTCTTAAAGAACCTTGAAGTCAATGTAGTGCCTCTTGCACACATTTCTTCTCGCAAAGTGACTCAGATACTTCAAAGATTCCTCAAGCTTACTCACATTGAATCCTTTTAGAGGAAATGTGATTTCGTCTTCTTTCTCTTTTGGTTGCCTTGAAGATTTCCCTTTCTTTGCTTCCTTAGATTGAAAAGCTTCTTCAAGCATGCCTACCATGACTTTGGTAAGCTTCTCATCAATATTGGGCTTTTTCAGAGGTTTTGGAGAAAAAGTGGGTATATCGAATGAATCAGAAGGAGGAGGAGATGACTCTTTTGTTGCTTTGCCTCTTCCAGGAGGTGAACTCTTCTTGGATTGAGCTCTTGTGGTAATGAGTTCCTTAATCACAACCCCTTTCACCTTAGGCGTAGGTTGCGGTTTAGCTTTGGTTTTAGGTTTAGGAGAGATTTTTCTTTTCTTAGTAGGAGGAAAGGAAAGTGAATCAGAGGGTTGATATGGTTCAGAGGACTCAGAAGGAGTGCTAAGATTAGGAGATTTAGTGCTCACTATTTTGATTTAAGAGAAACAAGGATTTTTTAAAAATAAGGATCGTGAGTCACAAATGTAGGGCAGAGGATTTAGTGAAATCTAAGAAGTTTTTGTAAGCAAAAATCAATGGGTTTTGACGGTTATGAGGAGGAAAAATGATTGTGAAAAGTTTTTGTGAGAGCACTAGGAGAATCACTTGAGGTGATTTTGTGAGAAATGACCAAGTATCGACTAAAATAACCCTAAATCCTGACATCACTTGAGGGCTTACTCGAGTGATCATCAGCTTCACTCGAGTAGCTACTCAAGTGATCATACCAAAAATTTTAAAATGCAGTGAATTCAAGTGCGTACCTGGCATGAATAATATTGTAATTACCCATGTGTATTCCCTCGATCCTTTGATGGCTATTTAGGACAAATTTAAGATGAAACTCAACAAATTTGAGATCTGAATCCAGGTTCACTCGAGTCCTTACTCGAGTGACGTTGAAGTTCACTCAAGCCTCCCTCGGGTAATCTATCTCTTCACCTTCTGACTTTTCATTTCCAACCGTTGTGCCATTTCATTTGAAATTAATGCTTCACTAGCACATTTCCAAGTTCATTACTCGAGTGGATACTCGAGTAATTTATCCATTACTTCAAGATGTCACTCTAGTGACTCATTACTTGAAGTTGTCCCTCCAGTAATGTTATCCTCTATTAACCTCTGCTTTTCATACTCCAAAATAGAATATCATGATCCTGCAAAACAAATTGCTAGAAACTCTGGTGCTTAAGTTAGTAATCATCAAAACATCAATGAATAACATCATCTAACATTTTGTAAACACTAAATAACTTACAATTCATTAGGATTTACCATTCCCAATTCTCTTCTAATATACAAAAATTGATCTTTTACAAGAGGTTTTGTGAAGTTATCAGCTAGTTGAAGATGAGTTGGAATGAATATCACTTTGACATCTTTCTTTTGGACATGATCTCTAATAAAGTGATGTCTAACATCAATATGCTTGGTTCTGGAATGTTGAACATGATTCTTTTCCAAGCTTATCGTGCTAGTGTTATCACAATATATTGGTATCTCTTTCAAATAAATACCAAGATCCTGGAGTTGTTGCTTTAGCCATATCACTTATGCACAACAACTTGATGCTGCAACATACTCAGCTTCCATTGACGAAAGAGACACTGTAGTTTGTTTCTTGCTAAACCATGACACAAGTAAGCCTCCAAGAAACTGGCTTTATCTACTCGTACTCTTTCTGTCCATCTTATATCCTCTATGATCAGAGTCTGAGTATGTAACTAGATATTCACTTCTTCCTTTGGGATACCAAAGACCCAATTCTGCCATGTCAGCAAGATATCAAAAGATACGTTTGACGGTTTCAGCATGTGACTCTTTTGGTGCTGATTGATATCTTGCACACATGCCCATACTGAATTGAATATCAGGCCTACTTGCAGTGAGATAGAGTAATGATCCAATCATTCCTCTATGTTTTGTGATGCTGTAATCTTTTCCCTTGACATCCGCATCAAGCAATGTGGTTGAACTCATAGGTGTGTCCATTCCATTTGCTTCATCCAATCCATACTTCTTCAATAGCTCTTTTAGATACTTTGTTTGAGATATGAAAATTCCATTCTTTTTTTGTTTGATTTGCAAACCGAGAAAGAAATTCAATTCTCCCATAATTGACATCTCAAACTCTCCCTGCATTATCTCAAAAAATTCTTTGCACATAGTTTCATTAGTACCACCGAAAACTATATCATCAACATATATTAGCACAATTAATATATCATCACGTTTTCGTTTTGTAAAAAGTGTTGTATCAAATTTTCCATTTACAAAACCTTGATCAATAAGAAATTTACTGAGCCTTTGATGCCATGCTCTAGGAGCTTGTTTTAAACCGTACAAAGCCTTTTTGAGTTTGAAAACATGGTCAGGTTTAGTTACATCTTCGAAACCTAGAGGTTGGTCAACATATACTTCTTCAATGATGTAACTCTGTACATCCATTTGATAGAGTTTGAATCCTTAAATGCATGTAAAGGCTAAGAGTACTCGTATAGCTTTCAATCTAGCCACTGGAGCATACATTTCCTCATAATCAATTCCTTCTTCTTGATTATAGCCTTTGGCCACCAATCTTGCCTTGTTTCTAACAATAATTACGGATTCATCAAGTTTGTTCTTGAATACCTATTTAGTGCCAATGATCAGATGATCCTTAGGTTGGGGTACCAAATCCCAAACTTGATTTCTTTCAAATTGGTTTAGTTCTTCTTGCATTGCTATAACCCAAGCATTGTCTTATAGGGATTCATCAATGTTAAAAGGTTCAATCTCATAAATGAATGCAGAAAAACTAACTTCATTGAATATTCTATTTCTAGTTTTGACTCCTTCATTCACATCTCCTATGATTTGATCTAGGGGATGACTTCTATTGTATTTCCAGGCTTTAAGTTATCCTAGTGACTGATCTTCCTCCTTAGTTTGATCAACTTCTGGAATAAGAGATTTAGAAATACATTTACCATTTTCTTGATTTAAAACAACTTCCTTCTCATCATCAATGGTTTTGTTAGAGGATTTAAATTCATCAATACAACATGAATTGATTCTTCAATAACACATGTTCTTTTATTGAAAATTCTGTATGCTTTACTTCGGTTAGAATAGCCTAGGGAAATTCCTTCATCTGTTCTAGAATCAAATTTTCCTAAGTTATCTTTACGATTATTATGAATGAAATACTTACTATCGAAGATGTGTAAATGAGCAAGGTTTGGCTTCCTTCCTTTGTATAGCTCGTATGGTGTCTTTCCAAGTTTTGTTCTAATGTAGGCTGTAATACCCCGAATTTTGAGACTTGAGGTTAGAGAATAAGCCTGAGAGAAGTGGACTGCTAAGCCCCATTTTAGCAAGATCCCAAATTGTGATTAAGGGTTAATAACTTCAAAAGTGGATGTGGTTAGTGATAAATAACCCTTTTGGAGAATATGATGTGATTTGGCACTCGAATTTGATTTGTGTGTGTTGTGAGCTGCGCCAAAACCCTGTATTTGAGTTCAATTGTGGATTAACATCCAAATTGACTTAGAATAGAGGGAAGAGTTGAATGTGAATTGTGTTGACATGTTGAGATTGTTGTGAAAACATGTCAATGTGATGTGAATTTGATTGATTTGGTGTTTCCAATGGATTCCTTGTGAAAATTTATGTGGGAATGTTGTTTGGTATGAAAATGGAACCAATAAAAGCAAAGATGCAAAATCTGAAATTCTGTCCAGTGAAACTCTATTCTGGGAAGTTAGATTGTACGAACGTTTTGAATGACCAGATGATGTCTAAAAATTCTGAAACTTTCCAGTCCTATAGTTCACATCCCAAGCTTCAAAATGAACACATAATTTGTGCCATTTCGTTTTGTGAACTAGGAGATATGACTGTCCAAAGTTTGGGATGGAAACTGAACTCTGTTTTGGGGCAGTGATGAGTTTTATGTAATTCTGGAATTGTGTGGTGATTTTTAGTAATGGAAAATATTTTTCCTATAAATAGGACTTAAATATATTTCATTTGGCTTTGGAATCACCTCATTTTGAGTTTTCTAGAATTAGTTATAAGTTTTCAAAGTTTGGGCAGAAAATCTGCCAGAAAATCCGAAAATGGGAATTGTGACATCATCAAAATAAAAGATGACATCAGCATGGAAATTAAAACATTTTCTCATCATCTTCAGCTCTCATTTTCGTGCTGAACCAGAAGCCGAGAGAGAGAGAGAGAGAGAGAGAGAGAGAGAGAGAAAGTTTGAGAGCTTTTAGATAGAATAAGAGAGGAGAAATCTCACAAGGTAGGTCGATTTCTTCGATGAATTCGTACCTAACGTGTATAATCCTTCTCCTAAGTTATTCCTCTATGTGAATTAAGGTCTTGAAGCAAGGAATTTCATTGTTTAAGGAGGCTAGGGTTCAGTCATAAGAAGGATAAGCCAGAAGGAGCTTAAGGTAACCTCCGAAACTTCAATCTTTGATTGTTCTGGCTGCTGTGGTTGATTTAATCGGTGAAATTTCACCGGATTGTCTTTGTTTGTAAATTTGGAAAATGGGTTGGCCTAGGTGTTATGCTGCCCAAATTGATACTAAATGGTAGTTCTAACCCAATGTAATGGTTAATAAAGTGGTTAGGAGTAGAAAGAAACACGTTTACGGAGCCGAAACCGAAAACCCCAATTTTCCTCGGAGTACTTGTATATTTCGGTTATGGCTATAAATGGGTCTTAGAGTTGGATTTTCAATGATTTCATGGTTCCATTGAGTTCAGGAGCAAAAATTAGGTGGGGTTACAGTTGGTCACTTTTTCGGAAAAGGCCGAAAAAGTATAATTACGAAAACGCCCCTGAAACCCTTAAAGTGGGGCTGCCAAGGGTAAATTTGTAAATTGACATTGAATTTGATAATTCCGAGTCCGGAAATAGATTTCTTGGGCAAAAATATGTTAGAATAGCTCATGTCAAAATTTCAAGAAAAGTACAGCCGGATCGGGTATGGCGGGGCCGGGTCGGGTCGGGTTCCCGAGGGTATTTTAGTAATTTTTCCATATAGCTTCATATAACCCCCAGAAACACTATGGAAGTATCTAAATATTACATTTGACATTGTAGGATCGAATGTGAAGCCCCGAGTTGTTGGCACGTAAATCGAGGAGAAAAGACTAGAGGTAGGGAACTTATCTCTCCTGCATGCTCTGATAACTGTATTAATGTGTTGATGCATGTTATTGCTTTGATTGATTATGTGGAACATGTATGAATGATTTGAAGCTATGTTTTAATATATGCTATGGCCATATGTATATCGTTCGAAGCATTGAGCTTATAGATTTGTCATTGTATGTGTGCATGAGTTATGTGATGCAAGCATGTCATACATTAAACACTTATCTTGCCTGCATATTGATAATGTTTCCCTACTGATATTCTCTTGAATCTCACCCTCCCCTACCAACAATTTAGATAGGGCAAGTGGCTCGTGGAAGGAGCGGCTAGGACTCCTTCGAGATGAGAGTTGGTAGTTGGTTACCAATGAGTTGTGAAGACTGTATATAACTCGGTTGAATATATGGTTATGAATTTGAGATGAGATTGTGTAATCCCCATTTGAAGAATTGTAATGGGCAATTGTGCCCTATGTATCTTTAGCAAAGGTATGTACCCAGGATTGCCGGGATGATTATGTTGTGCACTCCGATATTTATATGAATGTGATTTATCTTCGCGTAGTAATTGTATTCGAAATGTGAATGAGACCAAGTTAATTAGATTTTAAAAGGTATTTTTGAAAACCCTATCTCAAGGATGGGATTTTAAATGATTTTTGATTATTATTGGTCTCTATTTCATTTTAATCGCGTATTTCGGATATAATTACGGAGGGGGTTATATAGGCTCTATTTGAAATATAGCATGCTGTGCTCATTGCATCGGCCCAGAAAACTTGAGACACGTTCTTTTCATTCAGCATTGCTCTAGCCATTTCAGTGAGTACTCTATTCTTACGTTCCACGACTCTGTTTTGTTGAGGTGTCCTTGGAGTAGAGAAATTGTGATCTATGCCATTAGTATCACAATATTCTTCGAAGGCTTGATTTTCAAATTCTCCACCATGATCTATCCTAATACCTGCAATAGACATAACTTTCTCATTTTGCACTTTCTTGGCAAAAACAATAAATTCTCCAAAGGTTTCATTCTGTGATGATAGAAAAATGGTCCATGTAAATCTAGAGAAAACATCAACAATGACCATTGAATATAGGTTGCCACCAAGACTTTTAACTCTTACTGGTTCAACTAAATCCATATGTAATAATTGAAGTGGTCTATTGGTTGATATCTCATTTTTCAATTTGAAAGAAGATTTAGTTTGTTTACCCTTTTGACATGCATCACAAATCAAATCATTTTTGAAATTTATTTTGGGTAATCGATCACTAAATCCTTTTTAATTAACTTGCCTAGTTGGTGCATGTTGACATGAGCTAGCCTCTTATACCATAATCAACTTTCATCGGCATTACTCAAAAAACAATTTTCAGAATCATTTTTACTGATATCAAGAGTATAGCAGTCACCTTCTCTTTTTGCTCTGAGCTTTGCCTTGATATTTTTCTTACCAAGTTGTAAGTCTTTCTTGTTGACAATTAGACATTCCTCTGAATCAAATATTACCCAGTTGTCTTTATCTGCACTTTGACTTACGCTCAGCAAATGATGACACAAGCATTCAACGTAATATACATATTTGACTTGTATTCCTTTGTCATTTTTTATTTCACCAATTCCTGCTATCTTTTTAGATTGATTTGCTCTAAATTTTACCTTTCCACCTTCCTTAGGTTGCAATGTGGTAAAACTTTCAAAATCACCGGTCATATGTCTACAGCATCCATTGTCTAAGTACCACTTGTTATTTTTGGATGCTTTAAGACATATCTGCAATCAAATACGATTAAGTTTTAAGTACCCACATCTTTTTGGGTCCTTTTGGGTTAGTACAAAAAATTTTCAGAACATATGAACCTTTAGGTACCCATTTGTAGGTTCCTATATTTCCTTTCTTTCTATGAATGCATGATGAAGTATAATGACCTTTTCTATTACAATAATTACAGTGTGCAAAATGATTTGATGTATGCACAAAATGCTGAAAATAATTCAAGTATGATTTACCTCCAGCTTTTTTTCTTCCTTTCCTTCTGTCTGATTTTAGATCATATCCAATTCCAGATCGATCATTCACAAATCGTTGACCTTTTAAAATTACATTTAACACCTCACTTCCTTTAGTGAATTTTTCAAGAGATTTAGTAAGATCAGTGTTTTTCTTTTCCCAAGAAGTACAGTTTTCACAAATCCTTTTCAAAATTCTCTTTAAGTTCTACTTCAAGAGCTTTGTTTTTCTTTTTGAAAAAAACTAGTTCTTGAACTACTTTGATGAATTCAGAATGTAAAGCATTATATTCGGAAAGTAATTCATCATAGGTAGGATCAGAATCAGTTACCTCTTCTTCTGTTTCTTCTTGAGCAACTAGACAGATATTGGCTACTTCCTCTTCATCGCTTTATTCGTCAGAAGAACTATCTCCCCATATGGCAGATACAAAGGCTTTCTTCTTATTGTAGAATTTGCCTTTTCTCTTTTCTTTATTCTTCTGAATTAGTTCTTGACATTCTGATTTGAAATGTCCTGGCTTTCCACATTCATCGTAGATGATGTGTTCTTTATTAGTTGTTCCTCCTTTCTGAAAGTTTTTGAATCCATGGCCTTTCTTGTAAAACTTTCTGAACCATTTTATGATTAGGCTCATTTCGTCATCCTCAAGCACTTTATCTTCATCTTGTTATTCTTTTGCTTTCATTGCTGTACCTCTTTTCTTCTTGTCACCAATATCATCTAGTTCTTGTTTGAACTTTAATTTGCTTTCATATTCAGAAAGGCTTCCAAATAGAGAAGCA
This sequence comes from Inga oerstediana, assembly GCA_963210345.1. Lineage (NCBI taxonomy): Eukaryota > Viridiplantae > Streptophyta > Magnoliopsida > Fabales > Fabaceae > Inga > Inga oerstediana. The sequence continues at coordinate 61,833,523 of OY723401.1, read as the reverse complement.
ACAAATCACATTGATACACCTTTTGCTTCCTCAATTGCAGTGACTTTTACCTCCCAGTCTTTAGAAAGAATATTTAGAATCTTTTGTACTTGGGTATGTTGATCATTGACTTTTCCAAGTACTGCAAGTTGATTAACAAGGTGAGTATATCTAAGTTCAAATTTAGCTATCGACTCACCTGATTTCATTCGAAGTAAATCAAACTCAATAACCAGAGTATTGATCCGATTTTCTTTTATTCCGAAAGTTCCTTCGTGAGCTATTTCCAAGGCTTCCCATATTTCTTTAGCTGTTGGAAGTGTGCAAATTCTGAAGTACTCATTTTGACTCAAGGCACTTTGAAATATCAGAATTGCCTTGCTGCTGAGTGTGATGAGTTTCTTGTCATTCTCATCATATTCTGCTTGTGTCTTGGGAACTCTCTATGAATCTACAATCTTTTCAGGTTTATAGTTTCCACTCTCGATCACATCTCATATCCCATATTCAGTAGCCATTATAAAGACTCTGAGTTGTACTTTCCTGAATGAGAAGTGTTCACCATTGAAACCTGGAGGTCTTGTGATAGAAGCTCCATCTGGAAGAATTCCTTCATCGATGCTTGCCATTAGATCATTCTTAGGCTATTAAACCTTAACAAGAAGACCAGTACTTTGATACCAAATGTTAGTGCAAGCATTTCACCCTAAAGCGGGGTGAATTGGGTGATATCAGAAAATTTTGTTAAATATAAGTAAATTGACAGAATATTTAAAGCAGTTGAGAGCAAAGAGAAATATCATCGAAGTGTAGACTAAGAGTTATACTGGTTTGGCCACAACCACTTTGACCTACATCCAGTTCTCATAGCGTCTCTAAGAGTTTCACTATATTTTACAAGATTCAGTGGGTTCTTGCCACCTCAGTACACAACAAGTTCCTTCACCTGGACACTCGCTCCCCCTTACATGTTGCAAATAAATCCCTAACTCAAGGTTCCACAACCTTAAGTTATCTCAATAACAAATATTGAGTTTGTAATGAAAAACTCTCTCACAGAGCAAATATATAATCACTGAAGTATAATGAATGAGTATAAGAAAACAAAGCATAAAGAGTATGTTGATCGATGTGTGATTGCTTGTTCTCAGTTGTTGTTGTATGCTCTTTGAATGCTCTATATATATATAGATGATTTGTAGTATCCTTTGGAAGCAATTCAAACATGTCCATTAGAGTTGCGCAGCAATGGTTGACTATTCTTCTAATTTAAAAACTATCCGTTTGTGGTAGGTAGTTGTAGGTGAACATTCGAACTTTTATTTGACTTTTTACTTCTTGTATGATCTCTTCATTTTTTCTCTGTAAATGTGCTTAGAATACTAGTGCAATGAAGAGTTAATCATATAGATATTAAATCGACAATTATTTGATTAAAGAATGATTTTTGGACATCATTAATCGAGTGGCTACTCAAGTGATCATGCTTGTTACTTGAGTAGTCCCTCGAGTAAACCTACAAAAAATATGGCAGTGAGTAATTCAACATTTTTTACAAGATATTACTCAGGTCAGACATGGAGTAAGATACATCACAATCCTTGGAAATACCTGATTACTCGAGTGGCCATGTCTTCTCTTCACACATTACTCGGGTACTTCCTCCAGTAAGCCTATTACTCGAGTGGTTACTCGAGTGGCCATGTCTTTTCTTCACATCTTACTCAAGTGACCCCTTGAGTGAATTCCAAATAACTTTAGAGATTACTCAATTACTCACTCAAGTAATTGCATCAAATTCTTGGCTGAGAGTACTTGTTCTTTGTTTACCTGATTACTCGAGTGATCCCTCGAGTAATGGATCAAATAAGTCAGCAGATTACTAGAGTGCTCTCTCGAGTAATGTCTTTTCCTCACATAGTTACTCGAGTGGCTACTCAAGTAAACTATTGCATTTCTTGGCCGAGAACTACTAGAAGATTTTTGACCTGGTTACTCGAGTGGCTACTCGAGTAATGCCTTTTCTAATGTGTTACTCGAGTGGCTACTCGATTAACTTCTTCCAAATTTTGGCAGTGCCTTCGAAAACATTTTCTTTCAACATTACTCAAGTGCCTACTGGAGTAACAGTGTTCCTTAGTCGAGTAGTCACTCGAGTAAACATAGATAGAAATTGCCACTGAGGTTTTTCCTTTGCTCTTTCTCTCAGATCTTCTTCATTACTCCAGTGATTACTTCAAGTAATGCTTTGCCATTTATTTACTTTGTTTAAGTTCATTTGTTATCATATCCTCTTATATCATTGGTCCAATCTTTGTTATCATCAAAACATATGGGATCTAATACATTCTTCATAAAAGTCTATAGAGTAGCACTGAAGAATGATGGAGGAGCTATAGAAGCAGGGGCAAAGGACTAAGTATCATCCATCCCACTTGACTCAGCCTCGATTTTCTTCTTCTTGGAGCTTGATTCAAGTGGCTTCTTTAGTAGAATCTCAATCCCCAATTTCTCAATTTGGTTTCTTCCCACTGGGATTTCCTCTCAATAGGCTCATTCTTCTCCAAAAACCAAATCTTATTCTTCTTTAGAAATAGGGAGATGAGTTGAGGAAAAGGCATGGGGTGGCCATAGTTACATTGAACCTATATCTTTTAATCTCAGCAAATATGAGTTCACCCATATCTTTTTTCTCTTTTAGGATAATGGAGGCTATATTTCTAAAATCTCTCCTTGAGAAATATGTAAAATTGTTTGACTTATTGACTATGGCTCTAGAGTATATATACCATAAGACTCTGTGTAAGTCATACATATCACTAGGATTAAAGTTGAGTGGTCCCACTCTTTCTTCGAGCCTCAAAATGGTAAATAATTGATTTGAATCAAGGTTTGGATGAATATCTTCAAGAGGGTCCTCCATTACTAACCAAATATTTATTTTGGAGGGTGAGATTACGATTTCTTACCCCTAACCTTAGATACCAGTTCCTCTTCTAGAGAGTCTTTAAGGGCATCATTTACTGGCTCTAAATTGCAATAGAAATGACTAACTATTTTTGTGTAAAAAGGAAGTCTAATAGATAGCCAGAGCATGTAAAACTCAGGGTAAGTTCTTAGGTTAAATTTTAATACCTCTTGAAGAAGATTAAGCTCAATGTAGTGCATTTTGCACACTTTTCTCCTTGAAAAGTAATCCTTGAACTTCTGAGACTCCTCTAGTTTATTCACATTGAAGCCCTTGGGTGGAAATATAATATCTTCTTCTTTTTCTTCTACCAAATCCTTTGAGGATTATCCCTGCTTTCCTCATTTAGATTGTAAAGCTTCTTCTAAAATACTTGCCATGGCTTTGGTAAGTTTTTCATCATGTTTAGCGCCTTTTGCTCTTTTTCCAGACCAGGAAGGTGTGTCAGATGAATATGAGGTAGGTGGAGTTGCTACTTTAGTACCCTTGTCTCTACCTGGAGGAATGTCCTTCTTTGTTTTAGCCCTTGTGTGAATAGACTCCTTGATTACAACCCCTTTAGGTTTTGGTTTCACTTAAGGTTTGGGTTTGGGTTTCGGTTTCGGCCTGGAGGTAGTTTTTACTTTCTTGGTTGGAGGGGATGGAGGAGATTCAGAGGGTTACTAAGGTTTAGAAGACCTAGAAGAAATGTTAGGATTAGGAGTTTTTATTCTAACCATATTGATTAAGAAGAGGAATGATTTTCTGGAAAAAGAGTAACGAGTGTCGTGATTTTAAGGCACAAAGACTTGAGAAATCTGAGAGATTTTTCATAGTGAAGAATGATGGGTTTTGATGAAAATCAAGAAAGAAAGTATTTGTGAAAAATTTTTGTGAGAGCACTAGGAGAATTACTCGAAGTGATTTTATGAAAAAGCGACAGAGTTCCAACAATATAGCCTTAACCTAACATCACTCGAGTAATCTTGAGGCATCACTCGAGTGGTCACTTGAGTAATTATGCCAAAAATTTAAAAATAATGCATTTTAAGTGCGTACCTGGCATGAGTAATATCGTAATTTCCCATGTATACTCCTTTTATGATTTGATGACACTTTAAGACAGATTTGAGTTGAAACTTGGTTTATTTGTGTTCTGCATTGATGATCACTCAAAAGCTTACTCGAGTGATTCTAACACATCACTCGAGTAATCAGTCTTTTCACCTTCTGACTGTTCTGATTCTTTTGAATTTATTTATCTTGAATGCTTACTACCTTGAATTTTAAGCAATCACTCGAGTGGTCCCTCAAGTGATGTTGTCCATTACTTACAGTTATCACTTGAGTAATCTAAAGATTACTTGAAGTTGCCCCATGAGTGATGTTGTACTTTATTAACCTCTGCTTTTCATACCCCAAAACACGATCAAATTAAAATTTCTAACATAAAACAACTTATAAGTCATTAGGATTTACCATTCCAAATTCTCTTCTTATAAATATAAATTGATCGTTAGCTAGGGGTATTGTAAAGATATCAGCTAGTTAAATATGAGTTGGAATGAATATCACTTTAACATCTTTCTTTTGAATGTGATCTCTGATAAAGTGATGTCTAACATCGATATGCTTGATTCTTGAATGTAAAACCGGATTCTTTGCCAAGCTTATCGTCCTAATATTGTCACTGTAGATAGGTATCTCCTTTAAGTATATACCAAGATCTTATAGTTGTTGTTTTAGCCATAACACTTGTGCACAACAACTTGACGCCACAACATACTTAGCCTTCATTGATGAAAGAGACACTATATTTTGTTTCTTGCTCAACCATGAAACAAATGAGCCTCATAGATACTGGCATTACCCATTAGTACTCTTTTTGTCAGTCTTGTATCCTCCGTGATCAGACTATGAGTATGAAACAAGGTATTCATTTCCTCCTTTAGGATACCAGAGACCGAATTCTACTATGTCGGTAAGATATCTGAAGATTCGTTTGACATTTTTAGCATGTGATTTATTTAGTACTGATTGATATCTTGCACACATACCAATACTGAATTGGATGTCAGGTCTACTTATAGTGAGATAGAGTAATGATCTAATCATTCCTCTATATTTTGTGATGTTATAATCTTTTCCTTTGACATCGGCATCAAGTAGCATAGTTGAACTCATAGGAGTGTCCATTCCATTTGCTTCATCCATTCCATATTTCTTTAATCTCTCCTTTACATATTTTGTTTGTGATATGAAAATTGCATTCATTCTTTGTATGATTTGCAAACCAAGAAAGAAATTTAATTCTCTTATCATTGACATCTCAAACTCCCCCTGCATTATTTCAAAAAATTCCTTGCATAGAATTTCATTAGTAGCATCGAAAACAATATCATTAACATATATTTGAACTATTAAAATATCATTTCATTTTTGTTTTATAAATAGTATTGTATCAACTCTTCCTCATACAAAACCTTGATCAATAAGAAATTTACTGAGTCTTTCATACCAAGCTCTAGGAGCTTGTTTTAAACTGTATAAAGCTTTTCTTAGTTTGAAATTATGGTTAGGCTTAGTTATATCTTCAAAACCTAGAGGTTGATCTACATACACTTCTTCTATGATATAGCCATTTAGAAATGCACTCTTTATATCCATTTAATATTGTTTAAATCCCTTGATACTTGTAAAGGCTAAGAGTACTCGTATTGCTTCCAATCTAGCCATTGAAGCATAGTTTCCTCATAATCAATACCTTCTTCCTGATTATAGCCTTTAGCCACCAATCTTGCCTTATTTTTGACAATGATTGTAGATTCATCAAGTTTGTTCTTGAATACCCATTTTGTGCCAATGATTGGATGATCCTTAGGTCAGGGTACCAAATCCCAAACTTGATTTCTTTTAAACTGATTGAGTTCTTCTTGCATTGCTATAACTCAATCATTGTCTGATAAGGCTTCATTAATGTTAGAAGGTTCTATCTCAGAAATAAATGCAGAAAAACTAACTTTATTAAAAATTTTGTTTCTAATTTTGACTCCTTCATTCACATCTCCTATGACTTATTCTAGGGGATGACTCTTGTTATATTTCTAGGCTCTAGGTTGTCTTCGTTATTGTTATTTTTCCTTGGCTTGATCATTTTTAGGATTGTATGGTTTAGGATCAGATTGCTTATTTTCTTGATTTAATACAATTTCTTCCTTATCATCAATAATTTTGTCAGAAGATTCAAATTCATCGAATACAATATGAATTGATTCCTAAATAACATATGTTCATTTATTAAAAACTCTATATGCTTTACTTCTGTTAGAATAGCCTAGGAATAATCCTTCATCAATTTTAGAATCTAATTTTCCTAGGTTATCTTTACCATTATTATGAATGAAACACTTATAACCGAAGATGTGCGAATAAGTGAGATTCAGTTTGTTTCCTTTGTATAGTTCGTATGGTGTCTTTCCAAGTTTTGTTCTGATGCAAGCTCTATTTGAAATGTAGCATGCTGTGCTCATTGCATCAGCCCAGAAAGCTTGAGACATGTTCTTTTTATTCAGCATTACTCTAGCCATTTCAATGAGTACTCTGTTCTTTTGTTACGACTCCATTTTGTTGAGGTGTCCTTGGAGAAGAGAAGTTGTGATCAATGACATTAGTGTCACAGTAATCTTCAAAGGCTTGATTCTCAAATTCTTCACTGTGATGTGTCCTGATACCTACAATGGACATACATTTCTCGTTTTGCACTTTCTTGGTAAAAATAATAAATTCACTGAAGGTTTCATCCTTTAATGATAGGAAAATAGTCCATATAAATTTAGAGAAATCATCAACAATGCCCAATGAATATAAGTTGCCACAAAGACTTTTAACTCTTGCTGGTCCAACTAAATCCATATACAGCAATTAAAGTGGTCTGTTGGTTGTGATCTCATTTTTTGATTTGAAAGTTGATTTAGTTTGTTTACGCTTTTGACATGTGTCATAGATCAAATCATTTTTAAAATTTACTTTGAGTAGACCAAGTACTAAATCCTTTTTGAGTAATTAACTTGCTTAGTTGGTGCATATTGACATAAGCTAGTCTCTTATGCCATAACCAACTTTCATCGGCATTACTTAGAAAATAGTTCTTAAAAGCATTTCTACTAATTGTAAGTCTTTCTTATTTATAATTAGACATTTCTCTGAGTCAAATATTACCTAGTTATCTTTATCTGCACTTTGACTCACACTTAGTATGTTGTGATACAAGCCTTCACGTAATATACATATTTGACTTGTATGCCTTTGTCATTTTTTATTTCACCAATTCTTGTTATCTTTTTGAATTGGTTTCCTCTAAATTTTACCTTTCCACTTTCCTTAGGTTGCAACGTAGTAAAACTTTCAAAATCACCGGTCATATGTCTGGAGCATCCACTATCTATATACCATTTGTTACCTTTGGATGCTTTGAGACATATATGCATTCAAATACATTTACATCTTAGGTACCCATATCTTTTTGGGTCCTTTTGGGTTAGAACAAATTGTTTTCTGAACATATAAACCTTTAGGCACCCATTTATAGGTTCTTATCTTTCCTTTCTTTTTATGTATACATGATGAAGTATAATGACTCTTTCTATTACAGTAATTGCAATATGCAAAAGGATTCAACGTATGTACAGAATGTTGAAAATGACTCAAATACATCGTACCTCCTATTTTCTTTTTTCCTTTCTTTCTGTCTATTTTTAGATCAAATCTAATACCAGATCGATCATTGACAAATTGATGAGCTTTTAAAATAACATTTAACATCTTACTACCTTTAGTAAATTTTTCAAGAGTCATAGTGAGATCAATATTTTTCTTTTTCAAAAAAGAGCAATTTTCATAAAATTTTTCTAAATTCTTTTTAAGTTCTTCTTCAATAACTTTATTTTTCCTTTTCAAAACAACTAGTTCTTTAACTACTTTTGATGAATGTAGAATGAAAAGCATTATATTCAGAAAATAATTCATCATAGATAGGATCAAAATCAGTTACCTCTTCTTCTGTTTCTTCTTGAGCAACCAGACAGATATTAGCTACTTCTTCTTCATCGCTATCTTTGTCAAAGGAACTGTCTCCCCATATAGCAGATATAAAAGCTTTCTTCTTGTTAAAGAACTTGCCTTTTCTCTTTTCTTTGCTCTTCTGAATCAGTTCCAGAAATTCTAACTTGATATGTCTTGGCTTTCCACATTCATAGAAGATGATGTGTTCTTTACTACTTGTTCTTCCTTTTTTGAAAATTTCTAAATCCTTGGCCTTTCTTGTAAAATTTTCTGAATCATTTTATTATCAAGCCCATTTCATCATCATCAAGATCTTCATCTTCTTCTTGGATTTCCTCTTTTGCTTTTAGTACAAGGCCTTTCTTTTTCTTGTCACCAATATCTTCTAGTTCTAGTTTGAATTTCAATTTACTTTCATATTCAGAGACACTTCCGAATAGAAAAGCAACTCAATCATAGTGACTTTAGGTTCCCACTCTTTAGAGAATATGTTCAGAATCTTTCTTTCTTGGGTATGCTGATCATAGACTTTCCTAAGCGCTGCAAGTTGATTAACAAGATGAGTATGTCTAAGTTCAAATTTAGCTATTGACTTACCTGATCACATTCAAAGTAAATAAAATTCAGAGACCAAAGTATTGATCTAATTTTCCTTTATTCCCAAAGTTCCTTTATGAGCTATTTTCAAGGCTTGTCACATTTCAATAGCCATTGGAAGTGTACAAATCTTGAAGTACTTGTTTTGACTTAAAGTACTTTGAATCATCAGAATTGCCTTACTGTTAAGAGTAATGAGTTTTTTGTCATTCTCATCATACTCTAATGGTGTCTTTAGAACTCTTTGTGAATCTATAATCTTTACAAGTTCAAAGTTTCCATTCTCAATCACCTTTCATAGTCTATATTCTGTAGCCATTACAAATACTATGAACTTTTCTTTCTAGAAAAAGAAGTGTTTACTGCTGAAACCCGGAGGTCTGGTGATAGAGGCTCCATCAGGAAGTATTCCTTCACCCATGCTTACCATTGGATCCTTATCAGGTTGTTATACCTAAACAAGAAGACTTATGCTCTGATACCAAATGTTAGTGCAAGTGTTTCACCTAAGAGGGGGTAAATTGGGTGATAACAGAAAATTCATTTCATATATAACAATTGACTAGAAATTTAAAGCAGTTAAGTACCAAGAGAAATATCACCGAAGTATACACTAGGAGTTATACTGGTTTGGCTATAACCACTTTGACCTATGTCCAATCTTCATAGCTTATCTGATAGTTTCACTATATATTTTAAGATTTAGTGGGTTCTTGGCACCTCAGTACACAGCAAGTTCCTTCACCGGATGCTTGTTCCCCCTTACATGTTGTAATCAAATCCCCAACTCAATGTCCCACAACATTAATTTGTCTCAATAACAAATATTGAGTTTATAATGAAAATCTCTCTCATAGAGCAAATATATATAATCACTGAAGTATAAAAGTGAATATAAGAAAACAGAGCACTAAAAATATGTTGATTAATGTATGTTCATGTGTTCTTAGTTGTGTTTTATGTTCTTTGTTGAATATTCCTATATATAGTTGAATTTGTGATATTCGTTGGAAGCATTTCAACATGTCCGTTGGTGTTGCGCAGCTTCGTTTGACTGTTCTTTGAATTTAAAACTTAGCCATTTGCAGTAGGTGAGCGTTTCGGATGTTGCGGATGTTATGTTTGATTTTTCTCTTAATGCATGATCTCTTCATTGTTTCTCTCACTCGAGTGGTCACTCGAGTGATCCTTTGTCATTACTAGAGTGATCCCTCAAGTAACAACATACAAATCTTAGTAGAGAGCTTCTAGAACTATTTGACAGGTCACTCGAATAATGAAGAATCATTACTCACATGATCACTCGAGTGATTTCTTCATACTTCTACTCGTGATGCTTTCTCTTGTTCCCTAACTTCTAGTTCTTCTTCATCACTCTAGTGCCTACTCGAGTGATGGCTTTACCTGCCACCAAGTACTTAGCTCCTTTATTCAAAAAACTCGAGTCAATTGATTAAGACCTTTTTGTAGGATTATACCAATCTTTGTTATCATCAAAACATATGGGATCTAATATGTTATATTTAACATAGCTTTGCACCCGAATTATTATGAAATAACAAAAATGCCCTTGCATCTATACAAAATTTATTTCTTCTCTATTTTCATATACAATGAATTTTAGAGATGGTATATGGTAGACCAAAAGATTGAGGCCGAGAAAGAGAAAGATGGAGGTTGACTTGGAGATAATGATGAAGAAGTGGGTTCTGGACCTGATTCAATCCAATAGCAGATTCTGGGTATATTGACTCGGGCAACTTAGTGCATATCATATATGATTTAGGCGCTAGCCACTTATTCAATGCATACAATTATGTGAGATAGTTAAACCTAAAAGTACATCAATTCCCATATGATATGGTCATATCTAAGCCCACGGATGCTAGAAAATCAAGTTGATTAAGCAGAGATTGTTGACTGCTCAAATATAGACAAAACAATTATGCTAATAAAAGGCAAAAACCTCTAGAGTTTGAAGTCGGTGATTATGTCTTTATGAAAGTTTTGCCAGTCACAGGTGTTAATAAGGCATTGAAAGTAAAAAAGCTACACCCAAGGTACATTGGTCCATTTGAGATCTTGCGAAGATTGGGCTGGTAGCGTATCATATAGCTTTGCCACCAAAACTGAGTAGGTTGGACAACGTCTTTCATGTTTCTCAACTAAAAGAAGTATCAACCTGATCCAGAGCACGTGCTTGAATATGAAGACCTAGAAATGCGGGACAATTTGACTTATGAAGTCACACTTGACTGAATCATCAATCGGCAGGAGAAATGACTTAGAAACAAAAGCATTATATTTATAAAATTCGTCTGGAAGTGGTTATCTCCCAGGGAATCCACATAGGAAATGGTAGAAGAGATGAGAAAGCATTGTCTATAGTTTATGACTATGTATGTATAGCAAATTTTGGGGATGAAATTTATTTAACTAGGGGAGAACTGTAACACCCCTAATTTTAATCACCAATATGCATTGTAATTATTTGAAATATTCAATGAAATGAAATGGTGAATATTCATGAACTTGAAATTTATGAAGCTAGTAAATTTTCATTTTCATTAGAATTGGGCTAGAACAAGTTATGAAATTAATTCTTCGGTTTTTCAAAAGCCCAAAATGGAAGAATAGTAAAGCATAATATTTGGCCCAATATTAATGTTAATTTTGTCCATGGATGAATAAAAAGGGATAAATCCCAAAATGTAATGGCAAAATCATAGATTTTGTCAATAAAGTACAAGATTAATTATTTTCCAGTTAATTGAAGTTAATTTCAATTAACTAAGGAAAATAAAGGATGAATATATAGTTGGAACATTCTTGGACAAATAAATCAAGGTTTGAAAAGTCAAAGTGAATTTGTGCATAAATTAATTAAAGAGATTGTGGAAAATATTGGAACAATTATTATTTCCCTTTCTTTTATTAATTTCGCCTATCATAAGGAAATAGGAGGGGGAAAATAATTATTTCGATTATGATATGTCGAGTGTTATTAATCCAAGCCAAGAGAATTAAAAAAGATTGACTAAAGTTAGCACATGCCTAATTAGAATAAAATACCATTATCTTGTACATGTGGTTTGATTAATGGAATTGAAGCCCAATTGTGTGCATGAAGGGGACCCTAGCACTACTGGAAAAAACCCTTTTTAGACTGCCACATTTAGACCGATTTTGGCGGATAAGGTCTTAAAAATTTGTGCGGTGGCAGTTTTGTAATTATATTGAACTTCTAAGACCGATTCTTAAAAAAACTAGTCTTAAAAAATTTATTTAGACTGGTTATAAATAAAACCGGTCTTAAAGTGTTAAAATTTTTTTGAATTTAAAATGTTTTAACATTTAAGACTGGTTTACATATAAACTGGTCTTAAACATTAAATATTTTAGACTGGTTTCAAAATGCGATAATGTTTTAAGACCGGTTTTGGTAAAAACCGGTCTTAAATGTAAGATTTTTCACCCTTATTTTTTCTCTCGCTCTCAGATCGCGCGCTCTGTGAACCCTTTCTTCTCTTTTTGCCATTTCTCTGTGAGCTCTGTCTGTGCTTATTCTAAATTCGTCCATTGCATCCCGTCCCTCATTTGCTCAAATCTCCTCCATCATTACCGCTACCGTTGCTGTGTTCGTCGTCACTGTTCTTTGATTATCATCAGTCTTCTCCGCCGCCACCTCTAATCTCTATAGTAACCATTATCCTCTGACTTGACTTCCCTTTGTCAGTGTCATGAATTTGAGGACTTCATTTTAACCTACTTCAACTCCACCGTGACTTTGGGTTGAAACTCACTCCTTGGTCTTCGATCAGGTTAGTGTTCGATCTGTTATTTAGTTGTACGTTGTTCAATAATTAATAATGTTCAATGAAAAAATGGTTCTTGTTGTTGCTTTGAGCACTTAAACGTAATGTAGAAAAAATGAAATCTACACATTCTTGTTAGATATATACTCTGACTTTTAATTATATCCTTGTAATATTTAGCTTGGATTAATACCACTCTATGTTCTGTTTTAGTTTAGTGCGGTTGTTTGATTATTGTCAGTGTTATTGGTTTGTTAAAACAATACTAGTTTCAAATGGTGCCTGTTAATTTCGTTGAAATATCTAAAACTCTATTGTTGTTGATTTTTTGTCTATCCTTTTGTTGTTAGATATAGGCTGCTAGAAGTGTTGAGATATATATGGATCATAGTTGGATAAACGCTAAACGAATGAGTGTTGAATATGATAATGGGATGAGGGGTTTTTTAGACTTCGCTAGTAGAAATGCCGATGATGGTAGTGGGAAGTTTTATTGCCCTTGTGTAGTATGTTTGAATGAGAAGCGACTAAGTACTGTAGATATATATACACATTTAATTTGTGAAGGATTCTATAAGAGTTATATAGTGTGGGTATGGCATGGTGAAGAATTAGAAATGCCAAGTTCATCTCAACAGGGGGAGTGAACTTTGATGATAATGACACGGATACGGATGATCGGATAGAGGATATTATTCGTGATGTAGGAGAAGAGACTTTTGAGTAATTACATGCATATGGTAATATGTGCAGTGATGATGAGATGCCGTTGTACCTGGGGTGTAAAAAGTACTAATTGTTGAAAGCAGTATTGAAATTGGTAAATTTGAAAGCATGGCATGGATGAAGTGACAAGAGTTTTTCAAAAACGCTTGAGGCTTTTAAGGACATGCTTCTAGATGATAATGTGTTGCCTTCTTGATACTATGATGCTAAGAAAATATTGTGTCCACTAGGGATGAAGTATAAAAAGATCCATGCATGCCTTAATGATTGTATATTGTATAGAAAAAAGCATGAAGAGGAACAACAGTGTCCAATATGTGAAACCCCGAGGTACAAATCAAATAACGCTAATGCAAAAGTATTGTGGTACCTTCCAATCATACCAAGGTTCAAGCGCTTGTTTGCTAATGAAAACGATGCAAGAAATTTGAGATGGCATGTGGATGAGAGGATATCCGATAGAAAGCTTTGACATCCAGCTGATTCTTTTCAATGGAAGAAAATCGATCAATTATTTACTGCCTTCGGTGTAGAGCCTAAGAACCTTAGGCTTGGGCTTAGCATAGATAGCATGAATCCTTTTGGTAGCCTGAGCAGTATACATAATTCATGGCATGTTCTATTGGTAATTTACAACTTATCTCCTCTGTTATGCATGAAACGAAAGTACATCATGTTGTCTATGTTGATTTTGGGACCAAAACAACCCTGAAATGATATAGATGTTTTGAAGCCCTTGATCAAAGACTTGAAAGAGTTGTGGGATGAAGGTGTTGATGTTTTTGACGTAAACAAGAAGGAGGTTTTTAAAATACGAGCCATGATCTTTTGTACTATAAATGACTTCCCTGCATATGGAAACTTGTCAAGCTATAGTGTTAAAGGCCATAAAGCATGTCCGATTTGTGAAGAAGGAACATGCTAAAATTAACTTCAACATGGAAGAAAGACAGTTTATCTTGGCCATAAGAGATTTCTTAGATGAGGCCACCCATATCGCAGATTAAAGAAAGCTTTTTTTGGTGGACAAGAGTTTGAAAATGCTCCGAAGGCATTGACTGGGGAGCAAGTTTATGAAAAGATGAAAAATATGAATGTTATCTTTGGTAAGACTACAAAGAATAGTAATGAGAAAAGTAAATGGAAAAAGAGGTCTGTCTTCTTCAATCTTCCATATTGGCCGAAGCTTGATGTAAAACACTGTATTGATTTTATGCATGTGGAGAAAAACATTTATGATAGTATTGTTGGGACACTGCTTAACATACAAGGTAGTTCTAAGGATGGCGTGAAGGCAAGATAAGATTTTCAAGAAATGGGGATACGAGAAGACTTGCATCCAAACCCATATGGTAAGAGAACATTTTGTCCTCCAACTGCTCATACTTTGTCTAAGGATGAGAAAAGAATCTTTTGTCAGTGTTTACATGGCATTAAAGTTCCTTCAGGGTATTCTTCAAATTTTAGGAAGCTTGTGTCGATAAAAGACTTGAAGTTAGTGGGGCTAAAGTCTCATGATTGTCATGTCTTAATACAACAATTGCTCCCAATAGCTATTCGAGGCATTGCCAAATATGATCTTCAACATATTTTGACTAGACTTTATTTCTTATTTAATGCTATTTGTAGTAAAGTCATTGAGACAGAAAAATTGGATGAATTGGAAAATAAAGGATATCTGATTTGTGCCAACTTGAAAAGCATTTTCTTCCTTCTTTTTTGACATCATAGTACATCTAATTGTTCATCTAGTCAGGTAGATCAAGTTGTGTGGCCCTATCTATTTATGATGGATGTACCCAATTGAAAGAACTATGAAAATCCTAAAAGGGTATGTGAAGAACCCTAATCGGCCTAAAGAATCTATTGTTCAGAAATATGTTTCTGAAGAAGCCATGGAGTTTTGTCAAGATTACTTGTCAAATGTAGGACATATTGGACTTCTTGAACGTCATGATGAAGAAGGCAGTAGACGCGGGGCTTTAGTAAAGAGTATGGATCCTGATGAATTGCAACAAGTTCACTTGTACATCTTGAATAATGTTGATGAAGTTCAAGATTACATTAATACTCATAAAGAAATTGTACAGAAAGGAAATAGTCGAATGACTGAACAAAGGTTAATTAGGGAGCATAACAAAACTTTTGCATATTGGTTCAAAAAAAAGGTTGACGGCGAAGAATGAGTTTCTGATACAATTAAATGGTTAGCAATTGGTCCTAAGGCTGATGTCATAAGTTGGACTTCATTTGTGATCAATGGTTATACGTTTTACACGAAGTCCCTGGGAAAAAAGTTGAGTCCCATTTTGTCTTACAATAAGAGCACCGTCCAGAACAGTGGGGTTATGTTAGTGGTTGAATCTCTACACTTCTGCAGTTCAAAAGATAAGAATCCTAGATTGGTAGCAATACCTTATTATGGGGTGATTGAAGAGATTTGGGTGGTTGATTATGTTAAAGTTAAACTTCCCATTTTCAAATGCAAGTGGGTTGATGTCAACAATGGTGTAATGATTGATCAGTTGGGATTTACATTGGTTGATTTGAATAGTAGAAGTTTTAGAGATGAACCTTTTATTATGGCATATCAAGCAAAACAAGTGTTCTATGTTACTGATCAGGCAAACAAAATGTGGTCTGTAGCTCTCCAAGGAAAAAGGGTTGTTGATATTAATCAGGAAAGTCATTCAATGAATGATCTGCTTGAGACTCCTTCTTTTTCTAAGGGTTTAACAGAATTGAATGAAGAAGATGAAGCAGACAATGAACACGGCACAAGAAACGATAATCATGAAGGGATATGGGAGGATATCCCTTTATAAAACTACATTCAAGGTTAGTTAGCTAAAATAATTATTATGAACTATATTTGAATTATGTATATTGTTATTGGTGTATATATATAACTACTTTTTTTTGTTGTCGTCACAGGAAAATGAAAGATATGAGGTGTACGTCTTAGTGTAGATTCTCCGAAGCCAGGCCAGCTAGTAATCATCAGCTTGAGAAGAGTGTATATAAAGTATTTTGGCCCTAATGAATAACAGAATTGTCATTAATGTAATTTAATCTTTGATGTATGTATGTAAGTAAAAAGATAAGGAACTTGGTCAAAACAGCATTGTCATGGTTGTATGATTTCCTTGCATTATGATTCTATCTATGATTGTGAGTTTATTATTCATGGTTGTTTTCCTTGCTTCTGTTTCGGCCAGCACTGTTTAAGCATAAGGGAGTTGAGTTTTAATATGTTCTAATGAGTTTTGAGTCTCTCACATGTCATTAAGATGTTAGTTATATAATCTGTAAGAGAAGATTTATTTGAATGTCGTTGAATTGGTTGCTGCTTGCTGAGTGAAATGTTTTAACAGGGGAAATGGCTTGTTGGGTATACCTTTTAAGTAAAAATATTTTTAAAAAATTCAACTTTTAAGACCGGTTCTCTCTAAAACCGGTCTGAAAAGTACATTTAAGATTGATTATTGAGAAAACCAGTATAAAAAGTTGAATTTTTAGACAGGTTTTATGCAAAACTTGTTTAGACCGGTTTTACATAAAACCGGTCTGAAATTTTAACCTTTTAGACCGGTTCCTCTGATAACCAGTCTAAAAAGTAGCAAACTTTTTAGACCAGCTGTATCAAGACTGGATCCAGAACCAGTCTAAAATGTCTTTTTTAACCGATCTTAAAAGTGATTTTTCCAGTAGTGTAGGCGTCATTTTATGGGCCAACTAAGGGAAGAAATTTGGTTCAATTAGAATGGAAAGCTATGACACAAATTGGAAGAGGATATGACCAAGTACATGTAGTGTCATAAATTGGATTTTTTGTAATAAAGTAAATTAAGGAAAATGGAAATATTTTAAAAGACATTTGCCTTCATCTTTTACTCCCTCATTTCCGTCCCAACATACACAGATAGATAGAGAGACAGAGAGAGAGAAGGAGGCTCAAGGAGGAAGAAATCCAAAGTTAAAGCTTGTGATCTCAAGTTTTAAGGCTTCCAAATTATGTAGTTCCCTCTCTAATCTCTTATTCCTCATAAAACCCATTGTGTAGCAAGAAAAATCTTAACGGAGAGAGAGAGAGAGAGGTGACGCCTAGGAGAGATGAAGTGAGAAATCAAGAGGTAACTTCCATAATCTCCTTACCTTTGATGTTGTGATGGTGTTGTTGTTGATTTGGCTGTGGTTTGTGGTTTGTTTGTTGATTTTTGCAAATTTCGGAAATGGAAATGCTAAGGGGTTATAAAGCCAAAATTTCCTCAAATCTTGTTTAGTATGTGTTTAAATGGATTAACAAATGGTTAGGAGTGAAAAGGAGTAAGCTTTTGGTGTTAGAAATCAAAGTTTCATTTTTTTCCTTGTTCCCTACAAGTTTTGGCCAAGACTAGATTAGGGGGTAAGAACTAGATTTTCACGAATTTAATTATTCCATGGTGTTCAAAAGGAAAAATTATGTAGGGTTGATGTTGAACACTATTTCAGAAAAGCCCTAGAAAGTAAAGTTACGAAAATACCCCTAAAACCTTAAATAGGGGCTGTGAAGGACAAAACTGTCATTTGGAATTGATTTTACAAAAACTGAGGTAAAAAATGGATTCTATATGTTAAACTGTGTAGGAATAGCCTAAGTCAAAATTTCTGGAAAAGTATAGTTGAATCGGGTAAATAGGGGCTGGACCGGGTCCTAGGGGTATTTTGGTAATTTTACAGTTTTATATTAATATAACCAACAAAAACACTTTGAAAGAGTATAAGGTAGTATATGAATAGGTTTTAACCTAATTATTGTACATTTGGAATTTTAGGACCGGATTATTTGCCCAAGCCATTAGCATGTCGTTCAAGGAATTATTTATGTGTAGCAAAAAGGGATACAAGGTAGTAACATTATCCTTTATAGACTATGCCAATGTTTATATGTTTATGTATGCCATTTTTTATAATTTAATTAAAGAACATGGTTTTTGCTGTGGGGGCAATTTATGCGTGGATGCGCATTTAAATTTGTGTGTGGAGGCACAATTACTAGATTGTAAGAAAGGACTCCACTGAGGTTTATAGATAGTGGGGGATTGAGCCCCTAACTCATGTATACATATTGTGATGTGATATTGTTATTAATTTGTTGCATAACATGGAGCATGACATATTTACTTTTCGCATTTCATATGAACGATTATATGCTACTACTAATATTCTTTTGAATCTCACCCTTTTTCAAATAAATAAATATTCCAACAGAAGCTAGTGGCTCCCAGAGCAAGGCAGCAAATACTTCCAATTGAGGTGTATAGTTCCCGAGGGCAAAGCAGTTTGGTTATATTTAGTTAAATTTTGCATATTTTGGGACAAAAAGTGTATATAATATCAAACCCTGTTGGAAGACTCTTGTATGTAAACATGTATTTAATATCAATATATTTGTACTATTATTGATGCCTATGGAACTATGCCTTTAACACTTTGCCCATATTGAAATGTTAAGGGGTTTGACAATATACATAACACATGCCCTCTATTTATAGGCATAACTATATAAGCTCAATAAAATTGATATCTACAAATTTGATAACAAAAAGAGATAATTGTGGAAAACTGGAGATAATAGAGATAATGGAAATATATGAATATCCACATAAATATTATATTCATAACACTCCCCATTAAATGTCCATTATATATGAATGTGCCTCATTAAAAAAAACTTCAACTAGGAAAATCCCGGTGGGACAAAAGCCTAACAGATGAAAAAGAGTACATCATTCATTAATACGCTAGTCAATGCTACCTTGTTAAAAACCTTGCTAGGAAAACCCAGTAGGATAAAACCATAGATAGGGGAAAAAGACTACAGCGTGTATCAGCTCCACTTCTTGGCAATGTGAGTTGATACTTTTGAATCTATGAAGTCTAATATGATAAACAAGCTTTGGAAACATTGTTGCAACAAAGAACTCAGTGAGCAAATATGATAGATTTCATTAGAATGGATTTGTGGATGCTAATTTCACTCTCTTATGTTGGTGCGGTCCACTACAACATCTTCATGTTGGTGAATAACTCTATCATGCTAATAAATAAATGATATATCAAGTCACATGTGATGAACTAGATACGCATAAGTGCTCTAATTACATTAAGATATGATACTTCTGGACCAAGTATTTCTTCATCACCTTCTTAGGGTCTAAAGACATGGTACTTAAGGACCAAGCATTTCACTATAGAAAAATGCATTATTCTTCTCAAATCCTTTTATTTTAAATGCTTTCTTTAGGCAATTTATAGCTTTAGCAAGCTCTTTAGTAGTATAAGCAATTCGTAGCTTTGCAAGCTCTTTAGGAGTTCAAACAAATCAAAGTTTATAAAAACTCTTTAAGAGTTCCAAAGATATTTAAACTATACAACATAAACTGCAATTATAATAAACTCACTTTCAAATCTTTTCGTAAAAATACATGAGTAGAATATATATTTTATATCCTTCATTCAACAGCCATTTACCGAGTCAGTAATATCACATACACACTGATTGCTTCAAACCATATAAAGATCTTTATTGGATTGTGTGCTTTGGGTAACTTGAATCTTTTAGGGAGTTTCATAAACTTTGACCATATGCTTCTAGCAACTTGAATCCTTCAGGGACTACAATATGTGTAGATCTAAATCCATATATGTATTTGGTTCTTTAGGGATTTTATAAGTATAACAAGTTTACAGGTATATATACTCAGCATTTTAATCCTTCTAGGATTCATATATAATTCTCAATATAATGTGTCACATGTTATAATCATGTTCTCAAGACGCATATCAAAATTTCATATACTGCCAAACTTCCAAATTAACAAGACATATGTATATTTAATCTACCACAAGATAATGTCTATCAATATTGAGCTTTTGAGAAAATGCCCATTTATGATACTAACATTGCATTTTAGGTGCTCGAACTACTCGAATTCATGTTATAATATTGAATGTTGCACCTTTTCTTTTCTATTAACCATTTATCTATATGTCTATATTTCAAGACATATTTGCATAAAAGATCCTCTTTTATCACGTGATTTTATTATAAAAAAAACTATTATCAACAACTTTCAATAACTTTATCTTTTCAGTTCGCTTTTCCTTTATGACATAACTAATTGAGATCTTTTTATTCCTTTAAGGTACCTAAACCTCTTTTGGGGTCTTACAAACAGTTATGTCTCAATTATTGGCTCCTTAATATAATCATCTTGATTATTACTCCATTTTCTTTTCTTTTGGAATTGGTCATTTTCTCACACTTAGGCATGTCTCATTTTTCCATTTATACTGATTGGAGCATTTTTCAACTAGAACATGAAATATAATAATTCTTATTTAGATCAGTAACTGCATTTGGCAAATTGTTTACAATATATTAAGAATGCAATATTTGATGAACTTCTGGTTCATAATGTAAAATTTGAGGAACTACATTTGATGCATTCAATGTATTCTCTTTTTCTAGCTACTCATTTTCTCGCCTCATATTGGGAAAAAATTATCGAATGACAATTAATTAATCATGAAATATAAGTCTCTAAAATCCATTTGTTTCCTTTAGAAACATTATTTTGTTTCATTCAAAGACAAACAAGATGGAGGTTCTTACCTAACATTTATCCCAACTTTCTTTGAATATCCATTTATGTTCAATACTATGGAAGGAGGTTCTTACCTAACATTTATCCCAACTTTCTTTGAATATCCATTTATGTTCAATACTATGGAAGGAGGTTCTTACCTAACATATTTATCCCAACTTTCTTTGAATATGCATATTTAAAATTCTAAGATGGAAATTATCTAGCTCCTGACCAAAAGCCAGTTATGATGGGAAAATTTATAACATCATCTTGGCTTGATGCATTTATGTATTATAATATGTAAAATCAATAATCTCAACACTAAAATGTGAATTTTGTTCTCATAAATTTTAATCTAGCTAAATATGGAGTCTTTGATAAATAATTTTGTTAGATAATTTTATAGATCATATAGTCTAGAAATTATGCACTATAATAATTTATTAAAACAACTTTGCAGACTTCAAGTTGCAAACATGTAACCATCTCATAAATGCATTTATCAAATTTATTGAATACTTGTATGGTTTACAAACTATTCAAATGTGACTATATATATAAGTTTGATATATTTCCATAAATTCAGAGACCCATCCCAAATCACAACTGGTGATATTCTCATAGTCAGTATTCTTTGAGAACATGCATGCAGCACAAAATAATATGTTGGCTATCATAAAGAATCTTCTAGTCCTTTTATGGATGTCAATACATAACATATAGTAATTTGTTGCATCATATATGTGACTTGGATGATCAAACTAGTCACGCCAACAATAAATTTGTCAACACCCATTAACATTTCGTTATGCGCAGAGTAATAAAGGTACAGTTCCAACACCATACAAAAATAGCATAATTATACCAATAAAAGTACTTGTTTACATACAAAAATTATGCCCGGGTTTGATAATATTTACAAGTTTGTCCAGAATATCCAAAAATAAAGACTACATATAACCACTAGCTCTTATCTCGGGATCCACACCCGTCAGTTTCCCGTGTCCACCACCTTGCCCTTGGAGCCACTGGTTTCCACTGGAACATTTATTATTAATGAAAAAGGGTGAGATTCCAAGGAATCCTAGAAGTAACATATAATTGATCATATAAAATGTGAAAAGTAAATATGTTATGCCCCATGTTATGCATAAATTAATGAATAATATAATAGCATGTATACATGGGATAGGGGCTCAACCCTCATTATCTGTACACCTTGGTTGGATTATTACTCAACAACCAAGTAATAGTGCCCTTCTCGCACTAACTGCCCCTTCTCGCAGACTACCCCTTATCAGCAAACCATGTTGGTTAATTAAAACACAAACATATGAACCATGACATATTGTATAAATGATAGTCACAACATTAATCCTTTTTCACCTTGTAAAACGTGCCTTAAAGTTCGTGCCAACGACTCAACTCTAAACTTAGTCCTAAAATTTCAAATATACAAGAATTGGGATAAAACCTATTCATGTACCATTTTAGAGACTTCCAAAGTGTTTTTGGTGGTTGAGTTTATATTGAAAAATTATCAAAATGCTATAGGGACTCGGCCCGGCCCCTTTGTACCCAGTCCAACCCTACTTTTTCTGAAATTTTGACCCAGGCTATTCTTACATATTTTCACCTAAGAAATCCATTTATGGCATCGATTTTGACAAAATCACTGTCAAATGACAATTTTACCCTTAGTAGCCCCTAATTAGAGTTTCGAGGGCGTTTTGGTCATTTCACTTTCTAGGGCTTTTTTTGGGAAAGTGTTCAACACTAACCCCACCTAATTTTCCCTCTTAAGCACAATTGAATCATCATATTATAAAAAATCCATCCCTCACCCCTCAATTTTTTCTTGGCCGAAACATAGGGAAGTAAAAGGGAAAATTGAAATCTTTGATTTTCAACTTCAAATCCATGTTCCTTTATGCTCCTAATCATTTGATTAAACATTTAAACACCTAATACCCATGATTTGAGGATATTTGGGCAGCATAGCCCCTTAGGTTCAACACTTCCCAAATTTACAAATTACAACAAATAAGCCACAAAACCACCAATAACTTCAACAACATTAACATCCACAAAAGTATTTAAGGTTTATGAAGTCACCTTTGGTTTCTCTTCTTCTTTTCCCCTTGGCCGAAACTTCACCCTCCTCAAACCTTGATTTTGCTTGCTAAATACATGGAATTATGGAGAAGAGAAGCTTAGAGAAGGAATTACACAAACTATAAGCTAAATCATAAGAGGAACCACAACTTACCTTGAATTTTCCTCTTCCTTCTCTCTAAAACCTTCAAGCTCTCTTTCTCTTCTCTCTTCTCTTGTGGCTGTCAATTTTGTGAAGAAAGATGAAGGGGAAATGCTTTTATAAAATATCTTGCATTTTCCCTTGATTTAATTATTTAACAAAATCCCAAAATGTTGTCTTTTGTGTACTTGAATTTATCTATACGTAATTGTGTCCTAATGTGCCATTGAAATTGAACTAATATTTCCTTTCCTTGGTCCATGAAATATGAAGCCTCCCAGCCCATAAGAGAAGCAAAATGGGCTGATGATAATTTATCACAAAAATTACATCATTTGCCATCACAACTTTTCTCATTTTTGGATTTGTGGGAATTCTAACAGATTTTCTGCCAAACTTTGCAAAATCACATCTTTATTTGTAGACATCAGGTTATAGTGATTCTAAAGGCTATGAAACCCTTATTAAGTCTAGTTTTAAGGAAAAATAAAGCCTTTAGCTAATTAAAGGCACACAATTCCCTGAATTTAAGTCTTTGGATGCTGTTTTAGAAAATAATCAATTTCACTGGGTAAACTTCAAAAATCCATAACTCTTTGTACACAGCTCCCAAAATTGCCTATTACCTATCAAATTAAAGCTTAGGATGTCTAATTTCATATTATAAACTTTCATAATTTTTGAACATCGTTTGATCATCCAAACCACATGACAAACTTCTTGGCAACACAGTTTACATTTCAAATTTTCAGTGTTTAATTCATTTAATCAAGAATTTATAGGCAATGGCTATTCAAAGTATATCAATATTCACCATTTTATTCTATTTAATACAACATAGATATAAGGAATTTTTGGTGACCAAAATTTAGGATGTTACATTTCTCCCCCTATTTAATAAATTTCGTCCTCAAAATTTGAACTTCTATAACTTGGGGATAAAATCCTTATCATTCAACCCATTCCTTTATCATGTGCAGGTTCACATGCCATGCAACATAATGATCATATTCAATCTATCTCTTTCATCTGTAAGATCATTGAGCATGCAACTCAATCACCATATTCTCATCACAGATCTCAGATAGTATTCAGCATTCCGCATTTATTTTGTACGTAGTATATAGTGTGCAATCAAACACAGGACCCATCGGTCATTTCCCATAGCACTTAGTTCCTTAGGCCTCACAGCTTCTTTGGAACTCCGCCTGGATCACACAATCACCTTTTTATGTAATGGCTGAGGGCAACACCACATAGGCCAACTTGGGAATTGTCCAAGGGCCTTCTCCAACACGGACTCTCACCAAGCAGGGCTTGTCCCCTCCTCCACACTAAGGGCATCTGCCACCTTGGTGCTTAGGGATTTATTAGGTAACCATCATAATAAGCATTAGACCTCACTCACTCAGGAAACACCAAAGTGCTTGGTCACACTGGTCTTACTACCCAGGGAATCATCGCATGCCATTGACATCTCGAGACTTACTACCTCGGCTACAACAAGTATAGTCTGAATGTTCTATCAGCTTTAAGACATACCTTGAACATACTGGTCCAATATCATCATGCTAGGCAACAACCACTGTGTTAGACACACAGGCTGTATAGCCCACGGCTTTGCTCCATGCAAATTTGCATATTGGGTCTTACCGCCTTAAGCCTCCGCTCGGTACAATTCTCAAACAACTCACATTCTATCTGCTTAAGGACTTACTAGTCCATCAAGTCTTATGGCCTAAGTTTATTCAGTTCATCAACTTTGCTGAATACATATTGAGACTAACAACCTCAGGACATACAGCCTATTAGGTATTACTGCCCCATACAAACATGTGCATTGGGGCTTACGACCAACATGAGTGGGTATTCAATTCTGAAAGGCTACAATGTAGAGAGTATTTACCCCCATTTTGCCCTACTACACTAGGACTCGTCCTAATCTCTATTTATACGTATGATCACAAACCATATAGGTTGTGTGACTATCGAACATACAGGTCATTTCACTGTCTACTATACTTCCGTTACCCACTATGAAGTCTATCTCCTCTTATGAATTTTAATAATGT
Source organism: Inga oerstediana (assembly GCA_963210345.1). Lineage (NCBI taxonomy): Eukaryota > Viridiplantae > Streptophyta > Magnoliopsida > Fabales > Fabaceae > Inga > Inga oerstediana. The sequence goes on along the minus strand of OY723401.1, from coordinate 61,808,438 downwards.
CAAGATGATTTAGTAGGAGTCCCATAGGAACCTCCTATAATACCTGACTGCACACATAATCTGTATTTCTTTATGCCAGATCCTGGCCTGTTTCAACCCAAATCATTCTGGGCTATTTCATATGGACTTCCAATATCGGTCCAGCTCTAGGCACATTCACAAACTCTACTTCCCTAATCAAGGTACTCTACCCATATTATACAGGGAATCCAAAAGCCACACGTATATTCTATTCTCTGTCTCAACCTTGAGACCATATCTCATGGCAACTCTTTGTTCTATCAAGAACTATTCTCATTCAATAAGGGAATATTCTATTATCAAGATCTTTTCCTATGCCAGATTAGCAACTAGCAACCTCGAGAAACCTTTACACATTTCAATACATTATAGTACCATGTTCTAGTACCTCAGACTATCCAGGGCAATTCAAATTCCTAAATAATTAGTTAAACTATTAAGTCTGTTTCTTGGATCACAATTCAACTCTTAGAACCTCAACATTAGTTGAGTCGAGAAATCACTTTTCCCCATTCCACGGATCATCACTAGTATAACACAATTTTGAATAAATTCGTCAGTGTAAGGACACACCGGTCCACTAGGTCTTAGGGCCTCTGGACATGCAGGTCCATTACAACATATCCAGCATGAAGAATTTACAGCCTAAAGTCCCTAATCCAACTTTTAGGTTTATCATGAAATCTAGAACTGTAAAATCACATACATTGGGAATCATTTTCCTCAATTATACCCAATAGGTTCACTAAGAATCAGGATTAATAGTGTCTATCCTAACTTCATGGTATTTGGGTAATATCCTTAAAGCATTATTGAAGGTTTAACGCTATTCACGAGATTCAAATTTCCGTTATGGAACGAACCATAGTGCAACAAATTCATATTCCAACCTAAGCATTATTTCAACTTAGATCAAATTCAAGTATGTCCTTAACCATCAATATCATCATATCGGATCCTCTAGGATTGACACACGGTATAATCACCCCACATTATATATATATATTATATTCTAATACCATAAGTAACTCGGTCCATATCAGATGCCTAATGAGTCAATTTAACTATAAATTTGATTCTTGGAGTATAATTCTCCCAATCACAACTTAAAACATCAATTTCATCGAGGTTTAAAAATCATTTCACCTCAATTATCCTTGCTGTCCGCTCATATCTTTTGGAAAGACCTAGGGATTTACCAACCACTGACCTATCCTCTATTTTATCTATTCTGTTCACATTGAGGACTAGCTTACAAATTTAATCTAGTATCAAGCATCACTAAGGAGGATATAATATAAATAAATAATTAAAGCTCAAACCATACATTACTTGCATTGAGTTGCCATTAAAAGAAATTGAACCTTGGATAAGTTCAGGGGATTTTCTAGCCTCCGCCTGAATTATCATATGGATCTCACCCTGGGCTCCTGGTCTAAACTCCTTTAGCTATTACTTGTATGAGCAATCCTTAGCTAAATGTCGTAGTTCCCAACACAGATAACAGATCTGGCTAGTTAAATCTTGTCCAGTTGGACCGTATCTTCCTGACACACCACCACTTGTTTTACCAGGATGGTATGGCTTGTAAAAATACCTGCATTTTTTGCCTTTAGAAAAATTCTGACCTCCACAACCTCTAGCCAACTTCGACCTTGTATAGTTCCCTCTGGACAATTTATCCTGATCTTTGCATTTTTGTAAGGAACTCTCCCTACCATACACATCCCTATAATTATTACTACTGTTAGAGGGCAAGCTCAACAAGTCATTCTTGGAAATTCAACACTCTTTAACCGTATTGTTAAACATTGTGAAGTATTTAAAAACCAGTTTCTCTTGTAGCTCTAGCTTTAACCCTTGTACCAATATATTAGAGCTCCACTCCTCCACATCCTGATGTCTTAGGTACAAAGAATATCGAGACAACCGAATATAACATGCCAGGTATTCATCAAAACTCTCTTGGTCATACTGACGTATGTTTAGGAATTCTTTTTCTTCTCCAGTCTGCCCGTTCAAGAGAAATATCTTTCATTAAATTTTTGTTGGAATAACTCCCATGTTATCGGAATATTCCTTGCCTACAGAATCAATGCTATGGTTTTCCACCATCTATCCATCTCTTCTTCTAGTTTGCAAATGGCTAACTAAACTTTGATGTAATTGGGGCATATCAGGATTTTGAATATTTTCTCTAGTCTAGATAACCAGTCTTCTACTTGTAGATGATCAAATCTCCCTTAATAAGCAGGAAGTTGTTGTTTATCAAACCGTTTCAATCATATTTAAAGGACATTTACTTTATAAACGAGTATGGGTGGTGGCTCCTGATAAGGTTGCTTAGGTGGATTACATCTCCCTGCTTGCCTTTCAGGGTGTTTTAACCTTTCTTGTCTCTATTGTACCACACGCAGTTCATCTCTAAGATCGTTCATCAAGGTTTGTTGCTATGCCATCTATTCTAGAATTTGTTGCATAAAGTCAGGGCTTTCCTCCCGATTTAGGGTATAATCTCCTTCCCTTATACGTATCATCTTGGTACTTTACTAAATGAGAATAAAGAAGAAATAAGTTCTATAGGAAAACCAGAATCACAAGGGCATTTTTGTCATTTCATAATATTTTGGGTACATAGATATGTCAGATATATCATATAGCAGACATTGATAGTAGTTAAGGAAAACTAGAAACATCACCGAACCAACAAACTACTGTACATCACTTATTTGTCCTTTTTACTTCACATGACATAGTTTACATATAACTTCCTAGGGGGTTACCCATCCTAGGATTGCCCTGGGTTGAGCATACTTAACTTTATATGTACCCGTCCAAAACACAGACACTGGCTCTATCTTCTTCTGACCACCGGTTCCCTGTGACTACCCTCACCTCAAAAGACGTGTCGTCTTTTTTCGGTCACCCAAAATATACTGACTGGGCCTTACATCACTCGTTGTACATGACTTCACTATGTACTAATTCATGTGGTCCTTAAACTAGACAAAATGATCATTCAGGCCCCGCTCGACTATATCATTATTCTTCTTAGCTCAAAATGTTGTATCTAGGGAAAAGTGCATAATTGTATAAATCCAGATCCATTCTGCATATTCCAGCTGCAATGTAACTTGATATTAGTATAATGTATCCATAATATCTATAGGTTTGAGGTACTGGGCTATTGGATTATGAGACTCCTTCAAAGCCTGTAGGTATCCACGCCGAGCAAAATTCTACAACCTCAGATTTGGTCGTAAATTGTATTTCACACTCACTGGTCTGGCTCTGGATACAGTAGTGACACAGAACTTTGACTCTAACTTATCAGATATTGGCTACTCAGAATCTCCTATACACCTTTTCATCATGGACCTGCTCCCCTGGTGTCTGTGTTTCTACAAACTGCTGCTCGTCAGCAATGCTCTGACTTAGGGTATCCTGGTTTACTGACAGTGATGACTTATCTCGCTATGACCATTCTCCGCTCTTTACTGTTGTCAACCTGTAAACAAGACCATATCATTATACTATTCAAATAATGCCAGAACCGCTTTAAGCTATGATATCAAAGCTGTCAACACCCATTAATATTTCGATATGCACAGAGTAATAAAGGTATAGTTCCACAAGCATACAAAAACAACTTAATTATACTTATAAAAGTACTTGTCTACATAGAGAAATCATGCCCGTAGGGTTTGTTACTATTTACTAGTTTGTCCAAAATATCTAAAAATAAAGACTACATATAACCACTAGCTCCTATCTCGGGATCTACACCTATCAATTTCCTGTGTCCACTACCTTGCCCTTGGAGCCATTGGCTTCCATTGGAACGCTTATTATTTATGAAAAAGGGTGAGATTTCAAGGAACCTAATAGTAATATATAATTGATTATATAAAATGCAAAAAGTAAACATGTTATGCTCCATGTTATTCACAAATTAATAAACAATATAATAGCATGTATACATGGGATAGGGGTTCAACCCCCACTATCAGTACACTTTGGTTAGATTGTTACTCTACAAACCAGGTAATAATGCCCTTCTCACACTAACTCCCCCTTCTTGGCAAATTATGTTGATTGATTAAAACACAAACATTGGCATACACAAACATATGAACCATGGCATAATATATGAAGGATAAAGTCACTATCTTAAACCTTTTTCACCTCGTAAAATGAGTCTCGAAGTTCGTGCCAACGACTCAGCTCTAAACTTGGTCTTAAAATTTCTAATGTACAAGAATTAGGTTAAAACCCATTCATGTACTACTTTAGAGACTTCCAAAGTGTTTTTAGTGGTTGTAAGAGTCTATATTGAAAATTACCAAAATGCCCCTAGAGACTTTGCCCAGCCCCTTTGTACCACGTCCGATTGTATGTTTCCTGAAATTTTGACCCGGGCTATTCTTACATATGTTTTGCCTAAGGAATCCATTTCTAGCCTTGGTTTTCACAAAATCACTGTTAAATGACATTTTACCCTTAGTAGCCCTTAATTAGGGTTTCAGGGGTGTTTTGGTCATTTCATTTTCTAGGGCTTTTCTAAAAGATGTGTTCAACACTAACCCTACCTAATTTTTCCTCCTGAACACAAAGGAATCATCATATTATCAAAAATTCAGCCCTAATGCCTCTATTCTTGCTTGACCGAAACATAGGTAAGTAAAAGGGAAAATTGAAATCTTTGATTTTCAACTTCAAATCCTTGTTCCTTTCTACTCCTAATCACTTGATTAAACATTTAAACACCTAATACCCATGATTTGAGGATATTTTGGCAGCATAACCCTTTAGAGTCAACACTTCCCAAATTTACAAATTACAATAAACAAGCCACAAAACAACCAATAACTTCAACAACAACAACAACATCCATAACAAGTATTTAAGGTTTATGAAGTCACCTTTGGTTTCTCTTCTTATTTTCCCCTTGGCTGAAACTTCACCCTCCTCAAACCTTGATTTTTTCTTGCTAAATACATGGAATTATGGAGAAGAGAAGCTTAGAGAAGAAATTACATAAACTAGAAGCTAAACTACAAGAGGAACCACAACTTACCTTGAATTTTCCTCTTCCTTCTCTCTAAAACCTTTAAGCTCTCTTTCTCTTCTCTCTTCTCTTGTGGTTGTCGGTTTTGTGAAGAAAGATGAAGGGGAAATGCTTTTATAAAATATCTTGCATTTTCCCTTGATTTAATTATTTAACAAAATCCCAAAATGTTGTCTTTTGTGTACTTGAATTTATCTATACGTAATTGTGTCCTAATGTGCCATTGAAATTGAACTAATATTTCCTTTCCTTGGTCCATGAAAAATGACGCCTCCTAGCCCATAGGAGAAGCAAAATGGGCTGATGATAATTTATCCCAAAATTACATCATTTGCCATCACATCTTTTCTCATTTTCGGATTTGTGGCAATTCTAGCAGATTTTCTGCTCAAATTTTGCAAAATCACATCTTTATTTGTAGGCATGGGGTTGGAGTGATTCTAAAGGCTATAAAACCCTTATTGAGTCTAGTTTCAAGGACAAATATAGCCTTTAGCCTATTTTAAGCTCACAATTCCCAGAATTTAAGTCTTTAGACGCTGTTCCAAAAAATAATTAGTTTCACTAGGTAAACTTCAAAAATCCATAACTCTTTGCATATGACTCCAAGAATTACCCATTACCTATCAAATTAAAGCGTAGGATGTCTATTTTATCCTATAAAATTTCATAATTTTTGAACATCGTTGGTTCATCCAAACCACATGACAAACTTCCTGGCAACATGGTTTACATTTCAAATTTTCAGTGTTTAATTCCTTTGATGGAGAATTTATAGTCGGAGGCTATTCAAAGTATATCAATGTTCACCATTTTATTCTATTTAATATACCAAAGGTATCAGGAATTTTGGTGACCGAAATTCACCGTGTTACAAATTTTGTCTAGATCAATAAACTTCTAGTTTACTATAGCAACTTTGCAATTTCTATAACATATAATAGAATTGAAATCTTAATCCAACATGACTCACTTGTATTCAAACAATTTCCCCCTCAAGTGTGAGTTATACATATTTTTTTTATTTCTATATTTATTCTTCAATAACCATATCAATTTTTTATTAGTTCTTCATGAACCATATTAATAATATTTCCTTTTTTTTTGTTATGTAGAGTTCTCCAAGAATTGCCACATAGTTTTTTAGGAACTACTATATATTGTTACATCTCTATATAGTTCTTCAAGAAGTATCTTCTTGGTATGTCCAATACATCTTTGTGGAAAAACACTACTCCTTTCATATATATATATATATATATATATTCTAAAACATCACAAAAGACATTTACTGAATTTATAAATTCAACAAAAATTTGAAGAGTTCATAAAAGTTAAAAACAAACTACATAAATATTACGCTATAATGATATATAATATTTAAAGGCTAAAGTGTAATAAAGAAAATTTGAGGGGAATGTGAGGACACGCCATATCAACTTTATACTCCAATATTACTACTACAAGAGCACATTCACTATATAAAACACAGTGAGTACTTAAAGTTGCAAAAGTAGATAAATATCTTAATAAAGTAAATTACTTAAACTAGTAATATGTAAACGTTATATAGCCTTTTGGCCATATAGATATTTATTTAGTGTTAACAAGATTGATGCCTTTGGTTCTTCTATAACCTTAATTGATACTCATTATTTTATTATATATGGCAAAACATTATTGCCTTTATATATTACTTCAAGAGTTGACTATAGATGATGATAGCTATCAAACGTTGTAAGTTTGGAGAATTTCTATTACTTTTCCTATTATATAAATCTCCATAAATATTAGTCTTTAGGACCATTACAAGAATCTCTTCAAATATATTGTGCTATACTTGAACCACTAGCAATTTGGTATGAACTATTAGCCTTCAAGGCTATATTTTTTTCATAATGTGTGTGTGTGTGTGTGTGTGTGGTTGTTATATTGCTCATAAGCATATTAAATTTAGAGATTTTATCTCTTCTTTTGGCAATGCAAATTTCAACAAGTATTAGTTTATAGGACCATAATAAAAATATCATCCAAAACATTTTGTGCTATGAGATATTTTGACATTTACTCATAAAATCATGAATTAACATAGCTTGTACTTGAGCTTCTCATAATATAAGATATTTTAATCATTAGCCATTTGGGCTATATTATTTATGGCTTTCATCATGTAGCCATTACAAATTCAGTTGAGACTTGTGAGTGGTATAATTCTTTTAATGTTATCATAGCAAAATAAATATGATAATTTGTCTTAAGGACTATTACTTCAAGTGACATATTTCTCTTTGAGTAAATAGTCTTCAGGACACTATATAGTACAAATATTTTTCAAAATTGCAAAGCTCTTTTATATCATTTAATGGGATTTAATTAAAGTACCACAATTTTCTTACCCATGACATTTATTAAAACAATAAAGTGGACTTTTACAAAATAATCATTATTAAAAGTGATGAGGTTTTTGGCCATCTAATCTAATGGGCGCTAGCCTTGAAATTATAATATTAATAAATATACAAACCAAATATCATAAACATATAGTCATTTTATCTTACGATAAAATTAAAGGTTTATGGCTTCTGACCATATAATGAGAAAATAAAAGCTATATGGCTTCTAACCATATAATAAGGTAGAAAATGAAAGTTATATGGCTTCAAGCCATTTCATAAGATAGAAAAATAAAAGTTGTATGACTTTTAACCATTTAATAAGATAGAAAATAAAAGTTATATGACTTGTGGTCATACAATTTTAAAATATGAAATCAAAGTACAGTGCTTCTGACTGTAAGATAGAAAAAAAAATTATATAGCTTATGGTCATATTAAAAGTAACAATATCCATAAGATAGGGAAAAAATTGTATAGGAGATTAAGATAAGATAGGAAATTTTTAGATCTCATGTTTTGATGATAACAAAAGAATGGTTTGAAAAGGAAATGATTAATAAACAAGTTTGAACAAAGGAATAACAGGGATAAGCATCACTTGAAGTTAGCATTGGAGTAATGAAGAAAGACGAAGAGAAAAAGCTGAGAAACTTGATCAGAAGCAGTTTTTCTAAGGCATTACTCGAGGAGGTACTCGAGTAATGAGACAAAACTTAAGGTAACCAGAGGCACCTTCCAGTAACCTGCCAACGTTACTCGAGTAAGTACTCGAGTAATAGTGTAAGTATTTTCAAGTTGCTCTCGGCTTGCCAATGTTACTCGAGGAGCTACTCGAGTAACCATATGAAAAACTTCCAGTTGCTCTCGGCCTACCAATGATACTCGAGTAAGTACTCGAGTAACCCTGTTTCTGAAAATGTGTTGCTCTCGGCACTTTGTACCACTGCCAATGTTACTCGAGTAACACATTATAGTCAGTGAAAACTTGAAGTGGATTACTCGAGTAGGTACCCGAGTATGCAGAGATATTTTCAAGGAAAACCTCAAGTCATTACCCGAGTAAGTGGTGCACAAAAAGTAAGTTTACTCGAGTAGGTACTCGAGTAATAAGGTAAGTGCTCTCGGCCTTGAAATCCTGCCAACATTACTGGGTAGAGCATCGAGTAATCAAAAGATATTTAAAGATTTACTCGAGTTGGTACCCGAGTAACCTATGAAGTTGTGAATGTATTACTCGAGTAGGTACCCGAGTAAATAACTATTTTCAAGAACTTAGATTTAGTTTATTCCATGCACTACCCGAGTATTCTTGTATTTGTTCATTGACTTGAAGTTAATTTAAGATTTCCCGATGATACTCGAGTAAGTACTCGAGTAAACTTCATGTGATACTCGAGTAGCTACTCGAGTAAGCAAACCCAGAAAGTTTGAAATCATTCCAACGGTCATTGTTTTGTTTCCTATTTGATTAACTTTTCATTATATTAGTATTCTTAGCATTTCAACAGATAAATAATGAAGAGATCTTACCAAATAAGGAAAGTCAAAAGCAACGCTCAAATGTCACCGACCGCAATGTATGTTTTTCAAAAACTGGACAAGTCAATAGTGGCTGCGCACGCTCCAATGGACATGAAGAAATATGTTCCACCAATCATTACCAACGTATCTATATATATGGGAACATCTGAACAGAGAGACACACAAGAACACACTCACGAACGTATCATCAAGTTCATTACTCTGTTTTTCATTGTACTTGTGATTCTATGCTTCAGTGATTCTTATTTACTCTGTGAGAGAGATATTTCATTCAAACTCAATATTTGTTATTAAGGTAACTTAAGGTTGTAGAACCTTGTGTTGGGATTGAATTACAACTTGTAAGGGGGAGCGAGTGTCCAGGTGTAGGAACTTGTTTGTACTGAGGTGTCAAGAACTCACTGAATCTTGGAAGTTATAGTGAAACTCTCAGAGAAGCTCTGAGGACTGGACGTAGGTCAAAGTGGTTGTGGCCGAACCAGTATAAATCCTGGTGTATACTTCGGTGATATTTCTCCTTACTCTTTCCTGTTTTAATTTCAACGTCAAATTTTATATTTGCAACGAAATTTTTAAGGTCACCTAATTCACCCCCCTCTTGGGTGAAACGCTTGCTCTAACAAAAATAAATAAAGATTTTCAATCTTAGCCATGGGACTTGATGTCTTAAAGAACGGTAAAGTATCATTTTAATTCTATATAATGTCTTTATTTTGGTTGAATTCTATATAATGTCTCAAACAATCCTTTATAGACAAAGTAAGAAAATAGAGAGGGAAATGTTAAAGAATCAAAGCTACATCGGAGCTACACAGAAACATAATAAATATCTATTTTCATCACGTAAAGCAAATCTTTCATAATCTTCATAACTGGAAAAAGGTAAAATTTCTTAAACCTTAGAAAGATAAATTAAATCAGACCACATTAGTATCAAGTTCATAATAAATATTGAAGACAAATAATAAAAGTTTCATTTGTGATTAAAATAAAAGATCTATACACACGGTAAGGAGATTAAAGGGAATACAACAATGTGCAAATAGTAGAACTAGTTCATGATTATATGAAAACACTTTGCAGAATAGTGTATCTTGTTCTGAGACATTTTGATAGAAGAATTGATACAAGGAGATTTGCAAAATTTAACCTTTTAGATCACTTTTGTTGGTATTATATAGACTTTTCCTCCCAAAACAATGAAAAGGGCTCTAATCCTGATAATTAAATTCTGCATCCCAAAAAAAAGAAAAACTCAATGGAGTTAACAAAAAAACATCCATAAGTAACGAGAACAAGATGACAAACTCATCTGGTAGAGTCTCATACTATTAATGTGTTATAAATAAAAGGGAAAGAGGAAAGACGACAAGAGAAAGTGAGAATATGAGAGCAAGAAGGAAGATTCTTAATTATTCACTATCAAGGTGTATATACATTATACATGCCTTCTATTTATAGGCATAATTATACAAGCTCAATAGAATCAATATCTACAAATTTGATAACAATAAGAGATAATTGTGAGATACTGGAGATGCTAGAGATAATGGAGATATATGGATATCCACATAAATATTATATTCATAACAATTAGAATATTGTACTCTAATTTTAATTTTTCAAACAACAAAACTACTAAATTCTAATTTTTGTATAGTTTGAATTTTAAGATTTATACCTTTTAATATCATTCATGTGAAAATTTAGAACTTTAGATTTTCAAAGTAAAATTTAGCTAATTAATTCATACAGATTAAAAAATTAGTTAAAATTGTTAATTAGTTAATCAATCCATATAGATTCTTCATATGTAACAAATATTAGACTATATGTGTAAAAGTCTTCAAAACATAAGTCATTTGTGTGCATATAGCTAAAGATATGTTATAAATAGTTGAAGAAGAGTTGCAGCTGCTAAAAACTATTGTTGAACACTATTGCACCTGCTCAAATTTAAGGTTCCTTTAGCCAACGAAATTTACAAGCAAACTATGTATTATAACAACAGGCTCTAGCTTTTCCAGTTCAGTACTGCTTCTACTTTACCAAGATCTATCGAGATCCCATGCTATAAGACAACATGGCCCAAAATTCTCACTTCTGAAGCCAATACTCACATTTACTTAACTTGACATAAAGTTTTTTTCCCTCAACGTGTTCAATATCCTTCTCAAATGTTGCTCATGCTCTATTATGCTCCATGAGTATACCAGAATATGATCAAGAAAGACTACCACGAATTGGTCTAGGTACAAATGAAAAATTTGATTCATGTAGTCCATAAGCACATCAGGTGCATTTGCTAACCCAAATGGCATTACAAGAAATTCATGATGGCTATATCTAGTCCTCAAAGCAATTTCAAGTACATCTTCTACTTTTCAACTTTGCCATCTCTTTTGGAGCCATTATGCTCCAAATCTAAGATCAACTGCAAACTCCACTTCCCTGTTCATAGGTAATTCGCTAATATCTTTCGAAAATACATCTGAAAACTCATTCACTATAGGGATACTTTCAAATATTGTTCTAACTTCAGATTGCATGGAAAAGAACACTATGTATCGTTGACAACCTTTGTGCAAATATCTCTCAGCCCTAGTTGCTGAAAGAGAGTTAATATTGATTTCTATACTGATATGTAGTTGCAGACTAGGATACAACCTATTCGTATGGGAATCTATGTATACCCAAGCCTAGCCATCTCATATAGTCATATGCAATAAATGAATAATTAGAACCAAAATCATACATTACTTGTACTGAGTTGCCATCAAAAGAAGACGTACCTTGAATAAGTCTAGGAGATTTTATGGCCTCCTCCTGAGTTATCACATGGACCTCACCCTAAGCTCCTGGTCTAGGCTCCTCTAGTTGTTGCTTCTATGGGCAATCCACAAAAGAATGCCCTGGTTCCCAATACTGATAACAGATTCATCTAGCTAGATCTTGTCCATTTAGACCATACCTTGTTGCCACACTACTACATGTTTTACCAGGATGGAATGGCTTGTAACAATGCCAGAATTTTCTACCCTTAAAGGTATCCACGGTCTCCAGCTTGCTTTGACTTTTTGTTATTCCCTCTGAACAATTCACCCTGATCTTTTACATATAAGTGTGGAACTCCTTATGACCCCCTGCCTTATTAACCGTAATTATGATTCAGAAATGCGTAATTAAAAGGAATTAGAGAATAATGAATAGTAGAAGACTCATTTTTAATCTCACCTTCAAAATAGGGTTTTTTTTAAAAAAATCTTTCAAATCCCCTTCTCAAATTTCACATTTCGAATATAATTACCCTGCGTAGTTAAATCACATTTATATATACCAGAGTGTATAACCAAAATCCTGGCAACCCCTGGGTTTCATACACTCACTAAGGGTTTACAGGGCTCGTTCGCCCATTTACAGTTTTCCATATGGGGATTACACAAAATCATACTAAAATTTACATCTTAAATATATATACAGTAATCTCATTCAAAATTTGATAACCAACAACCATTAATATATCCCTACAGAAGTCCTAACCGCCCTTGGTTGTCTCAATCCCTTTGGAGCCACTTGCCCTGGCTGTAGGTTAGTCAATGGAAAGAATGAGATTCAAGAGTATCCCAGTAGTAACAAATCAGTCATACAATATATAAGCACATAGCATGTAAGTAATCATCAGCAGCAATAACAGTAGCAGCACAATAATGTATGGCTTTCACAACAAACGACAGCACTCACGGCTGCATACACAATATGATAGCTTTCTCTGTAATCACAATAATGACAGCTTGTGCTGTATTCACAATAACTATAGCTTGCGCTGTATTCACAATAAGCATAGTTTTCGCTTTATTCACAACAATGATAGCTTTCGTTGTATTCGCAGCAGTATCCGAAATCATCACAAACCATTATAAGCATGTATACAGAGCCTTACATATAGTATAAGGGAAAGTGTCACTACCTGGTTCTTTTCGGGTGTGCTATGGCATAGGTGGTTCACGAATAGGGCAAATGTCGAATCCTATAAACCAAAATCAAGGACGACGAGTTATTACCTATTTCAATTCTTTAATAACTCATAATACTTGGGTTGGTTATCTCTATGGTCATTTAATTAAGTCAACTAAGGAGCTAAAGTAGTCAATTAACCTAAAAGACCAATTTCTAACCTCCAAGTTCAACAATATTACATTATGCCATAACATCTTCAATTTTCGCATAAGTGACCAAATCTTCTAGAATTTTTCATCAAATTTGAAAAATCATAACTAATTATAGAAAAATTGAAATAAGGTGATCCTAAGTCATATGGAAAGCTATTAAAGTCCTTACACAGAAAAAATATGAATCAATACTGTCCATAACCATAAAAATACAGAATTACACGAAATCCCATGCTGCACAAGAATTGCTTCCAGTTTCAACCCCAAACTTTGGAAAATCATAGCTCCCAACTCACAAAACGACAAGACATGAATTATATGTCCATTTTAAAGATTGGCATGTGAACTTTAAGATTGGAAAGTTTCAAAATTTTTAGACACCATTTGCCCTTTTAAAACGTCCATACAAATAGACTGCCCTGTACAGAGTTCACACTGGACAGAATTTCAGTTCACAACACAAAACTCACATTGCAGTTCCTTTCCATTCAAAGTTTCAAACCAATCCCAATAACACCAAGACAAAATATGACAACATTTTCCATACATTACACTATCCAATTCTTCCAATCCAATCACATGAAAATCAGGGCAAAATTTACAAATCCTAAAACTCAATCAATGATCACAATACTTAGGTCAATAAAGAGCTATTACTCACCTCTTCTTCTTTCTCAAGTTTGTTTCTTGATTCCACAACCTTCAAGTTTCCTCAAGCTCTCAAACACCTTCTTTCACAAATCTAAAATCATAGAGATGAAGCTCTTATCACTATGAACAACATTATAAGAGATTATTAGAGCTAAAGAGGTCATCTACCAAGCCAAAAACTCACTTCTTGCTTTCTCTTTCCACCTTGGCCTCAATGAAAATGAAGAATGAGAGAGAGAGAGAGAGAGAGAGAGAGAGAGAGAGAGAGAAGATAAAGATGAAGATAGAGAGATAAGTTTTTTGGCCCTCATTAGCTCTCTTGGCTGACTTTACAAGGAGAGGAGAGAGGGAAGAGTTTTGACACTTTGACCAAATCAATAGCTCACATGATGCCACTTGTCAAGATCTTGTGTCCTCTCCATATGCACACATGAACACACAAACACATGATTCCACCCTCTTAATCAATTGAGCACTAATCAAAACCATTGATCTTTGAGTTACTAATGAGTTTCCTCTTCAGTAACTGACCAATTGGTCGGAAACTTTCCTTTTTCCCATTTTACCCCCTGATTATGGCAATTCTTATTGAATCACCACCAAACACATTTTATTATTCCATTTCACCATAATATGAGCCCTCCCTTATTCCATTTCAATTTAGATGTCAATCCATAATTGAACTTAAATATAGGGTTTAGGCATTGCCCATAACATATTCAAATCACAATTCACATCATATTCTCCAAAAGTGTTTAATTAACAATAATTACATCCACTTTTGAAGTGATTAACCCTTAATCCCATTTTGGGGCATTACACTCCTACTACCAGACACATCCCTATTATTATTGATTTCATCAAGTTAGAAGCTTAACAAGTCATTCTTGGCAATTCGACACTCTTCAACTACATTGTTAAACATTGTATTGATCGGACTGAGGGAGTACTAAATGATCAAAATGAGAGATAATTTAGGAAACCTGACACATATTTGGAAATAACATAAAAATATTGATACAAAGTTATGATTATATTACAGGAATTCCCATAGGGACTTGTTCATAATATTTACAGACTTAAAATATAATAAAAGTTACGGATAACCAACGTCAGCACTTGATTTAGACCAAAACCTTTAGTATTGTAAGATCGGATTCTCTAGGATTGATATACAACATAATCACCACTAATCATGCATCACCATATATCATACCTACAAACCTTTAACATCATGGTGTTACTGAGGATCATTACTTAGCTCGGAGAAACCTCAAACCAATCACTATGGCTCGAGTTTCCATAACCCCATTAAAATGAACTTTTTTAAGTAGTATTCACAGCAACAGAAATGGTTTGGATTAAAGATCAATACTTACCTCATCATCTCCATGCCTCTAATTGTTCATTATGTCATCTAAGAACTTCTAATCAAAATTTGAAACCTTTAATCAAAAGGTTTCAAATTTTAAAGGTGCTTCCTAGTGGGTCACCCATCTCGAGATTTCTCTGGGTTGAGCACGCTTAACTTTTGTGTATCCGTGCAAAACGGCAGATACCAGCTTTATCTACTTCTAATAATGAGTACCTTATGACTTCACTTATCTCAAGAATTGTGCCTGCTATCTCCGGATGACTAAATACTGTGTTTAGAATGCATATCAGTATCGGTATATTTACTTAAACACATACCTTGTAATATGCTCCATGAATTCCATAAAGTTTTCTGTTAGACCCTTCTCTATATCATTCTTCTTCCTGGCCTAAAATGATATGTCTGGGAAGAAGTACATCGATGTGTAAATCCAAACATCGTCCGCATAGTCCAGTCTCTATGGAACTTGCTCCCAGTAGATTGAATCTATATGATCTAAATATGCAAGGTATTGGCCATAGGTGTGCCATACTTCTCAAAAGCCCATAAGAATCTGTATCAAGCATACTCCCATAACCTCTGGTCCGGCCGCAGGTCATATCTCACATGCACTAGTTTGGCTTTGGAGAGGGAAGCAATATAGAACTCAGACTCTAACCCATCAGAGAGTGGCTACTCATAATCTCCTATCAACTCTCTAGGTACTGGCCCGGGTCTTGGTTATGGCTTGTATACCAGTCTGACTCAGACCCACTCCCTAGGTACCCTCGTCTCTATAGAATGCTACCCCTTAGAAATCCTTTAACCCGAGTCACCCTGGTTCACCAACGATGGTGACCTATCTCGCTGTCGTCATCCTCTGCATATAATTCTTGTCAAGCTATAAATAAGACCATATCAGTATACTATTCTAATAATGCCAGAACTACTTTTAGAACTAATACCAAAAATGTCAAACCCCTTAACATTTCGATATTTGTCAGAGTGATAAAGGCACAGTTCCACAGGAATACAGAAATAGCACAAATATACTGATAAAGAGTACTTGTTTACAATACAGGAGTTCCCCTAGGGTTTGAAAATATATACAAATTTTGTCCAGAAACTACCAAAATAAACTAACAATAATCAACAGCTCCATCTTCTTGACCCAAACACCTCAGTTACCAATATTTACCGTTTTGCCCCTAGAGCAGCTAGCTTCTGCTAGAATATTTTTAAATTTGAAAAAGGGTGAGATTCAAACAAATCTCAATAATAACAGACAATTAATCATATAAAAAGGCAACAAATAATTATGCTAAGTACCATATAATGTACTAGAATAAATACACTGTAATAATATTCATCGGTATGTGCACATTTTTTAGGGCCAATAATTATTAGACCCCAAGTCAAGGCCATCTACTGTTAGTCCCCAACTTCCATACCTCAGCTGGGCTTTCGACCACAGAATGAGCAGTATACCCTCTTGGTATTGAATTCTCATAATTAGATCCCCCTTTTAGGGCCATTGGGGTATTAGTGCTTCTCCCCTAGACAGTACTAGTGTTTTTCCAGACTAGTTAGAGAGTGCATTATACATATCATAGAAAATAGCATACACAAAGCATATACAAGTATACATAGTGTGTGAAGGATAGAGTTACTACCTTAGGTTTCCATTTTCATCTCACAACTGTTCCTGGATTTTGTTCCAGCTCAGGTTAACTATCCAGTCCTAAATTTCCAAGTGTTAATAGAAATTTAGTTAATACTCATTCATATACTACTCTAAACTCTTTCAGACTCATTTTACTGGTTATCTTAGTTTAAAATTATAAAATGACCAAAATGCCCTAGGGACCCAGTCTAAGTCCCTTTGTACCCGGTCCAACTGTACTTTTCCAAAAATTATGGCTCAGGCTAATCCTACATAGTTTTGTACGTAGAATTCATTTTTGACCTCAGAATTGTTAAATTCACTACCAGAAGACAGTTTTGCCCTTGGCAACCCCTATTTAGGGTTTTAGGACTCATTTTGTCATTTCACATTCCAATGCTTTTCACACTTCAAGCTTAACATATACCCTAAATAATTTTACCTTCTAAACACAATGGAACCATCAAATTGATGACATTCTAGCTCCTTCCCTTAGTTTCAGTGATGGCCAAAAAATGCACCAAGAAAAGGGAAAATTTAGATTCCATGATTTAACCCCTAAAGCTCCTTCCTTTTCCTCCTAATCACATGATTAACCATTTAATTACCATTTGATCATGATTTGCAGAAATTTTGGCAGCATAACCCCTTAAGGTTTCTTCATCCCAAATTTACCAAAACAACCACAAATCAAGCTAACCATCACAACTACAACATCATATCATCAAGAGAATCAAGGTTCTTGAAGTTACCTTTTGATTGTTCAACTTTCTCTCTCTAGGTGTCCTCCCTCTGTCTCTCTTCCCTTAGAGTTTTGCTTGCTAAACATGATTTTCATGGAGGAGAGGAGATTAGAAGAGGTTCTACATGAATTAGAAGGCTTAAACACAAGAATTTCACAACCTTACCTTGAATTTTGCTTTCTTGAACTCTCTTTTCTCTTGATGTTCTTCAAACTCTTTCTCTCTCTCTATTTTCTTTGCTTTGCACAAAAATGAGAGCTAAGGAAGAGGATGATAATGTTTAAAAATATCCACTTGTGAAATAATATAGTTTATTATCAAATTAACTGTGATTTCCTTTTTGCTTCTTCATCTTTTTACTTGGTTCAAGATGATGAAACAATGCATAGCTAGCTTAAGAGCATTTATTTTTCTCCAATATTTCCCTTTATGGCCAAAATTACCAAGAGAAAAGAGAAATAAAAATTGCTTCTTGAATTTCATAATTATCTCTCATCCATTAATTAATTAAGTACATATTTATTTTTGACTTTTCAAACTTGATTTAACTTGGGCAAGAATGCTCCAAAATTGTATATTTATCTCTAAATATATATATTTTCCCCTTTATTTTCCTTAATTAACCGAAATTAGCTTCAAGAAAATGGGAAAATAATTAATTTTTGTGCTTTATTGGCAAATAACTATTTTGCCCTTACATTTTTGCATTTATTTGTGGTTTCTTCATTTTCCTTTCTTCATGACCAAAATTCCCCTTATTATTGGGCCAAATATTGTGGTATTTTATTCTTCATTTTGAGCTTTAACAATGGGCTTTAGTAATCACCTTTTTGAAAGACAAAAACTTAGCTTTATGCCTTGCTTTAGCCCAATTCTCATGAAAAATGGAAATTTACTAGCTTCTTGAATTCCAAATGCATTAGAGTCCACTATTTTATTCTATTGAATGCCATAAATAATTATAAGGAATATTAGTGAATAAAAATGAGGTGTTACAATAAATATATAATGTCAATCTTATTTTTCTCCTTCCTTCAATATTTAATCTATCCTAATTATTTCATAATTTTCCTCACACTCGGTTTGTCACATTTAATGTTCTCTCTCTTCAAGGTTATTTTAGGAAAAGTGACACACATACTCATCTAATACTACTTGTAAGGCATAGAGACAAGTATTTTTATGGGTTACTATAATCTTTAGTCTTTGTAGCTTTCAGTCATTTTTGTTTTAGTCCCTGAAGTTTGAAACAGGTGTTTTTGGTCCCTCAAGTTTACTTTGTTTAAAGTTTCAAAATGACTTGGAACCAAATTTAACACCGTTAATTGATCTTATGTAGCATTAACACCATTAAACATGCTTATAAGGATACTGACAGGGCAACTAGAGGAAAAATAAATTCTAAAAAATCATTAAACCATCATCAGTCCATCATGGCTTGGCAATGGCCAAGTTTTAATATCCCAAGTAAGGTTGTATGCTTTGTTTTCATTGACATTCTTAATCTTGTGGTACAAAAGAAATTTGAAAAAGGTATGACTGATGACCCACTTAAAGTTGCGATACTTGGGACTGATTCAGAAGATTTTGTAATAGAGGAATGCAAAGCTATCATGGATGCATTGATTCCTTATCTTAATGGATGAATGCAATTTAAATTACTTGATTTGGGTTTTGTTGATAAACCAAAGTTAAACCCTTCTCTAGAAGAACTACCTTCACCTAAGCTAAAAACTTTGCTTTCTCACTTGTAGTATGTCTACTTGGGAACAAATAATACCCTTCCTATTATTATTGCTTTTGATCTCACTATTCAATAGGAGGAGCAATTAGTTGAAGTCTGGAAGGCTCATAAAAGGGCCATTGGTTGGACTATTATTGATATCAAGGGAATTAGTCCCTCTACTTATATGCATAAAGTCCTTCCTGAAGACAAGTATAAGCCATCCATTAAGCATCAAAGGACACTGAACCCAATCATGAGGGAAGTTGTGAAGAAGGAAATTCTTAGATGGCTTGATACAGGCATAGTGTATCCTATGTTTGACAGTTCTTGACTGAGCCCAGTCCAATGCGTCCCCAAAAAGAGCAGTATGACTATAGTGGCTAACATCCACAATGAGCTAATTCCTACTCGTATTGTTACTGGTTAGAGGATTTGCATGGATTATCATAAGTTAAATGTAGAAACTCAAAAGGATCACTTTCCTCTTCCATT
The DNA here is from genome assembly GCA_963210345.1 of Inga oerstediana. NCBI lineage: Eukaryota > Viridiplantae > Streptophyta > Magnoliopsida > Fabales > Fabaceae > Inga > Inga oerstediana. The sequence continues at coordinate 61,788,613 of OY723401.1, read as the reverse complement.
CATTGATCAGATTCTGGATAAACCTACTGGAAAGGAATTCTTCTACTTTCTGGATTAATATTCTAAGCATAATTAGATTGTCATTCCTCTGAAGACAAAGAAAAGACTAATATCACATGTTCATATGGGACTTTTACCTTCTAGCGTATGAATTTTGGGTTAAGCAATACACTAGCTACCTTTCAGAGATTTATTATGGCTATTTTTTCTCATATGATTGAGACACTATGGAAGCTTTCATAGATGACTTCACATTTTTTGGAGATTCATAGTATGAGTGCTTGTTTGTTTTAGCCAATATGACAAGACATTGTGAAGAAACTAACTTAGTGCTTAACTGGAAAAATTTCACTTTATGGTAAAAGAAGGGATTGTGTTGGGTCATAAAATCTCAAAGAATAGCTTAAAAGTATATAAAACAAAGATTGCAGTGATTGAGCAACTTCCTCTGGCCATAAATGTTAAGGGGGTGAGGAGTTTTCTTATCCATGCTAGTTTTTATTGGCACTTTATTAGAAACTTCTCACATATTACTATGCATCTTTGTGCTTTGTTTAAAAAAGATGCAACATTCAAGTTTGATAAAGCTTGCCTTTGAGTATTTGAGGAATTAAAGAGAAAACTTGTGACTGTGCCTATTATGATGGCCCCAGATTGGAGTTTGGCCATCATAGTGATGTGTGATGCTAGTGACTTTGCTGTGGGAGTTGTTCTTAGCCAAAAGAGAGATAAAGTCTTTCATTCAATCTATTATGCCAATCGTACAATTGATGATGCTCAAGAAAACTATACAATTATTGAGAAGGAGCTTCTTGCTATGGTATTTGCTTTTGGAAAGTTTCATTCTTATCTGGTGGGAGCCAAAGTTGTTTTATACCCAAATCATGTAGCTCTTAAATACTTGTTCAACAAGAAAGATTCAAAGGCAAGGTTAATCCACTTGGTGCTTCTCTTATAGGAATTTGATCCTAAAATTGTTGATGAAAAGGGCATAGAAAGTCAAGTTGCTAATCATTTATCTAGATTGAGTACTGATGCTCAACTAGAAGCTGACAAAGCCATTCATAAGACCTTCTTAGATGAGCATCTATTTGTTGTGAGCCATTTTGATTCCCCCAGGTATGTTGCCATTACTAATGATCTGGTTTGTTACATTATTCCTCCTCCCTTGAATTTTCATTAGCAAAAAAAGTTCTTACATGATTGGGAGGAACCATTCTTATTTCATCATTATGCTGATCAATTGATAAGAAGATGTATACTAGAAATTAAGCAACAGGAAATATTAAAGTGTTGTCTTGCTTTTGAGTATGGAGGTCACTTTGGAGGTAATAAAACTGCCATAAAGGTCTTACAATGTGTCTTCTTCTGGCCTACCTTGTTTAAAGACTCTAATGAGTTTGCCTTGAAGTGTGATCAGTGCTAAAGATCGAGAAACATCTCTAAATAGAATGAGATGCCACTTAATAACATGCTTGAAGTAGAATTGTTTGATATTTGGGGAATAGACTTTATGGGACCCTTTTTAAATACTTCAACAATCAATATATTCTTGTGGCAGTAGATCATGGTAAGGTCGTAGTAAAATTCTTGAAGAAGAATATTTTCACTTGATTTGGTGCATCAAGAGCTATTATAAATGATGGAGACACTAACTTTTGTAACTACTAGGCCAAAACTCTCTTGAAGAAATACGATGTTAAGCACAAGGTGGCCCTAGCCTAACATCCTCAAACTAATGGGCAAGTTGAGATTTCTAATTGAGAGATTAAGAAGATTATTGAGAAGACAGTAGGCGTCACAAGAAAAGATTAATCCTTGAAACTGGATAATGCATTATGGGCATATCGGACTGCTTATAAGACACTTATCGGTATGTCTCCTTATCAGTTGGTGTTTGGCAAAGCTTGTCATCTTTTAGTGGACTTAGAACACAATGCTTATTAGGCTATCAAGAAACTCAACTTTGATGCTATGGCTGTGGAAGAAAAGAGACTCTTACAATTGACTAAGCTAGAGGAGTCTCGCTTTAATGCTTATGAAAGCTCTAAATTGTATAAAGAGAAAACTAAGAAGTATCATGATAAGAAGATTATGTTCAAGATCTTTGAACCAAGACAACATGTGCTCTTGTATAATTCCAAGCTGGTGCTATTTCTAGTAAAGCTAAATCTCATTGGTTAGGACCATTCACTATGGTTCATTTATTTGATCATGGTACAGTGGAGTTGGAAAGTAAATATGGAGAGAAATTCAAAGTGAATGGGCAAAGATTGAAGTACTACTAGGGTGGTGAAGGGGACTATCAAACTACTACATTGAACTTGATAGTGGATCTAACATCCCAAACTTTTATTCACCAAAATTTCTTATATATTTATTACATTAAATGGAATAAAATGGTGAATTTTGGCATACTTAAAATAATGGCAAAAGATTAAAAGTAGTGGTTATATAAAATTTGGCTAAGTGTAGACATAAGAGTGTAATTTTGTTCCTTATAAGGCTTCATGTTGTAGCTCAAAGTAAAGAAAGAAATAGCACAATTTTGGCCCAATTCATGTTGCATTGTGTAGGGAATATGTGAAATATGAAGCAAGAAGGCTTTAGGGTGTGAAATGTCAAATTTGTCCCTAAAACCTAATTTTGTGGCTGCAAGGGTATTCTGGTCATTTGAGGGTGAATTTGTCAAAATTGAGGTAAAAATGGATTTTACACGCAACATTATGTAGGAATAGCTTAGTCATAATTTTTGGTAAAGTAAAATTATACCTGGTATAAAGGGATTTAGACTGGGTCGAAAAGGACATTTTGGTCATTTCACACTTTTGAGTCAAGATAACCTACCAAATAAGCTTAGGAATAAGATATGAATGAGCACTAACTCATTATAAATTTGGAATTTATAGGCTTTAACAGTGGCCTAAGCTAAATAAATGATTATTTGATCGGATTAACTAGGCAATAAAAGAGATTTCATATAGTAACTTTATCTTTCATACACTATTTGATTGAATATATGCATTGTGTTGCCATTTTCTGTGATAAGAATTATTTGATACAAAACCTAGCTATGGTGTTAGAAAAGCACAAATACCACTCGATAGTAAAAGCACAAGCACCATCTAGCCCAGTGGGACCTAGCTAAGGCAGTAAGACAAGCACAAAACCTAGCTGTTGTGTGTGAAAAGCACAAGTACCATCAGGTCTGTGGGACCCATCTAAGGTAGTAAGGCAAGTACAGATAAACAGTCATTTGTTCTGGACATTCCAGTAAGTAAGGGTCAAATAGTCATTTCATCCTGAAATAGTGTACACAACATGCCCAATGGAAACAAACATGATTGCAATATGTTCAACTTGTTACATTATATGGTGCATTGCATATTTATTGTTCACATTTTATATGATTGATTGTGTGTTATTACTGAGATTCATTTAAATCTCACCCCTTTCCATAAATTTAAAATTTATTCAGCTAAGAGGAATCTGCTTAATGGCAAAGAGGGAGATACCAACAACTGAGGGTTTCAGTTTGGTCCATATGTTAACATTGGCTATCTATAAATTTTAAATTATCTTTTGGGATTTGTAAATATTTTGAGCAACCTTGTAGGAATTCCTATAATAGAATCAAGTACTTTATATCAGTATGTTTATACTATTTCTGTTTGCCCACTGAACTGAGCGTCGTACTCTGATAAATGTCAAAATATTAAAGGGTTTAATATTTTTGTTATTAGAGAAGCATTATGGTAGTAGCAGAATAATATACTGGTATAGTCTTGATTATATGTTAGTGAAATATGCGCAAGAGGAGGCACCAGAGGAGTATGTCACCACCATCTATAAATCAGGCTCCGGAAAATCAGCGATACCCGAAGACCAATAAGTATTACGATACCGGACTAAGGTTGCTGCCAATATGTTATGAATACTGAGGAAACGGGTATGACCAAGGCTAGTGTTTGGGCCTCACCCTAGACTAGCCTATTAGTAAACTCATCAATGAGGGATATTGAGCAGCCACAGACTGATGAGTCAGAGTCAAATCCATATTCCATTACCAGTTCTAGAGCCAAAACTGTATACGTGCTACATGACCTAAAACCGGACCAAGAGTTGTGGGAGTACATCAAACGCATATACTTGCAGGCTTTCTATGATTGGGACACCCCAGTAGCTCAATATATAGCATATCTAGATGAAGTAGACACATTATACTAGGGTTAGGGATATTTTGATTTGGAGATTCCATATGACATTTGGATCTACATGACGCTATACTTCTTTCGGGATTCTGCATTCTGGGCACGGAAGAAGAATAAGGTTATAGAATAAGATCCAAATGACAATTTCATGGCTTTTATGTAGCATATTAGAAGATATGTAAGGGATTACATGTATCAATATTGATATATGGTCATTACCCAATATCTAGTTATCCGGAGACAATAGGCATGACATAATAAGATGTCGACAGTCACAGGATGTTGATGCTCGGAAGCAGTTTGAGCTGGTACTAGCATTTTTGTATAAATACATTAGGGTTAAGCATGCTCGGCCTAGGGAAATGTGATAATGGGGGACCCCCTGTGAAGCCATATATACATGTTAGGATATGTATGTAAAATAGGTTATATAGCGGGCTATAGACTGTATGTTGTTAAAAGCTTTCCCTAACAGCTATAAATATCTGTTTTGAAATACCAGTGTACCTAACTTTTGTGAAATGACAAATATGCCCTTATGATCGTATGTAAATTACCTCTTCCTTATTTTAACATAGTGAATCATAAAGATGGTAAAAACAAGAGGTAGAGGTGCTGGGCATGATCAAGAAGCTAGACTTGACCCAATGCAGCAAATATTGGGCATGCTAACTAAACAGCGTACAATAATAAATAATCTTAGGGATGAACTACGTGAAGTATACCAAAAACAGAATGCAGATAAGGAGAAGCAAAATAATCCTGGTGGATAAGAAGATGAACGTATACAGGCTAAGGAACCTAAATAGGAGCCTCCACCTAGTCCTATTCTTAAGGGAGACAGTTTGTAGTCATGGTTGACATGGTTTAGTCAACAATAACCCCATGTCTTCTGAGGAAAATTTGATCCCCAGCTAGTTGAGCACTGGTTATCTTGGCTAGAAAAAAATTTCAAAATTCAAGTATGCCCGGACAACATCAAAATTCAGCTGGCAATTCACCAATTAAAAAGGGATACAAATAGGTGATGGAAGAACACAAATGATCTTGTAGGTATGGAATTTTCCTGTGACATGGGATTTATTCTAAGAAAACTTCAATGAGAAATATTTTCCCCTATCAGTTAAAATCAAAAAGGAAGCAAAGTTCCTATTGATACGCCAAGGTGAGAGAGAAAGCTTTAATGATTACTTGGCTTGATTCATCCAATTTTCTCGATATTCTTCTTACCTAAGGTATCGTGATGATGAGGAATGGAGCTCAGATATAATGATTTGGGGATTGAGACCATAATTGAAAGAAAACCTAGTCTTTAAATAGCTTACAAAATTTAACAAGGCAATAAAAGAGTGTTGAATCACAGAGAGCAACTTGTTGAATCTGTACACTAACAGAAATGTGAATAGTAAGAGTGCATTTTGTAGCGGGAATTCTGCCTAGAAATGCAAGAATCAGGAAGTTCTATCTAGGTAGAATAGCAAAAAGTTGTATCAATCTAATCACTGTAGCAATCAAACATTCCTTGAGAATGAACCTGTTGGTGATGTGGCTAGCCACATGATGGCAGGCCATACACAATTAGGCAATAATTTGTTATAATGGTAGGAAATTAGGTCATATAATGCTACACTATAGAAATAGGAGACTTATATATATCCTACTCCGTAAAGTTATTTGAGTTTTCTCTAACAGCTTAAGCTAAGAAGTGTTACATAAGGTATGCTAAGGGTATTTTGTTTTCTGTAGTATCGGCAAAAGCTGAAATGGAAATTGGAAATATACCCATTGCTAGGGAATCCCCTATTGTCTTGTTTAAAGACATAAGCGGATTACTTGAATAGAATTATTGACTATCATTAGACCAGCTTGTGATAGACTTAGTGTCGATGTTCTGATCAACTCAAGCAGTAGAAAAGAATGTGAGAAAAACCCATGGGTGGTGCTAGGATTCATATGTAAGCTTTGGCTTTTAGAGATTAACTTACTGAGTAGTGATTTCTCACAAAATGGAGTCCAACAGATCCTAGTAAAAGAAAGCGGTATCAAGCTGAAAGAGGCCAAGGACTGTCACAAAGTTACTCAATTTTCTTGGTCCAGTCAAATGTTATAGAAGGTTCCTATGAAACTCTATTCTAACCATCTTGACATTGTTATAGCTTTTACGAGAGAACAAAGCATCTTAGTGGGATGGTGAATTTATGTGTAGCTTCTGAGAATTGCAAGAGAGGTTAACATTCACACCAGTGTTGATTATCCCATATCCTAGTATGACTTGTGTAACCCCCTCTGTAATTATATCCGAAATACAAGGCTAAAATGAAATAGAGACCAATAATAATCAAAACTCATTTACATTCCCATCCTTAAGATAGGATTTTCACAAATACATTTTACAAACACTGTAACCTGGTCTCACATTCATATTTTGAATACAATTACTTCGTGAAGATAATTAACATTCATAATATATCAGAGTGCACAATAATAATCCCGGCAATCCCGGGTTCATATCTTCACTAAAGGTTCATAGGGCACATACGCCCTTTACAATTTCTCAAATGGGGATTACGCAAATTTCATTCCAAATACATATCCAAATACACCTCCACAACATATACAACCATATATCCCTCCTAACATATACAACTCTAAATATATTCAAATCAACTACCATTATCCCAAATAGCAATGATAACCAACAACCAAATACAAATGCCCATAAGGCATTCTCACAGCCCCTAGTCGCTTGCTCCTTCCTCGAGCCACTTGTCCTGTCTAAAATGTTGGTAGGGGAGGGTGAGATTCTAGAGAATCCCAGTAGGAAACAGATACCAATATGCATGCAAGATAAGTATTTAATGCATGACATGCTTGCATCACAATAACTCGTGTTCACATAATGATATATCCGCATGCTCAATGTTTCAACAACATACTCATGGTCATAGCATAAATAGAAACAGTGCTTCAATCATTCATATATGTTTCATATAATCAATCAAAGCAATAACAAGCATCAATACACAAACACAAATATCAATACATGCAGGAGAGGTGAGTTCCCTACCCTTTTCTTTCCACGTATGCTCCAGTAAACCATGATCAAGGCAAATACCCAACCCTATAACCAAATCAAGGACATAGGGTCATTCTCTTTTCCAAATTCTCATTTTCATAACACTTAAGGTTGGTTACCATTCATGACCTTTAGGTGGCTAATCAAAGCCTAAACACATGCCTAAAGGCTTGGGAAATACTTGACCAAAGGTCACCTTTTAAAAGTCCAAAATACTGATTTTTGGGGGTTGGCCGTGGCCAGCCTACCCATGGGCCGCGGCCAATGGATGCACAGAAGGTCTTGGGCCACGGTTCATAACCTCTGGCCGCGGCCAAGAAAATTCTGTTTCCTAGCTGAACTTTCAAAAATCATAACTAATTCTAGAAAAATCGAAATGAGGTGATTCTAAAGCCAAATGAAAGGTACTTAAGTTCTCTTTCTAGTAAAAATATGTACCATTACTGGAAATCACCATAAAATCACACAAAACTCCACACTGCCCCAAAACAGAGTTCTGTTTCAATCCCAAATTTTGGACAACCATATCTCACAGAATACTAAATGAAATGACACAAAATATATATCCATTTTAAAGCTTGGGATGTGAAATTTAAGACTAAAAATTTTCACAATTTTCTGAAATCATTTGGTCATTCAAAAAATCCACACAAATAAACTGCCCAAAACAGAGTTCCAAGGGATAGATTTTCCAATTTTCTACCAAAGTGTCCCATGACTCCAAAATTAACAATCAAGCCTATTCTCACATAAATTTTCATAAGGAACACAATGGTAACCTCAAAATGACCAAAATCACAAGCTATCAACATGCCCTATTTTGACCAAAGCACAAAACCAGCACAAAAGGTGCCAAACTTCACATGTAAGCTTCAATGCAATTCTATCAATTCAAAACACTAAACAAGGCACCATTTCCATAACAATAACATACTATACTCCCCAAGACCCTAAATCACGAAAATTAGGGCAGAAATTCCAGAAATTCAAGGCCTAACCAATGGCCACCAAACTTATATGAAAATGAAGCTTTCACTCATCTCAACAACTTTCCCAAAGAAGTTCTTCGGTTCTCCAACTTCTAGATTTCCTTGTTTGCTCAAAACACCACCAATGGAAAATCTAAAACCATAGGATGAAAGCTCTGACAAGAAGAACAACTTTATAGAAGAGCATTTTTCCATTAGAAGCCATTTAGAGGGTCAAATACTCACCTTTTACACAAAATTCTTCCTCTCCCTTGGGCTGCCATGTCTGAACGAAAGAGAGAGAAGGAAGAGAGATGAAGATGATGATGAAGCATGATGGGATCAGATTTTTGTCTCCCAAGCCCATGCCTAAATGTACAAAGAGAGAGGGAGAGAGAGAAATGGATTTAAAATGATTTCTTGACTTTTTCCAACTATTCTCTCACCACACCCACTTGCCAAGTGTCCCAATATCATTGGTTCTCATAAAGCAAGTAACCAAACTAGTTACTCTAACTACACCATTAGCCGTTTAGTTACATATCTCATTTTCCTCTTAGTTAGTAATTAATTTCTTCCATTAATTACTAATTTATGGCTATGCTTTCAATTTCTCAATAATTATGGCATATTAATTAATATAGCCACCAAACCCATAATTATTCCACTTTAATTCGATAATTATCCTCAATAATTACCATTAGCCTTTAATAAAAAATTGGGGTATTACAACTTGTGTGGTCTGTTATGAAGCAATATATGTGGTGTGTAATGATGCAACATTTATGGGTTGTAATGACATAATCTATGCGGTATGTAATGAATTGACCTATGTGATCTATAGTGATATGACATGTGTGGTCTGTGGTGACGCGACCTATATGGTCTATAATAATGTTACCTGTAGTCTGTAGCGAGGCAACCAATGTGGTGTTCCAACTCTGTGGTCTGCAGTGATACAACATGTGTGATCTATAATGTTATGATCTGTGTGGTTTGTTGTGAAATATGTAGGTAGAGATTGGGATAAGCCCCTGTGTAGCAGGGCATAATAGTGGCAAATGCCTCTCAATAGCTGAAGCTTCCCAAAATGAATTACTCTACTTATGTTGTAGAGCTAGCGGTAATTGACTTTGATTTGAAAATATGGTGATTTTGAATATGACCTTATAATATTGATGTTTTTAAGGTGGTTTGTTTTGTATGCTTTGTGACCATTACATGACTATATTGAGAAGCAAGAGATAGAGTCTAGAATATAGTTAGAATACCTAGCGAATTGCGTGACCTGAGTCAGTAAGTACCAGAGTGGTTGTAGCATAGGGATGATTCCTTAAGCAGTAAGACCAAATAAAGACTTAATGAGCACTCTATGCTGTATTGCGATGTGTGCCCCATAAATACTGAATGACTTGAATGTTCTGAATGCTTATCAGATGGGCATAAGATCTAATGGGCAATCTAAGTTGTAATGGGTTGTGTATCACATAAGTACTAAACAGGCAAAATGTGTGAGAGCTGAATAGGCTAAATGTGTTAAATGCTTTCAGATGATTTGTGATGCAAACCTATATATAACATGTAACCCCCTTACGATAATTATACCCGAATTATGAAATTTAAGTGAAATAGAGACCAATAAGGCAAAACAACCTTTATAATCCCTCATCTAAGAAATGGGGTGTTCAAAAAATCAGTTCAAAAACATTATTCATCTGGTCTTACATTCACTTCCGTATATAATTACCTGTGCAGTTATATCACATAATAAATATCAAAGTGCATAACCAAAATTCTGACAACCCCGGGTTACTTGTATATATACACAATGGGTTCAAGTTTCCCAAAATGGGGATTACATATCCAAAATATTATCTACAACTCATATACATAGAGTAATCCCAAAATCCTACTAGATAGCCAACGGTCCAAAATCAAAATGTCCCTACGAGATCCTAACCACTCCGGGTTGGCCGCTTCCCCTTTGAGCCACTTACCCTGTCTGAAATGTTAGTCATTTGGAAAGAGTAAGATTCTAAAGAATCCCAGTAGTAACAAATCACTCATACAATATATAAACACAAAGCATGTAAGTTTAACATGTTCAGCAACAACACTATGAGTCATGGCTCGTGCCACAATCGATAGCACTCATGGCTGTATCATAATGCACTATGCCTGCTTTCACGGTAATCACAACGTCAGCTTTTGCTGTAATCACTATGCCAGCTTTTGCTGTAATCTCAATGCTCGCTTTCACGGTAATCACTATACAACAGCATCACAAGGCATAAAGTATCACAAGGCACAAAGCTCCACAAGACACAAAGCAATATAAAGCTCCATAAGGCGTCTCAATGCATTACAAGGCAGCAGCAACAATAACACAATGCATAATAGGCATACATATAGTACATTTACACAAAATATAAGAAAGGAGTCACTACCTGTATCTTTCCTGACGTTCTTCAGCACAGTGGGCTCACGCGTATGACATATATCAAATCCTATACTAATTTAGGAACAATTGATTAATCTCTTTTCCAAATACTTATTTCCATAATACTTTAAGTTGGTTATCATTTAGAACTCTTTAGGTGACTATTAGAGGCCTAAACATATGGTAAAAGGGTTGAGAGAAACTACCCTGAAGACCCCTTTTTCAAAGGCAAAACACAGATTTTTGGCTTACTCACTCGAGTGAAGATGACCTCACTCGAGTGAGAACGGTTCTCACTTGCAAGTGTTTCACAGTAAGTAACAACAATAACCAGAAAGTGCTCACAACACTCGAGCATGGGGGTTTTGCACTCGGGTAATAACTCTAAAATCACTCAAGTTCTTGAAAGTGCAACACAAGAAGTGACAACCCGAGAGCACAGACAACATCAGAGGGAAAGGCTCACTCGAGCACAACGTCTAGCACTCAGGTGAGAAGACTTCACTAGCGAGTGTCAGAACACACTCTTGAGACTTAGCCAGCGAGTGAGGACCCAAGATGCAGCTTTTAACCAGAATTCACACCTTCACTCGAGTGAACCCATGCTCACTCGAGTGATCACTAACATCACTCGCGGGTTACAAAGTGCACTCAAGCGTCCTTCATGAAAACCTAGGAAAAACACAAAGGGAAAGGCAAAACACAAGGCAGCACTAGAGTGGGTTCCTCCCTCACTCAAGTGAGGCTTATCAGATTGTCAGATCACAGCAACTGAAAGAAATTCCCAGATTGGCCAAAATCACACCCAAAGGTTCTCAAACTCCACATAAAGCTCATACTCACTTAAAATGACACAAAGAACCCATTGGTAACCTCCAAAACACCTAAATACCATTTTAAACATAATCTAACTCGTTGGTCTCTATATCACACACAACACCCAATTTTAATCAACACACCTCCCAAACTTCAAAACTATATCAAATACTCAAAGAACTTCACAATGAACTAATCCCAACATCATCCACTATGAAATTCATACATTCCAAAATAGACATAAACCAAGGCAAATTCTAGAATTTCTCAAACTTATCCAAAAATCACAACATATATATCAAAAAGCATCAAATCCTTACCTCTTCACTTTGTCAAAGTCAGAATCTTGATTTTCAAACTTCCAAATTACTCCAACACTCAAACCACCACTATTCAAAATTCTAAAATCACCACAATGGAGCTCTTAACACTATGAACAAGTTTAAGGAAGAGGATTTGAGCATAAGAGGACTATTACCTACCCAAAATCAAAGCTTTCTCTTTTCTCTTTCCTTGCTTGGTCCACCTGAAATGGATGAAGCAGGAAAGAGAAATGGTGAGATATGGAGGTGATGATGATGAGTATACAACTTTCCCCTTTGCCCATACACCTAGCCGAATAGGAGAGAGAAGAGAGAGGAAAGTGGGTTTTTGTCTTTTAGCTTGATCCCATGGTCCACACAATGCCACATGTCAACATCTTCTCACTTTCACCATGAGCTTACACAAATGCAAAGCATAGGATTCTGACCCATGGTCAATAAATCTAAACCATTGTCTTTAATCTCTAAATACACTTATATCAAATTTACATCATATTTCTCCAGAAGTGTTTAATTACACTAATTACAATCAATATCAAAGTCATTATCCCTTAATCTCAAATTGGGTCATTACATAACACCCCATTTTTCTTCACCAATATGTCTTGTAATTATTGATGGCATTTAATGAAACAAAATGGTGAATGTTGATGCATTTGGAATGCCAAGAACACTTTTGATAGAGGTTACATGAGAATTGGGCTAAAGCAACACATAAAGCTAAGTTTTTATCTTTCAAAAAGGCCATTACTAAAGTCCATTATCAAAAGCCCAAGATGGAGGATAAAAGAGCACAATACTTGGCCCAATATTATAGGGAATTTTGGCCATAAAGAGAAGGGAAGGAAGAAGGCTCAAATTAAATACAAAAATGTAAGGGAAAAATGGTATTTGCCAATAAAGCACAAAATTAATTATTTTCCTACTTTCTTGGAGCCAATTTTGGTTGAATAAGGAAATAAAGGAGAAAATATATATTTAGAGATTAATATGCAATTTTGGAGTAATTGTGACCAAGTAAAATCATGTTGGAAAAGTCAAAAAGTAACATGTACTTAAGTAATTATTTAATGAAAGAGATTATGGGAAATGCAAGAAACATATATTATTTCCCTTTCCTTTTCTTATTTTTATCCAAATGGGGGAAAATAGGAGGAAAAATATTTACTTGGACCTTAACCATACCATGTGTCATTATCTTGAGCCAACTAACAAGATAAAGTCATAAAGCAAAATGCACATGGTGAATCAGCCTTAAAATATATTATTTTGGGAAATAGATGAAGCAATTGAAGAGGCTAATTTAGTTCATTTGGGAGCCCATCTTGGTGTCATTTAGTCAAGAAGAAAGGGAAAGAATTATGTCAAGTTAAACAAGGACAAGCCCAAAGCAAAACATATGTCATAATTCCAATAAAATAATATATCTTTAAGGACATGTATGAAGATATGTTATTAAGAGCTTCTCATATCTTTCCTAAGCTCATTTTCATCCAAAGCAAAGAAAATAGAGAGAGGAAGAGAGCTTTAAAGAATAAGAGGTTCTAGAAGGCAAATTTCAAGGTAAGTTGGTGAAATTCAAATGTTCTTGCCTTCTAACTTGTGTAAAACCTCTTCTAATCTCTTCTCCTCCATAAAAATCATGTCTAGCAAGTAAAACTGCAAGGGAAGAGAGAGGGAGGAAGGATGACCTAGAGAGAGAAAGCAAAGAATTATGAGGTAACTTCAAGAACCTTGATTCTCTTGATTAATATGTTGTTGTGGTGGTTGTTGTTGTTATTGGCTTGGTTTGTGGTTGTTTTGGTTGTTTTTGTAAATTTGGGATGATGAAATCCTAAGGAGTTATGCTGCCCAAATTTCTACAAATCATGTTCAAATAGTTTTTGAATGGTTAACCATGTGATTAGGAGTGAAAAGGAAGGTGTTTAAAAGGTTAATTAAGAAAATCACATTTTCCTTTCCTTTAGTTATGTCTCAGCCAGACCTAGATCAATAAGTTAGGGCTGGAATTTCATTAATCTGATGGTTACATTATGTTCAGAAGGGAAAATTGTGTAGGGTTTATGTTCAGTAGAAAGTGTGAAAAACAATGGAAGGTGTAATGACAAAATGAGCCCTAAAACCCTAAATAGGGGCTGCCAAGGGCAAAATTGTCTTTCGATAATGAATTTAAAAATTCTGAGGTAAAAAATGGATTCTACATGTAAAGCTATGTAGGTTTAGCCCAGGTCATAATTTTTGAAAAAGTACAATTGGACCGGGTCCCTAGGGTTATTTTGGTCATTTTGCAGTATTAAACTAAGATAACCAAGAAAATAAGGTTAAAAGAGTTTGGTATAGTACATAAATGATTATTAACTCAATTCTTATAAAACTTGAAATGTTAGGATCGGACAGTTACCTTAAGCCAAAATAAAATTCAGCAATAGTTTGTAAATAGAAAAGGGACTGAAAGTAGTAACTTTTTCTTTCATACACTATATGAATTTGTATATGCTTTGTTTATGTCATCTTCTGTAATATGTATGGCCCATAGTGCCTATAGGTACATCGATACACAGTGCCTATAGGTACACTAATATGGCCGATCAGAGGATTGAGGTATAGAATACGTAGGGGTTGCAACAGTAGTTAGCCTTGAATACATTTTCATCTAAACTGAATTATATGTTATTATAATATTGCATTATATGGTACTTGGCATATTTATTTATTGCATTTTCTATGAATGATTGTGTGTTACTACCGAAATTCTTTTGAATCTCACCCTTTTCAAATTTAAAAATAGTCCAACAGAAGCTAGCAACTCCAGGGGCAAAATGATAAATATCGACAACTGAGGTGTCCGGGTCAAAAAGGTGGAGTTATTGGTTATGATTTGTTTATTTTGATAGTTTCGAACAAAATTTGAATATATTTTCAAACCCTACGGGGAGACTCCTGCATTGCAAAGAAGTACACTTTATCAGTATATTTGTGCTATTTTATGTATGCCTATGGAACTGTGCCTTTATCACTCTAGCAAATATCAAAATGTTAAAAGGTTTTGACATTTTTGGTATCAAAGCTAAAAGAGGTTTTGGCATTAAAAGGTCTTGTTTATAGGTTGACAGGAACGATGCGCGGAGGACTGAGACAGTGAGATAAGTCACTATCGTCAGTGAACCAGGGTGCCCTAGGTCAGACGATTCCAAGGAGCAGCATTCTATAGAGATAAGGACACCCAGGGAGTAGGTCTAAGTCAGACCTCTATATGGCCCACAGCTGAGACCCGAGCAAGTACCCAGAGAGTCAGTGGAAGATTTTGAGCAGCCACTCTCTGATAGGTCCGAGTCTGAGTTCTGTATTGCTACTCTTGAAAGAGACAAACTTCAACCAAGAAAGGGTAAATTAGGTGATGTATTAAATTTTTTGATGTTACGATGATATGAAAAATGGATGAAGTAAGAGTAAAGATGATAGAATCAACACACAGAGATTTATACTGGTTCGGCGAAATACCAAGCATACGTCCACTCCTCAGAGTTCAAGACCTACTAAGATTTTAACTATTCTTCTAAGATTCAGTGGGCTCTCAGAACTGCATAAGACAACAATAATCCTTATAGGGACTACGAGCAAAAATATTCTAAAACATAGAATTTTCTCTCCCCCTTTCAACAAGTCTTATGTGTAGAACAATCCCTATAAACTTTTTCTACTGCTTACGTGTACATGTCTTATGAGCAGCAACATTCTCTCCTGCTTACACCCCTATAAGCCTTACAAGTAGCAACATTCTCTTCTGTTTTCACCTTGTAAGTCTTACGAGCAGAAAGTCTTTCTAGAGATTTTCTCAACTGCTTCCCCTATAAGGAAATCTACCCTCTCAAGGTCCCTTTACTTTGAGATCAAATGAAATTATAATTTGAAAGTGTATATAGACTCCCTCACATAGTAAATATAATACTCACTGAAGTACAATATGAATACAGAACCTTTATAAGTTTTTTTATATATGCTTACATGTTGTGTGTTCTCTTTTGTTAGTTTTCGATGCTCTGTATTTATAGTAAGTCTGAGTTTTTTGTTATTGAAATGTCCGTTGTGGAGCGTAGTGTTCCGTTAAGAAGCAGGATGTATTCGTTTGAATTCATAGACAGTCTCTCATGGTAGGTTATCAGCACATGTGTGAGTTGGCACATATTCGTAATTAACCATCCACATGCATCTATAATCCAAATGTTCAATAACCTGTTTCACACTTGAAATATTTGTTAGTTGATGCTTAGGTATAATAATAGGTGAAAATATAATGAATAAATAACTTTTAATCATATTTGGATTGTTCACTGTGAGTCTGATGCATTTTTGCTTCTGTTGGATCAACACTCGAGTGTCTTGTTCTCACTCGAGTGCATACATGAAATTTATCACATTCACTTACATGACTTGCAAGTGTAGATAGAGAATGTTAAGGAATTTTAGTTTCTTACTCGAGTGCATGACATCTCACTTGAGTTCATCATCATATTTCTCCTTCTACCTTAGCCTTTGGACAGCACTTCCATCAAGATTAGCAAGAGTGAGTTTTCTTACTTACAAGTGTACTGAGCTCTCACTCGAGTATGAATGGTCTCACTCGAGTGCATATGTATATTGTACTATGGACTTGAGCTTTTGGAGAACATTTGCACCATTTACTTCAAGAGTGTGTTTTTGCACTTACGAGTATGACTGTACTTTACTCATGTACAGATGTCTCACTTGAGTGTATGAGCATGTTTTACTTATGGTTTATCATTTGCTCAGCACTTTCACCAATATTTGAGAGAGAAAACTTTTACAATTGCAAGTGTTGGGTCTTCGCTTGAGTACAAGAGGTTATGCCCAAGTGTACTTTATGTTTTCTGATAATCTTACTCTCGAGACAACACTTGAATGGTTTTACTTTCAGGACTCAAGTACATTTCTTGCTATCACTCGAGTGTTAAGTTCCTCACTCAAGTGCTACTGGTAAAAACTGCTTATAACTTGCCATTCTATGAACACTTGTGAGTGAATTCATGCTCGAGTGCAAACCTTGACATCACTCGAGTGCCATACTAAACACTCTAGTGTTGCTCGATTATTTCACTAAATATCAGCTCATATAAAAAACTCTCAAGGCCATACTTCCTAGACTTGAGTGTAAGGTCATTCCTCACACAAGTGATACTTTAAGACTTGAGTGCATCAGTGAAATTTAATAGCAACTTTCTCTCAACTTGTGAAATGCATTTGATAACCAATTTGGATCAATGTACATACTTTCAAAACTTGAGTTTCTTGTCAAAATACTTAATCATATTTTGTTATCATCAAAACATAGATTCTAGCATTCTCCCCTTTTTGATGATGGTAAAACCTTTGTGATGGGTTTTATGACTTAATTCGATTGAAATGTATTGATAAAACTTACTTGATTCTTAAATGCATTTACAAAGTTGTTTGACTTATTTTTGCACTTTTGCTTCAACAAACTTCTTGCAAGACTTTCAAGGCTACACTTATGATAAAAATTAGTCATAAGATCACAAAAATTTCATATTGAACTCAATGAAAACATATAAACCATGAATATTACAATAAATTCATTGATAAAATGAATAGTATATTGTCAAATTTTAAAACTACCCTAATACAACCGTAAACTCCCCCTTAATATAACCAACAATCCAAAAAGCTTAAAAGACTATCACATATTCTTCTCCCCCATTTTATCTACATTAGAAGGAGGGGACTGAGGAAAAGTGATATCGTATGGCTGAGGTGGAGTATACAAAACCATAGTATCGGTAAGATCAATAAGATCAGACACAAAAGGTGGAGATGATGGTAGAGGATGATAGAGCTCAATATTATATCTTTTTATTAATTAATCTTAGGCTTTTGTAGGACTTAATTGAATATTTTAGGCATAAATTAAGTATTAATGTGAGATTTTAGTGAAAGAATAATTTGAGAATTAAAGTGGTTAAATTGTTATATTTCTAATTAATATTTATTATTCCCATTATTTCTTTAATTGTGAGTAAAGATATTACCTTTGTGAATCTAATTTTGTAGGTGATAATGTGGCACAACTTGAGTGGTCAAGGTCAAATATGTTATTTTAGAGCTTAATGAAGAATAATAGTGGAACATCACAAGTACATAATTTATTTTCACATTTTCTCTAAGAGGAGATTAAATAAGTAAGGGCCTTGTTTGGTGGTTATAATTTTGTACCTGTCATAAAACATATTTTCACCACTTCATCCAAACAAGACACAACTTACCTATTTAACCTAGAGAGAATTGAAGAAAGATTGAAGTGGGGACCATTGTCTATTTGGTGAGTGGTAGTTGTGAAAGAAATAAGAGGAGAAGAGTGAACCGATGGGAATAATGGAAAAAACCTGCTGAACCGATATGGATTAATTGAAAAGAAAGAGGAGACCGAATAGATAAAGGAAGTGAGAAGCAAGATGGAGCATTAGTAGATGCTGGACCAAAATGGCACAGAAAAGGGTTGATTGGCTAACCGAATTGAGAGGTGAAGAAAGAAAGCTGACTGAGATGAATGGAAGAAAAAGGAGCAGCCAAAATAGCTGAATGAAAAAGGAGGAGGTGTTGACCGAATAAGAAGAGTGAACCGACTTGATTGGAGAAGAGGATTGTGAATTGTGGAAGCTAGACCGAATTGATGAGTGCTGACCGAGATTGCTGGACCACGTGAAGGAGGGCATCAGCGAATGAATAAGGGGGAGGCACGCAATATTGAAGAGAGAGCCGCCACTTGAAAAAGGGAGAGATTGCAAGTATGAAAAGGGAGAGAGAAGACAGCACCGAGAATGGAATAAATGAGGTATTGCTGGGTGTGAAAAGGGAGAGACACGAATTAAATAAAAGAGGAGGATGGTTACGGTTGTGTAAAAGGAGATAGAGAAAAGGAAGCATGTGATGTAGCTATGAAGAGAAAAAGGGGAATGACCGAATAGAAGAGGAGGCTGCTGCAACTTAGTTCTCCGTGGCTGCTTGTTCATCCTTTCTTCAAGCTTCATTATCTTTCTCTTCCTCCATGAGTAGCTAACGTGTTGGTGATTTCCTTGAGTTGGGTAATGGTTTGAGCTTCTAAACTTCAATGGAATTCCTTTAAGCTGTCTTTCTATTTCATAATTGTATGGCTTGGTAAAGTATATGATTTTGATCTAGATTGGTCTATTCTAAGTGATTAAACTTGGTGGTTGGGCTAGGAGTTGATTAATTATGCTTTGTATGATTCAAATTAGGAGTAGGTTGAGTTGTTTATTCCAACTTGGTTAAGTGGATTATAAATGACTAAACTGAATGCTTTGAACTTTTGTAATGGTAATTACTAGCTAGAATTAGAAGTTGATTATTCATCTCCTTGAGTCTGAATTATTTGGTGGTATTCATTTAATTGCTTCGGTAGAATGAATTAAATGATTATTACAAGTATGGAGCTAGTGGTAGCTTAGTTTCATCCTCTTGACTCATTATGGAATTCATATCATTAGCAAATAAGGAAGACTAAAACCTCAACTCAAGGGAATCCCACTTCATCATTATATTAGTTAATTGAATTTATCTTGTTGTTAGTGTTAATTCCAATTTCTTTTGCTACTTTATTTTAAAAACTGAAAAATACAAAAATATTGCTTTAACTTAGATTACTTCATTGGTTTAAAAATCAAATTCTCAAAACAATTTCTCACAACTTAAAGTTTTTTTTATCACTTTAGTACTTAGAAACTTGGAAATTAATCTCCTCACAAGAACGACCTAGGTTGAGCTACTACGCTACATTTTCAAACCTAGTTTTATTTTGTGAATTCACACGACTTGGGTTCGCCAAAGGAACAGAAGGTATAGGTTGTGATGTGGATGGTTGATCAAAAGTGACACCAACTGTGGTAGTAGTAATAGGATCAGTATAAGTGAATAGCATATGAGCCTGAGTCTGGGATGGTGAGACAGAGGTGGTTAGTATGGATGTAGTAGAGAGTAGAGGAATATGTGGCTGAAGAATGGGAAGATGAGTGTGCAAGAATGTCTCCATTTCATTAAGTATCCTCATATGTTCTTCCTAAGTCTTAAACATCAAGTCAAAGTTGAGATTGGCCTTATCTATCAACTTGGTGCCTTAGGACTCCATCTTGTCAACCAACTTCTTGTATTCTACAAATATTTCCTTCTTCAAGCAGGCAATAGCTTGGTTGATCACTCCTAACACACATCCATGAATTGAGGCACCAAAGAAAAATGGAGGAGGAGAAGGAGATCTTCCTCTTGATAAAGATTAGGCCTCATTGCCCCTTGAGGGTATAGGCTTTCTCTAAGATGTAGCCTGTGCTTTGTTGATTAGTAGAGAGATCCCTATGTGTGTCAACTGGGTTCATCCAAAACGTGGAATCGTCATCATCCCATTGCCATCTGGGTGTAATATATTGTTGTGCTAGAGGATTTGAGATACCAACTGTGGATAAGGAATGGTGGTGGTTCTAGTTGAGGAAAACCTAAACCTTCTCATCTCATTAAAGATCATCTCTCCAACATTCCTCCTATGTCTGGCCAAAAATGATTCCATAAGGTAGTAGTCTCTCTAGGAGAAGTGGGTGAATTTTTTGGACTTATTTATGATACTTTGGGTCTATATGTAAAAGAGGGCTCGGTAAGAGTAGGGCATTGTAATAGGCTTGAAGTTTAATGGCCCTACTAGTTCTCCGGGTCTCAATAACTGGAATATCTTGGTAGGTGTCTAGTTTTGTTTAAGGTCAGATGGTGGTAGTATATCTGGTGTTGATAATAGAGGGGGTAATCATGATAGGTTGGCCTCTGATTGTGGTAGAAATTTCCTCCTTAATTAACTCACCATCTTAAGACATGAGGTTCTTTACCTTCATATTATAGTAAAAAGTTCTAACAACACTAGGTGAATATGGTAGTTGTACTATTAGCCAAGGTTGATAATACTCTAGATATCGTTGGAAGTTAAGGCCACAATAAGTATATAAATAGTCCAAGTCCACAAATACAACAAGGTAGAAACTACAATGAGCAAATTCATTATCGTATACCTTTTGGTTGAAAGGCGCAATTCTCATAGTCTTAAAGCCTTCAGGAGGGACCAAATCTAGTTCTTCTTCCTCTAGAGCATGAGAAGTATATGGTACTCCTAAATGTGAACTAGCATGACTGAACTGTCCAACATGATAAGATGTAGAGGCACCAGCTTGGAAGGCAATCTTGCCGACCAAGGCATCCAACTTTGAATTTTCCATTGCCTATTAGAGTTGCTTGTTGAATAAACTATCAAAGGAAAACCCTTATGGGACATCTTTGGCTTCTTTCTTCCCTCTTCCTTTCACTTCCTACTATTTTGACCGAGTTATAATCAGTTCTTTGCAGGCCACACCCTTAGTCTTTTATGTGGAGGTTGAACATCTGTCACCTTTGGCCTAGGAAGCTTCTTCTTCATAGGAGTTGCTTTCTTCTTGGTAGCTTTAGGCTTTGGAGAAAGAGGAGGTGTAGGAGTAGGTATTGGAGATGAAGTTATAGTTGGGGTCGGTGTTGCCGACTCACTGAAGAGTTTAGAGACCAAATCAAATGTAGAGGGTGAAGGAGAAGTCTTTTTTGTCACTTAAGACACTTTAGTATGCAACATTGTGAAGAATTAGATAAAGAAACAGAAAATTTTGAGAGAATTTGAGTTACAACAATTTTAGGGCTTGGTGAGGGATTTATAGGTGTAAATTTGACATTTTGAGTGAATTGGAGGGTTGCAAATAATGATTAATGGTAGTGGAAGTGTAATATCCTGGATTGTAATCAAGGATTAATAACTTCAAATGATGTGATTAATGTTAATTGAGCACTTTTGAAGTATATATCGTGCATTGTGCTAATCAGGGGTAAAACGGTAAATTTACCGACTGACTGGTTAGATACCATTGAGAACACTCCTTAGTAATCAAGATTAATGGCTAAGATTGAAAGATCAAGAGGTGGAATCTTGTGCATGTGAATCTATGTGAAATCATGGAAGGGAGAAGGAGATGGTGCCAAGTGTCAAACTAAGGACCCTTGGATTGAAGTCAAATATTCAAACCATTTTTCTCTTTCCTCTCTCCTCCTATACGGTTTATGTGTGTATGTGTGAGGAAAAGTGATCATCTTCATCAATATCTCTCATCTCTCTCTATTCTCTCCATTTTCGCTGAAGTTGAGCAAGAAAGAGAAAGAAGAAGGCTTAAAGAAAGGTGAGAAGTTGTCCATGAATGCTCAATTTACTTTCATTAATGTTGTTCATGAGGTTGAGGGCTATACTTCTATGGTTTCAGAATTTTGGTTGGTGAAGTTTGAGACCTTGTGGAAATTTGGAAGTTGGAGAAGTGAAGAATTGGCTTTAGGAAGAAGAAGAGGTAAGAATTAGAAGCATTTTGGTATAGTTGTTGTAATCATTGGTTGGGTCTTGAGAATTTTGGAATTTGCCCTGATTTTTGGTCAATTTCGAAAAGCATGATTTGGTTAGTGTTTAGTGTGGAAATTAGTGTCATAGAGTGCCTTTGTGTATTTGGAATTGGCTTGGAATTTTGGGTTGGAATGGATTGCAATGTGTGTGTTGAATGGAGATGTTAAGGTGACATGTGGTGATTGTGGTAGAACATGCTCATGGATAATGAATATGGTCATTTTGATGGCTCCAATGTGTTCCTTGAGCCAAATTGTGTGAAGATAGTATGTGATTTGAAATTAGGGACCATTGGAAACCAATTGGTAAAATCTAGAGAATCTGTCCAATGTAAGTCTGTTCTGGGCAGTCAGATGGTGTGGACGTTTTGACTGGGCAAATGATGTTGTAAAATTATGAAACTTTCCAGTCTTAAATTTCACATCTCAAGCTTCAAAATGGACATAAATTTTGTGTCATTTCGATTTTTGAGCTGTGAGTTTGAACTGTCCAAAGTTTGGCATCAAAACTGGACCCTGTTTTGGTACAATGTTAGGTTTTTGGTAAATCTGGACTTTTGTGGTGATTTCTAGGTATGGCCAATATTTTTCCTTGAAAGAGGACTTGAATAGCTTTCATTTGGCTTTGGAATCACCCCATTTCGATTTTTCCTGAATTAGTTATGATTTTTGGAAGTTCAGCCAGAAACTGGATTTTCTTGGGCCGCGGCCCGTGGAGTTTGGGCCGCAGCCCAAATGTTTCTGAGCGCTTCTGGACAGCTTTGGGCCGCAGCCCAAGGATTCTGGGCCGCAGTCCAAATGTTTCTGGGCATCCTTGGGCCGCAGCCCACGGATTTTGGGCCGCGGCCCAACCCCAAAAATTTGTGTTTTGCACTTTTGAAAGGTGGTTTTGGGTATAGTCTTTCCCAACCTTTTGGGTATATGTTTAGGCCTCTAATAGCCACCTAAAGAGTCTAAATGACAACCAACTTAAGTACTATAGAATTAAGAACTTGGAAAAGAGATTGATTTATGTCCCTAATTTGGTTTATAGGATTCGACATTTGCCGTCCTCGTGAGCCCACTGAGCCAGCAAACGTCAGGAAGGAACGAGGTAGTGACTTTTCTTTTGTACCATATATGATGCATTGTATGTGTGTTATATCGTTGATTTGTAATGAATTCGTATGCTGCGACATCTGTGGATTTGTGTTAGCACTGTCATTCCAATAGTCCCTGAGTAGCTAACAACGGTTCGGGTTAGGACGGTGTGCCTTCCCGGCGGAGAAAGGGGATGAGGATGAGGTGTGATCTATGTGGTTATGTGAGCCGAAAGGCTATTTGTGGCGGCCGACGGGCCATTTGTGAAAGCCGAATAGCTGTATGGGCTATAAGGCTATATGTATGCACTGCCACGCCAATAGTCCCTGAGTAGCTAACAACGGTTCGGGTTAGGACAGAGTGCCTTCCCGGCGGAGAAAGGGGATGAGGGTGGAGTGTGTTATGTGCTGCTGCTGCTGTATGATGATTTGCTTACATGCTATGTGCTTATATGTGGTATAAATGCTTAGTTACTACTGGGATTCTTTAGAATCTCATTCTTTCCTTTGAACTAACCTTTCAGACAGGGCGACTGGCTCCAAGGAGAAGCGCGTAACCCGGAGCGGTTAGAGCTTCCTAGGGACATTAGTTTGGTTTTGTGGTTATTCCTTTTGGATAGGGATTACTGTATAACACTTTGGTATGTAAATAGTTTGAGATACTGGGTTCTGTAATCCCCTAATTAGGACTTGAAACTTTATGTCTATATAGATGAACCCGGGGTTTGCCGGGATTTTGGTTATACACTCTGTCATACTTAAATGTAGATAAACTGCACAGGTGATTATATTCGATAATTGAACTTGAGACCGAAAGAGGAATGAAGTTTTGAAAATTTTGTAAAGTCCCGATTACTAAAGGGAGTTTCAAATGAGTTTTAAACTATTCGACGGTCTCTAATCTAATTTAATTACTGAATATCGAATTATACTTACGTGATTAAAGTCAGGATGTTACAGGAAGTGTCTGATAGTTAGGTAACGGGTGAATCTGAGGGGTTATGTGTTTCAAGTGAAGAAAGAACTTTGAGTGAGATGAAAGAGTGTAACGGTTTGAGCTTCGGACCTAATGATATAAACCCTCGACACTCGAGTGAAATGACTACACACTCGAGTGTTCATGCTTATACACTCGAGTGTGACTTTGTTACACTCGAGTGTTATAGCAGAAATTTCATAAAAGAAATTTAGATGCATACTTGGTTTGAGTATTATGTGTAGACACTAAATGAATCTTTCTTCCTTATATATCTTTATACTCAACTCCTCCATGATCACTTGAGTAAACTATGCTTTAAGTTTCTCTACATTTGTACCTACTGCACTCAAGTGTTTTTACTACACTTTCAAGTGTGTTCTTCATGCACTCAAGTGTAACTACATCTCACTCGAGTATGTGTTAGCACTCTTGATGGACTCGAGTATGCCCTTAGAGTTTCTACACTCTCTGTTAATCCCTATTCTACAAGCTAGAAACAGAGCATATGAATCAAATATGTACTCTAGTGTGCCTTGTTGCACTCGAGTGTTATGCCTTGCATTCTAGTGACATACTTCTATTTCAAGACATTCCTGCAAAACAAATTTCTATATACTTCGATGCTTAAGTTAGAATAGCAATCATCAAAACATGTACAAAATATATAATAATTAACAAGAAAATCTTACAACTCATTAGGATTAACCATTCCCAATTCTCTTTGTATATGTAAAAGTTGATCTTTAGCTATCAGTTTTGTGAATATATCAGTGAGTTGAAAATGTATCAGAATGAATTCTACTTTGACATATTTCTTTTGAACATGATCTTGAATGAAGTGATGTCGGATATCTATCTACTTGGTTCTTGAATGTTGTATAGGATTCTTGGACAAGCGTATAGTACTGGTGATGTCACAGTAAATAGGTATCTCCTTCAAATAGATTCCCCAAGTCCTGAAGTTGTTACTTTAACCATATTACTTGAGTTTGCTTCAGCTATATATTCAGCCTCAGTAGAAGATAACAAAACAGTGTTCTGCTTCTTGCTAAACCAGGATACCAGAGAGCCTCCAAGAACTTGACATTATCTACTGATACTCTTTCTGTCAATTTTGTATCCTTCATAATCTGAATCTAAATAGGCCATTAAGTATTCATTTCCTCCTTTCGGGTACCATAGCCCAAGTTCTACAGTGTCTCCTAAGTATTCACAGTTTCTGCATGTGATACCTTAAGAGTAGATTTATACCTTGCACACATTTCAATGCTAAATTGAATATCTAGCCTGCTTGCTGTTAAATAAAGTAATGAACTAATCATTCTCTATATTTAGTAATGTTGAATTTAGTGTCTTTTGCATCGGCATCCAACAGTATGGCAGAACACATTAGAGTGTCAACTCCATTAGCATTTTCCATTTTGTACTTCTTCAACAACTCCTTCAAATATATGGTCTAAGATACAAAGATCCCATTTCTTCATTACTTGATTTGTAGTCCAAGGAAGAAGTTTAGTTCATCCATCATGGACATTTCAAATTCTCCTTACATAAGCTCAAAGAACTCTTGACACAGTGATTCGTTAGTAGCACCAAAGATTATATCATCAACATATATTTGAACTACTAATAAATCATTCTTGTTATGTTTGATGAACAGTGTTGTATCCACTTTTCCTTTAACAAAGTTTTGATCAAGAAGAAATTTGTTTAGTCTCTCGTACCATGCTTTAGGTGCTTATTTCAAACTATATAACACTTTCATGAGTTTAAAAACATGATCAGGTTTTGTGTCATCTTCAAAACTAGGAGGTTGTTCAACATAAACTTCCTTCATAATGTAACCATTTAGAAAAGCACTCTTAACATCAATTTGATAAAGTTTAAAACCTTTAATGATACAAAGGCTAAGAGTACTCGTATTGCTTCCAGTCTTGCTACTGGAGTATATGTTTCCTCACAATCAATATCTTCTTCTTGATTATAGCCTTTGGCAACTAACCTTGCATTGTTTCTCACAATGATTGTAATTCATCAAGTTTGCTTTTGAAAACCCATTTGGTTCCTATAACCGAGTGATCTTTAGACCGAGGTACCAAACCCTAAACTTGATTTCTTTGAAATTGATTTAACTCTTCTTGCATAGCAATCACCTAATCATTGTCAGAAATTACTTCATCTATACTAGAAGGTTTAATCTCAAAAATGAAAGTGGAAAATGTTATTTCATTGTGAATTCTATTTCTGGTTTTGACACCTTCATGAACATCTCCAGTTACTTGATCAATTGGATGATCTTTTATGTGTCTCCATGTTTTTGGCTGAGCATTATAATCGACATTTTCTTCATTTTGAAAATCATCTTTTTGAAAATCATTTTGACTTGAAATAGTTAGATTTTTATTTTTCTTTATAAATCCATTTTTTCTTCATCAAAAGACTTTGTTTGAGAATCTGTTTCATCAAACACAACATGAATGGTTTCTTCTACAATGCATCTTCTTTTATTAAAGACTCTATATGCTTTATTTCTATTTGAATAGCCTATGAACAAACCTTCATTAGGCTTTGAATCCAATTTAACCAATTTTTCTTTACTATTGTTGTGAATGAAACACTTCCATCTAAAAATGTGTAGATAAGCAAGGTTTGGCTTTCTCCCTTTGTAAAGTTCATATGGTGTCTTTCCAAGTGACTTACAAGTATATGATTGATTTGAGATATAACATGTAGTACTCATTGCATCCACCTAGAACACTTGTGACACCTCCTTCTCATTAAGCATTACCCTTACCAGCTCTATGAGGACTCTGTTCTTTCTTTCCATAAATCCATTCTACTGAGGCATTCTAGGTGTAGAGAAATTATGATCAATTCTTTGATTGTTGCGGAAGTCTTCAAAGAGTTAGTTATCAAATTCTCCTCCATAATCCATCCTGATAGAAATAATAGACATGCCTTTCTTATTCTGGACCTTTTTGGCAAACATAATAAATTCAAGAAAAGTTTCATCTTTTAAAGCAAGAAATATACCATGTAAATCTTGTAAAATCATCAACAATTACTAAAGTATATAGATTTTCTCCAAAACTTTTTACTCTTGCTGGACCTACCAAATCCATATAAAGTAATTGTAAAGGTTTAGAAGTTGAAATCTCATACTTTGTTTTGAAAGAAGATTTAGTTTGTTTGCATTTTTTACAAGCATCACAAATCATGCTGTCTTTAAATTTAAGTTTAGGAAGACCAACAACTAAATCTTTTATAATCAGTTTGTCAAGTTGGTTCATATTAACTTGAGTCAGATGCTTATACCATAACCAACTCTCCTCTGATTTGCTAAGAAAATAATTTTCAGAAGAATTTGAATTTAAATCAATAGTATAACACTTAACACACCTTTGAGCTCGGATCCTTGCTTTGATGGATTCTTTGTTAAGTGGTAGATCCTTCTTGTTTACTATCAAGCATTCCTCCAAATCAAAGATTACCCAGTTATCTTTATCAGTGTTTTGACTCACACTTAGGAGGTTGTGACATAACCCTTCAACGTAATATACACAATGATTTGAACACCATCAGATTTTCCCACTTCACCAATTCCAGTAATGCGTCCAGATTGGTTACCTCCAAAAGTTACCTTTCCTCCTTCTCTGGTTTCCAGCATGGTAAACTCATCTTTGTCACCATTCATATTGTTAGATCTCATGTTTTGATGATAACAAAAGAATGGTTTGAAAAGGAAATGTTTAATAATCAAGCTTGAACTAGGTAATGACAAGAATAAGCTTTACTTGAGGAAAGCATGGAAGTAATGAAGAATGGCCAAGAGAAAATGCTGAGGAACCTGATCAGAAGTGCATTTGCTAAGGCATTACTCGAGGCGCTACTCGAGTAATAAGCCAAAACTTGAAGTAACCAAGCAAAACTTCCAGTTACCTGCCACCATTACTCAAGGCGTTACTCGAAGGTTGCTCTCGGCCTGCGAATGTTACTCGAGGAGCTACTCGAGTAACCATATGAAAACTTCCAGTTGACTTCAAGTTTTCCCCATGATACTTGAGGAGCTACTCGAGTACCTTTGTTTCCTAAAATATGGACCTCTCGGCATTTTGTACCACTGCTAATGTTACTCGAGGAGCTACTCGAGTAACCAGGTCAGAAACTTCCAGTTGCCTTTGAGTTTTCCATGATACTCGAGGAGCTACTCGAGTAACCGTGTATTTGAAAATGTCAAGCTCTCGGCACTTTGTACCACTACCAATGTTACTCGAGGAGCTACTCGAGTAACAGACTAAGGTAAGCAAAAACTTGAGGTTGGTACCCGATTAACTTGATCTCTCTTCATTTCATCTTCCTCGAGTACTTACTCCATTAGACAAAGTTTTTTCATGGTTTATTTTAAGTGGATTCCTCGAGTATGTACCCCAGTATATGCAAATGTTTTCAATGTAAACTTCAAGTCATTACCAGAGTAAATCACATTCAAAAGGCTCTGTTACTCGAGGAGCTACCCGAGTAACCTATGCAAAAATGAATGTATTACTCGAGTCCCTACTCGAGTAATGAGGTAATTGCTCTCGGCCTTGAAATCCTGCCAACATTATTGGAGTAGAGCATCGAGTAATCAAAAGATTTTCAAAGGATTACTCGAGGTGTTACCCCAGTAATCTATGAAGTTGCAGAAGCATTACTGGAGTAGCTACCCGAGTAAATAACTATTCACAAAGGTTTGAGATTTAGTTTACTCCATGCATTACCCGAGTAATCTTGTTTATCTTCATTGACTTTCAAATAAACAATGATTTCACGATGTTACTCGAGGAGCTACTCGAGTAAACTTCAAGGGTTACTCGAGGAGCTACTCGAGTAAGCATACCCAGAAATTTAGAAATCATTCAAACTTTCATTATATTGTTTCCTATATGATTAACCTGTCATTGTATTAGCATTCTTAGTATATTTACAGAGAAACAATGAAGAAATCATATCAAGAGATGAAAGTTAAAAGAAATGTTCAAATGCCAACCACCGCCAACGGATATTTTTCAAAATCTTGAAAAGTCAACAGTGGCTGCGCATTCACCAACAGACGAAAGGAAATGTTCCAACGGTCATCACCAACATATCTATATATATGGGAACCTTCAAATAGAGAAGAACAACCAAGCACACATACGAACGTATCATTAAGTTCATTGCTCTGTTTTCACATTGAAATTGTATTTCTATGCTTCAGTGATTATCACTTACTCTTTGAGAGAGATATTTCATTCAAACTCAATATTTGTTATTGAGATAACTTGAGGTTATGGAACCTTGAGTTGGGATTGGATTACAACCTGTAAGGGGGAGCGAGTGTCCAGGTGAAAGGAACTTGCTTGTACTGAGGTGCCAAGAACCCACTGAATCTTGGAAGTTATAGTGAAACTCTCAGAGAAGCTCTGAGGACTGGACGTAGGTCAAAGTGGTTGTGACCGAACCAGTATAACTCCCGGTGCACACTTCGGTGATATTTCTCCTTACTCAATACTGTTTTAATTCTTTTGTCAAAGTTTTATATTTTCGAAAGAAATTTCAGTATCACCCAATTCACCCCCCCTCTTGGGTGAAACGCTTGATCTAACACATATGTCTCGAGCATCCACTATCAATGTACTACTTGTTTGCCCGTGATGCTTTGAGACATACCTAGAGTAATATGATCAAGTTTTAGGTACCCACACTTTCTTGAGTCCTTCATGGTTAGTATAAATTACTCTTAGTACATGCATCCCTTTCGGAACCCAGTTGTACATACCAATGACCTTTGCCTTTTTAAAATGACAAGATGAAGTATAATGGCCTTTCCTATTACAGTAACTATATGATGTAAAAGGATTTGATGTATGCATAGTATCCTTAAAATATTTGAGGTATGCCTTACTGCCTTTCTACTTCTTTCCTCTATTTCTATTATAAGCCGAATTATATCCAATTCCATATTTAGCATGAGTAACTCTTTATGATTTCAAGATTACTTTAAGAGTTTCACTTCCTTTAGTAATCTTTCTAATGTTTTTGTTAAATCACTTATTTTTCTTGTCTTTTTCTTCACACAATACACATGATGGTATGATAGTACTTTCTAACTCTTTTACTTTCTTCTTATGACTAACAATTTCTTTAGCTACCTTAATGAATTCAGTATGCAATGCATTATATTCAGATAATAATTCATCATAAGTAGGTTTAGAGTTACTTACCTCAAAGTCTGATTCTTCTTCCTTGTCCACCTAGCATAGATTTGCAACTTTGTCGTTGCCACTTTCTTCATCCGACAAGCTATCACCCAATATAGGTGGTATGTATGCTTTCTTTTCTGCTTCTTCTTGTCTTTGTTTTTGAAGCATTCGGATTTGATACGTCCAGGTTTTCCACATTCATAGCATATGATTTATTGCTTTTTGTTTTCTTTCTTGCTTGGTCCTCCTTGATAATTCTTGAAGTTCTTTTGGCCTCTTCTGTAGAACTTCTTGAATTTTCTTTCAATCATTCCCATATCATCATCATTAGGAACATCTTCATTTTCTGATGAATCAGCTTCCTTGATGACTTTGAGGGCAACTAGTCTTTTCTTTTTGTCATCGAACTCTTCTAGCTCCTTTTTGAATTTCAAATTTCCTTCATACACATAAAGACTACCAAATAGTGCAACTACGGATCTCATTGATTCACCTTTGGCTTCTTCGATAGCTATCACCTTTGCTTCCCATTTTTCATAAGAATGTTAAGAATTTTTCTTACTTGAGAATTTTGATCAAAGGTTTTCCCAAGTACTGATAGTTGGTTGACAAGATGGCTATATCTGAGTTCGAATTTAAAGATCCTTTCTTTGGGTTTCTTTCAAAATAGATCATACTCTATAATTAGAGTATTGATTCTATTTTCTTTGATTTCGAACGTACCTTCGTGAGTGATTTCAAGTGCATCCCATATGTCTTCAGCTGTCAGTAGTATGCAGATTTTGTAATACTCCTTCTGACTGAGAGCACTCTGTAACATTAAGATAGCTTTATTTTTTAATATTACTAACCATTTGTCGTTGTCATCGAATTCCTTTGGGCTTTTCTTTATGACTCTATCTTCTTCTTTCTTCAATGGAACATAGTCACCATCTTGTATTACATTTCATAATCCATATTCATTCACCATTACAAAAATGTTCTCTTACAAAACCAGAAGGTCTTGTGATAGAAGCTCCGTCTGGAAGAATGTTCTCACCTATTGTTGCCATCTAATATATCCTTCTCAGGCTATTAAACTCTTTGGAGAAGACCTTTCTCTGATACCAAATGAAAGAGACAAGCTTACCCAAGAAAGGGTTGAATTAAGTAATGTACTAAATTTTTCGGTGTTACGTTGATATGAAAAATGGATGAAGTAAGAGTAGAAATGATATAATCAACACATAGAGATTTATATTGGTTTGACTAAACACCATGCCTACATCCATTTTACTAAGATTTTCACTATTCTTCCAAGATTCAATAGGCTCTAGGAACGCCACAAGACAACAATCGTCCTTACAAGGACTACAAGCAAAAATATTCTAACACCTAGAATTTTCTCTCCCCCTTACAGCAAGTTTTATGTGCAGAACAATCCCTATGAACTTTCTCTACTGCTTACTTGTACAACTCTTATGAGCAGCAATGGTCTCTCCTACTTACACTCTTGTAAGTCTTATGAGTAGTAATGTTCTCTTTTGTTTGCACCTTGTAAGTCTTATGAGCAGAAAGTTTTACTAGATATTTTCAACTACTTCCCCTGTAAGGAAATCTACCCTCTCAAGGTCACTTTACCTTGAGATCAAATGAAAATATAATTTAAAAGTGTATACAGACTCTCTCATAGAGTGGATATTACTCACTGAAGTACAATATGAATCCAAGGAGAAATATGAAAACAGAGCTTTTGTAAGTTTTTTTCGATATATGCTTCATGTTGTGTGTTCTCTTTCGTCAGTCTTTGATGCACTATTTTTTTAGCAAGTGTGAGTTTTCTATTGTTGAAACGTTTGTTGTGGAGCGTAGTGTTCCATTGATACACAGGATGTATTCATTTTAATTCTCAGATAGTCTCTTAAATTAGTTTGTCTGCACATGGTATGAGCTATTACATATTCAGTGAAATGATTATGTTTGTCATAATTAACATTCTGCATGCATCTATAATTCAAATGTTAAATAACCTGTTTCATACTAAAATATTTGTTAGTTGACACTTAGGTATAATAACAAATGAAAACATAATGAATAAATGAATTTTAACCATATTCAGATTGTTCACTGTGAGTCTGATGCATTTTTGTGTTTAGTGGATCATCACTCGAGTGTCTTGTTCTTACTCGAGTGCATGCATGAAATTTATCACATTCATTTACATGACTTTCAAGTATAGATAGAGAGTGTTGAAGAATTTTAGTTTATTACTTGAGTGCATCATCACATTTCTCCTTCTGCCTCTGCTTTTGGATAGCACTTCCAACAAGATTAGTAAGAGTAAGTTTTCTTACTTGCGAGTGTACTGAGCTCTCACTCGAGTATGAATGGTCTCACTTGAGTGCATGTATATATTGTACTATAGACTTGAGCTTCTAGACAACACTTACACCATTTACTTCAAGAGTATGTTTTCACACTTGCGAGTGTGACTGTACCTCACTCAAGTGCAGATGTCTTACTCCACTGCATCAACATGTTTCACTTATGGTTCATCCATTGCTCAGCACTTGCACCAATATTTGAGAGAGTGAGCTTCTACACTTGCAAGCATTGGGTCCTCACTCAAGTGCAAGAGGTCATACTCAAGTACACTTTATGTTTTCTGATCATCTTACTCTTAGGACAACACTTGCATAGATGCACTTTCAGGACTCGAGTGCACTTCTTGCTATCACTCAAGTGTTAAGTCCCTCACTTGAGTGCCACTGGTAAAATCTACTTTTGACTTATCATTCTATAAAACAATTGCAAGAGTGTGAATTCATGCTTAAGTACAAACCTTGACATCACTTGAGTGCCATACAAAACACTCAAGTATTGCTGAATTATTTCACTAAACAGCAATTCTTGAAAAACACTCTCAAGGCCACACTTTTTGGACTCGAGTGCAAATTCATTCCTCACTCGAGTAATGCTCCAGGACTCTAGTACGTCAATGAAATTTAAACACAACTTTCTCTCAACTTGTGAAATGCATTTGATAACTAGTTTGGATCAATGTATATACTTTCAAAACGTGACTTTCTTATTAATGTACTTAATAACATTTTGTTGTCATCAAAACATGGATTCTAACAACTCTCACCAGAGCTAGACCAGTGCATGTGAGGTATAACCTGCGGCTAGACCAGAGGTTATGGGAGTATGTCCGGCGCAGATACTTACAGGCTTTCAAGAAGTATGGCACAATCGTAGCCCAGTATAGTACCTCACATATTTGGATTATATGGATTCACTCTATTGGGAACAGGTCCATGGAGACTAGACTATCTGGATAAGGTTTGGATTTACACGATGATGTACTTCTTCCCAAACACAGTATTTTGGGCCAAGAAGAAGAAAGATATAGTAGAGTGGGAGTGGGGCCCGAATGATCATTTTATCGAGTTCATGGATCACATGACATTATACGTGGCGAAGTACATGTGTGATAATAGGTAGAGGGTCTATACCCCAAATTCTGGTGACAGGAGGTAGCCGACATGACTTTTGAGATGAGGGCAGTCATAGGGTACCGATGGACAGAAGTAGATAGAGCTGGTATCTATGTTTTGGCACGGGTACATGAAAGTTAAGCTTGCTCAACCCAGGGAAATCATAGGATGTGTGACCCCTTAGGAAGCTAAATGTATAGTTATGTCATAATGTATAAAAAAGGACAAAGTCATATTGTACAGTAGTTATATGTTGTATGGTGTTAATATTTTCCTTAACTACTGTAAATATATGATATATGATATATATGACATACCTGTGTACCTGACATTTTAAGAAATGAAAAAAATGCCATTATATTCATATGAAATTGATTTCTTCTCTATTTTCATATAGTGAAGTATAAAGATGGTACAAATACACGGTAGATGACGAGGGGGAATAACAATCAAGTACCAAACCCTTGACATAACCCAATACAACAAATATCGAGTATGCTAACATAGCAACAAGAAATAATGAATGATATCAGGGAGGAGCTGTGAGTAGTGTAGTAAAGATAGGATCGTTTGGAAGATCTAGTGTAGGGAGATGGTGACGTAATCCACCTAAGGGACCTCAACCAGAAGATCCTTTGCCTAATCCTGAGGCTAATATTCTATAGGTTTGGGTTAGAAGATTCAGTAAACAACAACCTCCTATCTTTAGAGGAAAATTTGATCCACACAAGCTGAAGACTGGTTGTCACGGTTAGAAAAGATATTTAACATCCTGTTGTGCCCTGATGAAGTTGAAGTTCTCTTGGCAATTTATAAGCTTGAGGGTGATGCAAATAGATAGTGGAAAAACACTAAACTGATTCTTTAGGGGAGGAATATTCTGGTGACATAAGAATTATTCCAAGAAAAGTTTAATAAGAAATATTTTCCCTGTTCAATCGAACTGGCAAAAGAAAAATAATTCCTAATTATACAACAGTCTGATAAAGAGCTTCAACGAGTACTTAGCTCATTATATTCGGTTGTCACGATACTCATCATACCTTAAGTATCGGGATGACATGGAATGGAGCTCAGATATGATGATCCAAGTAAAAAATGTAATGGTGCTTTATTAGGTAGAACATATTGGTTTTGCTGGAAGACACACCATCCTGGTAAAAAATGTAATGGTGCTCTATTACAGGAAGCTCTAACCCGACCAAATACTTGTTATATCTACGATAGGTTAGGGCATTATACTATTAATTGCCCACAGTAGCAGAGCAACATCCTATTAGCCTAGATCAAGTGTATAGGGCAGAGTGTATACGGTTACTCAAGAGAAAGCTAGGAAATCACCTGAACTGATTCAAGGTACAATTTATCTTAATAGGAATTCAGTACAAGTAATGTACAATTCAGGTTCTAGTCATTCATTTATTGCATATAATTGTGTGAGATAGCTAGGCCTGAGGGCATATAAATTTTCATGACTTGGTTGTGTCTACACTCACGGGTGTTAGAATTGTTATAGTCAAAGTCTATATGAATTTCATAATAAATGCTGAGGGGCATGAATCAATGGTGGATTTGATTTATTTACCATTGTAAGGTTTGGAAATTAGTTTAGGTATTGACTAGTTAACAACAAATAATGTATTGCTAGATTGTGGAAACAAAAGGGTCATTTACCCTAATCCATAACCACAAGTTAATACAGAAATCAGCCATAACTTTCTTTCAGCAAATGAGGCTGAGAGATGGTTACATAAAGGTTGTCAGGGGTACAGGTATTCTTTTCCATGCAATCAGAAGCTAGAATAGCATTTGAAAGTATCCCTATGGTAAATGAGTTCCTGAGGTGCTTCCGGAAGATATCAGTGGATTACCTCCATATAAGGAAGTGGAATTTGCAATTGACCTTAGGCCTAGAGTAGAACCAATATCAAAAGCCCCATATATAATGGCATCAAATGAAATGGTAGAATTGAAAGGGCAGATTGAAGAATTGTTACAACAAAGTTTATTTGACCCGGTGTTTCGCTATAGGGAGCTCCAGTGCTCTTTGTCAAAAAGAAAAAAATAGAAGCCTGCAACTTTTTATTGATTAAAAGAAGCTGAATAAGGTGACCATTAAGAACAAGTACCCATTACCTAGAATAGATTATTTACTTTATCAGTTGTCTAGTTCCTGTGTGTTTTAAAAAAAAAAGTTGGCTTGAGATTGGGCTATCACCAGCTTAAGGTAAAAGCAAAAGATATACCAAAACTAATTTCAGGACCAGATATGGCCATTAAGAATTTCTTATAATGCCATTTGGGCTGACTAATGCACCTGCCATGTTCATGGACTACATAAATCAAATTTACCATCCATATTTTGACCAATTTGTGGTAGTCTTATTTAATGATATACTGGTATACTCACGAAGTATATCAGAACATGAACAACATTTGAGAACTGTATTGTGTAACCTCGCCTCCGTAATTATATCTGAAATACGCGTTTAAGACAAACTGGAGACCAACAGTTAATCAAAACTTATTTCAATTCCCTATCCTTAAGATAGGGTTTTCACAGATACTTTTCAAAATACAATTTTCCTGGTTCCATATTCACATTTCGAATACAATTACTTCGCAAAGATAAATTACATTCATAACATATCAGAGTGCACAACATAATTCCCAGCAACCCCGGGTTTCATATCTTCACTAAAGGGTATATATAAGGCATATTAGCCCATTACAATTTCCAAACAGGGGATTACACAATATCCATTTCACCATAATATGCGCCCTCCCTGTATTCCATTTCACAATACACATTGCCTTCCCGGCATTCACATTATCACATATACGCATCCAAATATCCAAATATACATCCCAGACATATACAGTTATCCCAATCCATATCGATAACCAACTACTAAATCAAATATCCATAGGGAGTCCTCACCGCTCGTGTTTGTTTACTCCCTCCTCGAGCCGCTTGTCTTGTCTAAATTATTGGTAGGGGAGGGTGAGATTCGAGAGAATCTCAATAGTAAAACAGTACCAATTTGCATGCAAGATAAATGTTTAATGCATGACATGCTTACCTTACATAACTCATGCTCACACAATGATAAATCTGTAAGCTCAACATTTTGAACAACATACTTATGGCTATAACATAAATTGAAACAGAGCTTCAATCATTTATATATGTTTCACATAATCAAGCAAAGCCATAACATGTATCAATACACTAAAACAAATATCAGAGCATGCAGGAGAGGTAAATTCCCTACCTTAACCCTTTTACGCCTCGAAACGTGTGCCTCATAAAGCGTGCTAATGATTGGGTTCA
Source organism: Inga oerstediana (assembly GCA_963210345.1). Lineage (NCBI taxonomy): Eukaryota > Viridiplantae > Streptophyta > Magnoliopsida > Fabales > Fabaceae > Inga > Inga oerstediana. The sequence goes on along the minus strand of OY723401.1, from coordinate 61,751,193 downwards.
CAACTTGGTCCTACAATTCCAAATATACAATTTAAACACTTCCACAGTGTTTATGGAGGTTATATGAGCCTATTACGAAAATTTACTAAAATGCACTCGAGGACCCAGCTCTGCCCTGCCATATCCTGTCCGACAGTACTTTTCCCAAAATTTTGATATGGGCTATCTGACATATTTTCACATAAGGAATCTATTTCGGGACTCAGAATTATCAAATTCAATGTCAAATTACAAAATTACCCTTAACAGCCCTACTTTAAGGGTTTTAAGGGTGTTTTCATAATTATGTTTTTCGACCTTTTTCGAAAAAGTGACCAACTGTAACCCTACCCAATTTTCCCTCCTGAACTCAATGGAACCATAAAATCATTGAAAATCCAACTCTAAGGCCCATTTACATCCCTAACCGAAATATATGGGTTTTCCGAGAAAAATTAGGGTTTTGCGATTTCAGCTCCGTAAACATGTTCCTTTCTATATTTAACTACTTTATTGACTATTCCATTAGGTTACAACTACCATTTAGTACCAATTTGGGTAGCATAACCCCTAGGCCATCACATTTCCAAAATTTAAAACCAACGGCAATCCAATGAAATTTCACCAATTAAATTGCCCATAGCAACCAGAATAAGCAATATACAAAGGTTTGGAAGTTACCTCAAGCTCCTTCTAGCTTTTCCCTTTGATAACCAAAATCCTAGCCTTCTCAACTCTCAAGTTCTAGCTTCAAACACCTTGAATCATGTAAAAGAGAAGCTTAGGAGAAGGATTATACAACTCAAAAGCTAAAACACCGAAGAAATCGAACTTACCTTGAAGTTTTGCTCCTTCTCTCACTAGATCACCAATGCTCACTTCCTCTCTCTTGAGCACAAATGGCTGATGGTTTTTGCATGAAAGAAAAAGGTAAAATTGTTTTATAATACTTTTCATTTATCCCTTAATGAATTAAATTCCAAAAACCAACTTTTTATGCCACCTTGAACTTTGACTTTTCAATGTGCAAAGCCTATTACAATGAGGCCAATATTTTTCCTCTTCTTTGGTCAGAATTTTCACGTCTAGGGGCCCAATTTTGTGCCAAAATGGCCTGATCACAATTTATCTCATAATTACAAAGTTACCATCACAAATTTTCCATTTTCGGATTTTTCAAAAATTCTGCAGATTTTCTGTCCAAACTTTGAAAAATCATAACTAATTCTAGAAAAATTGAATTGGAGTGATTCCAAAGGATATAGAACCCTTATTGATTCTAGTTTCAAGATAAAATATAGCCTTTTACTATTTGAAAGCACATCATTTCCATATTTTTAATCTTTACATGTTTTCTAGAAATTTCACAGTTTTTCTATGCAAAATTCTAAAATTCATAACTTTTTGTATATAGCTCTAATTGAGTCCTATGACCTATCAAATTAAAGCTTACGATGTCTACTTTCATCTTGTAAAATTTCAAAATTTTTGTTCATTATTTGATCATAAAAAATCACATGACAAGCTCACTACCTCATAGGCGATTTCACCAAAAACATAATTACTTTCTCCAAAATTCACCATTTTACATTCTTTAATAACCCAAAGATATAAGAATCATTAGGGAATAAATTTGGGCTCCTGTTAAACTGGGGCTTAGCAGTCCACTTCTTTCATACTTATTCTCTAGCTTCAAATCTCAAAATTCAGGGTATTACATATTAAACACACTGAAATCCAAGCAACTCTATGCCAAGCTAAGAAAATGTAAGTTTTGGCTTTCAAAAGTTAGATTTCTGGGCCATATAGTCTCACAGTAAAGAGTCTTGATGGATCCTTGCAAGATGGAAATAGTATTAAAATGGAAGATGCCAGAGAATGTCTCTGGAATATGTAGTTTTTTGGGTCTTGCCAGATATTACTGAAGATTCATACTGAATTTCTCCAGAATAGCTTTGTTTTTGACAAAGTTAATATGAAAACTCAACATTATCTGTAAGACCGTAATTGTGAGAGGAGCTTCACTGAGCTGAAATGTAAATTAATATTAGCACCGATATTGATAATCCCAGATCTACTGTAGACCTTTGTTGTCTTTACTTATGATAGTAGGCATGAATTAGGATGTGTTTTAATGTTGTATGGCCTCATGAAAAGAATTATCCTATATATGATCTTGAGTTAGCAGCAATTGTGTTGCCCTAAAAATCTAGAGATGTTATCTCTATGGTGTGATTATAGAGCATATTGTGACCACAAGAGTTTGAAATATTTACATGGTCAAAAAGAACTGAATATGAAAAATCATAGACAGATAGAGCTACTTAAAGATTACAACCTGGGAGACAAAGTATCATATAGGAAAGGCTAATGTTGATTTAAGCCGTAAAACAGTACAGGTGGTAGTCATGATGATTTGTGAGCAAAATTGATCGAGGATTTCAGAGATCTTAGTCTGTTTAAGCATATTTTGATCAGTGGAAATAATGTCAGTGAGACATATAATGATATGAGAGTAGCAATTAAAGAAGCTCAGATCAAGGATAACAAGCGTAGTTTATCAGAAATATGATTGAAAGTGAAAATGCTTAGTCTAAGGTACAATGGTCAGTTTAAAATCTTGTCGAAGATTGGACCAGTAGCACACTGGATAGCTTTATCCCTAAATTTGAAAAAATTACATGATGTATTCCATGTTTCCCAGTTAAAGAAATATCAACCTGATCCAAAACATGTGGTTGAATATGAAAATGTAGATATGAGGGATGTTTTGACTTTTAAAGTCATACCTGATTGAGTCATTTATCAACAGGAGAAATAGCTCAGACACAAGAGTATCTCATTTATAAAAGTTGTCGGGAAGGGATTATCTATAAGATTCTTCCTTACATACCTCTTATTAGTGATATTAACCAGAGTAACAATGCTTAATTCAGTGGGCACAAAGGAATAGCAAAAATATACTGATATTATTGAAACAATATTGCTTGATTATAATACAGGAGTTCCCCACAGGGGTTCGTACATAATAATTGCATACCTTAAAACAATAAAAAGTCCTTTAGATAACCAACAACTCCTCTTATGCTCATTCAGAACCTTCTTTGTCTGTAATTATGATTCTACCCTCTAAGCCGTTGTCTGCTGCTGAAAACTTTTTACATTTATAGAAGGGGTGAGATTCAAAGAATCTCAGTAGTAACATACAATTAGACATATATGATGAAAGAATAAATTGTCATGCACCATGTTATGAAAAATGATAGAATGCTGTGTGTACACTATTTAAGGCCAAACGACTGTTTGCAACCCTAGCTTAACTCTGTGCCTTTGTTGGGTTCTAGACTACAACTAGGCTAATATGCATGTCTAAGACGAAGTATTCATGTTACAGAAGATGGCATACACAAATATACAATAATCACATAGTGCATCAAAGAAAAAGTTACTATCTGGAATTACCCTTTCCTGCTCTACTTGTTTTTTCAATACCTTTGATCCATCTTGGGCTATTGCAAATTCCTATAAAATTAGAGTTACAAAATAACTGGTTATTACTTAAACTAGTTTTGCCTTTAATCACAGTTTGTTGGTTATCTATCATAGTTTCAACAATTTCTGCATAATACAACTCTACACAATGCAGTTTCACAATTTTCTAGAAAACTGGAAGATTTTTAGTCAACTTTGGAAAATCATAATTAATTCTAGGAAATTCCAAATTAACTAGTTCTAAAGCCTATATGAATCTCTTTAAGTATTCTTTTATAGAAAAATACTCAAGCCTTACCATTACAATCACATTATTCCCTGAAATTTGTCAAACTTCCCCTATTTCAGATTTCCTTCCAGAAACAGGGCACAAATTTGAAAAATCATATCTTTTAATCTACTCAACCAAAAATCATGTTCTACCCACCAAATTAAATCTCTACATCTTTACTTTAGTCCTATCAAATTTCATAATATTTGGACTAGGTTTGGCTAATGAAATTCATTGCACAATCAGACTGTCTCCAGTGAAACAAATCAAACAACACCTCTCATTAATTTCATAAATTTCTAGATTTTGCCACAATCATCCAAAAGTCATGAACATATGTATTCCCACACAATTTTTCATGTAGAATCCAATGAAATCATCAAAAACACCAAGTTCCAGCACAAACATGTCCAAAACAAGTATGGACAAAAATCTGGAAAAATTGAAAATATTAAAGTTTCATGATTCTATTTTATTAATCACCTTCTTTCCACCTCTAATCACTTGTTTAATCACTTAAACACCTATGGAACATGATTAATCATAATTTGGGTAGTATAATATTCTAGGGTTTCATTTTCCAAAATTCCAAAACAAAGCAAAACCAACCAACCAAATTACCAAACAACCAACAACAACCAGTATTCATTAAGAAAAGCCAAGTTTCTAAACTCACCTTGATTTTCTCTTCCTTCTCACTCTAAAACCGTGGCTAACTCTCTCTCTAGCTTCTTGATTTTGCTTGCTAAAAGCCATATTTATGAAGATATAGAGGTTAGAAGAGATATTACAAGAACTAGGAGGCTTCAATACCAAGATTACAATGTTTTACCTTGGATTTCCTTCTTGAACCTCTTCTTGCTTCTATCTTCTCTAGCTCTCAACTTCATATGCTCTCTCTCTCTCTCTCTCTCTCTCTCTCTGGTCTCAGCTGACCAAAAATAGGAGCTCAAAGGAAAGAGAAAACCTTATAAAAATATCACCTTCATCTTTCTCTTTTATTATATTTTATGGCTAATAAGCACATGCTCATTTGTTTTAATTAGCATCAACTTTTCCCTTAGCCATTTACTTGGACAAAAGTAGGTTTTAAGAGGGGGTAATATTTGCTCCTCAATTAACACAATTATCCTCCTCCACAAAATTTAGCTTTAGTTGAAAATTTTGACTTTCTCATCATTTTTTCCCAATTTGACCATATGACTAAAAATTGTTCTAATTGGATGTTTGTCACCAATTTATTAATTTTCCCTCCTTATTCCACTTTTTGGCAAAAATAATTGCCTCATGCTTTATTGGCAAATGATCATTTTGCCCTAACATTTTGTGATTTTCGTACAAGTTGACAGAACTTTCATCAAACTTTGAAAATTCATATCTAATTGTGCAAATGTCTAATTGGTATGGTTCTAAAGGCTATGTGATCCTTAATAAGTATATTTTTAGGGAAAATATAGCCTTTAGCCAATTGGAAGCTCATAATTCCTGGAATTTCTATTATTGGACGCTGTCACAAAAACTCACTGCCTTGCAAGAAAACACACTAGCAGTACATTCCTGGGACTCTTGCTAAATTGGGGTTTAGCAGTCCACTTGATTCAGGCTTATTCTCAAGCCTCAAGTCCTGAAATTTGGGATATTATGTTATCCCCTAAAGAAGCAATATGGGAAACAATTGAAGAGATTGAGAAGCGTTACCTGGAGTTTATGGCTATGTACATGTAGCAAATTTTGGGGATGAAATTTATTTAATGGGGGAGCTGTAACACCCTATTTTTCTTCACCAATATGCCTTGTAATTATTGATGGCATTTAATGAAATAAAATGGTGAATGTTGATGCATTTGGAATGGCAAGAACACTTTTGATAGAGGTTACATGAGAATTGGGCTAAAGCAAGCCATAAAGCTGAGTTTTTGTCTTTCAGAAAGGCCATTACTAAAGCCCAAAATGGAGGATAAAAGAGCACAATACTCGGCCCAATATTAAGGGGAATTTCGTCCATAAAGAGAAGGGAAGGGAAGGAAGAAGGCTCAAATTAAATACAAAAATGTAACGGCAAAATTGTAATTTATCAATAAAGCACAAAATAAATTATTTTCTCATTTTCTTGAAGTCAATTTTAGTTTGATAAGTAGATAAAGGGGGAAATATATATTAGGAGATTAAAATGCAATTTTAGAGCAATCGTAGCCAAGTAAAATCATGTTGGAAAAATCAAAAAGTAACATGTACTTAAGTAATTATTTGATGAAAGAGATTATGGGAAATACAAGAAACAAATATTATTTCCCTTTCCTTTTCTCATTTTAATCCAAATGGGGGAAAATAGGAGAAAAAATATTTACTTGGTCGTTAACCATGCCATATGTCATTATCTTGAGGCAAGTAAAAAGGTGAAGTCATAAAGCAAAATGCACATGGTGAATTAGCCTTAAAATATATTATTTTAGGAAATGGATGAAGCAATTGAAGAGACTAATTTGTTTCATTTAGGAGCCCATCTCGATGTCATTTACTCAAGAAGAAAGGGAAGGAATTATGTCAAGTTAAACAAGGACAAGCCCAAAGCAAAACATATGTCATAATTCAAATAAAATAATATATCTTTAAGGACGTGTATGAAGATATTTTATTAAGAGCTCTCATCTCTTTCCTTAGCTCATTTTTGTCCAAAGCAAAGAAAATAGGGAGTGGAAGAGAGGTTTGAAGAACAAGAGGTTCAAGAAGGCAAAATTCAAGGTAAGTTGGTAAAATTCAAGTATTCTTGCCTTCTAACTTGTGAAAAACCTCTTCTAATCTATTCTCCTCTATGAAAATCATGTGTAGCAAGTAAAACTTCAAGGGAAGAGAGGGAGAGAGGGAGGACGACCTAGAGAGGGAAAGTTAAAGAATTAAGAGGTAACTTCAAGAACCTTGATTCTCTTGATTAATATGTTATTATTGTGGTGGTTATTGTTATTATTGGCTTGATTTGTGGTCTTTTTGGTTGTTTTTCTAAATTTGGGATGATGAAAACCTAAGGGGTTATGTTGCCCAAATTTCTACAAATCATGTTCAAATAGTATTTGAATGGTTAATCATGTGATTAGGAGTGAAAAGGAAGGTGTTTAAAAGGTTAAATCAAGAAAATCATATTTTCCCTTTTCTTTGGCTAAGTTTTGGCCAGACTTAGATCAAGGGGTTAGGGCTAGAATTTCATTAATCTGGTGGTTACATTGTGTTCAGAAGGGAAAATTGTGTAGGGTTTATGTTCAGTGGAAAGTATGAAAAACATTAAAATGTGAATAACAAAATGAGCCCTAAAACCCTAAATAGGGGCTGCTAAGGGCAAATTGTCTTTTAGCGGTGAATTTGGGAATTCTGGGGTAAAAAATAGATTCTACATGTAAAATTGTGTAGCATTAGCCCAAGTTATAATTTTTGGAAAAGTACAGTTGGACCGGGTCCTTAGGGGCATTTTGGTCATTTTGAAGTATTAAACAAAGATAACCAACAAATAAGGTTAAAAGAGTTTGGAGTAGTACATGAATGAGTATTAATTCAATTCTTATAAAACTTGAAATTTTAGGACCAGACAGTTACCCTGAGTAGGAACAAAATTCAAAAATAGTTTGTAAACGGGAAAGGGACTTAAGGTAGTAACTCTTTCTTTCTTACACTATGTGAATTTGTATATGCTTTGTGTATGCCATCTTCTGTAATATGTATGGTCCACAGTGCCTATAGGTACACTAAAACAACTTGTGCCTACAGGTACACCGATACACTGTGCCTATGGGTATACCGATATATAGTGCCTACGGGTACAATGATATTCAATGCCTATAAGTACACTGATATGCCCGATCATAGGATTGAGGTACGGAATATGTAGGGGTTGAACAATGGTTGGCCCTGAATACATTTCTGACTGTACTTGGCATATTTATTTATCCCGTTTTCTATGAATAATTGCATGTTACTACTGAGATTTATTTGAATCTCACCCTTTTTCAAATTTAAAAATATTCCAGCAGAAGCCAGTAGCTCTAGAGGCAAAACGGTACATACAGGCAACTGAGGTGTCTAGGTCAAGAAGGCGAAGTTGTTGGTTATTAGTAGTTTATTTTAATAGTTTTGGGCAAAATTTGTATATATTTTCAAACCCTACAGGGAGACTCCTATATTGTAAGCAAGTACACTTTATCAGTATATTTGTGCTATTTTCTATATGCCTGTGGAACTATGCCTTTATCACTCTGGCAAATATCAAAATGTTAAAGGGGTTTGACACATAAGATAGGGATAAATTGAATATTAAGCAATGATTCCTCGAGGATATTCAATTCTATACGACATTCAAAATTTCATGGACAATTTTATTGATGGGGGGAGAGATGTAACTTTCCAAATTTTATTCACCAAAATTCCTTGTACATTTGTTACATTAATGGAATAAAATGGTGAATTTTGGTATACTTGAAATAATGGCAAAACATTGAAAGTAGTGGTTACAAAAAATTTGGCTAAGTGTCGACACAAGAGTGCAATTTTGTTCCTTGGAAGGCTTAATGTTGTAGCCCAAAGTGAAGGAGGGCAAAGCACAATTTTTGGCCCAATTCATGTTGCAAAATTTTGACCAAAATAAAGAGAAAGAAGGAAGACAACATTACATACAAAAATTGAAGAAATGTGAGGGCAAAATGGTCTTTTGGCTAATAAAGTAAAAAACCCTTATTTTCCCCTTTATCAAAGGCCAAAGTCGGCCAAGAAGAGAAAAGGGAAGGGAAAATAAATATTTGGCCATAAAACAAGCCATATGGAAGCAATTAGGATTCAAGGTTGTTGTTGTTGTTATAGTTGAATTATTGGCTTGTATTGTCTTCATTTTATGATTTGGGATGCATGAACCCTAAGATAAGGTGGTTTCTAATTTGTCATTAATCATGTTCAAGAGGTGTTTAAGTGGTTAAACAAGTTATTAGAAGTTAGAAGAATATGTTTTATCGAATGGAAACAAAAAACTCCATTTTCCCAATTTTTCATGATTTTCATATAGGGTTTGTTTCACTATATTTGGATTGGATTTTGGTGTTTTTAATGTTCCCATCATGTTTAGAATGAAAAATCGTTAAAGGAACATGTGAAATATGGAGTATGAAGGCTTTAGGGTGTGAAATGTCAAATTTGTCCCTAAAACCCTAGTTTTGTGGTTGCAAGGGTATTCTGGTAATTTGAGGGTGAATTTGTCAAAATTGAGGTGAAAAATGGATTCTATATGCAAAATTATGTAGGAATAACTCAGGACATAAGTTTGCTAAAATACAATTATATCAGGTATAAAGGGACTTAAACCGGGTCCCTAAGGGAATTTTGGTCATTTCGTGTTTTTGAGTCAAGATAACCAACCAAATGAGTTTAGGAATAAGATATGAATGAGCACTAACTCATTTATTATAAATTTGGAATTTATAGGATTTAACAATGGATTGAGCTGGATAAAAGATTATTTGATTGGATTAGTTAGGCAGTGAAAGGGGTTTCAGGTAGTAACTTTATCTTTCATATACAATATGATTATATATATGCATTGTGCTTCCATATTCTATGAGAAGAATTGTTTGACACAAATCCTAGCTATAGTGTTGGAAAAGCACAAGTACCATCAGGCCTAGTAGGACCCAGCTAAGGTAGTAAGGCAAGTACAGATAAACAATCATCTATTCCGGAACATTCTACTAAGTAAGGGTCAAACAGTCATTTGATCCTGAAACAATTTACATGGTGTTAGAGCAAGCGTTTCACCTAAGAGGGGGTGAATTGGGTGATACTAAAAATTTTATTGCAAATATAAAAACTTGACAGTGAATATAAAGCAGTAAAGAGTAAGGAGAAATATCACCGAAGTGTACACCGGGAGTTATACTAGTTCGGCCACAACCACTTTGACCTACGTCCAGTCCTCAGAGCATCTCTGAGAGTTTCACTATGATTTCCAAGATTCAGTGGGTTCTTGGCACCTCAATACAAGCAAGTTCCTTCGCCTGGACACTCGCTCCCCCTTACAAGTTGTAATCCAATCCCAACTCAAGGTTCCACAACCTTAAGTTACCTCAATAACAAATATTGAGTTTGAATGAAATATCTCTCTTATAGAGTGAATAAGAATCACTAAAGTACAGAATTACAAGTATGTGTAAAAATAGAGTATTGAGCGTGAACTTGATAATGCGTTCGTGTGTGTTCTCGTTGTTCTCATCTCTGTTTGGATGTTCCCATATATATAGATGTGTTGATAATGACCGTTGGAACATTTTGTTCTCGCTCGTTAGAGTGTTCGCAGCCACTGTTGACTTTTCTATATTTTGAAAAATATTCGTTTGCGGTAGGTGGCGGTAGGTAGCATATGAACGTTGCATTTGACTTTCTTTATTTGGTAAGATCTCTTCATTGTTAATCTGCGAATATACTAAGAATACTAATACAATGAAAGGTTAATCATATAGGAAACAAATCAATAAACGTTGGAATGATTTCTAAATTTCTGGACTTGGATACTCAAGTGGTCCCTCGAGTATTCATTAAGTTTACTCGAGTGGTTACTCGAGTATCTTCATGAAAATATTAGTAGAGAGCAAGTCAATAAATGAACATCACATTACTCGGGTAGTGCATGGAGTAAACAAATTTACAAACTTTGGAAATACCTGTTTACTCGAGTACTCACTAGAATATACTACAATTTTCTTCACATGTTACTCAAGTGGCTACTCGAGTGGTCTTTCAAATAACCCAGCAGATTACTCGATGCTTCACTCCAGTAATGTTGGCAGGATTTTAGGCCGAGAGCACTTCAAGTTTTGCTTACCTGTTTACTCGAGTATCGCCTCGAGTGAATATTTATTTTCTGCATAGCTTACTCGGGTGGATACTTCAAGTGCATTATAAATAATTCTGTACATTACTTGATTAATGACTCAAGTAATCTCGTTCAAGTCTTTGACATAAAACATTTTCATACCTGTATACTTGAGTGGTGCCTCGAGTGAAGTGTGATAATAATATTTCAAATTAATTGAGTGTTATCTTCAAGTTTTGTTTACCACAGTGATTTACTCGAGTGGCTCCTCGAGTAACATTGGCAAGATTGAAATGCCAAGAGCAACATATTTCTTGAAGCAGGGGACTCGAGTACTGACTCAAGTAATGTAATATCCTTGATTGTAATCAAGGATTAATAACTTCAAAGTGATGTAATTAATATTAATTGAATACTTTTGAAGTATGTGTTATGCAATGTGATATAAGGATGCTTAGTGATGGCTTAAGGAGTATTGTGACAATCAAAGGCAAAATGGTAAATTCACAGACTGATTGGTCAGTTACCGAAGAGAAAACTCTTTAGTAATCAAGATCAATGGCTAGGATTGAAAGAACAAGAGGTGGAATTCTATGCATGCAAGATCATATGAAATCATGGTAGGAAGAAAGAGATGATGCCATGTGGTCAAATGAGAGCCATTGGATGAGAAGTCAAAAAGTCAAATATTTTCCCTCTCTTCTCTTAGTCGGTTGGTGTATGGGGAAAAAGAAAGGAATGAGATCATCACCTAAATGCCTCATTTCTCTCTCATCTCTCTTCTCACCTCCATTTTTGCTGCGAACAACCAAGAAAGAGAAAGTGAAAAGCTTGGTTTTAGGTAGGTTTATGCCTTCAAATGCTTATATTGTGTTTATTAAAGTTGTTTATGGTGTTGAGGGCTTCCTTGCCATGCTTTCAGAATTTCTAAAGGTGGTGTTTGATAATTGATCAAATTTGGAAGTTGGTGGAATCAAGGAAATCACATTTGGGAAAGAAAGAGGTAAACATTTGATGAAGTTTGATATAAATTTTATGGTTTTTGGTTTAGTTTAGCAAATTTTGGATTTTGCCCTGATTTCTTGTGATTTCAGAAGATAGGGATTAAGTGATGTAGTGTAGTGGAAAAGATGCCAAATAGTGTAGGGGTGTTAATGGTTTTGGATGGGATTTGAAAAGAAGAAGTTGGCAAATGGTGGTTTTGAGTGGTTTAGTGAGTTAGAGTTGAGATTGTGTTGTTTGAGTGGAAGTTTAGTTGTTTTGGGTAACCAATGGGTTCTTTGTGTTAAAATAGGTAAGAATGAGTATTGGTATAAGTTTAGGAACCATTGGAGCTTAATTGGTCAATTCTAGAAAACCATATCAGTTGCTGCGATTTTGGCATCTGATAGACATCACTCGAGTGAGGAAGGAACTCACTCAAGCATGATGTGAAATTCTGGGTATTTTGGTTAAGTTTTCAGGCAAAAACCGCAAGCACACTTCCTACCTTGCGAGTGAGATATGATTCTGATCAAGTGAGCATGGGTATGCTCGAGTGAGGGAGTAAGTTTAAGACCTGGGAGTTTATAGTTGCTCTCGGGTAGTCACTCGCTGGGTCTCACTTCCTAGTGCTCGAATGCACCTGAGGTCATTGCTCGAGTACAGCCTCTTGTGTTCGAGTGAGAGTGTATGATATATCAAGGTTTGCCTGAGGTCATTACTTTCTATGTTCTACTCGCTAGTGCTTGAGTGCTGATAGGGGTGTCACTCGAGTGAGACTCCTTTCACGCGAGTGAGCCGGCCCAAAATTCAGAAATTCTTCTTAGAAGGAGGGTCTTCGGGGTAGTTTCTCCTAACCCTTTAGGCATATGTTTAGACCTACAATAGTCACCTAAAGAGTTCAAATGATAACCAACTTAAAGTATTATAGAAATAAGGACTTGGGAAAGAGATTGACGGGTTGTCCCTAACTTGGTTTACAGGATTTGATATTTGTCGTCCTCGTGAGCCCACAGTGCCAGGAAACGTTGGGAAAGGATCAGGTAGTGACTCTCTCTCTTATACTATGTGTAATGCTCTGTATATGTGTGTTATCACTGTTTTGTGATGATCTTTGATGCTGCTGTGGTTACAGCTGGTGATAGCTGTCGTTTACAGCATAAGCTATCGTTTACAGTGCAAGCTGTCGTTTACAGCGCAAGCTATCGTGATGGTGATTACAGCGTAAGCTGTCGTGATTATGATTACAGCAAGAGCTATCGTATTGTGTATACAGCCATGAGTACTGTCGTTTGTGGTGAAAACCATGTATCTTTGAGTTACTGCTGTTGTGCTGGTTGTGATTTGTATACATGCTTTGTGTTTATGCATTGTGTGAATGATTTGTTACTACTGGGATTCTCTCGAATCTCATTATTTCCTATGACTAATATTTCAGACAGGGCATATGGCTCGAAGGAGAAGCGGCAAACCCGGAGCGGTTAGGACCCTTAAGAGTATATATTTGGGTTAGAGATGTTGGTTATACAATTTGAACATGGGATTACTGTATATTTTGAGATGCGAATTCTAGATTCGATTTTTGGTTGTGTAATCCCTTAGTGGAGACTTGTTAACCCTTAGATTATATATATATAGAACCCGGGAGTTGCCGGAGATTTGGTTATACACTCTGACAAGAATGAATGTATATTAACTGCACAGGTAATTATATTCGAACATTGAAATTGAGACAAGGATGGGACAAGATTTTTTAAAAGATTTTGTGAAAATCCCACTGTGAGGCAGGAATTTAAAATGAGTTTAAATCATCCGATGGTCTCTAATTCGAATTAATTTTACATTATCGAATTATAATTACGTGTTTAAAAGCAGGGGGTTACAAGTAACGTTGGCAGGCCGAGAGTAACTGGAAGTGATTTCCCTGATTACTCGAGTGCTTACTTGAGTAACGTTGGCAGGATTACATGGCCGAGAGCAACTCATTTCCTTGTAGCAGGTTGCTTAAGTGTTGACTCGAGTAACTCTTCTTTTCACTTTATATTACTCGAGTCGTTCCTCGAGTGATGTATCTGGCCGTGAGTTACTTGAGGTTCTGTACACTGGTTACTTCAAGTTTCTATCTCATTACTCGAGTTCTTACTCGAGTAGCCCTTTAGAAATTCTGCCAATGATGAAGTTTCTCCGCTTTCTCTCTTGGCCTTTCTTCATTACTCCAGTGCTTACTTCAAGTGATGATTTGCTTTATCATTACTTTATTCAAACTTGTTTGTTTATCAAAACTTTTTCACACCCATTCTTTGTTATCATCAAAACATGTGAGATCTAACATTCTCCCCCTTTTTGATGATGACAAAACTTGGTGATTTTGAACAAAGTTTTTGAAATTGAGTTCTCAAATAAACACTTCTTGAAATCAATTGTAACTTTGAAATTCTTTTTGAAATAAGTTGTTAAGGGTCAATTCAAAGTGTTTTGGAAAGTTTTGAAAAAATATAACGTATTCACCTTGCATACATAATAAACTCATTAGTCCCATAATGTAATATAACTTAAAACTTAAATGAACTTGGATTCAAATTGAACTAGAATTGCATTACAAATATGAAAAGCTTCCTAAATCCCATGTACACCCGAAATAAAAGAAGCTCAGTCAACCACAAAATCACTCAAGCTCTTCTCCCCCTTTTTGTCTTCATCAATCAAGTGGACGACTGGAAGGCTTCACTGCAGATATAGGCTTGACAAGAATGACTATGGAACTATGTGAACCATCTGAACTAGAAGAATCAAAAGAGGAGCTGGAATATTTTGGTTCAGGAAGGTTGAGTGGAGGAATATGAATGTCATCTCTTGGAGGAATTGGAGGTGACTAATATACAACAATAGAGGTGGTCTCAACCTCTTTTGTGGCTTCTGCAGAATGATGACCAGAGGATGAGGAAGAGATCTCCTCTGTATGAATAGGGGAAGGAATAGGTGTAGGTGTGGGTTCAGGCTGAACTCTGGGTGGTAAATCCTCAATGGTGATGTGGATAGTCTCATTGGTTTCAGGATCATCCACTGAGCATAGAATATCTCTAGGAAGAATAATGGGGATTTTGAGTGCAGAGGGACTAGGTTCATAGGGTCTAAACTCTGGAGGTTTGGGAAAGGAGGTCTCAGGGACAGTTGGATCAACCTCAGTATGATGATGTTCTGAGGGGATGTTCTCTGGAGGTGAGAATGCCTCAGGAACAGATGATGGACCAGCAGAAGGTCCAGGACCCATAGAGTCCAATCTAGCTAGAATCAACCTCAGAGTCTTATCCAGGGCACGCTGCTCTGCTAACATCTCCTCGTGCCTCTTGTCCATCCTCTCAACCAATGCATTCATCTTATAGATCATATGAGTTATTAACTCAGCATTGGTGTTGGAGATATCTATGTGAAAGCTCGACAACATGTTCTTCATGAAGGTCTGCAGTGAGGTGTTGAGGAATGAAGGTGAAGAAGTAGTGGAAGCTGGAGCAGAGGACTGAGTATCATCCATTCTACTTGTCTCAGTCTCTGTCTTCTTCTTCTTCCTGGGGCCAGACTCCATAGGGCTCTTGAGGTGAATCTCAACATTAAGCTTCCCAATCTGGTTTCTTCCAATTGGAGTGATCCTCTCAATGGGCTCCTTATTCTCCAAATACCATATCTTGTTTTTCTTTAGAATAAGAGAAATGATCTGAGGATATGGCATAGGAGTAGTTGCTTTCCCTTCTATTTTGTACCTCTGTATCTCAGAGAAGATGTATTCTCCCAAGTCCTTTTGTTCCTTCAGGAGTAGAGAAGCAAACTACCTATAGTCCCGTCAGAGAAATGGGTGTAGTTATTGGCTTTGTTTACAAGGGATCTAGAGTAAATATACCAAAGAACCCTGTGATGGTCACACATGTCACTCGGTTTAAAGTTAAGAGGACCCATTATCTCACCAGGTCTAAGGACAGTGAAAATCTGCTTAGGTTCAAGCTTGGAATAGATGTCATCGGGGGGATTTTTTATTCCTAACCAAATATTGATCCTAGAGGGTGAGATAAGGATTTTCTGGCCTCTAACTGTTGTGGTCATTTCTTCCTCTACAGATGTCCTATTAGGTTCATCTAGGATTTCTGTTAGATCCCAAGTTTTGATGATAACAAAAAGACAATCATGTGTAAATCATGTTTTTAGGAGATTAAGAAAAGTTTACAAAGTTACCAAATGCATAGAGGAAGTTTTCTGATATCTGCTGTGAAATTGCACTGGAGTGCTCGAGCATGGATTTTGCACTCGAGCATAGATCTCTTCTGTGCTCGAGCAGGTGCGAGTGAAAGCCAGAAAGTGTGCACCCGAGAGACATTCTTCTGTTATGTTCACTGGATCACTCGAGCACTAAGGTGTGCACTCGAGCAGAGAAGCCATTCTCACTTGAGCACATGCGAGCAAGGGTCTGTGAGTGCTTGGCTGAGAGCATGTAATAGCATGCTTCCTTCATTCACTCGAGCAGAGACATCAATGCTCAAGCATGAGCATTCTGTGCTCGAGCAAGGTACTGCGAGTGTTGGGCCGAGAGTCATGAACTTCAGAAAAGTACAAGTGTGCTCGAGCACACCCTTATATGCTCGAGCGATACATCAATGCTTGCAAGTGAAAATTCTATCCCTCTCCAAATCTGATGCGAGTGCTTGTTTAAAAGGTATAATACTTGAGAATATTCTTCTCACTCGAGCAGAAGTCTGTGTGCTCGAGTGAGGGCCCACATCACCTGCGAGTGATAATTTTATCCCTCTGAAATCCTGATGCGAGTGATGGTATTGAGAGCATATTCCTGGAGAATATGCGTCTCACTCGACCAGTAGTGTGTGTGCTCGAGTGAGGGACCATATCACCCGCGAGTACAAATTCTCACTCTTGTCAAAATGGTGTGCGAGTGATGACCCGAGAAGACACTTTCAGTGGAAAATGCAAGATCACTCGAGCAGAGGAAGTTGGGCTCGAGTGAGACCCCACTTCACTCGCGAGTGAGGATTCTATCTCTCTAAAATTCTATGCAAGCACAACCCGATAATAGAAGCATATGAAGGAAAATAGGAGATCACTCGAAGTTAGCCTTTCATGCTCGAGTGATGCCCTGTTAGAACACCAAAAATACCAAGTCTCACAACGTTCATTCCGAATATGGTTTATTGTTTTTTATTCATATCATCATTACTTATTATCATTGTTTAACATTATTTTGAATGAATTATAAGTGTGATACAGGAAGATGAACGTTTGAAATTAGTTGTTACGGAGAAAGTCAAACAGCGGCAGACAACATGATTACAAATACGTTCGCACCTACCGCATTCAGAATATTCAAACATGCGCGTGTCCTTCAATAGTTGCAAAAGTTCCGCTCCTCAAATGTTGTTTTTCCAAACGGGCAAAAACTGAAGCAACTATATATACAGAGATTCAAAGATAATCAAGGGAACAACATAGCACAAGAATTCACAAGCTTATACCGAGTCTCTGCTATTCATCATTTTCTCTGTATACTCATTGATCTTCAGTGTTTATTCATTTGCTCTGTAAGAGAGTCTTCATACAATTCAAATTCTATGTTTATTTGATCTCAAGGTATTGGGACCTTGAGAGGGTAGTTTTTCCTTACGAGAAAAGCTGTTGAGAGAATTCCTTGTTATACGTTCCACTCATAAGCCTTATAAGATACAAGCAGGAGAGAACGTTGCTGCTCGTAAGACTTACAGTGGTGTAAGCAGGAGAGAACGTTGCTGCTCATAAGTCTTGTATACATAAGCAAGTGAGATGGGTCATAGGTTGTTTTTCTGCACGTAAGACTTGTCGTAAGGGGAGAGAAGTTTCTTGTTGAGAGAATATTTCTGCTCGTAGTCCGTTCAAGGACGATTGTTGTTTTATGGCATTCTGAGAGCCCATTGAATCTTGGAGGTATAGTGAAAATCTCAGTAGGTCTTGATCTCTGAGGACTGGACGTAGGCCTGGTTGTTAGGCCGAACCAGTATAACTCTCTGTGTTCAAATCTTCTCAACTCTACTCTGTCTACTATATTTTTCATATCACCACATCAAGCGAAAAATTTATAACATCACCCAATTCACCCCCTCTTGGGTGAAGCTTGCCTATTACATTTGGTATCAGAGCCTCATCTTCTCTGAAGAGCCTAACAGCTTGAGAAGGATCCGATAAATGGCAACAATAGGTGAAAATATCCTTCCAGACGGAGCTTCAATCACTAGACCTCCTGGTTTTGCTGGAGAACATTTTTCATTCTGGAAAGCTAAATTTAGAGTGTTCGTGATGGCCAACGAGTACGGATTATGGAATGTTATACAAGATGGTGACTATGTTCCAATGAAGAAAATCGAAGATAGAGCAATTAAAAAGAGCCCAGATGAGTTTGACGAGAATGACAAAAGGTTAGTGACATTAAATAGTAAAGCCATTCTAATGATACAGAGTGCTCTTAGTCAAAAAGAATATTTTCGTATATGTACTCTACCAACTGCCAAAGATATGTGGGATGCTCTTGAAATTGCTCACGAAGGTACATCTGGAATCAAAGAAAATAGAATCAATACTTTAATTACAGAATATGATTTATTTCGTATGAAATCTGGAGAAAGTATATCAGAATTTGAACTAAGGTATACTCATCTTGTTAATCAATTATCTGCTTTTGGAAAGTCGTTTGATCAAAATTCCCAAGTAAGAAAGATTCTTAATATTCTTACGAAAGAGTGGGAAGCAAAGGTAACAGCCATTGAAGAAGCCAAAGGAGAATCTATGAGATCCGTAGCTGCTCTCTTTGGAAGTCTTTCTGAATATGAAGGTAAGTTGAGATTCAAAAAGGAACTTGAAGAATTCGATGATAAAAAGAAAAAGGGAGTTGCACTTAAAACTATCAAAGAAGAAGAAGAAACTTCCGAGAATGAAGATGTCCCTAGTGATGATGAAATGGGAATGATCATGAGAAAATTCAAGAAATTCTATAGAAGAGGTCAAAGGAATTTCAAGAACTATCAAGGTAGACGAAGCAAGAAAGAAAATAAAGAACAACAAATAGTATGCTATGAATGTGGGAAACCAGGACACATCAAATCTGAATGTTTTAGAAACAAAGATAAAAAGAAGCTGAAAAAGAAAGCATATATATCATCTATTTGGGGTGATAGTTCGTCAGACGAAGAAAATGACAACGACGAAGTAGCAAATCTATGCTTGGTAGCTAAGGAAGAAGAATCAGACTCTGAGGTAAGTGATTCTGAACCCTCTTATGATGAATTGTTATCTGAATATAATGCATTGCATACAGAGTTCATCAAAGTTGCTAAAGAAATGGTTAGTTATAAGAAGAAAGTAAAAGAATTAGAAAGTAATGTCATATCATCATTTGAAATGTGTAAAGAGAAAGATAAGAAAATAGAAGATTTAACAAAGATTGTTGAAAAGTTTACTAAAGGAAGTGAAACTCTCAAAGTTATTTTAAATTCTCAGAAAGTTTCATTTGATAAATCTGGAATTGGATATAATTTTGTGCATGATAAGAATAAAAGATATAAGAAGAATAGTGGAGATTATCTTAAATATTTCAGAAATTCTGTGCATACATCGAATCCATTTACATCATGCAATTATTGTAATAGGAAAGGACATTATACTTTATCGTGTTATTTCAAAAAGGGGCAGGTTGTTGGAATGTATAAATGGGTTCCGAAAGGGACACATACTTCAAATACTAACCACAAAGGACCCAAGAAAGTGTGGGTACCTAAAACTTGATCATTTTATTCTAGGTATGTCTCAAAGCATCTCGAGCGAACAAATGGTATATTGATAGTGGATGTTCGAGACACATGACTGGTGACAAAAATAAGTTCACCATGCTTGAAACTAGAGAAGGAGGAAAGGTGACTTTTGGAGGAAATCAATCTGGACGTATTGCTGGAATTGGTGAAGTAGGAAGAATCGATGGCGTTCAAATCAACGGAGTATATTATGTTGAAGGATTATGCCACAATCTCTTAAGCGTAAGTCAAAGCACTGACAAAGATAACTGGGTGATTTTTGACTCAAAAGAATGCTTGATAGTAAGCAAGAAAGATCTACCCCTAAATAAAGAAACTATCAAGGCAAAGATCCGAGCTCAAAGGGACGGTAATTGTTATACTATTGATTTAAATTCAAATTCTTATGAAAATTGTTTTCTTAGTCGATCAGAGGAAAGTTGGTTATGGCATAAGCGTTTGGCTCATGTCAATATGAATCAACTTGACAAATTGATTAGAAAAGATTTAGTTGTTGGTCTTCCCAAACTCAAATTCAAAGACAACATGATATGTGAAGTTTGTCAAAAAGGCAAACAAACTAAATCTTCTTTTAAAACAAAATATGAAATTTCTACTTCAAAACCTTTACAATTACTTCATATGGATTTGGTAGGACCTGTAAGAGTAAAAAGTTTTGGAGGAAATTTATATACGTTAGTAATTGTTGATGATTTTACAAGATTTGCATGGACTATATTTATTGCCGCAAAAGATGAAACTTTTGCTGAATTTATTATGTTTGCCAAAAAGGTTCAAAATGAGAAAGGTATTTCTATTGTCTCTATTAGAACAGATCATGGAGGAGAATTTGATAATCAATTATTTGAAGATTACTGCAACAACGAAGGAATATATCACAACTTCTCAGCCCCTAGAACACCTCAACAAAATGGAGTAGTGGAAAGGAAGAGCAGAGTTCTTACAAAAATGGCAAGAGCATTACTTAATGAAAAAGAAATGTCACAAGTGTTCTGGGCAGATGCAATGAGTACTGCATGCTATATTTCAAACCGAGCATATATTCGCAAATCTCTTGGAAAGACACCATATGAACTCTACAAGGGAAGAAAGCCAAATATTGCTCATCTTCATATCTTCGGGTGTAAGTATTTCATTCACAACAAATTTAGGTAAATTTGATTCAAAGTCTGATGAAGGTATATTTCTAGGATATTCTAATAGAAGTAAAGCTTATAGAGTTTTCAATAAAAGAACATGTACTGTTGAAGAATCTATTCATGTTGTGTTTGATGAAATTGAATCTCAGACAAAACTTAATGATGAAGAAGAAATGGATTCAATCAAGAAAAACAAATCTATTTCAAAGCAGGATGATTTTGAAACAAATGATTTTCAAAATTTAGAAGATGTCGATGATCATGCTCAACCTAAAGCATGGAGACATATGAAGGATCATCCAATTGATCAAGTTATAGGAGATACTCAGGAAGGTGTCAAAACCAGAAATAGAATTCTCAATGAGGTAACTTTTTCTGCTTTTATTTCTGAAATTGAGCCTTCTAATATAGAAGAAGCTTTGTCTGACAATGATTGGGTGATTGCTATGCAAGAATAACTAAATCAATTTCAAAGAAATCAAGTTTGGGATTTAGTTCCTCGACCTAAAGATCATACGGTTATAGGGACTAAATGGGTTTTCAAAAACAAACTTGATGAATCAGCAATCATTGTGAGAAATAAAGCAAGATTGGTAGCCAAGGGCTATAATCAAGAAGAAGGTATTGATTATAAGGAAACATATGCTCCAGTGGCAAGATTGGAAGCAATACGAGTACTCCTAACCTTTGCTTGCATCAAAAGTTTTAAACTTTATCAAATGGATGTGAAAAGCGCTTTTCTAAATGGTTATATTATGGAGGAAGTATATGTAGAACAGCCTCCTGGTTTTAAAGATGAAACAAAACCTGATCATGTCTTCAAACTTAAGAAAGCATTATATGGTTTGAAACAAGCACCCAGAGCTTGGTATGAAAGACTAAGTAAATTTCTTCTTGATCAAGGTTTGGTCAGAGGTAAAGTTGATACAACTTTATTCATCAAACATAACAAAAATGATGTTCTAATTGTTCAAATTTATGTTGATGATATTATTTTTGGTGGTACTAACGAATCTATGTGTCAAGAATTTTCTAAGATTATGCAGGGAGAATTTGAAATGTCCATGATGGGAGAATTGAACTTCTTTCTTGGACTTCAGATCAAACAAAAGAAGAATGGCATATTTATATCTCAGACAAAGTATTTGAAAGAGTTGTTGAAGAAATATGGATTAGATAATGCTAACGGAGCTGATACTCCAATGAGTTCTACAACGTTGTTGGATGCTGATGTAAAAGGACCTAGCTTCAACATCACAAAGTATAGAGGAATGATTGGTTCATTACTCTATCTCACAGTAAGCAGGCCAGATATTCAGTTTAGTGTAGGAATGTGTGCAAGGTATCAATCCAATCCTAAGGTATCTCATGCAGAGACAGTAAAAAGAATTTTCAAATATCTAGGAGATACTTCAGAGCTTGGTCTTTGGTATCCGAAAAGAGGGAACGAGTATTTAATGGCATATTCAGATTCAGATCACGGTGGATATAAAACTGACAGAAAGAGTACCAGTGGTCAATGTCAATTTCTCGGAGGCTCTTTAGTGTCATGGTTCAGCAAGAAGCAGAACACAGTTTCATTATCTTCAACTGAAGCTGAATATATAGCTGTGGCAAGTTGATGTTCTCAAGTGCTATGGTTAAAACAACAACTTCAAGATTTGGGAATTTATTTAAAAGAAATTCCAATTTATTGTGATAACACTAGCACGATAAGCTTGGCAAAGAATCCTATACAACATTCAAGGACCAAGCATATAGACATTCGACATCACTTCATTCGAGATCATGTTCAAAAGAGAGATGTCAAAGTGGAATTCATACCAACTCATCTTCAACTTGCGGATATTTTCACAAAGCCAATTGCAAAAGATCAATTTCTATATATTCAAAGAGAATTGGGAATGGTTAATCCCAATGAGTTGTGAGTTTTCTTGTTAAATATTTTAATTAAATGTTTCTTTTGATGATAACCATACTGACTTTAGCATCGGAGTGTTCAAAATTTATTTTTACAGGACTGTCACTCGAGCACTGAGGGTGCTGCTCGAGTGATGAGCTGTGTCACTCGAGCACAAGTAGCTCTGCTCGAGCACAACACTATTAAAAATACTCTACTTTATGACATGAAAAACAGAGGTTAACAGAGGAGATGAGAATATCAAGAAACTATATCAAAAGTAACAGTGAGAATCGAACTCACTCGCGAGTGAGGAACTCTCACTCGAGCATGATATGAACATGCTTGAAGTGAGGAGTGCCTGCTCGAGTGAAGAAGAAGAATTTCCTTTCAAAAGCTATCCAAATCATGGTTGCTCAAATGATCTTGGAGGATTTGAGTACAAAGACACAAGATATGTCAAGAAACTCACAATCCAGGTACGTTTTACACATTTTATTAATTTTCCAGAACATCACTCGAGCATAGGTAGAACACACTCGAGCACAGTATGAACATCACTCGAGCACTAGGGTTCATGCTCGAGCACTGTCACTTATATCAGTTACGGGGGAGCTCAGAACTTCGCACTTCTTTCTCTCACCCGAGGTGCTCTCTCACTCAAAGGTCACATCTCTTCACCTTCAACCGTTACTCTCCATTCAATCACGTCCTTCTACCTCAAATTGCCGTTACAACCTTTAAATTTTCTATAAAAGGTGAATCTTACTCTTTGTCTGTTACATTCGGTACCCTAACCTCTCTATCACTCTCAAAAACTCTCTAAGTTCTTGTTTTTCTCTCATTTTCTCTACAATGGCAAGAACCAAAATACCTTCTATTCCTCAAAGATCTCAATCTCCTTCTCCTACTCATTCTGCTGCCAGTATATCTGGTACCCCTGAACCAACACCTCCCTCTCTAAAAATCTCTTCCTCACCGCCACCACCTCCTAAGCCCAAAACCAAAAAAAGGACTCCGGCTAAGAAACCTCACCCAAAACCTCAGGTTTCAAAGAAAGATCAACCTCCTCAAAAGAAACCAAAGGGAGTGGTGTTCAAGGAACCTATAATCACCCGGTCTCAATCTAAAGAGGTTCAAGGAAAGGGGAAGAAGAAGGAGTCAGAACAACCCCAATCATCTTCTTCTTCTGGGGATACCTTCAGTAGACAACTCCGGGAAGCAATAGAGAAATCCAAACTGGACAAGATAGTTGGGAAGATTACTTCTCAAGCCGGTGTTTCAAGTTCACATCAAGATAGGCAACCAAGTGCCTCTGCTTCAGGAGCACCTTCTGCCTCTCAAGCACCAGTGGATGACCAACTCACCAATCCTCCTGAGGGATTCAATGTTGATGAACTTAAGGCCTTGCCTCAGAAGGTATATGATGATGAATTTAAACATAGACATTTCTGTCCTGTAGTATATGTGGATCTGGATTACTTGAAAAAGAATTGTCACTTGGATTTATACCCCTATCTTCAATACTAAGCTCCCTGGCTAAATATCCATTTGCCATATTCTCCCACAATTTTGAAAACCTTTTATTGCAACATGAAGTCTCATAATATTAAGTCTAGATCTGGTGAATTGATTGAAGAAGCAGTATCTACTACTGTTAGAGGAAAATTTATCATGATTTCTGCCAAGATCATAAATGACTTACTTGGTTATGTTGCACCTCCTCCTGATCCACCTTCTTTCCCTGCCAATGAGGCTTTCAAAATTTTGAGACCCAAAGACCCAATAGGCCCCCTCAATTTCAAACCTATTGACATGCCTGATATTCATAGAGTCCTTTATTATATATATTCCCGAAGCATAGTCAATAAGTCCAAAAATTATACCCATTTTGCTCAAAAGGACTATTATCTGTTGGCTTCTTTCATAGCCGGGCAACAAAGGAATGTGGGAGAAATTATTTTCAATGAGATGAGAAGGTTTCGATTTTCTTCAACAAGATCCAAAACCATACCATACCCTCAGCTTGTTTCTTTCATTTTGATGAAAAACAAAATTTGGTATTTGGAAGGAACTGAAAGGGTACTCATCTCAAGGTTTGGTAAGACTCAGTTAACTCACATGGGTATCAATCTTTCGGTAAGTCGAACCAAAGCCACATCCAAGAGGGAAGCCACTCCATCCAGAGGTGATGAGGCACAATCATCTGCTCAAAGCCCTATTCCTCCTCCTTCCTTTCTTAATGCCTCTCTGTCCAATCATATGACTGAGGCAATTAATCAAGCTGTATCAAGTTTGAAGAAGGAGTTAGTGACTGAGTATGAGAAGCTTGTGGAGAATATGGAAGCACAGGTCATTAAATTGGTAGACAAGGCCAATATTAACTTTGAACTGATGTTCAAAACTCAGGATGAGATGTCACAGAGGATCACTAATATGGAGACCTTCCTGCACTTATATTTTCCCTCTTTATCTTCCGGGGTACCTCCTGAGACCACTCATACCTCACCACTTCATCCACAGACTCATGTACTTTTCACCGATCCAGAGTCTAATGTAGATGTTACTTTTGATCGGTCGCCTTCACTACCTTCCTCAACCTCTGTACCACAGCCATCATCTCCACCTACTGAGCCCATTGACCCTCTCACTGCCATGGTTTTATATGTTCCACCTCCTGATATCACTTTTTCTCAGCCCCCTTCTGATGCTGACAAAACGGGGGAGAAGGATGTGTGATGATTTCTGAGCTTCTGTGGGGTGTATTTGGGTGTTTGGGTAGATTTCTGTATTGGGTAGGATTTGATGTTGATGTTATTTTGAAGGATTTAATGTTATTGATTTAATGTTATGTACTTGGTTTCAGTTTTGAAATTAATGAACTTAGTAGGATTTGATGTTATTTGATGTTATTATTATGTTGTTGATCATTTAAATTCAAGATTAATATTAATGAAGTTTTTCTTTTAAATATCAAGTTATTCATGAATATGATTATCAAGTTTAAATGATGTTTCAAGTTGTTATTAAGTCATATACCTCATACTATGCTTATCTTGGTTTTTAAGTGTCCAGAGGAAACATTGCAGGAAAATTTAAACTTGAAGCCAAAACTTGATATACATTTGGAAACATTGAAGAATTTCAAAAATTTTCAATCTCAATCAATTTTCCTTAAATTTTCATCATAAAGGTTTTGTCATCATCAAAAAGGGGGAGAATGTTTGATCCCAAGTTTTGATGATAACAAAAAGACAATCGTGTTCAAATCATGTTTTTAGGAGATTAAGAAAAGTTTACAAAGTTACCAAATGCATAGAGGAAGTTTTCTGATATCTGCTGTGAAATTGCACTGGAGTGCTCGAGCATGGATTTTGCACTCGAGCATAGATCTCTTCTGTGCTCGAGCAGGTGCGAGTGAAAGCCAGAAAGTGTGCACCCGAGAGACATTCTTCTGTTATGTTCACTGGATCACTCGAGCACTAAGGTGTGTACTCGAGCAGAGAAGCCATTCTCACTCGAGCACATGCGAGCAAGGGTCTGCGAGTGCTTGGCCGAGAGCATGTAATAGCATGCTTCCTTCATTCACTCGAGCAGAGACATCAATGCTCGAGCATGAGCATTCTGTGCTCGAGCAAGGTACTGCGAGTATTGGGCCGAGAGTCATGAACTTCAGAAAAGTACAAGTGTGCTCAAGCACACCCTTATATGCTCGAGCGACACATCAATGCTTGCAAGTGAAAATTCTATCCCTCTCCAAATCTGATGTGAGTGCTTGTTTAAAAGGTATAATACTTGAGAATATTCTTCTCACTCGAGCAGAAGTCTGTATGCTCGAGTGAGGGCCCACATCACCTGCGAGTGATAATTTTATCCCTTTGAAATCCTGATGCGAGTGATGGTATTGAGAGCATATTCCTGGAGAATATGCGTCTCACTCGAGCAGGAGTGTGTGTGCTCGAGTGAGGGACCATATCACCCGCGAGTACAAATTCTCACTCTTGTCAAAATGGTGTACGAGTGATGACCCGAGAAGACACTTCCAGTGGAAAATGCGAGATCACTCGAGCAGAGGAAGTTGTGCTCGAGTGAGACCCCACTTCACTCGCGAGTGAGGATTCTGTCTCTCTGAAATTCTATGCAAGCACAACCCGATAACAGAAGCATATGAAGGAAAATAGGAGATCACTCGAAGTGAGCCTTTCATGCTCGAGTGATGCCCTGTTAGAACACCAAAAATACCAAGTCTCACAACGTTCATTCCGAATATGGTTTATTGTTTTTTATTCATATCATCATTACTTATTATCATTGTTTAACATTATTTTGAATGAATTATAAGTGTGATACAGGAAGATGAACGTTTGAAATTAGTTGTTACGGAGAAAGTCAAACAGCGGCAGACAACATGATTACAAATACGTTCGCACCTACCGCATTCAGAATATTCAAACATGCGCGTGTCCTTCAATAGTTGCAAAAGTTCCGCTCCTCAAATGTTGTTTTTCCAAACGGGCAAAAACTGAAGCAACTATATATACAGAGATTCAAAGATAATCAAGGGAACAACATAGCATAAGAATTCACAAGCTTATACCGAGTCTCTGCTATTCATCATTTTCTCTGTATACTCATTGATCTTCAGTGTTTATTCATTTACTCTGTAAGAGAGTCTTCATACAATTCAAATTCTATGTTTATTTGATCTCAAGGTATTGGGACCTTGAGAGGGTAGTTTTTCCTTATGAGAGAAGCTGTTGAGAGAATTCCTTGTTGTACCTTCCACTCATAAGCCTTATAAGATACAAGCAGGAGAGAATGTTGCTGCTCGTAAGACTTATAGTGGTGTAAGCAGGAGAGAACATTGCTGCTCATAAGTCTTGTATACATAAGCAAGTGAGAAGGGTCATAGGTTGTTTTTCTGCACGTAAGACTTGTCGTAAGGGGGAGAGAAGTTTCTTGTTGAGAGAATATTTCTGCTCGTAGTCCGTTCAAGGACGATTGTTGTTTTGTGGCATTCTGAGAGCCCATTGAATCTTGGAGGTATAGTGAAAATCTCAGTAGGTCTTGATCTCTGAGGACTGGACGTAGGCCTGGTTGTTAGGCCGAACCAGTATAACTCTCTGTGTTCAAATCTTCTCAACTCTACTCTGTCTATTATATTTTTCATATCACAACATCAAGCGAAAAATTTATAACATCACCCAATTCACCCCCTCTTGGGTGAAGCTTGCCTATTACAATTTCTAGGTTGCAGTAGAAATGAGTGACTATTTTAGTGCAAAAAGGAAGTTTAATTGACAACCAAGGCATAAAGGGTTTAAGGAAGGGACTTAGGTCATACTTCAATACCTCCTGAAGAATCTTGAGATCCACACTGTGAGTTTTGCATACCTTCCTTCTTGAGAACTGTGTCAGGTACTTCTGAGATTCCTCCATTTTGTTGACATTGAATCCTTTTAGAGGTTTAGTGATTTCTGCTTCTAGCAATTCTGGCTTTTTGGAGGATTAGCCCTTCTCTAGTTCTTCAAGGATCCCAGCCATAGCTTTGGCAACATTCACATCATACCTTGCCTTTTTGGAATGTTTCGGATTAAAAGAGGGAGTGGAAGAATCAGAAGGTGAAGGAGAAGGTGATTTAGTGCTTTTGCCTCTCCCAATTGAGATGTTTTTCTTTGATTGAGCCCTTGTGACCACTGGCTCTTTGATCACAACACCTTTCTCCTTTAGTTTAGGTTGAGGTTTCGATTGGATTTTGGCCTTTAATCTTGGAGTGAGCTTTCGTCTCTTTCAAGGAGGAGAAGAAAGAGGGTCAGAGGGTTGTCGAGATTTAGAAGAATCTGTAGGAGTAAGATTCTTGGTTCTAACCATCTTGATTTAGAGAAAAATAGAAATCTCAGAAAACTAGAGTTAGAAGTCGCGAGTTAGGGTAGAGAGATTCTGAGCAAAATAGGAAGTTTTTGGAGCTGAAATTTGATGGGTTTTGACGGAAATCAAGCAAGTAAGAGATTATGAAAACTTTTTGTGGGAGGACTGGGTGATTCACTCGAGGAGATTTTGTAGAAATGACCGAGTTTGCGACTGTTAAAGACATAGAACCCGACATTACTCGAGGCCTTACTCGAGTGATCATATAGAAAATTCTAAAATAATTCATTTAAATTGCGTACCTGGTATGAATAATATTGTAATTATTCATGTATGTTCCCTCGATCATTTGATAGCCATTTTAGAACAGATTTGAATTGATTCTCATCGAATTTGTGATCTGGATCTATAGTCACTCGAGTCCTTACTGAGTAAACTTCAAGTTTACTCGAGGCTTCCCTTGGGTAACCTGTCTTTTCTCCTCTTGACTATTCATTTCCTACTAAATGAGCCGTTTGATTTAAATTCCATGTGACTTGAGACTTTAATGCCAGTTTTTGAAGTCTATTACTCGAGTACTCACTCGAGTAATGTGCTCTTTTACTTCAAGTTGTCCCTCAGGTAATGCTGTACTGTCAGACATTACTTGAAGTTGGCACTCCAGTGATGGTGTCCTCTGATAACCTCTATTTTTATTTCTTAAAACAGAGTTTCAATCTTCCTGCAAAACAAGTTTCTACATACTCCGATGCTGAAGTTAGTAATCATCAAAACATTATCAAATAACATTATCTAATATTATGAAAAACCAAAATAACTTACAATTCATTGGGATTTACCATTCGCAATTCTCTTCTAATGTATAGAAATTGATCTTTTGCAAGAGGTTTGGTGAAGATATCAGCTAGTTGAAGATGAGTAGGAATGAATATCACTTTCACATCTTTCTTTTGGACATGATCTCTAATGAAGTGGTGTTTGACATCGATATGCTTGGTTCTAGAATGTTGAACTAGATTCTTTACCAAGCTTATCATACTAGTATTCTCACAATAGATTGGTATTTCTTTGAGATAAATACCAAGATCTTGTAGTTGTTGTTTTAGCCATATCACTTGTGCACGACAACTTGAGACTGCAACATATTCAGCTTCCGTTGATGAAAGAGATACTGTATTTTGTTTCTTGCTGAACTATGATACAAGAGATCCTCCAAGAAATTGACCTTGTCGCTGGTGCTCTTTCTGTCTGTCTTGTATCTTCCATGATCAGAATATGAATATGCAACAAGATATTCACTTCTTCCTTTAGGATACCACAGACCCAATTCTGGTGTGTCAGCAAGGTCTTTAAAGATTCGTTTGACAGTTTTGGCATGTGATTCCTTTGGTGCTGATTGATATCTTGCACATATGCCAACACTGAATTAGATGTCCGGTTTGCTTGCCGTGAGATAGAGTAATGATCCAATCATTCCTCTGTATTTTGTGATGTTGTAGTCTTTCCCTTTGACATCAGCATCAAGCAACGTAGTTGAGCTCATAGGTGTGTCCGTTCCATTTGCTTCATCCATTCCATACTTCGTCAATAGCTCTTTCAAGTACTTTGTTTGAGATATGAAGATTCCATTCTTTCTTTGTTTGATTTGCAAACTGAGAAAGAAATTCAATTCTCCCATCATTGGCATCTCATACTCTCCCTGCATTATCTCAAAAAATTCCTTACACATAGATTCATTAGTAGCACTAAAACAATGTCATCAACATATATTTGAACAATTAAAATATCATCACGTTTTCATTTTGTAAAAAGTATTGTATCAACTTTTCCTCGTACAAAACCTTGATCAATAAGAAATTTACTGAGCCTTTCGTACCATGCTCTAGGAGCTTGTTTTAAACCATATAAAGCTTTTCTAAGTTTAAAAACATGGTCAGGTTTGGTTATATCTTCAAAACCAAGAGGTTGATCTATATACACTTCTTCCATGATATAGCCATTTAGGAATGCACTCTTCACGTCCATTTGATAGAGTTTGAATCCTTTGATGCATGCAAAGGCTAAGAGTACGCGTATAGCTTCCAATCTAGCCACTGGAGCATACGTTTCCTCATAATCAATTCCTTCTTCCTGATTATAGCCTTTGGCCACCAATCTTGCCTTTTTTCTAACAATAATTGCGGATTCATCAAGTTTGTTCTTGAATACCCATTTAGTGCCAATGATTGGATGATCCTTGGGTCAAGGTACCAAATCCCAAACTTGATTTCTTTCAAATTGATTTAGTCTTCTTGCATTGCTATAACCCAATCATTGTCTGATAAGGCTTCATCAATGTTAGAGGGTTCAATCTCAGAAATGAATGTAGAAAAACTTACTTCATTGAAAATTCTATTTCTATTTTTGATCCCTTCATTCACATCCCCTATGACTTGATCTAAGGGATGACTTTTATTGTATTTCCAGGCTTTAGGTTGTCCTAGTGACTGCTCTTCTTCCTTAGTTTCATCAACTTCTGGAATA
This sequence comes from Inga oerstediana, assembly GCA_963210345.1. Lineage (NCBI taxonomy): Eukaryota > Viridiplantae > Streptophyta > Magnoliopsida > Fabales > Fabaceae > Inga > Inga oerstediana. The sequence continues at coordinate 61,720,364 of OY723401.1, read as the reverse complement.
AGAGATTTAGAAATAGATTGACCATTTTCTTGATTTAAAACAACTTCCTGCTCTTCATCAATGGTTTTGTCAGAGGATTCAAATTTATCAAATATAATATGAATTGATTATTCAACAACACATGTTCTTTTATTGAAAACTCTATATGCTTTACTTCGGTTAGAATATCATAGGAAAATTCCTTCATCAGTTTTAGAATAAAATTTTCCTAAGTTATCTTTACCATTATTATGAATGAAACACTTACAACCTAAGATGTGTAGATGAGCAATGTTTGGCTTCCTTCCTTTGTACAGCTCGTATGGTGTCTTTTCGAGTTTTGTTCTAATATAAGCTCTATTTGAAATATAGCATGTTGTGCTCATAGCATCAGCCCAAAAAACTTGAGACACGTTCTTTTCATTTAACATTGCTCTAGCCATTTCAGTGAGCACTCTATTCTTACGCTCCATGACTCCATTTTGTTTAGGTGTCCTTGGAGCAGAGAAATTATTATCAATGCCATTAGTATCACAATATTCTTCAAAGGCTTGATTTTCAAATTCTCCACCATGATCTATCCTAATCCCTGCAATGGAAATACCTTTCTCATTTTGTACTTTCTTGGCAAAAACAATAAATTCTTTAAAGGTTTCATCCTTTTATGATAAAAAAATAACACATGTAAATCTGGAGAGGTCATCAACAATGACCAATGAATATAAGTTGCCACCAAGACTCTTTACTCTTGCTGGGCCAACTAAATCCATATGCAATAATTGTAGTGGTCTATTTGTTGAAATCTCATTTTTCAATTTAAAAAATGATTTATTTTGTTTACCCTTTTGACATGCATCACAAATCAAATCATTTTTGAAATTTACTTTGGGTAATCAAAGAACTAAATCCTTTTTGAGTAGTTTGCCTAGTTGATGCATATTGACATGAGCCAATCTCTTATGCCATAGCCAACTTTCATCGGCATTACTCAGAAAACAGTTTTCAGATTCATTTCTACTAATATCTAGAGTATAATAGTTACCTTCCCTTTTTGCTCTGAGCTTAGCCTTGATATTCTTCTTATCAAGTAGTACGTCTTTCTTGTTGATAATTAGACATTCCTCTGAGTCAAATATTACCCAGTTATTTTTGTCTGCACTTTGACTCACACTCAGCAAGTTATGGCACAATCCTTCGACATAGTATACGTCTTTGACTTGTATGCCTTTGTCACTTTTGATTTCACCAATTCATGCTATCCTTCCAGTTTGATTTACTCCAAATTTTACCTTTCCATCTTCTTTAGGTTGCAATTTGGTAAAACTTTCGAAATCACCGGTCATATGTCTGGAGCATCCACTGTCTATGTACCACTTGTTGTTTTTGGATGCTTTGAGACATATCTGCAATTAAATACACTTAAGTCTTAGGTACCCACTTCCTTTTGGGTCCTTTTGGGTCAGTACAAGAGATTTTTGAAACATATGATCCTTTAGGTACCCATTTGTAGGTTCCTATCGTTCCTTTCTTCTTATGAATACATGAAGAGGTATAATGACCTTTTCTATTACAGTAATTACAAAATGTAAAAGGATTTGATGTATGCACAGAATGTTGAAAATAATTCAAATATGACTTACCTCCTGCTTTCTTTCTACCTTTCCTTCTATATGATTTTAGATCATATCCAATACCAGATCGTTCATTTACAAATCATTGAGCTTTTAAAATCACACTTAGCATCTCACTTCCTTTAGTAAATTTTTCAAGAGTTTTTGTGAGATCAGTATTTTTCTCTTTCAAAGAAGAACAATTTTCACAATGGTTTTCTGAACTTTCTTTAAGTTCAATTTCATGAACTTTGTTTTTCTTTTTGGAAACAACTAATTCTTTAACTACTTTGATGAATTTAGAATGTAAGGCATTATATTAAGAAAGTAATTCATCATAGGTAGGATCAGAATCATTTACCTCTTCTTTTGTTTCTTCTTGAGCAACAAGACATATATTAGCTACTTCTTCTTCATCACTTTCTTCGTCAGAGGAACTATCACCCCATATAGCAGATACGAAGGCCTTCTTTTTGTTGAAGAATTTGCCTTTTCTCTTTTCTTTGCTCTTTTGGTTCAACACTGGACATTCTGATTTGATATGTCCTAGTTTTCCACATTCGTAGCAGATGATATGATCTTTATTGCTAGTTCCTCCTTTCTGAAAGTGTTTGAATCCTTGACCTTTCTTATAAAACTTTCTGAATCGTTTTATAATTAGGCCCATTTCATCATCGTCAAACTCCTCATCCTCATCTTGATTTTCTTCTTTTGCTTTTAGTGCTAAGCCTCTCTTCTTCTTGTCACCGATGTCATCTAGTTCCCGTTTGAACTTTAGTTTACTTTCATATTCAGAAAGACTTCCAAATAGAGAAGCAACTGATCTCATTGATTCTCCTTTTGCTTCTTCTATCGCAGTGACTTTGGCCTTCCACTCTTTAGAAAGAATATTCAAAATCTTTCGTACTTGGGTATATTGATCATAGACTTTCCCAAGTGCTGCAAGTTTATTAACAAGATAAGTATATCTAAGTTCGAATTCAGATATTGACTCACCTGATTTCATTCGAAGTAGATCTAATTCAATGACCAAGGTGTTGATCCGATTCTCCTTTATTCCCAAAGTTCCTTCATGAGCTATTTCCAGAGCTTCCCACATTTGCTTTGATGTTGGAAGTGTGCAAATTCTGAAGTATTCACTTTGACTCAAAGCACTTTGTATCATCAGAATTGCCTTGCTGTTGAGAGTGATAAGTTTCTTGTCATTCTCATCATATTCCGCTGGTGTCTTGGGAATTTTCTGAGAATCTACAATCTTTATAGGTTAATAGTTTCCATTCTCAATCACATCCCATAGCCCATATTCGGTAGCCATCACGAATACTCTGAACTTTGCTTTCCAGAAAAAAAAGTGTTCGCCACTGAAACCTAGAGGTCTAGTGATGGATGCTCCGTCGGGAAGAATTCCTTCACCCATGCTTGCCATTGGATCCTTCTTAGGTTGTTATACCTTAACAAGAAGATCTAAGCTCTGATACCAAATGTTAGAGTAAGTGTTTCACCCAAAAGGGGGTGAATTGGGTGATACTAAAAATTTTGTTGCAAATATAAAACTTGACGGTGAATATAAAGCAGTAAAGAGTAAGGAGAAATATCACCGAAGTGTACACCGGGAGTTATACTGGTTCGGCCACAACCACTTTGACCTACGTCCAGTCCTCAGAGCATCTCTGAGAGTTTCACTATGATTTCCAAGATTCAGTGGGTTCTTGGCACCTCGATACAAGCAAGTTCCTTCGCCTAGATACTCGCTCCCCCTTACAAGTTGTAATCCAATCCCAACTCAAGGTTCCACAACCTTAAGTTACCTCAATAACAAATATTGAGTTTGAATGAAATATCTCTCTTATAGAGTGAATAAGAATCACTAAAGTACAGAATTACAAGTATGTGTAAAAATAGAGTATTGAGCGTGAACTTGATAATGCGTTCATATGTGTTCTCGTTGTTCTCATCTCTGTTTGGATGTTCCCATATATATAGATGTGTTGATAATGACCGTTGGAACATTTTCTTCTCGCCTGTTAGAGTTTGCGCAGCCACTGTTAACTTTTCCAGATTTTGAAAAATATCCGTTTGCGGTAAGTAGCATTTGAACATTGCATTTAACTTTCTTTATTTGGTAAGATCTCTTCATTGTTAATCTGCGAATGTACTAATAATACTAATACAATGAAAGGTTGATCATATAGGAAACAAATCAATGAACGTTGCAATGATTTCTGAATTTATGGACTTGGATACTCGAGTGGTCCCTTGAGTATTCATTAAGTTTACTTGAGTGGTTACTCGAGTATCTTCGTGAAAATATTGATAGAGAACAAGTCAATAAATGAACATCACATTACTTGGGTAGTGCATGGAGTAAACAAATTTACAAACCTTGGAAATACCTGTTTACTCGAGTACTCACTGGAATATGCTATAATTTTCTTCACAGGTTACTCGAGTGGTCTTTCAAATAACCCAGCAGATTACTCAATGCTTCACTCCAGTAATGTTGGCAGGATTTTAGGTCGAGAGCACTTCAAGTTTTGCTTACCTATTTACTCGAGTACTGCCTTAAGTGAATATTTATTTTCTGCATATCTTACTCGGGTGGATACTTCAAGTGCATTGTAAATAATTCTGCACATTACTTGATTACTGACTTGAGTAATCTCGTTCAAGTCTTTGACATAGAACATTTTCATACTTGCATACTTGAGTGGTGCCTCGAGTGAAGTGTAATAATAATATTTCAGATTAATCGAGTGTTACCTTCAAGTTTTGTTTACCACAGTGATTTACTTGAGTGGCTCCTCGAGTAATATTGGCAGGATTGAAATGTCGAGAGCAACATATTTCTTGAAGCAGGGGACTCGAGTACTGACTCGAGAAACGTTGGCAGGCCGAGAACAATTGGAAGTGAGTTCCCTGATTACTCGAGTGCTTACTCGAGTAACATTGGCAGGATTACATGGCCGAGAGCAACTCATTTCCTTGTGGCAGGTTGCTTGAGTGTTGACTCGAGTAGCTCTTCTTTTCACTTCATATTACTCAAGTCGTTCCACGAGTGATGTATCTGGCCGTGAGTTACTTGAGGTTCTGTGCTCTGGTTACTTCAAGTTTTTGTCTCATTACTCGAGTTCTTACTCGAGTAGCCCTTTAGAAATTCTGCCAATGATGAAGTTTCTCAGCTTTCTCTCTTGGCCTTTCTTCATTACTCCAGTGCTTACTTCAAGTGATGATTTGCTTTGTCATTACTTTGTTCAAACTTGTTTGTTTATCAAAACTTTTTCGCACCCATTCTTTGTTATCATCAAAACATGTGAGATCTAACACATTGCATAGCCAGTAGAAACAGACATGATTGCAATACGTTTAAGTTGTTACATTATATGGTGCATTGCATATTTATTTTTCACATTTTATATGATTAATTGTGTGTTACTATTGAGATTTGTTTGAATCTTACCCCTTTCCATGAATTTAAAATTTATTCAGCTAAAGAGGAAGCAACTCAACTGGCAAAGAGGGAGTTACCAGCAACTAAGGGTTTCGGTTTAGTCCGTATGTTAACGTTGGTCATCTACAAATTTTAAATTATCTTTTGGGATTTGTAAATATCATGAGCAACCTTATGGGAATTCCTGTAATATAATCAAGTACTTTATATCAATATGTTTGTGCTATTTCTGTTCGCCTACTGTACTGCTCGTCATTACTCTGATAAATGTTTAATATTAATAGGTTTGAGAGTGGATATTTGAGTTGAGTAGCTGAAAACTATAAACTTAGCGCTTTTGGGAGGCAACCTAAATATTTTGGTAATTTTTTTTAGAATTGCTTTGTCCTTTGTTTTTTATCCCATGATGATGTGTTCCACCTTGACAACCATGATGAAGAGCGATTGAAAATACAGATCAAGAACATATAAGGGAGTATTCTTCCACTTTGCTCTATATTGTTGATAATATATGCTAGCTCTTGATCTTGATTGATATTTAGCATGCAACACTTATTGTCAAATTGATGCAATCTGAACCCTTAGGAATTTATATCATCCTTGCACCTAATTATGATTAAACAAATTTAGTTTTCCTTCCTTTTAATATTTAATGTTTTATGTTCACATTGAGGATAATGTGTAATTTAAGTGTGAGGGAGGTAATATTAATTTTTCATAACTTGCACAACTTGTTCTTAAGTTTTTAATTGTTCTTGAGCATAAACATAATTTTAAAAAAAAATTAAACATTTTTTTAACTTTTGGAAGTTGAGATTTTTCTTGTGAACATTGTTTAGGTGGCTTTGAGTTAAACTTGAAAGGATTGTATCTTATTAGGATTCAATTTTATTTTTATTTAAAATTAGTAAATAGGCAAAGATTTGGCTGGGGTAATTCACTTCAGGATGTTAAAAAACTTGTGAGAAATTTTGAGCCTATATTTTTTTTCTTCTATGAGGGAGTACACTTATGGTAATTTCATATCTAGAACTTGTTTAAAATCTCGATCGAAGTGAAAAAGTCCCTTTATATACATAAAAAGGATTTAGGCATTCGTTTTTATTCTTCATTATAGTAAGTGCTAAGAAATAAAATAGGAGATTGAAGAGAGTGAAAAAAAAAAGGAAATAAGACTAACAAAAACCACTCTGCTAACTTTTCTAGACTTGACTTAGCAACCGGGGCACTTCATCACCAATGTTGGCACTCGCATCAAACAATTAAGTCAAAGAGGGCTATGAGTTGGGAAAAAAGCCTCTTCAAGTGCTTGTTAGAGTAACTGAGTAGCCAGTATTGTATCATCCATGTGCAGGGTCGCGTCAAAAGGGAACCTTTAATGGCTCAAGATAAAAAAAAGGTTGTTAGAGTAACTAAATAACCAGTATTGCATCACCCATATGCAGGGCGCGTCAAAAGGGGACCTCCAATGGCTCAAAAAATATTAAAATTAAATAAAATGTTCATTGCTCACAAAATTTCTCTTTATTCTGCATGTCTTTTATTGAATTGCTTGGCACTAACTAAAGTTTTATCTATTATCAAGTCCTTTTGATTTATGTATGCATTGGGGTGGTAAAGTGTAATATCCTAAATTTTTGGATTGGAGACTTGGGAATAAGCCTAAATTAAGAGGACTACTACGCCCCGATTTAGCAAGTGTCCCAAATATATTCCCTAATGTTTCATATATCTTTGGGGTATTAAAGAAAGTAAAATGATGAATTTTAGAGAAAATGATTATGCTTATAGTGAAATTTCCCGTGGGCAGTGAGTTTGTCATGCGGTCTTGGAAGACCAAATAATGAGTACAAATTATAAAATTTTACAGGGTGAAAGTAGACATCTAATGCTTTAATTTGATTTGTATATGACTCAATTAGAGCTATATACAAAAAGTTATGAATTTTTGAAGTTAGCCCAGAAAAACTGTGAATTTTCTAGAACAACATTCAAAGAAATTAATTCTGCGAATTTTATGCTTCCAACTGGTGAAAGGCTATATTGTTTCCTAAAACTGAACTCAATAAGGGTTCTATATGTAACCCCCTGCCTTAATTAGCATAATTATAATTCGATATCACTTAATTAAATTGGTTTAGAGACCGTCGAATAGTTCAAAACTCATTTAAAACTCCCCTTTATAGTAGGGACTTTACAAAATTTTCAAAACTTCTTTCCTATTCTGGTCTCAAGTTCAATTATCGATATATAATCACCAGTGCAGTTAATTTACATTCATTCATATCAGAATATCTAATAGCAATCCTGGCAACCCCCGGGTTCCATTCATTTACTAGAAGGTTTAAAATTCCCATATAGGGGATTACACAACTGTATTCAACTACCAATTACAACCTAAACATAATTTACAAATTCCCTGTCCAACAGGTTTAACCAACACATCCAAAATAAATGTCCCTATAGGGTTCTAACCACTCCGGGTCGCACGCTTCTCCTTAGAGCCACTTACCCTGTCTGAAAGGTTAGTTAAAGGAAAGAATGAGATTCAAGAGAATCCCAATAGTAACAAAACATTTATACCACACATAAGCACACAGCATGTAAGCAAATCATCATACAGCAGCAGCAGCACAAGTCACACTCCACCCTCATCCCCTTCTCCGTCGGGAACGCACACTGTCCTAACCCGAACCGTTGTTAGCTACTCAGGGACTAATAGCATGGCAGTACATACACATAGCCTTATAGCTCATATAGCTATCTGGCTTTCACAAATGGCCCGTCGGCCTTCATAAATAGCCTTTCGGCCCACATAATCACATATATCACACCTCATCCTCATCCCCTTTCTTCGCCGGGAAGGCACACAACCCTTGCCCGATCTGTTGTTAGTTACTCAGGAACTATTGGCATGACGGTGTTTACATATATTCACAATGTCACAGCATACGAGTTTATCACAAATCAATGATAATACACACATACAATGCATCACATATGGTACGAAAGAAAAGTTACTACCTCGTTCCTTCCTGACGTTTGCTGGCTCAGTGGGCTCACGAGGACGGCAAATGTCGAATCCTATAAACCAAATTAGGGACAATAAATCAATCTCTTTTCTAAGTTCTTAATTCCATAGTACTTAAGTTAGTTATCATTTAGACTCTTTAGGTGGCTATTAGAGGCCTAAACATATACCCAAAGGGTTGGGAAAGGCTATACCAAAAACCACCTTCAAAAAGTATAAAATACTGATTTTTGGGGGTTGGCCGTGGCCCACAAATCCACTGGCTACGGCCAAAAACTGCTCAGAAATGCTCAGAAACATTTGGGCCGCGGCCCAGAATCCGCTGGCCGCGGCCAAGAAAATCCAGTTTCTTGGCTGAACTTCCAAAAATCATAACTAATTCAAGAAAAATCTAAATAAGGTGATTCCAAAGCCAAATGAAAGCTATTTAAGTCCTCTTTCTTGGAAAAATATTGGCCATTACTGGAAATCACCACAAAAGTACAGAATTACACAAAACTAACCACTGTCCCACAACAGAGTTCAATTTCCATCCCTAACTTTGGGCAACCATAACTCACAGTGCACAAAATGAAATGATACCAATTATATGTCCATTTTGAAGCTTGGGAAGTGCAATTAAAAACTGGAAAGTTGCATAATTTTCTAACATCATTAGCCTATTGAAAACGCCCACACAAAAAGACTGCCCAGCACAGACTTTCAATGGACAGATTTTTAGTTTTTCACAATTTCTTCCAATGGTTCCCATTTTCACATTAAACACCATTCCCACACCAATTTTGCCCAAAGAAACCATTGGAGCCATCAAAACAATCAAATTCCATCCATATAGACATGTTCCACCAAAATCTTTACATGTCAACACAATATACACACAATCCAACACAATGCAATTCCTTCCATTCCAAAAATTCCAAATCAAATCCCATGGCTCAAAGACACAATTTAACACCCCATTCTATACAAAACACTAATCAATTCAAGCATCCAAATTAGACCAAAAATCAGGGCAAAATTCGAAATTCTCAAAACCAAACCAATGACCACCACAATTATACCAAAAGGTATCAAATACTCACTACAACTTCTTTCCAAAGCTATTTTTTTGATTCTCCTACTTTCAAATCCCCACAAGTTCTCAAACTCCACTAATCAAAAATATGAAACCATAGGAATAAAGCTCTCAACCCCTTGAACAATATTAATAAAGGTGAGTTGAGCATTTAGGGACAAAACCTTACCTAAAACTCAAGCTTCTTCTTTCTCTTTCCTTTCTTGGTTGAGCGAAAATGGAGGCAAGATGAGAGAGATGAGATGGTGAGAATGATGAAAATAGGATCAGTTTTCCCTTGAATATAGGGCCTTTAGCCGACCTAAGCAAGAGAAAGAAAGAGGAAAAAGAAGTTTGAAATGTTGACTCAATCCTATGGTCCACCTTTTGCCATGTGTCACCATCTTATCTCCTCTTACATGAACTCACATATTAACATTCACACTCAATCCCACTCTTTTGCTTATTCAATCTTAGCCATTGATATCAATTACCAATGAGTTTCCTCTTCGGTAACTGTCCAATCGGTCGGTGAATTTACCATTTTGCCCTTGATTGACACAATACTAACTAAACCATCACTAAGCACCTTTATATCACATTACACCATATTTACTTCAAAAGTGCTTAATTATCATTAATTACATCACTTTGAAGTTATTAATCCTTGATTACAATCTAGGATATTACAATTCTCCCCCCGAAAATTAAATTTTGTCCTCGAAATTGTTACACAACTAGAGTCATAAACTCCGAATACCGCCTTCGCATATCTTCCTCCGCTTCCCAGGTTACCTCTCTTTGAGTCATTCCCTTCCAGATCACCTTCACATACGGAATGCTCCAGTGTCTGAGCCGTCGCTCCTCTCGGTCAATGATTTGCTCTGGCTCCATCGCTTAGGTAAAGTTGTCTTGTAGCTCAACTTCTTCATACTCAACTATGTGAGATGGATCTGGTTGGTACTTCTTCAGTTGGGAAACGTGAAACACGTCATGAAGTCTGCTCAAGTTTGGTGGTAGGGCTACTCGATAAGCAATAGGCCCAATCCTTTCAAGGATTTTGAAAGGACCAATATACCTCGGGCTCAGCTTCTTTCTCTTGATAGCTCGCCCAACGCCGGTAACAGGAGATACTCTTAGAAACACATGGTCACCAACTTCAAACTCTAGAGGCCGTCTTCTCTCTTGTCAGCGTAGCTTTTCTGTCGACTCTGCGCTGCAAGTAACTTCTTACGAATAATCCGAATCTGAGCTGAAGTTTGATCAACAAGATCCGGTCCATAAAGCTTCCTTTCCATTAACTCATTCCAGCACAAAGGCGATTGGCACCTCCTCCCGTACAACGCTTCATACGAAGCCATCTGGATGCTCGCATGATAGCTATTGTTGTAGGCGAACTCAGCAATTGGAAGAAGGAGATCCCAACTTCCTTTAAAGTCGAGAACATATGCCCGCAACATGTCTTCCAAAGTCTGGATTGTCCTCTCTGACTGTCCATTCGTTTGAGGATGATAAGCTGTATTGAATCTCAATTGAGTACCCAGTGCCTTATGCAATGCTCTCCAGAATCTAGAAGTGAAATGAGGATCTCGGTCGGAAATGATATTCTTCGGTGTACCATGAAGCTTCACAATCTCACAAATGTAAATCTCTGCTAGCTTGTCTGGAGAGTAACCAGCATTGATCGGTATGAAGTGTGCTGACTTCGTTAGCCGATCCACAATGACCCAGATCGCATCATAATTCTTGATCCTGGGCAATCCCACCACAAGGTCCATGGTCACACTTTCCCATTTCCATTCTGGAATCTCAGGACTCTGAAGTAAACCCGGTGGTCTCTGGTGCTCGATCTTTACCTTCTGGCATGTGAGACACCTCGCCACATACTTCGTCACATCACTCTTCAAACCCGGCCACCAATATACAGATTTCAGATTATGGTACATTTTGGTCATACCAGGATGAAGAGTATATCGACTCTTGTGTGCCTCATCTAGAATCTTCTGCCTCAACTCCGCCTGAAGTGGAACGCAGATTCTTTTCTGATAGCAAACCAATCCACGAGGCGATAGGCCATAGCCTGGAACTTCTCCCCGTTTAATTCGAGCCAGATTGCGCTGTATCCAGCCATCTTGCCCCTGAGCTTCTTCAATCTCATTTCTTAGATCACTTTCCTCTTGGGAAACAGTGTAGTTGGCACAGATGATCTAGTTTGTCAAATTCAAATCACGAAAATCTTCAATCAATTTCCCCTCTTGTATCATCATAGTTGCTATAAGCATAGCCTTCCGACTAAGAGCATCTGTAACTACGTTTGCTTTACCCGAATGGTACTTAATTTCCAGGTTGTAGTCTTTAAGCAATTCCATCTAACAACGCTGTCTCATATTCAATTCTTTCTGATCGTACAAATACTTAAGACTCTTGTGGTCACAGTACAGTTCTACCGTCACACCATACAAATAATGCCTCCAAATTTTTAAGGCAAACACAATGGCCGCAAGCTCCAGATCGTAAGTGGGATAGTTCAATTCATGAGGTCTAAGCTGTCGAGAGGCATAGGCCACCACACGTCCCTACTGCATAAGGACACACCCTAATCCCTGCCCATTGGCATCAGAATACACAACATACGTCAAACTGGGATCGGGTAAAATCAACACAGGTGCCGTAGTCAACCTCTCCTTCAGCTCCACAAAACAGTTTTCACATTTCTCATCCCACACAAAGAACTGATCCTTTCTCGTGAGCTTGGTCATCGGCAACGTAATACGGGAGAAATTCTGAATGAATCTCTGGTAATAACCAGCAAGACCCAGAAAACTGCTTATCTCAGCAACAGTTTCTGGCCTCTTCCAGTCCAGTACTGCTTCCACTTTACTAGGATCTGCAGAGACCCCTTCTTGTGAGATAATATGGCCAAGGAATCTTACTTCTGATAGCCAAAACTCATACTTACTCAGTTTGGCATAGAGTTGCTTTTCACGCAATATATTCAATACAATTCTCAGATGATGCTCATGCTCCTCCCTACTCTTGGAGTATATCAGAATGTCATCAATAAACACAACAACAAAATGATCCAAATATTGTCGAAAAATACAGTTCATGTAATCCATGAAAATCGCAGGCGCATTCGTTAGCCCAAATGGCATCACCAAGAACTCATAATGACCATACTTGGTCTGGAAAGCAGTCTTTGGAACATCTTCTATCTTTACTCGCAGCTGATGATACTCCGATCTTATATCAATTTTTGAAAACACACATGAACCAGATAATTGATCTAATAGATCATCGATTCTGGGAAGAGGGTACTTGTTCTTGATAGTAACTTTATTCAGTTCTCTGTAGTCGATACACAATCGAAGACTCCCATCTTTCATCTTAACAAATAATACTGGAGCTCCCCAAGGTGACACACTGGGTCTAATAAATCCTTTCTCAAGCAAATCTTCTATTTGTTTCTTTAACTCCGCCATTTCGTTTGGGGCCATGCGGTATGGGGCCTTAGATATAGAACCAGCTCCAGGTACAATGTCAATTGGGAACTGAACTTCCCTTTCAGGAGGCAATCCACTAAGATCATCCGAAAATACCTTAGGGAATTCATTTACCACGGGTATATCACTCAAAGTTTTACTAGCTTCCTTTTGTACAGAGAAAAATACCATATACCCCTGGCAACCTTTTTCAAGATATCGTTCAGTTTTAGCCGTAGAAAGGAAGTTCATACTAGTATTTACAGCTTCAACCCTCTGGGAAGCAGGATACACTATTCTTTTGTTCCCACAATCTAATAACACATTATTTGCCGTTAACCAATCAAAACCCAGAATGACTTCCAATTAGTAAAGCGGCAAACAGATCAAATCTACAGTAGATTGGCACCCTTCCACAGTTATGACACAATTCAGACAAGCTTCTGTGGTCAAGGCCTTAACACCCATCGGAGTCGACACTACCAAATCAAATGGTAATTTATGTACATGCAATCCCAGGCGCTTCACGCAATCATAAGCAATGAAGGAGTGACTTGCACCCGAGTCGAACAATGCTTGCAACAGATAGCTATTAATAGAGATTTTACCTTGTATCAACTCAGGAGATTTACGGGCCTCCTCGTGGGTCATCGCGAACACTCGGCCCTGTGTCTTCAGTCTCTACTCGACTCGCGGTCGTTGACAATCTCTGGAAAGATGTCCTGGCTGCTTACAGTTAAAACAGATCATTTCTCCCCGACAATTCTGGCCATAATGCGATTTGTTGCAGCGAAGACATTTCCACTCGGTCACAAATCTATGAGGTTCACCCTGGGCTGATAGGGCTTCTTATCACCACCCCTGAATAAAGATGATCCTTGGCCTTTTCGCTTCTGGGAAGCATTACCCTTACTGGGTTCATTGCGGTGACCAGTAGCTCTAACAGGATACAGCTCTCTCAAATTATTTTCTGTGATTCGACATTGCTCCACAGCCTTGTTAAACTTGGTGAATTGGTGAGTAGCTAACCGCTTCCTCAACTCTCGTCTCAGACCGCGGATAAGCATATCCAAACTCCTTATTTAATATTCAGAAATTCTGTTTCCTTCTCGAGCCGCACTGATTTGGGAAAATACTTCTCATTGAATTCTTGCTGAAACAATTCCCAAGTCAACGGCACATTTCTACTGCGCAGAGTGAGAGAGATATTTCTCCACCAACGGTCCGCATCACCCTCGAGCTTGTAGACTACCAGGCGTGGCTTCACCTCATCTGGGCACCCAAGGACCTCAAATATCTTCTCTAGTCTGTTCAACCAATCTTTAGCTGCCTGAGGATCAAACTTCCCTTTAAACACCGGAGGCAGATGTTTACAGAATCTTGTGACCCAAAACTGAAGGTCCTTTTCCTCCTTAACTGGCATCACATGTGATTCTTGATTTGGGACAATGTGAGGTGGGGACTCCAGGGGTCGTGCTGACCCTTCAGCAGTGTCCTCATGACGGGTTTCTTCTTGAGTTTCCACCGGAGTAGATTGAATATGGTCCTCTTTGTTCTTTGCTTTCTCTACTCTGAGCTGTTCTCTCAGCTCAGTAATCATGTCCCGCTGATCTTTTATCAGACCCATTAATTCTCGCATAGGATCTGGTGGATTATCATTGACGACCTCCACCTCTGGGTCTACACGCGGAACATTGGGGCATCCTCTAGTTTTCTTCATTCTACAAACAACTTACCCCATTAATATAACAAAGATAGTATGCACATATATTCACAAGTTTCATACATATCCATATCAATAAAACATACATGTGCATACGCAACAATGATTCATAGATAACTTTCTATCCCTAAAACCAACTAAGGGATCTATCCTAGCAAACTCTACCCTTGCCAAGAACTACAGCTCTGATACCAAAATGTAACCCCCTGCCTTAATTAGCGTAATTATAATTCGATATCACTTAATTAAATTGGTTTAGAGACCGTCGAATAGTTCAAAACTCATTTAAAACTCCCCTTTATAGTAGGGACTTTACAAAATTTTTAAAACTTCTTTCTTATTCTGGTCTCAAGTTCAATTATCGAATATAATCACATGTGCAGTTAATTTACATTCATTCATATCAGAATATCTAATAGCAATCCCGGCAACCCCCGAGTTCCATTCATTCACTAGAAGGTTTAAAATTCCCATATAGGGGATTACACAACTGTATTCAACTACCAATTACAACCCAAACATAATTTACAAATTCCCTGTCCAACAAGTTTAACCAACACATCCAAAATAAATGTCCCTACAGGGTTCTAACCACTCCGGGTCGCACGCTTCTTCTTAGAGCCACTCGCCCTGTCTGAAAGGTTAGTTAAAGGAAAGAATGAGATTCAAGAGAATCCCAATAGTAACAAAACATTTATACCACACATAAGCACACAGCATGTAAGCAAATCATCATACAGCAGCAGCAGCACAAGTCACACTCCACCCTCATCCCCTTTCTCTACCGGGAAGGCACACTGTCCTAACCCGAACCGTTGTTAGCTACTCCAAGACTATTAGTGTGGTAGTGCATACACATAGCCTTATAGCTCATATAGCTATCTGGCTTTCACAAATGGCCCGTTGGCCTTCACAAATAGCCTTTCAGCCCACATAATCACATATATCACACCTCATCCTCATCCCCTTTCTCTGCCGAGAAGGCACACAACCCTTGCCTAATCTATTGTTAACTACTCAGGGACTATTGGCATGATGTTGTTTACACATATTCACAATGTCACAGCATACGAGTTTATCACAAATCAATGATAATACACACATACAATGCATCACATATGGTACGAAAGAAAAGTTACTACCTCGTTCCTTCCTGACGTTTGCTGGCTCAGTGGGCACACGAGGACGGCAAATGTCAAATCCTATTAACCAAAGTAGGGACAATAAATCAATCTCTTTTCTAAGTTCTTAATTCCATAGTACTTAAGTTGGATAAAATAATAAGGAAAAAATATGAGATATTTATGAAGCTTGCTTCATATTTTTCACATCCTCCTTGCTTCATTTTCACTTCCCAATATCACAAGGAATAGATAGAGAGAGAGAGAGAGAACTTTGGACACTTTAAGAAGGAGAGCTTAAGGAAGCAAAACTAAGGTAAGAACTTATGTATGCAAGTGATTTTGCGTTCCAACTTGTGTAATTATTCTTCTAAACTCTTGATCTCCATGGAAATCATGTGTAGCCAAGCTAATCATTAAGGGAGAAGAGAGAGAAAGTGATCTTTTAGGGAGAAAAAGAGGAGGAATCAAAGATAAATCATAAAAACCTAGTCTAATATGTTGATTTATGTTGGTGGTTTGATTGGTTATTGGCTTGGTTTTCATGACTTTGTGATTTTGAGAAGCTCAAACCCTACGGGGAGGTGCTGCTCAAGTGTAATTAAGTGGTTAAACAAGTGATTAAAGGTGATAAGAAGGTGTTTTATGGATTGAAATCATAAAACTCCATTTTCTCCAACTTTTATGGAATTTCGTCCAAATCTGTTTTGGGCTGTGTTTGGATTGGATTTTGGTATTTTTGATGATTCCATTATGTTTAGATTGGAAAATTATGTAGGGTTTTTGTTGGGTGCGAAGTGAGAAAAGCCCTAGAAAGTGAAATGACAAAAATATAAATTAATTACTCAAATATTATATTTAGGACCATAAGAAATGCATTAGAATATGAAATCTTGTGCAATTAAGGGGGTAATTTAGAAAAATAATTAATAAATATAAAACAAAGAAGATTGAGGTTAGCTATATCTTTAAAATCAAAATAGTTCCAACTAGGCATATATTTAAGATTTTAATAATTTTTTTAGGAGAATTACATTCAAGTCCCACACAAAAGGAAAAAAATGAATAAATAGTTCCTGAAGTTGTCAATGAATGCCCCTCAAGTTGTCATTAACAACATTAGGGTTCAGTTTTTTCATTTTTTCTCTTGTGTGAGATTTGAATGAAATTGTCCCTATTCTTTTCAATATTTATCTTGAAAGAAATTGATTGGACGACATCATATTAACTTTTGGGAAAATGACACCTAGGTCCCAAGCAACAGAAAAAACACTACAAAAGTCCCTTTGAAAAGTCAATTGTCAGAAAAGTCCCTAGGGACTTTTCGGACCATAATTCCTAATGTCCATTTACACAATTACATCCCATTGAAATAACTACAGAAAAGGCACAGGAGGAGAGGAGGGAAGGCACGTTTTTGTGATTAAGGAGAAAGAGAAAAATAGATGGATGATGCACATCGGAGGTGCAACATTGAAGGGATAAATCATGGTGTTAATGTCGATGGGAATGTCTTCTTCTGCATCTTCCATCTATAGGTAGCGAGGTACAGCAGTGAACTGGATTTTTTTTCTGTGTAAAATTTGGTTGGATTGTGATTGAGGGGTTGATAAAAGGTTAGAGCTTTGGCTTAATAATGGAATAAGTGGTAGGTGGTAGACAAGAAATGCTAAGAATTTGCTACACATATGATCTTGACCATTGAAGTTTGGGTTTCACCTTGGGTGGGTTGTATTTATGTCAGAGCAATCTGTTTTTTGGGCAAGGTTACAAAGGAACTGCTGTGTTTTAAGTGGGAATATATGCAAAAATGAAACAAAAAAAGTTTTGTAAATTTGTGCAGATGTAGTTGTTAATATGGCAATTGTAGTTGTTAACAAGTATAGAACCTGTGCTTTGTTTTTGGGCAATATAATAGAAGGAATGCTCTGTTTTTGAGGAAGCAAACAGAGGTATGGTCTTGTTTTAAGTGGGTTTGATTGAATGTGAGTGTGGTTTGTGTTATTAGAAAATGCTGATATGATAATAAAAAAAAAGTATTGTTAACATGTTGTTAATATGTATATATGTAGTTGTAAATATTGCTGTGGAAGTTGTTAATACAAAGTTTGTGTTGCAAATTCTCATGAAAGTAATGAAATCTCAATGAAGTTTCAAAGTTACCCTTGATACATCAACATTTGTGGATCTTGTAGATGATAAAGGGGTGCTAGAGGAAGTTGTTAAAATGACTAATAATGTTGTGAAAAAAACATTAAACATTGTAAACAATGACAGAAGTGGCAGCAATATAGTGTGCAACTTACTGATATGGCCCAAGTTATTGCCCTGGTGCAATGACAGAAATTAGTTGCAAACATAACTAAACATATTGTAAACATAAATGAAGATGTTGTAAACACTACACAGAGTAGTTAACTCTTTTCATCTTCAGTGTTCAGTGGATTTATATGTGGCCACGTGCTTAGACATTGTTAAAATGATCTTATTGTAAACTAAGCGTTAGCAGTTGTAAACAACGCATCCATAGAGTTAAACTTGTTATGTATCAAGATCTTTTCCCAGTGCAATAGCAGAAATAAGTTGTAAAATTAACTTTAGAAATTGAAAAAATAACTTAAGATGTTGTTAAAACTACACAAAATAGTGGACAATCCCATTTTTTGTGTTAATCGTAGTTTCATGTGGACATGTGCTTAGTCGTTGTTAAAATGAATGATCGTGTTGCAAAATAAGCGTTCGCTATTGTAAACAATGCAACTTGCTATGATCATCATACATAAGAATACATTTCTTAAAATGACTTTCAGTGTTGTGAAAACATGCATATCGAGTTGTAAACCAAAAGAAAAAAAAGGTGGTGTGGTCACATTGGTGTGTAAAGACGTTGTTTCCTTGACTTGTTAAACAACTTGTAAAATTGACTAAATATGTTATATACATACACATAATGTGTTGTCAAAGTCCGCACTTAGCAAACTTGAAAGTAAATTATTCCATAATTATATGTTGTGAAAATAACTGATTATGTTGTTAAAATAACTCATGATGTTGTTAAACGTCTCATTACATGAGTACTACATAAGTGCATTTTCTGCAACAAGGCATTCCTACAAAATATCAACAGATGTACACAACAACTAGCTTGTACTACAAAATAACATCTCAAATACTACATATTTTTCTTCCTCTTCATTTGTTGGTTGCCAGCGAGAATGGATAGCGCACCTCTATTTGCTTCCTCAAAAACAACACATTCCCTCTATTACATTGCCTAAAAACAGAGTACATGTTCTGTACGTATTAACAACTATAACTGTCATATTAACAACTACATCTGTACAAATTTACAACACTTTTTTTGTTTCATTTTTGTGTTTTCACAGTAAAGAACCACAATTATATTCACCATTCCCACTTAAAACACAATAGTTCCTCTGTAACATTGCCCCAAAAAAATAGAGCATTCTAACATAAACACAACCCACCCAAGGTGAAACCCAAACTTCAATGATCAAGATCATGTGTAGTAAATTCTTAGCATTTCTTATCTACTACCTACCATTTACTCCATTATTGAGCCCAAGCTCATAACTTTTACCAACCCCTCAATCTCAATCCAACCAACTTTCACACAGAAAAAAGAATCCAGTTCGCTACTGTACCTCGCTACCTATTGATGGAGGATGCGGAAGAAGACGTTCCCAACGATATTAACACCACACTTTTATCCCTTCAATGTTGCACCTCCAACGCGAATCATCCGTCCATTTTTCTCTTTCTCCTTAATCACAAAAACGTGCCTTCCCTCCTCTCCTCCTGTGCCTTTTTTGTAATTATTTCAATGGGGGTAATTGTGTAAATGGATATTGAGAATTATGGTCAGAAAAGTCTCTAGGGACTTTTCTAATTATTGACTTTTTAAAGGAATTTTTGTGATGTTTTTTCTGTTGTTTGGGAATTAGGTATCATTTTCCCGTAACTTTTTGACCCCCCAATCATTTATCCAACAGTTATGGTCTTAAAGTATGGTCACAACTCCCACGTAGTGAGTGTTTGGGATAGCTTATTTTTGGGAAATAAGCACTTATTGCGTAAGTCGAGATAAAACTCCTCTCATATACTTACTTCGTATACCGTGAATCACAATTTATAAACACTTATTGTCTAAAAATAAGATATCCCAAATGAGCACGTAATCATCATTTGAAGGGTTTTCACATTGGAATTTGGAACTTCCCTCCTTTATTTTCCAATCTATTTTTTGGGCCCATTCCTCTGTGTTATTTCAGTTGGTGACATTTTTTGTTTGGTTTTAATTCAATTATTGAGCTTAATTGGCGCTAACTCAGTTTAACTGATTTTTTTAATTTTTATATTTGAATTATTAACATTACTTAGAGTCGATTTCCTATTCTTCTTCGTGGTGGTGGTGGTGATGTTTATTCTTGATATTATTATACTAGTATTTATCTTCGTGGTATTTGGCATGAATACTTCTTTTTTTTTTTTTTTTTGCCAAGGAATACTTCCTTTGTTATTAAGGTGAGGCGGAAAACTTCATTGAACTTCCCGCTGAAATGGAAATTGAGAAGTAACATCAAAACGATTTGAAGGTACTAGCATTAATTATGAAGAAATTAAAATAGAGAGGGATTACCTTAAAATTTTAGGGATAACCCAACAAAATTGCAAGGATTGGAGGGCAAAACTATTTATATTATGTATATGTACAGTCTTCCCATCCTTAATACAGATGCTTACTTGGCAATATATATATATAGATGCTTAATAATTAATTTATATTTATTAAAAATTAATTAAGTTAATTATTTATAGAAAGTGTGACTTGTTTTTCTTAAATGGCCTATGTAAACATTTGCATTAGAAATATTATAGGACAAAAACTTTTAATATATACAATCAATATGTGTAATGTTTTTTAAAAAAAATATTACAAAATTATGAGGCAAAGTTGATTAAGTTATCAGTATTATATTTAGGATCAAAATAATCATATATAACTAACTCTTACATTAGGACTGGGGTAATATATCATAATATTACCTTTGATCAATAATGTAAGAGCTAAATAATTAATTTGAAAATATTAAAAGAATTAGTTAAATTAATTATTTATAATAAATGAGGGTTGGTTTCACTAAATATGTTTTACTTCTAAAATCTTCTTAATATGTGTGATTAATATGGATATTTTGAGTGTAGAAGTTGTAAATTTTGAAGAAAAAAGGGCCAGTTAATCTGGGGCCTTATATTTATCATTAAAATAGACATTTTATTTAGCTCTGATATTAAATAAATGAAGAGAGCGAGTACGAGAAAACCCCATTACTTCCTTATGGCAAGGTGATTTTTTTACTTTTTATTTCCTTTTTGTTATGATATTTTTCTATATATAATATACAAATCAATTATAACCCATTTATAAACAATTTGACTATTTCAATTAATAGAATTTTTGTTGAGTTGATGACAAATTCAATTTTAAAATATTATTTTCAATAATGATATCGTAATGTAATAATCAGATGCCAACAAATTATTATTATTAATATCATTGAAATAAAAAAAATAAAATTTTTAGTGCATTTTATTGGTGGTTAAAGTGCACTTATTGAAAGAAACAAAAATCTTTTGTGGTGTAAACCTCATAAAATGATGGTGATCAAAAAAATAAAAATGAATTATATAATTGGAAAAGTGATTGAAAAAGAATTTTGAAATTGTAAATTTTAAATTAAGTTTGTTACTAACAATTAATAAAAGAATGACGAAACTTGATAAATAATTTATAATTCATTTTACATGAAATATCTTATTTAAAATTTTACAATTTTAAAGTTTTTTTTGTCATTCTCCTTATATAATTGGGAAAATCCCTAAAAAATGCGCTCGAAATAGGCAAATTCCGTTTCAATACAACGAATTCCAAAATGCTGAATCAGTCATGTGTCAGTACGGAATGAACAGTACAGGGGTGCTAAAAGACGATTTTGCCCTTCAGCCCTCATTCTCATCACTTTCAGAATAACAATACGAGCCTCTTAATTAAACAACTTTGTCTTCTTGATTAACAACTCCAATTTCAAGACCGGTATTGTTATTGTGAAAGTAAAAAGATGAAATTGGAGTTGTTAATCAAGAAGACAAAGTTGTTAATTAAGAGGCTCGTGTTGTTATTCTGAAAGTGATGAGAATGAGGGCTGAAGGGCAAAATCGTCTTTTAGCACCCCTGCACTGTTCATTCCGTACTGACACACGACTGATTCGGCGTTTTGGAATTCGTTGTACTGAAACGGGATTTGCCTATTTCGAGCGCATTTTTTAGGGATTTTCCCTATATAATTTCTGTTTGGCGAAAAAAAAAGAAAGAAAAAATGGAGTCCCATCGCTATCATGCGCTAATGGTCCCTATCCCCTTCTTCCTTAAAATTATTTCTTTATTTATTTTTAATTTTTGCCTGTTCCTTTTAAATAATTCGAACCAGAAGAGAAACCGTCATTCTCTTTCCGAGTTTTAATTTGCATTCAATTCCTCGCCGAGTTATTCCTCCAACTGGCGATCGGAGATGCGATAGCTCCCTGCTCTTCGAGCCACCGTGGTTGCTGGAGGTCTCCCGTGTTGATTCTCCCACACCACCAGGTACTGCGAGTTCCATTTTTCTTTGATCTGTAATATCCATTTGTTTTCCCGGGAAAGTGATGGAAACCGACACTTTGAATCTTGCTTTACTGAATTCTTTCCTTGAGTGTATCAGTGTAGAAAGGTAGAAGCCTCATTGTCAAAGAATTGGTCTTAATTGTACTCAGGTGTAGTAACTGAATATTCAGGGTTCCATGTTTGTGCTTTCGATTTTCTTTTTCCTGCATTTGTGATGAACAACTATACTCCAATGACATCATCTTTTATTTCTTATTCTTATTCTTATTTGAGTTAACAGACTTCCGATTTATTTCAGCCAATGGAAATGGAAATTTTGAGAGTTGTATGCTACCCTTTGTTTGGATGGGGTTGCCTTGACTTAGGGATCTTCTTTTTGGTTTTTACTCAACCCTTTCTTTCAGGCCCAAGGGAAAAAACTAGTCTGTAGTGTGTATTTGATATCCTGGCAACCCTTTTTTACTTCCTTTTAATGTGCAAGATTTCAGAAATTAGTTGATTTTTTATACTGTTGCTCAACCTTTTTGTTTGTTGGTTTGATCTTTTTCTAAGGTTTCCCTATGCATATCCATTGGATTGTGAAGAAAACTTCTGTGATAGTTTACATGGAAGTGGGTAGGAGTATTGATTGAGCTAACATTTTTCCCTAAAATTCTTTAGAACCTTAATTTTGTCACAGCAAAGATATTTTGAGCAGTTTTGGTTATATTTCTGAGTGAAAACAATTTTGTTGATATATTTTCAGCTATCTAACTCCATAACATGGAATTTTGACACAATTTTGGAAAATCAAAAAACCGCTAGCGCCCGAAATCCTGTGTGCTCATGCTTGTCTTATGGCTTTTAAGTCTGTAACTTCCTCTATATGTCCTTTTGCTATATTAAGCGTCGCTATAAATTGTCCCATTTTTTAAGCTGAGATTGTTCACTATTTCTTTGTAATTCAAAGTGAGTAAATAGAATTAATAGATATAATAAAAGTTATAAATGATAACAAACAAAAATATTTTGACTCTACCGAAGTCATGCCGACCTCGCTTAATTTTGGACGAAAGGTTTCAACTCCGGTTTTTCTGTGGACAGGCAGCCATATAAATAAATCATTTTCTGGTGTGCCGATGAGCAGAACTGATGCTATTGGCAGTAGAAGGAGGAGGATTCTTCTCTGCTTCAGCTTCAGGATATAGTAAAGGCCTGTCCCTTCTCCTCTTGGGTCAGAGGAGTGAGGACAAACCCATGAGAGTTTCACCGTTGAACCAATACCAGTTGGTAGACGAAGAAACTGAACCTGAGCTCCAGCTGGCTTCTACAAAGAATCGTCTTTCCCGGAGGTGCGCCTCGTTTGTTTGCTTTGGTCGCACTTCTGGAGGTCCTGACAATAAATCTCCTCTTAAAGTGGGTCCTTCCCAACAACATGATGTTTCACCTGGGCTGCCAATTTCTTGCAAGGGAGAGGATCAGGTTCCTACTTCTCACCTCGATGATGGCACTGATACAACAAGGATTACTCTTAAAAGTAGCCTAAAAAAGCCACTAAATAATAAACCGGTTCCTGCTGAAGTGGGTAATGAGCAGGACGTGCCAGGTGAGAAGGGGAGTGACCCTCCTGGTCCAATGGAGAGGAGGGTTCAGTGGACTGATGCTTGTGGGAGCGAGCTGGTTGAGATACGAGAATTTGAACCCAGGTACTTTAGCTTTTAATTTTTGTATATTATTTTGTAAAATGAGATTCATCCCAGTTATTCCGTAGTGCAAGTGAATATTTTTTCTTTTTTATATTGTTCTTAATTTGCTTTCCTTTTGCATTTGTTAATTTTTCTTTCTTTCTTTCTTTCTTTGGGAATTACATTCAATGAATCACCGAAATCTACGTCATCTCTTTTCATTCTTGTTTCTCTTTTAAAAGAAATCTGGTTTAAATCAATGTGAAGCATTTATTATCATTTATTTACATAATAAGCTTGTAGTGCTTGGGATCTAAGGTTTAACTGAGTTAGTCAGACTTACAATTTTGTTAGAAAATTTCATTTTTGCATAGAATAAGTTCATATATGGCTTCTCTTAAATGAAAATTTTGTAACCCCTGAATTCAGGTTTACCAAGAAAAGTGAATAGTTCAAGACAGGCTCAAATGATACCGCAAATATGTAAATATCCCACTAATTTATATGTTTAATGTTCTTTAAGATTTTCATGTAGATTCCAAGCCGTAAGAGTTTCATGATCTTCTCACTATATATACTAAGTCTAATGGTTACTAGTCTTGATTCCTGGTGCTTATTTATAGTTTGGAAGAGCGTAATCAGCTTTTCATTATTTTTATTATTGCTCATGCTGTACATTATAATAGTTTGACTATAGTCAAGACTGAAATTTACTTATTATTTTGACTTGGTAATTCTTGTCTCATGATCAGTTTGGAATTACAAGGCTCCAAGCCCATGTCTTGTACTGTCACCAATTTTAACTTATTGATTGATGGACACCCAATTGAGGTGGGGAATCCTCCCCCAAAAACTAAGGTCCTGTTTGGTTCACTGAAAGTGTAACTCATGAAAAGGAAAAGGAATTGGAAAATGCATTTTACTTTGTTAGGTTTGCATCATTTTGTTTTCCCAAGAATCCGGTTCCATCAAATCATGGAAAATGGCTTCCCACTGTCACCCTTTGGAATATATGGATTTTCTTGGAGCCAATTTTTATGACCATAATGCCCTTGGCCTTTTCCAAATTTCCAAAACCCATGCAGCTCTCTCCTTCAGTTCTTCCACTGTCACCAGTGAGTTCGAACTTTGGAGATCATTCTCTCCCTACAGATCCCTCCTTCCTCCTCTAAGTTTAAAGATCTTCAACCAACGTTGTTTGAAGCTCTCAACTCGAAGATCTCTCCCTCCCTCCAAATCTCTCCTTCCTCCTTCCTCCTTCTCTAGCTAGTTCAAAGATCATTCTCTCCCTCCAGACCACTCCTTCTTTCGAGTTCAAAGATCTCCCACCAATGGCATTTGAAGCTCTCGAGTCCTCCCTCCTCACTGATCATTAGTTGCTCTAGCACCGCAACAAATCTGTTGAAGATGACGTTGGAGGAAAAGGACTTTTGGTGAAAATTGATCCCTTGCTATCCCTTTAGTCCTCCATTTGTTTATTTTAACTTAGAAAGCCATTTTCCTCTACTCTCCATTGGATTCATGCTTTTGTTTTTCCTTTTGTTTATTATCATAGACTTATAGTCTGCATAGGATAAGATTCAAATTATGCTCATTGATGCAATCAATTATGTTTGACTAAGAATGAAAATATTGTGCTACTAATAAGTTGGTTAAGGTGGTAAACGGCCTTGCCTTGGTAAGAACGAGAACACAAGTTTGAATTCTGAGAGGCGCATTTGTTTGGAGAGGCGAAAACTCTTTGCGCTCTAAACTTTGAAAGGAGAAACCCGTAGTCAAATTAAAAAAAAGAATGAAAATATTGTGCTTGATTTAATAAAACTTAAATAAATTCAGGAAAGGTAGATTTTATCTATTAACATGTTTGTATGCAAGCGAGTCTGAGTGTTGTACAGGCATGTGAAGGAAGTGACAAAATTGTTATTGTAAATGAGTAGTTTGGTGCAGAGTACTATTTGCTGTTAAAAATATATGATGTTAACTGATTTCATTTCTCCCTTCTGGATGCAGTGGGCTTGTGGGTGTAATCTGTAATTATAATAACTAAGAATGTCTATAAGAAAGCTGGCCCTTTTCTTCTGGGAAGTTTTTCTTTCCATTTTTGTTCAACTTCTGGCTAAGCCGTCAAGGGCTCTTAGAAGGAGTAGGAAGGAATAGTTTTATGGCAATGTGCCCTTTTTAATTCTTTTATTAATGGGATAATTGCTTAAATATTCAATTATAAATTTCTATCTCTGGAGCTCTTATGGGATCTAAAGTTTTCTTCATGGCTTTTTTCTTTTGTGGTATTTATGCAGGTTCTTATGTTTTGATGTTCTTTCCTTTATATTGCTATGTTTTTTTAACGGCAATTGGATGCCTCATCCTCAGCTATTTTACTTTTTCCCTATTTTTCTTGCAGTGAAGCAGATGGATCAGATGATGAATTTGAAATTGGGAATGACAGAACTTGTTCGTGTGCGATTATGTAAATTGGCTTTTGATCAAATGATGGTTTTGGATTCCAGCAGGAAATGTTATTGAATCTAATAGTTGAGATGGTCTAGAAGGGAATTGCCCTAGTGTTCATTTGTGTCTATAATTTGCTTTCAATTTTGTTCCTCTGCTTCACATTAATTTGTTGTATAAATCTTGTACTGTGTTGACTTGTGCTCATTTAATTCATCATAATTCATGCAAACTCTATGTTGCTTTCATCTTTATTATGTGGATCGACAAAATTCTAGGTCATTGTTCTGAAGACATTTCGGAGGACTAAGATTTTGTGAGGCTTAAAGTGCTTCTTAATGATCCAGCTATACAGCATATCCCAAGACTCCCTATTGCTGTGCCTTGAATATTTGCAATCCAATCTTCTCTCCTAAACTTAACCCTTTTAATTGCATATAGGAGATAAGCTATGATTTATACTCCTCTAGTCTTATTTATAAGGTAGGGAGAGTGTGTATTTTTTGGTCCTATTTATAGGGTACGTCATTCAATTTGTTACATAAATGTTCAATTTTATTCTTCATTTTTTATTGTGCAGATTATTATTATTTTTGTTAAGTATGTAGTTAAGGTTTCTCTTGGTTTAGGTGAAATATGCGGAAAGTGTCTTATAAATAGGATTAAAGGAGTATGTTGTGGGAATTAATGGCTTAGTATGGTTTGGAGCATAGAAAAAGCATATTTTCCTGGAAAATTGGTCAGGAGAATGTGGTTGGGTAACCTCTTGTTGGAGGAAAAATGACGGTTCTGCCTGTGTTTCAAAGAGGGTTACTTGGAATTATTGAGGTTCATATGTTGCAATTTTAGAATTTTATGACTATATATTCATAAAGATATAACTTATTCCTCCTCAATTTTATGGAGGGGTGATGTATATAATTGGAATTTGGAAGAATCAATCTACAATCTTAAATTTAAATAACCTTTTAGTTGAATTAGCCACCTATTCACTGGAGCTCCACTCTAATTTTTTTACTGTTTCACGAAGTTGGAATAAGCTATCACTAAATAAATTAGTGACGGATTAGCGACAAAAATTAGTAAAGGAAACTGTCTGTTGTGTCAACACCCTTATTTATTCCTTTAATAAGCAGAGTAGTAATGCGTAGTTCAGTGGGTACACATCAATAACACAGATATACTAATAATATATACGTGATTATATTACAGGAATTCCCTATAGGGATTATACATAATGATTACAAATAATGTAGCCGTATAAAGTTACTAGGGTGTTTAAACCTTTTATAGTGAAACGCATACATCTTCCTGTCTTCATTCCACCACAGCATTCTTCTCGTGCAATTCTCTTCTTTGTTCTCAGTACACCTCCTATTTTCACCTATCTAAATGGTTGGTTGGGGAGGGTGAGATTCGAGGGAATTTTAGTAGTAAACAGTTACCATAATACATGTAATATCCCAAATTTTGGGCCTAGGACTTTGAGGATAAGCCTATATCAAGCAAACTATTAAGCCCAATTTGGGAAGAGTCCTAAGAATGATAAGAAATAGAAAGACTCTCGGGGACTGTGTGATTTGGCCCTACCGGGCAGAGGGCTCAGTATTTGTAGGCAGTATGATTAAGTGCCAATGCAGATGTGCACATGACACAAATACAACACCATTGGGTTGGTAGAAAGATGCCACCCAGCTATGTCATGAGGTATGGGACTGATTGGTTGAGTGAAATATACCGGTATAGGTGTGCATATAGCATTTTTAGGGTAGACATGTGTACCCTGCGTTTTTTAAGTAGACACTGGTATGTGGGGCTATGTGGGGCCACACACATATACCTTGACCTGGCATCCTCCGGTGGGCCTCGGTATACGTGAAGCAATCCCAAGTAAGTCATGAGTAGAATCTCGAGTATGTACCAATAAAGTAAATTTAATAAAGCAAGCAATGATGACTCATGATGACATGACTTTTGTATTAGAAGAGTAAGGAGGTGACAAGTGTCCTCTCATCATGACAAAGTACAATAGCACTTTGTGTTGGATGAATGAGAAGATGAAAAGTGTCCCTCATGATGACCCTCACTTTTTGCCTTTTGGTTTGGCATCTCCGGGATGCGGCACCTAGCACCCAAGTCTGGGGAATCCATTGGTACTCAGCCCGGTTATGTACTTAACTTGTAACCCCCTCCATAATTATATCCGAAATATGCAATTAAAATGAAATAAAGACCAATAATAATCAACAATCATTTAAAATCCCATCTTGAGATAGGGTTTTCAAAAATACTCCATCCGGTTCTAAATATAAGATATAGTTTGTAGTGCAATTTACACTACAAACTATGTCCTATATTTAGGACCGGAGGTAGTACCTTTTAAAATCTAATTAACTTGGTCTAATATTCACATTTCGAATACAATTACTACGCGAAGATAAATCACATTCATATAAATATCAGAGTATACAACATAATCATCCCAGCAATCCCGGGTACATACCTTCGCTAAAGATACACAAGGTACAATTGCCTATTACAATTCTTCAAATGGGGATTACACAATCTCATCTCAAATTCATAACCATATATTCAACTGAATCATATACAGTCTTCACAACTCATTCGTAACCAACTACCAATTCTCATCTCGAAAGAGTTCTAGCTGCTCCCTCCATGAGCCACTTGCCCTGTCTAAATTGTTAGTAGGGGAGGGTGAGATTCGAGAGAATCTCAGTAGGAAACAGATACTGTAACGCATGCATGATTGATGCTATGTATATGACATGTTAGTTTTATCTAGATGTATGCCCCATAATGATATTTCTACATGCTCAATGTTTCATACAACAAGACTATGGCCACAGCGAAAACAGAAACAGAGCTTCATTTATTCAAATATGCTCTACACAATCAAATAAAGCAATTACATACATCATTACACAAGCAAAAATATCAAATACATGCAAGCAAGGTAAGTCTCTTACCTCCAGTCTTTTCTCCTCGATTTACGTGCCAGCAACTTGGGGCTTCATATTCAATCCTACAATGTCAAATGTACTATTTAGACATTTCCATAGTGTTTATGGGGGTTATATGAGTTTATATTGAAAAATTACTAAATTGCCCCTGGGGACCCGGCCCGACCCTGCCGTACCCGGTTCGGCTGTACTTTTCTTGAAACTTTGACATGGGCTATTCTTACATATTTTCACCCAAGGAATCCATTTCCAGACTCGGAATTATCAAATTCTATGTCAATTTACAAATTCACCCTTGGCAGCCCCACTTTAAGGGTTTCAGGGGCGTTTTCTTAATTATGGTTTTTCGGCCTTTTCCGAAAAAGTGACCAACTGTAACCCCACCTAATTTTCGTTCCTAAACTCAATGGAATCATCAAATCATTTAAAATCCATCTCTAACCCCTCCAAACTAGGCTTGGCCGAAATTCTTAATTCCCCGGGAAAAATTGGGGTTTTTCAGTTTCGGCTCCGTAAACGCATTCCTTTCTACTCCTAACCACTTTATTGACCATTACATTGGGTTAGAACTACCATTTAGTATCAATTTGGGCAGCATAACACCTAGGCCAACCCATTTTCCAAATTTACAAACAATGACAATCCGGTAAAATTTCACCGATTAAATCAACCACAGCAGCCAGAACAATCAAAGATTGAAGTTTCGGAAGTTACCTCAAGCTCCCTCTGGCTTTTACTCAATATGGCTGAACCCTAGCCCCTTTTAAACCATGAAAATTGAGCTTCCAACACCTTAAAGCACATGAAAGAGAAGCTTAGAAGCAAGGTTATACGCGTTAGGAGCTAGATCGTCGGAGAAATCGTCTTACCTTGCGAGATTTCTCCTCTTTCTCTCTCTA
Source organism: Inga oerstediana (assembly GCA_963210345.1). Classification (NCBI taxonomy): domain Eukaryota; kingdom Viridiplantae; phylum Streptophyta; class Magnoliopsida; order Fabales; family Fabaceae; genus Inga; species Inga oerstediana. The sequence continues at coordinate 61,690,242 of OY723401.1, read as the reverse complement.
AGAGCTCTCAACTTTCTCTCACTAGTTTCAGCTGGTTCAGCACGACAGAAAATGAGAGCTGAAGAAGATGAGAAAATATTTAATGGGAGAATTACACTAAGGTCCCATGGAAGAAGAGAAATGAAAAAATGGTCCCATGGAATTGTTAATACAAGCTCATGGAGTTGTTAATGAGTTGTTAATACAGGCTCCTGGAGTTGTTAATGGGACCATTTTTTCATTTTGAAATCTACAGGGATCATTTCTTCATTTTTTCCCTTCCTTGGGACCTCATTGTAATTCTCCTATATTTAATTCCATGCTGATGTCATCTTTTATTGAGATGATGTTATAATTCCCATTTTCGGATTTTCTGGCAGATTTTCTGCCCAAATTTTGAAAAATCATAATTAATTCTAGAAAAATTGAAATGAGATGATTCTAAAGCCAAATGAAAGGTATTTAAGTCCTCTTCATTGAAAAAATATGATCCATTACCAGAAAACACCACAAAATTCCAGAATTACACAAAGTTCATCACTGCCCCAAAACAGAGTTGACTTTCGACCTCAAACTTTGGACAGTCATATCTCCCAGTTCCCAAAACGAAATGGCACAAATTATATTGAATCTTGGGATGTGCAATTTTAGACTGGAAAGTTTCATAATTTTCTGACATCATTTGCCTAGTCATAATATCCACACGAGAAGACTGCCCAGAATAGAGTTTCACTGGACAGAATTTCAGATTTTGCATCTTTGCTTCCAATGGTTCCATTTTCATACCAAACATCATTCCCACATAAATTTTCACAAGGAATCCATTGGAAACACCAAATCAATCAAATTCACATCTCATTGACATGTTTTCACAACAATCTCAACATGTCAACACAATTCACATTTCAAAACCTAACATTGCAACATTTCTATTCCAAAGTTCCAAACCAATTTCAATGACATCAAAACACACTATGACACCATTTCCAACACAATACCCTATTCAATTCTTCCCTCTATTCTAAGTCAATTTGGATGTTAATCCACAATTGAACTCAAATACAAGGTTTCGGCACTGCTCACAACACACACGAATCACATTCGAGTGCTAAGTCACATCATATTCTCTAAAAGGGTTATTTATCACTAACCACATCCACTTTTGAAGTCATTAACCCTTAATCACAATTTGGGATCTTTCTAAACCGGGGCTTAGCAATACACTAATCTCAGGCTTATTTTCTAACCTCGAGTCTCAAAATTCAGGGTATTACATAACTTCCCGAACACCGAACAAGGGAGTCCAAGGAAATTGTCAGGCCTCTGCTTTCCCCTGACCAATCAAGGATGCCTAACATTTCTCGGGCAGGTTGGGTGAATTTCCTGGTAGGTTAGCCAGTCGGATTTTTGAGAAGGAGCATTGAGTACCCTTGGATAATTTAGCATATGACACATGTCTTTAAAAGACATCAACACTCTCTCTCCACTCTATTAATTTCTTGTAGCCCCTCAAAAATAAGGAAAAATGAGAAAACGAAGAGAAAAATGGAAGAGGAGAGAAGGTAGACAAATAGTGAAAATCCCGAAGTCCTGGAGTTGATTTCAGCTCCGATTTGGTGTTTCTTGTAATATCCTAAATTTTGGGATTAGATGCTTGGGAATAAGCTTGAACTAAGAAGACTGCTAAACCTGATTTAACAGGTGTTCCAAATTGATTCCTTAGCATCTCTTATATCTTTGAGATATTAAAGGGAAATAAAATGGTGAATATTCAAGGCCATGGGAATTAAATATTGGAAATAGAAAGGTGAATAATGCTTTCAGTGAAATTGCTTGCGAGGAAGTAAGATTGTCATGTGGTTTTGGATCACCAAATAATGACAAACATTTATGAAACTTTTCAAAATGAAAGTATACATCCTAAGCTTTTATTTGACAGGTCATATGAATCAATTAGAGCTATATACAAAAAGTTATGAATTTCTGAAGTTAGCCCAAAAAAACTGGAAAATTTCTAGAACAGCATCTCAAGAATTTAATTCTGGGAATTTTGTGCTTTTAATTGAAAAACATCTATATTTTTTCTTGAACTAGACTCAATAAGGGTTCTATAGCCTTTGGAATTACTCCGATACGAGGTCTACAAATTTAGTTATGGTTTTGCAAAATTTGGGTAGAAAATCTGCCAAAATTTTGTAAAAATCCGAAATTAGGAAAATTAATGAATTAAATTATGGGATATTATTAAAACATCATCCTCTTCCTTCCAGCCCCAAAAAAGATGTCCAAGTGCAGAAAATAGAGAGAGAGAGAGAGATAATTCTAGAGAGAGAAAGAGAAGAAAACTCACAACGTAAGTCAATTTCTTTGGTGAATTCGTACCTAACATATATAATACTTCTCCTAAGCTCCTTTTCTATATGAAATCAGGTTTGTGAAGCTCAAATTTCAGTGTTAAAGAGACTAGGGTTTCAGCCTTAAAGAGGAAAAACCAGAAGGAGCTTAAGGTAACCTCTGAAACTTCGAATATTGCTTGTTCTGGCTGTTATGAGTAGTTTAATTGGTGAAATTCTGTCGGATTGGATTTTATTTTAAATTTGGGAAATGAGGTGGCTTAGGCGTTATGCTACCAAAATTGGGTCTAAATGGTGGTTATAAAGTAATTAAATAGTTAATAAAGTAATTAGGAGTAGAAAAAACACGTCTGCGAAGTCAGAATTGGAAAACCTCAATTTTCCCTAGAGAATCTCATATTTCGTCATTTCAACCAAGTCCAATTCAAGGAGTTAGATTTGGATTTTTGATGATATGATGATTCCATTGAGTTTAGAAGGCAAAATTAGGTGGGGTTACAGCTGATCACATTTTTAGAAAAGCCCGAAAAGGCATAATTATGAAAACGCCCCTGAAAACCTGAAATAGGAGCTACCAAGGGTATTCTAGTCTTTTTGCAATGAATTTGGTAATTCCAAGTATGAAAATGTATTCTTGGGTGAAAATATTTCAGAATAGCCTAGGTTAGAATTTCGGGAAAAGTACGGTCGGATCGGGTACGGCCAAGCCAGGCCAGTCCCTGGAGGCATTTTGGTAAACTTTTGTAATAGGCTTATAACCACTATAAACACTATAGAAGTGCCTAAAATGGTACATGAATGGGTTTTAATCTAATTCTCGTACATTTGATATTTTAGGATCGAGTTGTGAGCCTGAGGTTGGCATGCAAATCAAGGCACGAACTTCAAGGTGAAAAAAGAGTCAAGGTAGTGACTTTATCCTTCATGCATGATACCATGGTTCATATGTTTTATGGTTGCCATTGTTTTGCTTAATTAATCAACATGGTTTGCCGACAAGAGGTAGTTAGTGTGAGAAGTGCACTTACACCTGGGGGTTGAGCATCAATCCAACCGGTGTACGAATAGTGGAGTAGAAGCCCTACTCATGTATACATGACATATTTATATTGTTCATTAATGTGTGCATACATGGTGCATAACATATTTACTTTTCGCATTTTATATGAACGACAGTATGTTGCTACTAGGATTCCTTGGAATCTCATTCTTTTTCATAAACAAAATGTGCCAGTGGGAATTAGTGGATCCAAAGGCAAGGGTGTAGGCACGGAAAATTGCAGGCACGGATCCCAAGGTAAGGATGAGTGGTTATATGCAATCTTTATTTTTGGACACTTTCTATAAATCTGTAAATATTATCAAACCCTGTGGGGAAACCAGTAATGTAATTAAGTACATTGTGTCAAAGCCCAAAGTGGTTCTAAAAGAGCCCAAGTAGTTCTAGCAGAGTGGCGGTTTTGGTAACAGAATAGTATACTGATATGGTCTTGATTATACAGTGATACGAAATATGTGCGGACGAGGGTACTAAAGGAGTGAAACACCCTAGTTTGTGAACTAGCCCTAAGAGATTAGTGAATATCTGAAGGGTAGTAAGTGGTGTAATACCGGACTAAGGATGGACCAAGGATGTTGTGAAACTCAAGGAGGCAGGTACGACCAAGGCCAATGTGCTGTCCACATTGTATCTAATCAGCCAAAGGCAACTAGCACAATATTTGAGACAAGAGTAGTCTCAGGGTACCGGTGGTCAGGAGCAAATAGAGCCGATATCTGCATTTTAGTAAGGGCACACAAAAGTTAAGCGTGCACAGCCCAAGGTAATCTAAGATGGGTGACCCCCTAGGAAGTTGAGTTGCTAGGTCATAGAGATTTGAGGAATAGTGATTGTCTTGAGGTTTCTCCATGATTAATAATCATCTTGATTAGATGAGTTTAATAATGTTTAGAAACATGGGGATGTTGTAAGTGTTAATCTTGATTCAAACCGTTTCTGTTGCAGTAATTACTGCTCAGAAAAGTTCACTTGATAAGGTTAAGAAAACTTGAGGTGTAGTTAATGTTTTAGGTTTTTCCATGCTAAGCAATGATTCTTAGTAACCTAGTGATGTTAAAGGTATGTAGGTATAATATATGGTCATTCATGATGAGTGGTGATTTTGCCGTATATCGATCCTAGAAAATCTGAACTGATGATACTAAAGGATTGAGGATAGGTTTGAATCAGATCTAAGTTGAAATAGTGCTTAGGTTGAAAGGTGAATTGGTTGCACTATGGTTCTGTTCCATGATGGAAGTTTGAACCTTGTAGATAACATTGAACCTTCAATAATGCTTTGGGGATATTACCCAAATACCATGGAGGTTAGAATAGGCGATATTGATCCTAATTCTTAGCTAATCTATTGGGTATACTTGAGGAAAACAATTTCTATGTGATATTGAGGTTCTAGATTTTATAATGAACCTAAAAATTGGGTTAGGGACCCTAGGCTATAAATCCTACATGCCAGATATGTGGTAGTAGACCTATAGTCCAGAGGACCTAAGACCTAGTAGACTGGTTTGTCCTTATGCTGGCGAATTTATTCAGAATTGTGTGGGCTAGTGAAAATTTGTGAAACTTAGAAAAGTGATTTCTCGGCTCCGTTAATGTTGAGATTCTAAGAATTGAATTGTGATTCAAGAATCAAACTCAATAGTTGAATGAGTTTATTAGGAATTTGAATTGATCTAAATGGTTTGAGGTACTGGAACATGGTACTAGAATATATTGAAATGTGTATGAGGTTTCTTGAGGTTGCTAGTCGCTAGTATAGCATAGGTAAAGAGTATGATTATAATATATTTCCTTAAGGGATTGATTAAGGTGATAGCTCTTTGATGAAATGAGAGATATAATTGATCTGCAGGCTATATTAGGAGTCGATTGGTGAATGGCAAATAATGTGTTGAAGGGTTACCAAGTAAATGTAACCTAGGAATCAACTGTTACATTTTGATTCCATAAGAATATAAAATGACCCTTGATGGGATAGCGGAATTAAAGAAAGCAGGCTGTACAACTGCTAGAGAAGAGGAACTATATGAGATCTAGGTTCCCATTACAATGGTACTTTTATATAGAAATAACCAACCAGAAAGAGCTACCTATGGAGGATTCTGATCAGGAAGGCTACCTATGAAGAGTTCTAATAGGAAAGGGCTACCTACGGAGAGATCTGATCGGAGAGGGCTACTTACGAAGAGTTCTGACTGGAGGGGATGACTAGTCAGGTGACTGAGTGAAGCACCGAGTATAGTACCATAGCGTGGAGCTACTGTGATGACAAACCCTAAAGTGGAGCCACCGTGATGACGAACCCTAGAGTACAGCTGCTGTGATGTTGAATCGTAGAGTAGAGCTACAGGAACGTTGACTCTCAACGATGGTGCATGGTAATGAATCCCATATCGAATAGGTTTCCTTGAGATATGAGTTTATATGGCACAAAATGATTTGATTTGAAATGGGCCAAGATCTGGCACAGAGAAACACAGATTTCAGGTGCAATCAGTTATCATAGGAGATTCATGTGGAACTTCTATTAAATCACCCTGAATTATTAAAGCTCATATGAGGAGATAGACCTTAGAGTGGGCAGCAGAAGCATAGTAAATTTATCTGGGCACCAATTATTGGTTCTAGGTGGTTAAACTCGATATGTATTCAGCAAAGATAATGAACGATATGTGGTCAGGCCATAAAACCTGATGGGATAGTAAGTCCTTAGGCTAGCAGAATATGATGTATTTGAGAATTGTACTGAGCGGAGGCTCGAGGCAGTAAGACCTGATGTGCAAGTTGTATAGGGCAATGTCTTTAGGCTGTAAGACCTATGTGTTTAGCACTATGGCTGAAGCCTAGAGCAATGACATTGGGCCAATGTGTCTAAGGTATGTCTTGAGGCTGATAGAACATTCAAAATGTACTAGGTTGTAGCTGAGGCAGTGAGACTAGTGTAACCAAGCGCTTTGGTGTTGCCTGGCCGAGTGAGGTCTAGTAGTTGTTATGATTGTTATCTAAAAAATTCTCAAGCACCTGTGTGGCAGAGGCCCTCAGTGTGGAGGAGGGGACAATTCCTACCTATGCCAAAAGACCTCGAGGAGGTCGGGTGAGAATAGGCCAGTATACCAAAAGACCTCAGGGAGGCGGGGTAAGGGTACCATTACATAAAAAGGCTATTGTATGATCCGAGCGAAGTCCTGAAGAGGCTGTGAGGCCTACGGAACCAACCATTTTGGGAATGGACCAGGTGGTCCTATGTTTGACTGCACACTACATACTGTGTACATAATGAATGATGAATACTGAATACTGAATACTATCTAAGATCTTTAATTAAAATATGATGATTGTGTTGCATGCTCGATGAGCTTGCATATTAAAGAGATAGATTGAATATGATATTATGTGGCACAACTTGTGAGCCTACACATGAAAAGGGAATGGATTGAGTGATAAGAAGTGATCCCTAAGTTGTAGACATTCAAATTTTGAGAAAAAAAATTTATTGAACAGGGGAAGAAATGTAGTATCCCAAATTTTGGGATTTGTGGCTTGGGAATAAGCCTGAATTAAGTGGATTGCTAAGCCCTGATTAAGCAGGTACCCTAAATCAATTCCCTAGCATCTCTTATATCTTTGAGGTATTAAAGAGAATAAAATGGTGAATATTCAAGGCTATGGGAATTAATTATTGGAAATAGAAAGGTGAATAATGCTTCCACTGAAATAGCTTGTGAGGTAGTGAGATTGTCATGTGGTTTTGGATGACCTAAAGATGACAAAAATTTATGAAACTTTCCAGAATGAAAGTAGACATCCTAAGCTTTAATTTGATAGGTCATATGAATCAATTACAGCTATATAAAAAAAGTTATAAAATTTTGAAATTAGCCTAGAAAAATTGAAAATTTTCTAGAACAACATCTCAAGAATTTAATTCTGGGAATTTTATACTTCCAATTGGAAAAATTCTATATTTTTCATTGAAACTAGACTCAATAGGGTTCTATAGCCTTTAGAATCATTCTGATACGAGGTCTACAAATTTAGTTATGATTTTGCGAAGTTTGAGTAGAAAATCTGCCAGAATTTTGGAGAAATCCGAAATTGGGAAAATTAATTAATTAAATTATAGAATATTATTAAAACATCATCCTCTTCCTTCCAACCCCAAAATTGATGTCCAAGTGCAAAAAATAGAGAGAGAGAGAGAGAGAGAGAGAGAGTTCTAGAGAGAAAAGGAGAAGAAAATTCATAAGGTAGGTCGATTTCTTCAGTGATTACGTACCTAATATGTATAATACTTCTCTTAAGCTTCTCTTCTATATGAAATCAAGTTTGTGAAGCTCAAATTTCAGTGTTAAAGAGACTAGAGTTTCAGCCTTAAAGAGGAAAAGCCAGAAGGAGCTTAAGGTAACCTCCGAAAATTTGAATATTGCTTGTTCTGGCTGTTATGAGTAGTTTAATTGGTGAAATCCTATTAGATTAGCTTTGACTTTAAAAAGGCATAATTATGAAAAACCCATGAAATCCTGAAATAAGAGTTGCCAAGGGCATTTTGGTCTTTTGGAAATGAATTTGGTAATTCCTAGTTCAAAAATGGATTTCTTGGGAGAAAATATGTCAGAATAGCCCATGTTAGAATTTCAAGAAAAGTACAGTCAGACTGGGTATGGCTGGGCTGACCCGGTCCACAGGGGCATTTTGGTAAACTTTCACAATAGGTTTATATAACCACTATAAACACTATGGAAGTGCCTAAAATGGTACATGAATGGGTTTTAACCTAATTCTTGTACATTTGATATTTTAGGATTGAGTTGGGAGCCTAAGGTTTGAAAAAATTGAGGCGCAAACTTCGAGGTGAAAAAGACTCAAGGTAGTTACTTTATCCTTCATGATGATGCCATGGTTCATATGTTTTGTGGTTGCCATTGTTTTGCTTAATTAATTAACATGGTTTGCCGAGAAAGGGCAGTTAGTGCGAGAAGTGCACTTACACTTAAGGGTTGGGTGTCAATCCAACCGGTGTACGAATGGTGGGGTGGAAGACCTACTTATGTATACATGACGTGTTTATAACATGTTTATATTGTTTTGCTAAATTAATTAACATGGTTTGTTGAGAATAGGTAGTTAATGCGAGAAGTGCACTTAAAATTGGAGGTTGGGTGTCAATCCAACCAGGGTACGAATGGTGGGGTGGAAGATCTACTTATGTATACATGACATGTTTATATTGTTCATTAATTTGTGCATACATGGTGCATAACATATTTAATTTTTGTATTTTGCATGAATGATAGTATGTTACTATGGGATTCCTTGGAATCTCATTCTTTTTCATAAAAAAAATGTGTAGGCAGGAATTAGTGGATCCAAAGGCAAGGGTACAATCACGAGAAATTGACGGGCATGGATCCCAAGGTGAGAATGAGTGGTTATATGCAGTCTTTATTTTTGGACACTTTATATAAATCTGTAAATGTTATCAAACCCTGTGGGGAAAACTGGTAATGTAATGAAGTACCTTGTGTCAATATATTAGTATATTTACGCTATTCCTGGTTACACACCGAACTATGCTCAAGTACTCTGAAAATATGGAAAATAAGGTAAGAGTATGACTTTTGAAGCTCTCGGAGTCTTCTGTAATGTTGTTTCTCTCAGTGAGAGCAACATTTCTATGATTTCGGATTTTCATTTGGCTTTGTAGAATATGAGATATGAATTTTTGAAATTAGGCATTGAATTTGGAACATTTTCTAGACCAGTTGTGTTGTTCAATGATTCTTTGAAATTGACCCTATAATTGGCAGTGGTTAATATTTTTCCATTAAAGTAGACTTAATGAGGGTCACATAGGACTTTGAATCACTACAATTGGATTTTTCTATATTTAGTTATGATTTTTCAAAGTTTAGTGAAAAATCTGGCAGATTAGGTGGACCCGTGAAATTATGGCCTTTAATGTAATTTGAGCCAAGTATGGGTCCAAATAATAGAGTCAAATCCTAGAGGCTAAAGTAGCCCATTAGACACTTAATTGTCATGACTCTAATAATGTGGCTATATATCTAGGGTCATGAGGTGACAAAGAAAAAGCAACTTCAATAGTTGGAAGAAAAGGTACCAAAAAGGGGACTCGAAGACAAAAGGTAGTGAACTTACTTACTTGCATGTATGTGATGTTTATGCTGTGTATTGATTTGCTATATTGCTTTACTTGATTATATGAAGCACGTATGAATGAATAAAGCTCTGTTTCTATTTTTATTGTGGCCATAAATATCTTGCACAAATCATTGAGCATGCAAAATATCATTATGTGAACATGAGTCTATGTAAGGCCAGCATATCATGCACTAGTATTCAACTTACATGTATTGTCTATAATGTTTGCTACTGAGATTCTCCTAAATCTTACCCTCCCCCACCAACCATATATGAAGTTGAGCATAGAAGAGGAGTGTAAGACACTGTACTAGGAAAGAAGTTGCAATGAAGAAGAGAGGAATTATTCACGTACTAGTCCGTTATGTAAATTAATATATTTGCAATAGTTAACTATATAACCCGCTTAACAAATGAATTAATTATCCAAGCGTGATAATTGAATTAGGAATGGGTAATTGCACGGTACGAGCCCATTAGTTAAGAAACCTTTCACACATAAAAATGAGCAAAGAATAACTCTGATTGAGATAATAACTCTGAGTCACAATAACTAGGGAACCACAGTGAAAAATCTTCGAAAAGTTTTAAGTTATTCAGAAAACCCCCTTCAAATATAGGTTCGAATCTTGCATTGGAGTTGGATTTGAAATCGTTTAACAAGAAACATCACTTAGTGGTTTAGATTTACTACGAAAGACTCATTAGAATGACAATGTAACTAGGGTGTTATATCTTTTGGTATCATAGCAGAGATTCTTCTATTAGGCTAATGTTATCTACTATTGAGAATAGGTATACCGATACCTTATTAGTGATCCCGTGACTAGAATGAATTATGGGCGAGAGATAAACCCAGAAAAATAGAATTTCCCCTTACCACTAGTAGGTAGGCTAGTATAAAGGAAGGGGTAGCACTGTGTATAGAGAATGAACTGGAGTATTAGTGATGTATATCTAGTAGAGAAGGGCATGAGATCTAGAGAATTTAATGCTGACCTACCCTATAACCTAGATTCTAATGGAACTCCATGGTTAAGCATGCTCAGGTAAGAGTAATCCCGACATAGGTAACCCCCTGGGAAGTACTTTAGAAATTTGAAACTTCTTTATTAAAGGCTTGAGTGCCTTGAGGTATGAAAGCTGGTAATCCTTAGGGATGTCATAAGAATGTTAGAATGAATATAGTGAAGGTTGAGAATGGGCTTGAATCTGATCTAAGTTGAAATAGTGTTTAGGTAGAAAGGAGACTCAGGTTACACTATGGTTCCGATACATGAGAGTGTGACCCTGTGAACCTTGTAAACCTTGTGAGTATGCTAAGTTGTTAGCAATGTTTGAGGATATTGCCTGAATGTTATGAGAATAGAATAGAAGCTATGAATCATCATGATCTTAGCATGCTTATTGGGTATGGCTGAGGTTCTAGAATTAGGTTGATGAACCTAAAAGTTGGATAGGCATCAAGAGGGTTGCTACCAACTGAACCGTCACCTAAGAATCAAATAATAGTTGAATTGATCCTTTAGGTTTTTGAATGGACTTGATTGAATTGAGGCACTAGAATATGATACATATGGGAATAGGGTTCTTGAAGGTTGCTAGCTGCTAATCTAGTATAGGGAAAGATCTTTGATCATAGAATATTCTCTTAGAAAGAATGAATGAAATTTTGTTCCCTGATGGAATAGAATGATAGAAAGAAAGAATGAATGAGGAAATAGTTCTCTAATGAACTAAGAGAAAGAATGAATCTGCTTGCCATTCCACTAACTTGAGGTTATATTAGGAGTCGATTGGTGGACGGCAGACAATGTGTTGAAAGGTATAAGTAGAATACTCCTGGTTAGGGACATAGAATTTGCAATATTGCCTAGAGTTGGACCAATATCCAAAGTCCATACATAATAACCTGAGATGAGATGGCAGAATTAAAGAAAGCAAATTGAGAATTTCTAGAGAAAAGAATTTGTGTGACCAGTAAATTGCCACGGGGTGCTCCGGTGCTATTGTGGAAAAAGGACATAATAAAGAATAAGAAAGAACAGGCTCGACAAAACAAGTGAAGTAAACTCTTGCTCTTATATTTCATGTAATGGTTCTACAAATATGTATATACCAGTGTATTTGTATTATGAATATACGGTAGGCAGTCAGACCTTTAGGGTAGCATGTCCTTAGGCAGTCAGACCCAAAAAGCATTCAAAATTAGAGGGGCAGAAGCCAACGTCGTAAAACCAAGAATTGTTGAGTAGTGTATTGAAGAGGTTGTAAAGCCTGAGAATTATGGGCAGTGTCCTAGACACGGCCGTAAGGCTAGAATTGACACAGCCAGAAAGTTAGAATTATGTGTATCTTGTGAATGAATATGATTTCTTAAGAATGGATGGTTTGTTTTACGTGCTTCGTGAACATTACATATGAGTATGAATGGCTTGAGTAGCAAAGGTTGGAGCCTGGAATGAAATTTAGAATTGATGAACTTCTAGAATAGTTGTTTGGTTCCTGTGTAGTTTTAAAAATTGAACTTTGTCTTGGCCAATGCAACTGCTATATTTATGAATATAATGAACCAAATTTTTGTAAGAACTGAATTTTTCAATAGAATTGTTGACCAGTTTGTAATGGTCATTTCTGAATTATGTTGTCTCAAAAGAAAGGATCCTCAGAGCAACCTAGAATAGTAGGAGCAGTACAAAATTGGAAGAGGCCAGAAACTGTTACAAAAATACTCAGTTTGCTGGGTCTTGCCAGATGAATTCAGAATTTTTCTTGAATCACTTTACCACTCACTTGAAAGAAAGAACTACAGAAAGAATTTCTTAAGTGGGACGATGTCTATGAGAAGATTTCATAGAGTTGTAGCAGAGGTTGAAACTCGCACTAGTATTGAATATTGCCGATCCCAGAATGCGACTCATATGTGGTTTGCAAAGAATAAATAAGACAACCTGTGTGGTCTGCAGAGAATTATGGCCCGTAAGGTTTGTAGTGAAGCGACCAGTATAGTTTGCAATAAAAATGAGAAAGAAATAAAGGATTGGGAAACATCCTGGTAAAGCAGGACGGAATGGTGGCATATGCCTCTCAAAAGTTGAAACCTTACTAGATGAATTAGCCGACTTATGAAATTGAGTTGGCAGTGATTATGTTTTCTTTGAAAATGTAACAGCACTAGTTTGTATAGTGCGATTGTGAAAAATGTACTGCAACCACAAGAATTTCAAACATTTGAAAAAAGGAAAAGAAAAGTAGATTATGAGACGACAAAGACGAAAAGAAAAGTAGTGACGTGATTGTTATCGCTAATGCTTTGAATTGAAAAGTGGTGCAGTTAGTGGTCATGATGATAAAGGAACATAAACTGATAGAAGGGTTTAGAAATCTGAACTTGTAAAGTCAGATAATACTTGATAGCTATAGTGATGGTTAAGAGAAAGTAGTCGGAGAGCTTAATTGAAGAAGCTCAGATGCAACATAGACGAGCAAGGTCTATCAGAATAAAATTGAACTAGAATACCTCAAGAATTTGTGGTGTCCTCTAGAATTTGAGGTATTGTAGAATGTAGAAAGATAGAAATGAAACCCTCGCTATAGTGGTCTTTTTAAGGTATTATTAAGAATCGGACTAGTACCAAATGTCGAAGACGAAATTTATTGAACTGGGGGAGAATGGTAATATCCTAAATTTTAGGCCTAGGACTTTGAGGATAAACCTATATCAGGCAGACTACTAAGCCCAGTTTGGGAAGAGTCCCAAGAATGATGAGAAATAGAAAGACTGTAGGGACTATGTGATTTGACCCTACCGGGCAAAGGGCTTGGTATTTATAGGCAATATGATTAAGTGTCCATGCAGATGTGCACAGGACACATATACGGCACCATTGGATTGGTAGAAAGATGCCACCTAGCTATGTCATGAGTTATGGGACTGATTGGTTGAGTGAAATATGCCGGTATATGTGTGCACATAGTATTTTCAGGGAAGACATGCATACCTTGCGTTTCTGAAGTAGACACTGGTATGTAGCGCCAAGTGGGCCCTACACATATATACCTTAACCTGGCATCATTTGGAGTACCTCGGTAGACTGAAGCAATCCCTAGGAAGTCCCAAGTATACATTGATAAAGTAACTTTATTAAAGTAACTTCAATAAAGCAAGCAATGATGACTCATGATGACATAACTTTTATGTTGGAAGAATAAGGAGGTGACAAGTATCCCCTTATTATGACAAAGTATAAGAGCACTTTTGTATTGGATGAATGAGAAGATGACAAGTGTCATGCTTTTATTTTAATTTCACCTTTATCAGATTATTCATGGAAAATGATATGTGATTTGGTGGGTAGCACATGAATAACATAAATATATTGATAATATGTGCATGATTACAGAAAATTCCCATAAGGGTTCGTACATGAGACTTACAATTAAGGTAGCCGCACAGGGCTACTAGGGTGTCTAAACCCATCCCAGTGAAACGAAGACTTCTTCCCGTCTTCGCTCTACCACTGCAACCCTCTCTCATGCAGTTTGCTTCTCAGATTTCCGCATACCTTCTGTATTTTCCTATCTAAATTGTTGGTAAGGGAGGGTGAGATTCAAGAAAATTTCAGTAGGAAAAAGGTACCAATATGAATGCAAGATAAGTTCTTAATGCATGATATGCTTGCATTACATAACTTATGCTTACACAATGACATATCTACGTGCTCAATGTTTCAAACAACATAATATGGTCATAGCATAAATAGAAATAGAGCTTCAATTATTCATATATGTTTCACATAATCAAAAGCAAAGCAATAACATGCATCAATACACCATCACAAATATCAAATACATGCAGGAGAGGTAAGTTCCCTATCTTAATTGCCCTTGCTTGATCCTTAAAGAGGCTCCTCGATTTGTTGCCAACCCCTCGGGCTGTCAACTTGGTTCTAAAATGTCAAATGTCATGTTAACTTTAATATTGAAAAGTTTTAGAATTTTTAGACACCATTTGTTCTTTCAAAACGTCCATACAATCCAACTGCCCTATACAGAGTTTAAATGGACAGAATTTCCAACTTTTACACAATTGTTCCCAATAGTTCCAATTTCACAACAAACACTCTCCCCACACAAATTTTCACAAGAAAGCCATTGAAATCATTAAAAAAACTAAATTCTCATGACATCCACTTTTGAAATCATTAAACCTTAATCACTTTTTGGGATATTACATTTTTCCCCCTGTACAATAAATTTCGTCCTCGAAATTTGATACACCACTTGGAACATATTCTAGTCACCTCTTCATGATGGCTTCCATCTCAAAATTTTCTTTTTACTGGGACATTCCCCTCTAAATTACTTGCAGGAACATAATTGTCACAAGCTCCCAATCATGAATGACTAGCTTATTTCATAAGATCTCAGTAGTTGGGAGGCATATGCCACCACTCTACTAAATCTAGTCACTCTTTCTGGGCGTAACTCAAAGTACCATAGGTTTACTATGCATAAATGACAACACTCACAACAAGCTGTATAATGACTGCTTTTACTGTAATCACAATAACGACAGCTTCTGTTGTATTCACATATACCTCATCTTTCACTGTTTGCAACAAAATACCTCAGCTTTCACTGTTTGCAATTCTTCACAACATTACCCTCACTCGTACACCCACCAGTAACTTCGCTAGTGGTAACTGACACTTTTAGGCATCAATAATAACAACATCGGGCTACTCCGGAATCTCAATTTCTTCTATCTAAAGCACCCAATGGTAATGGTCCACCTAGAGTCTCAGTCTCTTCTATCCAGGTGACAGACCGGAAGTCTCAATTTCCCAACACCACCCTCATCCTCTTCACCATCTGGGATACACACTGTTACCACCCGAACCGTTGTTATCTACTGAATGACTATTGGCATGGTAATACACATTGTTACACACCCCACCCTCATCCTCTTTCACTGCCGGGGATGCATAACGCAATCACCCGTACCGTTGTTAGTTACTAGAGGATTATTGGTGTGGCGATGCAACTCAAACGAGTACACATATAGCTTCACAACAAACTCAAGTTTTATCCATCGCCTTTCTGCCTTGGGTCAACACCGGTGAAACCAACCTGGTGGCTAGCCATGCTGGGGTAAGTGCCCTCACAAGTGAGAACCCCCCGATCATGTAGTCGAATTCGCCATCAGCTGAACTAGCTCTGCTCTACTACACAAGTCATAACTCAATCTCAGCCTATTCACATCACAATATATGCTATCAGTCAAGCTGGGTAAGGCACACCCAAACCCTTGCTTGTTCATAACACATCACAACATAGCTCAACAATGGATCTTTTCACTATACTGGGATCTTCCAAGACCCCCTTGTCACACAATAACATGGCCCCAAAGTTCTACTTCTAGAAGCCATAATCAACACATTATTGAGAGCATGTGTTCCCATAGCTCTACTCTACGATTCAACGTCACAGCAGCTGCACTCTACTATTCATCGTCAAGGTGGCTGCACACTAGGGTTCGTTGTCACAGTGGCTCTACACTAGGGTTCGTCATCTCAGTGACTTCACACTAGGGTTCATCATCATGGTGGCTCCATATTAAGGTACTGTACTTGATGCTTCACTCAGTCAACTGATTGGTCAGCCCCTTCAGTTAGAATTCTCTATAGGTAGCCCTTTTTGATCAGATTTCACCATAGGTAGCCCTCTCCGATGAGAGCTCTCCGTAGAATAACTCTTTCCCTATGCTGGATTAATAACTAGTAACCTCGGGATACCTTATACACTTTTTGATTCAAATTTAGTACCATACTATAGTACCACAGACTATCCAGGTCAAGTCGAATTCTTAAGAATCAACTTAACTATTAAGTTTGATCCTTGGATCACAATTTAACACTTAGAACCTCAACATTAGCTGATCTGGGAAATCACTTGACTCATTTCCACAGATCATTACTAACCCAACACAAATCTGAATATATTTGCCAGCCTAAAAGCATATTGGTCCCTTAGGTCTTAGGGCCTTTGAACACACAGGTCCACTATAACATATGCGGCTTGTAAGATCATACAACCTAGACTCTCTTACCCAAACATCCTTAAAATGTTACTAAAGGTTCAACACTATCCATAAGGTTCAAAATTCTGTCATGCAACAGAACCATAGTGCAAGCTGATTCACATTTCGATATAAGCACTATTTCAGCTTAGACTTGATTCAAACCTATCCTTGACATTCAGTATCATCAAATCGGATCCTCTACGGTCAACACATGACATAATTATCACGCCTCATATATCACCATACATCATTTCAACATTCCTTTATCACAATGGTGTTTCTAGGGATCAATGCTTAACATGGAGAAACCTCAAAAAATTTATTTTGCCTTGAGTTCTCATAATCTCATCAAATGAACCTTTCTGGAGAGTACTCACTGCCACAGAAATGTTCTGTATTAAAAGTAGTACTTACATCATCACATTGTACATTTAAACATTCTTTATATCGTCTAATTAAGATAATCATTAATCATTAAGAAACCTTAAGACAATTCACTATTCCTCAGGTCTCCATGACCTTACCAACTCAACCTTCCAGGGGTCACCCATTCTAGATTAACCTGGGTCAAGCACGCTTAACTTTTGTGTACCCTTGCCAAAATACAGATATTGGCTTTATATGCTCATGAGAACCTGTACTCTGAGACTGCCTTTGACTCATGAGTCATGCTGACTGTCTCCAACTGTCAGAATATTGTGTATGGACTGCACTTTGCCTGTAGCTATACCTACCTCCTCGGGATTCACAACATCCTAGGTCCGATATTACACCACTTGCAGCCCTTCGAAAATTCGTTGATCTTTTGGGGCTAGCTCACACACTAAGGTGTTTCACTCTTTTGGTACCCCCTTCCTTGCGTATTTCCTATCACTTATGTAAGCAGACCATATCAGTATACTATCCTATTGCCAGAACCACTTTTAGCTCTGATACCAAAATTTCATGCCCATATTTTAATTTCACTTTTACCAGAGTATTCACGAAAAATGATATGTAGTTCGGTAGGCAATACAGGAATATTTTAAATATACTGATAATATGTGCATTATTACAGAAAATCCCCATAAGGGTTCGTACATGATACTTACAATTAAGGTAGCCGCACAAAGCTAGTAGGGTGTCTAAACCCATCCCAGTGAAATAAAGACTTCTTCCCATCTTCGCTCCACCACTGCAATCCTCTCTTGTACAGTTCTCTTTGATTTCGCGCATACCTTTTATATTTGCTTGTCTAAATTGTTGGTAAGGGAGGGTGAGATTTAAGAGAATCTGAGTAGGAAAATAGTACCAATATGCATGCAAGATAAGTGCTTAATACATGACATGCCTGCATTACATAACTCATGCTCACACAATGACATATCTATGTGCTCAATATTTCAAACAACATACTTATGACCATAGCATAAATAGAAACAGAGCTTTAATCATTCATATATGTTTCACATAATCAAGTAAAGCCATAACATGCATTAATACTCCAGCAAAAATATCAAATAAGCATAGGAGAGGTAAGTTCCCTACCTTAATCATCTTTGCTTGATTCCTAAAGAGGCTCCTCGATTTACGTGCCAACCATTTGGGCTTTCAACTTAGTTCTAAAATGTCAAATGTACAAGAATTAGGTTAAAAACCATTCATATACCATTTTAGGCACTTCTATAGTGTTTATAATGGTTATATTAGCCTATGGTGAAAATCTACCATAATGCCCTCAGGGACCCGTCCCAGCGCTGCCATACCCGGTCTGGCTGCACTTTTCCCGAAATTCTAACCTGGGCTATCCTAACATATTTCCACCTAAGGAATCCGTTTTCTGACTCGGAATTACCAAATTCACTATTGAAAGATGAAATTGCCCTTCGCAGCCCCACTTTAAGGATTTTAGGGGTGTTTTCGTAATTTAACTTTTTTAGGCTTTTCTGAAAAAAGTGACCAACTGTAACCCCACCTAATTTTCCCTCCTGAACTCAATGGAACTATTAAATCATTAAAAATTCAACTCTAATCCCATTTTTTAGTATTGGCCAAAATCTGAGAAACTCCAGGAAAAATTGGGGTTTTTCAAATCCGACTCCACAGACGTGTTCCTTTATACTCCTAACCACTTTATTAACTATTTAATTAGGTTACAACTACCATAAGCATAACCTCTAGGCCACGTCATTTCCAAAATTTACAAAAAAAGACAATCCGAAGAAATTGCATCGATTAAATTGTCCACAGCAGCGAGAACAATCAATATTCGAAGGTTTGGGAGTTACCTTTCGCTTCCTCCTGGCTTTTCTTGATGTGGCTGAAAAACCCTAACTTTCCCAACCAAGATTTGAGCTTCAAAAACTTTCAAGAACGTGGAAGAGAAGCTTAGGAGCAGTGTTATATGCGTTAGGTACGAATTCACCGAAGAAATTGACCTACCGTACAAGTTCTCTTCTCCTTTCTCTCTATAACATGGCTGCACTTCTTCCCTTTAAATGTTGAAAGTGGCGTCCGTTATGAGCCCAAAGGAGGAAGATGAAGATTTAATTATATATCTTAGGTTATTTTAATAATTTGTGTAATTTCCAAAAATTCCAAAAATTACACTTTATGTATATAAACCTTATGTACATGTAACCATGCTTATTAAGCTCAACCAATATTTCCTTCTTTTTGCTACATGTAGGAGACTCCTAGGGATCCCTCCCTATGGTCTTGATTGGCTTCACAACTTGTTCCAGTTATGTATACACGTAAGTCTCAATTTTGGTCAAATTAGCATTTTTGCTTAAATTTTCCATAAACTTATATTTAATTGACCAAAATATTTTGAATATATTTCCCCCCTTTATTTTCCTTAATTAATTGAAATTAACTTTAACTAATTGGAAAATAATTAATTTAGCACTTGTTTGGCAAAATTACAAGTTTGCCATTCATTTTTCTCTATTTTCGGATTTTCTAGCAGTTTTTCTGGTCAAACTTTGAAAACTCAACTAATTCTAGAAACATCGAAATGGGGTGATCCCAAAGGAAATGGAAAGATATTTAAGTCCTGTTTACTGAAAAAAATATGGATCAATGTAATTCATAACCACAAAAATACAGAATTGCACAAAAGTCCATACTGCTCTAAAACATATTCCAGTTTCAATCCCAAACTTTGAAAAATCATAATTCTTAGCTCACAAATTGAAATGACAAAAATTATATGTCCGTTTTGAAGCTTGTATAGAGTTTCAATAGAAAGAATTTCCAACTTTTGTACAATTGTTCCCAATGGTTTTAATTTCACAACAAACACTCTCCCCACACAAATTTTCCCAAGAAAGCCATTGGAATCACTAAAACAACTAAATTCTTACATATCCACTTTTGAAGTCATTAACCCTGATCACTTTTTTTTGGCTAGATTTGAAAATTCATAACACCTTGTATATAGCTTCAAATGATTCATATACCTATCAAATTAAAGCTTAGGATGTTGAGTTTCACCCTGTAAAATTTCATAATTTTTAGTCATCATTTAGTCATCTAAAACTAGATGACAAACTCACTTCCTCACAGAGAATTTTCACTGGCAACACAATCACCCCCTCCAAAATTCACCCTTCCATTTTATTGAATATTTCCCAATAATTACAATATATATTTAGTGAATGAAATTTGGGGCATTAAAATTCTCCCCCACTTAAATAAATTTTGTCCTAGAAATTTTTCTACATATGCACAGCCAAAAACTTCGAGTAATACTTCCTCATATTATGTTCTTTTTTATTGTATCATTACTTCAAATTCTGGTGGTCACAGTACAACACTATAGTCACACCATAAAGGTAACATCTCTAGATTTTCAATGCAACGCAACTATTGCTAACTCAATATCATATGTGGGATAATAATAATTATATTATTATTATTACTATTATTATTATTTTCTTTCATGAGGCTTCCATTCTCTAGATACATAAGCCAATACATAGCCATGATGCAGTAAAACACTTCTGAATCCATACCCACTGGCATCAATAAGGACAACAAAGGTCTATAATGGATTTGGGGTGATCAATATCAGTGCTGATGTTAATTTTTGTCTCAGCTCAGTAAAGCCCTTCTCTCATTTACGGTCGCACAGATAATATTGTGTTTTTCAAGTTAACCTTGTCAAAGGCAAAACTATTCTAGAGAAATTTAGAACGCATCCTTTAGTACTACTACACCTTGCAAGGATCTACTAAGACTCCTTGCTATGAGACTATATGGCCCAAAAATCTAACTTCTGAAGGCCAAACCCACATTTTTATTATACAATCCTACAGACTTTGGCTATGAGAATTCTAACACCCGTGGGCGTAGACACAACCGGGTCATACAAAAACTTGTGTACTCGTGGGCCTAGTCATTTCACACTATTATATGCAACAAATAGATGACTAGCACCCCATATCACACATTATTTATAATGAATTTCCATTACAGTAAATCGTACCTTAAGTCGGTTCAGGAGATTTCCTGGCTTCCTCCTGTGTAATCGTATACACTCTTCCCTATGCTCTTGGTTTGGCCTCAGCAGGTCATTATTGTTGCGATAGGTAGTTATTAGTATAATGCCCCCACCGACCGTAGATATAAAATTGATTTGTCAGGGTTGAGTCCTACTGTAATGGGGCCCAATTACATGCTTTACTAGGATGGTGTGGCTTTTGGTAAAACCAACATATTCTGCCTTATTGGGATTCTTGATCCTAATGGCCTCCAGCCTGATATAGCTTCTTATCTATACTCCTGGGTAGTTCACTTGGTTCCTTCTATTTCTGTGATGCAATACCACTTCCGGATGGACCCTTAGTATTGTTTTTGACAGCCAAGTTTAACATACGTTTCTTGATGTAATAACATTCTTCCACTGCTTTGCTAAACTTAGTGAAATGCTATGAAACTAGTTTCACTTTCAACTCTGTTCTCAACCCCTTAATCATCATATCAACACTCTATTCTTTGTTATTGAGAAGCTTGGGGTATGAAGAATATCAGGACAATAGATGTATCAAGTCAGATAGTAATCAAAGCTCTTACTGTCATGCTGTTGAATGCTAAGAATTTCTTTTTCTTTTTTACGCTTGACGGATGGGGGAAAATATTTCTCATTGAACTATTGTTGGAATAGTTCCAAGGTTATAAGAATATTCCTTCCCCTTGAACTGAGCTCGGTGTTCTTCTACCACCGGTCTGCGCCACTGTCCAGATTGTAGATAGCTAATAGAACTTTTATTTCATATGGGCATAGCAAGATATTAAAGATTTTTTCCAGGCGTAACAGCCAATCTTCAGCATTTATGGGTAAAACTTCCCCCTGAAGATAGGAGGTTGCTACTTGCTGAACCTGCCTACCCAGGCCTATATGTCAGCTTCTGACTTAGGTAGAACATCCTCTTATGGAGGTTCCTCATGTAGTTCTTCCTTACTATTTCCTTTGACAAACTCTTGTAGGCGATCTTGCTTAAGCTGTACTTCCCTCAACTCTTCTTTGATTTCATTTATTGTAGCTTGTTGCTGCGTGAGCAAACCCAAATTTTGCTGTTGAATTAGATTAAGCCTATCCTTCTGACCAGCGTTATAACCTCTCCCCCTACCTCTTCCTCAGATTCTACCTCTTGGTCTACCCCTTGCTAGTACCATCTCTATAATTCACTGTATATGAAAATAGAGAAAGAGTAAAATGCCATATAGGTGTAAGGACATTTTTATCATTTTATAATAATTTGGGTACAAAAATATGTTAGTCATAAGATACAACAACTATTTACAGTAGTTATAGAAAGCTAAGTACATCACAAAACTTATAAACTACTGTACATACCATACTTGTCCTTTTACATTAGATTACATTAAGTTACATGCTACTTCCCAGGGGGTCACCCATCTTAGATTACCCTGGAATGAGCACGATTAACTCTCTATGTACTCTCCCAAAACACCTGTTAGATCCCTATGTTTTGATGATAACAAAGATTGGATGAATATTACAAAATGTTTCGATAATAAACAAAAAGGTTTGAATAAAGGAACTAAGCTTTTCGTGGCAGAAGAAAAACCATTACTCAAGTAGGCACTTAAGTAATGAAGAAGAATTGAAAGATAGAGAACAGTAGAAAACATCACTGGTAGATTTTTGAAGGCATTACTCGAGTAATGTGTAAGAAATCGTTCTAGAAGCACTCTGTCAAAAATTGCATGGCATTACTCGAAGGGATTACTTGAGTAATCTATAAAGTTATTTAAAACATTACTCTAGGGATCACTCGAGTATTCAGAGTAGTAATGATGCAGTAACTCTTAGCCAAGAAATGAATGACATTACTCGAAAGGATCACTCGGGTAATTTGCAAAATTATTTGAAACATTACTCGAGGGATTACTCGAGTAATCAGGTAAACAAAGGAGAAGTTACTCTCAGCCAAGATTTGGATGACTTTACTTGAGCGATTGCTCAAGTAATGAGAGAAGAATTGCAAGCATTATTCGAGGGATCACTTGAGTAATCAGAGATGAAAAGAAATACTTACTCGAGGGATTACTCAAGTAAGCAAGTATGTAAAGTTTTAAAAAATGAATGACTTTCTCTCTGGCATATTTTTAATAAGGTTACTCGAGAGACTACTCAAGTAATGGATAATAATCACTCCAGTAGCCACTCCAGTAATTAGGTCACAGTCATTAACTTAACTCTTTGCCAAGTTTTTTAAAGGCTCACTTGAGTAGCCACTCAAGTAATGAAATATGATCACTTGAGTAATGCAGTACATAAAGTATGATTTTAATCCATTGTTCAATGATTTGTTATCTATATGAATAATCTTTCATTACATTAGTTTCCTAAGTATATTTGCAGATAAATAATGAAGAGATCATGCATTAAGAGAAAAGTCAAACAAATCGTCCAGAACATCCAAAACGCTCACCTACCGCAAACGGCTAGTTTTCAAATTCAAAGAACGGTCAAACGAAGCTGTGTGACTCTAATGGACATGTTTGAAATACTTCCAACGGACATCACAATTCATCTATATATATAGAGAATTCAACGAAGAACACAACAAGAACTGAGTTTACACAAACTCACATCGATCAATATATTCTTAGTGCTCTATTTTCTTATATCCACTCTTTGTACTTTAGTGATTATATATTTGCTCCGTAAGAGATTTTTTCATTACAAACTCAATATTTGTTATTGAGACAACTTAAGGTTGTGGAATCTTGAGTTAGGAATTGGTTTATAAGGTGTAAGGGGGAGCGAGTGTCCAGTGAAGGAACTTGCTGTGTACTGAGGTGCCAAAAACCCATTGAATCTTAGAAGATATAGTGAAACTCTCAGAGAAGCTCTGAGGACTGGATGTAGGTCAAAGTGGTCGTGGCTGAACTAGTATAACTCCTGGTGTACCCTTCGATGATATTTCTCATAGCTCTTAACTGCTTTAAATTTACAGTCAATTTTATATACGCAATGAATTTTCTAGTATCACCCAATTCACCCTCTCTTGGGTGAAACGCTTGTACTAACATTTGGTATTAGAGAGCAGGTCTTCTTGTTAAGGTATAGCAACCTAAGAAGGATCCAATGGCAAGCATGGGTGAAGAAATTCTTCTCGATGAAGCTTACATCACCAGACCTTTGAGATTTCAGTGGTGAACACTTCTCTTTCTATAAAGC
This sequence comes from Inga oerstediana, assembly GCA_963210345.1. Lineage (NCBI taxonomy): Eukaryota > Viridiplantae > Streptophyta > Magnoliopsida > Fabales > Fabaceae > Inga > Inga oerstediana. The sequence goes on along the minus strand of OY723401.1, from coordinate 61,665,904 downwards.
CAAGTTCAAAGTATTCGTAATGGGTACAGAATATGGATTATGGGACATGATTGAATATGGAAACTATATGTTAGATCCCAAGTTTTGATGATAACAAAAGTCAATTGTTTACAAATCATGTTTTTATAAGTTTAAGAAATGTTTACAAGGTTACCAAATGCATATAACAATATTCTATGGTGTCTGCTGTCAAAATGAACTGGTGTTCTCGAGCATGAGTCTAGCACTCGAGCATGGAACCATTTTGTGCTCGAGAAGGTGCGAGTGATAGCCAGAAAGTGTTTACTCGAGAGGCATGCCACTATCATTTTCAATAATTCACTTGAGCAATGGAGACAACACTCGAGCAGAGGAGCCTTTCTCACTCGAGCATATGCGAGTGAGAGTCTGTGAATGCTTGGCCGAGAGCAAGGTTTGTCATTCTCCCTTGATACACTCGAGCAGAGAAATCAATGCTCGAGCATGAGTGTCTTGTACTAGAGCATTAGCGAGTGAAGGTATGCGAGTGGTTGGCCGAGAGTCATGAAGATCATAAAAGCACAAGTATGCTTGAGCACAGCTTCATATGCTCGAGTGACACATCAGCACTTGCGAGTGAAAAATCTATCCCTCTCAAATACTGATGCGAGTGTTGATATTAAAGGTATATTACTTGAGAATATTCTTCTCACTCGAGCAGGAGTATGTGTGCTCGAGTGAGGGCCCACAGCACTTGCGAGTGAAAAATCTATCCCTCTCAAATCCTGATACGAGTATTGGTATGAAGGGAGTATTACTTGAGAATATTCTTCTCACTCGAACAGGAGTATGTGTGCTCGAGTGAGGACCCACATCACCTGCGAGTGAAAATATCACTCTTGCTAAAATGATATGCGAGTGTTGTCCAGAGAAGAAACTTCCAGTGGAAAATACAAGGCCACTCGAGCAGAAGGAGTTGTGCTCGAGTGAGGCCCCACATCACTCGCGAGTGAGAATTCTGTCTCTCTGAAATCTTATGCGAGCACAGACTTAAAACTAAAGATCAAGGAGTAAAATTTCGATATCACTCGAGTGAGCCCATCCATGCTCGAGTGATGCTCTACCAGATCACCAAATACACTAAGTCTCACAACGTTCAATCTGAATATGGTTTAATGTTATTTATTTATCTCATCATTACTTATTATCATTGTTTAACATCATTTTGAATGTATTATAAGTGTGACACAGGAGGATGAACGTTTGAAATAAATTGACACGAAGAAAGTCAAACAACGGCAGACAACATCATTACAAGCACGCACGTACCTACCGCATTCAGAATATTCAAACATGCGCGTGTCATTCCACAGTTGCAAGCCCCGCTCCTCAACGATGATTACTCAAAACGTGCAAAAACTGAACATCTATAAATACAGAGATTCAGAGATAGTCAAGGACAATGAAACACAAGAATTCACAAGCATATACACGAGTCTCTGCTTTTCATAATTTTCTCTTTATACACATTGATCTTCAGTGTTCATTTATTTGCTCTGTAAGAGAGTCTTCATACAATTCAAATTCTATTTTCATTTGATCTCAAGGTATTGGGACCTTAAGAGGGTAGATTTCCTTACGAGAGAAGCAGTTGAGAGAATTCCTTGTTAAACCTTCTACTCATAAGACTTATAAGATACAATCAGAAGAGAACGTTGCTGTACGTAAGACTTATAGTGGTGCAAGCAGGAGAGAACGTTGCTGCTCATAAGTCTTGTATACATAAGCAAGTGAGGAAGGTCATAGGTTGTTTTTCTGCACATAAGACTTGTCGTAAGGGGAGAGAAATTTCTTAGTAAGAGAATATTTCTTCTCGTAGTCCTTTCAAGGACAATTGTTGTTTTGTGGCATTCTGAGAGCCCATTGAATCTTGGAGGTATAGTAAAATTCTCAGTAGGTCTTGATCTCTGAGGACTGGACGTAGGCGTGGTTGTTAGGCCGAACCAGTATAATTCTCTGTGTTCTAATCTTCTCAACTCTACTCTATCTACTCTATTTTTCATATCTCCACATCAAGCGAAAAAAATTTATAACATCACCCAATTCACCCCCTCTTGGGTGAAGCTTGCCTCTTTCACTATCAACCTGTAAAATTTGTAGATTCATAGAAAATTCCTAAAACACCAGCGGAATATGATGAGAATGACAAGAAACTCATCACTCTCAACAGTAAGGCAATTCTGATGATCCAAAGTGCTTTAAGTGAAAACAAGTATTTCAGGATCTACACGCTTTCAACAGCTAAAGAAATATGGGAAGCCTTGGAAATAGCTCACGAAGGAACATTAGGAATAAATGAAAACCATATCAACACTTTAGTTACTAAATTTGATTTACTACGAATGAAATTAGGTGAGTCAATAGCTGAATTTGAACTTAGATATACTCATCTTGTTAATCAACTTGCAGTACTTGGTAAAATCTATGATCAACATACTCAAACATGAAAGATTCTGAATATTCTTTCTAAAGAATGGGAGGCCAAAGTCATCGCAATTAAGGAAGAAAAAGGCGAGTCAATACGATCAATTACTTCTCTATTCAAAAGTCTTTTTGAATATGAAAGTAAATTAAAGTTCAAGAGAGCTAGAAGATATTAGTGATAAGAAGAAGAGAGGCCTAGAACTAAAAGAAAAAGAAGAAAATCAAGATGTAGATGAAGAGTTTGACGATGACGAAATGGGCCTAATGATAAAATGATTCAGAAAGTTTTATCAGAAAGGCTAAGGATTCAAAAACTTTCAAAAAGGAGGACAAGCAGTAAAGAACACATCATCTGCTATGAATGTGGAAAGCCAGGACATATCAAATCACAATGTCAAGAACTGACTCAGAAGAATAAAGAAAAGAGAAAAGGCAAGTTCTACAATAAGAAGACAGCCTTTGCATCTGGCAAATAGGGAGATAGTTCATCTGACAAAGATAGGGATGATGACGAAGTAGCCATTATCTGTTTGGTTGCTCAAGAAGAGTCAGAAGAAGAGCTATTTGATTCTGATCCTATGTATGATGAATTACTTTCTGAATATAATGCTTTATATTCTGAATTCATCAAAGTAGTTAAGGAATTAGTTGTTTTCAAAAAGAAAAACAAAAATTTTAAAGAAAAACTCAGAGATGGTTTAGAAAAGGATTGTGAAAATTATTTGTCTTTGAAAAAGAAAAACACAGATCACACGAAAACTCTTGAAAAATTCACTAAAGGGAGTGAGATGCTAAATGTAATTTTAAAAGCTCAACGATTTGTAAATGACCGATCTGGTATTGGATATGATCCAAAATCAGATAAAAGGAAAGGAAGAAAGAAAGCAGGAGGTAAGACATACTTGAGTTATTTTCAGTATTATGTACATATATCAAATCCTTTCACATATTGCAATTACTGTAATAGAAAGGGTTATTATACTTCATCATATATACATAAAAAGAAAGGAAAGATAGGGACCTACAAATAGGTACCTAAAGGTTCATATGTTCAAAAAATATTCTGTACGAACCCAAAAAGACCCAAAAAGATGTGGGTACCTAAGATTTAATCGTACATGATTGCAGATATGTCTTAAAGCATCCAAAAACAACAAATGGTATATAGACTGTGGATGCTCCAGACGTATGACCGGTTATTTCGCAAGTTTTACCACGATATAACCTAAAGAAGGTGGGAAGGTAAAATTTGGAGGAAATCAATCTGGAAAGATAACAGGAATTGGTGAAATAAAAAATGATAAAGGCATACCAGTCAAAGATGTATATTACATTGAAGGATTATGCCATAATTTGCTGAGCTTAAGTCAAAGTATAGTTAAAGACAACTGTGTAATATTTGACTCAGAGGAATGTCTAATTGTAAACAAGAAAGACTTACAATTAGATAAGAAGAATCTCAAGGCAAATCTCAAAGCAAAAAGGGAAGGTAACTGCTATACTCTTGATATCAGTAGAAATGATTCTCAAAATGCTTTTCTAAGTAATGCTGATGAAAGTTGGTTATGGCATAAGAGGCTAGCTTATGTTAACATGCACTAACTAAGCAAACTTCTCAAAAAGGATTTAGTACTTGGATTACCCAAAGTAAATTTCAAAAATAATTTGATTTGTGATGCATGTCAGAAGGGTAAACAAACTAAATCATCTTTCAAATAGAAAAATGAGATCACAACCAACAGACCACTTCAATTATTACACATGGATTTAGTTAGACCAGTAAGAGTTAAAAGTTTTGGTGGCAACTTATATTCATTGGTCATTGTTGATGATTTCTCTAGATTTACATAGACTATTTTTTATCATCGAAGGATGAAATCTTTGCAGAATTTATTGTTTTTTCCAAGAAAGTACAAAATGAGAAAGGTATGTCCATTGCAGGTATTAGGACAGATCACAGTGGAGAATTTGAAAATCAAGCCTTTGAAGAATATTGTGATACTAATGACATTGATCATAATTTATCTATTCCAAGGACACCTCAAAAAAATGGAGTCGTGGAATGAAAGAACAAAGTACTCACTGAAATTGCTAGAGCAATGCTAAATGAAAAGAATGTGTCTCAAGTTTTCTGGGCTGATGCAATGAGCACAGCATGCTATATTCAAACAGAGCCTACATGAGAACAAAACTTGGAAAGGCACCATATGAACTATACAAAAGAAGGAAGCCAAACCTTGCTCATCTTCGGTTGTAAGTGTTTCATTCATAATAATGGTAAAGATAACTTAGGAAAATTTGATTCTAAAATAGATGAAGGAATTTTCCTAGGATATTCTAATCAGAGCAAAGCATACAGAGTTTTCAATAAATGAATGTGTTGTTGAAGAATCAATTTATATTATATTGGATGAATTTGAATCCTCTGACAAAACCATTTACGATAAGTAAGAGGTTGTTTTAATCAAGAGAATGGTCAATCTAATCCTAGATCTTTCATCCTAGAAATTGATCAAACCAAGGAAGAAGATCAGTCACTAGGACAACCTAGAGCCTGGAAATACAATAAAAGTCATCCCCTAGAGCAAGTTATAGGAGATGTGAATAAATGAGTCAAATATAGGTATAAATTTTTCAATGAAGTTAGTTTTTTTGCCTTTATTTTTGAGATTGAACCTTCTAACATTGACAAAGCCCTATTAGACAATGATTGGGTAATAGCAATGCAAGAAGAACTAAACTAATTTGAAAGAAATCAAGTTTGGGATTTGGTACCCCGACTTAAGGATCATCCGATCATTGGTACTAAATGGGTATTCAAGAACAAACTTGATGACTCAGCAATCATTGCTAGAAAAAAGGCAAGATTGGTGACCAAAGGCTGTAATCAGGAAGAAGGAATTGATTATGAGGAAACATATGCTCCAATAGCTAGATTGGAAGCTATACGAGTACTCTTAGCCTTTGCATGCATCCATGGATTCAAACTCTATCAAATGGATGTAAAAAGTGCATTTTTAAATAGCTACATTATAGAAGAAGTGTATGTAGATCAACCTCTAGGTTTTGAAGATGTAACTAAACCTGACCATGTTTTCAAACTAAGAAAAGCTTTATACAGTTTAAACCAAGCCCCTAGAGCATGGTACAAAAGGCTGAATAAATTTCTCATTGATCAATGTTTTGTATGAGGAAAAGTTGATACAAGACTTTTTACAAAACAAAAATGAGATAATATTTTTATTGTACAAATTTATGTTGATGATATAGTTTTTGGTGCTACTAATGAAACCTTGTGTACGAAATTTCTAAGATAATACAGGGGGAGTTTGAGATGTCAATGATGGGAGAATTAAATTTTTTTCTCGGTTTGCAAATCAAACAAAGAAAGAATGGAATTTTCATATCTCAAAAAAATATTTGAAAGAGCTATTGAAGAAGTATGGAATAGATGAAGCAAATGGAATGGACACGCCTATAAGCTCAACTACATTGCGTGATGCTGATGTCAAGGGAAAAGATTATAACATCACAAGATATAGAGGAATGATTGGATCATTACTCTATCTCACTGCAAGCAGACTTGACATTTAATTCAGTATTGGTATGTGTGCAAGATATCAATCAGCACCAAAGGAATCACATGCTGAAACCATCAAACGAATCTTTAGATACCTCATTGACATGGCAGAATTAGGTCTCTAGTATCCTAAAGGAAGAAGTGAATATCTAGTTGCATACTCAAACTCTGATCATGGAGGATACAAGATAGACAAACAGAGTACCAATGTATAAAGCCAGTTTCTTGGAGTTTCACTAGTGTCATTGTTTAGCAAGAAATAAAATACAGTGTCTCTTTCACCACTGGAAGTTGAGTATGTTGCTGCATCAAGTTGTTGTGCACAAGTGTTATGGTTGAAGCAACAATTACAAGATCTTGGTGTTTATTTGAAGGACATACCTATATACTGTGACAATACTAGCACAATAAGCTTGGCAAAGAATCCTGTTCAATACTCCAGAACCAAGCATATTGATATTAGACATCATTTCAACAGAGATCATGTCCAAAAGAAAGATGTCAAAGTGATATTCATTCCAACTCATCTTCAACTAGTTGTTATTTTTACAAAACCTCTTGCAAAATATCAATTCTTAAATATTAGAAGAGAATTGAGAATGGTAAATCCCAATGAATTGTAAGTTATTTAGTGTTTATAAAATGTTAGATGATGTTATTTATTGATGTTTTGATGATTACTAACTTAAATATCAGAGTTTTTAGCAATTTGTTTTGCAGAATCTTGATATTCTGTTTTGGGGTATGAAAAGCAGAGGTTAACAGAGTATTGTATCACTCAAGGGACAACTTCAAGTAACCTATATTACCCGAGTGATAACTGAAAGTGATGATAAATATCACGCTAGTATCCACTCGAGTGATGACCTTAAAAAAGAGGTAGAGAAGCATTAATTCAAAAGGAAATGGAAAAATGGTTGAAAGTGGATAGTCAGTAGTTGAAAATGCAGTTACTCGAGTAGATACTCAAGTGATGCCACAGAGTTACTCGAGTAAGCCATTGAGTGATCATGACAGTAGATTACAAATCAACTTGCTTTCAACTCAATTCTGCCTTAAAGTGCTATCAAATTATCAAGGGAATATACATGAAAAATTACAATATTATTTATGCCAGGTACGCATTTAAATTTTCTTAATTTTTAAATTTTTAGTATGTTTACTTGAGTAGTTACTTGAGTGATGCCTCAAGATCACTCGAGTAGCCCCTCGAGTGATGTCGGGCACTAGGGCTTTATCTGTTGCAACTCAGTCATTTTTCTCAAAATCTCCTTAAGTGATTCTCCTAGTGCTCTCCTAAAACAATTTTACAAACACTTTTTCATCTCATTTCCATCAAAACCAATTGATTTTTACATTAAAAAACCTCTCAAATTTCTCAACGTCTTTGGCCCTAAACCTTCGACTTCCAAGCAAAAATTTCCAAAAATTCTTGATTCTCTCAATCAAAATAGTTAAAACCAAAACCACCATTCCTAGTACTCCTTCTGAATCTTCTAATCCTCAGCAAATGCATGAATCTACTCCATCTCCTCCAACCAAAAGACAAAAGCTCACTCCTAATTTGAAAGCAAAATCCAAGCTGCAAGCCAAACCTAAGGTCAAAGGAGTTGTGATCAAGGAATCCATTGACACAAGAGCTCAATCTAAGAAGGCAATTAATTCCTGGTAGAGGCAAAGAGACTAAGGCACCATCTCCACCTCCTTCGAATTTGTCTGACACTCCCTCATTCTCTGGAAAACCATCCAAAAAGGCCAAATTTGATAAAAGGCTTGCCCAAGCCATGACAAGTATACTAGATGAGGCTCATAAATCCAGAGGAAAGAAGTAAGGCCAATCTTCAAAGGAACTAGAAGACAGGGAAAAAGAAATTACATTCGCTCCAAAGGGATTCAATACGAAGAAGATTGAGAAGTCTCAAATTCAGAGATCATTTTTTAAAAAGAACAGCGTGCAAGATACACTTCATTGACCTTAGTGTTCTTCAAGAGGTATTGAAATTCAACCTCAATCCTTATATTGAGTACTATATGCCTTGGCTTTCAATTAAACTTCCATTTTGCTCTAAAGATAGTGAGGCATTTCTATTGCAATTTAAAGCCTGTCAATAATCCCCTTTGAGATGCTTTGGAAGAAGAAATGGTTTCTAAGGTTAGAGGCCAAGAAATCTTAATCTCACCTCCAAAATAAACACCTGGTTAGGGATAGAGGATCCCCCTAAAGATATTTATCCTACCTTTCACTCGAGCCAGTTGTTTTCAATTCTAAGGCCTGGTGAGATAGTGGGACCTCTTAGTTTTAAATCAGTGATATGTGTGATCTTCATCGAGTATTTTCGTATATTTATTCTAGAGCCATAGTAAACAAATCAAACAACTTTACTCATTTCATAGAGAGGAATTTCAAAAAATTTGCCTCATTCCTTCTCAAAGAGAAAAAGGACTTGGGAGACTATATTTTTGCTGAAATTAAAAGATACTGGTTTGAAGGAAAAATGACCACTCTAATGCCTTATCCTCATCTTATATCTATACTCTTGAAAAAGAATAAGATTTGGTACTTGGAGAAGAATGAACCAATTGAGAGGCTAACTCTAGTGGGACGAAATCAGATTGGGAAATTGTACATTGATATTCCCATAAAGACTCCTCTTGAATCTGGTACCAAGAAGAAAAAGACTGAAGCTGAATCCAGTAGGTTGGATGATACTCAGTCGTCTGCTCTTGCTTCTACTTCTGCTTCATCATTCCTTGGTTAAGCATTATAGGCATTTATGAAGAATATTCTTAGGGGCTTTCATTTTGACATTGCAAATACAAATCTGAGTTGATAACCAATATGAATGTGAAGATGGAAGAGCTTGTAGAGAAAATGGATAAGAGGCATGAAGAGATGTTAGCAGAACAACGGGCCCATAGTGAGCTTTTGAGATCACTTCATTCTAGACTTGATGCTATTCACCTGGTTCATCCACTCCTAGTCCATCTATACCTGCATTAGTTTTTTAGCCTGTACCATCTGAGCCAATACCTACTTTTGTGCCTTCTTTTATTCTTGAGCCAGTATCACCTTTTAGACCTTTTGAGCCTAGACCTTCTTCTATTTCTCTTCCTACTTTGCCTATTACCATCCTCAGAAACCTTCTATTCTCTATGCCTAACCCAGAAACATCCAAGACCATTCACATCACCATTGATGAATCAGTCCTTCCGGTCCAGCCAGTTTAGCTTGAGCCAGTGACCACACCTATTACTTCACCTACAGGCACTGAGGAAGTAATTATTTCTTCTAGTGAGCATCAGTCACCAACTGGTACAGAGGAAGTAGAGGTTACTTCTCAATTCCATTTACACAAAATCCTCTATTAAATCTCGCTGAGCCTGAATCATTATCTTTAGAATCTTCTAGTTCAAGTGATTCACATGGCTCTAGATTTACACCTCTTCCTGTCAATCCCAATTCTACAGTCCAGCTGTCTAGCCCTAGTCCTTCTCTTGATTGATCCTACCCTTGTGATAAAGACAAAAAGGGCGAGAAGAACTTGGGTGATTTTATGAAAAATGATGTGATGTGATTTTGTAAAAGAATGCATGTGGATATAGGTGTATAGGGTTTAAGGGAGCTTTATTAACTTTATTATTTTTTGTTTGAAGTTTGATTATGTTGATAGCATGAACTCATCCTGCAATTTCAATTGAAGTTATATTACATTATGGACTAATGAATTTTTTATTTATATGCAAGGTGAACAAAATTGGATTCAAAAATATTTCAAATACTAAATTTCTCAAAATCATTAGATTTGGATTCAAAACGATCTTCCCAAAGTCATTTCGAAAGAGTTTACAAGCTTAAATTGAACAAAAGATTTCATATGAAAAGTTATCAAGAAGCATATAATTGAAAACTCAATTTCAAAAAACTTTATTTAAAATCACCAAGTTTTGTCACCATCAAAAAGTGGGAGAATGTTAGATCCCATATGTTTTGATGATAACAAAGATTGGGTGAATATTACAAAAGGTTTTGATAATAAACAAAAAGGTTTGAACAAAGGAACTAAGCTTTCTGTGGCAGAAGAAAAACCATTACTCGAGTAGGTACTCAAGAAATGAAGAAGAACTAAAAGATAGAGAACAGGAGAAAACACCACTGGCAAATTTTTGAAGGCATTATTCAAGTAAGCCCTCGGGTAATGAACCTCATTACTCGAGGGATCACTCGAGTAATGTGTAAGAAATTGTTCTAGAAGCTCTCTATCAAAAATTGCATGGCATTACTTGAAGGGATCACTCGAGTAATTTGCAAAGTTATTTAAAACATTACTCTAGGGATCACTTGAGTAATCATAGTAGTAATAATGCAGTAACTCTCAGCCAAGAAATGAATGACATTACTCAAAGGGATCACTCGAGTAATCTACAAAGTTATTTAAAACATTACTCGAGGGATCACTCGAGTAATCAGGTAATTAAAGAAGAAGTTAATCTCGGCCAAAATTTGGATGACTTTACACGAGCAATTACTCGAGTAATGAGAGTAGAATTGCAAGCATTACTTGAGGGATTACTCAAGTAAGCAAGTATGCAAAGTTTTAAAAAATAAATGACTTTCTCTTTGGCATATTTTTAATGAGATTACTTGAGGGACTACTTAAGTAATGGATAATAATAACTCCAGTAATCAGGTCACAATCGTTACCTTAACTCTCTTCCAAGTTTTTTAAAGGCTCAGTCGAGTAGCCACTCCATTAATGCAGTACAGAAAGTTTAATTTTAATCCATTGTTCAATGATTTGTTATCTATAAGACTAATCTTTCATTGCATTAGTTTCCTAAGTATATTTGTAGATAAATAATGAAGAAATCATGTATTAAGAGAAAAGTCAAACATCATCTGTAATATACAAAATGCTTACCTACCACAAACGACTAGTTTTCAAATTTGAAGAATGGTCAAACAAAGCTGGGTGCCTCTAACGGACATGTTTGAATACTTCCAACAGATATCACAATTCATCTATATATATAGAGCATTCAACGAAGAACACAACAAGAACTGAGAACACACAAACTCACATCGATCAATATATACTTAGTGCTTTGTTTTCTTATATTCACTCTTTATACTTCAGTGATTATATATTTGCTCTGTGAGAGAGTTTTTCATTACAAATTCAATATTTGTTATTGAGACAACTTAAGGTTGTGGAATCTTGAGTTGGGGATTGGTTTACAAGGTGTAAGAGGAAGCGAGTGTCCAGTGAAGGAACTTATTGTATACTGAGATGCCAAGAACCCACTGAATCTTGGAAGATATAGTGAAACTCTTAGAGAAGCTGTGAGGACTGGACGTAGGTCAAAGTAGTTGTGGTTGAACCAATATAACTCTCGGTGTACACTTCGGTGATATTTCTCCTAGCTCTTAACTACTTTAAATTTACAGTTAATTTTTATATACACAACGAACTTTCATGTATCATCCAATTCACCCCCTCTTGGGTGATATGCTTGCTCTAACAACACCGACTCCATCTCCGCTTTGTCTCCATATTCTTCCATCCGATGATTCCACGTGACTACCCTTACCTCAAAATATGTGCTGGTCACCAAAATATATCGCTTGGGCCTCACATCACCTGATGCACATGTATCTCCGCACAAGACCAATCATGTAATCCAAAAACTCCTAAAAGTTCACGTTTGGGCCCTACTGACAACGTTAATCTTTTTCCCCAAACGTAATCCCATAGTTCCAGGTCTAGCTATAGGTTATATTATACCTCCACTATCTCTACTTGGGATTTGTAAAGCTCACTCGGATCCTCCTCCGACTCATCCATCAAGGAATGCCCTGTCTCTCCGAACAGAGGCCCCGCTAGCGACATTGGCTGTAGCTCAGGACCGTATATACCAGTAGTTCTTATACACTCTTCCTAGCTATCTATCTCATCCTGAGGCCTCCCACCGTATAGTATTTGATGTACTGATGTCTATCGGGAATATACTGTTTTCGTGGACTCTAGTTCATAAACGCTGCGATCCCTTGCATTGTTCGCTTTCTTTACTCATGATTCCCTTTCTCTATGCAAACAGGACCCTATCAGTATACTATTCTGACAATAATAAAACTACTTTAAGCTCTGCCATAACCGCTTGGGCTCTGATATCAAAAATGTCAACACCTGTTTACATTTTGATATGTACAGATTAATGTGCGTGAAGTTCTAGAAGACATATAGAAATAGCAAAAACATACTAATATTAAGTACATGTTTACATACATGAGTCTCCCTGTAGGAATTGGTAATATATACATATTTTCCCAAAATACCCAAAATATACAAATTTAATTAATATAACCTAACTGCTCCGATCTCAGGGTCCCTACCCTTCAATTTTCCATGTCTACTACTTTACCCTTAGAACCACTAGTACCGCTAGAATATTTATTTGATTGAAAAAAGGTGAGATTCAAATGAATATCAGTAGTAACAAATAATCATTCATTGAAGATGTGAAAAATAAATATGCCAAATACCGGATAATGCAATATTATACTAACACATAGCTTAGTTCAGTCAGATATATGTTCAGAGTCAACCACTATTGCAACCCCTACACATTCCATACCATAACTGGGCATATCAGTGTACCCATAGGCATTATTCATTAGTGTACCCAAAGGCATTATATATCATACATATTATAGAAGATGGCATATATAAAGCATTTAAACATTCACATAGTGTATGAAGGATAAACTTACTACCTTGAGCCCTTTTCGCCTCAACATGTGTGCCTCGATGTACATGCCAACAACTTGGTCCTAAAATATCAAATGTACAAGAATTAGGTTAAAACTCATTCTTATACTATTTTAGGCACTTCTATAGTGTTTTTTGTGGTTATGAGTTTATAGTGAAAATTTACCAAAATACCCCAAGGGACCCAATCCGGCCCCACCGTATCTAGTCCGACTGTACTTTTCCTAAAATTTTGACCTGGGCTATTCTGACATATTTCCACTTAAGGAATCCATTTCCAGTCTTGAAATGACCAAATTCACTACCAAAAGACAAAAATACCCTTGGCAGCCCCTAATTTAGGGTTTCAGGGGTGTTTTGGTCATTATACTTTTTAGGGCTTTTCTAGAAAAGTGTTTAACTGTAACCCCGCCTAATTTTTCCTCCTGAACATCATGGAATCATCATATTATGAAAAACCCACCTCTAACCCCTCCAAACAGCAATGGCCAAGACTTAGAATTCTCCAGGGAAAATTGGGGTTTTTGAATTCTGACTCCGCAAACTTGCTCCTTTCTACTCTTAATTAATTTATTAACTATTTAATTACATTCTAAACACCATTTAGACAAAATTTGGGCAGCATAACCAGAAACATTTCCCAAATTTTACAATCTAGGCAAAATAACCAGAAACTCACCGATTAAACTAACCACAACAGTCATAACAACCATAAATTGAAGTTTAGGAAGTCACCTTTGCTTCCTTCTTGCTCTTTCCTCTTTGGTTGAAACCCTAGCTTTCTCAACACTAAAATTTTTGCTTCAAAACACCTTAAATCATGTGGAGGAATAGCTTAGAGGAAGGATTATACAAGTTAAGAGACAAAATCACTGAAGAAATCAAGCTTACCTAGAAAGTTGCTCTTCCTTCTCTCTAGAAATCTCAAAATCACTCACTCTCTCTCCTTTCTCAAATTGCCGATGGTTTTGTGCTTGGGAAGGAGAAAGAAATTATTTTTATAATGCTTTACCATTATCTCATAATTTACACTAATTATTTAATTTTCCAAAAATCAATATTTTGACCTTTAGGGCATAAACTTTAGTTTTGTGTAACTTGATGTCATTAGCCCAATTACATGTACATAATATTTCCCGCTTCTTGGCCCATGCAATAGACGTCCAAGCTCCTCCTCCTAACATGTCTCCATTTACTTCATAATTACAATGTTACCATCACAGTTTTTCTTCATTTTTGGACTTGTGACAATTTTGGCAGATGTTCTGCCCAAACTTTGAAAAATCATAGCTTAATTTGTAGATATCAAATTAGAGTGATTCTAAAGGCTATAGAACCCTTATTGAGTCTAGTTGTAAGGGAAAATAGTGCCTTTTGCCAATTAGAAGCACAAAATTCCCAGAATTAAATTCTTTGGACGCTGTTTCAGGAAATAGGCATTTTTTCTGGGGCTAGATTTGAAAAATCATAACTCATTGTATATAGCTTTAAATGATTCATATACCTATCAAATTAAAGCTTAGGAAGTCTACTTTCATCCTGTAAAATTTCATAATTTTTGTCATAATGCGGTCATCCAAAACTACATGACAAATGCACTACCTCACAGAGAATTTTCACTAGAAACACAATCACCTCCTCCAAAATTCACCCTTCCATTTTATTGAATATTTTCCAATAATTACAATATATATTTGGCGAATGAAATTTGTGGTGTTACATATAATCTATGATGTGTACACACAATATAATTATTTGAACAAATTTGTAAACTTCATATTGCAAGTTGATCATAAACACCCATGTGAGCATTTTTTTGATGCATCTCTCATTCCTAAATACTAATATGGTCAATATGGTATCTACATGGGCCCATATATATATATATATATTTGATGAGAGATGGGTGTCTCCATTGATTTTCCTCTCCATTAAGTGTTTCTACCATTTGATCAACTTTCAATGGTAGATTTTTATTAGAGATATTCTTTACATATTATTAAATCTCAACCATTGAATATTGATCTAATGGTAGATACCCTCAATGGAGAGTAAATGGAGAGGAAAATCAATAGAGACGCCCCTCTCCCTTTATTTGATACATTACGAATCTCCATGATCCAATTTTAGCCACAACTAGTGATGTTCTCATATTTAATTCTTTTTAGAACAATGAGAACATACAGATCCTTACATTATGTTCCATTTATAAAGAATATCTTGGTTTTTTAATAAACATTTGCACATTCTGTAATGCCCCAAATTTCGATTAAGGGCTAATGATAATTATTGAGAATGTTGTTGTGAATTAAAGTTGATTTGAGACCCGAATTAATTATTGGAAATACTCAACACCCTATATTTTAGCATAATTATATGATAAAGTAACTTTGGGAGCTAAAATAGGGGTAAATGGTGCATGGAAGAAGGAAAAGAATTTAATTATGTGTTATGTGGCAATTTTAGTAAATAATCCATAATTAGTGAAAAAATTGAAAGAATGGAAAATTAACGGCTAATTAGTCAGTGATTAATGGAGAAATTAATTATTAACTAAGAGAAATGAGAAGGGGTAACTAAATGGCTAATGGAGTAGTTAGAGTAACTAATTAGTTACTTACTTTATGAGGACCAATAAGATTGGGACATGTGGCAAGTGAAGATGACGGTAAAGTGTGTGAGGAAGTCAAACTCAATTAAAAATTAGTTTCTTCTCTCTCTCTCTCTTCCCTCCAATTCGGCCGAACAAACATGGGCCAAGGGGAAACCATCATTTCTCCATCTTCAAGCACTCATCTCTCTCATTCCTCTCGCTTGTGCGTGCAGCCATTGTTGAAGAAGAAGGAAGAAGTGCTTTTCTTCAATCTTGTTCCTTGGGTTGAGGGCTTCATTTTCATGGTTTTAGATTTTCTATTGGAGGTGTTTTGAGCACTCAAGGAAATCTAGAGTTTGGAGAAGCAATGAACTCCTTTGAGAAAGTTAAAGAGGTGAGTGAGTTGAATACTTTGATATAGGTTTTGTGGCCATTTGGTTAAGTTTTGGAATTCTTGAATATTGCCCTATTTTTGAAAATTAGGTTCTTGGTGTGTTTGAGTTGTTGTGCTCATGGATATGATGCTTTGAGATGTATTTTGTATAGATAGAATTGAATTGAAGCTTAAAGGTCAAGTTTGGCAATTTTGGATTTTGTTTTTATTATATGCCAAAAATAGAACATATAGATGGAGTGGGAATTTTTTTGTTTTAATGTTTCCATTGGTTTCCTTGTGAAAAATTGTGTGGGAGTAGTGTTGGATGTGAACTTTGGACCATTGGAAACCTAAGTTTAAAAGTTGCAAGAATTGGTTAGTGAAAATTCTATGCTGGCAGTTATTTTGCATGGACGTTTTGAATAGATAAATTATGACTAAAAATTCTGAAACTTACCAGTATAATAGGAGACATGGCAAGCTTTAATTTGATAAATTATGGAGAAAATTTTCATGTGTATGCTGGGAGATATGAATTTCCAAAGTTTGGTGTTGAAACTAGAAGCAATTCTGGAATAGTATGGACATTTGTTGAATTCTGTATTTTTGTGGTTATAGAAGTCAATGGTTCATATTTTTCCTGTAAAGAGGACTTAAAAATATTTAATTAGGACTTTGGATCACCTTATTTCAATTTTTCTAGAATTAGTTATAATTTTTGGAAGTTAAAACACAAGTCTAATTTTTCTAATTTTTGACTAAACTTTTAGCCAGCGCTGTTCTAAGGGGTAGGAGCTAGATTTTCATGAAATAGATGGTTCCATTGGATTCAGTGGTCAAAAATAGGTGGGGTTACAGTTGGTCACTTTTTCTGAAAAAGCCGAAAAAGCATAATTATGAAAACGCCTATAAAATCTCTAAACCGAGCCTGTCAAGGGTATTTTCATAATTTAACATTGAATTTGGTGATTTTGAGCCCGAAAATGGATTCCTTGGGTGAAAATATGTCAAGATAGCCCTAGTCAAAATTTTGGAAAAACGTGCCAACGGGCTGGGTACTGCGGGGCCAGGCCAAGGTTTCGGGGGCATTTTGGTAACTTTTCACCATAAACTAATATAACCACAAGAAATACTATGGAAGAGTCTAAAATGATACTTGGATAGGTTATGACCTATTTCTTGTACATTTAATATTTTAGGAATGAGTCGGAAGCCGAAAGTGGCACATTTTACAAGGCACACTAAAGAGGGTGGTCTTTGAGATAGTACTTCCCAACCCTTTAAGCAGTTGTTTGGGCTTCTAGTAGCCACCTATAGGACTTTAATGATAACCAAATCTAAGTGTTTTTGAAGTCATTTGAGTATTGGGATAAGTGATAACCTATCATCCTTAATTATGATTATAGGATTTGATATTTGCCTGAAACGTAGAAGGTCTATGCCTGAACAAGAATGGAAAGAATAAGGTAGTGACACTTTATCTTATATCATGTGTAATGCATTGCTTGTTTGGAACTTATCATTGAATGTATGAAGGGATGTGGCAGCAAGCCCGGCCTTGAATGATTGAGGGGACGTGGCAGCTAGCCTAGCCTTGAATATTATAATTGCTACATTGTGATATATGCTTACATGCTTTGCTTAATTATGCATCATATATGTAAACTGTTGCTACTGGGATTCTTTTGAATCTCACTCTTTCCAATTAACAATTTTAGCTAGGGCAAGTGGATCGAGAGGCAAGCAAGTGGATAAGGGTGACTAGGATTGCCAGTAGTATTATTAGTTTCTTTTGGTTTTGGTTATCATTTTGGACAACTATATATATGGGATTGACCATAGATTTGTAGTTATAGTGTAATCTCCGGTATGGGAAACTGAGATGGGCAATAATACCCTGTAAAACTCTTGGATTAATGATATCATCCCAGGTGAATGTCGGGAATTTTGCTAGCACTATGATATTGTATATGTGACAAACCGAACATACCAATTGTTTTTACTTCAAAATGAATGGAGATCTCATAGTACAGGTTTGATAAAAAGTGTTTAATTATCCTTGATCTCTTATTCAATTATAAACCGTGTTTGAAATACTAATTACGACCTTGATGAGGATGGGGGTTACACATTCTTTATAATATGTTGCATCATTATGATCCAGGGTGATTTAACTGGTCATGCCAAACAATACACGAATGAACTTCAAGTTTATTGTAATTTTATTCTTTATCATCAATAAACTTTTGGCTATGATGTCATATTCATTTTTGTCAATAATTCATATGAAATATGCTATCACTCATAGATTGTACTTTATGGATAATAAACCATAATATAGCTCTTCTAGAGTATTTTCTTTTCATATTTCACCCAATCGGACAAACTCTTGAGCCCATTATAATCACAGAGGGTCAAACTTAACCTTTTTCTTAAGACAACTTAATTTTGTGCTTAGTGTCATTGGTAAACTTCTAGTAGACATTGATAAACTTCTAGTTTAACATGCATTTCATTTGTACTTGTAAATGTGAAGTACAAGCTAGAGATAGGAAATTTTTCTATCATGCACTTTCTACTAGAAACTAAATTCGTGATAACAAGATATTCTTGATTATTAGTAGTTGTTGTTTTTATATGGTATCCATTTCAGTGGATATATTTGAAATTCAACAAATTCCTTTTAGGCTTGCTAGAATAAAATGCTTTATCACTATATAATTTTTGTTCCTTTAGGAAACAATATATTAGCTTTTCCTGAGCCTTCAATTAGTCTTACACTTCTAGATTAGTCAGAACATTGACTTCTTACATCACCAAGAAAGAAAGATATTTATAATTTTTTATTATGGTATGAGTTGTTACACTATCAACAAGACATAAATCTTCAAGATTAATGTCAATAAAAGTCATCTTTCATTAAAAGGAACAAAGCAAAAGTCAGGAAACATAATTGATGAAAAGAAACTGCATATAATTTTATTTAATTGAAAAGATATCAATGTTATAATTACAAAAATTAATATTATTTTTTCATTAATAAACTCCTGGTTATTGGGGTCATATAATTTATATATCAATTTAAATGAATAACTTTGAAACTAAAAATGTCACCAATTGTAGACTTTATCTTCTGGATAATAAACCGAAATATAGCTCTTATGGAGTGTTTATTAATGTGAGATTTTATTTTCAAATATTCAATTACTCATGAATATTTAAATACACAAATGAATACCATGATAAAGTAGATTACTTCTATTAATAATAATTGAATATCATGCAGCCTTAAGGTCTTATAAATATTTATTCGCCTCATGACTTTTTGACTCCACAATTAAATTCTTAATAATCTAGCTTTAATTTAATGACTTGGATTCATATTGAGACCAATATTCATGGCAAAATATTGCTGCCTTTATTTCTTAAGTTAAACAATGGCCACACATGATGGTAGCACAGGTAAGCATTAAAAATTTGGAGAGTTTCTATTACTTTTTCATGACATATGAATCTCTACTAGCTAGTACCAATTCCATGAAATGAATCTCCACAAGCTGTTAGTCTTCAGGACTAGAAAAATATCTCTCTTTCAAAATGGCAAATCTCTTTAATGCCATCCAATTTTTGAACCTTGAGTCTTTAGGACTATAGTATTTATAATATAATATGGCATTTATTCATAAATAAGTATTATATATACCATTAAAAATTATAGATTGAATAAACAAAATGATGAGATATAATAAATAAACATGTATGGATAAAAAATAATATAAATAAATATCTAAGGCTTCTGGCCATTTAATCTAAAGAATCAAAATTATGGCAATGGGCCATTTAATCAAAAAATCAAAACTATGGCTTCGGGTCATTTAATCTACAAAATTAAAATTATGGCTAATAATAATAAAAGTTGTGTAGCTTTTGGCCATATAATTTCATAACAAGAAATCAATGCTATATGGCTTCTGGCCATTTGATAAGATAGAAAATAAAAGTTTATGACTTCTAGCCATATAATTTTAAAATAAAAAATCAAAAGTTATATGGCTTTTGGCCATATAATTTCAAAATAAGAAACAAAAACTATATGGCTTCTTGCCATTTTAATAAGATAGAGAATAAAAGTTATTTGGCTTCTGGCCATATAATCTCAAATATAAAATAAAAATTAAATGGCTTATGGCCCTAAAATAGAGGATATACGTTATATGGCTTTTGGTCATATAATCTCAAAATATAAAATGAAATTATATAATATCAAAATATTGATGGCATGAGCAAATAAAAATAAGCCAATAACAAAATTTTAATATTTTAACTTATACAAAGGCAGTGATTTTGGTCCTTCAAGTCTTAATGAAGTAGGTGACAGGTCATTGGAGAAAACAAGTGTATTATCTTTCTATCCCTTAACCTGACATCACCATCATGTAAATAAAAAGCATATAGATTGATATACACTCAAAATACATGAGTAATGCAAAATATGATAAAAGTTTGTCTTTGATCTCGGTAATGGATCTTACAATAATCATTTAAGGAGACTGTAAATATCAATTGGAACTTCAAGTTCCATCAAAGATAGTGACATCAAGTCACCAAGGAATGTATAAAAATATCCATTGGAACATCAAGTTCCACCGAAGACAATGACTTCAAGTCACATGGGAATGAAAAAAGAATTAGTGTAGAGAAGGAGAAAATAAAATAACAATGTCAAAATAAAGAGAGTATTAAAATATCATACCATGGCTAGAGCTTCATGATGATAACGCGTTATAAAATAAAAGAGAGATGAGAAAGAGAAAGTATAAGGGTAAGAGAGAACAACTCTTATTTACTATTCTGAGGTGTGTAAAATACATAACATATGCCTTCTATTTATAGGTATAACTCTCTAATGTACAATTAATGTGATTCCATAATCATTAGAAATAATGGAGGGGTAAATAGGAAATAATGGGGGATATGAACATCCATAAATTTATATTCATAATAGATTACAAAAAATATAATTATTATAAAATATAATCCTACTTTGTTGTAAAATCAAATAATTTGAAGAGGAATATTTTTTGCTTGAATTTGAAAAGGTTGTTTTTACTCGATTATGCAGCCTTTATAGTCAATTAACTTATTTGAATACCTTAGAACAAACTTCTTCACTAGAGCCCGTTCTCTTCGAGCATGTTGTTTACTTGTTGGATTATACTCTTCCTATAATCGATTGTCTTAAGGACTCATTTGATTGGTTGTGTCTTCCTCTAATAATACTATTTATATAGAGCCTATTAGATTATAATGACTTACCAAGGATTATAAGTTTGTCCTATATATCTACTAGTGAAGCACTTAGTCATGTTTTATTATCATCAAAATGTGGAATTTAACCTTTATCGAATTTGTTTAATTATCATTAAGGCGCAAGAGGTATTGATCTTAATAAAACATAAAACAAGTTTTTTTGAGAATTTGTCTTTATGTCTCAATAAGTGCCCAGCTATGAGCTCAATGATGATGATACCTTAGTTGTCGAGCCCTTCTCTTATTTTAACCTCTTTCAGAGTATTTCCTGAAAATGATATGTGGTTCGGTGGACAACACAAAAATAATATAAATAAACTGATAAAAAGTGCTCGATTACAGAAAATCCCCATAGGGCTTCGTCCATAATACTTACAATCAAGGTAGCTGCACAGGGCTACTAAGGCGTCTGAACCCATCCCAATGAAACAGAGACACCTTCTCGTCTACATTCCACCACTGCAATCCTCTCGTATAGTTCCCGACTTTGATCTCTACATACCTTCGATATTCACCTGTCTAAATTGTTGGTAGGGGAGGGTGAGATTCGAGAGAATCTCAGTAGGAAAATAGTACCAATATGCATGCAAGATAAGTGCTTAATGCATGATATGCTTGTATTACATAACTCATACTTACATAATGACATATCTGCATACTCAATGTTTTATGCAACAAACGTATAGCCATAGCATAATTAGAAACATAGCTTCAATCATTCATATATGTTTCACATAATCATGAAAAGTAGTAACATCTATTAATACACCAATATAAATATCAAATACAGTAGGATAATGTGTGCCACTGACTGGCTCTCAACTAGGTCCTACACTTCTAAATGTACCATTTAGACACTTCTATAGTGTTTTGGTGGTAATATTAATTAGCCTATGGTGAAAATTTACCAAAATGCCCTTGCGACCCCGGCCCCATCGTACTTGGTCCGACTGTACTTTTCCTGAAATTTTGATTTGGACTATTCTAACTTATTTTCGCCCAAGAAATCCATTTTGGGACTTAGAATTACCAAACTCAATGCCAAAAGATAAAATTGTGTTTGGCAGCCCCGCTTTAAGGGTTTTAGGGGCATTTTCATAATTATGTTTTTTTGGGTTTTTCTGAAAAGTGACCAACTGTAACCCCACCTAATTTTGTCTCCTGAACATAAAGGAATCATCAAATTTATGAAATCTAACTCCTTCCCCCTGAACTCCTCTTGGCCGAAACATGTTAAGGGAAAAGGGAAAAAAATGCAATTTTGTGTTTCAACACCTAAAGCTTACTTCTTTTCATTGCTAATCCCTTATTAAACCATTTAAACACATACTAACCATGATTTGAGGAAATTTAGGCAGCATAACCCCTTAGGGCTTGTTTGGTATGAAGGGAGGGGTGGGAAAGTGGGTGGAGGAAAATTTTTTTTGAGATGAATTTAAAAAAAAAAGAATGAAATGGGGTATAAAGTTTTTAATTAAGTTTTCTTTCTCTTTAATCTTACATATTATCTGTATGAAAATTTTATAATCCCACTTCTCCAATTTTCTTAAATTCAAATCATAAAAATTTTCCCTCCCCTCCCTTCCCCTCCAAATCCCTCATACCAAACAAACCCTTACAGTTATTACTTTCCAAATTTACAAACTTAACCAACAAAACCAAATCGAACCAGAAACATCATCAACAACAACATACTATCAGGGATTTGAGATTTTTGAAGTTACCGCTTGAGTTCTTTTCCCTTCTCTCTCTCTCTCTCTCTCTAGGCGTCTCCTTCCTCTCTCCTTAAGCTTTTCTCTCCCTCCCTCTTTCTCTTGCTCTTAGGCATGAAGAATGGCAAGGAAAGATAAAGCATAAGCTTTTTAAAAATATCTTACATTTCCCTTAATTAATAAATGGTAGGTTAATGCAATATGACATAAGCTTTTGTACTTTGTCATTATCTCTTGCCAACTTAGGTCATAAAGTCTCATTGCAACTGAACCAAATTCTTCCCTTCCTTTAGCCTATACAAGACGCAATATGGGTCCTTCATAATCCGAATTGGGCTTTTCTCCAACCATATGTACAAGATAATATTATTTATGCTTAATTGAACATATGGTCAACTAAATAAATTCTTATTTAAATCCCTTGGCTTTAGATGATGCCACTTGGCATGTTTCTAAGCCAAATAATTATTTTCCCCTCTTATTTCCTTATTCCATAATTTACACAATTGCCAACACATTTTATTTTCCAATTTTCAAAATAGTGCCAATTCTGGTAGATTTTTTGTCCTAATTTTTAAAAATCATAACTAAATTTTTAGATATCGTGTTGGAGCTATTCTAAAGGCTATAGAACCCTTATTGAGTCTAGTTGCAAGGAAAAATATAGCATTTTGCTAGTTGGAAGCATATCATTCCTAGATTTTTAATATTTGCATGCTATTCCAGAAAATAATCAATTTTGCTGGCCAAAATTCAAAAATTCATATATCTTTGTATATAGCTTCAATTGATTCAAATGTCCTATCAAATTAAAGCTTTAGAAGTCTACTTTCACCTTGTAAAGTGTCATAATTTTTTCTCATCATTTAACCTTCCAAAACCTCATGATAAGCTCACTACCTGGCACGAAATTTCACTAAAAGCACTGTTCACCTTTCAATTTCTAATATTTAATTCCTCTGGCCGTAAATAATCACCATTTTATTGAATATATAAAATAATTACAATATATTCTTGGTAAATAAAATTTAGGGTGTTACAATTCTCCCCCACTTAAATAAATTTTATCCCTGAAATTTGCTACACTTGTATAGCTATAACTTCCGGGTAAAGCTTTCTCATATTCAGTTCTTTTTTATTATATCAATACTTCAAATCCTGATGGTCATAGTAGAACACTACAGTCGCACCATAACGGTACGTCTCTAGATTTTTAGTGCAACATAATTGCTGCTAACTCAAGATTATGTGTGGAGTAATAACAAATTTTTTTCACGAGGCTTCCATTCTCTAAATGCATAAGCCAATACATGGCCATGCCACATTAAAACACTTCCCAATCCTTCATACTAGCATTAACAAGGACAATAAAGGTCCACAGTGGATTTGTGATTATCAATATCAGTACTGATGAGATTTTCAGCTCAGTAAAGCTCTTCTCCCAATTTCGGTCCTAAAGATAATGTTGAGTTTTTCAGGTTAACCTTGTCAAAGGAAAAACTATTATGGAGAAATTCAGCATGATTCTTCAGTAATATCCAGCAAGACCCAGAAAGCTGCACATTTCAAAAACAGTCTCTGGCCTTTTCCAGTTCAATACTACTTCCACCTTGCAAGGATCTACCAAGACTCCTTGCTGTAAGACTACATGGCCTAGAAACTTAACCTCTAAAAGCCAAATCCCACATTTGCTTAGATTTTAGTGTGTTCAGTACAGTTCAGTTAGAAACATTTAGAGCTGCACATTTCAAAAATAGTCTCTGGCCTTTTCCAGTTCAATACTACTTCCACCCTGCAAGGATCTACCAAGACTCCTTACTGTAAGACTATATGGCCTAGAAACTTAAACTCTAAAAGCCAAATCCCATATTTGCTTTGATTTTAGTGTGTTTAGTACAGTTCAGTTAGAAACATTTAGAGCCAACCACTATTGCAACCCCGACTCGTTCTGTACCTCAGTTGGATTCTACTTGGCCTTCGTAGCAACACACAATCGTTAATCGAGAATGTGATAATATATATGCCTTGTACTAACACATAACTCAATTCAGTCAGAAATGTGTTCAAAGCCACTCATTATTGCAACCCTTACACATTTTATACCTCAGTCCTCGACTGGGCATATAAGTTTACCCGTAGGCATTATTCATCAGTGTACCCAGAGGCACTACCCGAAGGCACTACTCATCAGTGTACCTAGAGGCACTACCAGTGGGCATTATTCATCAGTGTGCCTGAAGGCATTATTCATCAGTGTGCCCAAAGGCATTATTCATTAGTGTACTCGAAGGCACTGCCCATAGGCATTATTCATCATACATATTACAGAAGTGACATATACAAAGCATATAAACTTTCACATAGTGTATAAAGGACAAAGTTACTGCATTGGCTTTCCTGGATAATATTGGATTTCTAATCTTCCCCTGATCTATGTTCTGCTGCCTCTCTCGCAGCTCATTATTATGATCCTTGATCATCACATACCACTTATTATCGATCTTAATCAGAGTAGCAATGTGTAGTTTGGTGTACCCGTAGGTACTCAGTTTAGTTCACTACAATGTATCTGGCATGTAGGATTTTATAGCCTAGGGTCTCCAACCTAAGTTTTAGGTTCATCATGAAATCAGAGCCTCAATATCCCACAAATTGGAAATCATTTTCCACAGTTATACCTAAAAGGTTCGCTAAGAGTAAAGATCAATAACGCTTATTCTCAACATTCAGTATCATTAGTTTGGATTCTTTAGGATCAATATACGGCATAATCACCACTAATTATGCATCACTGTATATCATACCTACATACCTTTAACACCATGGTGTTACTAAGGATCATTACTTAGCATGGAGAAACCTCAAAACATTTACTATACCTCAAATTTCCACAAACCCATCCAATGGACCTTCTTGGCAGTATTCAGTACCACAGAAATGCCCCAATTTAAAATCAATACTTACATCATCATTATCTCCATGCGTCTAGGTACTCTTTAAATCATATAACTTAAATGATTATTAGTCAGGGAGAAACCTTAAGACCATTACTATTCCTCAAGTATCCATGACCTTACCAAATCAACTTCCTAGGGGGTTACCCATCCTGAGATTTCCCTGGGTTAAGCATACTTCACTTTCATGCACCTGTGCCAAAACGCAGATACCGATTGTATCTGTTGCCAACCACCGGTAATCCCCCATTGCCCTTATCTAGAGAGACGTGCTAACTGTCTCTGGCTGTCAAGATACTGTGTGTGGACTTCACATTGGCCTTAGCCGTAGTTGCCTCCTCAGGTTTCATAACATCCAGGGTCCTGTATTTCACCACTTGCTACCCTTCGAATAGTCGCTGATCTCTAGGGGCTAGCTCATAAACTAGAGTGTTTCACTCCTTTGGTACCCCCTTCTGTTCATATTTCCTATCACTGTGTAACTAAGACCATATCAGTATACTATCCTATTGCCAAAACCACCGTATTTACTCTAAGAAGACAATTTAGTGGCAGAATCCTTGCTCTGATTCCAAAATGTCAAGCCCATCTCTTATTTTAAACTCTTTCAGAGTATTTACGGAAAACGATATACGGTTTGGTGGGCAATACAGGAATAGCATAAATATACTGATAAAAAGTACTTGATTACATAAATTCCCCATAGGGATTCATCCATAATACTTACAATCAAGGTAGCCACACAGTGCTACTAAGGTGTCTGTGTTAGATCTCATGTTTTGATGATAACAAAAGTATGGTTTGAAAAGGAAATAATTAATAAACAAGTTTGAACTAAGTAATGACAGGAACAAGCATCACTTGAAGTAAGCATTGGAGTAATGAAGAAAGGCCATGAGAAAATGCTGAGGAACTTGATCAGAAGCAAATCTTCTAAAGCATTACTCGAGGAGCTACTCGAGTAATGAGACAAAACTTGAAGTAACCAAGAGACAACTTCCAGTAACCTGCCAACATTACTCGAGGAGCTACTCGAGTAACCAGGTAAAAACTTGGAGTTGCTCTCGGCCTGCTAATGTTACTCGAGGAGGTACTCGAGTAACCAAGTGAAAACTTCTAGTTGCCTTCAAGTTTTCCCAATCATACTCGAGGAGCTACTCGAGTAACTGTGTTTCTGAAAATGTGGACCTCTCAGCATTTTGTACCACTGCTAATGTTACTCGAGGAGCTACTCGAGTAACCATGTGAAAACTTCCAGTTGCCTTCAAGTTTTCCCCATGATACTCGAGGAGCTACTCGAGTAACTTTGTTTCTGAAAATATGTAACTCTCGGCACTTTGTACCACTGCCAATGTTACTCGAGGAGCTACTCGAGTAACATACTAAAGTAAGTGGAAACTTGAGGTTGGTACCCGATTAACTTGATCTCTCTTTATTTCATCTTCCTCGAGTCCTTACTCTAGTATACAAGTTTCTAATGTTCTATCTTAAGTAGATTCCTCGAGTATGTACCCCAGTATGCAGAAATATTTTCAAAGTAAACTTCAAGTCATTACCCGGGTAAGTCATGCTCAAAAGTCTCAGTTACTCGAGGTGGTACCCGAGTAACTTATGCAAAAATGAGTGCATTACTCGAGTAACAAGGTAATTGCTCTCGGCCTTGAAATCCTGCCAACATTACTGGAGTAGAGCATCGAGTAATCAAAAGTTATTTGAAAGTTTACTCGAGGTGTTACCCCAGTAACCTATGAAGTTGCTAAAGCATTACTGGAGTAAGTACCCGAGTAAATAACTATTCCCAAAGGTTTGAAATTTAGTTTACTCCATGCACTACCCGAGTAATCTTATATTTATTCATTGACTTGCAGTTGAACAAAGATTTCTCGATGTTACTCGAGTAAGTACTCGAGTAAACTTCAAGGGTTACTCGAGTAGCTACTCGAGTAAGCTTACCCAGAAATTTAGAAATCATTCAAACTTTCATTATATTGTTTCCTATATGATTAACCTTTCATTGTATTAGTATTCTTAGTCTATTTACAGATAAACAATGAAGAAATCATATCAAGAGATGGAAGTCAAAAGAAACGTTCAAATGCCAACCACCGCCAACGGATATTTTTCAAAAACTTGAAAAGTCAATAGTGGCTGCGCACTCACCAACGGACGAAAGGAAACGTTCCAACGGTCATCACCAACATACCTATATATATGGGAACCTTCAAACAGAGAAAAAACAACAAGCACACACACGAACGACTTATTAAGTTCATTACTCTGTTTTCACGTTGAAATTGTATTTCTATGCTTCAGTGATTATCATTTACTCTGTAAGAGAGATATTTCATTCAAACTCAATATTTGTTATTAAGATAACTTAAGGTTGTGGAACCTTAAGTTGGGATTGGATTACAACTTGTAAGGGGGAGCGAGTGTCCAGGAGAAAGGAACTTGCTTGTACTGAGGTGCCAAGAACCCACTGAATCTTGGAAGCTATAGTGAAACTCTCAGAGAAGCTCTGAGGACTGGACGTAGGTCAAAGTAGTTGTGACCGAACCAGTATAACTCCCGGTGTACACTTCGGTGATATTTCTCCTTACTCATTACTGTTTTAATTTCTCTGTCAAAGTTTTATATTTTCGGAAGAAATTTTAGTATCACCCAATTCACCCCCCTCTTGGGTGAAACGCTTGATCTAACATTTTTATATCAGAGCGTAGGTCTTCTTGTTAAGGTTTAATAGTCTAAGAAGGATCCAATGGCAAGTATGGGTGAAGGAATTCTTCTCGACGGAGCATCCATTACTAGACCCCCTGGTTTCAATGGAGAACATTTTTCCTTCTGGAAAGCTAAGTTCAGAGTGTTCGTGATGGCTACTGAATATGGGCTATGGGATGTAATTGAGAGTGGAAATTATCAACCTACAAAGATTGAAGATTCTCAGAAAATTCCAAAAACGCCAGTGGAATACGATGAGAATGACAAGAAACTTATCACTCTCAATAGCAAAGCAATTCTGATGTTACAAAGCGCTTTGAGTCAAAGTGAATATTTCAGAATTTGTACACTCCCAACAGCAAAGCAAATGTGGGAAGCTCTGGAAATAGCTCATGAGGGAACATCAGGAATAAAGGAGAATCGAATCAACACCTTGGTCACCGAATTCGATTTACTTCGAATAAAATCAGGTGAGTCAATTTCTGAATTCGAACTTAGATATACTGATCTTGTTAATCAACTTGCAGCTCTTGAGAAAGTCTATGATCAGCACACCCAAGTACGAAAGATTTTGAATATTCTTTCTAAAGAGTGGGAAGCAAAAGTTACTGCAATAGAAGAAGCAAAAGGAGAATCAATGAGATCAGTTGCTTCTCTATTTGGAAGTCTTTCTGAAAATGAAAGCAAACTAAAGTTCAAAAGAAAACTAGATGACATTGGCGACAAGAAAAAGAAAGGTCTAGCTCTAAAAGCAAAAGAAGAGAATCAGGATGAGGATGAAGAGTTCGACGATGACGAGATGGGTCTAATCATAAAATGATTCAGAAAGTTCTACAAGAAAGGTCAAGGATTCAAACATTTTCAGAAAGGAGGAAATAGTAGCAAAGATTATATCATTTGCTATGAATGTGGGAAACCAGGACATATCAAGTCAGAATGTCCAGATTTGAACCAAAAGAGCAAAGAAAAGAGAAAAGGTAAATTCTTCAACAAAAAGAAAGCCTTTGTATCTGCTATATGGGGTGATAGCTCCTCAGATGAAGAAAGTGATGAGGAAGAAGTAGCTAATATATGTCTTGTTGCTTAAGAAGAAACAGAAGAAGAGGTAAATGATTCTGAACCTACCTATGATGAATTACTTTCCGAATATAATGCTTTACATTCTGAATTCATCAAAATAGTTAAAGAACTTATTGTTATTAAAAAGAAAAACAAAGTTCTTGAAACTGAACTTAAGGGAAAAGATTGTGAAAATTGTTTATCATTGAAAAAGAAAAACATTGATCTCACAAAAACTCTTGAAAAATTCACACAAGGAAGTGAGATGCTAAATGTTATTTTAAAAGCCCAACGATTTGTAAATGATCGATCTGGAATTGGATATGATCCAAAATTAGATAAAAGAAAAGGAAGAAAGAAAGCAGGAGGTAAGACATATTTGAATTATTTTCAACATTCTGTGCATACATCAAATCCTTTTGCATTTTGTAATTACTGTAATAGAAAAGGACATCATACATCTTCATGCAGTCATAAGAAGAAAGGAACCATAGGAACCTACAAATGGGTACCTAAAGGTTCATATATTCAGAAAATCATTTGTACTAACCCAAAAGGACCCAAAAAGATGTGGGTACCTAAGACTTAGTCAATTGATTGCAGGTATGTCTCAAAGCATCCAAAAATAGCAAGTGGTACATAGATAGTGGATGCTCTAGACATATGACCGGAGATTTTGAAAGTTTTACCACATTACAACATAAGGAAGGTGGAAAGGTAAAATTTGGAGGAAATCAATCCGGAAGGATAGCAGGAATTGGTGAAATCAAAAATAACAAAGGAATACAAGTCAAAGATGTATATTATGTTGAAGGCTTGTGTTACAATTTGCTGAGCGTAAGTTAAAGTGCGGATAAAAACAACTGGGTGATATTTGACTCAGAAGAATGTTTAATCATCAACAAGAGTGACTTACAGCTTGATAAGAAGAATATCAAGGCTAAGCTCAGAGCAAAAAGGGAAGGTAATTGCTATACTCTAGATATTAGTAGAAATGAATCTGAAAACTGTTTTCTGAGTAATACCGATAAAAGCTGGTTATGGCATAAGAGATTGGCTCATGTCAATATGCATCAACTAGGGAAATTACTCAAAAAGGATTTAGTGCTTGGATTACCCAAAGTTAATTTCAAAAATGACTTGATTTGTGATGCATGTCAAAAGGGTAAACAAACTAAATCATCTTTCAAATTGAAAAATGAGATTTCAACAAAGAGACCATTACAATTACTACATATGGATTTAGTTGGACCAGCAAGAGTAAAGAGTCTTGGTGGCAACTTATATTCATTGGTCATTGTTGATGATTTCTCTAGATTTACATAGGTTATTTTTCTATCATCAAAAGATGAAACCTTTGAAGAATTTATTGTTTTTGCCAAGAAAGTACAAAATGAGAAAGGTATGTCTATTGCAGGTATTAGGACTGATCATGGTGGAGAATTTGAAAATCAAGCCTTTGAAGAGTATTGTGATACTAATGGCATTGATCACAATTTCTCTGCTCTAAGGACGCCTCAACAAAATGGAGTTGTGGAACGCAAGAATAGAGTGCTCACAGAGATGGCTAGAGCATTGCTAAATGAAAAGAATGTGTCTCAAGTGTTTTGGGCTGATGCTATGAGTACAGCATGCTATATTTCAAACAGAGCATATATCAGAACAAAACTTGGAAAGACACCATACGAACTATACAAAGGAAGAAAGACAAACATTGCTCATCTACACATCTTTGGTTGTAAGTGTTTCATTCATAATAATGGTAAAGATAACTTAGGAAAATTTGATTCTAAAACTGATGAAGGAATTTTCCTAGGATATTCTAACCGAAGTAAAGCATATAGAATTTTCAATAAAAGAACTTGTGTTGTTGAAGAATCAATTCATGTTGTATTTGATGAATTTGAATTCTCTGACAAAACCATTGATGAAGAACAGGAAGTTGTTTTAAATCAAGAAAATGATCAATCTATTTCTAAGTCTCTTATTCCAGAGGTTGATGAAACTAAGGAAGAAGAGCAATCCCTAGGTCAACCTAGAGCTTGGAAATACAATAAAAGTCATCCCTTAGATCAAGTCATAGGAGATGTAAATGAAGGGATCAAAACTAGAAATAGAATTTTCAATGAAGTAAGTTTTTCTGCATTCATTTCTGAGATTGAACCTTCTAACATTGATGAAGCCCTATCAGACAATGATTGGGTCATAGCAATGCAAGAAGAACTAAATCAATTTGAGAGGAATCAAGTTTGGGATTTGGTGCCCCGACCCAAAGATCATACGATCATTGGTACTAAATGGGTATTCAAAAACAAACTCGATGAATCTGCAATTATTGTCAGAAACAAGGCAAGATTGGTGGCCAAAGGCTATAATCAGGAAGAAGGAATTGATTATGAGGAAACGTATGCTCCAGTGGCTAGATTGGAAGCTATACGTGTACTCTTAGCCTTTACATGCATCAAAGGATTCAAACTCTATCAAATGGATGTTAAGAGTGCTTTTCTAAATGGTTACATCATGGAAGAAGTATATGTAGAACAACCTCCAGGTTTTGAGGATGTTACTAAACCTGACCATGTTTTCAAACTTAAAAAGGCTTTATATGGTTTAAAACAAGCTCCTAGAGCCTGGTATGAAAGGCTTAGTAAGTTTCTTATCGATCAAGGTTTTGTACGGGGAAAAGTTGATACAACACTCTTTATAAAACGAAAACACAATGATATTTTAATTGTTCAAATTTATGTTGATGACATTGTGTTTGGTGCTACTAATGAATCTCTGTGTAAGGAATTTTCTGAGATAATGCAGGGAGAATTTGAGATGTCAATGATGGGAGAATTGAATTTCTTTCTTGGTCTGCAAATCAAACAAAGAAAGAATGGAATCTTCATATCTCAAACAAAGTATTTGAAAGAGCTATTGAAGAAGTATGGAATGGATGAAGCAAATGGCTCTGACACACCTATGAGCTCAACTACATTACTTGATGCTGATGTCAAAGGAAAAGACTACAACATTACAAAATATAGAGGAATGATTGGATCATTACTCTATCTTACGGCAAGTAGACCAGACATTCAATTTAGTGTTGGTATATGTGCAAGATATCAATCAGCACCAAAGGAATCACATGCTGAAACGGTCAAACGAATCTTTAGATATCTTGGTGACACATCTGAATTAGGTTTGTGGTATCCCAAAGGAAGAAACGAATATCTTGTTGCATATTCAGATTCGGATCATGGAGGATACAAAACGGACAGAAAGAGCACCAGTGGACAAGGACAATTTCTTGGAGGATCTCTTGTATCATGGTTCAGCAAGAAACAAAATACAGTGTCTCTTTCGTCAACGGAAGCCGAAAATGTTGCAGTCTCAAGCTGTTGTGCACAAGTGATATGGTTAAAACAACAACTACAAGATCTTGGTATTTACCTCAAGGAAATACCAATCTATTGTGACAATACAAGTACGATAAGCTTGGCAAAGAATCCAGTTCAACATTCTAGAACCAAGCATATCGATGTTAGGCATCACTTCATCAGAGATCATGTTCAAAAGAAAGATGTGAAAGTGACATTCATTCCTACTCATCTTCAACTAGCAGATATCTTCACAAAACCTCTTGCAAAAGAGCAATTCTTATACATTAGAAGAGAATTGGG
Organism: Inga oerstediana; assembly: GCA_963210345.1. Taxonomy (NCBI): domain Eukaryota; kingdom Viridiplantae; phylum Streptophyta; class Magnoliopsida; order Fabales; family Fabaceae; genus Inga; species Inga oerstediana. The sequence continues at coordinate 61,632,725 of OY723401.1, read as the reverse complement.
AATGGTAAATCCCAATGAGTTATAAGAAATTTCAACTTTTCATAATATTAGATGAAGTCACTTGATAATGTTTTGATGATTACTAACTTAAGCATCAGAGTATCTAGAAACGTGTTTTGCAGGAAGAAAGAAACTCTGTTTTGGGAAACAAAAATAGAGATTATCAGAGGACACATTTACTGGAGTACCAACTTGAAGTTATGGCTAACACAGAAGCAATACCCGAGGACTAACTTGAAGTAAAGTAACACTTTACTTGAATATGTACTCGAGTAATGGCCCACAAAACTGGAAGTAATGGATCAAGTTACTTGAAATTTAAATCTAACAGTTCAGTTTTCAAAGAAATGAAGAGTCAAAAGTTGAAAAGCAGGTTACCCGAGGCAAACCTCGAGTAAACTTGAAGCTTACTCGAGTAAGGCCTTGAGTAATGCTAGAGTTCAGATTCTCAAATTGATGAACAAGGACTCAAATCTAATCAAAATGGGTTATAAATGATCGAGGGAACATCTATGGATAATTACTATATTATTCATACCAGGTACGCAATTTAAATGAATTATTTTAGAATTTTTCTATATGAACACCTGAGGAAGGCCTCGAGTAAACTTGAACATTACTCGAGTAAGGCCTCGAGTAACGTCGGGTTTTAGGTCTTTATCTTGCGCAAACTCAGTCATTTCCACAAAATCTCCTCGAGTAAATCACTATACACCCTCACAAAAACTTTTCTCAATCGATTCCTTGCCTCATTTCCGTTAAAACCCAACTGATTTCAAGTCCAAAAACTTCCTATTTTGTTCAAAATCTCTGTGCCCTAAGCTTGCGACTGTGACCCTGTTTTTCTGAGATTCTAGAATATCTGTGTTTCAAGATGGTTAGAACCAAGAATCTCAACTTCACAGATTCCTCTGATTCACAACAAAACCCTGATCTCCTTTCTGCTCCTCTAACAAAGAAAAGAAAATTAACTCCGAGACCTAAAGCCAAAATTCCTCTTCAACCTCAATCTCAACCAAAACCCAAAGGAGTTGTGATTAAAGAGCCTATTGTGACTAGGGCTCAATCTAAAAAGAGTACATCTACTGGAAGAGGCAAAGTTGCCAAATCTCCCTCACTTTCTCACTCTGATTCCTCTACACCCTCTTTCACACCAAAGCCTATCAAAAAGCCAAAATATGACAAAAATGTGGCTAAGGCTATGGCTGGGATCATTGACCAAATGGAGAAGGGTCAATCTTCCAAGAAGTCCAACATTCCGGAAGCAGAGATCACTACCCCACCAAAGGGATTCAATGTGGGCAAATTGGTGGAGTCTCCCAAGTATCTATCCCAATTCTCCAGAAGGAAAGTGTGCAAGACACACTATGTTGATCTGAAGTTGCTTCAAGAGGTAGTGAAGTATGACCTAAGTTCTTATCTAGATCCCTTTATGCCCTGGCTTTCTATTAGATTACCTTTTTGTACTAAAGTAATCACCCATTTTTATTGCAACTTAGAAATAATAGATGAGCCTAACCGAACCTCAGTAGAGGAAGAAATGACAACAACTGTGAGAGGCCAAAAGATTTTAATTTCACCATCCAGAATTAACTTGTGGTTAGGAATAGAGAATCCCCCAGATGATATATATTCTGAACTTGAGCCAAATCAAATTTTCACAATTCTCAAACCTAGTGAGTTAGTTGGCCCATTAAACTTTAAACTGAGTGACATGTGTGATCATCATAGGGTCCTTTGGTACATATACTCTAGGTCCCTAGTAAATAAAGCCAACAATTACACCCATTTCTCTAATAGGGACTTTAGGTGGTTTGCTTCACTGCTTCTGAAGGAACAGAAGGATCTGGGAGAATACATTTTCTCAGAGATGAAAAGGTACAAGGTGGATGGAAAGGCTACCACTCCAATGCCATATCCCCAGATTGTGTCTCTAATCCTGAAAGAGAACAAAATATGGTACTTGGATAGTAAGGAGCCAATTGAGAGGATGACCCCAGTGGGGAGAAACCAAATTGGAAAATTGAACATCAATATCCCTCTCAAAGGCCCTCTGGAGTCTGGGTCCAAGAAGAAGAGGAAGACCACTGAGGCAGAGACCAGTAGGTTGGATGACACTCAGTCATCGGCTCCAGCTGCTACCACATCATCGCCATCCTTCCTCAATGCCACTCTCCAGCACTTTATGGAGAACATACTCAAAGGCTTCTATGTGGACATAGCCAACACAAACGCTGAGCTAATCACCAATACAAACTTCAAAATGGGGGAGCTGGTTGAGAGAATAGACAAAAGGCATGAGGAGTTGATTGAGAGGATGGATAGAAGGCATGAGGAGTTGCTAACAGAGCAACGTGCCCAGGGAGAAACTTTGAGATTGATTCTGGCACGATTGGACTCTTTGGGTCCTGGACCATCTGCCGGTCCCTCCTCATCTGCACCACTACCACCAGAGAACCCTCCTACTGATACTTCTGTTCCTGAGGCTGAGCCATCTACCCCTCTGGTCTCTGATCCACTTGAGCCCCAAGGCAAAGATATCCTATTTACAGTGGATGATCCTGAAACTCATGAGACCACACATATCATTATTGATGATTCACCTCCCAAGCCACAGCCAGAAACCACTCCTAACCTATTCCCTCTCCTACCCAAACAGAGGAAATATCTCCCTCTTCCTCCTCTGAACATCTCACTCCTGTGATAGACACCCCTCCAGAGGATGAAACCACTATGGTTGTCTTCCAGCATTCTTCTCTCCTGCCTAGAGATGACATCCATATTCCACTAGTCAATCTTCCTGAACCAGAGTCATCCAGTTCCTTTGATTCATCTCGTTCAGATGGTGATGGATTGGTTCTTCCAGTGAAGCCTATCTCTATGGTGAAGCCTTCTAGCCCTTCACTTGAATGATGAAGCCAAAAAGGGGGAGAAGAGCTTGGGGGTGATTTTGTGAATGTGTCCTAGTTTATTTGGGTGTACATGGGATTTTAGGGAGCATTTTGATTTCATTTTGAACTTTATCTTGTAATTTGAAAATTTTAAGTTTAATGCAAAGTGTGTTTAAGTTATAATTTCATTTTCAGTTCAATCAAGTTTTGAATTATGCTACATATTTGGACTAATGAAATTATTGTGGATGCAAGGTGTATACAAACTTAATAAGACATATTTAATTGAGAATCCATTTGAAAAATCATATTCAAAATCACCAAGTTTTGTCATCATCAAAAAGGGGGAGAATGTTAGATCTCATGTTTTGATGATAACAAAAGTATGGTTTGAAAAGGAAATAATTAATAAACAAGTTTGAACTAAGTAATGACAGGAATAAGCATCACTTGAAGTAAGCATTGGAGTAATGAAGAAAGGCCATGAGAAAATGCTGAGGAACTTGATCAGAAGCAAATCTTCTAAAGCATTACTCGAGGAGCTACTCGAGTAATGAGACAAAACTTGAAGTAACCAAGAGACAACTTCCAGTAACCTGCCAACATTACTCGAGGAGCTACTCGAGTAACCAGGTAAAAACTTGGAGTTGCTCTCGGCCTGCTAATGTTACTCGAGGAGGTACTCGAGTAACCAAGTGAAAACTTCCAGTTGCCTTCAAGTTTTCCCAATCATACTCGAGGAGCTACTCGAGTAACTGTGTTTCTGAAAATGTGGACCTCTCGGCATTTTGTACCACTGCTAATGTTACTCGAGGAGCTACTCGAGTAACCATGTGAAAACTTCCAGTTGCCTTCAAGTTTTCCCCATGATACTCGAGGAGCTACTCGAGTAACTTTGTTTCTGAAAATATGTAACTCTCAGCACTTTGTACCACTGCCAATGTTACTCGAGGAGCTACTCGAGTAACATACTAAAGTAAGTGGAAACTTGAGGTTGGTACCCGATTAACTTGATCTCTCTTTATTTCATCTTCCTCGAGTCCTTACTCTAGTATACAAGTTTCTAATGTTCTATCTTAAGTGGATTCCTCAAGTATGTACCCCAGTATGCAGAAATATTTTCAAAGTAAACTTCAAGTCATTACCTGGGTAAGTCATGCTCAAAAGTCTCAGTTACTCGAGGTGGTACCCGAGTAACCTATGCAAAAATGAGTGCATTACTCGAGTAACAAGGTAATTGCTCTCGGCCTTGAAATCCTGCCAACATTACTGGAGTAGAGCATCGAGTAATCAAAAGTTATTTGAAAGTTTACTCGAGGTGTTACCCCAGTAACCTATGAAGTTGCTAAAGCATTACTGGAGTAAGTACCCGAGTAAATAACTATTCCCAAAGGTTTGAAATTTAGTTTACTCCATGCACTACCCGAGTAATCTTATATTTATTCATTGACTTGCAGTTGAACAAAGATTTCTCGATGTTACTCGAGTAAGTACTCGAGTAAACTTCAAGGGTTACTCGAGTAGCTACTCGAGTAAGCTTACCCAGAAATTTAGAAATCATTCAAACTTTCATTATATTGTTTCCTATATGATTAACCTTTTATTGTATTAGTATTCTTAGTCTATTTACAGATAAACAATGAAGAAATCATATCAAGAGATGGAAGTCAAAAGAAACGTTCAAATGCCAACCACCGCCAACAGATATTTTTCAAAAACTTGAAAAGTCAATAGTGGCTGCGCACTCACCAACGGACGAAAGGAAACGTTCCAACGGTCATCACCAACATACCTATATATATGGGAACCTTCAAACAGAGAAAAAACAACAAGCACACATACGAACGACTTATTAAGTTCATTACTCTGTTTTCACGTTGAAATTGTATTTCTATGCTTCAGTGATTATCATTTACTCTGTAAGAGAGATATTTCATTCAAACTCAATATTTGTTATTGAGATAACTTAAGGTTGTGGAACCTTGAGTTGGGATTGAATTACAACTTGTAAGGGGGAGCGAGTGTCCAGGAGAAAGGAACTTGCTTGTACTGAGGTGCCAAGAACCCACTAAATCTTGGAAGCTATAGTGAAACTCTCAGAGAAGCTCTGAGGACTGGACGTAGGTCAAAGTAGTTGTGACCGAACCAGTATAACTCTCGGTGTACACTTCGGTGATATTTCTCCTCACTCATTACTGTTTTAATTTCTCTGTCAAAGTTTTATATTTTCGGAAAAAATTTTAGTATCACCCAATTCACCCCCCTCTTGGGTGAAACGCTTGATCTAACAGTCTGAACCCGTCCCAGTGAAATGGAGACACCTTCCTGTCCATGTTCCACCACTGCAATCCTCTCGTATAGTTCCCGACTTTAACTCTGCATACCTTCAGTATTCACCTGTCTAAATTGTCGGTAGGGGGTGAGATTTGAGAGAATCTTAGTAGAAAAATAGTACCAATATGCATGCAAGCATGTCATGCTTGCATTACATAACTCATGCTTACACAATGACATATATGCGTGCTCAACGTTTCATGCAACAAACGTATGGCCATAGCAAAATTAGAAATAGAGCTTCAATCATTCATATATATTTCACATAATTATGTAAAGTAGCAACATGCATCAACACACCAGTACAAATATCAAATACATGAAGGAGAGGTAAGTTCCTTACCTTAATCGCCCTACCCTGATCCTCGAATAACGTTCCTTATACTTTTTCAAAATGCCCCTGGGACCCTGGCCCCGTAGTACCTAGTCCGACAGTACTTTTTCCAAAATTTTGACCTGAACTACTCTGACTTATTTTCACCCAAGGAATCCAATTCCAGACTCAGAATTACCAAACTCACTACCAAAAGTCAAAAATGCCTTTGGCAGCCCTGCTTTAAGGGTTTCAAGGGCGTTTTCATAATTATGTTTTTTTGGGCTTTTCCGAAAAAGTGACCAACTGTAAACCGACCTAACGTTCCCTCTTGAACACCATAGAATCATTAGATTTATAAAATCCAGCTCCTTCCCCCTGAACTCCTCTTAGCCAAAACATGTTAAGGGAGAATGGAAAAAATGCAATTTTGTGTTTCAACACCTAAAGCTTACTCCTTTCCACTCCTAATCCCTTTTTAAACCATTTAAACAAATACAAACCATGATTTGAGGAAATTTGGCTAGAATAACCCCTTCGGGTTATCACTTTCCAAATTTACAAACTTAACTAACAATTACCAAATCGAACCACAAACATCAACAACAACAACATACTACCAAGGATTTTGAGATTTTTGAAGTTACGGCAGGAGTTCGTTTCCTCTCTCTCTCTCTCTTGCTCTTAAGCGTGAAGAATGGCAAGGAAAGATAAAGCACAGCTTTTTAAAAATATCTTACATTTCTCTTAATTGATAAATGGTAGGTTAATGAAATATGACATAAGCTTTTGTACTTTGTCATTATCTCTTGCCAACTTAGGTCATAAATTCTCATTGCAATTGAACCAAATTCTTCCCTTCCTTTAGCCCAAAAAGATGCCATATGGGTCCTTCATAATCCCAATTGGGCTTTTCTTGAACCATATGTACAAGATAATATTATTTATGCTTAATTGAACATGTGCTCAACTAAATAAATTCTTATTTAAATCCCTTGTCTTTAGATAATGCCACTTGGCATGTTTATGAGCCAAATAATTATTTTCCCCTCTTATTTCCTTCTTCCATAATTTACACAATTGCCAACACATTTTATTTTCCAATTTTTGGAATAGTACCAATTCTAGCATATTTTCTGCCCTAATTTTGAAAAATCATAACTAAATTTGTAGACATTGTATCAGAGCGATTACAAAAGCTATAGAACCCTTATTGAGTCTAGTTTCAAGGAAAACTATAGCATTTTTTTAGTTAGAAGCATATCATTCCCAGATTTTTAATATTTGCATCCTGTTCCAGAAAATAATCAATTTTGTTGGGCAAACTTCAAAAATTTATAAGTCTTTGTATATAGCTTCAATTAATTCATATGACCTATCAAATTAAAACGTACGATGTCTAATTTCACCCTCTAAAATGTCATAATTTTTGCTCATCATTTATTCTTCCAAAACCTCATGACAAGCTCACTGCCTCGCAGGAAATTTCACTGAAAGCATTGTTTACCTTTCAATTTCTAATATTTAATTCCTCTAGCCATAAAAAATCACTATTTTATTGAATATATAAAATAATTACAATATATTCATAGTGAATAAAATTTGGGATGTTACACTAGTTAACACCAAACTCATAAATACATCAATTTATTTTGTAATTGAAAATATATTTAAAAAATTATATTATTAATTATGTTATTATATAAATGGTTGTAGGATTATAATCTAAAATAATGAAATTTGAAATTAGCGATGGATTAGTGACAAAAATTAGTGACAAAAAATTTTATCTTTAACTTTTGTAATATCCCAAATTTTAGGATTGGAGGCTTGGGAATAAGCCTAAATTAAGTGAACTGCTAAGCCCCAGTTTAGTAGGTGTCCCAAATTTATTCCCTAATGTTTCTTATATCTTTAAGGTATTAAAGGGAACAAAATAATTTATTAAAAAGTAGGGGACTTGCCTTATTTGCATGTATTTGATATCTCTGCTTATGTAGTGATGTATGTGATTGCTTTACTTGATTGTGTAGAGTATATCTGAATAATCTAGCTTTGTTTCTGTTTATACTATGGCCATAGTTATGTTGCACGAAACATTGAGCATGCAAAAAATTCATTACAAGGCATGCATCTAGTTAAAGCTAACATGTCATGCAAATAGCATCTATCATGCATGCATTAAGGTAACTGTTTTCCTACGGAGATTCTCTTGAATCTCACCAACCCCTACCAACAATTTAGACAGGTGAATACAGAAGGTCCGTAGAGATTAGAGGAGTCAAACCACACGAGAGGATTGTAGTGCTGAAATAAAGATGGGAAGATGTCTCAGTTTCAATGGAACCAGTTTAGACACCCAAGTAGCCCTGTGCGGGTACTTTGATTGTAATTATCATGTACAAATGCCTATGGGGAATTTCTGTAATCATGCACATATTATCAATATATTTATGCTATTCTTGTATTGCCCACCGAACCACGCATTAATATTCCGCTACAAGTCAAAATAAGTAAGGATGTTACATTTTTGTATCAAAGCCAGGATTCTGGCTACAGAATAAGTACGACGGTTTTGGCAACAAAATAGTATACTGATATGCTTGATTATACAGTGATAAGAACATCAAAGTGAATTACTTCGGCTAGTTCACAAGCCCCTGAAAGGAACAAACATGCCCCGAGGAACAGTGGAATGCCCAGAAGCCAGCACATATTATCATACCCTAGAGAGGATGGTACAAGGATGGCACAAATGCCGAGGGAGCAGGTCCAAGTTAGGCCAAAGTGTGGGGAATTATACTAGAACAGAATCACCAATAGGCCGATCAATGTTCAGTCATAATTGCAAGAAGTTAAGATTCAGGCAGACAAGCCACAAACAGACAAGATAGAGGCAGATCCATATTTCCATTACTGATCCTAACGTTGGATTGATATACGTGATGCATGGTTTACAACCAAATTAAGAGTTATGGCAACACATCAAGGGTATATACCTACGGGTTGTTCATGAGTACAACATCCCAGTGGGCCAGAATCCAGCATATATGGACAGATCGACCCTAGTGAAGGGTGGTTAGGGATAGTTTAGTTTAGGGATTTTGGATGACATTGGGATCCGCACAACACTGTACTCCTATCTAGACATAATATGTTGGGCAGGAAGAAGAATGAGACATAGATTGGGGTCCAACAGACAACTTTGTGGACAATAGGGAACATATCAATGTACGTATTTAGGCATATATACTGGGACCATATATTAGTGTGGTTAGTATCCACACATAATGTTTAGTTAGCCAACGATAATGGCATGACTCAGTGGACCAAAGGCAGTCATAAGGTTGCGGTGGCCGATGACAGCTAAAGTCGGTATCTACATTTTAGCATGGGTACACAAAAGTTAAGCGTGCTTAACCTAGGGAAATCTTAGGATGGGTGACCCCTTGGGAAGTTACAAGTACATGTTGTGATATGTCATGTAATAGGAGCAAGCATATGCCGTACAGTAGTTCAGAGGACTGTAGGTTATTACAAGGTTTCCTTGACTACTGTAAACAATTGTTATACATTATTTTAGGAGTATCTGTGTACCCAACACATTATACAATGACAAATATGCCCTTGTGATTATGAGATGCTTACCTCTTCTTTACTTCACATGGTGAAACATAAAGGTGATGAGACCAGGAGGTACGATGCTAGGCAAGGTTAGGAAGTTAAACCTAACCCAATACAACAAATACAGGGCAAGTTAATAGAATAGCAAACAATAAGCCATGATTATCAAGAATGAACTGCGGGAAGTGTGCAGGAATAAAACATAGACAAGGACAATCTTGGTGAACAAGAATACATACAACAGTCTGAGGAACCCGAAAGGGAGACAATTTGCAGACATGAACAATATAGCTTAGTCAACAGGGGTATATTGTTGACAGAGGCCACACCCCTAGCTTCTAAGGAAGGCTTGATTTCCGGTTAAGAGAGGGTTGGTTATAGATTTAGTGTTAATATTCTAATCTTCTTGAAGAGTAGAAAAGAACATGAGGAGTACTTAAAGTGGTGTTAAGACACATTATCTCACATAATGGGATTTATCAAATCCTAATATCATGATACATAATGGACAGCTGCAAGAGGTACAACAAAAGCAAATCACAGACTAAGGGAAAGTTAGAATTTCAATATCATTCAGGAAAGGCCAGTGCAGTAACTCTCTCTTTCATACACTGTGATTATCTATATGCCATGCTTTATGACACAAGTTGTAGACACACATCTTGGTTGAGGCGTGGAACCCAATTAGGACATGTAAACAACATTTCTAGACATGCATTCGTCTATGCTGAGATGGTGAAATATTTATAGGCAGGCAGTGGTCTACGCCGGAACAGGGCAAAAGTAGGGGTCATACAGTCATATGATCATGAGTAATGTATGCAACCATTACGAGCAACAAGTAGGGGTCATATAATCATATGATCATGAATAATGCATGCAGCCGATGAGGGCACAAGTAAGGGTCATACAGTCAAATGATCCTGAATAATGCATACAACTATTAAGGGCAACAAGTAAGGGTCATACAGTCATATGATCCTGAATAATGTATGCAACCAGATTTATGGTGTTACAATTATGTTACTTATATGGTGTATGGCATATTCATTTATCACATTTTTTATAAATAATTGTGTGTTACTATGGAGGCCAAGTAGGATCCAACTGGGGTAGTCAAACAAGTGTGGACAGACAATGTAGCCCCACCTATGTTGTATTTATCAGTGTAAAACATGGTGAACATATGTGTGATTTTTGAGTGATATATAGGAGATACTGACAATTACACTAGTGTTGATCATCCCAAATCATGTTTAGACCCATGTGGTCTATAATGACATAACTTGTGAGTATTACACCCTGTATGGTGTATAGTGATACAACCTGAGGGGTCAATAGTATTACACCCCATGTGGTGTACAGTGCAATGACCTACATGGTCAACAGTCACACAACCCTTGTGGTTTTGGGTGACACATGTGAACTGGGATTGGGATGAGCCCTAGTGTCATAGGGCATAATGGTGGTGAATACTTCTCGACAACTATAGCCTCACAGAATGAATCACCCATTCATGATACAGTGCATATAGTGGATGGTGCATATAGTGAATAGTATACATAGTGACTAGTACACACAGTATGATTAGTATGGCTAGTAAGGGTCAAACGATTAGTTGATCCTGAACACTAAACAAGTAGGCACGGTTACAAATAGTGAACACAGTTATAGACTGTCATGTCTACAGATAGGCTTGTTGGCGGTAAGTCCTAGTGTACATGTTTGTACAGGGCAATAAGGCTAGAATATTCAGCGCTACGAGAATAGAATAAGATATGCTATAAGGTTAAGCATATTGGGGCAGTATTTTGACAAGGCAATGAGGCTAGAATAATGAACTAATTGTACTGATGGATTATCAGTACAGTAATGGGTTGGGTGGCCATGAGTACAAAACAGAGAACAAAGGCGGTAAGACCTGATATGTATGTTTGCATGGGGCAATGTCCCTGGGTAGTAAGACCAGACAAATATTTTATACAGTAATGAACTACATGGCCTATGTATAACAAACAGGCAGCATATGAGAATCGTAATAGGTTGAATGTGTGGAGGCTAATTGGCTTTTCACATACATATATAGGAAATAGAAAAAGATATGCGAAAGTGTTACCTGAAATTTATGGCTATGTATGTGTAGCAAATTTCAATGACAAAATTTATTGAACGGGGGGACAAATGTAATATCCAGAATTTTGAGATAGGAGGCTTAAGAATAAGCCTAAATTAAGTGAACTGCTAAGCCCTAGTTTAGCAAGTGTCTCAAATTTATTCCCTAATATTTCTTATATCTTTGAGGTATTAAAGAGAATAAAATATTAAAAAGTAGGGGACTTACCTTATTTGCATGTATTTGATATCTCTGTTTGTGTAGTGATGTATGTGATTGCTTTACTTGAGTGTGTAGAACATATCTAAATAATCTAGCTCTGTTTCTATTTATACTGTGGCCAAGGTTTTGTTGCACGAAACATTGAGCATGAAAAAATTTCATTATGAGGCATGCATCTAGTTAAAATTAACATGTCATGGAAATAGCATCTATCATGCATACATTAAGGTAATTGTTTTCCTACTGAGATTCTCCCGAATCTCACCCTCCCCTACCAACAATTTAAACAGGTGAATACAGAAGGTCTGTAAAGATCAGAGGAAAGAACCACACGAGAGGATTACAGTGGTGAAACGAAGATAGGAAGTTATCTCAGTTTTAATGGGACGGGTTTAGACACCCAAATAGCGCTCTGCAGCTACATTGATTGTAATTATCATGTATGAACGCCTATGGGGAATTTTTGTAATCATGCACATATTATCAATATATTTATGCTATTCCAGTGTTGCCCACCGAACCACGCAGTAATATTTTGCTACAAGTCTAAGTAAGGGTGTTACAAATTTCATCACAATTTTTTTATAGAAATTAGTGATGAATTAGGGACAGAGATAAGTGACGTATTTTTCCGTCGCTAATCCTTTAATGATGGAAATTAGTGACAAAATGCTATTCCGTCTCTAATTCAGTGACAAAAAAATGCAGTCACTAAATTCCATCACTAATTTTAGTGACGGAATTTGTGATTAATTAGCGACGGATTATCGACAGAATGAATCACTAATTATGTCACTAATTCTCTATTTTTTATAGTGACTTATACATGTAAGCGAACTTCTTTTTTGCCTTCACATATAAGCAAACTTGATGTGTCGCACTTGATGCTTTGTAATCTATATATAACTCTAGTTGTTATTGCACTTGGTCTCTAAACATTTTATTGCTTCGCCTCCTGCATCTATGCTTGTGCTTTTTAGATAAAGTATACAAATATATGTTGCCTTATACACAAAGTGGCAGAGGGTGAATCTTGGAGTAATAGTAAGGTTGTATCATGTGATCTGGAGATTACGGATTCAAATCTTAGAAACAATCTCTTTGTTTTCCCCAAACCCTACCTAGTGAGAGCTCTAGGTCACCTGTAATAGTTGAATTATTGACAATGTTGTTTGAGGTAATTAAAAATTATCTAAGAAATTTCTTAAACATTTTGTAATTGTTTAGACATGTTGAGTGGGGTGTGAAAACATTTCTTTAATATTTTGAAATTGTTTAGACATGTTGTGTGGGGTGTTAAAAGATTTCTTAGACATTATGAAATTGTTTAGTCTAGATGTTGTGTTGAATGGACATTTAAAAAATTTCTTAAACATTATGAAATTGTTTAGTTTAGAGGTGCTGAGTAGGGTGATTTAAATTCAAACATCATAATTATCTTATACTACCTCTGGTGCTAAGTATAAGGCCCCTTTGACTTTTTTTGTAGAGATTAAGGAAACTAAATAAGTTACTTAATCATATCATAAGTTGTGTAAAATTAAAATATATCAGTTTATAAGTCAGACAACTTTGTTTAGAGAAAAAATGATGATTATAAATACTTTAAAGTAATTCAATTTCCTTCATCTCCCTAACAAAGTCAATCGAGTCTTATATTTAAGACCGAAGGTAGTATAATCAATCATCATCAATCAACTATATACTAGAAAAGTTGTAAAACCTGTTAAATAACCGGATTAGCATAAAACCGGGTCAGATAATAAAGTTACCAAAAATGATGAGATGTGATTAATAGGGATTGCAAACATTGAAGGAAGTAAGTTGAATTTGAAATTAGATGTTAAATAAGGAATCATAATTACATTAACATTTATATTTACATGTTCCATAACAAGCAAGAAATTCACCTTTTGTAACACCCCAATTTTTATCACCAATATTCCCGTTATGTAATGAGATATTTAATAGGATAAAATGGTGAATGGTGATGTACATAAAAGGATAAATACTCTAATTGATGGTCACACATAACTTGAGTATGTTTAAAACACAAAGTGTAAACAATTGTATTTGCTGCCAGTGAGTTTTCCTGTGTAGCAATCTTGTTGTATGACATTTTTTTAAATAGGAAAATAATGTTCAATGCCTATGAAATTTTCTAGAATAAAAGTAGACTTATCAAGCTTTAATTTGATAGGTCATATAGATTATTTGGAGTCATATACAAAGAGTTTTGAAATTTTGAAGTTTATCCAATTAAACTGGCCAATTTATGGAACAGCGTCCAACGATTTAAATTCTGGAAATGTTGAGGTTCTAGTTAGCTAAATGCTATATTTTTTCTTAAAACTAGACTCAATAATGGTTAAGTAGCCTTTAGAAGCACCTCATTTGAATATCTACAAATAAAGATATGAATTTTCAAATTTTAATGAAAATTCTGCTAATTTTGGGCGAAAATCACAAAATGTATGGGCAAAATGGTAATTTACCATATAAAGCAAGAAGCAATTATTTTTCCCAATTTATTAGGCCATTTTCGTCCAAAAAGGGTTATGAAGATGGAAAAATAAATATAAGATGATAAATATCTTGTTGGAGGCATTTTTGGTTAAGTAACAAAAATGAGATTGATAGAAAAGTCATATAGTCAAAAGTTGCAACTCATATTAAATATGTGAAAGAGGTTAATTGTGATAATTGAAGGCATCCTTGTACTTCCTTCCAAACTTCACTTTCGGCCAAGTGTTTTGAGAAAGAGGAAAAGAAGATGACAATAATTAAATAACATGTGATCATTTGAAATAAAATACAATATTCAAAGGTGGTGGAGTTTGATATTTTAAAAGCACTTTCCTCTTTCTCTTAGTCTCATTTTCATACCAGCTGAACTAAATAGAGAGAGAGAGAGAGAGAGAGAGAGAGAGAGAGAGTTGAACATGGTTGAGAGCTCAAGAACAAGAAGAGCTAGGGTTCAAGTCAAAAATCCAAGGTAAGTGGTTGAAAACTTGGAGTTTATGTCATCTAGTGCTTGAAATACGTCCTCTAACCTTCGTATCTTCATCAATATCATGTATAGAAAGAAAAATCAAGAGAGAAGAGAGAGGGAAGTGGCATCCTAGAGAGAGAAAGTTGAGCAATCAAGAGGTAATCTCCAAAATTTGATCCTCTTGAGTAGTATGATGTTGTTGGGGTTGTTGTTGTTGTGTTTGGTTTTGATTTGGTTCATTTTGTAAATTTGGGAAGATTAAACCCTAAGGGGAGGTGCTACCCAAATTCACTCTAATTATGTGCAATTAATATTTAAATGGTTAAACATGGGATTAGAGGTGAAAAGGAGTTGATTTATGGATTAAAATCATGAAAACTACATTTTCCCCTTTCTTGAGTAATTTTCGTCCAGACCTGAAAATGGGGGGAGTTAGAATTTCATCAATTTGATTATTCCATTGTGTTTAAAAGGAAAAATTGTGTAAGGTTCATCTTGATCATGAAGTGTGAAAAGCCTTGGAATGTGAAATGGCAAAACTACCCTTAAAACCCTAAGTTAGGGCTGCCAAGGGCATTTTCATCTTTTAGCAGTGAATTTGGTAATTCCAAAGTCAAAAATGAATTCCTTGGGTGAAATTATGTAGGAATAGCCCAGGTCATAATTTTTGGAAAAGTATAGTTGGACCAGGTAAAAAAGGACTTAAACCGAGTCCCTAGGGGTATTTTGGTAATTTTACAGTTTTAAGCTAAGATAACCAACAAAATGAGTTTAAAAGAGTTTAGAGTAGTACATAATGGGTATTAACCTAATTTTTGTAAACTTGAAATTTTAGGACCGGATAGTTGTGGCTGAGCTGGATCAAGACAATTAGACGATTAGGCAGGAAGGGCTATTTCAGGTAGTAACTTTATCTTTCATACATTATGCCAGTATTTATATGTTTGTGTATGCCATCTTTTGTGATATAATTAATGAACATGGTTTTGCCGAGGAGGGCAATTTGTGTGTGGAGGCATACTTACTTGGTTGTTGAGCAAGAACCTAACCGAGGTTTACGGATAGTGGGGGAATAAGCCTCTAACTCATGTATACATGCCATGATATTGTTGTTAATTTGTTGCATAACATGGAGCATGACATATTTAATTTTCACATTTATATGATTGATTATATGTTATTACTGAGATTCTCTTGAATCTCACCCTTTCTATAAATGTATAAAGTATGCAGCAGTGGAAAACGGCCCGAAAGGCATGATTGTATTTACCGGAAATTGAAGATTTTGGTCCAGATCGAGTGAAGACGTTGGTTATCTGAAGACCTTTTATCATGTCAAGGTTTGTAATTGCTATTCACACACCCTGTATGGGGGAAAACCTGTAATATAATCAAGTAATATTGTTTCAATAATATCAGTATATTTCTGCTATTCATGTGTTGCCCACTGAAGTGCGCTCAAGTACTCTGATTAATATCAATGGTAAGTGATATGTAAGGTGGGTTCTTACACCCTCCATGATTTTTGGAATCTCTACAACCAATTTCGATTTAATGGGATAAATGGAATTTAAATTTAGACAATAAATTATGAATCATAATTATATTATGATATCATTGTGATCCAATCATAGCCAATCACGGAACCTTCAAAAATGGGTCGGATTTACACACCTTCAAAAATGATGAAATGTGATTAAAGTGGTTTGCATATAAGGAAGGAAGGAAGTAAGTTGAATTTGAAATTAGACGTAAAATAAGGAATCATAATTATATTAATAATTACATTACCTTTAGAAATTCCATAATTACTAATTTTGGTTTAATGTTCAACCCTCCCAGTGCTTCTTGTCACTTCTCGTATAAGAAATTCCATAAATTATATGAATAACTAATAAATATTAATACAGTAACACAACTTTACCATTGAGGTCAACCAAATCTTGCTAAATATTCGGCTATTTGCAATAAATTTAAACTTATCAATTTATATTACTTGTATCAATTTATATCAATCATCAATCATTTACTGTAATAACACATAATTGAGAATTTGACCACAATAAAAGCAATGATTGTAAAGATAAACTTGGGACGAATAATCATCGTATACAACATAGGAGAATTATTACTCAATAGCATCAACAAAGACAATGGCAGACATTGCTCATGGACTACTTAAATACATTGATGATAGTAAGGAAATCTAGTGTATTATAGTTAAGGTGCTTAGGAAATGGATGATGGCGGCGAAGAACCCACCATTTGTGGTTTGGAAAGCTAGCATGATTTTTGCCGACAGTGGGTAAGTAAATAGTATAGTTCACATATTCACTAAAAGGATTTTATTTATGGCTCTTAAATCAACTTACTTGATTAAAACAAGGTGATCGAATTGAGGTTTCTATTGTTCAGAAGGGACAACTCAAACGATACACCAAAGATTTATTGAAGGTCAGGTCTACAAGTTTGAGAACTTTGAAGTGTTGACCAATGATGACAATTACAAAACATGCACACACACAATGGAAGATTGTGCTCCACTCAAATACATTTTTTAAGAAACACATCTTTGTGATCTCTCAACACTCTTTCAATCCAGTCCTAATTAATGACATCGCTATCGAAGAAGCCAAAAATGAAGTGCTCATTGTTTAGTATACCTTCCTAGCATTTTTTTTGTATTCAATCAATTTTATGCTAACCAGGACATCATTTTCATCCATATGTGATAGGCTTCCTACAAAAATTTGGGAGATTGGTAGATCATAGAAGAGACTCCAACACAAAGAAGAAACTGGTTTTCACAATTGCTAATAATAAGTAACATACTTTTACATTTAACATTAACCATTTGTTGCCAAAACAGTTCATCATAATCATCATATTATCATTCATGAGCAGTGAAGTTTGAGTCAACGTAACTCTATTTGGGGAGGTCACAGTTAAAGCCTTTGGGGATAGGACATAAGATCTGGATGTGCCTACCTAGTTGTCATACAATTTTCTAGGATTTCAAAGAATAAAAGTATTAAATGTTTGTAACAGTGCCATCACGATTTGTGTTGTGTCGTTTTACTTACATGCTTTTTTGTTCAAGGTTATGGAGACATATGTAATGCCTTTGCTGCAACACAAGTTTTCTTCAATCCAAATTTTCCAAAGGTCAAGGACTTTTATGACAAGTAAAAACTGTATTTTATGCATGTTTATAGTGCATCTGAGTTCTTATTATTTATAATGTGCATAGTATTAAAACGTATATGTCACATTACTTCACAGGCTCACCAGTGCGACTGAGGCAAGCTAGGCTTTCGCATAGATTTCCTCCAATATATCAACTGAGATTAAAAGTGACTCGTTCTTAGCATTCCTAGTTAGAATTACTCTAAATGAAATATCCACATCATCATAGGTAAATAGTTTCCATTTTAACCAATCACAAGTTTTTAACACTTACTAACTTATGTTCTTGAGATGTGCCACTTAGGAATATGAAATTGTTACCAAGTTAACAATACAAAAGCTTGAGATAATGAACAGTTGGTACTATGATGGATGTCCATATGATAAGAAACCTATCTATGGGGATGCTAAGTTGATGTGTAAGTCATGTCATAAGGAAGTGTTGATGACTAAGCCCAAGTAAGCTAAAATTGCAGTTAATATTCATCAACCATGTATTTACAATACACTATAATTTATTAAGTTAATGACTTAATGAATAATGACTCAATCATTAATGATTAACAATATCATTTGAACGGTTATTTCTAATAGGTTCAAGGTTTATTACACAATGTTTGATTCAATTAGATAGTGTTCTATACTAATGTTCAATAGTCATGTATCTGAGCTTAAGAAGAAGGTAGTGAAGGTTTGGAAGTCTTATTAGTACTTATATAAATTTGAAAATGGTTATTTTTTTTTATCAAAATGACTGTTCCAAAAAAAGACCTTTCAATTTCAGCCAGACGCTTCTTCCTTCCCTAAAGAGTTAATTACTGGAGGTAGATTGTAGTTAGGTTAAAGGTGAAGGATTACTATATAAACTATCCCATGAGTAGTATGAATGTCTCATACTTTGGTTCAGAGAAGGACATTCTTGAAAACTTCACATATACTGGTGACAATTATTGGGGTTTGAATATAATAAAGATAGTAAATTGAATTTCAAATTAGGCGTTCAATCATGAAATCATAACTATAACAATTTTTATATAATCACCATTAATTTCAAATTTGTCCCTGTGTGTTGAATATGATAACCACCATTAATATTACAAGTTATCTTAGATGTTAATAAAAAATATTAGTTCTACTTTAAAGGCATTTAATAATATTCATGATTTGACCTCTCCAATTTTTCAGCATATCAGCAATGCTGATTAAAAATAGAAGGAAGGGAATAAGTTAGATTTGAAGTTAGACATTAAATTAGGAATCATAATTATATTAATTATATTAATAATTATATTTACGTGTTCCATGCATAAACAAGAAATTCACCTTCCATGATTATAAGATCTCCATAACCAATTTGGGTTTAAGGGGTTGAAAATCACATCATCAGAA
The DNA here is from genome assembly GCA_963210345.1 of Inga oerstediana. Taxonomy (NCBI): domain Eukaryota; kingdom Viridiplantae; phylum Streptophyta; class Magnoliopsida; order Fabales; family Fabaceae; genus Inga; species Inga oerstediana. The sequence continues at coordinate 61,613,661 of OY723401.1, read as the reverse complement.
TTGTCTATGCATGATTATCAGGGTTTGAATATAATAAAGGAAGTAAATTGAATTTCAAATTAGGTGTTCAATCAAGAAAACATAATTATAACAATTATATAATCACCATTAATTTCAAATTTGTCCTTCTTTAAATATGATAATCACCACTAATAATAAATGTGTTTGTAAATGTTAATAAAAAAATATCAATTCAGCTGTAAAGGCATTTAATAATATTCAAATTTACACCCTTCAATTTTTCAACACTTTATCATCAATGCTGATTAAAAATGGAAGGAAGGGAGTAAGTTGGATTTGAAGTTAGACATTAAATCAGGAATCATAATTATATTAATTATATTAATAATTATATTTACATATTCCATGTATAAATGAGAAATTCACCTTCCATGATTGTAAGGATCTCCATAACTAATTTGGGTTTAACAGATTGAAAATCATACTATCAAAATTGTCCATGCGTAATTATTGGAGTTTGAAGATAATAAAGGAAGTAAATTACCTTCCATGACTATGGGATCTCCATAAATTACATTAACAATAAGTAATTTATATAAAAAATAAAACCTTGGTTATTAATGCTAAATCACATAATTCTGCATTTTACGAAAATTAAACTTCTTTTGGTTTTCGCAACATCAATCACCCGCTTTGCATTATTCCTTATTTTCATAATACCATATTTGACAACACATATAATTGATTATTATTAAAGGGATATTTTTCCATTAATTTCTCAATTTCTACTATTTAATGACTTTCATATTTGATGCCCAATTTTTAACAGCAATATAATATAATACGAGTCTCATTCAATGCCCAAATTTCAATGATTGATCTTTATTCCTTTTTCTACCAATGCCATGTTGGGAATTTCAAATATTCTATTTATTGGAATATTATTGCCATTATGAATCAATTTTAAATTTCATCAATATATTAATTACACAGTCTGCATAAAAATAAATACAAATGCCAATTGATACACTGGAAAACATTCATCATTCAAAACGATGATAAACTTAAAAATTAAGCAAAAGGAGCAAGTGTAATGCCCCAAAATGTGTATAAGGGCTAATGACTCCAAAAGTGAACGTAATTAATGTTAAACAAACACTTTCAGAGAATATAATGTGAATTATGATCGAATTAGCAGTAGACAGTGCCTAAACCATGTATTTAAGCTTAATTATGGTGATAAAGCCTAAATTGGAGTAAAATAGAGGGAATGGCTCATGGAAGGAGGATATGGGCTAAATAATGTGTTTACTGGTAATTCAATTGAAATTGCCGAAGTCCGGGGTAAAATGGGAAGAAAGAAATTTTTCAGCCAATTAGTCAGCAACCGAATAGGAAATTCATTATCAACCAAAAGATTAAGAGTTGTGACTAAATGGCTATGGAATTAGAAGGAATAATCACATGGTTGCATGCATTTGGAAGAAACCCTAAGATGTTGACACTTGGCATCACTGGGCCCATTGGATGAAGTCAAACTTGCAACCACTTTTTTCTCTTCCCTCTCTCTTTAAAGTTAGCCAAGAGCATAGGGGAATTAAAAAAATATAATCTCATCATCATCATTTCTCTGTCTTAAGCTCTCATTGTCGTCCATGGTGGAGGAGGAAAGAGAAAGAAGAGTTTGAGGAAGGTGAGTGCATTTTGACATTATAGATGACCCCTAGTGCTGAAAACCTCTTCTTTAATCTTGATCATCTTGATGAAAGCATCATTCCTATGATTTTAGATTTTCAAAAGGAGGTGTTATTGTGAACTCAAGAAAGCTAGTGGTTGGAGAATCAAAGAGCAAGGAAGAGGAAGAGGTGAGCAAAAGCTACTCTTTGACATGTATATTCTAATCATTGGTTTAGTACTTTGGCTTGTAGAAATTTCCCTAATTATCATGTATATTAGGGTTCTAGAGAGTCATGGTGTTTTGTTTATTGCAATGGTGTCTTGTGTTGTGTTTTGGATAATGGAATTGATTGGAGTCTTGAAGGTGCAGTTTGGTAAATTGTGAGATTTTGTGTTGAATTGTACCAAAATAGAACATATAGATAGAATGTGAATTTGGTTGTTTTGATATTTCCATTGGTTTCTATGTGAAAAATTGTGTAGGAGTAGTCTTGGATAAGAATTTTGGAACCATTGGAAACTTAGGTTGAAAACTGGAAATTTTGGCAAAGAAAATTTGGTGCAGGGGAGCTACTTTGCATGGTGTTTTGAAATATCAAATATTGTCAAAAATTTGTGAAACTTTTCATTTTTGAAGTAGACATTGCTAACTTTAAAATGATATAAAGTATGAGACATTTAAGTTTGAGTGCTAAAAGAAATGGACGTTGGAAGCTAGGCAAGAAACAGGTCACTTCTTGGTTGAGGCTAGGCATTTTAGCCGTAGCCAAAAAGTATCTGATTGGTTCTTGGCTATGGCCAAATGGGTTCTGGCCATGGCCCAAAACTCTCTGACTTGTTCTTGGCCACGGCCAAAGGGTTCTTGGCCTAAGCCCAAAAGTAACTATCTTGTTCTTGGCTGCGACCAGTGATTCTTGGCTACAGCCAGTGAGTTTCTGACCATCTCTTGGCCAAGGCCAGAGAGTACGGCCAAGCCCTAATTTTCAGTACTTTGAATATCCAAAAGATGGTCATTAGTCTTATTCTCCCCAACCCTTTAGGCTTTTATTTGAGTTTCTAGTAGCCACCTAAAGGTGTCAAATGATAACCAACCCTAAATGTTTTGGAGTTAACAATTGAAATAGGGAATAACTCGTTGTCATTGATTATGGTTTATAAGATTTGACATCTACCTTGAGCGTAAGAAACCGGTGATCGAGCAAGCATGGAAAGAACAAGGTAGTGACTCTTTCTCTTATACCATGTATAATGCATTGTATACTTGTGCTTATCATTGAATTGTGATGAATGTGGATGCTGCTATGAATATAGCTGTAATAGCTGTCGTTATTGTGACTACAGTTGTGAAAGTTTTCGTTATTGTGAATGTCGTTGTGAAAGCTGTTGTTATTATGATTATAGCTGTGACAACTGTTGTTATTATGAATACAGCCGTGATAGCTATCGTGATCATGTATACAACTGTGAGAGCTATCATTTACGTGACAAAAGTCAAGAATGTGATTACTGTTGTGGATGCTATTGTGATGTTGCTTTATGATTTACTTACATGCTTTGTTATTATATATCTTTTGAGTGAATTATTACTACTGAGATTCATTTGAATCTCACTCTTTCTAATGACTAACTTACAGTCAAGGCAAGCAGTTCGAAGGAGAAGTAGGTAACCAAGGGCGGCTAGTGCTCATGGCTAGGAGATTAAAGCCTTATGTTGGTTATCAATTTTTAGGATTATTGTACATATGTTATATGTTGTAAATTTGGATAGTGTTACGTAATCCCCAGTATGGAAACCGAAACTGGTGATTATGCCCTGTAAACCTTTATGTGAATGAATGAAACCCAAGAGTGTAATATAATGACCCAATTTGAGATTAAGGGCTAATGACTTCAAAATTGATTGTAATTAGTGTAATTACAAATTTTTGGAGATATGTGATATGGATTTCATATAAATGTTCTTAGTGATAATTTATTAATCATAGTGAAAATCAGGGGTAAAATGGTAAAATTGGAAATTTTCTGACCAATTGGTCAGTTATCAAAGAGGAAACTCATTGGTGATTAGAGATCAAGGATTGAGATCTATTGCCTCTGGGTCGGAATCCTATGCTTTAAGCTTATGTAAGCTCATGAAGGGAGTGAACAAGATATTGACAAGTGGCAATATGGTGGACCATATGATTATACTAAAAGTCAAAACTCACTTTTTCTCTCTCTTCTCTCTCTAATTCGGTGTGGAGTATGGGAAAAAGGGAAAAAATGCTACATCATCATCTCTCATAATCTCTCTCCTTCTCCTCCATTTTTCAATGATCAAGGTGGAAAGAGAAAGAGAAAGCTTGAATTTGTGGTGAGTAATGATCCTCATATGCCCAAATCCTCTTCATTAAACTTGTTCATAGTGTTTAGAGCTCCATTTTGGTGGTTTTAGAATTTTGAAAGGTGGTAGTTTAGGTCTTGGAGCAAATTGGAAGTTTGATAATCAAGGTTTTGGTTTTGGCAAAGTGAAGAAGTAAGGATTTGATGCTTTTTGATATATTTATTGTGATTTTTGGTTAAGTTTGATGAATTATGGAATTTGCCCTGGTTTTATGTCAATTTTGAATGCATGGATTATATGATGAATGATGTTGGAATTGGTTCATGGTGAAGTTATTTAAGTGGTGAGTATGATTTTAAATTTTGGAAGTGAGCTGAATGAATTTGGGTAATGTGTGTGTCATAGAGACCCAAGAGCATGAATTGTTGTTAGGATGGGTTTTGAGTGTTTTGGAGGTTAACAATGGGTTCCTTATGCAATTTTAAGTGGTTATGAGCTTTGTGTTAAGTTTGGGAACCATTGGGATCAGTTTTGGTAAATCTGGGAATTTTTGTCTTTTGCTGCGATCTGGTAATTTGATGAACATCACTCAGGTGAGGAGGGTGTCACTCGAGTGCTATGCTATAATTTCCCTTTTGACTTATGCATCTTGCCTGGGTTTTCATGAAGAAAGCTCGAGTGCACTTCTCAGCCTACGAGTGATATTGGTGATCACTCGAGCAAGCATGGGTTCACTCGAGTGATGGAATAAGTTTTTGGTTAGGCTTGCTCTCGAGTCCTCACTTGCTGGCCAATTTTTAAGAGTGTGTTTTGACACTCGCAAGTACGGTCTTCTCACCCGAGTGCCAAGGGTTGTGCTGAGCTTTTTCCTCTAAAGTTGGCTGTGCTCTCGGGTTGTCAATTTCTGTGTTGCACTTTTGGGGACTCAAGTGAATTTGGAGTCATCACCTGAGTGCGAATCCCCATGCTCGAGTGTGGTGAGCACTTTCTGGCCGTTGTTGCTCACTGTCAAACACTCGAAGTGAGAGCCATTCTCACTCGAGTGCAAGTCTCTCATCACTTGAGTGAGGTTGTGTTCACTCGAGTGAGTCAGCCAAAAATCAATGTTCTGCTTTCGAAAAGGGGTCTTCAGGGTAGTTTCTTTCAGCCCTTTTAGTATGTGTTTAGGACTCTAATGGTCATCCTAAAGAGTTTAAATGATAACCAACTTAGAGTATTATGGAAATAAGTATTTGGAAAGAAATTAATTAGTTGTCCCTAATTTGGTTATAGGATTTGACATTTGTCAAACTCGTGAGCCCTCTGAGCCAAAGAACGTCAAGAAAGAACAAGGTAGTGACTCTTCTCTTATACTTTGTGTATATGTATTGTATGTATGGTTGTCATGCATTGGGTTGCTGCTGCTGCTTTATGACGCTTTGTGGAGCTTTGTGATACTTTGTGCCTTGTGATGTTGTTGCATAGTGTTTACTGTGAAAGTGGGCATAGTGATTACAACGAAAGCTGGCATAGTGTTTACCGTGAAAGCGTGCATTGAGATTACAGCGAAAGCTGTCGCATTGTGATTACAGCCGTGAGTACTGTCGTTTGTGGCATGATCCATGAATCATTGTGTTGATGCTGAACAAGATAAACTTACATACTATATGTTTATATGCTGTATGAGTGATTTGTTACTATTGGGATTCTCTTGAATCTTATTCTTTCCAATGACTAACATTTCAGATAGGGCAAGTGGCTCAAAAGGGAAGCGGACAACCCAGAGTAGTTAGGGCCTCTTAGAGACATTTTAATTTGGGACTGTTGGTTATCTATTTTGGATTTGGGATTACTGTATGTATATGAGTTGTAAATATGATTTTTGGATATGTAATCCCCATTTTTTGAACCCTTATACCCATTATATGTATATATACATGTAACCCGGGGTTGCCGAGAATTTAGTTACGCACTCTGATATTTATGAATGTGATTTAACTGCATAGGTAATTGTATCCAAAAGTGAATGTGGGACCAGATTAATTATGTTTTTGAACTATTTTCTGAACACCCCATCTTAAAGGTGATGGATTATAAATGTTGATTTCATCTTATTGGTCTCTATTTCACTTTAATTTCTTAAACCGAATGTAATTACGGTAAGGGGGTTACATGTAATGCCCCAAATTTTGATTAAGGGCTAATAATAATTATTGAGAATGCTTTATGAATTAATGTTGATTTGAGATATGAATTAGTTATTGGAAATGCCCAACACTTTGTATTTTAGCTTAATTACGTGACAAAATAATTATTTGGGCTAAAATTAGAGTAAATGGTGCATGGTAGAAGAAAAAGAAATTTAATTATGTGTTATGTGGCAATTTAATTTAATATGCCAAAATCAGTGGAAAAATTGTGAAGAATGGAAAATTGTCAGTTAGTTAGTCAGTGATTAATGGAGAAATTAATTACTAACTAAGAAGAAATAAGAAGTGGAACTAAATGGCTAATGGAATGGTTAGAGTAACTAATTGGTTACTTACTTTATAAGAGCCAATGGAAATGGGATACTTGGCAAGTTGAGATGAAGCAAGAGAGTGTAGAAAAGTCAAATTGGGATTAAAAATCATTTTTCTCTCTCTTTTTCCCTCCCATTTGGCTGATATGTGGCATGGAGGAAGGATGAGTGATCATTTCTTCATCTTCTCCACTCTTCTCTCTCATTTCTCTCTCCCATTTTGTGCTGCCATTGTTGCCCAAGAAGAAGGAAGAGCTCTTGATTTAAGTAAGCACTTTGGCCCTTCTAATGACCTCAAATGCCAAAAATTCGTTATTTAATCTTGTTCCTTGGGTTGAGGGCTTCATTTTCATAGTTTTAGATTTTCCATTGGTGTTGATTTGAGCCCTCAAGGAAATCTAGAAATTGGAGAACCAAGAAACACCTTTCAGAAAGTTGTTGAGGTGAGTAAGAGAAACATTTCTACATAGGCTTTGTGGCATTTGATTGAGCTTTGAAATTCTGGGATTTTGGCCTCATTTTCGAAAATTATGGTCATTGTGTATTTGGCATGTTGTTGTCATGGAATTGATGCCTTGAGATGTATTTTGGATTGATAAAAGTGAATTGAATCATTAAAGGTTGGGTTTGGCAATTTGTGTTTGGTTTTGTGTATTAGTCAAAATAGGACATGTTGATAAGTTGTGATTTTGGTCATTTTGAGGTTGCCATTGTGTTCCTTGTGGAAAATTGTGTGGAAGTAGTGTTGGATGTGAATTCTGAACCATTGGAAACTTAGGTTTAAAAGTTGCAAGTTTTGGTTAGTGAGAACCCTGTGCAGGCAGTCAATTTGCATGGATGTTTTGAATGGGTAAATGGTGATGAAAAATTCTGAAAATTTCCAATTTTAAATTTCACATACCAAGCTTCAAAATGGACATATAATTCATGTCATTTCTGTTTTGGATCTAGGAGTTATGATTTTTCAAAGTTTTTAGTTGAAACTGGAAGCAATTCTGGAGCAGTAGGGGATTTCGTGTAATTCTGTATTTTTGTAATTATGTACAGCCTTGATTCATATTTTTCCTGTGTAGAGGACTTAAATATTTTTCAATAGGCTTTAGGATCACCTCATTTTGGTTTTTCTGTAATTAGTTATGATTTTTGAAATTTCAGCCAAGAAACAGAATTTTTCCTTGGCTATAGCCAAAAGTTCTGGTAGCAGCCCAAAAGCTTCTGACCTGCTTTTGGACACAGCCAAAGGACTCTTGGCCATAGCCAAAAACTCTCTGACTTGATTTTAGCAGCAGCCAAAAGTCCTAGGCTGCAGCCTAAAAGTTTCTGACCTATTTTTGGCTGCAGCCAAAGATTCTTGGCCGCGGCTAACATCCAAAAATCAGAACTTTTCACTATCGTAAGGTGGTCTTTGAGATAGTATTTCCCAACCCTTTAGGGCTTTCGTTAGAGACATTTGTAACTACTTAAGGGACATTAACAATAACCAAATCTAAGTGTTGTGAAGTTATTTGAGTATTGGAATAGAGAATAACACTTCGTCCCTCATTATGAATAATAGGATTCGATATTTGCCCTGCCTGAGAGAGACCGGTGCCAGAGCACGCACGGAAAGACCAAGGTAGTGACTTTTCTCTTATGTTGTGTATAATGCTTGGTATGCTTGACTTATCATTATGTTGTTGTGAAATGCATCTTATGAAACCTGGATGTTGTGAAAATTGTAGGAGTACTGCCATTGTGAAATATGCTGTAGTTGCAGCATGAGCAGTCGTAAGGGGTGATGCTTATCACACCTACCCCTGCGGTTGTAATTTCATGGCTGTTTTGTGGAATTGTGAATTCCTACTTTGAGAAACATGCCAATGTGGCTATGTTTTATGAAATGTTTTATATGGAACCCAGCTGTGGTGAGATATATTGATGTGAAACATGTGGTTGTGCAATACAGCGTGAGCAGACATAAGGGTGATGTACATCATACTTGCCCCTGCCGCTGTAACTGTCGTTGTAAGTGTTGTGTGATGTGTTATGTTCTGCTTACATGCTTTGTGGTTGTGCATATTATCAGTGATTTGTTACTACGGGGATTCCTTAGAATCTCACTCTCCCATAAAACAATTTTCAGATAGGACCGGTGGTTCTTGTTAGATCTCATGTTTTGATGATAACAAAAGAATGGTTTGAAAAGGAAATGTTTAATAATCAAGTTTGAACTAAGTAATGACAGGAATAAGCTTACTTGAAGTAAGCATGAAAGTAATGAAGATTGGACAAGAGAAAATGCTGGGGAACTTGATCAGTAGCAAATCTTCTAAGGCATTACTCGAGGCGCTACTCGAGTAATGAGACAAAACTTGAAGTAACAGAGGAGAACTTCCAGTAACCTGCCACCATTACTCGAGGAACTACTCGAGTAACCAGGTAAAATTTCAAGGTTGCTCTCGGCCTGCTAATGTTACTCGAGGAGTTACTCGAGTAACCATGTGAAAACTTCCAGTTGCCTTCAAGTTATCAAAATGATACTCGAGGAGCTACCCGAGTAACCGTATGTACCTCTCGGCATTTTGTACCACTGCTAATGTTACTCGAGGAGCCACTCGAGTAACCAGGACAGAAACTTCCAGTTTGCCTTCAAGTTTTCCATGATACTCGAGGCGCTACTCGAGTAACCCTGTATTTGAAAATGTGTAACTCTCGGCACTTTGTACCACTGCCAATGTTACTCGAGGAGCTACTCGAGTAACAGCCTGAGGTAAGTTAAAACTTGAGGTTGGTATCCGATTAACTTGATTTCTTCTTATTTCATCATCCTCGAGTCCTTACTCGAGTATCTAAGTTTCTAATATTTTATCTTAAGTGGATTCCTCGAGTATGTATCCCAGTATGCTCAAATATTTTCAAAGGAAACTTCAAGTCATTACCCGGGTAAGTTATGTTCAAATGTCTCAGTTACTCGAGGTGCTACCCGAGTAACCTATGCAAAAATGTGTGTATTACTCGAGGAGCTACTCGAGTAATGAGGTAAGTGCTCTCGGCATTTTAATCCTGCCAACATTATTGGAGTAGAGCATCGAGTAATCAAAAGTTTTTCAAAGGATTACTCGAGGTGTTACCCGAGTAACTCATAAAGTTGTGAGTGTATTACTCGAGTAGCTACCCGAGTAAATAACTATTCCAAAGGTTTGAAATTTAGTTTACTCCATGCACTACCCGAGTAATCTTGTTTCTCTTCATTGACTTTCAAATACATAATGATTTCACGATGTTACTCGAGGAGCTACTCGAGTAAACTTCAAGGGTTACTCGAGGAGCTACTCGAGTAAGCATACCCAGAAATTTAGAAATCATTCAAACATTCATTGATTTGTTTCCTATATGATTAACCTTTCATTGTATTAGTATTCTTAGTCTATTTACAGATAAACAATGAAGGAATCACTTCAAGAGATGAAAGTCAAATCAAACGTTCAAATGCCAACCACCGCCAACGGTTATTTTTCAAAAACTTGAAAAGTCAACAGTGGCTGCGCACTCACCAACGGACAAAAGGAAAACGTTCCAACGGTCATCCCCATCATATCTATATATATGGGAACCTTCAAACAGAGAAGAAGAACTAAGCATCCATACGAACGAATCATTAAGTTCATTGCTCTGTTTTCACGTTGAGATTATATTTATATGCTTCAGTGATTATCACTTACTCTTTGAGAGAGATATTTCATTCAAACTCAATATTTGTTATTGAGATAACTTAAGGTTGTGGAACCTTGAGTTGGGATTGGATTACAACCTGTAAGGGGGAGCGAGTGTCCAGGTGTAAGGAACTTGCTTGTACTGTGGTGCCAAGAACCCACTGAATCTTGGAAGTTATAGTGAAACTCTCAGAGAAGCTCTGAGGACTGGGCGTAGGTCAAAGTGGTTGTGACCGAACCAGTATAACTCCCGGTGTACACTTCGGTGATATTTCTCCTTACTCATTACTGTTTTAATTCTTTTGTCAAAGTTTTATTTTTTCGAAAGAAATTTCAGTATCACCCAATTCACCCCCCCTCTTGGGTGAAACGCTTGATCTTACATTTGGTATCAGAGCGTAGGTCTTCTTGTTAAGGTATAACAACCTAAGAAGGATCCAATGGCAAGCATGGGTGAAGGAATTCTTCCCGACGGAGCATCCATCACTAGACCTCCCGGTTTCAATGGAGAACACTTTTCTTTCTGGAAAGCAAAATTCAGAGTGTTCGTGATGGCTACTGAATATGGGCTATGGGATGTAATCGAGAGTGGAAATTATCAACCTACAAAGACTGTAGATTCTCAGAAAATTCCAAAGACGCCAGCGGAATATGATGAGAATGACAAGAAACTTATCACTCTAAATAGCAAGGCAATTCTGATGTTACAAAGCTCCTTGAGTCAAAATGAATACTTCAGAATCTGCACACTCCCAACAGCAAAGGAAATGTGGGAAGCTCTGGAAATAGCTCATGAAGGAACTTCGGGAATAAAGGAGAATTGAATCAACACCTTGATCACAGAATTCGATCTACTTCGAATGAAATCAGGTGAGTCAATTTCTGAATTCGAACTTAGATATACTCATCTTGTTAATCAACTTGCAGCACTTGGAAAAGTATATGATCAAAATATCCAAGTACGAAAGATTTTGAATATTCTTTCTAAAGAGTGGGAGGCCAAAGTCACTGCGATAGAAGAGGCAAAAGGTGAATCAATGAGATCAGTTGCTTCTCTATTTGGAAGTCTTTCTGAATATGAAAGCAAGTTAAAGTTCAAACGGGAACTAGACGACATCAGTGACAAAAGAAAGAAAGGTCTAGCTCTAAAAGCAAAAGAAGAAAATCAAGATGAAGTTGAAGAGTTTGATGATGATGAAATGGGCTTAATCATAAAACGATTCAGAAAGTTCTACAAGAAAGGTCAAGGCTACAAACACTTTCAAAAAGGAGGAACTAGCAACAAAGACCATATCATCTGCTATGAATGTGGTAAACCAGGACATATCAAATTAGAATGTCCAGAGCTCAATCAAAAGAGCAAAGAAAAGAGAAAAGGCAAATTCTTTAACAAAAAGAAGGCCTTTGTATCTGCTATATGGGGAGATAGTTCCTCAGACGAAGAAAGTGATGAGGAAGAAGTAGCCAACATATGTCTTGTTGCTCAAGAAGAGACAGAAGAAGAGGTAAATGATTCTGACCCTACCTATGATGAATTATTATCTGAATATAATGCTTTACATTCTGAATTCATCAAAGTAGTTAAAGAACTAATTGTTTTCAAAAAGAAAAACAAAGCTCTTGAAATTGAGCTTAAAGAAAGTTCAGAAAAGAATTGTGAAAATTGTTCTTCTTTGAAAAAGAAAAACATTGATCTCACAAAAACTCTTGAAAAGTTTACCAAAGGAAGTGAGATGCTAAGTGTGATTTTAAAAGAACAACGATTTGTAAATGACCGATCTGGTATTGGATATGATCCAAAATCAGATAAAAGGAAAGGTAGAAAGAAAGCAGGAGGTAAGTCATATTTGAATTATTTCCAGCATTCTGTGCATATATCAAATCCTTTTGCATTTTGTAATTACTGTAATAGAAAAGGTCATTATACCTCCTCATGTATTCATAAGAAGAAAGGAAACATAGGAACCTACAAATGGGTACCTAAAGGCACATATGTTCAGAAAATCATTTATACTAACCCAAAAGGACCCAAAAAGAAGTGGGTACCTAAAACTTAGTCATTTGATTGCAGGTATGTCTTAAAGCATCCAAAAATAACAAATGGTTCATAGACAGTGGATGCTCTAGACATATGACCGGAGATTTCGAAAGTTTTACCACATTACAACCTAAGGAAGGTGGAAAGGTAAAATTTGGAGGAAATCAATCCGGAAAAATAGCAGGAATTGGTGAAATCAAAAATGACAAAGGCATACAAATCAAAGATGTATATTACGTTGAAGGCCTGTGTCATAATTTGCTGAGCGTAAGTCAAAGTGCAGATAAAGACAACTGGATAATATTTGATTCAGAGGAATGTCTAATTATCAACAAGAATGACTTACAGCTTGATAAGAAAAATATCAAGGCTAAGCTCAGAGCAAAAAGGGAAGGTAACTGCTATACTCTAGATATTAGTAGAAATGAATCTGAAAATTGTTTTCTGAGTAATACCGATGAAAGTTGGCTATGGCATAAGAGATTGGCTCATGTCAATATGCATCAACTAGGTAAACTACTCAAAAAGGATTTAGTTCTTGGATTACCCAAAGTAAATTTCAAAAACGATTTGATTTGTGACGCATGTCAAAAGGGTAAACAAACTAAATCATCTTTTAAATTGAAAAATGAGATTTCATCAAATAGACCACTACAATTATTACATATGGATTTAGTTGGACCAGCAAGAGTAAAGAGTCTTGGTAGAAACTTATATTCATTGGTTATTGTTGATGATTTCTCTAGATTTTCATGGGTTATCTTTCTATCATCAAAGGATGAAACCTTTGAAGAATTTATTGTTTTTGCCAAGAAAGTGCAAAATGAGAAAGGTATGTCCATTGCAGGTATTAGAACCGATCATGGTGGAGAATTTGAAAATCAAGCCTTTGAAGAATATTGTGATACTAATGGCATTGATCACAATTTCTCTGCTCCAAGGACACCTCAACAAAATGGAGTTGTGGAACGCAAGAATAGAGTGCTCACTGAAATGGCTAGAGCAATGTTGAATGAAAAGAACGTGTCTCAAGTATTTTGGGCTGATGCTATGAGTACAGCATGTTATATCTCAAATAGAGCTTATGTTAGAACAAAGCTTGGAAAGACACCATACGAGCTATACAAAGGAAGGAAGCCAAACATTGCTCATCTACACATCTTCGGGTGTAAGTGCTTCATTCATAATAATGGTAAAGATAACTTAGGAAAATTTGATTCTAAAACTAATGAAGGAATTTTCTTAGGATATTCTAATCGAAGTAAAGCATATAGAATTTTCAATAAAAGAACTTGTGTTGTTGAAGAATCAATTCATGTTGTATTTGATGAATTTGAATCCTCTGACAAAACCATTGATGAAGAACAGGAAGTTGTTTTAAATCAAGAAAATGGTCAATCTATCTCTAAGTCTCTTATTCCAGAGGTTGATGAAACTAAGGATGAAGAATAATCCCTAGGTCAACCTAGAGCTTGGAAATACAACAAAAGTCATCCCTTAGATCAAGTCATAGGAGATGTAAATGAAGGGATTAAGACTAGAAATAGAATTTTCAATGAAGTAAGTTTTTCTGCATTCATTTCTGAAATTGAACCTTCTAACATTGATGAAGCCCTATCAGACAATGATTGGGTCATAGCAATGCAAGAAGAACTAAATCAATTTGAAAGGAATCAAGTTTGGGATTTGGTACCCCGACCCAAAGATCATACGATCATTGGTACTAAATGGGTATTCAAAAACAAACTCGATGAATCTGCAATTATTGTCAGAAACAAGGCAAGATTGGTGGCCAAAGGCTATAATCAGGAAGAAGGAATTGATTATGAGGAAACGTATGCTCCAGTGGCTAGATTGGAAGCTATACGTGTACTCTTAGCCTTTGCATGCATCAAAGGATTCAAACTCTATCAAATGGATGTTAAGAGTGCTTTTCTAAATGGTTACATCATGGAGGAAGTGTATGTAGAACAACCTCCAGGTTTTGAAGATGTAACTAAACCGGACCATGTTTTCAAACTTAAAAAGGCTTTATATGGTTTAAAACAAGCTCCTAGAGCCTGGTATGAAAGGCTTAGTAAGTTTCTCATCGATCAAGGTTTTGTACGAGGAAAAGTTGATACAACATTATTTATAAATCGAAAACATGATGATATTTTAATTGTTCAAATATATGTTGATGATATTGTTTTCGGTGCTACTAATGAATCTCTATGTAAGGAATTTTCTGAGATAATGCAGGGAGAGTTTGAGATGTCAATGATGGGAGAATTGAATTTCTTTCTTGGCTTGCAAATCAAACAAAGAAAGAATGGAATCTTCATATCTCAAACAAAGTATTTAAAAGAGCTATTGAAGAAGTATGGAATGGATGAAGCAAATGGCTCGGACACACCTATGAGCTCAACAACGTTGCTTGATGCTGATGTCAAAGGGAAAGACTACAATATCACAAAATATAGAGGAATGATTGGATCATTACTCTATCTCACAGCAAGCAGACCGGACATCCAATTTAGTGTTGGCATATGTGCAAGATATCAATCTGCACCAAAGGAATCACATGCTGAAACAGTCAAACGAATCTTTAGATACCTTGCTGACACACCAGAATTGGGTCTGTGGTATCCCAAAGGAAGAAGTGAATATTTAATTGCTTATTCAGATTCTGATCATGGAGGATACAAGACAGACAGAAAAAGCACCAGTGGACAAGGGCAATTCCTTGGAGGATCTCTTGTATCATGGTTCAGCAAGAAACAAAATACAGTGTCTCTTTCGTCAACGGAAGCCGAATATGTTGTAGTCTCAAGTTGTTGTGCTCAAGTGATATGGTTAAAACAACAACTACAAGACCTTGGTATTTATCTCAAAGAAATACCAATATACTGTGACAACACTAGTACGATAAGCTTGGCAAAGAATCCAGTTCAACACTCTAGAACCAAGCATATCGATGTCAGGCATCACTTCATCAGAGATCATGTTCAAAAGAAAGATGTGAAAGTGATATTCATTCCTACTCATCTTCAATTAGCCGATATCTTCACAAAACCCCTCGCAAAAGATCAATTTCTATACATTAGAAGAGAATTGGGAATGGTAAATCCCCATGAGTTATAAGTAATTTCTGCATTTCATAATATTAGATGAAGTCATTTGATAATGTTTTGATGATCACTAACTTAAGCTTCGGAGTGTATAGAAATGTGTTTTGCAGGAAGGTAAAAATTCTGTTTTGAGAAACAAAAACAGAGGTGATCAGAGGACACATTTACTGGAGTACCAACTTGAAGTAATGTGTGACAGAAAAGCAATACCCGAGGAGCAACTTGAAGTAAAGAAGTACTTTACTCGAGTATGTACTCGAGTAATGACCCCCAAAACTGGAAGTAACGGATCAAGTTACTTGATTTTCAAATGTAACGGTTCAGATCTTAAAGAAATGAAGAGTCAGAAGCGGTAAAGCTATTTACTCGAGGCAGGCCTCGAGTAAACTTGAAGATTACTCGAGGAAGGCCTCGAGTAATGACGGAGCTCAGATTCTCAAAAGGTTAAATAATGACTCAAATCTGAATCCAATGGACTATGAATGATCGAAGGAATATCCATGGATGATTACTATATTATTCATGCCAGGTACGCAATTTAAATGAATTATTTTTGAATTTTTATGTATGAACACCCGAGGAAGGCCTCGAGTAACATTGAATGTTACTCGAGTAAGGCCTCGAGTAAAGTCGGGATTTAGGTCTTTATCTTGTGCAAACTCGGTCATTTCCACAAAATCTCCTCGAGTAAATCACTATACACCCTTTCAAAAACTTTTCCCAATCGATTCCTAGTCCCATTTCCGTCAAAACCCAACTGATTTCAAGTCCAAAAACTTCCTATTTTGTTCAAAATCCGTCTGCCCTATTCTCGCGACAGTTACCCTGTTTCTGAGATTTCTGATTTTTCTGTGATTCAAAATGGTTAGAACCAAGAATCTCAACTTCACAGACTCCTCTGATTCTCAGCAAAAACCTGATCTTCTTTCTCCTCCTCCAACAAAGAGAAGAAAGTTGATTCCTAGATCAAAAGCCAAAACCCCTCTTAAACCTCAACAACCTAAAACCAAAGGTGTGGTGATCAAAGAGCCTATTGTAACTAGGGCTCAGTCTAAAAAGAGCACATCTACTGGAAGAAGTAAAGGTGTCAAAACTCCCTCACCTTCTCACTCAGACTCATCCACACCTTCTTTTACTCCAAAACCTCCCAAGAAGCCAAAGTATGACAAAAATGTGGCTAAGGCAATGGCTGGGATCATTGACCAATTGGATAAGGGTCAATCATCCAAGAAATCCAAGATTCCAGAGGCAGAGATCACTACCCCTCCAAAGGGATTCAATGTGGGGAAACTGGTGGAGTCTCTCAAGTACCAGACACAGTTCTCCAGAAGGAAAGTGTGTAAAACACACTACGTTGATCTGAAGCTTCTTCAAGAGGTAGTAAAGTTTGATCTTAGTCCTTATCTTGATCCATTTATGCCTTGGTTATCTGTCAGATTGCCTTTTTGCACAAAGGTAATCACCCATTTTTACTGTAACCTAGAAATCACTGATGAGCCTGACCGAACCTCAGTTGAGGAAGAAATGACTACCACAGTGAGAGGGCAAAAAATACTTATATCTCCTTCTAGGATCAATTTATGGTTAGGAATTGAGAATCCCCCGGATGATATCTATTCAGAGCTTGAGCCAAACCAAATTTTCACTATCCTTAAGCCCGGTGAGTTAGTTGGCCCCCTAAACTTTAAACCAAGTGACATGTGTGATCACCATAGGGTCCTTTGGTACATCTACTCTAGGTCCCTTGTGAACAAAGCCAACAACTATACCCACTTCTCGGATAGGGACTATAGATGGTTTGCTTCACTCCTCTTGAAAGAAGAAAAGGATCTGGGAGAGTACATATTCTCTGAAATGAAGAGGTATAAGGTGGATGGAAAAGGGACTACTCCAATGCCATATCCCCAAATTGTGTCTCTTATCCTAAAAGAGAACAAAATATGGTACTTGGATAGTAAAGAGCCAATTGAGAGAATGACCCCAGTGGGGAGAAATCAGATTGGTAAACTGAACATCGACATCCCTCTCAAAGGCCCACTGGAGTCTGGGTCCAAGAAGAAGCGGAAGGCTACTGAGACTGAGACCAGTAGGATGGATGACACTCAGTCATCGGCTCCAGCTGCTACCACATCCTCACCATCCTTCCTGAATGCCACTCTCCAGCACTTCATGGAGAACATACTCAGAGGCTTCCATGTGGACATAGCCAACACAAATGCTGAGCTAATTACCAACACCAACTTCAAGATGGGTGAACTAGTTGAGAAAATTGACAAAAGGCATGAGGAGTTGGTTGAGAGAATGGATAGGAGACATGAGGAGTTGCTTGAAGAGCAACGTGCCCAGGGAGAAACCCTGAGATTGATCTTAGCACGACTGGATTCTCTGGGTCCCGGACCTTCTGCCGGTCCCTCATCATCTCCACCACCACCTCCAGTAGACCCTTCTTCAGACATTCCTATTCCTGAGGATGAACCATTTACCCCTCTGGTTTCTGATCCACTTGAGCCCCAAGGGAAAGACATCTTGTTCACAGTGGATGATCCTGAAACCCTTGAGTCTACACATATCATTATAGGTGATTCACCTCAAAAGCCACAGCCTGAGACCACTTCTAAACCTATTCCCTCTCCTACCCAAACAAAGGTAGTATCATCTTCTTCTTCTGAGCATCTCACTCCAACTTTTAACACAACTCCAGAAGCTGAGACTCAGATCACCCCGGAAGGAGAAACCTCAACTATGGTTGTCTTCCAACCTTCTCTTCCCGGTGAAGATATCCATATCCCTCCACTTCATCTGCCTGATCCTGTACCATCTAGTTCATTTGATTCTCTAGAATCAAATGATTCCTTGGTCCTTCCAGCAACACCAATCTCCATGGCCAAGCCTCCTAGCCCTCCACTTGATTGATGAAGCCAAAAAGGGGGAGAAGAGCTTGAGAATGATTTTGTGGATTTATCCTTGCTTTTCACGGGGATTTGGTTGTATATGGGCTTTAGGGTGCATTTTGTTATTAATCCTTCTTGAACTTAACTTGTAATTTGAATTTCTTAAATTTCAATACAAGTATGTTTTTAATTATGACTTCATTTGATTTCATTTAAGTTTGAGATTTGTGATACTTGTTTGGACTAATGAAGTTGTTATGTATGCAAGGTTTAATCAACTTATTAAGAAATAATTAATTAAGAATCCAATTTGAAAAACCATGTTCAAAATCACCAAGTTTTGTCATCATCAAAAAGGGGGAGAATGTTAGATCTCATGTTTTGATGATAACAAAAGAATGGTTTGAAAAGGAAATGTTTAATAATCAAGTTTGAACTAAGTAATGACAGGAATAAGCTTACTTGAAGTAAGCATGAAAGTAATGAAGATTGGACAAGAGAAAATGCTGGGGAACTTGATCAGTAGCAAATCTTCTAAGGCATTACTCGAGGCGCTACTCGAGTAATGAGACAAAACTTGAAGTAACAGAGGAGAACTTCCAGTAACCTGCCACCATTACTCGAGGAACTACTCGAGTAACCAGGTAAAATTTCAAGGTTGCTCTCGGCCTGCTAATGTTACTCGAGGAGTTACTCGGGTAACCATGTGAAAACTTCCAGTTGCCTTCAAGTTATCAAAATGATACTCGAGGAGCTACCCGAGTAACCGTATGTACCTCTCGGCATTTTGTACCACTGCTAATGTTACTCGAGGAGCCACTCGAATAACCAGGACAGAAACTTCCAGTTTGCCTTCAAGTTTTCCATGATACTCGAGGCGCTACTCGAGTAACCCTGTATTTGAAAATGTGTAACTCTCGGCACTTTGTACCACTGCCAATGTTACTCGAGGAGCTACTCGAGTAACAGCCTGAGGTAAGTTAAAACTTGAGGTTGGTATCCGATTAACTTGATTTCTTCTTATTTCATCATCCTCGAGTCCTTACTCGAGTATCTAAGTTTCTAATATTTTATCTTAAGTGGATTCCTCGAGTATGTATCCCAGTATGCTCAAATATTTTCAAAGGAAACTTCAAGTCATTACCCGGGTAAGTTATGTTCAAATGTCTCAGTTACTCGAGGTGCTACCCGAGTAACCTATGCAAAAATGTGTGTATTACTCGAGGAGCTACTCGAGTAATGAGGTAAGTGCTCTCGGCATTTTAATCCTACCAACATTATTGGAGTAGAGCATCGAGTAATCAAAAGTTTTTCAAAGGATTACTCGAGGTGTTACCCGAGTAACTCATAAAGTTGTGAGTGTATTACTCGAGTAGCTACCCGAGTAAATAACTATTCCAAAGGTTTGAAATTTAGTTTACTCCATGCACTACCCGAGTAATCTTGTTTCTCTTCATTGACTTTCAAATACATAATGATTTCACGATGTTACTCGAGGAGCTACTCGAGTAAACTTCAAGGGTTACTCGAGGAGCTACTCGAGTAAGCATACCCAGAAATTTAGAAATCATTCAAACATTCATTGATTTGTTTCCTATATGATTAACCTTTCATTGTATTAGTATTCTTAGTCTATTTACAGATAAACAATGAAGGAATCACTTCAAGAGATGAAAGTCAAATCAAACGTTCAAATGCCAACCACCGCCAACGGATATTTTTCAAAAACTTGAAAAGTCAACAGTGGCTGCGCACTCACCAACGGACAAAAGGAAAACGTTCCAACGGTCATCCCCATCATATCTATATATATGGGAACCTTCAAACAGAGAAGAAGAACTAAGCATCCATACGAACGAATCATTAAGTTCATTGCTCTGTTTTCACGTTGAGATTATATTTATATGCTTCAGTGATTATCACTTACTCTTTGAGAGAGATATTTCATTCAAACTCAATATTTGTTATTGAGATAACTTAAGGTTGTGGAACCTTGAGTTGGGATTGGATTACAACCTGTAAGGGGGAGCGAGTGTCCAGGTGTAAGGAACTTGCTTGTACTGTGGTGCCAAGAACCCACTGAATCTTGGAAGTTATAGTGAAACTCTCAGAGAAGCTCTGAGGACTGGACGTAGGTCAAAGTGGTTGTGACCGAACCAGTATAACTCCCGGTGTACACTTCGGTGATATTTCTCCTTACTCATTACTGTTTTAATTCTTTTGTCAAAGTTTTATTTTTTCGAAAGAAATTTCAGTATCACCCAATTTACCCCCCCTCTTGGGTGAAACGCTTGATCTTACAGTTCTAAAGAGAAGCAAGTGATGAAGGGCGGATAGAGCTCCGAATCAGAAGTTTTACTTTTGGATAATTGGTTATCATAGTTTAACATTTGGATATGTTGTTAGGAATTTTGTATTTGTAGGAGTAATTGAATAGTATTTGTGTAATCCCCTTGCAAGGGAAACTAATTATGGGCATTTGTACCATATAAACCCTTTATGAATAGAATTGAACTGTACAGGCCAATTGTGTATTTGAAAAGCGAACTTGAGACCATGTTGAATAGGTTTTAGAAAAGTTTTTGTAAACCCTGTTTCAGGAAATGGAAACAATTATAAGTCTCAATTTATTCTGTGGTCTCTAATTCAAGTTAATTACTTGTTTTGAACGTAAATCTTGGCCTTAGTTGGAAGGGGGTTACAAAGAGTAGCTGGGAAATTTTGTTATACACTCTGATATTTATGAATAAACAGTACTGAATAAGCCAAATAAATTTGAAAGTGGAAGTAAGACTATATTAAACAGGTTTTGAAAAGTTTTAGAAAACCCACTTTATCACAGGACCGAACACTATCTTGAAGTTGAGATCTTTAATAAATTTTGAATTAACTGTTAGTCTCCAATTTAACTTAATGACATGTTTTTGAACCTTATAAATAGCTGTTAAGGTAGGGGATTATGGCAAGTACAAGTGGAATCGCGACCTTAGTCCTCACAATTGAATTGTAAGTGCAATCGTGAGTGCAATCAGGCATGCAAATATATAGAGATATAATGAAGTCTAATCATCCCTTTGGAATCAAATGTATTGTAATGGGAGGGGACTTTAGACAAATATCTTGTGATCCCAAGAGGTAGCAGCACAGATATTGTCAACTTGAGCATAAACTCCTCTCATTTATAGGGTCATTGCAAGTTGTTCCAACTTACCAAGAACATGTGGTTATCTTCAAGTTCATCAGTAGATAATTCAAAGTTGAAACAATTTTCATACAACTAGCTTCTAGATGTTGGTGATGGCTGGATTAGTTTGCCATATGATGGACTTAGTAGAGATAGAAATACCAACAGAATTTTTAATTCTAGACTGTCATAACCCTTTACAATTGATCATGGAATCTACAATCCTGATCTCCTCCATCATCTATCTAATTTTGAATATCTTACTAATAAGTCTATTTTGTCAGCAATAGTAGAAGTTGTAGAGCAAATTAACGACTGCATGTGTGCCTTATTGCTTAGTGATGCTATTGAATCTTTTAGCTCTGATTCTGTGAGTTCAATAGATCAAGGCTATGCATCATTTCAAGAGTTATCCACTACAGAATTCTTGAATACAATAAAATGCTCTGGCTTACCTCCACATAGGCTTGCATTGACAGTCTGAGTACCCATTCTCTCGTGAGAAATATAGATTAAGCTGTGAGACTCTGCAATGGAACCAGGCTGAAGGTCACATTTCTTGGGAAACACTTTATTAAAGCAATCTCACTCAATGGTACAAGTGCAGGTCAAGAGGTTCTAATCCATCGAATGGATATGGATCCATTAGAGTCTAAACTCCCATTCACATTGACACGTAGACAATTTCCCATCATACTATCGTTTGCTATAACAATCAATAAGAGTTAGGGACAATTAATGACTAATATTGGATTATACCTACCGAGCCCTGTCTTCACACATGGTCAGTTATATGTTGCTTTGTTGAGAGTCAGATCTATAGAAGACATCAAGATTTTAATACTTGATTCAGACAAAAAACTCATCAAGAAGACAACCAATGTGGTTTACAGAGAAATTTTTCAAAATATCATGTA
Organism: Inga oerstediana; assembly: GCA_963210345.1. Lineage (NCBI taxonomy): Eukaryota > Viridiplantae > Streptophyta > Magnoliopsida > Fabales > Fabaceae > Inga > Inga oerstediana. Next base: position 61,591,368 of record OY723401.1, on the reverse strand, counting down.
AGACTCATTTTTGGTTGAAGACTCTTTTGGTGATATATTTAGTGAATAACCAAAACTGTAGTCAACTTATCTCTCCTTCATCAAAGTTTGTGTCACACATAGCCTTCCATTTATTAATTTATTGACATTCTATTGACACACCAGGATGATAACAAGTTCCCTAAAAAGTTGATATATAAGCATGTACTTAATCAATCTTTTATATTTTTGAGCTAAAATTCAGTTTTAGAGATATATAAATAAATGCATTATAGTCATAAAAAATTAATTCTATAATGTATCACTAACAGAATTCATGTCTCCGTGCAACACACGGTGGTTAATACTAGTTATTGACTATAAGATTATACTATGTAATTGTTGAATTTAAATACGTGAGTTTCAACCAACCATTTATTCTCTATTCAATCTTTTAAAAGATCACTTAGTTATAGCAACACATAGCACAGGTTTCTGAACTCGTTTACCTGAATTGCACTTGATTCTCATTGTCCACGGGATTTTTCTTTATGTCGCACAAGGAAAGAAAAATAAAGATCTCTTTCTTTCTCCCCCACTTTTGGTAGTGCCAAATAGCTAGATTTCTTTAAAAGAAAGCCTCACCTCCTTATATCCAAAAAAATGTGTTGTTCACATGTATGTTGTTCACTTTTTTGAGCTTTAAAATAATTTATTTAATTTAAATATGATATTTAAATTGAATATTTAATTAATTGTGAATTTTACCTAGAAAAATCTCATTTAAATCCAATTGAAAAGCTCAAATCCCAAATTTATTCATCCAATTAAGCAAATCCAAAAGTTGTTCAATAGATCAATTTAGGATATGTGAATGTTCTTTTTTTTACCATAATGTCCTTCACTTTTTTTGGAAAAATGAGTCACCTTTGACAATGGCTATAGTTCTGATGTTGATTATCGGTAGCCACTGGTGGCTGACAGCTGAAAGATTTTTAGCGAAGTTGGTCAATATGAGACTTGATCCCACACTAATGAATTATTGCGAATATTTATAGTTTTGTTATTAATAGCTTATCATGTGTTATGATTTACTTACACTAAAGGCTTATAAGTTTCTAAGTTAACTGTAGAAGTATTGCATGAAACTGTTTATAGGCAATCGATTCTTATAAATATATGAAGTGTTGTTTAATCCTAATCAATGTGTTGTGATCCACTTTGACAAGAACTGATTACCTATTACCCACACTTTTGACAGAAAACCAGCGTCACTGTGACAATTGCCAATTCACAATAACATATTGCCTATTAACAACCAATGTTTTGGGTTAAGGCACAAATCTGCCCTAGAACTAATCAAAAAATCTCAATGTTGCCCTGAAACTTTTTTTTAGTCTCAATGTTGCCTCAGAAGTCTAAAAACATAGTAATGTTGCTATGATGTTAATTGTTGTTAAGTTTGACTGTTTTGTTTGATCAGATGTTATGAGTCCCACAATGGGAAATCTCACAAGTGGAGTGGAGTTTATAAGTTCAATGGGCTCTCTCTCCTAATATGCTAGTCTTTTGAGACTCCCTTTGGGTTTGTGATCATTACATTGGCTCTTTCATTGAGAGGTTGATATTCATAGAAGGGACTATCCATGAAGGGTTCTGATCGGCAGGAGGCCGAGTAAAGTGCCGTGGTGTGAAGCTGATAGGGACTTCGATTCTTGAGGAGTTGGCAATCTTATGAGTCCTACATTGGGAAATCTCACAAGTGTAGGGGGTTTATAAATTTATGGGGCTCTCCTTCCTAATATGATAGTCTTTTGGGATTGAACTCTCCCTTTGGGCTTGTCATCATTACACCGGAATTCCCATTTAGCACTCTCACATGTCACTTAAAGATCTAACTCATTGCCACCTCAGCGTCTTTATCCCTTCCACCCTCTCTCTCATCATTCGCTTCTTGATCTATCAAACCCCCCTTCTGTCTTCTGAAAAAAAACCTATACCCACCACTTCAACCTATCCAAGCATAAATGCTCAAATCTTAAGTAAGGTTGAGCAAGTTGGCTAATTCAGATAAATAAGCAAACAGAAAAATTAAAAAGTATACCATAGGAAAAAAAAACTTTTTTCATGAATGCAAGACAAAAAATCATAGCATATGTTGTATATCATTACATTGTATATCAGTCTATAAGTCAAGCGAATTAGTTTAGAGAAAAATGATCAATATAAATACTTTAAAGTACTTTATTTTGCTTCCTCAATCTCTTAAAAAAAGTCAATTTGATTTTATATTAAGGACTGGAGGTAGTAGCTATTAACAATCTCATGTGACACTTTTACAATTAATTTACAAGTGTTAATTAACCTCTTGTAAAAATTAATTACAACACGTGATCAGCTATTACATTAACAACTGGTAAGGAACATCTCCATTGCAGGATGTCTCCAATGCCTCTCCATTTAGATTAAATGGTCACATTTTGTTAATAGGTGGAATCTCATCCATTGATTTTAAAGCATAACCTTGGCTGTTGCTTGACTAAACTAGAGACAAGAGACAGACCTCACCACTCACTCCTTCTGTGGTCGTCTTTCAAACCTGTTGACTTTCTTAGCCTCAACAATAAACCATCCAATCTCATTGCTTCTCAATCTTTTGAGTTTGCAATTATGAGAAGATCATAGGGGATAGAGGCCAATGATGTGATCGCTGTACATAGTTGAAAACACACCGATGATGAACATTTATAGATTGGCCAAATGAAAGAGTCGAGTAGTGAGGCTTGTCTCCTCTCTCTCTCTCTGGTTGAGATCTTGTTTTACTTTAAAACAATCCCATTTAATCAAAATGGAGAGGCAATTGGGACATCCCACAAGGGAGAGGTTCCTCGTTGATTAAAAACAACATTTTTCTCACTAATACAAAAAGGGGAAAAAAGTAGCACACATTTCGTAGCACTTCCTTAAATAAGTGCTACAGATTCTTCTTGTTTTTTTTAAAAAAATAGGGGCCTTCTTTTTTCTTGGATGATTAAATAGTGGCCTTTTTTAGTGCTTGTTGATGCAAACGCTACAGTTACTAATAGCCTTCTGACGCAACCACTATGTAATATCCCAATTTAGGATTAAGGGCTAATGACTTTGAGGTTAATTGTAAGTGTGTAATTAAGCACTTTTGGAATTAATGTAATATGAATTTGGTGTATATGTGTGTGGTATTTAAGATCAAGGGTTGAGATTCATTGCACATGGGTTGGAATCCAGTGTATTAAGCTTGTGTGTACTCATTGTGGGAATGAATGAGATGCTGACAAGTGGCATTGTGGGAGTTGTTGGATGAAGTCACAAGAGGACAAAAGTCCACTTTTTCCTCTCTCCTCTCTCTCCTATTCGGTGGAAGTGAGTATGGGAGGGGAGGGGAGGCTTGCTCATTATAATCATTTCATCTCATCATTTTCTCTCTCTTCTCTCTCTCTCCATTTTATTGAATCAAGCAAGAAAGGAAGAAGGAAAAGCTGAATTTTTAGGTAAGTAAATGGCCTCCATTGCTCAAACACCATTCATAAATGTTGATCCTTGAGTGATGAGCTTCATTTTGGTGTGTATAGTGTACCCATTGGTGGTGATTTCAAGAATCACAAAAATGTGGTTGTTGGAGAATCAAAGAGTGTTTTTGAGAAAGTTGATAAGGTCAGTGACACCAATCTTTCTATCTGTGTTTCATGTCATTTAAAGTAGTTTGTAATTTCTTGAAATTTTGGCTTGAATCCAAAAATGAGTGCCACTGTTCATTTGGTATGTTTTTGGCATGAGAATGGTATTTTGGAATGAGTTTAGGATAGATAGATTGATTGGAGGTTGAAATGTTAAGTTTAGTGATTTTAGGAAAATTGATTATTTGTGTTGATTCAAACCAAAGCATGATAATGGAGTAGGATTTTGGTAATTCTGATGATTCCATTGAATTCCTTGGGTGTTTTTGTGTAGGAGTAGCTTTGGTTTGGTATTTGGGTTCATTTAGATTACTTGGTAAAAAGTGTTGTCATACCTTCTGTGTTTTCTGGTTTTTGATAATCATGCTTGAGTGAGAGTGAGTGTGCTCTAGTGAGGGAAGAACATCACTCGAGTGAGGGCTTTTGTGCTCGAGTGATCCTTTTCTTTGAAAATTTTTATGCTCTCGGGCAAACACTTTCTGTCCTCACTTCCTAGCACTTGAGGTGCTGTTCATACCAATGCTCGAGTGAGGGCTTTTGTGCTCGAGTGACCGTACTAATGCTCGAGTGAGACCATTTTCACTCGAGGTGCAGCAGTGAAAAATAAGCTTTTGTGCTTCCAAAAGGGGATCTTTGGGATAGTTCTTCCTACCCTTTAGGATTTTTGTTAGGGGTATTTTATGACTCTAAAAGAGCAATAATGATAATCAATTAAGTATTATGAAGTGAATTAAGTCTTGGATTAGAGTATAACTCTTCATCCCTAATTATGAATATAGGATTTGACATTTGCCCTACTCGGGAGAGACCGGCGCTAGGACACGCACGGAAGGATCAAGGTAGTGACTCTTCTCTCACATTGTTTATGATGTTTTGGTATGCATAACTTATGATTGAATTTGTGAAATGTGTGCCATAGTACATTACGACGTGAGCACTTCAGCATGAGCCGTATAGGGATTGACGTTAGTCATCTCTAGGTCGGTCATTGAACTGCCGTCGTAATCGACATGGATCTTTGTGAATCTAACCTGTGGGGCGGCGTTTGTGAAACCAGCCGTGGGCTGTGTGTATCTTGCCTATATGGCTTGCATTATGAAATGCTTTATATGGATCCCAGCTGTGGTGAATTATATTGTGTGGATTGTTGTGATGCAATACAGCGTGAGCAATCGTCAGGTATGACATATGTCATACTAACCATTGCCGTTGAACTGCCGTTGTAGTTGCTTGTATGGATAATGATTTGATTTCATGCCTTATTATTGTACGTTATATGATTGATTTGACACTACAGGGATTCTTTAGAATCTCACTCTCCCAAAATTAAACATTTTAGACAGGGCCAAAGGATCGAAAGGCAAACGGGTGACGAAGAGCGGGTAGAGCTCCGTGTTAGGAGTACCTTTTTGGTTATTGGTTATCATTGTATATTATTCGATATTTTGTGGGAAGTATATGTATATTTTGGGATTTGTGATGTAGTTTTGTGTAATCCCCAAGTAAAAGGTATGAATAATGGGCTTTATGCCTTTACATAAACCCTTATTAAATGAATGGAACCCGAGTGAGTCAGGAATTTACTTTGCACTATGATAATTGTAAATGGAATCCACCTGTACAGGCCATATTGGTTTTGTATTATGAATATGAGACCATTGTGAATAAATTTTGAAAAAGTTTTTGCAAATCCGATTTTGGGCAAAAGATTACCTTAATAAGTCCCAATCTGAAATATGGTCTCTAATTCTACATTAATTACGTGTTTACGAACGTAAATCTCGGCCTTAATCGTGAAGGGAGTTACACACTACATAAGGTGAATTATTTTTTTAAATAAAACTAGTGGTCAAGCAAGCGGTATAGAAGGCCATTAGCTACAGAAGCTCTTAATTTTTGTAAAAAAAGATACCTTACAATTAAAGAGTGTCTCCTTTTTCTAGAAAACCCTTACTTCTAACTTCACTTCGTAACCACACACCATGCCTGCATCACCTTCACTCTCACCACTTCACTCTCTCACTAAACTCACTCCGCCCCCCCCCCCCACTGCATGCTTCCCTACTCCCTCTCTCCCTCCCTTCTTCACTTTATTGCTCTTCTCCGTCCCCACTTCCTTTTTCTCCGTTCCTCACATTTTCCCTTTTCTTCATCCCCACTCCCCATTTCTTGTCCCTTTTTCATTTCCTATGTCTATCCCCACTCCCCATTTCCCTTGTCTTTTTCCAACTCAAAAACAAAGCTCATTATTTTTTTTATCTGTCCTTTTCTTCCCTCCTTGTACTGTTTTTTTAGGTGGTGTTTGAAGTTTGAGCTCTCTTTGAAGTTTCAAATCTCTAAGCTACCAATACATTTTATGTTTTTAAATTTTTTTAAGCTTACAAATTTAATTTTATTAGTAGCATATATTTTAATTTTCTCAATATATTTTTTCATATTAATTTTATTTTGAAATATGAAAAAATATTGTCATTTATATATGCTGAAAATTAATTAAGATATAATTAATTGTTAATATAGGCTATATATGAAAATATATAGTAGTTACAATAATATAAAAAAGCATATAATTTTTTTTAAAAAAATAATACTTTTGATAGCGCTTGCATCAAGTCAGATTTTTTTTTAATTTGTTGTAGCACTTGCATCAACAAGCGCTATGGCAAGCATTATTTTTCAAAAAAATAAAATACAAGTTGTAGTGCTTACGGAAGCACTACAAAATAAGTGCTATAGCTTCCATTTTCTGTAGTAGTGTCTAAAAAAACATATTTTAGATATTCACAATAATAGACTACTAGGATCAAGTCTTATCTTGATCGATTTCACTAAAAATTGGCCAACCAACAACCATCAAAAGTGTTTTTCCCCAAAAAAATTGAAAACAATATGGCAAAAGTACGGCATTCACAAATTTCAAATCGGCCCCATTGGACTAATTGAAAATTTGTTGATTTGGGTATACCAATTAAAAATTTAAGTATTTTAGTAATAATTAAATGGGATTTCGCTCATTATCTCACATATCAAACTCAAAAAGTGAAGTAGAAGCCTCCCATATATTTTCATGAGTTTTATAAGGTATTTTTAGTCAGAATCAATGTTTTTGACATCAGACTGGACTAGACAGTCCGACCGATCCTGCTGTCAATCGGAGTAGGCACCGACCCAGTTTTTGGAAAAGAGCCTTTTTACTGTGTTAAGCTATTTTGGACTAGAAAAAAAAAGCCATCTTTATGCCAAAAATTGCTTTTAAGTCAAAAGCCAGAATAGCTATACAAGAACCAAACTGTCTGATCTCTCCCCTTCTTTGTCTTCCTTAATGAGTCCACAGTCTCCAGCGACAAGAATGATGATGAAAAAAGAAAGAAAAAAAAAGAGGCAAGACTAAAGATAATGAAGAAGGAAAGTGGTGAACAAAACAAATAAAACATTTTAATCATAATTTTTGTTCCTTCTTCCATGTTATTATGGAGGTCGCGAGGACTAGTAATGCTAGTTAAAGAAGGAATGGCAGAGTTGAGTTCTGCTGTGCAGTGAGAAGGAAGAAAAAAAGGAAGTGATGCTTATCATGGACCCGGCTTCTCTCCTATTCCCTTTGCGTCCGCTGCCCTCATTTGCCATGAAATTGCGCTATTTTAGCTCAAAAACCTGAAGTAGAAACCTTTTTTTTTTTAAATAATATTCAACATCCTGAAGTATTTTTTCAATACCACTCAATTCCCTAAAATATTTTTTCAAGTTCTTAAAATAATTTTTTAATATTATACAGTGTCCTGAAGTATTTTTTTTAGTGTCAGTTAGTACTCTGAACTATTTTTGGTGCAATATTTTATAATGTTGGATGCACTAAAAATTAGTTCAGGATACTGGATAATATTTTACAATGTTGGATGCATGAAAAATTTTTTTGATCCACTTACCGCCATAAAATATTACTAAAAAAATACTTCAGGATTTTGAATATTGTTTTTTAAAAAAAACATTAGGTACTAACTGATACTAAAAAAATAGGAAAAATCCTATATAAAGACACTTGGAATAAGGAAATCTTATATAAAGTTGGTAAAATCCATAAATCTTTGACCCAATTTAGGATATGTAAATGTTGGCTGATTATCGATAATACCTCTACCCTTTGTCCAAAGAACAGAGCAGAAGGAAAGCCACTCATCGTCGCGCTCTCTCTCTTGTACCCTGAGCATTGTGAACGATGCCATGAGAGTTCTGTCGGCTTCCCTCTTCTGCAACAAATCCTCCGTCGTCATCTCTTCCTCGCCACATTAAGCATGCTGCTTCTGCTTCATCTTCACCGCCCTTTCAATTCCGCCTCCGCCTCGGCTCCTTCCTCTTTCTCCACCTCGCCGTTATTGATGTAATGGTTTACCCCACTCTTGATTTGAGGTAATGGTATTAATTTTTTCCACTAAAAAAAAAGATGATGCTTCCCTTGTCTTTTCTTGTATTCGCTGTATATATGTCTTGATTTGAATATAGGCGTGTAGGAAAATGGTGTTCAGTTGTGTTGGCCTTTAATTATGGTTTTCGTTCATGTCAAGTCCTTTTCGCCTCAACTGTTTCTTTCTTGTATCATCTTTCCTTGCAGGTTGTCAGGTAATTAAAAAGTCATAGAGACACATTGTGAGAGGCTAACTTTTTTTAAAATTTCAGGGTTATATAAGCTCTCTAGCTAGCTGGCGCTTTTAGTTGTTACTCTCATGTTAGGTCCTCATCATCTTATTGCTGGCCGAGACATGTATGTATTAAATTGATCATCACTGTCTCTTGAGCCCTTGAAAGCAAACCATGACCTCTCAGCATCATGAAAAAGAAAGCTTCTTTATCATCATCAGCTATTTCTTTCTTCCGTTTCTCTTCTGGGGCTCCCTTACCAAAACTTCGTTTCTTGTTTTTCCTTCTGTTTTCATCTTATCACTTTAAAGATATAGGGAGACCATTACAGTGTTTTCATCTGAAATTTAAATGGTTCACAAAGGATATTCACAATGGGTGTTCGATACAGAGGAGGTCATGCTAATAGGATATTGGTTCCTTATTTGTATTTGTATTATACAATAATCAAGAAATTCCTATGTTTTACAATGCTTTGAAACAGTTAGAAAACAAAATCTATTTATGGGTTTTATTAAACAAGAAGTAATATACTTTGGCACTATCTATTCCTTTTCTTTCTTCTCTGAACTAATGAGGTATGCAATAAAGATCCCTGCCTTTGTTATTATGCCAATTGCATATATGGTGGAGTGGGTTTATACGTTGCTAGGTCCTTATGGGATGAAAGTTCCACAGTTGACACCTTCAAGAGTAAGACTTTTGTCTTGCAGTAGAACTTTCAATTGCTCAAAAGCAAAGGATGGCATTAGCTATACACCCATCGTGACACTCCAGGTTCTAAAATGTTTAACAAAGTAATTTGATGCATGACTATCTTTCTCTGTAGAAATACATTTATGCCTCACTCAGATGCTTAAATGTCCATTGCTGGACAAATTCCAAAGGAACTTCAGTGGAGTTGCTATGTCTCTGTCATCTACATTCCTTATATTGTTCTTACTTTGAAAAGGATGAAAAAAATATAATTTAGAGCCCATAAATCTATTGGCGATGTTGAGTTAAAATTAACTTGCATATTATGAACTCAGCTATATGGTGTGGTTTTTAAAATGGTCTTTATGTGATGCACTAATCCAATCAATGATTGTATAGCCCTATTTGTTCATGAAAATTTAAATGGTGATAATGTGAGATTTCTTTGCAGGAGGGTCTGAAAAGGACTATTGAGTCATATCTACACATGAGAGCTGAAAAAGACGAACGTGGGCATTGTGCCAATTTGCTATCAGTCAATATGGGTGCTTCACTTCAAGTGTTTCCTCCTCATCAGAGTCACTCTCAGGTTTTTTTATGGCCTAATGGATAACTGGATGTTACTTCCATTTTTAGTGTCTCTTTACAATTGATTTGCATTCCTTGTTATGTTGAAAACAATTAAAAGGAGGATATAAGTTCAATAATTTGTGCTTGTGGGAGGGAATGTGTGGGTGTTTTCATTTAACTTTGTCTATTCTGTTGCTATAATAAGTCACAGAAATAGAATCTGACTTTTGAAGAACCAAGCAACATAGATCTGGGATCATCCTCAAAATGCAGCATGTTAGCTCCATTTGAGTATGTAGAACATGGGCAACCAAGGATTCCTCCCATTAGTGAATTCTGTTTTTTCCAATAATCAATTGAGTTATTTCTTCACCTTCTTTGTTTGATAAAAATTGATTTACTTTTATGTCTTCAAATTATATAATTTAACCCGTGCGAGTTGCACGGAATCATTAAGATTTAATAGTACTGTTCGTTTATATTCCAACTACATAGGTGATTCGTGATTTTATTTTGTATGAAAGGAGTTTGATTTGAGTAGAAAGTTACCGGTTGAATAAGAATATAGAAATATTTGGACGGGAATTAATTATGTTATTCTCCTTTATTTGGTGTCAATTTCATCAATATTCAGGAGCCGTAATGTTCTTATTCGAAGGCAAATTTGGAAATATTTTACACATCGGAGATTGCAGACTTAGCCCTGAGTGCCTGCAGAATTTACCTGAAAAGTATATTGGGAAGAAGGGAAAAGAACCACGGTGTCAACTTGATTGTGTTTTTTTAGACTGGATTTTTGGAAGTTTCTCTCCGGGGATGCCTACTAAGCATTCTGCAGTCCAAGAGGTACATTTTGATGCAATAGCAAATAGTTTATTTCTGCCTTCAGAATGAAATAGTTGTGTGTTAAGTATCTTTGGGAGTCCCAACTTTGCATATTCTAAGTTGAGCTCAAAAAAGCATTTTAATGACATCATTTTTAAAAATAATAATTGAATGACTTGATTCAAAAGGTGGAATAATTCAGGTGTTCTTCGTACATGCATGCGAAAATTTTTGCATGGAAGTAAAGCCAGCAGATTAATTGACTGATTTTCCCCATATTCCATTAAATCTCTGCTTGGTGTTAATGGCTTCAATTTACAGTCCTCCCTTGCCCCCACACACGATTTGCATATGCTGAAATTTAGAAATGTCATAATAGATAGGTTTCTAAATTCCTTTGTTCCATGTTTATTTTCTTTTTACATGCAGCAAATAGGCAATTCCAATTTTTATGTGGGTGCATATTCAGTGATGATTTCATCCCATAGTTTAACTTATGGCATTGTGAAGCAGGTTATTAACTGTATATGGAAGCATCACAATGCATTGACTGTCTATCTAGGCTATGACCTCCTTGGTCAGGAAGAAATCCTCGTTAATGTGTCTAAAACATTTGGAGCCAAGATATATGTTGATAAATCCAAAAACCTAGAATGTTTCCAGAATCTGACTCTTGCAGCACCTGAAATCCTTTTTGAAGATCCATCTTCTCGGTTCCATATATTTGATGGATCTCCAAGACTATATGAAAGAGCATGTGTAAAGCTTGTAGAGGCCAGGCGTAATCACCAGCCGGAGGCTCTCATAGTACGCCCTTCTGCACAGTGGTATGCTTGTGAAGACAAGTTCTCTGCAATTGAGAACGCTAGGAAAAAGAGAACGCATGAAGCCGTTAAGGATCAGTTTGGCGTTTGGCATGTCTGTTACTCAATGCACTCATCTAATTCATTTTTCAGCCTACATCATGGAGGATTACTGAAAGCTTTAAATTAAATAAGAGTGGTTGTATTATTTTGCAGAAGATGATGATCAAGGGAGATGATGGTATTGTGATGTTATTTATTACAGTATATTATTAGATTAGCTATATTCTTTTTTGTATATACCTGACCATATTTTTTTACCCCCATTAAAGGGAAGAGATTTAATTAAACCATATTACATGGATTAAATCTTTATATTGTAGAACGATAAAGATTTGGGTATGGCATATTGCTTAGGAAGTATGAAAATGAAGCGATGTTGCAATTATGGGCAGTTTGTTACAATTTGTTAACGGTTAACATTTTGGTTACAACATTGACGGTTCATCTTAATAAGGGTCAAGTAAGGATACCTGTGGATCAATAAAAAGTCAACATCTTAAGAACAAAATGATAAAGTAAAATAGTTCAAATCATTCAAAATTCAAATCCCTAAGAAGCAATAAGTTCAAGTTGGAAATCATTGAGTTGTGAATTCTAATCACAACAAAATTAACATGGATTTGGATTTTTGCAAGTCCTCCTAGTATGGCTAGCTTCATGACATCTTGCACAGTGGTAAATTTTCTTGTTTTGGAATTGTAATTCACGTCTTCTAATTCTTGGCTTTCCAGGGGGTCGACTGGTCTGAGGTGGTCCAAGCAAGGTTTGACCTAATATATTTTCCATCCTACAATCATTAATGTTTGGCATGTCAATTGTCACAACTGGAGTCATGCATCGGCTATAAATTTTTTCTTGAGATGCAATTTAATAGCATTCATGAACATAATCATATACATTGCCATGGGTAAGCTTGATTGCTGCACAAGCATGTGCGCACGGAATTCCTGACATTTGCCATGCTGCACAGCTACATTCATGTAAACCAAGATCAACCTCTAGGTCTCTATAAGCTATATGGACACAAACCCTATTCCCTCCATAATATACCGGATTCATTTGTCCAATTTTCCCCACATTTTCCCTTACTTTTAACTCTATGTTTGAACCTACCCCATTTCTCCACTTACGCATTGCCATAGCTGAGGCATACATTTTCTTAACTACCTTCTCTCGATATTCATGGATCAACTGGGCAACATTATGCCTTCTCTCATTTACCATCCACACATTAAATGACTCAGCAAGATTTGTTGTTATATTATCCCAACGTTTAAATGGAAATTGACTTAAAGCCCACTTATCAATGTCCCTATGATTCATAAGCCATTCAAATAAATGCGTAGAGAATTCTCTCATATCTTCCATAGCAACATTGAACTCATTTTTAAGCCTTGCATATGCGATATTACCAAGAAACTTTAGTGCTTCATCCTTGCTATGGGAACTTGTTCTTCTATTTCCTTTGTTTATTTTCATTAATTCTGCACTAAAGTTTTCCTTCACGTGCTGATAGCAAAATGCATGCCTCTTATGACCGAATATTGCTTGCACAGCTCCTATTATAGCATTGTGACGGTCTGAAACTATTGTGATCTCAATTGACCCTATTATTTGTTTAATCATGTATAAAAACCATCTCCAATCCTCCAATGTCTCCCCTTTCACAATAGCAATTGCAAATGGCAACAACTCATTGTCTGCATCATATGTAGAGGCTGATAGCAAGGTGCCCTTATATGGGCCACTTAAAAAAGTGCCATCTATATACAATACATGTCTTGCCCTGACTAAGAACCCCTCAATGCAACAACCATATGCTATAAAAACACGCTCAAATGTGTTATCCTCAAAAGCTACAAATTCAGCAACTGTTGTTAGATCAGTTTCCTTCAATCGTTGGCATAACCATGGTATAAGCATATAAGATTACTCTGGTCTACCCTGAATGTCTTCAAGTGCTTTTAATTTAGCAGCGTATGCCTGTTTATATGTTAAATTCACACCGTAATCTCTTTGCAATGTCTTTCTAATTTCACCAGGACGCTTGTCTATATGGGACCTCACCTCCTCAACAATAATAGATGATGTAAGAGTTGCCCTACCACTGTGGTTCACTTGAAGATTGTCCTGTGTATGATGAACATGCTCATTTTTAAACTGTGTCACACGGAGGAAAGGAGTGATCTTCCCCATCGCATTTGCTGTTATCTTCCAAGGACACCCTTCGATCTTACATTTCACAGACATCCTTTCCTTGCTGTTCCTTACAAATGTGTACTCAAAATTGTGAGCAATACTATATTTGTGCAATGCTTGCTTGAAAGCATTAGCATTTGTAAAGGTTTGCATTACTCCCGACAACTTTCCTTTCCACTTCAATGAGTTCAACTCAGGCACAGGTGTGGGTGTATTTTGTACTCCACACGGTAGGCTGCTAGGCCCTGCACCACCTTCATAAGTTATGCAGTTGCGACCATTTTCATAAGACACATGTTCAAATTCATTATCCAAATTGCTTGGAGCTTGAGAGCTTTGTTCGGGGCGACCAACGATTGTCTCAATGCTGCATTACATAACCCAGCTTTTGTTACCACGTTAACAATAATACTATAACAAATGACAACATGTTTTTTTTAAAAAAAAAGAACAACAAAATCACTTACATTTGTGGATTATCAATTGTTTCATGTAGATTGTCATTCCCTTTACATGCTATATACACATGCCCACTTCTTTCATTATAGTGAAAAAGGTTTACAAGTTCAGCATCATCAACAAGATCTACTAGAGTCTTCTTATCAAATGTCACAGTGTATTTTATCTCACTATTATCACAATTAATGCCAATACATAATGATATCATTACTCTCAATTCTTCAATTGTCATTCCCTGTCATATAGTTTTTACCCGTACACTGCCTCCATTATATTGAAATCTCCCTTCAACATTCTTCTGAAATTGTCCATCTATGTGAAAAGAATACAATAGTTCTTTTTTAGATGTTGATCCTGAAAAAGCCATTTTTGTGCCAACCTACATCAAACAAGACAACTTTCATTATCATGTAAAATCAATTATTACAGAACAACATACCGCTGACTCATGAAATTTGTAGTTCCTAACACAAGTCAATAAGTCATCTTCTTTCTTTTGACAATTAGGCCTGTGATTCCGTTGGATCCAATTCCTCCAGTTTTAATTAATCGGAGCTTCTTTATTTACTAAATAATAGCAAAGATTCTAGTACAGAACTTGGAGCCCGAATCAGAGTTCACACGATCACAAGTCATGAATTAGTAGGTTCCCATATAGAGCTTATTTATTGATTGTTTTGAGTTTTGTTTTTGCCCTTTTAACCTTTGCCCCATATTTCAACGTAGGTGGTAAACCATAGCCATATGCTGATGATGGGTTTTGTAAAGTGTGACATATGTAGATTCAACCAAAAAAAAATACATATGTAGAGATAGTAATTAGGATTTGAGCATTTCAACGAAAAAAAAATTAGGATTTGAGCACGCCACAGATTCTCGTATGCTACGCACTCAAGCAATATAGTACACCACGGATTCCCTGGGCGATTTCGTATTCAAGGATAATACACTATCTAATGAAAACAAAGATTAAGGAATGAAGATTTAACATTAGAACCAACTTACCGTATCCTTCTTTGCCAATTTTCTGAGGTCTTCAATGAATTTTCTGCTGTTAGGGTTCTTATGTAGTGCATAAACAATATAGTTCTGTCTCTAATTTTGCCTTTTCTTTTTAATAACTAAAGGATATAGAGGTAATTGGGCCCAATTTCTAAATTCCTAATTATGTCATATAACCTAATTAATAATATGTTAAGTTTAGTAACCCAAATTATAATTTGGGTAATTCAACTGTCTTTATATGGGATTTTCCCAAAAAAATACTTTAGGATACTGGATAATATTGAAAAATTATTTTAAGAACTTGAAAAAATATTTTAAGGAACTGACTGGTACTGAAAAAATACTTCAGGATGTTGAATAGTGTTTTTCAAAAAAAACTTCAGAGTACTTACTGTCACTAAAAAAATACTTCAGGATACTAGATAATATTGAAAATTCTTTTAAGGAACTGACTAGTATTGAAAAATATACTTCAGGATATTGAATATTGTTTTTCAAAAAAAAAATTCAGTGTACTGACTGGCAATAAAAAAATACCTCAGGATACTGGATAATATTGAAAAATTATTTTATGAACTTGAAAAAATATTTTATGTTGAATACTGTTTTTCAAAAAAAAAAAAGGTTTCCGCTTCAGGTTTTTACACCAAAATGGCACAATTTCATGGCAAAGGAGGGCAGTGGATGTTACGCCTTTATCTTATTTTCACCTTTTTCAGTGTATTTGAGGAAAATGATATGCGGTTCGGTGGGCAACATATGAATAGCATAAATATACTAATAATATGTGCATGATTATAGAAGTTCCCCATAGGGATTCATACATAATAATTACAAACCTTGTAGCTGCACAGGGCTTTAGGGTGTTTGAACTCATCTCAGTGAAACGAAGACATCTTCCTATCTTCGTTCCATCACTGCAATCCCCTCGTACAGTTCTCTTCTTTGTTCTCAGCATATCTTCTATCTCCTCTTGTCTAAATTGTTGGTAGGGGAGGTGAGATTTGAGAGAATCTTAGTAGGAAAATAATACCAATATGCATGCAAGATAAGTGCTTAATGCATGACATCCTTATATTACATAACTCATGCTCACACAATGACATATCTGCATGCTCAATGTTTCAAATGACTATGACCATAGCATAAATAGAAACAGAGCTTCAATCGTTCATATATGTTTCACATAAACAAGCAAAGCAATAACATACATCAATACACCAGCACAAATACCAAACACATGTAGGAGAGGTGAGTTCCCTACCTTAATCGCCCTTCCCTGATCCTTAAAGTGACTCCTCGAACTTCATGCCGCAACTTAGGCTATAAATCAGTCTTAAAATGTCAAATGTACAAGAATTAGGTTAAAACCCATTTGTGTACCATTTTAGGCACTTCCATAGTGTTTATAGTGGTTATATTAGGCTATTAATAAAACTTTACCAAAATGCCCCTGGGCACCCGGCCAGGCCCCGAAGTACCCCCGTCCAGCTATACTTTTCCCGAAATTTTAACATGGGCTATTCTGACATATTTTTTGCCAAAGAATCTATTTCCGGATTCGGAATTACCAAATTCACTTCTAAATGATAAAAATGCCCTTGACAGCCCCTATCTTAAGGTTTCAGGGGTGTTTTCATAATTATGCTTTTTCAGGCTTTTCTGAAAAAGTGATCAACTGTAACCCCACCTAATTTTCCCTTATGAACACAATGAAATCATCAAATCATTAAAAATCCAACTTTAAGCTCTATTTCTAACTCCACAAACTTGTTTCTTTCTACTCCTGAACACAATAAAATCATCAAATCATGGAATATTTGAACAATATTCTGGGGAAATTTTGGGTTTTTTGATTCTGACACTGCAGACGTGTTCAATTCTACTCCTAACCATTTTATTAACTATTTAATTAGGTTACAACTACCATTTAGACTAAATTTTGGCAATATAACCCTTAAGCCATCTCAATTCCAAAATTTAAAATCAAAGACAATCCAGCAAAATTTCACCGATTAAATCAAATAATATTTGAAGTTTAGGAAGTTACCGTAGATTCCCTCTGGATCTTCCCCTTTAGGCCGAAACCCTAGCTCTCTTGAATACCAAATTTGTTCTTCAAACACCTTGATCCACATAAAAGAGAAGCTTAGAGGAAAGATTATACATTTTATATACGAATTCATCGAAGAAATCGACCTACCTTATAAGTTTTCTTCCTCCTTCTCCCTCTAGAACTCAAAACTCTCTCTCTCTCTCTCTCTCTCTCTCTCTCTCTCTCTCTCTCTCTCGGAACACCATGGCTGCACAGTTGGAAGCTTGGGAGGGAAGAGAAAATGTTTTTATAACATTTACCTTTATCCTCTTTAATTGTTTAATTAACCAAAATTCCAAACTTTGACCTTTTTTTTTGTACATAAAGCCCACTTCACATGCAACTAATTCCCTCCCTCTTCTTGGTCCATGAAATCACACCTAGAGTTCTTCCATCAGCCCAAAATAAGTTGATCACAATTTATCTTATAATTACAACACTTGCCATCACATATTTTCCATTTTAGGATTTATTAGAAATTCTTGCAAATTTTTTGCCCAAACTTTGAAAAATCATAACTAAATTGTGGATATCATATCAAAGTGATTTTAAAGGCTATAGAACCCTTATTGAGTCTTGTTTCAAGAAAGAATATACACTTTAGCCAATTAAAATTCCTAGAATTAAATTCTTTGGATACTGTTCCAGAAACTTTCCAATTTTTCTAGGCTAACTTTAAAAATTTATAATTCTTTATATATAGCTTCAAATGATTCATATGACAATTTAAATTTTAGGATGTATACTTTCATCCTTTAAATTTTCATAATTTTTTCTCATCATTTGATCAACGAAATGCATTGCACAACAACACTGCCTCACTGGAAGCAATGAAACGACAAGCACTTGCAACTTCAATAAATTCTATTTTTGTATATAAATTTCCCATACTCTTTAATTCACCAATTTATTCCCTTTAATCCCTCAAAGATATAAGAAATATTAGGAAATAAATTTGAGACACCTACTAAACCGGAGCTTAGCAATTTACTTAATTTAGATTTATTCTCAAGCCTCTAATCCCAAAATTCGGGATAAACAGAGAGAAGCTGGTCCATTTATCATGCCAATTCTGCCATGATCACTTCGGGGAAATAAATTAATCTAATTAACAAGTCTTTTGCCCTTTTACCTTGCTTTTTATTTATTTTATTAATATTTTTTTATTGATTAACTTTTTTTATTATCATAACATCAGTGGCACAGGTCGAACCCATGAGGAGGGTGGAAGTGGTCTAAGGCCATTTCAATGACCACTATGCCACTAGGTGCTGGTCTTTATTGATTAAATTTAAAAGCATGTCACACATCTATTTTGGCAAGTTGCAACAATTTCAGTATGGATATATGGCTCTGATTATAAATACATATTTAATCATTATTTTATTAACTTTTTTATAATTTTTTACTTTTTAAATAATTATCTCATATTCTTTTTTCTATTTAATTTAACTAGAGTTTACACCGTTAATTAAGTTTATGGGGCAGTAACACCATTAAATATGCTTATATAGATGCTGATTGGACAAGATGAGGCGAAAAATTTAATTTTAAACTCATTTATAAAAGCTTCTATATAATCAAAAAAAGAGAAAATAGCCATTTCCACTTCATCATTTTCGCTGAAACAAGAAAAAAAAATCAACTCACAAAAAACTAGTTCATTGATCTATTTCCGACCATCAAACGCCTCTAGTCTAACCCATCTAATAAGTTCTAGAAAGCTTAAGAGAGAGAATGTTGTAGAGTCAACTTTGACATAATTTCCAAAGAACAACACAGAACAATGCCGTAAAAGAAGGAGAGCACACACAAGAATCCCCATTAAGCCTCCATTTAAATAAAACGTTGTGTTTTGTTTCATTAAAAAAAATCCCAGCCTCTATTCTCATAGCATCTGCCCTCACACTTATAGTTTCCATTCAGCGCCATAAATGGTATGTTTTACCTCCAAAAAACTATGTAGATCTTTATGGCAAATTTATTTCCTTTAATAGAGATGGAAATTCTTCATTTTGCCTCCAAAAAATTTACAAGTTGCAGAGGTGCAATTGAAGAAATCCTCAGAAAAACTCTTAGGTGGTTTTTACTTTAGTACATCGAGTTCTTCATCAGTTAAGTATCTCTATTTTTAATTAGTTTGTAAGCCTCACTTTTCAATTTTTTATTGATTTCTTGTTGTCATCGCTTAACATAGAAAATAAAAATTGGGTTCAATGGAAATTTTTTATTGGTTGCTTCTGCTAGCTATTTTGCCTAATTAAACAAGTTTGATTTCATTTCTTTTGTTCTCTTTATGTATCTGTTTTTCAATATATATAGTTTTTGTTAAGTCATAATATTCATGTTATACATTGCTTACTATGTTTCAGGTGTCTCTTTTTTTTGGTTATCTCCTATAGCATTAAGTAATGGATATAAACCTGACTCCTATAATTGTTCTTGAATTTGATAGTATAGAAGAGGCATGACAATATTGGGTTACTTATGGTAGAAGAATTGGATTTGGTGTTCGAAAAGAAAATTCTAATAAGAGCAGGAAAGATGGTTCTATCACATATTATATATATGTTTGTCACAAAGAGGGTGTGAGAAAACCAAATAAAAGAGATTCTGAAACTAAGAAGCCTCGACAAGAAATAAGAACAGGGTTTAAAGCCTGAATTATAGTTAAAAAAGTGAATGGAAGGTGTAGAATTTTGGGAAAATCCCTCAAAAAGAACTTTTAAATTACTAAAAGATGGAAAGGTGCGTGGAAATATAATATCCCTGATCAGTGCGAGTACGTTAACTGGAACATTAGAATTGAATGTAAAATGACAGATTTAGCCCTTTGATAAAAGAAAAGAAGATGATGACAAAAGAAGGTGACGCGATACAGGGTGAGCGTCAGCGTGCTGGAACGTAAGTAGAGGCGATACAAACAGGATTGAGGTATGTACTTTATTGAGTCAACAATGTTCTTCCCCGCGTGGTCGAGCTGAAGCAAAACCATTTTCGAATGCATTTGGGTAGGAAACTTTGTCGGGTATTTGGGTTTGAAGGATGTGAATGTTGATGAGTGGTATGAGGAAAAACGTAGAAGCTGTGTGAAGCGGGGAGGAGGTTCGGGTGGTTAATGACGAGCAGTTTCAGGGTTATGGTTGAAGAGAAAAAATGGGGTGGATTTTGTAAGAAATTAATAATATGAACTTGAAAAACCCTAATATAGATTTGTGAAAGATTGAGGTACCCATTTAGTTTTGTTTTTGTGAAGTAACAGAGCGTTATTTATTTGTTGCAGGTTGCGCAAAAAAATGGATGGTAATATTGGTTCTAGCTGTGGAAAGGAGTTGTTTTGTTATTTTCACGTAGGGGAAATTTGAACGTAATAATGACGGTGAAGTTAAATATATCGGAGGCAGTGTGAGGGTAAAGGTACTAAAAGATGGGATAAGAGTGGAAGATTTAAGAGAAATTATATCAACATTGACAGGTCACGAAGGGAGCAGTTGTGACATTAAATACACAGTAAAGTTTGTTGAGAGGACATTAATTGACCTTGACAATGATGAAATTGAAAACCTATTTCGGTTCAATGAAAGCAGTGCGCATGTGTTTGTAGCCCATATAGAGAATGGCAATGAATCCTTGCCAATGAATGATGCATATCTGTAAGTTCGTAATATTTTGTTCATTCCCCAGCTGATAATAAGTTATAAAGTGTTGTAATTGTTATATGCAGGAGCCAGAGATTATTGGAACGGTCACCGGAAGCAGAGGAATCTCCCATGACACATGGCAATGATCTTCAGGCTGTGTCATTTGAAATTGGTGGTGGGTGTATAACTTATGAGATAGAACAGAAAAATTTTAGTGACACAAGCTATTTGAAATGGTCAGGAGTAATTTCTGGGGTCGGGCAGAATTTTCCTCATGCCGATGCATTAAGAGAAGCCTTGTACAAGTATAGCATTGCCCACAAGTTTATGTATAAATATGATAGGAATAGCAAGGACAAGATGTATGTCAAGAGTAAAGTATAGGGTTGTCCTTGGAAATTATGTGCATCTGTAGTGGGCAAGAGTTCTGGAATAATGTGTGTGACAAAATTCATAAAAGATCATGTTCATTCAGCTCAAGATCATTTGCAAGTGAGGGGCCATGGTGCAAGATCTACTTTGACATCATCCATAATAATCGACGAGATTAGGAATCATACCGAGAAGCGTCCAACTGAGATTATGAAGACATTGTAAAGGGAGTATGGTCTAAAGCTAACATATAAACAGGCATATAGGGCAAAGGAAAGGGCAATGGAAGACATACACGGAAGACCGGAACAATCATACATGTTAATCCCATGGATATGCCAAAGGTTGAAGGAAACTGATGGTAATACAGTTGCTGAATGGGGAGTACATGGTTGCAGGTTTGAAAGTGTGTTCATTGCATATGGTTCATGTATACAGGGTTTCATGGGGGGTGCAAGACATATACTATATGTTGATGGAACTCATTTAAGTGGGCCTTATAAGGGGACTCTACTTGCAGCTTCAGCCTATGATGCGGATAATGAGATGTTGCCGTTTGCCATAGCAATTATGAAGGGAGAGACACTGGACGATTGGACTTGGTTCATGCATATGATTAAAAGAATTGTTGGTTCCATGGAGTTGACAATTGTGTCAGATCGTCATAATGGCATAATAGGTGCTGTGGTAGCAATATTTGGAGGGCATCGTCATGCATTCTGTTATAGACATGTGAAAGAAAACTTCAATGCAGAGATTCTGAAAATAAACAAGGGCAAGAGAAAGACTAGTACCTAGTCAAAGGAAGATGCACTGATGCTTCTTGACAAGATTGTATATGCAAGGCGTGTGGATGACTTTGATAAAGCAATGGAAAAGATGCGGGAGCACTGTCAAGAGTTATATGAATGGATTAATAATCATGGTGATGTTGATAGGTGGGCTCTTAGCAAGTTCCCATACAAACGATAGGACAACATAACAACCAATATCGCAGAGTCATTCAATGCATGGATGGTGAAGGAGAGGCAGTATAGTGTAACCCAACTAATTCATGCACATCGTGAGAAAGTAGCAAAGAAGATGCATGCCTCTTATGTGGCAATGACCAAGTGGAAGAATTGTGTTGGGCCAAATATATATGCAAAGGTAATGGCAAATGTGAGTGGATGTGAGCATATGGGGTGTGAAGATTATGGGCAGGGTAGATTCAGTGTGCATACAGGACGTGGAGACCATGGGGTTGACTTGCGATCACGGCAATGTAGTTGTGGGGCATGGCAGATGAGTGGGATTCCATGCACACATGCGTGTGCAGCGGTAAAGGTTGTGCACGACAACATCTACGACTATGTTGATGATTGTTTTAAGATAAAAGCTCAGCAACAGATCTACCACTAAAGCATGATTCCAGTTGTAACAATAGACATGCCTAACCTCAATGATTATAGGCATTATAACATGGAAAACATGTCTGAAGCTATGTCGCTCCACCCTCCAATCACAAGTCGACCTCCTGGAAGACCAAGAGTAAGGAGGCAGGAATCACAGTTCCAAAATAGAAAGATCTACAATTGTACACGGTGCCATGAAGCAGGACACACAAGAAGGACGTGCAAAAATCCCAACCCTTCTTGAACTCTAATGATCATCTTTGATTCTTCATCTTTTTTGTTGTATATATGTTTTGGTTTGACCCTTCAATGGTTTTTGGAATGAAGGGATGGGGTGTATGGGAAGCAGTTTTTACATGTAATATATGCAGTGTGGTGTCATGTTAGTGACAAAAAAACATTAAGAAGCAGTAAGATCTTAATGTCCTGTTGTCACTGAAAGTTTATGTACCTATCCACTGCTTTTGTACAGAACTATAGTGTTGATTATGTACAGTCTGACAACTATTTCTCAAGTTGTAATCAATATGGAAATACAAATGTATAGTTTATTAGACTGCTGTGTCTTATCTAGTTTTTATCAATATAGTTTGTTGGAATGTTGTTGCTGTGTAGGAATGAATATGAAGATGGAGTATTGTTTTATGTAATGTATGGAGTGTCATGTCAGTGACAAAAATATATCATGACTATGTCATATTGTCATTGAAAGTTTATTTACCTAATTACTGTTTTGTACTGAACTATTTCATTGATTCCGTATATTTTGGCAAGTAATTATGTACTTTGAATCAATATGCGAATACATATGTATATAGTTTGTTGTACTGCTATATGTTCTCTACTTTTAATCAGTATAGTTTGTTGGTATAGTTTGTTGGAATGCTGATGCTGTGTAGAAATGAATATGAACAAGTTTGATGTGATATTAAAAAACTGTAATAGTAATAGTAGATTGATAATATATAACATGCGGCTTGTGAAAATGGTATATCAGCTGGGAATTTGGAAACCAAGCACAGAAACTAGTAAATTAACACTCATATGCAATGATGGTAACCCATGTTCACTGTAAGTAGTAAGAAGGACGTTATTTGTCCAATTTTGTATATAACTCGAGTGACACAGGTGAGACTCGAGTGGGCCGTTATGCAAAACTGGCCACTTCATGTGGTAACTTGCGAAGCTTGTGTTCCTAACTCGAGTGGTGTAATAGAACTCGAGTTATTGATTAAAATTGTTTCCTCAAACCATACCGACTACATCAGTGGGCAGTGACCGCGTCGAGTTTCTCTTGGGAATTAGTATTGATTAACAAAAGTACTCTAATATTGTCCCCCAGGTTCATGATGACAAAAGTTATACAATTTCGACAGACTAAGGTTTATGTTACTTAATTACAGAATGATCAAACCAGAAATATATTCATCAGGCACCATGCAACACATTAACCCATGAAACAGAATCAACATTGTCATTGCAATTATAGGCCATCACACCATCATCATTATGTAGCAGACAACATGACTATCAGTAACACATGAACCATGAAGAATACATTATACGCAAAAGCAATGCTCTCTACTCGGGCTCATACTATGAATATGTCTCACGGTCATATCTCCCCCTTGTTGTCGTCATCTGGAAGGGTAAAGGTTGTACATAAATTGAAGGTTGTAAAGGAAGAGGGTGGAATGCGAAGAGGAGCTACTGGTGGAATAGGGTCTGTGTCAGTGGTAGAACAAGGTGGTGTATAGGGTGTAACTGCAGTGACAGGTTCAATGGGGGCAGAGGTTTGATTATGGGAGTCAGAGCATGTACGAGGGGGGTCCTATGTGGGATTGGTACCTGAGGGCACAGAACTGGATTGTGGAATACCTTATGGGTCCTGAGGGATGGGAAGCTTAGAGAGTGTGGTAGGATCCGGGGGTGTCAACATAACATGGCTTGAAGAAGGAGCACATAGAGCATTTTGAGTGACTAAGTTTGCAGGAGTTGTAGATGATGGTGTAGATGGAACAGGTGTAGCATTACACTATGACGGCATATCAGAAGGAGGAAAGTTGAAGTGATATCTGAGGACAGCTTCATAAGTATCAAGGCGATGATTAAATTCCCTCAACTGCTGAGTATGAGCATCTTGCATTTGAAATAGCCTCTCGAAGTTGTCATTAATGCCAATAACCAGACGTTTAACATGATGGTCAACTATTTCGACCAGATAGGCAATTGAGACCTTTATGTGGTCTGTGGTTGTCTTCATTGCATCCTGGATGTAGTTCTGAATTGTGGCTGCCATGAATGAGGGTCCAAGAGACCCAGATCTTGATGATTGTCCCTCATCCACTTTGGGTCTCTCAGATTCCATTTCCTTCCTTTTCTTTGTTGTTATACTTGTAGAAGCACCCACTGGGAGCTTAATATTCATTCTGCTCAGGTGAATGCTGTCAAACCTTGGAATACGAACAATTTTCTCATTAGGTTCGAGGTACCAAATGTTGTGCAGCGTCAAAAAGTGAGAGATCAGTTGGGGAAACGGTAGAGGGATACTCCTTGTGGAAGACTTCCTGTATCTGTTTATTTCATTGTAAATGTGTTGCCCTATGTTCCTCTGTTCTTTAGATAGAATTGAGGCCATCAGCTAGTAATCTTGTCCCACGAAGTGAGTGAAATTGTTGGACTTGTTGACAATAGATCATAAGTATATGTACCACACAATTCGATGTACATCACTCAACGAGCTAGGTTTGAAAGTTAAAGTTTTACTTCCACCCATTGGCTTCAGAATCTCACATATTTCTACATCACTGAATTCTTTAACAGGCCCTGTTGGAGGATTGTCTATGCCAAGCTAAGTGTTAATCAATGCAAGAGATAGTTGGATCTTTTGGCCCCTAACAGTTGACTCTAATCTTTCTTCTATCAGTTCGCCCACCTCATCACAAACCTCAACCACCTCCAAGTTACAGTAGAAGTGCCTGACTACAGAGGGACTATATGACATTTTGATGGTTAACTAAGGTTCATAGTACTGAAACCAAGTGTACAGATCTAAAGCGAGTGTTTCCTTAATATGTTGTAGATCCAGATAAACAATAGGATAGAATAATCTATGAGCGAAATCATCGTCATACCTGCTCTTATCATTAGCCTCTAGTGACTCTGAATTGAAATCTGGTGGTGGTCCCAGAAGCTCATCGTCCAGTTCAGGAGGTACATTACACTTTGCTTTTTTATTTGAAGTTGATGCACCCCCATATCTGGATTTTATGGGTGCATGCAATATCTGATCAACCAATTGAGTCACAAGCTTCGTTATCTTTTGTTCTAAGTCTTCTTCTGTTTTATCTGTCGAGGTTGAGGCCAAATGTTCTGTAGGCACTGACACAACTAGGTCCTTCGAAATGGGAGAGGCAACTTTTAGCCGTTTCTGCTGTGATTCTACTATCACAACCCCCTGTGACCTGCTCGGTTGTTCTGGTGGAAGTTGCTCCTAAACTTTTGGCCGAGGCTTCCTCGGTTGTTTCAATGGCTTACTCCCTTTGGATGGCAACTTCTGTGAATCACGAGATTCTTTCTTGCCACTGTCGAAGCCCTTCGTACGCACCATTGCACCAGATGCAAAAATGACAGAGTGCGATGCTAGGGCTAGTCCAAACTGTGCTTGTTGAATCACTCAGGGTTACGGGGAATAGAGCTTTAATGGCACGGTTGTTTGAACGCTATTTACAGTTACATAGAACTCAATTGACTAATAGTACACTTCTCGTCAGTTAACTCGAGGGCTATCGAAGTCGGAGGTCGAGTGGAGTGAACAGAAATGTGTGGGGATTGAGGGATTTAAAGTATGCAAGCCTGATTAACTCGAGTTATAGTTCATCCACTAACGTATTCCCCTTTTTGTTCCTGATTTTCCAGTTACCCTCTAGTGATCATATTAACTCGAGTTGTAAATGGTTCACTCGAGTCAAACCGTGGATTGACAGCACGTGGTAACTGGAGTGAGTTTTATTCAACTCGAGTTCTGCGTATGTTGATAGGATAACTGGCTGGTTACCCTTCAGCGATGTGTACAACTCGAGTGAGCTTTTAACCAACTCGAGTCCACACGTGCATTTAACACAATATCGCACTGGAGTGAGGCTTGAACAACTCGAGTGAGCTTCTCGTACACACCATAACTCTTCGGTTACCCTCCAGTAAAGTTTATAACTCGAGTGATATATGGGCCAACTCAAGTCCACATGTGGATTTAACATAGTATCGTACTGGAGTAAGTCTTGAACAACTCGAGTTCTGTTCTCGTACACACCTTAACTCTTCGGTTACCCTCCAGTGCTGAGGAAAACTCGAGTATAAATTCCATGACACTCGAGTTACATGTTTCCATTAACAGGATCTTATTTCTATTCTATTAGCCCAGACTGATATCATATTCATAACAAGATCATACCTTTTCCTCAGCAAAGAAAGTTTGAATAAACAGTCTGTAGGATCAATAGCCATGGCCCTGGTTTTCCCACAAGACGTTTGATGTGATTTAAAGTTGTGTAAATAAAAACACCATTGTCATCCCATCCTCCACTTGTGGAACGGATTGTCTCAAGCAGGGTACATTGATGCACAAACAACACACTTTACACAGGCTATATGAATATTAGCAAGAACTATCATCTGCTGAACATCATATATAACCACCTCATTAATCACGAGTTCAATGTGCACTTACATTGGGTTACATTAACACAGATGTTTTTAGTGGCATAGATGCTGTGGTCAAGTATGTGTTAGAAGGTCATGATCACTAATCTTGTTGGTGGCATAGATGCTATGGTCAAGTATGTTTTAGAAGGTCATGATACCAGATGTTTTTGGTGGCATAGCTACTGTGGTCAAGTATGTTTTAGAAGGTCATGATAGCAGATGTTTTTGGTGGCATAGCTGCTGTGGTCAAGTATGTTTTAGAAGGTCATGATCACTAATCTTGTTGGTGGCATAGATGCTATGGTCAAGTATGTTTTAGAAGGTCATGATAGTAGGTGTTTTTGGTGGCATAGCTGCTGTGGTCAAGTATGTTTTAGAAGGTCATGATACCAGATGTTTATGGATTGCATTCCGTCCCAGACTTCCTATCCTTATGTCAGCACCAGATGTCATTGGGTTAATGTAATTGCTTGTTGTACCTCTCATTATGTGACTACTTAACTGGAGCGTGTTATTTTAAACTCAGGCTTGGTGCATCTTGACACTATAGGTGCTCTGGATATAATATGACCTTCAGTTCATTAAACGTTACATGCAACAGAACAGACTGACATGACTATTTTCAGTTACGAAGGTGAAGCACTCTGGTAACCGCCAACGAACCCACGACATCAAAAGCCGTACACCACAATCAACCAATCAACACAACCGCCACGTTCCACCCACCACCACCAACTAAACTAAAACACACGATAAAATAAAACGGCTACGCTTGGTCGTGCAATAAAAACTACAAATATTCCACACACCCAATTATTGAGGGCACAGGCAACTAAACAGTCTTGCAGGAACAAACACGCACAAACATGGCTAACTTCCCACCATACCAATCCAGACATAGAAGAACGACCACTAATAATGACTCACCGCTTCTGAAGCTTCCGCAAACAATTTTAATAGAACTGATGAGCAACATAGCATCATCAAGTTTGAAAGACTATTATCACTTCAAGAATTCATACCGCATCCTAAGGATAGCAGGAAATTCAATAGAATTCTTTAAGAACGTGCCACTGGATAACTATGATCATCTAGGATGGACAAGAAGCGATCAAGAGATTCATTTCCTGCTAACATGTTTCCATAAGGGTAATCCATTTAGTCTATTCATTTGAGGGCTTAAATACTACACCAGAACAGCAGATCCAGGAGATAAAAGACTGTCACAAATACGGGAGGCTGCAGTCCTAAACAACTGTGATACAAGTTTCTCATTTGCTATATTAGTGCTTGCAAAATGGAGTAAGTTTAAGGGCACACCAGAAGGGAACAAAGCAATAGACAGACTTGAAGTCATTATCGACTCAGGCCAAATATCTTCAATTAAAGAGCGAGTGACACGACACCTACAATCAATGAACTGGGGACTGAACAGGAACATATTTGACCGTCCCAAACATAGATTCTGTGAGAATCAACCATGCCATGCCGGATACAGAAACTGCATATACGACACAGAAGTAAGCTGGCTGACCACATAATGAACGAACTAGAAGGACCGAATGTTCAACCACAGGCGATTAAAGGAATTGACGCATGGGAGGAGGAAGAAATGAATGAGGCAGTCGACAACGATGAAGACGTTAATCTAGATGCTTAGACGATGGTAGTTGCCACGTTTTTTATTAAGTCTCGTAACATGCAGTTCAGCAAATAATTAATTTTAGAGTCAATGTTTCAAAGACTTCGTCCATGCGTTAGGTACATTGCTTATATAGTTTTCCTTTTTTTTTGCTACGGACTCCAAGTATCACGAATTACATGTTGCTTTTTGCACATGACGTATGCACATTTAACAACAACAAACACACTCACTATCGGGTTACCCTCCAGTGATGACGACAACCCAAGTTCTAAAACAGACAACTCGAGTGAGCTTCGTAAGTCATCCGAGAACGCTATCGAGTGACCTTCTGCGCAACTCGAGTTGGGTGCCTCTTCTCACAATCACCATCGGGATACCCTCCAGTGATGACGACAACTCGAGTTGGTAATCGGACCACTCGAGTGAGCTTCGTAAGTCATCCGAGAACGCTGTCGAGTGACCTTCTGCGCAACTCGAGTTGGGTGCCTCTTCTCACAATCACCATCGAGTTACCCTCCAGTGATGACAACAACTTGAGTTAGTAATTGGACCACTCGAGTGAGCTTCGTAAGTCATCCGAGAACGCTGTCGAGTCACCTTCTGCGCAACTCGAGTTGGGTGCCTCTTCTAACAATCACCATCGGGTTACCTTCCAATGATGACGACAACCCGAGTTCTAAAATGGACAACTCGACTGAGCTTCGTAAGTCATCCGAGAACGCTGTCGAGTGACCTTCTACGCAACTGGAGTTGGGTGCCTCTTCTCACAATCACCAGCGGGTTACCCTCCAGTGATAACGACAACTTGAGTTGGTAATCGGACCACTCGAGTGAGCTTCGTAAGTCATCCAAGAACGCTATCGAGTGACCTTCTGCGCAACTCGAGTTGGGTGCCTCTTCTCACAATCACCAGCGGGTTACCCTCCAGTAATGACGACAACTTGAGTTGGTAATCGGACCACTCGAGTGAGCTTCGTAAGTCATCCGAGAACACTATCGAGTGACCTTCTGCGCAACTGGAGTTGGGTGCCTCTTCTCACAATCACCATCGGGTTACCCTCCAGTGATGATGACAACTCGAGTTGGTAATCGGACCACTCGAGTGAGCTTCATAAGTCATCCGAGAACGCTGTCGAGTGACCTTTTACGCAACTCGAGTTGGGTGCCTCTTCTAACAATCACCATCGGGTTACCCTCCAGTGATGACGACAACCCGTGTTCTAAAACGGACAACTCGAGTGAGCTTCGTAAGTCATCCGAGAACACCGTCGAGTGACCTTCTACGCAACTCGAGTTGGGTGCCTCTTCTCACAATCACCAGTGGGTTACCCTCCAGTGATGCCAGAACTTGAGTTGCTAATTGGACAACTCGAGTCCGTACTCGTAAGTCTTGACAAAAGCACTGTCTGGAAACCGTCCAATTATGCAAGTAACTCGAGTTGTAATCCTCAAGTCGAGTGGAGATAGGGAAAGCAACGCAAGGCTCTAAACAATAACTCACTTGTTACCGTCCAGTGCTGATATCAACTCGACTGCTCAATGGCCATCTTGACTGAGACACCAAAGCACTGTCTAGGTAACATCAATCAATGACCGCGCTATAGTGTATATGCCTATGGATTTGTTTCCGCCAGTATTAATTAGAGTAATGGTAGTTGGAAATGGAAGTGTCACACTTGGTTAGCAGGGTGTATTGACTGGACACAATCATTATGTAATATGTTGCCTATGGATTTGTTTCCGCCAGTATTAATCAGAGTAATGGCAGTTGGAAATGGAAGTGTCACACTTGGTTAGCCGGGTGTATTGACTGGACACAATCATTATGTAATATGTTGCCTATGGATTTGTTGCCGCTAGTATTAATCAGAGTAATGGCAGTTGGAAATGGAAGTGTCACACTTGGTTAGCAGGGTGTATTGACTGGACACAATCATTATGTAATGTGCATCATCATTGTTGACTATGGATTGTTAGCAGTGCTGATCAGATTATTGGCTGTTGGAAATGGAAGTGGCACACGTGCGTAGTATCCTTATGTAATGTGTGCATCATTCAACCCTAAATAGCATATTATTCATTGTGCCTCATTACATCAGCCCTTTGTGTTAGGGATATTAGTTCTTTTAAAAAATTTTTTAACCTGCCCCTCATGGCAAAGACATAGTTACATTGCGACAGATGAACACAGATATTGTTGGCATACAAGTATGTTTTAAAAGGTCATGATAGAGGAGTGAACTGGGAAACATTGCATCGTGCAATTGCAACATATATGTCATTAATGTACCTTAAATTGCATCACTTTGTCAGTGCACTGTACTGTACATTATGCTATGACGTTAACAATAGTTTACATGGACAAGTGTTGACATTACTATATCGTGGGAACATAACCTAAGCACGTCTTTTGCTGTACTTTTCTCCAGAGGGAATGAGGGCCAGAGCTGTGTCCTGCTTTAAATTCAGCGGATGATTAACTAACCACCACATAATGTCACTCCGCAATTGCTGAATTTGTTCCTGCAAATAAGTAATTCCCTCAGTGTCAAGTTCAATAGAAACCATAATGGAAATCACAAGTAAATAAGAATGCGTACAGACGGAAATCTAGACCACTTACATTTTCATAATGGAAATCACCTTCCGGGGTCCACTGGCTCAACCAAATAATAACATGAACACCACAGTCCCTCTTGTACTCTCACCCACATGAAAACATTGTGTTACTTAACGAAACAATGCAAGCTAA
The DNA here is from genome assembly GCA_963210345.1 of Inga oerstediana. Lineage (NCBI taxonomy): Eukaryota > Viridiplantae > Streptophyta > Magnoliopsida > Fabales > Fabaceae > Inga > Inga oerstediana. The sequence continues at coordinate 61,559,842 of OY723401.1, read as the reverse complement.
ATTGTAAGAGGCAAATGTGAAGAAGCTTACAGATTATTCTGTTGCATAACAGGAGGCCACACAATATCTGACATCTTCTTCTTCCCAGCCAGATGAGGTTTAACAATGTGCATGATGTCAACGAACCTATCTCTCTGAAAAAACAACATTTATGCGTCTTACGATGTGGGTCAACTAAAATACACCACCTCAACTACAGCAGTGGAGTCAGGAGAACTTACAATTAAGTTTAACACAAAGATGTAATCATCTGTCACGCCACCCTTCCTCATAGTCTTCTTTCTGACTAGATCAGGCTTCATTGAGTCCAGCACGTAGAAGGTCATAGTCTTTGTCTCTAACGCAACATAGAACCAGTGGCCACGGACAAGTGCCGGACCCATTATCAACTCACAGTTGCCTATATTGTAACCGACGGTTTTGGGAGAGAATTCTTTACTCGCGGAAGACACTTTCCACCATATTGGGTTGCCTACCAACTTTGTCTACATAAAAACACATAGTCCTGAGTAATGTGCACATAATATAGTGAAATAAAATGTTGTTCCACTACACAACAAATAAGTAATTACCATGAACCATGCATCAAAAATATGGCGCTTCGGCTGTCCTCCCTCCAGGTTGAAGTGATACATTAAAGCCTTAGACACAAACGACATCACCTACAGCAGCAAATAAACCATTGCATCAACTACAAATAAAATTCACCATAACTTAATGAAACCATTCTCCACGTAAGCCGTTATCCATACATACCGTATTACTTAGTCTTTGAATTCCCCCTAGCATATACAACTGGTCTCGACACAGTTCTTCATCCAAAATCTGAACCAACGACCTACAAAAACATTTCAAATGCAATGGCAGTTAGTTCATCGCTTCCGGTGTTGTGGTAATATACTAACTACATAACAGTCATTCAATCACATGACATATATACTTACACTTCAGCCTCAGCACCTCTGGCCATTGTGGAAACTATGTTGAACAACGTTTTCTGATCATGCGTTGGCGTCTTCCTTTTTCGACTCCCATCCAACTGTATAAATGGACATGTCATCGCTTGCAGTGGCTGCCTCTTTGATCTCCGCAGTTGTTGAGGCCTCTGAATTACATAGTCATCCGTGGGGACTTTTTCCGCCACCTGAGTTGCCTCTGCATCATCATCTTCATCGCCATCAACATGATCACGTTCTGCGTCTGCATCATCAGAATCTAAGTCGTGAGAAGCATCTATCGCATCATCATCATCCTCATCTGTATGTTCCTCATCTACTGTCACACCAGGGCCGTCTTGTTGTGCTTTGTCCCTGGCCTCTCGTGCCAGCTGGACATTGAGAAACTCCTACACCACCATGTTTACAAGTCTGTTTCGATTTTCATCGATAACTTTGACCAACCGCACATAGACCTCCTTCAATTCCTGCAGTGACAGCATAACTTAATTTGTCAATTACATGATTAAATCGTTGTTGCATTTTAAATTAGCTTCCACAGACAAATATTGGGTCTAAATATGGGACATTATCTGTGTCCTCATTCCCTGCCCTAACTTCAAAGCCTTTTCCTTTATACAAAATGCCCATATTGCTCGTCCTCTCAGTCTTCACCATTTCGTTGATCTTTTCCTTTTTCCAAAATTCAATCGGTGTGGTGGACTGTTGGCGAACACTTTGTTTCAAAGGGAAATTTTCCCCAAAGAACAACTGCACCATAGAAAATATATGGATCATTATTTTCAGCTTGAATGATACCTACACTTTTAATGTAAACAGTGACATACCAGGAGTAAGTACAGGCAACTACCCACGTTGCTGCTCCCTTCCCTTTTCTTCTTCTCCCTGTACTCTTTCACATAATCACTCATTTCCTTCCACAAGTCTTTCATCATGTATGTTGCCCAGTCATAATGTTGAAAACGGTCTATTATGCACAACATAACCCTCAACATCCTGTCACTTATGAGCCCACTAGAGGTAGGGCATAACAAAGTCCCTAAACTATACAGCACAAACATAAACTCAAATTTATCGCCAGCTGTCCCAGATTTTATGTGCTTTAGAATGTCCGTATATCTCTTCTTCCCATACTCCCTCTTCAACCGCTGATATCTTTTATCCGAATCCTCCACATCCACTTCACTTCCTCCCCTGAATCAGGTATACCGAGCAACTTGTGCACATCTGATGCTTCTATTTCTTTTGTCTTCCCCCTAATCCTGAATTGATGTGTTGCTGGGTCATATGCTCTCAGCATGGATACGATGAGGTCACGGGGGAGTCTGTCCAATTGCACCTTCAATAAATTTCCAAATCCTATTCTCTTAACCCTCTCCTTCAAATCTTCATTACCATTCACAAACTGCACCAGCGATGTAAATCCTCCCAGTGAGCAGTGGGTATGAAATGGCAGTTCCTTTTACTTCATCTTCCTTTTCGGCCGTCCTTCCTTAGCTTTATCATTGTACTCCTTCTTCTTCGCCTCTAGCAACTCACGCCATGCCTTCCCTGCCGACCTACTTTCATCTGCCATCCTTCTCTTCTTCTCCCCTAACTTGGCCACATACTCATTTCTAAACACCATAAACCCACTCATCACTGGTTTACTCTGTTCACCATCGCCCTTTACTGCCTCAGACTTTTCACTTTCTCTCGTTACTTCTCTACTCTTGACACTTTTTGCCTTTACTTGTTCTGCCTTTGATGTCTCACCTTTGTGTCCCACCATCTCCTTTTACCTGCACAAAATTCAGTTTACACTCATCAACTATGGATTTCACCACATTTAATAACATTTTTTTTCGTACATGACAAGTTAACACATCTAAGTTACGTCTTCGCAACTTCTCATACCTATTTACAACCTTCCCATCACAACCACAACTATTGGAAATATCTATTTCCCCACAGTTAAATAAGGTCTCACAACTTATAGAGAAAAATTCACAAGTTCTGCATAAGGATTCACAACTTCATCTATGAATTTCACAATTTCCTTACCTGAATTGACCTCTACACATATTTTTCAACTTTTCATTATGTTTTCACAAACTCTGATAATATTTTCACAGGATAACATTCGATTTTCACATGTTATCTTAGGGATTCAGTACTTCACTTAAAACAATCCACACTATCCATAACATTTTCACTACTGTGCAATCGGCGATTCCTATATCTACACACCCTTTCACAACTTCTACTCACATCCACAACTTCATATGCTGTTTCACAAGTTACCAATGTGTCATTATCATTTTCACAGATTCTTCTTTTGTGTTCACAACTTAACATGCAGTTTTCAGAGGTTTTGTTTCACAACTTCACTTAAGCCATTCGCAACTGTATGTATAACATTCTCACAACAATAAAATCACAATTCCCTACATCTGAACACCGTGTCACAACAGGCCAAATTGACAAGTTCATATGCTGTTTCAACGGTTTAGAAATTTCAAAAGTTGCAATTCAAACTTTCCAACTTAACAAATTATTTTCACAACTTTCCCTCAACGATTCCCAACTTCACTTACCAGGTTCCAAATTAAGCACTGCCCGCACCACTTCATACCTTTTATCCACATTTACCAAACTAATTTTAACCCAACCATATTGAACCCCCATTCTAATCAAGTGGATAAGTTAAAATGAAATACAATTTTAAACACAACCACTTACCCAACTTTAACACTGAAGCTCAAATTCACAGCCGCAAACTGGTGCCTCTGCAACTGTCCAATGCCTTTCACCACTACCTCTTCTCGCCTTCGCTCCTCCTTAAATCCACCCCAAATTCGCCGCACAATGTCGCTGCTACTATCCTCTCTCAACGCCACGGAACCACACTCCACCAACGACAACGACGACGCCGGAAGAAGATGAAGAGTCCCGACAGAGTTTTCGCGCAATTTAGCCCTTCTTATTTCCTCAACGTTTTTCAATTTTAAAACTTCCAGGGTTACGCACGTCATTTTGTCTACAATTTCAATATCCCAGATCAGGTACTCGCACTTTTGTGGAAATATGGACTTTCGGAACACCTTTCCGTCTTTTAGTAATTTAAAAGTTCTTTTTGAGGGATTTTCCCTAGAACTTTTTGAACTTTTTTTGGACCATAATCATCTTTTAGAGCCTCAAGAAACTGTTCATATGTTGGCATCACAAAGGATATTACCAAGAACACAAGGCTATGCTTTGGAGGCTGCGGAAGATGTTGGGATTAAGTTAAAAACCTCTTTTAATTAATGAGTAAATATGCAGGAGGGAGGACAAATCTGGGTTGGGTTTCTCTCATTGTCCTCTTTCTCATTTTCTTCTCATAATCTCATATTCATTGTTAGATTAAAACAATATATGGTTCAAATTCAATCTTTTATAAAATTATTTTTATAAACATAAATAAATAAATTTAAACTCTTAAAATATAATCTATACTATTCATAATTGCAATCCATAAAAAATAAATAAATTTTAATTTATAAAATATAATAATAATAATTTTATAAAATATTAAATCTAAACCATCCATTTCATGATCTAATGGTGGAGATGAGATGATGAGAAGATAATGAGAAATAGGACAATGAGAGTATCTCTTCCGGAAAAATCTAGGGTATACAAAAGAGGATATAGAGAGTTATTTAAAATTAAGGAGGCAACAAGAAATGATCTATGGTGAAGCTACGTACCTACTTCATTATTTCCAACATCAACTAACAGAAAATCCTTCATTTTTTTCATACTTATCAGCTAGATTATGAAGAACAAATAACTATATTATGGTTGCTCCCTTATTAGTCATGTGACTCATCTATAAAGTTTTCCTTTTGCTCTGCAATTATAAAAGCAGTTCAAGTGTTCATGCCAATAAAAGAGATTATTATAATATCAAGTAACTGGATTTTGCAGCATTGCTATGAGACAAAGCTCTACATTTTTGTCTTTTTTATTGTGTAGAAATACTATTAAGAAACATTACATTCCCAGCATGAAGTATCACCAATTCAAAGTGTCCTTGCTTCACTGTTTCATATGGACATATTATGAATACTGTGAGTAATAGAACATGGAATCTTACCTCCTCTCTTAGATGACTATGCAAATCGAGCACTCCGAACAGAACCACTAGGGGGTGATGATGATGATGACACAGAATAGAACACTGGGTGAAGGGGGAACAGTGATAACGGCGGCCAAAACAAATTTGCAAATGGAAGTTGTGAGGGCAAATGCTGTGAGAATAGAGGCTGAGAATTTTTTTTTCCTTTTAATGAAACAAAACACAACATTTTGTTTAAATGGAGGCTCAATGGAGAGGCCCCGCGCCCCAAAATCTCATGTTTAGTGTGTGTGTGTGTGTGTGTGTTAATTTCTAGATGAGCACATTAAAATAGTTATATCCTGTACCAAAAACTTATTTAGAAACTTTATATATTTCTATTAATTTAGGATCTTTCAATTTAAAGTAAATAATAGATCATGTTTAGAAATTTATAATATATCAATTTTGTAAAATTCTAAATTCCAATAATAAGAGGGAAGTTAAAAAAATTTATGCTAGTAAGGAGGTCTTGGTTTCTTTTTAGTTGATTTATGAGAAATTTGCAATATCATTTTTATCAATGGCCATGAATTTTCAGGACCTCATGGCTTGAGTTTTTAGGATTACTAGTACCACCTCCTAATCCGATTAGCAATGGCCATGAATTCATGGTTTTTTTTACTATCTTTAAATTTTTAATTTAAGAAAGTTATAGGAAGCTATAATTTATGATAAAATTTTATGTCACTTTAATATGTAAAGTTATGATTAAAACTCTCAGATTTTCGGCGAAAGAAATTCCAGATCCCAATCTTTATTGATTTCATTGAATTATACTTTCTCTAATTGTTATTTTTAAATTAATCTCATCATTATTCATGAAAAACAATAAAAATTTTAATATTTATTGGTTATGTATACGAATAAAATAGATTCACCCAAGCTTGAGAATGCCTTTTGTCAAATACGAGGAAAAAAATTTCTACTACATTCGTATAAACATACATTTAAAACGTTTGTAGCTTTCCTACACATTGAGTTAAAAAAAGGAGAATTAAAAATATTAATAATAAATCATTAATATAATATCTTATAATTATCAAAATTCTTCCTCCAAATAGCATGGAGTAAGATATTAATCTAAATATTAGAAAATAATTCCGCTCATCAGAAGATAATTGATGTGTGGAATAGATTTATTGGAATAACTCTCCAAACAAAATAGAGGTATGGGAAGATTTGCAATAGATTTAAAAATAAATTGTAAAAATAATCAAATTGATATGATACTCCTAAAAATTGTTAAATTTCAAATGGTAAGTAAAACTAACTAGAAAAAAGATGGAATTATATTCCAAATTGAAATTATATTAATGTTTTGTAACTATAAAATCTTAAATAAAGTCATTTTTGAAATATAGAAATTTGATATTTATAAATTGGACAACTCCTAAGAAGTAGATGCATCCGTAGATTCCCGACTTATTTAAGGATAAATAAATAAATTTTGAAACTACAAAATCTTAAATAAAGTATTTTAGGAAGACATGTGTTTTTGGCTTTGTCAATGATGGCTGCACAATAGTGGTGTCGATAAGGGTAATTAGTGGTTCCACAAACACCTTGCATTCCGATTGACATTAAAATTATAAATCACACACATAGCCTTTGATCAAATGTTTGCAGTAACATTACACCCTATATTACATGATGAACCAAATGAGCAGGATACATGTAAAAGAAGTTGATATAGTAACACACAATTGGTATGAGATCATGCAAAATAATAAGGTAAACAAAAATATTTCTAAAACTGACCTTTGCATAACGAAGGACCATTTCTATTAGGCACCATCACAAGCAACCTCATGCCCAGACATCACAGAGTTATGATAGTCAAATGAATGCAACAAAAGTAAAGTTTTATAGGGAACTTTGAGTTGGTTACCAACTCTACGATAAAGAATATGGGGACGCTAATGGCGTTTGGGGTTGAAAACATGGGAAGTGAAGAGTGAGGTGAGAGGAATCCACTCAAAAATATTTTATGAAACATAAAAATAATTTTTAATTTCTAAAAATCATTAATTAGTAGTTGGATCTAGAGGAGTGCAAAATATTTTGAAACTACCTTTTCATTATCTCTCTATTTTTAATATATTTATTTTAGAAATGTTTTATTTTCATTATCTCTCCGAGGTATCTCTCTTTATTTTTTTAGCATATTTGATTTTTTTTATCTTTATTTTAACTATTACTATATTCATGGTAGGAGGATGGCATGCCAAATGGCAAGAGGAAGTACTCTCAATGTAAAATATTTTAGGCAGGAGGAGGACATGCTAGATGGTAGGAGGAGGGACTCTCAATGTCCATCCTTTTATATAATTAATTAATTAATAGATTAATAGATATATACATAATATTTTGATGATAAAAAAAGTGTACTTGTTATCTAGAAAATATGGTTGAAAAAGGAGACATGTGAAGTGTGAAATTGAAGGGGAACAATTTAGAAAATAATGAGAATAAATTTGCTCAAAAAATAAAAAGAAAATAATGAGAATAGCAATGATGAAAATACTCATCTGTCATATTTATTGTTAATATAAAATTTATTTACATATTTTTATGTAAAGTGATATTTTGCCAAAACATTTATTTATAGTTATATGGTGTTATTTATTTGAAAATTTCATTTGTTGAAGTAGTATTATAATGTTGACAATTAGACCTCGGGAAAATCCCATATAAAGCTACTTAAAATAGGAAAATTTTAAATTAGGTTAGTAAATTCAACAAATCTTTAATTAAGTCATTAACTCAATTTAGGATTTTAAAATATGGGTAAAATAACTTTAATGCCCTCCCTCTTATTCTCTCCCCTCTTAAAAGAGTTTTATTGCTAAATTATGGATTTGTTTTTCACACATGTTATTATAGAGGGAAAATGATGAAAAAAATACCGTTTGAATCAAGTTTTAATTTGGGATTTTGAAATTTAGATGCTTTTAGCAAAATGCCCCATATATTCTTTTAGAAAAAACAAAGGCAAAAACCCTCACTAGCCGCTCGAGCACCGGTGACAACTTAAGAATAGCAATTAACAACTTAAGTATACATATTGACAACTTAAACTCCATAAATGTCAACAAACTTGTAGGTCATAATTTACCTCTATTAGGTGTCGCTGACAATTTATGTATAGACAATGACAACTTAAAAATCACAATTAGCAATTTAAGTAGTTGGGTATACACATTGACAACTTGAGCTCCCCAAATATCAACATTTTTACCCATGTCAGGCATTGTTGACAACTTAGATATATGCAATGACAACTTAAGAATAACAATTAGCAATTTGGGTCTACAAATTGACAACTTGAACTCCTCAAATGTTAACAACCTTGGAGCTCATATTTTACCCTTTCAGGCGTTATTGACAATTTAGATATGGGCAATTTGCAACTTAAGAATCGCAATTAACAATTTGGGTACACATATTTGGAGAGTTCAAGTTGTCAATATGTATACACAAGTTACTAATTGCGATTATTCAGTTGTTATTGTCTATGCTTAAGTTGTCAACAAAGCCTGATAAGGTAAAATATGACCTGCAAGGTTAATGTTGTTGATATTTGGAGAGCTTAAGTTGTCAACATGTACATCCAAGTTCCTAATTACTATTCTTAAATTATCATTATCTAAACCTAAGTTGTCAACAACACCTAATAGAGGTAAACTATGTTGACAGGGGTAATTACCAATGAGAGTTCTTGTCGTTTTTCTTACAAAAATGTAAGGCGCATTTTGGTAAAGGCACCTAAAATTCAAAGTCTTATACTTATTAGCTCCTTTTGCTACTTTATCAAACATTATGAGGTTTTTGTAATTCAAATGGTTTGTTTGGTAATTTTTCCTATTATATATGTATGTAATTATTTTTTATTTAATTATTATATATTGACTCGACCGTTCTAAGTTCCAACCATTTGAACTATAATCTACTAACATTGTGTCAGGTCGGTTTTAAAACATTGGTAAGAATAATCACAAAAACGCATGCTGATCTTTATTTTTTTAATCATAAATGAATATAAAAAGATAGAATCCCTAAAAAAGAACTTGAAAATTAAAAAATGACAAATCAGATTTTTTGTTAAGAGTTGATTAGAAAATGGCGAAACTTGATAAGCAATTCCCAACTTTCTTTTTGGGAAATACCTAATTTATTATTTTTTAATTTTCAAGTTCTTTGGGAAAGATTCTCCCAATATTCCCTCATTTTTCAGCATTTTCTGAATCACAAACAAAAAACAACCATGTGTAAGATTCAATGGTTGGTCGTGATCTCTCAGGGTGTCATTATGTCATCTGGTAAACGACATGCTGAGGAACTAACAGAACCAGAGAACCACCTTTCAGTGAAAAAACTTGGTCCCTCCTTATCCACATGTCCGCCACTTCTCTTGATTTTGCTAAGTTACATTCAAATCCACAAACCATCACACAACAATCTAAACACAAAAAAGACCCAAGATAGAACAAATTTTTTAGGCATAGAATCTCCAGGAAAAAGCTGAAAAATGTCTGTGGCATCTTCTTCAATAATTCCATGCATCAAAATCTCTCCTTGTTCTTCCTCGCCGTCGTCTTGCGCGTCTTCTTCGTGAACTTTATCTTTTTCTCTCAGATTTTCTTTTTCCAAGCCTTATTGTGTCACTATTAGGAGTTCTCAGACTGAGGGCCCTATCAGAAGACCAGTGGCCCAACCCCTGAAACCCATGCCTCCCATCCCTCCTTCTTCTCCGCCCAAGGTGGCTGCTATTGTCGGGGATGACAAGAATGTGGTTAAAATGGAGTTTCAGAGGAAAAAGGCGAGGGAGCTGCAGGATTACTTCAGGAAGAAGAAGCTTGAAGAAGCAGACCGAGGGCCTCTGTTTGGTTTCATTGGGAAGAATGAGCTTACAAATGGAAGGTAAATTAGGAGTGAAACAAATTTATGTGAGCTTATGTTAATTGGTTGATTTATGTTGGTTCTACTGGTAAATTGTCACCAACTGTTTGATTTAATGACCAGGTTAATGTGATATACATCAGATAATAGATACTAGCTGGGGTCATAATATAGGAGCTAAAGGAGGGGTTCATTTTTGTTCTAAATATTATTTTTTCTCCAATGTATCCTTATTTATGACATATATTAAGATGTTTTCATCATGGGATAGTTTAAATGCACTCGATGATGAAAGACGGTATTTTAGGAAAATTAATATAAATTTGTTACACTATGTTGTTTCCCCTTCTTTAAGGTAATGACTAAGTATGTATTTGGATTAATTTTTAGAAAATAGTTTTTACGATTTACGAGATAAGTATGTGAGATGAGTTTTATTTCATATTTGTGGAAAAATGCTTCTGAAATCACGGTTTTAGTGTTGCCCAAATACTCAGTAAGCAATAAGCGTGTTAAATAATAGTAGCATCCTTCAATGCGGTACTTTTGATTCTGTAGACTATGAGGAAAAGGAAAATGTGGATGACCTTATAAGGTAACTCAATACGATGATCTTTTTAGCGAAATTTCCAGGAGTTTTGGTCACTGTGGTGCCTGATTTACATTTATTTCAGTTTGAGTTGTTCATAGCAGTTATAGCTAAGTTTCTTCTCATCATTCCATCCCTTTATTTTGAACGGGATAGATCAATTTCTAGTCTGCTTAAGTGTCATATATGGTTCTTCCACCTCAGTAACTAACTTTTGGGATAAAGTTTCTTATCCCTAAAAGATATACATTAATTGGTATTAGGGTTGGTGGGCAGTAGCTTTGAAAAGACTACTTGTGAAGGATTTTGACCGGCGCAGAAGTTGGGTGAAGTGTCAAAAAGTATATCTACCGAGACATGTTGATTCTCCAAGAGCAGCCAATTGATAGAGACTGAGGTATAGGCTGCTCCACAAGATACTAAAGCATGTTGATCATTCCATTCCAACATCTAACTTTTGGGGGCCGGATTCTCCATTTTTTTAGTATTTTTGTAGATGTCGGGTTAAGTTATACTTTTCATCCCTGAACTTTACAATCTCATTTAGTGATATTGAACTTCATTATTGCCAATTTTTTCCTTACGTAAATACATATTCAGATGGTCAAGTTATCTGATAATGATAGTAGTTCCAGTTATCATAGTAAGATGGTCAAGCATGTCTCATTTACATATTCAGATGCTGCAATTTGGGAACTGTATCATCATTTGGGCCTTTCTCATTTGACAAGCAAATTTACATGTGAAGAAAATATCTTCAGCTAGTATAGACTCTACAGAATTCATAAATGAAATATAGACTACCAAAATTTGCATGTTGATCATCATTTTGAAGGCATTCATTGCAGAACTGTTGTAAATTTTGATAAAAAAAGCACTCAAGTATAGAATTAATGGTCTTCTTTATACTATTTTGGCTTGATCAAGCGTATCAATGCTAAAGTCATAAAACTAACTGTCTCTAATTATCTCTTTTTCCTTCAAATGTCTGGCCAAAGAGGCCTGAATGATATTTTGGACTTCAGTTTAATGATACCGTGAGTCTGATCTCAATCTGTTAAAAAGAGAAAGGTTTTCACAATTTTGCAGCATTCTTTTCACCTGGAATGTTGGTACTGCAGTTAGCACTACCTCCGGTATTTAAAATTTAGGAGCTAGTTGGGGGTTGGATTTGGTACCTCAATCCATTTTGTATTCCAAATTCAAATTTTCCCCCCCTAAAGTATCCATATTGATTATACATATTAAGGGGATTTTCATCTATATTTGTTACAAATAACTAAACTAATTCCTTAAAGGGATTTTCATCAATATTTGTTACAAATAACTAAACTAATTCCTTAATTATCTAGCTCACATAGTAAAGATTGGAGGTAGTACCTTATATTCCAATCTTAAACTCTATCCCAAGAATCATCTCCTAATCTTCATAGGTTTAATAAATTGGATTCTGTTAAGATTATGCTGCTAATTTAAGTTCTTCTCATTTGTTTTCTTCTGTAAGTCACACCTATTAATGTTACACGTCAATTTAATAGACTTTGGAAATGGGATTTCATTGTTACAAAGATGGGCCATGTTTGGTTTTGCTGTTGGAATGCTAACAGAGTATGCAACAGGCTCAGACTTTGTTGATCATGTAAAGATCCTTCTCTCAAATTTTGGGATTATAGATTTGGAATGAAGTAACTGAATTTGTTTCTTGGAGTTTGATTTACAAAAGATAGGTAGACCAAGATGATCATAAAAAAGAACCTAAGCATGCCATAAATACTAATTTGAAGTGGGATTCTCTTCTAATTTTCTTACGTGTTTATGATTGGTTTGGTTTACAAATCTTCTGTAGATGTTGTTTTTCTGATATTTTATTTGGAATGAATACTTTATTGTAAATGCTGTCCAAAGTTCAGGTTCCCAATCCTTTTTGTAAAGAATGTAATGTTACGACTGATTTGTTTCATCTTCCTTCATAGCAAGAAGCTTTCTTTTATTTTCGTTTTGTTTTTCATTTGATCAAGATAGAATCCCTTTTGAGACTTAGAATACAGAGAGTTTTTGACTCTCTCAAAAAGGATTGGGAGTAAGGTCACTTACCACCATAACCAATAGTTGATGATATAGGACGAAGCTTTCTTCTCTCATTGCATGTATGCACATGTGCTGTTTTTCTCCTTGTGAAAGCATTTTTTCTCCCATTGATTCATTTGTATCTGGTTTCACTTATTTTAAATGATTATGTGATGTACAAGGTAAATATGTAAGGGTGGTTTTGTCTCATACAACGCTAAAGTGATTGTTTTTTAAGTGGAGGCAGTGATAAGATATTGATTTCCCTTACTATAATGCTGGAATTAGTGTTTACTGTGAAACCAAACATGGATCATCTTTTGTATGTTTTTGCTTTTGTTCTTTTTTTTTTTTTCAGGGTCAGACCATCTGCATTTGAAGTGGGGTTCTAGTGGTAAGTGACCACTAGAAGGTGGTAATTGACTTAGATAATGATTTCCCTTACTATACTACTCCTTCCGGTCCTAATTATAAGACAAAGTTGACTTTTTTGGAGAAATTAAGGAAGCTAATTAAATTACTTTAGAGTATTTTTATTTTTATTTTTTCCTTCAAACTAATTAATTTGACTAATAAACTAATATATAATCTAAGGATACTAAAAATATAAACTCTCTAAAGTAATTTAATTGGTTTCCTTAATTTCTCCAAAAAAGTCAACTTTGTCTTATAATTAGGACCGGAGGAGTAATATCTTGAGACATAGATAATGATTTTTTTAAGTCATTAGTTTTTACCGGGAAACCAAACATGGATCATCTGTATGTTTTTGTTTTTGTTCTCTTTTTTTTTTTGGGTCAGACCATCTGCATTTGAAGTGGGGTTCTAGTGGGCATTTTCGTCAGGATACACATGGTGAATGAGTTTGATTGTATACAAGTAAATAACTATTTTTGATTGTTTATGAGTAAATAACTCATTCACCAGGAGAACAAGCTTGAAGTAATGAAGAAACCGTTCAATACGAGAACGATTTTCACTATCCTTGCTTTGTGAGAGAATTGCAACCACACCCCTTCTCCATCTATTTCTTTTATTTTTCCTTTATTTTATATTTCCAACCAAATAAAAAGAATATGAGTAGATTTTTTTGGAAAGATTGTTTTTTTAATCCCAATAATTAAATATAAGGAAAAAATATAAAATAATTAAATAAATATATGAAATGAATTAAATTTAAGGCTGAAGTATACATGTAGGATATATTGCCAAAATGTTCCTCGGCGAGATATCCATACTATTGAAGAATATTGAACTGCTTTTCTAACACAGATGATGTATGGCATTTAGGTGTGTTCGGGATCGGGACAGAATCGGAAAATGACATTCCCAATCCCGATCCCAAGAAGGGTTCAGGAATGATTTTCATTCCCGTTCCCAAAAATCGGGAAATTTCAGGAATTCTCGATCCCGGATTTGCTTTTTTTTAAAAAAAAAAAATCTCTATATTGAATTTTTTTTGTGTTTCCTTTAGTCTAATATAAATATATAATTTGTCTAATATCATATTGTACCAAATAAGTCTAATATAAATATATAATTAGTCCAATACATGATTAAAGTTGTGGATTCAGCTGTAAAAAGAACAAAGACCGAACAAAAAATTAGAATTATTTAATAAATAATAAATGAAATTAACTAAATAAACTAAAAGAATAGATATTACTTTAAGGGTGTTAGAGATTTTCACATTTTATTTTACATTTGGTCTTATTTTCTTAAATATTTTTAAAAAATATACATGTGTATATATATATATATTTTCGGGATTTGAAAAAAGTTGGGATCGGGAAGTCCCATTCCCGATCCCGAAATTTTCGGGACAGGATTTTCCCTTCTCGATTTGCTCGGGGTCAGGACAGGAAGGTCGGGACGGGAAATTGATGAACAACTCTACTGGCATCTGTCTCTTAGGGCTTGTTTGGTTGGAGGGTTGGGAATGGAAGGGGAGGAAAAATGAGTCCCTCCCCTCCTTTGGTTTGAAATTTTGGAGGGGAGCACAGCCAAAATATGCTCTCCAAATCCCCTCCCTTCCCTTATTTTGGTTCCCTTGGTAATAGTAATATGCAATCAGTCATATAAAATGTGACAGATAAATATGCCATACATCATATAATGTAACATAATAATAACACAAAGCATATAAACATTTACATAGTGTATGAGAGAAAGAGTTACTACATGGAATTGCCTTTTCCTGCTCTACTTGTCCATTCAAAATTTTGGTTCCAACTTGGATTATTGCAAATTCCTTTAAATTAAAGTTGCAAGTAATTGATTATTATTTGAACTATTATTGCCTTTAATCACAGTTTGTTAGTTATCTATCACAGTTTCAACAATTTCTGCAAAGTACAACTCTGTATAGTGTAATTTCACAGTCTTTCAGAAAACTAGAGTCGGATAATCGGGACGAGCTAGTCGAACAGGTCTGTTTAAGTTCGAGCCCGTCACGGGCTGGGCTTATAATTTAGAGCCTCCAGAAGGAGACGGGCCTAAAAGGGCCAGCCCTTTTAGGCCTGTTTAACTTTCTTTTTTTAAATGGGCATAGGCTAATGGGCAACAAGCACTGGTCAAGGGGTAGAGTTAACCTAACCCAACCCTCAGATCAGAGACGCTCTCACACTAACTTAAACCCCATTTGAAGCTTCTCTTCTTTGATTTTCTTTTTTCTTTTTTTGTATGTGTATGCCAAAATTCAAATCAGGTGTTTTATTATTAATGACATTTAAAGCTTATAGACTTGCTTGATTGTGGCTGTGGACTTGTTTGATTGGTTGTGGACATTAATTATGGTTTTGACTTAAGTCTTAGTGTTTGTGTTTTATTAAATCTGGATAATATTTTTATATTAAATTAGTTTTGATGATATTTATGTTTTAAATTAGATATTTTAGTCTTTAGAAGAATTAGGAAAAAAAAAAGTCATGGAAAAAAAGAAGAAGAAAAGTTAAACAGGCCTAAAGCCTGCAGGTACATAAATGGGCTGGGCCACAAGATTTATGTACTTTTTTGGACTTAAACCTAAATGGGACACCCGTTTAGGCCCGAGCCCATCACGGGCCTGCCCGTTTTCCCAGTTCTACAGAAAACTAGCAGATTTTCAGTCGATTTTGGAAAATCATAATTAATTATAGGAAATTCCAAATTGGCTGGTTCCAAAGCCTAAGTGAAGCTCTTTAAGTGTATTTTCATGGAAAAATACCCAAGGCTAGTCACTGTTATCACATTTTTCTTAGAAATCCGCCAAACTTCCCTTGTTCCAAATTGCACTCAAGAAACAGGGCATAACTTTGAAAAATCATATCTTTTAGTATACTAGTCAAAAAATTATTATCCACCTATCAAATTAAAGTTCTACATCTCTACTTTAATCCTGCTAAATTTCATAATATTTGGACTAGATTTAGCCAATAAAATTCATTTCACAATAGAACATCCTCCAATGATAATAATCAGATAGCATCCCCTTAACTTCAATAATTTCCATATTTAAACATAAGCATCCAAAAATTGTGAACACAGGTATTCCTACTCAATTTTCCCTTCTAAATTCAATGGAACCATCAAAACCATGAAATTCCAGCTCTAACAGGACGAAAATGCCCTTGGACATAAATTCTAGAATTATGTGGAAAAACGTGTTTTCATGTTTAATATCTTAAAACACCTTTTCACCTTTAATCACTTGTTTAACTTCTTAAACATGTATTAAACATAATTAATAGCAATTTGGGCAGCATAATCCCTTAGGGTTTGGGCTTCCCAAAATTACAAAATCCAACCAAACAATCCAACCAATCAAGCAAACCACCACCAACAAGGAAGAATCAACAAGAGATGACAAGTTCTTGTGCTCACCCTGATTTCCTTGTCTTTCTCTCTCTAAACCGTCCCCTCTCTCCTCTTCTTGCTCTTGTTTTTGCTTGCTACAAGTGTTATTTATGAAGATATAGAGGTTAGGAGAGGTCTTACACGAACTAGAGGACAAGAACAAGCAAAAATCACCATCACATTACCTTGTTTGTTATTGTTTTCTCTTGAGCTTCCTCTTGCTTCTTATTTTCTCAAACAACTCTCTCTCTCTCTCTATTTGTTGATGGCTGCGGAAAATATGCCCAAGGAAAGATGATATAAGCTCTTGAAAATATTCCTTCCACCTCCTTTGTGTATAATATTTAATTGCCATTTTTTGCACATGCTTTTTATTTAAACTCTATCCCTTTGTAACTTGATCTAAATATTTCCCTTTTCTCTTTCCATATTGACATAAATGGGGGCTGATGAAAGGAGTCAAACAAGTCTCTCATATTAGCTTCATCCATCTCTTGAAATTAGTATTTAATGTGTAATATTTTTTAACTTTTCAACTACACCTTCATCTTTTGTTTTTTGGCCATGAATATTTTCTTTCCTCTCTCGCTCTCTCTATCATCTTGACCGAAATTGAAGACCTTGGAAGGGATAATGATCTTATACAAAATAGCTTTCCACCTCCTCTCTTTTATTGTATTTTATTATAATTCATCACGTGCCTTTTTTCTATTTAATCATCATCTTTTCTCTTGGCCATTTACTTGGCCGAAATTGAGCTTTGAGAAGGAGTAATAATATGTTTTCAATTATCACTTTTATCCTTTTCCATATAAATTTAATTAGAGTTACAATATTTGACTTTTCAAAATTCACTTTTGCTTGTACAAAATGTTTCATCTTTTGGCATTTGGACTTCAATCATTATTCCCTTTGCCTCATGCCATAAAGTGACGTAAATGAAGCTAAGGAATGAACCAAATAGCTTCTTCAATTATCTCTTGGAAAGTTACAATTAATAGCATACAATTTTTGACTTTTCAACCCTTCTTTTACTTGGCCACAAATGCTCCAACCTTTGGCATATTTACCACAATAATTCATTTCCCTTTTTGCTCCCTCATTTGGACATCTCACGTGATGAAAGAAGGGAAAAATATAGGCTTTATATTTTATTTAGCCAAATGACTACTTCGCCTATATATTTTTGCGATCACCTTGTTAATTTCACACATAGACCAAAGGTTGGTAGAATTTTCATCAAATTTTGAAAATTCATATCTAATTGTACAAATGTCCAATTGGTATGGTTCTAAAGATCATGTGACCCTTATTAAGTATATTTTTAGGGGAAAATATAACATTTAGACAACTGGAAGTTCATAATTCCTAGAATTTCTATTTTAGCACTACTACAAAAAGGATAAAAGGTGGCGCATATTTTGTGGCACTTCTTTAAACAAGTGCCACAGCTTCTCTCTCTTTTTTTTTACCTCTATAATTTTTTTTTAAAATTTTGGGTACCAGCTGTGGCGCCTAATAGATTAAGTGTCACAATTGAGGAGGCCTAGTGTGGCGCCTGCCTACGCAGGCACCACACTTGGGGCCACGAAAGCAGCTGTGGCGCCTAACCCACCAAGCGCCACAGCTGCAGCATTAAAATTTTTTTTTTTAAAAAAAAAACTGGGCATGTGTGGCGCCTAAATAAATAGGCGCCACACATGATAATTTCTATATCAGCTGTGGCACCTAAGCATTAGGCGCCATAGCTGATATGAGGCAATGTGTGGCCCCTAATTATTTAGGCGCCACACTTGCCCCTTTTTTTTAAAAAAAAAATTCAAATAGATAGTGTATCTCTTAATTATTTTATTTCCCGCATAGTGGTCCTGTGTCCGCCCCCCATTCCTTCTCTTTTTGACTACTACTCCACTTTAATTATTTAACTACTCTCTCCTCCATTAAACTACTTTCCCTTTCTCATCTTCTTAGTGGATCCGTCGGCCCACTCCCTCCATTTCCTATCATCTTCACACTAAAAAACACACCCACACGCTCACTCGTCACTCAAGCTAGCATCACCAACGTGGTCTCCCACTCCTTGCGCTGGTCAATTAATAGATTTGTAAGAAGAAGACTATTTCATTCTAGCTTGCTTTGTTTAATTTTTTTTTAGTCAAGATAAACCGTAATATAACGTTTTCCTTTTTGTTCCTAATTTAATAGGAAAGACTGAAAACCTAGCTTGTTTCGTTTGCCTTTTTGCTTTGTTTAAATTTTTTTGCCGACAAGCTTGCGTTTTTTAGTAATATTTTAATTTACTTAATTAGTTGTTGATGTACTGTGTTCACATATCAAGTTCTTGTATTGTGATATTTTTTATGTTAGCTTTGGAGAGTATTAATGTAAGAACATTATTGTTGGGGAACTTGAATTTTAAATGTGAAAATTATATATATATATATATATAATAGGTTGAAATATAAAATAGAAAGATTGACAATTTGTGGAGAAGATAAACACGAAAGCCACTCATTTTATATAAAGCTTCACAATCATGAAGCATAAAAAAGGGCCACAGGAAAAAAAAAAAGAAGAAGAAGAAAAAAAAAAGAAAAAAAAAAACGAGACCCTCCTGTGGCGCGTGTTTGAGCAAGCGCCATAGGAGGGGGCCTCCTGTGGCGCTTGCGTCAGCAAGCGCCACAGTAGGACCCCCTGCTATGGCGCTTGCTCAAGCAGGCGCCACAGGAGGCCCCCTCCTGTGGCACTTCCTCAAACAAGCGCCACAGGAGGGTATTTTTTAAAAAAAAAAAATTTAAAATGTTGTGGCGCTTGGAAGCGCCACAGCTTTTTTTAGTGGCGTCCAGATATGTGGCACTTCTCTAGCGCCACAGTTAATGCAATTATAAGTGCCACGGCTTTACTTTTTTGTAGTAGTGTAGGATGCTATTGAAACTTGCTAGTTTCACTGGGCTAGCTTCAAAAATTCATAACTCTTTGTGTATAGCTCCAAATGACTTATATGACTTATCAAATTAAAGCTTAAGAAGTCTACTTTCATTTTGGTAAATTTCATAGGCGTTGGACATTATTTGCTTATTTAAAAATGTTACACTACAAGATTGCTGCACAGGGAAACTCACTGGCAGCATAGTTTATTTTCCTGAGACACTTGCTAAACCGGGGCTTAGTAGTCCACTTGATTTAGGCTTATTTTCGAGTCTCTAATAATCAAAATTTGGAAAATTACACCCTCTAAATTGGGGTTTTTTTGGAGAGGAGTCAAAAAATCTTGACTAATTTGCCTATATTAACTTTTTGATATTCCTATAGAAGCCGGGGGGGGGGGGGGGGGGGGGCGCCAGACTCCAGAGTGTAGACACACCGCAGAAGCTCACTTTCACCCAACACTATAAAGGGTTCTTATAGTTTCTGTAGTTTGAAATTGCTGCCTCATACAGGCCATCCCCGTTAATGTTGAAGACGTAGGTCAGATGTTTTAACAGTTGTAGTTCTATTTTGGTCCTGACGCTCATTCTTTAATTTAATTTCCCACAAATCCGTCGAAGTGATAAGCTTTCTTACTGTTGGGATATTTTAATCTGATTGCCTCTCCTTTATTGAGCTGATCAATTCCGTTCTCTTTACTCTCTTTTCGTAGACAGATATCTAATTTTGATACTTTATAATAATAGATTTTTTAACAGTATTGAAGATTTGCCTCTTGTGCTCGCTACTTGTATTTCACCTTTGGTGAAGGTTGTTGCCGTACTGATAACATTTCCCCACTGTAAAGAATATAGTGTATGTTTCTGATGGGGCTCACAATTGATCTATTGAGTAGAAAACCAAAGTTCCTGTTTATAGTCCAGAATTTAAGGGGAAATTGTTTTTTTAAAAAAAGAACAATTTTACTAATGACACCCAAAAAAATAATATATGGATTGGTAAAGTTAAGCTTTGTGTTTCAAACATAAAATTTGTTAATTTGATTTTTGAAATTATGTTATCATATCAATAAAAGATAAAAATATGATTATATAAGTTTTTATTAATATGTTAAGATAAGAGTGAATTTTCATAAATTATATAATTTGTATTGAGATGTACACTGATCTAAATAATTTATTTAAGTAAAAATATATAAACTAACACATAAGGGTGAAATGGTAAATTATTTATTATCTCCCATTCTATCCCTTCTGAACCAAACAAATAACCATTAAAATTTTTTCCTCTCCCTCCTCCTCCAACCAAATCAAATAAGGCAACTCTCTATCCTTTCTTTCTTTCACCTCCCCTCCATCCCCTCCTTGGAACCGCACAAGCCCTCAAAGAAAACCACATCGATATATCCAACATAATGCACCACGCAACCAGTGACTGAGGAAAGAAGTTGGAATTGCAATTTTTCGTTCTCATATGGTGGGATTTGTTTTTTTTTAAAAATAAATTCAAACTATGTGTCTAAACCATATTTTAAACATATATAAGTATTTTTTATATGACTATTTGATTATATCATATTTAAGCATTACATGCCAATATATTATTAAAAATATAAAAGAAATACTAATGAGAAAATATGCAACAAAAATCTGAATATAGATTATAATAGTAAAAAATTACAAGACAATTATATCAATTATAGGAATATTACAGCTAAAACATATTTTATATTTATTTTTAAATAATAAAATATTTAATAACTTTTTAAATTTTACTTTTACGTATTATATTTACTCAGTTTATATTTTTAACTAATTTTATTTTTGTTTTTTAAATCAATATTTATATATTTTGTTATAATTTTTATCTTTATTGGAGTATTATTTTTCGGTACATTTAGTTTTATTATTTTAAATACCGCATATATAAAACTTTATTAGGTGTAGATGTAACGCCCGTTACTTATGCCCCTTTATTATGTATCGAAAGTGTTAACTTTATTATTATGGCTCAAGAGAATTAGTAAATAAGTTCTCAGCCAAAACTTCCACCCTTATTCTTGTGACACTATTCGTTTGGTAAAACTGTATTTACCATATTAACGTACTTACGGAGTTACTTTGCACTTTAACTTATCAATTTTTCTATTCATTACTATCAGAGTTTTCCCTGCTTATTAATTCCTCTGTTTAATTAACTTATGGGCTCGTACTGTGCAATTACCCATCTCCTAGTTCAATTATCGCGCTTCAAAAAACATTCATCCGTCATGCGGGTTATACCATTAACTGTTTCAAATATTAAATATACATAACAGACTAGCGTGTCTAAACCTTCATCTCCTCATCGCAACTTCTTCATCTAACACATGATCCTGCACTCCTCTTTGTGCTTACATGCCTGTATAGTTGGTTGGGGGAAGGTGAGATTCAGGGGAATCTCAGTAGCAAACAATACTAAACAACACATGTAAGATAAATGCTAGTGCATGATATACTTGTGCATAGGCTCATGTTAACATAATGACATATCTGTATGCTCAGTGCTTCACATTTCTTACATATGACCATAACATCAATAGAAAACAGAGCTTCAATCATTCAACTATGTTACACATAGACAAGTAAAGAAATCATGCACATCACCACACAAGCATACATATCAATATAGGCAAGTAGGGTAAGTTCACTACCTTTTGTCTTCGGATCCCCTTTTTGGTACCTTTTTTTCCAATTACTGAAGTTGCTTCCATTGTTTCTTCTTTATCATCTCATGGCCCTAGGTAAATGGCCATATTATTAGAGCTATGACAAATAAATATCCAATAGCCTACATGGGCCTCAACAACTTTAAGAGCCTAATCCTAACCCTTGGAGTTCCTAATTACTAAATTTGTGTCTTTAAGTCTTGAATTGGCATAAGACATAAAACTGACAGATTTTTCACTGTACTTTTAAAAGTCATAACTAATTTTACAAAACTCCAATTGAGTTGGTTCAAAGCTTAATGTGATCCTTATTAAGTCCACTTTAAGGGAAAAATAGTTAACACTACCAGTCACACACACACATTTCCAGAATTCTCAGTTATTCACTTTTGTCACAAAATCCTTCCCAGAATTAATGCCCAACTTCCAATAATCATAACTTTTTATGTACTTATCCAATTAGTACAAATTACTGATCAAATTAAAGCTTATTGGACGTACTTTATTTCTGAAAAATTGCATGGATATTGGAATTCATTTGTCTGGACAAAAACACTTCACCATCAATCTCCACAGAATAACTTCCAGGTTTAATGCCCAATTTTCAAAAATCATAATTAATTTTAGAAAACTCCAAATTGGTTGATTCCAAGTACATTGTAAACCTCTTTAAGTGTAATTTCAAAGAAAAATATCATTTTCTGGAAACTGAAGTCACAAAATTTCCAGAAATTCGTCAAACCTTAACTATTCCAGAATTGGTTCCAAAAATAGGGTCCAATTTTGAAAAAGCATAAGTTTAAATCTACTAGTCCAAAAATTACATTCTACTTATTAAAATGAATCTCAAGCTGTCTAATTTCATTCTGAAAAGTTTCATAGCATTTGGACTAGGTTTGATTGAACAAAAACACACAACAAACAGGCTGCCACACAGCACTCAAATTTGGCAACACTTAAACTAGTCATATAGTATCATCAAACACCATATATCATCATATATTTATGATTAAAATATCATTTAGACCTCAAAAACGAGCTTGGATGAAACATATGGTAGCCCAGAGGTCCAAGAAAACTCATTAAAACCTCAAGCCAATTAGTTCAAAATGAAACTTAGGCTTACCTTTTTGCATTTCTACAACCAGTTCAGAATTTCGACAATACTCTGGCCTACTAGACGGCACCAAAAACCTTTGATCGAGAATCCCATTCTATAGAAATGTTGATCTCATCAAGAGGAATAACATTCGTGAAGGTTTCGTCGGCCGGAAACAGCGATTCGGGGTTAGAATCGGCTTCGGAGCTCTAGAACTTTCACTATTCACACACATTCTCTCTTCTTTCTATTTTCTCCACATTTTTTCTCTATCTTTTTTGCCCTTGGCTGAAATCTTAAAGAAAAATAAAGGGTTGAGATTAAATCACACATATGATCTCCTCTTGGCTTGCCATGTGTCAAAGTGTGAGAGCTCAAGATTTTTCAAGTGTCATCCAAGCAACTTTTCTTCCTTTTCTCTCTCTTAGGTGGTATTACCTTAGTCAGGGAAAGGAGAGGCCTAACAATTTTCCTGAACTACCATGTTCGGTGTTCGAAAAGCCAAGTACATCACCGAGTTGGGTACCGATGAATTCCCCGAACTCAGGTGCTAGGTGGAGCGTCCCAGGGATGCCAACACAAAAGGTAAAGAGTGAGGGTCATTATGAGGGACACTTGTCATCTTCTCATTCATCCAACACAAAAGTGCTTTTGTACTTTGTCATGATAAGGGGAGACTTGTTCATTTCTTGTGGTGCCAACACAAAGTTGTGTCCTCATTAGCTACCATGACTTAATTTATTAAAGCTATTTTAATAAAGTTACTGTATCGGTGTTTACTCGGGTTTCACTTGGGACTTACTCGGGCTTGCGTCACATGTATCA
Source organism: Inga oerstediana (assembly GCA_963210345.1). Taxonomy (NCBI): domain Eukaryota; kingdom Viridiplantae; phylum Streptophyta; class Magnoliopsida; order Fabales; family Fabaceae; genus Inga; species Inga oerstediana. The sequence goes on along the minus strand of OY723401.1, from coordinate 61,535,794 downwards.
GAGTCTTTTCCACATATCGATGTCTTTTCCAAAAATGCAGGGTACATATGTCTGCCCTAAAAATACCATGTGCACACCTACACCAGCATATTTCATTCAACCAATCAGTCCCATACCTCATGACATATCTGGGTGGCGTCTTTCTACCAACCCAATGGTACCGTATATGTGTCCTGTGCACATATACATCGACACTTTGATCCTACTACCTATGCATACTAGGTCCTCTACTAGGTGGGGCCAGATTATATAGTCCCCTAGAGTCTTTCTATCTCTCGACAATGTTGGGACTCTTCCCAAACTGGGCTTAGTAGTCTACCTGATATGGCTTATCCTCAAAGTCCTAGGCTTCAAATTTGGGATATTACAATTCTCCCCTCATTCAATAAATTTCATCCTCGAAATTTGCTACTACTTCGATTCTTAATAATGCTTCAAAAGGACCATTGTAGCGAGGGTTTCATTTCTTTACTTCTACTCCTTTCTGACACCTCAAATTCTAGAGGTTTATCGACACTTCAAATTCTAGAGATCATCTCAAATTCTAGAGGACACTCCAAATTCCCAATACCTCAAATTCTAGAGGTTTTCTCATTCAATTCTATTTCTATTTCTATTCTATTCTAATAGACCTCTTGCCCATCTATCCCACATCTGAGCTTCTTTAATTCAAGTTTTTAAACTTCTTTTATCCTGTCTAGCACTATAGCTAGCAAGTACATCTGACTTTACTAGTTCAAATTTCTAAGCCCTTCTATCAGTTTATATTCCCATATCATCATGACCATCAACTGCATTGCTTCTTAACTCAAAGCATCAGCGACAATGTCACATCTCTGCATTTTCATTCACATATGCAATCTCATATTATACTTTTCTGATTTTCAAATATTCGAAATTCTTATGGTCGCAGTACGTTTTCACAATTGCATTATACAAAGTAGTGCTGTTATATTTTCAAAGAAAACATGATCGTTGCTAGCTTAATTCACAAGTGGGGTAATTCATCTAGTGAGGTTTCAATTGTTGAGAGGCACATACCACTATTCTGTCCTACTTCAACAGGACATATCCCAATCCTTTCGTTTTTCTTGTTCTATTATAGACCATACTGGTCGCTTAATTGAAAACCATATGGGTCGTAATTCTCTATAGACCATACATGTTGCCTTATTCATTCTTTATAGACCACACACAGGTCGCATTCTTTACAGACCACACACAGTTGCATTCTAGGTCAGGAATATTCAATACTGGTGAGTTTCAACCTCTCCTACAGCCCTCTGAAATCCTCTTGTAGACATCATCCCACTTAAGAAATTCTTTCTTTCAATTCTTTCTTTTAGTTCTTTCTTTCAAATGAGCTTTATCAATGGCAAAGCGATTTCAAGAAAACTTTTTGTATTCATCTGGCAAAACCCAGCAACTAAGTATTTCCATAATAATTTCTGGCCTGTTATAGTTCTGTATTGCTCCCACTATTTTGGGTTCCTTTGAGGATCTCTTCTTTTGAGATAACAAAGTTCAAAAATGACCACTACAAATTGGTCAAAAATTACATTCAAAAATTCTATTCTTGAAAAATTTTGCTCACAATTCAGTTCATACAATTCTAAAACATAGCAGGTGCATTGGTTAACTCAAAATTCAATTTTCACAGATACTCAGGAACTATACAACTATTTTAGAAGTTCATTCATTTTGTATACATTCCAGGCTCTACTCTTGCTACTCAAGCCTTTCATACCCTTATATAATCTTCATGAAGCACGCAAAACAAACCATTATTCTCTAGCATTCACATTCATTCACAAGAACTTACCGGTCAAGTTTAGCATTCATATTCATTCACAAGACCTTATTGGTCAAGTTTAGTATTCACAGGACATATAATCCATTGGGAAATTATTAGGACACACAGTCCCTTCTATTCTAACCTTCTGGCTATTCCAGGACACTGCCATAATTCTAAGGCTTTGTAACCTCTTCAGAATGCTACTTGGTATTCTTTGTCTATGGCCGTGGGCTTCACCCCTTCTAATTCTGATTGCGTTCTGCCATCCTATGAGCACACTGGTCCAACAAGACTTAAGGCTTCATATGAAATACTTCTGCTAGCCTATAAACACACTGTCTAACAGGACTTAGGGCTTCTCATTGAATGCTTATCAGGTCTTACAGCCTAAGGACATACTAGCCCAGTAGGTCGTACTGCCTACCATATATTCATAACACGAATATATTTGATGGTATACACATTAGTGCAGAATCATTACATAAGATACAAGAGCAAGAGTTGCTTTCTTTTATACCATCAAGCATGTTCTTTCTCAATTCTCTTCCTCATCTTTCTTTCTACAAATAGCACTGGAGTAAGCCGTGTGATTTATTGGGTTACATAAACCCTTTTCCCTAGCAATTCTTCAATCTGCTTTCTTTAATTCTACCAACTCATCAGGGGTCATTCTGTATAGACTTTGGATATTGGTCCAGCTCCAAGCAACATTGTAAATTTTACGTCCTTAACCAGGAGTATTCTACTTATACCTTTCAACACATTGTCTATCGTCCACCAATCGACTCATAGTATAACCTTGAGTTAGTGGAATGGCAGGTGGATTCATTCTTTCTTTTAGTTTGTCAAAGTACTATTTCCTTATTCATTCCTTCTACTTTCATTTATTCTTTCTAAGGGAATATTCTCTGATCAAGATCTTTTCCTATACTAGATTAGTAGCTAGCAACCTTCAGGAACCTCATTACCATCTATACCATATTCTAGTACCTCAATTCATTCAAGTCAATTCAAATACCTCAAGGATCAATTCAGCTATTGTTTGATTCTTAGATTACGGTTCAGTTGGTAGCAACCCTCTGGATGCCTATCCAACTTTTAGGTTCATCAGCCTAATTCTAGAACCTCAGCTATACCCAATAAGCATGTTATGATTATGATTATTCATAGCTTCTATTCTATTCTCATAGCATTACTAACAGCACTGCATTAATCACAAGGTTCACAAGGTTCATACTTTCATGTATCGGAACCATAGTGCAACCTTAGTCACATTTTGACCTAAATACTATTTTAGCTTAGATATGATTCAAGCCTATCCTCAACCTCCATCGTATTCATTCTAATATCCTCATGGCATCCCTAAGGATCATCATCTTTCATACCTTAAGGAACTCAAGCCTTTAATCAAGAGGTTTCGAATTTCTAGGGTACTTCCCAAGGGGTCACCTATCCCGAGATTACTCTTGCCTGAGCACTCTTAACCACAGAATTTTGCTAGAATTTGGGTCACATGTTAATCCGGTATCAGATACACTAGAGCCTATACCCTTCCATACTAGGTATACATTATTGTGGCTCTATTTCATTTTCTATATAAAGCTCTACCCCTTCCTCTAAACAAGTCTCCAACTAGTGTCAGGGAAAATTATAATTTTTTGGGTTTATTTATTACACATAATTCATTTTACTCAAGGGATTACTAACAAGGTATCGGTATACTTATTCTCAGCAGCAGAGAACATTAGCCTAATGCCAAAATCTCTGCTCTAATACCACCAAATGTAACGCCCGTTACTTATGCCCCTTTATTATGCATCAGAAGCGTTAACCTTATTATTACGGCTAAGGAGAATCAATAAATAAGCTCCCAGCCAAAACTTACACCCTTATTATTGGGGCATTATTTGTTTGGTGAAACTGTATTTACTAGATTAACGTACTTATAGGGTTACTCTTCACTTTAACTTGTCAGTTCTTTCATTCATTACTATCAAAGTTTTCTCTGTTTATTAATTCCTCTGTTTACTTAACTAATAGGCTTGTATTGTGCAATTACCCATCTCCTAATTCAATTATCGTCCTTCAATAAGCATCCATCCGTCATGCGAGTTATACCATTAACCATTTCAAATATTAATTATATATAACGGATTAGTCTAAACCTTCATCTCCTCATCGCAACTTCTTCATCTGGGGCATTATCCTGCACTCCTCTTTTGCCTGTATAGTTGGTTCGGGGAGGGTGAGATTCAGGGGAATCTCAGTAGAAAACAATGCCAAACAATGTATGTAAGATAAATGCTAGTAAATGATATACTTGTTTTACGTAGGCTCATGTTAACATAATAACATATATGCATGCTCAATGCTTCACATTTCTTACATATTGCAATAGCATCAATAGAAAACAGAGCTTTAATCATTCAACTATGTTACATATAGACAAGTAAAGCAATCATACACATCAACACACAAGCACATATATCAATACATGCAAGTAGGGTAAGTTCACTACCTTTTATCTTCGAATCCCCTTTTTGGTACTTTTTCTTCGAACCATTGAAGTTGCTTCCATTGTCTCTTCTTTGACATCTAATCGCCCTAGATAAATGGTCATATTTTTATAGCCATATAAGTAAATGTCTAATGGCCTACATAGGCTTCAATAACTTTAAGGGCCTAATCTTAACCCTTGGAGTTTCTAATTATTACATTTGTGCCATTAAATCTTAAATTCGCATTAGACATAAAACTGATAGATTTTTCACTATACTTTGAAAAGTCATAACTAATTCTATAAAATTCTAATTGGGTTGCTTCAAAGCTCAATGTGATCCTTATTAAGTCCAGTTTAAGGGGAAAATAGTTAACACTGCCAGATACACACACACATTTCCAGAATTCTCAATTATTTACTTCTGTCACAAAATCCTACCTAGAATTAATTTCCAACTTCCAATAATCATAACTTTTTATGTACTTATTCAATTAGTACAAATTACCCATCAAATTAAAGATTATTGGGTATAATTTATTTCTAAAAAATTTTAGGGATATTGGTATTCATTTGTCTAGACAAAAACACGTTACCATCAGTCTACCATAGATTAACTTCCAGGTTCAATGCCCAATTTTCAAAAATCATAATTAATTCTAGAAAACTATAAATTGACTGATTCCAAGTATATTGTAAACCTCTTTAAGTGCAATTTCAAAAATATATCATTTTCTGGAAACTGAAGCCACACAATTTCCAGAAATTCGTCAAATCTTAACTATTCCAGAATTAGTTCAAAAAACAAGCTCCAACTTTGAAAAATCATAAGTTTAAATCCACTTGTCCAAAAATTACATTCTACCTCTCAAAATGAAGCTCAAGATGTCTACTTTTATTCTAGAAAACTTTATAGAATTTGGACCTGGTTTGACTAAACAAAAACAAGCTACAAACAGACTGCCTCATAGAACTCAAATCTTGTAGCACTTAAACTAGTCCTATGTTATCATCAAACACCATATATCATCATATATTAATGATTAAAACATTATTAGACCTCAAAAACCTTCCTTGGATGAAACATATGGCAGCCTAAAGGTCTAAGAATACTCATTAAAACCTCAAGCCAATCGATTCACAACGAAGCTTAGGCTTACTCTTCACATTTCTACAATTGGTTTGGAATTTTGACAATACTCCGACCAGCTAGATGACACCAAACACCTCTGATCAAGAATCCAAAACTATAAAAATGTTTATCTCATCGAGAGGAACAACTTTCTAGAAGGCTTCGACGATCGAAAACAACGATTTGGAGTAGGAATTGGCTCCGGAGCTCAAGAACATTCATAATTCACACATCTTCTCTTTTCTTTCTGTTTTCTCTATATTTTCTCCACGTTTTTCTCTATTTTTTCTGCCCTTGGCTGAAATCTTAGGTTGGGATTAAATCACACAAATGATCTCCTTTTGGGTTGCCATGTGTTAAAATACGAGAGCTCAAGATTTGCCAAGTGTCATCCAAGAAACTTGTTTTCTTTTTCTCTCTATTAGGTAGCGTCACCTTGGTTAGGGAAAGGAGAGGTCTGACAATTTCCCTGGACTCTGGTGTTCAGTGTTCAGGAAGTCAAGTATATGACTGGGCTGGGCACCTGTGGATTCCCTGAACTCAGGTGCTAGGTGGGCATCCTAGGGATGCCAACATAAAAGGAAAAATGTGAGGGTCATTATGAGGGACACTTGTCATCTTCTCATTCATCCAACACAAAAGTGCTTTTATACTTTGTCTTGATGAGAGGACACTTGTCAATTCCTTGTCATGCCAACATAAAAGTTGTGTCATCATTAGCTATCATGACTTACTTTATTATAGCTACTTTAATAAAGTTATTGTATCAGTGTCTACTTGGGATTTACTTGGGCTTGCATCACACGTATCGGAGCCCATAAGATGATGCCAGGTCAAAGTATATATGTGAGCCCCATATGGTGCCACATACCGATATCTTTTCCAAAAATGTAGACTACACATATCTACCCTGTAAATGTCATGTTCACACCTACACCGGCATATTTCACTTGACCAATCAGTCCCATACCTCATGACATATCTGGGTGGATTCTTTCCACCAACCCAATAGTACCATATATGTGTCTTGTGCACATTTGCACCTATACTTTGATCCTACTACCTATATATACTGGGCCCTCTGCCTGGTAGGGCTGGATCACATAGTCCCTTAGAGTCTTTCTATCTCACGACATTCTTGGGACTCTTCCCGAACTGGGCTTAATAGTCTGCCTAATATAGGCTTATCCTTAAAGTCGTTGGCCCAAAATTCAAGATATTACAGTAGACGTGAATTGAGTTTTACAATGAATGAAGCCCAAACACAAAGCAATTTGGTAGGTGTCCAAGAATAAGGGTAAATAAAAATGAAAGATTAAATAACAATTTTGCCTTTCAACATTCATGAAGGGGTGCCCTCTTGAACTCATTTGTGGAGCAATTTTCCCTTAAAGTAACCAAAATATTGTAATGTTGTCTCCAATCTTAATGGAGGGCCATGAGTTGGAATATGTTGCATGTAGTTAATGTTGATCGAAGACTGATAGAGTAAGTGAATGTGACAATGCACATGAAATTTGCTTCCCTAATGACTCAAGAAGAGGCTCTGCAAATCTAAGATGCTCTAGAGGATGAAGTGTCAACAATAATGAGTTCATATGCTTTTGAGAGAAACCTTGATGAGTGAATCAACTTCATCTTTAATAAGAAATAGCATGAGGAGGGGAGTGTTAGGATGAGAAGGCATAGAGGTGGAGAAATGAAAACAAAGGTTTGTAGTGTTAGCTCCTCAATAGATGTCACGGACAAAGAGAAGCATAAGGAAAATGTAATGGTTGATAATCTCAAGCACAATGTAGACAATTAAAAGAAATAAATACACAAACTTGCACTACTCATACTGATAATATCTAATTCAAAGTCACAAGTACATCAAAAAAATAACTAAATGACAAGGGAATGAACAAAAAATTATAAGAAATGAGTAGAAGAAGTTATAAGGAAAAGGATTCTTGAGATGAGACTAGAAGAGAAAGTTTTACAAATCAATCACACAAGTTCCCATAATACACCTTGTTGTCTTATACTCCCTCCTACTCATCCAATTTGCATAACCTCTATATTCTCATCTTAAGCCAAGAGCTTTTTAGCATTGGGCCCACTTACGATCATTTGGGAAGGATGTGGCATGGCACTCTAGATTGTCCTCATCTTAGGTCATGACAATTCCCTTTTCGTTAGTAGAAACCTTGCCCTCAAGGTTGAAGTCTGGGTAGCGGCAGGCTAGGTCATCTTTAAATTCTCACTCTTGATTTTAACCATCCCAATGAATGAGAAATTGGGGCACCCATTCTTGATTGCGTTGAACCCAATGTGCATCCAATATTGCAGCAGGGTGACAAATAAGACCCTCTGGGGCTGAATATTGGGGTAGCGGTAAATACGACTTCGATGGTTCAGGCCCATATAATGGTTTGAGTTGGAAGACATGGAAAACTGGATGTATTTTGGAATGATCTGAAAGGAGTATACGATAGACAATAGACCTAATACATGCCTCTACTTGAAAGGTTTTGAAATAGTTCATGGCTAGTTTCTAAAACTTGCGCATCTGTAGGGAATATTGCCGGTAAGGTTGAAGTCGCACCAACACCTAGTCACCCTCATACAATTTCATCTTTAAATACTTCTTATCTACAAATGACTTCATGGGATATTTAGCTCTGGTGATTTTCTATTTGAGGATGTCAAGTAAAGCATATTGTTATGATAGTTGTTAGTGGAAGTCAAATGGGGTGTCTACCAATGAAGAATGTCGTAGCAATAAGGGTGGGTCACGACCATATACTATCTTAAAGGGTGTAAACCCAGTAGAATAGTGAAAGGCAATGTTGTACCAAAACTTAGCCCATAGAAATTATGAAAGCCACTTGCTTTGGAAGTCATGAACAAAGTAGCACAAGTACATTTCAAGACAATAGTTGAGTGCTTCTTGTGGTACATCTGTTACAATTAATTATTGTATATTATGTAAAATAGGAATTAATTAGCTATAATTAAGGGTTTAAATTCGAGTATCTTAGATAACAGAATATATTTTGTTCACCTTTTAAATTTTGAATTAAGCGTATCTCTAGCAATAGCAACTACCAGTAATCTATATATTGCAAAATTTGTGAATAGAATAAATCATCGGATCACAATTTGTGATCTAGATACTTTCGTCAATTCCGATCATCGTCAAACTGACATACACACCATGGGGTCAAACTTAGATGACTCGTCGATCGCTGATCCAAAAAGAACTACGGGTTCCCTTAAATCAATCCCTAGCCATGAAGGATTATTTAGCCTCATTATCTCTAAGAAATTGACACCTACTAATTACGATGAATGGGCTCAAGCTATACGGCTTGCTAGGGGGCATAGAAAATGTGGCTTCCTCACTGGCGAAGTGATTGTACCCTCTAACCCAGGTTCACCGGTGATACAATATTGGGAAATCGACAATTCCTTGGTGTTATTTTGGCTTATCAATTCCATGTCTCCTCCACACCGCCGAACCTTTATGAACCTACTGATGGCTCCCACTATCTAGGAGGATGTTTGGGACTCGTATTTTGATGCACAAGATCTCTCTCACATTTATGATCTTTGATGCCAAACCTGGAAGTCAATGTAAAAAGTATGAGTCATCACCGATTACTGGCATGAACATATTACTGTGTGGCATGAACTGGACTAATACAACACAAAGAGATGGTCTTCACCTGCTGATACTGCGTGCCTCTAAAAGCATGTGGACATTGATTGGATCCTCCTTTTCCTTGCTGGCTTAAATCCTGAGTTCGATGAGGTACGTAGTCATATTCTAAGCCGTCCCTCTTTGCCTTCACCCTATGAAGTCTACTTTAAAGTCCAAAGGGAAGAGTCTCACAACCATGTGATGCTAAAAAATAACTCTAAGTCATATGCCTTACTTAGTACAGTACCAACCTCATCTCTCGCCTTGTTTAGTACAGCACTGAACTCATCCGCTCCCAACACCATACATAAAGTTTTTTGTGACCACTACAAAAAATTAGGGCATTCTCTTGACTGTTGCTGGGATCTCTATGGCAAACTAGGAGACTGGAAACCCAAACAAAATAAAACTAAAGGTTACTAGGTGAACCACGAACAACCAAACCCAATATCTCCGGCTCTAACTTCAAACTCAAACCAATTAAGTCAAATCCTAGAGATGTTGAAACAAATGCAGACTCAACATTACCCTCATTCAAATGCAAGTGTGGCCCATAAAGGTAATCTAAGTTTTGCTCTTCATACTTCCTCTCGTCTGTCACAAAGGTAATCTAAGTTTTGCTCTTCACACTTCCTCTCATCCGTCACTTTAGATTGTAGAAATGAGTGCATATGATCATATAACTTCAAAAGAGTAATACCCCAAATTTTGATTAAGGGCTAATGATAATTATTGAGAATGATTTGGTGAATTAAAGTGGATTTGAAATCCGAATCAGTTATTGGAAATGACCAACACCCTGTATTTTAGCATGATTATTTAACAAAGTAATTTAAGGGCTAAAATTAGAGGGAATGGCACATGGATAGAGAGGAAACAATTTAATTATGTGTTATATGACAATTTAAGTAAATGTACCATAATCAATGGAGAAATTGGAAGAATGGAAATTATCGGTCAATTAGTTAGTAATTAATGAAGAAATTAATTAGTAACTAAGAGAAATGAGGAGTGTAACTAAATGGTTAATGGAATTGGTTAGTGTAACTAAATGGAGGAATTTCATGTGGTGAGATTACATAAGATTATGACATGTGGCACATGTGGATCAAGCATGGAGAGTTGGTGGGAGAAAAGTCAACAAATCATTTTAAATTCTCTTTTCTTTTCCCTCTCTCTTGCCTATGCGTATGGGGCATGGAGTAGTAGAATTTCTGCCTCCATCTTCATCATTTCACACTCTCATCTCTCTCTTCCTTCTCTCCAAATTTGTGCAGCTATGGGAGCCAAAGAAGGGAGGAAAAGCTTGTGAAAAAGGTGAGATTTTGACCCTCCAAATGACCTCCTATGCAAAAACTCTCTTCTACAAAGTTATTCCTTGTGTTGAGAGCTTAAATTTCATAGTTTTAGATTTCCCATTTGGTGGTGTTTGAGCTCTCAAGGAATTTTAGAGTTTGGTGAATCAAGGAACTCCTTTGGGAAAAGTTGTAGAGGTGAGTAAGACAAATCTTTATATGTAGGTTTTGTATCCATTAATTGAGTTTGGAATTTTTGGGATTTTGGCTTGATTTTTGAAAATGAGATTCATTGTGTGTATGGCATGTGGTTGTCATGGATATGGTGTCATGAGAAGTGTTTTGGATAGATAGAATTTATTTGGTGAGTGAATTGTGGATTTTGAGTTTTTGGAAAAGTGTATTATGTTGTTATTGATGTTATATCTTGTGAAAGCAATGTGAAATTGGTCATTTTGATGTCTCCATTGACTTCCTTGTGAAATTTTGTATGGAAATGAGTTTTGGATTGGATTTTGGAACCATTGGAGACATAGTTGCAAAATTGGAAAATTCTAGAAATTTGTTAAGTGGAAATTGCTGTGCAAATGGCCAACTTTGCATGATATTTCAAAATAGCAAATGGTTTTATAATAAGGTGAAACTTTCCAATTTTGTAGTTCACATTTCAAGGTTTCCACTGATATAAATTTTGGTCAATTCTAAGTTCTGTGTTGAGAGTTATGATTTTCCAAAGTTTGGGATTAAAACTGGAATCTGTTTTGAAGCAGTGTTGGATTTCATGTAATTCTGGATTTCTGTGGTTATGGACAGACTTGATTCATATTTTTCTTATGAAGAGGACTTAAATACCTTTCATTTAGCTTTGTAATCACCTTATTTTTATTTTTCTAGAATTAGTTATGATTTTTGGAAGTTCAGCCAAGAAACAGGATTTTTCTTGGCTGCAGCCAGTGGATTCTAGGCTGCTGCCCAAGTGTTTCTAACATGTTTTTGGCCATGGCCATGGTATTTTTAGGTTGGGGCCAACCCTCAAAAATCAGCATTTTTCACTTCTGAAAGGTGGTTTTTTGATATAGTGTTCCCAACCAGTTAGGGCTATTGTTAGGGCCTTTCATAGGTACTTAAGGCACTTTAATGATAACCAAATCTAAGGGTCTTGAAGACATTTAAGTATTGGGATAAGTGATAACTTGTCATCCTTAATATTGATTATAGGATTTGACAATTTCCAGGAGCATAGAAGGCATACACGCCTGAACAAGAAAGGAAAGAGCAAGGTAGTGACACTTTATCCTATATCTTGTTTAATGCATTGCTCGTACGTATTTATCATTGAATGATGCTAATTGGGTCCATGGCGAGTAGCCCGGCCTTGAATGTTGCTGCTTGGGTTTGTGACGGTTAGCCTAACCTTGAATGTTGCTGATTGGGTTTGTAGCGGTTAGCCCAACCGTGAATATTGCTGATTAGGTCCGTGGCTTGTAGCCCAGCCTTGAATGAATTATTGATTCACGGTGGGTAGCTCAGCTTTTAATGCTGTGTAGCTGAATTGTGATATATACTTATATGCTTTGTTTAATTATACATCATATACGTAAACTGTTACTACTGGGATTCTTTTGAATCTCACTCTTTCCAATTAACAATTTTTAGATAGGGCTAGTGGTTCTATGGATAAGCAGGTGATGAAGGGCGGATAGAGCTTCAGGCTTGGAGTTTAATTATTCTTGTTTTTGGCTATCATTATGGATAAATGTATATATTGAAGATATTGGATAGTTTTGTGTAATCCCCTAGAATGAGAAGTTGATTATGGGCATTTGTGCCCTGTAAAGCCTCATTTGATTAATAGAACTTGAGTGTGTTAGGAATTTACTGTGTACTCTGATATTGATTAATGGAATCAATTTGTATAGGCCATTTGTATAATGAAATGTGATTATGAGACCATTATTGATCAGACTTTTGAAAAGTTTTTGTAAACCCTGGTTTTGGGATATTTACTTTTAAATACATACCAAATCATTTTATGGTCTCTAATTCAAAATGATTATGTTTATTAAACACTAATCTCGGCCTTAGTTGGAAGGGGATTACACGAAGCTCCACTATTTGTCTCCTACCAACCACTATTTGGTAGTGAACAAATTAAGAAGGCCATAGGAACATCAGCACCCATTGCCGGCACTGGCACTGTACAACTCTCATATTCTTTGCATCTTAACTCAATTTTACATGTTCCTCGTCTAGCATGCAATCTTCTCTCAATTAGTAAATTGACCAAACAAGCAAATTGCTTTGCTAATTTCTTTCCTACTCATTGTCTATTTCTGGATCTCTCATTGGGGAAAATGATTGACACTGTTGATCAATATGATGGCCTCTATTACCTTGATGGTTCCACTATGACATCTTTATGTTCTAAATTCTGTGGTTCTATTCCAAGCCCCAAAGACAATGACATCTTACTATGGCATAAGCGGATAGGCCATCCAAGCTTTTCCTATTTAAAATATTTGTTTCCTCATTTTTCATTTAATAAAGATGATTCTATTTGCTGTGATGTTTGTGAACTTGTTAAGTATCATTGTACAAGTATTCCCCTTCCATTTATAAACCTACACGTCCTTTTTCCATCATTCATAGTGATGTCTGGGGTTCTATACAGATTCCCAATCATTCATCTTCAAAATAGTTTATAAATTTTATTGATGATCACACTTGTATGTGTTGGGTTTACCTTTTAAAGGAAAAATCTGACGACTCTTATATCTTCATTGAATATTTTTGCATTTTATCCAAACCCAATTCAATACATCTAAGTCCTATACACTAACAATAGCATCAAATATTTCAATCATACTCTCACTACTTTTGTCACCGCCAATAGCATTATCCACAATAGTAGTTGCCCTCATAGGCCCCAACAAAATGGCATGGCCAAACAGAAAAATAGAAACCTTCTTGAAGTTACCCTAGCCCTTCTCTATACATCTCATGTACCTAATGTTAGGATTGGTAGGCACAGCAGAAAATTAAAATTCAAAAGTTTTCCAATCCCTACTTTGGATCTGTCAACAACGTTTAAATCGAATAGTAGAGAAGCGTACCTTTATTATGTATTCAGTCTTTCTTTTCGATCTTAAGGAGCTAACAACTCGGATCAGCTCCCTCTGCCGATATCCACATGAATAAGGATCCAATATGAACCGGTGCTAGCGCCACCAACATCTCTCTCTAGAGTTTTCTTTTCTCATGGCTCTCTATCTTTCTTTTCATCACCCTTAGATATCTTTCTTTTCATCACCCTTAGAAAACCCTAGCTCACCCTGTAAATAACTAGTCCGGGCTTTCTATTTTATGATGGATATTGGATTTTTAAAATTAATATTAATTAATTTCAAAATTCATATAATATCAACTAACACTTGATTGTCTGTTGATAAGCAAATTAAATAAATATGGTTTAATTAAATTAGTTCAACAGTTTTAATTTAGCCTATTTATTTAATCTAAATGAAGAGCCAATGGAAATAGATTTCATTTATCTTTATAAATTAAATATGAAATATTATATTTTATCATATTAGTTATTAATTTAATTTATCAGATAAACTAAAAAGAATAATAATATTAGCATATAATATATATACATGTCTACCATAGATTAACTATTACATTCATTAAATCTAGACATATCTTAGATTTAATGAATCTGGACATTATAGCTTGTATTAGGCTATTTTTCTGTGCAACCCTATAGGCCCATATAAAGTTGGCAGTGAGCCAATGACTATACTAACCCATAAGTCGTAAGCCACCTCTAGCAAGACATTACAACTACCCAATACATATGAGGATTGATAAACCTATTTAACCTATCATACAACCATATCTGTCCCTTTTATCACATGATATTTCAGTCAAGAATAAGGCATGGAGAATATCATCCTCCTATTCCTGACCATTACTTTCTCGATCCCTGAGTAGTCTGACTATTGAAATGGAAACTCTTCTCCATCGTAGTATGGCCATACATTTCTTAGACTCACTCATCGAGGGTTCCAGTAATATCTCTTTACTAATGTGAGAAACAAATTTCATCTTAACCATTCTCCTTTGCATTAAAACTATAAAGCCAGAACATAGCCTTTATCATCACCTAGTCAAAGGTGACTTTTGACTAGGTTAAAGCTGAGCAACTATCATTCAGGAATCCATGATGATCTCATGTCAAAAAGGGTATAGTGAGGTGGTTATACATGAGATAAGCTTATGACTTGATTCATGCAGCTTTCTCATACTAGTCTTATTTTATCTTTACTCCCACATAGATGACCGACCCATAAACCTTTAGGACAATCATAATGATTTATCTAAAGATAGTTATCATAGTGAACAAGCAAAAAATATGATAAAAAAATGGAGAAGTTTATTGAATAACAATGTTCAAAGTACAATGATTGGCCCCTAGGGTATAGTTTCCAACATCCTCTCACTTGTTCTAGGTATAATCATTAATTTGCCTAATTCGTGTTATTCTACAGGACGCTTATGCTTTGCATGTGCAAGAGGCTTAGTAAGAGGATCAGCAACATTGTCTCCTCCTACTACTTTGCATATTTTTATATCAACTCTATCATTGATTTCTCTAATGAGATGAAATCGCCTGAGTATATGCTTGGTCCTTTGATGTGAGCAAGGCTCCTTAGCCTGTGCAATAGCACCACTATTGTCACAGGACAAATTTATTAGATTTGAGATTGTAGGCACCACCCCTAGTTCAGTAATGAACTTTCTAATCTAAATGGCTTCCTTAGCTGCATCTGATGCTGCTATATACTCAGCTTCTGTTGCAAAATCTGCTATAGTACTCTACTTGAAGTTCTTCCAGCTTACTCCTCTATCATTTAGGAGGAATATATATCTAGATTGAGATTTAAGGTCATCTTGATTAGTTTGGAAACTTGCATCTGTATAACTAGTTACATAGAGCTCATCATCTAATCCACCATATACCAAGAATAAGTCCTTAGTTCTTCTTAAGTACTTTAGGATTTTCTTGACAGTAATTTAATGACCCTCACCAGGATCTTATTGATATCTACTGGTCATACTTAAGGCAAATGAGACATCCAGTTAAGTATATAACATGGCATACATAATGGATTCAATAGTCGAGGCATATAGAACCTTGCTCATGTGATCTCACTGATCATGTGTACTAGGATACAGATCCTGCTAAGATAGATACCAAGAGACATGGGCATGTAACCCCTTTTTGAGTCCTGCATGCTAAACCTATGCAGTATCTTGTCTATGTATGTGCTCTGACTTAGGCCTATTAGTCTTTAGGATCTATCTCTATGAATCCTAATCCCTAGGATGTAGGTGGCTTCACCTAAGTCTTTCATCAAGAACAACTTTTTTAACCAAGACTTAATACTCTGCAAGGTAGGAATGTCATTCCCAATGAGTAGGATGTCATCTACATAATGTACTAGAAATACAGTTGTGCTCCCACTAACCTTGTAAACACAAGATTTATCATGTTTTGAATGAATCCAAACTCTTTAACTACTTCATCAAAATGATGATTCTAGCTCTGTGATGCTTGCTTCAATCCATAAATGGATCTTTGAAGCATGCACACTTTACTAGAGTCCTTTGAATGCACAAAGCAGTCAGGTTATGTCATATACACATCCTCAAGCAACTTTCATTTAAGAAAGGCTATTTTGACATCTATCTACCATATTTCATAGTCATAATATGTTGCAATGGCAAGAAGGATTCTAATTGATTTGGTCATTGCAACTGGGGAAAAGGTTTTATCATAGTCTATACCATAAGTTTAAGTAAATCCTTTTGCAACCAGTCATGCCTTAAAGACATTTACATTGCCATCCATATCAGTTTTCTCCTTGAAGACCCATTTGCACCTAATGGCTTTTACACCTTCAGGTGGATCAACTAAGGTCCATACCTGATTGTCATATATGGATTGCATTTCATACTTCATGGCACTTAGCCATTTCTTGGAATTTGGTCCCACTATTGCTTCTCAATAGGTGGTTGGCTCATTTTTCTCAATAAGCAAACATCACAACTTTTAGTAATCAGAAATACATATCTCTAAGGTTGATGCCGTGTCCTATCAGATTTGCATAGACCTTTGGTTACTTGAGGAGGCTCAACAACTTGTTGTAAGTCTTCTCTGTTTTCCATTTGTGGTTCTTGCTATCTTGTGACTCTTGAACTTCTTCATGATATACCTTGCTCCTGCTGATTAGTTTAGAGATAAAGTCTCTTTCTAGAAATATAACGTTTCGAATAACAAACACTTTATTATCGATGGGATTGTAGACATAGTATCCCTTGGTTTCCTTAGGATACCTCACAAAAAAGCACTTTGAGGATTTGGGCACTAATTTATCTGAGGCTTCTTGCTTAACATATACCTCACATCCCCAAATTTTGAGAAAAGATAAACTTGGTTTCTTTCCAATCCATATCTCATATGATGTCTTTTCAATTGCCTTAGATGAAACATGACTTAGTGTGAACGCAACTGTCTTTAGGGCATGGCCTCAAAAGGACAGTGGAAGATATGTTTGACTCATCATAGATCAAAACATATCTAATAGTATTTGATTCCTCAGTTCAAAAATCCCATTTTATTATGGTGTTCCTAGAGGAGTCAATTGTGAGATTATCTCACAACTCTTAAGATGGTCAATGAACTCTTGGCTCAAATATTCACTACCTTAATTAGATTGAAGTACTTTAATCATTTTGTCAAGTTGGTTTTATACTTCATTTTGGAATATTTTGAATATTTCAAAAGATTCAGATTATTTTTCATTAGATAGATATATCCATATCTACTAAAGTCATCTATAAATGTAATGAAGTACATATAACATCATCTAGCAGCTGTATTCAGTGGTCAACATACATCTGTATGTATGAGGCCTAATAAATCAGTGGCCCTCTCACTATACTTAGTAAAAGGTGCCTTTGTCATCTTTCCTAATAAACAAGATTCACATGTATCATGTGGTTCAAAATCAAATGAGTTAAGAAAACCATATTGATGGAGTTTAGAAACTTGTTTCTCATTTATATTGCTTAAATGGCAATGCCATAAGTATGTCGGATTCAAATTGTTTGACTTGATCCTTTTGGTAGTTACGTTATAGATATTTCCACTATTAGGATGTTCTAAATTTAATATATAATGACCAACATACAAATCACTATTACCATAGAAAATGTCATTACAATAAATAAAACATTTATTATTCCCAGTAATGGAAGTATTACCTTCCTTATCCAAATAAGAAAGAGAAATAATATTACTACTCAAAGTACGAACATAATAGCAATTTTGCAAAACTAACGAAAGCCCACTGGGTAGAACTAATTCATAAGTACATACAGCTAAAGTAGCAACTCTTGCTCTATTTCCAACTAATAGGTACACTTCGCCCTTCTTCAGCTGTCTACTATCCTTAAGACCTTGCACATTTGTGCAAATGTGAGAACCACATGCAGTAACTAATTCTAATGTAGAAGAAGTAGAAAGATTAATGTCTATAATATAAATATCTGAAGAGATAGCCCCACTATCCTTCTTGTTTTTTTTCAGATCTTTGAGGTAGAGTTAGCAATTCCTCTTCCAATGACTAGGTTCATTGCAGAAGAAGCATACTCCTCTTTTGGAGGTTTTGCCTTAGTGGGTGCAAGCTTGGTTTTAGGCTTGTTTGACTCTTTAGTCTTACTACCTGAGCCATTAACCTTACCCTTGCCTTTGCCTTTCCTTTTCATACCCTTTTGTTTCTGAACCATCAAAACAATGTTAGGCTTTTTCTTAATGTTCTTCTCAGTAGTTTGAAGCATCCTATACAATTCAAAAATTGATTTCTCCATATTGTTTATGTTGTAGTTCATGAAAAAATGGTCATAACATTTCAAAAGTGAGTTCAAGATCAAATCTGTAGCTAACTCCTGGCTTATGGAAAATCCAAGCCTCTCAAGGTGATCAGTGTAGCCTTTCATCTTTAACGCATGAGCACTAACTGATGCACCTTTAGCCATCTTGTAGGATTGTAAGGCCTTTATGGTCTCATACCTTTCTTGCCTTGCCGGTTGCTGGAACATTTCCTTGAGATGAACAATCATCTTATAAGCCTCCATAAGTTTCGGATCTCTTTGGAGCTCTTGAACCATGGTGGCAAGCATCAAGAACCTATATCCACATAGTCTTATTTATGCTTCATGTAGGCATCTTTCTAAGCTCTTAGAGCATTGGCTATAGGCTCTTCAGGAATGGGTTTATCTAGGACATATGATTTTCTTTCCTACTTGAGAATAATTCTCAAGTTCCTAACTAGTTAAGAAAGTTTGTTCCATTGAGTTTGTCCTTCTTAAGGACTAACCACAATGATAGTGTAGCAGTATTACTAGTTGACATAATTCTACAATAAAATATACAAAGTTGGTTAGTAATCTCCTACTAAATTAACAACCCTCAATGTAATAATTAGTGGGCTAAGATCCATATTTTGCTTAAATTTAAGTCCGCTTTGGCAGGACACTTAGATCAAGTTATTTAGGTAGGTAACCTCTTTACTAATTACTTTACATGTAACTCTTAGATTTTATAGGATTCGATCATCATATGATCCGGCATGTTTAATCACATCTAATACCTTGAGATCTAAAATCATTTTGTTAATATCAATTAAGTCAAAACAATAATGAACCTTTGTAAGTAGCTTCACTACTCACGCTTGTCTTACCAAGATAACTCAAATACATCCACTTTGGTGAAACCTACAATTGAGAAATCTAGGTTTTGACAAGTATTCATTAATTGACAACATTATGACTTAAGATTTCATTTGGAGGGCTTAATTAACTATTTCACTTATATGAATACATATTTCATAGTAATTAACTATTTCATTTGGACGACTTAATTAACTATTTCACTTATATCTCATACAAATATACATATATATGTAAAATATGCATGTAATGATCTAATCAAAAGAAACATAATTTAAACGTGACACAACATGGCTCACCTAACCTAAATCCTCTCAAGCCAATGAGAGGACCTCTCTAGTAAGAAAAGAAAATACATTGAGAAACTTCGTTTAAACATACGAGGGGAGTAAGAAGAGAAGAGAATGTACATCCAAACTATGTAGAGGAAAGCACCGCACGTAGACCGTATTTAAAAATTTACAACCCTTGTAAAACTAGAGCAATATTGTTCACCATACCTAAACAATTTTAGAAATTAGAACCACAAATAACAATTCATACAATATGTAAAACAATAAGTGTTATGATTATGTCACGCTACAAATAGTTAGCCATAGCGGTCGTGCTAATTCCTTATTGAAATTAAGAGTGATCCCAACTTTTAATGAGAATCCTATCAGTACTAGAAAGGTAGAGGTATGCTAATTTAGTATGGTTACCACGATATTAGTATGGCTTACAAATAGTTAGCCACGAAAGTCCCAGAGATATTAGCATGGTAGAGGTATTCTATTAGTACTTGCAGGGGTTGAAGGGGCCAGTGCCCTCGGAGACTTTTTTTGTTGTTATGGCGATTAATCACCATCACTCGTAACAGGCTTTCTCAAACCCCATCAATCTCGATTAATGACCATTAATTGAATCCAAAGCAATATATCACATATACAACCATAAGCACTCAGACCCAACTTAAACACACAATTAACTTGGCTCTAATGCCACTGTTAGGATTAGAAGGTATGACATAAAATTAAAATTTAAAAATTTTCCAATCCTTACTTTGGATCTGTTAATAAAGTTTAAATCGAATAGTAGAGAAGCATACCTTTATTATGCATTCAATCTTTCTTTTCAATCTCAAAGAGCTAACAACTCGGATCAACTCCCTCTACTGGTATCCACATGAATAGGGATCCAACACGAACAGCGTACTAGCGCCACCAACGTCTCTCTCTAGAGTTTTCTTTTCTCACGGCTCTCTATCTTTCTTTTCATCACCCATAGAAAACCCTAGCTCACCCTTTAAATAACTAGTTAGAGCTTTCTATTTTATGATGGATATTGGATTTTTAAAATTAATATTAATTAATTTCAAAATTCATATAATATCAACTAACACTTAATTGTCTTTTGATAAGAAAATTAAATAAATCTTGTTTAATTAAATTAGGCCAACATTTTTAATTTAACCTTTTTATTTAATTTAAATGAAGAGCCAATGGAAATAGATTTCATTTATCTTTATAAATTAGATATGAAATATTATATTTTTATCATGTTAGTTATTATTTTAATCTATCAGATAAAACTAAATTTAAAAATAAAAAATATAATAATATTAGCATATAATATATATATACACGTCCACCCTATATCAACCATTACATTCATTAAATCTAGACATATCTTAGATTCAATAAATCTAGACATTATAGCTCATGTTGGGCTATTTTTGTGTGCAACCCTGTAGGCCCATATGAAGTTGACCGTAGGCCAATGACTATACTAACCTACAAGTCGTAAGTAGCTCCTAGCAAGATATTATTGTTAGTGCAAGCGTTTCACCCAAGAGGGGGGTGAATTGGGTGATTCCAGAAATTTCGTTGCCTATAAGGAAATTGACGGAATATTAAAAGTAGTTAAGAGCAAGGAGAAATATCATCGTAGTGTACACCAGGAGTTATACTGGTTCGGCCACAACCACTTTGACCTACGTCCAGTCGTCAGAGTGTGTCTGAGAGTTTCACTATATTCTCCAAGATTCAGTGGGTTCTTGGCACCTCAGTACACAACAAGTTCCTTTACCTGGACACTCGCTCCCCCTTACACGTTGCAATCAAATCCCCAACTCAAGGTTCTACAACCTCAAGTTGTCTCAATAACAAATATTGAGTTTGTAATGAAAAACTCTCTCACAAAGCAAATATATAATCATTGAAATATAATGAATGAATATAAGAAAACAAAGCACTAAGTGTATTGATCGATGTGTATTCTTAGTTCTTGTTCTCTTCTCTTTGAATGCTCCATATATATAGATGATTTGTAGTGACCATTGGAAGCAATTCAAACTTGTTCGTTAGAGTCGCGCAACAATGGTTGACTATTCTTCGTATTTGAAAACTATCCGTTGGCGGTAGGTAGCGGTAGGTAAATGTTCTGGACTTTTATTTGACTTCTCAAATCTGTCATACTCTTTTATTGTTTCTTTGTAAATGTACTTAGAATACTAATACAATGAAGAGTTAATCATATAGATAACAAATCAAGAGATATTCAATGAAAATATAATTTCAGGACTGCCTTACTCGAGTGGTTACACGAGTGATCAAGTTTGTTACTTGAGTGGTCCCTCGAGTAAACCTGTCAAAAATATGGCAGTGAGCAAATCAACATTTTCCATCAGATATCACTCGGGTAAGACATGGAGTGATATATTACAAACTTTGAGAATACCTTATTACTCGAGTGGCTATTTGAGTAGCCATGTCATTACCTTCACAGATTACTCGGGTGATCATTGTGGTAAACTGCTTACTCGAGTAGCCTTCAAGTTTCTTCATGTAAGAGGCAAGCTTCACCCAAGAAGGGGGTGAATTGGGTGATGTTATAAATTTTTCGCTTGAGGTGGTGATATGTCAATATAGTAGATAGAGTAGAGTAGAGAAGATTTGAACACAGAGAGTTATACTGGTTCGGCCTAACAACAATGCCTACGTCCAGTCCTCAGAGATCAAGACCTACTGAGCTTTTCACAATATTTCCAAGATTCAATGGGCTCTCAGAATGCCACAAAAACAACAATCGTCCTTGAACGGACTACGAGCAGAAATATTCTCTTAACAAGAAAACTTCTCTCCCTCTTACGACAAGTCTTATGTGCAGAGAAACAACCTATGACCCTTCTCACTTGCTTATGTATACAAGACTTATGAGCAGCAACGTTTTCTTCTGCTTACACCACTGTAAGCCTTATGAACAACAACGTTCTCTTCTGCTTGTATCTTGTAAGACTTATGAGTGGAAGATACTACAAGGAATTCTCTCAACTGCTTCTCTCGTAAGGAATAACTACCCTCTCAAGGTCCCAATACCTTGAGATCACATAAACATAGAATTTTGAGTTTGTATGAGGACTCTCTTACAGAGAAAATGAATAAACACTGAAGATCAATATGTATACAGAGAAAACTGATGAATAACAGAGAATTGGTATAAGCTTGTGAATTCTTGTGCTTCGTTGTTCTTGTTTCTCCGTGTGTCTCTGTATATATATAGTTGCTCCAGTTTTTGCCCGTTTGGAAATTCTTCATTTGTGGAGCGGGACATTTGAAAGTATTGGCAGACACGTGCATGTTTGAATAATCTTAGTGCGGTAGGTGCCAGCGTGTTTATAATCATCTTGTCTGCCGTTGTATTACTTTCCTCATGTGATGCATTCAAACGTTCATATTCCTGTATCATACTTTTAAAGCATTCAAAACAATGTTAAACAATGATAAAAAGTAATGATGATATGAATTAATAACAATAAACCATGTTCGTAATGAACGTTGTGATACTTAGCATTTTCTGTGGTCAACAGGGCATCACCTCGAGCATGAAAGGCTCACCTCGAGTGATCTCCTATTTTCCTTCATATACCTCTGTTATCGGGTTGTGCTTGCATAGAAAATCAGAGAGACAAAATCTTCACTCGCGGGTGAAGAAGGGTCTCACTCGAGCACAAAACCTCTGCTCGAGTGATCTTTGCAGTTTACACAGGGAATGTCTTCTCGGGTCATCACTCGCATACCATTTTGTCAAGAGTGAGAATTTGCACTCGCGGGTGATATGGACCCTCACTCGAGCACACTTACCTCTGCTCAAGTGAGAAGCATATTCTCAAGGAATATGCTCTCAAAACCATCACTCGCATCAGAATTTCAGAGGGATAGAATTTTCACTCGCGAGTGATGTGGGCCCTCACTCGAGCACAAAAACTCCTGCTCGAGTGAGAAGAATATTCTCAAGAATTATACCTTTTGAACAAGCACTCGCAACTGATCTGGAGAGGGATGGAAATATTACTCGCAAGCATGGACGTGTTACTTCGAGCATGGATGGGTGTGCTCGAGCACACTTGTACTCGCAGTGCCTTGCTCGAGTGAATGATGGAAGCATGCTATAACTTGCTCTCGGCCAACCACTCACAGTGCCTTGCTCGAGTGAATGATGGAAGCATGCTATAACTTGCTCTCGGCCAAGCACTCGCATGCCCTCACTCGCATGTGTGCTCGAGTGAGAATGACTTCTCTGCTCGAGTGCATACCTTGTGCTTCGAGTGATCCAGTGAATACAAAGGGAGAATGCCTCTCGGGTACTCACTTCCTGGCTTTCTCTCACACCTGCTCGAGCACAGAAGTGATTTGTGCTCGAGTGCAGATTTCATGCTCGAGCACTCCAGTGCATTTTCACAGCAGATATCAGCAAACATCAAATATGCATTTGGTAACTTGGAATCTTTTCTTAACCTTCTAAAAACATGTTTTACACATAATTGAATTATTGTTATCATCAAAACTTGGGATCTAACATTCTCCCCCTTTTTGATGATGACAAAACTCTTTGTGATGAAGGTTTAAAAGAAATTGAATGAAATTGAAAAGTTTTGAAATTTCTTCAAAGTTTCCAAAATGCATATCAAGTTTAACTTTCAAATTCAAGTTTTCCTGCAATGTTTCCTCTGGACACTTAACAACCAAGATAAGCATAGTATGAGGTATATAACTTAATAAGAACTTAATAACATGAAACATTGAAATATTTAAAGCTTGAGCTATATTATTAACTTTGGAAAAACTTGAACAGCATAGATAACATGATAACTTCAAAATGACAAAATGAAAATGACATACATATCAAGTCCTACCCAATACAGAAAACTACCCAGACACCCATATACACCCTACAGAAGCTCAGAAGACATCACACATCCTTCTCCCCCGTTTTGTCAACATCAGAAGGGGGTTCTGGAGGTGGAACAAAAGATATCATGGCAGTGAGAGGGTCAATGGGCTGATCAGAGGGAGATGGTGCTTGAGGTACAGATGATGAGGGAGGAAGTGAAGGCGACCGATCAAATGTGACATCAACATTAGACTCAGGATCAGTGAAAAGTACATGAGTCTGTGGATGAAGTGGTGAGGAATGAGTGGTCTCTGGAGGCACCCCGGAAGATGAAGAGGGAAAATGTGAATGCAGGAAGGTCTCCATATTGGTGATCCTCTGTGACATCTCATCCTGAGTTTTGAACATCAGTTCAAAATTCAGATTGGCCTTGTCTACCAGATTGATGACTTGTGCTTCCATTTTCTCCACAAGCTTCTCATATTCAGTCACTAACTCCTTCTTCAAACTTGACACAGCTTGATTAATTACCTCAGACAGATGATTGGATAGAGAGGCATTGAGAAATGAAGGAGGAGGAATAGGACCTTGTGCAGATGATTGTGCCTCATCTCCTCTAGATGGAGTGGCTTCCCTCTTTGTGTGGCTTTGGTCCGACTCACTGGAAGATTGATACCCATGTGAGTTAACTGAGTCTTTCCAAACCTTGAGATGAGAACCCTTTCTTTTCCTTCCAAATACCAGATTTTATTTTTCATCAAGATGAAGGAAACAAGTTGAGGGTAAGGTATGGTTGTGGATCTTGTTGAAAAGAATCGAAACCGCCTCATCTCATTAAAAATGATCTCCCCTACATTCCTTTGTTGCCCAGCAACCAATGAAGCCAATAGATAGTAATCCTTTTGAGCAAAGTGGGTAAAGTTTTTGGATTTATTGACTATGCTCCGAGAATAAATGTAATGAAGGATTCTGTGATTATCAGGCATATCAATAGGCTTGAAAGTGAGGGGGCCAATTGGGTCTTTTGGTCTCAAGATTTTAAAAGTTTCATTAGCAGAGAATGAGGGTGGATCAGTAGGAGGTGCAACATAACCAAGAAAATCATTAATGATTTTGGCAGAAATCATAATGAATTTCCCTCTAATGGTTGTAGATACAGCTTCTTCAATCAAATCACCAGATCTAGACATAATATTATGGGTTTTCATGTTACAGTAAAAGGTTTTCACAACAGTGGGGGAATATGGCAGATGGATATTTAGCCAGGGAGCATAGTATTGAAGGTAAGGATACAAGTCCAAATGACAATTCTTTTTCAGATAATCCAGATCAACATACACTACAGGGCAGAAATGTCTATGCTTAAATTCATCATCATATACCTTCTGTGGTAAAGCCTTAAGCTCTGTCACATTGAATCCCTCAGGAGGACTAGTGAGTTGGTCATCCATTGGTGCTTGAGAGGCAGAAGGTGCTCCTGAAGCAGAAGCACTTGGGTGCTTAACTTGGTGTGAACTTGAAACACCGGCTTGAGATGTAATCTTCCCAACTATCTTGTCCAATTTGGATTTTTCTATTGCTTTCCTGAGTTGTTTACTGAAGGTATCCCCAGAAGAAGAAGATGATTGAGGTTGCTCTGAATCCTTCTTTTTTCCTTTTCCCTGTACCTCTTTGGATTGAGACCGAGTGATTATGGGTTCCTTGATTATGGGATCCTTGAAGACCACACCCTTTGGTTTCTTTTGAGGAGGTTGGTCTTTCTTGGAAACTTGAGGCTTTGGGTGAGGTTTCTTAGCGAGAGTTCTCTTTTTGGTCTTAGGCTTAGGAGGAGGTGAAGGTGAGGGAGAGTTTTTGGGAGATGGAGGAGTAAGTTCAGGGGTTCCATATTCACTGGCAGCAGAGTGAGTAGGAGAAGGAGAATGAGACTTTTGAGGAATAGAGGGTAACTTTGTTCTTGCCATTGAAAAGTGGAAGAGAAACAAGAACTCTTGTTTTTGAAAGAAAGAAAAAAAATACAAGAAGAGATTAGGGCACAAGTAAAGAATGCAGAAGACAAAAATCACCTCTTATAGAAGATTGAAAGGTTGTAACGGCGATTTGAAGCAGAAGGACGTGATTGAATGATGTGAAAACGGTTGAAGATGAAGAGTTGTGTCTTTCGAGTGAGAGAGCACTTCGAGTAAGAGGAGGAAGTGCGACGTTCTGAGCTCCCCAGTAACTGATATAAGTGACAGTGCTCGAGCATGAACCCTAGTGCTCGAGTGTGTTCTATCTGTGCTCGAGTGATGTTCTGGAAAAATAAAGAAACAAGTAAAACGTACCTGGATTGTGGATTCCCTGACATATTTTGCATCTTTGTACTCAAATCCTCCAAGATCATTTGAGTAACCATGATTTGGATCGCTTTTGCACAGGGATTCTTCTTCCTCACTCGAGCAGGCATTCTTCACCTCAAGCATGTTCATATCATGCTCGAGTGAGAATTCCTCACTCGCGAGTGAGTTCAATTCTCACTGTTGTTTCTGATATATTCCCTTGGTATTAATAACTCCTCTGTTAACCTCTGTTTTTCATGTCAAGAAGCAGAGTATCATAAATAGTGCTGTGCTCGAGCAGAGCTTTCTTGTGCTCGAGTGACACAGCTCCTCACTCGAGCAGTACCTTCAGTGCTTCGAGTGAGACTCCTACAAAAACACATTTTGGCCACTCCGATGCTAAAATCAGTATGGTTATCATCAAAATAAACATTTAATTAAACTTTTTGACAATAAAACTTACAACTCATTGGGATTAACCATTCCCAATTCTCTTCGAATATAAAGGAATTGATCTTTTGCAATAGGTTTTGTGAAAATATCCGCAAGTTGAAGATGAGTCGGTATGAATTCCACTTTGACATCCTTCTTTTGAACATGATCTCGAATGAAGTGATGTCGAATGTCTATATGCTTGGTTCTTGAATGTTGTACAGGATTCTTTGCCAAGCTTATCGTGCTAGTATTATCACAATAGATTGGGATTTCCTTTAAATAAATTCCCAAATCTTGAAGTTGTTGTTTTAACCATAGCACTTGAGAACAGCAGCTTGCTACAGCTATATATTCAGCTTCAGTCGAGGATAATGAAACTGTGTTCTGCTTCTTGCTGAACCATGACACTAGAGAACCTCCGAGAAATTGACATTGTCCACTGGTACTCTTTCTGTCAGTTTTATATCCACCGTGATCTGAATCTGAATATGCCATTAAGTACTCGTTCCCTCTCTTTGGATACCAAAGTCCAAGCTCTGAAGTATCTCCTAGATATTTGAAAATTCTTTTTACTGTCTCTGCATGAGATACTTTAGGATTGGATTGATACCTTGCACACATTCCTACACTGAACTGAATATCTGGCCTGCTTGCTGTAAGATAGAGTAATGATCCAATCATTCCTCTATACTTTGTGATGTTAAAGCTAGGTCCCTTTACATCAGCATCCAGCAATGTTGTAGAACTCATTGGAGTATCAGCTCCATTAGCATTATCTAGACCATATTTCTTCAGCAATTCTTTCAAATACTTTGTCTGAGATATAAATATGCCATTCTTCTTTTGTTTGATCTGAAGTCCAAGAAAGAAGTTCAATTCTCCCATCATGGACATTTCAAATTCTCCCTGTATAATCTTAGAGAAATCTTGACACATAGATTCGTTAGTAGCACCAAAAATAATATCATCAACATAAATTTGAACTATTAGAATATCATTTTTGTTATGTTTGATGAATAGAGTTGTATCAACTTTACCTCTGACAAAACCTTGATCAAGAAGAAATTTGCTTAATCTTTCATACCAAGCTCTGGGAGCTTGTTTCAAACCATATAATGCTTTCTTAAGTTTGAAGACATAATCAGGTTTTGTTTCATCTTCAAAACCAGGAGGCTGTTCGACATAAACTTCCTCCATAATATAACCATTTAGAAAAGCACTTTTTACATCCATTTGATAAAGTTTAAAACTTTTGATGCAAGCAAAAGCTAAGAGTACTCGTATTGCTTCCAATCTTGCCACTGGAGCATATGTTTCCTCATAATCAATACCTTCTTCTTGATTATAGCCTTTGGCAACTAATCTTGCTTTATTTCTCACAATGATTGCTGATTCATCAAGTTTATTTTTGAAAACCCATTTGGTCCCTATAACCGTATGATCTTTAAGTCGAGGAACCAAATCCCAAACTTGATTTCTTTGAAATTGATTTAATTCTTCTTGCATAGCAATCACCCAATCATTGTCAGATAAAGCTTCTTCTATATTAGAAGGTTCAATCTCAGAAATAAAAGCAGAAAATGTTACCTCATTGAGGATTCTATTTCTGGTTTTGACACCTTCATGAATATCTCCTATAACTTGATCAATTGGATGATCCTTCATATGTCTCCATGCTTTAGGTTGATCATGATCATCAACATCTTCCAAATTTTGAAGATCATTTGTTTCAAAATCATCCTGCTTTGAAATAGATTTGTTTTTCTTGATTGAATCCATTTCTTCTTCATCATTAAGTTTTATCTGAGATTCAATTTCATCAAACACAACATGAATAGATTCTTCAATAGTACATGTTCTTTTATTGAAAACTCTATAAGCTTTACTTCTATTAGAATATCCTAGAAAAATACCTTCATCAGACTTTGAATCAAATTTACCTAAATTTTCCTTACCATTGTTGTGAATGAAACACTTACACCCGAAGATATGAAGATGAGCAATATTTGGCTTTCTTCCTTTGTAGAGTTCATATGGTGTCTTTCCAAGAGATTTGCGAATATATGCTCTGTTTGAAATATAACATGCAGTACTCATTGCATCTGCCTAGAACACTTGTGACATTTCTTTTTCATTAAGTAAAGCTCTTGCCATTTCTGTAAGCACTCTGTTCTTCCTTTCTACTACTCCATTTTGTTGAGGTGTTCTAGGAGCTGAGAAGTTGTGATCTATCCCCTCGTTGTTGCAGTAATCTTCAAACAATTGATTATCAAATTCTCCTCCATGATCTGTTCTAATAGATACAATAGAAATACCTTTCTCATTTTGAACCTTTTTGGCAAACATAATAAATTCAGCAAAAGTTTCATCTTTTGAGGCAATGAATATAGTCCAAGCAAATCTAGTAAAATCATCTACAATTACTAACGTATATAAATTTCCTCCAAAACTTTTTACTCTAGCAGGTCCTACTAAATCCATATGAAGTAATTGTAAAGGTTTTGAAGTAGAAATTTCATATTTTGTTTTAAAAGAAGATTTAGTTTGTTTGCCTTTTTGACATGCTTCACAAATCATGTTATCTTTGAACTTGAGCTTGGGAAGGCCAACGACTAAATCTTTTCTGATCAATTTGTCAAGTTGATTCATATTGACATGAGCCAAACGCTTATGCCATAACCAACTTTCCTCTGATCGACTAAGAAAACAATTTTCAGAAGAATTTGAATTTAAATCAATTGTATAACAATTACCGTCCCTTTGAGCTCGGATTTTTGCCTTGATAGTTTCTTTGTTTAGAAGTAAATCTTTCTTGCTTACTATCAAGCATTCTTTCGAGTCAAAAATCACCCAGTTATCTTTGTCAGTGCTTTGGCTTACGCTTAAGAGATTGTGGCATAATCCTTCAACATAATATACTCCGTGGATTTGAAAGCCATCTGTTCTTCCCACTTCACCAATTCCAGCAATACGTCCGGATTGATTTCCTCCAAAAGTCACCTTTCCTCCTTCTCTAGGTTCAAACATGGTGAACTTATTTTTGTCACCAGTCATGTGTCTCGAACATCCACTATCAATATACCATTTGTTCGCTCGAGATGCTTTGAGACATACCTAGAATAAGATGATCAAGTTTTAGGTACCCACACTTTCTTGGGTCCTTTGTGGTTAGTATTTGGAACATGTGTCCCTTTCGGAACCCATTTATATGTTCCAACAAACTTTCCCTTTTTGAAATAACACGATGAACTATAATGTCCTTTCCTATTACAAAAATTGCATGACACAAATGGATTTGATATATGCACAGAATTCCTGAAATATTTAAGATAGTCTCTGCTACTTTTCTTATTCTTATCATTCACAGCATTATATCCAATTCCAGATTTATCAAAGGAAACTTTCTGAGAACTTAAGATAACCTTGAGATTTTCACTTCCTTTAGTAAATTTTTCAACAATCTTTGTTAAGTCTTCTATTTTCTTATCTTTCTCTTTACACATTTCATGTGATGATATGACATTACTTTCTAATTCTTTTACTTTCTTCTTATAACTAACCATTTCTTTAGCAACTTTAATGAACTCTGTATGCAATGCATTATATTCAGATAACAATTCATTATAAGAGGGTTCAGAGTCACTTACCTCAGAGTCTGATTCTTCTTCCTTAGCTACCAAACATAGATTGGCTACTTCGTCGTTGTCATTTTCTTCGTCTGACGAACTATCACCCCAAATAGATGATATATATGCTTTCTTTTTCTGCTTCTTTTTGTCTTTGTTCCTGAAGCATTCAGATTTGATGTGTCCTGGTTTTCCACATTCATAGCATACTATTTGGTGTTCTTTGTTTTCTTTCTTGCTTGGTCCACCTTGATAATTCTTGAAATTCCTTTGTCCTCTTTTGTAGAATTTCTTGAACTTTCTCACGATCATTCCCATTTCATCATCACTAGGAACATCTTCATTTTCGGAAGTTTCTTCTTCTTCTTTAATAGCTTTAAATGCAACTCCCTTTTTCTTTCTATCATCGACTTCTTCAAGTTCCTTTTTGAATCTCAACTTACCTTCATATTCGGAAAGACTACCAAAGAGAGCAGCTACGGATCTCATAGACTTTCCTTTGGCTTCTTCGATGGCTGTCACCTTTGCTTCCCATTCTTTCGTAAGAATATTAAGAATTTTTCTTACCTGGGAATTTTGATCAAACAACTTTCCAAGAGCAGATAATTGATTAACAAGATGAGTATACCTTAGTTCAAATTCTGATATACTCTCTCCAGATTTCATACGAAATAAATCATACTCTGTAATTAAAGTATTGATCCTATTTTCTTTGATTCCAGATATACCTTCGTGAGCAATTTCAAGAGCATCCCACATATCTTTGGCAGTAGGTAGAGTACATATACGAAAATATTCTTTTTGACTAAGAGCACTCTGTATCATTAAAATGGCTTTGCTATTTAATGTTACTAACCTTTTGTCATTTTCGTCGAACTCATCTGGACTCTTTTTAACTGCTCTATCTTCGATTTTCTTCATTGGAACATAGTCACCATCTTGTATAACATTCCATAATCCGTACTCGTTGGCCATCACGAACACTCTGAATTTGGCTTTCCAGAACAAAAAATGTTTTCCAGCAAAACCAGGAGGTCTAGTGATTGAAGCACCGTCTGGAAGGATATTTTCACCCATTGTTGCCATTTGTCGGATCCTTCTCAAGCTGTTAGGCTCTTCGGAGAAGAAGTGGCTCTGATACCAAATGTAAGAGGCAAGCTTCACCCAAGAGGGGGGTGAATTGGGTGATGTTATAAATTTTTCGCTTGAGGTGGTGATATGTCAATATAGTAGATAAAGTAGAGTAGAGAAGATTTGAACACAGAGAGTTATACTGGTTCGGCCTAACAACAATGCCTACGTCCAGTCCTCAGAGATCAAGACCTACTGAGCTTTTCACAATATTTCCAAGATTCAATGGGCTCTCAGAATGCCACAAAAACAACAATCGTCCTTGAACGGACTACGAGCAGAAATATTCTCTTAACAAGAAAACTTCTCTCCCTCTTACGACAAGTCTTATGTGCAGAGAAACAACCTATGACCCTTCTCACTTGCTTATGTATACAAGACTTATGAGCAGCAACGTTTTCTTCTGCTTACACCACTGTAAGCCTTATGAACAACAACGTTCTCTTCTGCTTGTATCTTGTAAGACTTATGAGTGGAAGATACTACAAGGAATTCTCTCAACTGCTTCTCTCGTAAGGAATAACTACCCTCTCAAGGTCCCAATACCTTGAGATCACATAAACATAGAATTTTGAGTTTGTATGAGGACTCTCTTACAGAGAAAATGAATAAACACTGAAGATCAATATGTATACAGAGAAAACTGATGAATAACAGAGAATTGGTATAAGCTTGTGAATTCTTGTGCTTCGTTGTTCTTGTTTCTCCGTGTGTCTCTGTATATATATAGTTGCTCCAGTTTTTGCCCGTTTGGAAATTCTTCATTTGTGGAGCGGGACATTTGAAAGTATTGGCAGACACGTGCATGTTTGAATAATCTTAGTGCGGTAGGTGCCAGCGTGTTTATAATCATCTTGTCTGCCGTTGTATTACTTTCCTCATGTGATGCATTCAAACGTTCATATTCCTGTATCATACTTTTAAAGCATTCAAAACAATGTTAAACAATGATAAAAAGTAATGATGATATGAATTAATAACAATAAACCATGTTCGTAATGAACGTTGTGATACTTAGCATTTTCTGTGGTCAACAGGGCATCACCTCGAGCATGAAAGGCTCACCTCGAGTGATCTCCTATTTTCCTTCATATACCTCTGTTATCGGGTTGTGCTTGCATAGAAAATCAGAGAGACAAAATCTTCACTCGCGGGTGAAGAAGGGTCTCACTCGAGCACAAAACCTCTGCTCGAGTGATCTTTGCAGTTTACACAGGGAATGTCTTCTCGGGTCATCACTCGCATACCATTTTGTCAAGAGTGAGAATTTGCACTCGCGGGTGATATGGACCCTCACTCGAGCACACTTACCTCTGCTCAAGTGAGAAGCATATTCTCAAGGAATATGCTCTCAAAACCATCACTCGCATCAGAATTTCAGAGGGATAGAATTTTCACTCGCGAGTGATGTGGGCCCTCACTCGAGCACAAAAACTCCTGCTCGAGTGAGAAGAATATTCTCAAGAATTATACCTTTTGAACAAGCACTCGCAACTGATCTGGAGAGGGATGGAAATATTACTCGCAAGCATGGACGTGTTACTTCGAGCATGGATGGGTGTGCTCGAGCACACTTGTACTCGCAGTGCCTTGCTCGAGTGAATGATGGAAGCATGCTATAACTTGCTCTCGGCCAACCACTCACAGTGCCTTGCTCGAGTGAATGATGGAAGCATGCTATAACTTGCTCTCGGCCAAGCACTCGCATGCCCTCACTCGCATGTGTGCTCGAGTGAGAATGACTTCTCTGCTC
Organism: Inga oerstediana; assembly: GCA_963210345.1. Lineage (NCBI taxonomy): Eukaryota > Viridiplantae > Streptophyta > Magnoliopsida > Fabales > Fabaceae > Inga > Inga oerstediana. The sequence goes on along the minus strand of OY723401.1, from coordinate 61,502,183 downwards.
GAGTGCATACCTTGTGCTTCGAGTGATCCAGTGAATACAAAGGGAGAATGCCTCTCGGGTACTCACTTCCTGGCTTTCTCTCACACCTGCTCGAGCACAGAAGTGATTTGTGCTCGAGTGCAGATTTCATGCTCGAGCACTCCAGTGCATTTTCACAGCAGATATCAGCAAACATCAAATATGCATTTGGTAACTTGGAATCTTTTCTTAACCTTCTAAAAACATGTTTTACACATAATTGAATTATTGTTATCATCAAAACTTGGGATCTAACACTTCACACCTTACTCGAGTGGTCGAGTAGCTTTCAAATAACCTGGCAGATTACTCGATTACTCCCTCAAGTAATGGCATCAAATTCTTGGCCAAGAGTTTACTATCTGGTTACTCGAGTGGCTACTCGAGTGGTACTTCAAATAACTCTACAGATTACTCGGGTGGTCCCTCGAGTAAAGCCATTTTCTCACTGGTTACTCGAGTGACATGCTGCATTTCTTGGCCGAGTATCACTGGAAGATTTTAGACCTGGTTACTCGAGTGGCTACTCAAGTAATGCCTGTGAAAATCTTGTTACTCGAGTGGCTACTTGAGTAATGGTCTATATAACTTTGCAGATTACTCGAGAGGTCCCTCGAGTAACTTCTTTCAAAATTTGGCAGTGCTTCACTGGATGAAATTTTCTTTGCTTACTCGAGTGGCTACTCGAGTAATGGCTTCTCTTACCCAAGTGGCTACTCAAGTAAGCCTTCAAAAGATTTGTGATTACTTCCAGTGCTTACTCCAAGTGATGCTTTGCCACTTTGTTCAAATCCATTTGTTTATTATCAAATCCTTTCAAATTCTTGATCCAATCTTTATTATCATCAAAACATATGGGATCTAACATTCTCCGCCTTTTTGATGATGACAAAACTTGGTGATTTTGAACAAAGTTTTTAAAGTTGAGTTTTCAAACGTATGCTTCTCAAATTCTTTTCATATGAAATCATTTGTTGAATTTAAATTTGAAAACTCTTTGTGAAATAACTTATTAAAGATCTTTTCATAGTTTTTGTTTTTATGATTAATTGTTTACCTTGCATACATAATCAAAACACATTAGTCCCAAAATGCAATATAATTTCAATGAAATGTCATAAAGGAACAACTTGCATAATGAAGAAGTTAATACATAATCAAACTTAAAACTTAAAATTGTTCAAGAACAAAAAGAAATAAATAACCCTAAACCCTATACACCCAAATCCTAATATATAGAATCAACCATTCTTCACAATCTATAGACTCAGCCATTCTTCACAAAATCACTTAAGTTCTTCTCCCCCGTTTTGTCTTCATCACAAAGGTGGAATCAATCATGAGGAGGAGTAGGTGGCTTGGAGGCTGAGATGGGAGTGACAAGAAAAGCCAATGACTCATATGAACCATCAGAACTTGAAGATACTGAAGATGATGATTCAGGTTCAGGAAGGTTCACTGGCGGTGTCTGAAGATCATCTGGAGGATTCACCGAAGGAGATGAAGGGTAAGGAACTAGAGAAGTAATCTCTACCTCCTCAGTGGCAACCGGTGAAGACACAATTACCTCCTCAGTGCGTGCAGGAGATGCAATGGGAGTAGGTGTGGGCTCAGGCTGAATAGGCTGAGGTGGTTCATCAGAGGTGATGTGAATGGGCTCACATGTTTCAAGATCTGGCATAGAGAATAAGATATTGCTGGGTCTACTCTCAGAGGGTCTATGCTCAGTAGGGATAGAGGGTCCAGGCTCAGAGGTAGCTATGGGCTCAGGAATATCAGAAGGACCAGGAGTAGAAGATCTAGATGCCATAGCATCAAATATAGCCATAATGGATCTCAGAAGCTCACCCTGGGCACGTTGTTCAGCAAGTAACTCTTTGTGCCTCTTGTCCGTTGTCTCCACGAGTTTTCCCATTTTCTCATTCATGTGGGTAATCAAATCCGCATTAGTATTTGCAATATCAATGTGGAGACTCCTCAAAATTTTCTCCATAAAAGTTTGCATTGCGGTACTAAAGAAGAATGGAGAAGATGTGTTGGCTGGAGCAGAAGACTGTGTGTCATCCATACGACTTGTTGCTGTCTCAGTCTTCTTCTTTTTCTTTGGGCTTGCTTCAAGAGGTGTCTTCAGAGGAATCTCAATATTCAATTTTCCAATTTGATTCCTTCCCACTGGTACTAACCTCTCTACTAGCTCCATACTCTCCAAATACCAGATCTTGTTCTTCTTGAGAAACAAGGAAATTAATTGAGGATAAAGCATTGGAGTAGTTGGTTTTCCCTCATATCTATACCTTTTGATCTCACTGAAGATATACTCTCCCAAATCTTTTTCTTCTTTAAGGATCACTGAAGTAAATTTCCTGAAGTCCCTCTCAATAAAGTGAGTGAAGTTGTTGGATTTATTCATCATGGCTCTAGAGTAGATATACCATAAGACTCTATGGAAATCACTCATATCACTCGGATTGAAGTTGAGAGGTCCCAAAACCTCACCAGGTCTAAGGATAGAAAAGATTTGATTTGGAGAAAGGTTCGGATAATCATCATCAGGAGGATTTTCTATTCCTAACCAGTTATTGATTCGGGAGGGTGAGATAAGAATTCTTTGACCTCTAACCTCAGAAGTCATTTCTTCTTCTACTGACTTCCTAACAGGATCATTAATCGGTTCGAGGTTACAATAGAAATGTCTCACTATTTTGGTGCAAGAAGGTAGCTTGACAGATAACCAAGGCATATAGGAATCGAGGTAGGGACTGAGATCAAATTTCAATACCTCTCGAAGCACCTTGTAGTCAATGTAGTGCATCTTGCACACATTTCTTCTTGCAAAATGACTCAGGTACTTTTGTGATTCCTCGAGCTTTTTCACATTAAATCCCTTTGGGGGAAATGTAATTTCTTCATCCTTCTCCTCAGTTTGTTTTGAAGTTTTCCCTTTATTTGCATCTTTAGACTCGAAAGCTTGCTCAAGCATGCCTACCATAACTTTGGTAAGCTTCTCACTGATCTTAGGCTTCTTCAGTGGCTTAGGAGTAAAGGTAGGTATGTCTAAAGAATCAGAGGAAGGAAGAGATGGCTCTTTTGTTGTTTTACCTCTTCTTGGAGGTGAACTCTTCTTAGATTGAGCTCTTGTGGTAATAGGCTCCTTGATCACAACCCCTTTTACCTTAGGTTTGGTTTGTGGTCTGGCTTTGGCTTTGGGAGACATTTTCCTCTTCTTGGTAGGAGGAGAGGAAAGTGAATCAGAAGGTTGATAAGGCTCCGAAGACTCAGAAGGAGTACTAAGGTTAGGAGATTTTGTCTTTACCACTATAATTTTGGAAAGATGAGAAGTTTCAAGAAAAACAAGGATAATTGTCGCACGTTTCGGACAAGGATTCAGAGATGTTTAAGAGGTTTTTGAGGCTATGAATCACTGGGTTTTGACGGAAATTGGAAGAGAAAGATTCCTTGAAAAGTTTTGGTGAGAGCATAGAAGAATCACTCGAGGAGATTTTGTGAGAAATGACCGAGTTTCGAGTAGAAATAACCTAGAACCCGACATCACTCGAGGACTTACTCGAGTGATCATCATCATCACTCGGGTAGCTACTCGAGTGATCATATGAAAAATTTTAAAATACAGCAATTTTGAGCGCGTACATGGCATGAATAATATTGTAATTATCCATGTATATTCCCTCGATCATTGGATGACTCTTTATAACAGATTTGTACTAAAAATCAGATGACTTAAAATTTTCACCCAGGTTCACTTGAGGCTTTACGCGAGTAACATTGAACATCACTCGAGGCCTCCCTCGGGTAAGCTGTCTCTTCACCTTCTGACTGTTTATTTTCAACCGTTGTGCGATTTTATTTGAAATTAATGCTTCACTGGCACATTTCCAAGTTTATTACTCGAGTGGCTACTCGAGTAATGCATCCATTACTTCAAGTTGTCACTCTAGTGATACATCGATTACTTGAAGTTGTCACTCTAGTGATGCTCATTACTTGAAGTTGTCACTCCAGTAATGTTGTCCTCTATTGACCTCTGCTATTCATACCCCAAAACAAAATATTATGTTTCTGCAAAACAAATTTCTAGAAACTCCGATGCTTAAGTTAGTAATCATCAAAACATCAATAAATAATATCATCTAACATTTTGTAAACACTAAATAACTTACAACTCATTAGGATTTACTATTCCCAATTCTTGTCTAATGTATAAAAATTGATATTTAGCAAGGGGTTTTGTGAAGATATTGCTAGTTGAAGATGAGTTGGAATGAATATTACTTTAACATCTTTATTTTGGACATGATCTCTGATGAAGTGATATCTAACATCAATATGCTTGGTTCTGGAATGTTGAACAGGATTCTTTGCCAAGCTTATCGTGCTAGTGTTGTCACAGTATATTGGTGTTTCTTTTAGATAAATACCAAGATCCTGGAGTTGTTGCTTTACCCATATTACTTGAGCATAACAACTTGATACCGCAACATATTCAGCTTCTGTTGACGAAAGGGACACTGTAGTTTGTTTCTTGCTAAACCAAGATACAAGTAAACCTCCAAGAAACTGGCCTTGTCCACTTGTACTCTTTCTGTCTGTCTTGTATCCTCCATGATCAGAGTCTAAGTATGCAACTAGGTATTCACTTCTTCCTTCGGGATACCAAAGACCCAATTCTGGCGTGTCAACAAGATATCAGAAGATTCGTGTGACGGTTTCAGCATGTGACTCTTTTAGTTCTAATTGATATCTTGCACACATACCCACACTGAATTGAATGTCAGGCCTTCTTGCAGTGAGATAGAGTAATGATCCAATCATTCCTCTATATTTTATAATGTTGTAATCTTTTCCCTTGACATCCGCATCAAGCAATATGGTTGAGCTCAGGGGTGTGTCCGTTCCATTTGCTTCATCCAATCCATATTTCTTCAATAGTCTTTCAAATATTTTGTTTGAGATATGAAGATTCCATTCTTTCTTTGTTTGATTTGCAAACCGAGAAAGAAATTTAATTCTCCCATCATTGACATCTCAAACTCCCCCTGCGTTATCTCAGAAAATTCTTTGCACATAGTTTCGTTAGTAGCACCGAATACTATATCGTCAACATATATTTGCACAATTAATATATCATCACATTTTCGTTTTGTAAAAAGTGTTGTATCAACTTTTCCCCGTACAAAACCTTGATCAACAAGAAATTTACTGAGCCTTTCGTACCATGCTCTAGGAGCTTGTTTTAAACCATATAAAGCCTTTTTGAGTTTGAAAACATGGTCAGGTTGGGTTACATCTTCAAAACCTGGAGGTTTCTCTACATATACTTCTTCCATGATGTAGCCATTTAGAAATGAACTCTTTACATCGATTTGATAGAGTTTGAATCCTTTGATGCATGCAAAGGCTAAGAGTACTCGTATAGCTTCCAATCTAGCCACTGGAGCATACGTTTCCTCATAATCAATTCCTTCTTCCTGATTATAGCCTCTGGCCACCAATCTTGCCTTGTTTCTGACATTAATTGCAAATTTATCAAGTTTGTTTTTGAATACCCATTTAGTGCCAATGATCGGATGATCCTTAGGTCAGGGTACCAAATCCCAAACTTGATTTCTTTCAAATTGCTTTAGTTCTTCTTGCATTGCTATAACCCAATCATTGTCTGATAGGGCTTCGTCAATGTTAGAAGGTTCAATCTCAGAAATGAATGCAGAAAAACTTACTTCATTAAAAATTCTATTTCTAGTTTTGACTATTTCATTCACATCTCCTATGATTTGATCTAGGGGATGACTCCTATTGTATTTCCAGGCTTTAGGTTGACTTAGTGATTGTTCTTCTTCCTTGGTTTGATCAACTTCTGGAATAAGAAATTTAGAAATAGATTGACCATTTTCTTGATTTAAAACAACTTCCTGCTCATCATCAATGGTTTTGTCAGAGGATTCAAATTCATCAAATACAATGTGAATTGATTCTTCAACAACACATGTTCGTTTATTGAAAATTCTATATGCTTTACTTCGGTTAGAATATCCTAGGAAAATTCCTTTAACTGTTCTTGAATCAAATTTTCCTAAGTTATCTTTACCATTATTATGAATGAAACACTTACAATTGAAGATGTGTAAATGAGCAAGATTCGGCTTCCTTCCTTTGTATAGCTCGTATGGTGTCTTTCCAAGTTTTGTTCTAATGTAGGCTCTGTTTGAAACATAGCACGCTGTGCTCATTGCATCGGCCCAAAAAACTTGAGATTCGTTCTTTTCATTTAGCATTGCTCTAGCCATTTCAGTGAGCACTCTATTCTTTCGTTCCACGACTCCATTTTGTTGTGGTGTCCTTAGAGCAAAGAAATTATGATCAATGCCATTATTTTCACAATATTCTTCAAAAGCTTGATTCTCAAATTCTCCACCGTGATTTGTCCTGATACCTGCAATGGACATACCTTTCTCATTTTACACTTTCTTGGCAAAAACAATGAATTCTACAAAGGTTTCATCCTTTGATGACAGAAAAATAGTCCATGTAAATCTAGAGAAATCATCAACAATGACCAATGAATATAAGTTGCCACCAAGGCTTTTAACTCTTGCTGGACCAACTAAATCCATATGTATTAGTTGAAGTGGTCGATTTGTTGTAATCTCATTTTTTCATTTGAAAGATGATTTAGTTTGTTTACCCTTTTGACATGCGTCACAAATCAAATCGTTTTTAAAACTTACTTAGGTAAACCAAGAACTAAATCCTTTTTTAGTAGTTTGCCTAGTTGGTGCATGTTGACATGAGCTAGTCTCTTATGCCATACCCAACTTTCATCGGCATTACTCAGAAAACAATTTTCAGAATTATTTCTATTTATCTCAAGTGTATAGCAATTACCTTCCCTTTTTGCTCTGAGCTTTGCCTTGATATTTTTCTTATCAAGTTGTAAGTCTTTCTTGTTGACAATCAGACATTCCTCTGAATCAAATATTATCTAGTTGTCTTTATCTGCACTTTGACTTACACTCAGCAAGTTATGACACAAGCCTTCAACGTAATATACATCTTTGACTTGTATTCCTTTGCCGTTTTTTATTTCACCAATTCCTGCTATTTTTCCGGATTGATTTCCTCCAAATTTTACCTTTCCACTTTCCTTAGGTTGCAATGTGGTAAAACTTTCGAAATCACCGGTCATATGTCTAGAGCATCCACTGTCAATGTACCACTTGTTATTTTTGGATGCTTTAAGACATATATGCAATCAAATATGATTAAGTCTTAGGTACCCATATCTTTTTGGGTTACTATAAAAATTTTTCGAGACATATGAACCTTTAGGTACCCATTTGTAAGTTCCTATCGTTCCTATATTCTTATGAATGCATGATGAAGTATAATGGCCTTTTCTATTACAATAATTACAATGAGCAAAAGGATTTGATGTATGCACAGACTGCTGAAAATAATTCAAGTATGATTTACCTCCTGCTTTCTTTCTTCCTTTCCTTCTGTCTGATTTTGGATCATATCCAATTCCAGATCGATCATTCACAAATCGTTGAGCTTTTAAAATTACATTTAGCATTTCACTTCCTTTAGTGAATTTTTCAAGAGATTTAGTAAGATCAGTGTTTTTCTTTTTCAAAGAAGTACAATTCATACAATCCTTTTCAAAATTCTCTTTAAGTTCTACTTCAAGAGCTTTGTTTTTCTTTTTGAAAACAACTAGTTCTTTGACTACTTTGAGGAATTCAGAATGTAAATCATTATATTCAGAAAGTAGTTCATCATAGGTAGGATCAGAATCAGTTACCTCTTCTTCTATTTCCTCTTGATCAACTAGACATATATTGGCTACTTCCTCTTCATCACTTTCTTCATCAGAAGAACTATCTCCCCATATGGCAAATACAAAGGCTTTCTTCTTGTTATAGAATTTGCCTTTTCTCTTTTCTTTATTCTTCTGAATCAGCTCTTGACATTCTGATTTGAAAAGTCCTGGCTTTCCACATTCATAGTAGATGATGTGTTCTTTATTGCTTATTCCTCCTTTCTAAAAGTTTTTGAATCCTTGGCCTTTCTTGTAGAACTTTCTGAATCGTTTCATGATTAGGCTCATTTCATCATCATCAAGCTCTTCATCTTCATCTTGTTTTTCTTCTTTAGCTTTCAGTACTAGACCTCTTTTCTTCTTGTCACCAATATTGTAACCCCCTGCCTTAATTAGCGTAATTATAATTCGATATCAGTTAATTAAATTGGTTTAGAGACCATCGAATAGTTCAAAACTCATTTAATACTCCCTTTTTATAGTAGGTACTTTACAAAATTTTCAAAACTTCTTTTCTATTCCGGTCTCAAGTTCAATTATCGAATATAATCACCTGTGCAGTTAATTTACATTCATTCATATCAGAATATCTAATAGCAATTCTGGCAACCCCCGGGTTCTATTCATTCACTAGAAGGTTTAAAATTTCCATATAGGGAATTACACAACTATATTCAACTACCAATCACAACTCAAGAGAATCCCTGTCTCAAATGTTAGTTAAAGGAAAGAATGAGATTCAAGAGAATCCCGGTAGTAACAAAACATTTATACCACACATAAGCACACAGCATGTAAGCAAATCATCATACAGCAGCAGTAGCAGCAGAAATCACACTCCACCCTCATCCCCTTTCTCCGTCGGGAAGGCACACTGTCCTAACCCGAACCGTTGTTAGCTACTCAGGGATTATTGGTGTGGCAGTGCATAAACATAGCCTTATAGCTCATATAGCTACCTGGCTTTCACAAATGGCCCGTCGGCCTTCACAAATAGCCTTCCGGCCCACATAATCACATATATCACACCTCATCCTCATCCCCTTTCTCCACCGGGAAGGCACACCGTCCTAACCCGAACCGTTGTTAGCTACTCAGGGACTATTGGCATCACGGTGTTTACACATATTCACAATGTCGTAACATACGAATTTATCACAAATCAATGATAATACACACATACAATGCATCACATATGGTACGAAAGAAAAGGTACTACCTCGTTCCTTCCTGACGTTTGCTGGCTCAGTGGGCTCACGAGGACGGCAAATGTCGAATCCTATAAACCAAATTAGGGACAATAAATCAATCTCTTTTCCAAGTTCTTATAATACTTAAGTTGGTTATCATTTAGACTCTTTAGGTGGCTATTAAAGGCCTAAACATATACCCAAAGGGTTGGGAAAAGCTATACCAAAAACCACCTTTAAAAAAATGCAAAACACTGATTTTTGGGGGTTGGCCGCGGCCCAGAAAATCCAGTTTCTTGGCTGAAATTCCAAATATCATAACTAATTCAGGAAAAACCGAAATAAGGTGATTCCAAAGCCAAATGAAATCTCTTTAAGTCCTCTTTCTAGGAAAAATATTGGTCATTACTAGAAATCACCACAAAAGTCCAGATTTACCAAAAACCTAACGTTGTGCCAAAACAGGGTCCAGTTTGGATACCAAACTTTGGTCAATTCAAACTCCCAGATCAAAACGTGAAATGACAAAAAATTTATGTCCATTTTGAATCTTGAGATGTGAAATTTAAGACTGGAAAATTTCATAATTTTCCGACATCATTTGCCCAGTCAAAATGTCCACGCCATCTGACTGTCCAGAACAGACTTGCCAAAACAGGGTCCAGTTTGGATGCCAAACTTTGGTCAGTTCAAACTCCCAGCTCACAAAGCGAAATGACACAAACTTTATGTCCATTTTGAATCTTGAGATGTGAACTTTAAGACTGGAAAGTTTCATAATTTTACGACATCATTTTCCTAGTCAAAATGTCCACGCCATCTGACTGTCCAGAACAGACTTGCCAAAACAGGGTCCAGTTTGGATGCTAAATTTTGGTCAGTTCAAAATCCCAGCTCACAAAGCGAAATGACACAAAATTTATGTCCATTTTGAAGCTTGAGATGTGAACTTTAAGACTGAAAATTTTCATAATTTTCCGACATCATTTGCCCAGTCAAAACGTCCACGCCATCTGACTGTCCAGAACAGACTTACACTGGACAGATTTTCCAGATTTTTACATTTGATTCCAAATGATTCCCAAATCAATTCCAATGGCCAAAATGTTCAACAAAAAACCAAATTCTACACAACACATAAGCCAATTCATACCATTCAAAAATTGCACAAAATCAGGGCAAATTCATAAATTCCCAATACTCAACCAATGATTACAACAACTATACCAAAATGCTTCTAATTCTTACCTCTTCTTCTTCCTAAAGCCAATTCTTCAACTCTCCAACTTCCCAATTTCCACAAGTTCTCAAACTTCACTAATCAAAATTTTGAAACCATGGGAATATAGCCCTCAACCTCATGTACAACATTAATGAAAAACACTCGAGCATATGAAGGCTTTAACTTACCAAGAACTCAAGCTTTCCTCTTGCTCTTTCCTTAGCTTGTTCAGCGAAAAATGGAGGAGGATGAGAGAGAAATGAAATAATGAAGAAGCATCAGATTTTTGGGCTCCTATACACTCTTGGCCGACACTTAGAAGTGGAGAGAAGAGAAAAATGATTAGAAAGCTTAACTTTAATCCAATGGTCCTTGTTTTGCCACTTGGCACCATCCTATACTTCCTACTATGATTTCATATAAACTTGCATGCATAGGATTCCACCTCTTGTTCTTTCAATCCTAGCCATTGATCTTGATTACTAAGGAGTGTTCTCATTGGTAACTAACCAGTAAGTCAGTAAATTTACCGTTTTACCCCTGATTATCACAATGCACAATATATACTTCAAAAGTGCTCAATTAAGATTAATTACATCACTTTGAAATTATAAATCCTTGGTTACATTTCAGGATATTACAATTCTCCCCCCGAAAATTAAATTTCGTCCTCGAAATTGTTACATAACTTGAGCCATAAACTCTGGATATCGTCTTCGCATATCTTCCTCCGCTTCCCAAGCTGCCTCTCTCTGAGTCATTCCCTTCCAGATCACCTTCACATATGGAATGCTTCGGTGTCTGAGCCGTCGCTCTTCTCGATCAATAACTTGCTCTGGTTCCACCGCATATGTGAAATTATTTTGTAACTCAACATCCTCATATTCAATGATGTGAGACGGATCCGGTTGGTACTTCTTCAGTTGAGAAATGTGAAATACATCATGGAGCCTGCTCAAACTCGGAGGTAGTGCTACTCGGTAAGCAACAGGTCCAATCCTCTCAAGGATTTCCAAAGGTCCTATATATCTCGGGCTCAGCTTCTTTCTCTTGATCGCTCGCCCAATGCCGGTGACAGGAGATACTCTCAGAAACACATGGTCACCAACTTCAAACTCTAGAAGCCGTCTTCTCTTGTCAGCGTAGCTTTTCTGTCGACTCTGCTCTGCATGCAACCTCTTACGAATAATCCAAATTTGTGCTGAGGTTTGATCAACCAAATCTGGCCCATAAAGCTTCCTTTTGGATAACTCGTTCCAGCACAAAGGTGATTGACACCGTCTTCCATACAATGCTTCATACGGAGCCATTTGGATGCTCGCATGATAGCCATTGTTGTAGGCGAACTCAGCAAGTGGAAGGAAACGATCCCAACTTCCTTTAAAGTCAAGAACACAAGCTCGCAACATATCTTCTAGCGTTTGAATTGTTCTCTCAGATTGTCCATCCGTTTGAGGATGATAAGCCGTGCTGAATCTCAGTTGAGTACCTAAGGCTTTATGCAATGCTCTCCAGAATCTTGAAGTGAACCGGGGATCTCGGTCGGAAATGATGTTTTTCAGAACGCCATGGAGTTTCACTATCTCACTAACATAAATCTCTGCTAGTTTGTCAGGAGAATAACCAGCATTGATTGGTATGAAGTGGGCTGTCTTTGTTAGCCGATCCACAATTACCCAGATCGCATCATAGTTCCTGATCTTGGGCAATCCCACAACCAAATCCATGGTCACGCTTTCCCATTTCCATTCCGGAATTTCAGGACTCTGAAGTAAACCAGGTAGTCTCTGGTGCTCGATCTTTACCTTCTGGCAAGTGAGACATCTTGCTACATATTTGGTCACATCACTCTTCAAACACGGCCACCAATACACAGATTTCAGATTATGGTACATTTTGGTCATACCAGGATGAAGAGTATATCGACTCTTGTGTGCCTCATCTAGAATCTTCTGCCTCAACTCCGCCTGAAGTAGAACACAGACTCTTTTCTGATAGCGAACCAATCCACGAGGTTATATATCATAGCCCAGAACTTCTCCCCGTTTAATTCGAGCCAGATTGCGCTGTATCCAGCCATCTTGCCCCTGAGGTTCTTCAATCTCAGTTCTTAGATCACTTTCCTCTTGGGAAACAGTGTAGTTGGCACAGATGATCTAGTTTGTCAAATTCAAATCATGAAAATCTTCAATCAATTTCCATTCTTGTATCATCATAGCTGCAACGAGCACGGTCTTTCGACTAAGAGCATCAGCGACTACATTTGCTTTACCTGGATGATATTTTATTTCTAGGTCGTAGTCCTTAAGCAATTCCATCCAACGGCGCTGTCACATATTCAGTTCTTTTTTATCATACAAATATTTAAGACTCTTGTGGTCGCAGTACAATTCCACAGTCACACCATACAGGTAGTGACGCCAAATCTTCAAAGCAAATATAATGGCCACAAGCTCCAGATCATGAGTGGGATAGTTCAATTCATGAGGTCTGAGCTGTCGAGAGGCGTAGGCCACCACACGTCCCTGCTGCATAAGGACACACCCTAATCCCTGCCCACTGGCATCAGAATACACAATGTATGTCAAACTGGGATCGGGTAAAATCAACACAGGTGCCGTCGTCAACCTCTCCTTCAGCTCCACAAAACAGTTTTCACATTTCTCATCCCACACAAACAGCTGATCCTTTCTCATGAGCTTGGTCATTGGCAACGCAATACGGGAGAAATTTTGGATAAATCTTCGATAGTAACCAGCAAGACCCAGAAAACTGCGTACTTCCGCCACAGATTCTGGCCTCTTCCAGTTCAGTACTTCTTCCACTTTGCTGGGATCCACAGAGACCCCTTCTTGCGAGATAACATGGCCTAAGAATTTCACTTCTGATAGCCAGAACTCGCACTTGCTCAATTTAGCGTATAGTTGCTTCTCACGTAATGTATTCAATACGATTCTCAAATGATGCTTATGCTCTTCCTTACTCTTGGAATATATCAAAATATCATCGATAAACACAACAACAAACTGATCTAGATACTGCCGAAAGATACGGTTCATGTAATCCATGAAAACCGCAGGCGCATTGGTTAGCCCAAATGGCACACTATAAACTCATATTGACCATATCGGGTCCTGAAAGCAGTCTTTGGAACAGCTGATGATACCCTGACCTTAGATCAATTTTCGAAAATACACATGAACCAGAGAGTTGATCTAAAAGGTCATCGATTCGGGGAAGAGGGTACTTATTCTTAATAGTAACCTTGTTCAATTCTCTACAATCGATACACAACCGAAGGCTTCCATCTTTCTTCTTTACAAACAACACTGGAGCTCCCCAAGGCGACACACTGGGTCTAATAAACCCTTTCTCAAGCAAATCTTCTATTTGTTTCTTTAACTCCGCCATTTTGTTTGTGGCCATGCGGTATGGGGCCTTAGATGTAGAACCAACTCCAGGTACAATGTCAATTGGGAACTGAACTTCCCTCTCAGGAGGCAATCCACTAAGATCATCTGGAAATTCCTCAGGGAATTCATTTACCACAGGTATATCACTCAAAGTTTCACTAGCTTCCTTTTGTACAGAGAAAAATACCATATACCCCTGGCAACCTTTTTCAAGATATCATTCAGCTTTAGCTGCAGCAAGAAAATTCATACTATAATCCACAACTTCTGCCTTCTGAGAAACAGGATATACTATCCTCTTGTTCCCACAATCTAATAACACATTATTTACCGTTAACCAATCAAAACCCAGAATGACTTCCAATTGGTAAAGTGGCAGACAGATCAAATCTACAGTATATTGGTGCCCTTCCACAATTATGACACAACTCAAACAAGCTTCTGTGGTTAAGGCCTTAACACCCATTGGGGTTGACACTACTAATTCAAATGGTAACTTATGTACATGCATTCCCAGGCGCTTCACGCAATCATAAGCAATGAAGGAGTGACTTGCACCCGAGTCGAATAATGCTTGCAACAGATAGCCATTAATAGATATTTTACCTTGTATCAACTAGGAGATTTACGGGCCTCCTCGTGGGTCATAGCGAACACTTGGCCCTGTGTCTTCGGCTTCTGCTCAGCTCGCGGTCACTGACAATCTTTGGAAAGATGTCCTGGCTGCTTACAATTAAAACAGATCATTTCTCCCCGACAATTCTGGCCATAATGTGATTTGTTGCAGCGAAGACATTTCCACTCGGTCGCAAATCTCTGAGGTTCACGGTCTCTAGGCTGATAGGGCTTCTTATCACTGCCCTTGAATGAAGATGATCCTTGGCCTTTCCGCTTCTAGGATACATTACCCTTACTAGGTTCATTGCGGTGGCTAGTAGCTCTGACAGGATACAATTCTCTCAAGTTATTCTCTGTAATCCTGCACTGTTCAACCGCCTTGTTGAACTTGGTAAATTGGTGAGTAGCTAGGCATTTCCTCAACTCTCGCCTTAGGCCGCGAATGAGCATATCAGAACTCCATTCTTCGTCATCCTTGAACCGGAGGTAGGAGGAGTACCGAGCCAAACGAACAAAACAGGACAAGTAATCATCGAAGCTCTCTGTGTCCCCTTGTCTGATATTCAGGAACTCTGTCTCCTTCTCGAGTCTCACTGATTTGGGAAAATACTTCTCGTTGAATTCTTGTTGAAATAGTTCCCAAGTCAATGGCATTTCTTTGCTCTTCAATGTTAGGGTGATATTCCACCACCAACGATCTGTATCCCCTTCGAGCTTATAAACGGCTAGTCGTGGCTTCACCTCATCCGGGCAACCAAGAACCTCAAATATTTTCTCCAGCCTGTTCATCCAATCTTCGGCTGCTTGAGGGTCAAACCTTCCTCTGAACGTCGGAGGCAGATGCTTGCAGAATCTGGTGACCCAAAACTGCAGGTCTCTTTCCTCTTTAAGCGGCATCCCATGTGATTCTTGATTTGGGACAATGTGAGGTGGGGACTCCTGGGGTCGTGCTGACCCTTCAGCAGTGTCCTCATGATGGGTTTCTTCTTGAGTTTCCACCGGAGTGGATTGAACCGGGTCCTCTTTGTTCTTTGCTTTCTCTGCTCTGAGCTCTTCTCTTAGCTCAGTTATCATATCCCGCTGATCTCTGATTAGACCCATCAATTCCTGCATTGCATCTGGTGGGTTATTATTGTCAACCTCCACCTCAGGGTCTACACGCGGAATTCTGGGGCGTCCTCTAGTTTTCTTCATTCTACAAACAACTTGCCCCATTAGTTTAGTAGAAATAGTATGCACTTATAGTCACAAAACTCATATATATATCCATGTCAATATATCATACACGTGCATACACAACAATCATTCACAGATAATCTTCTATCCCTACTATTATCTAAGGGATCTATCCTAGCAACCTCTACCCTTGCCAGGAACTACGGCTCTGATACCAAAATGTAACCCCCTGCCTTAATTAGCGTAATTATAATTCGATATCAGTTAATTAAATTGGTTTAGAGACCATCGAATAGTTCAAAACTCATTTAATACTCCCTTTTTATAGTAGGTACTTTACAAAATTTTCAAAACTTCTTTTCTATTCCAGTCTCAAGTTCAATTATCGAATATAATCACCTGTGCAGTTAATTTACATTCATTCATATCAGAATATCTAATAGCAATTCCGGCAACCCCCGGGTTCCATTCATTCACTAGAAGGTTTAAAATTTCCATATAGGGAATTACACAACTATATTCAACTACCAATCACAACCCAAACATAATTTACAGATTCCCTGTCCAACAGGTTTAACCAACACATCCAAAAATAAATGTCCCTACAGGGTTCTAGCCGCTTCGGGTCGTACGCTTCTACTTAGAGCCACTTGCCCTATCTGAAAGGTTAGTAAAAGGAAAGAATGAGATTCAAGAGAATCCCGGTAGTAACAAAACATTTATACCACACATAAGCACACAGCATGTAAGCAAATCATCATACAGCAGCAGCAGTAGCAGCAGCAAAAATCACACTCCACCCTCATCCCCTTTCTCCGCCGGGAAGGCACACTGTCCTAACCCGAACCGTTGTTAGCTACTCAGGGATTATTGGCGTGGCAGTGCATACACATAGCCTTATAGCTCATATAGCTACCTGGCTTTCACAAATGGCCCGTCGGCCTTCACAAATAGCCTTCCGGCCCACATAATCACATATATCACACCTCATCCTCATCCCCTTTCTCCGTCGGGAAGGCACACCGTCCTAACCCGAACCGTTGTTAGCTACTCAGGGACTATTGGCATCACGGTGTTTACACATATTCACAATGTCGTAACATACAAATTTATCACAAATCAATGATAATACACACATACAATGCATCACATATGGTACGAAAGAAAAGTTACTACCTCGTTCCTTCCTGACGTTTGCTGGCTCAGTGGGCTCACGAGGACGGCAAATGTCGAATCCTATAAACCAAATTAGGGACAATAAATCAATTTCTTTTCCAAGTTCTTATAATACTTAAGTTGGTTATCATTTAGACTCTTTAGGTGGCTATTAAAGGCCTAAACATATACCCAAAGGGTTGGGAAAAGTTATACCAAAAACCACCTTTAAAAAAATGCAAAACACTGATTTTTGGGGGTTGGCCGCGGCCCAGAAAATCCAGTTTCTTGGCTGAACTTCCAAATATCATAACTAATTCAGGAAAAATTGAAATAAGGTGATTCCAAATCCAAATGAAAGCTATTTAAGTCCTCTT
This sequence comes from Inga oerstediana, assembly GCA_963210345.1. Classification (NCBI taxonomy): domain Eukaryota; kingdom Viridiplantae; phylum Streptophyta; class Magnoliopsida; order Fabales; family Fabaceae; genus Inga; species Inga oerstediana. The sequence goes on along the minus strand of OY723401.1, from coordinate 61,485,177 downwards.
TCTATGAAAAATATTGGTCATTGATAGAAATCACCACAAAATTCCAGATTTACCAAAAACCTAACGTTGTGCCAAAACAGGGTCCAGTTTGGATACCAAACTTTGGTCAATTCAAACTCCCAGATCAAAACGTGAAATGACAAAAATTTTATGTCCATTTTGAATCTTGAGATGTGAAATTTAAGACTGGAACATTTCATAATTTTCCGACATCATTTGCCCAGTCAAAATGTCCATGCCATCTGACTGTCCAGAACAGACTTGCCAAAACAGGGTCCAGTTTGGATGCCAAACTTTGGTCAGTTCAAAATCCCAGCTCACAAAGCGAAATGACACAAAATTTATATCCATTTTGAATCTTGAGATGTGAACTTTAAGACTGGAAAGTTTCATAATTTTCCGACATCATTTGCCCAGTCAAAATGTCCACGCTATCTGACTGTCCAGAACAGACTTGCCAAAACAGGGTCCAGTTTGGATGCCAAACTTTGGTCAGTTCAAACTCCCAGCTCACAAAGCGAAATGACACAAAATTTATGTCCATTTTGAAGCTTGAGATGTGAACTTTAAGACTGGAAAGTTTCATAATTTTCCAACATCATGTGCCCAGTCAAAACGTCCACGCCATCTGACTGTCCAGAACAGACTTACACTGGACAGATTTTCCAGATTTTTACATTTGATCCCAAATGATTCCCAAATCAATTCCAATGGCCAAAATGTTCAACAAAAAACCAAATTCTACACAACACATAAGCCAATTCATACCATTCAAAAATTGCACAAAATCAGGGCAAATTCATAAATTCCCAATACTCAACCAATGATTACAACAACTATACCAAAATGCTTCTAATTCTTACCTCTTCTTCTTCCTAAAGCCAATTCTTCAACTCTCCAACTTCCCAATTTCCACAAGTTCTCAAACTTCACCAATCAAAATTTTGAAACCATGGGAATATAGCCCTCAACCTCATGTACAACATTAATGAAAGACACTTGAGCATATGAAAGCTTTAACTTACCAAGAACTCATGCTTTCCTCTTTCTCTTTCCTTAGCTTGTTCAGCGAAAAATGGAGGAGGATGAGAGAGAAATGAAATAATGAAGAAGCATCAGATTTTTGGGCTCCTATACACTCTTGGCCGACACTTAGAAGTGGAGAGAAGAGAAAAATGATTAGAAAGCTTAACTTTAATCCAAGGGTCCTTGTTTTGCCACTTGGCACCATCCTATACTTCCTACTATGATTTCATATAAACTTGCATGCATAGGATTCCGCCTCTTGTTCTTTCAATCCTAGCCATTGATCTTGATTACTAAGGAGTGTTCTCATCGGTAACTAAATAGTAAGTCGGTAAATTTACCGTTTTACCCCTGATTATCACAATGCACAATATATACTTCAAAAGTGCTCAATTAAGATTAATTACATCACTTTGAAATTATAAATCCTTGGTTACATTTCAGGATATTACAAATATCATCTAGTTCTCATTTGAACTTTAATTTGCTTTCATATTCAGAAAGACTTTCGAATAGAGAAGCAACTAATGGCATTGATTCACCTTTTGCTTCCTCAATTGCAGTGACCTTTGCCTCTCAGTCTTTAGAAAGAATATTTAAAATCTTTCGTACTTGGGTATATTGATCATAGACTTTTCCAAGTGCTACAAGTTGATTAACAAGGTGAGTATATCTAAGTTCAAATTTAGCTATCGACTCACCTGACTTCATTCGAAGTAAATCAAACTCAGTAACCAAAGTATTAATCCGATTTTCTTTTATTCTAGAAGTTCCTTCATGAGCTATTTCTAAAGCTTCCCATATTTCTTTAGATGTTGAGAGTGTACAGATTCTGAAGTACTCATTTTGACTCAAGGCACTTTGAATCATTAGAATTGCTTTGTTGTTGAGTGTAATGAGTTTCTTGTCATTCTCATCATATTCTGCTGGTGTCTTGGGAACTCTTTGTGAATCAACAATCTTTTCAGGTTTGTAGTTTCTACTTTCAAACACATCCCATAACCCATATTCAGTAGCCATTACAAAGACTCTAAACTTTTCTTTCCAGAATGAGAAGTGTTCACCATTGAAACCCGGAGGTCTTATGATAGAAGCTCCATCGGGAAGAAAGGCTTCACCCATGCTTTCCATTGGATCCTTCTTAGGTTGTTAAACCTTAACAAGAAGACCTATGCTCTGATACCAAATGTTAATACAAGCATTTCACCCAAGAGGGGGGTGAATTGGGTGATTCCAGAAATTTCGTTGCCTATAAGGAAATTGACGGAATATTAAAAGTAGTTAAGAGCAAGGAGAAATATCACCGTAGTGTACACCGGGAGTTATACTGGTTTGACCACAACCACTTTGACCTACGTCCAGTCCTCAGAGCGTCTCTGAGAGTTTCACTATATTCTCCAAGATTCAGTGGGAACTTGGCACCTCAGTACACAACAAGTTCCTTCACCTGGACATTCGCTCCCCCTTACACGTTGTAATCAAATCCCCAACTCAAGGTTCCACAACCTCAAGTTGTCTCAATAACAAATATTGAGTTTGTAATGAAAAACTCTCTCACAGAGCAAATATATAATCATTGAAATACAATAAATGAATATAAGAAAACAAAGAACTAAGTGTATTGATCGATGTGTATTCTTAGTTCTTGTCCTCTTCTCTTTGAATGCTCCATATATGTAGATGATTTGTAGTGACCGTTGGAAGCAATTCAAACTTGTTTGTTAGAGTCGTGCAATAATGGTTGACTATTCTTCGTATTTGAAAACTATCCATTGGCGGTAAGTAGCGGTAGGTGAACGTTCGGACTTTTATTTGACTTCTCAAATTTGTCATACTCTTTCATTATTTCTCTATAAAAGTACTTAGAATACTAATACAATGAAGAGTTAATCATATAGATAATAAGTCAAGAGATATTCGATGAAAATATAATTTATGGACTGCCTTACTCGAGTGGCTACACGAGTGATCAAGTTTGTTACTCGAGTGGTCCCTCGAGTAAACCTATCAAAAATATGGCAATGAGCAAATCAACATTTTATATCAGATATCACTCAGGTAAGACATAGAGTGATATATTACAAACCTTGAGAATACCTGATTACTTGAGTGGCTAATTGAGTGGTCATGTCTTTACCTTCAAGATTACTCGGGTGATCACTGTGGTAAACTGCTTACTCAAGTGGCTACTCGAGTGGCCTTCATGTTTCTTCACACCTTACTCGAGTGGTCGAGTGGCTTTCAAATAACCCGGTAGATTACTCGATTACTCCCTCGAGTAATGGCATCAAATTCTTGGCCAAGAGTTTACTATCTAGTTACTCGAGTGGCTACTCGAGTGGTACTTCAAATAACTCTGTAGATTACTCGGGTGGTCCCTCGAGTCATGCCATTTTCTCACTGGTTACTCGAGTGGCTACTCGAGTGACATGCTGTATTTCTTGGCCGAGAGTCACTGGAAGATTTTGGACCTGGTTACTCGAGTGGCTACTCGAGTGATACCTGTGAAAATCTTGTTACTTGAGTGGCTACTCGAGTAATGGTCTATATAACTTTACAGATTACTCGAGTGGTTCCTTGAGTAACTTCGTTCAAAATTTGGCAGTGCTTCACTGGATGAAATTTTCTTTGCTTACTCGAATGGCTACTCGAGTAATGGCTTCTCTTACCCGAGTGGCTACTCGAGTAAGCCTTCAAAAGATTTGTTGACTACTTCCAGTGCTTACTCCAAGTGATGCTTTGCCACTTTGTTCAAATCCAGTTGTTTGTTATCAAACCCTTTCATATTATTGATCCAATCTTTGTTATCATCAAAACATATGGGATCTAACAATTATGACTACCCAATACATAAGAGGATCGATAAATCGATGCAACCTGTCATACAACCATATTACATCCCTTTTATCACACGATATTTTAGTTAAGAATGAGGCATGGAGAATGTCATCTTCTATTCCTGACCATTACTTTCTCAATCCCTAACACTACAAAAAAGTACGATTTAGTAGCGATTAAAAATATGTATTTGTTACGGTTTTAACCACTACAAACTATATTAGTAGCAGTTGATAAAATCGCTACAAAATCCACTATTACAAATGTTTCTATAGCAGTTATAAATAACCACTACTCAAGCAACAAAATCGTTACTATATTTGTAGCAGTTTATTTCAACCGCTACATGATCCTCATGTTGATAACACATCATCTGTTAAAATCGCTACAAATGTTAGTTCCACATTATGCTGGCGAGAAATGAAAACTGTAAATTTGGCTGCATTTTTGTAGCGGTTACAAAACCACTACTAAATTGAAATGGTAATTTTTAAAAAAATAGTGCCAGAAGTTAGTAGTGGTTTGGCATATGAAATCTCAAAAGTAGCGCCAGAAATTTAATCCCATTTTGTTTTTAAATTTGTAGCAGTTGTAGTTCTTAAAACCGCTACAAAATGTTGTGAAATTTAAAAAAATATATATACACAATTATCTGTCTCCATTTTTATAATATTGGATTGAATAGTTTATCAATTTTAGTAGCTTAGCTGATAGTAGTTATTATTTAAAAAGAATTATTAAATTAAGTTAGATAAGTGTAAACGTTATATTGGTAATATTATTGAGCATATGTAGGTAATAAGAAATTTTTATATTGTCTGCTACAATATGTTTATCATTATATAAGGAAAATAGGAAATGATGAGAAAATAGGAAATGGTGAGAAAATGTCCTTCAATATCTGCAAAAAAAGAAAAATAGTGAGAATAAATATTATGCGAGGGGAAAAATATTGAAATGAAAGAATTTAAAAACTTTTTACTATATTTGATCACCTTGTTCAGCCCCTCAGCTCTTAGAAAAAAATTTATAAATGAGAGAAAATGAAAGAGAGAAATGGTTGAAAGAAATGAAGGAGTGTTTAAAATGAGGTGTGGTAGGGGTATTTATAGGGATCTACGTAGCACCTGTAGCGATTGATGTGACAGGTGTTGTAGCGGTTGATTTTTGTAGTGGTTTTTGTGACGTTCATTGTAACAGTTATTACATTTGTACCAGTTTTGGTTGATTAACTGCTACAAATATTGTTCTGAGTTTTTTTTAAATATATATATATATATTAAGGTTTACAAGAACAAAAGCATAATTTGTTTAATCATTCTTCATCCCCATTCCTACAAAAATTGTGTGAAGAAATTGTTAGTGTGTTATTATTTTGTACAAAAATTAAATTTAAATTATGTGAACTTAAAAAACACACCAAACTATAGGTAAATTGTCATCGCCTTTAGGGAAGAAGTTTTTGAAATTGGCAGGTTGAAATGGCTCACTCTCGTAGGCAATGTTATCACCATCACTTATGTCGTAAAGGTCTCGAAACTTTAAATGAACCACCATATGCCAATCCCTGTGCCTCTCGTCCTCAACATAATAAACTTGGTGTGCCTCTGAGGCAAGAATATATGCCTCATCATCTTCAGAATGACCAGTATGAATTGTCCATGAGAAATTTAACGATGTGATCCCTAATTCGTTAGTTGTGAGTCCCCGAGAAGTAGTGGTATTTACCCGCAAGCACTTGAACAATGTCATAGTGAAACAGCCTTGGTAATTTAGTTTGATGACATCAAGAAGCTTTCTATAGTAAGGGAAGCCTCTGAACTGCATGTTGTCGTCACTGCTGCTTGCATAACTCCTTGTCTTGAAGGTGTCATAAACACTCAAATTTTGAGTTTGCAATCCTTGATCTCGTGAAACCGTGTGAAACTTGAAATCATTGACATTGTATGATGTAAACCTTTTTGCATGGTCAAGAGGGCCAATTGTGAGAACTTTGAAATCTGGTAAGTATGGGTTGTGGCCATTTAGTATTCTGCGTGCAAACTAGCTTGGGAGTTCTCTGTAAACCTTTTTGTCAACTTTGAAGGATGTTTGTGTACGGATCCTGAGTTGAAACTTCACATGACTTCTGAATTCCCTGTAATCAATCATGGGAAGGCGATCATGAAATGTAAGTACAAAATGTTATGAAAGATATAGAATAACATATAAGTATACAGTTCTTAATGAAGGAAGGGCTCAACTTGAGTGCAATTAATCAAGACATGTCTATGTGCCTACAACTTCTTAGTTATCGTTTGTTTGAAGTTCTCAGTTCCTCCAACTTGTTACTAATACAAGGGATTAACAACTCTCCTAATATTAGTGCAAGTTCAGGACAATCATCTATACAAGAAGGTCTGTTGAAAGCCATCTCAATGTCATCAAAGTACCTTGAACAAAAATACAGGACCTCATTCCTTATATAACCTTCAGCTATAAAACCTTCTGGCCACATCTTATTCCTTACGTAAGATTTCAATTTCCCAAGAAACCTACAAAGTAAAGAAGGAAAAATGATACTAAATATTGAAAAAGGCCACTAGAAAACATAGGAATTAAGAATGAGTACCTCTCAATAGGTTATATCCATCGATATTGAACTGGGTCGGTGAGCTTTATTTCATGAACAAGGTGGACTGTAAGGTAAACCATCATAGTGAAAAAGGACAGAGGAAAGATCATCTCCAAATGACAAAGTGTAAGAATGAATTTGGATTGCAGCTGATCGAATGAGCTCCTCAATGATCAATGTAATGCCCCAAATTTCAATTAAGGGCAATCATGATGATTGTGGATAATTATGAATTTAATTGGTACTATTATGTATTTTGTGGCTATATTAATTAATATGCCATGATTAGTGGAAATTGAAAGAATAAAATTTTTGGGCCATTAGTTAGTGATTAATACATAAATTAATTACTAGCTAAGAGAAAAATGAGAAGGATGATTAAATGGCTAATGGAAGGATTAGAATGGCTAATTGGTGACCTATTTTGTAGGAGCCAATAAGATTGTGACATGTGGCAAAAGTTGGTGTGAAGGTTGAGGAGTTGAGATAGTCAAATGTAATATTTTAAGCATTTCTCTCTCTTCTCTTCCCTCTAATTTCGGCTGTACAGCATGGGAGGAAGAGATTCATCATCATTTTTCATTTCTCTCTCTCACTCTTCCGGCGCCATTGGAGACCAAAGAGAAAGGAAGAAAAGCTTGAGAAAAGGTAAGAAAATGACCTATATTGCTCAAACTCACTTCATAATGTTGATCCTTGGAGTGAGAGCTTCATTTTGATGTTTATGTGTGCCTATTGGTGTTGATTTGTGCCCACAAGAAATTATGGAGGTTGGTGAATCAAGAAATCTCTTTGGCAAAGTGAAAGAGGTAAGTGAGACTAATCTATCTATCTAAGTTTTATGCCAAATGGTTTAGTTTGAAATTTCTGGGAATTTTGGCCTTTAATCCAAAAATGATGACTACTGGGCTTTTGGCATGTTTTTGGCATAGTAATGGTATCTTGTGGTGAGTTTTGGATAGATAGAAATGATTTGGGTTTAAAATGTTAAGTTTGGTGATGTAGAGATTTTAATGTTTTATGTTGCCCAAAACCAAAGCATGATAATAGAGTAGGATTTTGGTAATTTTGATGATTTCATTGAATTCCTTGGGTGTTTTTCTGTGGGAGTAGCTTTGGTTGAGGTTTTGGGTCTATTGGAAACTCTTGGGAAGCTTTTGGGAAGTGCTGTCAGTTTTTCTATGTTTTCTAGTTTCTTATATGTATCATTTAAGTGATATGGAGTTCACTCGAGTGCGGGATGAACATCACTCAAGTGAGGGTGAGCTCACTCGAGTGCAATAGTGTAATTTCCTTTTCCGCTCCCGTTTTTGTGTTGCACCTTCATGTGTAGAGGCAAGAGTATTGCCTCACTTGCAAGTGTTTTGGGTTCTTACTAGAGTGAGGTGAGTTCACTCGAGTGCGGGTGTATTTGACAGCATGATCTATCATCTCGGGTTGTCACTCGCGTCCAAAATTCAAGAGTGAACTTTAACACTTGTGAGTGTTAAGTTGTCACTCAAGTGAGGTCTTCTTCACTCGAGTGCTCCCCTTCTTTTAAAGTTCTTGTGCTCTCGGGTAAACACTTTCTGTCCTTACTTTCTAGCACTTAAAGTGCAGACTGTACCATCACTCGAGTAAGGCCTTCTTCACTCAAGTGTCCGTACCAACACTCGAGTGAGGCCATCTTCACTCGAGTGCAGCAGTGAAAAATCATTTTTTGTGCTTCCAAAAGGGGACCTTTGGGATAGTTCTTCTAACCCTTTAGGAGTTTTATTAAGGTTATTTAATAACCAATTAAGTATTAAGAAGTCATTGAGAGTTGGAATACAGAATTGACTCTTCGTCCCTAATTATAAATATAGGATTTGACATTTACCCTATTCGGGAGAAACCGGCGCCAGGACACGCTCGGAAGGATCAAGGTAGTGACTCTTCTTCCATGTTGTGTATGATACTTGTTTATCATTATGAATGTGTTATCGGCCATAGGGCATTATAGCTCCAGCAGTTCAGCACCGTCGTAAGGGGGCATTGCTCATGATACCCACCTCAGTCGTTGTATCTACCGCTGTAAGTACCGAGGCTGTGTTATGGAATCATAGATTCCTGTTTGAGTATCCAGCCCGTGGGGCTGCGTGTTGTGAAATGTTTTATATAGATCCCAGCTGTGGTAATATATGTGATATGTTCATGTGGATGTGCAATACATCAAGTAGTTCAGCGTGAGCCATCGTAGGGGGCGATGCCCATGATATATACCCTGGCCGTTGCAACTGTTGTTGTGATTGCTGTGTGATGTGTAGATGATTTACTTCCATGCTTTGATATTGTGCATATTATGAGTGATTTGTTACTACCAGGATTCTTTAGAATCTCACTCTCCTAAAAACAATGTTTAGACAGGGCTGAAGGATCCAAAGGAAAGCAGGCGACAAAGAGTGGATAGAGCTCCTAGCTAGGAGTTTTATTTTGGGAAATTGGTTATCATTTTGTAAATCATATTGGATAGTATTTGTGTGATCCCCTTATTATGGGAAAATCTATGGGTAATTGTACCTTGTAGACCCTTTATTAATCAATATAACCCAAGGGTGTCAGGAATTTACACTGTACTCTGATATGTATGAATGAAATGAACCTATACAGGCCATTTATGTATTGAAATGTGAATATGAGACCGCTGTGAACAGGTTTTGGAAAAGATTTTGTAAAGCTTGATTTTAGGAAGTTTTAATTTGAATAAGTCCCAAATCATCGTATGGTCTCTAATTCAAACTTAATTATGTTTTTACGAACTAATCCCGGCCTATGGTGGAAAGGGGGTTACAATCAAAACCTTGGAAGAGAACTTCCAAAAAAAACAAAGCTCCACCAAAATGATAGACATGCGGGAGGAGGAAGTGCATTCTTTACAGCCAGTGGAAGTAACTGTTGCATAAGAACATGTGAGTCATGACTCTTTAGGCCAGCAACCTTTCAAACATGCATGTCAATACATCGTGAAATGTTGCTTGAATACCCATCAGGAACTTTTATTTTCTTCAACATCGCGAGGAAGACTTCCTTATAGGTTTTGTGAGAGTGAACTTTGCCGGTTGAAATTTGTTATGCTTATCTGGCCACGTGTCTTCATGAACTCCTATGGCACGTAAATCTTTCCTCACTTGAAGATGATCTTTTGACTTGCCAGGTTCGTTAAACAGCGTATATAGCACATTGTCGCATACATTTTTTTCAATGTACATAACATAAAGACTGTGGCAAAGTAAATTAGATTTTCAATATGGAAGAGTGAAGAAAATGCTTATCTTCCTCCATTGCTGAGGTTCATAAGTAGAAGTCCTGCCTATCTTTGGCCCTGCTTTTGCTGTATCGTTGCTTTTTTCGAACTCCAATTCAACATCATTAAGCTACTGTAAGATATCTAAACTAGATAAAATCTGAGGTGATCCTCTTTTTTCTAGTTTCCCATTGAAATAATTCCATTGTAATCTAAACTTGTTCTTTCCATCTAGAAACCTCCGATGCCCCATAAAGCACTACTGTCATCTAAAGCATCAGAGTCAAAATTGCAATATGGACATGCCGACCCAGTATGCACATTCCACCCGAATAATGTTCGTAGGCCAGGAAAGTCACTAATCATCCATATCAAGGTTGCACACAAGTTGAATAATGTCTTCTCGTATGCATCATATGTCTCAATGCCAACATTCCACAGGTCAAGCAATTCCGTAATAAGCGGTTGGAGATACACATCGATATCATTACCCAGTGCCTTTTTTCCTGGAATGATCATAGACAAAATAAAGGAGCTTTGTTTCATACACATATAAGGGGAAAGTTGTAGATAAAGAGCCTGCATAAAATAAACAATAATTACATGCCCCTCTACACTCCTCTTATACTGGACAAAACTCACCTAATTGTTTGGTGGGAAACCATCCAGGACGTTCTCGATCAGCTATTGCAGAGGTATTGTCCCATCTTTATTCATACTGTGGAAGAGACGATTCTTCCTGTTCCTCCAGCTGTCTCCCATCTTCATCAACGTCTACCTCTTCTGGTTGTCTCGGATGGCAAACCTCAGCTGTAACAAGATTGAAAAAAATAATTAAATACAATTACTTATAAATGATACAATTAATAAATATTAATTAAATACAATTAATTACAAAATATATAATATAATTAAATACTATTAATTACCTTTACGGCCTCGTCCCATGCTAGATCCTTCGGCCCCTTGGGAATATTCTTCCACATCCTGAAATGGATAGGGGACCACATCTAATTTAAGTCCAGCTCGTTCAAGAAGTGGTTGAAGAGGTGACTGCCATTCTCGATCGGCTGGTATATGGCCTCATTCCACGGAACTACCACGAATGGGCTCCGATCCATGCTATTGCGACCGGCCATGTCTACCCTCCTCGTTGAAATGTTCCTTTGCTCATCTGCACAATTTACCATATACTTTAATTAAATTTTAAAAAACATTTAACCAATGGAATTTCAATATTAAATTTATTAAAATAATAATTAAATTTACCTTGAACCTACACCTCAAACCCCGTCGACTGGGTAGATGATCGCCTTGGGTTGTTCTGGTCCTTCATGTCTTACTCATACAGGAATTGCTCCATCTCAATGATAGGAATCAAGATGTCAAATTCCTCATTCTCATCTTGATCATTGAAACTGATCTCCCGCTAGGGTTGAACATGCAGCTCTAGAGCGGTTACCTCCTATAGGGCTATCTGTTGTAAACCTGTCTACTGTAGGTGTAATACCACGAATTTTGAGACTTGAGGCTAGAGAATAAGCCTGGGATAAGTGGACTACTAAGCCCTGGTTTAGCAAAATCCCAAATTGTGATTAAGGGTTAATGACTCCAAAAGTGGATGTCAATAGTGATAAATGAACCCTTTTGGAGAATATGATGTGAACCGTGATTCGTATGCATTGTGATCAACGCCGAAACCCTTTATTTGAGTTCAATTGTGGATTAACATCCAAATTGAATTAGAATAGAGGGAAGGCATGTTTTGGTGATAAATGAAACGATATGAAGTGTTTGATGGTGATTCCAAGGGAATTGCCAGAAATAAGGGCAAAACGGTAAAGTTACCGACCAATTGGTCAGTTACTGAAGAGGAAACTCATTGGTAACTTCAAGATCTATGGTTAGGATTGATTTGTGTGATAGATCAAAGGGTGGAATCCCATGTGCTTATGTGCATGTGAGCTCATAGGAGATGTGGTAAGATTGAGACAAGTGGCAAAATGTGGACCTTTGGATTGGGTCAAGATGTCAAACTCTTCCCTCTCTCCTCTCTTCCCTTTTAGGTCGGTTAAGTGGGTTAACTGGGAGCCAAAACTGATCTCATGCTCTCTCTCCTTCATTCTCCATGGCGTCATGCTTAAGGGAAGAAAGAGAAAATGAAAGGTGATGTTTTAGCCTTATTCTTGTTCTCTTTAGCTTAAACACTCTTCTATAAAGTTGTTCATAGTGATGAGAGCTTTATCTCTATGGTTTTAGATTCTTGATTGGAGGTGTTTGATGGCTTGAGGAAATTTGGAAAGATGAAGAATCAAAGAATTGGTTTGGGAAAGAGGAAGAGGTGAGTATTTGAAGCCTTTTGATCTAAGTTTTGTGATTTGTGGATGAGTTTTGTGAATTGTGAATTTTGCCCTGATTTTGGTGGAATTGTGAAATGCATGAATTGTCATGTGTTTTGTGTTGAAAATGGTGTTTTGTTGTGTAATTTGGTCATTGGAATTGATTTGGGAACTTGAGATGGAAAATTGTGCAATGTTGAGTTGAAATGTGATATTGTGTGACATGTTGCAATTCATTGTGAAACATGTCAATATAATGTGAATTTGGTTGATTTGGTATTTCCAATGTATTCCTTGTGCAAATTTATGTGGAAATGGTATTTGGTGTGAATTTGGGAACCATTGGAATCATTGGTGCAAAACTAGAAAAATCTGTCCTTTGGAAGTTTGTTTTGGGCAGTTTATTGCGTTGGCGTTTTGAATAGGCAAATGATGTCAGAAAATTATGAAACTTTTCAGTCTTAAATTTCACATCTTAAGCTTCAAAATGGACATATAATTTGTGTCATTTAGTTTTGTGAAATTAGATTTTTGTTTGCCCAAAGTTTGATGTCGAAACTGGGTGCAAATCTGGAACAGCAAGGCAATTTCGTGTAATTCTGTATTTTTGTGGTGATTTCCAGTAATGGCCCATATTTTTCCTATAAAGAGGACTTAAATAGATTTCATTTGGCTTTGGAATCACCTCATTTCGATTTTTTTGGAATTAGTTATGAATTTCCTAAGTTGCCTTGGCTACAGCAGGAAATCTTGGCTGCAGCGTAAAAATTTCTATGCACGTTTTGGCCGCAGCTAGAAATTCTTGGCTGTAGCCAAAAACCTTTAGTGCATGTTCTGGCTGTAGCCAGAGGATTCTTGGCTGCAGCTAACCCCCATTTTCAGTATTTTGAGATTTTGGAAGGTGATTTCCAACCTAATACGTCCCAATCTTTCAAGCTTTTGTTGAGCTTATTATTAGACACTTAAGGGACTCAAATGACAACCAACTTTAAGTGATATAAAAGTAAAGATTTGGAATAAAGAATAAACCTATGTCCTTACTTTGGTTATAGGTTTGATGTTCGCCTTGAATGTGGTTCGATATTCACCTGATCGTGAGCAGCCGGAGCTGGAGCTTACGTGGAAAGAGTGTAGGGAACATATCTCTTCTGCTTGTATTTGATATATGTGTTAGTGTGTTGATGCATGTCTTAGCTTTGCATAATTTTGTGTAATTTGAAGCTATGTTTCAATTTATGCTATGGCCATAGGTATATTATTCGAAGCATTGAGCTTGCAAATTGTCATTGTATTATCATGAGTTGTGTGATGCAAGCATGTCATGCATTAAACATTTATCGTACGTGCATATTGATATTGTTATCCTACTGAGATTTCCTCGAATCTCACCCTCCCCTATCAACATTGTAGACAGGGAAGGAAGAGCGAGGATGGTGCAAGCATTCAAGGACGGTGAAGACTCCTTAGAGTATTTGAGTTTGGTAGTTGGTTATCATAGATGTTGGGATAATTATATATGATGTGGATGTATATTTGAGTATGTATTCAGATATGTATTTGAGATGTGTATTTGAGAAGACTTTGTGTAATCCCTATATGAGGGCTTGTAGGGGTGAATATGCCCTATAAGGCTTTGAGTTAATGTATGGAACCCAGGATTGCCGGGATTAATGTTGTGTACTCTGATTTGTTATGGATGTGATATTCCACATAGTAATTGTATTCGAAAAGTGATTATGAGACCAAGTTTATAAATGATTTCGAAAGGTAATTGTGAAAACCCAGTCATGTGATGGGTTAGTAAATGTTATTTGTTTATTATTGGTCTCTATTTCACTTTAATAGCATATTTCGGATATAATTACGGCAGGAGGTTACAGTAGGCCTGTCTCCTAGAGAGGCGGCTATGATGGGGCCACTCCTATGGCTGTTGCGGCACAGTTGACCCTTGAGACAGCATGGGGATGTGCCTACCCCTGCGCTACCCTCTAATATCGCCTCTCCCACTACACCGTCCACTGCTACTCCCTTGCAAAATAGGTCTTGGGGGAAGTTCAGTCTCCTTCCCCTTCCCCTTCCCCTTATCTCGCTCAGAAGTCATAATATATATACCTACAAAACAAAAAATGTTAGCACAATTTATATCAAAATTATAAAATAATAGCCAAAAAAAGAAATAAAGCACTTAACTTTATTAAAGGGGTGCGATGCTTTTATAAAGCCTAGATTTATAGCAGTTTAAATAAAAACTGCTACAAATCCATAAACCCTACCTCGGCTAACGTGAACATTTGTAGCAATTAAATATAACGGCTACAAATACATGTTGTAGTAGTTATAAGCTATATTCGCTACAAATATATGGCGTTTTGCATTCTTAGCAGTTACTTTGATTATAACTGCTACAAAATAACCACCATAATAGTTGCGCCAGCTTTGTGGTATTTGGAGCCAAACTGGCACCAACTTTGTAGCAACCTTTGTAGCAGTTAATATGTACAAACCGATACAAATGAACCTGATGAACCCATGTCGTGTGAGTTCTTAAAATAAAACTAGGTTAGAAAATGTAGTATAGTAGCTCAACCTAGGTCATTCTTGTGAGGAGATTAATTTCCAAGTTCCTAAATAGTAAAGTGATAAAAAACTTTAAAGTTGTGAGAAATCATTTTGAGAATTTGATTTTTAAACTAATGAAGTAATCTAAGCTAAAGCAATATTTTTGTATTTTTCAGTTTTTAAAACAAAGTAGCAAAAGGAATTGAAATTAACACTAACAACAAGATAAATTCAATTAACTAATATAATGATGAGACGAGATTCCCTTGAGTTAGGGTTTTAGTCTTCCTTGCTTGCTAATGATTTGAATTCCATAATGAGCCAAGAGGATGGAACTAAGCTACCACTAGCTCTATACTTGCAATAATCATTTAATTCATTCTACCGAAGCAATTAAATGAATACCACCAATTAATTGTGACTTAAGGAGATGAATAATCAACTTCCAATTCTAGCTTGTAATTACCATTACAAAAGTTTAAAGCATTCAATTTAGTCATTTACAATCCACTTAACCAAGTTGGAATAAACAACTCAACCTACTCCTAATTTGAATCATACAAAGCGTAATTAATCAACTCCTAACTCAACCACCAAGTTTAATCACTTAGCATAGAATAATCTAGATCAAAATCATATACTTTACCAAGCCATACAATTATGAAATAGAAAGAGAGCTTAAGGAATTCCATTAAAGTTTAGAAGCTCAAACCATTACCTAACTCAAGGAAATCACCAAGACTTAGCTACTCATAAAGGAAGAGAAAGAAGCTTGATGGAATGAGAGGATAATAGCCATGGAAATTGCTCACCGAACAGCCTTCTTCAAGGGCACTCACGCCTCCTCTCTTCTTCAATTATTCCATTCGGTGCTTCTACTTCTATGCACAGCTCCCTTCAATTCTTTTCAAATCTGCATCTTGGTCAAAAGTTTCGGCTGCTCATTCCTTTTTCTTCCATTCCTTGTTTCGGTGCTCCTCTCCTTTCCTTACACAGCCGCCTAAGCCTTATTACTTCCCCTTTCACTTAGTCAACAAATTCGGCTACTTACTTTTTTTTTCAATTCGGCTTTTCCTTTCCTCTCTTCATTTTCGTTTCATAATTCTCATTCGGTCCGGCCCCCACAAATTCATTTCAGTTCCTTTCTTGTATTCTCCAATCAGCTGCCTCCACTTGCCTTGTCATCTCTTCTTCAATTCATTTCCATCCGAATCGGTCCAGCCCCTTTTTTTTATTCATTTTGGATCTATTCCCTTATGCTCTTGCTTGCTTCTTCAAAACCTATGGGTCAACAATTTCGGCTCATCTCATCTCTTTACTTCAATTCGGTCTGCTTCATGTTGCTCTTAATTCCCATCAGTTCAGCAGCTTTTATTCATTCAGTCTAATTGCTTTCCATCTTCAATTATTAATTCATGCTCCCTTCTCATTTCTTTTCAGCCGCCGCTCCTTTCAACAATGGTCCCCACTTCAATCTTTCTTCAATTCTCTCTAGGTTAAATAGGTAAGTTGTGTCTTGTTTGGATAAAGTGGTGAAAATATGTTTTATGATGGTACAAAATTACAACCACAAAACAAGGCCCTTACTCATTTAATCTCCTTTTAGAGAAAATATGAAAATAAATTCTGTACTTGTGATGTTCCACTATTATCCTTCAATAAGCTCCAAAGTGACATCTTTGATCTTGATCACTCAAATTGTGCCACATCATCACCTATAAAATTAGATTCACAAAGGTAATATCTTTTGCTCACAATTAAAGAATAATGGGAATAACAAATATTAATTAAAAATATAACAATTTAACCACTTTAATTCCCAAATTATTCTTTCACTAAAATCTCATATTAACACTTGATTATGCCCAAAATATTCAATTAAGTCCCACAAAAGCCTAAGATTAATTAATAAAAATATATAAATATTGAGCTCTATCAATTCCCCCACACTTAAGCTTTTGCACTCCTGAGCAAAACATTAAACTCAATACTAGGCAAAGAGGGATGCAAGTTGAAAGGATAGGCAAGATCAAGCTTCAAGAATTACACTTAGTCAAATAACAAGGTATTCTCCTATCCAAATCCAATGAACATACCAAAAATTGAAGTAGCTAAAGCAATGCAAAGTTTAATTATAATGAGCTTAATTGGAAACCTTAACTATGACAAGTGTTTGCACTCTTCTCTCATATAAGGTAGTTTTTCACTCGCATCCACTTTAACCATACTCTACCATAAGCTTGTAGTATTTCTAGGCTCTCCAGTACTTGCAACAATGGCATGAATAAATCCAAAGGACTTTGTAGGGTTGTAATGTTGAAAAGGCCAAATGATGGAAAATGTAACAAACACTATACTTGCACCAAATAATTTGCTAGATCTCTTAGCACTATAAAACTAAACTTAATTCATATATTTTTCCATTGTGACTCTTTCTTTCTTTGAATTTTTCTTTTTTTTTTCACACTTTTTCTCTTCCTTTTCTTCTTTTCTATTTTCTTTCTTTTGACTATTCACATGGTAAATTTTTTTTTTCTTTTCTAATATATAATAGTACTCTTTTTTTTTCTTTTTCAATTGTGCTAGGAAGAACTTGATAAAGGATGCAAACATAGCATTTGTATAATGACATAGAAATAAAAGTGAAGGACTCAAAGGGTTAAACAAAGGTAAATGATGAATGATTTGTGTTTGGGTAAATGGGCGATGAAATGAATGCCAATGTCATCTCTATCCATACCATTGCAAAATGTAGCCTTAAGCAAGAAACAAAACAAGTTCTAGAGAGCAATAATCTAGGTGGACAAATCACACAGTGAAATGAACCATTAGGCCCAAAACACCTTCCAACTAGGTTTTTTGTTCCCTAACAAACTCATCACAATTAAACCATGCATCATTAAAACACTTGAATTTTGTGGCAATTCACTAATTCAAAGCAAGTTTCAACCATAAATCCAACTAAGAGTAATCAAGATACTTGATTATGACTGAAGACCTCAAAAATCTCAGTGAATTGGACCAAAAACAACAAAGGACACAAGTAGGAGACAGAGGCATATGATATCACAGTGAGACCCATCATGAGAATAAACACACTCCCCCACACTCAATCCTTACATTGCCCTCAATGTAATGCACAAAAACAATGAATCTAGACGCACTTATCTCTTGGGTGAAGTGAATATTGTGAAGTCCAATTCAAGATTGAAGCACAACACGTCATCATCACAAGGAGAGAGAGAAAGGACAAGACATAAGTGGAAATAGTTCTCAGAAATTAGGCATAAGGATAAGAGAAAAGAGTAGTGTAGGATAAGGCTAAGCACAAGAGTATGATTCAAAATAGAGTTTATTAAATTGAAAAATACAATCTAACAAACTACTTTTCACTACTGATAAGTCCCTCCCTCACACTTGTTCAATTGCATATATCATCAAATAAAATAAGGAACAAGGTAAGGAAAGAGACTACCGTGTGCATTATAGTGGTTGATGACTAGCATGGTAGTGCTTCAACAAGTGACCATTCACTTGAATCTTTGCACCACTTGCAAGATCTTCGAGCTCTATTAACCCAAAGCTATGCACCATGACCACTTTGTAGGGACCTTGCCATTTAGTTTTAAGCTTCCCATTTTTGAGCTTGAATCTTCCCTTGAACATAAGTACTTGCTCTCCTTCATGAAACTGCTTCTGTAAGATGCCTTGATCATGAATCAATTTGGATTTTTCCTTGTAGATACAGGAACTTTCATATGCATCCAACCGCAACTCTTCTAGCTCTTATATCTCAAGCATCCTTTCCTCAATAGAACCTTGAAGATCCATATTACAAGTCTTCACAGCCCAATAAGCTCTATGCTCTAGCTCAACAGGTAGATGGCAACCCTTACCAAAGACTAACCGAAAAAGAGACATGCCAATGGGAGTTTTAAAAGCCTAAAGAGCATCATCCAACCGAAGACTCCAATCTTTCCTACTTGGCTTAACAATTCTCTCCAAGATATACTTGATTTCCCTATTAGACACCTCTGCTTGCCCATTTGTTTGTGGATGGTATGGGGTAGAAGTCTTGTAGAGAACACCATATTTAGATAGCAAGTTGTCCATCAATTTGTTGCAAAAATGTGAGTCACGATCACTCACAATTGCTCTTGGCACAACAAACCTACAAAAGATATGAGTACGTAGGAATTTTATAACAGTAGAGGCATCATCCTTCCTTGTAGGAATGGCCTCAATCCACTTTGTAAAGTAATCAACAGCCAACAAAATGTACAAATATCTATGAGATACAGGAAATGGACCCATAAAATCAATGCCCCAAACATCAAAAACTTGACAAAACAACATGGGTTGTTGTGGCATTTCATGCTTTCTAGATAAACCCCTAAAACACTGGCTTGCATCACAAGTTTTACAAAAAGCATAACAATCCTTAAAGAGGCTAGGCTAATATAAACCACAATCTAAGATTTTCCTAGCAGTTCTCTTTGCCCCAAAGTGACCACCACACAACAAAGAATGACAAGATGTTATAACAGAAGAAATTTCATCATCCAGCACACATCTCCTAATGACTTGATCACTACAATGCCGCCACAAGTAAGGAGGATCCTACAAATAGTATTGAGATTCATGTTTCAGCTTCTGTTTATGAAAACGAGACAAAGAATCAGGTAACACTCCAGCAGCAAGATAATTCACAATATGAGTAAACCATGGGTCATGAAATATAATAGCAAGGAAATGGGCATCAGGAAAACCATCACAAGTAACTTCAGTATCAACTACTCCCTGTGTAGCAAGGGGCAAGCGGCTTAGATGGTCAGCAACAAGATTTTCTACACCTGCCTTGTCCATAAACTCTGTGTTAAATTCTTGAAGTAGTAGCATCCACCTTAGTAACCGAGGCTTAGTATGAGTCTTCCTAGATAAGAAGTTAACAGCAGAATGATCAGAATAGATAATCACTTTAGAATTTACTAGATAAGACCTAAACTTCTCAAGTGCAAAAACAATGGAAAAGAGCTCTTTCTCAGTAGTAGTGTAATTGATTTGAGCCTTATCCAATATTTTAGAAGAATAAGCAATAACACAAGAGGTCTTACCAATTTTCTAACCTAGAACTGCACCAACAGCACTATTGGAAGCATCACAACAAAGCTCAAAATCAAGATCCCAATTAGGAGCAATGAGTATAGGTGGAGAAATGAGTCTAGACTTAATTTCATCAAAAGCCAATTTGCATGCATCATCAAAGATGAAATCCACATCCTTTTGGGGAAGCTTAGATAGGGGACAAGCTATTTTACTAAAATCCTTAATGAATCTTCTATAAAACCCAGCATACCCTAAGAAAGATCTAAGTTCTCTTAAGTTAGAGGGATAAGGAAGAGATGAAATTACTTCAATTTTAGATTTGTCAACTTCTATACCCCTCTTACTTATCAAGTGGCCTAAGACTATTACTTGATCTACCATGAAGTGGCATTTCTCAAAATTTAGCACAAGGTTCTTTTACACATACTTTTCTAATGCTCTCTCCAAATTCAAAAAACATTCTTCAAAAGAATTCCTATATATAGAAAAATCATCCATAAATACCTTAATACCTTGTTCAAGTAAGTCACTAAAAATGGAGAGCATGCATCTTTGAAATGTCCCAGGAGCATTGTATAACCCAAAAGGCATCCTTCGGTATACAAACGTCCCAAATGGACAAGTAAATATTGTCTTTTCTTGATCCTCTGGTGCAATAGGAACCTGAAAATAACCAGAAAAACCATCAAGGAAACAATAATGAGATTTGCAAGCCAATCTTTCTAGCATCTGATATATAAAGGGGAGGGGAAAGTGGTCCTTTCTAGTTGCTTCATTCAACTTTCTAAAGTCTATACAAACTCTCCAAGAGTTTTGGACTCTTGTTGGAATGAGTTCGTTCTTCTCATTTCACACAACAGTTATTCCACTCTTTTTTGGAACAACTTAGACCGGACTGACCCACTCACTATCTGAAATAGGATATATGATTCTTACACTCAAGAGTTTGGTGACCTCCTTCTTAACTACATCTAAGATGAGAGGGTTGAGTCTACATTGGGGTTGTCTCACAAGTTTAGAACCCTCATTCAAAAGTATTTTGTGGGTGCATACAATTGGGTTAACACTTGGAATGTCACCTAAAGTCCACCCTATTGCCCTCTTGTGTTTCTTCAACACATGAGTAAACTCAACTCCTCAAATGTACTTAAGGAACTAGAGATAATGACAGGTAATTGATCATGTTCAGTAAGAAAAGCATACTTCAAGTTAGGGGGAAGGGGTTTCAAATCAAGTTCAGAGGGTTGCACAATTGAAGGTAAAAGTTCTTTCAACTCAAGTGCACCAAGAAACTTCCTTTTCTTATGAGAATCCCCAATAATTGTTGGATTGGAAGTATGTCCCCTTTGTTCAGATGTGGATTGAGATTATAGCTCATTCACACAGCAACCTTGACTACTACCTACATCATTCAAAGAGTAAAATATATGAGAAGTATCATCATGAAATGGTATGCAATAGTGTAGTAATTGATTAGAATTCAGTTTCTCCCCTGTTATAGTCTTGACATGTGGTTGTCCATTATTTCCAAAATTTTCAGCAAAGAAATTTATGACTTTTGACCTGCTAAGTTCATCACCAAAAGGAAAATGTAAGTATTTCAATAATTGGAAAGAAGTAAGGTTACCCACATAATCATCCTTGAGGTTAGGAGAAGTCTGAAACTTGTAAGATGGAGGAATGTGAAGCTTAAACCCATGAATTGCTGTCGTGCCATCAGTAGCATATTGATTTCTTTCCTTATCTTCAACAATGACTCCACTTGTGTCCATAGAAGCAGATTCAGTGCTAAAGGATGTTGCTTCACTTCCAAAAGTGGAATCCACTTCACTAACATTCTCAAATTCTGCAAAGCTACACAATAATTCTTTCCCAACACCATGATAACTATCAAATGAAGATATAGTACTACCAAGGTTAGAAAAGTCAAAAATAAAAGGATTAGAAGTGGAAAGTGAACTATCAATTGACATGCAATCAATACTAAACACATCATCATCACAATCAATAGAGGGAGAAGAATTTGAAC
This sequence comes from Inga oerstediana, assembly GCA_963210345.1. Taxonomy (NCBI): domain Eukaryota; kingdom Viridiplantae; phylum Streptophyta; class Magnoliopsida; order Fabales; family Fabaceae; genus Inga; species Inga oerstediana. The sequence continues at coordinate 61,463,404 of OY723401.1, read as the reverse complement.
CAATGGTAGCACATACATCATCATGACAATCATTTTTCACACATAATGAGAAAGCAGACTCATCAATTGCCTCTTCCAAGGCCAAATCAATCACATTCAAGCCAAGAGGGAGTAGTCCTCAAATGGGTGATTCATAGCAGTTAATATGTATAAGCCGATACAAATGAACCGCGATAAATTTGGTACCAACTTGACACCAAATTTTGTAGTGGTTATACATTGTGAACCTCTACAAAGTCTATTCTCTAAACCACGTCCACTTGGTGTGACGTAACCTGTTGCACATTTGTAGCGGTTTTGGTCAAAACTGCAACAAATACTCATATTTGTAGCAATTTTTATTGACTGCTACAAATGCACCGTTACGAATTATCATTTTTTATAGTGTGAGTAATCTGACTATAGAAATGAAAACTTCTTTCCATCGTAGTATGACCATACATTTTTCATACTTATTCATTGAGGGGCCCAGTAATATCTCTCTACTAATGTGAGGGATAAATTCCATCTTGACCATTCTTATTCCTTTACATGAAAATCACAAAACCCGAACATATCCTTTATTATCACCCAGTCAAAGATGACTTTTGACTAGGTCAAAACTGACCAACTCTCAGGTAGGAATCTATGATGATCTCAAGTCAAAAAAGGCATAGTGACATAGTTATACATGAGACAAGCTTATGAATTGATCCATGTAGCTTTCTTATAGCGGGTCGGTCTAGCACCTTGTACTCTTACAAGTGCCTAAGACTTTGATTCATATCTTTATACCTCTTCAAAGTCATATTGGTCTTCTTTCATTTTTGCTCCTACATAGATGACTGACCACGAACATTTAGGACAATTATTATGATTTATCCAAGGATAGTTATCACAGTGAACATGCAAATAATATGATAACAAAATGAAGAAGTTCATTCAATAACAATGTTCAAAGTACAGTGATTGGCCTCTATGGCACAATTTCCAACACCTAATTACTATTAAGGGGACACCATTCTTATTGCCACCTATCTTGTAAACCATATGCCTAGTTGTATCTTATCCTTTATCTCCCCACTTGAGAAAATTTGTGAGACTTATCCTGTTACTCACCTTGACCACCATCTTTCCCTTCATGTCTTTAGCTGTTATGTTTTCGTTCACCTTTACCATCCTCTTTCTAAACTTGACCCTCAGGCTGTTAAATGTGTTTTCCTAGCTAGGATACTCTATTTCTTAAAAGGGATACAAATGTTACAATCCCTTGTCTAAGCCCCTATTTGTCAGTCGTGATGTCATCTTTCATAAATCTGTTCCTTACTTCTCCAAGTCTTCAATTCAGGGGGAGTGTTGGAATGAATTTCAGCCCTTAGAAAATGTACCTGAACCTTTAAGCATACCTGAACCTATACCACCATCAATCCCCAGCCAAATACAAGCTAACCCACCTTCTTTGCCATAGGCATGGGTATAAAGTCTATTTATAGAGGACCAAATAGGTAATAGAGCCCTTCGTACCCAAAGAAGTTCCAAACTCTGAATTGGTCATATAACCTGAGAAAGAGGGTACTCAAGCACAGGTAACAAATGAGTTAGATATGCTTATTGCTCTCCAAAAGAAAACTCGTACATGTACCTTGCATCCTATCCAAAAATATGCATCTTATGCTAATATAACTCAGAATTACTTTAACTTTATCACCAGTCTTGACAGGATTATGATCCCTAATAATGTGTATGAAGCAATTTAAGTCCCTAAATAGAAAAATGCTGTCTTAGAAGAAATGTGTGCATTGGGAAAGAATGGTACATGGGAGGTTGTTGACTTACCAAGAGTAAAGAAAAATGTAGGGTGCAAGTAGATGTTCAACTTGAAATATAACTCTGATGGCACCCTTAATAAATACAAGGAATGATTAGTTGCCAAGGATTTTACTCAGACGTATACAATAGACTACAATGAGACATTCGCCCCTATGGAAAACTGAATACCATCCGAGTACTCTTGTCTATTGCAGCCAACCTTGATTGTCCTCTTCAACAACTGGATATCAAAAATGCTTTCCTGAATGGTGAGTTGAGAGAGGAAGTATACATACACTCCCACCCAGATTTGACAAAGGAAGACAAAATCAGGTATGCAAACTTAGAAGGTCTTTTTATGATTTAAACTAGTCACCACGTGCTTAGTTTGACAGGTTCTCTACTGTTCTCAAAGTAGAGGGCTATAAGCAAAGCCTATCTGATCACACTATGTTTATGCTACAGAAAGGAGATTTGACAACCAACCTAATTATATATGTGGATGACATCATTCTCACAGGAAATTATGCTGAAGAGATTTAAAGAATTAAGGTGGCCCTAAATAAGAAATTTGAAGTTAAAGATCTTGGTAGGTTAAAAAACTTTCTGGGAATAGGGGTAGCTAGATCAAAGAAAGGCATCTATGTCTCCCAATAAAAATATATCCTTGACTTACTCAAGGAACTGGCATGCTAGGATGTAAACCTAGTAAAGTACCTATTAGTACTAAGAAAAAGAGTAAAGACAAGGAAAAACCTGCATGGAAAGAAATAAAGGTTCAATACATAGAAAAGCAAGAGAAGGATGATATGCCAACAGACATGGAACTTTATCAGAGGTTAGTTGGAAACCTAATCTATTTATCACATACATAACCTGACATTGCTTTTGTAGTTAGTGTAGCTTTTGACATTACTTTTGTAGTTAGTGTAGTAAGCCAACACATGCACTCTCCTAAAAGGAAATATATGGATGCAGTAAATAAAATCCTGAGATACCTAAAAGGCATACTAGGTTGGGGTCTCTTCTTCAAGAAATGTGACCTTAGAATAGTTGAAATCTATATCGATGCTGACTAAGCAGGATCACAAGAAGACAGTAAATCAACATCAGGTTATTATACCTTTGTGTGGGGGAGCTTGGTTACTTGGTAAAGCCAAAACAAAGAGATGTAGCAAAGAGTAGTGTAGAATCTGAACTAAGAGAATTATCTTGAGGTATTATGGAAGGATTATGGTTAAAGCAAGCAACTAAGGAAACACAAGTCCAAGTTATCTCACCAATAAAGCTTTACTATGACAACAAGGCTACTCTCAACATAGCCCTAAATCTAGTACAACATAGTAGAACTAAACATGCTGAGGTTGATAGACACTTCATTAGAGAAAAAGTAAAGGAAGGCATTGTGTGCCTATCTTATATACAGACCAATTTGAAATTGGCAGATATCCTTACTAAAGGATTATCTGAGGATGAGTTTGAAAGGTTCATCAGTAAGTTGGACATGATCAATATCTATTATCCAACTTGAGGGGGAGTATGGTAAATCTATTACAATTAATTATTATATATTATGCAAAATAGGAATTAGTTAGCCATAATTAAGGGTTTAGATTAAAGTATCTTAGATAACAAAATATATTCTATTAGCCTTTTAAATTTTGAATTAAGCATATCTCTAGCAATAGCTACTGCCTGTAATCTATACATTGCACAATTTGTGAATAGAATAAATCATCGGATCATGTAAACTCACATGAATTCTATACTTCTGATTGGCCATCCGATTGTGGGTAGTACATTGGCTGAAGCACAAACTCGTGCCCCGTACCTTCATCAAGTGTTTCTAAAAGGTGCTAGTGAAAGTTCTATCACAATAAAAACAATGGTCTTGGGAATTCCATGTAACTTGACAAAGTTTTAGAGGAATGCTTTGGGCACCATTGGATAAGAGAAATTAGTTAGGATGGGTATAAAATGACCATACTTGGATAACCTATCCACAATGACCTTGATAACTGAGAACCCACGTACTACTAGTAAGCAAACCATGAAGTCCATGCGACGTCCTCCCAAATGCATTAGTGAATTGGGATAAGTTGAAGAAAACCCGCTAGGTGGAGCTGGAACACTTTTTCTTACTGGCAAACACTGTAGGTTTTAATAAATGCCTGAACGTCACATCTCATTCATTGCTAAGAAAAGAGACAAGCAATGCATAGAATGTATACAAGAACCCTGCATGCTTGTAAATAATAGATAAATGGAATTCTTCTAGGATCTTGGAGATCAATGTCGATGATCTTGAGGATTGACTAGTCGATCTTTCCAATACAGGTTATTTTTCTTGAGATGATAATGAAACATGGTGGATGAGTTCTTAGTAAAGTATGCCTTAAGCGTCGCAATAGTCTTAGAAGTGCACACATGGTCATATATGTAGTCTATGATGGGCCCTTTAAGACTTGATAAAGCCATCATAGAGACCTAAGAGAGAGCATTGACAGCCTAATTCTATTTGCCCGCTCAGAACTTGACATCAAAGCGATAACCTAGGAGTTTTGGAAGGAAACTTTCTTGCTTGGGAGTCTACATGATCTCTTCTTTGAGGTGTTGAAGAATGGCGTGGATCGTTCAAATCACATAGTGGTTACCAAAAGGGTAATGGAAAAATTTAGTTACTGCTTCTGTGATTACATAAAGCTTACGGGCGTATACCAACTTTCTTGCTTACTGCTTCTATTATCTACCTCTCAAACACATACTTGCTCGTTTAAGAAAAGAGTTGATGATGTGTCAGAACTTTTAGTACCTTTGCCATGTGTTGTAAATGAAAGTCACAAGTGGTATTGTGGACTAAAATATCATCAAAGAATATCATAACAAACCTTCAGGGATATGGTTGAATATGGTGTTCATGAATGCCTAGAAAGTCGCTGGTGTGTTGGTAAGGTCGAATGGCATCACTAGCCACTTAGAACCCTTAATGAGTTCAAAAAATCATTTTTTCCCTATCTATTTCTAACATCAAAATCTTATTTCACTTAATAGGTGGTGTTGACAACATCGGTAAAACCATAAGCAAATTTATCTTCCCGCTATTAGAATGTGTGGTTTGTTCTAGTATGGGGTGTAATAGCCTTACTAGTAGGTGCAGCAGCATAAGGACATGACTTTGACATGCCTTCGATCTTGGTTGGTGCTATTCCAATTGTTGGTTAACATGCGAAAAATCAGGCTAATGCCATTGATTGATAACTATTGTTGGCCATTATACTAAGACATCTCGCTTCAATTATGGTATGAGTCCTCCAAGATAACAATCCAAGAGGGTAGGTTCATGGATGTCTTTAGTGTAGTTGGACAAGGCCATAAGCTTTGAATTATATTCTTTGAAAGATCTTCTAATCCCGTTCTGAGTGAGTTTAAGCAATTGACAGCACGTGCGTAGAACAATGAAGGGCCATATTGCACTTTTAAGGCCTTGGTTTATGCAAACCAAGTTGGAATCCATCAGCCTTTCTCAAGCATCTGGAACCATGGTAGAACATCGTTATCAAAGTAGACTAAATCGATCACAACCTTTTGGGAGTCTGTGATATCATATTATTTGAAGTATTATTCTATCTTAAAGATCAAATTTAATACGTCAAACCTGTCGAATATGGGAAAATCAAACTTCATGGTTTTTAACGGCTGGTTTTTGTTGTTTGGTTGCAATGCTGGGGATGATGGGGACTTCTTAGAGGAGGCAAATGATGATTGGTTTAACTATAGGTAAATGGCATCTATACACTGGGCTAAGGATTAAAGTATTGTGCGTAGTTTGTCGAGGTTATTGAACTGCCCTTTGGCGTATTCCAAGAAAGTTGTGTGTCTTCTTCAGTTCAACCTGTATCTCTTTTATCCTGGTGTTATCGGCCATTTCCAGCCTGCTACCCTCTCAATAAAAGCACCAAAATGTAATGGCTGATAACCTTAAGCAAAATAAAGATAATTAAAAGAAATAAATACATAAAATTGCATTGCTAAAACTGATAATATCAAATTCAAAGTCATAAGTACATCCAAAAAATAACAACAGAATCACAAGAAAGGAGCAAAAGTAGTTACAGGGGAAAGGAGTCTCGAGATGAGACCAGAAAAGAAAGCTTCACAAATCAATCACACACGTTCCCATAATACACCTTGTCATCTTATACTTCCTCATACTCATCCAATTCGTGTAACTTCCACGTTCTCTTCCTAAGCCGAGAGCTTTTCTATGCTGGGCCCACTTAGGGATCATTTGGGCCAGATGTGGCATAGTACTCTGGATTGTCATCATCTTGGGCCATGACAAGGAATGTTCTATAGAAACCCAAACCTTCCATCTATAATATAAAAGCTAGTTGGATAATTGGTCTAAAGTATAATATCTCAACCCATTTTTTTATATTTTCATTCGGTATCTGGTTCGAGGTTTGTGGCTGTCCTTCCCAACACAAGTTTCTCCTCTAGGACTTGAACTAGAGACCTAGAGCGACCTAACAGAGCCTTACACCACTAGACCAACTCTATATTGGTTCAACCCATTCTCTTATATATATATATATAATTGTTTTTACTAAACTAATGTACTTAACTTATAATCTAATATTACATTAGGATATTTTATAGAGATTTATCACATTTGTTTAGATTAATCAACTTATTTTATTTTCTGAATCCATTAAAATTAGTTGAGTAGCTCTCATATTAAGGAGTCAAGGAAATATGTTGTCCTCATCACTTGTGAGGATATCCTCATATTGAGAGGTCATTTGAAGAAAATGACATCTTGAGAGGAAGAATAAAGAAGGAAGGATTTAGTGCAGAGCTAGATGCCATAAACATGTAGTGAGGAATAAATTGGAAGAGGGAAATGAGAAAAGGAAGTTGAATTTCTCAATTTGACCTTTGATGTGCTCATGTATGTTGTTTTTTATTTGTAAAATTGTGTTAGTGATTAAATGAGTAATGATATATACCCTCTTTTTTGTGGATTAATATGATGTTATTTACAATGTATGCTAAAATGAAACTTCGACCAATGAACTATTGTTTACTCTGTTTTTGTTCTAGAAATTGCAATAATGATAGTGTCATAATCAATAAACTATATATGTTTTTGTTGGAGTATATATCTATTCCATCTTTAATGGATTAAGGACCAAGCCCAATACAAATTAGGGTTATTGTATAAATATGAAGAAATATGAGTCAAATGAAAGAGTTTTCCTTTATGATTCAAGAGTTTAGTCTATTCCCATATAATCATATGTTGAAGAGTTATATCTGTAATACCCCAAAATTTGGGATTGGAAGCTTTGGAATAAGCCTAAATTGAGTGGACTACTAAGCCCCGATTTAGTAGATGTCCCAAATCTATTCTCTAATGTTCCTTATATCTTTGGGGCATTAAAGAAAGTAAAATGGTGAATTTTGGAGAATATAATTATGTTTTCGATAAAATCGCCTATGAGGCAGTGAGCTTATCATAAGGTTTTGGAAGACTAAATGATAAGTAAAAATTATGAGATTTTACAGGATGAAAGTAGACATCCTAAGCTTTAATTTGATAGGTCATATGAATCAATTAGAGCTATACACAAAAAGATATGAATTTTTGAAGTCAGCACAGAAAAACTGTGAAATTTCTGGAACAATATGCAAAGATTGATATTCTGGGAATTTTGTGATTCCATAAAGCAAACGTCTATATTTTTCCTTGAAACTAGACTCAATAAGGGTTCTATAGGCTTTGGAATCACTCTAATTCTATTTTTCTAGAATTAGTTATGATATTTCAAAGTTTGGACAGAAATCTGCCAAAATTTCTGAAAAATCCGAAAATGGAAAATTGTTGATGACATAAGCAATGACATAAGCATAAGATTATTAAAGAAGCATCATCTTTCTCCTTCAGCATTCCGACGCCATTCTGCAACCAAAGTAAAGAAAAAGAGTTGAGAGGGTTTTGGGAGAAAAGGAGAAGAGAACTCGCAAGGTAAGCCGATTTCTCCGATGATTTAGCTCCTAACGCGTATAACTCCGATCCTAAGCTTCTCTTCTACATAGATTAAGGTACTTGAAGCTTAATTTTGCTGTTTAAAAGGGGCTAGGGTTCATCCAAATTGAGTAAAAGCCAGAGGGAGCTTGAGGTAACTTCCAAACTCTTGTGTATTGACTATTCTGGCTGTTGTGGACAATTTAATCGGTGAAATTTCGCCGGATTGTCATTGGTTTCAAAAATGGAAAATGGGTTTGTGGGGCTGTTATGCTGCCCAAATTGGTACTAAATGGTAGTTGTAACCTAATGGAATAGTCAATAAAGTTGTTAGGAGTAGAAAGGAACGCATTTACGGAGCCGAAACCTAAAAACCCCAATTTTCCCCGGAATACTTGAGAATTTCGGCCAGCTCTAGAAATGGGTCTTAGAGTTGGATTTTCAATGATTTGATGATTCCATTGAGTTCAGGAGCGAAAATTAGGTGGGGTTACAGTTGGGCACTTTTCCGGAAAAGACTGAAAAAGCATAATTACGAAAACGCCCCTGAAACCCTTAAAGTGGGGCTGTCAAGGGTAATTTTGTAATTGACATTGAATTTGATAATTCCGAGTCCGGAAATGGATTCCTTGGGCGAAAATATGTTAGAATAGCCCATGTCAAAATTTGAAGAAAAGTACAGCCGGACCGGGTACGGCGGGGCCGGGCCGGGTCCCCGGGGGTATTTTAATAAATTTTCAATATAGCCTCATATAACCCCCAGAAACACTATGGAAGTGTCTAAATAGTACATCTGACATTGTAGGATCGAATGTGAAGCCCCGAGTTGCTGGCACGCAAATCGAGGAGAAAAGACTGGAGGTAGGGGACTTACCTTACTTGCATGTATTTGATATCTTTGCTTGTGTAGTGATGTATGTGATTGCTTTACTTGATTGTGTAGAGCATATTTGAATAAATGAAGCTCTGTTTCTGTTTTACTGTGGCCATAGTTTTGTTACATGAAATATTGAGCATGCAAAAATGTCATTATGGGGCATGCATCTAGATAAAGCTAACATGTCATACACATAGCATCTATCATGCATGCATTATGGTATCTGTTTCCTACTGAGATTCTCTCGAATCTCACTCTCCCCTACCAACAATTTAGACAGGGCAAGTGGCTCGTGGAGGGAGCGGCTAGGACTCCTCCGAGATGAGATTGTGTAATCCCCATTTGAAGAATTGTAATGGGCAATTGTACCCTATGTATCTTTAGTGAAGGTATGTACCCGAGATTGCCGGGATGATTAAGTTGTGCACTCTGATATTTATATGAATGTGATTTATCTTCGCGTGGTAATTGTATTCGAAATATGAATATGAGACCAAGTTTATAAATGATTTCAAAAAGTATTTGTGAAAACCCCGTCATGTGATGGGTTAGTAAATGTTATTTGATTATTATTGGTCTCTATTTCATTTTAAACGCGTATTTCGGATATAATTACGGAGGGGGTTAGATTTTTGGTATCAGAGCTGCAGTTCTTGGCAAGTAAGGAATTTGCTAGGATAATGGCAGTAGTTGCTGCCTTAAGTCATAGGAGATGACTTTGTTTGTTGTGGTATACACATTATGGTCCCTGCTATTTATGGATATATGAGTTTAAGGGCTATGTGTCTACATTAATTGTGTTGTGGATATGGTGAGTCAGTATGATTCACCCGAGGATTTGAGGTGTAGACCTAGAGGTGGAGGTAATCAGACCCATCGTCTGGTTAGAGAACTATGGAAAATGATTTCCTAGATGTGTGATATTGAGATTCTAGGTATTGTGACTAACCTAGATATTGGGTGAGAAACCTAAGGTGGTATGATGTTACATGTAGTGATGTCATACTGAGCTTGTATGTTTAAAGGCCTTAAGACCTAGGGGACCGGTGTGCCCTAGGCCGGCATGATATTTGGATTTGTGTTGGAGTTGTGATGCTCCGTGGAAATGAGGGAAGTGATTTCCCGGTTCAACTGAGGTTAAAGGTTTGAAAGATGAATTGTGATCCAAGGATCAGACTCAATAGTCAAGCTGGTTATAAGGAGGTTGATATGACCTATATGGTCTGTGGTACCAGGATGTGGTACTAGATTGGCATTGAAATGTGTATCAGGTATCCTGAGGTTGCTAGTGTTAATCTAGCACAGGGAAAAGTGATTCTGCAGAGAATTTGAACTTAAAAGAGTTACCTACGAGGATTCGGAGTGGAGAAGGCAACCTACGGGGAGTTCTGATCGGAGAGGGCTACCTACGGTGACGTTTGATCGGAGAGGCTATTTGTGTGTTTATCACCTGCGGCCCACTAGGGGTGTGTATGGCACATAGTGGGAGGACCGTGCCTTCGGGGCGGTGGAGATACGGGGGATATGTGAGTCCTGGGTGAAATGTGAGTAACCCAGCTGCCTGCCAGGCTCAGTGTAAGGGCCGGCCAGCGGAGCCCTGGTACGTAGTTGACCAGGGGGTGGGCACTCTGAAGGGGTGTGACAATATAAAAAAAAATTGTGATAGTCGCCATGACGACAAACCCTAGTGTGCAGCTGCCGTGACGACGAACCTTAGTGTGCACTCGCCATGACGTTGAATCGTATAATAGAGCTCTGGGAACGTTGGGAGTATGGGATCTCAACGAAGTGCTGGTTGTGGCTTTGATTGATTCAAGTTGAATTAGGCCAAGGTCTGACGCAGATGAATATATGTTGTGAATGTTGTCAGTTGTGGTGGGAGATTCCTATGGAACTCCTGTTAAATCAACTTGACATTGTTAAAGCATCGATGAGGAGATTGACCTCAGAGTGTGCAGCGGAAGCATGAGAATGTGATATGTTTGAGAATTGTGTTGAGCATAAGCTCGAGGTTACCGTGAGAATGATGTGTTAACCATGGCTTCGGGAGGTAAAACTTCAAAGTCCAAATTATTTTGTGAGAAGGGGTCTTGAAGGATCCCAGTACGAAAGAGTTTGCTGTGAGAAAGGCATTTGTAGATGAATATACCCGGTTCCAACTTGTCGTGATTGTGTATTGTGAGTCTCTCACCTGCAGCCGCATGGGGTGATTCCTATGGCGGAGGACCGTTCCACTGGAGCGGTAGTTACGGGGGATTGACTAATTGTGAGCCGCGAGGCTATATATATGCACTGCCACGCCAATAGTCCCTGAGTCGCTAGCAACGGTTCGGGTAAAGACTGTGTGTCTTCCCGACGGTAAAAGGGGATGAGGATGGAGTGTGATTGTGAATCTGTGATAGTTGTGAACAAGCTGAGATTGAGGTGTGTCGTAGCAGAGCAGAGCTAGTTTAGCTGATGGCGAATTCGATTACATGATCGGGGATTCTTGTTTGTGAGGGCAATTACCCCAGCATGGCCAGCCTGGCTAGCCACCACGTTGGTTGCACTGGTGTTGACCCGAGGCCAAAAGGCGGTGCGTAAAATTAGAGTCTGCAATGTACGTTTGATAAGGAAGTGGATTTTCTTGTGAGTCCTGGGTGAAAGGTGAGTAACCCAGCTGCCTGCCAGTTCCGATCAGGGGACGGCCATCGTAGCCCTGGTACGTAGTTGACCAGGGGGTGGGCACTCTGAAGGGGTGTGACAATAATATTGTGTTGATACCCAAAAGTCCCGGTTACCACTAGCGAAGTCACTGGTGGGTGTACGGGTGAGGGTGACACCATGAAAGTTGATACAGAAGTAATATTGTGTTGATACCCAAAAGTCCCGGTTACCACTAGCGGAGTCACTGGTGGGTGTACGGGTGAGGGCGACACCATGAAAGTTGATACAGATGTGATATTGTTGTGAATTCCCAAAAGTCCCGGTTACCACTAGTGGAGTTACTGGTGGGTGTACGGGTGAGGGTAAAGCTGTGAAAGTGGATATAGCGGAAGCTGAATGTTTGTGTATACAGCTGAGGCTGTCATTTGATGTATTGAGGTTGTGGTGTTTTGGGGTTACTCCCGGAAGGAGTAACTAGTTTGAGTTAAGCAGAGTGGTGGCCTATGCCGCCCAACTGCTAAGATCTTATGATATGGCTCATAAGTTAGAGCCTCCAGATATCGAGATGCACTAGCCACTCATGAATTAGGGGGCTTGCGATGATTGTGGTTATGTTATGATGGTTTTGTGGCAATCGTATGTGGAAGCGATTGCATCTGTTTGGAAAAAAAATATGGTGATTTGGTTTGTGTGGCAATCGTGAAATGGGCTGATTGCAGTTTGGGGCCATTGAGTTGCATTCATTATTTGAGATTCTTACGAGAATCGGATTTGTGGAGTATCCTTTGTGTGTGGGTGGTCTAGAGGAGACCGTCCCAATGTGAAATGAATTGTGAAACAGAAGCTGTCGTGAAGAAGCATCTGTAGTTTGTGGTTAGTGGTGTGACAAATTTCGAGGACGAAATTTATTGAACGGGGGGAGAACTGTAATACCCCGAAATTTGGGATTGGAAGCTTTGGAATAAGCCTAAATTGAGTGGACTACTAAGCCCCGATTTAGTAGATGTCCCAAATCTATTCTCTAATGTTCCTTATATCTTTGGGGCATTAAAGAAAGTAGAATGGTGAATTTTGGAGAATATAATTATGTTTTCGATAAAATCGCCTATGAGGCAGTGAGCTTATCATAAGGTTTTGGAAGACTAAATGATAAGTACAAATTATGAGATTTTACAGGATGAAAGTAGACATCCTAAGCTTTAATTTGATAGGTCATATAAATCAATTAGAGCTATACACAAAAAGATATGAATTTTTGAAGTCAGCACAGAAAAACTGTGAAATTTCTGGAACAATATGCAAAGATTGAAATTCTGGGAATTTTGTGATTCCATAAAGCAAACGTCTATATTTTTCCTTGAAACTAGACTCAATAAGGGTTCTATAGGCTTTGGAATCACTCTAATTCGATTTTTCTAGAATTAGTTATTATATTTCAAAGTTTGGACAGAAATCTGCCAAAATTTCTGAAAAATCCGAAAATGGAAAATTGTTGATGACATAAGCAATGACATAAGCATAAGATTATTAAAGAAGCATCATCTTTCTCCTTCAGCATTCCGACGCCATTCTGCAACCAAAGTAAAGAAAAAGAGTTGAGAGGGTTTTGGGAGAAAAGGAGAAGAGAACTCGCAAGGTAAGCCGATTTCTCCGATGATTTAGCTCCTAACGCGTATAACTCCGATCCTAAGCTTCTCTTCTACATAGATTAAGGTACTTGAAGCTTAATTTTGCTGTTTAAAAGGGGCTAGGGTTCATCCAAATTGAGTAAAAGCCAGAGGGAGCTTGAGGTAACTTCCAAACTCTTGTGTATTGACTATTCTGGCTGTTGTGGACAATTTAATCGGTGAAATTTCGCCGGATTGTCATTGGTTTCAAAAATGGAAAATGGGTTTGTGGGGCTGTTATGCTGCCCAAATTGGTACTAAATGGTAGTTGTAACCTAATGGAATAGTCAATAAAGTTGTTAGGAGTAGAAAGGAACGCATTTACGGAGCCGAAACCTAAAAACCCCAATTTTCCCCGGAATACTTGAGAATTTCGGCCAGCTCTAGAAATGGGTCTTAGAGTTGGATTTTCAATGATTTGATGATTCCATTGAGTTCAGGAGCGAAAATTAGGTGGGGTTACAGTTGGGCACTTTTCCGGAAAAGACTGAAAAAGCATAATTACGAAAACGCCCCTGAAACCCTTAAAGTGGGGCTGTCAAGGGTAATTTTGTAATTGACATTGAATTTGATAATTCCGAGTCCGGAAATGGATTCCTTGGGCGAAAATATGTTAGAATAGCCCATGTCAAAATTTGAAGAAAAGTACAGCCGGACCGGGTACGGCGGGGCCGGGCCGGGTCCCCGGGGGTATTTTAGTAAATTTTCAATATAGCCTCATATAACCCCCAGAAACACTATGGAAGTGTCTAAATAGTACATCTGACATTGTAGGATCGAATGTGAAGCCCCGAGTTGCTGGCACGCAAATCGAGGAGAAAAGACTGGAGGTAGGGGACTTACCTTACTTGCATGTATTTGATATCTTTGCTTGTGTAGTGATGTATGTGATTGCTTTACTTGATTGTGTAGAGCATATTTGAATAAATGAAGCTCTGTGTCTGTTTTACTGTGGCCATAGTTTTGTTACATGAAATATTGAGCATGCAAAAATGTCATTATGGGGCATGCATCTAGATAAAGCTAACATGTCATACACATAGCATCTATCATGCATGCATTATGGTATCTGTTTCCTACTGAGATTCTCTCGAATCTCACTCTCCCCTACCAACAATTTAGACAGGGCAAGTGGCTCGTGGAGGGAGCGGCTAGGACTCCTCCGAGATGAGATTGTGTAATCCCCATTTGAAGAATTGTAATGGGCAATTGTACCCTATGTATCTTTAGTGAAGGTATGTACCCGAGATTGCCGGGATGATTAAGTTGTGCACTCTGATATTTATATGAATGTGATTTATCTTCGCGTAGTAATTGTATTCGAAATATGAATATGAGACCAAGTTTATAAATGATTTCAAAAAGTATTTGTGAAAACCCCGTCATGTGATGGGTTAGTAAATGTTATTTGATTATTATTGGTCTCTATTTCATTTTAAACGCGTATTTCGGATATAATTACGGAGGGGGTTACAATATCTATTTTCAAGTGACCATCACTAGTGGAAAAGTTAGTTTTAAGACCGGTTAAAAATAACATTTTAGACCGGTTTCGGATCCGGTCTTGATACAACCGATCTTAAAAGTCTGCTACTTTTTAGACCGGTTATAGAACCGGTCTTAAAAAATTTTGAGACTGGTTATTTATAAAACCGGTCTTAAAATAATTATTTTTTGACCAGTTATTGAAGAAACCAGTCTAAACAGTTAAACTTTTTAGACCGGTCATAGACATAACCGGTCTTAAAAGTTATAATTTTAAGACCGGTTCTACTGAGAGCTGGTCTTAAAAGTACTTTTAAGACCGGTTTTATGAATAACCAATCTTAAAAGGTTTTTTTTAAAAAAAATTATTTCGTTTAAAAGATTTACCCAACAAGCCATTTCCCCTTTTTACATTTTACTCAGCAAGTTTCAACGACATCCAAATAAATTCTTCTCTTACACGTTTTAACAAACATCTTATACAAATCATATGACAATCCAAAACGAAAGTCGACATAGATTGACCTATATCTACTGTTGATATACATGTAATAGCATAGATGGAAATTAAAAATTAGAATCACTGAATCAGATGAATTAGCATCAATAATATGTAAGAGACCCTTTAACTCAGACTCAGATAAATTAAGATCGCTCTTTGCATTTGAGATGGCCCTCACGTGCCTTCATCCTATATGAATTTAAATTTGAATGCAAAAAATAGTTATTCTTCTAGTTTCTAAATAATAAAATAGTACAAGTTTGTAACAACATTGATTCACAGCATACCAGTTCACGTTGCCTCTAAGAGTGTTTATTTCTCCATTATGACCTAATATGCGCATAGGTTGAGCTTGGTCCCAGCTAAGACACCTCATTTCCTTCATTTTCCTATGACGACAACAAAAAAAGTAATTTTATATATACCAATAACAATATACATGATAATTATTTTAGCTAACTAACCTTCAAAGTAGTCTTATAAAAGGATATCCTCCCATATCCCTTCATGATGATCATTTCTTAGGCCGTGTTCATTGTCTGCTTCATCTTCTTCGTTCAATTCTGGTAGACCCCTAGAAAAAGGAGTCTCAAGAAGATCATTCATTGAACGACTTTCCTGATAATGTCAATGACCTTTTTTTCTTTGAGAGCTATAGACCACATTTTGTTTGCTTGATCAGTAATATAGAACACTTGTTTCGCTTGATATGCCATAATAAAAGTTCATTTCCAAAACTTCTACTAATTAGATTAACCAATGTAAATCCCAACTAATCAATCATCACACCATTGTTGACATCAACCCACTTGAATTTGAAAATGGAAAATTTAATTTTAACATAATTAACCACCCAAATCTCTTCAATAACCCCATAATAAGGTATTGCTGCCAATCTATGGTTCTTATCTTTCAAACTAGAGAAGTGCATAGATTTAGCCACTAACATAACCCCACTTTCTGGACGGTACTCCTATCATCAAGGGACTTCGTGTAAAATGTATAACCATTTATCACAAATGAAGTCCAAGTTATGACATCAACCTTAGGACCACGTGCTAACCATTTAATTGTATCAAAAACACATTCTTCTCTATCAACCTTTTGTTTGAACCAATGTGCAAAAGTTTTGTTATGCTCCCTAATTAACCTTTGTTCGATTATTCGATTATTTTCTTTCTGAACAATTTCTTTATGAGCATTAATGTAATCTTGAACTTCATCAACATTATTCAAGATATACAAGTGGACTTGTTGCAATTCATCGTAATCAACACTTTTACTATAGCCCCGCGTCTACCCCCTTCTTCATCATGACGTTCAAGAAGCCCAATATGTCTTACATTTGACAGGTAATCTTGACAAAACTCCATGGCTTCTTCAGAAACATATTTCTAAATAATAGATGTTTTAGGCCGATTTGCATTCTTCATATACCCTTTTAGGATTTTCATAGTTCTTTCAATTGGGTATATCCACTGTAAATAGATAGGACCACACAACTTTATCTCCCTTACTAGATGAACAATTAGGTGTACCATGACGTCAAAAAAAGGAGGAAGAAAAAGCTTCTCAAGCTAGTATAAGAACAAATATCCTTCATTTTTCAGTTAATCCAATATTTCTGTCTCAATGACTTTACTACAAATAGGTTGAAGAAGAAATAAAGTCTAGTCAAAATATGTTGAAGATCATATTCGGCAATGCCATGAATAGCTACTGGGAGTAGTTGTTGCATTAAGACATGACAATCATGAGACTTTAGCCCTACTAACTTCAAATCTTTCATTGACGCAAGCTTCCTTAAATTTGAAGAATACCCTGAAGGAACTTTTATGCCATATAAACATTCACAAAAGCTTCTTTTCTCGTCCTTAGACAAAGTATGAGCAGCTGGAGGATAAAAAGTTCTCTTACCATATGCCTTTGGATGCAATTCTTCTCGTATCCCTATTTCTTACAAATCTAATCTTGCTTTCATGCCATCTTTAGAACTATCTTGTATGTTAAGCAATGTCCCAACAATACTATCACATACGTTTTTCTACACATAGTCTGACATCAAGATTGGGCCAATATGGAAGATTGAAGAGATTGAAGAAGACATACCTCTTTTTCCATTTATTTTTTTCATTACTATTCTTTGTAGTTTTACCAAAGATAACATAGATATTTTTCACCTTTTCATAAACTTGCTCCCCAGTTAATGTCATCGGAGCATCTTCAAACTCTTGTGCACCAAAAAAAGCTTTATTTAATCTACGATATGGGTGGCCTCGTCTAAGAAATCTCCTATGGCTAAGATAAACTGTCTTTCTTCCATGTTGAAGTCGATGGTAGCATGTTCCTTTTTCACAAATCGGACATGCTTTATGGCCTTTAACACTATATCCTGACAAGTTTCCATATGCAGGGAAGTCATTTATAGTACAAAAGATCATAGCTCGCATTTTAAAATCCTCCTTCTTGTTTGCGTCGTCCCATAACTCTTTCAAGTCTTCGATCAAGAGTTCTAGGTAAACATCTATGTCATTTTCAGGTTGTTTTGGTCCCAAAATCAACATAGACAACATGATATACTTTTGTTTTATGCATAACAGAGGAGATAAGTTGTAAATTACCAACAGAACAGGCCCTGAACTATGTATACTGCTCAGGCTACCAAAAGGATTCATGTCATCCGTGTTAAGTCCAAGCCTAAGGTTCCTAGGTTCTTCATCGAAGGTAGGAAATAATTGTTTGATTTTCTTCCATTTAGAAGAATCAGCCGGATGTCAAAGCTTTTCATCGAATATCCTCTCATCCATATGCCATCTCAAATTTTTTGCATCGTTTTCATTAGTAAACAAGCGCTTGAACCTTGGTATGACTAGTAGATACCACAACACTTTTGCAGGGGTGTTATTTGATTTGTACCTCGAGGTTTCATATATCGAACACTGTTGTTCCTCTTCATACTATTTTCTATACAATATACAATCATTAGGGCATGCATGGATCTTTTTATAATTCATCCCTAGTGGACACAGTATTTTCTTAGCATCATAGTATCGAGAAGGCAACACATTATCATTTGGAAGCATGTCCTTAAAAGCCTTAAGCGTTTCAGAAAAACTCTTGTCGCTCCATCCATGCCGTACTTTCAAGCTTACCAATTTCAATACTGCTTTTAACAATTGGTATTTTTGACACCCCGGGTACAGCAGTGTCTCAGCATCACTGCACATATTACCATATGCATGTGATTGCTCAAAAGCCTCTTCTCCTATATCATGAATAATATCCTCTATCTGATCATCCGTATCCATGTCATTATCATCAAAGCCCACTCCCCCTTGTTGAGATGAACTTGGCATTTCTAATCTTTACCATGCCATACCCATACTATATAACTCTTACAACATCCTTCACAAATTAAATGTGTATATATATATCTGCAGCACTTAGTCGCTTCTCATTCAAACATACTACACAAGGGTAATAAAACTTCCTACTACCATCATCGACATTTCTTCTAGCAAAGTCTAAAAAACCCCTCACCCCATTATCATATTCAACACTCGTTCGTTTAGCTTTTATCCAACTATAATCCATATCTATCTCAACACTTGTAGCACCCTATATCCAACAGCAAAAGTATAAACAAAAAAACAACAACCATAGAGTTTTAGAGATTTCAACGAATTTTAACATGTACCATTTGAAAGTAGTAAAAAAAATAGAACTTAAAATAAAACAATCACACTAAACATTGACAATAACATTGACAATCAAACAATCACACTAAATTATAACAAAATTAAACTTAGAATGATATTACTCCAAGCCAATTATCACAAGTCAGAGAGCACCTTATTTACTTTTGGTCCAAAACAAGAAACACGTATATAGTAATAAAGTCATCGATCACATAGTTTTCCCTTTAACCTTAATTACATTTTTCTGCAATTATTTCATGTCTTACCACTATATAATGTCAAAGTTAATATTGTTGAGAATAGTAAATACAAGCTGAAAGTTGAGAGCTTTAATTAACAGAACACTGACCTAATTGAAGACCAAGGAGTGAACTTCTACCTAAAGTCACGGTGGCAAATGGAAGTCACGGCAGAGGAGAATGGTCACTACAGAGAATAGAGGTGGTGGTGGAAGAGAGTGACGATAATCAAAGAACAGCGATGAGGATCACAACAACGGCAGCGGTAATGACGAAGGAGAGTGGAGCAAAAGAGGAATCGAGAGCAATGGAGGAGTTCAGAACAAGCAGCGACAGAGCTCACAGAGAAATGGCGATAAGAGAAGAAAGGGTTCAGAGCTCGGGATCTGGGTGCGCAGGAGTGAAAATAAGCCGAAATATCTCACCTTTTAGACCGATTATCCATTAAAACTGGTCTTAAAAGGGTGAAAAAAAAATAATTTTAAAAATTTTTCATATTTAAGACCGGTTTTCAGAGAAACCGGTCTTAAAATTTAAAAATTTTTAAATTTTAAAATATTTTCATATTTTAAGACCGGTTTTATTAATAACCGATCTTAAAAGTTAAAAAAATTTTGCGCATTAAAATATTTTGATATTTTAAGACCGGTTTTATTTATAACCGGTCTAGATAAATTTTTTAAGAATGGTTATTTTTAGAACCGGTTTCAGAAGTTATATATATTTACAAAATTGCTACCGGTGAAATTTTTAAGACCTTATCCGCTAGAACCAGTTTAAATGTGGCAGTCTAAAAAGTGAATTTTGCACTAGTGCATACATATGCTATATAAAGGACGTGAAATTGAGGGAGTAAGTGATATGAAGAATAGCACATACACAAAAAGAAAATAATGTTCTCCTCCCTCTAAAACGTTTTCTCATAAGAGTATTTTTTTTCCTCTTCCTTTTTTTTTTAATGTATTTGATGTGTAACATGAATAGAGTCCATATTGGTGCTCTGGTTTCATATGTCTATTTCAACGAGTTGATCGGATACTAGGTACACTTGAAATTCTTACATGTTTTATGCACCTTCAATTTTCATCCAACAAGGACATTTTTTTCATAAAAGACAAAATGATATTTGAAATATTAAACAAAGAGGATATGCCCAATATATTCATATGGTTGAAATTAAAAACCTATTGTTTAAGACAACGCAGCATTGGAGATGGGCTTTCCAAGCAATTAGTTCTTGTCTATCTATCAGTTCTGCTTGTGACTTTATATTCTGTGTTAATCAATTTTCATCTTTCCAAGTATTTAAAGATATTTTCTGGAAAAAAAAAAGTATTTAAAGATATTGCGGTAAAGGACATAATCAAAATATATTATATTGAGATTAATTCGCCTTAGGCAAATTTGACATAACTTCACCGATTTCGCAAACACATTAATTCAATAACAATCGATTTGATATCCTACAATTAAACCTCACTTTGATAAGGTACACTTATTAATTGGTTATTAACAAGGTCCCCATATATATGGTTGCCAAACTTGCGAATTAACTCTTTAAGTTTATCGTTTTTAAGTTTTTAGCTTATAAAATTATGTCAATTTTTGTGCTAATTATAAATTCAGTTAAACTCACAAGTTTATACACTGAATTTATTGTGTTTACGTTTCTAACTTACAAAACTATGTTAATTCACTTTTAAACTCGTAAAAAGTTTTTTATTTGATCATTCTCAATGGCTTTATATATGAATTTTATAGAAATTTCTTTGTTAAGTGTGATAAATTATGAATGTCGATAGATTTAATTTCAATTATTTAATTATATACTATTAATACATATTTAAGGATAAAAATAAACTCTTCTGAATTTTCGATTCAAATTCATGATATGAGTTTACATCATTGTTGCGAGTTTACATAAACTTACGAGTTTCATAACCTTACTCATAAAGACATTGGGATTTGAGCTCATGATCTTTTGAGCTATGAATCAACCCCTTACCAATTAAATTAACCTTTATCTGCTCTTAGTTTAGTTCTTTTTAATTTTAATATTATATATAGATTTTTAGTCATTAAACTAGATTTTATAATTTCAAGCCCTAAGTTTTCTAATTTTCTCTCATTCAATTGATTTTACGTTTTGTAGAAATTATCCAATTGATTTTAATAACCACCTTTTAAGAGAGAGTGACAAATGTAGGAATAAAAAGAGATATCTTAAATATGAATATTATATTATCTTATGATTTGGGAATAGTTTGACTAAATATGAATATTATATTGTTATGATAAAATATTCTTGGAAAATATTAAACAATAATATTTGAAATTCTAATTCCCAAGAAGGTGATTTGGATTGACAAAAATAAGGGGTAATATTGTAAAACCACATGCATTTCAAAATTCTATTTTAATGATGAAAATTGATATTGATTTGAGATGTTGCAAATTGGAATAATCTTTTTAGGATTAACAAATTCAAATGGTATATTTGTAGGATTTTCCCAAATAATTTTCTTCAACCTCAAATCATAATTTTTTTTGAAATATCTTAAGAATTATAATTACTTTGAACTATTAAAGTTAAAATTTTTTCACCAAATAATTAAATTTTTATATAGTTAAATTTTGAATGTTAAAAATTACTACAATATTCAATAAATTGTTCTCAAAATTAATACTATTAAATTGGGAGAATTGCCCAAAAATACTTTGAGGGCAAATTAATTGTTGATTGCTACCAAATGTGCAAGCGATCTTCCGTATGTGCAAGTGATCTTCCGTTTTGTGCAAACCATCTTTCATGTATGCAAAAATCTTCCGTATAAATGTGCAAGTGATCTTCCGTTTTGTACAAACCATCTTCCATTTTGTGCAAAACATCTTTCATGATAGCATTCAACAATTAATTTATCAAAAAAGTATTCTTTAGCCATTCTCCCTAAATTAATTATTTTTTTATTTAGATGTAATTTGGGTAGCGCCGCCAAGATGTTCTATCGAGTTCGGGAGTGACGACTCGAAGCCGAACGTCTCTCTTATTCTTAATCTTACTCTTTTGGCTCCGTCCTCCTTCCATAGTTGAAGCCTTCAAGGCTCAACACCCGGCTCCAAAATACATTATTCTGAGTTTTGGAAGTGCGCAGTCACAATCTGTGTCTCTATCGTAACTCTTCTATCCCAACGGAGATAGCTAAGAATTCGTCTTTAAGATCCCAGAAAGGTTCGAATATGCCGGCCATGGGCGGCCAAAATCTTTCAAATCATTCTACCGTCATTTTCTTTCTCTATCGCCTAAAGACCATTTTGCATTCTTCCCCTGTTTTACTGTATCTCACCAATTATTCTAAAAACTGCAAATGTCATCACTATGAGACTCGAATCATAGAAGACTATGGGCTCTCACCAGGTTAAGCCATCTAAGTCCTTGGAGAGGTTCGAATTACATAATGGGTACGCCGGAGATGGTGACTTTGCTGCTCCTAGACGATCGACTGGTCAAAAATTTGATCGTACGGAGTATGGCCGGCAAAACCAGCGCGAACCCTCGAAGCATAAGGTTGAGTCTGGTACTGGCAATAATCAAAGACAGGATGGTGACGTTGCTGCTGCAGAAAGAGTTAGGGATAAGGCGAAATTGAATAACAGGGAGGGAAAGAAGGATGCTGGGCGTAGTCATTTGAATATATCGAGGAAGTCTTTTGAAGATGAGATGGTTGATGGATGGCCCAAATGGCTAGTTGATAACGTTCCAAAGGAAGCATTGGCTGGCTTGACTCCCAAGAGTGCTGAATCGTATAGTATGATTAATAAGGTTTTATTTATTCCCCCGAGTTCTTTTATAGTCTTATTTAGCTGGTTTTGTTATCCCTAGAATGAAGGAATATAGAAAATGCTATCTGTACAAAACGCTTTAAAGATGGAGTCCTTAGGAAAAAGTGAAGTATTAACATCTTGAGCATTCAAATCTTAGTGCCCACAGGACTAACCTCTGCTTCATGATCAAATTTAAAGGTACACTGAAACAGTCTTCATTATGTACTAATGCAGTACCCGTCCCGAAATTTAACCAATTCTCTGCATGAATCATCAACAGTTTCAAACCTTTGTATATTTGAATTGAGATCATAAGTTGTAACAATGAGGTTTCAATTCAGTGGTTTATTTACCGAAATTGAAACAAGGTTCGCCCAGACATGGTGTTATGGATTTTCAAAGGCTTACCAGTTTTAGTTTCTGTGATAAGTATGTGGTAGTTCAATATGCTTTATTCCCACAACCACAGCAGCTAAGACAGGTTAATGACAATGTTTGATGAGAGTCAGCCAATGACTCTAACTTATATTAAATATTATGTTTTGCAGGTAGGGCAGGGAACTTATAGCAATGTTTATAAAGCTCGAGATCGGAACACTGGGGAATTAGTGGCCCTCAAGAAGGTGCGCCTTGACACATCAAAGCCTGAATGCATTCAATTCATGGCAAGAGAAATTATGATATTACGGAGACTGGATCATCCCAATGTATTAAAACTCAAAGGATTGGCTACTTCAAGAATGCATTATAGTCTTTATCTCGTTTTTGACTTCATGCATTCCGACTTGGCTAGAATAACTTATCGTCCAAGGAGATTAACTGAACCACAGGTTAAAAGTTTCTCTCTGACAGCTTTAAAATTTTAGCATTTGGTTGACTAGAATTTACCTAACGATCTAAACTAACTATTGCAGGTCAAGGCCTACATGCATCAATTGCTTTCAGGTCTGCAGCATTGCCATGAGAGGGGCATTTTGCATAGAGATATCAAAGGTTCAAACCTTTTGATTGATAAAAGTGGGAGGCTTAAGATCGCAGATTTTGGGCTGGCCAATTATTATAATCCCAGCCACAACCAGCCTCTCACAAGCAGGGTCGTGACACTATGGTACAGAGCTCCTGAGCTGCTGCTAGGTGCTACAGATTATGGAGTTGGAGTTGATTTATGGAGCGCTGGATGCCTCCTGGCAGAAATGTTTACTGGGGCTCCTATTATGCCTGGTAGAACAGACGTGATAATGCCCAGATAATGGCAGAAATTTAAACTTTCAGTGCCTTTGGCTATGAGACCTTTTGCCCTTGAGGGATTACAAAAGTGTCAATCTGGTCCTCAAAAGTGTGTCCCTCTCAATTTTGTCCTCTACTAATTTTCTTATTTTCGTCCAATCAATTTTGTTGCTTAATAAACAGGGCCACTTAATTGGACGGTCACATTTCGGATGGGTGAATCAATTAATTTCAGGTTGCATTGGCAAACAGAAGGATTGAATTTATTTGGAAAAAACTAATGGGTGGCAAAATGAGAGGTTTATACTGTGGAGGACCAAGTTAAGAAATCTATTATCTTCCAAGGACGGAAAGTATAATTAACTCCTGTTTTAATAACTCGTCTCTTTTGGTTTCTGCTCCATGTGTGCCTTTTATTTTTTTAATTTTCCTTTCTTGACTGCCTACTTATCTTGTCGCATTTGGTTCTGCAACTTGTAAACACTCTCTACTTTCAGGTGGAGCAACTTCATAGAATTTTTAGGCTATGTGGCACGCCATCAGAGGGTTATTGGAAAGAATTCAAAGCTACTGGGACTTTTAAGCCTCCGAAGTCTTATAGACCCTCCCTTGTAGAGACTTTCAAAGATTTCCCTCCATCTTCTTTGGGTCTATTATGTACTCTGCTTTCCTTGGCTCCTGCTTATCGTGGAACTGCATCTAAAGCTCTCCAAAATCAAGTGAGTCATGGGTAAACTGATGAATACTGATTCAAGCTTTCTAATTGCAATTTGCTGGTCTATGAATTAGTATATCGAAGTTTCAGATTGTCACGAAGCAGTGTTTATGTCCCTATACTGAACTAGATATATTGGAATGTTTTATAATTTTTTTAGTAGTTTGTTCCCTTTAAGAAGCCTTTAGAGTGGCATAGCTTTCTCTGATAAGTATTCTAGCTGAGAGGCTCTAAATTATTGGCCTATGAATTTGAGCCAATCAAGTTTGTAGGATCCAATTTTCTCTTCTCCATCGGATTATACTTTTCAAATACATCTTTCACCTCCCTGTCTCAGTTCTTGTTGTTTACAATAATTATGATAAACTTGAACAATTTTTTAACATAGTGATATAAAACACTCACATCCACATTGATTTGCACTCAAATAGATTAGGCTTAAATGGGAAACGCAGAAACAGCTCTGAGGGAGAGAGAAAACAGAGCTGGAATAGAGAGGGAAAAAGAGTAGAAAGGAAGGGAGAATTTCAGAATTGGAGGGGGAGAGAGATTCCATAATGTTTCAATATTTCATTCATCAAATTGTGATTTTACAAACATGAGCTATCAAGAGCTATTTATAGAGCTAGGATTCTTCCTCATGAAGGAAGCAAAATAAAAAGTAATCAGCAAGTTAACATGTTGCTGCCTACTTGCAAAAAAGACATGCTGCTGCCAACATGTTGCTGCCTACTTGCAAAAGAGTTATATTATAATAGGACATGTTGCTGCCTACTTGCAAAAGAGATATATTATAATAAGCTAATACTTACTTCTATGGTAGGATTTCATATATTTCCTATCAATTCCCTCCTGCTTTGAAGAACTCTCCTCTAGAGAGGTAGAAAACTGATATGCATCTAGCAAGGCAGGGTTTAGACTTCGTAATTCATTCTCTGCGATCCAAGTGGCATCTAAATCTAAATGGTCTTTCCAACGAACTAAATAGCGACGAATTGGACCATCTGATGTGAAAACAGTCTGGTCATCCATAATGGTCTCAACTTCTTCATCCTTCGGTGTGTTAGTTGGCAATGATGGCACTGATGCATGGCAAGGCTAGGTACCTGCAAAATCATCAGAAAGCAACAGGGGAGGCTCAAAAGTTCCCTGGTAAGGCATAAGATCCTCCACATTAAAAATTAGGCTTATGGTCATGTCAAGTAGTAGTTCTAACAAATAAGCATTAGGCCCTAATTCCTTAGAAATGCTAAAAGGTCCAGATGCGCCAGCATGCAACTTTTTAAAAGCATGTTTTGGTTAATGCTCTGGACGAATACGTGCCATAAGGTAATCACCTGCATTAAAATTTTGAAAATGACGATGTGCATTAGCAGATAATTTATATTGTTCATTGGTCATTGCTAATTTGTGCCTGATATCATCATGTAGTTCATGTATGCGATAGGCAAAGGATTTGGCAGATTCAGAAGTGCGAAAAAACAAAGCGATTGGCATAAGGTCAATAGGCTGTTTAGTATTGAAACCTTGAATAATTTGAAAAGGACTCATGCCTATGGACTTGTTTACTGAGTTGTTGTAAGCAAACTCACCATCGGTAAAACCAAATCCCAATTCTTTGGCTTATCCCCAACTAGACACCTTAATAGATTTCCCAGGCTACGATTGATCACTTCGGTTTGACCATCAGTTTGAGGATGAAAGCAGAAGAAAACTTCAACTGAGTGCCAAATTGTTTCCAAAGGGTTTTCCAAAAGTAGCTTACAAACTTAACATCCCTATCTAACACTATGGTGGTAGGTAACCCATGTAAGCGCACAATCTCCTTAAAGAATATCTTTGCCAGGTGCGAAGCATCAGTAGTTTTACCACAGGGAATGAAATGAGCCATTTTAGAAAACCTATCAACTACAACCAAGATGGAATCATGCCCTCAAATTGTGCGTGGTAATCCCAATACAAAATCCATGCTTAAATCCTTCCAAGGTGCTTCAGGAATAGGCAAAGGAGTGTGAAGTCCCGTATTCTGCCTCTTTGCCTTAGACATTTGACAAGTTCGACACTGGGATACAATTCTAGCTACATCATGCTTGAGAGATGGCTAATAGAATCAATCTTCTATTATAGCGACGATCTTGTTGACCCCAAAATGGCCAGCTAAACCTTTGGCATGTAACTCCCAGATAAGAAAATCTCTCATGGATGTACGTGGGATATACAACTTGGTTCCTCGAAAGGGATAACCATCGTCAATGATGAAATCATTATGATCATGATGATTTCCATCACTAATTTCTTGGTATATGATGGCAAAACAGGACAAGAAATGTACTTATCCTTCAACCTTTCAAAACTTGTGATACTAACACTCATGGTGTTTAGCAAATGAACTCTACGGCTTAAAGCATCGGCCACCTTGTTCTCTACCCCTGATCAGTGCTTGACAACAAAGGTGAATCCTTGAATGAGCTCAATCCATTTAGCATCCATGGAACTTCGATGCTGTTGAGAATTGATAAATGTGAGTGCTTGATAGTCTGAGTATAGGACAAATTGTTGAGGAAGAAGGTAATATCTCCAATACTCCAGGGACTGAACAATTGCATAAAACTCCTTGTCATATGTGGAATATTTTTGCTTGGCATCATTCAACTTCTCACTAAAGAAAGCCACTGGATGACCTTCTTGACTTAGTACACCCTCAATTCCCACTTCTGAGGCATCACAAGTAACTTCAAAGCATTTGGAGAAATCAGATAAGGACAATACCAGAGCTTCTGAAAGTTTCTTCTTTATATGTTGAAAGGCTGGTGATGTAGCCAAAGTCCAGTTAAACTTGTCTAGCTTTAAACAGTTAGTTATTGGAGCCATGATAGTACTAAAGTTCCTAATAAAGCGTCTATAGAAAGAGGCTAGACCATGGAAACTTCGAACTTCGGAAATAGAGTTAGGCTCAAGCCACTCTCGAATGGCTTTAACCTTCTCGGGATCAGTTGCTAATCCTTTCGTAGAGACTATAAACCCAAGGAAAACAACTTGATTCTGAAGAAATAAACATTTGGGCAAGTTGACATAAAAGTTCTCTTTGTCGTAGGATGAGAAAAACTAACTTGAGGTGTTCTAAATGTTCTGTTCGAGACTTGCTGAAAATCAAAATATCGTCAAAATGCACCACTAAGAATTTTCCCAAGTAAGAGCGAAGAATATGGGTCCTAACCCTCATGAATGTACTTAGGGCATTTGACAATCCGAATGGCATGACAAGCCATTCAAACAATCCATCTTGCATTTGAAATGCCGTTTTCCATTCATCCCCAGGCTTGATCCTGATCTGGTGATATCCGCTATGAAAATCAATCTTTGAAAACCAACTTGATCCGGAAACCAAATCAAACATGTCTTAAAGTCTTGGAATGGGAAATCTATATTTGATGGTAATCTTGTTAATGGCTCAGCTATCAACACACGTCCTCCAAGAGCCACACTTCTTAGGAGCTAAGAGAGTTGGAACTGCACATGGGCTTAGACTATGTTGGATGTAACTTTTTTGAACAGCTCACTAACTTTCCGGTTGAGTTCTTCCCTATCTTTTGGATTCATCATATAATGCGGTAGATTTGGAAGTGGAGAATTGGGAATTAAGTCAATTGCATGTTGGATGTCTCTCATTGGTGGTAGTTTTGGTAGAAGCTCATTTGGATTGATGTCTTGGAAGTCCTTTAAGAGTTGCTGCACTTCTTCTGGCCTTTCTGGTGTCATAGAAGTAAATCAATATAAAAGCTTTGGAATTATGGCTAGTACAACCGTACTTTCCTTGCTTTCCCGAACAAATTGCTCTTCTGTTAGCAGATGAAAAATTTGGCTTTTAGACTTCTCTTCCATTGGCTCTCTTGCTTGCTTGCATTCAGCATCGGGTTTAGCAGGACACAACAAGATAGTCTTACCATTGTGCTTAAATGAATAGGTATTCTCCCGACCAAAATTTGTGACATTGCGGTCATAAAGCCATGGTCGACCCAAGAAAATGTGAGCAACGTCCATAGGGATAACATCATAGAGAATCTCCTCTTTATAATCACCAAATTGAAGAAGAACATGAAGCTTCGTCTTTATCCTTTGGATGTTACTCAAGAACTAGAGCTCATTGAGGGCACCTCAATGCAATATGACCCCTTAAATGACAACGGAAACACTTGATGAGAGAGTTGTTTGGGTGAGAGCTCGATCCAGTAGACTCATTGGGTTTAGCGAAGTTGCCCGTTAAGCTTGTTGCTTGTGAAGAGTTAAGCTTAAAGGGAAAACCTGGAGTAAATCACTCATTAGAGTTGAACCCGCGAGTCTGCCAAAATGAAGTACCTTGTGTTAGATCGTCTAATTGGTGGGTATTGCAATAGAGATTCCACCTCTACAGCCTTCTGGAAAGCTTCTTCGAGATTCAGGAAAGTTGAGCTCGAGCTCTTTTTGTATTATATGGTTTGAGCCCATTTACGAATCTTGCAATTATTTGCCATTCTTCCTTGTCGACAACACATCTAACCATGAGATCATCAAATTGAGACACATAGTCAGTGGCATTTGAGTCTTGCTTCAAATTGAGAAACTTGTTGTACAATTGAGTTCTGTAATGGAGTGGAACATATTTCTCCTTCAATTTTGCCTTCATTTCTTGCCACCTTTCAGTGGGAGGTAAGCCTTGTCGTTCCACAATTCTTTAAACATTCTGCCAGTATTTTCTAGCTGATCCCACGAGCTTCATCTTTGCGAATCAAACTTTCTGAAAATCATTCATGTCATACCATTCAAAGTAGTCCTCCGTGCTAGCTAGCCAATCCAAGAAAATGCTAGGGTCCAATCGTCCATCGAACTTTGGAGCTTCTACTTTTACTTTCTTAGTAATGTCATCAGGGGGCACCCTTCTAAAGTCGTCTTGACCTCGCCGATGATTTGCTCTGTAATGCTTATAATGATGCTCTTACTTGTCAAACTCGCCCTCAAAGTCTTACACAATCTCATACTGATTATGATGAACAAACTCATGTTGAAGTGGTCGTCTAGGCCTATCACTTTTTAGTCCTGAGGGTTGACCAATTTAAAGAGAAGTAGATCTAGTTTGATTAAGGACATGGGATTGTTCATTTCTATTACTCGATTCTATTTTATCTTGCGGCCTTTCTAGAACTCCTTCTATTACCTTTCTAGTTTGCTGCCTGTTTAACAACTGTATTGCAGTCATGAGTTCCTCAAACTGACTCTTCATATTCATTTCCAAATTAGCAAGTCGCCTATTCACCTCGGTAATTTGTTGGTCCACATGGGCTTTTTGAGTTATACTGAACTCTTCAAGATTATTTTGGCTTCAAGATTATTTTGGGTGATGTAAGAGTTGTTGGCCATGGCTGCTTAAAGAATTACTTTTAGTTCTAATTGTTCTTGCCTAGCAGATGACTCACAAACGGTCATACAAGATAGGTATGGACAATCAAAGAAGGTGATGCTAACCCAGCGTTTAAGCAATTAGCAGAACAGAATGATCACCTTAGATAGGCTGTTTTTCAAAACTTTAAAGTTTTAAGCACAATTAATAAAGTTGCAATACTCAAGAAAATCTGAACACTTATGCAAACTAAGATTTTAAAGCCAAGCAGCTATTAGTAACTTAACAAGCCACAATTTAAATGAGAGGGTCATCGTCCTTACCAGCGAAGCTTTAAAGCCCTCAAAGTTGAAACTCTACCCCAAGTAAAGCTTTAAGTTGATGATTCTTGCATTTGGGATAGGTTGGAGTTGAGGGAACCTTACGGGGGAAAAAAACTCAGAAGCGTTGAAAATCAGGTTCTGGGACTTTCAGCACGGCGGCATGTGGAAACAGAGCACCAGCGCGTGGGGTGCGTGAAGCCCATGTGCATCAGCTTCCTCCGGAGCATGGCGGCGCGTGCAGCGGCGGATGGTGACTGGACTTTTGGTTCTAACCGGTCTCTTCCTTCCTCACACGGTGGCAATATTAGTTTTGAGATTGGTCGTAGAAAAATAGGTCGGTTGGCTTTGGCCGATGTGAAGACAGAGTATAGGAGTTTTCCGGTGAGTGTTCTGCAATTTTCCTGCGACGGAGGCAACCTAGAAGCGTAGGAACCTAAGCTCTGGTACCAAATTGATGTAAAACACTTGCATCCACATTGATTTGCACTCAAATAGATTAGGCTTAAATGGGAAACTCAGAAACAGGGGTGAGGGAGAGAGAAAACAGAGCTGGAATAGAGAGGGAAAAAGAGTAGAAAGGAAGGGAGAATTTCAGAATTGGAGGGGGAGAGAGATTCCATAATGCTTCAATATTTCATTCATCAAATTGTGATTTTACAAACATGAGCTATCAAGAGCTATTTATAGAGCTAGGATTCTTCCTCATGAAGGAAGCAAAATAAAAAGTAATCAGCAAGTTAACATGTTGCTGCCTACTTGCAAAAAAGACATGCTGCTGCCAACATGTTGCTGCCTACTTGCAAAAGAGTTATATTATAATAGGACATGTTGCTGCCTACTTGCAAAAGAGATATATTATAATAAGCTAATACTTTCTTCTATGGTAGGTTTTCATATATTTCCTATCACATAGTTCTCATTCCAATGGCTCTTTTGGCGCACATATACTTCTTTGAAAATTCTCTTTTCAGATATGAGTCTCTTAATAAGAAAAATTTTCCTGCAGTTTTTCTATTCAAGTCCTTTGGCATGTGACCTCTCCGGTCTACCTGTGGTCTGCAATGAAGTGGAGGAGCAAGATCAAGCTGATGAACAAATCAAGTAAGTCAGTTGCTTGAGGCAGGCTTTAGTGTTTCCCCTTAGGTTGGATAATTATATGTTTCTAAAATGTGTTCATACTATTGGAATTTGTTGTTCAATATATGATATTGAATGATAATCTTATTTTAAACCTAATTCCAAATTTGAATTAAAAAACTGAAACAATCTTTATAAAGTTTGATTTGTTCCCTGATAACGATTTAACTGCATCTGATTGCTTTGCTAATGTTTACAGGCGCATGAATTCTAAACTTAGACGCTCACGTACATTACTTGAGCGTCGCAGAAGGAGTCTGGCATCTGAAAAGCGAGCAGAACCCACCATATCTTCTAAAGAGGTAAGAATCAAACTTTGAGCTGAAAGAAACTCATTGATCTCTTTATGACTCAAATTTGCATCCAAGACAAATTGACCAGTAATAGTTGGTGGCTAATGATTAATTTCACATATGGGATGCTTGACTGGGTTAGTTCATACTGAGACTGGATTTGTTCCTCATCACTGGAGAGGGACTGCTTATCTGATTGAAGTTGTCCTTTGAACTGATATTTGGTTCTTAGATTGCGTTCCCTGCATTTTTTGCTCATCTGTTACAAACCACAGACGCATCAGAACCTCAGGGTTGTACTTTTTTGGCCTTTTAATTTAGGGGGACAGGTACTAACAGCCTAAGGTTATAAGTAAGATCAAACCCGCAACTTCCACTTATTGGAGAGCTTTCATGTCACTAGGATACAATGACAGATACATATCTTCTTAGAATCCTTCTCCCTCCTTTTTTTACTATAAGAATCTCATCTCTACTGTTAAATTGGAAAAAATTGAATGGTTTAGATATAATATTTTATAAAATATTATTATAACATTATTAAAAATAGGGTTAATGTGCAAATTTGCCTCGAAAGCTTTCACAGAGAAGCAATATTGCCCTGCAAGTATTAAAATAGAGCAATGTCACCCTTTACTGTTAAAAAGTTAGCAGTCAACGTCAAATTTTTTAACGGTAAATGTTAGTTTTTTTAACAGGATGGAGCAAGATTGCTACATTTTGAAACTTCTGGGGTGGTGTTGAACCTAAAAACACTTCTGGGGCAATATTGTTCCTCAGCGAATACTTCCGAGACAAATTTGCACTTTAACCCTTAAAAATAATTAAATAAATTTAAGTTGTTAAAATTTGATTTAGACAATTCATAACTGTGTGATAAAAAAAAATTTTAATTTACAAAATATTTTTATAGTATTTATTTTTTGGTCTACTAGTGGAGATCGGATTCTGAGAGGATCCAGAACCTAGAGTGGCTTAGGGCTGCACTTTAGATCTTCCATGAACACTCATTTTATATCTCTGTCCACGCTTTCTCAAGTCATTAGCATGCTGTAAATGTATTCAAATATAATTTCAGGAATTGAGAAAGAATGCTGGTACATACGTCCCACATGAAGAACTGGGTAGCACAACAACAACCAGTTGTACCTTATCAAGTTTGAATCCTCCTGATGTAAAGGATTTTTCTTCACCTCTCTTCTCTCCAGATGTGTCCTCAGATCAAAAGTTGCTCCTAAAAACCGATTGTGATGATAATGGCGGGGGCAACATTCATAAACTTCCTCCTTTACCCAAGTTGAAATCACGTGCAGCCCGGGGAGAAGATACCATGCACGAACTTCACCCCGTTCGCAGGTCTTCTTCCACCAGAGATTTCAGAATTTCAAGACAAAGGGATCATTTACTCGTTCAAACCGATGATGAGACTATATGACATGTAAGCTCACATCAACTTTTTTTTTTCTTTTCCGTTTTATGTATCCTTGAAATTCCCTTATAATTCAGTAACTCTTGACTGATTCTGTATCTTGTAAGAAGCAGAAGGTTGTTTCCTCACATTGTATTTGTTGATTTACAAGACTAATATGAAATGAATATAAACTCTTTCTTGAATGTTGACCTCCTACATATTTTATTTAGTGTTGGCCTAAAACTAAGACTTCAAACAATAGGTTTGGCTTGTGTAATGTGCAGCTGAGAACACATGCGATTGCCTTCATTTTCTCTAGCATCGTATAATTTTTTTTTAATGCTTTTCAATCTGGAAACAACCTCTCCTCTTGTGAGAATAAGACTGTGCACATTTGATCCTTCTCAAACCCCACTTAGTAGAAGCCTTATCCGTTGGGCCGCATCCCCCCCCCCCCCCCCCCCCAAAAAATAAACTTGATTAACTTAAAACTTTTAGGGATCTATACATACAGTTTACATTTTAAAAATGGAAAAATAAAGATCAGGTTAAATGAGATACTAGTTAAGTCAACTTTTGTGGACGAGTTGAATTGTTAGATTTCATGTTTGTCTTTGCAACAATGTAGTGTTTCTGTTTGAGATTTGATTCCTAAAATAATGAAACTGTTTCTTGAGTTGTTTTTATTGCTATCCATGTTCATGTTCTATCGTTTGTTAGGGCTCTAGTGAATGGTAATAATACCCTTCGCTGGATGTCTGAGTTTTACGTTAAAGTAGTGTAGATGCTCAATTATTTGTGGGTAAAGATCCAATTTTATTTTGAAAGTTTTCGTGTAGAAACTGTGGTATGCAACATCGCTTTGGAAGTGTTAAAAAAGGAACAAAATTGTCCTAATAGCTAAAATCCTAATGTTAATCATTTAAAAAATTAATGTTGACCATTAATATTTTTAATGATAAGGAGAAACATGGACCTTTTTTTTTTCCAAACATTTCATGGGCAATATCAATCCAACAAAAACATCTGATACCTAAACCTCTCACCCAAAAACCTCTGAGCTTAAATTGGACCTGCGCCCATTATTTATTTAAGTGTGTTGGTTCTTTTCGTTAATAGCTAGCCTTTGGGAGGGGTTTTTCCTTCTCATTTGAATACATATCAATTTGTATCAAAGTTGATGTCTGACAATTCTAGAGAGGACCTATTAAGGGGTTATACCAATAGCTTCTCCGTTCTCCATCTTACTTGAATGCCTATTAAATTGTACTTTAATTATGTTCAACAGTGTTTGATATCTGCCAGAACAAAATTAACAGTGTTTGAAATGCCTAAAATAATTAATGTTGCCCCAAGCAATGTATATTGCGGTGTAAATAAAAATAAGGTTATTGTTCAATTTGTCATGCAAATTTTCGCACAAAATCTGTGGGTATCTGAGAGTTTTTTTGGATCATATCGCCCTGAAAAGTTTTAAAAGATGAGTAAAGTCATCCCAACCGTTAAAAAACTAATATTGACTATTAATATTTTTAACAAGAATTGGTGATATAGTTCCTTTAATTTAGTAACATTTTCATAGTGATATTGATTTGAAAACACTTTCAAATATTCAACTCCTACGCCATAAATTTTGGGGCAAAATTTGATCCAAATTCATAAAACTATAGGCATAACGGACAAATAGAAATAGCCACACAATGGCACAAACAGCAAATTATTTGATTCTGCTATGAGAGAGAGAGATCAAGAGATCAAACACGACAAAAGAACAAAACAAACAAGTGTTATACTATTAATGTCAAACTTAGATCGTTATAGTTGTCCTTTCTTAAACATGACATGCAGTGAGGTGGGATATCATATCACTCCCCGGCCATAATGGTCTTTTCTCAATATTAGCACTCATGAATTATTGCAGCTTTCCTTTTTGAGCTTATTGGCATTTGTGGCAAGTGGCAGAGTGAACTAGCTATGTACTCGATCTCATGTTAAATATAAGATTTAGTTAAGGGTTTATTTTGAATTTAAATATACCTCATTTCACTTTTCTTCCTAAGTTTAGAAATTTATTCCAAACTACCCCAATTGATTGCATTTTTTCATTTTTCCAGCAATTTGTTGCATATATTGAAAAAGAGCTTTTCATCAATAAGGGTGATAATTAAACGTGGCATTTTAACAAAACCAACATACATTTGTTACAATAAAAATAACCAACTTGACTAATTTTTTTATTATTTATAAATTAATTTTCTATCTCCTACGTTTATTATTGGAGTATGAACTTAATCCAAGGATTTTAAATCAATTTTGGTAAGCCATCTGTAAAGAAAATGGAAAGGTAAAGAAGGAGAGAAATAAGCTTTTACACAAGTAATTTTTAGACTACAATTTACAAATACGCTTTGTAGATAAGAAATTATTCTGGTGAAAAAAGGTTGGAAGAAATTATAGATTTCTTTTTTGGGTATTGTGAATTAAGTATGAAGCAATCTAGGAAGGAAAAGAGGGAAGCAAAGCGGCCAAATTAAGTGACATAAATACCCATTTGAAAATATTCAAGTTGAGTCTTCAAAATTATGTGCACTATTTCAATATAAAATAGAATATTGACCTTTGTAAGAGAAATAATATTAAAATATTTATATACAATTAAAAAAGTTTTTTTAAAGTTAAAAAATTTTACATAAAAAGCGGAAAATCCTAAAAATGATTTTTAACTTTGGGCAAAATTGATAATATGGGTTCTGCTTTACGCTATGTTACAGACTTCCTTAGCGAGAATGAATGAGGCATATTTCTCTGATTGAAGTATCAAGCCGAGGAAAATTGGAGAAAAAGTCCCAATTGAAAATCTCATTGGTAAGAAAGATCTCATTCAAAGTACCCATCTCTTTATGTACAAAATTTAGTGAGTATCGATACTTTATATATATATATATATATATATATCAGGTCATTTTCACTAATAAAAATATCAGTGGGGACTTTTCAATAACTTTCCAAGGATCAATTCCTTAGTAACTTCAATAATATGCACCAAACATATCAAAATAAAAAAAAATTCTCTCTCCTTATGAATGAGGCATATTTCTCTGATTGAAGTATCAAGCCGAGGAAAATTGGAGAAAAAGTCCCAATTGAAAATCTCATTGGTAAGAAAGATCTCATTCAAAGTACCCATCTCTTTATGTACAAAATTTAGTGAGTATCGATACTTTATATATATATATATATATATATCAGGTCATTTTCACTAATAAAAATATCAGTGGGGACTTTTCAATAACTTTCCAAGGATCAATTCCTTAGTAACTTCAATAATATGCACCAAACATATCAAAATAAAAAAAATTCTCTCTCCTTACCTTAAAAACATTTTATCGTTCAAAAAAGTTTGAAGAATGAACGTTGCAAAAAATGAAAAGACACAAATATTCTTTGTTGAGAAAAGATAAAAGGAAAACAAATAATCGGAGATCTCCCTTGAACATAGAAAGCAGCCAGCAAGAACAAGAACAAACCGATGGAAAAAAAGCTTAAAGCAAAAAGAACAAAGAACAAGAATCCAAAATTACACCACCAAGACCCATGAATCTTCATGTTTTGAGTGCCGGGCAAATTTTTTTTTTCTCCAAAGAGTACCAACCTCCTGAGGTCAAAAAGAAAACAAGAACTTGGTTTAATAATTTTTTTCTGTTTTCTATTTTTCTAATTTTAGATTTTTTTATAAAATTAATTTTTTAATGGAAAATATATAGACACTTTTTTTTCTGGAAACTGGTGTTAAAAAGTATCACAATCAACTATGTGCAAAAGTGTTCAATACCAAAATCACTTGCATGTAGTTACATATATGTTACATATAGTTAAAGAGAAGGGAAAATTAAGGGGAAGTACTCAATTGAAAATTTTATTAGTAAAAATGACCTAATAAATTTTAAACACATGGAGTATTGGTATTCTATAAATTTTGTATACACAAAGTGCTAGTACTCTGGTTAATTTCCTGATCATCACAAATTTCCTTTTTCATTTTTCCCAATTTTCTCAAAGAAGAATTGCACCCGTTAAAAATGATTGCACCTACTGAAATTTAGATCCATTAAGCTAATACAATTTTCAAATAGCTACTTTTAACCAATTTTCCCCTTTTTTAACTTGTAGTGGTTTTATTAATTTTTAACTTGTGCTTTGACCGTTCAAATTTTGCACTAGACTATTCCTAGTCTCGCATGTTTTGTCTGCGTAGGGGAAAATTTTAGGGACAATTATAATGAAATCCTACACAAGAGAAAAAATGAAAAAATAATCTCTGAAGTTGTTAATGACAAGTCGATAAGCGTCCATTAACAAGTCGAGGAGCTTATACTGACAACTTCAGGGATCATTTCTTCATTTTTTTCTCTTGCATGGGATTTCATTGTAATTGCCCCAAAATTTTATGTTAGACCATGCACTTATTATATGTGAAAACTTCATGTGTCTTATTGCTTGAATTTTTTAGGAGAAGGATTTGGATCCATGATGGAAAAGTGCACTCGTTCTAGTGTAACATATAAAAAATTAATTTATTGAGATTTAAAAAATTAATTAAATTAATTATTTATAAAAAATAGAAGAAAAAAAAGACAGAAAAATATCATTTGAAGTATAAAGACTATAAAATATCTACTAAATTAATAAAAGAACAAATAGGTAATCAAGTAAGAATTTGTAATTTTGAAATTTGAATATTTTTACCAAAATGCCGTTCACATAATATAAACTCTTTCTCGCATTTTTCCTTCTCCCCCTTCACTGAATAATGCTCGTCCCTCTACTCGTCGCTCCCCCATCTTGGTTCAACACCTTCACGCCCAGATCCCTTTGCTAGCCGCTGCTCCATCTTGGCTCATCACCTTCGCGACCAAATCCCTCTGCTCCCCGCTCCTCCGTCTTAGTTCAACACTTTCACGCTTAGATCCCTCTACTTGTCGCTCCTCCGTCCTTGTTCAACACTTTCAAGAACAACCTCCACCATCTCCTCCGTTGCTCACTTTTGCGTCCAAATTCCCCCATCGTCCTCTCTGCTCGCGCCTAGATTCCCCCATCGTTCTTCAATATTTTGCGCTCAAATTCATTCACGACAGTAACATAATGGTAATGGACTAGTTTAAGGACCGACCGTGGCAAGTGGGAATGGTTTGGAAAACCCTTCGGACGAGTTAGTAGCTAGAATGGATGAGATTGAACGAGGGTGAGAGTGATGGTTTTGATGAAATTCATAGAATTATGTGCTACAAATATTTGCATTGATTTATGACGATCATGTGGATAATCTTTTGCTCTTCTTTTACCTCCTTCCTTTCATGCATTGTTAATAACTTGAGTATAAACAATGATAATATGAAAATAGTAATTAGCAACTTGGATGTAGAGATTGGCAACATAAAGAGCCCAAGTCATCAATCTCTATATCCAAAGTTGTTAATGACACCTCATAGGCGTAGTCACTAATCGTTGTACTCATTGCCTATACTCATTGTCAACAACGTTAGGCAATGACAATTTCAGAATACAATTAACAACTTGAGTTCTTGCCATTTTTTTAATTTGAGGGGTATTTTGGTAAAGACACACAAACTTCAAAATCTCATATTCATCCTTGATGACCTATAAGTCCTTTTGCTAATTTAGTAGACATTTTGGGGTTTTGATAATTTAAATAGTATTTTTCTATCTTTTTCCCTGAAAAATGTGTTGATTTTATTGAAATACCATCTTTAATCATTTATATTAGAACTATCCTTAGATGAAAACATGACTTTAATATGTTAATGAGGAGGGATAACATAAAAAATTATTATAACACTACCAAAAAATTGCCTTTTATACTAGTTGAAAATAGCTTTTTACATTAGGTGTAGATCCGATCTTATATTAACCAATTTAAAAAGCATGTCTTTATTAAGATTAGACCTACAACTAGTCTTAAAAGTTACTTTTTAAGATTAATTATATAAATGATGGATCTTGAAAAGTTTCGATTTATAATAAAAAAAAATGTCCACTCTTTAGATCAGGTAGATTCATACCTGATCTAAAAAGCGGGCAATTTTTTTAAAACAAATAGATACGTTTTATTTTGTTTCATAGAAATCCTATTGGTCTATTGGATATTATTATATCTAAAAATTATATTATGCAATATAAATTCTACAGACAACTCTAAAAATACAAATGCAAATGATATAAAAAATAATTATAACTAATAACCATGAATCTAAACCCTATATTATTATATAATTATTGAATCTTAATTCCGACATTTTTTTTAAAGTTTACTTTTTTTTGCTTCCATTTTTCCCACCTTCAAAGGAGTTAGATGATTTTTAAGTGTTTGATTTAGTGAATGCAATTCTAGACCTGGCATCTGCATGCTATTGACGCATGATTCATAATGTGAGTATCCCTATAGTTGAATGCAGTGACTCATGGACTGGGGGCTAGGTTACCATACTTATGAATTTTGATTCTTCTTGACCTCAAATATGAAACATGGCTATACCCTCCACTAGTCTAAGAGGATATATAAAAGAGAAGATTCTTATTTAATGAACCTGAATATAACAAAGTTAATATACAAATATGAGAATTGGATTTTATATGAGTGAATTTGATACCGTGATCATGTTTTGGATGAGATGGAAAACGAATTAAAGGCCAATAATAAGGAAGTAACTAGGTGGAAATACTAATGATAAGGTGAGGATCAATAACTATAAATTGGAGGATGAAAAACATTGGCTAGATGATTATCACTTGTAAAAAAAAATTTGTTGGACTGGATGGTAATCCAGTTTAAAGAATTTTTCCATACAAGTATAGATCATTCGACCTACATTTTTCATCGTCTAATTTAGACGTCTTAATCAGCAACCCGTCACTAATAACTCCACCTAGTCGGGTAGCTCCTTATTATTGCCCTTTACTTTAATTTCCCTCTCAACTAAGACCTCATCGTACGATCATATTCAACTAGACAAAATAGAATTCTCAAGTTTGTATATCAACCATGTTAGACTCAACTTCATTAATTAAGATACTCCACCTTTATCACCTAAAACTGAGGTAGGCTATAGCCATATTCTATCTAAACTCTCAAAAGAGCCAAAATGCTAATTTAGTAAACTTAGCATCCAATTCAAGGGTTGCAGCATTCGACTATAAGGATGGCCCACAATACGAACTACAAATCGACAACCCCCACACATCAAGGTTAAAATTACAATCGATACTCCCACCCAACACTCAATAATGATCTAAGCCCTTTCAAAGAGGGGGCATTCAAACAAAAAAACTTGAATAAGAACAAAGGCATGGGAAACAAGATTCAATTAATTAACATAAGTGTATGCAAACAACCACAGAGAAGAATATCTAGCAATCAGAAAAAATATAAACTTTCATGTATTACAAACTTTCACACTCTAGTGAACATACAAGAAGCCAAGAAGCACAAAATGAATATCATATTTATACCTGTAGAAGGAAGGCTTTTTCACTACAAAAAAAATGGCATTTTGTAGCGGTGACATTGTAGCGGTTACAATTAACCGCTACAAATATTAACATTTGTAGTGGTTAAAACCTAAACCGCTACAAATTTGTAGCGACAAGCTACACGCCAAGTGGAGCAACAGATTGACAACGTTTTTTTTATAGCGGTTAAGTATAAAAAACCGCTACAAATATGACATGCATTTCCCGCCAAAACTTGTAGTTGTAAAATTGTAGCGGTTACTAAATAATAACCGCTACAAAGTTGCAGCCACTTGGCACAACCAAAATGCACCAACAATATAGCTGTTATTTGTAGCGGTTTAACCAATTAAACCGCTACAAAATTAGAAAGGTCGCCTTTTTGTAGCGGTTATAAAGTTATAACCGCTAGAGAATTTCAGAGGTCTCAAAATTTATAGCGTTTTGTACCATAACTGCTACAGAACTTCAAATGGTTTTGTAATTTGTAGCGGTTATTATAGAACCGCTACAAAGTTTAGCCGCCCTAACTTATTTGTAGCGGTTGGTGTAGCGGTTATTTCAAGAACCGCTACAAAATCTACCACTATATAAAGCTGTCGCCCCCTTTCACTTTTCCGTTTGCCCATTTTGTTTCCTGAAGTTTCTCTGAGTATTTTCTTTTAGATTTGAGCCTTCAGACATCTGTGGAAGAGTTTTTGCTGCAATATTTCTCATTATTTGTAGTTGAGGTACGGAGACAATACGTATTTTATTTATATTTATATTTTTATTATATTTTTGCATAATAATGTGACTAAAATGTTTTTTTTTTTTGAATTTTTGTAGTTAATATGGCTTCAAGACAGGATAGGGGGAAGGAGCATGAGGTCCCCAGACCGATTTTGCAAGGTGGCAGCAGTAGAGCAGAGGTAGGGGTAGCGCAGAGGGAGGGCAACCGCGACAATTCAGACCATCACCCCACAGGAGTCGGCCCTACCACAGGCACTGCAGACGATCCCACAGGAGACGACCACATCAGAGGTGCCTGATTTGGGGGAGGGAGATATCAGCGTCGAGGACTATGATGCGAATGAGGACTTCGACATCCCGATTGGGATCAGAGAGATGGAGCAGTTCCTTGATGAGGAGGAGGCGCGGGAACAGAACAACCCATGAGGGTCGTCTTCGCGGTCTACAAATGCTACGCGGATCCCTATAAATACCCCTACCACATCTCATTTCAAACACTCCCCCATTTTTTTTCTCTCATTTACACATTTTTTTGTATGAGTTGAGGAGATTAACAATACGATCAAATATGGTAACAAGTTTTTTAATTTTTTATTTCAATATTTCTTTCCTTCACATAAAATTTATTCTCACAATTTTTTTTTTCAGATATTTCAGAGCTTTATCTCATTTTCATTTATTTTTCATACACAATTACATTATAGTAGACAACATAATAGTTACTTATTACCTACGTATCCTTAATAATATTATCAATACAATTTTTATACTTATCCAACTAAATTAAATTATTCCTTTTAATTTATAAATGAGCTAAACTATTGAATAATAAGCTAATTAAATTAGCTAAACTACTAAAAAATAAAATATTTAATTTAATATCAAAAAAACTGAAACAAATGATTGTATTTTTGTTTTAAAATTTTCTTAATTTTGTAGCGGTTATTAAACCGCTACTAATTAACGTACCTTTTCAAACTTTAATTAATTTTTTGGCGCGAATTTTGAATTTTGATGAAATTAGTAGCAATTCTATAACTGCTACTAATTATAGGAAATTCA
Organism: Inga oerstediana; assembly: GCA_963210345.1. Lineage (NCBI taxonomy): Eukaryota > Viridiplantae > Streptophyta > Magnoliopsida > Fabales > Fabaceae > Inga > Inga oerstediana. The sequence continues at coordinate 61,420,851 of OY723401.1, read as the reverse complement.
TATTAGTAGCGGTTCATAAACTGCTGCAAAAGAGCAAAAAAATTTCATTTTTCTTTTACCCCCCTGAAAATTTTCTTTTTGATATTTGTAGCGGTTATAACCGCTACAAATAACCCAAAAAAATATTACGGTTTATGGCGATGTTGTAGCGATGGGATTGAACCACTACAAATAAAGTAGTGGTTATTTTGCTTGAGTAGCGGTTTTCTACAAATCCGCTTGTAACATACGATTTAGTAGCCGTTTTGTAAACTGCTACTAATGTTTCTTGTAGTAGTTAAAACCACTACTAATAACCATTTTTAACCCCTACTAAATCACGTTTTTTTGAAGTGTTTCTCGTTTTTCAAGTCCTATAGGAATGACTTGCCTGTATCTACAACCTTTAACTATATCCATTTCCTTTTTTCAATTACACTAAGTTACATATTAGATTGGATTATTTAGTTCTCTTGACATGTCTACAAAAACATAAGTGATAGCTATAAAAACCCACTCAACTTGGCCCTCTTCACATGTCTTTTTGGCACTCTTCATACTCCTTTTTATACACTATGCAATCAGTTGTCAGTGCTTATTACTGAAAAAATAATAAATTCGTAATAAGCAAATTAAATACAAATCCATTGTAATGAAAACAAATGTTTTTGACTTACTCATGAATATATGGTCTGTTTAGCACTCATCTAGCATTTATGCTATGTATGCATGTCTTGTGTTCGTTTCTATTGCAAGTTGAACCTTGTGATATATGTGGTGATGTTGATTGGCCATAATTAGCAAAACTTAGTTCAAATTCAATGTACTACGTACATAGATTCACTAGCTACATTGAATTTAAAGCAAGCAACAAATTAAATAATCTTGACCTACCAACACCACCACATCTAACACATATCGAACACTTTTCAAGACTTGAATATATGGTCTGTTTGAAGCTCATTCAGCCTCAATGCGTAGTATGCATGTCTTGTGTAGATTTCCATTACTGATGAACCTTGTGATATATGTGGTGGTGTTGGCAGGCCTAAATTAATCATAGCCAAGTGATTGGGGTATAACTGCCACATATTTCACAAGGTTCAATCTGCAATGCAAAATAGAAAATATTTTTCACAACTACCAGAGAGAACGTCGATCAAGTAGAAAACTTTCATTTATGTGGATGTAAGACAAAAAAACTAAACTTTCAATTAGGGTCTCGAAAAAGGGCACGCATCTAGGCTCTATGCTATTTATGCATGTCTTGTGTCCATTTCTATTGTAGGTCAAACCTTGTGATATATGTGGTGGTCAGAGGACACAAGACATGCATACATAGCACAGAGGCTTTACTAGTGAAAAGGCATAAGCATCAGTGTTTTGACAAAGTAATAAAAGAAGTGTTTTGACATGCATACATAGCACAAAGGATCAACTAATTAAAACGTCCATGCAAGCAAAGACAATGAAAGAGAACACTAGCATAAGAGGGCTAGCAAGGGTTTGTGAAAGGCAACGATGTTTACCAAACATGAGAGCAAAATGGAGACAACAAAGAAGGAGAGATCAATGAAAAGTAATACCAAGCCATCCTGACGGTGAAGAGGGATATCATGGCGGCTAGAGGAGACAAAGAGAGGAAGAGCGCGTGCTCGCAACTAAGAGAGGCTAGAGTTAAAGACTAAGTGTGAGAGTGAGTATATATATTAAGGTAAATATTACTAGACCAGTCCTCCATAAATATAGTCTCAATATTCATAATGAGACCGTCTTTATGGACAGCCGGTCTCAATATGTAATTTTTAAAACAAAGAAATAAAAGTTAAAACAATCGGTCTAAAATATAATTTTTAGAAATAGAGAAATAAAAATTAAGAAACAAAATTCATATAAACAAGAACTTAAATGATCTGATTGATCATATAACACAAAAAGATGAAGATCATCAATAAGAAATAATAATAACAAATCAAAAGACATAAAAAGATTGAAATATTTCCATTAATAATTAATCTTTGCCTAAAGGCGACAATACATGCGCACGCGCACATATATATGATGATTGGGCACAAATCAAAATTACATCAAAATATGTATACAATAGAGGGTTTTTGAAACCAGGCCATTAGACGATCATCATCATTCTAGAAGATTGACAATTCGTAGTCTAAATGGTTGAGGATGTCATCTAAATTTTCCGCTAACTCCTCCAGTTGACGGGAGAAGAGATATTGCTTCACCATTAAATCCAGAATGGTGCCCTGGAGATGAAAGATAGCCTTAGCTATTTCCTCTAATGTCAGAGATGGAGAGGCCTATAAAGAGGAACATGCGGCTATTGCCAGTGGGGGGACGGGGAATGCTGCCTCTTTGTTCTTGCCATTGACAGTATGTTGCCACACAAAGAAGAAAGAGAGAACTAGAAAGGGAAGTGTTTGAATTTGAACTTCAAAACTAAAGGCTCATTGGTATTTATCATGTTGACTAATAGTCGGGCACTTCATATTATTGATGAGATATGATGATATGCATTGAAAGCTAAAACGTTACGTATTTAGACCGATCGTATTCTAACAAGCTATCTAAATAATAGTAATGAGACTGAATGTTAATATTAACCGGTCTTAATAAAAAGTGAATGTTAGAAGATTAAATGACATTTAAAATGGTCAGGAGTTAAATGATTATTCAAATTAACACATTTAGACCTTGTGCCACTACAATCGGCATCAATGTCATCATGATAATATAATTTACTAATATATATATATCTTATATAATTATATATAGAAATAAATAAACAAATAAATTATCGACAATTCAAATTAACATATTTAGAAACAAGAGACATGCAAGATTAAGATTAGAAATAAAATTTTTTCATTAACATTATAATTGTTTTATTGCTTGAAGACAACAACATTACATTGTTTCAAAAAAAAACGCATCCTCTATAAAAAAACCCTCAACTATGCTCCTCATCACCAAAGGCAGGGGAGGAAGAAGAGGAAGGAGAAGAGGGATTAGAAGAAAGGTTGTACACAACATTATTGACGTTGAGTACAAGGTTCAGTTTGTTGTTGACAATGTGAAGCAAAGTAATGAGTCTTCCAAGCTCACATGGAGCTATTGAAGAACCTCTCTCACTGACAGTTGAGGTGGAGGCAATTGAGGTTGTGGAGGAAGAAGACAAAAAGAGGATGAACTAAATGAGTCCTAATGCGTCTCAACAATATTGATGATTCAAAGAGGAGAGAAGAGGGAATTTGTGTGAAAAAACGAAAGGACTGAGGAGTTTAAATAGACTTGATGGATGAAGATTAAATTTATTGAAGTGGCTTCATATTTCAAAGAGACTCCTTGGGAATTAGATTATCTCGAAAGCTGAAGAAACTCTAAAACATTTAAGGCCGGTTGTAAATAAATAACAATCTCTAAAAGGATGTTTAAACCAGTGGTTTTAGTGACCGGTCTAAAATTTTTTTAAATTTTAAAATTTTCATAATATTTAATACTTATTGAGACTGAATTAAACTATAACTGGTCTAAAAAATTTATTTAGATCACGTGAAACCACAACCGGTCTTAAGTTATATCAATATTTATAAAAATGTCACTAGTCATAAATTTTAAACTGTCTCGACCTATAGAAGTCTAGACGCGGCGCTCTTATAGGCTTTTTTTCTAGTAGTGTAAATTTAGAGATTGAAATATTATATTTATTACTAAAGTAAACACTATATGAATTACATCCTAAGTTAATTTCTGGCGTCTTCTGTTAAAACAAAGTTTCTAGCATCTTCAAATTCAAATTGTACCTTACCAATTAAAATTTCACATTCTAGTTTTATCAAACCTACAAGAGAGCTAAGCTATGATTTTAGTTATGAAATATTAAGAGAGTTAATGTTAATATATATATAGTATAAAGTTTGTTGAGAATATATAACTCTATAATATTTAAAAAATTAAAAATTAGAGGGTCATAAACACCAGCGTCACTAGAAGAAAGAATGGAAGGGAGAAGAAGCTAAGAAACAAAAGAAATTGTAGAAGACATTTTGATTAATTGACACCTCAGAATGTGATACAGAGAATGTGATAATGTATACATACAACCAGAAACTCCACTTTTTTTTTTTTAATTAATATTTCCTTTTCACAACAAAGCTTCTTTTCTTTTCTTTATTAAAATCTTCATGATGAAGTAGAAGCTGGTGATGATATATATATAGCTACTGCACTGAAATCACATCATCACACACCATAGCGAAGATCGGTGAACTTGTTCTTGATCCACTTGAAGCTGTTTTTCACGCTGTTCTTAAGCTTACCTTCCACAGTGAACACATTATACGCCTTGATTCTCTTCTTCCTCTTGGTCTCTGGATTATTCGACGCCGTGCAGAAGCCGGATACCTTGTGGCAAGGTCCATTGAAGTTGTACGAGTTAGATCTGTGTGATGATCTGTAACCAAATTCAGAGTAAGAGCAAGAGTATTCAGAGAATGACTTGTTTTTGCTGCTTCTCTGCATTGTTAATTTATAAGCTTAGTGGTGAAGAAGTAGAAGTGAAAGAAGTTATAGAATTAGGTAAGCTAAATGAAAATGGAGGGATGTGAGAGAATTATGGGTTTATAAAGAACGAGAAAGGGTCCTTTATGTTGGTGATAATGATGGTTCAGTGTGGTGGCACCCCATGTGTGATGTTGAATTGCTTCCCTTTAGGGTTGTGCAAATCATGAGGACCATTGTTTTGTGATGAGGATGGTGGGGCCTACCAGCTAGATGACAATCAATTCACGTGGTTAAAGCTGGGACCCACGCTTTCATAGATGGAGAGGCTTGAGAAAATTTTCTCTAAAAAAAAAAATTAAAACTGCATACACTAATGGCATGAGATTACAAATGAAATTAAATCCGCAACCTTCTACTTACAAGCATGCTTACATGCCATTAGACAATAAGACCATTGGAAGAGGCTTTAGATAAATGTGTGCGTGTGTATACACAAATAAAGAAGACCTTTGAATGTGTTGGTAAGAAAGATAGATGAAGCAGGATATAATTTTCTGAAAAGTGATAGAGGAAGATCGAAAATAATGCTCAACAAAGTTATTGAATGGGAGTGTCATACCTTTTGATTGATAATTTATCCAAAAACCTTGTTGTTGGTATAATACAATGCTATCATATGATGACTATGATCTAAATAGCCCACTACAATTAATAGAATAATATTTTATTGTTGTTGTGAATGTTGTTATATGTATAAAAACATTATATTTTAGTTCTCGTTTAAAAAATTATTTATATATAGTTGAGTTGTGTTTTTTCCAAGTAAAAGTCTGCGTAGATGGCTCAGAAGAAGAATGACTATGCTATGCAAGGAGAATATTCATAATAGGGGCTTTAACGCCAATGGCCTTGTAGCCTATGATATGAGAGCTCTCCTATAAATGGGACGCTGTGGGTTTATTCTCATTTATAATATCAGATAGTTAGTGCCTAACCCTTCAATCCTCAAAAAAAAAAAAATTTAGCAGGCTTCAAAGATATCTACTTGATGACTTTGTCAGTTTTTGCTGTTAGCTTTTTTTAACATGAAGGCAAATGTAACAATCCAATCATGTATTAAAAGGTTGTGTATTGTATGATCCAACCATTGAGAGGGTGATTCTTTATTAATTAGATCAATGTTAATGAGATGTAAAGCTTTTACAGAATTGATAAGGACAAACATTTTGCGATAATTGTAATTCAAACTTAATTTAAGACCTTCAAGCATTCCCATAATGTTTGCAGTCATATTCTAAGTAGCGAAATGAACTAAATGACTTCAATATTATTGATGATCAAATTCACTTTATATAGAAAGTGCTCACATACGTAGCTTAGTATCCTAACTGAATCATATACACAAAATCATATCTGGCCGTATATAATATCCTAACCATGGAACTAAATGGAATACAAAAAATAATATTTGATTCTTAGCTTGTCAATGGCTGAGTTGAAAGATTCCACACCGAAGCATTTAGTGAATGAATAAACTAGTTGATCATTGGACTGAACTGGAAGCAAATGCATTACACCAAAAGACTCTGACGGTACAGGACGTGCATAACCCATGCATTATTGAAAAAATTGCTAGGAAACCACAAAAGGAAAAAACAAACAAGCCAGAAGCAAAATAAAAGCAGGAAATTATAATAACTACTAATGAGAAGAATTTGGAGCGAATATGAGTGAGTGTGTATATTGTAATTAAAATTATAAATTATAAATTATAAAACAAGTATATACATTATAGAAACAAAATATATGATAAAGTTAATTAGTTTTTAGAGAATTTTCTGAATGGTCAGATACTTAGTTACTTAGTTTTTACATTAACTTTAATTTGCTTAACAATTTATGAAGACAGACGCAATAAATTTGAATTTATTGATTGTACTCCACGTCTTTTCTTACAAGACAAATAAACTTTTATTAGGTGATGAAGGAACAATTAATCCCAACCATTTATTTATTTATGTCAAAATGGGTGTGTGTGTTTTATTGTTCTTGTCCTCTTGGATTTTTATGCATATACAGATTTGTAACGATTGAATAATGCAAGGCAATAATACATATGATAATAGACAAAATTCATAGGATGAGCTGTCTGAATGGGACAGAATCAACTGAGTTTTCCATTTTTTATAACTATGTAGGTCATTTTGACTATGAGACTAGAAATCAAATCCTCTCATTTTCCCCCCCTCTTATTTCCTTCTCAATATCGTATGCATCTTTACCATTAAATCAAAAAATGGATGGTATAGAATTTCATGCATATGAGGATACGGTGGTTAAATAGTCAACATTGATTTAATTAAGCCGTGATATTTTTGCACCTTTTTTAAAACTTTCTATGTATTTTTACACTTTTTTTTTTTTAACTTTCATGTTTACTAAATTGTCAACATTAGTTAATTTAATGGTCGTGATGTTTCCATTTGGTCCAACCTCCTTGGTTGCACATAAACGTTTTATTTGCTTTTAGATTAATCCATGTTATTTTTTTGGCCAATTAATCCTTGTTATTTCAATATTATACTTTTTCAGAGTTATATATGAACTTTTTTTAATATATTTTAATTATATTTTATTGTTTTAATATTAACTCTTAAACCACTGTTTGAGCTGCCTGAATGACCCGTCCTCTTTTTTGTGTTTTTTTAAGTACACCTTTCACTATATTAAAAATGCGGATCCTTTTCTGTAATCTGGCCTAAAAAAGACCTTTGGGAACAGATGTGGAGCCACTTGTACGGCTACCGATTACCCATGCTTCTGCCTTCTGGCTTCAAGCTTCATGGAAGCTTTATTGGTTTTCTTGTTTTTTTTTTTTTACTCAAGTTTGGTCATAGCTTTTACATTGGTCGGCTGCTTTGTTAATACTCCGTCCGCTCCTATTTATAAATGTTTGAAAATCAAATTACATAATTTAAAAAAATGATTAAAATAAATTAAAAATAATTAATATCTTTAAAATAATGTTTTTTAAATACGCCTTTATTTATAAGGAAGAAGTAAGAGAGAAATAAGGTAAATATAAATAGTATAAATATTTTAATTAATGTAATATATATAATTATTGAGGGGCAAAATATGAGAAAAACTCATTAAGTATTCAGACAACTTTATCAAGCTTTATAAAAATGATCAAGATAATTCAAATTTTGAACTCTTACAAAAAAAAAAATGAGACAAAGTATTAAACAAATTAAAAACCACTAAATTAATACTCCTCCAAGGCTCCAACCTTTAAATGTATGGTATTTAGTTTTTTTTTTTTTTGGTCGGAGTATAGTATTTATTTGGGAGTTAACATTAGTTCTAAACAGACATAAGACTTCAATTCAATTTTCAAACTCCCTCAACCGTCAACAATAGTAGAAATCAAATTTAAATAGTTACACGACAATCACGACACACGAGTATTTCACAAAGACCATGCATATTTAATTTGTTGTAATAAATTAATCTACCTAACTTCTTTAATTTATTCAGGTTAATTAAATAGCTTTTATATTAAACAACGGAGAGTAATTCATTCGTATGATTATTGATGACCATGAATATCTTGTGTAGAGATCGTTTATATTACATAATTTTTATTCTTGGCAAAAAAAAAATATTACATAATTTTTAATACAATAATTAGGGGGGCTTTATGTAAATAATAGAACATGTGTGACGCATTTATATTTAAAAAAGATTCTAAAACAATTTTGCATAAAAGGTCGTAGCTAGCAAACCCATGCGCTTACAGAACAATTTTTTAGTTACCCCACAGTATCTTTTTTAAAAGATAAAGGTTTTTTATTTTTTTTGTTATTTGAAAGGGTTGCCTTTTGAGCTTAGAGGTTTTCACCACTAACAAAAACACTTTTGGCATCCAAACTTGTTTCTACTCCTTACAAGGTTAAACCACTTATTAGCTCAACTAACAATTTGTTGGTTAAAGGTATTCTATTTGTCATAAGAAAATTTTGATAGAATTTTTAAAATAAACTGGATTTTCAATTTAAAGTATTATTCATTAGATATATTTTAAGTATTTTTATTGTTATTCAAAAATAGGCATGGGTCTTGTGCATTACATAAAATCTATGAAAGGAACAAGTTTTTCGGCCAATTATAAGATGAACTACTTATACAATGACTTATTAGAGTTTTTATATTTCACATTGCTTATTTTTCATTTCCATTTATACAACATTTTTATTTACTTAAATATATTGTAATGAAAATTGACTATAATTCAACGACTTTTGGGAAGCATAAAATTTTAATATCCCAAATTCTTTTTATTTTTCTTTTCCAATATCATCTTCCATCTCCAACCCTGTCATATGCCCTCAAATAAATGAGCTCGATCTGTACGTACACAACACTCACTCAGTCCTATTGATTTTAAAAGCGATTGTTCTTAACGTAATAGACAGTCATCATCTTGCAGAAAACTAAGGTCAAATTGTTTATATTCGTTAGGTTAGGTTCATTGGTCAATTTATAAGTACATATGCATGTTTTAACAGCTAAAAATTGTAAAATAAACGTGTCCATAAGAAAATTTAAAAATACTAATTTTAACAACTAACAATAATAAAATAACAAGTGTCCATATGAAAATTTACTAATCCTAATTTACATTTTAAGAGTTTATAAAAAAACAATTTTCAAGTGTTTATAGGTGAATTCACAAGTGCAATACACATTTTAACAACTTAAAATAGTAAAATAACAAGTGTGATTCAAGAATTGTTTATCTAATGGATAAAATCAACTTGACCTATTTAAGTTTTATCCAGTAAGCAAATGAATGAGGACACTCATTAAAGGTATTAGCGCGCCTGGTTTAATAGTAAATTAATAATTTTATTTAACATTGTTTAATCCCATCCTTCAAAACATGCTTGTCTTAATGCATATTTTAAGGAAAAGTTAAGACATAATGAGTTGCTATTATATTCTAGAGCGTGTAAAGTGTAATATTCTCTGCGTCAAGATGCAATTATTCTTCTGCAACATGCCTCAACCTTTGAGCTTTCCTAATTATTCTAAGATTAAATTATCGTAGATGTGAATAAGCTGCACATGACTATGAATATGAACATTACATAAATGGGGTTTAACCTAATTAACTTTGAGCTGATTTTAATTTGACTCAAGCTTAATTTGTCTATTTCTGGTAGGTTTTCCATTGGGCTATATATATTATAATAGATTTATCTTATTTAAGTTTCTCTTTAATTAAAAATGTTGGACTTCGTGTCCGCCCTCGATGAAAGGACTATTTTAATTAGGGTTTTCAACCTAATTAAAATACATAAAGTAAATTAGAATTTACATGTCCTAAGACAATGATATTAACAAAATAAGAATTTACATAGTACAATAGGTTAATGTACGAATAGAATTGTTAGAAAACCTATGAAAATAAGATAAGGACACAATTTTGACTGAGTATAAAAATATTTGAAGCAATGATAAAATTTCCTGCCCAGTTATGGTAGATAAATAAAAAGGATCAATAGGAATACGGATAATGAACTTTTGGACACAGTTAACAGTTAGTAATGGCTTGGATCTTGCATTTACTAGGTCAAAGTTGCGCATCCAGAAAAGTGAGGCACGCAAACACTTGGAATAAGAAAATTCAGGAGCCATGAAGCTGGAAAAAATGAAAGCTTAAGAAAGGTTAGGTGAGAAAATGATAGGCAAATGAAGAATAGCAGGGTTTATTAGGTGAAGATGACTACCGAAAAGAGTGACTCGAAAAACAGTTACAATATAATGGCCCTCGTAAAAAATTAAAATAGGAGGTTGATACTCTTGCTTAGCTCTTGGAAAACAAGAAGAATGAATTAATCGCTATAAAAGTGAGCACTACCGAACCAATTCAGAACCTTGTGAGCAAACTGAATAAAGAAAGGGAGATTTTAGCAAATTGGGAGGTCCTCCAGAACCAAACTAATTAATGCAATGAAGGAATGAATGAGAAGATGTGAAGATTTAATAAACTTTGCTACCACCAACATCCCAAAACTTGTGGGAACATTCAAACGCACAGAAGACATAACTATTTTATTGAATTCACTTGTAGAGGTTATCGAATTCTTCAATTTGTGTAGTAAAATGGTAGAAGAACTTAAGAATGTAACAATGTTTTGATCTTGTCATGAACTTCTCATTAAATAAAAGTATATCTCATTTTATTTACTACTATTTTTACTCCTATACACATTACTATGATCAACGAGATTTTGGGCTAGGACGATATTCAAGGTCCCTCGTCTAATGATCTAAATCTCCCTATGGAATAATATATTCTTAGAGGAGATTAGAGGATCTTAAGCCTAGAAGTTATACTATAGCAATCAATAATGAGATATAGGTTTAAGATAAGATTCAAAGTCCTTTATGTCTAACAGTAAACATTAGATCCATGTAGAATAACGAATTCTTGAAGGAGGCAAGAGGATGATTGTGTTATGAAGAATTTATGCCAACACAATATAGTATAACCCGTGAGGCCTATTGGAATATAATATCAAATGAACTAATATCATATTTTGTTTCTTTTCTAACAGGTGATACAATATTACTTCATCCAAACGTCTAATAAAGTACCCCTACACAACCTTATAACATGTGCTTTCATAGTCACCAAATGGCGGCCAATTCAAATGAAGTCGAATCCTCTTTGAACCAGCAAATGTCACATATGGAATTGCAATTAGCATATATGAAAGAAATGATGGCCGATCTATGACCTTCAAGGCTAAGAACAAAGAGGATGAGTCTAAAATACCCAATTAGTTAGAAGAGGTTGAGATAAGCATATGAGAGTGTGGAAAGAAAGAGAAACAAGCAAAGATGGCTCAGAATAAACCTCTAAATAATTAGAGCTCAAAAGCCAAGGAAGAGGAACCAGGTGATGATCAAGCATACTCCTTCCACATCACTCTCATATCAACTGAAAAGAAGGAGGAATGGAAGGAATATTTGAGTGAAATGAAATACCAATTGAAGGCGTTCTTGGGATCAAGCGCATGGTTCATTGGATTTGAAGGAAATATGCATGACACTATATGTCACAATCCCCAAGAAGTTCAAGATGCCTGATTTTGACAAATACAATGGCATTGTAAATTTGATATATCACCTCAAAGCTTATTGCACCAAGATGTTTGTGTGGTCCCAATATGAAAACTTTTTAATGTTGTTCTTTCATGATAACCTGAAAGGACCATCATTGGAGTGGTACATGTAGCTAGATCAAAAAAAAGTTCAAAAAGTGAAGGTATTACGTTGATGCTTTCATGAAAATGCACAACTTCAACTTTTAAACTTTCCCTACCAAAAATCTATTGGAAATTGTGCCCTAAGGGCCAATCATTGTCTTTGAACATTATTATTTTAATGAAATTTCTCCATCCTGTTATCATATTATTTGCATGTTAACTGTGATAATTGTATCCTTGGATGATTCATAAAGATTGTCCTAAAATGTCCCTGGTCAGTCATCTATGCGGGAGCAGAGATGAAACAAGATCAGTATGACTTTGATAAGATATGGAGATACGAATCAAAGTCTTAGGCACTTGTAAGAGTACAAGGTGCTGGACCGACCCACTATGAGAAAGCTACATGGATCAAGTCATAAGCTTTTCTCATGTATAACCACGCCACAATGCCCTTAGACCTGAGGTCATCATGGATTCCTACATGAGAGTTTAAGCTTTGAACTAGTCAAAAGTCACTTTTGACCGGGTGATGATAAAGGCTACGATCGGGCTTGGTGGTTTTTCATGCAGAGGAATATGAATGATCAAGATGGAATTTGTCCCTCACATTAGTAGAGAGATATTACTGAGTCCCTCGATGAGTGAGTCTGAGAAATGTATGGCCATACTATGATGAAAGGAGTTTCTGTCTCTGTTATCAGGCTACTCAGGAATCGAGAAAGTAATGGTCAGGAACAAGAGGATGACATTATACATGCCTTATCCTTGATCGATATATCATGTGACAAAAGGGACGTGACATGGTTGTATGACAAGTTGCATCGTGATAACGATCCTCATATGAATTGGATAGTTGTATGTCTTGCTAGAGGCCGCTTGCGACTTTTGGGTTAGTATAGTTATTGGCTCACTGCCAACTTCATATGGGCCTACAGGGTTGCACACAAGAATGGCCCAACGCGAGATAATGTTTAATTTAGGGTGGACGAATTTTATATATTTATATATATATAATATAAAATTCATTAATAATATTATATAGATATATATATTTTCAAAATATATATCTTATATGTGTGTGTGTGTGTGTGTGTGTGTATTATATTATATTATATTATTATATTGTGTTAGTTTTAAATTTAAGTTATTAAGATATATTAAATTTAATAACTAACATGATAGAGATATAGTATCTCAGATTTAATTTATGAAAATAAATTAAATCTAATGGCTCTTTATTTGGATTAAATAAATAGGTTAAATTAAAACTGTTGGACAGATTTAATTTAAACTGAATTTACTTAATTAGCTCATCAAGATAAACATGATAGAGATATAGTATCTGATATTTAATTTATGAAGATAAATTAAATCTAATGGCTCTTTATTTGGATTAAATAAATAGGTTAAATTAAAACTGTTGGACAGATTTAATTTAAACTGAATTTATTTAATTAGCTCATCAAGATAATTAATAGTTAATTAATTTCAAAATTAATGATGATTAATTTTGAAATTTGAAAATAGTCCTCATAGGTTATAAACTTGATAGAGCAGATATATTGATACGCACATGAGAATTGAGAGCCGTAAGTGAAACCCTAGGAGACATTAGAGGCGCTAGTACGCAGTCTCGATTGGAGAGCATTCGTGTAGATACCGGTAGAGGGAGCAGACCTGACGTGTTGGCTCCTAGAGATCATGAAAACTCTGAATCATCAAAAGGTATGAATCCTTCCAACTTGGTTTAAACGTCGTTGATAGATCCTCGATTAGGATCGGTGAAATTTTTTTTTTTAAAATTCTTCCGCTATGCCTACCGATCCTAACAGTGGCATCAGAGCCAAATCAATTGTGCGTTTAAATTGAGTTTATGATTCTTATACATGTGATATATATGGGATGTGTACGTATGTTTATAAGAAACACTCGAATATGCATGTGATTTGGTTAATATGAAACGAAATTATTTAGAAAGATGTGATCTTGTAATTCCGTTGATTTGCATTTTCATTTAAATTGTTTCTTGAAATTGTTTCGTTTTCGGTTTTGAAACATGTATGTGATTCTCGTTTTGGAACAAGCATGAAATCGATTCCGAACATGTATATCTTGAAACATGTATGTGATTTTCGTTTTGAACACGCATGAAATTGGGTAGGGTACCTGAGATCGTAATTGGCGGCAATCAAATCGGGTCTAGGTTCAGATATCTATTCGGGTAATAGGGATCCAAACTATGGGGAAGACAATTTGGATCAGAAGCGTTCTAAGCCATTGTTTTTCGTTTTGAAAAATTGGGTCTGAAGCGTTCTGGGCCAATCATTCGTAGTTAGCAGGACCACCGTGACTACCTCTATATAACGCAATATAATCTGATCACGACATTTATTGCTTTTCATATTGTATGAATTCTTGTTGTGGTTTATTATTTATTCTTGTTTGGGTATGGTGAACAACATGGCTTTAGAATTTTACAAAGGTTGTAATATTTAAATACGGCCTGCGTGCCGTGCCTTTCTCTAAATACTCTCGATGCACATTCTCTTCTCATCTCACTCCCCTCGAATGTTTAAACGAGGTTTCTCTCAATGTATTTCTTTTCTTATTTAGAGAAGTCCTCTCATTGGCTTGGGAGGATTTTAGGTTAGGTAAGCCATGTTGTGTCACATTTAAATTATGCTTTTGATTAGATCATTGCATGAATACTTTTGCATTTATATGCATTTATCTGTATGAGATACGACCACGATTGCATCCATATAAACAAAACTAATTAATTAAGCCATCTGAATCAAATCTTAAGTCATAATGCCGTCAATTAATGAATACTTGTCAAAACCTAGATCGCTCAATTATGGAAACCACCAAAGTGGATGCACTTAAGTTATCTTGATGAGACAAGCTTGAGTAATGGTGCTGCTCATAATATTCATTATTGTTTCGACTTAATTGAGATTAACAAAACGGTTTTGAATCTCAAGGCATTAGATGGGGTTAAACATGCCGGATCATATGATGATTAAATCCCATAAAGATCTAAGAGTTACATGTGATGTAATTGGTAAATAGGTTACCTACCTAAATAACTTAAATTTAAGTGTCTTGCCAAAGCGGACTTAAGTTTAAGCCAAATATGGATCTTAGCCTACTAATTATTATATTGAGGGTTGTTAATTTAGTGGGAGATTACTAACTAACTTCGCATATTTTAATTGTATAATCATGTCAACTAGTAATACTGCTACACTTTCGTTATGATTGGTCCTTGAGAAGGACAAACTCAATGGGACAAACTTTCTTGACTGGTTCAGGAACTTGAGAATTGTTCTTCAGCAGGAAAGAAAGGCTTATGTCCTAGATCAACCCATTCCTGAGGAGCCTGCAGCCAATGCTCCAAGAGCTCAGAGAGATGTTTACATAAAGCATAAGGATGACTCTATGGATGTAGGTTGCCTGATGCTTGCCATTATGGTTCCAGAGCTCCAAAGAGATCTAGAACTCATGGAGGCTCATGAGATGATTGTACATCTTAAGGAAATGTTCCAACAACAAGCAAGGTAAGAAAGGTATGAGACTACAAAGGCCTTACATTCCTGCAAAATAGCTGAAGGTGCATTAGTTAGTACTCATGTGTTAAAGATAAAAGGCTATATTGATCACCTTGAGAGGCTTGGATTTCCCATGAGCCAGGAGTTAGCTACGGATTGGATCCTCAACTCACTCCCAGAGAGTTATGACCATTTTGTTATGAACAACAACATGAACAACATGGAGAAATCAATTTCTGAGCTGCATGGGATACTCAAAACTGCTAAGCAAAGCATTAAGAAAAAGCCTAGCACAGTTTTGATGGTTCAGAAAGGAAAGGGTATGAAAAAGAAAGGGAAGGGCAAATGGAAGGGTAATGGCTCAGGTGGCAAGACCAAAGCGTCAAACAAGCCCGAAACCAAGCCTGCACCCAAGAAGGCAAAGCCTCCAAAGGAAGAAGTCTGCTACTTCTGCAATGAACCCGGTCATTGGAAGAGGAATTGCAAACTCTACCTGAAAGATCTGAAAAAGAACAAGAAGGATAGCGACGCTATCGCTTCAGGTATTTATATTATAGACATTCATTTTTCTACTTCCTTTATATGGGTATTAAATACTGCATGTGGTTCTCACATTTGTACAAATGTGCAGGGTCTAAAGGACAGTAGAAAGCTGAAAAAGGGCGAGGTGGACCTACAAGTTGGAAACAGAGCAAGAGTTGCTGCTTTAGCCGTAGGCACTTATGAATTAGTTCTGCCCAGTGGGCTTTTGTTAGTTTTGAACAATTGCTATTATATTCCTGGTTTGAGTAGTAACATTGTTTCTCTTTCTTATTTGGATAAGGAAGGTTATACTTCCATTACTAGAAATGGTAAATGTTCTATTTATCGTAATGACATTTTCTATGCTGATGGTGATTTGCATGTTGGTCATTATATATTAAATTTGGAACATCCTAATAATGGGAATATCTATAACGTAACTACTAAGAGGATAAAATCAAATGATTTTAATCCGACCTACCTATGGCATTGTCGTCTAGGCCATATAAATGAGAAACACATTTCTAAACTCCATCAAGATGGATTTCAAAACTCATTTGATTTTGAATCATATGATACATGCAAATCTTGCTTATTAGGAAAGATGACAAAGTCACCTTTTACTAGGCACAGTGAAAGGGCTATTGAATTATTAGGCCTCATACATACAGATGTATGTGGACCATTAAATATAGATGCCAGAGGAGTTTATGTCTACTTCATTACATTTATAGATGACTTTAGTAGATATGGCTATATCTATCTAATGAAATATAAATCTGAATCTTTTGAAATGTTCAAAATATTCTAAAATGAAGTACAAAACCAACTTGGTAAAGCACTTCGATCTAATCGAGGTGGTGAATATTTGAGCCAAGAATTCATTGACTATCTTAGGAGTTGTGGGATAATCTCACAATTGACTCCTCCAGAAACACCACAATGGAATGGCGTTTTTAAACTGAGGAATCGAACACTATTAGATATGGTTTGATCTATGATGAGTCAAACAGATCTTCCACCGTCCTTTTGGGGACATAGACAGCTGCATTCACACTAAATCGTGTTCCATCTAAGGCAATTAAAAAGACACCATATGAGATATGGACTGGAAAGAAACTAAGTTTATCTTTACTCAAGATCTGGGGATGTGAGGTATATGTTAAGCAACAAGCCTCTGATAAATTAGCACCGAGATCCACAAAGTGCCTTTTTGTGGCGTATCCTAAAGAAATGAAAGGATACTATGTCTACAATCCCACCGATAATAAAGTGTTTGTTATTCGAAATGGCAAGTTTCTAGAAAGAGAGTTTGTCTCTAAAACAACCAGTGGAAGCAACGTACATCTCGAAGAAATTCGAGAGCCACAAGATGGTACAGAACCACAGATGGAAATTAGAGAAGACTCACAACAAGTTGCTGAGCCTCCTCAAGTAATACAAGGTACACGAAGATCTGATAGGACACGGTATCAGCCTCAGAGATATGGATTTTTGATTACTGAAGGCCGTGATGTGTTGCTCATTGAGCAAAATGAGCCCACCACCTATCGAGAAGCCACAGTGGGACCAAACTCTGAGAAATGGCTAAATGCCATGAAGTTGAAATGCAATCCATGTACGATAATCAGGTATGGACCTTAATCGATCAACCTGAAGGTGTAAAAACCATTGGGTGCAAATGGGTTTTCAAGGAGAAAACTGACATGGATGGCAATGTAAATGTTTTCAAGGCACGACTGGTTGCAAAAGGATTCACTCAAACTCATGGAGTAGACTATGATGAAACCTTTTCCCCGGTTGCAATGGCCAAATCAATCAGAATCCTTCTTGCCATTGCAATATATTATGACTATGAAATATGACAGATGGATGTCAAAACAGCCTTCCTTAATGGAAAGCTGCTTGAGGATGTGTATATGACACAACCTGAAGGTTTTGTGCATCTAGAGGACTCTGGTAAAATTTGCAAGCTTCAAAGATCCATTTATGGATTGAAGCAAGCATCTCGGAGCTGGAATCATCGTTTTGATGAAGTAGTCAAAGAGTTTGGATTCATTCAAAACATCGATGAACATTGTGTTTACAAGAAGGTTAGTGGGAGCATAGTTGTACTTCTAATGCTTTATGTAGATGACATCCTACTCATTGGGAATGATATTCCTACCTTGCAGAGTGTCAAGTCTTGGTTAGGAAAGTCCTTTTCAATGAAAGACTTAGGTGAGGCCACCTATATCCTAGGGATTAGGATCTATAGGGATAGATCCAAAAGACTAATAGGCCTAAGTCAGAGCACATATATAGACAAGATACTGCATAGGTTCAGTATGCATGATTCAAAAAGGGGTTACATGCCCATGTCTCATGGCATCCATCTTAGCAAGGATCTGTGTCCTAGTACTCCTGATCAGCGAGATCGCATGAGTAAGGTTCCATATGCCTCAGCCATTGGATCCATCATGTATGCCATGTTATGTACTCGACCGGATGTCTCGTTTGCCTTAAGTATGACCAGCAGATACCAACAAGATCCTGGTGAGGGTCATTGGACTGCCATCAAGAATATCCTAAAGTACTTAAGAAGGACTAAGGACTTATTTTTTGTTTATGGTGGATTGGATGATGAGCTCTGCGTAACCGGTTACACAGATGCAAGTTTCCAAACTGACCAAGACGACCTTAAATCACAATCTGGATATGTATTCCTCCTGAATGGTGGAGCAGTAAGATGGAAGAGCTCTAAGCAGAGCACTATAGCAGATTCTGCAACAGAAGCTGAGTATATAGCAGTATCAAATGCAGCTAAAGAAGCCATTTCGATCAGAAAGTTCATTACTGAACTAGGGTGATGCCTACCATCTCAAATCCAATAGATTTATTCTGTGACAATAGCGGTGCTATTGCAAAGGCTAAGGAACCTAGGTCACATCAAAGGACCAAGCATATACTTAGGTAATTTCATCTTATTAGAGAAATCAGTGATAGAGGTGATATAAAGATATGCAAAGTAGTAGGAGAAGATAATGTTGCTGATCCTCTTACTAAGCCACTTGCACAGGCAAAGCATGAGCGTCATGTTAAGGCAATGGGAATTAGGCAAATTAATGATTGCACCTAGGGCAAGTGGGACGATGTTGGAAATTGTGCCTTAAGGGCCAATCATTGTACTTTGAACATTATTAATGAAATTTTTCCATTCTGTTATCATATTATTTGCATGTTAACTGAGATAATTGTATCCTTGGATGATTCATAAAGATTGTCCTAAAATGTCCCTGATCAGTCATCTATACGAGAGCAGAGATGAAACAAGATCAGTATGACTTTGATAAGTTATGGAGATACGAATCAAAGTCTTAGGCACTTGTAAGAGTACAAGGTGCTGGACCGACCCACTATGAGAAAGCTATATGGATCAAGTCATAAGCTTTTTTTATGTATAACCACACCACAATGCCCTTAGACCTGAGGTCATCATGGATTCCTACATGAGAGTTGCTAAGTTTTGAACTAGTCAAAAGTCACTTTTGACCGAGTGATGATAAAGGCTACGATCGGGCTTGGTGGTTTTTCATACAGAGGAATATGAATGATCAAGATGGAATTTATCCCTCACATTAGTAGAGAGATATTACTGGGCCCCTCGATGAGTGAGTCTGAGAAATGTATGGCCATACTATGATGAAAGGAGTTTCTGTCTCTGTTATCAGGCTACTCAGGAATCGAGAAAGTAATGGCCAGGAACAAGAGGATGACATTATCCATGCCTTATCCTTGATCGATATATCATGTGACAATAGGGACGTGACATGGTTGTATGATAGGTTGCATCGTGATAACGATCCTCATATGAATTGGGTAGTCATAATGTCTTGCTAGAGGCCGCTTGCGACTTTTGGGTTAGTATAGTTATTGGCCCACTGCCAACTTCATATGGGCCTACAGGGTCACACACAAGAATGGCCCAACGCGAGATAATGTTTAATTTAGGGTGAACGAATTTTATATTTATATATATATATATATAATATAAAATTCATTAATAATATTATATAGATATATATATTTTTGAAATATATATCTTATATATATACGTGTGTGTGTGTGTGTGTGTTTGTGTGTGTGTATGTGTGTCTATATTATATGATATTATTATATTGTGTTAGTTTCAAATTTAATTTATTAAGATATATTAAATTTAATAACTAACATGATAGAGATATAGTATCTCAGATTTAATTTATAAAGATAAATTAAATCTAATGGCTCTTTATTTGGATAAAATAAATAAGTTAAATTAAAACTGTTGGACAGATTTAATTTAAATTGAATTTATTTAATTAGCTCATCAAGATAAACATGATAGAGATATAGTATCTCATATTTAATTTATGAAGATAAATTAAATCTAATGGCTCTTTATTTGGATTAAATAAATAGGTTAAATTAAAACTGTTGGACAGATTTAATTTAAACTGAATTTATTTAATTAGCTCATCAAGATAATTAATAGTTAATTAATTTCAAAATTAATGATGATTAATTTTAAAATTTGAAAATAGCCCTCATAGGTTATAAACTTGATAGATCAGATATATTGATACGCATATGAGAATTGAGAACCGCAAGTGAAACCCTAGGAGACATTAGAGGCGCTAGCACGCAGTTTCGATTGGAGAGCATTCGTGTAGATACCGATAGAGGGAGCAGACCTGACGTGTTGGCTCCTAGAGATCGTAAAAACTCTGAATCATCAAAAGGTATGAATCCTTCCAACTTGGTTTAAACGTCGTTGATAGATCCTCGATTAGGATCAGTGAAATTTTTTTTTTTAAATTCTTCCGCTGTGCCTACCATTCCTAACAAAATCAATTAAAGGCGATGAACAGGGTCACAAAGAGTTTTAAAGGTTATGCTCAAAGATGGAGATTTGTCACCACACATGTTAAACCTCCCCTTATAAAGTCAAAGCTTTGCTCCTATTTCATTCATACTTTTTCGGATCCGTGTTATAAATATATGGAAGGCACACACATTACAAAATTTTCCAATCTAAGTAAGATTGGTGAGCAAATTGATGCCAATGTGAGTTATTAGAGGATTCCTCAAAATAAGATGGGAACACAATGGGAAGAAGAATAAAGTTGATGTCAGTTTGGTGCAAACCATGAGACAACCCTAAACAATACTGCTAGTTTCTAATCAAGGTGGGGGAAAGGGGTTTAGGTAAATGAGGAACAATTCAATGTCAAATAGACAAGGTTAAATTGCAAAATAGAGAAATTGGTAGCATAAAGATAATTTCTAGTGGCTAGACTTTGGTTTGATGAATTCTGAACTATATCACCAACTCTTAGAAGTTCAATTATTAGAACCATATACTTACAAGCAACCTTAACCACCTTACCCCACCTGGTATGACGCCAGCACCCAATGTGAATATCATATGGGCTTCTGGAGCACTCGATAGAGGATAGCTCTATATTCAAAAGGAATCTGTTAGACTTAGTTTATTCTAATAATATCCAAATAAAAAGAAGTGATGACTCCACCATCAACACAAGCACTACATTCAATAAAATTAACAAACTCAATCCAAGGATCCTATTGTTGCCACTTTGGTAAAGGATAGGTGTTGATGGTGCAGCTGTTACTTTTCTTCAATTAGATATGATTAGAATCAACGAAGCCCAACACATTCCTCTTAAATGTAGCGCAATCCTCTATTAAGTGCCTCGAGGCACCAATATGATATTCACATTGGGTGTTAGAGTCAGGAAAGATGGTAAAGACTGCTTGTAAGTATGCGACCCTTCTAATCGAGGTTCCGAGAGTTGGTGATACAATTCAGCAATCGTCATATCATAGTCTAACCATTGGTAATTATCTCTTTGCTGCCAATTTCTCTATCCTATAACTTGTCCTTGTTATTTGGTGTTGAATTGTTCCTTATTTGTCTAAACCCCTCTCCACTGACTTGATAGGAAAATGACAGTATTTACTTGGGCTATCTCATGGTATGGACGAAACTGACATCACTTTCCTTATTTATTAGAGCTATCTCATGGTTTGGATGAAACTGACATCACTTTCCTTCTTCTTCCCACTTTGTCCCTTTCTTATATTGCTTTTATTTTGAGTAGCATCAATTTTCTTACTAGTCATAATCGAACTAAAAGAGTTTGTGGCATGGTCCCTACCATATATTTATAATAAGGATCTTACAAAGCATGAATAAAATAGGAGCAAAGCTTTGACTCTATAAGGGGAGGTTGAACTCACAATTGTGCAACAACAAATTAAACCTCCATCTTTGAGCATAACTTTAAAAGATTCAGTGACTTCTTGTTCATCGCCTTTAATTATTTTCTAGTAAGGGCAATGCCAACTGAATCCCTCTACTTTATGATTTGTTCTTCATTTAACTGCATGTACCACTCTAATGCCTATCCCTTCAGGCAATCATGAAAGAACTAAAGTAAAAAGGTTTCATCTTGAGAACACACAAACATCTTGGTACAATAAGTTTTGTAGTGGTATATCAGATTTTTGTGTCATTGTACTTGTTAAAATCAAGCATCTTGAATTTCTTGAGGATTGTGACGTGTGGTGTCACACATAATTCCTTTAAATCCAATGAACCCTAAGTGCTTCATCCCTAGAGGGCCTTAAATGGATCTTTCATTTCATCCAAATCTTCCTTCCATTCTTCCTTCTTTTCAAGTGACGAGGAAGGAATGTGGAGGTTTATGCTTGGTCATCACCTAGTTTCTCTTCCTTGGCATTTGAGCTTTAAGCATTCTGAGGTTAATTCTGAGCCACCTCTACCAGTTTTTCTTTCTTGCCACTATCTGGCGGTGTTCCAAACTCCTCATTGTTGTTGGCCTTGAAGGCCATAGTTAGAGTGGTCATCATATCTTTCATATATCTAATTTCATTTCCACATATAACATTGGCTGGCTTAAAAAGGATTCAGCTTTTTTCAAATTGGCTACCATTTGGTCACTATAAGAACATTGTTATAAGAATGTGCAGGGGTGCCTAGTTTGGACGCTTGGATTGAGCAATATTTTATCACCAGCTAGAAAAGGAAAAAATGAAGTTAGTTCATTGGGGCTTATATCGTTTTGGGCATTGGCTAGTTATCCCACATTGTGTTGGCATCACTACTACAGAAATCGCAATATATGACAGTTATTAATTGCCATACATAACGATTCCAAACCATCATATATGCGGGCGCTATAAAAGCTCAGTACAAATACATTATGGTTCTAAATTGTGATTTATTCTATATCTATTATAACAGTTTTATTATAACACCCATTATGTATTGAGATGTGGTGAGGCTATGCTATGCATAATACTGTCATAATAAGTAACAGTCTAAAGTAAACCACTGTTATAAAACTTTGTAACATAAATAACAGTTCTTTCAAAATAACCGTTATATAAAATTGTAGCATACATAATGATTGCTATATAGCACTGTTATTTATTTGCTATAAATGCTAACAAGTTTAACAAAACAACCATCATATATATAGTGTATAAATAAATAATGGTTGTTATTTAATAACCGTTAACTTTTGATTCAATTTTTTGTTTTAAAAAAATTAAGGATTCTCCTTTCGCCCACTCATGCAGAACAAAATTATACACAAATTTGTATATTACAAAAGCTCACACATCAAGTATAGCCATGCAATTTGGGATGAATCAACATATTCTCGGCTTTGTGGCTAGACTCAATGGAACTCCCTACTATAAAAGGCTCAAGGGGTATGCAGCATTGAGCAAGACTTGATAGAGAAAGATGGGTTAGATCTATATTGTGCTATCTGGTCCTTCTCGTTAGGAAGCATATGGTGCTCTACATATCTAATTTCTCCTTCTCTATCAAGTCTTGTTCGAGGCCGCATACCCCTTAAGCCCTTTAGGGTAGGGAGTTCCATTAAGCCCAACTATAAAGCCAAAAATGTCTTGATCCATCCTGAATTGCATGGTCATACTAGATGTATGAGCTTCTATTCTATGATACAGTCAAATCCTACAAGCAAAGCTAAAGCAAAAAATCTATATATATATATATATAATATCTTTTTTTTTCTTAGATGTTATGACAATAAGGCAGTCTGGCCAAGCAACAAGTTCAAGCATACATCACACAGTTCCTCCTACGAACATTCTATGGCGAACAATGGAAGAGCTAACTTGGATCGATGTCAGCCTTTAGCTCTCTAAGCTAGCATGATTATGAGGGAGAGGCAAGTTGTGAATCGTGTTATATCCTCTATAGGTTATAGATATAGCCTGTAGAGACGGTTGTAAATCATGTTCTCCCCCTATAAGTTATACATGTGGCCTGTAGCAACCATATATCGCTTGGGGTTATCTTCCACGCACTCAACATAGTAAAATCTTTGTAAATCTTGAATGATTTCCTGTAAAAGGATAGGAACCTTTGATCAGAGATTTTTCAAGGAAAAAAACATGAGCATGACTTAGGTCAAAACCTAGATACAAAATATAAAGTGAATAATAATGGAGAATGCAGAATACAAAAGGGAAGTCATTCCTCCATATGATTAGAACAGACCACATAAAGAAATGTGACCTAGCTAAGGCTGAAGAATGAAAACACGAGTAATTAAAGAAAACACATGTTAAGGCTTGTGCAGCAACTCGAACACTTGTCGTTGAGAAGCACAGAGAAGGCTTTGTGGATGGTATAGTTCAACTAAAAATGACGGTCGACGGATGAAAAAGATGACCGGGAAAAACTACTAGAGTAGTGGGATTCTGAGGTTGGTAAGTTGGGGGTTTACATTTGACCTAAGAGGCTAAGACGAGTATTCTAATGAATGAAATAAAAAAGTAGAGAGACATTTAAATAGAAGGAAAAGTTTAACATTATAATAGTTCAAATATAACACCCATAATGTATTGCTCCGTTATTACATATATAACAGTTATTGTAAGAAACCCTTAGGTAATTTCAAAACATATATTATGCTTTCTAGCTAATAACCATTAAATATTTGCAACATTTTTTTTAAAAAAAAATTAGGGGGTACTGCTATAAATTTCCACCTGCTTTCATAAACAACACATAAATAAAAAATAATACAATAGACTATCCATAAAAACACAGAAATTAACCCAGCTTAACAGCTAGAAAACAACAATACATATTCAAAACACAAAAAGTAAGTGCCTCTTTTTCTTTTCCTAGTCTTAGCTTTTTGTAAGTCACTTTTTTTAGCTTGAATTCTTCTCTTATCAAGTAATAGTTTTCTCTCTTCAAAACCCAAATGCCTTCATTATGATCGTATAAAGCATCTTCTTCATCAAAATTTAATGGTTCAAGTGACCTCCCCTTGAATGGATCACCCTCAACTCCATCACCCATCTCCTCATCAATCACTTTATTTGTCAATAAAATAATAGACTATCCATGTTTAGAAGGATCATGGACGTAGAACACTTGTTTAGCTGAAAAGCTAAAATAAAATACTCTTCTTTATACCTTTCCTTATTCAAATTCAATTGTATCAAGGCTAAGTCATCAATTCTCAAGCTGTGATTATTGTCAACCCACATGCAACCAAAAATGGGAACCTAGAAGCTGATATAATCTAACTCCCAGATGTCCTCAATCGCCCCAAAGTATCACATCTTCGCATAGATATGATTTCTATCTTTAGAACTCAATACATGCATGGTGTTAGCTATACGAGTTACACTACTAGTTTTCATTTTGCTTCAATCATCTTGCTCTTTGGTGTAGAAAGTGAACCCATTATGTAGCTTGCATAATATATTACTTGATTGCTTAGACTATATGCTTAGAACTTCAATTGGCTAGAAATTGATTTAGGATCAGCTATATACTCATGACGGACTTGATCTTTAAACCATGTTGTTGAGTACACCATCTTTCTCCTGTGTAAGCATTTTCCATCTGAATTTGATGTATATGGTTGCGCACATACTCATCAACCTCATCAGGGTTATGTAGCATATATAGGTGTGCTTGCTCTAATTATTGGTCTGAGATGGTTATAACTTTTCTGCCCATGATCCCTTCCCTATCAGTCCTTCTTCCCTTATTTCGAGACAAAGGAAGCCCAATATTGCTTGCATGCTTTAAGTATGTGGCAAAAAATTTAGCAGCTTCTTCATAGATATATCTTTCAACAATGCAAGCCTTTGGACAACTTTAATTTTTTACAAACTCTTTCATTATCTTTGTGAAACATTCAATCGGGTACATCCACCTTAAATAGATTGAGCCACAAAGTTGTACCTCTTTAACCAAATGAGCTTTCAGGTGGATCATGATGTTAAAGAATGCCAGAGGAAAATATATCTCAAGCTCACACAATGTGTGTACGATTCGGTTTTGCAACCTCATAAATTTTTTAGGGTATATCACTTTATTGGAAAGTGACTTAAAGAAGAAACAGAACTTGATAATTGCAGCTCGCACCTCATAAAGCAAGATACCTTGTATAGCCAGTAGAATCAAGTTCTTTATGAAGATATGGCAATCATGAGATTTTAATCCTATCAATTTCAAGTCCTTCACTCGCATGAGTCTTCTGATATTTGAAGAGTAACACTCTGGCACCTTGACTGAAGCAATGAACTAACAAAAACTACTTTTTCTTCCTTTGATAGTGTGTAAGCCGTGGGGTGAAGAAATGTACAGTTTTCCTTCTCCTCTAGTGCTAATTCTTCCCTTATTCCTATATCAACCATGTCTAGTCTAGCAATTATGTCATCTTTAGTCTTCCCTGGCATATGGAGTAATGTGCCAATAATACTTTCGTACATATTTTTCTTAATGTGCATAACATCAAGAAAATGTCTCACATCTAGGGTCCTCCAATAAGGCAACTGAAAGAAAATGGACCTCTTCTTCCACCCTGCTTGTCTCGACATCCTTTGCAAAAATTTTACTAAATAACCATTTTATATCTTTCAACTTTTGATATATATGTTCACTGATTAAAGGTTGGGTGCCCTACCCTCTTCTGATTTCCCATTGAAATATTGTTTAAACACTAGTAAAGTTGCTCCCGAAGCATCTATCTTTGATGTTCCATTTAGGAATTCTTTATATCATTCTTCAATCTAATTGAATGTGTGCCCTCTTCATAAATTAGACGTCCAAGTTGGCCTTTAATATTGTATCCTGATAAATTACCATATACATGAAAGTCATTTATAGTGCCAAAGAGCAAGGCTCTCAAGTTGAACATTTCTTCCTTGTAGCATCATACACCATGACCCTATCATCCCACAAGTGCTTCAAGTCTTCAATTAGGGGAGCAAAGTAGACATCTATGTCATTCCCGAGTTGCTTGGACCCCGAGATTAGCTTAGACAATATAAAGTACTTACAATTCATGCAAAGCCATAGAGGAAGATTATATATAAACAATATTACCAGCCATGTGCTGTGGGTACTGCTTTACATCCCAAATGGATTCATCCCATCAGTAGCCAATACAAGGCATAGGTTCATATCATCTTTAGTGAATTCGTGGTGGTTCATATCAAACTTCTTCCATTCTAGAGAATTAGTAGGATGTCGAAGCATGTCGTCACCTATCCTTTCATTTGCATGCCACCTTAAATTTTTTGCATCATCAGAATTACTATACAAACATTTAAATCTTGGTATAATGGGGAAATACAATAATGTCTTATTCAGGCTCTTCACATTCTGTTGGTAGCGTGGCTCCTCACACATAGGATAATGTGTTAGCGATGTATATTCATTCTTGAATAAGACACAATTATCAGGTCAAGCATTTATCTTCTTGTAGCTAAGGTCGACGAAGCGCAACATCTTCTTTTACGTTATATGTTTTGGGTGGAAGCCACTTTTGGTTGGTAGCATTTTATTCAAAGCCTCGAGCAATTTTGTGAAGCTCATATCAAACCACCTATTTCTCGCCTTCAAGTTGTACAACATCAACATAGTCCTCAATAATGTAAACTCAGTGCACCCCTCATACAATGGCTTTATCGCATCGCCCTTCAAATTTTCCATCATTTTAGGACAATCCCATAAGTCCTCTTCTAATGCCTTGGCCATATCATTAAGATGATTGGTGTCAAATGCACTTGTGTTGAAAATCAAGTGATGCATAACTTTCATTAATTCAACCACCCCACTAATTGTCTCCTCATACCTTGTCCAACATGTATAAGTAGTATCAATTCTATGAATAATTAAGAATGACATACAAGTTTCTTGATCACACAACTATACATTGTCACACTTTACATAGGGGACAAGAATCAAATTGTTGTTTGAGGGATTATGCGCAAATGCAAACTCAAGGAAATCTGTTGCCTCATCCCAGTAGTCTCTTGTTAGCTGATCGGCATACATTCATTGCTTATTCAAAGGCCCCATCTAGCATAAATCATGTAGAAAGAAAAACCCCAACCAAAAACTAATAATCATACATGCCCATAATTCACGAAAATGTATAATGAAAGAAAAACCACAAGCCTTGTGTCAACCCGGCCAAAAGTTGAAGAAAGAAAACTCTGAGGTTGAACGGATGCCTTTCTTAAAGTTGAAAGATCTAGAGCTTTTGATCGAGTGTGAAAATTAGGTGAGATTATTGTTGAACACTTTTTTAGAAAAGCCCTAGAAAGTGAAATTATGAAAACGCCCCCGAAACCCTAATTAAGGGCTGCCAAGGGCAAAATTGTCATTCGATAGTGATTTTGTGAAAACTGAGGTTAAAAATGAATTATACATGAGAAATTATGTAGGAATAGCCTGGGTCATAATTTTTGGTAAAGTGCAGTTGGACCGGGTCCCCAGGGGATTTTGGTAATTTTACAGTTTTAAGCAAAGATAACCAACACAATAAGTTTTGAATAATACATGAATGAGTAGTAATTCATTTATTGTAAATTTGGGATTTTAGGATCGGACAGTAGCCTAAACCGGATATAGAGTATTAGACCGATAGACAAGTAAAGGAAGGGCGATCCAGGTAGTGAACTTACCTCTCCGGCATGTATTTGATATTTGTGCTTGTGTGTTGATGCATGTGATTGCTTTTCTTGATTATGTAAATCATAAATGAATGAATAAAGCTCTATTTCTATTTATGCTATGACCATAAGTATGTTGTTTGAAATATTGAGCACACAAATATGTCATTGTATTAGCATGAGTTATGTAACTCAAGCATGTCATGCATTAAGCACTTATCTTGCATGTATATTGGTACTGTTTACTACTGAGATTCTCTCAAATCTCATCCTCCCCTACCAACATTTTAGACAGGTGAAGGTAAAGAAGAGAACTGCTTGAGAGAAATGCTGTAGTGGAACGAAGACGGAAGGATGTCTGCGTTTCATTGTAATGGGTTTAAACACCCTAGTAGCCCTGTACGGCTGCATGAATTGTAATTATTATGAACAATCCCTATGGGGAATTTATATAATTATGTACATATTATCAGTATATTTATGCTATTCTTGTGTACCCACCGAACTGCGCCTTGCTACTCTGGTCAATATCGATATTAAGTGATATGTAAGATGGGGTCTTACACTACTCGTCACCTGAGGAGTGGCCAGGATCATTGTCAGGATCATGGCCAATCTCATACTTGATGAGTAAGAAATTGGCCTTCCTGTTTATACTCGAGAGGTATAAAGAAAGCTTCCTCAAGGCATGGTCAATGTGTTCTGCATGCCGCAACATTGACTCCAATTGTGCAAGCATAGGATTTGGAGGAGGAGGCGGAGGCAGAGGAAGCTGATTTTGGGGAGGAGAAGCAGGATGTGGACGATGGGGAGGAGGAGAATGAGGAGGTGGAGGATGATGCAAAGAGCTTTCTGGCAATTCTTCCACGCGGCATTTCATCATTGCAATTGAGAGAACAAAAAAAGGAGGATGGTGAAGAAAATGTAGGAAGATAGTGTAAGTGCTCAATGTATGTAAAGAGCATACCAACTTGTAAACCTAAATTTTACCAGATCCTCATTGGCAACCACATCATAAGATAGAGAGAAAATGAAAGAATGAATGAACGAATGAAGAAAATGAATGAATTACTGAACGAACGAATAAAATGAATGAAAATAGGCTTTAATTAAGAAAATGAATATATAAAAACAAATAAAAAATTAAAAAGAAAGAAAAAGGATAATTAAAATATAAGTAAGGCCAAATTATTTTTAAATAATCAATTTAAATGAGCTTAACTCTCCAAACATAATTTCGCAATGTAGTTACTAAACTGTCACACCCAAAATTTGGTATCATATAAAGGGAGGAAAAAATGGGAGTTGCCACCAAATTTTTAAAAGGGAAAAAGATATTTAAATACCACTTGAACTTTAAAATTTCAAATTAGTTTTGTTGACAATAAGAGTAATAGGATTGACAAAAAGAATATGTGCCCATTTGGATTAACGGTGGAGAAGTAGCTTTTTTTTTTTTCATTTGACTTTTGAAAAAGTAAAGTAGGATTAAAAGTGAAAATGTAAATATGATTTGTGTTTGGATTAGCGGTGGCAAAAGTGACTTTTTTTTTTCTAACCTTGAACCTATTTGGATTAGAGTTTGAAAAGCCCGTTTAGATGCAAAATGACTGAAAAAGGCATGGATGATATTGAATATTACATACATACGATTCAATTTATTTAAAAAATAAAAAAATGTTGAAAATGTTTTCAACTCATATTCAATTGCTAGCAACATATCTTCAGGCAAGTATAATTGTTTTCCGATTTTCATATAGTTAAAAATAAGAGGCATACATTTAAAGAATTGCACCGGTTGAGATTGATTGCACTCGAGTTATTAAACAAATTTTATGTATTTTTTAGAAAGAAAGCCAATAAAACTTTATACCACTAGATCAATTATATATTTAGAAAGAAAATATAAATATTATATATATATATATATATATATATTGAGAGAGGGAGATGGGGGAGAGGGGCAAGAAGGAACCAGGAAAAAAATGAAGTAAAGCGGCATATAATGAGGAGTGGCGAATATGCATAACAAAATCAAAAATATAATAAACGTTTCCCATCTTTAAATTTTCATTTTTATGGTGGTCCCCACTTTCCTTTTCGTTTCTTCTCACGCCTCTCTCAGACTCTCACTGTCCCTTTTCCTACTTTATTCCTACGGCAGTGAGAAAAGCTACACGAATGAGCTTTAAAAACGGTGGTGCGATAGGCTAATGTGCTTTTTTAAACCAAACGTGCGGTGAGGCATTTGCACCGCTTTGCCAAACAGACCCTATAGCAATTGACAATTTAGGTCTTTGGGAAATCACTTATTTGAGATTTTAAAGTTCAGGTGGTATTTATTTATCTTTTTTCCTTTTTAAAATGAGGATAATTTTAGAAACCTCTTATAAAAAAAAATTGTTTTCAATAATTAAATAGGGTTCACAGGTCATAAAAATCATTTTGAAATCCTATTTTTTCATTTTTCCTAAAAAAACATAGAACTTTATTATTATGTTTTTTCCTGGTTTAATTTATAAAAGTGAGCTCAAAGTTTACATTAACACTAGGGGTTTGGATTGGAAATTCTCTACACCTCACATTGAACAAAAATGGACACAACGAAATTTCATCCAATCAATTAATAATAGGCTAATAAGAACAAGAAGCAATTGCATGACCCATATATCATCCAAGAAGCAAATACAAGATGGTGAAAAAAGGATCAAGAATGAAGTCAATAATTATATTCATGGTGGAACAACGTTGGTGACAAGAAACTAGTCAATATATAAACAAAATCCATGATGAAAGCATATTACCTCTCATGCTCTGAACTTCGCTACCAAAAAAAAAAAAAAAACAGAGATAAGTGAATTAAAAAGGCAAGTAATAAAACGAGAAGTAAGTGAATAAATATGCACCGTCCCAACTCCAAAGAGAGCACCCTCATTATGCAATACAAGATGAGTGACACAAATACTAAATTATTCCTACAGAATTAAAAAGCTGTAAATACAGAATTCAATTATAAGAAATCAACGCAATACAGAAAATTTTGGGGATTGAACAGATTCATAAAATAATATGAAGTAAATCCTTTTTTAATTAAAGGAAACTTTTCAACAATAACAAGGGTTAAGCAGCATCTTAAAGTATTATTTTCAAGCATATACATCATCCTAAAGTACTTTTTGTGCAATTTAATATTTAATTAACAATTTAAATAATTTAGGGTGCTAGATACACTTGAAAAAATACTTCAAGTATTGGATGCACCAAAAAAATAGTTTATGGTACTAGACGCTTTTGAAAAAAAGTACTTTAAGGTAATATGAGAACACACAAAAACTTTAGAGTGCTGAGTGCACCATAAAATACTCTAGGGTGTTGGATTCAATTAGAACATATTTCAGGGTGTTGAATGCACCTTAACGGTAATAACAAACACCCTAGCAAAAGTTTCAAAATGACCATACTTGAAAAGGTTGAATTATGCAGCAAACTATAAATAAACAATTTAACAACATAGAGAAAAAGAATCTATTTCAAGTATTCCAGTTAAAAAAACTATTGCACAAATCCAAAGAAATGCAGAATTGTATATTAACTATGGGAGTGAACAAATTGATATAAAGTAAAACCCTTCTCCAATACTCAATTCCATAATCCTTATAAGGAAATTTAATACTACTATTCTGTTAGAATAGCAACATTTCAAGATTTGTCATTCATACAGATAATGTAATTATATACCTTTACCTCCACCATAATGAGGAGCTGTGCCCAAATCTATCGTAATTGAATTATCTGAGTCTTTGATTTGTTATTAGCGCCTGAGATATTTCCTAGGCTTGGGCTTTCGGATCTTTTTTCAACCCGGACCTACAAAGTATGAAAATTTACAACGTAATGAGTGAAATCGACATGAAGAACTAATCTGAAACTTGAACGTTGTCATCAACATCGAGAAGAAGAAATGACCGTGGAAGAAAGAAGCCGATGAGTGTGTAAACATGAGCTTGAAACTGTTGTATTTCATTTTCTTCATGTTCATGTTGATACCTTTCGTCAACACTTGTGTCTTCCCCATAAAAATAGAATATACCCTGCTTTTAAAATTATACAGAAGACCTCTTTATTTTTTATTTTTTCACCCAAATTCTTGTGTATCTCGTCTCGCATATGCTTTCCGCATCATCTAGGCTTGTCTCATTAATGGACACATTTGTTTTTTAAATTTTCATGCTTTTTTTTTTCCTTTATGACAATTCATAATTCAGCACCCCTCAATGAGGTTTATTTGTATTTGAATTTTCGCTTTTTATTTTTTCATAATAATGACCCCAAATGACATGTTTTTTGATACACCCCCAAATGACATTTCATCTCCCATCAATCACCATTAATTTGTGATTTTCATTTTCATTTTTTATTTTAATGACTCAAATAACTTTACTTAATTTAGAACCAATCACCATCAATGATTTTTTTTAAAAAAAAATGAATTTCGTCAAGTCTCCTTGCAGACAATAAACCATATTTTCTAATCTTTTAAAGTCAAATCAGTAGTAAGATATTTCTCTCTCTCTCTCTCCCTCTCTTTATTTTTCAGTTTTTTACAACTTTTCCTAATTGGGAGACTAATCAGCAACAGTGACTTTTTTTTTTAAACTTTTATTGTCATCTAGGAAAAAATTTTCCACATCTCAGTTACAAGCCAATCACCAATGATATTTTTTATTAACCTCAATTACAAGCCAAATCACCATCAATGACATTTACTTATTTTTACCTCAATCGATAACCAATCTCCATCAATGCCATTTATTTTATTTTATTTCATTTTCTTGAGGAGATTTTTCCATTAAAGTTGTAAGAATCAAGGAAATTTTTGTTAATTTTATTGTCATTATTTAGTTGTGGGGCCTGACAAAATATGTTGTTCACAATGATACCTAAATTCTCATATCATTCAATTTATTCTTCATTTTCAAGTTATTAAGGAGCTGTTTGGTATGGGGAGAGCGGAGGGAAAGGGAGGGAGAATAAAAATTTTATGTTTTGAACTTCAAGATATTATAGTAGTGTTATAAAATTTTAATAAACAAAAAATATAACATAAAAGAGCATGAAAAATTAATTAAAAATTTTTAACCCACTTTTCAGTTTTTTTATATTTAACTCATCAAAATTATCCCTCCATCCCCTTCCACTCTCCTCCAAATCTCTCATACCAAACAAGCCTTAAGCATAAACAAACTGAAATTTGAAGAATAGATGCTTATCCCATTTCCTAATTATAAGACAAAGTTGACTTTTTTGGAGAAATTAAGGAAGTCAATTAAATCACTTTAGAATATTTATATTTATATTTTTTTTCTTCAAACTAATTAATTTGACTAATAAACTGATATATAATCTAAAGATACTAAAAATATAAATACTCTAAAGTGATTTAATTGGCTTCCTTAATTTCTCCAAAAAAGTCAACTTTATCTTATAATTAGGACCGGAGGGAGTAATATTTTTGGAGTAAGGAACATGCAGTTAGAAAAACAGCAAAGATGCCTAAGGGCCCGTTTGATACAATGGAATTGATTTTAATGGAGATGGAGATGCAAATAGATATAGCGATGGATATGGGGTTTAAAAGTTCGTTTGGTATGTCATAAAAATAAGACCTGATTTTTAAACAAAAAGACCAAAATGCCTATGTGATAATATTTTTTTAAAAAAAAACAATCTTTAGCCTTCGTCTCCTATAGCAAAAAGAACAACCTTCATCGATGAGTCACTAGTAGGACGAGGTGCCGCCAAAAGAGGCAGCAGCTGAAGGGGATAGTAAAGAGAGTGAGAGCATGGTGTCAGAAGAGCGAGAATCTTGCCGTGAAGAATCCAAATAAGATGAAGGATCCGATCATGGTGTCTAGAGACTCAGTGACGGGAGAGCATGGTGTCATGGTGTCGTAAGAACCGAAATCTTATTGAAACCATATCAAAAATTGAAGAATTCAATTCAGATGAAAGAGAAGGGGGTGACATTGATCTTGCGGTTTGAAGTGTCGAAAACATGAGGAGTTTAGGGGCGATGTTGATCTTGCCATCGATCTTATGTGGTTGAAGATGAAGGTTCATCAATGGAGGTTGAGGGAAGTGAGGAAGAAGATGAAGTCGGAGACACGTCTTCGTCAATGGAGGTTAGGGGAAGTTGAATGGGAATCTCACTGACAGTTGATGGGGAAGAAGGTTGTCGAGGTGGGTGGCGAGGATGGTCGTAGCCAATGAGTGGGTAGGGGTTGCAGGTGAGTGAGGGGCCAAAGCAAAGAGAGGACAATGGATGGAAATGGGAGGATGTAATTCTTGGGTTTTTTTATGTAACCCATTTTGATGGAATTGGGTCATTTTGGCTTCCACATGGAATTGGAAAATTTTCCAATTCCATCATAACAAACAAACCATATGATGAAATTGAGACCCAATTCCATTTCCATTACCCATAATTTCACCGTACCAAATGGGCCCTAAATCACTTACTTAGTGAGGATAAAGATTCTATAATTGAAAGCTGAAATAAAAGTTGAACAAGGACTCATCACATACATAAATTTTGGCTGCATGCCTACATCTAAACAACAACCTTTACTGCCAAGTGATGTCCATGCAAAAAATCTTGTGATATAAAAGCACTACAACACCCCTTGTCCTTAGGTTCAAATAGCAAAACGGTCGAACTCTCTCACAACATGGAGGCGGTTCAATCCTTGAGTTAGTCAAAGCGTTGAGGGAGGCATATTCACAACTTAGTGAAGCTGGGACCGAGATTAATGGGGTGCTTGCACATCCCTACCTGGGTCAAGCCCCAATGGATCATGAGTTAGTTTCCCTGCCCTTGGATCGTGGGTGAACCCAATCTCCTCCCTAAAATTTGTGTATAAAAAAAAGGCACTACAACAGGAAAAATAGAAAAATAAATAAATAACTACCCGTAGCGAGAAGACTTGTTATAATACAACAACCATATGTGAGCTTGAAGATGTGGCAACCCTTGTCTGCAAAGACCAACTCGATCTCTTTAGCACCGGCTGCAAGCATGGGGTCTGTTGTTTCCATCAAGGTTTGCATGGGATTCTAACCCACTGTCATTTTTTTTAAATATAGAATAAATTAATTCTAACCCACTTTCATTTTTTTTTTTTTTAAATATAGAATAAATTAATTTCAACCCATATTCTTTTCATGCAGAAAAGATATGATTCTAACCCAAAGAGAGAAATCCCTCCCATATGAACACTTGTATTTTGTTGATCTTGCCGAGTTTTCCCATAGCATGGAGGCAGAGGCGAACTTCTGTATCCTTGATAAACTTGCACCTATTAGCCAAGAAGCGGAATTTGATGAGGGGAGTTAGTTTATTTGGTCTGTTCTGTTCTAGCTTATGAGTTAATGAATTCATTTTTCGGTTTTCACTAATAAAAGGGAAATGCCTTGTATATATTGCAAAGGCTCTTTGTGATGCAGTCTCCTTCCATATCTCGCTTACTCCTGCAAATACGAAAGTGATCATTCGTATGTGGAGTGTTGACATGTTGCTACGTACCAACAATGTAATAAGACATAATATGCACAATATTTAGACAAAATACTGAATAAGTTGGTTAGCAGCAAATTAGGAAGCATAAGATCCTTTCGGCTTTTGTAAGGGATTCTAGGTCAATAAAAAGTTCACAATAACTCTTACATAAAGAATTGCCTCTCACTTCCTTCTGCCTCCAGACTTCAGATTGCTTAAATGAGTTGCTCCTAGCTACAGCTCCAATCCTAAATGTAGGACTTAGTTTGTAGTGCAACAAATACCTAAATTTTTTTATTTTTATACACTTTTTCAGACCTATTGCCAATATTAAGTAGCAGCCAAAAATTTGTATCCATTTTCCATGATCTTATGCATGGATCAGATATATCATGGCAATCACTCATTCTTAAAACCAACATTCTTAAGAACAAAAAGTTGGGCACCGAGGCTCTTGTTCCTGGTTCTCTTGTGCAATTTGCACTACAAACCAGGTTCTACATTTAGAACCAAAGGTAATATGTAGGATCATGCACTCATCATGCACCAGTTTCTCTTCACATACCAGGTCAAAATTCCAAATATGCAGAGCAGGACAGCAGAAAAATCTTCAACAGGCCCCAGATACAAATGTGAGATCCATATTACCATTATTTCTAAGCTTAATAGCTATCCAACTTGAGGGGAAAAACAACTAAAGACATTTCATTTTAGATTGATCCATGCTCTAAGCATACCATCTGTATAGGCGGGAAAAGTGTTTGAATAAATGACTACTTCGTCAGTTGCCATAGTGTCACTAGGAACATCAGCCCCATATTTTCTTTCAAAGGTACAGTCAACTATTTTAAACCCATAGACTCCTAGGCATTTTCTATCATGAACATATAGTAGTGAATATTTGTTAATATCAAATCTCCTTATTTGCCAATTATTACAGCCATCTTTCCAGTTCAACACCAAAAATTAATAACCACATATATGAAGTAATGACCCAATAAATTCATAAATTCATTAAAAATTACACACTAAATTGGTATAATTTTGCATTTGCAGATGCCACAATCTAAGCACAGATATCTTGGGAGAATAAGGTATCATGTAGTATTACCATACCTTTAATATTTGGTTTTGGGGCTGTGAAAAGAATTCTTTTGCTTTATGAGCCACCTCAGCCTCTAGAATTGCTTCCAAAACTATGTCAGATCCTTTCACATCAGCTGCCAAAACAATCATGTCATGGGTTGTTCAGTTCAAATATCAATCTATACCAAACAAGGGCACTTCTTCAACATAACTCCTCGTACCAAATTAGCAAAAAAAAAAAAAGGATATAGAAAGGAAAAGGAATGAGATAGACAGCCATAACTGGTCACATGATGATATTCATTCAAAAAGCCGCCATACATTTTTGAAGAACTTATACTTTTTTATATGCATTAACAACCAATATTCATAATTTGTAATTGCAAGCCAAATAAACCACAGGTAGCCAAATAAAAATGATGCAGAAGCCAACCATGTAGATGATAAGCAACAAGAAAACACAAATGGTAAATGATCATCACCGCCACGATTTGGTGAAAGTCCAGTATCTTCAGCAGATATTGGAATGACAGTAAGCTGCAGTTCATTGTCAATCTTCACTTCAGTATTACTGGTTGGCAGATTGTTCTTTATGGCAGGAGTCTCAGCCAATCTGGCATAGGTAGTTGCTTGGCAATGCATATTGCATGAATCTGAGGATGGCCGTGCAGAATCCTGAAAACAAACAGTACTTTGACTATGCATATTGCATGGATCTGAAGGCAGTGGAGCAGAATCCTGGAACGAGAGATCATGTGAGTATACTCAGATCCTAAAGTAGTATTCCCTCCGTTCCTTTTTATAAGATACAATTAACCAAATTATTATGTTCGAAAGTTTGGTTAAAATTAGTTGGGGACAATAACGATGTTCCAAAATATAACCTAGATGTCAAAAATACCATCAATAATGTGAAAGAAAGAATGTGTAGTGCAGAGAGAATGTGTGGAAATTAAATACAATGATATGGGTATTATGAGTAATTAAATGGGAAATCAACAAAAAAAATTTGAGACAACCTGTAAATGTCTGTTATAAAAAGGAACATGTCATACCCACAAATTGTCTCTTATAAAAAGGAACAGACATATATAGTTATTTGATGTTGGAAGATAAACCTTGGTAACAGTGGATGCTGAGTTATTCTCCTGACTATTGCTTTCTGGCTTCCTATTGTCTACACAAAATAAGGAGCATTACAGAATGGTACAGTCTCAGCAACCATGTCTGTAAAAATTTAGTACATTCAGCAATATGCTAAAATTATTTATCCAGATAATACCATCCGAGACAGATTTGAGATCAATATTATCCACAAGCCTCCGGGTCAAAGGACCAGGATTTATTATTGATATGCTTCGAATTTCATGCCGTATGGCATCTAGCTGGGCCATTGTATCCTGCAATTCCTTATGAACCTGAAAACATAACAAATGAACATTAAATAATTTGAATTCAGCAAAGA
This sequence comes from Inga oerstediana, assembly GCA_963210345.1. Classification (NCBI taxonomy): domain Eukaryota; kingdom Viridiplantae; phylum Streptophyta; class Magnoliopsida; order Fabales; family Fabaceae; genus Inga; species Inga oerstediana. The sequence goes on along the minus strand of OY723401.1, from coordinate 61,381,860 downwards.
ATACCATTGCCAAAAGTCAGTTTGAATAAAGGTGATCCTGATATGAAGATATGTTCCTTACTTTAATTTTTTTGTCTGAAATATTGATTGAAGATATTCAAATTGCATAACATGCATTCAATATGATAGGCTTTTTAATTGTTTTCATCTTTTTTCTTTTTTTAAAAAGAAAGGCTCCACCAAGGGGGTTTGGGAAAGGATATATGCACGCAATGCATGCAACCTAACCCCTGCAACAAGCATAGACATTATTTCCAAGATTTTAACTCATAACCTCCAGGTCACGTGCCAACAACCTTATAATTGCTCCAAGGCTCTCCCTCAATGAAACCATAAAATAAATAGCTAGAACTTCCAGTGCATAGAATAAGTCAGCCACAATTTCATTTATTTTTTCTTCCTATTCTCCCTATATATTTTTTTCTAAATTTTCTCTCCTGCGCCCCGAGCAACTAAGGGGGACACATTTATCATCTGATACATGATCAGGTAGTTTAAAAACAATAGATAAATTCAATCCACATTACACAGCCTTGGAGAAAAGGGATCACCTGGCGAGCTTGAGTTTGCTGCATAACAGAGTCAAACTGGCCACGAGCCAACTGCACATACCCAATAGATCGGCCAGCAAGCCTCCCTGCCATTCTAGCAATCTTTGGCAAATCCTTTGGGCCTGTTGTACATCATTAGGTGGATAAGTATCCTGAAATCCCACTAAGAAATAAATTTGACAAATGTCTGGTAGATAATAAGTACCGATCAGAGCAGCAGTAGCTCCAATCAACAGAAACAGCTCTCCATACGAAAGACCCAGCATTGCTTGTGGCACCTCAGCTCCTGCGAAGCAAGGAGTTGAAAACATAATGACACATGAGGTCAATCAAAATAGAATTACCACGCCTCCTAAAAAAGGAAAAGCAGGGTGGAGCTGCAGATTATCTAAATTGAAACCCCTTTTAGGTAAAGGATAATATTTCTCCTTAACTCTGGATAAAACCACCACTTCCCATTGGTCTCTTCTCCATGGTCTCTGAGAACCAAGGGATTGGTTTAAAAAATATAATTTAAAAAAAAATGTATAATAATATTCATACCCACACAAGAATTAATGTTTTACATATGCATGTCTTACAAAAATATTTACACTAACAGTCCAAACCATATATTGTGATACTTAAAGAGATACGTGCATTAAAATGCAAAAACTCAAAACCATGACATACAAAGCAATGTTAAAACATCCAAAGCTGAGCCAAATTCTTAATAGCTTTGAAAATTAAAGTGACAAGTCTGAGTGCAATTAAACTGGACAGCAGAAGAAAATAAACTGAATAAAATAATACATTAATCAGACAAGTCCGAATGCAATCAAAGCACAATACATCGAATAGCAGGAGAGACAAAATGAATAAAATAAAGTGAACACCAGCGAAGAGAACGGCTAAGAAAACTCACCGGACTGTGGAGAACGACGGTGAGGGCAAGGAGATCTTGGACAGAGGCCGAATTATCGAAGCAGCGGAACCTGAAGAGCTTAGACAAAGGCGGACGAGTTCGGAGCAGAATTGGGGTGTAGTTTACGAAATTAAGGCGCCGGCGAAGCGAAGGCAAGGAACATTAAGGGCCTGTTTGGTTGGAGGGAGGGGATGGGAGGGGATGAAAAATGACCCCCTCCCCTTGTTTGAGGAGGGAGGGGATGAAAAATGAGGACATTTTTCATCCCCTCCCATCCCCTCCCTCCTCAAACAAGGGGAGGGGGTCATTTTTCATCCCCTCCCTCCAACCAAACAGGCCCTTAATGTTCCTTGCCTTCGCTTCGCCGGCGCCTTAATTTCGTAAACTACACCCCAATTCTGCTCCGAACTCGTCCGCCTTTGTCTAAGCTCTTCAGGTTCCGCTGCTTCGATAATTCGGCCTCTGTCCAAGATCTCCTTGCCCTCACCGTCGTTCTCCACAGTCCGGTGAGTTTTCTTAGCCGTTCTCTTCGCTGGTGTTCACTTTATTTTATTCATTTTGTCTCTCCTGCTATTCGATGTATTGTGCTTTGATTGCATTCGGACTTGTCTGATTAATGTATTATTTTATTCAGTTTATTTTCTTCTGCTGTCCAGTTTAATTGCACTCAGACTTGTCACTTTAATTTTCAAAGCTATTAAGAATTTGGCTCAGCTTTGGATGTTTTAACCATTGTTATGAAAACCGGACCGGACCGGCCGGTTCGGACCGGAAACCGGCGAACCGGCCAACTGGCCGGTCCGGTTCAACCAGTGGACCGGCACTGTTCCGACCCGGTCTGACCCGGGGTTGACCCGGTCAACCCGGGGTGAACCGGTGCAACCCGGCCGGTTCACGGGTTGGCTCTTTTTTTTTTTTTTTTTTTTTAAAAAAAAAAACTTTGCTTTTTTAAGCTCCAAATGACATTTTTCTTATTTTTTTTTTCAGAAAAATTATTTTCCTAAAATTTTTTAATTTTCAATGAGTTTTAAAAGGATTATGGAATATTTTTGGCATTAGTTGAAGAAACATTCTTATGTACTTAACAATATTTTTGTGGGTATTAGGTTTAGAAGGTTATATTGGACTATTGGTTAGAAAAAAACTCTTATTTAGTTTTTTAAATGGTATGGATGAATATTTAAATTATATATATATTTTTAATTGACCCCGGTTTGACTACCGGTCTGACTCCCGGTTTGACTCCGGTCTGACCCACTGACCCTTGACCCAGTACCCTGACCGGTTCAGTGTCCGGTCCGGTTTTTAATACCTTGGTTTTAACATTGCTTTGTATGTCATGGTTTTGAGTTTTTGCATTTTAATGCACGTATCTCTTTAAGTATCACAATATATGGTTTGGACTGTTAGTGTAAATATTTTTGTAAGACATGCATATGTAAAACATTAATTCTTGTGTGGGTATGAATATTATTATACATTTTTTTTTAAATTATATTTTTTAAACCAATCCCTTGGTTCTCAGAGACCATGGAGAAGAGACCAATGGGAAGTGGTTCTATAAGTTGGAGATAAAAAATCTTCATATAAGATAGGAATCTGTTTTCTTTTTAGTTCTTAACAAAAGATGAAACTCTCCTGAAATCAATAATTAATCCAAGAACACAAAACATGTTTAAGTGAAGCTAAAGGAAAACCATAAACAAAGGAGAGCTAATAAGAAGGATGAGATCCATAACTAGTTACTTTGCAATGACAACACATAGGGGTTACATCTAAAAAAACAACAAAATGCCATAGGTTCAGAATTAATTTTGTGGAAGGATGACGTAGCTCATTTACTACGTAAAAGTGACAGCATCAAAGACCAACAAAATTAGCTATTAACTCACAATTCTAGTTCATCAATTTGTCCCCTTAATGTTCAGACCAAAAGAATTTCCAGAAATTTGTTTTTAAGGTTCTCTATAGTTTGTACAACTTGGCAATTTGTTAAATCTCCAAGACACACTCACAAAAGCACATTGGATTTTAAGTCTGGACACAGCACATGCAGTATCTTGTGTTGAAACTTGAAAAGAATTATACTTCTAACCACTTGAGCAGGAATCTTTGATAAAACTCCAAAGTCCAGAGATTATTTTGACTCAAAGCAATCCATGATAGTGAAGTAAGTCAATTTGATAATTGCAGTCACCTACTACTAACCTCTGTCATGTTATTAATTGAATCTTTAATATTTAGACAAGAAAGGCAACACGTTAGATACAATAGAAGGCTCCATCAACCAAGTACAAAGCTTTATATCATGTTTCCTTCATTTATTCTTCATGTAAAGTTCAAAGGGAAGAGAAGAAATCACAGATGAACTAGCCCTCGTTTTTTTTGCTTTCTTCTAAGCCCAAAGGGTCACTCTCATCTTAATCTCAAAATGAGAGGAAATATCAACAAGAAAACAATTCCAACCCAAAGCAAAAATGCTAACCAGACATTTGGTCATAAAGTACATGATCATCCAATTCTTGGGATCTAAAGAGCATAAAACAACTTCTTTAAACAGATGTTAGTCTTATACTAACAGCAAAACATCACCATGAATAACCAAGATGTCTGCAACCTCACACTATCCAACAGCTCAAAAACTATCTATCTCTCATGTTACCACAGCCGATCATAAAGTAACTTTTTGAGCCATCTCGTTCATACATTTTAGTAAGAAGTGTAGGGTATCAGACTAAACAATTATCAGGATCAAAGACCTTTAAACGTCAAATTACAAGTGTATAGCAACTAGTCAGAAGAAAATCTATCCAGTTTGTAGAGGTAAATCACAACTAATTATTCAAATAGTGAATGACATATGGTCAGCATACCAAGCTGAACTCTGTATCTTCAAAGCTATTTGACCAACAAAGTAAAATGGCTATAGTTGATCATCTTGACAATTCCATCATTTAAGAAATTGCTTTCCTTATTTAAAAAATTTTCAACGCAACGCAACTCAACTGAACTCAAATCCCTGTTTAAATAAAGGAAACAGCAAGACCATGAAGTTGAGATAAACTTATGATTAGTTAAACAAGCAGTCCACTTTGATAATCTTTGTCAATAAGTGAGGGAGGAGATGAAGCGGTGATGATGAGAGTAAGGCAGTGATATTAATAATGTAATATGGAGAGAGGTGTTGGTAGTGACAAGAGAAAGAGAAAGGACGCCATTGATGAAGAAGTGGAAGCTCTGAATCGTCTCCATCTCTCTCACTCTACTCCGTCCTTTTCTTCTTCCATTCCCATCTATCTCTGTTATCACTTCTCATTTGCTTCTTCTTCTTCATGCTATCCTAACTATTATCAATATGGCCTCACCACATAAACCAACTTTCATTTGTTCCCCTATAACCATGTCATCTTAATTTCTATCATCAAAACTCATGGTTGCAAAAAAAACAGAGAAGTTCAATAATCATTGATTACAGCAACGGTTAACAAATTGCCCTGAGAGAATATTCTATCGAGAATACATTGTGAATGAACACTTTTAAAAGAGATTCAGAGACATTACTATAATTTTGGGCTCAAGGACTTGATCATAACACAGTTAACGAAAAAAAGAAAAAGAGGAGACAATACCTCAAATTGGCAATTGTTCTTCGGGAAAAAAATCTGGGTGAAGATAATCGGTGCTGAGGCTGACTGAGTGACCGACGGTGAGGTTGACGGAGAGGAAGGGGACAAGTTTCCGGTGCTGATAGAGACTGTGCGCGATGGTGAGAGCCGATGAAAACCTTCCGGTGGTGAGGCTGATGGAGTCCGCGACTGTGTGGGCGGGGCTGAAGGCGACAGAGATAAAGGGGAAAGGCGGTCGGTGCTGACGCCGACGGAGTTGCCGACTGTGTGAGCGGCGGTGACGGACTGTGCAGGGCGACGGTTCAGAGTGATGGTCGCTGGTGAGGAAAAATCGAGAAGGGAGTGATTGTGAGAGGGATTAATTAGCTTAAAATCAGGATATTTTTGTCTGAAAAAATTTAAATCAAAGGTAATTTTGTCTTAATAATTTTGGAATCCAGGGATTGAAAACATAAAATCAAAGGGGAGGTGGCTTTGTAGCAATCCCTCTTTCGTGGCATTCCCAATCCCTGATTATTCATAATCCCTGGTACTTAACAATATATTTTGACTTAATCCCTCACTCAATCCCTATCCCTACCCCCTGTTACTTCGTACCAAACATAGCCTTAGAATTTAGGAATTAGGTTTAGACAATAGAGAAGAGGGGAGTGGCACTGGGTGGCGGATAGGTATTGTAGAATTTTTTTTTTTTTAATAAACTTTACAGGCTCAGGCCGGCCTGACAGGTCTGTCAATAGGCCTTGGCCTGGCCTGTTAAGGAAAATAGGCTTTTAAAGAGGCCTTGGCCTGGCTTTTTAGCCTGTCAGGCCAGGCCTGAACAGGCCTCTAACAGGCCAGGCCGTAGGCCCCTATCAGCCGGCCTGGCCTGTTTCCACCCCTAGGAGGGGCCCAAAAAAGGGCTCTAAATCCCTCCCACTCCCTCAAATTGATTCCCTCCAATTTGGGGGGTTTTGGAGGGAGCCCAAAATTTGTGACTATTTTGCTCCCATAGTCTTTTCATATTTCCAATTATATCCTATGAGTATTCAATAAAAATATAACTTCTTCTTCCTCACTAGCGGAAATATACATACTCAGATTTTCCTGGTGATAGATGATTTATCTGCTGCAGAAATTTTTTTTTTCTCTTGAGCTATTACGTTGTTTTAGAGTGTTTATTCTTGTTTAGTTCATGCTTCTCTAGTGCATGGTAGAGACACATGCTCATTTTTTTTCATTGCCATTTTGCATCTAATTAAACATTGCTACTTAGAAACAGTTTTTTTTTAAGTTTTTCTACCATTTTTTTTCAAGTCCTCTACATTTTTTTTTCAATAGAAAGAATTTTCCATTTAATTTGACATGATAATTGCTGAAATATTCATATAACGAGAAATTAAGTTTGGGGGAATTTAAAACTATTTCCATTTTATATCTTCATCATTTTTTTATAAATTATATAATTTATATTGAGGTGTAAATTAATTTAAATCATTTATATAAGGAAAAATATATAAACTAATGTCTAAGGATAAAATGGTAAATTATATATTACCTCCCCTCCCCTCCCCTCCCCCCTTAAACCAAACAAATGATCATTAAAAAACATTTCCCTTCCTTCCCCTCCAACCAAACCAAACAAAGTGATCATCCATCCCCCCCTCCCATCCCCTCCCATCCATCCCCTCCCTTTAAACCAAACAGGCCCTAAAGGCTTTGGTTCTCCCATTATCTTTTTTTTCTCATTTCTTTTTTATAATCTCATATTCAACCTTAAATTAAAAAATAAAATAAAATAACTGGTTTATATTTAATATTTTATAAAATTATCATTTTAAATATAAATAAATAAATAAATAATATTAAAACATGATCTATATAATTCATAACTACCATACAAACAAAATTAATAAAAATTTAATTTATAAAACATTAAAATAGTAGTTTTAAAAAATATTAAATTTTGGACATACATTTTTTGATTTAAAAGTGGAAATGGGATTTTAATAATAAAAAGAGAAAAAGAATTCTAAGTCGAGGGGTGGTCAAAGTGGAGCAAAGTTCTCTCTCTTTTTTTCCCTATTAAAAAAAACCACATGTTTTGGAAAGTTTGACAAGTTAAGAAAATAGAAAAATTTTACCAACATAGACTCAATTTAGCAGTGTAAGGTCTCGCTAATCTCAAGAGTCTCAAATTCAAGTTTCAGAAGAGACACTTGTGTTTGAAACGTAATCACGAACCTCAAACTGAATATCAGATAATAATATCAAAAAAAATAGAGAAATTCTTGTGTGCACCAAATGCATCACATTATTTGTGCAATGTCCAATAACAAAACGCCACATCATATTTATTTTAGGGAGAATTTTAGTTAGCCCTAAGGATGTGATTTATTTTCAGTCAACCCTCAAAAGATTTTAAAACTTCCATGCACCTCTTGAATCAAAATGAAATGAAATTTTATGGGTGAGAATATAATAATGCTCTTACTCTTATTTGTCTTGTAAATGTTCATATTTATCTTGTGAATTTCCCTATTTATCCTGTAAATATCTAAAATATTTTTAATTCCCTAGGTTTTTTTAATATCTTTATTTGTTTTATAGATGTCTTTATTTGTCTTATAAATTTTTATATTTGTCTTATAAATAGCCAAAATATTTTTTATTCCCTAGGTTCTTTCAAACCCTTTTATTTGTCTTGTTAATGTTGTTCTGAAAAGAATAAAAGAAAGGCATAATTGTCTTTTCATCCACAAGACTTAATTTTATTTTAATCCAACGGGTGCAGTAAAATTTTAGAATCTTTTAAGATTTGACTAAAATTAAATCATATACTTGAGGCTAAATGAAATTTTCCCTTTATTTCATCTTATATGTCACACTCTTTCTCTCCTCATTTATGACACCCTACATTCAAATTATTTTACTAATAATTTGTCTCTTTAATTTCTTTTTCTCTTTCTCACATGCATCAATTTTTCAGAAATCCTCCCCACCTTATAGCTCATTGGTACGAGGAAAGTTTGAGGAGGGAAAGGAAGTAAAGTGAGTTGAAGGGAAGGGAAGTGAAGATTTTGAGGGGGTGAGGGAACATTGGTTGAGGGAAGAAAAATACTCATAGTAATGCTATTAAAAACCATTATGTGAGTAACCACTTTTTGAGAAAATAATTGTGTTTATATCAAGGTTCCGGAACCCGGACCGGACCGGCCGGTCCGGCCCGGGAACCAGTGAACCGGTGCCTAAACCGGTTCGGTCTAGTGACCGAACCAATTCACTTTTTTAAAAAGAAAATTTTGATTTTTTAATATTTTTCCTTTAGAATTTTATACTATAAACCTAAAATTTTCAATTTCTCACCGATTTGGTCCCGATTTAGCTCCGGTCTGACCCACTAACCCTTAACTCAGTACCCCGACTGGTTCAATACCCGATCCGAGTTTTAATACCTTGATTTATATAAACGCCATTAGTGTATTTCGTTTACTTTGACATCAATAAACATAAATATCCATATTTATCACCCTCTTTTGGCTATCAAAGTTATTTACTGCTCTCTCTTATAATTCAATATCAATATTTTATATTTTATATTCATAAATTATTAGTTGGCTCCCATAATTCAAGAAGTTATTATAATAATAATTTGGGTCATAAATCAAGGAATTATCATAATCATAGTTCAAACTAAATCTGCAAGAAACTTATTTTCCAAGAATACGTTGGCCCTGCATTATTGTAATGCTTATATGTAATAATGTCTCAATGTATTTTGTTTTGAGTTCTCCGTTCTTCATTGTCAGTAATCTCAATTCTTCATTCCCAATATCATGGCAGGTCACCCTTATGGACTCATTAAAGATGTTGACGACCGCAAGGATATTTGGGCTATCATTGCTCGGGTTATGAGGAAGTGGATTATGACTAAAAAGACATTACCTTTTAATGAAAAGTTAACCGTTGCACTTACCTCAATCTTTTATTTTCATCCATTTGTTTAATCTTTTGTGCCTTGTAGTACATTGATTTTTGAATTTAAATTTCTTTTTTCTATATTCTCCATACTTAACTTTCTTAAGATTCATCTTTAACTACATAAAGGGTAGCCTAGAACTTTCCTAGACAATGAGGGTGTTGTGTTGAAAGAGAAATTATTTTTAGGCTTAGAGTCAAGCAAAGCAACATCAAATGCCCATCAAATAGTTTGGGTGTTTTATAAGTTTCTATGGAGGGAGATATTTTGCAACGGTTTACATACTTATAATTAATAATAAGAAAATGATTTGGTTGATAGTATCATATATTGTGATTGAGTACTTGATTATATATTTATTTGTTTGCCATTTCATTTATTCCTTAGGTCTTCTTTTTCAAGCCATCTGAATTAGAAACATATGCCTCAAGCTCCTTAATGACATTAATATCAGCAGAAAAAGTTCAAAACGATGATGACCATCTAAAACTCAGTCATTAGGATCTTCAACCACTCCTTCATAGAGAAAGATGAGAGACAACATTGACTGATAGACAACACTCCATTAGCTGATAATGGGGATGTGGGATTGTCAGATATGTCCATCCCTACCTTTAGGGTCAACAAAGCAATCGTCAAGAACATAATAGAAAAATTAGTTTCCATGTATTGTTTTGATTTTTCGACCTCGTCATTTCAGTTGTCTAGGTTTCAAGTCTACTTTACTTTTAATTGTGTTTGACATTTTTACGTTATATCAGGCCATACTCTTATAGCGTGATATCAGTCTTATGGACTTGCCTATTTAAGTTTGATTTTATAATATTTTCCACTTATGAATATCTTTTGGTTAGAATATATAGACTGAGCTACCGTTAGTTATGTTATATTGACGAATAATTTTTTTAGTTGAAGTTATATTGATTAATAATTTTAGGGAAAAAGACAAATAAATACCACTTAAACTTCAAAATCTCAAATTGATTTTGCTGACAATAAAAGTAATGGAATTGACAAAAAGAGTATAATAATTGACAACTCAAGTTTTTAGGAAATCATTTATTTGGGATTTTGAAGTTCAAGTGGTATTTATTTATCTTTTTTTAAGTGTATAATATGTTAATTAAAATGCAATTATGTGAATATTTAATGAAAATTGATTTGGGTCAAATTACGAGGACACATGAGGCATTATTCTTGACTTGAGAAATGAGAAATTGAATGCTTTAAATAAAATAGAAGAATCACCAAAAAAAATGTAATGTAAAAACGAAAGTTAAGTACAATAAAATGTTAAAGTTAGCACTTCATGGGGAAAAAAGGTAGAGAGAGGGACATGAATTTTCTATATAATTAAGTCGATTATTAATATAGGGGGAAATAATTGCTTAATCAATCTAATAAGAAAAAATATAAATAAAGGAAATGAGAAAATATTAGGAAATAATTATCTATAAGTTATAATATGGGATGATGATGTCACTATTTCTAAATCAAATCAATATCCATATTTTGCATCAATAATAAAGGAAATTTAAGAAATAATCAAATCATTTTCAAGCATAATTACTTAATCAATCAATTATAAAGAGATATAAAAAATGAAATTAGAAAATAATTATCTATAATATGAGATGATAATGTCACTATTTCTAAATTAGATCATCAAATTAATAATTTTCATCAATAATAAATGAAGTTTAAGAAATAATCAAATCATTTTTAAGTATGATTACTTAATCAGTCAATTTTGAAGTAATATTAAAAATAAATTATAAAATAATCATGACTAGATTATATTTATCAATTAATATATTCAAGCTAAAGCCCCTAGTATTTATCATATTTTTTGGCAAGAAAAAAACTATAATTTTGAATTATGATAACTCCTTGATTTATTGACATACTTTTGAATTATGATAACTTCTTTATTTAGGCAAAAAAAAAAAAGAATACTGATGCACATTGGAAGAAGAGTGTTATAGGTTTCTAGGGGTGTTCGAGATCGGGATCGGGTTCAGGAAATGCCATTCCCGATCCAGATCCCGAGAAGGGTTCGGGAATAATTTTCATTCCCGATTCCGAAAATTTCTTGTCCGGACGGGACGAGAAATGTTCGGGATCGGGATCGGAAATTTCCGGATCCCCGATTTCTTTTTTTAAAAAAAAAATTCCTATATTAATTTTTTTGTTTTATTTTCTTTAGTCTAGTATAAATATATAATTTTTCTAATATCATATTGTACCAAATTAGTCCAATACACATAAATCATTAGTCCAATACATGCTTAAAGTTGTCGATTTAGCTACAAAAAGCATAAAGACAAGAACAAAAAATTATAATTATTTAATAAATAGTAAATGAAATTAACTAAATTAACTAAAAGAATAGATATTAACTTGAGGGTGTTAGGGATTTTCACATTTTATTTTGCATTTGGTCTTGCTTTCTTAAATATTTTTAAAAAATTATACATAATATATATATATATATATATTTTTTCGGGATCAGGAAAAAGTCGGGATCGAGAAGTCCCATTCCCGATCCTAATCCTAAAAAAAATTTCCCGATCCCGAACTTTTCCTATCCCGAAATTTTCGATACGGGAAAATCTCGTCCCGATTTGCTCGGGATTGGGACGGAAAGATCGGAACGGAAAAAAGTTGCACACCCCTATAGGTTTCCAACTGTTTTTTATTATTCACATTGACTTGCACTGATTTTGTTTCTTTTTTTTTTTAAAGCAATGACGTTTCTCCTATTTCACTCTCGTGATAAGGGCATTTAATATTGGTCTCATTAATATTTATCATCAAGAAATACATTTGGGACTTTCAATATAAAAATATATGGGTCATTTAAAATAGATTATTATAAAATAATTACATAATTTATTATGATTACAAATAAATATAGGAGAATTACATTGTAGTCCCATGGAAGGGAAAATATGAAGAAATGGTCCTGAAAAATAGTGAAATTACAGTGAAGTCCCATGGACTATTTTGTAATAAATTGGAAATGTCAAAAGTCCAAGATACCCCTGTCAGATAAATAGAGAGAGGGATGTAAAATGGTGTAAAATTAAGAAAGGTATAGCTCTGAAAATGGCTTGAAAAACGGAATGAAGATCATCAGCCAAGGTTGAAGAGTAAGGTATGGAATTAATGCTAACAACTCTTGTCTTCATTATTCTATTTGATTCATATTTTCTGTTGAGTGGTTAAACAAATTTTAGCTTAATTCATCTTCATTTTGGTCCTGAAAAATGGAAAAAGCTATTAGCCTTTTCCATTTATTGTCCTCCATTTGCTTGTAAACTAAGAAGGCAAACCTAGTAAATGCAATGAATTTGCTTTGGCTGTAGTTTCAATGTGTTTGGCTTGATAGCCCCAATTTCAGGGTTTTTGGGGCGTTTTTGTAATTATGCTTTTTCGGGCTTTTCTGAAAATGTGATCAAATGTAACCCCATCTAATTTTCCCTCCTGAACTCAATGAAATCATTAGAACATCAAAAATCCAACCCTAACCCCCTAAATTGGACCTGGCCGAAACCCAGGATTCTCTGAGAAAATTTGGGGTTTTTCAATTTTGGCTCCGCAAACTTGCTCTTTTATACTCCTAACCACTTTATTAACTATTTAATTACTTTAAAACCACCATTTAGACTCCATTTCGGCAGCATAACGTTTAGGACACATCTTTTCCCAAATTTACAATTAGAGCCAATCTGATAGAATTTCACCGATTAAATTACTCACAGCAGGCAAAACAATCAATATTTGAAGTTTAGGAAGTTACCTCTTCTTCCTTCTAACTTTTCCTTCTTGGCCGAAAACCCTAGCCTCCAAAACACCAAAATTCTTGCTTCAAAGACCTTAAATAACATAGAAGATAAGGTTAGGAGAAAGATTATACACGTTAGGTACGAATTCACCAAAAAAATAGACCTACCTTATGTGATTTTCCTTCCTCTCTCTCTCTAAAATCCTCTCAAGCTTTCTCTCTCTTTTTTTTTCAGCTGGGACGTCGGTTTGGAGGGGAAGGGCTAATGAAAAGTGATTTTATAATATCATATTATCCTTTAATTATTTAATTCCTTATTTTCGGATTTATGAGAAATTCTGGCAGATTTTCTGTCTAAAATTTGAAAAATCATAACTAAATTTGTAGACATCGTATTGGAGTGATTTCAAAGGCTATAGAACTCTTATTGAGTCTAGTTTCAAGGACAAATATAACCCTTTGCCAATTGGATGTACAAAATTCCCAAATTAAAGTTTTTGAAGGCTGTTCAAGAAAATTAACAATTTTTCTGAACTAAATTCAAAAATTTATAACTTTTTATATATAGCTTTAAATGATTCATATAACCTATCAAATTAAATCTTAGGATGTCTAATTTTATCATGTAAAATTTCATAATTTTTTCTCGTCATTTGGTCATCCAAAACCATATAACAAACTCACTGTCTCCCAGGAAATTCCACCGGAAGCATTGTTCACTTTTCAATTTCCAATATTTAATGCCTATGACCAAAATTAACATTAATATTTGGCCAAATATTATTTTCTTGTATTTCTTTAATTTGGGCCTCAATATTGGGCTTTTGGAAAACCAAAGAATTAATTTCATAATTTATTATAGCTCTTTACTTCATCATCTTATTCCTTTAAATATAAGGATTTTTGGGTGACCGAAATTTGGAATGTTACATTTCTCCCCCCGCACCCCATTGAATATATTTCATCCTTGAAATTTGAACATCTATAACTTAGGAATAAATTCTTATCACTCAATCTATTCCTTTTACATGTGTAGGCTCACAAGTCATGCAACATAATGATCAAATTCAATCTATCTCTTGTATATGCAAGCTTAACAAGCATGCAACACAATTATCATATTCTCATCAAAGATCTTAGATAGTATTCAGTATTTATCATTCATTCCGTACACAGTATGTAGCGTGCAATCAAATACAGGACCCACTAGTCCATTCCCATAGTGCTTGGTTCCGAGACTCCTCCAGGATCACATAATTGCTTTTTTATGCAATGGTACCCTTACCCCGCCTCCCTAAGGTCTTTTGACATTCCGGCCTATCCTCACTCGCCTCCCCAAGGTCTTTTGGCATAGGCAAGAATTATCCCCTCCTCTACACCAAGGACCTCTGTCACACAGGTGCTTGAGGATTCATTAACAATCATAACAAGCACTGGACCTCACTGCCCAGGCCATACCAAAGCGCTTGGTTACACTAGTCTCACTACCTTGGCTACAACCTGGTACAATTGGAATGTTCTACCACCCTTAAGACATACCTTGGACATATTGGTCTAATGTCATTGCTCTAGGCATCAATCATAGCGCTAAGCATATAGGTCTTACAACCTAGGGATACCGCCCTATGCAAACTTACACATCGGGTCTTACCGCCTCAAGCCTCTGCTTGGTAGAATTCTCAAACACATCACATTCTACCAGCCTAAGGACATACTAGCCCATCAAGTCTTATGGCCTAAACACATACCATTCATTATCTTTAATGAATACATATTGAGCCTAACCACCTAGAAGTAATCATTGGTGCCCACATAAATTTACTATGCTTACGTTACCCACTCTAAGGTCTATCCCCTCATATGAGCTTTAATAATGTCAAGATGATTTAATAGGAGTTCCATATGAACCTTCTATAATACTTGACTGCACCCAAAATCTATGTTTCTTTATGCCAGATCTTGGCCTTTTTCAACTCAAATCATTCTGGTCCATATAAACTCTTACCTCAAGGTAACCTATTCGATATAGGATTCATTACAATACACCATCGTTGAGAGTCAACATTCCCATAGCTCTACTCTACGATTCAACGTCACGGTGGCCCCACTCTAGGGTTCATTGTCACGGTGGCTTAATGCTATGCTACTGTACTTGGTTCTTCACTCAGTCACCTGACTGGTTAGCCCCTCTGGTCAGAACACTTTGTAGGTAGCTCTTTCTGGTTGGTTGTTTCTATATAAAAGTACCATTGTACAGGAACCCAAATCATATAAAGTTCCTTTTCTCTAGCAGTTCTACAGCCTTCTTTCTTTAATTTTGCCATCCCATCTGAGGTCATTTTATATTCTTACAAAACCAAACGTAACAGTTGATTCTTGGGTTACGGTTTACTTGGTAACCCTTCAACACATTATTTGCCATCCACCAATCAACTCCTAATATAGCCTTAAGTTAGTGGATTAGCAGGCATATCAATTCTATCTCTTGTTTCTTCAGAGAGCTATCACCTCAATCAATCCTTTAAGGGAATATTTTATGATCATATTCTTTCCCTATGCTAGACTTATCAGCTAGCAAATTTTCAACAAGCCTTTCTGCAAGGAATCGCGTTCGTAAGAATCTTGTTTCTCAATTCCACAGATCATCACTGCCCAATACAATACTGAATAAATTCGCCACCTAAGGACATACTGGTCTATTAGGTCTTAGGGCCTCTGGACACGCAGGTCCACTACCACATATCTAGCATGTAGTGTTTACAGCCTAGGGTCTCTAACCCAACTTTTAGGTTCATCATGAAATCTAGAACCTCAATATCACACATATTAGAAATCATTTTCCTCAAGTATACCTAACAGGTTCACAAAGAATTAGGATTAATAATGCTTATTCTAACCTCCATGGTATTCGGGTATTATCCTCAAAACATTACTTAGGGTTCAATACTATCCAGAAGGTTCACAAGGTTCAAACTTCTGTCATGTATCAGAACCATAGTGCAACCTGATTCGCATTTTGACTTAAGAACTATTTCAGTTTAGATCAGATTCAAGCCTATCCCAACCTTCAGTATTATCAGATCGGATCCTCTAGGATCGACATACGGCATAATTACCACACATCATGCAACACCATACATCGTATCTACATCCCTTTGACACCACGAGATTACTAAGAATCATTTCTTAGCATGGAGATACCTCAAAACATTTACTATGCTTGAGTTCCCACAACCTCATCAAACGAACCTCTCTGGGCAGTACTCACTACAACAAAAATGTTCCGTATTAAAATCAATACTTATATCATCACTCTATACTTCTAAACATTCTTCAAATAATCTAATTAGGAAGATCATTAGTCATGGAGAAACCTTAAGACAATCACTATTCCTCAAGTCTCTATGACCTTGCCACTTAACTTCCAAGGGGGTCACCCATTCCAAGATTTCCCTGGGTTGAGTATGCTTCAACTGCTTCCGACCATCAGTACCTTGTGACTGTCATTGTCTCATAGAGTCATGCCAACTGTCTTCGGCTAACAACATACTATGTGTGGACTGCATACTGGCCTTAGCGCTGTACCCGCTTCCTCGGGTTTCCCAATATCCTTGGACCATCCTCAGCCCAATATTGCACTACTTGATGCCCTTTAGACTTTTGCTATTTCTCCGAACCTGATTCACAGATTGGGAGGATTCACTCCTTCGGTACCCCCGTCCGTGCATATCTATTATCATGGTATAATAAAGATCGTATCAGTATATTATCCTGTTGCAAGAACTGGCAAGAACTACAACTCTTCCAGAACCTCTTGGGCTCTTCCAGAACTGCTTGAAGCTCTGAGACCAAAATGTCATACCCTTATCTTATTTTTACCATTTTCAGAGTACTTACACACAGTTTAGTGAGCAGCTCAGGAATATCATAAACATACTGATATATTTATACAAGGTACTTGATTACAATACAGGTTTTCCCCACAGGGTTTGATGACATTTACAAATGAATACCAAATGCCCAAAATAAGACTACATATATAACTACTATCTTAGTATCGGGATCTGTACCTGTCAGTTCTCCGTATCTACAACCTTGCCTTTAGAGCCGCTAGTTCTCGCTGAGACATTTTTGTTTATAAAAAGGGGTGAGATTCTAACAAATCCTAGTAGCAATATACGATCAATCATATAAAATGCGAGAATTTAAATATGCAATGCACCATATAATGTAAAATGAAAATCCACATCATACTGTGTATGTACACAAAGCTTAGGGCCAACTATCCACTTGAAACCCCTCTGTGTACCTCAGCTGAGTCGCTGACTATAGTTAGGTAATACCATTGTACCTCAGCTAGGTCTTATACCACAGCTAGGTCCCATACTACAGCTAGGTAATGTGCCCCTGTCATGCGTTCATATCACAAAATACAATAACACACAACATATCAATTATCACATAGTGTATAAGAGATAATAGTTACTACTTTAACCCTTTTTGCCTTGAAACATGTCTCATAAAGTGTGCCAACGACTAGGCTCTCAACTTGGTCCTAAAATGTCAAATTTATAGGAATTAGGTTCAAATTGATTCTTGTACTATTCTAGGAACTTTCATAGTGTTTTTAGTGGTTATATGAGTTTATTATGAAAATTTACCAAAATGCCCCAAGGGCTAGGCCCGACCCCGACTTACCCGGTCCAGCCGTACTTTTTCTGAAATTTTGACCTGGGCTATACTGATATATTTTTGCCCAAGGAATCCATTTCCGAACTCAAAATTATAAAATTGACTGCCAAAAGATCAGAATGTCCTTGGCAACCCCTATTTCAAGGTTTCAGGGGCGTTTTCATAATTATGCTTTTAAGGCTTTTCTAAAAAAGTGATCAACTGTAACCTCACCTATTTTCTTGTATTTATCTTCTTTGGACCTCAATATTGGGCTTTTGGAAAACCCAAGAATTAATTTCATAATTTATTCTAGCTCTTTAATTCACCATTTTATTCCTTTAAATATAAGGAATTTTGGGTGACCAAAATTTGGGATATTACAGTTAAATGGGGCAGTGACAGTTGTTAATAAGGCTGCTAAAATTGTTAATAACAACTATTTATATAGGTGGACAGCGGTGATAGCTAGCACGTTCAATAAGAATCTACTATGTTTCCTTCATATGGGGGAAGGTTTGAAGTCAGTGGAGATGGTGATATAACATATGTTGAAAGAACGGTCAGATCTAGAAATCTGATTGTAAATTTGATTAGATAGAAATCCAGACCACTAGATTTTTGGTCACGGTCTGTGAATTTGTTGTTAGTTCCTTATACATGCACTTTTAGATTTAAATGAATGTTGCATATAATATGGTTTGTATCCCACTTTCATTTATGAAAATTTGTAATCTGATATAAATTCTGTTGTCAATGTATGGACCTGAAGTTGTCAGTAGAGGCCCCTAGAGTTGTTAATGTACGTCTATGAAGTTGTTAATATATATATTTGTAGTTATGATCATATTGAAAAATGATAGTTTATATGCATATATTTATAGATTACTTATATTGTTGATATTCAATATTACTTAGGTGGTCGTATTATATGACTTGTCACTTGTGCCTCCTTGACTTGTCCATGGAAACATTGAAGAGTTGTCAATGGAGGCCCAATGACTTGTTATTGGAGGCTCCTTGACTTGTCAATGTAGGCTCCTGGAATTGTCAATGCAAGCCCCTGCGTTGTTTGTAATATCCTGAATTTTAAGACTTGAGGCTAGAGAATAAGCCTGAGATTAGTGGACTGCTAAGCCCTAGTTTAGCAGGATCCTAAATTGTGATTAAGAGATAATGACTCCAAAAGTGGATGTGGTTAGTGATAAATGAACCCTTTTGGAGAATCCAATGTGATTTGAGTTTCGAATGTGATTCGTATGTGTTGTGAGCAGCGCCGAAACCCTGTATTTAAGTTCAATTATGGATTAACCTCTAAATTGACTTAAAATAGAGGGGAGGGCACATTGTGAAAGAAAATAAATGAGAAAATGTATTTGATGGTGATTCAAGAGGAATTGCCATAATCAGGGGAAAAACGGTAAAGTTATCGACCGATTGGTCAGTTACAGAAGAGGAAACTCATTGGTAACTTCAAGATCAATGGTTAGGATTAATTTGTGTAATAGATCAAAGGGTGGAATCCATGTGTTTAAGTTCATGTGAGCTCATGGGAGGAGTGTCAAGATATGGACAAGTGGCAACTTGTGAGCCTTAGATCTTGGTCAAATGTTCAAAGTACTTTTTCTCTTCCCTCTCCTTTATTTTAGGTCGGCCAACACATGAAGCAAATGGAAAAAAAATTGATCCTCTTCTTCATCCTCTACTCTCTCTCTCTATTTCTCCATTTTCGCTAGCTTGGGGGAGGAAAGAGAAAGAAACAAGGTGAGTTTTGGTTTGGTATATGTCCTCTAATGCTTAAACACCCTTCTTTAATCTTGTTCATAGTGATGAGAGCTTCATTGCTATGGTTTTAGATTTGTGAAAGAAGGTGTTTTGAGAGCTTGAAGATTTTGGAAAGAGAGGAATCAAAGAATTGGCTTTAGGAAGAGGAAGAGGTGAGTATTTGAAGCATTTTGACCTAAGTTTTGTGATCATTGGTTAAGCTTTGTAAATTTCGAATTTTGCCCTGATTTTCATGTGATTTTTGATTGGATGAATTGGATTGTGTTTTATGATGAAAATGGTGTCATATTATGTTTTGGCATCATTGAAATTGGTTTTGAATTTGAAATGGAAAGAGATTGTAATGTAGAGTTGGTATTATGAATTGTGTGACATGTTGCAATTCATTGTGAAACATGTCAATATAATGTGAATTTGGTTTATTTGGTATTTCCAATGGATTCCTTGTGAAATTTTGTGTGAGAATGATGTTTGATATGAAAATTGGACCATTGGAAGCCAATTGTGCAAATTTGGAATTCTGTCTTTTGAAACTCTGTTCTGGACAGTCTGCTTGTGTTGCCGTTTTGAATGGGCAAATGATGTCAGAAAATTCTGAACATTTCCAGTCTTAAAGGTCACATCCCAAGCTTCAAAATGGACATATAATTTGTGCCATTTCGTTTTGGGAACTGGGAGTTATATCTGTCTAAAGTTTGAGGTCGGAAATGGATTCTGTTTTGGGACAGTCTTGAGTTTTGGGGAATTCTGTATTTATGCGGTGATTTCCAGCATTGGCCAATATTTTTCCTGTGTAGAGGACTTGAATAGCTTTCATTTGGCTTTGGGATCACCTCATTTCGACTTTTTTGGAATTATTTATGATTTTTGAAAGTTCAGCCAAGAAACTGGATTTTCTTGGCCGCGGCCCAAATGTTTCTGGGCAGTTTTTGGCCGCGGCCAATGGATTTGTGGGCCGCGGTCAACCCCCAAAAATTAGCATTTTGGACTTTTAAAAGGTGATCTTTGGTCAAATATTTCCCAAGCCTTTAGGCATATGCTTAAGCTTTGATTAGCCACCTAATGGTGTTAAATGATAACCAACATTAAGTGTTTGTATGTTGAGGAATTGAGAAAGGGATTAACCCTATGTCCTTGCTTTGGTTATAGGGTTGATATTCGCCCTGATCGTGGTTCAGTATTCATTCTGATCGCGAGTAAGTGAAGCTGGAGCATACGTGGAAAGAGGGTAGGGAACTTACCTCTTTTGCCTGTATATGATATTGTGTTAATGTGTTGATACATGTTATTGCTTTGCTTGATTATGTGGAACATATATGATGTTTGAAGCTTTGTTTCTATTTATGCTATGGCCATGAGTGTGATGTTGAAACATTGAGCATGCAGATGTGTCATGGTATGGACATGTGATATGTATTGCAAGCATGTCATGCATTATACACTTATCATGCATGCATTTTGGTAATTGTTTCCTACTGAGATTCTCTCGAATCTCACCCTCCCCTACCAACATTGTAGACAGGAAAGGAAGAGCGAGGATGGTGCAGGCATTCAAGGACGGTGAAGACTCCTTAGAGTATTTGAGTTTGGTAGTTGGTTATCATAGATGTTGGGATAATTATATATGATATGGATGTACATTTGAGTATGTATTCCCATATGTATTTGAGATGTGTATTTGAGAAGACTTTGTGTAATCCCCATATGAGGGCTTGTAGGGGTGAATATGCCCTGTAAGGCTTTGAGTTAATAAATGGAACCTGGGAGTTGCCGGGATGATATTGTTGTATACTCTGATATTTGTATAAATGTGATATTCCGTGTAATGTAATTGTATTCGAAATTGAATATGAAACCAAGTAAATTAGATTTCGAAAGTTATCTGTGAAAACCCTATCGTGAAGATGGGATTTTAAATAAGTTTTGTTTCTTATTGGTCTCTATTTCACTTTGAATCGCGTATTTCAGATATGATTACGGCAGGGGGTTACATTTTGGTATCAGAGCTATAGTTCCTGGAAAGTAAAGGATTTGCTAGGATAATGGCAGTAGTTGCTGCCTTAAGTCATAGAGAATGGCTTTGTTTGTTGTGGTATACACATTATGGTCCCTACTGTTTGTGGATATGTGAGTTTAAGAGAATGTGTGTGTACATTATTTGTGTTGTGGATGTGGTGAGTCAGTATGATTTGCCTGAGAATTTGAGGTGTAAACCCAGAGGGGAGGTAATCAGACTTATCATCTGATTTGAAAACCGAGGAAAATGGTTTTCGAGGTATTTGATATTGAAGTTCTAGGTATCATAACTAGCCTAGATGTTGGTTAAATAGCCCAAGGTGGTATGATGTCACATGTAGTGATATCATATTGAGCTTGTGTGTAAAAGCCTTAAGACCCAGGGGACCGATGTGCCTTAGGCTGGCAGAGATATCTGGATTTGTATAGGCGTTGTGATGCTCCGTGGAAATGAGGGAAGTGATTTCCTGGTTCAACTAAGGTTGAGGTTTGGATAGATGAGTTGTGATCCAAGGATCAGACTCCATAGCTGGGTCTTAGGAATTTGAAATGACCTGAGGATGGTTTTGATAGAACCATGAATAGTTAAGAGATATGGTCTCAAGGTTGAGACAAAGAATGGGATGTGTAAATGGCTTCTGAGTTCTCGTTACAATGATACCTTCATTTTGAGACAACCAACTGGAAA
Source organism: Inga oerstediana (assembly GCA_963210345.1). Classification (NCBI taxonomy): domain Eukaryota; kingdom Viridiplantae; phylum Streptophyta; class Magnoliopsida; order Fabales; family Fabaceae; genus Inga; species Inga oerstediana. The sequence continues at coordinate 61,359,874 of OY723401.1, read as the reverse complement.
AAGCTATCTACGAAGGATTCAAATTGGAAAGGGCTACCTGCGGAGAGTTCTGATAGGAAAGGGCTACCTATGACGAAATCTGATCGCAAAGGGCTACTTACGGAGAGTATTGTACCGTAGTGTGGAGCCACCGTGACGACAACCCTAGCGTGCAACCACCTTGACGACGAATCGTGGAGTTCAGCCGCCGTGATGTTGAATCGTAGATTAGCACTGCGGCAATATTGGCTCTCACTGATGGTATATTGCAACGAATCCCACAGTAAATGGTTATTCTGGAGATAAGAAGTCATATGGCTCTGAATGATTCAAGTGGAATCGGGCCAAGCTCTTACACAGATGAATATATGTTGTGAATGTTGTCAGTTGTGGTGGGAGATTCCTATGGGACTTCTGTTAAATCAACTTGACATTGTCAAAGCACAGATGAGGAGAAAGACCTCAGAGTTTACAGTGGAAGCGGGTGAATGTGATGTTTGAGAATTGTGTTGAGCAGAAGCTCGAATTTGCAGAAAGCGCAATGTGTTAGTGATGGCTTCGAGAAGTAAAACTTCAAAGTCTAGATTATTTTGTGAGAAGGGGCTTGAAGGATCCCAATACATGAAAAGAATTCGCAATATTGAAGGTGAAGTTGTTAATATGCCTGGTTCCAGCTTGTTACGATTGTGTACTGTGAGTCCATCTCCCTGGTTGGGCCGGATCGGGTTGGTTTGGTGGGCTGCGCCTGGTAGGCATAGGCTCAGGATGTGACTGATATTTGTGAGTCTTTCACCTGCGGCCCATTGGGTGATTCTGGTGGGAGGACCGTGCCTTTGGGGCGGTAGTTTACGGGGGATTGACTATTTGTGAAAGCCGACGGGCCAATTGTGAAAGCCGGATAGCTATATGAGCTATAAGGCTATGTGTATACACTGCTACGCCAATAGTCCCTGAGTAGCTAACAACGGTTCGGGTAAAGACTGTGTGTCTTCCCGATGGAGAAAGGGGATGAGGGTAGGGTGTGATTGTGGATCTACTATTGTGAGCCTGAATGGCAATGTGTGTGCACTGCCGCGTCAATAGTCCCTGAGTAGCTAACAACGGTTCGGGTAAAGACTGTGTGTCTTCCCGGCGGAGAAAGGGGATGAGAGTGGAGTGTGATTGTGAATCTGTGACAATTGTGGATAAGCTGGGACTGAGGTATAGTTGTCTAGTAAAGCAGAGCTAATTCAGCTGATGGCTAATTCGACTACATGATCGGGGGTTCTCTATTCTGAGGGCACTACCCCGGCATGGCCAACCTGGCTAGCCACCACGTTGGTTACACCGGTGTTGACCCCAGGCCGAAAGGCGGTGCATAAAATTAGAATCTGCAATGTGTATTGTTGTGAAGGTAATTTGTATTTGTGCAAGTGACGAAAGCTGAGGTATTCTTGCAAACAGTAGTAAGATGTGTGATTGTGAATCTGTGACATTGGTCACGCATCAGTGTCAAATCTGTTGCGGATGTTGTGTGATACCCAAAAGTCCCTGTTGGGTGAGGGTAATGCCGTGAAATTTGATACGGCAAAATGATAGTGTTGTGACACCGTGAAATTTGATACGGCAAGGTGATATTGTTGTGGAAACCCAATAGTCCCGGTTACCACTAACGGAGTTACTGGTGGGTGCACGGGTGAGGGTAATGTTGTGAAAGTGGATACAACGAAGGCTAAAGTGCTTGAGTATACAGCTGAGGCTGTCGTTTGTGAAATGAGTTAGTGATGTTGTTGAGTTATTCCAGGATGGAATACTAGATTGAGTTGAGCAGAGTGGTGGCCTATGCCACCTAACTGCCGAGATCTTATGATATGGCTCATGATTTAGAGCCTCCGACATTGTGGTTATATGATGAAAGTGGTGTGGCAATCGTGAAATGGGTCGATTGCAGTTTGTGGCAACTGAGTTGCATTTATTGTTTAAGATTCTTGTGAGAATCGGATCTATGGAGTACTGTTTGTGTGTGGGTGGTCTAGAGGAGACCGTCCTAATAAGAAATGATTTTGAAACGGAAGCTGTCGTGAAGAAGCATCCGTAGTTTGTGGATTAAGTAGTGTGACAAATTTCGAGGGCGAAATTTATTGAACGGGGGGAGAAATGTAATATCCTGAATTTTAAGACTTGAGGCTAGAGAATAAGCTTGAGATTAGTGGACTGCTAAGCCCTAGTTTAGCAGGATCCTAAATTGTGATTAAGAGATAATGACGCCAAAAGTGGATGTGGTTAGTGATAAATGAACCCTTTTGGAGAATCCAATGTGATTTGAGTTTCGAATGTGATTCATATGTGTTGTGAGCAGCGCCGAAACCCTGTATTTAAGTTCAATTATGGATTTGTTAGATCCCAAGTTTTGATGATAACAAAAAGTCAATTGTGTACAAATCATGTTTTAAGATGTGTAAGAAAAGTTTACAAAGTTACCAAATGCATATAACAGTGTTTTCTGGTTTCTGCTGAGAAAATGAACTGGAGTGCTCGAGCAGAGGTTTTGCACTCGAGCATAGATCCCTTCTGTGCTCGAGCAGGTGCGAGTGAAAGCCAGAAAGTGTTTACCCGAGAGGCATACCACTGATATATTCTGTGATTCACTCGAGCACTGGATTTCTCACTCGAGCAGAGAAGTCATTCTCACTCGAGCACATGCGAGTGAAGGTCCGCGAGTGCTTGGCCGAGAGCAAATATATTCATGCTTCCTTGATTCACTCGAGCAGAGACGCCAATGCTCGAGCATGAGCATTCTGTACTCGAGCAAGGTACTGCGAGTGTTTGGCCGAGAGTCATGAACTTCAGAGAAGTGCAAGTGTGCTCGAGCACAACCTTATATGCTCGAGTGATAAATCAACACTTGCGAGTGAAAATTCTATCCCTCTCCAAATCTGATGCGAGTGCTTAGTTAAAAGGTATATTACTTGGGAATATTCTTCTCACTCGAGCAGGAGTCTGTGTGCTCGAGTGAAGGCCCTCATCACCTGCGAGTGATAATTTCATCCCTCTGAAATCCTGATGCGAGTGTTGGTATTAAGAGCATATTCCTGGAGAATATGCGTCTCACTCGAGCAGTAGTGTGTGTGCTCGAGTGAGGGACCATTTCACCCGCGAGTACAAAATCTCACTCTTGTTAAAATGATATGCGAGTGATGACTCGAGAAGACATTCACAGTTAAAAATGCAACATCACTCGAGCAGGAGGAGTTGTGCTCGAGTGAGACCCCAAATCACTCGCGAGTGAGAATTCTGACTCTCTGAAATTCCATGCAAGCACAACCCGTGAACTGGCGCATATGAAGGAAAATAAGGAGATCACTCGAAGTGAGCCTTTCATGCTCGAGTGATGCTCTGCCAGATCACCAAAAATACCAAGTCTCACAACGTTCAATCCGAATATGGTTTATTGTTAATTATTCATATCATCATTACTTATTATCATTGTCTAACATTATTTTGACTATTTTATAAGTGTGATACAGGAGGATGAACGTTTGAAATAAATTACACAAAGAAAGTCAAACAACGGCAGACAACATGATTACAGACACGCTCGTACCTACCGCATTCAAAATATTCAAACTTGCGCGTGTGTTTCAATAGTTGCAAAATCCCGCTCCTCCAATGATGATTTCCCAAACGGGCAAAAACTGAAGCAACTATATATACAGAGATTCAGAGAATGGCAAAAAAAACGAAGAACAAGAATTCACAAGCTTATACACGAGTCTCTACTATTCATCATTTTCTCTGTATACACATTGATCTTCAGTGTTTATTTATTCGCTTTGTAAGAGAGTCTTCATACAATTCAAATTATATGTTTTTGTGATCTCAAGGTATTAGAACCTTGAGAGGGTAGTTTTTCCTTACGAGAGAAGCAGTTGAGAGAATTCCTTGTTGAACCTTCCATTCATAAGTCTTATAAGATACAAGCAGAATAGAACGTTGCTGCTCATAAGACTTACAGTGGTGTAAGCAGGAGAGAACATTGTTGTTCATAAGCCTTGTATACATAAGCAAGTGAGAAAGGTCATAGGTTGTTTTTCTGCACATAAGACTTGTCGTAAGGGGGAGAGAAATTTCTTAGTGAGAGAATATTTCTGCTCGTAGTCCTTTCAAGGACAACTAATGTTTTGTGGCGTTCTGAGAGCCCATTGAATCTTGGAAGTATAGTGGAAATCTCAGTAGGTCTTGATCTCTGAGGACTGGACGTAGGCCTAGTTGTTAGGCCGAACCAGTATAACTCTCTGTGTCCAAATCTTCTCAACTTCACTCTGTCTACTATATTTTTCATATCACTTCTTCAAGCGAAAAATTTATAACATCACCCAATTCACCCCCTCTTGGGTGAAGCTTCCTCTTTCATTTGGTATCAGAGCAAGGTCTTCTCCGAAGAGCCTAACAGCTTGAGAAGGATCCGTCAAATGGCAACAATGGGTGAAAATATCCTTCCCGATGGAGCTTCAATCACTAGACCCCCTGGTTTTGCTGGAGAACATTTTTTGTTCTGGAAAGCTAAATTCAGAGTGTTCGTGATGGCCAATGAGTATGGATTGTGGAATGTTATACAAGATGGTGACTATGTTCCAATGAAGAAAATCGAAGATAGAGCAGTTAAAAAGAGCCCAGATGAGTTTGACGAGAATGACAAGAGGTTAGTAACATTAAACAGTAAAGCTATTTTAATGATACAGAGTGCTCTTAGTGAAAAAGAATATTTTCGTATATGTACTCTACCAACTGCCAAAGATATGTGGGATGCTCTTGAAATTGCTCATGAAGGAACATCTGGAATCAAAGAAAATAGAATCAATACTCTAATTACAGAATATGATTTATTTCGTATGAAATCCGGAGAAAGTATATCAGAATTCGAACTCAGATACACTCATCTTGTTAATCAATTATCTGCTCTTGGAAAGTCGTTTGATCAAAATTCCCAGGTAAGAAAGATTCTTAATATTCTTACGAAAGAATGGGAAGCAAAAGTGACAGCTATTGAAGAAGCTAAAGGAGAATCTATGAGATCCGTAGCTGCTCTCTTTGGAAGTCTTTTTGAATATGAGGTAAGTTGAGATTCAAAAAGGAACTTGAAGAATTCGATGATAAAAAGAAAAAGGGAGTTGCACTCAAAGTTATCAAAGAAGAAGAAGAATCTTCCGAGAATGAAGATGTCCCTAATGATGATGAAATGGGAATGATCGTGAGAAAATTCAAGAAATTCTACAGAAGAGGTCAAAGGAATTTCAAGAACTATCAAGGTGGACCAAGCAAGAAAGAAAATAAAGAACAACAGATAATATGCTATGAATGTGGGAAACCTGGACACATCAAATCTGAATGCTTCAGAAACAAAGACAAAAAGAAGCTGAAAAAGAAAGCATATATATCATCTATATGGGGTGATAGTTCGTCAGACGAAGAAAGTGACATCAACGAAGTAGCAAATCTATGCTTGGTAGCCAAGGAAGAAGAATCAGACTCTGAGTTTAGTGATTCTGAACCTTCCTATAATGAATTGTTATCTGAATATAATGTATTGCGTACAGAGTATATCAAAGTAGCTAAAGGAATGGTTAGTTATAAGAAGAAAGTAAAAGAATTAGAAAGTACTGTCATATCATCATATGAAATGTGTAAAGAGAAAGATAAGAAAATAGATGATTTAACAAAAATTATTGAAAAGTTTACTAAAGGAAGTGAAACTCTTAAGGTTATTTTAAATTCTCAGAAAGTTTCATTTGATAAATCTGGAATTGGATATAATTCTGCTCATGATAAGAATAAAGGATATAAGAGGAATAGTAGAGCATATCTTAAATATTTCAGGAATTCTGTGCATACATCAAATCCTTTCGTATCATGTAATTATTGTAACAGAAAAGGACATTATACTTCTTCATGCTATTTCAAAAAGGGACAAGTTGTTGGAACATATAAATGGGTTCCGAAAGGGACACATACATCACATACTAACCACAAAGGACCCAAGAAAGTGTGGGTACCTAAAACTTGATCATTTTATTCTAGGTATGTCTCAAGGCATCTCGAGCGAACAAGTGGTATATCGATAGTGGATGTTCAAGACACATGACTGGTGACAAAAATAAGTTCACCATGCTAGAAACTAGAGAAGGAGGAAAGGTAACATTTAGAGGTAATCAATCCGGACGTATTGCTGGAATTGGTGAAGTGGGAAAATCCGATGGTGTTTAAATCAGTGGAGTATATTATGTTGAAGGATTATGCCATAATCTCCTGAGTGTAAGTCAAAGCACTGACAAAGATAACTGGGTGATTTTTGACTCAGAAGAATGCTTGATAGTAAACAAGAGAGATCTGCCACTAAACAAAGAATCTATCAAAGCAAAGATCCGAGCTCAAAGGGATGGTAATTGTTATACTATTGATTTAAATTCAAATTCTCTTGAAAATTGTTTTCTTAGTCTATCAGAGGAAAGTTGGTTATGGCATAAGCGTCTGGCTCATGTCAATATGAATCAACTTGATAAATTGATTAGAAAAGATTTAGTTATTGGTCTTCCCAAACTCAAATTCAAAGATAATATGATTTGTGACGCATGTTAGAAAGGAAAACAAACTAAATCTTCTTTTAAAACAAAGTATGAGATTTCTACTTCAAAACCTTTACAATTACTTCATATGGATTTGGTAGGTCCTGCAAGAGTAAAAAGTTTTGGAGGAAATTTATATACGTTAGTAATCGTTGATGATTTTACAAGATTTGCATGGACTATATTTATTGCTTCAAAAGATGAAACTTTTGCTGAATTTATTATGTTTGCCAAAAAGGTTCAAAATGAGAAAGGTATTTCTATTGTTTCTATTAGGACGGACCATGGAGGAGAATTTGACAATCAACTATTTGAAAACTACTGCAACAACGAAGGAATAGATCATAACTTCTCTGCTCCTAGAACTCCTCAACAAAATGGAGTAGTAGAAAGAAAGAACAGAGTTCTTACTGAAATGGCAAGAGCATTACTTAATGAAAAAGAAATGTCACAAGTGTTCTGGGCAGATGCAATGAGTACTGCATGCTACATCTCAAACCGAGCATACATTCACAAATCGCTTGGAAAGACGCCATATGAACTTTACAAAGGAAGAAAGCCAAATCTTGCTCATCTACATATCTTCGGGTGTAAGTGTTTCATTCACATCAATGGTAAAGAAAACTTAGGTAAATTTGATTCAAAGTTTGATGAAGGTATATTTCTAGGATATTCTAATAGAAGTAAGGCTTATAGAGTTTTCAATAAAAGAACATGTACTGTTGAAGAGTCTATTCATGTTGTGTTTGATGAAATTGAAACTCAGACAAAACTTATTGATGAAGAAGAAATGGATTCAATCAAGAAAAACAAATCTATTTCAAAACAAGATGATCTTGAAACAAATGATTTTCAAAATTTAGAAGATGTCGATGATCATGCTCAACCAAAAGCATGGAGACATATGAAGGATCACCAATTGATCAAGTTATAGGAGATATTCATGAAGGTGTCAAAACCAGAAACAGAATTCTCAATGAGGTAACCTTCTCTGCATTTATTTCTGAAATTGAACCTTCTAATATTAAAGAAGCTTTATCCGATAATGATTGGGTGATTGCTATGCAAGAAGAACTAAATCAGTTTCAAAGAAATCAAGTTTGGGATTTGGTGCCTCGACCTAAAGACCATACGGTTATAGGGACCAAATGGGTTTTCAAAAACAAACTTGATGAATCAGCAATCATTGTGAGAAATAAAGCAAGATTGGTTGCCAAAGGCTATAATCAAGAAGAAGGTATTGATTATGAGGAAACATATGCTCCAGTGGCAAGATTGGAAGCAATACGAGTACTCTTGGCTTTTGCTTGTATTAAAGGTTTTAAACTTTATCAAATGGATGTGAAAAGTGCTTTTCTAAATGGATATATTATGGAGGAAGTATATGTAGAACAACCTCCTGGTTTTGAAGATGAAACAAAACCTGATCATGTTTTCAAACTTAAGAAAGCATTATATGGTTTGAAACAAGCACCAAGAGCTGGTATGAAAGACTAAGCAAATTTCTTCTTGATCAAGGTTTTGTCAGAGGTAAAGTTGATACAACTCTATTCATCAAACATAACAAAAATGATATTCTAATTGTTCAAATTTATGTTGATGATATTATTTTCGGTGCTACTAATGAATCTATGTGTCAAGATTTTTCTAAGATTATGCAGGGAGAGTTTGAAATGTCCATGATGGGAGAATTGAACTTCTTTCTTGGACTTCAAATCAAACAAAAGAAGAATGGTATATTTGTATCTCAGTCAAAGTATTTGAAAGAATTGTTAAAGAAATATGGATTAGATAATGCTAATGGTGCTGATACTCCAATGAGTTCTACAACTTTGTTGGATGCCGATGTAAAAGGCCCTAGTTTCAATATCACTAAGTATAGAGGAATGATTGGCTCATTACTCTATCTCATAGCAAGCAGGCCAGATATTCAATTCAGTGTAGGAATGTGTGCAAGGTATCAATCCGCTCCTAAGGTATCTTATGCAGAGACAGTAAAAAGAATATTCAAATATCTAGGAGATACTCCAGAGCTTGGTCTTTGGTATCCGAAAAGAGGGAACGAGTATTTAATGGCATATTCAGATTCAGATCATGGAGGATATAAAACTGACAGAAAGAGTACCAGTGGACAATGTCAATTTCTGGGAGGCTCTTTAGTATCATGGTTCAGTAAGAAGCAAAACACAGTTTCATTATCCTCAACTGAAGCTGAATATATAGCTGTAGCAAGTTGTTGTTTTCAAGTATTATGGTTGAAACAACAACTTCAAGATTTGGGGATATACTTAAATAAGATTCCAATTTATTGTGACAACACTAGCACTATAAGCTTGGCCAAGAATCCTGTACAACATTCAAGGACCAAGCACATAGATATTCGACATCATTTCATTCGAGATCATGTTCAAAAGAGAGATGTCAAAGTGGAATTCATACCAACTCATCTTCAACTTGCGGATATTTTCACGAAACCAATTGCAAAAGATCAATTCCTATATATTCGAAGAGAATTGGGTATGGTTAACCCCAATGAGTTGTAAGTTTTCTTGTTAAAAGTTTTAATTAAGTGTTTCTTTTGATGATAACCATACTAACTTTAGCATCAGAGTGTTAAAAACCTTTCTGCAGGTCCATCACTCGAGCACTAGAGGTACTGCTCGAGTGATGAGCTGTGTCACTCGAGCACAAGCAGCTCTGCTCGAGCACAGTACTGTTGAAAATGCTCTACTTCTTGACATGTAAAACAGAGATTAACAGAGGAAATAAGAATACCAAGAGACTGTATCAGAAGCTACAGTGAGAATCGAACTCACTCGCGAGTGAGGAACTCTCACTCGAGCATGATATGAATATGCTTGAGGTGAGGAGTGCCTGCTCGAGTGAAGAAGAAGAATTTCTCTTCAAAAGCTATCCAAAACATGGTTACTCAAATGATTTTGGAGGATTTGAGTATAAAGACGCAAAATAAGTCAAGAAATCCACAATTCAGGTACGTTTTACATGTTTTATTAACTTTTCCAGAAAATCACTCGAGCATTGATAGAACACACTCGAGCACAGTATGAACATTACTCGAGCACTAGGGTTTATGCTCGAGCACTGTCACTTATATCAGTTACGCGGGGGCTCAGAATGTCACACTTCCTGATCTCACTCGAGGTGTTCTCTCACTCAAAGGGCGCAACTCTTTATCTTCAACCGTTTTTCTTCAATCAATCGCGTCCATTTGCTTCAAATCACCGTTACAACTCTTCAATCTTCTATAAAAGGTGATTCTTACCCTCTGCATCTCTCATTCGTGCCCTAATCTTATTTTTCTTCTATCTACACTTTCAAAAATTTGTGTGTTCTTGCTCTTCCTTCACATTCTCTACAATGGCAAGAACCAAAATACCCACTATCCCTCAAAGATCCCACTCTCCATCTCCTACTCAGTCTGCTGCCAGTGAATCTGGTACCCCAAAACCAACACCTCCCTCTCCCAAAATCTCTTCCTCACCGTCACCTCCTCCTAAACCCAAGACCAAAAAGAGAACTCCGGCTAAGAAACCTCACCCAAAGCCTCAAATCTCAAAGAAAGACCAACCTCCTCAAAAGAAACCAAAGGGTGTTGTGTTCAAGGAACCTATGATCACCCGGTCTCAATCCAAAGAGGTTCAAGGAAAAGGGAAGAAAAAGGAGTCAGAGAAACCCCAATCATCTTCTTCTTCTGGTGATACCTTAAGTAGACAACTCCAGGAAGCAATAGAGAAATCCAAACTTGACAAGATAGTTGGAAAGATCGCTTCTCAAGCCGGTGTTTCATGTTCACACCAAGCAAAGCAAGCAAGTGCCTCTGCTTCTGGAGCACCCTCTGTATCACAAGCACCAGTGGATGATCACATCACTAGTCCTCCTGAGGGTTTCAATATTGGAGAACTTAAAGCTCTGTCTCAGAAGGTATATGATGATGAATTTAAACATAGACATTTCTGTCCTGTGGTATATGTGGATTTGGATTACTTAAAGAAGAATTGTCATTTGGATTTATACCCTTATCTACAATACTATGCTCCCTGGCTTAATATCCATTTGCCATATTCTCCCACTATTGTGAAAACTTTTTATTCCAACATGAAGACTCATAATATTAAGTCTAGAGCTAGTGATTTGATTGAGGAAGCAGTATCTACTACAGTTAGAGGAAAGTTTATTATGATATCTGCTAAGATCATAAATGATTTGCTTGGGTATGTTGCACCTCCTACTGATCCACCCTCTTTCTCTGCCAATGAAGCTTTTAAAATCTTGAGACCAAAAGACCCCATAGGACCCCTCATTTTCAAACCTATTGATATGCCTGATATTCATAGAGTCCTTCATTATATATATTCCCGGAGCATAGTCAATAAGTCCAAAAATTTTACTCATTTTGCTCAAAAGGATTATTATGTGTTGGCCTCTTTAATTGCCGGGCAACAAAGGAATGTGGGGGAGATTATTTTCAATGAGATGAGAAGATTTCGTTTTTCTTCAACAAGATCCACAACCATACCATACCCTCAGATTGTATCTTACATTCTAATGAAAAACAAGATTTGGTATTTGGAAGGAACTGAAAGGGTACTCATCTCAAGGTTTGGTAAGACTCAGTTAACTCACATGGGTATCAATCTTCCGGTGAGTCGAACCAAAGCCACATCTAAGAGGGAAGCCACTCCATCCAGAGGAGATGAAGCACAATCATCTGCACAAGGCCCTATTCCTCCTCCTTCCTTCCTCAATGCCTCTCTTTCCAACCATTTGACTGAGGCAATCAATCAAGCAGTATCTGGTCTGAAGAAGGAATTAGTGGCTAAGTATGAAAAGCTTATGGAAAAGATGGAAGCACAGGTCATCAACTTAGTCGACAAGGCCAATACTAATTTTGAGTTGATGTTCAAGACTCAGGATGAGATGTCTCAGAGGATAACAAATATGGAGATCTTCTTGCACTCACATTTCCCTTCTTCAGAGGTGCCTCCAGAGACCACTCATACCTCTGTTCCACAGACCCATATACTCTTCACCGATCCTGATTCAAATGTTGATGTCACTTTTGATCGGTCACCTTCTCTACCTCCCTCATCCTCTATACCACAGCCATCATCTCCACCTATTGAACCAATTGACCCTATCACTGCCATGGTTTCATTTGTCCCACCTTCTAGTACCACTTCTCCTAAGCCCCCTTCTGATGTTGACAAAATGGGGGAGAAGGATGTGTGATGATTCTGAGTGGTTATGGGATGTATTGGGTAGGATTTGATGTTATTTGTTGCTATTTTGAATTATGAGTTAGTTATTATGTTGTTAGCCATTTGAATTCAAGTTTAATGAATATTTTTGTTTTAAGTTATTCATGAGTTTGATTATCAGGTTTAAATAATGTTTCAAAGTTATTAAGTTGTTAATAAGTTATATACCTCATACTATGCTTATCTTGGTTGTTAAGTGTCCAGAGGAAGCATTGCAGGAAAACTTGAACTTGAAATCAAAACTTGATATGCATTTGGAAACATTGAAGTATTTCAAAAGATTTTCAATCTTAATCAATCTTTCTTAAACTTCCATCACAAAGGTTTTGTCATCATCAAAAAGGGGGAGAATGTTAGATCCCAAGTTTTGATGATAACAAAAAGTCAATTGTGTACAAATCATGTTTTAAGATGTGTAAGCAAGTGAGAAAGGTCATAAGTTATTTTTCTGCACATAAGACTTGTCGTAAGGGGGAGAGAAATTTCTTAGTGAGAGAATATTTCTGCTCGTAGTCCTTTCAAGGACAACTAATGTTTTGTGGTGTTCTGAGAGCCCATTGAATCTTGGAAGTATAGTGGAAATCTCAGTAGGTCTTGATCTATAACTCTCTGTGTCCAAATCTTCTCAACTTCACTCTGTCTACTATATTTTTCATATCACTTCTTCAAGCGAAAAATTTATAACATCACCCAATTCACCCCCTCTTGGGTGAAGCTTGTCTCTTTCAGGATTAACCTCTAAATTGACTTAAAATAGAGGGGAGGGCGCATTGTGAAAGAAAATGAATGAGAAAATGTATTTGATGGTGATTCAAGAGGAATTGCCATAATCAGGGGAAAAACGGTAAAGTTATCGACCGATTGGTCAGTTACCAAAGAGGAAACTCATTAGTAACTTCAAGATTAATGGTTAGGATTAATTTGTGTAATAGATCAAAGGGTGGAATCCCATGTGTTTAAGTTCATGTGAGCTCATGGGAGGAGTGTTAAGATGTGGACAAGTGGCAACTTGTGAGCCTTAGATCTTGGTCAAATGTTCAAAGTGCTTTTTCTCTTCCCTCTCCTTTATTTTAGGTCGGCTAACACATGAAGCAAATGGAAAAAAACTGATCCTCTTCTTCATCCATTACTCTCTCTCTCTATTTCTCCATTTTCGCTAGCTTGGGGGAGGAAAGAGAAAGAAACAAGGTGAGTTTTGGTTTGGTATATGTCCTCTAATGCTTAAACACCCTTCTTTAATCTTGTTCATAGTGATGAGAGCTTCATTGCTATGGTTTTAGATTTGTGAAAGAAGGTGTTTTGAGAGCTTGAAGATTTTGGAAAGAAGAGGAATCAAAGAATTGGCTTTAGGAAGAGGAAGAGGTGAGTATTTGAAGCATTTTGACCTAAGTTTTGTGATCATTGGTTAAGCTTTGTAAATTTCGAATTTTGCCCTGATTTTCATGTGATTTTTGATTGGATGAATTGGATTGTGTTTTATGATGAAAATGGTGTCATATTATGTTTTGGCATCATTGAAATTGGTTTTGAATTTGAAATGGAAAGAGATTGTAATGTAGACACCAGTACAAAAAAGGTGTTTTAGACCGGTTGTTGTGGATGCATGTCTAAAAGAAATGCGCGGTGGCATTTTCGTTATTATAAACAAGTTGGAAGACCGGTTATTAGATAACCGGTCTAAAAAAGATTATTTAGACCGGTTCTATTCTAACCGGTCTAAAAAAATTAGGGATTTTATTTTTTTAGACCGGTTACTAAGAGAACCGGTCTAAAATATATATTTTTTAGACCGGTTAAGAGGATAACTGGTCTAAAAAAAAGGTTTTTAAGACCGGCTGCCTTACAACCGGTCTTAAAAGTCCACTTTTAAGACCGGTTGTTAGGCAACCGGTCTTAAAAGTCCATTTTTAAGACTGGTTATTCTCTTAACCGGTCTAAAAAATGTTCCCAATTTACCTTCGATCCGTGCCTCATTAGCTCACACTCCCGCCTCTTCCAATCTGAAATCGATCCCTTCCATTCTGAATCACCTAAGCAAGTTTGTTCCCAATCTTTTCTCTCCTCAGCGCGAGTCCCCGTCCCTTACCTTATCCCATTCTGAATCGAGTCCGTCGTCGCTCTTCGGCCGATGTACTGTGGTGGGTGCTCGTGGGTGCTGTCGAGGAACATACCTCATACATTGCTTCAGCTGCTAGTAGGTGCTATCGTCCCTGCTTATTCGCTGCATTTCTGGGACATCTTCGTCTTCAATTTCTTTTTTGAGGTATGTTACGTTCCTCCTCTGTTCTGAGAAAACACCATTATGTTCCTCCTCTGTTCTATTGTTGAATGTGAATACACATTAGGTGTTTGATAAAATGTTTGAAAGGAGAAATTGAAGACATTTATATTCGATATAAGCTGTCATGTCTGTGAGGTTTGCGATTGTCTGTAAGCTGAGCTTCAAGTTCATATCTAGTTTGCTTCTATTGGACTTTCTTTTTTCGTCTATCTTGAATTGTCTAACTCAAGAGGTTAATTCAGCTACATTTGATTTGTTATGCTTTCAAATGTCATCAAGGTAGAAGTTGGCCCATCTTATTATGATATAAAATTAATTTAATTTAGCTGTTGACATCTTCAAATCAAGTTCCAAGTTATTTATAGAGATAAAAATGCATTGGCGACTTGTTCGCAAAACGAGCACTGGATGAAGCTTGTCTTCAAATCTTTAACTAGAACTTATTGAGGGAGCTCTTAGCTTTGACTAGTATTCCCTAGTAGTATATAAGAAAATAATTATCGGGAGTCTCATGTTTGTGTTTTCCAAAAAAATAAATTGATAAAATTAAATTCTAAACCTCTCCATTAAAATCAACATATTGTTCCAACCAGACCACCTATGTTCTGAACCCCAACATACATCACATTAGAATCTTGATGTCACTCAATTCAAACAGTATATTTGCAATTATACTTGTAAAATTCATTTTTTGAATTTATAGAGTTGCATCGGTCATTTCTCATAAAGAAAAGGATTAACCTATAAATAGCTAGTATTTCAGAATATTCAAATACTCATGTCATGGGCATAAGGCTACCCCACTATTGACAAGGATGAGAAAACATGTTGATGCTTGATAGACTTTGTGCACGTATATATGACAGACAGAATTTCCTTAGTTAATGTATACGCACACAATTATATTCCATAAAAAGATCTTCTCTGAATATTACTGCATTAGAATACCGACCAACTTATAGTTCTACTTCGATTTCATGACTTTTAGTACCCAAAATTTGGCACACACCAGAATGGATTGAAACTTGTATAACTATTATGTAAGTAACACGAAACTTTTTCATCAAATATCAAGATTTTTATCTTTTGGATAGGGACATCATGAAGAGAATCCTCTCTCCAAGACTAGCTTGTATATTCGAGTTTTTTATTTTTCTTGCCTTTTCATGATAATAAAAATCATAACCATTAAAAGAAAGTTGAAATACGAAAAAAAAATAATGAAAGCAAGGAATAAGCAAAGCAAAGCAAGCTATAGGAAACAAAAGAAGTGAAAAATATTCCATGAGAATAGAATTAGAGAGAATGAATGAGAGTGCAAGTGGCAAATGGCAATATTCCTTAGCTTTCATTTTCCTATTTACACTTGTCCCTTGCGACATTTCCCTAATAGTATAATGATTTTTCGTAATGATATATATATATTTATTGATGGATGGAAGTATACATATGCAAATATGTGTGTGTGTGTGTGTATTGCTTGATGAAAGGCTTGTTGTAGATCACAAGCAGGGCTTAGGCTTTTCATTATTTCTGTTTGAGGAATGAATTCTTCATTCTTTTATGATGAATAAAATATAGGAACATAAATAATTGGGAAGGATAGGAATATATCATATATATAGGTAATGATCCGGGTGCTATATTAATCATTATTGGTTTTTTGGCCATTCACATTCAATATGCATAAATGGGGTTGAGATCTAACTTCTTTAACCCCATTCATATAAATTTGTGACCAAAATGTTTCTTATATTTCAAATAAGTAAAAAAGTCAACACTCCTGTTTATGCTTGAAGAAAAAAGATGACCCATTCTCATCATACTCCTACCTTTTCCAGGGGAAAAAGTAGAAAACAAAAAAAAGGTGTTGGAATATATGGATCGTAGTTGGATACAAGCTAAACGGACGAGTGTTGAATATGATGTTGGGGTGAGGGGTTTTTTAGACTTTGCAAAAAGAAATGCCGATGATGATAGTGGGATGTTTTATTGCCCTTGTGTAAAATGTTTGAATGAGAAGCGATTAAGTGCTGCAGATATATATACACATTTAATTTGTGAAGGGTTTTGTAAAACGTATGTAGTATGGGTATGACATGGTGAACAATTAGAAATGCCAAGTGCATCTCAACAGGGGGAAGTGACTTGTGATGATAATGACACTGATATGGATGATCGGATAGAGGATATTATTTGTGATGTAGGAAAGAGGCTTTTGAACAATCACATGCATATGGTAATATGTGCAGTGATGCTGAGAAGCCGCTGTACCCGGGGTGTAAAAAATACCAATTGCTGAATGCTGTATTGAAATTGGTAAGCTTGAAAGCACGGCATGGATGGAGCAACAAGAGTTTTTCAGAAACGCTTGAGGCCTTTAAAGATATGCTTCCTGATGATAATGTGTTGCCTTTTCGATACTATGATGTTAAGAAAATACTGTGTCCACTAGGGATGAAGTATAAAAAGATCCATGCTTGCCATAATGATTGCATATTGTATAGAAAAGATCATGAAGAGAAGGAGCAATGTCCGATATGTGAAACTCCGAGGTATAAATCAAATAAGGGCCCTGCAAAAGTGTTGTGGTATCTTCCAATCATTCCAAGGTTCAAGCGCCTGTTTGCTAATGAAATTGATGCCAAAAATTTGAGATGGCATGCAGATGATCGGATTTCTGATGGAAAGCTTCGACATCTAGCTGATTTTTATCAATGGCAGAAAATCGATCAATTATTTCCTACCTTCGGTGAAGAACCTAGGAATCTCAGGCTTGGGCTTAGCACAGATGGTATGAATCCTTATGGTAGCTTAAGCAGTATACATAGTTCATGGCCTGTTCTGTTGGTAATTTACAACTTATCTCCTTTGTTATGTATGAAACGAAAGTACATTATGTTGTCTATGTTGATTTCAGGACCAAAGCAACCCGGAAATGACATAGATGTTTATCTAGAACCCTTGATCGAAGACTTGAAAGAGTTGTGGGATAAAGGTGTCGATGTTTTTTATGCGAACAAGAAGGAGACTTTTAATATGCGAGAAATGATCTTTTGTACTATAAATGACTTCCCTGCATATTGGAACTTGTCAGGATATAGCGTTAAAGGCCAAAAAGCTTGTCCGATATGTGAAGAAGGAACATACTGTAACCCCCTCACTGTAATCACATCCGGATTTCAAAATTTAAGTGAAAGAGAGACCAATAAAATGAAATCAACAATTTACAATCCCTCAACTCGGGATGAGGTATTTCAAAATCGATTCAAAACGTAATAATTCCAGGTCTCACATTCACGTGCGGATATAACTACTTGAGAAATCAAATCACATAAGAAATATCAGAGTGCGGAAACTAAAATCCCGGCAAACCCCCGGGTTACTCTATATATCGAATGGGTTTACTATTTTCCCAAATAGGGATTACAAGTCAAAAATTCACTAGGAACAATTTATATACAGTAATCCCAAATCTACAATAGATAACCAACAATCCTAAAATCCTGGTTGTCCCTAAGAGGTCCTAACCACTCCGGGTTGGTCGCTTCTCCTTCGAGCCACTTGCCCTGTCTGAAAAGGTTAGTCATATAGAAAGAGTGAGTTTCTAAAGAATCCCAGTAGCAACAAGTCACTCATACAATATATAAACATAAAGCATGTATGTTCATCATGTCCAGAAGCTTCACAATGATCTCTGGCTCGCACTATATACAATAGCACTCACGGCTGTAATCACAATGCACTACGCCCGCTTTCGAGGTGAACACTATGCACAACGCCCGCTTTCGCGGAGAACACTATGTAGCAGCAACACGAAGCACAAAGCACCACAAAGCATCTCAAAGCACAATGTATCACAAAACTCCACAAGGCATCTCAATGCACAAGGTATCACAAAGTAGTACCTGCAGCATCCACTCAATGAATGACAGACAAACATACAATACATTTACACAAAGTATAAGAGAGGAGTCGCTACCTGAATCTTTCTTGACAATCTTTGGCACAGTGGGCTCACGCGTTCGGTAAATATCAAAACCTATACCAAATTAGGGACAAATGATCAATCTTTCTTCTAATTAATTATTTCCATAATACACTAAGTTGGTTATCATTTAGGTCTCTTAAGAGGCCCCAAATGCCTCTAATAAAAGCCCTAAAAGGTTGGGAAACAATAGATTAAAGGTCACTTTTTGAAAATACAAAGTGCTGGAACACAAGGGTGGGCAACGGCAAGCCCTTCCTTGGGCTGCGGCCCAAATATGGTCAGAAGGTCGTGGGCTGCGGCCCTCCACTCTTGGGCCGCGGCCCAAATCAGGTCAGAAAGGCTTGGGCCGCGGCCCAGAAATTTCCTAACTCTGGGCTGAACTTCGAAAAACCATAACTAATTCTAGAAAACTCGAAACGAGGTGATTCCAAAGCCAAATGAAAGGTATATAAGTCCTCTTTAAAGAAAAAATATAGCCCATCACTGGAAATCACTACACAAATACATAATCACCAAAAACTAAACACTACTCCAAAACAGAGTTCTGTTTTCATCCCAAACTTTGGACAATCATATCTCACAGAATTCTAAACGAAATGACACAAAATATATGCTCATTTTGAAGCTTGGGATGTGAAATTTAAGACTGGAAAGTTTCACAATTTTACAATACCATTTGGTCACTCAAAACGCTCGTGTAAACTGACAGCGAAACAAGACAACTTTCCAAATTTTCCCAAGTGATCCAAATGAACCCAAAATCAACAACCAAGCTTATTCCCACACAAAATCACTCAAGGAATCCAATGGGAATGTCAAAATCACCAAAATCCTATTCCATTATCATGCTTTGGTTTTGGGTAACCTTAAACACTAAACTTCCAAAATCTCCAAACTTAACAATTTCAAACCCAATCAAATCTATCTATCCAAAATGCATTACAACATACAATTTCCATACCAAACATATACCAAACTCTCAATGGCCCTCATTTTTGAAAATGGGTCCAAAATTCCAGAAAATTCAAACTATTTCAAATGGTATGAAACTTAGATAGATAGATAGGTCTCACTCACCTTATCAACTTCTCCAAAGAGAGTTCTTGATTCACCCAAGTCAAGAATTTCGTGAGAGCTCAAACACCATCAAATGGACAAAATAAAACCATGAAAATGAAGCTCTCATGACAAGGAACAAGTTTGTAGAAGAGCATTTTTCCATTAGAGGCCATTAAGAGGGTCAAATGGCTTACCTTTTACCAAGCTTCTTCTTCTTCTTCTGCAGAAATGGAGGACGCATGAGAGAGGAGATTGAGAGAGAGGGGGAAGGTTGAAGATGAAATGATCACTCCTCATCCCCATGCCTTCTATGTCAGCGAAAAAGAGAGGGAAGGAGAGAGAAGAAATGATTTAATAATGCCCCATTTAACTTTTCTTACCTCCTCTCTCACCCAACCAATTTGCCATGTGTCAGAATTTCATTAGTTCTTATTAGGAAATCAACCAATTAATCACCTTAATTCCTCCATTAGCCATTCTAATTGCATTTCTCATTTTCTCTTAGTTAGTAATTAATTTCTCCCTTAATTACCAACTCATGGCCAATAATTCCATTCTTCCAATTTTTCAATAATTATGACGTATTAGTCAATATTGCCATAAAACACATAATAATTCAATTTAAATTCATAATCATCCACAATAATCATGATTTTCCCTTAATCAAAAATTAGGATATTACAATTCTCCCCTCGTCAAATAAATTTCGCCCTCGAAATTTGTCACATAACATGAGCCATAAACTCCGGATATCGCCTTCGCATATGCTCTTCCGCTTCCCAGGTTGCTTCTCTTTGGGTCATTCCCTTCCAGATCACTTTCACATAAGGGATACTTCGGTGTCTGAGTAGTCGTTCTTCTCGTTCAATGATCTGCTCAGGCTCCACCGCATAAGTGAAATTGTCTCGTAACTCTACATCCTCATACTCAATGATGTGAGACGGATCCGGTTGGTACTTCTTCAATTGGGAAACATGAAACACATCATGGAGTCTGCTCAAGTTCGGGGGGTAGGGCTATTCGATAAGCAACAGGCCCAATTCTTCCAAGGATCTCAAAAGGACCTATATACCTTGGGCTCAGCTTCTTTCATTTGATTGCTCGCCTAATACCGGTGACAGGAGATACTCTAAGAAATACATGGTCACCAACATCAAACTCTAGAGGCCTTCTCCTCTTGTCAGCATAGCTTTTCTGCCGACTCTAAGCTGCAAGAAGCCTCTTACGAATAACACGAATCTGGGCTGAGGTTTGATCAATAAGCTCCGGCCCATATAGCTTCGTCTCAGATAATTCATTCCAACACAATGGCGATTGGCATTTTCTTCCATACAACGCTTCATATGGCGCCATCTGAATGCTCGCATGATAGCTATTGTTGTAAGCAAATTCAGCAAGTGGAAGAAAATGATCCCAACTCCCTTTAAAGTCAAGAACACATGCCCGCAACATATCCTCTATGGTCTGAATAGTCCTCTCTGACTGTCCGTCGGTCTGAGGATGATAGGCAGTACTGAATCTCAACTGAGTACCCAGTGCCTCATGCAATGCTTTCCAAAATGTCGAAGTAAATCGGGGATCACGATCAGAAATGATATTCTTTGGTATGCCATGGAGTTTCACAATCTCAAGAATATAAATTTCTGCTAGCTTGTCTGGAGAGTAACTAGCATTAATCAGTAAGAAGTGCGCTGACTTCGTTAACCGGTCCACAATAACCCAGATCGCCTCATAATTCCTGATCTTGGGCAATCCCACAACAAGATTCATGGTCACACTTTCCCATTTCCATTCCAGAATCTCAGGACTTTGCAATAAACCAGGCAGTCTTTGGTGTTCAATCTTCACTTTCTGACATGTGAGACACCTCGCCACATATTTCGTCACATCACTCTTCAAACCCGGCCACCAATATACAGATTTCAAACCATGGTACATTTTGGTCATACCAGGATGAACGGTATACCGGCTCTTATGCGCCTCATCTAAGATCTTCTGTCTCAACTCCGCCTTAAGTGGAACGCACACTCTCTTCTGATAGCGAACTAATCCACGAGGCGACACATCATAGCCCGGAACTTCTCCCCGTTTGATTCGAGTCAAATTATGTTGTATCCAGTCATCTTGCCTCTGAGCCTCTTCAATCTCAGCTCTAAGATCACTTTCCTCTTGGGAAACAGTGTAGTTGGCATAAATGATCTGGTTCGACAGGTTCATATCACGAAAGTCAGTAATCAATTTCCCCTCGTGTATCATCATAGCTGCCACAACCACAGTCTTTCGACTAAGAGCATCAGCGACTACATTTGCCTTATCCGGATGATATTTAATTTCCAAGTTGTAGTCTTTAAGTAATTCCATCCAACGACGCTGTCTCATATTCAGTTCTTTCTGATCATACAAATACTTGAGACTCTTGTGGTCGCAGTACAGTTCTACAGTCATACCGTACAAGCAATGACGCCAAATCTTCAATGCAAACACTATGGCCGCAAGCTCCAGATCATGAGTGGAATAGTTCAATTCATGAGGTTTGAGCTGTCGAGAGGCGTAGGCCACCACACATCCCTGCTGTATAAGGACACACCCTAATCCCTGCCCACTGGCATCAGAATACACAACGTAAGTCAAATTGGGATCAGGTAAAATCAACACAGGTGCCGTAGTCAACCTCTGTTTCAGCTCCATAAAGCAATTTTCACAATGTTCATCCCATACAAATGGCTGATCTTTTCTCGTGAGCTTGGTCATCGGCAACGCAATGCAGCAGAAATTCTGAATGAATCTCTGGTAATAACCAGCAAGACCCAGGAAACTGCATATCTCAGCAACAGTTTCTGGCCTCTTCCAGTCCAGTACTGCTTCCACTTTACTAGGATCTACAGAGACCCCTTCTTGTGAGATAACATGGCCTAGAAATCTTACTTCTGATAGCCAAAACTCGCACTTACTCAGTTTGGCATAGAGTTGCTTTTCACGCAATATATTCAATACGATTCTCAGATGATGCTCATGTTCCTTCATACTCTTGGAGTATATCAAAATGTCATCGATAAATACCACAACGAATTGATCTAGGTATTGTCGAAAAATACGGTTCATGTAATCCATGAAAACCGCAGGCGCATTGGTTAACCCAAATGGCATCACCAAAAATTCATAATGACCATACCTAGTTCGGAAAGCAGTTTTCGGAACATCTTCCACTTTCACTAGCAGCTGATGATACCCCGACCTTAGATCAATCTTCGAAAATACACACGAACCAGATAGTTGATCTAATAGGTCATCAATTCTAGGGAGAGGGTACTTGTTCTTAACAGTAATCTTATTCAACTCTCTATAGTCGATACACAAACGAAGACTCCCGTCTTTCTTTTTCACAAACAAAACTGGAGCACCCCAAGGCGACACACTGGGTCTAATAAACCCTTTCTCAAGCAAATCTTCAATCTATTTCTTCAATTCCGCCATTTCATTTGGGGCCATACGATATGGGGCTTTAGATATCAAACCCGCTCCAGGCACAATGTCAATCAGAAATTGAACTTCCCTCTCAGGAGGTAATCCACTTAAGTCATCCGGAAAAGCCTCAGGGAATTCATTCACTATGGGTATACTACTCAATGCTTTATTGGTCTCCCCATGGATAGAAAAGAAAACCACATATCCCTTACAGCCCTTTTTCAAATATTTCTCACCTTAGCTGTTGAAAGGAAATTCAAACTAGCAGCTGGATTCTCAACACTATGAGTAGTCGGATATACTATCCTCTTGTTCCCACAATCTAATAACACATTGTTAGCTCTCAACCAATCAAAACCCAAAATGACTTCCAATTGGCAGAGCGGCAAACAAATCAAATCTACTACAGATTCATGACCCTCAACAGTTACAACATAGTTTAGACAAGCTTCTGTAGTCACAGCCTTAACACCCATTGGTGTTGACACAATCAAATCGAATGGCAACTTATGCACATTCATTCCCAGACGCTTCACACAAGCATAAGCAATAAAAGAGTGACTTGCACCCGAATCAAATAACGCTTGTAACACAATGCCATGGATAAGGACTTTACCTTGTATCAGCTCTGGGGATTTCCGGGCCTCTTCGTGAGTCATAGCAAATACTCGGCCCTGAGTCCTCTGTCTCTGCTCTAGTCATGGCTATCCACACTCAATAGATGTATGCCCCACTTGCTTACAATTGAAGCAAATCACCCGACCATCACAAGTCTTGCCATGATGTGGCTTGTTGCAACGAGGACATGTCCATACACTAGGAGCTCTCTGCTGATCACGACTCCTAGACTGATAAGGCTTCTTACTACCCCCTCTATATGAAGAGGATGATCCTGAGCCCTTCCGCTTCTGAGAAGCACCGCCCTTACTAGGCTCACTATGACCACCATCAGCCTTAGCCAGATACAACTCTCTAAGATTACTCTCAGTGATCCGACATTCTTCAACGGCCTTGTTGAACTTGGAAAACTGATGGGTGGCGAGTCTCTTTCTCATATCATGCCTTAAACCCCGAATTAACATGTCTGAGCTCAACTCCTCATCATCCATTTTCTGAAGATAAGAGGAATATCGGGATAGGCGGGTAAATCGAGACAAATATTCGTCAAAAGACTCTGTGTCCCCTTGCTTGATATTTAGGAACTCGGTTTCCTTCTCAAGCCTTACTGACTTGGGAAAATATTTCTCGTTGAAGTGTTGTTGGAATACCTCCCAGGTCAATGGCTCATTCTTTAACCGCAATGACAAGGCAATGTTACGCCACCAACGATCAGCATCGCCTTCAAACTTGTACACCGCTAGCTTGGCTTTCACTTCGGAGGGACACACTAAGACCTCAAAAATCTTCTCAAGACAATGTAGCCAATCTTCAGCCGCCTGAGGATCAAACTTCCCCTTAAATGCCGGAGGTAGTTGCTTACAGAATCTGGAGACCCAAAACTCAAGGTCTCGTTCCTCCCTGACTGGCACTCCATGGGATTCTTGGTTCAGAATCACATGAGGAGTTGATTCAAGTGGTCGTGCCGACCTTTCAGCGGTCTCTTCCCGGGTTTCCTCTCGAGTTTCCTCATGACTAGACTGACCCCGGCCCTCATTTTTCTTGGCCTTTTCAGCTCTGAGCTCTTCTCTAAGCTCCGCTATCATATCTAGTTGGTCCCTTATCAGGCCCATTAACTCTTGCATTGGGTCCGGTGGATTGTCATTAACCACTTCCACCTCAGGGTCTACTCGCTGTCCGCTGGGACGACCCCTTGTCTTTTTCATTCTACAAATCATTCACTAGGTCAGTTCCACAGATAATGTGTACATATTGTTCACAAATCTCATATATATCCCTAACACAGAGCACATATGTGTATACAACAATCATTCACAGATGATCTATTATCACTAAGACCACACTATGGGAGCTATCCTAGCAAACTCTACCCTTGCCAGGAACTACGGCTCTGATACCAAAAATGTAACCCCCTCACGGTAATCACATCCGGATTTCAAAATTTAAGTGAAATAGAGACCAATAAAATGAAATCAACAATTTACAATCCCTC
Source organism: Inga oerstediana (assembly GCA_963210345.1). Classification (NCBI taxonomy): domain Eukaryota; kingdom Viridiplantae; phylum Streptophyta; class Magnoliopsida; order Fabales; family Fabaceae; genus Inga; species Inga oerstediana. Next base: position 61,335,108 of record OY723401.1, on the reverse strand, counting down.
AACTCAGGATGAGGTATTTCAAAATCGATTCAAAATGTAATAATTCCAGGTCTCACATTCACGTGCGGATATAACTACTTGAGAAATCAAATTACATAAGAAATATCAGAGTGCGGAAACTAAAATCCCGGCAAACCCCCGGGTTACTCTATATATCGAATGGGTTTACTATTTTCCCAAATGGGGATTACAAGTCAAAAATTCACTAGGAACAATTTATATACATTAATCCCAAATCTACAATAGATAACCAACAATCCCAAAATCCTGGTTGTCCTTAAGAGGTCCTAACCACTCCGGGTTGGTCGCTTCTCCTTCGAGCCACTTGCCCTGTCTGAAAAGGTTAGTCATATAGAAAGAGTGAGATTCTAAAGAATCCCAGTAGCAACAAGTCACTCATACAATATATAAATATAAAGCATGTATGTTCATCATGTCCAGAAGCTTCACAATGATCTCTGGCTCGCGCCATATACGACAGCACTCACGGCTGTAATCACAATGCACTACGCCCGCTTTCGCGGTGAACACTATGCACAACGCCCGCTTTCGCGGAGAACACTATGTAGCAGCAACACAAGCACAAAGCACCACAAAGCATCTCAAAGCACAATGTATCACAAAACTCCACAAGGCATCTCAATGCACAAGGTATCACAAAGCAGTAGCTGCAGCATCCACTCAATGAATGACAGACAAACATACAATACATTTACATAAAGTATAAGAGAGGAGTCGCTACCTGAATCTTTCCTGACAATCTTTGGCACAGTGGGCTCACGCGTTCGGTAAATATCAAATCCTATACCAAATTAGGGATAAATGATCAATCTCTCTTCCAATTAATTATTTCCATAATACACTAAGTTGGTTATCATTTAGGTCTCTTAAGAGGCCCCAAATGCCTCTAATAAAAGCCCTAAAAGGTTGGGAAACAATAGATTAAAGGTCACTTTTTGAAAATACAAAGTGCTAGAACACAGGGGTGGGCCGCGGCAAGCCCTTCCTTGGGCTGCGGCCCAAATATGGTCAGAAGGTCGTGGGCTGCGGCCCGCCACTCTTGGGCCGTGGCACAAATCAGGTCAGAAAGGCTTGGGCCGCGGCCCAGAAATTTCCTGACTCTGGGCTGAACTTCGAAAAACCATAACTAATTCTAGAAAACTCGAAACGAGGTGATTCCAAAGCCAAATGAAAGGTATATAAGTCCTCTTTAAAGAAAAAATATAGCCCATCACTGGAAATCACTACACAAATACATAATCACCAAAAACTAAACACTACTCCAAAACAGAGTTCTGTTTTCATCCCAAACTTTGGACAATCATATCTCACAGAATTCTAAACGAAATGACACAAAATATATGCTCATTTTGAAGCTTGGGATGTGAAATTTAAGACTGGAAAGTTTCACAATTTTACAATACCATTTGGTCACTCAAAACGCTCGTGTAAACTGACAGCGAAACAAGACAACTTTCCAAATTTTCCCAAGTGATCCAAATGAACCCAAAATCAACAACCAAGCTTATTCCCACACAAAATCACTCAAGGAATCCAATGGGAATGTCAAAATCACCAAAATCCTATTCCATTATCATGCTTTGGTTTTGGGTAACCTTAAACACTAAACTTCCAAAATCTCCAAACTTAACAATTTCAAACCCAATCAAATCTATCTATCCAAAATGCATTACAACATACAATTTCCATACCAAACATATACCAAACTCTCAATGGCCCTCATTTTTGAAAATGGGTCCAAAATTCCAGAAAATTCAAACTATTTCAAATGGTATGAAACTTAGATAGATAGATAGGTCTCACTCACCTTATCAACTTCTCCAAAGAGAGTTCTTGATTCACCCAAGTCAAGAATTTCGTGAGAGCTCAAACACCATCAAATGGACAAAATAAAACCATGAAAATGAAGCTCTCATGACACGGAACAAGTTTGTAGAAGAGCATTTTTCCATTAGAGGCCATTAAGAGGGTCAAATGGCTTACCTTTTACCAAGCTTCTTCTTCTTCTTCTGCAGAAATGGAGGACGCATGGGAGAGGAGATTGAGAGAGAGGGGGAAGGTTGAAGATGAAATGATCACTCCTCATCCCCATGCCTTCTATGTCAGCGAAAAAGAGAGGGAAGGAGAGAGAAGAAATGATTTAATAATGCCCCATTTGACTTTTCTTACCTCCTCTCTCACCCAACCAATTTGCCATGTGTCAGAATTTCATTGGTTCTCATTAGGAAATCAACCAATTAATCACCTTAATTCCTCCATTAGCCATTCTAATTGCATTTCTCATTTTCTCTTAGTTAGTAATTAATTTCTCCCTTAATTACCAACTCATGGCCAATAATTCCATTCTTCCAATTTTTCAATAATTATGACGTATTAGTCAATATTGCCATAAAACACATAATAATTCAATTTAAATTCATAATCATCCACAATAATCATGATTTTCCCTTAATCAAAAATTGGGATATTACACATGCTACCATCAACTTCAACATGGAAGAAAGACGGTTTACCTTGGCCATAGGCGATTTTTAAGACGAAGCCACCCTTATCGTAGATTAAAAAAAGCTTTTTTCGGTGGCCAAGAGTTTGAAGATGCTCCAAAGGCATTGACTGGGGAGAAAATTTATGAAAAGGTGAAAAATATCAATACTATGTTTGGTAAGTCATCAAAGAGTAGAAATGAGAAAAATATATGGAAAAAAAGGTCCGTCTTCTTCGATCTTCCATATTGGCGCAATCTTGACGTCAGACACTGTATTGATTTCATGCATGTGGAGAAGAACGTATGTGATAGTATTGTTGGGACACTGCTCAACATACAAGGAAGTTCTAAGGATGGCGTGAAGGCAAGATTAGACTTGTAAGAAATGGGAATACGAGAAGATTTACATCCAAGGCCATACGGTAATAGAACTTTTTGTCCTCCAGCTACTCATACTTTGTCTAAGGTTGAGAAAAGAAGCTTTTGTGAGTGTTTACATGGCGCTAAAGTTCCCTCAGGGTATTGTTCAAATTTTAAAAAGCTTGTATCGATGAAAGACTTGAAGTTAATAGGGCTAAAGTCTCATGATTGTCATGTCTTAATGCAACAACTACTCCCAGTAGCTATTCGAGGCATTGCCGAATATGATCTTCAACACATATTGACTAGACTTTGTTTCTTCTTCAATGCCATTTGTTGTAAAGTCATTGACACGGAAAGATTGGAGGAATTGGAAAATGAAGGATATATGATCTTATGCTAGCTTGAGAAGCTTTTTCTTCCTTCCTTTTTTGATATTATGGTACACTTGATTGTTCATCTAGTGAGAGAGATAAAGTTGTGTGGCCCTATCTATTTCCGGTGGATGTACCCAATCGAAAGAACTATGAAAATACTAAAAGGGTATGTGAAGAACCCCAATCGGCCTGAAGCATCTATTGTTCAAAAATATGTTTCTGAAGAAGCTATGGAATTTTGTCAACATTATTTGTCAAATGTACGACATATTGGCCTTCCTAAACATCATGATCAAGAAGGGGGTAGACGCGGGGCAACAGTAAAGAGCATAGATGCTGATGAATTGCAACAAGTCCACTTGTACATCTTGAACAATGTTGATGAAGTTAATATTACATGAATGCCCATAAAGAAATTGTACGGAAATAAAATAGTCGAATGAGCGAACAAAGGTTAATCAGGGAGCATAACAGAACTTTCGTACATTGGTTCAAACAAAAGGTTGACAGAGAAGAATGTGTTTCTGATACAATAAATTGGTTAGCACGTGGTCCTAAAGTTGATGTCATAAGTTGGACTTCATTTGTGATCAATGGTTATACCTTTCACACGAAGTCCCTAGATGATAAGAGCACCGTCTAGAACAGTGGTGTTATATTAGTGGCTGAATCTATGCACTTCTCTAGTTCTAAAGATAAGAACCCTATATTGGCTGCCATACCTTATTATGGGGTGATTAAAGAGATTTGGGTGGTTGACTATGTTAAAATTAGATTTCCCATTTTCAAATGCAAGTGGGTTGATGTCAATAATGGTGTGAAGATCGATAGGTTAGGATTTGTATTAGTAGATCTGAATAGTAGAAGTTTTGGAGATGATGTAACACCCCAAATTTTGATTAAAGGCTAATGGGGATTATTGAGAATGTAATTATGGATTTAAGTTGAATTAATGTGCATTTGTGACAATATTAATTAATATGTCATAATTGATGGAAAATTGATAGAATGGAAATATTGGTCTTATGTTAGTGATTAATGGGAATTAATTGCTAACTAAGAGAAAATGAGAAGTGTAATTAAAATGACTAATGGAGAGATGAGAGAAGCTAATGGGTGCTTATTGTGTGAGAGCCAATGAGGAGTGGACACTTGGCAAGTTTACATGTGAAGGGATTGGGAGAAAAGTCAAAGGGAATTTTTAATTGTTTTCTCTCTCCTCTCTTCCCTCACTTGGCGCTGGAAAACTGAAATGGAGGGAGTATAATCATTCTTCATTATCTCACACTCCACCTCCATCTCTCTCTCTCTCGTCTTCTCTCTCTTCTCTCTCCATTTTCTGGCGCCATTTTTGCAGCAAAAGGGAAGGAAGAAAAGCTTCAAAAAGGTAAGGAAAATGGCTTCTATTGCTTAAACTTCCTTCTCTAATATTGATCCTTGAATGAAGGGCTTCATTTTGATGGTTGTAATGCGTTCATTGGTGTTAGTTTGTGACCTCAAGAGATTGTGAAAGTTGAAGAATCAAGAAATCTCTTTGGCAAAGTGAAAGAGGTGAGTGTTAACTCCCTTTTGATATATATATATATATATATATTGTGGTTGTTGGTTGAGCATTGATTTTCTGGAATTTTCTGCCCTATTTTAGAAAATTAGGGTCTTAGTGAGTTTGGCATGTTGTGATAATGGAAATGGTATATTGTGATGTCTTTTGGACAAAAGGATTGGTTTGGATCATTAAAAGTAAAGTTTGGGATCTTTGTGTTGGTTTTGGTGTATTGGTCAAAACAGGGCATGTGGTTAGATTGTGCATTTGGTCATTTTGAGGTTACCATTGTGTTCCTTATGGAAAATTGTATGGGAATATGTTTGGTTAATGATTTTGTAGTCATTGGACACTTTGGTAGAAAAGTTGGAAAATGCTGTCAATGTGAACTCTGTCTGGGCAGTTTATTTGTGTGGACATTTTGAATAAACAAATGATTTCAAAAAATTGTGAAAATTTCTAGTCTTAAAGTTCACATCCCAAGCTTCAAAATGGACACATAATTTGTGTCATTTCGTTTTGTTAACTAAGATATATGATTGTCCAAAGTTTGGGGATGGAAACAGAACTCTGTTCTGGAGTAGTGTTGAGTTTTGGGTGATTCCGTATTTTTGTGATGATTTGAAGTTATGATCCATATTTTTCCTTGAAATAGGACTTAAATACCTTTCATTTGGCTTTAGAATCACTCTGTTTCGATTTTTATACAATTAGATATAATTTTTCGAAGTTCAGCTAAGAATCAGGAAATTGCTTGGCCGCGGCCCATGAGTGGCTGGCCGCGGCCCAAACCTTTCTGCCTTGATTCTGGCCGCAGCCGGCACCCTTCTGACCATATTTTGGCTGTGGCCCAAGGAAGGGCTGGCCGTGGCCAACCCCTGTGTTCCAGCACTTTAAGTTTTTGTAAAGAGATCTTCAACCTATTATTTCCTAACCTTTTAGGGGTTTTATTAGAGGCATTTGTGGCTTCTTAAGGGACATTATTGATAACCAAATCTAAGTGTTGAAGAGTTAATTGAGTATTGGAATAGAGAATAATGTTTCATCCTTAATTATGACTTTAGGATTTGATATCTGCCCGGAGTATAGAAGGCCTGTGCCTGCTCAAGGAAGGAAAGACAAAGGTAGTGACACTTTATCCTATATCATATGTATTGCATTGCTTGTTTGCATTAGTCATTGAATACAATGAAAGTGAAGAAGACGTGGCAAAAGCTCAGACTCGATTAAAGTGAAAGTGAAGGGGACGTGGCAAAAGCCCGGACTCTATTAAAGTGAAAGTGAAGAGGACGTGGCGAAAGCCCGGACTCGATTAAAGTGAAAGTGAAGGGGACGTGGCGAAAGCCTGGACTCGATTACAGTGATAGTGAAGGGAATGTGGCGAAAGCCCGGTCTCGAATATTGATTGCTGCATTGTGATATATGTGACTTGCTTTGTATATATGCATCATATAAATAAACTGTTGCTACTGGGATTCTCTAGAATCTCATTCTTTCCAAATAACATTTTTAGATAGGGCAAGTGGATTGAAAAGCAAGCAAGTGGCAAAGGACGATTAGGACTGCCAGCGGTAGTCTTAGCTATATATTTTGCTTTTATATCGAACTGGTTATCATTTTGGATAAATATATACATATTGAATAGAATTGTAGTGGTATAGTTTTGTGTAATCCCCGGTATGGATACTGAGATGGGCAATGATGCCCTATATAAACCTTTGGATTAATGTTATTATCCCGGGTGAACGTCGGGAATTGTGCTTACTCTGATATTGTATATGTAACAGACCAAATAGGCCATTTGTTTTAATGAATGAAATGAATGGAGATCCATTTGTACAGGTGTTTTAAAAAGTTTTTATTTGTCCCGGATTTCTTATTCGATAATTAAATGTGCTTAAACGCTAATCCCGGCCTGATTATCGAAGGGGGTTACAGATGAACCTTTCATTATGGCAGATCAGGCGTAACAAGTGTTCTATATCACTGATCAAGCAAATAAAATGTGGTCTGTAGCTCTCCAAGGAAAAAGGGTCGTTGATATTGACGAGAAAAGTCACTCAAATTATGATCTTCTTGAGACTCCTTCTTTTTCCAGGGGTCTACCAGAACTAAACGAAGAAGATGAAGCAAATAATGCGCACGACACAAGAAATGATCATCACGAGGGAATATGGGAGGATATCTCTTTATGATACTACTTTGACCTTAACTAACTAAAGTAATTATGATTATAATTTATATCCGAAGAATATGTTTAGTTATTTTATCGATATAGTCTTCACATGTCATAGCTTAGGATTTATCTTTCTTTGTTGTCGTTACAGGAAATTGACGAATCCCCAGCGTCCTAGTGCAGAGGATCAGCCACCTCCTACACCTCTGAGTCAGCCACCTAGTGCTCAGCAGAGTCAGCCAGCTAGTGTTAACCAGGGCAAGCCTAGCAATGCTCCGAGCCAGGGTCGTAGTGAGCGGAGTAGCCAGTCTGTACGGAGGGGTAGACGTGGCACACGGTTGACAGATGTTTCCCTCAGTCGGAGTACAGGCCTAAAGATACCGATTGAGTTTGATAGACATTGGAAACCAATCAGGCCTAATGCACAACGATATAGGAGTTTTGTCGGCCTCCTTGCATGTAACAAGCCGAGCATCTTGATAGAGGAGTGGAGAAATATCGATGCAAAGGTGAAGCAGCATATTTGGGACACTATTCAGGTATACAATTCTCTAATGTATGTAATTAATTATTATCAAATGTCACAAATTTGTCACTTACTCCTTCAATGCATGCATTTCAGCTCACCTACGACATTCCTCAGAGTGAGATCTTGTACAACAAGACGATGACGTATTGTTATGAGCGCTGGAGCAAGTTTAAGACAAATCTGACCAACAATTACATTCATATTGAGGTGAAAGATTGTCAGCCTCGTCCTAATCCGTGCAACCAGTATACATTTCTTGATCAAGCGACTTGGCAAGAATTTATTAGGCTTCAGACTACTCCAGAATCTTTGGTTAGTTGACTTATTTTTCATTTTATTTACTTAGCAGTTATCTTAATTGATTATAACACTTTCCTTTTGTATCATTTCTTATTCGCAGGCAAAAAGGCAAAAAGCACAAGAGAGTGGAAGAAAGAATGATTGCCCTCATACAATGTCTCGTGGGAGTTGTGCAAAGGCTGAAAGAGACTTGTTGGTGGCCAAACGGAAGAGATTGGAAGAAGCATCTCAATCTGATCCTTCTGTTCTTCTTTCTCCGCCATCTCCGATTCGTCGAGAAGAAAAATGGCAATTTGCCCACCAAAAGAGGAGTGGGACTTATACGAGTGAACAATCTCGTATAGTTGGTAAAAGAATTGTAAGTATATATCGTTATTGTAATTAATTACATAAGAAACGTACATTATTACTTATGTTTGTTATTTTGGATTATCTTACAGGATGAACTTAGAAAACAACAAGCTGAGGGCTCTTTTAAGTTGGAGGGCAGGAATGATATTCTAACAGTTGCTACTGGCAAACATGAGCATCCAGGCCGTGTTAGGGGAGTTGGAGGAGGGGTAGGGATACGGGATTACTTTGGAGCCCCCGTACGCCATTCCTCAAACATCGTGACTAGGGAGGAATTGGAGACTATGTTGGCCATTACAAGAGAAGAAGCAAAGGCCGAGGCTGAAGCATCATTTGATGCACTATTAGAGACCCGGTTAAGCAAGATGAAAGAGGAAATGATAGTGTTTATGAGCTTAAGACAAGATACCAGTGCTCCCCAGCCACAATCGATTGATCCTAATAAGCAGAGCACTAAAGGTAGTTGTTGCAACATCGGGCAGTCATCAGAGGGTCCTAACCTAGAAATTACTGAGCTTTGTGATCTTTTTGTCAAGGATCCTCTGAGACGGTTAGTTGCACGGGGTAGTGTGCATAACCTGGGATCAACTGTCCACCACCGACAAATGGAAGGTGATCAAGTCCAAGTGTCAGTTGACGAGGTGATTATTATAGATGCACCTGTCCCTATCCCTTCTGATGAATTCAAGATCGTTAGCGATGTCTTGGGCACATTCATCTTGTGGCCAACGAACCTTGTTTCTGGTCGAGCCGAGGATAGTCCGATCAAAGCCCCACAAGTCCAGCTCCCTTCACTCAGCAAGAAGTTTCACAGCCTCCATTGAATATCATGCAACAAGTGATTCTAATGGCATATGATACATCCTTCAAAACAAGAGAGTAGCCTACGGATTCAGTTTTTGGATAGTCAGGAGTGACATGCTATCTTGAGAGGGATGATTTGATGTCCCTGGTAGCTCCTGGACAAAATCTTACGATTGGGATTGTCCAACTGTTCTTAATGTAAGTAGCTTCTACAATTCAAAGTAAATATTTTAAAAGTTTCACCGTTTACCTTTTATTTATGTGCTTGCATTATTGTAGGTACATGCATCGTAGGTTGGTCACCTTTGGCAAAAGCGAAAAATTTGGATTCTTATGCCCCCATCACATCCAAGAGAAAGGGACCACTGCTGCTACTAGACATAGATTCTTGTAAGAGAGGTTTAGTGAAATTAGAACTGAGTGTTTCTTGGCTCCATATGTGCATAGGTAAGAAACAAATTGATATACTATAATTTATATAATGTTTTATGTTTGCTTAATATTCTTCTATTTTTTTCAGTGATCATTGGAAGTTGCTTCTTCTATGCAAGAGTAGTTCCACTATCATCCTCTTATGTTCCCTCCACTTCAAACCAGGGAATGATTTGAAAAAGACCATGAATTCGTTAGTTTTCTTGCATTCTTACCTTTTGTATGCAAAGTTTATAGAATTTGTGTAAAACCAATAACCTCTGTCCTTGTGATGATCATAGGTCTATGCAGACATTCCTACACAGTGCTTGTGGTAAGCATGTTCGTGATTTAAAGGACCCTACATGGATCATGCCAAAGGTTAGTACATATGGATTTGTTTAAAGAATGTAATAAGACATGCCTTTATATTTGTTTTAATGATATCATGTTTTTTCTCAGAGCCGTCGGCAACCAAAGGGGTCCAACTTATGTGGTTTTTATGTTTTGAGACACATTTACAATATTATCACTCTAGGCACGACTGATTTTACTCAAGAGGTAAATTTTTATTTCAGAACTTTTGTTTTACTTTATTGTTTTTAAGTAACTAAGTCAATGTTTAGTCTGGTTTTGGTGTTACAGATGTTTGATCTTGCCGATCCCTTTCCTGAAGAAGATATTGATTTCATTCGCACATGTTGTGCTGAATTCATTCATGAGCTATTACAAAAATAGTGAGTTTGTGAATCCAACATTACATTGTACATTATTGTTCTCATATCATTGCTAACATCAGGTGAATTAGTAGGGACTTGTAGATCACTTATATCCCTAGTTTACTCTTGTTGAATTGTGATGGTTGTGTCCTGGTGTTTTTGCCTTCAAATGAAGCATAGAAGAAGCAAGCACATGAAACCCGTTTTTCTGACAAAGAGAAGATAGAATAACCTTAGGCTCCTGAAATTCTTCATAGAATGATACCTCAAATCTTTAATATTTGGCATGTTTGTTTGCGGGACTTGCATCTTCCATTTCCATTCTCTCAGATTGTGTGTTCACATAATCCCCCCCACTTTCATTCTGCATGTATTTGGCTCTGATTTGTATGTTTTATTTTATTTTTGTGATTACTTGGTTTCATTTATTTGAAGCAATTTTTGTTATATGATCTTGTCTTCTATAATGTGAAAATGTTTGTTTCTTCTCACGTACTGTTTCATTCCTTATGTATTATCTCTCTCTCTCACCCTCTGTTCCACAAAATTACATTCTATGTGCATCACAATGCTTCAATAGTTGTATTGATGATATAAGCGATTTCTTTCCTTCACAAAGCACTCATTATTTCCAAATATTATTTTCTAGCAGGGAGAACTTAACATGTTCTAATTTTGATGAGTAATGAAGTGAGTGAATTGGTGATATATGCAGGGATTATGGATTCTTCATATTCGTCAAGAAGGGCTTGGCAGATCAAGCAGGTTATGCAATATGGTTCTGATGACAATAACAATGGACCAAAGGGCATGTTCATTTCTTTGCATGTTCATTTCCCAGAAACTTCATGTTTGGTGTAGGCAACCAAAGGGACACTGGGGACTAGGGAAGGTACAATCAACTTCAAAAGAAAAAGCTTTTGTTTTACTGCTGTCATTTGGTCTTCCTTACTGTCTAATTGCAAATGAATCATCAATATATGACTGTACTGGCTTGTATGAACATTAATTTGTTGCTGCTATAGACTGGTGCTTTTGAATTTTGAAATTGAAATCAGTGATTGTTATGTACTGCTGTTTAAAATTGGAGCATTTTGTGTGTGTACATATAATAAAAGGGACGTTTTCAAAAAAAATGAAGCTTTAAGACCGGTTGTAGTCACAACCGGTCTTAAAAAGTACTTTACCCACAACCGGTCTTAAATGTCTCACCTTTAAGACCTGTTGTTCCCACAACTGGTCTTAAATGTCTGAACTTTAAGACCGTTATTCCCACAACCGGTCTTAAATGTGGATTTTTAAGACCGGTTGTGGGCACAACCGGTCTTAAAAGTATGACTTTTAAGACTGGTTATAACAACCGGTCTAAAAAATAACAGACTTTTTAGACCTGCTGTATCAAGACCTAATACAGAACCGGTCTAAAAAGTCATTTTTAACCGGTCTAAAAAGTCATTTTTCTACTAGTGAGAGTTGGTATTGTGAATTGTGTGACATGTTGCAATTCATTGTGAAACATGTCAATATAATGTGAATTTGGTTGATTTGGTATTTCCAATGGATTCCTTGTGAAAGTTTGTGTGAGAATGATGTTTGATATGAAAATTAGACCATTGGAAGCCAATTGTGCAAATTTGGAATTCTGTCTTTTGAAACTCTGTTCTGGATAGTGTGCTTGTGTTGCCGTTTTGAATGGGCAAATGATGTCAGAAAATTCTGATCCTTTCCAGTCTTAAAGTTCACATCCCAAGCTTCAAAATGGACATATAATTTGTGCCATTTCGTTTTGGGAACTGGGAGTTATATCTGTCCAAAGTTTGAGGTCAGAAATGGATTCTGTTTTGGGACAGTCTTGCGTTTTGGGGAATTCTGTATTTATGTGGTGATTTCCAGTATTGGCCAATATTTTTCCCATGTAGAGGACTTGAATAGCTTTCATTTGGCTTTGGGATCACCTCATTTTGATGTTTGTGGAATTAGTTATGATTTTTGGAAGTTCAGCCAAGAAACTGGATTTTCTTGGCCGCGGCCAGCGGATTCTGGGCCGTGGCCCAAATGTTTCTGGGCAGTTTTTGGCTGCGGCCAATGGATTTGTGGGCCGCGGCCAACCCCCAAAAATCAGAATTTTGGACTTTTAAAAGGTGATCTTTGGTCAAATGTTTCCCAAGCCTTTAGGCATATGTTTAGGCTTTGATTAGCCATCGAAAGGTGTTAAATGATAACCAACATTAAGTGTTTGTATGTTGAGGAATTGAGAAAGGGATTAACCCTATGTCCTTGCTTTGGTTATACGGTTGATATTCGCCCTGATTGTGGTTCAGTATTCATTTTGATCGTGAGTAAGCGAAGCTGGAGCATACGTGGAAAGAGGGTAGGGAACTTACCTCTTTTGCCTGTATATGATATTGTGTTAATGTGTTGATGCATGTTATTGCTTTGCATGATTATGTGGAACATATATGATGTTTGAAGCTCTGTTTCTATTTATGCTATGGCCATGAGTGTGATGTTGAAACATTGAGCATGCAGATGTGTCATGGTATGGATATGTGATATGTATTGCAAGCATATCATGCATTATACACTTATCATACATGCATTTTGGTAATTGTTTCCTACTGAGATTCTCTCGAATCTCACCCTCCCCTACCAACATTGTAGACAGGAAAGGAAGAGCGAGGATGGTGCAGGCATTCAAGGACGGTGAAGACTCCTTAGAGTATTTGAGTCTGGTAGTTGGTTATCATAGATGTTGGGATAATTATATATCATATGGATGTATATTTGAGTATGTATTCCCATATGTATTTGAGATGTGTATTTGAGAAGACTTTGTGTAATCCCCATATGAGGGCTTGTAGGGGTGAATATGCCCTGTAAGGCTTTGAGTTAATAAATGGAACCCGGGAGTTGCCGGGATGATATTGTTGTATACTCTGATATTTGTATAAATGTGATATTCCGCGTGATGTAATTATATTCGAAATTGAATATGAGACCAGGTAAATTAGATTTCGAAAGTTATCTGTGAAAACCCTATCGTGAAGATGGGATTTTAATTAAGTTTTGTTTCTTATTGGTCTCTATTTCACTTTGAATCGCGTATTTCGGATATGATTACGGCAGGGGGTTACATTGTTAGTGGAGGCCGATTGACTTGTCAATGAAGGCTCCTTTACTTGTCAATGGACACCCATTGACAATTCCATTCAGGCCCAATGACTTGTCATTGGAAGCTCCTCGACTTGTCAATGGTGGCTCCTCTTATTCTCACTAGACAATGAGCAAGGAAGGCCATCATATGTGCATTACATAAATTTAGCACTAACGTTAACTCATGAAAATGACTCTGTAATTCATAATTACAAACAGTCTAAAACTATCAAAATAAACTAACTATACTCCAATTGCGGTCTTTGTTTGCACTAGAACCCTCAAACGCTAGTATTTACTGTTTTACCCTTCGAGCGACTAGCTTTTGCTGGAATATTTTTAAATATTGGAAAGGGTGAGATTTGAATGAATCTCAGTAGTAACATACAATCAGTCATATAAAATATGAGAAATAAATATGCCAAGTACCATATAATGCAACAAAATAGTACACTGAAAAACTCATAATCATCGGAATGTGCATATATATATTCAGGGCCAACTACTATTAGAACCCTTACTTGTTCGTACCTCAGCTGGGCTTATGACCATAGACTGAGCAATGTACTCTTTTGGTACTGTATCTCATAACTTGATCCCTTTTTGGGGCTGTTGGGGTACTTGTTCTTTTCCCCTTGAAAGGTACTTGTGCTTTTCCCCTCACAATTAAAGAGTGCATTATACATATCACAAAAGATGACATACATAAAGCATACAAATAATCACATAGTTTATGAAAAAAAAGTTACTACCTTAATCCCTTTTTCTTGGCTCTAACCTTGTCCCAATGCGGGTAAATTGTTGGTTCTAAAATTCCAAATTTATAAAGACATGAGTCATTACTCAGTCATGGACTCTTCCAAACTTAATTTGTTGGTTATTTTAGCTTAAAACTACAAAATGATCAAAATACCCTTAGGGACCCCGTCCAAGTCCCTTTGTACCCGATCCGGCTGTACTTTTTCAAAATTTTGACTTGGGCTAATCCTACACAATTTCGCATGTAGAATTCATTTTGACCTCATAATTGCCAATTTCACTGTCAAAAGACAAGTTTGCCCTTGGCAACCCCTATTTTGAGTTTTGGGGGTCATTTTGTTATTTCACATTCCAAGAATTTTCACACTTCACAATCTACATGAATCCTTCACAATTTTCCTTTCTAAACATAATGGAGCCATCAAATTAATGAAATTCTAGCTCTTACTGCCATTTTAGCAGCTAGCCGAAACTTACTCAAGAAAAAGGAAAAATTGGTTTTTCTTGATTTAACCCCTTAAACACCTTCATTTTCACTCCTAATCACATGCTTAAATGCTCATTCATCATGATTTGTAGAAATTTGGGCAACATAACCGCTTAGGGTTTCATCATTCCAAATTTACAAAGTTAACATGAACAACTACAAATCAAGGGAATACCAACAATAACCACCACAACAACATATTAACCAAGAGGATCAAAGTTCGTGAGATTACGTCTTGATTCTTCCACTTTCTCTTTCTAGGCATCACCCTCCTATCTCTCTTCCCCTGGATTTTTGCTTGCTACACAAGATATTCATGATGGAAAAAAGATTAGAAGAGGTTTTTCATGATTTTGGAGGCTCAAACACTTGAAATCACAACCACTTACCTTGATATTTGCCTTTTGAACTTTCTTGTGCTTGTGTTCTTGAGCTCTCTTCTTCTCTCCCTATTTCTCAACTGTGGACGAAAATGAGGCTTAGGAAAAGAAATGATGATGTTTTAAAATATCCTCTTGGGAAAATAATGTATTTTAATACTAATTTACCATGTGAATTTTACTTTATGACTTCATCTCTTTTACTTGGCTCAAGATCATGGCACATAGCATGCTTAGCTTCCAAGTAAATATTTTTCCCTCTTATTTTCCTCTTTGGCCGAAAATTGCAAGGAAAAGGAAAATAATTAATGCTTTCTTGGATTTTTCATAATTTTCTTCTTCAAATAATTAATTATATACATATCTACTTTTTGACTTTTCAAACTTGATTCACTTGGTCACAATTGCTTCAAAATTGAGATATTTATCCCCAATAATTTATTTTCCCTTTATTTGACTGAAATTCACCTCATGAAAATGGGAATTTACTAGCTTCTTGCTTTATTAACAATTTACCATTTTGCTCTTACATTTTTGTATTTAATTGTGGCTTCTTCCTTTTTCTTGCTTCTTGGCCAAATTCACCCTTAATATTGGGCCAAGAATTGTACCCTTTTATTCTCCATTTTTGGGCTTAAATAATGGGTTTTTTTGGAAAACTAAAAATTAGCTTCATGACTTATTTTAGCCCAAATTTTCATGTGACATCAACTAAAGAAACTATTGTCATTTTAATTATATCAAAATTCACTATAAATATTTGTAGCGGTTTTACAAACAAAACCGCTACAAATTGTGCATTTTAAATTTAAAATATTTTTATAAAAAAAATTCAGACCAATATTTGTAGGGTTATGAAACCGTTAAAAAATCAAATAAAACCGCTACAAGTGTGAAATATTTTTATAAAAAAAAGTCAGACCAATATTTGTAGGGGTTATGAAATCGCTACAAATGTGAAACTGCTACAAATAATGTCACATAAACTGCTACAAATATCAACCACTACAAAACTTGTCATATTAACCGCTACAAGCGCTACGTAGATCCCTATAAATACCCCTACTATACTTCATTTCAAACACTCCTCCATTTCTTTCAACCCTTCTTCTCTTTCGTTTTCTCTCATCTGAATTTTTTTTAAGAGTCAAAAAGCTGAGTAAGGAAATCAAATATAGTAAAAAAAATTTCAATTCTTTGATTTCAACATTTTTCCCCTCTCATAATATTTATACTCATTATTTTTTGTTTGCCTAGAAATTGAAAAACTTTTCCTCAACATTTTCAATACTCCTTCCATAATGATCAATAAATAGTAGACAACATAATAAGTCCTCATTATCCACACATTCTCAATAATATTACCTATATAAAGTTTATACTTATTTAACTTAATTTAATCATTCTTTATAAATAATAACTACTATCATTTAAGTTACTTAAATAATAAACTATTTAACACAATATTATAACAATGGACTTAAATAATTATATAATTTTTTAAAAAAAATTTCCCAAAATTTTGTAGCGGTTTTAGAACCGCTACAAATTTAAACATAAACTAGTATTAAATTTTTGGTGCTACTTTTGAAATTCCCATCTGAATTTAGTAGCGGTTTTCCAACCACTACAAAATTGGAGACAAATTTTCATTTTTCATTTCCCGCCACTCAAAATTATGGCGCCAACATTTGTAGCGGTTTAGTAACCGCTACTAAATTAGTAGCGGTTGTGTTACATGAATAGCAGTTGTTGTAAACCGCTACAAATACGTTTGCAACAGTGGATTTTATAGATGTTTTTACAACCGTTACTAATGTCATTTGTAGCAGTTAAAATCGCTACTAATACACATTTTTAACCGCTACTAGATCACAATTTTTTTGTAGTGTGTGTATATATATATTCTAATGATGCATTGATTAGCCTCTTGCTCGCATTCTATGAGTAAAAGATTGAAGCATAATTTCTTTTCATTGACTAAGTACGTTATACCCTAAATAATTTATGGAAATTTGGTTGAGGTTCCAATGCTTTTATGAAGTTGTGGTTATTATTAATTAGAGGAATTTTAGTAAATGATATTACAAACTTCATAAGCTTATGAAGAGGAATAACAATGATTCTATTATGGACATTAGGAAATTAGAGAATGAATTTAATTCGGGAGCTGATATGTGTGAGTAAGTTATATACATTTGGGAACTTTGCAGGTGAGTAAATAGCATCCCATTATAATTTTTTATAAATGACGTTTTTACTACTTGCCATACTTTCATATTAGTTACCATCTTTACAACTTACAAGTATGATTTTTCCAATGAAATTTTATTGGATTTGTTTCATGTTCTTATTGATATTGAAATGAGTATAGATTGATGATTTTATTTATTGTTATTTATTCTTCTTCTATTGCTTTATAGTATAATTCATGATTATGTACGAAAATGCTAAAAAATTTTGATTTTCTCATAATTTTCATGTCAAGATAGTCTTGTATTTTAGAATGTTTGTACCCGAGTTTTATTATTTGGGAAGGAAGGGTTTTGTCAAGAGATTGAACTTGAAGGAAAGTTTAAAATATTGTTTGTGAACTTTCATGCTGGGGCATTCTATTCTGCCATATTTGATATGAGTTATCATGGTATTAAAAGAACTTTTTATTTCTTTGATGAATTAGCCCCACCCCAAGCATGTTTGAAAACATTTTTGAGAAGATTGAATATAGAACATTGGTTACTAACAGTAGTACTGTTAGTCCTAATTGGCATGCCATGGTTAAACTCAAGCTTGCTTAACATTTGTGGGCACAATACTCACTCCTGATATTCGTGAGATTGGTTCTCACAGTTGTTATTCGTAGGTCTTGTACCTGCGCTTGTTTCATGGCCTCGTGTTGCGCTTGTTATTCATGGGTCTTGTACCTGCGCTTACTTGGTTATTTACCCTCAGGAACTATGTGTCTACACTTGTGTTTGTAGCCTTGAGTTGTGCTTGGTTACTTACCTTCGTGGATTGTGTGTTCACACTTGTACTCCGTTCTGTTGAAGTCCTATTAAAAGATGAGATTTGAAAATTATCATTTTAAATTGATTCTACTAGACAAACTGTTTTCTTACATACTTGGATTTGATTAATGATCCATTATACAGTTTTGTTGATATTTATGACCGTATGTTATAGAAATTGAAATTTATTGTCATGTTATTATTTAAGGTTAAATATGTTTAAATTATTTTCTTTAGTATTTTATTAAATTGTATAAATGGGATGTTATTCACAAGAAAATATTTTTAGCCTCAAATAGTGTAGCTAATCGTGTCACTCTTGCTAATCACTAAAGGTCCATATGGTTAAATGAAGTTGGAGCGTCATTTGAATGATTTTTGATTCAATGTAAAACCTTAAACTCTTTTGTATATGTTGGTAAATCTTATTTAGGTGCTCCACGTCACTTATAGGCAGGATCCTCATTGTAACAGCCCTAAAAATAAAATATCATAATTATTTCATTTATGGTTAATATTTATGTTCTGTATATAGGTAATAGGCTCATATGATATATATATATATATATATATAAAGGTAGAAAATAATTCCTTGTGATATATTTGAGGTATAAGTGAGAAAATTAGCTCAAAACTGAATTTTTAAGAATTATTAGAATTTTGGTTAATTAAAGGAAAATTAGATTAAAGGAAAATTAGCCAAATTTAATTATGAAAAAAATACTAGGAAGCCTCAAATAATTGGGAAAAAACAATAAAAATTTATTTTAAGGTTGAGTTGACTTTATAAAAATAGTTTCATGCCCTAGAAATGAAAATTTTATCTTTAAGAACATTTTATAGACATTTCGTCCAAGAATAAGGCAATTTCGCAAAAATTATGAGAAAAATACTTAAGAATCAAATTTGAGCCTGAAAAAAATTAGGGATTGCTTCCTAATAAATGTAAATTATTGGCAGTTCTAAATTGTTTATATGATCAAATAATCCTCAAAAATCATTTGTTGAAAGTTAATCCCATATTAATTGCAAAAATTAAAATTTAATGGTACAATTAGGCTTTGGGCTGAGCAATCCATGACCTCCTAAAGGACATAGGTGGCGTAATCTTATGTATGAGAGAAGGAAACAAGAATTTAAGTCATTTGATCTTTGGCAACCATTAAATTAATATTTCTAGAGGAAGCGTAATTGAAACAATTTTGCAATTGTGTTAATAATGGGATAAAAGTCATCTAAACACTACTACAAACTAGACATTTAACGACCCTAAAGGACGTCCCTTTTTAAATTAGGGACGCCCAAAGTTCAATATTTAGCGGTAAACATTGGCGCTGGTTGAATTTTTTTAAAAAAAAAATTTGAACTACTTTAGACGTCCCCAGTCAAACTGGGGACGTCTAAAGCTCACTTTAGACGAGGTTTAGACGTCCCCAGCTTAACTGGGGACTTCTAAAGTGCCACTTTAGAAGTCCCCAGTCACACTGGGGACTTCTAAAGTGGCAAAGTTCACGGGAAACATTGGCGCTGGTTGAATTTTAAAAAAAAAAAATTTAAACCACTTTAGACGTCCCCAATTTCATTGGGGACTTCTAAAGTGGCACTTTAGACGTCCCCAGTCACACTAGGGACGTCTAAAGTGTGCTTTAGACGTCCCCATTTTGACTGGGGACGTGAAAAAGCCTGTCAGACACCCATCCCATCAGCAGCAGGCCAGCAGCTTTATTTTCCTTCCCCAAGCTTCATTTCGTCTTCACTCGTGAGCTTCGTTTCAAGCTGTCTTCCTCTTTCCCCTTTCCCTTGCTTCCTTTCCCGTCTTCCTTCCTCTTTCTCAGTTTGTTGCTGCAACTCCCTTTCCCGTGCTTCCTTCCCTATTTGCCTTCTTCTTTCTCATAATCATATTTCTATTTTTCCCTCTCTCTTCTTTGACAAGAGCACCATCGTTTGTGTCTCCCTTTCACAACTATCGTCTTCCTAGCTGGTGGCACCGTAAGTCATCTCCATTTCTGTCGTCCACAGGTTTGTCTCTCACTCCCACAACTTTGGATACAAATGATTGAACAAATGCTTGTAACTGTTAATTTAAATCAGATTATGAAACTGGAAAAACAGAGTAACTTGCATATGCATAATTTTAATCTGCTTCTAATTTGCTTGATATGGAAACGGACTGTCATTATTGCATACTTGTTTTTTTCGTCAGCAGACTTCAACACGATGATGTATATATATAGACATGAGTTAATAAAATGACAATGATACTTAGGAATGAATTTGGTTTGGCTTAGGTTAGTCTAGTTTAACCAGCGCCAATATGTTTATTAGATTGTTGTGTTGTGTTGTTATATAAAATGACAATGATACTTAGAGTTGTGTTGTTGTACATACTATTAGATTGTTGGATAACATGTTTATTAGATAGTGCTGAACTGCTGTTGTTTCCATTCTGGTTTATGCAATATTTCTTCTATCCAATTTCTGCAGTTTAAATTTGCTGGACAGTGATGTATATATAAAAGGCCATAAAAAAGACTTTAGAAGTCCCCAGTGCAAACTGGGGACGTCTAAAGTGGTTCATAAACACTTTAGACGTCCCCAGTAACGACTGGGGACGTCTAAAGTCTGACCAAAAGACGTCCCCTATTTTAGGGACGTTATTGACAGTTTTTTCTACGACGCTCAGATAGACGTCCCTCTGTTTTCAGACGTTAAAAGGCCCAAAAAAGGGACGTTAAAAGCATTTTTTGTAGTAGTGAAAGTCTCGAAAACACCTCAAGATTGGGTTGGCTAAAAACAGTTGGGGGAAAAAAAACAGAGAGCCGTGAGGGTGAAGAAGAGAGAAGAGAAGGAAGAAGAAAAAGAAAAAAAGAGAGAAGGAAATACTTGGACAACCAAGTGGAAATAGCTGTTGACAAGAGGAACAAGAGAGAGAGAGAGAGAGAGATCAAAGCAAACAAGCTAGGGAGTTAGGTAAGAGACAAGTTATGATGCAATTGTGTCGCTATTTTGGGAATTGCTTTGATGAGTTTGAGCACTTAGGAAGCAGATCAAGTTTAGCTTACAAGCTGTCCGAATTCCAAATGCTGGTATGCTAGGATGATGATTTAAAGTTGGAACAATGATCATGAGGTGTTAAAGGCTTGAGATCACGTGTTTTAAAAATAACTGATCCTTGCCCATAGCATGTTTCCGGGGGGATAGGTTTTTGCCAATTTTATTGCTTTCAATATATCCAAAATGAAATTATATGGGGTACAAGTTTGGAAGCATTAGAAATTAAAATAGAATTTTTGTGTAATAAAGCCTTTATATTTCTGTTTTGATTGGTTGAAGGGGAAGGATGTTTCTTTTGATCCGTTTGAGCTTAAAAAATGGAATATAAATGAAACTTTATGGAGGAAAAATATGTTAGATTTATATCTAAGCATATGGAGTTAAAAATGAAAAGTTGAGGTTCAAGTTACGAGTTAGGTAGTGAAAGAACTTTAATTAAATGGATTATCTAAATTCTTAGCCCTCAAGAAAAAGAAATGCCAATAGTTTTGCTTCAATGTAAATTGAAATGTGGAAGGAATATAAATATATAATTTAAGAACTAAATGTTTTACTGAATAAGATATTATAGAAATTTTAAATACGCTTTGATTGAAGTATTCATATTTTGTTTTGGTACAGTAAGAGATTGAGAAGTGGTATAGTTGGAAGCTGATGCCAAACTTTTCTAATTGAAATCTTGAATTGTTTGTATTTTTGTTCACTCAAAAATTTTGTCCCACATATGCATTTAAGTAATGTGAGTATGAGGTTTATGGGAGAAATTTGAAGATATGAATTATGAATATTTTGTAGAACTTATCTTTTACAAAAGCAATTTTCCATAAACTCAAAGAAATGATTTTTCTTATAAGTTTGTGAACGTTTTTTTTCAGAGGAACTAGACATAGAGCACCGGATTTGTTACTTACCCTCATGGACTGTGTGTCCACGCCTGTTATTAGTAGCTTTTTAGCTGTGCCCGTTTTGTAGCCTTTGGCTTGCGCTTGTTATTTGTGACCTTCGGGTTGCTCTTGTCATTTGTAGCTTTTTAGTTGTGCCTGTTTTGTGGCCTTTGGGTTGCGACTGTTATTCATAACCTTCGGGTTGCACATTTTATTCGTGGCCTTTGGGTTGTGCTTGTTATTCGTGACCTTTGGGTTGCGTCTGTTATTCGTTTTGTGTTGGTTCCTCTGGTGAAACAAGTTTTTAGGAAATTGAAATGTTTTCATCATTATCTATTAATGAAAATAAATTACTTTATCGAATATTTTTTTATATATTGAACTTATGATTATTTTCTTAAATTTCTATTCCCCCCCCCCCCCAAATAAGCATATGATTATGCTAAATTTGAAAACTAGTTTCTATACATATTTCAATGATAACTTTTATCTCCTATATAGTATGAATTTTATAAACCAGTATTTGCTGTACAAATTTATTTCAAGTATTTTAGTCATAAGTTTTGTATCAAGGCTTTTTTTATGTATCAATTTGTGTTTCAAATAGCAGAAATAAGCCTACTCCATAAGCCTACTCCTTCACATGAATTGTAAAACGGAAAACTTATCAGAAAATTGTATTAATTAATATTGTAAAGTTAATTTCAAGGTGAATTTGAATTATTCATTTGTTGTAGAGAAAATTCGTTCCAAAAATCTTGTAGACATGATGTTTACTCTCTTGCTGAGTGTGTGCGCGCACGCGCTCATTGAGCAAAAGTCTTAATATTTCTTAGGAATTGATTGTTTGATTGTTGCAAATATATGTGAAAAGTCCAACATTGAAAGAGATATTTGTTTAATATTTACATCAATGTTCATGGATAAATATTATACTAATATCATTTGATATTATATTAACGAAGTATATTTTGCTGATTATAAGTAGAGAATAGTAAATTAAATAGGCTTACAAAGTAAGGTCACCTTATACTCCGTGACAGTCATGCTTTTGTGCTTTGAGGCATGACACTCACCTTTTTTATTGGTCTAAGTTGTATGTATCTATATATGATGTTGCATAGAAGAGCTCCATATATACACTATGCTAAACTTGTATATTATGGTAGAAATTTTGGAAAGTCC
Source organism: Inga oerstediana (assembly GCA_963210345.1). Lineage (NCBI taxonomy): Eukaryota > Viridiplantae > Streptophyta > Magnoliopsida > Fabales > Fabaceae > Inga > Inga oerstediana. The sequence continues at coordinate 61,312,122 of OY723401.1, read as the reverse complement.
GAAGAGACTCATCCGAAATCTCTACAAATTACTTAATATTTTGATTACAAGAAATATGTTATATATGTGAGCTAGAAATAGTGTATTCATATTTGATATTATTGCAATTATTAGGTGAGAGATTTATCTATATATGGTTTAAGGTTTTAGGAATGTGAGTCTTCTCATATTCCATACCCATTATCCTTGAATTTTCAGAGTGTGACACTAATAGTGTGATTTTTTTTTTTTTGGAAAATGAAAGTTGTTAAAACCTAATCAAATGTTATGAATTCCTTAATAAAATTTTTGAATAACCTAATAGTATGAATTTTTTTTTTCTGGGGAAATGAAAATGGTTAAAATCTAACTAAATATCGTCAATTTCTTAACAAAACTTGGGAATCACCTTATATTATCTGATGGAGTTTTTGCATTTCCTGTTTTGCCTCCAGCAACCTCACTTTCTTCGTGTATGTTTGGGTTAGTGGTAGAAACTGCTTTTACTACGTAATTTATAATGTACGAGGTAAATATGTGAGAGGAATTTTGTCTCAACTTACCTGAACGTATTTCTCAAATGTTAACAGGCTCTTTGTATCCTTTAGGATTTTTGGCAATGTCTGATGCAGCAGATGTCTCTTACTCCTGTCAAAGGCCAATGATTGTTTTCTTCTAGGCTCTCTTCTGCTCTATAATATGCCTTCGGAATACAAGATGACTCAGCATTAGCTATTCATATAATTTTGACATGCTTGCAGAGCCCGTGGCAAAAAACTTGCTATTTCATGAATGAAAGATATATGAATTATTTTTTGTTTGATATTACTCATAGTAGTGTCCAAATTCTTTCCAGCATAGTAATATTTTTTTAAATATATATATATATATATATATGAGAGTATTTTTGTCATTTCTTTAAATTTTAAAAGACAAATTAAGTATTAATATCTCTATGATATTATAAATATTCAAAACATAATTTTATCCTTTCCTATTTTTAAAGCTCTTTTGTGAAATTTCCCCAAAATTTATAAACATTGGAAACATTGAATATGTATTTATGGGTTGAGAATAATGCTTTGGAAAAAAAGAAAAACACAAAATTAATTGTACGATTTTTGAGACCAAAACCGAAGTCATCATCCTCTTTTTGACTGATCCTCACATGCCCTTTGATTTAAATTAGCTTTTATACTTGTACACAGTCTTCCATCATCATCATGTATTTATGAGTTGAGAATAATGCTTTGGAAAAAAAAAGAAAAAAGAAAAACACAAAATTAATTGTACGATTTTTGAGACCAAAACCAAAGTCATCATCTTCTTATTGGCTGATCCTCCCATGCCCTTTGATTTAAATTAGATTTTATACTTGGGAAAATTCTAGAAAACTATAGAGGAAATTAGAAAAGGATAGAAAGGTTGAGTGAAATTCACATATCCCAAATCAGTGAGGCATGAGGAATCTAGAATATGAAATCTTAAGACAATGACCTAAATACCCTCCTAAGTGACAGCTAAAAGGGAAACGAAGAGACACGAGCAGGCAGAGTTTGAAAGGGTGTTAGAACAGAGAGTGATGGGAAAGCTCGAGGAGACAGAGAGACGATGCGAAGGACGGTGGGTCGACGGTTGTCGGTGGCGATTTACAATGTTGTCAATGGAGGTGAACGAGGCATTGTGCAGTTGTGTGTTCAACACTCCCTCTGTCGGAGCTTCAGCGGTCAACCGGTTCAGTTGACGGTGTTGGGCTGCGCGGGGCGAAGAGTCAACTGTCTCACCGCAAATCGAACAGCAACTTGTCATGAAATATGTGATCTGACAACAATTGATAAATATATGAAGGTGTTAATCAATAGAACCATGTTGTTAATATAGAGTGGTTTGGTGTTATTACCCATGGAACATCTATTTTTGCAAACTTTTTCCTACTCACGTCTTCTGTTGTCTGTGTGAGTGGAAGATGTGAAAGGTGTTGCATTTGGGCAGTAACGCTAAAACTTTCCCATTTCTTTTTGGCCAGATGTTAATCAACGAAATAATGTCATTAATAATGAATTTGATCTTGTTGAATGTGGGTGAGGTGTTGTTTTGGGCATTGAACTTGTGATTTGGCAACCACATGATTCATTAACGACTCTGCCTGCTAGATTAACATCTTCAACCGAAAGCTTTCGCAATGTCCCCAGTTGTATGCCCGGAAACAACTTATGAGCCATGATTAACAACTTCATCTTCTTTGTTTACGACTACGCTTCGTTCATTAACATCTTAAGAGTAACAAGTTAGGAACGTCATAATGTAGATGGGAAAACACAACATCTCTCTCTAAATTAAGAACATCATCTTTGTTGTTAAGGACTCTGTTTTCTCTATTATAATCTTGTGAAGAATAAGTGGGGATCGTCTTAATGTATATGAGAAAACACAACATCTCTCCCTCAATTAACAACATTACCTCCATCGTTAACGACTACATTTCATCCATTACCATCTTGTGAGGAATAAGTTGGGAATATCCTAATATAGATGGGAAAACACAACAAGTCACCCTCAATTAACAACATGAGTTTCTTCATTAATAACTCCTATTCCTCCATTAACATCTTCAAAAGAACAAGTTAGGAACGTCGTCATGTAGATAGGAAAACACAACATCTATTCACATAATAGCATCATGATCTTCGCTATTAACGACTCAACTTTCTCCATTAACATCTTCGAAGGAACAAGTTAGAAATATCGTAATGTAGATGGGAAAACACCTCTCTCCCCGTAATAACTTCGTTATCTTCAATATTAACGACTAGACTTCCTACATTAACATTTTTGAAGGAACAATTTAGGAATGTTGTAATGTAGATGGGAAAACATAACATCTCCTCTCCTCATAATAACATTATTATCTTCGCTATTAACAACTCGGCTTCCACTATTACCTTCTTGTGAGGAATAACTTGGGAAGGTCATAATATAGATAGGAAAATACAACATCTCTCCACGTATTACCAACATCAAATTCATTATTAACGACTCAACTTCCTCTATTAAGATCGTAGGAGGAACATATTGGAATGGTCCAAATGTAGATGGAGAAAAACAACATGTTAGCCACAAGTAACAACTTTATTTTCGTTATTACCAACTCGACATCCTTCATTAACATCTTAAAAACAAATGAAGTTACCAAATCACAAGTTCAATGCCCAAAACAACACCTCACCCACAGTTAACAAGATCATATTCATTATTAACGACATTATTTCATTGATTAACATCTGGCCAACAAGAAATGGGAAAGTTTTAGCGTCACTGCCCAAACGCAACACCTTTCACATCTTTCATTCACACAAACAACAGAAGACGTGTGTAGGAAAAAGTTTGCAAAATTAGATGTTCCATGGGTAATAACACCAAACCACTCTATATTAAAAACATGGTTATATTGATTAATACCTTCATATATTTATCAGTTGCTATCAGATCACATATTTCATGACAAGTTGCTATCCGATTTGTGATGAGACAGTCGACTCGCCGCCCAACACCGTTAACTGAAACGGTTGACTGTTAAAGCTTCAACAGAGGGAGTGCTGAACACACAACCGTACAATGCCTCATTCACCTCCATCGACAATACTGTAAATCACCACTGACAACCATCAACCCACTGTCCTTCTCTTCATCTCTCCGTCTCCCTAAGCTTTCCCATCACTCTCTGTTCTGACACCCTTTCAAACTCTGCCTGATCGTGTCTTTTTATTTCCCTTTTAGCTATCACTTATAAGGGTATTTAGGTAATTCTCTTAAGATTTCATATTTCAGATTCCTTATGCCTCACTAATTTGGGATATATGAATTTCACTCAACCTTTCTGTTCTTTTCTAATTTCCTCTGTAATTTTCTGGAATTTTCCCTTTATACTTTTTCACACTCCTCCATCATCACCATCTGATCATCAATTTCACACAATACAAGAAATTAATATCTCTCTCTTGTAAACTAGTGGCACAACTCTCATTCTTGACAGGTCACATCCCATTACTCTACCTAGTCTTCTGCTGATCCCTCTTCCTATATCAAGAAACCTAGCCCTTCATTTTTTATCTTTCATGTTTATAGTTTCTTTTCTTTTCATCTCCTTCTTTCCACGGTGCCAAACCGATGACTCAACTTTCTAGTTCAAGGGACTACTACAGACCAGACGAAGCTGAGGGAGGAGGAGTTGAGGAATAGGACGCCATGGACAAAGCAAAATGTGGACAAGAATGTTCAATTTTAGTTTTTTCATCCCATTCTTTTTGCATTTCATCTCACAATCCAATTTTTCAAAAATCGCTTTAGTTTTTAGCTCGGATTCTGGCTTAATCTGAGCCGCCATGTGTCCAGCCAATGATCTAGCACTTAGTTTTTAAAACCTTGAAATTATTAGTAAAATAATTTGAATGTCAGGTGGCATAAACGAGGGGGAAGAGAGTGACACATAAGATAAAATAAATCTGATTTGGTGTCTTATTATTGGGGCAGTGCACAGATGTTGTGGTGCATTAGTGCACAAAAAAATTTCTCTAGAAAATAAACCGCTACAAGAGAAATTGTACCATAGTAATTTTTTTGTCAAACTCATTCTATGAAGAGAGAATTTTATTAGGATACGTAGTCTTTTAACAATATTTAAAAATCTCTAATTAGGCTTCTTAGCTAATTAAAATTTTGTAAAAAATATAAGTTGGAATCTATATTTTGGTACTTCAATTCAAAATAAACTATAATTTTTCAAAAATCGTTTAAGCCATAAATATATAAAAGGGTAAAATTCCTATATAATCGTAAGTAAGAGATATATAATCAATTACCACAAAGTCCAATAAAATCATCAAATAATGGAAAAGTTCCAAGAAACCTATGTGTGACTGTGTGAGAGATTGTTATAATACAATTACTAAATTATCTTAATGATTAAAACTAAAAATTGAAGTAATCTTAGGGGCAATTTGCCCTTCTGAATAATGTCACCCTTATTGAAATCCCTAATAGTTCAAAGGGTTAGTTTGAAGAACCATCAGTGATAGCCACTATTATATAATTACGTATATTGACATTCCATACTTAACGGTTTTCATGAAACTGTTAAATATAAATAGGTAAAATTATGGGAAAGAAATATATAATGATTATTTAAAACAACCATTAAGTATATTAGACAATATTTGTTGGTTTTAACCAATGGAGGTTGGCGCAGATGGGTAAGGCATCTGTGCCACACCAGTCCATTCTTGGGTTTGATCCTTGAGTCGACCAGGAAATGGAAGGTGTAAAAACTTTCATTGGGAGCTCTTTCCCCCGCAGCACCACCAAAGGTGGCATGACTATTCAAGCCTACTCAATGGGGGTGTTAGGACTAGTCGGTTGTCGAGGGCTCATGTTGGTAAATCCGGCGTTGGCCTTCAGATTAACGTCGGATACCTAGAAGTTAGGTACACCAAAGGCCAAAATGATCCATTGCATTTCCATAAAAAAATATTTGTTGGTTTTATATAATCACCGTAATATATAAGTTTGGTTTTATTGAAAAAAATGCATGGTTTATTGGACGGTTGTATCTAAACAATTGTTATATATATTCTATCAATATATGACAGTTGTTTATCAAAACACTGTGAAACTTATATATTTGATGGTGTTTCAAAATAAACCGCCAAATATATGTCTTTAAAATCCCTTTCTAAACCCTATTCTCATGATTTCAAAATTCCCACAATTTCTCTACGTGCTTGTCAATCAGCTTCGATCACTCTTTTCTGACATCCCCCTTGTTATTTCCCTTTCCATTGTTGCTGAAAATCATGATTCTCCTCCTTCCCTTGTTGTAGTTGTCTGTGAAGGCATTCGTGACTTGTTCTGGGTTTTGGGTTTGGTGTTCTTTGAAGCTCTGCAAGTTTCAAGTCAATTCACATAAAGGTGAGAAGTTTATGCCCTTAACTGGAGTTAATAATACAAAATTGATGCTCTATGCTTATTGGATGGGTTCTGGGTGTAGGGTTCTTCAAAACTGGTTTCTCATCTCATTTTTCAGTTCTGTGATATTGAGTTCATATGATTTGAGTAGAGTTGTGTCAATATGGATGTGTTATTGCAAACTGAATGTTAGAGCAATGAATTTGATTAATAATTTTTCCTTTCCTCCCCTGTTTTGGACAGTCAAGGTTTCCAAAGGAAGAGTTAAGGTTTTGATGAAATTGAGCTTTCCAAAGTTCTTAGAAGGAAGAGTTACATTTTGATGAATTTAAAATTTATGGGTTTGAATTTTAAGGCTAAAAATTGAAAAGGAACTCATTGCTTTATACTGTCACATTTTAGATAAATGTTGTAGCACCCGAAATTTGAAAAACTAGGAGCCGCAACCAAAATTTTGAAAAGGATAATTTTGGAAACCTTTTTAAAAATGGAAACTAGTCTACAAATACCACAGTCAGTGTTCGGGAGTCAATTGTATATGGGGAAGGCATTAGCCACCCCACAACACCCATTCATAAAAATAGCTACCCTAAGTCAATTATTTAAAAATGAAATGGCCTTTAATTTTATTATAATTACCCAAATAAAAAAGAATATTTACTAGAATAACTAAAATGAAAGCTAAAGAAAAAAAAAAGGAACATTTATTTACAAAAAAAAATAAGAAAAAAATAATTTTTTTTACAAAATTGGACTTGACCTAGGAAGATAACCTAGGGCTTACGTACCTTTTAGAGGGATCAAAGCCTACGTAGTTTGGAGTAGAAATACGTGTCACTTTGTTTTTGTTTTTTAAGAAAAAAGTTCCTTTAATTTATTTGAGAAAATGATTTTTTATTTGTTTGGTATTTTTTATTTTATGAAATCAACTCTTTATTTTTTTATTGAATAAAAGAAAGGTTTTTGGAAGGCTCTTGGACTAAAGTTCCTAAGGAGATCCCCATAATCTCACATGAAAAAATAATCAATTTTTATTTGAGGAGGCTCTAAAAACCTCACATGATAGAAATCCCTTTTAAAATCAATTTCATTTATTTTGATAACAGAGAAGCTTTCTTTTTTATTATTTGCATTTATGAAAATGGTTCACAAGCATTTTTTTTCCTTTTTATAAAGAAAACTTATGTTAGAGGGAGATATGAACATAACAAATAGTTAATACACATCCAAAAATTGAAAATAAGTAGTGGAAGCAAACCATCACATATCAAGTCAATCAATGAAGGATGCATATCTTCTTTATTGTCCAAGTAACACACAAATATCATTGGGCATATCCTTGCAATATCAACAAGAAGAGAGCATCATAAATATTGTTGGGTTAGGAGTGAAAGAAATAAAAAGAAAGAAGGATGAGTAGTATAATCACATGAGACTAAAAATATTAAATTGGAAAAAATAACGAAAAGAGAAAAAAGAATAGAGAGGAAAGATATAAGGAGAAAAAGAAAGGAAAAGAAAAATAAGATAAAATGATCCAAATTATATTGGATTGCACCTTCTAGCTATTGATGCTTAAGCTTGCGTATGTGATAATCATCACAAGAGTATAGCCTTTCCTTGGGTTTTTAAGAAAAGGAAAATAGAAGAGAGAAGAAAAATGAAAACTAATAAGAAAATGAATTTACTACAAAAAAACATGATTTAGTAGCGGTTTTAACCGCTACAAACAACGTTAATAGCGGTTAATAAAACCGCTACTAAATTGTATGTTGCAAGCGGTTTTGTAGTGGTTATCTAAAATCGCTACTCAAGGAAAATAACCGCTACTTACTTTGTAGCGGTTGAACCCAACCGCTACAATATCCCCATAAGCCGTAAATTTTTTTTGAGATATTTGTAGCGGTTATATAACAGCTACAAATATAAAAAATTAAAATTTTCAAGGCGGGAAAAGAAAATTGAAATTTTTTTTCTATTTTGTAGCGGTTAATGAACCGCTACTAATTTAAAATTTTTATGAAATTTGTAGCGGTTATATAACCGCTACTAATTTCATGAAAATTCAAAAATGGCGCCAAAAAATTAATTTCAGTTTAAAAAGGCGCTTTAATTAGTAGGGTTTAATAACCGCTACGAAAATTAAGAAAATTAAAAATAAAAATACGATCATTTGTTTCTGTTTTTTTAATATTAAATTAAATAGTTTATTTTTTTAGTAATTTATCTAATTTAATTAGCTTATTATTCAATATTTTAACTCATTTCTAAATTAAAAGGAATAATTTAATTTAGTTGGATAAGTATAAAAATTGTATTGATAATATTATTAAGGATACGTAGGTAATAAGGAACTATTATGTTGTTTATACAATGTAATTGTGTATGAAGTTGGCAAAAAAAATTGTGTATGAAAAATAAATGAAAATGAGATAAAGCTCTGAAATATCTGGAAAAAAAAGGTGAGAATAAATTTTATGCGAAGGAAAGAAGTATTGAAAAAAAAATTAAAAAATTTGTTACCATTTTTTATCGTATTGTTCAGCTCCTCAACTCATACAAAAAAAATTGTAAATTAGAGAAAATGAAAGAAGGGTAAGGTGAAAAGAAATGGGAGAGTGTTTGAAATAAGTTGTGGTAAGAGTATTTATAGGGATCCACGTACCATTTTGTAGCGGTTAATATATCCATTTTGTAGTGGTTTTTAATTAGTAGCGGTTATTTTTATTTTTGTAGCGGTTTAGTAACCGCTACAAATATTATTTATTTTTTTAAAAAAATTTTCCCCTTTTTTCTAAACAAAAACATAATTTGAATTTGATCACTCATCCTCGTCATCCCTACAGAAATTATGTAGAGAAATTATTGTTAGGGATGTATTATTAAATTTTAAAAATTTAATTTAAATGATGTGGACGTAAAAAAAACTCATCGCAGTAGAGGTAAATTATCATCGCCTTCAAGGAAGTAGTTTTCAAAATCGGCTGAAATGGCTCACTCTCATAGGCATGTTATCGCCTTTACCCATGTCGTAAAGGTCTCATGGCTTTAAATGAACGACCATGTTTCAATCCATGTGCCTCTCATCCTCGACATAATAAACCTGATGTGCCTCTGAAGCAAGAATATACAGCTCATCATCTTGAGAAATACCAGTATGAATCGACTGTGAGAAATTGACTGATGTGATCCCTAAGTCGTCAGTTGTTAGTCCTTGGAAAGTAGTGGTATTTTCCCATATACACTTGAACAGCGTCACGGTGAAATGGCCTTGATAATTAAGTTTGACCACATCAAGAAGCTTACCATAGTAAGGGATGCCTCCGAACTGCATGTTGGCGTAACTGCTGCTCGCATAACTCCTTGTCCCAAATGTTCCATAAACACCCGAATTCTGAGTTTGCAATCCTTGATCCCGTGAAACCGTGCAAAACTTAAAACCATTGACATTGTATGCTGTAAACCTTTTTGCATGATCAAGAGGGCCGATTGCGAGAGCTCTGAAATCTGGTGAGTGTGGGTTGTGGTCATTTAGTATTCTGTGAGTAAACCAACTCGGGAATTCTCTGTGGACCCTTTTGTTAACTTCCGAGGTTGTTTATGTACGGATCCTGAGTTGATGCTTAACATGACTTCTGAATTCCCTACAATTAATAATAGAAAGGCGATAGTGAAATGAAAGTGAAAAATGTTACGAAAGATATAGAATAACATGTGAGTGTACAATTCTTACTGTATGAAAGGTTCAACTTGAGTGCAATTAATCAAGACATGTCTATGTGCTTGCAACTTCTCAGTTGCCGTTAGTTTAAAGTTCTTAATTCCTCCAATTGGTTTACCAACATGAGGGATAAATTCTCCTGATGTTGGCGCAGGTTCAGGACAATCATCAACACGAGGTGGGCGGTTGAAAGTCGTCTCAAGGTCATCAAAGTACCTTGAATAAAAATACAGCACCTCATCCCTTATATTCTCTTCAGCTATAGAACCTTCTGGCCACGCTTTATTCCTTACGTAAGATTTTAATTTCCCAAGGAACCTACTAAGTAAAGAAGAGAAAATTGATACTAAATGCTGAAAAGGATGACCAACAAACATTAAATACAGAGAATAAAGCATATATTTAAAATGAGTACCTCTCAATCGGATACATCCATCGATATTGTACTGGTCCAGTAAGGTTTGTTTCATGATTGAGGTGGACTGTAAGGTGAACCATCACAATAAAAAAGGAAGGAGGAAAGATCAAATCCAAATGACAAAGCGTAAGAATGATTTTAGACTACAGCTGATCAAGCTCCTCAACGATCAAAATCTTAGAACACAACTTCTGAAAGAAAGAACAAAGTTCCACCAAAACGATGGAAACATCGGGAGGAAGTGCATTCTTTATAGCCAGAGGGAGTAACTGTTGCATAAGAACATGTGAGTCATGACTCTTCAGGCCAGCAACCTTTCGAGCCTGCAAGTCAACACATCGAGAAATATTGCTTGAATACCCATCAAGAACTTTTAATTTCTTCAACATCGCGAGGAAGACTTCCTTGTTCGGTTTTGTGAGGGTAAACTTTGCTGGCTGAAATTTGTTATGCTCATCTGGCCAAACCTCTTCACGAACTCCCATGTTGCGTAAATCTTTCCTCGCTTGAAGGTGATCTTTTGTCTTGCCGAGTTTGTTAAGCAGCGTATATAGCACATTATCGTAAACATTCTTTTCAATGTGCAAGACATTAAGACTGTGGTGAAGTAAATTAGATCTCCAATATGGAAGAGTAAATAAAATACTTATCTTCTTCCACTGCTGAGGCGCCGAAGTCCTGCGCGTCTTTTGGTGAGTTTGTGCTGAATCGTCACTTTTTCCAAACTCGATATCAACATGCTCTAGCTGCTATAAGATATCTGTATCGGACATTGTTTGAGGTGGTCCTCTTTTTTTCTGGTTTCCCATTGAAGCGATTTTGTTGCAATATGAACTTGCCTTCCATCGAGAAACCTCCATGCCCCATAAAGCACCACTTTCGGTTGTGGGGAAGGCGTACTGTGTCGAGTCAAAATTACAAGCTAGACACACCGACCCAGTATGCACATTCCAACCAGATAATGTATCAAGGCCACAAAAGTCACTAATCGTCCACATCAAGGCTACACGCAAGTTGAACAAAGTCTTCCCGTAAGCGTCGTACGTCTCCACACCGACATTCCATAGGTCAAGCAATTCTGCAATAAGCGGTTGGAGATACACATCGATGCCATTGCCCGGTGCCTTTTTGCCTGGAATGATCATAGACATAATGAAAGAGCTTTGTTTCATACACATCCAGGGGGTAAGTTGTAGGGAACTAAGACTACTGGCCAAATACTGTAACTTGTGCTAAGATTCCCCAAAGGATTGAAACCGTCGGTCGCCAACACAAGCCAAACATTTCTGGGGTTAGTCGCGAAATCTGGAAAGTCGTTGTCGAATGTTTTCCAAGTGTCTACATCCTGGGGATGTCTTAATTTATTGTCCTCATTCTTATCAACGGCATGCCACCTCATGTGCTCTGCATTTTTAGACGACATAAATAATCTTTGTAGGCGAGGGTTCAAAGGGAAGTACATGAGAATCTTTGTAGGTTTCTTCTTCTGCTTTTTCCCCTTCTGAATTGTCTTGTACCTTGATGTGTGGCATCTTTTACAAGTCTCCCTGCTGGAATTGTCTCCCCAATACAGCATACAATCGTTGGGGCATGCATCAATCTTTTGATAGTTCAACCCCAACCTGTTGATAATCTTCTTGGCCTCTTAGAACGTTATGGGAATCTCAGCATCGGGGAATGCATCTTGTAATAATTCGAGCAACAACGACATTCCCTTATCTGTGATTCCACACAAGCACTTGATATGATACAATTTGATCAAGAAAGATAATTTAGAATATTTTTGACAACCTTGATATAAAGGATGATCTGCTTCATCCATCAATCTAAAAAAATCCTGAGATGCTTCATTCCTCATGAACACCGGCTTAGAATCGTGCACTTCTTCATTGAAGTTGTCACCTTGAAATCCAAATGCATCATTCACAGGATCATCTTCATCTAGTTGAATGCCTACTTGAGAACTTCAAGGAAGAGCATCATTATATCTAATGCCGGCCTTCTCACCATGAACTGCCTAGAATGTATAGTCCTCAGGGAAAGGCTTCAGAAGCAAATGTTCTTTAACAACATTTCGTGTATACCACTTCTTGAACTTGCATCTTCAACAGGGATAGACGATCTTGCCGTTACAGCCGGCATGAGTGAATGCGGAATCTAAGAAAATGTTTAATCTGTACAAATATTCCAGAGAATTGCGTGGCAACCTGATCCATGACTTATCTATAGCTACTAGTGAGAGAGAAGAAAGAATAATGAAGAAGATGAGTAAATAGAGAATGATGAATGCCTAGAACCTTATATTCTGAAATTCCAATGTTTAATATTTTGTAGCGGTTCAAAAACCGCTACACTAACTGCTATAGTACTAGACATTTGTAGAGGTTATATGTAAAAAACCGCTACTAATTTTGAAGCCGTTGAGTATTTATAGCGGTTATATGTATAAAACCGCTACTAATATTAAAGCTGTTGGAAATCAAATTGAAGAATAGGTTTTAAATTTGTAGCGGTTATACATAATTAACCGCTACAAATTTGCACAAAAACGGGCAATTCAAAATTCAAAGATGAGTATTTGTAGCAGTTATTTATCTATAACCGCTACAAGTTTAAAACCAATTCTTCAATTTGATTTCCAATGGCTTTAATATTAGTAGTGGTTTTATACATATAACCGCTACAAATATGTATATTTGTAGCGGTTTTGTTGTAAAACCGCTACAAATATATATATAATTGATTTTTTAAGGTTTAAAAATATATAAATAATATTTAACAACGCGGTTTAAGAATAAAAATATAACTATGATAAATGCAATAAGAATTTAAGTTCTGAAATAAAAAATTCTATATATTTATTTACAAATGTTTCAACAACAAATAAAAAAAGATGTCCTAAACTAAGTAGCTGGGGGCTGATCTGTTAGATCTCATGTTTTGATGATAACAAAGAATATTATGAAAAAGATTTGATTAATCAATAAGTTTGAACATAGTAAGAACAGGAAAGAGCATCAGTTGAAGTAAGCATTGGAGTAATGAAGAAAGGCCAAGAGAAAAAGCTGAGAAACTTGATCAGAAGCAAGTTTTCTAAGGCATTAACTCGAGTAATGGGATAGAAACTTGAAGTAACCAGAGACACCTTCGAGTAACCTGCCAACGTTACTCGAGTAATAGTGTAAATGATTTCAAGTTGCTCTCGGCCTGCCAATGTTACTCGAGTAACCAGGTAAAAACTTGGAGTTGCTCTCGGCCTGCCAACGTTACTCGAGTAGCTACTCGAGTAACCATGTAAAAGACTTCCAGTTGCTCTCGGCCTGCCAATGATACTCGAGTATGTACTCGAGTCCCCTGGTTCAAGAAAAGTGTTGCTCTCGGCATTTTCAATCCTGCCAACGTTACTCGAGTAACTCACTGTGGTAAGCAAAAACCTGAAGGTAGTACTTGAATAACTTGATCTATTTTTATCACACACTACTCAAGTATGCAGGTATTTAATGACTCATTTAAAGTGGATTACTCGAGTATGTACTCGAGTATGCAGAGTTATTTTTGAAGAAAAAAAACCTCAAGTTATTACCCGAGTAAGTTATGCACATAAATTGAGTTTACTCGAGTATGTACTCGAGTAACAAGGTAATCAAACTTGAAGTGCTCTCGGCCTTGAAATCCTGCCAACATTACTGGAGTAAAGCATCGAGTAACCAAAAGTTTATTTGAAGGTTTACTCGAGTTGGTACCCGAGTAACTTATGAAGAAAAGAGTGCATTACCCGAGTAGGTACTTGAGTAAACAACTATTTCCAAAGGTTTGAAATTTTGTTTATTCCATGCACTACCCGAGTAATATTATGTTTGCTTATTGACTTGCAGTTTATCAAAGTTTTCCCGATGATACTCGAGTATGTACTCGAGTAAACTTTAATGAATACTCGAGTAACTACTCGAGTATGCAAACCCAGAAATTCAGAAATCATTCCAACGTTCATTGTTTTGTTTCCTATATGATTAACCTTTCATTGTATTAGTATTCTTAGCATATTTACAGATAAACAATGAAGAAATCTTATCAAATAAGGAAAGTTAAATGTAACGTTCAAATGTCACCTACCGCAAATGGATATTTTTTCAAATACTGGAAAAGTCAACAATGGCTGCGCACTCTCTAACGGACGAGAAGAAAATGTTCCAACGGTCTTTACCAATACATCTATATATATGGGAACATCCAAACAGAGAAATAATAACAAGAACACACACGAACGTATCAACAAGTTCATTACTCTGTTTTACATTATACTTGTAATTCTATGCTTCAATGATTCTTATTCACTCTGTGAGAGAGATATTTCATTCAAACTCAATATTTGTTATTGAGATAACTTGAGGTTGTGGAACCTTGAGTTGGGATTGGATTACAACTTGTAAGGGGGAGCGAGTGTCCAGGTGAAGGAGCTTGCTTGTACTGAGGTACCAAGAACCCACTGAATCTTAGAAGTTATAGTTAAACTCTCAGAGAAACTCTGAGGACTGGATGTAGGTCAAAATGGTTGTGGCCGAACCAGTATAACTCCCGGTGTACACTTCGGTGATATTTCTCCTTACTCTTTATTGCTTTACATTCACTGTCAAGTTTTTATTTGCAACGAAATTTTAATATCACCCAATTCACCCCCTTGGGTGAAATGCTTGCTCTAACATTTGGTATCAGAGCGTAGGTCTTCTTGTTAAGGTATAACAACCTAAAAAGGATCCAATGGCAAGCATGGGTGAAGGAATACTTCCCGATGGAGCATCCATCACTAGACCTCCCGGTTTCAGTGGAGAACACTTTTCTTTCTGGAAAGCAAAATTTAGAGTGTTCGTGATGGCTACTGAATATGGGCTATGGGATGTCATTGAGAGTGGAAACTATCAACCTACAAAGATTGTAGATTCTCAGAAAATTCCAAAGACGCCAGCGAAATATGATAAGAATGACAAGAAACTTATCACTCTCAACAGCAAGGCAATTCTGATGTTACAAAGTGCCTTGAGTCAAAGTGAATACTTCAGGATTTGCACACTTCCAACAGCAAAGGAAATGTGGGAAGCTCTGGAAATAGCTCATGAAGGGACTTCGGGAATAAAGGAGAATCGGATCAACACCTTGGTCACTGAATTCGATCTACTTCGTATAAAATCAGGTGAATCAATATCTGAATTCGAACTTAGATATACTTATCTTGTTAATCAACTTGCAGCACTTTGGAAACCTTATGATCAACATACCCAAGTACGAAAGATTTTGAATATTCTTTCTAAAGAGTGGGAGGCCAAAGTCACTGCAATAGAAGAAGTAAAAGGAGAATCAATGAGATTAGCTGCTTCTCTATTTGGAAGTCTTTCTGAATATGAAAGCAAACTAAAGTTCAAACGGGAACTAGATGACATTGGTGACAAGAAAAAGAAAGATCTAGCACTAAAAGCAAAAGAAGAGAATCAAGATGAGGATGAGGAGTTTGACGATGATGAAATAGGCCTAATCATAAAACGATTCAGGAAGTTCTACAAGAAAGGTCAAGGATTCAAACACTTTCAGAAAGGAGGAAATAGCAGCAAAGACCATATTATTTGCTATGAATGTGGAAAACCAGGACATATCAAATCAGAATGTCCAGAACTAAATCAAAAGAGCAAAGAAAAGAGAAAAGGTAAATTCTTCAACAAAAAGAAGGCCTTCGTATCTGCTATATGGGGCGATAGCTCCTCTGACGAAGAAAGTGATGAGGAAGAAGTAGCTAATATATGTCTCGTTGCTCAAGAAGAAACAGAAGAAGAGATAAATGATTCTGATCCTACCTATGATGAATTACTTTCTGAATATAATGCTTTACATTCTGAATTCATCAAAGTAGTTAAAGAATTGGTTGTTTTCAAAAAGAAAAACAAAGCTCTTGAAATTGAACTTAAAGAAAGTTTAGAAAAGGATTGTGAAAATTATTCATCTTTGAAAAAGAAAAATATTGATCTCACAAAAACTCTTGAAAAATTTACACAAGGAAGTGAGATGCTAAATGTTATTTTAAAAGCTCAACGATTTGTAAATGACCGATCTGGAATTGGATATGATCCAAAATCAGATAGAAGGAAAGGTAGAAAGAAAGCAGGAGGTAAATCATATTTGAATTATTTTCAGCATTCTGTGCATACATCAAATCCTTTTGCATTTTGTAATTACTGTAATAGAAAAGGCCATTATACCTCTTCATGCATTCATAAGAAGAAAGGAACGATAGGAACCTACAAATGGGTACCTAAAGGCTCATATGTTCAGAAAATTATTTGTACTAACCCAAAAGGACCCAAAAAGATGTGGGTACCTAAGACTTAGTCATTTGATTGCAGGTATGTCTCAAAGCATCCAAAAATAGCAAGTGGTATATAGATAGTGGATGCTCTAGACATATGACCGGACATTTCAAAAGTTTTACCACATTGCAACCTAAGGAAGGTGGAAAGGTAAAATTTGGAGGAAATCAATCCGGAAGGATAGCAGGAATTGGTGAAATCAAAATGACAAAGGAATACAAGTCAAAGATGTATATTATGTTGAAGGCTTGTGTCACAATTTGTTGAGCGTAAGTCAAAGTGCAGATAAAGACAACTGGGTAATATTTGACTCAGAAGAATGCTTAATTATCAACAAGAATGACTTACAACTTGATAAGAAGAATATTAAGGCTAAGCTCAGAGCAAAAAGGGAAGGTAACTGCTATACTCTAGATATTAGTAGAAATGAATTTGAAAACTATTTTCTGAGTAATGCTGATGAAAGTTGGCTATGGCACAAGAGATTGGCTCATGTCAATATGCATCAATTAGGCAAACTACTCAAAAAGGATTTAGTTCTTGGATTACCCAAAGTAAATTTCAAAAATGACTTGATTTGTGACGCATGTCAAAAGGGTAAACAAACTAAATCATCGTTCAAATTGAAAAATGAGATTTCAACAAATAGACTACTACAATTATTGCACATGGATTTAGTTGGCCCAGCAAGAGTAAAGAGTCTTGGTGGCAACTTATATTCATTGGTCATTGTTGATGATTTCTCCAGATTTACATGGGTTATTTTTCTATCATCAAAAGATGAAACCTTTGAAGAATTTATTGTTTTTGCCAAGAAAGTGTAAAATGAGAAAGGTATGTCCATTGCAGGGATTAGGACTGATCATGGTGGAGAATTTGAAAATCAAGCCTTTGAAGAATATTGTGATACAAATGGGATTGATCACAATTTCTCTGCTCCAAGGACGCCTCAACAAAATGGAGTTGTGGAACGCAAGAATAGAGTACTCACTGAAATGGCTAGAGCAATGTTGAATGAAAAGAACTTGTCTCAAGTTTTCTGGGCTGATGCTATGAGTACAGCATGCTATATCTCAAATAGAGCCTACATCAGAACAAGACTTGGAAAGACACCATAAGAGCTGTACAAAGGAAGAAAACCAAACATTGCTCATCTACACATCTTCGGTTGTAAGTGTTTTATTCATAATAATGGTAAAGATAACTTGGGAAAATTTGATTCTAAAACTGATGAAGGAATTTTTCTAGGATATTCTAACCGAAGTAAAGCATATAGAGTTTTCAATAAAAGAACATGTGTTGTTGAGGAATCAATTCATATTGTATTTGATGAATTTGAATCCTCTGACAAAACCATTGATGAAGAACATGAAGTTGTTTTAGATCAAGAAAATGATCAATCTATTTCTAAGTCTCTTATTCCAGAATTTGATGAAACTAAGGAAGAAGAGCAATCACTAAGGACAACCTAGAGCCTGGAAATATAATAAAAGTCATCCCTTAGATTAAGTCATAGGAGATGTAAATGAAGGGATCAAAACTAGAAATAGAATTTTCAATGAAGTAAGTTTTTCTGCATTCATTTCTAAGATTGAACCATCTAACATTGATGAAGCCCTATCAGACAATGATTGGGTTATAGCAATGCAAGAAGAACTAAATCAATTTGAGAGAAATCAAGTTTGGGATTTGGTACCCCGACCCAAAGATCATCCGATCATCGGTACTAAATGGGTATTCAAGAACAAACTCGATAAATCCACAATCATTGTCAGAAACAAGGCAAGATTGGTGGCCAAAGGCTATAATCAGGAAGAAGGGATTCATTATGAGGAAACGTATACTCCAGTGGCTAGATTGGAAGCTATACGCGTACTCTCAGATTTTACATGCATCAAGGGATTCAAACTCTATCAAATGGATGTAAAGAGTGCATTTCTAAATGGTTACATTATGGAGGAAGTATATGTAGAACAACCTCTAGGTTTTGAGGATGTTACCAAACCTGACCATGTTTTCAAACTCAAAAAGGCTTTATATGGTTTAAAACAAGCTCCTAGAGCATGGTACGAAAGGCTCAGTAAATTTCTTATTGATCAAGGTTTTGTATGAGGAAAAGTTGATACAACACTTTTTATAAAACGAAAACACGATGATATTTTAATTGTTCAAATATATGTTGATGACATTGTCTTCGGTGCCACTAATGAATCTCTGTGTAAGGAATTTTTTGAGATAATCCAGGGAGAGTTTGAGATGTCAATTATGGGAGAATTGAATTTCTTTCTTGGTTTGCAAATCAAACAAAGAAAGAATGGAATCTTCACCTCTCAAACAAAATATTTGAAAGAATTGTTGAAGAAGTATGGAATGGATGAAGCAAATGGAACAGACACACCTATGAGCTCAACTACGTTGCTTGATGCTGATGTCAAAGGGAAAGACTACAACATCACAAAATATAGAGGAATGATTGGATCATTACTCTATCTCACGGCAAGCAGACCAAACATTCAATTTAGTGTTGGCATATGTACAAGATATCAATCAGCACCAAAGGAATCTCACGCCGAAACTGTCAAACCAATCTTTAGATATCTTGCTGACACACCCGAATTGGGTCTGTGGTATCCCAAAAGAAGAAGTGAATATCTAGTTGCATATTCAGATTCTGATCATAGAGGATACAAAACAGACAGAAAGAGTACCAGCAGATAAGGACAATTTCTTGGAGGATCTCTTGTATCATGGTTTAGCAAGAAACAAAATACTGTGTCTCTTTCGTCAACGAAAGCCGAATATATTGCAGTCTCAAGTTGTTGTGCACATGTGATATGGTTAAAACAATAACTACAAGATCTTGGTATTTATCTCAAAGAAATACCAATCTATTGTGACAATACTAGTATGATAAGTTTGGCCAAGAATCCAGTTCAACATTCTAGAACCAAGCATATTGATGTCAGACATCACTTCATCAGAGATCATGTCCAAAAGAGAGATGTAAAAGTGATATTCATTCCTACTCATCTTCAACTAGCTGATATCTTCACAAAACCCCTTGCAAAAGATCAATTTCTATACATTAGAAGAGAATTGGGAATGGTAAATCCCAATAAATTGTAAGTTATTTTAGTCTCTCATAATGTTAGATAAAGATATTTGAACATGTTTTGATGATTACTAATTTAAGCATCGGAGTATATAGAAACATGTTTTATAGGAAGATTGAAACTCTGTTTTGAGAAACAAAAACAGAGGTTATCAGAGGACACCTTTACTAGAGTACCAACTTGAAGTAATGACAAACAAAGAAGCATTACCCGAGGAACAACTTGAAGTAAAGAAGCACTTTACTCGAGTAACTACTCGAGTAATGGTCTTCCAAAACTGGAAGTAACGGATCAAGTTACCTGGAATTTAAATCAAACAGTTCAGTTACTAAGAAATGAACAGTCAGAAGTGAAAAAGACAGGTTACCCGAGGCGAGCCTCAAGTAAACTTCAAGCTTACTCGAGTAAGGACTCGAGTAACTGGAAGTCCAGATTACCAAATTGATGAAAAATGATTCAAATCTGCTTCACATTGGCCGTAAACTGATCAAGGGAACATACATGGATAATTACAATATTATTCATGCCAGGTACGCAATTTAAATGAATTATTTTAGAGATTTTCTGTATGATCACTCGAGTAAGGACTCGAGTAAACATGAACTTTACTCGAGTAAGGCCTCGAGTAACGTCGGGTTTTAGGTCTTTATCTGTCGCAAACTCGATCATTTCCACAAAATCTCCTCGAGTAAATCACTCTACTCTCTCACAAAAATTTCTCCCAATCACTTTCTGACTTCATTTTCGTTAAAAAACACTGATTTTCAACTCCAAAAACCTTCTATTCTGTTCAGATTCTTCCAGCCCTAAACTCGCGATTGTCACTCTGTTTCTCTGAAAATTCAAGTTTTCTTTGATTCAAGATGGTTAGAACCAAAAATCTTACTCCCACAGATTCCTCTGGTTCCCCACAACACTCTGACCCTCTTTCTTCTCCTCCCAGAAAGAGAAGAAAACTTACTCCTAGATCCAAAGCCAAAATCCAGCCTCAACCTCAACCTCAATCAAAACCAAAAAGGGTTGTGATCAAAGAGCCAATAGTTACAAGGGCTCAATCCAAAAAGAGTACCTCTAATGGGAGAGGCAAAAGTGCAAAGTCTCCCTCTCCTCCACCCTCTGATTCCTCAACTCCCTCCTTCACACCAAAGCCTCCTAAAAAGCCCAAATATGATAAGAATGTGGCTAAGGCAATGGCTAGCATTCTAGATCAAATAGAGAAGGGGCAGTCTTCAAAGAAATCTGCACTTCCAGAAGAGGAGATCACCAAACCTCCGAAGAGGTTTAATGTCAACAAACTGGAGGAGTCCCCGAAGTACCTCACTCAATTCTCCAGGAGAAAAGTGTGCAAGACACACTATGTGGACCTCAAGTTACTTCAGGAGGTATTGAAGCATGATCTTAGTTCCTTTTTAGAACCATTTATGCCCTGGCTTTCTATTAGACTTCCTTTTTGTACAAAAGTAGTCACCCATTTTTATTGCAATCTTGAGATCCTAGATGAACCGAATAGGACCTTAGCTGAGGAAGAGATGATTACCACTATGAGAGGCTAAAAGATTCTCATCTCACCCTCTAGGATAAACTTGTGGTTAGGAATAGAAAACCCTCCAGATGACATTTACTCCCAACTAGACTCAAAACAAATATTCTCTATCCTTAAACCTGGTGAGCTTGTTGGCCCTTTAAATTTCAAATCGAGTGATATGTGCGACCATCACAGGGTTTTATGGTACATGTACTCTAGATCCCTTGTGAACAAGGGCAACAACTATACCCACTTCTCTGATAAGGACTTTAGATGGTTTGCTTCATTACTCCTGAAGGAACAGAAAGATTTGGGGGAGTATATCTTTTCTGAAATGAGGAGGTATAGAGTGGATGGAAAAGCTACCACACCGATGCCATATCCTCAGATTGTTTCTCTCATTCTGAAGGAGAATAAGATATGGTATCTAGAGAGCAAAGAACACATTGAGAGCATTACTCTAGTTGGGAGAAATCAGATTGGCAAGCTCAACATTGACATTCTTCTCAAGGGCCCTCTAGAGTCTGGGTCGAAGAAGAAGAAGAAGACTGAGACTGAGACTAGCAAGATGGATGATACTCAGTCGTCAGCCCCAGCTGCCACTACATCATCACCCTCTTTCCTCAATGCCACACTCCAGCACTTCATGGAAAACATGCTGAGAGGATTTCATGTGGACATTGCCAACACAAATGCTGAGTTGATAACTCACATGAATGGAAAGATGGCGGAATTGGTAGAGAAGATGGATAAGAGGCATGAGGAATTACTAGCTGAGCAACGTGCCCAGGGAGAGACATTGAGATTGATTCTGGCACGACTAGATTCCTTGGGTCCCGGACCTTCTGCCGGTCCATCATCTTCTTCACATGAGGCCTCTTCTTCTTTAGAGCAAATACCATTTTCTGCACCACCACCACCTCCAGAGAACATTCCTTCTGATATTCCTCACACTGAGGATGAGCCACCTATCCCTCCTATCTCCAGTCCACCTGAGCCACAAGCCAAAGATATCTTATACTCAGTGGATAACCCCGACACAAATGAGACCATCCATATCATCATTGATGATTCACCACGCAAACCTCAGCCTGAACCCACTCCTAAACCTATTCCATCTCCTACCCATACAGAGGAAATCTATCCTTCTTCATCCTCTGATCATCATACTCCAGAGGTTTAGACCACTACTATGGTTGTCTTCCAAACTTCTTCTATTCCTCCCAAAGATGACATTCATATTCCTCCAGTTAATCTTCCTGAACCAGAATCCTCTAGCTCCTTTGATTCTTCTGGTTCAGATAGCTCTTTGGTTCTTCCTGTGAAGCCCATCTCTATGGTCAGGCCTTCTAGTCCTCCACTTGATTGATGAAGACAAAAAGGGGGAGAAGAGCTTGAGTGTGATTTTGTGGAGTATCTGAGTCTCTTTTTTGAGTATATGGGTGTATATGGGATTTAGGGAGTTTTTGAACTTGTTAAGCTTTTCATCTTGTCATCTTGTAATACAATTTTAAGTTTAATGCAAGTTTACTTAAGTTATGATTTCATTTCAAGTCCATTTAAGTTTTAAATTATGATACATTGTTGAACTAATTAAGCTTATTATGTATGCAAGGTGAATATGTTATAATCTCAATCTTTTTCAAAACATTTTGAATATAAACTTAACAAGGTTTTCAAATTTTATGATTGAATTCAAGAAGTGTTTATTTGAGAACTTACTTTCAAAAATTTTGTTCAAAATCACAAAGTTTTGTCATCATCAAAAAGGGGGAGAATGTTAGATCTCATGTTTTGATGATAACAAAGAATATTATGAAAAAGATTTGATTAATCAATAAGTTTGAACATAGTAAGAATAGGAAAGAGCATCACTTGAAGTAAGCATTGGAGTAATGAAGAAAGGCCAAGAGAAAAAGCTGAGAAACTTGATCAGAAGCAAGTTTTCTAAGGCATTACTCGAGTAAGTACTCGAGTAATGGGACAGAAACTTGAAGTAACCAGAGACACCTTCAAGTAACCTACCAACGTTACTCGAGTAAGTACTCGAGTAATAGTGTAAATGATTTCAAGTTGCTCTCGGCCTGCCAATATTACTCGAGTAACCAGGTAAAAAACTTGGAGTTGCTCTCGGCCTGCCAACATTACTTGAGTAACTACTCGAGTAACCATGTAAAAGACTTCCAGTTGCTCTCGGCCTGCCAATGATACTCGAGTATGTACTCGAGTCCCCTAGTTCAAGAAAAGTGTTGCTCTCGGCATTTTCAATCCTGCCAACGTTACTCGAGTAACTACTCAAGTAACTCACTGTGGTAAGCAAAAACCTGAAGGTAGTACTCAAATAACTTGATCTATTTTTATCACACTTCACTCGAGGCACTACTCAAGTATGCAGGTATTTAATGACTCATTTAAAGTGGATTACTCAAGTACGTACTCGAGTATGCAGAGTTATTTTTGAAGAAAAAAAACCTCAAGTCATTACCTGAGTAAGTTATGCACATAAATTGAGTTTACTCGTGTATGTACTCGAGTAACAAGGTAATCAAACTTGAAGTGCTCTCGGCCTTGAAATCCTGCCAACATTACTGGAGTAAAGCATCGAGTAACCAAAAGTTTATTTGAAGGTTTACTCGAGTTGGTACCCGAGTAACCTATGAAGAAAAGAGTGCATTACCCGAGTAGGTACTCGAGTAAACAACTATTTCCAAAGGTTTGAAATTTTGTTTATTCCATCCACTACCCGAGTAATATTATGTTTGCTTATTGACTTGCAGTTTATCAAAGTTTTCCCGATGATACTCGAGTATGTACTCGAGTAAACTTTAATGAATACTCGAGTAACTACTCGAGTATGCAAACCCAGAAATTCAGAAATCATTCCAACGTTCATTGTTTTGTTTCCTATATGATTAACCTTTCATTGTATTAGTATTCTTAGCATATTTACAGATAAACAATGAAGAAATCTTATCAAATAAGGAAAGTCAAATGTAACGTTCAAATGTCACCTACCGCAAACGGATATTTTTTCAAATACTGGAAAAGTCAACAGTGGCTGCGCACTCTCCAACGGACGAGAAGAAAATGTTCCAACGGTCTTTACCAATACATCTATACATATGGGAACATCCAAATAGAGAAATAATAACATGAACACATACAAACGTATTAACAAGTTCATTACTCTGTTTTACATTATACTTGTAATTAATTCTATGCTTCAATGATTTTTATTCACTCTGTGAGAGAGATATTTTGTAACACCCCAAATTTTATATTCACCAAATATATTGTAATTATTTGAGAAATTCAATAAAATGGTGAATATTCATGAATTTAGAATTTATGAATTTATAAATGTTCAATTTCATGGGAAATTGGGCAAAAAATAATTATGGAATTAATTTGGGTAATTTAAAAAGCCCAATATTAAGGTCAAAAAATGAAGGAATATTCGAAAAAATATTTGGTCCAAAAATAGATGAAAATTGGTGAAAGAAAAAAATAAGAGAAGAAATTGGATTAGAAAGGTAATGGCAAAATCGTAATTTTGCCAAAATAGCACAAAATAAATTATTTTTCAATTAATTGAAGTTAATTTCAATTAATTAAGGAAAATAAAGGTTAAAAATATATTTAGAATATTTTTGTCAATTTAATATGAATTTATGGAAAATTTGAGCAAAAAGTGCAATTTTGACCAAAATTGAGTCTTTACGTGTATACGTAACCGAAACAAGTTGTGAAGCCAATTGAGACCATAGGGAGGGACCCCTAGGTGTCTCCTACATGTGGCATAAAGAAGAAAATATTGGTTGGACATGATGGCATGGTTACGTGAATGTAGGAAGTTATGTACATAAAATTGGATTTTAGCAATTTTGGAAAATTAAACAAATTATTATAATATATGAGATATTAGAATATAAACTTCATCTTTCTCATTCATCTGCTCATTCACGCACAGCAACCTGAACCATAAAGAGAGAAGGTTGAGAGAGTTTAGAGAGAGAAATAGAAGAAAAATCACAAGGTAAGCCGATTTCTCCGACGATTTCGCTCCTAACGCGTATAACTCCGACTCTAAACTACTCCCCTTTATTCTTTAAGGTTTGGAAAGCTCAAATTTGGTGTTTTGAAAGTTAGGGTTTTCAGCCATCTTTGAGAAAAGCTAGTGGGAGCTTGAGGTAACTTCCAAACTCTTGTGTATTGACTATTCTGGCTGCTGTGGGCAATTTCATCGGTGAAATTTCGCCGGATTGCCATTGGTTTTAATTTTTGGAAATGGGTATGTGGGGCTGTTATGCTGCCCAAATTGGTACTAAATGGTAGTTGTAACCTAATGGAATAGTCAATAAAGTGGTTAGGAGTAGAAAGGAACGTGTTTACGGAGCCGAAACCGAAAAACCCCAATTTTCCCCTTAAAACCTATATATTTCGGTCAGCATTGTAAATGGGTCTTAGAGTAAGATTTTCAATGATTTTATGATTCCATTGGATTCAGTGGGCGAAAATAGGTGGGGTTAAAGTTGGGCACCTTTTCAGAAAAGGCTGAGAAAGCATAATTACGGAAACGCCCCTAAAACCCTAAAAGTAGGGCTGCCAAGGGCAATTTCATAATTTGAAATTGAATTTGGTAATTTTGAGTCCGGAAATGGATTCCTTGGATGGAAATACGTCAGGATAGCCCTAGTCAAAAATTTGGAAAAACGTGCCATCGGGCCGGGTACGGCGTGGCCGGGGTCCCGGGGCATTTTGGTAAATTTTCACCATAGGCTAATATAACCACAAGAAACACTATGGAAGTGTCTAAAATGATACTTGGATAGGTTATGACCTATTTCTTGTATGTTTGACGTTTTAGGACCGAGTTGGACGCCTATAGTTGACACGTCTTACGAGGCGGACCCTTTAAGACAGGAAAGAGGTTAAGGTAGGGACTACTATCTCTCATATACTATGTGACTATTTGTATGATGCATGTTACTGTATTTTGTGATCTGAACACGTGCTGGAGGCACATTACCTAGCTGTAGTCTAGGACCTAGCTAAGGTACACTGGTTTTACCTAGCTGTAGTCAAGGACTCGGCTGAGGTACATGCAAGGGTTTCAACGGGTTAGTTGGCCCTGAATTTTGTGTACACACACGGATGATATGAATTTTCATTTTACTTGATACGGTGCATTGCATATTTAATTTTCACATTTTATATGTTGATCGTATGTTTCTACTGAGATTCCTTGGAATCTTACCCCTTTTTCTAAACAAATATCTCAGCGGGTGCCAGCGGTTCAAAAGGCAAGAACATAGTTCCGGGAAACTAACGGGCATGTTTCTTGAGACACAGTTGGTGGATACATTTAGCCTGTACTTGGAATATTTTAGGATATTCTGTATATATTTGTAATTATTAGTGAATTTTGCTCTGTTAGTGTCTGTCTGTAAACAAATACTTATTATCAGTATAACTGTACTTTTCTGTTTGCCTATGGAACTTGTTCATTATTGCCTTGCGCATATCAAAATGGAAACGGGTGTTGACATTTTTGGTATCAGAGCTAATAAGCGGTTCTGGCTTTATCAGAATGGTATACTGATATAGTTTTGTTTGCTGGCGACAGGACATCATGAGTAGTTCGAGGGAGCCTATGACCAGTTTGAGTGTACCATTTGAGGGGTCAGAGGTGTCCATCAACCAGAGCCCTCCAGAGCAGCGGATACCAGACGGGCGGCTTTTCATTGAGTACTTTGGACTTGGAGGCGTTCGTATAAGGCGGACGGCACGAAAGAGTGTGCCACAGCTACCTGTATTTGGACCTGAACCCAGGCCAGCTTCTCCAGGGCAGTCTCGTGTAGGAGAGACCGATGAGTATCCCGAAGAAGACTCTGAGGAGGATCCAGAGTGGGATCCTGATGATGATCTAGAGGAGATGCTCGAGGATGAGTCGAGCAATCGTGAGTCTCGGACAGAGCCAGTGCAGGTGTTGTATAACCTACAGCCGAACCTTGAGTTGTGGCACTATCTGCAGGGCCAATATATCCGAGCGGTACGGGACTATGACACTTCCCACGATCAGTATCTTATGTTCTTGGTAGGTGTGGTAACGATGTATAGGCTTCAGGAGGATATGGTAGTCAGGTTCACGAATGAGGTCTGGGCATATACTACTATGGGCTTCTTTCCAGATACAGCATACTGGAACAGACAGAAGAATGACATTGTAGAGAGAGGTCCGAGTAGGAACTTTTGGGAGTTCCTGAATCACGTGAACACCCTCGTATCGAAATATATGTATCTAGGTTGATGTGGGACCCACGTGGTATATTTTGGGTGGCCGGAGCTGACCGGCACATATTATGAGACAAGGGCAGACAGGCAGAACCGACAGACAGAAATGATTTAGCTAGAGTCGGTATTTTGAGGAGGGTACAAATAGGAAAATGTAATGTAATAGGAACAATATGTCATATACAGTAGTTTATAGGTTATCTGATGTTTTGTTTCTATGTAGCTACTGTAAATAGTTGTGTATGCTATGTATGACATATCTGTGTACCCTGACCGTTTATGAAATGATAAAGATGCCCTTGCTTTTGTATCAAAATTTACTCTTCTCTAATTTCATGTAGAGAGAATTATGGAGATGGTACAACCAGGAGAAGGCGGTAGAGGCCGAGGTAGAGGTCGAGGTCGAGGCCGAGGTCATGGTAGACATGGTACCAATGAGGGAGAACCAAGGCCTAACCCTATCCAGCAGCGAATCCTAGATGTATTGGAACAACAACAACAAACTATGAATGAGATAAGAGTTGACCTACAGGGAGTACAGCAGTGACAGGATCACCTAGAGAACCGCATGGATGAATTTATATGGGGAAATTATGAAGAAATACCGGAGGAACCCCAACCAGAGGATTTACCACCAGAGCCTGAGGTGGATATCCAAGCTTGGCTGAGTAGATTCAGTAAGCAACAACCACCTATGTTCAAGGGGAAGTTTGATCCTCAACAAGCGGAAACCTGGTTAGCTCGTTTGGAAAAGATTTTTGATATGCTACAATGTCCGGATGAGATGAAAGCCCGGTTAGCCATATACAAGCTGGAAGGTAATGCCGATAGCTAGTGGAAAGAGATGGACCTCATCTTGAAGGGGAAGAATGTTCCTATCACATGGGAACTATTTCAAGAGGAATTTAACAAGAAGTATTTTCCTCCGACTGTCAAAAGAGAGAAGGAGAAAGAGTTCCTCAGCATCAAGCAGTATGACCGGGAGAGTTTTGATGACTATCTGGCCCGGTATATCCGACTGTCATGCTACTCGTCATATGCCAAGCTGAATGACAATGATGAGTGGAATTCGGATATGATGATAGAGGGGCTGAGATCGGAGTTCAAGGACAGACTGATCTCCCAACACTTTACTGATTTCAGTAAAGCGGTATAAGAGTGCCGATACATTGAGAAGCGTATGTTGAGCCTGGCAACTCAGACTGGTAATAAAGGTACTTCTGGGAGTATAAGTTTCTCACAGAAAAGAAAAGAACAGGGTGGACCTTCTAGGGGTGATAATAAGAGGCCGAATCAAGCTGGAGGCCGTGGGGGCCAGGGTTTCCCAAGAGGCGAAACATGTTGGTATTGCCGCAAGCCATTTCATCCTGGCAAGACATGTAGTGGAGCCCCGTTTAGAACGGATCCTAACAAACCACTCACTTGCTATAACTGTGGTAAGCCAGGGCACTTCTCGAAAGATTGTCCACAGAAGCAACAACCGGAGGGGACTAGACCCAGGGTTCCAGGAAGGGTCTATACACTGACACAGGAAGAAGCTCAAAAATCTCCGGACCTAATTCAAGGTATGATTTCTCTCAATGGCAGTCTAGTGCATGTTATGTATGATTCTGGTGCTAGCCATTCATTTATTGCATATGATTGCGTGAGACGATTGAATTTACATATGCATAAATCCCCATATGATTTGGTTGTATCTACACCTATGGGCACACGAATTGTGACGACTGATGTTTGTTTAAATTGCGGGATAAACGCTGAGGAGCATGAGTCAACTGTAAATCTGATTTGTTTGCCACTGGAAGGGTTGGAAGTAATTTTGGGGATTGACTGGCTAACAGCAAATGGTGTGTTGTTGGATTGTAAACAGAAGAGAGTCTTATATCTGAATCCACAACCACAAGCTGACACTGAAATCACTCTTAACCTTTTATCTGCGGCTAAGGTTGAGAGGTATTTGCAGAAGGGATGTCAAGGGTACATGGTATTTTGCTCTATGCAATCAGAGGCTGGTGTAGCCTTGGAAAGTATCCCTGTGGCAAATGAATTCCCTGATGTTTTTCCAGAGGATGTCGGTGGACTACCTCCGGATAGGGAAGTGGAGTTCTCGATTGATTTGAAGCCTAGAGCGGGTCCAATTTCTAAAACCACATACCGTATGGCTCCAAGCGAAATGGCAGAGCTGAAGAAGCAGATTGAGGAATTACTTGATAAAGGGTTCATACGACCCAGCGTATCGCCCTGGGGTGCTCCAGTGCTCTTCGTCAAGAAGAAAGACGGAAGCCTGCGTCTCTGTATCAATTATTGAGAGCTAAACAAAGTGACAGTCAAGAACAAGTATCCACTCCCTAGAATTGATGATTTACTCGATCAGTTGTCTGGTTCCTGTGTATTCTCGAAGATCGATTTGCGATCGAGATACCATCAGTTGAGAGTCAAAGCAGAAGATGTATCAAAGACTGCTTTCAGGACCAGATATGAGCATTACGAGTTTCTTGTGATGCCATTCGGGCTGACCAATGCACCTGCCGTGTTCATGGACTACATGAATCGAATCTTTTGTCCGTATCTGGACCAGTTCATTGTAGTCTTTATTGATGATATACTAGTGTATTCACAGAGTAAAGCTGAACATGAGCAGCATCTGAAAACGGTGTTGAACATATTACGAGATAGGCAACTCTATGCCAAGCTGAGCAAGTATGAATTCTGGCTTTCAGAGGTAAAGTTTCTGGGCCACGTTGTCTCACAGCAAGGGGTCTCTGTTGATCCTAGCAAAGTGGAAGCAGTACTGAGCTAGAAGAGGCCAGAGACTGTATTTGAAGTGCGCAGTTTTCTGGGTCTAGCTGGCTACTATCGAAGATTTATCCAGAATTTCTCCAGAATTGCATTACCATTAACAAAATTGACGCGGAAAGCTCAACATTTTGTGTGGGATGAGAATTGTGAGAAGAGCTTCCTAGAGTTGAAGCAGAGGTTAACTACAGCACCAGTGCTGACGATCCCAAATCCACAATTTACGTATATTGTTTATACAGATGCCAGTGGGTAGGGATTGGGATGCGTGTTGATGCAGCATGGACGAGTGGTGGCATATGCATCCAGACAGTTGAAACCTCATGAATTGAACTATCCCACCCACGATCTTGAGTTAGCGGCAATTGTGTTTGCTTTAAAGATCTGGAGACACTATCTCTATGGTGAGACTGTAGAGTTGTTCTGGCATCACAAGAGCTTAAAGTACTTATATGATCAGAAAGAGCTCAACATGAGACAGCGCAGATGGATGGAGTTGCTGAAGGACTACAATTTAGAAATCAAATATCATCCCGGTAAGGCTAATATTGTCGCTGATGCATTAAGCCGGAAATCAGTGCAGGTGGCAGCCATAATGATTTATGAGCAGAAACTGATCGAGGATTTCAGAGACCTAAATCTGTCTATTCAAATTCTGTTAGGCAGTGGGGTCAGTCAGATATACAATGATCTGAGGGTGGCAATTGAAGAAGCCCAACAATATGATGATGAAGCGTTTTATATCAGAGGTATGATTGATAGGGGCGAGACTCAGGATTACGACTTGTCTCCCAGTGGGCTAGTCAGGTACAAGAAGCGGATTTATATTCCACCGCAACCAGAACTGAAACGACAAATCCTAGAGGAGGCACATAAGAGTAAGTATACTCTACATCCAGGAGCCACAAAGATGTACCATGACTTGAAGGATTAATACTATTGGCGGGGAATGAAAAGAAAGGTGACTGAGTTTGTTGCTCGTTGCTTAACATGTCAGAAAGTGAAAGTTGAACATCAGTGACCCTCAGGGCTTTTGACGAATCCTGAGATACCTGAGTGGAAGTGGGAAAGCGTTACCATGGATTTCGTGACAGGATTGCCAAAGGCCAGAAACCATGATGCTATATGGGTGATAGTTGATAGATTCACGAAGACAGCTCACTTCCTACCGATTACCATTCACTATTCTCCTGATAGACTAGCAGAAATTTACATTCAAGAGATTGTGAGATTGCATGGTATTCCGAAGAACATCATCTCTGATTGAGATCCACAATTCACTTCCAAGTTTTGGAAGGCGGTTCATGAAGCTTTGGGTACCAAGCTCCGATTCAGTACGACATATCATCCTCAAACTGATGGGCAGACAGAGCGAACGATTCAAACCCTTGAGGATATGCTAAGGGCGTGTGTGCTTGATTATAAAGGTAGCTGGGACAAATTCCTTCCATTAGCAGAGTTCACCTACAACAATAGTTATCATTCGAGTATTCAAATGGCTCCATACGAGGCACTCTACGGGAGGAAGTGTCAATCGCCAATATGCTGGACTGAGTTATCTGAGAGGGAATTGCTAGGGCCAGATCTTGTTGATCAGACAACGGAGCAGATAAAATTGATCAAGCAGAGATTGCTAGCTGCTCAGAGCCGACAGAAAAGTTATGCAAATAAGAGGCGAAAACCTCTGGAATTTGAGGTCGGTGACCACGTATTCATGAAAGTATCACCTGTTACGGGTATTGGCAGGGCATTGAAAGTAAAGAAGCTACAATCAAGATACATTGGTCCGTTTGAGATCTTAGAGAAGATTGGGCCTGTAGCATATCGTATCGCTTTGCCACCGAATCTGAGCAGGCTACATGATGTTTTTCATGTTTCCCAGATGAAAAAATATCAACCTGATCCAGAACACGTAATAGAGTATGAAGATGTGGAAATGCGTGACGATTTGACTTACGAAGTCACACCTGACCAAATCATCGATCGACAAGAAAAGAAGCTTAGAAACAAGAGCATTCCATTCGTCAAGATTGTCTGGAAAGGGTTATCGCCCAGAGAGGCTACATGGGAAACAGAAGAAAGTGTAAAGAAACGTTACCCGGAATTTATGGCTGATCAGGTGTAGCAAATTTCGGGGACGAAATTTATTTAAGTGGGGGAGAACTGTAACACCCCAAATTTTATATTCACCAAATATATTGTAATTATTTGAGAAATTCAATAAAATAGTGAATATTCATGAATTTAGAATTTATGAATTTATAAATGTTCAATTTCATGGGAAATTGGGCAAAAATAATTATGGAATTAATTTGGGTAATTTAAAAATCCCAATATTAAGGTCCAAAAATGAAGGAATATTCGAGAAAATATTTGGTCCAAAAATAGATGAAAATTGGTGAAAGAAAAAATAAGAGAAGAAATTGGATTAGAAAGGTAATGGCAAAATCGTAATTTTGCCAAAATAGCACAAAATAAATTATTTTCCAATTAATTGAAGTTAATTTCAATTAATTAAGGAAAATAAAGGTTAAAAATATATTTAGAATATTTTAGTCAATTTAATATGAATTTATGAAAAATTTGAGCAAAAAGTGCAATTTTGATCAAAATTGAGACTTTACGTGTATACGTAACCGAAACAAGTTGTGAAGCCAATTGAGACCATAGGGAGGGACCCCTAGGTGTCTCCTACATGTGGCATAAAGAAGAAAATATTGGTTGGACATGATGGCATGGTTACGTGAATGTAGGAAGTTATGTACATAAAATTGGATTTTAGCAATTTTGGAAAATTAAACAAATTATTATAATATATGAGATATTAGAATATAAACTTCATCTTTCTCATTCAGCTGCTCATTCACGCACAGCAACCTGAACCATAGAGAGAGAAGGTTGAGAGAGTTTATTGAGAGAAATAGAAGAAAAATCACAAGGTAAGCCGATTTCTCCGACGATTTCGCTCCTAACGCGTATAACTCCGACTCTAAACTACTCCCCTTTATTCTTTAAGGTTTGGAAAGCTCAAATTTGGTGTTTTAAAAGTTAGGGTTTTCAGCCATCTTTGAGAAAAGCTAGTGGGAGCTTGAGGTAACTT
The DNA here is from genome assembly GCA_963210345.1 of Inga oerstediana. Classification (NCBI taxonomy): domain Eukaryota; kingdom Viridiplantae; phylum Streptophyta; class Magnoliopsida; order Fabales; family Fabaceae; genus Inga; species Inga oerstediana. Next base: position 61,278,862 of record OY723401.1, on the reverse strand, counting down.
CGAAACTCTTGTGTATTGACTATTCTGGCTGCTGTGGGCAATTTAATCGGTGAAATTTCGCCGGATTGCCATTGGCTTTAATTTTTGGAAATGGGTATGTGGGGCTGTTATGCTGCCCAAATTGGTACTAAATGATAGTTGTAACCTAATGGAATAGTCAATAAAGTGGTTAGGAGTAGAAAGGAACGTGTTTACGGAGCCGAAACCGAAAAACCCCAATTTTCCCCTTAAAACCTATATATTTCGGTCAGCATTGTAAATGGGTCTTAGAGTAAGATTTTCAATGATTTTATGATTCCATTGGATTCAGTGGGCGAAAATAGGTGGGGTTAAAGTTGGGCACCTTTTCAGAAAAGGCTGAGAAAGCATAATTACGGAAACGCCCCTAAAACCCTAAAAGTAGGGCTGCCAAGGGCAATTTCATAATTTGAAATTGAATTTGGTAATTTTGAGTCCGGAAATGGATTCCTTGGATGGAAATACGTCAGGATAGCCCTAGTCAAAAATTTAGAAAAACGTGCCATCGAGCCGGGGTCCCGGGGCATTTTGGTAAATTTTCACCATAGGCTAATATAACCACAAGAAACACTATGGAAGTGTCTAAAATGATACTTGGATAGGTTATGACCTATTTCTTGTATGTTTGACGTTTTAGGACCGAGTTGGACGCCTATAGTTGACATGTCTTACGAGGCGGACCCTTTGAGACAGGAAAGAGGTTAAGGTAGGGACTACTATCTCTCATATACTATGTGACTATTTGTATGATGCATGTTACTGTATTTTGTGATTTGAACACGTGCTAGAGGCACATTACCTAGCTGTGGTCTAGGACCTAGCTGAGGTACACTGGTTTTACCTAGCTGTAGTCAAGGACTCGGCTGAGGTACATGCAAGGGTTTCAACGGGTTAGTTGGCCCTGAATTTTGTGTACACACACGGATGATATGAATTTTCATTTTACTTGATACGGTGAATTGCATATTTAATTTTCGCATTTTATATGTTGATCGTATGTTTCTACTGAGATTCCTTGGAATCTTACCCCTTTTTCTAAACAAATGTCTCAGCGGGTGCCAGCGGTTCAAAAGGCAAGAACATAGTTCCGGGAAACTGACGGGCATGTTTCTCGAGACACAGTTGGTGGATACATTTAGCCTGTACTTGGAATATTTTGGGATATTCTGTATATATTTGTAATTATTAGTGAATTTTGCTCTGTTAGTGTCTGTCTGTAAACAAATACTTATTATCAGTATAATTGTACTTTTCTGTTTGCCTATGGAACTTGTTCATTATTGCCCTGCGCATATCAAAATAGAAACGGGTGTTGACATATTTCATTCAAACTCAATATTTGTTATTGAGATAACTTGAGGTTGTGGAACCTTGAGTTGGGATTGGATTACAACTTTTAAGGGGGAGCGAGTGTCCAGGTAAAGGAACTTGCTTGTACTGAGGTACCAAGAACCCACTGAATCTTAGAAGTTATAGTTAAACTCTCAGAGAAGCTCTGAGGAATGGACGTAGGTCAAAGTGGTTGTGGCCGAACCAATATAACTCCCGGTGTACACTTCGGTGATATTTCTCCTTACTCTTTATTGCTTTACATTCACCGTCAAGTTTTTATTTGCAACGAAATTTTAATATCACCCAATTCACCCCTCTCTTGGGTGAAACGCTTGTTCTAACATGATCATCTGATGCTCCCTCAGGTAGGGCTCCCTCAGGTGCTCTTGGATCGGGCCGCTGGGCGGAGTTAACCCCACTATCATCATCAGCAGGAGGAGGAGGAGTAGTCTGGACGACGAACTGAGGGACAGGTGGAACCTGTGGATACTGCTCGTCCGGGAATAGGCGACTCCATCTGCGCTTGAGCATGCAGTTCGTGATATCATGCCACTGCGTTTGCTGAGCGTAGATCAAATCAGCATGCTGCTGCATCTGCTACAGATGCAGCTGCTGCATTTACTGCTGCTGCTACTAAGCCACGGCAGCCTATGTCCGCTCCAAATCTAACCGCAGCTGCTCAACATACTCGTCCCTTGGACGTCTGACCCCTCTAGAGCTGCCAACCTCAGAGGCGGCGCTCCTGCCATAGACCATGCTAGGTCTGGCGCCTATCCCCATCCCCTACACGCGTTGGGGGTGCTCAACCTGACCCAAACCCACCTTCAAAGGATCCGTCGGGTCTACTGACCCCTGTGACTCCTCTGCCTGGGCCTCTCGCTGCTCAGCCTGCGACTGCTGTATCCGCTCCTGTCATTTTATGAAACAATTACTTATTAGAATTTTTAATTATTAAGTTGGTTTTATAAAAAATTATAATAATGAAATTACTTACAATGACCACCTCTGCCTGCTGAGAGGTAGAGTCCCGTCACGGTGTCTGTGTGTGATCTCGTACAACTCATCATAGTCCGTCTGACGGTTCTCCTGTTGTGCCTTCCTCTCCTAAAACAATTACAAAATTCAATTAGTATTATGAAATAACCATTTAAAAATTAGTGATATTATGAAAAGTTACCAGCTCGTTGTACATGATAGCAAAGGTCTTCGATCCTGCTGTGTGGTGGATCGTCTGCTGCCCACGGCACCTAGTGTTCCTCTGAGAAAGTGCCTGGAAAAAAATAATATTAAATGTATTAAAACAATATAAAGAATTTAAAATTAATAAAGTTCAAATTAAAATTAATTAAATTTAAATTATAATTTAATAATTAACAGTTACAAAATTATATATAAATAATCTAATAAATACATTACCTGCCCCTCAGCACTCCTCTTGAACTGGACGAAACTCGCCTAGTCATTCAGCGGGATGCCATCTAGGACCCTCTTGACCAGCTACTCCAGAGGCATCGTCCTGTCCTTATCCATGTTGTGGAAGAGACGGTTCCTCCTGTTCCTCCAGCCGTCACCCATCTTCATCAGGGTGTACCTCTTCCGGTTGGTTCGGACGGTAAACCGCAGCTGCAAAAAATTATTTAAATATCAATAATTACAAAAGCCTATTAAAAAATATTAATTAAATATAATTAATTTTAAAAAAATTAAGTAAATACAATTAATTACCTGCATTACATCCTCCCAAGCCAGGTCCTTCGGCCCCTTCGGAACGTGCCTCCACATCCTGAAGTGAAGGGGAAACTGCATCCAATTCGAGCCCAGCTCGTTCAGGAAGTGGTTGAATATGTGACCCTCATTGTCAATGGCCTGATCTGTGCCCTCATTCCACGGCACTATAACTCACAGTGTCCGGTCTATACTGTTCAGATCGGCCACGTCTAGCTTCCTCGTAATTCAAATTTAATATTTTGAATTTAAATAAATAATTTATTAAATAAAAAATTTTATTTACCTTGGACTTGTACCTCAAACCAAGTGGATTGTGAAGACGACCCTCGTGGGTTGTTCTGCTCCAGAGCCTCCTCCTCATCGAGGAACTGCTCCACCTCCCTGATCCCAATCAGGATGTCAAAGTCCTTCGCCTCATAGTCCTCAACGCTGATATCTGCTTCCCCCAAACCAGGCACCTCTAGTACGGTCGTTTCCTGTGGGATCGTCTGCGGTGCCTGTGGTAGGACTGACTCCTATAGGGGGATGGGCTGCAATGCCACGGTCGCCCTCCCTCCACGCTGCCCCTCCCTTTGCCCCCTGTTCTACTGCTGCCACCCCACAAAATCGGTCTGGGGACCTCAGGCGCCTTCCCCTATCCTCTCTTGAAGCCATATCAACTGTAAAAATTAAAAAAAAATATTTTAGTCACATTATTATGCAAAAATATAATAAAAATACAAATACAAATAAAATACGTCTTATCCCCGTACCTCAAGTACAATACTGAGAAATACTGCAGCAAAAACTCTTTCACAGACGTCTGAACGCTCGATCTAAAAGAAAACACTCAGAGAAACTTCAGGAAACAAAATGAGCAAACGTAAGAATGGAGAAGGCGACGTGCACATATAGGCCACAAATTTGTAGCGGTTATTGTAATAACCGCTACAAAGCACCTAGGGTGGCTAAAATTTGTAGCGGTTTTACAATAACCGCTACAAAGTACAAAAACCTTTGAAGTTCTGTAACGGTTATGGTACAGAACCGCTACAAATTTGGAGACCTTTGAAATTCTGTAGCGGTTATAACCTTATAACCACTATAAATACGCAACGTTTGGAATTTTGTAGCAGTTTTGTTGGTCAAACCACTACAAATAACTGCTACACTGTTGGTGCATCTTGGTCGCGCCATGTGGCGGGAATATTCTAGTAGTTTGTATTTATTAACCGCTACAATTGAATTGCTACAAGTTTTGGCAGGAAATTCGCGCCATATTTGTAGCGGTTTTTTCTACCTAACTACTACAAAAAAATGTTGTCAATCTATCGCGCCACTTGGCTCGTAGCTTGCCGCTACAAATTTGTGTGGTTTTGGTTAAAACCACTACAAATATTAAAATATGTATTGGTAATTTAAAACCGCTACAACTCCACCACTACAAAATGCCCTTTTTTTGTACTGATTAATCCTCATCATATTGGATTCCTCCCTCTAGCCATTGGTGTTGAAGCAAAACATATGTGGCAACAACCATAAGAGCATAGACTTTCCTTGGGTATGAAGAAGAAGATAAAAAGATGAACACAATCAATAATTCACTCTTATTTTTAAACACTTCTAACTATTCATTGTCTCTTTTCTCTCTCTATTTTCTTTCGTCTTTGCTCTCCTAATTTTTGTGTGTGTCTGGCTTCAACCCTTGCTCCTCTATTTATAGTTTCAATGTAGGGTTTTCTTCATAAATGCTCCTTCTTTTTTGAATTTTTATTTTTTTTATTTTTTTTTATTTTATGTTAATAAAACTACCTAACTTGACTCAATCACCATCAATAGAAGATTTTTTTTTAAATTTTTTTTTATTTTTTAGATATTTTCTTTTAATAAAACTTTCTAACATGACCTAATCACCATCAATGAGGGACTTTTTTTTATTTTTGTTTTTAATTTTTTTAATTGTTTTTCCCACTAGTAATTTCCTAATTTGAACCTATCAACATAAATGAGAGATATTTTTTTTTATTTTTTATTTTCATTATTTATTTATTTATTTTATATTTTTCCTACAAGCAATTTCCTAATTTAAACCTATGAATAAGGGATATATTTTTTATTTTGTTTAATATTTTTTCCTTTAATGAATGACAATGCCAATTTGGACACCAATCATCATCAATAAAATGACTTTTTTTATTTTTGTTATTTTATTTTATTTTTTTATTTTCACTTTAATGATGATTGCCTATTTAAACACCAATAATCATCAATAAGAGAATTTTCTTATTTTCTTTTTTTTCCCTTTAATGATGAGCCAATTTAGACACAAATCATTATCAATGAGATAATTTTCATTTTCATTTTTTTTATTATTTTTATTTTTTAAGTAGGGCCTGGACAAAATAGGGTGATTACAAATGTCTTGGATTATTTTGATTTACCAAGACATGTATTAATTGGGCTAAATTTTTTATGAAATGGACTAATATGAATTAATTTTGAGTGCCTTTAAGGTGTTTGATGAAATGCTCTAAAAAAAGCTCCTTCAACTATGTGTTTGCGTAATATTTTGATGGTGGAGAATGACTTATATACTATATGAATCAATTATGATGGATGCTTGTTCGAAGAAACTTTATAGAAATTATAATACAAGGGTTTAATATTAATTTCTTCTATTTGTTGCAAGTTAGTATGTCGGCATCCGATATGGATAGTGGCTTAAGTACTGAGGGTCCTAACCCCTCCGCCAACCCCTCTTGTGCGCAGTAGGATGACGACGCATGACTTACAGCACAAGAAGAAAGAGCACTAAGGAAGAGCTTTGTTGTGATGAAGGAGGTCTAGAAACAAAGAGAAAGGGGAGGAAACTTAATGTGAGATGGAACAAAAAAGTTAAAGTTGTGAAATCTGACAAGTTCATTAGTTACCTCGGGTATGCGGCAAAAAGCAATGTGCTTATCACTTTGAACAACTGGAAGAAGGCAACTGAATCAATGAGGGTGGTTGTCTGGGATGAAACGGCAGTAAGATATGATGCTACTTAGTTAATAATATCTTGTTAACCAATATGCCTAATACTAACAATGATTTGTGCATTTTGTAGTATGGATTTCACATGGATGATGTAAAGCAGAATTATGTGCTTGGAAGTTTGGCAAGGTACTACGCTCATTTTGAGTGTTTGTGACAAAGAAATATTTGTTGGAACCTGACTTTATAGATGAGTCAGTGGTTCCGATGCTACTAAAGGAAGTTGTCAAACATCCTGGATAGGCTAGTTTTGTATAGTCATGACGCTCTAGAGTGTTCCAAGTAAATTAAATTTAAAGGAATAAAAAGTCAATGGTCCTTTTGTATTAATGTGTAACTTTGACAACTTTGTTATTTCCTTTCACATGAATTAAGTGCTCTGGAGCATTCCAGGTAAATTAAATTAAAGTAACTATCTTCCTAACTTCTCAACTTGTTTAGCCAAAGTAGAAGAAGAGAAATCTAGGAGCTCAGTCTAACTATGGTTCAGTGTCTTGTGCGCCAAAGAAGATGGATGAGCTTATGCCTGTGCCTCAGCTGCCAGTTCTGCCAGTTTAATATCGAATGGCTCTTAAGGCACATGATAGCATGGTCATCAAAATAGACCCTGACTGAGAAGACTACACCAAACAAGTCCCCTTTGAGCAAGATATCTATGGGGAATTAGGTGTGTTTGATGCTATCAATCAGGTGTTTGTCAAAGAGATCATCACAGGCGCTATGGCTAGCTCTACTACTTGTAACATTTATATCTGGTATTTCTTCTACTGCAAATGAATACTTAGCTTCTCATTTGAGCTTCGCATAGCATTTATATATATTGATTTGGTTGTTTTTGTATGTAAGGTACCTTCACAAGGAGCATGTATCATGTAATGGCCTACAAGACACGTTCCTATTCCTCAACACCTACCAGTATTCAAGAATGTTAGACGTAGGCAATAAGCTAGATTTTGTGTAGAGAAAAGCGAGGGAACTAGTGGATACGGTCATTAGATGGGCACAAAAGAAGAAGTACAATTTTTTTCTTGGTGCAGTACTGCTAGGGGTAAGTATACAACTTCATTAAATTGGATGTTCATTATGTTTTTTCTTAGTTTTGTTCTCATAATATTTATTGTGCCTAGGGGTCATTGAATGCTTATCGTGCTAAATCCCTTCAAGCAAAGGATTTGATACTTTGATTTGGTTAATGGGGATGTGGACAATTTGTAACATCTCAAATTTTATTCACCAAAATTCCTAGTACCTTTGTGACATTGAATGGAAGAAAATGGTGAATTTTGGTATACTAGTAATAATGGCAAAATATTGAAGTTAGAGGTTACATAAAATTTGGCTAAGTATAGACACCAATGTACAATTTTGTTCCCTTAAAGGCCTAATATTGTAGTCCAAAATGAAGAAGGGAAGAGCACAATTTTTGGCCCAATTTATTGTGTAAAATTTTGGCCAAAAAAAAAAGAAAGAAAGAAGGAAGACAAAGTGTGATTCAAAAATTGAAGAAGAGTAAGGGCAAAATGATCATTTGGCTAACAAATAAAAAAGGCCCTTACTTCTTTATAATTATGGAACTGAGTGGAAGCATATGGAACCAAGTGGAAACACATGAGATCAAATGAAATTTTGGACATAAAATAGTGCCATGTAGAAACATTATTGGCCAAGTGGAAAAAGAAATATTAAAATATTATTTTATTTGATGACATGTGCAAAAATTATAATAAAATAATATTATTTTAAGGAGGTGAAATAAGCTTCTTGAAGAAGCCATTTGACACCTCCAAAGGGCCATATTTTCATTCAAATAGAGAGAAAAGAGATAGCACAATTTTGAAGAGCTCAAGAACAAAGAGAAGAGACAAGAGATCAAAAAGCAAATTAGGTAAGTTTGGTTGCAAAATTCATGTGTTCTTGTCTCTAAGTTTATGGAAACCTCTACTAATCTTCATATCCTTCTTGGAATCACATGAAGCAAGAGGAAAATCAAGGAGAGCCAGAAGTAGAGGGGACAATTTTTGGAGGAAGAGGAAGAAAACCAAAAGGTAATTCAAGAAACCTTGCTTAACTTAGTGTTTGTTCGGATTATTTTTTGGAAAATAGCTTTTACGATTTACGAGGTAAGTATGTGAGATAAGTTTTATCTCGATTTACGAAAACGGGATTTTAAAACCATGGTTTTGCTAATACCCGAACACACACTTATTGATTAGTTGTTGTTGGTGATTTGGTTGGCTATATGACTTGCTTGGCTTGATTTTATGATTTGAGATGCATGAACCCTCAGGGAGGTGCTGTCCAATTTATCATTAATCTTGTTCAAGAGGTGTTTAAGTGGTTAAACAAGTGATTAGAAGTGAAAAGAATATGTTTTATTGAATGGAAACAAGACACTCCATTTCCCCCAATTTTTTATGATTTTCTTCTAGGGGCTGTTTCATTGTGTTTGGGCTGGAATTTGGTGAATTTGATTATTCCATTGTGTTTAGAATGAAAAATTGTGTAGGAAACATGTGAAATATGAAGTATGAAGGTTTTAGGGTGTGAAATGACAATTTTACCCATAAAACCCTAAGGTTGTGGCTGCCAAGGGTATTCTGGGAAATGGAGTGTGATTTTAGCAAAACTAAAGTCAAAAATGGATTCTACACATGAAATTGTGTAGAAATAGCCCCGGCCATAATTTTGGTAAAGTGCAATTATATCAGGTATAAAGGGAGTTAGATCGAGTCCTAGGGGTATTTTGGTTATTTTGCATTTTTAAGCAAAGATAACCAACTATATGAGTTTAGAATAAGACATGAATGAGTAATAACTCATTTATTATAAAATTGGAATTTTAGGATTGTTATCTGCCCGAGCCAGACAAAAGATTATTTAATTGGCTTAGCTAGTAATGAAAAGGATATTAGGTAGTAACTCTATCTTTCAAATACTATGTGATTGTTTATATGCATTTTATTGACATGTTCTATGATATGAAATGCATGTTACAAAGCCTAGCTGTGGTCTAGGAAAAGCACAAGTGCCACCTTGTGGGAAAAGCACAAGTACCACCGGCCTAGTGGGACCCAGCTTAGATAGTGATTCAAGTTTGTTACAAAACCTAGCTGTGGTATAGTGAAAGCACAAGTACCACCAGGTTTAGTGGGACCCAGCTTAGGTAGTGATACAAGTTTGTTACCAAACCTAGCTGCAGTGTGGGAAAGGCATAAGTACCACCCTGTGGGAAAAGCACAAGTACTACCAGGTCTAGTGGGACCTAGCTTAGGTAGTGATACAAGCTTGACTTAACTAAGAATTACTGGGGCATCATAAGTAAGAGAAATAATTATCAAAAATTCCCATGAATCCTAGGTTTAAATTTAAATTTTGGTAATTTTTTCTGCTTCTTGGAACTCTACGCTCTAGTAATTTCCCCTGTAGTAAACTCAAAAATAGACATTCTGGAATGATTAATGAAAATTTTGTCACGTTTCCTTAAGGATGTTGACATTTTTGTCGCTTACACAAGTTAGACAATACGTAAGACTTTACCTTTCTGACTATTCTTTCTTTCCAAAGTAATATATATATATATATATATATCTAATCTATACACAACAACGACAACCATCAGAAACCAATCCACTACTGATCACACAGTTACACGCTTTACTCATCTAAATCTCATAATTCAATCGTCGTCTCTCCTTCCTTGACAAAGATGAGCCCTATCCCTCATGTTCTTGTGATACCTTTTTCAGTTCTGGGACATGTGAATCCTCTGATGCAGTTTTCTCAGTTTTTGGTCAAACATGGCTGCAAGATCACTTTTCTTAATAGAGTTTGGTCAAAAGCGAGCCATGGCTACAAGTTCTTCTTATGAGCAAAACAACCACAACAACAACAACAAGAACTCGATCAACATAGTGACACTGCCGGATGGTTTGAGTAATGAAGATGAAAGAAATGATCTAATAGAATTTCATCATTCATTGAAGACCACCATGAGTGAGAAGCTTCCAAAACTCATTGAAGATATGAATAAAAATAACGGTAATAAAGAAAATAAGATCTCATGCATAGTGGTTAGCGTGAATATGGGACGGGCTTTAGAGGTTGGTCACAAATTGGGAATCAAGGGGGCTGTCATGTGTCCTCCATCTGCTACTTCAATGGCCTCCCTTTACTGCATTAATAGGCTGATTGATGATGGAGTTATCAATTCCGAACTGGTAAGACTTGCTTTATAATTAATCTGTTCAGTTGCTCAATTCAACTACATTTTTTCTCTAAAGTATTTCTATTGATTGAACATAGTAAGTTTCAATCAAAGGGTGGCTCTAATACGCATGTTTAAAGAGGGTATTTTAGAGACTCTAACACACAATTATTACAAATAACTAAATTGATTTTCTTAATATTCACAAATTAATTATCTAACTTTTATATTAAAAACCATATGTATAGTATATTAGTTACCAACATCAAGGAAATCAGCTTGTATTACAGACTTGAGATATATATATGGCTATAACTGGTAGCTTAACTTTTAATTAGAGCAGTGGTGATGCTTTGGTTTCTTTCTAGCTAATTACAAATTTAGCATCATAGTAAGGTGGATCAAAATGTACCTTACATAACATATTGATGATCTTTTCTTGTATTACCGTTTGGGAAATCAACAGTATAACAAAACTAGACATGCATGCATATTGCGTTGTACATATTTTTCCTTACATATACATGCATGCATATTGCGTTGTACATATAGATTTATGAACATATTTATACACACACTCATTAGGAAATTTAAGTACTCCACTTATTCTAAATATTATACTTATTTCCCATATTTATCATTTTTTTCTAAATTATCCCTATTGATATTCCCTCAAATAGGAGGGAGGAGGAGGAAATTAACAAAGATGAACAGAGTATTTTAGGAAAATCATGTTATATTTATTATAATGAACTAACTTACATAACTTGGAGGTCAAATTGGGAGATCAAGTTATTCCACAAGTGACAAAGTTAAGATATTTGGGATCAATTCTACAAAAAGATGATGAAATTGATAGAGATGTTAATCATAGAATTCAAGCTAGGTAGTTTATATATAATGGAGAAAAGCTATCAAAGTTATTTGTGATTGAAAAATACCTAATAAAGTCAAAGGAAAATTGTATTGTACTACTATTTGACCAGAAATGCTTTATGGTAATGAATATTTGATTGTAAAGGGGCTACATGAGCACAAAGTGGGGGTAACAGAGATTAGGATGTTGAGATGAATGTATGATCATATATAGAAAGATAAGATTCGTAATGAACTTATACGAGAAAGGGTGGAAGAGGCTCCTATTGAAAGAAAAATAGCAGAAAATCATCTGAGGTGGTTTGAGCATATACAAAGGAGGCCATTAGATGCGCCAGTGAGAAGAGTAGATCAAGTTGTTAGAAGGCCAGTTAAAAGGGGTAGAGGAAGATCGAAGAGAACGCTAAATGAGGTTATCGATCTAGATCTCTTACTTAATAATTTATCCTAAGATTTGGTTTTTGAGACAGCTCAATGGCATCATTTGATCGATGTAGCCGACCCCACCTAATAGGATTAAGGCTCTGTTATTGTTGTTACTAACTTACCTAACTTTTTTAATATATTCAAATTAGTTAAATAGGTATAACATGAAAGACTAAAAGAGTATGTTATATTATAACACCCAATTTTAGTATTTGTATTGGTTGATTCGGCAATATGCATGCAGGACTCCCGATCCAAAACCAAGAACTTCAACTTTCTCCAGGCATGCCTGTCATGGACCCAGCAAACCTACTATGGATAAACCTTGGTAAGTCCTTCTTTGACCGCATGGTACAAGAGACACAAGCCTTAAAAGCTTTGTACAATGGTGGCTCTACAACACTGCTTACGAACTTGAAGCTGGAGCATTTTCAATATCACCAAAGTTACTGCCAATTGGAAAGAAGACCAAACCTGCCTCGACTGGCTTGACATGCACCCACCTCGATCTGTCATTTATGTTTCCTTCAGAAGTTTAGCAGTGATGGACTCAAACCAGTTCAGAGAACTAGCACTCGGGCTCAATCTTTTAGAAAAGCCTTTTCTTTGGGTGGTACGACCTAGTAACACCAACAAGCATAACAATAACTACGTATTCCAAGAAGGATTCAAAGGTGGCAAGGGTAAAATCATCAATTGGGCTCCACAGAGGAAGGTTCTGAACCACCCTTCTGTGGCTTGTTTCGTTAGTCACTTTGGTTGGAACTCTACCATAGATGGTGTGAGTAGTGGTGTGCCATTCTTGTGTTGGCCATTTTTTCAGTGATTAGTTTCAAGAAAAAGCATATATTTGTGATGTGTGGAAGATTGGTATGGGGTTTGATAAGGATGAAAATGGAGTGATAACGAGGGAAGAGATTAAGAAGAAGGTGGAGAAGTTGCTTGGAGACGAAGAAATAAGACAGAGTTGTTTGAAATGGAAAGAAATCGTCATGAAAAATATTGTTGAAGGTGGTCGATCTTCAAAGAATCTTAAGAAATTCATTAACTGGGCCAAAGAGTGAGGATTTGATCCACTCAAATTGTCGAGGGTTTGGGAATTGGAAAATGCTTGTCTTCTAGTAATTATTTAGAATCTTTTGATTTTGATTAATGAAATTTAATTTGATCCATGTAATATATATACACCGATAATTAAATTTAATTTTGAACTCATCTCTTTTTATAGATCATTCAAGAAATAGATGTTGGAGAATTGTATTTCATTGTGCTCATTATAATTGTGTCACAAGAATCAAGATATTCATCCTTGACTGTTTATAGACAGTTTAATCATTTTTAATGATCAACGGTGATTTTCCTTTTGTGACATGGTAATAATATATATGGTTAAGGCTTATTTTTGTCTCAAAATTTCTTATGAAGGACTTGTGGATGTCCAAAAGTTTTTTATGACTCAATATTATCCTCGAAATGTTAAAAACGGTGCAATAATGTCGCCCTATTTTAACACTCACTTACGTTAACTTTGACCGAAATACTTTTGTGGCAACCACATGCATTCTCACCTTTCCACCTCATTATCACACCTCATCATCTCCCCTTCTCTCTCTCATTCATTGCGATGAAGGGTGCCCCTGCAACGCTAAAAAAATTGAGTAAAACTAGGAAACAATAGCAAACACACTTGCAAGGCCGGAAACGGGATACACAGCAATGTGTGACACGAAGAAGGGTATAGAGAAGATAAGAAAAGCTGAGTTGTTTATGTGAACTTGAGTGATGAAACAAAAAAGGGAAAATTCATTTAGGCCCATGTGAGAGACTTAATTTCAGTGAACCCCCAAAAATTCTGAAAATTCACCGCACTCCCTTGAGTCAAAATGAAATTAATTTTTGTTGGTGAGAAGACAATGATGTCCTTGCTTTATTTTTATCATAAGAGCATTTACAAGATAAATAAGGATATTTACAAGACAAATAAAGGAATTTATAAGACAAATTAAGTTATTCAAAAGAAACTAGGGAGTTAACAAGAACATTTTAGCCATTCACAAGATAAATAAGGGAATTCAAGAGATAAATAAGGGCATTCACAAGACAAATAAAGGCATCTGTAAGACAAATAAAGTGATTCAAAAGACTATAGAGTTAAAAATATTTTGGTCATTTGCAAGAAAAATATGGAAATTCATAAGATAAGTAAGGGCATTCTCAAAACAAATAAGGGAATTCAAAAAATAAAGCAAGCGCATCATTGTTTTGGCACTAACAAAACTTAATTTCATTTTCATCTAAGGGAATGCAGTGAAGTTTCTAAATCTTTTTGGGTTGATTGAAATTAAATCTCTTCTATGGGGCCTACAAGAATTTCAGGTGTACCTGGAATCTAATTGACTCACTGAAGTATCCACACAAAATAGAAGCACCGATGTGGACTCCGATTACATTATACAGCAAATACACCAAAGAGAGAAAGAGAAGAGAACATTGTTATGAGAGATCCTTTTAGAGGGAGTAGAATTGAAGGAAAATTAGGAGAGAGAAGAGACTTGCATACCGGGTAGATCCATGTTTGAATTTGGGTCAAAGCTCCAATGCTCTATAACTCGAACAAAATAATTTTCACGCAGTAGTTAAACTACTAGAGCCTAAATAAGATTGGCACAGCACATCACCAGAATAAGAAATACAGTAGGAGAGAAGAGAGATTGCTAGATAGTTCAATGGCAGGAGTGAGGTTAAATTAAGAGAGGCACATTCTATTTGCAGAGGTATAGGGAGACCACTAATTAGAAAGTTAGGTACACTACTACTTGCCCTCTAAGAACTAATAAGAAAATTAATTTTTGATTAATTACCTAATATACAATAACTTGTTTCTCAATTAACAAATCCATAATTAATGTTGATTTGTTTCTTATTTGATATGACTACTTGTTTCCTAATCTAATAGTCTGATCCATCAAGGGCAGACCTAGACCCAAAGTCCAACATCTCCCACTCGCACTTGATGGTCCTCTCGTGGTGCATCTGTTTCTCTTTCTTATTTCATATTTGGCGTCTGTTGTGACTACGTGGGCAAAACGTCTTCAAAATTTAGTGTTTGTGACTCAAATGAGATTTTTTTAATTTATGTTATTCATATGTCTATCTCACTTGTTTATAAGTAGTTGAACAAGTCCCATTTGCAAGTGTGCAACTCTTCATAAACAAGTGAAATTTGTATATAAACAATGCAAATTAATTTCTACTGGTTGGAGCAACAACTAGTTGGTGCAAGAGCTTCAATGACTTGCTGCTAGAGGCCGCTTCAGCTGTGCAGCTTCTAGTGACCAGTGGTCGGAACTCTGGCAACGATTAAAACTTTTTAAAAAAAAAAATTAAAACAAGGGCATAATTGTCTTTTTACTTATAAAACTTGTTTTCATTTTAGTCTTTGGGGGTGCAGTAAAATTTCAGAATTTCATGGGGGTTGATTGAAATAAACTTGCTCTTATGGCGGATAATTGAAATTATCCCATTTATATTTTTTGTTTAAACCTAGATGGACATTATCTATAAAATGATAGAAAAAGAATATATAGAAGAACCCAATAATTGTCTCTGGGGAGAATGAGTTTGATAAAAAAAAAAAAAAAAATTGCTCATGCGTTGTATTATAATAATTTCTTGTAAAATTAATGACATAAATCTTTACTATTTGTGATTTAATATCATGACTTATTTTTTTGGACGAAAAAATATACCATGACTTAAATGGCTAGTAAATGATTAATCAACAGAACGAATGGGTTAGCGAGTCTCCAAATTCTTTCTCCCGACATTATGCTTTCGTCTCACTCTGAATTTTCTTCTCATATTTTGGTCCATTATTAGATAAAACTAACAAAGCTTGTAAGAGATAGATATATAGAAGTGTACTACGCCGGATTTTTCTTTTTTTACGAGACAAATACTACCTCTAATCTTAAATATAAGTGATTATTACCGACCTCATATATTTTAAAAACATTATTTGAAGTTAATTTTTTGTTCCAAATTGATTCATTCATAACTAACGTTTCTTTCTTTTTCTTGTTGATCTTTTAAAATAAGCATTTAATGATAAGTAAGAGAAATTCATAAAAAAAAAAAAAAAAGTATGAGTATTATTTGTGAAAAACAAGCATTTAATGATATAGAGGTGACTTACATTTAAACTTTATAATCATACTTCCTTAAATGTAAGAATTATTGAAGGTAAAAAATGTAAGAGTACGTTATTAAAAGAGTTTGCTATTGATCAAAATGTAATATCAATTCACTATTTCATAAATTTATAATTTTTTCCCTAAACTCTTTTTATTGATTTCACATATTAAGTGTGTTTTCAATCAATTCCAATACAAATGATTAAAAATTTATTTTAGAAAAATCAACAAAAATTTTTTTATAAATAAATAATTTAATTGATTTTTTAATTACTATCAATGAGTTATATTTAGTTTCTATATTTAATACTGAATGAGTAGTTGCGACTGAGGAGCAAACTCTTTTCTTCGTTGAATTTTCTTGACGACTTATCTCAGCATCAAGCTTTTATATGTCCACATTAACCAATCCATTCTTTCTATGCCTCTTTTGGTTTTTGTTCTATGAATATGTATGACTACTAATAGAAATCATTTCTGTATGTTTTTTTTTTTCATTGAACTCAGGATGTCTCCAAGTCATTTTGGACTTGAGATTAATCCTTGTGAGGCTGAGAATATTAAAACTAAAACCCTCTCAATAAGTATATATCTTGGGATTCATATTTAGGAGTGAAACCACTTACCATCCCAGTCAATGTTGATATAGTAGTAAACCATAAATAATAATTAAACTCGTCATTTCATGAATGTTCAAAGAAAATTTTGTTACGTTTCCTTGAGGTGTCGACATTTTTATGGCGGGCACAAGTCAGACAAAATGTAAGACTTTTCCTCAGTTTTGACTATTCTTAGTTTACCGGGTTATATATATATATATATATATATATAAAATAGACACAAAAGAACAACCATCAGACACCAATCCATTGATCACAAAGTAACACATTTTATTCATCTGAATCTCCTCAGAATCGAATCATTATTGTGTCTACTTTGTCTACAAAGATGAGCCCTATGCCTCATTTTCTTGTGATACCTTTCCCGGTTCTGGGGCATGTGAATCCTCTGATGCAGTTCTCTCAGTTTTTGGCCAAACATGGCTGCAAGGTCACTTTTCTCAACACAGAGTTCAGTCAAAAGCGAATGGCTGAGAGTTCTTCTGAGCAACGCAACAAAAATAATGAGAACCCGATCCACATCGTTACGCTGCCGGATGGTTTGAGTGATGAAGATGATAGAAGTAAGCCAATAGAGTTTCTGCAATCAGTGAAAACCACCATGCCTGAGAAGATTCCAAAGCTCATTGAAGAAGTGAATAATAATAATGGTAATGAAGAAAGTAAGATCTCATGCATAGTGGTTAGTATGAATATGGGATGGGCTTTAGAAGTTGGTCACAGACTCGGAATCAAAGGAGCTCTCATGTTTCCTGGTTCTGCTACTTCTAATGCCTCCCTTGACTGCGTTGAAAGGCTGATTCACGATGGAATTATCGATCCTGAAACTGGTAAGACTTTTGGTTCTCAATTAATAATCTGCTTAATTTCTCAATTCAGTTACGTTGATTTGCTTATATAAAACATCATCATGGAAATTTGCTTGTACTCCTCCCTTCCTAAATATTAGAGCTAGCTAGAGGTTGATTTTGGTCTAGATGTAAGACTTTAATTCATTTTATCTCTCATATTTATCATTTTCCCCAAACTACTAGACAAATTCATATAGTTATAAAACATTTGTCACATATGGACATTTTAGGGAAAATAAGTCACATTTGCCACAATATATTAACTTCATTAATATATCCAAATTAAAAAAAAAATCTTGCAGTGATGATAACTGGAGAGGACTATATTATAGACTTGAGATATTTAACAATGATAGGTAGCTTAACTTTTGATTAGAACAGTGGTGCGGGCTTTGGTTTCTTTCTAGCTAGCTAGGTACAAATTTAACATCCTATACCCCTTTCTCAACTCTTACATGTAAAAGCTAATAGAGGAGTTTGTTTTTATCGTAAATTTAAGAACTCAACCCATTTTGTCTCAATTTTTTAATTTTCCCTAAATTCTCCCTATTGATTGCACATATTATAGAAGATTTTCACCAAGAGAATAGTTTCCAAACAAATTAATTATTAAACTTCTATACTTATGATCGAAGGGAGTACTAAGGATGCATAAAAATGTATCTTACATTATACTCAATCCTCCATCCGATCTTTAATATAAGACCTACTATAGTACAATTTTTTTTGTTAAAGTGGATTTTATATTAAGGATTGGAGGTAGCATGGTGATGATATTTTTTCTGGGATTAACGTTTGGCAACATGCATGCATGTATAGGACTGCCAACCAAAAACCAGGAAATTCAGCTTTCCCCAGGCATGCCTATGATGGACCCAGCACACCTACCATGGACAACCTTAGGTAAGTCCTTCTTCGCCCCCATGTTAAAAGAGGTAGAAACCTTAAAAAGGTTTGGACAATGGTGGCTCTGCAACACAACCTACGAACTTGAACCTGATGCACTTTCAATATCACCCAAGTTCCTACCAATTGGCCCCCTCTTACCTGATGACCAAAACACTTCAAGTTCTTCATTCTGGCAAGAAGATCAAACCTGCCTCGACTGGCTCGACCGGCACCCACCTCAATCTGTCATTTACGTTTCCTTTGGAAGTTTAGCAGTAATGGATCCAAACCAGTTCAAAGAAATTGCTCTCGGACTCGATCTTTTAGATAAGCCTTTTCTTTGGGTGGTACGACCTAGTAACACCAACAAGCAAAACAATAACTATGTATTCCCAGAAGGGTTCAAAGGTGACAAGGGTAAAATCATCAATTGGGCTCCACAGAGGAAGGTTCTGAACCACCCTTCTGTGGCTTGTTTCGTTAGTCACTGTGGTTGGAACTCTACCATAGATGGTATGAGTAGTGGTGTACCATTCTTGTGTTGGCCATTTTTCAGTGATCAGTTTCAAAACAAAGCATATATTTGTGATGTGTGGACGATTGGTATGGGGTTTGACAAGGATGAAAATGGAGTGATAACGAGGGAAGAGATTAAGAAGAAGGTGGAGAAGTTGCTTGGAGATGAAGAAATAAGACAGAGTTCTTTGAAATGGAAAGAAATTGCCATGAATAATATTGCTGAAGGTAGTCAATCTTCAAAGAATCTCCACAAGTTCATTAATTGGGCCAAAGAGTGAGGATTTATTCTGCTTTCATTGTTAAGGGTTTGGGAATCAGAAAGAGCTTGTTTTCTAATTATTTCGTTTAGTTAATGTGTTTGGATTAGCATGAGAAGAACAAATTTTAACCAAAATTGATTTATGATTACAATTCTGAAAATAAATTTGGTTGTAATTGATTTAGAGAAAATTACACTCACGTCTGCAAATTAATACTGAAAAGTCCCTTAAGATCTCAAAATTACTAAATCAATGTATGCCTATTTAAAATCAATTACAATCTGTGTCTTTCTTTACAAGGAAAGTTAATAATGCAAGATCCCTTGAAGTCTCATAGTTAATTTTTAGTCGTTCCTAATATAATTTGATTCCACGAGTTGTTAGAGAAAGTAGAGAGAGAACTGGATTCTAAAAGGAATTGTTGGGTTCTGCCTTTTCTTTTTTTTTTCTTTTTACTAGACACAGGTCCTCCTGTTGAAAGCAATCTTATTTGAAGCATTGTCAAGCACTAAATTGTTTGAAATTGTGCCCTAAGGGCCAATCATTGTACTTCAAACATTATTATTTTAATGAAATTTCTCCATTCTGTTATCATATTATTTGCATGTTAACTATGATAATTGTATCCTTGGATAATTCATAAAGATTGTCCTAAAATGTCCCTGGTCGGTCATCTATGCGGGAGCAGAGATGAAACAAGACCAGTATGACTTTGATAAAATATGGAGATACGAATCAAAGTCTTAAACACTTGTAAGAGTGCAAGGTGCTGGACCGACCCACTATGAGAAAGCTGCATGGATCAAGTCATAAGCTATTCTCATGTATAACCACGTCACAATGCCCTTAGACCTGAGGTCATCATGGATTACTACATGAGAGTTGCTAAGCTTTGAACTAGTCAAAAGTCACTTTTGACCGGGTGATGATAAAGGCTACGATCGGGCTTAGTGGTTTTTCATGCAGAGGAATATGAATGATCAAGATGGAATTTGTCCCTCACATTAGTAGAGAGATATCACTGGGCCCCTCGATGAGTGAGTCTGTGAAATGTATGGCCATACTATGATGAAAAGAGTTTCTGTCTCTGTTATCAAGCTACTCAGGAATCGAGAAAGTAATGGTCAGGAACAAGAGGATGACATTATCCATGCCTTATCCTTGATCGATATATCGTGTGACAAAAGGGACGTGACATGGTTGTATGACAGGTTGCATCATGATAACGATCCTCATATGAATTGGGTAGACGTAATGTCTTGCTAGAGGCCGCTTGCGACTTTTGGGTTAGTATAGTTATTGGCCTACTACCAACTTCATATGGGCCTACAGGGTCGCACACAAGAATGGCCCAACACGAGATAATGTTTAATTTAGGGTGGATGAATTTTATATTTATATATAAATAATATAAAATTCATTAATAATATTATATAGATATATATATTTTTGAAATATATATCTTATATATATATATATATATATGTGTGTGTGTATATATATATTATATGATAGTATTATATTTAATGATATTATATAGATATATATATTTTCGAAATATATATCTTATATATATATATATATATATATATTATATGATATTATTATATTGTGTTAGTTTTAAATTTAATTTATTAAGATATATTAAATTTAATAACTAACATGATAGAGATATAGTATCTCAGATTTAATTTATGAAGATAAATTAAATCTAATGGCTCTTTATTTGGATTAAATAAATAGGTTAAATTAAAACTGTTGGATAGATTTAATTTAAACTGAATTTATTTAATTAGCTCATCAAGATAATTAATTGTTAATTAATTTCAAAATTAATGATGATTAATTTTGAAATTTGAAAATAACCTTCATGGGTTATAAACTTGATAGCTAGGGCAGATATATTCACATGCACATGAGAATTGAGAGCCGTAAGTGAAACCCTAGGAGACATTAGAGGCGCTAGCACGCAGTCTCGGTTGGAGAGCATTTGTGTGGATACCGGTAGAGGGAGCGGACCTGACGTGTTGGCTCCTAGAGATCGTGAAAACTCTGAATCATCAAAAAAGGTATGAATCCTTCCAACTTGGTTTAAACGCCGTTGATAGATCCTCGATTAGGATCAGTAAAAATTTTAAAATTCTTCCGCTATGCCTACCGATCCTAACTTAAATATGGCCTAAACCTAGGTTCGTCATGTTGTGAGGAACTAGTCACTTTCATTTTGCTTCTTTTTTTGTTTATAAATTTTAAATGCATGCACAGTCGCACACACACAAGCATGTCAACACTGAGCTCTCAATCTCGTGACCTCAACCAAGGGTGAAGCAGCTTGTCACTGACACGTACAGGGTTATACTTCTTGAATGAGATGACCAAAACTCTTTCTTGGTCTTCTAAATCTTATATATTGTGAAGTTGCTAAAATGACATAAAGCATCATCCACAATTCAAGGGGTGGGCAAGTGTGCGCGTGCACACGTGAGAGAGAGAGAGAGAGAGAGAGAGAGAGAGAGAGAGTAGTGTTTTAATTTTTAAACCCCAAAAAAGTAAAGGGTATGCCACTAGAGCAGGGAAATCAGGCTAAACCCATCGGGCCAGCCTGTTTAGGCCTGAGCTTGTCAAGAGCTGGGCTTATGATTTAGAGCCTCAAGAAGGAGTCAGGTCTAAAAAGGCCAGCCCTATAGGGCCACAGGCTTAACTGCAGAGTCAGCCCTTTTAGGCCCTTATAATTTTTTTTAAAATAAGGTTAACTGTATTGGCTCTGAATATGACCTAACTACTAACCAGTTAACCTAACCCTCCCTTGGGAAAGGATCGCCTTCACCCTCATGAGTCACTCCCTCTCCCTCAGTCCCTCTCCCTCTTCTTTAACGTTGATAGTGATGACAATGTTATTCATATTGTTTAGTGATTAGTTTATTATTATGACTTTACCTGCTTATTTATTTGATTGTGGTTTATGGACTTGTGGTTGACTGGTGGTTGTGTGTGGACATTAGTTTTGGTTTGGACTTAGGTCTTAGTATTTGTGTTTTGTTAAACATGGATAATGTTTGATGTTTTAACTTAGTTTTGATAATATTTATATTTTAAATTAGGTATTTTAGTCTTCAAGTATATAGGAAGCAAAAAGGTGTTGAATGGGCCCAACCCGTGGGCTTTAACTAAATGGGCTACGCTTAAAAAGTCTATACTTTTTTGTACTCAGGCCTAAATGGGCTGGCCCATTTAGGCCTAAGCTCATGAAGGGCCAGCCCATTTTCCCAGTACTATGTGTCACCTAAGTATTATTGGTCAAAATAAACAGTTAATGTTGGGGTCTATCAAAATTGAGTAACATTGCACTACTTTCAAAACATTATGCATTACATTGCATAAAATGAAAGTTTAAGATGCTAATTGCGCCTAGAGAAAATTTTTTAGGACAAGTAATGCATTTTATGTTAGTGCAAACATTTCACCCAAGAGGGGGTGAATTGGGTGATACCTGGAATTTCATTGCGTATAAGAAAATTGGCAGAATATTTAGAGCAGTTGAGAGCAAAGAGAAATATCACCGAAGTGTACACCGGGAGTTATACTGGTTCAGCCACAACCACTTAGACCTACGTCTAGTCCTCAGAGCGTCTCTGAGAGTTTCACTATATTCTCTAAGATTCAATGGGTTTTTGGCACATCAGTACACAGCAAGTTCCTTCACCTAGACACTCGTTCCCCCTTACATGTTGTAATCAAATCCCCAACTCAAGGTTCCACAACCTTAAGTTGTCTCAATAACAAATATTGAGTTTGTAATGAAAAACTATCTCACAGAGCAAATATATAATAAAAGAAGTACAATGAATGAGTATAAGAAAACAAAACACTAAGAGTGTGTTGATCAGTGTATGTTCGTGTGTTCTCAGTTCTTGTTTTCTACTCTTTGAATGCTCCATATATATAGATAATTTGTAGTATCCGTTGGAAGCAATTCAAACATGTCCGTTAGAGTCACGTAGCAACAGTTGACCATTCTTCAATTTTGAAAACTATTCGTTTGCGGTAGGTAGCGGTAGGTGAACGTTCGGACTTTTATTTGACTTTTCACTTCTAGCATGATTTCTTCATTGTTTCTCTGCAAGTGTTCTTAGAACACTAGTACAATGAAGAGTTAATTATATAGATAACAAATCAATAATTATTCAATTAAAAAATGATTTCTGGACTTCATTACTCGAGTGATCATGTTTGTTACTCAAGTGTCCCTTGAGTAAACCTATCAAAAATATGGCAGTGAGTAAGTCAACAATTTATATAAGATATTACTCGGGTAAGACATGGAGTGAGATATATCACAAACCTTGAAAATACTTGATTACTCGAGTGGCTACTCGAGTGACTATGTCTTTTCCTCGCGAGTTACTTGGGTGCTTCCTCTAGTAAGCCTATTACTCTAGTGGTTACTCGAGTGGCCATGTTGTTTCCTCAAACCTTACTTGAGTAACCCCTCGAGTAAATTCCAAATAACTCTACAGATTACTCAATTACTCACTTGAGTAATTGCATTAAATTCTTGGCCGAGAGTCCTTATTCTTTGTTTACCTGATTACTCGAGTGACCTCTCGAGTAATGCTTCAAATAACTCTGGAGATTACTGGAGTGCTCCCTCAAGTAATGTCTTTTTCTCACTTGGTTACTTGAGTGGCTACTCGAGTAATATGTTGCATTTCTTGGCTGAGAGCTACTGAAAGATTTTTGACCTGGTTACTCGAGTGGCTACTCGAGTAATGCCTTTTTCTCATGTGTTACTCAAGTGGTTACTCAAGTAAGGGTCTATATAACTTTGCAGATTACTTGAGTGGCTACTCGAGTAACATCTTCCAAATTTTGGCAGTGCTTTCAAAAACATTTTCTTTTGACATTACTGTTAGAGCAAGCGTTTCACCCAAGAGGGGGGTGAATTGGGT
Source organism: Inga oerstediana (assembly GCA_963210345.1). Lineage (NCBI taxonomy): Eukaryota > Viridiplantae > Streptophyta > Magnoliopsida > Fabales > Fabaceae > Inga > Inga oerstediana. The sequence goes on along the minus strand of OY723401.1, from coordinate 61,254,986 downwards.
GATACTGAAATTTTCGTTGCAAATAAAAACTTGATGGTGAATATAAAGCAATAAAGAGTAAGGAGAAATATCACCAAAGTGTACACTGCGAGTTATACTGGTTCGGCCACAACCACTTTGACCTACGTCTAGTCCTCAGAGCTTTTCTAAGAGTTTCACTATAACTTCCAAGATTCAGTGGGTTCTTAACACCTCAGTACAAGCAAGTTCCTTCACCTGGTCACTCGCTCCTCCTTACAAGTTGTAATCCAATCCCAACTCAAGGTTCCACAACCTTAAGTTATCTCAATAACAAATATTGAGTTTGAATGAAATATCTCTCTCACAGAGTGAATAAGAATCACTGAAGTACAGAATTGCAAATATGAGTAAAACAGAGTAGTAAGCTTGATAATGCGTTTGTGTGTGTTCTTGTTGTTTTTCTCTATTTGGATGTTCCCATATATATAGGACTGTTGGTAGTGATCGTTAGAACATTTTCTTCTCGTCCGTTGGAGAGTACGCAGCCACTGTTGACTTATCATTATTTGAAAAATATCCGTTGGTGGTAGGTAGCATTTGAACGTTACATTTGACTTTCCATATTTGATAAGATCTCTTCATTGTTTATCTGTAAATATGCTAAAAATACTAATACAATGAAAGGTTAATCATATAGGAAACAAATCAATGAACGTTGGAATGATTTCCAAATTTATGGACTTGCATACTCGAGTAGTTACTCGAGTATTCATTAAAGTTTACTCGAGTACATACTCGAGTATCATCGGGAAAACTTTGATAAACAGCAAGTCAATAAACAAACATAATATTACTCGGGTAGTGCATGAAATAAATAAAATTTCAAACCTTTGGAAATACTTGTTTACTCGGGTACCTACTCGGGTATTGCACTCTTGTCTTCATAGGTTACTCAGGTACCAACTCGAGTAAACCTTCAAACAAACTTTAGATTACTCGATGCTTTACTCCAGTAATGTTGGCAGGATTTCAAGGCCGAGAGCACTTTAAGTTTGATTACCTTGTTACTCGAGTACATACTTGAGTAAACATAATTTTTTGCATAGCTTACTCAGGTAGTGACTTGAAGTTCTGTGTGAATAATTCTGCACATTACTCGATTACTTACTCGAGTAATCCATTTTAAATAAGTCATTGAATACCTGCATACTTCAGTAGTGCCTCGAGTGAAGTGTGATAAAACCAGATCAAGTTATTTGAGTACTACCTTCAGGTTTTGCTTACCACAGTGAGTTACTCGAGTAGCTCCTCGAGTAACGTTGGCAAGGTTGAAAATGCCGAGAGCAACATATTTCTTGAAACAGGGGACTCGAGTACATACTCGAGTATCGTTGGCAGGCCGAGAGCAACTGGAAGTCTTTTACATGGTTACTCGAGTAGCTACTCGAGTAACGTTGGCAGGCCGAGAGCAACTCCAAGTTATTTACCTGGTTAATCGAGTAGCTACTCGAGTAACATTGGCAGGCCGAGAGCAACTAGAAAACATTTACCTTATTACTCGAGTGCTTACTCGAGTAACGTTGGTAGGTTACTCGAAGGTGTCTCTGCTTACTTCAAGTTTCTGTCTCATTACTCGAGTAATGCCTTAGAAAACTTGCTACTGATCAAGTTTCTCAGCTTTTTCTCTTGGCCTTTCTTCATTACTCCAATGCTTACTTCAAGTGATGATTTTCCCTGCTATTACTTTGTTCAAACTTATTTATTAACCAAATCTTTTTCATAATATTCTTTGTTATCATCAAAACATGAGATCTAACATTCTCCCCCTTTTTGATGATGACAAAACTTAGTGATTTTGAACAAGATTTTTGAAAGTAAGTTATCAAATAAACACTTCTTGAATTCAATAATAATTTTGAAAACCTTGTTAAGTTTATATTCAAAATGTTTTGAAAAAGATTGAAATTATAACATATTCACCTTGCATACATAATAAACTTCATTAGTCCACAATGTATCATAATTTAAAACTTAAATGGACTTGAAATGAAATCATAACTTAAATAAGAGAGGGCTGTGAATGTCTTTTCCAGTTGAACCAGAGGAATCAAAGGAACCAGAGGAATCAAAGGAACTAGAAGATTCTGGTTCAGGAAGATTTAGTAGAGGGATATGAATGTCTTTTCTTGGAGGGACAGGAGAGGGCTGATAGACAATCATAGTAGTGTTCTCAACCTCTTCAGTACCACCAGGAGTATGATGATAAGAGGATGAAGAAGGAGAGATTTCCTCTGTATGGGTAGGAGATGGAATAGGTTCAGGCTAGGGTTCAGGCTAAGGTTTGGGTAGTGAATCATCAATGATGATATGGATGGTCTCATTGGTTTCGGGGTTATCCACTGAGTATAGAATATCTTTGGGTTGTGGCTCAGGTGGACTAGAGACTGGAGGGATAAGAGGCTCAACCTCAGTGTGATGAAGGTCAGATGGGATGTTCTCTGGAGGTGGTGGTGTATGCTCTGGGGATGGTGTATGCTCTGGAGATAAAGAAGTCTCATGTGTAGAAGATGATGGACCGATAGAAGGTCCGGGACCCAAAGAATCCAATCGTGCCAAAATCAATTTCGATGTCTCACCCTGGGCAGTTGCTCAGCTAGCAACTCCTCGTGCCTCTTATCCATTCTCTCAACCAACTCAGCCATCTTGTGATTCATGTTGGTTATCAGTTCAGCATTTGTGTTAGCAATGTCCACATGGAATCCTCTGAGCATATTTTCCATGAAGTGCTGAAGTGTGGCATTGAGGAAAGAGGGTGATGATGTAGTTGCAGCTGGAGCCGACGACTGAGTGTCATCCATCTTGCTAGTCTCAGTCTCGATTTTCTTCTTCTTCTTAGACCCAGATTCCAGAGGACCCTTAAGAGGAATATCAATGTTGAGCTTGCCAATTTGATTTCTCCCAACCGGAGTAATCCTCTCAATGTGTTTTTTGCTCTCCATATACCATATCTTATTCTCCTTCAAAATGAGTGAAACAATCTGAGGTGGTGTGGTAGCTTTCCCATCAACTCTATATCTCTTCATCTCAGAGAATATGTACTCCCCCAAGTCTTTCTGTTCCTTCAGGAGTAAGGAAGCAAACCAGCTATAGTCCCTATCAGAGATGTGGGTATAGTTGTTGGCCTTGTTCACAAGGGATCTAGAGTAGATATACCATAGAACCCTGTGATGATCACACATATCACTAGGTTTGAAATTCAAAGGGCCTACAAGCTCACCAGGTTTAAGGACAGAGAAGATTTGGTTTGAGTCAAGTTTGGAGTAAAAGTCATCTGGGGGTTCTCTATCCCTAACCACAAATTTATCCTAGAAGGTGAGATGAGAATCTTTTGGCCTCTCACAGTGGTAGTCATTTCTTCCTCAGCTGAAGTTCTATTTGGTTCATCTAGAATCTCAAGGTTGCAGTAAAAATGTGTGACTACTTTTGTGCAAAAAGGAAGTCTAATAGAAAGCCAAGGCATAAATGGTTCTAAAAAGGAACTAAGATCATGCTTTAATACCTCCTGAAGTACTTTGAGGTCCACAAAGTGTGTCTTGCACACTTTTCTCCTTGAGAATTGAGTAAGGTACTTCGGGGGCTCCTCAAGTTTGTTGACATTAAACCCCTTTGGAGGTTTGGTGATCTCTTCTTCTGGCAGTTCTGATTTCTTTGAAGACTGCCCCTTCTCAAGCTGATCTAGAATGCCAGCCATTGCCTTAGCCACATTCACATCATATTTGGGCTAGTATAGATATTGGCCTACTGCCAACTTCATATGGGCCTACAAGGTCACACACAAGAATGGCCCAACACGAGATAATGTTTAATTTAGGGTGGATGAATTTTATATTTATATATATATAATATAAAATTCGTTAATAATATTGTATAGATATGTATTTTTGAAATACATATCTTATTTATATTATATATATATATATATATATTATATTATATTGTGTTAGTTTTAAATTTAAATTTAATTTATTAAGATATATTAAATTTGATAACTAACATGATATAGATATGTATCTCAGATTTAATTTATGAAGATAAATTAAATCTAATGGCTCTTTATTTGGATTAAATAAATAGGTTAAATTAAAATCGTTGGACATATTTAATTTAAACTGAATTTATTTAATTAACTCATCAAGATAATTAATTGTTGATTAATTTTGAAATTTGAATATAGCCCTCATAGGTTATAAACTTGATAGAGCATATATACTCATACACGCATGAGAATTCAGAGCCGCAAGGGAAACCCTAAAAACATTGGAGGCGCTAGCACGTAGTCTCTGTTGGAGAGCATTCGTGTGGATACCGGTAGAGGGAGCAGACCTAACATGTTGGCTCCTAGAGATCGTGAAAACACTAAGTGAAAAAGGTACGAGTTCTTTCTAACCCGATTTAAACGCCGTTGATAGATCCTCGATTAAGATCGGTAAAATTTTAAAATTCTTCCGCTGTGCCTGCCGATCCTAACAGTCAATATCAATTTTCCCATGGGGTTTGTATCAAAAATATTTTTAAGCCCATGCATTCCTTTACACCAAATTGCATCTATGATACCATTTAGATTCAGCCTACATGCATCTCATACAGATATTTTTTTTCTTCAAGGTTGATAAGTACTTACTTTTTCACATGATTGAATGATTTTTAAAGCCATTTTATTATTATATTTTTTTTATTCTTGCTTGACTTTATGTCTGAATGCAATAGGCATAAACAAATGCTACATGTCCTTATATGCTTTGATTCCCCTGCTGGTTAGCTTAAGAAACCAATAAGATCTTCTTCTGAAGGTAGGAAGGCAATTTATGTAATCAAGTGGGGTCATTTTCATGTATTTTCTGAAGTTTGAGAAGCTTAAATAGTTAAGGTTGCTGAGGTTTATATAATTTGGGGTAACATATGGTTTACTTGAGGCTTGGCCTACTGCCTTTCTCTTATATATAATTTTAGTCGTCATATAAGTTGTATTATGAAAGTCATATATTTTAACAATTTTTTTTACTTGCTAGAGTTATATGTGACCAATCGTTACTTTGATATATATTCATTATATAAAGCATTTACTTGCTGGATTTGGTCTTTGGTAATTCCTTTACCTCCCTGCTTTTGCTTTAATTTCATCCCTGGAATGTCTCTGGAATACCCTTTCTTATTTTGCTCATAAAAATTTTAAAACTATCATTGTTGCTGCAGCATCTTGTTTCTGTCTTTCTTGTCTCTGGGCGCAATTAAACATGGCTCTTAAATTGTCTCTTTTGAATTCAGTCTCAATTGAGAAGAAAAGGTATTGTATGAAGCATGTTATAATCTGTTTCTTTTAGTTCATGCATATAATTTCTGTTATGAATGGGCCTAGGAACAATGCAATATTGAAGGCCCAAGTTGCTGATAATCTAAATGAGGAGATCTGGTCCAAAGAAGATACACTCTGTTGCCACATAAAAGTAACAGAATTGGCAGACCCACATGGAAATTGAGGGAAAGTGCGGAATAAAAGGAGGAGCATAAGGGATATGAGGGCAAGCAATTGTTAGAAAGCTTCTTTCTGATTATTCTTTTGTTTCTTCTATTTCCCTTCTGTCATTTCTGCTAGTTACAATCTGCTGTGACAGATTGCTTTCTTTCATCTTTTGCATTTCCATCAAGCATTATGCAATTAAGGATTCTCTGTAATTGACATTTCCAGATCTGCAATAATATTTATAGAGATAGATTGCTTTATAATTTTTCTGGTCTATCTCATTAGTGCTTTCATTCTGCTTCCATGGCTGAGAGTACTCATTTTCAGACCATGAATGCTGAAATTCAGAAGTTTTCTGGGCCTACTAATACTCGTATGACAACTTTTGAATCCACCTTAACTGCGAACAATACACGAATGCAGAGCTTGGAGCATTCTTTGGCTACTCTTTCTCATTTAGTGGATGCACTTACCAGAGGTTTTGAGTCCTGGACTCAAGGGACTCCTTCAGGATCTTCCACTCATGTTATGGGTTTTACTGCTTCTTCTGATGGCTCTTTAGCATTTGGTAAACAGATTAAACTTGATTTTCCTAGGTTCGATGGCACTGACACATTAAGTTGGTTATTTCGAGCAGAACAGTATTTTTCCTTCTACCAAATTCTGGATGATCAGCGTATCACCATCACTTCTGTGTATTTCGACGACTCGATAGTTCCATGGTTTCAATTGTTGCAACACACTTCTAATATTCCAACTTGGTGTGCTCTCGCTCTCGACATTAAGCGGCAGTTCAACCCTTCTCATTTTGACAACCCACGAATCAAGTTATTCAAATTAGTTCAGACGGGCTCTACTCATGAGTACCAAACGGAGTTCATAGCCACAGCAAACAGAGTTGAAGGATTGTCTGATGATGCATTACGTGATTGTTTTTTAAGTAGGCTTAAACCAGACCTTCGAATCGAAGTCCTAGGCCAAGAACCATTAACATTACCAAGGACTGCATCTTTGGCCTATTTGTTTGATGAGCGATCTACTTTAATTGGGTCGGGTGCTAAGGTTAGTATCGCTTCTTCACCTACTCCTTCTATCTCTTCCAAGTCGACTGTGCTACCTTATCCTTCTATACCATTGCCAAACCCTAAATCATCTGTTGGCCTCCTACCCAAGCCGCCTTTTCACCCAACAGCGCTGATCAAAAGACTCACCGCTGCTGAGATGCAGCTATGACTGGAAAAAGGGCTTTGTTATAATTGTGATAAGAAATTCTCTTGGAACCATAAGTGACCTAACCACCATTTTCTATTACTACAAGTGGATGACGAAGTACAAGCTGATGAGGATACACCTTCTCCTGAACTTTCCCAGGCTGATTCTTCATTATCTGTAGTGTCAGATCTGAATGTTCCTCATGTATCTTTTCACGCCTTCCAAGGGTCTTCTAATTGGTCTACTATTCACTTCTCTGGATCGATCAATGGTACTACTATGCATATTCTCTTGGATGGGGGCAGCTCTGACAATTTTATTCATCCTTGAATTGTGTCACACCTTAAGTTGCCTCTACAATCTTCAACTGATCGCGTGATGGTTGGTAATGGTCAGTTTATACAAGGAGAAGGTATGGTGCAAGACTTTGTCATTAACATTTAGGGTTATAATGTTGCTCTTTTGGCCTATGTTTTGCCTATAGCACGTTCTAATTTGGTAATGGGAGCTATTTTGCTTGCTACTTTGGGTCCCCATATTGCTGATTATAGTACAGTAACTATGAAATTTTATTTGGATGGTTCTTTTATCACTTTAGTTGGTTATTGATTTTCTTTAACAGAACCTTTATAGTACCATCATTTTAAATGAATCCAAGCTACAGATGCAGTCCAAGATTTATTCACCTTAGTTTGTATTCCTACTGAGCATACATCTGCAATTTCTTTTCCTTCGCATCTACCTACTGATTTATTGAAATTGTTAATACAATTTGAGGTGGTGTTCTCTGAACCTACGGGTTTACCTCCTATTCGATCTCATGATCATGCCATTCCCTTACAAAAGGGTGTACAGGTTGTACGGGTACGACCTTACTGTTATCCATTCAGCCAGAAAGCCATCATTGAAAAGATGGTCTCTGATATGCTTGACCAAGGCATCATTCAGCCTAGTACAAGTTCTTTTTCAGCTCCTGTTTTATTGGTTCAGAAGAAATATGACACATGGAGATTTCGTACTGATTACCGTGCACTTAATACAGTTACAATCAAGGATTCTTATCCTATTCCTACTATTGATGAATTACTAGATGAACTAAGAGGTGCAAGGTTCTTTACCAAGCTTGATCTTTGTTTCGGGTATCACCAAATCCTGGTTAAGTTTGAAGATCGACATAAAACTGCCTTCAGGACTTACTATGGCCTTTACGAGTGGCTTGTCATGCCTTTAGGTCTTACCAATGCCCCGAAAACATTTCAAGCCCTCATGAATGACATTTTTTGGCCTTACCTACAGAAATTTGTGCTGGTATTTTTTGATGACATACTTATTTATAGTAGTAAATGGTCCTTACATTTACATCATTTACAGTTGGTCTTAGATTGTTTATTGCATCATCACCTATAAGCTAAATTATCTAAGTGTTATTTTGCCACGGATCAAATTGAATACTTAGGCCATATAGTATCTGTGAATGGTGTGGAAATGGATCCCATGAAACTAGCTGCCATTGACAATTGGCCTACTCCTGTTTATGTGTCTCAGTTGTGAGGCTTTCTTGGTTTGACAGGGTACTATCGTAGATTCATCAGAAATTATGCCTTTATTGCCACCCCTTTAACTAATTTACTGCAAAAAGATGCTTTTCTATGGTCTCTTACTGCTCAGACAGCTTTTACAGAGTTAAAACAGGCTTTAATGACTACCCCTGTTTTTTCTATGCCTGATTTTTCTCAACCATTTATTATAGAGGTTGATGCTTTCGAGTCGGGTATTGGGGCTGTTTTAACTCAAAATAAGCACCCCATTGCTTATTTTTCCAAGAAATTATCTTCCAGAATGCAAACTCGTACTGCTTATGTTCAAGAGTTATATGCCTTAACAGAGGCTGTCTCCAAATTTCGCCATTATTTGGTGGGCCACCCCTTTATTATAAGGACAGATCAACAAAGTTTACGCCAGTTAGCTGATCAAGTCATACAAACTCCAGAACAAGAGGCATGGTTACCAAAATTACTTTGTTATGACTTTAAAATCAAGTATAAGTCAGGTAAATCTAACATAGCTGTTGATGCTCTTTCTCGATCATTTATGGCTATTACTTTTACTACCAATGATTTCTTTAATCAGATTCAAGCAGCAATTAAGGCTTCTCCAAACTTATTGTGTAACCCCCTGCTTTTAAACATGTAATTACAATTCGATAATGCATATTTAATTCGGATTAGAGACCATTGGATGCTTTAACCTCGTTTTAAACTTTCACGCTTTCCCATTTCCATTCCGGAATCTCAGGACTCTGAAGTAAACCAGGCGGTCTCTGGTGCTCGATCTTTACCTTCTGGCAAGTGAGACACCTTGCTACATATTTGGTCACATCACTCTTCATTCCCGGCCACCAATACACCGATTTCAGATTATGATACATCGTGGTCATACCAGGATGGAGAGTATATCGGCTCTTATGCGCCTCTTCCAGAATCTTCTGCCTCAACTCCGCCCTAAGTGGAACGCAGACTCTCTTCTGATAACGAACTAATCCACGAGGCGATAGATCATAGCCTGGAACTTCTCCTTGTTCAATTCGGGCTAGATTATGCTGTATCCAGTAGTCTTGCCTTTGAGCTTCCTCAATTTCCGCCCTTAGATCACTCTCCTCTTGAGAAATAGTGTAATTGGCACAGATGATCTGGTTTGTTAAATTCAAATCATGAAAATCTTCAATCAATTTCCCTTCTTGTATCATCATAGCTGCAACGAGCACGGTCTTTCGACTAAGAGCATCAGCGAATACATTTGCCTTACCCGGATGATATTTTATTTCCAGGTCGTAGTCCTTAAGCAATTCCATCCAGCGGCGCTGTCTCATATTCAGCTCTTTTTGATCATACAGATATTTGAGACTCTTGTGGTCGCAGTACAATTCCATAGTCACACCATACAGGTAATGACGCCAAATCTTCAAAGCAAATACAATGGCCGCAAGCTCCATATCGTGAGTGGGATAGTTCAATTCATGAGGTCTGAGCTGTCGAGAGGCGTAGGCCACCATACGTCCCTGCTGCATAAGGACACACCCTAATCCCTGCCCACTGGCATCAGAATACACAACGTATGTCAAACTGGGATCGGGTAAAATCAATACGGGTGTCGTCGTCAACCTCTCCTTCAGCTCCACAAAACAGTTTTCACATTTCTCGTCCCACACAAACGGCTGATCCTTTCTCGTGAGCTTGGTCATTGGCAACGCAATACGGGAGAAATTCTGGATGAATCTCTGATAGTAACCAGCAAGACCCAGAAAACTGCGTACTTCTGCCACAGATTCTGGCCTCTTCCAGTTCAGTACTGCTTCCACTTTACTGGGATCCACAGAGACCCCTTCTTGCGAGATAACATGGCCTAAGAATTTCACTTCTGATAGCCAGAACTCGCACTTGCTCAATTTAGCGTATAGTTGCTTCTCACGCAATGTATTCAATACGATTCTCAAATGATGCTCATGCTCTTCCTTACTCTTGGAATATATCAAAATATCATCGATAAACACAACAACAAACTGATCCAGATACTGCCGAAAGATACGGTTCATGTAATCCATGAAAACCGCGGGCGCATTGGTTAGCCCAAATGGCATCACCAGAAAATCATAATGACCATATCGGGTCCTGAAAGCAGTCTTCGGAACATCTTCTGCTTTCACTCGCAGCTGATGATACCCTGACCTTAGATCAATCTTCTAAAATACACATGAACCAGAGAGTTGATCTAAAAGGTCATCGATTCGGGGAAGAGGGTACTTGTTTTTTATAGTAACTTTATTCAGCTCTCTGTAGTCGATGCACAAGCGAAGACTCCCATCTTTCTTCTTTACAAACAACACTGGAGCTCGCCAAGGCGACACACTGGGTCTAATAAACCCTTTCTCAAGCAAATCTTCTATTTGTTTCTTTAATTCCGCCATTTCATTTGGGGCCATACGGTATGGGGCCTTAGATATAGAACCAGCTCCAGGCACAATGTCGATTGAAAATTGAACTTCCCTTTCCGGAGGTAATCCGCTCAGATCATCCGGAAACACCTCAGGAAATTCATTTACCACAGGTATATTACTCAAAATCTCACTGGTTTCCCCTTGTACAGAGAAAAACACCACATACCCCTGGCAACCCTTTTCAAGATACTTTTCAGCTTTGGCTGCAACAAGAAAATTCATACTAGAATCCACAACTTCTGCCTTCTGAGAAACAGGATATACTATCCTCTTGTTCCCACAATCAAGTAATACATTATTCGCCATTAACCAATCAAAACCCAAAATAACTTCCAATTGATAAAGCGGCAAACATATCAGATCTACAACAGATTGGTGCCCTTCCACAATTATGACACAACTCAAACAAGCTTCTGTGGTTAAAGCCTTAACACCCATTGGAGTTGACACTACTAATTTGAATGGTAACTTATGTACATGCATTCCCAGGCTCTTCACGCAATCATAGGCGATGAAGGAGTGACTTGCACCCGAATTATACAAAACTTGCAACAGATGGCCATTAAGAAGAATATTACCTTGTATCAGCTTAGGGGATTTACAGGCCTCTTCGTGGGTCATAGCAAATACTCGGCCCTGTGTCTTCGGTCTCTGGTCTGGTCGTGGCTCTTTGCAGTCAGCAGTAGTATGGCCCACACGCTTACAATTGAAGCATATTATTTTGCCATCACATGTTTTACCCTGGTGTGGTTGATTACAGCGACGACAAATCCACGGTGAAAAATATGTTCTTTGCTGGTCACGGCCCCAGACTGGTAGGCCTTCTCGAGTCTCACTGATTTGGGAAAATACTTCTCGTTGAACTCTTGTTGAAACAGTTCCCAAGTCAATGGCATTTCTTTGCTCTTCAATGTTAGGGCGATATTCCGCCACCAATGGTCTGCATCCCCTTCGAGCTTATAAACGGCCAGTCGTGGCTTCACCTCATCCGGGCAACCAAGAACCTCAAATATTTTCTCCAGCCTGTTCATCCAATCTTCAGCTGCTTGAGGGTCAAACATTCCTCTAAACGCCGGAGGCAGATGCTTGCAGAATCTGGTGACCCAAAACTGAAGGTCTCTTTCCTCTCTAAGCGGCATCCCATGTGATTCTTGATTCGGAATAGCACGAGGTGGGGATTCTAGTGGTTGTGCTGATCCTTCTGCAGTGTTCTCATGTCGAGTTTCTCCTTGAGTTTCCTCCGGAGTGGACTGAACTGGACCTTCCTTGTTCTTTGCCTTCTCTACTCTGAGCTCTTCTCTTAGCTCAGTTATCATATCCCGCTGATCTCTGATTAGACCCATTAATTCCTGCATTGCATCCGGTGGGTTATTATTGACGACCTCCACCTCAGGGTCTACACGCGGAATACTGGGGCGTCCTCTAGTTTTCTTCATTCTACAAACAACTTGCCCCATTAATTTAGCAGAAATAGTATGCACTTATAGTCACAAAACTCATATATATATATATATATCCATGTCAATACATCATACACGTGCATACACAACAATCATTCACAGATAATCTTTTATCCCTAAAGCCAACTAAGGGATCTATCCTAGCAACCTCTACCCTTGCCAGGAACTACTGCTCTGATACCAAAATGTAACCCCATGCTTTTAAACACGTAATTATAATTCGATAATTATAATATTTAATTCGGATTAGAGACTATTGGATGCTTTAACCTCGTTTTAAACTTTCAGTCTCACAGTAAAATTTTTGCAAAACTTTCAAAACTCTTTTTCCCATCCTGGTCTCAATTTCAATATTCGAATATAATTACCTATGTAGTTAATATACATTCAATCATATCAGAGTGTATAACAGTATCCCCGGCAACTCCCGGGTTCTATACATAAAACCTGAAGGTTTATAAGTATACACTAGGGGATTACACAACCAAAATCGAATATAGTGTTCCTGATTCAAAATATACAGTAATCCCGAGTTCAAAATAAATAACCAACGTTTCCAATTCAACTATATACCCCAAAGGGTCCTAATTGCTCCGGGTTGGCCGCTTCTCTTTTAAGCCACACGCCCTGTCTGAAATGTTAGTCATAGGAAAGAATGAGATTCGAGCGAATCCCAGTAGTAACAAACCACTCACACAATGCATAACACAAAGCATGTATATAAATCACAACCAGCAACAGCAGCAGCAATCTCAAAGATACATGGTTTTCACCACAAACGACAGCACTCATGGCTGTATGCACAATACGACAGCTCTCGCTGTAATCATGATCACGACAGCTTACGCTGTATTCACAATAACGATAGCTTACGCTATAAACGACAGCTTGCGCTGTAAATGACAGCTATCACCAGCTGTAATCGCAGCAGCATCAAAGAATTATCACATAACAGTGATAACACACACATACAGAGCATTATACATAGTATAAGAGAGAGAGTCACTACCTGATCCTTTCTCGACGTTTCTTGGCACTGCAGGCTCACGAGGACGGCAAATATCAAATCCTGTAACCAAGTTAGGGACAACCCGTCAATCTCTTTCCCAAGTTCTTTTCTCTATAATACTTTAAGTTGGTTATCATTTGAACTCTTTAGGTGACTATTTTAGGTCTAAACATATGCCTAAAAGGTTGGGAAAGACTATACCAAAAACCACCTTTCAAAAGTGCAAAACACTTATTTTTGGGGGTGGGACGCGGCCCACAAATCCACTGGCCGAGGCCAAAATTGCCCAGAAACATTTGGGCCGCGGCCCAGAATCCGCTGGCCGCGGCCATGAAAATCCAGTTTCTTGGCTTCTTGGCTGAACTTCCAAAAGTCATAACTAATTCAGGAAAAATCAAAATAAGGTGATTCCAAAGCCAAATGAAAGCTATTTAAGTCCTCTTTCTAGGAAAAATATTGACCATTACTAGAAATCACCACAAAAGTCCAGATTTACCAAAAACCTAACGTTGTGCCAAAACAGGGTCCAATTTTGATGCCAAACTTTGGACAGTTCATACTCCCAGCTCACAAAGCGAAATGACACAACATTTATGTCTATTTTGAAGCTTGGGAAGTGAACGTCAAAACTGGAAAGTTTCATAATTTTCTAACATCATTAGCCTAGTAAAAACGTCCACACCATCTGACTGTCCAGAACAGACTTACATCGGCCAGATTTTCCAGATTTTCACATTTGATCCCAAATGATTCCCATTCCAACCCAAACACCATTCTCACACAATTTTGCTCAAGAAAACCATTGAAATCATCAAAATGACCAAATTCCATCCATTTAGACATGTTCCACAAAAATCTTAACATGTCAACACAACATACACACAATCCACCACAATGCAATTCCTTCCATTCCAAAATTCCAAATCAACTCCTATGGCTCAAAGACACAATTTAACACCACATTCTATACAACACACTAACCAATTCAAGCATTCAAATTAAACCAAAAATCAGGGAAAAAATTCAAAATTCCCAAAACTAAACCAATAACCACAATGAATATACCAAAAGGTTCCAAATACTCACCTTAACTTCTTCCCAAGCCAATTCCTTGTTTCCCTCACTTCCAAATTTCCACAAGTTCTCAAACACCACAAATCGAAAATCTGAAACCATAGGAATAAAGCCCTTAACCTCATGAACAATATTAATGAAAGACACTTGAGCATATGAAGGCATTAACTTACCAAAAACTCAAGCTTTTCTCCTTCTCTTTCCTTATCTTGTTCAGCGAAAAATGGAGGAGGATGAGAGAGAGAAATGAGATATTGATGATGATGATTTCATTTCCTCACATATACATAAACCGACTAGGAAGAGAAAAGAAAGAGAAAATGGTTTGAAAGTTTGACTTTAATCTAAGGGTCCTTATTTTGACACTTGGCACCATCTTGTTTTCCCTTCTATGATTTCACATGCATTTGCATGCACAAGATTCCACCCTTTGGTCTTTCAATCTTACCCATTAATCTTGATTACTAAGAAGTGTTCTCAATGGTATCTAACCAGTCGGTCGATAAATTTACCGTTTTGCCCCTGATTATCACAATACACGATATATACTTCAACCTCTTCCTATTTCAACAAGCTAAATCCATTCAGCAATCACCTTATGGGCTCCCTCAACCTCTTCCTATTCCATCTCAGGTATGGGATGATATTGCTATGGAGTTTATCACCGGGTTGCCCAACTCTACCAGTTATACTGCTATATTTGTGGTAGTTGATCGCCTATCTAAGTTTGCACATTTTTTACCCTTGAAATCTACTTATACGGCTGAATCTATTGCTGATTTGTTTATTCATCAAATTACTAATTTACATGGGTTACCCTGCTCCATTGTCTCTGATCGTGATCGAATCTTTACTAGTTCTTTTTGAAAGCACTTGTTTAAGTGTTAGGGCACTTCATTGTGTATGAGTTCTTCTTATCACCCTCAAAGTGATAGACAAACTGAGGCTTTGAATCACTGCTTGGAAATGTATTTGCGATGTTATGTTCATCACTGTCCTCGATTATGGGTTAAGTTTTTACCTTGGGCTCAATACTGTTACAATACCTTCTTTCATACTTCAATAGGTATGACTCCTTATCAAATTATGTTTGGCAGAGAACCCCCTAAACTAATTTAGTTGGATCAATCAATGGATATTCCTTTGTCTATTAAAGACCAATTGGCTAAGCGTGATGCTTTACTCATCAAACTATAGGGCAACTTGACTAAAGCTCAGAATTGAATGAAGCTCTATGCTGATAAGAATCGCACTGAGAAGACATTTGATGTTGGTGATTATGTCTTTGTTAAGCTCCAACCTTATCGCCATCAGTCTTTATGCGATCACCCTCATCGTAAACTTTCCTTAAGGTACTTTGGTCCTTTTCTTATTACTAATCGCATTGGTTCAGTGGCTTATAGATTACAACTACATCCAGAAGCTCGCATCCACCCAGTCTTCCATATTTCGTTACTTAAGAAATGCTATGGAGACCCTGAATGTTCCTACCAACCATTACCTGCTATGACTGATTTATCTGGCCCTGTTCTTCAACCTTTAAATATTTTGCTGACTCAAACAGTAAAAATCCGAGGCACTTGGGTAACTCAAATTCAGGTTCAATGGGATGGTTTAGAGCAACTGACATGGGAAGATCTGGATTCTTTTCGGTCTCTTTACCCATATTTTGACCTTGAGGGCAAGGTCCAGGTTGATGGGGGAAGTATTGTTATGAATAGGCCTAGGAACAATGCAATATTGGAGGCCCAAACTGCTGATAATCCAAATGAGGAGATCTGGTCTAAAGAAGATACACCTCTGTTGCCACGTAGAAGTAACAGAATTGGCAGACTCACATGGAAATTGAGGGAAAGTACGGAATAAAAGGAGGAGCGTAAGGGATATGAGGGCAAGCAATTGTTAGAAAGTTTCTCTCTGATTATTCTTCTGTTTCTTCTATTTCCCTTCTGTCATTTATGTTAGTTACAATATGCTATGACAGATTGCTTTCTTTCATCTTTTGCATTTCCATTAAGCATTATGCAATTAAGGATTCTCTGTAATTGACATTTCCAGATCTGCAATAATATTTACAGAGATAGATTGCTTTATAATTTTTCTGGTCTATCTCAGTTTCCCCCTCCTTTTTGTCTGTTTTCTTCCTTTCGTTTTTTGGCTATAAAGGTTTTGGGATCTGAAATGGATCTTTCACTTGTCTAATGTTTGCTGATTTCTATCAGCTGGGAATTGCAATATACTTATATGGATTTCTTGGCTTTTTTAGGGCCCTTATGCACAAGAGGTATAAAGAATTATAATATATTCACATATTATGGTTGCTTTTGCTCAAATGCTCAAACGGGCATGGTTTTATTTGGTTTCAATTTTGTTATAATTTGACTATGCAAGTATGTCCATTACTGCCAAATTTGCTCTTGATCAAAGATTGAGCCAGCATGTTCTAGTAGTATATCGTCATGTCGTTGCATTTCTTGTGATTTATTCTTTTGTAGCTTTATGTGATAATTAAGGAAAATTATTGTAGATGCCAGGGAAGAGAAATAACCACCGACAGGTCCATCGAAATGTTCAAACAGCTGCGAAGTTCCAAGTGACCTCAGTGATAGAGATTTGAGTTCTGCAATTACCAAATTAACCTTATTGATTTAGAAGGAAAATTGATGGCAGATTTTAGTGGCTGTTGACACTCATCGCATGTTATTCATCCATTCTCTTTCGTCTTCGCAAAGCTCTCGGCCCCTTGTCCCAAATCTGAAATCCCTCGTGCTTGTTAGGTCGCTATCCTCTTCATCTACTCTCAGATCGCAGCCAAACCCGCCCGTTTTGTGGTGTTTTTGAGCTCCTTACTCCGTTATCGTCACTCATCTCGGCCGTCTCCGTCATCCTCAACTCTTTTATTTCTAGTCTCTTGCAGGTTCTTTCTCACTTATTATACCTTCCCTTCTGCTGGAGCTTCTCTTTGACTGCATTTGCCATTTGTTATTCCTTCCAAGGATTTTAGTTAGGGAAAAATGTAAAGTTTAAAATATTCTGAGATAGGATCATAAAAGTAGCAAAATATGATTCTAGGAGCCTTATTTTCATTGGAAATCCATCAGGTTTGCTAGCAGTGGAGAGTGAAAATCAAATAACGAGCATTTAGTTCTCAAAATGCCGACTATGAATGATCTGTTTCTTACTCCTGTCATTATATATATAATATAATTTCTTTAGGGCTTAACAAATCATTCCTTTATGGTTTGAGTTTGGGCAGCCTTAATTGTAGTGTTGAGTTTCAAATTTACCTGCATCATGATATTTAACTGTACTGTAGAAGTGTAAGCAGATAAAAATGGTTTATTTATATGGCATGGTCCATGCATCAATTGTTTTCTTTTTTGGCTAAGATGCATCAATTGTTATAAATTATTTTAAATTAAGCGGTACCTGCTGTGATTGTTTTACAAACTCGGGGAACATGAAGTAAGAAAATTGAAGTAAACTAAAAATTATATAAATATTCAATGGACTGAAAACTAAATTGAAGACATTTTTTTGTCCTTGAAATTGAAGCCATTTGTTCTGTTGGCAATTGGCATTTCCAGCTGCAGCCTTTTGGGTCTCCGAATCAAAAAAAAAAAAAAAAAACCTGCGAGTCGGGAAGGTAGACAACCACCGTATCTGCTTCATCATCCCTTCACGGAGCCAGAAATGGCTGTGAGACACAATGCAGTAGCTAAGCTGCCAAATCTCATACGCAGTCTCCGCAAGGATTCGCCTAAGCCCCTCAATCACGCTTTACCCTCTCTTCGACGAACTTTCTCTTTGTACGATCAGATCAATCTTATCAATAATGTTCCTGAAGACCAGCTTCGCTTCCAAGGGTAAAGTTGCATTCATTTTTAGTTGCTTAATATGAAATGAGTCTTCCAAGGATTCTGTTAGATAAAAAGATTGCTATAGCTGTGTTTTTTCCTTTCCTTCCTGAAAAACGAATGAAACTTGACCATAACTTGTGGTAAAATTTAATTTATTAGGTACAATGATACAGGCTTTACTGTAAATAAGGTTGAATATGAAGGAAGCCTGCTTTGTGTTGGAAATTTGCTTTTGTCTTGGAAACCAAAGAAGTTCTCGGAGATCACTTCAGACAGGTACGTACTATGTGAATGCGCTGTGGTTCTTATTGCTAAAATTGGCAAGCCCAAATTGCTAAAATAAATATGCTATTTCAATAAGCATCTTTATTCCCTTTGATTTTTCTTGTTAAGGAATGGCTTAACATGTACTTGTAATATTTCCCAAAAGACTGTATAATTCAACCTTTTTCTTTTTTCTTTTTCTGTTACAACATGAATCTTGGGACCTCTACCCACATCCCACCTCACAGGTGGCTATCTTTTCATAAAACTTGTGTGCTCTATACACGTGTGGAACAGTGAGAGACAATGAAATAAAAGTTGTGTATTAAGTAGTATGTGCAATTATGCATTATAAGATGCTAGTTCCATAGCTGTTTTTTTTACCTCTGTAAATATGCTAACGTGACATTCCTTTCTGCAGCTTGTCTGTCTTTCAAATCCTTCGCCCCATTCCAGGTTAGAACTAATGTTACCATTCCTTCATTCTGTAAAACTTTCTGTTTTTCCTTTTTTTTTTTTTTGAGAGGACTTTGGTAAAGTTCCTTGTGTGTTTAATGTTACGTTTTCCATTGAAAACTTGAAATATTGATAAAACATTTTTGAAAAAACCAAATTTTTAGTATTTTATTCAACTGCCATATGTTTATTGAAGACTATGGTAGCAATTGCCTAAAAAAATTTGCACCTAAACTTTTTCCTTTTTATATCTTGGTTTCTTTTTGTAAAGGATGCTTTCTAACTTCTTTTATTTGAAACAAATATTTATCAAATTTGTAGTATGAGTTTTAGATGGATGCCTAAGACATGATTAGGATTTTGGAATCTCGTTATAGTGAAATTAAAAGAATTGCAAGACTACAAGAAAAATTAACATAAGGTAAAACAACATAAAAACATATATGATCTGTGAAATTCGCAAGTGTGTTTTATTAGTCAAATGTGGTATTGGGCATTAATTGAGGTGATTCCAACATGTGTACTTGTATTTTGCTGAGGTCCAGAGTTGGGACCTTTTGCTGGTAATTTTTGTTTGAGGTAAGCATTAAAAGAAAGTTTATCATCTAAAAGTCATGAGAAAAAATAAAGAGAAATATAAGCTTGCGGCAATCTTAACCAATCAGCTTAGTTATTTTGGTGATTTGAACAAGTTCAAGCACTAGACTTAATATGGTACTAGAGCACAGGAGCCAAAAAAAAAAAAAAAAAAGGAACAAAAAGAAAAGAAAGAAGGCCTAATTATTGCAAGATGCAAGACTCATAAAACAAAGCTAGGCCTGTGAGGTCTGAGAGTACAAAAGGCCATGCAATGAAAAATTTCAGTTGTGACCCAAGGCCTTTGAAACTCAAAAACACAAGCCCAAGCAAGTAGAATTGGATCAAAGTACTGAAAGGTTTAATCTTTAAGGTAAATCCATGGGGATTTAACTTGGAGGTCTGGAATTCGAGATCAAGAATTGGATTCAAGTAATAATTGGATTCAGAAAAAAAGTGTGTCGTGTCCTGTTTTATTTGAGGGAAGTGTTGGCGACAAGCATTTATAGAAAATTGCTCATGTAAAAGTCATAAGTCCCTGCTGGTATGTGTTAAAAGTCAAAAGACATTCGGTGATTAGCATGAAATTGTTGACTCTCTCCTCTCCATCTACCTCTTCGTCAATCTCTGCATATGCTTCTCTGTCTATTTGCATTTTCTATTTTACTCTGTTTCTCCTATATATATTCTATAACATTCTCCATTTTATATATATCAAAGTAATTTGGGCTCTATGAGCCAATATAGTATCAGAGCATCTCCAGGGATGATCCGCGGCTTAAGCAAGTGGCAGTGGCCCTGGGATACGGCGAGGAGAGAGATAAAGTAGTGAGAGAGCGAGAACACAGAGGAGGAGATGGTGTGCTCTAATCTCAGCAACGCCGGCGCTGTAGAGCACACCGCCACCACACCGATCGGCGGAACCTAGAAGCACGGCCCCAATCAGAGCTACGCGTGAACCACGGCCCCAATCAGAGCTACGCGTGAACCCACGCGCCACCACTCGCACCGGCACCTTTGTCCATAGTGTTTCCAGCAACCTATTTTTCCAAAAAATATATTTCTCTGCATTTCCTCTTATTTTTGGCCCCCTCCCTAAAAAATCCTACCACAACTGTTCCCGAGAACAGCCTTTGTTGTTATGGTAATTTCAAGTTCTTTTGCCATGGAGTTGCTATCACATGTAAGAACAGCATCTCAATCTTCCTCATATCAGCAGGAATTTTGCTTCCACAAAAACTTTGACAATATCGCTAGGAACAATTTCAGTTGCTAGGAGTATGGAAAAACAACCATTTCAAGGTACAGTTGCAACATTAGCTTGATAAGCCCATTTCTCCATTGATTAAAGCCAAAATGAAAGAGATAAGTGCAGCTGCTATTAATAAGCAAATCATCAAATTGTTTTAAGACCAATTTCCAAAAAGGAGATTCCACAACTGGAGCTAGTTCAATGTGACTCATGTCCAATGAGACTCAATCCTTTGATGAAGATGTACACAGCCCTTCTTCTACGATGGGCACTGGGAAACTCAAACCTAAGTGTTTGAACATTGAGAAGCCAATCAAGCAAGAAGCTGGTAAAGAAAAGGCCAAGGTCATGAAGCAAGGAAAGAAATGTGAAGCTGAGCAGACTACTGTTAGACCTTCTCTTCTTGAAAGCTTCCTAGTCATGAATCCAACTCATTATACCAGCGGCACAGGGGTGGCACCAGAATTCTCCGATAGTTAGGAAGAATTACAGATGCTTTGCTATATACTTGATAAGCAGAGTATGTCAAACCCTATTCCTAATGTGAATTTAATACAATCAAGTAAGTCCGTTATAGCCCTCAACGATATGATGACTATTGAAGATACTTGAATTGTTGACTTTGGAGCTACAGATCACATGACCAGTAACAAAAATTTATTCCACAACCTTAAATTCTGTCCTGAACACCTCAAAGTAAAAGTAGCTAATAGTGTATTCACAAGGGTTTAGGGAATTGGTACGGTCAGTTTATCTGATCACTTGGAATTACACAATGTTCTATTTGTGATTGCACTTACCTGTAATCTAATATCTGTGAGCAAGTTAACTAGAATTCGAACATGTCGAGTGATTTTTGATGATGATCTTTGTGTTTATCAGGATTTTAAATCGAGGAGGACGATTGGGACTTCTAAAAAATGGGATGGACTGTTCTATTTTGATGAATCAAACTTGGAAACTAAAAATGCAAGGAAGGCAAGAAAGGCACTGGTTAGTTCCAACTCTCAAAATCATGATGTACACTTGTGGCACTATTGCTTAGGTCACCCTAGTTTTAATTATATAAAGCATGTGTTTCCAAGTTTATTCAACAAAAACTCCATTCCTTTTCATTATGAAACCTTCCAATTTGCAAAGTAAACTAGATCTTCATATCGCCATTCACACTAATCCATAGTGATATTTGGGGTCTTGCATGAATAAAAACCCTCACCAATGCTAGATGATTCATTACTTTTATAGACGATCACACTAGAACCACATGAGTTTATTTAATGAAAGACAAATCTGAAGTAGCCAAAGTATTTCAAAATTTCTATACCTTTGTGCGAACCCAATTCAACGCTTCCATTAAGGTACTACTAAGTGATAATGTCAAGGAATACATGAGAAACACCTTTACAGAATTTCTTGATCAGCAAGGAATTCATCACCAAACTTCTGACCCTTACACCCCTCAACAAAATGGAGTGGCCAAACGAAAAAATCGTCACCTGTTGGAAGTAACCTAAACCTTACTAATGAAACTAAACGTTCCTACCATCTTCTGAGGTGATGCCATACTCATGGCAATTTATCTCATTAACCGCATGCCATCCAAAGTTCTCAATTACAACACTCCTATCCAAAAACTCCTTGAACACTTTCCAAATTGCCCATTAATCAATTCATTATCTCTTAAGGTATTTGGTTGTGTTGTCTTTGTTAACAAAAATGATGGCAATAAATTTGCTGGTCGAGTTGACAAATGTATATTTCTTGGCTGCTCCTCTACTAAAAAAGGGTACAAATGCTATTGTCCTACTTCTAAGAAGCTTATTGTCTCCCGGGATACCGTCTTCTCATAAGAAGAAGCATATTATCCCAAATTACCCATTCAAGGGGAGTATAACGACATTGAAGGGCTAATCCTGGAAGAATCCAACTCCAAAGACTTACCACACACATCATCTCTGTCACAACCACAACCTAACCTTATAGCTACCATTGACTCATTTGCTCCCACAAGCCAACCTAGCTCTATCCAACTTGATCATGAATCTGAACACATTCGACTTCAATTTGAACCCACATCTAATGAACTGGAAACAAATGTTGAGATCAATTCAGGAATGGATACTGAACCACAATGAGAGAAAGAGTCTAGACTACAAGTTCGAGATAAACCAAACACTGGTAGAATTATCTCTCCCATTCAATGAAACAACCATGACTCCAATCCAGGATTAAATCCTAAAGAACTGGGTTGGCCTATTGCATTGAGAAAAGGGGTAAGATCTTGTACTCAACATCCAATTCAACATTTTGTTTCATACGGTAATTTATCTGCAAAAATTCAAAGATTTGTTGTAAATAGTGCACAAATGGAAATTCTAGACACATTTCAACAAGCTATGACCGATCCGAATTGGAAGCAAGCTGCAAAAGAAGAGTTGAGGGCGCTCAAGAAAAATAAAACGTGGGAGATTATAACTCTTCCCGAAGGAAAGAAACCAGTAGGATGTAGGTGGATCTTCACCCTAAAATTCAGTCCTTATGGTACAATCAACAAATACAAGGCGAGATTGGTTGTAAAAGGATATACACAGACATATGGAATTGATTATCAAGAGACATTTGCACCAGTGGCGAAACTTAATATGAATCCAAGTGCTACTATCAATCGTAGCTAACTTGGATTGGTCGTTGTACCAACTAGACGTGAAAAATGCATCTCTGAATGGGAGCTTGGAGGAAAAAGTATATATGGAGGTTCCAGATGGAATTTTAGGTCCTAACAACTCTGTGTGTAAACTCAACAAATCATTGTACGGACTCAAGCAATCACCTAGGGCGTGGTTCGGCAGATTCACCAAAACAATGAAAAGACTTGGGTATACTTAGAGATAGGTAGATGACACATTGTTCATTAAATGTGCCAATGGCAAAGTCACCATCTTGATTGTCTATGTTGATGATATAGTCATTATAGGAAATGATGAAGAATCCATTACTCAACTCAAGCAAGATCTATCAACTAAGTTCCAAAGCAAAGATCTTGGACAAATGAGGTATTTCCTAGGCATGAAAGTGGCAAGAACTATAAAGGGCATCAACGTATCCCAACGGAAGTATACCCTAGATCTGTTGCATGAAACAGGAATGTTAGAGGCACAACTTGACGGAACACCAATGGAAGAAAGTTGTCACTTAAGAATCAAACCAAATGGTGTCCCAGTCAACCCAGAATGGTACAGAAGATTTGTTGAGAAACTCATATACTTGACCTACACACGTCAGACATTAGCTATGTAGTCGGAATAGTAAGTCAATTCATGCACTAGCCACAAGCAGAACACATGGCAGTTGCGTACAGAATTCTAAGCTATTTAAAGCTTAATCCTGGAAGAGGAATCTTTAAGAAAGGCACTGTTAGAAATCTCAAAATATACACCGATACAAAACATGCAAGGGATAGAGAGACTAGAAGATCAACCTCAGGGTATTGCACATATGTAGGGGGAAATCTGGTTACATGGAGAAGCACAAAACAGACTGTGGTGTCAACGAGTAGTGTGAAAGCCGAACTAAGAGCTATTCAGCATGTTTGTTTCGGCGTTCTGGGGTGCAAATCGGACTTCAACAGTGTACAATTGGACTTGAACAGTGTTTTGATCAAAAGTGAGTGTTTGTTTCAGCGATTGGATTTAAGGTAAAAAAAGTCATAAGTTGGAAAAAGTCATAAGTCTCAAAATGAAGCTTATTGGAGCTTATGTGCCTGTATGTGTATAAAAAAAATATTGATAGGAGTATTTTCATATTTTTGAGGATCAATGAAGTACTCAAAATTACTTCTAATCACAAAACTTCTTTTATGAAAAATGTTCTAAATAATTTTCTCTTTCTTTAGATAGTAATCTTCTGCTAATTAGAAAATACTTTGGGATAAGAGTTTAAGCAAGTTTTGAGTTTTGTTAATATATGACTGTAGAAATATAGAGAATAATTAATAATTAATTTTAATCAGTTTGGATTTATTATTTAGTTGTTTTATGATTTTATAATCAATTTTTTTTTATAAACATGTCATAAATTACTTTCTATATAGTGTTTTTACCCATTAAATTTAGTTTAAATAATTTATTTGGATTATTGGAGGTATTATTGAGATTTTAATCGGTTTATTTTGTTAGATTTTGAGCTATGTGAAAATATAAGTTAAGATTTAATATTTAAATTAGAGTTTGATATAATTTATAAGATTTAAGCTTGAGGTGCATAGTAGAAAAGACTTTTGGAGTGTACCAATTTAAATTAGAGTTTGATATAATTTTATTAAAATTGTACCATTATCAAATTTTCAAAGTTAATTTTTGAGAAAATTGTGAAAAAATCCCTCCGTATGTAGATATCTTCCTAGGTCCCATTGATAATTAAGTTGCCAATGATGACTTTTTTCACAATTATCCCTTCATTTTTTCATTTTTCATAATTTTTTCAATTATTTTCTCTTAATTAATACAAAAGTCACTTATGCAAAAGTCAAACCAAACATCCTAACTTTTACATAAGTTATTTTAAGTTACTTATCCAATCGCTAATCCAAACACTCATCATTTTACCCAATCTAACTTTTTTACAATCTTAAGATTCCATAAGTTTAAGTAAAAATAAGTTACTTATTCAATCGTCAAAACAAACACACCCATTAATAGTGGAATATGTGAAGGAATTTGGGTCATCAAATTACTGAAGGAGTTGGGAATTCCACATGAGGGATCAATGCAAGGTTGGTGTGACAAGAAGACCAGCATTGAAATGGTCAAGAACCCAGTTTATCGTGATAGGGCAAAACATGTTGAGATAGATAGACATTTTATTAAATAAAAAATTGACACAGGCATAATGAATTTATCCCACATACGATCTGATGATCAAATTACAAATATTATGACAAAACCACTAAGCAGAACTAAATTTGAAGGATTTAGGTGCAAATTGAGAATGATTGACATTCTCTCCTGCTTGAGGGGGTGTTAAAAGTCAGAAGAAATTCAGTGGATAGCATGAAATTGTTGACTCTCTCCTCTCCATCTACCTCTTCGTCAATCTCTGCATATGCTTCTCCATCTATTTGCATTTTCTATCTTACTCTGTTTCTCCTATATATATTCGATAACATTCACCATTTTATATATATCAAAGTAATATGGGCTCTATGAGCCAATAGTATGGATATTTCTAGCAAGTGGTTTAAGCTATTTTGGTGATATGGACATTTCCAAGTATAATACCATAAAAAAAGTTAACTATTACATCTGTCATGATTTACTTGAAGTTAGTCCCAGAATGTCATCTTATGAGTTTGCTGGTGACTATTGTTTTTCATTGCCTGTGTAAGCTGACTAGCGTGAGTTAATAAGCCCAAACACTTTCGTACATATTACTTATTAGTGTTCACTTAAAAGTGGTTTTGGTTTATTTTAATCGACTCTTTGATGAACAAGTTGCCAGAGATCTTAATTATTGGATGTGGAAGGCACATTCAGCAAGTGGATCCTGAACTTCGACGCTTTATTAGATCTACTGGCATGAAGTTAGAAGCAATAGACTCGGTATGAATGCCTTTATATGTAGTTTTCACTAGTTGATATCACACGTTTTTATGTTTGGTAAGGTAATCTAAAGTATATATAACAAATGGATCTTAAGTGGTCACTGTGTCTTAGATATTTGCTTATAATTGCTATTTATTAAAAATCAAGAGGTTAACACAGTAATGTTGTTGAGGTTACATTTCAACCCTTTATCACTGTTACCTGTACAGAAAATGCTTTACTGGTAAAATTATTTAAAATATAAGAACCTACTCAACACGACGTTCCAGAGTCATGTCTGTGAGCCACTCTATCATTTGGTGAACTTATCTTTGAAGAAACATCTTTAGTCCTCTGTTCTACTAGCTCCATCATCAAGTAATGATCATTCCTTTCAAAAGAAAAAAAAAAAATAATGCTCATCATTCTCTGTCTTCGCTTTATTCTGTTTGATTTTGTTTTTTCCCTTGCTCCATCATGTGTGCATTCGTTGTTAACAATTTCTCGCTTGCTTGCTATTATGCTAACCTTCCTTTTAGATTCAAGGTTGACTCTTGACTGGCATGAAGTAGCAATAATTAGTGTGAGAATAGCAGTGTAGAGCATATCTAACTTATGCATGCTTAAAATAGAGCATATACCTTTTTCTTGTATTGGTGGAGACCTCCCTGAAGGGAAAAATGATATATAATTTTTTCTGCATGTTTGATGCTGTCATGCTGATAGGTATCATATCACTAGGAAGAAAGTAAATAGTGTATGGATTTTTGTAGACACGGTAGTAATTGGGTTACCTTCAATTGGCCTCCAAACCAGCAGAATAGCCTTTGGCCGGTAGATTATCCACAACCGTAAATAAATTAGAGCAACCAAATGATGGGATACTTAAAATGCATTATATTGTAAATCAAAGGAAAAAAAAAATATTTAGTGTAGGTTTCATAAATGTTAGAATGCTCTTCAATATATTGATGGATGCATTGACTGTATGATACACAGATTATTTTATCCAAGTATCCACTAAATGAAATTCTTGGAGAAGAGCTAAGAAGTGATTCATTATTTAAAAGATGAGGGTAAAACCGTAAAAGGCCTAATCTGTTTATCCAAGAATGTCAGCAAGTCCTTCCTCTCCAGATTCTTCTCTGACCTTCCCTGATAACCAGTCTCCCCTTTTTAAATTTGCTCCATCTGTTTCATGTAACCTAATCAATCCCACCTTGCTATGTTCTCATTTCCCAAATAACCATGATTCAGTTGTTGTTTGCTCCCTAGCAGGGCCCTATTATCTCTCTCTCAACCTACTCTTGTATATATAGAGACACTCACAAACACTCAATATGTTAGGATCCTCCTCTAAAACCAGAAAATAATAAAACTGAAAACACAAATAAACAAGAGGGAGGGGAACAACTTTCGACTGATAATATAGTTATATGGAACAACACATTACATTCAGAGATGCAACACTATTCTGCTGCACATGCCGACACACCAATGGAACTAGCACAGGGAGGATAATGATTACAAAACACAATGGAATAGAGATTACAAGACACCCAGACAACAAATACAGATAAACTCTTAACATAAACACATAGGCTGCCAATCCTTCGAGAGGAAAGGCACTCTCCACCCAAAGGGCCAAGCCACAATTCAAAATTCTGGTCTGCCCCTTTCTCTGGATCAGTATGAGAATTTAAAGACCCCAAAAGTGACTCACAAAGCCCTCTTGTCATAATAGCCACCCTACTTCTCGATTTCTTTCTCCTAATTAGCAAATCATAGTCCTGACCAACAAAAGATACCCCTTTCCATTATCATGTATCTTCCTAGGTATTGAAAAGTGGTCCTAACACAATATAAGGGGTCTAAAAGTTTGTGACAAGTTAAATTTTACTGCAAGAATAAAGGTTGGATATATTTGTTGTACTTGGTGTCTCAGATGATTGAACCAATAAACCCTCTATCTCTTGCAAATTACTCTAGTGTTATCCAAGAGCACTTGGTGATTTATTTGTAATTTTGCATCTTCTTTTTCTTGTGACCATGATTTATGCAACTTTAATATTTCCTTTCATTGAATGAATAGAAAATGCCATCTAGATGTGCATGATTAAAGAATGCTTTGGAAGTAACTCAGTCTCTACATTTACCCTCTGTTCGGATGGAGAGAAAGGTGAGGGGGAAATAGAGAATATTATGCAGAAAAACTTCCATAAAAGGTAAAAAATCTTACTATTTTTGAAAGTTTTTCCTCTTAGTTTTCTTTCCCTTCTAATTTTCTCTCCGTCCAAACATAGGGTTAGGGAACGATTGTATACTGTGGGTAATGGAGAGAGGTAGATTGAAGAGTTGGGAGATAGAGAGAGAAGCTTCCAACATCCGAAGCTCTTCAATCTTCTACCCCTCATTTGCACCTTGTGCTAATAGGTTAGACATGAATGTTATTAGGCATTTAGAGGAAACCTTTACTATAGGATCGTTTGAATACAACTTTCAATTATGTTTTAATTGCTTATGAAACTGCATCAGAGCAGGTTTTTCATTGATTAGTTCCAAATGGTTATTTTCTTTTTGGCAGGGTCTTTTACCTATCAAGAGGTAAATAAATCCACTGAGACATCATTTTAATTAAATAATACTACCTCCTGGCCTTAATATAAAATCTACATAACTAATTTGAGTAGATTAAGGAAATTAGTTAAATTAGTCATTTGTTAAAAATATATGTTAGTTTCCCTAAAATACCCTCTTAAAACATTTGTATTGAAACTACCCCTTAATATAAACTCCCTGGACATATTGTGCAATCAATGGAGATAGTTTATGGACAAAATGTTAAATATGGGGGATATAATAGATTGAGGTCTTATATGTAGCGTCAAATCCAATATATGTAGCGTCAAATCTAACTTCTCAATTAGGTTTTATATTAAGGACCAAAGGTAATAATTAGAGAGAGGATCTCATGGTCTAATTGTAGAGTACTGAAGTTCAACTTCTTGAGAGACTTAAAACTTATCGAAATTGTCTCGATTTCAAGCTGTAAACTAAATGCCAAAAGAATTTGCAGTCATTTTTAGGATTTTGATTCTCTTCCATTTAATTTCTACATGCTTAACATTTTCTTTTTCTTCCTTTTTCCCAGAGAAACGCAGCATCAACTTACAACATATTGAATGAAGAAGGTCGTATTGTCGCTGCTGCACTTCTTCCATATGGAGTTACTTCATGAAGCCTTGATCTAAGTAATACTCAGTGGAAGAAGACGAATTGGGTCTCTGAAGTTCTAGTTGATTCATTGCTTTCAAGTTAGATTTTCTTTTGCCCCTTGAAGGCTTACCTCAAGGAATACATGACTAGTTATTTTTATGTGCTTTCACTAACCAATATATCTCCTTGTAGTCACTCAATAAATGCACAGATGAATTCTCACAGAACTAAGGAGTGTTAAACCTTGCATATAGGTCTCTGATTTTTTTTTTAAAAAAAAAAATTGGGGGAGAAAAAGAACTACCAAGATCTCTAAGCTTTCCTAGACGTAATGCAAGAAGGTTTATAACTTAGATTAATGAAAATATTCTTCAGTCGTTGGTAAAGATTTTTTTGTAGTTTTAGCTGGTAACTTGGGTTGGTTGGTGTGATTTAGTTGAAAAGACCAAAGTAAATTACATATTCTTGGTTAGTTTGTTTTTTCCCCCGGGTATAACCCATGTGCTCATTTTATTTTTTATAAAGGGTTTGAACTCACCCCCACTCTTAAGAAAGTCTTGAAAGGAAATGTCTTTGGTCAATTGAGCTATTATAATGCATCGACATGTCTTTTAGATTTTGCCAACAAGGCCTCAAGTGTTCATCAATTTCTTGTCCCGATCTTCCCGTCTCAATCCCGAGCAAATCGGGAGGGGAAAATCCCGTTCCGAAAATTTCGAGATCGAGAATGTGATTTCAGAATCGGGAAAAATTCGAGATCGGGAATGGGACTTCCCGATCCCGAATATATATATATATATATATATACATGTATGGTTTTTTAAAAATATTTAAGAAAATAAGACCAAATGTAAAATAAAATGTAGAAATCTCTAAAACCTTTAAAGTAATATCTATTCTTTTAATTTGTTTAGTTAATTTTGTTTATTATTTATTAAATAATTCTAATTTTTTGTTCTTGTCTTTATTCTTTTTGGAATCGACAACTTTAAACATGTATTGGACTAATTATATAATTGTATTAGACTTATTTTGTACAATATGATATTAGACAAATTATATATTTATACTAGACTCAAGGAAACACAACAAAAAATTCAATATAGAGATTTTTTTTTTGAAAAAAAGAAAATCCGGGATCGGGAAATTTTTGGGATCAAGATCGGGATTGGGAATGAAAATCATTCCCGAACCCTTCTCGGGATCGGGAATGGCATTTCCCGATCCCGTCCCGATCCCGAACACCCCTATTAACTATTGGTTAGCCAAGTTACCTGATTTTTGTTTTCAAAAATATTTTATAGACTTGATTAAAATTTTAATTTCAATTTTGGAAATACCAAATATTGTTATATATATTTAACATTTTTATGGGCCATTTAATCTTCATTTTTTTTGGGAAAATCCCTGTAAAATACGCTGGAAATAGGGAATTCCCTATTTGGTACATTGAAAACCCAAATCCTTGATTACTCCTGCGATAGGAATCAGGGATTTTAAGTTTCAGTGCAAATGACACAAATAGCCCTGGACAAAAGCCTGACAAGCTGCATGCGCGGGGAAGAAAAGAAGGCAGATGTGGAGTCATAAATGATTTTCCCAAATTTTTGTTCTGAGTGACCTTGAGCATTTTGAGCTTGTGCATTTGGACCGTGTGCTAGGGCAAAGTGAAGGGGGCGAAAACACTGAAGGCGGAGGGGACGAGGGAATTTCTGGTCACTGTCGATGGCGGAGTTCGGTCGCTGACGGTCAGGCGAGAGACGGTGGGGGGTTGTCGGCGAGCGAACGACAGGTTCTTCGGTGGGGGGCGTTGTCGGCCAGGAACGGGAGGTTCTTCGGTGGGATTCGGCTGCGGTGTTCGGCGGAATTGTAGGGACTTCGAATGATGGGTTCTTGGGTGAGGTTCTGAGGTGGTTTTCAAAGTTGAGAGTGGTGAGTTCGGTGAGAGGCTTGCGGCGACGTTGTGCAGAGTTTAAGCGTCGTCGACAATTGTAGGTGTGCGTGGAGATGGTCGATGGCAGTAAGTTGGCATTTTTTCAAATTTTTGCTTCATATAATAATTGGAAGATGCAATGTGAAAACATGTGCTTATTTGCTGTCATGTGTTGCCTTTTACTGTTTGTGATTGTCTCTAGTGGTGCTAGTTGCAATTGGTGAACAATAATGTGATGAACTTGTTTCCTGTCGTATATTGCCCTTTTCCCGCATTGAGAACATCCTGTATGTAATGGGTGAAGGGATTGTAATGACCTGAGTTTTCTATCAAATTCTTGATCTGTGTCTGTCTGATGTGTATATGGAGAGGGAAGTGGGAATGGGAAGTGTTTGACTCTTCGTTTGTTGTACAGTAACTACACCTAGTTAAAAAATAACAACTGTGGCATAATGTTTAACAAGTGTTTTTAAATATTGAGAAAGAAATGCCCAGGGGTAGTTGCGAGAGTACGAAGTTGGGGGCCATTAACAACTAAGGTTTCAACAATAACAACACCATGTAAGAAAATAACAACTGATCATCCTTGTTTAACAACAACTAATGTGGAAAACGAAAACATGGCCAGTGGAACTTGGGAGACTAACAAGTAGGGTGACAAGCACTAACTTAAGTTTCTATAGTAACATCTACATGTTTAAAAATAACAACTTGTCGTTCATGTTTAACAACTGTTGATGTGAAAAACCAAGAAATGGCAGAGAAACTTTTGACACTCACAAGTTGGGGGGCCAATTAACAACTTAAGATTCTATAGGTACAACACAACGTTAAGAAATAACACCAATCCATCCTTGTTTAACAACTTATGACTCGAAAAACCAAAACATGGCCAGTAAAACTTATGAGAATACAAGATGGGGGAAAATAACAAGTTCAGGCTTTACAGTAACGACACAACTATGAAAAATAACTTTTCGTTCTTGTTTGAGCTATGTGACGATGGGTTTCCTACTGTAGTTCCTTCGTTATTTATCGTTTTGCTCTACTGTTTTAGAAGTATATTTTTTGGGGGTTTGAGAGTGTTATGATGTTTAAATGTAGATTCTTGCCTGAATGATTTGCAAGGCTAGTGGCTCAAACCTCAGAGTCCACTTGAAGGTACTGATCTTCGATTGGTCCTTATCTCATTAACATTCTTTCAACGAATGTATTTAATTATTGTGGCATATTTATGGAGGGGTAGTTATTTTTTGTCATCCTTGATCAGTTCCAGCTTCATATTTTCAAATGATGTGTTTGTATGAATAATATGTGGAATGTGTGTCAATTGGTAATAGACACATCATTTTTGAACATTAGTTTCCTGAGAATGGAAGCTGTAATGTCTATGATGTTAGATAAATAATGGATATTTTTTTACCAATCAGTTATAGAGCTTGAACTTTGTATAACTCTGTTTTGCAGAAGAAGATGGTGGTTGAACAAGGGCAGGAGGGGGCTGAAGAGGGGTATAACAAAAGTGAAGAAGGGCATATGGTGGTTAAAGAAGGGAAAAAGGTGGTGGAGAAAGGGCAGAACTTAGACGAACAAGGGAAGAAGGTGTTGCATAAAAGGGAATACATGTAAGGCCTTAAACAATAGGTTGCAGTTGTTTAGAATTGAGTTTTTTAAAAAATTTAAGCCATAAAAATCTGACAAATGTGTTGTGCACAATGATTAGATCCTAAAAGCATGGAGAGCGTTGAGTGACCAAGAGAGGAAGGAATATCGTGAGAAGTCTAAATACACTGAGAAACCTAAGAAAGAAAGACAAGAGAAGAACAGTGCAAGGAGGAAAGTAGCTTTTATCACTCGTTGCTCAATCTGGCAATTCAAGCAATTAGTTGACTTCATAAATAAAGATGAAAGTTTAAAGGAAATGGTGAAGAAATTAGGATTCAGCAAGCTGCTAGAGGTTGGAGGTTGCAAGAAATTACCAAAAGATCTAATTGTGTTAATGCTCCGCTCATATGATCCAGCAACACGCCAATTCCGAATCAGGGGCAAGACACGTGAAATTTCTGCATTAGATGTGAAGCAATTACTTGGGCTTCCCCACTGTGGGGATGTGGTAAGGACTAAGGTGGATGATGACGACCCGGTTTATACAAAGTAACAGAGTGAATATTCAAAACGCCTATACAGTAACATTGTAGAGGCTATTGTAAACGGCAGTGACAATGAAAATTTTGAGTTCCTTTTTATGTTGTACACACTTAGAACCTTTCTAGCTCCCACTGCAAGCCCAAAGGTTAGTGAGCGGTTACTGAAGGTGATGGGGTTGGCAATGAAGGGATTTCAGAAATTTGATTGGGCGACCTTTATCATTAAGGACTTGTGGAAAGAGATGGAAGACTATGTAAGGGATGTGAGAAACAACCAGAGGGGCAACTCCAATGTCGATGGATGCATGTACTTATTGTTGGTATGTACTTAAATTTACTTATGTTATGGTACGCTTTAAGTGGCAAGTATTTAAGTTATTGTTATGCTATTTGTTTGGTAGATATATTTTGGTGA
The DNA here is from genome assembly GCA_963210345.1 of Inga oerstediana. Taxonomy (NCBI): domain Eukaryota; kingdom Viridiplantae; phylum Streptophyta; class Magnoliopsida; order Fabales; family Fabaceae; genus Inga; species Inga oerstediana. The sequence goes on along the minus strand of OY723401.1, from coordinate 61,221,057 downwards.
GCACTTTGCAATGATGCCAACTGAGAAACATGAGTATGTTGATGCTATTTACTACTGGACTGAGGATCGATTAAAAACCATGGTTAAGTTAGAGAGGGACAGCAACATGGGCATAATATTTGGAGCAAGGGCATCTAAAGTAAATGTTGCTGCAGAGGGAAACGTTGGAATTGATCATTTGAACCAAGTATTTGTTGATTTGTAAATGTTTGTATGCATTAATACAAATGTGTGTAACAAGTTTTGATTTAATTTTTTGCTTCAGGACCTGAAGGATATGTATAGACAGTTGACGAGTGTAATTGCAGAGGAGTTGATAAAGGTTCAAGTAATGAGAGGGGAACATAAAAAGGTTGGAAGAGGAGTGGACCAACAAGAGGATGTTGTCAATGTTGAAGAAGAAGAGAATGATAGAAAAAATGAGCGGCACTCACATGAAAGTTCTAAGGACTTAGATAGTCAAGGACAAGGAGCAGACATTGTGGAGGAGGAAGAGGTTACCAAGGATAATGTGTTATGAAGATCAACTAGGGTTAGAAGAGAAAAAAAAATTGAGTCCCCCTTTGTCATGCCTAAGGCCATATCACGAAAGAATATGGTAGTTGATGACAAGGAAAGATTTTTCACAATAATTTCTCAATATCCTCAACACATTGATGGCCAAAAGTGAGTGATTTATGTATGTTTCATGATGTACTTGTAAGGAAGAGGACGTGCAAAATTTTTCTTGCAACATTGTTGTATTGACTATTTATATAAAAAACTATTATAAGGAATTGGTTACATTGCAAGATGAATACGTCACTCGGGATAAGCTGTATTCTTTGGGTGGAATCCATAAGGTTAACAATCGGGTCAGTATTACCATGGCTTCAGGACTTTGTATTTTAAGTTTATAGGGACAACTTCAATATGTACTTGTGCATTTCAGGTGGTGTCCGTTGTTTGCAGGGCATTGATGGTAGATTTGAAACTACATGGACCAGTGAAAAGGCACATTTTTTATGCAGACTTTAGGGTACGCTGCAAATAAATTATGGGTATTCATATGTTAGCTTATTGGGTACTGATATAAATTTTGTTGTAGATGTAAATCATTGCTAAAGGAAAGAATTAAAGACCTTCAGATTACAAAGGGCAATTATTGCCTGATCGATTAGGCTACAATCTTACAGATTGTGATTTGCTGTTAGGGGCCTGTACTTGTCCGAGAACACTGGTTTTGTGTAAGCCTGGAACCAAAAACACGGAATTTCTATATTATGGACTCAATGAAACTTATTGTTGACACCACAAAGAAAGGGAAGAAAAATAGCGCCTTAGAAGATCCGCAATCATTGGCAGCAGAGATATGTGTAATGAACTTTATGCTTTAACATCGTTATGAACATTAGTAATTAAATTTCCCCGACTGAACCCAAGTATTTGGGTTTTTTTGTAGAGGGACAAATTTATTGATATAGTGGATTTCGTTAGTAACAATCGACATAGGAAGAAGCAACAGATAGACATTGTTCGTGCTCAAGTACCTCAGCAAAATAATCTGTAAGAATTGACTGTTGTATTTTGTGTATATGACTGGTGTATCCATTTCCTTATTTTTTTGCGTATATGACTGTTGTATGGATTTTGTAGCCTTGACTGCGGTGTTCACGTCTTGATTTGGTTGTTCCAATGGAGTCCATCTGCGGTACTTGATTACACAGAGGTATCTACAATAATTCATATGTATGTCGACTTTTGTCTGGTTTCGAAAGTACAATAAACTGAACTATTGCTGTTTGGGTCGTGTACAGGCTCAAGTCAAACAATACAGGAGGGACATTATATGGTGGCTGGTGAATCACCATCAAAATTCATCAAGACTCGATGCTCTGGATCTTCTATCCCGGCAGCCAATCAAACGTCAATGTTTGACACAATAGTTCTTTGCTTTATTTTAGACATCTACAGGGAAACTTTATGCAGTTGTTGTTTTTTGACCTGGGATGTGTCCTTTTGTAAGTTTCAATATTATTGTACTGCCCATGGTACATAATTGTAATGTAGATGAGTGTACATGCCATGAGACGTGTAATAACCCACTGTTAGGAAGTTCATATTTAACAACTTCAATTTCTTGTTTTACAACTTTCTGATCTTGTTTGCCAACTTACGTATCTTAACAAGGAGCGTTTCTATATTATCAACTGTATGTAATTTTTTAACAACTATGTTATCTTGTTTGACAACTTAGGAAATTGGAACACTATACATGTCGCCTGTAACGTGCTGCTCTTTTTGACATCTGACTTGACTTTTTTGACAACTAACCAAATTGAGAACTTCTAACTGATTTATACCTTTGAAGACAACTGCAGGTGCCAATAACAACTTGGGTTTCACAATTAACAACTATACCTTTGCATTAACAACTTTCGCTTGTTGTAAACCAACTCAAAAAGTTCAAAAAAGGGCATGTTGAGGGTAGTTTCGAATAGCAAAAAGTGGGGTACCATTAGCAACAGTAGTTTCATCATTAACAAATACGCACACATTTTTTACAACTTTCTTATCTTCTTTGACAACCTTCGTATCTTCTTTAACAACTACACACTCATTTTTCACAACTTTGTTATCTTCTTTGACCTCTGAAAAAAGAGTTGAAATAACAACTTCAACTTCACTATTAACAACTACGCTTCCATTATTAACAACTGTAGTATCTTGTTAAACAACTTCAAGAGTTTAGAAAAGTTCAAAAAATTTACATTAGTATCAACAAGTTTACTTCAAAATATTGCAGTTCCTTATATCTGCAAAATGCTTACTTCAAAAGCTGATTTTTGCCAAATTCAGTTTGGATTTGGATTTGTGCATTTCCGTATAGTATGCCCCACTTCATGGCATCTTGTACAATGGTAAATCTTCTTATTCTGGAATTGTGATTCACGCCTACTGGTTCTTGGTCTTCCAGCAGGCCTAGTTGTCCTAAGTAACAGCAACAATGTCTGAGCAAACAGATGACCCAGCATATAGTTGTTTGGGTCTGGCTTGTCGATAGTCACTACTGGAGTCATGGAACGCTTATAAATCATTTGTTGGGCTGTTTTTTTTAGCATCCTTCCACATAGTCATAGACATTGCCATGTGTTAGAGTAGGCGTTTCACCCAAGAGGGGGGGTGAATTGGGTGATACTAAAAATTTCATTGCAAATATAAAACTTGACGGTGAAATTGAAACAGTAAAGAGTAAAGAGAAATATCACCTAAGTGTACACCGGGAGTTATACTGGTTCGGCCACAACCACTTTGACCTACGTCCAGTCCTCAGAGCTTCTTTGAGAGTTTCACTATAACTTCCAAGATTCAGTGGGTACTTCGCACCTCAGTACAAGCAAGTTCCTTCACCTAGACACTCGCTCCCCCTTACAAGTTGTAATCCAATTCCAACTCAAGGTTCCACAACCTTAAGTTATCTCAATAACAAATATTGAGTTTAAATGAAATATCTCTCTCACAGAGTGAATAAGAATCACTGAAGTACAGAATTACTAAAATGAGTAAAAACAGAGTAATAAACTTGATGATATGTTCGTGTGTGTTCTTGTTGTTGTATCTCTGTTTGGATGTTCCCATTTATATAGATATGTTGGTGATGACCGTTGGAACATTTTCTTCTCGTCCGTTGGAGAGTGCGTAGCCACTGTTGACTTTTCCATTATTTGAAAAATATCCGTTGGCGGTAGGTGGCATTTGAACTTCACATTTGACTTTCCTTATTTGATAAGATTTCTTTATTGTTTATCTGTAAATATGCTAAAAATACTAATACAAGAAAGGTTAATCATATAGGAAACAAATCAATGAACGTTTGAATGATTTCTAAGTTTCTGGGTTTACATACTCGAGTAGCTACTCGAGTATTCATTAAAGTTTACTCGAGTACATACTCGAGTATCATCAGAAAAACTTTGATGAACTGCAAGTCAACAAACAAATATAAGATTACTCGGGTAGTGCATGGAATAAACAAAATATCAAACCTTTGGAAATGCATGTTTACTCGGGTACCTACTCGAGTAATGCACTCTTTTCTTCATAGGTTACTCAGGTACCAACTCGAGTAAACCTTCAAATAAACTTTTGGTTACTCGATGCTTTACTCCAGTAATATTGGCAGGATTTCAAGGCCGAGAGCACTTCAAGCTTGATTACCTTGTTACTCGAGTACATACTCGAGTAAACTCAATTTATGTGCATAGCTTACCCAGGTAATGACTTGAGGTTTTTCTTCAAAAATAATTCTACATACTCGAGTACTTACTCGAGTAATCCACTTTAAATGAGTCATTGAATACCTGCATACTTGAGTAATGCCTCGAGTGAAGTGTAATAAAAATAGATCAAGTTATTCGAGTACTACCTTCAGGTTTTTGCTTACCACAGTGAGTTACTCGAGTAGCTCCTCGAGTAACGTTGGCAGGGTTGAAAATGCCGAGAGCAACATATTTCTTGAAACAGGGGACTCGAGTACATACTCGAGTATCATTGGCAGGCCGAGAGCAACTGGAAGACTTTTACATGGTTACTCGAGTAGCTATTCGAGTAACGTTGGCAGGCCGAGAGCAACTCCAAGTGATTTACCTGATTACTTAAGTAGCTACTCGAGTAACGTTGGCAGGCCGAGAGCAACTTGAAATCATTTACACTATTACTCGAGTAACGTTGGCAGGTTACTCGAAGGTGTCTCTGATTACTTCAAGTTTCTGTTCCTTTACTCGAGTAATGCCTTAGAAAACTTGCTTCTGATCAAGTTTTTCAGCTTTTTCTCTTGGCCTTTCTTCATTACTCTAATACTTACTTCAAGTGATGCTTTTCCCTGTTATTACTTTGTTCAAACTTATTTATTAATCAAATCTTTTTCATAATATTTTTTGTTATCATCAAAACATGAGATCTAACATTCTCCCCCTTTTTGATGATGACAAAACTTGGTGATTTTGAACAGGGTTTTTGAAATTGAATTCTCAATTAAATACTTCTTGTATTCAAAGATTATTTTGAAAAACTTATTAAGTTTAGATTCAAAGTGTAAAGTGAATGAAATCATAATATACACCTTGCATACACAACAAACTCATTAGTCCAACAATTTATCATAATTTAAAACTTAAATGGACATGAAATGAAATCATAACTTAAATTAACTTGCATTAAACTTAAGCTGCATTACAAGATGACAAGATGAAAAACTTAAAATTCAAAAGACTTTCTGAAAATTCAAAAGCTCCCTAAAACCCATATACATCCATATACCCAAAAATAAAACATAGACATTTCACAAAATCACACTCAAGCTCTTCTCCCCCTTTTGTCTTCATCAATCAAGTGGAGGACTAGAAGGCTTGATCATGGAGATAGGCTACACTGGAAGAACCATAGAGTCATCTGAACCAGAAGAGTCAAATGAGCTAGAAGAGACTGGTTCTGGAAGATTAACTGGAGGGATATGGATATCATCTCTGGGAGGAATAGAGGGAGACTGGTAGACGATCATAGTAGTGGTCTCAACCTCTGGAGTGGTCTCAACCTCTGGAGTATGATGATCAGAGGATGAGGACGGAGATATTTCCTCAGTATAGGTAGGAGATGGAATAGGTTTAGGAGCGGGTTCAATATGAGGTTTAGGTGGTGAATCATCAATGATGATGTGAATGGTCTCATTTGTTTTAGGGTTATCCACTGAGTATAAGATATCTTTGGGTTGTGGCTCAGGTGGACTAGAGACCGAAGGGATAGAAGGCTCAGCCTCAGAGTGAGGAATATCAGAAGGAGTGTTCTCTGGAGGTGGTGGTGGTGCAGAAGATGGTATATGCTCTGGAAAAGAAGAGGATGGACCGGCAGAAGGTCCGGGACCCAAGGAGTCCAGTCGTGCCAGAATCAATCTCAATGTCTCACCCTGGGCACGTTGCTCAGCTAGCAACTCCTCGTGCCTCTTATCCATCTTTTCTACCAACTCCGCCATCTTGTAATTCATGTGGGTTATTAGTTCAGCATTTGTGTTGGCAATATCCACATGGAATCCTCTCAGCATATTTTCCATGAAGTGCTGGAGTGTGGCATTAAGAAAAGAGGGTGATGATGTAGTGGCAGCTGGAGCCGATGACTGAGTGTCATCCATCTTGCTAGTCTTAGTCTCAGTCTTCTTCTTTTTCTTTGATCCAGACTCCAGAGGACCCTTGAGAGGTATGTCAATGTTGAGCTTGCCAATCTGATTTTTCCTAACCGGAGTAATCCTCTCAATAGGTTCCTTGTTCTCCAGATACCATATCTTATTCTCCTTTAGAATAAGTGACACAACCTGAGGATATGGCATCGGTGTGGCAGCCTTCCCATCCACCCTGTACCTCTTCATCTCGGAGAAAATGTACTCCCCCAAATCTTTTTGTTCCTTCAGGAGAAGTGAAGCAAACCATCTAAAGTCCTTATCTGAGAAATGGGTATAGTTGTTGGCCTTCTTCACAAGGGATCTAGAGTAGATGTACCATAGAACCCTGTGATGATCACACATATCACTCGGTTTGAAATTTAAAGGGCCAACAAGCTCACCAGGTTTAAGGACAGAAAATATTTGGTTTGGGTCAAGTTGGGAGTAAATGTCATCTGGGGGGTTCTCTATCCTTAACCACATGTTTATCCTAGAGGGTGAAATGAGAATCTTTTGGCCTCTCACAGTGGTGGTCATCTCTTCCTCAGCTGAGGTCCTATTTGGTTCATCTAGGATCTCAAGGTTGCAATAAAAATGTGATCACTTTTATGCAAAAAGGTAATCTAATTGAAAGCCAAGGCATAAAAGGTTCTAAATAGGAACTGAGATCATGCTTCAATACCTCCTGAAGTAACTTAAGGTCCACATAGTGTGTCTTATACACTTTCCTCCTGAAGAATTAAGTGAGATACTTTGGGGACTCCTCCAGTTTGTTGACATTGAACCCTTTTGGAGGGTTGGTGATCTCCTCTTCTGGCAATTTAGACTTCTTTGAAAATTGCCCCTTCTCCATTTGATCTAAAATGCTAGCCATTGCCTTAGCCACATTCTTATCATATTTGGGCTTTTTAGAAGGCTTTGGTGTGAAAGAGGGAGTAGAGGAATCAGAGGGTATAGGAGAGGGAGACTTTGCACTTTTGCCTCTCCCAGTAGAGGTGCTCTTTTTGGATTGAGCCCTTGTAACTATAGGCTCTTTGATCACAACCCCTTTTGGTTTCGGTTGAGATTGGATTTTGGCTTTTTATCTAGGGGTAAGTTTCCTTCTCTTTGTGGGAGGAGAAGAAAGAGGGTCAGAAAGTCGTTGGGATTTAGAGGAATCTGTGGGAGTAAGGTTTTTGGTTCTAACCATTTTGAATCAGTGAAAGTAGAGAATCTCAGAAAAACAGAGCCAAGAGTCGCGAGATAGGGCACAGAGAATCTGAGCAGAATAGGAAGTTTCTGGGGTTGAAATCTGTTGGGTTTTGACGGAAATAATGCAAGGAATCGATTGTGAAAAGTTTCTGTGAGAGAGTAGAGTGATTTACTCGAGGAGATTTTGTGGAAATGACCGAGTTTGCGACAGATAAAGACCTAAAACCCGACATTACTTGAGGCCTTACTCGAGTAAACTTCATGTTTACTCGAGTCCTTACTCGAGTGATCATATAGAAAATCTCTAAAATAATTCATTTAAATTGCGTACCTGGCATGAATAATATTGTAATTATCCATGTATGTTCCCTCGATCATTTATAACCAATTTTGAGCAGATTTGAGTCGTTTTTCATCAATTTGAAAATCTGGACTTGTCCTTACTCGAGTAAACTTCAAGTTTACTCGAGGCTCGCCTCAGGTAACTTATCTTTTCAACTTCTGACTGTTCATTTCTTAGCAACTGAACCGTTTGCTTTAAATTCCAGGTAACTTGATCCGTTACTTCCAGTTTTGGAAGACCATTACTCGAGTAGTTACTCGAGTAAAGTGCTTATTGACTTCAAGTTGTTCCTCGGGTAATGGTTCACCGTCAATCATTACTTCAACTTGGTACTCCAGTAAATATGTCCTCTGATAACCTCTGTTTTTGTTTTTCAAAACAGAGTTTCAACCTTCCTGTAAAACAAGTTTCTATATACTCCGATGCTTAAATTAATAATCATCAAAACATTATCAAACGACTTCATCTAATATTATGAGAAATTGAAATAACTTACAACTCATTGGGATTTACCATTCTCAATTCTCTTCTAATATATAGAAATTGATCTTTTGCAAGGGGTTTTATGAAGATATCAGCTAGTTGAAGATGAGTAGGAATGAATATCACTTTCACATCTTTCTTTTGGACATGATCTCTGATGAAGTGATGTCTGACATCGATATGCTTGGTTCTAGAATGTTGAACTGGATTTTTCGCCAGGCTTATTATACTGGTATTGTCACAATAGATTGGTATTTCTTTGAGATAAATACCAAGATCTTGTAGTTGTTGATTTAACCATATCACTTGTGCACAACAACTTGAGACTGCAACATATTCGGCTTCCGTTGACGAAAGAGACACTGTATTTTGTTTCTTGCTAAACCATGATACAAGAGATCCTCCAAGAAATTGTCCTTGTCCGCTAGTACTCTTTCTGTCTGTCTTGTATCCTCTATGATCAGAATCTGAATATGCAACAAGATATTCACTTCTTCCTTTGGGATACCACAGACCCAATTCGGGTGTGTCAGCAAGGTATCTAAACATTCGTTTGATCGTTTCAGCATGTGATTCCTTTGGTGCTGATTGATATCTTGCACATATACCAACACTAAATTGGATGTCTAGTCTGCTTGCTGTAAGATAGAGTAATGATCCAATCATTCCTCTATATTTTGTGATGTTATAGTCTTTCCCTTTGACATCAGCATCAAGCAACATAGTTGAACTCATAGGCGTGTCCGTGCCATTTGCTTCATCCATTCCATACTTCTTCAATAACTCTTTCAAATACTTTGTTTGAGATATGAAGATTCCATTCTTTCTTTGTTTGATTTGCAAACCAAAAAAGAAATTCAATTCTCCCATCATTGACATTTCAAATTCTCCCTGCATTATCTTAGAAAATTCCTTACACAGAGATTTATTAGTAGCACCGAAAACAATGTCATCAACATATATTTGAACAATTAAAATATCATCATGTTTTCATTTTATAAAAAGTGTTGTATTAACTTTTCCTCGTATAAAACCTTGATCAATAAGAAACTTACTGAGCCTTTCATACCAGGCTCTAGGAGCTTGTTTTAAACCATATAAAGCCTTTTTGAGTTTGAAAACATGGTCAAGTTTAGTAACATCCTCAAAACCTGGAGGTTGTTCTACATATACTTCTTCCATGATGTAACCATTTAGAAATGCACTCTTTACATCCATTTGATAGAGTTTGAATCCTTTGATGCATGCAAAGGCTAAGAGTACGTGTATAGCTTCCAATTTAGCCACTGGAGCATACGTTTCCTTATAATCAATCCCTTCTTCCTGATTATAGCCTTTGGCCACCAACTTTGCCTTATTTCTGACAATAATTGCGGATTCATCAAGTTTGTTCTTGAATATCCATTTAGTTCCAATGATCGGATGATCTTTGGGTCGGGGTACCAAATCCCAAACTTGATTTCTCTCAAATTGATTTAGTTCTTCTTGCATTGCTATAACCCAATCATTGTCTGATAGGGCTTCATCAATGTTAGAAGGTTCAATCTCATAAATGAATGCAGAAAAACTTACTTCATTGAAAATTCTATTTCTAGTTTTGATCCCTTCATTCACATCTCCTATGACTTTATCTAAGGGATGACTTTTATTGTATTTCCAGGCTTTAGGTTGACCTAGTGATTGCTCTTCTTCCTTAGTTTCATCAACTTCTGGAATAAGAGACTTAGAAATAGATTGACCATTTTCTTGATTTAAAAAAACTTCCTGTTCTTCATCAATGGTTTTGTTAGAGGATTCAAATTCATCAAATACAATATGAATTGATTCTTCAACAACACATGTTCTTTTATTGAAAACTCTATATGATTTACTTCGGTTAGAATATCCTAGGAAAATTCCTTCATCAGTTTTAGAATCAAATTTTCCTAAGTTATCTTTACCATTATTATGAATGAAACACTTACAACCGAAGATGTGTAGATGAGCAATGTTTAGCTTTCTTCCTTTGTACAGCTCGTATGGTGTCTTTCCAAGTTTTGTTCTGATATATGCTCTATTTAAAATGTAGCATGCTGTACTCATAGCATCAGCCCAGAAAACTTGAGACACGTTCTTTTCATTTAACATTACTCTAGCCATTTCAGTAAGCACTCTATTCTTGCGTTCCACAACTCCATTTTGTTGAGGCGTCCTTGGAGCAGAGAAATTGTGATCAATGCCATTAGTATCACAATATTCTTCAAAGGCTTGATTCTCAAATTCTCCACCATGATCAGTCCTAATACCTGCAATGGACATACTTTTCTTATTTTGCATTTTCTTGGCAAAAACAATAAATTCTTCAAAGGTTTCATCTTTTGATGATAGAAAAATAACCCATGTAAATCTGGAGAAATCATCAACAATGACCAATGAATATAAGTTACCACCAAAACTCTTTACTCTTGCTGGGCCAACTAAATCCATATGCAATAATTGTAGTGGTCTATTTGTTGAAATCTCATTTTTCAAATTGAAAGATGATTTAGTTTGTTTACCCTTTTGACATACGTCACAAATCAAGTCATTTTTGAAAGATACTTTGGGTAATCCAAGAACTAAATCCTTTTTGAGTTGTTTGCCTAATTGATGCATATTGACATGAGCCAATCTCTTATGCCATAGCCAACTTTCATCAGCATTACTCAGAAAATAGTTTTCAGATTCATTTCTACTAATATCTAGAGTATAGCAGTTACCTTCCCTTTTTACTCTGAACTTAGCCTTGATATTCTTCTTATCAAGCTGTAAGTCATTCTTGTTGATAATTAAGCATTCTTCTGAGTCAAATATTACCCAGTTGTCTTTATCTGCACTTTGACTTATGCTCAGCAAATTGTGAAACAAGCCTTCAATATAATATACATCTTTGACTTGTATTCCTTTGTCTTTTTTGATTTCACCAATTCCTGCTATCCTTCCGGATTGATTTCCTCCAAATTTTACCTTTCCACCTTCCTTAGGTTGTAATGTGGTAAAACTTTCGAAATCTCCGGTCATATGTCTAGAGCATCCACTATCTATGTACCACTTGCTATTTTTGGATGCTTTGAGACATACCTGCAATCAAATGACTAAGTCTTAGGTACTCATATCTTTTTGGGTCCTTTTGGGTTAGTACAAATAATTTTTTGAACATATGAGCCTTTAGGTACCCATTTGTAGGTTCCTATTGTTCCTTTCTTCTTATGAATGCATGAAGAAGTATAATGGCCTTTTCTATTACAGAAGTTACAAAATGCAAAAGGATTTGATGTATGCACAGAATGCTGGAAATAATTCAAATATGACTTACCTCCTGCTTTCTTTCTACCTTTCCTTCTATCTGATTTTGGATCATATCCAATTCCAGATCGGTCATTTACAAATCGTTGAGCTTTTAAAATAACATTTAGCATCTCACTTCCTTGTGTAAATTTTTCAAGATTTTTTGTGAGATCAATGTTTTTCTTTTTCAAAGAAAAACAATTTTCACAATCCTTTTCTGAACGTTCTTTAAGCTCAATTTCAAGAGCTTTGTTTTTCTTTTTGAAAACAACCAATTCTTTAACTACTTTGATGAATTCAGATTGTAAAGCATTATATTCAGAAAGTAATTTATCATAGGTAGGTTCAGAATCATTTACCTCTTCTTATGTTTCTTCTTGAGCAATAAGACATATATTTGCTACTTCTTCTTCATCACTTTCTTCGTCAGAGGAACTATCACCCCATATAGCAGATACAAAGGCCTTCTTTTTATTGAAAAGTTTACCTTTTCTCTTTTCTTTGCTCTTTTGATTCAGCTCTGGACATTCTGACTTAATATGTCCTGGTTTTCCACATTCATAGCATATGATATGATCTTTGCTACTAGTTCCTCCTTTCTGAAAGTGTTTGAATCCTTGACCTTTCTTGTAAAATTTTCTGAATCGTTTTATGATTAAGCCCATTTCATCATCATCAAATTCCTCATCTTCATCTTGATTTTCTTCCTTTGCTTTTAGTGCTAGACCTTTCTTTTTCTTGTCACCAATGTCATCTAGTTCCCGTTTGAACTTTAGTTTGCTTTCTTATTCAGAAAGACATCCAAATAGAGAAGCAACTGATCTCATTGATTCTCCTTTTGCTTCTTCTATTGCAGTGACTTTGGCCTCCCATTCTTTAGAAAGAATATTCAAAATCTTTCGTACTTGGGTATGCTGATCATAGACTTTCCCAAGAGCTGCAAGTTGATTAACAAGATTGTTAGAGCAAGTGTTTCACCCAAGAGGGGGGTGAATTGGGTGATACTAAAATTTCTTCAGAAATGTAAAACCTTGACAATGAAATTAAAGCAGGAAGGAATAAGAAGAAATATCACCGAAGTGTACACCGGAAGTTATATTGGTTCGGTCACAACCACTTTGACCTACGTCCAGTCCTCAGAGCTTCTCTGAGAGTTTCACTATAACTTCTAAGATTCAGTGGGTTCTTGGCACCTTAGTACAAGCAAGTTCCTTCGCCTGGACACTCGCTCCCCCTTACAAGTTGTAATCCAATCCCAACTCAAGGTTCCACAACCTTAAGTTATCTCAATAACAAATATTGAGTTTGAATGAAATATCTCTCTTACAGAGTGAATAAGAATCACTGAAGCATAGAAATATAATTACAACGTGAAAACATAGCAATGAACTTAATGATTCGTTTGTATGTGTTCTTGTTGTTCTTTCTCTGTTTGGATGTTCCCATATATATAGATATGTTAGTGAAGACCGTTGGAACATTTCTTTCATCCGTTGGAGAGTGCGCAGCCACTATTGACTTTTCAGTTTTTGAAAAATATCCGTTGGCGGTGGTTGGCATTTAAACATTTCATTTGACTTCCATTACTTGATAAGATTTCTTCATTGTTTATCTGTAAATAGACTAAGAATACTAATACAATGAAAGATTAATCATATAGGAAACAAATCAATGAACGTTTGAATAATTTTTGGATTTCTGGGTTTGCTTACTCGAGTAGCTACTCGAGTATTCTTTGAAGTTTACTCGAGTACTTACTCGAGTATCATCGGGAAATCTTTGATCAACTACAAGTCAACAGACAAATTTAAGATTACTTTGGTGGCGCATGGAATAACCAATTTTCAAATCTTTGGAAATGAATGTTTACTCGGGTACCTACTCGAGTAATACACTCACAACTTTATGAGTTACTCGGGTACCAACTCGGGTAAACCTTCAAATAAACTTTTGGTTACTCGATGCTTTACTCCAGTAATGTTGGCAAGATTTCAAGGCCGAGAGCACATCAAGTTAGATTACCTTGTTACTCGAGTAAACTTACTTTTTAGGCACAACGTACTCGGGTAATGACTTGAAGTTTTCCTTGAAAATAACTCTGCATACTTGGGTACCTACTCGAGGAATCCACTAAAAATAGAACATTGAATACTTGCATACTAGAGTAGTTACTCGAGGAAAATGAGATAAAATTATATCAAGTTAATCGGGTACCAACTTCAAGTTTATCCTTACCATACTGAGTTACTCGAGTAGCTCCTCGAGTAACATTGGCAATAGTACAAAATGCCGAGAGCACCATATTTTGTGAAATAGAGTAACTCGAGTACCTACTCGAGTAACATTGGCAGGCCGAGAGTAGCTTGAAAATTTTCACATGGTTACTCGAGTACCTACTCGAGTAATATTGGCAGGCCGAGAGCAACTCCAAGTTTTTACCTGGTTATCCGAGTACCTACTCGAGTAACATTAACAGGCCGAGAGCAACTTGAAAATACTTACACTATTACTTGAGTACTTACTCAAGTAACGTTGGCAGGTTACTGGAAGGTGCCTTTGGTTACTTCAAGTTTTGTCTCATTACTCGAGTACGTACTCGAGTAATGCCTTAGAGAAATTGCTCCTGCTTAAGTTTCTCAGCATTTTTCTCTTGGTCTTTCCTTATTACTTCAATGCTTACTTCAAGTGATGTTTATTCCTGTTATTACTTTGTTCAAACTTATTTATTAATCAATTCTTTTTCATACCATTCTTTTGTTATTATCAAAACATGAGATCTAACTTTCTCCCCCTTTTTGATGATGACAAAACTTGGTGATTTTGAACATGGTTTTTAAATTAAATTTTTAATTTAGATATGTCTTATTAAGTCTAGATTCATAGCATACACCTTGCATACACAACAACTTCATTAGTCCAACAAAGTATTATAATTTAAAGCTTAAATAGACTTAAAATGAAATCATAACTTAAGCACACTTGCATTAAACTTAAATTTTGCATATTACAAGATAATAAGTTCAAAAACTAACAAGTTCCAAAATGCTCCCTAAAACCCATATACACCCAAATACCCAAAATAAGCTCAGACACTTCCACAAAATCACTCTCAAGCTCTTCTCCCCATTTTTGGCATCATCAATCAAGTGGAGGACTAGAAGGCTTGACCATAGATATAGGCTTCATAGGAAGCATTAAACCATCATCTGAACTGGATGAGTCAAAGGAGCTGGAAGTGGCTGGTTCAGGCAGATTAACTGGAGGGATATGGATGTCATCGCTGGGAGGAATAGGAGAGGGTTGGAAGACAACCATAGTAGTCTCAGCCTCTGGAGGGGTATCCATCACTGGAGTGAGATGTTCAGAGGAGGAAAAGGGAGATATTTCCTCAGTTTGGGTAGGTGATGGATTCGGTTTAGGAGCGGTTTCTAGCTGAGGTTTTGGAGGAGAATCATCAATAACGATATGTATGGTCTCATTGGTATCTGGGTTGTCCATTGTATATAGAATGTCTTTGGCTTGAGATTCAGGTGGACTAGATACCAGAGGGGTAGATGGTTCATCCTCAATTATAGGAGTGTCAGAAGGAGGGTTCATTGGAGGTGGTGGTGCAGAAGAAGATGGACCGGCAGAAGGTCTGGGACCTAAAGAGTCTAGTCGTGCCAGAATTAATCTCAAAATCTCACCCTGGGCACGTTGCTCAGCTAGCAACTCCTCATGCCTCTTGTCCATTTTCTCCACCAACTCTCCCATCTTGGTATTCATGTGGGTTATCAGTTCTGCATTCGTGTTGGCGATATCCACATGAAAACCTCTCAGCATATTTTCCAAAACGTGCTGGAGAGTGGCATTGAGGAAGGATGGCGATAATGTGGTGGTAGCTGGAGCCGATGACTGAGTGTCATCTATCTTGCTAGTCTATGCCTCAGTGGTCTTCCTCTTTTTCTTTGACCCAGACTCCAGAGGGCCTTTGAGAGGGATTTCAATGTTTAATTTCCCAATCTAGTTTCTCCCAACCGGAGTCAACCTCTCAATGGGCTCCTTGCTATCCAAATACCATATCTTATTCTCTTTCAGAATAAGTGATACAATTTGAGGATATGGCATTGGTGTTGTAGCCTTTCCATCCACCCTGTATCTCTTCATCTCAGAGAAGATATACTCTCCTAAATCCTTCTGTTCCTTCAAGAGTAGTGAAGCAAACCATCTAAAGTTCCTATCAGAGAAGTGTGTATAATTGTTGGCCTTGTTTACTAGGGACCTAGAGTAAATGTACCATAGGACCCTGTGATGATCACACATATCACTAGGCTTGAAATTTAGAGGGCCAACTAACTCTCCGGGCTTAAGGATAGTGAAGATTTGGTTTGGCTCAAGTTGGGAGTAAACATCATCTGGTGGATTCTCTATCCCTAACCACAAGTTAATCCTAGAGGGTGATATAAGAATCTTTTGGCCTCTAACTGTGGTAGACATTTCTTCCTCGGCTGAGGTTCTGTTTGGCTCATCTATAATCTCTAGATTACAGTAAAAGTATGTGATCACTTTAGTACAGAATGGTAATATAATAGATAGCCATGGCATGAAAGGATCTAAATAAGGACTAAGATCATGCTTCACTACCTCTTGAAGTAATCTGAGATCCACATAGTGTGTTTTACACACCTTCCTCCTGGAGAACTGAGACAGATACTTCAGAGATTCCACCAATTTGCTGACATTGAATCCCTTCGGTGGGTTGGTGATCTCTTCTTTCGGCACTTTGGACTTCTTGGAAGATTGTCCCTTCTCCATTTGATCAATGATGTTTGCCATAGCTGCAGCCACATTCCTATCATATTTAGGCTTTTTAGGCGGCTTTGGAGTGAAAGAAGGGGTAGAGGAATCAGAGGGAGTAGGTGTGGAAGTTTTGGTACTCTTGCCTTTCCCAGTTGAAGTACTTTTTTTGGATTGAGCCCTTGTAGTAATAGGCTCTTTAATCACTACTCCTTTGGGTTTCGATTGAGATAGAGGTTGAGTATGAATTTTGGCTTTTGATCTCGGTGTAAGTTTTCTTCTCTTTTTGGGAGGAGAAGAAAGAGGATCAGAGTGTTGTTGGGATTCAGAGGAGTCTATGGGAGTAAGGTTTTTAGTTCTCATCTTTCTGAAAGATTGAAAACTGAAATTTTCAGAAAAAGCAGAGATACAGACGCGAGATAGGGCACTGAGATTCTGAGTAAAATAGGAAGTTTCTAGGAATGAAATCTGTTGGGTTTTGACGGTAATGAGGTAAAGAATCACTTGTGAAAAGTTTTTGTGAGAGAGTATAGTGATTTACTCGAGGAGATTTTGTGGAAATGACCGAGTTTGTGACAGATAAAGACCTAGAACCCGACGTTACTCGAGGCCTTACTCGAGTAACCTTCAAGATTACTGAGGCCTTCCTCGGGTGTTCATACAAAAAAATTCTAAAATAATTCATTTAAATTGCGTACCTGGCATGAATAATGTAGTAATTATCTATGGATGTTCCCTCGATCATTTATAACCAATTTTGAGCAGATTTAAGTCATTTTGCATTAATTTGAGAATCTGGACTCCGACATTACTCGAGGCCTTACTCGAGTAAGCTTCAAGTTTACTCGAGGCTCGCCTCGGGTAACCTGTCTTTTCAACTTTAGACCCTTCATTTCTTTGTAACTGAACCGTTAGATTTAAATTTCAAGTAGCTTAATCCATTACTTCCAGTTTTGGGGGACATTACTCGAGTACATACTCGAGTAAAGTGTTACTTTACTTCAAGTTGTTCCTCGGGTATTGCTTCTCCGTTAGTCATTACTTCAAGTTGATACTCCAGTAATGGTGTCCTCTGATAATCTCTGTTTTTGTTTCTCAAAACAGAGTTTCAAACTCCCTGCAAAACAAGTTTCTATATACTCTGATGCTTAAGTTAGTGATCATCAAAACATTATCAGGTGACTTCATCTAATATTATGAAAAGCTTAAATAACTTATAACTCATTGGGATTTACCATTCCCAATTCTCTTCTAATGTATAGAAATTGATCTTTTGCAAGAGGTTTTGTGAAGATATCTGCTAGTTGAAGATGAGTAGGAATGAATATCACTTTCACATCTTTCTTTTGAACATGATCTCTGATGAAGTGATGTCTGACATCGATATGCTTGGTTCTAGAGTGTTGAACTGGATTCTTTGCCAAGCTTATCATACTGGTATTGTCACAATAGATTGATATTTCTTTGAGATAAATACCAAGATCTTGTAGTTGTTGTTTTAACCATATTACTTGAGCACAACAACTTGAGACTGCAACATATTCAGCTTCCGTTGACGAAAGAGACACTGTATTTTGTTTCTTGCTAAACCATGATACAAGTGATCCTCCAAGAAATTGTCCTTGTCCGCTAGTGCTCTTTCTATCTATTTTGTATCCTCCATGATCAGAATCTGAATATGCAACAAGATATTCACTTATTCCTTTGGGATACCACAGACCCAATTCGGGTGTGTCAGTAAGGTATCTAAAGATTCGTTTGACCGTTTCAGCATGTGATTCCTTTGGTGCTGATTGATATCTTGCACATATGCCAACACTAAATTGGATGTCTGGTCTACTTGCCATGAGATAGAGTAATGATCCAATCATTCCTCTATATTTTGTGATGTTATAGTCTTTCCCTTTGACATCAGCATCAAGTAACGTAGTTGAGCTCATAGGTGTGTCAGTGCCATTTGCTTCATCCATTCCATACTTCTTCAATAGCTCTTTCAAATACTTTGTTTGAGATATGAAGATTCCATTCTTTCTTTGTTTGATTTGCAAACCAAGAAAGAAATTCAATTCTCCCATCATTGACATCTCAAACTTTCCCTGCATTATCTCAGAAAATTCCTTACACAGAGATTCGTTAGTAGCACCGAAAACAATGTCATCAACATATATTTGAACAATTAAAATATCATCATGTTTTCATTTTATAAAAAGTGTTGTATCAACTTTTCCTCATACAAAACCTTGATCAATAAGAAACTTACTGAGCCTTTCATACCAGGCTCTAGGAGCTTGTTTTAAACCATATAAAGCCTTTTTGAGTTTGAAAACATGGTCAGGTTTAGTAACATCCTCAAAACCTGGAGGTTGTTCTACATACACTTCTTCCATGATGTAACCATTTAAAAATGCACTCTTTACATCCATTTGATAGAGTTTGAATCCTTTGATGCATGAAAAGGCTAAAAGTACACATATAGCTTCCAATCTAGCCATTGGAGCATACGTTTCCTCATAATTAATCCCTTCTTCCTGATTATAGCCTTTGGCCACCAATCTTGCCTTGTTTCTGACAATAATTGCGGATTCATCAAGTTTGTTCTTGAATACCCATTTAGTACCAATGATCAAATGATCCTTGGGTCGGGGTACCAAATCCCAAACTTGATTTCTTTCAAATTGATTTAGTTCTTCTTGTATTGCTATAAACCAATCATTGTCTGATAGGGCTTCATCAATGTTAGAAGGTTCAATCTCATAAATGAATGCATAAAAACTTACTTCATTGAAAATTCTATTTCTAGTTTTGATCCCTTCATTCATATCTCCTATGACTTGATCTAAGGGATAACTTTTATTGTATTTCCAAGCTCTAGGTTGTCCTAGGGATTGCCCTTCTTCCTTGGTTTCATCAACTTCAGGAATAAGAGATTTAGAAATAGATTGACCATTCTCTTGATTTAAAACAACTTCCTGTTCTTCATCAATGGTTTTGTCAGAGGATTCAAATTCATCAAATACAACATGAATTGATTCTTCAACAACACATGTTCTTTTATTGAAAACTCTATATGCTTTACTTTGGTTAGAATATCCTAGGAAAATTTCTTCATCAGTTTTAGAAACAAATTTTCCTAAGTTATCTTTACCATTATTATGAATGAAACACTTACAACCGAAAATGTGTATATGAGCAATGTTTGGCTTTCTTCCTTTATATAGTTCGTATGGTGTATTTCCAAGTTTTGTTCTGATATATGCTTTATTTGAAATGTAGCATGCTGTACTCATAGCATCAGCCCAGAACACTTGGGATACGTTCTTTTCATTCAACATTGCTCTAGCCATTTCAGTAAGCACTCTATTCTTTCGTTCCACGACCCCATTTTGTTGAGGTGTTTTTGGAGCAGAGAAATTGTGATCAATACCATTAGTATCACAATATTCTTCAAAGGCTTGATTTTCAAATTCTCCACCATGATCGGTCCTAATTCCTGCAATGGACATACCTTTCTCATTTTGCACCTTCTTGGCAAAAACAATAAATTCTTCAAAGGTCTCATCCTTTGATGATAGAAAAATAACCCATGTAAATCTAGAGAAATCATCAACAATGACCAATGAATATAGGTTGCCACCAAGACTCTTTACTCTTGCTGGACCAACTAAATCCATATGCAATAATTGTAATGGTCTATTTATTGAAATCTCATTTTTCAATTTGAAAGATGATTTAGTTTGTTTACCCTTTTGACATGCATCACAAATCAAGTCATTTTTGAAATTTACTTTGGGTAATCCAAGCATTAAATCCTTTTTGAGTAATTTGCCTAGTTGATGCATATTGACATGAGCCAATCTCTTATGCCATAGACAACTTTCATCGGCATTACTCAGAAAACAATTTTCAGATTCATTTCTACTAATATCTAGAGTATAACAGTTACCTTCCCTTTTTGCTCTGAGCTTAGCCTTGATATTCTTCTTATTAAGCTGTAAGTCATTCTTGTTGATAATTAAGCATTCTTCTGAGTCAAATATTACCCAGTTGTTTTTATCTGCACTTTGACTTACGCTCAGCAAATTGTGACACAAGCCTTCAACATAATATACATCTTTGACTTGTATTCCTTTGTCATTTTTGATTTCACCAATTCCTGCGATCCTTCCGGATTGATTTCCTCCAAATTTTACCTTTACATCTTCCTTAGGTTGCACTGTGGTAAAACTTTCGAAATCTCCGGTCATATGTCTAGAGCATCCACTATCTATGTACCACTTGCTATTTTTGGATGCTTTAAGACATACCTGCAATCAAATGACTAAGTCTTAGGTACCCACATCTTTTTGGGTCCTTTTGGGTTAGTACAAGTAATTTTCTGAATATATGAACCTTTAGGTACCCATTTGTAGGTTCCTATTGTTCTTTTCTTCTTATGAATGCATGAAGAAGTATAATGTCCTTTTCTATTACAGTAGTTACAAAATGCAAAAGGATTTGATGTATGCACAGAATGCTGGAAATAATTCAAATAAGACTTACCTCCTACTTTCTTTCTACCTTTCCTTTTATCTGATCTTGGATCATAACCAATTCCAGATCGGTCATTTACAAATCGTTGAGCTTTTAAAATGACATTTAGCATCTCACTTCCTTGAGTAAATTTTTCAAGAGTTTTCGTGAGATCAATATTTTTCTTTTTCAAAGAAGAGAAATTTTCACAATCCTTTTCCAAACTTTCTTTAAGTTCAATTTCAAGAGCTTTGTTTTTCTTTTTGAAAACAACCAATTCTTTAACTATTTTGATGAATTCAGAATGTAATGCATTATATTCGGAAAGTAATTCATCATAGGTAGGTTCAGAATCATTTACCTCTTCTTCTGTTTCTTCTTGAGCAACAAGACATATATTAGCTGTAATATCCCAAAAAGTGATTAAGGGCTAATGACTTTAAAAGTGGATATAATTATTGTTGAATAAACACTTTTGGAGAATGTGTGATGGGAATTTGGATATTTTAATGATTCCAATGGCTTCCTTGTGAAAATTTATGTGGGGAGAGTGTTTATTGTGAAATTGGAACCATTGGGAACAATCGTGCTAAAGTTGAAAACTCTGTTCATTGAAACTCTGTACAGGGCAGCTAATTTGTATGGACGTTTTTAATAGGCAAATGGTGTCTAAAAATTCGGAAATTTTCCAGTATTAAATTTCACATGTCAAGCTTCAAAATGAACATATAATTTGTATCATTTTGATTTGTGACCTAAGAGTTTTGGATTTTTGAAGTTTGCCCAGCGAAATTAATTATTTTCTGGAACAGTATGCAAAGATTGAAATTCTGGGAATTTTGTGGTGATTTTCATAATGGGCAATATTTTTCCTATGAAGAGGACTTAAATATCTTTCATTTGGCTTTGGAATCACCTCATTTCGATTTTTCTAGAATTAGTTATGATTTTTCAAAGTTTGGGCAGAAAATCTGCCAGAAAATCCGAAAATGGGAATTATGACATCATCTCATTAAAAGATGATGTCAGCATGGATTATTAATCAAATTGCTCATCTTCTTCAGCCATTTCACGCCATTTCCAGCTGAAGATAGTGAGAGGAAGTTGAGAGCTCTTAGAGAGAGACAGAGGAGAAATCTCGCAAGGTAAGCCGATTTCTCCGACGATCTAGCTCCTAACGCGTATAACCTTGTTCCTAAGCTTCTCTTCTATGTTATTTAAGGTGTTTGAGAAGACAATTTGGTGTTCAAGGGGCTAGGGTTTTCAGCCACTCTTGAGAAAAGCTAGAAGGAGCTTGAGGTAACTTCCAAACTTTCGTATATTGCTTATTCTGGCTGCTGTGGGCAATTTAATCGGTGAAATTTCGCCGGATTGCCATTGGTTTTAAAGTTTGGAAATGATGTGGCCTAGGGGTTATGCTGCCCAAATTGGGTCTTAATGTTAGTTGTAACCTAATGTAATGGTTAATAAAGTGGTTAGGAGTAGAAAGGAACGCGTTTACGGAGCCGAAATCGTAAAACCCCAATTTTTCCCGGAGAACATGTATATTTCGGCCAAGGATGTAAATGGGTCTTAGAGTTAGATTTTCAATGATTTGATGATTCCATTGGATTCAGTGGGCGAAAATAGGTGGGGTTACAGTTGGGCACTTTTTCAAAAAAGGCCGAGAAAGCATAATTACGGAAACACCCCTAAAACCCTAAAAGTAGGGCTGCCAAGGGCAATTTCGTAATTTGACATTGAATTTGATAATTCTGAGTACGGAAATGGATTCCTTGGGCGGAAATATGTTAGGATAGCCCAGATTAGAATTTCGAGAAAAGTGCAACCGGTCCGGGTATGGCGGGCCCAGGCCGGGTCCCCGGGGGTATTTTTGTAAATTTTCATTATAGACTCATATAACCCTAAGTAACACTATGGAAGTGTCTAAATAGTGCATTTGGAATTGTAGGATTCGATATTTGCCGCCCTCGTGAGCCAACTGCGCTGAAGGACGTCAGGAAAGGATCAGGTAGTGACTCTCTCTCTTATACTATGTGTAATGCTCTGTATGTGTGTGTTATCACTGTTCTGTGATGAATCTTTGATGCTGCTGCGGTTACAGCTGGTGATAGCTGTCGTTTACAGCGCAAGCTGTCGTTTACAGCGCAAGCTGTCGTTATTGTGATTACAGCGTAAGCTGTCGTGATGGTGATTACAGCGTAAGCTGTCGTATTGTGTATACAGCCGTGAGTGCTGTCGTTTGTGGTGAAAACCATGTATCTTTGAGATTGATGTTGCTGTTGTTGCTGGTTGTGATTTATATACATGCTTGGTATTTATACATTGTATGAGTGGTTTGTTACTACTGAGATTCTCTCGAATCTCATTCCATCCTATGACTAACCTTTCAGACAGGGCATGTGGCTCAAAGGAGAAGAGGCTGTGTAACCCCCTGCCGTAATTAATATCCGGATTATGCAATTAACGTGAAACAGAGACCAATAAGTCAAAACAACCTTTATAAACCCATCAACCAGACGGGGTTTTCACAGCCACGTTTCGAAATCATTTAAAACACGGTCTCATATTTACACTCCGAATATAATTACTATGCGAAGATAAATTACATTTATACAATTATCAGAGTACGCAATATAAATTCCCGACAATTCCGGGATCATATCTTCGCTCAATAATCATAGGGTACATTAGCCCATACAACTCAACTAACAGGGATTACACAAATTCTCTTACGAATACATACTCCAAATACTGGTCCAAACATACACATACATAATCCCATTTACGCAATGATAACCAACTAGTAAGCTCTCACCCAAAACGAGTCCTCTTCGTCCTTGGATGCTTGCTTCATCCTCAATCTTCTTCCCTGTCTAAAATGTTGATAGGGGAGGGTGAGATTCTGGGGAATCTCAGTAGGAAACAGATACCAATATGCATGCAAGATAAGTATTTAATGCATGACATGCTTGCATCACAATAACACATGTTCACATAATGATATATCCGCATGCTCAATGTTCACACAACATACTCATGGCCATAGTACAAATAGAACAGAGCTACAATCATTCTCATATGTTTCACATAATTCAAGCAAGGCAATAACATGCATCAATACACAAATACAATTATCAATACATGCAGGAGAGGTAAGTTCCCTACCCTCTTTCCACGTAAGCTCCAGCTCCAGCTGCTCACAATCAGAGTGATCATCAGATCCTATCACCAAAACCAAGGATATAGGATTAATCCCTTTTTCAATTCCTTAACTTTTAGACACTCAAGTTGGTTATCATTATTGCCCTTTAAGTGCCCTCAAACACCTCAATCCATAGCTCTAAAGGGTTGGAAGACTATCCCCAAAGATCCCCTTTTGAACACTCAATCCTGATATTTTCCACTGCCTCACTCGAGCACAGAATGGTCTCACTCGAGCACAAGTATGGACATCACTCGAGCACAAGAGAAAGTGAGACCGCGAGCACTTGCCCGAGAGCACAAACCCACTCCAGAAGCACAAGCTCACTCGAGCACAAAATCCTCACTCGAGTACAAGGCTAAATGCCTCACTCGAGCACCCGCGAGAGAAATCCAGGAAGTGAGGACCCGAGAGCCCCCAACGCTCTCCAAGCACTGGATCACTCGAGCACACCACTCTCACCCGCGAGCACACCCACGAGCACACACCTCTCACTCGCGAGCACACACGGCTCACTCGAGCAGATGCCCTCCACCCGCGAGTGAGAAGGCACACTTCTTGCACCTTGCCCGCGAGTGAAGACCAGAAAGCAACCCTTCGCTCTGGACTCCCACTATCACTCGAGCAGACCATGCTCACTCGAGCATGTTCTTCGCTCACTCGAGCACAAAGCGATGTGCTCGAGCAGCGCTCATGAAAACCCAGGCGAACTCGAAGCACAAAGGGAAAAACTCACGCATCACTCGAGCAGGTTCTTCCTCACTCGAGCAATATTCATCCCTCACTCGAGCACAACCCTGTCTGCTCGAGTGAATCTATCAGATTCCAGAAAACGCAGCAAACATACCACATTTTCCTAACTCTTGCCCAATTGATCCAAAGGGACCAAAAAACCTCTACCAAAGCCACTCCCACACAAAATCACTCACTGAATTCAATGGAATCAACAGAATTACCCAATTCCCATTCCATTAACTTGCTTTGGTCTAGGGCATCATAATCATCAATTCTCTATATCAACAACCTCACACATTTCAATCCCAAATCCATTCTATCTATTCAAAACTCATACCAATATACCATTTCCAATGCCATAACATGCCAAACTACCCATTACCCATATTTTCGAAATTAGGGCAATAATTCCAGAAATTCCAAACATAATCATTTGGCATGAAACATAGATAGAAGGATTGGTTTCACATACCTTATCCACTTTCTCAAAGACACTCTTTGATTCTCCACACTTCATATTTTCGTGATTCTCAAATCACCACCAAATGGAGAAACTACAATCACCAAATTGAAGCTCTCAACTCAATGATCAACATTTATGAAAAGGATTTGAGCAAAGGAAGCCATTTACTCACCTTTTCCCAAGCTTTTCTTCTTCCTCTTCTTGCCTCAAGGTCGCCGGAAATGGAGAGGAAGAGAAGAGAGAGAGCACGAGAGAGAGAAGAGAGAAGAGATGGAGATGGAGATGATGATGATGTGTCTCCCATCCAAGGGCCCACACTTTGCCACTTGTCACCATCTCACTCCAACTCTCATGGGCTCACATGCACACACATACACTTGATTATGCCCCATGCTCAACTACACAATCAATCCTAGCCATTGATCATTTTAATCACACATCTCATTTTCTCTTAGCTAGTAATTAATTTCTCTATTAATCACTAACTAATGCCCAACAATTTCATTCTTTCAATTTCCACTAATTATGGCATATTAATTATTATTGCCATAAACCACATAATTATTCTCAATAATTATCATTAGTCCTTAATCAGAAATTGGGATGTTACAGGCCGACCCGGAGCACTTAGGACCCTTAGGGGTATAGTTGATTTTGGAATGTTGGTTATATCTTTTGAATTCGGGATTGCTGTATAATCTGAAATATGAATAGTATATTCAATTTTGGATGTAATCCCCTAGTGGATACTTAAACCTCAGGTTATATATGTATAGAATCCGGGAGTTGCCGGGGAATTGGTTTTACACTCTGTCATACGTGAATGTAGATAAACTGCACAAGTGATTATATTCGAATTTTGAAATGGAGACCAGGAACAGGAAAGAGATTTTGAATGATTTTGTGAAAACCCTACCACAAAGTAGGAGATTGAAACGAGTTTAAGTTATCCGAAGGTCTCTAATCTACTTTAATTATTTAATATCGAATTATAATTACATGATTAAAGGCAGGGTGTTACATTAGCTACTTCTTCCTCATTACTCTCTTCGTCTGAGAAGCTGTCACCCCATATAGTAGATACGAAGGCCTTCTTTTTGTTGAAGAATTTGCCTTTTCTCTTTTCCTTGTTCTTTTGATTCAGGTCTGGACATTCTGATTTGATATGTCCTGGTTTTCCACATTCATAGCAGATAATATGATCTTTGTTACTATTTCCTCCTTTCAGAAAGTGTTTGAATCATTGACCTTTCTTGTAGAACTTTCTGAATCATTTTATGATTAGGCCCATTTCATCATTATCAAACTCCTCATCCTCATCTTGATTCTCTTCTTTCGCTTTTAGTGCTAAACCTTTATTTTTCTTGTCACCAATGTCATCTAGTTCTCGTTTGAACTTTAGTTTGCTTTCATATTCAGAAAGACTTCCAAATAGAGAAGCAACTGATCTCATTGATTCTCCTTTTGCTTCTTCTATTGCAGTAACTTTTGCTTCCCACTCTTTAGAAAGAATATTCAAAATCTTTCGTACTTGGGTGTGCTGATCATAAGCTTTCCCAAGAGCTGCAAGTTGGTTAAAAAGGTGAGTATATCTAAGTTCGAATTCAGAAATCGACTCACCTGATTTCATTCGAAGTATATCGAATTCGGTGACTAAAGTGTTGATTCGGTTCTCCTTTATTCCTGAAGTTCCTTCATGAGCTATTTCCAGAGCTTCCCACATTTGTTTTGCTGTTGGAAGTGTGCAAATTCTGAAATATTCACTTTGACTCAAAGCGCTTTGTAACATCAGAATTGCCTTGCTGTTGAGAGTGATAAGTTTCTTGTCATTCTCATCATATTCCGCTGGCGTCTTGGGAATTTTCTGAGAATCTACAATCTTTGTAGGTTGATAGTTTCAACTCTCAATTACATCCCATAGCCCATATTCAGTAGCCATTACGAACACTCTGAATTTAGCTTTCCAGAAAGAGAAGTGTTCTCCATTGAAACCGGGAGGTCTAGTGATGGATGCTCCGTCGGGAAGAATTCCTTCACCCATGCTTGCCATTGGATCCTTCTTAAGCTGTTAAACCTTAACAAGAAGACCTACGCTCTGATACCAAATGTTAGAACAAGTGTTTCACCAAAGAGGGGGTGAATTGGGAAGAGATATGATTGCTGAGCTAAGAGAAGAGCTCAGAGTAGAAAAAGCAAAGAATAAAGAGGACCCGATTCAGTCTACTCCAGTAGAAACTCAAGAAGAAACTCGACATGAGGACACTGCTGAAGGGTCAGCACGACCGCTGGAGTCCCCACCTCACACTATTCCAAACCAAGAGTCTTATGGAGTACCTGTAAGAGAGGGTAAGGATCTTCAGTTTTGGGTTACCAGATTTTACAAACATCTGCCTCCAGTGTTCAAAGGGAGGTTTGATCCACAAGTGGCAGAAGATTGGTTGAACAGTCTCGAGAAGATATTTGAGGTCCTTGGATGTCCAGATGAGGTGAAGCCACGATTGGCAGTCTACAAGCTTGAGGGTGATGTGGACCGTTGGTGGAGAAATATCTCTCTCACACTGCGCAGCAGAAACGTGCCATTGACTTGGGAATTGTTCCAGCAAGAATTCAATGAGAAATACTTTCCCAAATCAGTACGGCTCGAGAAGGAGACAGAATTCCTTAACATTAGACAAGGGGACACTGAGAGCTTTGATGATTATTTGTCCCGTTTCATCCGTTTGTCCCGATATTCCTCCTATCTCAGATACAAGGATGACGAAGAATGGAGTTCAGATATGCTCATTCGTGGCCTGAGGCGAGAGTTGAGGAAACGGTTGGTCACTCACCAGTTCACCAAGTTCAACAAAGCGGTGGAACAATGTAGGATTACAGAGAACAACTTAAGAGAAGTATATCCTACTAAAGCTACTGGGCACCGCAGTGAACCCAGTAAGAGTGGTACTTCACAGAAGCAAAAGGGACAAGGACCTTCATCTGGGAGTGGTAAAAAGCCCTACCAGTCTGGGAGTCGTGATCAGCAGAGAACTCCTTTTACACCTTGGATCTGTCCTCCTTGTAATCAGTCACATCATAGTAAGACTTGTGAGGGTCGAATAATATGCTTTAATTGTAAACGTGTAGGGCATACTGCTGTCGAATGCAAAGAGCCACGACCAGACCAGAGGCCGAAAACTCAGGGCCGAGTATTCGCTATGACCCACGAGGAGGCCTATAAATCTCCTAAGTTGATACAAGGTAAAATTCTTCTTAATGGCTATTTATTGCAAGTTCTGTTTGACTCAGGTGCAAGTCACTCCTTCATTGCCTATGATTGCGTGAAGCGCCTGGGATTGCATGTGCATAAATTACCATTTGATCTGATAGTGTCAACTCCGATGGGTGTTAAGGCCTTGACTACATAAGCTTGTCTAAATTGTGTCATAACTGTAGAAGGGCACCAATCTACTGTGGATTTAATTTGTCTGCCTCTTTACCAATTGGAAGTCATTTTGGGTTTTGATTGGTTAACGGCGAATAATGTGATGCTTGATTGTGGGAACAGGAGGATAGTATATCCTGCTTCTCAGAGGGTCGAAGTTGTAAATGGTAGTATGAATTTTCTTTCTACGGCTAAAGCTGAAAAATATCTTGAAAAGGGTTGCCAGGGGTATATGGTATTCTTCTCTGTACAAGGGGAGATTAGTGAACCTGTGAGTAGTATACCCGTGGTAAATGAATTCCCTGAGGTATTTCCGGATGATCTTAGTGGATTACCTCCAGAAAGGGAAGTTCAATTTCCCATTGACATTGTGCCTGGAGCTGGTTCTATATCTAAGGCCCCATACCGTATGGCCCCAAATGAAATGGCGGAGTTAAAGAAACAAATAGAAGACTTGCTTGAAAAAGGGTTTATTAGACCCAGTGTGTCGCCTTGGGGAGCTCCAGTGTTGTTTGTAAAGAAGAAAGATGGAAGCCTTCAGTTGTGTATCGATTATAGAGAATTGAACAAGGTTACTATTAAGAACAAGTACCCTCGTCCCCGAATCGATGACCTTTCATATCAACTATCCGGTTCGTGTGTATTTTCGAAGATTGATCTAAGGTCAGGGTATCATCAGCTGCGAGTGAAAGCAGAAGATGTTCCGAAGACTGCTTTTCGGACCAGGTACGGTCACTATGAGTTCTTGGTGATGCCATTTGGGCTAACCAATGCGCCTGCGGTTTTCATGGATTACATGAACCGTATCTTTCGACAATATCTGGATCAGTTTGTTATTGTGTTTATCGATGACATTCTGATATATTCCAAGAATATGGAGGAGCATGAGCATCATTTGAGAGTTGTATTGAATACCTTGCGTGAGAAGCAACTATATGCCAAATTAAGTAAGTGCGAGTTCTGGCTATCTGAAGTAAAATTCCTAGGCCATGTTATCTCGTGAGAAGGGGTTTCTGTGGATCCCAGTAAAGTAGAAGCAGTACTGGACTGGAAGAGACCAGAATCTGTAGCAGAAGTACGCAGTTTTCTGGGTCTTGCTGGTTATTATCGGAGATTCATCCAGAATTTCTCCCGTATGGCATTGCCGATGACCAAGCTCATGAGAAAGGATCAGCCATTTGTGTGGGATGAGAAATGTGAAAACTGTTTTGTGGAGCTGAAGGAGAGGTTGACTACGGCACCTGTGTTGATTTTACCCGATCCCAGTTTGACATATGTTGTGTATTCTGATGCCAGTGGGCAGGGATTAGGGTGTGTCCTTATACAGCAGGGACGTGTGGTGGCCTACGCCTCTCAATAGCTCAAACCTCATGAATTGAACTATCCCACTCATGATCTGGAGCTTGCGGCCATTGTATTTGCTTTGAAGATTTGGCGTCATTACCTGTATGGTGTGACTGTGGAATTGTACTGCGACCACAAGAGTCTCAAATATCTGTATGATCAAAAAGAACTGAATATGAGACAGCGCCGCTGGATGGAATTGCTTAAGGACTACGACCTGGAAATAAAATATCATCCGGGTAAGGCAAATGTAGTCGCTGATGCTCTTAGCCGAAAGACTGTGCTCGTTGCAGCTATGATGATACAAGAAAGGAAATTGATTGAAGCAGCTCAGAGTCAAGATGACTGGATGCAGCGCAATCTGACTCGAATCGAACAGGGAGAAGTTTCAGACTATGACATATCGCCTCGTGGATTGGTTCGTTACCAAAAAAGAGTCTGCATTCCACTTAAGGCAGAGTTGAGGCAAAAGATTCTGGATGAGGCACACAAGAGCCGATATACTCTTCATCCTGGTATGACCAAGATGTATCAGAATTTAAAATCGGTGTATTGGTGGCCGGGTTTGAAGAGTGACGTGACCAAATATGTTGCAAGGTGTCTCACTTGTCAGAAAGTGAAAATCGAGCACCAGAGACCGCCTGGTTTACTTCAGAGTCCTGAGATTCCGGAATGGAAATGGGAAAGCGTGACCATGGATTTGGTTATGGGATTACCCAGGATCAGAAACTATGATGCGATCTGGGTAATTGTGGATCGGTTAACGAAGTCAGCCCACTTCATACCAATCAATGCTGGTTATTCTCCTAATAAACTAGCGGAGATTTATATCCGAGAGATTGTCAAACTTCATGGTGTTCCGAAAAACATCATTTCCGATCGAGATCCACGATTTACTTCGAAGTTTTGGAAAGCATTGCATGAAGCCTTAGGTACTCAACTGAGATTCAGTACGGCTTATCATCCTCAAACGGATGGACAATCTGAGAGAACAATTCAGATGCTGGAAGATATGTTGCGAGCTTGTGTTCTCGACTTTAAAGGAAGTTGGGATTGTTTCCTTCCACTGGCTGAGTTCGCTTACAATAATAGCTATCATGCGAGCATCCAAATGGCTCCGTATGAAGTGTTGTATGGAAGACGGTGTCAATCACCTTTATACTGGAATGAATTATCCGAAAGGAAGCTTTATGGGCCAGATTTGGTTGATCAAACCTCAGCACAGATTCGGATCATTCGTAAGAGGCTCCTTGCAGCGCAGAGTCTACAGAAAAGTTACGCTGACAAGAGGAGAAGGCCTCTAGAATTTGAGGTTGGTGATCACATATTTCTGAGAGTATCACCAGTCACTGGCATCGGGAGAGCTATCAAGCGAAAGAAGCTGAGCCCAAGGTACATAGGTCCTTTTGAAATCCTTGAGAGGATTGGGTCTGTTGCTTATCGAGTAGCCCTACCCTCAAACTTGAGCAGACTCCACGATGTGTTTCATGTTTCCCAACTGAAGAAGTATCAACCGGATCCATCTCATATTGTTGAATATGAAGAAGTTGAGTTACAAGACAACTTCACATATGCGATAGAGCCAGAACAAATCATTGATAGAGAAGAACGACGGCTCAGACACCGAAGCATTCCATTTGTGAAGGTGATCTGGAAGGGAATGACTCAGAGGGAAGCAACTTGGGAAGCAGAAGCAAATATGTGAAGACGTTATCCAGAGTTTATGGCTCAAGTTGTGTGACAAATTTCGAGGACGAAATTTATTTTACGGGGGGAGAAATGTAATATCCCAAAAAGTGATTAAGGGCTAATGATTTCAAAAGTAGATGTAATTATTGTTGAATAAACACTTTTGGAGAATGTGTGATGAGAATTTGGATATTTTAATGATTCCAATGGCTTCCTTGTGAAAATTCGTGTGGGGAGAGTGTTTATTGTGAAATTGGAACCATTGGGAACAATTGTGCAAAAGTTGAAAACTCTGTCCATTTATTCTCTGTACAGGGCAGCCGATTTGTGTGGACGTTTTAAATAGGCAAATGGTGTCTAAAAATTATGAACCTTTCCAGTATTAAATTTCCCATCCCAAGCTTCATAATGGACATATAATTTGTACCATTTCGTTTTGGGAACTTGGAGATATGTCTGTCCAAAGTTTGGGATCAAAACTGGACTCTGTTTTGGAGCAGTGTTGAGTTTTGTGTAATTCTGTATTTTTGTGGTGATTTCTAATAATGGTCCATATTTTTCCTATGAATAGGACTTAAATACCTTTTATTAGGCTTTGGAATTACTCCAATTAGATTTTTCTAGAATTAGTTATGATTTATCAAAGTTCGGTCAGAAAATCTACCAACAAATCCGAAAATGGGAAAATAAGGAATTATGACATCAACTCATTAAAAGATGATGTCAGCATGGATTATTAATCAAATTGCTCATCTTCTTCAGCCATTTCACGCCATTTTCAGCTGAAGCAAGAGGAAAAAACGTGAGAGAGAGCTTGGAGAAAAATAGAGAGAAGGAAGGAGAAATCTCACAAGGTAGGTCGATTTCTTCAGTGAATTCGTACCTAATGTGTATAATCCTCCTCCTAAGCTATTCCTCTATGTGAATTAAGGTTTTGAAGCAAGGAATTTCATTCTTCAAATAGGCTAGGGTTCAGCCATATTTGGGAAAAGCTTGTGGGAGCTTGAGGTAACTTCCAAACTTTCGTATATTGTTTATTCTGGCTGCTGTGGGCAATTTAATCGGTGAAATTTCGCCGGATTGCCATTGGTTTTAAAGTTTGGAAATCATGTGGCCTAGGGGTTATGCTGCCCAAATTGGGTCTTAATGTTAGTTGTAACCTAATGTAATGGTTAATAAAGTGGTTAGGAGTAGAAAGGAACGCGTTTACGGAGCCGAAATCGTAAAACCTCGATTTTCTCCGAAGAGCTCATAAATTTCGGCCAGCTCTAGAAATGGGTCTTAGGGTTGGATTTTCAATGATTTGATGGTTCCATTGAGTTCAGGAGCGAAAATTAGGTGGGGTTATAGTTGGTCACTTTTTCGGAAAAGGCCGAAAAAGCATAATTACGAAAATGCCCCTGAAACCCTCGAAGTAGGGCTGCCAAGGGTAAATTTGTAATTTTACATTGAATTTGATAATTCCGAGTCCGGAAATGGATTCCTTGGGCGGAAATATGTTAGGATAGCCCATATTAGAATTTTGGGAAAAGTGCAACCGGACCGGGTACGGCGGCCCCGGGCCGGGTCCCCGGGGGCATTTTTGTAAATTTTCATTATAGACTTATATAACCTCAAGAAACACTATGGAAGTGTCTAAATGGTGCATTTGGAATTCTAGGATTCGATATTTGCCCTGTTCGTGAACGACCCGTGCCAGAGCACGTTCGGAAAGAACCAGGTAGTGACTCTTCTCTTATACTTTGTGTGAAACATTGTATGTATGTTTGTCTTGCATTGAGAATACATTGTGACATTGTGACATTGTGACATTGTGATGCTTTGTGATCGCAGCGAAAGCTGACGCCTAGTGAATACTTTGTGAATACATTGAGATCGCAGCGAAAGCTGACGCTTAGAGTTTACAGCCATGAGTGCTGTCGTTTGTGGTGTGAACCACGTTACATTGTGATGCTGCTAACATGACCTTATATGCTTTGTGTTTATGCACTGTATGAGTGATTTGTTACTACTGGGATTCTCTTGAATCTCATTCTTTCCAATGACTAACATTTCAGACAGGGCTAGTGGCGCTAAAGAGAAGCGGGCAACCCAGAGCGATTAGAACCCCTTCGGGGTATATTTGATTGTAGGGTGTTGGTTATCTTCTTTTGAACTTGGGATTACTGTATATTTTGGAGATGTAAATATTACTGTTGATTTTGGTTATGTAATCCCCTAGTAGAGACTTTTAAACCCTCAGATTATACATGTATAGAACCCGGGAGTTGCCGGGGATTTGGTTATACACTCTGATGTGTGTGAATGTAAACTAACTGCGCAGGTAATTATTTTCGAATTTTGGAATTGAGACCAGGATAGAGAAGAGTTTTTGAAAGTTTTTGTGAAAACCCTACTATAGCATAGGAATTTGAAATGAGTTTAAGCTATTCGACGGTCTCTAAACCAATTTAATTATATGATATCGAATTATAATTACGTTGTTAAAGGCAGGGGGTTACAGGTACCTACTCGAGTAATGCACTCTTTTCTTCATAGGTTACTCGGATACCAACTCGAGTAAACCTTCAAATAAACTTTTGGTTACTCGATGCTTTACTCCAGTAATGTTGGCAGGATTTCAAGGCCGAGAGCACTTCAAGCTTGATTACCTTGTTACTCGAGTACATACTCGAGTAAACTCAATTTATGTGCATAGCTTACTCGGGTAATGACTTGAGGTTTTTCTTCAAAAATAATTCTACATACTCGAGTACTTACTCGAGTAATCCACTTTAAATGAGTCATTGAATACCTGCATACTTGAGTAATGCCTCGAGTGAAGTGTAATAAAAATAGATCAAGTTATTCGAATACTACCTTCAGGTTTTTGCTTACCACAGTGAGTTACTCGAGTAGCTCCTCGAGTAACGTTGGCAGGGTTGAAAATGCCAAGAGCAACATATTTCTTGAAACAGGGGACTCAAGTACATACTCGAGTATCATTGGCAGGCCGAGAGCAACTGGAAGACTTTTACATGGTTACTCGAGTAGCTATTCGAGTAACGTTGGCAGGCTGAGAGCAACTCCAAGTGATTTACCTGATTACTCGATTAGCTACTCGAGTAACGTTGGCAGGCCGAGAGCAACTTGAAATCATTTACACTATTACTCGAGTACTTACTCGAGTAACGTTGGCAGGTTACTCGAAGGTGTCTCTGATTACTTCAAGTTTCTGTTCCTTTACTCGAGTAATGCCTTAGAAAACTTGCTTCTGATCAAGTTTCTCAGCTTTTTCTCTTGGCCTTTCTTCATTACTCCAATGCTTACTTCAAGTGATGCTTTTCCCTGTTATTACTTTGTTCAAACTTATTTATTAATCAAATCTTTTTCATAATATTCTTTGTTATCATCAAAACATGAGATCTAACACCATGGACTTGCTTGATGGCTACACAAGCATGATCACAAGGGATCACCGACATTTGTCATACTTTACAAGTGCAACTACATAAACGAAGATCAACATTTAAGGATCCATATTTGGTATGGACACAAATCCTACCACCTCCATAATTAACTGGTGACATATGTTCAGCATGACAAACATTTTCCTTTACTATGGACTCTATGTTGGGCCCAACACTATTTTTCCATTTCAACATTGACATACTCGATGCATACATCTTCTTGGCAACCTTCTCACGATGTTCATGGATAAGTAGAGTGGCATTGTGCTTTCTTTCCTTCACCAGCCACGCATTAAATGATTCGGCTATGTTGGTTGTAATCTTATCCCACCTTCGGAATGGAAACTTACTCAAGACCCACTTATTGATATCTCCATGGTGAATCAACCAATCAGCCATCTATTTATAGGATTTACCCATGTAATCCATTGCCTTCTCGAAATCTGCATCCAACCTTGCATATGCAACATTATCAAGCAACTGTAGTGCATCTTCCTTTGAGAAGCCACTTGGCTTCCTCTTGCCTCTATTTAATTTAAGCAATTATGAACTGAAATTCTCCTTCACATGCCTATAACAATAAGCATGTCGTTCACTACCAAAAATTGTTTGAATTGACCCTTTAATTGCATTGTGACGGTCTGACACGATTGTGAGTTCAATTGACCCAACTATTTGTTTAATCTTCTGTAAGAACCATGACCAATCGTCTAACGTCTCCCCCTTTACAATTGCTATTGCAAACAGCAACATTTCATTGTCCGCATCATAACTGGAAGCTGAAAGCATTGTTCCCTTGTATAGTCCGGACAAGTGGGTTCCATCAATGTATAGCACATGTCTTGCACCAGCCATAAATCCCTCAATACAGCACCCATATGCAATAAATACTCTCTCAAACATGTTATTCCCACTTGCTTCCCACTCAACAATAGTTTTGTCATTTGTTTCCTTCAATCGCTCACAAATCCAAGGTATTAACATATAATATTGTTCTGGTCTACCTTGTATGTCTTCCATCGCTTTTTCCTTCGCCTTGTATGCTTGCTTGTATGTAAGGGTGACACCATATTCTATCTGCAACGTCTTCCTTATTTCATTGGGACGTTTGTCAATGTGATTTCTCACCTCATCAACTATAATGGAAGATGTCAAATTAGATCTTCCTTTACTGAAATGCTTTACTGAAATGCTATGCTTGTTATTTCTCACATATTCAAACTCAAACTTTATGTTATGCTGTACTTGTATAGTGCCTGCTTAAAAGCATCCGCATGTGCAAATGTCTGCATTACTCCTGAAATTATCCCCCTCCATTTTGTGCAGTTCAACTTTGGGCTAGGTGTAGGTGCACTCTTTACTCCACAAAGTCGCTTATTAGATCCTCCAGCAATTTCAGCCGTCGTACACGAAGCAACACTTTCTTAGTACCACGCTTCATCTTGGTTTTCCATACTAGTTTGACAATCAATAGATCTTCCTTGTGAGAGTCTTAAGGAATTTACATGCCTGCAGTCAATTACAATAACAACTTTTGTTACTTAATAACCGACAACAATTTCACAAAGAACAACTATCATCCCTACAAAATTTGCACTTACGTTTGTGGGTCATCTGATTTGTGGCATACATCATCATTTCCTTTTGCTTCTATATACACATGGCCACTCCTTTCATTATATTCAAAAAGGTTTTCAACTTCACCATCATCATTTAAATCTATTAGTATGCTTTCATCAAACCTCACTGTATACTTCATCTCATACATGTTGCAATCAATAACAAGCCATGATGATATCATCAACCTCAAATCTCTAAGTGTTATCACTTCTTTCAGGCACTTCAACTTCACATAACCACCATTATATTTAATTTTATCTTCATCATTCCACACAAATTTCCCTCCAACATAGAAATAACAAAATAGTTCCTTCACAGATTTTGAGCCTTTGTTGCATGTCATTGTACATGCCTACCTGCAGAAAAAACAAAAAGAGATAATTAATTAAACAAAGCCGCTTATCATTATGTAGTTAAGTAATCTTGTCAGCCATTCTTTATAAAACACATTAACGGCTCATTTCATCACCAAACAGGGGCAATTAACAACAAACCCATATGTTTTAGCATCGTCATATTCATCATTAACAACATCGACCACATATCATCACCCTGTATCTATTAACAACAACACGTTATATTTTACAATATGTTTTAACAACTCTGTATTCTTATTTAACATCACAATTTATTTCAACTTCTCCATTTCCATTATTAACAACGCACCCTATCATCACCCTCCATGAACTATTAACAACAACACCATTCACTTTAACATCTCTATATTCAGTACTAACAACACCCCTCATAGCATTACCCTCCATGTACCATTAATAATAACACAGTATCTTTTCACATCTCCTTCTTCACTGAAAACAACACCATCCCCCAACCAAAATGCCTCAAGTTTATCACCGATCGCAGTAGCCATTACGGTTCACAACAAAAAACCCACAATATTCACCATTCCTACAACCAAACACAATGAAATCTACCGCACAACCATCAACAATCTCCCATTACCTTAAAGCCACAACCTTTCTCCATCTTCAACAAACGCCCCCTTACCCATAAAAGCAAGCATCCAAAACCAGAAATCCATCACAACTATTCACAATCTCAAAAGACGAAGATGGAAGATTCATAATACAAACATCATTTCTACACTAGAAGAATTACTTACCATTGGTTACCTCTGCTTTGTCTTCAGCTTTCAAGCGTTCCGAAACTTACGTCTTTCTCACGCCACCGTCCTTTCTTTCCTCTCATGCTTTTTTTTCCTTCCTTCCTTTCCCACTCTTATGCATTTCGGGCAGCATTGTTTCCAGGGCTAGCTAGTTGAGTATTTTCCACTGAAATTTAAAATCCCTGATTCCTACTACAGGAGCGATCAGGGATTTTTGTTTTCAATGTACCAAATAGGGAATTCCCTATTTCCAGCGTATTTTACAGGGATTTTCCCTTTTTTTTTCTTTTTGGGTAAGATCGTTTTCACCTTTTTATTCCAGAAAAAGTGAAAAAAATGGTTATTGGGCTTAGCTTGGTGGTAAATCAAATCAAGTGAGACTAGGCTAAGACTAGGGAAGCACTATTAGGTTATCATGAAAATATGTATATCAAGCAAATGATATATCTATGTACCAAAAAAAAAAAGCAAATGACATATCTGTTGGCAAAATATATATATATATATATATATATCATGTCACATGCCAAATGGCAAATGGAGAACAACCAAATCATAAAGCTTAAGCAAAAGGATAATATGAAAAGTGTGTTCTAATGTTTCTTAAGTTTTGACATAATGTCATACCAAAAAAAAATGTTTTGACGCAATACACATTTATCCATCACTTACTTTTATGTGATGTTCTAAAATAGAGATTATGTTTCGTTTATAATAACAATAAGCTTTTTATATCACTATGTTATCAGTTGTATGGATCGCACATTGTTATTGTATTTTATCAATAATTAGATATTTGAATAGATTATTGACTAAAAGATCTCGATCAATAATTTTATAGAGCATTCTTTTCGATCTTTATGAACCATTTCTTTGGTAAAAGAAAAAAAGTGAGGAATAGAAACTTTTTTTTTAGGAAAAGTAGCCTTCTTTAGAAAGAGACATTTCCAAGGTCCTTGTCTATTTCCATTTTGTATCATAAAGAACTTTGCTTTTCACTTTTCAAATGAAATCACCCATAAGAAATGGGAAAAAGGATTTTACCATATTTGTTTCCATTCTTTAAATTGAAAATTGGGTTAAGGTGCAAATTTAGTAATGAAATATTTTTCTATGGGCACCCAACATGATAAACTATTTTTGGGTGTAAAAGTAGACATAATCAATTTTTTTTATAACATATATAGTAATGCCATTTATCCTGGTTAACTTCCGTTATTTTTTGTACTGTGGGTCCTGTTATTCTTCTCACTCTCTATTATTTTAATATATTTTTAGAAATATGTGCTTTTTTTAATGGGAAAATATCACTTAAACCTCATAGAAGCAATTTTATTTCAGTAAACCCCAAAAGATTCTGAAATTTCACTACATCCCATTGGATCAAAATAAAATGAAGTTTTATCAGTGAAACAACAATAATACCCTTACTTTATTTTTTTCATAAAACATTTACAAGATAAATAAGGGTATTTACAAGACAAATAAATGGATTTAAAAAAATCTAGGGAGTTAAAAAGAAAAAATTCAAGACAAATATGTGCATTTACAAGACAAATATATGAATAATTAAAGTTGTTTAACACGCTAGATTCTTTTAAATCCCTTTACAAAGCAAATATGATCATTTATAAGATAAATAAAGAAATTTACAAGACAAATATGAGTATTTATAAGATAAAAAATGTTTATGTCTACTTTTAAGACCAAACAAAAGATAATTGTGTTTGGTGTTCATTACGAAATAGTTTATTGTTAAATTTTCACTTTTGCCCTCCTAAAAATATATTAAAATAATAAATAGTGAGAAGACCAGTGGGACCCATAATACAAAAGGTAACGACAGTTAATCAGGAGTAATAACATTGCTATATATGCTACCAAAAAAATTGATTGTGGATACTTTTACATCCAAAAATAATTAATTATATTAGGTGCTCATAAAAAAATAGTTTGTTGCTAAAGTTGCACCAAACCCTTAAAAATTCCACAAAGGATTTGTATATCTTATTAGCTTTCTATAAACACCAATCACTTTATCTTACCGGGTATCATTTTGTACCATACTAAAACTTACATTTCAATCTTCAAATCAAACCACCAACAAGAAAATGGAAAATGATTTGCTCAAATGTGTTTTCCTTCTTTAAATTGACTATTCAATAAAGGATCAACATTTCTTTATTTTTTAATAACCATCAATTTCTACGTATGACTGTGACATTGCATATATAAAGGAGACCTAGAAGAGTTTCGTGAAACTTATTTATAGCAAAACAAATTATATGGCTACATATTCTGTTACAATTAAACTCTTACCATATTTAAGTATGGTGGAAGAAATGTGTATCAGCATTATTCTTTGTTGTATAAAAAATTAATTTTTGTCAAATATAAATGTTTATTCTTATATTAAAGAGGTTATTTTGGTCCAAACAAAAGTTTGACAATCAACTTTAACAGTCAATCATGGTTGGGTAGATGAAAATAAAATCTCAAATATATAAAGGAGGTTTGTGTTACAAAAATTTTTAATTTCAAGGGATTTTTGTGAAACAGATGGATGATTAGCGTATTTTACTTATATTAAATTTATAAAACTTTATAACATAATAAAAATTAATAAATTTTATAACATATCATAAAGTTCAAAAATATATGTATTTGTTATAAATATTGTACGAGTGAATATCCATAACCCTTTACTTATAGGATTCCGTATATTTAGAGCCGGGAATTAGGGCCGGCCCTTGACGGGCCAAAGTCTAACAGGGCCGGCCCTAAAGGGTTCGAAGTCAAGAAAATTACAGTTTTTCAAGGCCCGGGCCGAGAGCATCAGGGCCAAGGCCGGCCCATAGGGCCAAGAAGTCATTTTCACAATATTTAACTATTTTTCTTGCGTATTTTCCCCAGAAAGATATAATTAGTAAATAACAACGATTAAAGTTCTAATTTAATACATAAATGTTGTCAACATTAAGGTTTAAATAACACATCTCTTGCAACAAACAAACACAGTTACTAATGTATAATCAAAGGTAAAATCATGTCCATAAGTAACTCACACAAAGGCCAAAGTATAAGAAGGTAAGAAGCTAAATACTCTAACCTCTAAACAACATGAGTATGACGACTATCATTTTCACCTTCTTCGCCACTATCATCAATTTCAAGGATATTTGATTGTGTTTCACTTTGAGTAGTAGGTTCAAGTAGTCAAATAATCACAACCTCCATAAAAAATCATATTCTACCAAGCATAATAGTATATAATATGATTTTAT
Organism: Inga oerstediana; assembly: GCA_963210345.1. Taxonomy (NCBI): domain Eukaryota; kingdom Viridiplantae; phylum Streptophyta; class Magnoliopsida; order Fabales; family Fabaceae; genus Inga; species Inga oerstediana. The sequence continues at coordinate 61,179,923 of OY723401.1, read as the reverse complement.
TCTAAATAGGCAGAACAATATACTTAAAAATCACAATATGATTCAATTAGACAAAACAATATACTCAAAAATCATACTCTATACAATATGAGGACAGAGTGATATATAGATTCAATAAGGCAATTCAAAAATGTAACATGGTTTCTTTCCAAGCAAAAAAAATAAAAAATAAACGGGCTTAAAGGGCTAGCCCGAGGCCCTTTAAGGCAGGCCCTTTTAAGCCCAAGGCCCTACAGGGACAGCCCTTTTAGGCCCGACTTCCTTTTGAGGCTACAATTTACAAGCCCCGCCCTTGAAGGGCCGGCCTGACGGGCTTGACCCGTTTTCCTGGCTCTACGTATGTTCAATTTATCATAGGATTCCATATGTTCAAAACCCTGAATCCTATTTGGGGGGGGGGGGGGGAAGCTCTAAATCCTATAACTTCATCAATGAATGGCTTGTGAGGTGTTTCTTGTAATTAATAATATCATTATGTTCATCTTATTTCTTTGTAAAAATATTTATAGACTTTAATTGCCGGAGGCCTATGAATAGTGGTCAGGAACAAGGTATTGGTATCAAGAACGAGTTAATGAGAAATAGGCCATTGTCCCATCTCCCAATCTCTTGTCTTGTTATTTTTTCATTACCTTCATCATTTTTTCTCTACCTTTATCAACTTTTCTCATTTTCATAACAACATTAGAATTGTTTTTTAGTTTATGAAAAAATATAAATATTAAAATAATATTTATATTAGGAGTCAAATTGAGGTTAGCTAATATTTGAGTTAATAGAAATGCAATCTCAAGTATAGAAGCTTGTAAGGTTTGTGTAACATGCATATTTTTATAGAATTAAGATGCAAATCTAACAATAATATTTTTTTTAAAGTGTATTTAGCAAAATTAAGTTTTGTTGGGTGCAAAATTACACATAAACTTTTAAAAAAGGAAAAAAAATAACAAAACCATTAACTAGGTAAAACGCCAGTTACTTTGTGTATATGTGACTGACTGACCCAAACAAAAGGAGCCCAGTAAGCTTTTGTGTTGTTGTTTTGTTTTTAATAACTTCAGCCCAATACCTACCAAGCCCAATGGTCTTCCTTTTTTGTTCATGTTAATCTATTGGCCCAGAAGATATGATCCCAGAACATCTTTTTTTTTCTTGAAAAAAACAAATCAAAACCGTGCGTTTCCATAAAACACATGTAGGCCGCTCGGGGGTGAAACGACTTGTCTGTTTCGGCTGAAGCAAATCGACACAGCGTTTTTTTCCATCTTCAACCTCCAGATTTCTTGACCCGCCTTGAGCCGTTGGACCCAACTCTTCTATCTTTCTCTGACGTCGGCTTTTCCCAATCTTGATGTCTATCTCTTTGTTTTTTCGAGAGCTACACAATAACCCCAATTTTGGGGCCTAAAAAGACCATTTTCTCATGACCCAATTTCAAAAACAGACGGCCGAAATTGGTACTGTTTATATTATTTTCTCTTCTATTTATCTATAATACATGGTTTTGTAGGTGTCACCAGCGATGGTGAGTGGCACCTGATTTGGGGTGTTGCCATTTGGAAGCTTTGGCAATGGAGGAATGGAGAAGTATTTAATCCTGAGTTGTGCAGACTTTCCGACCCCTCTGGTACAATTTTGAATACTTGGAAATGCTATACGCAGGTTGATGTAGAGCCAATTCCAACTGTTTCATGTCTACCTCTTCAAAAATTTTGGCAGCCACCGCTCCCAGGTTGGGTCAAGTTAAATGTTGATGGGGCAGTGACTGCAAAATCGGGCAAGGCAGGTTGTGGTGGGGTAATTAGAGATCATACTGGAAAATGGAGAGTAGGATTTACCCATTTCCTCGGGAGTTGCAGTGTCCAAGAAGCAGAAGAGTGAGCGATTTATAAAGGCCTTATACTGGCAAGAGAACATGGGTTCTCCAAGATGGTCATTGAATCAGATGCAAAAAATCTGATTTTAATGTTGCAGGAAGGTTTTGATACAAAAGCTTGCAGTCTTATGACTCTTCAGATTCAGAAACTATTGAAACAACCTGGGGAGTTGCGTCTGGCACATATTTCTCGTGACCAGAACAGAGTTGCAGATGCACTTGCAAAAGAAGGTTTAAGTACCTCTACTGTGTTCTGTTTATGTCCACCTAAATTTCGGACTTTAGTTGCTACCGAGTGTGTGGGAGTTAACCCCCTTTTAGAGTAGTCTTGAGCCCTCTTCTGAATCAAAAAAAAAAAAAAACATGGGTTTGTGACCTTCGTTTTCTTGTCCTCTACACAGTGGTTCCAGTTTTTAGGCCTAAAAATTTAGTATTTATTGAACCCAATCTCAAATATAAAAACTTCTTGGTTCAGCTTTTGGGTTTCACGTAATAGCGTTATGGGTTCAGAAACTCCATCTACTATATATATAATCCCATGGTTACCCCTGTGAGACTAATTATGAGGCCTAACATTTCTAATTTCTTATGATCCAATACATCTGGTCATGGTATTGGTTTTATTCCCCAGAAAAGTTCGGAACAAAAAAAAAAAAAAAAAGGACATAGAAGGAGAAACGCTCATGAAGAACATATATACACACTCACATTCCAGAAGCATGCTAAAAGACAACAACCAACTAAAACTTTAGAGAAAAAGAATGAGAGAGAAAAACGAAATCTCATAGGCATAAATAGGAAAAACAAATCGCAAAGTCATGTTTATGGATTTTTCAGAGGCAGAAAATTATCATGGGAAGAACCTCAACTACACATCTCATAAGTGAGAAACAAATTACTAAAATAAATGAAACTGTAATATTTATACAATCCATTTGCATATTACTGTCAGAAAATAAAACGCACTGTCTCCAAGCATGAGAAAACAACGTATAAAGCCAGCATTTTATTTAATGAATGACTAAATCAAAAAATAGTAACTCATACACAGAGGAAGCAAAAACAAATGAATATCATACTTTGTCTGCATATTTATTCTGGAAGCAAAAACACATCTTTGGAGCATGATAGTATTGAGATCATAACATCATGATATATTAATGTCATAACATGAAGATTAAATATCATACCTACTACCGCAAAAACCTTGCTCCGATGCCATATAAGAATTTCAAGCATGTTTGGAATTCAATTGGCTTGCTAAAGTATTCATGTGAAACTGAAGCATCAATACGGACTCCGATTATACTACATAACAAATACAGCAAAGAGAGAAAGAGAGGAGAACGATCTTATAAGAGATCCTTTTAGAGAGAGGAGAACATTATTATATATATGTCTTATTCATATTCTACTGCCTCAATCCCACGTTCTATATATAACATACGTATATTTAAATAAAAGTAGATGTAACTCTTAACCATATGGTTGCATGAGAATAGACATAACTATTAAATAATAAATGGGTATTATTCTTTATGAACCCATGTCTCTCTATAATGCACCTCTTGAATTGAGCTAAATCTTAATCTACCAAATGTGGACTATTATATTCCAGCAGAATGGAAAATTTTAAGACTTGAATTTTAAAAACTTGAAAATGTGGGGTTATAAAAATTTAATAAAGCTAAGATATAAAATAAAAGAGTAAAAAAAATTAACTAAAAAGTTTCAACCCCTATTCTCTAATTCTTTTAAATTCAAGTCATAAAAATTTTTCTTCCTATCTCCTCCACTCCAAGTCCCTCATACCAAACAGCCTTCGAGAAAGGACTCTCTCTCATTCCCAATCCCAAGGGATTTTAGGATTGGTTGATGATCTCCTTTAGGTTAAAAATATTCTTTAACCCTTTATATCTCGATATTTTTTTAATTAAAATTGGTCTAGCTAATAAGAATATAATTTTACTCATGTTTGTGATGTAATTTGAGATCTGTCGTTTTTCTGATTTGCATACATTGTGTTCTATTGTTCATGATGGATTATTGGATTCTATTTAATATATTTAGATGTTCTTTTATTTTATTGATGGGGTGAAGGAAATCAGGAAACGTGCAGTTAGTAGTATATAGGGAAAGCCCAGGCCCCAGTTGATGCGCTAAGCTTCTTTTTTTTTTTTTTTTCTTTTCTAGAAACTAATTGAATTTATTACTATTAATTTTTAAACGGTGTATAATAATATACCATGATGCATGACTAATAAATGTTTGATGTAATTTGAGATCTGTCGTTTTGCTGATTTGCATACATTGTGTTCTATTGTTCATGACTGGATTCTATTTAATATATTTAGATGTTCTTTTATTTTATTGATGGGGTGAAGGAAATCAGGAAACGTGCAGTTAGTATATAGGGAAAGCCAAGGCCCCAGTTGATGCGCTAAGCTTTTTTTTTTTTTTTTCTAGAAACTAATTGAATTTATTACTATTAATTTTTAAACGCTGTATAATAATATACCTGATGCATGACTAATAAATTAACATGCTATTTTCGCTTCATAAAAGCATGATGACTCTGCTTCTTAGGACAAAATTTTGACAAAATTTTGACATTTTTAAAAAATTAAAGGGAAAATCACTCTTAAGTCCTAAGGATCAAAGATAATTACAACAAAATCAAAAATAAAAAAGAAATAAAACCTGATTAAGCATGTTTTTCCAACATGTTGAATTATTTTTTATTGTTTTAAGACTTTATTGTGATTATATTTGGTTCTTGAGATCGATGAGCAATTTTCCCAAAATTTAACCCTAACCTAACCTTCCTAGAAGGGATAGACTGATATAGAGACCCCTTGCCAGGAATAATTAGCCCCTACACTAAGGTCACAATAACCCGACCCAAGTCTTGTGAAACCCGATGAATAATCCCTGACCGGGAAAGCCACTCAAACAACTTGCAAAGATATGGAGAGACCTACTATCATCAATATATATATAAAACCTCTTCCCCAAAATACTGTTCACAAGCCGATAAGCCGATATCAAAGTAAAACCTCTTCCCCTAAATACATCATATTATATTCCTTCCTCGGGCTTCACTCAAGCCGTTCCACACTAAAGGAGATATTCCCTCCTCTGCCTCCAACAAAGCTGCTAGAATTCTCCCTCCTTTCAAAGTTGAATTTGAAGTTTCAAACTCCCCGCCCAAAACATCATACTTTCTTCCTTTATATGTGCACCACTGACAATGAGGAATGTTTGCTTTCAAACTCATCAATTCAAACTTTCAAAAATCCCACCATCAACATAGGACGTTTGCTTTATAATCGTCGATGCCCATCACAAACGTCTTCATCCACAAAACTATTACCTCCTCACTTCATTCTTTCACCTCTATTGGGCTTTGCCTCAACCTCTTCTAATTCCTTCTTCTCTGCCTTTTTCGATAGGTCTGTTGCAATTAAATAATGCATGTAGCCTCTGATGGCAAATCGCTCCGCCCACATTGAACTCAATTTTCTGTGTACATCGATGAGCAAAAGATGAGAGAAGGCAAGTGGAAAAGTTTTTGTGTACATTGATTTACATTTCCCTTTTCCTCCTTTTAACATCGAAGAGTGAGAAATAAACTGCACAGATTTCACTTATGTAATTTTGCCTGTATATGTTTGTGGCTTTATCAGGTATGCATCTCCAATTCGGCTGGTGACAATTATGGGTATAGTCCCAACACAGGAGACATACAGAAGAGGTTTTTTTATCTAAACTATTCTCAATCAATGCTATTGAGTTGTTTTGTGGATTGTATTGTCTCAAGGTCTATTCTTTATGTGTTTACAGGATAAGGGATTAGGTACACTGTATTCTGAGGGGCTTCACGTAGTTCCTTATCTTTAATAAAGTAGGTGTTCCTACCTTAAGGTCCTTCTCTGAAATTCACCAGAATATTCAAGAACTCACCGGAAATGGGGTCGGAAAACTTAACGCTCGTCGGAAAAATGCTCCAACGCTGCTTTTGATTCGATCTGGACAGTGATGATCTGGTATAGCGAACTCCGATGGTGATGAAGAAGACGCGCGGTGGCTGCGAAGGAGGGATGATGGTGACTCGACGGAGGTGGAGATTACAGTGGTTGTTGACGACGCTGGTGAGAAGGGCGAAGTGAGAAGGAAGTTCTTAGTTCTCAGCTTGCAGTGCCCAACTCCGAAACTGACAGCTGTGGTGGTAAGCGTTTGGTGGAGAGGAGGAAGGATGAGTGGTGCTCTGCGGTAGTAGGGAGAAGGAAGACTGAAGTGTTGGTAGAGGTGCGTCACCGGAGATGGTGGTTGGAGAGAGGAGGGTCACAAAGAGGAATGGAGGAAGAAGTGATGAACAACAAATGAAGATGCTGTTCGGATGATGATATGATGATTTTTAAAGGAGGAAAAAGGGAGAAGATGGTTGTTGAGATGATGATGATGAAGGAAGCAGAATATGGTAAGATGATGATCATAATTTCGGATGTACACAAAAAATTCCACTCAGTTTTCTTTTTAAAAGAGCAGTATTATCATGGCCCACCTAAAGTTAAAAAAAAGTCATGAAAAGGAGACTTTGATTTGAAGAGAGATGGGTCTGATCATTATAAGAGTTCTGACGTTTGTTTTCAAATGGGTTTGTTTTCAAATGGGTCTGATCATATGTACATGCAGGAGATCATATAAAAATGCAATATACAAATAATTACACAAAGATGAAAGCACCGAACTTCATTCCTTCCTTCATCGCTGCAAAAATGGTGGAGAGATCTTCTACTATTCATTTGCCAGGAAGACAGATATTTTCGCCCAAAAAAAGATCTGCAATGAAGAAGATAACTAAGGAAGACGGATACTTTCGCACAAAAAAGAGAAAAAAGAGAGAGATGGACAAAGGTGTTTGAACTTTGAAACAAAGAGAAAAACACGAGGAGGAGGAAGAAAAGGCGTCGGGCAGAGTGTTTGAACTTTGGATACTTGCTTTATGTTATTTTTTAATTAAAAAATTAATTAAGTACCCTGGAAGTTGGAATTCGAAGCTGGAATGCATATTTGCTTTTTTTTTTTTTTTTTTTTTACCAATGGGATGCATATCTGCTGGTGAAGACTTTCCCAACACCAATCAATTACGCTTAATTATAAAAAAATAAAACTCATAGATAAACCAAAAAAAAATTTAAAGGCAAAAAACCGAATAGATTTTAATTTTTTACAAAAGTTTGCTTAATTAATTTTATTGAAGTAATAATCATCACTTATATTTTTCCCAACATAATTATCATTTATCATTTATCGTTGGGTTTAAAATTATCATGTTATTGTTATAAAAAATGTATCATGTTATCATTTATTTAAATTAATTATTATATATATACACATATTATTTAAACTATATGATTTTATAGATTATTTAATGGAGAATACTATAAATAGAAAAATAACTTTAAAATTATAAAATATTAAATAAGGTTGGTTATCAAAATATAATAAGGGAATGATGAAATTTAATAAGCAATTCAAAACTCATTTTTTTGGAAATCCCTAATTTAAAATTTTACAATTTCAAAGTTATTTTTTTTATTTTTTTCCCAAACTATTATGTGTCATTAATATTGAGATGTAATGTACATGTAAGCTTATTTATGTTTATTTTCAAATTAATGTAGAAATTTTATATTTATTTTTACATTTATATCTTTATATATGTATATAATTTATTTTATATTTAATTATTATATTGGCATACAGTGGAGAAGAGAAGTTTACATAATGAACATTTCCATTTTGTAGGTGCCTCTCTTTTATTAATAAATAATGGAGTTGTCATTTTTGTTATTTCTGCATTTTTTCAAGATGGGACCAAGGCAAAAAGATCAGACTACAAGATGGAAAATTGATTCTTGGAATATAAGGAAGGAATATGAATTGATAAAAAATTGTTAATAACTAATGCTAGATTTCAAGGGTTGTAGGTAAGGGAAAAAGGAGAAGAGGGACGGACAAAAGCGAAAGAAAGAGGGGATGGCCAATAATTTTTTTATATAGTTAATCACAATATTTTATTATTTTTATGGTTTTAAGAGAAAGCCAATATTCTTTATTAAAACTTTAGACAGTTTTTTTTAACTAAAGTTGTTAACTTATGTTGACCAAAAAGCATATGATTACTTTCGACAAAAAAAAAAAAAAAGCATAAGATTACATTTTAACGAGGAGATGACCCTACATTATATATTATATAATAAAATATATTTCTTGTATACTCAATGTTGTCAATTAACAATTGTTTTACCCAATATGTCAATTAACAACCATACATACTTTTTTCTCACTCCATGTACTTGATTAACTGAGTTAAAATCTTCTTTAATTTAAAATAAAAATAAGTTGAATTAAATATTTTTAACATTAATTTACAAATTTAACTTATTGAAGTAAAAAATAATACTTTGATAAATTTATTCATTGAAATCAGTTAAATTAAGAAAAGAGTTAATCCTCTGCACAAATAATGATTAAAAGTAACAATAATGAATCTCTAATCCTGGGATCTATCTACTGTTGTCTAAGAATGATGATAGAGTTTTAGGGGCTGTTTGCTATGAGGGGAGGGGAGGGAAAGTGATTAGAGGAAAAAAAATTTTTAAGTTAGATTTAAAACAATTAGAGAAATGGGGTTAAAATTCTTTAATTAATTTTTTTTACTCTTTTATTTTACATATTCTGTTTAGCAAAATTTAATAACTCCATTTATCCAATTTCTTTAAATTCAAACTAGGTGCTTGATCATGAATTTAAGGAAAGTCTATATATAATTTAGGTCATTAAAGTGTCTCAAATCACTAAATGATAGCAATAAATCCAAATTATTATAATTATTCCAGCTAAATATGATTTAATAAAGGCAAAAGACTTTGAGTTAGGGAGGGACGGACAAAAGCGGAAGAAAGACTTCGAGTAGGAGCACTTGAAATCCTTTATTTAAGCAAAGCTCTTGAATTTCTTTATTATAGTGGCCACGTGAATCATTGGGCTAGGTGATGTGTCCCTTCTGGGTGATCTGAGACAAATTAAAGAAGCGATAATAACTTTCCTATATTAAATCAAAGCACTTGAATTCCTTTATTTTTGTCTTTTCCCTAATTCTCTAATGCCCCATTCCCAAAAACCCTTTCCTCTACTCACAAATTGAGCAGATGTTTTAAAAGTCAGAATATTTGATTCAGTAGGGGACGATAGTTTTAACCTTGAACTGGAAATGTAATGAATGTGCAGGGAGGGTAAGACAATTAGAATGAAGTAAATGAATAGTATAGATTATCATATGAAAATTGGTTTCACACAAAATTTATTCTCAAATAGATTCTCATATGAAAATTAGGGAAAAGACAAAAATAAAGGAATTCAAGTGCTTTGATTCAGTAGGGGACGATAGTTTTAACCTTGAACTGGAAATGTAATGAATGTGCAGGGAGGGTAAGACAATTAGAATGAAGTAAATGAATAGTATAGATTATCATATGAAAATTGGTTTCACACAAAATTTATTCTCAAATAGATTCTCATATGAAAATTGGTTTCACACGAAAATTGTTTGCACCATTCTAAAAAAAGAAAAAAAAAAGTACTACAAAAGAATATGATGAAAATATCAGGATAAAAAGGGTTAGTGTCCTGCTCAACTATATGAAAAAAATGATAGAATATATTTGCATGGAATTAAAAAAAGGCGTATTCATTTGGTAGGGTTATCATTTCTTTGAATAAATTTACTTTGGCAAATGTACATATAAACAGATGCACAAGAAAAAGTCTTTTGCGATAACTCCAATCCAGAATAAATCATATTAAAGATAGTAATAGAAAGAAGTTTATAATTATGATTGCCATAACATAATGGCATGTAATGTTAGACTTCTTGGACGCCACCATGCATATGTCATAATCAACTACAAATTTGAAATTTCATGTTCAACACATAAGGGATAGTATCACTATAAAAGTTGTTCTATCACCTACCCATAAACAAAATCAAGTAGTTGAATTTTCATGAGCCTTTATTATTGTGTTTTATTTACTAAAATCCCCATTGACCCATTATATCATGATGAGATTGTTATATATCACCAATAAGCTAAAAGAAGAGTGGGATAACTGTTAGGGATACACTTCACCCTTTATGATTTCATCTTACATTTTATTATTTCAAGTCATTTTCACTTTGTCTTTCTGTTAACATATTCGCAAATTGCAATATTCTTTCAATATTAGTATATGAAGATGAAGATATAAGCTTTTGTTCAAAATAATTAATAACTAATTATATTTAATTATTATTGTTATTGGTTGAATAATACAATATGCTATAATAAAAGTTTTAGAATTTTAGCATAGTAGAATATCTTATACTAAATGATTATTTCTTTTAATGATGCACATGTTTGCAATATGAAATTTCATACTTTAGATATTAACAGAAATTGACCTCTTTTATCCAGTTGGGGGAATGCATTTTTATATTTGGTCAATCTATAAACCATTGTGGGTTGGGTTTGCTACTCAAATGTCTTTTATTACTACATGATTGGTCATGAATTTAAAGAAAGTCTATATATAATTTAGGTTATTAAACTATCTCAAATCATTAAATGATAACAATAACTCCATATTATTGTAATTACTCTTGATTTACAAGCTCCCCGTGCAACGCACGGGGGAGCACACTCTAGTTATTAGTAATATTAGTAAAAGAAAAGTAATAACTCGAGGTAAAGGTAATGAATTAGGTTCAGAAGTTCGCTCAAAATATTAAATAGGCTCAGAACTAATAAAGGAAAATTACTGTAAGGTCCCAAAGACCATAAATAATGATAAGAAAATTCCAAACCAAATTTCCCCATAAAAAAGTCTTGGGGATTGACTTGTGATTAATTCGGAATATGAAATTATTTTGTTGTCCCCATTGAATAAAAAAGGAAAGGAAAAGCATATACCTTTCTTGACAAGTACTTATGTCTATTTTAACAACTGGATGAGATGTTTTGATAAATTCATTTTCCTCCCTGAAGAAGTTTTAAAATCTCAGAACTTGATGTTCCTATTTTGACAAGTGAATATGTCTTTTTTAACAAGTGTTTAAGCCCATTTTGACCAAGGTAATTAAACCCGGATCGGTCAGTGAATCGGCCGAGGTACTGGGTCAAGGGTCAGTAGGTCAAACCAGAGTCAAATCGGAGCTACATTAGGACCAAACCGATGAGAGATGGAAAATTTTAGGCTTATAGTATGAAATTATAAAGGGAAAATATAAAAAAACAATTTTAAAAAAAAAATAAAAAACCTGACTCGGACCGGACCAGTTTACTGGCTGGGTGGTTGGTTTCCGGTCCGGTTCGGCCGGTCCGATCCAGGTTAGAGAACTCTGATTTTGACAACTACATGAGCGATTTTGACAAATTCTTTTTCTCTCTTGACAAGTTTTGAAATTTCAAAATTACATGCGTCAATTTTTGACAAAATGCATATGTTTTTTTTGTCAAGTATTTATGCCTATTTTAACAATTGAATGAGATATTTTGACAAGTTCATTTTCCTCCCTGAAGAAGTTTTGAAATTTCAGAACTTAATGTCCCTATTTTGACAAGTGTATATGCCTTTTTTAGCAAGTGTTCAGGCCTATTTTGATAATTACATGAGCCATTTTGACAAATTCATTCTTCTCCCTGAACAAGTTTTGAAATTTTAGAACTAAATCGTCAATTTTGATAAATGCATATGCGTTTTTTGACAAATGCTTATGTTTATTTTGACAATCGTATAAGTTATTTTAACAAGTTTATTTCCCTCCCTAGAGAAGTTTTGAAATTTCAGAATTTAATGTCCTAACTTTAACAAGTGTACAAGCCTTTTTTGACAAGTGCTTATTCCTATTTTGACAAGTTCATTTCCTCCCTAGACAAGTTTTGAATTTTAGAACTAAATGCATCAATTCTGACAAATACATATGCTTTTTTTGACAAATGTTTATGTTTATTTTGACAACTACATGAGCTATTTTGATAAGTTCATTTTCCTCCCTAGTAAGAATAAGATGCATAAAGGAAGTCACAACCTATAAGGAGTTTTGAAGAATTATATCATCTATAATTGGAAAAGAAAGTAATGAAATTTGTTTGAAATTTAAAGTTACAGTTGAAATTTTGAAACTTCTCTAGGGGAAAATGAACTTGTCAAAATAGCTTATCCAGTTGTCAAAATAGGCATAAACACTTGTTAAAAAAGATATATGTTATTCCTTTCTTTTTTTGTTTAATGGGACAACAAAGTAATTTCTTATTTTTAATTAATCACCATACAGTCTTAGTAACTTTTTTGCTATGGGACATTGATTTGGGATTTTTTTATAATTTTTTATGGTCAACCATACAGTGATTTTCCCAACTGAGATCCCTAAAAGACGAAGGTAGTTCAACTGCCACACGCTTATTTAAATTTAGCAAAAGTCATCTATTCGATTCAATTCCAATAGACTATCTGCTAGAAGGACTTTACTATTAATATTAGGTTCTAGCTAATATAATGAACATTTTTTCTACCTCATTTTTTGTGATATCGTCAATGTTTTGCAGAGAATCAAAAAGGGATTGGACTGACTGGTTTGATCAGTTGAATCAGAAACCAGTCAGTGGTCTGGGTTGGTTTGATCATTAAACCATAAGATCGGTTGGACCGGTCAGAACCGGTTAAAATGATAGTTCAATTGGTTGGACTGATTTCATTTTTCTTTTTAACTTTTATTTTTGTGCTTCTTTTAGGGGAAAATGGAAGGTTGAAGATCAAAATGAAGAGAAAAGTAGGTAAAGAAAGAACAAATCTAAAAAGAATGAAGAAGATAATGAAAAAATTATTTAAAAAGATATAATTATTATAGGAAAAGAGATATCATTGCATAAGTATAGGCATTATGACTAATACTAATATATTTTAAGCATTTTTTCTAAAAATTTTCATTTTTATCTATAGAAGTTTAAAAATATATTAATATATATTGTCACTAATAAATTATAATATTTTAATATGACCGGTTTAACTATCGATTAGATCCTGATTGACCCATTAATCCTTAAACCTGTATTGACCGATTTATTGTTCGATCCAATTTTTAGTTTCTTGATGTTTTGAGAAATTAAATTATATTACTGGCCTAGATTAATTTAAAGTAGAAATGAAGGTCCTAGGAAAGTGGCTGCCATAATGCCTTGGTGAGCAATAAAAACTTCCTTTTCTATTTTCCTACGTCCTAAAGGGCTTTATTATAACTAACCAATCACCTCACGGGCCAGTAAAGAACAAGCTAACTGATGTAGCCAACAAAGTCTTTTGATTACACATAGAGGAAAGAATAGGTCTCATGAAAGGAGTTAGTCATTCATAATAAGATAAATTAAAATTAAAATTTTTATTAGGAGATGTGTCTACATTTAGCACTTGATAATACATTAAATAAGATTGTCTTCAATAAAAAATCTTTTAAATTCTAAGTCTTAAAGAGAAAACCCTTAATCAGATAAAAAAAAATCTTTTCACACAAAAAAAGAAAAGAAAATATCACATCACATATTTACGCAACACTTTTATCAATCTAAAATTGGTACATACTCCTTTTATACTATTTATAATTCGTTTTCAATATATTTTACACATATTAAGAAAAAATTTAAAATTAACTTTACCTTAAAATTTATCAACTTTATAACTTTATTTCTATTTGATAGGTATTTAAGGAAGGATAAAATTACGCATCCATAGAAATATGCCTCTCTGCCCTCTGTAAATGAAAATATGATTATTCTCTTCCAGCCCTATAAATAGGATTAGAGAAATTTCAATTGAACTTGTTAATGGCAAAATGTTAAACTGATCTCACAGATCCTACACAGTAGCCTTGAATATATAAATATATAGAAACCCCATCATATCTTATAAAACCAAGTTATTATCATAAACAGCAACTGAAAAAATGTCTGTTTAGCTATCAAATACTCCCTCCGGTCCTAAATATAGGATATAATTTATAGTGTAATTTGCACTACAAACTATATCCTATATTTAAGACCGGAAATAATACTTCGATATATATAACACACAAAGCATAATCATCATGAAGTGAAGATAATTAAAAAACACATAAAACAAAACCTACGGGGACGTCCCTATGGATCATCCATAATAGACAAATACACATGTAACTCACAGCTCCGACCTGTCTTCCTCAACATCCTCCACCTCGGACCTCTTTAAGAAAGTTTCATAATCTTGGTTCCTCACAGAGCAATTCCCTCTTATCTCTCCATTATTACCGGTTAATACGCCCAGTTGACCCATCTTCACCATAGCTTCCGCAAATTTCTCAAAGAAAACACTCTGGTCCTCGGCAAATTCTATCACAATCTCCTTCGTCCTCTCGTCGGTGAACAAGTCTTGGTCGGAGGTGAAGAGTCCCTCACGCTTCACGAGGCCGACATAGTACTTGTTGTCGAACAAGTCGGGTGTCCGGAGGTCCATCACGGTGGTGTTGTCGGTGTTTGCGGCGGGGCACGTGAGCTTGAGCTTGTCGGCCAAGGACTTGTCCATAACGGGGTCTTGGTTAGGGTAAAGCCTGTTGGTGAAGGAAGTACAGTGACTTATGCCGATGGTGTGGCCGCCGGAGAGGGCAACAACATCAACCGGGTTGAATCCTTTAGTGGCCAGTGAATCGAGGATCACGGAGGCATTGCTCGTCGGCGCAGGGAGGTTCGCCAACGTGGCGTTTGTTGTGGCAAACGTCAGGCCATCTCGTCTTCCCAAGGGAACTTTATACTCAGGTCCTCCAGACTGGAAAAAGAAAATTAAAGAAGTCTTAGATATATATTAATGACGAAATTTCTGTAGTTGATAAGTTTAGTGACGGAATTTTGTCGTTAATTATTTAGTGACGGTGGAACTTGTGACGGATTTTAAAAGAGAGATGAAGGGGAAGCGATCTAGGTACCAAGAAAACGGAGTCACGGGCGGCGACGGCGACGATGTCGGAGCAAGAGACGACGCTTCCACAGTGGTGGTGGACGAGAGCTCTGAGGTCTTCGATGATCTTGAAAGCCTCAGCCCTCAAGCTCAGGTTTGGTGGCGCCTCCTTCTCGCTTGGCCCACTTGCAGATCCGTCCAGTAAGACCGACCCGTCACATCCCTGCCATAAAATATTCAATTTAAACCTATATATAAAGCTCCATATATATATATATATATATATATATATATATATTTATGTGCATGACCGTTAGGTGTAGTACACGAAGCTATCAGCTCGCCTCTCAGCCTCCTATTAATTCTGGCTCATGTCTAAGCAAAAAAGCTTGATATTTATGTATCACAAAAAAAAAAAAAAAGCTTGATATTTTCTTGTTTTACAGTTCATATCTTTTTCTCTGATATTGGAACAGAGAAGTCAACAGCTTTTAAAGCCAAGTAAATTAATGGAAAGAAAAATAATGAAACATGTCTGCTTAAGCTTGACGCTAAGCTTCAGTATTTTCCCAGATTCGACTATATATATATATATATATATATTTACTGTGGGTTTAGTTAGATCATGATGCTTCAAGCTACTTAAGAAAAGCAGAGGAAAACAGAGATAATTAAAGAAATCTTGTTCTCTGATATTGGAACAGAGAAGTCAACAGCTTTTAAAGCCAAGTAAATTAATGGAAAGAAAAATAATGAAACATGTCTGCTTAAGCTTGACGCTAAGCTTCAGTATTTGCCCAGATTCGACTATATATATATATATATATTTACTGTGGGTTTAGTTAGATCATGATGCTTCAAGCTACTTAAGAAAAGCAGAGGAAAACAGAGATAATTAAAGAAGTAGGTGATGAATTTAATTAATTACCTGGACGAAGCAATCATGGAAATGAAGGCGAAGCAAGCCGGCGGCGAGGCCGATGTCGTTTTTGAAGACCTTCTTGAGGTGTTTTCTGACGAGGGAATTAAGGTTAGGGCAGGTTGATTCGTAGAAACTCCATGAGAGTCCCTTCCCTAGAGGATGTTTATTGGGGTTGGTACAGGAGGATGATGAAGAAGATTCAGATTCACAGTGAAGAGAAGAGGCATGGATGAAGGAAACCAGAAGAAGAAGAAAGCAAGTGAAGAACAGAGCAACTCCACTGGAAGCCATGGATGATTCAGAGAGTTTGGTTTGAGACTTGAGAGACTTGTGCACAAAGGGAGAGACAAAGACAAGTATTTATTGACCAAGACGAAGAAGTTGTTATTGCAGTAAAATGCTTGACAGATGGAAAAGCGTGTGTGGTGTCCGGGAACATTGTGGGAAACTTCCTTTTAACTGGGTTAAAAATAATATCACAAATTTCAACTAGCTAGAAATTCTTTTCTTACAAGATAAAAAGTCATTACTTGCTTTTAACAAAGGAGAAAACTTATATCCATTATTGGTCAAATTCCTAAGTGAGTTTATAAATGCATATACGTAATAATAGTGAAATACCAATATTCATATTTTATAGGTGAATTTATAAATACACATGAGTATTTTAACAATAGTAAAATAACAAGTACCTATATAAAAATTTATAAATTATAATTTATATTATAAAAACTGATATAAAAATTTATAAGTATTCATAAGTAAATAAATTACAAGTGCACATGAATATTTTAATAACTAATAATATAAAAAATTATAAGTTTGATTGGACAAGTTGACCTAAATTTTTTTCTTTTATAAACTATAATTTTTACTTTTAAAAAGATTTTTTTAGGGTTTATTATTACACTTGGTTAAAAATATTTAACAGTAGCAAGGTTTCATGCAGTGAAAAAAAAAAAGTTATAAGAAACCACATAGTTAGTCCTGCCAAAAGTTTTATTCCAAAGTTTCAAAGATAATTTCCACACAAAAACAACTTTGTGACTTTTATGGCCCACGATATATCTTTTTAAACATAAGGGCGTGAATGACTCAAAATTCAAAGGAAACTTTCTAATAAGCATCAATATCGGGTGAAAATGGTATCAAGATATTAGTTGAAAATAATTTATTGATATTATAAGGTACTTTGGCATTAATAAATAAAGAATATTATGAGAGAGCAAGATTTATGTTTAGAATACTTGAAATAAGTATTTTAACATTTTGGACATAAAGTTCATCTCATATATTTAATTCGTAGGCTTCTATAACGCAAAATATTTACAATAAATTCATGAGATGATGACTTAACGTCTTTGTAAAAAAATAAAAAAAGTAAAATATCGTCTTTGGTAAAAGCACAAAATAATAAAATAAAGCAAATACAAGTATTTTGATATGAAATTAAAAAAAATTATAAATTTTTGTACTACAAAGATATTTTTGCCCGAATATAGTGACAATGACGTTGACGTTCCCCCATAAATATGTATGTCGAAGTGCTTAATTAGTGTATATGAAGTTGATGAAAAGAAATTAACGATGGCTGCTAACATTTTTAACACTGGGGAACGGAAAACTTTCATATATCTATAGTTCTTACATGGAAATTTTGGAGGTAAAATTAGACCTTAACCATGTATCAATTGCAAACTTGTATGTAGTTTTCTTTAACGACAGTATTGGCCCTATGAGCGCACCTCCATGACAAGAGATTTCATACTCAAAGTTCATATTATGTAAAAGTTGATCACGAGAAGTGAAGCTCTCTCTTGGAACTCGGGCCATTAGAAAATTTCAATGGATGATGTCGTATCTTTGAAGATACCGCCGGACAGACCGCCGGACTTGCTAGAGCAGCCGGAGGAATCTAAGATTAAACTCATTTTATGCTCTGAATCAGAAGACACGTTTCCAGAAGGGAAGGGGATGACTCAAAAAAAGGAATTGGTAGTTTATTCTGAGGCCCCTTTTCTAACGATGCAAAGTGAGATTCAGGGTGCTAGTCATGTAGACCCTTCAAACAAAGAAATATCCTCCTACAGAGATTCTCTGATGGGTTTCAAAGGCTAGAATTTTAATGGAATTGCTCATGACTCCTCCTTTCAAAATGAGGATTCGCTGACATCGGAGCTGCAAAACCAGATGTGGAAACTTCCGGAGCCTTCAGAGGAGACAAATAAGCTCAAGTCTTTATATCCCTCTATGGATATCACTGAAGATGAATTCAATGAAGCCTGCAAGCCATGGAACAGATCACTCATCATCACAGTTTTGGGCGCACGTTTTTATCTTCTCAGATTGAAAGAGTTGCTAAGTAGAGTGTGGAAATTCAAGGAATTTGAATTGATTGATCTCCCTAACAATTATTACGTTGTTAGACTCACAAGTTCTGAAAATTGGGAATCACACTATAAACGCATTATTTTGGAAGGACCGTGGGTGATTGCACAACACGCAGTTTTGGTCCAGAAATGGTCTCCATATTTTGATCCCTTCCAAAACCAGTTAGGGAAAATTGCAACGTGGGTAAGAATCCCAAATATCCCTCTGATTTTCTATTCAAAGAAATTTATTACCAGACTGGGGGATATGATAGGGAGGACTATTAGAGTTGATCTCAACACTCTGAATTTCCAAGACCAGTCGGCAGGTGTAGTGTCTAGGGGGAGATATGCGAGGCTATGTGTAGAATTAGATCTTCAAAAAAGCCTTGTTCCTCGTGTTATACTTGCATCCACAATTTTTAATGTTGAGTATGAAGGTTTAGATCTGATTTGCTTTAGTTGTGGGAAATATGGGCACAAGAAAGAGGCATGCTCAAGAAAAGATGAAGGATCTAAAGCTCAGGAAGCAGCTCGCTCAACTAAAGGAAAAGGTATCTTACCACAAAGATCGTTGAAGTCGCTGGCAATCTCCGGGAAGGAAACGCCGATCACGCTGCCGGAAAATGACATTCAGGAGGAGGGAGATTCTTTTGGCCCTTGGATGATGGTGGGTAGTCAGAAAAAAAATCGATTCCCAAGGAAGGGAAGCTTCAGAGATGGCGTGGCTCGAGGACGGCTTGGGTCTTCTGCCAGAGACATGGGGAAGAGGAATAAATCATGGAGTTTTCAAACTCTGGCTGACCTGGATGAAGGCAAGATTTTGGAAGATTTTGAAGAAGGAGAACCGAGTGAGGTGATGCGTTCAGGAAGAGAAGCAGAGAAATTTCTGGGCGCTGTGTCGGTAGGTGGGATTAAGGAGTTTGACTTCAAAAAAGGGAAAAAGCATAGCTCTTCAAATCAGGTTTATAGGGTAAAAGGCCAATTCAGTGGTGGGCTAAAGTCTATTTTGCCTAAAATCCTACCTAAAGAGCCCATGTCCAGCGAAGCCCAATCATCTCCAAAGGGCGCTCAAAAAAATAAGGATGCAGAAGAAAATGAAGCAATCTCCGCTGGGCCAATCCTGGACGAGGCCCAATCAACCAAAAATGGCGCTAGAGCTCATCATGTAGTGATGGGCTCTATGACCGAAGCCCAGACGCAAATAACACCATGCAAAATTCAAGACCAAATCTCTCTTCATGGACCACAACATAGTCAAACCCAGCTGGCCTCAAATGAGCAAGAGTCTTTATTAAAAGCCCCTAGTTGCGTGGAGCCATCAGTTCCGGAGATGCAAGACGCTGATATGTTGGCGGGTCCCATGATTTTTCTCCCAAATGAGCAATCTTCTTCTCAGATCAATGGGGCCACGCATGATTTAATGGAAGATGAAAGAGATTCGAAAAAGGGAGCTATGGCTAAAGGCCAAGCCAGAAATTCATCAAATTCCATTTCACTTAATTTGCCTCTGGCTCCCAGTTCGGTATTGAAAGTAGAAAATGGGAAGTGTGTTGATAGGGGCAGAGCAAGCGGGAATTTAAGGGATCTTAAAAAAAGAAGCAGATCGGTGTCTGCTCGGGTACCTCCAGATAAGTAGCTTTTTCTGTGCTTGTCTTTTTTTCGTTTTTTCCATGATTATTTCTTGTTGGAATTGTAGAGGGGCTTGTAGTAAGTCCTTTCCCCGTATCCTTCGTGATATCGTTTCTAAACACTCTATCTCGGTCATGTGTCTATTAGAAACCAGAGTTAGTGGTCATAAAGCGGATGTCGTGGTCCGTAAGTTGGGTTTTAATAACTGGTTGAGGGTTGAGCCAACGGGTTATGCAGGTGGGATTTGGGTTTTGTGGCATGATTCTGAGTTCTCTATTGAGTATCTCAGCTCTTCAAATCAGCTTCTTCATTGCCGTTTGACTGAGAAAAAATCCAATAAATGTTTCTGCGTCACTTTTGTATATGGGGACCCTAGGTGGAGCTTTAGACAAGAGCTTTGGTCCTCTCTCAGGGAATTGGCTGGGATTATTTCTGAGGCTTGGCTTGTCGTTGGGGACTTCAACTCTTTTCTTAACACTTCCGATAAGATTGGGGGAGCTGCTATCCAAAATAGATCTCTAACTCCCTTCAGGAACTGTGTTCAAGATTGTGATTTTTTGGAGTTGCCTGTAATCGGAGATAAATACACTTGGTCCAGAAAAGATATAAAAGAAAGATTAGATTGGGCTTTTTGCAACATAAGTTGGGAAATGACGTTCCCCTCTCACAAAAATTTCCATCAACTTCGATACAAATCTGATCATCGTGTCCTGGTGATCTCTGCTGGAAATGATCATGCCACTGCTCCCATAAACTACTTTAAATACCAAGCGGCTTGGTGTCTTGAAGAAGACTTCCCAAATTTGGTAAACTCTGCATGGTTAAATAATGATTGGCTTTCGGGGTGCAATGACTTCCAGAACAAGGCTTCTTGGTGGAACAAAAATGTGGTTGGCAGTCTCCCGAAAAAGAAAAAGAGTCTAATCAAGCGTTTGGAGGGGGTTGACCGTAAAATCGCTGAACAACCAAATCCAGGATTATTTAAGCTTGAAGCAAAGTTATGGAAGGAGTACATTAAGGTCGTCAATCAAGAGGAAATTCTCTGGTACCAAAAGTCAAGATGCAAATGGCTAAAGTATGGGGATAAAAACACAAGTTTTTTTCACTCTGCCATGGTAGTCAAAAAAAGAAAAGCAGAATTGACTCGCTTCAAGATGCTCAGGGAAACTGGATTACTGAGCAAGAAGAGCTAAAATCTTTAGCTCTTAAGTACTTCCAAGACCTTTACTCGGCAGACCGCGAGGTTCAAAATATATCTGACTGGCAAGTCGATTTCCTATCTCTGGATGACTCTCAGCTTTATCATCTCCAAAAAGAAGTATCCACTGTCGAAATAAAAAATGCAGCTTTTGAGATGGGTGCTTTCAAGGCTCCGGGCCTTGACGGGCTTCAACCTCATTTTTTCCAGACCCAATGGAACATTGTGGGTCCCAAGATCTGTGATCTTATTTTCTCTATTTTCAGAGACCCTAGTAGGGTTGAAGAGGTTAACCAAACTCACATCACGCTGATCCCAAAGGTTGATAATCCCACTTCAATTAAGGAATTCAGACCCATATCTCTATGTAATGTAAGTTACAAAATTCTCAGCAAGGTCCTGGCAAACAGAATGAGATCAGTGATGGGCTTTCTGATTCACCCAACTCAATGTAGTTTCATAAGGGGTAGGCAAAGTTGCGACAATATAATTCTGGCTCAAGAAGCGATCCACACAATGAGAACGACAAAAAAGAAGAAAGGATATGTTGCCATCAAGGTGGATATGGAAAAAGCTTTTGACAGGCTAGACTGGAACTTCCTGAAATTCAATCTCCGTAGTTTGGGTCTGAGTGATCATTTTGTAAACCTATTGATGTTGTGCGTCTCCACTCCAACAATGAGAGTGTTATGGAATGGATCTCTCTCAAATCCATTTAAGCCCTCTAGAGGTGTGAGACAAGGTGACCCTTTGAGCCCCTACCTTTTCATTCTCTGTATGGAAAGACTGAGCCAGCTGATAAACAAGGCTGTTGCCGAAGGAAGTTGGAAGCCTCTTAAGATTAGCAATACATGTCCGAATATCTCCCATCTTTTCTTTGCAGATGACCTTCTTCTTTTCTGTGAGGTGACTACTAACCAAATGGAGATTATCAAAAATTTAATGGCTTTCTTCTGCAAGGTGTCTGGCCATCACATCAACCTCCAGAAGTCAAAAGTATTTGCATCCAGGAATGTTCAATTCCACAGAGCCCAACAGCTGGGTCAAACCTTGGGAATAGGTATTTCGGGGGATTTAGGCAAATACTTAGGTGTGCCTTTGCTCCATAAAAGAGTTACCAAGCTAACTTTCGCCCCGCTGGTATCTAAAGTTCAAAAGAAACTATCCTCCTGGAAAGGCAAGCTCTTGAATATGGCTGGGAGAACCGTCCTGATCAATTCTATCCTATCTACTCTGCCATTTTACCAGATGCAAACTTCCCTGCTTCCTAAAGGTGTTCTTAAGGACCTTGAAAAATTAAATCAAAATTTCTTTTGGAACCAGGGACAAGATAGTAAGAAAATGCATCTCATATCTTGGGATAGAATCAAGTTAGACAAAAAGGACGGAGGACTGGGTGTCAAAGACCTTTGTAGTCAAAACAAAGCGCTTATTATGAAGCTGTGCTGGAACCTCATTACCAGACCAGATGCCCTTTGGGTGCAAGTTCTTAGAGCAAAATATAAATGTGGGGAAAATGAAATTCCAAGAGTTGAAAGAAAAAAGAACCAATCTGCGGTCTGGAATGCAATTGTAACCGTTTGGGACTCTTTTAGGAAAGCAGTGGGTAAGAAGCTAAGAAGTGGGCAGTCCACAAATGCTTGGTGGGATCTTTGGACAAGTCTAGAACAACCCCTTATTTCCTATGTAGATAAGAATCAGGAATTGTTAAATCCTGAGGATGTGGTGAAGCAATTTGTGGGTTTGGACGGAAATTGGGATATCCACAAATGGAGCATGTTCTTGCCGCACTGGGTGATCGAAAGGATTATAAAAGTTCATCCACCTTCCCAGACTGGAAATGATTCATTTTGGTGGAAGAATTCTCCTGACGGGAATTTCAGCGTCAAATCAGCTTATTCTTTGATCTATTCGTCGCTCTCGGCTCTGGCTGATCAGTTCTGGCAAAGTATCTGGAGATGGCCTATTCCTGAGAAAGTAAAATTCTTCATGTGGCAACTGTTCCAGGAGAGAATTCCCACGAACGAAATTCGTGCTAAGAGAGACGGGAGGTCAAATCCTGAGTGTCCTTTTGAGTGTGCTTGTGAGGAAACAGCGATACATATTCTGAGAGATTGTGAGTTTGCTAGTTCTGTGTGGCTTTCTTGTACTAACCCAAATTATCACTCTGCATTTTTCTCTGGTAATTTACAGGTTTGGATCAAATGGAACATGCAACACTCACCGGGAGACCGCAAATTTTCCACGTGGCCCTGGATCAGAGTCTTTAGTTCAATATGCTGGCAAATTTGGAAGAATAGATGTAATAGAGTTTTCGAAGGAACCTCCATTCGCACTAACCAGCTTCTACACAGAGGACTTCATTTCCTGCATGAAGGCATAGAGGAGGACAGGTTCAAGCACAAGATATTTACTGTCCCAGAAAGATATTCGGAGGGTTGGAGGGCCCCACCAGAAGGGTATATTCGGATCGATGTGGATGCTGCGGTAGACGAGTTCAAGAATTCAGCAGTAGGAGGAGTGTTACGAGACAGTTCTGGCGCTTGGATCAGCGGATTCCAACAAAATACGGGATTTAGCCTTGGCTCAACAGCTTCAGAGATTCAAGCTATACGTATAGGTCTTCAAGTTTGTAGACTCAAGAATTTCACAAAGATCAGACTTTTTACTGACTCATTGCAAGCTGTTCAACTGTTATTTCACGCACATGGTCAGTATCACCCACTTCAACATGAATTAGAAGAAGTCAAGAATGAAATCTACAGGGATTGGGATCTAGAGATTCATCACTGTCATAGAGAAGCCCTGCAATGTGCTGATGTTTTGGCAAAACGGGCTCTGGACTCAAATAGCGATTTGTCTTTTTTGTACTATCCACCAGATTTCTGCTTGGCCACCTTGTTAGCAGATCTCTGCTGAGATTTTAGGACTTGAAAGTTTATTTTTTCGGTTGTTTTGTTTTTATTTCCTCGGCCCGCGTGGCCTCAAGAGCCTTAACGCTCTTGTCATTGTAATTCAAAAAAAAAAAAGAGATTTCATACTCCCTTGCATTACGACAATCTCATTAAGGATTAAGGTACAAATCCATCCTAGAATAATATGCGAATGAGCAATGTTACCTTGAAAGGTTTTTTATCTCAATGTCACCCTAGAAATTTGAAAACGTAGCAATATTATCCCAAAATTAACATCTCAAACAGTTAAATGTTAGTTGACTTCATTATTGTAATATGGTAGGCCCATATGGCATCTACCTCATTTTTTTCACATCTCAGGTTTACAAGTTAGATTTTTAAGGAGGAAAAATGATAAAAAATGTATACCTCAAGTAAAAAATGTATCCCTCATCTTCTTCTCTCCTCCTCAATCCTGATGGGGGCAGTGTGGAAATTAAGTGTTAGTTTAGATTGATGGTAAAAATTGTTTTTTCAACGTGATTTATGATATATGAAGTAAGTATGTGAGAGGAGTTTTATGCCAACTTACGTGAACCGGCTTTTCTAACGCCAAATCAATCAGGCCCTAGATCACAGCAAGATCATCCAAAAATCAAATCAACAGATACTACCTCAGAAAAAATAAAAAAGCGACCCCAAACAATCGTTGACGGCGAAGAAACGTGATGGGCTCTATCCATAAATTAATCTCATGAAAAGCTATCTATTCCACGTCACAATCTAGTCTTTAGTTGATGGTTTGAAACTCAGAACGCATCAATAAATTAAAAATGGCTTTGGAAAAAATTCATTAAAAATTACTAAAACTATTATTTCCAGTGTGGAACCAAACATACTTATAACTTAAGTTCTAAAATAGGATGAATTTATTATTATCATGTAGGAGAAGTCAACCAATGGCTTCAAATATCCTGGTAATTAAAAAACAAAAAACAAAGAAAGAAAAAAGAAAAGAAAAACTACATGACTTATAATAGAGGCCAAGTCAACAAGAGTATGGATATTTTAGAGAAGCCAAATCAAATTGGCTTTTATCTATGGAGAATCTAAAATAGTAGCCAAGTCCTAGATGACATCCAAAGTTTTCATTAAGGTGACCCTCTCACGTTACTCCATTCATAGTTAATATAAGACTCAATTGACTTTTTTTAAGAGATAAAAGAAGATAAATAAATTACTTAATTACAGTATATATTATATATCATTAGATTATATATTAGTTTATAAGTTAGGCAAAATTAGTTTGGAGAAAAATGATAAATATAAATACTTTAAAGTAATTTATTTAGCTTCCTTAATCTCCCCAAAAAAATCAACTAGGCTTTATATTATTGACTGGAGGAAGTATTCAATAGTAAACGGCTAAACATTTTCAAAGTGCCTATACAAGAACAAAAAAAAAAAAAAAAGGTACGTTTGCACTTTATAACACAACATTTATATTACGTATTTATTTCATACAATGTAAAATCACTTAAAATTAAATAAATCGAACACCTCATAAATAAATAAATAAATAAATAAATGAAAACGACCTTAGAAGGGTTGATTTGGGAAGAAAAGGAAGCTACGGAAAACAAGGCACTATAAATCTTTTTATGAGTTTCTTAAGGTCTATGGTATTTTCTAGTTTTTAGGGAAGTTCGTCTAGAGGATCCCGATATCCTCATCAAGAAACCAAGTAATTTTGATGAGCTGAATCGAAACAATTATCACTTTTAAAAACTTAAGATTTTAATTATAAGCTATTTGAATTAATTTTTAAAAGTAATAACTGTATTTGAAAAAAACTAAGCCACATAGCTTACCAAAAGAAGCTGAATACTAATTTTTTATACTAATTCAAATGATGCATGGTTGTTTCATATTTACTTTTTTAAAATAATTTTATCTTAAACTCAAACAAACAGATCTTACCATGTACACCATTTGGAGCTCAGAAAATACTGAAATTCAGAATTTAGCATATCGAAAATAAAACAAAACAAAAAACTGGCTTCTTCGAGAAGCCAAGGAGGTTGGATTTTATATAAAATCATGAATAAAATAACAGTAGCCGTTATAAGCTGTTACGTGTGATTGGTTTTTAGCTTTGTGCCCAAGAAATAAACTTCGATTATTTGGAAGTGAGCGATTTATTGTAGTAGATTACATCAATTTGACGCCATGGCATGACGGTGTTTATCAAGTGCTTGTTTGGAACTAAATAAAGCTATTTGGATGAAGGAAAAAACAAGATATATTGACACAATTTTGGAAGCAACTAACTTTTTGCTTAAAAACCATTTTAAAATTGAAGTAACTTTTTATTACTTTTGACTTTTGTCTTTTAGCTTTCTTTTTCTTTTTTTTTTTAAAGATTTGAATATTTTGAAATTAACTTTTCAATATATCATCTAAACAATTTCAAGTCAAACTTACTTTTCATAAAAATATATCCAAACATAAATCATGTTTTCTTAATTAACATGTACCCAAATTTTAGGGCCTGTTTGTGTTGGAATAGTTTAAAATGAAGAGTTTTGTTTTTTGTAAAGTCATATTCTTATGAAGTAAGGAATTTATGTGAATAGTTGTGTAGTAAGTTATAACACTAAAGGTCACAAACGTCATGTCTCTTTAGTTCCTAAATACACATGCAAAAGGTTATAACCAAAGGTGTGGTGACTACCACTTGGCGAAAGGTTGTGTTGTTTATAACAAATAAAATGAGTTTAATCTCTTGTTGTGATCACAAAGTCTTATCACTTTATAAATCCCATGTTGTTAGTAAATGTACCTCGAGGGTTTGAATATTTACCTAAGTAAGACATGGTTTCACCCATCTGACATTATATGGTAGACTATGCTTTGAACCAATTATTCTATATGAACAAGAAGTGTGCATGAATTAAACGTATGATCTTAGGCCATTGTATACCACTTTAAATGACACGTTTATTCATGGCTTTGTGTCTGTAATTTTTCATGAGACCTTTTAGAGTCAAGGCCTTGGACTCTTATTAGAAACAACCCCACTTCACTCTCATATAGCACCATCATGATGAATGCTTCAGCAAATATATGCTTACAGGTCCATTAAGAGCCAAATTAGGGCTCAAACTTCTCCCCTTTAGTCTTATGGTTACCAACTACTTTTCAACCTACGATGGATTAAAAAGTCAAGTACTTGCAATCACTCTGATAACATACTTTCACCATTGAACTTAAGGCTTGATGTGACGGTCAAGTATAAGTTGAGTTCCACTATTGGTAAACAAAGTTTATAGGGCTTCAATACCAGCCCATTTGATCTTTTAAACACAATATCCTTGTTAGACATTTTGTCAAAGGATCTGCAATATTTAATTCAAATGTTATATAACTAAAAGGCTTATAGGCTAATATGTCGCTACTTTCCATTATAAACTTGACTACAAGCCCTTGTAATGGTAGACTGACTATCATAAGTGGATGTATTTACACCCTTGGTAGGGGTGCTATTTTATGGGGGTCGAAGAAACAGACATGTATAACAGATTCTGTTACAGATTCAGAGTTTATAACATTGGTTGCAAGTAGAAATGAAGTGGAATGATTACGAAACTTGTTACTTGAAATCCCTATATATATGTTCCAAGCCAATGGCACCTTGGCTATAAAGGTTGTGATGTAATATTATGTTTAATTTAGACTCTTTTTCAAGTCTTTTCATAACGGAGGAAGTTTATTTATAATTGATGATACAATAATAAATTCATCCACATGCATGTTATTTGTTTGAAATTATTTAAACCATGTTCAAGTCATGCATCTATTCCATAATAAATTTTCATCAATCATTCTAATTAAAATTAGACCATAACATGGTAATTATCAACTTATCTAGCTGATAGTAAAATTTCTCATGATAATTATCAATACAGTAAATTCAAAATCTATTTTGCTCCTTATCACTTAATCATGATTAAAATCCATGATTCCAAAAGCAATAAACATCATTAATTTATAAACATATATTTTCAATAAAGATAGGCAAATAGATATTTATCTCTCTCCTTTGCCATTGTCCAAAAGAATTCAAAATGATTCCTTTGCAAAGTTCCTGGATCAAACCATCCACTTCTCCAAGCAAGCAAAACTAATGCCATCTTAGAAAGTTGCCTCCTTCAAATCTTTCAACTCCATGAAATTTGTAGTCAACTCCGTCAAAGATTCCATTTGCATTCACAAGTTAAGTCTAAAGATTGTTGGTGGTATTGGTTCTTTGAGTACATGAAGAATAGATGAAGAAGAAATTAGTTTACAATGTCTTTAAGGTGTGGGCAACACTTTCCTTTTGATTTAATTTGTCCCCACATATTCCTATCTAATAGGGCAAGCTGGATTGACAAGTGAATTTTCTACAGAATGCAACAAAGATACTTTAGTATGGATTGCACTCCCAACACTCAAGCCAAGACAACAATGGCTTTTACAAAGTGATATTTTGACTTTATCGCTGTGTGTACTCAAAGATATAGGCAATGGGTTTGATTTCTTGTTGTTGTGTGGTGTGTTGTGATATTGAAAGCTCAGAATTTGAGATATGACTAGAGTTTGTCCTTCTCATTCTTGGACTCGGCATCATCAATGGAGTTTCTCATTAAATCCTCATGCTTCACCCATATAAAGTTATTTGTGGAGGTCTAGCAGAAGCAAATCATGCCTTTAGTGTACGTAGTTGTCTGCTGGTTTTTCCATCAAGGGATTTCCTTGACAACAATTTTTTTTTTGTTTATGGTCACATTATTAGGGTCAAATAAATACTTCTCATCAATTCTTTGTAGACATAGTTCCTTCCTAAAAGTCATAAGTTCATCACCACAGGCTGAAACCTTACTTCTTGATTTAGAATTATAATTGGAGCTTAAACTTATTTGTTCTTTTTCTATAAGTCGATAGGAAAACATTTGGAATGGAATTTACTATATTGGTGATGCACCAAAACTTCCCCAAGAAGGGAACTTCCTCAAGAGGGTTGACTTTATATCACAGTAATCTACTTGTGGCACTGGTGGGTTTAGTGGGCTATTGTAATTAGGATTCAATGCAGGAAAATTTTTTACATATTGAAGAATTCTACAAATGGAGGAGAAGCTTGGCCTTTGTTTGGATCAGCATTCCAACATTTCTTAACGAAATTAGTAACATATTTTGGACAATTGTATGTGAATAGGGGTCTCTCTCCTTCTCTATGTTTCTACTCATTTTGTCTCCTCAAAGATGACTATCCTTAAAAGGGACTTTTATAGTTAGAAGTTCAAAGCAAGGCATTTCAAAAGTTTAAACATCATATTTATATGTATACTTGGAGTTTATAGTGTCTCCTCCATGTTCTTGCTCTTTAAGAACTACAGGAGTATACAAGCTAAATGGTAGGTTCCATTCATATTTGAGGTCCCCTTTTGTTGAGTTCCTAAAACCAACTTGCCCAAACCCTAAAACCTTGGTATACAAGCAGCCTTTTGAAAATGTACCGCTAGGTTTAACAAAAATGTTTAAAGAATTTAGATTTCTATGATATATTTTCTTTAAGTATGGGTATTCCATTCCCCTAGCAATTTGAAGCATAACATCAACTACTATAGGAAGTGCAAAGGTTCCTGCTCATCAGTTCCATTAGCAAAAAACACTCTTTATTCTCCTCATCACAACATCCATAAAGGCATTCAACTATATTTAGGTGTGAAAGAGATAGAAGGGAAGTGCTATCTAGTTCCATTACTTCTATGTTCCCAAAAAAATGCTTTAGAACAAAGTTTTTCTCTTAATAAAATGATCTCCTTGTAGATGATCTCATTTCCTAGTCTTCTCCTCACATAGTAGTCCTTAGACCCCACCAAAATTGAACTAGGAAGTATCTCCACACCCAAAGATATTGGGTTTTCTAATTGTCTCAAAAGAATATCTGTTAATTGATTCTCAAACTTTGTTGACATTGCTAGTTTCTTTTCACATATTTTGTTGAGAAGAAACCATCTATCTTCCTTCCAAACTGTGTAACACCCCAATTTTCGATTAAAGGCTAATGGTAATTATTGAGGATAATTATCGAATTAAAGTGGAATAATTATGTGTTGTATGACAATTTTAATTAATATGCCATAATTGTTGGGAAATTGAAAGAATGGCTCTAAATTAGTGATTAATGGAAGAGATTAATTACTAATTAAGAGGGTATGAGATGTGAAATTAAAATGGCTAATGGAGAGATTAGAGAAGCTAATGGGTGTTTATTGTGTGAGAGCCAATGAGGAGTGGACACTTGGCAAGTGTACATGTGAAGGGATTGGGAGAAAAGTCAAAAAGGGGATTTTTAATTGTTTTCTCTCTCCTCTCTTCCCTCACTTGGCGCTAGAAAACTGATGGGAGGGAGTATGATTATGCTTTCTTTCATCTTCCTCATCATTCATCTCTCTTCCTTCTCTCTCTCTCACGTTCTCTCTCTTCTCTCTTCATTTTCGCCATTGTTGGCCAAGAAAGAGAAAGGAAAAGCTGGATTTTGAGGTAAGCAAATGGCCTCAAATGCCAAAATGCTCTTCATTAATATTGTTCCTTGAGCTAAGAGCTTTCATCCTATGGTTGTAGTTTCTCCATTGGTGGTGATTTGAGGAATCACGAAATTATGGACTTGGGAGAATCATGAAGTGCCTTTGGGAAAGTTGTTGAGGTGAGTGAAAGCTTCCTTCTCATATAAGATTTGTGGCCATTGGTTAGGCCTTGAATTTCTGGAATTTTAGCCCTAATTTTCGTGATTTAAGGTCTTGGGGAGTATGGTATGTTGTTGTTATGGAAATGGTGCCTTGTTTAGTGTTTTGAATTGATAGAATTGCATTGAAGCTTAAATATGAAGTTTGGCACTTTTTGTGTTGGTTTTGTGCTTTGGTCAAAACAGGGCATATAAATGGGTTGTGATTTTGGTCATTTTGAGGTTACCATTGTGTTCCTTGAGTGATTTTGTGTGGGAATAAGCTTGGTTATTAATTTTGGAGTTATTGAACACTTTGGTAGAAAATTGGAAATCTGTTTGGTTTAAGCTCTGTTTTGTGCAGTAATTTTGTATGAGCGTTTTGAATGACCAAATGGTATTGGAAAATTCTGAAACTTTCCAGTATTAAAGTTCACATCCCAAGCTTAAAAATGGACATATATTTTGTGTCATTTAGTTTAGAATTCTGTGAGATATGGTTGTCCAAAGTTTGGTACAAAAATAGAACTCTGTTTTGGAGGAGTGTGTAGTTTTTGGTGATTCTGTATTTGTGTAGTGATTTCCAGTGAAGGTCTATATTTGTCCTTGAAATAGGACTCATATACCTTTCTTTTGGCTTTGGAATCACTCCGTTTCGATTTTTCTACGATTAGTTATGAATTTTGGAAGTTCAGCCCAGAGTTAGGAAATTTCTGGGCCGCGGCCCATGAGTAGCGGACTGCAGCCCACAGCCTTCTGACCATATTTGGGCCGCAGCCCAAGGAAGGGCGGGCCGCGGCCCACCCCTGTGTTCCAACACTTTGTGTTTTCGAAAAGTGACCTTCAACCTTTTGTTTCCCAACCTTTTAGGGCTTTCATTAGAGGCATTTGTGGTCTCTTAAGAGTCCTAAATGATAACCAACTTAGTGTATTATGGGATTAAGTAATTGGAAGAGAGATTGATCAATTGTACCTATTTGGTATAGGATTTGATATCCGCTTGGATCGTGAGTAGCCGATGTAACCCCCCTTCGATAATCAGGCCGGGATTAGGGTTTAAGCACATTTAATTATCGAATGAGAAATCCGGAACAATTAAAAACTTTTTAAAACACCTGTACAAATGGATCTCCATTCATTTCATTCATTAAAACAAATAGCCTGTTTGGTCTGTTACATATACAATATCAGAGTAAGCACAATTCCCGACGTTCGCCCGGGATAATAACATTAATCCAAAGGTTTATACAGGGCATCATTGCCCATCTCAGTATCCATACCGGGGATTACACAAACTATAGTACTATGATCTATACAATATATTTACAATGATCCAAATGATAACCAATTCGATTTAAAACCAAAATATATAACTAAGACTACCGCTGGCAGTCCTAATCATCCTTTGCCACTTTCTTGCCTTTCGATCCACTTGCCCTGTCTAAAAATGTTATTTGGAAAGAATGAGATTCTAGAGAATCCCAGTAGCAACAGTTTATTTATATGATGCATATATACAAAGCAAGTAAACATATATCACAATGCAGCAATCAACATTCGAGACCGGGCTTTCGCCACGTTCCCTTCACTTTATACAAGGTCGGGCTTACACCACGCCCCATCACTTTATCAATATTCGAGTCCGGGCTTTCGCCACGTCTCCTTCACTTTCACTGTAATCGAGTCCGGGCTTTCACCAAGTCCCCTTCACTTTCACTACAATCGATGACTAATGCAAACAAGCAATGCAATACACATGATATAGGATAAAGTGTCACTACCTTTGTCTTTCCTTCCTTGAGCAGGCACAGGCCTTCTATGCTCCGGGCAGATATCAAATCCTAAAGTCATAATTAAGGACGAAGCATTATTCTCTATTCCAATACTCAATTAACTCTTCAACACTTAGATTTGGTTATCAATAATGACCCTTAAGAAGCCACAAATGCCTCTAATAAAACCCCTAAAAGGTTGGGAAACAATAGGGTGAAGATCTCTTTTCAAAAACTTAAAGTGCTGGAATATAGGGGTGGGCCACGACCCACCATTCCTTGGGCTGCGGCCCAAATATGGTCAGAAGGCCTTGGGCTGCGGCCCACCACTCATGGGCCGCGGCCCAAAACAGGCCAGAAAGGTTTGGGCCGTGGCCCAGAAATTTCCTGACTCTGGGCTGAACTTCGAAAAATCATAACTAATTGTAGAAAAATAGAAACGGAGCGATTCCAAAGCCAAATGAAAGGTATTTGAGTCCTCTTTCAAGGAAAAATTACTAAATGAAATGACACAAAATATATGTCCATTTTGAAGCTTGGGATGTGAAATTTAATACTGGAAAGTTTCACAATTTTCTGAAATCATTTGGTCACTCAAAACGTCCACACAAATAAACTGTCCAGACAGCGTTCACATTGACAGCATTTTCCAACTTTTCTACCAAAGTGTTCAATGACTCCAAAATCATTAACCAAGCTTATTCCCACACAAAATCACTCAAGGAACACAATGGTGACCTCAAAATGACCAAATTCACAATCTAACCACATGCCCTGTTTTGATCAACACACCAAAACCAACACAAAGATCCCAAACTTTACTTTTAATGATTCAAACCAATCCCTTTGTCCAAAAGACATCATAATATACCATTTCCATTATCACAACATGCCAAACTCACTAAGACCCTAATTTTCGAAAATAGGGCAGAAATTTCCAGAAAAATCAATGCTCACCAACATCCACAATATATATATCAAAAGGGAGATAACACTCACCTCTTTCACTTTGCTAAAGAGATTTCTTGATTCTTCAACTTCCACAATCTCTTGAGGTCATAAACTACCACCAATGAACACATTTCAACCATCACAATGAAGCTCTTCATTCAAGGATCAACATTAAAGAAGGAAGTTTGAGCAATGGAAGCCATTTTCCTTACCTTTTTGCAAGCTTTTCCTCTTCCTCTTTACTGCAAAAATGTCGACAGAAAATGGAGGGAGAAGAGAGAGAACGAGAGAGAGAGATGGAGTGGAGTATGAGATGAAAGAAGAATGATTATACTCCCTCCATTTCAGTTTTTCCTGCGCTAAGAGGGAAGAGAGGAGAGAGAAATGCATTGTTTAATCTCTTTTGACTTTTCTTTGTCTTCCTCTCACACCCACTTTGCCACATGTCATTTTCCCATTAGCTCTCACACACTTATTCACCAATTAATCTCTCTAATCCTTCCATTAGCCATTTGATCTCACTTCTCATTTCCTCTTAGTTAGTAATTAATTTCCCCATTAATTACCAACTTATGCCAATAATTCCATTCTTTCAATTTTCCAACAATTATGACATATTAAATAATATTGTCACCAATATACATTAATTTAACTTTAATCCGATAATTATCCTCAGTAATTATCATTAGGCCTTAATCAAAAATTGGGGCGTTACAGCCGACGCTGGAGCATACATGGAAAGAATAAGTGTAGGGAACTTACCTCTCCTGCATGTATTGATATTTGTGTTTGTGTATTGATGCATGTTATTGCTTTGCTTGATTATGTGAAACATATATGAATGATTGAAGCTCTGTTTCTATTTATGCTATGGCCATAAGTATGTTGTTGAAACATTGAGCATGCGGATATATCATTATGTGAACATGAGTTATTGTGATGCAAGCATGTCATGCATTAAACACTTATCTTACATGCATAGTGGTATCTGTTACCTACTAGGATTCTCTAGAATCTCACCCTCCCCTACCAACATTTTAGACAGGACAAGTGGCTCGAGGAAGGAGCAAGCGACTAGGGGCGGCGAGAATCCCTTATGGGCATTTGGACTTGGTAGTGGTTCTTGTTGCCATTTAGGATAATGGTAGTTGATTTGAATGTACTTAGAGTTGTATATGTTAGAATGGATATATGGTTGTATATGTTATGGAAGTGTATTTGGAATGGAATTTGTGTAATCCCCATTGAGGAATTGTAAAGGGCGTATGTGCCCATGAACCTTTAGTGAAGATATGAATCTGGAATTGCCGGGATTGTTATTGTGCACTCTGATATATTATGAATGTTAATTATCTTCACGAAGTAATTGTATTCGAAACGTGAATGTGAGACCAGGTTAAAGTGTTTGATTTGCGAAATGTATTTGTGAAAACCCTATCTTAAGGATGGGGAATGTAAATGAATTTTGATAATTATTGGTCTCTATTTCACTATAATGTTGTATTTCGGATATAATTACGGAGGGGGTTACAAACTGTGTTACAGCAATTCCAAAAGTCCTAAGTAATAAGGTAATGCTTACAAATTTCCACTGGAAAAGGATCATGTCCTATACTTGTTATAGTTTATTAGCCTTTTCCTGATCCCACCCTGCTATTTCTCCTACAGAGTCAATTTCTTCAATAAAGATGGGAATGCATGAGAGCAAATTATGGAGGTTGAACTCAACACAATTGTTGTTCTTATAGAGGTAATGGCTTTCATTTACTAGTTCTTTGTTTCACTTTTCAAGAATTTCTTGATGTTTCTCCTTCTTTGAATATCTTGTGAAACTCTTTCAATGGCTATTCAATAAATTTCAACTTTGTGTGCTTCTCTGAGAAAATTAGGTCCATTGTAATCTCCTCAGTAACTAGATCATACTCAATTGAGAATGCATCTAGCAACAAAGAACATTGTCTTTGATTGAATTCAATGTTCTCTATGAACACCATCAACGCCTTCAAACCTCCTAATGCCTCCCCTACATGTCAACATTGCTCTACAGACCAAGATTATAGAAATTGGTCGCTTATGGTTGTGTTGAAGATACTACATGTGTTGTTCTATATAGACAACATGAGATTTTTGAAGTGATAAGTGTAATGCCCCAAATTTTGATTAAGGGCTAATGACAATTATTGTGGATATTTTTGAATTAATTGGAATTATTAAGTGTTTTGTGGCAATTTTAATGAATATGCCATAAGTGGTGGAAAATTGAAAGAATGAAATTATTGGCCATAAGTTAGTGATTAAGGAAAAATTAATTACTAGCTAAGAGGAAAATGAGATGTGTGATTAAATGGCTAATAGAGGGGTTAGAGTAACTAATTAGTTACTTATTTAAGAGGTCCAATGAGGAGTGGACATGTGTCAAAATGAGATGATGGGAGAGTGGGTGAGAAAGTCAAACAATGAAATTTTTTTATGTTTTCTCTCTCCTTCTGTCCTCTCTTTTGGGTTGCAGCATGGGGGAGGGAGAAATATCATCATTTCTTTATCCTCTCCAACACTCTTAATCTCTCTCTCTTCTTTCTGTCTCTTGTGCCATTGTTGAGGGAAAAGGGAAGAAGAAAAGCTTGTGATTAAGGTAAGCAAATGGCCTATATTGTTCAAACTCACTTCATTAATGTTGATCCTTGGAGTGAGAGCTTCATTTTGTTCTTTATAGTTTGGCCATTGGTGTTGATTCGAGACTACACGAAATTTTGGAGGTTGGTGAATCAAGAAATCTCTTTGGTAAAGTGAAAGAGGTAAGTGAAACTAATTTATCCATCTAAGTTTTATGCCAAATGGTTTAGTTTGAAATTTCTGGAAATTTGGCCTTTAATCCGAAAATGATGACCACTGGGCTTTTGGCATGTTTTTGGCATAGTAATGGTATATTGGGAATGTATATGGATAGATAGGATTGATTGGGAATTAATGATTGAGTTTAGTAATTTTAGAAAATCGGTGATTTGTGTTGGCCAAAACCAAAGCATGATAATGGAGTAAGATTTGGATAATTCTGATTATTCCATTGAATTCCTTAGATGTTTTTGTGTGGGAGTAGCTTTGGTAGAAGTTTTGAGTCCATTGGGATCAATTGGGCAGTGTTAGGAAATGTAGTCAATTTTGCTGTGTTTTCTGGTTTTTGATAAAATCACTCGAGTGAGAGTGAGTTCACTCGAGTGAGGGATGAACATCACTTGAGTGGTGATGAGTTCCACTCGAGTATGGTAGTGCAAACTTCCTTTCTGCTCTCTTTGTTCTTATTGCACTTTCATGGTCAAAGGCAAGTGTTGCCTCACTTGCGAGTGTAGTGGGACATCACTCGAGTGAGATTCCTATCACTCGAGTGCAGGTGTATTTGACACCAAGGACTTGCCTCTCAGGTTGTCACTCGCGGTTATAATGTAAGAGTGTGCCTTCTCACTTGCAGGTATGTGGTAATCACTCTAGTGCAATGGGTTGTGCTCAAGTCCTCTTGATCTCTAAAAATTTTCTTGTGCTCTCGGGTATTCACTTGCTGTTGTTCACTCTCTAGTACCCGAGTGTTGACCGTATCATCACTTGAGTATCCATACAATATCACTCGAGTGAGACCATCTTCACTCAAGTGTCTCAGTGAGAAATATCATGTTCGAGCTTTCAAAAAGGGGATATTTGGGGATAGTCTTCCAACCCTTTAGAACTACTGATAGGGTTATTATTGGGTACTAAAAGAGCAATAATGATAACCAAACTAAGTGTTAAGAAGTCATTGAGAATTGGAATAAAGAATTGACTCTTCGTCCTAATTATGAATATAGGATTTGACATTTGCCCTACTCGGGAGAAACCGGGCACCAGGACACGCTCGGAAGGATCAAGGTAGTGACTCTTCTCTCATGTTGTGTATGATACTTGGTATGCATGTTTATCATTGTGAATGTGTTATCGGCCATAGGGCATTACAGCGCGAGCAGTTCAGCATGAGCCGTCGTAGGGGGCAATGCTCATGATACCTACCCTGTCCATTGTATCTGCCGTTGTAAGTGTCGATGTTGCGTTATGGAATCATGGATTCCTGTTTGAGTATCCAGCCCGTGGGGCTGCGTGTTGTGAAATGTTTTATATAGATCCCAGCTGTGGTGATATATGTGATATGTTCATGTGGATGTGTAATATAGCAAGCAGTTCAGCGTGAGCTGTTATAAGGGGTGATGACCATGATACCAACCCCGACTGTTGCAACTGTTTTTGTGATTGATGTGTGTTGTATAGATGATTTACTTTCATTCTTTGATGTTGTGCATATTATGAGTGATTTGTTACTATGGGGAAGTGATTTGCTTCAATTGCAAACAGCCAGGTCACATCTCTACTAAGTGCCTACGATTGCAGATGGAGCAAAGGCCCAGGAATCAGGGTCGAGTGTTTGCCATGACATAAGAGGAGGCCCGGAAGTCGCCTGAACTGATCCAAGGTAAAATTCCTCTCGGTGATAATGAGTTACAAGCTTTATTTGATTTGGGTGCAAGTCATTCTTTTATTGCCTATGACTGTGTAAAGTGCCAGGGATTAAATGTGCATAGACTACCATTTGATTTGGTTGTGTCGATGCTGATGGGTGTCAAGGCTGTGATGGCTGAAGCTTGTCTCAATTGTGTGATAGTTGTTGAGGGACTTGAGTCCTTGGTTGATTTGATTTGTTTACCGCTTCAACAATTAGAAGTTATTCTGGGTTTTGATTGGTTAAGAGCAAATGATGTACTGCTTGATTGTGGTAATAAGAAGATAGCTTACTGTAATATATAGCGGGGAGATAATGTGAATGCTAGTTTGAATTTACTTTCAACAGCAAAAGCAGAAAGATATCTTGAGAAGGGATGTCAATGGTATATGGTGTTCTTCTCTGTTCAAGGAGAGTCAAGTGAAGCTTTAGAGAGTATACCAGTGGTAAGAGAATTCCTTGAGGTATTTCCAGAGGATCTTAGTGGATTGCCTCCGGAAAGGGAAGTACAGTTCCCAATTGAGATTGTGCCTGGAGCTGGTTCAATATCCAAAGCCTCGTACCGTATGGCCCCTAACGAAATGGCGGAGCTGAAGAAGCAAATTTAAGAATTGATTGAGAAAGGGTTCATCCGACCCAGTGTATCATCGTGGGGAGCTCTAGTGTTGTTTGTGAAAAAGAAAGATGAAAACTTGAGGCTTTATATCGATTACAGAGAACTTAACAAGGTAACTGTTAAGAACAAGTATCTTCTCCCAAGAATCGATGACCTGTTAGATCAATTGTCTGGTTTGTGTGTATTCTCCAAAATTGATATAAGGTTGAGATATCATCAATTGAGTGTGAAGGCAGCGGATGTTCCGAAGACTGCTTTCAGAACAAGGTACGAGAATTATGAGTTCCTTGTGATGACCTTTGGGTTGACGAATGCACCGGGCGGTATTCATGGACTATATGAACCACATTTTCTGACAGTATCTTGACCAATTTGTAGTTGTGTTTATCAACGACATTCTAATATACTCAAAGGGTAGAGAAGAGTATGAGCAGCATTTGAGAATCTTGCGGGAAAACCAACTCTATACCAAGCTGAGCAAGTGTGAGTTTTGGCTTACGGAAGTAAAGTCCTTGGCTACGTGATCTCACGAGATGGGGTATCGGTGGATCCCAGTAAGGTGGAAGCAGTACTTGATTAGAAAAGGCCAGAAACTGTTTCTAAGATTCTGGGTCTTGCTGGCTATTACCGGAGGTTCATTCAGAACTTCATGCATATTGCATTGCCGATGACCATGCTCACAAGGAAGGATCAACCATTTTTGTGGGATGAACGTTATGAGTGGAGCTTCACTGAGCTGAAGGAGAGGTTGACTA
The DNA here is from genome assembly GCA_963210345.1 of Inga oerstediana. Taxonomy (NCBI): domain Eukaryota; kingdom Viridiplantae; phylum Streptophyta; class Magnoliopsida; order Fabales; family Fabaceae; genus Inga; species Inga oerstediana. The sequence goes on along the minus strand of OY723401.1, from coordinate 61,140,624 downwards.
CGGCACCACTGTTGATTATACCTGATCCCAGTGAGGCTTATGTCATGTACAGTGATGTGAGTAAACAGGGGTTAGGGTGTGTCCTGATGCAGCAGGGAAGAGTGGTGGCCTATGCTTCTCGACAGCTGAAATTGCATGAGATGAACTACCCCACTCATGATCTGGTGCTTGCGATAATAGTGTTTGCATTGAAGATTTGGCGTCATTACTTGTATGGTGTGACAGTGGAACTATACTTTGACCATAAAAGTATCAAATATCTGTATGATCAAAAAGAGTTGAACATGAGATAGCGTTGGTGGATGGAGTTATTGAAAGATTATAACCTGGAGATCAAATATCATCCGGGTAAGGCTAATGTCGTCGCGGATGCTTTGAGTCAGAAGATGGTGCTAGTGGCAATGATGATGATCTAAGAATGGAAACTGATAGAGGATTTTCAATATTTGTATCTCTCGAATGATATCCTGTGTGCCAGTTATGGGGTGGTCTAAGGGGAGAATGACCTGAGGACTGAAATTGAAGAGGCTCAGATGCGTGATGAGCGAGCCCAGTCGATCCGAGCTATGATTGAGCGAGGAGAGACTCGATATTATGATTTGTCACCTAGTGGACTGGTGTGTCACCAAAAGAGAATCTATGTTCTACTGAAGGCTGACTTGAGATTGAGAAATCTTGATGAGGCTCATAAGAGTCAATATACTCTTCACCCCGGTATGACTAAGATGTATCACAACTTGAAATCTATGTACTAGTGGCTAGGGTTGAAAAGTGATGTGACAAAGTATGTGGCGTAGTGTCTTACCTGTCAAAAGGTGAAGATTGAACACCAGAGACTGCCAGGATTGGTTCAGAGTGTAGAAATCCAAGAATGGAAGTGGGAGAGTGTGACTATGGATTTAGTGGTGGGTTTGCCCAGGATCAAGAATTATGATGTGATTTGGGTGATTGTGGATCGACTCACGAAGTTTGTGCACTTCATACCTATCAACGCTAGCTATTCTCTTGGCAGGCTGGTTGAGATATATATCAAAGAGATCATGAGACTCCATGGTACATTGAAGAATATTATCTCAGATAGAGATCCTCGGTTTACTTCTAGATTCTGGAAGGCTCTACATGAAGCTATGGGTACTCAGTTGAGGTTTAGCACGGCCTACCATCCTCAGACACACAGACAATTGGAGAGGACTATTCAGACCTTGGAAGATATGCTGAGAGTGTGTGTTCTATACTTCAAAGGAAAGTGGGACTACTATCTTCCATTGGCTGAGTTTGCTTACAACAACAGCTATCATGCAAGCATTCGGATGGCTCCGTATGAGGCGTTGTATGGGAGGAAGTACGAGTCACCATTGTACTGGACAGAGTTCTCTGAGAGGAAGTTATATGGGCATGATCTTGTTGAGTAAACTTTTGAGTAGATCAGAACTATCAGGAAGAGGCTCCTTGCAGCACAGAGTCGATAGAAGAGCTATGCTGATAAGAGAAGACCTCTAGAGTTTGAAGTGGGGGATAATGTTTTCTTGAGAGTATCTCCGGTCACAGGTATCGGACGAGCAATCAAGCGGAAGAAACTGAGTCTGAGATACATTGGTCCATTCAAGATTCTGGAAAGAATCGGGTCAGTGGTATATCGATAGCACTACCCCCGAGTTTGAGTAGATTGCATGATGTGTTCCATGTCTCGCAGCTCAAGAAGTGCCAACCAGACCTTGAGCATATCATTAAGTATGAAGAGGTTGAGTTGCAAGATAACTTCACTTATGCGGTAGAGCCAAAGCATATCATCGATCGAGAAGAGCAGAGGCTCAGGCATTGAAGCTTACCATTTGTGAAGGTGGTCTGGAAGGGAATGTCTCCAAGGGAAGCAACGTGGGAGGTGAAAGCGGATATGAGGAAGCGATTTCCTGATTTTATGCCCCAAGATATGTAACAAATTTCAAGGGAGAAATTTATTGAACGGGGGGAGAATTATAATGCAATAAATTTTGATTAAGGGCTAATGACAATTATTGTGGATATTTGTGAATTAATTGGAATTATTAAGCGTTTTGTGGCAATTTTAATTAATATGCCATTAAGTGGTGGAAAATTGAAAGAATGGAATTATTGGCCATAAGTTAGTGATTAAGGGAAAATTAATTACTAGCTAAGAGGAAAATGAGATGTGTGATTAAATGGCTAATGGAGGGGTTAGAATAACTAATTAGTTACTTATTTTAAGAGGACCAATAAGGAGTGGACAAGTGTCAAAATGAGATGATGGGAGAGTGGGTGAGAAAGTCAAACAATGGAATTTTTTTAATGTTTTCTCTCTCCTTCTGTCCTCTCTTTTCGACTGCAGCATGGGGGAGGGAGAAATATCATCATTTCTTCATCCTCTCCAACACTCTTCATCTCTCTCTCTTCTTTCAATCTCTTGCGCCATTGTTGAGGGAAAAAGGAAGAAGAAAAGCTTGTGATTAAGGTAAGCAAATGGCCTATATTGCTCAAACTCACTTCATTAATGTTGATCCTTAGAGTGAGAGCTTCATTTTGGTGTTTATAGTTTGGACATTGGTGTTGATTCAAGACAACACAAAATTTTGGAGGTTGGTGAATCAAGAAATCTCTTTGGCAAAGCGAAAAAGGTAAGTGAGACTAATCTATCCATCTAAGTTTTATGCCAAATGGTTTAGTTTGAAATTTTTGGCAATTTGGCCTTTAATCCGAAAATGATGACTACTAGGCTTTTGGCATGTTTTTGGCATAGTAATGGTATGTTGGGAATGTATATGGATAGATAGGATTGATTTGGAATTGAATGATTGAGTTTAGTGATTTTGAAAAATCAGTGATTTTTGTAGTCCAAAACCAAAGCATGATAATGGAGTAGGATTTGGATAATTCTGATGATTCCATTGAATTCCTTGGATGTTTTTGTGTGGGAGTAGCTTTGGTAGAAGTTTTGAGTCCATTGGGATCAATTGGGCAAGTGTTAGGAAATGTGGTCAGTTTTGCTGTGTTTTCTGGTTTTTGATAAAATCACTCTAGAGAGAGTGAGTTCACTCAAGTGAGGGATGAACATCACTCGAGTGGTGATGAGTTCCACTCGAGTGTGGTAGTGCAAACTTCCTTTCTACTTTATGTGTTCTTGTTGCACTTTCGTGGTCAAAGGCAAGTGTTGCCTCACTTGCGAGTGTGGTGGGACATCACTTGAGTGCAATTGTATTTGACACCAAGGACTTACCTCTTGGGTTGTCACTCCCAGTTATAATGTAAGAGTATGCCTTCTCACTCGCGGGTATGTGGTAATCACTCGAGTGCAATGGGCTGTGCTTGAGTCCTCCTGATCTTTGAAAAGTTTCTCTCAGGTATTCACTCGCTGTTGTTCACTCTCTAGTACCTAAGTGTTGACCATATCATCACTCGAGTATCCGTACAATATCACTCGAGTGAGGCCATCTTCACTTGAGAGTCTCAGTGAGAAATATCATGTTCGGGCTTTCAAAAAGGGGATATTTGGGGATAGTCTTCTAACCCTTTAGAGCGATAGGGTTATTATTGGGTACTAAAAGAGCAATAATGATAACCAAAATAAGTGTTAAGAATAGAGAATTGACTCTTCATCCCTAATTATGAATATAGGATTTGACATTTGCCCTACTTGGGAGAAACTGGCGCCAGGACACGCCCAGAAGGATCAAGGTAGTGACTCTTCTCTCATGTTGTGTATGATACTTGGTATGCATGTTTAGTATTGTGAATGTGTTATTGGCTATAGGGCATTACAGCGCGAGCATTTCAGCGTGAGCCGTCGTAGGGGACAATGCTCATGATACCATCCCAGGCCGTTGTATCTACCGTTGTAAGTGCCAAGGCTGTGTTATGGAATCAAGGATTCCTGTTTGAGTATCTAGCCTGTAGGGCTGCGTGTTGTGAAATGTTTTATATAGATACTAGCTATGGTGATATATGTGATATGTTCATGTGGATGTGCAATACCGCAAGCAGTTCAGCGTGAGCCGTTGTAGGGGCGATGCCTATGATACCTATCCCGACCGTTGCAACTGTTGTTGTGATTGCTGTGTGTTGTATAGATGATTTACTTTCATTCTTTGATGTTGTGCGTATTATGAGTGATTTGTTACCACAGGGATTCTTTAGAATCTCACTCTCCCAAAAACATAAATTTTAGACAGGGCTGAAGGATCCAAAGGAAAGCGGGCTACGAAGAGTGGATAGAGCTCCTGGTTAGGAGTTTTATTTTGAGAAATTGGTTATCATTTTGTAAATCATTTGGATATATTTTGTTGGGAATTTCATGTCCATATTAGATAGTAATTGTGTAATCCCCTTGTTATGGGAAACTCTATGGGTAATTGTACCTTATAGACCCTTTATTAATCAATGGAACCCGAGTGTGTCAGGAATTTATGCTGTACTCTGATATATATGAATGAAATCAACATGTACAGGCAATTTATACATTGAAATGTGAATATGAGACCGCTGTGAATATGTTTTGTAAAAGTTTTTGTAAACCTTGATTTTGGGAAGTTTAATTTTGAATAAGTCCCAAATCATCGTATGGTCTCTGATTCCACATAATTACGTGTTTATGAACATAAATCTCGGCCTATGGTGGTGAGGGGGTTACAATAAGTGTTATATTCCATGTTTTGATTATAATAAAGCTTATAAAGGTTTTGCAAAGGATTTGAAAGAAGAACAAAGTATTTTGATCAAGCAACCATCTTCTTTACTCCATCTACCCTCTTACTCACCATACCAACCCTAATTCCTTTCTTCATTCCAATCATTTCACCCCACCACTTTATGAACCTTCCCTACCACCATACCTTGAGCCTCCACCTCAACTTCATAGCTCATAACCTAATGGATTGGATACTCTCTTCTCACCTCATAATATGGATTCCCTAACAAGTACCTTAACAATAAAGTATGATGCACTCTAAGAGCAATACCTTCAATTACTCATGTATCAAAGAATAATTGATAGCTATAAGGAGATAGAAGAGCAATTGAAAGATATTGATAAATTCTTCAAGGCATATTATGAGCAAATGTTATGGGTAAAGACGGGAGGTGAAGTTTAAACCTATTGGCCTCAAGAGCTACTAAAGGAGGAACAAGGAATCCAAAATCAAGAGCTTTATACTACTTCACATATGGAGATTTCTCAACCTTCAATGATTCAATTAAATGCATCCATCCAAGCATAAGAAGTGAAGCAAGTACAAAAGAGCAATTAAGAATTTTTCTTACCCTAGTAACAATCATATCCTTATAGAAGTTGACTCTCCTACTACTTTGATTTATAAAGAAAATTAATGATTTGAGTGATGATGGGTGGATGAGGAAATAATTGTCAAAATCCCCTCTAATGCTTGAACATGTAATTGCTCAACCTATTGATTCTAGTAGTAGTAGCTTGGATAAGCCTATTCCTTGTAATGATTCTACTTCTTTGCATGATTCTTTGAGTAACAATTTGCATGATAATGATGATGTTATGCTGAAATTACATGTTCTAATGATGAAACCACAGTGTGTATGAATTGTATTGATAAAAAATATCATCAATTTGTTGAAATGCATAAGAGTAAAGATGACTATTCTCTAGAATGTAGTGATATGTATGCCATGCATGATGCTAAGAAACAAAATCTTTTATCTTCCTATTCTTCTTTCTCTCTTACTTGTGAAGGTAACTTGATGCACTCTAATTCTATATTGGATTTTGCACCTTCCACTTCATACAAGAGTGAAGATAAAGATGTTAAATCAAAATTGATCACTAATCCTAAGGTCAATCTTTGTTTGCAAGATTTCAATGTGCCCATTATTGATGATGGCAAGCATGTACCCATTGTTTTAATTGACAGTGCTTTTGATTTAGCTAGTGACATTCACATTGATTCACTTGAATTGCTTGAACCTAGTTTTGTGCTTAATGATGCTCATACTTATTTTCTAGATGATGACAAGCATATTCATGACTCCTATTCCCAAATCCTATCGTGTGATTTACCTTATGATATATTAGGATTTGATGTTGCTAATGATTCTATTGATTTAGATTGTGATATGGATGATAGAGTAGACTTGACTATGACACTACTATTTATGAAATCCAAATTGATTATTTGATACCTAGTGTTGCTTGCCGTATGCCACTAATTAACTTTGTTAGTTGTGAGAAGCACCTATTATTGAATACACTCGACTCTAGTCTTCTCATATTACATACACCATTATGCCATTTCATTTGTCCTAATGCTTTCCATGGATTTAAGTATTTTGATTCATATGGCATGCTTAGAGTAAGTACTGTTGTTGTTTTGGTTAATTCTTTGTAGGGTAATTATGTTGGTGGTTGCCTTCATTCCTATTATCTTTGTATTTGGGAACCTTTACTCCTACTTGGGTCTAAATTGTTGAGGAGGAAAATATTGAGCTTTCTACTTATTCTCCTATCTAGTTACAAGCCACCATGATCATAAGGTTGTCTCTTTCCTTATATTGTTCCTTGTTTTACTTGATGATATATTATGTTGAACAAGCGTAGGGGAGGGACTTATCAGTAGTAAAAGGTAGCTTATATGTCTTGTTTTTCTAGTAGCTATAAATTGCATTTTCCAATTGAATAAACTCTATTTTGAATCTTACTCTTGTGTTTGGCCTTATCCTCTACTACCCTTCTCTCAATATCCTTATGCCTAATTTCTAAGAACTTCCTCCACTTATGACTTGTTCTTCTTTCACCTTATGACGATGATGTATTGTGCTTCAATCTTGAATTGGACCTCATAACATTCACTTCACTCAAGAGATAAGTGTGTCTAGGTTCTTTGTTTTTATTCATTACATTGAGGGCAATGTATTAAAATTGTGTATATTTTTGCATCCAAGTAAAGATTAGGGCGTGATTGCATCTCTAGGAAAAGTTCAAGAATCAGGAAAGCTTTATACCTAGACCCATAATTAATTACTCCTCTAGTTCTTAATATAAGATATATTTGAGCAGTTGATTTTGATCTTAAATATAAGACATAGTTTTCATATTTGTCAATTTTTCCTAATTTACCCATATTGCTACTCCCTCAATAATAATAAATGAGGAGAGGTGATGAGAGAGTTAAGGAAAATTACTAAGGTGTTTTAAAAAATATGTCATATTAACTATCTTGATTAACTTCTTTAATCTAATCAAATTAAATAAATATACCTTGTACTAAAGACAAGAGCGTGTACTAAACTTCATAAATTTATAAATATCACTAGTTATAGCTCCGGTCCATACAATGCTTGAAAAGGATCATCCTTGCATTATTTTGATGAAGAAACAGCAACAATCGTTGCCAACTTGAACTGGATTCCAATTCTAATTGCATCTAGAGTCACTCCTCTCTCTTATACCATAAAGAAGTATGCTTATTCTCATGATGGATTTCATCATGACATTATATGCTTCTAGCTACTGCTTTTGTCCTTTGCTATTTTTGAGGTCTTTAATCATGATCAAGTATCTCAATTATTCTTAGTTAGATCCATGGTTGAAACTTGTTTTAATTGAGTGAATTGCCACAAAATTCAAGTCTATAAATGATGCATAACTTAATTTTGATGAGTTTGTTAGGGAACAAAAAGCTTAGTTGGAAGGTATTTGTAGCCTAATTGTTCATTTCATTGTGTGATTTATCCACTTGGATTATTGCTTTCTAGAACTTGTTTTGTTTCTTTCTTGAGACTACATTTTGCAATGGCATGGTTAGAGATGACAATGGCATTCATTTTTAAACCTTCTTATCTAAACACAAACCAATCATTGTTCACCCCCTTTGAGCCCTTTATTTCTATTTTCATTTTCAATGTACAAATGCCATGCTTGCATTTTCGATCAAGTTCCTTTAGAACTATGATGTGAAAATAGAAATGTTGCTCTTGTAAATAGGATGATAATGTTGGAAATTGTGCTCTAAGGGCCAATCATTGTACTTTAAACATTATTATTTTAATGAAATTTCTCCATTCTGTTATCATATTATTTGCATGTTAACTGTGATAATTGTATCCTTGGATAATTCATAAAGATTGTCCTAAAATGTCCCTGGTCGGTCATCTATGCAAGAGCAGAGATGAAACAAGACCAGTATGACTTTGATAAGATATGGAGATACGAATCAAAGTCTTAGGCACTTGTAAGAGTACAAGGTGCTGGACCGACCCACTATGAGAAAGCTACATGGATCAAGTCATAAGCTTTTTTCATGTATAACCACGTCACAATGCCCTTAGACCTGAGGTCATCATGGATTCCTACATGAGAGTTGCTAAGCTTTGAACTAGTCAAAAGTCACTTTTGACCGAGTGATGATAAAGGCTACGATCGGGCTTGGTGGTTTTTCATGTAGAGGAATATGAATGATCAAGATGGAATTTGTCCCTCACATTAGTAGAGAGATATTACTGGGCCCCTCGATGAGTGAGTCTGAGAAATGTATAGCCATACTATGATGAAAGGAGTTTCTGTCTATGTTATCAGGCTACTCAGGAATCGAGAAAGTAATGGTCAGGAACAAGAGGATGACATTTTCCATGCCTTATCCTTGATCGATATATCGTGTGACAAAAGGGACGTGACATGGTTGTATGACAGGTTGCATCGTAATAACGATCCTCATATGAATTGGGTAGTCGTAATGTCTTGCTAGAGGTCGCTTGCGACTTTTGGGTTAGTGTAGTTATTGGCCCACTGCCAACTTCATATGGGCCTACAGGGTTGCACACAAGAATGGCCCAACACGAGATAATGCTTGATTTAGGGTGGATGAATTTTATATTTATATATATATAATATAAAATTCATTAATAATATTATATAGATATATATATATTTTCAAAATATATATCTTATATATATATATATATATTATATTATATTATATTGTTATATTGTGTTGGTTTTAAATTTAATTTATTAAGATATATTAAATTTAATAACTAACATGATAGAGATATAGTATCTCAGATTTAATTTATGAAGATAAATTAAATCTAATGGCTCTTTATTTAGATTAAATAAATAGGTTAAATTAAAACTGTTGGACAGATTTAATTTAAACTGAATTTATTTAATTAGCTCATCAAGATAATTAATTGTTAATTAATTTCGAAATTAATGATGATTAATTTTGAAATTTGAAAATAACCCTCATGGGTTATAAACTTGATAGAGCTGATAGACTCAGGGTACATCAGAATTGAGAGCCGCAAGTTAAACCCTTGGAGGCATTGGAGGCGCTAGCACGCAGTCTCGGTTGGAGAGCATTCGTGTGGATACCGGTAGAGGGAGCGGACCTGACGTGTTGACTCCTAGAGATCGTGAAAACTCTGAATCATCAATAAGGTATGAATTCTTCCAACTTGGTTTAAACGCCGTTGATAGATCCTCGATTAGGATCGGTGAATTTTTTTTTTTAAATTCTTCTGCTGTGCTTACCAATCCTAACAGATAAGTGCCATACGATTTGTCAAAAAGAAAAACAAAAGCAAAATAGAAAATAAGAAAATAAGAAAAGGAAAAGAAAAAGAAAAAGAAAGAAAGGAAAAAGGGAAAAAATAAGAGGTACTTCATATAAAAAAATATGTATAAATGAGTGGAAATTGGAAAAGTTTGGCAAAAGAAAGTTACATTATTGTGATTAGTACTATTGGTTTTACTACTCGAATTTGATGCATACATGGTAGTTTGTTCTAATTTTTTATCGTTTGGCCTATTCAACATTACAACCATATAAAGTCCATTGGATCTATTTATGCCATTGTTGCAAGTAGTGGAGAGCCTAGACATATTACAAGCTTATGGTAGAGTCAGGTCAAAGTGGATGTGAGTGAAAATTTACTTTATATGAGAGAAGAGTGCAAACAATTATCTTAGTTAAGGTTTCTAATTGAACTCATTGTAATTAAACCTTGTATCACTTTAGCTACTTCAATTTTTGGTATGTTCATTGAATTTGGATAGGTGGATACCTTATTATTTGACTAAGTGTGATTCTTGAAGCTTGATCATAACTTTTCAACCTGAGTCATTGCTCTAATGTTGAGTTTGATATTTTGCTCAGGAGTACAAAAGCTTAAGCATGGGGGAATTGATAGAGCACGATATTTATATATTTTTAGTAATTAATCTTAGGCTTTTGTGGAAATTAATTGAATATTTTGGGCATAATTAAGTGTTAATATAGGATTTTAGTGAAAGGATAATTTAGGAATTATAGTGGTTAAATTGTTATATTTTTAATTAATATTTGTTATTCCCATTATTCCTTAGTTGTGAGCAAAAGATATTACCTTTGTAAATCTAATTTTGTCGAAGATGATGTGGCACAACTTTTGTCAATTGGTCAAGGTCAAAGATGTCATTTTGGAGCTTAATGAAGGGTAAAAGTGGAACTTCACAAGTGCATAAGTTATTTTCACATTTTTTCTAAGAGGAGATTAAATGAGTAAGGGTCTTTTTTGGTGGTTGCAAATGAGTATTATTTTTTGAATTTAAATGAGAAGATAAAATGACGTAGGTCAAGTGGTTTGGACCGAACTAATATAAATCTCGTGTGTTTATCTTCGGTGACATTTCTTCAAATCTATTTTCTTTCTTTAAAGTTTGCATTAACTTTTAAGTTTTTAATTAGCACCTAATTCACCCCCTTCTTGGGTGAGAGTCTTATCCTAACAATACGAGTTTGTGATTATTTTAAAATGGTGGGGGATTGTTGGAATATTTTAAAATAATGAGATATGGTTTTTGTAAAGTATGTTCTTATAAATTAAGGAATTATATGAAAAGTTGTGTAGGCAGTCATAACATCAAAAGTCACCAAGGTTATATCTCTTTAGTTCATAAAGACACATGTGAAAGGTTATAACCAAAGGTGTGGTAACCATCACTTGGTGAAATGTTGTATTATTTATAAAAAAACTCTGCATAATATAAAAGTATAACTCTTCATGTCTATTCATGAATCAACATATGGGATTCATGGATCTAACAAATTATTATGACTTTTAATTGAAGATGTGTTGAATTAAGAGGCACCACTTCAATCCATCACTTCATAGCCTATAAATAACCATCATCATCAGTCCTTTCACACATCAAAAAATACACAACAACAAAAGATTAAACTCATTGTCTTTGTCTTTGAGTGCACACATAGATAGGCACCACTTAAATGCATCACTTCAAGGGTCTTTGTTGTATCTTGCAGGAAATTCTTCTGTCAATATAATCTAACTAGTGTAATATCCCAAATTTTGGGCCTAGAGGCTTGAGGATAAGCTTGAGTCAAGTAGGCTACTAGGCCCCAGTTTGGTAAGAATCTTAAGAATGTTTAAGAGCCATAATGACTTTTAGAGACTAAGTTGGAATTAAGTATGTGATTAGTTACAATTAGTTAAAAGGCAATACCCAATTCCTTTATCTAAAGTCAAGTAGAATCTAAAGCATAGCTTGGATCCAAAACAAAGAAGAAATGGCATTTTGAAAGAGGAAAAATAAAATAAAAGAAAGGACTAATGGCAATATTAATGTTTCCATAATCAAGGGCAAAAGTGACATTTGCCATTTGATCTTAAGGCTAGAATTGGAAACCAAAATAAAAGGGTTAAGATTTGTCTTTGAAAAGCTAGAGTAATGTTGAAGGTGAAAAAGCAAATAAACTCCCTCCCCTTATCGTGATAAAAACGTACAAATGGGCAAAGAGGGAAAAAAGAAGGACTTGGTCTAAGATTCAACACATTTTGAAAGAAGACTTGGGTCCAACTTGAATCTAAACACATAAGGTCAAGTAGTAACATTATTTCTTCCTTTTTGTTAGAGCAATTTGGGTCAAGACCAAGAAAAGAGAAAGAGAATGTGCAATTGAAGCAATCCTAAATTCATTGACCAAGTCAAAAGAAAAGAAAGAAGAGAAGAAAGAAAAGTCAAAGTGTCTTCACATTTGAACAACTTGGAAAGTTTGACCCAAAAAGCAAGATATTAAAAGCAAAATAGTCAACATTTCTCCTTTCCCTTTTGAATGTAATTGATGTCCAAGTAGAGAGAGGCAAGGAAAGAGAGAGCTTCACAAATAACCAAACCTATCTTGAGTTAAGTAACCAAACACTTTTTCAAGAAGCCACCAAGTTGTGACACATGGAATCTTCTTGCTTTCTTAGACTAAATTGTGGCCAAGTGATTTCAAGAAGTCAAGATGGATATTTAAACATTGCATTCTCTCTCTCACACAATAAAAAGTTGTCCAAAGTGAGAAAATATAGAGAAAAAGAGAAGAAAAAAGAAAAAAGGAAAGAGAAAAAGCACCCTTGAAGTTCAAGAACAAAGGTAAGGCTTCTATCTTGATTTTCACTATGATAATCACCTTTCTAGCTCAAATTCTCCTCTTTAACATTGTTCTCCTCTCTAAGAGCTTCAATTCTCCGATTTTTGTTTTTCAAAAGGAGGTGTTTTGTGTAATACCCCAAATTTTGATTAAGGGCTAATTACAATTATTGTGAATGATTATGTGGATTAATGTGGATTTGAGATCTGGATTAAGTATTGGGAATGCCCAACACCTTGTATTTTAGCATAATTATGTGATGAAATAATTATTGGGCTAAATATAGGGGTAAATGGTGCATGAAAGAAGGAAAAGAATTTGATTATGGATTATGTGGCAATATTAATTAATATGCCATACTTAGTGGAAAATTGAAAGAATGGCTCTAAATTAGTGATTAATGGAAGAGATTAATTACTAATTAAGAGGATATGAGATGTGAAATTAAAATGGCTAATGAAGTGGTTAGAGTAACTAATTGGTTACTTATTCTATGAAAACCAATGAGAAGTGGAGACTTGTCAAGATGAGGTCAAGAGAAAGGGATTTGGAAAAGTCAAATAAGCAATATTTTATTAATTTCTCTTCCCTCTCTCCTCTCATTTTCGTCCAAAGGGGCATGGGGGCAGATTTTTCTGCCATTCTTCATCATCTTCACCTCTGATATCTCTCTCCTCTCTCCATATTTTTGTCCTCCATGGCTGCTCAAGAGAGAGGAAGAAAACTTGATAAAGATAAGACATTTTGACAATCTAAATGGCTTCTAATGGAAAAACTCTCTTCTTTAAAGTTGTTCCTTGAGTTGAGAGCTTCACTTTCATGATTTTAGATTTTTCATTTGGTGGTGCTTGAGCTCTCACGAAATTGTGGACTTGGGTGAACCAAAGAACTTCTTTGGGAAAGTTGTTGAGGTAAGTGAAAGCTTCATTTTCATATAAGTTTTGTGGCTATTGGTTGGGCCTTGAATTTCTGGAAATTTTGCCCTAATTTTCATGATTTAGGGTCATGGGGGAGTATGGTGTATGTTATTGTTATGGAAAATGTGCCTTGTTTAGTGTTTTGAAGTGATAGAATTACATTGAAGCTTAAATGTGAAGTTTGGCCACTTTGTGTTGGTTTTTGTGCATTGGGCAAAACAGGGCATGTCAATAGGTTGTGATTTTGGTCATTTTGAGGTTACCATTGTGTTCCTTATGAAAATTTATGTGGAAACAGGCTTAATTGTTAATTTTGGAGTCATTGAACACTTTGGTAGAAAATTGGAAATATGTCAAGTGTAAACTCTGTTCTGGGCAGTCAGTTTGCACGAAATATTTAAATGACCAAATGGTGTTGAAAAATTTTGAAACTTTCTAGTCTTGAATTTCACATCCCAAGCTTCAAAATGGACATATAAAGTATGTCATTTCGTTTTGTGTACTAGGAGTTATGGTTGCCCAAAGTTTGGAATTGAAATTGAACTCTGTTTTGGGGCAGTGTGGAGTTTTGTGTAATTCTGGAATTTTGTGGTGATTTTTAGTAATGGTCCATATTTTTCCAGTAAAGAGGACTTAAATAGCTTTCATTTGGCTTTGGAATAACCTTATTTCTATTTTTCTAGAATTAGTTATGATTTTTGGAAGTTCAACCAAGAAACCAGATTTTCTTGGCCGCGGCCCAAATGTTTCTGGCCTATTGTTGGCCTCGGCCAATGGATTGGTGGGTCGCGGCCAACCATCAAAAATGACATTTTAGACTTCTGAAGATGGTTTTTGGTCAAGTGTTTTCCCAAGCCTTTAAGCATGTGTTTAGGCTTTAATTAGCCACCTAAAGGTCATGAATGGTAACCAACTTTAAGTGTTATGAAAATGAGAATTTGAAAAAGAGAATGATCCTATGTCCTTGATTTGGTTATAGGGTTGGGTATTCGCCCTGATCATGGTTTGATATCCGCTCGGATCGCGAGTAGCCAATGCTGGAGTATACGTGGAAAGAATAAGGGTAGGGAACTTACTTGTCCTGCATGTATTGATATTTGTGTTTGTGTATTGATGCATATTATTGCTTTGCTTGATTATGTGAAACATATATTAATGATTGAAGCTCTGTTTCTATTTATGCTATGGCCATGAGTATGTTGTTGAAACATTGAGCATGCGGATATGTCATTATTTGAGCATGAGTTATTGTGATACAAGCATGTCATGCATTAAACACTTATCTTGCATGCATATTGGTATTTGTTTCCTACTAGGATTCTCTAGAATCTCACCCTCCCCTACCAACATTTTAGACAGGACAGGTGGCTCAAGGAAGGAGCAAGCGACTAGGGGCGGCGAGAATCCCTTATAGGCATTTGGATTTGGTAGTTGGTTATCGTTATATACTTGGATGTATATTGGGTTATTTGGTTATGTATTGGAGATGGATTTTGTAATCCTCGTTGAGGAATTGGAATGGGCAATTGTGTCCTACGTATCTTTAGTGAAGGTATGAACCCGGAATTACCGGTATTATTATTGTGCACTCTGATATTTATATTAATGTGATTTATCTTCACGAGGTAATTGTATTCGAAATATGATTGTGAGACCAGGTTAAAGTGTTTATGAAAGAAATTTGTGAAAATCCTATCTTAAGGATGGGAATGTAAATGAATTTTGATTATTATTTGGCTCTATTTCATTTTAATCATGTATTTCGGATATAATTACGGAAGGGGGTTACATTTTGAGTTTTCAAAGAAGAGTCAAAATTGAAGAACCAAAGAACTAGCTTGGGAAAGTGATAGAGGTGAGTTAGAGCTTTAATTTGAGCTATATATTGTGTCGATTGTTGAGAATTTTAGAACTTGTATTGCTGCCCTAATTTCAATTATCTTAGGGTTTTGGGGTTCCATGTGGTCTTGATCACATACATGATGTCTTGTGATGTTTAAAGAGCATATAAGACTTGTTTGATGATTAAATTGAAAACTTGGTAATTGTTGGACTGTGTTGCCATTTCTGGTCAGAACAGGACATGTAGAAGGAGTAGGAATTTGGTAAATTTGACGTCACCAATGGATTCTACATGAAAAACTATATAGGAATAGCCCTTGGCTATAAATTCTAGATCACTGGAATAAAACATTGAAAACTGGAATTGAACACTGTGCTGCCAGTGTAGGTTTCCTGCGAAGCGGTGAGAATGTGGTGTTTTTTTGGATAAACAAATGATGTCTAATGAAAATGAAATTTTCTAGAATAAAACTAGACATGTCAAGCTTTAATTTAATATTTCATTTGCGTAATTTGGATCTGTATACAAAGTGTTATGAATTTTTGAATCTAGACATTTAAAACAGGAATCTTTCTATGACAATGTCAATTGAATTGTGATTTTGGAATCATGTGCATGCCTGAGGGATATATTTTTTCTTAAAATATATATTTGATAAGGATCACATAGAATTTTGAACCACCTGAATTGGATATTCCTAGAAAAAGATATGAATTTTTAAAATTTGTTGAAAATTCTGCTAGCTTTTGGAACACATGCGAATTTAAGAAATTAAGGGCCAAGTATAATAAAGTTGAATTCCAAGGCTAGAGATATGCACTTGAGGCTAGTGTAGCCACCTTGGATATTCAATCATCATGACTCTAATGATATGATTATATATCTAGAGTCATAAGATGACAAAGAAGAGGAAATGGAAGGTTTCCTAAGCAACTCCAATGGTTGAAAGAAAAGGTACAAGAGAGGACATGAAGACAAGGGGTAGTTAAACTTTCCTGACTTGCATGTATTTGATATGTGTATGCTTGTGTATTGATGTGTGTTATTGCTTTGATGTCTAGAATATACATGAATAATTGAAGCTCTATTTTTACTTATGTTGTGGCTATAGGTGTAATGTGTAAAACGTTGAGCATGCATATGTCATTATGTTGGCATAAATTTATGTAAGCAAGTATGTCATACACTAAGTATTATCTTGCATGCATAGTTATCATTGCTTACTATTGAGATTCACTCGAATCTCACTCCTCCCTTACCAACCATATAGGTATATTAAGCATAGAAGTGGAATATACAGGAGTTGTGCAACAGAAGACGTGATGGAAAACTGAAGAATGTTATTTGATGGCTTGTTATGTATTAATTATCGTTCTTTAAGAATGATTGTATAATCATGCATATGTATCTAAATGGAAAATTGGCCTAGCACTATAATGAACTAAGAATGAGCAGAGGAATAATCTGACTAAATAAATGACCAGCGAACCACTCTAATTGAATCAAAAGAAAAGATAAGAATCAATGAGTAATAAAAAAGTTGCGAACCACTAGAATACACTTCCACAAAATTTTAAAATTTTTAGAAAACCCACTCAACCACAAGTTTGAATCCTGTATTGAGGTTGGGAATAAAACGAGTTTTGCAAAATAATATTGCTTAGTGGTTCGAATTTGTTGCGTAAAAGTCATTAGATCGATTACAGAAATAAGGTGTTACAACTTGAACTCTATAAGTTAGGTATAAGAGGGGGCGGATTAATCCTAGAGGAAAGTTTTGGCCATGACTTGAAAGTATTACACACTACTTTCTTTTTCATATTTTCTTCTTGTACTCTTTAGAACAATACATGAATGCATGAAAACATGTTTTTCTCTCTTCCTTCTATTATTTCGGTCAGATATAGAATAATGGGGAAGAGCTGAAATTTTGTAATTTTGATGATTCCATTGTATTTAGAAGGGAAATTTGTGTAGGAATACATGTGTTTATGATTTTTAGATGTTTGTATGCAAATCTAAAAATTTTTGAAGTTGAAAGGAAATGCTGTTTAATTTGTTTAATTGGAGGTAGTGTTATTGTGTAATGAATTTCGTTAGCCAAACCTATTCCAAATTTTATGAAACTTTACAGGATTAAATTAGAGATGTAGAGCTTTAATTTGGTGAGTAGAACATGATTTTTGGATGAGTAAGATATGATTTTTCAAAGTTGAGCCCTGTTTCTAGAAGGAAATTTGGAGTAGGGGAGGTTTGACGAATTTCTAGGAAAAATGTGATAACAGTGACAGCCTTCGGTATTTTTCCATGAAAATATATTTAAGAAGCTTCACCTAGACTTTGGAATCAGTCAAATTGGATTTTCCTAGGATTAATTTTGATTTTCCAAAGTCGACTGAAAATTTGCCAATTTTCTAGAAAACAGTGAAATTGCACTATACAGAGTTGTATGTGCAGAAATTGTTGAAACTATGAGAGATAATTAACAAAATGTGATTAAAGACAGTAATAGTTCAAGCAATAACTAGTTACTTATAACTCATACTTTATAGGAATTTGCGATAGCCCGAGCTGGATCAAAGGTGTTGAATAGACAAGTAGAGCAGGAAAGGGCAATTCTAGGTAGTAACTCTTTCTTTCATGCACTATGTGATTATTATATGTTTGTATATGCCATCTTCTATAACATGAGCACAGTGTCTTGGAAACACATATTAGCTTAGTTGTGGTCTGGGACCCAAACGGAAGCGTAGGGTTAAGCCAGGGTTGGCACATATTTAGCTAGGGTTAAATAGTTGTTTGGTCTTGGACAATATAAACACATCATTCTATCATTTCACATAACATGGTGTATGACATATTTATTATCACATCCTATAAGTCTGATTGTATGTTACTATTGAGATTCTTTGAATCTCACCCTTTTCATAAATGTAAAAAGTTTTCAGCAGCAGATAGCGGCTCAGAGGGCAGAATCATAATTACCGGCAACGGAAGGTTACGGACCAGTCAAGAGGAGACGTTGGTTATCTGAAGGACTTTATCATTTTAAGGTCTGTAAACATTATGTCCTATAGGGAAATTCCTGCAATATAATCAAGCACATTGTATCAATAATGTCAATACTTTATGTTATTCCTATGTGCCCACCGTACTGCGCTCTAATACTCAAACAATCGTGAAAATATGATAAGGGTGTTACAACAAGGCTTGAAATTTCTCTTCCAAGTTTGTATTGTCAAAATTTAAGATATTTAAATCTGAAGTAGAACTTCAATGTGAAACTTTTATTAAGTGCATAAGGACAGATGAAGGGGAGAATATTATTATCCAAAATATTTTGAATCTGTTGGTATAATGCATCAAGTAATTACCCTTATTCCCCATGACAAAATAGTATAGCAGAAAGAAAACATAGAATTCTAGTAGAAATGGTAATTGCCATGTTGTTTTATTCTAATTTGACTAGTGAATTTTAAGGAGAAGCATTCCTAACTACATGTCATAAATTAAATAGAGTTCCTAATAAAAGGGACAAGGTGACCCCATATGAACCATGGAAGAAAAGAAAACTCAATCTCAGTTATTTAGAGTTTGGGAATGCAAGGCAATAGTTAAAGTTTCAAAACCCAAAAGAAAGAAATTAGGTTAAAGAAGAGCATCTTCTTGGGATATGTTGAAAATAATAAGGCATATCAGTTTTTGGTCGTTGAACCAAATGATTCACACCGTATCAATAAAATCATTGAGCCAATGGGTGCAATTTTTCAAGAAGAAAGGTTTGACTCAATCCTAACACCCAATGACAAATTTCATTCAAATAGGGAGTCAAATTTAGATAAGGATGTTTCTAGTGACCATGATACCTTATGTAACCCCCGTCACGATCAAGGCTGAGATTAGCGTTTAAATGCTTTTCATAATTGAATAAGAGATCCGGAATGATTAAAAACTTTTTACAACACTTGTACAAATAGATCTCCATTCATTAATTTATAAAATCAATAGGACTATTCGGTTTGTCACATGTATAATATCAGAGTATAAGCACAATTCCCAACATTCACCTGGGATAATAACATTAATCCAAAAGTTTATACAGGGCATCATTGCCCATCTCAATATCCATACCGGGGATTACACAA
This sequence comes from Inga oerstediana, assembly GCA_963210345.1. Lineage (NCBI taxonomy): Eukaryota > Viridiplantae > Streptophyta > Magnoliopsida > Fabales > Fabaceae > Inga > Inga oerstediana. Next base: position 61,121,327 of record OY723401.1, on the reverse strand, counting down.
AACTATAATTCTATAATCTATTCATTACATACATTCATCCAAAATGACAACCAATCAAAAACCAAAAGTATCTATCTAAGACTACTACCAGCAGTCCTAGTCGCCCTTATATACTTGCTTGCTTCTTCATCCACTTGCCCAGTCTAAAAATGTTATTTAGAAAGAATGATATTCTAAAAAATCCCAGTAATAACAATTTACATATATGACTTTTCTTGTTTGAATTTCTCTCTTTTCTAACCTCGATACACATGTCTTGATGTGATCTTAACCGTGTGTTTTTTCCTAAGATTTTTGCAACTTTTTTTTTTTTTCAAACCAACTATTTTAACAACATTTTAAACTTTCTTTTATAATTTTATTTGTATATCATTTATATTTTGACATATATATTTTAGCTGAATTTTTTAAATGCCATCGCTCTTTTTTTTTTTTTACTTATGTTATGATATGATTATAATTTTGAACCATTTAAATTTTTATTTAATTTTATTACTATGAAGTAGTTTAAAATACATTTTTGGCATTTTATTTTTTATTGGGTTACTTTGAATAATTTTATTGTATTATGGCTTGGTATTTGGGATAGATGCTATCACATGTGAGTTTATGTTTACTTATTTTTTAATTTTTAAAATTATGTTACAATTAAATATAACGCCTTTAGCACCTTTCTTATCTTCACATATATGAGACCACCTCCGATATTAAATATAAGATATAGTTGCCTTTTTTGTTAAAATTAAGGAAACTAAATAAGTTGCTTTAAATTACTTATATTTATTATTTTTCCTTCAAACTAATTTATGTGACTTATAAATTAATGTATAATCTAATAATACAGAACATATATTATAATTCATTTAGCTTTCTTAATCTTTCCAAATAAAGTCAACTATATCTTATATTAAAGACCGGAGGTAGTATTTACTTCTTATATTTTTATTATTATATATGTAAATTCTTTTTAATTATTAAGCCACTAGTTCGACCACCATTTCAACCAATCCAATCGGAAGAACCATGACTCGTTGATATCTCCGGTTTAATATCCGGTCCGGCTTTTAAAACATTAGTTAGAAATGCAATCCATACTCAAGGGTTTTCGTTGTATCCTGTTGGAAATTCATCGGTTAATCCAACTTAGACCTGATAAGATTGGTATAAGTGGGGGCAAAAATTAAGCCTAAAGGAAAGTGTTACTCACTTCTTGAAAACACTATGCACTACTTTCTTATTCATATTTTTTTCTTGTACTCTTTAGAGAACCAACCCCACCAATAGTTTGTTCTTTTTTGTTTCTTTTTTTTTTTTCAAAATTGTTTTTAAAAACAAGTTTTGAAAATTTAAAAAAAAAATCTGTTTGGATAGTTGTTTTTTAAAAAAAATATATTTTTACTTGACGTGGTGGCAAGAGTCATTGTTGTCAATAATGTGGTAGTGGTCGATGCCGGTGGTGTGACGTTAATAGTGGATAGGTTGCGGCCTTGAAAAAAATGAGAAATAGAAAAATGAAAACAAAAAAACACCTAAAAATTGTTTTTGTTTTTTAGTTTTTTAAAACAATTTTTTTTAAAGAAACTTATTGAAAATTGTTTTCCAAACAAGTTCTATAAAACAAGCCCTTACTTTTCAAAAGTCAATTGGGATAGAAGTAATTTTTCCCAACTACTCCAAACAAACCTTAATTGTTTGTGTGCGCGTGTGTGTTTGTGTGTTTTTTTTTTTTTAATTTTGTTTTAGTCGATTGATTTTCTTTGAATTTCCCTGAAGTTTGCAAATACTCGAATCCAATTCTTCAGCATGCTCTATTTTACTCTTGGTCACGCATGTAAACCACAGCATGTTTTGTATCAAGTATAATTCTAATTAAAAGTATACGATGGCACTAATTAATTCATTAATGATGATATATTATTTAATTTTACATTGTTAGGACCAAACTTCGTATAATGGTAATACTCCCCGATCAAAAAAGTATAATGGTAATACTCCTTCTGCCTCCATTTATGAATTATCTTTAAATAATTGACACACAAACCGATAAATTTGGTCAAAAACTACAATTAATTATCCCATATTTTCAATAAAAAAACCTTTAATTAAATGCAATAAAATTCAATCTTATTCATCTCTTCCATACCAAAATCACTAATAAGAAATTAATTATTTAATATATTTTAATATTTATAAACTAAATTATAAATATTAATATAAAAAAATCTAAAATGTAACTAATAAATAGGAAGAAAAGGTAATTTTAAATCATCGTTTTGTATACATACACAACAAATTAAAGATGAGTTAGACATATTTTCTTGAAAAGCAAGAAAACAAAAGTTTCTGTATAGTTGGATTTTGGCTTCCAGTTTCAACATGATTCTTGTCCTTTATTTTCTTGAAAAAGTAATTTTTTTTTTAGACTAATGAAAAACGCAGCACACAAACTTGTGCCTATGTTTTCTATTAGGGCCATGTATCCTCCTATTAGAGACAATCTTATTTGAGGCACTATCGACTACTAGTTGTAGGTATCTCTTCTAACGGAATGTTGCCTGGGGATTTAAGATTTTTAGCAACAGATTCGTTTCTTTGGGCCCAGTTTGACCTGGCCCGAAACAAATTATTGGGCTGGATTCAATATAATCTAGGTGACCCGACTCAATTTTTTGTCATTTTCTTGCACAAGTTTTTGAGCCAGCTCTCCGGGAAATCCAAGCCTATATTAATTAGATTCTTGAAATATTTGCGCTGAATATGATTGGGCCAGACCTAGCATTCGAAAGCTTCTCCACTTCCTATTTGTAAGATGTCCAATCCTCCCATATATTTTTGTCATGTTTTCTTTCCTTTAAATTTTTTTCCTCATCCAAACAAGAGTAAATGATTAATTTTCTCAATTTAAGAATGTTAAACTAATTTTAACTGCACTTTAATCTAGGGTTAAGGCACGTGGAGCACTCTGAAGTATTTTCTTAGATGCATCCAGTATTATAAAGTAATTTGAAATGCATCAAGCACCTTGAAATATTTTTACAGGTACGTCCAGTATCTTAAACTACTATGTGGTTCATCCAATACCTTAAAGTATTTTTTAGGTGTGTCCATTACCCTAAATTTGCAATGGAAAAAATACTTTCAGATGTTATATGCACATTTCACTCAAATTAAAGGACTTTTGGGAGTTCAAGATGAGGTTTAAATTGCTCCTTTAAGAATACTTCATGGGCAAAATTTTTCCTTAAAATATTATTATTTTGAGAGAAACATTGTGCCACACAAATATTTTAGCGTGCTAGGCGCTTTAGGTTAAACAGCATACCACAAAATTTACTTTAAGACATTGAACACATATGAGAAAATAGCTAGACGCAGCTTAACCATTTAATCTATGCGAAATTGTTAATTAATCTGTATAAAAAAGTTCATGGAGTAACGTCTCAAGAGAAATCAACTATCATAGAGGATTTAGGCCGCCATATGGAGAATCAAACTGGCCATTCATGGAGTAAAATGACATTATTCATTGAAGATGTATAACATAGCATGTGTCAGAGAGAATTGAACGCGCAAGAGAAAAGAAAAGTGATATCCATTAAAGCAAACACTTTATTAAAGATGAGCGAGACTTGTGCACACTACACAACATTATCCAAAGTAGTTTAGCAAAGCAAACGGTAAATTAGTACTGCTAAGTCATTATCACATCGTTCAAACTCTGAAAAAGCAACAAGATCATCAAAGTTAGAAGCGCGCACTAGTACTCTTCAATGTCTCCTCACCAATAACAAGAAGACATCAAACACAGTGAAAATCAAAGGAAACATTAAACTTCATTAAAACTGAGTCAACTCCTCCATGTCTTCCACCACGGACGACAACACAGACGACGGCGTCTTTATGCCGTTGGTGGCGGAGCACTTGGCTCGAATCTCCCCTTCCTTCCCCGTCAACACACTCAACTGACTCATCTTAATCATGGCCTTAGAAAACTTGTCAAAGAACAATTTTTGGTTCTTAGCGAAGCTGACAACAATGTTCTTGGTCCTGGCATCGGTGAACAAATCCTGGTCGGAGACGAAGAGGCCTTGTCGGTTCATGAGGTTGACGTAGTACTGGTTGTCGAAGATGTTGGGGGTTCGGATGTCGAGGTTGGCGGTGTTGGGGGAGGAGACGGCGGGGCATGTGGCCTTCAGGGAGGCGGCGAAGGAAGAGTCCATGGTGGGGTCGACGGTGGGGGAGATGCGGCTGAAGAAGGCGCTACAGTGGGAACGGCCGAAGGTGTGGGCCCCGGAGAGGGCGACGACGTCCGTGGTGTCGAAGTTTTCAGAACCAAAAACGCTGAGGAGGCCGCCGGTTTTGCTGAATGGACCTGGCAGGTTGTCGGTGCCGGCGACGCTGAAGTTAAGGCTGTCCCGTCTTCCTAGTGGAAGTGGGAAATTGGGCCCTCCGGACTGTGTCATGAAATAAAAGGAAACAAATTAACATTTCTTTCTAGGAAAAAAATAATTCACAATCCCTGTAGACTTTGAACCTTGTATAGAAAAATTTTCAAAATTTTAAAACCCTACAATCAATTTTCTAAACTCTTCTTATGTTTATGTACATAAATCTTTTTTTTTCCCCGATACATTTATGTACATAACTGAGTATTCTCATACGGTTAATTTTGTACATGAGAGTTAGCTATATATATCAATTGAAGTTTGAGAGGGTTATGTATGTCAACATAAAAATAACACTTAAAAGATATATAGTTGATGGTGGGTAGCAGTATCATTAAATTTTGAAGATAAAAAAGTTGTGTGTGTGTGTGTATTTCAGATTAGCAGAATTTGTGTAAAGTGGTATTGTTAATTAAATGTGTCGTTCTCCTCAGCTGGGATCATTTTTCATGGCTTTGATTGTGGTAAAAGTAAAATATTTTACTATAAATTTTGGTCACAGGAGAAAAAGCACTAATTAAATCATGTAACATGGTAATGAATTAATAATATAATAATTCAAACCCAAAAAAAAAATATATATATATAACGGTCCTTTTAAGTATTTATTGAGGACCTCAGTGGACTGGATCAGTGGTTTGTCCACTATAGTGACTGACACTTTAAACGGCATATAAATTTCCCTAGAATATCATCATTAGCTAGATACCCTAATCGTGCGTTGTTTGAATCTTTAGCCTTTACTTTACTTTACTTTTATTTTCATATTTAAATAATGTAATAATGACAAGCACTTGTGGGAAAAAAAATTATCATGGCATATCCAATTTATCATTATTCTTTTTTCTAAAGTAAGTGAATCATATATATACGTACGATACCAGCAGAATATTTTTTAACAAAATGGTGGATATGTGGAGTGTTATGTTTTAATTAATAACGAAAAAAATCCTACTTTGATTAAATTAAACTGTATATAAAATTATACTACATTTGGTTGTTTAACTTTATACAAGATTTTTGTTTAATCTCTTAATTTTATAAAATATCTTTTCAATAATCCTCTAATCTTAATAGCTTAGTTTCAAATAATCAGCTTTTGCACCAATTATTGTTATTTTAAGAAATTAGGATTTATGAATTTTTCAACACTTGTATATTTAAAGTCGAAACTACAGGGTTAGGTTTAGAAGGCTAAAAAGATCAACGTGCACTTTATAAAATTAAAAGATTAAAATGAATCGTTCTATAAAGTTAAAGGATCAAATATGCATACTTTTGCACATAATTACTCAAAAGCGAGCTAAGAACTGATGTATGGCTAGACTAAGAAGATGATTACCAAGAAGACAGCATCACGGGCTGCTAGGACTGTGAGGTCAGCGCAAGAGACTACTCTTCCACACTGCTTATGAACAAGAGCTCGAAGATCTTCAATTGTTTGCAACGCTTGTGGCCTTAAGGTCACGTTTGGAGGTGTGTCCTTCTCGCTCTCATCATTCGGAGGAACGGCGTCCAGCAACACAGATCCATCGCATCCCTGCCATAATCACATATATATTATAGGGCCTCATAAGTAAAATATTGTTTATAAATTCAAAAAGTTGTTCCACCTAACAGACTAGTCTTTTGAAATTGATCGAGCTCTCTATTTAGGCTTGTAACATAACACGCATCACCCAAACACCTCCCATCCATTTATTCTAGACCTAAGCTTTGTAATATTACAACAAGAAGATTTGTTATATTGCGCGGAGTCTGAGACGAGTCACACTGACCTGAACGAAGCAGTCGTGGAAGAAGATGCGAACGATGCCGGCCGCCTGGCCGATGTCCCTCTGAAAGACATTTTTAAGGTGGTTTCTGACCAAACTCTCAAGTTGGGGACAGCTTGATTGGTAGAAAGTCCAAGACAAACCCTTCACAATAGGGGGCTTGGCTTGTGCCTCAGAGACTTGGAAATGGGAAAGTAATAATAATAGAATTGAACTCAACAGAACTAAAGTGTCGAGTGAAGCAGTACTGCGACTAGCCATCTTGTTGAGTTAATACCGTGCGTCTTGTGAAAGCAAACCAGCAAGCTATTTATATGCCAACCAAGTTTGTCGTGTACCTGGACGGATGATAAAATGCATGATTCATATATATTATTCATAGTTTAAGATTTTAATTAAGAATGTAAAAATAAAAGTACACATTTAGCCTTATAACTTTATATAAAGTTTTGGTGTCATGCTTTACGTTTATAAAATACAGCATAACTTTATTATTGTTATAAGACTCAAATGATGGTTTTTTGTGTGTCAACCATCATCACCATTTTAAAAAATTAAACTTAATATATCAATATATGTGAATATTTAATTTTGTCAACATTTGAAAAGTTCAGTATTGACATTTATTTTTGTTAATAAAACTAACAGTGGTGTTAGAGCTAGAGGACTACTTTACAAAATTAACATAACAAAGAGAAATGTTGTGTAAAAGTAAATGATCAAAGATGCTCTTTTACTTAATTTCTTTTACATTTTTATAGTTTATATTAAATGTTGAGAGCGATAATTCTTGTAGGGACCTATATGTTTTTTTTTTGACCCCATAGGAACCTATATGTTCAAGGCTTATTAATTAATCTGTTTTACAGAGGAAAGCTCTCTAATCATTCCATGGTATGGTATAAAGCTAATTAAAAGCTAAAGTGAAATGAGCACGTTCATTGATAGATTATTACAGGCAGGCCTACCATCAGCACTATGAATATTATTTCTCTTAATTTGTTTGATTGTAATTGGTTCTTAGTTGTTATTGTTGTTGTTATTTTGCAAGAAAGTTCATAGTTGAATTATTCATAACATAATTAATAAGTTTTATATCCAACCTTTATGTGTAACTCATTAACTCTGTGAAAAAAAAAAAAAAATTTCTAACTTTCTCTTTATTTTAAAAGAAAAAAGACAATAAAATATCACTTGAACTTCAAAATCCTAAATCAATGTTGTTGTATATAAGAGTATAGGTATTAACTATAAGAGTGTGATTAATTAACAACTCATTTTAGAAGGAAATCACTGATTTAATATTTTAAAGTTCAATAGTATTTCTTATCTATTTCCTTTATTTTAAACTCATGCCATCTTTTGGGGAGTCGAAGAGACACATTTAATAAAGCATAAATCAACTTTAAAGTTTTTTTATATGGATCAAATAAAAGCGCACAATTTTTAATGTTACACGTAAATTCTCACACACAAACCCACAGGTCGTACTTGTAATCTCCTGCTCGGGGTAGATGCCACTAGACCAAAGGTCCTCGGCATAAATCAACATTGAATAAAAGCGCTATGAGAAGGATATAATATATGTATATTGCCATATAAAAAGATAAAAAGTCTCCCATCCAAGCGTTTTACAAAAAGAACTAGGGAGAGCAGTTTTTTACCATTGGCAGAAGAGACCCCAATATCTTAAGATAAAATAAATAAATTATTATTATGTTATTATGAAATTTAAATATCTACTATATATGAATATCAATCCTCACTCCTTAAAAATCATAAAGTTAAATGCCAAACTATAAGAGCATAATTCAAATAAAATAAATTATAGGAACTTGATTCAAAATTAAATTAAACTAGAAAGACTTGAGAATTAATTTTTCCTTTATTATATTTTTTTTGTTCAAATTTCCTTTATTATATTATGAAAATTATATTTCACCTATCTTTTTCTTTCCCGGGGAAAACGTTTTAAATTTTAAAATGACATAGAATGATGACCTGTGGGTGGGACCTTCAAGTTATACAAGAATGGTTACAAGCTGAGAAAAAATACGGTATATTATATTGAAAGTGAGGGCAATTTTTGTCGTGCTTGCCATTGCTTTTTGTGGGAACGTGATTCACGAAATGGGGCTCAACCCCCCACTACTATAACATTCCTTTATTTATTAAAAGGTCAATATCAATAATGTAAAGTATAGAGTTGCTGAGTTGGGATAATAATTCATAAGGACTATTGAAAGAAATAAAGAACATTATATTGAAGAAGAACCATATATAAATCACTGCTGGAAAAAACCCTTTTTAGACTGCCACATTTAGATCGGTTTTGACGGATAAGGTCTTAAGAATTTGAGCGGTGGCAGTTTTGTAATTATATTGAATTTCTAAGACCGGTTCTTAAAAAAACTGGTCTTAAAAAATTTATTTCAACCAGTTATAAATAAAAACGGTCTTAAAATGTTAAAATTTTTATGAATTTAAAATGTTTTAACATTTAAGACCTGTTTACATATAAACCGGTCTTAAAAGTAAAATATTTAAGACCGGTTTTATATTAAAACCGGTCTTAAATCTTTAACATTTAAGACCGGTTTATATGTAAACCGGTCTTAAATGTTAAAACATTTTAAATTCAAAAAATTTTAACATATTAAGACCGGTTTTTACAAAAACTGGTCTTAAGACCGGTTTGTACAAAAACCGGTCTTAAATTTAAAACATTTAAGACCGGTTTTTCTATAAATCGGTCTTAAATGTGTTACATTTAAGACTGGTTTTTGTACAAATCGGTCTTAAATGTGAAATTTCACTCTTTTAAGACCGATTTTTAATAAAAATGGTCTTTAAAGGTAAGATTTTTCGGCCTTATTTTTACTCTCGTGCCCAGATCACGTGGTCTATAAACCCTTTCTTCTCTTTTTTCCATTTCTCTATGAGCTCTATTCGTGCTTGTTCTGAACTCATCCATGGCATACCATCCCTCATTTGCTCAACTCTCCTTTGTCATTACCGCTGTCGTTGCTGTGTTCGTCATCGCTGTTCTTTGATTATCGCCAGTCTTCTCCGCCACCACCTCTAATGTCCGCAGTGACCATTCTCCTTTGACTTGACTTCCCTTTGTCAGTGTCGTGAATTTGAAGACTTCATTTTAACCTCAATCGACGCCACTGTGACTTTGGGTTGAAGCTCACTCCTTGGTCTTCAATCAGGTTAGTGTTTAATCTGTTATTTAGTTGTACGTTGTTCAATAATTAATAATGTTCTATGAAAAAATGGCTCTTGTTGTTGCTTTGAGCACTTAAACGTAATCTGGAAAAAATTAAATCTGCACATTCTTGTTAGATATATGCTCTGACTTTTAATTACATCCTTGTGATATTTGGCTTGGATTAATACCACTCTATGTTCTGTTTTAATTTAGTATGATTGTTTGATTATTGTCAGTGTTATTGGTTTGTTAAAACAATACTAGTTTCAAATGGTGCCTATTAATTTTGTTGAAATATCTAAAACTCTATTATTGTTGTTTTTTTGTCTATCCTTTTATTGTTGGATATAGGGTGCTAGAAGTGTTGAGATATATATGGATCATAGTTGGATAAACGCTAAACGAACGAGTGTTGAATATGATAATAGGGTGAGGGGTGTTTTAGACTTTGCTAGTAGAAATACCGATGATGGTAGTGGGAAGTTTTATTGCCCTTGTATAGTATATTTGAATGAGAAGCGACTAAGTACTGCAGATATATATACACATTTAATTTGTGAAGGATTTTGTAAGAGTTATACAGTGTGGGTATGGCATGGTGAAGAATTAGAAATGCCAAGTTCATCTCAACAGGGGGAGTGAACTTTGATGATAATGACACGGATACGGATGATCGAATAGAGGATATTATTCATGATGTAGGAGAAGAGACTTTTGAGTAATCACATGTATATGGTAATATGTGTAGTGATGCTGAGATGCCGTTGTACCCGAGGTGTAAAAAGTACCAATTGTTGAAAGTAGTATTGAAATTAGTAAGCTTGAAAGCACGGCATGGATGGAGCAACAAGAGTTTTTCAGAAACGCTTGAGGCTTTTAAGGACATGCTTCCAGATGATAATGTGTTGCCTTCTCGATACTATGATGCTAAGAAAATATTGTGTCCACTAGGGATGAAGTATAAAAAGATCCATGCATACCCTAATGATTGTATATTGTATAGAAAAGAGCATGAAGAGGAACAACAGTGTCCAATATGTGAAACCTCAAGGTATGTCACGCCCTTATCTCAATTTCAACTTTACCAGAGTATTTACGGAAAACGATATGCGGTTCGGTTGGCAACACAAGAATAGCATAATTATACTGATAATATGTGCATAATTACATAAATTTCCCAAATGGGTTTGTACATGATACTTACGATTAAGGTAGCCGCACAAGGCTACTAGGGTGTCTAAACTCATCCGAGTGAAACAGAGACTTCTTCTCGTCTTCATTCCACTACTGTAATCCCCTCGTACGGTACTCTACATTGTTGTTTGCATATCTTCTGTCGTTTCTTGTCTAAATTGTTGGTAGGGGAGGGTGAGATTCGAGAGAATCTCAGTAGGAAACATATACCATAATGCATGCATGATTGATGCTATGTGTATGACATGTTAGCTTTATCTAGATGTATACCCCATAATGACATTTCTGCGTGCTCAATGTTTCATACAACAAGACTATGGCCACAGCGAAAACAGAAACATAGCTTCATTTATTCAAATATGCTCTACACAATCAAGTAAAAGTAATCACATGCATCATTACACAAGCAAAGATATCAAATACATGCAAGTAAGGTAAGTCCCCTACCTTAACCCTTTTCCACCTCGAAACGCGGGCCTCGATCTACGTGCAAACAACTCGGGGCTTCATATTCGATCCTACAATTCCAAATGTAAAATTTAGACACTTCCATGATGTTTCTGGGGTTTATATAAGTCTATCTTGAAAAATTACTAAAATACCCCTGGGGACCCGGCCCGGCCCCGCTGTACCCGGTCCAGCTGTACTTTTCCCGAAATTTTGACATGGGCTATTCTTACATATTTTCACCCAAGGAATCCATTTTCGGATTCGGAATTATCAAATTCAATGTCAAATTATGAAATTGCCCTTGGCAGCCCTACTTTTAGTGTTTTAGGGGCGTTTCCGTAATTATGCTTTCTCGGCCTTTTCCGAAAAAGTGCCCAACTGTAACCCCACCTAATTTTCCCTCCTGAACTCAATGGAATTATCAAATCATTGAAAATCCAACTCTAAGACCTATTTACAGCCCTGGCCGAATTATATGGGTTTTCCAGGGAAAATCGGGGTTTTGCGATTTCGGCTCCGTAAACACGTTCCTTTCTACTCCTAACCACTTTATTGACTATTCCATTAGATTACAACTACCATTTAGTATCAATTTGGGCAGCATAACAGCCCCTACAACCCATTTCCATTAATTAAAACCAATGGCAATCTGGCGAAATTTCACCGATTAAATTGCCCACAGCAGCTAGAATAGTCAATATACAAGAGTTTGGAAGTTACCTCAAGCTCCTACTAGCTTTTCTCAGGATGGCTGAACCCTAACCCTTGAAACACCAAAAGATGAGCTTCCAAACCTTAAATCATATGGAAAGGAAGCTTAGGAACGGAGTTATACGCATTAGGAACCGGTTTACCGAAGAAATCACTTAGCCTTGTAAGTTTTTCCTCCTCCTTTTCTCTCTCTAAAATTTGAACGTTCTCTCTCTCTTCAGCTGATGTTTCACGCCAGAAATGAGCTCAAGAGGAAGAGGATGATGATATATTATTATATCATAATTTACTTTAATTTTCCAAATTTTCGGATTTTTACAAAATTCTTGCAGATTTCTGCCCAAATTTTGAAAAATCATAACTAATTCTAGAAAAATCGAATTAGAGTGATTCTAAAGCCTATAGAACCCTTATTGAGTCTATTCTTAAGGAAAAATATAGACTTTTGCTGAATGGAATAAAAAAATTCCCAGAATTTCAATCTTTGCATATTGTTCCAGAAATTTTACAGTTTTTTTGTGCTGACTTCAAAAATTCATATCTTTTTGTGTATAGCTCTAATTGATTCATATGACCTATCAAATTAAAGCTTATGATGTCTACTTTCATCCTGTAAAATCTCATAATTGTGGCTCATCATTTGATCTTTCAAAATCACATGACAAGCTCACTACCTCATAGGCAATTTCACCGAAAACATAATTATATTCTCCAAAATTCACCATTTTACTTTCTTAATACCCCAAAGATATAGGAATCATTCGGGGATAAATTTGGGCTCCTGATAAATTGGGGCTTAGCATTCCACTTAATTTAGGCTTATTCCCAAGCCTCCAATCCTAAAATTCGGGATATTACAAGGTACAAATCAAATAACGCTCCTGTAAAAGTATTGTGGTACGTTCCAATCATACCAAGGTTCAAGCGCTTGTTTGCTAATGAAAACGATGCAAGAAATTTGAGATGGCATGTGGATGAGAGGATATCCAATGGAAAGCTTCGACATCCGGCTGATTCTTCTCAATGGAAGAAAATCGATCAATTATTTCCTGCCTTCGGTAAAGAGCCTAGGAACCTTAGGCTTGGGTTTAGCACAAATGGCATGAATCCTTTTGGTAGCCTGAGCAGTATACATAGTTCATGGCTTATTCTGTTGGTAATTTACAACTTATCTCCTCTGTTATGCATGAAACGAAAGCATATCATGTTATCTATGTTTATTTTGGGACCAAAACAACCCGGAAATGATATAGATATTTACTTGGAGCCCTTGATCGAAGTCTTGAAAGAGTTGTGGGATGAAGGTGTTGATGTTCTTGACGCGAACAAAGGTTTTTAAAATGCGAGCCATGATCTTTTGTACTATAAATGACTTCCCTGCATATGGAAACTTGTTAGGCTATAGTGTTAAAGGCCATAAAGCATGTCCGATTTGTGAAGAAGGAACATGCTACCATCAACTTCAACATGGAAGAAAGACAGTTTATCTTGGCCATAGGAGATTTCTTAGATGAGGTCACCCGTATCACAGATTAAAGAAAGCTTTTTTTGGTGGACAAGAGTTTGAAGATGCTCTGAAGGCATTAACTGGGGAGCAAGTTTATGAAAAGGTGAAAAATATGAATGTTATCTTTGGTAAGACTGCAAAGAATAGTAATGAGAAAAGTAAATGGGAAAATGAGGTCTATCTTCTTCAATCTTCCATATTGGCCGAAGCTTGATGTGAGACACTATATTGATTTCATGCATGTGGAGAAAAACATTTGTGATAGTATTGTTGGGACACTGCTTAACATACAAGGTAGTTCTAAGGATGGCGTGAAGGCAAGATTAGATTTGCAAGAAATGGGGATACGAGAAGACTTGCATCCAAAGCCATATGGTAAGAGAACTTTTTGTCCTCCAGCTGCTCATACTTTGTCTAAGGATGAGAAAAGAAGCTTTTGTTAGTGTTTACATGGCATCAAAGTTCCTTCAGGGTATTCTTCAAATGTTAGGAAGCTTGTGTCGATGAAAGACTTGAAGTTAGTGGGGCTAAAGTCTCATGATTGTCATGTCTTAATGCAACAACTGCTCCCAGTAGCTATTCGAGGCATTGCTGAATATGATCTTCAACATATTTTGACTAGACTTTGTTTCTCCTTCAATGCTATTTGTAGTAAAGTCATTGAGACAGAAAAATTGGATGAACTAGAAAATGAAGGATATCTGATCTTGTGCTAGCTTGAGAAGCTTTTTCTTGCTTCTTTTTTTTGACATCATGGTACATCTAATTGTTCATCTAGTCAGGGAGATCAAGTTGTGTGGCCCTATCTATTTATGATGGATGTACCCAATTGAAAGAACTATGAAAATCCTAAAAGCGTATGTGAAGAACCCTAACCAGCCTGAAGAATCTATTTTTCAGAAATATTTTTCTGAAGAAGCCATGGAGTTTTGTCAAGATTACTTGTCAAATGTAGGACACATTGGACTTCCTGAACGTCATGATGAAGAAGGCGATAGACGCGGGGCTTCAGTAAAGAGTATGGATCTTGATGAATTGCAACAAGTCCACTTGTACATCTTGAATAATGTTGATGAAATTCAAAATTACATTAATGCTCATAAAGAAATTATATGGGAAGGAAATAGTCGAATGATTGAACAAAGGTTAATTAGGGAGCATAATAAAACTTTTGCACATTGGTTCAAACAAAAGGTTGACGGTGAAGAATGTGTTTCTGATACAATTAAATGGTTAGCACGTGGTCCTGAGGCTAATGTCATAAGTTGGACTTCATTTATGATCAATGGTTATACATTTTACACGAAGTCCCTTAATGATAGGAGCACCGTCCAGAACAGTGGGGTTATATTAGTGGCTGAATCTATGCACTTCTCTAGTTCAAAAGATAAGAATCCTAGATTGGTAGCAATACCTTATTATGGGGTCATTGAAGAGATTTGGGTGGTTGATTATGTAACACCCCAATTTTCAATTAAAGGCTAATGGTAATTATTGAGGATAATTATCGAATTAAAGTGAAATAATTATGGGTTTGGTGGCTATATTAATTAATATGCCATAAGAGTTGGAAAATTGAAAGAATGGAATTATTGGCCATGAGTTGGTAATTAAGGGAGAAATTAATTACTAACTAAGAGAAAATGGGATGTGTGATTAAAATGGCTAATGGAGAGATTAAAGTAGCTAATTGGTGACTTAATTGGTGTAAGCCAATAGCAAGTTGACATGTGGCAAAAGTGGGTATGGTGAGTGTTGAGGAGAAAAGTCAAATGGAGACTATTTTAATCATTTTCTCTCTCTTCCTCTCCTCTCTTTTCGCTGGATGTATGGGGGGGAGTACTATTGTCTCTCTTCCTCACACTCCATCTCATTTCTCTCTCTCTTTCTTGCTCTCTCTCTCGTCAGCCATGGAAGAGGCAAGGGAAGGAAGAAAGCTTGATCTTTGAGTAGGTAAATGATCTCTATTGCTCAAACTCCCTTCATCAAAGTTGATCCTTGAGTTAAGAGCTACATTTCTATAGTTGTAGCTTGTCCATTGGTTGTGGTTTGTGATCACTCGAAATTCTGGACTTGGGTGAATCAAGAAATCTCTTTGGCAAAGTGAAAGAGGGCTAGGTATTTACCCTGATAATGATTTGATATCCGCTTGGATCGTGACTAGCCGACGCTGGAGCATACGTGGAAAGAATAAGTGTAGGAAACTTACCTCTCCTGCATGTATTGATATTTTTGTTTGTGTATTGATGCATGTTATTGCTTTGCTTGATTATGTGAAACATATATGAATGATTGAAGCTCTGTTTCTATTTATGCTATGGCCATGAGTATGTTGTTGAAACATTGAGCATGCGGATATATCATTATGTGAACATGAGTTATTGTGATGCAAGCATGTCATGCATTAAACACTTATCTTACATGCATAGTGGTATCTGTTTCCTATTGGGATTCTCTAGAATCTCACCCTCCCCTACCAACATTTTAGACAGGACAAGTGGCTCGAGGAAGGAGCAAGCGACTAGGGGCGACGAGAATCCCTTAAGGGCATTTGGACTTGGTAGTGGTTATTGTTGCCATTTAGGATAATGGTAGTTGATTTGAATGTACTTAGAGTTGTATATGTTAGAATGGATATATGGTTGTATATGTTATGGAGGTGTATTTGGATATGTATTGGGTATGAAATTTGTGTAATCCCCATTGAGGAATTGTAAAGGGCGTATGTGCCCATGAACCTTTAGTGAAGATATGAACCCGGAATTGCCGGGATTGTTATTGTGCACTCTGATATATTATGAATGTTAATTATCTTCACGAAGTAATTGTATTCGAAACGTGAATGTGAGACCAGGTTAAAGTGTTTGATTTGCGAAATGTATTTGTGAAAACCCTATCTTAAGGATGGGGAATGTAAATGAATTTTGATAATCATTGGTCTCTATTTCACTCTAATGTTGTATTTCGGATATAATTACGGAGGGGGTTACAGATTATATTAAAGTTAAACTTCCCAATTTTAAATACAAGTGAGTTGATGTCAACAATGGTGTGATGATTAATCAGTTGGGATTTACATTGGTTGATTTGAATAGTAGAAGTTTTAGAGATGAACCTTTTATTATGGCATATCAAGCGAAACAAGTGTTCTATGTTACTGAACAGGCAAATAAAATGTGGTCTGTAGCTCTCTAAGGAAAAGGGTCATTGATATTAATCAAGAAAGTCATTCAATGAATGATCTGCTTGAGACTCCTTCTTTTTCTAGGGGTTTACCAGAATTGAACGAAGAAGATAAAGCAGACAATGAACACGACATAAGAAAATATCATCATGAAGGGATATGGGAGGATATCCCTTTATAAAACTACATTGAAGGTTAATTAGCTAAAATAATTATCATGAACTATATTTGAATTATGTATATTGTTATTGGTGTATATATATAACTACTTTTTTTGTTGTTGTCATAGGAAAACGAAGGATATGAGGTGTACGTCTTAGTGTAGATTCTCCGAAGCCAGGCCAGCAAGTGATCATCAGCCTGAGAAGAGTGTGTATAAAGTATATTTTGGCCCTAATGAATCACAGCATTGTCATTAATGTAATTTAATCTTTGATGTATGTATGTAAGTGAAAAGATAAGGAACTTGGTCAAAACAGCATTGTCATGGTTGTATGATTTCCTTGCATTATGATTCTGTCTATGATTGTGAGTTTATTATTCTTGGTTGTTTTCCTTGCTTTTGTTTCGGCCAGCACTGTTTAAGCACAAGGGAGTTGAGTTTTAATATGTTCCAATGAGTTTTGAGTCTCTCACATGTCATTAAGATGTTTGTTATATAATCTGTAAGAGAAGATTTATTTGAATGTCATTGATCTGGCTGCTACTTGCTGAGTGAAATGTTTTAACAGGGGAAATGGCTTGCTGGGTATATCTTTTAAATGAAATTTTTTTAAAAAAATTCAACTCTTAAGATCGATTCTCTCCAAAACCGGTCTGAAAAGTACATTTAAGACTGATTTTGGAGAGAACTGATATAAAAAGTAATCCTTTTTAGACTAGTTTTGCAGAAAACCGATCTAAAAAGTAATATTCAACTTTTTATACCAGTTTTTTAAAAAACCGGTCTAAAATTTTAACCTTTTAGACCGGTTCCTCTGATAACCAATCTAAAAATATTTTTTAGACTGGTTTTATAATAACCGGTCTTAAAACGTTTTTTAAGATCGATTCCATAACCGGTCTAAAAAGTAGCATACTTTTTAGACCAGTTGTATCAAGACCGGATCCAGAACCAGTCTAAAATGTCTTTTTTAACCGGTCTTAAAAGTAATTTCTCCAGTAGTGAATGTAGAAACAAAATTTTGCAATAAAGATTTTATAAGGGTAATCAACAACGTCAAATCTTACTATAAGATAAAATGGAGAATATGATATGATTGAGAGAGCATATATTTCAAACTGACAAGCTAAAGATGAGGAACAAAAGATGAATTGCTATTTAGAAAACGGAATACAACGCAATGTGTGTAAAGAATAGCTTGGAATGAGTTAGCAATTAGAGGAGATAGATATGTTAGACTGGCCTTCTCCTTGGCCTAGCTACCCCTATTTATATTAAAGCATATAGGATCTAGTGCATTAGTTCTCCTTATTTCAGATATACCCAAACTTGATAGGGATCCTTTAATGTCGCACGTCTTGTTTTGTGTTTGTCACATTAAACAACTCCTTGGACTTGACTAAGTACTCATGGAAATGACTAAACATAACTTTGGGCTGTGCTCATTGGGTATCCCTTCTTGGGCCTTCTTCACTTAAAATGTCTTGCATTCAAGCCCAAGCCATTAAATTGGCCCTACACTAAGTCCCCCTCTCTTTAAGTCTAACTGATTATTGACTTGTAGTGTGAATTCGCAATCCTAACCGTAGAATGTCTTCTTAATCCAATGGTCAATGTTTAGGATTTCATTTGTCTCTTTATTGTCTTGTGGTGCATATGGCCCACATCTTTGGTGTGTCGATGATGCATCCTATATCATGTAACTTGTTGGTGTAGAACTTTATTTGTTAGAAAGTTCATGTAAACTAGTACATATTACAATGTTGTTTAATATTTGACCAAGTGTGATAGTCTTGGTCAGTCAGTATGTATGTCACATCTTCATGATCGGATTTGTGTTCCGCCATGGGACACCCCTAAAGATAGGCTTTCAACATTTAAAAGTATCGGTATAGAGCACTCGTGAATTTCATGATGCATCAATTGTGTGACCCACAACTTAGTAAGTCGATCTTGTATATCGAGTATAAGTTGGAGCATTAGTTTGCATGTAGTGTGTAGAATGAAAGAAAATAGGTGGAAGGTCCTCAAAAAAGGACACTATTATATTAAGGTAAAACAACTTACAAAAAGAAGACTAAGGCACAATCGTATTCCCCAGTAGGATACAACATCTTGGTACGTATTACATAAGAGTACAACCACATAACAATTGGATAGCCGTGCAATTGATATTGAATGGTAATGAATTAGTTGAAGAATTTGATATAAAGAAAACCTATTACATAATGGAATACATTGATGATGGGGCAATATAATATCAGAATACCCAATATGACTGGACTATATGGCTTAGAGCGTCTGTCACTTTAACTCAATTATATATACGAGTTGTAACATTATGTCTTGCCCATGAGGTCAATAAGTGTGCTTTTGAAGAAATTCGAAAACAAACTTGAAAGGTAAAGATTTGGAAGTCGTACCTCATTAGATATATGACATTCCAACTTTGTTTGACAGGTTTCCCATTTTGGCCAAAGTTTGAACTAACTCACCTGAACCGATACAGAAGTTATATTCTTCTATTCTTGGTGGGAGTGTTCTACTAGGGGGTTGGTATATTATTGGTCCGATTTCCTTCTTGGTGTGTTGTTGGATATGGTCCCGCCCTCCAATTATGGTTGGATCGTATATGACTTCTATTTCTCTGATCTAATGGCTTAGTATCATGATACCGAGATTGATTTGCATTCATCTTATCTTCTTCCCACTTGATTTGGGCCCAAGCTTGAGCCAATACATCATCCATTGTATGACAAGTATATTTTGTTAGTTTATTATAGATATTAGAGTTAGGAAGCAAACATTTGCGGAATGCGGCAATTGCTGTTTGGACTTTACAGTTTGGTATATTGATTTTTTCTCTGTTGAACCTGCCAACATAGTCTCGTAACAGCTCTCGCTTTCCTTGGATGATCTTATAGAGGTCGTTTGGTTCCTTATCTACCTTTCGACTACTAGAAAATTGTTGCACGAACAAGTCATTTAGCTCCGTTAATGATCTGACTGAATTGGTTGGTAAGTTGGTGAACCACTTTAGGGTTGGTCCAATTAGACTTGACCTAAAATGTAAGTACCGCCTTACATACCACTTATTATCGATATTAATTAGAGCAATGCGTAGTTCGGTGGGCAACATAGGAATAGCATAATTATACTATAATATGTGCATGATTATAGAAATTCCCCATAGGGGTTCGTACCTGATAATTACCACTAATATAGCCACACAGGGATATTTGGGTATCTAATTCGTCCCAGTGAAACAGAGACATCTTCCTGTCTTCATTCCACCATCGCTATACTCTCGTGCAGTTCTCGTCTCTGATCTCTGCATACCTTTTGTATTCACTTGTCTAAATTATTGGTGGGGGAGGGTGACATTCGGGAGAATCTCAGTAGGAAAATAGTTACCTTAATGCATGCAAGATATATGCTATGTGCATGACATGTTAGCTTTAACTAGACACATGCCCTATAATAAAATTTCTACATGCTCAATGTTTTGTGCAACAAAACTATGGCCATGATATAACCAGAAACAAAGCTTCATTTATTCAAATATGCTCTACACAATCAAGTAAAGCAATCACATACATCACTACACAAGCAAAGATATCAAATACATGCAAGTAAGGTAAGTCCCCTACCTTAAACCTTTTTTACCTCGAAACTCGTGCCTCGTAATGCATGCCAACCCCTTGGGCTCTCAACTCTATCCTAAAATGTCAAATGTACAAGAATTAGGTTAAAACCAATTTATGTACCATTTTACGCACTTCTATAGTATTTATAGTGGTTATATAAGCCTATTGTGAAAATTTACCAAAATGAGCTATTCTAGTATATTTCTGCCCAAGGAATCCATTTTTGAACTCAGAATTGCCAAACTCAATGCCAAAAGACAAGAATGCCCTTGGAAGCCCCTATTTCAGGGTTTTAGGGGCATTTTCATAATTATGCTTTTTTGGACTCTTTTGAAAAAGTGATCAACTGTATCCCCACCTAATTTTCCCTCCTAAACTCAATGGAATCATCAGAATATGAAAAATCCAAGCCTAACTCCCTAAATTGGACCTAGCCGAAACCTAAAAAACTCTAGGAAAAATTAGGGTTTTTTACTTCTGACTTCGCATAGTTGCTCCTTTCTACTTCTAATCAATTTATTAACTATTTGATTATGTTAAAACCACCATTTAGACTCAATTTGGGCAGTATAATGTTTAGGACACCCCATTTCCAAATTTTACATTCAAAGTAAATCAATTAGAATTTTATCGATTAAACTACTCATAGCAGCCAGAACAATCAATATTCGAAGGTTCAGAAGTTACGTTTTTCTTCCTCTGGCTCTTCTCTTATATGGCCAAAACCCTAGCCTCTAAAACAACCAAATTTGTGCTTCAAACACATTCAATAACATAGAAGAGAAGCTTAGGAGAAGGATTATACACGTTAGGTACGAATTCACTGAAGAAATCAACCTATCTTATGAGATTTTCCTCCTTCTCTCTCTAAAATTCTCTCAACTCTTTCTTTCTCTTTTTTTTTTGTTTTAAAAATGTCGGGCTTATGGGAGAAAGATGAAGCAAAATGACTTTTATAATATCATGCTTATGTCAAACTAATCTCTTGCTTATGCCATAATTGTCCAATTTCCCAAAAATCCAAATTTCAACTCTTATGTACATGAAATATGGTCATAAGCCCAATTATATTGCAACTAATATTTTCCCTCTCTTGGCCCATGTAAAACACGTCCTAGGCTCCTTCTCTTTAGGTCCAAATTGGCTTCATAACATTGTTCAAGTCACATGTATAATTGTGTCACATTTTTCCCATTTTCGGATTTGTGACAATTTCTGGCAGATTTTCTACCCAATTTTTGAAAAATTATAACTAAATTTGTTGACCTTGAATTGGAGTGATAGGCTGTATAACCCTTATTAAGTCTAGTTTTAAGAAAAAATATAGCTCTTTACCAATTGAAAGCACAAAATTCTCAAAATTAAATTCTTTGGATGCTGTTTCAGAAAATCAATAGTTTTTTCTGGGCTAACTTCAAAAATTGATAACTCCTTGTATATAGGTCTAATTGATTCATAGGACCATTAAATTAAAGCTTAGGATGTCTACTTTCATTCTGAAAAATTTCATAAATTTTTGTCATCATTTAGTAATCCAAAACTATATGACAAACTCACTGCCTTGCAAGAAATATCACTAACAGCACTATTCACATTATCTAAAATTCATCATTTTATTGAATATTTCAAATAATTAAAATACATATTGGGGAATAAAATTTGAGGTGTTACATAAAACCCTTACACATACAGGCTTCTTGCATATCTCTTGGTATTACTGCGGTATGCATCCTTTATCAATACTGTATCATATGCTTGTTTGGATCCGTGAACCATCATAAAGTTGTTCAAGTGGGAATGTGAAATTGTTCGACATCTCGACTAGAGAGATATCGTCAACAAATTGTGAATCAATAAAGCTATTGGGAGTACTTTTCTTCATTAGTAATGGTACCCCAGCTAAACAGAGTTTCATCGCTTCTAGTTTATGGCATCTTTTCTTCCAACCTCCATCGTCAGACGTACCAAACTCTGGTATGGTACTTGTTGTTGGAGTGTCTGTCATCTTTCGTGCTTTGTTAGCAGGTGAAATCAAATTAATTTGTGTATCAACATCATGAGCTTCATCAGTATTATTTCTAGTCGAAGTGTCATTTCTAATCAATCCTTGATGGTATGTCATGCCGGGAGTTTCTTACGGTTGCATATGAGGAATCTGTGTGGTAGGGAATTTTTCAAAAGGACAGGAAGTAGGAGTGACTTGTAAGGAGAGTGAAGTAATTCATTCCCACATGTTTGAATTGTCTCGACATATAGCATCATTCTTCTCTTCCATGCTAAAGTCATTGAGCCTACTACACAGCTAATTGTGCTTGGGTAGAGATCTGTTGGGTTTGCTCCTGCAACAAAATAGTTAGCTCATTGAGGCGCTCCTGAAGGTTGGTATATGCGTTTGTCATAGTGGATGGTTAAGAATGAATGGAAAGAAAAGATCCCTTCTCTAAAGAAAGACAAAGGAGATCATGAAATTCGTTGCTAGATCCCTTGGTCAATGCCAAATTGTAGAACCAAAATTTTATAGTAAAGATTCTATAAGGGTCACCAACAACGTCAAATCTTACTGAGATAAAATGGAGAATACAATATGATTGAGAGAGGATATATTTAAAACTGGCAAGCTAAATAGGAGGAATAAAAGATGAATTGCTATTTAAAAAGTGGAATACAAGGCAATGAGAGTAAATAAGAGGTTGGAATGAGTAAGCAAATAGAGAAGATAGATACCTTATACTAGTCCTCTCCTTGGCCTAGCTACTCCTATTTATTTTACAGCATCTGGGATTTGGTGCATTAGTTTCATTTATTTCAGATCTGCTCGAACTTGATGAGGATCCTTTAATGTCACACATCTTGTTTCGAGTTTGTCACACAAAACAGCTCCTTGGACTTGACTAAGTACTCATGAGAAGTGGTTGAACAAAATCTAGGGATATGCTTATTAGGTAACCCTTATTGGGCCTTCCTTATATGAAATGTCTTGCATACAGGCTCAAGCCATTAAATTGGGCCCTACAATAACCGGAAAATGGATCATAGTTTAAATAAAAAAAAAGTACATGAACAAAAATATTTTTACATATACTTAGCATATATCATAGTTTAATTATATATTCTCGAAGATTAGTTACACATAAGTTGTAAACTATAGAAGTTTTTTTAGTCCCAAAAGCTTAATTATACTTCTGCTGGTACAAAAAAAAAGCTTAATTATATTTCTGAGATTCACAAACTCTTACTATTTACAAAATATTTGTACAGCTAGTTTTATAAGATTTGTAACTGAGTTTTTAAGATTTGTAACTAAATTTCTGTTAGGTAAAAAAAAAACTAAATTTCTGGAATTTATAATTACGCTATATATGTTGCCAACACCCCCTTATTTTGTTTGGAACTAACCTTAGTTCTTCTTGTTCATTTCATAAATTAGTAATTTTTCGATGTCATTTATATGCCCTTTTGCATCATCGTTCCTCTAAAATTTATATTGAGTAAAATTATTTATACATCATAATTATAACTTTTCTAAAGTTAGTTTAATTTTTGTTTCTTTTAATATTTATTTTCATAATACACCATATTTTGTTTAACTTGGCCTTTTAAAATATTTCTTACATATTTTAATACGATTTTTTTTAATGTTAAAACATAAATTCGGTCTCCCAGCTTGCTCCTCCCCTCTGGACTCTAATCTTATTTATAAGATTGAAAGAGAAGATTTTTTTGGTGTTACTTATAAATTACATCATTTAACTTTTTGTATGAAAGTACAATAAAACCTTCCATTGTTTATTATTGTGTAGACTTTGTTCTCATGTCATATAATATATATTAAATATATGGGTAATTTGGTAAAAAAATTGGTATAGTTGGAACGTTGATAAACTCTAAGGTAGAGTTTCAGTAAAACATGTTTTTTTAGAAAAGGCAAATGTATTCCACATAAAATGATAATTAGTACAAAATGTAATATCCCGAATTTTGAGACTAGAGGCTAGGAAATAAGTCTAAATAAAGTAGGCTACTAAGTCTAGTTTAGTAATAGTCTTTGGAATGCATAAGAAACAGAATAGCTTTTATAAACCTCACTCGGAATAGAATATGAAATTCAGTGCAAATTAGTTGAAAGAAAGTACTTGATTCCTTTAGGATGTGTCGGAATAACATAAAACCAAACTCGGATCCAAAGGAAAAGGGAAATGATGTCTAGAAAGAAGTAATATAGAGAACTAAAAGAACTAATGACACAAGAAATAATATTGTCATAATCAAGGGCAAAAGAGACAATTGCCACTTGATCTTGAGGTTAAAATTGGAATACAAAATGAAAAGCCAAGATTTGCTTGTCAAAAGTAAGAAGTAATTATGAGAATAAAAAGAAAAATTTATCTCTCTCTTAGACCATTAAATCGGTTCAAACAAGGTTAAAAGAGGGACGAGAATATCTTGGTCAATTAGTCAAAGTTTTGTCAACTTTTCCAACTTGAAAAATTATTGACCAATGACAAGACAAAGTGAGGCAATTGGTCAACAATTCCTCTTCCATTTTCAAGAGAAAAATTTTGGCCAAAAGATGAAGAGAAGAGGAAATAGGAAAGAAAAGTCAACTAACTCAAATTAACCAACACATGGTTAATTAACTTGGCTTGTGTAAGAAGATGGAATTGTGGCCACATCTTTTTCTTTTTCTTTTTCTTTTTGGGCCATTTTCGGCCAAGTAAGTAAGAGCAAGGGAAGAGGAAAAATCTGACCATTTCCACTCTCTTTCTCACTTACATATTCGGTCAACAAGAAAGGAAAGAGAAGGCAAGAAGACACAAGTTGAAGGTAAGGCTTCTAGCTCACTTTTCATCTTCATAACCACTTCTTTGGCTCAAATGACCTTCATGAATCTTGTTCTCCTCTCTAAGATTTTCATTTCTATGATTTTTTTTTGAAGAAGAGATGTTTTGAGTCTTCTAGTAAGAGACAAATTTGGAGAATCAAGAAAAGAGGTCAAGAAAGAGTGAGAGGTGAGCAAGAGCATCATTTTGACATATATGTTGTCTTGGTTGGATGAGTTTTTGGGGTTTGTTCTTGCTGACCTAATTTCAGCCATATAGGGTTTTCTAGGGTTTATAAAGCTTTGGTCATATACATGTAATTATATGATATTTTAAAAGCATATGAGCTAAGTTTAATGGTTAAAATGTGAATTGGTGGATTGTTATGTTGAACCCTAATT
Organism: Inga oerstediana; assembly: GCA_963210345.1. Classification (NCBI taxonomy): domain Eukaryota; kingdom Viridiplantae; phylum Streptophyta; class Magnoliopsida; order Fabales; family Fabaceae; genus Inga; species Inga oerstediana. The sequence goes on along the minus strand of OY723401.1, from coordinate 61,095,816 downwards.
TCTGGTTTGAATAGTACATCAAGAAGGAATGAGAATTTGATCACTTTAATGTTACCATTATGTTCTACATGAAATATTGTGTGGGAATAACCCCAGTTACAAATTCTGGAACATTGGAATGTAATTTGTAAAATTGCATATTTGCTGCCAATTAGGGTTTCCTACTTAGCAGTTTGTATGTGTAATGACCCAATTTAGGATTAAGGGCCAAGGACTCTGATATTGATTGTAATTAGTGTAATTAAACACTTTTGGAGAAATATGATGTAAATTTGATATGAGTATATTTTGAGATTAAAGATCAAGGGTGGAGATTTGTTGCATATGGGTCAGAATCTTGTGCATTAAACTTGTGTGAGCTCATTGAGAAAGTGAGTATGATGGTGACATGTGGCATAGTGTGAACCATTGGATGTGGTATAAGGGACAAAAGTCCACTTTTCTCCTTCTTCTCTCTCCTATTCTGTTGGGGGGAGTATGGGCAAGGGAAAGCACTTCATAATCATAATCCTATCCATCTCTCATATTCTCTCTCTTCCTTCTTCTCCATTTTTGGTGACCTTGAAGGTGGTAAGAGAAAGTAAAAGCTTTAAACTTTGGTGAGTAATGGTCCTTCTTTGCTCAAATCCTCTTCTCTAATGTTGTGCACCTCATTGAGAACTTCATTGTGGTGATTTCAAAATCTTGAAAGGTGTTGAATTGAGTGTTGGAAGAAATTGAAAGTTGGAGGATCAAGATTCTGGATTTAGCAAAGCGAAGAGGTAAGCATTTGATGCTTTTTGATATATATGTTATGAGTTTTGGATAAGTTTGAGAAATTCTGGAAATTTGCCCTATTTTATGCCCATTTTGGAATGTGTGAATTTCATAGTGATTGATGTTTGGATTAGTTCATTGTGAAGTTCTTTGAGTATTTGATATAGTTTTAAAGTTTGAAAGTGATTTGAATGAATTTGGGAGTTGTGTGTCATAGAGACCCAAAAGCATAAATTGTGGTTAAAATGGTATTTGGGTGTTTTAGAGGTTACCAATGGGTTCCCTAAGTCATTTTGAGTGGTAATAAGCTTTGTGTGGAGTTTGGGAACCATTGAGTTAAGTTTGGTAAATCTGGGAATGTTCTGTCAGTTGTTGTGATCTGGCAATCTGATAGCCTCACTCGAGTGAGGGAGGAACTCACTCGAGTGCTGCGTGTGTTTTTCCTTTCTGTGTAGTGTTTTGCCTGGGTTCTCATGATGAGGGCTCGAGTGCACTTCCTTCATCGCGAGTGATATTGGTGATCACTCGAGTGAGTCTGAGATTGCTAGAGTGATGGCGTGGGTTCAAGAGTTAGGGTTACTCTTGGGTTGTCACTCGCTGGTTGATATCCAAGAGTGTGTTCCAACACTCGCAAGTGAAACCTTCTCACCCGAGCACTGGGGGTATGCTCGAGTGAGCTTGTCCCTCTGATGTTGCATGTGCTCTCGGGTTGTCACTCTTTGTGTTGCACTTTCAGGGACTCGAGTGGAGTTAGAGTCATCACCTGAGTGCAAAGCCTTTTGCTCGAGTAATGTGAGCACTTTCTGGCCGAAGTAGCTGCTCACTGTCAAACACTCGCGAGTGAGAGTCATTCTCACTTGAGCACGAGTCTTCCACCACTCGAGTGAGGTCATTTTCACTCAAGTGAGTCAGCCAAAAATCGGTGTTTTGCCTTCGGAAAAGGGGTCTTCATGGTAGTTTCTCTTAACCCTTTAGGCATATGTTTAGGCCTCTATTAGCTACCTAAAGAGTCCTAAATGATAACCAACTTAGAGTATTATGGAATAAGTGTTTGGAAAAGAGATTAATCAATTGTCCCTAAATTGGTATAGGATTTGACATCTGTCAGACGCATGAGCCCACTGTGCCAAAGAACGTCAGGAAAGATTCAAGTAGTGACTCTTCTCTTATACTTTGTGTAAATGTACTGTATGTTTGCCTATCATGCATTGTGTGCTGCTGCTACTTTGAGATGCATTGAGATACATTGTGGAGCATTGTGCCTTATGGAGCTTTGGCATTGTGGAGCATTGTGCTTTGTGATACATTGTGCATTAAGATACCTTGTGCTTTGTGATGCTGCTGCATAGTGATTACCGCGGAAACGAGCATTGTGATTACAGCGAAAGCTGGCATAGTGATTACCGCATGAACGGGCATAGTGTTTGCAGCGAAAACTGTCATTGTGATTACCGTGAAAGCGGGCATAGTGTATTGTGATACAGCCATGAGTGTTGTCGTATGTGGCGCGAGCCATGGATCATTGTGTTGCTGATGATGCTAGTGAACATGATACATTACATGCCTTGTGTTTATATATTGTATGAGTGATTTGTTACTACTGGGATTCTTTTGAATCTCACTCTTTCCAAATGACTAACATTTTATATAAGGCATGTGGCTCGAAAGGGAAGCGGCCAACCAGGAGTGGTTAGGGCTTTAGGGACATTTTGTATTTTGGATGTTGGTTATCTAGTTGGCTTTTGGGATTATTGTATGTATATGAGATGTATATAGCAAATTTTGGATATGTAATCCCCATCTTGGGAAACCTTTAAACCCATTATATATATAAGTAACCCGGGGTTGCCGGGATTTTGGTTACGCACTTTGATATTTATTATATGATTTATAGGCACAGGTAATTGTATCCGAAAGTGAATGTGAGACCAGATAAATTCTGTTTTGAACGTTTTGTTTGGACACCCCATCTGTTGCAGATGAGTGATCCTAAATGTGATTTTTGTCTTATTGGTCTCTATTTCACTTAAATTTCATAATCTGGATATAATTATCGCGAGGGGGTTACAGTATGCACTGTGTTTTTGAGTACATGAATAATGTCAAATGATTATGATCTTTTTCAAAATAAAAGTAGAACAATCAAGATTTAATTTGATAAGTCCGGTCATATAGGTCAATTGGATCTATACACTATGAGATATGTATTTTTGAAGTTGGTCATGTAAAATTGGCATGTTTCTGTGACAATGTCCAATGAATGGTAATTCTGGAATTCTATGTGTCCAATTGGCTAAGGAAAATATTTTTTTCCTAAAACTAGACTTAATAAGGGTCACATAACCTTTCAAATCACTGCAATTGAACTTTTTTATATAAAGATATGAATTTTCAAAGTTGGTTGAAAATTCTTTCAGCTTTTAGTAAATGTGCGAAAATAAAAAAGACAATGGCACATTGTAATTACCTTGAACTCCAAGGGTAAAATTAATCACTTTGGGATAGTTTGACCACATTGACTCTTCCTTTGACTTAGTGTATTAACCCTAATGATAACCAAATTGAGTGTTTGAATTATGAAAGAATTGGACTAAGTAATAACTCGTCGTCTGTAAGTTCTAATTTTTAGGATTCAATATCAGCCCTGAGAGCTAAAACTGGAACAAGTATGAGACCGAAAGGCTAAGGTAGTAACTTTTCCCTCATATTCTATGTATAATGTTTCATGCATATTATTGCCATTATGAATACTTGAACTATGAACATGAATTGGGTAGATTGCTCGTTAAGCATTCAAATGAGAAGGGCTTTGGCCCAGTAGGATACCTAGCACTGTGGGAAGGGACGGTGAGTCCTTAAATAGAATTGTTTGCTACATAAGCACATCTCTGAATGTTGAATGAATACTGAATTGTCTAGTATATGATGGTTGATATGACATGTTTCTTTGTATACATTTTATATGAGTGTTATCTATTACTATTGGGATTCTTTTGAATCTCACCCCTTTCCAATAACTAATCTATAGCAAAGGCAAGTTGCTCGAAGAGCAAGAAGGTAGTCACAGACAAGTAAAGAACAAGATTGGAAGAATTTATGCTTTTGTTGGTTATCATAATTTGAGAATTTGTATATTTTGTATGAATAACCATTGTAAGAATAGTACTTGCAGTAGCAATAGAAGCAATAGTCGTAATCCTCGTACATTAGTACTTAATCGAGATAAATGAATTGGAATCGGGCAATTGTACACCAAGAGCCCGTTAGATAACAAACACTACGTGTGATTTTAGTAGAGAACACTCTGATATTAATAAATAGAACTAAGAATGGATGGGTTATAATGATATCACAAACCATTATGAGACCACTTTGAAAATATATTAAAAAGTTTTGGAAAACCCACTCAGGTGCAGGTTCGGAATCTTGTATTGAAGTTGGGACTGCAATTGTTTACAAATGAATGTTAGTCTCCAGTTTGTAGTCAGTATACGTTCAAACTCATATAAAGGCTCAAGAAATTAAGGTGTTACACAAAAAGACTCTAAACCTCACATGTCAATATGAATAGTGAAGCAAGAGTTAAGAAAATTTGTATAGTTTACATTCAAATTATGTAGTAAATAAATCCTATTAAAAATAAAATGAGAAAGAAAAAGCTGACATCCTGATAGATGCAATGACTTGTAAATAGAATGAGGTGTATAATTTATTAACTCCCCTCACATTTATGTTTTCCACACAACCATACCAGTCTTAATAGATTGTAATTTAGGCTTTGTTTGGTTCAACGAAGGTGAGGTTAAGTTAGATTCATTAAAGTTAGGTTAGGGGAGGTTATAGCTTGTTTGGTTCAAGAAGAGGGGAGTAAATGTTTGGTTTTTTATTTAGTTTAGAATGGTAGGTGAGGGGAGCTAATTATAAGTGGACAAATATACCCTTTTCTCTTTATCTATATATTTTCCTTCTTATTTTATAATTTTTTATTAAAATTATTATTTCTTAAATTATTAATATAATTCTAACTCAGCCATCATGAAAGGTAGAAGTGGAACAAATTTAATAGACCAACTTGAATTGGTAATCATAGTCATGACCAAATTTGTTGCTTCCATTTTTTGTAGAAGAAAACTTGTTGCTCCAGTTTTTTGCATTATGAGATATTAGGTAATAGAAAATAATTACCTTTGCATTTTGAGATATTGTGAAGATATTTCAGAAGAATATAATCGGGCTTGGATCCACAGGTACATGGCAAGTGCCAACGAAGGATAGGACAGAGGCGCCGATGAAAGAGGCGAGAGTGTAAAATCCTTTCCTTAACACTCGATTATCCATACTCTTAAATAAAAATGCAGGGTAATCAATAGTACTATGGTGAAAAAAAGAACGTTATACCCAAAGGTCTACCAAAGTAGAAAAATTATCATATTTAGTTTTTAAACATCAAATACTATTATCAAAAGATTCTCTTTCCAAATGAAGTTATCCATGATAGAAAAGAGACAAACTAAGCATTCAAGAGCTATCATGGATAATAAAACTCCTTTCTAATGGTTTCACAACTAAAAACTTTTCTTTATCATTGATGATCACAACACTTGGGCCTTGAGCTTCACGAAGCCCAGAATATCGTATTCAGCCATAAGCCCAACTAATTAACCATCCTTCACATAATATTAAACACATTTCCATCATCAAGAAACATCAAAATATGCATTTGTTGATCCACAACATCATTTAACAAAATCTTTAAAGGCCTATGGCCCTCTACAAGCTCATTAGCTAGTGTAGTTAATCATAAGTATATAATTAATCAAAGTATCCAAAATGAGCCCTAAAATGGCAATATACATCCTTTTAACACATAAATGAACAAAACAGGCTACACAAAGATATCGCAATCTCAAGCCTTAGGATATCTCCCCGAGTCCTATAACTAGAACTATCACCTGAAAAAAGTTAAGAGAAATGGGGTGAGACAAAAGTCTTAATAACCAGCTATCCACTCATTACACATGCTAATATGTGCTTGTGAGCTGTCAAGTGGATCAATTTATATAACAAAGTATTAGAAATATAATTCACAAAATCCCATGGGGCAGTCCCTTATTCAACTAGTGGCACAATAGAAAGCCAACTATCGTGCACCAATGGAGACCATACCACATGGTAGAATAAACTGCTCCATCTTATCCCAATGTAATCATCATAATAATTATCAATAAATAGCTCAACAGGAATTTCTTGAGATTTTCACGTTCATACAATACTAATCAAATCATCTTCACATACATACTATAACATCTCAATTCTCAGCTCATATATATATATATATATATATATATTTCACAATTAGGTTCTATAAGGAAATTTCTCAATTCTCAGCTCATCAATCATAATGATAACTTTCTCAATCTCAATAAACATTTCAAAGTACTCATTGAAATCTCTAATCAATATCAATATACTATTTTCATTCTTATATTCATTTCATAAAATACTCCCACATAACATACCAACATATATAACAAGTGGAAAGTGGTTATCTTTTGCCAAAGCTAAGTTTACCATGATAATTAAAACTCCAAGCTCATCACCAACAATTCACAATTCAATCTACAAAATCAACATCACCACACATTAGTTTACAAACTATTTAGGAGGTAAAAAAAATAATGACTTAAGGACTTAATCCCCTCTAAGGTTCCCAATTCCACTCTAGGCCACGCTTAATCATCCCAACAAGAGGTTTCCATTAGCTCAACAACTCAAGTAAACCAATAAATTAACAACCTTCAATTACTAAAATCATTCAGAAATCCTAATTTCATAACTTAGGATTTTCCTTCAAAATAATCATTTCTCAAAATATAGCTTAGGCAACAACCTAAACCGATTAAACCTTTAATCTAACTCATATTAACATAACCCAATCAGAAAAACTCATTTTCAAATGTCACATTATCATAACTTAGCAAAAATCAACCTCTAGAGTCAAACCCTAGCTAAAAAATTCATATAACCTTAAATCAAACGGAACTAAACCGATTAACTCTTTATTTAATCTAAATAACTCATTTAAACTCAAAATAATAGGTGAAATCGTTACCCATTCCAAAAATCTCAAGAACCCTAAGATTTCACACATTTCCAAATATGAAAATCTAAGAAAGGATGAGTATAAATGAGTTAGAAACACTTACCTAAGTGTTTTGAGGCTTAGGAATGCTTCCCCAACTAAAAAATGCTAAAACCATAGCAAAGAAATTGATCCCAACCTCAAAACTTTGATTTTTTGAATGCTATCCACGACAACACTATTTATAAAATTGCACACTGGCCTCAGCAAGTGCATTACTCACCCCGGCAAGTGGCACATAATGTGTCTTTGTGTCTCTGTGTCATTGGCCTTAGCAAGTGAGTTTACTCACCCCAGCTAGTGGCATAAAGGGCAAATGTCCTATTTCAAAATTCTTAAATAATTCCACACATCTCCAAAATTACAAATTATCACTCTATGGAAATCTCAAGATGTCTAATTCTTAATGCAAAAAGAATAACTCAAAAATATTAACCTTTGATTCGTAAAAATTCTTGATTTCCAAAACTGTTCACAAAGGTCTAAAGATATGGCTTCCAATTATCATTTTTAGTGTTTTTAAGCCTCAAACATGCAAATTTGACTAATTAATTCCTCAATCTCTTTGATAACAAACTCTTAATTATGTCCCAACCTTAGTATTAAAAATTGGGATGCTATAGAGAGCAGTGGCTTCACTGGATGGTCTGGCAATGACGCTGGTGGAGGAGAGGAGCGAAGTGGACAAGCGAGTGAAGGCACAATAGATATGATGAGAAAATGGGGTTTTTAGTTCAAATGGGTAGCTATGGAATATCAAAAAAATTGCCATGGGCATTTTAGTTAGGATGGGATACAAAATTTCTGTCACCTAGAAAAACCTCAAATTCGGAGTGTTGAGAAAGGAGGGGAGTTGAGCACAAGAGGACAAAAATAATTGCCACCCCTCACCTCCCCTCTTTCCAACCAAACAGGGTTTTTATATCTCCAACTCTCACCTCACATCACCTTACTTCAAAAACCGTTCAACCAAACAGACCGTTAGAGAGAAAGAATTTAGTGCTTTTCTCTTTTCTATATCAACTATTTCTTTTTTTTCTAAGAAACTAAATCAACTATTTCTAATTTTTCTTGTTAATGCTATTCCTATAAAACATTAGATTTTTATGCATAAAACTAGTGATGCTGAATTTTTCAATTAGTTTTTCTTTATCTAAGATTATATGATAAATAGGAAGAACAGGTGATATTAACTTCAAAGTTCATTTGATTTTAATTAGCGGTAGCAGCTTAAAATGTCCGCTTGAAACCACAAAATACGATGTTTGAATCTTTTAATATAATATTTTATATTTTAATTATTATAGGGTCACTATTTGAATATGATAAGTTAGCCTTTTTCTTTAATAAAATTAATGATATCATCAATATCAATATATGTAAAATATCCCATCTCATCAAGCCAATCACTCCAAAGGCTTATGTCAGGCTATACTCACAAAAACACTGTAGGTTAGCTCAGACCAATATAAACCATAATAAAATATACTCCCTTACAGCTTCTTATAAGCTATGTCAGGCATTTAATGGGCCAAAAAGTGCTCATTGGGCTCATCACTGGCTCAATCACAAGAGGAGTCATAAATCTCAATCTCCAATTCTCCAATTTGAACAACACCCAACTAAAAAAGCATTCTCACTGTGTCATACCCTTGTCTTATTTTCACATTTTTCAGAAGGTTTACACGCAGTTCGGTGAGCAACATAAGAATAGCGTAAATATAGTGATATATTGATACATGGTACTTGATTACATTACAAGTTTTCCCTTCATGGTTTGATAATATACAAAAAATTATCCAAAATATCCAAAAAAATAAACTACAATATAACCACAATCTTTGTCTCGGAAGACATGCCCGTCAATTTTCTGTGTCTATAACCTTTCATTTAGAGCCGCTGGTTCCCATTGAGATAATTTTTATTTATAAAAAAGGGTGAGAATCCAAGAAATCTCAGTAGCAACACAAATCAATCATATAAAATGCAAGAATTAAATATGCAAGACACTATACAATGTAAAATGAAAATTTACATCATACCGTGTGTGTACACAAAGCTCAGGGCCAATTATCCAGTTGAAACCCCTACGTGTACCTCAGTTGAGTCCCTGACTACAGCTAGGTAATACCAATGTACCTCAGCTAGGTCCCAGACCACAGCTAGGTAATGTGGTCCAGGCATGTGTTCATATCACAGAATATAGTAACACACAACATATCAATAATCAAGTAGTGTATGAGAGATAATAGTTACTACCTTAACCCTTTTTCGCCTTGAAATGTGTGCCTCGTAAAGCGTGCCAATGACTGGGCTCTCAACTTAGTCCTAAAATGTCAAATGTATAAGAATTAAGTTCAAACTCATTCATATACTATTCTAGGCACTTCCATAGTGTTTTTAGTGGTTATATGAGTGTATTGTGAAAATTTACCAAAATGCTCCTGGGGACTCGACCTGGCCCCGACTTACCAGGTTTAACTGTATTTTTCCTGAAATTTTGACATATTTTCTCTCAAGGAATCCATTTATGGACTCGGAATTACCAAATTCACTGTCAAAAGACCAGAATGCCCTTGGTAGCCCTTATTTCAGGGTTTCAGGGGCGTTTTGGTAATTATACTTTTTAAGGCTTTTCTGGAAAAGTGATCAACTGTAACCCCACCTAATTTTCCTCCTGAACTCAATGGAATCATTAGATCATCAAAAATCCAACTCCAACACCCTAAACCAGCACTAGCTGAAACTTAAGGTACTCTAGGAAAAGTTGGGGTTTTTCAATTCTAATTCTGCAGACTTGCTCCTTTATACTTCTAATCACTTTATTAACTATTTACTTATGTTATAGCTACCATTTAGACCCAATTTTTGTAGCATAACACCTAATGTTCAATGTTTCCCAAATTTTACAATTAACTAGAAATTCACCGATTAAACTAACCACAACAGCCAGAATAACCAATGATTGAAGTTTATAGAGTTACTTGTGGCTTCTCTTGCTTAATCTCACTTGGCCAATATAATAGCCCTGTCAAACCCTAGGATTTTTCTCCAAAACAACCTTGAATCATGTAGAAGAACAACTTAGAGGAAGGATTACACAGGTTAGGAACCAATTTACCAAAGAAATCAACTTACCTTGTGAGTTCTCTTCCTCCTTCTCTCTAGAAATATAAAGCTCTCTCTCTCCCCCCTCCCCCTTTCTACATGGTGAGCACAAAATGAAGCATAAAAGATGAAGGGAAAAAATTGTCATAAATATCTCTATTTCCCCTTAATTTAATTAGTTAATTTCCCATTTTCGGATTTAAGCAAAATTTGGCAGATTTTCCACCCAAACTTTGAAAAACCATAACTAAATTTGTAGAAATTCAATTGAAGTGATTTCAAAGGCTATGAAACCCTTATTGAGTCTAGTTTCAAGGAAAAATATAGCCTTTAGTCAATTAGAATCTCAACATTCCCAGAATTCAAATCTTTAGACGCTGCCATTTTCACTTGGTAAACTTCAAAAATTCATAACTCTTTGTATACAGCTCCAAAAATTACCCATGACCTATCAAATTAAAGCTTAGGATGTCTACTTTCATCCATGAACTTTCATAATTTTTGGACATCATTTGACCATCTAAAACCATATAACAATGTTGCTGCCTCACAAGAAATTTTCGCTAGCAGAAAATCCTCATTCCTAGGACTCTTGCTAAACTTGATTCAGCTTGATTCTCGAGCCTCTAATCCCAAAATTTGGGATATTACACACTGTACTCACATCTTCCCCTATGGTTCCCACTTTTTCTCCCTCTCGTCTCTTCCCTTAAAAACCAGGCTCTCTTTTATTAACACAACAGTCTAAAACGAATACTCTACCCTCTGTGATCCAGGTAATTTTCAAACCAAAGATAAATGAATACATTCAACCTAACACTTTTAAGTTTCTTGCCCTTTGTGTTAATTCAAAACCACCAAAATTTTCAAAACTCCTGCCCTTCCCTTTTATTATATCTCTCCACACCAAACAAATGCCCTTGACTACATCCCTCTTCATCCATTTCCTTCATTATTACCTCGCCCCTACTTCTAACCAAAGCCATGGCAGGAGATGAACCATTGTTCCAAAACTACTGAGACCTTCAAGATCTATAGGGTGAACAACCCAATTTAATATGCAGGATGCTGAAGCAACTAAATAAAGGTAAGATTCCCTTAGCCCTTGAAAGTTGGTACATGTGTTAGGATTTTGCACCAGTACATCAAACATCTTATTTAAATTTTCACCTTACTTTTTCAAGTAGCGTTTCTCAGAGTCAGCTTACTTTGTGCAACCTATTTGGCCAAACACTCCAGTCCTATCCAGTTATGAAGTGGTGATTGAAAAACATCTTCTTCCAAACTAAAGTCCCTCACATTACTAAACTCTTCCTCTATCTTTTAAACATGCTTGTAGGTGCCGTCAAGGATGAAAGGTGACAGTGTTGTGGTCAGCCTCCATAACTTGTCTGAAGGTCTCTTGGTGAAGATGGACAGGATAATTAAAATGGGGGTTGTCACGTATCCACTTGGTCCTACTTATCCGATGAGAGAAACTACATTCCTTATAGTTGGTTGCCTTTATATTAATTGCTTGCCTATCTTGTGGCATGAAGTGTTCCTTACTAAATTTTTAGATGTATGAACCGATATGCCTCTGGCTGGTAGAGTTCCTTCTACTAAGGTCATTTTAGTTTTGGATGGCAACACTGTGTTGTCTTATAGGTAATAACACATACACAAGCCCTCACATTTAATTTTTCCTCACTATTTTGCACCTTGATTATAAGCTTATCAATGATGTTATAAATTCTACCAGTTGTGACAAGGAAGTAACGTATAGCTTGCATGGTGTTTATGTGAAGACAACAATCAATGCATTTGAGGCTGTCCCTCACGAACACCCACTATTTGTTGTCATCCAACTTGCTTTTGTGACTGGGAGTGTTGATAGTGGAAGTTTATGTTATCATGTCCTAACGTTAATTGATAATCGTTAATCTATGGTTGGTTAGCATTTTAATCTATATGTTTCCATTATTGGTGGTCCAAGGCTAACATCGTATCACAATGGGACAAGGGTCTTCTTCAATCCAACATTCCCGGAGGTGCTTCAACAAAAGAATGCCTTAGTTGGGAAACTTAGGATTGATCCTTTGTCAACACCCATTAATATTTTGATGTGCATAGAGTGATGAGCGTAAAGTTCCGCAAGGCATACAGAAATAACAAAAATATACTGATAACAAGTACACGTTTACATACAGGAGCCTCCCCATAGGGATTGTAATATATACATATTTTCCCAAAATAACCAAAATATACAAATTAAACTATATGTAACCAACAGCTCCGATCTCAGGGTCCACGGCCTTCAATTGCCCGTGTCTACTACTTTACCCCTGAAGCCACTGGTTTCCACTAGAATATTTATTTAATTGAAAAACAGTGAGATTTAAACGAATCTCAGTAGTAAAAGATAATCATTCATAAAAGATGTGATAAGTAAATATGTCGAATACCAGATAATGCAACATTATACTAACACGTAACTCAATTCAGTCAGAAATGTGTTCAGAGCCAACCACTGTTGCAAACCCTACGCATACCGTACCTCAGTCCTCGATTTGGCATATCAGTGTACCAGTATGCACTATTCATCAGTGTACCCGTAGGCACTGTGTATCATACATATCACATACGATGGCATATACAAAGCATATAAATATTCACATAGTGTATGAAGGATAAAGTTACTACCTTAACCCTTTTTGATCCTTAAATAGGCTCCTTGAGCTTCGTGCCGCAACTTGGGCTATCAATCGGGTTTTAAAATTCTAAATGTACAGGAATTAGGTTAAAATCTATTCATGTACCACTTTAGAGACTTTCAAAGTTTTTTTAGTCGTTATATTAGTCTATATTTTAAAATTACCAAAATGCCCCTGGGCCCGGCCTGACCCCTCTTTACCCGGTCCGACCGTACTTTTCCCAAAATTTTAACTTGGGCTATTCTTATATATTTTTGCCCAAGGAATCTATTTTCTGCCTTAGTTTTCACAAAATCACTACCAAATGATAGTGTTGCCCTTGGTAGCCCCTAATTAGGGTTTTAGGGGCGTTTTGGTCATTTCACTTTCTAGGGCTTTTCTGAAAATGTGTTCAACTTTCTAGACCACATAATTTCTTAGCTTGGCATGGAGTTGTAATCAAAAAGTCTAACTTCTGAAATCCAGACTCACATTTTCTTAGCTTGGCATGGAGTTGCCTAGATTTCAGTGTATTCAACATATTTCTCAACAGTCACCTTATTCAACTTCATGTAATCAATACAGAGGGGTAGACTTCCATTGTGCACTCTGATGTTTATCCCCTCATAGGAGCTTTAATAATGTTAGGATGATTGAGTAGGAGTCCCACTGGAACCTCCTATAACACCTGATTGCACCCGCCCTCTGTACTAGTTCCTGGCCCATTTCAACTTAAATAATTCTGGGCCATTTTAAATTTTCATGGAATCAAAACTTAATAATTGATTCTTGGATTACGATTTACTTGGTAACCCTTCTACTCATACCTTTCAACACATTCTTTGCCATCCACCAATCAACTCCTAGTATAGCCTCAAGTCAGTGGAATAGCAGGCAAATCAATTATGTTTCTTATTTCATCATAGAGCTATCACCTCAATCAATCCTTTAAGGGAATATTTTATGATCATAATCTTTCCCTATCCTAGACTTAACGGCTAGCTACTTTCAAAATCCCTTTCGGCAAGGATTTCTATCCATAAGAATCTTGTTCCTCAATTCCAGGGATCATCACTAACCCAACACAAAACTGAATAAATTTGCCAGCCTAAGGACACACTGGTCTACTAGGTGTTAGAGCCTCTAGACACATAGGTTCACTACAACATACTTGGCATGTAGGATTTTACTGCCTAGGGTCTCTAACCCAACTTTTAGGTTCATCATGAAATCTAGAACCTCAACATCACACAGATTGGAAATCATTTTCCTTAAGTATGTTCAATAGGTTCACTAAGAATCAAGATCAATAGCGCCTATTCTAACCTCTACGATATTTAGGTATTATCCTCAAAACATCACTGAAGGTTTAACATCATCCACAAGGTTCAAACCTTTGTCATGAAATAGAACCATAGTGAAACTTAATTCATATTTTGACCTAAGCACGATTTGAACTTATATCTGATTCAAGCTTATCCTTACCGTATATCATTCATGCATACCTTTAAAACCACGGTGTTATTAAGATCATCACTTAGTATTGAGAAACCTAAAAAATTTACTATGCTTCAAGTTCCCATAACCTCATCAAATGAACCTTTCTGGGCAGTACTCTCTGCAATAGAAATGTTCTATATTAAAATCAATACTTACATCATCACTCTATACTTCTAAGCATCCTTCAAACCATCTAATTAAGATGATTATTAGTCATAGAGAAACCTTAAGACAATCATTATTCCTCAAGTCTCCATGACCTTGCTAACTTACTTCCCAGGGGGTCACCCGTCCTAAGATTTTCCTGGGTTGAGCACGCTTAACTTTTGCGTACTAGTGCCAAACGTAGATATCAGCTCTATCTATTCCTACCCACTGGTACCCTGAGACTACTCTTGTCTCAAACATCATGCCAGCTGCCTTCGGCTGACTAAATACAGTGTGGTCTGGACACTGGCCTTAGCCGTACCCACTTCCCCGGGTTCCATAATTTCTTTAGACCATCCCCAGTCCATTATTGTATCACTAACTGCCCTCGGATATTCCCAAATCTTTCAGGGATAATTCCTAGAAAAGGGGTAGTTCACTTCGTAAGTGCCCCATTATATGCGTATCTCCTTTTATCATATAATCAAGACCTTATTAGTATACCATCCTATTCCCATAACGGTTTGCTTTGATACCAAAAATGTCAACACCTATTAACGTTTTGATATGCATATAGTAATGTGCGTAAAGTTCCATAAGGCATACAGAAATAGCATAAATATACTGATATTAATTACAAGTTTATATGCAGGAGGCTCCTCGTAGGGATTGGTAATATATACACATTTTCCCAAAATATCCAAAACATACAAATTAAACTACATATAATCAATAGCTATATTTTAAAATTATGAAACTGCCCCTGGGGCCCGGCCCGGCCCCTCTGTACCCAATCCAACCGTACTTTTCCTAAAATTTTGACGTGGGCTATTCTTACATATTTTTGCCCAAGGAATCTATTTTCTGCCTCAGTTTTCACAAAATCACTGCCAAATGATAGTTTTGCCCTCGGTAGCCCCTAATTAGGGTTTTAGGGGAGTTTTGGTCATTTCACTTTCTAGGGCTTTTCTGAAAATGTGTTCAACATAAACCCTACCTAATTTTCCCTCCTGAATACAATGGAATCATCAATTTCTTGAAAATATAGCCCCTTGCCCCACTTTTAGCCTTGGCCAAAACTTATAGGGTTTTAGGAAAAAATTGGGGTTTTTAAATTCTAACGCCACAAACTTACTCCTTTTCACTCCTAATCACTTAATTAACCTTTTAAATACTTAATTACACAAGATTTGAGGAAATTTGGGCAGCATAACCCCTTAGGGTTATCACTTCCCAAACCTGCAAATCAGAGCAAACCAACCAGAATTCCACCGATAACTTCAACAACAACAACCATGATTTGAGGGTTTTGAGGTTACCTTTGGCTTTCTCCTTGTTTCTCACTCTAGCCGAAATCCTCCTCCTCCTCAAACCATGAAATTTTCTTGCTAAACCCATAGAATCATGTAGAAGGGAAGCTTAGGACAAGGATTACACAATTTGGAAGCCAAAACACCAAGGAAAATCACACTTACCTTGGGTTTTTTCTTCCTCATTCTCTCTAAAATCTCAAGAGCTCTCTCTCTCTCTCTCTCTCTCTCTCTCTTGCCCTCTCTTTGGCTGATAGAAATGGAGCATGAAAGGGGGAGGAAGTGTTTTGAAAATATCTCCCTTTTTCCTCTAATTATCTTAATTACTAAAAATCCTAAAATTTGACTTTTTGACACTTTTTCTTGGGCTTATCGACATGAAATTGGTGTCATAAACCTCCATTGTAATTGAACCAAATTTCCCTCCAATAGTCAGCCAATAAGTGACGTCCCAAGACCATAGGAGTTGCAAAATTTTTTAATGTTAATTTATTCCATAATTACAACATTTGCCATTACATTTTCTTTCATTTTTGGATTAGTGGCAATTCTGGCAGATTTTCTGCCCAAACTTTGAAAAATCACATCTTTATTTGTAGACATCAAATTGGAGTGATTCTAAAGGCTATGAAGCCCTTATTGAGTCTAGTTTTAAGGAAAAATATAGCCTTTAGCCAACTAAAAGCACAAGATTCCCAGAATTTAAGATTTTGGACGGTATTCAAGAAAATAGACAGTTTTTTTATGCTAACTTCAAAAATTCATAAACTTTTTACATATAGCTCCAAAAATTACCCATTACCTATTCAATTAAAGCTTAGGATATATACTTTCATCCTATAAAATTTCATAATTTTTTGTCATCCAAAACCATATGACAAACTTACTGCCTCACAGGGAATTTTCACTGGCAACACAATCACATTTCAATTTTTCAATTTTTAATTCCTATGGTCTTGAATACTCACCATTCCACTTCATTAAATATTTCAAATAATTACAATGCATTTTTGTGAATAAAATTTGAAGTGTTATATCGTTCATGTTCTTCTAGGTGTTCAAGTCTGGATTTTATGTCGGATGTGAAATATGTATAATTTGTAATGTTGCCTATTTTTCTCCACTTTCTGTGTGGCTTTTAAGATGTTTCCTCACATAACCAAAGTTATACTGCAACGGTTTAAAGCATATCTTTTTGGGAAAATTCCAAAAAACTACATTGGAAATATAAAAAAGATAAATTAGTACATTGAAAATGAGAAAAGACGAATCAGGCGGGTGTCATAAAAAGTGAGGATGTAATATCCCAAAAAGTGATTAAGGGCTAATGACTTTAAAAGTGGATATAATTATTGTTGAATAAACACTTTTGAAGAATGTGTGATGGGAATTTGGATATTTTAATGATTCCAATGGCTTCCTTGTGAAAATTCGTGTGGGGAGAGTGTTTATTGTGAAATTGGAACCATTGGGAACAATCGTGCAAAAGTTGAAAACTCTGTCCATTGAAACTCTGTACAGGGTAGCCAATTTGTATGGACATTTTAAAAAGGCAAATGGTGTCCAAAAATTCTGAACTTTTCCAGTATTAAATTTCACATGTCAAGCTTCAAAATGAACATATAATTTGTATCATTTTGATTTGTGACCTAAGAGTTTTGGATTTTTGAAGTTTGCCCAGCGAAATTAATTATTTTCTGGAACAGTATGCAAAGATTGAAATTCTGGGAATTTTGTGGTGATTTTCAGTAATTGCCAATATGTTTCCTATGAAGAGGACTTAAATATCTTTCATTTGGCTTTAGAATCACCTCATTTCAATTTTTCTAGAATTAGTTATGATTTTTCAAAGTTGGGCAGAAAATCTACCAGAAAATCCGAAAATGTGAAATTAGAAATTATGACATCATCATGTGGTAAGGTGACATCAACATGGAATTAAAAGCAATTCCATCATCTTGATCAACCATTCCCGACCCATTTCAGAGAAAAAAAAGACGTGAAGAGAGCTTGGAGAAAAGAGAGAAAAGAGGAAGAAATCTCGCAAGGTAAGCCGATTTCTCCGACGATCTAGCTCCTAACGCGTATAATTCCGACTCTAAGCTACTCCTCTTTATTCTTTAAGGTTGTGAAGCTCAAAATTTGGTGTTTCAAAGAGGCTAGGGTTCAGCCAAATTTGGGAAAAGCCAGGGGGAGCTTGAGGTAACTTCCAAACTTTCATATATTGCTTATTCTGGCTGCTGTGGGCAATTTAATCGGTGCAATTTCGCCGGATTGCCATTGATTTTAAATTTTGGAAATTGAGTTTCCTAGGGGTTATGCTGCCCAAATTGGGTCTTAATGTTAGTTGTAACCTAATGTAATGGTTAATAAAGTGGTTAGGAGTAGAAAGGAACGCGTTTACGGAGCCGAAATCGTAAAACCCTGATTTTCCCCGGAGAACTCATAAATTTCGGCCAGCCCTAGAAATGGGTCTTAGAGTTGGATTTTCAATGATTTGATGGTTCCATTGAGTTCAGGGGCGAAAATTAGGTGGGGTTACAGTTGGTCACTTTTTCGGAAAAGGCCGAAAAAGCATAATTACGAAAACGCCCCTAAAACCCTTAAAGTGGGGCTGCCAAGGGTAAATTTGTAATTTTACATTGAATTTGATAATTCCGAGTCCGGAAATGGATTCCTTGCGCGGAAGTGAGGAATCTGTCCTTTTGAAATTTTGGCCAAATTACGAAAATGCCCTTCAGCCCTCAGTCACAATAACAACATAGGAGTTGTTAATGGCGAATCCGGAGTTGTTAATGGCGAGGTAGGCGTTGTTATTGGCATGAAATTTGTTAATTATGAAAGAAAAAATTGGAGTTGTTAATTTTGAATCCCAAGTTGTTAATTAAGATATGAGTGTTGTTATTGGCCTTGAAACTTGTTAAATGTGAAAGAAGAAATTGAAGTTGTTAATATCGAATCCGGAGTTATTAATGGCGAGATAGGTGTTGTTATTGGCCCTAAAACTCATGAAGTGTGAAGAAGAAAGTGGAGTTGTTAATACCGAATCCGGAGTTGTTAATTAAGAGATAGGTGTTATTATTGGCCCTGAAATTTGTTAATTGTTAAAGAAGAATTGAAGTTGTTAATACCGAATCCGAAGTTGTTAATTACGATGATTATGTTGTTATTCTGAAGTGGGGATGAAGTGCTGAAGGGCATTTTCGTAATTTGGCCGAGATTTCAAAAGGACAGATTCCTCACTTTTTCTGACACCAGCCTGATTCGTCTTTTCTCATTTTCAATGTACTGATTTATCTTTTTTATATTTCCAATGTCGTTTTTTAGAATTTTCCCTATCTTTTTTTCCCTTTATCTCAACCAAGAATTTTTTCTTTACTGAACTTTACCTTTTAGGTCCAACAAAGTTTGAGGCCCAATATAAGTTTCAAAGATCTTTTATCCGGGGGATTCCTTTTCTTTGTCTCGGAACTCGGAAGTCTTCTCATTTATTCCTGAACCAAGTATTTTAAATCTCCACAATTCATGTCATATCGAAGATCATACTAATATTGGGTCATAAATATTAGTGGTGGTTTATTTATTTATGGAAAAATGACGATGACTTAGTGTTAATTATTGACCATGTCAAATTAAAGCTGTGAATATTCCACGTTAATTAGGAATATTGGTTTCCTAAACATGGAACTTGCAGCGAAAAAAGAATTAAAAATAAATAAACGTGGAACTAATTCAATATTAATCTTAAAATAATAGAATTGCAAGCTCATAACGTCAATAATTTATTTATGGAAAAACGATGACTTAATGTTGATTGTTGACCATGTCAAATTAAAACTCTGAACATTGGGTGTTAATTACTTGGTTTTCTAAATATGGAAGTAATTTAATATTATTCTTAGTTATCATAATTGCAAGCATAATGTCAATAAGGTTGCACAATACAAAAGTTTGACCAAGTATTGGGTCATAAATATTAGGGAGAATGATAAAAAAATACCATTTGAAGTTCAAAATCCCAAATTAGTTCTTTGACAAAGATTTACGTTGTCAATCACATTATTATTCTTGTCAGTGGGATTTTGAAGTTCAAATGTTATTTATCTTTCATTCTTCCTAAATATTAGTGTAGGTTTATTTTTTTATGGAAAAATGATGACTTAATGTTGATTATTGATCTTGTCAAATTAAAGCTGTGAATATTGCACGTTAATTAGGAATATTGGTTTCCTAAACATGAAGCTTTCGCCCAAAAAAAAAAAAACAAACATGGAACTAATTTAAAATTAATCTTAAAATGATAGAATTGCAAGATCATAACGTCAATAAAGTTGCACAATACATAACTTTGGCAACCAATTAACCACGGTCATGATGAAAAAGACGAATTAACTGTTACAGTTCTGATTCCCTGTTCTCAAATCCCATATATTACCCCCGGTCCTAAATATAGGACAAAATTTTTAGTGCAAATTGCACTAGAAACTTTATCTTATATTTAGGACCGGAGGGAGTACCACATTTAGTCAAAAACAAAACCCAATACTTCAGCTCCGTTCATTGTCATAGCATTATTTGAGATGGTCAAGTTCCGCCTCAAGTTGTTCCGAGTTACTCTGAGGCCTTGTTTGGTACGTGGTATTTGAGGACAGGGAGTGAGATTGGATCAGGGATTGAGTCAGAATGTGTCGTTTGGTATGAGGGACTATGGGTAACCAGGGATTGGGAATACCACGAAAGTGGGATTGCTGCAAAGCCACCTCCCCCCTGGTATTGTGTTTTGAATCCCGGGATTGCAAAATTGTGAAGACAAAAATACCTTTAAATAAAATATTTTTAGACAAAAATCACCCCAATCATAACCTAAAATCCCTCTCAAATATTCACTACCTCTTTTTTCCCCCTCGCTATCAACGTCTCAACTTCACATGGTTTCCCTCACCGCCATTCACTCCGTCGCCCACTCCGTCGCCTCAGCACCGATCACTTTTCCCCTTTCTCTCCATCGAAGATGTGCATTGTTGGCTATTAATTAGCGATTTGATTGTGATATCGAGATGTCTCTCATCTCTATATCAGAAGTCAAAGCCACGAACCTATTAGACGAGAGCTCTTTAATGTTCGTTAGCTTCGCAAATGGGTTTTTATTTATTTGTTTGGTCACTTTGAATCCATAGCCTTCTGATTTTCCTGTTTTGCTGATTTCATGGCAATAAATATACCCTGTTTACTTGATTCTTCAGAAATATATTTGAAGTTTTTACTAGGTGAACCTTTCCAATTATGACAATCACGACGATGAGTTCAACACTGATTTCCCTGAGGATTTGGTTGATCGATCAAGTTTGGGATTAGGACAGGGTATTTGAGTCTTTTGATAATTAGTACTTGTTTATTAAATAAGATTGGTAAAATCATTCCCTCCAATTAACACCTCATACCAAACATATTTTTAAAACATCAATCACAATCCCAATCCCAATCCTAATCCCAATCCCTATCCCTATCCCAATCCATCAAAATTTAATACCACCTACCAAACAGGGCCTGATAGTCAGTAATACTTCATTGAAAATCCTCCTGTTCCTCTGCATTATCTTCAGGTATGTGTATGTGATTAAGTCTTGGATTATTAGGGGTTGGCTTGCGTCTTGATCGATTTTCATTCTCAGGCAAAGGGTCCATGAAAGTTAATGGTTCAACAATGTCTAACGACACATATCTCATTGTGCATTTGTTACCTTTGTATTATAATCCTTGGGATAATAACTCTTTTTTGTGGTCAATTATTACTTTTCTTTTAATCTTTGTTCTTTTGTGTTTATTCATTATAAGGCATATTCATTTCAAATGTTTGGATTTGGTATGTTCCTAGAAGAGGAGTTATGAGGCACAAAATCTGTGTTGATATGTTGTTCAAATGAATAGTAATAAGTGGAGTGTTCAGGGATGTTTGAGATTCATCAAAATTATCACAAACTCGTTGGTTAGTGGTTTCAATATTTAGTCGTTCATCGTTAACATCACAAATAAGCCATTCCCTTTCTTCATCTTTTCTACTTAACTCCCTCTGAATGATTGATTTGGGATAATAATAAGGTTGGTGCTCAACAAATTTAGCATTCATCATAATATAGACCTTATTGGTGAGAGAGAGAGAGAGAGAGAGAGAGAGAGAGAGAGAGCAACATTATATTTGTAACATTTTTGAGTAGACGAGTATACCAAGAAAATACATTTCATAGCTCGAGAATCCATTTTGTAATATCCCAAAAAGTGATTAAGGGCTAATGACTTTAAAAGTGGATATAATTATTGTTGAATAAACACTTTTGGAGAATGTGTGATGGGAATTTGGATATTTTAATGATTCCAATGGCTTCCTTGTGAAAATTCATGTGGGGAGAGTGTTTATTGTGAAATTGGAACCATTGGGAACAATCGTGCTAAAGTTGAAAACTCTGTCCATTGAAACTCTTTACAGGGCAGCCAATTTGTATGGACGTTTTAAATAGGCAAATGGTGTCTAAAAATTCTGAAATTTTCCAGTATTAAATTTCACATGTCAAGCTTCAAAATGAGCATATAATTTGTATCATTTTGATTTGTGACCTAAGAGTTTTGGATTTTTTAAGTTTACCCAGCGAAATTAATTATTTTCTGGAACAGTATGCAAAGATTGAAATTCTGGGAATTTTGTGGTGATTTTCAGTAATGGCCAATATTTTTCCTATGAAGAGGACTTAAATATCTTTCATTTGGCTTTGGAATCACCTCATTTCGATTTTTCTAGAATTAGTTATGATATTTTAAAGTTGGGCAGAAAATCTGCCAGAAAATCCGAAAATGTGAAATTAGAAATTATGACATCATCATGTGGTAAGGTGACATCAACATGGAATTAAAAGCAATTCCATCATCTTGATCAGCCATTCCCGACGCATTTCACAGAAAAAAAACGTGAAGAGAGCTTGGAGAAAAGAGAGAAAAAGAGGAAGAAATCTCGCAAGGTAAGCCGATTTCTCCGACGATCTAGCTCCTAACGCGTATAACTCCGACTCTAAGCTACTCCTCTTTATTCTTTAAGGTTGTGAAGCTCAAAATTTGGTGTTTCAAAGAGGCTAGGGTTCAGCCAAATTTGAGAAAAGCTAGAAGGAGCTTGAGGTAACTTCCAAACTTTCGTATATTGCTTATTCTGGCTACTGTGGCAATTTAATCGGTGAAATTTCGCCGGATTGCCATTGGTTTTAAAGTTTGGAAATGAGGTGGCCTAGGGGTTATGCTGCCCAAATTGGGTCTTAATGTTAGTTGTAACCTAATGTAATGGTTAATAAAGTGGTTAGGAGTAGAAAGGAACGCGTTTACGGAGCCGAAATCGTAAAACCCCAATTTTTTCTGGTGAACATGTATATTTCGGCCAAGGCTGTAAATGGGTCTTAGAGTTGGATTTTCAATGATTTGATGATTCCATTGGATTCAGTGGGTGAAAATAGGTGGGGTTACAGTTGGGCACTTTTTCAAAAAAGGCCGAGAAAGCATAATTACGGAAACACCCCTAAAACCCTAAAAGTAGGGCTGCCAAGGGCAATTTCGTAATTTAACATTGAATTTGATAATTCCGAGTCCGGAAATGGATTCCTTGGGTGAAAATATGTCAAGATAGCCCATGTCAAAATTTCAAGAAAAGTACAGCCGGACCGGGTACGGCGGGCCCAGGCCGGGTCCCCGGGGGTATTTTTATAAATTTTCATTATAGACTCATAGAACCCTAAGTAACACTATGGAAGTGTCTAAATGGTGCATTTGGAATTGTAGGATTCGATATTTGCCGCCCTCGTGAGCCAACTACGCCAGCGAACGTCAGAAAGGAACGAGGTAGTGACTTTTCTTTTGTACCATATATGATGCATTGTATGTGTGTTATATCGTTGATTTGTAATGAATTCGTATGCTGCGACATCTGTGGATTTGTGTTAGCACTGTCATTCCAATAGTCCCTGAGTAGCTAACAACGGTTCGGGTTAGGGCGGTGTGCCTTCCCGGCGGAGAAAGGGGATGAGGATGAGGTGTGATATATGTGATTATGTGAGCCGAAAGGCTATTTGTGGAGGCCGACGGGCCATTTGTGAAAGCCGAATAGCTGTATGGGCTATAAGGCTATATGTATGCACTGCCACGCCAATAGTCCCTGAGTAGCTAACAACGGTTCGGGTTAGGCGGTGTGCCTTCCCGGCGGAGAAAGGGGATGAGGGTGGAGTGTGATTTGTGGTGCTGCTGCTGTATGATGATTTGCTTACATGCTGTGTGCTTATGTGTGGTATAAATGTTTTGTTACTACTGGGATTCTCTTGAATCTCATTCTTTCCTTTAACTAACCTTTCAGACAGGGCGAGTGGCTCTAAGGAGAAGCGTACGACCCGGAGCAGTTAGAATCCTGTAGGGACATTTATTTTGGTTATGTTGGTTAAACTTGTTGGACAGGGTGTCTGTATATTATGTTGGTTGTAAAGAATAGTTGAACGTAGTTGTGTAGTCCCCTATATGGAGGTTGTAAACCCTTTTTGTGTGTGAATGGAACCCGGGGGTTGCCGGGATTGCTATTAGATATTCTGATATGAATGAATGTGAATTAACTGCACAGGTGATTATATTCGATAATTGAACTTGAGACCGGAATAGGAAAGAAGTTTTGAAAATTTTATAAAGTCCCTACTTCACAGGGAGTTCTAAATGAGTTTTGAACTATTCGACTGTCTCTAAACCAATTTAATTACGTAATATCGAATTATAATTACGCTATTTAAGGCAGGGGGTTACACATTTCCCTCCCCCTTCGTTATACACAAAAAGTGTACAGCCAAAAACTTTGTTGGGAATTAGAGTTATAAGAGGAGAGTTAGCGTAAGTTTCAACAAATTTTTGAATTGGATGGTGTACAAAAATTTAGGACTTTGGTAGGCAAACAATTGATTAGATAAGTTGATGTAAGAACTGCATCCCCCCAAAATCTATGTGGTATATGTCACGCCCTTATCTTATTTTCACCTTTTTCAGGGTATTTACGGAAAATGATACGTAGTTCAGTGGGCAACACAGGAATAGCATAAATATATTGATAATATATGCATGATTACAGAAAATCCCTATAATGGTTCATACATGATACTTATAATTAAGATAGCCGCACATGGCTACTAGGGTGTCTAAACACATCCCAGTGAAATGGAGACTTCTCATCTTCGCCCCACTACTACAATCCTCTCGTGTAGTTCTCTTCTTTGTTCTCAGCATATATTTTGTCTTCTCCTGTCTAAATTTTTGGTAGGGGAAGGTGAGATTCGAGAGAATCTCAGTAGGAAAACAGTACTAGTATGCATGCAAGATAAGTGCTTAATGTATGATATGCTTGAATTACATAACTCATGCTCACACATTGACATATCTGCGTGCTCAATGTTTCAAACAACATACTTATGGCCATAACATAAATAGAAATACAGCTTCAATCATTCATATATGTTTTACATAATCAAGCAAAGCAATAACATGCATCAATACACCAACACAAATATCAAATACATGCAAGAGAGGTAAGTTCCTTACCTTATGTCCCTTTCGCTAAACAGAAATAGTTCCTCGATCTTCGTGCAAACAGCTCGGGCTCCATATTCGATCCTAAAATGCCAAATGTAGTGTTTATACACTTTCATAGTATTTCTGGGGGTTATATGAGTCTATATTGAAAAATTACTAAAATGCCCCCGAGGACCCAGCTCGGCCCCGCCGTACCCGGTCCGACTGTACTTTTCCTAAAATTTTGACATGGGCTATTCTAACAAATTTTTGCCAAAAGAATCCATTTCCGGACTCAAAATTATCAAATTCAATGTCAAATTACAAAATTACCCTTGGCAGCCCCACTTTGAGGGTTTTAAGGGCGTTTTCATAAATATGCTTTTTCAGGCTTTTCCGAAAAAGTGACCAACTGTAACCCTATCGAATTTTCCCTGCTGAACTTAATGGAATTATCAAACCATAAAAAATGCAACTCTAACCCCTCCATCTAGTACTGGCTGAGTCCTAAAATTCTCAGGGGAAAATTGGAGTTTTTGAGTTTTGACTTCTTAGACTTGTTCCTTTCTTCTCTTAACCACCTTATTAACTATTTAATTATATTACAACTACCATTTGTACCCAATTTCGGCAGCATAACCCCTAGGCCAACCCATTTCCAAAAATTAAAACAAATGACAATCCGCAAAATTTCATCGATTAAATTGTCCACAGCAGCCAGAATAGTTAATATACAAGAGTTTGGAAGTTACCTCAAGCTCCCTCTGACTTTTCCCTTTGATGAACAAAACCCTAGCCCTCTCCACACTGAAATTCAAGCTTCCAACACCTTAAATAACATAGAAGAGGAGCTTAGGAGAAGAGTTATACGCGTTAGGTATGAATTTACCAAAGAAATCGACATACCTTGTGAGTTTTCTTCCTCTTCTCTCTCTAAAAAACTCTCTCTCTCTCTCTCTCTCTCTCCATGGTGCTGCACGGTTTTGGCTGATGGAGGAAGAGGATAATGTTTTTATAACATTTAGCTTATGTCATCACAACACCTTTCTTATGTCATAATTGTTCCCTTATTTTCGGATTTATATAAATTTTGGCATATTTTCTGCCCTAATTTTAAAAAATTGTAACTAATTCTAGAAAAATTGAATTGAAGTGATTCTAAAGGTTATAGAACCTTTATTGATTTTAGGTTCGAGAAAACATATAGACTTTTGCCAACTAGAAGCACAAAAATCTCAAAATTTAAATCTTTGAATGCTTTTCCAGAAACTTTCCAATTTTTCTAGGCTAACTTCAAAAATTCATAACTTTTGGTATATAGCTCTAATTGAGTCATATGACTATCAAATTAAATCTTAGGATGTCTACTTTCACCCCGTAAAATTTCATAATTTTTCCTCATCATTTGTTCATATAAAATCACATGACAAGCTCACTGCCTCATAGGCGATTTCACCGAAAACATAGTTATATTCTCCAAAATTCACCATTTCATTTCATTGACTATTTTCAATAATTACAAAATATTTGGTGAATAAAATTTGGGGTGTTACATTTCTCCCCCACTTAAATAAATTTCATCCCTGAAATTTGCTACACTTGTACAGCTATAACTTTTGAATAACGCTTTCTCATATTCAATTCTTTTTTATTAT
Organism: Inga oerstediana; assembly: GCA_963210345.1. Taxonomy (NCBI): domain Eukaryota; kingdom Viridiplantae; phylum Streptophyta; class Magnoliopsida; order Fabales; family Fabaceae; genus Inga; species Inga oerstediana. Next base: position 61,068,953 of record OY723401.1, on the reverse strand, counting down.
ATCAATACTTCAAATCCTGGTGGTCACAGTACAATGTTACATTCGCACCATAACGGAACGTCTCCAGATTTTCAGTGCAACACAATTGCTGCTAACTCAAGATTATGTGTGGGGTAATAATAAATTTTTTTCATGAGGCTTCTATTCTCTAAATGCATAAACCAATACATGGCCTTGCTGCATTAAAATACTTCCCAATCCTACCTATTGGCATCAAAAAGGACAACAAAGGTCCACAGTGGATCTCGGATTATCGAAATCAGTACTGACATTAATTTTCGTCTTAGCTCAATGAAGCCCTTCTCTCAATTTCGGTCCCACAGATAATGTTGAGTGTTTCAGGTTAACCTTGTCAAAGGCAAAACTATTATGGAGAAATTCGGTATAAATTTTCGGTAATATTCAGTAAGACCCAAAAAACTGCGTATTTTACAAACAGTCTTTGACCTTTTTCAGTTTAGTACTGCTTCTACTTTGCAAGGATCCCCTGAGACTCCTTGCTGTAAGACTATATGGCCTAAAAGTCTAACTTCCGAAAGCTAAATCCCACATTTTCTTACCATCTTAGTTGGATCCCACTTGACCTTCATAGTAACACACAATCGTTAATAGAAAATGCAATAATGTATATGTCTTGCACCATATAATGCAATATTATACTAACACATAACTCAGTTTAGTTGGAAATGTATTCAGAGCCAACTATTGTTACAACCCCTACATATTCCGTACCTCAGTCCTCGATTAGGCATATCAGTGTACCCATAAGAACTATTCATCAGTGTACTCGAAGGCACTGCCCGAAGGCATTATTCATCAGTGTACCCGAAGGCACTGTGTATCATACATATTGCAGAAGATGTCATATTCAAAGCATATAAACATTCACATAGTGTATGAAGGATAAAGTCACTATATTGGCCTTTCCTGGATAATATTGGATTTCAATTCTTCCCCTGGTCTGTGTTCTGCTGCCTCTTTCATAACACTTTATGATGATCCTTGATCATTGATCCATGTTTGATATTCTGCTAATATGCCAAAGATTTACTATATTGGGTCAGGTTCTAGCTTCTTGACCCTGCCCAGGATCTGTACCTCTTAGCCTTACTATCTTTGTGTTTCACTATATGAAACAAGAAAGAGGTAAATTCCACATAAACATAGAGGTCTATCTATCATTTCATAAATTTTTGGGTACACAGGTACCCTAAAAACAACATATCACAGGTGTTTATAGTAGTCAAGGAAAGTTTGTAACAATATACAGTCTCTGAACTACTGTACAATATGTTCTTACTTTTTTTTCATAATATGACACAGCATGTGCAACAACTTCCTAGGGGTCAACCATCATGGCAATTCCCTGGGCTGAGCATGCTTAACATTCATGTACCCGTGTCAAAATACAGATACCGGCTCTATCTGTTCTTGACCACAGGCACCCTAGACTACCATTGTCTCAAACGTTGTGCCAGCTACCTCTGGCTAACTAAATACTATGTTTGTACCTTTCCCTTGGTCGTACTTGCTTCCTCAGGTTTCATAATATCCTTGGACCATCCTCAGTCTGGAATTGCATCACTTACTGCCTTTAGGTATTCTCTAACCTTTCAAGGCTGATTCATAGAAAAGGGGTAGTTCAATTTTCTAGTACCCCATTCAGTGTGTATCTCCTTTTACCATGTAATTAAGACCTTATCAGTATACTATCCTGTTTCTAGAACCGCCACATTTGCTCTGACCAAACAATTCTGTGGCTAGAATCCTTGCATTGATACTAAATTGTCACGCCCTTATCTTATTTTCACCGTTTTCAGAGTATTTGCGGAAAACGATACGAATTCAGTAGGCAACCAGGAATAACATAAATATACTGATAATATATGCATGATTACAGAAAATCCTCACAATGGTTCGTACATGATACTTACAATTAAGGTATCCATATAGGGCTAATAGGGTGTTTAAACACATCCCAGTGAAACAAAGACTTCTTCCTATCTTCGCTCTACCACTACAATCCTCTCATGTAGTTCTCTTCTTTGTTCTAAGCATATCTTCTGTCTTTTCCTATCTAAATTGTTGGTAGGAGAGGGTGAGATTCAAGAGAATCTCAGTAGGAAAATAGTATCAATATGCATGCAAGATAAGTACTTAATGCATGACATGCATGCATTACATAACTCATGCTTACGAATGATATATCTGCGTGCTCAATGTTTCAAATAACATACTTATGGCCATAGCATAAATAGAAACAGAGCTTAAATCATTCATATATATTTCATATAATCAAGAAAAACAATGACATGCATCAATTCACTAGCACAAATATCAAATACATGCAGGAGAGGTGTAATACCCCAAATTTTGAGACTTGAGGCTAGAGAATAAGCCTGAAATAAGTGGACTGCTAAGCCCGATTTAGCAAGATCCCAAATGTGGATTAATGGATAATGACTCCAAAAGTGGATGTGATTAGTGATAAATAACCCTTTTGGAGAATCCGATGTGATTAGAGATTTGAATGTGTTATGAGCAGTGCCCAAACCTTGTATTTAAGTTCAATTATAGATTAGCATCTAAATTGACTTAAAATAGAGGGATGGCACATAAGGTGGTTAAATGAAAAGATAAGATGAGTTTTGTGGTGATTCAAGAGGAATTGTCATAATCAGGGGCAAAACGGTAAAGTTACAGGCCAATTGGTCAGTTACCGAAGAGGAAACTCATTGGTAACTTCAAGATCAATGGTTGAGATTGATTTGTGCAAGACATCAAAGGGTAGAACCAAGTGTGTGTGCCTATGTGAGCCCAAGGGAGATGAAGCTTTAAGATAATGACAAGTGGCTCAATGGGATTTAAGTCAAAAAGTCCAATTTAGTATTTTATTCAAAATTCTCTTTCTCTCTTCTCTCATTTCGGTTAAGAGTGAGGAAGTTTGATTTCTCACTTCTCATCTTCATCTCACATTCTTTCTCTCTAAGGCTGCCATGGACGCCCAAACCTAAGAAGAAAGAGAAAACTAGAGGTGAGATTTTGGTTGGGTTGTGGTCCTCTGATGCTCTAATGTCCTTCTATAATCTCATTCATAGTAATGAAAGCTTCATCTCTATGGTTTTAGATTTGTGAGAGGAGGTTTTTTTTACTTGAGCAAAATTGGAAAGATGAAGAATCAAGGAATTTGTTTGGGAAAGAGGAAGAGGTGAGTATTTGCTTCATTTTGATCTCTATATTGTGGCTATTGATTGGGTTTTGTAAATTGTGAATTTTGCCCTGATTTTTGTGGTATTTTTATGTGGCATGTAATTGGGAGAATTGCATGTTGATTTGTGTTGAAAATAGTGATTTGTTGTGTAATTTGATCATTGGAATTGGTTTGGCATTAGAAATGGAAAAGTTGTAATGTTAGAGTTTGAGATGTGAAATTATGTGACATGTTGAGATTGTTGGTAAAACATGTCAATGTGATGTGAATTTGGTTGTTTTGGTGTTTCTAATGGATTCCTTGTGAAATTTTGTGTGAGAATGATGTTTGATATGAAAATTGGGCCATTGGAAGCAAGTGTGCAAAATCTGAAATTCTGTCTTTTGAAACTCTGTTCTAGACAGTCTACTTGTGTGGACGTTTTGAATGGGAAAATGGTCTCTAAAAATTCTGAAGCTTTCCAGTCTTAAATTTCACATTCCAATCTTCAAAATAAACATATAATTTGTGTCATTTTGTTTTGTGAACTGAGAGTTATGGTTTTCCAAAGTTTGACATTAAAATTGGGTGCAAAGTTTGAAACAGCAAGGGAATTTCGTGTAATTCTGGAATTTTGTGGTGATTTATGGTAATGGCTCATATTTTTCCTATGAAGAGGACTTAAAAATATTTCAATGGGCTTTGGGATCACCTCATTTTGATTTTTCTAGAATTAGTTATGAATTTCTGAAGTTTCCTTGGCTGCAGTGCAAAACTTTCAGTGTGCGTTTTGGCCGCAGCTAGAAAATTCTTGGCTGTAAATAAAAACCTTCTGTACGTATTTTGGCTATAGCCAACCCCCATTTTCAGCATTTTATAATTTTGAAAGGTGATTTCCAACTTAGTACTTCCTAATCCTTTAGGCTTTCATTGAGCTTATAATAGCCACCTAAAGGGTATGAATGGTAACCAACCTTAAGTGATATGAAAGTAAGGATTTGGAATTGAGATTGAGCCTATGTCCTTGATTTGGTTATAGGGTTGGATATTCACTTGGATCGCGAGTAGCCGATGCTGAAGCATACATGGAAAGAATAAGTGTAAGGAACTTACCTCTTCTGCATGTATTTGATAATTGTGTTGGTGATTGATGCATGTATTGCTTTGCTTGATTACGTGAAACATATATGAATGATTGTAGCTCTGTTTCTATTTATGCTATGGCCATGAGTATGTTGTTGAAACATTGAGCACGCAGATATGTCATTGTGTGAGCATGAGTTATATATTGCAAGCATCTCATGCATTAAACACTTATCTTGTATGCATACTGGTATTTGTTTCCTATTGAGATTCTCTAGAATCTCACCCTTCCTACCAATATTTTAGACATGGTAGATGGAATTGAGGATGGAGCAAGCAACCATGGGCGATGATGACTCCTTCGGGTTGTAATCTTGTGATAGTTGGTTATCAATGCATGTATGGGATTAAGTATATTTGGATTTATGATTGTATAGGTTGGAATGTATGTTCGAGTATGTATTTGGTATGAGAATTTGTGTAATCCCCTATTTGAAAAATTGTAAAGGGCGAATGTGCCTTGTGAAGCTTAGATTAATGTAAGGAATCCGGGATTGCCGGAAATTTATATTGTGCACTCTGATAGTAACACGAATGTGATTTATCTTCGTAGAGTAGTTATATTCGATATGTGAATATGAGACTAGGTCAATTAGCTTTCGAAAAGTATTTGTGAAAACCCTATCTCAAGGATGGGATTGTAAATGATTTTTGTTTATTATTGGTCTCTATTTCACTTTAATCGCGTATTTCAGATATAATTATGGAAGGGGGTTACAAGAGTTAAGTTCCCTACCTTATGTCCCTTTTGATAAAGAGAAATAGTTGCTCGATCTTCATGCAAACACCTCAGGCTCCATATTCTATCCTACAATGCTAAATGTACCATTTAGACACTTTCATAGTGTTTCTGGGGGTTATATGAGTCTATATGGAAAAATTACTAAAATGCCCCTGGGGACCCAGCCCGGCACCATAGTACCCGATCCGACTGTACTTTTCTTGAAATTTTGACATGGGCTATTCTAACATATTTTTGCCCCAAGAATCCATTTTTGAACTCAGAATTATCAAATTCAATGTCAAATTACAAAATTACCCTTGACAGCCGCACTTTAAGGATTTCAGGGGTGTTTTCGTAATTATACTTTTTCGGGATTTTCCAAAAATATGACCAACTGTAACCCCGTCTAATTTTCCCTGCTAAACTCAATGGAATCATTAAATCATCAAAAATGCAACTCTAACCCCTCCATCTAGCACTAGCTGAATCCTAAAATTCTTAGGAAAAGATTGGCATTTTTGAGTTTTGACTTTGTAGACTTGTTCCTTTATGCTCATAAGCACCTTATTAACTATTTAATTAGGTTACAACTACCATTTGGACCCAATTTCGGTAGCATAATCCCTAGGCCAACCCATTTCCAAAAATTAAAACCAATAACAATCTGGCGAAATTTCACCGATTAAATTATTCACATTAGCCAGAATAGTCAATATACAAGAGTTTGGAAGTTACCTCAAGCTCCCTCTGACTTTTCCTTTTGATGAACAAAACCCTAGCCTTCTCCACACTGAAATTCAAGCTTCCACCAACTTAAATAACATAGAAGAGGAGCTTAGGAGAAAAGTTATATGCGTTAGGTACGAATTCACCGAAGAAATTGACCTACCTTGTGAGTTTTCTTCCTCTTCTCTCTCTAAAACTCTCTCTCTCTTTCCATGGTGTTGCACAGTTTTGGCTGATGGAGGAAGAGGATGATGTTTTTATAACATTTAGCTTATGTCATCACAACACTTTGCTTATGTCATAATTGTTCCCTTATTTTCAGATTTATATAAATTCTTGCAGATTTTCTACCCTAAATTTGAAAAATCATAACTAATTCTAAAAAAAATTGAATTGAAGTGATTTCAAAGGCTATGAAACCTTTATTGAGTCCAATTTTAAGAAAAAAATATACAATTTTGCCAAACAGAAGCACAAAAATCCCAGAATTTAAATCTTTGAATGCTGTTCCAAAAACTTTTCAGGTTTTCTGGGCTAACTTCAAAAATTCATAACTTTTTGTATATAGATTTAATTGAGTCCTATGTCCTACCAAATTAAAGCTTAGGATGTTTACTTTCACCTTGTAAAATTTAGTAATTTTTTCTCATTATTTGGTCACACAAAATCAAATGACAAGCTCACTGCCTCATAGGCGATTTCATTGAAAACATAGTTATATTCTCCAAAATTCACCATTTTATTTCATTGACTATTTCCAATAATTACAATATATTTGACGAATAAAATTTGGGGTGTTGCAGTATATTACTTTCTAACATGAGTGACGTAGCTACTTCTGGGAGATGGCAATTGTTTCCTTTCAGCCACCCCATTTTTTTTTAGGGGTATGAACACATAAGGTTTGATGATGAATCCCATTTTCAAGTAAAAATCTTTAAAAGCTAAATTGACATATTCTTTACCATTATCGCTACGAAGAATCTTAATTGATCTTTAAAACTGGTTTTTAATGAATATGTAAATTTTTTTAAAAATGGTGAATCCTCTTATTTGTCTTCTAAAAGAGTGACCTATGTGAGTCTAGTGTGATTGTCAATAAAAGTTACAAACCATTTAGCCTTTAAGTTAGTTTCAATTTTTGAAAGGCCCCAAACATCACTATGGACCAAAAAGAATGGAGACAATGATGTATAAGAATGAGAAGGGTAGGAATTTCAAATTTGCTTAGCAAATTGGCAAGAGTCACAATGAAAATTCAACACAGAATACTGTCAATACTTGGAAATAGAAATTTCATATAACTGAGACTATGGTGGTCTAACCTAGAGTGCCACAACTTTAGATCATCAGATGACATTGCTAAAGTCAATGCGCCAGCTTTATTTACAGATGATCCTTGGATGTAGTAGAGTCTATTACATGCTTTAGCATTCCCAATCCTTTTCTCTAATGCCAAGTCCTAAAATCACAACCAGATTTGTCAAAAGTCACAAGACAATTTAATTGTTTTGCCACACAACCGATAAAAGTAGATTGCACTAAATATCTAGCACATAAAGAACACTTTCAATACAATATTTTCATAAATACACACAGAACCATATCCTTAAACCTTTGAAAATTGGCCATTTGCAACTTCTACAGTTACATGTTTAGAGTACTTAATAAATTCAAAGAATAGTCCTTTAAAACCTGTTATATGATTTGTTGCACTAGAATCTACAATCCAAATATTTTGAATTGCAAGACCAAGAGTGTTCATGAGAGTAATACCTGCTTGGGCCATAGTCATAGAAGGGGAATGAGTCTCACATGATTTCAAAGAAGAGGATGAATCAGAGTTCTTTTCTAGAAGCTTTTTCAGTATTGGAAGTTCTTCATTGCTAAACAAGTTTTTGTCAGAGTTAGTGCTGCAAATCAATAGCCCATTTTTATCAACCTTGCCTCTATTTTTAGTGTAGGAAGGTCTCCCATGAAGTTTCCAACACTCATCTCTAGTGTGACCACTCCTACTGTAATGATCACACTAGTTTCTGCTTTTTTTATTCTTCATAGCATGGGCAATTAAGGTTGAGGTATTAATGTTGCTAGAGGAAGGTTCAAATGTTGCTTTAGGCAAGAATCGATGACTTTCCTCATTCTTGACCATGTAGAAGGCATCTTCTAGAGAGGGAACGGTTTTAGATTTATTATTTGAGCTCGGATTAGCTCAAATAAGTCATGGAGGCCAAGAAGGATGTCACGCCCTTATTTTAATTTCACCTTTACTAGAGTATTCACGGAAAACAACATGCGATTCGATCGGCAACACAGGAATAACATAAATATACTGATATATTGATACTTAATAATTATAAATGATGTAGCCACATATACTTTTCCCTGAAATTTTTGACATGGGCTATCCTAACATATTTTTGCCCAAGGAATCCATTTCAAGGCTTGCAATTACCAAATTCAATGTCAAATTATAAAAATACCCTTGACAGCCCCACTTTAAGGGTTTCAGGGGCGTTTTTGTAATTATGCTTTTTCGGCCTTTTCTGAAAAAGTGACTAACTATAACCCCACCTAATTTTCTCTTCTGAACTCAATGAAACCATCAAATCATTGAAAATCCAACTCTAAGGCCCTCTAACAACCCTGGTTGAAATTCATAGATGCCCTAAAAAATTGGGTTTTTCCGGTTTCGGCTCCGTAGACGTGTTTCTTTCTACTTCTAACCACTTTATTAACTATTACATTAGGTTACAACTACCATTTAGTACCAATTTGGTTAGCATAAGACCTAGACTAACCCATTTCAAAAAATTAAAACCAATGTCAATCCGGCGAAATTTCACCGATTAAATTGCCCAGAGCAGCCAGAATAGTTAATATACGAAGGTTTGGAAATTACCACAAGCTCCCATTAGCTTTCCCTTGACTTGCCTAAAAACCCTAACCTTTCCAAGGGCTGAATTGAGCTTTTAAAACCTTGAAATATATGAAAGAGTAGCTTAGAGTCGGAGTTATACATGTTAGGAGCTAAATCATCGGAGAAATCGGCTTACCTTGCGAGATTTCTCCTCTTTTTATCTCTATATGCTCTCAACGTCCTCTCTCTCTCTTTAAGCTAGAGTGTGCGTCAGTTTTTGCTGGAATAAGGAGGAAAATGATGATTTATTATACTATAATATGGTATTTCATTTATTTAATCAATTTCCAAAAATTCCAAAATCAATTTTTATGTACATAACTCTATGTACATGTAATCTTGCCCATTAAGTCCAACCAATATTTCTTTCCTCATACTACATGTAGGAGACACCTAGGGGTCCCTCCCTATGGTATCAATTGGCTTCACAACTTGTTCTGGTTATTTATACACGTATAGTCTCAATTTTGGTCAAAATGACATTATTTGCTCAAATTTTCCATAAAATCATATTAAATTGACCAAAATATTCTAAACATATTTTTCCCTTTTATTTTCCTTAATTAATTTAAATTAACTTCAATTAATGAAAAAATAATTAATTTTGTGATAATTTGGCAAAATTACGATTTTGCCATTACCTTTTTAATGCAATTTCTTTTCTCATTTTCTCTGGCCAATTCCCATATATTTTTGGACCAAATATTTTCTCTAATATTTCTCCACTTTTGGAATTTAATATCGGGCTTTTTAAATTACCCAAATTAATTCTATAATTATTTTACCCATTTTCTCATGAATATGAACATTTATAAAATTTATAAATTCTAAATTCATGAATTTTCACCATTTTATTGAATTTCTCAACCAATTACAATATATTTGGTGAATATAAAATTTGGGGTATTACATTTCTCCCCCACTTAAATAAATTTTGTCGCTGAAATTTGCTACACATATATAGCTATAAACTCCGGGTAACACTTTCTCTTATTCAGTTCGTTTTGATTATCGCCATACTTCGAATCTTAGTGGTCACAGTACAATGTTATAGTTGCACCATAAAGGTACGTGTCCAGATTTTCAGTGCAACACAATGGCTGCTAACTCAAGATCATGTGTGGGATAATAATTATTTTTTTTCATACGACTTCCATTATCTAGATACATAAGCCAGTACATGACTATACCGTATTAAAACACTTCCCAATCCTGCCTACTAGCATCAATAAGGACAACAAAGGTCCACAGTGGATCTGGGATTATCAATATTAGTGTTGTCATTGATTTTCATCTCATCTTAGTGAAGCCCTTCTCCTAGTTACGGTCCCATAGATAATGTTGAGTTTTTCTCTTCTTTTTCAATTTAACTTTGTCAAAGGCAAAGCTATTTTGGAGAAATTTAGTACGCATCTTTGTAATATTCAGTAAGACCTAGAAAATTGCATATTTCAGAAACAATCTCTGGCCTTTTTCAGTTTAGTACTGCTTCTACCTTGCAAGGATCCCCTAAGACTCCTTGCTGTGAGACTATATGGCCCAAAAGTATAACTTCTGAAAGCCAAATCCCACATTTGCTTACCACCTTAGTTGGATCCCACTTGACCTTTGTAGTAACACACAATCGTTCATGGAGAATGCGATAATGTGTATGCCTTACACCATATAATGCAACATTACTAACACATAACTCAGTTCAATCAGAAATATGTTCAGAGCCAACCATTGTTGCAACCCCTACACATTCTATACCTCAGTCCTTGACTGGGCATATCATTGTACTCGAAGGCACTGCCTGTGGGCATTATTCATCAGTGTACTCGAAGGCACAGCCCGTAGGCATTATTCATCAGTGTACCTGAAGGCACTGCCTGAAGGCATTATTCATCAATGTACCTGAAGGCACTGCCCGAAGGCATTATTCATCAGTGTACCCCAAGGTAATACGTATCATACATATTGCAGAAGATGGCATATACAAAGCATATAAACATTCACATAGTGTATGAAAGATAGAGTTACTACATTGGCCTTTCCTGGATAATATTGGATTTCTAATCTTCCCCTGGTCTGTGTTCTGTTGCATCTCTCGTAGCTCATTACTATGGTCCTTGATCATTACATACCAGTTGTTATCGATCTGAATCAGAATAACAATGCGTAGTTCGATGTACCCATAGGTACCATGCTCAGTCATGCTCAGTGTACCTGTAGGCATTATGCATCAGTTTCTGTAAGTCCACCCCCTGTCAGTAAGCCTAATCCAGGCCCAAGGGACATGGTTCTGGATTCATCAGTTTCGGTAAGTCCACCCCCTATTAGTAATCTGAATCCAGGCCCAAGAGACATGGTTCTGGATTCATCAATTTCACCTTTTTATTGTCACAATCGCACTAGGTCGCACCAGGATCACACCCTTCTGAGGTAAGCTAGGTAACTGGGTACCTGGACTCGATCGAATATCCTCGCTCGCCTTTTTATTGTCACAGTCACACCAGATCGCACCAGCATCGCACCCTTCCGGGGTAGACTGGGTAACTGGGTACCTAGACTCAATCGAATATCCTATCTCCCCTAGCAAGTTTCTTTCACCTCCATAAGTATCGAGTACTCGACCTGAGGGTAAGTATGAGTGCTTGGCGATACCTGCTACCATTAGGCCAATATTCATCAGTTTCAGTTTCAATTTTAGTTTCAGTTTGGTTTAATGTATCTAGCATGTAAGATTTTACAACCTAGGGTCTCTAACCCAACTTTTAGGTTCATCATGAAATCTTGAACCTTAACATCACATACATTGGAAATCATTTTCCTCAATTATACCCTGTAGGTTTAGCTAAGAATCAAGATCAATAGCGCCTATTCTAACCTTCACGGCATTTAGGTAATAACCTCAAAACATTACTGAATGTTCAACAATATCCATCAAGTTCACATGGTTTAAGCTTCTTTCATACATCAGAACTGTAGTGCAACCAATTCACATTTTGACCTAAGCACTATTTCAACTTGGATCTAATTCAGGCTTGTCATCAACCTTCAATATCATCAGATTGGATCCTCTAGGATCGACATAGGGCATAATCATCATGCCTCGTATATCACCGTACATCATTTTGACATTCCTTTATCACAACGGTGTTTCTAAGGATCATCGCTTAATATGGAGAAACCTCAAAACATTTACTATACTTTGATTTCCCATAAATTCATCAAATAAACCTTTCTGGCAGTACTTATTACAACAGAAATGTTCTGTATTAAAATCAATACTTACATCATACCAATATACATTTAAACATTCTTCATATTGTCTAATTAAGATGATTGTTAGTCATAGAGAAACCTTAAGACAATTCACTATTCCTCAAGTCTCCATGAACTTGCCAACTTAACTTCCTAAGGGGTCACCCATCCTAAGATTTCCATAGGTTGAGCATGCTTAACCTTCATGCCCCCATGTAAAAAGGTAGATACCGGCTTTATCTACTTCCAACCACAGGTGCCCTGAGACTACCCTTGTCTCAAATGTTGTGCCTATTGTCTCCAGGCATCAAAATATTGTGTATGGTTTGCGTATCAATGTCGATACATGCGTAATATCAATAATGATACCATTATCTGAATTGTTACTACTTGTGTTCTGATACCGTTATTGCGTGCATTGATAGCACTATTGAGTATACTAGTACTACTAATACCGCCACTTAGATACTGGTGTCGCCTTCATGCCACTGATACCACTGTTACCGCTTGCTGACGTTCGGGTATTCGCTAATTTTCTTAGGGCTGATACACTGATTGAGAGGATACACTCCTTTGGTACCCCTGTCCGTGCATATTTTGTATCACTGTATAATCAAAACCATATCAGTATACTATCCTGTTGCCAGAACCGCCACTCTTCTAGAACCACTTTAGGCTCCTCCAAAACCGCTTTCGTCTTTGATACCAAAATTTTTGACATGGGCTATCCTAACATATTTTTTTCCCAAGGAATTCATTTCCAAGATCGCAATTACCAAATTTAATGTCAAATTATAAAAATACCCTTGACAGCCCCACTTTAAGGGTTTTAGAGACGTTTTCGTAATTATGCTTTTTTAGCCTTTTTCGAAAAAGTGACAAACTATAACCCCACCTAATTTTCTCTTTTGAACTCAATGAAACCATCAAATCATTGAAAATCAAACTCTAAGGCCCTTTAACAGCCCTGGCCGAAATTCACAGATACCCCGGGAAAAATTGGGTTTTTCCGGTTTCGGCTCCGCAGACGTGTTTCTTTCTACTCCTAACCACTTTATTAACTATTACATTAGGTTACAACTACCATTTAGTACCAATTTGGGTAGCATAACACCTAGGCCGACCCATTTCCAAAAGTTAAAACCAATGGCAATATCGTAAAATTTCACCGATTAAATTGCCTACACCAGCCAGAATAGTTCACATACGAAGGTTTGGAAGTTACCTCAAGCTACTACTAGCTTTCCCTTGACTTGGCTGAAAACACTAACCTTCCTAAGGGCTGAATTGAGCTTTTAAAACCTTGAAATATAAGAAAGAGTACCTTAGAGTCAGAGTTATACATGTTAGGAGCTAAATCATCAGAGAAATCGGCTTACCTTGCGAGATTTCTCCTCCTTCTCTCTCTATATGCTCTCAACGTCCTCTCTCTCTCTTTCAGCTAGAATGTGCGCAAGTTTTTTCTCGAATAAGGAGGAAGATGATGATTTATTATACTATAATATGGTATTTCATTTATTTAATCAATTTCCAAAAATTCCAAAATCAATTTTTATGTACATAACTCTATGTACATGTAATCTTTCCCATTAAGTCTAACCAATATTTCTTTCCTCATACTACATGTAGGAGACACCTAGGGGTCCCTCCCTATGGTCTCAATTGGCTTCACAACTTATTCTGGTTACGTATACACGTAAAGTCTCAATTTTGGTCAAAATTACATTATTTACTCAAATTTTCCATAAAATCATATTAAGTTGACCAAAATATTCTAAATATATTTTTCCCTTTTATTTGCCTTAATTAATTGAAATTAACTTCAATTAATGAAAAAATAATTAATTTTGTGATAATTTGGCAAAATTACGATTTTGCCATTACCTTTTTAATTCAATTTCTTTTCTCATTTTCTCTGGCCAATTCCCATATATTTTTTCGACAAAATATTTTCTCTAATATTTATCCACTTTTAGACTTTAATATTGGGCTTTTTAAATTATCCAAATTAATTCCATAATTATTTTGCCCATTTTCTTATGAATATGAACATTTATAAAATTTATAAATTCCAAATTCATGATTATTCACCATTTTATTGAATTTATTAACCAATTACAATATATTTGGTGAATATAAAATTTAGGGATTTACAAAAGAATTCTATGCAGCGATCTTGATTTGTGGTTGCCAAGAAGCAAGTAGCTAAGACATGGCAATTGGCCATTTCTGAACTTTGTACAAGTCGATATGCTGATATAGTTTCATTAAGGAACTATAATAAAGAGTAACTGACTTTTCACCTTGAATTAAGCCACGAAGAGAATGCTTAACCTGTATGATAGTAGCAATATTATCTTTTTTTGAATATAGATGGTGAGCTGTGTCCCAAATCTCCTTTGCTATAGATGCCACGAGGTAATTTTCACTAATGTCAATTGTCAAGGAGTTCACGGGACAAGCCATAACCTTATTATTCTTAGCTCTTCAATGTAGGATTCACTAGTGAAGGCACTGCAGGTGTTCTAATGAGGTATTTTTCCTTGTTCTTCCCACGGATTAACATCAACATGTTTTGAGACCATTGTAAGTAGTTGTTGCCATTAAAATGCGTGTAACCATAATTTCCGTGAGGGACTCTTGTACTGTACCACATATCCCTGAAGGCAGAGACATGTTAGCACTAGCCGAACCCCCATAATTTAGTGCATCCAGCCTTTTTTTAGCCATTACTCGTCGATGTGACTTGTTGTTCTCCATCATCGATAGTAAAAGCTCACAGCTGGCCATTTAGAGCTGCATGGTACACTAGTACAAAATAGCCCTTTTAGAATACAACATTTAGATTGGTTATTACGGATAAGGTCTAAAAAGTATGACCGGTGGCAGTTTTTTTAATTATAAAGAACTTTTGAGACCGATTTTTAAAATATGAGGTATAAAAGATACTATTTAGACCGGTTATCCAAACAACCGGTCTAAAAAGATAAAAATAATTAAAAATTAAAAAATTTTAAAACTTTTTAGACCAGTTGTCAATAATAAGCGGTCTAAAAGATAAAACATTTTTGATCGGTTGTTCCTTATAACCGGTCTAAAAGATGCAGAATTAAAAAAGAATATATTTTTTCCTTTTAAGACTTAATGTTTCAAATAATCAGTCTAAAAAATGAACTTTTTAGACCTTATTTTGATTGTAATTGGTCTAAAAGATTTGCCCCAAATTTATATCTTTCTCAAAACCCTTTCTTCCTCATGCCTAATTAAACTGAATCTCGCACTCCTATTTCTCACATTGCTCCTCCGTTGTAACACCCCGATTTTCAATTAAAGGCTAATGGTAATTATTGAGGATAATTATCGAATTAAAGTGGAATAATTATGGGTTTGGTGGCTATATTAATTAATATGCCATAATTGTTGGGAAGATTGAAAGAATGGCTCTAAATTAGTGATTAATGGAAGAGATTAATTACTAACTAAGAGAAAATGAGAAGTGTGATTAAATGGCTAATGGAAGGATTAGAGAGAATAATTGGTGACTAAGTGTGTGAGAGCTAATAGGAAAATGACATGTGGCAAAGTGGATGAGAGAGGGTGTTGGAAAAGTCAAAACACCATTTACTTTATTCATTTTCCCTCTTTTCTCTCTCTCTCATGCGCATGTGAAGGGTGTGGGGCAGATTTTTCTGCATTCACCATCATCTCCACCTCTCCTCCTTCTCTCTCTCACGTTTTCTCTCTTCTCTCTCAGCTGGGTGCCATTGTTGGCCAAGAAAGAGGAAGTGAAACTTGGATTTTGAGGTAAGCAAATGGCCTCAAATGCCAAAATGCTCTTCATTAATATTGTTCCTTGAGCTAAGAGCTTTCATCCTATGGTTTTAGATTCTCCATTGGTGGTGATTTGAGGAATCACGAAAATGTACAAGTTGGAGAATCATGAAGTGCCTTTGGGAAAGTTGTTGAGGTAAGTGAAAGCTTCATTTTCATATAAGTTTTGTGGCCATTGGTTGGGCCTTAAATTTCTGGAATTTTAGCCCTAATTTTCGTGATTTAGGGTCTTAAGGAGTATGGTATGTTGTTATTATGGAAATGGTGCCTTGTTAAGTGTTTTGAATGAATGGTATTGAATTGAAGCTTAAAGGTGAAGTTTGGGAACTTTATGTTGGTTTTGTGCTTTGGTCAAAATAGGGCATGTGGATAGGTTGTGAATTTGGTCATTTTGAGGTTACCATTGTGTTCCTTGTGGAAAATTGTATGGGAATATGTTTGGTTAATGATTTTGGAGTCATTGGGATCACTTGGGAAAAGTTGGAAATCTATCTTGTATAAGCTCTGTTTTGCACAGTCTGTTTGTACGAGCGTTTTGAGTGACCAAATGGTATTGGAAAATTATGAAACTTTCTAGTCTTAAATTTCACATCCCAAGCTTCAAAATGGACATATATTTTGTGTCATTTCGTTGAGTATTCTGTGAGATATGGTTGCCCAAAGTTTGGGATTGAAACAGAACTCTGTTTTGGAGTAGTGTGTAGTTTTTGGTAATTCTGTATTTGTGTAGTGATTTCCAGTGAGGGGCTATATTTTTCCTTGAAATATGACTTATATACCTTTCATTTGGCTTTGGAATCACTCCGTTTCTATTTTTCTATGATTAGTTATGAATTTTGGAAGTTCAGCCCAGAGTCAGGAAATTTCTGGGCCGCGGCCCATGAGTGGCTGGCCGCGGCCCATGAGTGGTGGGCCGCAGCCCACGGCCTTCTGAGCATATTTGGGCCGCAACCCAAGGAAGGGCGGGCCGCGACCCACCCCTGTGTTCCAGCACTTTGTGTTTTCGAAAAGTGACCTTCAACCTTTTATTTCCCAACCTTTTAGGGCTTTCATTAGAGGCATTTATGGTCTCTTAAGAGTCCTAAATGATAACCATTTAAGTGATAAGAGTCATTGAGAATTTGGAAAAGAGAATGATCCTATGTCCTTGATTTGGTTATAGGGTTTGATATTCGCCTTGATCATGGTTTGACATCCGCTCGGATCTCGAGTAGCCGATACTGGAGCATACGTGGAAAGAATAAGAGTAGGGAACTTACCTCTTCTGCATGTATTGATATTTGTGTTTGTGTATTGATGCATGTTATTGCTTTGCTTGATTATGTGAAACATATATGAATGATTGAAGCTCTGTTTCTATTTATGCTATGGCCATGAGTATGTTGTTGAAACATTGAGCATGCGGATATATCATTATGTGAACATGAGTTATTGTGATGCAAGCATGTCATGCATTAAACACTTATCTTACATGCATAGTGGTATCTATTTCCTACTGGGATTCTCTAGAATCTCACCCTCCCCTACCAACATTTTAGACAGGACAAGTGGCTCGAGGAAGGAGCAAGCGACTAGGGGCGGCGAGAATCCCTTATGGGCATTTGGACTTGGTAGTGGTTATCATGCTATTTGGGATAATCGTAGTGGATTTTGATGTATTTAGAATTGTATATGTTGCGGAAGTGTATTTGGAATGGAATTTGTGTAATCCCTATTGAGGAATTATAAAGGGCGTATGTGCCCATGAACCTTTAGTGAAGATATGAACCCGGAATTGCCGGGATTGTTATTGTGCACTCTGATATATCATGAATGTTAATTATCTTCGCAATGTAATTGTATTCGAAATGTGAATGTGAGACCAGGTTAAAGTGTTTGTGAAATGTATTTGTGAAAACCCTATCTTAAGGATGGGGAATGTAAATGAATTTTGATTATTATTGGTCTCTATTTCATTTTAATATTGTATTTCGGATATAATTACGGAGGGGGTTACATCCGTCATTACCACCATCGCTATTGTGTGCCACTGTCACTATTCTTTTATCATCATCATACTCCTCCGCCTCCACCTCTATCCTCCGCTGTGACCAATCTCCTCTGCCATGACTTCCCTTCGTCGGTGCCTGGAATTTGAATTATTAGTATTACATTTTACTTCTCTCATTTTGATGTTTACTTATGG
Organism: Inga oerstediana; assembly: GCA_963210345.1. Taxonomy (NCBI): domain Eukaryota; kingdom Viridiplantae; phylum Streptophyta; class Magnoliopsida; order Fabales; family Fabaceae; genus Inga; species Inga oerstediana. The sequence continues at coordinate 61,050,988 of OY723401.1, read as the reverse complement.
AATCGTAACACTGCATTTCAGAGATTTGCTGTGAGGACATCAAAGAAAATCGAGGATGCTGCACTTAAAGGTAGTAGTAATAGCAAACTACCTAATTGGTTTTTGCAGTCATGTTAACAAATTAGTTTGATCTAAAATCTAAATGTTGTGTATTTTACCAGGAACTCAGATGAAAGAGGGGTAGCTAAGCTGTTCAAGGACCTCTTAAAAGATATGGAGGTACATAGCTTATATATTGTCATGCTATATTAAATATTGGCTATACTAAGAATTCAGCTTCGATGGTGATATCTTGATTTACTTTGTCAATCAACATAGAACTTCTTTTGTCCAATTACTACTAATGCACAAAAGATTTGTTATTCTAAGAAGTGAAAAACTAGATTGTTTTTGTGAGTTTTACTGTTGCATAGAGTCTTCTTTTTATTTTCAAAACTTGCACAGACCTTTGTTAATAATAAATGTGATTTTTTTTGTACTGGCAGTGTTTAAGAAGCAGTAATTAGTGGAGATGGAATAACAGCATTCTTAACCTTTGGCTAAGGATTATGCTGGTGGAGACAGAAAAGCCTTCCTCACCATCTCTCTCTGTTTTTTTGTTAGTTTAGATTTGCTTAGTTTTTGTGATATCAAATTCATCAGGAAGGAATTCATGCGGCCTTGTTTGGTCATCTGAAAAAGAATTACTCATATTAGTTTCGTGGATATATTTGGCTCTCATGATTTATATTGTGCTAATAAAATATATTTGGCTCTCAATGGCTCATAATACTTACAATTATTTCCTTTAAGTTCAGTACTGGCTTAGATGGTGGGTTAGAGGAAGGAATATAGTGGAAAATGTTAAAAACACGAAAAATAACTTTTAAGACCGGTTTTATGAAATATAAGGTCTAAAAAAAACTTTTTATACCGGTTTTCATAATAACTGGTCTTAAAAGTTATACTTTAAGACTAGTTATCCTCACAACCGATCCAAAAAGTATGACTTTTTATATCGATTTTTGTGAAAACCAGTCTAAAAAGTCAATTTTTTAAGACCTGGTCTTGTAGCAACCGGTCTAAAAAGTGATTTTTAAGACTCGTTACTTAACCAGTCTAAAAAGTAACATATTTTTTGGACCAGCTGTATCAAGACCTCATATAGAACTGATCTAAAAAGCCTTTTTTACTCGGTCTAAAAAGTGATTTTTCCACCAATGGTACAACATATGGAACCTGACTCTAGTACCATGAAATAAATTGATAAATTATGCAACAACTTTATATCTTTATTCATTGATCATGTAGAATACTTATAAGGTAATACAGAGAAGGGTTTAGTCTAACTAAAACTAAAAGAATATCTCCTATAATCAAGGAGTATTCAAAATTCAAACAAGTATTTGAAATTTAAATAAAAACAACCATAATAGAATAATCTAATAATGCTAATAATAATAATAAATAGGATTATTAACGTAACTCTAATTAAGGTTAGGGTTTTGGCCATCATGGGTTGAATAGCGTAAAACTTTCAACGTTGCCAAACAAAATAATGAGCTTTTGTTGAAAAATCAGGAATCATATCCAACAGGCTCGAATACATTCCCAGAAGTGAATGTATTAGTAAATGAATTTGATTGTGGCTGTGGATGTAGCCGTAGACATGGACGTAGATGTGGCTACAACTGTGGGCGTAACTATGGTCGTAATCATAGACCTTAATGAACAAATATATATATATATATATATATTGATCATGTATTTTATTCTATCAAGTCTAAAAGAAATTTTCTAAGTTCAAGGATATTTGCAGAAATGGATATCATATAAAAATAACAACTAAAACTAATCAGGAATATCTTAATATCATAAATTTAGTTTCTGGTAGAAAATGCATATTAAAAAGATTTCCTATTTTTTTTCTTCTCGCATGTACTATACGGTTATAAGCACAACTGAAATACATACTATTGTAAACCAGAAGCTTACAAATAATAATGCAAACCAAAAGTTTGCCAATGCAAACAAGAACTTTGCTAATGTAAACCTGGAGTTTACTAATAAATTTAATATTTGGCATGACCAATTAGGCTATCACAGTTCAACCATGATGTGAAAAATAATTGAGAATCCATGTGGTCATACCCTAAAGTGTAAACAAATACCATAATTTGATGATTTCTCATGTGCTGCATGTTCCAAGGGAAATTTTATTATTCGGCCCTCACCAAGCAAAATAGAAAGTGAGTTTCTCTCATTTTTAGAATGGATACAAGGACATTTTTCTGGGCTAATACACCTACCATGTAGACTATTTTGCCACTATATGGTTTTAATTGATGCATTGACTAAATGGTCTTATGTTTGCTTCTTATCTTCTCACAACATGTCATTTGCGAGATTACTTGCTCAATTGATTAGATTAAGAGCACATTACCCAATTATCCTATCAATAAAATGCGTTTTGATAATGCTGGTGAATTTACTTTGTGAGATTTTAATAAATATTGTATGTACCTTAGAATTGATTTTGAACATCCTGTAGCTCATGTTCATACATAAAATGGACTCACAGAATTATTGGTTACACGGTTGCAATTGATTGTAAGACCTTTACTTATGAGATCTAATCTCCCAATTCCTTCTTGGGACAATGACATTTTGTATGAAACAATGTTAATTCGCATTATGTAACACGCCAAAATTTATTCACTAATATGCCTTGTAATTATTTGTGGCATTTAATGAAATAGAAAGGTGAATATTCATAAGCTTGGAATTTAAGACGTTAATAAATTTCCATTTTCATGAGATTTGGGCTAAAACAAGTTATGGATTTAATTTTTTGGTGTTCCAAAAAGGCCATTATTAAAGCTCAAAATGGAAGAATAAAAGAGCACAATATTTGGCTCAATAATAAAGGGAATTTCAGCCAAATAGAAGAAGAAAAGGAATATGCTCAAAATAAATCCACGAATATAAGGGCAAAATTGTAATTTGCTAATAAAGCACAAGATTATTAGTTATTTTCCCAATTAATTGATTTCAATTAATTAAGGAAAATAAAGGGTAAAAATATAATTAGAACATTCTTGGTCAAATAAATCAAAGTTTGAAAAGTTAAAAGAGGACTTGTACACAAATTAATTAGAGAGAGATTGTGGAAAATATTGGAGCAATTATTATTTTCCTTTTATCTCATGATTTTCGCCTAAATAGGGAAACAAAAGGGAAACATATTTGATTGGATAACAATTATGCCAAGTGTAAATATCTCAAGCTAAAGGATTAACTAAGAATTGATTAAGATATGAGCACATGTGGAATTTCAATAAAATATAATATCCTGTACAATTAGTTAGACCAATTGGATGAAGCTCATTTGATTTATGGAGGGCCCTTTTGTGGTGTCTTTTTGGGCTTAAAAAAGAGGATGGAAATTGATCCAAAAACTAATGAAGAGTTTATAATGTAATACCCTAAATTTTATTCACCAATATGCCTTGTAATTATTTATGGCAATTAATGAAGGGCTTGATCTGCATCTAATGGATGTCGTGACTACTTATTTATATGGCTCACTTGATAATAATATTTATATGAAAGTTCTTAAAGGGCTTAAGATGCTAGTAGCATTAAATTCAAGTTCTCGAGAATAATACTCAATTAAGTTCAATAAGTCCCTATTTGGCCAAAAGCAATCAGGGCGCATGTGGTATAATCATCTCAGTGAATATCTGTTGAAAGAAAGATACACAGATGATCCAATATGCCCATACATCTTTATGAAAATATCTGGAAGTGAATTTGCTATAATTATTGTTTATATTGATGATATCAGCAACATTGAAACTTCTGAAGAGCTCAAAAAGGAAATTAACTATTTGAAGAAAGAATTTGAAATGAAGTACTTGGAGAGAACAAAATTTTGTAAGAATTTGAAATAAAGGACTTGGGGAGAACAAACTTTTGTCTTGGGTTACAAATGAAGTACTTGAAAATGGGATCTTTGTACATCAAGAAACTTATATGAGAAAGGTCCTATTGTGTTTTTGCATGGATAAGTCACAACCATTATGTTCCCCAATTATTTTAAGGTCTTTGCAGGCAGATAAAGACACTTTTATACCTCAAGTAATTAGTGAAGAATATAATGAAAAACTACTTGTTCCAGATGTACCATACCTTAGTGTTGTTGGAGTATTAATGTATTGTACTAATCACACGTCATAATACATTATTTGCTGTTAATTTAGTAGCAAGATATAGTTCTTCACAAATACAAAAACATTAGAATAGGGTGAAACACATTCTTCTTTACCTCAAAGGCACTGTGGACATGAGGTTATTTTGCTCAAATGTATCGCAGCATGAATTGCTTGGCTATACATATGCTTGGTTTTTGTCTGGTCCACATTATTGTAAATCGCAAACTGGGTATTTGTTCCAAATAGTGACACAAATATTTCATGGAGATCTACGAAGCAAACTATATCAGTCACATCATCTAATCATGTAGAAATTCTAGCAATGCAAGAAGCAAGTCGAGAATGTGTATAGTTAAAATCAACAATATATCACATAAAAACAGCTTATGGTTTATCTCCTAATAAAATGACCCCAATAGTCCTATATGAGGATAATGCTGCATATATTGCCTAACTTAAAGAAGGGTATATCAAGGGTGATAGAAGGAAGCATGTTTCAGCAAAATTCTTTTTCACTCGTGACTTTCAAAATGATGTTGAAATAGATATCCAGCAAAATTCTTCAAATAAAAATCTAGCAAATTTATTTACCAAGTCACTTCTTGGTACAACCTTTGAAAAGCTCGTTCATGGTATCGAACTTCGCAGGCCTAGAGATATCAACAAATGTTGTCAAAAGTGGGAGTTGATACATGATGTAGTCTTTTTCCTTCTTGTCTTTGGTTTTTCCCCATAGGTTTTCCTAGCAAGGTTTTTAATGAGATAGATATATCAAGTATATCAATAAACAATGTACTCATTTTCCTCTAACAAGTTTTTGTCCCTTTTAGGTTTTTATTAATTGAAGCTTTTTTTTAATGAGGCATATGTTTAGTCATGGACATCCAAGGGGAGTATTAAGAATATAATATTTGTAAATGTCCATATCCCCCATTATTTCCTATTCTCCCCCATTATTTCCTATGATTATGGAATCACATTAATTGTATATTAGACAGTTATGCATATAAATAGAAGGCATATGTTATATATTTCAAACAACAATGAATAATGAATGAGAACTACTCTTTCTTGCTTTCTACTCATTCTTCCTTTCTCTTCTCATCTTTCCCTTTATTCCATAACAAATTATATCATAGATATATATTTACAATCTTAAGAAAAGATGACTCTTAGTCGGCTCACAAAGCTAATATTTGGATCATCTTATATATTTAATAATTAATGTAGTTCTTCCTCACAATATGGCAAACTAATATTTAAATTCCTATTGAAAGAGGTATTCACATTTGGTCCAGATAGTATCTCAAAATAGGAGGATACATGCCTCTAGAAAAAAAAAAACAACAACAACAATGTACTAGTTCTCTACAGCGGTTGAATTGAGTGATGACATACTTAACACTTTTTGGGCATAAAGTTTTGAGTTTCAGCTCCGTGTGTATTTGGTTGGGCTTATTTTTGGACAATAAGTCCTTATTACGCAAGCCGAGATAAAACTCCTCTCATATACTTACCTCATATACTGTGAATCATGATTCATAAGCACTTATTGCCTAAAAATAAACTATTCTAAACGAGCACTCCGTAAATTTGAAAAAGACATTTAAAAAAGCTTTCTCCCAACAAGAGTCTGACTTAGCTTAAATCTAGATTTTTTTTTTTTCGGGTAGTATCATTGAAAGCCATGTTGCAGATTGAAACACTACACCATGCTATTAGAAGCAATAAAAAGCTTTGTAATTAAAATTTATTGTCTAGCCTCATTTTCTACATGTCATTATTAATTAGGTTTTTGTTGGAAAAAAATTGTCTAAACCAATAAGCAGACATATTTTAGAAACTTAGGTTAGAATTCTTTTGAAAATAAGAACAGAGACCGAGTCAGTCCCAACTTATATCCATTCATTGGGGTCCAAAGTGTTGAGTCAAATCAAATAACTGAGCTTTCAACGGTTTGAAATTTGAACACACTGTAGTCCACAACGCTTCATACACGCACCACATACCAACGTTTCCCCTCTTTTTATTTATTTATTTAGTCATTCATTCATTTATTTGTCAACACCACACAACGACTTTGAAAGAATTTCAGTTAACCCTATTTATGGGATTTTATTTTAAATTAGGTTTAAAATATTCTGAAATTATCCTGCAGTGAAAAAAGATACAAGTGAAGTTATGTTTAGATGGTAAAGAACCAAAATGCTCTTCTTTTGTATGAACACTTGTTATTTTACTAGTGTTGGCTGTTAAAATACTTATGTGCACATATAAAAGTATCTATGAACATTTATAAATTTTTATAATTAAAATTTGAAAATTTTCATAATTAAAATTTGAAAATTTTCATACGTATAATTTTACCATTGTTATTAGTTGTTATAAAAGGCGAGTAAAATAATATTTTGGCTTAGTGTTTATGGTGGGACTCTACTGATAAAAGTTTCTCTCTGATTCATGTTATTTGCAAGAGCGGCTCTCTTATTGGCAATTTATCTAGGGCAAAAAAAGCAGGAATCTCATCAAAGAATTTCCTCTTGCTTGCGTAAGAGATCTTATTTGGATGCACAAGAATGGGGCAATCACACCTTTCTCTAATCAGAATCCCTATCAATAATTAAAGGGTGAATCTCGAAAGGCTCTCTGCAAACAACCTTAATGTGCTATTAGCTAAGATATTATACTCGTCGTTTTCTTTTTTCTTTTCTATATATGTCATTTTAGCTCCTATGAACATAAGGAAGGGGCAATCACACCTTTCACATAGCAATGATATTAGCTGAATGAGTTGACACGGTTAACAATGAGCTTATATATGGGACCCATCACCATTTTCATCCCAGCATGATGCACCTCTCCGTAGAAGCAGTGAAAGCTTGTTTCATTCTAAAAGCCAGGTAGACCCCAAAAACCAAATTGAGGAAACACTAATTCAAACATCACTAAAAAACAAAAAGTCACTTTTGACTGTTGGAATACACTTTTGGCCTCTCAAACGTGATCTCAAGCACAGCCTAAGAAGTTAGTTGTCTCTAAGAAGCTACTGGGAACAACAAGCCAAGATAAAATGAAAAGTCATGGATTTATCAAAAAAAAAAATGAAAAGTTATGGAGAGAGAAATACCAAGTATTTTCATGCTTTTGTCAATGGGAGGCAGCAGAAGAATCTAATAAGAAGTCTAAAAAAGGAAGATGAAACGTGGACAGAAGATCAAAGTGAGATCAACTCCATTGCCTTTAATCATTTCAATTCTGTCTACAGTGTCATTCCTAATCAGCCAGATGAAAACTTGTCAGCTCTTCTGGATCAAATTCATATTCCTTTTTTATCGAATGAGGAGGATCAGTCTCGTATGGCTCCAATCTCTCAGCTTGAAGTCTGAGATGCTGTTTTCTCCATTCCCAAAGACAATTCTCCAAGTATTGGTGGTTTTCACGCTGGTTTCTTCCAAATTAATTGGAATCTTATTCAAAATGATGTGGTAGAAATGGTTAGATCATTTTGGAACTCTGAATACATGCTCAAGTCTTTCAACAAGACCATCATCACTCTGATTCAAAAAATTGATAAGCCTCCGAATATCAAAGACCTCAGACTGATAAGCTTGTGCAATGTGGTATTCAAGATTATCTCCAAAGTTCTGGCCAATAGATTGAAGGCTCCTTTACAGCACTTGATTTATCCCAATCAAAGTGCCTTTCTAAAGGGAAGATTAATATATGATAATGTCATGATTACTGCAGATCTTATGATTCAGATTCACAATTCGACGCAAGGGAGGAAAAAACTAGCAGCCTTAAAAATTGACTTTTCCAAGGCTTTTGACAAATTGTCTTGGGACTTCATTTTGGTGGTACTTGCTCGAATGAATTTTCCCTAAAAATGGATTAATCTCATTCATCAATGCTTATCTATGGTCCAATACCACCTTCTTTTTAATGGTAGACTCTCTCGGCCTATATTCCCAAACAGGGGTATTAGGCAAGCCGACACCCTCTCTCCTTACCTCTATATAATTGCTGCAAATGTTCTGTCTTGTCTGCTTAATCATTTAGAAGAAAGAGAGGATTGGAAAGTAGTCAAAATTAATAGCAGAGCCCAACCTATTTCACCCTCATTGCACGCGGATGATTCACTCTTCTTTTGTGAAGCATCTCCCTCCTGCGTCAACTCATTAAATCAAGCTCCACAAATTTATTGTAGCTGGTCAGGCCAATCCATCAATTACTCCAAGTCAAGCGTCATTTTCAGTCCTAATGTGAACCACAGCATCAAGATGGAGTTTTCCAACACTTTTAATATTCACTTTTCTAGTAGGCTTGGTAAACATTTAGGTACATGGATTGATCCTAGGAGAGAAAAATCTTTACTTTTCAATCATGCTCTGGATATGATAAGTAGGAGAACAGAAGCCTGGAAGACACGCCTATTATCCCAAGTATCTAGACTCCAGCTTATTAAGTCTATGCTTTCTTCCCTAGAACTGCTCCAGAAGGTCCCTAGAAGAAATCAATGCAATTTATAGTCTTGTCACAGATGTATTTTGGGAGAGAAACGCAAGACATGATGTGAAAAGGATGCATCTGGTTAACAAAAACATCTTGTTTCGCCCAATTGAAGAAGGGGGTCTTGGCCTCAGATCGGCTTCTTCGGTTAACAGAGCCCTTATTGCAAAACAGATTTGGCGAATTGTCACTTTTCCTCCTACATCCTTGATGGCAAACACTCTCAAGATGAAGTATGTTAATTTGTCTTCATTGTCAATCTTTAAAACCTCCTACAACTCCTCATGGTTATGGAAAGGTGTAATGTCACATATTGATCTCATTATGGACAATATCAAATGGAGCATTGGAAATGGAACTTCAATTCCTCTTAACCACCCTCTATGGTGGTCCATGCAATCGGGATCGGAAGCAAGAGGTCAAGGCCTCTTTGTTTCCAATCTACTAATGCATAATTCTTCTAGGAATCTCCTCCCATCTTGGAACTTTGAAATTATATCTTCTCTTTATGCTCCAAAAATTGCCCAAGATATCATCAGTTCTCCTATTTCCATTATGAACATGTGTGATCAAATCTACTGGTCAGGAAATGCTTCAGGGAAGGACCAGGTTAAAGACGGTTTTCGCAAATCTCTAAATCAGGCACAACAAGACTCTCACAACCCTTTCTAGAAATTGCTTTGGGCTACATCCTTGCCCCGGAAGTTCTTGCTATTCATTTGGAAGCTACTCAACAATGACATTCATTCAATTGACGTCTTAAGACGACATCACCTCTCTATGAATGGTAAATGTCAATTTGAATCCAATGAGGAGGAGACTCTGTTTCTTATCTTCTGCTCTTGCCATTTTGCTCGGGCAGTATGGTTTCTAAACTATGATATAAGATATGACTTCTCTGAATTTCAATCCTTTCAAATGTGGATCAAAAATTCGTTGCCTCAACTACATGAAGATAGTAAGGGTGGAAATGTTAACAGAATCATTATTCTAACAAATTCCTTGTGGATGTGGAGAAATCAAGCTTTGCACGATGGAAAGAATAATGATCCTTAAAAAATGGCCCTTAATGCGGAAGCTCCCAAGAATTCAAAGGCTCCAACAGAAAGCCCACTAATGTCCCTGGCAGTCAGCAATGGTGGATGGATGATCATAATTCACATAATTCAAAGGCCATCTAGATATGAAGCATGGATTTGTTACCAAGGGCAGTCCCTTGTATGTCTCCATTTTTACAGATTAAAGAAAGGAGATGATCTTTTTCTCATGAAAGCGATAAGGGTATCTATCTTGTGGATTTGCATATCTTCTTTCTTCTCATATGGATCCGATGCTCTTCAGATGGGGACTTCGAAAAAGAACATGAACATTAACATTGAATCCCTCCAAGACTCATCAATATAATGGCGGTGTCTGGAGACATGGGAGCACTTCTTTCTTCCTTCAACTCAATTACAGTAGAGCTTTTCTCATTTACTAATCACTGTGATTACATTTTCAAATCTTGTAGTATGCTGAATTTATTCATGTACATGTAAGTTTTTCTCATAATATATTGATCTTTTTATCCAACAAAAATGTGTACATGATGCTAAATGGTACCATGCTCTATTGCATCTTTTAAATTTTTTTAAAAAAAATTAAATTTAAATTTCCATGTGATATCCATTACATGTCTCATTGAAAAACGAAAGCAATAAGAGGCCTTTTATTTATTTATTTATTAGAAAAAGTTAACGTCTCTTAGATCCAAGCGAGTAAAAAAGCCTTATATTGAGCCTTTTCAACATGTAACCCAATTCTCAAACAACTGCATAAAAATATGTATATTCAAATTATTGATACTGAAATATGTATTTCTTAATGCCCCATGATGCCTGGTTATATACATATATTTCATCTTATTAATTTTTTAAATTAAAATTGAGATATCCATTACACATCTCAGTGAAAAACAAAAACACAAGGACAGCGACAAAAAATAAAATATTATATTGAGCATTTGCAATATCTAAACCTAATATAGTATATTCATACAACTTTTAGCACAAAAAAAAATCATACTCATCTTACTTCTGATTGCTTCAGCAGCTATTTACAATCCCTTTCATCAACCCTAAAAATCTCGCTGTACGAGCCCCCGGAAACATTCATCCACAGACCCTCCAGCCGGTGACCGGAAAACTTACATGGCCATCTTCTCGAACAATCCCACAACATCTTGCATCACAGGTCTGTCTTTCTGTAATTCACTCGTGCACTTGCAAGCAATCCTAAAGTACTCCTTCACACTATCTTCACTTATTCCTTCTCTGGAAATATTGGGATCAACCATTTCCATTTGGGAGTTCTGGGCCTCCATTTTTGTGGCCCATTGCACAAGTCCAATATCATTATTCTCAAACTTAACCGATAAATTGGGCCGCCGTCCCGTTGCTGTTTCGAGCATCAATACCCCGAAACTGTATACATCCACCTTCACGTTAGCCACATTCACCCCATTTCTGTACTCCGGTGGCATGTAGCCCATAGTTCCGGCGAACTGAGTCGACACATGAGAGTTCGAAGTATCAATCCTCCTCGCGAGCCCAAAATCAGCAATATGGGCCTCAAAGTCAGAGTCCAGCAACACATTACTAGCCTTAATGTCTCTGTGAATAATGGGCTTCTCTAGCCCATGTAAGTATAAAAGCCCATTGGCAATACCTCTGATTATCTTCAACCTCACGTCCCACGAGAGTGGGGCCCGTGGCATTGAAACGTCGTCGAATCCAGACAACGATGAGGTCGTCGGATCGTGAAGCCATTGATCGAGATTGCCTCTCTCCATGAACTCGTAGACCAACATTCTCTCCTGTCCCGCCGACCAGTAGCCCAGGATCTTGACGATATTTGGATGCCGGAGCTTAGTTAGGGTTTCCATCTCAGCACGGAATTCACGAAATCCTTGGAATGCGTCCGGCGAGAGCTTCTTGATGGCGACGACGAGGCCGTTGGAGAGACGCGCTTTGTAGACGAGGCCGAAGCTGCCGTCGCCGATGATTAGGTTGGGGGAGAAATTCTTGGTAGCTTTAGTGATCTCGTCCCAGGTGAACTGAACGTAGGGATCGAACGACCAGCTACCGTCGACGACGACGGAGGATAGGTCCGGCTGGGTCGGATTTTGAGTCGGGGCACGGTGCTGACGCTGACGGGGATGGGTTTTGGTGTTGCTTTTGCAGAGGACGATGATGGCAGCGAAGATGAGGGTGACGACGAAGAAGCTAATGGCGGCGGCGAGGACGGCTTGGAGGGTGTGATCCATGGCGGCGGTTGGGGAGGAAGGGAAGAGGAGGTGGCTGGATCGATGAGATGGAGGAGAGAGGGGATTGGAGGTATATGGAAGAAGAACAAAGGAGAGTGAAAGAGAGGGTTTACTTGGAAAGTATGGGAAAAGGAAGACCAAGAGGCGCCATCAAAGGAGAGGCAAGTAGGTTCGAGGAAGGCTGATTGATGGGTTTCGTCTGAACTGTGAGTGTTAGGTCCGAGTCGCTGAACCAGTCAACGGTTATCTTATCTGGAATTGCCTGTGTGCCCGTTTTGCGGGGGCTAAGTTTCCACTTTTCCCGTCTCTTTGTTTTTTTTGGTTGGTTTGGACCGGGCGGTATCAGTAGATAAATTGTTCTTTTTGGATGAATGATATTAGGATGTTTAAAATTAATTTTTTAATCATGATTTATGATATATAAAGTAAGTATATGAGAGAAATTGTATCTTAATTTATATAAAAAATAATATATAAATAATCTAATCGCTAAAACAAATATATCCAAACATCAACAAAGCCATTTTTACATACCCTTTTATTTGAATTAGAGCATTATACTTAAAAGACTCAATTATCTATCAACTGTTAGACTCTTTTTTATACTTATTTCTTTATTATTACTATTTTTCCGTAATATAATATCTATTGGAAATTTTTTTAAAAAAATTAAAAAAAAAATTATTTAATCATATCAAATAAATTAATTTAAATAAAAAATATAAATATTTTAAATAATTTAATTATCTTCCTTAATCTTTCTAAAATAATTAACTGAGTCATATATCGGAAAAATTATTATTATTGTTATTATTATTATTGTTATTATTATTAACAGATTAACTAATTAGTTTATATAGTCAGCACTTATCTGGAATTGACTTCCTCTACTTTATAAATTTCTGAAAAATAACTCCATATAATTTGGAAAATGGGTGTTGTTGACGAATGCCACGTTACAGGTCTGCCCAGCTATCAAATGTGAATTATGAAGAAATTAGGGGCCAATATAGCATATCTTTTTTGGCAATATATATACACACAGTGTCTATATTCCCCCTTAAGTATAGATATCATTTTATTAGAAATAATCATGTTCGACACATTATTAGGTACTATATGACCACTTCTTCTTATAAAGATTCATACCTTTATTCGACATATTATAAGGAATTAGTCATTTTCAATAGTTCAACCTCGTTAATAATATAACATCTATTTTTTTGACAAAAAAGGGGGGGAAATGTTGCGTGTACTACTCCCTTCAGTCTTATTTTTAAGCTTCATTTTTTATGAATGTGCTTGATCATTTTTATAAGTTTCATTTTGAATATGTTTGAATATTTATTATATTTTTTTCATTTTTACCTTTAATTAATTATATACTTCTCTTATCTCTTTTTTCCATTAATTGTCTCTCATATCCTTTTCTACTCATTTCCTCTTGCACTCGTCCTCTCCATAAATAAAGGTTTTTTAAAAAAATAAATTATATTTTTTATGTATTTATTGTTTTTAATATACTTTTTGAATCGTGTTAGTCATTTGAAACTTATAAATAGGATGAAAGGTAATATAAGAAAAGAGGTTTAAATCTTTTTAAAAGAGATGCTCAAATTTTAATACGTCAAATTAGATTGCATTTGACAAGATGACACTTGAATAAGAAAAAATGTTAAAGATCCTTTGCTTATAAGAAAATCATGTCCTTGTGGTCTTACGAATAATATATAAATCACTACAAAAAAAAAGGTATTTTGTAGCGGTGGACTTGTAGCGGTTATATTAAACCGCTACAAATTATAGTATTTGTAGCGGTTTTTAACTAAACCGCTACAAATTTGTAGCGGCAAGATTATTTGTAGCGGTTTCCTACAAAAAACCGCTACAAATTTGGCGCGAAATTCCCGCCAAAACTTGTAGCGATTATTTTGTAGCGGTTAATGCACATAAACCGCTACAAAATACCAAAGGTCAGAATTTTGTAGCGGTTTTGTGCAAAAACCGCTACAGAATTTCAAGAGACTCCAAATTTGTAGCGGTTTTGGGCAATAACCGCTACAGAATTTCAAACGTTGTGAAGATTTGTAGCGGTTATTGTAGAACCGCTACAAATTTAATTATTTGTAGCGGTTAGAGTAGCGGTTATTTTAATAACCGCTACTAATATCTGGCCTATTTAAACTACCACCTCCTTCATTTCTCCTTTTGCTCATTTTGTTTCCTGAGGTTTCTCTGAGTAATTTCTTCGAGATTTGAGCGTTCAGACGTCTCTATAGGAGTTTTTGGTCAGTATTCCGCAGTATTCGCACTTGAGGTACGTATATAACATGTATTTTTATTTATATTTGTATTTTTATTATATTTTTGCATAATAATGGACTAATTTTTTTTTTAATTTGTACAGTTGATATGGCTTCAGGACAGGATAAGGGGAAGGCCCCTGAGGTCCCCAGACCGACTTTACGGGGTGGCAGCAGCCGGGCAGGGGGCAGAGGGAGGGGGCAGCGCGCAGGCAGGGCTACCGCGGCATCTCAGCCTATCCCCCCACAGGCACCACAGACGATCCCACAGGCGACGACTGCAGCAGAGGTGCCTGAGGTGGAGAGGCCAGAGATTAGCGTTGAGGACTTCCTCAACAAGGAGGAGTTCGAGATCCCGATGGGGTTCAGGGAGATGGAGCGGTTCCTCGATGAGGAGGACGCTCGGGAGCAGAACAACCCACGAGGGTCGTCTTCGCGGTCCACTGGGTTTGAGGTGCAGGTCGAAGGTAAATTAATTTTTTAATTTAGTAAATTATTTATTTAAATTATAAATGTTAACTTTGAATTATAATTTATCTAACGTGCGGTCAACTGTGTAGATGAGCAGGGGAACGTGTCAACGAGGAGGCTGGATGTGGCCGGTTTGAACAGCATGGACCGGTCCCTGCGAGTTATAGTGCCATGGAACGAGGGCACTGACCAGCCGATCCACAATGGGGGTCACCTGCTCAACCGCTTCTTGAGCGACCTGGGATCGAATTGGATGCGGTTCCCCCTTCACTTCCCGACGTGGAAGCACATTCCGAAGGGGCCGAAGGACCAGGCTTGGGAGGAGGTGGTTCAGGTAATTAAAACTATTTAATTAATATTTTTTTAATTAATTCTATTTAATTATTTTTTTAAAATTATGGTTTTTATAAGTATTGATATTTAAATGTATTTTTTTCAGCTGCGGTTTGCCCTCCGGGTCAACCGGAAGAGGTACGCCCTCGTGAAGATGGGTGACGCCTGGAGGAACAGGAGGAACCGTATCTTCCACAGGGTGGATGGGGACGGGACGATGCCTCTAGAGCAGCTGCAGGAGAGGGTCCCGGACGGCGTGCCGCCGAACGACTGGGCGCGTTTCGTCCAGTTCAGGAGGAGCCCTCAGGCGCAGGTAATGTATTTATTATATTTTTGATATATAATTTTGTAATTGTTAAATATTAAATTATAATTTCAATTTAATTTGTATTTAATTTTAAATTATAATACATTTAATTATTTGTTTTTCCAGGAGCTTTCTCAGAGGAACACCGAGATCCGGGCGCAGCAGACGATCCACCACACAGCAGGATCGAAGACCTTTGCTGTGACCTACAGCGAGCTGGTAACTTTTCAAGTGCTTCACTTACTTTTAGCTGATTATGTCATAATACTAATTGTTTTGTAATTGTTTCAGGAGACGAAGGCACAGCAGGAGAACCGTCAGACGGACTATGCAGAGCTGTACGCCATCACACACAAACACCGTGACGAGACTGTGACCTCTCAGCAGGCAGAGGCGGCCATTGTAAGTTATTTTATTATTATATTTTTTATAAAACCAAGTTAATAATGAAAAATCGTAATTATTAATTGTTTCATAAAATGGCAGGAGCAGATGCAGCAGTCGCAGGCTGAGCTGCGACAGACCCAGCCTGAGGAGTCACAGGGGTCAGTGGACCCGACGGCTCCTTTGAAGGCAGGTCTGGTTCAGGCTGAGCACCCCGGACGCGTGCGGGGTATGGGGATAGGCGCCAGACCCAGCATAGTCTACGGCAGGAACGCCGCCTCTGAGGCTGGCAGCTCTAGAGGGGTCAGACGTCAGAGGGACGAGTCTCTTGACCAGCTGCGGTCAGATTTGAAGCAGACCCAGCAGCAGATGCAGGTGCAGTAGCAGCAGCAGCTGCAGATGCACGCAGATATGATGTACGCTTAGCAGACGCAGTGGCGTGAGATCGCGAACAACATGCTCGAGGGAGCATGGAGTCGTCTATTCCCGGACGAGCAGCATCCAGCGGTTCCCCCTGTCCCTCGCTACGTCGTCCCGAGTACTACTCCTCCTGCTACAGCTCCTCCTCCTGCTGATGACGATGGTGCGGTTTAGTCTGCGCAGAGGCCCGATCCAGCGGCATCTGAGGGAGCCCCACCTGAGGGAGCACCAGAGGATCAGCCCCCAGCTCCTTAGTTTAGGACATTTTCTTTTGTTTAAACATTTGTAAATATTTATGAGATTTTATTTCAGAATTTTCTTAATCTATTTTATATAATTATATTTATATTATTAGATCGCTTTGAAGTAATTTATGAATGATTTATATCTAAATTTAAAAAAAAGATAAATTATATATATATTTGACTTAAAACCGCTACAAATCTATGTGTTTGTAGCGGTTATTAGTGTATAACCGCTACAAAGATATATATTTGTAGCGGTTATAAACTCATAACCGCTACAAATTTACATATATATATTTGTAGCGGTTTAGGTTCAGAAACCGCTACAAATATATATGTTTGTAGCGGTTATACACTAATAACCGCTACAAACACTCAAAACATTTGAATTTTGAAATTTGCCGCCTTTGTGCACATTTGTAGCGGTTATATTATGTATAACCGCTACAAATTAGAAAATTATTTTTATATTTAATGTCCAACGGCTTTAATATTAGTAGCGGTTTAGTATATATAACCGCTACTAATACGTTGAACACGAGTAGCGGTTTTATATATATAACCGCTACTAATACTCAAGAAGTACATTTTGAATTTCCCACCAATTAACGGCTTGAATATTAGTAGCGGTTTGATATATATAACCGCTACTAATATTTTATAACTGTAGCGGTTTTATATATATAACCGCTACAAAATTATAAACGTTAGAATTTCTGTAGCGGTTGGTGTAGCAGTTTAATAACCGCTACAAAATTATAAACGTTGGATTTTCAGAATATAAGGTTCTAGGCATTCGTCATTATCTTCTCACTCATCTTCTTCTCTATACTTTCTTCTCTCTCACTTGTAGCTATGGATAAATCATGGATAAGGTTGCCGCACAATTCTCCTGAATATTTGTACGGATTAAACAGTTTCTTAGATTTCGCATTCACTCACGCCAGCTGTAACGGCAAGATCGTCTGTCCGTGTCGGAAATGCAAGTTCAAGAAGTGGCATCCACGAAATGTTGTGAAGGAACATTTGCTTGTGAAGCCTTTCCCTGAGGACTATACGTTCTGGGCAGTTCATGGTAAGAAGGCCGGCATTAGATATGACGAGGCTCTTCCTCGAAGTTCTCAAGTAGGCGTTCAAGTAGATGAAGATGATCCTGTGAATGATGCTGTGCGTGATGCGTTTGGATTTTAAGGCGACAACTTCAACGAAGAAGTGCACGGCTCTGAGCCGGCTTTTATGGGGAATGAAGCAACTCGGGATTTTTTCAGCTTGATGGATGAGGCAGATCGTCCTTTATATCAAGGTTGTCGCAAATATTCTAAATTATCTTTCTTGATCAAATTGTATCATATCAAGTGCTTGTGTGGGATCACAGATAAGGGAATGTCGATGTTGCTCGACTTATTACAAGATGCATTCCCCGACGCTGAGATTCCCACAACCTCCTACAAGGCCAAGAAGATTATCAACATGTTGGGGTTGAATTATCAAAAGATTGATGCGTGCCCAAATGATTGTATGCTGTATTGGGGAGACGATTCCAGCAGGGAGACGTGTAAGAGATGTCACACATCGAGATACAAGACAATTCGGAAGGGGAAAAAGCAGAAGAAGAAACCTGCAAAGATTCTCAGGTACTTCCCTTTGAAACCTCGTCTACAAAGATTATTTATGTCGTCTAAAACTGCTGAGCACATGAGGTGGCATGCCGTTGATAAAAATGAAGACGGTAAATTAAGACATCCGCGGGATGCAGCTGCTTGGAAAACGTTTGACAACGACTTTCCAGATTTTACGACTGACCCCAGAAATGTTCAGCTTGCGTTGGCGACCGACGGTTTCAATCCTTTCGGGAATCTTAGCACAAGTTACAGCATTTGGCCGGTAGTCTTAGTTCCCTACAACTTACCCCCTGGATGTGTATGAAACAAAGCTCTTTCATTATGTCTATGATCATTCCAGGCAAAAAGGCACCGGGCAATGACATTGATGTGTATCTCCAACCGCTTATTGCGGAATTGCTTGACCTGTGGAATGTCGGCTTGGAGACGTACAACGCTCACAGCAAGACTTTGTTCAACATGCGTGCAGCCTTGATGTGGACGATCAGTGACTTTCCTGGCCTTGGCACATTATCTGGTTGGAATGTGCATACTGGGTCGGCGTGTCTAGCTTGCAATTTCGACTCTGACGCATTGCGCCTTCCCCACAGCCGAAAGTGGTGCTTTATGGGGCATCGGAGGTTTCTCGATGGAACGCATAAGTTCAGATTGCAACGGAATCGCTTCAATGGGAAACCAGAGAAAAGAGGACCACCTCAGACTTTGTCCGGTATAGATATCTTATAGCAGCTTGAGCATGCTGACTTCGAGTTTGGAAAAAGCGACGATTCAGCACAAACTCGCCAAAAGACGCGCAGGACTTCGGCGCCTCAGCAGTGGAAGAAGATAAGTATTTTCTTCACACTTCCATATTGGAGATCTAATTTTCTTCGCCACAGCCTTGATGTAATGCACATTGAAAAGAATGTTTGCGACAATGTGCTGTATACGCTGCTTAACGAACCCGGCAAGACAAAAGATCACCTTCAAGCTAGGAAAGATTTACGCGACATGGGAGTTCGTGAAGACGCTTGGCCAGATGAGCATGACAGATTTACACCGGCAAAGTTTACCCTCACAAAACCGAACAAGGCTGTGTTCCTCGTGACGTTGAAGAAATTAAAAGTTCCTGATGGGTATTCAAGCAACATTTCTTGATGTGTCGACTTACAGGCTCGAAAGGTTGCTGGCCTGAAGAGTCACGACTCACATGTTCTTATGCAGCAGTTACTCCCTCTGGCTATAAAGAATACACTTCCTCCCGATGTTTCCATCGTTTTGGTGGAACTTTGTTCTTTCTTTCGGAAGTTGTGTTTTAAGGTTTTGATCGTTGAGGAGCTCGATCAGCTGCAGTCGAAAATCATTCTTACGCTTTGTCACATGGAGATGATCTTTCCTCCGTCCTTTTTTACTGTGATGGTTCACCTCACAGTCCACCTCGTTCATGAAACAAAGCTCGCTGGACCAGTACAATATCGTTGGATGTATCCGATTGAGAGGTACTCATTTTAAATATGTACTTTCATTTATTGTCTGTATTTAATGTTTGCTAGTCGTCCTTTTCATCATTTTATATCAATTTTCTCTTATGTACTTTGTAGGTTCCTTGGGAAATTAAAATCTTACGTGAGGAATAAGGCGTGGCCAGAAGGTTCTATAGCTGAAGGCTATATAGGGGATGAGGTGCTATATTTTTGCTCAAGGTATTTTGATGATCTTGAGACGGCTTTCAACCGCCCGCCTCGTGTTGACGATTGTCCTGAACCTGCACCGACATCAGGAGAATTTATCCCTCGTGTTGGTAAACCAGTTGGAGCAACTGAGAACTTCAAACTAACAGCAACTGAGAAGTTCCAAGCACATAGACATGTCTTGATTAATTGCACTCAAGTTGAGCCTTTCATACGGTAAGAATTGTACACTCACATGTATGTTATTCGATCTATATCTTTCGTAACATTTCTCACTTTCATTTCACTAACGCCTTTCGATTATTAATTGCAGGGAATTCAGAAGTCATGTCAAGCGTCAGCTCAGGATCCGTACACAGACATCCTCGGAAGTTGATAGGAGGGTCCACAGAGAATTTCCGAGCTGGTTTGCGCGCAGAATACTAAATGACCACAACCCACACTCACCAGATTTCAGAGCTCTCGCAATCGGCCCTCTTGATCATGCAAAACGGTTTACAGCATACAATGTCAATGGTTTTAAGTTTTGCACGGTTTCACGGGATCAAGGATTGCAAACACAGAATTCGGGTGTTTATGGCACATTTGGGACAAGGAGTTATGCGAGCAGCAGTGACGCCAACATGCAGTTCGGAGGTGTCCCTTACTATGGCAAGCTTCTTGATGTGGTCGAGCTTAATTATCAAGACCGTTTCACCGTGACGCTGTTCAAGTGTTTGTGGGCAAATACCACTACTTCTCGGGGACTGACAACTGACGACCTAGGGATCACATCAGTCAATTTCTCACGCCCGATTCATACTGGTATTTCTCAAGATGATGAGCCGTATATTCTAGCTTCAGAGGCACATCAGGTTTATTATGTCGAGGACGAGAGGCATAGGGATTGGCACATGGTCGTTCATTTAAAGCCAAGAGACCTTTACGACATGGGTGAAGGCGATAACATCGCCTACGAGAGTGAGCCATTTCAGCCAGCCGATTTTGAAAACTACTTCCCTGAAGGCGATGACAATTTACCTCTACTGCGGTGAGTTTTTTTAAGTCCACGTCATTTCAATTAAATTTTTTAAATTTAATAATACATCAATAACAATAATTTTTCTACAAAATTTCTGTAGGGATGGCGACGATGAGTGATCAAATTCAAGTGTAAAAAATTTGTCTTTACAAAAAATGCAAAAAATTTGTGTTAAAATAAAATGTAAAAAAAAATTTTTAAAAAAAATTAAAATAATATTTGTAGCGGTTATTAAACCGCTACAAAAATATAAATAACCGCTACTAAATAATAACCGCTACATTAACCGCTACAAATAATTAAACCGCTATAAAAATATAAATAACCGCTACATTAACCGCTACAAATAAAACGTGAATCCCTATAAATACCTTTATCACAACTCATTTCAAACACTCCCCAATTTCTTATCACCTTACCCTTCTTTCATTTTCTCTCATTTACAACTTCTTTCGTATGAGTAGAGGAGCTGAATAATACGATCAAATATGGTAACAAGATTTTCAATTTTTTTTAGAATACTTCTTTCCTTTCTATAAAATTTATTCTAACCATTTTTTTTTCTAGATATATCATAACTCTATTTCATTTTCATCTATTTTTCATATACAATTACATTATATTATAAAACATAATAATTCCTTATTACCTAATTATCCTTAATAATATTATTAATATAAATTTTATACTAATCATATTCAATTACATTTTTTCTTTTTAATTTATTAATAAGTTAAACTATTGAATAATAAACTAATTGAAATAGATAAAATAATAACAAATTAAACTATTTAATATAATATTGAAAAAACAGAAAAAAAATCAATGCATATTTTTTTAAAAAAAATTTAAATATTTGTAGCGGTTATTAAACCGCTACTAAATAACGCGCCTTTTTAGAGCTAAATTTAAATTTTTTGGCGGCAAATTTGAATTTCATGAAATTAGTAGCGGTTTTAAAAACCGCTACTAATTTCATGAAATTCAAATTAGTAGCGGTTCTGAACCGCTACAAATAAAAAATGTTATTTTTAACAAATTGTCAATTTTTTATATTTGTAGCGGTTAGTAAACCGCTACAAAAAAAAAATTCTTTTTTAAAGCTCTCAATAAAATTTTCTATACTTATAGCGGTTATATAACCGCTACAAATATCTCTGGGTGTTGTAACGGTTACTATAAACCGCTACAAAGTTTGTAGCGGTTATTTTTTATTGCGTAGCGGTTTTATAAAACCGCTACAAAACAGTTTGCAACGTACGATTTAGTAGCGGTTTGGGTAATCGCTACTAACCTAGTTTGTAGCGGTTAGAACTGCTACGAATACCCATTTTTAACCGCTACTAAATCACGTTTTTTTTGTAGTGAATAGCTTTCAACAAATTCATCCCTTCTTACTTCTATCCAATATGTTTGTTTCTTGTTTTGACTTTCTCTACTTAATGGTCAATGAATATGGGGCTCTAAAACCTTTTTTAATTAAAAAAATCAAATTTATTAAAATGCAATTAAAATGATACTGTAACGGCTTAATGAACTTTTTAACATGGATAAAACAAATGAAGCATCAAGAAGCCTAATGATATAAAAACAAACTTCTACGTTGATAAACAAGCACAAACCAGAAGCCCAACCATATTGATTGAGTGAAGTAGTTTTCTCCCACATGTCCATAGGTTCAAACTTCAAATGACGTTGAGAGAAAAGATGGACAACACAAGCTTGGCGACGACAAACGTAAATGGCACGAGTGCTAAACGCGAAGGATGAGCAATTGTGGCTGTGAGAAGGTACCAGGGGCGTAAGTTTCGAGTCCCTATACTTTATCATCATCATCATTAACATTTTAATTATTTTGTTCATATAATCGCCAGTTATATTGAATTTATTAATCCCACTATTTTAAAAGTTTCTGAAAAGAAAAACTCCATATAATCAGAAAGCAAGGGATAATTAATCTATATAAGTCCTTATAGTTTTAATAAAGTTTTAATTGAGTCCTTATAGTTTTTTTATTTTTCCTTTTTATTAGGTCCTTATACTTTCATTTGCTTTTAATCATGTTCATATAGTTTTTTTCTCAATTTAATTTAAAATAAAATAAATAGCATTAAATTATAAATATTAATATTAGATAAATAATTATATAATTATAAAAATAATTAATATAATCAATTTTTATATAAAATAAATAAAAAATTATAATAATTAATTATAATTATATATATATTTTAGAAAATTTTATTTTTATGATGTAAAATTTATAATTTTAAAAATACATAAAATTTATAATTAAAAGAATAAATAATATAAAATAAGTTTATTTAAAATTTTAAATAATATTAAAAATAAAATTATTAGAATAAATTTTTGTTTATAAAATATTTTTATTTATAAAAAAATATTAAAAAAATCATATTTAATAATATATTTTAAATTTATAGAAGAGTATTGTTAAAATTTACAGAATAAAGAATAAAAAACTGTAGGGACTTGATTAAAAACAAATGAAATTATAAGGACATGATAAAAAAGAAAAAAAATATTATAAAGATCTTATTAAAAGTTGGTTGAAACCATAAATATCTACAAATTAATTATCTCAATCTAAAAATATATGTAAGGTTGACGTAGGCCACGTTATCTGCATTTTTTTTATGCCCAGGCCTGCATATATTATTAAGAGAATATCCGTGAACAAGACAAAAAAATTAAGGTGTTTTACTTATAAGAAAAACCAGGTCCTTGTGATCTTTAGAATACAAATAAAAACGCTTTCGGCAAATTTATCCTTCCTTGTTTCTACCAATACGTTGTTTCATGTTTGAACAATCTCTACTTGGTGGTCAATTAATATTCACCGTTAGAAAAAATGTCTTTAAGACCATCACATATGGACCTCTTATAAGTGAAGACGGTTTAAAAACTATGACTGGTGGCATTTGTAAATATTGAGACAATTTAAGACCGGTTGTGCTTTCACATTGTCCAAATAATATTTTTTAGACCAGTTGTAATATAATCCAGACTCGATATGTATTAGATATTATAAAATTTCAAAATTTAAATTCTTCTTAGACCGGTTGCTTACAATTGGTTTAAACATCCTTTTAGAGATCATCATTTCTTTATGACTGGTTTTAAATGTTTTAGAGTTTCTATCATTTTGGCTTCCAAAATAAACTTCTAAATGCATCTCTTCAAAATCTGAAGCCACTTCAACCAATGTATTCTTTGCAAGGAA
This sequence comes from Inga oerstediana, assembly GCA_963210345.1. Taxonomy (NCBI): domain Eukaryota; kingdom Viridiplantae; phylum Streptophyta; class Magnoliopsida; order Fabales; family Fabaceae; genus Inga; species Inga oerstediana. The sequence goes on along the minus strand of OY723401.1, from coordinate 61,026,962 downwards.
CGAAAAACCGGATTGGGCAATGAACCGGTCACAGCACAGGTTCATGGGTTAATGGGTCAACCAGGGTCTAACCGGTAGTTGAACCGGTCATATTAAAATATTATAATTTATTAGTGGCAATATATATTAATATATTTTTAAACTTCTATAGATAAAAATGAAGATTTTTAGAAAAAAAAATACTTAAAATCTAGGGTTAAGGTGCAAAAATACACATGAGCTTTTATCAAAAGTGCATTCAACACCAAATGCTTTTTTTAGGTGCAAAAGTAAACTATGTGGTTATAAAATAGGTGCAAAAGTCACATATATCAGTTACTGTTAGATAACTGCCGTTACTTTTCAAAAATATTTCCAGCTGGTGTCCATGTGTTATTCTTCCCTTGAAATTGACGAGCACGTGGCAGTTCAAACCTCCATGAAACCTGCCCCCTATTCCTGAACCACATATTTAATATCAAATCTCCATTGCTAACAATTCAGACGAAGAGCAGGGAGAAGGTGAAATCGACAATAGCTTCTGCAAACGCCTACACTTTCCCTCTCTACTCTCACTCTCTCATATCTGTTCTTGGTTTTAATCAGCAACAGATTGTCTTGCTCGGTGTCGCCAATGATATTGGTTTTAATCAACAATAGCTTCAACATCGGAAACAGGGGTGAGGGAGTTCGGCTGGGACTTGACGGAGAAGAGTAAATCGTCGCCGGAGGTGGCAGCGGTGCAGAGGCGATAAAAAAATTGGTGGATTTGAGTGACACTTTTGAAAGCAGAGGAGGCCACCCATTTGGAGGTGGAGAGGAAATCGAACAAGACAACACTGCCACAGTCGGCTCTCACCATCGTTGACAACCACCGTCGACTGCTCCCCCTCTGTCGACCCTATCTTACACCACCACCATCATCCTCTCTCAACCTCCACCACTTAAGCCGTGAGATTATTACAGAGAGGAGGCAGAGCAAAAAATCGTTGAACGGAGGAGAGAGCTTCATCATCGACTTTCACGGTCGCCGGACGGCACTTCACTGCTTTCACCATTGATTCCCTTCACCGCAGCGCCTGATCCATTCGGCCCCCTTCTTTCGACGTTCTCCCTTTCTTATGTATCACAGATTCATTTTCCTTCCTTTTTTTTCTTCTTCCATTTTCATCTTCCATCACACTAGCGTTGGAGGGCGAAACAATTTCTTTATGTTCTCTACAGGTAGTCTGGGGGGACCCACCACATTTCTTTATGTTCTGATTTTGCCAAGTCACCAGCCACGTCATCCTAATTAGTCAACAAATTTCTATTTCACAGTCAACGTTTCCCTCTTGACAGAAAATGTGATTTTTGCACCTATTTTATAACCACATAGTTACTTTTGCACCTAAAAAAAGCATTTGGTGTTGGATGCACTTTTGATAAAAGCTTATGTGTATTTTTGCACCTTAACCCTAAAATCTATTAGTATGAGTTATAATGCCTATACTTATACAATGATATTTCCTTTTCTATAATTATTATATCTTTTTCAATAAATTTTTTCATTATATTCTTCATTTGTTTTAGATTTATTCTTTCTTTACCTATTTTTCTCTTCATTTGGGTCTTCAACTTCCAATTTTCCCCTAAAAAAAGCAAAAAAAAAAAAATTATAAAAAAAAATGAAACCGGTCCAACCGGTTGAACCACCGGTTTTAACCAGTTCTGACCGATTCAACCGGTTTCAGACCGATTCGATCGGTCCCCCGGTTCAACCATCAAACCAAACCGGACCACTGGCCGGTTCCCGGTTCAACCGGTCGAACCGGTCCGGTCCGGTTTTTTGTACAGTGATTCTTTGTCAAACCCCTTACTATTTCAACATCTGTTGGAGTAATAACGTGCAGTTTAATGGGCACACAAAAATAGTATAAACATATTGATATAAAGTACTTGATTATATTATAAGAACCCCAATAGGGTTTGTACGTAATATTTACAGAACTCAAAATAACATTAAAAACTACAGATAATCAATACTACTGCTTGGACAAATTCGGGATCTTTAGTTGTTGGTATCTGCTTCCTTGCCTTTAAGGCTGCTGTCTGTCGCTGAATAAATTTTTAAATATTTGGAAAGGGATGAAATTCATACAAATCACAACAGTAACACACACAATCAATCATATAAAATGTGATAAATAAACATGCAATACACCATATAATGTACCAAACTGAATATACTATATATGTATATATGTCAAATCATAAATTCATAGTGTTCAAGATCATATGACTATTTGATTGGCATTCAGGATCAAATGACTGTTTGTCCCTACTGAATATGCTGTATACAATGTTTTGGAGCAAATGATTGTCTATCTGTACTTGTCTCATCACCTCAGTTGGGTCCTAAATGACCCTGATGGTACTTGTGCTTTTTCTACTGGGAGGTAGTTGTGCTTTTCCCACACCACAGCTAGGTTTTATAACTAACATTTCATATAACAGGATATGGCAATACAAAGCATATAAACAATCACATAATATATAAAAGACAGAGTTACTACCTAAAATCCCCTTCCAACTGTCTAGCTACTTCGGTCTAATGATCTTGGTCCAGCTTGGGCAAATGTCAAATCCTACAATTTCAAATTTATAATAAATGAGTTATTACTCATTCATGTCTCATTTCTAAATTTATATAGTTGGTTATCTCTACTAAAAACGCTTAATGACCAAAATGCCCTTAGATATCCAGTCTAATTCCCTTTATGCCCAGTAATACTGTACTTTACCAAAATTATGACCCAGGCTAGTTCCACACAATTTTGCATGTAGAATCTGTTTTTGACCTCAGTTTTGTCAAAATCACACTCCATTTCCCAGATTACCCCTTGCAGCCACATGTTAGGGTTTTAGGGGTAAAATTGTCATTTCACACCCTAAAGCCTCCATACTTCATTTTTCACATGTTCCCTACACAATTATTTATTCCAAACACAATGGAAACATTGAATCCATCAAATTCCAGCCAAAACACAGAAAAATACCCCTGGCCAAAATTCAAGAAATTTGGAAAAATTGGAGTTTCATGTTTTCATTCAACAAAACACCTCCTTTTCATCCTAATTCACTTCTTGAACCCTTTAATTACACTTCCCATATGATTAATCAAAATTTGGATAGCACCTCCCCTTAGGGTTTGTTTAGTTTAAGGGGACTAGAGGGGAATGAAGGAGAGGGGAGGGATTTTACTCCCCTCCCCTCGTTTGGCGTGACAAATTTTTTAGGGAGGGAGGGAAATTTTTTTAGGATTTTCCCTCCCCTCCCCTTCTAACTTTCACCCCCCAAATCGAGGGGATTTGGAGGAAAGGGCCAACATTTAAGCTTGATCTGACCATTTTATCCATGTTTATTTTTATTATCCCCAAAGTACCCTGCCTCTTTTCTTCTTACCTTTGAACGCTGCCTTTCCTACAATGCTCCCCTCAGCACCGAGCTTGCTGTCGAAGATCATCCACCACCCTACACTTGCCGGAATCAAGGGTGTTGCGAGGAAGCTATCTTCCTCCAGTGTAGAGGTACAAGAATATTGAAGGCATTAGGTTGATGAATAGGAAAATGATAGCGACTTTGAAGACGGGGCATCAAACTGGGAAGTGTGAAGCAATGCTTTGGTGGGTTTCAAGATTCAAAATTTGAAGAAGACGGTGCTGCAATTTCTCGAACTCAGCTTGCTGAAGAATACGACCATGGAAGCAACTCCTCAGGTCCCACCCCTATAAACAATTTTATAATAATACTATTATAATAATATTTTATAAAACATATTACATATATAACTATTACATATATTTAAACATTATAATATTATATATAATTATAAATATAATCCCTTAAACCTACAAATATTATAACTGTAAAATTATAATTATAAGGGTAGAATTGTCCATATGAAAATATTTTACCTTCCCTCCCCTTCTAAACAAAAACAAAGTAACATTAAAATCCATCCCCTCCCTTTCCATCCGATCAATCCAAACAAGGTAATATTAAAATCCCTCATTTCCCCTTCCCTCTATTAAAATCCCTCCTCTCCTCTTCCCTCTGTTGAACCAAACAGACCCTTAGGATTTATGCTTCCCAAACTACAAAATCATGACAACCAAGCCAAACAATCAACCAAATCACTAACAACAACCATAAATCAACAAGTAACACAAGGTTTCATAGTTTACTTCTTGATTCTCTTCTCCTTCCTCTTCAACCATCCCCTCTCCTTCTTATTTTCCTTGATTTTCTTCTCACTTCATGTGATTTCAAGAAGGACATGAGGATTAGAAGAGGATTTTAAGGATTTAGAGACAATAATAAGTGAAATTTTCTTACAAATTTACCTAGGTTTGCTTCTTGAATTCTTGTCTCTTCCTTTACTCTTTGTCTTCTTCAAACTTGTGCTCTCTCTCTTCTCTCTCTATTTGGCTGAAATTTTGGCCTTTGGAAGAGCTAAATGACTCTTCTTCAAATATATATTTCCACCTCCTTAAGATAATATTTTTTTAATGGAATTTTGCACATGTCTTGACTTTTTTATTTCTTCTTTTTCTATTTGGTTTCAAATGCTTCCACATGGTATGATTTGTGTCCAGATATTCATTTTCTCTTCCCTTCTTCCTTCTTGGCTGACTTTGGCCTCTAATTGTGAAGAAAATAAGAGGATTCTTGATTTATTAGCCAAATGACCATTTTACCCTTACATTTCTTCAATTTTTGAATCAAGTTTTTGTCTTCCTTCTTCCTTTTTTTTGGCCAAAATTTCATATTAAATTAGGCCAAGAATTATGCTCTTATCTTCTTCATTTTGGAAGGCAAAATTTGGCCTTTAAGAAGAAAAAAATTGAACTTTTATCTCTTAACCTAGCCAAATTTCACATAACCAAATTTCATGTAACCTATACTTCTAATATATTGCCATTTTAAGTACACCAAAACCCAGCATTTTATTCCATTTAATGTAACAAATGTACAAGGAATTTCGGTGAACAAGATTTGAGATATTACACTATTCATCTGTCATGTTTATTTTAAACTCCTCCAGTCCCTTTGTTTCCTTCAAACTTGTCTTTCATGCTCCCTCTTCTCTTTGGTCAATCAACATTATGGTGAGATGCCACAGAAATCTGTCATTCCATCATCCCTTTTCTCCTTTGTGTGTATCGCCTCCACAACCACCTTTAATAAGGGAGGTTCTCAACGAGTTCCAATCAAAGGTTGAATGCATGGAGCAAAGCCTTGCAAGAATTGTCACTCAACCAGATACTATCAACAAGAAGTTGAATGTTATGCTTGATAACAATGATGTCGAGTATAATATATCTTCTAATCCCTCTTCTCCTTCCACTTCTTCTTCTTGTAATGCCCCAAAATATGTAAAAGGGCTCATGACTCCAAATGAAAATGTAATGAATGGTAGATGAACTTTTATGGGGAATAAAGTGCGAATTATGACCCAAATCATCAGTAAAAAGTGCCCAAACCCAGTATTTAAATTTAATTATGGCAAGAGGAAAAGGAATCAAATAATGCACCAAGTGGAAATTTAACTAAAATTGCCATAGTCAGGGGAAAACCGAAAAGAAAAAAAATTTATCGGCCTATTAGTCAGCAACCGAAGGAGAAATTGACTATTAACTAAAAGAGTAAGAGGTATGACTAAATGGCTAATTGAATTAGTTAGAGTAACTAAATAGTTACTTGCTTTATGGTGGAGCCATAGGATTGTGACACTTGGCATCAATTTGATTTTGGTAACTAAAATGAGATAAGGTCAAACATTCAACTCTCCCTCTCTTTTCTCAATTTCGATTAGGGGCATGGAGGGGGCTGTAGATATTTCATTTCATTAATTCATTCTTTCTCTCTCTAAGATCTCTCAAGGTCGGCTAGCATAAGGAAGAGGAAAGAGAAAGAAGTTTAAGGCAAGTAAGTCCTTTCTTTTGGATTTTTACCATGTAGATGATCTCTGCTACTCAAAACCTCTTCCCTAACCTTGTTCCTCTTTTTAACAGCTTCATTTCTATGGTTTTCAATTTTCAAGAAGAGGTGTTTAGTGTGCTCAAGAAAGAACTAGAGCTTAAGGATCAAAGAACAAACTAGAGAAAGTAATAAAGGTGAGCAAGAGCAACGCTTTGACATATATATTGCAGTCATTGGTTAAGAACTTTGGCTTATGTAATTTTGCCATATTTTTGTGTATATTATGGTTTTAGAGAGTTTATGATGTTTTGATGGTATTAATGGTGTCTTGTGGTGTGCATTGGATATATGGAACAGCTTGAGACTTGAATGTGAAGTTTGACAATTGTGAGATTTTATGTTGAATTGTTGCCCAAAACATGACATTTCAAAGAAGTGTGAATTTGTATATTTTGATGTTTCCATTGTGTTCTACACAAAAATCTATGTGGGGAGTAGCCTTGGTTATGAATTTTGGACCATTGGAAACATAGGTTGAAAAACTAAAAGTTTTGTTAATGAAAATTCTATGTAGGGCAGCTAGTTTGCATGGTGTTTTGAAATAGTAAATGATGTCTAAAAATTTTGAAATTTTCCAGTGAAGTAGTAGACATGACAAGCTTTAAAATGATGTAAAGTGGGTGTCATTTGGACATGTGTTCTAGAAGTTATGCATTTTTAAATTTTGAGGTTGAAATTGGAGTTTATTCTAGAACAGTATGGAAATTCGTTGAATTCTATATTTTTGTAGTTGTATGTGGTAGTGGTTCATATTTTTCTTGTGTAAAGGACTTAAAAAGCTTTAAGTAAGACTTGGAATCAAGCCATTTCAATTTTTGTGAATTTAGTTATGATTTTTAGAAGTCAGCCAAGGAACAGGAATTTTTTTGGCCGCAGCCAAAAAGTGTCAGACATATTTTTGGCTGCAGCCCAAAAGTTTTTGACCTGTTTTTTGCCACAGTCAGAAGATTCTTGGCCACAACCTAAATGCTTCTGACTTATTTTTGGCCGCAGGCCAACCCCCAATTTCAGCACTTTGAACTTTTGAAAGGTGGCTTCTGACCTAGCACTCCCCAACCCTTTTAGGCTTTTGTTTGAGCTTTTCATAACCACTTAAGGGACTCAAATGAAAACCAACCCCAAATATTTTAGAGTTATTTAAGAATTGAAATAGGTAATAACTCTTTGTCTTTAATTCTGATTTATAGGATTTAACATATGTCCTAAGTGTAAGAAACCAAAGCCCAAACAAGAGTGGAAAGAACAAAGTAGTAACTCTTTCTCTTATATAATGTATAATGCTTTGTATGTATGTGCATATCATCTTTAGCGATGAATGTGACAAATGTCATGAATGTTAGAAATTGTGACGAATGTCACGAATTGTTATGAATGTCATGCATGTCACGAATGTGATAAATGTTATGACTATTAAGAATGTTAAGAATATGAATGCTGTTGTGAATGTCGTTATGTGATGATTGCTTACATGCTTTATGAAATTATATATCATATGAGTGAAATGTTACTACTAAGATTCATATGAATCTCACTCTTACTAATGTGCCTTTACTTATGAAATTCAAATTCAAAAGTCCCTTTCTACTTTTCTCTTTCTTCTTTAAGAGGAAACTTTCAATAGCAAGAATAAAAAGGCATCATTATCCCTCTCCTCCAGGGTGGCAGCCACCTGTTTGAAGCCCCTTCTACCTCTGACCTTGGAGGAAATCACAGAGGAAATTTTTCACCTTTAGGCACCATTTTGGAGGTTATGGAGAAGCAAGCTCGCTTCTCTCAACAATTAGAGGACTTGGCGGAAAAGGTAGAGACATCTTAGATTGTTTGACCTAAGGAGTGTCTCTTCGAATAATGATGATCGTGTGATGGCCTAGGTTTTGAAAACTCCCTGTTGTACACATATTTTGATGTAATTTTTATGTTTTTGCCTAAGATAGAGACACATACACACACACATGTTAGAATCGGCAGGCACAGCGGAAGAATTTTAAAATTTTACCGATCCTAATCGAGGATCTATTAACGATGTTTAAATCGAGTTAGAAAGATTTATACCTTTTTCAACTTAGGGTTTTCATGATCTCTAGGAGCCAACACCTCAGGTCCGCTCCCTCTATCGGTATCCACACAAATGCTCTCCAACAGAGACTGTGTGCTAGCGCCTCCAAATGTCTCCTAGGGTTCCCCTTGCGGCTCTGAATTCTCATGTGTGTATGAGTATATATGCTCTATCAAGTTTATAACCTATGAAGGCTATATTTATCATTAATTTCAAAATTAATCATCATTAATTTCGAAATTAATGACAATTAATTATCTTGATGAGCTAATTAAATAAATTCAGTTTAAATTAAATCTGTCCAATAATTTTAATTTAACCTATTTATTTAATCCAAATAAAGAGCGATTAGATTTAATTTATCTTCATAAATTAAATATGAGATATTATGTCTCTATCATATTGGTTATTAAATTTAATATATATTAATAAATTAAATTTAAAACTAACACAATATAATAATATCATATAATATATATACAGACACACACACACATATATATATATAATATATAAGATATGTATTCCGAAAATATATATCTATATAATATTATTAACGAATTTTATATTATATATATATATATATATATATATAAAATTTGTCCACTCTAAATTAAACATTATCTCGTGTTGGGCCATTCTTGGATGCGACCCTGTAGGCCCATATGAAGTTGGCAGTGGGCTAATAACTGTACTAACCCAAAAGTCATAAGCGGCGTCTAGCAAGACATTACGACTACCCAATTCATATGAGGATCGTTATCACGATACAACCTGTCATACAACCATGTCACGTCTCTTTTGTCACACGATAAATTGATCAACGATAAGGCATGGATGATGTCATTCTCTTGTTCCTGACCATTACTTTCTCGATTCCTGAGTAGCCTGACAGTAGAAATGGAAACTCATTTCCATTGTAGTATGGCCATACATTTCTTAGACTCACTCATCGAAGGGCCTAGTAATATCTCTCTACTAATGTGAGGGACAAATTCCATCTTGATCATTCATATTCCTCTGCATTAAAAACCACCAAGCTCGATCGTAGCCTTTATCATCACCCGGTCAAAAGTGACTTTTGACTAGTTCAAAGCTTAGCAACTCTCATGTAGGCATCCATGATGACCTCAGGTCTAAGGGCATTTTGACGTGGTTATATATGAGAAAAGCTAATAACTTGATCCATGTAGCTTTCTCATAGTGGGTCGGTCCAGCACCTTGTACTTTTACAAGTGCCTAAGACTTTGATTCGTATCTCCATATCTTATCAAAGTCAAACTGGTCTTGTTTCATCTCTGCTCCCGTATAGATGACCGACTAGGGACATTTTAAGACAATCTTCATGAATTATCCAAGGATACAATTATGACAGTTAACATGCAAATAATATGATAATAGAATGGAGAAATTTCATTAAAATAATAATGTTCAAAGTATAATGATTGGCCCTTAGGGCATAATTTCCAACAATACATACATACATACATACATACATACATACATACATACATAAATACATACATACATACATACATACATACATACGCATGTACTGCCACAACCAGGTAAAAAGATTAATGAAAAACTTTCAATTATTTTTATATCTTTTAATCAGTTCCTCCTATTTCCTGTTTATGATCTTGATTAGTTCATGTTATATGATCATTTAGAACATTTAAATTTTTATTTCTAAATTTTGTTTCTTAAATATTATTTCTTTTAAAAATAACATATTAGACCGATTGTCTTTAAAGCCGGTCTTGTTATGATTTAAATATACTTTTTTACATATTTAGTCGGGTGTAAGGACGATTGGTCTAGAAAAGTTTGCTTTAATATATATACTCACTTTTGCGCTCATCAAACTTCATCTCTTAACTCATGAAGTTGCATATATGCTCTTCCTTTCTCCATCGCCTTCGGTCGTCGTGTTCCCTTTTTCTCCTTTGTCATGAAGGCTTGGTCTTCCTTTTTGTTGGGATCTCCTTCTCTTTCATCACCATTGTGCTCTTGTGTTCAATGACCATAATTGGCTTTCACAAACTCCCACTAACCCTCTTCTATAAGTGTTCTCCTTTATTGTCTTTGCTTGCATGAAGGTTTTAATCAGTTGTTACTAATACTTACTCCTTTTCATTCTTTATTGAAACCCTGAGTATATGGGTTAGGGTTTAGATTTTCTTTGTCTTACATCGACATACATATTTATAGAATGTTGCCTGCTTGTATGTTCACTTGAGTGTGAAAAATATCCCTAATGATTGCATATTATTATATATAAAAGAGTATGAAGAGCTTAAGACGTATATGATATATAATATATATGGTGGTGTTAATTGTTAGAATTATTTGTTGCTTGTTCTAAATGCAATGTTGAGCAGCAATTAATTTTAACCAACTAATACCACCACATATATCACAATGTTCAACTTGCAATAGAAATGAACACAATACATGTATATATAACATAAAGGCTGGTAGTCATGAGTAACTCAAAAACTTTCTTTTCATGAAAGTTTAGATTTTTTTTATCTTAAATTAACATAAATAACAATAATGTTGTTTGCTTGTCTGTTCACTTTAATGTGAAAATTTTTTTTCTTCCCTAATATTCTTTGTGGTTGTTGCAGTTATTGTATACATGTATGTATTGATATTATTGGTGGCTGATGGTGCGTTTTTTCATTTATATATATAATTATGTGTTACAGTTATTGTACACGAATTTTTGTCCTTGAAATTCCTTTTCATGTATGTGGTTGATTAATTAAATCTTGTTTATCATGCTTGTGTATATGTTCACTTAATGTAACAAAAATTTCTACTTGCTTGATATATTAAAATTTTTCTGCTTTTGCATGATATGTTCTTTATGGTTGTTTAGGGTTATAATATGCAAATTTTTTCCTTGGAATTTGTGATGATTGGGATTTTGAAACTTGTAATTACGACGATGATGCAATTTCATTAATGAAATTGTATCATTCTCATAATGACATGTTTCACAAATTCACTCATCACGAATTCCATGGAAAAAAATTCCATATACATATGTTTTTTAAGTTTTTTATTTTGTTGCACCATCTCAAAAGGGCTTAGATCATTATTGAGTATCGAATGAGAGTGTCGATTGTAACTTTAATCCCAATATGTAGGAGCTATAGATGTATGGTTTGTATTGTGGTCTATCCTTAAAGCTGAATATCGTGACTCTTGCGTTTGGGGCTAAGTTAACTAATCTTAGGCAGTTTGGTTCTTTTGAGACTTCATAAAAATATGGCTCTTCCCTATCCTGGTTTCATATGAAATAGAATAAGCCCTCTTATTTATTGAATTTGAGTCTAATTAACATAGTTGATATACAAACTTGAGAATTCTATTTTGTATATGGTTGCGTTTGGTCGTGTGAAGAGGTATGGGTTGAGAGGGAAATCATATTAAAAGATAATAATAAGGAGCTACCCGACTTGTATTTCCACCTACTTAGTTACTTCCTTATTATTGGCCTTCATCTTGTTTTCCATCTCATCCAAAACCTCCACACGATATCATATTCACTCATTTAAATAAGAATCTTCTCCTATATCACCTTAAACTAGGGTAGGGTAGAGTTATGTTTCATATTTAAAGACTAGAAGATTCAAAATGCATAAGAATAGTAACCTAGCATCAAAGCCAAGGGTCGTAACATTCAACTTTAACGAGTCTTGTAATATGAATCATGCATTAATAACATGCAGATGCTAGGCCTAACATTTCACCACCATATCCAATACTCATAAATCATCTAACTCCTTTGGAAGGGGGAAAATGCAAGCAAAAAAATTAAGCCTTGAAAAAACAAAAGTTAAAACTAAGATGCAATTAATAATAGTGGTAAAATTCACATGTTTAGATAAAATTATTTTTTTATATCCATTGCGTTTGTATTTTTAGAGTTTTCTTTTGAATGTATATTGCATAATATAGCTTTTAGATATAATAATCCAGCAAAGCTTCTCTGAAACAAAATAAAAATATTTTTTTAAAAAAAAATTGCCCACTTTTTAGACCTGGTATGAAATTACTTGGTCTAAAATATGGGCATTTTTTATTATAAATTGATACCTTTTAAGACCAATCAATAAAAGAACCGGTCTTAAAAATTAACTTTTTAGACTAGTTGTAGGACTGATCTTAGCAAATTTTTAAAACCAATTGATAGACGACTAAGCCTAAACCAGGTCTAAAAAGCCAATTTCAACCAGTCTAAATGATATTTTTTGAGTAGTGATTGGACTCTAAAACCTTGTTGATATGTGAGTGTTTGGTTTATTTATATGTTTGGCCGATTTTTAAATTAATTTTTCAAAAACTTATTGTCCATTTCTATTGATTGGTTGGTAGGGTAATTATTTGAGTTAGCATATTAAATGTATGAATTGTGGCCATCCAAGTTTTTTAAGCAACCATATCTTAATATCAGGTTTTTTATAAAGGATATTGGCTAAAGCCTTTTGAGAGTTGATATTTAGGGAATATTATTGTAAACAACAAAAATATCTAAGACTGATAAATTGGGTGTTTACAATTTTTTTCATAAAGAGACAAAGTATAAATGCATGTTCAAGAAAATCCAAATTCTAAACAATGTTTTCAAGATTACTTATTCTTAAGTCTTAACAAACACAAAGTGTATGTTACAGCTTGAAAATAATTTCCAAATAGAAATTTTAAGTATAAGATACTACCCCTAGTCCTTAATATAAGAGCTATATGAGGGTTAAATTTGGTTTTAAATATGAGGCCTTATTCTACTTTGTCTCCTAAATTTATAATTTTTTTTCAAATGTATCCTTATTGACACCACACATTTATGGGATTTCTAGCCAAGGATAGTTATGATTAAAGATGATATTTTAGGAAAACTTACTCATATTCACTATAAACAATTAACATAACTAATTTCTTTAATATAGCCAAATTAGTTATCTATTTCTTATATTAAGAAATGAACGAAGTAACAAACATTTGAAATAAAGTATTGAATGACCAAACAGAGTATTGATGGATACGCTAAAATTGTAAAAAGTTGAGGGATAAAGATGGTAAATAATGAGTTTATCCTAGTTTAGGTCTACACTAACACCAATGTCCAATTCTTAAGCAAACTACATGTGAGATCATTGGCATACAAGGAGTGCAACCTACTATCTTGAATACCCACGCTAAACCAGATTATTGCTAGACACGGTTATAAATGCACAACAAATACACCATAAGTAGAAAGAGAAAAGAGAACACATCTACTTGTGTTTTAAAGGGAAGAGATCAATCTTGAGTGCTTGAACAATAAGCAGAGAGGCCATATTTATACTAGCTTGCTTTATGTAACTCATGATTGGCTTTATAAATAACTTGACATTTATTGATATGTCCCAGATCTGGGATGGGGTATGAATCGGGTTCAGCTTGCTGGAACTGACAGTCGTACCAGATAGGGGCTCGTGTCTGAACTAGGTTAAAGGAATAGGGGTATACCTTTGCTACTAACTTAAGCTTTAAGCACGATAGTTAGAGCTTCACATTTAAGAGTGCTTTGGCATGGGTAGTCCTGGGATGATGACCTCCTGGGAAGTCCTCATGTTGTGCCGCTTCATTCATGTGGTTTGATATTAGAGCCGGCATAAGTTTGAGTCCTACTTTCATAAAATGGTTTAAGGACGAACCTCCTTTAAGAGGAAGGGAATAATACGTTCTGGGTTTGGGAGGGGGTATGGATTGGGTTTGGCCCAGTGGCACCTATATTTATAGGAGACAGGAGGCCCATGTCTAAAATGGGTTAAAGGAATAGGGATGCACCTCTTCTGCCAACTAAAGCTTTTAGTATGATGGTTAGTGCTTTACAACTAAACGGGCTTAGGCGAGGGTAGTCCTGGGATGGGTGACCTCCTAGAAAGTCCTCTTGTTATGGTGCTTCGCTCTTGAGGTTAAGATGGTATGAATCCATGAGGGAAAGATCCCACAAACCCACAACTAATATGAGATATACTCACCCTAAGAAAACTAGACAAATAACTAGTGTTCTACTTGAACCCTTGAGCACAAAAGACCAAGGACCAGAAGTATTGGAAGACGCCATAAAGTTGATCAAGCCTTGGTAATTCATCACATAGTAGCATTCACATTCTTAACATTTCTGACAGTCATAACATTTATCATATTTGTGATATGCATGACATTCATAACAATTCATGACATTTGTCACATTTATCACAATTCTTAACATTCGTGACATTTATAACAATTCATGACATTTGTCACAATTAGCGACATTCATCACATTCGTCACAATAGATGATATGCATATACATACATAGTATTATATGTGATATAAGAGAAAGACTCACTACCTTGTTATTTCCTCTCTTGTTCAGGCACAGGTTTCCTACGCTTAAGGTAGATGTCAAATCCTATAAATCAGAATTAAGGACGACAAGTTATTACCTATTTCAATTATTAAATAACTCTAAAACATTTAGGGTTGGTGATCATTTGAGTCCTTTAAGGGCTATGAGAAGCTCAAACAAAAGCTTAAAAGGGTTGGGAAGAGCTAGACCTCTTACAGCCATTCAAAAATGTAAAGTGCTGAAATTGGGGGTTGGCCGTAGCCAAGGAATGCTCTAGCCATAGCCAATAATTGGTCAGAAACATTTTGGCCCTGGCCAAAAACCTTTGGCTGCGGCAAAAAACAGGTCAAAAGCTTTTGGGCTGCGGCCAAGAAAATTACTGTTTCTTGGCTGAAATTCTAAAAATCATAGCTAAATCTATAAAAATCGAAATGAAGTGATTCCAAGTCCTACTTGAATCTTTGTAAGTCCTTTATATAGGAAAAATATAAACTACTACCATCTACATCCACAGAAATACAGAATTTCATGAATTTCCTGACTGTTCCAAAATAGATTCCAATTTCTACATCAAATTTTGGAAATACATAACTTCCAGCACACACCTCCAAATGACACACATTATATATCAATTTAAAGCTTGACATGTCTATTATTAGATTAGAAAGTTTCAGAATTTTTAGACACCATTTACTCATTCAAAACTGCCATGCAAACTAGCTGCCCTGCATAGAGTTTAAATTGACAAAAATTCCAATTTTTCAACATATGTTTCAGGTGGTCAGAATTTACAACTGGTTCTGCTCTCCACAAAATTTTTTGCATAGAATCCAATGGAAACATCAAAATAATCGAATTCCCATTTCTTCCATAAGTACTATTTTAGGAAGAATTTAAACACAAATTGCCATAATTTCTAAACTTTCCATTCAAGCCTCAAGCTAATTCTATTATCCAAACCACAACACAAGACACCATTACTACCATCAAAAGATCATGAACTCTTAAAAACCCTAACATACACAAAAATAGGCCAAAATTCCATAAGCCAAAGTTCTCAACCAATGATCACAATTCATATATCAAAGGGTTGCTTTTGCTTACCTCAACCACTTTCTCTAGTTTGTTTTTTGATTCTCCAACCTTTAGTTTTTCTTGAGTACAAAAAACACCTCCTTTTAAAAATCTAAAACCATACAAATGAAGCTCTCATCAAGAGAAACAATGTTAGAGAAGAGGTTTTGAGCATTAAAGGTGGTTAGCAAGGTCAAAACCTAGGTAAAAGAGTTCATTTTACCTTGATCTTCTTTCCCTTTCTTCTTCTTGCCTTGGACGACTAGAGAGCTTGGAGAGAGAGTGAGAGGTGATAAATGATCATATTTTCAGCCTCCTTTACCATATAGTCAACTTGGAGAGGAAAGAGGGAGAGTTTACAATTAATTATTTGACTTTTCTAACTTTAATTGCTTAATTCAAATAGTGCCAAGTGTCACAATCCTATGGCTCCATCAAAAGCAAGTAACCATTTAGTTACTCTAACCAATTTGATTAGCCATTTGGTCACACCTCTTACTCTTTTAGTTGATAGTGAATTTCTTCTTCAATTGCTTACTAATTGGCTGATAAATTTCTTTCTTCCCATGTTGCCTTTGACAATGGTAATTTTAGTTAGGTTGCCACATAATGAATTATTTAACTCCTTTTCCTCCTCCCATGCACCCTTCCCTTGTCTTTTAATTCAATTTAAGATTTGTCACCATAATTAAGCTTAAATGCTGGTTGGGAACTTTCTACTGCTAGTTCAGGTTATAATTCACACTTTATTCCCAAAAAGTGGTTGTCTAACAATTATTATATTCACTTTTAGAGTCATGAACCTTTATACATATTTTGGGGCATTCTAATTCTCCCCCCGTACAATAAATTTTGTCTCCAAAATTTGTTACATATCTTGAAGCATAAACTTCAAATAACGCCTCTTCATGTCTGCTTTTGCTTCCCAGGTTGCTTCCTTTGGAGATAGTCACTTCCAAACCACCTTCACAAATGGTATTCTTCGGTGTCTAAGCCATCTTTGTTGTCAATCAATGATTTGTTCTGGCTCCACCGCATAAGTGAAGTTGTCTTGCATGTCGATATCTTCATACTTAGTAATGTGCGTAGGATCTGGTTGGTACTTCTTTAATTGTGAGATATGAAACACGTTATAGAGCCTGCTCAAGTCTAAGGGTAGGGCTATCTGATATGCTATACTCACAAAAATCTCAAACGGACCTATGTACCTTAGGCTCAGCTTCTTTCTTTTAATCACTTTACTGATTCTTATTATCAGAGACACTGTCAAGAACATATGATCTCTGACTTTAAACTCCAAAGGTCTTCTCCTTTTATCAGCATAGCTTTTTTGTCAACTTTAAGCTGCAAGGAGTCTCTTTTTGATAATTTTAATCTGCTCTGTGGTGTATTCAACAAGATCCGACCCATACAATCTTCTTTCTAACAGCTCTGTCCAACACAGAGTTGATTAGTACTTCCTCTCATATAATGCTTCATACGGTGCTATCTGAATGTTCGAATGATAGCTATTATTATAAGTGAACTCAATAAGTGAGACAAAGTAATCCCAATATCCTTCAAAATCAGTACACATGCCCTTAACATGTCTTCCAACTTCTGTATAGTCCTTTTGGATTGTCCGTCTGTTTGTGGATGATAGGACATACTAAACCTCAATTTCATACCCAAAGCTTCATATAAAGCCTTCCAAAACCTTAAAGTAAAATGAGGATCTTTGTTTGAAATAATACTCTTTGGTGTGCCATAAAGTCTCTCTTTCGCACGAATATAAATTTTTGCCAACTTGTCAAGAGGGCAGCTGGCGTTGATTGGTATAATATGTGTCGACTTCATAAATTGATCAATAATCACCTAGATCGCATCATAGTTTCTAATCCTGGGTAATCCCATGACGAGGTCCATGGTCACCCTTTCCCACTTCTATTCTGTGATTTTAGGGCTTTGCAATAATCCTGGCGGCCTCTGATGTTCAATCTTTACTTTCTGACAAGTAAGACATTGGCCACATATTTGGTCACATCACTCTTCAATCCCGGCCACCAGTACAAAGACTTTACATCATGATTCATCTTGGTCATTCTTGGGTGAAGAGTATACCACTATTATATGCCTCATCCAGGATTTTTTTGCCTCAATTCAGCCGTTAGTAAAACGTAGATTTTTCCTTTTATCGGACTAATCTACCAGGCGACAAGTCATAATAACGAGTCTCTCCTCATTCAATCCTGGTTCGGATGGACTACACTCATTCATCCTAGCCTTGAGCCTCTTTAATCTCAGTCATCAAATCACTCTCCTTTTAGATAATTCCATAACTAGTATATAAGATGTGGTTTGAGAGATTTAGATCTCGAAAAGCTTTTATCAATTTCCCTTCTTATATTATCATAGCTGCAACTAGCACCACCTTTTGACTAAGCGCATCGATGATGATATTAGCTTTACCCGGATGATATTTGATCTCCAGGTTGTAGTCTTTTAGTAACTCCATCCACCTGTGCTATCACATGTTCAATTCTTTCTAATCATACAAATACTTGAGACCTTATGGTCATAGTACAATTCTACTGTCACACCATACAGGTAATGTCGCCATATCTTTAATGCAAACACTTCCATACAGCCATATCTTTAATGCAAACACTTCCATACAGTCAACAATAAAAATCATAGAACACTTCCATACAGTCAACATGGATAAACAAGAAAAGGAGGATTCCCGAAAAGAGCTCAGTATGGATGAACATGAAAAATCACTCTCTGGAGCTCAAGATGAACTTAAGGTAAAAAGTTCCAATTCTTTGTGTGATTTTCATAAAAATGATTTTCAGAGTCTACAAAAATTTGTTTTTCAACCAATTGTTGATTCTATCGAGAAAAGCAAAAATGTTTTCAAATATGCTGGAAAGTTTGTTGGGAAGAAAGAACGTTCAAATCAAATCCATTCGAATTTCTACTCTCATGATCGTCATAATACTTGCATGATATCCCATAATGTATATCTTGATACAATTTACAATTATTGTGGCAAATCCGGTCATATTTCTCACACATGCTATATTAGAAGAAATTCCCATATGAGAAATAAGTATATTTGGGTACCGAAGAAACATGTAAGGTTTAATACTAACAATCAAGGACCCAAGTATATGTGGGTACCAAAATGTCCATCTAGTACTTTATGTATGCAGGATGATCCGAAAAGAAATGGACATAAGGGTAAAGAGAAGATGAAGAATACAAGAGGTTCTCATGCGCCAATAAAGAGGTTCATACCATTTATATCAAAAAGGAGAACTCTCAAGGCACCCATTGTTGGGGTTACAGAGTATAAACAGAGAAAGAAGCAATGGATAAAAGGAGTATGTTCTACTTCAACGAAGGGCTACCACAATGTACCATTCAACTATCTTGAGAAGAACAAGAAGAGGAGGATCTCTCATTCACAAAGAAAAAGATTCTCGAAGTCTACATCACATAAGAAAGCTTTGCATAATTCCAAAGCCAAATATTCAAAAACAGAACTTCAAAGAAAGATGCAGTGGGTATGCAGAAGCAATCCTCCAAATATCTAAGGTAAAGGTACACAATGATAAAACCTCCTATACTATTATCTGTAATATTTATTGAGGTTTTATATTTTGGAATCTTAGGAATGAGGATTGAAAATAATTTTGAAATTATATTTTCACATCCCTTAAAAAGCCATTTAATAGGTTTATTTATAAAGGGATTGTAATGTTCAACAGGTTAATTCTTTATGCATGTATAATGATTTGAAAAGAAAATATTTCTCTTATGCATAAAGACATGTTTAATTCATTGTGCTAAATTGTCTCAAATTAATTATATTCATAGAGCATGTGAATTATGATTCTTTCAAGCTAACCATAAGTGGATCCAAGTATAATTGGATACCCAAGGAAGAAAAATGGTTATATGATTTTTGTAGGAACAATTTGAAAAAGAATCATGACATTCGAGTGCAATGCATGTTAACACTCGAGTACTGGTTGGTCACTCGAGTGCAAATATGAATCCTATGCTCTGTCTCTAGTTTGTAAAACAGGGGTTAACAAAGTATGTAGAAACTCTACAGACACTCTCATGTTCATCAAGAATAATGTCACACATTCGAGTGAGACGGGAGCACACTCGAGTGCATAGAGAACTCACCTGAAAGTGCAACAAGAACTCATGAAATCCACAGACACAAATGCATAAATTAGCTTCAAAACATGGATTACTCAAGTGATCTTGGAGGACTTGAGTACAAAGATACAAGGAGATGGAAATTAACTTAGGTGTCTACAAGTTACACTCAAGCCAGGTACGCTGTATCAGTAATTTCAAAACTCAACCATCGTACTCATTGTTTCCAACTCAATTTGAGTGGTAAATTCTTGCTCATTACTACATACCATTAGCAATCAATCATTTATGGGTTTTAAATTGTTTTTAGATTGCTAAATGGACTGAAAGTGAAATTGTGCATAATCTTTCTATGTATTTGAGTTTCGAAATGCATATTTCAAAAATGTACCTAGATTCCAAATTATGCATAATTTTTCTATGCATTGGAAATTTGAAATGCACATTTCATAAATTTACTTGGATTTCAAATTCATCTTGTTATAAAAATGCATACACATTATTTGAAAATTATTCATATCTTGTTTGCATTCAAATCGGTTTCAAAATTGGAAGTTAATATTTTTATACTGAAAGTCAGAATGCTTCAAATTCATTTATCAAAGTATTTTCCCATCATTAACACATTGATCTTAAATGTGCTATCCAATACTTGAACTCTCTTCATTCCTTAACATGCTAGACCTTACGTCTAAATAAGTTAAATATCTATATGAGTGTCAAGTATATTCCCTTGATAAGAATTCAACTTGTGAAAGCCTTGTGCCTAATGCATAAATTATTAGTTGGACACGTTATTCCAAGCATTATAAATGTTCATTAGTGCATTGAATCTTAATGCATTAACCATTATTGTGGAATAACTTATCGGGATAATATTCTAGAACTCTAGTCATTTGGATCAATGAGTATGTTCTTCATCATCCATAAATTCATATACTCATATTGTTGCCCAAATGCATTACCATTTGTCTTCATCCATTTTTTGAGTTACTAGAGCTTTCTATTCAAATTTTTGAGTTGAATATCCCTATTCTTCAAGACACATCTCTAAGAGTCAAGTTTATCTCTTGGTCAATAGCAAAGTCATTGTGTTTATATATATCCTTGAAGCTAAGCTTTTTGGCTAATTCATTTTCAATATGACTTTTGCTCTTGGGAAAATTCTCAAACATGTTAAACTCCAATGTCTAACATGTTGTTCTCTAAAAAGT
This sequence comes from Inga oerstediana, assembly GCA_963210345.1. NCBI lineage: Eukaryota > Viridiplantae > Streptophyta > Magnoliopsida > Fabales > Fabaceae > Inga > Inga oerstediana. The sequence continues at coordinate 61,006,068 of OY723401.1, read as the reverse complement.
GAAGCTTTCTGAAATATATTTTATAACTGTTGACTTCCATTGTTTTTGGCATAAGAATTGGTATTTAACAAGCTTCATAAATGAGTTTTCATGCATTCAAAATCTTAATGTCAAAATGCATGTTTATGATTCGAAAGAACATTTGAGATTTTGAAACAATTAGCACATCTCATTATCATTCTTAAAAATTTTGATTTCATTCATGATTTGTCATTTCATAAAAGTTGGTAATTGTGGATAAGCTTTCTACTCTATTTGATCTGACTTACATCGATTGCATGAAAATCTTATCAATGACATATTTTCTAAAGTGTATTTACAAATTGTCATTGATCATCATTATTCCTAGTATCACTTATTCATTATGCTTTATAATGACTTGATTTTATTGGATAAAATTATATCTTGATCTTTGTTGGTTTATGATACTCTTTGCTTAAATATCATGTGATTTAATTATATAAGAGCATAAGAGTTATAATGTCTAACATCATACGGACCCAAAAGAAGATGGGTACCAGAGAGCATATGTTTATACTTTTACAGGAGTTGATCAAGATGTTTTTATTTTGGATACAAAGGTCAGAGGCTAACAGAAAAGGCATGACTGATAGTGTTGCAGCGTGAGTTGAAGCAGAATATGTGATATTACTCAAATGACATCTCATCACTAGCAAATAACTAGCTAGTGATACAATTAGAGAAAGAGAAAGAGAAGGAAGATCTCTTAGTAGACCCAGCGGAGATTATTTCAAAGCAGCACAGAGCCAAGAATAAAGTTTATCCAATATGAATCTTTGTTGCCTACCCACCTTCCTTATCGTTTCAAGGAGATCAAACATTTTCACTATGATATGGAGCCAACAGAGATGTTCAGAGGAAGATGCTGAGATGCACAGAATCATCAAGCTTGATGAGCCTATGATGATTCTTAACTACTATCATAGTTCTATGTCTAATCTTCACTGGATTATCTGCTATACCTATACTAGAGCTATGGTGAACAAGGCCAATAACTTTACTTACTTCATTGAGAAGAATTACAACATAATGGCCTATATTATAAGCAAGGAGGAGAGAAATACTGGAACGATCATGTCTGTCAGAGAACAAGAGGTCTATATATACTTCAACAAGACTCACTCCAAGTTAACACAAGTGGCATAGAGGATGAGAGCTGAGACTTCAAGAATAAATGAGAGACAATACTTTGCTAGAGTTGGTCTCCCTGATCTTTCATTCTTTGGTCCATTTGTCTAAGGCTTTCTGAGAGAAGAGCTTCAACAATCACACAGAGCTTGCTACAAATATGCTGAGTTCACCACTTCTGTGAATGGCAAGATTAGACAACTCTGTGACTTGATCAACTAGAATCCCAAGGCCTTATTCTGAGCTCATCATGGTATCCTAAAGTGCTCACAGAAGACTACACTTCAGAATCCCTCAGTACCAGTCACATCATCCAATATTGACTAGGACATGATGCACCAATGGACTACAGAGGATTATGACTCGAGTGATTACGATATTACTCGAGTGAGGTATTGTATTCTTGCTTAATTCAAAATCCTTGAGTTGTATCACTTGAGTATACAATCGAGTAATGATTAAGTAGAATCACTCAAGTAACCACTCAGGTGATATTGGGTTATATCTATTAAAAATCTTGATTAGCATTATCATTGCATTTCTCTCTAAATCTTTCAAAATCATTTTCTCTATAAAGTTTGTAATGGTTTCTCAAATCCAGGAGAGTTATTAACTGTTTTCCTAAAATTTTTAAAACCATGCATCAATTAAGGGGGAGCTTCACATTCGCATGTGTTTTATGTTTAAAGCTCATCTCCTATTTGAAAGAAAATCCTTTTAATATACTCATCTATAGTTTTGATGATGAGTTATTCTTACATTGTTCTTTTCATGATCTTAATTTTAATATATCATATGGAAAGGAATAGTTTATTACTTGATTGACCTAACAATTCTCTTTGCAAAGAAAGTTTAAATTTATGACAGGAGAATTTGTTGTGTGCAATAGCATTCCTCAAAATACTACAAGAAGACTCTATCAACCTTGAGGATGTTTTTAATGCTCAGTCAAGGAATATATATTGGCTACAACATTCAATGCAATATAACTAAGCATTGAACATGCTAAACAGAAGCTCAACTCAATTGGAGAATCCTGGCAACAACATGAATATATATTGAGTTGCATAACAGAAGTGTGGTGTACATAATCATGAACTAGCATTGCCAAAGGATAAAGCAACGGACTTCATGGAGCGCTTCATCAATTTTCTAAATCTACATGAGCATTTCTAAACCTTTTCTCTTTACATTTCAAGAATACGTTTCATATATTTGATTTATCTTGATTATAAAATTTTTCTTGAAAACCTCTCCAAATTTTTTTTTAATTCCCTCTCATAAAAAATGAAAGTACTTTCACATAGGGGGAGTGTAAATTGTTTTCTTGGTTCATTTATTTTGATTAAAGTAATTTCTACTCTATTTACTTCTTCACAAGCTTTACTTCTTTATATATTTCAAACTTTTTGCTGATGTCAAATAGGGGGAGAAAAATGTAAGAAAAATATGTATGTTGCATTATATATAATATGTATGTTGCACTTTACATTATATATGTATGTTGCAATTTATTCAGACATATTTTTCTTAAAGGATTTGTCATCATCAAAAAGGGGGAGAATGTTAGATATGATTAGTTTTGATGATGTCAAATATAGATATGAAGTGATAAGAGCAAAAATTTTATATAATGTATTTATTTGACTAACTACTATATTTAATGTTACATTTTTTGTAGATTAGTCAAGCAAAGAATGAAGAAGATTGAATTAATGTAAATGAACAAGAGGAAGAAGAAGAAGAGAAATTGAAGTTAGTCAAGGAGATGCCTACTCGGATTATGAAGAATTATTATCAAGAGGAAAATCAAGAAGAAAGATATGGAAGAAAGAAGAACTTGTTAGATCTTACAAGAAGATCAAGATTCAAGTTGTTAGAAGTGATACTGGAGGTTTCTATGATGATACCGGAGGTTTCTATGATCAAATGATGGTTGGAATAGGTTAATACGAAGCTAAGATGACTTATATATGAGTTTTGGCACTTCCAGAGGTGTTATGCTCGAGCACGAGGTGTTTCACTCGAGCACAGGAAGAACTCACTCGAGCACGGATGAATTCACTCGAGCACGGGATGGACACTCTGTTCTACTCTGTTTTACGTTCAGCCTGAGCGAGGTCTGGTATTTTGGTCATATCTCTCAAACCACATATCGGATTGACCCGAAACCGGTGGCATATGAATGAAGACGCCCAACACGTAACATTTGCACCAAGATCACATTGAAAGAAGCTCAAATGAAGGAGATATGATCTGTGGAAGAAGACAGTGAAATCACCGTCACTTTTCGACACAAGTTAGGTATTTTGAGTATAACTCACAAACCACACATCGGATTGAGACGAGACCAGTGCCAAATGAAAGTAGACTCAAAGAGCTTTCAATAGATAGGTAAGTTGCCTAATTTTAACGTATATTCTAGGAGCTATACCTTCTGGAAGTTGACGCTTGTGCAAACTAGCGAAATATACACTCTTTCGATCATAACTTGCAGAATACAACGAGTTTGGAGCTAATTCTTGTTGCATTGGAATGCATATGGTAAGAGCATTCTTATGATACATCATTTGAATCAAATGAATAAAATTTTTCTAAAGTGGCCTCACATCACCCGCGAGTGCAAAAACTTTCTCTCTGAAAATGTTGTGCGAGTGATGTCCAGAAGCAGCTGAAACGTGAAGAAAATTGTATCACTCGAGCACTAGGATTCATGCTCGAGCATTGGATGATTTCTCACTCGAGCACATGCAAGTTTTAACATGAGAGTGATAACCCGAGAAGAAGCATGCACATGAAAGCAGAAGACGCACTCGAGCAGGACGTGTTGTGCTCGAGTGATTCGAGAATTCACTCGAGCAGATGCGAGTGAGGTACAGCGAGTGCTTGCCCGAGAGAAAGTCAGAACGTGAAAATATCAACTTCACTCGAGTGAGCCATATTGCACTCGAAGTGAGGTCCTGACAAAATGCAGAAATGAAACAGAGCCTCATAGCCATCAATCCAAACGTGGTTAAATGTTATACAATCATTATGTTTTCACTTGTTATTGTTCCTAAACATTAACTAACATATATTTCAAGTGTAAAACAGGAGATTAAATATTTGGATTGCATCTTCAAGAACGGAGGTCACGTACGGCAAATATCATCACTCAACGAACAATCCGAATATGGTTACATGTTATTGAATCATTGTGTTCTCACTTGTTATTGTTTCTAAATGATAGGTAACATATATTTCAAGTGTGAAACAGGATATTAAATGTTCGGATTGCAGATTCAAATAAAAGTCAACTACGGTGAACTTCATCATTACACACCGAATAGCGGCTACCAACCACAACAAGTAACTAACCCACCATGAGAGATTGTCTGAAACACAAAACGCTCCACAACGTGATGTACAGCTCAAAATGAATCTTCCTGCTATTCAACGAGACGCTCCACTCTGCAACGGACATTTCAAGTAGCTTGTTTTTCAAATATGCTCAACGGTCAAAATGACTCCAACGGACGAATGCTCACAACGGCCATCACCTTCATCAACTATAAATGAGAAAGCATTCAACATCGATGGGTGATTGAAAGAAACGGAGAAAACAGAGACAGCGAGCAACTATGAGAAAAATGATAGAAATGTGAATCCTCTGCTTCTACCCAAACACTCTCTATTTTCCAGCTTCTGTATTACTTATTAATGAGAGAGTGATCATTTGTATTGTACTTCAGTGAGTATTATATCCACTCTATGAGAGAGTCTGTAAACACTTTCATCTATATTTCTGAGTTGATCTCAAGGTAGAGGGACCTTGAGAGGGTTGATTTTCTTACGGAGAAGCTGTAGAGAGAATTGCCAGTAAGACATTCTGCTCGTAAGACTTACAAGGTGCAAGCAGTAGAGAACGTTGCTGCTCATAAGACTTACAGGGGTGTAAGCAGGAGAGAACGTTGCTGCTCGTAAGACTTGCATGAGTAAGCAGGAGAGGAAGATCTTCGGGATTGCTCTGCTCGTAAGACTTGACGTAAGGGGGAGTATTTCAGTAAGAGATTTGTAAAAGGTTTCACAAGTACCCGGCTAAACTTATGGGATTGTAAAGGCTTTTCTTGTGCCCGGATTAAACAAGAAGATAGTGGATTTGAAAATCTCAGGAGAAGCCTGGGGACTGGACGTAGGCCATCACAGATTGGACCGAACCAGGATAAATCACAGTTTGCATATTCTCTTCCCTAAACTCTTATATTTCCAGCATATATTATTTAATCTAACTATTGATTTATAAACCTTCATACTTACCGCTTTCATTAAGATACGAAAAGATTTCTAAAGTTCTTAAGTTTTTATTATACACCCAATTCACCCCCCCTCTTGGGTGATAGTCGGTTCTAACAAGTTGTGACACCTCTAACACTGGAATTGGTGCCGTCCTGAGTCAAGAAAGCCATCTAATTGCTTTCTTCAGTGAGAAGCTTAATGATGCTAAGCTCAAATATTCTACCTATGATAAGGAATTTTATGCCATTGTTCGTGCTCTACAACATTGGAGTCATTATCTCCTAAATAAAGAGTACATACTCTTTTCTGATCATGAAGCCCTCAAGTATCTAAACTCTCAGTAAAAGATCAGTCGTAAGCATGCGCGTTGGAGTGAAATCTTACAGTCTTATTCATTTCTGATAAAATATAGGGCTGGAATTTTAAACTCAGTAGCTAATGCTCTTAGCCTCCGTCATACATTACTATCAACAATTCAAGCCAAAGTTGTTGGGTTTGAATGTGTCAAGGAGTTGTACCAAGATGACCCAGATTTTCATGGAATGTGGGAGGCAACTGTAATATCCCAAAAAGTGATTAAGGGCTAATGACTTCAAAAGTGGATGTAATTATTGTTGAATAAACACTTTTAGAGAATGTGTAATGGGAATTTGGATATTTTAATGATTCCAATGGATTCCTTGTGAAAATTTATGTGGGAATGATGTTTGGTATGAAAATGGAACCATTGGAAGTAAAGATGCAAAATCTGAAATTCTGTCCAGTGAAACTCTATTCTGGGCAGTCTTCTCGTGTGGATGTTTTGATTAGGCAAATGATGTCAGAAAATTATAAAACTTTCCAGTCTTAAATTTCACCTCCCAAGCTTCAAAATGGACATATAATTTGTGCCATTTCGTTTTGGGAAATGGGAGATATGACTGTCCCAAAGTTTGAGGTCGAAAATGGACTCTGTTTTGGGGCAATGATGAAATTTGTGTAATTCTGGAATTTTTTGGTGATTTCTGGTAATGGCTCATATTTTTCCTATAAATAGGACTTAAATATCTTTCATTTGGCTTTGGGATAACCTCATTTCGATTTTTCTAGAATTAGTTATGAGTTTTCAAAGTTAGGGCAGAAAATCTGCCAGAATTTCTGAAAAATCCGAAAATGGGAAATTAAAAATTATGACATCATCATATTGTAAGATGACATCAACATGGAATTAAAAGCAATTCCACCATCTTCATCAGCCATTCCCGACCCCATTTCAGAAAAAAAATACGTGAGAGAGAGCTTGGAGAAAAGAGAGAAAAAGAGGAAGAAATCTCGCAAGGTAAGCCGATTTCTCCGACGATCTAGCTCCTAACGCGTATAACTCCGACTCTAAGCTACTCCTCTTTATTCTTTAAGGTTGTGAAGCTCAAAATTTGGTGTTTCAAAGAGGCTAGGGTTCAGCCAAATTTGGGAAAAGCTAGTGGGAGCTTGAGGTAACTTCCAAACTTTCGTATATTGCTTATTCTGGCTGCTGTGGGCAATTTAATCGGTGAAATTTCGCCGGATTGCCATTGGTTTTAAATTTTGGAAATTGAGTTTCCTAAGGGTTATGCTGCCCAATTTTGGTTCAAATGGTAGTTATAACCTAATTTAATAGTGAATAAAGTGGTTATGAGTAGAAATGAACGCGTTTACGGAGCCGAAATCGTAAAACCCCGATTTTCTCCGAAAAGCTCATAAATTTCGGCTAGCTCTAGAAATGGGTCTTAGAGTTGGATTTTCAATGATTTGATGGTTCCATTGAGTTCAGGAGAGAAAATTAGGTGGGGTTACAGTTGGTCACTTTTTCGGAAAAGGCCGAAAAAGCATAATTACGAAAACACCCCTGAAACCCTCGAAGTAGGGCTGCCAAGGGTAAATTTGTAATTTTACATTGAATTTGATAATTCTGAGTCTGGAAATGGATTCCTTGGGCAGAAATATGTTAGGATAACCCAGATTAGAATTTTGGGAAAAGTGCAACCGGATCGGGTACGGCGGGCCCGGGTCGGGTTCCCGGGGGCATTTTTGTAAATTTTCATTATAGACTCATATAACCTCAAGAAACACTATGGAAGTGTCTAAATGGTGCATTTGGAATTGTAGGATTCGATATTTGCCCTGTTCGTGAACAACCCGTGCCAGAGCACGTTCGGTAAGAACCAGGTAGTGACTCCTCTCTTATACTTTGTGTGAAACATTGTATGTATGTTTGTCTTGCATTGAGAATACATTGTGACATTGTGACATTGTGATGCTTTGTGATCGCAGCGAAAGCTGACGCCTAGTGAATACTTTGTGAATACATTGAGATCGCAGCGAAAGCTGACGCTTAGAGTTTACAGCCATGAGTGCTGTCGTTTGTGGTGTGAACCACGTTACATTGTGATGCTGCTAACATAACCTTATATGCTTTGTGTTTATGCACTGTATGAGTGATTTGTTACTACTAGGATTCTCTTGAATCTCATTCTTTCTAATGACTAACATTTCAGACAGGGCTAGTGGCGCTAAAGAGAAGCGGGCAACCCGGAGCGATTAGAACCCCTTCGGGGTATATTTGATTGTAGGGTGTTGGTTATCTCCTTTTGAACTTGGGATTACTGTATATTTTGGAGATGTAAATATTACTATTGATTTTGGTTATGTAATCCCCTAGTGGAGACTTTTAAACCCTCAGATTATACATGTATAGAACCCGGGAGTTGCCGGGGATTTGGTTATACACTCTGATGTGTGTGAATGTAAACTAACTGCGCAGGTAATTATATTCGAATTTTGGAATTGAGACCAGGATAGAGAAGAGTTTTTGAAAGTTTTTGTGAAAACCCTACTATAGTGTAGGAATTTGAAATGAGTTTAAGCTATTCGACGGTCTCTAAACCAATTTAATTATGTGATATCGAATTATAATTACGTTGTTAAAGGCAGGGGGTTACAGCAACTGCAGGTCAACCTTTCCACCAATATTACAGACACGATGAGTTTTTATTTTGAGGTAAAACCCTGTGCAACCCTCATTGTTCTTTGCGGGAGGCAATAATTTGAGAAGCTCATGATGGAGGTTTAGCTGGTCATTTCGGCAGAGATAAAACAGTTGCTCTAGTCAAAGAGAATTTCTACTGGCCAAGACTTGAATAAGATATCAACAGGCACATACAGAGATGCAGAATATGTCATTTGGCCAAAACCAAGGGTGAAAATACGTGATTATACATGCCTTTACCAGTCCCAAAAGCACCATGGGAAGATGTAAGCATGGATTTTATGCTGGGATTACCACGAACTCAGAGGCAGAAAGATTCTGTCATGGTAGTTGTGGATCGATTTTCAAAGATAGCCCATTTTATTCCTTGTCAGAAGACTAATGATGCTGTGCAAGTTACTGAACTGTACTTTAAAGACATTGTTCGTGTCCATGGCATTCCCAAGACTATCACGTCTGATCTTGATGTTAAGTTTCTTAGCCATTTTTGGAGAACTCTCTGGAAAAAAATGGGTACTAAACTTCAATTTAGCAGTGCTAGTCACCCTCAAACTGACGGACAAACTGAAGCCATAAACAAGATTCTTGGCAACCTTCTACGAAGCTTTATTGGAAAGAATTTAAAGCAGTGGGATCTTATCCTTGCTTAGGTTGAATTTGCTTATAACAATTCAATCAACCAAGCCACTAGAAAGTGCCCTTTTGAAGTTGTTTATGGCACTCGACCTCTCAATCCATTCAAGCTAATTCCTTCAGCTAGCAAACAGTATTACAGTGCAGATGCAAACTAAAGGGCTGAAGAAATCAAGAAACTACATTAGCAGGTCCGTGATAGGATCCAGAAGCAAAATTTGAAAATTAAAGCACAAAGGGACAAGCATTGAAGGCAACAAATTTTTAATGTAGGAGATCTGGTTTGGATACATTTGAGGAAAGAACATTTTCCTAAACAGCTAAACGCCAAGTTGTCTCCTCGAGCTGATGGTCCATTCAAGATCGTACAGAAAATCAACAACAACGCCTACAAAGTGGAATTGCCAGGTGCCTACGGTGTTTCAGCCACTTTCAATGTTGCAGATCTATCTCCTTATATTGATGATGTTGATTCTGACTTGAGGACGAGTCCTGTCCAACCCCGGGGGAATGAAACAGAACCACAATCATTCACGTTGAAATAGAGGACATAAACATGACGCATGTAATGACGATAGAAACAGGGAACGACGGCTGGGGGGTTGGTGACTGAGGGAGTTGTTGAGCACACCAATATTGAAACAGAGCATTTCCTTTCCTTATTTTAATAAGAAATGTATTAGTATAAATAGGTGCCATTTTTCATTGTAAAAACACATATGAGTATTGAAAAACACATTTGCGATTGGTTCCTGAACCAAAATTTTCATGACATATTTACTTCTCTACAAGTATTTCTTCTCTATACTTCAAACATTTTGCTGATGTCAAATAGGGGGAGAGAGAGGCAAGAAAAATATGATGCATTCAAATTGTTCATACATATTTTTCTTAAAGGATTTTCCATCATCAAAAAGGGGGAGAATGTTAGATATGAATAGTTTTGATGATGTCAAATATAGATGTCAAGTATTAAGAGCAAAAAGTTTATATGATATACTTATTCTCTATATTGACTAACTACTATATTTAATGTTGTATATCCTGTAGATTATTCATAAACCCAATGGTGGGTTGATGTTATAATGCCTCATATATGGAGAATGATCATCAAGAAGAAAATCAAGAGGCAAGGGATTGAAGAAATAAGAAATTGTAAGATCGAATAGGAATATCAAGATTCAAGATTAGTCAAGCAAAGAAAAAAGAAGATTAAAGATATTCAAGAAGATATCTAGTTGGGTTATGAAGAATAATAATCAATTCAAGAAGATATCTAGTTAGGTTGTGAAGAAAGATCATCAAGTGGCAAAACAAAAAGAAAGAGATTGAAGAAAGAAGAACTTGCAAGATCACATGAGAATATCAAGATTCAAGCTATTAGAAGTGATATCGGAGGTTTCTATGGTCAAACAGAAGTTGGAATGGGTCAATAAGAAGCTAAAATGATGTATATAGAAGTTATGGTACCTCCGAGGATTATGGCTCTGCCTAATTTTGGAGGTGATTCCTCGAGTGGTTACTTGAGTAATCTGCAGAGTTACTTGAAGATTACTCGAGTAACCACTTGAGTAATGGTACCCTGGTTTCATGCGGTAGGACAGAGGTTCGGTATTTTAGACATATCTCTCTAACCACACGTCGGATTGATCAAAAACCGGTGGCATATGAAACTAGACTCCCAAAAAGATGAACTATAGACATCAATATCACAAAAAGGAGTTCAAATGAGAGAGATATGATCTCTTGAAGTTGACATATGAATCATCATCTTTTACAAGAATAAGGTTCGGTATTTTAGACATAACTCTCAAAATACATATCACATTGAGACGAAACCAGTGCCATATGAAAGTAGACTCAAAGATATTTCTAAGGATATATAATTTGTCATATTTCAAGTTATATACTATGATCTATGCCTTCTGAAAGTTGATGCTTATGATTTCAGACTTTGTCTAAATGCAGAAGATATTCTTTGGATCATAACTTTTTGTACAAAATGAGTTTGGAGGTGATTCTTGTTACGTTGGAATGTAGACGATGAGAGATTTCTGATGATATATAATTTGCCATATTTTGAATCAAAATCAAGAATTCACTTGAAGGGCTTACTCGAGTAATCTGCAGTTTTATTTGGAAGCTTACTTGAGTGAGCACTCAAGTAATGCAGTTGGAAATGCTCTCGGCCAAGATTTGAATGATATCACTCCAGGGACCACTCGAGTAATCTATAAATTTATTTAAGAGCCTACTCGAGGGATCACTCGAGTAACCAGAGAAGAAATCTTCCAGTAGTTCTCGGCCAAGAAATGACTCACATCACTCGAGGGACTACTCGAGTAACCAGATAAGAAAAAGAAACATTACTTGAGGGATCACTCAAGTAATAAAGTTGGAAATGCCCTCTGCCAAATTTTGAATGGGATTATTTGAGGGCTCACTCGAGTAATGACCAAGGCTTACTCGAGTGACCACTTGAGTAATGCTTCCCAAGAGAATAGAGCTACGTACTGAAGTTTTCGAAAATCATGGGATTAATTATGAAACTCATTCTTCTTGCTTCCAATCATTCTTACACTTCAATATATTAGTGTTTAATATATGTCTCGAGGAATACAATGAAGAGATGATGTGAAGAGATAAAAGTTGACTTTACGGAAGCGCAGCGTTCACCAACCACAACGGCTAGTTTTCAAAATTGAAGAACAATCAAACAAAGCTACGCCACTCTAACGGATAGGTTGAAATGCTTCCAACGGCTATCACAACTCATTTATAAATATGGGAACATTCGACGAAGAACAACACCAACGAGAAACATATAAAGATCATGAATCATCTACTCCAACCCAACTACTCTCTGTTCTTATCCATTTTCTATATCATGTATATTTAAGAGAGAGATTATTTGCATTGTGCTTCAGTATTCATCTATTCACTTCTGAGAGAGAAGATTGATTGTAATCTTTCATCATCAAAGTTGTATCCTTACGGGGTGAGTAAGGGAGAGTAACTCGGTTGTAACCTTACAGTGTGTAATGGAGAGTAACTCGGTGAGAGATTTGTAAAAGACTTCGCAAGTGCCCGGCTAAACTTGTGGGTTGTAAAGGCTTTTCTTGTGCCTGGATTAAACAAGAAGATAGTGGTTTTGAATATCTCAGGAGGAGCCTGGGGACTGGACGTAGGCCATCGCAGATTGGACCGAACCAGGATAAATCACAGTTTGCATACTCTCTTCCTTAAACTCTTATATTTCCAGCATATATTAACTATTGATTTATGATTCATTACTTTCATATTTATTACTTCCTCTAAGATGCAAAAAGATTTTCAAAGTTCTTAAGATTTTTATCTTACATCCAATTCACCCCCCTCTTGGGTGTCAGCCGGTTCTAACAAAATTCACACTTCACAAAACCCAATCAATGGCCACAATATAGAGATCAAAATGAAGCAAATACTCACATCTTCCTCTTTCCCAAACAAATTCCTTGATTCTTCCTCTTTCCACTTTTTCTTAAGCAACAAAACACCTCCTCTTATAAATCTAAAACCATAGAGATAAAACTCTCATAACTATGAATAAGATTATAGAAGGACATTAGAGTATTAGAGGACCACAAACCAACCAAATCTCACCTCTAGTTTTCTCTTTCTTCTTAGGTTTGGACGTCCATGGCAGCCTTAGAGAGAGAGGATGTGAGATGAAGATGATGAAGTGAGAAATCAGATTTCCTCACTCTTAACCAAAATGAGAGAAAGAGAGAAAGAGAATTTTGAATAAAATACTTAATTGGACTTTTTGACTTAAATTCCATTAAGCCATTGTCATGATCTTAAAGCTTCATCTCCCTTGGGCTCACATAAGCGCACACACTTGATTCCACCCTTTGATCTCTTGCATAAATCAATCTCAACCATTGATCTTGAAGTTACCAATGAGTTTCCTCTTTGGTAATTGACCAATTGGCCTGTAACTTTACCATTTTGCCCCTGATTATGGTAATTCACACTGAATCACCACCAAATACATTTTCTCATTCATTTACACCATACATACGCCCTCCCCCTTATTTTTATTCAATTTTGATGTTAATCAATAATTGAACTCAAATACAAGGTTTCAGCGCTGCTCAGAACACATACGAATCACATTCAAATCTCAAATCGCATCGGATTCTCCAAAAGGGTTATTTATCAATAATCACATCCACTTTTGGAGTCATTAACCCTTAATCGACATTTAGGATCTTGCTAAACTTGGGCTTAGCAATCCACTAATCTCAGGCTTATTCTCTAGCCTCTAGTCTCAAAATTTGGGGTATTACATAAATCCGAGTGATGCATATTTCCTCAGCTTGGTTTAACTGATCACCCGAGTGATAAGGTTAAAACACTCGAGTAATGGTACATGTGTTGAGATTCACTCCCTGATCACTCTCAAATCACTTTAAGTGATTTGATCTTCGAAGAAGATTACTCAAGTGAATTAAATAGTCACTCAAGTGATCCATAAACACTTGCAAATTTATACAAGTGATCTGGAAGTGATGAGAAAGTGATAAACACTCAGTAATGATTTCAAAGTTTTTTCAAATATCAAGTGATCCATTACTTGAATGACTAATTCTGAGCACTCAAGTGAAACTTAATTTTCTCAAAATTTATCACTACTGACTCCTTTAGTAAAATTTAGTATGCCAAAGTTCATATCACTTGAGTGACTGAGCTCAATACTCGAATGATTTAGAATCATTTCAAGTGATTAAGAGACACACTCAAGTGAAGATATCGGAATCCAAAAATCATCGTATCAGGAAATTCAATACATAATCTTTACATCTTGATTTACCTCCTGAATCTTTATATTACTCCTAAATGTTACTAATCTTATTTCCTAGTAAGTTTTAAGAGCTTTAACAGTAGATTAAATGCAAAATCTTGAAGATCAAAAATTCTAATAGAAGCATTAAATTCTTAGTAGAGAAAAGCAATGGAAACATTCTCTTTCGTCAACGGCTACAATTGCTCTCTTACGGGAAAATTTGAATGCTCACAACGATCTTTAAATTACTTCTATCTATAAATACAAAAACATTCAAGACAAAACAACCAAACAACAACATTATTTAATTTGCTCGTTAGGTGCTTTATTTTCACTAGTGAGTTATTCTCTAGTTATTCTCTGAGATACCTTCTATTCTTTAGTTTTTATCTATCTACTCTTTAAGAGAGCTTTAAATACCTTCATTCATTTGTAAAGTGATACTCAAGGTAGTGGGACCTTAAGAAAGGGATCTGACTACAAAGTGTAAAGGGGAGTGAGTGACCGGTAAAGGAACTTGCAGTGTATTGAGGTGCCAAGAACCTACTAAATCTTGGAAGATATAGTGAAAAATCTCAAAGTCGTTATGAAGACTGGACGTAAGTCAAAAAGACTGTGACCGAACCAGTATAAATCTCTGGTGTACACTTCGGTGATATTCTTCTAACTCTAAACTCTATTTTAATTTTAGTCAATTGTTAATTTTAGTTAAATTTTTATAATCACCCAATTCACCCCCCCTTGGGTGAAACACTTGCACTAACAAAGACAATAAGAGAAAGAGGAAGAAGAAAAAGAAAAGAGAGAACATAGGAGGAAGAAAAACCAAAACCTTAGTAAGTTTGTGATCAAACTTCATCTCTACCCTTAGTTCTTGAGTTTAAGGCTTCTTATGGTATCTAAGTCTCTCTTAATATTGTGTTTAGCAAGAGAGAGTTGGAAGCTTAAGGGTTTCAAGAGGAAGACTCATCAAGAAAGCAAACTTAGACGAGGGTAAGTAAAGATTATTGTTATACTTTCTTCTTCATATTCTCTTATTGCACTCTTCAGAGATTAAGCCTCTCCAACAATCTTTAGGCTTGATTTCGTGAATCCAAATGGCGTCTTTGAGGGAGTAGACTACAAAATTGTCAAGTTAGAAATATTTGATGACAGTAACTTTCTGAGATGACACCGGTTTTGCTTGCTAGAAGAAATGGATGATTTGATCCAGGAACTTCACAGAGGAGTCATCTTGAATTCACTTAGTCAATGGTAAGGGAGAGAGATAAGTATCTATTTGCCTTACTTTATTGTATATAGTTCATAGATTCATGAGGTTTATTCATGATCTGGTTTATGCAATTATTTTTCCTTATATTATGTGGTTTATTGCTTGTGGAAACTTGAAATTTTAATCATGATTGAAAGTGATACGAAGTATGATGTATTTTAAATTTACTAAATTGATAATTATCATGAAAAATTCTATGGTTAATTAGATAAGTTGATAATTATCATATGGTGTTCTGATTTTAATTGGAATGATTGATGAAAATGTGTTATAGAATAAATGCATGAATTGAACATGATTTAAATAGTTTCAAACAACTTAACATGCATGTAAATGAATTTATTTTGTTTCATCAATCATAGATAACACTTCTTCCTTGATGGAAAGACTTAGCAATGTCTTGAACATAAAAAAGTAAATCTCTCTTGAGCAAATGGGGAATTATTTTCTCTTAGAAAAGGATTATGGTTAATTATCTATGATACAAAAGGTACCAATACTCATAAGAAGGTACATGTGGTAGAGGAATGATAGTCTCAAAAGACCTCGAAGAAAAGAGGGAAGGATAAAATTATAAATTCTATTTACATGTTTGGATATGGTAATTTTAATAATAGAAAATCAGTCATGAGTTGTTGTTGACATGCTTATAATTTGATTGTTATGATTGTTGTCCTGTTTCTACTCCATTTGATTCTAGTATAAAGTTAGTACCAAATAAAAGTTGTCATGTTAGACAACACAAATATTCAAATACTTTAGAATTCGAATGGAACAATTAATTATAGTTTGGCCTATATTGGTAATCTTTCAATTTTACAAGGATATGTATATGCTAGTTGGATAACTTACATAGAGGATCATTTATCCACAAGTGGATGGTTCTTCACCCTTGGTAGGGATGCTATTTCATGGGGGTAAAAAAACAAACTTGTATAGCAGATTCTGCTATGGACTCTAAGTTTATAACATTGGCTGTAAGTAGTAAGGAAGTGGAATGGTTAAAAAACTTGTTGCTTGAAATTCCTATATAGTCCAAACCAATGGCACCAATATCTATTCATTGTGATAGTCAATCTGCTCTTACAAAGCAAAGACTTATAGTCAAGTTTATAATAGAAAGTCATGACATATTGTCCTAAGACATATCTATGTGAAAGATTTGATTTTGAATGGAGTTATTTCCATTAGTTATATAAGATCTGAATTGAATCTTACAAATCCTTTGACGAAAGGTCTGACAAGGGATTTGGTGTTAAAAATATCAAAAAAGATGGGATTAAAGCCCTATAAACTTTGATTACCAATAGTTGAAACCCAACTCACACTTGACCATCATATCAAGTCTTTGTTAGATCAAGCGTTTCACCCAAGAGGGGGGGTGAATTGGGTGATACTAAAATTTCTTTCGAAAATATAAAACTTTGACAAAAGAATTAAAACAGTAATGAGTAAGGAGAAATATCACCGAAGTGTACACCGGGATTTATACTGGTTCGGTCACAACCACTTTGACCTACGTCTAGTCCTCAGAGCTTCTCTGAGAATTTCACTATAGCTTCCAAGATTCAGTGGGTTCTTGGCACCTCAGTACAAGCAAGTTCCTTACACCTGGACACTCGCTCCCCCTTACAGATTGTAATCCAATCCCAACTCAAGGTTCCACAACCTTAAGTTATCTCAATAACAAATATTGAGTTTGAATGAAATATCTCTCTTACAGAGTAAATGATAATCACTGAAGCATAGAAATACAATTTCAACGTGAAAATAGAGCAATGAACTTAATGATACATTCGTATGTGTGCTTAGTTGTTCTTCTCTGTTTGAAGGTTCCCATATATATAGGTATGTTGTTGATGACCGTTGGAACACTTCCTTTCGTCCGTTGGTGAGTGCGCAGCCACTATTGACTTTTCAAGTTTTTGAAAAATATACGTTGGCGGTGGTTGGCATTTGAACGTTTGTTTTGACTTTCATCTCTTGATATGATTTCTTCATTGTTTCTCTGCAAATAGACTAAGAATACTAATACAATGAAAGGTTAATCATATAGGAAACAATATAATAAAAGTTTGAATGATTTCTAAATTTCTGGGTATGCTTACTCGAGTAGCTCCTCGAGTAACCCTTGAAGTTTACTCGAGTAGCTCCTCGAGTAACATCGTGAAATCATTGTTCATTTGGAATTCAATGAAGAGTAACAAGATTACTCGGGTAGTGCATGGAGTAAACTAAATTTCAAACCTTTTAGAATAGTTATTTACTCGGGTAGCTACTCGAGTAAAGCTTTTGTAACTTCATAGATTACTGGGGTAACACCTCGAGTAACTCTTCAGAAAACTTTTGATTACTCGATGCTCTACTCCAGTAATGTTGGCAGGATTTCAAGGCCGAGAGCAATTACCTCATTACTCGAGTAGGGACTCGGGTAATGCATTCATTTTTGCATAGGTTACTCGGGTAGCTCCTCGAGTAACTGAGACTTCTGAACATGATTTACTCTGGTAATGACTTGAAGTTTACTTTGAAAACTTTTGCATATACTGGGGTACATACTCGAGGAATCCACTTAAAATAAACCATGAAAAACTTGTCTAATGGAGTAAGTACTCGAGGAAAATGGAAAAGAAAGATCAAGTTAATCGGGTACTAACCTCAAGTTTTCACTCACCTTAATGCATTACTCGAGTAGCTCCTCGAGTAACATTGGCAGTGGTATAAAGTGCCGAGAGCTTGACATTTTCAAATACACGGTTACTCGAGTAGCTCCTCGAGTATCATGGAAAACTTGAAGGCAACTGGAAGTTTCTGACCTGGTTACTCGAGTAGCTCCTCGAGTAACATTAGCAGTGGTACAAAATGCCGAGAGGTCCATCTTTTAGAAAACACAGGTACTCGAGTAGCTCCTCGAGTATCATGGGGAAAACTTGAAGTCAACTGGAAGTTTTCACATGGTTACTCGAGTAGCTTCTCGAGTAACATTAGCAGGCCGAGAGCAACCTTAAAATTTTACCTGGTTACTCGAGTAGCGCCTCGAGTAATGGTGGCAGGTAACTGGAAGTTTTGCTTGGTTACTTCAAGTTTTGGCTCATTACTCGAGTAGCGCCTCGAGTAATGCTTTAGAAGATTTGCTTCTGATCAAGTTCCTCAGCATTTTCTCTTGCCCAATCTTCACTACTTCCATGCTTACCTCAAGTAAAGCTTATTCCTGTCATTACTTAGTTCAAGCTTGATTATTAACCATTTCCTTTTCAAACCATTCCTTTGTTATCATCAAAACATGAGATCTAACATTCTCCCCCTTTTTGATGATGACAAAACTTGGTGATTTTGAACATGGTTTTTCAAATTGAATTCTTAATTAATTATTTCTTATTAAGGTTGAATATACCTTGCATACATAACAACTTCATTAGTCCAAACATGTATCATAATTCAAAATTTAAATGAAACCAAATGAAGTCATAATTTAAACACACTTGCATTAAACTTTAAGAATTTCAAATTACAAGTTAAGTTCAAGAAAACTAATAACAAAATGCACCCTAGAGCCCATATACAACCAAATCCCCCAAAATAAGCTAGGACACATCCACAAAATCACTCTCAAGCTCTTCTCCCCCTTTTTGGCTTCATCAATCAAGTGGAGGGCTAGGAGGCTTGGCCATGGAAATTGGTGTTGCTGGAAGGACCATAGAATCATTTGATTCTAAAGAATCAAATGAGCTAGAGGGTACTGGATCAGGCAGATGAAGTGGAGGGATATGGATATCATCGCCGGGAAGAGAAGGTTGGAAGACAACCATAGTAGAGGTTTCTCCTTCCGGGGTGGTCTGAATCTCAGGTGAAATCTCAACCTCAGGTGTATGCTTTTCAGGTGATGAAGAGGGAGATATCTCCTCAGTGTGAGTAGGAGAGGGAATTGGTTTAGAGGTAGTTTCAGGCTGTGGCTTTTGAGGTGAATCATCGATGATAATATGTGTGGTTTCGTGGGTATCAGGATCATCCACTGTGAATAAAACATCTTTCTCTTGGGGCTCAAGTGGATCAGAAACCAGAGGGGTAGATGGTTCATCCTCAGGAATGGGAATGTCTGAAGGAGGGTCTACTGAAGGTGGTGGTGGTGGTGCAGATGAGGAAGGACCGGCAGAAGGTCCAGGACCCAAGGAATCCAAACGTGCTAGAATCAATCTCAAGGTTTCTCCCTGGGCACGTTGCTCTGCTAGCAACTCCTCATGTCTCCTATCCATTCTCTCAACCAACTCCTCATGCCTTTTATCAATTTTCTCAACCAGTTCTCCCATCTTGAAGTTGGTATTGGTAATTAGCTCAGCATTTGTATTGGCTATGTCCACATGGAAACCTCTGAGTATGTTCTCCATGAAGTGCTGGAGAGTGGCATTCAGGAAAGATGGTGAAGATGTGGTAGCAGCTGGAGCCGATGATTGAGTGTCATCCATCCTACTGGTCTCTGCCTCAGTAGCCTTTCGCTTCTTCTTGGACCCAGACTCCAGTGGGCCTTTAAAAGGAATGTCGATGTTTAGTTTACCAATCTGGTTCCTCCCCACTGGGGTCATCCTCTCAATTGGCTCCTTACTATCCAAGTACCATATTTTGTTCTCTTTCAGGATAAGACACACAATTTGGGGATATGGCATTGGAGTAGTTCCTTTTCCATCCACCTTATACCTTTTCATCTCTGAGAATATATACTCTCCCAGATCCTTTTGCTCTTTCAAGAGGAGTGAAGCAAACCATCTATAGTCCCTATCCGAGAAGTGGGTATAGTTGTTGGCTTTGTTTACTAGGGACCTAGAGTAAATGTACCAAAGGACCCTATGGTGATCACACATATCACTCGGTTTAAAGTTTAGGGGGCCAACTAACTCACCGGGCTTTAGGATAGTAAAAATTTGATTGGGCTCAAGCTCAGAATATATATCATCAGGGGGGTTCTCTATTCCTAACCACAGGTTAATTTTGGAAGGTGAAATCAAAATCTTTTGACCTCTCACAGTTGTGGTCATTTCTTCCTCTACTGAAGTTCAATTAGGTTCATCTATTATTTCTAGGTTGCAATAAAAATGAGTGATTACCTTTGTGCAAAAAGGTAATCTAATGGACAACCAAGGCATAAAAGGCTCTAGATAAGGACTAAGATCGTGCTTCAATACCTCTTGAAGTAGCCTGAGATCCACATAGTGTGTCTTACACACTTTTCTTCTGGAGAATTGTCAGGTACTTGGGAGACTCCACCAGTTTCCCCACATTGAATCCCTTTGGAGGAGTAGTGATCTCTGCCTCTGGAATCTTGGATTTCTTGGATGATTGACCCTTCTCCATTTGGTCAATGATCTCAGCCATTGCTTTAGCCACATTTTTGTCATATTTTGGCTTCTTGATAGGCTTTGGAGTGAATGAGGGTGTAGAGGAATCAGAATGAGAAGGTGAGAGAGTTTTGACACCTTTGCTTCTTCCAGTAGATGTGCTCTTTTTAGACTGAGCCCTAGTTACAATAGGCTCTTTGATCACCACACCTTTGGTTTTAGGTTGTGGTTGAGGTTTAAGAGGAGTTTTGGCTTTTGGTCTTGGGATTAGCTTTCTTCTCTTTGTTGGAGGAGGAGAAAGAAGATCAGGGTTTTGTTGTGAATCAGAGGAATCAGTGAAGTTGAGATTCTTGGTTCTAACCATTTTGAAACACAGAAAATCAAAAATCTTAGAAAAACAGGGTAACTGTCGCGAGTTTAGGGCAGAAGAATTTTGAACAAAAATAGGAAGTTTTTGGACTTGAAATCAGTTGGGTTTTGACGGAAATGGGGTAAGGAATCGATTGGGAAAAGTTTTTGAAAGGGTGTATAGTGATTTACTCGAGGAGATTTTGTGGAAATGACCAAGTTTGCGCAAGATAAAGACCTAAATCCTGACTTTACTCGAGGCCTTACTCGAGTAACATTCAAGTTTACTCGAGGCCTTCCTCGAGTGTTCATGCAGAAAAATTCAAAAATAATTCATTTAAATTGCGTACCTGGCATGAATAATATAGTAATTATCCATGGATGTTCCCTCGATCATTCATAGTCCATTTGATTCAGATTTTGAGTCATTATTCAACACTTTGAGAATCTGAACTCCGACATTACTCGAGGCCTTCCTCGAGTAAGCTTCAAGTTTACTCGAGGCCTGCCTCGAGTAAATAGCTTCTCAACTTCTGACTCTTCATTTCTTTGAAATCTGAACCGTTACATTTGAAAATCAAGTAACTTGATCCGTTACTTCCAGTTTTGGGGGCCATTACTCGAGTACATACTCGAGTAAAGTGCTTCTTTACTTCAAGTTGCTCCTCGGGTATTGTTTTTCTGTTAACCATTACTTCAAGTTGGTACTCCAGTAAATGTGTCCTCTGATTATCTCTGTTTTTGTTTCCCAAAACAGAGTTTCTTTCTTCCTGCAAAACACATTTCTACATACTCTGATGCTTAAGTTAGTGATCATCAAAACATTATCAAATGACTTCATCTAATATTATGAAATGCTGAAAATACTTATAACTCATTGGGATTTACCATTCCCAATTCTCTTCTAATGAATAGAAATTGATCTTTTGCAAGGGGTTTTGTGAAGATATCAGCTAGTTGAAGATGAGTAGGAATGAATATCACTTTCACATCCTTCTTTTGAACATGATCTCTAATGAAGTGATGCCTGACATCGATATGCTTGGTTCTAGAGTGTTGAACTGGATTCTTTGCCAAGCTTATCGTACTTGTATTATCACAATAGATTGGTATTTCTTTGAGGTAAATACCAAGATCTTGTAATTGTTGTTTTAACCATATCACTTGTGCACAACAACTTGAGACTGCAACATATTCGGCTTCTGTTGACGAAAGAGACACTGTATTTTGTTTCTTGCTGAACCACGAGACAAGAGATCCTCCAAGAAATTGTCCTTGTCCACTGGTGCTCTTTCTGTCTGTCTTGTATCCTCCATGATCAGAATCTGAATAAGCGATTAAATATTCACTTCTTCCTTTGGGATACCAAAGACCCAATTCTGGTGTGTTAGCAAGGTATCTAAAGATTCGTTTGACCGTTTCAGCATGTGATTCCTTTGGCGCTGATTGATATCTTGCACATATGCCAACACTAAATTGGATGTCTGGTCTACTTGCCGTGAGATAGAGTAATGATCCAATCATTCCTCTATATTTTGTGATATTGTAGTCTTTCCCTTTGACATCAGCATCAAGCAACGTTGTTGAGCTCATAGGCGTGTCTGAGCCATTAGCTTCATCCATTCCATACTTCTTCAAAAGCTCTTTTAAGTACTTTGTTTGAGATATGAAGATTCCATTCTTTCTTTGTTTGATTTGCAAACCAAGAAAGAAATTCAATTCTCCTATCATTGACATCTCAAACTCTCCCTGCATAATCTCAGAAAATTCTTTACACAGAGATTCATTAGTAGCACCGAAAACAATATTATCAACATATATTTGAACAATTAAAATATCATCACTTTTTCGATTTATAAATAATGTTGTATCAACTTTTCCCCGTACAAAACCTTGATCAATGAGAAACTTACTAAGCCTTTCATACCAGGCTCTAGGAGCTTGTTTTAAACCATATAAAGCCTTTTTCAGTTTGAAAACATGGTCAGGTTTAGTAACATCCTCAAAACCTGGAGGTTGTTCTACATACACTTCTTCCATGATGTAACCATTTAGAAAAGCACTCTTAACATCCATTTGATAGAGTTTGAATCCTTTGATGCATGCAAAGGCTAAGAGTACACGTATAGCTTCCAATCTAGCCACTGGAGCATACGTTTCCTCATAATCAATTCCTTCTTCCTGATTATAGCCTTTGGCCACCAATCTTGCCTTGTTTCTGACAATAATTGCAGATTCATCGAGTTTGTTTTTGAATACCCATTTAGTACCAATGATCGTATGATCTTTGGGTCGGGGTACCAAATCCCAACCTTGATTTCTTTCAAATTGATTTAGTTCTTCTTGCATTGCTATGACCCAATCATTGTCTGATAGGGCTTCATCAATGTTAGAAGGTTCAATCTCAGAAATAAATGCAGAAAAGCTTACTTCATTGAAAACTCTATTTCTGGTTTTGATCCCTTCATTCACATCTCCTATGACTTGATCTAAGGGATGACTTCTATTGTATTTCCAGGCTTTAGGTTGACCTAGAGATTGCTCTTCTTCCTTAGTTTCATCAACCTCTGGAATAAGAGACTTAGAAATAGTTTGACCGTTTTCTTGATTTAAAACAACTTCCTGTTCTTCATCAATGGTTTTGTCAAAGGATTCAAATTCATCAAATACAACATGAATTGATTCTTCAACAACACAAGTTCTTTTATTGAAAATTCTATATGCTTTACTTCGGTTAGAATATCCTAGGAAAATTCCTTCATCAGTTTTAGAATCAAATTTTCCTAAGTTATCTTTACCATTGTTATGAATGAAACACTTACAACCAAAGATGTGTAGATGAGCAATGTTTGGCTTTCTTCCTTTGTATAGTTCATATGATGTCTTTCCAAGTTTTGTTCTGATATATGCTCTGTTTGAAACATAGCATGCTATACTCATAGCATCAGCCCAAAACACTTGAGACACATTCTTTTCATTTAGTAATGCTCTAGCCATCTTTGTGAGCACTCTATTCTTACGTTCCACAACTCCATTTTGTTGAGGCGTCCTTGGAGTAGAGAAATTGTGATCAATGCCATTAGTATCACAGTACTCTTCAAAGGCTTGATTTTCAAATTCTCCACCATGATCAGTCCTAATACCTGCAATAGACATACCTTTCTCATTTTGCACTTTCTTGGCAAAAACAATAAATTCTTCAAAGGTTTCATCATTTGATGATAGAAAAATAACCCATGTAAATCTAGAGAAATCATCAACAATGACCAATGAATATAGATTGCCACCAAGACTCTTTACTCTTGCTGGATTTACCAAATCCATATGCAACAATTGTAATGGTCTATTTGTTGAAATTTCATTTTTCAATTTAAAAGATGATTTAGTTTGTTTACCCTTTTGACATGCATCACAAATCAAATCATTTTTGAAATTTACTTTGGGTAAACCAAGGACTAAATCCTTTTTGAGTAATTTGCCTAGTTGATGCATATTGACATGAGCCAATCTTTTATGCCATAGCCAACTTTCATCGACATTACTCAGAAAACAGTTTTCAGATTCATTTCTACTAATATCTAAGGTATAGCAGTTACCTTCCCTTTTTGCTCTAAGCTTAGCCTTGATATTCTTCTTATCAAGTAGTAAGTCTTTCTTGTTGACAATTAGACATTCCTCTGAATCAAATATTATCCAGTTGTCTTTATCTGCACTTTGACTTACGCTCAGCAAATTATGACACAAGCCCTCAACGTAATATACATCTTTGATTTGTATGCCTTTGTCATTTTTTGATTTCACCAATTCCTGCTATTTTTCCGGATTGATTTCCTCCAAATTTTACCTTTCCTCCTTCCTTAGGTTGCAATGTGGTAAAACTTTCGAAATCTCCGGTCATATGTCTAGAGCATCCACTGTCTATGAACCACTTGTTATTTTTGGATGCTTTAAGACATACCTGCAATCAAATGACTAAGTCTTAGGTACCCACTTCTTTTTGGGTCCTTTTGGGTTAGTATAAATGATTTTCTGAACATATGTGCCTTTAGGTACCCATTTGTAGGTTCCTATTGTTCTTTTCTTCTTATGAATGCATGAAGAAGTATGATGTCCTTTTCTATTACAGTAGTTACAAAATGCAAAAGGATTTGATGTATGCACAGAATGCTGAAAATAATTTAAGTAAGATTTACCTCCTGCTTTCTTTCTACCTTTCCTTTTATCTAACTTTGGATCATATCCAATTCCAGATCGATCATTTACAAATCGTTGAGCTTTCAAAATAACATTTAACATCTCACTTCCTTGTGTAAATTTTTCAAGAGTTTTTGTGAGATCAATGTTTTTCTTTTTCAGAGATAAATAGTTTTCACAATCCTTTTCTTTAGTTTCAAGAGCTTTGTTTTTCTTTTTAACAACAATCAATTCTTTAACTACTTTGATGAATTCAGAATGTAAAGCATTATATTCGGAAAGTAATTCATCATAGGTAGGTTCAGAATCATTTACCTCTTCTTCTGTTTCTTCTTGAGCAACAAGACATATATTAGTTACCTCTTCCTCATCGCTTTCTTCGTCTGAGGAGTTGTCACCCCATATAGCAGATACAAAGGCTTTCTTTTTGTTGAAGAATTTACCTTTTCTCCTTTCTTTGCTCTTTTGATTCAAATCTGGACATTCTGACTTGATATGTCCTGGTTTTCCACATTCATAGCAAATTATATGATCTTTGCTACTATTTCCTCCTTTCTGAAAATGTTTGAATCCTTGACCTTTCTTGTAGAACTTTCTGAATCGTTTTATGATTAGACCTATTTCGTCATCGTCGAACTCTTCATCCTCATCCTGATTTTCTTCTTTTGCTTTTAGAGCTAGACCTTTCTTTTTCTTGTCGCCAATGTCATCTAGTTCTCTTTTGAATTTTAATTTGCTTTCATATTCAGAAAGACTTCCAAATAGAGAAGCAACTGATCTCATTGATTCTCCTTTTGCTTCTTCTATTGCAGTAACTTTTGCTTCCCATTCTTTAGAAAGAATATTCAAAATCTTTCGTACTTGGGTGTGCTGATCATAGACTTTTCCAAGAGCTGCAAGTTGATTAACAAGATGAGTATATCTAAGTTCGAATTCAGAAATTGACTCACCTGATTTCATTTGAAGTAAATCGAATTCGGTGACCAAGGTGTTGATTCGATTCTCCTTTATTCCCGAAGTTCCTTCATGAGCTATTTCCAGAGCTTCCCACATTTCCTTTGCTGTTGGAAGTGTGCAAGTTCTGAAGTATTCATTTTGACTCAATGAGCCTTGTAACATCAGAATTGCCTTGCTGTTGAGAGTGATAAGTTTCTTGTCATTCTCATCATATTCCGCTGGCGTCTTTAGAATTTTCTGAGAATCTACAATCTTTGTAGGTTGATAATTTCCACTCTCAATTACATCCCATAGCCCATATTCAGTAGCCATCACGAACACTCTGAATTTTGCCTTCCAGAAAGAAAAGTGTTCTCCATTGAAACCGGGAGGTCTAGTGATGGATGCTCCGTCGGGAAGAATTCCTTCACCCATGCTTGCCATTGGATCCTTCTTAGGTTGTTATACCTTAACAAGAAGACCTACTCTCTGATACCAAATGTTAGATCAAGTGTTTCACCCAAGAGGGGGGGTGAATTGGGTGATACTAAAATTTCTTTCGAAAATATAAAACTTTGACAAAAGAATTAAAACAGTAATGAGTAAGGAGAAATATCACCAAAGTGTACACCGGGATTTATA
Organism: Inga oerstediana; assembly: GCA_963210345.1. Classification (NCBI taxonomy): domain Eukaryota; kingdom Viridiplantae; phylum Streptophyta; class Magnoliopsida; order Fabales; family Fabaceae; genus Inga; species Inga oerstediana. Next base: position 60,979,456 of record OY723401.1, on the reverse strand, counting down.
CTGGTTCGGTCACAACCACTTTGACCTACGTCCAGTCCTCAGAGCTTCTCTGAGAATTTCACTATAGCTTCCAAGATTCAGTGGGTTCTTGGCACCTCAGTACAAGCAAGTTCCTTACACCTGGACACTCGCTCCCCCTTACAGATTGTAATCCAATCCCAACTCAAGGTTCCACAACCTTAAGTTATCTCAATAACAAATATTGAGTTTGAATGAAATATCTCTCTTACAGAGTAAATGATAATCACTGAAGCATAGAAATACAATTTCAACGTGAAAACAGAGCAATGAACTTAATGATACATTCGTATGTGTGCTTAGTTGTTCTTCTCTGTTTGAAGGTTCCTATATATATAGGTATGTTGTTGATGACCGTTGGAACACTTCCTTTCGTCCGTTGGTGAGTGCGCAGCGACTATTGACTTTTCAAGTTTTTGAAAAATATCCGTTGGCGGTGGTTAGCATTTGAACGTTTGTTTTGACTTTCATCTCTTGATATGATTTCTTCATTGTTTCTCTGCAAATAGACTAAGAATACTAATACAATGAAAGGTTAATCATATAGGAAACAATATAATGAAAGTTTGAATGATTTCTAAATTTCTGGGTATGCTTACTCGAGTAGCTCCTCGAGTAACCCTTGAAGTTTACTCGAGTAGCTCCTCGAGTAACATCGTGAAATCATTGTTCATTTGGAATTCAATGAAGAGTAACAAGATTACTCGGGTAGTGCATGGAGTAAACTAAATTTCAAACCTTTTAGAATAGTTATTTACTCGGGTAGCTACTCGAGTAAAGCTTTTGTAACTTCATAGATTACTGGGGTAACACCTCGAGTAACTCTTCAAAAAACTTTTGATTACTCGATGCTCTACTCCAGTAATGTTGGCAGGATTTCAAGGCCGAGAGCAATTACCTCATTACTCGAGTAGGGACTCGGGTAATGCATTCATTTTTGCATAGGTTACTCGGGTAGCTCCTCGAGTAACTGAGACTTCTGAACATGATTTACTCTGGTAATGACTTGAAGTTTACTTTGAAAACTTTTGCATATACTGGGGTACATACTCGAGGAATCCACTTAAAATAAACCATGAAAAACTTGTCTAATGGAGTAAGTACTCGAGGAAAATGGAAAAGAAAGATCAAGTTAATCGGGTACTAACCTCAAGTTTTCAATCACCTTAATGCATTACTCGAGTAGCTCCTCGAGTAATATTGGCAGTGGTATAAAGTGCCGAGAGCTTGACATTTTCAAATACACGGTTACTCGATTAGCTCCTCGAGTATCATGGAAAACTTGAAGGCAACTGGAAGTTTCTGACCTGGTTACTCTAGTAGCTCCTCGAGTAACATTAGCAGTGGTACAAAATGCCGAGAGGTCCATCTTTTAGAAAACACAGGTACTCGAGTAGCTCCTCGAGTATCATGGGGAAAACTTGAAGTCAACTGGAAGTTTTCACACGGTTACTCGAGTAGCTTCTCGAGTAACATTAGCAGGCCGAGAGCAACCTTAAAATTTTACCTGGTTACTCGAGTAGCGCCTCGAGTAATGGTGGCAGGTAACTGGAAGTTTTGCTTGGTTACTTCAAGTTTTGGCTCATTACTCGAGTAGCGCCTTGAGTAATGCTTTAGAAGATTTGCTTCTGATCAAGTTCCTCAGCATTTTCTCTTGCCCAATCTTCACTACTTCCATGCTTACCTCAAGTAAAGCTTATTCCTGTCATTACTTAGTTCAAGCTTGATTATTAACTATTTCCTTTTCAAACCATTCCTTTGTTATCATCAAAACATGATATCTAACAGTCTTGAGTTCAATGGTGAAAGTATTCTATCAGAGTGATTACAAGTACTTGACTTTTAATACATCCCAAGTCATAAAGTACTTGGTAAACATGAGACTAGAAGGGGGTAGGTTAAGCCTCAAATTGGCTCTCAATGGACCTACAAGCATATATTTGTTGTAGCATTTATCATGGTGATACTCTTGATGGAGTTTACTTATATGAGAATGAAGTGAGGCCGCTTCTAAGAGTCCAAGGGCTTGACTCTGAAAAGTCCTCATGAAAAGGTTATGGACATAAGGCCACGAATAAATGTGTCATTTAAAGTGGCATACAATGGCCCAAGATCTCATGTGTAATTCATGCACACTTGTTTGTATAGGATAATTGGTTCATTTTTTTTCTTTTTATTCTTTTATTCTTTTTGTTTTTTTCATAATTTTTTTCTTTTTTTTTCTTTTTGAATAAAACTCTGCAACTCTAAAATTGATGTTATATACACCCCCACACTTGTTAAAAGCCCATTTCACAAGAATTTCAAATGCTCCGCTAATCTTTCGAATTAAGTAAAAGCATTTGATATATCATGAAAGCACATATTAATGGGTTTAGAATAAAGAAACAGTCAATTAGACTCAAAAAGGCTTAACAACAATATAATTGCAAGGTTGGCTATTTGGCTCTAGCTAAAGAAAATGAATGCCTTTATCATTTTTGAATGTGCATGTGAGATGTAATTTCAACTAGATTTAATCAAGTTCTAGAGTGACAACTTAATAGGTGAATATCACACACAAGAGAAATAAGCATTATAGGCTCAAAAACTCACGGTTAGGGGTTTTTCAAACTCAGCTCATTCAATCTCAAAATTCATCACCACTTGCAACAATCAGTTGTTCATTCATGCTATAAAATCTCTAATTCAATTGATCCATTCTTAAAACTTATATACTTCTTAAAATCATTACAAAGCACCTAAACAAGATTTTTTTTACCCTCTGTTTTATTTTTTGCTTTTAATCCTTTTTTTTTAAGAAAAGAACAAAAAAACCTGCAACTAATAAAATGCAACTAATGAAATACATCTTAAGAGTTAATAATAACTCTTTACTCTACCATTTTTTCACACCCCATGCATCTAATGGTTTTTACTAACTAACTAATTTTTTTTACTCCTCCCCCAACCTAAATTAGATATTGTCCTCAATGTCTTCTAGAGCTTAGAAAAAGTTCTTTTTAAACACAATAAAAATAAACACACAATAAACCAAGATGCTAAAAGTAAAACCAAAAGATTAATAAGAGTTACAATTGAAGAGTAGTATCTGGATTCTTCTTCTGAATGCTATCTAAACATTGCCCACCTACTTGCTTGACTAATAGATCTAGGTGAGGTTCATAGATTTGCAATTGATCGAGCAGCTGATCAGCAATTAATGCAGAAATTATGGAATGGTGAGTCGCTTGGGGTATAAATCTTGTTTCCACAACATGATAAAAAAAACAACAGATCATCATAAAAACCATTAACATTTGACAATCCTAATGGCTTTTTGTGAAAGTTTAACTTAGCCTAATATGCAATGCTAGATATGCCATCCAACATCTCCAAACCACCGGGTAGAGCAATGAAAGCTTGAGTATGGTATAACATTCTTCCCATTCATTCAAGCAAGCTTGAAACCTGTAACTCTTGTCCTAAGGAAAAGGTGTGATCTTCCAACTCCTTCACCCTTACACTTAAACCGTTGCTTCCATTCATGGACGCAGAAATGACCACACTTCCCCTTATGCCTTGGATACCTCCCTGTATAAAAAATTGATCCTTCTGTCAGCTAATGCAATTCCAAGTTCTTTTGCTGCAGTTACAAACTCTCCATTCTTGCCCAAATTAGTTTCACAAAAAATGCAGATACATGTTTGTATGATACTCTTTTTCTCTTTCTTTATCTCGGACCATTTGTGTTCACAAGTAGAAGAATGCATATTTACAAGTGAAGAGTACATATATCTAACACTAAAATAGCTACAACAAAATAATACAAATCACACATTTTTTAAAGAAGTTTGAAAAAAAAAAATTCGACACAAATGACCTATGGGTCATTGTGTGAAGAAATTAAACAAAAAGAGGAAAGAAAGTCAAAAGTTACTGAAAAGATAAAACATATTAGACAAAACTGCTGAAAAGATAAGACAGATTAGACAAAAGCATGATTACATACAGTTGTTGTGATTTTGGCTCATATCTTCCTCTGGTTTTTTGTCCAGTAACAGCTTAAACACTTTCTATGAATCGAGGATTTGCTTCCCATCCAGTTTTCTTATAAACTGACAAATAGGGTCTTTTAACATCAGATTCCTAAGACAGTAGCATTCCTTTTCTCTGTTGAATATGTCCACTAAATCGAGAAGAATACGATGAACATCACACTCGGATGCATCTCAAGAATTTGAATGATATCATCCAGTGACTCCTTACTCAGTCCATCCTTTATGAATTTAATTTTATCTTCTTGATTTATAGAAACCATACCTTTGTTCCTACAACACTGATCACATATCCACCTTGCACATTTATGGCAGACATTCATTTTTTTAGCTCTTCTCTTTTTAGAGTAAGAACTTCTTCCTATTCTTGGTAAAGGTTTAATAAATGATTTATGAATCTCACCTGCTAAATGTACCTTAGCTTCAATAATCCAGCGTACGTCCACAGGAAGGCCCAAACATTTGAATATCTTCATCCTTTCAAGTTGACTATTATAAATCTTCCTGAGCACATCTTTGGGAAGAGTGGGGACCTGTTCTTAAGCTTTACAAGAGATTCTTTCATTGTAACTTAAAATGAAACTAGTGAAAACTAAAATCTCAATGCAATGTAGTCTGTTTCAGTGAGTAGGAAAGAAAAATGAGAGAGTAGGAAAGAAGTTTTGGGTTTTCTCCCAAATAGTCTCCCTTCTTTAACGTCTTTAGATAGACAAAGACCAAACCAATTTTTTTAATATATATTTTTATTTTTTTTCATTTTTTTAATTTGTAGCTACCAAAGTGAAATACATCATGAGGGGCTATCAAAAATCCTGCAAAATCACAACTGAAACATCAAACCAAACCTTGGGTTGCCTCCCAATTAGCGCTAAATTTATAGTCTTAAGCTAGACTTCCCAAAACAAACCACTAATCAAAAGTATCAAACACCAGGATTACCTTGTCTTTATTTCTTTTCAAGCAGTAGGGGTTCAAACACAACAAATGATCATTCAAGGTAATTAACATCTTCAATCATAGACAATTTTAGAGTACAATTATTTACTGAATTCAAATAAAGCACAACATGCATACATTTGGTAACAAATTTAGGAGTGTCCCAAAATTTAGAGCATCCCACAAAATCAACTTGACTCTCATCAGTAAGAGTCAACACTTCAATAGGAGAAACATGAACAATAGCTTTTGGAACATCCACATTAATTTCAACATCAAAATGACAAGAATTAGGTTCCACAACTGGATCCTCTCCTATATTACACCCATTATCCTCTACAAAAATGATTTCAAGTTCTTTATCACATTCCACAAGAGCCAAAATTTCATTCAATTCCACATCCTCAACTTCCTCACAAAAATCATCACAAGAAGTGGTCATCATGCCTAAAGAATTATCTTGCCTCATAGTCTCAAGTGACAAAATAATTTGACTCATATATATTCCAATATTCTAAACACTTGACTCAACTCTAGTGGCAAGTTACTTTTTTCTTTGTTCATTCCGCAAACTCCTCATATAATCTTTCTAAATCAGATTTTTCCTTATACTCAAGATTGTATTCTTCACTATGTGGATAAGAGTAGAAAGGACGATTAGGACAATACCTAACATATGGATCCAAAAACTCTTATTGCTCTAAAATTTCACTAGGATAAAAAGAATGATCAAAACAAGTTTGGTTCATAGTGAAATAGTCTCTCATATGAATACATTCATATTTCATATGCAAATTATGGTTTTAATTATAGGGTCTACACACATGTATCTCCTTCCAGTCTCAACATACATATTGAAATCATTCAAAAGATGGCTAATCAAATGAAAGCATTAAGAACAATAATTAAAATTCAATCATGAAGGAGAAATTAAAACTAAATTTAATAAGTTAAGATTCAATCTGTCATTAGTAAGCTACATCATCACCCTAGGAAAATAAAAATTTAGCTCATTATGAAATTAAAAAAAATAAAAATAAATTAACATTGCATAAAACTTGAATATTAAATTCTAAAACATAAATATTGTAACATCCCAAATTTTATTCACCAAGAGCATATTGTGATTATTTTATATATTCAATAAAATGGTGAACATTTAAGACCAAAGGAATTAAATATTTAAAATTGAAAGGTGAATAGTGTTTTTAGTGAAATCGCCTGCAAGGTAGTGAGTTTGTCATATGGTTTTGGAAGACCAAATGAAGAGAAAAAATTATGAAATTTTTCAGAGTGAAAGTAAACATCCTAAGCTTTAATTTGATAGGACATATGAATCAATTGAAGCTATATATAAAGAGTTAAGAATTTTTGAAGTTAGCCCAGAAAATCTGGAAAGTCTCTGGAGTGGCGGTCAAAGAAATACAATCTGGAAATGATATGCTACCAACTAGCTAAATTCCATATTTTTCTTGAAACTAGACTCAATAAGGGTTCCATAGCCTTTGGAATAGCTCCTAAACGATGTCTACAAAATTAGTTATGAATTTTCAAAGATTGGTGAAAATTATGCTCAGATTTTCTATTTGTGCGAAAATTGAAGAAATAAATTAATCTTCCTTTTTCTCTTAATTATTTTAGAAATTAAGGGATGAAGTAGGAGAAGACAAGTGTCACTTCCGTCGGCTACAGTAACTTTCGTATTATTTATATATATATATATATTTATTTATTTATTTAAAAAAATAATATTTATTCCAAAAAATATTATTTATTTATCAATTACACCCAAATTTATTATATTAAACTCAAATATTGTCCACAAAATTATCATATGAGAGAAAATAAATATGTAAATATTTTACTTATCAAAACTCATTAGGCGTATTTTACAAACAACTCAATTATCTAGCAGTAGACATTTAGTTGCTTTGGAGGTTTGTTATTTATGTGGATGTGATAATGAGGCTTTAGCACATTTATTCTTATATTGTCCTTTTTCCAAAGCTTGTTGGTTGGAAGTATTGCAGGATTTAGAATTAATACTAATCCTAATATGGACCTTTGACAGTGAATAATGACATGGTTAACAAACCACAAGGATCCTAATAATTTTATGACATATTTCCTTTTCAATTACTAGAATTTATGTGGTTTGCAAGAAACAAAGTTTGTCATGCAAGAATGAGAATTTCTCCTCAACAAGTCATCAGGGAAACACAAATTAGAGCACGCACTATCACATCCTTGTCTTTACATTAGCAACATCAAGATATCCAGATAATTGAAGAACAAATACCATTGAATGAAAGAGGCCATCATGCTCTGGGGAACTACAGCTCCTCTGTTCAGTGGGATGTCATCTTCAGCATCAAGATATCAAGGACAAGACAACTTAGCATGATAATCAAGATATATTTTGATCATGTCGCTTTTCATGAATGGATATTTAAACCACCAATTAGACTTGAAATCTTGCACTTACAACTACAAGCTCTACAGTATGCCATGGCATTCATCCTTAAATAATCTCAACTGCGCCATCCGAATAGTTTTCCTATCCAGTGTAAGCTTGTTAAGCAATCACATAAAAATTATTACTAACACAAAAAATGTCCCTTGGAGTCTGTTTTATCTTTTACAAGTTATATGTATATTATTAGGATACTTTGTAGCATATACATTTTCATCATGAATACATAATTACACTTCATAAAAAAAAAAGGGTTAATATAACTTTTGGTCCTTGAAGTTTGATCCAATTTTGGTTTTGGTCCCTCAAGTTTGAAATCTGTGGTTTTGGTCCCTGAAGTTTGAAATCGATGGTTTTGGTCCTTGAAATTTCACCCGATTTTAGTTTTGGTCCCTCAAGTTTGAAAAGGACTTGGCGACCCAATTAAAAAACCTGACCCGACCCAAAAAAAAACCAAATCCTTTTCAAATTTGAGGGACCAAAACCAAAATGAGGTGAAACTTCAGGGACCAAAACCACCGATTTCAAACTTCAGGGACCAAAACCAAAATCAGGTGAAACTTCAGGGACCAAAACCACCGATTTTAAACTTGAGGGACCAAAACCAAAATTGGATCAAACTTCAGGGATCAAAAGTTATATTAACTAAAAAAAAAAAAAAAGAGGACAGAGAGGGTGCCCTCCCCTCCATTTTTTCCCAATCAAATGCTAAAAAAACCTCAATTGAACAATAGATAAAGGGAAAACCCAATCTTAAGACAAATTCATAACATAGAGTTACAACAAATCTGCTTTCATGGTAGAGGGTTTGGCTATTAAGGAAGGTTGGTACTTCTTCACTTCTTTGAAATTAATTCATGAGTTAATGATTTTTACTATTATTCTCTGTGATTCTAAATATAAGAATTAGTAGAGAGGTGCATTTTTTTTTTTAAATGTAAGATCTTAATATACTTTATTTTTTAAATTTATAATTTGTTCCTAAACTTTCACTATTAGTTGCACATATTAAGGGGTAGTATGTTAACTGAGAAGCTTCCAATATGTTATTGATTAAGATGGATATTTTATTAGGGAAACCAACACATATTTTTTTTATAAATAATTAATTTAACTAATTTTTTAATCTTTACAAATTAATTATCTATCTCGTACATTTAAGACTTAGTAATAAAATTGACTACTTATATATATATATATATATAGCACAACATAGAGGTGACGAGCAGCAAACAATAATTGTGTGGGAACTTAGAAACACGAAGGGCATGAAGAAGATTACATGGTTGTTCAAAAGTGAGGAGAGAATACACACACACACTGCCTAGGACTATGTAAAATGCTTTAAGTAACTTTGTTTAGGTAAAGAATATGAACCCGGCTTCGGTCCTTTTCCTTCTGAAACCGAACTCAAAGAATATATGCTTTGAAAATCACAAACATTATGCCAAAGACAAGTATCAATTTTTTATTTTTTGGGCCGATAAAGACAAGTATCAAATTGCATCTATACTTTGTGCTATTCCTATTTTAGGGGGTGGAAGACAGCAATGTGTAGAAACCAAACCATTCCTTTTAATATGTTAATAACTAGTGTGACTACGCTTCGCATGAGCCAATACGTATCCAATGCGTGCATAAAACAAGTAATTCGTTATTTTGAGAATTAAAACCCCTACAATTTGTTTTATTACACGTTTGTTTTTTATATAAATATGATTATTTAAGTCAACATACAATATATTACTCTTCCATCCCTTATTACGAGATCCTAATTTTTGAATTGGTCCGTCCTCTTACCTAAAATCCACTTTATGTTTATCTGAACATTGAATACAATTTTATCTATTATACCATTAATTAGTTAATATACTCCCTCATACACCCTATAATTTTTTCCTCACTCTCACATACCCACTTATAAATAAGGACATATTTGAAAAAAAAGTAAATTTCCTACATATTTATTACTTTTAACTTATTTTAACATTTTTCTTTAGCAAAACAATGAGATTATTAGGATCTTATAACTAGGCGAGGAGTACTTATTTAGCGTATATAATATTATCAACGTAATACACAATATTATAAAATGTAGAGCTAGGCACAATGTTCATAGTACAATTCATTTGAGTCTAGATGTAATGTTTAATATATGTGTGTGGGTGGGTATATGTGTGTGTATAATTTTAAATTTTTATGAATTAATGTTAATTTTATGAGATTGTTTTCCTTGATGCTTATATATATACTAAATTGATTATTATTATTATAAATAAAAAATTTTAATAATTCACTATTTTAGTTTTATTTAAATGTTTATATTGATTTTTAACTTAATATTATGTAAATATAATGCATAACTATGTAGTCTCAATAATTTTGAAAATATCACTTTTGAATTTAATATTAATATGATTGTATTAGGAAATGCTATATTTTAGATGAAGATAGTTAAAGTTTTGTTAATAAATAAAATAATTTATTTATTTAAATTATTTACTTTTTAATTTTATTTTACAACTCTTTGGGCTATTGAGTTAATAGTCAATTTAGTCTTATCTGATTTGTGCGATCGTAATCAAGCCTAAAAATATGTTTAATTGCAAAAATTATCCATAATTGTTTTTGAATATATATATCACAATAATATATATGGAAAAATGATAGAAAAAGAACTTAAAAATTGTAAAATTTCTTGATTAGGTATTTTTCGTAAAATGAGCTATGAAATGTGAATTGTTTATCAGGTGTCGTCATTATTTTATCAATTTTAGATAACAAACTTGACTTGGGATATTTCAATTTCTAGGTTCTTTTTTAATATTTTACCATAATGTGTGTGTGTCAGAATTTGCCATACAACAATATTTTTTTAATAAGTTATACCAATACATTTCTATCTCAACCTTCATTTGGTTGAGTGGTTTTATAAAAAGGATTCGTTGAAGTAATAAAATGATTTGTAAAAATTAAATTTTCATATTAATCCGCATGAAAACACGTTGCCTTTAAATAGTAATTTTAAAATTTTTAGGAAAAAAGTGTTCGTTATGTAGCATTAAAAAGTACGAAAGGATTTCGGGCATACCTGAAATTTAATTGACTCATTAATTGCCCATATAAGATTGGGGTATCGATATTGAATCCAATCATGTTATATAGAAGATTTACCATCGAGAAGAAAAGAGGAACATAGAGAGAAGTTTTTGGAAGTTTTCTTGTTATTTCAACTAAGCACCACCAAGTGATATTACCCCATATATTACGCATAAAAGTTATTGTAATTTGAATTTCAAATCACAAAGATTAAATTTTTTATTTATACTCATATTTTTCTATAATTATATAATAGACCTAAGCAAAATCGGTTTGGGACGTGATCCAGCAAAGATGAACTATGCATATTCCAAGAGTTGCCATTAAAGTTTTTCTTGATAAAGAAAACATAATTTAATTTTTCAAGAAATTGCCTATAAATTAGTTTTAAATTAATCAAATCAAATCAAGTTGGCCAATACCATGTGGTCTATAACCCAAAATACCCATTATTTTCGTAGCGCATTGATCTTTGAGCTGTCAAAATAATTTATTAATCTAAGTCAAGTTTAGAATTGAGCTGGATGAAAAATAAATATATGTATGCCTATTTTTTAATTCATCTGTTATTTCTTAATTATATTATATACAGTCTATTTATTTATTTATTAAAGGAAAAAAAAAAGACTGACTAAAGTATGTTTAAATGGTCAGGCAATGCCTGGGAAGCCCCCAATAATCAACAACCGCTTTTTCCTCCTCTGCTTTTGGGCTCATATACTTTTCCACTGTAATCAGATGCCCAAGATTCTCACCTTTTTATTATTATTTTGGATGAGTTTATAATTTTTTTTTTCAATTTGAATTTCAAAAAATGTTCTTCAAAATGACAGATTTCAATTTTTTAAATTATTTTCACAACTCACAAAGATTTCCTTTTATATTATTTTTTCTTTATTAATGGGTTAGGGGAAATTGTATGAGAGAGTTTAAATTATATATCCTACCATAATTGAGATTTAAGGACACAATCTTTATTTTGAACAATTACACGATCTTTTTAATTATCATTATTACATTTCCAACTTTTTGTCACAAGAAAGTATTTTCAAGATATGTAACAAAAATAGTGTTTTCCAGAATCATGGCCATACAAAGTATTTTAAAGAATAGGTTTTATTTTTATTAAATTTATATTTTAAAACATATTTCAATTTTATTTATTTTATCTTTCTAAACAACAGATCCAATTTATTTCAAATTTCAAGTTGACAACTAATGTATTGGGTAAAAATATATATCTAACATCTTATTAACATATTTAACTAAATCAACTCATAAAGTATTATGTACGCACCTTAAATCATAAAAGATTTTTTGAACGTAAAAGTACATGTAATATCTTTAAAATGGTGTAAAAATGCTACAACTTTAAGTCAGTTAACATTCATTGTTTATCAAATATGTTAGTAAGAAATTTGTACACAAAAATACATTAAGTTTCAAAAGTGGTACAAAAATGTTAAGTCCTTTAAATTAACTAACGTTGACCATTTAACAAATAGTCGTCATATTGTTATATAGTGTTTTTGCTTCTAGTAGCCATGTTTACCACTACAAGATCTTCTACAATAGAATGACTACACAACCTTCTCATTTTTTTTTTGGTTTCTTAGCCATTGTCATGTAGAAAACCATATAATGGTGGATAGGGCTTCTAGGAACAAAACATTGAGTAATGCATATATGAACTATTTGTTAAATGGTTAACATAGGTTGACTTAACCATCATGTCATTTTTATATCATTTTAAAAACTTTATATCTATTTTTATACCTTTTTTTGACTGACATGCTTGTTAAATAGCCAACTTTAGTTAATTTAACTATCATGATATTTTTGTACTGTTTTAAAAATTTTATATGTATTTTTCCATTAAAAAACTTTATGATGTTAAATGTGGGTTATGAAATATTTGAAGAGAACATTTGCAACTTAAGGTATTAATCCTATTGTAGTTTGTATTTTTAGAATTTTAAGAAACATGCAGTGTATTTGAAGAATACTTAACAATTTTTTTTGATTAAAATAGTATATACTTTAAAACTCTTGTTTTACCAATGTTTATTCAAACTTGTGACATATGACGAGAAAAACTGTAGCTCTCAACCAAGACACAGAATAACAAAATATTGGAGTATATACTTTAAAGAGAAAACGATGGTCAAAGAAGATGGACTATCTCTGTCATGGACTGGGACCGTTAGATGTGATGACGTGGCAAGCAAAAGTGATAAAGCGGTAAATGGGTAAGTTCACAAGGGTAATTTGGGAAATTCGGTCAAGGACGTGAGTGAAACAGAAAGGGTGTGTTTGGTTTGAGGGGAAAAGAGGGATGAGAGGAAATAAGATAGTGGGTAAATTACCTTTTTTTTTTTTGACTTGATACTGGAGTACATTAATCCAACTAGGGATTAAAAACAAGAACAACTTCTAATAGAGGCCCATCTAAAAATCTCTCATCAACTACCGCCTACCAAAAGAGCAGGAGGTGGGTGATTAAATATGACAAAATTCTCTCTACTACTATGAGCAGTCCTAGCTAAAAGATCCGCCTCAATATTATGCTCTCTAGAGAAGTGGTTAATCAGGACGCACCAATCTCTGGATAACCAAAACCTAGCCTCTTCGATAACCTCCTTAAAGGGATGGAGTACATCACAACCCCTCATGAGAAGTTGAATGGCTTCAATACAATCAGTAAATAGATCAATATTCTTTAGATTTCTATTCTAGCAAATTTGAAGACCCTGGATGATTGCGATAATTTCAACAACAACCGGAGGAACCTATATAAATTTACCCATGAAACCACAAATAATTTACCTTTTTAAGTTCAAATAATTTAAATTTTGAGCAAAAATATAAAATTTAAAAAAAAATGAGAAAATAATTTTTAGATGAAAATCTAAAATTTTAAAAAATAAAAGGTTAAATTTTAGATTTTTTTTATTTAAAATTATAATTACTTCGTCCTCCCTTCCCCTCCCTTCTCTGCTCTTCACTCGAACCAAACACACCCTGGTTCTCTCTTCCCTTTCATTTCATCTCTTCACTATTTAGACTTCAAATGTTTTTCAACTTTTTTCCTTTTCTTTTATATCTTCCCCCGAAACCATCTTCATCGTCTCTCTCTCCCCTGACCCCTAAAGCATACTTCCAAATTTCGAAACTCAAAAACCGCCATAGCTGAGATCACTGATCGTTTGTCCCTCTCTTGAGCTTCTTTTCTCTTCACTTTTCCATTAAGCCCCTTAATTTCCACTGTGCAGCCTCAGATTTTACCCCTTAATCGAACTCTGATCCTGTGGGACTGTTGGGGCAGAGACTGTTTTTGAAGGGGAAAATGCTGAAGAGATGAACGCTTGCAAGTTTCGGGTCTTCCTTTCTTGCCCTGTCTAGTAGTGTAGCAGTCACTGTACAGCTCTTCATGGCAAAGCGCGTGTACGAAGTCTGGAAAGGAAGTAATGTAATGTTCTTTTTCTTTGCTTCTAGTTCTGCTGCTTAATTTTAAATCTTGCTGCTTGATATTCCATCTGAGTGTGTGCTAGGTTTGTTGTGGTTGCGCGGAAAGTTTTAGGTTCATGAATGGTTAAAAATGTTGCTGAAGAGAGCAAATTCTTGCTTCGTTTTATATCTTTGTCTTATCGGCTTTTCGAATTTATGAATCGTATGCATTCTGCAAGTGGTTTGAGATTATGCATTTGGGCTATTCTACCTTGAATAGACGTTTCCCTCTCTCTTATTGTCTCTCTATTCCCTTCTCCGTTGTGTCTGTTCATCTGCTATTGGGTGTGTGGATATGAACCAGCGGAGCCTTGAGAATACTGCTGAATGGGGGGTTTTTTGACCCCGTACTATTTCTGATCGATTACTGATCTTGGCTATTGCTTGTCTGCTTAACCATGAAGTAAGCTGCTTGTATTCTCGATTTTGGTGGAAAATATATTAGAAGCAACACATAAGCGGAAGCAATACATAAGCCTTTTAGTACTTTTTAACAATCGAAGTGTTGGGCTCAACTTATTGCTTTCATTTTGGGAAAAATTAGTAATAAAGATATGAAATTTGACAAATCTGATTTTTTAGTTTTGCTAGTTCTTCTCTCTAAGATAGGTTTGTAGATTTGGCTACAAGAAAAGTTACAAGTGTGAGCAAGCGATGAAGTATATTTATTTTGAGATTTGGTTAATTGCTGTTTGCTTCTTTGGGGTTGAGATTGTCAGGGCTACAATAATTGGTGAGCTCTTTTATCTTTTTCTTTTGTCTTCCCCTTAATCTTGGAATGATTGTTGTTTTACTCTTGTACTGTTTAGCTTGCAAATAATGTAAGTATTAGCTTCTGCGTCTCTTATGAGCAACAGGGAGAGTAATGGGGAGTGTTCTTTTGAAATTTCACCAAGTTGTTTAGAAATGGATTTTCCCATCTGCATGTCAAGAGTTAAGATACTGGTTTGTTTGAATGAGTAATATCTGATATGTGTTTGGTCATTGTTGTTGTACTCAATTTACTTTGGCTTAACATGATAGGATTAGGTATCACATTGATATTTATGATATGGGTAATGTGACAAGGCTTTTGGTACATAAACACTTGAAAGACAAAAGAAAATTGATATAATGCTTTGGACACTTGTTCAGGCATGAGGAATCTGAAATCTTCAATGCATAAACTTGCTATAATAGATATGCTTAAATTTGGATTGGGACTTGGAGGCTTTCATAATCACTATTATTACTATGAGAATTGGTGTTATGTTATTAATGAATTATGAATCTATCTAGCTGTATTAATATACATGGATCTGGAGATGTTCAGCCTCTTCATATCTTGACTAATTGAAAGAAATTTAAAGATCTACATAGAAATCAATAACCATGGTGAGGGATCAAAATGAGAATTAACCCTAAAAAAGTAGGAATGTGTAGCTTTATTGTTAGTTATTTGAAGTTTGGAACGTATTCTCTTATTTCCATATTTTTGAAATGATAGTAAAATGAAAGAAAAGAAAATAAAAGGGGTGATATGCAAGTAATTACTGTCAAAACTCAAGCCTTTGCAGTTATCCCTTTTGTGACAGAAATTGAAGTTAGCTTGATGCCCATGAGGTTTCAATATGGTTATGACTATGATTTATTTCATTCAGTGTAAGATTGTTCAGGTTTACCTTCTCATGCATAGAGAGTTGACTGCAGTGTCAAATTGGATATACACTTGGACGAGCGTTTATTTTATTAAGGCTGAGTGCCTTGGCTGATGACTGTTGAGACTTTTTCCCATGAGCCAGTGGTGGAAGGCATTCTGAATACGATGGAACTTCAAAATGTTTTTAATATGGCTGAGGAGCCATATGATATTATAAGTAATTTCAATATTCAAACAATGAGATCTCTGTCCATGTCTCTTTGGAGTACAATTTGGTATATGCTAGGCATGTGAGGAGGTCTTATTTATTTTTAGTAGAATTGGTATTAGGTTTTTGTCATGAAGCTTTAATTGCAAAATGAAGTGGATAAGATTGCTTCAGCAATCTAGGATCGGTCTGATTTAATGCTTGATTTTATGATCCATGCGTAATAATGATCATAGTTGCGAAAGGAACTCTTTAATAACTTTCTAGCGATCACTCTTGTGCTTATAAAATGCTAATTGATGGTTAACCTACTATATTATGTTCCCTTGGTTATTTCATGTCCTTTTAAACAAATAGCTATACTCAAGACCATTACATCTTAACATATTGGACCTAAGGCAGAAAAAATTGCTTTTTTTAAATTTCGGCAATGTGTTGGATTTTTACCAAAATCCCATTTCAGGCTACTGCTTTCATTGATTGCTCCCTATCATGATTATGATGTTGCTTCTTTATTCATGTTGTTTGGTAAATATTGCGGGTTCAACCTCCAACTTTGCAAGTTTTGAAAGTTATTTTATCTCCAGGACCAATTGGAAGTTCCTCAATAATGCATCGCAAATGTTTGCCCCATTAATATATCTTATTATGGGGTCCTATCATGAGACAACTATAGTATAACTACCCTAGTGAGAATATGTGCATTTAAAAGGAATATATTAATGTTAGTAGTTATTGTTTAATTTTCCTTTATATGTTTTTATAATATCCTCTTGATACCATGCAGCACTTTGCTGGTTTAGTTCTTGCGTTTCTGTTCTGGAGTTAGCCTGTCATCCATGATTATACTGGTTATATGATATGAAGTTGAGTATTGAAGCCATGATCTTGTTTCTATTGTGTGTTGTGATTTCTTCTTCCTTTCTTCTGTGCTCATGACTCTGATTCCTGTCCCTCCTCGTGCGGCAAAAGAAAACTATCATGTTGCGTATAAATAAATAGAAAGAAGAGATCATGATGCCTTTTTTAAAGCTTATAGTCAGTCATGAATTACTATATTTGTATCAAATGTTATTGCTTATTTCACTTCTAACACTATCAATTTTATGCAGAAGTTCATATGTGGAGGGAGGTTAATATTTGGGCCTGACGCTAGGTCTCTGCTTGTCACCTTGTTTCTGATTACTGTTCCAGTTATCATATTTTGTGCATTTGTAGCAAGGCATCTCCGACATGAATTTTCTTCATATAATGCTGGATATGCCATTCTAGTGGTAGCAATTCTCTTTACTATTTATGTAAGTTCTTAATCTTTTCTTTAGTATTAAATATCTAGTACATTAATATCTCCAATTCCACAGTTGAAACCTGTTATGCATTTCATTTCATTGTCCAAGTTTGTTTTAGAGAGTTCGTTGTCCAAGTTTGTTTTAGAGCTAAAACAAACTTAAAACAAACTTGGACAACGAACTCTCTAAAACAAACTTGGACAATGACATGAAACATGTAACAAGTTTCAAATTTGAATGTTAGAAAGATTCCACTTCAAATATCTTATCTGATAATTCCTCTCTATTTTCTCAATTCATCTACCTTTACCACATTTTCTCCTTCATTCTTTAATTTAATAAAATCAGTTGACAACATTTTTGTTGAACACCTCCTTTGATGACTCAAATAAAAAAACTATCACTTAATTTAAACCTGGTACTTGTTATTTCCCTAAATCTTTAGTCTTCGGCTGTATTACTAGACATCAAATGTGTTGCTCTTGTAAATCTTATATTACTTTTCCATTTTTACTTTTGTTACTACACCTGCTATACAATATTTGGGATAGCTACTCTTTGATCTTTTAATGATTTTTTCTCCATAGCAAAGAAGCGGATAGAAATATTTTTTTGTAAAACTAGCTTCTGCTAACATAATGTGTGACAAGGTGAACAGTGTTGAGTCTTAAGACCTTAATGTTCCATGCGACATTCTTTGTTCCTTCCAACCTAAAAACACCATATGGGTGCAGCCAGAACCCATAGTATGTTCCAACCCTTTTCTTCTTCCTCTATGTCTTCATGACCAAGACCAAGAACATTTGATCTGTGGCTGATTTACCTTGATAAATGGAATAGATGGAAACAAATTATTGATTTACTTATTGATGCTATCTCTTGCTCTATCCAAATTTACTATAGCAAGGCTGAAAGCTGTTTCATGATCATGACAGCATTTTCTCTGTCTGAACCTACGCTTGAGTTGCAATTTCTTTGAGATAGCTGAAATTCTGTACTTAATTTCTTCCAACCCTTTTCTTTTATATATCTTCATGACCAGGACCAACAACATCTGATATGTGGCTGCTTTAGCCTGGTAAATAGAATACATGGAAACAAATTATTGAAGTCGTTATTGATGCTGTCTCTTTTTCAAATTTACTATAATAATGTTGGAAGCTGTTTTCATGATCATGATAGCATTATCTCCGTCTGAATGTACGCTCTCAAGCAATTTATACAAGATATAGAAAATTCTGTAATGAATTTGCATAAGCTTTCAAGAGTTAATAGTGATACACCTGAAGTATTTTAATGGTGATGCATTCCTTCTGACATGTTATACACCTTTCAACTGTGCTTTAGATGAAGGGCCTTTTGTATTGCTCTTTTTAATATTCTTTGCTAGTGAAGATGGGAGATATTCTTGATGTATCTTTTGATGTCAGCTTTCCAAATTATCTATAGTAGTATTGTGAGTTGTTTTGATGATCATAATTATTTTTTCTCTGTTTTTATCCATGCGTCAGCTGAAGTTTCCTCGTTTTCAGTAAGCTGTTAAAAGTTGGGAATAAACTGAAGTATTTAAGTTTTCAGTTATGCATTCCATTGTGATATCAAACTTCACTTTCAAATGTGCTTCAATAAAGTACCTTTTGTAATGATTCTTTATTTTTATTTTTTTTTGTTAAAATGACTGGTTTCCTAGGGTCTGCCTTTTGACACGATATAATCCCTTGGCCTGTTTTTATAGGTATTGGTGATTCTCTTTCTCACTTCATCTCGTGATCCGGGCATTATTCCAAGGAATTTACACCCACCAGAGGAAGAATTTCGTTATGACTCTTCAGTTACTGGTGATGGGGGACGACAAACGCCAGGCCTTCAGTTCCCTCGAACAAAGGAGGAAATAGTCAATGGCCGTACTGTAAGAGTGAAGTATTGTGACACCTGTATGCTGTATCGTCCTCCTCGTTGCTCACATTGCTCCATCTGCAACAATTGTGTTGAGCGATTTGATCACCATTGCCCTTGGGTGGGTCAATGCATTGGACTGGTATGATAATTGACATGGGTGACAATTTTTTTGTTTTTTGTTTTTTGACGTGTTTTATTTCTCTCTGATGCTCTTAACTTGTTGCTTTTTTCTTTTGGCTGGTTATTCTATGTGCAGAGAAACTACCGTTACTTCTTTCTGTTTGTTTCATCAGCAACCCTTCTTTGCATCTATGTGTTTTCCTTCTCAGCTTTCTACATTAAGGTTTTGATGGATAATCATCATGGGACAGTTTGGAAGGCAATGAAAGAATCTCCTGCGTCTGTGATACTAATGGCTTATTGTTTCTTCTCTTTGTGGTTTGTTGGTGGGCTTACAGGCTTTCATTTGTACCTCATAGGCACTAATCAGGTCAGTCAATTTCTTACTACATTCATGCTTGGTATTGTCTATATTTATTGTTAAATGTGCTTCTTTACTAGATTTCTTACATCTTACTAAGACCTTGTTTGGTTCAGAGAAAAGATTGTTAATGGATGGAGAGAGGAATTGAAATGGGATTAGAGTGGAAATAAGTATGAAAACCATGCTTGGTATATGTGTGAAAGGAAACAAAATTTCTTACTGAGTTATGCTTGGTAAAATTATAAAAAAAAAAAAAAGAAAGAAAGAATGGAGATAATTTAAGCACTAGACTAGACTTTCCTCTTTAATCAGAAAATAACATGTCAGAGGCATTTTGACTTCATCTTGATTCCATATTATACAGTAGATTTCCTTGCGTACATCTTTGGATACCTCGTATGCTTTCATCATACTGGAATCCCATGTTCTCTCGTAAGTCATGGAAGCGTAACCTTGCCAATGTCTTTCCTTTCCTTTGTCACATACCAAATGAGCCTGAAGTGAATGCAGATCCATTTGAATTCTTTATTGCCATGCCCCTTTTCTGGGAGAAAGAAGTTGGAGATCTTTAGCAGGGCACTGCCTAACTCGCAGAATATAATATATCGCTGATGCAAAAAGACTCTAGTGGTAAATTTGTATGCCCTCATAGCACCTTAAACGCAGGAAAGCCAATAATTTAAGTTTTTGTCTTATAAGCTATGCGCCATTTGAGGGTAGATAAACAAGGACGGAATCATGAAAATATAGTTGAATCAAATAGCGTTTGTTTATCAAATAGGGTTGGTCAACTTTTCAGCTCACATATCCACCTAACGCTGTCCCAAAATGGCTAAACTGTAGTGTTTAGAAAGTGCTTCTTGTCCATATGCGTATAGTTTACAGTCGCGCTGAATTACTTGGTGGGAACTTATTCTTCATATTCTTTTTCTACTTGAGTGTTTTCATCACCTTTGTTGATGCCTCTTGTTTTGCAGACTACCTATGAAAACTTCCGGTACAGATCTGACAGCAGAGTTAATGTTTATAATCAAGGCTGTTTAAATAATTTTCTTGAAGTATTCTGCACCAAGGTAAAGCCCTCAAGAAACAATTTCCGGGCATTTGTTTCTGAGGAGGTACAGAGGCCACCCCCAGCAGTCACTCCCCGGGAACCTGAACCAGATGAGCTAGGTGGAGATCCCCGTCGTAAGGTTGAAGATGATCTGGATATTGGTGAAGATTTATTGAAGATTTCACAACGGAGGAACATTGAAGAAATTGATGAGGATATTCGCAGCAGAGGAAGCAATGGAGTTCCCCACAATACATCTGAAGTTGATTCAGCTTTTGGTTCGGATCATCGAGCCCCTTCAATCCGATCTGACATCCGGCACTCAAGTTGGGGAAGGAGAAGTGAGAGCTGGGAAATTGCACCAGAGGTCCTTGCCAATTCAAATGTCACTGAAAGCAGAAGCTACGCTGCTGCAAAGGAGGTGAGATGATGACATATGGTTCGCCTTTAAGGAATCAACATAGAAAAGAAAATGTAAGATCATTTGAATTTTTTAAGAGATTAAAAGGGAAATGGGGAGTTGAATTGATTGGTCCTTTTAGTATAAAACCTTAGTTTGGCCATTTTGTTGTTCTAGTCCTAGCCCGTGGAAAAGCATAGAATGTGTGCTTGAAATTGTTTTGAGGGGCGAAGAGATATATTGTCTTATTCAATTTCTTTATCTTTTCTTCTTTTTTCCTTCTCCAACTGTCAAGTATGTGTATGGCATCTCTACTGCAGCCTTATTCTTTTGTGTGTAAATACTTTATAGCTAGTAGTTGTGATTCTGAGAAATTTCCCCAACTGTAAAAACTAGGTCACATTTCCATGGAGATTAGTGAGGCCTCTTTATCTACCAGAAAGATGTGACCTTTTCAAAAGAAAAGGTGGGGAGTGATATGATTAGATGGACCTATTTAAGTAAATACATATCTCTTGTGGGCCTGATTTTTTCTTTTTTGGGTCCTTGCAATGATTGAGAGTAGTTTTGTGGCTTGTGTTCTATTAATTAAATCAATTAGTGGTCTATTAAATAGCTTGCCAAAGAAACAGAGAGACCGAGAAAGCAAAAGTTGGTGACAAAGGGTTGGTATTAAGTTTGATTTTTAAATTAATTCAGGCTTGATTTGATTGAATACCATTTATTCATTTTAACGGTGTCAATATTATTGGTGGATTTCAAATATATTCCTCGACTAGTTGAGATGTTGATTTTACGTGTTGGATTTATTACATATAAGGCTCTCAATCTTCTCAGATTTGATTGGAAAATTTGCCATAATTAAAGTTGATGCTCACTGGTTATAGTCATGGTTGTAAAACTCATGATCTTGACTAAATTTGAGACAAATAAATTCGGATGGTGAACTCATTGTACACTTGAAAGAGTTTACTTTACCTTTATTAATGAATAATTATTAAAAGTATATAATTAAGTAGTCGTAATTAAGGTAATCAAATTTCACAAAACTAACGTGTGTCTAAAAATAAGTGGACACGATTTTGTAAAGATATTATTGAGTATTTTGAAATCCTCATTGAAAGTTGGGTAGGGAAGTGAATTTTCATTTTTCACACGATTCTGGGGCGTTGCGACAAGTTCATGATTTTGACCCAAAACGTGTTCAAAGATGCCCTCAGAGATATTAAACCAAAATTAAAATAGTAACAGTCAACCTCTTATAATTATATATTAAAGTATTACAAGTCAATCTCTTCTAACCAAGAATTGGAAGATATAATTAAAAAAAAGTGAGAGTTGGAAGCTTAATTTTGAATGAAATAATTAAAATAGTATCAGTCAGATGCATATTTAAATAATTAATAGTATTTATATCAAATAACATATTGTCCGAATGTATGTATGCATGGATATTTATCATGTGATGCTACATCATAAACAATAAACTCCATGCACCTGCAAACTGGAGATATTTTGGCAATTATACCACTATATTACAAATTTGATGATAAGACTTTTTAAAAAAATATTTTTCCATATCAATATTATTATTTAATTATATTATTTATTTATGTTTCTTACCCCCAAAATATTGTAAATTGTTGGTTTTCTTTAAAATATCTTTAACATAAGTTACTAACTTCGGGCCTTTTTATAATAGCCTAAAATTTAAACTGTCTTAGTTATTTTCATACGATCCTATTTGGGGTTGTATGGACATTTAATGTATTTTTAAGATTTTGCCCCTAATTAATTCTATTCTATATCCTCTTATTTTTCCACATTATATTCTCTTTTATACATTATATCATTACTACTCTATTTTTCTCTTTTACTTGCCTTTTTATAAATAAGGATATACTTGGGAAAAGATTTTATTTTTTTATATATTTATTACTTTTAACTAATTTTAACTGTTTTCTTAAAATACATAATTCGATTATTAAGTTCTTATAAAAATCACTAGAGGGAGTAGATGGCTATCATATTATGAATATTAATTTCTATTTTGAGGACTGGATTGCATTTTTTTTTAATTTAAAAGACATATTTTAACTCCCGAATTGAATTAAACTGACTTCGAAAGCAAACAAACTGACCTTATCTTAAATGAAATAGGTTTATTATTTAGAAAAAAAGGAATTAGTTTTTATTTGGAGAAAAAAAAAGGAAATAGGTTATGAAAAGAGAAAAAAAATGAAAACAAAATCTTTAAGGGTCTGTTTGGTATCATGGATTTGGAGGGTAAGGGAGGGGAAGGAAAATTTTTATGAGTTGGATTTAAAAAATTTGGAGAAGTAGAGTTATAAAATTGTAATATAAAGAATATGTAAGATAAAAAATTAAGAAAACTTAATTTAAAATTTTATATCCTATTTCTCTTATTTTTTTAAATCTAACTCAAAAAAATTTTATTTCCGCCGCCCAGTTTCCCTCCTCCCCCCATACCAAACAAGCCCTAAGCCTTCCTCACCCTCATTTGGTCACTCACCCAAAAATCTCTTTCAAAACAGGACTCCTGTCATTGATTGCGAACTTAAATGCGAGTCCCTTCCAAGTTCCAACAGCTATAATGTGATTTTGTGCGCAAAAGTTAAACTCTCAACAATTCGTAGAAGCCTATTTCAATTCCTGTGAAAGACGCTCCCAACGGCACAATCGGAGGCCTATAAATAAACTTAGGCTTCTTCCTGTTTCTGATTTTGTAAAATCAAATTCCGATAGCTTCAAATCGTTGGCTTGGAGAGGAGGCTTCAGTTGGAGCAGTTCTTCATCTTCTTCTTCATCGTGACTGAGCCTAACTACATATCGCTGTAATCTGATTCACTCAAGGAAAGCTATATCTTCCGAACCTATTTTTGGTTTCATTTACGAATCGTGAACCTATTTTTTTCCTCCTAAAATCTGACCCTCTTCATAATTTATGGTTTCATTTCTTTATCTCTCCATAAGATTTACAAGTTAGATTGTTAATTCAATGGTTTCTCATTGTGATTCCATCTAATGTGTTGTGTTTGCACCGAGGTATGTACTAAGATGGACAGGTATATCCCTCGAATAGTCGTTGTGCTCATTTTCTTGACACAAGTTCTGCCTACTTTATATTCCAGCTTGATGGAAGTCTTATTGGCTATGTTGTTGGAATATGTAGTGTTTGGAGAGGTTCTTGCCCCTGTTTTTGTCATATCATATTGTGGGGCAAACTCATTTCTTTCTGAATAGATTTACTGTGTGATATTAGGAAGAGAGTTCATATTGAAGAAGCTTAGTCCTCTTACTGTCACTAAGAACTTCTTATCACATGTTTCTTTTACTCTGTTCCTCTTTTGCATTTGCTTGTTGTTAGAAGTCAAAGACGATATCTTCATTCATCCTATATCTTTCGTGTCAACGACAATATCTCTTCTCCGTCAGGAATATCGTCCACCGCCAAAGAAGAATGTGATGAAATGTATAGGATTAGAAAATGTTTCAACGGTTTCATATTGAATCACTTGCATGTAAATATGCACTAGTATATTATATAAATGAGAACTTGATTTTACTTGAATACATGGTATCAGAGCTTTGCCATTCTTAGTTCTCCTCTATCCTCATTTCTGCTCCGGTAAGACTCCATACTTTTCGGCAACATACCTTCCTTCAAGGTTTGTTCACTTCTTAGATCTTAGTCGCTGGTACCATCCCTGACCTCAAGCGCCCCATCATTGTCACCACCGTCCCAAGATCGGCCAACCAACAAAGTCTTGCCAGAAACAGACCTCGCGTGATCTCACATGCGCCGACAGTCCATCCGCTGTCCTGATACACATGCCGCACATGTGGTCATCTCCGGCAGCCTTTCACGACGGCGTTCAGGCAAGGTGATCGACTTGACCCCCTCTAGCTCTCCCTGGAATCTGGTGGTCATCTGACCACGTTGGTATATTGGCCTTAGCTCTTTGTGTTCGTTTCGAAGTTCTCCAATGGAAAATTGTTTATCTTTTTTTGCTAATCCAAAGATAAGTACCTTTGTTTATGAGCTCCTGTCTTATTTTTGCTGAGATACTTGCCTTACTAGTTGGATGACTCTTGTCATTTTGTGACGTCTGGCTTTAAGTTCTAGTTGTGAAACTTGTATTTCGTCATTTTGTGGAAAATTCCTATTGGGCATTATTCATTTGCGATCCTCTGTGACTTCCGTGAATTCAATTTGAGTTGCTTGTTATCATAGTTAAGATATTTTACATGGCTGACTCTAAAAACTTTGATATGTTGCCCATGTCTGCTAAGATTACTACTTCACAGTTGAATTGGACAAATTATAGTGATTGGAACAAAACTGTTAGAGTATATATTTTGGGGATTGAGATGGAAGCCCATTTACCTGTGGATCCTCCTTCTGGTTATAAAACAAAACTTTTGACTTGGCAAAGAGCGGACGCTCGACTTCTGTTTCAAATTCAAAATTCTATTGAACCACGGATTCTATCTTCTGTTAGCCATTATAACACTGTCAAAGAAATCATGAATTATCTTGAATTTAAGTTTTCTGGAAAAGGAAATATTACTCGGGTTCATGAAATCTGTAAAGGTTTTTATCGTTCTCAACAGTAAGGTCATCCATTAAAAGATTTCTTCTTGGACTTCAAGAGGATATATGAGGAAATGAAAGTACTTATGTCTCCACAAGCAGATTTGTCGACTCGTATCAAGAATTTGGAACTTGAGGCTATCATAAGTTTTCTTGAAGCTCTCGATCCATCTTATGAGACTATTCATTCTCAGATTCTTTCTAGTCAAGAGCTTCCTTCTCTTGAAGATGTTTTCTCTCGGGTTCTTCGTGCTGATAGTTTGATTCACTTTTCTGTTGATCCAACTGTAAGTGCTCTAGCTAGGCATGGCCCTTTTGAGAATAGGAATTATGGGTACAAACAAAATAACAATCCTCCTACAATGACTTCTGGCAATATTATCTACAATTATTGCAAGAAACCTGGACACATTAAGAAATATTGTCGAAAATTGCAAAAAAAAACATCAGCGTGATCAACAGCATGGCCTTGCTCATATTGCCCAGACACCTGGTACCTCTGATTCTGGATCTGGATCTTATTCTGCAGGGGCCCTAGCCACAGGTACTCTGTCCTCTGGTTTTACTACTGCTTCAACTAAGTGGGTCATTGATTCTGGTGCCACCGATCACATGACATGTAATCATCACTTATTCTATTCATATGCTCCCTATGCCAACCTGTTATCCATATTTGTCGCCAATGGTTTTCCCGTCCGTATTACTGGCTCAGGCACTGTTAACCCAACTACATCCCTCTCATTATCTTCTGTTCTTAATGTTCCTGATCTCACCTTTAACCTTTTATCTCCAAGTAAACTCACTCGTCATTTAAACTATTTTATCTCACTCTTCCCTGACTATTGTTTAATTTAGGATCTAACAACGAAGCAGATTATTGGTAGAGGCTATGAATCTTGATGATCAGGTGCCACATTCTGTTGCTTGTTTTGGTGGATCCTCTCTCTTTGAAGTTTATTGTCGTCTTGGTCATATGTCGTTGTCCTCTCTCCAAAAATTGTATCCTCAGTTTTCTTCTGTGTTTACTTTAGATTGAGTCATGTCGGTTTGTCAAACACCATAGTGTTCATTTGGCACCTAGCATCAATAAACGGGCTGCTTCCCTCTTTGAGTTAGTACATTCTGATGTTTGTGGTCCTTATTCAGTTTTGTCTCAGACTGGTTATCGTTATTTTGTCACTTTTGTTGATGATTTTTCCCAAACCACCTGGCTTTACTTAATGAAATAGCATTCTGAATTGTTTACTCATTTTCATAATTTTTGTGCTGAAATTCAAACCCAGTTTAACATTTTTGTGAAAATCTTATGAAGTGATAATGCAAAAGAATATTCTTCCGCACCATTCACCGATTACATGCAAAGTCATGATATTCTTCACTAATCCTCTTGTGTTGATACCCTTACTTAAAATGGTGTTGCTGAAAGAAAAAACTATCATCTCTTAGAAACTGCCCGAGCTCTCATGTTTCATTCCTTTGTCCCTAAAAGTTTTTGGGCTGATGCTGTATCTACTGCCTGTTTTCTCATCAATCGCATGCCTTCGGCTATTCTTAATGGGGATATTCCGTATTCCGCTATATTTCCTACTACTAAGTTGTTTCCAGTTGATCCTAAAGTCTTTGGTTGTGTCTGTTTTTTCGGGATGTCCGTCGTAATGTAAGCAAACTTGATCCCAAGTCCCTAAGATGTGTTTTTCTTGGCTATTCTTGAGTTCAAAAAGGTTATCGTTGTAATTTTTCCTGATCTCCATCGTTACCTTGTGTCCACTGATGTCATGTTTCATAAGTCCTCTTCTTTCTTCAAGACTTTGCCCGTCTCTGAGTCTTCCTCTGTCTTGGATAATTCGGATGATATCTTAATTTATCATGTCTCTCTCTCACCAGTACAGGCTACTGTTTGGGATCCTGATATCATCAATGATGTTGATGTTGACAATGATTCACCTTCGCCATCTCCTGCTTTGCCGATTGATTCTGTTGATGACTCCCTAGTTCCTGCTTCTGTTTCCGCTGATCCTCCTCTTGTTGTTGCTGAACCACTCCTGCTTCTCTTGGTGATACTTTTGATAACCTACCCATTGCACTTTGTAAAGGTACCCGTCCTCTTTGTCCTCCTAAACGATATGCTGACTGTACATATCCTATCTCATCTTTTGTGTCCTATCGGTCTTTGTCTCCTGTTTCATCTTCTCTTGTGGCTACCCTTGAATCCATCTCTACACCTACTACCCTTCACCAAGCCCTAGCTTACCTTGGTTGGCGTGCCGTAATGGAAGAAGAACTCTTGGCACTAAAAAAAAACTGGTACCTAGACTCTTATTGATCTCCCTCCTGGCAAGAAAGCCATTGGATGTAAATGGGTCTTTATTGTTAAGACTAAGGCTGATGGTTCCTTGGAATGCCTAAAAGCTCGCTTTGTTGTCAAAGGATATGCCCAAACATATGGTCTTGATTATTCTGAGACTTTCTCTCCTGTGGCGAAACTCACTTAAGTTCATCTTCTTGTTTCTTTGGCGGCCACATATCATTGGGATTTACATCAATTAGATGTTAAGAATGTTTTTTTGAATAGAGAACTCCTTGAAGAAGTTTATATTGAGCAACCACCTGGGTTCATTACTCAGGGGGAGAATAGAAAAGTGTGTTAACTTCGGAAGTCACTATATGGTCTAAAATAAAGTCCTCGAGCTTGGTTTGATAAATTTTGTAATGTGGTCAAGAAGTTTGGGTTACGTCAGAGCAAGTGTGATCACTCTGTGTTCTACCAACAATCTAATGCAGGCATGATTCTTTTAGTAGTATATGTTGATGATATTGTGATTACAGAAAGTAACTGTTCTGGAATCTCAGAACTTAACTTCCTAAACTCTCACTTCCAGACAAAAGATTTGGGATTATTAAAGTAATTCCTTGGTATTGAGGTTTTGAGAAGCAAGAAAGGTATTCTTTTGACTCAGAGAAAGTATGTTCTTGATCTCTTAAAGAAGACTGGAAAACTTGGAGCTATACCAAGCAGTATCCCTATGATTCCAAATCCTTTTCTGGATCTTGATGCTAGTATGTTTGATGCGCTTCCTGATGATTTGAAGAAGAGGATTGATCCAGAGAAATTAAAGCCGTTTCCATTTCCTGAGAGATATAGAAGACTCATTGGGAAGCTGAATTATCTAACAGTAACTCGTCTTGATATAAACTTCTTAGTCAGTAGGCTCATCCAATTCATGGCATCACCAACAGTGGCACAATGGGAAGCTTTAGAACATATTTTGCATTATTTGAAAGGCTCTCCAGGTTTTGATATTCTTTATATAGATTATGGGCACACTAAAGTTGAGTACTTTTATGATGCAGATAATACAGGATCAAAGGTCACAAGACGATCCACTACAGGTTACTGTGTGTTTGTTGGTGGAAATTTGATATCTTGGAGAAGTAAGAAGCAAGGGGTTGTGTCCAAGTCAAGTGCAGAAGCGGAATACATAGCCATGTTACAGTCATTACAAGAAATTGTGTGGGTACTTCAGCTTTTAAAGGAAATTGGCATCATCACAACATTACTTGCAAAACTATGGTGTGATAATAAAGCAACACTTTATATAGCATTGAACTCTGTGTTCCATGAACGTACCAAACATATTGAAATTGATTGCTATTTTATTCGTGACAAGATCAAAGAAAATATTGTATCTACAGGGCACATACGGTTCGACGGCCAACTGGCAGATCTTCTGACAAAAGCCTTAAATGGGACACGGGTTGAATATCTTTGTAACAAGTTGGGCATGATAAATGTATATGCTCCAACTTGAGGGGGAGAGTTAGAAGTCAAAGATGATATCTTCGTTCATCCTATCTTCCATGTCAACGACAATATCTCTTCTCCGTCAGAAATATTGTCCACCGCCAAAGAAGAATGTGATGAAATGTATAGGATTAGAAAATGTTTCAACGGTTTCATATTGAATCACTTGTATATAAATATGCACTTGTATATTACATAAATGAGAACTTGATTTTACTTGAATACACTTGTTTTATTGGTCACAGAAGAAGGGCATCAATAACACTTTTGTGTATTGAAATTGTACACTATAGTGACTCTTGGTTGGTAGTTGGGAGCTTGGATAATAGGCTTATCATATCGGATTTAGAGCATTCATTAATCCGAATCTTATATGTTGAAATATTGTTATGCACAAATCTTCCATTCCTCTATATTTTAACTAGTTATAAACTACTGATTTTTGTTTAGCTACAATTATATGCTAACTTATAAGATTCCTCTGTATTTTCGTTTGACTTTAGCTTTTTGCTGATGCATGAGAGCACAATTTTGGAGACGGTACGAGTGCTAACGGTTCAAAGATTATGATGGTTACACACAGGTATTTTGAATCTTTTGGATTGCCCATGGTTTGGAGAGAAAATGCTTTCATGACTCATTTCATGCTCCTTACACACTGAAAAAAAAATTGTCGTATGATGATGTCTGCTTTATTCTTCAACTAGTATGCAAAAACTTTGTAATATGTAATATCATTGTGATTCCACCTATATGATTATTTTTCAAACTTAGTAACGCATAATAAAATCTACATCTAGTTTTAACTTATAGCACAAGTTATGGCTCTGACATGCAGAATATTATTTAAATAATAATTACTATAAATTTATTATTTAAATAATAATTCTCGCTATCTCTTTTACCGCGTGAGGTAGCCTTTTGCCTAATTATTATTTAAATAATAATTCTCACTATCTTTTACCGCATGATGTAACCTATTCCCTAATTATTATTTAAATAATAATTCTCGCTATCTTTTATGCCATGAGTAGCCTTTTGCCTAATTATGATTTAAATTTATTTACTTAACAGAAAATCCCATGCGGTAACATATAGGTTGAATTTATTTAAATAATAATTAGGCAAAAGGTGACCTCATGTGGTAAAAGATAGTGAGAATTATTATTTAAATAATAAATAGGGAATAGGTTACCTCACGCGGTAATTGTTATTTAAATAATTATTTTGGTATTTGGATAAATACCAAAATATAAATTTAAAAATACTAAATTTCTTCGTCGCCAAATGCACGATCCCTATTTCTATTTCGCTCTCATAATCTTCTCCTTTTCTCTCTCACCTTTACTGCTTTCTCTGTTTACAAGAAGCTCTCTGAACGAAAGGGGACAACCTGAAATTTAGATATGAACTCCGACCCGACTTCGATCCGGAATTCATTTTGGTGTGATCATTTCTCTGTATCATCATCATCATCACCGCCAAATGCACGATCCCTATTTCATTTTTGGTTTCATAATCTTCTCCTTTTCTCTTCTCGTTCTTCTTCACTGCTTTCTCTATTTACAAGAAGCTCTCCGAATGAAAGTGGAGACTCAACATTCATTTTGATGTATGTATCTTGGTTCTATTAACTTGAAGTGGTTTAATCATAAAAAGCTCAACTTGTTAAGCTTATTTGACTAACTGCATTTAATCCCTATGATTCCTTGTCACTGGCATGCTGATACTGAGGTAACATGTAGTGATGCATGGAAGCAAGGCTTATAGAACTTGCTTGCTCAAGTTTGAGATTGTATCGGATAGTTTAAGTGTAGAAAAAATGTGGATTGGATGTCTCTTTTGGCTGCTTCTTTTAGGGATTGCCCTTTGTCTTAAGGAGATTGCTGCCTTCCTCGTTCCGTAGGGATGTCTATTTCCTCTCAATCAATGCCCGGGAAGGGAACTATGATAAATGGACTTTAAGAATACATACATATAGAGAGAGGCCGTTTAGATAGATAGATTCCAATAGCGGCCATTTAGTGATTGCTTGCTCAAGTTTGAGATTGTATTGGACAGTTTAAGTGCATAAAAAATTTGGATTGAATTTTTTTGGGGTTATGTGAGATAATGAGCAGTTCCCTGGCCACATTATAGGTTTTAAACATTCAATTTTGTTGACAATTTCATCGTGATTAACCAATTTGCAATACTTAAAAGCACTCTTCATTTTATTGCTTCCTTGATTGTTATAGTGGAAATTGTTTTGTGAGTTTTGGTTATCATGTTAAGATTTTGGTGTTAAAGTTTTTGATTGGTGCAATGTTGACAACTCTTTCGTGGTTCTTCCAAGTAGTAATGAATATCGCTAGCTATTTCACTGTGGGGCTTATAATAGCCATAGTATTATTACGTTTTGCATCAAGTTTGATGTGTTCATATGAGGTTTCGATCAAGCCTCTTGACCTGGAAGCTCAAGTCCTAGCCATCCCTCCTTTACCTTCACCGATGAGCCCGCTGCCTCGTATAAGAAAACTTCCACCCAAGCCTCCGCTTCCACCTCCTATTAGAATGGCGATAGTTAGTACAAGCACTGGAGGGTGGCCTAGTATTGTTATGTTTTGCATCAAGTTTGATGCGTTCATACGAGGTTGCGGTCAAGCCTCTTGACCTGGAAGCTCAAGTCCCAGCATCCCTCCTTCACCTTCATCGATGAGCCCGCTGCCTCGGATAAAAAAAACTTCCACCCAAGCCTCTTATTCCACCTCCCATTCGAATGGCGATAGTCACTACAAGCACTGGAGGGTGGCGCTTGCACATATAGGCTTTTTAGATAGAAGGATCTTTTGTTATTAGCTAGAAAGAAAAAAAAAAAATCCTTTTTTCAACTCTATCTTGTATTTAAATGACAGATTAAAAGGTTTTTAGTATCAGATTGACTATAGGATCAGATTGACCGTAGGATACTAAAATAACCTACAGTCAATCCGATACTAAAAACCTTCTTTTTAAGTATTTAATTTGTCATTTAAATACAAGATATTCTTAAAAAAAGGATTTTTTTCTCACTAATAACAAAAAAATCCTTTTGATGGCAAAAAAAAAAAAAAATCCTTCTACCCAAAAAGCCTATACGTGCAAGTGCCACCCTCCAGTGCTTGTAGTGACTATCTCCATTCTAATGGGAGGTGGAAGTAGAGGCTTGGGTGGAAGTTTTTTGATGCAAGGTAGCAGGCTCATCGGTGAAGGTAGAGGAAGGATGGCTAGGACTTGCGCTTCTAGGTCATGAGGCTTGACTGGAACCTCGTATGAACGCATCAAACTTGATGCAAAACAAAACAATACTATGGCTATTATTTAAATAAAACAAATATATTGTAACAATTATTTAAATTACCTAGTGGGACAATCAAACACAATAGACTTTTTGATTCAATTTTCTCTTGGATAGCAAGCTCTTTGAATTTATTTAGCCTTGCTAGAGAAGATTTAACAAAATTAATGTCATGCCAGATGAGCTCAATAGTGTAATATCCCAAATTTTATTCATCAAAATTTCTTGCACTCTGTGGCATTTAATGGAATTAAATGGTGTATTAGTGGTCACACACAACATGATTAAGTTGGAACACAAATTGTAAAAATTTGGATTTGCTACCAGTATGTTTTCCTGCGTGGCAATGAGATTTTCATGTGTTTTGGATAATCAAATGATGTCCAATGAATGTTAAATTTTCTAGAATAAAAATAAACATATCAAGTTTTAATTTGATAGGTCATATAAGTTATTTGAAGTTATATATTTTTGAAGTTAGCCAAGTGAAACTAGTAAGTTTCTGTGGTAGTGTCCAATAAATGGCAATTTTGGAATGATGTGCATCCAATTGGCTAAAGGCAATATTTTTTCTTAAAAATAGACTTAATAAGGGTCACATAACCTTTGGAACCACTGCAATTGGACATTTATAAATAATGATATAAATTTTTAAAGTTTGATGAAAATTCTCTAAGCTTTTTATCAAGGTGTGAAATTAAAAAGGTAATGGCAAAAATGTATGGGCAGAATAGTTATTTGGCTAAATAAAATCAAAAGCCCATATTTTCCTTTCTCATGTGCTCTTGGACATCCAACAAGAGAGGAGGCAAATGAAAATTAATACTTGGCTCACATTTAATCAAAGAGGAATGTAGAGGTGGATCGAAGATAGGGATGTGTCTACCGTTCTTGGATTAGACTTAGACACTTTGGTAGTCATGTGTGGCTATACTGCCTGTATATTCATGTGCATATTTGTACATAATATGTACAAATCCTGTGGGAATTTCCTATAATATAATCATGTACTTTATATCAGTATTTTCATGCTATGTTTGTGTGCCCACCGAACTGCGTGCAAACACTCTGAAAAATATGGAAATAACATAAGGGTATTACATTTTTGGTATCAGAGTAAGGGGTTCTGGCAACAAAATAGTATATTGATATGATTTTGATTATACAATGACAAGACATATGCACAGAAAGAGAGTATTTTTATGAACCAGCCTCAGAGAAGTAGTGAATACCCTGAGGGCAGCCAGTATCATAATACCGATCTGAGGGTGATATAAGGATGTCACAGACACCGAGGGAGCAGGTCCGAGTAAGGCTAGAATGTGGACCTCACCCTGGAACAGAATCACCAGTAGTCTTATCAGTGGGGGACATTGATTAGCCACAGACAGATAAGATAGAGTTAGACTTGGTTGTAGATCAGAAGCTATGGGAGGACGTTCGGAGTATATATCTGTGAGTTGTCTGAAAGCATGACACTCCTATAGATTAACATACAGGATACTCAAAAATTCAAATCCCAGTGTATACTTTCCTAGATTATAGGGCGGGGGTTCGAGTGACAGCTTGGTGGACTACATGAAGCATATCACAAAGAATATGTCTGATTGCATGTACTGGCACTGATATGTAGTCTATACATAGTATTTTGATGCCTGGAGACAGTCGGCATGATTTTTGAGACAATGATAGACACAGGGTACTGGTGGTTGGAAGTTGTTAGAGCCGGTATTTGCGTTTCTATAAAAGTACCCAAAAGTTAAGCATGCTCAACAGAGGGAAATCTTATGATAGGTGACCCCCTGGGAAGTTGCATGTATATGTGGTAACATGGTATGAAAAAGAGCAAGCACATGTTATATAGTAGTTCAAAGGTTATATGTTGTTTCAGGATTTCCTTGACAATTGTAAATGTCTGTAATATGTTATTTCAAGCGTATCTGTATATCCAAAACTTTATGAAGTGACAGATATGCCCTTATATTTATGTTGTTGTTTCAGCCGTTCCTTGACAACTGTAAATGTCTGTAATATGCTATTTTAGGAGTATCTGTGTACCCAAAACTTTATGAAGTGACAGATATGCCCTTGTGTTTATGTGGAATTTTCCTCTTCCTTGTTTCCATATAGAGAAACATAAAGATCGTGAAGCTAAGAGGTACAAATGCTAGACAGGGTCAAGAAACTAGACTTGACCCAATACAGCAAATCTTGGGCATGTTAATAGAACATCAAACACTGATCAATGATCAAGGATCATAGTATTGAGCTGCAAGAAGTGCAGCAGAAACAAAACACAGAAAGGGACAAGCAGAATAATCCTGGTAGATAGGTAGATGGACAGAGCTGCTTAAAGATTTCAACTCAGAAATCCAATATCATCCAGAGTGACACTCTCTTTCCAACATTATGTGATTATCTATATGCTTTGTATGCCATGTTTTGTGATATGAGTTATAGACATAAAGCTTGGTTGTGATGTGGTAAAAGTATAAGTACCATCTAGTGGAAAAAACACAAGTACCATTAGGCCCATTGGGACCCAACTAAGACAGTGAGATAAGTTCAAGTAGACAGTCATTTGTGTTGGAATAGGGAACAAGTAGGGGTCATGCATGCAGCCAGTGAGGGCACAAGTAGGGGTCATACAGTCATATGATCTGAATAATACGTGCAGCTAACAGTGAGATAAGTCTGGGTAGACAGTCATCTGCGCCGAGATAGGGCACAAGTAAGGGTTATATAGTTATATGATGATGAATAATGCATGTTGCCAGTACGGGCACAAGTAGGGGTCACACAGTATATGATCTTGAATAACGCATGTAGCTAGGCCAGTAGGGACGTAAACTAGGTTTGTACCAGAACGCCGACAGACAGGCAGATTTATAGTGTTATAATTCGTTACTTATATGGTGCATGTCATATTTATTTATCACATTTTCTATGAATAATTGTGTATTACTATAGAGGCTAGGTGGGATTCAATTGAGGTAGTAAGACAGGTGCGGGTAGACAGTGTAACCCCCTGCCTTTAACCACGTAATTATAATTCGATATCACATAATTAAATTGGTTTAGAGACCGTCAGATAGCTTAAACTCATTTCAAGTTCCTACACTATAGTAGGGTTTTCACCAAAAACTTTCAAAAACTCTTCTCTATCCTGGTCTCAATTTCAAAATTCGAATATAATTACTTGTGCAGTTAATTTACATTCACACACATCAGAGTGTATAACCAAATCCCCGACAACTCCCGGGTTCTATACATATATAATCTGAGGGTTTAAAAGTCTCCACTAGGGGATTACATAACCAAAATCAACAGTAATATTTACATCTCCAAAAATAAACAGTAATCCCAAGTCCAAAATAGTTAACCAACAGCCTAACAACACACTCTACAAGATCCTAGCTGCTCCTGGTGGTTCGCTTCTCCTTGGAGCCACTTGCCCTGTCTGAAATGTTAGTCAATGGAAAGAATGAGATTCAAAAGAATCTCTGTAGTAACAAACCACTCATACAGTGTATAAACACATAGCATATATGATCATGTTAAGCAGCATCACAATGTATCATGGCTTTCGCCACAAACAACAGCACTCATGGCTGTAAACTCTAAGCGTCAGCTTTCGCTGCGATCTCAATGTATTCTCAAAGTATTCACTAGGCGTCAGCTTTCGCTGCGATCACAAAGCATCATAATGTCACAATGTCACAATGTATTCTCAATGCAAGACAAACATACATACAATGTTTCACACAAAGTATAAGAGAGGAGTCACTACCTGGTTCTTTCCGAACGTGCTCTGGCACGGGTCGTTCACGAACAGGGCAAATATCGAATCCTACAATTTCAAATGCACCATTTAGACACTTCCATAGTGTTTCTTGAGGTTATATGAGTCTATAATGAAAATTTACAAAAATGCCCCCGGGGACCCGGCCCGGGCCCGCCGTACCCGGTCCGGTTGCACTTTTCCCAAAATTCTAATCTGGGCTATCCTAACATATTTCCATGCAAGGAATCCATTTCCGGACTCGGAATTATCAAATTCAATGTAAAATTACAAATTTACCCTTGGCAGCCCCACTTTAAGGGTTTTAGGGGCGTTTTCGTAATTATGCTTTTTCGGCCTTTTCCGAAAAAGTGACCAACTGTAACCCCACCTAATTTTCGCCCTTGAACTCAATGGAACCTTCAAGTCATTGAAAATCCAACTCTAAGACCCATTTCTAGGGCTGGCCAAAATTTATGAGTTCTCCGGGGAAAATCGGGGTTTTACGATTTCGGCTCCGTAAACGCGTTCCTTTCTACTCCTAACCACTTTATTAACCATTACATTAGGTTACAACTAACATTAAGACCCAATTTGGGCAGCATAACCCCTAGGCCACATCATTTCCAAACTTTAAAACCAATGGCAATCCGACGAAATTTCACCGATTAAATTGCCCACAGCAGCCAGAATAAGCAATATACGAAAGTTTGGAAGTTACCTCAAGCTCCTTCTAGCTTTTCTCAAGAGTGGCTGAAAACCCTAGCCCCTTGAACACCAAATTTTCTTCTCAAACACCTTAAATAACATAGAAGAGAAGCTTAGGAACAAGGTTATACGCGTTAGGAGCTAGATCGTCGGAGAAATCGGCTTACCTTGTGAGATTTCTCCTCTTTCTCTCTCTAAGAGCTCTCAACTTTCTCTCACTAGTTTCAGCTGGTTCATCACGACAGGAAATGAAAGCTGAAGAAGATGAGAATATATTTAATTCCATGCTGATGTCATCTTTTATTGAGATGATGTCATAATTCCCATTTTCGGATTTTCTGGCAGATTTTCTGCCCAAACTTTGAAAAATCATAACTAATTCTAGAAAAATAGAAATGAGGTGATCCCAAAGCCAAATAAAAGGTATTTAAGTCCTCTTCATAATAAAAATATGGACCATTATTAGAAATCACCACACAAATACAGAATTACACAAAACTTAACACTGCTCCAAAACAGAGTCCAGTTTTAATCCCAAACTTTGGACAGACATATCTCCAAGTTCCCAAAATGAAATGGTACAAATTATATGTCCATTTTGAAGCTTGGGATGTGAACTTTAATACTGGAAATTTTCATAATTGTTAGACACTATTTGCCTATTTACAACGTCCACACAAATCGGCTGCCCTGTACAGAGAATAAATGGACAGAGTTTTCAACTTTTGCACAATTGTTCCCAATGGTTCCAATTTCACAATAAACACTCTCCCCACACGAATTTTCACAAGGAAGCCATTGGAATCATTAAAATATCCAAATTCTCATCACACATTCTCCAAAAGTGTTTATTCAACAATAATTATATCTACTTTTGAAATCATTAGCCCTTAATCACTTTTTGGGATATTACAGACAGTGCAACCCCACCTATATTGTATTTGACAATGTGAAACATCAGAGTGGGTAGAGGAGGTGTGGTGAATCTATATGCAATTTTTGAGAGTTATAGGAGAGGTTGTCACTCGCACCAATATTGATCATCCCAAATCATGTTTAGACCCGTGTAGTCAACAATATTACATCTTGTGTGGTGTATAGTGACATAAACCAGTATGGTTTATAGTGACACAACCCGTGTGGTTAATAGTCACACAACCTATATGGTTTATGGTAACACATGTAAATGGGAATTGGGATGAACCCTAGGATAGTAGGGCATAATGGTGGCGAATATCTCTCAACAGCTGTAGCCTCACAGAATCAATTACCCACTCATGTTACAATGCACACAGTATGATCAGTAGGGTCAAATAGTAATTTGATCTCGAATAGTGCACACAGTACGACCAGTAAGGGTCAAATAGTCATTTGGTCATGAACACTGGACAGGCAGGCATAGATACAGACGGTCATGTTTACAGGCAGACAGGTTGGCAGTAAGTCCTAATAGTCTACATGTTTGGATAGGGCAGTAAGGCCTGGAAATTTAGTGTTGTAAGAATAGAATGCCATAAGCTGTAAGGCTAAGTACACCGGGCAATATCCCGATACGGCAATAAGGCCTAGAGTAACTAGTGGACTCTGTGTCCTGGGATCATAAGACCTGTTGGACTAGTATGCCCTCAGGCTAGCAGATTGCTATGCAATCAGAGTTATGTCGAACAGTATCAGAGGCAGTCAGACTCGATGTGGATGTTTGCGTGGGGCAGTGTCCTTGGGCAGTAAGACCTAATGGACAAACAGTGTAACCATAAGTTGTATGTCCCATGAGCACAAAACAGGCTGAATGTATAAGTGCTAATAGGCATTTGACACACACACACACCCCCCTATAAGATCATTTGTGATGAACGCTTTAAGAACATGCATACAATAAGGATAAATTATATATTAAGATGGGATTCCCGTGGATAATCAATGTTATATGATATCCGAAATTTCGAGGATGAAATTTTATTGATTTGGCCGGAGGAATGTAACATCCCAAATTTTATTCACTAAAATTCCTTGCATCCTGTGGCATTTAATGGAATTAAATGGTGAATGAAAGAGCACATGGAATGATGAAATAAGACAATTAGTGGTCACACACAACATGATTACGTTGGAACACAAATTGTAAAACTTTGGATTTGATGCTTGTGTGTTTTCCTGCGTGGCAGCGAGATTTTCATGTGTTTTTGGATAATCAAATAATGTCTAATGAATGTGAAATTTTTTAGAATAAAAGTAGACATATCAAGCTTTAAGTAATAGGTCATATAAGTTATTTGGACCTATACACTAAGAGTTATGTATTTTTGAAGTTAGCTAAGTGAAACTGGCAAGTTTCTGTGGCAGTGTCCAATAAATGGCAATTCTGGAATGAGGTGCATCTAGTTGGCTAAAGACAATATTTTTCCTTAAAAATAGACTTGGAAATGAAAAATAGACTGAACAAGGGTCACGTAGCCTTTGGAACCACTGCAACTTGACATCTATAAATAAAGATATGAATTTTCAAAATTTGATGAAAATTCTGTCAGGTTTTTATCAAGGTGAGAAATTAAAAAGGTAATGGCAAAAATGTATGGGCAAAATAGTCATTTGGGTAAATAAAATCAAAAGGCCATATTTGCCTTTCTCATGTGCTCTTGGATGTCCAACAAGATGAGAGGCAAAGAAAAATAGACTGAACAAGGGTTACATAGCCTTTAGAACCACTGCAATTTGACAGCTATAAACAAAGACAGGGATGTGTCTACTGTTCATAGATTAGACTTGGACACTTTGGTAGTCCTGCTGACTACATTTCTTGTATATTCACATGCATATTTGTACATATTATGTACAAACACTGTGGGAATTTCCTGTAATATAATCATGTACTTTATATCAAATTTTCATGCTATTTTTGTGTGCCCACCGAACTGAACGCAAACACTCTGAAAAATGTGGAATTAATATAAGGGTGTTACAAATAGTCCTACTCATTTCTTTCAATCCCTTAAACAATAAGATCTAAAATGTGAGCAGCACACCGCATATCCATAAAAATGACCATAAGTGCTAGACTATCCCAATTCCTCAACCGTTTTTTCAAGTATGTAACTACAATTGTCAAAAATAATTGTAAAGATGGTCAATGACTCAATTGAATAAGCATGTCTCAATTTCATTGCCAATTGTCTCCCCTTTATGGTTTTTCAATGATAAAGAGTCCCATTATCATTAATCAATGTAAAATCAAACTCATGTAGTTGCCTTTTTTGATTGAAGTCCAACAATCTATGGTGAGGAGAACACTCGGACTTTAGATTGCTTAAAATATTTTTTTTCAAGCGATATGCTTTTGCGTATAATTTCCCACAATCACTTCCAATTGTCGAGACTTTAAACCTTGGTTCAAACTCTTGCAACATCTCTCAAAAACTTTCCCCTTCAACAACAAAAAGGCATGTTGTCTTTTATGATGAACTTTGCAATAGAAATTCTATGTCGCTCTTCATTGTACACAACATGAGTCAATGTTTGACCAAAACTGAAGAACAATGAATGTGACTTGCTTGTTTTATTTGGATCTGTTGGACACTTTTCTAAATGTTGCAACATTAGATGGGTGGCTTTCATAATCCTGCAAGCAATTGTTGCACCATGCACGATGTTTCCCTTTCATTTTAGATAGGGGCAACCTAGTGAAATGCTTCCATGCTTCGGATGTTTGCCTCCTTTTTCTAGGTTGTATAGGTATTGTTTCCTCATTGTTTGTTTCATCATCTTCTTATTTTTTTGGTGAAAAGTTTCATCCACTTCTTGACTTGTTAGTGTTGGTAACGTGGAAGTAGTATTAACTTCATTGACCTCCTTAGGACCCACTAGTTTTTTTTGTTTGTAATTAGTCCAAATGAAGCAGAATAAGTACAACATTTACAAAAGAAAAAAAAAACGCACACTACACACAGGCATAGCCACACATTATAAGTTAATAAATTCAAATCAGAGAGTAAAAGATTGAAATTTTAAAATTCTAACCAACTAGCCATACCCAGAAATTAAAAGTTAGTAAATTAGACAATCCTGGCTGGGGGCGGGGGAAAAATTAAATAAAGGACTTCATCAAGCTCAATTAGTCAAACAACATATCAACCCCTAAGTATGCTACTACAATTTCGTGTATTAAATGATACCAACAAACTAAAGTTAAATATATATTTGGTAAAGCACAATGGCGTCATGCAATCTATGTAGCCATCCCACCTAGTGGAATAAAGGTTTTGTTGTTGTTGTATATATTTGGTAGACTTTGCACAAAAGTAGCAAGATAAAAATACATTCATGCCAACACATTTAATAACAATGCCATGGGGAAAAAATAATACCAATTAATTGATTTGAGCTTGTGTTTCTATGGTTTCCTTCCATTAAAATTGATGAATATAGCTTTGGTTATATTTGGTAGTCATTATTTTTGTGAAAGACAACACCTTGTTCACATTTCAAAAGAAGAGATGGGATCAAAGCAACTGAGCTACCAAATGCACAATGATTCTTTGGATAAATTAAATTGCATGCCCTTTGCTACAAAATTAAAACATTCATATATTCAAATTCAGCCAAAAAAATTAATACTTGAAGTTCATATCTAGTTAGTCTCAATAACAAGAGAGGGATTATGGTTGGCTAGGAATTGATCTAACTTAAGTACATCAAATTCTACATTGGTCAAGCAAACTTTAAATGACAGAACAAAGCATAAAATAGAGTATTTCAAATGAACTTTGTAAAGCAAGGGGAGGAGAGAAGACGAACTCACAACTCATGACTCATGAAGAAAAATAAGAAGAACGAAGCCGGTGTAAATCGCAGACTGAGGAGTGATGAGTAAGAACAATATAGAAAGGGAAAGAAAGGAAAGGAATAATAAGAAATTAAGAAATAAAACTAAAATAAGGGTTAATAAAATAAAGAAACAAATCTTATTTCCTGCGGTTGGAGTTGTTGTTAGAGAGTAGATAATATGTTACAGATAAATCTCTATCCCTTTCTTCTGCCTTAGATTTCGAAGGCCTTGCTTCTATCTGTAATTCCTTTAGTAGGTCAATATGCGCTAATAGGTAGGGTTCAGATGGCCATACGATCGAATGTAGTTCCTGTCAGTGAAAAAAGGGGGCTTGAAAGCGGAATGGTTATAGGTATTCGATGGTGGTTTATTCCTTATCCTTTCTAGCTAGTGACATTCCTTCTATAACAAGTGATCCAATTCTAGTCTATTCATTTCCAGTTGGAATAGCTTCTCTCTTCTCATGGTAAGCCCTTTCCTTTTCATGTGTAGCCTAGTCTCTGTGCATGGATATCTTATACTATGAAAAGAGCGCATTCGAGGCATAAATCTTCTTCAACTTCAAGGGGAAATCTCTCGGTAAGGTATTGAGAAGGGATCACCTTCTCTTACTGAACTATGGAATAGTACGGCAAGTGTAGCTTTGTGCATAAGTATGTGGATGTTATCGAGCAGTCGGGTAGGGAGGATCTTAAGTTGATATAAGCAACCGACCGACAACACCCCGTGCAAGGCGTTAGGCAACTTAGGGTTTACCTCAACATCTCAATCAGTTCTATACCAGGACTGACAATACACACCATTGAGATCACCTAGGATTTGAACTTGAGTACTTCCCTCATGAGAGTCGATTCTATCTGTTCTCCCTAAATATAAATAAGTATATTTTGGTATATATTTGGCACCAAATCGAACATATTCTCGGAAGATTGCTTTAGAAACACTTTTGACGGGCTGCTAAAATAAATGGTCTTGCTGTGGCTAGCTTGTTTGGTGTATATGGCTAGTAAGTTTCTTATCTCGCCCATTGGTTTGAAACGATAGCGCAAGCTTAAGCTCTTTTATGGGGCATTAGGATTGCCCTTTCTCAAAAAGACACCTTTGAAAGTGCAGATGTTGTGCTCTGATACTACGTCCCATGCTAATCTATTAGATGAGAATGAAAACAAAAAAGAACAACGTTCAGTATCAATAAATTAACAGTCAAAAAAATATATATTAATATAACTACAATGTGGATGTCCTTTTTTTTGGCAGCCACTATTCTGTACTGACTAAAAATGTAAAAAAATATTAATACATAGCAGCAACGTAATTGAAATCAAGGATTTTGGTTGAAAGTCTTAATTGTTCTGCAAAACAAATGAGCCTAAACATGTTTTCGTCGACGAAGGACAACTAAGCAAACTCTAGCGGGAGAAACTAGAGTATGGTTGTTGCCTGTCAGGCCTTGTTTTACCCTATCTTGAATGCTTTGGTTGGGCCCAAGCCGGAAAATTTCCAAAGGGCATGGGTGGACCCTCTAGGTTGTAGGCAGCTTACTCAGCTCTAAATACAACTGAGGTGACATGTTATTCAGTTTGCACTTAATTGCTTGTGAGAATCTTGGACTTTTCATATAAGTTAATGAATAAAAGAATATAGTCCATGTGTTTGTTTAACAGTACAACTGAGGTGATATGGTAATCAGTTTGTGTAACACCCTTACTTTCCAAAGTCATCGAATGAGTTTTTTCGAACCATTAAGCTAGGCTTCAATCCTGGAACAAGTACTCTTCTGATGATGTTACAAAATCCCAACCTCAACACAGGATTCAAATTTATAATTGAATGGGTTTTTATGGAAAATTTCAAACTTTTGAATTTTTTCATAAAGTGGTTTGCAATCTCATTATGACTCATTCATTCTTAGCATCATAATTATCAGTATTAGAGTTACTTCTCAGCTTATAACCCACTGATTGTTCGTTGGCTATTGGGCCCTTGTCATACAGTTACTAAATCTTAACTTAGTTATCGCATCATGGGAACATATCAGTCTACATGTACTTCTACCGGTAATACATTCGTGTCTTTACATCTATATACATTGCATAGAGTACTAAGGCTACTAAAGCATTCTAAGTCTTAATGTAAACAATACATAGATAACCAATAGAAATGCTAGTCCCTTTGTCTCTACCCTCTTACTAATCGGCGCTTACCTCTTTCCCTTTTAAGCCACTTGCCTTCGCTGTGTGTTCAATATATAGGAAGGGTGAGATTCTCGAGAATCTCAGTAGTAACAACAATTCATCATAAAAAATGTAAGTTCACAAGGCATGCTAGATAAACCATCAATTCATCAATATATAACACATACAGCATTCAGTATAAAAAACATTTATAAGACATATTGGTCCATTCCTATAGCACTTGGTATTTTGTCCTTACAGCCCAGGGCCTTTGTCCCATACAAGTTGCACATTGGGTCTTACA
Source organism: Inga oerstediana (assembly GCA_963210345.1). NCBI lineage: Eukaryota > Viridiplantae > Streptophyta > Magnoliopsida > Fabales > Fabaceae > Inga > Inga oerstediana. The sequence continues at coordinate 60,934,891 of OY723401.1, read as the reverse complement.
GCCTCGGGTTACTACCCAGCTCAGGTCTTATAGCACAGGGTCACTACCCTTGCAAATTTGTACTCACGAGTTGTACCGCCAATAGGTCTTACTTCCTCGGGTGTCCGCTTGTCATATTCCAAATGCTCATGAACAAACATATACGATGGCACAAATATACATGTAGAACATTACATAATATATGAGAGAAAGAGTTACTACTTGACTGTCTTTCCCGCACTTTACCTTTACCAGCAAACTTCTTTTTCGGGCTCGGGCAAATGTCGAATCCTATAATTTAGAATTTACGAATAGATGGGTCATTGCCTATTCCAATTCTACTAACATAATGAAAATTAGGTTATTCTTAACCTATTCTAGATTCTTGTCCTTTATTTTGACTTTGTTGGTTATCATTAGTACTCTTTGTGCTATTACTAATGAATATTTAATTTGAGACATGTTATATGTCTTTCATCCTTATAATTTGGGTATTCAATGTGGTCACAATGGTCTTTAAGCCATGTTTCTAGTCCTCATGTTCCCACATTCATAGTTCATTCACAAATTGGAAATTTTAGAACCAACCCCAATCTGCCAATTTTCATTAGGCAACTTTAAAAATTCATATATTAATCTAGAAAACTCCAAATGAGATGGTTCAAGCTTATATGTGAAGCTCTTTAAGTTCTCTATATAATAAAAATATTAACCAATGTTAATTGATGGTGTGAAATTCTAGAATTCATGACCACCTTGACTACCTCAAAATCCCTTCCAGTTTTGATACTTGAACTTTACAAATTCTTAACTTTTTCTTTAGGTATCCAATTAATGCATTCTATGACTCATTTTAAAGATTAAGATGTGTACCATGAACCTGAAAAATTTACCCAAAACGACCCGCCCCACTCTAGCAGCATAACACCTACATAACCTTTAACTCCAAACTTTGGACTTTCAATCCAATCTTTCTAAAATTATTGTCACATGCTAGTCCTGCACAATTTTATGTGCAGAATCCATTTCTAACCTCAAATTTAATAAAAACCAACTCCTTCCAAAAGAACTTGTCAAGGCCAAAACATGACATGGGAAGGAACAAAGTAGTTTTGCAACCTTTATTCATCAAACTTGTTAAACTTCCTTCCTACCATACCTAAGCCTCTTTTAACCTCATGTTCATGTTTTCAACATCATCAAAACCCTAAAATTACTACTTAAAAAAATAGGGCAGCAAGGTAACATCATGATAACTTATCCAAATTGTAACACCTTAATTCTGTAATCGATTTGATGAATTTTATGCAGTGAATTTGAACCAGGAAGTGATATTCATTTATTAAGTTCTTTCAATTCCCAACCTCAGGACAAGATTCAATCCTGTTGTTGAGTGGCTATTTTAGAAAATTTCAAAAATTTTCAAAACTATCATAAAGTGATTCGTAACTTCTTTGTAACTCATCGTTTCTTAATTCTCTTTATCATCTTTATCAGAGTGATTCTTTGCTCATTTTTATGTACGGAAGGTTTCTTAACTAATGGGCTTGTATGGTATGATTACACATTTCTAATTCAATTTCCGTGCTTAGGAAATTTTACTTGTCCATCATGCAGTGATGTACTATTAATCACTCAACGTTTATTACACAACGGTTGAGCGCGTTAATAATTCTTCTCCTTCATTGCAACTTCTTCTCCTGGCATAGCGTCCTGCACTTTTCTTCAGTGCTCTGTAGCCTTTATGGTTGGTGAGGGAGATTGAGATTTTCAAGAGAATCCTAGTAGTGAACAGTGCTAACAAATGCATACAAGAAATGCTTTGTGCATGACATGCTTGCTTACATAAATTCATGCCAACAGAATGACATATATGCATGCCCAATGTTTAACACATTACATTAATAGGCATAGTATAAGAAAACAGAGCTTCACTCATTCATATATGCTTCATACAATTCATCAAAGCAATTAACACATCAATACACAAGCACACATATCAAGTTATGCAAGTTAGGAAAGTTCCCTACCTTTTGTCTTCAAGTTCCCTCCTTGTATCTTTTCTTCCAATCATTGAAGCTTCTTGGACATTCTTTCACTTTTCTTCTTTCTTGACTTCTCATGACCCTAGATAAATAACCATATTATTAGAGTCATGACAAATAAATGTCCAATGGGCTACTTTAGCCTCTAAGACTTATCTTTATTCTTTGGGCCCATATTTGTCCCCAATTTTAATAACCCAAGACACCTTGGTTGGTTAACCATTAAAGTTAACATATTAGGCCTAAAGGGTATTTAATGGGCCCACACTAACTCTATGGGCTTTACTTAACCATTGAATTTCAAATTAATTACCAAATTACCCTTACTTTCTTATTTTTGCCTATTTACCAAAATCTGCCAAAATTTTTAATAATATTTGAAAATTCATAACTAATTGTACAGATGTCCAATTATGATGGTTCCAAAGGCTATGTGGTCCCTATTCAGTCTAGATTTAGGGAACAATATAGCTATTACACTTCTGGATGCACATCAATACAATATCTTACTTAATTGATCATTGCCCCCAAAATTTGCTAGTTTTTCAGACCAAACTTTGAAAATTCATAATTAATTCAAAAAAAATCCAAATGGGTTGGTTCTAGGTTCTATGAAAAGCCATTTAAGTTCTCTTTCAGTGAAAAATATCACAGAGCATTGATTAAAGCCACACATTTTCCAGAAATTTGTCAAACACAAATTGTCATAGATTTCATTCTAGAATCAAGGTCAAACTTTGCAAAATCATTACTTTCAATATACTAGTCTAAATGGCTCATATCACCTACCAAATCAAAGCCCAGGATGTCTACTTTAATCCTATAAAATTTCATAGTATTTGAACTAAGTTTGACTGATCAAAAACACGTTGCAAGTTCTCTACCTCCAGAAAATGAGTTCAGGCAGACTTGAACACAAACTTCCAAAATCATTATAAATCATCATTTAACCATAAACACATGATTAAACCTTAAAAACACCCCCTGGACGACAAAGAACAGTACTCTAATCCTTATAAAAACTCATCTAAATAATAAACCAATTGGTTCAAAATGAAGCCCACGCTTACCTCTACACGTTTCTGCAATTGGTTTGGAAGTCCAGAGGCACTTTGGTAGTTTAGATGGCACCAAACTCCTTAGACTAGAAAATTAAGACCATATAAATGAAGTTCTCAGTGAGTAGAAGAAGTTTACTGAAGGCTTCGTTGTTGGAAACTATGATTTGGGGTCAAAATCAGCTCCAAAGCTCAGAAACTTTTACTATTCACTCTTTCTCTTTCCTCAAACCATGTTTGTGTGAATTTTCAAATTTCCTCTTCCCTCTCTAGTGGTTGACCATATACTTAAAGGAGAAGGGAGGGTGAAGATTTAATCTTGCGGGTGATTTACTCTTGTTGTGCCAAGTGTCACAAGATGTGAGGTTAAGATTGCCATGTGTCATCAAACATTTTGGCTTCCTTTTTCTCTCTCCTAGGTGGCATCACTTTTTTCCAGAGTTCTCTAACCCGAATCGGACCGGCCGAACCAGACTGGAAATCGGCCACCCGGCCAGTAAACCGGTCCGGTGACTCGGTCCGGGTCAGGTTTTTGATTTTTTTAAATCATTTTTTAAATATATTTTCTCTATAATTTCATACTATAAGGCTAAAATTTCCCATCTCTCACTGGTTTGGTCCTGGTTTAGCTCCGGTTTGACTCCGATCTGACCCACTGACCCACGCCAACACAAAAGGCATAAGGGCGGTGTAATGATGAGGGACACTTGTCACCTCCTTATTTAGCCAACACAAAAGTGGCTTTGAGTATGTGTGTGGGCCCCACATGGCACCATATACCGATGTCTATTCCCAAAAATGCAAGGTACACATTCTACCCTGAAAATGCATGTGCACACCTATACCGGCCTATTTCACCCAACTAATATGTCCCTTACCTTATGACATAGCTGGGTGGCATCTTCTACCAACCCAATGGCACATTATATCTATCCTGTGCATATCTGCACCGATACTTTGATCCTATTACCTACGCGTACTGAGCCATCTACCCGATAGGGCTGGATCTTATAGTCTTCTTGAGTCTTTCTATCTCTCGACATTCTTGGGACTCTTCCTGAATTAGGCTTAGTCATCTGCCTGATTAAGGCTTATCCTCTAGGCTCAAAATTCAGGATATTACATAAATTTGAAGATACTAGGCTCAAATCATAACTTATACTTACCTATTCCTTTTGATATAGCCTTATCTTGGTTCCTCTAACTTTCACTCCTTTTCAAAAGCACCAAACTCCTCCTTTCAAGAAACTAAAACCATAGAAATGTTGCTCTTGATGAGAGGAAGAAGATTTATGAAGGCACTTTGAGATAAAAAATGGCTTAAGGGTGTAAACGACTCAAGAACACTTACCTTTAAGTCTCGTTCTTTGGTCTTGCTCCTAACTACACCTTTCTCTTTCTCTTCTCTATTTTTCTGCTTTTCCTTCCCCTTTGACCAATTTAAATGAGTGAGATGCGAGGAAATATATTGCTAAGTATTTATTCCTTTGCTCTTAGACTCTTGGCCGATTTGTGAGTAAGATGAGCGAGTGTGATGAGGTGTGTAATATCCCAAATTTTGAGCCTAGGACTTTGAGGATAAGCCTATATTAGGCAAACTACTAAGCTCAGTTAGGAAAGAGTTCCAAGAATGTTGAGAGATAGAAATACTCTAAGAGACTATGTGATCCGGTCCTATCGGGTAGAGGGCCCAGTATGAGTAGGCAGTAGAATAAAAGTATTGGTGTAGATGTCCACAGGACACATATATAGTGCCATTGGGTTGGTAGAAAGATGCCACCTAGATATGTCATGAGGTATGAGACTAATTGATTGAGTGAAATATACCAGTATAGGTATGCACATGGCATTTTTAGGGTAGATATGTGTACCCTGCGTTTTTTGGAGTAGACATCAGTGTGTGGCGCCATGTGGGGCCCACACACATATACTCTGACCTGGCATCATTTGGCGGGCCTTAGTATATGTGAAGAAATTCAGAGTAAGTCCCGAGTGAAACCCGAGTAAGCACCGATAAAGTAGCTTGAATAAAGTAAGCAATAATGACATAAGTTTTGTGTTGGATGAATAAGAGAGTGATAAGTGTCCTCTCATCATGACAAAGTACCAAGTGCCTTTTTTGTTGGCTTATAAGAGAGTGACAATTATCCCTAATAATGACTATTACTCTTTGCCTTTTGAGGTGGCACTTAGAAAAAGTGACACCTAGCCCCTGAGTCTGGGGAATCCACCGATCTCTGGATCAAATGTACTTGACTTTTTGAACACAAACCTGGGAGTGCAGGGAAACTTTCTTGTCTTTCCTTTCCCTTGACACAAAAAGGACGGTCAAGAGAGATAGAAAGAGAAGGCAAGATACTTTATTGACACATGTCATCTTAAGCTTTAATCCTTTGACACTTGGTACGCAAGGGGGCTATTAAAATGTAAGATTGAATCCCAACCCTCTATTATTCTCTAAGATGTTAGCCAAGGAAAAAATAGAGAAAAACAAGGAGAAAAATAGAGAGAAAATAGAAAGAAGAGAGGTGTGTGAAGAGTGATTTTTCTGCAGTTTTGGAGCCGATTTCACCGTCGATTTGGCATTTCCAGCTCCCGAAGTCTTCTATAATGTTGTTCCTCTCAGTGAGAGCAACATTTCTATGGTTTCAGATTCTTAATCAGACATGTTTGTGTTAGGATCGGTAGGCACAGCGGAAGAATTTTAAAAATTTTCACCGATCCTAATCGAGGATCTATCAACGGCGTTTAAATCAAGTTGGAAGGATTCATACCTTTTTGATGATTCAGAGTTTTCACGATCTCTAGGAGCCAACACGTCAGGTCCGCTCCCTCTACCAGTATCCACACGAATGCTCTCCAACCGAGACTGCGTGCTAGCACCTCTAATGTCTCCTCGGGTTTCACTTCCGGCTCTCAATTCTCATGTGCATATGAATATATCTGCTCTATCAAGTTTATAACCTATGAGGGCTATTTTCAAATTTCAAAATTAATCATCATTAATTTCGAAATTAATTAACAATTAATTATCTTGATAAGCTAATTAAATAAATTCAGTTTAAATTAAATCTGTCCAACAGTTTTAATTTAACCTATTTATTTAATCCAAATAAAGAGCCATTAGATTTAATTTATCTTCATAAATTAAATCTGAGATACTATATCTCTATCATGTTAGTTATTAAATTTAATATATCTTAATAAATTAAATTTAAAACTAACACAATATAATAATATCATATAATATATATACATATATATATAAGATATATATATATTTCGAAAATATATATATCTATATAATATTATTAAATATAATAATATCATATAATATATATACATACATATATATATATATATATATAAGATATATATTTCAAAAATATATATATATAATATTATTAATGAATTTTATATTATATATATATATATAAATATAAAATTCATCCACCCTAAATTAAACATTATCTCGTGTTGGGCCATTCTTGTGTACGACCCTGTAGGCCCATATGAAGTTGGCAATGGGCCAATAACTATACTAACCCAAAAGTCGCAAGCGGCCTCTAGCAAGACATTACGACTACCCAATTCATATGAGGATCGTTATCACGATGCAACCTGTCATACAACCACGTCACGTCCCTTTTGTCACACGATATATCGATCAAGGATAAGGCATGGATAATGTCATCCTCTTGTTCCTGATCATTACTTTCTCGATTCCTGAGTAGCTTGATAACATAGACAGAAACTCCTTTCATCATAGTATGGCCATACATTTCTCAGATTCACTCATCGAGGGGCCCAGTAATATCTCTTTACTAATGTGAGGGACAAATTCCATCTTGATCATTCATATTCCTCTGCATGAAAAACCACTAAGCCCGATCGTAGCCTTTATCATCACCCGGTCAAAAGTGACTTTTGACTAGTTCAAAGCTTAGCAACTCTCATGTAGGAATCCATGATGACCTCAGGTCTAAGGGCATTGTGACGTGGTTATACATGAGAAAAGCTTATGACTTGATCCATATAGCTTTCTCATAGTGGGTCGGTCCAGCACTTTGTACTCTTACAAGTGCCTAAGACTTTGATTCGTATCTCTATTTCTTATCAAAGTCATACAGGTCTTGTTTCATCTCTGCTCCCGCATAGATGACCGACCAGGGACATTTTAGGACAATCTTTATGAATTATCCAAGGATACAATTATCACAGTTAACATGCAAATAATATGATAACTGAATGGAGAAATTTCATTAAAATAATAATGTTTAAAGTACAATGATTGGCCCTTAGGGCACAATTTCCAATATCTTCCCACTTGCCCTAGGTGCAATTATTAATTTGCCTAATTCCCATTGCCCTAACATGACGCTCATGCTTTGCCTGTGCAAGTGGCTTAGTAAGAGGATCAGCAACATTATCTTCTCCTACTACTTTGCATATCTTTATATCACCTCTATCATTGATTTCTCTAATAAGATGAAATCGCCTGAGTATATGCTTGGTCCTTTGATGTGACCTAGGCCCCTTAGCCTGTGCAATAGCACTACTATTGTCACAGAACAAATCTATTGGATTTGAGATGGTAGGCACCACCCCTAGTTCAGTAATGAACTTTCTGATCTAAACGGCCTCTTTAGCTGCATCTGATGCTGCTATATACTCAGCTTATGTTGCAGAATCTGCTATAGTGCTCTGCATGGAGCTCTTCCAGCTTACTGATCTACTATTCAGGAGGAATACATATCCAGATTACGATTTAAGGTCCTCTTGGTCAGTTTGGAAACTTGCATCTGTGTAACCGGTTACGTAGGGCTCATCATCCAATCCACCATAGACAAAAAATAAGTCCTTAGTCCTTCTTAAGTACTTTAGGATATTCTTGACGACAGTCCAATGACCCTCACCAGGATCTTGTTGGTATTTGCTGGCCATACTTAAGGCAAACGAGACATCCGGTCGAGTACATAACATGGCATACATGATAGATCCAATGGCCGAGGCATATGGAACCTTACTCATGTGATCTCGCTGATCAGGTGTACTAGGACACAGATCCTTGCTAAGATGGATGCCATGAGACATGGGCAATTGGGCATGTAACCCTTTTTTGAATCCTGCATACTGAACCTATGCAGTATCTTGTCAATATATGTGCTCTGACTTAGGCCTATAAGTCTTTTGGATCTATCCCTATAGATCCTAATCCCTAGGATATAGGTGGCTTCACCTAAGTCTTTCATTGAAAAGGACTTTCCTAACCAAGACTTGACACTCTGCAAGGTAGGAATATCATTCCCAATAAGTAGGATGTCATCTATATAAAGCACTAGAAATACAACCATGCTCCCACTAATCTTCTTGTAAACATAAGGTTCATCGATATTTTGAATGAATCCAAACTCTTTGACTACTTCATCAAAACGATGATTCCAGCTCCGAGATGCTTGCTTCAATCCATAAATGGATCTTTGAAGCTTGCAAATTTTACCAGAGTCCTCTGGACACACAAAACCTTCAGGTTGTGTCATGTACACATCCTCAAGCAGCTTTCCATTAAGGAAGGCTGTTTTGACATCCATCTGCCATATTTCATAGTCATAATATGCTGTAATGGCAAGAAGGATTCTGATTGATTTGGCCAATACAATTGGGGAAAAGGTTTCATCATAGTCTACACCATGAGTTTGAGTGAATCCTTTTGCAACCAGTCGTGCCTTGAAGACATGTACATTGCCATCCATGTCAGTTTTCTCCTTGAAACCCATTTGCACCCAATGGTTTTTACACCTTCAGGTGGATCGACTAAGGTCCATAGCTAATTGTCGTACATGGATTGCATTTCAGACTTCATGGCATTTAGCCATTTCTCAGAGTTTGATCCCATTGTGGCTTCTCGATAGGTGGTGGGCTCATTTTGCTCAATGAGCAACACATCACGGCCTTCAGTAATCAGAAATCCATATCTCTGAGCTGATGCCGTGTCCTATCAGATCTTCGTGGAACTTGTGTTACTTGAGGAGGCTCAGCAACTTGTTGTGAGTCTTTTCTAATTTCCATCTTTGGTTCTGTACCATCTTGTGGCTCTCGAATTTCTTCGAGATGTACGTCACTCCTACTGGTTGTTTTAGAGACAAACTCTCTTTCTAGAAACTTGCCATTTCGAATAACAAACACTTTATTATCGGTGGGATTATAGACATAGTATCCTTTTGTTTCTTTAGGATATCCTACGAAAAGGCACTTTATGGATCTGGGCGCTAATTTATCAGAGGCTTGTTGCTTAACATATACCTCACATCCCCAGATCTTGAGAAAAGATAAACTTGATTTCTTTCCAGTTCATATCTCATATGGTGTCTTTTTAATTCCCTTAGATGGAACACGATTTAGTGTGAACTTAGCTGTCTCTAGGGCATGTCCCCAAAAGGACGGTGGAAGATCTGTTTGACTCATCATAGATCGAACCATATCTAATAGTGTTCGATTCCTTCGTTCAGAAACGCCATTCCATTATGGTGTTCCTGGAGGAGTCAATTGTGAGATTATCCCACAACTCCTAAGATGGTCAATGAATTCTTGGCTCAAATATTCACCACCTCGATCAGATTGAAGTGCTTTAATTGTTTTAACAAGTTGGTTTTGTACTTCATTTTGGAATATTTTGAACATTTCAAAAGATTCAGATTTATGTTTCATTAGATAGATATAGTCATATCTACTAAAGTCATCTATAAATGTAATGAAGTAGACATAACCTCCTCTGGCAGCTATATTTAATGGTCCACATACATCTGTATGTATGAGGCCCAATAATTCAGTAGCCCTTTCACTGTGCCCAGTAAAAGGTGCCTTAGTCATCTTTCCTAATAAGCAAGATTTGCATGTATCATATGATTCAAAATCAAATGAGTTTAGAAATCCATCTTGATGGAGTTTAGAAATGCGTTTCTAATTTATGTGGCCTAGACGACAATGCCATAGGTAGGTCGGATTCAAATCGTTTGATTTTATCCTCTTAGTAGTTACGTTATAGATATTCCCATTATTAGGATATTCCAAATTTAATATATAATGACCAACATGCAAATCACCATCAGCATAGAAAATGTCATTACAATAAATATAACATTTAGCATTCCTAGTAATGGAAGTATAACCTTCCTTATCCAAATAAGAAAGAGAAACAATGTTACTACTCAAAGCAGGAACATAATAGCAATTGTTCAAAACTAACAAAAGCCCACTGGGCAGAACTAATTCATAAGTGCCTACGGCTAAAGCAGTAACTCTTGCTCTGTTTCCAATTCGTAGGTCCACCTCGCCCTTATTTAGCTTTTTACTGTCCTTTAGACCCTGCACATTTGTACAAATATGAGAACCACATGCAATATCTAATACCCATGTAGAGGAAGTAGAAAAATGAATGTCTATAACATAAATACCTGAAGCGATAGCCTCGCTATCCTTCTTGTTCTTTTTCAGATCTTCCAGGTAGAGTTTGCAATTCCTCTTCCAATGACCGGGTTCATTACAGAAGTAGCAGACTCCTTCCTTTGGAGGCTTTGCCTTCTTAGGTGCAGGCTTGGTTTCAGGCTTGTTTGACTATTTGGTCTTACCACCTGAGTCATTACCCTTCCATTTGCCCTTCCCTTTCTTTTTCATACCCTTTCCTTTCTGAACCATCAAAACTGTGCTAGGCTTTTTCTTAATGCTTTGCTCAACAGTTTTGATCATCCCATGCAGCTCAGAAATTGATTTCTCCATGTTGTTCATGTTGTAGTTCATAACAAACTGGTCATAACTCTCCGGGAGTGAGTTGAGGATCAAATCCGTAGCTAACTCCTGGCTCATGGGAAATCCAAGCCTCTCAAGGTGATCAATAAAGCCTTTCATATTTAACACATGAGTACTAAATGATACACCTTCAGCCGATTTGCAGGAATGTAAGGCCTTTGTGGTCTCATACCTTTCTTGCCTTGCCTGTTGCTGGAACATTTCCTTGAGATGTACAATCATCTCATGAGCCTCCATGAGTTCCAGATCTCTTTGGAGCTCTGGAACCATAGTGGCAAGCATTAGGTAACCTACATCCACAGAGTCATCCTTATGCTTTGTGTAAGCATCTCTCTGAGCTCTTGGAGCATTGGTTGCAGGCTCCTCAAGAATGGGTTGATCTAGGACATAAGCCTTTCTTTCCTGCTTGAGAACAATTCTCAAGTTTCTGAACCAGTCAAGAAAGTTTGTCCCATTGAGTTTGTCCTTCTCAAGGACCGATCGCAAAGATAGTGTAGCAGTATTACTAGTCGACATGATTCTACAATTAAAATATGCAAAGTTAGTTAGTAATCTTCCACTAAATTAACAACCCTCAATATAATAATTAGTGGGCTAAGATCCATATTTGGCTTAAACTTAAGTCCGCTTTGGCAAGACACTTAAATTCAAGTTATTTAGGTAGGTAACCTATTTACCAATTAAATCACATGTAACTCTTAGATCTTTATGGGATTTAATCATCATATGATCTGGCTTGTTTAACCCCATCTAATGCCTTAAGATTCAAAACCGTTTTGTTAATCTCAATTAAGTCAAAACAATAATGAATATTATGAGCAGCACCATTACTCAAGCTTGTCTCATCAAGATAACTCAAGTGCATCCACTTTGGTGGTTTCCACAATTGAGCGATCTAGGTTTTGACAAGTATTCATTAATTGATGGCATTATGACTTAAGATTTGATTCAGAGGGCTTAATTAATTAGTTTTGTTTATATTGATGCAATCGTGGTTATATCTCATACACATAAATACATATAAATGTAAAAGAATCATGCAATGATCTTATCAAAAGCATAATTTAAACGTGACACAACATGGCTTACCTAACCTAAAATCCTCCCAAGCCAATGAGAGGACTTCTCTAAATAAAAAAAGAAATACATTGAGAGAAACCTCTTTTAAACATTTGAGGGGAGTGAGATGAGAAGAGAATGTACATTGAGAGTATTTAGAGGAAGGCACGGCTCGCAGGCCGTATTTAAATATTACAAACTTTGTAAAATTCTAAAGCCATGTTGTTCACCATACCCAAACAAAGATAAATAACAAACCACAACAAGAATTCATACATTATGAAAAGCAATAAATGTCGTGATCAGATTACATGTTTCAAAACCGAAAACGAAACAATTTCAAGATTCAATTTAAACGAAAACGAAAATCAACGGAATTACAAGATCACATCTTTCTAAATAATTTTGTTTCGTATTAACCAAATCACATCCATATTCGAGTGTTTCTTATAAACATATGTACACATCCCATATATATCACATGTATAAGAATCATAAACTCAATTTAAACGCACAATTGATCTGGCTCTGATACCACTATTAGGATCGGTAGGCACAGCGGAAGAATTTTAAAAATTTTCACTGATCCTAATCGAGGATCTATCAACGGCGTTTAAACCAAGTTGGAAAGGTTCATACCTTTTTGATGATTCAGAGTTTTCACGATCTCTAGGAGCCAACACATCAGGTCCACTCCCTTTACCAGTATCCACACGAATGCTCTCCAACCGAGACTGCGTACTAGCACCTCTAATTTCTCCTCGGGTTTCACTTCCGGCTCTCAATTCTCATGTGTATATGAATATATCTGCTCTATGAAGTTTATAACTTATGAGGGCTATTTTCAAATTTCAAAATTAATCATCATTAATTTCGAAATTAATTAACAATTAATTATCTTGATGAGCTAATTAAATAAATTCAGTTTAAATTAAATCTGTCCAACAGTTTTAATTTAACCTATTTATTTAATCCAAATAAAGAGCCATTAGATTTAATTTATCTTCATAAATTAAATCTGAGATACTATATCTCTATCATGTTAGTTATTAAATTTAATATATCTTAATAAATTAAATTTAAAACTAACACAATATAATAATATCATATAATATATATACATATATATATATATAAGATATATATATTTCAAAAATATATATATCAATATAATATTATTAAATATAATAATATCATATAATATATATATATATATAATATATATTTCAAAAAAAATATATATATATATATATATCCATATAATATTATTAATGAATTTTATATTATATATATATATATATAAAATTCATCCACCCTAAATTAAACATTATCTCGTGTTGGGCCATTCTTGTGTGCGACCCTGTAGGCCCATATGAAGTTGGCAGTGGGCCAAAAACTATACTAACCCAAAAGTCGCAAGCGGCCTCTAGCAAGACATTACGACTACCCAATTCATATGAGGATCGTTATCACGATGCAACCTGTCATACAACCACGTCACGTCCCTTTTGTCACACGATATATCGATCAAGGATAAGGCATGGATAATGTCATCCTCTTGTTCCTGACCATTACTTTCTCAATTCCTGAGTAGCCTGATAACATAATCAGAAACTCCTTTCATCATAGTATGACCATACATTTCTCAGACTCACTCATCGAGGGGCCCAGTAATATCTCTCTACTAATGTGAGGGACAAATTCCATCTTGATCATTCATATTCCTCTACATGAAAAACCACCAAGCCCGATCGTAGCCTTTATCATCACCCGGTCAAAAGTGACTTTTGACTAGTTCAAAGCTTAGCAACTCTCATGTAGGAATCCATGATGACCTCAGGTCTAAGGGCATTGTAACGTGGTTATACATGAGAAAAGCTTATGACTTGATCCATGTAGCTTTCTCATAGTGGGTCGGTCCAGCACCTTGTACTCTTACAAGTGCCTAAGACTTTGATTCGTATCTCCATATCTTATCAAAGTCATACTGGTCTTGTTTCATCTCTACTCCCGCATAGATGACCGACCAGGGACATTTTAGGACAATCTTTATGAATTATCCAATGATACAATTATCACAGTTAACATGCAAATAATATGATAACTGAATGGAGAAATTTCATTAAAATAATAATGTTTAAAGTACAATGATTGGCCCTTAGGGCACAATTTTCAACAGTTTGGTGATGTTTAACTGGCCGGAGTGCCGTTGAAATACCTAACCAATTGTAGAAACCCGAAGAGCTAAGCCTAAGCTTCGTTTTGAACCGATTGGCTTGAGGTTTTAATGAGTTTTCTTGGACCTTTGGGCTGCCATATGTTTCATCCAAGCTGGGTTTTTAAGGTCTAATGATGTTTTAATCATGAATATACAATGATATATGGTGTTTGATGATAATATAAGATTAGTTTAAGTGCTGCCAGATTTCAATTCTGTGAGGCATCCTAATTCTGACAAATTTTTGACTAAGCAAATGATATCCAATTGTTATGAAACTTTCTAAATCTAAAGTAGACATCATAAGCTTTAATTTGATAGGTCATTTGTGCGATTTGGATTAATAAATTAGGAGATATGAAGTTTTGAAGTTGGATATGTAAAACTAACGAAAATCTGTGACAATATGAGTTTATTGGTGATTTTGGATTTTTTGTTGTGGAACTAGCTGGAGAAAATATTTTCCCCATAAAATAGACTTAATAAGGGCCACATAGGGCTTTGAACGACCCTAATTGAAGTTTTCTAGACAAAGTTATGAGTTTTCAAAGTTAAGGGAAAAATTTGCCAACTTTATGGAATAGTGCGAAAATGAAAAAGTAATGGCATTTGGTAATAATATTAACGTTCAAGGGTTAAGTTAAGTAGAGTTGGGAAATTAGGCCGAGCCCATCGATCCAACCCATTTAGGCCCGAGCCCGTCGGGCCAGGCATATGATTTAGAGGCTCCAGAAGGAGTCAGGCCTACAGGGCCGGCTTTGTATCCTTGTAGGACCAGTCCTTTTAGGCCCGTTTAATATTTGTTTAAAATAAATTAATATATGTAATATCATTATATCAAATTATCAATATGAGAAACACCTAAGTATCTAATAGAGCATTAGTAATAGACTAACCTTATTAAATGGTTTGATTTATTTGGTTTTCTATAATGGTTTATTCATTTAAACTTTAAAAAATAATGTATCTAATAGAGCATTAGAAATTTATGATTTTTAAAAATAATGTATCTCAATCTAAAGCAAAATAATAAATAAATTATAAAAATTGAAAGTGACTTGTATTTGAATTAAAATAAGTTTAAGCCTGAGCCCATGAAGGGCTAGTCCTCTAGGTCTGCGGGCTTCAAAAATTAGGGGTTTTACAGGCATCGGGCCTAAACGGGCCGAGCCAGTGAAGGGCCGGCCTTGTAGGGCCAGGCTGGCCCATATTCTCGACTATAAAGTTAAGCACTTGAAGTTAGTGTAGGTCCATTAAATACCCATTATGCCTAATGTGTTAACTTTAAAGTTAACCAACCTAAGTATTTTGAGTTTTTAAAATTTGGAAAGTACAGACTCAAATATAAGAGACATGTCCTAAAGGCCTATGTAGCCACATTGGACATTCATTTATCATGGTTCTAATGTATGGTCATATACCTAGTGTAATATCCCGAATTTTGGGATTGGAAGCTTTGGAATAAGCCTAAATTGAGTGGACTACTAAGCCCCAATTTAGTAGATGTCCCAAATATATTCCCTAATGATTCTAATATCTTTGGGGTATTAAGAAAGTAAAATGGTGAATTTTGGAGAATATAATTATGTTTTCGATAAAATCGCCTATGAGGCAGTGAGCTTATCATAAGGTTTTGGAAGACTAAATGATAAGTAAAAAATATGAAATTTTACAGGATGAAAGTAGACATCCTAAGCTTTAATTTGATAGGTCATATGACGCAATTAGAGCTATACACAAAACGATATGAATTTTTGAAGTCAGCACAGATAAACTGTGAAATTTCTGGAACAATATGCAAAGATTGAAATTCTGGGAATTTTGTGATTCCAGAAAGCACAATTCTATATTTTTCCTTGAAACTAGACTCAATAAGGGTTCTATAGGCTTTGGAATCACCTCTTTTCGATTTTTCTAGAATTAGTTATGAGTTTTCAAAGTTTAGGCACAAATCTGCCAGAATTTTGTAAAATTCGAAATTTTTGGAAAATTAGTAAATGAATAAAATAGAATATATAATATGATATAAGCTCTTTATTTCTTCTTCAGCCCTGCATTTGACGCCATTTTCAGTTTTAGAGAGAGGAAGAGAAAAATTGTAGAGAGAGAAAAGGAGGAGGAAAAACTTACAAAGGTAAGTGATTTTTTCGGTAAATCGGTTCCTAATGCGTATAACTCCGTTCCTAAGCTTCCTTTGCATATGATTTAAGGTTTGGAAGCTCATCTTTTGGTGTATCAAGGGTCTAGGGTTCAGCCACTTTGTGAAAAGCCAGTGGGAGCTTGAGGTAACTTCCAAACTCTTGTATATTGACTATTCTGGCTGTTGTGGACAATTTAATCGGTGAAATTTCGCCGGATTGTCATTGGTTGTAAAAGTGGAAAATGGGTTTCCCTAGGGGTTATGCTGCCCAAATCGGTACTAAATGGTAGTTGTAACCTAATGGAATAGTCATTAAAGTGGATAGGAGTAGAAAGGAACGCGTTTACGGAGCCGAAACCGAAAAACCCCGATTTTCCCCTTAAAACCTATATATTTCGGCCAGCATTGTAAATGGGTCTTAGAGTTGGATTTTCAATGATTTGATGATTCCATTGGATTCAGTGGGCGAAAATAGGTGGGGTTACAGTTGGGCACTTTTTCGGAAAAGGCCGACAAAGCATAATTACGGAAACGCCCCTAAAACCCTAAAAGTAGGGTTGCCAAGGGCAATTTCGTAATTTTACATTGAATTTGATAATTCCAAGTTTGGAAATGGATTCCTTGGGCCAAAATATGTCAGGATAGCCCAGGTTAGAATTTCGGAAAAAGTACAGCTGGACCGGGTACAGCGGGGCCGAGTCGGGTCCACGGGGGTATTTTAGTAATTTTTCATAATAAGCTCATATAACCCCCAAAAACACTATGGAAGTATCTAAATAGTACATTTGACATTGTAGGATCGAATATGGAGCCCCGAGCTGTTGGCACGCTTTACGAGGCACGCGTTTCGAGGCGAAAAGGGTTAAGGTAGGGGACTTACCTTACTTGCATGTATTTTATATCTTTGCTTGTGTAATGATGTATGTGATTGCTTTACTTGATTGTGTAGAGCATATTTAAATAAATGAAGCTCTGTTTCTGTTTTCACTGTGGCCATAGTCTTGTTGTATGAAACATTGAGCATGCAGAAATGTCATTATGGAGCATACATCTAGATAAAGCTAACATGTCATACACATAGCATCAATCATGCATGCATTATGGTATCTGTTTCCTACTGAGATTCTCTCGAATCTCACCCTCCCCTACCAACAATTTAGACAGGAGACGACAAAAGATATGCAAACAACAATGCAGAGTATCGTACGAGGGGATTACAGTAGTGGAATAAAGACGAGAAGAAGTCTCCATTTCACTGGGATGAGTTTAGACACCCTGGTAGCCTTGTGCGGCTACATTATTTGAATTTATCAGGTACGAACCCCTATTGGGAATTTATGTAATCATGCACATATTATCAGTATAGTTATGCTATTCCTGTGTTGCCTACCTAACCGCATATCGTTTTCCGCGAATACTCTGATAAATGTGAAATTAAAATAAGGGCGTGACACCTAGGGCCATGAGATGACAAGGAAGAAGAATAGGAGAATTTCCAAACAACTTCAATTGTTGGAAGAAAAGGTAAAAAGGGAACTTAAAGACAGAAGGTAGTATAACTTTCTTGATTTGCATTTACTTGATAAGTATGCTTATGCATTGATATGTTTAATTGCTTTGATGAATGGTATGAAGCATGTATAAATGATTAAAGCTCCATTTTTTACTTATGCTATGGCCATAGGTGTAATGTGTAAAGCATTTAGCATGCAAGTAAGTCATTATGCTAGTATGAATTTATGTAAGTAAGCATGTCATGAATTAAGCTTGAATCTTGTATACCTAGTTAGCAAAGTTTGCTACAGAGATTCTCTTTAATCTCACTCTTTCTCACCCAACCATATAGGTATGCTGAGTACAAGAGAAGAATGCATGAAGATATGTAAGGGGGAAGTACAAAAGAGAATCGAAGATTGATGTGCAATGCAATATTTATGTATTTTGACTGAAATTTGTATTTGTTTAAAATATGAATATATTAAGAATGAGTGGAGAATCACTCTGATTAAATTAAATGAAGATAAGAATTGATGAGTAAAAATGAAGTTGCGAACCAATATAAGACCCTTCCGCAAAATTTTGAAATATTCAGAAAAACCTACTGAACTACAGGTTCGAATCCTGTCTTGAGGTTGTGAATTAAAAGAACTTTACAAAAGAATATCAATTAGTGGTTTGAATTCATTACGTAAAACTCATCAGATCAATTACGAAATAAGGTGTTATATGGTGCCATCTCCTTTTGGCTTCTTACAAAAGCAAGTTTATCAATTAATTAAGAGGGTGCATGTGGGATATGGATAGTTACTCTCTCCTTCTTCCTTTTTGTCTTGACCGAAATTTTTTGAGCAAAAGGATGAGGAAATATTTTGATTCAATTCTCTCTCTCCTTTTCTTTATCTTGGCAGAATTTATTGCATAAAGGAGGAGAAAGTGTATTTAACCAGTCTTGCATATGTATGCATGTGCCATGTGGCCAAGTGTTGACTAAACTCCTCGTCTTTTCTTCTTTTTGCTCTTAGCCGATTTTGTTGGCACAAGGGGAGGGAAGTATATTGATTCAATCTTGCATGCATGTGTGGCATGAAGGAGACAGTCATATGGCCTCATAGAAGAAGAAAAGCTACTTTTACTCAATTATGCATGTATTAAAGAAAGGAGCCTAGGTGGCAACTTGTTGTGGCTCCACGTAATAAAGTTGCTAATTACTCTCTTTATCATTACTTTTACTTTTTAATGGCAAATCTTGACCCTTCATTTTTGTTTCCCAAATCTATCATTGAGATCAAATTCTAAATCTTATTTTTGCCCTTGTATAAGGCAATATTAATTAAATTGCCATTAGGCTTATTCTTCTTCCAAACGCTATTCCCTCCTTTAACTTAGATCAATATTAGACTTTATACAATATTTGACTTCTCTTTAGTCCAATACCAATTTACTAAATTTCGGGATATTACAGTTTGCATTTAATTGCTTGTAAGAATCTTGGACATTTCATATAAGTGAATGAATAAATGAATATAGTCCATATGTTTGTTTAAACAATACATTATTAATTTCTGTGCACTCTATCTCTCCTTTTTGATATTAGTCTCTCCCCTCCCTCTCCCCCTCCCCTCACACAGACTGATTCTAGTCTGGTATAAATTTTCTAATTGTCACAATTATTTGTGTTTTATGAATAATTGGTCTGTTTTGTTTGAAACCACCTTATAAATTTATTAGTTGTATGTAATTATGTTATTATTTTCTGATAGTTGCTTGTAAAATATAAAAACTGTAAAGCCCAGTCTTAAAATTTCAAAAACATTTCCCTTTAGCTTCATAAGAGAAACTCAATTGGTTGGTTGGTCAAAATCACGTATGAACTTTAGTTTGAATCTTCCAATTTGCAAGAATTCTCCTGGTCCTTAATATAAGACATATTTACCTAATTTGTTTAGATTAAGGAAGTTAGTTAATATGACATGTATTTTCTAAAACACCCTAGTCAACTTCCTTAATCCTTCCTCTCCTCTGCTCCTTGATTATTGTTGAGGGAGCATCAATAGGGGTAAATTAGGAAAAGATGGGCAAATATAAAAACTATGTCTTATTTTATGATTAAGATCAACTCCACAAATATGTCTTATATTAAGAATTCAAGGAGTAATTATGTTATTCTCTATTTGTTTCTGAAGATATAGGAACTAAGGTCAAGCCCAATCTTAAAATTTTTGAATAAATGTCCCTTTAACTTCATAGAACAATTGTTGCAATCATTTTAAAGTATTACCACTTGATCACTTTCCAATAACTATGATGGCCAAAATTCTTGTTGTGAAACTCAAAAAAAAAAAAAAATTGTTCCTTTCATCGTCGTTTATTTCATTGTTTGGTTTGAGATTTTTTTCCAGACTATCAATAAATGTTTGGCAATTTTAAGCTTTCTAGGTCATCCATGTCACACTGAGAAGCTACAATACATGGCAATAAGCTCAACTATTGGTCTTTGTAAAGATTGAAATTTGAAAAATATGGAGCCGTAACCAAAATTTTGAAAAAGGATAGTTTTGGAAACCATTTCTTTGAGAAAAGAAAACTAGTGTACAAAAACCAGTTGGGGTTTGGGAGTCGATTGTGCATGGGGAAGGTGTTAGGCACCCACAACACCCATTCATAAGAATGATTACCCTAAGGGCGCGTTTGGTTCGATCCCGTCACACACTGCAATACAATACAGTAGGATGCAATGGTAATACAATGCAATAATAATTACAGGAGTAGTGTTTGGCTTGATTTTTAAGCAAGATGCAATGAGTTAATATTTTACCAATTATTTAAAATTAATATATTGCACAAAGTCTAGTTTACCCTTAATCTAATCTTTTTAGGAAAAATAGTTAAGAGTCGACGGCGGCAGAAATGGAGGAGGAAGAGGTAGAGGCGGCGGCAACGATGGGGGTGGCGGCAGAGGAGGAGGTAGTGGAGGTGACGGCCAGTGGGCAGGTGGCATCAGGCGTATGATGGTTGCGATGGTGGAGGAGATAGTGGTAGTGGTGGTGGCGGCTGCAGTAATGGTGGGGGTAGGGGCGATGGTGGTGGAGGGGAAGGAGGTGGTGGTGGGTGGCGGCGGCAAGGGTGGAGGAGGATGTAGTGGTAGAGGCAACAGTGAGGGTGGCGGGAGGTGGACGCGGAGGAGGTGGGAGAAGAGGAGGAGGGGGTGGAGGAGGAGGTCGGGGCGGCGGCGGCTGCAGTGGCGGAGGAGGAGGTGGTGGAAGCTAGGGGAAGAGGAGGAGGAGGAGAAGGAGGTGGTGGCGGCAACGGGGGGTGGCGGAGGAGGAGGTAGTGGTGGCGACGGTTGTCACAAATGAAATGAGATAAGTGAAAAGAGACACGTGAAATTAAAGGGTAAATTGGACTTTTTTAACCATACTATAGGATGGTAATGAGGATTCATAAGGGGGAGGTATAAATGTGGAATACCAATTTTTTTGGTAATAATCATTACCATAGTAAACCCTATTACCATGCTAAAGAACAACCAAACACTCTTCTCTTGGCAATGCAATCATGATTATCATTTCAGGCATGCAATGAGGTTGAACCAAACGGGCTCTAAGTTAATTATTTAAAAATGAATATGAGCTTTAATTTTATTATAATTACCCAAAATTAAAAAATATATATACAAAAATAAATAAAATGAAAATTTAAAAAATGGAAAGTTTATTCACAAAAAAAATAAGAAAAAATATATTTATTTACAAAGTTGAACTTGGCCTAGGAAGAGAATTTAGGGCCTACATACCCTATAGAGAGATCAAAGCCCACGTAGTTCAGGGTAGAAATACATGTTACTTTGTTGGTGTTTTTTAGAAAAAATGTTTATTTAATTTATCTGAGAAAAATATTTTTTATTTGGTTTGTATTTTTTAATTTTTTTAAAAAACGTTTTTTTATTTGTGAAAGCAATTTCTTTATTTTTCATGAAAGAGAGCTTTTCCATTTTATTTTCATTTATAAAAATGTGTTAAAATATTTTTTTTTCCTTTTTTTGAAAGAGAACCTAGGAAAGGGATAAAGAGAAAATAAGAAAAAAAACAACACAAGTTAAAAGAATGGGAAGCTAAAGATGGGGAAACTTATGCATATCTTTTATCCTTGCAAGCTATACACACAAGAAGGTGAAATGTCAACATATTATTAGAATATCAAAAATAATACCAAGAATATGAAAAAGGCCAACACATACCATTCATCCTACCCTTGTAAGCCACCTGATTCATTATATTTAGCAACCTTAGCATACATCAAAAGTCATATAATTCACGAACATGTGAGCACGTTGCTTTAAATGAGGTAGGCATAAAGCTGAGAACAAAATCATGAAAGCATGGCGAAGGAGGGTCAATCACGTGTAGCACTCACACAAGATGACACACATAATTAGAAATAAAAGAAAGGGAGCATGCAAACTCAACCACAAACCCACTAATGCAAGGCAAGTAAATGAAAAACAATAGGTGAACTTCCCTTCGCGTTGCGAATTATGTTTGAGCAATGAAATAAGAATTCAAATTAGCTCTCCACCTTGCCTCCTTGCTCTCCCCAAAATTCTTGTGTCTTGCTTCAACCCTTGCTCCCCTATTTATAGTCTCAAGGTAGTGTTTTCTTTATAAATGCTCTTGCTAACTTGATCCAATCATCGTGAGTGGAGTTTTTTTTTTAAGTTTTTGTATTTTATAGTAATAAAAAGTCCTAGCTTAACCTAGTCACCATCAATGGAGATTTTTTTAAATTTTTTTTTTCATTTTTTATATATTTTCTATTAATAAAACTTCTTAGCTTGACATAATCACCATCAATGAGAGATTTCTTTTTTGTTTTAAAATTTTAAATTTTAATTTTTTTTTAATTTTTCCCACAATTAATTTCCTAACTTAAACCTATCAACATAAATGAGAAATTTTTTTTTATTTTATTTTCTTATATTTTCCTACAAGCAATTTCCTAATTTAAACTTATGATAAGAGATATTTTTTGTATTTTTTTTAAATTTTTTTTATTTTCATATATTTTCCCTGTAAGCAATTTCCTAATTTAAACTTATGAATGAGAGATATTTTTTGTATTTTTTTAAATAATTTTTTATTTTTTTAATGAATGACAATGCCAATTTGCACACCAATCATCATCAATAAAAGGACTTTTTTCTTTTTTCTTTTTTTTTACTTTTTTCCTTTAATGATGATTGCCAATTTAGACACCAATCATCATCAATGAGAGGATTTTCATTTATTTTTGTTTTTTTATTTTTATATTTTAAGTGGGGCCGGGACAAAATAGGGTGTTTACAGTCTTAGTTTTTAAGGATATGGTTTTCTTCACATTGTGGGATTAAAAGAGGGACGGTATGTTATGTTCAAACCTTTTGGTTGTACGTTGAATGATATTGCAATGCTTTGCTCATATTGTGATGTAAACTGTGATTGTTCCTAATTTTATGTGCTTATGTCACTTATTGATTATTGAAATCTTTTGGGCTTTACATTGAATGATATTGCAATGCTTTGCTCATGTTTTGATGTGAAATGTGACATCATATATCCCTGGTAATATTTAGGAAGTACAAATGGGAGTTGTAGGTAAAAATTAATAGGTTAAAGAGCATTTTTACAAGTTTTCAAGGAAGAGTTGTGGGGATGAAGAATGTTTTGAGGAGGTGACATCCAAATAGTCAAAAGTTAGTTGACCGACTATACTCAGGTTATATTCACGTCACCTTTATCACGTTGCTTAATGCATCCAAACTCTTTCACAAAACTTGCAAAATCATAACAATGTTGTATTGCCAAAGGCATCCAATCAGTCAGTAGTTAGTTGACTAATTATGCTAAGGTAGTATACCCATATGGCCTCCACATCGCCTTTGTTTTTCTGGGTCAAAGGGAATTTTTGCCTTAAAAATTCTACCGGAAGAGTTGTGGGCACTCGGAAGTTTTTGAGGAGGCAAAAAAGGCCCATGAAGTCACACAATTTTTGTTGATTTATTTCAAAGAACTTGAAAATCAATAAAAATTAAGAACCCATAAATCAAAACCCATACATATGAAAAGAGAAACACATAAACTTCAAACCCAAAAACACAAAATTAAAAGCAAATGGAGAAAAGAAAAGAAGCATGGGCTACTCATCAAAAAGCTCTTCACAAATTTATTCTTTGAAGCACACCTATACCTATCATTAGCGGGGTGAGGTACCTCATAGATATCTATCACTAGGATTTCTTATCTACCATATTGTGCACATGAATAGGTAAGGGCTTTACTCATTGGAGATAGAGAAGTAGAGGATGGATTCATGGTAGAAGACGAATGAAAGGCAAGTGATGGAGATTTCTGTTGGCAAAATCTGCAAAGAAACAAGAAAATTTTTGGTTCAAGTCACGTTTGAGGACACTGTCCTTAAGAGACATTCCGCAGCCCCCTCAGTAAATAGGAAGTGGTATCTCCCCAGGATTAAACTAACCCTTCCTATAAGGATATAAGGCAGCAGAACTAGAGAAAGATAAAGTAACTCAGTAAGAGATTACCGAGGCTTCTATTTCTCTTCTTCCAAATGTTATCATAATTGGGGTATTTATAGATACTGAATCGATGCCTTGAAATGGTGCCTCTTGAAGACTACACCTTTTCAATTAAAAGGTCATAACTATCTGTTAATTCTATCAACCATGTTGATCATGAACCAACACAAATCCCTTTAATTTATAAGAACATGACGTCTCACATTGCATCTCTTCATTTAAACATATTCCATAATATTGGAAAGACTCTTTCTTTGACACACCTATATGCAATATTTACAATAATTCCCCCCATGTGTCAAAGAAAACACACCATATGCTGAGTTACACCCATGGATATAACCATTGTATCTAGTGGTTTTTTGGACTATGAACTCACATCTCTTGGGCATATATCAAAGGCATTAAACGTCAGATTATATCCTAACATATCTGCTCTTAATGATGGTTTTGCTTGTTATGTCAACCATGTGCGTGTCTGATACATAATGAATGCTCTAGAGATTTTGCCAAGATTGTATAGGAGTTGCCATACTCCACATCCATAGAGGTGATTTCACGAAAGTATGTGTGCACTATGCATTCTGCCTCATTGACCTATGAAATCATTAAGAGCTTTGCTCAACCTCCAATAATGCAGTCTAGCATTCAAAGTGTCACAGGAAGGAACGTAAAATATGTTTGTGCTAGTCAAAACTGACGAACGACTTGTCTTATCCATTGAACCTTCTTTATGGGATCACAATCACAAAGGTTGGGTTGCCATCGCTATCAATTAATAGCTAGCTTTAGTCCCATTCCCCTCGACTAATTTATTTCATCCTACAAGGTTTTGTTAACGGCCGATAGATCTATTATTGACCTCACCAAATCGATTGAGATAACTCTACAATAATTCTTAAGTGCTTATTTATATCATATCTCAAACAATTTCCAATCATATCATTGTTCTTTCTACAATGGTTATCGCCATATTTAGTAATAACATATCATCGACACTTAATGTTGGTTTCATACCAAAATATTTTTTAAGAGATTTTCAACATTCTTAACATTCCTTCTATTTCCAGAGTAATCAACTCTGACTCTCATAGTATACTTTATTTTTACCACCACTAAAGGTCAATGATAATCAGTGAAATTCCACATATAAACTGAATTTTAGTTACCATCCGTGCATATCAATACAACGAGAATTCACTATATATAATGCCATCATTTATGACATCCCTTAACTATTTCTTTCTTTTTATAAGAGTTTATATATGCTCAATTTCCACACATCATCTGCTATATCATTGGATTAACATCTATCAGTGCTAAAAATTCTCAACAATTTGTGCATACATTGATTGAGCTTTAGAGTAATCTCAAGTATAGTATCATAAGGAATATTCACATAATGGTTCTCAGAACCAATATTTAGAAACATTTTTTATTTATTACTATTCCTTATGATTTTAACATCCAAAATCATATCAATTCTCTCATGATTTCAAGTGTATAACATGATATTTTTGACCATGCAAGTCATTAAAATTCAATATTTGTTCACAATAATTATGCATGCATATACCAAGATAAATATATATCCATAAATCATGAAAATTTAAAACACCTTTATCTTAACACTAGATAAATAATTAAATTCCCCCCTGATTGACTAATCAGGAAGCGCCATTTAGACCTACTTAGCTCTTATGGTGCCACATGTACAAGAACCCATGACAACTCACTGGTCTCTGATTTGGCCACATATCTGACTTCCCCGATACTGTACACGGAAGTCGAGGGAAATCATTAGACCTCCTCTTCTCCAAACCCTAAAGTTAGCCAAGGCATGAGAGAGGGAGATGAGTCAGGTTTTAAAAGGAGCACTGGGCACCTTGAGCAAGAGGAGCGCTGGCACCCTGGATTTCAAGAATGAGCACCTAGCACCAAGAGATTTTTAACACATGACACATGTCATCAAAAGAGCACCCAACACCCTCCACTTCTTATTAAATTTGGCCAGAACCCAAAAATTAAGGGAAAAATAGAAAAAATTAAGAAAAAAAGAAAGAAGAGAGAAGTTTGAATGTTCTTGACTTTCCTAAGATGTTCCTGCCAGATTTTAGGCCCGATTTCGCGTTTTTGGCTGATCAAGCCTTCACAAATCTTCTTTTACTCATCAAGAGCTATATTTATATGGTTTTGGATACTTGAATAGAAGAGTTTCATGCTGCCTCGACAATCTAAGTACTACCAAAATCAAGAATCGATTATAGAATCGAATGGAGGTAAATATAAGCTTCGATTTAAATATAGTATCTTATGGCTTCATTAATTTTTTCTTGAGGTTATGGCTGCCCTATAGTTTTGGCCAACATGAGAAATTAGGGCTTTGTTGATCTTATGGTTATAAATGTGACGTTAAATAGGGTTAATGATGATATCTAACAAGTATTGTGGTTGAATTTACAAAATCATGTTTTTGGTAACTTAGAGTGATTTTTGGTCAGACTAGGGAAAATTAGGAAGGAGCTAGATTTTGGTGAATTTGAGGTTTCCAACGAATTCTACATGCAAAATTATGTAGAAATAGCTTGTGGTTATGATTTTTTAGATGATTGGGTAGAAAACCCTAAATTTGGAATTGAATTAATGCTGTTAGATTGTGTTGTTCTGGGTGACAGATTACTTGTTGCATGATTTTGGATAACCAAACCTTGTCCAATTATAATGATATTTTACAGGTCCCTGAGCAATATCTGCTATTAATTGAACTGACTCATTTAAGGCCTACCCTACATGTCATATCACAACAACATTTAGCACGTTAGCATGCAGCACAACGACACTGGACCACTGGTCCTACACCAAAGCTCTTGGTCATACTGGTCTTGTTGCTACGGGTGTCTGCCCATCATATTCTGAATGCTCATAAATAAATATGATAAAACATACATGTAGATCATCACATAATGTAACTCCCTGCTTTACAAATCATAATTAATATTTGAAAATATGAAATAAAGATGAATTAGAGACCAACGAATAATAAAACTCATTTTCAAACCCATCTTTACAATAGGGTTTTCACAAATACATTTTGAAATCCAAATAACCTGGTCTCGTATTCACATTTTGAATATAATTACCTTGTGCAGTTCAATCACATGCAAATATATATATCAGAGTACACAATAGAATTCCTGGCCAACCTCAGGTTCCATTAATTAACTCAAGCTTTATAGGGCGCATACGCCCATTACAGCTTCTCATACAGGGGACTACATAATACATTTCCTCAATTTACATCCCAAATCCAAAGACAGATACAAATTATACAATACTCTCAACTATGATAACCAACTACCAACTAACGCTCTTAACCAAGAGCTTAACCCGTCCTTGAATGCTCACTTCTTTCTCGAACCACTTGCCCTGTTTGAAAAGTTAGTCAATGAAAAGAATGAGATTTAAAAGAATCCCAGTAGTAACAAATCACTCATACCACACATAATCACATAGCATACAAGCATGTCATCATGTAGCACAGCAGCACAAATAGCCTTTCAGCTCACATAGTCAATCCCTAGTAAACTACCGCCCTAGCGGGATGGTTCTTCGCCATGGTAACCCCCCATGCGGCCGCAGGTGAAAGACACAAATACACAATCTTCGCAGTATCCGCAACATCACAAAACAATGATAACATATACATACACTGCATTTACACATAGTATAAGGGAAGAGTTACTACCTTATTCTTTCCATGTGTGCTCCGGCATAAGTAAATCATGATCAGGGCAAATACCGAATCCTAATAATCAAATCAAGGACATAGGGTTATTCCATTTTCCAATTCCTTAACTTCAAATACTTAAAGTTAGTTATCATTTAACACCTTTAGGCGACCACTGGAAGCCTAAACACACACCTAAAGGATTGGGAGAAACTTGACCAAAGATCCCCTTTCAGAAATAAAAGCACTAATTTTTAGCTGATGCACTTGAGTGATGGATGACTTGCACTCGAGTGAGGACAACTCACTCGTACAAGTGCTTGACAGAAAGCAAATCCAGAGATAGAAAGTGATCTCTACACTCGAGTCACAAACACAGCACTCGAGTGATGGCCTCACACTCACTCAAGTCTCACAAAGTGTAGCACAGAAAGTGACTACCCGAGAACAAAGGAAACCTTAAAACAGAGAGTGCACTCGAGTAATAACTATGAGCACTCGAGTGATAGCATAAAACTTGTGAGTGCCAACACACACTCTTGACAAATGGACTGCGAGTGCTAACCCAAGAAGCGGCCTCATAGTGCCAAAATGCATACACACTCGAGTGAGACACTTCACACTCGAGTGATAACCCACTTCACTTACAGGTGAGGAAATGCACTCTTGCTTTTTGGGCACGGAAGTGAAATAAAAAACTGAAGGGAAAAGAATAAATATGAGGCTGCACTCGAGTGACACCCTTGATCACTCGAGTAAGGCTCTATCAAAAGCTAAAACGCAGCAGATGATAGAATTTTCCCTAGCTTCCACATGTTTTTCCAATGGTCCTAAAACTCTAACCCAAAGCTACTTCCACATAATTTTACACAAGGAACCCATTGGACACCTCAAAATACTCAAAATCACATCACCATGACAAATTCCATATTGGTCACACTTATTACACACATTACCCAATTCCAACACTTATGCTTCCAATATTCCAAATAAATCCCAATGGCATCAAAACACAATATGACACCATTTTTACCACAATACACTATCATTCTACAACTACACTAAATCAAGGAAAATTCCATAATTCTCAAAACTCAATCACCTTTCCATAAGAGATGAAGCTCTCATCACTATGAACAACATTATAGAAGAGTGTTTGAGAATAAGAGAACATCTACCAAATCAAAAACTCACCTTTCCATTTCTCTTTCCTCCCTTGAGCTCAACGTCCATGGAGGCTTGGAAGAGAGAGAATGAGATCAGTTTTTGGCTCCCCCAAGAGCTCTTGACCGACCTAAGAGAGAGAGAGAGAAGAGAAATGAGAGGTTTGTACTTTTGACCAATCCAATGGCTCATATGATTTCACTTGTCTTGATCTTGCCATACCTTACATGAGCTCACATAAGCCCATACACATGGGATTCCACCCTTTATTCTATTGCACATTCCATCACAACCATTGATCTTCAAGTTACCAATGAGTTTTCTCTTCGGTAACTGACCAATTGGCCTGTAACTTTCCCATTTGCCCTTGATTAGGGTAATTGCTCTAAGATCACTACCAAACACATTTTTCTCATTCCATCACACTAATCATGCGTCCCCCTTTTCTTTAATGCATTTTAAGCTTGGTCATACAATTAAGCTTAAATACAGGGTTTGGGTATTGATCGTAGCACATTCAAATTACAGTTTATATCGTCTTCTCCAAAAGTGTCAATTTTAACGGTAATCACATTCACTTTTAGAGAATAATCCCTTAATCAAATTTTGGGATATTACACATAGTATATGAGAGAAAGAGTTACTACTTGATATCTTTTTCGATGACTTGTCCTTGTTGATCAGTTCTCTTGGTTGGCCTGGGTAAAGGTTAAACCATATAATGTCAAATATATGAATAAATGAGTTATTACTCATTCCAACTCTTGTCCATTATTTAATCTTGTTGGTTATCTTTTAAGACTCTTATATTATGTCAAGTGAGTAACAAATGCGGTCTATATTAGCTTCTAGTACTTGTCTCTACCCCTTGGGATCAAACTTATCACAATTTACCTTAAATACCACAAATTCGTGGTCAACCCTGAGCTGCCAAATTCTTTACTAAATTTTGAAAATTCATAACTTAATCTAAAAAATTCCAATTGATGTGGTTGCAGTTCCTATTTAAATCTCTTTAAGTCTATTTTAAAGGAAAAAAATCACTCATTGACATATATATGTACAAGAGTCCAGAAATCCTCAATCAACCAAACTGTTCTTGTTTTTGTTCCAGATTCAATGCCTAAATTTTAACAGATCATAATTTACAATCTACTAACCCAAATAACGTGGTTTATACCTCCATTTAAACCTTAAGACATCTAATAACACCCTGTAAAATATCATGATCATTGGTCAAGGTTTGGTAATCCAAAATCATGACATGATCAATTTTTCCCTAATAAATTTGCCATGTACCACAATAGTAATATTATAATAACACACAATTCAGTTCAGTCGGAAACATTCAGAGCCAACCATTGTTACAAACCCTACTCGTCCCGTACCTCAACTGGGCTCGAGGCCACCAACTGGGCATACTAGTATACCTATAGGCACTATGTTCAGTGAACCCATCGGCACCATGCTCAGTCATGTTCAGTATACCCGCAGGCACTATGCTCAATCATGTTCAGTGTACCCGTAGGTACTATGCATCATACATATTATGGTAAATGGCATACACAAAGCATATAAACATTGAAATGTATGAAAGATAGAGTTACTACCTTAAACCTTTTTTGGTCAAAAAGTATTCCTAGAATTTCATTCCAATGGCTCGGACTATCAATCCGATCCTAAAATTCCAAATGTACAAGAATTAGGTTAATACCCATTGATGTACAACTTTAGACTCTTCCAAAGAATTTTTGTTGGTTATAATAGTCCAAAGCTAAAAAATTACCAAAATGCTTTAAGGGACCTGGTCGAGGCCCCTTTTTATTTGGTCTGATTGTACTTTTCTAGAAATTTTAACCCATGCTATTCCTACACAGCTTTGTATGTAGAATCTATTTTTTACTTCAGTTTTTACAAAATCACTGGCAAATGATGGTTTTGCCCTTAACAGCCCCTATTTAGGGTTTTAGGGGTATTTTCATAATTTTACTTTCTAGGGCTCTTCTGAAAAAGTGTTCAACATCAACCCTACACAATTTTCCCCCTGATCACAATGGAATCATCAGATGAATGAAATTTCAGCTCCTACCCCTCTGAATAGCACTGGCCGAAACATAGAAGGGAAAAATACAACTTTGTGTTTCAACACCTAAAGCTTACTTCTTCCACTCTTAATCCATTATTAAATCTTTTAAACATATACTAAACAAGATTTGAGGAAATTTGGGCAGCATAACCCCTTAAGGTTATCACTTTTCAAATTTACAAAATCAACCAACCAACCACAAATCAAACTAAGAACATCAATAACAACCACATACTACCACAAAGATTGAAGTTCTTGAAGTTACCTGGGTTTCTTTAACTTCTTCTCTCAAAACCATCCTTTCTCTCTCTCTCCTTAACCTTGAGATTAGCTTGCTAAACAATGGCTTCCATGAAAAATAAGAGATTAGGGAAGCTATTATGCATGAAACGAAGCTTGAACACAAGAACAACAAGGCTTACCTAGAGATTTTGCTTCCTCTTGCTCCTCCTTCTCTCTAGCTCATGAGCTTTCTCTTTTTCTCTCTCTCTCGCTCTTGGGGATGGAAATGAGGATACAAAGTTGAAGCATGGGCTTTATAAATATCCTCTTATTTCCCCTAATTAAGTTTATTCCAAAATAAAGATTTATGACACACAACTTGCACTTGGGTTATTTTATGACATATTCTCTTTCTCTTTTGGTGTTTAGGTGTGAAAATGGACCAAGAAGATGAAGCATGGGCTTTAAAAGATCTTCATATTTTTCCCTAATTAACATTATAAAAAAATTTGATTTTATGACATAATTTGTACTTTGACTTTCTCTTCTTCTAACTTGTGCCATAACTTCAATTGAAATTGAACCAATTCCCTCTCTTCCTTTCTCCCATAAAATGACGTCCAAGAGCCCTTCATAAACCAAGTTAGCCTTTATCCAATTTGTCCAATCACATGTACAAGATATATTATTTTATGGTATTAACACATATGCTCAAACTTTAACAATTATAATTTAATCCCTTGGCTTTAGATTGGTGACACTTGGCATGATTAATATCTAAGGAAATATCCGCCAATAAGGAAAAACATGGACTTTTACTTAATTCCATAATTTACACAATTGTCATTACATTTTTTCACAAATTTGCAATAATTGGCTATTCTAGAAGATTTTCAATCCAAACTATGAAAAATCATAACTTTATTTGTAGAACTTCAATTGGAATGATTCCAAAGGCCATATGACCCTTATTGAGTCTACTTTCAAGGAAACATACAGCCTTTAGCCAACTGAAAGCTCACACTTCCTGGAATTTTGTTTTTGAATGCTGCCATGAATGTTGGCCAGTTTCACTTGGCGAACTTCAAAAATTCCTAACTCTACTTTCATCTTGTAAAATTGTAAAATTTTTGTCATCATTTGGTGATCCAAAACCACATGACAAAATCGTTGTCTCGCAAGAATTTCTTTAAATTTTCATTGTTTAATTCCTATGATCATGAATATTCACCATTCCATTTCATTAAATGGCACTATTAAGTACAAGACATATTGGTAAATAAAATTTGGGGTGTCACAGTTCTCCCCCTCTTAAATAAATTTTGTCCCCAAAATTTACCACACATACATAGCCATAAATTCCATGTAATGGCTCCGCATATGTTTCACTAACATTATTACCACTGATCAAAATCTGTTTAGACAGTCTTAGATCCCTGAAATCCTCGATCAGTTCCTGCTCATGAACCATCATGGCTCCTACCTACGCATACTATTTTATGGCTCAATGTGTTAGTAATGATATTAGCGTTTCCTGGGTGATATTTTATCTCTAGATTGTAATATTTAAGCAGCTCCATCCATATGTGATTTTTCACATTCAACTCTTTTTAATCATATAAATATTTTTAAACTCTTGTGGTCATAGTACAGTTCTACGGTTGCACCATAGAGATAACGTCTCTAGATTTTCAGTACCAGGACAATTACTGCTAACTCTAGATCATGTGTGGGATGATAATTAAATTTTAGTGAGGCTTTTATTCTCCAGTTGGATAGGCCAATACATGGCTATACTGCATTAAAACACTTCTCAGGCCATGCCTACTAGCATCAGTAAGGACAACGAAGGTCCACAGTGGATCTGGGATTATCAGTATCAGTGCTAACATTAATTTCAGTCTCAATTTCAGTTTTAGTTTCAATTTCAGTAAGCTTCTCTCACAATTATGGTCCTACATATAATAATGAATTTTCTTTCTCAGTTTAACTTTGTCAAAGCAAAGCTATTTTGAAGAAATTCAGTATGAATCTTTTGTAATATTCAGTAAGACCCAGAAAACTGCGTATTTTAAAAATAGTCTTTGGCCTTTTCAGTTTAATACTGCTTCCACCCTGCAAGAATCCCTTGAGACTCCTTGCTGTAAGACTATATGGCCTAAAAGTCTAACATCTGAAAGCCAAAACTCATATTTGCTCAGCTTGGCATGGAGTTGCCTAGATTTCATTGTATTTAACATAATTCTCAACAGTCACCTTATTCAACTTCCTGTAATCAATATAGAGTCGTAGACTTCCGCTACGCACTCTGATGTTTATATCCTTATATGAGCTTTAATAATGTCACGATGATTTAGTAGGAGTCTCACTATAACCTCTTATAACACCTAACTGCACCCAAACTCTTTGTTCCTCTCTACTAGTTCCTTTCCCATTTCAACTTAAATCATTTTGGGCCATTTTAAATTTTCGTGGAATCAAAACTTAATAGTTGATTCCTGGGTTACGATTTACTTGGTAACCCTTCTACTCATACCTTTCAACACATTCTTTGCCATCCACCAAACGACTCCATAAGGTAAGGATTCTATAAATATACATTTTCTTTATTTTCCTTTTAATGTTAAACTCTGTTTCTATAATATATGCGTATAGAAAGATTTTTGTGATATCTTGAGTTTTAGGACTTTTTGGACAGGTTAAAAATAAGTTCTTTTGTTTTTCTTTATAAATGTACTTTATTTAAATTAGGATTAGAGGTTTGAATTAATTTGACATTGAATTTGATAGCAGATAAGTTGTCAAACCCCTTAAGATTTTGATTTACATAGAGTGATAAAGGCACAGTTCCACTGGCATACAAATATAGCACAAATATACAAATAAAAAGTACCTGTTTACATACAGGAGTCTCCTTGCATGGTTTGAAAATATACATACAATTTGTCCAAAATAACAAAAATAAACTAAATCTAACTAAACAGCTCCAACTCTCTTGACTCGAACACCTCAGTTACCAGTATTTACCATTTTGTCCTTGGAGCAGCTAGCTTCTGCTGGAATATTTTTATATTTGTAAAAGAGTAAGATTCAAATGAATCTCAATAGTAACATACAATCAATCATAGAAAATGCAAAAATTAAATATCTCATGCTCCATATTATGCAACAAATTAATAACAATACCATGACATGTATACATGAGTTAGGGGTTCAATCCCCCACTATCCGTAAAACCTCAATTGGGTTCTTTTTCAACAACCATGTACACCTCAGTTGGGTCCATGCTCAATAACCAGATAAGTGTGCCTCCACACACAAATTGCCCTCCTCGGCAAAACCATGTTCATTAATTATTTCACAGAAGAAGGCATACACAAACATATAAACTATAATGCCCCAAATTTCAATTAAGAGCTAGTGACAATTATTGTGGATAATTATGTGAATTAATGTGGATTTGAGATCCAAATTATTATTGGAAATGCCCAACACCCTATATTTTTGCATGATTATGTAATGAAATAATTATTGGGCTAAAATAAGGGTAAATGGCGCATAAAGAAGAGGAAAAGAATTAAATATGTGTTATGTGGCAATTTAAATAAATACGCCATGATCCATGAAAAATTAGAAAGAATGGAAATTATTTGTCAATTAGTTAGTGATTAATAGAGAAATTAATTACTAACTAAGGAGAAATGAGATATGTAACAAAATAGCTAATGGTATGGTTAGAGTAACTAATGAGTTACTTATTTTATGAGAACCAATGATATTGGGACACTTGGCAAGTGGGTATGGTGAGAGAATGGTTGAGAAAGTCAAACAATGAATATTAAATCCATTTCTCTCTCTTTCCCTCTCTTTTAGCTGAATGGGTATGGCATGGGGGAGAAATTTCTGCTTCTCATCCTTCATCTTCATCATTTCACTCACTCCCTCTCTCTTGTTCTCTCTCTTGCGCCATTGTTGAAGGAGAAATGAGGAAGGAAAGCTTGAGATTAAGGTGAGTAAATGACCTCTAATGGAAAAACTCTCTTCTTTAAAGTTGTTCCTTGAGTTGAGAGCTTCACTTTCATGGTTTTAGATTTTCCATTGGTGGTGTTTTAAGCACAAAAGGAAATCTAGAAGTTGAAGAACCAATGAACTTCTTTGGGAAAGTTGTTGAGGTAAGTGAAAGCTTCATTTTCATATAAGTTTTATGGCCATTGGTTGGGCCTTGAATTTCTGAAAATTTTGCCCTAATTTTCATGATTTAGGGTCATAGGGAGTATGGTTTGTTGTTGTCATGGAAATGGTGCCTTGTTTGGTGTTTTGTATTAATAGAATTGAATTGAAGCTTAAATGTAAGGTTTGACACCTTTGTGTTGGTTTTATGTATTGGTGAAAATAGGGCATGTTGTTAGGTTGTGATTTTGGTCATTTTGAGGTTGTCATTGCGTTCCTTGTGAAAAATTGTATGGAAATTGGTTTGGTTAATGATTTTGGAGTTATTGGACACTTTGGTAGAAAAGTTGGAAATCTGTTTTGTGTGAACTCTGTTCTGGGCAGTCAGTTTGTACGAACGTTTTGAATGACCAAATGGTGTTGGAAAATTTTGAAACTTTCCAGTCTTAAATTTTACATCCCAAGCTTCAAAATGGACAAATAATTTTGTTTTGTGAACTAAGAGTTATGCTTTGCCAAAATTTCAGACTAAAACTGGATTCTATTTTAGAGTAGTGTTGAGTTTTGTGTAATTCTGGAATTCTGTGGTGATTTCTGGTAATGGCCCATATTTTTCTAGTGAATAGGACTTAAGTAGCTTTTATTTGGCTTTATAATGAACTCATTTTGATTTTTCTAGAATTATTTATGATTTTTGGAAGTTGAGCCAAGAAATAGGATTTTTCTTGTTTGCGGCCAGCGGATTCTGGGCCGCGGCCCAATGTTTCGGACCTGTGTTTGGCCACAACCAATGGATTGGTGGGCTGTGGCCAACCCCCAAAAATGACATTTTGGACTTTCAAAGATGGTCTTTGGTCAAGTATTTTCCCAAGCCTTTAGGCATATGTTTAGGCTTCGATTAGCTACCTAAAGGTCATGAATGATAACCAACGATAAGTGTTATTTAAGTAAGGATTTGAAATAGTGAATAACCCTATGTCCTTGATTTGGTTATAGGGTTGGGTATTGACCTTGATCATGGTTCGATGTTCATCTGATCGTGAGTAAGCTGTACTGGAGCACATGTGGAAAACTAAGTGTAGGGAACTTACCTCTCTTACATGTATTGATATTTCTGTTTGTGTATTAATGCATGTTATTGCTTTGCTTGATTATGTGAAACATATATGAATGATTGAAGCTCTATTTCTATTTATGCTATGGCCATGAGTATGTTGTTGAAACATTGAGCATGCAGATATGTCATTATGTGAGCTCGAGTTATTGTGATGCAAGCATGTCATGCATTAAACATTTATCTTGCGTGCATATTGGTATCTATTTCCTGCTAGGATTCTCTCGAATCTCACCCTCCCCTACCAACATTTTAGATAGGACAGGTGGCTCGAGGATGGAGCAAGCGGCTGGGGCGGCGAGAATTCCTTATGGGCATTTGGATTTGGTAGTTAGTTATCATTAGATGTATGGAAAACTGTATATGTTTGAATGTATATGTTCGGATGATAGGTTGGAATGTGTATTTGGATTAAGTATTGTGTAATCCTCATTTGAGAAATTGTAAAGGGCGTACATGCCCTATGAATCTTTAGTGAAGGTATGAATCCCGGATTGCCGGGATTAGTATTGTGCACTCTGATATTTATATGAATGTGATTTATCTTCATGAGGTAATTGTATTTGAAATATGAATGTGAGACCAATTTAAAGTGTTTGTTAAAGAAATTTCTGAAAACCCTATCTTATGGATGGGAATGTAAATGAGTTTTGATTATTATTGGTCTTTATTTCTTTTTAATCACGTATTTCGAATATAATCACGGGAGGGGGTTACATAAACATTGGCATAATGCATGAAAGATAGAGTTACTACATTAAGTCCTTTTTTACAACACAAATCAGTTCTAAATTTGATCCGGCTTAGGCTCAACAGACTGG
This sequence comes from Inga oerstediana, assembly GCA_963210345.1. Taxonomy (NCBI): domain Eukaryota; kingdom Viridiplantae; phylum Streptophyta; class Magnoliopsida; order Fabales; family Fabaceae; genus Inga; species Inga oerstediana. The sequence goes on along the minus strand of OY723401.1, from coordinate 60,897,211 downwards.
TCCTAAAATTCCAAGTTTACAAGAACTAGGTTAATACCCATTCATGTACTACCTTAGACTCTTCCAAATTATTTTTTTTGGTATATTAGTCTAAAACTGCAAAATTACCAAAATGCCTCAGCGGCTCGGTCTAAGTCCCTTTTTACCTGGTCTGACTGTACTTTTCTAGAAATTTTGACCTAGGCTATTCCCACACAGTTTTGCGTGTAGAATCCATTTTTTACTCAGTTTTCATAAAATCACTACCAAATGATAGTTTTGCCCTTGACTGACCTTACTTAGGGTTTTAGGGGTATTTTCGTAATTTCACTTTCTAGGGTTTTCTCACGATATGATCAACATCAACCCTACACAATTTTCCCTCCTAAATACAATAGAACTATCAAATTAATGACATTCTAGCTCTTGCCCTATTTCCAATACTGGACAAAACTTGTGCTTAAATGGGAAAAATGTGATTTTTGAGATTCAACACCTAAAGCTTGATCCTTTTCACTCCTAACCATTTTTTAAACCATTTAAACACTTATTAGACATCATTTGAGGGAATTTGGGTAGCATAACCCCTTAGGGTTTCAACATCCCAACTTGCAAAATCAACAATCCAAACCATAAATCATGACAAAAACCACCACAACAACATCAATACACAAAAGGAATTGAAGTTCTTGAAGTTACCTCTTGATCCTTGAACTTTCTCTCTCTAGACATCTCCCTCTCTCTCCTCTCACTTGAAGATTAGCTTGCTACCATGGTTTTTCATAGAGATCAAGAACTTAGAGAAGCTATTGCACAAGTTAGGAAGCTTAAACACTTAAAAACACAAATCTTAGCTTTGAATTTTGCCTCTTGAGCTTCCTCTCTCTAAGTTTTCCTAAAGCTTCTCTCTCTCTCTCTCTCTCTCTCTCTCTCTCTCTCTCTCTTTATTCTTGTGTGTAGGAATGAAAATGGGAAGATAAAGGTGAAGATGGAGCTTTAAGCTTTAATGAAATATCCTACATCTTTCCTTAATTAATTTTATTACTAATTTGGATTTATGACATGGCTTGTGTACTTAACCTTATCCCTTGCCAACTTGTGTCATAAACTCCCATTCCATTTAAACCAATTTTCCTCCTCTTTCCTTGGCCCAAAATGATGCCTAAAGGGGTCCTTCATAACCCATTTGGGCTTCATTCCATTAGCCTAACCACATGTACAAAATATCATAGTTTAATCTTAACTAATATGTGCTTAAACTTTAATCAATTATTATTTAATCCCTTGGCTTGAGATAATGTCACTTGACATTTTTATGATTCAAACAATTATTTCCCTTCCTCTTTTCTTATAATAGGCGAAATTAACAAGGAAGAGGGAATAAATATTTATTCCCATAACCTCTCTCCACCATTAATTAATCTATGTACATATATCATTCCTTGACTTTTCAAACCTTGATTTATTTGACCAACAATGTTCCAAATATATATTCCCCTTTTATTTTTCTTAATGAATTGAAGTCAGCACCAATTAATTGGAAAATAATTAATCTTGTACTTTATTGGCAAAATTATGATTTTTCCATTACATTCTTAGATTTATTTTGCAGCTTATTCCTTTCTTCCTTTGTTTGGCAAAAATTTCTTTTATTATTGGGCCAAATATTATGCTTTTTTATTCCTCAGTTTTCGGCTTCCATATTGGGGTTTTTGGAACATCCAAATATAAATTTCATAACTTGTTCTAGTTCAACTCTCATGAAAATGGAAATTTATTAACTTCTTAAATTCCAAGCTCATGAATATTCACCATTCCATTTCATTGAATGTTTTAAATAATTACAAGGTATTTTGGTGAATAAAATTGGGGTGTTACATAAGTCAGTGCTTCAACAATAATTTCTAACAATGAAAATGGAATTATTAATCATAGATGATCAGAAATAATTTGAATAAAAATATGCTTTGTCATTAAATATGAAATTGACAATGTGATAACTGCTAGCTACCAATATGATTGATTTAAGTGATGCTAACAGGATTACATGTTTGATTCATTTTTTTGTATACATATATGATTTGATATTTTGTATACGTGTTTAAGATTTATGCCTTATTAGGTATTTGTTCTTTCTTGGATTAGAGGGCATATATGTTGTTCTTATAAATTCAATTTGATGTTGGTACTTTGTGATTGATATCATATTTTTGTTGCAGGGGATATAGTGATGACAATAAGTATGTTTTGTTAGATTTCTGTCTTAGAACTAAGCGATTAACTATTGATTTAGATATGGTGTTCTTATAAGTTAATATCACTTTTGTATCTATAACTTATAGGATTTAAGAGGCTTTTTATGTTTAGTTGATTGAAGACAAATTGACTTTGCCTTTTCATTGAACAATATAAGAAATGGATGTTCGATGTGTTTGCACTTTACAATCAAGATTGGTTGGTTTCAGGATTGTGTGGCTAAGTAATTTGAACTTAAGATGAAGTACTTTTGCTTTCTCATTTAGATGCTCATGTTTCATGGAATGCTAGTAATTGAAATATTGAAATGAGGAAAAAGATTAGGTTTGAAATATTAACCTTGTTATGATGTGTGAAGAGGACTTAGTTAGATTTCAGTTTGGGGGGAAAATTTCTTGCCTTTTTTAGGAAAGTGGTTATTTGAATTTTTTATTTTGATTTTGGTTTTGGTTTGTGTTTAGTGTGTTTTTGTTTGTGGTGTGAATTTTGTTTAGATAATGGACACCAAAAGAAAGGCTCGGAAGGCACCCCCGGCTCCACAAAGGAAAGAGAAAAATAAGAAGACTCTAACAGACCAAAAGAAGAAACAACTTTTGGCACTATCAAAAAGCTTAAATCATGCGTGGCTAAGAGAAAATTTAATCAAGAAAGAAAAATTTCCACACACTAATTTGTTTGCTTTCTATAAGCTTGCCTCTTAAAAATTGAAGTTGCAGAAGCTACTTGTGTAATATCCCAATTTGTGATTAGGGCTAATGACTCTGATAATTATTATAATTAGTGTAATTAAGCACTTTTGGGAATTAATGTGATGTGATTTTGGTATACTTGTGTGCGGTATTTAAGATCAAGGGTTGTGATTCTTTGACTATGGGTCAGAATCCTATGTTTTGCGATTTTGTGAGCTCATGAAGGAATAAGTAGGATGATGACAAGTAGCATTTGGTGAGCCATTGGATGTACCACAAGAGGACAAAATAGCACTTTTTCTCTCCTCTCTCTCTCCTATTCGGTGGAAGTGTGTATGGGAAGGAAGATGAAGCTTGTTCAACATCATCATTTGCATCATATCACCATTTCCCTCTGTCTCTCCTCTTTCTCCATATTTTCTGGTGATTAAGGGAAAAGGAAGAAGAAAAGGTGAGATTTTGATGCTTTATTTGATCTCTAATGCCCTAAATCTCTTCTCTAAAGATATGCATCTCATTGAGAGCTTCAACTTGGTAATTTCAGAATCTTGAAATAGTGGTGATTTGTGTGTTGGTTGAAATTGGAAGTTAGAGAATCAAGATTCTGGATTTGGCAAAGTAAAGAGGTAGGCATTTAGTGCATTTTGATGTATATTTTGTGATTTTTGATGAAGTTTGTGAAAATCTAGAAATTTGCCCTAGTTATGCCAAATGTTGAAAGTATGGATTTCATTGTGTTTGATGTTGGAAATGATCTATTATGAAGATATTTGAGTATTGGCTTTAGTTTGGAATGTTGGAAATGTGTGAAGGGAAATTGGACATTGGTTGTGTTATAGAGACCTAAGAGTATGATTGTAGTCAAATTGGTTTTGGGAGTGTTTTTGAAGTGGCCAATATGTTCCCTAGTTAGTGCTAAGTGTGTATGAGCTTTTGGTAGAGTTTGGGAACCATTGGGTATGAATTTGACCATCTGGTATTTTCTGATGTTTTCTGTGTTTCTGGTCTCTGATGCACAACACTCGAGCAGAGGAAGATCATGCTCGAGTGCTGTGTGCATTTTTCCCCTTTTCTGCTTCGAGTTTTGCTTGGATTTTATGAATGAGGCTCGAGTACACTTCTTTGTTCTCGAGTGAGTGAAGATCATGCTCAAGTGAGCTTAGGTTTGCTCGAGTGATGGTGTGAATCTAGAATTAGAGTTGCTCTCGGGTCCTCACTCGCTGGTTGATGCCAAGAGTGTGCTCTGACACTCGCAAGCATAGTTGTCTCACCCGAGTGCTGGGGGTCATGCTCGAGTGAGCTGGTGCCTCTGGTGTGGTTGGTGCTCTTGGGTTGTCACTCATGGTGTTGCACTTTCGGGGACTCGAGCATAGTTAGGGTCATCACCCGAGTACAGAGCTTGGTGCTCGAGTGATGTGAGCACTTCCTGGCCGTGAAGGTTGTTCTCTGTCAAGCACTCGGGGGGGGGGGTTGTTCTCACCCGAGCGTAAGTCTCTCATCACTCGAGTGAGGCTGTCAGAAATTAGTGTTGTGCCTTCGAAAAGGGGGTCTTTGGGGTAGTTTCTTCTAACCCTTTAGGCATATGTTTAAGCCTCTAGTAGTCACCTAAAGAGTCCTATATGATAACTAACTAAGTGTATTATGAAATTAAGAACTTGGAAAAGAGATTGATCGGTGGTCCCTAATTTGGTATAGAATTTGATATCTATCGCCCTCATGAGGCCACGGTGCCGAAACCAGTCAGGAAAGATATAGGTAATGACTCTTGCTTTATACCTTATGTGATACATTGTATGTGCGCTATATCAGTGTGATGTGATGGTTTCGTATGCTGCAAGATATGTGAAATTGTGGAAGCACCGCTATACCAATAGTCCCTGAGTTGCTAACAACGGTTCGGGTAAGGGATGTGTGCCTTCCCGGCGGTAAAAGGGGATAAGGTTAGGGTGTCATATATGTGTTTATGTGGAATTGTGGAAGCACCGCCATACCAATAGTCCCTGAGTCGCTAACAACGGTTTGGGTAAGGGCTGTGTGCCTTCCCGGCGGTAAAAGGGGATGAGGTTAGGGTGTGTTATATGTGATTATATGGGCCAGAAGGCTATTTGTGAAGGTCGACGTGCCAATTTTGAAAGCTGAAAGGCTATTTGTGAAGGTCGACGTGCCAATTTTGAAAGCTGAAAGGCTATATGTGAGCCGCAAGGCTATTCGTATGCACTGCCACGCCAATAGTCCCTGAGTCGCTAACAATAGTTCGGGTTAGGACGATGTACCTTCCCAGCGGTAAAAGGGGATGAGGGTGGAATGTGATTTGTGTTGCTGTTATGAGATGATTTGTTTACATGCTATGTGATTACGTATGGTATAAATAATTTGTTACTACTGAGATTCTTTAGAATCTCACTCTTTCCAAATGACTAACCTTTTCAAACAGGGTGAGTGACTCGAAAGGGAAGTGGACAACCAGAAGTAGTTAGGATTACTCTGAGACATTAGTGGTAGTTGGTTATCTTTGTTTTGGTTTTGGGATTACCAAGTGTATATGAGATGTAAATGAATATTTTGGACATGTAATCCCCATTTTGGGAACCTTAAACCCATGTTATATATGTAATTAACCCGGGGTTGCCGGGATTCTAGTTTCTGCACTCTGATATTTATTATGTGATTTGATTTCTCAAGTAGTTATATTCGCACGTGAATGTGAGACCAGAAGTAATTACATTTTGAATTGATTTTTGAAATACCCCATCTCTTGGATGCGGGATTATAAATTGTTGATTTCATTTTATTGGTCTCTATTTCACTTAAATTTCGTAATCCGGATGTAATTACGGTGAGGGGGTTACAACTTGGGCCTAAATATATGCGAATGAGACCTTCATTCGTCATTTTTATACATATGCAACATGGTTTCTTTCCATAACCACAAGATTTTCACCTTCTGAGTAAGTAATAGAGCCTTCAATCAACCTGAAACTCATTAGTGTTTTATAACCTCCCTTAAGTTAAAAAAATGTATGCATGGAAAGATAAAGGATGATGTGGTTTCCTTTCCTTTTAAGGAAATTGCCAAAACATTGCGCAAATTAGCTAAAACTAAGTGGAGCAAACCTTAAGAGTATTAACATCATATTGGGTTATGGGCCGTTGAGTATTTTTAGGCATGGACCTCAATCTTATTTTCTTGTTCTACTTTTGTACTCACATAGCATATATACAAAGTTGCACAGAACCTTTATAACTAAGTTCAGTTACAGTAGATAAGAAACATTTTTCTCTCTTTTAATTATTTATAGTCTCTAATACTCGCATGGTATCAAAGCTGCAGCTTCGCTGGCTTTCGATCCACAATCTCTATTAGTTTTTCTAGTGCTTGAATTTCTTTACATCTTTCTTAGTTCTAATGGCTTCTGCTGATGCTTCCAGTGCTCTTCATGATCGATTACTTCTGAACAAGAAAATCACAGTCAAGTTAGATGACCATAACTATCTTATGTGGAAGCAGCAGGTCCAATTAATGGCCAAACAGTATCGTATTCACAGCTTGCTTGACGAATCTGCCATTATTCCACCGATTTTAATTGTTGATGATGATAGTTGTTCTCTTACTAACCCTAAGTTCATTGATTATGAGGTTCAAGATTTGGCTTTTGCTTCTTGGCTATTAGCGTCTGTCAGCTCACCAATTCTGCCTAAGCTTGTTGCCTACAATACTGCATTACAGATCTGGAATCACTTGGCATAATTATTTTCTACAAGTTTAATGCTAAGGTTCTTTCTTATCGAAATCAGTTGACAAACCAGAAGAAAGGCAAATTAACTATGCGTGATTATCTTGCTACGGTCAAATCCTTGTATGACCTTCTTGCTATGCTTGGTCATCGCATTGTAGATACTGATCACATTTCTTATATTCTGAATGGCTTGACATCTTAATATGAATCGGTTATTGCAGTCATCAATAGTGCTCATAGATGGTTTTCTCTGACTGAAGTTCATACAATGTTGTTGGATATTGAGACTCATCAACGAGGATTCCTTCAAACTACTTCGATTCAAGCCAATATGGCTAATCTGAATATTGGCTCTTTTGATATAGTTCTTGTGGCCTCCTACAATACTCGAAGCTCTAATAATCGTGGTGATCCTCCACCACCATTCACTCCACCATTTCAATACATATCTTGTTTTGGCCACGGCCATGCTTCTTCTTACTCTTCTCGTTCTCAATGCCATATTTGTCATAAAATTGGACATACTAGTGATTACTGCTATTACACATATGATTACAACTATCGTCCTCATCATAACACTAATTCGGTTGCTCATAGTGCTTATCATACTATATATTCTATTACACCCTCTGCTCCTGGTGACTTTGTTTCTTCTACAGACAAGTCTGTTCCACCTTTTCCTCCTGTCACTTCCCTTGTACCTGCTCATCTACTCAGGTTCAATCTTCTGAGGTGTCTACTCTTGTCCAAGAACCTCCTACTTTTGCTCCACCTATTCCTAGGACGTCTTCAGGCCAGAGTTCCGATGCTCAAGTCTATTTGGCCTCGCCTTCTGTTCTACAGGATGACTCATGGTATTTTGACTCTGGCACCACTCAACATGTGGCTTGTTCTTCTTAAAGGGTGTAGTATATTGATTCTTATGGTGGCTCGAGCACTGTAGAAGTAGGTAATGGTCAATCTCTTCCTATTGTTTCTACTGGTCGTTCCATTCTATCAGGTGCTTCACATCTTCACCTTAGTAATATCTTATGTGTGCCTACCATGAAAAAGAACTTAGCGTTTATTGCACAATTTATAAAGGACAACCAGGTTTTTGTTAAGTTTTTTTCCTAATAATTGCATTATTAAGGATCTATAGACCCAAGTGACTTTGGCTTGTGGTATTGAGCAGTAGGGGATGTACAAGCTTCTTGAAGATAGAAAGTCATCCTTCAGCAACTCCTACTTTTCTAATAGTTGTCATTTAGTCACTTTATTAAATCCTCTAGTACTATGGCATCGTAAACTTGGTCATTCATCTATTGATGTAACTAGGACAGTTTTACAATCCAATAATGTAGTAATGCCTAAGAATAGTGAGTGGACATTGTGTTAGGCTTGTCAAATGGGTAAATCTCATAAACAACTATTTGTACCATCTACTACATCATATAATAGACCTTTTTAGTTGGTTATGGCTGATTTGTGGGGTCCTGCACTGCTTGTTTCTTCTAGCTATGCCTACTATATTGCCTTTATAGATGCCTATTCTCGGTTTGTTTGGATATATTTACTTAAGCACAAATTTGAGGCTCTCTCAGCATTTAAAGAATTTAAAGCTAAGTTGAGACTCAGTTTAACACTAAAATTAAGTAGTTTCAATCTGACAATAGTGGAGAATTTCAGGTTTTCAGTTCTTTTCTGAAAGCATATGGCATTGAGCATCTTTTGTCGTGTCCTTACACGTCTGAGTAGAATGGTCTGGTAGAATGCCAACACAGACAAATAGTCAAAACAGGGCTTACTTTACCTGCTCAGGCTTATTTACCGTTATATCACTGGCCTTATACTTTTACCTCTGCTGTCTTTCTTATGAACAGGTTGCCTACTCAGCCTCTTCAAGGTCTTAAACCTTATGAGAAATTATATGGTAAGACTCAAGATTACACTATCTTGAGAGTGTTTGGTTGTCTCTGTTATCCTTGGCTTCGACCTTATCATGCATATAAGATGAATTATAGGTCTGCACTATGCATTTTTCTTGGATATAGCACTCAACATAGAAGATATAAAATGTTTAGATACAGTTACTAGAAAATTGTATATTTCTCAATATATGAAGTTTAATGAACATGTCTTTAGTACTCAAGGCCAGTACAATGCTCAAGAACAACCAGCCTTAACGTCCACTCCTGTGTCATCCTTTCACCCATTGTCTCTTTCACCTTAAATACCATCCCTTATTCAATTTCACTTCAACCATCGCCAATCATCTCTAACCCACATTTACCCCTTCCTTTTCCTCCATCAGCTTCTCCATCTGATGATCACCCCATTCCCTCTAGTCCGCCTCCTATTCTTTACCTTCCACTAAATAATCACCCTATAATTACTCTCTCTAAGGCTAGTATACAAACCAAAAGTTTATATAGCTACTCCCACTGAACCATATTGTCCTACCTCTATTCATGATGCTTTTGCTATTCCTGATTGGAAATTGGCCACTGAGGATGAATATAATGCCTTAATTCAGTTTGGCACTTGGGATCTTGTTTCTCTTCCATCCGATAAGAAGGTTGTGGGTTGTAAGTGGATTTTCAAGAATAAAACCACTGTCGATGGCTCTGTTAGTAAAAGAAAGGCTAGACTTGTTGCTAAAGGATTTTCTCAAGAAGCAGGTTCTGATTACAATGATACGTTTAGTCTAGTTGTCAAACCTTCCATTGTACGCATACTTGTTACCTTAGCTGTTACCAATGGTTGGAAACTTCATCAAATTGATTTTGATAATGCTTTTCTCAATAGTGATCTCTTAGAGGAAGTCTATATGTAGTAACCTCTAGGCTTTGAAAAGCAATCAAATCATGGTATGCCTTTGGTATGTAAGTTAAAAAAGGTGATTTATGGTCTAAAATAGGCACCTCAAGCTTGGCTTCATAAGCTCAAAGACACTCTTTGCTCTCTTGGATTTGCTTAGGCTAAATCAGATGTTTGTATGTTCATCAAGTTTTCCAATTCTAGTATTGTATATTTACTGGCATATGTAGATGATCTTATTTTCACAAGTGATGATGACTATGAAATACAAAACCTAATCTTTGCCATGAGTTCTTATTTCTCTTTAAAAGATCTTGGTGAGTTGTCCTTCTTTTTAGGGATCGAGTTTCATTGCTCTCATTTTGGTGTGCATCTGTCTCAGAAGAAGTAAATCATGGAGCTACTTACCAAAACTCACATGCTAATGTCAAAATACAAACAAACTCCAATGGCTAAGAATGCACAACTTGCTCACACTAGTAGTCCTATCTATCATTATGCTTCTACATACCGTAGTGTCATTGGGGCATTGCAATATATCTGTCTCACAATACCTGATATTGCTTTTACTATCAATAAAGTGGCTAGATATATGCACAACCACTTCAGATTCATTGGGAAGGTGTTAAGCATGTGTTACGCTATGTGAATGGAACCTTATCTTATAGACTACTTCTTTAGCCATCCAATCCTATCACCATTCAAGCTTTTGCTGATGCTGACTGGGGTTCTTCCTTTGAGGATAAACGATTAACTAGCAGTTATTGTACATATCTATGTCCAAATCCTATTATGTGGACTACACGAAAACAATATGTGGTCTCTTTATCTACAGCCGAAGCAGAATATAGAAGTGTATCTAACTCTATCTCTGATGTCCTATGGTTGCTAGCTGTTCTTAAGGAAATGCATATAGAGATACTGGACTTCTATTTATATGGTGTGACAATTCTGGGGCTATAGCTCTGGTTGCAAACCCTGTCCTTCATGGAAAATCAAAACACTTTGAGTTGGATCTTTTCTTTGTTCGAGAAAATGTTGAAGAAGGTGTACTGTATGTTAGTTATGTTCCTACTGATGAACAAGTTGTAGATATCTTGACAAAAGCTCTGCCTTTTGCCTTGTTTGCTGACTTTTGCATTAAAATGCATGTTGTACCAGCTGAGAGTGTCTGTGCTTCATCAGTTCAATTAACTTGTGTGTCTTGATGCATTTGTCTTGTTAAACAAAAAGACAAGTAGGGGAGATATTAACAGAATATTGGGTTATGGGTCGTTGAGTATTGTTGGGCCTGGACCTGAATCTTATTTTATTGTTCAACTTTTGTACTCACACAGCATATATACAAAGTTGCGCAGAACCTTTGTAACTAAGTTCAGTTATAGTAGATGAGAAACACTTTTCTGTCTTTTAATTATTTCTAGTTTCTAGTATTTGCAAAGAGAAAGGAAACCAATTATTTGAAGAAGATGGACCTCAACGAAGAGGCTCACATATGGTGGCAATTTGTTACCTTCAACATCTGTCCTCACGCTCACTTAAGTGACCTCACCAAGGAATGAGCTCTTCTAGTTTACTTGCTGATGACTGAGCAACCTATATAGCTTGAAGTTTTCATTTATAATGCTATGTCACACTCCATCCCTCACCATGCAACAACAAGGTTTTTCCCCATTTGGTTTCAGATTTCTATATACAAGCAAGAGCTCTGATCAAGATACAAACATCTTATTCATCTCTACACCCAAGTCTATATATGATCAGGCTTGTAAAGACATTCATGAAGGCAAGGGAGCTGCTCACCATCCCAACACTTTGGCTAGTCTAATGCCTTTCTTTAGGAAGTAAAATAGAAAGGGTTGAGAAATGAGTGTCGCTCAATGAGGCTGGAAATAATTCTAGAAAAGATAGTTGGTAAGTTAGAGGTTCATATTCCCTCTAAAATTAAGGATGAACAAGTAGATTTGGTGGGGGTGATGACTTGGGACATAATGGAGAAGGAAGTTCTGATAATGAAGGAGCTGAAGAAGCTACTAATCCTTGTACAATAGCTTCAAAATTTACATATGATGGGTCTTAAAGTCTAGAGGATATTGAGGATTAGCTTTTATTGAAGCTATCCCCATTCTTTTGTTATGTGAATGCATGATTGTTAACTGATAGTTTATGGAGTTTATTTGATATAGTTGTAGTAGTTATCGATGTTCCTATCTTGTGCAGGGATTACTAGAGTTTGTTTTCGTTGGATACTTTAATACAGGCTACTGATGGCTTGAACATGCATTGATAGAACTACTAATAACTCTTTATTTTGATTCATCATGAGTCATTGATAGCTCAAAACACTGGATGATTTCTATAATGATTTTAATATCATATTTGTTTATATATTGTTAATCTTGCTTGGATTATATTCTTTTCTTCTTATACAGGCGTGTATAGAAAAATAGCCTTTTCCCCAACTTAGGAAAGACAATGAGGAAACTGTTAGTTTTAAGTCTAGGGTAGTTGATGAAAATTTCAAATTTTGTAAAAGCTTTCATTCACAATTTTGAAATAAATATTACAGTTGATGTGAAAAGAGTTGAAATGTGTGTGATTTCACCAACTTGCTCGTTTGCTTGAATGATGTTTTGAAAATGAATTAATGAATTGTTTATTAAAATTGTTTGAATGGTCCAATGACTGGATATTTGATTAGAATTATGTTTGATAGAAAATCATGACTAATTTGTTTTGTTGAGTTATTTGTGGTGTATGGGTAAGCTTATCAGGAATTCTATTGAGCATCATAATACACTATGGAGTCAAAGATATTTTGATAGCTTTGATTGAGGCAATACGCAGTAAATGAGTTTATGTACTTACTTTCAATTAGATAGCTTTAAAATCTTCTTTAGAATTCTTCAAATCATGTGGTTCACCTTATATGGTTTAAAAAAATGATTAAGGCAGTTCTTTAAGAAGCGTTAGAACTTTTCAAACTAACCTAAATTACATTACTTCTACTTTGAAAAAATATAGGGAAGTTACTTGTTTCATTTATCTCAAGGTTTTTGCATATATCCCTTTCCTTTTCATTTAAAATTATTGTAAACCTATTGCCATGTTACAAGTTCAAAAAATCGTTCTGATTTTGAGATTGTGTAGGGTGAGTTTTAAGTAGATAGTGATGAAGAAGAGGGTAGTGAGGTTATATGGTTGAAGGTGTTTACCTAGATTGAAGTGTTACACATGATAAAAGCTGGAAGATTATTTTGTGTCTCCTCATATACACTCACTCTCAAAGAATTCTTGAAAATCTTACTTTAAAGTTATGAAGCATTCAGTTTGGCATATTATCTTGATTTCCTATTTTATATAATTCTATGAGCAATGAGCAAGGACATAAGCATTCATGCAATTTTGATAGGCATTTGATTAGCTCATGATAAAGTTTTGTGGCTTCCGCTTGACGACAAGCAAAAGCATAAGTTTGGGGCAGTGACAATATCTAGAAATTTGTACATTTCAGCACATTTCCTAACTTTTATTGGTTTTTGGAATCAATTTGTGCAAAAAAATAGACATACATAAAGGAAATTGTGACTTAATAAAACAATGTTCAAACTTTAGAAATTTTTGAGCTAAATGTGAATAGTTTTGATTGATTAAAGAGTTTCAAGTAGCTCATAAAATCCTTTTTCTTGTAGGAGGATGATGACCAATAGTCATAAGTAATTAACGCTTCATAAAAATGAAAGCATTAACTGACCAACCTTCCTACAATCATAATAAAATATTAACTTGATGATTATGAAAGCATGTTCAATATGAAAACAACATGCATCACCTGTATAAGTAGTTCAGTCTTCAGTTGTCTAATTGCTTCAGCTCACTGCGCACTTAAGTACATTTACAAATAGCTGCATCAATTTTATCAACATATTTTGTTGAGGGTGCATGGTGCTGAGGTAACTCAAATAACACCCTCTCTAAGTCACGCGCAATGCAAGATAAACTTTATAAATAGATGGTTGAACTTTAGCAAATTATAATATAGTGAAACAAAAATAATGTTTGCTTTGAAAAGCCACTTTCTTTTGAGTAAAATGAGTGATAGGAAGATAAGTCAGCAAAGTAAAAAACTAGGCAACAAACCATGCACTTGCATAAAGGTTTCATCACTTAATAGGCAATGTGGAAGGAAAACAAAGTTGTTTGAAGACATGAATAATCAGTCCATTTTACTCAAATTCAACTCAACATTAACCTCTAAAATTATCTGCGTGTCAGAATCTTAACTTGTGCTATAACTTAAAACTATATGTAGATTTTATTATGAACGAATTACACTTGAATAAAGGTTTCATCACTTAACAAGCAACGTGGAAGGAAAACAAAGTTGTTTGAAGACATAAATAGTTAGTCCAGTTTAGTCAAATTCCACTCAACATTAACCTCCAAAATTACCCACATGTCATAATCTTAACTCTTGCTATAACTTAAAACTATATGTAGATTTTACTTTGAATTACACAAAGTTTAAAAAATAATCATATAGGTAAAATGACACTGATAAGAGTAAATACATTTTACATATTACAAAGTTTTTGCACACTAGTTGAAACAACTAGGGTTCAATTTAAATTTTTATCTAGTGGTCTTTATCTTTTTGTCTTCATCTTCCGCATCTGATGACTTAGGATTAAATACTACTGTGAGAGTTGAATGGTGAATAGTGAACAACTTTTTTTAATCTTATGCTTGGTTAATGTCGCAACAATCGTCCTTATTTTTTTGAGCATAATCTTTAAGGTTAAGATGGTTGATGTATTATTGCTTGTTGTACCATCAAGGCTTGCATGAATTGGGCTCTTTTGATTTAACAATTTGATTGTCTATGGGGTTATCATCCACATAGAATTGTCTTTAAGCTATCTTTCGACAAAAACGATATTGGCTTGATGGTCTGGAGAGTGTGTATACCATCTTATATGTATGGGATCCTTTGGAGAATGGGATACCTTTTGGTGACTTCGCTGTACTAGTAGTGTCAAGCAAAAATCCATGATATGGTTTCTTGGAACAATAATGAAGGGTTAATGGCATATGGCTTTCCTAATAGTTGACATGAGATTGAAAATATTCCAACTGTCTTTTGAAAGCCAGTATAAAGATTTCTTCTATGGGTCTAAAATAATCCCACCATTTAATAAACTATTGGGAGAAATAAAAAGTGATTTTGCCTTCAAAATAAAGGAAGGAAGTGGGACGCGTATATTTATTATGGTACTAAAAGGTATCAATACTAGGCATCAATATAATCCCAGTGACTGTATCCCACAAGGTCAAATTGAATATGGAAATCTTTAGGTTTATTAAGATCTTGTACCACAACCATAAGGGTGACGACCTTAAAGATCTGAAGGAATATGGAAATGTTTAGGTTTATTAAGATCTTGTACCACTATCATAAGGGGTGACGACCTTCAAGATCTGAAGGGTGAAGAGAGACCAAGTGGAATGGTCTTCTTTTTCATTGAATTTTTCTAGGTTATGGTGCAAAGCAACTGACTCAGTGATCAGTGGGATCAATTCATAGAATTGTTGGTTTTTATTAGGTGTTAGGGGTTCTAAAATGAAATTGGAGGGAATATCTTCTTAACAATTTGTTTTGATTTAATTCTCAACAAAAATCGGATGATTTCCATGACTTTATTGAATTTTGATATATATGAGGTTTTTGTAGGCCGATTATTTTGTGTTGGTTTAGGTAATTTGGCAATTTATTTATATTTGTACTAGGATTTATGGTTATTTGTATGTTTTTTATTGTTTCAAGAAGTTGAGATAGTCACTGTCTTGATCTTCTTTTCCTCATGCTAATTGCCCCTTTCTCTTTAAAAATCTCTTTGAATTGATCAAACAAATATTTATAACCTTAATCAATGCGTAAAACTTTATTTTTATTGTCCATTTGATTTTCTATTTTATTTATGTATCATCTAAAGCACTCAAGAGCCTCAGACTTATGTAAGATCAAATAGACATGACCATATCATCAAGTTGTCAATGAAAGTAATAAAATATCAAGCTCCGTGTCTCACCCTCACACTGTAACACCATCTTTGATCAACCCTAAGCTTTGCATAATTTTCAAAAATGTCTTCAAAGATAACCTCAAAATGAGTTCCTCAAGTCAACAATCCAAATTAAGTAAATAAACATCCTAGGTCCTCAACCTTCTATCAAAAGAGTACAATTATATATTCTAAGTAAATTCACATGTATTATGATGTAATAGGCAAAATTCTTTAAGTGTGGCAATAAAAATGAAATAAGTAGTAACCACTAGCTACTTGTTAGGATAACTGCATCATCATGTGCCTTCCTAGTGCTACTACCCTCGAGCTCTCACTTGAATAAAATGTGAGAAGTAACGGGATGAGATCACTATCTCAATAACGCAATATACAAACATGAGGGGTGCTGGGTGGGACGAATATACAAACATGTCAAGCAGATATAGTAGGTAGAAAGGCAAGCAGATATAATAAGTAAGAGGACATCAGATATAATAAGTAAGAGGGCAAGTAGATATACTAATCAAGAGCATGATCTTATCCATTCATATTCTAAGAGAACATTTACTCACAACATAACATACTATTTCAAAAAATGTCATTATACATGATTACTCTTTATTTTTCATTAACCCAACTCATCCTTATATCTTCCTTATTTCCTTTGACTGAACCCATGGGCTAAATGCTTCCTATGTTACTGGGCTACTCTCACAAGCTCTCCACAAGTATGATATATACATGCTAAAGTATTATACAGCACACAAGGGACCCTGGGTTCCTCTAGAAGGGTTACTGCACAAAAGCCCCTAGAGTGTCATATTAGGGAATACTAACCTGTAAAATAGATGCCAGATGTTGGTGCACAATAATCAATTAGCAGCATGCCATGTGGTATTAAATTTTTATCAATCACAAACCATTTATTAAATCTACCATATATATCACATTATTCTTAAGGGGTCTTCATATTTTCATGCTCATGCATCTAAGTTCATAACAAAGAAACACCATGTTCGAACATAGGCATATATTCTTTATCCAGTTAATCAACAATATATGAGCAATACAGAATCTCAATGCATCACATACATAACACATATTCTTCAAGCCTGGTATTCTTTAAGTTCCAACTAATGAAAATCCTTATCCCAAAGCTTAGAGTAACGAAAAACTTAATTAATGAAAAGTCTTTTAGAAACATTAGATACTTATAATTTCTTCTTCATTGAGGTGGTTATAATTTCCTATGAGTAGGAAACGTTATATTAAAACTATATTAGATTTGAGAATTAGGATAATCAGAGCATTAAACTAGCCTTGTCTAATGTTTCTATAATTTCAATTTGGGGTTTTAACCTTTAGAACCTCTAGAAAACTCCTAAATCTATGACAATTCCTATATTTTAAATAACAAATTCAATGTGTGATAAATTACTCTTACCTGAGGAATCAAATTGAAGTTCTCACCGTTAGTTTTGATGAACAGGATGTCCTAAACAAGATCACAAACTTTCGTGACACTCCAATGGTGGATGTAACATCCTGAATTTTGGTCACCAAAATTCCATATATTCAAGGGAAAAAAATGGTGAATATTCATGAACTTGGAATTTTAGAAATTTATAAATTTCCATTTTCAAGAAGATTGGGCCAGAACAAATTATGGAATTAATTCTTGGGTTCTCTAAAAAGCCCAATATTGAGGCCCAAAGTAGAGGAATAAAAGAAAATAATATTTATCTCAACATTAATGTTAATTTAGGTCATAGGAATTAAATATTGGAAATAGAAAGGTCAGCAATGCTTCCAGTGAAATTTCTTGTGAGACAGTGAGCTCGTCATGTGATTTTGTATGATCAAATAATGATAAAAAATTATGAAATTTTTAGGATAAGTGTAGATATCCTAAGCTTTTATTTTATAGCTAAAGGGTAATTTTTTGAGTTGTATACAAAACGTTGTGTTTTTGAAGTTCACCCAGTGAAACTAGAAAGTTTCTAGAGCAGCATCCAAAGATGGAATTTCTGGGAATTGTGTGCTTTTATTTGGATAAAAGCTATATTTTTCCTTGAAACTAGACTCAATAAGGGTTCTATAGCCTATGGAATCACTCCAATACGATGTCTACAAATTTAGTTTCAAAATTTGGGAAGACAATCTGCTAGCATTTGCATAAATCCGAAAATGGGGAATTTAAAATTATAGTGAATTATGACATAAGTAATATGTTATAAAAACATCATCCTCCCCTTTAAAGCTTCATAAAATTGTCAGCCATGGAGAAATAATAGAGAGAGAGAGAGAGAGAACTTGGATTCTAGAGAGAGAAGGAGAAGAAAACTAACAAGGTAGGTAGATTTCTTCAATGAATTCATTCCTAACATGTTTAATCCTTCTCCTAAGCTTCTTCTCAATGTAATTTAACGTATTTGAAACAATAATTTTGGTGTTTTGGAAGCAAGGGTTTCGTCCACACTAAGGAAAAGCCAGAGGAAGCAAAGGTAGCTTTCGAAACTTCAAATATTGGTTGTATTGGCTGCTGTGAGTAATTTAATCAATTAATTTCTAATGGATTTGCTCTGATTATAAATTTGGGAAACGTTGTGTCCTAAATGTTATGCTACCCAAATTCATTCTAAATGGTGGTTTTAACGTAATTAAATAGTTAATAAGGTAGTTAGGAGTAGAAAGGCGCAAGTCTGCAAAGTTAGAATTGGAAAACCCCAACTTTTCCTAGAGAATTGTGAGTTTTAGCCAGTGCTGGTTTAGGGGGTTAAGGCTAGATTTGTGATGTTCTGATTATTCCATTGAGTTTAAGAGGGAAAATTAGGTGGGTTACAGTTTATCACTTTTTCAGAAAAGCCCGGAAAAAAGCATAATTACCAAAACGCCCCTGAAACCTAAAAGTAGGGACTGCCAAGGGCATTCTGGTCTTTTGAAGTGAATTTGGTAATTTTGAATCCAGAAATGTATTCTTTGGGCAAAAAGAAGTCATAATAGCCTAAGTTAAAATTTCGAGAAAAGTACGATCAGATTGGGGAAGTGGGGGCCGAGCCGGGTCTCGAGGGCATTTTGGTAAATTTTCACAATAGACTCATATAACCAGTAGAAACATATTGGAAGTGCCTAAAATAGTACATGAATGGGTTTTAGCCTAATTCTTCTACATTTGACATTTTAGGACCGAGTGGAGAACCAAGTCGTTGGCACATTTAGGAGGCAAAAGTTTGAGGCGAAAAGGGTTAAGGTAGTAACTGTAATCTCTCATACACTATGTGATTGTTGATATGTTGTTTGTTATTGTATTCTGTGATATGAACACGGTGCCTGAGGTATGTTGCCTAGCTGTGGTTAGGTACCCAGCTGAGGTACGCCTGGGGTACATTACCTAGCCATGGTTAGGGGCTCAACTGAGGTACACGTAGGGGATCCAAATAGTGATTTGGGCCTGAGATTTGTGTATACACACATATTGTTATGAATTTTCATTTTACATTATATGGTGCATTGCATATCTAATTCTAGCATTTTATATGTTTGGTTATATGTTACTACTGGGATCCCTCATAATCTCATTCTTTTTCCAAAAATTATAATATGTCAGTGGGAACTAGCGGATCCAAAGACAAGTTGGTGGACATGGAGAAATGATGTTGTGGTTCCTAAGGCAAAGATAGTGGTTATATATGTAGTCTTATTTTGGGCATTTTGTATACATTTGTGAATATCATCAAACCCTGTAAGGAAATCCTGTGTTGTAATCAAGTACCTTGTATCAGTATATCAGTATATTTATAATATTCCTATGCATCTTACTGAACTACGTGCAAGCACTCTGAAAATGGTAAAAATAAGATAAGGGTATGACATTTTGGTATCAGACAAGTGGTTCTGGAAGAGCCCAAGAGGTTCTGGAAGAGTGGTGGTTCTAGCAACATGATAGTCTGTGAACTAACCTCTGAGGATTAGCAAATAATTGATGGGTGGAAAGTATAGCAATAACAAAAGGAGAATGGTTTAAGGATATTATAAAACCCGAGGAAGCAGGTACGACCAAGCCAGTGTGTAGATCACACACAGTATTTTGTCAACTGGAGCAGTTGGCACGATATTTGAGATGAGAGTAGTCTTAGGGTACCGGTTGCCAGGAGCAGATAGAGCTAGTATCTACGTTTTGGTTCAGGCACACAAAAGTTAAGCGTGCTTAACCCAGGGAAATCTTAGGATGGGTGATCCCTGGGAAGTTAAATTGGTAAAGTCATGGAAACTTAGGGAATAGTAATTGTCTTGAGGTTTCTCCATGGCTAGTAATCATTATAGTTAGATGATTGAAATGATGCTTAAAAGAATGGAGATGTTGACCATGTAAGTATTACTTTTAATTTGAACCATTTCTATCGTAGTAATGGTTGCTCAAAAAATTTCACTTGATGAGATTATGGAAACTTGAGGTATAGTAATTGTTTTAAGGTTTCTTTATGCTAAGTGATGATCCTTAGTAATACTATGGTGTCAAAGGAATATGGATATGATATTCGGTGTTATATGATGAGTGGTGATCATACCATATAGTGATAATAGAGAATCCAATATGATGATACTGAAGGATGATGATAGGCTTGAATTAGATCTAAGCTGAAATAATGCTTAAGTCGAAATACGAATCAGGTTGTATAGGTTTTTATTCCATAAAGGAAGTTTTAACCTGATAAACCTTATGAATAGTGTTAAATCTTCAGTAATGTTTTGAGGATAATACACAAATACCATGAAGGTTAGAATAGGCGCTATTGATCCTGATTCTTAGCAAACCTATTGGGTATATTTAAGGAAAATGGTTTCCGATTTGCGTGATGTTGAGGTTCTAGATTTCATGATGAACCTGAAGGTTGGGTTAGAGACCCTAGACTATATGATATTACATGCCAGATAAGTTGTAGTAGACCCGTGTGTCCAGAGGCCCTAAACCTAGTGAACCGGTGTGTCCTTAGGTTGGCGAATTTATTCAAAATGGTGTTGGGCTTGTGGTGAACCGTGGAATTGAGGAAAGAAGTTTCCAGGCTCAGCTAATACTGAGATTCTAAGATTTAAATTATGATCCAAGAATCAGACTCAATAGTTGAACTGGTTCTTTAGGAATTTGAATTGACCTGGATGGTCTGAGGTACTAGAACATGGTACTAAAATGTATTGAAATATGTATGAGGTTTCTCGAGGTTACTAGTTGCTAATCTAGCATAAGGAAAGATCTTGATAATAGAGTATTCCCTTAATGAATAAGAATAGTTCTTGATAGAATAAAGATTAGCCACGAGACATGGTGTCACGGTTGATATAGAAAATCGAATGTACAAGTGGCTTTCAGATTCCCTGTATAATGTGGGTAGAGTACCCCGATAAGGGAAGTAGAGTTTGTGAATATGCCTGGAGCTGGACCGATAGTGGAAGTCTATATGAAATGGCCTAGAATGATTTAAGTTGAAATGGGCCAAGAGCGGGCAAAGAGGAACAATGATTGCGGGTGCCGTTAGGTGTTATAAGAGGTTCCTGTGGAACTCCTATTAAATAATCCTGACTTATTAAAGCTTATATGAGTAGATAGACCTCAGAGCGGACAGCGAAAGCATAATTGATGTGTGTGGGCACCAATGATTTATTCTGGATAGTTAGTCTCGATACATATTTAGTAAAGATAATGAACTATATATGCTTAGGCCATAAGACCTAATGGACTAGTAAGTCCTTAGGCCAATAGAATATGATGTGTTTGAAAATTGTACCTGGAAAAGGCTTGAGGCGGTAAGAACAATATGCACGTTTGCATAGGATAGTATCCTTAGGATGGAAGACTTATGTGCTTGGCACTATGGTTGATGCCTAGCACGATGACGTTGGACTAATATGTCCAGGGTATGTCTTAAAGCTGACAAAAAATTCAAATTGTACCTAGTTGTAGTTGAGGCAGTAAGTCCTGAAATACTGATGGTATAGGGGTGATTCCCTGGGCAGTAAGACCAGTGTGACCAAGCGATTTGGTATCTAATGGTACCAGAGTCTCACATAAGCACGATCTTATCCCTAAGGTCGTGGCTTTAAGCTCTAGGGACGCAAAAGAAATGCATAAAGGGGGGAGGGGTGTAGACATCTTGCTATTACAGAGCGCCTACAGAGGCAATAATGGCTAGCTCATATCGCTGATGGAGGCAGTGTCATTATATAAAAAGGTGATTGTGTGAATTTGGGTGGAGTCCCAAAGAGGCTGTGAGGCCTAAGGAACCAAGCGCTATGGGAAATGACCAGTGGGTCCTGTGGTTGATTGCACGCTACATATTGCATACGGAATGGATGATGAATGTTGAATACTATATGAGATTTGTGATGAGAATATGGTGATTGTGTTTCCTGCTGATGAGATGGTATGGCTAACAAGTTACATCCATAGTGGTGTACAATATTACATCCAAAGTGGTGCACAATATTACTCTAGAGTGGTGCACAGTGTGATGACCTATATGGCCAACAGTCATACAACCATTGTGGTTTATAGTGACACATGTGAATTGGAATTGGAATGAGCCCTAGTGTAGTAGGGTGTAATGGTGGTTAATACTCTCCACACTATAGCTTTAAAGAATGAATCACCCATTAGTGATATGTGCATACAATGGATAGTGAACATAATGAATAGTACACATAGTGACCGATGCATACAATATGACTAGTAAAGGAACAGATAGTCATTTGATCTTGAGCAAAACACATAGTAAGATCAGACTATAAGGTATGGCTAGTAAGGGTCAAACAGCTATTTGATCCTGAACACCAAAAATGTAAACACAGTTACAGATAGTAAACATAGATATAGACAGTCATGTCTATAGATAGACCGATTGGCGGTAAGTCCTAGTATACATGTTTGTATAGGGAAATAATACCAGAATATTTAGTGCTATGAGAATTGAGTGAGATAAGCTATAAGGCTAGGTATATTGGGACAATGTGCTGACAAGCTAATAAGGCCTAAAATAATATACTGAGTGTCTTGATGGACAATCAATATAATAATGGGTTAAGTGTCCCATGAGTACATAACGTGCTGAATATGTAAGAGTCGATAGGCAGTTCAACCACACATATCAGGTAATTTGTGGTGTATGCTTTATAAGTCTGCACAACCTAGGGATGAGTTACACAGTGAGATAGGATTAATCCCCAAGTTGTAGACGTTAAAATTTTGAGGGCAAAATTTATTGAACGGGGAGAGAACTGTAACATCTTGAATTTTGGTCACCAAAATTCCTTATATTCAAGGGAATAAAATGGTGAATATTCATTAACTTGGAATTTTAGAAATTTATAAATTTCCATTTTCATGAAGATTGGGCTAGAACAATTATGGAATTAATTCTTGGGTTCTTTAAGAAGCCCAATATTGAGGCCCAAAGTAGAGGAATACAAGAAAATAATATTTGGCCCAACATTAATGTTAATTTTGGTCAAAGGAATTAAATATTGGAAATAGAAAGGTGAACAATGCTTCTAGTGAAATTTCCAGTGAGGCATTAAGCATGTCATGTGATTTTGTATGACCAAATGATGATAAAAAATTATGAAATTTTACAGAATGAGCATAGATATCATAAGCTCTAATTTGATAGCTAAAAGGTAATTTTTGGAGTTGTAAACAAAACGTTATTTATTTTTGAAGTTTACCTAATGAAACTGGAAAGTTTATGGAGCAGCATCTAAAGATGGAATTTCTAGGAATTGTGTACATCCATTTGGATAAAGGCTATATTTTCCCTTGAAATTAGACTCAATAAGGGTTCTATAGCCTTTGGAATCACTCCAATATGATGTCTACAAATTTAGTTATGATTTTTCAAAATTTAGGAAGAAAATCTGAAAGCATTTGCATAAATCCGAAAATGGGGAATTTAAAATTATAGGGAATTATGACATAAGCAAAATATTATAAAAACATCATCCTCCCCTTCCATGCTTCATAAAACCGTCAGCCATAGAGAAATAATAGAGAGAGAGCTTGGATTCTAGAGAGAGAAGAAGAAGAAAACTCACAAGGTAGGTCGATTTCTTCAATGAATTCATTCCTAACATGTATAATCTTTCTCCTAAGCTTCTTCTCTATGTAATTTAAGGTATTTGAAGCAAGAATTTTGGTGTTTTGGAAGCAAGGGTTTTGTCCACACCAAGGAAAAGCTAGAGGAAGCAAAGGTAACATCCGAAACTTCAAATATTGGTTGCACTTGCTGCTGTGAGTAATTTAATCAGTGAATTTCTGTTGCATTTGATCTAATTATAAATTTGGGAAAAGTTGTGTCCTAAATGTTATGCTACTGAAATTGAGTCTAAATAAGGGTTTTAACGTAATAAAATAGTTAATAAGGTGGTTAGGAGTAGAAATGAGCAAGTTTGCAAAGTCAGAATTGGAAAACCCCAATTTTTCCTCGAGCATTGTGAGTTTCGGCCAGTGCTTGTTTAGTAGGTTAGGGCTAGATTTTTGATGTTTTGATGATTCCATTGAGTTTAAGAGGGAAAATTAGGTGGGGTTACAGTTGATCACCTTTTCAGAAAAGTCCGAAAAAAAGCGTAATTACCAAAACGCACCTAAAACTCTAAATTAGGGGCAGCCAAGGGCACTCTTATCTTTTGAAAGTGAATTTGGTAATTCCAAATCCAGAAATAGATTCCTTGGGCGAAAATAAGTTAGAATAACCCAAGTCAAAATTCGGAAAAAGTACGGTCGGACTGGGTAAGTTTGGGCCATGCCAGGTCTCGAGGGTGTTTTGGTACATTTTCACAATAGACTCATATAACCACTAGGAACATGTTGGAAGTGCCTAAAATTGTACATAATTGGGTTTTAGCCTAATTGTTGTACATTTGACATTTTAAGACCAAGTGGAGAGCCCAGTCGTTGGCACGCTTAACAAGGCACGAGTTCGAGGCTTAAAGGGTTAAGGTAGCAACTATAATTTCCCATAAACTATGTGATTGTTGATATGTTGTAGGTTACTGTATTATGTGATATGAACACAGTGCTTGAGGTATGTTACCTAGCTATGGTTAGGTACCCAGCTGAGGTACACCTGGGGTATATTACCTAGCTGTGGTTAGGGGTCTAACTGAGGTACACGTATGGGATCCAAACAGCGATTAGGTCCTAAGCTTTGTGTACACACATGTATTGTTATGAATTTTCATTTTACATTATATAGTGCATTGCATATTTAATTTTCACATTTTATATGTTTGGTTATACGTTACTACTGGGATCCCTCGGAATCTCAATCTTTTTCCAAAAATGATAATATGCCAATGGGAACTAGAAGATCCAAAGGCAAGTTGGTAGACATAGAGAAATGATGTTGTGGATCCTGAGGCAAAGATAGTGGTTATATATGTAGTCTTATTTTGGGCATTTTGTATACATTTGTGAATATCATCAAACCCTGTGGGGAAAACCTGTGTTGTAATCAAGTGCCTTGTATCAATATATCAGTATATTTATGCTATTCCTGTGCATCTCACCAAACTACATGCAAGCATTCTAAAAATGGTAAAAATAAGATAAGGGTGTGACAGACTTAGTAAAAAATGTTGATTCTTTTCTCTAAGGTTTGTTCTCCACGTTCCAAAAATTCGTTCATCTTCTGGGCTTTGTAACTCCTAACCCACAATAGCAATTACTAATCTAACCATTGAAATTGATGTACTGGATATCTTGGATAGGTTGACCAAATTTTAGCCCAACCAGTGGTTAACAAAAGTATAAATGGCATTTTACTGAGGTTACCCCAGTTGTATGCGAAAATAGAAAAGTTGCACTTTGAGTCCACCTCACTACTCCTACATATAAGCTCTACGAACTCCCTCTTCTCCTTATTTAGTTGATGTAGGACTTCTTAGTTTCTTTTATTTTATTATTTATTTACTTATACACACATAATTATAATTATAATTAAATACTCTCATTTAACCTCTACTAACTTTATTATTTTATATTTTCTAAAAATATTCAATAATAATAGTAATTACTTAATTACATATATTTTTATTAGACCTCATTTAACTTTAATGTTGTAATTTCTTTTAGATCTATCTTCCTTATTTAAACCATTATTAACTAAATTATAGTTACCACTAAGTGTTTCCTTCATAAGATTATCCAAGTCTTAAGAATGAAAATTTGGGATGTTACATTCTCTCTTCCTTTTAGGAATTTTGTCCACAAAATTCTAGTCCTTAATCAAGGCGCCTACTCCACAAGTTCCTCCATGATTTAAATCACCTACTCCATGCTTAACTTGATTTAAATCGCTATAATCATTTCGAACAAATCATTTTAGTGATATCACCACTTGTATTACTATCTCTACTCCTATGTAATATATATCTATTGGACTTAATCCTCTCTTCTTTAACTCTTTTGTGTTGCTTTTATATTATATATGTAACATCCTGAATTATGGTCACCAAAATTCCTTATATTTAAGGGAATAAAATGGTAAATTAAAGAGCACATGGAATGACAAAAAAAGACAATTAGGGGTCAAACACTATATGATTATGTTTGGAACACAAATTGTAAGCATTGGATTTGCTGCTAGTGAGTTTCCCTGTGTAGTAGTCTTATTGTGTGACATTTTTAAATAGGAAAATGATGTTCAATGCCTATGATATTTTCTAGTATAAAAGTAGACTTATTAAGCTTTAATTGATAGGTCATTTGAAGTTATACATAAAGAGTTATGAATTTTTAAAGTTTACCCAATGAAACTGGTCAATTTCTGGGACATCATCTAAAGATTTAAATTCTATGAATGTTGAGCTTCTAGCTGGCTAAAGACTATATTTTTCCTTGAAAATAGACTTAATAAGGGTCACATATCCTTTAGAATTACACCAAATAAATCTCTATAAATAAAGATATGAATTTTCTAAGTTTGATGAAAATTCTACCCAGTTTTCTTGCAAGTGCAAAAATGGAAATAAATGTAAGGGAAAAATGGTCATTTGACCAATAAAGCAAGCAGCCATTTATTTTTCCCTTTAATTGGGATAAATGTGGGTTGAAGTAGGGAGCAAGAAAGGGAAATAATTACCTGGTCCATATTAAACCAAGAAGAAATAATCTTTGGCAAGTAAAAAATGCACATGGTCAATTAGCATTAAATAATATTATTTCAAAAGCAAGAGGAGAGATATTTTGATAAAGCAATTATCCCTTTCTCTTCTTCATTTTTGTCATTCATCACAAAATTGAGAGGAAAGAGAGCTTGAAGAACTTAGAACAAGAGAGCGCAAGAAGCAAAGATCAAAGGTAAGTACTTGTGATTTCAAGTGTTCTTGCCTTCTAACTTGTGTAAAACCTCTTTTAATCTCTTCTCCTCCATGAATATCATGGTTGGAAAGCAAGATTCCAAGGGAGGAGAGAGAGGGGAAGACGTTCTAGAGAGAGAAAGCTTAAGAAATCAAATGTAACTTCAAAAACCTCAATCCTTTTGGTGTTATGGTGTTGTTGTTGTGATTCTCAACTCTATTTGTGGATTGGTTGATTCTTTTGTTAATTTGGGATGTTGAAACCCTAAGGGGTTATGCTGCCCAAATTTCCTCAAATCATGATTAATAAGTGTTTAAGAGGTTTAACAAGTGATTAGGAGTGAAAAAGAGCAAGCTTTAAGGGTTAGATCACAAAATCATATTTTTCCTTCTTTAAGCCTAAGTTTTGGCCAGGTCTAGAAAGTAGGGAAGTAGTTGGAATTTCACAAATCTAATGGTTCGATTATTTTAGGAGGGAAAATTATGTAAGGTTGATGTTGATTATGTTGTGAGAAAAGCCTTAGAAAGTGAAATGACAAAACTACCCCTAAAACCCTAAATAGGGGCTATCAAGGGTAAAACTATAATTTGGTAATGATCTTGAGAAAACTGAGGTAAAAAATGGATTATACACAAAACTATGTAGGAATAGCCTGGGTCAAAATTTCTGAAAAAGTACAGTCGGATCAGGTAAAAAGAGACTTAGACCGAGTCCCTTGGGGTATTTTGGTAATTTTATAGTTTTAGACAAAGATAACCAACAAAATGAATTTAAAAGAGTTTAGACTAGTACATGAATGAGTCTTGACTCAATTCTTGTACATTTGGAATTTTAAGACTTGGCAATGCTGGATATAGGATTGAACACACAGTGGAAAAAGCAGAGGATCAGGGAAAGGTGATTAAGGTAGTGAACTTACCTCTTCTACATGTATTTGATATTTGTACTTGTGTATTGATGCATGTGATTGCTTTGCTTGATTATATGAAACATAAATGAATGATTGAAGCACTATTTCTATTTATGTTATGGCTATAAGTATGATGTTTGAAACATTGAGCATGCAGCTATGTTATTATGTTAGCATGAGTATATGTAAGACAAGCATATCATGCATTAAGCACTTATCTTATATGCATATTGGTATTGTTTTCTACTGAGATTCTCTCGAATCTCACCCTCCCCCAACCAACCATTTAGACAGGTGATCACAAGAGGCGTGTTGATAACAGCAAAGAGGACTGCACGCAGAGAAATGCTGTAGTGGAACGAAGATGGAAGGATGCCCGAGTTTCATTAAACGGGTTTAGACACTCTAGTAGCTTTGTGCGGCTACGTTATTTGTAATTATTATGTACGAACCCCTATAGGGAATTTCTATAATTATGTACATATTATCAGTATCTTCATGTTATTTTTGTGAGCCCACTAAACTGCGCCTTGATACTCTGGTTAATATCGGTGTTAAGGGGTATGTAAGGCGAGCCTTACAATATATGTTGGTGTATTTAACAATTCTAAATATGCACATATTCCAGTATCATCTAGGCTTATATAAAAATCCCTTCCGAAAGGTTTATCACCATTAACTATTTGGTAAGGTCCTAGTTTAAGAATACTCGGTTAACACCATTTACCATATAGTCAACTTGTCATACCATTTCTATTATGTTGATAATCCACATATGCATATGGTTAGGTTACCCTTCATTCACATACTAATTTCTCAAGCAAAATCATAAAAATTCCTTAAGGACCTTTTAGTCTAGACCTATCTTAAAACTATACAATCATAACGTCTAAACATTTACTCCAAAAAGAACTCTAGATTTGCTTCCTTAAAAGATGTCCACCTAAAAAGCTCATGATAGAGTGTTAACCACAATTTTATAGCCTTAGGGCTTGTTTGGTCTGAGGGGAGGGGAGGGAAAGTGGGTGGAGGGAAAATTTTTATGAGTTGAATTTAAAAAAATTAGAGAAGTGGGTTTAAAAATTTTTAATTAATTTTTCTTACTCTTTTATCTTATATATTTTCTTTATTAAAATTTTATTACCCCACTTCTTCAATCTTTTAAAATTCAGCTCATAAAAATTTTCCCTCCCCTCCCTTCCCCTCCAATTCCCTCACACCAAACAAACCTTAAAGAAACTCTCAAGAAATCAATCTCTATCATATACTTTAACACTATTTAGTTATCCAGTATTTATTTTCTTTTCATTAAATATTTAAGTACAAAATTTTGTTAGTTTTCTTGATATTTGAAAAGAATTCCCTTTATGACTGTCAAACCCCTTAATATTTCAATATACACAGAGTAATAGGCGCACAGTTTCACAGGCATACAGAAACAACATAAATATACTGATAAAAAGTACATGTTTATATATAGGAGTCTCCCCATAGGGATTGAAAGTATATATACAATTTTATCCAAAATATAAAAATAAACTAATTATAACCAACAGCTCCATTCTCTTAATCTGAGGACCTCAGTTGTCATTATTTACCATTTTGCCCTTAAAGTTGCTAGCTTTTATTGGAATATTTTTGAATTTGAAAAAGGGTGAGATTCAAAAGAATCTTAATAGTAACATACAACCAATCATATAACATGCGAAAATTAAATATATCATGTTCCATGTTATGCAACATATTAACAACACAAACAATCATCACGGTATGTATACATGAGTTAGGGCTACTCCCCTACTCGCACAAATTGCCCTACTCGACAAAACGGTGTTCATCAATCATATCACAAAATATGGCATACACAAACATAAAATATTCACTTAATTTATGAAAGATGGAGTTATTACCTTAAGTCCCTTTTTGTAATATAGACTAGTCCTTAAACTGATCCGGCTCGAGCTCAACAGTCTGGTCCTAAAAATCCAAGTTTACAGGAATTAGGTTAATACTCATTTATGTATTACTTTAGACTCTTCCGAATTATTTTTGTTGGTTATATTAGTCTAATCCTGCAAAATTATCAAATTAACCCCAGGGACCTGGTCTAAGCCCCTTTTTACCTAGTCTAACTATACTTTTTCCAAAAAAATTTACTCGGACTATTTCTATACAAATTTGCATGTAAAATCCATTTTTTACCTTGGTTTTCTCAAAATCAGTGCCAAATGACAGATTTGCCCTTGACAGCCCCTACTTAAGGTTTTAGGGGTATTTTTGTCATTTCATTTTCTAGGGCTTTTCTCACAACATGATCAACATCAACCCTACACAATTTTTCCTCCTAAACACAATGGAACCCTCAAATTAATGAAATTCTAGCTCCTTCCCCCATTTCCAGTGCTGGCCAAAACTTTCAAGAAAAAGGAAAAAATTGGTTTTCTTGATTCAACCTTTCTCCTTCCTTTTCACTCTTAATCCCTTATTGTACCTCTTAAACACTTATTAAACTTGATTTGAGGAAAATTGGACAATGTAATCCCTTAGAGTTTCAACATCCTAAATTTACAAAATGACTAACCAAACCACAAATCATGCCAAGGTCAACAGCAACAACATAATACCAAAGGAAATGAGATTGTCGAAGTTACCTCTTGATTTTCACTCTTTCTCTCTCTAGGCATCTTCCTCTCTCTCTTCCCTTGGAGTTTTGCTTGCTGCACATGGTATTCAAGAAGAAAAAGAGCTTATGAGAGGATCTACACAAGCTAGAAGACATGAGCTCTTGAAATCACAAGACATACCTTGGATCTTGTCTTCCTTGTACTCTCTTTTCTCTATGACTTAAAGCTCTCTTCTCTCTCTCTTTTTGGCTGATGAATGGCTTGAAAATGAGGAAGGAAAGAGATGATGAAGACTTGAAAATATTTCTTACACTCTCCTTTAAGAAATAATATTCTATTAGTTTATGACATGCGCTGGAACTTAAGTTTATCTTCATTTAATTGTCATAAACATTTCCCTTTCTATTTGATTAATTCCCTTCCTCCTTGTAGCCTAAAAATGACGCCACTAAGGTTCCCAAGGGAACCAAATGGGCCTCTTTCAATTGCTTCATCCAATTACCAATTAATATATATTTTATGCCAATTTTCCATGTGGTCTTATCTTGATAAATTCTTATTTAATTATTTGGTCTAAGATAATGACACATGGCATCATATTAATCCAAGTGATATTTTTTTTCCTCCTATTTTCTCCATTTAGGTGAAAATATCAAGAGAAAAGGGAAATAATGTTTATCTAATGCATTTCCCAAAATCTTTCTAATTAATGTGAACCTATCCACTGTGACTTTTCAAACTTTGATTTATTTGACTAAGAATGCTTCAATTATATATTTACCCTTTATTTTTCTTAGTTAATTGAAATTAACTCCAATTAATTGAGAAAATATTTAATCTTGTGTTATATTGGCAAATTACAATTTTACCCTTACATTCTTAGATTTAATTTGAGCTTATTTCTTTTCTTCTTCTGTTTGGCTGAAATTATCCTTAATATTAGGCCATATATTGTGCTAATTTATTCTTCCATTTTAGGCTTCAATAATGGGCTTTTTGAAACACCCAAAAATTAATTTCATGACTTGTTCTAGTCCAATTCTAATAAAAATGGAATGAAAATTTTCTAGCTTCGTAAATTCCAAGCTCATGAATATTCACCATTTATTTTAGTAAATGCCACAAATATTACAAGGCATATTGGTAAATAAAATTTGGGGTGTTACAATGACTATAAATTTCATGCTTTTGGCATTGAAAAAAAATATTTGCATTTCCCACACTTTAATATTCTTGGATCAATAACATTTTAAAATCTTTTCTCTCAATTCCTCAAAGAAACATTAAGTTCATAAATAAAATTTTTCAACATATCATAATAAATTCTTGCTTAACTCCTAAATATATTGAGTTTCAAAACTACATGATAATTTCATGATATATGAAAAGAAAATATGCTTATATAGTATACAACTTATTAAAAGGTAATTCAAAAGAACAAATTCTATTCATAACAAAATATTTGAAATTCCCAAAAAGTAATTAAAATTTATGAGTCACATTTCAAATTTTCATGGAGAGAACTAAATATTTATCCTTAATATTTTTTCATCTTTTTATCTTTTTTTTTTTAAAAAAAAATCATTTAAAGAGTAGTTTTTTCCTCATATTTCATGCTCACCATCTAATTTGACTCCCTAACATCAATCTTCCTACTAGGGTTTCTCTTTCTTACTAATACATTTAATAATGATTTTATTTGCTAACTTTATTAAGCTCGTCCTATTTATCAAGTTCTATGATTATTCTATCTAGTTTGTCTCATGATAAATAAACAAAATATATATGTACATGATCACATGCAATCTGCATACTATCAATACGGTTTCCCAAATGGGTTTCTTTGGCCAAACTTGTTTTAAAAAGTGATAAATCCAAAATTTTATATATTTTATCCCACCTTATTCATTTATTTTGGAGATTATTTTAGGCTAATTTAGATTTATTAGATAATATTTGAATTGCTAGAGAATCTTAGAAAATAATATAAATCTGATTTAATTGTGATAATATTGAGCTTAAATTGTTAATATTTTAATTGTCTATCTTGTGATTGAATAATATTTCTAAATATATGATAGATTACGATTTTATTTAATTCTTATAAGATAAGGAAAAGCATATTAGGAAATCTTATGGTGCAAAATTATTTTTTGGAAGTTTAAAGAAGATCTAATGATTGAGTTTGAATAAGTCAATTCAATTCTAATGGATTCAAATCTTATACCCTAAGCTTCTCATTCTCCTATAAAAAATACCTAGCAGCTACATAATTATACACACTCTCTGAGAGCCGAGCACCCTCTCTCTCTCTCTCTCTCACGGGTTGAGGAGTTTAAAGGTAGCCTTGAATATTGATCAACAACTCTCATCATCTCTTGCACGCACACCCTGTGCGAATTTCACCTGCCAACCCACCAACAAATTCATCCATCTCTCATTAACATTCCATCATGACCGTGACTCCAAACAAGGAGATTGAAGAGGAGAATTACATGGGAGCTTAAGCTAGTAAGGAGACAACTTGGGAGGAGCATGGAGGAGGCTAAAGCCTAGGAGCTTACATTTCAAGACCACAAGGGAGTATCTTTCCTTTTTATCAATTTGTTTAAGACTTAAGATTCTTTAGTTTTAGATAATTTTGAGTTGTATTACTTGAGAACAATTAAGTTTTAGATTGTAGACATATTATTTAATTTGGATTAAATTGATATTTTGGAATGCTTTGTGCTTGAGACATTTGCTGGAATTTTTATCTGCAAACCTTTAAATTGTCAATTGAATCATTAATTGAGTTTTTATTATAAATTTAATTGTCAATTTGGTTTTTCTTCTTGATTGTTTATTGGGTTGGTTAATTGTTTAGTTGTTTAATTAGACAATTGTGACATGATTTCCAAAATTTATTTGAAATTAATTGGGATTGGTTGTAATGGGTTTAATTAACTAGCTCTTATTTTACTATGAGTTTTTTAGTAGAGTAAGTGTTATTGAACTTGAGGGTTTCCCATGCTTCAATTAGATGACTAAATTTATTAATTCTTCTCTTTTATCAATCTCCTTTTAGTCTAATTAATTAATTTGAGCTAAGAAAGTTAACTCAATGTAAATCCTAAGTTGTTCCCTTCACTGTATTTGAAGAAAACCTTTGTTATATTTTCTTATTTGATTTTCTTAGATATTAGTTTATTTCTTTTCCTTATGATTTTAATTCCCCTTTTCATAAGAAAAACCCATCCAAAAATTGCATTTGCATTCATTTAGGCTAGTTTTACTCTCATATAGGTTTTAGAGTCATTTGCATCTTGCATTTAGTTAGTTTAATTGCATTTGGATAGTAGAGTCTTGTATTGCATTTTTCATCACCTAAATTCAATTCTAGAGAAAACTCATAGATTGCTCTTTAGGAGAATGACCTAGGTTACCACTATAATGCATTAGTAGATTGTCCTAGTTATTAATTGATTGCTTTTGTGACAGAAGTGACATCAAAAAGCCAACTCTAACTTTTCTCCCAATCAAGGAACATGTAAACCCTTTTGTTTTAAAAGAAATATATTCTACAATATGTTTAAATTAATAGACTAATGTTGCTTGACATATCACAAATGGATACGTGCCTCATATATGTACTTATTTACATATTACTCTATTAATGCACTTTAATCAAGCTTGCCACACAAACCTTTAATATGTGTACTATAAGACCCCATCTTACATACCACTTATCATTGATAATAATCAGAGTAGCAATGCACGGTTTACCAGGCAATATAGGAATAGCGAAAATATAATGATATTATTGAAGTAATAAGCTTGATTCATTACAGGTTTTCCCCACCGAGGTTCGTACATAATACATACAGACCTTAACATAATAAAAAGTCTTCAAATAACCAACGTCTTCACTCAATCTTGGTCGGAACCTTTAATTGCCGGTAAATACAATCATGCCCTCAAAGCCATTTCCTTGTGTTGCCAACTTTAGACATTTATGGAAAGGGTGAGATTCGAGAGAAACCCAGTAGTAACATACAATCGATCATATAAAATGTGAAATTAAATATGTCATGCTCCTTGTTATGCAACATATTAACCACACAAACAATCATCATGGCATATATACATGAGCTAGGGGCTCAAACCCCCACTACCCGTAAAACCTTGGTTGGGGTTTTACTCAACAACTGGCAAGTATACCTCCACACATAAAGTGCCCTCCTCGGCAAAAACCACATTCATTAAATATATCACAGAAGATGGTATCCATAAACATATAATCATTGGCATAATGTATGAAAGATGGAGTTACTACCTGAAATAGCCCTTTCCCGCCTAATCGTCTAACCATCTTGATCACGCTCAGCCGCAACTGTTCGATCCTAAAATTTCAAGTTTACAAGAATTAGGTTAATACTCATTAATGTACTACTCTAAACTCTTTTAAACTCATTTTGTTAGTTATCTTTGTTCAAAACTGCAAAATTACCAAAATGCCCTGGGGACTTGGTCTAACTTAACTTTTCCAAAAATTTGACCCAGGTTATTCCTACATAATTTTGCTCAAGGAATCCATTTTTCACCTCAGAATTACCAAATTCACTACCAAAAGATGAAAATGCCCTTAACAGCTCCTGACTTAGTGTTTTAGGGGTAATTTTGTCATTTCACATTCCGAGGCTTTTCACACTTCATGATCAACATAGACCCTACACAATTTTCCATTTTAAACACAATGGAATCATCAAAACCACCAAAATCCAGTACAAATACCCCTAAAACAGGTCTAGACAAAAATCACAATAAATTGGGAAAAGTGGAATTTATTGATTCCATTCCATTTAATTAACCACCTTCTTTTCACCTCTATTACTTGTTTAATCACTTAATTACACTTCCCACATGATTAATCCAAATTTGGGCAACACCTCCCCTTAGGTTTTCATCATCCCAAATTTACAAAAACATCCAGACAATCCACAAATCAAGCCAACAACCACAACAACACACTAAAGGAATTGAAGTTCTTGAAGTTACCTCTTGATTCTTTGACTTTCTCTCTCTAGACGTCTCACTCCCTCTCCTCAACCTTGAGAATTTGCTTGCTACACATGGTTTTTCATGGAGATCAAGGGATTAGAGAAGCTATTACACAAGTTAGGAAGCAAAATCACTTGAAAGCACAAACCTTACCTTTGATTTTTGCTTCCTCTTGCTCTTGTGCTCAAAGTCTCCAAAGCTCTCTCTCTCTCTCTCTGAGTGTTTAGTCGTGAAATGAGAAGCCAAAAAGATTACCAAGAGCTTTTACAATATCTCCATCTTCCTTACTTAATTTTATTATTTTAATAAATTATGACGTAAGCCTTAGTACTTTGGACTTATACTTTCATAACTTGTGTCATAAACTCCCATTGCATTCGAACTAATTTTGCTTCATCTTTCCCTTGGCCCAAAGACGCCACTTAGGGTCCTTTTTACACCAATTGGGCTTTATTCCATTAAGCTAAACATATGCACAACATATAGTATTTTATTCTTAATCAACATGTGCCCAAAACCTTAATCAATTATTATTTAATTCCTTGGCTTTAGGTGATGCCACTTGGCATGATTATCTTCCAAGTAAATATTTTCCTTCTCCTTTAATATTTTGGTAGCAAATATCCACCAATAAAGGAAAAATATGAGCTTTTACTTTCTTCCATAATTTACGCAATTGCCATCACATTTTTTTCCCAAATTCGCAATAGTTGCCAATTCTGGCAAGATTTTTCACTAAACTTTGAAAAATCATACCTTTATTTGTAGAAACTAATTTGGAGTTATTCTAAAGGCTATGAAACACTTATTGAGTCTAGTTTCAAGGAAAAATATAGCCTTTAGCCAACTAGAAGCTCAATATTCCCATAATTCTTGCTTTTGGACCCTGCCACGAATGTTGGCTAGTTTCACTGGGCTAACTTCAAAAATTAATCACTCTTTGTGTACAACTCCAAATAATTCCCATCACCTATCAAATTAAAGCTTGGAATGTCTACTTTCATTTTGAAAAATTTCACAATTTTTGAACATCATTTGATCATCTAAAACCACATAACAAACTCACTGCCTTGCAGGAAATTTCACTGATAACACAATTTACATTCTAATTTTCAGAGTTTAATTTCTATAAGAATTTGTAGCCAGAGGCTATTCTGGCTATTCAAAGTATATCAATATTCACCACTCTATTCCCTTAAATATAAAGAATTTTAGTGACTGAAATTCGAGATGTTACATTTACTCATGCACGCTTACACTCATTTACTATGATTCTTACATACATTAAGCATCCATCACAGCACATTTACACCAACCTTGCATAGCACAAATTATGTCTTCACATTAATTTCTATTATCTTTCATAACCACCTGCAACCACACAACCACACTATCTCATATTTACTGTAACATCCCAAATTTCAATCACCAAAATTTCTTATACCTTTAAGGTATAAAAAGGGAATAAAATGGTGAATATTGGCATATTTAAAATAGCCAAACAATGTAATTAGTGGCCACACGAATTTTGAGCCACAATAAGATATAAATTTTGATTTGTCTCTTCATAAAAGCCCATTATTGAAGCCCAAAACATAGAGATTGGAAGAGCACAATTTTTGGGCCCAATTAATAGTGATTTTGGCCAAACACAAAGAAAAAGAAGGCCCAATTTAATTACAAAAATGTAAGGGCAAAATAGTCATTTGGCTAAATAAAATCCAAACCCAATATTTTTCCCATTTTCTTATGTGTGGGAAGTCCAAATAAGAAAAACAAGGAGGGAAATGAATAATTGACAAAAATATGACAAGGGATGAAGGAATTTTGACCAAGTAAAATTGAGTTGAAAAGTCAATAATTGTAGGTAAATTGTGATAATTGAAGAAGCATACTTGGTTATTTTAAGGGCCTACATTTCGTCACTTCTAGGCAAGAAGCAAAGGGAAATCATGATTGAAATACAATTGCCAAGTTGAAGTAATTAATTAAACCAAGTAAAAAGATGAAAGTTTGAAAAGTAAAAAATTGTAAGTAACTTAAAAGTATTATTGAAGAGTTAACATTTGGATATTTCAAGAGGCCATTTTCTCCCTTAAACAGATCATCTTACGTCCAAGCATGAGGAGGAAATAAAGAAAGAAATTTAATTCAATTAAACTTAACTGTAGTTTACCCTTTTAACTCACAACTTTACAAAGAGCCATAAGAAGGTGACATGTGGATTTTTCTCTTGTTCTTTGGTGATTTTCGGTCAAGCATATTAAGTGGTTGAACCTAGATGATTTAAACACATAATACTCTCTCTCACACACACAAAAAAGGTCAGCTAAGGTGAAGAAAGGAAAGAGAAAGTGAAGTTTGAAGAACAAAGTCATAAGGTAAGATTTTAGCTTTAATTTCACTTGGTAAATCACCTCTTATGCTCAAAACCTCTTCATAAACATTGTCTCCCTTGATAAGAGATTCATGTCTATGATTTTAGTTTCTTGAAAGAAGGTGTTTTGTGTTGTCTACAAAATGCCAAAGTTGGAGAAATCAAGAACAAGTCCTAGAAAGTGAAAGAGGCGAGTTTAAACTTCAATTTGATGTATATTGTGTTGAATGGTTGAGGATTTTGGAGTTTGAATATCTACCCTAATTTTGGTTGTGCTAGGGTTTTGAGGTTTCATGGTGTTTTAATGGTATAAATGGTGTCTTGTGATATTTAAAGAGCATATGAAACTAGTTTGAGGATTTAATTGGAAGTCTGGTGATTGTTGGATTATGTGTCTAATTGCTGCCAAAATAGGACACATAAAAAGAGTACGATTTTGCTGTCTTTGAGGTCACCAATGGATTCCTTGGGCAAAATTGTGTAGGGATAGGTTGTTAGTATAATTTTAGAAAGAATGGATTTGAAATCCAAAATTTGGAATTGAATATAATGTTGCTAGTTTGTGTTTTCTGGGAGGCAGCGTATTTGTGGCGTGTTTTTGAATAACCAAATGTGATCTAATGGCCATGATGTTTTCCATAATAAAATTAGACTTATCAAGCTTTAACTGATAGGTCATTTTGCCATTTGGATGGGTACATTAGGAATTATGAATTTTTGAAGGAAGGCAGTGAATTTGGAATGAATTGTGTGGCAGTAAGGCTTTAGTCGTGATTCTGGACTTTTGTGGCTAGAATTGGCACTGAGTATTTTATCTTAAAAATAGACTCAAATATATTTAAGTAGGAATTTGAACCATCCCAATTGGAGTTCTATAGAATTAGTTATGAATTTTCAAAGTTT
This sequence comes from Inga oerstediana, assembly GCA_963210345.1. Classification (NCBI taxonomy): domain Eukaryota; kingdom Viridiplantae; phylum Streptophyta; class Magnoliopsida; order Fabales; family Fabaceae; genus Inga; species Inga oerstediana. The sequence goes on along the minus strand of OY723401.1, from coordinate 60,858,485 downwards.
GATGAAAATTCTGGCAGTTTTAGTCAATGTGTGATAATAAAAAGGTAATGGCAAAATATAATTATCTTGAACTCTTAGAGTAAAGATAACCAACAAAACAAGTTTAGAATAGTACATGAATGAGTAATAACTCAATTCTTGTACATTTGGGAATTTTAGGATACGTTAGTAGCTTGAGCTGAAACGACTGTATTGGACATACAGATAGGCAAGGAAAGGTCAATTTCAGGTAGCAACTCTATCTTTCATAAACTATATGAATGTTTATATGCTTTGTGTAACCCCCTCACCGTAATTACATCTGGATTACGAAATTTAAGTGAAATAGAGACCAATAAAATGAAATAACAATTTATAATCCCACATCCAAGAGATGGGGTATTTTGAAAATCAATTCTGAAACTTACTTATTGCTGGTCTCACATTCACGGGCGGATATAATTACTTGAGAAATCAGAGTACATAATAAATATCAAAGTGCGGAAACCAAAATCCCGGCAAACCCCGGGTTACTTACATAGATAACTTGGGTTTAAGATTTCCCAACAATGGGGATTACATATCCAAAATATTCATTTACATTAAATGTACACTTGACAATCCCAAAATTCAAAACTATGATAACCAATTATCACTTAGATCTCGGAGTAAGCCTAACTACTCCTGGTTGTCCGCTTCCCTTTCGAGCCACTCGCCCTGTCTGAAAAGGTTAGTCATTTGGAAAGAGTGAGATTCTAAAGAATCCCAGTAGTAACAACTATTTCATACCACATGCAATCACAGAGTATGCACACAATTCATCTCATACAGCAACACACGTCACTCCACCCTCATCCCCTTTTACCGCCGGGAAGGCATACGACCTTCACCCGAACCGTTGTTAGCGACTCAGGGACTATTGGCGTGGCAGTGCATACAAATAGCCACACGGCTCAAATATAGCCCTTCGGCTTTCACAAATGGCCCGTCGGCCTTCACAAATAGCCTTTCGGCCCACATATACACATATATCACACCCTAACCTCATCCCCTTTTACCGCCGGGAAGGCATACGACCTTCACCCGAACCGTTATTAGCGACTCAGGGACTATTGGTAAAGCGGTGCTTCCACAGTTTCCACAACGCTTGCAGCATACGATATTCATTTCAAAACAATGACATAATATACATACAATGTATCACACAAGGTATAAAGAAAGAGTCACTACCTGTATCTTTCCTGACTGGCTCCGTTACCGTGGTCTCACGCGGATGACAGATATCAAATCCTATATTCATAATTAGGAACGAAGAGTTATATTCTATTCCAAGACTTAATTAACTTGAAACACTTAGTTTTGGTTATCATAATTGACTCTTAAGAGGCCCCAAATGCCTCTAATAAAAGCCCTAAAAGGTTGGGAAACAATAGGTTAAAGATCCCCTTTCAATAACACAAAGTGCCAAAACACAGGGTTGGGCCGCGGCCCACCATTCCTTGGGCTGCGGCCCAAACATGGTCAGAAGGTCTTGGGCTGCGACCCGCCACTCGTGGGCCGCGGCCCAAAACAGGTCAGAAAGTCTTGGGCCGCGGCCCGCCACTCTTGGGCCGCGGCCCATAGATTTCCTGACTCTAGGCTGAACTTCGAAAAACCATAACTAATTCTAGAAAAATCGAAACGGAGTGATTCCAAAACCAAATGAAAGGTATGTAAGTCCTCTTTCAAGGAAAAATATAGCACTTCACTGGAAATCACTACACAAATACAGAATTACCAAAAACTACACACTACTCCAAAACAGAGTTCTGTTTCAATCCCAAACTTTGGGCAACCATATCTCACAGAATACTCAATGAAATGACACAAAATATATGTCCATTTTGAAGCTTGGGATGTGAACTTTAAGAATGGAAATTTTCATAATTTTCCAATACCATTTGGTCACTCAAAACGCTCGTCCAAACTGACAGCGAAAAACAGAGCTTAAACAGAACAGATTTTCCAACTTTTCCCAAGTGACCCAAATGAATCCCAATCAATTTCTATCTATCCAAAATGCATCAAATGTTCATATATCTCCAAACTAAATCATTTCCAATCATCAATCATAATGAAACTCCTAAAATCCACATTTGGTGCAAAGTAGGGCAAAATTCCAGATTTGACTAAACTTAGCCAAAAATCACAAACAATACATTAAAATGCTCTAAATTCCTACCTCTTCTCTTTGCCCAATCTAGAATCTTGATTCTTCAACTTTCAATTTCAACCAACTCACAAATCAACACTATTTCGAGATTCTGAAATTACCACAATGTAGCTCTCAATGAGATACACAATATTAGAGAAGAGTATTAAGGCATTAGAGGATCATAACTCACCAAGGTTCAAGCTTTTCTTCTTCCTCTTCTTGCCTCAAGGTCGCCGGAAATGGAGGAGAAAGAGAGAGAAGATGAGAGATGGTAAGATGATGATGAAGTGATTTCTTTTCCTTCCCATACACACATCCAACGAAAAGAGAGAGAAGAAAGAGGAAAAAGTGGTATTTTGTCTCTTAGTGCCATATCCAATGGCTCACACAATGCCACATGTCATCATCCACTCACTCCCTCAAAGAGCTCACATAGACATAAAGCGTAGGATTCCGACCCACGGTCAAGGAATCACAACCCTTGATCTTATATACCACATGTATGCACACTAAATTCATATTACATAAATTTCCAAAAGTAATTAATTACACTAATTACAACAATTATCAGAGCCATTAGCCCTAATCACAAATCGGGATATTACACTTTGTGTATGCCATCTTCTGTAATATGAATACTGTATTACCAAGTAGGGCATTGTGCGAGTAGGCACATTTATAGAGATTTACGGATAGTAGGGAAGTAGCCCTGACCCATGTACATATGCCGTGTTGTTTGAATTATGTTGCATTACATGGTGTATGACATATTTATCTATCACCTTTTATATGACTGGTTGTATGTAACTACTAAGATTCATTTAAATCTCACCCTTTCTAATATTTAAAACATTCCAGTAGAAGCTAGCGACTCGAGGGGTAAAATGGTAAATAGCGGCAACTAGAGATTCCGATGCTAATCAAATAAGACTGTTAGTTATTTGAAGGCATTTTTATTATTTTAAGGTATATAATTATTATGAATACAACTTGTTGTGATTTCTGTAATATAATCATGTATATTTTATTAGGATATTTTTGCTATTCCTGTGTGCCCAACGAATTACGCACAAGCACTCTGAAAAATGTGAAAATAAGATAAGGACCTTACGCTTACCACTTCTTATTATATTATCTATTTGTTTATCTATTTATCTTGTTATACTTCTGACTTTATTCACATTAATATTGTTTATCACTTTTGACTCACTCAAAGTTTACATATTACCAAACTACCTTTTATTTTGTCTCGCCTTTCTAATTCCTAACTTACTCAAGTAATTCATTGTTCAATGTTCTATACTGAGTTTGAGTTAATAAACTGTGGTTTTGAGTTAATGTCATATAAAAAAAGGATTTTGGTTATAGTTTTTCTTACAATAATCCAGGACAAAGTGGTACTTGTGATGTTTTGGTTTGGGACACATTTTATTTAACAGTGTTTTCAATGTTAAATAGAATTAGATGAGTTACTTTTTATTGGCATTGGAAGCACATTACATTGTAGTAGGGTAATGTTTCACCGTTTAATGAATCTTCTACTTGATTGATAGGATGGTTAAGAGATTATCTATGGTTAAACTCTTGACAACTTATCATTGGATATAACCCTTTTTTTGTATAAATAGTTTACCAACCAGGGTGTGGATGTTCTTATTTGGACTTCTTGTTTGGGCTGCTAGATTTATGTTCAGGCCCACTACCTTACTCTTCTACTAAATTTTTTGTAATATATATATATATATCAAATTTTAAACCCCAATTCCCATTCAACTCACTTGATAGCTACTTCTATATCATGACCTAGTAGTCTAAATCTCTCTCTCTCTCTCTCTCTCTCTCTCTCTCTACTCCCTTGATTACAGGAGGACTATCTTCTACCTTCTTTGTTTTCTTTTTAAGAACAAGATCTAAGGACTATCCTTTGTTTGCATTCTATGAATGAGATCTACCCTACAACTAGCCTTATTCACAAATCCTTAGCTTTACTTCGCTACAAAAACCACCTATAATAGTAAGCTAATTATTATCGAGATTGTTATCCATTTGGCCATACATACTAGGCCATTTCTCTTTTTAAACTCTATATTCTCTTATCTATATTCTTTCATTGAGACACATTTCCAAATCCCTCATTTGCGTAGTGTAACACCTTATTTCTAAAATCGATCTACTGAGTTTTACGCTATGAATTCAAACCACTAATAAATATTCTTTTATAAAGTTCTTTCAATTGTCAACCTCAAGTCAGGACTGGAACTTGAAGTTAAGTAGGTTTTTCCGAATAATTTAAAAATTTTCGAAAACTATCATAAAGTGGTTGTAACTTCTTCGTAACTCATTGTTTCTTAATTCTCTTTATTATCTTAATCAGAGTGATTCTTTGCTCATTTTTATGTGCGAAAGGTTTCTTAACTAATAGGATCGTACCATGCAACTACCCATTTGTAATTCAATTATCGTGCTTGGATAATTAATTCATTCATTATACGGGTTATACAATTAACCATTGCAAATTAATTAATTTACATAATGGACTAGTGCGTGAATAATTCTTCTCTTCTTCATATCGCAACTTCTTTCCTGGTATAGTGTCCTACACTCCTCTTTTGTACTCAGATGCCTATATGGTTGGGTTAGGGAGATTGAGATTCGAGAGAATCTCAGTAGCAAACTTGCTAACTAGGCATACAAGTTTCAAGCATAATGCATGACATGCTTGCTTACATAAATTCATACTAGTATAATGACATACTTGCATGCTCAATACTTTACACATTACACCTGTAGCCATAGTATAAGTAAAAACAAAGCTTCAATCATTCATATATATTCATACCATTCATCAAAGCAATAAAACACATCAATGTATAAGCATACTTATCAAGTAAATGCAAGTCAAGAAAGTTATACTACCTTCTGTCTTCAAGTTCCTTTCTTGTACCTTTTTTTCCAACCATTGAAGTTGTTTTGAAATTCTCCCATTCTTCTTACTTGTCATCTCATAGCCCTAGATAAATGGCCATATTGTTAGAGCCTTGACAAATAAATGTCCAATGGCTACTTTATCCTCTAGGACTTGTCTTTATTTTTTGAGCCCATACTTGTCCCAAATTTTAATAACCCAAGACACCTTGGTTTGTTAACTTTAAAGTTACCACATTAGGCCCAATAGGTATTTAATGGGCTCACACTAACTTTATGTTATTTACTTAACCATTGAAAATCAAATTAATTACCAATTACCCTTACTTTCTTATTTTCGCCTAATTACCAAAATCTACCAAAATTTTCAATAATCTTTGAAAATTCATAGCTTTATCTAGAAAACTCCAATTATGATTATTCAAAAGGTTATGTGACCTCTAATCAGTCTAGTTTCATGAAAAAATATAGCCATTACACTTATGGATGCACATCAATATAGTATCTCACATAATTGATCATTGCCCCCATAATTCGCCAATTTTCCAGACTAAATTTTGAAAATTCATAATTAATTCCAAAAAATCCAAATGGGCTGGTTCTAGGTTCTATAAAAATCTCTTTAAGTCCTGTTTCATTGAAAAATATCATAGAGCATTAATTATAGCCACATGTTTTCTAGAAATTCGTCAAACTCAAACTGTCACAGATTTCAATCCAGAATCATGGTCAAATCTGAAAAATCATAACTTTAAATCTACTATTCAAAATGGCTCATATTACCTATCAAATTAAAGCCCAAGATGTCTACTTTACTCTTGTAAAATTTCATAGCATTTGGACTAAGCTTGTTTGATCCGAATCATGTTGCAAGTTCTTTGCCTCCTGAAAATGAATTCAAGTAGAATTGACACAAACTTCCAAAATCATCATAAATCATCATTTAATCATAAGCACATGATTAATCCTTAAAAATACCCCCTGGATGACATATAAATAGTACCCCACCCTCATGAAAACTTATCCAAACAACAAACCAATCGGTTCCATTGAAGTCCACGCTTACCTCTATGTGTTTCAGCAAATGGTTTGGAAATTCAGCAGTACTCCAGCAAGCGAGACGGCACGAAACACCTCCAAATGAAAATCTAAAAGTATAGAAATAAAGCTTTGGATGAGTATAAGAAGGTTTGTGAAGGGTATTTTGAGAGAAAACATTGATTCGAAGGTGAAATCGGCTCCAAAACTATGGAAATTTCACTATTCGTCCACCTTCTCTCCTCTTTCATTTTCTCTTCAATTTTTCTTCTATTTTATGGTGGCTCCACAAAATATAGAGAGAGGAGAGAGAGAATTATGTTATCTTAAAGTGACATGTGTCACACATGTGTGGCCCATAAAGTGCCACGTGTCCCTGACCAACCCGGTCCACTTCTTTTCCCTGAGTATTGATTGACTTTAATATTAGGGGAGTGGGGTTTGATGAATTCCTTTGACTCCTCTATGCAATACTTAGAAAATTCCATCATATACTTTGACCAAAGACCGGTGGATTTCCCTAACCATTGTGCTAGGTGTCACCTCCAGAAAGTGCCAACACAAAAGGCACTTTATGAATCTCATGATGAAGGGACAAGTATCACCATCTTGTGGTGCCAACCTAAAAGTGTGAGTAGTGTTTGTCATGATGATGTATACTTTGATGACAAGTGTCATCTTCTTATTCATCCAACACAAAAGTTGAGTCATCATTACTTATCATGACTTATTTTATTAAAGCTACTTTAATAATATTACTTTATTGGTATCTGCTAGGGTTTCACTTAGAATTGCGTCATGCATATTAGAGCCTGCAAGATAACGCCATGTCAGAGTATGTGTGTAGGCCGCATATGGAGCCACATACCAATGTCTACTTCAAAAACGCAGGGTACACATGTCTGCCTTGAAATTGCCATGTGCACACTTATACCGGCATATCTTGCTCAACCAATTAGTCCCATACCTCATGACATAGCTAGGTGGCATCTTTCTACCAATGCAATGGCATCATATATGTGTCATGTGCATATCAGCACCAACACTTTAATCCTACTTCCTAAGTATACTGGGCCCTCTGCCCGGTAGGGCCACATCACATAGTCTCCTAAAGTCTTTCTATCTCGCGACATTCTTAGGACTCTTCCCAAACTAGGCTTAGTAGCTTGCCTGATATAGGCTTATCTTCCAAGTCCTAGGCCGAAAATTCAGTATATTACAATTCTCCCACCGCTCAATAAATTTCATCCTCAAAATTTGCTACTAGTATGATTCTTAATAATACTTCAAAAGGATCACTGTTGCGAGAGTTTCATTCCTCTCTTTCTACATTCTACGATACCTTAAATTCTAGAGGACACCTCAAATTCTTGAGCTATTTTAGTTCAATTCTATTACAATAGACCTTGCTCGTCTATGTTGTGTCTGAGCTTCTTCAATTAAGCTCTTTGACTACTTTCTCTTGACCATCACTGCACTTAAGAAATTCTTTCTGTAATTCTTTTTTTTGAATTCTTTTTTTCAAGTGAATGACAAAGCCATTCAAGAAAAATTCTGAATTCATCTGGCGAAACCAAGTAAACTGAGTATTTCTACAACAATTTTTGGCATCTTCTAGTTCTATACTGCTCCCACTATTCTGGGTTCCTCTGATAATTCCTTATTTTGAGACAACATAGTTCAAAATGACCACTACAAACTAGTCAAAATTATGTTCAAATTTTTTTTCAAAATTCAGCTTTTACAAATATTCAGTTTATTCAATTCACAAATGCAGCAAGTGCATTGGCCAGGTCAAAGTTTAATTTGCAAAATTACACAGGAACCAGACAACTATTCTAAAAGGTCATTAATTCTAAATTCATTCTAGGCTCCAACTCTTGCTTCTCAAGCCCCAATGTATATGTTTGTAAAGTTAGAGATGTAGATCTTTAATTTGATAGGTGGACCATAATTTTTGGGCTAGTAGATTAAAAGATATGGATTTTTGAACTTGAGCCTTGTTCTGGAATGCAATCTGGGAACAGGGGAGTTTGGCAAATTTCTGGGAAAAGTGTGATGACAATGGTTAGACTTAAGTATTTTTCCTTAAAAGAACACTTGAAGAGCTTTTTTTAGAACCTGGAACCAACCCATTTGGACTTTTGTAGAATTAATTATGAATTTCTAAATTTGGCTAGCAAAAATGGTAGATTGAGTCAAACCTACGAAATTATGGAAATTAAAGTAATTTGGGCCAATATGGGCCCAAATATAAGAGACATGTCCTAAAAGCCTATGTAGCCCCATTGGACACTCATTTATCATGGCTAATGATATGATTATATATCTAGGGTCATGAGGTGACAAAGAAGAAGCATCCTCAACAGTTGGAGAAAAGGTACAAGAGGAGGACTTAAGACAAGAAGTGGTGAACTTACCTTATTTGCATGTATTTGATATTTCTGCTTGTATAGTTATGTATGTGATTGCTTTACTTGATTGTGCAGAGCATATTTGAATAATGAAGCTCTGTTTCTGTTTATGCTGTGGCCATAAATATGTTGCATGAAACATTGAGCATAAGTAATGTCATTATGAGGCATGCATCTAGTTAAAGCTAACATGTCATGCACATAGCATATATCTTGCATGTATTACGGTAACTGTTTACAACTAAGATTCCCTCGAATCTCACCCTCCCCAACCAACCATTTAGACAGGTGAAAATAGAAGGTATGCTAAGAACAAAGAAGAGAACTGCACGGAAGGAATGCAGTAGTGGAATGAAGACGAGAAGATGTATGTGTTTCATTGTAACAAGTTTAGACACCCTAGTAGCCTTATGCGGCTACATTATTTGTAATTACTATGTACAATCCCTGTGGGGAATTTCTGTAATTGAGAACTTTTTATCAGTATATTTATGCTATTCCTGTGTGCCCACTAAACTATGCTCAAAAACTCAAAAAAATGTTGAAATAAGGTAAGAGTGTGACACTTAAGCATTGATTGTGTCATATAAACAATATGCATAAAATATCTAACCTAATTACTTTGAAAAATCTTAAAACATTTCTAACAATTTGTTCTCAAGTTATGTTACCTTATCTTAAAATCATTCTTTTGAGATTTAGAACTGCATTTCTTTTTTTCTCTAAAGTTGTAATGTAACACCCCACTTTTTATTCACCAATATGCCTTGTAAATATTTGTGGTATTCAATGGAATAAAATGGTGAATTTTGATGGATCTAAAATGACAAGAATGCCTTTAATAAAGGTTGCATGAGAATTGGGCTAAAGTAAGACATAAAGTTAATTTTTGGTTTTTCCAAAAAGCCCATTATCAAAGCCCAAAAATTGAAGAAATAAAGAGCACAATATTTGGCCCAATATTAAGGAAATAGGTAGCATTTGGCCAATGACCTATAATCCACTAGGCACATAACATTGGTTTATATGTTAAAATCAGGATAGTTTGATTTTAACCATTGAGTAGCATTTCAGGGTCCTAATTCTAAAAAATCAACCCAAATTATCACAATTAAATGCAAAAAAGTAAGGGCAAAATTGTAATTTGTGAATAAAGCACAAAATTAATTATTTTCCCAATTAATTGAATCCAATTTTGGTTAATTAAGGAAAATAAAGGGAAGATATATATTTGGAGATAAATATGCAATTTTGGAGCATTCTTGGCCAAGTAAAATCAAGTTTGAAAAGTTAAAAAGTATAATGTACTTAATTAATTATTTGATGAAAGAGATTATGGAAAATGCAAGAAGCAATTCTTATTCCCCTTTTCATTTGTGAGTTTTTGCCAAGGGAAGAAAATAGGAAGGAAAAATATTTACTTGGACATTAAACATGCCAAGTGTCATCATCTTGCACCAAGCAAAAAGATGAAGAAGTAAAAAAGCAAAATCACAGGGCAAATTGATAGTAAAATATATTACTTCCAAGAGGCTATTTTTAAATCATCATCATCCTCTTCCTTAGCTCTCATTTGCCTCCAACTAGAGAAAATAGAAAGAGAAAGTGAGCTTGTAGAAAGTGAGAGCCAAGAGAGAAGCAAGAGTCAAAATCAAGAGAAGTGCTTGTGATTTCAAGTATTGATGCCTCTAAAATCATGGAAAAGCTTCTCTAATCTCTATTTCCTCTTGAAGCAAGCAAAAACTCCAAGGGAAAGAGAGAGAGGGGGGAGGACACCTAGAGAGAGAGAGTTGAGAAATCAAGAGGTAATCTCAAGAACTTTGATCTACTTGGTTAATATGTTATTGTTGTGGTGGTTGTTGAAATTATTAGCTTGTTTTATGGTTGTTTTGGTGGTTTTTGTAAATTTGGGATGATAAAACCCTAAGAGGTTATGCAGCCCAAATTTCTACAAGTCATGTTCAAATGGCATTTAAATGGTTAATCATGTGATTATGAGTAAAAAGGAAGAAGCTTTAAGGGTTAAATCAAGAAAAACCAAACTTTCCATTTCTTTATGCATGTTTGTAGTTTGGATTATTCCATTGTGTTTAGAAGGGAAAATTGTGTAGGGTTCGTGACTATCTCCTTGCCCTTTAAGCCATTGCTTCTGCTATAGGTTTGTTATTGGAAATGGGTGAGATTCAAAAGAATCTTAGTAGTATCATCAATCACTCATAGGATATGTAAATACACAGAGCATGTTAAACAATCATCGCATAAAAATACTCAATCATCACATCAACATCATATTCATTAATATATATAGCCATCACATTATACATAGGACCTACCTAGTCCACATGCATAGGACCTACCCGTCCTCGCAATGCCAATGATTAAATTATACATGCAAAGCAATGCATAAGTTATAAGAGAAATAGTTACTACCTTAGCCTTTCCGGTCTTGTACTTGTCTTAGTTTTAGCGCTCAAGGCAGATATCGAATCCTATAATTAGAATTTACAGACGATGAGTTATTACTTAGTCCAATTCTTTCATAATTCAAACACATAAGTTGGTTATCATTAGAGCCAATACACTAAGTCAAATGAAGAACCATTAAGGTCAAACTAATCCAAATTGGTTGTTTCTACCCTTAGAGTTCTAGGTAATTACATTGTGCCATTACCTTTTTATTTTTGCACTTTTACTAAAAGTTGGTAGAATTTTCAACCAACTTTGAAAATTCATATCTTTTTGTACAAATGTCCAATTGTAGTGTTTCCAAAAATAAAGTGACCCTTACTAAGTTTATTTTCAGGGAAAAAGATTGCCTTTAGCCATTTGGACTCACATCATTCCAGAATTACCATTGACACTGTCACAAAAACATACCAGTTTTATTTGGCTAACTTCAAAATACACAACTCTTAATGTACTAGTTCAAATGGCACAAATAACCTATTAAATGAAATCTTAATAAGTCTACTTTTATTCTGAAAAGTTTTCATGGCCATTGAACAATATTCTATTACCCAAAAACACAACACATTCCAGCTGCCACTTAGGAAACCCTAATTGGCAGCAACATTCCAAATTTTGGAATTCAAATCCATTCTTTCTAAATTTGTGCCAACCACCAATTGTTTCACAATTTTGTCCAGGAAATCCATTGGATACCTCAAAAATAACAAAAGCATTCTCCTTCTTCATGTCCTGTTCTACAAAAAATTAGGTCACAAGGTAACAATTTACCAATTCACAATTTATTCACTATACTAGGTTCATATGCTTCCCAAACCTCATATAACCACATGTATGTGAGCAAATCATGATGAAACCCTAAATACACTATTAGGCCAAAATTAGGCAGCACAAACAAGGCCCAAAAATTTCACCAAACAACATAATACTCAAGTCAAAATGAAGCTTATACTCACCTCTTTCACTTTCTAGAGCTTGTTCTTGAGTTCTCCAACTTTGGTATTTTGTAGATAGCACAAAACACCTCTTCTCAAGAAACTAAAATCATAGAAGTGAAGCTCTTAGTGAGAGGAACAACATTTATGAAGACCTCAAGAGCAAGAGAGATGGTTTAGAAGGTGAAAATCAAGCTAAAACACCTACCTTGCTTCTTTGCTCTTCAAGCTTCTTCTATATCTTTCCATTTCATTTTTCTCCCTCTCTCTCTACCTTAAGGTGACTTTGGTGATATGTGGGGAGGAATATCATGTTTTAACCATTGAACTTCGCTCCCCCCCCAAAACACTTGGCCAAAGTTTGCTAAGAGAAAAGAAGAGAAAATAGCATGTGGCGATAATTATGCTTCTTGAAAAAGTGCAGGAGTTAACTAATCAAAGTTTGGTTTGGTTTAATTTAAGACTCACTCCTTCTCTCTTTTCTCTTGCTTTGGACGAATTCACATTCAAAAAGGGAGAGGAAATGTTGACCAAATTGTTCTTGACATCTTACTTGTTGGTCAACTTTTCAAATTGTAACAAGATTAAAGACTTGTTGACTTTACCTTCTCTTCTTTTTGGCTTGGTCATTGATACAAACTTGCTTTAATTGTTTTCTCTTTCCTTCCTCTTCTTGTTTTTGGACGAAATGCTCATTCAAGAAGGGAGCAAATAGGTTCACCAAACACCTTTAGGTGCAAGTGATCAAAGTTAGACTAAGTCTTCTTGCAAAAGTGGTTTGACACTTTTACCAAGTCCTTCTTTCTTCCATTTGTGCCCTCTTAGACCCTTTTTTTTTTTGTCCAACCCCTCTTGGACGTTTTAACCATGAGAGAAGAGAGTTGATTTTTGCTCTTCAACCTCATGATTACTCTTGCTTTTCAAGAGAAAATCTTGGCCCTTCATTTTAATTAGGTTTCCAATTCGAACCTCAAGATCAAGTGGCAATTGTCTCTTTTGCCCTTAATTATGGCAATATTATTTCTTTTGCCATTAGTTCTCTTTATTACTTCTTTCTAGACACCATTTCCCTTTTCCTTTGGATCCAGGTTAGGTTCTATGTTATTCTGACACATCTCATTCATTCCTGGGACTCTTACTAAAACTAGACTTAGTAGTATACTTTATTCAGGCTTATTCTCGAGCATCTAATCCCAAAATTTGGGATGTTACATACAAGGTCATGTACTTGTATTATTTTTAAGTAGAAAAATAATAACGTTACTAAATTCATGATCCGATGTATATGTTTGTATCTCCGAACACATAAATATTAGCAGCATTACTAACTTCAGTCAAGAATTATATATAAGTACTTTTAAAATAAATTTCAAACTTTTAGAGGCATCATCTCCTAAAAGCTCCCACTCATAAAAAATGTATAGTATTATTTCGAATAATCAATTAAAACATTCTTCATTATAACATAAGTAAGACATAAGCCTATCTACAAGACATGAAAACATGTTTGTCACACATACAAACATAAAAAAAAGACACTGAAACCAATAAATAATCTTTAGAAGTTTCAAAATGCATTAAAAACATTAACAAACACACTGAGAACATCATAAATATATCTTCATTGGCATCCAAAATAAGCCTCTAGCATATCATATTAAAGACCTCAAATTTAGGGATATTTAGAGCCAAAATGCACCTCAAACCACCATATTACGTGCCTATATAGGCCTCAAGAAAAAAATACTAAAAATTTGAAAAACAAAATGAGAACCACTCTTAAAGGTAGCACATGAACATACACCGTCTTCCAGTACTTATCCGGCGACATGTGCTGAATCAGTAAACTCAACGTGTAGTGTTATGTCTGACTGTGCTTTCCATTTGTCAAACAGAAGTTCCATGTGGTGTCACACGCAACATGGCTTTTCTAGCCCTTAATTTTCTTAAGTATCAATTAAAAAAATTGTACTAGTCCTCCATGTACCTGGGCAACAAAACTTTATATAATCATTATTATTTTTTAAAACACGTAAGCACAGAAGCTTAAATTTTTTTTGTTTAAAATAGCGAAATGACATCATATCTCATTAAAGAAGGAGATTCCCCAAAGCCAAGATGACATCATTTTCGAACATGAGGCCATCTTCAACCTCTCATCGGGTCATATCCAACCTAGCTAAAGCGAATGGTCTTCTCTTCTCCATATCTCCTCCATCTGATGTTTGTTTCTTGCATTCTTCGTGTCATTTTCTTTATTTTTCCAAGATCTATGTAATAACAATAACTTCAAATTTTTGATTTTCAAATTACCCAATTTCAGAAACAAAGTTTTACCTTTTCAATTTTCATGAATAATGTTGTCTTTCATTCTCCTTTCATTCTAGGAACCTAGCATACTCTCTCTATGTCTATGAATATATACATATAAGGGTTAAAGGGATAAAACGAGCTGAAAGTTTTCACAAATGGGCACTAGGCATCAAGAAGTTTTTGATGCAGTAATTATACCTTAAAAGTTTTAAAAATGGCAATGTCGCCCCTCTGCTAACAAATCCTAGTGGTCAACATTTTTTGACCAAATTACGCCAAGTGGCGTGCCTATATGCATCCACCTCACTTCTTTCCACATAATATTTTTTAGTAAGAAAATTAAAAAAGAAGCTTAAATGCACATCCTTTTACATACCTTGGAATGAAACCCTCCATAGCCATACATGTGTCCATGATGCATCTTCATCCCTACCACATCATATACTCCACCACCTTATTCGCCCTTGAAAATATATTGGCAGCATTGACGCCTCCAACACCACCGTCCTTGTCACGTGCCACTATGCTCCTCTCACCTTCAATTTTCTTGAATCTCAGGAGGTATATCTTTAAATCCTAACTGGTAAACTGTAGGTATCATGATAGATTAGGAATCATAGGGTAGGAAGAACTGATAAAGAATAAGAGAAATGGAAAAAGAACCTAATCAACATTGATCTGCACTCTACTACTAACTTTTGAATTTCATGCTTGTCTCTATATATTGGCTTAAAGCGCTTGGTTCTCTACTCCCACCTTTCACCTTCATCTCACAATCGGCAATTCCCTTCTCCCTCCATCACAATTCTTAATAGGTATGGTTATTGAATAGGAAAAAAATTTAAAACAAGAAAAGGGGTTAAACGAAGATCTCTCCTTCACCTTCACATTCATCATCCCCTTCCTTCATCCCACAATCTCAACCTCGCCCCCATCTCACATTGCTAATCATCTTCTTCTTTGTACTAGGGATCTCTGGCGAGGTTGAAGACCCAATCTTATAGGAGAAAAGGAAGAAGCATTTTTTATGACTTAATTGATTTCTTTTTGGTGCCTTGATGATTCAATCAGGAGATGCTTTATTTTTTTTATATTAGTTTTTGTTGGATTCTTTGATTTTTTTTTTCAATTTCTTGATTTTTGTTGATCTTTTTCAATTTAGTAGCCTTGGAAAGGATACCAGCTGGGTAGTTTTACAAATGTATAGAGGAACTCTTTGTGACTGTAGTGGTGGCAAGGAATGAAGCTGTTAGAGAGGTCGTCGTCGGCTTGAGGAGGGATTGAGAGAGTCAAAGGGAGGGGTATAAGAGCATGTTTTTTTCCCTACTTAAAAATCTAATGTGGAAAAAGAATGTAACACCACAATTTTTATCACCAATGTTCCCTTTATGTAATGAGATATTTAATGGGGTAAAATAGTGAATGATGATGTACAAAAAAGGATAAATACTCTAATTGGTGGTCACACACAATATGAGTATGTTTAAAACACAAAGCGTAAACAATTGTATTTGCTGCCAGTGATTTTTCACGTGTAGCAATCTTGTTGTGTGACATTTTTAATTAGGAAAATGATGACCAATGCCTATGCAATTTTACAAGATAAAATTAGACTTATCAAGCTTTAATTTGATCGGTCATATGAATTATTTAGAGCTATACACTAAGAGTTATGAATTTTTAAAGGTTACCCAGTGAAACTAGCCAATTTCTAGGACAACATCCAAAGATTTAAATTCTGAGAATGTTGAGCTTTTAGTTGGTTAAAGGCTATATTTTTCCTTGAAACTAGACTCAATAAGGGTTAAGTAGCATTTAGAAGCACCTCAATTGAATGTCTACAAATAAATATATAAATTTTCAAAGTTGACTAAAAATACAGCCAGTTTTGGTCGAAAATCACAAAATGTATAGGCAAAATGGTAATTTGCAATATTAAGTCAAAGAAAATTATTTTCTTCAGCACACACTCATTTTGGTCCAGATGGGCTAAAAATAAAGGGAAAATATATTGCTTGTATTAATATGGTGCCAAGTGTCCTCATCTTAAGCCAAGGGATTAAATTAGAATTTATTGAAATATGAGCACATGTGGGAATTTCCAACAAAATACTATATTTTGGGCCATTGGTAAAGATAATTGAATAAAGCCATTTGGTTTATGAAGGACCCCTAATAGGCGTCTTTTTGGGCTAACAAGAGAGAAGGAGAATTGGTTCAAATCAAATGGAAGGTTATGGCATAATTATGAAGGGATAAGACTTAAGTACAAGGCTTATGTCATAAACCAATATAATAATATTTCTTAAAGGAAGATGTAGAGATATTTTAAAGTCTCCATCTTCATCTTTTCCTCTTGATTTTCACTCCTAGCACCATGAAAAGAGAGAGAGAAGAGAGCTTTGAGAGACATAGAGAAGGAGAGCATAAGAAGAGCAAATCCAAGGTAAGCACTTGTGCTTTGGTACGAACACACAAAAGTTAAGCGTGCTCAACCCAGGAAAATCTTAAGATGGGTGACCCCTGAGAAGTTAAATTGGCAAGGTCATGGAAACTTGAGGAATAGTTATTGTCTTAAGGTTTCTCCATGACTAATGATCATCTTAATTAGATGATTTAAATGATGTTTAGAAGCATGGAGATGATGACGATGTAAATATTAATCTTAATTCGAACTATTTATGTTGCAGTAATTACTTTACAGAAAAGTTCATTTGATAAGGTGATTGGAAACTTGAGATGTAGTAAATGTTTAAGGTTTCTCCATGCTAAGTGATGATACTTAGTAACACCATGATGTTAAAGGAATGTAGACATGACATACGGTGCTATATGATGAATGGTGATTATACCATATATTGATTCTAGAGGATCCTATCTAATGATACTGAAGGTAGAGGAGAGGTTTGAATTTGATCTAAGCGGAAATAATGTTTAGGTTGAAATGTGAATTTGTTGCACTATGATTATGTTCTATGATGGAAGTTTGAACCTTGTGAATAGTATTGAATCTTCAGTAATATTTTGAGGATAATACCCAAATACCATGGAGGTTAGAATAAGCGTTATTGATCTTGATTCTTAGCGAACCTATTGGGTATACTTGAGGAAAATGATTTTCAATATGTGTGATGTTCAGGTTCTAGATTTCTTAATGAACATAAAAGTTGGGTTAGAGACCTTAGGCTGTAAACTTCTACATGCTAGATATATTGTAAAGGACCAGTATGTCCAGAAGCCCTAAGACCTAGTGGACCAATATGTCCTTAGGCTGGCAGATGTATTTAGAATTGTGTCGGGCCAGTGATGCTCCGTGGAATTGAGGAACATGATTCTTACTGATACGAATCCTTACAGAAAGGGATTTTGAAAACTAGATAGTTGTTAAGTCTATCATAGGGAAAGATTATGGTCATAAAATATTCCCTTATGATTGATTGCGGTGATAGCTCTCTAATGAAATTAGAGATAGAATTGATCTGCCAGCTATTCCACTAACTTGCAGCTATCCTAGGAGTCGATTGGTGAATGGCAAATGATGTGATGAAAGGTATGAGTTGAAGGGTAACTACACAAATCGTAACCTAGGAATCAACTATTAATTTTTTATTCCACAAAAATTTGAAATGGCCCAGAATGATTTAAGTTGAAATGGGCCAGGAACTGGCACAAAGAAACACATATTTCTAGTGCAGTCAGGTGTTATAGAAGGTTCCAGTAGGACTCCTTCTAAATCATTTAAGCTAAGATAACCAACAAAATGTGTTTAGAGTAATATTTGAATAAGTAATGACTCATTTATTATAAAATTGGAATTCTAGGACCGGATTGCCAACTCGAACCCGATCTGATACAAGGACCTATTTGTGTCTTAAAAAGGGTTTAAGGTAGTATTACTTTCTTTTATATACTATGTAATTGTCTATATGCTTTATGAATTCCATCTTCTGTTAAATGAACACTAGTTTGTCGAGTAGGGCAATTGTGTATGGAGGCACACTTACCTGGTTGTGAGAAAGAACCCAACCGAGGTGCTTACAGGTAGTGGGGAACCAGGCCCAACTCATGTGCACATGTTGTATTCTAGCTATGGTGCGGGAAGTATATATGTACTGTTAGATCTCATGTTTTGATGATAACAAAAGAATGGTTTGAAAAGAAAATGATTAATAATCAAGCTTGAACTAAGTAATGACAGGAACAAGCTTTACTTGAGGTAATCATGGAAGTAGTGAAGATTGGCCAAGAGAAAATGCTGAGGAACTTGATCAGAAGCAAATCTTCTAAAACATTACTCGAGGCGCTACTCGAGTAATGAGACAAAACTTGAAGTAACCAAGGAAAACTTCGAGTAACCTGCCCCCATTACTCGAGGAGCTACTCGAGTAACCAGGTAAAAATTTGCAGTAGCTCTCGGTCTGCTAATGTTACTCGAGGAGGTACTCGAGTAACCAGGTCAAAACTTCCAGTTGCCTTCAAGTTTTCCCAATGATACTCGAGGAGCTACTCGAGTACCTGTTGTAATATCCCAAAAAGTGATTAAGGGCTAATGACTTCAAAAGTGGATGTAATTATTGTTGAATAAACACTTTTGAACAATGTGTGATGGGAATTTGGATATTTTAATGATTCCAATGGATTCCTTGTGAAAATTTATGTGGGAATGATGTTTGGTATGAAAATGGAACCAATGGAAGCAAAGATGCAAAATCTAAAATTCTGTCCAGTGAAATTCTATTCTGGGCAGTCCGTTTGTGTGAACGTTTTTAATGACCAAATGGTATCTAAAAATTCTGAAATTTTCCAGTCTTATATTTCACATCTCAAGCTTCAAAATGGACATATAATTTGTTCCATTTCTTTTTGTGAACTAGGAGATATAACTGTCCAAAGTTTGGGATGGAAACTGAACTCTGTTTTGGGGCAGTGATGAGTTTTATGTAATTCTGGAATTGTGTGGTGATTTTTAGTAATGGCCAATATTTTTCCTATGAAGAGGACTTAAATATATTTCATTTGGCTTTGGAATCACCTCATTTTGAGTTTTCTAGAATTAGTTATGATTTTTCAAAGTTTGGGCAGAAAATCTGCCAGAAAATCCGAAAATAGGAATTATGACATCATCTCAATAAAAGATGACATCAGCATGGAATTAAATATGTTATCATCTTCCTCAGCTCATTTCTGTCGCACACAGCAGCTGAATGAGGAGTGAGAACGTTGAGGTTTGTAGAGAGAGAAAGGAGAAGAAAAATCACAAGGTAAGCCGATTTCTCCGACGATTTACCTCCTAACGCGTATAACTCCGATCCTAAGCTACTCCTCTTTGTTCTTTAAGGTTTGGAAGCTCAAAATCTGTTGTTGAGCACTTAGGGTTTTCAGCAATATTTGGGAAAAGCTTGTGGGAGCTTGAGGTAACTTCCAAACTTTCGTATATTGCTTATTCTGGCTGCTGTGGGCAATTTAATCGGTGAAATTTCGCCGGATTGCCATTGGTTTTAAATTTTGGAAATTGAGTTTCCTAAGGGTTATGCTGCCCAATTTTGGTTCAAATGGTAGTTATAACCTAATGTAATAGTGAATAAAGTGGTTAGGAGTAGAAAGGAACGCGTTTACGGAGCCGAAATCGTAAAACCCCAATTTTTCCCGGAGAACATGTATATTTTGGCCAAGGCTGTAAATGGGTCTTAGAGTTAGATTTTCAATTATTTGATGATTCCATTGGATTCAGTGGGCGAAAATAGGTGGGGTTACAGTTGGGCACTTTTTCAAAAAAGGCCAAGAAAGCATAATTACGGAAACACCCCTAAAACCCTAAAAGTAGGGCTGCCAAGGGCAATTTCGTAATTTTACATTGAATTTAATAATTCCGAGTCCGGAAATGGATTCCTTGGGCGGAAATATGTTAGGAAAGCCCATATTAGAATTTCGGGAAAAGTGCAATCGGACCGGGTACGGCGGGCCTGGGCCGGGTCCCCGGGGGTATTTTTGTAAATTTTCATTATAGATTCATATAACCCCAAGTAACACTATGGAAGTGTCTAAATGGTGCATTTGGAATTGTAGGATTCGATATTTGCCGCCCTCGTGAGCCAACTGCGCTAAAGGACGTCAGGAAAGGATCAGGTAGTGACTCTCTCTCTTATACTATGTGTAATGCTCTGTATGTGTGTGTTATCACTGTTCTGTGATGAATCTTTGATGCTGCTGCGGTTACAGCTGGTGATAGCTGTCGTTTACAACGCAAGCTATCGTTTACAGCGTAAGCTGTCGTTTACAGCGCAAGCTGTCGTTATTGTGATTACAGCGTAAGCTGTCGTGATGGTGATTACAGCGTAAGCTGTCGTATTGTGTATACAGCCGTGAGTGCTGTCGTTTGTGGTGAAAACCATGTATCTTTGAGATTGATGTTGTTGTTGTTGCTGGTTGTGATTTATATACATGCTTGGTATTTATACATTGTATGAGTGGTTTGTTACTACTGAGATTCTCTCGAATCTCATTCCTTCCTATGACTAACCTTTCAGACAGGGCATGTGGCTCAAAGGAGAAGAGGCCGACCCGGAGCACTTAGGACCCTTAGGGGTATAGTTGATTTTGGAATGTTGGTTATATCTTTTGAATTCGGGATTACTGTATAATCTGAAATATGAATAGTATATTCAATTTTGGATGTAATCCCCTAGTGGATACTTAAACCTCAAGTTATATATGTATAGAATCCGGGAGTTGCCGGGGAATTGGTTTTACACTCTGTCATACGTGAATGTAGATAAACTGCACAGGTGATTATATTCGAATTTTGAAATGGAGACCAGGAACAGGAAAGAGATTTTGAATGATTTTGTGAAAACCCTACCACAAAGTAGGAGATTGAAGCGAGTTTAAGTTATCCGAAGGTCTCTAATCTACTTTAATTATTTAATATCGAATTATAATTACATGATTAAAGGCAGGGTGTTACATTTTGGTATCAGAGCTGTAGTTCCTGGCAAGGGTAGAGTTTGCTAGGATAGCTCCCTTAGTTGATCTTAGTGATAGTAGATGATTGGTGAATGGTTGTGGTATATACACATAGATTCTCTGCTATTGTGGATGCATAGGAGATTGGTGGACTATGTGTATACATTATCTGTGGTATTGACGTGGAGAGGATGGGTTGGTTAAGGACCAGAGGGGTAGGATTAATGAATTAAGAGAGAATGAAGCGGAACAAAGACCAAGCTCAATCCACTCAGGAAGAGACTCGAAATGAAGAGACTGCTGAAGAGTCATGTGGGGTACCAGCTCGAAATGAAGAGACTGCTGAAGAGTCATGTGGGGTACCAGCTCGAAATGAAGAGACTGCTGAAGAGTCATGTGGGGTACCAGCTAGAAAAGAAAGAGATCTCTAATACTGGGTTTTGTTGTTTTGCAAGCACCTACCTCCAGTATTCAGAGGGAGATTTGATCCCCAAGCAACTGAAGACTGACTAAATCGGCTGGAAAAGATATTTGAAGTGCTTAAATGCTCGACGGAGGTAAAATCATAGTTGGCTGTGTGTGAGTTAGGGGGGATGTAAATCGATGGTAGCGGAATATCACCCCAACGTTGCGAAGCAAAAATATGCCATTGACTTGGGAATTGTTTCAACAAGAATTCAACGAGAAGTATTTTCCCAAATCAGTGCGACTCGAGAAAGAGACTGAGTTCTTATCAATCAAGCAGGGTGTCACGGAGATCTTTGATGATTGCTAGTCTCATTTTATCCGGCTAGTTAGGTATTCCTTTTATCTACGGCAAAGAGATGATAAGGAATGGAGTTTGGATATGCTAATTCGTGGGTGCGGCGTGAATTGAGGAAGTAGTTAGTCACCTATTAATTCATGGGGTTTAACAAAATGATAGAAGAGTATATAAGCATTGAGAATCATTTAAAAGATTCATATCCTGCCAAGGGTACCAGTAGCCGCAGTGAACCCAGTAAGCGTAATGCTTCTCATAAGTTGAAGAATCAGGGGTTCTCATCCAAAGGTGATGGTATGAAGCCCTATCAGCCTAGGAATTGTGAACCATAGAAAGCCTTCACGGGGTGGATATGTCTTTGTTGCAACCAGGTACATCAAGGCCGAACGTGGGAGGGGCGAGTGATATGTTATAATTGTCAACAACCTGGACGCATTGCTAGTGAATGCAACCGGTCGCCGGTTGAGCGAAGGTCTAGGACTCAGAGCAGAGTGTTTGCTATGATACACGAAGAAGCTCAGAGGTTCCCCGACCAGATCCAAAATAAACTCTTTCTCGATGATAGGTTATTAGAAATTTTGTTTAATTCGGGTGCAAGTTATTTTTTTTTCATTGTGATGATTGTGTGAAGCGCCCGGAACTGTGTGTATAAACTGCTAGTAGAACTAGTTGTGATGATGCTAATGATTGTTAAGGCTACGATTCCTGATGCTTGTGGGAAGTGTGTGAGAATTATGGAAAGGCATGTGCCTATAGTTGATTTGCTGTGTTTGCGAGGTTACCAATTGGAAGTCCTATGGGATCTTAATTGGTTGACGGCAAGAAATGTACTTGCTGTGCATATGAATTCGATAAACCACATCCGCTGACTGTAGTTAGGTTGGTTTATGATGATTTTCGTTGGTGACATTTGGATATACTGTATAAGTAGCCATAGATTGTGGTCTCATGGTTGGGACAGGAAGTAGAATGTATGAGTAGTTTCTAGACTCTCGTTACAACAATATTTATAATTAGAGATGAGTAATGGAAAGAGCTATCTACGGAGGATTCAGATCGGAAAGGGCTATCTGCGGAAAGTTCTGATAGGAGAGGGCTACCTATGGAGAGTTTGATCGGAGAGGGCTACCTATGGGGAAATCTGATCGCAAAGGGCTACCTACGGAGAGTATAGTACCGTAGTGTGGAGCCACCGTGACGACAAACCCTAGCGTGAAGCCGCCGTGACGACAACCCTTGGAGTGCAGCCGCCTTGATGACGAACCGTGGAATGCAGCCGCCGTGATGTTGAATTGTAGATTAGCACTATGGAAGCATTGGTTCTCCATGATGTGGTATTGTAATGACTCCCACAGGGAATGGGTTTTCTTGAGATAAGAAGTCTTATGGCTCTGTATGATTCAAGTTGAAATGGGCCAAAGTCAGGCACAGATAAATCTGGATTGTGAGGGCTGTCAAGTGTAGTGGGAGGTTCCTGTGGGACTCCTACTAAATTAATCTAACAGTGTTAAGGCATAGATGAGGGAAAAGACCTCAGAGTGTGCAGCGGAAGCATGGTGAATGTAATGCGCTTAAGAATTATGTTGAGCAGAAGCTTGAACTTGCAGTAATAATGATGTGTCAATCATGGCTTCGGGAAGTAAAACTTCGATGCCAATTTATCTTGTAAAGGGGTCTTGAAGGATCCTAGTTTGGTGAAAAGAATTTGTGGTGGTTGGAATTATTAAAATGCCTGGTTCCAGCTTGTTGCAATTGTGCATTGTGAGTCTCTCACCTGCGGCCGCATAGGGTGATTCCTATGGCGGAGGACCGTTCCGCTGGGGCAGTAGTTACGGGGGATTGACTATTTGTGAGCCGCGAGGCTATGTATATGCACTGCCACGCCAATAGTCCCTGAGTCGCTAGCAACGGTTCGGGTAAAGACTGTGTGTCTTCCCGGCTGTAAAAGGGGATGAGGGTGGAGTGTGATTGTGAATCTGTGATAATTGTGAACAAGCTGGGATTAGGGTGTGGTCGTATGGCAGAGCAGAGCTAGTTCAGCTGATGGTGAATTCGACTACATGATCGGGGGTTCTCACTTGTGGGGGCGCTTACCCCGGCATGGCCAACATGGCTAGCCACCAGGCTGGTTGCACCGGTGTTGACCCTAGGCTGAAAGGCGGTGCGTAAAATTAGAATCTGCGATGCATATTGGATATGGGAGTT
Source organism: Inga oerstediana (assembly GCA_963210345.1). NCBI lineage: Eukaryota > Viridiplantae > Streptophyta > Magnoliopsida > Fabales > Fabaceae > Inga > Inga oerstediana. The sequence continues at coordinate 60,834,290 of OY723401.1, read as the reverse complement.
GCGTGAATGCTGGAAGGGCCATGTGTATTTGTGCAAGCGGTAAGAGCAGAGATATTCTTGTAAATAGTGGTAAGTTGTGTGATTGTGAATCTTGTGATGTTAGTTATGCATCAATGTGAAATCTGCTGCGAATGTTGTAGGATACCCAAAAGTCCTGGTTGGATGAGGGTAATGCTGTGAAAGTTAATACAACAAAAGATGAAGTGTATATGAGTACAGCTAAGGCTGTCGGTTTTGTGTAATGAATTTGTGATGCTTGAGTTATTCCTGCAAGAAGGGTGACTAGATTGGGCAGGGTGGTGGCATATGCCTCCTAACTGCTATGGTTGTATAAGATGTGCTAGTTCACTTATTAACTGAGGGTTTGCAGTAGTTATATTACGTAACGATAATGTTTTGTTGCAATCAACGTGAGGCGATTGCATTTGTTAACCATTGTATGGTGATTATGAGAATTCCGAGTGTTTTTGTGGGAAATTGAGCATTGCACAATAAGTTCGTTTGAGATTCTTGTGAGAATCAAAGTGTGGAGTATTGTTTGTGTGGGTGGTCTAAAAGAGACTGTCCCAATAAGAAATGAATTGTAAAACGAAGCCATCGTGAAGGGGCATCCAAAGTTGTGGTTTAAGTTGTGTAGCAATTTCGAGGATGAAATTTAATTTACGGGGGGAGAAATGTAATATCCCAAAAAGTGATTAAGGGCTAATGACTTCAAAAGTGGATGTAATTATTGTTGAATAAACACTTTTGAACAATGTGTGATGGGAATTTGGATATTTTAATGATTCCAATGGATTCCTTGTGAAAATTTATGTGGGAATGATGTTTGGTATGAAAATGGAACCAATGGAAGCAAAGATGCAAAATCTAAAATTCTGTCCAGTGAAATTCTATTCTGGGCATCTGTTTGTGTGAACGTTTTTAATGACCAAATGGTATCTAAAAATTCTGAAATTTTCCAGTCTTATAGTTCACATCTCAAGCTTCAAAATGGACATATAATTTGTTCCATTTCGTTTTGTGAACTAGGAGATATAACTGTCCAAAGTTTGGGATGGAAACTGAACTCTGTTTTGGGGCAGTGATAAGTTTTATGTAATTCTAGAATTATGTGGTGATTTTTAGTAATGGCCAATATTTTTCCTATGAAGAGGACTTAAATATATTTCATTTGGCTTTGGAATCACCTCATTTTGAGTTTTCTAGAATTAGTTATGATTTTTCAAAGTTTGGGCAGAAAATCTGCCAGAAAATCCGAAAATGGGAATTATGACATCATCTCAATAAAAGATGACATCAGCATGGAATTAAATATGTTATCATCTTCCTCAGCTCATTTCTGTCGCACACAGCAGCTGAATGAGGAGTGAGAACGTTGAGGTTTGTAGAGAGAGAAAGGAGAAGAAAAATCACAAGGTAAGCCGATTTCTCCGACGATTTACCTCCTAACGCGTATAACTCCGATCCTAAGCTACTCCTCTTTGTTCTTTAAGGTTTGGAAGCTCAAAATCTGTTGTTGAGCACTTAGGGTTTTCAGCAATATTTGGGAAAAGCTTGTGGGAGCTTGAGGTAACTTCCAAACTTTCGTATATTGCTTATTCTGGCTGCTGTGGGCAATTTAATCGGTGAAATTTCGCCGGATTGCCATTGGTTTTAAATTTTGGAAATTGAGTTTCCTAAGGGTTATGCTGCCCAATTTTGGTTCAAATGGTAGTTATAACCTAATGTAATAGTGAATAAAGTGGTTAGGAGTAGAAAGGAACGCGTTTACGGAGCCGAAATCGTAAAACCCCAATTTTTCCCGGAGAACATGTATATTTTGGCCAAGGCTGTAAATGGGTCTTAGAGTTAGATTTTCAATTATTTGATGATTCCATTGGATTCAGTGGGCGAAAATAGGTGGGGTTACAGTTGGGCACTTTTTCAAAAAAGGCCAAGAAAGCATAATTACGGAAACACCCCTAAAACCCTAAAAGTAGGGCTGCCAAGGGCAATTTCGTAATTTTACATTGAATTTAATAATTCCGAGTCCGGAAATGGATTCCTTGGGCGGAAATATGTTAGGAAAGCCCATATTAGAATTTCGGGAAAAGTGCAATCGGACCGGGTACGGCGGGCCTGGGCCGGGTCCCCGGGGGTATTTTTGTAAATTTTCATTATAGATTCATATAACCCCAAGTAACACTATGGAAGTGTCTAAATGGTGCATTTGGAATTGTAGGATTCGATATTTGCCGCCCTCGTGAGCCAACTGCGCTAAAGGACGTCAGGAAAGGATCAGGTAGTGACTCTCTCTCTTATACTATGTGTAATGCTCTGTATGTGTGTGTTATCACTGTTCTGTGATGAATCTTTGATGCTGCTGCGGTTACAGCTGGTGATAGCTGTCGTTTACAACGCAAGCTATCGTTTACAGCGTAAGCTGTCGTTTACAGCGCAAGCTGTCGTTATTGTGATTACAGCGTAAGCTGTCGTGATGGTGATTACAGCGTAAGCTGTCGTATTGTGTATACAGCCGTGAGTGCTGTCGTTTGTGGTGAAAACCATGTATCTTTGAGATTGATGTTGTTGTTGTTGCTGGTTGTGATTTATATACATGCTTGGTATTTATACATTGTATGAGTGGTTTGTTACTACTGAGATTCTCTCGAATCTCATTCCTTCCTATGACTAACCTTTCAGACAGGGCATGTGGCTCAAAGGAGAAGAGGCCGACCCGGAGCACTTAGGACCCTTAGGGGTATAGTTGATTTTGGAATGTTGGTTATATCTTTTGAATTCGGGATTACTGTATAATCTGAAATATGAATAGTATATTCAATTTTGGATGTAATCCCCTAGTGGATACTTAAACCTCAGGTTATATATGTATAGAATCCGGGAGTTGCCGGGGAATTGGTTTTACACTCTGTCATACGTGAATGTAGATAAACTGCACAGGTGATTATATTCGAATTTTGAAATGGAGACCAGGAACAGGAAAGAGATTTTGAATGATTTTGTGAAAACCCTACCACAAAGTAGGAGATTGAAGCGAGTTTAAGTTATCCGAAGGTCTCTAATCTACTTTAATTATTTAATATCGAATTATAATTACATGATTAAAGGCAGGGTGTTACACCTGTGTTTCCTAAAATGTGGACCTCTCGGCATTTTGTACTACTGCTAATGTTACTCGAGGAGCTACTCGAGTAACCCTGTGAAAACTTCCAGTTGCCTTCAAGTTTTCCCCATGATACTCGAGGAGCTACTCGAGTAACTGTGTTTCTGAAAATATGTAACTCTCGGCACTTTGTACCACTGCCAATGTTACTCGAGGAGATACTCGAGTAACATACTAAGGTAAGTGGAAACTTGAGGTTGGTACTCGATTAACTTGGTCTCTCTTTATTTTCCTCGAGTTCTTACTCTAGTATACAAGTTCTTAATGTCTATCTTAAGTGGATTCCTCGAGTATGTACCCCAGTATGCACAAATATTTTCAGAGTAAACTTCAAGTCATTACCCGGGTAAGTCATGCTCAAAAGTCTTAGTTACTCGAGGTGGTACCCGAGTAACCTATGCAAAAATGAGCGCATTACTCGAGTCCCTACTCGAATAATGAGGTAATTGCTCTCGGCCTTGAAATGCTGCCAACATTACTGGAGTAGAGCATCGAGTAATCAAAAGTTTTTTTAAAGGATTACTCGAGGTGTTACCCCAGTAATCTATGAAGTTGCAAAAGCATTACTGGAGTAGCTACCCGAGTAAATAACTATTCCTAAAGGTTTGAAATTTAGTTTACTCCATGCACTACCCGAGTAATCTTGTTTTGTCTTCATTAACTTTCAATTAAAACAAAGTTTTGTCGATGTTACTCGAGGAGCTACTCGAGTAAACTTCAAGGGATACTCGAGGAGCTACTCGAGTAAGCATACTCAGAAATTTAGAAATCATTCAAACTTTCATTATATTGTTTCCTATATGATTAACCTTTCATTGTATTAGTATTCTTAGTCTATTTACAGAGAAACAATGAAGAAATCATTTCAAGAGATGGAAGTCAAAAGAAACGTTCAAATGCCAACCACCGCCAACGGATATTTTTCAAAAACTTGAAAAGTCAATAGTGGCTGCGCACTCACCAACGGACGAAAGGAAATGTCTCAACGGTCAACAACAACTTACCTATATATATATGGGAACCTTCAAACAGAGAAAGAACAACTAAGCATACATACGAACGTATCATTAAGTTCATTGCTCTGTTTTCACGATTGAAATTGTATTTCTATGCTTCAGTGATTATCATTTACTCTGTAAGAAAGATATTTCATTCAAACTCAATATTTGTTATTGAGATAACTTAAGGTTGTGGAACCTTGAGTTGGGATTGGATTACAACCTGTAAGGGGGAGCGAGTGTCCAGGTGAAAGGAACTTGCTTGTACTGAGGTGCCAAGAACCCACTGAATCTTGGAAGCTATAGTAAAACTCTCAGAGAAGCTCTGAGGACTGGATGTAGGTCAAAGTGGTTGTGAGCGAACCAGTATAACTCCCGGTGTACACTTCGGTGATATTTCTCTTTACTCATTACTGTTTTAATTCTTTTGTCAAAGTTTTATATTTTCGAAAGAAATTTCAGTATCACCCAATTCACCCCCCTCTTGGGTGAAACGCTTGATCTAACATTTGGTATCAGAGCGTACGTCTTCTTGTTAAGGTTTAACAGCCTAAGAAGGATCCAATGGCAAGCATGGGTGAAGGAATTCTTCCCAACGGAGCATCCATCACTAGACCCCCTGGTTTCAATGGAGAACATTTTTCCTTCTGAAAAGCTAAGTTCAGAGTGTTCGTGATGGCTACTGAATATGGGCTATGGGATGTAATTGAGAGTGGATATTATCAACCTACAAAGATTGAAGATTCTCAGAAAATTCCAAAAACACCAGCGGAATACGATGAGAATGACAAGAAACTTATCACTCTCAATGGCAAAGCAATTCTGATGTTACAAAGCGCTTTGAGTCAAAGTGAATATTTCAGAATTTGTACACTTCCAACAGCAAAGCAAATGTGGGAAGCTCTGGAAATAGCTCATGAGGGAACATCGGGAATAAAGGAGAATCGAATCAACACCTTGGTCACCGAATTCGATTTACTTCGAATGAAATCGGGTGAGTCAATTTCTGAATTCGAACTTAGATATACTCATCTTGTTAATCAACTTGCAGCTCTTGGGAAAGTCTATGATCAGCACACCCAAGTACGAAAGATCTTGAATATTCTTTCTAAAGAGTGGGAAGCAAAAGTTACTGCAATAGAAGAAGCAAAAGGAGAATCAATGAGATCAGTTGCTTCTCTATTTGGAAGTCTTTCTGAATATGAAAGCAAACTAAAGTTCAAAAGAGAACTAGATGACATTGGCGATAAAAAAAAGAAAGGTCTAGCTCTAAAAGCGAAAGAAGAGAATCAGGATGAGGATGAAGAGTTTGACGATGACGAGATGGGTCTAATCATAAAATGATTCAGAAAGTTCTACAAGAAAGGTCAAGGATTCAAACATTTTCAGAAAGGAGGAAATATTAGCAATGATCATATCATTTGCTATGAATGTGGGAAACCAGGACATATCAAGTCAGAATGTCCAGATTTGAACCAAAAGAGCAAAGAAAAGAGAAAAGGTAAATTCTTCAACAAAAAGAAAGCCTTTGTATCTGCTATATGGGGTGATAGCTCCTCAGATGAAGAAAGTGATGAGGAAGAAGTAGCTAATATATGTCTTGTTGCTCAAAAAGAAACAGAAGAAGAGGTAAATGATTCTGATCCTACCTATGATGAATTACTTTCTGAATATAATGCTTTACATTCTGAATTCATCAAAATAGTTAAAGAACTAATTGTTATTAAAAAGAAAAACAAAGTTCTTGAAACTGAACTTAAGGGAAAGGATTGTGAAAATTGTTTATCTTTGAAAAAGAAAAACATTGATCTCACAAAAACTCTTGAAAAATTCACTCAAGGAAGTGAGATGCTAAATATTATTTTAAAAGCCCAACGATTTGTAAATGATCGATCTGGAATTGGATATGATCCAAAATTAGATAAAAGAAAAGGAAGAAAGAAAGCAGGAGGTAAGATATATTTGAATTATTTTCAACATTCTGTGCATACATCAAATCCTTTTGCATTTTGTAATTACTGTAATAGAAAAGGGCATCATACATCGTCATGTATTCATAAGAAGAAAAGAACCATAGGAACCTATAAATGGGTACCTAAAGGTTCATATATTCAGAAAATCATTTGTACTAACCCAAAAGGACCCAAAAAGATGTGGGTACCTAAGACTTAGTCAATTGATTGCAGGTATATCTCAAAGCATCCAAAAATAGCAAGTGGTACATAGATAGTGGATGCTCTAGACATATGACCGGAGATTTCGAAAGTTTTACCACATTACAACCTAAGGAAGGTGGAAAGGTAAAATTTGGAGGAAATCAATCCGGAAGGATAGCAGGAATTGGTGAAATCAAAAATGACAAAGGAATACAAGTCAAAGATGTATATTATGTTGAAGGCTTGTGTCACAATTTGCTGAGCGTAAGTCAAAGTGCAGATAAAAACAACTGGGTGATATTTGACTCAGAAGAATGTTTAATCATCAACAAGAGTGACTTACAGCTTGATAAGAAGAATATCAAGGCTAAGCTCAGAGCAAAAAGGGAAGGTAATTGCTATACTCTAGATATTAGTAGAAATGAATCTGAAAACTGTTTTCTGAGTAATACCAATGAAAGCTGGTTATGGCATAAGAGATTGGCTCATGTCAATATGCATCAACTAGGGAAATTACTCAAAAAGGATTTAGTGCTTGGATTACCCAAAGTTAATTTCAAAAATGACTTGATTTGTGATGCGTGTCAAAAGGGTAAACAAACTAAATCATCTTTCAAATTGAAAAATGAGATTTCAACAAATAGACCATTACAATTACTACATATGGATTTAGTTGGACCAGCAAGAGTAAAGAGTCTTGGTGGCAACTTATATTCATTGGTCATTGTTGATGATTTCTCTAGATTTACATGGGTTATTTTTATATCATCAAAAGATGAAACCTTTGAAGAATTTATTGTTTTTGCCAAGAAAGTGCAAAATGAGAAAGGTATGTCTATTGCAGGTATTAGGACTGATCATGGTGGAGAATTTGAAAATCAAGCCTTTGAAGAGTATTGTGATACTAATGGCATTGATCACAATTTCTCTGCCCCAAGGACTCCTCAACAAAATGGAGTTGTGGAACGCAAGAATAGAGTGCTCACAGAGATGGCTAGAGCATTGCTAAATGAAAAGAATGTGTCTCAAGTGTTTTGGGCTGATGCTATGAGTACAGCATGCTATGTTTCAAACAGAGCATATATCAGAACAAAACTTGGAAAGACACCATACGAACTATACAAAGGAAGAAAGCCAAACATTGCTCATCTACACATCTTTGGTTGTAAGTGTTTCATTCATAATAATGGTAAAGATAACTTAGGAAAATTTGATTCTAAAACTGATGAAGGAATTTTCCTAGGATATTCTAACCGAAGTAAAGCATATAGAATTTTCAATAAAAGAACTTGTGTTGTTGAAGAATCAATTCATATTGTATTTGATGAATTTGAATCCTCTGACAAAACCATTGATGAAGAACAGGAAGTTGTTTTAAATCAAGAAAATGGTCAATCTATTTCTAAGTCTCTTATTCCAGAGGTTAATGAAACTAAGGAAGAAGAGCAATCCCTAGGACAACCTAGAGCTTGGAAATACAATAAAAGTCATCCCTTAGATCAAGTCATAGGAGATGTAAATGAAGGGATCAAAACTAGAAATAGAATTTTCAATGAAGTAAGTTTCTTTGCATTCATTTCTGAGATTGAACCTTCTAACATTGATGAAGCCCTATCAGATAATGATTGGGTCATAGCAATGCAAGAAGAACTAAATCAATTTGAGAGGAATCAAGTTTGGGATTTGGTGCCCCGACCCAAAGATCATACGATCATTGGTACTAAATGGGTATTCAAAAACAAACTCGATGAATCTGCAATTATTGTCAGAAACAAGGCAAGATTGGTGGCCAAAGTCTATAATCAGGAAGAAGGAATTGATTATGAGGAAACGTATGCTCCAGTGGCTAGATTGGAAGCTATACGTGTACTCTTAGCCTTTGCATGCATCAAAAGATTCAAACTCTATCAAATGGATGTTAAGAGTGCCTTTCTAAATGGTTACATCATGGAAGAAGTGTATGTAGAACAACCTCCAGGATTTGAGGATGTCACTAAACCGGACCATGTTTTCAAACTTAAAAAGGCTTTGTATGGTTTAAAACAAGCTCCTAGAGCCTGGTATGAAAGGCTTAGTAAGTTTCTCATCGATCAAGGTTTTGTACGGGGAAAAGTTGATACAACATTATTTATAAATCGAAAACGTGATGATATTTTAATTGTTCAAATATATGTTGATGATATTGTTTTCGGTGCTACTAATGAATCTATGTGTAAGGAATTTTCTGAGATAATGTAGGGAGAATTTGAGATGTCAATGATGGGAGAATTGAATTTCTTTCTTGGTCTGCAAATCAAACAAAGAAAGAATGGAATCTTCATATCTCAAACAAAGTATTTGAAAGAGCTATTAAAGAAGTATGGAATGGATTAAGCAAATGGCACTGACACACCTATGAGCTCAACTACGTTACTTGATGCTGATGTCAAAGGAAAAGACTACAATATTACAAAATATAGAGGAATGATTGGATCATTACTCTATCTTACGGCAAGTAGACCAGACATTCAATTTAGTGTTGGTATATGTGCAAGATATCAATCAGCACCAAAGGAATCACATGCTGAAACAGTCAAACGAATCTTTAGATATCTTGGTGACACATCAGAATTGGGTCTGTGGTATCCCAAAGGAAGAAGTGAATATCTAGTTGCATATTCAGATTCTGATCATGGAGGATACAAGACAGACAGAAAGAGCACCAGTGGACAAGGACAATTTCTTGGAGGATCTCTTGTATCATGGTTCAGCAAGAAACAAAATACATTGTCCCTTTCGTCAACGGAAGCCGAATATGTTGCAGTCTCAAGTTGTTGTGCACAAGTGATATGGTTAAAACAACAACTACAAGACCTTGGTATTTATCTCAAAGAAATACCAATCTATTGTGACAATACTAGTACGATAAGCTTGGCAAAGAATCCAGTTCAACACTCTAGAACCAAGCATATCGATGTCAGACATCACTTCATCAGAGATCATGTTCAAAAGAAAGATGTGAAAGTGATATTCATTCCTACTCATCTTCAACTAGCAGATATCTTCACAAAACCCCTTGCAAAAGATCAATTTCTATTCATTAGAAGAGAATTGGGAATGGTAAATCCCAATGAGTTATAAGAAATTTCAGTATTTCATAATATTAGATGAAGTCATTTGATAATGTTTTGATGATCACTAACTTAAGCATCGGAGTATATAGAAACTTGTTTTGCAGGAAGAAAGAAACTCTGTTTTGAGAAACAAAAACAGAGATAATCAGAGGACAACTTTATTGGAGTATCAACTTGAAGTTATGGATAACACAGAAGCATACCCGAGGAGCAACTTGAGGTAAAGTAGCAAGTTACTCGAGTATGTACTCGAGTAATGGCTCCCAAAACTGGAAGTAACGGATCAAGTTACTTAATTTTCAAACATAACGGTTCAGTTTTCAAAGAAATGAAGAGTCAGAAGTTGTAAAGCTATTTACCCGAGGCAGGACTCGAGTAAACTTGAAGCTTACTCGAGGAAGGCCTCGAGTAATGTCGGAGTTCAGATTCTCAAAGTATTGAATAATGACTCAAAACTGACCCAAATGGACTATAAATAATCGAGGGAACATCCATGGATAATTACTATATTATTCATGCCAGGTACGCAATTTAAATGAATTATTTTTGAATTTTTCTGCATGAACACTCGAGGAAGGCCTCGAGTAAACTTGAACATTACTCGAGTAAGGCCTCGAGTAACATCGGGTTTTAGGTCTTTATCTTGCGCAAACTCGGTCATTTCCACAAAATCTCCTTGAGTAAATCACTATACACCCTTTCAAAAACTTTTCTCAATCGATTCCTTGCCTCATTTCCGTCAAAACCCAACTGATTTCAAGTCCAAAAACTTCCTATTTTGTTCAGAATCTCTTTGCCCTAATTCGCGCTAAGTGCCTCTGTTTTTCAGAAAATCTCAGTTTTCAATCTTTCAGAAAGATGAGAACCAAGAATCTTACTCCCATAGAATCCTCTGAATCCCAACAACATTCTGATCCTCTTTCTTCTCTTCCCAAAAAGAGAAGAAAGTTAACACCTAGACCAAAAGCCAAAATTCCTCTTCAACCTTAACCACAACCGAAAGCCAAAGGAATTGTGATTAAAGAGCCCATTGTGACTAGGGCTCAATCCAAAAAGAGTACATCTACTGGAAGAGGCAAAAGTGCCAAATCTCCCTCACCTCCTCCCTCTGATTCCTCTACACCCTCTTTTACTCTAAAGCCTATCAAAAAGCCAAAATATGACAAAAATGTGGCTAAGGCTATGGCTGGGATCATTGACCAAATGGAGAAGGGTCAATCTTCTAAGAAGTCCAAGATTTCAGAAGCAGAGATCACTTCCCCACCAAAGGGATTCAATGTGGGAAAACTGGTGGAGTCTCCCAAGTATCTATCACAATTCTCTAGAAGAAAAGTGTGTAAGACACACTATGTGGATCTCAGGCTACTTCAGGAGGTATTGAAGCACGACCTTAGTCCTTATCTAGATTCTTTTATGCCTTGGTTGTCCATTAGATTGCCTTTTTGCACAAAGGTAATCACTCATTTCTATTGCAACCTAGAAATCATAGATGAGCCTAACCGAACCTCAGTAGAGGAAGAGATGACCACAACTGTAAGAGGCCAAAAGATTTTAATTTCACCATCCAGAATTAACTTGTGGTTAGGAATTGAGAACCCCCCAAATGATATATATTCTGAGCTTGAGCCAAATCAAATTTTCAATATCCTTAGGCCCGGTGAGTTAGTTGGCCCCCTCAATTTTAAACCAAGTGATATGTGTGATCATCACAGGGTCCTATGGTACATCTACTCTAGGTCCCTAGTGAACAAAGCCAACAACTATACCCACTTCTCCGATAGGGACTATAGGTGGTTTGCTTCACTTCTCCTGAAAGAGCAAAAGGATCTGGGAGAGTATATATTTTCAGAAATGAAAAGATACAAGGTGGATGGAAAGGCTACAACTCCAATGTCATACCCTCAAATTGTGTCTCTAATCCTGAAAGAGAACAAAATATGGTATTTGGATAGCAAGGAGCCAATTGAGAGGTTGATCCCAGTCGAAAGGAACCAGATTGGGAAACTGAACATTGACATCCCTCTCAAAGGCCCTCTGGAGTCTGGGTCCAAAAAGAAGAGGAAAACCACTGAGACAGAGACTAGTAGGATAGATGACACTCAGTCATCGGCTCCAGCTGCTACCACATCATCGCCATCCTTCCTCAATGCCACTCTCCAGCACTTTATGGAGAACATACTCAGAGGCTTCCATGTAGACATAGCCAACACAAACGCTGAGCTAATCACCAATACGAACTTCAAAATGGGGGAGCTGGTTGAGAGAATAGACAAAAGGCATGAGGAGTTGGTTAAGAGGATGGATAGAAGGCATGAGGAGTTGCTAGCAGAGCAACGTGCCCAGGGAGAGACATTGAGACTGATCCTGGCACGATTGGATTCATTGGGTCCCGGACCTTCTGCCGGTCCCTCCTCATCTGCACCACCACCACCTCCAGTAGACCCTCCTTCAGACATTCCTATTCCTGAGGCTGAACCATCTACGCCTCTGGTTTCTGATCCACTTGAGCCCCAAGGGAAAGATATTTTATTCACAGTGGATGATCCTGAAACCCATGAGACTACACATATTATCATCGATGATTTACCTCCCAAGCCACAGCCAGACACCGCTTCTAAACCTATTCCCTCTCCTACCCACACTGAGGAAATATCTCCCTCTTCCTCACCTGAACAGCATACACCTGAGGTTGAGATTACTCCTGAGACTCAGACCACCCCAGAAGGAGAAACCTCTACTATGGTTGTCTTCCAACCTTCTCCTCCCGGCGATGACATCCATATCCCTCCACTTCATCTGCCTGATCCAGTACCCTCTAGCTCATTTGATTCTTTAGAATCAAATGATTCTATGGTTCTTCCAGTAACACCCATTTCCATGGCCAAGCCTCCTAGCCCTCCACTTGATTGATGAAGCCAAAAAGGGGGAGAAGAGCTTGAGAGTGATTTTGTGGATGTGTCCTAGTTCATTTTGGGTTTTTGGTTGTACATAGGTTTTTAGGGAGCATTTTGATTTCTTTGAACTTACTCTATCTTGTAATTTGAAATTTTAAGTTTAATACAAGAGTATTTAAGTTATGATTTCATTTTAAGTTTCATTACATTTTGAATTATGATACATGTTTGGTCTAATGAAATTGTTGTATGCAAGGTGTATTCAAACTTAATAAGACATATTTAAGAATTCAAATTGAAAAACCATGTTCAAAATCACCAAGTTTTGTCATCATCAAAAAGGGGGAGAATGTTAGATCTCATGTTTTGATGATAACAAAAGAATGGTTTGAAAAGAAAATGATTAATAATCAAGCTTGAACTAAGTAATGACAGGAACAAGCTTTACTTGAGGTAATCATGGAAGTAGTGAAGATTGGCCAAGAGAAAATGCTGAGGAACTTGATCAGAAGTAAATCTTCTAAAACATTACTCGAGGCGCTACTCAAGTAATGAGACAAAACTTGAAGTAACCAAGGAAAACTTCCAGTAACCTGCCCCCATTACTCGAGGAGCTACTCGAGTAACCAGGTAAAAATTTGCAGTAGCTCTCGGTCTGCTAATGTTACTCGAGGAGGTACTCGAGTAACCAGGTCAAAACTTCCAGTTGCCTTCAAGTTTTCCCAATGATACTCGAGGAGCTACTCGAGTACCTGTGTTTCCTAAAATGTGGACCTCTCGGCATTTTGTACTACTGCTAATGTTACTCGAGGAGCTACTCGAGTAACCCTGTGAAAACTTCCATTTGCCTTCAAGTTTTCCCCATGATACTCAAGGAGCTACTCGAGTAACTGTGTTTCTGAAAATATGTAACTCTCGGCACTTTGTACCACTGCCAATGTTACTCGAGGAGATACTCGAGTAACATACTAAGGTAAGTGGAAACTTGAGGTTGGTACCCGATTAACTTGGTCTCTCTTTATTTTCCTCGAGTTCTTACTCTAGTATACAAGTTCTTAATGTCTATCTTAAGTGGATTCCTCGAGTATGTACCCCAGTATGCACAAATATTTTCAGAGTAAACTTCAAGTCATTACCCGGGTAAGTCATGCTCAAAAGTCTTAGTTACTCGAGGTGGTACCCGAGTAACCTATGCAAAAATGATCGCATTACTCGAGTCCCTACTCGAATAATGAGGTAATTGCTCTCGGCCTTGAAATCCTGCCAACATTACTGGAGTAGAGCATCGAGTAATCAAAAGTTTTTTTAAAGGATTACTCGAGGTGTTACCCCAGTAATCTATGAAGTTGCAAAAGCATTACTGGAGTAGCTACCCGAGTAAATAACTATTCCTAAAGGTTTGAAATTTAGTTTACTCCATGCACTACCCGAGTAATCTTGTTTTGTCTTCATTAACTTTCAATTAAAACAAAGATTTCTCGATGTTACTCGAGGAGCTACTCGAGTAAACTTCAAGGGATACTCGAGGAGCTACTCGAGTAAGCATACTCAGAAATTTAGAAATCATTCAAACTTTCATTATATTGTTTCCTATATGATTAACCTTTCATTGTATTAGTATTCTTAGTCTATTTACAGAGAAACAATGAAGAAATCATTTCAAGAGATGGAAGTCAAAAGAAACGTTCAAATGCCAACCACCGCCAACGGATATTTTTCAAAAACTTGAAAAGTCAATAGTGGCTGCGCACTCACCAACGGACGAAAGGAAATGTCTCAATGGTCATCAACAACTTACCTATATATATGGGAACCTTCAAACAGAGAAAGAACAACTAAGCACACATACGAACGTATCATTAAGTTCATTGCTCTGTTTTCACGATTGAAATTGTATTTCTATGCTTCAGTGATTATCATTCACTCTGTAAGAGAGATATTTCATTCAAACTCAATATTTGTTATTGAGATAACTTAAGGTTGTGGAACCTTGAGTTGGGATTGGATTACAACCTGTAAGGGGGAGCGAGTGTCCAGGTGAAAGGAACTTGCTTGTACTGAGGTGCCAAGAACCCACTGAATCTTGGAAGCTATAGTAAAACTCTCAGAGAAGCTCTGAGGACTGGACGTAGGTCAAAGTGGTTGTGACCGAACCAGTATAACTCCCGGTGTACACTTCGGTGATATTTCTCCTTACTCATTACTATTTTAATTCTTTTGTCAAAGTTTTATATTTTCGAAAGAAATTTCAGTATCACTCAATTCACCCCCCCCCCCCCTCTTGGGTGAAACGCTTGATCTAACATGTACCACCCAATGGGAAAGGTGTATGTACCATTCGGCCAAGAAGGGACCCAGCTAGGAATTGTTTGTGTTATGTTGCATTACATGGTGTAGGGCATATTTAATTCTTGCATTTTATATGACTGGTTGCATGCTACTACTGAGATTCTTTTCAATCTCGCCCTTTTTCAAATTAAAAATATTCCAACAAAGGACAGCAGCTCAAAGGGGCGAGAGCGTACATACTAGCAACTAATAGTTCTAGTGCTGATCAAACAAGGTTGTTGGTTATTTGAGGACCATTTTTATTATTTCAAGGTCTATAATTGCTATTCACACACCCTATGGGGGATTCCTGTAAAATAATCATGTACATTTTATATGTATATCTATGCTATTCTTGTGTACCCGTTAAACCGCGCATTGCTACTTTGATTAATATTAATGATAAGTGGTATGTAAGACAAGGTCTTACAAAGAAGGGTGAGGTTGTTGCTATATAGGCATGCCACTTTGCATATTTGGTCAACAAACATTGACCGTTAGGGCTTATTAACGGAGGTTCAATATTGCCCCATTTTTAAAATTTTTAGGGTACAATTGGCTCCTCAAAAACTTCCTGATGCCAACTGCCCATTCTTAAAAACTTTTGGGGCATTTAGGCCTTTTAACCCTACATATAATGATAAGGCACAGAAACAAAGCACATAATGAAAAACATGCTAAGTCATATCGAATGAAAAATACAACCGAATTAGGACAAACTAAAACATGTAAATAAAACAATATTTAAGGGTGTGTGTATTATATTTAGGGAAAAATTTCAACATCCCATAAGTTACAAAAGGTAGAAAATGACAACAGCATATGTAATCACATACACACATTTACATAGCAGCGAAACACATAAGAACATTGTTTTTGTTTAGAAAAATATAAGGTAGAGATAGATATATATGTAGAAATATATCATAGAATGTATACAGACACGAACCCAAGAAAAACAACCTGGCTCTGATACCATGTAAGAATATTTGGCATACCTGGTGTGTCATCGTTTATCTCTTATATTCATGCTAATCAAATCACAATTACAGAAGTGGTTATGACGCATAGTAAATACATGACCTAGAACAAGAAGAAGAAGATAGTTATAGTAGAGGGAAAAGGAATCGGTGTGTTTGAATATCTCTGTTCAAGTGATTCACAACTAAACTCCTTGCATCTATTTATAGTATTCTACGTACCACTTCCTCTACTAACATATCCTTTCCTAAGATAGACATATTGTGTTAGTAAAACAATAAAATTCATAGAGACATATTGTTTTGGTTAACTAATGACTCATAGTAATTGGGAAATATCACATACAAGGTTATCAAATCAGGATACGAATCGTGAATTGGAAAGCCTGTTTTTGGAATCATGAATTGAAAATACGTGAACTGTAAGATTCATAATTAATTTTAAGGATAATATTAATGCAAATTTCGCATAAGACAACATTAAAGGTTTGCACATATTAGTATTTTAAAGGCAAATAACACTTTAGGGAAAAAAACACTAAAAATATAGGGTTTTCATTAGGATAAGTGAGAGGGAATCAAGAATAATCATAGAAGTAAAAGGAAATTCTGAAATAACTTTGGACAAAATCAGAAAAAGAAAACAAAAAATGGGTTTTCTAAAGTCAGGTCATGCCAAATCAGACCTGATCTATGCGTAACTCAATTCATCATGAATCATAAGAATCGTCGGTGTTGCATGATTCTGGCTTGTATCACTCCTAGAATAGCAAGATATATGCATAAGTGAGATGGGCATGGCTTCTCTCCTTTTACAATTCTCTTCGCTGCCATCCGCTGCTTTCACTCCTCCAATCAAAGACTTCAACCTGTACTTGAAGAGAAAAGAAGCACGCAAAAATATTTGCATACGGGCCATTCTTTTTACATAATTAATTTAATTTTTTTTAAAAAATAATTTTCTAATCCTTAATTATTAGTTTTCCTCAATTACAATTAAGTGTATCTAATGTCATCCCCAACTATTATGCATATAAATTTCCACAATTATAGGTATTTATCCTTATACTTGTAATTTGTTAATTCTCCAGTCTTTAATGTAAGACATAGTTGACTTTTTTGTAGAAATTAAAGAAATTTAATAAGTTGGTTAATCATAGTATATGTTATATATCATTTGATTATATATCAATTAATATGTCTGACAAAGTAATTTCATATTAAAAAAAAAGATAAATATCAATACTTTAAAGTAATTATTTAGCTTCCTTTTAAAAAAAGTCAATTATGTCTTATATTAAAGACCGGAGGAGTAATTTATAAGAAAAATAACGCTAGAAAATGACATGGTACTCACTCGTCATATACCTGAATTAATTTTGTTAGGTGGATCTAAATAAAATCAAAACAAACTGTATCTCATATATTAGATATAAATTTACTTCATATTTTTTAAAAATATATTTTGTCTTTTGTGGCAACTTATATGTATCATAGTTGGTACTGACATCAGATATAACTAACATATTATGATGGGTATAGGAATGAAAACTTATAATTATAGTTCAGAAAGGCTAATCAGGATTATAAAATTATTTTTTAAGAAAATATGAAATATTTTCTTACAAGAAAATGTGAAATAAATTTTTATCTAATATTTGAGATACAATTTGTTCTTATTTTAGGGCCAAGGGGCAATTTTTCCTTGAAAGTGTCAAAAAATGAACAATTTTTCCCTAACTGTTATCTCAATTATTTTTTACCATAATTGACCAAATATATTGAGCTGACAGTCCATATGTCATCTACATCATTTTTGTTAAGGTGTAAATTTGCCTCAGAAATCCATGTGTCATCTATTTTATTTAAAGTTCAAAATTTTCTCCCTTTTTGACACTTCTAAGGCAAAATTACGCCCCGAAAAACTTTCAAGGCAAAATAGATTCTTAACCCTGGATTTTATTTAGATACACCGAAGAAAATTAATTCAAGTATGTGATGAGTGAGTACCATGTCATTAGCTACTAGTGTTATTTTGTTTTTATAAATTAACAAATTACAAGTATAAGGATAAATACCTATAATTGTGACAATTTATATGCATCATAGTTGGGGTTGACATTAGATACACTTAATGATAATTGAGGAAAACTAATAATTCAGGATTAGGCCAATGAGGTTTGGCACAGTTAGTTAAGGTCTTGCCACCCCGATCACAAGGGAGTGTGTTCGAACCCTCTGATCGATGGGGAGACCTCATTGGTAGGCGATCTCGTAAGTCCCTTGTAAGCGCTCGAAGAGCCCTGGGGCCGTACCTTGGCCTTGGTAGGGGACTGATGCCGAACCTACCTAAACTTTTTCTTTATCAAAAAAAAAATAATTCAGGATTAGAAAACTATTTTTTTAAAACAATAAAATTTATTATGTAAAAAGAATGGCCCCATTCAATTATTTTTCTTGCTCCTTGTCACGTCAAGTACAGGTGGAAGGTTTTGGAAGGAGGAGGAAAAGCAATAGATGGCAGCGTAGAGAATTGGAAAAAGGAGATAAGGTGCACCCAAGATACATCAACAAATTTATATCTTTTCTATGCTTTTGAATTGAATTGTGAAATATAACTCAAGATTCATGAGATTCTAACTATCGTGATCACATATACCCACCTAAGCGTTTATATTGCTTATACTTTGGTCCCAATAATACACAAAGGGTGGACCAAGCTATTTTCTAGCATAAGGCATACATTGTTGTCTTATATTTGAAATCATCAAGGAAAGTATAATTGCATGTTTACTTCAATTACATAAATCAGTATTACAAGTAATTCTGATGCATTTTGCTAATTTATTGTATGTTTGGTTGACACATACACGGTAAAGTAATCTAAGGTAATCTTAATAGTTACAATATATTATAACAAATTATGTAATAATTATCGTTCTATAATTTTACGAGTGTAATCCGGATTCATACTTCCATGAATCAACATATGGCAACTCCACCCCATGAATCATACTTCCATCAATCAACATATTCTATAATTCTCATATTTTATTTATTTATTTGTAGATAAAATATCAATTTCATTCTATGATGGAGTATCAAATAAATAATTTGTAATAATCATTTCATTACATTCTCTATCATTCTTAGAGCCAAACTGTCACTAAGTTAAACAATACAACTTGTATATCTCATATTTCATGTAAAACACGACCTACACGTCTACGATCATAAATCATTTAGTTAAGCTCAATAGGTTTGGCAATGACAGGATATTGTCTTCAAATAACTTTGTCTAAAAGTGCTTCATAGTCCTGAATATTGAAAAACGTGTTCCATTTGTCTTCAATGTCTGGTCCTACAAACTTCAATACCATAGGCATATGTATATATATACATATTATATATATATATATACACACACACACACACGCATCTGTCAAATACTAATACTTGCCTAAATCTGAATAATCAGCTAGCTGCTGAGCCATCTTAAAAAATGTACATTGTGGTGTATACTTAATTCAAAGTTATAGGTGGTGAATGGTCCCATATATGCAAGAAATTGATTTACTTTTTGTCTAACCATTTTCAATGTCTATTGATTTTTTCAAAATTCTAGGGTTTATCGGTTAATGTTTATGTCACTTAAAATAATTATTCAAAGTATATTTCCTTTTGTGATGATGGACCATTCTTCTTTTTTTAAAAAAATAATAATAAACGAAAAGAAATGTGTCCCCCTTCTATTTCTAACATAATATTTATAGAAAAACGTATTTTAATAAGTCATAATAATATACATCACATTAGACTGTGTATAAAGAACAAACGTATTATCATAATTTATGCTAAAAATGTGAAAATGAGACTATCGTACAATGTTTGAAGATCCGGACCGGACCGGACGGTCCGGCCGGCTGGACCGTTGGCCGGAGATTCTACCGGGCTGCTTCAGTACTTGTAGCCGTTCTGAGGATTTGGCCGTTTTGGACCGCTAAAAGCCGGCCTTTTAGCCAGGAGCCGTTGTTAGACCGTGACCCGGAGCGGTTTTTTCATAACCGGGCGGCTCAAGATCCACCGGAAAAAAGATGAAGCAAGATGAAAGACAAAGCCATGAAAAAAAATGGAGAGAGAAATACCAGATGTAAAGCACTTACCCGATCTGAAGTTTTAAACAAAGTGATGAAAATATTAGTAAGTTGTAAAATTTTTTAACCCAACTGATTCATGTCTTCGAACAGCTTCAATAATATCTGGTAGAGGAGAAGGCGAGAAGCGGTCAAATGCTTGAAAGAAAAATTTGTTTGAGACGTAATAGAAAGATAGAGGTGTGAAAGAGAAGTGGCAGAGTTGAGACGAAAGCATGAGAGAAGTTGAGAGCATCGAGGAGAGTTGTTGAACATCTTGTGGTTGAGATCCAACCAAGTTCATTTGATCCAATGGATGGCAGACTATGCATCTAAGCTTTCTTTTCAAAAAACCAAAAAGCATTTGATCCAACGGATGATCCCATTGCAAATTACAATCCTCAAAGTCATTCGTTTTCTCACTCCATCAATCTTATTTCCTATCTTCTTCACATTTCTTTTCATAGGCAGTAGGCTACTCATTGATAGGATAGACACAAGAGTATTATTTTTAAATTTTTTAGTATATCATTGTTAAAATTTTAAATTGTGCATAGTTATTTATAAATCTATTTTTTTTTATTCAAAATGCTTTTAAAAACATAAGACTTCAGCTGGCACAAATCTATAAAGTTTATATCTAAAAATATTTGTATAACAATATAATGATTATTTTTAAAACTAAATATCGTTATAAGGATTTGAATCATTAATTAGTAAATATTTTTATAATTATATTTTATAACATATTTGTGAGTATTGATGGTTACCTTGTTAATATGCTACTTTAATGATTTTATTTTGTTGGCAGATATGTTGTGATTTTGTTAATTTTTCATCAAATTAGAGTAATTATATTTATAACATTATATATGTGTATAATATTATTGTTAATTTAATTATTATATGTCACCGGTTCGACCGAACGGTCTGACCGATCTGACCGGTTGAACCATGACCCGTTAGTTTTTCCGGCTTAATATCCGGTCCGGCTTTTAAAACATTGCTATCGTAATAGGATTTAGTGACAATTTACAAACCACGAGTCACAATACTTTAAGTTTG
Organism: Inga oerstediana; assembly: GCA_963210345.1. Classification (NCBI taxonomy): domain Eukaryota; kingdom Viridiplantae; phylum Streptophyta; class Magnoliopsida; order Fabales; family Fabaceae; genus Inga; species Inga oerstediana. Next base: position 60,813,460 of record OY723401.1, on the reverse strand, counting down.
GGTTAGGCCAAAAACAAAATGGATTTTAGGCAAACATACATATAATATCCTGAGATCAATTCATAACCTTTTTCCTTTCCCAGCTAATTTATCCAACTTCAAAAGTTTGGTTCATGCCATTAATATGTGGGGCAGATAGAAAACCTTGTACCTTATTATATTCTAAGAGACATGACAAGGACATTGACATCTTTATCAATTTGATTACTTTGACTTCATCATAACAAGACATGTATTTTTTTCGTGCAAAACCCATCATAAAATTTGTACAAATTTTGTAATGTTGTTATTTGTTATATTACGGGTTTTAGGTATGCCTGTAAGTTCAACTAGGTATCTGAATTGCCAGCACGAAATTGAATCACAATAAGAACCTAAGTTTGTACTTGCACAACAGGGAGGGTGGTGGGGGTTGATTTTTAATTTCTACAAATACCAATATCCTATTATTGAAGACAATCATATTCAAGAAATTATTAAGTACTAAATGTGGACACCTCTTCTTCCAACAACAATTCAAACAATTATTTGTCATGTTGTGAGGGGCTAGCCCCTTCCCCTAATCCCAAACCCCATTAGTTGTGTGTGTTTTTTAAAAAGAGCAATTTCTCATAAGAGTTACTAGGCGTGTGTGAAACTAACTTTCCCCCAATCCCTCATATGTCATGAATCACTCCACGTTTACTAAATAATTAATTTTTTTTATTTATTGTTTAAATTGAAGGAAAAAAATTCTGTCCCTTAATCAAATGGTTTTGTGCCATAATTCGTTAAGAGTGAACTACGTATAACCCAATAGTAATGAAATCAACAGTAATAAAACAATTCAGTGCCACATCCATCATAAAATTAATTTATGATGGATTTTTCTTCACCTCCATCGCAAAGTTTTCTTTTTGACTTGATTGATTGACTCTTTGGGACATGAAGATGATCATGACAAACAACTGACACCACGTATATTCTTTCACCTAAATTTGAATAATTAGGTATAGTCATTTCAAATGCAAGGTGGCTGGGTAGGGTCAGGTATTGCTATGTTTTGTCTTATTTTGGTGAATGGCCAACATCGTCCCTCGCTGGATTCAAATTTCGGTGATGAAAAGTTTCATAAAAAGTAAGCATTAGGTATACCCTATGCCTATGGTCTAACCATTTTCAATGTGTACATATACATGTCTAAAATACTTATCTTTGTTTGTGTGTAACAAACAAAATTACTAAAACAGGCCATCAAGGGCTTATCATATAGACATATGAAAGAATATACTATCTCCACTCCTTAATATAATAGCTAGTTGACTTTTTTTTAGAAATATTAAAGAAGCTAGTTAATTACTTAATCATATATAGCATATTTTGTATATTATTATATTATATATCAGTTTATAAGTCAAATTAAACAAATTAGTTTGGAGAAAAATGATAGATATCAATATTTTAATATAACTTATTTATCTTTATTAGTTTATCTAAAAAACATCAACTAGCTATTATATTAATGATTGAATATAGTTTTTTTTTTTAATTTGACATGACACTAATCTCTTTCTCTGAGCATAAAAGGTCTTTTTGCAGCTCTCCTAATAAGTGCACTTTCTGGGACTTTAACTTGTATTCTCCTCTTTTATGGAAGTGATGTTGCTTACTATCTCAACAAGTAACTGATTGATGACATGAAAGAATAAACAAATAGGTTTCAACATAAATAAGAAATAAGTAAAATAATTTGAGAGATGTGAACCCTACTACATAAAGACACTTTTAACCTCATTTTTTTGAACCTTTTAACGTTCATTTCTAGGAGACGTATATATGAGTGATATAGTAAGTTTAACAATCGACGTCCGTTAACAGACGTTGTAAGTGTAGACTTACAACATCTATTTTTAAAAAAAAAAACACAGACGTTTTAGATATATATATATATATATATATATGTATGTATGTACGTATATATGTATAACGTTTGTTTTTTCTCGTCCCTGAAGCCTGTCCAGAAAAACATATGAAGCAAGATAGTACAAAAACTACTACAATCTAATATATAGAAATAGTACAAACAGTACAAAAACATCCAACACTTCGTATAATAATAATCAACTATATAAACAAAGTGTCCATAACTTGTCTAAACTTCTATGATCTAAACTAAAACCTTTAGCAAAATAAACTCTACTCATTATCTATGTGTTGAAGATGTCCTGTTAAAAGGCCTCAGATCAAATTGATATCTTCTTTTGTGTAGATGTCCTCATTGTCAAAAGTCTGCAAATTTAAAAATAAGCTAATATAAATAAAGCAATCAAGTTATTGAAATAATTAACAATTCAATTACAACAACAAAAATAGAATCGTTTGAGAATCCAGAAACAATTACCCTTGTCCAAAATCTGTAGTAACTCCCCTATGAATGATATTATACATATAAAGTAAAACATAGTATCCGCACTCGGTTTTGCTTGTTGAGGGCACTATAAATGAAAAGTAAATGGTTAAAATAAATAAAGGAGTATATAAAGTGACTGCCAATGAAAGAATTTGAATTTAAACTATTTAGTGTCGAATAACACCACTTCACCTCTCTATTTTTACCTTCGTGCCTCCCACCCATTATTTTATGTCTTGAGTGCACTATCATTAAAATGAAAACTAGAAGACATTGAAACAATTTGTTTAAGTCAAGAACCAATTATTTAACTTATGTGTTGATGATGGTTTTATATCTTCATGTGATATGTGACCCAAGGAATCAAACCAATAGATGACGTTGATGATGGGGCAAGCAACACATAGACTCCAACAATAACTATAACAACATATGCAGATTAAAATGAAGTTAGATAACAAGATAATTTTTAACAAACTGAATATGTATAAATAAACAAAATTAAGTTACTTGCCCTTCAAAAATTGGTGCTAGGTAACAAGACAATTTAGTCTCTCTGATTGTATAGCCCCCACATAGCTCAGCCTAGCTTCCATCGTATGATAACTCCTTGACAAATTTGTTGGACATAAGAATCCATATAAATTGTTTTTTCCCTATTTAATGCATATGTTGTAAAAGAAGCTATAATAGAATAAAAATTAGAAATGAATTCGTGAATATATAAAACCTAAATATCAATGCATTAATTGAAGTTAAAAATAAAAAGTAGACCTACATGATTGCAAGTTTAATCCATCCTATGTCTATCTTCTGTAAAGATAGGAACTCCCTAATATCTTTCCTATCAATTATAAAGGGATACAATATTCTTTCTCCCACAATCCTATAAGGCATATGCAAGTCAATCTGGTCAATTTTTTTTATGGATCTACTGTAGTCGTGCCAATAAGGGAAATTTTGCCCCATCTTCTTGATCCTAATAAAACATTTAAGTATGATGTCGAAGAAAACTCAAGTAATAGAAGGTATTCACTAGTGGAAAAAGGGCTTTTTAGACCGGTTAAAATTGACTTTTTAGACCAGTTCTAGATCCGGTCTTGATACAGCTGGTATTAAAAGTATGTCACTTTTAAGACCGGTTCTATTTATAACCGGTCTAAAATCAACAATTTTAATACTGGTTTTCATGAGCACCGGTCTTAAAAGAACTCTTTTGTAAGATGATTTATGTAACATTTTTAAGACTATGATTATAACCGATCTTAAAAGTTATTTTAAGACCGATTTTACATACAACCAGTCTTAAATATTTTAATTTTAAGACCAGTTTTACATACAACCAGTCTTAAAGTTTTAATTTTAAGACCAGTTATAAATATAACAGGTCTCAAAATAACTTTTAAGACCGGTTATTATTATAACCGGTCTTAAAAAGTGTTATATATATTTTTTAATTGTTTGTGATTAGGTTAGTTACCAGAATACATTCTTGAATTGCTACCTCCAATACCATACTTATTAAGTGTCATATGGTGTTCAGTTTGCTTCCACTTACCATTTCCTTTTGCTTTAACCTTCTCATTGAATTGGGAACTTGTAACATGTCATATATTCTCATGTATAATGTTTTGTTTAAAACAATAATATATATATGCATAAATGGATTCAACCATGACATATCTGCAACCAACAAGTCAATTCATCAAAATATACAAAAACCATATTAAAACCAACAAACATGTCAAATCATACATCCAACAATATAAATGAATTCAACCAACCAACATGTCAATTCATAAATGAATATATACAAAACAATTCCTCAGCTTTACAAGAACTCACTGTTGTAAAAGTTCATAAATGAATTCAGCACAACAATTACGAATGTGCTCAATATCTTCTTCTAGAAAGGGTTCAACAAGTTCAAACATATGAAACACCAAAGCCAGGCAAAACATTAAATTCACTTAAAAAAATAAAAGTAATACAAAATTTTTGAAATATATATACATTTACCTCTTCAGTAAGTTCTGTCGTGCCTAGGGTAATAATATTATACATGTGTCTCAGAATATACAACCCACACAAGTTGGACCCCGGTGGTTGCCTACAGGTCTAAAAAATAACATAATATCGTTAAAACAAGTATAAAATTAAAGCATGGCTTATTATTGAATACATTCTTAAAACAAACCAATATGTAACTAACCTTTGGCAAGATCCATGTAGGGTCTTTTACCTCATGCATAAGCCTACCACAAGCAGTGTGTTGGAATGTCCGCATAGCCCTATATCATCAAAATCACAAAGGTTACTTATTTTACACAAATTCCATAAATTTTGCACACGAAAAGTAATTAATAATGCAAGAAAACTTACGAGTTCAAGCTCTTCTTCAATTCACTAGTTAGCTTGCTGAGGTAAAGGGAGCATAAGAGGATGACAGAATAACTCTTCTTGCATAAAATAGCCAATTGTCAATGATCACTGAAAAAAGGGAAAACTTTTAAGCAAATATAAAATATTATGTATAGTATGAAATATAAATTTGTGTCTTACCCATGCAAATGGAGCCAAGAAACACTTCATTGAGGTTTCACTAAGCCTGTACAATAAGTATGTGTGTCTGATAGCAGCAGTGGTCCCTTTGTCGTAGAGTTGAACTAGGCATAGGAGTCCAAATTTATCGGTTTTGCTAGAGTCAACCAACCTACGATGCATGCACCTACAATAATTCAAGCAGGGACATTAAATCAAAGTTTAACAGCATAATTTGTAAAATATTAACTTCCAATTTGAGAAGATACTTACATCAAAAAGAGTTGGACAATCGAAATCGTAAGCTGTTGTAGAGGAGCTACCAGAGACATTAAATCATCCCTCTCAAGATAGCATTTTGCCCCTAACTTGCCAACAGCTGACTCAGTAAGCCAATCTCTTGTTCAAAAGGACGTATCATATGCCATCAGAATCACTTGCTACATGACATTCAACGAAGGCCGTGAAACATCTTGAGTGGAGGGAGGTAGAGGTGGCGGGGATTCTTCAGCTCGATCAGAAACAAGGTTCTTTGGCCACAAGATGAAAGAATTGATGACATCGCCCACAACCTTGAAGTCATCAACAGGGATAGGGAGAGGTGCATCTGCAACGATCACCTCTTCAACTGTCATTCTGACTTGATCATCCTTTATTTCTTGGTGGTGGACAGTTGATCCCAAGTTGTGCATGCTCCCCTGTGCAATCAATCGTCTCAAAGGATCCTCTACAAACAAGTCACAAGGCTCAATAATTTCTTTTCCAGGACCCTCTGATGACTGACCAATGCAACTCCCTTTAGTGCTCTGTTTAGGGTTTAGGGAATGAGCCTGGGGAGCATTGGTATCTGCTTGTCTTGTGCTCATCATGATCATCCATTCCTCCTTCATCTTGCTGAACCTTTCTTCAAATCGTGCATCAAATGATGCTTCTGCCTCTACCTTAGCTTCCGCCCTCACAGTGGCCAATATACGCTCCATCTCCTCCCTAGTCACCATACTACTTGAGGAATGGCGTAAGGGTGCTCCAAAGTAATCCCTTATGCCTACCCCTCGTCCAATCCCCCTAACACGGCCAGAATACTTAGGTTTTCCTATAGCTACGGTTAGAATGTCATTCCTCCCGTCCGACCTAAATGATCCCTCGGCTTGTTTTTTTTAAAGCTCCTCCTATAAAACACAGATGACAAATGTTAGTAATGAAATTTGTTTACTAAATAATTAATAACAATAAGTCAACAACAATACTTACAATTTTCTCACCGACTATACGAGATTGTTCACTAGTATAAGACCCGCTCCTCTTTTGGTGAGCGAACAACCACTTCTGTTTACGACGTATCGGAGATGGTGGAGAAAGAAGAACAAAAGGATCAGATTGAGCTGCTTCTTCCAATATCTTCCATTTGGCCGCCAACAAGTCTTTTTCGGCCTTTACATACCCCCCACGAGACATTGTATGGGGCAATCATTCTTTCTACCACTCTCTTGGGCCTTTTTCCTTTTTTCCTATGAATAAGAAATCAAAATTAAGTCATTGTAAATCAATAAAGACAATTCATAATTCATAAGCAAATCAATTGCAAAATAAGTCAACTCACCAATGCTTCTGGAGTAGTATGAAGCCGTCTAAATTCTTGCCAAGTCTTTTCGTCAATAAAAGAATACTGATCGTATGGATTAGGAAGAGGCTAACCTTCTTCCACCTCGATATGCATGTAAGTGCTGGCTAGATTTGTCTTAAACTTCATCCAGCGTTCATCACAATACATCATTGTCTTGTCATACAAGACTTTACTCTCAAGAATGTCGTAAGTGAGCTGGATAGTTTCCCAAATATGTTGCTTCACACCTTTATCGACATTTCTCCACTGCTCTATCAAGATGCTAGGCTTGTTGCGTGCTAGGAGGCCGACAAAACTCCTATACCATTGGGCATTAGGCCCAATTGGTTTCCAATAACTATCAAACTCAATCAAAATCTTTTCCCCGGTATTCCGATTGAGATGAATGTCTCTCAATCGAGTGGCTCTCCTACCCCTTCGTCTAGGCTGGTTACTTGGCTCACTGTGTTCCTGGCTAGGAGCATTGCTAGGCTCTCTTTGATTTGGATTAGTTGGATCGGGAGTACCCTCACTAGGATGACTTATTGTCTAAAAGTACTTTAAGGACACTATTTAAGGATAGCTAGTTATAGTTTAATGAAATTTTGCTACACGGCACTATCTACAAATTAAGGCATCATTCAAAAGCAATTCCCAAGTTATGCAAACATGAACAAATAATTAATTACAATGCACCCTCCATTGTATCAGTTGAACAAAGTTGAACATAAATGCATTAGGAGGTAGACTCAGAAGCAACACCAAAGTTCATATCAAGCAATATCAGCACTACCTTATCTAGAGTTTTACTATATTGAACACGCAACAATACATAACCAAAATTGAACCCTTCTCATACACAACCAAAAAAACCCAGGTCCACAGAAGCATAAGGACATTAACCTCAGGCATACATGCATTATATAAAACTCTTCAGAATAATTAACGGTACCTTCAACCTTTGCTTGAGGATCCTCTTCTTTCTCTGGATTTGAACCGTCTTTAGCCACTTTATGAATCGAGTAAGGTCTCTCTTAGGAGGCAATGGACGCTTCTGAAAAGTGGGTTGACAACTTGCTGTAACAATCAAACAAAGAAAATGGAGATTTCAACAAAATACCCAAAAACGAAACCATTTATTTAATTGAACGCCTGGCAACTGAAACACATACCTGACAATAAAAATGAGGTTGAGAACGAAACCAATCAGAGGGAACAAACGGCGATAGCCTTACGGTAATGTATTCAACCGTAAATCTCGGTTGACGGTGATGAAGTTAAGGACGGAGGAGAGAAGGGAAAAGGAGGAGTTGTCGTGAATAAATGCAGGGATTTCACTGATGTGCTTAAGTCTTGAAATGAAATTTCAGAGCTAAAATTAGGCGGGTTTTGAAATCCAGGTCAGTTTTAAGACCGGTTGTAATTAACAACCGGTCTTAAAATCAATATTTAAGACCGGTTTTAATTAGAAACCGGTCTTAAAATAAATCTTTAAGACCGGTTATTAATAGATAACCGGTCTTAAAAATAGAAAATTTTTAAGACCGGTTATTAAATAATAATCGGTCTTAAATTTTTAATATTTAAGATCGGTTTTTATGTACACTCGGTCTTAAAAATAATAACAATTTTATTTTTTAAATTATCTTTAATTCATATAACATTTTCTAGACCGGTTATATTTAGAACCGGTCTAGAAAATATATTACATGTATTTATTTTTTTAATTGTATATATTTTAAAACCGGTTTTTATTACAACCGGTCTTAAAATTATTTTTAAGACCAATTTTAAATATAACCGGTCTTAAAGGTATTTTTAAGATCGGTTATAAATATAACGGGTCTTAATATTTCATCATAATTACATAAATGCCACCGGTCATATTTTTAAAACTTATCCGATATAACCAATCTAAATGTTCCGGTCTAAAAACCCTTTTCTGTGCTTGTACTAGTGATTTCTTACCATTGGAGGTGTTGTCGTCGTGTAAATAAGTTTTTTAGGCTAAAGGATGAAAGATCCTTTAACTTGACCTAGTTTGGCAACCTCATCATTAGGGATTGAGATGTCTGTGTCATACTCCCCCTCTCAAACACATGTCACAGTGACCCTGAGTTGATCATATAGAATTTGCATATGATGGTGGGTGGTAGCTTGTATGTGTATGAGAGCATCGACAACAATATGTAGTAGCGAGACATTCAAATAGAGGGTGTAAGGATCTCCAGCCTCTGGAGTAGGAGAAGGGTCACCAAGTGGTATCTCTGGTGGATTATTACTTCCTTTGGTGATGGGAAAGGCTCGGGAATCCTAGGTAAGAGAAAAGAAATAATTAAATAAACTAACTGAAGGCAAAACACAATATTAAATTAATTGAAATTATTTACATACTTGAGTTCTACATTCCTCTTGACCCATTCCCATTTGAATGCTAGAAATCACCATAGATCTTAGCTCATTACATAGCTCATGCAATAGATCTTATCAGTGTGATTAGCGAATTTGCACCTTGAGCTCTTGGTGAACTTTCTCTCTAACCTTAGCTACAAGCTGCCTATTGGGTTCACTTTATGATGAATGTTATGAAGTTCATCCAAAATATCTCAGTAGACCAACTACCCTGGCTCCCCTCTAACGCTATTAGGGTGATCTGGCTTCCCAATTGTTGTTCATAAAATATCCATCCTTCCAATTTGAGTGAAGGAATCCTATCTACTTTGCTCTTCTAGTTCATCTTATATCATACAATTCATAAAAGAAAATTAATTACTTGCAATCTTTAAGGAATATGAAACACTTAAATATACTTTATATTAACTACTTACAATTCTTCCGACAACATCAGTAACAACTGAATTTATGTTTTTTTCGCCCTTCAACCTCCCTACTTTCCTTTTTTTCTTTTGATGTGGGGGAGGAGGTGGGGCCTGCCCAACAATGCTAGGATCTTATTTGCCTACTTCCTGCATTTTTTGCATATCTTCTTTCATGATCTTCTTTCCAAGCTTTCAATAACCACAACAAGACAAGCATTGATGATAATAGATTTTAGCTTGCCTATCTTTATTTGCAACACTTAGTTCTTGCAAAAAGAAAAATGAGTCAATGTGGTCAAATAAATTAAAATAAAATTTCGATACTATAACAAGCGTAATTTACCAAAAATTTAGTGTCTTGCCATGATGCCATAAACAATCTTCAGTTTTTTGGAGTAAGATAGGAGTAATTTTGACATGGATCCGCATTCCTCCTTTCCCCTCGAATGTAAATTTTTATGAGCTTGGCCATGAAATATTTCCATTACTCATGAACCTCCCCATCCAATGCTTATACATCTTCTTGGTGTCTAAGACATTGTTGGTTTGCTGCAAAGTACAACATAAGATAATTATATTTGAACCAATAGGAATACAGATAAAAATAAAGATATATATAATGTTATATACCAGTATTTGCTGTCAAATCATTTCATTCATCTTTGGTGGAACTGACTTTCAATTAGGCCACAGAATGCCAACTTTGCTTCAACCCATGTAGCCTACATAGCTAATGAACTTGTCTTCCTCTAAACCAACTAGATTAATATCAATATCAAAGTCTGCATGCACCCTCTCCAGTTGTTGCTCTGCAACTAACAGTTGTAGCTTTGTGATACCTCTAACCATTTTCCTAATGAGCGAGCCTCTATCCCTTTGTTCCTTATCAGTGCCACTATTCCTTTGTTCCTCATTAGCGCAGCTATTCCTTTGTTCCACATCAGAACTGTCTATATTCTTGTTAAGAAATTAATGTCAGATTGATAATTAAATGAATAAAATAAACTAAATAAAATTAAAACAAAAATCACGCACTACTATTTCATTCCTTAATGTCTTACTTTATGTGTTTTGCCACATTCCTTCAAAATGATCATTTCTAGCAGCATCTTCATCATCATCTACCAATTCTACTTTACTTGGTCTAGGTGAATTTGTAATGAAAGGTGGTATGTCGTTAAGGTTGAAGGTTGGATCACTATCCTTCTATTTTTTACTTTGAAGTACAATGAACAATTTTCATTTACAAGATCTGTGACATAAAACACTTGTTTCATTTGACTTGCTAGAATGAAAGGCTCATTATTATAAACAACTCTTTGAAGATCAAAAAAGGAAAATCCAAATTATTGATCTATTACAACAGCATTATTGTTAACTCACTTACATTTGAATAGAGGAACTTTGAACTTTTTATAGCTCATCCCCTTATTTCTTCAATAACTCCAAAATAGGCTACAGATGCCAATATGGGATTTTTATCTTTTGAACTAGAAAAGTGCATGGCTTCAGCTACTACCATCACCTCACTATTTTGCATAGTGCTTCTATTATCTTAGGCTTTTGTGTAGAAAGAAAACCCATTTATACCAGAATCGCTCCAAGTGATGACCTCAAAACAAGGCCTCCAAGCTAACCATTCGATTGTCTCAGACACACTAGTGGCGTGAAAAACCTTTTCCTCAAACCACTCTATAAGTGTCTTGTTTTGCTCATTAGCTATATGCATGTCATTTTTCCTTGGATACATATTCTTTAAATTCTTTTTGTGTTCATCTAAGCATGACTAGACTTCTTCCATATTATTCAAGATATACAAGTATACTTGCAACAACTCTTCATGAGGCATGCTCTTTACTTTGAGATCTTGTATTCCCTTACTTCTCCCTACTTCATGCCTAGACTATGCCTTCTCTAATGATAGATAATATTTCCAAAAGTCTATAGCCTTTTCAATGTATGCGCCGTTGGCTCTATGTACGCCATCTTGTATTCCCTTTCTCAGCTTTTGACAATGTATGCGCCGTTGGCTCTATGTACGCCCTCTTACCATTATCTCTTAGTTATAGATGTAACTGTTCTCTTGTTCAATTTCAGCCAAGTCTAGTCTTACACCAATTCCATCCTTAGTCTTCCCTGATATGTACAAAAGCGTATCGATAATGCTATCACAAATATTTTTCTCCACATACATCACATCAATATTGTATCTCACATCAAGACTATGCCAATATGAAGGATCAAAGAATACTGACCTCTTCTTCCATATGTTCTTCTCACCCGCAGTCCTCTGATTCTTGCCAAAGATGACATTGATATGTTCCACCCGACTATAAACTTCCTCTCCAATTAATACCTTTGGAGCCATTTCATTCTCCAATAAGCTATTAAAACTCTCTTTTAACCTACAACATAGGTGGAACCAATGAAGAAACCTCCTTTGACTAGGGTAGACCATTTTTCTTCCATACTTAAGTTGATGGAAGTATGCATATGCTTTACATATCGGACATACTTTATACCCCTTCATATTGTACTCTAACAAATTTATGTAGGCAGGAAAGCTATTTATTGTGGTGAAAATCATTACACGTAGCTTAAAAAACTCCTACTTATATGTATCAAACACATCTATGCCAAATGATATAGTCACTGACCTAAATGAATGCAAACTATTGCAATGCCAAATGAGGAGCGATGACTGAGAGAGGAGGAGGGATGCCTAACCGAGAAAAATGATGACAGAGGGAAGGGGTCGCGATGGAGGAGAAAAGGGGTCACGATGGAGGAGGTGCGATGAGGTTGGTGATTGACGAAGGAGCACTACTACAAAAAGGGATAATAGTGGCGCACATTTTGTGGCACTCTTCTACTTAATTTTGTTTTGTTTTTTTTTGTAAAAGCATATACAAGTATAGGGCTTATTTAAATAAGTGTCCTAGCTTGTAGGTGTCCTTATATAACGCTTGGTCAAGCAAGCACCAAATAAGACCAATTGGAGCAGCTATGAGGAAGCGCCATAGCTGCTTGGGTGGCTTGTGTGACCAAGCACCACACAAGCCACCACTTGGGGCATTAAAAGGCAAGCGTCACACAGATTAAGAAGAGAAACTATGAGCAAGAGATCACGTGATGGGCGTCAATGTATTTTCTTTTCTATTGCTCCATTTGACTGAAAAAGTAGAGTAGGGGCCTTTTAATTGGGTGTTTGCAAAGAGTAGGTGAAAGGAGAGGCATTTTTTCAAACCTTAAACTTATTTTGTAGGTGGCGTTGGAAACTTTGTCACCAGAACAGCTGATCGAGCTCATCTTCGAGATCAAACAACTCTCTTCGTACAAAACCAAGGATGTCCCCACTTTAGAGCTCAACTCTCTGACCAAGTTTAACTTACAAGATCAAGAAGACTATGCAGACCCCAACCAAGACTTCAAAGGTGCTCAAGCTTCTCATTTTCTCATTGGATTTGCCAAAGCTAATGTGCAATGGTGGCTCCAAAACCACGGTATGTGACCTCCCTCTTTTTGCTACTGGTTCGTGAAGGAAAAATTATATATTTAAACTAAGAAGGAGATTAGACGTACCTGGACGAATCCATGTTCGGATCCGGGTCAAAGCTCCAATACTCCATACTTGTGCCCACACAATTATTAGACTACTAGAGCCTAATTGTGATTTGCACAGCAGATCACCAGAACCAGAAAGATGGTAGGAGAGAAGGGAATTGCCAGAAAACTCAATGGCGGGGCAAGTTGCAATTGAGGAGGCACACCCTATTTATAGTGGTTTATGGAGGCCACTAATTAGGAAACGTGTGCACTCCTTCTTGCCCTCCAAGACAGGAATTAATTATCTCTCAATTAATTCCCTAATTATGGTGATTTGTTTCTCTTTTAACAAATCCATAATTATTGCTAAATATTCCCAAATCTGCATCTTATGCTGATTTTATTCTTATTTGATTAGGCTACTTATTTCCTAATCAAATAGTCCGCCCATCAAGGGCGGACCTGGACCCAAAGTCCAACATCTCCCACTCGCACTTGATGGGCCTCCCATCGTGCGTGCGTTACTCTTTCTTGTTTCATACTTGGCGTCTGCCGTGACTGCGTGGGCAAAAACGTCTTTCAGATTTGGTGCTTGCGATACTAGAAATCCTTTATATCGGACCAGCATCCAAGGACACCCTTTATATATAACCGTAAGTTATATGTTCATTGCCTCATATGCCCCAGATTCTCCCATACATATTACTCATGGCATATCTAATCCCTCTCAAGTTAATATGTTGGTTAACTCAGATTGCCTTCCACGTACATAGTATCCGCACTTACTAGCTACACATAGAGCTAGTAAGGGGTCGACCACAGATACTAGTACATCTTATGTATCTAGGGGTAAATCTTCCTTTTTGACTAAACATCAATCCATCTTGACTTGGTCGCTTTCCTAGTTTTCACTCGTCTAACCGAATCGAGTGTGATCATGGAGCTTCAGCTAAAGTAGCTGTCACCAAACCAAGCTTTCATGATGCCGCCTAAGTCTTAAGGGCATCGTGGAAGTATTCTTCCTTCTTGGGACTCACACTGTGGTGAACTAGGGATCTTTCACCCACATCCCGTGTTGCAGTTTAACTCTCAAGCACATGCAGTATGAATTGCATGCTACGGTGAATAGTTTGAGGTGTACGTCGATTTCTTTATCTTTCACCGTACAGACATTAGTTCCAAAATGTACTCAACATTCGAACCAGAACTTCCTTTTTCACAATATCTCTTTTGTGAAAAAGAGTTCTTTGCCTGGCTACAGGTCTATATTCATGCTTCGATCCATTTTCTGTGTATATGCACACATGTAGATCTCATCTCAGTCTAACTGAGGCGACTCAAACGCAAAGATTCTTCTCAACCATCTCATGGTGATCATTTGCTCGTCTTACCTTCCCATGCCCCTGCAAAACATGGGAAGACGGTTGTTCGTGTGAGTGAACCAACCTCTTTTGACCTGTACGACATACAAAGCTGTATACCTTTATGTATTTACTCATAACATACATACCATTTCTTTTATCTTTATATAAAAGAAGTTCACGACCTTATATTTTATTTGCGCCCCTAGATTTTCATTAACTCAAAGAAAATCAAGCTATGGGCTCAATAAGGGGATCTACCAACATCTTGTCAGTAGAAGGTCATTGAACTATCGCTTTCCCTCTTTGAAAGCATATCTCTCATAGAGATGTATCAAAAGGTATGTTTCGCCTTGCTGTGATACTTAGGATCCTCATCATAAGATGTTATCGTTTGGATCCTTCTACCCACCATTCATTCCCAATCTCTCATAGGAATTACTTTAGCCATATGGCACTTTGAATGATGGCAGAACACGCCCTGCGTTCTATTTCCATGGATAACAGAAAAAAAATACTTTGTATATTTCCTTACTCCATCACCATTTGCCTAGGTCTTGTATTGGAGTATCCTTTCAAAGGAAAGTTGTTGTCTTGACAACTTAATCCATGGTTATTCTCATAACCCATTTCACAGCAGGACCAAAAACAACTTCCAAGTCTGACCAAAAAACATTTGATCTTATGTACACCAATGTGCACATTCATATTACCAACTATAGTCTCACATGGGACTCTATCCACCTTTCTTATGTTGGATTCCTCATAGGACATGTAACCTCTTTAGGTTTATGCCCTTGACTTCAGGGGTGTCCATGGGTTTGCACTTTGACATCCTAAGATGTCTAAGGATTACACTTATACATGTCTTAGGTGGAAAAGACTATATCTTTCTTGTGCAATCTCCGTTTATCTTGTCATTCAAGATATTTGTTCAACCCATGACTTTCTTAACTCAGAATTTAAGGATTCTCTGATCCTTTATTCCTTTGACTCCCTTGACACTTGTTTCATTTGTCACTTGACAAAGGATGACTTCACAAAGAATCATCACTAGACCATTTGGAACTTATGTAGTGTTCTTCGATTATTTCGAAGTTGGTGAGGCTTTCACCTTACGAAAACCTCATATACTACTATTTAGGTGATTGTTTCTACGAAGCCCTTAAGCTGTTTCAGTGTAGAGTTCATCATCCAGTTTCCAAAATTCCAAATTGGAAGGTGGTCTTTACATCATCTTGATGCAATTTTCAAGACTAAGCTTGTTGTCATAGCCAAAGTTCAGAGTTAAAACACACAATGAACAACTTTCCATTGTATTACCCCTTAGCCACTAAATGTTTTAGGTTTTATATGCCCTCAACAGATTTGAGAATCTACTTGTTCCCAATCGCCTCTTGGTTAGGCTATAAATTGCCTAAAACATATACTTGGCTCAATGAGAATCCAAATCCTCCTGCATGACACTTTGCAATTCATCTTAGCAAGTCCTTCTAGTGTCTTTCAGAAACTTATAGGTACTTATCATCACCTTATAGATGATGAAGAGAGCATTCAATCCATTTAGGGAATCTATCCCTTATAGTCATTCACTAGATGACAATTTTTCTCCGAGGTGGATTTCATAGGATTCTTTTCCTATGTATGAGTGAGGTAATTCTCTCGTAACTTACCTCTTACCTCTTTCATTGTGAAAATGGTCTCAATCCTCCCACTCGGATCAGTGAACTTAGGAACACCTGGTTATTCCTTATCACTTGTGAACCTCTTAAAGAGATTTATTGTGATTAATGCTCATTTCCTGCTAGGAAATCTTGGTTTTATGAACGTTGTGTCCCACAGTTTTCTCTCAGTCACTGAACTGCCATCATTTTCACTAATGAAGACGTGTCATGTCAAATTCTCATATCATCTCACAAAGAGATACCTTGTATACCTTAGCCCTAATCTTCCTTACTCATAGGAAGAAGTGTGAATATAAAGTTAATGACCCTTATGGTCTTAACGAACTTGGCCCTGGTCTAAGGCCTATCCACGATTCATAGGGTAAGGTCGTGACTGACATAGAAGGCATTTGGTTAAGTGTGAATATAATAGCTATGAGTCCACCTACCAACATATGGCTGATAGCCTCATTGGTGCCATTATGTTCACAACCAAATCAAAGGAGAGGTCTAACTCTCTATTTCAACAACTCTATTATGTTGAAGGGTTCTAGGTATTGATAGTTGCCTAACAATGCCTTTCTTGTACACAAAGCAGCTTGAACTAATCACATGGGTGTCTCTAACCCTTGTTAGTTCAAAAAAGGTCTTTACCTTTTAGTTTAATTGATTCCTGACTAGTTCAGCTATTTTCTAACAGCTTCACACTTACTAAAAATCAAGTAAACATTACTGTATTTCGAGTAAACGTCCATAACGTCAACGAAACACCAAGCTGTCTGTGTTTTGCCCTCACGTTCATTAGTTCACCAACGTCATAATTTGCCAATTGCAGTGGATATCCTCAAAAACGTTTCTTTGTCTTTCTTGCCAGGTAGAATAAGTTTTCAACTTATTCATAAGGGTATTAACCCTTTAGTACACGTCGTTTAGCAAATACTCTTTTGCTAGTTTGATCATTCTCTTTGATCAAGGTGTACATGTGGTAAGAAAATGGAATCTTTTATCCCTAGAAAAGAAACATCAAAATCCAACCAAGGATTTGAGAATCATAGTCCCATCGATCCTTAACTAAAGAGATAGCAAAGATGTGATTCTGTCAGTTGCAATTGCATGGAGTGAATCAGGGTGGTTTTGCTATGCAGAGTTAACGTGCAAGTTTCAATCCCTTGATTCTATCTCTTTATTGCTTTGCTTTTGACATGAAGCCATATGCTTCTGTGAAACATCCACAACTTAAGTGGTTTGCTACTTTTACAACCCTTAAGGATTATGAATGTAGCTTTTCATCTTTGTAGAAACCATTTGACCTTCTCTAGATCAAGTTTTCCTCATAGGTTCCTTGCCCTTAGGCATGGAGGATGAATCCTCCCACTCTTTAGCTAAGTTCGTCTGACTAATGGATCTTGAATCCTTCAGTCTTTCACATTCAAGTTCAATGTGGTGAATCACATTGCTGAAGGTTACAATATGCATATCCAAGGCAATCTTTACTTTCGTATACGTCCACTCAATGGAAGACATGGCTCACTCCCACTCACTGGGAGACATAGCTTCCTCCCACTCATTGGGAGATGTCTTATCACAACATACAATTGCTGTTTGTTAGAAAGAACTTGGCATTTAGTTTGTCTCAACTTCTTAGTTTGACATATGCCTCAAGTGTTGCCTAAACAACATGTTAGGACTTAGTACACTATGTTAAAACTTAACTTAGTTTTAACTTTATGGAAGAAGATCACTTATTTCACTATCTTCCAACACTATCCACATGGCTTGGATAAGGTTACATTGCTCAAACCAACATACGTTTAAGCAATATTGTTCTTTCTATACTTGATAGCATAAACCTTTTGTATCCTTCAGTTGCTTCAGCCTCTAAATGCTGAAGACTAGTTGGTAGGATGTCCCTGACATCTCATTCTTCTTGAATGAAAAGAGATTTGAGAGTTTCTAACTCCACAGATATCTCTATTGAGCTTGTCTTCATAAGCTCAGTCAAATAGACTTGGTCACAATTGGTCACTCAGACGATTATGGTATACAAATCTTAGTTGTTCAAATAAGACAAAAGATAATTAGATAATAAGTTCACTAGTTTCATGTTCAGGAGACAACTATGTTGACTCCCATCCCAATCATACTAATTAGCCCATCACCCTTTTAACCACAGTCTTCATTTGAACACTTTCCCCTTTGGATTTCTAGACGTATTCCAGAAAACTCCCACTCAATCATAGAGCAGTTATATTAACAAGATAATAACACAATATCATCTAACTAACATGAATGTTCAAGAAAACAAGAAGAGAATATACCGAATTCAATTCCAAAAAACAAACAGAGAATTTAATCTTAAATTCAATGGAAAAACAAGAACATTCAAAAGTTTAAGCCTCATATCATTGTCTCTTAACTAGGTTCTCCTTCTCATAGGCCCTTCTGACCATATTAACTCATGTAGCATCTAGCTACAATGTCCAGCTCCTCTTTGCCATGTCTACATCCACTCATTTGGATGTATTTGCAGCATACCTCCCACTTGATGAGATGAGTCTCACATCTCTATCTGTCTTGTCCTTTGTCACAACATATGTGATAAAAGATTGACTTTTAGAAGTCATTGCTTCAATCCAAGTGGATCAATGTGGTTAGAAGCATGGGAAGACTTATTATTATTCAATAATCATTAAATAATTTTAAGTTGCTGCAATTTTTCAGGTTTTTATCTCTAAGAGTTTGAGTCAAGGTTGGATAGGATTTTATATTCAAAAACTCATTTGAATAATCCCTTACTTTTAAAGAATATTTCAGTATTTAACCTTATGTTGCAACTGAAAAAACTCTTAAAAACAAGCCAACATGTCCTAAAAAATAATAGAACCAACATTGATGCAATTCCAACGTTTTTGGGAATCTCTAAGTGCACAAAAGCACCTTTTTGACTCAAATCATATCCAAACGTGCTTCAAATATATGCAAATTATATATCAAATTGAAGCTCTCGAATTTAGGGATTTTTAGGAACCAACCACGTCTCAATTGAAGGCCCCACGCGCTCTCACGCGCCCCTAGAAGGTGTCTGGATGGGAAAATCCTGAAAAATTGGAAAAATTCCAGCGTTGGCCACTCTCGGTGGAGGCGCGTGACTCACACGCGCCGCCTTGCGGCCGTCTTTCGGCGACACGCGCCGGCTGCCAAGAATCCACGTGCCGTCCTCTCTCCGACGGTGCTTGCCACGTGTCAAACGGGGACCCCAGTGGGCCCCACGCGCCAGGTGCCTCTTTTTTTTTTTTGGTCAACAGTCAACGGATGACTGTTGACCGGTCAACATTGACCGTTGACCAGTCAACATTGACTGGTCAACCGTGACCAGTCACCGCTGACGTGGCGCTGACGTGTCTCGGTCAACGTGGCTGGTCAACGGATGGCGTGGCCTCGTTGACCGAGTCTGACGTGGCATTTGGCGCTGACGTGGCGTCCTCTCATTGGCGCCACGTGTCATAGGTTGACCGATGACGTGGCGTTGACTGCCACGTCATCGTCTTCAACCTCCAGCCGGGTCAAACCAACCCGGTTGGAGCTCCGACGGGTCATCGCGACCCGCCAACTTCGGGAGGCCATATCTCCCTCGTTTTAGCTCCGTTTTTCGCGTTCTTGGTGTCGTTGGAATCGTAGTTCAGCGAACTATAAATCCATGGCATTTATTTGATCTTAAAACCTCTGTTTCATTGATCAAATCGTGAGTGAAGATGCGGCGGCGACTAACGACCCGCGAACTTCTTTCCTTTGTTTCTCCCTCATCCGGACTCCGTTTGACGCGTTCTAAGCATCGTTGGAATCGTCTCTTCGATATCTACACATCCATATCCTTACTTTGGGCAAAAACACCGAGTTTCAAACACCCAATTTATCTCGACGTTGTCGGCGCGACGTAAAAACGGATCGGATGTGTGTCTCTATGTATCTCAGAAGCTTTCCTAACCTTTGAGAGTTAAAAGTCTCTTGTTTTTGGTTCCACATAGGTTCCAAAAACGCAACTTTAAGAAATCGAAGAAGAGAGGAGAAGGTGAAGGAATTTTGTGCCATAATATATACATATATACATGCGCATATGTATATAATAGTTAGAGGAGCAGAGAACGCATTCAACGAATATATATATCATGTCTGGAGCTGTAAAATTTGCAGAAGCAATATGTATATATTTTCACGTTTTTGGTAGCATACAGACAGACACGCATATATATATATGGAGGCAGAGACATATGCATAGAACATGAGTGAAACGAGACTTAAGAATTCTTACAGAGCCAAACGTTGTATACATACAATGCCAGACATATATTATTTTATCATATAAGCTCATATATATATGATTGCACAGCAGAAATAAAAAAAAAATTGAGATATAAACAAAATTATATCATACTATTATTCACATAGAATAAATCACAGCCTCAAGGATCAAATGGCTCTGATACCAATGAAGGAAAAATTATATATTTAAACTAAGAAGGAGATTAGACGTACCTGGACGAATCCATGTTCGGATCCGGGTCAAAGCTCCAATACTCCATACTTGTGCCCACACAATTATTAGACTACTAGAGCCTAGTTGTGATTTGCACAGCAGATCACCAGAACCAGAAAGATGGTAGGAGAGAAGGGAATTGCCAGAAAACTCAATGGCGGGGCAAGTTGCAATTGAGGAGGCACACCCTATTTATAGTGGTTTATGGAGGCCACTAATTAGGAAACGTGTGCACTCCTTCTTGCCCTCCAAGACAGGAATTAATTATCTCTCAATTAATTCCCTAATTATGGTGATTTGTTTCTCTTTTAACAAATCCATAATTATTGCTAAATATTCCCAAATCTGCATCTTATGCTGATTTTATTCTTATTTGATTAGGCTACTTATTTCCTAATCAAATAGTCCGGCCCATCAAGGGCGGACCTGGACCCAAAGTCCAACAGTTCGAATAAAGTTGTTTGGAGATAAGAAGACCTTAATTAACCTATCATCCAAAAAAGAAAAAGATCTTAACTTTCCCATGTGTTTGAATAAAGATGTCTTGTGGTTACTTAATTGTGCAAAACAAAGTACTACAATGACTGTTACTACGTTTAATTTTTTTGGAGGATCCCTTGATATCTACCTGCCTATACTTGTCAAATATATTGTGAAACGGAAGAAAACAGCAAAAGAACCTCCAAATGAAGGCCGTCATATGCGACTTGTTAAAGTAATATAAATGTTTATGTATCATTTGGAGTTAATAAATTAAAATGCTTGTGACAGGTGAGCAATTTTTTTTAAAAAAAATCACTTCCTATGGCTCTTCTTCAAGGAAACGCCACAAGAAGTCTGAACTTCGTGTGGCACTTCCTCAAGAAAGCGCCATAAGAAGTCCCCCTTCCTGTAGCCCTTCCTTCATAAAGTGTCACAGGAGGGGCATTTTTTTTTAAAAAAAAAAATCAAGCTGTGGCACTTTCTTTTAGTAACGTCTTGATATGTGATCCTTCCTAAGCGCCACAGCTTTATTTTTTTATAGCAGTGAAGGTG
Source organism: Inga oerstediana (assembly GCA_963210345.1). Taxonomy (NCBI): domain Eukaryota; kingdom Viridiplantae; phylum Streptophyta; class Magnoliopsida; order Fabales; family Fabaceae; genus Inga; species Inga oerstediana. The sequence goes on along the minus strand of OY723401.1, from coordinate 60,791,968 downwards.
CGAGTCAAAGAGCAGAGGGATAGAGGAGGGAAGAAGAGAAAGCCAGGGCATGTCGATAATGGTGGAGAAAATTTTGTTAAATGTTTCAACTTCTCTCTTTAGGAAAACAGGCATTAAAAGTGTGGGTAAAAATTTCAAAAATGACACTCCCTACTTTAACCTCTGTTTTTAAAAACCGGGTATTAATTAATGACGTTAATTCATTATTCTGTAGTAGTGGAATTTTAATTAAACAATAAATTGAATGTGTCAGTGGGTCTATGGCACGTCTTTTTAGTTACATGAATTTGGCCAACTTAGTATTAATGAACCAAGAGTGGACTAGTATTCGTCAAAACAATATTTTTGGATTAAGAATGGACTATAGTTTGGTAACAACAAACATCAATCCAGCTACTAAAGACACATATATTCCATAAGGATATATGAAAAGCATGTTTTTTAATTTTGTGGCGTAGATTTATACTTAATATTAAGATTAAAATTATTAATAAAATAATCCCGCACAAAATGTTAATGATTGCTGCGCATTGTGATAAGTTTCAATATTAGCAGAAGATATTTAGGAAGGAATCATGAAAACAAAGTAAAACAGTTTTGTACTATATCGAAAATTGAAGTTAGAAAGCGACAAAAGAGGGAAACAGACAAATTAAAAAAAGAATGCGTTGGATATATGTATATATACATATGTTCTTTAGTTTAGATTTATATATATCGAGAACTAGCAGCTCATATATAGGAGCTTAGGTTTAGAATTAGATCAATATCCATACTTTTGTTTCTGTAGATGTGATCAAGCATATCACCAAAGTCAGGACAAAAGAAAAGGGTTTAAGCCAAGTTGATGTCACATTCATAATTATAGTGACGTTTATTAAATAATTTAGTTTAATTTGGGTATTTGATTGACACTCCTGGCTTAGTTTGGATTAATTGGATGAATAAATAATTAATCTTTTTTTAAGATGGGTACAAAATTAGTAGTGATACAAAAATGAAACAAATGTAAAAAATTAAGTTTTTTCAGGTTAAAATATTAAGCTGTATATGATTTTTTTTTATTTTAATGTTTATGAGATATAGGAGGACCGATTCATTTGAAAGAAATTTTATTATAGGGTTAAACATTTTTGGAAATGTAAGAAAATACTCACAACAACATCATCAACAACAAACCTTATATACTTATTTTTGTGGATGATATTTGTACCATGCTCTCAAAATTAATATTATCTGGTTAATAAAAATGGGTAAAGCAAACGAATTTAATTTCTTAAAATAAAATTTATGTTCAAATGCGTGGACCTCTAAGGCTCTAATGGATTCAACAGTACGATTAGTAATGATTTTGATGGAATCAAATTTGACGATCAGCTAGATTGTCAATGCTTCATTAAAGAGATCATATCTTTCGATTGGACTTGGAGAGACCCTCCACTAACAATTTTAGCCGCTTTTATCATAGGATTATAATGATGTTTAATAGAACATGTATCTTCCTTCTGATGGAAAAATGTTATGAGAAGAGTGTTATCCCTTTTTTTTATTTTTTTGCCTTCGAGATATCCTATATTTAAGAATTTTTAATACTTAAATTCGGAATAATTAGTGTTATTAATTAGTAATAATTGATGTTATGTATCCCAAAATTCACTATTATTAGGTAATAGAAAACGGTTAGACATACAAATCATACATCACTTTCACACCACAAATTGTAATCGAACCACACAAACAATATAATTTAACCATTAATTAATTATTTCACATTTAAGGTTGTCAAACTAGCGATCTTAAACAAACTCGTGACAGTTATATAAACTCGGATTGTAAACTCTTAAGAATTTACTTTTATCACTAACACTACAAAAAAACAGCAAATTACCCACGGAAATTACCCACGGAATTCCGTCTCTGAAATCAAATTACCCACGGATTAGGGACGAAAACGGAATTACCGACGGATCACCAACGGAATTTTTTCCGTCTCTAAAAAATCCGTGACAAATTGATTTACCGACGGAATTTTTATTCCGTCGGAAATTACCCACGGAAAAAATTCCGTCGGTAATTACCGACGTAAGTTACCTACGGAAAATTTTCCGTCGGTAATTACCCACGGAAAAAATTCCGTCGGCGATTACCCACGGAATTTACCCACGGAAAAATTCCGTGGGTAATGACCGACGGAATTTTTTCCGTGGGTAATCCGTCCGTAATTTAATATTATTTTTTTTTTAAAAAAGTCCACGTGGCAATCTTAAAAAAGGCTACATGGACATCACCGAAAGCCCCCCACCGCCCACCCCCACATCTGGCCCCGTCAGCCCCTGAGCAAGGGCCACGTGTCTCTGTGAGATAATTGTTGCATTTTGTGACGAAGGTGGGATTTGAACCTTGGACCTTTTGGTATGTGTTCTGATGCCTTTGCCAGTTGAGCTGCTTTAACCTTGTGTTATTTATTCACGTAATAATATATATAATGTAATAATTTAAAAACAAATATAATATTAAGATAAATATATATAATTAAATATATATATTTATATATAATTATATTTTTCATTTTTTATAATATAAAATTTTTTAATTTCTAATTTCGTTTAAATATTTAATATTAATATAAATATATACAAAATGACATATATACTTATAAATAATTATATATTTCGTTTTTTATAATATAAATTTAAATTTTATTAATTTCTTATTTCATTTAAATATTTAATATTAATATAAATATATATAATATTAAATATATATTTATATATAATTATATATTTTGTTTTTATGATATAAAGTTTAAAATATTTAATTTTTTTATTTCATTTAAAATTTTTATTATTAATATTATATATATTTAATATATTATATTAAATATTAATTTTATAATATTTAAATTTTTATTTGTTATATATTATTTTTATTTTTATTATTTTATATAAATTATTAAAATATGATAAAAAAATTATTAGTTTTACCGACGGATTACCCACGGAATTCCGTCGGTAATTTCTCATTCAAATTACCCACGGAATTCCGTGGGTAAGGCGTGAGTAATTACTGACGGAAAAAATTCCTTGGGTAAAAGTCAAATTTACCGACGGAATTTTGATTCCGTCGGATTACCCACGGAAAAAATTCCGTGGGTAATAACCGACAGAAATTACCCACGGAAAATTTTCCGTCGGTAATTACCCACGGAAAATTTTTCCGTGGGTAATTACCCACGCTTTACCCACGGAATTCCGTGGGTAATTTCTCATTCAAATTACCCACGGAATTCCGTGGGTAAAGCGTGGGTAATTACCCACGGAAAAAATTCCGTGGGTAATCCGTCGGTAATTACCCACGGAATTTTTTTCCGTCGGTAAATCGTAGGAAATTACCGACGGAAATAATTCCGTCGGTAATAACATGTTTTTTTGTAGTGTAATTAGGTATTTATAGTGCATACTTAAATAGTTAAAATATAAAAATGACAACAATTTGATTTAAATATATTTTAAATCTAAATAATTGAAATTAAATCCACCAACATTCATAATTTATCATACTTGGTTGGAAAATACCTTAGTCCACCCTTGGTGGATTAGGCTCAAACCTAATACGATTGGGGTCAAAGTATAAATAATATAAAAAACTTGAATAGATATATGTGATATTTTTCAATTATCATGAGTCCTATTATTTGACCGATAGAATATGACTCTACAAGTGGTATTGTTTCACCGATATAATATATCTCTCAATCAAAAGGATACGTTATTTCTCTAATGAAAGGATACGTTAGTAGAAAGGAAGAGATGCATAGAACACTATAAATAGGCACAAGGGATTCAGTTGTGAAGTACTTGAATATACTCTAATGTGAGAAGATGTGTCTCAATGGGCAATTTAAAGTTAGTGGGAATGAAATCACATGATTATCAATGTGTTGATGCAACAACTATTATCGGTAGCTATTAGAGGCATCATGAAAGATGAAGTGCAAACCACTTTAACAAGATTGTGCGTTTTATTTAATGCTATATGTAACAAAGTCATTGACACAAGATTGTCCCACTTAGATATGCATTTTCCTCCTTCATTTTTCGATATAATAGTGCATTTGATAGTTTATTTGGTAATGGAGGTAAGGCTCTCCGGTCCAGTTTACTTGAGATGAATGTACCCTTTCAAGCGATACATAAAGATCTTAAAAGGGTATTCTAAAAATCCTTATCGGCCAAAAGCCTCAATAGTTGAAAGATATATAGTTGAATAGGCTATGGAGTTTTGCAAAGATTATCTGTTAGGGAAAAAGGAACAATCTCGACATGAAGAGGGGAGAAGTAAGGGAACATGAGGATTGAAAGTGAAGAATATTCCTCGTGAAGAGGTGTTGCATGAACACTTGCATATCCTGAATAATATGGAAGAAGTTCAATCTTACATAGATGAACATAGAAAGACTTTGAAGAACAAGAATCCAAGGAAGAATAACATGCAGATTGCTATTGAGAAAAACAAGACATTCATAGAGTGGTTCGAGGAAAAGGTTTCGCATAAGACCAGTGTATCTAAGACAATCGAGTGGCTAGCTTGGGGGCTTTCGTTTCATGTCATTACTTAGACCGATTATGATATAAACTGCTATTCTTTCAATTCAAAAGAGCAAGATGACAGAAGTACCATGCTAAATAATGGGGTGATGGTAGAAACTGAAGCCATGCACTTTTTCAGTTTGAAAGACAAAAACCCCATATTAGCGACAATGGTCTATTATGGGGTTATAGAAGAAATATAGGAGATTACATGAAACAAGTTCAAAATTGCTTTATTCAAATGTAAGTGGGTTAACAATAATGCTGTGGTAATAGATCAACAATTTGGATTTGTCTCAGTTGATCTTTGAAGAGTTGGCTATAGAGATGAGCCCTTCATTCTAGCAAGCCAGGCGAAACAAGTGTTTTATGTCACAGATCCTATGAATAAGAAAATGTCCATTGTACTTCAAAGTAAAAAACAGAAGTATGGTGATCCGACCTTCAACTTTTAAAACACACCACCTTTCACAACAAATCCACCTAAAACAAATGAAGTAAAATTGGTAGATGATGAAGAATATATATGCTGTAAGAAATGATTATGGTGAAGGAATATGAAAAATAATATAAAGTAAAACTTTAACTTATAAAATAGAATTGTGTGCTCTTTGTTTTACTTATGCTTAATTTATTTTATTTTTATTGTAACTTATAAAATGGGACATGAACTAATAAAAACAAACACATGAAAAATACTTTTAATACAAAAGAGAGAAAAGCCTTATTAAAAAGAAGGTTAAAAGATTAACTTCTAGAAACTAATGTCTCTCGTTAGATCGAAGCGCCACCTTAGATCTTGACCTTAAGGACCATGAGCAATTTGGCGGGGAGGGAGGGGCCAGGGTGGGAAATTTTTTACTTCGATTTAAAAAAAAAAAAATTAGATGAATGGGGTTATAAAAATTGAATAAAGAGAATATTTAAGATAAAATAATAAAAAAGTTAATTAAAAATTTTTAATATTACTTCTCTAATTTTTTATTAGGAAAATTGGAAATAAATCTCCATTTACAACATTAATTGAGAATGGTATCAAGAAAAAAGTGAAGCCATGAGGTCCTTTAAATCCTATGTCCTATTTTTTAATTAATTTCTTAAGTGAGGATGTATCCCCAATTTTCTTATTCTTTAAATCCAACACATAATAATTTTCCCTCCGCTCTGCTCCCTCAAAATCCCTCGTGTCAAACATTTTAAATCAGAGGCTCTTCCACAATCGTTTCTCCAAAACTCATATCATGAGCCTTTTTAATAAATTTATATTTACATTTCTATTGAGAGCTGAAATCCTGACAGCTCTATATTACGGCACTTCCATCAATGTTTCATTAAGCCTCCTGCTAATCACAACCCCTTTATAATTAGTCCTCCCTGGTTGGACAGCTCTTAATAAAAATACCAATATAACAAGTCATTGATGAGCAAACCACACTTTAAATAGCTAAACATTATAATTGAACAATCCAAGACCTTATGTACTACTCTCTCAAAATAACCCTCTTAGATGTGGACCTCAACAAGCACTTAATTAGCAGAATCTAAGAACACTCTAACCTTCCTATATTGTTGATCCAGCAGAGCATAAAATCTTTTCCAATACCTATAATCACCTATGATCTTGGTCATGGGGATAGGAACAAAAACATGTGAATGAATACACGTAGAAACCCCGTAATGACACTCTTCACCGGAAATGGTAGGTAAACAACGAATCACTCTCCAAACTCACCACTGGTCACTTTTACTTTTCCCAATGTTAGGTTTCACCTTTTTGCCACTCAAAGCATTATTGTAGTTATCCCTTCTTTGCTTAGGTTTTTGTGCACGTGTCTTCTCCTCGTTGTCTCTATCCTTCGCACGTGCCTCCCCAGTCCATTTCTACCCATTACTATGCCCATTCCTTTTATATTCATCCTCGTCAATGTCATCATTCTTCTTCCTTCTTTCTGCCCCTTTATTTTTTTTTATTTTTTTTAAAAATATCTAAAGTTTGATGTTGTATACTGTCATGGAAAAGTAGACATGACAACTACGGAAATAAAAAATCGTTCGAGGTTATTTGAATATATATATATATATATATAAAAGATTATTGGAGGTGTCAATAAAAATAAAAATAAGACAAAATAATTTAAAGCCCTTTAAAAATATAAAGGGAAAAAATAAAGAGAACACTCAATAAAAACCTAGAACATAATATTTTTGTTTAATAATTTATTTAAAAATTATATCATTAATTGTGTGTGTGTGAAGATTATATCATTAATTTAGCATGCAGTTGAATCCACTTAGGATTCATGGTAAAAAAAAACAAATCATTTAGGATGATAAGACAATGTTATTTTAGTATTGTATATTTTATCATTGCGTCATACATTTTTGTCGTTATCTGCCACGTATTCTGTGGGCTCAACGTAAGTCTCCGAGCTGATCTTCTGGGTCCAGCTCTATATGTTCTTCCACGTGGATAAGCACCTCACCACATAAATACTCTTTTTTCTTATGTAAAAATAATTTGTGGATATCTATGATGTTAGGATTTTTAAATTACATCAGGGTCGGTTCTCTGCGCCGTACCAATCCTAAATATTAAAAAATATTTAATAACACCTTTCAATCTGTGCAATTAATAGGATTTTTCTTCTTCAATGAATTATATATTGTTTTTTAAAAAGAATTATATATATATGAGACAAAGTTAATTAACCTTTTACATTGAGATGAATCAAACCCTTCAACTAGTAACTCCTATATTTAAAATCGAATGAAATCTGTTTTATCAAAATCTGTATATTATATCTTGGCCAAAAAAAAAAAAGAATCTGTATATTATATAAATATAAATATAATTAATTAATTAATATATTTAGTTAGTAATAATTTTTTTTATATATACTGTTGTGAATTGCACAAATTCTTTTGTTTATTAAGAACAAATGAAAAAATTTGGAAAAAAAGAACAAATTTTGATTTACCCAAACTTAAGTAAATGCTTTTTACATATAATACAAAAATATCTAAAGGGGACGAGAGATAAGAAAAAAATATCCTTTTCATTTTGTAGGTGAAGTTACGTTGTAGAGGAGAAAAGAAAACGACGTTTGATAGATGGATTTGATGAGACGTGAACATTAATCTCACGTAATAATCCATTCTAATTAAACATTAATATTAATTTAATTAATGAATATTAAAGAGAAGCACAAAGCCACAAAGCAAATCAATAAATAATTTAGTATACATTATTCTCGGCCTCTCACATGCATCGACAATATTAAATTACTAACACAGGTATGCGTTGGATTCTTGGATTCTACTATACTCTTCTCTAATATATTATTCATTATTAATAATTAAAAAAACACACACAAACACACATACACAAATACATCAATAAGCATATGTTTGTGTCCCTAACCGAAGTTTTCTTTTTCTTTTTCATAATTTACAGAAAACTGGCTCCTGCGATTATTCTTTTTTATTATTCTCTTAGGTCTAAATAGAAAATAAGGTTTTAAATTTTGGTTATATTCAAAAGTGGCTAGTCAACCATATGATACACGAGCCAAAATAATTGCTTTAAATGGAAACTCTAGGGTTTTGAAACATGCACAATTGCACATCACCAATGTGAACACGACATGGTGCGCATACAAATCACAACCAACAACACAACAAAAACGGAAATCATGATTAATTAAGACAATCAACTCAAGAGATTTGGCACTTTCTCTCTACTTAATTTTGATTAATATTATAATAATATTTTTAATGTAATATAAAATTTCAACCATTAAAAGTCAATCTAATAATGAAAAAAGATATTCATTTCTCATTATAAACAATTTATAATAGGTAGTTAAAATTATATATATTCATTGTGAAATGAATATACAAATAGACATATTTTCATGCTTTGAGTCATGATGAGAAAGCAAGCTAGACAGAGATACATAATGTAAGTGCTAAAAAACAAATACGGTTTCTGATCCATTAAAGTCTATGTTTATGATGACATTTAATAACGTGTTTGAGATAGTGGTGTGTCGCTAGTTATATACTACCTCCGATCCTTACACTATAAGCTATGTCCTATATTTAGGATCGGATGGAGTATTTTACAAGTAAAATGAGTTTTAGGCTGACAAAATCTCATATTCATGTGGAAATCTAAGCTTTAGGCTGGTAAGATGCCATTTCAAATTCACAAGGAAATCACCTCAAACTACATTTATACCAAAAAAGAGAAAATCTTTTTTACACCATATAATATTATTCCCAAAACAATAGAAATCTATCTCCAAGAGATTAAGAAGACGCCATCTCATTTTGACATAGAAATCTAAGCTTTAGGCTGGCAAGACGTCATCTCAGATTCAAGAGGAAATCACGCCCAAACCACGTTTATAACTAAAAAAAAAGGAAAATCTTGTTACGCCGTAACATTATTATGAACACATTAACATCTATCTCCAAGAGATTAAGAAGAAACTATTTATGATTTAAATATAACTAAGCAAATTAAGTGTATGTGTGTAACTTTTGATTTAATCTTCCCAGAGAAAAAGTTTTCAACTCAAAACTTTACCTAGAGTTTCAAAATTGATCAACTCAAAAATTGAAGACGCTTTTGAAAGAAATGAGCAAAATATTCATTTTAAAATGTTACATTCAAAACTTATCTTTTTGACGAGTTGAAATTTATCTACATTAATCAATACAGCTGCCTTCTTCAATTCCTAGCTAGAAACAAAAAACACAGAATCATTCAAAATGCTTTGACTGATCCTCTCAATGTTCTAAGCTTAGGAACAAAAAAAGGCACAAGGAATTGGATGTCCTAGGGAATTTTAACTACCCACTATACCAGTGACTTGTTTGGTGTTAGTATGCAAAGGAAAATAAAATTCATATCAAGTTCACAAAAAGGTGATAAATTAGATATTTTAGTTTTGTTGGACTTTGGGTCCAAGTCCGCTCTTGATGGGCCGGACTATTTGATTAGGAAATAAATAGCCTAATTAAATAAGAATAAAATCAGCATAAAATGCAGATTGGGGAATAATTCAGTAATAATTATGGATTTGTTAATTAAGGAACAAATCGCCATAATTAGGGAATTAATTGAGAAGAATTAATTGAGAATCAATTAATTGCTGTCTTGGAGGGTAAGAAGGAATGCACACGTTTTCTAATTAGTGGTCTCCATAAACCACTATAAATAGGGGGCACCTCCTCAATTGCAATTCACCCCACCATTAAGATTTCTGACAATTCTCTTCTCTCCTACCATCTTTCTAGTTCTGGTGATCTGCTGTGCAAATCACAATTAGGCTCTAGTAGTCTAATAATTGTGTGGGCACAAGTATAGAGTATTGAAGCTTTGACCCGGATCCGAACATGGATTCGCCCAGGTACGCCTAATCTCCTTTTTTAGTTAAATTTCTCTTACAAGTTTACATGTACAATGTATTTAATAATTTATTATATTCTTGTATATTTTATTGGATGATCTATACCTTTAATTATATAGTAAAAAATAAATATTTGATCTACTATCCATGCTTTATCCTCTTTTTATGCTCAATATTTTTATCAAAAAGATATATCAAAGTGTCATAAGTTGAGTTATTTTTGGGGAAAATTTTATTGCACCCACTTTGTAGCAAATTATTCTCAAACAGTTTTCAAAACTTTCTGAAACTTCACCGCACTCTCTAAAACTAAATTGAAAATAAAATTTTTCAGTGAAAAAACAATTGTGCCATTACTTTATAAGTCAAATATAATTGTTTACAAACACATGTGGGAATTTGCTAGTAAAAAATGCTTATTTATAAGATAAATAAGTGAAATTACAAGATCATTTTAGCCATAATATACAAGACAATGAGTATATTCACAAGAATATATGTTATTTACAACACATACAGGAATTTATAAGTCAAATATGTATATTTATAAGATACGTGGGAATTTACAGAACTGTCTTAGTTATATATAAGACAAGGGCATAAATAAATATCTGTTCAGCCAAAAAACTTAATTTCAATTTAGCCCTGGTTGCAGTAAAGTTTCATAAAGTTTTGAGGGCTAATTGAGAATAATTTACTATAGAGGCAGTGCAGTGAAATTTTCCCTTATTTTTATTGGATATTTGGTTCACCTTTTTGTGAGAAAATAACACATTCTTTTATTTTTTCCGATGAAAGAAAATAACTCGCCAAGCTCTTTTTATATGGTATCATGTATAATAGAATTATCGGATCAATTAATAATAATAAGGATCCAATTTAAGTAAAATAAATTATAAGAACTGGATTCAAAATCGCGATAAATTGTAAGGACATGCAAATTAATTATTTTAGCTAGAATATGTGACGTGTTTTCATGCGGCAAGATTGTGATAAAACCAGTGAAACACTAACATATATGGTTAAAAGAATGGAACTGCAGAAAGGAAAAGGGTCGTCATCGTGATCCTCATGGTCCTCATCGTTATAATTTATTACATAACAATTAAAAAATAGAAAAAGAAGAGGGTAATTAAGAAAAATTAAGTAGGGGATGCAATCCGTTATTATTATTATTATAGTTAAAAAAAGGGGTTAGGGGCAATTTTATCCAGAAAGTTTTTCAGAGTGCAATTTTGCCTAAAAGTTTTACAACAGGAACAATTTTTCTCTTACCGTTATCTCAACTAATTTTGATCGTTAGTTAACCAAATATACTGAGCTAGTAGTCCACATATCATTTATGTCATTTTTGCTATGATACAAATTTACTCCGAAAGTTCATGAGTCATCTATTTCATTTTTTTAAAAGTTAGATTTAAAACTTTCAAAGCAAATTTACACTTTAACAAAAATGACATTGATAACATATAGAGTGTCAAATCAACATATCTAAATAATTAATGATCAAAATTAACTAAGATAATGGCTATGATAAAATTATTCCCGTTTTAAAATTTTTAGGATAAAATTGTCCCCCAAAAATTTTAAAATAAAATTAATCGTTGATGAAAACTTTCACAATAAAATTAGGGGAAAATTCCAAAAAACTACATTGGAAATAGCAAAAGGACAATTCAGTACATTGAAATTGCAAAATGACAGATCAGGCTGTGTCAGACGAAAAGAGGAATTTGGCATTTTGAAATTTCGGCCAAATTACGAAAATGCCCTTCAGCCCTCAGTCGGAATAACAACATAGGAGTTGTTAATGGCGAATCCGGAGATGTTAATGGCGAGATCGATGGTGTTATTGGCCCTGAAATTTGTTAAGTGCGAAAAAAGAAAATGGAGTTGTTAATATCGAATCCGGAGTTGTTAATGGCAAGATCGGTGGTGTTATTCGCCCTGAAACTTGTGAATTGTAAAAGAAGAATTGAAGTTGTTAATAACGAATCCGGAGGTGTTAATTCCGAGGATCATGTTGTTATTCTGAAGTGCTGAAGGGCATTTTCGTAATTTGGCCGAAATTTCAAAATGCCAGATTCCTCTTTTCGTCTGACACAGCCTGATCTGTCATTTTGCAATTTCAATGTACTGAATTGTCCTTTTGCTATTTCCAATGTAGTTTTTTAGAATTTTCCCTAAAATTAGCCTTAATCCTTGAAAGAAATCTGTGGCCGTAAAGCCGCACTCAGACCACTTGGTAAAAACCGAATGCTTTCACCATAGAATGAGTAAACGTCTCACTAGACCCTTCAAACTTTAATGGCTGCTTTGTCCTTTCCTCTGTTTCAACAGCTTTGTATAATAAATAATACATAATAAATACGGCTACAACTGAAACCTGCATCAACTTGCAAAGTTTAAGGAATACCAGATGTTTCTTAAAATCAATAATTTTTATAACAATGAGAATATTTTGTTTGAGTTTTGCACGAGATCAAAATAAAAAATTAATACCATGTATTTAACTAAAAAGCGAAAAAAAAAAAAACCAAAAGAAAAAAAGAAGAAGAAATTCTCCTGTATGATCGATCAGCCCGAACCAGATGGAGGAGGAGGAGGGTAGCCACCGGTATCTGACCAAGTTGGTGGCGGAAAGTCTGAACCACCGCCGATGTTTCCGCCGCTGCCGCTGCGCGCTGTGTTTCCTGGTGGTGGTCGGTAGTAGCCTCCTTGCTGGCTAGAAAACAGGGGATATGAAGCAGAGGATAGCTGGCTCGATGGTGAGAATGCTGTTGGTGAAGAAGATGAAGACAGAGGTGAAGATGCCAATAACAAAGAAGACGATTGAAGAGCAGCCAATTGTGAATTATAGAGCCATTGTTGCAATAAATGTGAACTCTGTTGTTGCTGTTGCTGATGTTGTTGCTGCTGCTGCTGATGGAAATCATCGGAGCTTTGAAGCAGTTGAGAGTATTCCCAGTAGTCTCTGATCAAGTCCGATGGCGTCTGAAAAGATGGTGACTGCAAGAACGGTGGCTGCTGCGGAGGAGGTGGGGGTAGAGGAGGAGGAAGATTAGGAGTATGTTGCTGAAAATGAGTGGCTGGGTCATCGATTACGGTGAGGCTAGTGGCCGGAAAGTGTTGAACAGGGGGCACAGCTCTGACATTTTCAGGGAAATTTAGTTTGGCTCTGTTACCTCGGAATCTCAATGCGGCATCGTCGTAAGCTTTGGCGGCCGCCTCCGCCGTGTCGAATGTTCCAAGCCAGACTCTGGCCGCCTTGTGAGGATCACGAATTTCTGCTGCCCATTTCCCCCACGGCCTCTGCCTCACTCCTCTGTACCTCCTCCTCCTCTCTCCGCTTTCCTCAGCCGTAATTGCCACCGTCTCGGCCACCGCACTGGCGGCAACACTCGGTCCCTCCTCTGCCACTGAAAATGGATAAAACACAAATTCCTAAATGTTCAAATGCGATTTCAAAATTCTTTTTCAGTCATAGTGTTCTTGATTTGAGAATAATGTGATGTGGAAGGAATTGCACCTGAAGATGATTGTCCCTGAGAAGGAACTCTGAATTCTGAGAAAGATCCATAGACAGAGCTGTGTTGGTCACGTGCTCGTTTGTGGCCAGCCCCGGAGACTGTAGAACCAGAGGCAGAGCTCAAAACAGAGCCTGAAGCAGAGGATAAAGAAGAAGAAGAAGAAGACGACGACAAGTATGGCGACAAAAAAGAAGAAGGAGGCGAAGGCTGGCCAAGAGATGACGTCACGGTGAGACCCTGACCACCAGATCCAGATACCACATGCGTCAGCGCCGAAACCATCGCCGTCAACTCACCTTCTCTGTTACTGCTGTATCCAGAAAACACACCTTCGTCGACGTCCTCCTCCTCACCAGCCGCGGCCGCCACCGCCGCAGTTGGGTTCAGTGCTTCTTCCTCATCTGCGGCGCCGTCATGGCCCGCGAATCTAGCGAACTCGCCTGACCCCCGTTGGTGCGCCACCGTTAGTTAAATCATGCAAGTGAAATATCCCTCTGTTCTTTTTCAGATCAGAAAACAAACCCAGAGAAAAAACAAGATCAAGCCCAGAATTTCTCTGGTCCTTTTCTGGAGAGCCGTTGACAACGACGCTTATATATATATGTATACACGCTTATATATACACGAGGAAGGAGAATTCAAGCACGAGTTTGCGCCTCCGTTAAAATAGTACTGTCTTGAGTTGACACAAGCCATCCATCATCCACTATGCAAAACACCAACTTCACTAAAATTCTCCATTAATATTCTTCCTTTTTCTTTTCTCGGGAATTTTATTTTCCGGGATAATAAATATATAAATAAATATAATAAATATGGGGCAGTGCCGCCTGTTGGGATTTTGGGCTTTCACGTTCACACTAGAAGACGGCTTTTGACTCTGAAATTAAAAACTGAAGATGGTAAAACAAAGTTTTGAAGGTCTCTGAAGAATTTTATTAGAGAGAGAGAAAAGAAGGATAGAGAAAACAGGGTGATCATCTTTGAATTGAGTTTTGCTTTTGTTTTTATACTTTGAATACCGACAAGGCGATGTTTACCGGTGATGATTTTGGGATTTGGGGCTTTAGATGTACGTCCTTCTGCCGCATCCTCTGTTATCTTCTTATTTTAAGGGTATTTTTAAATATATTTTTTATAAAAAAAAAAAGGAAAAAATACAATTTTTTAAAAATATATTTAAAAAATTATAATAAATTGAAAACATATCTATTTTTTATTTATAAGATATCAAAATTTTACTTATTTCATAAAAAATCTAATGATGTAAAAAACCATAAAAAATATATTTTAGAAGGCCTCTAAAATAAGGGGACAATAGAGAGTGCAGTAGGGGACGCACATCTGAAGACCCAAATCCGATGATTTGGGTTAATCTTACAAGCATAACTAGGATTAACTCATAATTAATTTGATTAATTACCTAAAGAAGGCTAACTGTGGGAAAAAACAAGATAAAATATTAGGGGAGGGTTTTAAGGGAAGAGAGAGGAAAATTTCAAACAATTTCCCCTCCCTCCCTCTGTTTTTTGTCCTATCAATCAAAGGGAGAGGTTTTCTCTCAAATCAAACAGACCCTAAGGAAGGGTCAAGTTGCATCTGGAAATATAGTATGGATTAACTTGGGGGATAGAATAAAAAGATATAAAGGCACGAACGCAAAGGAGGTAACAACTAATGTGTACGATTGGCCAAAAAAAAACAACTAATGTGTACGTGGTGGATTAGGTTCACGCATGTCTTTTATTTGTTTATTTATTTGTTATTATTATTTTTTGTTTTTGATGATATATAAATAAAATGGTTGGAATTACAAAGGAATCCTTGTCCTAGCTTTATTGGTCACCGGGATCCTCATTTTTTTCCAGCTACCCTACCAGACATGTTGCCTTTGCCCTTTGCCATAATAATACTTTTTGGTAACTTGCGGAGGTTAAAAAATTAGTTAAATTAATTATTTTTTTTGAAAATGTGTGCTTGCCTTTTAGAATACTTTTTTAACCATTTGCACTTGAAATCATTCTTTATTATAAATTTTTTTTAATAAGGATAATTTAGAGAATAAATAATAAATTTAGGATATAAAATAAATTAACGCTTTACATTATAATCAAAGCAAATTCTCCACTAACACCTACATTTAGAGCTGGTTTATAATATTAGATTTCTGTGATTCATTTTTTTCCCAAATTTGTAATATTCATGTTTTAATTTACTTAAAAATGACCACACAATCTTTGCCACCTATTAGATTAGGTGGTAAAAATGAGGTGAAATGTGGATAGAGATTTAGAGTGGGAACCCTATGCATATAAAAAGAATTCTTGATTAGCTCGATCACAGGCATTAGGGTTAAGACATGTTTTCAAACTCAAAAAGTACTTATAAAAATACTAACATATATATCACCCACTAATAAAATCCTCATATTGGCAATTGGATTTGAGCTCACAACCTAATTAATTATGAATCAATTCTTTACCAACTAGATTAGTTTTTATGAGCGAATATACAATTTTAGTTTTAATATAATTATCATGTAAAAACGGTCATTCACACTATTTATCTTATTGATACACTATATAAGGTATACATTAATATACGAATTTTTGTCTCTCAAAGCATTATGAAAAATATGAAATTCCAAATCGATATGTCCGTACGTGTGTGTAGGAATGAATTCGGTGATAATCATATTATGAATAATTAGCCATTGAAGCAACTAGTATTTGCTGACAATTATTTTGTCGTAAAATATGAATGGGAATGCAAGTTGCCCAAGTGCAGATATAAACACTCAAATTTACCAAAGAACTGATGCAGACATGTGTGAGTATATACATAATTAACCTAACGTGTTTCCTTCTTTTGATATAACTATTTATGATTCGGTGTTATCATATTAAATTTGAGCATAATCAAATTTATTCTAGTCAATTTATCGGTAATTGGTATAATTGGCTAATTCTTTTTTTTTTATATATATATATTATCATCTGGTATCTGGTTTGAGATTCATAGTTGCCCCTCCCAACACAAGTGACTCTTCAAGGACTCAAACTTGAGATTCAGAGGGATTTAATGAGGCCTTATACCACTAGACCAACTTTATGTTAGTATAATTAGTCTAATTCTAATGTAATGAGAGCACTGGTAAAGTGTTTTTTATTTTGTGCTATTTGATGAGTTAAAAGAAATACTCTATATATATATATATATATATATATATTCACGAATTAGTTGAAATTTATTTTGTGTACAAAATTAAAATGATTTGAGAGATTTGAATGAAATGCGATTTTACGGTCAAAACACGTCTCTCTACCAGAAGTCGCCAAATCCTTGCAAGTGTGCTCACTTCTTGTTAACCCGTTGAACTCTTTAATTCAAACTGAAAGCATTTAATTGTCATCATCATTATTGTTATTATATAAATTCTCATTATTTCAGTTAATATTTTCATCCTTCTATATATTTTTTTTTTTGCCAACAGTTTTCATCCTTCTATACGGATCATGCCAACAGGTGATTTTGATATTCAAGTTAAAAAGAGGCATTTTTCATTATATTCTTTTATATTGAATTATTTATGTTTATGATGTAGATTTATAGTCTCATCGCCAATTATTTGGTGAAATATCAAGCATGAGTTATAATATACTTAGTTAACAAATTTTTTTACCAGGCCAGTCAAATATGAATTCTTTCAAGTTTTAGAATTTAATAACTCTTCAAAAATTTTCAATTTGTATAAATAATATATTATTTATAATTTAATAAGAAAAATATATTCATAACGCTATAAATTTAGTAAATTGTATTTAATGAAAATTAGCATGTGTGTCTCAGTGTCTATATATATTTAACCGGTTTGGTCACTCATTGCAGTGATGAACACCTTTGCGCCATCCAAATATAGTTTCAATGGGTCAAATTTAAAATTTTCAATTGATGATTTTTAAAAATGAAAGTAAAAATCCAAATTGTTGGCCAATCCAGATTAAATCTGTACGAGATAGATTTGGTGCTTATCTCAAAGTAAATCCATATTTATACATTATTGGGTTTTGTGTATGAGAAGAAAGTGCATATCTATTTGACAGAAATAATCTACTCAATTCTTCATTGTTTATCAGATTGTTTCGAATCTTCTACTCCACATAGGATGATTGAGATCACAGGCAAAAACTACTACGTATATAACTCCTTCTTTATACTATCTCTGATTCTTAATATAAGATTTAGTTTATCATATAATTTACTCACTCATACATGAATGAGTCATCCCATCAATGGTGGCTCAATATGTTAATTTTGAAACACACACAAGAATTTTCATGATTGATTTCAACTGAGGAAATGGCTTACAGAGGGGGATTGCGCTCATCCACACGCGCGCATTCGCACACGCACACATGCGCGCACACACCTGCACGCATGTGAACGAATTTTCATGATTGATTTCAACTGAGGAAATGGCTTACAGAGGGGGATTGCGCTCATCCACACACGCGCACATTCGCACACGCACACATGCGTGCACACGCCCGCACGCACGTGAAAGAATTTTCATGATTAATTTCAGGTGAGAAAATGGCTTAAAGGAGGGGGATCGCACTAGGGTTGTTCAACAAAATTTGGGATGGATCTAACTAATTTTACAAGCCAAAATTACATACTTATAATCAAATTTAACAATTTATGCTTACAAGTTAATTAAACTTTCATGTGTGTAAGTTGAATTACGTCATTTATGAGTTAAATTTCTAAAACATGTAACAAATTGAAAAATTTTAACATTTTTCAATATTTAATTTTTGTACCTGAAATTTATAAATAATTTATTAATAATATTTGGATTGAATGCAATAACTTGTCCCTGTTTGAACTTGAAAATGTTTAAATTTGAAGTGGCAAGTACTACTGAAAATCACAGGTTTTTTTTTTTTCTTAAAAAAAAAGAATAAAGAAAAAGAAATAGGGAAATGAAAATGGGGGCGAGGAGTTAGGCAAAAAGAGCAACATACTTGGAACTTTAACTGAGGAAAAGAGTGTCTCCCAATAATTATAAACTCTCAAATAGGCGAAGTGTGTAGAGAGCTCTTTTCTTTTCTTTTGTTTTTTTGGTTAAGGGGGCAATCTTTTCCTGAAAGTTTTAATCAAAGGGTAATTTTGTCCCGAAAGTGTAAAAAAATAGAGCAATTTTGCTCCGTTCATTATTTCAATTAATTTTGACTGTTAGTTAACTAAATATGCTGAGCTAGTTATCCACATATCATCCACATCATTTTTGTTAAAGTGCAAATTTGCACCAGAAGTTTTAGATAATCTAACTACAAAAAAGATAAAGTAGATGACACATGGACTTCTGGCTAAATTTATACCTTAATAAAAATGACGTGGATGACATATGAACTGTCAGCTCAGCATATTTGATCAACTAATAATCTAAATTAACTAGGGTAATGGCAAAGGCAAAATTGCTCCCTTTTTTATACGTCCGAGTCAGATTTGCTCATCAAAAAAATTCTAAGACAAAATTACCTCTCGGTGAAGACTTACGGGATAAAATTGCCCTTTCACCTTTTTATATATTTAAAAGTCAGTTTATTCAATAAAATTATAAAAGATACCTATAAAACCGCCATCTACTTGGGTCAAGACGAAATTGGAGCAAAAGTCTATAAAAAGAACACCTTACAACAGACTAAGTGTAGAGAGCTACCATACCACAGGGGGTTTGGTCTATTGGGAAAGGGTTGGTTTTTCATAAGGTGACAAACGAAAATTCAAATTCTTATTAAAAGAGATATGTATATTTAATATCAGATTATACCTTGAATAGAATTACTACCAATAAAAATAGGAATAGGAATAGGAAGATAGTTATGACTATAAAAAAAGGCTATTGTAAAGAGTTTTTGATTTAAGAAGAGCAATGATGAAGACGCAATTCTTTGCGCAAATTTGTTAGGAAGTTCAGAAAAGGAAGAGAAAAGAAAAAGAAAATTAAAAAAAAGAGTCAACGTGGCCTCAATTCAGCACCCTTCCACGTGTGTTCGAACCACAAATTAAGCATTACAAAAAGGAAAAAAGCTTCCTAGCTAATAAATAATCAATATTCATAATTCAATCCAACAAAAAAGTTTTAATCAATAAATAATTTTAAATTTGAATTTTACGAGTAGAAAAATATTGTCTTCTTTTGTTTTTTAACCGATGTTGGGGTTGCAAGAATTGCAAATATTCCTTTTATCATTTCACAAAAATATTATACTTTTATTATTATTACCTATAACCAAACAGTGATTATCTTTTATTTATTTTAAAATGTAATAACATTTTTTAACCACAAAGTATTGTTTGTTATTTTTTTTTCATTTTTGGTATTCATATAATATTTTCTTTGAAATAAACAAATTAAATGTGATCCACTATAATAAAAAAAATAATTTCCTCGGGAAAATTCTTACACGATAAAAGTTTTAGAAATATTCTCACGGAACTTCTTATTAAAAAAACAAAAAATCATTCTTGAGAATTTTTCAAGAGACAAAAAAAGAAAAAAAGAAAAAGAAAAAAGGTCTCCATGTGATTTGACATGGCATATTTTTTCCTGAAGAATTAATTAGTTGTTTTAGCATATTGATTCTTGATTAATAAGTCTTATAATGCAGGCTAACCAGTTCAGTAAGAGACAAAATAAGAACAATCATTATGTACCAAAAAAAAACCAATAAATATTAAAAGCATATTATACAAAAATAAACAATTTCTTTAAAGATTAATATGGATCACTAGTGGGAAAAATTAAGTTTCTAGGGGGGGATGTATAGGAACAATGTGGACCAATTATAAGGTGCAATAAATGGAAGGCATAAATCAACATTCAATAATAATGAAGTGGCTGGGCATAGAAAGAAGTTTAGACAAGCAAAGGACATAGATATACACAATATATAATCCCAACCATTGAAGCATTTCCAAAAATGAGGAATTAATAGAGTGCTTGGATTACAAGCAAGCAACCAATCCTTCTATTTAAAACCATGCAGCATAGCAACATAGCTGTTATAACTAATTTTACCACCTCTTAAATTTCTACTAGCAAACAATTTCTTGATAAACCAAATCTAGGGCCCTATTCATTGTACACTTGATACTAAAAACCGTATTATTCTCCATATATTCATAATTGTTGTAAAATACTAATTAAGGTGGATGTCCATGAGCTCCCAACTCTTGACCTTTCATTTTCTACATCCCATAACCTCTTCAATAAATGATCTTTAGGAGTTTTCATGCCCATAACTCTAAGGTTACAATGTGTGCACTCATGAGGATTAAAGTTTGCCATTTACTTTGTGTAACTCTTAGTTGTGGTTGAGGGCCTACAAATAGAGCACTATGTACTACACTTTGTTGGTATCCAAATGAATAAGAATCATTCCCTCCTTGCTCTATATTTCTCTCTTGTATTTCTTCATTCCTTTCATCTCAATTTCTTATACTTTCTTGATTTTATAACACGTTATCAGCACGAATTCGCTCAGAAGACCTATAGTCTAGTTTTCTATCTCTTCTACTCTTTAACTTTCTCATTTCCATACTATGTTGTATATTATTTTTATGCTATCTATTTTTATTCATCCTTTTGTTATCTTTTACATATATCTAGGATAATTTAAGCCATTATATGGAATTAAATGGACTCTTTTACCGATTGTTTTATACATCGGGTTCCATGGCTAAGATTTGAGATTATATTATCCTTCACAAGTTTTCTTTCCTGTCACTTTTATTTATCATTTTCCGTTAATCTCTTATTATGCAAAATTTATATTTATTTATTTTATACTATAGTATTCTTGACATTTTATGTTATATATTATTGCTTGTTTCTTTATTTTATGTCATTTATTTCATCTTGTTTTATTGTTATTTTATTTACATTTCCTTTATTTATGTTAATACATTATTGTTATATCATTATATCAATATTTTATTTTCATTTGTTTATTATATTACATTAACATATAATAGTATTATATATGAGCATGTAATGTGGTCTATATGATCATGGGCTTATCTATTATTTATATTTGATTATGAATTTGAATTTATTTAGTTTATTTTCTAGTATTTTGATTTTATCGAGAGACCAGAAGCCATAATATTCTTAATTTCGTGATCAAATGGCCAAAAGTCACATCACTTTTATAATAGCTCTTATAAGAAAGAATTCTATTAGTTTCATTAAATTGCAAGATTGACAAGACAAATTTTAGCACTTTGATGATTTAATTGTTACAAATATCAAAGCCCTGAAGGCTAAAGGTTCAAATATCAAACTAAAAAAAAAAAAAAACTTCGCTAGATTTTTGATATAGTCCTGAAGACCAATATTTGGAGAATTGATGATGCTATTAAAAGTAAAGAACATATGTAAGAGTGAAAATAAACATGATCACATTGCATTTGTGGAATTAATAGTTGAAAGCTAAGAATACTTTGTCTTAACTATTGAATTACAATCGTGGAAATAATAACATTTCTAAGGCGATTAAAATTATGAGCAAATATCATACTATAACTAGAAGTCATATGGATAGAAAAAAAATGGTATAATATGACCAGAAGTCATATAGACTCATATGTATCAATTTATTGAAAATAAATATCAAAATGGTTGTGAAGCCAGAAAGACCATGAAATATTGTGAAAAATATCAAAAATAGTTATGATGCTTAAAGTAATAAGTTATGGAGAATGATGATCAGCTTGTAAAGCCAAAAGAAATAATTGTAAGCCCTGAAGGCTATATGATTTTGATTAAGAAATAATTATAAGCCTGAAGGCTATATGATTTTGATTCTTTATGTTTAAATTTAAATTTAAATTGATTGTAATTAATTTGTGAGAGAGAAATTATTATTTAACTTTGTGATATTAATATGAGTGATATATGAAATCAAGTAGATAAAAAGGTAATTATTGATCATTTTAAAATTTCAATATAGTACCAATTTATTTACAAATTTAAACATTATTGGTAATTATTGATATTTTAATTTCATGGCCTTTTAGGATTTTAACTACTACATGGTTAATCCCTATAACTATCATATCAAATGGTTTTCAGTATTTATTCATATAACCTTCAATTATACAATTAAATTGTTTTAATTACCTTCTTTATGTATAATTGTACAATTTATTTGTAATTTTAAGTATATTATGCATGTGAATACTATTTATACATCAATGAAGTTTACCACTTCTATTTTCTTCTTGGGACTTGTATTTCTCTGTTGCACCAAAGACTTCCCAACAAACATTCAACTCATATACTCAACATCAAGGTACTTTCTTTCATTATTAGTCATATTTTTCATTTTAGCCTTGTCTTCCATCTCTTTTTTCTTCTTGAGCACTATTATATGGCCTTACATATATATGCAATTTTTCTTAGTTCCAAACTTTCATTATTGAAAAACATACAAATACTCTTCAATTTGTATTTTATTTTAGTATTGATAATTTATTGCCTTATTTCCCAATTCATTGTATTAACATTTCTTCTACTCCTTAGTATTTTTATATGATATGTGCAAGTTTCATACATTAATCATGATATAATATATAATATGATATATATTGGAATCAAATTAGTTTTATGTGACATTTGTGAAAAAAAAATCATATGTCATATTTGAATTAAGAAAGTGAGAATCTATTTAATTTTATGAGAAAATTCATAATGAATAGTTTATGATTTGTTAGACAAAATCATTTTCGTAATGTGCATGAATTATATATATAGTGCAAGTCAAATTTATGGATGATCAAACAGTAAGGAATATTTGAAAGAAGACTATGTATATCATAAGTATTTGTTATTTTATATTATAATGCATTTGTTTTTACATTTCTCTCAAATTAATTTTAGCCCCTAAACATTAGAATTCATTGCAATAAGATCTTTATGTATTTTGATTATGGATCTCCTCATATTTCTTTATGTAGTGAAAAATTCTAAATATTTTATATTTTGAACATGCATCAAAAGAGGCAAATTGAAGCATATTATTATTAATAAGTAGCCAAATTATATAAATATGCAAGAATATATGTTAGTTCCAAAAGAACATAAATGTAACAAAGTCGACCTAGTTCCTGAAGAACTAATATAATTTTTCTTAAATTCTATGGGTAGAAGAAGAATTGATTAAGGAAAGTTATAACTCATAGATTTACATTAGAGTTTTACTCTATTATAGGGTTTAAATGATAGCCCAATTGACTGAAATCCATGATTAGTTGTGAGTT
Source organism: Inga oerstediana (assembly GCA_963210345.1). Lineage (NCBI taxonomy): Eukaryota > Viridiplantae > Streptophyta > Magnoliopsida > Fabales > Fabaceae > Inga > Inga oerstediana. The sequence goes on along the minus strand of OY723401.1, from coordinate 60,768,103 downwards.
ATGAAGTACTTGAGTTTTGAAATGAAACATATATTATTAGTTTGCTATATACAAATTTGTCTTTGAAATAGAGAAATAAAGAAAGTATATTTATATGACTCACACTGGAGGGGGAAATTGTTAGAATATAAGTGTGAGTTAATATTGAAAAGTTTTACTCATATACTTCCTCACAAAACCTATTGATCTCCGAAAAATGGATGTTATATTGACATTTTATATCAATACTTATGGAAATTGAAAAGTTTGTTGTTGGTTAAGCAACATGTTACAGTAAACTAGTAGTTTACTGATCCAAACAAATTTATATTGGCATGACTTGTTTGATTCATCCGAGTCATATATAAAAGATTACATTTGACATCTATTGAAGAACTAGAAGATTTTTCATGAATAGCCAACATATTATATAATTTAAGAATTATCATGTACTACTTGTTCTCAAAGAAATTTGATTATGAGAGTATCACAAGTTATGATTTATTATGGATCTCTATATTTCTAGAAATAAATAAACTCATCTATGGGCCCATTCAAATATCATGTAAACCATATCAATGTTCAATAATTTTGACAGATGCATCTATAAGATGGTTACATGTGATATTACTATTAGTTTGCAACTTGAAGTTTGCAAGAACGTTTGAATAAATTATTATTTTAAGCACGATTTCCAGAGTATATGATTCATTCATTGAAGCCTCCATAAATAGCTAGATTAATACTTATGAGAACAAAATTTATATTTCAGTGTTGGCATATTTGATCTTACATATTGCAACACTTATATTAGCCAACCAAATTCTCCCAATATAATTGGCTTTTAGTCAGGAGCCAGGTATATTCCATCTTAAAAAGTTTGAATGTGCATTCCTATTGATTCACCACAATGCACATAGATGGATATTTAAAGGAAGTTAAGATAAATGTTGGGTAAGAACCTCCTTATTCTTGTTTGTTCTAAATGAAACAAAGGGATGTTTCTAATGGAAACAAATGGATTTAGGAGACTTATACTACATGATTAGTCGATTGTCATTTGACAAAGTTTTCCTAACATGAGAGGGAGAAATTAAATAGCTGGAAAAGAAAAGAAAAAGAATGCATTATTACTATTAAATATAGATCCTCGAATATAATAATATGAACCAGAAGTTCATTTGGTTTGCATTCATGAAATATTACATAAAATCTGCCAGATGCAATTACTGACCTAAATGGGAATTACTAAATCTCATATTCCAGCTATAAGTGGTCTAATCAGCATAAATGAAAGTGAGACATGCCCGAAGTATGAGAGAATAATCAGTTCCAAAAGAAAAAAGAAAGAAGCAAATAATCAAGATAATCATATTAAGGAGGCAGACTGTAACCCTCTGCCTAATTATATCCGAAATACGTGATTTAAAGTGAAATAGAGACCAATAAGAAACAAAACTATTTCAAAGTCCCATCTTCACGATAGGGTTTTCACAAATACCTTTCGAAATATAATACACATGGTCTCATATTCAAATTTCGAATACAATTACTATGCGAAGATAAATAACATTTATACCAATATCAGAGTGCACAATATAATTATCCCGGTAACCCCGGGTTTCATATCTTCGCTAAACAATCATATACCTGATTCCATTCATTAATCAAGCCTTACAGGGCACAATCGCCCATACAAGCCCTCATATGGGGATTACACAAATCCTCTTAAATACATCTATAAAGATCGTATCCATATACATATATACACATCCAAATCTATATATTCCTAACTATGATAACCAACTACCGAATCTTCAATCCCAAAGGAGTCTTCATTGCCCTTAGCTGCTTGCTATATCCTTGATCTACTACCTTGTCTGAAAGGTTAGTAGGGGAGGGTGAGATTCTAGAGAATCTCAGTAGGAAAACAATATCAATATGCATGTATGATAGATGTTTAATGCATGACATGCTTGCATCACACAACTCATGATAACACAATGACAATTTGCAAGCTCAATGCTTCGAACAATATACCTATGGCCATTGCATAAATTGAAACATAGCTTCAAATTACACATAATTATGCAAAGCTAAGACATGCACTAACACACTAACACATATATCAAATACGAGCAGAAGAGATATGTTCCCTACCCTCTTTCCACGTAAGCTCCAGCTCCGGCTGCTCACGATCAGGGCAAACACCAAACCACGTTCAGGGCGAACATCAACCCTATAATCAAAGCAAGGACATAGGGTTAATCCCTTTTCCAATTTTTTAACTCTCAAACACTTAAGTTGGTTATCATTCACGACCTTTAGGTGGCTAATCAAAGCCTAAACATATGCCTAAAGGCTTGGGAAACACTTGACCAAATATCACCTTTTAAAAGTCCAAAATGCTAATTTTTGGGGGTGGACCGCGGTCCACAATCCACTGGCTGCGGCCCAAAACTGCCCAGAAACGCTCAGAAACATTTGGGCTGCGGCCCAGAATCCATGGGCTGCGGCCCAGAAAATCCAGTTTCTTGGCTGAACTTCTAAAAATCATAACTAATTCCAAAAAAATCGAAATGAGGTGATCCCAAAGCCAAATGAAAGCTATTCAAGACCTCTACACAGGAAAAATATTGGCCTTTACTAGAAATTACCACAAAAATACAGAATTCCCCAAAACTCAAGACTGTCCCAAAACAGAATCCATTTTCGACCTCAAACTTTGGACAGCTATAACTCCCAGTTCCCAAAACAAAATGGCACAAATTATATGTCTATTTTGAAGCTTGGGAGGTGACCTTTAAGACTGGAAAGTTTCATAATTTTCTGACTTCATTTGCCCAGTTAAAACATCTACACAAGCAGACTGTCCAGAACAAAACTTCAAAAGACAGAATTCCAAATTTGCACAATTGGCTTCCAATGGTCCAATTTTCATATCAAACATCATTCTCACACAAAATTTCACAAGGAATCCATTGGAAACACCAAAACAACCAAATTCACATTACTTTGACATGTTTTAACCATAGTCACAACATGTCTTCACTCAACCATAACACAATTCACAACATTGTAACTCTTCATTCCAAGTTCTCAAATCAATTCCAATGGCCATATCACACAACAAAATACCAATTTCACCACAATACACAAGGCAATTCCTCAAATCCAAAATCACATGAAAATCAGGGCAAAATTAGAAATTTACAAAGCTTAACCGATGATCACAAAACTTAAGTCAAAATGCTTCAAATACTCACCTCTTCCTCTTTCCCAAACCAATTCCATGATTCTTCATCTTTCCACTTTTGCTCAAGCAACAAAAAACCTCCTCTCACAAATCTAAAATCATAGAGATGAAGCTCTCATCACTATGAAAAACTTTATAGAAGATGAATTGAGCATTAGAGGACAAGAAGCCAACCAAAATCTCACCTTTTGATTTCTCTTTCTTCCCTTAAGCATGGCACCATAGAGAATGAAGGAGAGAGAGATGAGATGATGAAATGAAGATGATGTTCAGTTTTTTGGGATGCCACAACCGACTAAAAAGTGAGAGGGAGAGAGAGAAAATAAGGTTTGACACCTTGACCAATCCAAGGGTCCAAAACTTGCCAAGTGTCAACATTTCAACACACCTCCCATGAGCTCACATGAGTGCACCACATGGGATTCCACCCTTTGATCTATTACACAATCAATCTCAACCATTGATCTTTGAGTTACCAAGAAGCTTCCTCTTCGGTAACCGATCAATTGGTCGGTAACTTTACCGTTTTACCCCTGATTATGGCAATCTCTCTTGAATCACCATCAAATACATTTTCTCATTCATTTTCTTTCACAATGCGCCCTCCCCTCTATTTTAAGTCAATTTAGATGTTAATCCATAATTGAACTTAAATACAGGGTTTCGGCGCTGCTCTCAACACATACGAATCACATCGGGTGCCAAATTACACCATAATCTCCAAAAGGGTTTATTTATCACTAACCACATCCACTTTTGGAGTCATTATCTCTTAATCATAATTTGGGATCTTGCTAAACCGGGGCTTAGCAATCCACTAATCTCAGGCTTATTCTCTAGCCTCAAGTCTCAAAATTCGGGGTATTACATAGACACTCTAGAAGAAGTCTATACATAACTATTTGCAAAACCCTCAAAAGAGGTTCAGGTACCTGAAAGTAATAAAGAGATCTCAATGAATTATGTCACAACAAGAAAAATGGAATTGAAAAGATAAAGTTGTCGACAATAGTTTTAGTAATAATATCACGTGATCAAATGAGGATCTTATACATAAATATGTCGGTAGAAAAAAAGGTGATTGGCCAACTGAAGAAGGGGACAAGACGCAATGAAAAATGTTCTTTCAGCATGTGAAATTTATGGACCTGCAGTCCAAAACATTTAAAATATAAAGTTATTTGTGATATATGAATGTTCATGTGAAAATAAAGATTTTCACAAGGTTTAATGATGATTATGATGAGGTACAATATTTGATGATGGATACAATAATTATTGCATATATTATTAGTCTGACAGTATATACAAATAAAATAATGCGTCTATTAGATATCATTTTATATAGCATATGCATATGGATAGTGAATATTATATGAGAGTCTTTGAAGGATCTAAAATGCCAGAAGCATATACAAGAAAATCATTCTATTTATAAAATGTTGTGCGAGTTTAAAAATAATTCAAGCATATATAATTGATTGAAAAATGAGTAATTTTACATTTTACTTGACTTGTAGATCAAGTTATCAAATGCATCAATGATTTCAAAAGCACATATTTTTACTGTGGTGAATTTTCTTATAAAGATACATTGAATTAAATGGTCTAGAAGTACCTTATACTTTATGAGAATATTTTTGTATTATGCTAATATTGTATCTATTATGATTTTATTGATAAAAATTAGTTCTTGCAAGTGCACAGTGGATAACGAAAATGAGATTTGGTGTGATAGTCCTATTAACATATTATATAATATTATTTTGTTCAAAACAAACTGAATATGTAGATGTAAGATATATTTTGATGATTTTCAGAATAATTTTTCTTTATTATTTTCACGATGAATAAGATAAAGGCATAATATACTGATATTTTAACATATCCAGAAGATATGTAAGATGAATACATCTACAAGAATATTTGATGACAATGTATCATTCATAGTTTGGTGGCTAAAAGAATGATATGCTCAACAATACATTAGAAGTGATGTTCTTATCAGGGAAGTAAAACTGATGTTATTATCAGGGGGAGTAAATACGATATTATCATCGTGTGAAATAGAGACCATGATGTACTCTTTTCCTTAACCAAAGTTTTGTCCCACGGGGTTTTCCTGGCAAGGTTTTTAATGAGGCAATTTCAATTTGTATTGTGTACTCTTTTTCCTTCACTAGGTTTTTGTCTCATTGGGTTTTTTCTAGTAAGGTTTTAATGAGGCACAATATTTTTTTATGGACATCCAAGGGGGAGTGTTGTAAAATACTAATTAAGGTGGATGTCCATGAGCTCCCAACTCTTGACCTTTCATTTTCTACATCCCATAACCTCTTCAATGAATGATCTTTAGGAGTTTTCATGCCCATAACTCTAAGGTTACAATGTGTGCACTCATGAGGATTAAAGTTTGCCATTTACTTTGTGTAACTCTTAGTTGTGGTTGAGGGCCTACAAATAGAGCACTATGTACTACACTTTGTTGGCATCCAAATGAATAAGAATCACTCCCTCCTTGCTCTTTATTTCTCTCTTGTATTTCTTCATTCCCTTTATCTCAATTTCTTATACTTTCTTGATTTTATAACAATAATTATAAAATGTGAAATTCTTAATGATTAATGTTCCACAGGAAAGATGTAGTTTACAATGGCCCGTTTGGTTCATTAATGATTGATGGGGAATGGAATGTAAATAGTGAGTTGGTTTGTTTCATCTTGGGAATGTTAAAAGGGCTAATAATTTTTATATTAATTTAATGATTCTAAAATTGAAACGACTAAAGTACCCTCATCATAGTCCTTGCTCGTTTCTTTCCATTGCCTTTTTCTTCCTCCATTACCCAAGAAAAACAACTAATTATTGACGGAACTTTTCATCGCTAATAAATTCATTGACATAAACAAAATGGCAATGAAATTTGTTTCATCACTAATTATTTGTGGCTAATTACCTTAGCGATGAAATTGCAGTTCTATTAGTAATTATTGAAGGAAATTTTATCACTAATTATTTACGGAATATTCAGTCGCTAATTACTTATTAAAAAGTTTATTGCTAAGTTATTTTTTTATAATTTCAAATTGTAACATGGAATCTCTCGGAAGCCACTATGTGGCCCCTCCACCGACTGCCACATATCCCTTTTGACTACCGCCACTTAACCATCGACTGTTTGCAAATCAGCAGCTTCCTTTGCCTCCATGTCATTGCCATCTTGTCACTAATCCAGCTGTAAATTCAGTAACAGATCAGAATTTCCTTTGGAAATTAGCAAGGGAATAACTTTTGGGCTAATTCTGTACGTAATTAGCTGTTTTTTTTTTAATCGTGGTACTCCTCCTCATCCTTTCCCGCTAGTCCCCATAATCAATGTCTAGAAACATAATCCAAGGCAAAATCAAAAGCAAAAATGGAATCGTGGAATCATCACTACTACAAAAAACGTTTTTAACGTCCCTTTTTTGGGCCTTTTAACGTCTGAAAACATAGGGACGTCTATCTGAGCGTCGTAGAAAAAACTGTCAATAACGTCCCTAAAATAGGGGACGTCTTTTGGTCAGACTTTAGACGTCCCCAGTGCAAAGTGGGGACGTCTAAAGTGTTTATGAACCACTTTAGACGTCCCCAGTTTGCACTGGGGACTTCTAAAGTCCAGACTTTAGAAGTCCCCAGTGCAAAGTGGGGACGTCTAAAGTGGTTCAGAAATACTTTAGAAGTCCCCAGTTTGTACTGGGGACATCTAAAGTTTTTTTTATGGCATTTTATATATACATCACTATCCGGTAAATTTAAACTGCAGAAATTGAATAGAAGAAATATTGCATAAACCAGAATGGAAACAACAGTAGTTCAGCACTATCTAATAAACATGTTATCCAACAATTTAATAGTATGCACAACAACACAACTCTAAGTATCATTGTCATTTTATATAACAACACAACACAACAATCTAATAAACATATTGGCGCTGGTTAAACTAGACTAACCTAAGCCAAACCAAATTCATTCCTAAGTATCATTGTCATTTTTTTAACTCATGTCTATATATATACATCACCGTGTTGAAGTCTGCTGACGAAAAGAACAAGTATGCAATAATGACAGTCCATTTCCATATCAAACAAATTAGAAGCAGATTAAAAGTATGCATATACAAGTTACTCTGTTTTTCCAGTTTCATAATCTGATTTAAATTAATAGTTACAAGCATTTGTTCAATCATTTGTATCCAAAGTTGTGGGAGTGAGAGACAAACCTGTGGACGACGGAAATGGAGATGACTCATGGTGCCACCAGCTAGGAAGATGAAAGTTGTGAAAGGGAGACACAAACGATGGTGCTCTCGTTAAAGAAGAGAGATGGAAAAATAGAAATATGATTATGAGAAAGAGGAAGGCAGATAGGGAAGGAAGCACGGGAAAGGGAGTTGCAGCAACGAACTGAGAAAGATGAAGGAAGATGGGAAAGGAAGCAAGGGAAAGGGGAAAGAGGAAGACAGCTTGGAACGAAGCTTACGAGGGAAGACGGAATGAAGCTTGGGGAAGGAAAATAAAGCTGCTGGCCTGCCGCTGATAGGATGGGTGTCTGACAGGCTTTTCCGCGTCCCCAGTCAAAATGGGGACGTCTAAAGCTCACTTTAGACGTCCCCAGTCAAACTGGGGACGTCTAAAGTGAGGTTTAGACGTCCCTAGTTTGACTGGGGACGTCTAAAGTGGTTCAAATTTTTTTTTTTGGAAACATTGGCGCTAGTTGAATTTTAAAAAAAAATTTGAATCACTTTAGACGTCCCCAGTCAGACTGGGGACGTCTAAAGTGACACTTTAGAAGTCCCCAGTCTGACAGGGGACTTCTAAAGTGGCACTTTAGAAGTCCCCTGTCAGACTGGGGACTTCTAAAGTGGTTCAAATTTTTTTTTTTTGGAAACATTGGCGTTAGTTGAATTTTAAAAAAAAAATTGAATCACTTTAGACGTCCCCAGTCAGACTGGGGACGTCTAAAGTGGCACTTTAGAAGTCCCCAGTCTGACAGGGGACTTCTAAAGTGCCACTTTAGAAGTCCCCTGTCAGACTGGGGACTTCTAAAGTGCAACTTTAGACGTCCCCAGTCAGACTGGGGACTTCTAAAGTGCAACTTTAGACGTCCCCAGTCAGACTGGGGACTTCTAAAGTGCAACTTTAGACGTCCCCAGTCTAACTGGGGACTTCTAAAGTGGTTCAAATTTTTTTTTTGGAAACATTGGCGCTGGTTGAATTTTAAAAAAAAAATTTGAACCACTTTAAACGTCCCCAGTCAGACTGGGGACTTTTAAAGTGCCACTTTAGACGTCCCCAGTCTGACTGGGGACGTCTAAACCTCACTTTAGATGTCCTCAGTCTGACTGGGGACGTCTAAAGTGCTTCAATTTTTTTTTTTTTAAAATTCAACCAGCACCAATGTTTCCCGCTAAATATTGAACTTTAGGCGTCCCTAATTTAAAAAGGGACGTCCTTTAGGGACGTTAAATGTCTAGTTTGTAGTAGTGCATTTAGTAGAAGATGGAGATGATGAAATTAAAGAGGAGTCAAATATATGGAGCAAGTGGAATCGTGGAGGTGAATGGAGCAGCAGTGGCAGTCTCCGTGTAGGGAGGTCAATGGTGGTGGTGACACTGTGACAAATCCCTATTTTATTATATATTTTCATATTTTATTTGAAGATTTTGTCATAATTACTAAGCTTAAAATGTCTTTTTTGTGTTTAATTGAGATTAAGAATAAATATATTAAATTAGGACTACAAAGAACAAAATTGTCATAAAAAATTGTAATTACTCTTAATCATTTATTTTGGAGAAGATTTGATGTTGGGTAAATTATTTTTACTTGTAGGAACTTGGAAAATGGAATTAAAACTGAAAATGGCAGTTTGGGACTTGAATTTGAAAAATGCCAGATTGGTCCCACGAATTTGAGATATTCCATCTTAGTCCAATGCCAAAAACTACTACGTTTTGAAAGCCTTTAGGTCAGATTTTTGAATCAGTTCTTGGCATTCATTTGGAGCAGCAGAGGCACGAAACAGAGAACCAGGAGCCGCAAGTTTCGTCCTCATCAACACCTTCACCTTCTTATTCCTCTCTCGCTAGCGGCACCATCCACCATCACCACAGCTGTTGGCGAGCTGCATCACTTCAGCTTGGGACTTGGGAAGCGGAGACCAGGGGAGGAGTCCAGGGAACTGAAGGTCGAGTAGTGATAACAGAGGGAGAGGATCAAAGGACGACAACTGTGAGGATCCACTACTAAAAAAAACACAAGCTGTGGCGCTTAATTTAAAGAACACTTTTAGGAAGAGCTGTAGCTTCCAGCATCATTAAAATAAGCTACGACGCAATTTGAATATACAAAAGCGTCATAGCATGATTATTTAATTTTTTTAAGTATAAAGCTATGGCGCTTTATCGGCATTGGAAGTTGGCACTTCCCTAGAGAAGCGCCATAGGAAGTATTTTTTTTAAAAAAAATAAATCATAATTATTTTATTTTCTGATGTAAACCTCCGTTTAAAATTCAAAATCCACAGCAATTTACAATATAATCCACAACAAAATAAAATAACATAGCAGGTATCTTTTCTAATATTGCATCTTCATATATCAAGCATAAATGAACTCTAGCATTTAAGTTGCTTAAACTTGAGCCATACACGTTGTAAGGTTAAAAGTTAAAAAAAATTTATTACAATGTATAGGAAATTCAAGAAGACAGAGTTGAAGCTTCAAATAAATACCTGGAAACAAAGTTATGAGCATATATATGTGAGATTCATGACATATTTTAACTTAAAAAACATGAACCAAATGTTGAAAAAAAAAACACTTACATGCTAAGGAGCTTCTGAAAGAAGCCAAGATAAGAAGGAAAAAAAGCAGGTGAGAGAGGAAGTTTTGTACTGCAACGGAGTTCTGGGAAATGAAAGAGTTAAAGGAAAAGCGGAAAGATGAAAATGAAAACGAAAATGGCAGATTGTGAAAATTATATAGTACCTTGTCATATAGGTGGTAGAAGCTATGACACTTTGACACAAAGCGCCATAGCTTCCCAATTTAAAGGAAAAAAAAAATAAAAGCCTTGAAAATGTATTAGCTTCATAATTTAAGGGAAAAAAATTAAAAACCTTTAAAAATAAATTCGTCGGTGGGTGTGTTGCCTCCAATGGCGCTTGCACCATAGGAGGCATATATCAATATGCCTCCTATGGCACTTGCTGGAGCAAGCACCATAGGAGGCATTTAAGCCTCCAATGGTGCTTGCTCCACAAGCGCCATTGAAGGCATATTGATATATTCGTGGAGGCCCTTCCTGTAAAATCTTTTTTTAAAGAAAATTTAAATAATAAATTAAATATAAAAGATATTGAGTAAATTAAATAAGTAACAGCTAATATAATTATATTTGTAAGCTTAAAAATTAATAGGATACATGTATCATATTTTAAAAATATTATAATTTCACTATAAATCTAGCTGAAATAAATAGGACACATGGTTTTAGAGAACTTGATATGATGAATCAAGGAATTTGACTTAAATTTTTTTTCTTCCTTTAAATCTTTAGAAAATCTTTGTTTTTTAATTAATTTTGACTCATACTAGTTACTACAATTATTTTTTACTCCATGTTTAGGAATGACATTTTTCTGCTTGCTGGAGGAGGCGCCCAAAACCCAAAAAAGAAAAAAAGAAAAAAAGAAAAAGCTATTGGGCAGAAAATAATAATAATAATAAAGCTTTTTTTTGTTTTGCCTCCTCCAGCGCTTGCTGGGGCAAGAGTTGGCCAAGGCGCATAAAACCCAAAAACAAAAGTGACTCCTACTGGGTAGAAATAAAATAAATAAATAAATAAATAAAAAATAAAGTTTTTGCCTCCTCCGGTATTTGGTGGAGCAAGCGCTGGCCAAGGTGGCTCTGCCTTGGCCGGCGATTGCCCCAGTAAGAGTCAGAGGAGGCAAAAAAAAAAAAAAAAAAGAAGAAGAAGAAATAGCTATGGGCAAAACCTAAAAAAAAAAACAAGTTTGCTATAATGCTTATTTAAAGAAGAGTCATAGGAGGGGCGCCACTAAATCATTATTTTGTAGTAGTGATCTACCACCTTCTCCTTCCAGGACTTCGTTTGTCCTCCACAATCATTCTCCACTTTGTCATCTTCACTTCATCGTTGCTCCCATCACCTTCACATTTCTCTCTATCATTGAAAGCTGTCAAAGATCAGAACAAAGCAACCGCAGAATCTCTTGGACCTTCAAGCCTCTATCAATCGAATCACCATATTCATCTTCAGTCTCATTTATCTTGTGGTGTTCCATGGCTGGACGTTCAATTGAGAATTTGATTTTGATTCTTGGTGCTGTTTTGATGAGTGGCAGTAGCTGATTTCATAATCCCTTGTAGCAAAGGCAATGGCATGAACTTGGAGCTTCAATAGGGGAGTTTTCGCTCTTCCATTTCTCTAATTCTATATTGTAATTGTGATTCCTAGGTCTTAGGATGAATTTTATGATGTTGAATTGATTTATTGTGATGTATTTGGAGAATTGGATGTGGCTTGAACCTTTTTAGATACTTGACATTATATTTAATTAGCTTAATTATCATTTCTTTATGCTGGTTAGTCATTGAATTGATGATTTTGTGAACATTTTGTGCTAATTTCTAGGTGGCTTGTGTTTACATTGGTTAATTGAGTGTGAATTTATTAATTGTATTTAGCATTGGGTTTTAACATCATTAATCTTGATTTTTCATATGGGTGGCCATTGTTAAATTAAGATTAATGAGAAAATTAAGTGGTAATGCGAGGTGGCTCGGTTATTGGATCAAAAGCTAAATATGATTGTTAAGTTCATTTAATTGCTAGAGAGCTTAATCAACCTAATTTAGAAAGACCAATATGCAAGGTGGCTTGGTATTAATTAATCTATGTTAAGCCTAGTCTAAGGGGTAGCCCTTAGAGTCATTTTGGAACTAGCATAATTAAATCTCCCATAATTATTTTAAGTGAGGATGGCTTGCGCCATTCTTATGAGAGATTGCTTATTCCATTGTTAATTTTCTTGTTTCTTTCATTTCATTAATTTCATCACCATTCCTTTCCACTTTTATTCCAAAAATCCAAAAATATTAGTTTTAAAACATTTTAGTTTAATTGCAACTTAGTTGTTAGATAAAAAGCTCAAAGATCATTTTTAACCCATTTCATGCCAATCATCACACTTAGTTTTTAGGTAATTAATAGAAGGCTCTTCGAGAGATGATCCGGGATTGCATCATATATTACAATCCTTGGTTACATTTTTGAAGAGGTTACCAAGGCACAAAGCCGACAACGCCTTATTCTTCAAGTGGCACCATTGCCGGGGAGCCAAGTAATTGGTTCCCTAGTAGCTAAGTGTTAATCTTTGATTGATTGGTACCTTGAGCCTTTAGGTTTCATTTTAGCTAGTTTAGGTAGCTTTGCATGTTTTTCATAAGAAAATTTGGAAGAAATACTAATAAATATCTTGATTTTCCTTTGTTCTTTAATTTACATATTAAAAAAAATTAGGATTTTGTTTCATCAGGTGTCAATTTTCTCAATTTTCCCTAAGAGTGCTTTTGTGTGATTTTTCTTGAATTTCTCAATTTGATATCTTGTTGTTTGCACTTGATAGTTGGCGATGTTCTTTACATGAGCTTAATTGATTATGAAGTGCATTTGTACTAGTATCATTGTGACCAGAAGGTGACATTTATATCCCAATTTGCTACATTTGAGGCCATACACTTAGATGGAGGAGGTATCTTCTCAAAAACTTCAAACATTGGAACAAAAATGGGATTTTATTCAGTTTCAGGTGGAAAATGTTAAAAGGATTTTGGATTCCCAAATGCACAATGCTAGAGTGCAATCTTCTATACCTCATGCATAGGAGTGTTTACATATGTTTGAGAATGAGAGGCCTTGTTTTGGAAATCTCCAAAACCATTACATACATAATCCTTTCCCTAGCATCTACACCACTAATTATGTTGATTACCCTCATATGAACCATCTTATGAACCTTCATTTTTGTCTCCACTATATAAACATGAACTATACCACCCACCTCCATTTCAAACATATCATCAAACCTCTCACCTCCCATACCATCATTCATTCCAATAGAGTCACCCACCACTTTATTCACCTTCTCGTTTACCCTATTTTGAACCTCCACCTTATATTCATAACATGCAACTTAGTGGATTGGATACCCTCTTCTCATCCCACACATGGATTTCCTAACAAGTGCCTTGACAAGGAAGTGTGAAACACTCCAAGAGCAATACCTTCAGTTACTCTTGCATCAAGGAACAATTGGAAGCTCTAGGGAGATAGAACAGCAATTAGAAGACATTGATGAGTTTTTCAAGGTACACTATGATCATATGATATGGGTAAAGACGAGAGGTGTGAATGGAAATCCTTGGCCTCATGACCTACAAGAAGAGGAACAAGGTATCTAAGCTCAAGAGTCAAATGCTAACTCTCAAGTGGAAGATTTCAATCTTCAAGTGCCTATACCCACACAAGATATAGAGATGATGCAAGTGCATTTTCAACTACTAGAGGAATCGCATTCAAACAATGGTAATATTCCTCCTCTTCTTGAAGAGGTTAACCCCTCTCTTACTAATATTTTTGATAATGTGAGTGATGATGAGGTGGATGAAGAAATTGTAGTTGAATCCCCTCAAATGCTTAATGTTGATAATGCTCACTAAAATGTGTCCAATAGTAGTTGTGTAGTTGATGATGCTTCTTGTATTATCTCTGTTGATGATGCATATTCTTCTCTTTCAAGTGTTGGCAAGCATGATTTAAAATTTTATAATGCTATTGAACTTGATGAAGAATTCATTTTTCCCTCTTCTTTAGACTCTTCTTTTGTTTGTTCATGTGAAAGGGAAATGACATGTGTTAATTGTTTGAAAATTGATAATTGGCTTTCTTCTTCACATGACATTAATTCTTCATCTAGTTCAATTGATAATAATAAAGTGCATGTTACACTTGCGAAAAACCGTAAAAATTGTGCACTTTTTGACTCCTCTAAATTGTATGTTTTAGATAGTTTAATAAGAAAATATTCAATGATTTTAATAGATAAAATCGTAAATGAAAATCAATCTTTTCATTTAAATCTTTCTTGCAATTTGCCACATGACATAGAAAATGAAAATACTTGTTTGAAATTTTCGGTGGTAATAGCTTGATTAATTCTCTTTCTTCTTCTATTCTTTTACTTCCAAACTTTTGTGATTGCAAAAGTGATGTAATGCATTCCAACACAAAGTTGGATTTCGCATTTTTCCCATTGCAAACACAAAAGGATTTTGAAAATGTAACCACTTGTTCAGTTCCTACTGAAGGGGGCCAAATTGACTTTCTTGGTTATGAAGTTTACTTGGAGAATCTTGTTTGTACAATGCCTATGTTTTGTTTTAGATCTCTCCATGTATTAGTTTCTGGACTAGATATTGCTGCTAGTTTGGTGTTTCTTTTGCAGAAACATACACTATTCTAGGAGAAGTGGTTAAAAAAAGGAAATTCATATTTCTTATCTAAGATAAGAACTTCTCATACAAGAGTCTACGGAGATTTAATCATCAGGTTGTCTTTTTCCTCACTTGCTTTCTTCTCATTTTTATATGTATCTTGAGCTTAATTGTTATGTCAAGAGAACAAGTGTGGGGGAGACAAAACCATTAGTTAAAGGTAGACTTCTTTGTTTTTCTTTTTCTAGGAAGTAAATAAATGCTCTATGTTCATATGACATTCTCACTTTACACTTAGTCTTTACTACATTTTGAACCTCATTGTTGAACTCACTTCACTCATTTTTTTCTTTTTCCTCTCATGGTGATTGTTGAAGTGTTGTGCTTCAATCTTGAATTGGACGTCACAACTTATCATTTCACCAAGAAATAAGTCAAGTTAGTTTCTATTTGTTGTTTACATTGAGGACAATGTAAAGATTAAATGTGGGGGAGGGATTGCTCTAGTCAAAATGTTTTGGTTCATGGAGTTTGAGAAAAATTGAAAATTTTTGAACTTGAGAATTTGTTTTGTGAAGTGCTTAATGGACCCCTATTTACAACTTCCTAATGTAACTCCTTGGCATGTTTTTATGAAAATTTAAATACATGATGATTGTGAAAGTCAAGCATTTCCAAGTACGATTGCATTAAGCTTGAGTAAACCCTTTGCTTGATCAATTGAGTGATTGGAGTGTCTTTAGTTCAAATTTATTAATTTGGATACCCAGCTTGATTTTAGGAAGTTGATATGGTAGAGAAAACCATTATTGGAAGTTTCTTGAGCCTTGACTCTATTTTCTCATCATGTGTGTATATTCACCTATTCTCTAGTTAATCTCTAGAACTTGTCTAGGTTCTTTTTCAAAGCTACGTTAATGCCTTGGATTTGTAGTATGATAGGGGCATTGATTTCATCACCTTCTATCCCAAATACAGACCCTATGCACTAATCCATTGTTTATCCCATTGAGCCCTTCATGTTCGTTTCTATTTTATTATACAAATGCTATGTTTGTATCCTCTATTCTAGTACTATTGAAAAAAAAAAGAGAAGTACTATTGTATATATGAAAAGAAAAGTGCCATGTGAATAGTCAAAAGAAGGAAAATCAAAAGAAAAAAAAATAGGAAAAAAGAAAAAGAGAAAGAGAAAATTCAAAGAAAGAAAGAAACAAATAAGGGATTGTGACAAAATATTTGAATTACGTTTAGTTGAATGGTGCTAAGTGATCTAACAATTTATTTAGAGCAAGCATAGTATTTTATTACATTTTCCATTCCATTTAGCCTTTTTCAACAATACAACCCTAAAAAGTCCCATTGACTATGGATTCATGATAAAACTAGTGGTAGAGATAGTAGAACCTATACAAGCCTATGGTAGATGCTAGAATAGGTGAATTGAGTGAAATTCCCTATAATTTGAGAGATGAGAGAAACACTTATTCCCTTGAAAACTCTGTCATGTCTATCTTTCTTGGTTCTGTTATGTGTTCAATTTGATTTCTTTGCATTAAACATTTCCATGAGCTTTAATTGATTTGGGATTGTAGTTATTCAATCTTAATATAGTTGCATTCTTGAATTAACTTGATGATCATTGGGCATATTTTTGAAAATATTGGTTCTATTTTGCCCAGGAGTGCAAAAGGCTAAGTGTGGGGGAATTGACAAATCCCTATTTTATTATATATTTGCATATTTTATTTGAGGATTTTGTCATAATTACTGAGCTTAAAATGCCTTCTTTGTGCTTAATTAAAATTAAAAGTAAATATATTAAATTAGGACTAAAAAGGACAAAATTGTCATAAAAAATTGTAATTATTCTTAATCATTTATTTTTGAGAAGATTTGATGTTGGGTAAATTATTTCTACTTGTAGGAACTTGGAAAATGGGATTAAAACTGAAAATGGTAGTTTGAGACTTGAATTTGAAAAATGGTTAAGGAGTAAATTTGCCAACGCAGTTTTAAGGAAAGAGCGCTAGGCACAATTATATTTTAAAGGGGTAAAAAATACACATAAGATTTTAAAAGTGGAGCATCCATCACAATACTGTTAAATTTGACATAACGTCGTTAAATTATAAGAGAAGAAAACCACTATCGGCGTTAGGTCAAATTTAATGATTCTGTACTAGATGCTCTACTTTTAAAACTTTATGTGTATTTTTGCCCCATTTAAAATATAATTATGCCCGGCGCTCCTTCCTTAAAACTTTGTTGGTAAATTTGCTCCTTAACCCTTTGAAAAATGTTAGATTGGTCCCACGAATTTGAGAAATTCCAGCTTAGTCCACTGCCAAAAACTACTGCGTTTTGAAAGCCTTTAGGTTAGATATTTGAATCGGTTCTTGGCATTCATTTGGAGCAGCAGAGGCACGAAACATAGAACCAGGAGCCGCAAGCTTTGTCCTCATCAACACCTTCACCTTCTTGTTCCTCTCTTGCCGGGGGTACCATCCACCACTATCACAGCCGCGGGTGTGCTGCATCATTCCAGCTTGGGAGTCGGGAAGCGGAGACCAGGGGAGGAGTCCAGGGAGTTGAAGGTCGAGTAGCGATAACAGAGGGAGTAAGAGCTAGGGGCGAGGATCAAAGGATGACAGCTGTGAGGATCATCCACCTTCTCCTTCCAGGACTTCGTTTGTCCTCCACAATCATTCTCCACTTTGTCATCTTCATTTCACCGTTGCTCCCATCACCTTCACATTTCTCTCCATCACTAAAAGCTGTCAAAGATCAGAACAGAGCAGCCACAGAATCTCTTGGACCTTTAAGCCTCCATCAATCGAATCACCATATTCATCTTCAATCTCATTTATCTTGTGGTGTTCCATGGCTGGACGTTGAATTGAGAATTTGATTTTGATTCTTGGTGCTGTTTTGATAATAGGCAGTAGCTGATTTCATAATCCCTTATAGCAAAGGCAATGACATGAACTTGGAACTTCAACAGGGGAGTTTATGTTAGGCCTAGTCTAAGGGGTGGCCCTTAGAGTCATTTTGGAACTAGCATGATTAAATCTCTCCCATAATTATTTTAAGTGAGGATGGCTTGCGCCATTGTTATGAGGGATTGCTTATTTCATTGTTAATTTTCTTGTTTCTTTCATTTCATTAATTTCATCACCATTCCTTTCCACTTTTATTCCAAAAATATTAGTTTTAAAGCATTTTTGTTTAATTGCAATTTAGTTGTTAGATAAAAAGCTCAAAGATCATTTTTAACCCATTTTATGCTAATCATCACACATAATTTCTGGGTAATTAATAAAAAACTCTTCGAGAGACGATCCAGGATTGCACCCTATATTACAATCCTTGGTTAAATTTTTAAAGAAGTTATCAAGGCACAAAGCCAACAACGCCCTATTCTTCACATTGATGCGTAAGGAGGAGTTTAATGGTAGTGGTGGAGGCGTTGAGGTGAAGCATGTGGTGAGGTCAAAGGTTGTTGTCAATGGTTGATGACCAGAGGAAGTTTGTTGGTGAGTGGTGGATGGGTGGTACGCAATGTATGGTATCCACCATACTACTACAGAAAATATTTTTAACATCCATTTTTTGACCTTTCTACGCCGTTTTTAGGGGGACATCAATTTGAATGATGTATAGAATTTTTTTTCTCTATATCCGTTTTTTTTAATGGAAGTAGAAAGTGTTTTTAAAAGTAAGTTATTATATATATATATATATATATATATATAGCATAATTATTTTCTATCCAGAAACTAGCTATAGCCTGTATAGAAACAGAACACAACCAAGTATACATCCAGCACTTCATAAACAAGACAATGTAACATGGAGCTCTTCACCTATAAAGAAATAATCAAGTGTCCATGACTTCTCTAAACCACTACTCTCTAAAACTAATTAGCTTTTCACAAAATAAACTCTACTCATGATCTATGTGTAGAAGAAGATATCTTGCCAAATGGTCTTGGATATTATTGATCTCTTCGTCTTTGTAGGTGTCCTCATTACCAAAAATTTGCAAATTGAAAAATAAGCTAATACAAGTCAAACAAGTGAATGAAATAAGTAACAATTCAATCATAACAACAAAATTATTATCATTTGCGAATCAATAAGCAATTATTTCTTCAAAATCTGTAATAACTCCACTGTGAATAATATCATACATACGAAGTAGAACATATTATCCGCACTTAGTTTTTCCTTGTTGCTGATGGCACTTTAAATAAAAAAAATGGTAAAAATGAATAAATACATATATAAAGTGATTATTAATAAAAGAATTTGAATTTAAACTACTTACTTTTGGCTGGTACCACTTCGTCGAACCACTTTTATCTTCGCACCTCCTACCCATTATTTTATATATTTTAAATGCACTAGCATTAAAATGAAAATCACAATACATTAAAATAATTTATTTAAGCCAAAAACCAATGATTTACAAACAAATTAACTTACGTGTTGAAAATGATTTTTATTTTATCGTTTGGCCTATGATCCAAAGAATCAAACCAATAGACGACATTGATGTGGTAAGCAACACACAGATTCCAATAATATCTATAATAATATATATAGATTAAAATAAAGTTACATAACATTATAACTCTTAACAAACTGTATATGTATAAATAGAAAAAAATTAAGTTGTTTTTCAATAGTTATGTTTTTAACGTCTATTTTCTAAAAACAGACATTGAAACGCAACCAAAAAATGCAAAAATGTCATCATTTATATTTACTACGTCTGTTTTTTAAAAATAGATATGGTTTATTGATGTAAAAAAATACTTTTTGTACAATTGGCATCGACGAAGATACGGCATCCATGAAGATGTAGAACGATGGGGGTAGTGGAAATGCAGGATGAGGGTGCGATGGTGTCTGATTTATTTAAGAGAAATCATGTATTTTTAGTGACGTAATCCCCATTCATAGTGTCTAGCTATGTAATTCAGTGAATTAGCACGTAAAATGTAATCTCTTTTATTTTACAGAAGCTCGACCAAACATTTGAATCAGCATTTTACATTGAGATTATATATAATATTGCTTATTTCTATAATCCAACCAAACGTGCAACAATTCACACTATGTATCAGTGAAAACTCCCTTTAGTCACCTAAGGGTCCAAATAAACCGAATTATATAGCAGTAAGATCCAAGTCATGTTCACTTTATGGAGCCTAAAATAAAAATGATTCCTAAGAAAATTAAGTATAAAAAATGACTTAAAAATGGAGAAAATGGTCTGGTCTCTTGTATATAAAACTAATTTTGCAATTGGAATTAAATGACCCAAAGTTACCTCTTTTTGGGATTTTTAATCTATAAAATGGTATGAATGGATATGGATGAATGAAATAGAAAGATTAAACAAGAGATAACAATGAATTGGAGACTACTCCTCGGCAAGTGATTAATGGCCTTCCTTGCTTTTTGAAATAATGGAGTGGGCTAGCTTTAAATGAGTTGTCCAAGGCCACTCTTGGACTTGGTTTAGCTTCAATTAATTCAATGCCAAACAACCTTGAATAATACCAATTATTCTAAATTAACTGGATTAAGCACAACTAATAATAAGAACTAAAAAAATGTATTCAAACTCATAATCCAATAATCAAGAGCCACCTTAAATTGCCACGAAATATTCTCAACAATGTCAATACATTAATTACCACTATAAGAAAAATGTAATCAAAATTAAAGATACTAATAACAGCTCAATGTCAGAATACAAATCAAAGGGTCATAAGCCACAACCAATCTTCAAAATAGTAAAAGAACAACACATCCAATGCCATACAAAATCTTCCTAAGACTTAGAAATAAAAAATACAAAGAAGGATAGTAGAAAGGTAGAGCTAAAATCCCCTATGAAGCTTCAAGTTCCAGCCATTGCTCACTGTCTCAGAGGAACGGAAGTCTAGCTACGGTCAACCATAAAAGGAGAAGCCACCTTCGAATTTGATGCACCAACTATGGAAGAATGACGATGGAAGAGTGATATTAATGGAGGAATTGAAGGAATGGAGAAACAACGATGGAGGTGACAAGAGGTCATGGTTAAGTGATGAAGAAACAGAGGAATGATGGAGGCCAATTGTGAGTGAAGTGATGATGATGGATTATGAGATGGAGTCGATGAATAAGATGGTGGTGGTGGACGAAGTGGCCAACGGTGGTGAATGGGAGTGGTGCTGCTGAGAGAGCGACAAAAATGCATGCAAGAGACTGGAGGTCACAATCTTGAGAGTTCATCTATCGAGAAAGAGAGTGAAGAACCGATTAAGAATAGGATTTGCCCTAGGTCCTCATGTGTCATCTTGTTTGGTCCTTTTCTAGCATTTTCTTGATCCTTCATCAACATTATATTGGTCCTTGGTATTAAATTGTTGTTTTCAGCTTTAAATTTCAAATTTCTTCCAAGTAATTTGCAAACCAATCATACTAAGGTAATATCATTTATTCCACAAATCAATCACTTACAGAATACTCTTTTAAGCTCTTAATTCTTGCAATTACTCTTAATCTCAATTAATAATAATAAATGCATTTTGAACTCAATAATCATGATAATATCTCTAAATAAGATTTGAAAATATATGATAAAATAGGGATTTTTCAACTAGCATTGAATAATATGATCTATTATTATAATACATAGAAACATTTGTCGAGTTTATGCGTGTGTACTGTTGACTTGCTAGTGGTGTGCCTCTCTTTCATATTCCGGCTATCAATTTATCAATAGGTCAATATATATATATAAAATAAATTTTATATATTATTTAAATTCTATAAATTGTGAGATTTATTTATCAATCTAGCATGTAATGGTTTATATATATGTGTGTGTGTGTGTGTGTATTAATTTTCCTATATGTTTGTTCGAAAAACTATAATGTAAAATTAACACAATATTTTATCTTTATTTAAAAAAAAAAATAATAGGTAAAAATATAAATATTGAAATTTCAATCACTTTAAAGTATGATTATATTTCTATACGTTTTATGGAGCGCGAGATTGAAAGTTATAGTACTTTATGATTATGTAAATAGACTTAATATATTTTTTCAGATTAAATTATAACAAATAGATTTTATGTGTTTTTAAAAATAAAAATATTAATAAAATAACAAGTTACAGGGAAAATCATTACTTATTTTTTATGTTTATATATGATTTAAAAATTTTTTATTTATCTTTTCCGATATTCATTCACAAAAGTCTCTTAAATGCACATAAGCTCAGCACTAAATAATCAGTGATGGTTTTCTTTCAATGGAGACATTCCTTAGGGCTGGCTTAAGTGGTAAGGTTAGTAATAATTGTGATTCAAGCCCGCCTTATATATGTAATAAACAAAATTATCAGTTCCATATTTAGAGTTTACCAAAGAAAATAAATTTTAGTTAATCCCTCCGTGATATCTTGTAAAATGCTCGTAAAGTATTGGTGCTTCATTTTCAAAACAAGTTGTGTGTGTGTGTGTGATTAGTAAGTACATTGGGTGTTATTTGTATTTATAATTATTCAACATCAATCATACTGTTCATATCTTGTGAACAGTGCAAGCTTTATACCCACTTATACATTTTGTTTTGGCCAACTATATCCACTTATACTAATGACTGCTTTGAAGCCGTATAACATGCTAATTAGGCAGGGAAATTGAACGTATTAACTATATTAAGAGTCTAAGAATTTTTAGCCTTTTAGAAGAACAATTTTGTTTTATGTATATTAAGATTTCTTAAGAAAACTACTTAACCTTTAATTATTTTATGGAGGAGTAAGTTAAGTAATTTACGTAAATGGTGAGAAAAATATTCGACAAAAAGTTGAATGGCGAGAATAATAACATCCATTATGTGATAAATGATTTCCCAATTAGAGGAATATAATATGCATTGATATGTTGCACCTCGGCTTGTATATATTTTTATTTATGAAATAACTTAAATAATAAAATAAAAACGTGGGAAAAACAAAAAACTATCCTAAAATATATATAAGCTTTAGGCATATTGATGAATGAGGGGATGGCAAAAATCATTGTCCCCGAACAAAGGGACAACAAAGGACGGTTCTTTTGATTAGAAACCTAATTGCACATTTTAATTTGTCTGTTCAATGCATCTGATCACACCAAGGGTAGACATAACAATTAATTGGGATAAAGTTCATTAACACCCTAAAATATGTTTTTGAAGCATGTATAGTATTCTAAAATATTTTGTAGTTTAATTTTGTCCTTAATATAGTTTTTCAAGAGCAAGTTTAACCTTGTCATTAACTGCCAAAACACTCTATTAAGTGAGGGTATATTCATTACTCTAAAGTATTTTTTTTTTCAATAGCACTTAACATTAATTCTAAAATAATTTTTTAGTGCAATTTTTCTCTTAAAAAAATTTTCTGAGTTAATTTTTTTCACTTTTTTTTTTTCATATTTTTAGTATCCATCTTCCATATTTTTAGTAAGAACTCATCTTTAATATTTTCAATAGCTGAAATTTTTCCGGTGGTCAACTTAATTTTTTTAAACTTATCTTCCATGTTTTCAACTCTAATGTTTAATTATTTTCAATATCGAGTAAAAAATTTTACAATTTTTCAGTAATCATCATAAATGTTTTCAGTACTTATCTTCCATGTTTTCAATATTGAAAATAATTAAAAATTATAATTGAAAATTTTGAAGATAAGTTTAGAAAATATCTAGATATGTACTGAAAAATTTGAAAAATTGATTATTAAAAATATTGAAGATGAGTACTAAAAATATGGAAGATGACTACACAAAATACAAAAAAATAGTGATAAAAAGATTAACTCAAAAAATATTTTAAGATAAAAATTACATAAAAAATTATTTTAAGATATTTAATGCTAGTGAAAAAGTTCTTTACTTAACAAACATGTTGATCAAGAAGCGAGTAGACGGTGAGTTAAAATTACTCCTAAAAACTACTTAAAGGCCAAACGTTTTCCTAAAAAAAGTACATTCAAGACAAAATTGCATCAAAAAATATTTTAGAATGCTAAACACACCTGAAAAAATTTTTAAAGTGGTAGATAAACCTTAATCCATAATTAATTATGTGTCCTATTTAGTTTATAGAAAAGGAGGTAATGGAAAGAAATATTGTTGGAACAATAGAGAATGGAAAGGAATATATGGGGAATGATGATGATTATTGATTTGTTTGGCAGGATAATTAAATAATTAGGAAGATGCCATTGAAGGGCAAATTTAGAAACTGTCCATCAAGTGTCTCACCCTTTATTTAGTTTCACCTTTACTAGAGTATTCACGGAAAACGATATGCGGTTCAATGGGCAACACATGAATAGCATAAATATACTGATAATATGAGCATGATTGTAGAAAATTCTCATAAGGGTTCGAACATGATACTTACGATTAAGGTAGTCGCACAAAGCTATTAGGGTGTCTAAACCCATCCCAGTAAAATGGAGACTTCTTCCCGTCTTCACTCCACCACTGCAATCCTCTTTCATGTAGTTCTCTTCTCTAGTTTCCGAGTACCTTCTGTATTCACCTGTCTAAATTGTTGGTAGTGGAGGGTGAGATTTGAGAGAATCTCAGTAGGAAACATGTACCATAATGCATGCATGATAGATGCTATGTGCATGACATGTTAGTTTTATCTAGATGCATGCCCTATAACGACATTTCTGCATGCTCAATGTTTAATGCAAAAAACTATAGCCATAGTGTAAATAGAAACAGAGTTTCATTTGTTCAAATATGCTCTACACAATTAAGTAAAACAATCACATGCATCACTACATAAGCAAAGATATCAATCACATGCAATTAAGGTAAGTCTCTTACCTTGTGTTGCTTTTGCTAAACAGAAATAGTTCCTCGATCTACATGAAAACAACTCGGGATTCATATTTGATCCTACAATGCCAAAGGTATTGTCTAGACACTTCCACAGTGTTTCTGGGGGTTATATGAGTTTATATTGAAAAATTACTAAATTGCCCCCGTGGACCCGGCCTGGCCCGGCCATACTCGGTCGACTGTACTTTTCTCGAAATTCTGACCTAGGCTACTCTGACATATTTTCACCTAAGGAATCCATTTCCAGACTTGGAATTACCAAATTCACTTCCAAAAGACAAAATTGCCCTTAGCAGCCCTGTTTTAAGGGTTTCAGGGGCGTTTTTGTAATTATGCTTTTTCGGCCTTTTCCGAAAAAGTGCTCAACTATAACCCCACCTAATTTTCTCTCCTGAATTCAATGGAATTATCAAATCATGGAAAATCCAACTCCTACCCCTAGATCTATCCCTAACAAAAATTATGGGATCCTTCGGGAAAAATCGGGGTTTTGCGATTTCGACTTCGTAAACTCGTTCCTTTCTACTCTTAACCACTTTATTAAGCATCTAATTGAGTTATAACAACCATTTTAACTAAAATTGGGCAGCATAACCCTTAAGCACACACATTTTCAAAATTTAAAACCAATGGCAATTTTGCCCCCACAACAGCTAGAATAGTTAATATACGAAGGTTTGAAAGTTACCTCAAGCTCCTACTAGCTTTTCCTCAATATGGCTGAAACCCTAACCCTTCAACCACAGATCTTTGAGCCATCAAACCTTAAAGAACAAGGAGAAGAGCTTAGGGTTGGAGTTATACTCGTTATGAGCTAAATCGTCGGAGGAATCGGCTTACCTTGTGATTTTTCTTCTCATTTCTCTCTCTACAATCCCAAACATTCTCTCTCTATATGCAGCTTCTGTTCACATCTGAAATGAGGGCTGGAGAAGAGGATGATGATATATGCTAATATATCATATATTATTTTAATGATTTATGGAATTTTCCAAAAATTCCAAAACTAATTTTTATGACAAGTTCCTGCATTCATGTAACCAAGCCATCATGTCCAACCAATATTTCCTTCTTTATGCCACATGTAGGAGACACCTAGGGGTCCCTCCCTATGATCTCAATTGGCTTCACAACTTGTTTCGGTTACGTATATACATAAAGTCTCTATTTTAGTCAAGATTGCACTTTTTGCTCAAATTTTTTATAAATTCATATTAAGTTGACCAAAATATTGTAAATATATTTTTCCCCTTTATTTTCCTTTATTAATTGAAATTAACTTCAATTAATTAGAAAATAATTTATTTTGTGCTATTTTGGAAAAATTACGATTTTGCCATTGCCTTTTTAATCCAATTTCTTTTCTTATTTTTCTATGGCCAATTCCCATATATTTTTGGACCAAATATTTTCTCTAATATTTCTCCATTTTTGGACCTTTTCTCTAATATTTCTCCATTTTTGGACCTTAATATTGGGCTTTTTAAATTACCCAAATTAATTCCATAATTATTTTTCCCATTTTCTCATGAAAATGAACATTTATAAAATTCATAAAGCTCAAATTCATTAATATTCACCATTTTATTGAATTTCTAAAATAATTATAATATATTTGGTTAATAAAAAATTTGGGGTATTACACAGTGGGTCTACACATTTGTCGTGGTTTTGTAAAAATCGTTACAAACCTTCACATTGCATGAGGTAGGGCTTTGTGATTTGTCGTGATTATGATGTATAACCGCTACAAAATGCAGAGGGTTTGCACATTTTAGCGGTTTTGTAAAACAGCTACAAAATTTCACATTGCATTAGGTAGGATTTCATGATTTGTAGCAGTTGTGGAAGCAATTTTTTGTAAAACTGCTATAAATATCAACGCTATACAAGCTCCGTCACCCCCTTCTTTTACCATTTTTGGCAAATTCATTTCTCATGCTCCTTCTGAAAGGTTTTGCTTCAGATCTGAGGTTTTGCTCAAGCATTTACAAAGTTTGGCACTTGAGGTTGGTAAAGTTAACTCTTTTATTTTGCTTTCCCCCTATTATGCTACTTTTGTTATAAATATTTATAATTTTTTTTAATTATTCAATAATAACTGTAGTTATTATGACTTTCGGAAGAGATAAGAGTAAGGGGAAGGAGGCTGAGCACGGAGGCAAACATGTCCCCGTGCCATCGTAGAAGGTGGCCCCGCCACAATAGCTTACCCTAGAGTAGCCACAGCAGATGACCCCACAAGGGGCAACCACACCAGAGTTGCTTGTTCAGCTAGAGGGGGCTGACATTAGTCTTACTCTTGGGTTAATATCATTATTGTTAGTCTTTACAGTTTGACCCAATTTTGATTTTGGTTCCTATGATTTCAAATTCTTGGTTTCAATCCCAATAGTTTCATAAGGACTTGATTTGAGTTTAAGTATAGGGATCAAACCCTAAACCCACCATCAAGCCAAATATTTATGAAACCACAAGGAGCACCTGTGTGGGGAGGGGCAGCCATGAACCCCGCTAGATCTCTTTGTATCTCGAGTTTGAGTTTTAGAAGAATCACTTGTGTTAGGGGGCAGCCATGAACCCTGAATCAGATATCAAATGATAATATCCAAAAAAAAAAAAAATACTATAGGGACCAATACCAAAATTAGATCAAACTATAAGGACCAATGGTGTTAAACCCTTCCTCTTCTATATTCTTTTGTAAAATTTATTCCCTTCAATGATATGATCTTTCGAAACCCAAAACAAAAAGTAGAAGATTCAGTCTAACTCTAATATGAAAAGGATTAAAATTATGTAGAAAAATAGTCGCACGTAATCATACACGTTACGTTATATTAGAGATGATTATAAATTGGAATGGAGTGTAGTAGTCCACTAATCAACTGCCACCTCTTTACAGATCAGCCCTTAATGATTTGACTAATTAATTTTATTCCGATTTTATTTTCAAAACAAAGTACTTAAACCTTGGGTTATTAGTAGTACTCTTCAAATAGGAAACTAATAATTATTAAAATTTGGTACAATCCCATGGGCCAATCGTGGCCATTATCCCCAAATTGCTTTCGTCAAATTGTTATTTGTAACGCTTTGAACGAGTCTATGGTTTTGCATGCATTTCGAAGTCAAAATTGAGTTCTAAGAGTGCTTAATTCCTTTTTTTTTTTGGGGGGGGGGGGGGGGGGGGAATGTTCCTAAGTTTACTTTTAGTTTTATTAATTTAATTAATTCATTAATTAGGGTTACCACCAACCGTGCCCTGTCGATTCTCGGCATCTATTAGTTTGCGTCACGAAATGGTTTTTTTCCTTATATATTTTTTTAATTTAACTCTATGAGGTGTTTTAAACTCATTTATTCTCTTCGACCAACTTGTTAAATATTCCATGTATTTTTAATTAAAGTTGGCTTTTTACAAAGTCTCGATGTGCTTTATTTAATTAATTATTTATTTAGGTAATATGACACTCTTGTGTTTGATGCGACATAATTTGATTTTATATCAATGAAGGCGAAATCTTGATGCTAGTATTACGTAGTGAAATTAGGAAAATGTGGTGTATGAGATGCCTAAGTCTCAAATTTGATAGCTGATAGAAAAGGTCCCACATTTGATAGGAACAAGATTACAAAATGGCATATAAACAGTAACACATGTAACATGTTAAGATAATCAAAGGGAATTTCGAGCGAGGGAAAATGCTTGCACTTAGCACTT
The DNA here is from genome assembly GCA_963210345.1 of Inga oerstediana. Lineage (NCBI taxonomy): Eukaryota > Viridiplantae > Streptophyta > Magnoliopsida > Fabales > Fabaceae > Inga > Inga oerstediana. The sequence continues at coordinate 60,739,668 of OY723401.1, read as the reverse complement.
GGATCGTTGGTCGGATATCAAGCCCCAAACATATATAGAGGGGTTGAGTTTCTCTCATTATCCTCTTTCTCATTATCTTCTCATAATCTTATATCTATCGTTATATTAAAATAATAAACGGTTTAGATTCAATCTTTTATAAAATTATTTCTATATATATAAATAAGTAAATTTGTTCTCTTAAAATTTGATCTATACCATTCATAACTACAATTCAAAACAATAAATAAATTTTAATTTATAAAATATTATAATAATAATTTTATAAAATATTAAATCTAAACCATCCATTTTATTATCTAAGGGTGGAGATGAGATTATGAGAAGATAATGAGAGAATTCTCTTTCTATATAGAGGGGATGAACGACACATTAAGGGCCTGTTTGGTTGGAGGGGAGGGGAGGGGAAGAAAAATGACCCCCTCCCCTTGTTTGGTATTAAAAATAGGAGGGGAGGGGCCCCAAAAAAGGAGCTCCAAATCCCTCCCACTCCCTCAAATTGATTCCCTCCAATTTGGGGGGTTTTGGAGAGAGCCCAAAATTTGTGACTATTTTGCCCCCATAGTCTTTTCATATTTCCAATTATATCCTATGTGTCTTCAATAAAAATATAACTTCTTCTTCCTCACTAGCGGAAATATACATACTCAGATTTTCTTGGTGATAGGTGATTTATCTGCTGCAGAAATTTTTTTTTCTCTTGGGCTATTATGTTGTTTTAGAATGTTTATTCTTGTTTAATGCATGCTTCTCTAGTGTGGGGTAGAGACACATGCTCATTTTTTTCATTGCCATTTTGCACCTAATTAAACATTGCCACTTAGAAACAGTTTTTTTTAAAGTTTTTCTACCATTTTTATTTCAAGTCCTCTTCATTTTTTTTTTCAATAGAAGGAATTTTCCATTTAATTTGACATGATAATTGCTGAAATATTCATATAACGAGAAATTAAGTTGGGGGGAATTGAAAACTATTTCCATTTTATATCTTCATCATTTTTTTATAAATTATATAATTTATATTGAGGTGTAAATTAATTTAAATCATTTATATAAGGAAAAATATATAAACTAATGTCTAAGGATAAAATGGTAAATTAGATATTACCTCCCCTCCCCTCCCCTCCCGCCTTAAACCAAACAAAGAATCATTAAAAAATATTTCCCTTCTTTCCCCTCCAACCAAACTAAACAAGGTGATCCTTTATCCTCCCCTTCGATCCCCTCCCATTCCATCCCCTCCCTTTAAACCAAACAGACCCTAAAGTAAGGACCGTGTAATTAAAAAGAAACAATAAGATAATTATATATATAATTCTTCCTATCAATGAAGCATTAGATGATTGGGGTTCACCTATTAGGGTAACTAAATCTCACCAATTAAAGTGATTATATATGTTGGAATATTTTTAAATTGAAGAAGTGTTTTTTACAAAGTCATATCCTTAATTAGATATTAAGGAATTTGTGTGAAAGGTTGTGTGGGGAGTTATAGCACTAAAAGTCACTAAGTGCATGCCTCTTTAATTTATAAACACACCTATGAAAGGCTATAACTAAAGGGTGATAAGCACCACTTGGTTGAATATTGTGTTGCTTTAAAAGCAACCCGACATACTAAAAGGTGTTAATTTTTCATAGAAAACTTATTCTTAATAACATTGGTTATTGAAGATATGTTGGTTCAAGAATCAACATATGGTGTATGACTTTTTAATCGAAAAGATACATTGCCTCAAGATGTACTACTCAAGGCAGCACTTCATGATCTATAAATATACTTATCATCATACCATTCAGAACAACAACAACAATAATAGCAAAGTCACTGCCTTTGGCTTTTAATTGTTGTCTTGGCTATAGTATTAGTAGTACAATTCATACTCAACACTACTAGAAAAAAAGCCTGTAAGACTGCACATCTAGACCTCTATAGGCAGAGATAGTTTAAAAACTATGACCAGTGACATTTTTTGTAAATATTGATACAACTTAAGACCAGTCATACAACCTTGCATTATAAATAATATTTTTTATAACAGTTATAGTTCTATGCGGTCTCAATAAGTATTAAATATTATGAAAATTTCAAAATTTTAATTGTTGTTAGACCGATCGCTAAAACAACCGGTTTAAACATCCTTTTAGAGACTATCATTTCTTTACAACCAGTCCTAAATGTTTCAGAGTTTCTTCAACTTCCAAGGTAAGCTTTTCAATGCGTCTCTTCAAAATCTGAAGCCACTTCAATAAATATAATTTACAACCGTCTTATCTATTTAAACTTCTCATTCCTTTCGTTTCTTCACATTAAATTATTGTTTATGCTTCCTCTTCTCTCCTCTCTCAGATCAATATGGTGAGATGCATTAGGACTCCTTCAATTTGTCCTCCTCCTCCTCCATCTCCTCCATCACTACCATCAGTGAGGGAGGTTCTTGACCAGCTCCATCTGAGGGTGACTCGTATGGAGAGAAGCCTTAGAAGACTTGTCAATTTGCTACACATAGTAAACAACAAGTTGAACCTTGTACTTGACACCAATCATTCTTTTAACCCCTCTTCTCCTTCCTTTTCTTCCTCCCCTACCTCCGTTGATGAGGAGGATGGTTAATGGTTTTTTTAAATATATAAATTTTTTTTTCTAAATCAATGTACTGTTGCTCGAAAAAAAATTATAATATTAATGATTTTTTTTTAATTTTTATTCTTGATCTTGAACATCTCTTATTTCTAAATATGTTAATATGAACCATCATGTATTTACTTATATATATATATATAATTATATAAGATATATATATATATATATATATGATATATTGGTAAATTATATTATGGTGATGACATTTAAACCGAATGTAGTAATATAAGGTCTAAATATGTTAATCTCAACCATCGTTTAACTCTTGACTGGTCTAATGACGTTTAATCTTCTAACCTTCACTTTTTAATTAGACATGATAAGATGTATATCTGGTCTGAATAGTATTATTTAGTTTGCATTTTAGAAGACGACCGGTCTAAATATGTAATGTTTAAACTTCCAATGCATATCATCATGTCTTGTCAATATCATCTGAACTTTCTAGCCATTATTAGTTCTGATTATAAATACCAAGGCTCCTTTAGTTTTGAAGTTCAAATTCAAAAATTCCTTTCTACTAATCTCTTTCTTGTTTGAATGGTAGCACTTCCAATGACAAGAACAAATAGGCAGCATTCCCCCTCTCCTCCAACAGTGATAGCCACTGGTAGTTCCTCTCCATAGGTTCCTCCACCTCTAACTTTGGAGGAAATCTTTGAGACCATCTTTCTCCTCCAGGTACCATTCTAGAGGTCATGACAAATCAAGATTGCTTCTACTAATTACTGGAGGAGTTTGTAATGGTGTTGGATGACATCATCAACTGTTTAGACTAGGGATTGTCTCCTGGAATGATAATGATCATCTGATGGCCTGGGTTTCAATAACCCCCTATTGTAAACAAAGTTTGATGTAATTTTGTTTTTGTGCCCGATTATCATCATATATAATATATACACATGTACGGCACCTTTAGGCGAAGATGATTAATGAAAAAGTTTCAATCTTTTTATGTCTTTTGATATGTTACTATTATTTTCTATTTATGATCTTTATCTTTTCATGTTACATGATCAATCAGATTGTTTAAGTTCTTGTTTATATGGATTTTGTTTCTTAAATTTATTTCTCTACTTCTAACAGTTACATATTAGACAAATTATTTTAAAAGACAGTCTCGCTATAAATCACAAAATGCTTTTTTACATATTAAGACCGAATGTCCATAAAGCCGGTCTTGTTATGAATATTGAGACATGATTTATAAAGGATTGGTCTTGAAGCATTTGCCCTAGTATTTATACTCATGTTCTCGATTAGACTTCATCTCTCACCTCTCTGAGTTGCACACTTTCTCTTCCTCTTTTCTATTGCCTTCAGCCACTATGATTTTTGTCTCTGCCATCGAGATGGCTTGGTATTCCTTTTCGTGGGGCTCTCCCTATTTGTCATGGCCATTTTCCTCTCGTATTAGGTAAAAATTGGTTCCTTTCACAAACCCTCGCTAGCCTTCTTATGTTAGTGTTCTTTTTCATTATCTTTGCTTGCATGGATATTTTGATCCATTGATCCTGATGCTCACTCCTTTTATTTCTTTGTTAAAATACTAACACTTATGCCTTTTCACTCGTATAGCCTTTGTGTTATATATGCATGTCTTGTGTTCTTCAACTACCACATATATCTCAAGGGTTTACCTATAATGGAAATGGATACAAGACATGCATATATGGCACACAGGCTAGATGAGTGCCAATAGACCATTTATTCATGAGTAAGTTGAAACGTAACCTTGATAGAAAGTTTAGATTTTTTTTTGTTTTATTTCCACATAAATGAAAGTTTTTTGCTTGATCAATATTTTCTCTGATTGTTGCAGTTATTATATGTGATTTTTTGTTCACTTGGTTGTGAAAAATATTTGCATATAATGATTGCATAATGTACATGAAAGAGTATGAAAAGCTTGAGAAGTATATGATATGTGTTATATGTGGAGGTTTTGGTAGGCCATGCTATTTACTTCGCTCCTTGCTCCATATGCGATGCACTAGTGAACATAGTACATTACATATGCAGTAATTTTGTTATGTACAACACATGTTCACAAGTTGCATTGCATTCATAGCTTCTGGCCAACTAACACCACCACATATATTATAAGGTTCGACCAGTGATGGGAATGAACAAGACAACTACATACATAGCATAGAGGCTGTGAAGAGTGCCAAGTTGAGTAGTTTTTAGTAGCTAATAATTATGTTTTTATGCTTCTTTTACAATCCATATTATTGTGTTCATTACATATTCCTTTGAGTTGCAAAACGAAATATGAATATCATTATATAATTTGATATAATATGCCATGTAATTGAAAATAGGGGTTATTGTGAAAAGACATGGAAAAAGATAAGGATTGATACATTCTCTGTGGTTGTTGCCTTCCTTCCACAGGTATAAATATAATACACTATGGACAAAATTATGAACTTATCATTATGAGGATCATCCAATTTCATTTAACATGAACATATTGAGGTGCTTTTCATGATATAACATGACATTGATATCAAAAAACATGTTATCTCATGTTCTGTTATATCATTAGATGTATCAAGTTGCTATGTTCATGTTTAATGAAATAATATCGATCTCATCATTATCATTATCATATTTATTTGTCTATGTGGTTGTTTATTTGAATCTTATCTGCCATGCCTTTGTTCTTTTTCATTTGGATGCTCCCTCCTTGAAAGGTGCGTCGATTATAATTTTAACCCCAATGTGTGGGAGCTGTCAATGCTGGTTCGTATCATGGGCCATCCTTATAGTCGAATGCAGCAACCCTTAGATTGGGTGCTAAGTTTACTAACCTTATGCATTTTGGTTCTTTTGAGACTTCAGATAGCAAATGGCTCTAGCTACCTCAGTTTTAGGTGATAAGGGGGGGTATCTTATTTAATGAAGCTGAGTCTACCATGATTGATAAAAAAACTTGAGAATTTAATTTTTTATGGTTGAATATGGTCATTGTAACCCCCTGCCGTAATTATATCCGAAATACGCAATTTAAAGTGAAATAGAGACCAATAAGAAACAAAACTATTTCAAAATCCTATCTTCACGATAGGGTTTTCACAAATACCTTTCCAAACCTGGTCTCATATTCAAATTTTGAATACAATTATAATGCGAAGATAAATCACATTTATACCAATATCAAAGTGCACAACATAAAAATCATCCTGGTAATCCCGGGTTCTTACCTTCACTAAAGATACACAGGGCACAATTGCCCATTACAATTCTTCAAATGGGGATTACACAATTCTCTTCAAATACATATATAAATACCCAAATGCTCATTCCAAATACATAATCAAATATTCTCATCCAAACATATATTCAAATATACAGTCCACAATATATACAACCTTTATCCAAATACGAATACAAATCATCCCAATTATGATAACCAACTATCAAAACCAAACTCCAACGGGAGCCCCAGCTGCCCTTGAATGCTTGCTCTATCCTCGATCCACCTACCCTGTCTAAAATGGTTGATAGGGGAGGGTGAGATTCAAGAGAATCCCAGTAGGAAAACATTACCAATATGCATGCAAGATAAATGTTTAATACATGACATGCTTGCATCACTCATGCTCACACACAATGACAAATCTGTAAGCTCAATGCTTCGAACAACATACATATGGCCATAGCATAAATTGAAACATAGCTCAAATCATTCATACATGTTTTACATAATCAAGCAACGCAATAACATGCATCAACACACTAACACAAATATCAGAGCATGTAGGAGATGTAAGTTCCCTACACTTGTTCTTTCCACGTAAGCTCCAGCACCGCTTACTAACGACCAGGCAAATATTGAACCACGTTCAAGGCGAACATCAAACCTATAACTAAAGCAAGGACATAGGTTTATTTTCTATTCCAAATCTTTACTTTCATTACACATAAAGTTGGTTACCATTCATGATCTTTAGGTGGCTAATCAAAGCCTAAACATATGCCTAAAGGCTTGGGAAACACTTGACTAAAGATCACCTTCTAAAAGTCCAAAATGCTGATTTTTGGGGGTTGGCCACGGTTCAAGAATCCACTGGCCGTAGCCAAAAACAGGTTAGAAACATTTGGGCTGCGGCAAAAAAAATCCTGTTTCTTGGTTGAACTTCCAAAAATATAACTAATTCCAAAAAAATCTAAATGAGGTGATTCCAAATCCAAATGAGACCTATTCAAGTTCTCTACACAAGAAAAATATGGTTCATTACTAGAAATCACCACAAAAATACAGAATTTCTCAAAATCTACTACTGCCCCAAAACAGTGTTCAGTTTCAATCCCAAACTTTGGATAGTCATATCTCCTAGTTCCTAAAACGAAATGGCACATATTATATATCCATTTTAAAGCTTGGGATTTTAAATTTAAGACTGGAAAGTTTCATAATTTTCTAACATCATTTAGTCATTCAAAATGGCAACACAAACAAACTGCCCAAACAGAATTTCCAATGGACAGCATTTCCAGTTTTGCAACCAATGTGTCCAATCCAATTCAAATCATTTCCAATGATTAAATACCACAACATGACACCATTTTAAACATAAAATGACATCCAATTCCACCATTTATATTCCACACAAAAATACCACAAAATCAGGGAAAAAATCACAATTCACAATACTCATCAATAACCACAATAGTTAGGTCTAAGGTCATCAAATACTCACCTCTTCCTCTTCCCAATGCCAATTCTTTGATTCCTCCACTTCCCAAATTCTTCAAGCTCTCAAACACCTTCTTTCACAAATCTAAAACCATAGAGATGAAGCTCTCATCACTATGAACAACATTATAGAAGAGTGTTTGAGCTAAAGATGAAAATAACAAGGCTAAAACCTCACCTATAACTTTCTCTTCCTTCCTTCCTTGTTGGACGGCCATAGGAGCTTGCAGGAGAGAGGATGAGATCATTTTTATAGCTTCAAATGGCCTTAAGGCTGACCTAAAAGAGAGAGGAGAGAGGAGAATGAGTGTTTGAACCTTTGACCCATCCAATGGCTCATATTGTGCCACTTGTCACAACCTTGTTTCATCCTCATGAGTTCACATGGGCTCAACACATGAGATTCCACCCTTTTACTCTCATAACAATTAATCTCAGCCATTGATTTTTGAGTTACCAAGGAGCTTCCTCTTTGGTAACCGATTAATTGATCGGTAACTTTACCATTTTTCCCCTGATTATGATAATTCCCTTGGAATCACCACCAAACACATTTTCTCATTCATTTACACCATACATAATCCCTCCCCCTTATTTTCATTCAATTTAGATGTTAATCCATAATTTAACTTAAATACAGGGTTTCGGCGCTGCTCACAACACATACGAATCACATTCGAATCCCAAATCACATCATATTCTCCAAAAGGGTTATTTATCACTAACCACATCCACTTTTGAAGTCATTAACCCTTAATCACAATTTGGAATCTTGCTAAACTGGGGCTTAGCAGTCCACTTATTTCAAGCTTATTCTCTAGCCTCAAATCTCAGAATTCAGTATATTATAGTTGTGTGATGAGGTCTTGGTTAAGATGAAAATCAAAGTTAAGACCATAATAAGGAGTTACCCAACTAGGTGGAGTTACTAGTGACAGGTTGATGATTAAGACATCTAAATTACACAATGAAAAATGTAAGTTGGTTGATCTATTCTTGCAAGGAAAAATTCATTGAACTAGATTACCACCCAGTCTAACAAATTTTTCCTTGCAAGTGATGATCATCCAATAAATTTTTCCTTACAAGTGATGATAATCTAACTAGTGTTTTTCATCCTCTAATTTAGAGTTATTAATCCTTACCTCATCACTAATATTTCCACCTAGTTAGTTACTTTCTTATTATTGGTATTAAGCTTGTTTCCCATCTCATCTAAAACCTGATCACGGTATCAAATTTAGTCATATAAAATCTGATTCTCATATTTGTATATTAACTTTGTTATACTCATTTCATTAAATAAGAATTTTCTCCTTTATATATCCTCTTAGACTGGGGTAGGATAGAGCCATGTTTCATATTTGAAGTCCAGAAGAATCAAAATGCATAAATATGGTTACCTAGAACCCAATCCATGGGTAGATGCATTCAACTTAAGGGATGCTCACAATATGAATCATGCGCCAACAACATACAGATGACGGGCCTAAGATTGCATCCACTAAATCCAATACTAAAAAATTATCTAATTCCTTTAGAGGCAGGAAAAATGAAGCAAAAAAATAAAAAAAAAGAAAAGAAAAGAAAAGAAAAGAAGTAAAGCTTGAAAAAACAAATGTCAGAATTAAGATTCAATAATTATCTAATAATCTAGAGCTTAAATTCATGGTTATTAGTTATAATTATTTTTTTTATATCGATTGCATTTTCATTTTTAGGACTATTTGTAGAATTTATATTGCATAATATAGCTTTTTGATATAATAATATCCAACATGGCTTTTGTGAAACAAAATAAAGCGTACATTTTTTTTTAAATTGCCCACTTTTTATACCTAGTATGAAATTACCTGATCTAAAGAGTAGACATTTTTTTTTTATTATAAAGTGAAATTTTTAAGACCAGTCATTTAAACAACAGGTTTGAAAATGTAATTTTTATGATCCATTGTAGTTCTGGACTTAATAAGGACATACTTTTTAAATTGGTCAATATAAGACCGGACCTAAACCTTGTCTAAAAAGCCTATTTCAACTGATCTAAAAGTTCTTTTTTTAGCATTGTAAGGGTCCTCATTGTATCCTACATGAAATTTTCCATTAACCCAATTTGCACCCTGAGATTGGAATACGTTGAGATGAATTAAGCAAAAAGGAAAGTATTGCACATGCCTTAAAGGCATTGTGCACAACTTTAATTTCTTCTTCATCACTTCTACATTTTTAGCATTGGTTGCAAGTGGCAAGGTAGTGGATTGGTTAGAAAATTGTTACTTGGAATTCTTATATGCTCTAAGCGGATAGCATCACACTACTACAAAATAGAGATTTAGCGGCATTGATCTTATGCCACTTCTTTAAACAAGCACCAGAGGAGACTTCTAATTTATAAAAGAGAAAATACATGTGGCAGCTATGACGCTTTCTGTGTCAAGCGTTGTAGCTGCTGAGTACCGTCTATAGCGCATGCTTGGGGAAGAGCCATACAAGGAGTTATGTTTTTTTTTAAAAAAAAATTAGATACCTTGTATGGCGCTTACCTGGACAAGCAACGTAGCTGGGTATATACCTTTAATGACACTTTCTCTGTAAAGCACCATTAAAGGCTTATATGATATGACGTAAGCTTATATGCCTTTAATGGTGCTTTACAGAGAAAGTGCCATTAAAGGCATAATCATATATACCTTTAATAGCATTTGCTCTATAAAGCGCCATTAAAAGCCATTCATTTTTTTAAAAAAAATCTGTTATGAATCTTAGCTTGTAGTTTTATTTGTGCTTACAATTTTTTTCCATATCTTGTTAAACTTCCTATACATTGTAAGTTTTTTAATTTTTAAGCTTGCAAGTATAATTTTATTAGTTTTTACTTGTTTAATTTAATCAAGGTATTTTATAATTAATTTATTACATAAAAATTATTTTTAAAAAATAATTGTAGTAACTAGTAGGGGTCAAAATTAATTAGAAAACAAAGAGTTTCTAAAGATTTAAAGGAAGAAAAAAAAGTTAAGTCAATTTCTTTAAATTCATCATGTCAAGTCCTCTAAGACCATGTGTCCAATTTATTTCAGCTAGGTTTATAGTGAAATTATAATATTTCTAAAATATAACACATGTCCTATTAATTTTTAAGTTTACAAATATAATTTTATTAGTTATTACTTATTTAATTTGTTCAATGTCTTTTATATTTAATTTATTACGTAAAATTATTTTTTTAAAAAATGTTTTCTATGGGAAGTGGCTTTAAATACCTTACAAAGTATGTTAATTTAAACAAAATAGAAGTCAAAATTTATAAATAAATAGTCCCTATTAAAAAATATTTTAATTTTTTAATAGAAGGCTTTGGACGGCGTTTAGTATACTAAGCACCATCCAAGATACCACAACCAAGCACCTTGGACCAAGCGCCGTCTAAGGTGATTGGTGCATTTGGTGCCTTGAATATTCAAGGCACCACGTGGTGCCATTCAAAGAACCTGTTGCCTTGAATATTTAAGGCACTGAGGCCTTGAATTTGTAAGGTTGGGGAGCGGTTTTTTAAATAAAATTAAAATTTTTTTAAGATTAGGAAATTGCAAAGAGATACGTGCTATGTTATTTCATTTTGCTATGGATTGTATTATAAATTGTTGTGAATTTTTTATTGTAAATGGAGGTTTTCAACCGGAAAATAAAATAATTATAAAAAATTATTGTGGCAGCGCGGTGCAATTTTTTTTTAAAAATAAATCCCTTGAGTAAAAGGCTTTTATTTTTTTAAAAATAAATCTCTTGTACATACAAGTGCCGGAGGATGCTTCTATTTTTTTTTAAAAAAAAATATGTGGAACTTTTAGCTATCTAATATCTTATATGACACTTGCCTGGGAAAGCACCGCATAAGAGGTGAAAAAGATAAATCACCCCAATTAAAAAAATTTTAAAATTTTTTTAATAAAAGACATCTTGGATGGTGCTTGGCCTACCAAGCGCCGTCCAAGGCACCTTGAATATATATTCAAGGCAATGGTGCCTTGAATATTCAAGGCACCAAGGCATAGTTATGTCTGGTGTTTTGGATATAGCTGTTTTTGTAAGATTAGGAAGCTACGATGCTTTGACGAAAAGGGTGCTATTTAATTTTCACAACCCGTTGTTCTTATTTTCATTTTCATATTCCCACGTTTTTCTCTAGCTTCGTTATTTCTCGGAACTCCATTGCAGTACAAAGCTTCCTCTTTCATGTGTTTTTTTCCTTGTCTTGACTTCCTTCAGAAGCTCCATAGCGTGTAAGTATAATTTTTCAACATTTGGTTCATGTTTTCTTTTTAGTTAAAATATGTCATGAATCTTATATATGTGCTCATAATTTTTTTCAGGTATTTATTTAAAGTGTCAACTTTGTCTTCTTGAACTTTCTATACATTGTAATTTTTTTTAATTTTTGAGCTTACAAATATAATAATATTTAGTTTAATTTTCCGTAGAAGTAACTTGTATGGCCTAAGTCTAAGCAACTTAAATACTGGAGTTCTTTTATGCTTGATATATGAAGACGCAATATTGCAAAAGATATATGCTATGTTATTTCATTTTGCTGTGAATTATATTATAAATTATTGTGGATTTTGAATTGTAAATGGATGTTTCCATCAGGAATATAAAATAATTACGAAAAATTATTTTAAAAAAAAAACTTCCTACGGTGCTTCTCAAAGGAAGTGCTGTTGGAAGTCAAATGACTTCTAATGGCACTTCCTTAGAGAAGCGTCGAAGAAAGTGCCACCTTCCTATGGCGCTTCGCCAAGAAAGCACCGTAGCTTTATATTTAAAAAAAATAAATAATCAAGCTATGATGCTTCCATATATTCAAGAAACGTCGTAACTTGTTTTAATGGTGCTAGAAGCTACGACGCTTTCCAAGCGTTATAGTGTTCTTTAAATTAAAAACTCTTTACGCTCTACATCTCAAAAAGGAATATACCTTTGACCAAATAAAAAAAGTACTTCACATTTTTAATACATCCATAATGTTGAAAAGTACTTGGTAAGTGGTAACTATGAGATTAAATGTTCGATTGAGCTTTAATTCGTAATAAACATGTAAGCATATATTTGACGGAACATTAATCAAGGTGGTGTTCTCAAAACAATCTACCTATATGAGAGTGAAGTGGGCTACTTCTAGGAGCCTAAGGGCTTGATTCTCAAAACTTTTATGAAAAGGATACAGACATAAGATCATGAAGTTTTAGTTTAAGTATGTCATACAATGGTTCAAGATTTTATGCATAATTCATGCATAACTGTTCACATGCAATAACTAGTTCAAAGCTTTGTTTACCATATTATTTTGCATAGATGAAACTATGTTTTACTTAAGTAAATATTCAAATCTTTTAGATATCTTTACTAATAACATAATATTTCTAAAGTAATAAGAGTTTATCACTACTACAAAAAGGTTGAAAGGTGGCGCACATTTTGTGGCACTTCTTCAGCTGCGTTCTTTTTTCTTTTTCTTTTTCTATTTTATTTTTTTAAAATTTTGTGTACCAACTGTGGCACCTGGTGGACTAGATGCCACAGCTAGTAGGCCTAACTGTGGCGAGACAGACGCCGCAGTTAGGTGCATCCTACCAGCTATGGCGCCTGGAAAATCAGGCGCCACAACTGGTTGTATAATAAATAAATAAATAAAAAAAATTTACCAGCTGTGGCGCTTAGAAAACCAAGTGCCACAACTTCTTTTATATTAAAAAAAGAAAAAGAAAAAGAAAAGGCTAGCTGCCTCATGCCTTTATGGTTCTAAAGCCATGCGTTAAAAACTACAAGGTGCGGGTTCGAGAGCTGGTATTCCCAAAAAATAAAAATAAAAAATAAAAAAGGACCAGTTGGTTATATATAAATAAAAAAAAAATTTACCAGCTGTGGTGCTTGGAAATCAAGGCGCCACAGCTGGTTTTATATTAAATAAAATTTTTTTTTGGTCAAATGTTCAGCTTAAATAAAAAAAAAGTTTTTTTTGACATTTTTAATAGATTACACTATCTGTAATACCCCAAATTCTGAGACTAGAGGCTAGAGAATAAGCTTGAGATTAGTGAATTGTTAAGCCCTGGTTTAGCAAGATTCCAAATGTGGATTAAAGGATAATGACTCCAAAAGTGGATGTGGTTAGTGATAAATAAACCCTTTTGGAGAATATGAAGTGGATTGTAGTCGCTTGTGTTATGAGCAGCGCCAAAACCCTGTATTTGAGTTCAATATGGATTAACATCCAAATTGACTTAGAATAGAGGGAAGGCGCATATTGTGGATAAATGGAAAGATGTGAAATGTTGGTGGTGATTCAGTGGGAATTACTGTAATCAGGGGCAAAACGGTAAAGTTACTGACCAATTGATCGGTTATCGAAGAGGTAATTCATTGGGAACTTCAAGATCAATGGTTAGGATTGATTTGTGTTGAGATCAAAGGGTGGAATCCCATGTGCATGTATCTATGTGAACTCATGGTTGATGGAGCAAGGGGTGACACATGGCGAGATGTGGACCCTTGGATCTTAGGTCAAATGGTCAAAGCACTCATTCCTCTCTCCTCTCTTCATTAAGGTCGGTTTTGGACTCCCAAAATCAGACCTCTCTTCATCTTCAACATTTCTCATCTCTCTCCTCAAGCTCCTATGGATGTCCAAGTGAGGAGGGAAGAAAGAGAAATCAAAGGGTGAGTTTTTGGTTGGCTTAATGTCCTCTAATGCTCTAATCACCTTCTATAAAGTTGTTCATAGTGATGAGAACTTCATCTCTATGGTTTAAGATTCTTGATTGGAGGTGTTTGAGAGCTTGAGCAAAAGTGGAAAGATGGAGAATCAAGAAATTGGTTTGGGAAAAAGGAAGAGGTGAGCATTTGCTTCATTTTGATCTAAGTTTTGTGACTTTTGGTTAAGTATGGTGAATTGTGAATTTTGCCCTGATTTTATGGTATTTTCGTGTGGAATGTGAATGGTGGAATTGGATGGTTATTTTTGTTGAAAATGGTGTCATGTTGTGGTATTTAGTCATTGGAATTGGTTTGGATTGGATACATTGTGTGCAAAGTTTGGAAATTCTGTCCAGTGTGAATTCTGTCTGAACATTCTGTTCGTGTGGACATTTTTACTGGGAAAATGATGTCATAAAATTATGAAACTTTCCAGTCTTAAAGTTCACCTCTCAAGCTTCAAAATGGACATATAATTTGTGCCATATCGTTTTGGGAACTGGGAGTTATAGCTGTCCAAAGTTTGAGGTCGAAAATAGACTCTGTTTTGGGGCAGTGATGAAATGTGTGTAATTCTGTATTTTTGTGGTGATTTCCAGTAATGATCCATATTTTTCCTATGAAAAGGACTTAAATGGATTTCATTTGGCTTTGGGATCACCTTATTTCGATTCTTTTGGAATTAGTTATGATTTTTGGAATTTCAGCCAAGAAACAGGATTTTCTTGGCCGCGACCAGTGAATTCTTGGGCCATGGCCCAAATATTTCTGAGCTATTTTAGGCTGCGGGCAGTGGATTTGTGGGCCGCGGCCAACCCCCAAAAATCAGCATTTTGGACTTTTTCAAGGTGATCTTTGGTCAAATATTTCCCAAGCCTTTAGGTATGTGTTTAGGCTTTGATTAGCCTCCTAAAGGTCATGAATGGTAACCAACTTTAAGTGATATGAAAGTAAGAGTTTGGAATAGAGAATAACCATATGTCCTTGCTTTGATTATAGGGTTAATGTTCTCCCTGATCGTGGTTTGAAATTCGTCTGATCGTGAGTAAGCTGTGCTGGAGCACACATGGAAGACTAAGGGTAGGAAACTTACCTCTCCTGCATGCTCTGATATTTGTGTTAGTGTGTTGATGCATGTTATTGCTTTTCTTGATTATGTGAAACATGTATGAATGATTTGAAGCTATGTTTCAATTTATGCTATGGCCATATGTATGTTGTTCGAAGCATTGAGCTTATAGATTTGTCATTGTGTGTGAGCATGAGTTATGCAAGCATGTCATGCATTAAACATCTATTTTGCATGCATATTGGTAATGTTTACCTACTAAGATTCTTTCGAATCTCACCCTCCCCTATCAACCATTTTAGACAGGGTAGGTGGATCTAGGATGGAGCAAGCAGTCAAGGGCGGCTAGGGCTCCCGTTGGAGTTTGGTTTTGATAGTTGGTTATTATAATTGGGATGATTTGTATTTGTATTTGGATAAGGGTTGTATATATATTGTGGAATGTATATTTGAATATCTGTTTGGATGAGAATATTTGATTATGTATTTGGAATGAGCATTTGGGTATTTGTATATGTATTTGAGAGGATTTGTGTAATCCCCATGTGGAAATTGTAATGGGTAATTGTACCCTGTGTATATTTAGTAAAGATATGAACCCGAGAGTTGCCGGGATGATATTATTATACACTCTGATATTTTTATAAATGTGATGTTCCGCCTGATGTAATTGTATTCGAAATTGAATATGAGACCAGGTAAATTAGATTTTGAAAGTTATTTATGAAAACCCTATCATAAAGAAGGGCTTTTGAAAATAAGTTTTGTTTTTTATTGGTCTCTATTTCATTTTAATTACGTATTTCGGATATAATTACGGCAAGGGGTTACACTATCCACTTCCCACCAATCACAATTCCCCCCGCTCCCACCCTTATCTTTTTTCCCCTTCCCGCGCAGTGGCCCCCTTCCTTCTCTTTTAATTTATTTTGACTCATCCCACTTTAATTATTCCCTCCTCTCTCACTTTCCCTTTTCATCTACACTACAGCTTCTTGAAATGGACGACCGTCACCCCCTCACTCCATTTCTATCATCTTCACACTTAAAAATATACCCACACGCGCACACGTCTTCATCATCAAATCTACTTCTTTGTTTTGTTTCAACTGCTATCCCCACTCCTCCTCCTCACTCAAGATTATGACACCAACGGGCAACGTGGTCCCCCACTCCACTGCACTGATCAATTAAGCTTGTAAGTTCAACGTGCTTCTTCCTCTTTTTTTTAATTGGCATATAATTTCTACAATTTTTTATTTCAAATTGATATCTATGTTCTAATCTGTGTTTAAAAAGTGAAGAATATATATAATATTTCAAAAGAAAAGAAAAACCAAAAGTGGACCATGTCTTGTGATGCCTTTAGCATGTTGATAAAAGATATCTTTACATATCCGGAGTACTTGATTTCAGATTAGGCTTAAGAAATTTTAACATTTTTTGCCTGAAAAAATTTTTAATTTCAAAAAACCTTATTTTAGTAATTTAAAAGAAAATAGTCTAGTCCATACGCATGATTAAGAAAAATATAATATTTGTATCATAATATAAGTTTCTTTAGCTTAACTTTTTTGCCAACAGTTTCTAGTTTAACACTGGCCTCAATATCTTCAATTTTGAAAATAAATATGGATAATTAATATTATTTTGTAAATCAAAATAAAAAAATTTCTTTAGCTTAACTTTTTAATTTTTTTTTTAAAATTACCCTCCTATGGCGCTTGTTGGAGGAAGTGCCACAGGAGGGGACGCAAGGGCCACAGGAGACCCCCTTCCTGTGGCACTTCCTCCAACAAGCGCCACAGGAGGGTATTTTAAAAAAAAATTTAAATGCTGTGGCGCTTTCAAGCGCCACAGTTTCTTTTAGTGGCGTCCAGATATGTGGCACTTCTCTAGCGCCACAGCTAATGCAATTATAAGTGCCACAACTTTACATTTTTACAGTGGTGTATGGCCATCTTAAAATGGTAGGGGATTGTTGAAATATTTTTAAAATAAAGAGATGCATTTTTTGAAAAGCCATGTCCTTATAAATTAAGAAATTGATGTGAAAGGTTGTGTAGGGACTTAAACACTAAAAGTCACCAAGGTAATATCTATAATATCCCGAATTTTGGGCCTAGAGACTTGAGGATACGCCTATATCAAGCAAACTACTAATTCTAGTTTGGGAAGGTTCCCAAGAATGTCAAAAGATAGAAAGACTCTTAGAGACTATGTGATCCGGCCCTACCGAGCAAAGGGCCCAGTATACGTAGGATGGAGGATTAAAGTGTCAGTGCATATATGCACAGGACACATATATGATGCCATTTGGTTGGTAGAAAGATGCCACCCAGATATATCATGAGGTATGCGACTGATTGATCGAGCAAAATATGTTGGTATAGGTGTGTACATGGCATTTTCATGGTAGACATGTGTACCCTCATTTTTGGAAAAGACACTGGAATGTGGTGCCATGTGGGGCCCACACACATACTCTGACTTGGCATCAAATGGCGAGCCTCGGTATACGTGAAGCAATCTCGAGTAAGTCTCAAGTGAAACTCGAGTAGACACCGATAAAATAACTTTATTAAAGTAGCTTTAATAAAGTTAGTTATGATAGCTAATGATGACATAACCTTTGTGGTAGCACCACAAGAGAGTGACAAGTGTCCTCTCATCATGAAAAAGTACCAAATGCCTTTTGCATTGGTTTGATAGGAAGGTGACACGTGTCCCTTATGATGACCCCTTGCTTTTGCCTTTTGTGTTGGTATACTTATGAGGCGCCACATGTCACCTGAGTCAGGGAAATCTGTCGATCTTCAATCCGGTCACCTGACTAACTTTCTTGAACACTGAGCCCGGGAGCTAGGAAAAATCATTAGACCCCTACTTTTCCTAAAAAATTGGATGGTTAAAAGTTAAAGAAAAAATGCGGGACCACTTTATTAAAGCTAGAAGTGACATGTGTCATTGAATAACTGGATCATCGGACAAATGGCACTACAGAATTTTGACACGTGTCGGACAACTTTTAAGACTCATTAAGAGCCATATATTTTCAGCCAAACAGATCCAAAATTCAGAAAAAAATCCCAAAAAATGTTGAGAAAAATGGAAGAGGAGAGAAGGTAGATGAATAGTGAAAGCTCTTGAGCTCCGGAGCCGATTTCACCCCCCGATTTCACGTTTCTAGCTCTAGGGTTTTCTGTAATGTTGTTACTCTCAGTGAGAGCAACATTTCTACAGTTTTGGATTTTCAATTAGAGGGATTTTTGGCCATCTCGCCCATCGGAGTACTACCAGATTTCCGAACCGATTGCCGAAGCGCGTAAAGGTAAGCCTAAGCTTTATTTTGAACCGATTGGTTTGTTGTTTGGATGAGTTTTCATGGGGGTGGGGTACTGTACATATTTCAGCCAAGGGGTATTTTTGAGGTTTAATCATGGTTTAATAATGTGTTTATGGTTAAATGATGATTTATGATGATTTTGGAAGTTATGTTCAAGTGCTGCCAGATTTTGTTTTCTGGAGATAGTCAGTTTGTGATGAGTTTTTGAATGATCAAATCTTATCCAATGGCCATAAAACTTTCTAGATTCGAAGTAGACATTCTAAGCTTTAATTTGATATATAATATATGTCTTTTGGGTTTGTAAATTGTGAGATATGAATTCTTAAAGTTAGGCATTGAATATGGAATGTTTTCTGAACTAGTTGTGTTGTTCGATCATTCTGGGAAATTTATCCTTGTAATTGGCAACGGTTAAGATTTTTTCATTAAAGTAACTTAATGAAGGTCACAAAGGACTTTGAACCACTACAATTAGATTTTTCTAGATTAGTTTTATTTTTCAAAGTTGAGTGAAAAATCTGGCAAATTTGGTGGACCAATGAAATTATGGCATTTAAGGTAATTTGAGCCAAATATGGGTCCAAATAATTAAGTCAAGTCCTAGATGCTAAAGCAGCCATTAGACACTCAATTGTCATGGCTCTAATAATGTGGCTATATATCTAGGGCCATGAGGTGACAAAGAAGAAGTAACTTCAATGGTTGGAAGAATAGGTACCAAAAAGGGGACTCAAAGACAAAATTTAGTGAACTTAAGTCCTTGCATGTATGTGATGTTTATGCTGTATATTGATTTGCTATATTGCTTACTTAATTATGTGAAGCATGTATGTATGAATGAAGCTCTGTTTTTACTTTTACTGTGGCTATAAGTATGTTGCACGAAACATTGAGCATGCAGAATATCATTATGTGGTCATAAACCTATGTAAGGGAAGCATATCATGCACAAGCATTCATCTTACATAAATTCTCTGTAATGTTTGCTACTGAGATTCCCCCGAATCTCACCCTCCCCCACTAACCATATGGTAGCTGAGCATAGAAGAGGAGTGCAGGATACTGTACTAGGAAAGAAGTTGAAATGAAGAAGAGAAGGATTATTCACGCACTAGTCCATTTTGTAAATTAATATATTTGTAATGATTAACTGTATAACCCACATGATGAATGAGTTAATTATCCAAGAGTGATAATTGAATTAGAAATGGGTAATCGTATGGTACGTATAAGCCCATTAGTTAAGAAACCTTCCGAACATAAAAATGAGCAAAGAATCACTCTGATTAAGATAATAAAGAGAATTAAGGAAAGATGAGTCATAATGAGTAGTGAACCACGGTGAATAATCTTCAAAAAGTTTTAAGTTATTTAGAAAACCCCTTCAAGTGCAGGTTTGAATCCTATATTGGAGTTGGGATTTGAAATTGTTTAGCAAGAAATATCACTTAGTGGTTCATATTCACTATGAAAGACTCATCAGAATGATTAAGGAAGTAGGGTGTTACAATATCTCTTTAAGTTTCTAAAGGAATCGATGAAAGGTTATAAGCAAAAGCGTGGTAATCACCACTTGGTAAAATTTGTTATTTTGAAAAACAAAAACCTTACAAAATAAAAGGTGTTACTTTTTAGAGAAAAGTTATTTTAAATAACTATTAGTTATTGAGGATATGTTGGTTCATGAATCAACATATTTTTTAATTGAAGAGGTACATATTGCTTCAAGAGACATCACTTGATGATTTATAAATACCCTCACCATCACTCTATTCAAAAAAACATCATCGTCATCAAACTCATTGCCTTTGTCTTTTAGTTCACTAAAGATAAAGTCAAATTATCACATTTGTCTTGGTTTAAATGTTAGAGTGCAATTTATACTCAGGGTCTTCATTGTATCTGTAATATACCAAATTTTGCACTACTAAAAATGTGTAATTATGGAAATAGTAGAATAAAATAAATATTGGTATTTACAATTAAAGGTAGAGTTACTTTTGGAATTCCCAGATGTCCATTGTGTCATTCACAGAAATCGAGAAGTCAATATTGTAACAATACAAGTGTTAGAAGTCAGAGCGAAATTCATCAGTGGCTGCAAGGTTCAGGGGTGTAGTTGCGAGATCGGAGAAATTTGGCCATTTTGTGACATTCCTCGATATGCGTGCCACAGTCCCACGTGGGTCCTACATGGAATTCCAGGTAATGCACCGATGGAGCAACTTTATTAAAAAGAACTTCAATAAAGTATGTAATGACAGTTCATTATGACTCATGATGACACAACTTTCGTGTTGGCCAAATAAGGAAATGACAAGTGTCTCGAAATTATTACAAAGTAAAAACATGTTTTTGTGTTGGCCAAATAAGGGGGTGACATGTGTCCCTCATCATTACACATCATTACACCCACTTTAAGCCTTTCGTGTTGTCATCTCTGGAGTACGCCACCTAGCGTCTGAGTCTGGGGAATTCACCGGTTTCCGGCTAGGTCGCTTACTTTACGAGTCGAGCACCGAACTCAGGAGTCCGGGGAAATTGTCAGGCCTCCCCTTCCCCTGACCATTTATGACCCACCGAAGAAAGAGAAAAGTGGAAGACCAATGGTTGCATGACACGTGGCACTCTTAAGCCTTAAACTTGTGACACGTGGCAAGATGATATGAGATCATTTTATGTGATTAAATCACAACCATCCATGCCTAATTAAATGGCAAAATTTCGTGCAAGCATGGAAAGAGAAAGAGAAATCAGATTTCTTAAGCTTAAGAACACAAGAAGAGAGAAGGAGGAGTGAATAGTGAGTTTTCTTGACTACCGGAGCCGATTTCAACCCTGAATCACCGTTATTGTTCGGTAAGTCCTTCAGGAAACTTCCTCTACTCACTATAAGCTTCAATTCTATGGTCTTAGATTGCTCATCTGAGGTGTTTTGTGCCAATTAGTCTACCAGAGTGCCGCTGGAATACCGAACCACTTGTAGAAACGCGAAGAGGTAAGCGTAGGCTTTCTTTTGAACCGAATACTTTGTGATTTCATTGAGTTTTTCTTAGCTTTTCAACCACCCATGTATTTCATTCAAGGGGTGTTTTTGAAGAAGGAAGATGTTGTAATCATATATAAGGTGATATATGATGTTTGGAGAAGTATTAGACTTATTGGTAGTTAAAATCACAAAGTGGAATTTTTGTTGTTTTGGGAGGCAGTTTTCGATTGGGGGATAAATCTGGTAGAAATAATTTGATTTTGGTATTTTTGAGTTTTCCATTGGATTCTAAACGAAAAATTGTGTGGGAATAGGCTCTGGTTATAATGTTTGACAGATTGGTTTAAAGATTCAAAAATTGGAAATTAAGTCTACTTGTGAAACAAAGTTGCCAGTGTGCGTTTTTGTCTGGAAGTTTTGTTGTGGCGAAAATTTCACTGTCCAAAATTCATCTGTTGATTATGAGATTTTCCAGAATTAAAGTATACTCATAGACCTTTATTTTGATAGGTATTATGAAGGATTTCGATAAGTATACTAGGAGTTATGAATGTTTGAAGTAGACCATTAAAACTGGTCAGATTTTCTGGCAGCAGGGAGAAAATGAAAAACTGGGAAGTGTGCGCAGTCTTTTGGCTACTGAAAGTATTTTTCACTTA
Source organism: Inga oerstediana (assembly GCA_963210345.1). Taxonomy (NCBI): domain Eukaryota; kingdom Viridiplantae; phylum Streptophyta; class Magnoliopsida; order Fabales; family Fabaceae; genus Inga; species Inga oerstediana. The sequence continues at coordinate 60,717,497 of OY723401.1, read as the reverse complement.
AAATAGACTTAATAAGGGTTATATAGAATTTTGGATCACCCCAATTCAATTTTTCTAGAATTAGTTATGATTTTTCAAAGTTCAATGAAAAATCTGCCAGCTTTTGGTAAATGTGCGAAAATTCAAAGCAAAGAGTTTTTGTATTAAAATTGGACATTTAAGAGTTAAGTTAGGCATTTGGAGTAGCTTGAGCTCATTAGCTTCATTTTGGGCCTAATGTAGTGACCCTAATGGTAACCAACATAAGAGAATAATTTATGAAGAGTTGGACTAAGAAATAACTCATTGCCCGTAAATTATAATTTATAGGATTTGACACTTGCCCAGGACGTTCAAAGCACGTCAATTAAGATCAAGATTTGGAAAAATTGTCAGGTAGTAACTTATCCCTCACATACTATGTGATATGTTATATGCATGTTTGTACCATTGTGAATTTAAAACATTCAGATGAGAAGGGATAAGGCCCAGTAGAATTTCCCAGCGCTGTGGCAAGGGACGGTTGTCCTTGAATTGGTAACTTTATGCTTTCTGCATATTGTGAATTTATCTCTGAATGTTGAATATGTTGATTGTACTGTAACTTTGGTTGACATGGCATGATATATGTGCATTTTATATGAGTGATATCTGTTACTATTGAGATTAATTGAATCTCACCCTATTTTTCCAAAACAAATTTTCAGCTCGGGCAAGTAGTTTCTCAAGCAAGAAGGTAAACACGGGCGAATGAAGCCAAGGACTTAGAATTTAATTTTTTGTTAGTTATCTATTTTGGAGATTGTATGTAATTTGTATTTAAGTGTGGTCAGTCTCGTACTGACATGTATGTAAGCGCCTGTATATAAGCGAACGCGCAACGACATTCATACCAGTAGTGAACAGCCGTCCACCTATGGCCGTTAATTAAACATAGTAGCTTGGATTTCAGCAGAGAACTTATTAGTAAACACTCTGATATGAAGAAATGAACCTAAAACGGATGGCTTAAAATAAATCATGAGACCCAATCTGAAAATGATTTTTGAAGAGATTTTTGAAAACCCATTCAAGTACAGCTCCACACTCTGCTTGAAATTGGGACTTCCGCTGTTTACAAAAGATTACTGGTCTCCTTTTTAAAGATATTACTACACTTATGCCATCTATATGCTTTCAAAACACGGGTGTTACAGTATCCTTCAAGAAATTCACGAATAACCCAATTTGCACACTAAGATTGGAATAGGTGCATGTCAATTAAACCTAAAGCAATGTACTGCCCACGCCTTGAAAACAGAATGCATAACTTTCTTCTCCAACACTTATATTTTTATCTTTCAAGGAACCATTCTTGCCAACAGACTATTCTATAGTCATAGTGACAAAAGCTAACCAAATTTAAATTTTATTGTAGTAAGTCTCAAAATATAAATAAATTATAAGAAACAAGTGTATATATAGGGTTAAAGTGCTATTTTGTCCTAGAAGTTGTCACGGATGTGCAATTTTATCCTGAAAGTTTTTTGGAGTGCAATGTTGCCCTAGAAGTGCCAAATTTGGAACAATTTTGCCTTGAGGGAATGGAGCCACAAACTAATATTTGCTATATAAGATAAAGAGACATGATGTAATCCACAATGGAATAGAGATGTTGCAAACGCAGCTTTTTTGTTTTTTCAATGTTCTCTTTGACTATATGTTAGGTCAGAAACATTTATGGGTTCCATTTGAATCCCACCAAATCCATCTGAGAGGCATTTAAATGGGTAAGAGGAGGGTTGTGTGATGAAGGAGAAAAGACGCCATGGGGAACTCAACCTCAGCATCTTTCTTAAACAGAAGTAGGATGGGTAGTCTCTGCCCTTGATCATGCTGAAAAGGGAATAGAGATTGATGGTGGTGGCCTATAACTTGTGGCATAGCATCTTAGATACTAGCTTTGATAAATCCAAAAATTGATGTTTTGGCATGTGTGAAGGATGGAAGATTTGATGAACCCAAACATGCTTATTGATCCCTTTTTGCCAATTCAATCACATTGTTAATTCGCGGCATAGCAAGTTGAATATTAGCTTTGCCTTTCTTGTTCTTCTTTCTTGGTCCTCCCTCTGTTTCCTATTTTGCTTAAGTACTAAGTTTGGATCTTATTTTGTAGTAAGTTTAGTGAGGATTGATTGATTTAATTGACTTGTTGGGCCTATAGATGCGAATGGGTGAGATTCTGGAAGAGTTGAATCCCCTTGTTGGCAGTAAAGATAGGTATGAATTCGAGAATATTGATAAGGTGGAGATCATCCTCAAAACCATTGGCCCTGCTCGCGCTTCTCGTCTTCTTGTTCCTTCTTCCAACAAAAACGTATTATTCTTATTTTAGTCTTGTATCTCCATGGGAATCAATTTAACACTGACATTTGTGTCTTGCTGATTTCCCGAGACTCTAACCAAGGATACACTATGGCTTTCCCCCTTAATTGACTTTTCATCTTTGACTATAGATCTTTTATTGCAAACTTGATTCTTTGTGATAAAGCATGAATAATATTAGTGAGAAGGGATTTAAATCTCTTTTTTTGGGTAAATGTTTGTGCTCTTAGATAGCGTATAACTTGTGTAATTCTGTCTTTGGGATTTGATTGCTCTACGTATGACCCAGAATCAAAAGTCAACTGGTGGGGTATTATTAAGTAAGATATCTTCTAAATGGTTCCCTTTATCGTATAGTTCCCAAAAGCAAGAGAAATAGAATTTATTATGAGTATTGATTTATGGTTTGTTCTCAAGTAAGTTAATTTGAAAATCCTTTAGAATATCGGTGAAACATTATGAAATACAGCATATAAATACATGCATTGTGAGCTTATATACATGACCTAACTTCACAAAAAAATGTTAATATTTGTTGTCTAGATTAAAATAGTTAAACTCGAAACAACTATCATTATTAATGTACGATCTGTTGTCTGCCGTGTAACTTTGATATAGCTTTGGTCCTTTAACAATTCCCTCTACCTAATTTACCATTTTCTTATTCTATCTATTAAGGATAATCTAAGCCATTATATAAAATTAAAAGGACATGTCTTTAAGACATAAGGGTATGGCTGAAATTAGAGATTATTATTGTTTTTTTCTATATTGTAGTTGTTGTTACTTTTAGTATGGCTAGAAGCCAATACACCTCTAATCTCATTCAAAAATTATATGGCTTCTGGTATTTTGACTTCTTATTTTGATATAATATGGCCACAAGCCATTTTCCTTTGATTCATATTTTGAAATTATGTGGCCAGAAGCCATATAACTTCTATTTTCTATCTTATTTAATAATTACATGGCAAAAAGCCATAAATCTTTAATTTTAATTTATCTTGAGATTAAATAACCATATGTTTATGACATTCAATTTGGGTATTTATTAATATTATAATTTCAAGCCCAACACCCATCATACTCTCAATTTCTTAATTAGATTGCTAGAAGCTTTATCTCTTTTGATAATGGTTCTTTTGTAAGAGTCCACTTTATGGTTTAAATCATGACATGAAAAGGAAAATTGTGGCACTTTTATTACAGTCTTGAAGGCTTACAATTAAAATATCGAATGACATAAAAGAACTTTGCAAATTTGAAAAATAGTTGTCCTATATAGTGTACCAAGAAGACTAATTACTCGTAGAGAATTATGCCACTAAAAAGTAATAGTCCAAAAGACTAATTAGCATATTTATTTTTGCTATGATTACATTAAAAGAATTATATCACTCATGAGTCTCTACCAAACCTGTATAAGACAATGACTCTTTGAAAGCCATAAATAATGTTGCCTAGAAGGCCAATGGTTAAAACATCTCATATTAAGATAATCTTTTGAGCAAAATGAAAGATGCCTCTGTATGTTTGTTGATGAGAATCTTGTACATCACATGAAGGTACGTTAATATGTTTATTCCTTACTCGTTAGATACTTATTTAAGAATAATAGATTTATTCTTAGGTTTAAGTTCATTTCATATCACTTGACTTAATATGTTGAAAAACACAATAATAAAATAGCCAGTAGCTAGCTATGTTAATTCATGATTTTGTTAAAATGCTTCATGGCACAAAAGGCTTTGGATGGTATATATATTGCGGTCATACAGCTAGTACTTGTTAAAATTTGCAGGTTCAAAAGAAGAGATAAAATCCATAATTAAATTTAATATACTTATGAACAATATAGCAACCACACACACACACATTACAAATAATATAGCCCTGAAAGATAATGGTTCATATCAAATTGCTAGTGGTTCAAGTATGGCACAATATGTTTGAAAATGTTCTTGTAATGGTCCATAAGACTAATGTTTATGGAGATTTATATCATGGGAAAAGTAATAAAAATTCTCTAAATTTATAATGTTTGCTTGTGCTACAATCATGTATGGTCAATTCTTGAAGTAATGTTTTTTCAATAATTAAAGAGATATTGAATATATAGAGAAGGTAGTTCCCGAAGAAGTATGTGGCAGTTCTTGGAGAACTTTACGTAACAAAAAAGAAATGTTATTAATATAGTTCTTGAAGAACTAATAACAAAATTGATATATTTCGTGAAGAAAAAATATAGGAATAAGAATGATATGTTTATATAACCGATACTTGAGGAGGAGATTGTTGGAATACATGTGAGTCATATTGGACGAAAATTTCAATTCTGTCATATATATGTAGATTTTGAGATATATTTGATTAAATTTATTAATATTTTATACTTATTTAATTATCTTTTATATATTTTTCCATCCTTTAATTAGATATAGGATAAAAGAATATTTTAATATAAAATCTACTCATATCCTAATTTATTTTGGAGGAGATATTCTAAGATTCAAGTGAGAACAAAATATCAATATAATATATCTATATTATGTGATAATCAATTAAAAAAAAGAGATAAACCAAAATATTGTGATAGAAATGAAATGCATGTAAGGAGGCAATATATATATATATATATATATATGCTAGGCATAGTAAGAGGGAGGTGCGATCTATTTTCCTAGTTGGTGATGGCAAGGCAAGAGCTTTAATGGATAGAGGTTAAAGTTTGGAGATGTAGAAGAGTGACAACATGTATGAAATTCGGCAATGAGTTTTTATTTCTCCTTTTTCTTCTCTTCTTTCTTTGTCTTTTTATCTTTTGTTTGGTTAGCTATTATTTTAGTCTTGAGAATGTTTAGTTTATGTAGCCAAACCTTGGTTTTGGATTATTTAGCTTGTTTATGAATTAAGGGATGATAATTTTTATTGTTCATAGCTTTAATATTCTATTTGTTGATTTAATTGTGTGCTTGATTGTCCTATAACAAGAGGCATCTGATTGAGAGATTATTTTGGTATTCTAAAGGAGCCTAGACATAGAAAATTTAGAATAGACCTTCAATTGAATCGTGTAGGATTAGGTTTTCAAACTTAATTTGCTTGTAGGATAGACATATACCTATCGACCTTATATAGTCTCATTAGGCTTGCACTTAAACTTATACAATTAAGTACTAACCACCCAAGGAATTAGGCACTAATACAGAATTAGGAAATAACCACCCCAAAGGACATCCCAAATTAAAAATTGGGTGGTTAAAAAGGCATTCGGTGGTATTTTCATAATTATATGTATGTAGGAAAACCTTTAAATGTCCCAAATTTGAATTTGGGATGCCTAAAGTTCTTCTCAGCATGCATTATATTCCCTCCTTTTTGACCCAACAACTCCCTCTTTCATTTATTATTCTTGACCGTCGATGCACACCCCTCCCTTCTTCAACTTTACTCTTCCTCCTCCCTTCTTCTTCCATTGTAGGCCGTTCGCACACCCCTCCTCCACACCTTCTTGGTTTTTTCCTCCACCTCCTTTCCATTGACGAAGATGCACACACCACCCCTTCCTCCACAGTGTCTTGGTTTTTGCTCTCCTCCACCTCCTTCCTTCTATTGTCGTCCACACCTCCTCTACACACCATGGTGTTCTTTGCTTTCTCCACCCTCCGGCGTACCTCCTCCACCGTACATAGCCGCCGGCGCCCCCTTCATTAGGTCAGTTTATTTTCTTGTTTTTTTAACGTAATAGTTTATTTTCTTTTTGAAATATAAATTTACTTGAAGAAATTAAATTTAAACTTGCAATGTGAAACAAGACATTAAATTTCTTATTGAAATATAAATTCTAGTTCATAGAGATGAGTTTGTTAATTGTGCTTATATATTGGCTAAACATGACGTTTAATTGTTTTAGTGAAAATAATTGAAAAGCCTATCCAATAGGAAATATCACGTTAATATATTGTTTTTCTGATATGTTTGGAGCTTGGAAATGTTGTTTTATATGTTTGGAGGTTGGGAATTGAGAGGGAAAATACGTATATATATTATTATAAATAAATGGAGCTTTTAAATGATTTTGATGAAATGAACAACAATTAAACAGAGTAATTTTTGTTTCTTTAATATGATTGATTTTATTTTTTTTAGATTACACAAGTAAGATTATTAATGTAGTTTCCTTAATATAATATAGTAAGTAGTATGATTATTATTCATATAATGGAGAGATAGGGTTGCTTGAAATTTTGGGATGTCTTACTTTTAAAGGGAAATGCTGTCTAAGTTTTTGTTGAAAAAAGTGAAAAAAGGCAATCCCATCGTATATCGTTGAAATTGTACTAAACATGTGAGTGTTATTGGGAATGGCTTAGGTGGTAAAAAAATGGATCACAGTTGGATGAATGCTTTGAGAACTAGTGAAGAATATGAGAAAAGGGTAGAATAATTTATTGAATTCGCTAGAAAAAATGCTCCAGCAAAAAATGGGAAGTATTTTTGTCCTTGCGTCAATTGTTTGAATGAGAGTTGGTGGGATGTTGATGTCTTAAAGGATTACTTCCTTTGTGATGGAATAAATCTACGATACACAAGGTGGATATGGCATGGTGAGAAAGTAATAGATTGTCCGTGGCACAAGAAAGGAGATGTGGATGTCATAGATGAAGATAGAATGGATAAAATGATTCACAATATTGAGGTAGAATCCTTTGCGCAGTCACAGGAGTATGACAGCCTGCGGAGTGATGCAGAGATACCGTTGTACCCTGGGAGTAAGTACACACGGCAGACAGGAATAATGCATTTGGTTAACTTAAAGGCAACTTGTGGGTGGACTGATAGTATTTTCACATTGGTGCTTGAACTATTGTGTGATATGTTTCCAGAGGATAATGTACTTCCAAATTGTATGTATGAGGCCAAGAAAATCCTGTCTACTATAGGTATAGAGTATAAAAAGATACATGCTTGCCCTAATGACTACGTACTGTACAGAAATGAGTATGGAGGTCTTAGTGAGTGTCCTAAGTGTAAAATTGCATGATACAAAGTAAAAAAAGATGGTGGTTTTGGCGATGTGACAACTAAAAGGCAACCTTTAAAGGTTATGTGGTATCTTCCAATAATACCACATTTTAGACGTTTGTTTGAGACTGTAACAAAAGTAAAGAAGTTGAGATGGCACTCTGATGAGAGAATATTTGATAGGAAATATCTTCGGCACCCAGCTGACTCTCTACAATGGCAAAAAATAGATGAAATGTTCCCTCGATTTGGCAGCGAGCCGAGAAACCTTCAGCTTGGGCTTTGTACAGACAGCATCAATCTATATGGAATTCTTACTAGCACACATAGTGTGTGGCCTATTCTCCTTGTAATATACAACTTGCCTCCCTGACTATGTATGAAACGTAAGTATATGATACTTTCTATGATGATTTCTGGACCAAAACAGCCAGGGAACGATATTGATGTCTACTTGGTGCCTTTGATTGAGGACTTAAAGAAGTTGTGAGAGGAAGGCATAGATGTGTTTGATGCTTATAAGAAGGAGTCCTTCAAACTACGTGCAATGATTTTCACAATGATAAACGACTTCCCTACGTATAGAAACTTGTTAAGGTACAGCGTGAAGGGTCATAAAGCATGCCTGATATGTGAAGTAGATACACACTTCCATCAACTAAAGCATGGAAGAAAAGCTGTCTACCTTGGCCATAGGAGGTTTCTTCATCGATTCCACCCGTATCGTAGGCTAAGAAAGTGTTTTAACGGATTACCGGAGCATGGAATGGCTCTAAAGGCATTAACCAGAGAGGAAGTTTATAGTCAAGTAGAACATATCAATGTCACTTTTGGTAAGAATCAAAGGACTGCTGGTGAGAAGAACATATGGAAGAAGAGATCCATTTTCTTTGATCTTTCATATATGCATTCGCTTGACGTGAGACACAGTATTGATGTGATGCATGTAAAGAAGAATGTTTGTGATAGCCTTATCAGTACGCTTTTGCACATACCAGGGAAGACCAAGGATGGGATTAGTGCGAGATTAGACTTTGTTGCTATGGGAATAAATGAACGGTTACATCCACAACTAAGAGATGATGGTAGGTGGGCATACATGGAGCTAGCAGCTCATACACTATCAAAAGTAGAGAAAAGAAGTTTGTGTGGGTGTTTACATGAAATTAAGGTGCCATAAGGGTATTCCTCGAATGTGAGAAGATGTGTCTCAATGGACGATTTGAAGTTAGTGGGAATGAAGTCCTATGATTATCATGTATTGATGCAACAACTATTACCGGTAGCTATTAGAGGCATAATTAAAGATGAAGTATGAACCACTGTAACAAGATTGTCCATTTTATTTAATGCTATCTGTAACAAAATCATTGACACTACAAAGTTGGATGAACTGGAAAAAGAGGGTTACATTATTTTATCACAACTAGAGAGGCATTTTCCTCCTTCATTTTTCAATATAATGGTGCATTTGATAGTTCATTTAGTAAGGGAGGTAAGGCTCTGCGGTCCAGTTTACTTGAGGTGGATATACTCTTTCGAGCGATACATGAAGATCTTAAAAGGGTATTCTAAAAATCCTTATCGACCAGAAGCCTTAATAGTAGAAAGATATGTAGTTGAGGAGGTTATGGAGTTTTGCAAAGATTATATGTTAGGGAAGAAGGAACAATCTAGGCATGAAGAGGGGATAAGTAAGGGAACATGATGATTGAAAGTGAAGAATGTTCCTCGTGAAGAGGTGTTGCAAACCCACTTGTATATCCTAAATAACAAGAATCCAAGGAAGAATGACATGCATATTGCTATTGAGCAAAACAAGACATTAATAGAGTGGTTCGAGGAAAAGGTTTCGCACGAGACTGGTGTGTCTGAGACAATCGAGTTACTAGCTTAGGGGGCTTTATTTCAGATTATTACTTGGACCAGTTATGATATAAACAACTATTCTTTCTATACAAAAGAGCAAGATGACAGAAGTACCATGCAAAATAGTGGGGTCATGGTAGAATATGCTGTAAGAAATGACTATGGTGAAGGAATATGGGAAACAATATAGAGTAAGACCTTAATTTATGGAAGAGAACTGTGTGTTTTTTTTGTTTTACCCCTACTTAGTTTATTTTATTTTTATTACAATTTATTTACGTATTTGACGATGCTTTTTGTGTTAACAGGAATATGGATAACTCTAGTGATTCAAATCAAAGTGTTGGGGATGACGAAAGGCATAGAGATGACAAAAGCCCTAGCGATGAAACTGTTGCAAGACAGAGGGTTAGTGGCTGTACAAAGATGGGAGCATTGGTTACACGTCATGAACATCAACAAGAGAGGCTGCATATAGACTTCGATGCCAATCTGAATCCAGTTGGTCCTGAGGAAGACCATTTTATTAGCTACATAGGGTTTTTGGGTCAAAGTAAAGTGCGCATTACCTACGTTAATTGGAGATTGATTCCCCCAAAAATGAAAGACATGATTTGGCAGCAACTTTTGGTATATAAGTTTTGATAAATCTATGATAATTGTAGGATTATTCCTTTTGTTTCAAATATAATTATCTTATGTTTTACCTTGCAGCAAACATATGATATCCCAGACACCGGAAGATGTACAGGCACTGGATGGATGAGGTTCGTCTATTCGAGGGGCCCAGAGGGGTGAGAATCCATGTACACATTATTCGTATTTGTCTCCAGAGGATTGGAGGTTGTTTACGGCATCACATGCAGATCCTCAATTTTTTGTAAGGTTTCTGTCATCATGATATAGATCTTTTAATTTTTCTACTTGATATCGTTGGTTTATTTTTTGTTGTTTTTCTTTCATAGAAATTAAGTGCAGCAAATGCATAGAGGCAAGCAAAAAATAAATATAAACATTTCATGTCTTGTGGTGGATATCGGAAGCTTAAGCGGCAAATGATGCAAGAAGAGTTAGAGAAAATGAAGAAAGTAGCAGAATCTGATCCTAGCGTTGTTATCCAGGCCCCGGAACCTCCTCCACGTCACAAAAAATGGAAAAGCAGGGAGGATTAAGGGTGGGAAGTACATAAATCTGGTTGTTGCTGAGGTTGCTGTGAGGATTGTAAGTAGTTATACCATAAGTACCTAATTTTTTGCATATTGAGAGTGGTGTCGATACATTACGATAAACTGTATGCTACAGGATGAACTGGAAGATTATAGTAGCCAAGGTTCATTCAATCCAAATAGACAGATGGACATCTTGTAAACGGCTATTGGGAAGGCAAATGACCTTGGTCGTGTTCGAGGAGAGACACGGGGAGTTAGTGCCGCGAGGTATTTTGGACAAGACTCATGTTATTCATCACAAGCTGGACCTAGTAGGGACCTTGTGGCCAAGATTCAAGAGGACTTCGAATGAGAGCTCGACGCCAACCTTCACGACAAGCTCCGATAAGAGTTGTTTCCAGAGCTTTAACTTGAAATGGCAAAGATATTCGAAGCGCAAAGGGCAAGGGACGAGCATAGAACTCAGGAATCCCCAGCCTTCAATAGCACCAAAGGAAGTTACAACCCTCTGGTGGAACCACTTGGTGACCCTTGTCCCACTCCAGCGTTGGGAGAGCCTTCTACCCTTTATTTGGATGATCCACTATTGCATGTTGTTGCCGATGCTCTCGTTCACATACGTGCTACAACCCACCATCATCAGCAAATTCTGTAGGATTTTTGTAGGGTGACTGTGACAAGTGTTAGAAGGGGGAAGAAGGTACAACCATCCCCGTTCCTGAGTCAGAGGTTGGCACGTTAGGTCAGGCGATAGGATCTTTCATCCTTTGGCCTCACAATCTTATTGGTTCAGATGCAACACCTCCAATGGTAGGCATTACCTTACTATTCCTAAAAATATGTTGGCATCCTAATAACAATTTGTTTTTTGATGTTCTAAAAGAATGACGAAGATGCGAGGAAATGGCCCTACTTAGCACAGCTGCAACAGATCTACAAGGGCATTAAACAGGTTGACTTGAAGATGCCTCAAGGGATTGTGGGCCTTACATTGGAGTATCCCTACATAATTGACAATACAGATCTCAAGCAGTTTATTAGGTTGGAGGAGATAGATACAGGATAGGTGAAATTTGCAATCCGGTAAGTTTTTTTTTTACAATTTTCCCATAGAATTCATTTAGACGTTTTTTGATTTCATATATTCAATAATTCATTCCTTATTTTAATTCTATTATAGCGTCTCCCATGGCCTTTGCACAAACATGGAAAGATGTGATTGGTATGGATTCTTATGGCATGCGAATACGACAGGGGATACCAATACTGTGGCGTATAGGACTTACTATGTCGGCTACGTAATAGGAGAGACCAAATTCATTGTTATCTAGCACCCATTGTTTAACGGTTCATATTTTCATTTTGTCAATTTAAGATGTTTAATAAATAATTGCCTTGTGATCTAACTTCATTTTAACATGTACATGTTGTTATAGTTACCACTAGAGTTTGTGTGTTATATGTCCTCACCGCAACGTAGTGTATTGGTTTGATCCCTTGCGTAAAAGGCCAGATAAAGATACAAAATCCGACTTCGACACGTAAGTTATTCTGTTTGTATTTTATTGACTCTTAAAAAAATGAACAGTTCTAATTTTCGTTGATTTTGATTTTCATGACAGTGCTTGTTAAACATATAGAGTCCTAGGTGGGTCACGCTAGGGTACAGTTGTTAAAAACTCAAAGTGGTTTTATTCGATAGTAAGTAGTTTTGATTCTAATTGTTTAATTGAAAGTCATTTTAGACATACCTTTGTTGATTTTAACAACCTATTGGCTGTGATTTAAAGTGCCCTAGACAACCTGACAACACTGAATGTGGATATTATGTTATACTTTATATGTATAACATCACTCAAAGTGGAATTACTAGCGATTTTGAAAAGGTAATCGCTTCTTCATTCTCAAATGATAATATTTTGGGTGTTCTAATTGAAATGCTAATTAATTCATTTGCTTGATTAATTTCATTAAAGCTTATTTTCTAATTTTCAGATTTTTGATAATGAAGATGCCTACATACGTGAAGACCTTAATTTGATCAGAGACCTTTTGGCTGGACATCTTCTTCAACATATAAAGCAGTAAACTTTTTATTTATATCAGTTTGTAGTTGTGTGATGACAGCGTTTTGACACTTTCTGGTTATTATTGTACATATATATAGTAATAGGTTGTATGAGTTGTTATTGTATGTATATATAGTAAAGATTGTAGTGTTGAATATCCTTACCATTTTTTAATAGACATTGTGGTTTATGAATCCATTTCCTATTCTGTTTCTATAGTTTGAATTCACTGGGTAATGCAGACTGTAAATAATCATTTTTAAAAAAATTTGAACATTTTAACGTCCTAAATTAAGAATTGGGACATCTAAAGTCCCCTGTGGAGGACTTTAGATGTCCCAAATTGAGATTTGGAACGCCTAAAGTTTCACTTTGGATGTCCCATTTTTTTGGGATGTCTTTTCTTAAACCATACTTCACTCCCCACATAGATGTCCCCCAGTTTTTGGAAGTTAAAAGTGCCAAAATAGGGACATTAAAACCCCTTTTTGTAGTAGTGAGGGATTAACATAATTGGAATGCCTTTTAGTAGATCGGAAGACACTTTTAGGTAAGTAAGAGTCTAGACTAGCAAATATAACTTAAAATGAAATTAATGGAGAAATTAGACACTATGACGTAATCAGGACTATAATAATCCAAGTCTTCGCTGAAGATCTGGAATCATCCTTAGCTTTCACAATAGTTATATTTTCTTTTTTCTTTTCTCTAGTTAGCTTTTATTCATAATTCAATTTGTGTTGACTCAACTTAAGCAAAAGTGTAAAGTTATTACTTAACTATATTGTTGGTACCATGTCCTCATGGGAATGATATCTTATTCACTCTTTATTACTTGCTACGACTCATGTACTTGTTGAGTCTTAGGTTCTATATATTTTACCCCTATCAAGTTTTTGACATCGTTGCTGAGGACTTGTATGCTCACATTGTTTGGTTGGAATTGATTGAGCATTAGTAGTTTAATCTTGAGTTTTTTGAATATTTTTTTTCTTTTTTTTTCATCTTTTGAAAAATAATTTTAAAAAATGGATTATTGGCAACATTCATTTGAGCATTCATTTGTTGATAGATTGTCAAATCTTTTTTCTTTACTAGAAATGCATTTGGACGAAATAAGGCAAGCAAAAATAAATGCTGGTTGGAATGAAAATGTTGATTCTTCTCCTTATAATTTTTTTCCTTGTGTTTATTGTGAAGAGAGTCATTTATATGAGTATTGTCTATATAGCAGAATTTGTCATCATAGGAGAGATGATTTCACTAGGAAGCAAACATGTTTTGATAATTCCTTTTATCCTAGTAGAAGTTTAGAGCAACAAGAATCTTTGGATCTATTTATCAAGTATTGTTTTAATGAGATGACCCCATCTTTTCACTTTTATCCATATGTTGAGGGACACAACAATAAGGAATTTTGAAGAATCTTGCTTCAAAAGATTAGTTAAGGATTCTCTTCATGAATAAAAGAAACTTGACATTAGTGTTGAGTCAAGTATCCAAAATATTGGAGCTCATGTGAGTCAAATGCAAAAAAAAAAAAAATTGAAAAAATAAAACTATAAAGCTCCTTTAATCATATTTCCAATTGGAGTTTTGATGAAAATGATTATGAGGAAGTTGAAGAGAGGCAATTGCATGAAACTATAGACAATGTGAAAATTTAATTTGAGCTTGAAACTAAATTGGGATAATAGTAGGTGTTCAATTAAGGTTCCAATTGGGGAGCCTAATTCATGTCATTTTAATATTGAGATTGATAAGGAAATCCAAAGGGTTGTAATTCATGGTTCTCCTATTGAAGTTTTGACTGTTATTGATGAGAGTCAAGTGGAGTTTGTTGGATGCTTTAAATGTTTGAAAGTGCCTTTATCAATTTGCAATGATGTGTATGTTGTGCTTTTTTTGAATTTAGCAAATGCTTGTATTATGAGATTGTCTATGATTGAAGAAGTACAAGTAATTAACTTGAATGATCATTTTTTATGTGAGAAACCTTGTTGGTTGAAAAGGAATGAAGACACGGTAATTGTGGTGTTTGATATTTATGATTATAAGTTATGAGAAGTCTGGCTGAAGACTTGAAATTTAGCGCTTGTTAGGAGGCAACCCAATAATGAATTTTGCTTTCAATTATTATTCTTCTTTCTTTCTTTTATTTTTTATTTTTATTTTTTACCGTCTCTTAGCCTCAAATTTTTCACAAACACACTCTCAAGTTTCGTTATAGGAAAGTAAAACATCGTTGAAGGTGCTAGAGGAAGAACTCCACATCAAAATCGGAGACCTAAACTAGGGGAGTACTAGTTCACTTCTTTCTTTATAGACTTTTATAACATTGAGGACAATGTTTGATTTAAGTGTAGGAGAGGGATATAATTTTTCTCTTATTTGTCCTTTTATGCAATTGAAAGTATTTTTTCTTTTCAAGATTTGCATAGTTGAAATTTTTGCATTGCTTATGATTGAACTTAAATTTGAGCCTTCCCCTTTTTAGAAAATGTTGTTGAAAAAAATCAAAATAGGAAAGAATGTTACAATTAAGCCTCTAAACTTTGATCTTTTGTATAAGTCTGGATATAGACTATGAGAATAGGTTAGTTTGTAATATGTGTAACCCCCTGCCTTTAAACACATAATTATAATTTGATAACGGATAATTAAATCAGAGCAGAGACCATTGGATGATTTAAACTCGTTTTTAACTTCCTACCTTACAGTAGGATTTTCACAAAAATCTTTCAAAACCTTTTTCCTATCCTGGTCTCAATTTCAATGTTCGAATATAATTACCTGTGCAGTTAATATACATTCATTCATATCAGAGTGTGTAATCAAATTCCCAGCAACTCCCGGCTTCCTACATACATCAGCTAAGTGTTTGTAAGTCTCTCTAGGGGATTACACAACCAAGCTCCATTACAATAATATTTACATCTCAGAATATACAGTAATCCCAAGTTCAAAATGGATAACCAACATCTCCAAAATCAAATATACCCCTAAAGGGTCCTAATTGCTCCGGGTTGCCCGATTCTCTTTTGAGCCACATGCCCTGTCTGAAACGTTAGTCATTCGAAAGAATGAGATTCAAGAGAATCCCAGTAGTAACAAATCACTCACACAATGCATAAACACAAAGCATGTATGTAAATCACAAACAGCAACAGCAGTAACAACACAAGATACATGGATTTTACCATAAACAAAAGCACTCATGGCTGTATACACAATGCGACAGCTCTTACTATAATTCAAAATAATGACAGCTTACGTTGTAATCTCGATCACGACAGCTTACGCTGTGATCACAATAACGACAGCTTTTGCTGTAAACGACAGTTTTCATTGTATAACGACAGCTATCACCAACTGTAACCATAGCAGCATCAGCAATCATCACAAAATAGTGATACAACACACATACAATGCATTACACATAGTATAAGAGAGAGAGTCACTACTTGGTCCTTTCCTGATGTTTTTCAGTACTGTGGGTTCTCGAGGACAGCAAATATCAAATCCTGTAAACCAAGTTAGGGACAACCCGTCAATCTCTTTTCCAAGTTCTTAATTCTATAATACTTTTAAGTTGGCTATCAATTAAACTCTTTAGGTAACTATTATAGGTCTAAACATATGCCTAAAGGGTTGGGAGAAACTACCCCGAAGACCCTCCTTCTTGGAAGAATTTCTGATTTTGGGCTGACTCACTCGAGTGATGGAAGTCTCACTCGAGTGGCACCCCTAATTGCACTCGAGCACCAGCGAGTGAGACACAGAAAGTGTTTGCCCGAGAGCAAACCTCGAAATATTTCTCACACTCACTCAAGCACAAGTAGCTGTACTCGAGCAATGACCCCAAGTGCACTCGAGCACCAAGAAGTGAGACTCAACGAGTGACTACTCGGGAGCAACCATAAACTCCCAGGTCTTAAGCTGACTCCCTTACTCGAGCATGCCCATGCTTACTCGAGTGGGATCATATCGCATTTGCAAGTCAGGAAGTGTGCTCGCGGTTTCTACCTGAAGACTTAACCAAAATACCTAGAAATTCATATCATGCTCGAGTGAGATCCTCCCTCACTCGAGTGATGCCTATCAGATGCCAAATCGCAGCAACTGATATGGTTTTCTAAAATTGACCAATTTGCTACCAATGGTCCTAAAACTTGTTCTAAAACTCATTCTCACTCATTTTAACACAAGGAATTCATTGGTAAACCCAAAACAACCAAACTCCCACTCAAGCAACACATTCCTATCTCTAGGTCACTAGATCACCCAAAACCACAATTTGCCAAACTTCCTCTTTTCAAAACCAAACCAAAACCATTGACTCCCATACACTATTTGGCATCTATTCTACCACATTACATCACTTAATTCATATCTTCTAAAATCATAAGAAATCAGGGCAAAAATCCAGAATTTACTAAGCTTAACCAAAAATCATAACATATATACCAAAATTCATCAAAAGCTTACCTCTTAAGCTTGCTGAAATCAAAACCTTGATTCCACCAATTTTCAAATTTGTTCAACTATTAAAGACCACTTTTCAAAATTCTGAAAGCATGGCAAGGAAGCCCTCAATACTATGAACAACTTTAATAGACATAATATAAGCATTTGAAGGCATTCACTTACCTAAAACCAAGCTTTTCTCTTTCTCTTTCTTGGTTGGCTTGGGATGGAAATGGAAGTGAGGAGAGAGATGAGAGAGTGAGAGGATGATGATGAGATTTTCCCTTCACACATACACACACCACCGACTTGACAAGGGAAGAGAGAGGGAAAATCATTTGACTTTTTGACTTCAAATCCAATGGCTCTCATTTGACCACATGGCACAATCTCATCCTTCCTTCTATGAATTCATATAACACATGCACAAGCACTACCAAATTTTCTTAAACCCAATCCTAACCATTGGTCTCAATTACCAATGAGTCTTCTTTTCGGTAACTGACCAATCGGTCGATAAATTTACCATTTTTCCCCTGATGGACATAATGCTTACTAAACCATCAACAAACACCTTTACACCATAAATAACATTATTTACTTCAAAAGTGTTTAATTAACATTAATTACATCACTTTGAAGTTATTAATCCTTCATTACAATTCAGGATATTACAATATGACCAATAGATTATTAGTTTATGAATATCTTGCCACTAAATTTCCTTAGAAACTTGATGATGACCCTTGTTTGTAAGGCCTCGCCTTACATACCACTTATTTTCGACATTAATCAGAATAGCAATTGCGTAGTTCTGTAGGCATACAAGAATAATATAAACATACTGATAAAAAGTGCTCAATTAAAAAAATTCTCTATAGGGGTTGCATATAATGATTACAAATAATGTAGCTGCATAGGGCTACTAGGGTATCCAAATCCTTTAATAATGAAACACAAGCATCTTCTTGTCTTCGTTTTACCACTGTATTCCTCTCGTGCGGTTCTCTTTTTTGTTCTTAGCACACCTCTTGTTTTTACCTATCTAAATGGTTGGTTGGGGGAGGGTGAAATTCGAGAGAATTTCATTAGCAAACAGTATCAATAAGCATGTAAGATAAGTACTAAATGCATGACATGCTTGCATTACATAAATTCATGCTAACATAATGACATATCTGCGTGCTCACTGTTTCAGACAACATACATGGCTATAGCATAAATAAAAACAAAGCTTCAATCATTCATATATGTTTCACATAATCAAGCAAAGCAATCATATGCATCAATGCACAAGCACAAATATCAAATACATGTAGGAGAGGTAGGTTCACTACCTGGATCGCTCTTCCCTTGCCTGTCTATCGGTCTAATACTTTATGTCTGGCTCGGGCTACTGTCTGATTCTAAAATCCAAAATTGGCAATTAATGAGTTACTACTCATTCATGTATTATTCTAAACTCACTGTGTTGGTTATCTTTGCTTAAAACTAAAAAATTACTAAAAAAATCCCCTGAAGCCTGGTCTAAGCCCTTTTGTATCCGATCTGATTGTACTTTTTCAAAAATTTTGACTTAGGCTTATCCTATATATTTTCACCCTAAGAATCCATTTTTGACCTTGGTTTTGTCAAATTTATGCCCAAATTATCATTATACCCTTACAGCCCCAAATTTAGGGTTTTAAGGGTATTTTTTCCATTTCACTTTTTAAGGCTTTTCTCACAACATGATCAATATCAACCCTACACAATTTTCCCTCCTAAACCAAATAGATCCATTATATTAGTGAGATTCTAGTTCCTTCCCTCGGTTTCATGTCTGCCCAAAACTTTCGAGGAAAAAGGGAAATTATGGTTTTCTTGATTCAACCCTTAAAACTTCCTCCTTTTCACTCATAATCACTTATTAAACTTCTTAAATGCTTGTTCACCGTTTAGCTTCCGCAAGCGCACGGGTCGCAAGTAATAAAGTGATAAGTCAAGATCGTTCCCATGAGGACTATGACAAAAGCGAGTTAATTATTATAACTATGTTCTTAACTAGGTTGAATGAAATCATTTGAAATTGAGTATGTCAAGTAAGGAAATTTGCTAAAAACAATAAGGTAAAACAAAGGTGAATGTAACATTGATTCTACTTCAAGGTTTAAAGGCTTAGGATTACTTCTTCCTCATTGTATTTCATAAAACTATGCAATTAATTCACTTATGTTAGTTGTGTGAGTCCATATGCTAGTCAAAGATTCTAAGATCATCAATCAAGCTCTCTCAAGTCAAGATTGATTTTTAATCTTCATTAACAATGTTCAATCTCTTGTCTATCATTAATGAAAATCATCTTTCCCAAATCAATTCTTCATTAGACTATGCTAGGTTATTAGATATATCTCTATTCTAACAACAAACCATCCATTTAATCCCTAAACTTCAAGTCTAACATGATTTTTCTCAAGTTCTACAACCAAAATAGCTCTCTCAAGCATCATTCAATTGAACTAAACTAATTATGTGGTGATCAAGCACAAGATAGTAATTAAGCATAGAGAAAAATCAACATATATTCTCAACAACTAGCAAAAGCAAGAAAATATAGTAGTTTTAATCCATACAATGAGTAGAAGTAATCCTAAATGAGAGTTTTAGCCACTCATAATCAATACAAACCAACAACTCAACATAAAACTCATGCCCATATCAGCAAATGAGAAGAGAAGAGGGGAAAAACCAGAAAAAGAGAAGAAAAATCTTGAATTTCTCCAAGAATCTCCTCCAAGAAACACCAAAATCCTCTTCAAGCTCTCCAATAAGCCTCCTTGTAGTTCTTGAGCTCTCCCTTGTGCAGAATACCCTCAATTTGGCGCCCCCATTAGGTTAAAAAGCCAGCTGAAACATCAGTTTTTCAAAACGCACAGTTGCAGTATCGTGACTTTGCTTTCGCTTCGCTATAGCGAACCCACAGCGTACGCGGTCAGAAGGGCCTGTTTTTTATGTGTTTTCTCTTTCGGTTCGCTATAGCGAACCCACAGCGTACGCGGTCAGAAGGGCCTGTTTTTGATGTGTTTTCGCTTTCGCTTCGCTGTGGCGTAGCAAAAGCAACCGGGGACACCTTCAAGCTACTTTGATCTTTCTTTTTGGCTTTTGTTCTTCTTTTCTTCACCTCTAAGGATCCATGTAAGCTTTCATTTCTTGTCATCATCCTCCTACAAAGAGAAGGATTTTCATGAGCTTTTCAATTCTTCAATTTAATCTAAAATCCTATATATTTAGCTCAAAATTTTGCACTTTTTCAAGTATTTTCAACACATCACATTTTTCTTCATATGTATAAAACTTATGCACAATTTTAGTTTTAAACCACAAATATGTGAGAAAAATGTGATGAAATACAAGAATTTCCAGAGAATAACACTCCCCCAAACTTAAGCTTTTGCTTGTCCTCAAGCAAATTCACACATGTAACATGACATCATAAATTGCTTATCTAAATTGCAGATATGTTCATGTCCTCATTCATTGCTCTAAAGATCACACGAAACAGGGACTTGCGAGAATATGCCAAGATGAATGTCTTATAATCTTTAAGCAAGTTTTTCAAGAGTCCTTCGAGTGTGGGTGTGTGTTTGGAATCAAAAGACATTTCTCTGAATTCTATCTCAGTCACACATAATACTCCAACTCATATACAAATTTTCAACTCTACCACTTCACTATCCTCTTTTCATCCTTCTCTACTTACAAGTTACCTCATATGGTATCAAAATCAAAAAGACTTTTAGGCTTGTAACGTGGCCATGGGTTTAGGGTTTTTGAATGGAAGGGAAAAAGGAATAAATAGAAAAACTTTGAGATAAATGAACTAACTTCCTTTCTTCTTTTTCTTTCTTTTCTCTTTTTTGTTTCTTTCTTTTTTTTTCAACAAAATTGAACTAACTTGGCTTCTGTACACTTTATTCAGCCCTCATTTTTGTATAAGATTTTTTTTTTATCTCAAAGCAAGGTATATCATGGTTTTTCAGGTTAGGGGTTAGGAAGTGAATTGGTTTTCAAAAAGAATATTTATATTGGTTTTTCTATAAAGGCTCAAAATTGGGTTCAAAATGGAAGAATCACAATGTAGGATAGCTTGAAAGGCTCAAACGCTTTTTAACGAAATGCCTAGATCATGTTTCAAAACCATATGAGATGCACAATAAGCTTCAAAAAATTCCAAAGTAGATTTGGAAATTGTACCTTTGAAAATAGGTATATAAGCTAGTTTACCAAGAGTTTCTTCAACAAAAACCTTCAAAACATCCCTGACTCCAATAGTGCAAGATTATGCTCAAGAGAATTCCTTAGAAACTCACTCCAACATTATAACTCATTCAACAAGGCATATTAAACACAATTTCCTGTCAAGCATAATGCTAAATAGCTTATCCAATCATCGGACCCTTTATGCAATCCTAAACAAACAATTTAACCAATTCAAAAGATAATTTTTCTAAAATTTTCCCAAGCAAAGGCTTAAGTCTGTGAAATTTCATCTATTTCACCCCTTTTTTCAATCAAAACATACATCAAAACTGCTTGTATATACCTGTACACTCACTGTTCACTTTCAAAATTTTCACATTTTAAAATTTTCACAATATACCTCCCCCAAACTTGAAACCAACAGTGTCCCCACTGTCACAAACATTCACAAACCTGGACACATATACAAGTAATATGCACAGCAGTCTCTGATGCATCAAACAGTACAGGCTCAATGGCAACTACTCATCCAATCAAACAAAGGGCATCAACGCCCGCATGCAAGCCTATCATAGGAACAGCCAGAGATAATGACAGTTAGCACAGAAAACAACTGTTAGCTATCAGTAGCTAACAACACACAAGAACAGACTATGCGCATGAACCTAAATGGAATGGCACAGAAATGCTAACTCGAAATTCCTACATTGAAAAGATGTCAGAAAACACAAGGAAGCAAAAAGAACAAGCATAAAAAATTCCAACAGTTAGAGGGGTCTCGTCAATCAGCAGAATCAGCTGCAGGATCATACTCTGACTCAGAGGTATCAGCATCAGCAGTTCGACTAGAACCAAGATCCTTATCCTCCCCAACAGAAACCACCTCATCATCATCGGCATTCTCAGACGCACTAGATTCAGAATCTTCACCAATTTCTTCCTCAGCTGGATCCCGAAAAACCACAATTTCATTCCCTCGGTGATGTGGGGAATGGGCCTTCTCCTCATCACTCTCAACCCTCGGTGGCACCTTGACACCCATCTTGCTTACGAGTCCTTCCAGCATAGTCTCCATGCGCTGGCGGTGAAGGCGCTCCTTCGCACGTTCTCTTTTTGCTAGCAAAAGCTCTTCATGGAGACTACGTAAGGTAAGTAGGGGTTGGTCGCCATCCAAATCAGCTGGGCCCTTATGATCTAACTTAGTTTGATCATACCGGTAAGGGGGGCGGGCTGAAAGTAAATATCATCAGAGGAGGCTGGAATTTGAGCCTTGTTGAAGAGGTCAAAAATCAGATGGGGTAGAACCAAATAAGTTCCCTTCCTCTTAGCGTGAGTGCAATTGTACAGGGTGTCATAAAGGATGTTTTCTAACTTCACACGCTGACCCGTCATGAAGAGGAATATAAGCAAAGCAGTTAACTTCGGCACAGTGCTGCTATTGCCTACAGGGGTGACATTAAAAGTAATAAAGTTCAACCATATGTGGGCCTCTTCATTCAAGCTCCGTTGCTTGAGATATATTTGCTTGCCTCTTGGGCGATACCACTGAGGTTTACCTGGTTTGACCAAGGTATCAGCAATGGCCTTGAAGGGAAAATTCTCAGCCTCTTTCTTCAGAAGATGATATTGGCATTAGGGATAGAAAGGCAGATCATAGAATTGGCGAATGAATTCCGGACTGATGAAGTTCTTGCCACAAGGTGGGACATCTAGCAACTGCATGGACGAAATTCTGTAACAATGGGAATAGTAATAGAAATGTCGGACAAATGTTTCATTGCCAGTAGCTCGCGATGCCAACATATTCCCTAAACCATGTTTCTCTGTTGCCAACTTGTAGAACTTAAACCGAGTATTAGGCGGGAATTCTAGCTCTTGACGCAGAGGTCGTGAGTTCATGAGATCTTTGACAACGTCTAGCAAATCGGGTGCAGAAGTGGAGGGAGGTGGTTGAGTTGGTGGAGGCACAGGACTTGAAGGGGCAGCAGCGGCCTTTTTCCGTTTAGGCGCCGGCTTTTTAGGAGCAGCTCGGCGCTTGGCCATTATCTGCAAAAATCAAAACCAAAGAAAACACACACACAAACTATGAACAATCTACAACTAACAAAAGAAAAGAAAACGAGAAATACTAGTCCTAAAAGAAAAAAAAATTCCCCAAAACTTGTGGCTGGCTAAAAACCTCAACAAGGCAATCCATAATTCCACTCCTAAACCTATCCTCGCTTCCTCGTATCAGTACAAATGATCTCAAAGTGATACACCAACTCAAATGATCCAAAGGGGCTTTCCAACTCAGTTGAACAACATAACCACGAATGCTCAGCACCCTAATCACCAAATTAAACCATATCAATGCAAGCCTAAGTGTAGAATGCTTCATAGACTAGCTCAGATGACCGAAGCACTGAAGGTCACTTAGACGTCCACAAGGATTGACAAGGAAGTAAACAGTATTCAGAGACCACAGTGCTAGGCCTAAAACGAGTTGTAGCTGGTCAATCCTAAGCTCATAGATTAAAAGAATATCTACATAACTAGCACATGTAGACTACTCAGAGAATTGACAAAAATAGTAAAAATAGTCCCTTTTGACAAAATGGTCTCTAAAGATCAAATAATTATGAAAATCAGTTAGGAATTCGAGATTCCCAATTCCATTTTCTGAAGCATGTAACTAGCTAGTTTATGTGACACAGCACAATGAATTGTCAAAACTGGAATTTTCATGAAGTTTTTTTTTATATGAGTTAATTCTCAAAATAACTAAGCATGTGCAGCTACGATAGGACATCAACGAATTTAGATATGAAACTATCTAACCATCCAGGCATACTATGATAATCCTCAAACAACCCAAATCAGTTCAGTCCTAATTGCTCAAAATGGAACAACAAATTTTCAGTTTTCAGAGCAGCACACTAAGTGCAGATATCCTAGATAAAACCAGAGCAATATCAAGACTTGAAACCATATTCCTTGGAACAAAGCACTTCTTTTATTTTTATTTTTATTTTTTTTTTCAAGATAGAAAAAATAATCCTTGTGAATCCCAGTAATCCAGCAGGTATAAGAGTATATTAAGACCTCAAAAACATTCTATTGCACAGGACAATGTGAAATAACCGAATTCAAGGATCAAGCCTAAAACGCAGCTACTAGTATGAACAAATAAGAACCAAGCCTAGCTTAGCAAATCACTAACCCAATCCTTTAGCCACTCCATTTAGATTCAAGCTTAAGACCTTATAATCAACAACTATAGCAGTCCTCATACTAATCAGACCAAAGCCCAAAAAGGAGAGTAAATAGAAATTACCTCCTCTGTAGATTAGAGGTAGGGATTGGCGGTGAGGAATGAGCGACGGTGAGGAGCTTAATCGATGGTGGAGCTAAGATGGAGCTAAGGGTCAGAGGGGCAGTCTGCGATTGTGAGGGCCGTGGGTGGTGTCTGGGTCGACTAGGTGGCGTTGGTGGTGGGTAATGTCGCCGATAGGAGTCGGTGGAGAAGAGAGGGTGACAGCCAGAGAGTGATGGGTTGGGGGGCGGAGGAGTCGTGGGGTTGTGAAGATCGACGGTGGTCGACGGTGGAGTGGGGAGAAGACGATGGATCTGGGCGCGGAGTGAGAGAGGGGAAGGACGGTGAGCGGTAGTGAGAGTGGGGTCGACGGTGGAGGAGGGTGTGGAGATCGTTGGTGGTCCGATGGTGGAGAAGCTGTGGGTTGATGAAGGCAATGGTGAGATGGGAGTAAAGGGAGAGTGAAAGAGGATGGAAATTAGGGTTGGATGGAAGGGAATTGCGGATCCAGCCGAGGGAAA
Organism: Inga oerstediana; assembly: GCA_963210345.1. Lineage (NCBI taxonomy): Eukaryota > Viridiplantae > Streptophyta > Magnoliopsida > Fabales > Fabaceae > Inga > Inga oerstediana. The sequence continues at coordinate 60,692,497 of OY723401.1, read as the reverse complement.
GATGTGGGAGTCGGAGTTGAAGGTTGGAGCTGAAGGGAAATATGAGAGAGTAGGGGATGATGAAATTAGGGTGTGAGTTAGGAGGGAATTTACAAAAGAGGAAGTGATTTTGAATTTGCAAATTGAATGTGGGTCATATGTGGGGTAGGTTCATAAGGGTAAAGAAGGAAAAGAAAGGTGAAAGAAGGGTGAGATGGTCAATTAAAAAAAATTGTTTTTTTTTTCTAAAAATTTTTTTTAAAAGAATTTTTTTTTTTGTAAAAAAAAAGAAATTTGTTTTTTTTTCTGTCGGATGCACAGAAAGGGTGTAAATTAGTATATGTTTGCCTTGACCTCGCTATAGCGAAGCGAGGGCGAACACAAGGAAAATTGCACAGAAGGGGCAAAAAATGGCATGAGTTTGCCTTGACCTTGCTATAGCGAAGCGAGAGCAAACCCAAGGAAAATTGCACAGAAGCACTGAAAAATGGGTTGTTTTTGCCTTCAGTATGCCATAGCAAAGCAACAGCAAGCACAGAGACACAGCATATCACAGGAAAACCAAACATTTGCTGCAGCTTTGCCACAGCAAAGTAACAGCAAAGGATGACAGCAAACAAACAAAAATGCTGACAGCAAAATGAGATTCTCAAAGCATCCTAATTCACCCAATCTCCACAAATGGTACCTTAATCTTATCACACACCATTCAATCACATCAAAACATTATGATAACACCACAAAACAATAAAAATGCATAAAATAATTCCCAAATCACCCCAAATTCCACAAATAGCACCCAACTCACTTCACAAACCATAGATCCACATTAAATGGCATAGGGGCAGCATGATGTACTCAAATATGGTTAAAACAGATTTGTCAATCCTAAAGCTTCAATCACCCCATACAAATTCCATCTCAAGTTACATTCACCATTTAGATAACCATTAAAGCAACAGCAATGATATTCAAGCATGTAGTTTCAAATGCAAAATTTTAGGTGTACTTCCCTTTATAGTTCCAACTCCTTGTATCAAAATACACTTTGTAGCTCCAATGCAATGAAATTCGTCCAGCCATGGGAAAACCTTTCTTACCTACAAAAAGGTAAAACCAAACATAAATCCACTAAAACACATAAAAATCAAAGAAGGATGAAAAGATAAAGTGTTGAGAACTTGGGTTGCCTCCCAAGAAGCGCTTGATTTATAGTCTTCAGCCTGACTCTTCTCTTTGTCAAGTGGAATCAGTAAGCGGTAGAGTGATGGTTTGCCTCTCTACCGTGCCACCCCAATAATGCTTTAACCGCTGGCCATTGACCTTGAATCTCTCACCATCTTGTCCTTCTAGCTCCACAACAACCTTGTCAAATACTTGAACCACAGTGAAAGGGCCAGACCATCTAGACTTTAACTTTCTCGGAAAGATTTTCAGCTTAGAGTTATAGAGGAGAACTTGTTGACCTGACTCAAAAGACTTAGAGACAATCTTTTTGTCATGCCACCGCTTTGTTTTCTCCTTGTAAAGCCTTGAACTCTCATAAGCATGGAAACGAAATTCTTCAAGCTTATTAAGCTGTAAGAGCCTCTTGTCACCCACTTCTTTTTCATCAAAGTTCAACTTTTTAATAGCCCAATAGGCATTGTGTTCCAACTCCATAGGAAGATGACAAGCTTTCCCAAAAACCAACCGGTAAGGAGACATACCGATAGGTGTCTTGTAGGCGGTGCGATAGGCCTATAATGCATCATCCAACTTCATGGACCAATCCTTTCGAGTGATACCCACAGTTTTCTCAAGGATTTTCTTGATTTCTCTATTGGAAATCTCAGCTTGACCATTTGTTTGAGGATGGTAGGCTAAAGACACCTTGTGCTTCACTCCATACTTCTTCAAAAGGGATTTAAATTGATAGTTGCAAAAGTGGGTGCCTCCATCACTAATAACAGCCCGTGGAGCCCTGAAACGAGTGAAGATATGCTTTTTCATGAATTTGACCACTACTTTAGCATCATTTGTTGGAGAAGCAATGGCCTCAACCCATTTAGACACATAATCCACCGCTACAAGAATGTATTGATTGTTGAAGGACTTAGGAAACGGTCCCATGAAGTCAATTCCCCATACATCAAATAATTCCACTTCCAACATGCTGTTTAGTGGCATTTCATTCCTCCTAGAGATATTGCCAACCCTTTGGCGCTGATCACAAGATAGAGCGAATTCATATGCATCATTGAACAAGGATGGCCAGAAAAACCCAGATTGCAAGACTTTGGCAGCCGTCTTGGTACCTCCAAAGTGGCCTCCATATTCAGAGGAATGGCAACACTTCAATACATCTTGTTGCTCACCTTCTGGAACACATCTTCGAATCAACTGATCAGCACAATAGTGAAATAGGAAAGGTTCTTCCCAATGATATAACTTGATATCATGTAAGAACTTCTTCCGTTGGTGATAACTCAAGTCCTCAGAAATAATTCCACTCACAAGGTAATTGACTATGTCAGCATACCAAGGAGTTTCAGAATGACACACCAAAAAGAGTTGCTCGTCCGGAAAAGTTTCATGAATAGGAAGATCTCCATCATGTTGAGCTTCAGTATTCAACCTAGACAAGTGGTCGGCAACCTGATTTTCGGAGCCTTTTCTATCCACAATCTCAAGATCAAATTCTTGTAAGAGCAAAACCCATCGAATTAACCTTGCTTTAGAGTCCTTCTTACTAAAGAGGTACCGTAGTGCAGAATGGTCAGTATGAACAACCACTTTGGCACCAATAAAGTAAGGCCGGAATTTAGCAAATGCATACACCACAGCCAAAAGCTCCTTCTTAGTGGTAGTGTAGTTTTCCTGAGCATCATCGAGTGTCTTACTTGCATAGTAAATAGGATGGAAGATTTTATCCCTTTTCTGCCCAAGTACAGCTCCCACGGCATAGTCACTAGCATCACACATGACTATAAAGGGTAAACTCCAATCCGGAGCCATAATGATAGGAGCGGTTACAAGTCTTCTCTTCAACTCTTCAAAAGCTTTCAAGCATGCATCATCAAACTTGAACTCGGCATCCTTCTCAAGTAAAGCACAGAGTGGCTTAGTGACTTTGGAGAAATCCTTTATGAACCGTCTATAGAATCCAGCATGGCAAAAAGCTTCTCACACCCTTAACATTGATAGGTGGAGGAAGTTGTTCAATCACCTCTAACTTTGCCCGGTCAACTTCTAAACCTTTCTTGGAGACACGATGGCCCAACACAATGCCTTCCTTCACCATAAAATGGAATTTCTCCCAATTAAGCACAAGATTAGTGTCTTCACACCGCTTCAAAACTCGAGCTAAGTTGGCTAAGCACTCTTCATATGAATCACCAAACACAGTGAAGTCGTCCATGAACACTTCCATGGTATGCTCTATCATGTCAGCGAAAATAGCCATCATACACCGTTGGAATGTAGCCGGTGCATTGCAAAGGCCAAAGGGCATGCGCTTGAAAGCAAAGGTGCCATATGGGCATGTAAATGTAGTCTTCTCTTAATCTTCCGGAGTGATTGCTATTTGGTTGTACCCCGAATAACCATCAAGAAAGCAAAAGAATTCCCTTCCAGCTAATTTGTCCAACATTTGATCAATGAAAGGCAACGGGAAGTGATCCTTACGAGTAGCCGTATTGAGCTTACGGTAATCCATGCAAACCCTCAACCCGGTCACAGTGCGAGTGGGAATGAGTTCGTTGTGGGTGTTAGCCACTACAGTCATACCGCCCTTTTTGGGGACGCATTGGACTAGGCTCACCCAAAAACTATCAGAAATAGGATATACAATGCCAGCATCGAGCCATTTAAGAAGCTCCTTCTTCACTACTTCCTTCATAATAGGGTTGAGTCTTCTTTGATGTTCAATGGAAGGCTTGTGATTCTCTTCCAAAAAGATCTTGTGCATGCACATAGAGGGGCTAATGCCCTTGATATCAGCAATTGTCCACCCAATAGCCCTTTTGTGAGCTTTTAAGACTTCAACTAATTGCCCTTCTTGCTGAATAGTGAGATCCGAAGCAATAATCACCGGAAGCGTATTGTTGGAACCCAAATAAGCATATCGTAGATGAGATGGCAATGCCTTCAACTCAAGTGAAGGTGGTTCCTCTAAAGAAGATTTTAACTTTGGTCGGTCATTAGAACCCAAATCAAGTGACTTAAATGGTATCCTCCTTTTAGGATAAGGAGTTGTTGTATCCATAATAGCCTTGCATTCCACTACATTAAAACCCTCAGAATCAATATCAAGAAGAGCGGCTTCAAGTGGATCCTCAATCATAGAGGTCTCAAATTCATCTTGTGTAACCAAACCAATCATATCAAGGAAGAAACAGTCTTCATGTACATGAGGAGTTTTCATCAATTGATTCATATTAAAAGTAACTTGCTCATCGGCTACCCTCAAGGTCAGCTCACTTTCTCCACATCTATCAAAGTTCTAGCCGTAGCTAAAAATGGCCTTCCTAGCAGCAAAGGTAGTTCTCTATCCGGATCAAAATCAAGTACAATAAAATCAGCTGGAAATATGAACTTATCAACCTTGACTAAGATATCTTCAATAATCCCTTTAGGATAGGACAAGCTTCATCGGCCAATTGCAAAGTAACCGTGGTAGGTCTAGCATCACCTAATCCCAACTTGTTGAACACAGACAACGGCATAAGATTTACACTAGAGCCAAGATCACACAAGCCATTCCCTAAGAATTTACCCCCAACATGACAGGGTATAGAAAAGCTCCCAGGATCCTTCAACTTAGGTGGAAGTTGCTTGATTACATCAGTAAAGCTCTTGGTGACAGCCACTGTTTCGAACTCATTAAATCTTCTTTTCTTTGAGAGGACATCTTTCATGAACTTAGCATATTTAGGCATTTGCTCTAAGGCTTCCGTAAAAGGAATGTTGATATGCAATTGCTTGAACATCTCAATGAACTTCTTGAATTGCCCATCTTCTTGATGTTTCTTGAGCCTTTATGGAAAAGGGGGTGGTGGGACATATCGTGGAGGAGAAGTATTGGTCTTTCTCTTCTTCTCGTCCATATTGTCAGGAGCACTGGGCTTGCTTGACACCACCTCATCTAGAGTTACTTCAGTTTGCTTCCTTTTCTTGTTTTCCTCTTCTTCGACCACAATATATTCAACAACCTCGTCATTAAGGATAAGATCTTCCACAGCATGATCCTTTGGCTTTGTTGTAGACTTACCCATACTTGGAACATCGGGTAAAGTCTTGCCACTCCGGAGAGTAAGAGCCTTGCATTCTTCTTTACCTTCTCGCTTAGGATTGGGAATAGTATCACTTGGAAGACCATTTCTTGGTTGAGCACTCAAGTGTGAAGCAATTTGGCCCATTTGTATCTCAAGATTTTTTATTGCTGTGTCATGAAGAGAAACTGTGCCAACTAAGCCTTCTTGACTCTTGATAAGTTGCCTCAAGAGTTTATTTGTCTCGGAATCACCCTCTTGTGGCTTTGGTGGTTGCTCAAAACCCGGTGGACGCATTGGCTTACTAGAAGCATAAGGATTAATTGGATTCTCACTAGGTCCATTCCTCCAAGAAAAGTTAGGATGGTCCCTCATACCCTTGTTGTAAGTATTAGAGTAAGGGTTGCCACGTGGATACCTTTGACTATTATTCAAATAACTCACCGACTCCATAGTATGATAACATTCTTCAGAGGAGTGGGCTTCTCCACATATTTCACACAAAGGACTTGGAGCTTGGATAACATTCACATTCCTTGATGAATTTCTCTCTATCTTCAATTCAAGTTGATCAAATCTCTTAGCCATTGCTTCAAGTTGAGCAACAATTTCCTTAGACACATTGGAACTACTCGAAGGACTTGGTTCCTTATATGTTCTATAGCTAGAACGTGATTTTTCAGATTGTTGCAAGGAACTAGAGGCGATGTCCTCGTACAACTGTGAGATATCACAAACTCTCATCTTGCCAATTCCACCATTAGAAGCATTGTTGAGCATATTGGAAGTGGGCACATCCAATTCGGCTGCAAAGGCTTCAAGCAAAACATAGGTTTTCTGTTCATGGTTAGGACAACTACGCCATAGCTCCTTGAATCTCTCCCATGCTTCATGAAAAAGTTCTCCGGGCTATTGTTGAAAACCCAAGAGTTCAGCTCTTTGAACTGCCCGTCTACCCCTTGGAATGAACCTTGCTTTGAACTTGGATGCCATTTCATCCCAAGTAGTGATGGAATTAGGGGGTAGAGCGGTAAGCCAAGCTCTTGCCTTCTTGTCAAGTGATAGAGGAAAGAGGCGCAATCTGAGTGCATCTGCAGTTACTCCTTGAAACTTGAAGTTCTCACACACTTGTACAAAGCATGTCAAATGATCAGTAGGGTCTTCATTCTGAGTTCCCGAAAACAAGCCAATCATTTGGAGCATTTGAAGCATGATTGGCTTCAACTCAAAATTTTGAGCTTGAATAGCAGGAAATTGGATGCTAAATTGATAGGTGGAGTTTCCTTGCTCCATGTATTCATCCAAAGTGCGCTCCAAGTTATCATCATTAGGATTCGCCATATTGTAAAATGGATGCGGATGAGGTGGTGGTCTCGGTTGATCTTGTACGGGTAAAGGTTCAGGTCCTTGAAGAGGTTGCACTTGAGGTTCAATTTCAAAATCTTCAGATAAATATTCTTCAAGAGCACCGTCAAGAATGATCTCCAAATCAATTTGCATACAGAGCTCAAATACCTACAAGTCAAGAATCCCAAAACGAGTATCAAACTTATCAACTAATAGAACTACACTAAGAAAAACAAGAAAAAGAACTATAGCTATAACTATACTTAAAAACAAAGAAAATTAAGAAAGTAAAACAATAAGAGGAAAATGATTCAAGCGTAACCAAGCACACAATTATACTAATTAACTCAAAAGACTTTAGTCAATAGTCCCCGGCAACGGCGCCAAAAACTTGTTCGCCGTTTAGCTTTCGCAAGCGCATGGGTCGCAAGTAATAAAGTGATAAGTCAAGATCGTTCCCACGAGGACTATGACAAAAGCGAGTTAATTATTATAACTATGTTCTTAACTAGGTTGAATGAAATCATTTGAAATTGAGTATGTCAAGTAAGGAAATTTGCTAAAAACAATAAGGTAAAACAAAGGTGAATGTAACATTGATTCTACTTCAAGGTTTAAAGGCTTAGGATTACTTCTTCCTCATTGTATTTCATAAAACTATGCAATTAATTCACTTATGGTAGTTGTGTGAGTCCATATGCTAGTCAAAGATTCTAAGATCATCAATCAAGCTCTCTCAAGTCAAGATTGATTTTTAATCTTCATTAACAATGCTCAATCTCTTGTCTATCATTAATGAAAATCATCTTTCCCAAATCAATTCTTCATTAGACTATGCTAGGTTATTAGATATATCTCTATTCTAACAACAAACCATCCATTTAATCCCTAAACTTCAAGTCTAACATGATTTTTCTCAAGTTCTACAACCAAAATAGCTCTCTCAAGCATCATTCAATTGAACTAAACTAATTATGTGGTGATCAAGCACAAGATAGTAATTAAGCATAGAGAAAAATCAACATATATTCTCAACAACTAGCAAAAGCAAGAAAATATAGTAGTTTTAATCCATACAATGAGTAGAAGTAATCCTAAATGAGAGTTTTAGCCACTCATAATCAATACAAACCAACAACTCAACATAAAACTCATGCCATATCAGCAAATGAGAAGAGAAGAGGGGAAAAACCAGAAAAAGAGAAGAAAAATCTTGAATTTCTCTAAGAATCTCTTCCAAGAAATACCAAAATCCTCCTCAAGCTCTCCAATAAGCCTCCTTGTAGTTCTTGAGCTCTCCCTTGTGCAGAATACCCTCAATTCGGCGCCCCCATTAGGTTAAAAAGCTTGCTGAAACATCAGTTTTTCAAAATGCACAGTTGCAGTATCGCGACTTTGCTTTCGCTTCGCTATAGCGAACCCACAGCGTACGCGGTCAGAAGGGCCTGTTTTTTATGTGTTTTCGCTTTTGGTTCACTATAGCGAACCCACAGCGTACGCGGTCAGAAGGGCCTGTTTTTGATGTGTTTTCGCTTTCGCTTCGCTGTGGCGTAGCAAAAACAACCGGGGACACCTTCAAGCTACTTTGATCTTTCTTTTTGGCTTTTGTTCTTCTTTTCTTCACCTCCAAGGATCCATGTAAGCTTTCATTTCTTGTCATCATCCTCCTACAAAGAGAAGGATTTTCATGAGCTTTTCAATTCTTCAATTTAATCTAAAATCCTATATATTTAGCTCAAAATTTTGCACTTTTTCAAGTATTTTCAACACATCACATTTTTCTTCATATGTATAAAACTTATGCACAATTTTAGTTTAAAACCACAAATATGTGAGAAAAATGTGATGAAATACAAGAATTTCCAGAGAATAACAATGCTAATTAGACATGATTTGAGGAAATTTGGGCAGCATAACCCCTTAGGGTTTCAACATCCCAAATTTACAAAACAACTGAACCAAGACAATAACCAACCAAACCAACAACAATTGTGAAACAACAAGATGTATCAAGTTTTCAAACTCACCTTGTTTCTCTTGATTTCTCCTTCTTGGCCGTGAGTTTTGTCCCCTTTTTCCCTTTGATTCTATTCTTGATTTACATGATTTCAAGGAGAATATGAAGGTTATAGAGAGTTTTCAAGCATTTAGGGGCAAAAACATGCCAATTTCATTACTAATTTACCTTACTTTGCTTCTTGATCTTTTGTTCTTTTTCTATGCTTGAGCTCTTCAAACTTGTGTTCTTCCTCTTTTCTCTCTATTAGGACTAAAATATAGTCCTTTGGAGGTGTCAAATGGCTTCTTCAAGAAGCTCCCTCTACCACCTTAAAATAATATTTATTTATTCCAATTTTGTCACATACCTTGATATATTTTATTTCTCATTTTCTACTTGGCTCATATTACTTCCACATGGCATCATTCTCTTCCAAGAATTCATTTTTCCTTCCTCTTACTCAATTTGAATGAATTTCACCCCAAGAAAAGGAAAAATGATGGTTGCTTGCTTTTATTGGTCAAATGACCCTTTTTCCCTTACATTTTTGCCATTTTCGCACTAGCTTGAAAATTGGGCAGAAATTTCATCAAACTTTGAAAATTCATATCTTTATTTATAGAGATCCATTTGGTGTGATTCCAAAGGCTATGTGACCCTTATTAAGTTTATTTTCAATGAAAAATATAGCCTTTAGCCAACTAAAAGCTCAAAATTTCCAGAAATTTGTTAAACCTTACCTGTTCCAGAATCAGTTCCAAAAATAGGGTCTAACTTTGAAAAATCATATCTCTCAATCCTCAAGTCAAAAATTATATATTACCTATCAAATTAAAGCTTAGGATGTCTACTTTCATTTTGTAAAATTTCACAATTTTTGGACATCTTTTACCTATTTAAAAATATGCTACAAGAAGACTGGCACACTGGAAAAATACATTGGCAGCAAATCCTCATTCATGGGACTCTTGCTAAACTAGAGCTTAGCTGTCTACTTGATTCAGGCTTATTCTCAAGCTTCTAATCTCAAAATTCAGGGTATTACATTGTTGGCTAAGCAAAGCTTCTATTTAGGGAAATGATTCAGGCAGGAAAAAGAGAAAAAAAAACAGAGAGTGAAGAAAAAGAAAAAGAAAAAGAGAATAAGAAACACAACTCCAATGGCTTCTCTAGACCTAACTTAGTTACTAGGGGCACTTCATCATCAATGTTGGCACTCGCGTCAAATGGTAAAGTCAAAGAGGGCTATGAGTTGGGCTAAAAGCCTCTTGAGGTAGCTATTGGAGTAACTAAGTAATCAGTGCTACATCACCCATGTATATGGTCACATCAAAGGAGACCTACAATAGCCCAAGATGAAAAATATAGTAAAAAAAGAAAGATGAAAAACAATAATGAATCAATTTTCTACCTGATGATCCTTATTAAACTAAATGAAAAGCTTGGTTAAGTGGAGCATTTGAATTTTTCTAGAGGAGTTGAGTAGCTTAATATTCCTTTACTAATCTTATTGTTGCACTTGTTACTTGCCAATCCTTTTATCATGGGAATGTTAAGAGATAATTACAATTGTTCATGGCTATTGGCTTGGTGATCCATTCTTATAAGAAATTAAATTAAATAAACTTTGATAGCATGATCTAAGAGTGATGGTATGCTCTCTCTATTTAATAATTTCATAAACATTGTTCTTCTTGTTTAAACAATGAAATTTTCTTTCTTTTGCTTGAGGATAAACAAATGTTTAAGTGTGGGGCTGTTTGAGAAATATATATTTTATAATTAAATAAGTGTAGATTCTGAGATATATTTGATTAAATTTATTAATATTTTATACTTCTTTAATTATCTTTTATATATTTTGCTATCATTTAATTAATTATAGGATAAAAAGATATTTTGATATAAAATCTACTCATATCCTAATTTATTTTGTAGGAGATATTATAAGATTCAAGTGAGAGCAAAATATCAATATAATATATCTATATTATATGATAAAAGATAAAAAAAAGATAAACCAAGATATTGTGATAAAGATGCATGCAGGGAGGTAATATATACCTATATATATGCTAGGCGTAGCAAGAGGGAAGTGTTTTCTATTTTCCTAGTTGGTGATGGCAAGGCAAGAGCTTTAATGGAGGGATACTAAAGTTTGGAAATACAGAAGAGTGACAGCCTGGATGGAAATTCAGCATTGAGTTCTTGTTTCTCCTTTTTCTTCTGTTCTTTCTTTGTCTTTTTATCTTTTCTTTGGCTAGCTATTATTTTAGTCATGAGAATGTTCATTTTATGTAGCTAAACCTTGGTTTTGGATTATTTAGTTTGTTTATGAATTAGTAGATGATAATTTTTCTCATTAATTACTTTAATATTCTATTTGTTGATTTAATTATATGATTGATTATCCTAAAATAAGAAGTATCTGATTAGGAGATTATTTTGGTATTCTGAAGGAGCCTAGACATAGAAAATTTAGAATAGACCTTCAATTGAATCGTGTAAGATTAGGTTTTCAAACTTAATTTTCTTATAGGATAGAGATATGCCTATAAGCCCTTCATAGTCTTATTAGGCTTGCACTTAAACTAATCCAATTAAGTACTAACCACCCAAGGAATTAGGGATTAATATAATTGGAATGCCTTTTAGAGGATAGGAAGACACTCTTAGGTAAGTAAGAGTCCTAGACTAACAAATATAACTTAAAATGCAATTAATGGAGAAATTAGATACTATGAAGTAATCAAGGTATAATAATTCAAGTCTTCGCTTAAGATCTAGAATCACCCTTAACTTTCACAATAGTTATATTTGTTTTCTTCTTTTCTCTAGTTAGCTTTTATTCATGATTCAATCTGTGTTGACTCAACTTAAGCAAAAGTGTAAAGTCATTACTCAACTATATTGTTGGTACCAAGTCTTCGTGGGAACGTTACTCTTTATTACTTGATACGGCCCGTGCACTTGCGAAGTCTTTGGTTCTATATATTTTGCCCTTATCAGCATTACTTGTTTGATCATCCAAGTCACATAAATGATTCAACAACTTATTATATATTATGTATTGACATTCATTCAAAAGATTTTTCATGAATAGTCAACATATTGTTATGTGTTGCTTGTTCTAAAAAAAATTGACTATGAGAATATCACAAGTTGTGATTTGGGATGGCTCTCTAAATTTTTCAAAATAAATCAAACTCATATATAGGCGAATACAAATAGCATGTAAACCATACAAGCACTCAATAAATTTAATAGATGCATCTATGAGATAGTTACATGTGTGTGTATTATTAGTTTGTAACCTAAAGTTTGCAAGATTGTTTGAATAAATCATTATGTTGAGTGCACAATTTTCAAACTATACAATCCAAAAAATTCTCATTGAAAACGTAAATGTGTTTATATCTCAAGCCTCCAGTGATTATCATATATTTGGTAGAAGAATAATTTGAAAGCCTACTTAATAAAATGATCTTACAAAATTATTTACCAAAGCCTCCATAAGTAGCTAGATCAAAATTTATGAGAACAAAATTCCCATGTTAGTATTTGCATTAATAAGTTAACTTATTGCAGTACATAAATGCATCAAGCCAACAAGGTATTATAAATGCTCCTGTTATAATTAGTTTTTGGTTAGAAGACAGACATTTTCCAGTTTAGAATTGTGAATATGTAAAGATACTCTTATTATTCCACCACAGTATTGCACATAGATAGATATTCAAAGAAAGTAAGGATAAATGTTAGGTAAGACATTTTTCTTTTTGTTTATCTCCAAATAAAAAAAATGATGTTTCTAAAGGAAACAAATGGATTTATGAGACTTATGCTGCATGATTAATTGATTGTCATGCAACAAAGTTTTTCCAACATAAATGGGAGAAAATGAGTAGTTAAAAAAAGAGAATACATTGAATGCATTAAATGTAGATCCTCAAATATAACAGTATGAATTAGAAGTTCATCAATTATTGCATTCTCAATATATTACATATATGCCAGATGCAATCATTGAATTAAATGAGAATTCTTACATCTCTTAATCCAGCTGAAAAAATTGCTCCAATCAATATAAATGAAAAATGACATACGATTGAAGCATAAGAAAATGATCGATTCCAAAAGAAAAGAAAAGGGAGCAAAATAATCAAGTTGATCATATTGAGGAGGTAAGAATTGAGATGTAATATCCCAGATTTTGGGCCTAGAGACTTGAGGATAATCTTGTATCAGACAGACGACTAAGCCTAGTTTGGGAAGAGTCCCAAGAATGTCGAGAGATAGAAAGATTCTTAGGGACTATGTGATCTAGCCCTACCGAGCAGATGGCCTAGTATGCGTAGGCTGGAGGATCAAAGTATTGGTGGAAATTAGCATAGGACACATATACAGTGCCATTGGATTGGTTGAAAGATGCCATCCAGCTATGTCATGAGGTACATGACAAGTTAATCGAGTAAGGTATGCCAGTATGTGAGTGCACAAGGCATTTCCAGGGCATACATGTGCACCTTACGTTTTTGGAAGAGACGTCAGTGTGTGGTGCCATATGGGTCCATTTGAAGCCAAGCTTAACTTATATTATGCAAACTTTTTGCACTTAATATTTGACATCATCAAAACTATTCATATCTAACAAACATTCCAAATTTCAAGTAGACATTATAATGACCCAAAAATGGGATTAAGGGCTGATCCCTTCAAAAGTGGATGTGATTATTGTAAATAAATAATTTTGAAGTATATTATGTGCATTATGATATAAAATGCGCTTGATGATGATTTCGTAAGTGTTGGGATAATCAAGGGAAAAATGAAAAATTTGTCGATCAATTAGTTAGCCATCGAAGAGGGAGTTTACTAATTTGGTTAGACCTATTGAGAAATGTGTAGTGCCAAAAAAAATGATGGGATTGCATGTGGTAGTGTTCATTTGAGTTTATAGAAGATGGAACAAGATCAAGACAAGTGACACTTTATGAACCATAGGATCAAGGTCAATTTGTCAAACTCTTTCTCTCTCTTCTCTCTCCCTCCAAGTCTGCTAAATCATTGAGGGAAGTCAGAAATCTGCATCTTCATCATCATCTCATCTTTTCTCTCTGTCTCCATTTTCGTTGAGCAAGGAAGGAAAGAGAAAGTAGAAAGGTGAGATTTTGATTTGCCAGATGCCTTCTAATGCCCAAGTACTCTTCTTTATTAATATTCATGGTAATGAGAGCTTTATCTTAATGGTTTTATATTTTTGAAAGAAGGTGTTTTAAAGCTTGAACAATTTGAAGAATTGAGGAATCAAGGATCAAACCTTAGCAAGTTTAATAGGTGAGCATTTATGACATTTTGACATATATGTTGTGATTTTTAGTGAAGTTTTGAAATTTGTGGATTTTTCCTAATTTTAGTGTCAATTTGAATGCATGAATTGTATGGTGATTGATGGTAGAATTGGTATAATGTGATGTTATTTACATGTTGGAATTGTTCAGAACTTTGGAAGTAAGTTTAATGGAATTGAGTAAGGTGTGTGATGTAGAGGTTGATACGTGTGCAGATGATCAATTAAATAGTGCAAGTGTACACTGTCGTAATCAAGTAATATAGAAGTAAGTATAGTATCGTTGCCATGAGGATTGAGTACTAAGTACCAAAATGGGTAATTTTAATTCTATTTAGTTGATCAATTAGTTGGTGATTGAGAGTACAAAATAAAAGAAAAACAATTAAATATGAGTGTAGATGATAAGAAAGCAAATATGAGAAAAAGTCATAGGGATTAGATTTCCTTAACAAATTCCGGATTGAATCACTTATCTATTCTAGCCCAATTTATTCCATATGATTGATAGTCGAGTTTCCCTAATTTAATTACTAGCCTCTTCCAAGGTCAAGCAATTCTATAATCAATTGCTAATCCAATATATTCCTATATGAATTTAAGCAATTAATTATGTATTAAGATTTATGGAACTCAGTAAGACTACACAACTCATATGAATATATTCCTATTTCATATGTAAGTCATGGTTTTAATTATAGGGTCTACACACATGTATCTCCTTCCGGTCTCAACATGCATATTGAAATCATTCAAAAGATGGCCAGTCAATCAAAAGCATTAAGAATAATAATTAAAACTCAATCATGAAGGAGAAATTGAAACTAGATTTAATAAGTTAAGATTCAATCCGTCATTAGTAAGCTACGTCATCAACCTAAGAAAATGAAAGTTTAGCACATGATGAAATTAAAAACAAAACCAAAATAAATTGACATTATATAAAGCTAGAATGAAATCCTCAGAAATACTGTATAAACTTGAATATTAAATTCCCAAACATAAATATACAACCAAAAGATGAATGAAAGAAGAAGAAATCTAGCCGTCCATTTAGGAGGTAAAACCTTCCATGTAGGCGGCACGCAAAGTGTAATACAATCCTAAGCCTTCCAAGATGGAGGCATGTAATACATGAAATTAAAGCTAAAAAACAATACAAAGAACTCAGAAAATGTCAGAGAAAGATCTCTCCCGGTCAGAGAAGGACCTCTCCCTCTCGGAGAAGGAAACCTTTGCTTCTCTTCCTCTCCTCCCCCTTTGAGCTTGGCTTTGATCTCTATTTATAGGGGAAAAAACGTGTGCTACAGTACTGCTACAGTGTTCTGGAAGCTTCTACAGTGCCTGTTGACTGCTACAGTGCTCGGCGGCTGCTACAGTACTTTCATTTTTTATTTTATTTTTATTTTTTTAAATGCTGTTTATTCCAAAAACAGTATTTATTTATCAATCACACCCAAATTTATTATATTAAACGCAAATATCATTCATAAAATCATCATATAAGGGAAAATAAATATGCAAATATTTTACTTATGAAATTCCCCCATACTTAACTCTTGGACGTCCTCAGACAAGAAGTAAATAATAAGTGCTTCCAACAAAATTAGAAGTGGCAGGTCATAAGTAAGAACACAATTGAAAAATAAAGATATCATAGTATTAATGAATCAACGAAAATATAAATTGGTAACTTTAATTGAAAATGAATAAACCAAGTTCGTACTTGTAACTCATTCTCTCAATCTCTCAAGTGTTCAAGGGTAAGTGTTTTGCTCAAATTCAACCGAAAAAATTGTACTACCATAGGCTTGTTAAAAATCTCAATCTCCATTACCTAATTCACATGCATAATTCAAATCAAAAGGACTTATTAAGGGTTGTAATGTGGTTAAGGTAAAGGAATGTAAAACATGATATGAAAGGCTAAAGAAATAGAGCAATTGAAAAATGGGCTACTTGCAAATTTATCTCATCACAACAACCAACAATTCAAACACTTAACATTTTTTTTCTTTTCATAATTTTTTCCTTCTTCTTTTTTTTTCTATTTTGTTTCTTTTTTTTCTATTTTTTTTTATTGAATTGCAACTGTAAAGTTGATGATAGATACACCCCTACACTTTGTCAAAAGCCCATTTCATAAAAATTTCAAATGCTCCACTAATCTTCCAAATAAGGTAAAAGCACTTGATATATCATTAAAACACATGTTAATGGATTGAAAACAAAGAAATAGTCAATTAGGTTCAAAGGGGCTTATCAACAGTATAATTGCAAGGTTGGCTATTTGGCTCTGTCTAAAGAAAATGAATGCCCTTATCATTTTTGAATGTGCATGTGAGATGTAATTTCAACCAAATTTAAAGCAAGTTCTAGAGTGACAACTTAATAGGTGAATATCACACACAAGAGAAGTAATCATTATAGGCTCAGAAGCTCACGGCTAGGAATTTTTAAACTCAGTTCATTCAATCTCAAAATTCATCACCAATTGCAACAATCAGTTGTTCATTCATGCTATAAAATCTCTAAATTCAATTAATCCATACTTAAAACTTATATACTTCTTAAGATCATTACAAAGCACTTGAACAAGATGATGTTTTTTTTAAAAAAAGATAAAAAATTCATGCAACTAATAAAATGCAACTAATGAAATGCGTCTCAGGAGTTAAGAATAACTCCTTACTCTGCCATATTTTTTCCACACCCCATGTATCTAATGGTTTTACTAACTTACTAAAGAAAAAACAAAAAAAAATTTCTCCTCCCCCAACCTAAATCAGACATTGTCCCCAATGTCTTCTAGAGCTTAAAGGAGGTGTTTTTTTAAACATAAACACACAATAAAGTAAAACCAAGAGATTAAGGAAAGTTACAACCTAAGAGTGGCATCTGGGTTCTGCTTCTGGCTACTATCTGAAGATTGCCCACCTATTTGCTTGATGACTATATCTGGTTTAGGTTCATATGTTTGCATTTGATCGAGCAGCTGATCAGCAGTTGGTGTAGCACTTATGGAGTGGTGAGTCGCTTGGGGTATGAATCTTGTTTCCACAACATGATCAAATAAAGACAACATATTATCATAAAAACCCTTAACATTTAACAATCCTAATGGTTTTTTATGATAGTTTAACTTAGCCCAATATGCAATGCTAGAAATGCCATCCAACATCTCCAAACCACCAGGTAGAGCAATAAAAGCTTGAGCATGGTAGAACATTACTCCTATCTGTTCAGGCAAGCTCGAAACCTGTAACTCTTGTCCTAAGGAAAAAGCATGATCTTGCAACTCCTTCACCCTTACACTTAAGCCCTTGCTTCCATTCATAGATGCAGAAATGGCCACACTTCCTTTTAGGCCCTGGATGCCTCTCCCTACACAAAGTTGATTTTTCTAGCAGCTAAGGCAATTCCAAGTTCATTTGCTGCTGTTATAATACTAAAACAGTGACAATAAAATCACACATTTTTTCAAAGAAGTTTGAAAAAATTTCCGACACAAATGACCAATGGGCCATTGCGTGAAGAAATTAAACAAAAAGAGGAAAGAAAGTCAAAAGATAAAGTAGAGTAGGCAAAAGCTGCCAAAAAGATAAGAAAGATTAGATAAAAGCTACGAAAAAGACAAAACAAATTAAACACAAGCATGATTATGTACAGTAGTTGTGATTTTGACTCACATCTTCCTTTGGTTTTACGTCCAGTAACGGCTTAAACGCTTTCTATGAATTAAGGATTTGCTTCCCATCCAGTTTTCTTATAAAATGGAAAATAGGGTCTTTTAACGTCAGATTCCCAAGACAATAGCGCTCTTTTTCTCTGTTGAATATGTCTACTAAATCGAGAACAATACGATGAACATCACCACTCGGATGTGTCTCAAGAGTTTGAATGATATCATCCAGTGACTCCTTACTCAGTCCATCCTTTATAAATTTGATTTTATCTTCTCAATTTATAGAAACCATACCTTTACTCCTACAGTGCTGATCACAATTCCACCTTGCACATTTATGGCAGACCTTCATTCTTTTAGCTCTTCTCTTTTTGGAGTAAGAACTTCTTTCCATTCCTGGCAAAGGTTTAACAAATGAATTATGAATCTCACTTGCTAAACGTACCTTAGCTTCAATGATCCAACATACATCCACAGGAAGGTCCAAACGATTGAATAGCATCATCCTTTCAAGTCGACTGTTATAGATCTTCCTGAGCACATCTTTGGGAAGAGTGGGGAACCTGTTCTTAAGCTTTGCAAAAGATTCTTCCATGGTAACTTAAAATGAAAATGATGAAACCTAAAATGCTCAATGCAGTGCAGTGTGTTTCAGTGAGTAGGAAAGAAAAAAAGAGAGAGTAAGAAAGAAAATTGAGAGAGTATGAAAGAAGTTTTGGGTTGCCTTCCAAAAAGCCGCCTTTCTTTAACGTCTTTAGCTAGACAAAGACCAAACCAAAATTTTTTTAATTTTTTTTTAAACTATCAAAGTAAAATACGTCATTAGGAGCTACTAGAAGTCCTATAAAATCACATAAAAAAATATCAAACCAAACCTTGGGTTGCCTCACAAGTAGCGCTAAATTTTTAGTTTTCAGCCAGACTTCTCAAACACAAACTAATCAAAAGTATCAAACACCAGGATCACCTTGTCTTCATTTCTTTTCAAGCAACAATGTTTGAGAAACCAACAATGATCATTCAAAGTAATTAATTGTACTTCTTCAATCATAGACAATTTTAGAGTATAATTATTTACTGAATTTAAATAAAGCATAGCATGCATGTATTTGCAAACATATTTAGGAATTTCCAAAATTTTAGAGCATCCCATAAAATCCACTTGACTCTCATCAATAAGAGTCGATACTTCAACAGGAGAGACATGAACAACATCTTTTGGAATATCCACATTAGTTTCAATATCAAAATCACAAAGATTAGGCTCCAGAGGCGGAACCTCAATTGGACATCTTATTCTCTCCAAAAGTTATTTCAAGTTCCTCATCACATGCCACAAGAAGCAAAGTTTCATTCAATCCCACATCCTCAACTTCCTCACAATAATCATCATCAACACAAGGAGTGGGAATCATGCTCAAAGAATTATCTTGCCTCATAGTTTCAAGTGATACAATAATTTGACTCGCATATATTCCAATATTTTGGACACTTGACTTAACTCTAGTGCCACTTTCCTTTTGCTCTCTACAAAATCTCTCTGTTGATTACACAAACTCCTCAATTAATCTTTCTAAATCATATTTTTTCTTATACTCAAGCATTTGTTCTGAAAGAGGCAAGCTTCACCCAAGAGGGGGGTGAATTGGGTGATGTGATAAATTTTTCGCTTGATGTGGTGATATGAAAGTAGTTGTAGATAGAGTAGAGTTGAGAGGATTATGACACAGAGAGTTATACTAGTTCGACCTAAAAACCAGGCCTACGTCCAGTCCTCAGAGATCAAGACCTACTGAGATTTTTTACTATGCTTCCAAGATTCAATGGGCTCTCATAATGCCACAAAACACAAATCGTCCTTGAATGGACTACGAGCAGAAATATTCTAACACTAAGAAATTTCTCTCCCCCTTACGACAGGTCTTACGTGTAGAAAAACAACATATGATCTTTCTCGCTTGCTTACATATACAAGTCTTATGAGCAGCAACATTCTCTCCTGCTTACACTACTGTAAGTCTTACGAGAAGCAACGTTCTTTACTGCTTGTATCTTGTAAGTCTTTTGAGTGGAAAGTTTTACTAGGAATTCTCTCAACTGCTTCTCTCGTAAGGATATCTACCCTCTCAAGGTTCCAATACCTTGAGATCAAATGAAAATATAATTTGAAGTGTATATACACTCTCTTACAGAGCAAGTATGATAAACACTGAAGAACAATATGAATAATAGAGACTCGTGAATTTGCTTATGTGAATTCTTGTGCTTCGTTATTTTGACGATCTCTGGAACTCTGTATTTATAGATGTTCAATTTTGCCCGTTTGAATAACGATCATTGTAGAGTGGGGCATGTTATTGTGGAACAGCATGCGTACGTTTGAAATCTTTGAATGCGGCAGGTACGTGCTTGTAATGATGTTGTCTGTCATTGTTTGACTTCCTTCGCGTCTGTTTATTTCACATGTTCAACCTTCTGTATCACACTTATAATACATTCAAAATGATGTTAAATAATAATAATAAGTGATAATAAGATAAATAAATATCATTAAACCATATTCAGATTGAACGCTGTCAGACTGGTGCATTTTGTCTTTTGGCAGAATATCACTCCAGCACAGATGGAGCTCACTCGAGTGAACTCACATATTTTCTCCTTGTTCTTCAGTTTTTCACTTGCACTTCCACATGATTTTAGAGAGTTCATTTTCTCACTCATGAGTGAAGTGGGGCCTCACTCGAGCATAACTTCTTCTGCTCGAGTGTCCTTGTTCTTTACACTAAGAGACCCGTCTCTGGACAACATCGCATACCATTTTAGCAAGAGTGTGATTTTACACTAGCAGGTGATGTGGGCCCTCACTCGAGCACACATACTCCTGCTCGAGTGAGAAGAATATTCTTATGTAATATACTCTTATTATCAGCACTTGCATCAAGATTTGAGAGAGTTGTATTTCACACTCGTGAGTGCTGATGTGTCACTCGGGCATATGAAGTCTTACTCGGGCATACTTGTACTTCTCTGATCTTTATGACTCTCGGCCAAACACTTGCAGTCCCTCACTCGCTAGTGCTCGAGTGCAAACCAGCTTCATACTCGACTGTTGGTTATAATGCTCGAGTGCATCAGTTAAGAATGACAGTAATTGCTCTCGGCCAAACACTTCTTGTCCAACACTTGCATGTGCTCAAGTAAGAAAGAGCCTAATGCTCGAGTGCTATCTCCAGTGCTCGAGTGCATCAACAAAATTGATAGTAATTTGCTCTCGGGCAAACACTTTCTGTCTAACACTCACATCTAGTAAAATGCAAAAGATCATCATGCTCGAGTACTAGCTCTGTTGCTCGAGTGCATCAGTTAAATCTGACAGCAGACATTACAAAACTTTGCCATATGCATTTAGTAACTTTGTAATAATCTTTAGACATATAAAACCATACTTTGCATACAATTATCTTTTGTCATCATTAAAACTTGAGATCTAACATGTTCTTCAATATATGGATAATAGTAGAAAGGAAGATTAGGAGAATACCTGACATAAGGATCCAAAGACTCTTGTTGCTCCAAAATTCCACCAGGATAAAAGGAATGATCAAAACAAGTTTGGTTCATATTGAAATAATCTCTCACATAATGACCGGTATTGCTATATGGACAATGCTCATAAGAATGACACTTTCCACAATAAGCACAAGAAAAACAATTATAAGGAGAAGAATTTTCAATCCAACCAGAATTTATATTTTCTTGTCTCATTCCATTCACATGCATTCCAGAAAAAAAACCAAGATATGACAAGTTATAACTGATTAAACCAAATGAATGTTGTGAATAATCCATTTTTAAAAAAAAATTTTGAAATTTTTATATGAAGACTAAATTAGTATTAAAATTACTTGGTATTGATATTAATGACAACAATCCCCGGTAACGGCGCCAAAAACTTGATACGTGTGTAGATGATCAATTAAATAGTGCAAGTGTACACTGTCGTAATCAAGTAATATAGAAGTAAGTAGAGTATCGTTCCCACGAGGATTGAGCACTAAGTACCAAAATGGGTAATTTTAATTATATTTAGTCGATCAATTAGTTGGTGATTGAGAGTACAAAATAAAAGAAAAACAATTAAATATGAGTGCAGCTGATAAGAAAGCAAAAATGAGAAAAAGTCCTAGGGATTAGATTTCACTTAACAAATTCCAGATTGAATCACTTATCTATTCTAGCCCAATTTATTTCATATGATTGATAGTCGAGTTTCCCTAATTTAATTACTAGCCTCTTCCAAGGTCAAGCAATTCTATAATCAATTGCTAATCCAATATATTCCTATATGAATTTAAGCAATTAATTATGCATTAAGATTTATGGAACTCAGTAAGACTACACAACTCATATGAATATATTCCTATTTCATATGCAAGTCATGGTTTTAATTATAGGGTCTACACACATGTATCTCCTTCCGGTCTCAACATGCATATTGAAATCATTCCAAAGATGGCTAGTCAATCAAAAGCATTAAGAATAATAATTAAAAATCAATCATGAAGGAGAAATTCAAACTAGATTCAATAAGTTAAGATTCAATCCGTCATTAGTAAGCTATGTCATCACCCTAAGAAAATGAAAGTTTAGCACATGATGAAATTAAAAACAAAACCAAAATAAATTGACATTATATAAAGCTAGAATGAAATCCTCAGAAATACTGTATAAACTTGAATATTAAATTCTCAAACATAAATATACAACCAAAAGATGAATGAAAGATGAAGAAATCTAGCCGTCCATTTAGGAGGTAAAACCTTCCATGTAGGCGGCACGCAAAGTGTAATACAATCCTAAGCCTTCTAAGATGGAGGCATGCAATAAGTAATACAATCCTAAGCCTTCCAAGATGGAGGCATGTAATGCATGAAATTAAAGCTAAAAAATAACACAAAGAACTCAGAAATGTCAGAGAAAGATCTCTCCCGGTTAGAGAAGGACCTCTCCCTGTCGGAGAAGGAAACCTCTGCTTCTCTTCCTCTCCTCCTCCTTTGAGCTTGGCCTTGATCTCTATTTATAAGGGGAAAAAACGTGTGCTACAGTACTGCTACAGTGTTCTGGAAGCTTCTACAATGATCTGGGGGCTACTACAGTGCCTGTTGACTACTACAGTGATATGGCGGCTGCTACAGTACCTGTTGATTGCTACAGTGCTCGGCGGCTGCTACAGTACTTTCATTTTTTTATTTTTTTAAAATGCTGTTTATTCAAAAACAGTATTTATTTATCAATCACACCCAAATTTATTATATTAAAAGCAAATATCGTTCATAAAATCATCATATAAGGGAAAATAAATATACAAATATTTTACTTATCAGAGGTCAAAAGCCAAAACTTGTTAGAATGGGAATTTAGTTTTTTTTTAGGTTTCCAATGGGTTCCTTGTGTGAAATTACATGGGAATAGGCTTGTGCAGGAAATTTAGAACCATTGGAAAATAATCGGTAAAAATTGGAAGTTGTTGTCAATTGCTGCGATTTGGCTTCTGATAAGCCTTACTCAAGTAAGAAGAGGCCTCATTCGAGTACAGCATTGTGATTTCTCTTTTCCTTCAGCCATTCATCACTCGAGTGAATCACTTGAAATCAATATTTTTGCTTCCAAAAGGGAAGTCTTGGTTAGAGTTCTTCCAACCCTTTAGGCATTTGTCTAAGCTTCAAGTGGGCACCCAAAATACTTAAATGACAACCAATCTGAACCAATCTTAAGTGTTTTGAAAACAAAAAATTGGAATGGAAATTAATCTGTCATCCTTGTTTTTGGTTCTAGATTTTGATATTTGCCTTGTGTGTGAACAGTCTGTGCCAGAGGATCGTCAGAAAGAACAAGGTAGTAACTCTTTCTCTTATACCATATGTAAAACATTGTATATATGATTATCATGCTTTGTGATGAGTTCGGATGTTGCTACGAATACAGCCGGGAGGGCTATCATCATTATGATTACAGCAAAAGCTGTCGCATAGTGTTTACAACCATGAGTGTTGTCGTTATTACAACGAAAGCTATTGCATTGGGTTTATAGTCATAAGTATTGTTGTTTATGGTGAAAGCCATAAATCATTGTGCATTATAATATTTCTGCTGATGTTGCTGCTAATGATTTGCTTGCATGCTATGTGTTTACATATTGTATGAGTGATTTGTTACAACTGAGATTCTTTTGAATCTCATTCTTTCCTTTGACTAACCGGCAGACAGAGCAAGTGGCTTGAAGGAAAAGCCGACAACCAAGGGTGGCTAGTACAGAACTAGGTTATAGTTTGTTGTCATATTTTGTTTAGGAAATATTGTATAATTTGTAAATATTATTTTGGTTATGGTTATGTAATCCCCTCATTGGGAAACTGTAAGGGGCGAATATGCTCTGTAAACCCTTTAGCTATGATATGAAACCCAAGGGTTGCCGAGATTCTTGTTTTACACTCTAATATGTATAAATGTTATTTAACTACACAAGGTAATTATATTCGAAACGTGAATTTGAGATCAAGATAAGGGTAAAGGTTTTGGAATAATTTGTGGAAACCCTCCCGTAAGGAATGGATTGTAAATGACTTTTGATAATTATTGGTCTCTATTTCATTTTAATTATGAATTTTGAATTATAATTATGGTTTCCAAGGCAAGGGGTTACTGACATCCTAAGCTTTAATTTGGTATATAATATGGTCATTTGGGCTTGTAGATTGTGAGATATGAATTTTTGAAGTTAGGCATTGAACCTAGAATTTTTTTCTGAACTAGCTGTGCTATTTGATGAATATGGAAAAATTAACCCTATAATTAGTAGTGACTATTATTTTTCCCTTAAAATAAACTTAATAAGGGCCACATAGGACTTTGAATCACTGCAACTGAATTTTTCTTGATTTAGTTATGATTTTTCAAAGTTAAGTGAAAAATCTGCCAACTTTCTGGAATAGTAAAAAAATGAAAATGTAATGACATCTGGTAATAAAGTTAGCTTACAATAGTTAATTAAAGCCCATAAAGTTAGTATGGGCCCATTAAATATCCATTGGCCCTAATGTGTTAACTTTAATGGTTAATCAACTGAGGTGTCTTGGGTTATTAAAATTGGAGACAAGTATGGGCCCAAGGAATAACGACAAGTCCCAGAGGCTAAGAATGTGTTTGGATTAGTTTTTAGAGAATAACTTCTAGAGGAAAAGTGGAGAATAGCTTTTGGAGAATTAGATTATGAGAAAAAAGTGATTTTGATAAAATGAGAGTGTTTGAGTAGTGTGGTCAGAATAGCTTTTTTCATGGTCAAATTACTAAAAAAGACATTAACTTTTGTGATAATTACATATAATGAATAAGATTATATTTTGTGTATTATTTAAGCGTTAAGGTCCAAATTTAACATCAACGTTTTTCCTGAGCGACGTCTGGTACAAATAAATACTGGAAGATGCAAAAATAACAATGAACAATTAAAAAGGATGTAAATTTAACAAAACTGTTAAATTTGACCTTACGGTATTAAATTATAAGAGAAGAAATCCCCTAACGACATTAAAAAGGATGCATCTTAACCCATTATTTAACATTAAATTTCATAATAAATGCCAAAAATAAAATAAATTTGTCTATATGTAATGTTAATTAACTTAACTAATTTTTCTAATATAATCAAATTAGATAAATAGGTCTTATATTAAAAATAAAAGGGAGTATTAAAAATTTAAAATTCTTTAAAAAAACGGGGATTGAAGAAAAAATGGTGAAATTAAAAACAAGAAGAGAGAGAGAGGCATGAGGCCCACATTAATGAAAAAGGACCAATTAGAGAGAGTTGGTGGGGCCCACATAGGGAAAAAATGGAAAAAAATTGGTTTTTCTCAAAACCATGGTTTTGAGATCTAAACCATGGTTTGAAATGAAAACCTTAGTTTTGCAAAAATTGAGGTGTTTGGATGATTTTTGCAAAACCATGGTTTAGCAAAAAGTTAGGTGTTTGGATGATTTTTTACAAAACCAAGGTTTTGTCTCCAAACCATGGTTTTGTTTCTCATCCAAACACACTAAAGTAGCCCATTAGACATTTATTTTTTATGGCTCTAATAATGTGGCTATATATTTAGGGCCATGAGCTAATAAAGAAGAAGCAATTTCAATGGTTGGAAGAAAAAGAACCAAACAGGGGATTCGAAGACAAAAATGTAGTGAACATACTTACTTACTTGCATGTATGTGATGTTTATCCTGTGTTTTGATTTGCTATATTTCTTTACTTGATTATATGAAGTATGTATGAATGAATGAAGCTCTATTTTTGTTTTTACTGTGGCCATAAGTATGTTGAATGAAACATTGAGCATGCAAAATATCATTATGTAAACACGAGCCTATGTAAGGCAAGCATATCATGCATTCATCTTCCATGTATTGTCTATAATGTTTGCTATTGAGATTCCCCCAAATCTCACCCTCCCCGACCAACCATATAGGCAGCTGAGCACATAAGAGGAGTGCAGGATGTTACACCATGAAAGAAGTTGCAATGAAGAAGAGAAGAATTATTCGTGCACTAGTTTGTTATGTAAATTAATATATTTGCAAGGATTAATTGTATAACCCGCATGACAAATGAATTAATTATCCAAGCACGATAATTGAATTAGAAATGGGTAATCACACGGTATGAGCCCTTTAGTTAAGAAATCTTCCGCACATAAAAATGAGCAAAGAATCACTTTGATTAAGATAAATAAGAGAATTAATGAAAGATGAGTCATAATGAGTAGGGAACCACGGTGAATAATCTTCAAAAAGTTAAGTTATTTAGAAAACCCCCTTCAAGTGTAGGTTTGAATCCTATATCGAAATTGGGATTTGAAATTGTTTACCAAGAAATATGACTTAGTGGTTCAGATTCACTATGAAAGACTAATCAGAATGATAACGTAACTAGGGTGTTACATGAGACATATTTATTTGTAAGACCCTATGAGAGATTCAGGTGCCTAAAAGCAATAAAGAGATGTTAATTAGTTATGTCATAAAAGAAAAAGGAACCAAAACGATAAAGTTATCGACAACGGTTTTGATGAGAATATCACATGATCAAATGAAGATCTTGTATACAAATATGTCATGAGATATAATGTAACATCCCAAATTTCAGTCACCAAAATTCCTTATATTAAAGGGAATAAAATGGTGAATATTGGCAAACTTGAAATGGCCAAACAGTGTAATTTGTGGCCACACAAAATTAGGCCACAATAAGACATAAGAATTTAATTTTTTGTCTTCATAAAAGCCCATTATTGGAGCCTATATTGGTTAATGGAAGAACACAATAGCTAGGCCCAATATATTGTGAATTTTGGCCCAAACAAAAGGGAAAGAGGGAAACCCAATTTAATTAAAAAAATATAAAGGCAAAATGGTTATTTAACCAATAAAGCAAGAAGCTTTCATTGTTCCCTTTTCTTTGTGATATTTTCCGCCAAAAAGAAAATAAAGGGAGGAAAATATTTATTTGGCTACAAATAATGCCATGTGGGAGGAATAATAGCCAAGTGCAAAAGATGATGACAAAAGTCAATTTTTACATGTTAATTGGCCATAAAATATTATTATCTTAAGGAGGTGGAGAAATTATATTTTTAAAGCTCTTATCTTATTTCAAGGGCTCATTCTCATCCAACATAGAGAAAAGAGATAAGGAGAGAGAGTTGAAGAAAGCAAGAGTAAAGAGAAAAGAAACTGGATGGTTGAAATCCAACCGAATGGCATCTTGATAATTTTTGCACAAACTAAGGGCAAATTGGGGAATTAATTAATTATCTCTCCTCCCTCTCTATTAATTTCGTTTAGCCACTCAAAAAGAAGAGAAAAATAAGGAAAACAAAACATTAGAAAATGGAAGAGGAAAGAGAAAGGATGAATAGTGAAAGTTCTTGAGCTTCGAAGCCGATTCCTCCTCCGATTCAGCATTTCCAGCTTCTGAAGTCTTCTCTATCATTGTTCCTATCATGGAAAGCAACATTTCTATGGTTTTGGATTATCAAGCAGAGGTGTTTGATTCCGTCTACTCAGAGGAGGTGCTTTTTAATCAAAAGTGTTTGATTCCGTCTACTCAAAGGAGGTACTACCAAAATCAAGAACTGATCACAGATTCAAGTTCTGGTAAGTATAAGCTCTGATTTGAACCAAATATTTTGTGATTTTGTTGAGTATTTCTTGAAATATTCAAACCTTAAATTTTGACCAGAGGGAGTCTTTTAGGGTTTGTGCTCATATGATGATGATTATAATGTTAAAAAAAGTTTTATGATGATCAATGATGAGTTTAGAAGTTTGTGTTTAAATCTGTCTGAATTCATTTTCTAGAGGCAGAGAACTTGCAACATGTTTTGGATCAGAAAAACTTAGTTCAAATGCTATGAAATTTTACATGATTAAAGTAGACATCCTGGGCTTTAATTTGATATGTATATAAGCCATTTGAACTAGTGGATTGAAAGTTGTGATTTTTCAAAGTTTGACCTTGATTCTGGAACGAAATCTATAACAGTCTAAGTTTGATGAATTTTTGGGAAATGTGTGTCTATAATTGGGGCTCTGTGATATTTTTCATTGAAAGAGAACTTAAAGATATTTTTATAGAACCTCGAACCAACACATTTGGAGTTTTGTAGAATTAATTATGAATTTCCAAAGTTTGGTCAACAAAACTAGCAGATTGGGTGAACCTGCGAATTTATGGCAATTGTATTAAATTGTCATAAGTATTGGGCCAAATATAAGAGACATGTCCCAAAGGCCCAGGTTGCCCTATTGGACACTCATTTATCATGGCTAATAATATGATTATATATCTAGGGTCATGAGGTGACAAAGAAGAAGCATCCTTAATGGTTGGAGAAAAGATACAAGAGGAGGACTCAAGACAAGAAGTAGTGAACTTATTTAACTTGCATGTATTGATGTGTTTGATGTGTATTGATTTACAGTATTGCTTTGCTTGATTATGTGAAGCATGTATAAATGAATGAAGCTCTATTTCTGTTTATACTATGGCTATAGATATGTTGCATGAAACATTGAGCATGCATAAATGTCATTTTGTGAACATGAACCTATGTATGGCAAGCATATCATACACTAGCATTCATCTTGCATGCATTATTAATAGTATTTGCTACTAAGATTACCCTAGAATCTCACCCTCCCAACCAAGCATTTAGATAGGTGAAAGCAGATAAGAGAACTGCATAAGAGGAATGCAATAGTGGAACGAAGACGGGAAGATTTATGTGTTTCATTGTAACGGGTTTAGACACCTTAGTAGCCCTATATGGCTACATTATTTGAAATTATTATGTACAATCCTTGTAGAAACTTTTTATAATCAAGCACTTATTATCAATATATTTATACTATTCCTGTGTGCCTACCGAATTGCGCATTGCTACTCTGGTTAATATCAGAATAAATAAGGGTGCTTACATACAAACATAAAGCTAGTTTGCAAATTGAAAAGAAAAGGTGCAATATGCAATATCATAATGTGAATTTGTGTACTTCGAACTCGATCACCCAAAGTGCAATCTTAGTATCACATAAAAGGGCATTTTTGCAAAATTCCAATCACTACTACAGATTTATCTATGCATAAATAAACATCAAATATTTATATATAACGATTTTTAACTGTTAAGTATTGGGCACTATATTTTACCATTTTTAAAACACAACCATTATGTATAGGGGATTATATTTAATGGTTGTAAGACTATGAATGTTAAATATAGCAACCTATATTTAACGGTTTTTCAGAAAAAAGCATGATATATTTAGTACAATACTTAACGGTTAAATGATGAAAGGTAAAGTATTTATCACCAGAGGAAGGGCTTTATTTGACGGTTATATATAAAAAACCGTTATATATTTAGAATATATGATGGTTATTGGTGATTAATTGTTAAATATGTGTTACAATTTTTTTAAAAAAATTTGGGGGCTCACTTTTGATCAGCCCCCTGTAAAACAACCTACAACAACAAACATATATATACCAAACACCCAAACAGATCCAGTTCTAGCTAGATGTATCCAAATATATATATACACACACAAAATAATTTATTCTGGTCAACAAGTGCCAACAAATTAAAACAAATCATCAAATTCTATCTATACAATAATTATGTACATCAAAGCTAAGGCGAGGAAATATACATATGATCAAGTGTCCCTTTTTCTTTTCCTAGTCTTAGTAATTTTAATGCTCTTTCTAGTTACAATTGTTTTCTTTAATTTGTGAAGCAACTTCCCCCTCTTTGATATCCAAATTTCTTCATTGTAGTCATGCCTAACGTGTAAAGCATCATCCTTATTGAATTCACATCCAACATCCTCATTTATTTTGTTTGATAACAAAACAACAAACCATTCTTTTCATGGGATTAGCAACATAGAACACTTGTTTAGCTTGATAATCCACAATGAAAGGCTCTTATTTATATCCTTGCTTATTCAAATTCAATTGTATCAATGCTAACTTATCCACTTTTAAATCATTATTATTATCAACCCTCTTGCACTCGAAACCGAAACATGAAATCCTATGTAATCCAACTCCAAAATGGGCTCAACCACACCAAATTATGACACATTGGCATATATAGGATTCTTATCTTTTGCACTTGATACATGCATGATGTAAGCAATAACAATTACCCTACTATTTTGCATTTTTCTTCAGAAATCCTGCTCTTTAGTGTAAAAGGTGTATCCATTGATGACATAGCTTAAGAAAGAAAGCACATGTCTAGTTGGACCACATGCCAAGAACATTACTTTCTCTGGAATTGAATTATGGTCAACATTGTACTTGTCATCCACTTTCCATTTCAACCATGCTATGATTTGTTTATTTTGTTAATTGACATACCAACTCTATACTATGTTAGGGTTTTTCCTCTTAAGCTCATCCGTATCAATACCAACATACTTGTCAATATCTTTGGGGTTGTGAGGTATGTATTGGTGTGCTCGCTCCCAATGTTGGTTTGAGATAGTGATAACTTTCTTACCCATCAACCCTTGTCAAGATGTCCTTCCTTCA
Organism: Inga oerstediana; assembly: GCA_963210345.1. NCBI lineage: Eukaryota > Viridiplantae > Streptophyta > Magnoliopsida > Fabales > Fabaceae > Inga > Inga oerstediana. The sequence goes on along the minus strand of OY723401.1, from coordinate 60,661,729 downwards.
TGTTGAGAAACCAGAAGGCCAATATCACATGCATCTTTTAAGTAACTACCACAGAATTCAGCTGCAACTTCAAAAATGTACCATTCAACAATGCAACCCTCTGGCTGACTTGATTTTTTCACATACCCTTTCAGGTCCTTCATCTTGCGCTCAATTGAGTACATCCATCTCATATAGACTAGGCCATATAGTTTTACCTCTCTAACCAAGTGAATAGTTAAGTGTACCATTATGTCAAAGAAAGCTGGAGGGAAAATCATCTCCAGCTCACACAAAGTAGTCATGATTTAGGTTTGTAGCCTTGGCAATTTCATAGGGTCAATCACCCTATTGCACAGTAACTTAAAGAAGAAATAGAGCTTTGTGATCATAGCTCATAACTTATCAGGTAAAATACCTCGTATTGCTACCAGGATAAAGTTTTCCATCAACACATGGTAATCACGTGATTTCAAACCCTTGAGCTTCAAGTCCTTCATTAACACATGGTTGCTAATGTTTGATAAGTAACCCTCTAGCACTTACACAAAAGCAATAAACTCACAAAAACTCTTGTTCTTATTTATATAGTGTAAAACTCACTAGGTGAAGGAATGCACGAGATCTCCTCTCCTCTGGTGCCAATTTCTCCCTTATTCCCATCTCAACCATGTCTATTCTTGAATTTATGTCATTCTTTGTCTTCCTAGGAATGTAGAGTAGCATTCTAAAAAGACTCTCACATACATTTTTCTCAATTTGTATGACATCAAGAAAATGTCTAACATTTAGGGAACTCCAATATGGCTTATCAAAGAAAATAGACCTTTTCTTCCACCTGCTTGTCACAACATGTTTCCCAAATGCCATCCTAAATTTATAGTCTGTATGTTTTATTTTTTCAAAAACCTCATCACCAGTCAAAGGTTCAAGTGCCATCCTGTCATCCGATTCCCCATTGAAGTATTTTCTCATAATACAATATAGATGACCCTTTTCCAACCATTTGTGATGCCCCATATAGGAATTATTCATACCAGGCTTCAACCTGATTGACTGTGTACCCTCTTGAAGAATAGGCATTGTGGCTTTGTACCTTGGTAACCTCTTTAAAATTTAACCAAGAATTGCAATATAGAGTGCAATCCTAGATCATCTCTCGAAGAGCCTTTTATTAATTACCTAAAATCTAAGTGTGATCATTGGCATAAAATAAGTTAAAAATGATTTTTGGCTTTTTATCTGATAATTAAATTACAAAAAAACTAAAATACTTTAAAAACTAATATTTTTGGATTTTTTGAAATAAAAGTGGAAAGGAATTGAAATTAGTTTTGAAACGTATGATAAAACCTCTTAGAACAATGAATTTCATTTATGATTTTCTTCAAAATATATTTAGGAGTGTGCTAGTTTAACAAATTTGCTTAAAAGACCCTTTGAGCTAGCTTAAGTTAGGTGAATTAATTTCTCCACACTGGGCAAGACTTAATCTCTTTAACTGAAACTCAATACAAAATACTAGCAATTGCAATCAAAGTTCCTCAAAACACCGAACCTCAAATACCATTGAGTCTAATGCATTAATCAATGATTATTCCTAGACCTAGAAAATAATCATGTCATAAAACACTATTAAAAATCACTTTGTATGCAATTCATGAAATCACTAAGTTTTCTAAAATACCAAACCCCATCAACCGATTAGTCTAACACCAAAAGAGAGGAACCCCTACTCTAGAGATTCTATTAAGCACTCTTAGTGTGTGAATATGAATTAGTTAATGCAATTGGTTCTAATGTAATTAAAAACCAACTCAATATCCAAACAATACCATACAAGAATAGAGAGAATTAAAATGAAACATATATGTAACAACATATATTGATGAGCACAATGTTCAACATAAACTAATTCAAATCACAAATAGGATCAAACAAATATTAAACCAAACATATTAGTCTTAACTACAAATTACAATTTCTAAAACCAAAGAATCATAAATATAGAGTTAAGCTAATTAACTAAAACTAAAACTCCCCTTTTGTACCTCCAAATATCAAGACTCAATTCCTTGCTCTAGGAGAAAAGAGCTCAGCCACTCATGAAGCCAACTGCAATTACACCTCCACTAAAGATCATGAAACCCATTGAGAACAAATGAAGTGGTGAATTTGATATATAATGTTGGTGGTTTCTATTAGAGTTGGTGTAAAGGAAATAAAGAAACTAGAAGGAGATGGTGGATCGGTGTGAATGCTCAATGGTGAAGAGAAAGGAAGAAACCGATGATGATAGTAGAGAGAATTAGCTCTCCGGTGATGGTAGTGATTAAAGGAGATTGTCAATGGAGAAGAAGCCTCTGATTCCTTTGTTTCCAATTCACCCATGTACCTCCTCTGTTTAGTTTGAAAGTGATAGCCTAGTGAAGGTAATGGGTGGGTGATGAAGATGGAAACTCGCCGACGACCGTGGAGGTGGATGATGCCACCGGCAAGGAAGGAGCAAAGCAAAACTTAGAGAATCAAGGTGAAGGTCTAGGTTTTGTCTATTGTGGCTCTCTCTATTCTATCATATTTTGAAGCTCCCTCTAATTCAGACCTAAACACCTTTGTCAAAATGATGTGTTGAGTTCATGGACCAAACTTACATTTTCAAAATTTATGGGACCAAACTGTCATTTTCAGTTTTAATCCCATTTTTCAAATACCTATAATTAAAAATAATTAAACCAATATCAAATGTTCTTAAAAATAATTGATTAAGAGTAGTTACAATTTTTATGACAAATTTTCCCTTTTAAGTTCTAATTTAATATATTTACTCTTAATCTCAATTAAGCACAAATAAAGCATTTTAAGCTCAGTTATTATGACAACATCCCTAAATAAAATATGAAAATATATAATAAAATAGGAATTTGTCACCTCTTCACAAATTGGGCATCTAAGTTGGCCTTTAATGTAACACCCCAATTTTTGATTAAAGGCTAATGGTAATTATTGAGGATAATTATCGAATTAAAGTGGAATAATTATGGGTTTGGTGGCTATATTAATTAATATGTCATGATTAGTGCAAATCGAAAAAATGAAATTGATGGGCAATTAGTTAGTGATTAATAGAGATATTAATTACTAATTAAGAGGAAATGAGATATGTAACTAAATGGCTAATGGTGTGGTTAGAGTAACTAATGAGTTACATACTTTATGAGAACCAATGATATTGTGACACTTGGCAAGTGGGTATGGTGAGAGAATGGTTGAGAAAGTCAACCCACATTTTTTATTGCTTTCTTTCTCTCCCTCTCTCTCTCTCCTTGTGCACATGTGAAGGGGTATGAGGCAGATTTTTCTGCATTCTTTATCATCTTCACCTCTCATATCTCTCTCCTCTCTCCATATTTTTGTCCTCCATTGTTGGCCAAGAAAGAGAAAGTGAAAGCTTGCATTTAAGGTGAGTAAATGACCTCTAATGCCAAAACTTCCTTCTATAAAGTTGTTCCTTGGAGTGAGAGATTCAATTTGATGGTTGTAGTTTCTCCATTGGTGGTGATTTGAGGAATCACGAAAATCTACAAGTTGGAGAATCATGAAGTGCCTTTGGGAAAGTTGTTGAGGTGAGTGAAAGCTTTATTTTCATATAAGTTTTGTGGCCATTGGTTAAGCCTTGAATTTCTTGAATTTTAGCCCTAATTTACGTGATTTAGGGTCTTGGGGAGTATGGTATGTTGTTGTTATGGAAATGGTGCCTTGTTTAGTGTTTTGAATTGATAGGATTGCATTGAAGCTTAAATGTGAAGTTTGGCACCTTTTGTGTTGGTTTTGTGCTTTGGTCGAAACAGGGCATGTAAATGGGTTGTGATTTTGGTTATTTTGAGGTTACCATTGTGTTCCTTATGGAAAATTGTATGGGAATAGGTTTGGTTAATGATTTTGGAGTCATTGGATACTTTGGTAGAAAATTGGAAAATATGTCCCTTGGAACTCTGTTCTAGGCAGTTTATCTGTGTGGACGTTTTTAATGAACAACTGATTTCAAAAAATTGTGAAACTTTCTAGTCTTAAATTTCACATCCCAAGCTTCAAAATGGACATATATTTTGTGTCATTTCGTTTAGTATTCTGTGAGATATGGTTGTCCAAAGTTTGGGATTGAAACAGAACTCTGTTTTGGGGCAGTGTGGAGTTTTGTGTGATTCTGGGCTTTTATGGTGATTTCCAGTAATGGTACTTATTTTTCCTAGAAATAGGACTTAAGAACCTTTCATTTGGGCTTTGTAATCACCTCGTTTTTCTAGAATTAGTTATGAATTATGGAAGTTCAGCTAGGAAACAGAATTTTCTTGGCCTCGGCCAGAGGTTATGAACCGCGGCCTAAGACCTTATGTGCATCCATTGGGCGCGGGCCATGGGTAGGCTGGCCGCAGCCAACCCTCAAAAATCAGTATTTGGACTTTTAAAAGGTAACCTTTGGTCAAGTGTTTCCCAAGCCTTTAGGCATGTGTTTAGGCTTTGATTAACCACTTAAAGGTTATGAATGGTAACCAATTTTAAGTGTTATGAAAATGAGAATTTGGAAAAGAGAATGATCTTATGTCCTTGATTTGGTTATAGGGTTGGGTATTCACCCTAATTATGGTTTGATATCCGCTCGGATCGTGAGTAGCCGACGCTGGAGCATACGTGGAAAGAATAAAGGTAGGGAACTTACCTCTCCTACATGTATTGATATTTGTGTTTGTGTATTGATGCATGTTATTGCTTTGCTTGATTATGTGAAACATATATGAATAATTAAAGCTCTGTTTCTATTTATGCTATGGCCATGAGTATGTTGTTGAAACATTGAGCATGCGGATATATCATTATGTGAGCACAAGTTATTATGATACAAGCATGTCATGCATTAAATACTTATCTTGCATGCATATTGGTATTTGTTTCCTTCTGGGATTCTCTAGAATCTCACCCTCCCCTACCAACATTTTAGATAGGACAAGTGGCTCGAGGAAGGAGCAAGCGACTAGGGGCGGCGAGAATCCCTTATGGGCATTTGTATTTGGTTGTTGGTTATCATTGCTATGAGGGATAATAGTAGTTGATTTGGATGTATTTAAAGTTGTATATGTTAGGATGGATATATGGTTGTATATGTTGTGGAGGTGTATTTGGATAAGTATTTGGAATGAAATTTGCGTAATCCCCATTTGAGAAATTGTAAAGGGCGTATGTGCCCTATGAACCTTTTGTGAAGATATGAACCCGGGATTGCCGGGATTATTATTGTGCACTCTGATATATTATGAATGTTAATTATCTTCACGAAGTAATTGTATTCGAAATATGAATATGAGACCAGGTTAAAGTGTTTGTGAAATGTATTTGTGAAAATCCTATATTAAGGATGGGAATGTAAATGAGTTTTGATTATTATTGGTCTCTCTTTCATTTTAATCATGTATTTTGGATATAATTATAGACGGGGTTATATTTAATGCTGTACCCTGACAAATTACCGTACGCAGGAAACTTGTTGATTGTGCCAAACAACATGGCCTTCATATTGAATGTTTCTTTATGATGAGTATCATATATAGCCTCCCCTTTGCCCCACAACTTCTTCAATTTTTCAGTTAGTGCACAAGGTTTACATCTATTTCATTCCCTAGTGGCCTTGGCCCTAAGATTTGAATTGACAACATCATGTACTTATATTTCATCGAGAGCCATGAAGGGAGGTTATATATAAACAACATAATTAGCCATGTACTATGGGTACTACTCTACATCCCAAATGGATTCATCCTATCAATAGCTAATGCTAGGTAGAGGTTTCTTGTTTCTTCAGCACATTCGAGATACTCAAAGTCAAACTTACTCCATTCCGTAGAGTCTGTAGGATATTGAAGCATGTTGTCTTGAATCCTTTCATCCGCATGCCACCTTAAATTTTTTACATGAATTGCATTGCTATTCAAGCTTCTAAATCTAGGTATAATTGAAAAATATCATAACGTCTTCTTTGGACTCTTCCCATTTGCTTGGTAGCGTGATGCAAAACACAAAAGACACTCAATTAATTATTCATATTCTTTTTTGAACATAATACAATTATTAGGGCAAGCATGTATCTTTTCATAACTCAAGCCAATGGTGTATAGCACTTATTTTGCATCATAAGTCTTGGTTGGCATATTTTTTTTCCCTGTGATAGCATTCTTCTCAAAAGCAAAAGAAATTTTGTGAATCCTGAGTCACTCATCCCATATTTTGCTGTTCAGTTATACAAGTTCAACACTACAGATAATAATGTGAACTTAGTACAATTCTCATATAAAGGCTTCTTTATAGTGCTCTTTATCTTCTCAAACTTTTATGGGCATTCACTGAATTCTACTTTAATTGCGTCAGCCATATCTTTAAGACGATTAGCCTCAAATGTACTAATGTCAAAGATAAGTGATTAACACCTTTTCGAATTTGGCCGCCTAAGTGCGACTCAAAATTGTCTGGATCAACATGCTTTACAATGTCACTTGACACAAGGACAAATATTGAAACTGTGATCATCATCATTATTACAAATTGCAAATCTTATAAAATCCCCCAACACATCCCTATACTCCTTGGATCGACAATTGGTAGACATCCATTCTTTATTTGGAATTTCCATCTAGAGCATATACAAAAAGCAATCTTTATATACTCTTTACCTAAATCAATACTAGTAAATAACAACTTTAGTAACAACAAACACTTAAAATCACTTAAAAAACAATCTTTACATACTCTTTACCCAAATCAATACTAACAAATAACAACTTTAGTAACAACCAACATCTTTATATACTCTTTACCCAAATATATACTAACAAATAACAACTTTAGTAACAACAAACACTTAAAATTACTCAAAAAACAATCTTTACATACTTTTTACCAAAATCAATACTGACAAATAACAAACCTAATAACAAGAAACACTTAAAATCGGTGACAAAACCCTATTTACATACAAAATCACTAAAAAAACAATCTTTATATATTCTTACCCAAATCAATATCTAAAAAATGAGCTAAAAAACTATTAAGTAGGAGAAACTCAACTGAACTCACCTTTGACAAGAAGAGAAGAGCTCAAACACTAAACCCACGAACCCTATAAGACGAAACCAACCCAAACACCATTTGTAGGAGCACCTACAAACCCAGAAAAACTCTAGAACCCATGAAACCATGACCCAAGAATAGAGAATGACGAATGACACCTTGCACATAAGAGAAGGGAGCAAAGCACCATGGGAGTGACGGAGGAGAGTGAAATGGTGGTGGAGGAGCTAGAATTGAGTTGTTGGAGGTGTGGAAGTGAGCTCTCTATAACTTTGTAAGTATCAAATGACAAACAAAAATTGGAGGGGTTTTTAAAAGAGTATACTTGATAGTTGTTATTAAACAACCGTTAAATATATTATATATGATGGTTCTTATTGAAAAACCATTTTTCACAAACAACTGTCAAATAAAAGATACCATTTTTTTTTCAAAAAAAGCAAAATAATATATAACGGTTGAACTACAAAACTATTAAATATGTTCTCATATAATTAATGGTTGGTTTGAAAAACCGTTATATATGTGATTACCGAATCTCCGCCTCTACATACGTAACAGTTTCATTAAAATCGTTAAGTATGGAGAGTCATATATAGACAAATCTGTAGTAGTGAATATTGATAGACACTATCTTGCAGTGGATTAAATTTTCAAATGTCTTATTAATTTTAAAGTACGACAGTGTTTGAAATTTGATATGCATCTAGAGAATATGATTATAACCTATGACTCATTATATTGTGAACTATATATGAATCTCAAAATGATTTAAAATGCGAAGAGCATATTCTGGAAAATTGTTATACTTATAAAATCACTGAAGGATCAATAACGTGAATAGATTTAGATATAAATATATGAAAGTCTTTGGAGGATTTAAGTTGCCAAAAGCATATGGTTAAAATCCATGAAACTCCCTAAAGGATTCAAGTTGCTAGAAGCATACAATTCAGATCTCCATATGGTTTGAAACAACAAGGGCGTATATGGTATTTCCAACTTGGTAAATTAATATCTATGGAAGGAATGATATAAAATATCCATTCTTCCCATATATTTTTAGGAAAATATCTAAAAATGAGTTTATTATAATTATAGATTATGTTGAAAAGTTCAAATATTTTGGAACTCTTGAAGATCTTGCAAAAGATGTGAATTGCTTAAACTCCTGAAGAGCTTGCAAATGCAAAGAACTACTTAAAGAAAGCGTTTTAAATAAAGGAATTCAATAGAATAAAGAGTTTTTTTATGAATAATCATCTTGTGCTCCAATAGTTGTAAGATCTTTCAAATTGGATAAATATCCTTTTAGACTTCTAGAAGTTATGTTATAGAGAAATGCTTTATCCGAAAGTACCATGTATTTAGACCTCAAGAAGATGATGAAGAAATACTTAGTCCAAACGTATCATATCTTAGTGTAATTGGAGCCCTTATATATCTAGTTAGTCACACATAACTAGATCAATATATCATTCGCTTATTAGCATGATATAGTTATTTAGCAATATGAAAACATTGGAATGGACCACATCTATAAAAGAGAGAAGAATTGGTATCTAGGAAATCAGTTTCAAAAAAATCTAGCAAATTTGTTCACCAAATCACTACCGGTGACAATATTTGGAAAGCTTGTTCATGATATCAAACTTTACATATTCAAAGGTATCAACTCGTGTTGCTAAGAGGGGAAGTTAATATGTGTTGTACTTTTTTTCCCTTGTCTATGATTTTATTCCACTGGGTTTTTCTAACAAGGTTTTTTAACGAGGCAGCACTGGATATCGTATGAATTAATGATGTGCTCTTTTTCTTCTGCTAGGTTTTTGTCCCACCGAGGTTTTCTTAGTTAAATTTTTTTAGCGAGGCACATTCATATATAATGGACATCTAATGGGGAAGCGGGAGTAATAATTTAATATTTACTTGTAGTTTTGTTGGCTAAATGAATGTAGGTCAGGTTCAATGTTTTTGAATTCTTCGCGCACCCATATATATATATATATATATGGGACCCCATAAAACAAAATAAAAATAATAAAAAAAACAAGTTTAAGTTTTCGATTTAGCAAATTTAATTAATAAAAATTCCCAAATTTATATTGAAATTTGAAAATTACAAGTTAGGAGTCACATGTGCAAAATCCAAATTAGCTTAGCTTAAACAATTTGGAATTTTGAAATGTCGCACTACTAGAAAAATCACTTTTAATACCGGTTAAAAAAGACATTTTAGACCGGTTCTTGATCCCTACTTTTTAGACCGGTTATAGAACCGGTCTTAAAAACACTTTTTAAGACCGGTTATTATAAAACCGGTCTAAAAATAAATATTTTTAGACCGGTTATAATAGGAACCGGTCTTAATTAATAAAATTTTAGACCGGTTCTTATGAAGAACCAGTCTAAAAATTTGAATTTTTAGACCGGTTTTGTAAAGAACCGGTCTAAAAAGTATCACATTTTTGACCGGTTCTTTCGAAAACCGGTCTCAAAATTCAAATTTTCAGACCGGTTCTTTCCAAAACCGGTCTTAAATTTACTTTTCAGACCGGTTTTGGATAGAACCGGTCTTACAAGTTGAATATTTTTTTAAAAAAATTTTGTTTAAAAGTATACCCAGCAAGTCATTTCCCCTGTTAAAACATTTCACTCAGCAAATAGCACCCAGTTCAACGACATTGAAATAAATGAATCTTAAAACTCATTGGAACATATTAAAACTCAACTTAGTGCTGGCCAAAACAGAAGCAAAGGAAAACAACCATATAATAAACTCACAACCATAGACAGAATCATAATGCAAGGAAATCAAACAACCATGACAATGCTGTTTTGACCAAGTTCCTTATCTTTTCACTTACATACATACATCAAAGATTAAATTACATTAATGATGATCACACTCGTCTCAGGCTGATGATCACTAGCTGGCCTGGCTTCAGAGAATCTACACTAAGACGTACACCTCATATCCTTCATTTTCCTGTGACGACAACAAAAAAAGTAGTTATATATATACACCACTAACAATATACATAATTCAAATATAGTTCATGATAATTATTTTAGCTAACTAACCTGCAATGTAGTTTTATAAAGGGATATCCTCCCATATCCCTTCATGATGATCATTTCTTGTGCCGTGTTCATTGTTTGCTTCATCTTCTTCGTTCAATTCTGGTAAACCTCTAGAAAAAGAAGGAGTCTCAAGCAGATCATTCATTGAATGAATTTCCTGATTAATATCAATGACCCTTTTTCCTTGGAGAGTTATAGACCACATTTTGTTTGCCTGATCAGTAACATAGAACACTTGTTTCGCTTGATATGCCATAATAAAAGGTTCATCTCTAAAACTTCTACTATTCAAATCAACTAATGTAAATCCCAACTGATCAATCATCACACCATTGTTGACATCAACCCAGTTGCATTTGAAAATGAAAAGTTTAACTTTAACATAATCAACCACCCAAATCTCTTCAATCACCCCATAATAAGGTATTGCTGCCAATCTAGGATTCTTATCTTTTGAACTAGAGAAGTGCATAGATTCAGCCACTAACATAACCCCACTATTCTAGACGGTGCTCCTATCATCAAGGGACTTTGTGTAAAATGTATAACCATTGATCACAAATGAAGTCCAACTTATGACATCAGCCTCAGGACCACGTGCTAACCATTTAATTGTATCAGAAACACATTCTTCGCCGTCAACCTTTTGTTTGAACCAATACGCAAAAGTTTTGTTATGCTCCCTAATTAACCTTTGTTCAGTCATTCGACTATTTCCTTTCCGTACAATTTCTTTATGAGCATTAATGTAATCTTGAACTTCATCAACATTATTCAAGATGTACAAGTAGACTTGTTGCAATTCATTAGGATCCATGCTCTTTATTGAAGCCCCACGTCTACCGCCTTCTTCGTCATGACGTTCAGGAAGTCCAATGTGTCCTACATTTGACAAGTAATCTTGAAAAAACTCCATGGCTTCTTCAGAAACATATTTCTGAACAATAGATGCTTCAGGCTGGTTAGGGTTCTTCACATACCCCTTTAGGATTTTCATAATTCTTTCAATTGGGTACATCCATCGTAAATAGATAGGGCCACACAACTTGATCTCCCTGACTAGATGAACAATTAGATGTACCATGATGTCAAAAAAAGAAGGAAGAAAAAGCTTCTCAAGCTGTCACAAGATTAGATATCCTTCATTTTCCAGTTCATCTAATTTTTCTGTCTTAATGACTTTACTACAAATAGCATTGAAGAAGAAACAAAGTCTAGTCAAAATATGTTGAAGATCATATTCGGCAATGCCTTGAATAGCTACTGGGAGCAGTTGTTGCATTAAGACATGACAATCATGATAATTTAGCCCCACTAACTTCAAGTCTTTTATCGACACAAGCTTCCTAACATTTGAAGAATACCCTGAAGGAACTTTGATGCCATGTAAACACTGAAAAAAGCTTCTTTTCTCATCCTTAGACAAAGTATGAGCAGCTGGAGGACAAAAAGTTCTCTTACCATATGGCTTTAGATGCAAGTCTTCTCTTATCCCCATTTCTTGCAAATCTAATCTTGCCTTCACACCATCCTTAGAACTACCTTGTATGTTAAGCAGTGTCCCAACAATACTATCACAAGTTTTTCTCCACATACATGAAATCAATATAGTGTCTTACATCAAGCTCGGCCAATATGGAAGATTGAAGAAAACAAACCTCTTTTTTTCCATTTACTTTTCTCATTACTTTTCTTTGTAGTCTTACCAAAGATAACATTCATATTTTTCACCTTTTCATAAACTTGCTCCCCGGTTAATGCCTTCGGAGCATCTTCAAACTCTTGTCCACCAAAAAAAGCTTTCTTTAATCTGCGATACGGGTGGCCTCGTCTAAGAAATCTCCTATGGCCAAGATAAACTGTCTTTCTTCCATGTTGAAGTTGATGGTAGCATGTTCCTTCTTCACAAATCGGACATGCTTTATGGCCTTTAACACTATAGCCTGACAAGTTTCCATATGCAGGGAAGCCATTTATAGTACAAAAGATCATGGCTCGCATTTTAAAAACCTCCTTCTTGTTCGCGTCAAAAACATCAACACCTTCATCCCACAACTCTTTCAAGTCTTCGATCAAGGGCTCTAGGTAAACATCTATATCATTTCCGGGTTGTTTTGGTCCCGAAATCAACATAGATAACATGATGTACTTTCGTTTCATACATAACAGAGGAGATAAGTTGTAAATTACCAACAGAACAGGCCATGAACTATGTATACTGCTCAGGCTACCAAAAGGATTCATGCTATCCGTGCTAAGCCCAAGCCTAAGGTTCCTAGGCTCTTCACCGAAGGCAGGAAATAATTGATCGATTTTCTTCTATTGAGAAGAATCAGCCGGATGTTGAAGCTTTCCATCGGATATCCTCTCATCCATATGCCATCTCAAATTTCTTGCATCGTTTTCATTAGCAAACAAGCGCTTGAACCTTGGTATGATTGGAAGGTACCATAATACTTTTCTAGGAGCGTTATTTGATTTGTACCTCGGGGTTTCACATATGGGACACTGTTGTTCCTCTTTATGCTCTTTTCCATACAATATACAATCATTAGGGCATGCATAGATCTTTTTATATTTCATCCCTAGTGGACACAATATTTTCTTAGCATCATAGTATTGAGAAGGCAACAATTATCATCTAGAAGCATGTCCTTAAAAGCCTCAAGCGTTTCTGAAAAACTCTTGTCGCTCCATCCATGTCGTGCTTTCAAGCTTACCAATTTCAATACTGCTTTCAACAATTGGTACTTTTTACACCCCGAGTACAACGGCGTCTCAGCATCACTACACATATTACCATATGCATGTAATTGCTCAAAACTCTCTTCTCCTACATCACGAATAATATCCACTATTCGATCATCCGTATCCGTGTCATTATCATCAAAATTCACTCCCCTTGTTGAGATGAACTTGGCATTTCTAATTCTTCACCATGCCATACCCACACTGTATAACTCTTACAGAATCCTTCACAAATTAAATGTGTATATATATCTGCAGTACTTAGTCTCTTCTCATTCAAACATACTACACAAGGGCAATAAAACTTTCCACTACCATCATCGGCATGTCTACTAGCGAAGTCTAAAAAACCCCTAACCCCATTATCATATTCAACACTTGTCCGTTTAGCGTCTATCCAACTATGATCCATATATATCTCAATACTTCTAGCACCCTATATCCAACAACAAAAGGATAGATAAAAAAACAACAACAATTGAGTTTTAGATATTTCAACGAAATTAACAGGCACCATTTGAAACTAGTATTGTTTTAACAAACCAATAACACTGACAATAATCAAACAACTAAAACAGAACATAAAGTGGTATTAATTCAAAAAGTCAGAGCATATTAATTATAAAACAACAAGAAGTGCTCGAATTAAAGCAACAACAAGAACTTTAATTTTTTCCAGATTACGTTTAACTGCTCAAATTAAAGCAACAACAAGAACTTTTCATTGAACATTATTAATTATAAAACAACGTACAACTAAATAACAGATCGATCAAACACTAACCTGAATGAAGACTAAGGAGTGAGCTTCAACCCAAAGTCATGGTGGCGTCGACTAAGGTTAAAATGAAGTCCTCAAATTCACGGCACTGACAAAGGTAAGTCAAATCAGAGGAGAATGGTCACTGCGCTGCTGAGATTAGAGGTCGCGGCGGAGAAGACTTACGATAATCACAGAACAGCGATGACGAACACAGCAACAGAAGCGGTAATGACGGAGGAGACTTGAGCAAATGAGGGACGGGACGCCTGGACGAGTTCAGAACAAGCACGGACAGAGGTCACAGAGAAATGGCAAAGAGAGAAGAAAGGGTTCACAGAGCGCGTGATCTGGGCGTGGGAGGAAAAATAAGTGTGAAAAATCTTACCTTTAAGACCGGTTTTTATTAAAAACCGGTCTTAAGAGAGGGAAAGTTCACATTAAGACCGGTTGTGGTAAAAACTGGTACATTTAAGACCGGTTTTTACCACAACCGGCCTTAAAAAGTTAACACATTTTGAATTTAAAATTTTTAACATTTAAGACTGGTTTACATATAAACCGGTCTTAAATGTTAAAAATTTTAGACGGTTTTAATACAAAACCGGTCTTAAATATTTAACATTTAAGACCGGTTTATATTTAAACCGGTCTTAAAGGTTAAAAAATTTTAAATCCGTAAAATTTTAAGACTTTAAGACCGGTTTTTTTATAACCGGTCTAAATAAATTTTTTAAGACTGGTTTTTTTAAGAACCGGTCTAAGAAGTTTAATATAATTACAAAACTACCACCGCCAAATTTTTAAGACCTTATCCGCCAAAACCGGTCTAAATGTGGCGGTCTAAAAAGGGTTTTTTCCAGTAGTGTCGAGAAAAGATGTCACTAAATTTGAAGAAATGAAGGAGTCCTAATGCGTCTCACCATATTGATCAAGAGAGGAGAGAAGAGGGAGCATGAATAATAGAAAAGAATGATGAGTTTAAATAGACAAGACCGATGAAGACTAATCAAATTATTAAAGCGGCTTTAGAGTTTAAAGAGATGAGTTGGGAAGCTTACCTTGGAAGTTAAAGAAACTCTGAAACACTTAAGATCAGTTGTAAGAAATGATGGTCTCTAAAAGGATCTTTAAACTGGTTGTTTTAGTGACCGGTCTAAAAAGAATTTAAATTTTGAAATTTTCATAATATTTAATACTTATTTAGACTGCATTAAACTATAACCAGTTTAGAAAATATTATTTAGAATGCAGGGTAGTGCGATTGGTTTTAAATTGTATCAATATTTATAAAAAATGCCACCGGTCATAGTTTTTAAATCGTCTCCGCCTATAAAAGTCTAGATGTGACAGTCTTATAGGCTTTTTTTTTTCTAGTAGTGTTTGAAAAAGTAAAATTAGAAAAATTATTCACTCTCACACACACTTTTAATGACTAAAACACACTACAAAAAAACAGCTTATTACCAATGAAATTACCGATGGAATATCAATTTACTAACGGATTAGCAATAGCAACGGAATTACCAATGGAATCTATTTTGTAGCTAAATGTTACATGACAAATTGGTTTAACAACGGAGTTTCGATTTTGTCAGATATTACTGATGAATTTTCTGTCAGTAATTTTCCAATGGAAAATTTTCCATCAGAAATTACCAATGGATTACAGACTAAAATCTACATCAATAATTGCATTTTCCAACAGAATTTTTCTGTTGGTAAATTTACTGATGGAATTTCTATCGCTAAAAAATTCCATCACTCATTTTGCTAGTAATTTCATGTTCTTTTTGTAAAGATGTTCTATTCTTTATGGAATAATATACTGTAGTTTAAAAAAGATCGAGAGACAAATTACAAACGAATCACATCAATAACACAACTTATAATAACTCGCATGATTTTTGTGTTTAAAAATGTATATTTGTTTGTGACAATTTTTGTTTTTTTTTTTGTTTTTGTCTTTCACGTACTTATTTCAACATACTTTAAATTAGGTACATACGTTAAGTGTTCAAAGTGGGCACTTGTTTAAACCGCTCATTCAATTCCATTATATATGAAAGAAGTCAAAATATCAGTTAAGATTTGGTGATTCGATTGATGACAATCGAAAATCCTCGACGAACATAATCTATAGGTTCGTCTTATTCGACTCAGCTTTGAGATTTATTCTTTTTCCTTTTTCAATTTAATATAATATTCTTTTCGTGTAGTTATCGTAAGAAATAATCTATGGAGATTACATCCTATTAGAACACCAAATTTAGATTTTTCCCATTGAAAAAAAAAATCCCAGATGCAAATTATCTATAGTAACATCAACATGACGATTTTAAATACGAATAATTGTGATACATTCTTATCACGAGTGTATAGGTTAAGTCCTACATTTTTACCTTCATTAATCGTTTCAATAAAAATTTATAAAATCATAATTGATTGAAACGCGCAAGAATTATTGGATAATTCTAAAGGTTATAACTTATAAGCAATATGTTTTAAAAGTCAAACTGAACATCAAACAGAAAAAACCAGCGCTTTATAGTTCTCTTGATCCAACCGGTTAAATTGGCTACCAGTGAAAATAATTAAATAAAAATTTAGTAAAAATAATTATGTGCATAAATAAAACACACACGCATATAAGAAAAAAAAAATGATAATAACACCCCCAATATATGAAGTTTTCAGTCAAATAACAACATATAGTATTAAATGATCTAAAACTATATTCGAATTTGAGAAAACCATTTTGCAGGTATCTATATATATTTTCACTTAGTTTTCAATTTGGCACCTATGTGTTTTTGTCTTCTAATTAAATCCTTTAATCTTATTCTACAAGTACCAGCAAAATTGTTTGCCATAGAGTGTTTAATACAATCAATTTTTTTTTTCATGTTTTATAGTTAAAAATTTTTCAGCATTTTTACTTAGGCCCAAAACCATTCGTTTTTCTAAAAAGTTATTTTGGATTTTGTCTAAATGGCGCGCAGCTTAACTCCGGTTCTGCAGATGGTTTGATCAGTTGAACCATTTACAATTCGTTCCTGTCCGGTTCTTTAATCATAATTAGTTAACTATAAGTAGGATAATGCTCCCTCAATCTCAAGTATAACACTAAAAAAGAAAAACAGCTTATTACCTGCAGAATGACCGACAAGAAAAATTCCGTCACAAAACTAATTAGTTATGAAAAATTCTATCAGTAATTTTGGCGGAAATAAGGTGTTTTCCTTGTATTGTAAGACACTTCAAGAAAATCTATTTTGATCCAATATATGAGACACTTTTATGATTCGTCTAATATATTAATTGATTTTTTATTTTCAACCCTAATTAAAATTTAATTTTCAAATAAATACAATAGAGAAATCATATTTTATATTAAGAAAAATAAATTTTTAGAAAAAAAATCCAATTTATTAGATTGCAAGTTTGAATCATTTGATCTATAGGAGCAAATGTAGACAAAAAATTGTATTTTGATGCAACTTCTATAAGTTTAGTATATTTAAAAGAGTTAATGGTGCAAATTTACTCATAAACTTTTATTCAATATACTCCTAATCCCTTAAATTTTTCTTAGGTGTAAAAATACCCATAAATATTTAAAATTGGAGAAAAATGTTATTTTTAACCAGCTCAAAATGGTAAAAGTGCAAAAATATCCTTGAAATTGTACCCAAAGTACGTCAAACATCATAGGCTTTTACAGATGCAAAAATATTTATGAACATTTAAAATGGACATGGAAGAACCAAAATATCCCCCAACTTAAAAAAAAAAAAAAATATTATCTAAAATGTACATGTAAATTAAAATTTTTTGCTCTAATTTTAAATATTTATGGGTGTTTTTGTGTCTAACAAAAGTTTATGATGTTGAATGTGCATTAGTAAAAGTTTATGAGCAAATGTGCAATTAATTTATGCTTTTTAAAATCAGATAGAGAAACATAAATTTATTTGTTGGTATATTAATATATCAATACAAAATATAAAATGTACAGAAAATTACAGTATTTGTAAACTCCTGTATTGCCAAACTAACAACACAACGGGTCAAAAAAGTCTGCAAGAGGATTCTTATTTTTTATCTACAATCTATTTGATAAGACAATGGATCACAAAATCTCAAACTTAGATTCTTCGGAATCGTCGAAATCAAAGCTAGACATAAAACCGATCACGAGGTGTAAAGCTGCATGCAAGTGGATAGAGAGGAAGTGGCTATATATGGCTTCCTGTTCTCAAGTCACGCGAGCGCGGGCGCACACATATATCTTTATCTTTCACGATAAACACATTTTGTGATTTTTTATAATTATCTAATATGTTATACTATTGAATTATTTAATTTAAATATTTTCCAGTTTTGAGTAATAGATAACTCTCATAATATCATTTTTTATTTCCATATATGGAATTTGAATCCGAAATTTGACTTAGAAATATCAATTTCCTTCAACGCAACTGATCTTTTTTTTTACATACCATTATCATTACAATTGTTATTGAATTATTGAATGCTGAACTGAAGTTTGGCCCACTTGCTATAATATATATGTTATCACTTTCTATAAAGTAACATTATTCTCATTACTTCAACCTGTATCCACAACCCCAAAAATATGCTTCTTTCCTTTTGGTTCTCATTTCTCATAGATCGATTCTTATAAAAGAAAACAAATGTTATTAAAATAGGGAAATTTGTTTGCTAAAAGTTATGTGAATAAGAATCCAAATTAGCACTTAATTAAAAATTGCATGATGAAATCTTCACTTACATGCATGAACCTAACTCGATCGGTTATGTTTGATTTTCTTTTTTCATTCCTTCTGTTTAAGTACCTTCTTTCATAACATGAATTATATATTATTTGTGTCTTGATCATGTCCAACATTTTGAGTGCATTATAATATTTAATTATGTAAGCGTGAGCGTGTATGTATTTATTTGTGTTCATATTTGAAAAAAAAAAATGTGCATTTAGAGATTTGTCTGATAAACTGTAGTAATTATAGAAAAGGATGTTAACTTGGGGGAATTTTGATTATTTTCTGCCTCTACTGATATTCTCGTTGTGCCACTAGCATCTAACTCCATCAGTATTTTCCTTTTTCGTATTTTTTTAATTAAAAAACTAAAATTATTCACCTATACAGTACAAGAGCTGACAATATGAGCTAATTTACGAGTTGTGGGTGGGCCCATTACGAGTCACGGGTTCGGGGTGAGTTAAGAAAAACTTTCCTCAAAACACTTGGGATTTGTTCATACCCATACCTAAGTCCTATTCTTCAATCAAATCTTGTCATTTGTGCTTTTATTTTTAATAATGGTCCAACAAAATTATTAGAATTTTATCAATGTGCATTTTTATTATCAAGAAAAGTACATGACCAGATTTAATTAAAGAATTGGACATAATGTATATAAGAAAATGGATCTAAGTTTTATCTTTGAGGAAGGTTAATATTTTTCAGTAGGGGATGCTAATAATTTAATAAGGGAAAATATAGACCGAAAATCATGTTTTGGTACAGATTTAATAGTAAAATATTAAAATGTAGGGAAAGCCATTTTGCGGGTACTATTTTACCCTATTAGCACAATTAGTAACATGATCTTTTAAATCTTAATGTAAGACCTAATTAATTAATTTAATTAGATTGAGGAAGTTAATTGATACAAAATATTGTTTAAACAAACACATATTAATTATCTCCCTTAATACCCTCACCCCCTTCATAACCTGATTAATGTTGAATGAATATCAATAGATAAGGCAAATTTAGAAAAAATTAATAAATATATAAAATAAATATTATGTTTAGAATCAATATCAACTCTCTAATTAGGTCTTATATTTTGTATATCAATATATGAAAAGAAAAAGTAACATCAACCTCAATATACGGTATGTATAAACTCATGTATGTATTATTAAATTAACATCCTAGGGAAAAAACGTCTCAAGGATTCTTATTTTTCTTTATAATTTATTTGATAAGACATTTGATCATGAAATCTCAGACATAAAATTCTTCGGAATCGTCGAAATCAAACATCCATTGGATCACGAGGAGTAAAGATGCATGCAAGTGAAAATAACAAGTATGTGGTTTTTATGTCGACTTCCTTTTCTCAAATCACGCGTATCTATATATATATATATATATATATATTCTTGAATTTTTTATAACAATATTTTTCATAATAAACACATCTTATGACTTTTTATAATTATCTAATATGTGATATTATTAAATTATTTAGATTTAAATGTTGAGTTTTGAGTAAGAGATAATTCTCATAATATGATTTTTTAATTTCCATTTAATTTATAGGATTTGAATCCAAAGTTTGACTTAGAAACATCAATTTCCTTCAACCAAATTGATATTTTGGTTGCATACATTTTATGATTATAATTATTATTGAATTAATTGTTGAATATCGAATTGATGTTTTAGTCCACTTGCTATAATATATATGTTGTCCCTTTCTATAAAGTAACAATATTCTAATTACTTCAACCTTTTCCCACGACTCCAAAATGTGCTTCTTTACTTTTTGGTTCTCGTTTCTCATAGATCCTTACAAAAGAAAGTAAACAAAGGTTTATTAAATTAGGGAAATTTGTTTGCTAAAAGTAATGTGAATAAGAATCCAAATCAGCACTTAATTATACATTACATGATGAAAATTCACTCAAATGCGTGAACCAAACTCGGTTGGGTTTGGTTTGCTTTTTTTCTCTCTCTCTCTCTCTTTTTATATATATTCTTTATGTTTAAGTACCACCTCTCGTAACTTAAATTATATATTATTAGTGTCTTAATCATGTCCACAATTTTGAGTGCATTCTAATATTTAAATATATATGTGCGTGTACGTGTGTATATTTGTTTGTGTTCATATTTAAAAAAATGTGCATTTAGAGATTTGTCTGATAAGTTACAGTAATTCTAGAAGATGATGTTAAGTTTTGGGGAATTTTGATTTAGAGTTAATGAGCTAAAATAACCTTCAAATTTTATCAAAAGTGCAATGGTAACTGTAAATCATTTTTTAGAGTAAAAGTAATAATGAACTTTCAAAATTGAGGTAAAATCATTAAACACAACTAACTTCCATATATTACAACATGAAAGTACTGAAATACCTAACTTAATACGATTGTAGTACAATCTTGTGATTTTTCATCTCCTTTTTCTTTAACAGTTGCTCTCTCTTTCTCATATTATCCACTCTTTATCTTCATCACCACACCACCACCTAGAGGTGGTAATATGGGTTGGGACCGTGGGCCGAGCCCGCCCAACCCGACAAAATGGGCGGTTTGGGTTCTATAAAACTGGGACCATATTGATGCGGTTCTTTTTTGCCCGAACCCATATGGTCCCAACCCGTCACGGGTTGGACCACCGGGTTGGCAGGTTGGCCCATATTTTTTTTTAACTAAGAGGGAAAAGGAAGAGCCATTAGCCAACAGTCCAAGTCTCCAAAACCGTAACTCCAAAGTCCAAAGTCCAACCCATTTTTCCTCAATCCCTACTCTCCTCAGCGTGCTTCAAATTGAAACACCTTTAATATTAACTAATTATTGATTATTGTTAAGTTATACGGATGACTCGTGGATTTATATTTATTTTGTTGTGTATGGACCTGTGATGAATATTTAATTTGTAATGTATTTTAATTTTGTTATGTTTAAGTGTGTAGAGAAAACAATCTTATTATATATAAAAAAACAATTTTAATATATTGTTAAAAAAAATTGAAAAAAAAAATATGGGTTGGCCCGCCCAACCCGCCAACCCAGCGGTTATGGGTTGGGTTGGCTAAATGCCAACCCATATTGATGCGGTCCTTTTAGGACCGAACCCATATGGTCCCAACCCGTGGCGGGTTGGCCCGAACCCACCGGGCCGGACCATATTACCACCTCTACCACCACCACCATCTACAATTCCAAAAAATTGCTGTCAACAATTCATACTATAAAAGTAAAAACAAAAAAACTTGAAAAAATAAAAAGATTTGGGTCCTACTATTCACCAGAATTTTCTCCCCTATGAGCCTTTTTTATTTTCATTTTAAATTATTACTATAAACCTGGTGTAATTTTTTTCTTGAAATTTATACTATAGATTCTGAATATTTTCTTTTTTTTTTTTGATACATAAAGTTGGAAATTTTAAAAAACTCAGCCTACATTAGTAGGAATACAATGATCCAGCTCTAAAATAGCTATTAACTCAGGCGTGGAATACAAAATCGGGTGAAACCCCGTTACACATGAAATTGCCTTTTTCGTAAGGAAGTCGGCAACCCTATTTGCGTTTCTTGGAACGAACCTCAATTCTATTCTCCATTCTCGTTGCAACATGGAACGAACTTCTGCTATTGTATTAGCGTCCGGATGATTCTGGCAATTCTCACAATTGATCAGATCAATAACTTCTTTCGCATCGGATTGTAATAGTACTAATAAGCAAAGTTTGGATTGTTGACGAAAAAAATATATCGATTATAACAAACAACCTTTTTATTTTTTTATTTGTTTTTTACTTTTCTAGCATTGATTGTTGATGATGATTTTTTGGAATTGTAGATGATAGTGGTGGTGTGGTGATGAAGATGAAGAGTGGGGTGGGGGGGGGGGGGGGGAGGGATATATAAATTAAAATCATTAGATTGTACAACAGCTACGGTTTTTTATTAAGTGTGGGTATTTCAATATTTTTATATTGTAATAGATGAAGTTAGTTGGGTTTAACAGGTTTGACTAAATTTTAAAAGTTTATAGTTATTTTTGCTCTAAAAAATAGTTTATCATTACTATTGGACTTCTGATAAACGTTGAAGGTTATTTTAGCACCTTAAGCCTTTTGATTATTTTCTGCCAATGCCTTTTGATAAAACTTTTGATTATTTTAGCTACTTTAGCCTTTTGATTATTTTCTAACTTAAGCTTTTTCGGTGAAAGAAAAATAATTTTTATCAAAACTTAACCCTTTTTTGAATTAATTTGTGCTAGGGGCAGTGGTTGAAATAATGTCATTTTCTCCAATATTTCGTTGATGGCAAGTTGAGCAAGATGGCAAAATAATTATGGATACTGCCAAAGCTGCTTCACACAAAAAATAGAGGTCACATGCTTGCATGAGCTTTTCACTCGCAAGTTGCTTTACTTTCTTTCAGATTTCAAAGGTTCACACACAAAGTTAAAAATACACAACTTATAATATAATAATATATAGCAGTCAAAAAAAAAAATAATACTATATCTTTTTAATGCTCGAACAAATTACATTCATAAACATGTATACAGAGTACGATCAATTACACAATACTATAACTTAACAGAAAGATTAAGTAATTCCTGAATATAAATTGGTAACAGACATATTTTTGTATTAATTTACTATTTTAAATGTAAGAAGTAATAGAGGGAATTGTTTTAATTCTAAATATAATACTTTAATATATTTTATCTCCTAAATTTATAATTTCTGTTATAAACTCTCCCTAATGATTGCATATATATTAAGTGAGTTTTCCATCAAGAATGTAGTATACTTTAGAAAATCCAATACATTTTTTTTATAAATAATTAACTTAATTTTCATAATTTTTATAAATAAGTTATCTTGTTACTGTATTTTTTCACTGCACGACTCTTTTTGGATGCACCTTTCCAAAATCTAAATTCATATCATATGCTCTTAGTCATATATTCCACATTTCCCCACAGATGCGAGTTAATTCTATATATGTATACTAACACACACACTCGTTTTAATTAGTCTATCAATTATATGCATATTCAATTAATTTAGAAAGACAAGATAATACATAATAAGTTATTATAATCAAGTTTGATTAATATAGATAAACATTTCGCATAAGGGAACTGGATTGAAATTTTTCTAAAATATAAATAATCAATTATAAATTGTTGAATTATCTCCAAATTAAAAATTAAGTCCAAGTATATGAATGAAAATAGAACCTTTCATGTATATATGTGTCTGTTAACTAATAATTTAAATTGAATATTCTAAATATTCTTTGGATTTTATTAACAATTAATATATGCTATGTCCTGTTTATAATATAAGACTCTTCTGATTGAATCACATAATTTAAGAAAAATAATTAAAATTAGTTCATTGTCGTGATTTTTTTAAACTAGAATGCTGAGAAAATGTTTCAAAACTGTTGTTAGATAAAAGGCCATAACGTCTATCACAACAATATTAAGAGTTTAAGACTAAATTGCATCAAAACTTTCCTAAAACTTTTTTTTGCCAGCATTTTTAAACTTACAACTATGGACAGGACAAGTAACTCCTTAACCTTTAAGAATTAATAAGAATAACCGATATTTTTTCAAGTCTATATAGATAACCCCAAACTGTTAATTATATATATCACCTTAAACTTTAGTTTTGTATGCATATAACCCACTCATGTCAACACCCGTTTCCATTTTGATATTCACAGAGTAATAGAGACCAAGTTCTACAGGCATACATAAAAGTACATATTTACTGATAAAAGTATTTGTTTACAGTCCGAAGTCAAAATATAAAAGACGACAATATTTACAACATAAGCTATCTATAACCACGAACTTTAACTTCGCCTTAAGACACTTGCCAGCCACTTTCCTTTATCTATGTTCTTGCCTTTTGATCTACTAGGGCTAAGATGTTTGGTTTAGAAAAAGGGGTGAGATTCCAAAGAATCCCAGTAGAAACATACTATCGATATATAAAATGTGAAAATTAAATATGCAATGCACCATATTAGGCAAAATGAAAGTTCAATTCGATTCATATATGTACACAAGTTTCAGGGCCAAACATCAAGTTAGAACCCCTACATGTACCTCAGCCAAGTTATCGACCACAGCTAGGATTTTTGATATACCTTGGCCGGGCACCGAACCACAACCAGATACTGTACCTTTAGCACGCATTCATATCACGAAATATAGTAACATATAATATACAATTAATCACATAGTGTATGAAAGATAGTAATCCCTACCTCAACCCTTTTTAATCTCGAGATGCTCGCCTCGTGAAACGTGCCAACTCCAGGTTCCTAACTCAGTCCTAAAATACCAAATGTACAAGAAATAGGTTCTAACCTATCCATGTATCATTTTAGACACTTCCATAGTGTTTATTGTGGTTATATTAGCCTATGGTAAAAATTTACCAAAATGCCCTCGGAACCTCGGCCCGATAGCACGTTTTTCCATTTTATTTAACTAGGGCTACCCTGATGTATTTTTGCCTAAGGAATCCATTTCCAGGATCAAAATTACCAAATTCAATATCAAATTATGAAATTGCCCTTGGCAGCCTTGCTTTAAGGGTTTCAGGGGTGTTTCCGTAATTATGCTTTCTCGGCCTTTTCTGAAAAAATGCCCAACTGTAACCCCACCTAATTTTTCCTCCTAAACCCAATGAAACCATCAAATCATTGAAAATCCATCTCTAAGTCCCTCAACAGTCCTGGCCGAAATTATAGCATCATATGGGAAAAATCGAGATTTTGCGATTTTGGCTTTGTAAACGTGTTTCTTTTTACTCCCAACCACTTTATTAACCATCTACTTGAGTTATAACAACCATTTGAACTAAATTTGGGCAGCATAACCCTTATGCACACCCATTTCCAAAATTTAAAACCAATGGCAATCTGGTGAAATTTCATTGATTAAATTGCCCATAGCAACCATAATAGTTAATATATGAAGGTTTGGAAGTTACCTTAAGCTCCCACAAGGTTTTCCCAAATATGGCTGAAACCCTAACCTTTATAGAACAGATTTTTAAGCCTCCATACCTTAAAGAACAAAGAGGAGTAGCTTAGAGTCGAAGTTATACACATTATGAACCGATTTACCTAAGAAATCACTTACCTTTGCAAGTTTTTCTTCTCTTTCTCTCTCTAGAATTTCACACACACTCTCTCTAATTCAGATCTGAAATGGCACGAAAATGGGCTGGAGGAATGAAGGAGATGATATTTAATATTATATATTAGATTATATTTAATTATTAATTTAATTTCCAACAATTTCGGATTTCAGAAATTTCTGGTAGATTTTCTGCTCAAACTTTGGAAAATCATAACTAATTCTAGAAAAATCGAATTGGAGTGATTCCAAAGGCTATGGAACCATTATTGAGTCTAGTTTTAAGAAAAATATATAGACTTTAGCCATTTGGAAGTACACAATTTCCAGAAATTCCATCTTTGGATGCTGCTTCAGAAACTTTCCAGTTTTTTTGGGCTAACTTCAAAAATTCATATCTTTTTACATATAGCTTCAAATGATTCATATGACCTATCAAATTAAAATTTGAGATATCTACTTTTATTCTGTAAAATTTCATAATTTTTGCTCATCAATTGGTCATCCAAAACCACATGACCAACTCACTGCCGTATAGGTGATTTCACCGGAAACGTTGTTTACCTGTAATTTCTAATATCATATGACCAAAATTAACATTAGTATTGGCCAAATATTATTTTCTTGTATTCCTCTACTTTGGACCTTAATATTGGGCTTTTGAAATTACCCAAATTAATTCTATAATTATTTTTACCCAATTTCTCAAGAAAATAAACATTTATAAAATTCATAAATTCCAAATTTATGAATATTTACTATTTTATTGAATTTCTCAAATATTTACAATATTTTTGGTGAATATAAATTTTGGGGTGTTACAACTCAAACTTTGAGTTAGTAGATAAATCCTTTAAACTTAATTAAATAAGTCATTTGAAAAAAATTATTAAACCACAAAGCAAATATAGTATGGGGGTTATTTGAATAAATGTAATAATTACAGAGAGGTTTATTGTAAAGCTTCAAAAGTTAAGAAGGTTATTTACATATAATACAAAGTTCAAGGGAGTTTTATATAATTTAGCCTTATATTAATTAGTATTATGTCCTTCCAATAAATTGAAAGCTTCACCCCTAAAATGTAAAGTTAAATTATGGTGGTTTTTATAATAAATTGAGTGCTAATTGCCTATATAAGAATAACATCATTTGAAAATACATGTAAAATTCACTAAATTTAATTTTTTTTCACTTTAAAAGAACAAAAAGTAGTGGAGTTGTTGTGTTCCTATCAACGAAAAATAGAGTTGGGTGGCATAAAAAATTTATAGCAAAACACAAAGCGAACACTTCAACCTCAACATCGAAGATTATCACACCGTTTAATTAGAAAGTGTTACTGCAACTTTTGCTATCCATTCATTTGAAATCTGAAAATGTCAGAATTCATATTTCAAAGATTGGATTCAATATTTAGATTTTTAACCAATAAGAAACCTACCAAAACAGACAAAAGCCCAACAAGCATAAATCTACACCTTGAATGAAATCCAATTCTCTTCACTTCTTAATTCATCGCAATTGGTATATATCTACGGTTAAAATTTACTCTATTTTTTCAAACAATTTTTACTTTAAAGGTTTGGCTTTATTTCAGACAATTTTGAAAATGACATTAATAATTCGTTTAACAATTTTACCCTTTTAGTTGTTCAGAAAATTTTGAAGGCTAAATTGCACAAAACTTTCCGGAACATTGAACTATACACAAATAACTCTATTAATATTTAAAATATAATAATATAAATCATTCTAAGCTTTTAATCTTGTGCGGGAAAACCCCAAACCGTCAATTATATATCCCTTACATTTTGCTTTTTTTTTTTGTTGTTGTTGTACATATAACTCCCACAAACATTGAGTTATATCCATATAAACCATTTAAACTTTAGACTATGTGTAGATAAGAGATGAACAAAACTAATAATAAGGGAGTTATATACATAAATGTAAGAGTTTATGGGGGCTTTATTGTAAAGTTTCAAAAATAAGGGAGATTATCATGCATGACATAAACTTCAGGGAAGAGTGTATAATTTAATCTATTTTAAAACATTACAATGAATAAGGGTATTTTAGTAAGAATACCATCACATCTGTGTTAGAATTTAGACTATTTATTAGTTTTCTTGATAATTTTTTGGACAACGGAGGGAGCAAAACACAATATTTATGATCCCACTTCAAATTTTGAATAAATTAAAATGGACTTTAATTCCCAGATTCTCTCTTTCCATTGAAAAAGTCTATCAGTTGAAGTTTCAAGGCAAATGATGTTTGATATTTATTCCTTCCCTTTCAAGAAGTTTATTACTTTAGAGTTTTGCTTTCATTCCAATTAGGCCCGTTAATAATATATAATTACAAAATTTATTGGTTTTTTAAGAGTGAAATAAAAATAAAAAAACATACCCATGCCCGGAGCTCCGGCATGTTAATTCTTTCAATACATTGACTTGCCTAACTCATTCTGAACCAGGCAATTTAATTTAACAGAATTCGTTGTAGATTGAGTCAATGCATACTATGGTTCTTGAAGTGAGTGAAATCATTTCTTTTGAAAAAAAAAAAAAAAAACTTGAATTGTGAACTTGGTTGAGTTGGGTTGTCATTTTGCAATTTTAGCAACAATGGTATGATCCGAATATACCTCATGTCAAAAACGTTTGGCCCTTTGGATTTTGTCAAGCCTAATGTTCAATAAATAAGCTAATTACTTATGATTAGATTTGAAAAATTCTGTTTATGTAGTGAATGTCGGCTATTAATTTGAAATCAAGCTTTTTATTTTCAAATGGAATGAATTCCCTTCCGATAAATTTGGAGACTTTTATTGCAATGCCGTTCTGGCGATGTGATATATCTGAAAGAGACTGCAAATACAAACAAAATTTGAATAATCATTAATGATTATTTTTTGATTGCACAAATATATTTTCTTTATATTGATAACAATTTTATTTGAGGTAATTTCGGTCATTAAATGTGCGTATCCTTTACAAGAAATTTCAAATATTGATTAGGCGAATTAGAAGAAATTAGCTCCTTTTATTAGACTTGTCCCCATTAACATCTTGTATTTAAGAGTAAAATGCATTAACTACCATTATGTTTTACACAAATCATAGAAACCCACCTTCTTGCATACTCATATAAACCTCCCTTAAAATTAAAATACATATTACACAAATGTTTGAAATTTCATGTCCATCTGTCCAACCATTAGTTGGTCATGAAGTTTGACTCTTAAACTTGGATTTTGACAAAAAAAACCCCATTTAATAAAATAATTATTTGAACATTTACATTTGTAAGAAGATTATACAACCAAAAAATTGATAATAGAAAATGTCATAAATTTTTTTAATTTTGATTATATTATAAAATTTATGATTTTTTAGTCTTCACACATTTTTTAAAACGTATTTATTTTATTTCTTTTAAATGGATAAAAAATATATGTTAAATATATTTTATTTTATTTTAGAGTATAAGAGGATTAAGTTTGAGAGATTATGTAAATTATTCAAATTTATAATATATAATTTTTTAATTTTTGGCTGAAAACTTTATAAGCATATTCAATTTGTACATATTTATTAAAATATTTAATCAAGTTTTTAATCAATTTTTTTATATCTTCATTGACTAAATTAATTAATCTTATTTCGCAAAAAAAATTAAACAAATATATTTGAAAAGTAAAAACAAATAAAATTAAGGAAAAAGAAAAATGAAAACTCTTAAAATATTCATAACAATTTTGGCCAAAAATAGAGATTTAGAATCATGATGGGTAAATCAGTAAATAAAAGTTATTTTAATAAAAATTTTAGTTAAAAAACATTTTTTTAGAGCACTCATAAGGGTGTTAAGAGTCTAGGCTTAATTATATGTTTTTAAAATAGAGGGAAGATTGGTGTAATTAAGATAATATCCAAGGAATGTAAGAGTATTTTATTCTTTTTACAATGAATAATGTTAGTCTACATTGTATCCACACCACATATTTCAAGGCCAGTGTTGAGTTCGGGAAAAAAAAACGGCCAAACGGCCTCTGTTGAGTTGGATGAAGAAAAAAGCTTCCTCTCGTTAGCAAAGCGTCAGATTTCAAAAATATATATTGACATAAAAAATAAAATTCTAAAATAAAATAAAATAGCATCTGACTAGGAAAACAAGAAAAAACACTTGGCGCTCATTTTGTTTGATCGCATTACACCTTATAGTGCAGTGCAATATGATGTAATGGTAATGTAAAGCAATATTAATGACTTGACTACTGTTTGGTTTGATTTCTAAGCAAGATACAATGAGTTATTTTTTTAATAATTATTTAAAATTAATACATCACACAAAGTCTATTTTACCCTTGATATAATCTTTTACTACTACAAAAAGGTTGAAAGGTGGCGTACATTTTGTGGCACTTCTTTAAAAAAGTGCCACAACTGCCTTTTTTTTCTTTTTCTATTTTATTTTTTTTTTAAATTTTAGGTACCAACTATGGCGCTTGATGGATCAAATGTCACAGCTGGTAGGCCCAACTGTGGCGCCTGCCAAGGCAGATGCCTCAGTTGGGTGCATCCTACCAGCTGTGGCGCCTGGAAAATCAGTCGCCACAACTGGATAAATAAATAAAAAAAATTTACCAGCTGTGGTGCCTGGAATATCAGGCACCACAGCTGGTTGTATAATAAATAAAAAATTTTTTTTTACTAGCTGTGGCGCTTGGAAAACTAGGCACCACAGCTTCTTCTATATTAATTAAAAAAAAAAAAAGAGGCTAGCTGCCTCGTGCCTTTATGATTCTAAAGCCATACGTTGGTTTGAGAGCTGGTATTCCAAAAAAAAAAAAAAGAAGAAGAAGAAAGAAAGAGGACTAGCTAGTTATATATAAATTAAAAAAAAGACACATGTAAGATTCATGATAGATTTTAACTAAACATTATTATATTTGAAAGCTTAAAAATTAAAAACTTACAATATATAGGAAGTTCAAGAAAACAGAGTTAAAACATCAAATAAATACTTGAAAATAAAATTATGAGCACACATGTAAGATTCATGATAGATTTCAACTAAAAAAAATGTGGACCAAATGTTGAAAAAAAACACTTGCACGCTAGGGAGCTTCTGAAGGAGGCCGAGACAAGAATAAAAAAAAACACGTGAGAGAGGAAACTTTGTACTGCAACAAAGGTTTGGAAAATGGGGAAGCTAGATGGAACGCGGGAAGATGAAAATGAAAATGAAAATTACGGGCTGTAAAAATTATATAGCAATATGGTGGAAGAAGTTATGATGTTTTCTCAATTATTTGCCTTTAATGGCACTCCCTTGAGAAAGAGCCATTAAAGGCATATATTATATATCTTCAATGGCGCCTCCTCAAGGTAGTGCCACTAAAGGCTAAAAGGCTATTAAACCTTTAATGGCACTCCTTTGAGAAAGGGCCATTAAAGGTTTAATAGCCTTTAATGGCACTCCCTTGAGGAGGCGCCATTGAAGATATATAATATATGCCTTTAATGGCACTCCCTTAAAGGCTTAATATGCCTTCAATGGTGCCTCCTCAAGGGAGTGCCATTAAAGGCTTAATACATTTTTTTAAACATTTTCTCAAGCAAGTAGGTATATAGAAAACATTTTTTTAAGAAAATAATTTTAAGTAATAAGTTAAATATAAAAGATATTGAACTGTTATAAATAAAGAAAGAATATGAGAAGAGGAGGAAAAGGAGGAGTGTAATTCTTATTCACTTCTCAAGGTGTATACAATACATCACATATGCCTCCTATTTATAGGCATAACCCTATAACCTACAAAACTGAGATTGCATAATCGTAGGAAAATAAATGGGGAGAGATAATAGGAAGATGTGAGAGATATTAGAGAGGTGGGTATCCATTTAATAATATTTAATATATTATTCATAACACTCACCCTTGGATATCCATGATTAAACATGTGCCTAAAAAAACTTCAACTAAGAAAAACCTAGTGGGGCAAAAATTTAGTAGAAGAAAAGAAGTACACTGTTTAGTGACACATTTAATAGCAATGCCTCAATAAAAACCTTGTTAGGATAGTGGGAAAAACCATAGACAAGGGAAAAAGAATATAGTGTGTATCAACTCCCCCTCTTGACAACATCAGTTGATATCTCTAAGTTTGTGAAGTCAAATGCCATGAACAAGCTTCTCAAAGGTTGAATCAGGAAGTGACTTGGTAAATAAATCTGCCATATTTTCATTAGAATGGATTTGCTAGATATCAATTTCACCTCCCTTTTGAAGGTCCCGAGTGAAGAAGAATTTTCATGAAATATATTTTGTTCTATCTCCCTACCCTTCCTTTAGTTGGGCAATACATGCAGTATTATCCTCATATATGATTGTTGGGATCATTTTACTAGGAGTTAAACCATTGGTGGTTCTTATTTGACGTATTATTGATCTTAAGCATACGCATTCTCGACTCGCTTCATGCATTGATAGAATTTCTGTATGATTAGATGATGTGGTTGATATAGTATGTTTCATAGATCTCCATGAAATGGAAATGCCACTACTTGTGAATAAATACCCTGCTTGTGATTTACCATCATGTAGATCAGATAAAAAACTAGCATCTGGATAGCCAACAAGTTCATGCTTGGGTACACTTGAGTGAAATAACCCCATATCCATTTTGCCTCTAAGATAACGAAGAATGTGTTTAACTTCATTTCAATGTCTTCTTGTTGGTAAAAAACCATATCTTGCTAATAAGTTGATAGCAAATGATATGTCAAGTCGAGTGTGATTAGCAAGATACACTAGTGCTCTAATTGTACTAAGATATGGTATATCTCGACCAAGTAGTTCTTCATCACCTTCTTTGCTAATTTCTTGGAGTCTAAAAGGGTCCTTATCAACTTACATAGACCTTACTACCATCAGAGTATATAGTGGATGTGATTTATCCATGTAAAAGAGCTCTAGGATTTTTGTTGTGTAAGTTTTTTGATATACAAAGATTCCATTTTTTAAATACTCAATTTGAAATCCAAGGAAAAATTTTGTTCTTCCCAAGTCCTTCATTTCAAATTCCTTTTTCAAGCAATTAATTGCCTTTTCAAGCTCTTCAGGAGTTCCAATGATATTTATATCATCAACATAAACGAGAATTATAGCAAACTCATTTTCAAATCTTTGCATAAAGATGCATTGGACATCATTTTTATATCCTTCCTTTAATAGATATTCACTAAGTTGATTATACCACGTACATCCAGATTGTTTCAATCCATATAAGGACTATATTTAACTTTATTGAGTATCGTTCTCGAGAACTTGAATTGTATGCATCTGGCAATTTAAGTCCTTCAAGGGATTTCATATAAATGTCATTGTCAAGTGAGCCATACAAATAAGCTGTAACAACATCCATTAGACGCAAATTCAGCCCTTCACTTACTGCTAGGCTAATCAAATATCTAAATGTAGTTGTGTAATACCCCAAATTTTGATTAAGGGTGTGTTTGGTTTGAGGGGAGGGGAGGGGAGGGTGGGAAAATTACAATTTTGGATAAAAGAAATCCAAAATTTACCCTCTCATTTTTTTAAATTTTGGGTTCCCGCCTAAAATTTACTTTCTCATTCTTTTTAAATTTTGTATTTCTGCTCAAAATTTAAATTCCTTCAATCCAAAAAGATAATTTACCCACCCTTCCATTCCCTCCCTCCCCTCCCCTCCCCTCCCCTCCCCTCAAACCAAACACACCCTAAGGGCTAATGGGGATTATTATGGGTAATTGTGAATTTAAATTGGAATTATTATGTGTTTTGTGGCAATTTTAATTAATGTGACAAAATCAAGAAATTTTCAGGTAATTAGTCAGTGATTAATGAGGAAATTAATTACTAACTAATAAGAAATGAGATGTGTGACTAAATGGTTAATGGAGGAGTTAGAGTAACTAATTAATTACTTATTGTAAGAGGACCAATGAATCGTGGACAAGTGTCAAAATGAGATGATGGGAGAGTGGGTGAGAAAGTCAAGCAATATAATTTTAAATGTTTTCTCTCTCCTCCCCTCCTCTTTTTCGGCTGCAGCATAGGGAAGGAGTATCATCATCATTTCTTCATCCTCTCCAACACTCTTCATCTCTCTCATCTTTCTCTCTTGTGCGCCCATGGAAAATTGAGAAGGAGGATAGAAAAGCTTGATTTTAAGGTGAGAAATGTCCTCTAATGCCAAAACTCATTTCATTAATGTTATTCCTTGGCTTGAGAGCTTTATTTTCATGGTTCTAGTTTGCCATTTGGTGTTGATTTGAGCTCTCAAGGAATTTTAAAGCTTTGAGAATCAAGAAATCTCTTTGGCAAAGTTATAGAGGTGAGTAAGAGAAATGTTTCTATATATGTTTTGTGCCAAATGAATAAGTTTGGAATTTTTGGAGTTTTTGACCTTATTTTCAAAAATTAGGGTCATTGGTAGTTTGGCACGATATGGTTATGGTAATGCATAGAGTTGGTTCGATATCAAAAGCCCTATACCGTATAGCCCCGAATGAAATGGCAGAATTGAAGAAGCAAATTGAAGAATTGCTTGAGAAAGGGTTCATCCGACCTAGTGTATCGCCGTGGTGAGCTCCAATGTTATTTGTTAAAAAGAAAGATGGGAGTTTACAGTTGTGCATCGATTATCGAGAACTCAACAACGTGACTATTAAGAGCAAGTATCCTCTCCCAAGAATTGATGATCTATTAGATCAATTGTCTGGCTCGTGTGTATTCTCCAAAATTGATCTAAGGTCGGGATATCATCAGTTGCGTATGAAGGCATCGGATGTTCCAAACACTGCTTTCAGAATGAGGTATGGGCACTATGAGTTTCTTGTGATGCCCTTCGGATTGACTAATGCACCGACGGTATTCATGGATTATATGAACCGCATCTTCCAATAGTATCTTAACTAGTTTGTGGTAGTGCTTATCGACAACATTTTGATTTACTCCAAGAGTAAGGAGGAGCATAAGCAGCATCTGAGAATTGTGCTGAGAATCTTAAGGGAAAAGCAACTCTATGCCAAGCTGAGCAAGCGTGAGTTTTGGCTTACGGAAGTAAAGTTCCTTGGCCATGTAATCTCACGAGACGTGGTATCGGTGGATCCTAGTAAGGTGGAAGGAGTACTTGATTGGGAAAGGCTAGAAAGTGTTTCTGAGATTCACAGTTTTTTGGGTCTTGCTGGTTATTACCGGAGGTTTATTTAGAACTTCTCGCGTATTACATTGTCGATGACCAATCTCACGAGGAAGGATCAACCATTTTTGTGGGATGAACATTGTGAGCAGAGTTTCATTGAGCTGAAGGAGAGGTTGACTACGGCACCAGTGTTGATTATATCTGATCCCAGTGAGGCTTATGTCGCGTACAGTGATGCAAGTAAGCAGGGGTTAAGGTGTGTCCTGATATAGTAGGGAAGAGTGGTGGCCTATGCCTCTCGACAGCTGAAACTGTATGAGATGAACTATCTCACTCATAATCTGGAGCTTACAACAATAGTGTTTGTATTGAAAATTTGGCGTCATTACCTGTATGGTGTAACAGTAGAACTGTACTGTGACCACAAGAGTCTCAAGTATCTGTATGATCAGAATGAGTTGAACATGAGATAGTGTCGGTGGATGGAGTTGCTGAAAGATTATAACCTGGAGATCAAATATCATCCAGGTAACGCTAATGTCGTCGAGGATGCTTTGAGTCGGAAGGCGGTGCTATTGGCAACGATGATGATCCAAGAGAAGAAATTGATAGAGGATTTTCAGGATCTCAATCTCTCAAATGATATCCTTTGTACCAATTATGGTGTGGTCCAAGGGGAGAATGACCTGAGGACTTAAATTGAAGAGGCTTAGATGCGTGATGAGCGAGCCCAATCTATCCAAGTTATGATTGAGCAAGGAGAGACTCGGGATTATGATTTGTCACCTAGTGGACTGGTATGTTACCAGAAGAGAATCTATGTTCCACTGAAGGCTGACTTGAGACTGAGAATTCTTGATGAGGCTCATAAGAGTCAGTATACTCTTCACCCCAGTATGACCAAGATGTATTACAACTTAAAATCTATGTATTGGTGGCCAGGGTTAAAGAGTGATGTGACTAAGTAAGTGGCACGGTGTCTTACCTGTCAAAAGGTTAAGACTGAACACCAGAGACCTCTAAGATTGCTTCAGAGTATAGAAATTCTGGAATGCAAGTAGGAGAGTGTGATCATGGATTTAGTGGTGGGTCTGCCAATGATCAAGAACTATGATGCGATCTGGGTGATTGTTGATCGACTCACGAAGTCTGCGCACTTCATACCTATCAATGATAGCTATTCTCCTGATAGGCTGGCTGAGATATATATCAAAGAGATAGTGAGACTCCATGGTACACTGAAGAACATTATCTCTGACAGAGATCCTCGGTTTACTTTAAGATTCTAGAGGGCTTTGCATAAAGCTATGGGTACTCAATTGAGGTTTAGCGCGGCCTACCATCCTCAGACAGACAGACAGTCAGAGAGGACTATTCAGACATTTGAAGATATGTTAAGAGTGTGTGTCCTTGACTTCAAGGGAAAATGGGACTACTTTCTTCTACTGGCTGAGTTTACTTACAACAACAACTATCATGCGAGCATTCAGATGGCTCTGTATGAGGCATTGTATGGAAGGAAGTGCTAGTCACCATTGTGCTGGACAGAGTTGTTTGAGAGGAAGTTGTATGGGTCAGATTTTGTTGAGCAAACTTCTAAGTAGATCAGAACTATCAGGAAGAGACTCCTTACAACATAGAGTCGATAGAAGAGCTATGCTGATAAGAGGAGAAGACCTCTTGAGTTTGAAGTGGGGGATCATGTTTTCTTGAGAGTATCTCTAGTCACAGGCATCGAGAGAGCAATCAAGCGGAAGAAGCTGAGTCTAAGATACCTTGGTCTATTTGAGATTTTGGCAAGAATCGGGGCTGGTGGCATACCGGATGGCATTACCCCCGTGTTTGAGTATATTGCAAGACGTGTTCCATGTCTCGCAGCTCAAGAAGTACCAACCAGACCCTAAGCATGTCATTGAACACGAAGAGGTTGAGTTATAAGATAACTTCACTTATGTGGTAGAGCCTGAGCGTATCACTGATCGAGAAGAGCGGCGGCTTAGGTATCGAAGCCTGCCGTTTGTGAAGGTGGCCTGGAAGGGAATGTCTTCAAGAGAAGCAACTTAGGAAGTAGAAGCAGACATGAAGAGCGATTTCCTGATTTTATACCCCATAATGTGTAACAAATGTCGAGGGCAAAATTTATTAAACGGGGGAGAATTGTAATGCCCAAAATTTTGATTAAGGGCTAATAGGGATTATTATGGGTAATTGTGAATTTAAATTGGAATTATTATGTGTTTTGTGGCAATTTTAATTAATGTGCCAAAATTAGGAAATTTTTGGGTAATTAGTCAATGATTAATGAGGAAATTAATTACTAACTAATAAGAAATGAGATGTGTGACTAAATGGTTAGTGGAGGGGTTAGAGTAACTAATTGGTTACTTATTGTAAGAGGACCAATGAAGCGTGGATAAGTGTCAAAATGAGATGATGGGAGAGTGGGTGAGAAAGTCAAGCAATGGAATTTTAAATTTTTTCTCTCTCCTCCCCTCCTCTTTTTCGGCTGCAGCATAGGGAGGGAGTATCATCATCATTTCTTCATTCTCTCCAACACTCTTCATCTCTCTCATCTTTCTCTCTCTTGTGTGCCCATGGAAACTTGAGAAGGTGGAAGGAAAAGCTTGATTTAAGGTGAGAAATGTCCTCTAATGCCAAAACTCATTTCATTAATGTTGTTCCTTGGCTTGAGAGCTTCATTTTCATGGTTCTAGTTTGTCATTTGGTGTTGATTTGGGCTCTCAAGGAATTTTGAAGCTTTGAGAATCAAGAAATCTTTTTGGCAAAGTTATAGAGGTGAGTAAGAGAAAATTTTCTATCTATGTTTTGTGCCAAATGAATAAGTTTGGAATTTCTGGAGTTTTTGACCTTATTTTTGAAAATTAGGGTCATTGGTAGTTTGGCATGATATGGTTATGGTAAATGGTATTTTGGTATGTGTTTGAATAGATAGAATTGGTTTGGGTTTAAATTGTGAAGTTTGGATGATTTTGGAATGTTGATGTTAATGTTGCCTAAAACGAAAGCATGATAATGGAATAGATATTTGGTGTTTATGATGCTTCCATTGAATTCATTGGGTATTTTTGTGTAGGAGTAGCCTTGCGTGAGAGTTTGGGACCATTAGAATCACTTGGGCAAATGTTAGGAAGTACTGTCAGTTTTCTGCATTTTTGGTTTCTGATATGTATCACTCGAGTGGTTAGGGGTCCACTCAAGTGCAAGATGAATATCACTCGAGTGATGATGTGTTCCACTCG
Source organism: Inga oerstediana (assembly GCA_963210345.1). Taxonomy (NCBI): domain Eukaryota; kingdom Viridiplantae; phylum Streptophyta; class Magnoliopsida; order Fabales; family Fabaceae; genus Inga; species Inga oerstediana. The sequence continues at coordinate 60,623,630 of OY723401.1, read as the reverse complement.
AGTGTGGTAGTGTATTTTCCCTTTCTACTTCCAGTTCATATTCCACTTCCGTGTGTAAAGGCAAGAGTGTTACCTCACTTGTGGGTGTTGAGAGTTCCCACTCAAGTGAGCCTCATCCCACTCGAGTGAGGGTGTATAAGACATGGTGAACTTGCGTCTTGGGTTGTCACTCGCAACCAACTTCTCAAAAGTGTGTCTTAGCACTCACGAGTTTTAAGCCATCACTCGAGTGCTTCTATTCCTGCTTGAGTGATGTCCTTTTCTAAAAGTTTCTCATGCTCTCAGGTGAGCACTTCCTAAACTTCACTTTTGGGGACTCGGGTGAGCATTTGGCTTCTACTCAAGTGACTTGGTTTATGCTTGAGTGCAGCGAGCAATTCTGGTTTCTGCCAATTCCTTTCTGCTCTCGGGTTAACACTTTCTGCACCGCACTTCTTAGGACTCGAGTGAGCATTTGGCTATCACTCGAGTGTTGCTTCTATGACTCGAGTGTCCATACAATATTACTCGAGTGAGGTCATCTTCACTCAAGTGTCTCAGTGAAAAATATCAGTTTTTGTGCTTTCAAAAAGGGGATCTTTAGGGATAGTCTTCCAACCCTTTAGAGCTATTGATAGAGTTATTCATGGGTACTAAAAGAGCAATAATGATAACCAAATTAAGTGTTAAGAATTCATTTATAATTGGAATAGAGAATTGACTCTTCGTCACTCATTATGCAATATAGGATACAATATTTGCCCTACTCGGGAGAGACCGGCACCAGAGTATGCACGGAAGGACCAAGGTAGTGACTTTTCTCTCATGTTGTGTATGATGCTTGGTATGCATGACTCATCATTGTTGTTGTGTAAATCTTTGGCATGAGGCCATTGTGTTATCTCCTGTAGTGTAAAAACAGCACGAGCAATTCAGCATGAGCAGTTGTAGGGGTGATAGTTATCACACCTATCCCTGCCGTTGTCTCTGGTGTTGTAAGTGCCAGGGGTGTGTTGTGGAATCGTGGATTCCTGTTTGAGTATTCGGCCAGTGTGGCTGTGTGTATGTGTGTGTGAAATATTTTATATGGATCCCAGCTATGGTGATATATGTGATATGATCATGTGATTGTGCAATATAGCGCGAGCACTTCAGCGTGAGCAAATACAAGGGTGACATGAGTCATACCTGCCCTTGCCGCTATAAATGCCGTTGTAGTTGCTATGTATTGTGTGATAATTTACTTTCATGCTTTGTTGTTGTGGATACTATGAGTGATTTGACATTACGGGGATTCCTTAGAATCTCACTCTCCCAAAAACAATGTTTAGACAGGGCTGAAGGATCTAAAGGGAAGTGGGCGACAAAGAGTGGATAGAACTCCGGGCTAGGAGTTCCTTTTCATTTTTGATTATCATACTTGTAATTTTTGGGTATATTCTTGGGAAATGATTGTGTATATTTGTGGTATAGTATAGTTTTGTGTAATTCTCAAGTAAAAGGGAAAGAGATTATGGGCATTATGCCTTGTATAAAACCTTTATTAATCAATGGAACCCGAGTGTGTCGGGAATTTATGCTGTATTATGATATATATGAATGGAATTAACCTGTACAGGCCATTTATGTATTGAAATGTGAATATGAGACCATTGTTTTGGGCAACTTACTTTTATTAAGTCCCAAATCATACAAGGTCTCTAATTCAAACTTCATTACATTTTTACGAACTAATATCGGCCTCGGATGAGAAGGGGGTTACAAGTTGCATCCACTACTGGCGAATATGTTTCTTCAAAATCAATACTAGGCCTTTGTGTAAACCCTTAGGCAACAAGACGTGCTTTATATCTTGCGATTTCACCTTTTTCATTTCTCTTTCTCACAAAAACCCATTTGTATCCAACCGGTTTTACATTTTCAGGTGTAAGAACTACGGGTCCAAAAACTTTTAGTTTTTCCAATAATTTTAACTCTGCCTTAACTGCATCTTTCCATCTTGGCCAATCATTTCTTTGTGTGCACTCACTAATTGACTTTGGCTCATGATCCTCATTATCATTTATTACATCAAGCGCTACATTGTAGGCAAATATATCATCAACATTAACTTCATTTTTGTCCCATCATATTCCATTTATAACATAATTTATTGAGATCTCATTATTTTCACGTATTTCAAGTACTTGAGTATTTTCGGGAATTAGGACATTGGTATTGTCCTATGGCTCTTCTGGAGAAACTAATATTTCTTGATTGTCCTCAACTTGACCATCTATACTTTTAAACCTTTTTTTCTTTCAAGGATTTTATCTTTGGAACTGATGGGCCTGCCAGGCTTCATGTGTGCTTTAGATTCATTTACAATAGGTTGTCCAGTAAGGACATCTATTTTGATAGAAGCATTAACAGCTGGACATGTGATTTGTTACTTTCTTGGGGTCAATAAATGCGTCGATCTGGTAATTGATTAGCTAAACTTTGCAAATGAATTATCTTTTGAAATTCTAGTTCACATTCTTTTGTATGAGGATCAAGGTGAGATAATGATAATTCATTCAAACTAATTTCCTTTCCCAACTGCTTATTTTCTGCCCCTACATTGGAAAAGATATTTCGTCAAAATGACAATCGGCAAATTGAGCCATAAACATATCTCTGGTAGACGGTTCTAGATATTTTAATATTAAAGGAGATTTATACCCAACATATATTCCCATCCTTCTTTAAGGACCTATCTTGGTACGTTGTGGTGGAGTAATTGGAGTATATACAACACATCCAAAAATTCTTAGATAGGAAATATTAGGTTCCTGACCAAAAACCATTTGTAAAGGGAAGACTTTTAAATAACTTGTTGGCCTGATACGAATCAACATTGCTGCATGCAAAATTGCATGTCCCCAAGTAGAAACTAGGAGATTTGATCTCATAAGTAATGGTCTTGCCATTAAATGTAAACATTTAATTAATGATTCTGCAAGTCTATTTTGTGTATGAACATAAGCTATAGGATGTTCAACATCAATTCCAAGGGACATACAATATTCATTAAACGCTTGTAAAGTAAATTCACCAGCATTATCAAGACGTATTTTCTTGATAGGATAATCAAGGTAATGTTCTCTTAATCTAATCAATTGAGCAAGTAATCTTGCAAATGCCAAGTTGCGAGAAGATAATAAGCAAACATGTGACCATTTAGTTGATGCATCAATTAAAATTATATAGTACCTAAATGGTCCACATGGTGGGTGTATCAGCCCACATATATCTCCCTATATCCATTCTAGAAATGTGAGTAACTCACTTTCTACTTTACTTGGTGAAGGCTGAATAATTAATTTTCCCTTGGAACATACAGCACATGAGAGATCATGGAATTGTGGTATTTGTTTACACTTCAGGGTATATCCACATGAATTCTCAATTATTTTTCGCATCATGATTGACCTAGGATGGCCTAACTAGTCATGCCAAAAATTAAACTGATTAGTAAACTTCTGGTTTGCATTGGTAAACTTTTGGTTTTCAATAGCATGTGCTTCAGTTGTACTTATAAATATATAATACAAGCTAGAAGAAAAGGCAGGAAAACTTTCTAATATTTATTTTCTACCAGAAATTATATTTGTGATAGCAAGACATTCCTGATTATTTTTAGTTGTTGTTTCTATATGATATCCATTTCTGCGGATATCTTTGAAACTCAACAAGTTTCTTTTAGACTTGGTAGAATAAAATGCATTATCAATGTCTAATTTTGCCCCTTTAGGTAACAAAATATTAGCTCTTCCTGAGTTTTCAATCATATTTATGCTTATGGATATAGTCTGAACATTGGCTTCTCGCATTACTAAAGAATAGAAATATTTATCGTTTTTAAGTATGGTGTGGGTTGTTGCACTATCAAGGAGACATAAATCTTCATGATTGACATCACTAAGAGTCATTCTTCATTAAAAAGGAACATGTAAAAAAAAGAGGGAAAAAACATAATTAATGAAATGGAAATATTCATTATAGTAGCAACTTTAAACACACTAAATTATAGTAGTTCAAATAGATGGAGATAATTTATGCTAAGAAATCAGCAACACATAAATGGATAGTGTCCATGTCACTTTATTCAAAATTATCAACTTTATCAACATAATCTGTTTCAATATTTCCCTTCTTCGGGTGGGAACTTCAACTGCCATGATTATGACCATGGCTACGTTCATGACTGTATCCATGTCTACATCCATGGCCACAACTAGATTCATTCATCACTATATTCACTGCTTGGAATGTCGTCGAGCCTATTGGACATAATTCATGATTTTTCAACAAAAGCTTATTGTTTTATTTGACCACATGGGCGCAAAAAATTAGTTCAATTACGGTATTGCTACTACAGGAGCAAATTAGATGCATTTATTCATAACGAACCTCTGTAAGGATAACCATCTTCTGGTGGTCATATCTTTCATTAAAATTGTTACAAAGAATAAATGAGTCTTTATGGTCATATATTTAGTTGAGACCTTCATGTCAATGGTGATGTAGAAAAATCATGGGTCAAACAAGATAAATAGCTCTTTCTAGTAATGACAATAGCCACGAATTCAAATTTTGCAAGATTTAATATAGTTCAGGCTAATACAATAAGAGGAAATTTTTAAAATATGAAATGTAAAAACGTGATATAATAATACAAACGATAATATATGACAAAAAATTTGTAAAGACAAGAAATAATTCATAAAGTAAAATTTTACAACCAAATTAAAACTTTGTGGCTTCGGGCCATATACACATGGATTCAAGCCAATTAATCTCAAGGAAAGAAATTAAAATTATATGACTTATTGCCATTTAATCTAAAAAAATTTAAATTATGGCTCAGGCTATTTAATCAAAAAATCAAAATTATAGGTCATGGCCTTTTAATAAGATAAAAGTTATATAGGTTTTGACTATATAATCACAAAATAGGAAATAAAAATTAAATGGCTTCTAGCGTTTTATCTTCAAGATAAATAAAATTATATGGTTTATGACCTTCAATTTTCAAGATAAATAAAATTATATGTCACCTATCCTTTTATCTTCAAGATGAACAACATTATATGGCTTTTGGCTTTTTAACTTCTGGATAAATATGATTAATGGCTTATTGCATTTTATATCAAAATAAGAAATAAAAATAATATAAAAGAAATAAGAGTTATATGGCTTCTAGCCATATAAAATAAGAAATAAAAATAATATGGCTTCTAGCCATTTAATATCAAAAGAAGAAATAAAAATAAGATAAAAGAAATAAGAGTTATACGGCTTCTGGCCATATAAAAATAAAAAAATTATAAAAGAAATAAAAGTTATGTAGCTTCTGGCCATATAATATCAAAAAGAAAATAATAATATGGCTTCTGGCCATAAAAAATTTAGAGGATGTAAGTTATATGGTTTATGGCCATTTAATAAAAAATAAAGCTATATGGCTTCTGGCCATATAATCTCAAAATATAAAATAAAAAAGTACGAAAAGAAAAAAAAAGGGAGTCAATTAAGAATAAAATTTAAATATTTCAACACAAATAAATGCTATAATTTTGGGGTTATTCGAATCTAAATAAAGTAGGTGATAGGTTTACTAGTACAAAATTCCCTTTTTAGACCGTCATATTTAGATCGGTTATAGCGGATAAGGTCTAAAAAATTTGACCGGTGGCAGTTTTGTAATTATATAGAACTTTTAAGACCGGTTCTCAAAAAAACCGGTCTTAAAAAAATTATTTAGACCGGTTATAAATAAAACCGGTCTTAAAATATCAAAATATTTAAAAAATTAAAAATTTTAAACTTTTAAGACCGGTTATTTATAATAACCGGTCTTAAATATCAAACATTAAAAGTCCAGACTTTTTAAAAACCGGTATAAAAATTTTTTTTCAAGACTTTTAAGACCGGTTCTTAGAATAACCGGTCTTAAAAGTCATACTTTTTAGACCGGTTCTTAGAATAACCGGTCTTAAATATCAAACATTAAAAGTCCAGACTTTTTAAAAACCGGTATAAAAATTTTTTTTCAAGACTTTTAAGACCGGTTCTTAGAATAACCGGTCTTAAATATCAAACATTAAAAGTCCAGACTTTTTAAAAACCGGTATAAAAATTTTTTTTCAAGACTTTTAAGACCGGTTCTTAGAATAACCGGTCTTAAAAGTCATACTTTTTAGACCGGTTCTTAGAATAACCGGTCTAAAAAGTACTTTTAAGACCGGTTATTCTAAGAACCGGTCTTAAAAGTACTTTTAAGACCGGTTATTCTAATAACCGGTCTAAAAAGTGATATTTTAAAAAAAAAAATATGGATTTTTTTTTAAATATGAAAAAAATTTTAAAAAAAATTTTCACCCTTTTAAGACCGGTTTTATTTATAACCGGTCTAAAATATCGACCTTAAATTTTTGAATCTCCTCTTTGTCGCGCCTAATTTTCGCTCTCTTAATCGGAAACCTCTCTTCTTAGTGCGATTACTCTGTGAGCTCGATCATCTTCGCTCAATCTCATTCTCATGTTTGTTGCTGCGGTGCTCTCTCCCTCGCACTAAATGAGTTTGTTGCCGCCACAACCTCGCTTGCTCTGATCTCCTTCGTTGCAACTTTTCACTGTAGTTGCTTTTCTATCTCTAGTATGGGTCTTGCTTTGCTTGGTCACATAGACTTGTACCATGAATGTGATTTGCAGATTCAACATTTTAGAAAAGGTTGATGAAGAGAACATCAACCTTGCGTTGTTGTGAAGGAAGCATCTTTTCGTCTTTTTAGTTTTAGTATACTGTAAGTGATGATAAGAAGGAGGAGTTTCCTGAAGTTAGTATTCTTCTTTCCCTCTTTAATTATTTATGATTTTACAACGTTGTTCTACTTTGTGTTTCGTTTGATTAGCTATGCAAGGAATTTTTTTTGTTATCTCTAACTGTGCATATGCATGGTTCATTCTCATTTTTGCAGTTTCGGATGGGGCTGAGACTCCATTTGTTGGGTTAAAAAATAAGAAGAAGAAGAAGAAGACAGTAAGTCATTCAGTATTTATGTAGAATATTTTTGCATACAATCTCTGCCGAAGCTATTGGAATATATAATTATATGGGGGCAATATGATGCTTGTTTTTTGATTGAAGGTTGAAACTCGTAACTTTACTAATAAGGGTGGAGATGCTGCTGAAGATTTAGATGGTAAGCAGTTGTATTATTTATTGATGTGTGATAAAATGAACTCAATGACTGTATGTGTGTTATACTCTTGATGTGTAAAGTGAAATTAGCTGAATAAGTTATGAGCATCTAATAAATTTTGAACTCATTACATTGAATAAATCTAAGATAAGTTGCTCTTATCTCAGAGATATGGATTGGTAGAAAAGTTGAGTGAATATGATAAAAAGATTATTCTTTCTTTTTTTTCTTTGTTTTGTTCTGTTTCTCATTGCCCTTTGTTCAGAGTCTAGAGTGAAAAGGGTGATACAGGTATAGCACTACAAAAAAAATCCACATTTATTTATTTTTTTAAAAAAATATCACTTTTTAGACCGGTTATTAGAATAACCGGTCTTAAAAGTACTTTTAAGACCGGTTCTTAAAATAACCGGTCTTAAAAGTCATACTTTTTAGACCGGTTCTTATAATAACCGGTCTTAAAAGTACTTTTTAGACCGGTTATTATAAGAACCGGTCTAAAAAGTATGACTTTTAAGACCGGTTATTTTAAGAACCGGTCTTAAAAGTCTTGAAAAAAAAAATTTTTATACCGGTTTTTAAAAAGTCTAGACTTTTTAGACCTGGTCTTCGAACAACCGGTCTAAAAAAGTGATTTTTAAGACCGGTTGCTTAACCGGTCTAAAAAATAACAGACTTTTTAGACCGGCTGTATCAAGACCGGATCCAAAACCGGTCTAAAAAGTCATTTTTAACCGGTCTAAAAAGCCATTTTTCTACCAGTGGTTATTGGAGAAAAATGTATTCTCCTTCTTTCCCTTAACCCAAAAGTACAATAAGGTAAATGAATAAATAAGATATAAATATAAGGTAATCCTTCAGGGAGACCGCAAATATGGTGACATCAAGTCATTATGAGAAAAAGGAAAAAAAAAGGATATTGATTGAAACTTCAAGTTTCATTGAAAAATGGTGGTTACAGGTCACCTGAGAGTAGAAGAGAAAAAAGAAATAGCGGAAAAGAATCTAAATAATGTGATATTAAAAGTATCATACCTTAACTAGAGTTTTGCACTGATAATGTGTTATAAATAAAGAGAGAATATGAGAAGAAGGAGAGTAATTCTTATTCACTTCTCAAGTTGTATACAATACATTACATATGCTTCCTAGTTATAGGCATAACCCTATAACCTAGAAAACTAAGATTACATAATCGTAGGAAAACAAATGGGGAGAGATAATAGGAAGATGAGAGAGATATTAGGGAGGTGGACATCCATTTAATAATATTTAATATATTATTCATAACCATAAAAAAAATAAATAAGTAACAACTAATAAAATTATATTTATAAGCTTAAAAATTAAAAAAAATTATAATGTATAGGAAGTTTAAGAGAGAGTTGTAACTTTAAGCAAATACTTGGAAAAAAATTATAGGCACACATAAAACTAGAAGTTAAGAGTCATGATAGATTTTAAACTTAAAAAAAAAAAGAAACCATAGTGCCAATCGACGAAAGTTTCTGTATTAAAAAAAAAAAAGACTTATAGTCAGACTTATATTTCCTTGCAAACAATTGTGCATTTATTATGAGGTGAGATTTTGGAATTTAGTAAGTATTAAATAACCTCTTGTAAGACACTTGACCAGGAAAGCGTCATAGCTTCTTGATACCTTATATGGTGCTTTCCTAGGCAAGGGTCATATAAGGGGTTAATTTTTCTTTTTAAAAGAAATTAACCCCTTGTATGGCGCTTCCCCAGCCAAGTGCCATACAAGGTATTAGCCAGTTACGGTGCTTTCCTGGTCAAAGCCATAGGTGCCACATGTATTTTTTTTAAGAAAATAGAGGTTTCTTCTGGTGCTTATTTGAAGAAGTGTCATAAGACTGATGCCGTTAAATCTATATTTTGCAGTAGTGCAGCGATGGCGGCAACTGTGGAGGTAGCAATGGCGGTGGAGGTGGCAATGATGGCAATGGAGTAGGAAGAGGTAGGGGTGGCAGCAGCAATAGTTGAGGTGGCGGCGACAAATGTGGCGACGACGAGGGTAGAAGAGGAGGAGGTAGTGGCGGCGGCAACAGGGGTGGCAACAATGATAGTGGAGGACGAGGAGGAGGTTGTGGCGGTGGTAGTTGTAGCATGGTGTCACTAAAAAAAAAAGGTATTTTGTAGCGGTGTAATTGTAGCGGTTATATTAAACCGCTACAAATTATAGTATTTGTAGCGGTTTTTACCTAAACCGCTACAAATTTGTAGCGGCAAGGTTTTTTTGTAGCGGTTTCATACAAAAAACCGCTACAAATTTGGCGCGAAATTCTCGCCAAAACTTGTAGCGGTGATTTTGTAGCGGTTAATGCACAGAAACCGCTACAATATTTACGCCAGTTGGCGCCCCAACAGTGTAGCGGTTACAGGAACAGAACCGCTACAAAATACCAAAGGTTAGAAGTTTGTAGCGGTTATGTCCCTATAACCGCTACAGAATTTCAAGAGTCTCGACATTTGAAGCCGTTCTGGGCAGTAACCGCTACAGAATTTCAAACGTTGTGAACTTTTGTAGCGGTTATTGTAGAACCATTAGAGTAGCGGTTATTTGAATAACCGCTACTAATATCTGGCCTATTTAAGCCCCAGCGTCCTTCATTTCTCCTTTTGCTCATTTTGTTTCCTGAGGTTTCTCTGAGTGATTTCTTCGAAATTTGAGCGTTCAGACGTCGCTATAGGAGTTTTTGCTCAGTATTTCTTAGTATTTGCACTTGAGGTACGTATATAACACGTATTTTATTCATATTTGTATTTTTATTATATTTTTGCATAATAATGTGACTAATTTTTTTTTAATTTTTACAGTTGATATGGCTTCAGGACAAGATAAGGAGAAGGCCCCTGAGGTCCCCAGACCGATTTTACGAGGTGGCAGCAGCCGGGCAGGGGGCAGAGGGAGGGGGCAGCACGCAGGCAGGGCTACCGCGGCATCTCAGCCCATCCCCCCACAGGCACCACAGACGATCCCACAGGCAACGACCGCACCAGAGGTGCCTGAGGTGGAGAGGCCAGATATTAGCGTTGAGGACTTCCTCAACGAGGAGGAGTTCGAGATCCCGATTGGGTTCAGGGAGATGGAGCAGTTCCTCGATGAGGAGGACGCTCGGGAGCAGAACAACCCACAAGGGTCGTCTTCGCGGTCCACTGGGTTTGAGGTGCAGGTCGAAGGTAAATTAATTTTTTAATTTAGTAAATTATATATTTAAATTAGAAATGTTAACTTTGAATTACAATTTATCTAACGTGCGGTCAACTGTGCAGACGAGCAGGGGAACGTTTCGACGAGGAGGCTAGACATGGCCGGTGTGAATAGCTTGGACCGGAGCCTCCGAGTTATAGTGCCGTGGAATGAGGGCACTGACCAGCCGATCCACAATGGGGGTCACCTGCTCAACCGCTTCCTGAACGACCTGGGCGCGAATTGGATGCGGTTTCCCCTTCACTTCCCGATGTGGAGGCACGTTCCAAGGGGGCCAAAGGACCAGGCTTGGGAGGAGGTGATTCAGGTAATTAAAATTATTTAATTAATATTTTTTGTAATTAATTCTATTTAATTAATTTTTTTAAATTATGGTTTTTATAATTATTGATATTTAAATAATTTTTTTTTCAGCTGCGGTTTGCCGTCCGGGCCAACTGGAAGAGGTACGCCCTCGTGAAGATGGGTGACGCCTGGAGGAACAGGAGGAACCGTCTCTTCCACAGGGTGGATAAGGACGGGATGATGCCTCTGGAGCAGCTGATTGAGAGCGTCTCGGACGGCGTGCCGCTGAACGACTGGGCGCGTTTCGTCCAGTTCAGGAGGAGCCCTAAGGCGCAGGTAATATATTTATTAGATTTTTTTATATATAATTTTGTAATTGTTAAATATTAAATTATAATTTCAATTTAATTTGTATTTAATTTTAAATTATAATACATTTAATATTTTTTTTCCAGGAGACTTCTCAGAGGAACACCGAGATTCAGGTGCAACAGACGATCCACCACACAGCAGGATCGAAAACCTTTGCTGTGACCTACAGCGAGCTGGTAACTTTTCAAAATATCACTTACTTTTAGCTGATTATTTCATAATACTAATTATTGTTTTGTAATTGTTTCAGGAGACGAAGGCACAGCAGGAGAACCGTCAGACGGACTATAGGGAGCTGTACGCCATCACACATAGACACCATAACGGGACTGCAACCTCTCAGCAGGCAGAGGCGGCCATTGTAAGTAATTTTATTATTATATTTTTTATAAAACCAAGTTAGTAATGAAAAATGCTAATTAGTAATTGTTTCATAAAATGGCAGGAGCGGATGCAGCAGTCGCAGGCTGAGCTGCGACAGACCCAGCCTGAGGAGTCACAGGGGTTAGTGGACCCGACGGCTCCTTTGAAGGCGGGTCTGCCTCAGGCTGAGCACCCCGGACCCGTGCAGGGGATGGAGTGCCACCTCTGAGGCTGGCAGCTCTAAAGGGGTCAAACGTCGGAGGGAAGAGTCTATTGACCAGCTGCGGTCAGATTTAGAGTAGCAGATGGCGCAGCAGCAGCAGCGGATGCAGCAGATGCAGGTGCAGTAGCAGGAGCACCTGCAGCTGCACGCTGATATGATGTACGCTCAGCAGACGCAGTGGCGTGAGATCGAGAACAACATGCTCGAGGGAGCATGGAGTCGCCTGTTCCCGAACGAGCAGCATCCAGCGGTTCCCCCTGTCCCTCGTAACGTCATCCCGAGTACTACTCCTCCTGCTCCTGCTCCTCCCCCTGCTGATGACGATGGTGCGGTTCACTCTGCGCAGCGGCCCTATCCAGCGGCACCTAAGGGAGCCCCACCTGAGGGAGCACCAGATGATCAGCCCCCAGCTACTTAGTTTAGGACATTTTTTTTTGTTTAAACATTTGTAAATATATATATATGAGTTTTTATTTCAGAATTTTCTTATTATGTTTAATATAATTATATTTATATTATTAGATCGCGTTGTTTAATTTATGAATTTTTATATCTAAATTAAAAAAAATAAAGCATATATATTTGTAGTGGTTTTAACTTAAAACCGCTACAAATATATATACATTTGTAGCGGTTCTATAGTGTATAACTGCTACAAATGTATATATATAATTGTAGCGGTTTCTCAAGAGAAACCACTACAACTATATATGTTAGTAGCGGTTATACACTAATAACCGCTACAAATGTATATATATAGTTGTAGCGGTTTCTCTTATGAAACCGCTACAACTATATATATGTTAGTAGCGGTGTTAAAATAATAACCGCTACAAATACTCATTATTTGAATTTTGAAATTTACCGCCTTTGGCACATTTGTAGCGGTTATGTTATGTATAACTGCTACAAATTAAAAATTATTTTTAAATTTGCTGTCCAACGGCTTTAATATTAGTAGCGGTTTTATATATATAACCGCTACTAATACGCAACAAGTAAATTTTGAATTTCCCACCAATGTGTAACGGCTTGAATATTAGTAGCGGTTTTATATATATAACCGCTACTAATACTCAACAAGTAAATTTTGAATTTCCCACCAATGTGTAACGTGTAATATCCCAATTTATGATTAAGGGCTAATAGCATTGAGATTGATTATAAAATTGTGTAATTAAATATTTTGGAAGTAATATGATGTAAATTTGAGATGAATGTGTGTGGTATTTGAGATCAATGGTTGAGATTCATTATTGATGGGTCGGAATCCTATACATGGTGTCTATGTGAGCTCATAGTGGAAGTGGATGAGATGGTGACATGTGGCATAGTGGAGGCCTTTGGATGAGGCACTAGAGGACAAAATACTACTTTTCCTCTCTTTTCTCTCTCTCTTGATCGGTAGAGTGTGTGTGTGTACAAGGGAAGGAAAGTCTCATTCCATCATCATCCCTTCCATCTCACCATTTTCTCTCTCTTCTTCCTCCATTTTTCTGGTGCACAAGCTTGGGAAAGAGAAAAGGAAAGCTTGATCTTTGAGTAGGTAAATGATCTCTATTGCTCAAACTCCCTTCATCAAAGTTGATCCTTGAGTTAAGAGCTACATTTCTATGGTTGTAGCTTGTCCATTGGTTGTGGTTTGTGATCACTCGAAATTCTGGACTTGGGTGAATCAAGAACTCTCTTTGGAGAAGTTGATAAGATGAGTGAGACCTATCTATCTATCTATGTTTCATGCCATTTGAAATAGTTTGAATTTTCTGGAATTTTGGGCTCATTTTCGAAAATGAGGGTTATTGAGAGTTTGGTATATGTTTGGTATGGAAATTGTATGTTGTAATGCATTTTGGATAGATAGATTTGATTGGGTTTGAAATTGTTAAGTTTGGAGATTTTGGGAAGTTGGTGTTTAATGTTACCCCAAAACCAAAGCATGATAATTGAGTAGGATTTTGGTGATTTTGACATTTCCATTGGATTCCTTGAGTGATTTTGTGTGGGAATAAGCTTAGTTATTGATTTTGGATTCATTGAGATCACTTGGGAAAAGTTGGAAATCTATCTTGTTTAAGCTCTGTTTTGCACAGTCTGTTTGAACGAGCGTTTTGAGTGACCAAATGGTATTAGAAAATTATGAAACTTTCCAGTCTTAAATTTCACATCCTAAGCTTCAAAATAGACATATATTTTGTGTCATTTCATTGAGTATTCTATGAGATATGGTTGCCCAAAGTTTGAGATTGAAACAGAACTCTGTTTTGGAGTAGTGTGTAGTTTTTGGTAATTCTGTATTTGTGTAGTGATTTCCAGTGAGGGGCTATATTTTTCCTTGAAATAGGACTTATATACCTTTCATTTGGCTTTGGAATCACTCTGTTTCGATTTTTCTAGGATTAGTTATGAATTTTGGAAGTTCAGCCTAGAGTCAGGAAATTTCTGGGCCGCGGCCCAAACCTTTCTGACCTGTTTCGGGCCGCGGCCTATAAGTGGCGGGCCGCCGCCCACGGCCTTCTGACCATATTTGGGCTGCAGCCCAAGGAAGGGCAGGCGTAGCCCACCCCTGTGTTCCAGCACTTAGTGTTTACGAAAAGTGACCTTCAACCTATTGTTTCCCAACCTTTTAAGGCTTTCATTAGAGACATTTGTGGCCTCTTAAGAGTCCTAAATGATAAGCAACTTAGTGTATTATGGGATTAAGTAATTGGAAGAGAGATTGATCAATTGTCCCTATTTGGTATAGGATTTGATATCTGCCGAACGCGTGAGCCCACTGTGCCAAAGATTGTCAGGAAAGATACAGATAGCGACTCCTCTCTTATACTTTGTGTAAATGTATTGTATGTTTGTCTGTCATTCATTGTGTGGATGCTGCTGCTACTGCTTTGTGATACCTTGTGCATTGAGATACCTTGTGAAGTTTAGTGATCCATTGTGCTTTGAGATGCTTTGTGGTGCTTTGTGCTTCGTGTTGCTGCTACATAGTGTTCACCGCGAAAGCAGGCGTTGTGCATAGTGATTACTGCGAAAGCTGGCATAGTGTTCACCACGAAAGTGGGCGTAATGCATTGTGATTACAACCGTGAGTGTTGTCGTGTATGGCGCAAGCCAGAGATCATTGTGAAGCTTCTGAACATGATGAACATACATGCTTTATGTTTATATATCGTATGAGTGTCTTGTTGCTACTGGGATTCTTTAGAATCTCACTCTTTCCATATGACTAACCTTTTCAGACAGGGCAAGTGGCTCGAAAGAGAAGCGACCAACCCGGCGTGGTTAGGATCTCTTAGGGACATTCAGGATTTTGGGATTTTGGTTATCTATTGTAGATTTGGGATTACTGTATATAAATTGTTCATAGTGAATTTTTGACTTGTAATCCCCATTTGGGAAAATAGTAAACCCATTCAATATATAAAGTAACCCGGGGGTTTGCCGGGATTTTAGTTTCCACACTCTGATATTTCTTATGTGATTTGATTTCTCAAGTAGTTATATCCGCACGTGAATGTGAGACCCGGAATTATTATGTTTTGAATTGATTTTGAAATACCTCATCCCGAGTTGAGGGATTATAAATTGTTGATTTCATTTTATTGGTCTCTATTTCACTTAAATCTTGAAATCCGGATGTGATTACCATGAGGGGGTTACATAACGGCTTGAATATTAGTAGCGGTTTTATATATATAACCGCTACTAATATTTTATAACTGTAGCGGTTAGTGTAGCGGTTTAAGAACCGCTACAAAATTATAAACGTTGGAATTTCATAATATAAGGTTCTAGGCATTCGTCATTATCTTCTCACTCATCTTCTTCTCTATACTTTCTTCTCTCTCACTTGTAGCTATGGATAAATCATGGATAAGGTTGCCGTGCAATTCTCCTGAATATTTGTACGGATTAAACAGTTTCTTAGATTTCGCATTCACTCACGCCAGCTATAACGGCAAGATCGTCTGTCCGTGTCGGAAATGCAAGTTCAAGAAGTGGCATGCACGAAATGTTGTGAAGGAACTTTGCTTGTGAAGCCTTTCCCTGAGGACTATACGTTCTAGGAAGTTCATGGTGAGAAGGCCGGCATTAGATATGATGATGCTCTTCCTCGAAGTTCTCAAGTAGGCGTTCAAGTAGATGAAGATGATCCTGTGAATGATGTTGTGCGAGATGCGTTTGGATTTCAAGGCGACAACTTCATCAAAGAAGTGCACGGCTCTGAGCCGGCTTTTATGGGGAATGAAGCAGCTCGGGATTTTTTCAGCTTGATGGATGAAGCAGATCGTCCTTTATATCAATGTTGTCGCAAATATTCTAAATTATCTTTCTTGATCAAATTGTATCATATCAAGTGCTTGTATGGGATCATAGATAAGGGAATGTCGATGTTGCTCGACTTATTACAAGATGCATTCCCCGACGCCGAGATTCCCACAACGTTCTATGAGGCCAAGAAGATTATCAACAGGTTGGGGTTGAATTATCAAAAGATTGATGCGTGCCCAAATGATTGTATGCTGTATTGGGGAGACGATTCCAGCAGTGAGACATGTAAGAGATGTCACACATCGAGGTACAAGACAATTCAGAAGGGGAAAAACCAGAAGAAGAAACCTACAAAGATTCTCAGGTGCTTCCCTTTGAAACCTCGTCTATAAAGATTATTTATGTCGTCTAAAACTGCTGAGCACATGAGGTGGCATGCCGTTGATAAAAGCGAAGACGGTAAATTAAGACATCCGCGGGATGCAGCTGCTTGGAAAACGTTTGACAATGACTTTCCAGATTTTGCGACTGACCCCAGAAATGTTCGACTTGCATTGGCGACCGACGGTTTCAATCCTTTCGGGAATCTTAGCACAAGTTACAGTATTTGGCCAGTAGTCTTAGTTCCCTACAACTTACCCCCTGGATGTGTATGAAACAAAGCTTTTTCATTATGTCTATGATCATTCCAGGCAAAAAGGCACTGGGCAATGACATCGATGTGTATCTCCAACTGCTTATTGCCGAATTGCTTGACCTGTAGAATGTCGGCTTGGAGACGTACGACGCTTACAGCAAGACTTTGTTCAACATGCGTGCAGCCTTGATGTGGACGATTAGTGACTTTCCTGGCCTTGGCACATTATCTGGTTGGAATGTGCATACTGGGTCGGCATGTTCAGCTTGCAATTTTGACTTTGATGCATTGCGCCTTCCCCACAGCTGAAAGTGGTGCTTTATGGGGCATCGGAGGTTTCTCGATGGAACGCATAAGTTCAAATTGCAACAGAATCGCTTCAATGGGAAACCAGAGAAAAGAGGACCACCTCAGACTTTGTCCGGTACAAATATCTTACAGCAGCTTGAGCATGTTGACTTTGAGTTTGGAAAAAGCGACGATTCAGCACAAACTCGCCAAAAGACGCGCAGGACTTCGGCACCTCAGCAGTGGAAGAAGATAATTATTTTCTTCATGCTTCCATATTGGAGATCTAATTTACTTCGCCACAGTCTTGATGTAATGCACATTGAAAAGAATGTTTGTGACAATGTGCTGTATACACTGCTTAACGAACACGGCAAGACAAAAGATCACCTTCAAGCGAGGAAAGATTTACGCGACATGGGAGTTCGTGAAGACGCTTGGCTAGATGAGCATGACAGATTTACACCGGCAAAGTTTACCCTCACAAAACCGAACAAGGAAGTGTTCCTCGCGACGTTGAAGAAATTAAAAGTTCCTGAGGGGTATTCAAGCAACATTTCTCGATATGTCGACTTGCAGGCTCGAAAGGTTGCTGGCCTGAAGAGTCACGACTCACATGTTCTTATGTAGCAGTTACTCCCTCTGGCTATAAAGAATACACTTCCTCCCGATGTTTCCATCATTTTGGTGGAACTTTGTTCTTTCTTTCGGAAGTTGTGTTCTAAGGTTTTGATCGTTGAGGAGCTCGATCAGCTGCAGTCGAAAATCATTCTTACGCTTTGTCATTAAGAGATGATCTTTCCTCTGTCCTTTTTTTACTGTGATGGTTCACCTCACAGTCCACTCGTTCATGAAACAAAGCTCGCTGGACCAGTACAATATCGTTGGATATATCCGATTGAGAGGTACTCATTTTAAATATGTGCTTTAATTTATTGTCCGTATTTAATGTTTGCTAGTCGTCCTTTTCATCATTTTATATCAATTTTCTCTTCTGTACTTCGTAGGTTCCTTGGGAAATTAAAATCTTACGTGAGGAATAAGGCGTGGCCAGAAGGTTCTATAGCTGAACGCTATATAGGGGATGAGGTGCTATATTTTTGCTCAAGGTACTTTGATGATCTTGAGACGGCTTTCAACCGCCTACCTCGTGTTGACGATTGTCCTGAACCTGCGCCGACATCAGCAGAATTTATCCCTCGTGTTGGTAAACCAGTTGGAGCAACTGAGAACTTCAAACTAACGGCAACTGAGAAGTTCCAAGCACATAGACATGTCTTGATTAATTGCACTCAAGTTGAACCTTTCATATGGTAAGAATTGTACACTCACATGTTATTTGATCTATATCTTTCGTAACATTTCTCACTTTCATTTCACTAACGCCTTTCCATTATTAATTGCAAGGAATTCAGAAGTCATGTGAAGCGTCAGCTCAGGATCCGTACACAGACATCCTCGGAAGTTGATAGGAGGGTCCACAGAGAATTCCCGAGCTGGTTTACGCGCAGAATACTAAATGACCACAACCCACACTCACCAGATTTCAGAGCTCTCGCAATCGGCCCTCTTGATCATGCAAAACGGTTTACAGCATACAATGTCAATAGTTTTAAGTTTTACACGGTTTCACGGGATCAAGGATTGCAAACACAGAATTCGGGTGTTTATGGCACATTTGGGACAAGGAGTTATGCGAGTAGCAGTGACGCCAACATGCAGTTCGGAGGCGTCCCTTACTTTGGCAAGCTTCTTGATGTGGTCGAACTTAATTATCAAGGTCGTTTCACTGTGACGCTGTTTAAGTGTTTGTGGGCAAATACCACTACTTCTCGGGGACTGACAACTGACGACCTAGGGATCACATCAGTCAATTTCTCACGACCGATTCATACTGGTATTTCTCAAGATGATGAGCCGTATATTCTAGCTTCAAAGGCACATCAGGTTTATTATGTCGAGGATGAGAAGCATAGGGATTGGCACATGGTCATTCATTTAAAGCCAAGAGACCTTTACGACATGGGTGAAGGCGATAACATCGTCTACGAGAGTGAGCCATTTCAACCAGCTGATTTTGAAAACTACTTCCCTGAAGGAGATGACAATTTACCTCTACTGCGGTGAGTTTTTTTAAGTCCACGTCATTTGAATTAAATTTTTTAAATTTAATAATACATCAATAACAATAATTTTTCTACAAAATTTCTGTAAGGATGGCGACGATGAGTGATCAAACTCAAATTATGCTTTTGTCTTTACAAAAAATGCAAAATTTTTTTAAAAATAACATGTAAAAAAAAAATTTAAAAAAAATTAAAATAATATTTGTAGCGGTTTTTGAACCGCTACAAATAAAAAATTAACCGCTACAAAATGGATACATTAACTGCTACAAATAGCACTATGAATATTAAACTGGTACAAAAATATAAATAACCGCTACTAATTAATAACCGCTACATTAACCGCTACAAATAGTACGTGGATCCCTATAAATACCCTTACCACAACTCATTTCAAATACTCCCCAATTTCTTTTCACCTTACCTTTCTTTCATTTTCTCTCATTTACAACTTCTTTCGTATGAGTAGAGGAGCTGAATAATACGATCAAATATGGTAACAAGATTTTTAATTTTTTTTAGAATACTTCTTTCCTTTCTATAAAATTTATTCTAACCATTTTTTTTCTAGATATATCATAACTGTATCTCATTTTCATCTATTTTTCATACACAATTACATTATAGTAGATAACATAATAATTCCTTATTACCTACCTATCCTTAATAATATTATTAATATAAATTTTATACTAATCCTATTCAATTACATTTTTCCTTTTTATTTATTAATAAGTTAAACTATTGAATAATAAACTAATTGAAATAGATAAAATAATAACAAAATAAACTATTTAATTTAATATTGAAAAAACAGAAAAAAATAATTGTATATTTTTAAAAAAAAATTTAAATATTTGTAGCGGTTATTAAACCGCTACTAAACAACGCGCCTTTTTACAACTCAATTTAAATTTTTTGGCGCCAATTTTGAATTTCATGAAATTAGTAGCGGTTTTAAAAACCGCTACTAATTTCATGAAATTCAAAATTAGTAGCGGTTCGTTAACCGCTACAAAATAAAAAAATGTAATTTTTTTTTCGCCAACAAATTTTCAATTTTTTATAATAAACCGCTACAAAATAAAAAATTCTTTTTTTTAGCTCTCAATATAATTTTTTATATTTGTAGCGGTTATATAACCGCTATAAATATCTCTGGGTGTTGTAGCGGTTAAGTTGAACCGCTATAAAGGATGTAGCGGTTATTTTTGATTGAATAACGGTTTTATATAACCGCTACAAAACTGCTTGCAACGTACGATTTAGTAGCGGTTTGAGTAACCGCTATTAACCTTGTTTGTAGCGGTTAGAACCGCTACTAATACCCATTTTTAACCGCTACTAAATCATGTTTTTTTTGTAGTGTGTGACAGGTGAAATGAGTCAAGTGAACAAAGACAAATGAAACTAAAGGGTAAATTTGACTTTTTCAACCATGTAATGGTGTGGCAATGAGTATTCATAGAGGGAGATGTATGAATGAGGATTACCAATTTTTTGATAATCATCATTATCATGGTAAACTCTATTACTATGCTAAAGAGCAACTAAACACTCTTATTTTAGTAATACAATCATGATTATCATTGTAGATATGCAATGCGGTTGAACCAAACGAGCTCTTAGCCTATCAAGTTTGTGTTATATTGTGTACGTTTGGAGGAAAGGTAATATTGATTATTATTTCATATACTTACAAATGATATTTTATATATTTTGCAATTGAATAAACTGTTTCGAGGTTGATCTAGCCCATTGAGGGTTTGATATGATATTTTTGAGGCCAGAAGGATCTGATATGACTTAGGGTTAAGTTTTATCCAATACATACTGAAATATCTTATTTAGTAGCACTAATTTCCTAAACTAATATTTGATGAATCCAACAGCATAAAGTTTTTTTTTTAATAACACTTAATATCCTGAAAGAAATTTGTGTACTTTTGCCCACAAAGTATTTTTTTAAATAGCAATGAGCACCTTAAACTTATCATGCCAAGTGCTACCTAAAAACTCTTTTATGGTGCTAGATGCACCAAAAATTATTTTAGAATACTAAGTACTACTAAAAAAAATACTTTAGTGTGTTGGATACAAAAAAAAAGTTTAAAATACTTGATACTACTGAAAAGAATCATTGGCATAAAAAAGCACTATTGAAAAAATTTGTTAGGGCGTTGGGTGCTACTTGACTCTATTAATGTATGACATTTGTAACATGTTTGAACTGGAATGGTGTTGGAGACCTGTAAATATCCTAACTTTTCCAAGGTTTTACATTTGATCTCTCTAAGTGAATGAGAAATATGCACAAAATTTCTTCTCTTATTATCTGATCTCTGTTGTAAACAGTAGCACAATAATGTTAGTATTTTGCAATAGACAATTCAAACTGTTTATATTGTTGTTGTTGTTGTTGTTGTTATAGAACAAAATTTAAAAATATAAAGTTTATTAGTAAAACAGTATATAAATTATATATATCTTTTTTTTTTTTTGTATTTGTAGTTATATATTGTATATATAAATTAAAAGCTTGCATTTTAGATGGTTCAGATTTGTTGTTACAATACCAGCACTACTATATTTTTCTATAGGAAAATCACTGTAGAGTTTCAAGAACTAGATCTAATAATTAAAAAGTGTCATGATATAATCAAATATTTCTGAAGTCTGAAGAATTAAGTTTGGGTAATTTTAATTGTGCAATTACCAAATTGCCCTTGTTCATTTGAGAGAGACTGAAGCACAAAGGGAGGTTTTTAACTCTGCTAATTCACATATCTCTTTTGCCTCCATCACTCTTTTCTTTCACTCCTCTCTCTTGCCTCCATAAATCTTTCTTTCACTCCTCTCTGACACCACTCCTCATCATTGTCGCTCTGTTTCTGTACTCAGGTCGTCACCGATCTGCTTGACGGTCGTGATCGTTGCCGTTCTCATATCCTTGACGCTGTCACCCACTCTCAGTTTATCTTTATCATGTTTAGTTAGGTATTTTTTCACTCTATAATTTCCCTCTCAACTTTGTTTTCTTCATGAGTGACCCCATTATCTTTTAGGCTCTGATCTTTATTTGTCACCTCGAGTTGAGGCCATACCCGGTCTCATCTGGTCCATGCTCAACCCTACTTCATGGGTGAATAATTTTTCTAATCTCTTTTGAGCCTTTTTTTTTTTTTTTCAAACAGTCTCTTTTGAAATATAAATGTTAAATTATATGCAGAAAAGTTGAAAATATAAATTGGTTACGGAAACCATAAGTAATAGTTTTCTTCCTTAACCATCACATGCAATTATTTACATAACCCAAAATTATATTTCCTTATTTTTCCTCTACTTTTCTTTTGATCATCATATCGGTTTGACTTTAAATGGTTGAAATTTAATATTTTATATAAATCATACCTAAATGTTAAAAGTATAAATATAAATAAGTAAATTTATTTTGAGATTTTTAACTAATCTAAATTTCAACTAATTAAAAAGAATCTAAAGTGAAGAGAATCCAAAAGCTAAGAGAAGCCAGATTGAATAGATAAATGCCCTATACATACATATCATTAATTGGACCAATAAGAATAGAAAGAGACAGAGGAAAGGTCAATTAATTTAATTTGGACATAGAACCATTATATGCATTGAAGTGGAAGTCAAGGTCCACAAATCATAATGGGATGGGAGGGAAGAAAAACTCAAACGAAAAAAAAAATGGCAAAGTACAAATTGTATACTTCAATATCAAAGAATATATGTTATATGCCATTATTACAAGTGATGCAACTAGTTATCCTTTTCAGATTTTATATTCCTATTGTCATTGTCCTTTTTATATATATATATATATATGCTGAATTTAACCTTCCACTATTCCCACAATCATTGAGTATTCTCAATTGGGCGTGCCAATTGACAAGCCATGTCGTGGAGCTATCAAATAAAACCAGACTAACTATGCACTATAGTGATGCTAACCTAGGTCGATCTCTTTGAGGAGCCAATTATTTAGTCCCTAACTAACTAAATATTAAATAACAAATTAACCAAAGAGTGTAACAAAATTAATTAACTATTTTAAACTATGCTAAACTACTTGTTTATAGGTTTTTTCTGATTTTTGAATGAAATCGAGTGATGTGAACAATGAAATAATGATTATATGAGCTTCCTTGACTTTTGATTTAACAAACCTTCATGGTCCAAATTAGCTTGAGTTCAATTCTTAACTAAGTACAATAGCTAGTGAAGGACCCTTCCAAGCCAATATCACTAACGCACTACACTACTATAAAAAAGGGTTTTATTTTGGCACTTTTAACTTCCAAAAACTGGGGGACGTCTATGTAGGGGGCATAGTATGTTTTAAGAAAAGACGTCCCAAAAAATGGGACATCTAAAGTGAGACTTTAAACGTCCCAAATTAAGAATTGTGACGTCTAATGTCAGGACTTTAGACATCCCAATTCTTAATTTGGGACATTAAAAAGTTTTATTTTTTTAAAAATTATTATTTATATTCTTCATTACCCAGCAAATTAAAATTGCAGAAACAAAATTGAAGATGGATTTATAAACCACAAAATGTCCCTTATAAAATGGTAAAGACATCTAGCACTGCAATCTTTTTACTATATATATATATATATATGTATAATAACAACAACTCATACAACCTAATATTATATATGTATAACAATAACCAAAAAGTATCAAAATGTTTGTCACCACTCAACTACAAACTAATTGTTGTTCATTTCATCAAAATAAATATACATATGTATTTCCCTCTATTTCCAAGCTCCAAACATATAAAACAAAAATATTATTAGTATTGCATAGCTACTAACAACTAGTTTATGATTCTGGCAAAAAAAAACAATCAAGGGAAAAACACTCCAATAACTAGAATCATGTAAATAAATTGTAAGCATTATAGTAATTTCACATTGCAAGTTTAACTTAATTCTTCATGTAAATTTATATTTTTAAAAAAAAAACAAACCTGATGAAAGTAGGGGAGAGGGCAGCCAACGGTATCTATGTGCTTCTAAGGTGGAGAGAAGACGTTGGAGGAGTTGTGTATGCACAGTAGAGAGGAGAGGTACGCCGGAGGCTAAAAGCAACGATGAAAGTGGAAGGTCTACGCCGGAGGGTGGAGGGGGCAAAAAAGGTGGAGGAGGCGTACGCCAGAGGGTGAGAGCAAAGAAGGTGCTATGAGAATGGAAGGATGTGGAGGAAAAGGGAATGAAGAAAAGGAAGAGAGGAAGATGAACTGTAATGAAGAAAAGAAAATAATGAAAAATCATACCCATGGTGTAGATAGAGAAGACGAAGTCACGGGAATGAAAGAAAAAAGGAAATGCAGAAAAAAGGGAAGAGAAGTCATGGGGGATGGGAAAGATGGAAAAGGAGGGATGGATTTCTGATATGGGAATGAAGAAAAAGGAAGAAAAGTCTCACGCATGTCAGAATTTCTGACATGACTTTAGGAGTCCCAAAAAAATTCCCAAATTTTTTTGGGACTCCTAAAGTAAAACTTTAGGCGTCCCAAATGCCATTTGGGACTACTAAAGTCTTGACTTTAGGTAAGTTAAATTTTTTTAATTTACTTTTTTGGCGCCAGTGGAAATCTTTAGGCATCCCAAATAAAATTTGGGACGTCTAAACTCTACTTTAGGCGTCCCAAATTTAAATTTGGGACGTCTAAAGGTTTCTCTACATACACATAATTACGAAAATACCACCGCCTTCCTTTTTAACCACCCAATTTTAAAATTGGGACATCCATTGGGGTGGTTATATCATAATTCTGTAGTAGTGCTAATCTCACTTAGACACCTAAGTTCAATTAATTAATTAGAGATATTTTAGAGGCACTTAGTTTGCAAAGGATTTGCAATCAGAATTCGATACCCTGAACTAACCACTAACCAAGTCAATTAGCTGAGAATATGAATACATGATATGCCAATCAAATTTAGCAAAGTAATGCTATAATCTAAACAACAAATCATTCAGTGCAACATCCAAAGCAAGTATCATCATCCAAATTACAATTAACCAAATGAAATCCTCAACTATATATATAAAGCATAAAATCTAGGACCCTAGAATTACAAATCATATACAGAGTGAGCGGAAGATGAAATCAAGAACATAGAACTCCCCTATCGGCAAAAAGGACTCAGAATAGATTCATCAAATAATCAAGGAGTGAAAGAATCACGTTCTCATGACTGGAGAACAGCTACACCAAGCCTTGGGCTCTCCTTTGGCCATCGAATAGTGACGCACAATCAAAGAAAGGAGGTGGAGGTGGAGGTGGACAAAGATGATGATGGTCGGCGATGGAAATGGAAGAATTGTACGGTTGATGCCAAATGGAAATGGAGGCGGGTGTGCGTGTGTCGGCTTGCTTAACATTGAGAAGAAAAGCCCTTAAAATATGAATCAGATTGCCCAAAAACGCAACAGTGCCTGAAGATACTAATTTGGCATTTCTGAAATTCGGGTCCTTTATGTTTTTTACAAATTTGAGGTCCTCAACTATCATTTCTGCAGTATTTTTCCAGCTTTTAACTCTAATATCTCCCAAGTCACCTAAAACGAAAATCAACAACAAAATGTAAGATCTTTCATTCCAAAAATTAATTACGAGTAATAACAAAAATATGACATTTTTACCCTTTTAAACTCTATTTCCATGCAATCAATAGTAATCCCAATTAATCACAACAAATGCATTTTTGGCCCAAATAACATGATAAAATCCCCAAATAAAGTATCAAAATAATTAATAAAATAGGGATTCATCACCAATATTTGAATATGACCTGATAATACTCAGTACAATATATTTGTATTGAGGGAAACATTATTCATTAATTCTCAACCAAACAGCCAAGGTTTAATTAAAAAAAGTCAAGCAAATATTAATCTATACTTGAAATAAAACTAACTTCAAATTTTGAATAAAAATGAAATTTTGATTCTATGATTCTTTTTATCTCTTCATTGAAAAAGTCCATATCAGCTGAGGTTTCGAGGGAAATCGTGTATGACATGTCCAAGCCATGTTCTAGAGAAAAAAACAGGGCCAATAATAACACATAATTAAAATATATATATATATATATATTATATTGTATTAAGTGGATAAAAAAGAGAAGCACAGGCATGCATTTGAATGTATGCATAGAAATATTTGGAAGTGATATGATCATTATGGATTAATTTGAATATTCTCTATGTTTGGAAAAGTATAAAAGGTGTGTATTACTCAGGAAAAACGTTGAGAGAAAATACGATTTCAAGTCAATACACATCTTGATTCAATGAATAAGTAATGCGTTGCTTTTAGAGATATAAATAAATAAAAAAAGAAAATAAGGGATAGGAGAGTAAAAAAAATGAAGCAGATCCTCTCATTTCCTCTTTCTTTTTTTCTTCTCAATATCTCATTTCTACCCCTTATATCAAAAAAAGAATGGTTCAAACTTAACGTTTTACAAATTTTTTATTATAATATTTTAAAATTAAAATATTTCTAACCTATTATTGCTTTATCATCTAACTCATCTAAGTTTACGTTATACATACATACATACATACATACAATGTTAAGGAACCTGGACCGCACCAGTCGGTCTGGCCCGGAAACCGGCGAACCGGCTGGTAGACTGGTCCGGTCCGGGTTCCTATATAATTTTGTTTTTAATTTTTCCTTTTTAATTTCATACTATAAGCCTAAAATCTTCAATTTTTCACCGGTTTGGTCCCGGTTTAGCTCCGGTTTGACCTACTGACCCTTAACCTAATACCCCGACCAGTTCAATACCTGGTCCGGGTTTTAATACCTTGCATACATATAATGAAGCAAACATGTTCAATGCATTAAAAAGTTACCAAAAATTGTTAAGTTAATTGGTAAGCTTAGTTAAGTTTTAACTTCATCATAATTGGCTATCAGCTATATTGCTTTACCAAATAGACAATACATAATTTGAAAAGATAAACGGAAAAATAGAAATATAAACAAAAGGATCACCAATTAAAACACCATTACATGTAATAATATATATCTTAACAGTGAATATCAATTTTTATTTGAAGATAAATTTTTAAAGAGAGAGAGAGAGAGAGAGAGAGAATCCAGCACTGAAGCTGGAGGAGAGAGATGCCATGGACCATAGCAGGAAGAAAATTAGAATAGGTGAAGGTTTTTTCTCTGACACTCAAACCTTGAAACCCCATTTCGAGAACTGGATGCATGAGGAAATCTCTGCCACTAATAACGGGGGTGTACGGGATGGTCTTTCAAGAGAACTAGGGCTGAAGTGGACATCATTCAAGCATTCGTTCACTGAGGGAACTGAAAACAATGAACAAGGAAAAAGAAATAAAAAATATTGAACAATGGAGAAATGAAAAAACCAATGATACCTGGAAAAGAAGTTCTAATAACAGTGGGCTCAAAAGAAGCTACAACAATTGATGTGGGTGCTAGTTTTTGGATGATGCAGTTCACTAATGAACAAGATTATGATTTGGCTTTAATGAGTGTCTCGTGGTTAATCTTTGATCACTATCTTGGTGTTCAACCTTGGAAGGAAGATTTTGATTCGGAGGTAGAAAAAATAGGAAGGATAGCTGCTTAAATTTGAACAGCCAAGGTGCCTCTTGACTATTATGATAAAGGGAGTCTTTATGTTATGAGCTCATAGGTGGACCATGGCTTAAAGATAGACATGACAACTCTCCATTGGAAAAAAGGCATGTTTGCCCACCTCTATGTGGAACTTGAGATTCGTTCACCATTATGACCGATTGTTCTCATCAATGGTAGAAAAACACAAATTCAATATGAAGGAATCCACATGATTTGCTTTAGTTGTGGCCATAATGGGTATAATGTGGACCATTACCTGTATAGGAGGGAAAGGAACTCAGATATGAAGGGAACAGAGATAGGGAAGGAGCAACCAGTGTCAATTGAACATGTTATTTAAGGGAGGAAGCGAGTAGGATAGGAAGAAACAAAGTTGGCTCTAAAGGATGACAAGTTTCACAAGAAAAGAGGTCTGTTAGCTAGATGTTGTGTCAGCGGCCACTGGGGCTCCAATGGCTAGGATCATTAGAGGTAAGCTCGAAGATGGTTAGACTTGATTTTTGAATGAATCCTAACTCAAAAAGGCAAGTATCTCGCTTCATGGCTCTAGAAGTGGAGGAAGGCAATATTATGGATTGATACCCCCATGGTGATACGAGATTCATATTGATTGATATTACAAATAAAGGGGTAGAACTCGAACAAATATAAAGGCCGTTAAGAAGGGGAGTGAAGGACGTGTTAATCAAGGAAAAGGAAACAATGAGAAGACAATAAGTGGACCGCAAAAATCTAGTGCAAGCTCATCATAACCTATGGAAGATTCGATTGAAATGGGTATCCCTTTGCATGTTAAAACAAAGATGGGCTTAGGCAAACAAGGCTAGTTGCATCAACAAGCTAAAGTTGGGTTATAGAAGTAGGCATGACACTCACAAGCCATAGAGTAATAATTTTAGGCCGAAAAAGAGTGACCAAGAGGGCATGGTAAATGACATAATGGCTTTGGTGGCCAATGACAAAGCTGATAGTCTAATAGGCCCAAGAACTTATATGGCGTAGGATATTGAAATCCACTTTCTCTTGAGCTTATTGATGACCATATGCCCGATGCTGGGCCATCAGTCCTATTTTGATTATTAATGGGCTCCTTTTATTTTAATCCAAGTTGTCTTATGGATTTAAAGATATTAATCTGGAATCCGAGAGGGATTGGAGGGAAGGTGCTTGTGTGACCACTTGTGCAACTTAGAAATTAATACCACTTTGATTTTCTTACACTATTTGAATTGAGGCAAAAGAGTGATAATGTGGCAAGAATTGCTTAGAGAGTGAGATTACGGATCTCAGAGATATATAGTTGATGAAATGGGTTTCGGTGGTGGAATTTGGTGTCATTTGGATGACAAAGGGAAGTGTATAAGGGGATGCTTTATGGGTTGAGTTTCTGAGAAAAATGTATAAGTGTTGAAAAGATGTGATACCCAAAGTAAAAGTGAAGCGTGATGGCTCTTAGATCCAAAAGGGGATATATTGTACTTAGGAGCAAAAGATGAGTAGATTGGGATGGGTGTTGGGGGATGGTGTCAAGATCAAATTTTGGAAGGACTGTTGGCCACCACACCTTAATAGGCTCCTAACTATGTTGTAAGGAGTGTGCCAAATGACATGCAAGATGATCCTGTGCTAGAATGTTTCCTCCTCTGGTGGGGTGGAATTGGCTTAAACTCACGAGTTTCCTACTATTGATCAAAATTACCTAAATAGTGGTAGTGGCATGTCGGATGTACCATCTTATGTGAAACACATAATGCAGAGTTCTTTCTTAAGCCATCATATCACCTTCTTTGTAAGATCACAAATCAACATCATATAGGTGTCTTCGGAGTAGGATATGGAAAATTCAAGTGCCACAACAATCAAAACATTTTTGTGGTTTGTGTGTGTGAGAGAGAGAAATTGCTCAACAATAGCCTATATGTAGTGAGAGGAATGCAATGCGACGAGATGTGTAGCATCTAGAACAGAGGTAGAGATTTCTTAAATGTTCTTTGAGATAGTAAAAGTGTAATGACATGTTGGAAATTTCTCTTGCCCGCTGTGTTTTAATCAAAGTTCTTCTTCTTTGAGGTGATAGCTAAATAGATTGAAAGGAACCTAGTGATGAACTATTTTGTCATTTGTGTTAAATGTAACATTTGGTTTGCTATCATGTGTAGATAGCTATTGATTAACCATAATGCAAGTGTCTTTCATGATAAGGCAGTGGGAGCACAAAGCTAGGTCGCTTAGGTGAAAGTAGTAGTTAGGGTGTGTTTGGTTTGAGGGGAGGGGAGGGGAGGGGAGGGGTGGGAGGATGGGTAAATTACCTTTTAGGATTTAAGGAATTTAAATTTTGGGGGGAATCCAAAATTTAAAAAGAATAAGAAAGTAAATTTTGGAAGGGAACCCAAAATTTTAAAAAATGATAGGGTAAATTTTATGTTTCTTTTTTCCAAAATTGTAATTTCCCCACCCTCCCCTACCTTCCCCTCAAACCAAACACACCCTTAAGTAGTCTAATGTTATGCTGGAATCATTGGTGCAAGTGGATGAGACTGTGGCTTAGTGGAGACCTCCCTTTGTGGGATGGCTAAAGGTAAATGTTGATAGGGCTAGTGTGAATGCTGTTGGTAAGGGAGTATGGGGGTGTAACTTGGAACCCTGATGAGATGTTTGTTGATGGCTTTATGTTCAATATTGGCTAGGGAAATGTGTTGCATGCAGAGTTATGAGCAGTGCTTTAGGGTTTGAAAAGAGTATTGGACATGTAATAGAGAAATGTGAGCTTTGAAACTGATTGTTGGGAAATGCTAGAGCTACTAGTGTTGGTTGGGGCAACCATCACTATAAGAGGGCTTTGCTTCATGAGATCCAGCAATGGCTTGGAAAAAACTAGGATGCAATATTAGAATAATGTAGTTGAGAGGTGAATAGAGCTATAGATTTACTTGTTGAGGAGGCATGGGACATTTTG
This sequence comes from Inga oerstediana, assembly GCA_963210345.1. Taxonomy (NCBI): domain Eukaryota; kingdom Viridiplantae; phylum Streptophyta; class Magnoliopsida; order Fabales; family Fabaceae; genus Inga; species Inga oerstediana. Next base: position 60,593,000 of record OY723401.1, on the reverse strand, counting down.
AATGGGATTACCACTACTATAGAAATCATGATATATGACAATTATTATTAGCCATAAATCATGGTTCTGAACCGTCATACATGCAGGCTCTATATATGCTCAACATAGATAAATTACGATTATGAACTATTATTTATTTTGGACTTATTATAACAGTTTTAATATAACACTCGTTTTATATTGAGGCTTGGAGAGGCCTTGATATATGCATTGTTGTGATAATAATTATCCTGCACATGTGAACTACTGTCATAATATATGGTAATGTTTGCATGACACATAACGGTCTCATATTAACAATTGTTATTTATTCAGTAATATATATAACAATTCTTATATAAGAACCGTTACTTTTAATAAAAATACATAATGATGTCATGGAGACATTGCTTTGTATTTAGTACATTAATAATGGTTTCTAAATATGAACCTTGACTTTTTATATAATAGCTATGATATATGAATGTGAGACTCTTCAAGTAAGAGTTTCTGAGCTAGTTAGACTCATTTGTATATAATAGAATAGTACCTCCAACATTAAGTGACTATGTAATTCGGGATGGATTAAGACATTCTAGACTTTGTGGGAAGAAGCAATAGCAATTGTTAATATCTATATGTGACAACGTAACTGTTGATCTATAAATTGTGTTTCTACATAGGAAATAACCCTGGAAAGCTAAGGATGAGGGGGAAAACATTCAAATATCCATATAGGAAAGGATGCTTGTGGTATGCAAACCTTTAAGCAAAGCAAGGGGTATGCAAACCCTTGAGTTGCTTAAGGGTTTGCTTACCCTTTACAACCTTTCCTATACACATATTCCTGTTTTTTCATCCAGTCGTTGCTTTTATGGCTTAATTATTGAAGAGACACAAGGTATATGAGATGAATACTTACATTATGAGATATATAAACTAGGAGTGCGATTGATTCTAGCCATAAAACCTAAAAAATCTTGATCCATCCTAAATTGCATGGCTATTTGATATGGGAAGTACTACTCTATTAGATAGAGTCGAGACCAAGTAGGTTATAAACTCTCATATTTGAAGAGTCTAGGATTGATCACAAAGTTGAAGATATTCGCTTGTTCATATATGACTATCAGTACAACTAAACTATTTTTTTCATTACATCCCTATTGATCTTTTTAAAGTAACTTCTAGAGATATGGATACTTTCAAAAAATGAGGTATTTACTTAACTATCCATATCTCCCAAAATCACTTCAAAAAAGATCAATAGAGTAGGAACCTTTAGTTAAAGCAATAGGTTGACAACTTCTTGTAATAGAAAAGGAACCTTCAATAAGAGCAATAACATGTTTTCCAAAAAAAATAACTTCACAAAAGCAATTTAATGTTACCTTGGATGCTTTATCCTGTCTTGGTATAATTGAACTAGTTTATTTATCACATCCGTATAGATCTTTTGGAAGTAACTTATACAGATATATATATATATATGGATACTTCCAAAAAAGGAAAGATTTTCGCTTAGAGATCTATATCTCTAGAAGTTAGTTCCAAGAAAACAATGGGTAGAAACTGTGAATCAAAGAAATTGGCTAATAACTTTTTGTAATAGGAAAGGAACCTACGATTAGAGTAATACTAGGTTTTCCTAGAAAGCATAACTTCACAAAAACAATTTAGTGTCACATTGGACGCTTTATTGCATCGTGACTTCATAAAGGCAGCCTAATCGGCTGGGTTAAACATTGCAAGTGTCAAGTGTATACCTGGCTAGGGTTCACAAATAAAAATGCAAGTTAAGGCAAATGAAAGCAACTCACGCAATAGTCACTGAAACAAAGGTCAAGTGTATTCACTAGCATAGTTGAACCTAAGAAGTCGAATGAAAGCCTGTTATGGTGGGGTTCGACTGAAAATAACTCTCAACAGTTGGAAAAGACAACAGGAGTCATAGGGTTACGAAAGTGTTAAATCACGGCTGTTTCTTAAGACTGTTCTATTTTGTCTTTATTGATATTAGAGGTTAGAAGATAAATAATTTGTAAGTGTTAAATGAAGATTGTATTTTAAGAATCGTCATTTTCGTACATAAATAAATGACGGCTATTAACTACAACTGATATTTTTGTACTTTCGTGAATTGTGCCTTGCAATACATGACAGTACACAAAATTAACTATTACTTTTCAGCGTTATATGTTCTTATGCATCCTCCACCTTGACATACATGATGTTTATTTGTTGTGACCATTACATAATAAGTGTTATACATGCCCAAATCTGTAGTAGTGTACCTTCTTTGGATCCCACTTGATTTCATTGAAAAGTGTTTGCATCTAGATTTTAAAGCCTAAGGTCTTGGTTTGTTATGTTTTTCTCTATAAAATATAGTTTTGCAAGTTCATTGTAGACTTCAAAATACATCTTCTTTTGCTGATAGTTTTGGGGTAAAATACAGTAAAATAACCAAAATGGCTTTGAAACAAGTAAATTCATCTATTGCTACTTCTTTTTCTTTACGTTTAAAGAGGTATTCATATTCATTATCAGATATAGGATCGCCAACAAAGGTTGGTCTAATTGGTAAGAAATTATTGTAATGATAAGAGTAGTTTGGAGAAATGCAATATCATATTATTCCTGATGTGAGAGAGTGCCCGCATGCGTGCAGGGACACACACACACAAACACATGTATTTACAGTCATTGGCTATCAAATCTACATTTCAATCATCTAATATCTATAAAAATATATAAGAATGCATTTGATATTCTATCATATATAAGATTGCTGACTAAATAATATCAAAAATCATCTTGTAGATATTTGTACTAAATGGAATACAAATGACATTTCAATCCAAATTCTCTATGATAAAATGTTGATCAACTTCTCCACGCTATGTTCAATCATATTAGATTGGGTTTTAAGCAATATCTATGGCATCCTTGCTATCATAGTACAACTCCGTTTGACATTCATGCTTGATCCCAAGTTATCTTGGCATACTCTTAATCCACAAGATCTCTCTCTCTCTCTCTCTCTCTCACCATAAGATATGCTTCTATACTCTACCTCAACACAATATTTTGCTTCTTACTTCTCTATGACACAAGGTTACCTCCGACATATACAAAATAACCTAATGTAGATTTTCTAGTTGTGTGATCTGTAGCCTAATCTGCATTTGTATATCGTACAATTGTAGAGATTTGATTCTTAGAGAACTACAATCCTCTTTTTGGTGAACCTTTCAAATACGTCAATATTCGAATAAATGCATTCATGTGATCCTCAATCGATATGTGCATAAACTAACTCATTACTCTTACTATATAAGCAATGCCTGGCTTGGTGTGCATTAGGTAGACCAATTTCCATACCATTTTCTTGTACCTCGCCTTATAGGTCAATACTTGATCTAGGTAGACTTCAAGTCCATAGCTTACTTCCATTGGTGAATCTAAATGAAAGCAATCTAATAATCCTATTTCATCTAGTAAGTCCAAGAAATATTTTCTAAGTGAGAAGAATCTTAGCTCTCCTAGATCTTTCAATTTAAATTTAGACATCAATTTTTCTTTGAATACTTGAATTTCATAATTGTAATTTTCTACTATAATAATATCATCCACATATACTAGTAAGATTGTCACCTTCTTTCCCTTCCTTTTGATAAATAATGTTTACTCCATGTTGCTTTGTCTAAAACAGAAAATTTTCATAGTCATGGTGAGTTTGTTGAATCATGCACTTGGACATTGTTTTAATTCATAGATAGATTTTCGTAGCTTGCAAACTTTATCTTTTGTGCTTTGACAGTTGTGCCTGGGGGAAATTCCATGCACACTCCCTCCTGTAATTCTCAGTTCAGAAAGGCATTCTTCATGTTGAGCTACTATAGTTTCCTATTGTAGTTTGCTACTAGAGATAGTACGGTACAAATTGTATTCATTTTTATTAGGGAGTAAACATTTCATCAAAATCAATCCCCCACTTTTATTCATATCCTCTAGCTACTAGTATCACCTTGCATTTTGTTGAGGCTACTATTTACATTAAACTTTAGAGTAAACTCTCATTTGCAATTGACTAGCATTTTTTTTAACTTTACTATGTCTTCTAACTCTTCATTCACAGATTTAGCTCATTCTATAATTTGTAATGCCTCTTGTACGCTCAAAGGTGTAACAGTATTTGCTATCGAACTTGCAATCAAAGCATATGAGTTAGTAGATAAGACATAACTAATTGGATATTTTCCCTTCGCCTTCAATTCAGGTTCATAATGCCTTAACAGTTTCCCATTTGTTACTCTTTGAGACACTCTATGCATTTCAAAGTTTGTAATAATGGGTTCAATATATGCCTCATATAAGACATGCTATGGAGGGTTAGTGTTTGGTGCTTACATTAGGATTTCTATTGTGATGGCTTCATGTTCCTCAAATTTTGTTTCCACTCCACCTCCAATTATAACTTCAATATCAGTCGCAATCATATTTTTTGCTTTATTCCCTTGGTAGCCTATATAATTCATGCACATGCCTTCAAGATGTTCAAGTTGTTTAAAATTTTCTTCAACCACTCTCATCTTCCCTTTATTCATGGACTCTCCCCTTAAAGTAAAGAGTGGGTCCCATGATAGAATGGTGCCAACTCGTCAAAAGAGATGTCAAGTATGGTGTACAATTCTAGTTCAATATAGTCAAAACACCTATAGCCTTTCAAACAATCTTAATAATAACCAATGAATACATATTTCTTAGCACACAAATCAAGTTTACACCCTTTAGTATCAAACATATGTTGTACAACCAAACAACCTGGGGCTCAAGATTCAGCACATGTAGCAACATGAGAAGATATTTCAATTTCAAGAGATATATTTGGAAGTCAATGACACTTGATGGAATAGGATTTAATATATAAGTGGCAATCTTGATAGACTCCCCCCAATACAAGCAAGGTCAAATCATCCTAGACAAGGAATTGCATACAATTTCAAGAAGTTGTTGATTACGGTGTTTAGCTTGACAATTTTGTTGGGTGGGGTGTACACACATAAGGTTTGATGGTTTATGCCATGTTGCTAAGGAAATTTTCTCATTGGGGCATTCAGATACTCGATCCTATTGTGTGTTTGTAAGATACTAATATCACTTCAATATTGTATTTTCACCATTTTATGAAATTCTTGAAAAGCTTCATACACTGTACTTTTATTTTTGAATAAGGACTCCCATACCATATAAGTATATTCTACAATAAAAGTAGCAAAGTAATGAGCTTAAGAAAATGTTTAGATCTTAGTTGGTCCCCATATATTAGAATAAATTATTGTAAATGGTTCCGTACTTTTATTCAAACTTGAAGATAAGAGACTCGATGAATTGTTAGATATTCATAAATTTCACAATTGAAATTTGACATATCTAAATTGGAAAAAAAAGACTTGGCCCCAACCTTTGAAGATGTTTGAATGACGCATGTTTCAAACCCTTAACTTTGTTAATGTTTTTTGTTCAGATCGGTTCAATCAACTGCATATCCAAATTGTCAACAAAATTAAGATTGCCTTGCCTAAAACTATAGCCAAGAGTTCTCTAAGTTATAATGTCTTGAAAAACACAAAAATAGGGCCAAAAGGTCACCATATAAGATGTCGCTGTAGTAATTTGATTAATTGAAAGTAAATTATAGTCAAGAGATAATACAAAAAAGACATTTTCCAGATGCATTTAATCTAAGAGTTTACATGACCCTTGTCCTTCTATGCAATATTCAGTGCCATTTGCTATGGTGATTCAAGGCACTTAAGGAGGTAAAAGATTCACCAACTGCATAGCATAATTTGTCATATGATTTGATGCTCCTGTGTCGATAATCCAAGTCTTACTAAATCATTTAATTATGCCATATTGGCAACAAGTAGAGTTGATCATGGACCAGACCAAATTGGGTTTGGCCTTTGTTAGAGCAAGCGTTTTACCCAAGAGGGGGGGGGTGAATTGGGTGATACTAAAATTTCTTTGCAAATATGAACCTTGACGGTGAATATAAAACAGTAAAGAGTAAGGAGAAATATCACCGAGGTGTACACCAGGAGTTATACTGGTTTGGCCACAACCACTTTGACCTACGTCCAGTCTGTTAGATCTCATGTTTTGATGATAACAAAAGAATGGTTTGAAAAGGAAATGATTAATAAACAAGTTTGAACAAAGGAATAACAGGGATAAGCATCACTTGAAGTAAGCATTGGAGTAATGAAGAAAGGCCAAGAGAAAATGCTGAGAAACTTGATCAGAAGCAAGTTTTCTAAAGTATTACTCGAGGAGTTACTCGAGTAATGAGACAAAACTTGAAGTAACCAAAGGCACCTTCTAGTAACCTGCCAACGTTACTCAAGTAAGTACTCGAGTAATAGTGTAAGTTTTTCAAGTTGCTCTTGGCCTGCCAATGTTACTCGAGGAGCTACTCGAGTAACCATGTAGAAATTTTCAAGTTACTTTCGGCCTGCCAATGTTACTCGAGGAGCTACTCGAGTAACTCTGTTTCTGAAATTGTGAAGCTCTCGGCACTTTGTACTACTGCCAATGTTACTCGAGGAGCTACTCGAGTAACGCACTGAAGTAAGTGAAAACTTGAAGTTAGTACTCGATAAACTTGATCTCCTTTACACCTTATTTTCCTCGAGTCTTTACTCTAGTATGCAATTATTTAATGTTTCATTTTAAGTGAATTACTCGAGTAGGTACCCGAGTATGCAGAGTTATTTTGAAGGTAAACCTCAAGTCATTACCCGGGTAAGTCATGCACAAAAAGTACATTTACTCGAGGTGGTACCCGAGTAACCTATGCAGAAATGAGTGCATTACTTGAGTCAGTACCCGAGTAACAAGGTAAGTGCTCTCGGCCTTGAAATCCTGCCAACATTACTGGAGTAAAGCATCGACTAACCAAAAGTTTATTTGAAGGTTTACTCGAGTTGGTACCCTAGTAACACATAAAGTTGTGAGTGTATTACTCGAGTAGGTACCCGAGTAAACATACATTTCCAAAGGTTTGAAAATTGGTTATTCCATGCACTACCCGAGTAATCTTATATGTGTTTGTTGACTTGCAGTTGATCAAAGATTTCCCGATGATACTCGAGTAAGTACTCGAGTAAACTTCAAGGAATACTCGAGTAGCTACTCGAGTAAGCAAACCCAGAAATTCAGAAATCATTCCAAGGTTCATTATTTTGTTTCCTATAAGATTAACCTTTCATTGTATTAGTATTCTTAGCTTATTTACAGATAAACAATGAAGGGATTATACCAAATATGGAAAGTCAAAAGCAACGTTCAAATATCACCCATCGCCACCTACCACAAACGGATGTTTTTCAAAAACTGGAAAAGTCAATAATGGCTACGCACGCTCCAACGGACATGAAGAAAAACGTTCCAACAATCATTACCAATGTATCTATAAATGTGGGAACATCCAAATAGAGAATGGGCAACAAGAACATACACAAACGTATCATCAAGTTCATTGCTCTGTTTTCACGTTGTAATTATATTTCTATGCTTCAGTGATTCTCATTTACTCTGTAAGAGAGATATTTCATTCAAACTCAATATTTGTTATTGAGATAACTTGAGGTTGTGGAACCTTGAGTTGGGATTGGATTACAACTTGTAAGGGGGAGCGAGTGTCCAGGCGAAGGAACTTGCTTGTACTGAGGTGCCAAGAACCCACTAAATCTTGGAAATTATAGTGAAACTCTCAGAGAAGCTCTGAGGACTGGACGTAGGTCAAAGTAGTTGTGGCCGAACCAGTATAACTCTCGGTGTACACTTCGGTGATATTTCTCCTTACTCCTTACTGTTTTAATTTCATCGTCAAGTTTTATATTTCCGAAGAAATTTTAGTATCACCCAATTCACCCCCCTCTTGGGTGAAACGCTTGCTCTAACACAGTCCTCAGATCTTCTCTGAGAGTTTCACTATAACTTCCAAGATTCAGTGGGTTCTTGGCACCTCAGTACAAGCAAGTTCCTTTGCCTGGACACTCGCTCCCCCTTACAAGTTGTAATCCAATCCCAACTCAAGGTTCCACAACCTTAAGTTACCTCAATAACAAATATTGAGTTTTAATGAAATATCTCTCTCTCAGAGTAAATAAGAATCACTGAAGTACAGAATTACAAGTGTGTGTAAAATAGAGTAATGAACTTGATAATACGTTCATGGGTGTGATCTTGTTCTACTTCTCTGTTTGGATGTTCCTATATATATAGGTGTGTGGGTAATGACCGTTGGAACATTTTCTTCTCGTCCATTAGAGTGTACACAGCCACTATTGACTTTTCCATTATTTGAAAAATATCTGTTTGCGGTAGGTGGTGGTAAGTAGCGTTTGAACGTTGCATTTGACTTTCCTTATTTGGTAAGATCTCTTCATTGTTTATCTGTGGATATGCTAAGAATACTAATACAATGAAAGGTTAATCACACAGGTAATAAATCAATAAATGTTGGAATGATTTCTTAAATTTTGAACTTGCATACTCGAGTAGTTACTTGAAGTAAAGTGTGAGAAAAGCATTTCATGTTATTCGAGTATTACCTTCAGGTTTTACTTACTACAGTGAGTTACTCGGGTAGCTCCTCGAGTAACATTGGCAGGATAGAAAATGCCGAGAGCAACATATTTCTTGAAACAGGGGACTCGAGTACATACTCGAGTATCATTGGCAGGCCGAGAGTAACTGGAAGTCTTTGACATGGTTACTGTAATATACCAAATTTTGCAATACTAAAAACGTGTAAATATGGAAATAGTAGAATAAAATAAATATTGGTATTTACAATTAAAGGTAGAGTTACTTTTGGAATTCCCAGATATCCATTGTGTCATTTACAGAAATCGAGAAGTCAATATTATAAAAATACAAGTGTTAGAAGTCGGAGCAAAATTCGTCAGTGGCGCAGGGTTCAGGGGCGTCAGTTGCGAGATCGGATGAATTCGGGCATTTCGTGATGTGCCTCGATATGTGTGCCATGGTCCCACATGGGTCCCACATGGAATTCCGGGTAATGCACCGATGGAGCAACTTTATTAAAAAGAACTTCAGTAAAGTATGTAATGACAGCTCATTATGACTCATGATGACACATCTTTCGTGTTGGCCAAATAAGGAAATGACAAGTGTCCCGAAATTATTACAAAGTAAAAACATGTTTTTGTGTTGACCAAATAAGGGGGTGACATGTGTCCCTCATCATTACACATCATTACACCCACTTTAAGCCTTTCGTGTTGACATCTCCGAAGTACGCCACCTAGCGTCTGAGTCCGGGGAATTCACCGGTCTCCAGCCGGGTCGCTTACTTTACGGGTCGAGCACTGAACCCAGGAGTCTGGGGAAATTGTCAGGCCTTCCCTTCCCCTGACCATTTATGACCCACCGAAGAAAGAGAAAAGTGGAAGACCAATGGTTGCATGACACGTGGCATTCTTAAGCCTTAAACTTGTGACACGTGGCAAGATGAGATGAGATCATTTTAAGTGATTAAATCACAACCATCCATGCCTAATTAAATGGCAAAATTTCGTGCAACCATGGAAAGAGAAAGGGAAATCAGATTTCTTAAGCTTAAGAACACAAGAAGAGAGAAGGAGGAGTGAATAGTGAGTTTTCTTGACTACCGGAGCCGATTTCAACCCTGAATCACCGTTATTGTCCGTTAAGTCCTTCAGGAAACTTCCTCTACTCACTATAAGCTTCAATTCTATGGTCTTAGATTTCTCATCTGAGGTGTTTTGTGCCAATTAGTCTACCAAAGTGCCGCCGGAATACCGAACCACTTGTAGAAACACGAAGAGGTAAGCATAGGCTTTCTTTTGAACCGAATACTTTGTAATTTCATTGAGTTTTTCTTAGCTCTTCAACCACCCATGTATTTCATTCAAGGGGTGTTTTTGAAGAAGGAAGATGTTTTAATCATATATATAAGGTGATATATGATGTTTGGAGAAGTATTAGACTTGTTGGTAGTTAAAATCACAAAGTGGAATTTTTGTTGTTTTGGGAGGCAGATTTCGGTTGGGGGCTAAATCTGGTAGAAATAATTTGATTTTGGTATTTTTGAGCTTTCCATTGGATTCTACACGAAAAATTGTGTGGGAATAGGCTCTGGTTATAATTTTTGATAGACTGGTTTAAAGAATCAAAAATTGGAAATTAAGTCTACTTGTGCAACAAAGTTGCCAGTGTGCGTTTTTGTCTGGTAGTTTTGTTGTGGCGAAACTTTCACTGTCCAAACTTCATCAGTTGTTTATGAGATTTTCCAGAATTAAAGTACACTTATAGACCTTTAATTTGATAGGTATTATGAAGGATTTCAATAAGTATACTAGGAGTTATGAATTTTTGAAGTAGACCATTAAAACTGGTCAGATTTTCTGGCAGCAGGGAGAAAAAGAAAAACTGGGAAGTGTGCGCGGTCTTTCAGCTACTGAAAGTATTTTTCCCTTAAAATAGACTTAATAAGGGTTATATAGAATTTTGGATCACCTCAATTCGATTTTTCTAGAATTAGTTATGATTTTTCAAAGTTCAGTGAAAAATCTGCCAGCTTTTGGTAATTGTGCGAAAATTCAAAGCGAAGAGTTTTTGTAATAAAATTGGACATTTAAGAGTTAAGTTAAGCATTTGGAGTAGCTTGAGCTCATTAGCTTCATTTTGGGCCTAATGTAGTGACCCTAATGGTAACCAACATAAGAGAATAATTTATGAAGAGTTGGATTAAGAAAAACTCATTACCCGTAAATTATAATTTATAGGACTTAACACTTGCCCAGGACGTTCAAAGCACGTCAATCAAGATCAAGATTTGGAAAAATTGTCAGGTAGTAACTTATCCCTCACATACTATGTGATATGTTATATGCATGTTTGTACCATTGTGAATTTAAAACATTCAGATGAGAAGGGCTAAGGCCCAGTAGAATTTCCCAGCGCTGTGGTAAGGGACGGTTGTCCTTGAATTGGTAACTTTATGCTTTCTGCATATTGTGAATTTATCTCTGAATGTTGAATATGTTGATTGTACTGTAACTTTGGTTGACATGGCATGATATATGTGCATTTTATATGAGTGATATCTGTAACCCCCTCCGTAATTATATCTGAAATACGCGATTAAAATGAAATAGAGACCAATAATAATCAAATAACATTTACTAACCCATCACATGACGGGGTTTTCGCGAATACTTTTTGAAATCATTTATAAACATGGTCTCATATTCACATTTCGAATACAATTACTACGCGAAGATAAATCACATTCATATAAATATCAGAGTGCACAACTTAATCATCCCGGCAATCCCAGGTACATACCTTCGCTAAAGATACACAGGGTACAATTGCCCATTACAATTCTTCAAATGGGGATTACACAATCTTATCTCGAAAGAGTCATAGCCGCTCCCTCCACGAGCCACTTGCCCTGTCTAAATTGTTGGTAGGGGAGAGTGAGATTCGAGAGAATCTCAGTAGGGAAACATTATCAATATGCAGGCAAGATAAGTGTTTAATGCATGACATGCTTGCATCACATAACTCATGCACACATACAATGACAAATCTATAAGCTCAATGCTTCGAACGATACACATATGGCCATAGCATATATTGAAACATAGCTTCAAATCATTCATACATGTTCCACATAATCAAGCAAAGCAATAACATGCATCAACACATTAATACAGTTATCAGAGCATGCAGGAGAGATAAGTTCCCTACCTCCAGTCTTTTCTCCTCGATTTGCGTGCTAGCAACTCGGGGCTTCACATTCGATCCTACAATGTCAAATGTACTATTTAGACACTTCCATAGTGTTTCTGGGGGTTATATGAGGCTATATTGAAAAATTACTAAAATACCCCTGGGGCCCGGCCCGGCCCCGCCTTACCCGGTCCGGCTGTACTTTTCTTAAAATTTTGACATGGGCTATTATGACATATTTTAGCCCAAGGAATCCATTTCCGAACTCAGAATTATCAAATTCAATGTCAATTACAAAATTACCCTTGACAGCCCCACTTTAAGGGTTTCAGGGGCGTTTTCGTAATTATGCTTTTTCGGCCTTTTCCGAAAAAGTGACCAACTGTATCCCAACCTAATTTTCGCTCCTGAACTCAATGGAATCATCAAATCATTGAAAATCCATCTCTAACCCCTCCAAACCAGGCTTGGCCGAAATTCTCAATTCCCCGGGAAAAATTGGGGTTTTTCGGTTCCGGCTCCGTAAACGCGTTCCTTTCTACTCCTAACCACTTTATTGACTATTCCATTAGGTTAGAACTACCATTTAGTATCAAATTGGGCAGCATAACAGCCCCACAAACCCATTTTCCATTTTTAGAACCAAAGACAATCCGGCGAAATTTCACCGATTAAATTGTCTATAACAGCCAGAATAGTCAATATGCAAGAGTTTGGAAGTTACCTCAAACTCCCACTAGCTTTTCCTTCTTGTGGCTGAAAACCCTAACTTCAAAACACCAAAAGAGGAGCTTCCAAACCTTAAAGAACATAAAGGAGTAGCTTAGGATCGGAGTTATACGCGTTAGGAGCTAGATCGTCGGAGAAATCGACTTACCTTGCGAGATTTCTCCTTCCTTCTCTCTATTTTTCTCTCAACTCCTCTCTCCATATTCAGCTGTGCAGCACATCGGAAATGAGGGCTGAAGATGATGTGAAGATGTTTTAATTCCATGCTTATGTCATCTTGCCTTTTGATGATGTCATAATTCCCAAAATTGGCATTTTCGGATTTTCTGGCAGATTTTCTGCCCAATCTTTGAAAAATCATAACTAATTCTAGAAAAATCGAAATGAGGTGATCCCAAAGCCAAATGAAAGATATTTAAGTCCTCTTCATAGGAAAAATATTGGTCATTACTAAAAATCACCACACAATTCCAGAATTACATAAAACTCATCACTGCCCCAAAACAGAGTTCAGTTTCCATCCCAAACTTTGGACAGTCATATCTCCTAGTTCACAAAACGAAATGGCACAAATTATATGTCCATTTCGAAGCTTGAGATGTGAGCTATAAGACTGGAAAGTTTCATAATTTTATGACATCATTTGCCTAGTACAAACGTCCACACGAGAAGACTGCCCAGACAGAATTCACACTGGACAGCATTTCCAGTTTTGTAACCAATGTGTCCAATCCAATTTAAATCAATTCCAATGATTAAATACCACAACATGACACCATTTCCATCACAATACCCCATTCAATTCTTCCCTCTATTCTAAGTCAATTTGGATGTTAATCCACAATTGAACTCAAATACAGGGTTCATTAATCACTAACCACGTCCACTTTTATAGTCATTAACCCCTAATCACAATTTTGGATCTTGCCAAACCGGGGCTTAGCAATCCACTAATCTCAGGCTTATTCTCTAGCCTCGAGTCTCAAAATTCGGGGTATTACATTTCTCCCCCCGTTCAATAAATTTCGTCCTCGAAATTTGACGAACCACTTAATCCACAAACTACTGATGCTTTTTCACGACAGCTTCCGTTTCACAATTCATTTCACATTGGATGGTCCCTTCTAGACCACGCAGAGAACCGGTGCACCACAAAATCTGATTCTAGGAAGAATCTTAAACAAACTAATGTGTCATGCACGGTTGCTCATACAAATACTCGGGATTCTCATAATCACCATACAATTTTGCTATCACCCCTTACTAGTAATAGCGCCATATCTTCGGCACGAAGACAAATGCAACATCGTTGCCATAAAACTACAATCGGCCCATTTCACGATTGCCACACAAACCCAATCACCATACATTTTGCCAAACAGATGCAATCGCTTCCACATACGATTGCCACAAAACCATCATAACATAACCAAAATCGTCGCAAGTTCCCCAATTCATGAGTGGCTAATGCATCTCAATATCCGGAGGCTCTTAACTCATGAGCCATATCATAAGATCTTGGCAATTGAGCAGCACAGGCTACCACTCTGCCTAACTCAAACTAGTTACCCCTTCTGGGAGTAACCCCAAAACACCACAACCTCAATACATCAAACGACGGCCTTAGCTGTATACACAACCTCTTCCGCTGTATTCACATCCACAGCCTTTCCCTCACCCGTACACCCACCAGTGACTCCGCTAGTGGTAACTGGGACTTTTGGGTCTCACAACACAATATTACTTCACCGTATCAACTTTCACGGTGTCACCCTCACCCGTACACCCACCAGTGACTCCGCTAGTGGTAACCAGGACTTTTGGGTATCAACACAATATTACTTCTGTATCAACTTCATGGTGTCGCCCTCACCCGTACACCCACCAGTGACTCCGCTAGTGGTAACCGGGACTTTTGGGTATCAACACAATGTCACATCATCTGGTCACTCCGGAATCTCAATTTCTTCTATCCAAGCGCCTTTTATTGTCACACCCCCCTTAATGGGTGCCCACGCTTCCGCTGCGTGGCTGGCTCCCACATCACACTAGTCCGATGAATGCCCGTGGGTTACCGGACTCACAATTTTATTGTCACACCCCTTCAGAGTGCCCACCCCCCAGTCAACTACGTACCAGGGCTTCGATGGCCGTCCCCTGACCGGGACTGGCAGGCAGCTAGGTTACTCACCTTTCACCCAGGACTCACAAGAAAATCCACTTCCTTATCAAACGTACATTGCAGACTCTAATTTTACACACCGCCTTTTGGCCTCAGGTCAACACCAGTGCAACCAATGTGGTGGCTAGCCAGGCTGGCCATGCCGAGGTAATTGCCCTCACAAACAAGAATCCCAGACATGTAGTCGAATTCGCCATCAGCTAAACTAGCTTTGCTCTGCTATGACACACCTCAATCCCAGCTTGTTCACAATTATCACAGATTCACAATCACACTCCACCCTCATCCCCTTTTATCGCCGGGAAGACACACAGTCTTTACCCGAACCGTTGCTAGCGACTCAGGGACTATTGGCGTGGCAGTGCATATACATGCCTCACGGCTTACAAATAGTCAATCCCCCATAATCTACCGCCCCAGCGGAATGGTCCTCCACCATAGTAATCACCCCATGCGGCCGCAGGTGAGAGACTCACAATGCACAATTGCAATAAGCTGGAACCAGGCATTTTAATAATTCCACCCACCACAAATTCTTTTCACCAAACTAGGATCCTTCAAGACCCCTTTTTCACAAAATAATATGGACTTCGAAGTTTTACCTCCCGAAGCCATGATTAACACATCATTCTCTCGGTAACCTCGAGCTTCTGCTCAACACAATTCCCAAACATATCACATTCTCACGCTTCTGCTGCACACTCTGAGGTCAATCTCCTCATCTGTGCTTTAACAATGTCAAGTTGATTTAACAGAAGTCCCATAGGAATCTCCCAGCACAACTGATAACATTCACAACATATATTCATCTGCTTCAGACCTTGGCCCGATTCAACTTGAATAATTCAAAGCCACAACCAGCACTTCGTTGAGATCCCATACTCCCAACGTTCCCAGAGCTCTATTCTATGATTCAACGTCATGGCGAGTGCACATTAGGGTTTGTCGTCACAGCGGCTGTCACAAATTTTTTTTATATTGTCACACCCCTTCAGAGTGCCCACCCCCCTGATCAACTACGTACCAGGGCTCCGCTGGCCGGCCCTTACACTGAGCCTGGCAGGCAGCTGGGTTACTCACATTTCACCCAGGACTCACATATTCCCCGTATCACCACCGCCCCGAAGGCACGGTTCTCCCACTGTGTGCCATACACACCCCCAGTGGGCCGTAGGTAATAAAAACACAAATAGCCGCTCCGATCAGACGTCGCCGTAGGTAGCCCTCTCCGATCAGAACTCCCCGTAGGTTGCCTTCTCCACTTCGAATCCTCGTAGATAACTCTTTCAAATTCAAATTCTCCACAGAATCACTTTTCCCTGTGCCAGATTAATACTAGCAACCTCAGGATACCTGATACACATTTCAATGCCAACCTAGTACCACATCTTGGTACCACAGACCATATAGGTCATATCAACCTCCTTAGGACCAGCTTGACTATTGAGTCTGATCCTTGGATCATAATTCATCTTTCAAACCTTCAACCTCAGTTGAACCGAGAAATCACTTCCCTCATTTCCATGGAGCATCACAACTCCAACACAAATCCAAATATCATGCCAGCCTAGGGCACACCGGTCCCCTAGGTCTTAAGGCCTTTAAACATACAAGCTCAGTATGACATCACTACATGTAACATCATACCACCTTAGGTTTCTCACCCAATATCTAGGTTGGAGCCATGATCAACCTAGAACCTCAATATCACACATCTAGGAAATCATTTTCCTTAGTTCTCTAATCAGATGATGGGTCTGATTACTTCCACCTCTGAATCTACACATCTATTTCTCAGGCAAACCATTATATCTTTCGATTCCACAATGATTCACCACTCCCCGATAATCAAATAATGTATACACAGTCCACAAATCACATATATCCACAACCAGCAGGGACCATAATGTGTATACCACAACAAACAAAGCCATTCTCTATGACTTAAGGCAGCAACTACTGCTATTATCCTAGCAAATCCTTTACTTGCCAGGAACGGCAGCTCTGATACCAAAAATGTAACCCCCTCCGTAATTATATCCGAAATACGTGATTAAAATGAAATAGAGACCAATAATAATCAAATAGCATTTACTAACCCATCACATGACGGGGTTTTCGTGAATACTTTTTGAAATCATTTATAAACATGGTCTCATATTCACATTTCGAATACAATTACTACGCGAAGATAAATCACATTCATATAAATATCAGAGTGCACAACTTAATCATCCCGGCAATCCCGGGTACATACCTTCGCTAAAGATACACAGGGTACAATTGCCCATTACAATTCTTCAAATGGGGATTACACAATCTTATCTCGAAAGAGTCATAGCCGCTCCCTCCACAAGCCACTTGCCCTGTCTAAATTGTTGGTAGGGGAGAGTGAGATTCGAGAGAATCTCAGTAGGGAAACATTATCAATATGCAGGCAAGATAAGTGTTTAATGCATGACATGCTTGCATCACATAACTCATGCACACATACAATGACAAATCTATAAGCTCAATGCTTCGAACGATACACATATGGCCATAGCATATATTGAAACATAGCTTCAAATCATTCATACATGTTCCACATAATCAAGCAAAGCAATAACATGCATCAACACATTAATACAGTTATCAGAGCATGCAGGAGAGATAAGTTCCCTACCTCCAGTCTTTTCTCCTCGATTTGCATGCTAGCAACTCGGGGCTTCACATTCGATCCTACAATGTCAAATGTACTATTTAGACACTTCCATAGTGTTTCTGGGGGTTATATGAGGCTATATTGAAAAATTACTAAAATACCCCCGGGACCCGGCCCGGCCCCGCCGTACCCAGTCCGGCTGTACTTTTCTTAAAATTTTGACATGGGCTATTCTGACATATTTTCGCCCAAGGAATCCATTTCCGGACTCAGAATTATCAAATTCAATGTCAATTACAAAATTACCCTTGACAGCCCCACTTTAAGGGTTTCAGGGGCGTTTTCGTAATTATGCTTTTTCGGCCTTTTCCGAAAAAATGACCAACTGTAACCCCACCTAATTTTTGCTCCTGAACTCAATGGAATCATCAAATCATTGAAAATCCATCTCTAACCCCTCCAAACCAGGCTTGGCCGAAATTTGCAATTCCACGGGAAAAATTGGGGTTTTTCGGTTCCGGCTCCGTAAACGCGTTCCTTTCTACTCCTAACCACTTTATTGACTATTCCATTAGGTTAGAACTACCATTTAGTATCAAATTGGGCAGCATAACAGCCCCACAAACCCATTTTCCATTTTTAGAACCAAAGACAATCCGGCGAAATTTCACCGATTAAATTGTCTATAACAGCCAGAATAGTCAATATGCAAGAGTTTGGAAGTTACCTCAAGCTCCCACTAGCTTTTCCTTCTTGTGGCTGAAAACCCTAACTTCCAAACACCAAAAGAGGAGCTTCCAAACCTTAAAGAACATAAAGGAGTAGCTTAGGATCGGAGTTATACGCGTTAGGAGCTAGATCGTCGGAGAAATCGACTTACCTTGCGAGATTTCTCCTTCCTTCTCTCTATTTTTCTCTCAACTCCTCTCTCCATATTCAGCTGTGCAGCACGTCGGAAATGAGGGCTGAAGATGATGTGAAGATGTTTTAATTCCATGCTTATGTCATCTTGCCTTTTGATGATGTCATAATTCCCAAAATTGGCATTTTCGGATTTTCTGGCAGATTTTCTGCCCAATCTTTGAAAAATCATAACTAATTCTAGAAAAATCGAAATGAGGTGATCCCAAAGCCAAATGAAAGATATTTAAGTCCTATTCATAGGAAAAATATTGGTCATTACTAAAAATCACCACACAATTCCAGAATTACATAAAACTCATCACTGCCCCAAAACAGAGTTCAGTTTCCATCCCAAACTTTGGACAGTCATATCTCCTAGTTCACAAAACGAAATGGCACAAATTATATGTCCATTTCGAAGCTTGAGATGTGAGATATAAGACTGGAAAGGTTCATAATTTTATGACATCATTTGCCTAGTACAAAAGTCCACACGAGAAGACTGCCCAGACAGATTTCACACTGGACAACATTTCCAGTTTTGCAACCAATGTGTCCAATCCAATTTAAATCAATTCCAATGATTAAATACCACAACATGACACCATTTCCATCACAATACCCCATTCAATTCTTCCCTCTATTCTAAGTCAATTTGGATGTTAATCCACAATTGAACTCAAATACAGGGTTCATTAATCACTAACCACGTCCACTTTTGTAGTCATTAACCCCTAATCACAATTTTTGATCTTGCTAAACCGGGGCTTAGCAATCCACTAATCTCAGGCTTATTCTCTAGCCTCGAGTCTCAAAATTCGGGGTATTACAATATCTGTTACTACTGAGATTCATTGAATCTCACCCTATTTTTCCAAAACAAATTTTCAGCTCGGGCAAATAGTTCCTCAGGCAAGAAGGTAAACACGGGCAAATGAAGCAAAGGACTTAGAATTTAGTTTTTTGTTAGTTTTCTATTTTGGGATTGTATGTAATTTGTATTTAAGTGTGGTCAGTCTCGTACTGACATGTATGTAAGCGCCTGTATATAAGCGAACGCGCGACGACATTCGTACCAGTAGTGGACAGCCGTCCACCTAGGGCCGTTAATTAAACATAGTAGCTTGGGTTTCAGCAAAGAACTTATTAGTAAACACTCTGATATGAAGAAATGAACCTAAAACGGATGGCTTAAAATAAATCATATGAGACCCAATCTGAAAATGATTTTTGAAAACCCATTCAAGTACAGCTCCACACTGCTTGAAATTGGGACTTCCGCTATTTACAAAAGATTACTGGTCTCCTTTTTAAAGATATTACTACACTTATGCCATCTATATGCTTTCAAAACACGGGTGTTACAGTTACTCGAGTACTTACTCTAGTAACATTGGCAGGCTGAGAGCAACTCCAAGTGATTTACTGGTTACTCGAGTAGCTACTCGAGTAACGTTGGTAGGCCGAGAGCAACTGCAAGTCATTTACCTTATTACTCGAGTGCTTACTTGAGTAACGTTGGCAGGTTACTTGAAGGTCGACTCTGGTTACTTCAAGTTTCTATCCATTACTCGAGTATCCCTTTAGAAAACTTGCCAGCAATGAAGTTTCTCAGCTTTTTCTCTTGGCCTTTCTTCATTCCTCCAATGCTTACTTCAAGTGATGATTTTGCCCTGTTATTAATTTGTTCAAACTTATTTGTTTATCATATCTTTTTCATACAATCCTTTGTTATCATCAAAACATGAGAGATCTAACAGCCTTGACCCAAGGTTTGGTCTGTATATTAACTCAGGCTGAACAAGACAGCCCAAGGTTCAGTCTGGTCCAGCAACAACCTGAGCTCGGGCTAGACTAGACCAGTCCAATGGATTGCCTAGACAGCCCAGTTCCTGTTGGGTATTTTTTTCCTAAATTTTTTTTAATTCTCTTTCATAATTTGAGCCTATTAAAACCATAACTACATAATAATGTTTTATATTCTACTCAAAGTAATGAGTAATCGATTTACACAATTAAATTAATTCATAACTACATTCCAAATATTCCAAATCTAATGAGCTTTATACATGTTATCAGAGAACATAGTTCAAACTAAGTCACTAAATTTGAACGCAGTAAAGAAGAGAGTCCGACGAAGACTATAAGCAGAGAATAGAGTTCGACCAAAAATTTAGAGATTCCTGAAATTTAGAAAGAAAATTGACGTAGATGGAAAGTAGAGAACATAGTTAGACTGAGCCCGACGTTTAACGTAAGCAGAGATCAGAGTTCGACTAAGTTCAATGGAGAGCAGCAACAGATCTAAGCAGAGAGGAGAGGTGATGATGGAGACTGGAGATCTAAGCCTGACGGAGACTAGAAATGCTCTATAGAGACCAAAGACTCCCGACGGAGACTGGACATGCAAGATAGCGAGAGACATGAGTGATTTTAGTGCTAGATCTAGGGTTCCACTTCCAGTCTTCCACGTTCCACTTCCACTATTTGAAACTGCAATTATGATTTCGCTAAGAGCTGAGATGCTGACTTAAAGAGTGAAGGCGCTGGGTGGCTGTGGCAATAGATTTGGGTTGGTCTAGGTGTGTTTTTGGCCAAAAACTAAGTGTGTCCATTGTCCAAAGAGGATTGAAAAAATAAACAAACTACTCGGGCCAAACTAGACCAATCTAATGGGTCTGAGACCTTGGTTTGAAGTCCAGTCTAGCCTAATAAGACCAGTCAGGTCTGGTTTGTCATGACAAGCTTTGGGCCTTTTTCTTTAATTAGATCTGGTCGGATTAGACCGGACCACTTGGACTACTGATGTAATACCCCGAATTTTGAGACTCGAGGCTAGAGAATAAGCTTGAGATTAGTGGATTGCTAAGCCCCAGTTTAGCAAGATCCCAAATTATGATTAAGGGTTAATGACTCCAAAAGTGGATGTGGTTAGTGATAAATAACCCTTTTGGAGAATATGATGTGATTTGGCACTCGAATATGATTCGTGTGTGTTGTGAACAGTGCCGAAACCCTGTATTTGAGTTCAATTGTGGATTAACATCCAAATTGACTTAGAATAGAGGGAAGAATTGAATGGGGTATTATGTTGGAAATGGTGTCATAGTGTGTTTTGATGTCATTGAAATTGGTTTGGAACTTTGGAATGGAAATGTTGCAATGTTAGGTTTTGAAATGTGAATTGTGTTGACATTTTGAGATTGTTGTGAAAACATGTCAATGAGATGTGAATTTGATTGATTTGGTGTTTCCAATGGATTCCTTGTGGAAATTTATGTGGGAATGATGTTTGGTATGAAAATGGAACCATTGGAAGCAAAGATGCAAAATCTGAAATTCTGTCTAGTGAAACTCTATTCTGGGCAGTCAGTTTGTGTGAACGTTTTCAATGACCAAATGGTCTCTAAAAAATCGGAAACTTTTCAGTCTTAAATTTCACATCCCAAGCTTCAAAATGGACATATAATTTGTACCATTTCAATTTGGGAACTGGGAGATATGTCTGTCCAACGTTTGGGATCAAAACCGTACTCTGTTTTGGAGCAGTGTTGAGTTTTGTGTAATTCTGTATTTTTGTGGTGATTTCTAGTAATGGTCCATATTTTTCCTATAAAGAGGACTTAAATACCTTTCATTTGGCTTTGGAATCACCTCATTTAGAGGTTTCTAGAATTAGTTATAATTTTTCAAAGTTTGGGCAGAAAATCTGCCAGAAAATCCGAAAATGGGAATTATGACATCATCTCAATAAAATATGACATCAGCATGGAATTAAATATTTTCTCATCTTCTTCAGCTCTCATTTTCTGTCGTGCTAAACCAGCTGAAACTAGTGAGAGAAAGTTGAGAGCTCTTAGAGAGAGAAAGAGGAGAAATCTCGAAGGTAAGCCGATTTCTCCGACGATCTAGCTCCTAACGCGTATAACCTTGCTTCTAAGCTTCTCTTTCATGTTCTTTAAGGTGTTGGAAGCTCAATTTTCATGATTTAAAAGGGGCTAGGGTTCAGCCATATTGAGTAAAAGCCAGAGGGAGCTTGAGGTAACTTCCGAAACTTCAATATTTGATTGTTCTGGCTGCTGTGGTTGATTTAATCGGTGAAATTTCACCGGATTGTCTTTGTTTGTAAATTTGGAAAGTGGGTTGGCCTAGGTGTTATACTGCCCAAATTGATACTAAATGGTAGTTCTAACCCAATGTAATGGTCAATAAAGTGGTTAGGAGTAGAAAGGAACGAGTTTACGGAGCCGAAACCGAAAAACCCCAATTTTTCTTGGGGAATTGAGAATTTTGGCCAAGCCTAGTTTGGAGGGGTTAGAGATGGATTTTCAATGATTTGATGATTCCATTGAGTTCAGGAACAAAAATTAGGTGGGGTTATAGTTGGTCACTTTTTCGGAAAAAGCTGAAAAAGCATAATTATGAAAACGCCCCTGAAACCCTTAAAGTGGGGCTGCCAAGGGTAAATTTGTAAATTGACATTGAATTTGATAATTTCGAGTTGGGAAATGGATTCCTTGGGCGAAAATATGAAAGAATAGCCCATGTCGAAGTTTCAAGAAAAGTACAGCCGGACCGGGTACGGCCAGGCCAGGCTGGGTCCCCGGGAGTATTTTAGTAAATTTTCAATATAGCCTCATATAACCCCCAAAAACACTATGGAAGTGTCTAAATAGTACATTTGACATTGTAGGATCGAATGTGAAGCCCCAAGTTGCTGGCACGCAAATCGAGGAGAAAAGACTGGAGGTAGGGGACTTACTTTACTTGCATGTATTTGATATCTTTACTTGTGTAGAGATGTATGTGATTGCTTTACTTGATTGTGTAGAGCATATTTGAATAAATGAAGCTCTATTTTTGTTTTGCTGTGGCCATAGTTTTGTTACATGAAACATTGAGCATGCAAAAATGTCATTATGAGGCATGCATCTAGATAAAGCTAACATGTCATACACATAGCATCTATCATGCATGCATTATGGTATATTTTTCCTACTGAGATTCTCTCGAATCTCACCCTTCCCTACCAACAATTTAGACATGGCAAGTGGCTCATGGAGGGAGCGGCTAGGACTCCTTCGAGATGAGAGTTGGTAGTTGGTTATCAATGAGTTGTGAAGACTGTATATGATTTGGTTGAATATATGGTTATGAATTTGAGATGAGATTGTGTAATCCCCATTTGAAGAATTGTAATTGGCAATTGTGCCCTATGTATCTTTAGCGAAGGTATGTACCCGGGATTGCTGGGATGATTATATTGTGCACTCTGATATTTATAAGAATGTGATTTATCTTTGCGTAGTAATTGTATTCGAAATGTGAATATGAGACCAAGTTAATTAGATTTTAAAAGGTATTTTTGAAAACCATATCTCAAGGATGGGATTTTAAATGAGTTTTGATTATTATTGGTCTCTATTTCATTTTAATCTCGCATTTCGGATATAATTACGGAGGGAGTTACAACTGAACTATTTGCTCATCCCTAGCAGCAAGTGTCATAAGGCATGTTTAAGATACACATTCGCTTCAGGAAGATAAGAGTAGTATGGAAAAATGCAATGTTGTATTATTCAAGATGAATACACACACTCACACACAATCTATATATATATTGTGTCATACATATAATTTGGTGCTCTTATATCGTATGATGCCATATTGGCGGCAAGTGTGGCAAGCTGGGTACGTTTGAGATACATTTTCCCTTTAGGAAGACAAATGTAGGATGGATAAATGCAATAGTGTATTATTCTAGATGAATAAACACACTCACACGATGCATGCATGCATGCATGCATGCATACATACATACATACATACATACATACATACATACATACATACATACATACATATGTGCGTACGTACGTGCGTGCATACATACGTTCACACACACACACATACACACACACACACACCAAATCTGTATCCCAACCCTCTAATATCTCTAAAAATATAAAAATATGTTTTATATCCTATCATATAAGATTGCTTACTAAATAATATCAAAATATTATAATATAATCTTAACTAAATATTATATCTTTTGTTGCTAATAAGTTGGCTTATAATCCATGAGGATGTCAATTCAAATCCCACTATCAATGTGAGGACCTTGTTTGTGGGTGATATTTTCTTAGAACTTAAAGGCATGCCCTAGCCTTGGTAAGTCCCTTAGACTTGACTTATATGAACTTGTTCTGATTAAAAAAATATAGAAACTGTTTATATATAGGATTAAATGTCACTTTAATTAGTTATGTTCCTAAAAATTCAAATCACTTTGGCATCTAAAATATAGACGTGTAAGCACTTTTAAGAATTATACATATCATGGTTATGTCATGTACAAAAGCTGTAGAGATGGAAGGTTATAAATAATCACATTAATATTGTATGATTGAAAAATCCCAATTTTGATTATATAATTTTATATTTTATTTGGGATTTTTTCATAATAATTGAGCTTAAAATGTCTCTTTTGTAATTAACTGCGATTAAAGTAGTGTATATGAAATTAAGGTTGAAAAATGGTAAAAATGTCATATATTTTATGAATTACAAATATTAGGTATTACATTTTGGGTTTATTTTATTTGCAGATCAATTTGGTGAAAATTTTAGAAAAGAACCAAGGATTTGTGGAAAATACAAATTGATGAAGGAAGGAATCAGGAATATTTCAGTCAAAAAGGCCCATAAATTTCGCTAATTATGGTTGGACCCACAAAGGTTTCTAATTTTTCATTTCATTCCATCACTAAACTTTCAATTTTTCTATTTTAGTCCCGTGGTCAAAATGCACATTTTGACTAAGGGTTTAAGGCAGCAATTGAATTCGGACAGAAAAGAAGCTGAAAGCAACAAGGAGCTTCATTCCACAAAATTTAGAACCAGCACCGTGGGACATCTAGACTAAGTCTTCTTCATTCATCACTTCACCTTCTTCTTTCTCTCTCACCGGCGATGTCATCACCACCACAGGCCACCAGCGAGCATCATCTCCATTACCGCCACAGGATTCGAACAGAGCAAGGAGAAGAGAGTTGAGAGTCTGGGAGACGTGACCGCTGAGACCTGAAGGGACTGAGCTGGGAGAGACGGACGGGAACCATAGGAGCTTCCGCAAGCTTTAGTTCTCTTCATCACCACCAAGCTATTCACCGACGATCATCAACCACCATTTACACCTCATCTTCCATTATTTCCACCATGCTTCCTCTGACTCTCAACACTGACGTGGCTTCCTCTGTCCTGCTTTTGAATTCAAATCTAGCCCCAATGTTTAATTGAATTAGCTCTAATTGGTTATTTAATTTGTGATTTAATGGCTGGGTGTTGGTGGTCTTCAATATCTGAAATTTTAAACTTGTTTCGTGAAGTTGTTCTCATGAGTGATTAGGCAATTTTATGCTCTTGGAGATGATTTGGAGATGACTTGAGCTTACATGTGCTTTAAAGGGGAGTTTATTTTATTTATAGCTCGTTGTATTTTTTATTTCTTAAGTTTAAAAATTCATTTATATATTGAGACTATAATTTTAGTTATTTTGTTCTATGGATTGAGTTGTTGTGATTTTGGATTTGTAATGAGGATATATGCTCATCAATATATATAGTTATATGTATGTTTATCTATGATTCTATTGCTTTCTATCTATTTCATATGGTATTGTTGGATAATTTGATTAAATTAGAATTGTAGTTGAACCTAAATGCATTACTTATTTCATAATCACTCTCTAGGGGGTTTTAATAATGCTTAAATAAATGGGTTCTTGAGTTTAATCATTAGACTCAATGGTAATTGAGGTTTGGTATATTAGGAAACTTAGAGAAACTCATTACACTAAGAGGGCTTAATAGCATTTCAAGGGTAGGGATTCCTCTCTTGTGATGCTAGACTTATTGGTTAATGAGGTTTAGAATATTAGAAGCTTAGTGTATTAACTCTCCAAATATCTTGATTGAAAACCACTTCCAAGAGTATCTTCATCACTTGCATTTCTAACCCATTTTCCATTCCTCCTTATTTGAAAATCCCAAAAATATATATTTTCAATTGCATTCGATTCGTAATTTTGAAAATCAATTAATCATGTTTTAACTCTATTAATTTTGCATTGTAATTACTTAGTTTACTAGGAAATAATTTCGTAATCAGCTTCTCAAAGTAAAACGACCCGAGTTATGTGCTATATTGTATTAATTTGGTTTTATTCTTGATAACCCCGAGGAGACTAAAAGGCTATTTCAAGTGGTGTCGTTGTCGGGGAGCCAAGAAATTGGTTTCCTAGTAATTAAGTGTCAAGTACTTTTGACCGGGGTGAGCCTTAGGAATTTTACTTTTTAGTATTTTCATACTTAATCATAGTTTAGGTTGCATTTTAGTTAGTTTATGTAGTTTTGCATGTTTTTCATAGCATTTTCCTTTTCTCTTAGAAATTTTTGAAGAAATACTAATAAATATCTTGATTTTCCTGTTAGATCTCATGTTTTGATGATAACAAAAGAATGGTTTGAAAAGGAAATGTTTAATAATCAAGCTTGAACTAAGTAATGATAGGAATAAGCTTTACTTGAGGTAAGCATGGAAGTAGTGATGATTGGACAAGAGAAAATGCTGAGGAACTTGATCAGAAGCAAATCTTCTAAAGCATTACTCGAGGAGCTACTCGAGTAATGAGCCAAAACTTGAAGTAACCAAGGAAAACTTCCAATAACCTGCCACCATTACTCGAGGCGCTACTCGAGTAACCAGGTAAAATTTTAAGGTTGCTCTCGGCCTGCTAATGTTACTCGAGGAGCTACTCGAGTAACCATGTGAAAACTTCCAGTTGCCTTCAAGTTTTCCCAATGATACTCAAGGAACTACTCGAGTACCTTTGTTTCAGAAAATATGGACTTCTTGGCAGTTTGTACCACTGCTAATGTTACTCGAGGCGCTACTCGAGTAACCCTGTGAAAACTTCCAGTTGACTTCAAGTTTTCTCCATGATATTCGAGGCGCTACTCGAGTAACCGTGTATTTGAAAATGTGAAGCTCTCGACACTTTGTACCACTGCCAATGTTACTCGAGGAGCTACTCGAGTAACAGACTAAGGTAAGTGAAAACTTGAGGTTGGTACCCGATTAACCTGATCTCTCTTTGGTTCATCTTCCTCGAGTCTTTACTCTAGTATTCAAATATTTATTGTCAATTTTTAAGTGGATTCCTTGAGTATGTACCCTAGTATATGCAAATGTTTTCAAAGTAAACTTCAAGTCATTACCAGAGTAAATCATGTTCAAAAGTCTCAGTTACTTGAGGAGCTACCCGAGTAACATATGCAAAAATGAATACATTACTCGAGTAACAAGGTAATTGCTCTCGGCCTTGAAATCCTGCCAACATTACTAGAGTAGAGGATCGAGTAATCAAAACTTTTTTAAAGGATTACTCGAGGTATTACCCCAGTAAACTATGAAGTTGCAAAAGCATTACTGGAGTAACTACCCGAGTAAATAACTATTCTAAAAGGTTTGAAATTTAGTTTACTCCATGCACTACCCGAGTAATCTTGTTTCTCTTCATTGAATTTCAAAAAAAACAAAGATTTCACGATGTTACTTGAGGAGCTACTCGAGTAAACTTCAAGGGATACTCGAGGAGCTACTCGAGTAAGCATATCCAGAAATTTAGAAATCATTCAAAATTTCATTATATTGTTTCCTATATGATTAACCTTTCATTGTATTAGCATTCTTAGTATATTTACAGAGAAACAATGAAGAAATCATATCAAGAGATGAAAGTCAAAAGAAACGTTCAAATGCCAACCACCGCCAATGGATATTTTTCAAAAACTTGAAAAGTCAATAGTGGCTGCGCACTCACCAACGGACGAAAGGAAGTGTTCCAACGGTCATCATCAACATACCTATATATATGGGAACCTTCAAACAGAGAAGAACAACCAAGCACACATACGAACGTATCATTAAGTTCATTGCTCTGTTTTCACGTTGAAATTGTATTTCTATGCTTCAGTAATTATCATTTACTCTGTAAGAGAGATATTTCATTCAAACTCAATATTTGTTATTGAGATAACTTAAGGTTGTGGAACCTTGAGTTGGGATTGGATTACAACCTGTAAGGGGGAGCGAGTGTCCAGGTGTAAGGAACTTGCTTGTACTGAGGTGCCAAGAACCCACTGAATCTTGGAAGCTATAGTAAAACTCTCAGAGAAGCTCTGAGGACTGGACGTAGGTCAAAGTGGTTGTGACCGAACCAGTATAACTCCCGGTGTAGACTTCGGTGATATTTCTCCTTCCTTATTACTGTTTTAATTCTTTTGTCAAAGTTTTATATTTTCGAAAGAAATTTCAGTATCACCCAATTCACCCCCCCTCTTGGGTGAAACGCTTGATCTAACATTTGGTATCAGAGCATAGGTCTTCTTGTTAAGGTTTAACAGCCTAAGAAGGATCCAATGGCAAGCATGGGTGAAGGAATTCTTCTCGACGGAGCATCTATCACTAGACCCCCTGGTTTCAATGGAGAACACTTTTCTTTCTGGAAAGCTAAGTTCAGAGTGTTCGTGATGGCTACTGAATATGGGCTATGGGATGTAATTGAGAGTGGAAATTATCAACCTACAAAGGTTGTAGATTCTCAGAAAATTCCAAAGACGCCAGCGGAATATGATGAGAATGACAAGAAACTTATCACTCTCAATAGCAAAGCAATTCTGATGTTGCAAAGTGCTTTGAGTCAAAGTGAATATTTCAGAATTTGTACACTCCCAACAGCAAAGCAAATGTGGGAAGCTCTAGAAATAGCTCATGAGGGAACTTCAGGAATAAAGGAGAATCGAATCAACACCTTGGTCACCGAATTTGATTTACTTCGAATGAAATCAGGTGAGTCAATTTCTGAATTCGAACTTAGATATACTCATCTTGTTAATCAACTTGCAGCACTTGGAAAAGTATATGATCAAAATATCCAAGTACGAAAGATTTTGAATATTCTTTCTAAAGAATGGGAAGCAAAAGTTACTGCAATAGAAGAAGCAATGAGATCAGTTGCTTCTCTATTTGGAAGTCTTTCTGAATATGAAAGCAAACTAAAGTTCAAAAGAGAACTAGATGACATTGGCGACAAGAAAAAGAAAGGTCTAGCTCTAAAAGCGAAAGAAGAAAATCAGGATGAGGATGAAGAGTTCGACGATGACGAAATGGGTCTAATCATAAAACGATTCAGAAAGTTCTACAAGAAAGGTCAAGGATTCAAACATTTTCAGAAAGGAGGAAATAGTAGCAAAGATCATATCATTTGCTATGAATGTGGGAAACCAGGACATATCAAGTCAGAATGTCCAGATTTGAATCAAAAGAGCAAAGAAAAGAGAAAAGGTAAATTCTTCAACAAAAAGAAAGCCTTTGTATCTGCTATATGGGGTGACAGCTCCTCAGATGAAGAAAGCGATGAGGAAGAGGTAGCTAATATATGTCTTGTTGCTCAAGAAGAAACAGAAGAAGAGGTAAATGATTCTGAACCTACCTACGATGAATTACTTTCCGAATATAATGCTTTACATTCTGAATTCATCAAAGTAGTTAAAGAATTGATTGTTGTTAAAAAGAAAAACAAAGTTCTTGAAACTGAACTTAAGGAAAAGAATTGTGAAAATTGTTTAGCTTTGAAAAAGAAAAACATTGATCTCACAAAAACTCTTGAAAAATTCACACAAGGAAGTGAGATGCTAAATGTTATTTTAAAAGCCCAACGATTTGTAAATGATCGATCTGGAATTGGATATGATCCAAAATCAGATAAAAGAAAAGGAAGAAAGAAAGCAGGAGGTAAGTCATATTTGAATTATTTCCAACATTCTGTGCATACGTCAAATCCTTTTGCATTTTGTAATTACTGTAATAGAAAAGGACATCATGCATTCATAAGAAGAAAAGAACAATAGGAACCTACAAATGGGTACCTAAAGGCACATATGTTCAGAAAATCATTTATACTAACCCAAAAGGACCCAAAAAGAAGTGGGTACCTAAGACTTAGTCATTTGATTGTAGGTATGTTTTAAAGCATCCAAAAATAACAAGTGGTTCATAGGCAGTGGATGCTCTAGACATATGACCGGAAATTTCGAAAGTTTTACCACATTGCAACCTAAGGAAGGAGGAAAGGTAAAATTTGGAGGAAATCAATCCGGAAAAATAGCAGGAATTGGTGAAATCAAAAATGACAAAGGCATACAAATCAAAGATGTATATTACGTTGAAGGCTTGTGTCATAATTTGCTGAGCGTAAGTCAAAGTGCAGATAAAGACAACTGGATAATATTTGATTCAGAGGAATGTCTAATTGTCAACAAGAAAGACTTACTACTTGATAAGAAGAATATCAAGGCTAAGCTCAGAGCAAAAAGAGAAGGTAACTGCTATACCTTAGATATTAGTAGAAATGAATCTGAAAACTGTTTTCTGAGTAATGTCGATGAAAGTTGGCTATGGCATAAAAGATTGGCTCATGTCAACATGCATCAACTAGCCAAATTACTCAAAAAGGATTTAGTTCTTGGATTACCCAAAGTAAATTTCAAAAACGATTTGATTTGTGACGCATGTCAAAAGGGTAAACAAACTAAATCATCTTTCAAATTGAAAAATGAGATCTCAACAAATAGACCATTACAATTATTGCATATGGATTTAGTTGGTCCAGCAAGAGTAAAGAGTCTTGGTGGCAACTTATATTCATTGGTTATTGTTGATGATTTCTCTAGATTTACATGGGTTATTTTTCTATCATCAAAAGATGAAACCTTTGAAGAATTTATTGTTTTTGCCAGGAAAGTGCAAAATGAGAAAGGTATGTCTATTGCAGGTATTAGGACTGATCATGGTGGAGAATTTGAAAATCAAGCCTTTGAAGAGTATTGTGATGCTAATGGCATTGATCACAATTTTTCTGCTCCAAGAACGCCTCAACAAAATGGAGTTGTGGAACGCAAGAATAGAGTGCTCACAGAGATGGCTAGAGCATTGCTAAATGAAAAGAATGTGTCTCAAGTGTTTTGGGCTGATGATATGAGTACAGCCTGCTATGTTTCAAACAGAGCATATATCAGAACAAAACTTGGAAAGACACCATATGAACTATACAAAGGAAGAAAGCCAAACATTGCTCATCTACACATCTTTGGTTGTAAGTGTTTCATTCATAATAATGGTAAAGATAACTTAGGAAAATTTGATTCTAAAACTGATGAAGGAATTTTTCTAGGTTATTCTAACCAAAGTAAAGCATATAGAAATTTAAATAAAAGAACTTGTGTTGTTGAAGAATCAATTCATGTTGTATTTGATGAATTTGAATCCTCTGACAAAACCATTGATGAAGAACAGGAAGTTGTTTTAAATCAAAAAAATGGTCAATCTATTTCTAAGTCTCTTATTCTAGAGGTTGATGAAACTAAGGAAGAAAAGCAATCTCTAGGTCAACCTAAAGCCTGGAAATACAATAGAAGTCATCCCTTAGATCAAGTCATAGGAGATGTGAATGAAGGGATCAAAACCAGAAATAGAGTTTTCAATGAAGTAAGCTTTTCTGCATTTATTTCTGAGATTGAACCTTCTAACATTGATGAAGCCCTATCAGACAATGATTGGGTCATAGCAATGCAAGAAGAACTAAATCAATTTGAAAGGAATCAAGTTTGGGATTTGGTACCCTGACCCAAAGATCATACGATCATTGGTACTAAATGGGTATTCAAAAACAAACTCGATGAATCTGCAATTATTGTCAGAAACAAGGCAAGATTGGTGGCCAAAGGCTATAATCAGGAAGAAGGAATTGATTATGAGGAAACGTATGCTCCAGTGGCTAGATTGGAAGCTATACGTGTACTCTTAGCCTTTGCATGCATCAAAGGATTCAAACTCTATCAAATGGATGTTAAGAGTGCTTTTCTAAATGGTTACATCATGGAAGAAGTGTATGTAGAACAACCTCCAGGTTTTGAAGATGTCACTAAACCGGACCATGTTTTTAAACTTAAAAAGGCTTTGTATGGTTTAAAACAAGCTCCTAGAGCCTGGTATGAAAGGCTTAGTAAGTTTCTCATTGATCAAGGTTTTGTACGGGGAAAAGTTGATACAACATTATTTATAAATAAAAAACGTGATGATATTTTAATTGTTCAAATATATGTTGATGATATTGTTTTTGGTGCTACTAATGAATCTATGTGTAAGGAATTTTCTGAGATAATGCAGGGAGAGTTTGAGATGTCAATGATGGGAGAATTGAATTTTTTTCTTGGTTTGCAAATCAAACAAAGAAAGAATGGAATCTTCATATCTCAAACAAAGTATTTAAAAGAGCTATTAAAGAAGTATGGAATGGATGAAGCAAATGGCTCAGACACGCCTATGAGCTCAACAACGTTGCTTGATGCTGATGTTAAAGGGAAAGACTACAATATCACAAAATATAGAGGAATGATTGGATCATTACTCTATCTCACGGCAAGCAGACCAGACATCCAATTTAGTGTTGGCATATGTGCAAGATATCAATTGGCACCAAAGGAATCACATGCTGAAACGGTCAAACGAATCTTTAGATACCTTGCTGACACACCAGAATTGGGTCTGTGGTATCCCAAAGGAAGAAGTGAATATCTAGTTGCATATTCAGACTCTGATCATGGTGGATACAAAACAGACAGAAAGAGCACCAGTGGACAAGGACAATTTCTTGGAGGATCTCTTGTATCATGGTTCAGCAAGAAACAAAATACAGTGTCTCTTTCGTCAACAGAAGCCGAATATGTTGCAGTCTCAAGTTGTTGTGCACAAGTGATATGGTTAAAACAACAACTACAAGACCTTGGTATTTATCTCAAAGAAATACCAATCTACTGTGACAATACTAGTACGATAAGCTTGGCAAAGAATCCAGTTCAACACTCTAGAACCAAGCATATCGATGTCAAATATCACTTCATCAGAGATCATGTTCAGAAGAAAGATGTGAAAGTAATATTTATTCCTACTCATCTTCAACTAGCTGATATCTTCACAAAACCCCTTGCAAAAGATCAATTTCTATTCATTAGAAGAGAATTGGGAATGGTAAATCCCAATGAGTTATAAGAAATTTATGCATTTCATAATATTAGATGAAGTCACTTGATAATGTTTTGATGATTACTAACTTAAGCATCAGAGTATGTAGAAATGTGTTTTGCAGGAAGAAAGAAACTCTGTTTTGGCAAACAAAAACAGAGATAATCAGAGGACACATTTACTGGAGTACCAACTTGAAGTTTTGGCTAAGACAGAAGCAATACCCGAGGAGTAACTTGAGGTAAAGAAGAAGCTTACTCGAGTATGTACTCGAGTAATGGCCCACAAAACTGGAAGTAACGGATCAAGTTACTTGATTTTCAAATATAACGGTTCAGTTTTCAAAGAAATGAAGAGTCAGAAGTTGAGAAGCTGTTTACCTGAGGCACGCCTTGAGTAAACTTGAAGCTTACTCGAGGAAGGCCTCGAGTAATGTCGGAGCTCAGATTCTCAAAGTGTTGAATAATGACTCAAAACTGACCCAAATGGACTATGAATGATCGAGGGAACATCCATGGATAATTACTATATTATTCATGCCAGGTACGCAATTTAAATGAGTTATTTTTGAATTTTTCTGTATGAACACTCGAGGAAGGCCTCGAGTAAACTTGAATGTTACTCGAGTAAGGCCTCGAGTAAAGTTGAGTTTTAGGTCTTTATCTTGCGCAAACTCGGTCATTTCCACAAAATCTCCTCGAGTAAATCTCTATACACCCTCACAAAAACTTTTCACAAGTGATTCCTTACCTCATTTCCGTCAAAACCCAACTGATTTCAAGTCCAAAAACTTCCTATTTTGCTCAGAATCTCTTTGCCCTATTTCGCGCTAAGTGTCTCTGTTTTTCAGAAAATCTCAGTTTTCAATCTCTCTGAAAAATGAGAACCAAAAACCTTACTCCCATAGAATCTTCTGAATCCCAACAACATTCTGATCCTCTTTCTTCTCCTCCCAAAAAGAGAAGAAAACTAACACCAAGACCAAAAGCCAAAATTCCTCTTCAAACTCAATCTCAACCGAAAGCCAAAGGGGTTGTAATTAAAGAGCCCATTGTGACTAGAGCTCAATCCAGGAAGAGTTCATCTACTGGAAGAGGCAAGAGTGCCAAATCTCCTTCACCACCTCCCTCTGACTCCTCTACACCTTCTTTCACTCCAAAGCCTATCAAGAAGCCAAAATATGACAAAAATGTGGCTAAGGTAATGGCTGGGATCATTGACCAAATGGAGAAGGGTCAATCATCCAAGAAGTCCAAGATTCCAGAAGCAGAGATCACTTCCCCACCAAAGGGTTTCAATGTGGGCAAACTGGTAGAGTCTCCCAAGTACCTAACACAATTCTCCAGAAGAAAAGTGTGTAAGACACACTACGTTGATCTGAAGTTACTTCAAGAGGTAGTGAAGCATGACTTAAGTCCTTATTTAGAACCTTTTATGCCTTGGCTATCTATTAGGTTACCATTTTGCACTAAAATAATTACCCATTTTTATTGCAACTTAGAAATTATAGATGAGCCTAACCGAACCTCAGTTGAGGAAGAGATGACCACCACTGTTAGAGGTCAAAAGATACTGATATCTCCCTCTAGAATTAATTTGTGGTTAGGAATTGAGAATCCCCCTGATGACATATATTCTGAACTTGAGCCAAATCAGATTTTTACCATTCTCAAACCTGGTGAGTTAGTTTGCCCTCTAAACTTTAAACCGAGTGATATGTGTGATCACCATAGGGTCCTTTGGTACATTTACTCTAGGTCCCTAGTAAACAAAGCCAACAACTATACCCACTTCTCCGATAGGGACTATAGATGGTTTGCTTCACTTCTCTTGAAGGAACAAAAGGATCTGGGAGAATATATATTTTCAGAGATGAAAAGGTACAAGGTAGATGGAAAGGGTACTACTCCAATGCCATATCCCCAAATTGTGTCTCTTATCCTGAAAGAGAACAAAATATGGTACTTGGATAGTAAGGAGCTAATTGAGAGGATGACCCCAATGGGGAGGAATCAGATTGGTAAACTGAACATCGACATCCCTCTTAAAGGTCCACTGGAGTCTGGGTCCAAGAAGAAGCGAAAGGCCACTGAGGCAGAGACCAGTAGGATGGATGACACTCGGTCATCGGCTCCAGCTGCTACCACATCTTCACCATCCTTCCTGAATGCCACTCTCCAGCACTTTATGGAGAATATGCTCAGAGGCTTTCATGTGGACATAGCCAACACAAATGCAGAACTCATAACCCACATGAACACCAAAATGGGAGAGTTGGTTGAAAGAATGGATCGAAGGCATGAGGAGCTGCTAGCAGAGCAACGTGCCCAGGGAGAGACATTGAGACTGATACTGGCACGATTGGATTCCTTGGGTCCTGGACCTTCTGCCGGTCCTTCCTCATCTGCACCACCACCACCTCCAGTAGACCCTCCTTCAGACATTCCCATTCCCGAGGCTGAACCATCTACCCCTCTGGTTTCTGATCCACTTGAGCCCCAAGGGAAAGATATCTTATTCACAGTGGATGATCCTGATACCCGTGAGACTACACACATTATCATTGATGATTTACCTCCCAAGCCACAACCAGACACTGCCCCTAAACCTATTCCCTCTCCTACCCAAACAGAGGAAATATCTCCCTCTTCCTCTTCTGAGCATCTCACTCCAGTGTTAGACATACCTCCAGAAGCTGAGACCATTATGCTTGTCTTCCAGCCTTCTCCTCTCCAACCAAGAGATGACATTCGTATCCCACCAGTCAATCTTCCTGAACCAGAGTCATCCAGTTCATTTGATTCATCTAGTTCAGATAGTGGTGGTTTGGTCTTTCCAGTAAAGCCTATCTCTATGGTGAAGCCTTCTAACCCTCCACTTGAATGATGAAGCCAAAAAGGGGGAGAAGAGCTTGAGAGTGATTTTGTGGATGTGTCCTAGCTTAATTTGGGATATTTAGTTGTATATGGGCTCAAGGGTGCTTTTTGTTATTAGTTTTCTTGAATTTAAATTGTAATTTGAAATTCTTAACGTTTAATGCAAGTGTGTTTAAATTATGACTTCATTTGATATCATTTAAGTTTTGAATTATGATACATGGTTGGACTAATGAAGTTGTTATGTATGCAAGGTATATTCAACCTTAATAAGAAATAATTAATTAAGAATCCAATTTGAAAAACCATGTTCAAAATCACCAAGTTTTGTCATCATCAAAAAGGGGGAGAATGTTAGATCTCATGTTTTGATGATAACAAAAGAATGGTTTGAAAAGGAAATGTTTAATAATCAAGCTTGAACTAAGTAATGACAGGAATAAGCTTTACTTGAGGTAAGCATAGAAGTAGTGATGATTGGACAAGAGAAAATGCTGAGGAACTTGATCAGAAGCAAATCTTCTAAAGCATTACTCGAGGAGCTACTCGAGTAATGAGCCAAAACTTGAAGTAACCAAGGAAAACTTCCAGTAACCTGCCACCATTACTCGAGGCGCTACTCGAGTAACCAGGTAAAATTTTAAGGTTGCTCTCGGCCTGCAAATGTTACTCGAGGAGCTACTCGAGTAACCATGTGAAAACTTCCAGTTGCCTTCAAGTTTTCCCAATGATACTCAAGGAACTACTCGAGTACCTTTGTTTCAGAAAATATGGACTTCTCGGCAGTTTGTACCGCTACTAATGTTACTCGAGGCGCTACTCGAGTAACCCTGTGAAAACTTCCAGTTGACTTCAAGTTTTCTCCATGATACTCGAGGCGCTACTCGAGTAACCGTGTATTTGAAAATGTGAAGCTCTCGGCACTTTGTACCACTACCAATGTTACTCGAGGAGCTACTCGAGTAACAAACTAAGGTAAGTGAAAACTTTTTTAAAGGATTACTCGAGGTATTACCCCAGTAAACTATGAAGTTGCAAAAACATTACTGGAGTAACTACCCGAGTAAATAACTATTCTAAAAGGTTTGAAATTTAGTTTACTCCATGCACTACCCGAGTAATCTTGTTTCTCTTCATCGAATTTCAAATAAACAAAGATTTCACGATGTTACTCGAGGAGCTACTCGAGTAAACTTCAAGGGATACTCGAGGAGCTACTAGAGTAAGCATACCCAGAAATTTAGAAATCATTCAAAATTTCATTATATTGTTTCCTATATGATTAACCTTTCATTGTATTAGCATTCTTAGTATATTTACAGAGAAACAATGAAGAAATCATATCAAGAGATGAAAGTCAAAAGAAACGTTCAAATGCCAACCACCGCCAACGGATATTTTTCAAAAACTTGAAAAGTCAATAGTGGCTGCGCACTCACCAACGGACGAAAGGAAGTGTTCCAACGGTCATCATCAACATACCTATATATATGGGAACCTTCAAACAGAGAAGAACAACCAAGCACACATACGAACGTATCATTAAGTTCATTGCTCTGTTTTCACGTTGAAATTGTATTTCTATGCTTCAGTGATTATCATTTACTCTGTAAGAGAGATATTTCATTCAAACTCAATATTTGTTATTGAGATAACTTAAGGTTGTGGAACCTTGAGTTGGGATTGGATTACAACCTGTAAGGGGGAGCGAGTGTCTAGGTGTAAGGAACTTGCTTGTACTGAGGTGCCAAGAACCCACTGAATCTTGGAAGCTATAGTAAAACTCTCAGAGAAGCTCTGAGGACTGGACGTAGGTCAAAGTGGTTGTGACCGAACCAGTATAACTCCCGGTGTACACTTCGGTGATATTTCTCCTTCCTTATTACTGTTTTAATTCTTTTGTCAAAGTTTTATATTTTCAAAAGAAATTTCAGTATCACCCAATTCACCCCCCCTCTTGGGTGAAACGCTTGATCTAACATTTCCTTTATTCTTGAATTTACATATAAAAAAAATATTATCTTGTTTCGTCATGTGTCAATTTTCTCAATTTTCCCTAAGAGTGCTTTTATGTGATTTTTCTTGAATTTCTCAATTTGATGTCTTGCTGTTTACACTAGATAGTTGGTGATGTTCTTTACATGAGTTTAATGGATTATGAAGTGTATTTGTATTGGTATCATCGTGACTAGAAGGTGACATTTACATCCTAATTTGCTACATTTGAGGGCATACATTTAGATGGAGGAGGCATCTTCTCAAAGACTTCAAACATTGGAACAAAAATGGGATCTTATCCAATCTCAGGTGGAAAATGTCAGAAGGATTTTAGATTCCCGAATGCACTATGCTAGAGTGCAACCTTCTACACCCCAAGCACAGGAGTGTTTACATATGTTTGAGAATGAGAGGTATTGTCTTGGAAATCCCCAAAACCATTACATATACAATCCCTTCCCTAATATCTATACTACTAATTCTATTGATTACCCCCCATATGAACCACCCTATGAATGTTTATTTTCCTCTCCACTATACAACATGAACCATATCACCCACCTCCATTTCAAACATATCATCAACCCTCTCACCTCCCATACCATCATTCATTCTAATCGAGTCACCCACCACTTTATACACCTTCTCCTTCACCTTATTTTAAACCTTTACTTCATATTCATAACACGCAACTTAGTGGATTGGCAAGGAAGTGAGAAATACTTCAAGAGCAATACCTTCAGTTACTCTTGCATCAAGGAACAATTGGAAGTTCTAGGGAGATAGAACAGCAATTAGAAGACATTGATGAGTTTTTCAAGGCATACTATGATCATATGCTATGGGTAAAAATAAGAGGTGAGAATGGAAATCCTTGGCCTCATGACCTACAAGAAGAGGAACAAGGTGTCCAAGCTCAAGAGCCAAATGCCAACTCTCAAGTGGAAGATTTCAATCTTCAAGTGCCTATACCCACATAAGATGTAAAGATGATGCAAGTGCATTTTCAACTACTAGAAGAGTCGCATTCAAACAAAGGTAATATTCCTCCTTTTCTTGAGGATGTTGACCCTCCTTTTACTACTATTCTTGATAATGTGAGTGATGATGAAATAGATGAAGAAATTGTAGTTGAATCCCCTCAAATGCTTGATGTTGATAATGCTCACTATAATGTGTCCAATAGTAGTTGTGTAGTTGATGATGTTACTTGTACTATCTGTGTTGATGATGCATATTCTTCTCTTTCAAGTGTTGGTACGTATGATTTCAAATTTTATAATGCTATTGAACTTGATGAAGAATTCATTTTTCCCTCTTTCATGCATTCTTCTTTTGTTTGTTCATGTGAAAGGGAAATGACATGTGTTAATTGTTTGGAAATTGATAATTGGCTTTCTTCTTCACATGACATTGATTCTTCATCTAGTTCAATTGATAATATCAAAGTGCATGCTACATTTGCTAAAAGCCTTGAAAATTGTGCACCTTTTGACTCCTCTGAATCACATGTTTTAGGTAGTTCAATAAGGAAAGATTCAATGATTTTGAATGATATAATTGCAAATAAAAATGAATATTTCCATTTGGTTCTTTCTTGTGATTTACCACCTAATATAGAAAATAAAAATACTTGTTTTGAAGTTTTTGGTGGTAATAGCTTAATCAATTCTCTATCTTCTTCTACTCTTTTAACTCCCAACTCTTGTGACTACAAAAGTGATGTAGTGCACTCCAACACTAAGTTGGATTCTGCATTTTCCCCATTGCAAGCACACGAAGATTTTAAAAATGTGACCACTTGTTTAGTTCTTACTGACGGGAACCAAATTGACTTTCTTGGCGGTGAAGTTTACTTGGAGAATCTCGTTCGTGCATTGCCTATGTTTTATTTAAGATCTCTCCATACATTTGTTTCCAGACTAGATGCTGCTACTGGTTTGGTATTTCTTTTATAGGAACCTTCACTACCACGAGGGTACAATTTAGGAGAAGTGGCTGCAAAGAAGAAGTGCATGTTTCTCATCCAGGATGAGAACTTCTCCTATAAGAGTCTACGGAGATTTAAACATTAGGTTCTCTCTTTCCTCACTTGCTTTCTTCTCATATTTGTATGTATCTTGAGCTTAATTGTTATATGAAGAGAATAAGTATGGGGGAGACAAAACTATTAGTAAAAGGGTAGATTTCTTTGTTTTTCTTTTTCTTTTCTAGGAAGTGAATAAACGCTCCATGTTCATATGCCATTCTCATTTTGCACTTAATCTTTACTATATTTTGAACTTCATTGTTAAACTCACTTCACTTGTTTCTTTCTTCTTCCCCTCATGGTTATTGTTGAAGGGTTGTGCTTCAATCTTGAATTGGACTTCACAACTTGCCACTTCACCAAAGAAACAAGTCAAGTTAGTTTCTATTTGTTATTTACATTGAGGACAATGTAAAGATTAAGTGTGGGGGAGGGATTGCTCTAGCTACAATGTTTTGGTGCATAAAATTTGAGAAAAATTGAAACATTTTTGAACTTGAGAATTTGTTAATTGTGAAGTGCTTAATAGACCCTTATCTTCACTTTTCTAATGCAACTCCTTGGCATGTTTTTATGAAAATTTAAATGCATGATGATTGTGAAAGTCAAGCTTTGCAAGTGTGATTGCATTAAACTTGAGTAATCCCTTTGCTTGATTTAATTGAGTGATTGGAGTATCTTTAATGCAATTTTATTAATTTGGATACCTAGCTTGATTTTAGAAAGTTGATGTGGTAGAGAAAAACCTTGTTGGAAGATTATTGAGCGTTAATTCTATTTTCTCATCATGTGTGTGCATTCATCTATTCTCTAGTTAATCTCTAGAACTTGTCTAGGTTCTTTTTCAAAGCTACATTAATACCTTGGATTTGTAGTATGATAAGGGCATTCATTTCTAAAGCCATTTACCTAAACACAAACCATTCCTCATTTACCTTTGTTTACCCCTTGAGCTTTTGACTTTCATTTTGATTTTATCATACAAATGCTATGTTTGTATCTTCTATCAATTTCTTCCTACACTATGATAAAAAAAAGAAAAAAAGAAAAATTTCCATGTGGATAGTCAAAAGAAAGAAAATCAAAAGAAAAATAGAAAATAAAATAAAATAAAAGAGAAAAAGAAAAAAAATTGTAAATTATATAAAAAAAATTCAAAACAAAAATGGAATGAAAAGAAAAGAGAAACAAAAAAGGCACTATAGTAAAATATGTGAATCAAGTTTAGTTGTATAGTGCTTAGTGATCTAGCAATTTCTTGGGTGCAAGCATAGTATTTTGTTACATTTTCTATTCCATTTAGCCTGTCCAACATTACAACCCTAAAAAGCCCCCTTGACTATGGATTCATGGCAAAACTAATGGTAGAGATAGTTGAACCTCTACAAGCCTATGGTAGATGCTAGAATAGGCAAATTGAGTGAAATTCCCTACAATTTGAGAGATGAGAGAAACACTTATTTCTTTGAGAGCTCTATCATGTCTATCTTTCTTAGTTTTATTATGTGTTCAATTTGATTCTTTTGCATTAAAAATTTTCATAAACTTTAATTGATTTGGGGATTGTGCTTATTCAATTTTTGTGTAGTTACATTCTTAGAATAACTTGGTGATTATAACATTAGGCATATCTTTGAAAATATTGGTTTTATGTTGCCCAGGAGTGCAAAAGGCTAAGTATGGGGGAATTGACAAATTACAATTTTGATTATATATTTTTATATTTTATTTAGGATTTTATCATAATAATTGAGCTTAAAATGTCTCTTTTGTAAATAATTGTCATTAAAAGAGTCTGTATGAAATTAAGGTCGAAAAAGGGTAAAAATGTCATATATTTTATGAATTGCAAATATTAGGTATTACACTTTGGGTTTATTTTATTTGCAGATCAATTTGGTGAAAATTTAAAAAAAGAACCAAGGATTTTTGGAAAATACAAATTGATGAAGGAAGGAATTAGGAATATTTCAGACAAAAAGGCCTAGAAGTTTTACTAATTATGGTTAGACCTACAAATGTTTCTAATTTTTCATTTTAGTCCCTCACTAAACTTTCAAATTTTCTATTTTGGTCCCTTGGTCAAAACACACGTTTTGACCAAGGGTTTAAGGCAGCAATTGAATTCGGACAGAACAGAAGCTGAGAGCAATAGGGAGCTTCATTCCACAAAATTCAGAACCAACGACGCGGGATTTCTAGACCAAGTCTTCTTCATTCATCACTTCACCTTCTTCTTTCTCTCTCGCTGGCGGCGTCATCACCACCACAGGCCGCCGGCGAGCATCATCTCCATAACCGCCACAAGATTCGAACAGAGCAAGGAGAAGAGAGCTGGGAGTCTAGGAGCCGTGACTGCTAAGAGCTGAAGGGAGTAAGCTGGGGGAGACAGACGGGAACTAGAGGAGTTGTTGCAAGGTTTAGTTCTCTTTATCACCACCAAGCTATTCATCGACCATCATCAACCACCATCCACACCTCATCTTCCATTAATTCGGCCATGCTTCCTTTGACTCTCAACACTGACGTGGCTTCCTCTGTTCTGCTTTTGAATTCAAATCCAGCCCCAATGTTTAATTGAAATAGTGCTAATTGGTGATTTAATTTTTGATTTAATGGCTGGGTGTTGGTGGTCTTCAATATCTGAAATTTTAAACTTGTTTGGTGAAGTTATTCTCATGAGTGATTACTTAATTTTGTACTCTTGGAGATGATTTTGGAGATGACCTGAGCTTACATGTGCTTCAAAGATAAGTTTATTTTATGTATAGCTCATTGTATTTTTGATTTCTTAAGTTTAAGAATTCATTTATATATTGAGACTATAATTTTAGTTGTTTTATTTTATGGATTGAGTTGTTGTGATTTTGGATTTGTAATAAGTATTTGTGTTCATCAATATATATAGTTATATATATGTTTATTTATGATTCTATTGCTTTCTATCTATTTAACATGGTATTGTTGGATAATTTGATTGAATTGGAATTATAGTTGAACCTAAATACATTACTTATTTCATAATCACACTTTAAGGGGTTTTAATAATGCTTAAATGAAGGAGAGATTATATCAAGTAAAACTCTGAGTGGTTTTCGGTGCTCTCTCTTGAATAGCGTGCATATTTTCTTCTCCTCTGGTATGGGTGACCAGCAATACCGGAAATTACCTCTGGATCGGCCTTCTGAAATCCTAGCCAGTGGCAGTAAAAAACATAAGAAAAATGAATCTTCACAGGAAATTATGGACACCTATATGTCCAATGAAGCACTCCAGTCTACTGTATTTAAGGAGTCAGTCTCGATGGGACATGACCCTGCAACCCAGATACAAAACCAGACTTCAGCACCTCTTCTATCCTATAAAGACTCTCTTATCGGTTTTAATGGGGTAGCGAATGGGTGTAGCAATATGGAGGATGAAGAATTAATATCTGATGTTCTAAATAAGGAATGGGAGATGCCGGAGCTTACCGAAGAAGTGTGTGTGCTCATACAAAATCATCCTGCTGTGCCAATCATAGTTGAAGAGTACAATGAGTGGTGTAAACCATGGAACACCTCACTGATTTTAACTGTGTTAAGTAAGCGATATAATTTTTATAATCTGAAAACTCATCTCTCTCG
Source organism: Inga oerstediana (assembly GCA_963210345.1). Classification (NCBI taxonomy): domain Eukaryota; kingdom Viridiplantae; phylum Streptophyta; class Magnoliopsida; order Fabales; family Fabaceae; genus Inga; species Inga oerstediana. The sequence continues at coordinate 60,549,090 of OY723401.1, read as the reverse complement.
GATATACATCAGAATTTGATCTAGTGGATTTGCCAAATAATTACTTCATTGTCTGATTTCTGCAAAAGGAAGGGTGGGCACATTTATATCATAAAGTACTCTATGAAGGACCTTGGGTTGTTTAGCACCACGCCATTCTGGTTCAAAAATGGTCCCCAAATTTTGACCCCTTCAACAATCATCTGGGTAGGATAATTATATGGGTCAGAATCCCAAATATTCCTATGCAATGCTACAATAATGAATTTATCACAAGACTCGGAAATAGGATTGGGAGCACAACAAAGATTGATATGCTTACTCCATCGGATAGACAATCTGCAATTGCAAAGATTGAGAGGGGCAAGTATACACGAGTGTGTGTTGAGCTTGATCTCCAAAAGAGGTTGGTATCTCGAGTAATCGCCGCTCACTCGGCTTATTAGGTGGAGTACGAAGGATTGGGGCTGATTTGTTTTGCCTGCGGCCGGTATGGCCATCAAAAGGAGGACTGCCAATGGACCTACAATGAAGCTAATAAGAACAGGGTGGAGCAGCTGGTGGTCACGGCGTCATCATCAGAATCGAAGCCAATCAAGCCCAATGACAGCTTCGGACCATAGATGCTCGTCGGCAGTGCAAATCGTGCTCGATCATCGAGGAGAAGTCAATTGGTGGCTGCGTCGGTGCAGCCAGGAACTGGACCAAGCGACGGTCTAAAAGCTGGTGCTCTGATGCAAGCTCGTGGTCGGACAACTAAAACTAGGGCAGGTGCCTCACACTTCCGGGTTTTGGCCGATCTAGAGGAAGAAGTGATGACGCAGGGATCACCGACAAGCACAAAGCACCATACTGTCAGTGATGCGCCCATTGCACAGGGGCGACGGATTGGGGGCGTAGGGAAGGAGATGGGCGCCGAACTAGGGATTCAAATCAGTCAAGATGGGGACTTGCGTAAGTCAGGAAGGCAGATGAGTAAAAACCGAGAAGCTGGTGGTATGGGGCAAAAATCGAATGGGCCTGAATTAAATGGGAAAGCCCATTTCGTTCCAAAATCAAATAAGGGGGTGAATTAAAAAAGGACAAGGACCTTAAACCAGATGGGCCTTCCAAAAGCATAATGGGCTACAAAGAACATGTAGTTATAGGTGGTAGAGTTAATCAAATGGGCTCATCTCAAATTAGTTCTCCCATTCATAATAAATCCTAAACTTCTTTTGTCCGCAACAACAATTTATTATTATTGGAAGAGCTACCTCTCATGAATGCGCAGGAGACTTATGCATTTTTGAAAGAGAAGAGTGAACAGAGTGAACAAGCGGATGGTGCCACCTCCCTCTTGATATCAAATTCCATGACAATGGAAGATGATATTGGAGATGATTTTATGATTACTGAGGCAGGTGGGTTAGCAACTCATGCTACCGCAAACCCGACTCTATGGGACGAAGAAGACCACAATGTCGAGTAAGTTATCTTATCTCTTCCTAAATTTTTGTCAATATGATAATTGCTTCTTGGAATTGTAGAGGGGCTGGGAGTAGATATTTTCCCACCACCGTAAAAGACTTTGTTAAAGACAACGCGATTGATATTCTGTGTCTTCTTGAAACTCGTATCAGTAGGGATAGAGTGGATAGGGTGAATCAAAAACTTGGTTTTAGCAATTGGATTAGGCTTGAAGCTTCTGGTTTTGCAGGTGGTATTTGGATCTTGTGGAATGATATTGACTCGCAAGTGGACTATATTTTTTCCACTACCCAACTCGTTCATTGTAGAGTCATGGATAAGAAAAATAATGACACTTTTCTTGTCACTGTGGTCTACGGTGAACCGGTCGCTCATAGAAGGGAGGGTTTGTGGCACTCTCTTCAGTTCATTGCTAATAGTATCGACATGCCATGGCTGGTTCTTGGGGATTTTAATACCTTCATGGAACCAGCTGATAAAATGGGGGGACGATGTCCCATAATTCAAACTATGAAGCATTTTGCTGATTGCATCAGAGTCTCAGATTTAATGGAAATTCCTTTTGGGAATTTGTTGGACTGGGCATTTGGTAATTTGTCTTAGGAATTAGGCCATCCTGATTATAAAGTCTTTCACAAGCTTTGTTACAAATCTGACCATAGGCTCCTCATCATCTACAATTTGACTACCAGTGACCATAGCAGACAAAGGCATCATTTCAAATATAATGCGGCATGGGCATTGGAGGATAGTTTCTCAAATGTTGTGAGTCAAGCTTGGAGTAATGAGGATTGACTTGAAGGGAAGCGAAAGTTTGATACTGAAGCCACAAAATGGAATTCAAATGTTCTTGGAAGCATTCCCTGTAACCCCCTTCGTAATTATGATTCGAAATACGTATTTTAAAATGAAATAGAGACCAATAATAATCAAACTCATTTACAATCCCTTCCTTACATAAGGTTTTCATAAATATTTTCAAAATTTTTGCCTTACCCCAGTCTCAAATTCCATAACTCAAATATAATTATCCTATGCAGTTACATCACATTTATATATCAGAGTGTACAACAAAATCTCAGCAATCCCCAGGGTTTCATACATAAACTAAACGTTTATAAATTCCTATTAGGGGATTACACCACTGTCTCCAAAACAACATTTATAAGATATACGGTGATCTCCCAACAAAACATGATAACCAACACCAAAATATAAATCTCCCTAAGGAGCCCTATCCACCCTTGGTCGTCTCCTTTCCCTTAGAGCCACTTGCCCTATCTGAAGGTTTGTTAATGGAAAGAATGAGATTCAAAAGAATCCCAGTAGTAACAAATCACTCATACCACATGTAATCACAAAGCATGCAAGAAAATCATCAAGCAGCATCACAATATAAAGCACAGCACGTCGGCTACATATGCACATAATCACATAATCTCATCCCCCGTATTCCACTGCCCCAAAGGCACGGTCCTCCTACCGTCAACACCGATGGGCCATGGGTGAAGGTTACACAAATAGCCTTTCGGCTTTCACATAGACCAATCCCCCGGATTCCACCGCCCCAAGGTACGATCCTCCTACCGTCAACACCGATGGGCCGCAGGTGATAGACTCACAAACAATGATCAAACAAACATACCATGTATCACATATAGTATAAGGGAAAAGAGTTACTACCTTGTTCTTTCCTGACGTGCGCCGGCATAGGTTGCTTGCGATTAGGACAAATATCGAACCCTATAAACTAAAGTCAAGGACGACAGGTTATTCTCTATTCCAAATTCTCACCTTCAGAACACTTAAAGTTGTTTATCACTTGGACTCTTTAGGTGGCTACTAGAAGCCTAGACACATGACTAAAGGGTTGGAGAGTACTATATTAAAGACCACCTTTTAGTGTGTATCGTAAAACGTGCTAACCACTGGGCTCACAACTTGGTCCTATAAGTCCAAAATACAATTTAGACACTTCCATGGTGTTTTTGAGGGTTATATGAGCCTATTATGAAAATTTACAAAAATGCCCCCGGGGACCCAGCCCGGCCGTACCCGGTCCAACTGTACTTTTCCTGAAATTTTGACATAGGCTATTCTGACATATTTTCGGCCAAGGAATCCATTTCCAAACTTGAAATTATCAAATTCAATGTCAAATTACAACATTACCCTTGATAGCCCCACTTTAAGGGTTTTAGGGGTGTTTTCGTAATTATGGTTTTTCGGCCTTTTCCGAAAAAGTGACCAACTGTAACCCCACCTAATTTTCACTCCTAAACTCAATGGAACCATCAAATCATTGAAAATCCAACTCTAACCCTCAGATCTAGCCCTGGCCGGAATCTTGGTATACTTTGGAAAGAATCAGTGTTTTTCGGTTTCGGCTCCATAAACGTGTTCCTTTCTACTCCTAACCACTTTATTAATCATTACATTAGGTTACAACTAACATTAAGACCCAATTTGGGCAGCATAACCCCTAGACCATATCATTTCCAAACTTTAAAACCAATGGCAATCCGGCGAAATTTCACTGATTAAATTGCCCACAGCAGCCAGAATAAGCAATATACGAAAATTTGGAAGTTACCTCAAGCTCCCACTAGCTTTTCCTCAAGGTGGCTGAAAACCCTAGTCTTGGAACACCCAAATTTGTGCTCCACAAACCTTGAAGAGCATAGAATAATAGCTTAGGAGTGGAGTTATACGTGTTAGGTAAGGATTTACCGAAGAAATCGACTTACTGTATAAGTTCTCTTCTCCTTCTCTCTCTAGAATTTCTCACACCTTCTCTCTCTTGTTGTAGCTGAATGTCACGGTTTTGGGCTGATGGAGGAGGTGGATGATGATTTAATATGATATAATATTATTTTCTAATTATTTACTTAATTTCCATCAATTTCGGATTTTTACAAAATTCTAGCAGATTTCTGCCCAAACTTTGAAAAATCATAACTAATTCTTGAAAAATCAAAATGGCGTGATCCCAGAGCCAATAGAAATCTATTTAAGTCCTCTTTATTGGAAAAATATGGATCACTACATGTAATAACCTCAAAAATACAGAATTGCACAAAAGTCCATACTGCTCCGAAATAGATTCTAGTTTCCATCCCAAACTTTGGAAAATCATAACGCTTAGCTCACAAATTGAAATGACACAAATTATATGTCCATTTTGAAGCTTGGAATGTGAAATTTAAGACTGGAAAATTTCAGAATTTTAGACACCATTTTCCTATTTAAAACGTCAATACAAATCGACTGCCCTGTACAAAGTTTCAATGGACAGAGTTTCCAACTTTTGCACAATTGTTCCCGATGGTTCCAATTTCACAATAAACACTCTCCCCACACAAATTTCCACAAGGAAGCCATTGGAATCATTAAAACATCCAAATTCTCATCACCCATTCTCCAAAAATGTTTATTCAACAATAATTACATTCATTTTTGAAGTCATTAGCCCTTAATCGCTTTTTGGGATATTACATTCCCAAGAAAAGAATGAATCTTCTCAAGAGATTAGAAGGTATAGACTGAGCCAGACAGAATAATACAAATAATGGTCTATACAAGCTTGAAAAAAAGCTTTGGAAAGAATACAGTAAGTTAAATGCACAGGAAGAGCTTATTTGGTACCAGAAAGCTAGATTGCAGATGGCTAGCTTGGGGGGATAAGAACACTATATTCTTCCATACCTCCACCACGATTTAGAGGAAAAAGCAAAGGATTGATGCCCTTCAGGATAGCAATGGGAATTGGATTTTTGACCCAAAGGAACTAGGTGAGCTAGCTGGGGAGTTCTTCAAAAACCTGTACACTAGTGACGATAGTGTACAGGACTCTTCCAACTAGTTTGCAGAGTTTCCACCTCTTAAAAGTTGAGATGTCAAAATTATCCACAGGGGGTTGACGGATATTGAAATAAAGAATGCTACTTTTATGATGGGAGCTCTTAAGGCCCCAGGGCCAGACGGATTACAAGCTCACTTTTTCCAATCCCAATGGAATATTGTTGGAAGCAAAGTCTGTGCCCTTATTCGAGAAATTTGGCAAGACCCTGTGAAGGTTAGGGATATCAATCATACTCACCTCATTCTTATTCCTAAAATTGATCATCCTGTGAACCTAAAGGAATTTCGCCCTATCTCTCTCTGTAATGTCATTTTCAAGATTATTACCAAAATTATTGCAGAGAGATTGAAGGGCGTAATGACTTACCTAATCCAGCCTCAACAATGTAGCTTTATTACTGGATGTCAAAGCAGTGATAACATCATCATCGCCCAGGAAGCTATTCATACCATGAGATGCAAATGAAGGAAAAGAGGCTTTGTTGCAATTAAAGTAGACATGGAAAAGGCCTTTGATAGATTAGACTGGCGATTTGTTCGGTCTACACTAATTAAGGTTGGGCTGCAGGAAGAATTGGTAAGTATTATCATGGCCTGCATCTCTTCAGCATCCATGGGAACGGGATCACATCCTCCATTTTTCAGCCTACCAAGGGAGTTTATCAGGGTGATCCTCTTAGTCTTTATTTCTTTATCCTCTGTATGGAAAGACTTGGTCAATTGATTAACAAAGAAGTTAATAATGGACACTGGAAAGGTCTCAAATTTAATCGGTGCACTCCCACAATATCTCATCTATTTTTCGCCGATGATCTCCTTTTGTTTAGGGAAGCCACCACTCGCCAGATTGAGTTAATGAAAAATACCATAAGTACTTTTTGCCAAGTCTCGGGCCATAAACTTAATTTGGCTAAGTCTAAGGCTTTTTTCTCTAGAAATGTCAACTTTAACCGTGCTTTGGATTTGTCCCAAGGATTAGGCATTGGGATTACAGGAGACCTGGGGAAATATTTGGGAGTGCCTTTATTGCATGATAGAGTCACCAAGATCACTTATTATCCCATTCTTCAAAAGGCCCAAAAGTGTCTGGCTAACTGGAAAGGCAGATTTCTCACTATGGCTGGAAGAACGGTGTTGATTAAAGCTGTCCCCTCGGCCCTACCCAGCTACCAAATGCAAACTACGTTGTTTCCCAAAGGAATCCTTAAGGAATTAGAAAAGATAAGCCGTAGTTTTCTATGGAACCAATGTCGTGACGGTAGGAAAATGCATCTCATTGCATAGGACCTGATTAAACAAGATAAGGATGTTGGTGGCTTAGGCATCAGAGACTTGCAGAGCCAAAACATTGCTTTCATTATGAAACTTTGTTGGGGCCTGCTCACCAAGCCTGACGCCCTTTGGGTGCAATGCCTTAAAGGCAAGTATGGATGTGGAGAGGGTGACTACCCCATTGTCTATCGGAAGACAAACTCCTCTGCTGCCTGGTGTAGCATTACGGCTGTCTGGGGAAAATTCTATCAGGGTGTAGGGAGGAAATTGAAAAGTAGAAGTACATGTAATGTGTGGTGGGACCTCTGGTCTCCAATTAATGAACCTCTCATCCATTTTGTGAATGCCAACATTCACCGACTGGACCCGTGTGCGAAATTTCAAGATTTTGTACTGGATCATAGGGGATGGAATGTCCTGAAGTGGAGAGAATTCCTCCCGCATTGGGTGGTTAACATTATCAATAAGGTTAAACCACCAAATGAATGGGGTGAGCATACTTTCTGCTGGACGAATGCTTCTGATAGCAATTTTAGTGTCCATGCTGCTTATAAATTTGTTTTTGCTCAGCGGGAATGGAACGGTCCGACTTTGTGGAAAAAAGTATGGAAGTTGCCAGTACCAGAGAAAGTCAAGATGTTTTTATGGCAAGTTCTTTATGAAAGGCTGCCTACAAATTCACTCAGAGTTATGAGAGGATTAGCTGATAGTGATGAGTGCCCCTTTCTTTGTCAGAGAACTGAGAGTGTCCTACATAAACTTTGTGATTGTGAGAGTGCTCGTGAGGTGTGGTTACATTTTATTAATCCTAACTCTCATCTTACATTTTTCCAGTCTGATTTGTAGGTATGGCTTAAGGAGAATATGTCCAGGAACATGGCCCTGGGTCGTTTTCTCAAATGGCCATGGGCCAAAACCTTCAGTCTCACTTGTTGGATATTATGGAAGAACATATGCCGTGAAATTATGTAAGGAGCTCGGACACACCCCAATGAAATGATTCATGCCATTATGTACCTATTGATGGAGTCTGGCATGTACGATGCTCTCAAACACTAGATTTTCCAGTTCAATGGCAATGCAAGTGTGATGTGGCACCCTCCACCTACGGGAGTCATTTGACTTGATACAGATGGATCCGTCAATCACCAGGGCTCTGCAGCTTGTGGGGGGTTGATACGAGATGAGTGGGGACAGTGGGTTCTTGGATTCCAACGGAAGGTGGGCTTCGTTCTATCCACTTTGGCGGAACTGCTTGCCCTATTAACTGGTCTCCAGATCTGCAAACAACAACACTTTTGCAAGGTTGTAGCCTATATGGACTCTCTTGAAACATATCATCTTGTGATGAGAGACGGGGATCTACATCACCTATTGAGGCCAGAGATCACGACTATCAAGGACCTACTATATTCCGACTGAGACATTGAACTTCATTATGTGTCCAGAGACGCTATTCGGTGCGCTGATGTGTTAGCTAAGGCAGCTCAACAACTACAAATGGAATTGGTTATCCTACCAGAGCCACCCCTTGAGTGTCATGTCTTTATGGCCCAGGACCTTAATCCTGTAGTCTGATGCGGGGTTTTGTCTATTATTTGTAATTCTCCAAGTTATACTTGGCCACTGTACTAAAAAAAATGATGCTTAAATGAATGGGTTCATAAGTTTAAGCATTAGACTCAATGATAATTGAGGTTTGGTATATTAGGAAACTTAGAGAAACTCATTACACTAAGAAGGCTTAATAGCATTTCAAGGATAGGAATTCCTCTCTTGTGATGCTAGACTCATTGGTTAATCAGGTTTGGATTATTAAAAGCTTAGTGTATTAACTCTCCAAATATCTTGATTGAGCAAGGATAGCCATTGAAAACCATTTCGAAGAGTATCTGCATCACTTACATTTCTAACCCATTTTCATTCCTCCTTATTTGAAAATCCCAAAAATATATATTTTAAATTGCATTCGATTCGTAGTTTTGAAAATCAATTAATCATGTTTTGCCCTATCAATTTTGCATTGTAATTACTTAGTTTACTAGGAATTAGTCTCGTAATTGGTTCCTCAAAGTGAAATGACCCGAATTGTGTACTATATTGCATTAATTTGATTTTATTTTTGATAACTCCAAGGCGACTAAACGGTTATTTTATGATCTATATATATTATTATAGATTTATTTTCAATATGATTTCTTTTAAGGAAAGATTAATTTTATTAGAAGTTCAACACCTTCTATATATCGTGAATATTACTGTTAAGAGTAGCTTTTAAGTTTATCACTTTCATTTCTTTGGCTTACTTGCAGCAACGGTGTATTAATGACGCATTGCTCTCTGTAATCGATCGTTTTAAAATATACACTTTCTACATATAAGACGAAAGTTCAACTAACACAATGTAGCAATATTTGAAATTCGGGTAACTTTTGTTTTTAACAGCTTGTTAACCCACAACATGTGAAGTAATAGTAATAAGTAAAGTAGTAGTAATTTTTATATTAATTCTTACATATTCAGTATTTTTCACAAATACTTTTCATTTCAAATTTTGGACACACTCAATTAATATTTTCATAGTATTTATATGTTGCAAGGGGATCAACCCTAGTTCTTTCTCTCAAGACAAGTAGAGATACTATTACGTATTTGTCTATATTTGACGGATATTTTTACCTATATTTAATGGTTTTCAATCATTAAATATTCAAGTGCTATATATATATAATGGTTTTTAACTGTCAAATATTGAGCTATATATTTTATGGTTTTTTTTTAAATACAACCTTTATTTATAGGGCCCTATATTTAACGGTTGTAAGATAATGATTGTTAAATATAGCGATCTATATTTAACGGTTTTTTTAATAACAACTATGAAATATTTTGTACAATATTTAATAGTTAAAATGTTGAACGGTAAAGTATTTGCCACCTAAGAAAGGGGTTTATCTAAAGATTTTTTGGAATAATCATTGTATATGTATACTATTTGATGGTTATTGGCGAATAACCGTTAAGTATTTGTGACAAATTTCTTTTTTAAAAAGGAAAAATCACTGTCAGGTCCCAAGCAAGCAAAATATTCACAGAAAAGTCCCTACGCAAATTGAAATATCAGAAAAGTCCCTAGGGACTTTTCTGATATTATTTTCTACAGTCAAATGACATACAAGCCCCTCTTCTATTTTTCTCTCTCTCACGTTTTCAGCTCACTCTCTAATGTTTTCATATCGCAAATCTGTTCTCAATATCTGCAGATTCAGTTTTTGCGATGGTGAAGGGTGAAGCTTTGAGGTGGTGAAAGATTTGTGGGATGAGAAATAAGATAGAAGGAAGAAGAAGATGGAAGGAAGGTGGTGGGATTTTTTTGATTTCAAGCTTCCGCCATTTTTAAAGAAGGAAGGGATGAAGGTGATGATGATGATGAATAGTCCAACCTCATTGTGCTGTGAAAACGCTGAAATGGGTAAAAATTAAGTTGTTGTTAATTTCCGTAGTAGTAGTTGTTAATATAACTCTAGTAGTTGTTAATACGAAAAATGAGGTTTGGGTGCCATTTTGCTTTGTTTTTGGGAAAGAAAACAGAGGAAGTGGTGTGTTTTAAGTGGTGGGGTGTTATAAAAATGTTGATATGGAAAAAATATAAGTTGTTGTTAATTCCCGCAGTAGTAGTTGTTAATATAACTCTAGTAGTTGTTAATACGGAAAATGAGGTTTGGACGCCATTTTGCTTTAGTTACAACACGTCAAGCATCCATTTACAAAATATTGAGTCTTTTTAACAACTTCTACCTCACATTGGACAGAAATAAGGTTTTCTCATGTTACTTAAGCGAAGTTCTTTGTTTACAATCCATCAAGCATCCATTTACAACACGTTGAGTCTATTTAACAACTTCTACCTCACATTGGACATAAAACCTTATTTCTGTCCAATGTGAGGTAGAAGTTGTTAAAAAGACTCAACATGTTGTAAATGGACGCTTGACGGGTTGTAAACAAAGCGCTTCGCTTAAGTAACGTGAGAAAACCTTATTTCTGTCCAATGTGAGATAGAAGTTGTTAAAAAGACTCAATGTGTTATAAATTGACGCTTGACGGGTTGTAAACAAAGTGCTTCACTTAAGTAACGTGAGAAAACCTTATTTCTGTCCAATGTGAGGTAGAAGTTGTTAAATAGACTCAACGTATTGTAAATGGAAGCTTGACGGATTGTAAACAAAGCATTTCACTTAAGTAACATGAGAAAACCTTATTTCTGTCCAATGTGAGGTAGAAGTTGTTAAAAAGACTCAACATTTCGTAAATGGACGCTTGACGTGTTGTAAAACAGAGCAAAATGGCGTCCAAACCTCATTTTCCGTATTAACAACTACTACTGCGGGAATTAACAACAACTTATATATTTTCCATATCAGCATTTTCATAGCACCCCACCACTTAAAACACACCACTTCCTCTGTTTTCTTTCCCAAAAACATAGCAAAATGGCGCCCAAACCTCATTTTCCGTATTAACAACTACTAGAGTTATATTAACAACTACTACTGCGGGAATTAACAACTTATATTTTTTCCATATCAGCATTTATATAGCACCCCACCACTTAAAACACACCACTTCCTCTGTTTTCTTTCCCAAAAACATAGCAAAATGGTGCCCAAACCTCATTTTCCGTATTAACAACTACTAGAGTTATATTAACAACTACTACTGCAGGAATTAACAACAACTTATATTTTTTTCATATCATCATTTTCATAGCACCCTACCACTTAAAACACACCACTTCCTCTGTTTTCTTTCCCAAAAACAGAGCAAAATGGCACCCAAACCTCATTTTTCGTATTAACAACTACTAGAGTTATATTAACAACTACTACTGCGGAAATTAACAACAACTTAATTTTTCCCCATTTCAGCGTTTTCACAGCACAATGAGGTTGGACTATTCATCATCATCATCACCTTCATCCCTTCCTTCTTTAAAAATGGCGGAAGCTTGAGATCAAAAAAATTCCACCACCTTCCTTCCATCTTCTTCTTCCTTCTATCTTACTTCTCATCCCACAAATCTTTCACCACCTCAAAGCTTCACCCTTCACCATCGCAAAAACTGAATCTGCAGATATTGAGAACAGATTTGCGATCTAAAAACGTTAGAGAGAGTGAGCTGAAAACATGAGAGAGAGAAAAATAGAAGAGGGGCATGTGTGTCATTTGACTTTAAAAAATAATATCAGAAAAGTCCCTAGGGACTTTTCTGATATTTCAATTTGCATAGGGATTTTTCTGTGAATATTTTGCTTGCTTGGGACCTGACAGTGATTTTCCCTTTTAAAAATTGGGTCTCACTTTTGATTAGCCCCTTGCAAAATAACCAGTAGAAACAACATACATATACCCAAAACCCAAACAGATCCAGTTTTTCTTAGATGTATCCAAATATACAAAATAATCAATCCCAGCCAACAAGTGCCAATAAATTAAAACAAATAATCGAATTCTATCTAAATAATTATGAATACATCAAATGTAATGGAATATACATATGATCAAGTGCCCCTTTTTCTTTTCTTAGTCTTCATAATTTTAATGCTCTTTTCAGTAACAATTATTTTCTTTAATCAGCGAAGCAACTTCGCCCTCTTTAATATCCAATTTCCTTCATTGTGTTCATGCCTAACGTACAATTGTCTGAATCAACATGCTTCACAATGCCACACTTGATGCACGGACAAATAATCAAACCACGATCATTAGTGTTATTATGAATTGCAAACCTTATGAAATCTCCCACCCCATCCCAGTACTCCTTTGATAGATGATTGATAGACATTCATTCTTTATTTGCACTCTCTATTTAAAGCATATATAAAAAATAATATTTACATACTCTTTATCCAATTCAATACTGACAAATAACAACTTTTGTAGCAATAAACACTTAAAATCAATGGCAAAATCCTATGCACATACAAAATCACTCGAAAAACAAACTTTACACAATCTTTACATACTCTTTACCTAATTCAGTACTAACAAATAACAACTTTAGTAACAACATATACTTAAAATCAATAGCAAAACCTTATGAATATACAAAATCACTCAAAAAACAATCTTTACATACTCTTTACCCAAATCAATATCCAAAAAATGAGATAAAAAACCACTAGTATGAGAAATTGAACTGAGATCACCTTTAGCAAGAAGAGACGAGCTCAGAGCCCCTAGCCACGAACCCTAGAAGAAGAAATCACGAACCCACTCTAGAAACCCACAAACACGGCGATGGATGAAGGCGAACTATGGAGGAGAATGGTAGAGGAAATAGAAGTAAAACCACCAAGGTAGTGACAGAGGAGAGCGAAATGATGGTGGAAGAGATGGAGTGGAGTCTTCAAAGGTGTTAGAAGTGAGCTCTCTATAACTTATAAATTTCAAATGTCGATCGAAAATAGGTCTGAGAGGGGATTTAAAAAGAATATACTTAACGGTTGTTGATAAACAACCGTTAGGTATATTATATTTGACGGTTGTTTGTAAACAACCATCAAATATTTATCATCTATATTGGATGGTTTTTCACAAACAACCGTCAAATAATAGATATCATTTTTTTCCAAAAAAACCAAATTAATATATAATAGTTGGATTATAAAACCGTTAAATATTTTATCATATACTTAACGGTTCTTTTAAAAAACCGTTATGTATGTCATTCCCAAAACTCTATCTCTGCATATTTAACGGTCTCACTAAAACCGTTAAGTATGGAATGTCAAATATAGACAAATATGTAGTAATAGTGAGAATGATAATTCATGACTTAATTGAAAAAATTAGTTAGTGAGAATGATAATTCCTGACAATTGAAAAAATTAGTTAATGTAAATTAAAAGCTTTTCATAATCATAATCTCTTGTTTGACACTAATAAGTAATAATATCATCTAGTCATCGGTTCGTAGACTGTCATTGTCCCTAGCTATCAGTGATCGCATAATATCTATCCTCCAATACTTTGGGCCCTTTAGGCTGATTGTTTAGGGAAAGTGACATTTTGAGATCATTGTAAGGGAATAGTCGCAGAAAGAAAGATTTCAAATTTTGAAAAGAGCAATTGAGGATTAAACTCCTTTACTAATTTTAAAAGATAATATACATGAATAAAAAAAATTCCCCAACTTAATTAAAAAATATAACGAATTTCTATTATTGAAATTTTCAATTCCCCTAAAACAAAACTTAATTACAGTGATATATATGATGGAGGCTAAGTAGTAAATAAATTATCTAGAACCCAAATTTGAAATAAGAATTTGTGAAAGGAATCTCTAGTTTCAATATCTATATATGGGGAAAAAGTGTAAGAGGCGTGCGATAATGAAAGAGACATCAAGAACTTTTTATTTTGGATTAATTATCTTGAAATGATTCTCAATTCTCAAGCTAGCTTATATCCGCATCAAATTTTTTACTTTCAAAATCAGATCTTTGATAAGGAATCCAAAAAAAAAAAAAAAAAAAAAATCCAAGCTGGTGCAATTATCACCAGACAATATTTCAAGGTTGATGTTGAGTTAGATGAAAATACAAAAATTATTATATTGAAATTGCCTCCTTTCGTTATCATCAAATCTTCAAATTTGAAAAGTATCTATTCACGAAAAAACAAAACAATAAAAATTATAAAATATACAAAAAGTAAAGGACTTCTGCCAAATTAATCGTACAGAATAAATATGGAGCGCGGAGACATTTCAAAGCATAACTTAGCCACAATATTCATATCCTTCTCCCCAATTCTCATCTTCAAAGCTCATATTTATAACTAGATGGCATATACCTTTCTTACATGCCTTGAAGAGTAAATAAAATGACTCATACTATTTATGGTTATAAATAATAAAGGGTTAAGGTGCTTAAATAACCATGCAGTATTTTCAAAAGTGTTAAAATAACCATGAACTATTTTTTGAAACAAAAGTAACGATGAACTATGTAAAATAGAGCAAAACTGTTAAAACCCTTAAAATAAGAAATGTTGACCGTTAATTATGATGTTGAAGTGTGTGTTGACCGTTAACAGTGTTAACGGTTTTGCTCAAGTTTACATAGTTCATGGTTACTTTTACTCCAAAAAATAGTTCATGGTTATTTCATGGTTATTTTATCACTTTTGAAAATACTTCATGGTTATTTAAGCACCTTAACCCAATAATAAAATTTACCATATGGAATTTTGTATTTTATAATTAATACAGTATTAATCTGTGTCTTGTGCTGATGGTATTCATAAGCAAGAAAACGTTGACTATCATTCAAGACCTACTATTTTTTTTGTTTGAAAGTCAAAATGCATTGAAATCAAATGTTTGTACATCAAATTTCTACAATCATACAAGAACATGATTGCAAAATATTCCTAACATAATTGTCTAATGACTTTGAAAATAAAACATTGTTGAAATCAAAATGGGAAAGGAAAGAAAAGATGTCCTGGCATAAGATAATTGAAGATCATTTCCTAACACCTTCCAAAGGCAATACCCTTTTCCCCCAACAAACCACTTGAAGAGTTTGTTTAGGCAAGACATTGAAAAAGGTGACATTCATGTATCCATTGTAATATTTCAATGTAGAGGCAAATAGATCTAGCAATATATATATATATATATATATATATATATATATAATGCAAGATAAAGTATAAAATTAGATCGGAGTATTAAAATTACTATGATTTATTCCATTCTTCCGTATTAATAATCCAATACAATTCCCTGTAATCACAGGGTGATTTTTATTTTAATTTTACGGTATTTTATAGAGAAATAATAAACCAATTAATGAACATTTTAATTCTTAGTTGATTATATATAGAAGAATTATAGCTTGACATGCAATTATCTTGATCAAGTGGGTATATACTAGCTAGATGGTCTATCAATTTGGAGGGGGGGAAACACTCTTGAAGACACTGTTATATATACTCCTTTTATATGTATGAAAATGTCTTATTACTCAGGAATTATGTAATGGTTTACCCCATATTTTTACGAAATTTTTTTTATTAATAACCCACTAAAAACTCAATTTCTTCACACAGGATGAGGGTTGATTAAAATAGCTTGAGATGGAGAGTAAACGTATAAAAGTGCCATGGGTTCTGGATTAAGGTTCAACTCTGCATATACCTGTAGACCGATGGTCAAATTGAGAGGATTATACAGGCGCTTAAGGACATGTTGAGAAAAGTGTGCCATTAAATTTTTCTTCACAAACTCTACTCAAAGAAATAGACACAGGGCACTTGGTTCCAAATGTTAGGGAACATGCTCTGTGTGTGTGTGTGTGTGTGTGAAGCACATGCAAATAAACTATGCGCATTTTTTTTTCTCGTCAG
Source organism: Inga oerstediana (assembly GCA_963210345.1). Lineage (NCBI taxonomy): Eukaryota > Viridiplantae > Streptophyta > Magnoliopsida > Fabales > Fabaceae > Inga > Inga oerstediana. The sequence continues at coordinate 60,533,091 of OY723401.1, read as the reverse complement.
CCAACTGAAATTTGGTAGGGTAGTAACACTAACTAGTAACATCATATATATTCCAGAGTTCTTTCCATATTCTTATTGGTGAAAAAACAGTCATATATGTAGCTTCTTCTTGAAACATATCTATGTTAATGAGTCTGCACTGAGCACTGTTGAGAATCCAAATGAGCATGAGACATATAAACTAGCTAGGCTGAAATTTGAACTTATTCTCTCATAGTTTCCAATGATGTAACAAACTATTGTAATGTAATTTATCCTTTCATCATTTGAAATATACTCCTTTAGTAATGGAAGAGTATTAATCTTTTTATCCAAAAAGAAAGGGATTAAGATTCAATTTTATCGCTTGTAGGAGCTATGATGCCTGCCAGTTTTTATTCAATCAATTTCATCCTGAAAGTGTTAAAAAGGAGTAAATTCATCCTAACCATTGAAAAAAATAATGTTTATCCTTCTAAAAGTAACATTGACCATTAACATTGTTAATGGTTAGAGACAACATTACTCCACCTTCGGAGTGCAATTGATACAAAAAAAAAAAAAACTTTTATATATGCTCACAATTCCTATGTGAAAAATTATGAGGTAAAATTGCACCTTAGCCCAAAATAAAACAAGTCATTTAGAGGAATGAGCATGGAAATTTGCATGAATCCAACTTTATTTTAAGAGTCCACTGAAGCGCTTGGCTTGAACATCTTCTGGTTTCCGTTTATAAGACGTGGTTCTGACGTTGTTTCGTCACAAGAATCCATAGAAAGAATATGATGAATGAAAAGGGCCCCAAACAATCTTGATTAGGCCCAAAACAACCAGTCCATGTAGTCCGAATTACATCTCTCCCTCTTCCTCTCTCTTTCTCTCTCTCAAAAGGAAAAAGTAAAACTAAAATCAAACGGGGGGCCGCCTTGTTTGGTTGGTGAAAGCCCTTCTATTCCTTTAGATATTTGTTGAAATTCGAATGGTGTGGTCCACTCCAATATGGCATGGCCATTCCTTTTATGATTTAAGAAAATGCTTCTTTCCTAGTCCAAAATACTAGCAATCTTGAGGCCCAATATCATTGAGTTGAAGAAGACAGTATATACTTAGGTCTTGTTTGATTATATTTTGAGTAAAATACTCTGACCACCCTCCTGTTTTGTCTTAATTACACATACCTCCCCTCTATTTTGAAAACATACGCTTAAGTCTAAATAGTTAACTCCGTTAAGAATATTCTAACAAGATTCCAAAAATATATATTTTAATTACATTTTTTATAGAAATAAAATTTATTTACTATTTTACCCTTAATACTAAATCCCTAGTTTTACTTGAGAGTTTGTAGACTTCTGGAAAAAAAAACACAAGCTGCAAGAATAGCTATGGATCAAGAAGACAACTGTACCAGATCATGGACATAAAAAAGTATAAAGCTTATCAAATTTTCATTTAAATTCATTAAACAATGACTTTTGCATATTCCATAATCTTTTATTGCTCTTAGAACTTTTTCATTGTACATTATATATGAATATATAATTATTCACGGTAAGTGTCATGGATTTTTCTTTTTCTAATATTTTCATTCAAACTTTTTTACTGTGCATGATATACTTGAAAAAGGCATTGATCATGGTTTTTTTAATTAAGTCTCGTGCTTATCAAATTTCCATTCAAACTTTTTCACTGTGCATGATATACTTGAAAAGGCATTGATCGTGTTTTTTTTTTTTTTGAAAAATTGTTCTTTGACTAGAATTGTTTTAAAGAATTTAAGCTTATCAAATTTTTATTCAAATTCATTCACATGGCTTGTGTATTTATTTTGTCTTGCACATTTTGACTAAAATTGTTTTAAATAATTTAAGAGTTTTATCCGTTCCTTCATTTCTATTTTTATTGATGATTTTGGCATTGGTTAATGTAAATATCACAAATATTGAATATTCAAGCAAGATTTTAAATAAAAATGTGCTTGATCAAATGTGTTTATAAATATTTGTGAAAAAATTATTAAATTATAAATTTAAATGACACATAAAATCTCAAACTTATATAATTTATTATATTTGATAAAAATATATGTGTTTAATATATATATATATATATATATATTTTAAGTCAGAATTGATTTATAATATCAAAATAAATAAATTTTTTAACAAATTAGAAAGTTAGAAAATCTATTAGAATAAATTTTTGGTTGTATAAATTTTTATTAGCCTCTATATATATATATATATATATATGTTTAAATAATTCTAATAGCAATGAGGGGCATTTTGGTTTTAAAAAAGTTCAAAGGTCAAACTTAACGGTCAACTAACGGTTTGGATGAATGGAAATAGAATCTCAAAATATGAGGGAGGTTTGTGTAATATGCATTTTAGTTTTAAGGGAGGTTTATATGGGTTTTTAAAATAGAAGGGAGGTCTGTGTAATTAGGGCAAAACAGAGGGGTGGTTAGAGTATTTTACTCTTATATTTTTTATTCTTAGAATAGTTCTAAGAAACTATTTTTCAAAATAAGTTTTGGGAAAAAAATGATTGGATAATGACTCCTCTAAAAATCATATTTGAAAAAATATATAAAAACTTGTTTGAAATAATTACCAAATATAATATCCCGAATTTAGGATCAGAGGCTTGGAAATAAGCCTCAATTAAGTGGACTACTAACCCCCGATTTAGTATATGTCCCAAATCTATTCTCTAATGTTCCTTATATCTTTGGGGTGTTAAAGAAAATAAAATGGTGAATTTTGGAGAATATAATTATGTTTTCGGTGAAATCGCCTATGTGGTAGTGAGCTTGTCATGTGATTTTGTATGATCAAATGATGAAAATAGACATCTTAAGCTTTAATTTGATAAGTGATATGAATCATTTGAAGATATATGTAAAAAGATATGAATTTTTGAAGTTAACCCACAAAAATTGCAAAGATTTTGGAGCAGCATCCAAAGATGGAATTTCTGGGAATTTTGTGGTTCCAAATGGATAAAATATTTTTCCTTGAAACTGGACTTAATAAGGGTTCTATAGCCTTTAGAATCACTTCAATTCGATTTTTTTTAGAATTAGTTATGGTTTTTCAAAGTTTGGGCAGAAATCTGCCAGAATTTTGTAAAACTTCTGAAATTGGGAAAATGAATTAATTAAATTGGGATATGTTATTAAAATATTTCATCTCCTTCCTCTAGCTCAAAACTGACGTGCTTCAGCCCAAAGAGAGAGGAGATGCATAATTTTTAGAAGAGAGAAGGGTGGAAAAATCTTACAAAGGTAAGTAATTTCTTCGATAAATCGGTTCCTAATACGTATAACTTCGTTCCTAAGCTTCCTATTCATGTGATTTAAGGTTGTGAAGCTCAATTTTCGTGTTAGGACAACTAAGGTTTTCGTCCACCATGAGGGAAAGCCAAGGGGAGCTTGAGGTAACTTCCAAACTCTCGTATATTGACTATTCTGACTGTTGTGGACAATTTAATTGGTGGAATTTCGCTAAATTGTCTTTGTTTGTAAATTTGGAAAATGGGTTGGCCTAGATGTTATACTGCCCAAATGGGTACTAAACAGTAGTTGTAACTTAATGGAATAGTGAATAAAGTGGTTAGGAATAGAAAGGAACATGTTTACGGAGCCGAAATCACAAAACCCGATTTTTCCCGAAGAATCCATAAGTTTCAGCTAGCTCTAGTTAGGCGTCTTAGAGTTGGAATTTCAATGATTTGATGGTTTCATTGAGTTCAGGAGGGAAAATTAGGTGGGGTTACAGTTGGGCACTTTTTCGGAAAAGCCAGAAAAAGCATAATTACGAAAACGCCCCTAAAACACTGAAATAAGGGTTTGATATTTTGGTATCAGAGCAAGGATTCCAGCCACATAATTGTCTGCTCAGAGTAATGTGGTGGTTTTGGCAACATGATAGTATATGATATGCTTGATTATATAGTAATAGGAACAACGAAGTGAATTACTTCGGCTAGCTCACAAGCCTTCAAAGGGAACAAACACGCCTCGAGGAAAAAGTGGAATACCCAAAAGGCAGTATATGTTAACATACCAAAGAGAGGATGGTACAAGGATGACACGAACACCGAGGGAGTGGGTCCGAATAAGTCCAAAGTGTGGAGCTTCATCCTAAAATAGAGTCACCAATTGGCTAAATAGTGACCAGTCACAATTACGAGTAGTAAAGTAACAAGCAGATAAGCCATAAACAGACAAGATAGAGACAGATATGGGCTTTGTTACCTATCCCAGAGTTGGAGTGGTATACGTGATGCATGGTTTACAACCGGATCGAGGATTAGGGGAGGATGTTTGGAGCATATACCTGCGGGATATTCGTGGTACGGAACCCCAGTGGCCTAGTATACAGTATACAATATACAAGGATAAACTGACCCCAGTGGTGGGTGGTCAGGGATAAGCTAATTTGGGGATTTCGGATGATATAGGGATCCACACAACACTGCACTTCTTTCCGGATATAGTGTTTTGGCCCGGAAGAAGAATGAGATTGCAGAGCGGAGTCAAACAGGCAACTTTGTAGACATTAGGGAACATATCAGGGTACATATTCAGGTACTTGTGCAGGCACTGATATGAAGTCCACAAATAGTGTTTAGTTGGCCAATGACAGTTGACATGACTCTCGAGATAAGGACGTGACACCAAACACTTAATTGGAGAACAAAACTTGTGTAAAGGTAGGTTTGCTCTCCAATTTTTTTTACCCAATTTTAGAGGGGAAAAACAATTTTACATATAAAAAAAGACAAAACATAAAAAATTTATTCTATTTTTTTCTATATTTTTTAGAACATGTTTCTATTTTTTTATAAAACATTTAATGAAAAACTAATTACCAAGCAATCTTTTTCATTTTTTTAAACAAAGCAAAAAATTGTTTTGAAAACAGTAAATAAAGCATGGCCCTACTCTTTTATTTGGAATAAAATTGAGATAGCAAGAATCATTACGTAGAATGTAGAAACTTAGAAGCTCCAATATATCTTGTTATATGTGTGTGTGGGTGTGATTTATTACTGTTGGATTATACGAAAAAAAGAGAGTAAATTTTAAGTACCATATAATGTTATCCTATTAATAAGTGTTGAGTACTTTCGACAAAAAAACAAGTGTTGAGTACACCATATGTAGAGTTTTCTTTCTTTCTTTCACCATATGCACAGTTTAACTGTTAGCATAACACGTGTACAAAATGATGACAACTGTAACGCACTACTTAACAATTCTTAATAGTTACAACAAAGTATATCCACTATTACTAATATTCCCCTGGTTAAGATTAAGCAATGCCTTGTCTACCATATTACAAATATAGAAATGGTTTCATGACTATATCATGATTTATTCTACTGTAAAGCAGTCAAAAAGTAGGTATTTTAAGCAATAAAAAAATATAAGCACCATGAAAAAAGTTTACACCTTACTTCACCTAAGATAATATTTATAGAAAGATGAAAGGGGGGAATTAACTTAACTCTCTTATATCACCTATGTCACCTCCTTCAACACCTTAATATTCGATCACATGATTTTTTTATTTGCATTTGAGATTGAAGATTAAAATAAAACGATGATTTTAAAAAACCTTGATTATGTATTGTTAGAAAACATACATAGGTGATATTCTGAAATTGTATTCTAACATTAGGAATGGTGATATATGTCTGTTTCTGACGTTTAAGAGATATGGCTGAAGATTTTATCCAAACAATCTTAGGGATGTATTGGGAACTATCAAGAAGTGTTGTGATGGGATTTTATAGAGTGATATGATTCATTGATTAGATATTGTAAAAGACATAAACGTGTGATACTCTAAAATTGTATTATGACATTAGGTATGGAGCTAATATTAATATGGTGTGACAATGTGTTTTTATTTAAAATTGGTTATGGCTTTTAGTGTAAGAAGCAAGGGAGTATAGATTCAAGTTGGTTAAGTCAATCAAAGATCTAGATCTGTCTAATACTAAGTAATTGTTTTAGTGCTATAGTGGTTGAAGATTTCCAAGGTAGTTTCTCATTTACTGACATAGTTGGCACTAAATGCCAGTAGGATTTGTGGATTTGGTAATGAAAATGGAAGTTGAATTATATAGTAATGATTTCTATATTGTAGGTTTGCCATAGAGATATTGTTTCACCACAGTTTTTGTTTTTTTTATGGACAGAAAGTCACGTTTTAACAATTTTCAAAGTCATTGAAGGGTTGTGGGCAATGTTGTAGGTGTTTGTCTGATCAGTCCAGGGCTCAAGAATTTAGATTTAACCGGCGATTTGCTTAACATGTAGTGGTTAGGCAGATAAGGGTAGGTTCTATAGGTGCTGGTATGGTGTCATGTTATCTATGTCTTAAGAATGTAGGGCTTCAGGTCTTGGAGGTAGATGATTTTGATGTAGTTAGATGAAGAAGTTTCAAAGAGGTGAGAAAGGGATGAAAAGTTATAGTTTTAATGCCAAATCTAAAGTTTCCAAGTTTTATATAAAGTTAGTCGATGTGTTGTTACATGTATCGACCTATCTCTGTTTACCTTGCATTTGTATTAGTTCCAACTTTATATTATACCAAATGTCAACAACAAAGGTTGCCCTCATTGAGTCAGTGAACAACAACATATATAGGTGGAGGATTGTGGCTCGTGTTATTTGGAAATGGAATGTGTATCGAAAGGAAGCCCCTGTTGAAGTGTTTTGTATCTCTATGCCACTGGCTGATGAATTGGTAAGGAAGTCCTACAGGATTGTTACAATTGTTGTATTTATAGTAGTCATATTAAATAATCCTAGCTGGTAATATGAATTGCTTTGTATAGGGTTGCAAGATACAAGCATCTGTGATGTTAAAGGCTCTACTTCCTCGATACTCATCCTTATTAGAGGAAGGGAAGACATATTTCTTTGCTAATTTCGTTGTTGTTCCTAATACCAAAGAGTATAGGGTGACAAATCATCAATTTAGAATCAGCTTTGGGCAGCAAACATATGTGAAGGAACTGGAAGGAACGATTCTTGACCATTCTTATACTTTTTTCCCAATTTCTGAGATCAAGCAGGTGGATTGTTAGATATGATTAGTTTTGATGATGTCAAATATAGATGTGAAGTGATAAGAGCAAAAAGTTTATATAATGTATTTCTTTGACTAACTACTATATTTAATGTTACATATTTTGTAGATTAGTCAAGCAAAGAATGAAGAAGATTGAATTAATGAAAATGAACAAGAGGAAGAAGAAGAAGAAGAGAAATTGAAGATAGTCAAGGAGATGCCTACTCGGATTATGGAGAATTATTATCAAGAGGAAAACCAAGAAGAAAGATATTGAAGAATGAAGAACTTGGAAGATCTATCATGAATATCAAGATTCAAATTGTTAGATGTGATATTGGAGGTTTCTATAATGTTACCGGAGGTTTCTATTAGGGGTGTTCAAAACCGGGACCGGGACCGGGATCTACCACTCCCGGTCCCGGTCCTGGTTTTTGGCCGGGATGCAAATTGCATCCCGGTCCCGATCCCGGTCCCGGTTTGGTCCCGGTCCCGGTAATCCCGGGCGGGACCGGGATCAAACCAGGAAATCCCGGTTTTTTTTAAAAAAAAATTAAATTTAAAAAATATTATTATTTTAGTTAAATTTTCTATAATCTAGTGTTTAAAGTAATTATTTAACATCTAATAAGGCCATAATAATCACACAAATTGATCTAGAATTGAAGAATAACATTTTATTATTATTATTATGATCACCTTTATCATTTTTGTTATTATTTTTATACATTATATAGTAGGATTAGTATCACAATATATATAGTTTAACTCCAACTAAATATGTGATACACATTTTATCAAATGATAACTTAAATTATGGGATAAAAAATACAAAAATAAAACAATAACTTAATTTTTAAGAAAAAAATTTAAAAAAAAAATAAAAAAACCGGGACCGGGACCGGGACCGGGATCACAAGGTATGTGACCGGTCCCGGTCCCGGTCCCGGGTCCCTTAGATCCCGGTCCCGGTTTTCCCGGTCCCGGTCCCGGCCGGGACGGGAAATTCCCGGGATCAAAATCCCGGGACCGGGACCGGACAACCGGGACCGGGATACTTTGGACACCCCTAGTTTCTATGATCAAATGATGGTTGGAATAGGTTAAGACGAAGCTAAGATGACTTATATAAGAGTTTTGGCACTTCTAGAGGTGTTATGCTCGAGCACAAGGTTTTATGTTCGAGCACATGAAGAACACACTCGAGCACAGATGGATTCACTCGAGCACGGGGTGTATACTCTGTTCTACTCTGTTTTACGTTCAGCCTGAGCGAAGTCTGGTATTTTGATCATATCTCTCAAACCACACATCGGATTGACCCGAAACCGGTGGCATATGAAAGAAGACTCCCAACACGTAACATTGGCACCAGAATCACATTGAAAGAAGATCAAATGAAGGAGATATGATTCATCAAAAATGAAACTGAAATCACCGTCACTTTCTGACACAGGTTCGGTATTTTGAGTATAACTCACAAACCACATATCGGATTGAGACGAGACCAGTGCCAAATAAAAGTAGACTCAAAGAGCTTTCCATGGATAGGTAATGTGCCTAATTTTAACGTATATTCTAGGAGCTATGCCTTCTGGAAGTTGATGCTTGTGCAGACTAGCGAAATATACACTCTTTGGATCATAACTTGCAGAATACAACGAGTTTGGAGCTGATTCTTGTTGCATTGGAATGCATTTGGAAAGATCTTTCTTATGATACATCATTTGAATCAAATAAACAAAATTTTTCTAAAGTGGCCCCACATCACCCGCGAGTGTAAAAACTGACTCTCTGAAAATGTTGTGCGAGTGATGTCCAGAAGCAGCTGAAACGTGAAGAAAGTTGCAACACTCGAGCACTAGGATTCATGCTCGAGCATTGGATCATTTCTCACTCGAGCACATGGAAGTTTTGACATGGAAGTGATAACCCGAGAAGAAGCATGTACGTGAAAACTGAAGGCGCACTCGAGCAGGATGTTTTGTGCTCGAGTGATGTCGAGAATTCACTCGAGCAGATGCGAGTGAAGAGCTGCGAGTGCTGTCCAGAGAAGAGTCTCCCAGTGCAAAATTCAAGATCACTCGAGCAGAAGGTGTGTGCTCGAGTGAGGGCCCACATCACCTGCGAGTGATAATTTTATCCCTCTGAAATCTTGATGCGAGTGTTGGATTTGAGAGCATATTCCTGGAGAATATGCGTCTCACTCGAGCAGGAGTGTGTGTGCTCGAGTGAGGGACCATATCACCCGCGAGTACAAAATCTCACTCTTGTTAAAATGATGTGCGAGTGATAACCCGAGAAGAGACTCCCAGTGGAAAATACAAGATCACTCGAGCAGAGGAAGTTGTGCTCGAGTGAGACCCCATTTCACTCGCGAGTGAGAATTCTATCTCTCTGAAATCCCATGCAAGCACAACCCGATAAACTGAAGCATATGAAGGAAAATAGGAGATCACTCGAAGTGAGCCATTTATGCTCGAGTGATATTCTGGAAGAAGACCAAAAACATCAAGTCTCACAGCGAACAATCCGAATATGATTATATGTTATTGAATCAGTATGTTTTCACTTGTTATTGATTCTAAATGTTAGCTAACATAGATTTCAAGTGTGAAACAGGATATTAAACATTCTGATTGCAGATTCAAATAAAAGTCAATTACACCGAATGGCGGCTACCAGCCACGACAAGCAAATGACCCACCATGAAAAATTGTCTGAAACACAAAACGCTCCACAACGTTATGTACAGCTCAAAATGAATTTCTTTGTTGTTCAACTAGATGCTCCACATTGCTCCACAACGGACAGGAGCTTGTTTTTCAAATATGCTCAAACGTTCAAATGAAGCAATGGAACTCCAACGGACGAATGTTCACAACGGTCATCATCTTCATCAACTATAAATGAGAAAGCATTCAATATTGATGGGTAACGAAGAAAGACAGAGAAAACAGAGAAACGACACCAACATGTGAATAACATGAATCCTCTGCTTCTACCCAAACACTCTCTGTTTTGCAGTTTCTATTTTACTTATCATTGAGAGAGTGATTATTTGTATTGTACTTCAGTGAGATTATACCCACTCTGTGAGAGAGTCTGTAAACACTTTCAACTATATTTCTGAGTTGATATCAAGGTAGAGGGACCTTGAGAGGGTTGATTTTCTTACGGGGAAGCAGTAGAGAGAATTGCCAGTAAGACATTCTGCTCGTAAGACTTACAAGGTGCAAGCAGTAGAGAACGTTGCTGCTCATAAGACTTACAGGGGTGTAAGCAGGAGAGAACGTTGCTGCTCGTAAGACTTGCATGAGTAAGCAGGAGAGAAAGATCTTCGGGATTGCTCTGCTCGTAAGACTTGCCATAAGGGGGAGTATTTTAGTGAGAGATTTGTAAAAAGGTTTCACAAGTACTCGGCTAAACTTGTGGGATTGTAAAGGCTTTTCTTGTGCCTGGATTAAACAAGAAGATAGTGGATTTGAAAATCTCAGGAGGAGCCTGGGGACTGGACGTAGGCCATCACAGATTGGACCGAACCAGGATAAATCACAGTTTGCATATTCTCTTCCCTAAACTCTTATATTTCCAGCATATATTATTTAATCTAACTGTTGATTTATAAACCTTCATACTTACCGCTTTCGTTAAGATACGAAAAGATTTCAAAAGATCTTAAATTTTTATTATACACCCAATTCACCCCCCCTCTTGGGTGATAGCCGGTTCTAACATGGATGAGAAGCATCTAGTGGACTACTTGATTGGTTGGTAACATGTACATATTTTAAAACTATGTCTTGTTTATATCATGGCATAGATGACATTCACTATGATGTTGTTTGCAAATGTTATTGGATACATTACCTCTATTGGATCATTGGAGGAATATCGTGTTAATAGTGAAACCAAAATAGGATTCAATTGACATTGGCTGATGAAGAGTGGGTAAAATCTAAATTTTTTTTGTTATTTGAGTCCACTAAGCTTTGTGCTATTGATCTTATTAATATGTACTCTATTTGCAGGGGGCTATCTGTGAATTGTATGCTCTATGATGAGTGTGCATTGAATGTGTGTTTGACTAATCTAAGCAAGTTTGAAGCTCCTATGGTTATGATACTTCAACTTGCAAGAGTGGGTTTTGATGATGAAGGTAATTTTCATTGTAAAGGAAAAACTATATTATCAGTATCATACCTTTCTATTTAATGTAAATTAATGCCATGTAATTCAATATTACTTAACTTTTCTTAATATATATAAGTCATGCTAAGGTTTGTAGTTCATTTTATGCCTCCAAAATTTTGATCAATTAGAAGTATCCAGAAGTGAAGCACTTCATATAGAGGTTTTTTTATATATGTTTCTTTCATTTTCTGATTGTTTAGTTGTGTTTCTTCATTTTATAAGTTCTTAATTTGTTCAGTACAAAGGAGGTTCCTTCTCCAGTGATCAGTATTTATTTGACATCCAGTTGTACTCAATCCACCAATCAATCTACGTACATTATGCTTTACTCTCATCCAAGGATCAACATTTGTGAGATTGCTGAACATGATTTAGTATATGCTTGGATTTACAAACTTCAAATGGTTTGAGATGTTTTGAAGGTTAATTGGATTATTAAAGGATTTGTGATATTGTGTTGTATAACATGATTTCTTCTTCTTTATCTATTGTGAGGTGGTTAAAATGGATACCCATTATGGTTGGATGTATGACGGGTGTTCTAAGTGTGGTAGTAAGCCAAAAGTTGACTCCAACAAGTTTATGTGCTTAATGTACAAGAGGATTCCTCATTCTATTGAGGCGAAGTAAGATACAGTGTTTTTTGTGATAAAAACTAGTACATTTGAAAGTTTTACAACATTTTTTTTAACTTCATCTATGCTTGGTATAGATTTAAGATCTATTATACTGTCATAGATGAGACCGAGAAGGCATCTATTGTATTTTTTTATAAGTTTGCTAGTCAACTTATTAAAATGTATGCATCTGAGTTGAAGGCTAAGCTAGATCAGGAGGATCGTTCATATGATTTCCCTGATGAGTTGGATGATATAGTTGGGAGGAAAATGTTGCTAAGGTTGAAACTTAATAAGTGTAACAAAGATTATCCTAATTCAAGCATTAGTGTTGCTGGGTATACTGAATGCTTAGAACTGATGAATGAATTTAATGATGTAGACACTGAGGTTTGTAATTTGGTTTTTTAATCACACACAATACAATTATTTTTAACTAATATGAGGTGTGTAATTTGTTCCCCCCAGGAACCTGACCAGAATCATTTGGTCCAGAGTTAGGTATAAAGATATGTGTCTTCAATTTTTTTATATATGATGAAATATGAAGTTGGAAGTTGAGGGGATTGAAATTTGTTTTTTACAAGTAGAAGCAAACATATGTGGTGCTGGATAATGTGCAGACAGAGGTTGTGGTGCCAAAAGTTGTATTGGGAGTAGATGAGGTGAATGCTGTTGATGAGAATCCTAAATTGGATTATATTCCTATATCTAATGTGTTCCAGAAAGCTACTATGATGGGCAAGAGGAAGCAGGTCTGGAAGAAGGTCGCTGTGTCAACTGAAAGTGCTAGGAATTATATGATTTCTTCCCTAACCAAGGTGCTACCCAAGCTATTGAAATTATTAAGAAGGACAAGATGTAGGGATGTGTAGGTCCATATGATGCATATTAAGTATTTACTTAAGTCTGAATTATCATATTTTATTTTAGGTCACGACACGCCAATGTTAAGTGTTGTGTTTATTTTGCCTTTGTTGAAATGTTGTTAAAAGTATGTTTTTTTTCAGTGGTGTGCAAGGGCTGTATGCCATATTGACAAGCACGTATTAAATCTTTTTGGTTCTGTCAAAGTTAGTAATCAATTATGTAACTCATGGGTTTAATGGTTAGTTTTTATGTTTCAATGTTTGTGCTTTCGTTTAGTATTGTAGTTCTCTTTATGTTTATTGATTGGTGCGTGAAAATGCATATAATTACTTCATAAAAGTACATAAATGAATTTTTTACAAGCATAACAATATTCGAATAAGGTTTTGAAAAATACTATATTAAAATTAGAAAATTTAAATTCAAATAAACATAATTTTTTTAAAAAAAATTACCTTGAGTTTATTTGCCCTCTCATGAATAACATCTGTTGCTTTAGAAGTTTGTGGTTTTGTGATTGTAGGAACTATTAGGCTATAAGAGCACAAAGACAATTATTCATTTTAGAAACAATGCAAAAAAGATGCTATCATTGTCAATTCAAAAAATTGGCAAATTATTGCAATGAATAAACAACTTCAAGTTTCAAAATAAATTCAATGCTTGCAAATTGAATTGCATAAAATAAAAGTTTCATACCTGGACAATCCTTGTCATGTCTGAAGCTATCTCAGAGTTAGTTCAAGAAGTAATCAACTTGAAAAAAAAGTGGGCGCGTATGGGCACACACATACATTACCTTGAGTTCATTTTCCCTCTCATGAATAATATTTGTTGCTTTAGAAGTCTGTGGTTCTGTGAATCCAAAAACTATAAGCATACAAGAGTCCAAGACCTCACTTTAAATCATCAACATTTTATTCTAACTTAAGCTCATTAACAGCAGAAAGTTCTAAATGTAAATGTTTCATTCTAACTTTATTGGATTCCACCATTCGAGAAAGAGAATTGAAAGAAATTGAAACAACACGGCCACAGAAGGATGCTCTGTAACAATTTCCTTCAACATTTTAGCTTTTCAGACTGGAAAAGCCACTGCCAAATAATTCATTTATCAATAAACATTAGAAAGATTGTAAAAAATTTAAATAAGGACGCAGATATGAGGACATGAAGGAAAGTGACTTGGAACTGACACTTATAGGTGTGATGCTAGAAATGATGAAGTAGGCTGCTTATGTGTAGTTTCTTTTGAAAATAAATAAAATATTGCTTATTATGCCATGGTTTTGTAATTTTATATTTCATGTGTTATTTTGTCTTTATTTGAGTATAGTTTATTTTACACATATTAATGGGTATATGGTCAAACGTCTGTATCATTTTGAGAGAGGTGTCTATGAATCATTTAGAAAAATGAAAGGAAAAGATAAAGTTGTTGGAACTCAGTCAAGGAATCCCTCTAGGTGGCAGTGATCAAGAGAAAATAAATTGGAAGGTAGTGAGAATGTATTCCTGGATTTGTCCCTAAACAATATCAATGTTCATCAAAAGCAATCAAATTCCCAAAGAAACATTATGGTGGTTGAAACTAGGAATAATAGAAATGGCGAAGACATGTATATAGCTGGAAGTAATCTACTTCATACTCATATGCATGATGAGCTGACTGATATGTTGTCAAGGAAGTGTTCAACAAGGGTCAGACAATTGTAGGATATTACTAATGTGTCTCAGAATATATGTTCAAGGTTTGGGGACTTTGCACATACAGGTATTGAATCCCAGGAGTGTTTTTTTTGTAAGTTTCCTAAATTTGTTGTGTTGGTAAGAATGGTATAAATAATTATATTTTTATAGTTTGCAAAGATGGGTTTAGACGTACGAGTGCTCGGTTATGCACTGTTCAAAACCAAGGCAACACTTTACTATTGAAATGCAAAAATTATCATTTAGGACTGAATCAGAAGAAACAATATATCATGAGTCAATTTCTGGTCATGAAAATGGAGGTATGTTGTTGTTAGGCGTGCTGTTTTTTTTACATTATGACTAGAATTTTTTTATGAAGAAACTCAAGTTATTTTTTTGCTTGAAGGAGATTTTTCAGATACTGATAAAGGCACTCAAAAGATGGTGGTCAAATGGACTACCATGTTCCTCAACGTAAGAGAAAAAGATGGATTGGGTTGCAGAATCAGTCTAATAGCTATGAATGTTCTTTGGATATAGATCATGGCTCTACTCAAAGTTCTGGCGGAGATCCTCATAGAATGATTGGTGATATAGCAACAATAGGTAATTATGGTTTTTGTATTTTGATTTTTGTGTCATGTTTTTTAACATGACTTATCTGACTAATGTGACCTTATTGCTATAAAGGAAGCATACAAAAACAATATATTTGAATTTGACTGTGTGCTGCCTTTTGATAGTGATGACAATGGCGATAAAATAGTGAATATTGATGGTTAGTTAATGCTGTTAATTGTTAATAATTTAATTTTTGAGTAGTGTTTAAAATTAAAAATCATATGTTTATTGAACTTACTTGAAAGTATGCGGTTTTATTTAACATTGAATTGATATATGTTGTGGTTCGTTTTTTTGTGATCAACATATATGCATGAATGGCAACGTGAATTCAAGTGTAATTATTGCAATGCCAATATGTGGTACAACAAAAAAGTAGGGAAAGATAGAAACTCTAGACAATCTTTATTTTCAATATGTTGCTTGAAAGGCAAAGTGGAGCTGCCACCACTTCTCACACCACCTGAACCATTATATCAGTTGTTCTTTGACAAGAAATCATCGGCCTCTAGAAATTTCAATTATAATATCAGGCCATACATTAATATGTTCAGCTTCACATCTATGGGTGGGAAAATTGATCTTTCAAGGAATTTTGGAGGCGGTCCTTATAATTTTGTGTTATCTGGCATGAATTACCATAATACTGGAAAACTTTTACCACCAAATGGTGAAAGGCCAGTGTATTCCGAATTATACATATATGATAGTGAAAATGAGATCACAAATTGGATCTCAGCAGTTAGGTACTTTTTTAAAATTTTGTTGTACCTTATTTTTTGGAAGTATGTATTATTATTTTTGTCTTAAAGTTTAATGTACATTGTTTTAATGTCCTCAAGCACTTGAAGAAGCCAACAATTGATGCAAATATAGTTCATTCAATTCAGTTTGTTTTAGATGATCTCAAGCTATTTGTTCAACGCTATAGACTTGCATATGAAATTATTCAAAGGGGTCTACAGAGTAATGTTAAGCTTTGTTTGATTGGATCTAGGAAGAGTGATGGAAAAAATTATAATTTGTCGTATGTTTTTAAGGTTACAGCATTTATTGTGGGTAATTTTCAAAGGAGGGATATTATAGTTGAAAAATTGTCAAGCACTCTCCAACGCATTAATGAGTTACATCCTGCATATCTCCCTTTTCAATATCCTCTTCTGTTTCCTAGGGGTGAGGATGGGTACAGAGATGATATTGATCATCAAGAGGATACCCTTAATAGGATGAAGAAGAAAAATAAGGTTAGTATGAGGGAATATTTTGCTTATAGGCATATGTCGAGGGACAACGAAGTGTCCATATTATTAAGTGTGGGGAAATTGCTTCAACAATTTATAGTAGATGCTTATACCATGATTGAAGCTCAACAAATATTGTGGATAAGGACACATCAAAAGGAACTTAGGGTTGACTTATATCAAGGTATTGCTGATGCTTTGATATATAAGGAGAGAACCGTTGCTTTCAATGGGAAACGTATTATTTTGCCTTCATTATTTACTGGTGGTGCAAGTTGTATGGTTCAAAATTATCAAAATGCTATAGAAATATGTGCTTTTATAGGGTACCCTGATTTGTTTATTACATTCACTTGCAACCCTGCATGGAGTGAAATTACCAAGGTTTGCGAAGAAAAAAAAGTTGCTCCTTCTGATAGGCTGGATATCTTAGCCAGGGTCTTTAAGATGAAGTTGAAAGCACTCATGAAAACAATAAAAAAGAAAAAAATCTTTGGTAAGGTTAGGGCAGGTAAGAGATGTATATATTGAAATTTTTGTTATGATTTTTTTATGAAGATATGCTATTTTATTAAATGTGTTATTTGTTTTTACAGAAGTGTATACAATTGAATTTTAAAAGAGGGGGCTTCCTCATACACATATATTGTTGTGGCTTAAACATCGATATCCGAAACATGTGATTAAAGTGAAATAGAGACCAATAATAAGCAAAACTCATTTACAATCCCATCTTCACGATAGGGTTTTCCTCAAATACCTTTCAAAACACTTTTCACTTGGTCTCACATTCATATTTCGAATACAATTACTTCACGAAGATAAATCACATTCATACCAATATCAGAGTACATAAATAAGTCCCGCCGGCTAATCCTCGGGTTTCATTCATTAATCAAAGTATTACAGGGCATATTCGCCCCTACAAGCCTCATATGGGGATTATACAAATCTCATCTTCATACATAATCAAATATACATCCATATCAAATACAAATATCCCAGCTACAATGATAACCAACCACCAAAACTCAAATAACCCAAAAGGAGTCCTCGTCACCCTTGGCTACTTCCTCCAACCTCGATCCACCTACCCTGTCTAAAATGTTGGTAGGGGAGGGTGAGATTCGAGAGAATCTCAGTAGGAAACAAATACCAATATGCACGTAAGATAAGTGTTTAATGTATGACATGCTTGTGATACATAACTCATGCTCATACAATGACATATCTGCGTGCTCAATGTTTCAACAACATACTTAGGGCCATAGCATAAATAGAAACAGAGCTACAATCATTCATACATGTTTCACATAATCAAGCAAATCAATACATGCATCAATACACAAACACAGATATCAAAGCATGTAAGAGAGGTAAGTTCCTTACCCATGTCCTTTCCACATATGCTCCAACACCGCTTACTCTCGATCAGACGAATATCAGACCATGATTAGTGCAAATATAAACCCTATAACCAAAGGAAGGACATAGGGTTATTCTCTATTCCAAAACCTTACTTTTTATCACTTAAAGTTGGTTATCATTTATGACCTTTAGGTGGCTAATCAAAGCCTAAACATATGCCTAAAGTATTAGGAGAAACTTGACCAATGACCATATTTCGAACCCTTGAAACCCTATTTTGGCTTCATTACTCGAGTGATGGATGGCAAACTCGAGTGATGGATGACCCGAACTAGAGTGAGGATGGCTCACTCGTGCGAGTGGTCGACCAAAAGCACAACCAGAGACAACAAATACCTATAGCACTTGAGCATCCAACATAGCACTTGAGTGATGACTTCATACTCACCCGAGTTCCACCGAGTGAGGCTTAAAAAGTGACCACCCGAGAGCCACAGAAAACCCAGAGCTAGAAGTACACTCGAGTACTAGCTCCGGCACTCAAGTGATGCCATAACCCTTGCGAGTGCTAGCTCCCACTCTTGACAAACCAATTGTGAGTGACAA
The DNA here is from genome assembly GCA_963210345.1 of Inga oerstediana. Lineage (NCBI taxonomy): Eukaryota > Viridiplantae > Streptophyta > Magnoliopsida > Fabales > Fabaceae > Inga > Inga oerstediana. Next base: position 60,514,809 of record OY723401.1, on the reverse strand, counting down.
CCCGAGAAGTAGCTCTTAGTGCAGAAGCACATGATCACTCGAGTGAGACCACCTTCACTCGAGTGATAACCCACATCACTCATAAGTGAGGAAGTGCACTCTTGCTTCTTCCATGAACAAGTGCAAACAAAACTGAAGGGGAAAGGGAAAATCTCATGTTGCACTCGAGTGAGACCCTTGTTCACTCGAGTAAGGCTCTATCAGAACCTAGAACGCAGCAGATACTAAAACTCTCCCAAACTTAACCAATATGTTTCCAATAGTTCTTAACTTCTAACACAAGACTATTCCCATACAATTTACATAAGGAATACATTAGAAACCACAAAACAACAAAAATCACACAATAATGAAATTTTCCCCACATTGGTCACACTTATCACACACTTTACCAAATTCCACAACTTTTACTCCCAATGACTCAAATCAATCCTAATGGCATCAAAACACACTATAACACCATTTTTACCACATTACCACATTCAAATCATCCATTTCACAATTATACCAAAATTAGGGCAATTTTCACAAATCACAAAACTCATCCAAATATCACAAAACTTTGATCAAAAGGGTATAAATACTCACCTCTTCCTCTTTCCCAAACTAGATCCTTGATTCTTCATCTTTCAAGTTTCCTCAAGCTCTCAAAACACCTTCTTTCACAAATCTAAAATCATAGCAATGAAGCTCTCATCGCTATGAACAACTTTATAGAAGATGATTTAAGCAAGAGATGACATTAACCAAGCTAAATCTCACCTTTTCCATTTCTCTTTCCTCCCAAGCTTCAACGAAAATGAAGGAAGAAGAGAGATAAAGAAAGGGCTGAAGGAGGACCAGATTTTTGGATCTCCCACACACACATAAACCAACTTAAGGGAGAGAAAAGATAGAGAAAACCTTTTTGAAACATTGACCAATCCTATGGTCCATATTGTGCCAAGTGTCATGATCTTGCTTCATGTTCATGAGCTCACTTGAACACAAGCACATAGGATTCCATCCTTTGATCTCTACACAAATCAATCACAATCATTGATCTTCAAGCTACCAATGAGTTTCCTCTTCGGAAACCGATCAATTAGCTAGCAACTTTACCGTTTTTCCCCTCATTATGGTAATTCATACTGAATCTCCACCAAACACATTTTTCTCATTCCATATCACCACATTATGCCCTCTCCCTCTATTTTAAGTCAATTTAGATGTTAATCCACAATTAAACTTAAATACAGGGTTTTGGTACTGCGCATGTCACACCCCACTTCCAGCTAGGCCACACATGGACCCCGTAAGAGGTGGACTCACAAGAGTTCCTAGCTCCCCAAGTGAGATTTTCCGCCTCCGCAGGGATCGAAGCCACTACCAGGGGGTAAGTAGCGCCTCATGACAATCCCCACTACAAGGTCCATGTGTGGCCTGGCTGGAAGTGGGGTGTGACAGCGCATAACACATTCGAATTTCAAAGCATATCACATCTTCCAAAGGGGGTCATTTATAAATAATCACACCCACTTTTGAAGTCATAATCCCTTAATCAAATTTGGGATCCTGCTAAACCAGGGCTTAACAGTCCACTTAATTCCAGGCTTCATATCCAGCCTCAAGTCTCAAAATTCAGGGTATTACATACTGCATTGGGGATCTACATACCACAAAGTTATCGAACACCATAAAGTGCTCGGGATTGCCACTGCCTAAATTAACTTTAATGGTTGGTTGTCCTATCATGCTTATCAGGAATATTGATCAAATAGCAGGTTTATGCAACGATACTTGGTTGCGTGTGACTAAACTTGGTAAATCTATTATTGAAGTAGTGACGTTGAATGGTTCACACCCTAATGAGAAGGTATTAATACATAGGATGGATCTTAATTTTCAATGACCATTAATAAAAGTCAGGGACAATCATTGGGTCATGTTGGATTATTTTTTATGAAGCCTGTGTTTACTCGTGGTCAATTGTATGTCGCTTTGTCAAGAGTGAAGAGTAGGGGAGGTATAAGGATTGTCTTTGATAAAGGCATTGATTGGAGTAATCCTAGGACAATTAATGTTGTCTATAGAGAGGTGTTTCGCAATCTTAAGGGATGAGATGGTTAAGAGTAGTCTTTCTGCCCTAATATGTTGGGTTTTTTTTTTGGGTGAACTTTTAAATGTATTATGTGGTTCTATATATGCTACAATTTTTTGTAAGGTGATGATTATTGAAAGATATCATGTTCTTCTTAACACCCCCCACATATAATGTGGAAACTATTAAAGCACACAATTTTGTACAAATCAAACATTGAATTCTTAGGCTACATAATTGCACTCATATTAGACATCAAAATGACTCAAATGGTTTTAATTTATTGAATGGCAAGTGATGTCCACTATAGAATAGGCTAATAATTAACTACAATATTATATACTAGATTCACCTGAGATAATTTAGTTTATGCCACTGAAATTTCATTTTACCCTATTCAAATCATTAAAAATGTTCAAATTTACTTTAAAATACACTAATATTTATACAAAGATGAAATGGGGAATTAACTTCACTCTCTTTTATTACCTCATATAACACCTCCTATAACACCTCAATATTTGATCACATGACTTTTTTTATTTACATTTGACATTGACATAGTAAAATATTTATACATATTACATTTTATAATTTGTTACTCTAATAAATACTAAAATTATAAATGATAATTTATTTTATTCTACATTTTATTAGTTTGTACTTTTTTTTTGGGCAAATAGTTTGTATGTTTTAACATTACAAATAAATCAATATTTTATGTAATATTTTATATTTTGTTAAAATTAAAATTTCAAAAACAACCAAATTTATTCACTGAACAAAGCTATAGGGATGATGAAAATGGAGAATTAACTTCATTCTCTTATATCACCTCCTATAAAACCTCAATATTTGATGACATGACTTTTTTTATTTGCATTTTTAGATTGATATGGTAAAATATTTATACATACTACATTTTATAATTTGTTACTCTGATAAATACTAAAAGTATAAATGACAATTTATTTTATTCTACATATTATTTTGTACATTTTTTTGTCCAAATAGCTTGTATGTATTAAAATTACAAATAAAACAATATTTTATGTAATATTTTTTATTCTGTTAAAATTAAAATTTCAAAACAACCAAAATTATTCACTGATCAAAGCTACAGGGATGATGAAAATGGGGAATTAACTTCACTCTCTTATATTACCTCCTATAACACCTCAATATTTGATCAATGACTATTTTGCTGTTTAGGATATGATAGGGTAGATCCTTTATGTCCAATTGTATGTACATATGGACTGTAGAGCATTATATATTATCTTACTGAAATGTAGCTAGAAGGGCATGGACCATTTTGTTGTTGATGTTGCATATGCTTATATTCCTAATCAGAGGATTAGATATGGACTAATGGGATCTTTTGTGAATAGAAATGTTTTGGAAATGCAATTTTTCACCAAATTCACACGCTCAGAAGTTAACCATTGGGATGTTTTGGTGGTTTTATAGCATGGAATGATTTTTATTTAGGTCATTACCTTAAAATATAGTGTTTTTTGGTGTTTAAATCATGTATTTTTTTTATTTTGGTTAATGTTGCATTTTCAAAAGCATGGGAGATGGTTTTTTTCATTCTTTTGGTCGCACAGCAGTAGAGAGTGAGGTAAATCCTATGAGCAATTTTTTTCTTTCTTTTTTTTTATTTGCTATATAAATTGGCACATTAAGAATTTTCTTTTAAACTAATGAAACGAGTTGGAAAAAAAATAAAATAACAAAAGGAACATTGATAAAAAAAGGAATTTTCACACAATCTGTTTCTTAACTAATTTGACGAAAGACTATAGGAAATCACTCACTATTTTGACAAGTCCACCACTAAGCTATTCTCTAATAAATTGGACATCTAGTTCAACATGGTTAGCTTTAATTTTAGAATGCAGTACAGAATTTGCAACTAAGCCTACTATTCCAAAGTTATCACACAAAATAGTAGTGACTCTAACAATATTCTAATAATCATATTAGAATTGCATCATGAAGTTAAAAAACATGCAGGGGTATCTTAAAATCATATATTTAATGTCAACTTTCTTACTACAGCCCAACCATCATTTTGTGTTGCCTACATACATATTACATACATCCCAAATTTTATTCCCAAATATGCATTGTAAACAATTATGGCATTTAATGAAATGAAAGAGGCAATTTTGGAGAATATGATTATGCTACCAGTGAAATTTCAAGTGAGGCAGTGAGTTTTTGATGTGATTTTGGAAGACAAATGATGTTCACAAATTATGAAATTTTACAGGATGAATGTATACATCCTAAGCTTTAATTTGATAGGTCATGGGAATTATTAGACCTGTACACAAGGATTTATGAATTTTTGAAATTAGCCCAGAAATATTGTTGATTTTATGGAACAGCATTCAAAAACTTAAATTCTAGCAAAACGGCCTATTTTTCCTTGAAAATAGACTTAATAAAGATTTCATAGCCTTTAGAATCACTCCAAAATAATATCTACAAATTTAGTTATGATTTTCAAAGTTTGGGTAGAAAATTTGCCAGAATTTGCTTAAATACGAAATTTTGGAAATTAAGTAAATAAATAAAATATCATATAATATATGATATAAGGCATATTTCCCTTCCTTCTATAGCCATTCCTGATGCCATTAGTAGCCGAGAGAGAGAGAGAGAGAGAGAGAGTTAAGACAATTTTAGAGAGAGATGGAGGAAAATCTCACAAGGTAGGTCGATTTCTTCGGTGAATTCGTATCTAACGTGTATAATCCTTCTCCTAATCTTCTTTTCTATGTTATTCAAGGTTGTTGGAAGTAAAATTTTGTTTTTAAAGGGAGGTAGGGTTTAGCCACAAGAGGAAAAGCTAGAAGGAAGAAGAGGTAACTTCCTAAACTTCAAATATTGGTTGTTCTGGCTGCTGTAAGTAATTTAATCAGTGGATTTCTCTTGTATTTGCTCCGAATGTAAGCTTTGGAAAAGGGTGTGTCTTAGGCGTTATGCTACAAAAATAGAGGCTAAATAGTGGTTTTAACATAATTAAATAGTTAATAAAGTGGTTAGGAGTAGAAAGGAGCAAGTCTGCAAAATCAAAATAAAAAAAACCCTAATTTTACCTTGAGAATCCTAGGTTTCGGCCAGGTCTAATTCAGGGGTTTAGCCTGGATTTTTTATGTGATGATGATTCTATTGAGTTTAGGAGGGAAAATTAGGTGTGGTTACTATTGAACACTTTTCCAGGAAAGCCCAAAAAAGCATAATGACCAGAACGCCCCTAAAACCCTGAAATAGAGGCTGCCAAGGGTATTTTGGTCTTTTGGCAGTGAATTTAGTAATTCTAAATCTGGAAATAGATTCCTTAGGCAAAAGTATATCAGAATAGTCCAAGTCAAAATTTTGGGATAAGTACGATCGAACCGGGTATAGCGGGGCTGTGCCGTGTCCCTAGGGGTATTTTGGTAAATTTTCACCATAACTCATACAACCATTAGAAATACTATAGAAGTGCCTAAACTGATACATGAATGGGTTTTAACCTAATTCTTGTACATTTGACGTTTTACGACTGAGCTAATAGCAGAGTCGTTGGCATGCATATAACACACGCATTTCGAGGTGTGAAAGGCTTAAGCTAGGGGACTTACCTAACTTGCATTTATTTGATATCTCTGCTTGTGTAGTGATGTATATGACTGCTTTACTTGATTGTGTAGAGCATATTTGAATAAATGAAGCTCTGTTTCTATTTTCGCTTGGCCATAGTTTTGTTGCATGAAACATTGAGCATGCAAAAATGTTATTATGGGGCATACATCTAGTTAAAGCTAACATGTCATACGCATAACATCTATCATGCATGCATTATGATTTCTGTTTCCTACTAAGATTCTCTCGAATCTCACCCTCCCCTAACAATAATTTAGTAGGTGAACATAAGAGGTGTACTGAAAGCAAAGAAGAGAACCCTACAGGAGGAATGCAATGGTGGAACGAAGATAGGAAAATGTCTCTATTTCATTGTAGCAGGTTTAGATACCCAAGTAACCTACACAGCTACATTGATGGTAATTATCATGTACAAACTCCTGTAGGGAATTTCTATAATCATGCACATATTATTAGTATATTTATGATATTCCTGTGTTGCCTACCGAACTGCATATCATTTTCCACAAATCTCTTAAAAAGGTGAAAATAAGATAAGGGCATGACATTTTGGTATCAAACCCAAAGTGGTTTTAGAGGAGCCCAAAGTGGTTCTGGTGGAGTGGCAGCTATGGCAATAGGATAGTATACTGATAAGGTCTTGATTATATGATAAAAGGAGATACGCACAGAATGGGGTACTAGAGAAGTAAACTACCTGTCTTCTGTGAATTAGCCTTGGAAGATTAAGGAATATCTGAAGGGCAGCAAGTAGTGCAATACCAGACTGAGGATAATCTAAGGATATTGTGAAACCTTGAGGAAGCGGGTACGGCCAAGGCCAGGGTACATATATGGTATTTAGTCAGCCAAAGGTAGCAGGCATGATGTTTGAGAAAAGTGGAGTCTCAGGGTACCGGTGGTTGGGAGCAGTTGAAGCCACTATCTAGCACGGGTACATGAAAGTTAAGCGTGGTCAACCTAGGGAAATGCCATGATGGGTGACCCCCTGGGAAGTTATTGCACATGTTATGTCATATTATGGAAAAGAGTAAGAACATGTTATGCAGTAGCTTAGAGGCTATATGTTGTTATAGACTATCCCTGATTATTGTAAACATCTTTGATATGTCGTCTTTAGGGTACCTATGTACCCAAAACTTTGTGAACTGACAGATATGCCCTTATATCCATATGGAATTTATCTCTTTCTTGCTTCCATATCGTGAAACATAATGAGGATGAGACTAAAAGGTACAGGTGCTGGGCAGGGTCAAAAGTTAACTTGACCCATTACAACAAATACTGGGCATGTTAATAGAACATGAAACAAGGATCAATGATTAAGGATCATAGTAAGGAACTAAGAGAAGTGAAGCAGAACAAAGACCAGGGGAAGATTTGAAATCTAATGTTATCCAGAAAATGCCAAGTGACTTTTGAAAGAGGCAAGCTTCACCCAAGAAAGGGGTGAATTGGGTGATGTGATAAATTTTTCGGTTGATACGGTGATATAGCAATAGCTGTAGATAGAGTAGAGTTGAGAAGATAAACACACAGAGTTATACTGGTTCAGGCAAAAACCCAGGCCTACATCCAGCCCTCGGAGATCAAGACCTACTGAGATTTTCACTATATTCAGTAGGTTCTCGGAATGCCGCAAAATAACAACCATCCTTGAAAGAACTACGAGTAGAAATATTCTAACAATAGCAATTTCTTTCCGCCTTACGACAAGTCATACGTGCAGAAAAACAAACCTATGACCTTTCTCTCTCGCTTATGTATACAAGTCTTATGAGCAGTAATGTTCTCTCCTGCTTACACCACTGTAAGTCTTACAAGTAGCAATTTTCTCTACTGCTTGTTTCTTGTAAGTCTTATGAGCAGAGAGTCCTACTAGGAATTCTCTCAACTACTTTTCTCGTAAGGATATCTCCCTCTCAAGGTCCCAATACCTTGAGATCAAATGATGATAGAATTTGTAGTGTATACAGACTCTCTTACAGAGCAAATATGATAAATACTGAACAACGATATGAATACAGAGTAAATATGAATAACAGAGACTCATGAATTTTCCTGTGTGAATTCTTGTTCTTGGTTGTTTTTTATAGTTTCTGAAGCTCTGTATTTATAGCCAATTGATTTTTCCCGTTGAATACTAATAGTTGTGGAGTGAAGCATTTTACTATGGAATGACATGCGTAAGTTTGAAATCTTTGAACGTGGTAGGTATGTGCTTGGTTGATCGTAATGATGTTATCTGCCGTTATTTGACTTCCTCTGTGCTTTTCTAATTCAAACATTCAAACTCCTATATCATACTTGTAATACATGTTAAATGATGTTATATAATAATAATAAGTAGAAATAGAATGAATAAATAACATTAAACCATATTCGGATTTAACGCTGTAAGACTGGTACGTTTTGGCTTCTGGCAGAGTATCACTCGAGTACTGAGAGGGCTGACTCGAGTGCAATACCATATTTTCTCTTCTTACTTCAGTTTTATACTTACACTTTCATGTGATTTTGAGAGAGTGCATTTTCACACTTGCGAGTAATGTAGGACCTCACTCGAGTACAAATCTCCTCACTCGAGTGCTCCTTTATTTTACATTATGAACCACGTCTCTGGCCAACACTCGCATCCCATTTTATCAAGAGTGTGATTCTGCATTTGCAGGTGATGTGACTCCTCACTCGAGCATACTTACTTTCACTCGAGTGAACTGAATATTCTTCTATAAGATACTCTTTATCTTCAGCACATGCATCAGAATGGAGAGAGTTAGATATCTCACTCGAGGGTGCTGAGGTATCACTCTGGTGCAAATTCCTCCACTTGAGCATACTTTCTCCTTCATGCACTTGGTGACCACGGGCAAACACTTGTTGTTCCTCACTCGCTTGGACTCGAGTGCACTTGAGACTATCACTCATGTAGAGCTCCTATGCTCAAGTGAGAATATGATATTTGACTCTGTCATTGGTCTCTGTCAAACACTTTCTGTCCAACACTTACGTGTGCTCGAGTGATAGCTTCATCACTCGAGTGTATCAGTCAAACTGACAACAAACACTTTTAAAATCTGAAATACTTTTGGTAATATTTTTAACCTTTGCAAAGAAATAAATTTCTTACCACAACACACAATGATCTTTTGTTATCATCAAAACTTGGAATCTAACATTCTCCCCCTTTTTGATGATGGCAAAACCTTTGTGATGAGTTTTAACAAAAAATCTTGATTGGAGCAAAATTTTTGAAAAGAATTATGAATATTTCCAAATGCATATTTCACCATAGTTTAGACTCATTTTCAAATTTTTGCACTTCACTTCATATGTTTCCTGCAATACTTCCAATGGACACTTAAAGCCAAGATAAGTCATAATACCATTATATTTGTACATAAGTCATTAAATTTGAACAGAAAACTTAGCAAACTTGAAATGATCATTAGTGAACTTGTAAAGTACAATATTAAGCTTGAATCATCATCTACCCATAAAACCCCGTATACAACCATGTCAGCAAAAATAAACCAGAAAATAACAATAATCCTACCCCAATACATAAAACTACCTAATACACCTCATATCAGACATATCAGCTCAGAAACCATCATAGATCATTCTCCCCTATTTTGTCAGTATTAGAAGGGGGTTGAGGAAAAGTGAGATCAGATGGTGGGGCAAAGAGCACCATGGCAGTGGAAGGGTCAATTGGCTCAGGCTCAAAAAGTGAAGATGATGGCTGAGGAACAGAGGATGCAAGTGGTGGTGAAGGCGACCGATCGTAAGTGACATTAATATTGGAATCCAGGTCTGTGAAGAAAACATGAATCTATGTTTGAGGAGGTGAAGTTGTGGCAAGAGTAGACTCAGGTGGTATCTCAGGAGAAGTAGTCAGAAAATGAGTGTGCAAGAAGAATTCCATATTAGTAATTCTTCTCGACATATTTTCTTGAGTCTTAAACATCAAGTCAAAGTTGGTATTGGCCTTGTGCACCAACTTTGAGACTTGTAACTCCATCGTGTTCACCAATTTCTCATACTCACTTATCAATTCTTTTTTCAGGCCAGTCACAACTTCATTGAACACTTCGATCAGATGGGTTGATAGTGATGCATTCAGGAAGGATGGAGGTGGAATTAGACCTTGAGCAGACGACTGAGCCTCATCACCTCTCTATGGAATGGCTTTTTTCTGAGATATAGCCCTGGTTTGACTTACTGGAAGATTGATACTCCTATGTGTCAATTGAGTCTTACCAAACCTCGAAATGGTTACCCTCTTAGTTCCCTCCAAATACCACACTTTGTTTTTCTTGAGAATAAGAGACACAAGTTGTGGATATGGTATGGTAGTGGATCTTGATGAAGAAAATCAGAATCTTCTCATCTCACTAAAAATAAGCTCCCCCATATTTCTTCGTTGACCAGTTAGGAAGGAGGCCAGCAAATAGTAATCTTTATGAGCAAAATGGGTATAATTCTTAGATTTATTAACAATGCTTCGAGAGTATATGTAATGAAGGGCACGAATAGAATCAGACATGTCAATAGGCTTAAAGTTAATAGGGCCTATTGGGTCATTTGGTCTTAAAAGCTGGAAGGCTTCATTGGCTAAAAGTGTGGGTGGATCAGAAGGTGGTGCAACATAGCCAAGAATGTCATTAATGATAATAGCAGATATCATAATAAATTGATCTCTAACAGTGGTAGATACTGCTTCCTCTATCAACTCTTCGGCCCTAGGGTATATGTTATGGGTTTTCATGTTACAGTAAAAGGTTCTCACAACAGAGGGTGAATAAGGGATATGAACACTCAGCAGGGATCATAAAATCCTAGAAAAGGATGAAAATCCAAACTACAACTTTTCTTCAGATAATCTAAGTCTACATAAACTATAGGACAGAAATGTCTATGTGCAACTCAGAATCATATGCCTTCTGTTTCAGTGCCTTCAGTTCCTTAACATTAAAGTCATCAGGAGGATTTGCGACTTGTTCTTCCTCTGGAACCTGTGAAGTAGAAGGAACCCCTGAAGCAGCTGTACTGGACTGGCCAACATGATGTGAATTTGAGGTACTGGCTTGTGATGCAATTTTTCTAACCAATGCGTCAAGCTTTGACTTCTCCAATGCTTCCTGGAGTTGCATATTGAAAGAGTCATCGGAGGAAGAAGATTGTTATGGTTGCTCTGTATCCTTCTTCTTTCCTCTTCCTTTGACTTCTTTGGATTGAGACTGAGTGACAATCGGTTCTTTAAAAACCACTCACTTTGGTTTCTTTTGCAGAGGTTGATCCTTCTTAGCCATTTAAGGCTTAGGGTGAGGTTTCTTAGCTGGATTTCTCTTTTTGGTTTTGGGTTTAGGAGGAGGTGTTGGAGTAGAAGACATAGAAGGTGTAGGAGATGAAGGTGTTGCCACCGGAGTCTCTGAAGTACTAGCGGCAGAATGAGTGGGTGAAGGTGAATGGGATCTTTGGGAAACAACAGGAATCTTAGTTCTAGCCATTTAGAAATGAAATGGGAATCACAGATTTGATAAGGACTTGAAGAAAGATTTTCATAAAATCTCCACGGTTAGGGCACGGAATGAGAAGCTAAAGTGATAAATCTGACCTTATGAATATGATTGAAGAGTTGTAATAGAGATTTGAAGCAATCTGTGTCATTTAATCAATGGGTAACGGACGAAGGTGAAGAGTTACGACCTTCGAGTGATACGACGCTTCGAGTGAGAAGAGGAAGTATGACGGTCTGAGCTATCGCGTAAATGATATAAGTGCCAACACTCGAGTGACAACCCTAGTGCTTGAGTGTTGTTCATACAATGCTCGAGTAAGATAATTTTGTGCCTGGGTAATACTCAAACAAGTCTAACAAAGCATGTAAAAGCGTACCTGATTTAAGTATATCTTGTTATATTTTTCATCTTTGTACTCAAATCCTCCAAGATCATTTGAGTAACCATGCTTTGAAGTATTTGTATAAATCTGTCTCTTTTGCTCAAGTTCTCTTGCTTCACTTTAGGTAGATTCATACCATGCTTGAGTGACATTCTTCCCTTACTTGAGTGAGACCTGTCACTTTTGCTATGCTTGAGTAAGTTACAAGAGTTCTTACATACTGTGTTAATCCATGTTTTACATAGCCTGTAGCAGAGTATATGCTATAGTTCTAGACTCAAGCATTGTTAAATGACTCGAGTGAGAATGAACTTGGCACTCGAGTGACACATCCAATGCTCAAGTGACAGACCTACAAAAACAATTTCTACATACTTCGATGCCTAAGTCAGTATGGTTATCATCAAAACTCATTAAACATAACAATTAACAAGAAAAATTTATAACTCATTGGGATTAACCATTCCCAATTCTCTTCGAATATATAAGAATTGATCTTTAGCTATTGGCTTTGTGAATATGTTAGCAAGTTGAAGATGTGTTTGTATGAATTCTACTTTGACATCCTTCTTTTGCACGTGATCTCAAATGAAATGATGTCAGATATCTATGTGTTTGGTCCTTGAATGTTGCACTAGATTCTTGGCCAAGCTAATGGTGTTAGTGTTGTCACAATAAATTGGAATCTCCTTTAAATATATCCCTAAATCCTGAAGTTGTTGCTTCAACCACAGTACTTAAGAACAACAGCTTGCTGCAGCTATGTATTCTGCTTCAGTGGATTATAATGACACTATGTTATGCTTCTTGCTGAACATGATACCAGAGAACCTACAAGGATTGACATTGACCACTGGTACTTTTTCTGTCAGTTTTATATCCTCCATGATCCAAATCTGAATAGCCCATCAAATATTCGTTTCCTCTTTTTGGATACCATAGGCCAAGTTCTGGAGTGTCTCCTAGTTATTTGAAGATTCTTTTCACTGTCTCTACATGTGATACCTTAGGAGCAGATTGATACCTTGCGAACATTCCAACCCTGAATTGTATATCCAGCCTGCTTGCTATTAGATAGAGTAATGAACCAATCATTCCTCTATATTTAGTGATGTTGTAGTTAGGACATTTTACGTCAGCATCCAACAATGTTGTAGAGCTCATTGGAGTATCGCTCTATTAGCATTGTCCAATCCATACTTCTTCAACAACTCTTTCAAATATTTTGTTTGAGATACAAATATCCCATTCTTTCTTTGCTTGATTTGAAGTCCAAGAAAGAAGTTTAATTCTCCCATCATAGACATTTCAATCTCCCCCTGCATAATCATGGAAAATTCTTGACAAAGAGATTCATTAGTAGTACCGATAAATAATATCATCAACATAAATTTGAACAATTAGAATATCATCTTTGTTATATTTGATGAAAAGAGTTGTATCCACTTTTTCTCTGACAAACTTTTGATCAAGAAGAAACTTGCTAGTCTTTCATACCAAGCTCTAGGAGCTTGTTTCAAACCATATAAAGCTTTCTTAAGTTTGTAAACATGATTGGGTTTTGTTTCATCTTCAAAACAGGAGGTTGTTCAACATATACTTCCTCCATAATATAACCATTTAGAAAAGCACATTTTACATCACCTTTAATGCAAGCAAAGGCTAAGAGTACTCGTATTACTTCCAATCTTGCCACTGGAGCATATGTTTCATTATAATCAATACCTTCTTCTTGATTATAGCCTTTGGCTACTAATCTTGCTTTATTTCTCACAATGATTGCTGATTCATCATTTTTTTTAAAAACTAATTTGGTTCCTATAACCGAGTGATCTTTAGGTCGAGGTACCAAATTCCAAACTTGATTTCTTCAGAATTGATTTAATTCTTCTTGCATAGCAATCACCTATTCATTATCAGATAAAGCTTATTCCATATTAGAAGGTTCAATCTCATAAATAAAAGCAGAAAAAGTTACCTCATTAAAAATTCTATTTCTGGTTTTGACACCTTTGTGAATATCTCCAATTACTTGATCAATTGGATGATCTTTAATATGTTTCTATGCTTTTGGTTGAGCATGATCATCGACATCATCTATATTTTGAAAATCATTTGTTTCTAGATCATTCTGTTTTGAAATAGTTTTGTTTTTCTTTATCAAATCCATTTCTTCTTCATCAAAATACTTTGTCTGAGAATCAAATTCATCAATCACAACATGAATGGATTCTTCAACAGTACATGTTCTTTTATTAAAAACTCTATATGCTTTACTTCTATTAAAATATTCTAGAAATAAACCTTCATCAGACTTTGAATCAAATTTACCCAAGTTTTCTTTACTGTTGTTGTGAATGAAGCACTTGCATCTGAAGATGTGTAGATGAGCAAGATTTGGCTTTCTCCCTTTTTAGAATTCATATGGTGTCTTTCCAAGTGAATTGTGAATATATGCTCGGTTTGAAATATAGCATGCGGTACTTATTGCATCAGCCTAGAACACTTGTAACATTTCTTTTTCATTGAGTATTGCCCTTGCCATTTCTGTGAGGACTCTATTCTTCCTTTCTACTACTCCATTTTGATGAGGCGTTCTAGGTGCAGAGAAGTTGTGATCTATTCCTTTGTTGTTACAAAAATCTTCAAAAAGTTGATTATCAAATTCTCCTCCATGATCTGTCCATCCCTTTGAGCTTGAATCTTTGCCTTGATGGATTCTTTGTTAAGCAGCAAATCCTTCTTGTTTACTATCAAGCATTCTTCTGAATCAAAGATCACCTAATTATCTCTGTCGGTGCTTTGACTCACACTTAGGAGGTTTGGCATAATCCTTCAACGTAATATACATAATTGATTTAAACACCATCGGTTTTTCCCACTTCACCAATCCCAACAATACATCCAGATTGGTTTCTTCCAAAAGTTACCTTTCCTCCTTCTTTGGTTTCTAGCATGGTGAACTTATTTCTGTCACCAGTCATGTGTCTCGAGCATCCACTATCAATATAACACTTGTTAGCTCGTGATGCTTTGAGACATACCTAGAGTAATGTGATCAGCTTTTAGGTACCCACACTTTCTTGGATCCTTTGTGGTTAGTATGCATTACTTTTGGCACATGTGTCCCTTTCAAAACCCATTTATACATACCACTGACTTTTCCTTTCCTAAAATAACATGATGAAGTATAATGTCCTTTCCCATTACAATAACTACACGTGTAAATGGATTTTATGTATGCACATAATTTTTAAAATATTTGAGATAAATTCTACTACCTCTTTTCTTATTTCCTCTGTTTTTATCCTGATTAGATTTATATCCAATCCCAGATTTATCAAATAAAAGTCTTTAAGATTTTAGAATAACTTTAAAAGTTTCACTTCCTTTAATAAATCTTTCTACAGTTTTTGTTAAATCACTTATTTTCTTATCTTTTTCTTCACACAATGCACATGATGATATGACAGTATTTCCTAATTCTTTTACTTTCTTCTTATATCTAACCATTTCTTTAGTTACCTTGATGAATTCATTATGTAATGCATTATATTCAGATAATAATTCATTATAAGTAGGTTCAGAGTCACTTACCTTAGAATCCGATTCTTCTTCTTTGGCTACCAAGCATAGATTTACAACTTCGTCGTTATTGCTTTCTTCATCCGACGAGCTATCACCCCAAATAGATGATATGTATGCTTTCTTCTTCTGCTTCTTGTTGTCTTTGTCTAAAGCATTCGGATTTGATGTGTCCAGGCTTCCCACATTCATAGCATACTATCTGTTGCTCCTTGTTTTCTTTCTTGCTTGGTCCACCTTGATAATTTTTGAAGTTCTTTTGGCCTCTTCTATAGAACTTCTTGAATTTTCTCGCAATTATTCCCATATCATCATCATCAAGAATATCTTCATTTTTGGAAGATTCTTCTTCCTTGATAGCTTTAATTGCAACTCCTCTTTTCTTTTTATCATCAAACTCTTCTAGTTCCTTCTTGAATCTCAACTTCCTTTCAAACTTAGAAATGCTACCAAAGATAGCAGCTACGGATCTCATTGATTCTCCTTTAGCTTCTTCAATAACTGTCACCTTCGCTTCCCATTGTTTCATAAGAATATTAAGAATCTTTCTTACCTGGGAATTTTTGTCAAATGATTTCCCAAGTGTAGATAGTTGATTAACAAGATAAGTGTATCTGAGTTTGAATTCTGATATTCCTTCTCCAGGTTTCATACAAAATAAATCATACTCTGTAATTAGAGTATTGACTCTATTTTCTTTGATTACGAATGTGCCTTCGTGAGCAATTTCAAGAGCATCCTACATATCTTTGGCTGTTGGTAGAGTGCAGATTCAGAAATATACATTTTGAATGAGGGCACTCTGTATCATTAAAATAGCTTTACTATTTAACGTTGCTAACCTATTGTCATCTTCATCAAATTCCTCTGGGCTCTTTTTAATGACTCTATCTTTGATTTTCTTTATTGGAACATAGTCACCATCTTGTATCACATTCCATAGACCATATTAGTTAGCCATCACGAACACTTTGAATTTAGCTTTCCAGAAAGAAAAATGTTCTCCAACAAAACCAGGAGGTCTAGTGATTGAAGCTCTGACTGGAAGGATGTTCTCACCCATTGTTGTCATTTACCGGATCCTTCTCAAGTTGTTAGGCTCTTCGGAGAAGACCTCGCTCTAATACCAAAATGAAATAGGCAAGTTTCACCCAAGAGGGGGTGAATTGGGTGATGTGATAAATTTTTTGGTTGATGCGGAGATATAGCAATAGCTATAGATAGAGTAGAATTGAGAAGATAAGCACACATAAAGTTATACTGGTTCGGCCAAAAACCCAGGCCTACGTCCAGTCCTCAAAGATCAAGACCTACTGAAATTTTCACTATTCTTCTAAGATTCAGTAGGCTCTCGGAACACCGTAAAACAACAACCGTCCTTGAAAGGACTATGAGTAGAAATATTCTAACACTAGAAATTTCTCTCCCCCTTACGACAAGTCTTACATGCAGAAAAACAAACCTATAACCTTTCTCTCTTGCTTACGTATACAAGTCTTATGAGTAGCAACGTTCTCTCCTGCTTACACCACTGTAAGTCTTACGAGTAGCATCATTCTCTACTACTTGTATCTTGTAAGTCTTATGAGCAGAGAGTCCTACTAGGAATTCTCTCAACTGCTTTTCTCGTAAGGATATCTACCCTTTCAAGGTCTCAATACCTTGAGATCAAATGAAGATAAAATTTGTAGAGTATACAGACTCTCTTATAGAGCAAATATGATAAACACTGAAGAATGATATGAATACAGAGAAACTATGAATAACAGAGACTCATGAATTTTCTTGTGTGAAATCTTGTTCTTGGTTGTTTTTTATGGTCTCTGAAGCTCTATATTTATAGCCAATTGATTTTGCCCGTTGCATACTAATCGTTGTAGAGCGGAGCATTTTACTGTGGAATGACATGCGTAAGTTTGAAATCTTTGAACGAGGTAGGTACGTGCTTGATTGATCGTAATGATGCTGTCTGCCGTTGTTTGACTTCCTCTGTGCTTTTCTAATTCAAACATTCAAACTCCTGTATCACACTTGTAATACATGTTAAATGATGTTATATAATAATAATAAGTAGAAATAGAATGAATAAATAACACTAAACTATATTCAGATTAAACGCTGTAAGACTGGTGCATTTTGGCTTCTAGTAGAGTATCACTCGAGTGCAATACCATATTTTCTCTTCTTGCTTCAGTTTTATACTTGCACTTTCATGTGATTTTGAGAGAGTGCATTTTTACACTTTCAGGTGATGTGGGACCTCACTCGAGTACAAATCTCCTCACTTGAGTGCTCCTTTATTTTACATTATGAACCACATCTCTAGCCAACACTAGCATCCCATTTTATCAAGAGTGTGATTCTGCACTTGCAGGTGATGTGACTCCTCACTTGAGCATACTTACTTTCACTCTAGTGAACGGAATATTCTTCTATAAGATACTCTTTGTCTTCAATATTTGAATTAGAATGGAGAGAGTTTGATTTCTCACTCGCAGGTGCTGAGGTATCACTCGGGTGCAAATTCCTCCACTTGAGCATACTTTCTCCTTCATGCACTTGGTAACTCTTGGGCAAACACTTGCTATTCCTTACTCGATTGAACTCGAGTGCACTTGAGACTATCACTCGAGTAGAGCTCCTATGCTCGAGTGAGAATATGATATTAGACTTTATCATCGCTCTCTGTTAAACACTTTCTGTCCAACACTTGTATGTGCTCGAGTGCAAAATATCTCCATGCTCGAGTGCTAGCTTCATCACTTGAGTACATTAGCAAAAAGGACAGCAAACACTTCTAAACTCTGTGAAATACTTTTGGTAATATTTTTAACCTTTGCAAAGAAATGAATTTCTTACCACAACACACAATGATCTTTTGTTATCATCAAAACTTGGAATCTAACAACTTTATTCTTCATACACTATGTAAATGTTTATGTGTTTTGTATATGTCATTTTCTATAATATGTATAATACACAGTGCCTCGGTACACTGATAAATAATGCCTACAGGTATTGCCTTCAAGTATACTAATGAACAATGCATACAGGCATTACCTTTAGGTACATTGATGAATAATGCCTACGGGCAGTGCCTTTAGGTATACTGATGAATAGTGCCTACAGTTACACTGATATGCCCAGTCGAGGATTGAGGTATGGAATGTGTAGGGGTTCCAACAGTGGTTGGCTCTGAACACATTTTTGACTAACTTGAGTTATATGTTAGTATAATATTGCATTATATGGTGCAAGGCATATACATTATCACATTCTCTATGAATGATTGTGTGTTACCATGAAGGTCAAGTAGGATCCAACTAAGGTAGTAAGACAATGTGAGCTAACAGTGTAGCCCCACCTATATTGCATTTGACAGTTTGAAACATCAGAGTGTGTAGTAGAAGCCTACAACTCTGTATTGATTATAGGGAGTTAAATAAGGTGACCGTTGAGAATAGTATTGAATACATTAAAATCTAAGCAACTCTATGCCAAGTTGATGTAAATGTGAGTTCTGGATTTTGGAAATCAATTTTTTGAGCCATATAGTCTCACAGCAAAGAGTCTTGGTGGAATCTTACAGGGTGGAAGTAGTACTAAATTGAAATGGGCTAGAGACTGTCTCTAAAATACGTAGTTTTATGGGTTATGCTGGATATTACAAAAGATGCATACTGAATTTCTCCAGAATAGTTTAAGAACTCATTATCTGTGGGACCGTAACTAGGAGAAGAGCTTAACTAAGCTGAGATGAAAATTAACATCAGCACTGATATTGATAATCTCAGATCCACTGTGGACCTTTGTTGTCCTTTTTGATACCAGTAGCCAAGATTGGGAAGTGTTTTAATACAGCATGGTCATGTATTGGCTTATGCATCTAGAGAATGAAAGCCTCGTGAAAAAAAAATTTAATTATTATCTCACATATAATATTGAGTTAGCAGCAATTGTGTTGCACTAAAAATATAGAGATGTATCATTGTGCTGTGACTGTAGTGCTATACTACGACCACTAGGATTGAAGTATTGGTATAATCACAAAGAACTGAATATGAGAAAGCATTACCTAGAATTTGTGGCTACACAGGTGTAGCAAATTTCAGGGAAAAAATTTATTTAAGTGTGGGAGACTGTAACACCCCAAATTTTATTCCCTATAATGTTCAAAAATGAAAGTTTGTCATATAATTTTGGAAGACCAAATAATGTTCAAAAATTATGAAATTTTACAAAATGAAAGTAGAAATCCTAAGCATTAATTTTCTAGGTCATGGGAATTATTTGGAGTGTACACAAGGAGTTATGAATTTTTGAAGTTAAACCAGAAAACTTGTTGATTTTAAGGAACAACATTAAAAAACTTAAATTCTAGGAATTTTTTTCTTCCAATTAGTAAAGGGCTATATTTTTCCTTGAAACTAGACTCAATAAGGGTTCTATAATTGTTGGAATCACTCTAAAACGATGCTATAAATTTAGTTATAATTTTTCAAAATTTGGGTAAAAAATCTACCAGAATTTGTTTAAATATGAAATTTTGGAAATTAAGTAAATAAATAGAATATCATAAAATATATGATAAAAGGCATATTTCCCTTCCTTCTTAAGCCATTCCTGATGCCATTAGCAGCCGAGAGAGAGAGAGAGAGAGAGTTGAGACAACTTCAGAGAATGAAGGAGGAAAATCTCACAAGGTATATCGATTTCTTTAGTATATTTGTACCTAACGTGTATAATCTTTCTCTTAAGCTTCTTTTCTATGTTATTTAAGGTTATTGGAAGCAAAAATTCATTGTTAAAGGGAGTTACGGTTCAGCCACAAAAGGAAAAGCTAGAAGTAAGAGGAGGTAACTTCCTAAACTTCAAATATTGGTTGTTCTAGCTGCTATGAGTAATTTAAACAGTGGATTTCTGTTGTATTTGCTCTGAATGTAGACATTGGAAAAGGGTGTGTCTTAGGCATTATGCTGCCAAAATTGAGGCTAAATGGTGGTTTTAACGTAATTAAATAGTTAATAAAGTGGTTAAGAGGAGAAAGGAGCAAGTCTGCAGAGTCAAAATAAAAAAAACCCTAATTTTATTCGTAGGATCTTGGGTTTTGGCCAAGTCTAATCCAGGGGGTTAAGGCTGGATCTATGATGTCTTGATGATTCCATTGAGTTCATGAAGGAAAATTAGGTGGGGTTACTGTTGAACACTTTTCCAGAAAAGCCCTAAAAATCATAATGACCAAAACGCCCCTGAAACCATGAAATAGGGATTGCCAAGGGCATTCGGGAAAAGTATAGTCGGACCAAGTACGGCCGGGCCGGGTCTCAGGGGTATTTTGGTAAATTTTCACCATAGACTCATATAACCACTAGAAACATATGGAAGTGCCTAAACTGGTACATGAATGAGTTTTAACCTAAATCTTATACACTTGACGTTTTAAGATCAAGTTGAGAGCTAAGTTGTTGGCAAGCATATCAAGGCACACATTTCGAGGTGCAAAAGGCTTATGGTAGGGGACTTACCTTACTTGCATGTATTTGATATCTCTGCTTGTGTAGTGATGTGACTGCTTTACTTTATTGTGTAAAGAATATTTGAATAAATGAAGCTTTGTTTCTATTTTCGCTGTGGCCATAGTTTTGTTGCATGAAACATTGAGTATAGAGAAATATCATTATGGAACATACATCTAGTTAAAGCTAATATGCCATACACATAGCATCTATCATGCATGTATTATGGTATTATTTCCTACTAAGATTTTCTCGAATCTCACCCTCCCCTACCAACAATTTAGAAGGTGAAAATAAGAGGTGTACTGAAAGCAGAGAAAAGAACCCTACAGGAGGAATGAAGTAGTGGAACGAAGATAGGAAAATGTCTTTATTTGATTGTTGTGAATTCAGATACCCAAGTTGCCAAACGTGGCTACATTGATGGTAAGTATCATGTACAAACCCTTATGGGGAATTTCTGTAATTATGCACATTCTTGTGCTGATTACTAAACTGTGTATCATTTTCCATAAATACTTTGAAAAAGGTGAAAATAAGATAAGGGTGTAACATTACTCCTAACACTTTGTATCAGTTTTGTAGTCATATAAAACTTGCTTAGTGTATGATCCTAGTGGATGTTTGTATTATTCACTCGAATTGATTTTATTGATTAAACTCTGACTTGTTGCCAAATGTTAGTTTGTTTGCTTGCAGAATTTGAGTTTACTTCATCTAATCCATGTATTTTGATAATTTGATATTCATGGAGTTGGTTTTTTGACTTGGAACATATCAAAAAAAGCAATATTACTTTCTAACGATTCACTTCAATTCAGATCACTACTTTTTGCTTGGTTAGGGTTGCTCTCAGGTTGTCACTCGCTGGTTAATATCCAAGAGTGTGTTCTAACACTCACAAGTAAAACCCTCTCACCAGAGTGCTAGGGGGTATGCTCGAGTGAGCTTGTCCCTCTGATATTGCATGTGCTCTCGAGTTGTCACTTTCTGTGTTACACTTCCGGGGACTCGAGTGGATTTAGAGTTATCACCCGAGTGCAAAATCCCATGCTCGAGTGTTGTGAACATTTTCTGGCCGTGATGGTTGTTTACTGTCAAACACTCACGAGTGAGAGCTAGTCTCACCCGAGTACAAGTCTCTAATCACTCGAGTGAGGTCATCTTCACTCGAGTGAGCCAGCTAAAAATCATTATTTTGCCTACCAAAAAAGGGTCTTCAGGGTAGTTTCTTCCAACCCTTTAGGCATATGTTTAGGCCTCTATTAGCCACCTAAAGAGTCCTAAATGATAACCAACTTAGAGTATTATGGAAATATGTAATTGGAAAAGAGATTGATCGATTATCCCTAATTTGGTTATAGGATTTTACAGCTGTCAGACTCGTGAGCCCACTGTGCCGAAGAACGTCAGGAAAGATACAGGTAGTGACTTCTCTCTTATACTTTGTGTACATGTATTATATGTTTGCCTATCATGCATTGTGTGATGTTGCTGCTAATTTAAGATGCTTTGTGGAGCTTTGTGATGCTTTGTGCCTTGAGATACTTTATGCCTTGTGATGTTGCTGCATAGTGATTACCGCAGAAGCAGGCATAGTGATTACAGCGAAAGCTGGCATAGTATTTACAGTGAAAGCTGCCATTGTGATTACCGTGAAAGCGGGCATGGTGCATTGTGATTACAGCCGTTAGTGCTGTCGGTTGTGGCGCGAGCCATGACTCATAGTGTTGTTGCTGAACATGATGAACATACATGCCTTGTGTTTATATATTGTATGAGTGATTTGTTACTATTGGGATTCTTTAGAATCTCACTCTTTCCAAATGACTAACATTTCAGATAGGGCAAGTGGCTCGAAAGGGAAGCGGCAAACCCGGAGTGGTTAGGATCTCGTAAAGACATTTTGATTTTTGGACAGTTGGTTATCTAATAGGATTTTGGGATTACTATATGTATATGAGATGTAGATAATATTTTTGGATATGTAATCCCCATTTTGGGAAACTTTAAACCCATTGTACATATACAAGTAACCCGGGGTTGTCGGTATTTTGGTTATGCACTCTGATATTTATTATGTGATATAACTGCAGAGGTAATTATATACGGAAGTGAATGTGAGACCAAATGAATAATATTTTTTAACTGATTTTCTGAACACCCCATCTCTTAGAGATGAGGGATTAAAAAGTTTGTTTTGTCTTATTGGTCTCTATTTCACTTAAATTTTATTATCCGGGTATAATTACCGTGAGGGGGTTACACTAGTCATGATCTGGGATGATCAACACTGGTGCGAATATTAACCTCTCTGGCTGTCCTCAAATGTTACATATAAATTTACTGTCCCACCCAGTTGTGTTACTGTTTCTTATTGGCTTCCGCTGCACCACTCTAATGTTGTATTTTCCTCATATGAGCATTAATAAATGTCAGGATGATTTAATAAAAGTCCCACAGGAACCTCCCATAACACCTGACTGCACCCACAATTCTTGTTCCTTTATGCTAGTTACTGGCCCATTTCAATTCAATGTTGTTTTCACTTGATTAGGATCTGATATATCCTAATTTGTGACAATTCCTAACATGTTGTCCCACAATGTCTTAGCACCACCCTTAGGTGCCTCTTATGTTCTTCTCTATTCATACCTTTCAACACACTATCTGCCATCCACCAATCGACTCCTATTAAAGCCTCAAATTAATAGAATGGCAGGTAAATCAATTCTGTCTCTCAGAGCTATCTATCACCTCAATCAATCCTTTAAGGGAGTATTATATGATCATTATCTTTCCCTATGCTAGGCTTAATAGCTAGCAACCTTGCAAACTTCCTTTCTGTGAGGATTCGTGTTCATAAGAATCTTGTTCCTCAATTCCATGGATCATAATAACTTAACACAATGCCGACTACATCTGTCAGCTTAAGGACACACCGATCCATTAGGTCTTAAGGCCCTAGGACACATAGGTCCACTACAACATACCTTGCATGTAAGGTTTTACAACCTAGGGTCTCTAACCCAACTGTAAGGTTCATCATGAAATCTAGAACCTCAACTTTATACAGATTGGAAATCAATTTCCTCAATTATACCCAATAGTTTCGCTAAGAATCAAGATCAATAGCATCTATTCTAACCTCCCTGGTATTTAGGTATAATCCTCAAAATATTACTGAAGGGTCAACACTATACACAAGGTTTGCAAGGTTCAAACTTCTGTCATATATTAAAACAATAGTGCAACCTGTTTCACATTTTGACCTAAGCACTATTTCAGCTTAGATCATATTCAAGCCTATCCCAACCCTTAATATTGTCAGATTAAATCCTCTAGGATTGACATACAGCAAAACCACCACGTATCATATATCATCGTATATCATACCTACATACCTTTAACGTCACGGTGTAACTAAGGTTCATTACCTAACATGAAGAAACCTCAAAACATTTATTATGCCTCAAGTTCCCATAACCTCATCAAATGAACTTTTCTGGCAGTATTCACTGCAACAAAAATGTTCCTTATTAAAATCAATACTTACATCATCATTCTATACTTCTAAGCATCCTTCAAAGCGTCTAATTAAGATAATTATAAGTCATGAAGAAACCTTAAGATGATCACTATTCCTCAAGTCTTCATGACCTTGCCAACTTAACTTCCCAGGGGGTCACGCATTCTAGAATTTCCTTAGGTTAAGCACACTTAACTTTTGTGTATCCATGCCAAAACACAGATACTGGCTCTATCTACTCCTAACTACGAGTACCCTGAGACTACCCTTGTCTCAAAAATCGTGCTCATTACCTCCGGTTAACTAAATACTATATCTGTACCCTGGCCTTGGCCGTACCCACTTCCCCGTGTTTCACAATATCTTTAGACCATCCTTAGTCCAGTATTATACCACTTGTTGCCCTTCATGTATTCGTTGATCTCTTAGGGCTGCTTCACAGACTTAGAGGATTCACTCCTTTAGTACTCCCATCCATGGATACTTCTTATCATTATATAATCAAGACCATATCAATAGACTATCATGTTGCCAGAACCACCACTCTACCAGAACCGCTTTGGGCTCTTCCCAAACTGCTTGCAGCTCTGATACCAAAATGTAAGACCATTATCTTATTTTCACCCTTTTCAGAGTATTTGTGAGAAAATAATATGCAGTTCGGTGGGCAACACATGAATAGCATGAATATACTGATAATATGTGAATGATTATAAAAAATTCCCATAGGGATTGTACATGATAATTAGAATTGATGTCACTGTACAGGGCTACTAGGGTATCTAAACCCGTTCCGATGAAATGGAAGCATCTTCCCGTCTTCGTTCCACCACTGTATTCCTCCCATGTAGTTCTCTTCTCTACTTTCAATACACTTCATGTTTTCACCTGTCTAAATTGTTGGTAGGAGAGGGTGAGATTTGAGAGAATTTCAGTAGAAAACAAATATCATAATGCATGCATGATATATACTATGTGTATGACATGTTAGCTTTAACTAGATGCACGCCTTATAATGACATTTCTGCATGCTCAATGTTTCATGCAACATAGCTATGGCCACAGTATAAACAAAAACAGAGCTTCATCATTCAAATATGCTCTACACAATCAAATAAAGCAATCATATACATCACTACACAAGCAGAGATATCAAATACAAGCAAATAAGGTAAGTTCCCTACCTTAACCCTTTTCGATCCTTAAATAAGCTCCTCGAACTTCGTTTCACAGTTTGGCTATCAATCGGGCCCTAAAATTCCAAATGTACAATTTAGACACTTCTATAGTGTTTCTGGTGGTTATACGAGTCTGTATTGAAAAATTCCCAAAATGCCCCTAGGACCCGGCCCGGCCCCATTGTTACCGGTCTAACCGTACTTTTCCTGAAATTTTGACATAGCCTATTTTGACATATTTTTGCCCAAGGAATTCATTTCTAACCTCGAAATTACCCAATTCACTACCAAAGAACTAATGCCCTTGACAGCCCCTATTTTAGGGTTTCAAAGGTGTTTTGATAATTTTGCTTTTTAAGGCTTTTCTAGAAAAGTGATCAATTGTCACCCCACCTAATTTTCCTTCCGAACTCAATGGAATCATCAAATCATTACAAATCCAACTCCAACCCCCTGAACAAGCACTGGAAAAAATTTAAGGTTTTCCTAAAAAAGTTGGGGTTTTTCAATTCAAACTCCGCAGACTTGCTCCTTTCTACTCCTAATCACTCTATAAACTATTTAATTACTTTAAAACCACCATTTAGACTCAATTTTGGCTTCATAATGCCTAGGGCACACCCTTTCCTAAATTTCACAATTAGAGCAAATCCAACAGAAATTCACCAATTAATTTATCCACAACAATCACAACAACAATAATTTCAAGTTTAGGACATCACCTTTGCTTCCCTCTATCTTTTCCCTTGTTTGGCTAAAACCTAGCCTCCAAGAACACTGAAATTTGTGCTTTAAACACATTAATTCATGTAGAATAACAACTTAGGAGAAGGATTACGCAAGAAAGGAGTTAATTCACTGAAGAAATCAACTTATCTTGCAAGATCTCTTCCTCCTTCTCTCTACAAAATTTCTACACTCCCTCTCTCTCTTTAGGTTGTTAGGCATCGGTTTATGGGGAGGAAGAAGGAGAAATTTTTTTTATAATATAACACAAGTATCTCATAATTTTTCTTCATTTTCTGATTAATTGGAAATTCTTGTAGATTTTATGTCCAAACTTTGAAAAAACATAACTAAATTTGTATATATCTTATTGGAGTGATTTCAAAGGCTATAGAACCCTTATTGAGTTTAGTTTCAAGAAAAAATATATCCCTTTGTCAATTAGAAGCACAAAATTCCTAGAATTAAATTCTTTGCACACTATTCCAAAAAATCAACAGTTTTTCTGGGCTAACTTCAAAAATTCACAACTTTTTACATACAGCTCCAAAAATTACCCATTACCTATCAAATTAAAGCTTAAGATGTCTAATTTCCTCTTATAAAATTTCATAATTTTTAGTCATTATTTGATCATCCAAAATTACATGTCAAACTCACTGCCTCACAGGGAATTTTCACTAGCAACATAATCACATTCTCCAAAATTCACCCTTCCATCTTATTAAATGTCATAAACACTTACAAGGCATATTGAAGAATAAAATTTGGGGTGTTACATATTACATTGAGAGTAACCCGGGGGCATCTTGAGTCAGGTAAAGTTGAGGCAGAAAGCCCATGACTGCACCTTATATAGGGCAGAGGCCCTGGGCAGCCTAATCGAGATAATCAAGCGTTGTGATTCTATGATAAGGGACTACATAGGCCCTTTATTTGCTGCATGCTGTGAGTGAAATTGTTTGATGATTTGATTAACATGCTTAGTATTGTTGCATATCATATAAGTGATTTGTTTTACTACTGAGATTCCTTTGAATCTCACCCTTTCCAACAAATGATCTATAAAAAAGGTGAGCAATTCCCAAGGCAAGCAGGTAATTACTGACGGGTGAAGTACGTGATAGAAACTGATAGGACTAGTTGACTATCTATTTAGTTATTTTGGATGACTGTATAATTTGTATATTTAACTAAGTAGAGTAGTAGTAGTAGTATTTGTAACACCAAACATGCTAACTGAAAATTGTACGTTAGCGCCCTATGCTATTACTCTGATATGCTAAATGAATTAAAACGGGCGACCAGTCACCCAAGGCCTATAGGTTAACCACCAATACGCGAGCTTTGCTGAAGAACTCTCTGTATTTTAAATAAAAGGTTTTGAAACTGATAGAAGCAATAAGTGTTGCAAACCAGTTTGAGACCACCCTTGAATTATTTCAAAATTTTTTGAAAAACCCACTTAACTGTAGGGTCTAACCTTGTATTGAAATTGGGACTTTAATAAATTATAATAGAATAATGTCTCAGGTTTGTGAATATTATTTGTTTGAACTCTTTAAAATATTTCAAAATTAAGGCATTGCATATATGCTATTTCTATTTTCCCACTGAATTGCGTGTCGTTACTCTGATAAATGTTGAAATATTGAGGGGTTTGACATTGTTGGTATCAAAACATATTAAGCAACCTTATTATCGAGGGTTCTCACTCAATGAGAGTATAGACAAAGTTGTGGCTCTTACCCTGACATGACTAGGAAGTCAAGCAAGATAGTCCTAGTTGCTTACAGTCGAGAGGTTGGGCGTAAAACATGCGGCTAAGGTACCTTTTGTTGTCCATCAAAAAGGGCTACTTGTAGGCGGTATTGGATAGGAAACCTGTAGTGTAGAGCTATCGACGCTCAACACCTGTCACTTGAGTGTTCAAGTGATCTTGTCCTGATAATCACCAGCGAGTGACCTGGTAGCGATATTTAAGAAAATAAATATCACACGAGTCCATATTCATTCACTTGAGTGATCATGTATAGGTTTCGAACAAGTTAAGCTTAATCACTACCAAGTAACTCAAGTATACTTTCAGATTACTTACAGGTGTCCTACAAGTGATCATGGATCACCTGAGTGATCTTTATCAGAAGATCACATCACCTCAAAATCACTTGCCAGTGACTCACATGTGATTGATATCATTGAGTGATTGTCACATCACTCAAGTGATTTTGTCTTTATTGCACATGTGACAAAGTGTATCACTCACATGCACTATTCTATTACTCAAGTGATCCATTTCATCATATCACAAACTCTCATATCACTTACATGTTTTCCCTATCACTCAAGTGCTTACCCCTTCACTTGAGTGATTCAAACTTTGAAGCCTCATAGGTTTTGATCATCATCGAGTGACTTGCTGAAATTCTAGAAGGAAAGCTACATCACTTAAGTGCATCCACTATCACTCGAGTAATCCTCTTTGATAACCTTAGTTCTTACTTGGCTATTGCTCGAGTACTAAAACTATCACTAGAGTGATTTTCGCAAGGTAGAGAAGATTACAATAGAGTTTCACTTTAATCACTTGAAGTGGAAAACCATCACTTGAGTGACTTGCTGATTCAAATTTTTCCAAAAATACTTATATCACTCGAGTACTTAAAACTTCGCTCGAGTAACTTAAATCATCAAGTCAACTTTGTGTCATTCTTTTTGGTTGTCAAAATATACTTAGATACCAAGATTTGTTATCATCAGAACATTATGAGAGCTTACACACTCAACCCCAACTTTAATATATATATAAACATTTTCATCTTTGTATCTCATACTAGACTTGATATAATTCCATTTGTCAGTAATATTTTCATATATTATATTGTATTAATGTATTTGAATACAATGGCTTTACATTCATATGGGAGCATTCAATATCCTTTTCTATAGCACTTATGAGGATTTACTTGAATGGCACCATCCAACCTTTGATATTACCCAATGTGCATCTTATTGCCTTGTTTGTTTAACTAATGAACATAGCCAGTTTTCAACTTAAAGATTTGATTACTATCCTTTTCTTTTTTTTTCACTTTGCATTTTAAACTTCCATCCTTTTTACTCTTTTGAAAATGGATTTGGACTTTGGGATATGATATACATGTCCATAAAATCAAATGTTTAAAAAGGATGATAAGATAAGATATGCCTATGGCATAAAAGTGCTAATTCACAATAGAAAAGAAAAGTCAGGGAACCATCCTCTTTAGAGAAAATAAGTTTCTACTTTTTGATAAGTGATTAGAAAAGTATAGGCTTATTTTTGTCAATATCCTCTATCTGCATAAAACATTTAATGTAAAGTAGCAGGCTAAGTTGCAGTAATTTAGATGAGGAGCATTGAAGATTGCAAAAGTAATATTTCTCCTCAAATAGATGTTGCATTGATTCACGCATTTGGATGTGTAGACTAGTAAATATATTAATGATTCAATTGAATTTCTATATTAAAGTCAATCTGATGCAACTTCCAACCTTTTGTAATGGCCAAAGTTAGTAGTGGTGCATGTATCATAGTGGATTTTAGTACTTGGCTGAATTTGTCTTGATAATTTGATACAACCACTTGAACGTAACCTTTTACCATCAACCTACCTTTACAGTTGGAAATATTGCCACCAACATGGGTCTTTAGCCTACAGAACATTTACAATGAAACTTTATAAAAGCATTAAACTCTATTTGAATAGCTTTTTTTCCCAATTAGGATATGCAAAAACACCTACCTTGCTCCTAGTTATCATAAGGTGTCGGTTAACATGAACAAAACGTGTAAGACATATGTTAAGGTGTAGCATGAGCAAGTGGTGTGGATGTACCTTTGAAAATATGGTGGATGATGTGGCAATAGATTGTCATATATTGAACAATGCCTGACCAAGAAATATGGTTTCATAAAACTAAATATTCCTTATGATACATACATATCCTGTAGACCTACCTAAACATATATTATACCCTTTATACACCATGCAATAACCCAGAAATATGCATGGTGTTGATCTTAATGCAAGTTTGTGTTTTTTATATGTCCTCAACAAAGGAAAGCACTCACTCCCATGGAGTAATCTAGTTTAGTCTCATACCGCTTCTCATATGGGATGAGACCCTAAAAACTAATACTCCCCCAGTCCTTAATATAAGACATATTTATATAATTTGATTAGACTAAGAAAGTTAGTTAATATGACATGCATTGTTTAGTATTATTAAGGGAGCACCAACCGTGATAAATTAGTAAGAGATTGACAAATATGAACACTATGTCTTATATTTAGGACAAATATCAACTCCCTAAATATGTCCTATATTAAGGACTAGAGGGAGTACTAGACAACCTATTGAGAAGAAAAACAGTTGGTAAGAAAGCATCACTCAAATAAAATAATGACAGGGAAGCGTTGGACAAAAGACCAAGTCATATCTCAACAATAGACCTATGCCTTCATTCCACAAGACAAATTTATTTAGAAATGTATGGAGAAGTAAGTCTATGTTGCATGCCTCTACTTGTTAAGATAGGAGTAAAAGTAAAAAATTCCTTTCTATTATCACTTTGCACTTGCTAAATCTTTGTATTAAAACGGCTTTAAACCATTAGCTAAAGTCCTTAAAAGTGCTAAGAGCATTAGACTTGTTCTTTAACAAATATAACTGAATCTACTATGAGCATCGACAAAGGCAATAGTACTACAAGATTACATGTCTATAGAAAATTTATAAAGATCAAATTCATTAAATGAGAAAAAGAATACATCCAATGAGAAGTACTTCAAATATATGCCCAAATGGTACTAAAAGTATTTAGGAAATTTATAAAACTACTATATGATATTGACTGGAGAAATTTCTTGCAATGACAATGCGAAAGCAAAGTATATAAATCTTAGTAGATGATGTTCTAAAGCAATCAAAGAAAGGCATGCTCTAAAGCAAAAAAGAGCCAAAAACTAAACTCCAGATGATTTCTTCCACCCAATTGAGATTAGAGATTGTCTTTCACAACTGATCTAAGCCTTGCAAAAAATTTTCCCTATCTCTAAAATATTTCCAATATTATTATCCATCCATGCTTAGGAATATGATCAATAATATGCACAATCACTTCTTTGATAGATAAAGAAGGCAATGATCTATAGGTAGAAGAGGTTTGCATTAACTAAAGTATGACTAATCTCTTTGACTATTGTCGCCAAGTCCATATTCCATCCCTGATATACAATCATATTTCTTTTAATTCAAATTGTAACAACAGTTTTTATTATACCAATTATCATTTGAGGACATCCTTCCTTTCGTAACTGAACTAAATTTCGTCTGATCCAATTTCTTAAATCAGCAAATGTATGATAAGGAAATCGAATTGAAAGACTTCCTAACCAAACCGTACTAGAGAAAAGGCAAGTGAGAAACAAATAGTCCAAGGTTTCCATATAACTATCAGAGCATCCAAATGAGCAAAAACCATTGATGTTATGATGATGAATTTTTAGAATATCAATTGATGGAATTGCCTAACTGAGAAGTTTCCAGGTGAACAAGAGATCATTTATATAAAGTGAGATTGACCAAAGAAACTTCCAGAAAGGGTTATCATTCAACTTATCATCAAAAGAGAAAAGTAGAAGAAACCCATCTTTTACTGAGTATAATCCAATAGGGCTCTTATTCTAAATAAGTTTATCTATCAAGTCACTGAAAATGACAGGGATATTAAAAATGTGATTAGCTATATATTGAGTATAAATGCTGTGAGCAAGGTTAGAATTCCAGAGCACTTGTAATATCCCAAATTTTGGGACTAAAGGCTAGATAATAAGTCTAAATAAGGTGAAAAAGCCTAGTTCAAGAAGAGTCCCAAGAATGATGGGTGATAAAAAGACTCTTAGGGACTATGTGATTTAGCCTTACCAACAGAAGGCTCTATATTTGTAGGTAATATGATTAAGTGTCAGTGCAGATGTGCACAAGACACATATACAAAACCATTTAGTTGGTTGAAAGATGCCACCCAGCCATATCATAGGTATGGGACTGATTGGTCGAGCGTTTAGCTTCCGCAAGTGTATGGGTCACAAGTAATAAAGTGATAAGTCAAGATCGTTCCCACGAGGACTATGACAAAAGCGAGTTAACTATTATAACTATGTTCTTAACTAGGTTGAATGAAATCATTTGAAATTGAGTATGTGAACTAAGAGAATTTGCTAAAAATAATAAGGTAAAACAAAGGTGATTGTAAAATTGATTCTACTTCAAGGTTTAAAGGCTTAGGATTACTTCTTCCTCATTGTATTTCATAAAACTATGCAATTAATTCACTTATGTTAGTTGTGTGAGTCCATATGCTAGTCAAAGATTCTAAGATCATCAATCAAGCTCTCTCAAGTCAAGATTGATTTTTAATCTTCATTAACAATGTTCAATCTCTTGTCTATCATTAATGAAAATCATCTTTCCCAAATCAATTCTTCATTAGACTATGCTAGGTTATTAGATATATCTCTATTCTAACAATAAACCATCCATTTAATCCCTAAACTTCAAGTTTAACATGATTTTTCTCAAGTTCTACAACCAAAATAGCTCTCTCAAGCATCATTCAATTGAACCAAACTAGTCATGTGGTGATCAAGCACAAGATAGTAATTAAGCATAGAGAAAAATCAACATATATTCTCAACAACTAGCAAAAGCAAGAAAATATAGTAGTTTTAATCCATACAACGAGTAGAAGTAATCCTAAATGAGAGTTTTAGCCACTCATAATCAATACAAACCAACAACTCAACATAAAACTCATGACCATATCAGCCAATGAGAAGAGAAGAGGGGAAAAACCAGAAAAAGAGAAGAAAAATCTTGAATTTCTCCCAGAATCTCCTCCAAGAAGCACCAAAATCCTCCTCAAGCTCTCCAAGAAGCCTCCTTGTAGTTCTTGAGCTCTTCCTTGTGCAGAATACCTTCAATTCGGCGCCCCCATTAGGTTAAAAAGCCAGCTGAAGCATCAGTTTTTCAAAACGCACAGTTGCAGTATCGCGACTTTGCTTTCGCTTCGCTATAGCGAACCCACAGCGTACGCGGTCAGAAGGGCCTATTTTTTATGTGTTTTCACTTTCGCTTCGCTATAGCGAACCCACAGCGTGCGCGGTCAGAAGGGCCTTTTTTTTATGTGTTTTCGCTTTTGCTTCGCTGTGGCATAGCAAAAGCAACCGGGGACACCTTCAAGCTACTTTGATCTTCCTTTTTGGCTTTTGTTCTTCTTTTCTTCACCTCCAAGGATCCATGTAAGCTTCCATGTCTTGTCATCATCCTCCTACAAAGAGAAGGATTTTATGAGCTTTTCAATTCTTCAATTTAATCTAAAACCCTATACATTTAGCTCAAAATTTGCACTTTTTTCAAGTATTTTCAACACATCACATTTTTCTTCATATGTATAAAACTTATGCACAATCTTAGTTTAAAACCATAAATATATGAGAAAAATGTGATGAAATACAAGAATTTCCAGAGAATAACAGCCGGTATAGGTGTACACATGATATTTTCAGGGTAGACATGTATACCTTACGTTTTTAAAAGAAGACACCAGTATGTGGTGCCATGTAGGGCTCACACACATATACTCTGACCTAGCATCATTTGGCGTGCCTTAGTATACGTGAAGCAATCCCAAGTAAGTCCCGAGTGAAACCCGAGTAGATACTGATAGAGTAACTTTATTAAAGTAGCTTTAATAAAGTAAACAATGATGACATAACTTTTGTGTTGGATAAAGGAGAGGAGGACACATGTCCCTTCATCATGAGAGTCATAAAGTGCCTTTTGTGTTGGCACTCTTAGGAGGTGCCACCTAGCGCTTGAAGTTAGGGAATTCTACCAGACTCTGGTCCGATCACGTGTTTGACTTTCCTAAACACCGAACCTTAAGAGTCAGGGAGCCCTAACAAAAAGGATGGCTAAAACCCCAAGAAAAGAGGCAAGACCCACTTTATTAAAGTAAGTGACACGTGTCACCAAACCATTGGATCACCGGACTAATGGCACCATAGAAATTTGACACATGGCACCAACTTTTCAAGACTCCCTCTTGGCCATCTAATTCAGTTATCACCATAAAAAAAATCAGAAAAAGATGCCAAGAAATTGGGAAAATGTTGAGAGAGAGAGAGAGAGAGAGCATGAATGGTGAATTTTCTTAACTTCAATCCGTTGAAACAGTACCGAATTGGTGTTTTCTCCCAAAATACCCTTCACAAATCTTCTTCTACTTATCCCAAGCTTCATTTCTACAGTTTCAAATTTTCATTTGGAGGGGTTTGGTGTCGTTTGGCCAGCCAAAGTACTACCGGATTTTCGAATTAGTTGCGGAAACACATAGAGGTAATCTTGGGCTTCATTTTGAACTGATTAGTTTGTTGGTTGGATGAGTTTTCATGAGGGTGGGGTACTGTTCATGTTTGTCCAGGGGTATTTTTAAGGTTTAATCATGTGATTGTGGTTAAATGATCATTTATGATATTAGATCAAGTTGTTGGACAAAATTCTGTTTTGGTGATTTTGGCAAAACTAGGGTTTGTACGGTTCTACTCAGAATTTTAGGGAGAAAGTGGATTTTGATATTTCTAATCATTCCATTGTGTTCTACACAAAATATTATATGGAATCACATATGTTTGTGATTTTTGGATGATTACACATAATTCTATAATTTTTGAAAGTTTGAGTTGTTGCTGCCCAGATTCATTTATGGAAACCAGTACTGTTGTGGCGTGTTTTTAGTAGTCAAACATGATCCAAATTGCAAGATATTTTACACGAGCTTTAATTTGATAGGTAATAAGAGCCATTTGGACTAGTAGATTGAAAGTTATGATTTTTTGAAGTTTGACCATAATTCTGGAATGAAATCTATGACAATTTGAATTTGACAAATTTTTGAGAAATATGTGGATGTAATTGATGCTTTTTGATATTTTTCTCTTAAAGAGCACTTAAAGAGTTTTAATTATCCACTAGAACCAACCCATTTGGATTTTTGTAGAATTAATTATGAATTTCCAAAATTTGGTCAACAAAACTGGGATATTTGAATAAATGAACGAAAATGGAAGAAGGTAATGGCATAATGTAATTACCTTGAACTCTAAGGGTAGAAATTAGTCCCTTAGGATAATTTGACAACTTTAACTCAATGGTTGACTTGCTAAAATGACCACAATGCCCCTAATGATATGATTATATATCTAGGGCTATGAGAAGTCAAGAAAGAAAAGAATGGTCGAATTTCCAAGAAGCCTCAGTGCTTGGAAGATAAGGAGGACACAGACAAGAGGTAGTTAAACTTTCCTAACTTGGGTGCATTTGATATGTGTATGCTTGTGTGATGATATGTGTTATTGCTTTGATGAATTGTATGGAACATAGGTGAATGATTGAAGCTTTATTTTTACTTATGCTATGGCCATGAGCGTATTGTAAAGCATTGAGCATGCATATGTCGTTATGTTGGCATAAATTTATGTAAGCATGTCATACACTAAGCATTATCTTGCATGCATAGTTAGCATTATTTACTACTAAGATTCACCCCAAATCTCACCCTCCCCCACCAACCATATAGGTACGGGAATACGACAGAGAAGAATACTTGAAGAAGAATCAAAAAGAAAGAAGTTGAAGAATTGAAGCTTTCAAGTGTATTTATTTTATTGTTTGTAAAGTATTTACACTTGACGAATATGTACAAATAAGAAAGTATAAAAACTCACATTAGAATTGAATAGTAATCAACATCACCAAAACTAAAAGTAAGAGCGAAGAAATAGAACTAACTCTGATATATGAACATGGTAAGAATAACGGCTAACGAGTCATGAAGAAGTAATTAACCCCTAAGTAATTAAAGAGTAATGCTTCTGTGTACATAATAAAGGCGTATATATGACAGGTGTTACAAC
This sequence comes from Inga oerstediana, assembly GCA_963210345.1. Taxonomy (NCBI): domain Eukaryota; kingdom Viridiplantae; phylum Streptophyta; class Magnoliopsida; order Fabales; family Fabaceae; genus Inga; species Inga oerstediana. Next base: position 60,478,606 of record OY723401.1, on the reverse strand, counting down.
ACTGGGCACCAGTTTGAAGGAAGATGCATTAATATATTAAAAACCGTCTACAGAGGATGATCATTTGATGATCTAGACTACATAGGCCACCATAAAGGGTAGTTTACTACTTTTTCCCTTCTTACCTAAAGTATATTAAAGGTTAACACGACTACTAGAATATGAAATATTAGTAAACTTAAGCACTTTCTTGGCAGTGTCTATATTTTAGGTGTTTTATCCAATAATGCCACAACCTAAGCAATTTAGAATTTGTAGTGTAATAATTGTAAGATCAAGCATTTCACCCAAGAGGGGGGGTGAATTGGGTGATACTGAAATTTCTTTCGAAAATATAAAACTTTGACAAAAGAATTAAAACAGTAATGAGTAAGGAGAAATATCACCGAAGTGTACACCGGGAGTTATACTGGTTTGGTCACAACCACTTTGACCTACGTCCAGTCCTCAGAGCTTCTCTGAGAGTTTCACTATAACTTCCAAGATTCAGTGGGTTCTTGGCACCACAGTACAAGCAAGTTCCTTCACACCTGGACACTCGCTCCCCCTTACAGATTGTAATCCAATCCCAACTCAAGGTTCCACAACCTTAAGTTATCTCAATAACAAATATTGAGTTTGAATGAAATATCTCTCACAAAGAGTAAATGATAATCACTGAAGCATATGAATATAATTTCAACGTGAAAACAGAGCAATGAACTCAATGAATTGTTTGTGTGGATGCTTGGTTGTTCTTCTCTGTTTGAAGGTTCCCATATATATAGATATGATGGTGATGACCGTTGGAACGTTTTTCTTTCGTCCGTTGGTGAGTGCGCAGCCACTGTTGACTTTTCAAGTTTTTGAAAAATATCCGTTGGCGGTGGTTGGCATTTGAACGTTTGATTTGACTTTCATCTCTTGAAGTGATTCCTTCATTGTTTATCTGTAAATAGACTAAGAATACTAATACAATGAAAGGTTAATCATATAGGAAACAAATCAATGAACGTTTGAATGATTTCTAAATTTCTGGGTATGCTTACTCGAGTAGCTCCTCGAGTAACCCTTGAAGTTTACTCGAGTAGCTCCTCGAGTAACATCGGGAAATCATTTATCAACTGCAAGTTAATGAACAAGTATAAGATTACTCGGGTAGTGCATGGAGTAAACTAAATTTCAAACCTTTGGAATAGTTATTTACTCGGGTAGCTACTCGAGTAATGCACTCACAACTTTATGAGTTACTCGGGTAACACCTCGAGTAATCCTTTGAAAAACTTTTGATTACTCGATGCTCTACTCCAATAATGTTGGCAGGATCAAAATGCCGAGAGCACTTACCTCATTACTCGAGTAGCTCCTCGAGTAATGCACTCAATCTTGCATAAGTTACTCGGGTAGCACCTCGAGTAACTGAGACATTTGAAGATAACTTACCCTGGTCATGACTTGAAGTTTCCTTTGAAAATATTTGTGCTTACTGGGGTACATACTCGAGGAATCCACTTAAGATAAAACATTAGAAACTTGAATACTCGAGTAAGCATTCGAGAAAGATGAAATAAACAATTCAAGTTAATCGGATACCAACCTCAAGTTTTAACTTACCTCAGGCTGTTACTCGAGTACCTCCTCGAGTAACATTGGCAGTGGTACAAAGTGCCGAGAGTTACACATTTTCAAATACACGGTTACTCGAGTAGCTCCTCGAGTATCATGGAAAACTTGAAGGGGAACTGGAAGTTTCTGACCTGGTTACTCGAGTAGCTCCTCAAGTAACATTAGCAGTGGTACAAAATGCCGAGAGGTACAAACGGTTACTCGAGTAGCTCCTCGAGTAACATTCTGCTAACTTGAAGGCAACTGGAAGTTTTCACATGGTTACTCGAGTAGCTCCTCGAGTAACATTGGCAGGCCGAGAGCAACCTTGAAGTTTTACCTAGTTACTCGAGTAGCTCCTCGAGTAATGGTGGCAGGTAACTGGAAGTTTTGCCTGGTTACTTCAAGTTTTGGCTCATTACTCGAGTAGCTCCTCGAGTAATGCCTTAGAAAATGCACTTCAAATTAAGTTCCTTAGCATTTTCTCTTGGCCAATCTTCACTACTTCCATGCTTTCCTCAAGTAAAGCTTATTCCTGTCATTACTTAGTTCAAGCTTGATATTTAAACATTTCCTTTTCAAACCATTCTTTTGTTATCATCAAAACATGAGATCTAACATTCTCCCCCTTTTTGATGATGACAAAACTTGGTGATTTTGAACATGGTTTTTCAAATTGAATTCTTAATTAATTATTTCTTATTAAGTTGATTAAACCTTGCATACATAACAACTTCATTAGTCCAAGCATGTATCATAATTCACAAACTTAAATGAAATCAAATGAAACATAATTTAAACACACTTGCATTGAAACTTAAATTTCAAATTACAAAATAAGTTCATACTGAATTCAAAAAGCTCCCTAAAGTCCCATGTACACCCTATACCCATGAAAAGCAAAGACAAATCCACAAAATCACTCTCAAGTTCTTCTCCCCCTTTTTGGCTTCATCAATCAAGAGGAGGGCTAGGAGGCTTGGCCATGGAGATTGGTGTTGCTGGAAGGACCAAGGAATCATTTGATTCTAGAGAATCAAATGAACTAGATGGTACAGGTTCAGGCAGATTAAGTGGAGGGATATGAATATCTTCGCCTGGAAGAGAAGGTTGGAAGACAACCATAGTTGAGATTTCTCCTTCCGGGGTGATCTGAGTCTCAGCTTCTGGAGTTGTGTCAAAAGCTGGAGTGATATGTTCAGAGGAGAAAGAAGATGATACTTCCTCTGTTTGAGTAGGAGAGGGGATAGGTTTAGAAGCTGTCTCAGGATGTGGCTTCTGGGGTGAATCATCTATGACAATATGTGTAGTCTCATGAGTATCAGGATCATCCACGGTAAATAAGATATCTTTACCCTGAGGCTCAAGTGGATCAGAGACTAAAGGAGTAGATGGTTCATCCTCAGGAGTAGGGGTAGGAATAGGAATGTCTGAAGGGGGGTCTACTGAAGGTGGTGGTGCAGATGATGAGGGACCGGTAGAAGGTCCAGGACCCAGAGAATCCAACCGTGCCAGTATCAGTCTCAGAGTTTCTCCCTGGGCACGTTGCTCTGCTAGTAGCTCCTCGTGCCTTCGATCCATTCTTTCAACCAACTCTCCCATTTTGGTGTTCTTGTGGGTTATGAGTTCTGCATTGGTGTTGGCTATGTCCACATGAAACCCTCTGAGCATATTCTCCATAAAGTGCTGGAGAGTGGCATTCAGGAAAGATGGTGAAGATGTGGTAGCGGCTGGAGCCGATGACTGAGTGTCATCCATTCTACTGGTTTCTGCCTCAGTAGCTTTTCTCTTCTTCTTGGACCCAGACTCCAGTGGGCCTTTGAGAGGAATGTCTATGTTTAGCTTGCCAATTTGGTTCTTCCCCACTGGGGTCACTCTCTCAATTGGCTCTTTGCTATCCAAGTACCATATTTTGTTCTCTTTTAGGATAAGAGACACAATTTGGGGATATGGCATTGGAGTAGTCCCTTTCCCATCCACCTTATACCTCTTCATCTCTGAGAATATATACTCTCCCAGATCCTTTTCTTCTTTCAAGAGGAGCGAAGCAAACCATCTATAGTCCCTATCCGAGAAATGGGTATAGTTGTTGGCTTTGTTCACTAGGGACCTAGAGTAAATGTACCATAGGACCCTGTGATGATCACACATATCACTCGGTTTAAAGTTGAGTGGGCCAACTAACTCTCCGGGCTTAAGGATAGTGAATATTTGGTTTGACTCAAGTTCAGAATAGATATCATCCGGGGGATTCTCAATTCCTAACCATAAATTGATCCTAGAGGGAGATATAAGGATTTTCTGTCCTCTCACTGTGGTAGTCATTTCTTCCTCAACTGAGGTTCGGTCAGGCTCATCTATAATCTCAAGGTTGCAGTAAAAATGGGTGATTACCTTTGTGCAAAAAGGCAATCTGACAGACAACCAAGGCATAAATGGAGTAAGATAAGGACTAAGATCAAACTTCACTACCTCTTGAAGTAGCTTCAGATCTACGTAGTGTGTTTTACACACTTTCCTTCTTGAGAACTGAGTTGAGTACTTCAGAGACTCCACCAATTTGCCCACATTGAATCCCTTTGGTGGACTAGTGATTTCTGCTTCAGGAATCTTGGACTTCTTAGAAGATTGACCCTTCTCCAGTTGGTCAATGATCCCAGCCATTGCCTTAGCCACATTTTTGTCATACTTTGGCTTCTTGGGAGGTTTTGGAGTAAAAGAAGGTGTGGATGAGTCTGAGTGAGAAGGTGAGGGAGTTTTGACACCTTTACTTCTTCCAGTAGATGAACTCTTTTTGGATTGAGCCCTAGTCACAATGGGCTCTTTAATCACAACACCTTTGGCTTTAGGTTGTGTTTGAGTTTGAAGAGGAATTTTTGCTTTTGATCTCGGGGTCAATTTTCTTCTTTTTCCCTTGGGATGAGATGAAGGAGGATCAGAGTGTTGCTCAGATTCAGAGGAATCTAAGAGAGTAAGATTTTTGGTTCTCATCTTCTTGAAGAATTGAGAAACAAGATTTTCAGAAAAAAAAGAGTTAACTGTCGCAAGTTTAGGGCACAGAGAATCTGAGAGAAATAGGAAGTTTTTGGACTTGAAATCAGTTGGGTTTTGACGGAAATGAGGCAAGGAATCGATTTGGAAAAAGTTTTGAAAGGGTGTATAGTGATTTACTCGAGGAGATTTTGTGGAAATGACCAAGTTTGCGCAAGATAAAGACCTAAATCCCGACTTTACTCGAGGCCTTACTCGAGTAACATTCAAGTTTACTCGAGGCCTTCCTCGGGTAATCATACAGAAAAATTGTAAAATAATTCATTTCAATTGCGTACCTTGTATGAATAATATAGTAATTATCCATAGATGTTCCCTCGATCATTTATAACTCATGTTGATCAGATTTGCATCATTCTTTATCAATTTGAGAATCTGAACTCCGACTGTACTCGAGGCCTTACTCGAGTAAGCTTCAAGTTTACTCGAGGCTCGCCTCGGGTAACCTGTCTTTTGAACTTCTGACCTTTCATTTCCTCAAAACTGAACCGTTAGATTTAAATATCAAGTTACTTGATCCATTACTTCCAGTTTTTGGGGCCATTACTCGAGTACATACACGAGTAAACTGCCACTTTACTTCAAGTTACTCCTCGGGTAAATCTTTTCTGTCACACATTACTTCAAGTTGGTACTCCAGTAATGGTGTCCTCTGATCACCTCTGTTTTTGTTTCTCAAAACAGAGTTTCTTTCTTCCTGCAAAACAAATTTCTATCTACTCCGATGCTTAAGTTAGTAATCATCAAAACATTATTAAATGACTTCATCTAATATTATGAAATGCTGAAATTACTTATAACTCATTGGGATTTACCATTCCCAATTCTCTTCTAATGTATAGAAATTGATCTTTTGCAAGGGGTTTTGTGAAGATATCGGCTAATTGAAGATGAGTAGGAATGAATATCACTTTCACATCTTTCTTTTGGACATGATCTCTGATGAAGTGATGTCTGACATCGATATGCTTGGTTCTAGAGTGTTGAACTGGATTCTTTGCCAAGCTTATCGTACTAGTGTTGTCACAATAGATTGGTATCTCTTTGAGATAAATACCAAGGTCTTGTAATTGTTGTTTTAACCATATCACTTGTGCACAACAACTTGAGACTGCAACATATTCGGCTTCCGTTGACGAAAGAGACACTGTATTTTGTTTCTTGCTGAACCACGAGACAAGAGATCCTCCAAGGAATTGTCCTTGTCCACTGGTGCTCTTTCTGTCTGTCTTGTATCCTCCATGATCAGAATCTGAATAAGCAATTAAATATTCACTTCTTCCTTTGGGATACCACAGACCCAATTCTGGTGTGTCAGCAAGGTATCTAAAGATTCGTTTGACCGTTTCAGCATGTGATTCCTTTGGCGCCGATTGATATCTTGCACATATGCCAACACTAAATTGGATGTCCGGTCTGCTTGCCGTGAGATAGAGTAATGATCCAATCATTCCTCTATATTTTGTGATATTGTAGTCTTTCCCTTTGACATCAGCATCAAGTAACGTTGTTGAGCTCATAGGTGTGTCTGAGCCATTTGCTTCATCCATTCCATACTTCTTCAATAGCTCTTTTAAATACTTTGTTTGAGATATGAAGATTCCATTCTTTCTTTGTTTGATTTGCAACCCAAGAAAGAAATTCAATTCTCCCATCATTGACATCTCAAACTCTCCCTGCATAATCTCAGAAAATTCCTTACACAGAGATTCATTAGTAGCACCGAAAACAATATCATCAACATATATTTGAACAATTAAAATATCATCATGTTTTCGATTTATAAATAATGTTGTATCAACTTTTCCTCATACAAAACCTTGATCGATGAGAAACTTACTAAGCCTTTCATACCAGGCTCTAGGAGCTTGTTTTAAACCATACAAAGCCTTTTTAAGTTTGAAAACATGGTCCGGTTTAGTGACATCTTCAAAACCAGGAGGTTGTTCTACATACACTTCTTCCATGATGTAACCATTTAGAAAGGCACTCTTAACATCCATTTGATAGAGTTTGAATCCTTTGATGCATGCAAAGGCTAAGAGTACACGTATAGCTTCCAATCTAGCCACTGGAGCATACGTTTCCTCATAATCAATTCCTTCTTCCTGATTATAGCCTTTGGCCACCAATCTTGCCTTGTTTCTGACAATAATTGCAGATTCATCAAGTTTGTTTTTGAATACCCATTTAGTACCAATGATCGTATGATCCTTGGGTCGGGGTACCAAATCCCAGACTTGATTCCTTTCAAATTGATTTAATTCTTCTTGCATTGCTATGACCCAATCATTGTCTGATAGGGCTTCATCAATGTTAGAAGGTTCAATCTCAGAAATAAATGCAGAAAAACTTACTTCATTGAAAACTCTATTTCTGGTTTTGATCCCTTCATTCACATCTCCTATGACTTGATCTAAGGGATGACTTCTATTGTATTTCCAGGCTTTAGGTTGACCTAGGGATTGCTCTTCATCCTTAGTTTCATCGACCTCTGGAATAAGAGACTTAGAGATAGATTGACCATTTTCTTGATTTAAAACAACTTCCTGTTCTTCATCAATGGTTTTGTCAGAGGTTTCAAATTCATCAAATACAACATGAATTGATTCTTCAACAACACAAGTTCTTTTATTGAAAATTCTATATGCTTTACTTCGGTTAGAATATCCTAGGAAAATTCCTTCATCAGTTTTAGAATCAAATTTTCCTAAGTTATCTTTACCATTATTATGAATGAAACACTTACAACCGAAGATGTGTAGATGACCAATGTTTGGCTTCCTTCCTTTGTATAGCTCATATGGTGTCTTTCCAAGTTTCGTTCTGATGTAGGCTCTATTTGAAATATAGCATGCTGTACTCATAGCATCAGCCCAGAAAACTTGAGACATGTTCTTTTCATTTAACATTGTTCTAGCCATTTCAGTAAGTACTCTATTCTTGCGTTCCACAACTCCATTTTGTTGGGGCGTCCTTGGAGCAGAGAAGTTGTGATCAATGCCATTAGTATCACAATATTCTTCAAAGGCTTGATTCTCAAATTCTCCACCATGATCAGTCCTAATACCTGCAATAGACATACCTTTCTCATTTTGCACTTTCTTGGCAAAAACAATAAATTCTTCAAAGGTTTCATCTTTTGATGATAGAAAAATAACCCATGTAAATCTAGAAAAATCATCAACAATGACCAATGAATACAAGTTGCCACCAAGACTCTTTACTCTTGCTGGACCAACTAAATCCATATGCAATAATTGTAATGGTCTATTTGTTGAAATCTCATTTTTCAATTTGAAAGATGATTTAGTTTGTTTACCCTTTTGACATGCGTCACAAATCAAATCATTTTTGAAATTTACTTTGGGTAATCCAAGAACTAAATCCTTTTTGAGTAGTTTACCTAGTTGATGCATATTGACATGAGCCAATCTCTTATGCCATAACCAACTTTCATCGGTATTACTCAGAAAACAATTTTCAGATTCATTTCTACTAATATCTAGAGTATAGCAGTTACCTTCCCTTTTTGCTCTGAGCTTAGCCTTGATATTTTTCTTATCAAGCTGTAAGTCATTCTTGTTGATAATTAGACATTCCTCTGAATCAAATATTATCCAGTTGTCTTTATCTGCACTTTGACTTACGCTCAGCAAATTATGACATAAGCCTTCAACGTAATATACATCTTTGATTTGTATGCCTTTGTCATTTTTGATTTCACCAATTCCTGCTATTTTTCCGGATTGATTTCCTCCAAATTTTACCTTTCCACCTTCCTTAGGTTGTAATGTGGTAAAACTTTCGAAATCTCCGGTCATATGTCTAGAGCATCCACTGTCTATGAACCATTTGTTATTTTTGGATGCTTTAAGACATACCTGCAATCAAATGACTAAGTTTTAGGTACCCACTTCTTTTTGGGTCCTTTTGGGTTAGTATAAATGATTTTCTGAATATATGTGCCTTTAGGTACCCATTTGTAGGTTCCTATGTTTCCTTTCTTTTTATGAATGCATGAGGAGGTATAATGACCTTTTCTATTACAGTAATTACAAAATGCAAAAGGATTTGATATATGTACAGAATGCTGGAAATAATTCAAATATGACTTACCTCCTGCTTTCTTTCTACCTTTCCTTTTATCTGATTTTGGATCATATCCAATACCAGATCGGTCATTTACAAATCGTTGTTCTTTTAAAATCACACTTAGCATCTCACTTCCTTTGGTAAACTTTTCAAGAGTTTTTGTGAGATCATTGTTTTTTTCTTTCAAAGAAGAACAATTTTCACAATTCTTTTCTGAACTTTCTTTAAGTTCAATTTCAAGAGCTTTGTTTTTCTTTTTGAAAACAATTAGTTCTTTAACTACTTTGATGAATTCAGAATGTAAAGCATTATATTCAGATAATAATTCATCATAGGTAGGGTCAGAATCATTTACCTCTTCTTCTGTCTCTTCTTGAGCAACAAGACATATGTTGGCTACTTCTTCCTCATCACTTTCTTCGTCTGAGGAACTATCTCCCCATATAGCAGATACAAAGGCCTTCTTTTTGTTAAAGAATTTGCCTTTTCTCTTTTCTTTGCTCTTTTGATTGAGCTCTGGACATTCTGATTTGATATGTCCTGGTTTACCACATTCATAACAAATGATATGGTCTTTGTTGCTAGTTCCTCCTTTTTGAAAGTGTTTGTAGCCTTGACCTTTCTTGTAGAACTTTCTGAATCGTTTTATGATTAAGCCCATTTCATCATCATCAAACTCCTCAACTTCATCTTGATTTTCTTCTTTTGCTTTTAGAGCTAGACCTTTCTTTCTTTTGTCACTGATGTCGTCTAGTTCCCGTTTGAACTTTAACTTGCTTTCATATTCAGAAAGGCTTCCAAATAGAGAAGCAACTGATCTCATTGATTCTCCTTTTGCCTCTTCTATCGCAGTGACTTTGGCCTCCCACTCTTTAGACAGAATATTCAAAATCTTTCGTACTTGGATATTTTGATCATATACTTTTCCAAGTGCTGCAAGTTGATTAACAAGATGAGTATATCTAAGTTCGAATTCAGAAATTGACTCACCTGATTTCATTCGAAGTAGATCGAATTCTGTGATCAAGGTGTTGATTCGATTCTCCTTTATTCCCGAAGTTCCTTCATGAGCTATTTCCAGAGCTTCCCACATTTCCTTTGCTGTTGGGAGTGTGCAGATTCTGAAGTATTCATTTTGACTCAAGGAACTTTGTAACATCAGAATTGCCTTGCTATTGAGAGTGATAAGTTTCTTGTCATTCTCATCATATTCCGCTGGCGTCTTTGGAATTTTCTGAGAATCTACAGTCTTTGTAGGTTGATAGTTTCCACTCTCGATTACATCCCATAGCCCATATTCAGTAGCCATCACGAACACTCTGAATTTTGCTTTCCAGAAAGAAAAGTGTTCTCCATTGAAACCGGGAGGTCTAGTGATGGATGCTCCGTCGGGAAGAATTCCTTCACCCATGCTTGCCATTGGATCCTTCTTAGGTTGTTATACCTTAACAAGAAGACCTACGCTCTGATACCAAATGTAAGATCAAGCGTTTCACCCAAGAGGGGGGTGAATTGGGTGATACTGAAATTTCTTTCGAAAATATAAAACTTTGACAAAAGAATTAAAACAGTAATGAGTAAGGAGAAATATCACCGAAGTGTACACCGGGAGTTATACTGGTTCGGTCACAACCACTTTGACCTACGTCCAGTCCTCAGAGCTTCTCTGAGAGTTTCACTATAACTTCCAAGATTCAGTGGGTTCTTGGCACCACAGTACAAGCAAGTTCCTTCACACCTGGACACTCGCTCCCCCTTACAGATTGTAATCCAATCCCAACTCAAGGTTCCACAACCTTAAGTTATCTCAATAACAAATATTGAGTTTGAATGAAATATCTCTCACAAAGAGTAAATGATAATCACTGAAGCATATGAATATAATTTCAACGTGAAAACAGAGCAATGAACTCAATGAATTGTTTGTGTGGATGCTTGGTTGTTCTTCTCTGTTTGAAGGTTCCCATATATATAGATATGATGGTGATGACCGTTGGAACGTTTTTCTTTCGTCCGTTGGTGAGTGCGCAGCCACTGTTGACTTTTCAAGTTTTTGAAAAATATCCGTTGGCGGTGGTTGGCATTTGAACGTTTGATTTGACTTTCATCTCTTGAAGTGATTCCTTCATTGTTTATCTGTAAATAGACTAAGAATACTAATACAATGAAAGGTTAATCATATAGGAAACAAATCAATGAACGTTTGAATGATTTCTAAATTTCTGGGTATGCTTACTCGAGTAGCTCCTCGAGTAACCCTTGAAGTTTACTCGAGTAGCTCCTCGAGTAACATCGGGAAATCATTTATCAACTGCAAGTTAATGAACAAGTATAAGATTACTCGGGTAGTGCATGGAGTAAACTAAATTTCAAACCTTTGGAATAGTTATTTACTCGGGTAGCTACTCGAGTAATGCACTCACAACTTTATGAGTTACTCGGGTAACACCTCGAGTAATCCTTTGAAAAACTTTTGATTACTCGATGCTCTACTCCAATAATGTTGGCAGGATCAAAATGCCGAGAGCACTTACCTCATTACTCGAGTAGCTCCTCGAGTAATGCACTCAATCTTGCATAAGTTACTCGGGTAGCACCTCGAGTAACTGAGACATTTGAAGATAACTTACCCTGGTCATGACTTGAAGTTTCCTTTGAAAATATTTGTGCTTACTGGGGTACATACTCGAGGAATCCACTTAAGATAAAACATTAGAAACTTGAATACTCGAGTAAGCATTCGAGAAAGATGAAATAAACAATTCAAGTTAATCGGATACCAACCTCAAGTTTTAACTTACCTCAGGCTGTTACTCGAGTACCTCCTCGAGTAACATTGGCAGTGGTACAAAGTGCCGAGAGTTACACATTTTCAAATACACGGTTACTCGAGTAGCTCCTCGAGTATCATGGAAAACTTGAAGGGGAACTGGAAGTTTCTGACCTGGTTACTCGAGTAGCTCCTCGAGTAACATTAGCAGTGGTACAAAATGCCGAGAGGTACAAACGGTTACTCGAGTAGCTCCTCGAGTAACATTCTGCTAACTTGAAGGCAACTGGAAGTTTTCACATGGTTACTCGAGTAGCTCCTCGAGTAACATTGGCAGGCCGAGAGCAACCTTGAAGTTTTACCTGGTTACTCGAGTAGCTCCTCGAGTAATGGTGGCAGGTAACTGGAAGTTTTGCCTGGTTACTTCAAGTTTTGGCTCATTACTCGAGTAGCTCCTCGAGTAATGCCTTAGAAAATGCACTTCAAATTAAGTTCCTTAGCATTTTCTCTTGGCCAATCTTCACTACTTCCATGCTTTCCTCAAGTAAAGCTTATTCCTGTCATTACTTAGTTCAAGCTTGATATTTAAACATTTTCTTTTCAAACCATTCTTTTGTTATCATCAAAACATGAGATCTAACAATAATAAGAATCTACAAATGAATAAAGGCCAACAGTCTAATTGACACACAAGTGAGAATAAGACACAGCTCGTGTAGGGAAGAAATGGACACTCCATGTTCTTTTATGGTTTAAGATATAGAAACAAGATTCTTTTGCATAGTGGGAACACAAAGTATTCTATTCATATATAAATGAGATTTAGGTGCAATAAGTATAGTCTGACCAACAAAAGACATTAGTAAAATAGAAATCCATCATACTAAAACATTTTCATTACCTGAAGTAGCACGTCCATCTTAGAGATAATTAGCCATCTTAGTAATATATTGTGTTGCTCTAAAATCCAAGCACCAAGTATCATGAGAAAAATTTACAAGAGAAGCCACAAAAACATACACCGTAGTAGGATTTTCGTGTGTAAAATAGAAAAGTTGTATGGTGCACCAGTGTAAGAAGATAGTGCAGATATAGTAGACACAACAAATCCAAATGAATTAATAGGTAGGAGAGCAAGATTAGCATTATCAAATGTTAAGTGTACTCACATAGTATTTGGTATAAAAGAAGAATTAGGAACAACAATAGTAGTATATTGAGAAGGCCATCCATAATAATTAGTAGGTGCAAAGATCATACTAGTACTATAATCTATATAATGAGCTCAAGCATGATTCCTAGCAGGGTTATATAAAAGATGATTCATAACTAAGATAGCACCAATCAGTTGTGTAGCCCATCTTGCAACAAATTTGATACCTAGGCTTGAGATTTGAGTTAAATGTTGCATGATCCCTACCTTGAGAGAAGTGAGATCACAACTGTGGAATTGGTGGATGACATGATACATGCCACTTGATGTAACTAGATAGAACAAAGATTGTGCAGTAAACATAACTAAATCTTCATGCACATAACCATATGAATCATAGACTAATGAAGCGTAGTGTGCTTAATGTAACACTCTGATTTTTAAACCACATTCAAATTATTGTTTAAGTACAACAACATGGTAATAAAGGATCAAAACTCAAATAATAAAGATTATTATGGTAGAAAGTTAAGAGTCAATTTAAAACATTTATCAAACCAGGGAATAACTCTGGTAGAAAAGATCTACCTTATACTAAAAGTCTACCAGAGTTATAAAGAAAACATTACATTGATCACTTTAGAAAAATCAACCATGTTATAATCATTTTAATCAATTGTTTGAAAAGCTAATCAGGGTAGAAAAAGTGTAAAACTTAACAAAAGAAGGTTTTCCCTGATTAACAATAAACAACAAAAGCAATTTGATAAAACGTTTCCAAACACAACAAAAGTAAGTACTATGAATCCCTAATAGATAACTGGGCCTTGGGCATTCAAAGCCAAACTTTACAATAGTCATTCCACAAGCCCAGATAACAATATATTAAATCCCTTAATTCAAATATACTATCACAAAATCATAGCAACAGGGGCTCTACCCCATAATAATAACACATATTTATTGAATATCTCAATCAAACATCAAAACCGATAGTTTCCAAAACCATAATTCATAATATTCAATTTATAAAGAATTCCAAAATCATAATTAAAAAGTTCATAGGTCATGGCATAACATATGTAAACAAAAATGATAAATGATTACATGTGCAAGAATATATGCATTGTAAGTATGATAAGAGACAAGGTCGAAGTGAAGTGGAAGTTAAATTGGGGGAGCAAGTCATTCCGCAAGTGACAAAATTTAGGTATTTGAGATTAATTATACAACAAGATGCTGAAATTGATGGGGATGTAAATCATAGAATTCAAGCTAAATGGTATAAATGGAGAAAAGCCACTGGAGTTATTTGTGATCGGAAAGTACCTAATAAGGTAAAAGTGAAGTTCTACTGCACTGCTATAAGACTAGCAATACTATATGGTAGTGAGTGTTGGACTTTAAAGGGACAACATGAACATAAAATAGGGGTAGCTGAGATGAGGATGTTGAGATAGTAGAAAGTCATTTGAGGTGGTTTGGACATATCCGATGAAGGTCATTGAATACACCGGTGAAGAGGATTGATCAAGCAGCATAGAGTCTTGTAAAACAAGGTCGCGAAAGGCCGAAGCAAACGCTCAATAAGGTCATAGAGAGAGACTTTTTTATTAATAATATACCTAAAAATATAGTTTTCGACAAAGCACAATGGCGTCATGTGATCCATATAGCCGACCTCACCTAGTGGGATAAAGGCTTTGTTGTTGTTGTTGTTGTTGTTGTTGTGTTACATATGCAAGAAAGAGGAACCTTAATGAGAGCCTACATCTAGGCTCACCCTCTTACCAACTTTCCTGTAGCCTTACTCAGATCTCACCTGCAAAATGTAAATATAGCAACCATAAGATCTAAAGATCTTAATAACTATTGGTTATTCAAAAATATACGTGCAAACCGAGATTCATAACATACTATTCTAAAATCAAGTTCAACTCACAATAATTACTTTATATTGTTCTTTACATTAAACCTTTCACAAACTAATTCTCGATTCAATTACCAAAACCCCCTTCCAAATAGGATCTAAAATGATTAAAAACCATAATTCATTTTCCAAATATCATTCACAAGAAATTTCACAAAAACATATTAAAACCCTGTTACAAAAAAAATAATTATACAAAAGCTTTGTCATATTCAAATAATAAATCATGTATATAACATGCCAAGCAAATGATTGATGCACAGACCATCCTTATTACCCCTAATCAGCCTTTTAACCACCAATGACTAGAGTCATAGCTAACAAATGATTTATCCATTTAATTGGATTATAGAAGATTCCAAATCATGATGCGTCAACTGGCCAAGGTCCCTAGCTTGTCATGGTTGGACTATGGCTCCCCTCCTTTTGACGAAACCAAGGAGGTGTCATTGTCCACCGAACTCATTGTAATTCCCGACCAAAGAAAAAACAATGGAGATAGGGCCCTGAGAATCACCACTGACTGTGCAAAGAGTAGTGGCACACCACATGGCATTTACTTAGATAATATCTCTCATCACAACTCCACATCCATATATGTATATCAAAGACAAACAATCACAATTATAGTATGTATATACAAGTTCCAAAATATATTAGTATGGTTCCAAACAAGATTTATCAAAGAATGCATCCTCTCAATAATCAATAAGATAATAATACAATTTCAACACAAGTAACCATAACAAAATGAGTTTATAATCTAAAACATATAATATCATTTCCAAATTATTTATAGCACACGATATTTCTGTCATAACACACAAGCATGCTTAAAAAATTTTTAAAATACACAACCACAAGTTCTAATACACACAAGCATGCTTGAATAGTTTCTAATCACATCAATATAAGTTTTTAGTCAAATATAAAATATCAAATCAAGCTTTCAATGGGCACAACAAATCCCAAAACATTTTAATAGATATATATTTATATATAGCTGACAAGTATATAAAAACATAACCAAGATTACTTCTACTCCAAACTTATTTTTACCAACACTTAAATGCTTCCAATTTGCCAAAACCAAATAATTTAAATTCAATCTACACCATTATCATACAATTCCTCATCAATCAAATTGTTAAACAAATAATCAATTTAATTATATAAACTTAAAATCTCTAACTCTACCTTTAGCATCTAAATATCACTTTTAATTACCAAAATCTCCAGTCAAATATCAAATCATATATTTTCAAATCCTCATATCTCATTTAAACAAATAATTAACTCATAATAATTATATTGGACCAAAATCCCCAATTTCTCCACCTTAGTGCTCCAACCAAAATACCCTTTTTCATTTTACAATCTTTAACAACATTCTAAACTGATTAAAAATAAATTCTACTTCCAATAAACATAACCCAACAATCAAACTCAAGTTTCACCGATTATAACTATCATATTCAGTCATAACAACCCTTTAATATTCAAACCCTAACTCTAAATCTCTCATATAATGTAATTATAAAATTTATAAACCGATTAAATGCAAGTATTAACTTACCTCTACCATCCCAAAGTTCCTTTTTGCTGAAAATCAACACTTGCTCTAAGCCCTAATCTTCAAATTTGTTTTTCCTTCAACGAGATTTACACTACTAAAAAGCACTCATTGAGTAGAAAAATATTTTCGAAATTCATATTGAGGTTGAGAGATTTTATGAGAACAAAATAAAGCTAAAAATTGTCTCAATCCTCCATTAATGGAGGATTGGACCTCCTCTCGGTGAAATAGAAAAAGAGACCAAGCGGAGAGAAGCAGCGGCGGAGGGTAAGAAGGGAAATGAATGGGGAATTATAAAAGTCGTGCGGGCCCCATGTTAAAAAAAAGGGAGAACTGCTAAAAAATATTTCATTGGCAACTTATTTGCTAAATGGGATCCGGGAAGATATCTGCACATGGAGGGAAGATTTCTGCACATGGAGGGAAGATTTCTGCATATGCAGGGAAGATTTTTGCACACGTATAGGGAAGATTTTTGCACATAGAAAAGATCATCTGCATACCAGAGAAGATATTCTGCACATGTTAAAGATAATCTGCACGCGAATGTCCCATTTAGCAAATAAGTTGCCAATGAGGAATTTTTTCACAATTTTCCCAAAAAAAAAAAACTCTTTCATTTATCTCTTTTTTTTTTGTCCCCTTAAGTCTCAATAATTAAGCTTTATTTTATTTTTTATTTTTTTTGCGTTCAATAATTAAGCTTTATTTGAGCATTTCACTCAAATAAAATATCTATAATATATAAATAATTATAATATTTTAGATGGAAAGCTATTTTAAATAATTTTATTTAATCCCACTAAATCCTTATTAAATCCTTTCTATATTCAAATAATTATATGTTAATTTCCAATTACCATAAAATAATTCTATAAAATTCAACTCAATACTAATAAATAGTCTACCATTCTACCATCAATTCTTAATCTTATTCCAATGTTCTGCCATTCTCTTGATTTTATATTTCTATATCTTCTCTAAACCTCAAATTATTACTTAATAACTTAGATCTTAGAAGTATTTAATTACTATAAATAAAAATTGGATGTTACACTTAAGCTATTATATATATGAATCATAGACCAGTAGCATAGAGTACTTGAGATATTATATTGTAGTGCTAACGAACTCCTCATGTCTTGCTTCTAATTATAAAAGCATTATGGAGACAATATCAAGGTCAAACTTCGGCTTGGAAGAATTGGTGATGGCAATGACAGACTCATGCTCTATTGTGAGTCAATTTAGATTGTGAGATATATGCATCGATTCTGCACTAGTTCACCTAACAAGGCCAGGTGATCTCTTGTTGAATTCGGATTTGCCAAATAGTCACGCATAGTTCGTTCTTCCTCTGATTCATGAAGACATTTTGGTTGAGTACGATTTTTTTAATTTGATTTGGCAAAGTACAGCCGATTAAGCTTCGACCAAATTTGAGTAGTATCAAGGCGACAAGTTCTGGTAGAACAGTTGGCGTCACTGATTCCAGTAACTAAGAAGCAAGTGTAGAGTCGAGTTGTTTATGTGTAGTGAAGTTAGGATGATCATCTTATATCTTCTAATTAGGAGGCACCGCAATAGACACGTCAAAATAGGAGAATAGACAATAGTACCTCACTGTGAAAAATACTAGTTGTTATCGTTTAATAGACATTGTTTAGCAGTCTATCAATCTTATTGATCGGAGACAAGCCATACCAATTTCTACGAGAGCATTAGCGTAGCGTATCTCTATTACCATGCTAAATCATACAGAAAAGTAGAGATTAAGCACCTGATACTGTCATCTTATTGATAAGTGTTGATTACACTATATGTAGAGTTCAATTTTTAGCATAACGGTTGTACATAATGATGACAGTTGTGACACTCTGCTTAACAACTACTCCCTCCGGTCCTAATTATAGAATATATTTACCTAACTTTGAAAAAATTAAGAATAGTAGTTAAATTAGTTAATCTTATTTATTTTCCAAAAATGCCCTTATTTAATAAGGGTGATTTAGGAATACTACATGAGTCTACCATGGTCATGGTGTGGGGTGTCTGAAAGGATGGAGAGAGAAAAGATGAAGAATACGCAACTGAAGTCTTCTTTATCAGCCTTTTTTCACAAGGTCAAGTATTAATAATTCCATTGGTTAACTGGAAAGTCATTATTATTATTTTTTCTTTACGACTTCAGAGACACAAAAGCTTCATAACGTTGTTAAATTAATTATTGTGAAGGAAGTATTAGTAGGGGTGATTTAGGAAAAATATGATAAAAATTGCTCAAAATTATTTTATTAAAAAAAATAAAAGAAACAGTAGAATTGAGGTATATGTGACATTAATGAGTTGCAAGTATTACTCACTTTATAGAATACATAGGTGTATTATAAAATTATTATTGTGTTTCATTATTATTGAAAAAGTATCAATAGAGGGTATTGTGAGAAGAAATTGATAAAAATTAAAACTTTATTTTATAATTAGGACCAATTTCAACTCCCAAATATTGTTCTATAATGAGGACCGGGGGATTATTAATTAGTAGTACAACACCACTGCCAAAAAAAAACAATTAGTAGTATAACACCTATTTACTAATAATCACAAAGCAAAAGATCAAATTAAAACTTGCATAACATTTGTTCAGGTTTGAGAGTAGGCTATTGAAATATCATTTGAGCTTGATTTTGAAATAGTGTAGAATATTATGTTCTTGTGATCTTCAACAAACAATTCAAGGGATCTTGGAATTGGAGGTAAAGCTACATCCAATACCCCTTCAAGTATTTGAACAACTTGACGCATTGATGGCCTGTGAGATTCATCATCTTGGACACACCAAGCTGATACTTTCAATATTCGAACCACCTCATCTATGTCTGCATTTCCCTCTAGCCTTGGGTCTAATAGGCCTAGCACATCACCTCCTTGGATTACTACATTTGTAGCCCAAGTGGGAAAGAATTTAACTTGCCCATCTTCAAATGACTCACTGTTCCTCTTACCTGATACCAATTCAAAAAGCATCATCCCATAGCTATACACATCGGCTTTGGTTGTGATAGCCACCCCAGAAATCCACTCTGGAGCAAGATAACCTCTTGTTCCTCTCATGGTTGTTAGAACCCTACTAAAATCTCGTCCCAAAAGCTTTGCAAGGCCAAAGTCTGCAACTTTCGGACAAAAATCAAAATCTACAAGAATGTTTTCTGGCTTGATGTCACAGTGTATGATATAGTCCCTACAATCTTCATGGAGATAAGTTAATCCCTTGGCAATTCCAAAAGCAATTTGGTACCTCATTTTCCATCCCAAAATCTCATGGTTCTTTTCCTGAAATATATGAGAATCCAAAGAGCCATTTGGCATGTAATCATAGACCAATAATTGTCTGGCTCCTTCAAAACAGAACCCTCTAAGCCGAATAAGATTAACTTGCTGGATAGTCCCAATTGTTCTAATTTCTGTTCGGAACTGCTTCTCACCTTGGCTAATGCTTTCAAGCTTCTTTACTGCGATGACACTAGAATCTGCCAATGTTCCTTTAAACACAGAACCAAAACCTCCTTCGCCTAACTTCTCTGAGAAATTCTTAGTTGCCTTTCGCAAGTCTCTGTACTTAAATGTAATCAATGAACCCTCTACATGGTTTCCTGTTCCAATAAATTTCTTTCTTCTTCTAAGCATTACAAATAGAAGAATAGCCAAGAGAGCCCCTATACCACCCAACAACCCAAGAACAATGCTAACAATCATTCCATGAATGTTTGAAGAATCAGAAAACTCAGAAGCTGCAAGCTTGAGATATAAAGTCTTTCCACTGCTATCAACTTGGGAATATTGTTCTAGACTTACAAGATCACCATGCCAAATTAAACACTCATTATTATCATATGCATAAACAAAACAAGAGCAGTTTCTCAAGCAGGTTGATTCACATTCCCCTTCATCTCTTGCTTTGACATATTGAGCAAGGCTAGGTAATGCCATGTTCGACATTGCTAAGAACTTGTCCTTCTTCCCCTTGGAAGAATTGGAGTTGTTGCATTGCAACTTTGTCTTCCTCACACACCCACCTGAGTAATCGTTTACATTCCAGTCACTCTTAAACTTGGGCTCAAAGCCAGGCAAACAGCTACAAAACGGCATGGAATTCCTAGAACATGTTGCAAATGCACCACAAAATGCATAAACCTCACATTGTTGCCTTGGCTCTGACCAAAACGAGTCCCATTGCTGGTTAGTTTCCGACCATGAATATTGTCGAATCTGACCAGAGACATCCACCAAGAGTCGAGAGATAATAGTATTATTATACATAGTATAAGTCAAATAACTCTCATCCTTGTTTGACACATATGTCAAATTATAGACACTATTCAACCTCATTTCAAAAAGGAAGCTGAAAATCCCTCCAGACCAAGAACCACTGGTCCAATACTCTACAGACTTATTCCAAAGAATCTGACAAGAAATAGTTCCATTGACGTCTAGTTCTAGAGAGAAAAGGCCCTCTGCAGGGTCCTTGAGATTCTTCCATGCAGTAAGATATTGGGGCAGCTTTGTTTTTTGGTTTAATCCAATTTTCCCTCCTGGAAGCCATGTATCAGTTGGATAATCAAAGCTCTGCCATAGGAACTGTGTTTCATTAAACCTATCCCTTAAAACAAGATTGCCATTATCTTCTAGAACAGCTTCAACGAAACTGGAGGAGGGAGAAATCAAACTTGTTGACCAAACCATAGTTTGAGATTTGTCAAAGAGAACTAAATTACCATTTGATATTGCTAACTTGGCTGAATATTTCTCAGAAACTGGTTTATCTCTGTTAGCGACCCAAACATAGGTCTTTTGTGAGATCTTTTTGTACCAGATTCCTATGTAGTATTTAGAGTTATTACCTGGACTGAAGAATCCCAATTCAAAGACGCCACCTTGTGAGATAAGAGTTTGATCTCCAGAAAGTGATTGATTTGCAGAGATGGAATTGAAGACTCCCATAGAAGGACAGGTGTGAAAAGAAAAGCAGTGGATGAGAATTGTAATCAAGAACCACGGTTTTTCTTTGACCTTGTTGTTCATGGCTTCCTCAGTTCAAGGTGAAGTTAGATGTCTGGTTTTCTTCTAATTTACACATTATGGATCCTATGTGGTTATCATTTAGAATGGAAATTCTGCCATTTGTGTCTGATTAAAAAAAAAAAAAAAAAATCCAAGTCGTTAGACTGGTGTTACTAAATAATTTCCAAGTCAACAATTTGGACATTTTCAACGTTCAACGCAAATAATGAGTCATAGTGTCACTTCAGGTACCAATTTCAATTATTGGTAATGTGGTATCATTGTAAGGGTTCTTTTCTTTTTGTTTTTTCGTTTTCCAGTTATGGGAGAAAAAATGATATATCTATCCTGCATATTAGTGTAGAAGCTTGAATTTGATTGACCAATACCTCCTAAATATATATCAGAAAAGCATATGTACTTTTTTTTTTAAAAAAAAATTACCTGAAGTAAGAAAAACACTTCTGAAACTTAGCCAATACATCAAAGCATTTTTTTTTTCCTACCATAAAAGGCTGTTATTATTAGATGTTTTACTCATTGCCTTTCAATTTCTTCCAAGAAAAAAGGGGGAAATTCCACGTAGCCCTCACTGTAGCTAAATAATTTTCAAAAGTCCCCATAACAATTTGAAATATTACTGCAGTAGTTTGGGGGAAAGTGAAATTAATTTGAGGAGTGATTGACAAAAATAACCTCCAAAAGCCCATTACAATGTAAAAAGTGTGTATTACAAGATAAATGTGCCCATTTATAAGATAAATATGTGTATTTATAATACAAAAAAGCTGACTTACAAGACCAATATTTGAAAATACAATAACTTGTACTATTTACAAGACACATGTGCCCATTTACAAGATGATTGTGCGTAATTACCAGACAAATAAATTGATTTACGAGACCAATAATTAAAATAACAGTAGCTTATACTATTTACAAGACAAGATAACAATTAGAAGACACATGTGCCTATTTACAAGACAATTGTGTGTAACTACAAGACAAATAAATTGATTTGCAAAACCAATAATTGAAATGATAATAACACTCGTGATGTTTACAAAAGAAGAGGGAATTCAACCTTTATAAGATGCATATGGGAATTCACAAGAAAACTAAGTTGACATGCAAAACCAACAATTTGAATTTATACCTGTGTTCGCTAATATTTGATAACTTAAAATTGATCATGAGGTATTGTCATTTCAATTATTGCTCTTATAAATCGGCTTGTTTGTCTTGTAATACACATGATTGTCTTGTAAACAAGCACATTTGTCTTGTAATACGGGCTTTTTACATTGTAATGCGGCTTTTGGGAGGGTTATTTTTTGTCGATTCACCCCTCAAATTAATTTCACTAGCCCCTTTAAAACTGCAGTGATGTTTTATAATGTTATGAGGGCTTTTAGAAATTATTTAGTTAAAGTGGGATATAGGGGAACGTTTCCCCAAAAAAATCATATAAAGGAGGTGAGCATTAGGAGAGATGCGTGTGATGATTTTGATTGAGCTGGAAATTTGGAAGTGACAAACTTATCTTTCGATAAAGAGGGAAGATATTGTAATTATTGCTATTGGCAAACGCTAGACAATGGGCAACTAAGCATTATTGATAATGGTAAAAGTATGGATATGGATTTTGTTCATAGTAGTATTTAATAACATCAATGGACTATAAAATGATGCTGAATCTAGATTTTTTTTTATTTGCAATTTGTTGTGTTTATATATGCATATCCTAAAAAAATCATAGTTTACAATTTTCATAAATAAATATCATATCTATATATCATATATGTCATAGTTAATCACAAATATGTTCTTATATATATCACGCCAATAATGTTAAAGGATGACCTGTTGATGAGGGTACTAATAGGTGTTAGTTCTCATGGAAAGAACTTTGGTCGCTTAAGCATAAGGTTTTGAATTTCAATCTATATCAATACAGAAAACACCTTTCAGAGAGGGAAACATCCAATTAGGTCTAACACTTTAATCTAACTTGGCCAGATAACCATTAAAAAAAACAAAGGATCACTGGGGTGTGTATAATAGCTTGAGGAAGGCCATGTAACGTGTTGGAGAGGATTTAGAAGAGGAAAGTGAATCCTAGCATCGAAGAGCATTTAATTCATTATTATAATTTTTTTATAAATTAATTCATTGTTATATTGAATGATGATATAAGAAGATTTAATGAAAATATAAAATAAAATAATTTTAACAATGATTATCTTTCATATATTTTATTAATAAAATATGAAAACAATTATTTTCTTGTTTTAAAATATTAGGGGTTTTATTTCTAGTTACTTGGTTGCTTTTTCTCATCATCTCATCATTTACATCATACAGACATAAATTGAGCCATCAAACTAATTTTCTTTTCATTGTGCAAGAAAAATGTCACTTTTCATTAAAAACATTCTTCCAACCAAATAGACCCATAACCCTTCTATGATGATAATGTTACAAGACGTATCCAACATATTATGATTTGCGATAAAAAGCGAAAAACCACTCTAGTCCCCTTCATTCTCATTTTGTTTTCATCATTTGAGACAGCCAATCACAGATGGGACAGATCGTTTTGAGCAAAAAATTGCAGAGAAATGTACAAAAACGACATAGCAAACATGTTCTCAATGTGTGTCAAAACTTTTATACTCACGTTCCTATTATTTAGTTTGATCACATTTTGATTTTAGTCATTGTAGTTTCAAATCAAAGTTTTTAGTGCCTATAGTTTTATAAAGACTTGGTCTAAGTTTAACATTAAGATAACATCATTAAGTATAAGGAATGAGACCAAAACTCGGGCCAGATGAGTAATTGTTTTGTTTTGGTTTGTATACCTAACAACATTAACTCAAATCAAGTCTTCATGAATTAATAGGGATCAAAAACTACAATTTAAAACTATAAGGACTAAAATCAAAATGCAATCAAACTATAAAGACCAATAGTGGTATTAAGCCTTTGTAAATTATAAGGTTAAAGAGCAAATTTACAAACAAAGTCTTAAGAAAGGAGCGCCTCGCACAATTATATTTTCAAGGGGGCAAAAATACATATAAGGTTTTAAAAGTGGAGCATCTAGCACAAAATCATAAAATTTTACCTAACGGCGTTAAATTATTGGAAAAGAAAACCACTAACGGCGTTAGGTCAAATTTAACGATTTTATGCTGCATGATCCACTTTTAAAACTGTTTATTTTTATCCCCTTTAAAACATAATTGTGTCAGACGCTCCTTCCTTAAAACTTCATTGGTAAATTTACTCCTTACCCTTTAATTATATAAAGATGGAGCAAAAGAACATAATAAACAACTGGAACACACAGCAGATGGGTGCCTGGGAGAGGGAGATAGAGATCAGAGTGGGGGATGGGTGTGTGTGTGTGTGAGAGAGAGAGAGAGAGAGAGAGGTGCAACAGGAGAGATGAGAGAGGAAATTAAAGGCAAAAGAGAAAAAGCCACAGTTTGCGGAGCCGGACTTCAAAAAAAAGTTGATATGAACTGAGAATACAACAGAATGGCCTGATTATCCAGAATTACAGAACATATACAATAAGGACTTCAACCAAAAAACAGAATCCAATCCTTCAACTTGAAGGAGGTAGTGATTTCCCATTTCTACTTTGCAATCACAAATCTAAGCCCCACTCTATTTATGTTAGCAAGCAACCCTACAAGAACTAGAAGAGGCATTAATGAAGAGAAGGCAAATAATTAGGAGGGGGTAAAAAGAAGCCAAAGTGTAAGGTCTTACAATTTGAAAAGCAAGCAAAGTGATCATACAGGAAAAAGATGACCATCATTCTGTGCATATAAATTATCTTCCCCAAATTCCAAGTCACTCTGCCTACTACGGTAAACAACACTTACCCTCGATTCGTATGGAAGTGATCAAATGTTCTGTAACTGTGAAAAGGAAATCCGAATGATGGAGCCAGAAAGTGATGTTGCATGCTTGCAGACGAGTGCTTCAGTGGCCTGTTCTTCGTTCTCAAACTGAACAAGAGCCTGCTTTTTTCCATTCATCTCAAAGACTTTGCTGTTGACAATGTCCCCATGCTCCTCAACCAAGTTTACAATCTCATCTTCCGTGACATCTTGAGGGAGAGTGGACAAGTGGATCATCTTTGTCGGGGAGCAGCAATACCGATAGTTTTTTGCAGCATTACGATTGAAACGATTCAGGTTCGAATTTATGTACTCGTGTGTGTCAGGACCTTGGGTTATGTTTGCATGCTTTGAAAAGTTGACCTCTAATTGCTTCCCAAACAGCATGGCACCCTATAATATCAAAGTTCAAAAATGTTTTAGTGACCGGCTCAACATGCAAAATCTTTTGCAGAAGAACAAATAAATTTTGCAGGCTGTGCTAACATGTGATTGGGAACAGTTGTATCATAGGCAAAAAGCATTTCAAGACAAGCAAAAAAAATCTAAAAAAAATTAAATTAACATGGAACCTTACATCATTTCGACGTGGATTTTATAATAAGCCAGAATAATACATCTTCAACATTTGCAAAGAAGCTGATGTAAAACTCACACAAATGCAAACAGAGGTGGTTTTAGGGAGAAAAGTGCAGAAACAGAAAGGGGAGAGGGAGAAACAGAACAGAACTGAGCGGGAGAGAGCAGAATTGAGGGGGAAGACAGGAAGTGTGGGAGAAAATTCTCAAGGCATCAAAATATCATTCATTCAAGTGTATCCTTACATGAGTTGCATGGTGGCTATCTATAAAAGCCACTACTAAGGTTTCCTTCTCATGAAAGCAACATAAAAACAGAATAAAATGAGGTATCCATTTAATAGATGCAATGATGAAACAACTTGCTAAATAAAGTAAAAAAACATAAAGTTATAAAATATAAAAGCAAAATAGATTTTAATTCCTAGAGGAGGTTATCCTCAAAATATTTTAATTCCTATATTCCATCAGACGCATTAATCAAACATTCATCAGCAACAAAAATTCCAATAATAGGCAGACAACGAAATCTATGACTCGGAGATAATAATTTCTCCAAGTCATCTTCTCTAATTCCTTCATTAATCGTTTTTTCGGGATAAACAGAACTACTTGTGCAGCCATAAGGAACCTAAAAACTATGACTTCTCCGTTAGGTACATATAAAAAAAAGCATAAAAATATATAAATCTACCATTTGTACATGATACAGACCTTCAAGAAGTGTACTGCCAATTCAGCTTGGAATCCATCCCCCATCTGGATAAGTGCATGATCTGGTTTATTTCGCAGGAGTTTAATTCTCACAATGTTCCCATAAAGGGAGAACAAGTTGAAGAGCGTATCCTCATCTATTCTCTGAAGTAAGTAGCTTTTAAGTTAAGTTTAATTAAAAAAATTCAAGAAGCACAAAAGTCAAGTAGTTCTTACATCCGGATTAAGATTTGAGACAATAATTGTACACCTATCATTTGTCCCAGTTATTCCAGGAGGCAAACCGTTCCCAAAGGCAGCTGCAATGGCTGCAGCATTAGCCATCTAGATATTGAAACAAATGAATAAAAAAGTTAATGAAAAGAATTGCCAAAGCAGAGTTTATGGAACAAGCGTAGATCATTTGTATGCATTTCTGAATCCAGTTTTCCCCATTTTTTATTACATCAAGTCATTCATCACAGAATGGAAGAAAATCCAGTGATATTCAACAAGCAAGAAGTTTGAATAGTATACTCCCTCACCAATCAGCCATAAAAAATATCAACTTCAAAAGATAAACTTTTCACAAGCAAGAAGCTTAAGGGCCTATTTGGTTAGAGGGGTGTGGATGGGAGGGATGAAAAATGAGCCACTCCCCTTGTTTGGTTGAAAATTTGGAGGGGGGGGGCCAAAATAGGAGCTCCAAATCCCTCCCCTCCACTTATTTTGCTTCCCCCAAATTTGGGGTTTTTTGGAGGAGAGCAAAATATCTTGACTAATTTGCCTCCATTAAATTTTTAATATTCCCATTGATACCCCTGGAGAAAAGTTAAAAACACACTCCACTCCAGACATGAATCCCAACACACCACTTTCACCAAGCTCTCATATGGACATCAAGTTGGAGAGAGGGACTAAACGGAGTCAACCTACATGAAGCCATCTCAAAAATCTAGAGCCTTCCCGTTTATTGCTCTTCGTACCCTATGTTTTCTTAGGCTTCACAAGTCAACTTGTAGCACTTCATATTTACATATATTGGGTTAATGAGATAAAAATATCATTATATAATTTTTCATAATTTGAATTTTCATAAATTAAATAATTTATATTGAGGTGTAAACTAATTTAAACAATTTTTAGTCCAAAAAACTAATTTAAATAATTTATACACGCAAAAAAAAAATGTATATATAAGCTAACATATAAAGATAAAATGGTAAATTAGTTATTATCTCCCCTCCCATCCCCTTTTGAACCAAACAAAGGATCATTAAAAAACCTTCCCCTTCCTCCCCCTTCAACCAAACCAAGCAAGTTGATCCTCTATCCTTCCCCTCCATCCCCTCCCCTCCATCCCCTCCCCAAGTCTGACACTGATTAGTTAAAAGTAATGAAAAACATTCACACTCTAAAAGGATGAAGTATAGAAGAAGAACAACAGCAGTTAGGAATTTCAAGTGCCTCCTCATCTAAATGAAATGCTATGATAACTTTCTCACAACTGTTAATATGATCAATCTGAATCACGAATTCAACTCAGCTTCAATGATACACACCTGGGAAAATCCAACTGCAAAAGAAACAAATCAAACATGAGCAAAGAATAAAAAAACAGCATAGTATTACAAACAAACAAAATCACCAATTTCAAGACTTAGCACCTGCCCCTTGAACAGTATACATGCCTCCTGCATCACCATACCCTGGCTATTTTCTCAAAGAACCAGAAAAGGAAAAAAAATGTTAGAACTAGTAGGAGAACAATATATTTGTAACAAGATATAAATACAAACACAAGAACATACATGTGAAGGTCTTCCTTTCTGCTCAGTAGGAAGATTTGGGTTTGTGAAGTCTCTATAAAATATTAGGAATACGGTATCAGCAGTAAGATAAGATGTGTAAATAGTAGTATAATAATTGAACAAACATTAAATCAGCAATTGATTAAATCACCTTGAACGGTCATTATTGTAGTTCACTTGTAATTCATCAAGGCTGCAGTTGAAAAAATAAACAAAAGTTCGCAGCGGAAAATGACAGTAAATAAAATAGAAGAGATTGGAAAGGAAAACAAAGAAGGGGGGGGGGGGGGGGACAAAATCCAATAGACTAGGACACAAGATGGAAATAGGTCTTTCAACCAACAAACCGATATAAGATGAAATTGTTTGATAGATGTAACATACTTTGAGAACTGAATGTCCAGCTGACAGCAACCATCATAAATATTACGCCCCTAGTTATTTCCAAAAGAAAAACCATCATTTCAGAGACAATTTCAGGACCAGCATGCTTAGAGCAACAAGCCCGAAATTAATGTAAAGCAACCTGAAGTCCGCTTCTAGCTATCACAGCACTTTGACGTGATTGATACTGAATTAGAGCCTGAAAGCCTGCAAAGTTTGCAAATACAGGATAAAACAATTGGGACAACAAGTATAGTGCACGGGGCATTCGTGAAGGACCCAAATTCAAAGACAGCCTATATTCATAAAAAAAAAAAAGGCTAAAAAAGTCCATCCTCATATTAAATATGAAACATAATTCTTTAAAGCCTTAGAACCTCATTAATTGTTTTCTCCATTTTCTTTCAAATATACTTGATTTCCATATATTAAAATCAATTACTTGATGACCAAAATATTCTATACTTGACCTAGTTGAAAGCACAAATAGAAAAAGTTAAAAATGAAAACAAAGGAGGATAGTGAGAAATCAGAGAGAATCTGACCAGCTGATTTCTGGAATGTCACAACTTTTTCAACAATTCCATGCGGGGAAAACACTTGATGCAGCACATCCACCGTTATAGGATAGAGCATGTGATGGATAGTTACCAAGAGAATTCGATTTGGCTGTGAGAGAGTTCCCACCAGCAGAGCAAGATTCAGAAAAAGAACAAATATAGAGAAAGGGTAGAAATAAATAAGCAAAGAGTGGCCCAAAGCACAAGGCTCCCACCAGGTGGGATCTGGGGCGGGATAGATGTACAAATAAAGAAGTAAATGAAGAGAAAAAGAAACTTTAGAACATAATATTAATATTATAGCAGACAGATATAAGGGGATATACCAAATCATAAAGGGCTAAAACAAACCACAAAAAGCTGTCCAATTATTGCATTATCATGCAAACAACAAGAAGCATTACATGGATTTCATTAAAAAAAATTTTAAATTATAAACACAAGATGCCTATTGCCAACCTCATCTCCTCGTCCTTGACTTTGGTCCATAGTTGTTAATTCTTGATGTGATGAAAATTGGACATAAACATTCCTACCCCTGGAACGAAACAAAGAAAACTAGGTTAAGAAGACAACCTTGGCATCAAGAGAAACAAGGAGCATTTTCAAAATTAAAAATCAAAAACAGCAATTTTTCCAAACCAAATGCACATGAAGTTGTGATTGAATTAACAATCTATCTATACCTAATGCTTGGCTGAACATTAGAATAAAACTGTAAAGCATTAATTGCAGAAGGAATATCTTGCATTTGGAGAAGAGCCTGCAAGAGTGGCAAGTACTTAGAGGAGAATAGCAACTGCAACAGCACAGAATTCTAAGACAGTGGCAAACAACAACTGTCATTAAGGCAAGCAAAACCTGATTTTTTGCACGTAGCATCACAAGTTTTGTTATGACTCCAAAAGGCTGAAATAGTGTAAGCAAATCATTCTGCAACCCAAAAAAAAAAAGATAAAACGATCAATTCTTCAAAGACTATTAAAGAGTTAACAGTTGACGTGTGATGGAAATAATTCATCTTGCCAAAGGTTGGTGTTGACACGTGGCTTCTCTAGGTGAATCTTCATATTTTGTCTGTTTTATTGCTGTAAAATTCTCTTTTAAGGCATTGTTTTGTACATAGGAAAGGAAGGGAAGGGAAAGATGTGGAAAAGGGTATATTTCCCAGGTTTGGTGGGATGGAGAGTAGAAAGGTTGGGAGTCAACAACAGAGTCCTCAATCGCAGTTATTGCCATTTAACAAACTAAGGCAAAAAGTATTACAGCCAAACATTTTAAAAGCAAGTCCAAAGCCACAAAACAGATGGGCTTCCATATATTGGTTCCAATAATGAAGGGAGAGAAAACAGAAGAAAAATGCCCAAGCAACAGATAGAACCTGGGAAATTCCCACACAAAGAATTTGATACTACACACAGTAAGCCAGCGCCCTAGAGACATGACCAGCGGACAAGCAATGGTCAGTCATATAAATTACATATAATTTAGGTAACATTAACAAGAGCTAACCAACGTATTCCAATCAATGGATAAAATAGGCAATTTAGAACTACTAAAATCCCATTGGTCAATGTCTAGTTGGGTTCATTTTCTATAAGTTAGAGCAACCGAGGCAAAAGAACCATGACATGATCGAAGACGAAAGAGAAAGAGAGAGTACTTCGGATACTTCATGACCCACGTTTCGAACGTGAATGACCTTGGAAGGTTCTGTCATAGTAAATCAGCCTGAAAATGAAAAAGAAGAAGGGAAAAAGGTCATGCTAAAAAGATCCCACAAATTGATAGATAACACCAACTCCAAAATTGTCTTCACTTAAATCAAGTGGAATGAAAATAACTTGAGAGTACTTTTATCGTTGGATACAAGAAAGTAGTCGAATTTGAAAACACAATAACATCTGTTTCAATATCTTTAAACGCCGAACCACAATAAATCATGACACAACGAGCTAAACTACCTCCAGGTTAATAAATCCCAAGGAAAAACTCAACGAATTCGAAACCCACACATACGAATTTGTAGAACAAAGACCATGAAACAATCGGCGAAACACTGGAACGATAAAAGGTATCTTATCAAAGTAAAGAAGCGCACACAAAACATCCGTTCAGAATTGAAGAGGGAGAGAACCTGCCTGAAGAAGGAGGGAGAAATAGGGGAAAGAAAGAAGAGAGAGAAAAGTAGGCTAAGTAGGAGTGGCACGTATGAAAAAGTGATTGAGTTTGCCCTATGGGCGATAATTGACGCCTTGCTCCTCTTTTGGACTTTAAAAATTATTCTTCCTCACAAATCACAAGTGAGAGAGATTGCGAGTTACTATTGTTATAATCATCATTATTTTGGATTTGGATGGGATGGGATTTTTATGTTTATTTTTCTCCATCGTTTCCTTTTTTTTTAAGTAATCAAAACATTGTTTATTTCATCTAAAAAATTTTATATCTGTTTATTTCTATTTTTTGTTTTTTCTCAAAGCAGTTTTATAAAATTGTTTTTAAAAATAAGTTTTAAAAAAAAAATGTGAAAACTTTCTTGGATAGTTGTTCTAAAAATTATATTTAAAAACCGCAAACATAAATTTTTAAAAAACTAATTATTCATAAATTTTATAATTTAGAAACCGAAAACAGGGGAAAACTTTTTGATTCACTTATTTTATATTAATATTGGCATTATTTTTATAATTAATATCTTATTATATTGATACCAATGTATGAAAAACCGGATGTTCAAGCCGAAAACTAACGAACCGACCAGATGTCCAATCTGGTTCCACTTCTAAACCACGAGGAGAGCAACCGGTGTGATCCGGAGAATTGATATGAACCAGGGAAACCACTGGTCTAGACGAGTTGGACGGGTGTTAAAAAAAAACAACAACAAAAAACTAAGCCCTAACTAGCGAGTGTTGTCCTTCAATCACAGAACTCAACCCCAAATCGAGCTCATTCAACCTTCGGCTTCCCTCATCCTGTTTCATTCTTTCATGTGTTTGCGTCTAAAGCTGATCTCCTGTCCAGCCATTTTCGTCTTCCTCGTGTGTGGCTTCAACTCGTCTTGGCTCTTCTCTCATTCTTGTATCGTGATTGCTCTGAAACCTAAACTCTTTGTGCAACTACTCCGAGTCCTTGCCTCTATAGCCAAAATAGAGGAGCACCACGTTTGCTATTGAAGACTGCAAGTTGAGAGAGAGAAGGACTAGATAGAACAGAGGAACTCCAAGCTAAAGAATGAGGTAAGGAGCAAGGGACTTAAATTAAAAGAAAAAAAGAAAAATGTTGCTTTTGTATTAATGGTTACAGACATTAGGTACTGATATTTCCTAGATAATACACGGGGTTGGTGTGGCACGTTCTCCCATCCTTACCCAATAAATTATAATATATAATTTTAATTTGGAAGAAGAAGAGTAAAGGTGGTGACAGTGTGAAACACAGAAGAAAAAGAGAAATGAAAATAGTTGTTTATTTTAATATATAGTTTATTATTTTTGTTGTTTATTTGATACTTTAAATATTATTTTCATGAAAATATTTTTTATAATCAAGTATCAATATTTTTGTTAATTAAATTTTATTATTTTAATATGACCATTCTGACCCCGAGTTAACCCCGGTAGAACCCACTAACCCTTAAACCAGTGCTTCTACCAGTTCAGTGCCCGGTCCGGTTTTTTGAACCTTGATTGATACCATAAACACCCCCCATTATCCCAATATGAAATCAGTTAAATAGATCACACAATGCTAAAGTTGTCAAACTCACGAGTTTAAACCAACTGGTGTAAAATTGTAATATAGACTCGAATCTGAAACTCGCAAAAGTTTATTTTATCAATAAATAGATATTAATAATGTATAATTAAATAATTAAAATATAAAACATGACAACAATTTGATTTAAATATATTTTAAATCTAAATAATTAAAATTAAATCCATTAACATTCTTAATTTATCACACTCAACAAAGAAATTTTTATAAAATTCATAAATAATGCTACTAAGCATGATAAAATCGAAAAAAATTAGCATAAGTTTAAGAGTGAGTTAACATGATTTTGTAAGTTAAAAACATAAAAACGGTAAATTCGGTTTGTGAACTCGTGAGTTTAACCGAGTTTGCAACTATCACGAGTTTAAAAGTGACTCGACACAATTTTGTAAGGTAGAAACATAAAATGAGAAACTCAAAGAGTCAACTCACGAGTCTGACAACAATACGCAATGACATTGAGCTATATCCACTATATAAAAAAATAGCAATTATCAACGGAATTAGCGATAAAATGAAATTCTATTGCTAGCGGTGATGTGGCATTGCTTAT
This sequence comes from Inga oerstediana, assembly GCA_963210345.1. Taxonomy (NCBI): domain Eukaryota; kingdom Viridiplantae; phylum Streptophyta; class Magnoliopsida; order Fabales; family Fabaceae; genus Inga; species Inga oerstediana. The sequence goes on along the minus strand of OY723401.1, from coordinate 60,445,110 downwards.
AGTGACATGTTGGCAACCATCGACGGACAACAGTGGATGGCTATCGACGGTGGTAACCCTACAATGGCAACGGCAATCGTTGCTGATAGTAATGTGGTCACAGTTAGCATCAATCACATGGAGTTAGATGTCATTAGTGGGGAAGTGGCGTTGGTCCATGGTGGAAACAGGCCAGGCTTTTGCCTTAACAGGCCTGAGCCTGACCTGTGGCCTGTTAAAGGCCAATTTTTAGGCCTGGGCCTGGCCTGAAGCCTGTTAAGGAGGTCTGAATTTTTAAAATTTTTTAAACAAACTGACAGGCCTATAGGCCACACTGCAAAACAGGCTAATAGGCCACAGGCCGAAAACAGGCCTCCTTAAATAGGCCGAAAACAAGCTAAAACTTACAGGCTCAGGCGAAATTATCTTTTAACCCTTATCTGATTTTTTTTTTTAAAAAATATTTTTACAAGCTTAGGCAAGCCTAATATGCCTTGGCCTAGCCTATTAAGCAAAACATGCTTTTGTTTTAGTCTTGGCCTGGCCTTTTAGCCTGACAGGCCAGGCCTGAACCAGCCAATCACAGACCAGGCTACAGGCTCCTGACAGGCCGTCTGGCCTATTTCCACCCCTAACATTGGTCATCACTAACGTTGAGATGGCAGTGTCAGTGATGTATAGGTAGTAGCCTCAAGCCTTTAAGTTGAGAAGAAAGAATTTCCCCATTTTTCAAAAATAAAAATAAAAATAAAAAACAAATATAAGAAATCATCTAAAAATAGTTTTTGTTTTTTAGTTCTTAAAAACAAGTTACTATTTTTTTTCTTTTTTATAAACACCTAAAAATAAATTGCCAAACAATTTTTTTTTAATTTTAAAAACAAAAAAAAAATTGTTTCCAAAAAAAGTAGACAAATAGGCCCGACCTTTTTTAAAATGGAAAATATCTTTAAAAGCCATTTGAGATATCCAAACACTACTAAACTTAACAAATCACTAATCATGACACATGATTTAAATTAGGATTTATAGTTGTGCGTGTTTGGATGGGCGAATAAGTGGCGTTTAAGCTGCTTTTTACGTAAATCAAGATAACACTCCTCTCACATATTTACCTACCGTAAATCACGATTGAGAAATTGCTTTTAAGCATTCATATCGTTGTTCCAAACACATAAGTTTATCAATTTAAATTTAAATACCTCAATATCCCGCCCCCTCTCTCATCAATCTCAAATCTCCCTTCATTAATCTCTCAAATCATGACCAGAATCTAGTTAACGCTGTAAAATTGTAAATTAAAAAAAAAAAATCATTTTGCTATAAAAATGCATGCCATTTTCTTTAAATATTGGAGTTTATTTATATAAGATATGATTTATTAACAATACACAGGTTAGTGCGTACATTTGTGTGTAGCTTCTCCCTCTGATTACATATGTGTAGCTTCTCTAAAATCTGAATGCCAACATCGATGTTGCAGTCGGTTCTTCTATACATTTGCATTTGTGCTATTTCTTTCAGGGAAAATCGCTAGTAAATATCAAATAGAGAAATTAATTGCTATTTGCCCCCCAAGAAACATAGGATATTAAACTGTCATTAATATTGAACATAAAAGGAAAAAAAAAAAGTCCTTAGTTTAATTTGAAAAGCTGAAAGTATAAGTAGAAGCAAACGATTAATTTTATCACAGTGGCTTGTTCAGCTCTCATGTTTGGCAGAGTGCGGTGATTTACGTCTTCTGTTGTGGCTATCGATCACTGTGGAGTCTGTCGATCACTCTGAAAAATAAAGGGTTAAAGTGAAAATGTGATTTGGAATTTTACGACGAGTAGCAATATTCGCCGAAGCTAGATGGAAGGGAGATGGACTTCACGGTGGTAGAGCTTTGGTTTCGCTGATCGTTGAACCCAAGAGCTGAGAGCAGAGAATCATGTAGGTGACTCCGAGGCCATCTACACCAGAGGAAACTGAGTGGAGAGGAAAGAAGGTCGATTAAAACCAGAAAGTCAGAGGGAAGACACCAAAGAACAAACTTTAGGTGGTAGCAACACGAGCAGAAAATAGGACCGGAGGGGAGAAACTTTCTTCTTTTCCGGCGATCTTCGCCACCTTCTTTTGAAAGTGAAATAGAGAGAGCAAAAGCAAAGCGTTGAGCTGAAGGACAAAGGGAGGCAGCTAGTTGTTGAGGATACTATTCATCATCTTCCTTCTATTATCACTGAACCAGCGGGAGCCCCAAGCTAGAGAGATCAGAGAGCAATGACGAGGAAGAACCATATCGGACCAAAGGAGTAAACACCATCGCTGTTTATGTTCTTTGGTTAATTAGAAGAGTTTGGTTTTCCTTTTGATTTGAAATTGAATTATGAAATCATTGTGGCTGTAATGGGATTGATTTTGAACATGTGTGGTTAGATTTTCTTGAACTTAGATTAGCTATAAACTAATTTGAGGATTTGAGCATGTATGAACCATTTAATTGTGCTTAATATTTTTTTGTTTACTTAAACTTATTCTGTTTTGTCTACTTAGTACTTAATCGCCAATAAATATGAAATTGGGAAATTTATATTAGTCTTGGTAGAGAGATCTTAATTGGACCATATGCTTAAGTAATGTGGGATTATAATTTATTCCAATTTACCAATAGGATAGAAATATATCTATTGGGCTCATATAATCCTATTAGAGTGAATTTTGACATTTAACACCTCTTGAGTAGTTAAAAATAACAATTTTAACTTGAGAGAGGGATATAAGTGATCGGGAGATAAATATATCCATTAATACTCTAGATTAACAAATTAACATTAAGTGCACTTATTTTGGTTAATTACATGCTCTAAGACTTGAAAAAGGGATTAGCCACTATAAGTTGTTTTTATCATTTAAAATCTTAAAAACATTATATTTACTATTTTTGCTCTTGTTTAAATTGTTCTTCAATTTCCTTATTTGATTTACTCAACTTAAATGAAAATGGGAAATTTAATACCTAATCACTAATTCGATTGAGTCTCTGTGGAACGACCTTGATTTGCAATTATACTATTTTCACGGCCCATATACTATAGTAGCATCAAGTTTTTGGCGCCATTGCCTGGAATTTCAAGACAATTGCTGATTAGAATTAGAAATCCTTTAGTAGTTTTAGCTTAAGCGATTGTCTATTATTTTTGTTAGTTCTTTGTGTTAGTGTGATACTCTTGAGATCTGTTTTGTTTTTCAGGTACTTTGGTATATGCCCTGCAAATCCAAAGCTTCTAAGACACCATAGAAAACAAAGAGCGACCAAGAATTTTTGGAAGCTTCAAAACCTCATACCCGAGCAAAGAGAGGTGTCAAAACTTAGCATAAAGTAATGGCTGAGGATGAAAATGATCATTTGGGTGTCAATGATTTTCTAGGAACTCATGGGTATCAATCAGGAATCAGAGTGCCTGAATATCAAGCAAGTAACTTTGAGATCAATTAGACAATGCTGAAAATGCTTGAACTATATGGTCAATACACAGGAAATGATTTAGAAGATCCCAATCGACACTTAATTCAATTTCTTAATGTTTGCTACTCATTCAAGCAAAACGGAGTTCCTAATAATATGATTCGCCTTAGGCTTTTTCCTTATTCTCTACGAGGAAAAGCTAAAGAATGGCTCAACAACTTAGAAGAGAGCAGTATAACTTCTTGGCCTGAGTTGGAAGAAAAGTTTAGATCAAGATTCTTTTAACATAACAAGATGGTAGATGCAAGAGGTACTTTTACTAATTTTCCCCAACAGTTTGGGGAACACCTATGTGAAGCTTAGGAGAGATTCAAGTTGCTTGCTAGGCAGAGTCCTAGCCATAGTTTTGAGAAGTGGGTCTTACTTCAAATCTTATGTACCCGATTGACTCTTGAATCTAAATCGGAATTAAATGTCATAGCTAATAGGGGAATTACAAAGCAACCAGTGAATTTTTTAGGTTTGTTTAGATGACTTATCAGCTGATTTTATCTAAAACTTCAATGAAAGAAGGATACCAAAGTCAAGTGCAAAAACCTCTAAGGACACATCTTCACGGTTGGTGGCCATATTAAGTGCTATTAACAAGAGGTTTGATCGTTTGGAAGCTCAAGTCAATCAACCCAATGGTGGGCACATGGAATGTATGCTATTTATGCTCCTTGTGAATATTATGGAGATGGTCATGCTAATAGACAATGTATAATATCTCAACAAATAGAGTCAGTGAACTATATAGGAAATTACCATGGTAATAATCAAGGCAAGAAATACTCAAACACCTACAATTTTGGGTGGCATAAGAATCCTAATCTTTCTTCGAAACATGGTGTAACTATTAATCAAGCATCAACTTCTAATTTAAAGCAAGTGTCACCTCCTAGGTTCTATCAATTGGACAAGGAAGGTATTCCTATACATGAGCCCAAACCTAATCTAGAGGTAATGATGTCTCAACTCATAAGTTTTTAATTAAAAAGTACTCAAGATCAAGCTGCTACTAATACAAGATTAGACTCTTCCATCAAAAATCTTGAGGTGCAAATGGGACAGCTTGAAACTGCCGTGAATGCATTACAATAAAGAGAATTACCAAATAATATTGTGCCTAATCTCGTAGAGATGGAAAAGCACAGTGTAAAACCATTACCCTTAGAAGTGGTAAAGAATTATTTGAGGTACAATAGTCAACAGAGAAGATCTCTGGTTCTAATGGCGATAAAACTCTTAGAGTTATTGTAGAGAATGATGAAGAGTCTACACAGAAAGCTAAGGGAGTAGATAAGGATAGTAATGCCAAAAAGAATGAAGTGAAGACAAGGTAACAACTACTGAGAAACCTAAGTGGACGCCAACTTTATCATTTCCCCAAAGATTCCAAGAGAAGGTGTTTGATGAGCAATACATGAAATTATTGGATATTTTCAAGAAATTACACATTAACATCCCTTTGATAGAAGCTTTAGAGCAAATTCCCAAGTATGCTAAGTACCTAAACAAGAGGTGGAGTAAGAAGAAGCACTTTACTAAGTTTGCAACTATAGCACTGACCAAGGAGATCACTAGTGTCATTAAGCCTAATGTGCCTTTAAAGTGTAAAGATCCTGGTTCTTTCACTATTCCATTTGTTATTAGTGGCAAAATTGAAGGACATGCATTATGTGATTTAGGATCTGTTGTGAATCTTATGCCTCTATCTCTTTTCAAGAAACTTTAGTTAGGGGTGGCCAATCCTACAACTGTTACATTCAAACTAGCTGATCAAAGTTTCTCTTATCCATATGGCATTATTGAGGATGTACTAGTGAAAGTTGGCTCTTTCATCTATCATATTGACTTCATTGTTCTTGATATTGAGGAGGATAAAGAGATTTTGCTAATTATTAGGAGACCATTTCTAGCTACTACAAGAGCATTGATGGATGTTGAAGAGGGAGAGATAGTTCTACGAGTTGGTGATGAGCAAATCAAGTTTAAGAGGGACAAAGTAATAGAGTTTCAAAATGAATCGAAACAATGTGCATGGGTTATTGTGAAAGATGACCTCTATCAAGCTGAATTGGATTCATTTGCTATAAAAGAGCTTCTTAAGACTATCTTTGTTGACAAAATGGTGTGGAGAATGTTTATAAGCATAGTGATCGAGTTTTGAATAACTCCCCATCATTTCCTGTGAGACATTGGCACTACTTGCTTCAACCTCCCTAAGTTTCTGACATAGTCTAGCTGAGGACTACAAACCAAGCGCTTCTTGGGAGGCAACCTAAGGTTTGGTAGTTCAATTTCCCCTTGGTTTTCTTTAGTTGAGTTGTTTTGATGTTTTTTGATTCTGTAAGACTTTTGATAGCCCTTGATGATGTATTCCACTTTGGTAGCCACAATCAAGAGTATTCAAGAGCACAAGACAAGGATTGAGAGGGAAGTTTTCTTCTACTTTTCCTTGTTTTGTTTGATTTGATTGTTGATAACATGCTTTGGGACATGAGTGCTGGTTATAGTCTAGATTTGTATGTGATAGATATTTGTTAGTGACTATTGATTTAATTGATTGCACTTGTTGGTTTTGCTCAATTGGTGAAAATTTGATATCTTAGAAGCTTTTGCTATCTCTACACTTGAATGCGGTTATTTCTTCATTTCCATTACTTATTGTTACTTGTTCACATGGAGGACAATGTGACATTAAGTGTGGTGGGTGTACGGGTATCATTGATTTTGTATGACTTGTCCTCAATTTTTCTTAGAAATATTGAAAAACTTCCTTGGTTTTGCACATAAATAGAAAATTTTGACAATTGTTGAACAAAAATTTTGCTTTTATTGGAATCTTGGATTTTACTTGTGAACATTGGCAAATTTGGGATGATTTGAATTTGAAAAGGATTGAGTTTAATTAGAATTTAGTTCTATCTTCTTGGAATGTTAGTAGATAGGCAAAGAATTTGACTTGGATAATTGACTTTAAGATGCTAAATACCAGTGAGAAACTTTAAGCATAAATATTCATTTCTTTCAAGAGGGAGTGTACTTATTGTGATTTCATCTCTAGAACTTATCTTGAATCTCTTTTGAAGCTTAAAATTCTTTTGCATGCACAAAAATGATTTAGGCATTCATTTTATAGCTACTTTGGCCAAATGTCCATCCTTATCATATGAAAATCCTTTGATTTACCCCATTTGAGCCTCAACTTGTTTTTAAAAAGAAAATTGCATAGAGTAAATAGCCCTTTGTTTGAGAAATGCAATTTTTTTATCTCTTCCTTCCCATTCATTTTTTTACTTTAGTAAGCGTTAAGTGAAGCAATTTAAAAAAGAGTGAAGAAGTTAGAAATTCAACACTATAGGAGTGTGTCTAAATATATATATATATATATATGAAAAAGAAAGAAATATGAAAGAAAGAGAAAAGAAAGAAAAAGTTTGTTGAGGTCAAATGAATAAAGATTGTTTATTGTGTAAGTAAGTTTGTTTTCTTTAAGTGGATATTCTTTAATTCTTTATGAATTTCATTAAGTTGCTTAGCACTAATTAAAGTATTCTTCCATACCATTTGACCACTTTCATTTCATTATCCTACCCTAGTCATTACAACCTTTAGAAAAGCCCTTTTGATTTGTGAGTAATGAGATAGTGTAGGGGAGATGGAGATAATAAACAATCTTATGGTAAATAGGTTGCAATAAGTGGAAGAGAGTGAAACACAAGCCCTTTAATTATCTTGAGAGAAGAGTGCAAACACTTTACTTGTGAGGAACATTTTATTGTTATTTATTTTTGCTAAGTTATTTGCATTTCTACTTGTATTTTTTGTAAAAGGTGGAAAAGAATTTTAAAAAAGCTTCATTATTGAAAATTTGAAATAAATCAAATATTTTAGTATTTGATTTGAGAATCTTGCTTCCATTATTTTCTTTGGTTGTTTGATATCTTGAAATCTTGAGGACAAGATGTTGGAAATTGTGCCCTAAGAGCCAATCATTGTACTTTAAACATTATTATTTTAATGAAATTTCTCCATTCTGTTATCATATTATTTGCATGTTAACTGTGATAATTCTATCCTTGGATAATTCATAAAGATTGTCCTAAAATGTCCCTGGTCGGTCATCTATGCGGGAGCAGAGATGAAACAAGACCAGTATGACTTTGATAAGATATGGAGATACGAATCAAAGTCTTAGGCACTTGTAAGAGTACAAGGTGTTGGACCGACCCACTATGAGAAAGCTACATGAATCAAGTCATAAGCTTTTCTCATGTATAACCACGTCACAATGCCCTTAGACCTGAGGTCATCATGGATTCCTACATGAGAGTTGCTAAGCTTTGAACTAGTCAAAATTCACTTTTGACCGGGTGATGATAAAGGCTACGATCGGGCTTGGTGGTTTTTCATGTAGAGGAATATGAATGATCAAGATGGAATTTGTCCCTCACATTAGTAGAGAGATATTACTAGGCCCCTTGATGAGTGAGTCTGAGAAATGTATGGCCATACTATGATGAAAGGAGTTTCTGTCTCTATTATCAGGCTACTCAGGAATCGAGAAAGTAATGGTTAGGAACAAGAGGATGACATTTTCCATGCCTTATCCTTGATTGATATATCGTGTGACAAAAGGGACGTGACATGGTTATATGACAGGTTGCATCGTGATAACGATCCTCATATGAATTGGGTAGTCGTAATGTCTTGCTAGAGGCCGCTTGCGACTTTTGGGTTAGTGTAGTTATTGGCCCATTGCCAACTTCATATGGGCCTACAGGGTCGCACACAAGAATGACCTAACACGAGATAATGTTTGATTTAGAGTGGATGAATTATATATATATATATATATAATATATAATTCATTAATAATATTATATAGATATATATATATTTTCGAAATATATATCTTATATATATATATTATATTATATTATTATATTTAATAATATTATATAGATATATATATTTTCGAAATATATTATATATATATATATATATATGTATATATATTATATGATATTATTATATTGTGTTGGTTTTAAATTTAATTTATTAAGATATATTAAATTTAATAACTAACATGATAGAGATATAGTATCTCAGATTTAATTTATGAAGATAAATTAAATCTAATGGCTCTTTATTTAGATTAAATAAATAGGTTAAATTAAAACTGTTGGACAGATTTAATTTAAACTGAATTTATTTAATTAGCTCATCAAGATAATTAATTGTTAATTAATTTCAAAATTAATGATGATTAATTTTGAAATTTGAAAATAACCCTCATGGGTTATAAACTTGATAGAGCTCATAGACTCAGTGTACATCAGAATTGAGAGCCGCAAGTTAAACCCTTGGAGACATTAGAGGCGCTAGCACGCAGTCTCGGTTGGAGAGCATTCGTGTGGATACCGGTAGAGGGAGCGGACCTGACGTGTTGGCTCCTAGAGATCGTGAAAACTCTAAATCATCAAAAAGGTATGAATCCTTCCAACTTGGTTTAAACGCCGTTGATAGATCCTCGATTAGGATCGGTGAAATTTTTTTTTTAAAATTCTTCCGCTGTACTTACCGATCCTACAGTGGCATCAGAGCCAGATCAATTGTGCGTTTAAATTGAGTTTATGATTCTTATACATGTGATATATATGGGATGTGTACGTATGTTTATAAGAAACACTCGAATATGTATGTGATTCTCGTTTTGGAACAAGCGTGAAATCGATTCCGAACATGTATATCTTGAAACATGTATGTGATTTTCGTTTTAAACAAGCATGAAATTGGGTAGGGTACCTGAGATCGTAGTTGGCGGCAATCAAATTGGGTCTAGGTTCGGATATCTATTCGGGTAATAGGGATACGAACTATGGGGAAGACAAATTGGATCAGAAGCGTTCTGGGCCATTGTTGTTTTTTGTTTTGAAAAATTGGGTCCGAAATTTAAAAATTTAAAATTTTCAAATATTTCTTTTAAAAGGAATGTCCCTTTTTTCAAAAGCTTCAGGGGCGCTGCCCCTTGCAACCCCGCAAAGGCGGCCCCCCTTGACACCGCCCGCTAACCGGCTAGCGGGACCGCCGTAACCACCTCTGCGTAGCACAATATAATCTGATTATGACATTTATTGCTTTTCATATTGTATAAATTCTTGTTGTGGTTTATTATTTATCCTTGTTTGGGTATGGTGAACAACATGGCTTAAGAATTTTACAAAAGTTGTAATATTTAAATACGGCCTGCGTGCCGTGCCTTTCTCTAAATATTCTCGATGTACATTCTCTTCTCATCTCACTCCCCTCGAATGTTTAAACGAGGTTTCTCTCAATGTATTTCTCTTTTTTTTAGAGAAGTCCTCTCATTGGCTTGGGAGGATTTTAGGTTAGGTAAGCCATGTTGTGTCACGTTTAAATTATGCTTTTAATAAGATCATTGCATGATTACTTTTACGTTTATATGTATTTATCTGTATGAGATACGACCACGATTGCATCCATATAAACAAAACTAATTAATTAAGCCCTCTAAATTAAATCTTAAGTCATAATGCCGTCAATTAATGAATACTTGTCAAAACCTAGGTCGCTCAATTGTGGAAACCACCAAAGTGGATGCACTTGAGTTATCTTAATGAGACAAGCTTGAGTAATTGTGCTGCTCATAATATTCATTATTGTTTTGACTTAATTGAGATTAACAAAACGGTTTTGAATCTCAAGGCATTAGATGGGGTTAAACATGCCAGATCATATGATGATTAAATCCCATAAAGATCTAAGAGTTACATGTGATGTAATTGGTAAATAGGTTACCTACCTAAATAACTTGAATTTAAGCGTCTTGCCAAAGCGGACTTAAGTTTAAGCCAAATATGGATCTTAGCCCACTAATTATTATATTGAGGGTTGTTAATTTAGTGGAAGATTACTAACTAACTTTGAATATTTTAATTGTAGAATCATGTCGACTAGTAATACTGCTACACTATCATTGCGATCGGTCCTTGAGAAGGACAAACTCAATGGGACAAACTTTCTTGACTAGTTCAGGAACTTGAGAATTGTTCTCAAGCAGGAAAGAAAGGCTTATGTCCTAGATCAAAGGCTAAGATCGGGCTTGGTGGTTTTTCATGTAGAGGAATATGAATGATCAAGATGGAATTTGTCCTTCACATTAGTAGAGAGATATTACTGGGCCCCTCGATGAGTGAGTCTGAGAAATGTATGGCCATACTATGATGAAAGGAGTTTCTATCTCTGTTATCAGGCTACTCAGGAATCGAGAAAGTAATGATCAGGAACAAGAGGATGACATTTTCCATGCCTTATCCTTGATCGATATATCGTGTGACAAAAGGGACGTGACATGGTTGTATGACAAGTTGCATCGTGATAACGATCCTCATATGAATTGGGTAGTCGTAATGTCTTGCTAGAGGCCGCTTGCGACTTTTGGGTTAGTGTAGTTATTGGCCCACTGCCAACTTTATATGGGCCTACAGGTCGCACACAAGAATGGCCCAACACGAGATAATGTTTGATTTAGGGTGGATGAATTTTATATATATATATATATATATAATATAATTCATTAATAATATTATATAGATATATATATATTTTCGAAATATATATATATATATATATTATATTATATTATTATATTTAATAATATTATATAGATATATATATTTTCGAAATATTATATATATATATATATATTATATGATATTATTATATTGTGTTGGTTTTAAATTTAATTTATTAAGATATATTAAATTTAATAACTAACATGATAGAGATATACTATCTCAGATTTAATTTATGAAGATAAATTAAATCTAATGGCTCTTTATTTAGATTAAATAAATAGGTTAAATTAAAACTGTTAGACAGATTTAATTTAAACTGAATTTATTTAATTAGCTCATCAAGATAATTAATTGTTAATTAATTTCGAAATTAATGATGATTAATTTTGAAATTTGAAAATAACCCTCATGGGTTATAAACTTGATAGAGCTCATAGACTCAGTGTACATCAGAATTGAGAGCCGCAAGTTAAACCCTTGGAGACATTAGAGGCGCTAGCACGCAGTCTCGGTTGGAGAGCATTCGTGTGGATACCGGTAGAGGGAGCAGACCTGACGTGTTGGCTCCTAGAGATCGTGAAAACTCTGAATCATCAAAAAGATATGAATCCTTCCAACTTAGTTTAAACGCCGTTGATAGATCCTCGTTTAGGATCGGTGAAAATGTTTTTTTTAAAATTCTTCCGCTGTGCTTACCGATCCTACACAAGATTTGGTGCAATTTTTGGGGTGTGATAATTCTCCATATTTTTTATATTTAAAGTATATTTATTAAGATATTTAGAGAGTTATCTATACAATTTTGGAAGAATTCAATAAGATTTTATTATTATAATATCAAATCAAATTGGTGCATAATTGATGAGATTTCAATTTAAAATAAAAGTTTGGGTTTAGGAAATAAAAAATAGTAATGAGAAGTTTTAAAAAAGAAAGTCAGTTATTATTATTATTATTATTATTATTAGAGTAAAATACCTTAACCACCCTCCTGTTTTACCTTAATTACACAGACCTCTCCTCTATTTTGAAAACATACACTTAAGTCTAAATAGTTAACTCCGTGTAGAATATTCTAATAAGATTCCAAAAATATATATTTTTAATTAAATTTTATATAAAACTAAACTTTATTTACTATTTTACCTTTAATACTAAATCCCTAGTTTTATTTGAGATTTTGTAGACTTCTGGAAGAAAAAACACGAGCCGCAAGAACAACTATGGAGAACACAACTGCAATAGATTATTGAAAAAATTGTTCTTTGACTAGAATTATTTTAAAGAATTTAAGCTTATCAAATTTTCATTCACATTTATTCACATGGCTGGTGTATTTATTTTGTCTTGCACATTTTGACTAAAATTGTTTGAAAGAATTTAAGAGTTTTTTATCTGTTCCTTAATTTCTATTTTTATTGATGATTTTAGCATTGGTTAATGTAAATATCACAAACGTTGAATATTCAAGCAAGGTTTTAAATAAAAATGTGCTTGATCAAATGTATTTATAAATATTTGTGAAAAAATTATTAAATTATAAATTTAAATGACACATACAATCTCAAACTTATATAGTTTATTATATTTGATAAAAATATATGTGTTTAATATATATTTTAAGTCAAAATTAATTTATAATACAAAATTAATAAATTTTTTAACAAATTAGAAAGTTGGCAGTTCTATTAGAATAAATTTTTGGTTGTATAAATTTTTATTAGCCCCTATAAATATGTGTGTGCATGTGTTTAAATAATTCTAATAGTGAAGAGGGGCATTTTGATAAAAAAAAGTTTAAAGGTCAAAATTAACGGTCAACTAACGGTTTGAGTGAATGGAAATAAAATTTCAAAATATAAGAGAGGTTTGTGTAATATACGTTTTAGTTTTAAGGGAGGTTTATATGGGTTTCTAAAATAGAGGGGAGGTCTGTGTAATTAAGGCAAAACAGAGGGGTGGTTAGAATATTTTACTCTTATTATTATTATATAAGTTCCTTTTCTTTTACACAATTAGAGGATGGTGCATTTGGAGAAAAGTGGGGAATAGAGAGCTGAGACCTAGGGTGTGTTCGGATTAACTTTTAGAGAATAGCTTCTGGATAAAAAGTGGAGAATAGCTTCTGGAGAATTGATTCTGAGTAGAATAGGTTTTGAGAAAAAAGTGATTTTGATAAAATGAGAGTGTTTGGGTATTGTGGTCAGAATATCTTTTTTTCATGGCATGGGGCCCCCATAATGAGAAAGGACCAATGAGAGAGAGAGAGGGTGGGGCTCACATAAAAAGAAGGACCAATGAGAGAGAGACGGTGGGGCTCACACAAGAGAAAAAACAAAAAGAAAATAGCTTTTTCCAAAACCTAGGTTTTGAGACCAAAACCTAGGTTTTGAGACCAAAACCTAGGTTTTTAGGTCAAATTGAAAAATTTTGTGTTTGGCAACCAAACCTAGGTTTTGATTCAAAACCTAGGTTTTAAAAAGTTAGCCGAACACACTACTAGAAGCTATGGGTTTGAGCTGGGAGAGGCGATTGGGTAGAGAGCCGACATTTCACTGTGCAGAATGGTTCTTTTTCTTCTTGGTGAGACGAAGAGGCGTCTTCTAGAGCTCGTGAGAGCCGACGGCGAGAGGCTTCTTCATTGTCCTCAAGCCCAAAAAACCAAAGATCGGGAGCAAGGAGGGAGAGGAGATGCTGCAGCCATTTCTGTCCTTTCGTTAGGACCAAAGTTCGCCAGAGCCAGACGGAAGGGAGACAGACTCCACCGTGGTCGAGCTTCGGTTTTGGCAATCATTAAACCCGAAAGCTGAGAGTAGAGAATCACGTGGGTGACTCCGGCACCATCATCTCCAAAGGAAATTGAGTAGAGAGGATAGAGAAGGTCGATCAGAATTAGAGAGTTAAAAGGAAGATGCCAGAGAACAAACTTTAGGGAGCAACGACATGAGTAGAAAAAAGGACCAGAAGGGAAAAGATGTCTTCTTTTTCAGCTATCTTCGCTACTTTCTTCTGAAAGCGAAATAGAGAGAGCGAAAGTGAAGCATTAAGCTGAAGGAAAGAGGGAGGCTGTTGGTTGCTGTTTGTTGTTGAGGATATTGCTAGAATAATCTTATAATAAAGATCCCAAATATATTGTATAATCCCAAAAGGAGAGCAGCAACGGAATACTTGATGAAATACATCCAATCATAGTGATTCTGTATATAGTATCTCATAATCTGAAAATTGAAAAGTGGAAAAAGAGATTAGAAGAAAATACATCAAGATTCTTCTAAAGGGAAGATGAGGCACAATGATAATCTAGGAATAGCCGTTACCCGTCAGGAAACCCCTAAGAAAAAAGTAAGTGGGTTTTCCACATTCAATGTACTGTTCTAAGACCCAGCCTATGCTATTTATGGCCTTCCATCAAGGCTTGTAACAGCTTTACCAGTCAGGCAGGTGACCCTAAACCAAATCTCTATCCAATCACTTTGTGGGATATAAGCAGGAGATATTTTATCCAAAATATATTAAACTGATAATAAAAATAATCTGCTAATATTTAGAATAACTTCATAATATCTAGAATATTCATTTGATCAAAATAATCAACTAGTATATCCTTTATATGATCAAAGAATAAATATATATCTAGATATAATCTGAATAAACAAAGAGATAAAATATTATCATTTTAATAAAATATCTAACATTCTCCCACTTGGCCCACAATCAGTTGTCATTTGGTGAGTACGGTTCATTTAAGCAATGCTACAGGAATCATGGTGGTAAGTCCTCTTTGATTGAGTATTACCTTCCATGCATCATAAGTAGAACCCTTACTTAATGGGTCAAAAATTGATGAATAAACCCAAAATGTTCATTATGTTCCAACTTAAATGTTTGCTAAAGTCTCAAAATTTAGGTACCAATAATTGAGACAACAAACTACAACTTGAATTTCATCACTTAATAATGTCTCATCTAGATTACTAAATGTGATCCATCCCTGATGAGATATTTGATACTTTTGATTTCTCTAAAAGCATGCTCTTTATTAAAGGATCTATACCCTATATGTTGGCGGAAACTCCTAGTTTATCATAACATTCAGTAGACCTTCCAAGTCCGCTATAACGACATGCAAATCCTATCAGTGGCATCACCTACAAATAAGAGAGTTGATTTGAGTCGTGCCAGAAGACACTATCCTTAAGAGCTATTCTGCGACTACCGAAAGATAAGACACAATACTCCCCAAGATTAAACGAACCCTTCGTACAAAATAGGGTGAGCAAAATTATGAAAGATAATAGAACTCAGCAAGTAGATGAGTATACTAGAAGAGTAGGAATTAACATGCTTGAGGGCTTAAGAGCTGTATATATCTTGACCTCTTGCAAACACCTTTCTGAAATATGCATCGCATATTAAAACAATGGGCAGCCACATGATGACATTTAAAAATTCAGTATCTTAACGTTGAGAGAGATAAATCATCAGTTATAAAGTTAGAGAATGATAATGTTTTAATGCCATGAATGTCCAGTTTAAAAGCAATAAATGGTGGCCATAAAATCCTCTTGTCCATTAAAAAATGCCAGTGTCCAAACTTTCACACTAAAAGCAAATAAATGATATTAAAACACTTTAGGAATTTTGCTTATCAAATTCCAAAATCGTAACATATGATTAAAAGTTGGCAATTAACATTCATATTCCACAATTAAAGCTAGTCATTATGCCGTTTTATGGTAAGAGCTTTTATTCCAAAATTGTTTTTGTAGTTCCACAAAATAATTCAGATAAAATTGCCCAGTTTGCATTTAGCTTGTACATAGGGGAAATTGCCGGATTTCCATGTGGTTCATCATTGTGTCAGTTCACTCCTCCTCTCGGCTCATTTAATAATTCAAGACCACTTATTTCTTGAACCCTCACAATCCCAAATAGTGTGAGACTTGTTCCTTATGACACACTCACTTATTATTTCCAACAATCCCCCACATGTGTCAAAAGGAACACCTTAGCTAAGTTACACACATGAGTATAAGCATTGTATCTATTGGTCCTCTGGACTATGAACTAGACCTAGACCGATAACACTTAGTATACATAAATGTTAGTGAAGCTTGCTTCTATGAACCAACAAATCTTGGGTGTGTACTAGAGGCATTAAGAGTCAGATTATACCCCCACATTTCTGATGTTAATATCGGTTTTGCACATTAAAATGGCCATGCACGTGCTTGTGCAAAACAAATGCTCTAGAGATTTCACCATGATCTTATAGGAGCGGCCCCACTTCACATTCGTAAAGGTGATTTCATGAAATGTGCCTGCAATAAACACACCATCCTATAGGATTATGAAATCATTAAGAGTTTTTGCTCATCCTCACCAAAAATGCATTCTAGCACTTTCTCATACCATAGGAAGGGACTAGCAATTTATCTAGTGTTAGCAAAACTAACTAACAACTTGTTTTTACCTATATGAACCTTCTTCATGGGATCACTAATCACAAAGGTTGGGTTGACCATCACTGTTAATTTTGAATCGGCCTTAGTCCCATTCCCCTTGGCTAATTTAATTCTTCTCGGGGTTTTTTTAACGAATTTGTAGGTCAACTTTCTGACCTCACAAAATCGTTTTAGATAACTCCACAATTTTTAAGCATGCTTGTTCACAATATATCTCAGACAATTTCCACTTAAACCATTGTTCTTTCTACAATGGCTATTGCTATTTTAGCCATCATAATTCATCGACATAAAAATGTCAGCTTTACATCCAAAATTTCCCAAGATGTTTTAACAACTTAGTTTCCAATTTTCAGCCAAATCCAGAGTAATAAATCTCTGACTCACATAATTTATTTTGGCTACTAGTGGATTTTCTCATACAAAACTGAAATTCAGTTTAAAAATACACGGGTGTTAAACTGAAATTCAGTTTAACATCCGTGTATTTCAATACAACGAGAGTCCACTTTATACGATACCAACATTTATGGTACCCCTCAAATATTTTATTTCCACATGTGTGTGTATGTGTGCCCAATCTCGATATAACATAAGCTATATCACAAGGATTAATGTCTATCAATTAATGCAACAAATTCTCAAAAATTTGTGCATATCTAGATTGAGCTGGCAAACCACTTCAAATTGTGTTAGAATCATAACTCACACACACATTCTTAAATTAAGATAATTATATAGCCTCAAGTTATGAAAATCTCACATTTATCTACTATAGATAAATGTTTAAATTTTCATACCACATAATGCTTGTTTCAAGCAACACAAAAAATTTGATAATTTATAAAATTGCTCTTAGTAGCAAATAACAAAGCCTCCACATAATTAATTTTAAATCACAACTTGGCTTTATTAAATGAGGCTAGAAACAATCTGTAACTTTAAAAATGTATAAGGTATCCTCACTTGTCAGGCACCCCCACACTTTCAAATATCTCAATATTTTCACATCTTACCAAAAATAATTCTAATTTAATTAGAATCTCACTATGTAATATATGATCCCCTTCCATTCATTTTTTTACCATCCCCTTCCATTCTAATTAAATTAGAATGTTTACAAACTCAAATATGCGTAGCGAAGACATGATCATAAATGTTAGCATGTCAATTAAGGAATAGACCAACTCACCATAAATATATATTCACCCCCTTTTTTTGTTAAGGCATTCATCAAATCCTTACATCAGACAACCTACCACAAATAGACTTATAAGTACAAGAATTTTTCACATGATCATATCAAACAATTTATAATGGTTTTACCCATATTGTAATCACTGGCTATTGTTGCCCCCATTAAACATAACTATGGACTTCTCCCTGTGCATTTCACGGGCCGCCATTATCCGGTTAGTAATCTAGCTTGGGTAAGTTTGGCTGTTTTATTGCATGCCAGCATTGTGAGCCCTTTCTTGGTATGCTAAAATGTCCCATCCCTTTTCTACATTTCCAGGAGCTTAGGTACTGAGGTAATTCAATTGCATGTCGTCAGTTGAACTTGTAGGTGGCCCAAGTTCATGTATTTCTAATGGGGAAATTTCTGCTTTGGTTGTTGTTGTGTTTGTGTTTTCTTGTTATGTAAATTTCTTTTTCTTTATTGGTGCGTTTTTTTAAGAGAAGAGTGGAGGTCATCCAGATCTCACTAGAAGTAATGAGGGACACAGTCTGTTATCCTTTATTGCATCATATCATTTCGATTTATTTGCAAAAGTCTGGACTTGGATATTGCCGTTCAATATGGCTATGACATGAAAAATCTACATATTTTACATGCAGTTTCTGTCTCTTGTTGTTGCCAATATTTTTGTATTTTGATGATCCACTGTTTTGTGCTCCTATGCCACTTGAAGCTGTTTTGTGGCCTTGATCATACCGATGACTCATCTATTGGCACTTCCTCAGTGTCCTTCCCTAGCATATAATAGTATTGGCTCTCTTGGGGGAGGCACGGATCCAGCGTGATCTTCGTGACATTAGTGCAGATGTGAACACGTATTGATCCTGTTACGAAGACAAGAGCATGTGAGTAGTGGGTGTGCTCCAGTGCACTTTGTGGTGCTATGTTTGTATTTGTGAATCCTATTGTGGGGCTACCTCTTTGTCTCTTGATATTGCAAAACTAAATAAGCATTAACGGCACCCTCCTTTGCAGTACATTATATTTCCTGTATGCATTGTCCGTGACCTCATCTTTAAGTATACGCTTCACTTGATTTCCCCTAACATTTTTTCCTTTTGTCATTTGTATGTTTCTGTTTGTATCTCGATACATAAACGGTAGATGATATACTTGTGCCTCACCTATAGTCTATCAATGTGATGTGCATCCTTGACTTGTAGTTGCTTGTGGCCATTGTGTCGGCATATGGTTTGTACTATCTCAGGCTCCTGGCCAACCCAACAATATCTACGAGTACATTTCAACGGTTGGGGCATTAGATTTATTAGCTAGAGTTATTTGAATTAGGAAGCATATGGGTAAGCTAAGAACAGGTGTAACCTCTTAAGTATGGTAATGTCGTTTTCTCCTTCACAATTCTGTATAGTAGCAAGCTTTCATATGCATTTGCGGTTGTGTCATCTCCTTCATATAAGAGTATTTCCATTTCTTTTCCAAATACAATGGCATATGGATGGTCGTATACTTGGAGGGGCATAGTGTTTTCAACAATGATGAAGTTTTTGAAGTAGTAAGACTGCCCTTCCTTTATGATCATTTTGAACCTGTTGAACGCCATATGGACGACCAATATTGCATGCATTTTGGTGAACTATAGACATAGTTGATTAGTTGATTGGTTAGGTAGTTGTGGGAATTGTGTGTGGTGAATGTTATATAATATGTTACTGAAATATTATTTTTTCTCTTTTGAGTCACTGTACCTCATTATCCATTAGGATGAAGTGTATTGTGTTGGTTGCTTTGGTGGCGTTTCTCTTCATGTCCTCCACAAACTTGAGGATGCTGACAGCAATTCTACTGTTTTGGCTGTACTGTTGAGCATAGCCAATGTTGTTTGAGTTCCTTCACTGCCATATTTTGGGTGTTGAGGTTGCTGTTTGCCGTGGATTTTTGGGAATGCAGTGGAGAGATTGTTATGGTCTATTTTTGGGAAAAATGAGAGTTTATATATGTAGGCTTTGAGATTTGTTTGTGTAGTGTTTCATTATTGAAATTATTAATTATTAATTAGTACCTGTTTCATTTTGGTAAAAGCAATTTTCTAAACCATTTGATTGGTCTCCATTAAAGCATCATAATATGACCATAGGAAGCCGAAATTAATGAGCACCGCCAAACACAATTGATTCCCATAATATATTACACATGTTTAAATGTTATGAAAAGGCCTGTGTTCAAGAAACGGGCCTCCCATAAACGTGGCTATAATGTTTAAGAGTAGACTCAATTTCATTGATCTAATCTAAATTAAATCTATAATGTACTAGTTTCTCTTGCGTGGCTATGGAGGAATGCAATTATGGGCAATAAACTTGGCGTTTTGTTGTGGCAATGTCATTTATCATTTATAGGATATGAAAGGACATGTGGATGTATAATGAATACTAAATAATATCTGCATCATCCTTTCCAATTTTTGAATAAATTAGGCTTTGGTGTAATAATATGGAGATTATTCCTAAATTATATTCCATATTTTTTTTAAAATGTTGCCATTTAGGTTGCAATTGAGTAATATTAATTATTTGTTTTTTTAGGCCAAAATATTAATCATTTGTTGAAGTTCCGTTTTTATGCAGTTTGGTTGATAATATTAATTAGTCCTATTTTTAATGAGGCTTTATTGATGATGTTAATTAGTCCCGTTTTTTATGTAGGCTAATTCATAATATTAACGTTTTATCTTTTTTTTTTACCGCCATTTAATGGTAGTTGTGGCTACATTATGGCACTTAATTACTTCCGCTTTTAATTGTTTTCATTCCTTTAGAGATCTGTGAGTTGACAGTATCAATTAAAATTAAGCAAGCAATTGTGATCAATGTGAGGCGTTAACAAAATGGATGAAAACAAGGTTAGTACAAGCAAATACAACTGCAAACAAAACATAATATAGGATATATTAACTACATTTAATATTAAAATAGATAGAAGTTAGGAGTTCTAGTTATGCTTATCAGTTTCACTTATTTTTTAACTGAAGCATTTAGTTGCATATAAAAATTTATTATTCTTAATTCTCTTTGTATTGTATTTAGGTTTTTTGTAAGTTTAATTTATTTTAAATGATGTGAGTTACTAAGTGGGGATGAAGTTTATATTTTTTATTAATGGGTTGATATTTTTGTTTCCTTTTGATTTCTCACTCGATCATGTAGATGGTTTGTTTTTTTATTTCATGTCATGTGCCTCTTAATTTTTCTCGTCTTTGTTTTTTTGGTTGGTGTATTTTCTGGTCTTTTTTTTTGTTTCCATTTTGAGTCTGCTATTTATTCCATTTGATGCCATGTTTTTTGGACCGTGTATTCTCTCCTATTTTAATCTTTTGGCAATTATGTTGTTCTGTATTCTTTTTTATCTGAATTTTAATGATTGTTTTTGGAATTAATGGGTTGAAATATTTAAGATGTTGCTAACATTTCTTATCTTGATAGGACCATTATTATTTGTCTAATTAAACATAGGCTCATTATTATTCCTTACTGAAATCATGGTGAATATAGGATTTGTAGTTGTTTTTTTTAAATGGATTCCAACATGACTTTATTGCTTCTTTGGCTTTGGATCATTGGAAGTATGTCAAATAACAATAAGTTTTGTAAACTTCGATTTTCGTTTAATCAATTCCTTTAATTTTATGTGAATATGAATTCATGAACAAATGAAACATGTTTTGTCTATTACTCTGATTATTTATGTTTCATGTTTTTGTTGCATTATGACTGATTATTTACATGATTAAAATTGGTATAGAACAACGTAGTTGTTTTTATTTTTTTTATCACTTTGAATAACTTATTGCTAGGCATTGTCCATTTTCATAGCACTCTCCACTATCATCATTTGAGCTCTATTCTGACTTGCAATTGCAGACTGTGTTTTCGAGTTATTTACGATGAACGATGCATTTCATATAACTTCCTGGAGAAATACCTAACAGTCAATTGGTTTTACTTATATGATGGTACTTTTATGACCTAGACACATATAGCATAATATAAGGAGATGTGGAGGCTAAAAGTTTTTTTTGATTATTTTAGTATTTCCAATTATTTTTACATGCGTTCAAGCTTTCCCATTTAATGCTTGTTATTTGAGTGTCTTTAAATTTTAAGTTATGAAAGGAAGTTAAGTGGTGTATGTAATACCCCGAATTCTGAGACTTGAGGCTAGAGAATAAGACTGAGATTAGTGGACTGCTAAGCCCTGGTTTAGCAGGATCCTAAATTGTGATTAAGAGATAATGACTCCAAAAGTGGATGTGGTTAGTGATAAATGAACCCTTTTGGAGAATCCAATGTGATTTGAGTTTCGAATATGATTCGTATGTGTTGTGAGCAGCACCGAAACCCTGTATTTGAGTTCAATTATGGATTAACATCTAAATTGAATAAAAATAAGGGGAAGGGCGTTTGTATGGTGTAAATGAATGAGAAAATGTATTTGGTGGTGATTCAGTGTGAATTACCATAATCAGGGGCAAAACGGTAAAGTTACCGACCAATTGATCGGTTACCGAAGAGGAAACTCACTGGTAACTTCAAGATCAATGGTTAGGATTGATTTGTGTTGAGATCAAAGGGTGGAATCCCATGTGGTGTGCCTATGTGAACTCATGGTTGATGGAACAAGAGAGTGACACTTGGCAAGTTTTGGACCCTTGATCTTGGGTCAAAGATTCAACACTCTTCCTCTCTTCTCTCTCCCTTATTTGGACGTTTTTGGGGGGCCTAAATGCCCAAAAACTGATCACTCTATTCATTTTCATCATCCACTCATCTCTCTCTCAACTCCATTGTCGTCCAAGAGGAGGGAAGAAAGAGAAATCAAAAGGTGAGTTTTTGGTTGGCTTAATGTCCTCTAATGCTCTAATCACCTTCTATAAAGTTGTTCATAGTGATGAGAGCTTCATCTCTATGGTTTTAGATTCTTGATTGGAGGTGTTTGAGAGCTTGAGCAAAAGTGGAAAGATGGAGAATCAAGAAATTGGTTTGGGAAAGAGGAAGAGGTGAGCATTTGCTTCCTTTTGATCTAAGTTTTGTAAGTTTTGGTTGAGTTTAGTGAATTTCGAATTTTGCCCTGATTTTCTTGTGATTTTGGATTGGATGAATTGGATGTTGTTTTATGTTGAAAATGGTGTCATGTTGTGGTATTTAATCATTGGAATTGATTTGAATTGGATTAGACGCATTGGTTGCAAGACTGGAAATTCTGTCCAGTGTGAATTCTGACTGGGCAGTCTGGTTGTGTGGACGTTTTGACTGGACAAAGGATGTCAGAAAATTATGAAACTTTCCAGTCTTAAATTTCATATCCCAAGCTTCAAAATGGACACATAATTTGTGCCATTTCGTTTTTTCTTCTGAGTTATAGCTGTCCAAAGTTTGAGGTCGAAAATGAACACTGTTTTGGGACAGTCTTGAGTTTTGGGGAATTCTGTATTTATGTGGTGATTTCCAGTATTGGCTAATATTTTTCCTATGTAGAGGACTTGAATAGCTTTCATTTGGCTTTGGGATCACCTCATTTAGATTTTTGTGGAATTAGTTATGATTTTTGAAAGTTCAACCAAGAAACTGGATTTTCTTGGCCGCGGCCAGCGGATTCTGGGCCGCGGCCCAAATGTTTCTGGGCAGTTTTTTGCCACGGCCAGTGGATTTGTGGGCCACAGCCAACCCCCAAAAGTCAGCATTTTGAACTTTTAAAAGGTGATCTTTGGCCAAGTGTTTCCCAAGCCTTTAGGCATATGTTTGGGCTTTGATTAGCCACCTAAAGGTCATAAATGGTAACCAACTTTAAGTGATATGAAAGTAAGAGTTTGGAATAGAGAATAACCCTATGTCCTTACTTTGATTATAGGGTTGATGTTCACCCTGAACGTGGTTCGATATTCGCCTGGTCGTGAGTAAGCGGTGCTGGAGCTTACGTGGAAAGACTAAGTGTAGGGAACATATATCTCCTGCATGTATTTGATATCTATTTTAGTGTGTGTTGGTGCATGTCTTTGCTTTGCATAATTATGTGTGATTTGAAGCTATGTTTTAATTTATGCTATGGCCATAGGTATATTGTTCGAAGCATTGAGCTTGCAAATTGTCATTGTGTTATCATGAGTTGTGTGATGCAAGCATGTCATGCATTAAACATTTATCGTACGTGCATATTGATATTGTTATCCTACTGAGATTCTCTAGAATCTCACCCTCCCCTACTAACCTTTCAGATAGGGTAGTGGATCGAGGATGGAGCAAGCAGCCAAGGGCGATGAGGACTCCTTCGGGTTGCCATTCTGATAGTTGGTTATCATAGTTGGGAGTATTGTGTATTGGATATTTGTATATATGGATGAGGATTTAATTATGTGTATTTGAGGTGAGATTTGTGTAATCCCCGTATGAGAACTTGTATATGGGCGTATTGCCCTTTGTAAACCCTTTTGTAAGGATGTGAACCCGGGATTACTGGGATTATTATATTGCGTACTCTGATATATTGAATGTGATTTATCTTCGTGTAGTAATTGTATTCGGAATATGAATGTGAGACCAGGTTATAAATGATTTCGAAAGGTATTTGTGAAAACCCCGTCTGGTAGATGGGTTTTTAAAATGTAGTTTTGTTTCTTATTGGTCTCTATTTCACTTTAATTGTGTAATCCAGATATATTACTGAAGGGGGGTTACAGTGTAACAGTTGGAGCACATCGCATTATTCTAATAGTTGATGAAATGAGTTTCCGTGGTTATTGGGTTTTATTTAATTAATTATGGAAGATTCCATAGGTGCGTTCCAGATTTGTAACTCAATAGGAGTAGTCTCAATTCAATGCATGGTTTTAATTTTAATAATATTATGGTCCCTTGTAAAAAAAATATCACAAGTTGCTGTTTTTGCGTGCATCCTATATTTTGTACGCATGAAACAATTAAATGGCAAAGTTTTGAACGCATTCATTGAATTGAGTCCACTCCTAACATTGTGCAAGAAAAAATATTTTTTTAATCATACCTTAAATATCACTTTGTTGAGACATTCGTAGCTAATATCGCAATTCTATTTCACTTTATGTCTCTCTACTCTACAGTACAGAGTGCAAAACATGTGTCAGTGAGATTTTGGAAAATCTCCCTATATACCATGTTTGTTGTGGTGGTTTTTGGCCTATTTTTTGAGTCTAGAATTAATATTTTAAGTCCTGCCATATTTTTTACCCTTGACATGGCGACGTACAGCTGACTGTGGCTAAAAACGGGTCATAGTAGGAATAGGCCAACATAACTCATTGATTGTCCCTGACTTTTGTTGATAGTCATTGCAAATGAAATTATGATATAGGGAATTGCCTTCCAATCATTATGAAGGGCAACGTGGACTCTGAGGGATTCATGTCCATTATATGTATTAGTACCTGTTGACCTGCACTTGTCCCATTTAAGGCCATTACCTTTATGAAATGCTTTCCCAAGGCTGTGATACGAAGCCTTGTTCCATTGCAGAGCCCAACTGCTTGGTCAATGTTTCTTAACAACATTATTGGAATCCCTACTTTGAGTCCAAGCTTATGGGGTCGAAGGCCAGAGCAAGTTATTGTGTTCAAGAACTCTATGGAATATAATTCTTTAATGTATTGTTGGTCTCATATGTTATTGCAAAGGAGTCAGCGCTAAAGTAATCTACAAATTCTCCAGGGAGCATTGACAACGTGCAGTCATTAATTTGTTCAACGACCTCTGTTATTGGTGCGAGGATTGCTCTGTCTATGAGGTATTGGGACTCGGATATGTGTTGTTATAGATCAAGATATGTTGCTTCTACTATGGATTTGATGGGGTTGGTATAATTTGTAATCGTTAATTCCTTTGGGATATCAATTTCAACAATGCCCTCATGTGGCAATCCCACCTTTCTGTTGCCGACATTAAGAAACCACTCTGAGAATTCTATAACTCTTTATTGGTTTACTACTCCAGTCATCATCTACAAGCATAAGTTCTTTGTGAGCTTGTAGAATTGACATGATGGCCATATTGGTGAGAAGTTCAAAGAGGCATTCACAATGTCAGCACGTGCTCCTTTCGATATGACTGGTAGGATTTGGCTAAAGTCCCCTACCATGATGACGCATTTTCCCTTGAATGGTTGATCGGATCTCATGATATCTCTAAGACTTCGGTCTACAGCCTCGATGCAATACCTCTTGATCATTAGAGCCTCATCCCATATTATAACTTTGGAAGCTTTCAAAAGAGTTGCTAATGATGAGTTGTGGGAGATGTTACATGTTGAATCCTCATTAATGTTAATAGGGATTGTGAATCTTAAATGTGCAGTCTGCTATGATGGGAGCAAAGTGGCTACTATGCCACTGGATGAGACATTTATCACAATGTGGCCTTCAGCTCTTATTGCCACAGTTAGGGTGGTCTGCAGATATGTTTTTTCAGTCCTACCGTAGCCATATACAATAAAGACTCTAGCTGTGGTACTGTTGATTGTGTTCATTATATCTTGGAATATCCTAGCTTGCTCTTCTGTTAGTGAGGATGTGAGCTTCATGGCCTCTGCCTCACAACTGTCCTTATCAAAGTTGAGTTCTTGGAGGAGTAGATTGTTTGTGGTGTTCATCATATCTCCCTCTTTTGGCCTTGGCATGCAAGCATAATCATTTAGAGACCGTCAATTCATGCACAATAGTTTCTCAATTTCCTGCAATCCTGCCTCCTCCTTGTCTAGCTTGGCCACTTCCATCTCTGTATAAGAAGTGCAGTTATAATTGTCAGGACATAGGTATCAACTAGATGATTACTTTAGGAATAAATTTAAGAGTGGGATGCTTTAGTTATATGTTCCTCTTTTTTACATCATTATAGCCCTTTTTCTTCTTTTTTGGTCAACTTTCGAGTAAAAAATGGTCTTCAGCCATTTTAAGAATATGGTGGAAATAGTAATTTTATACATGATTTTAAAAGCAAAAACGCTATAAGCTCTTTGTGAAATATGCCAATATCCCTTAGTATGATAAGGCATTTTATATATTGTACTATATTTCTTTGTTATTTAGTTTTTTTTTTGCACCTTGTTTCTACGTAGTAAATATAATTTTTTTCATAACATTTTTTTAGAAGAATATGTTTGATATTAAATATGGTAGTTGTACCTTAGAATCGGGGGTCATATCATGGTATGTAGAGCATATCCTCACAAATTAGCTGCTTTGTCTGTTCCCAAACCATTGATGTATTTGACAGGCAATGACATTAGAACATGCTAGTGAAGAAGTGACGCAAGTATTGGCCAGTAGCCCAATGGGATGCCTTTTTTATGGCGTCAATGAACTCTTGATCATCATCGAGCAAGCCAAGTGCATAGTAAGCTGCTCTATATGTTGGGTAGATGACACCATCTACCATTCTGATGTCCTCGTAGGACTTTGGCCCCTTTGCCTTTGTCAGTAGCACGTATAAGTAATAAGTCTCACCCTGAGATGAGGATGCATAGGCAATTCTTCCAACAGAGAAACCTTTTTGTCTCAGCTACCATGCCCATTTTTGCTTGTTAAATGTGTAGTGCTGGGGGAATTTGACATATGTCAATGTTTTAGTGAAATCATCATCTTTATTTTGAGCTAACCACGTGAGGAATATCGACTCCTTGATCCTTGGCTTGTTTAATAGAGAATGTATCTCCTGGCTTCTTGAGTAAAGACCGATTGTTGGTCGGGCAGGTGAAACTCAATCTCTCAACTGAAGGGTATCTATGGTGGATATTGTATGCGAATATCCTCCAAGCACCCTTACTTGATGAAATATATCTACAGTTGAGATAATGTGTAATCTCGTTAAAGGATTGCTGGGAGTCGCGAGAGCGCTCGTTATTATACAGGCCAGTAATGACTTGATCGTTCCCCTTACTAATATATTTGAACAAATACTTGATTGCCCTCGACTGGTTTGTTTTCTCGACATTAAGGTGCCCCTAGAAAAGCTTCAACAATGTCGAGTTATAAGGCTTGACATATCTATTGTCTAGCTGTGTCCCTTTCTTAGCAACTATTTTTCCACCATTCTTCTACGGATATGTAGGGTAGCCCTCATCGTTGACAATTGTGTGTTCTTGATATTTTTGGGGGAAGTATCTTTTGCATTTTCTGTCCTTCATGTATGGGGATTTGGAGTTCCCAGTGCCGCAAGGTTCGTACATCATACGGTTGGTCACCAAGTCATAGAGCAGGGGATTTGCATCCTTATCGGGTATCTCAGCTGAGATAATTTTGTCAATATCCTCTGGCATTTTTAGCTTCGCTGCTTGCTTTAGGAACAATATGATGTAGGTACGTGGCAATTCCCTCTTCTTAAATTCGATCGTGTATACCTCTGAAATATTAAGGAAATGGAAAAATGTGTCATGAGTTGAGGTAAAGTAATATAATGTGGCACCCAATTATATTAATGCTTGGATTGGTCTACATCATGAGTTGTCTACAAAATTATTTACAGATTACCTACTTTGACTAGGCCGAACCCCTTTCCACTCCTTATAACTTTCATTAGTGCCTTGAGTTTAAGGTTGAACACCCTACTTAAGATACCTGGACGATCTGACAGTTGGAGCCTATTTCTATCACAGAACTATGTGATCTCAGGCCATATGGGGTTGTATGTGAATGTTAAGAATAGGTCAGGATATCTAGCCTATTTGCAAATGGCCATTGCATCCTGGTAGTTTTGTATCATGTATCTCGCTCCTCCAGTAAAAGATGAGGGGAGGATTATCCTTTTCCCCATGTCTAACGCATCAGTTTCTCCTTGAGTTATTGCATTGGTTAAACCCCCATACAAATCCACTCTGAAGTCCTTCTTATGCTTGTGATTGTAGGACAACCTTTCACATTCCACCATCGCAAAATCGTCAACTATGAATTGTTATAGTAGCTGCTTAGAATATAGCAACACATATTGCTCTTCATGCCTGTCCATCAATCTGAATGCCAAGTACTCTAAAATTATTAGTGTTTTTATCTTTTTTGTGGTTGCTTGTGAATGACTATTATGCTCCATAAATTAAAGGTATCCATTATCACCATAGTGGAAAATGAGGGGGTATTGCAAGGGTAGATATGCATTGTGTAATTCATCAACACGTATCAGAGTGCTTGTTTTCTTCTCCACAATTATATCTCTCTTAAAGTAGGACCTATCAAAGTCCCCCACTGCCAGCGCTACAACCTCTTATGCCACAGATAGGTTGTAATTTCTCTAGCTGTTGCTTGATTGTCTAGTAAGTCGAATCCTTATGTTATCAAGCTCATCCCACTTTAAAATTTCTACAGCCATCCTATACTGCTGAACCAAACTATTGTTTTGGTCAAGGCATGCTTTGATGACCCCCACTATGGTTTCATCAAGCTTTACGCCATCTGAGTTTATCCTGCAAGTAGATCATGACATGTAAAATAAGGAGATGCATATAAAACTGAGCATTTTGATGGGATATTGGAAGGTTTTTTTTGTAATAGTCACATGATTGATGCAATTCGTTTGCTACTTCATTTTCAGTTTCATATATGTATAGTTAAGAGTACACTGGGGTTCTTCCTTCAGCGGGCAATAAGCTTCTTGGTAATGATAGTTTTGGCCATAAATTTTAAATCAATATGGCCCCCGGCCATTACGATTAATTGAGTGGTATATCTTCCCCCCATAGATGTGAATCCAAACATACCATTATATGCTCTTATATTGGCTAAGAATTTTTTGGTTTGGATGTCATCTTTGTCAAAGAAGAGTTATCTCAGTTCAAGTGGTGGTGCCTAAAAGAATGGCACATTGATCTTTCCTTGACCATAGTAGATTGAGAATAGTGGGGGCTCTAAATTTATGCTCCTTTGTAGCCTCTCATTGTACCATAACAGCGCACCACAATATAGGCACTCGTAAATAGGGTCTCCTTCATCTTGATATCTTATGGTTGAAATTGCAGTAGTGTTCTTGGGGGCAGCCTGCGTTGTAGAGGCCTCATCATTCGATGACTCTTCAATTCCCCCTACATTTTAGGTCATAATTTCATTAATCTACCTCAATTTCATTGGTAATGTTAACAAATTTCTATAGCATCATGTATTCACATTCACTTACATCCTTTAGTATCTGTTTGGATTGCTTTTGCGTTGTGTGTTAGTGATGTTTTTACTTGACCCTGGAACCTAGTCTTTTTGGATTACGTTCGTTATGGTTAGTGTGCCGGTTTATCAGCTAATTCCTGTTTCTTAGTTGCTCCTGGCTTGTTGTGCAGGACACTTTGTGAAGCCATGCTTTCTGGTTCTGTGTTGCTATTGTGTGTGCAACAGTTGAATTTAAGGTCATGATTTGTCTTTTGGATTCCCATTTGTGAAACTG
Source organism: Inga oerstediana (assembly GCA_963210345.1). NCBI lineage: Eukaryota > Viridiplantae > Streptophyta > Magnoliopsida > Fabales > Fabaceae > Inga > Inga oerstediana. The sequence goes on along the minus strand of OY723401.1, from coordinate 60,414,928 downwards.
CCCATTTAATCGAAATTATTATTTGCTCACCATTATTATAGTGTTTCTTGGTCTTTTGGCTTCCTATTTGCTTATGCACCCATTAAATCAATAGGTTTTATTTGGTTTGCCATTAATGTAGTGACCTTTTGGCTTTTTGTTTTCAGCCTGTTTTGAGTAATCACTTCTATTTTGGTTATTAATACTCTCTCCCTAAATGCCATATAAATATTAGGATATCTTTATTGGTCAAAAGATGAAGATAATAGTATGTCTTCATGAGTTTGAGGAAGTTAGTCCAAGGATATGGAGTCATTACAAATTCCACTTACATCAATACTTGTAAGTATTGTTTGGATGCATATTCAAGCAGGCGACATTTTAATGATTGTAATTATTTGTATGTATGTAATGGTATGCAAATTACCTCTCACAATCATTATTTTGTGTAACTTCCTTTGTCTGTAACATCAGCATTTATTTATTTTAGTTAATTTTGTAACCTATCTATGAAAATGAAAGCCCCTAAAATTCACTCTTCCATCATTAATTAAAAACAAATGGCACAACATATATAATAGTTTATCATTATTTTTTAATTTTTGATACTAATATTAATATTTGTGTTAATGTTAGTATTAAATAATTGTAATTTGTATTGATATATTTTGTGTTACTTTCTTTGTTCGTAATGTCATCAATTTTTTTAGTTAATTTTGCTTTTTTTTTTTATAATAATAGTTAATCATTTGTATGTATGTAGTGGTATGCCAATTACTTCTCATGTAACATCAATATTTATTTATTTTAGTTAATTTTGTAACCTATATCTATAAAAAAGAATGCCCCCAAAATTTACTCTTCCATCATTAAGAACAAATGGCACAACATCTTTTGGTTTCCCATTTGTTTGTGTACCCATTAATTCCATAGGTTTTTTTTTGGTTTGCCATTAATGTAGTGATCTTTTGGTTTTTTGTTTTCAGCCTATTTTGATTAACCGTGTCTATTTCGACTATTAATACTCTCTCCCTAAATGTGCATATAAATATTAGAATGTCCTTATTAGAATGTTTTTTATTATAAGTTTCTTGTGTATAATGCTTGTAGCTATTGTATGGATGCACATTCAAGTAGCCGCCATTTTAATAATTGTGATCATTTGTATGTATATAGTGGTATGCAAATTACCTCTCACAATCATTATTTTGTGTAACTTCCTTTGTCTACAACATCAGCATTTATTTATTTTAGTTAATTTTTTAGCCTATCTATGAAAACGAAAGCTCCCAAAATTCACTCTTCCATCATTATCATTAATTAAAAACAAATGGCACAACATGTATAATAGTTGATAATTATTTTTAAATTTTTGATAATAATATTAATATTAGTGTTAATGTTAATATTAAATGATTGTAGTTTGTATTTCCTTTTTTTTATAATAACAATAATGATGATGATGATGATGTTGGTAATTTCGTTTTTGTATTCCCAGCAAAATTGTAAGTAATAATAATTGTCAATTTATATATCATGTTGGTATCTTATCTGTTGATCAAGATCTAAAGAACTCAAAATATTCATTCTTAATTTAATTAATAATTAACCAACGTTATAAATTTAACTTGCTCTTTTGTTCAAATTTATTTATGCTAGAATCGTTTATCATCAATTAATATCATTATTAATATAAATTTAGTGTTTGCATACCCATGTGCTATTTTAGTTTCACTCCTTTAAATCCATTATTCTCTTCAAAACAAATTGGATTTATTTATTGTCGTGTCAACATTACAAAGCAATGGGCACAACAAATTGCTTAGGCATAAGTTAACATAAAATAAAACAAAATCAACACTCATGTATTTATTTCTCCTTTTTTATATTCTTCATGACTTCAACTATGCAAGATGTTGTAGCATGTATTATGCCAAGGCTGACATGTTCATGCTTAATTATTGACTCCTTTGTAATTTTCTGTTTCTTGGGCACTTGCTTATGGGAGCTCAGTTGTTGTGAAACTACCACATTGGCTTCTTCATTTGTTCCTAAAATGGGAGGCACCTATGATTTGCAAAATGGGATGTTAATGTCTACATTGGATGTAGGAATGTAATGTGTTAAAGTTTTTTTGTATTTATATGGTTACAGGAGCACCTTGGTGTTAGAATTGGAACAAGTAAATTGGGCTATATGTAATATCCCAAAAAGTGATTAAGGGCTAATGACTTTAAAAGTGGATATAATTATTGTTGAATAAACACTTTTGGAGAATGTGTGATGGGAATTTGGATATTTTAATGATTCCAATGGCTTCCTTGTGAAAATTCATGTGGGGAGAGTGTTTATTGTGAAATTGGAACCATTGGGAACAATCGTGCTAAAGTTGAAAACTCTGTCCATTGAAACTCTATACAGGGCAGCCAATTTGTATAGACGTTTTAAATAGGCAAATGGTGTCTAAAAATTCTGAAATTTTCCAGTATTAAATTTCACATGTCAAGCTTCAAAATGAACATATAATTTGTATCATTTTGATTTGTGACCTAAGAGTTTTGGATTTTTGAAGTTTGCCCAGCGAAATTAATTATTTTCTGGAACAGTATGCAAAGATTGAAATTCTGGGAATTTTGTGGTGATTTGAAGTAATGGCCAATATTTTTCCTATGAAGAGGACTTAAATATCTTTCATTTGGCTTTGGAATCACCTCATTTCAATATTTCTAGAATTAGTTATGATTTTTCAAAGTTTGGGCAGAAAATCTGCCAGAAAATCCGAAAATGGGAATTATGACATCATCTCATTAAAAGATGATGTCAGCATGGATTATTAATCAAATTGCTCATCTTCTTCAGCCATTTCACGCCATTTCCAGCTGAAGATAGTGAGAGAAAGTTGAGAGCTCTTAGAGAGAGAAAGAGGAGAAATCTCGCAAGGTAAGCCGATTTCTCCGACGATCTAGCTCATAACGCGTATAACCTTGTTCCTAAGCTTCTCTTCTATGTTATTTAAGGTGTTTGAGAAGACAATTTGGTGTTCAAGGGGCTAGGGTTTTCAGCCACTCTTGAGAAAAGCTAGAAGGAGCTTGAGGTAACTTCCAAACTTTCGTATATTGCTTATTCTGGCTGCTGTGGGCAATTTAATCGGTGAAATTTCGCCGGATTGCCATTGGTTTTAAAGTTTGGAAATGATGTGGCCTAGGGGTTATTCTGCCCAAATTGGGTCTTAATGTTAGTTGTAACCTAATGTAATGGTTAATAAAGTGGTTAGGAGTAGAAAGGAACGCGTTTACGGAGCCGAAATCGTAAAACCCCAATTTTTCCCGGAGAACATGTATATTTCGGCCAAGGCTGTAAATGGGTCTTAGAGTTGGATTTTCAATGATTTGATGATTCCATTGGATTCAGTGGGCGAAAATAGGTGGGGTTACAGTTGGGCACTTTTTCAAAAAAGGCCGAGAAAGCATAATTACGGAAACACCCCTAAAACCCTAAAAGTAGGGCTGCCAAGGGCAATTTCGTAATTTGACATTGAATTTGATAATTCTGAGTACGGAAATGGATTCCTTGGGCGGAAATATGTTAGGATAGCCCAGATTAGAATTTCGAGAAAAGTGCAACCGGTCCGGGTATGGCGGGCCCAGGCCGGGTCCCCGGGGGTATTTTTGTAAATTTTCATTATAGACTCATATAACCCTAAGTAACACTATGGAAGTGTCTAAATAGTGCATTTGGAATTGTAGGATTCGATATTTGCCGCCCTCGTGAGCCAACTGCGCTGAAGGACGTCAAGAAAGGATCAGGTAGTGACTCTCTCTCTTATACTATGTGTAATGCTCTGTATGTGTGTGTTATCACTGTTCTGTGATGAATCTTTGATGATGCTGCGGTTACAGCTGGTGATAGCTGTCGTTTACAGCATAAGCTGTCGTTTACAGCGCAAGCTGTCGTTTACAGCGCAAGCTGTCGTTTACAGCATAAGCTGTCGTTATTGTGATTACAGCGTAAGCTGTCGTGATTATGATTACAGCGAGAGCTGTCGTATTGTGTATACAGCCGTGAGTACTGTTGTTTGTGGTGAAAACCATGTATCTTTGAGATTGATGTTGCTGTTGTTGCTGGTTGTGATTTATATACATGCTTGGTATTTATACATTGTATGAGTGGTTTGTTACTACTGAGATTCTCTCGAATCTCATTCCTTCCTATGACTAACCTTTCAGACAGGGCATGTGGCTCAAAGGAGAAGAGGCCGACCCGGAGCACTTAGGACCCTTAGGGGTATAGTTGATTTTGGAAATGTTGGTTATATCTTTTGAATTCGGGATTACTGTATAATCTGAAATATGAATAGTATATTCGATTTTGGATGTAATCCCCTAGTGGATACTTAAACCTCAGGTTATATATGTATAGAATCCGGGAGTTGCCGGGGAATTGGTTTTACACTCTGTCATACGTGAATGTAGATAAACTGCACAGGTGATTATATTCGAATTTTGAAATGGAGACCAGGAACAGGAAAGAGATTTTGAATGATTTTGTGAAAACCCTACCACAAAGTAGGAGATTGAAACGAGTTTAAGTTATCCGAAGGTCTCTAATCTACTTTAATTATTTAATATCGAATTATAATTACATGATTAAAGGCAGGGTGTTACATTTTGGTATCAGAGCTGTAGTTCCTGGCAAGGGTAGAGGTAGCTAGGATAGATCCCTAGATAGTAGTAGGGATATCTATGAATGATTGTTGTGTATGCACATGTATGTTTTATTGACATGGATATATATATGAGTTTTGTGACTATATGTGCATACTATCTCTGCTAAATTAATGGGGCAAGTTGTTTGTAGAATGAAGAAAACTAGAGGACGCCCCAATATTCCGCGTGTAGACCCAGAGGTGGAGGTCGTCAATGATAATCCACCAGATCCTATGCAAGAGCTGATGGGTCTAATCCGGGATCAAAGAGATATGATAACTGAGTTGAGACAAGAGCTCAGAGCAGAGAAGGCAAAGAACAAGGAAGGTCCAGTTCAGTCCACTCCGGAGGAAACTCAAGGAGAAACCCGTCATAAGGACACTGCTAAAGGGTCAGCACGACCCCTAGAGTCCCCACCTCACATTGTCCCAAATCAAGAATCACATGGGATGCCGCTTAGAGAGGAAAGAGACCTTCAGTTTTGGGTCACCAGGTTCTGCAAGCATCTGCCTCCTGCGTTCAGAGGGAGGTTTGACCCTCAAGCAGCCGAAGATTGGATGAACAGACTGGAGAAAATATTTGAGGTGCTTAATTGTCCGGATGAGGTAAAGCCACGACTGGCCGTTTACAAACTCGAAGGGGATGCAGACCGTTGGTGGCGGAATATCGCCCTAACCTTGAAGAGCAACAAGATGCCATTGACTTGGGAATTGTTTCAACAAGAATTCAACGAGAAGTATTTTCCCAAATCAGTGAGGCTCGAGAAGGAGACAGAATTCCTGAATATCAGGCAAGGGGACACGGAAAGCTTCGATGATTACTTGGCCCGTTTTGTCCGATTGGCTCGATACTCCTCCTATCTCCGGTTCAAGGATGATGAAGAATGGAGTTCTGATATGCTCATTCGCGGTCTGAGGTGAGAGTTGAGGAAGCGCTTAGCTACTTATCAATTTACCAAGTTCAACAAGGCGGTTGAACAGTGCAGGATTACAGAGAACAACTTGAGAGATTTGTATCCTGCCAGAGCTACTAGCCACCGCAATGAACCTAATAAGGGTGCTACCTCACAAAAGCGAAAGGGGCAAGGATCTTCGTCTGGAAGTGGTAAGAAGCCCTACCAGTCTGGGAGCCGTGACCAACAAAGAACATATTCTGGACCATGGATTTGTCGTCGGTGTAACCAACCACATCAAGGCAAAACTTGTGATGGCAAAATAATATGCTTCAATTGTAAGCGTGTGGGGCATACTTATGCTGAATGCAAAGAGCCACGACCAGACCAGAGACCGAGGACATAGGGCCGAGTATTCACTATGACCCATGAGGAGGCCCGCAAATCTCCTGAGCTAATACAAGGTAAACTTCTACTTCATGGCCATCTGTTGCAAGTTTTATTTGACTCGGGTGCAAGTTACTCCTTCATTGCCTATGATTGCGTGAAGCGCCTGAGATTGCATGTGCACAAACTGCCATTTGAATTAGTAGTGTCAACTCCAATGGGTATTAAGGCCTTGACCACAGAAGCTTGTTTGAGTTGTGTCATAACTGTGGAAGGGCATCAATCTATTGTAGATTTGATATGTTTGCCTCTTAGTCAATTAGAAGTCATTTTGGGTTTTGATTGGTTAATGGCAAATAATATATTGCTTGATTGTGGAAACAAGAGGATAGTATATCCTGTATCTCAGAGGGTTGAAGATGTGGATGCTAGTATGAATTTTCTTTCTGCAGCCAAAGCTGAAAAGTATCTTGAAAAGGGTTGCCAGGGGTATGTAGTGTTTTTCTCTGTGCAAGGGGAAAATGGCGAAACCTTGAATAATATACCCGTGGTAAATGAATTCCCTGAGGTGTTTCCGGACGATCTGAGCGGATTACCTCCAGAAAGGGAAGTTCAGTTCCCAATTGACATTGTACCTGGAGCTGGTTCTATATCCAAGGCCCCATACCGCATGGCCCCAAACGAAATGGCGGAGTTAAAGAAACAAATAGAAGATTTGCTTGAGAAAGGGTTTATTAGACCCAGTGTGTCGCCTTGGGGAGCTCCAGTGTTGTTTGTAAAGAAGAAAGATGGGAGTCTTCGCTTGTGTATCGACTACAGAGAGCTGAATAAAGTTACTATAAAAAACAAGTACCCTCTTCCCTGAATCGATGACCTTTTAGATCAACTCTCTGGTTTGTGTGTGTTTTCAAAGATTGATCTAAGGTCAGGGTATCATCAGCTGCGAGTGAAAGCAGAAGATATTCCAAAGACTGCTTTCAGGACCCGATATGGTCATTATGAGTTCTTGGTGATGCCATTTGGGCTAACCAATGCACCTGCGGTTTTCATGGATTACATGAACCGTATCTTTCGGCAATATCTGGATCAGTTTGTTGTTGTGTTTATCGATGACATTTTGATATATTCCAAGAATAAGGATGAGCATGAGCATCATTTGAGAATCGTATTGAATATCTTGTGCGAGAAGCAATTATATGCTAAATTGAGCAAGTGCGAGTTTTGGCTATCAGAAGTGAAATTCTTAGGCCATGTTATCTCGCAAGAAGGGGTCTCTGTGGATCCCAGCAAAGTGGAAGCAGTACTGAACTGGAAGAGGCCAGAATCTGTGGCGGAAATACGCAGTTTTCTGGGTCTTGCTGGTTATTATCGGAGATTTATCCAAAATTTCTCCCGTATTGCGTTACCAATGACCAAGCTCACGAGAAAAGATCAGCCGTTTGTGTGGGACGAGAAATGTGAAAATTGCTTTGTGGAGCTGAAGGAGAGGTTGACATCGGCACCTGTATTGATTTTACCCGATCCCAGTGTGACATATGTTGTGTATTCTGATGCCAGTGGGCAGGGATTAGGGTGTGTCCTTATGCAGCAGGGACGTGTGGTGGCCTACGCCTCTCGATAGCTCAGACCTCATGAATTGAATTATCCCACTCATGATCTGGAGCTTGCGGCCATTGTATTTGCTTTAAAGATTTGGCGTCATTACCTGTATGGTGTGACTGTGGAACTGTACTGCGACCACAAGAGTCTTAAATATCTATATGATCAAAAAGAGCTGAATATGAGACAGCGTCGCTGGATGGAATTGCTTAAGGACTACGACCTGGAGATAAAATATCACCCGGGTAAGGCAAATGTAGTCGCTGATGCTCTTAGCCGAAAGACTGTGCTCGTTGCAGCTATGATGATACAAGAAAGGAAATTGATTGAAGATTTCCGTGATTTAAATTTGACAAATCAGATCATCTGTGCCAATTACACTGTTTCTCAAGAGGAGAGTGATCTAAGGGTGGAAATTGAAGAAGCTCAGAGTCAAGATGACTGGATACAGTGCAATCTGACTCGAATCAAATAGGGAGAGTTTCAGGCTACGACATATCGCCTCGTGGATTGGTTCGTTACCAGAAAAGAGTCTGCGTTCCACTTAAGGCAGAGTTGAGGCAGAAGATTCTGGATGAGGCACACAAGAGCCAATATACTCTTCATCCTGGTATGACCAAGATGTATCAGAATCTGAAATCGGTGTATTGGTGGCCGGGTTTGAAGAGTGACGTGACCAAATATGTTGCAAGGTGTCTCACTTGTCAGAAAGTGAAAATCGAGCACCAGAGACCGCCTGGTTTACTTCAGAGTCCTGAGATTCCGGAATGGAAATGGGAAAGCGTGACCATGGATTTGGTTGTGGGATTACCCAGGATCAGAAACTATGATGCGATCTGGGTAATTGTGGACCGATTAACAAAGTCAGCCCACTTCATACCAATCGATGCTGGTTACTCTCCGGATAAGCTAGCAGGGATTTATATCCGAGAAATTGTGAAACTCCATGGTGTACCGAAGAATATCATTTCCGATCGAGATCCCCGATTCACTTCGAGATTCTGGAAAGCATTGCATGAAGCCTTAGGTACTCAACTAAGATTCAGTACGGCTTATCATCCTCAAACGGATGGACAATCTGAGAGAACAATTCAGACGCTGGAAGATATGTTGCGAGCTTGTGTTCTCGACTTTAAAGGAAGTTGGGATCGTTTCCTTCCACTAGCTGAGTTCGCCTATAACAATAGCTATCATGCGAGTATTCAAATGGCTCCGTATGAAGCGTTGTATGGAAGACGGTGTCAATCACCATTATGTTGGAATGAACTATCTGAAAGGAAGCTTTATGGATCAGATTTGGTTGATCAAACCTCAGCACAGATTCAGATTATTTGCAAGAGGTTGCTTACAGCGCAGAGTCGCCAGAAAAGCTACGCTGACAAGAGAAGACGGCCTCTAGAGTTTGAGGTTGGAGATCATATTTTCTTAAGAGTATCTCCTGTCACCGGTGTTGGGCGAGCGATCAAGAGGAAGAAGCTAAGCCCTAGATACATAGGTCCTTTTGAAATCCTTGAGAGGATTGGGCCTGTAGCTTACCGAGTAGCTCTACCTCCGAGCTTGAGTAGACTCCATGACGTATTCCACGTTTCTCAATTGAAGAAGTACCAACCGGATCCGTCTCACATCATTGAGTATGAGGATGTTGAGCTTCAAGACAATTTCACATATGCAGTGGAGCCAGAGCAAGTCATTGACCGAGAAGAGCGACGGCTCAGACACAGGAGCATTCCATATGTGAAGGTGATCTGGAAGGGAATGACGCAAAGAGAGGCAACTTGGGAAGCGGAGGAAGATATGCGAAGACGATATCCGGAGTTTATGGCTCAAGTTGTGTAGCAATTTCGAGGACGAAATTTAATTTTCGGGGGGAGAAATGTAATATCCCAAAAAGTGATTAAGGGCTAATGACTTTAAAAGTGGATATAATTATTGTTGAATAAACACTTTTGGAGAATGTGTGATGGGAATTTGGATATTTTAATGATTCCAATGGCTTCCTTGTGAAAATTCATGTGGGGAGAGTGTTTATTGTGAAATTGGAACCATTGGGAACAATCGTGCTAAAGTTGAAAACTCTGTCCATTGAAACTCTGTACGGGGCAGCCAATTTGTATGGACGTTTTAAATAGGCCAATGGTGTCTAACAATTCTGAAATTTTCCAGTATTAAAGTTCACATGTCAAGCTTCAAAATGAACATATAATTTGTATCATTTTGATTTGTGACCTAAGAGTTTTGGATTTTTGAAGTTTGCCCAGCGAAATTAATTATTTTCTGGAACAGTATGCAAAGATTGAAATTCTGGGAATTTTGTGGTGATTTGAAGTAATGGCCAATATTTTTCCTATGAAGAGGACTTAAATATCTTTCATTTGGCTTTGGAATCACCTCATTTCAATATTTCTAGAATTAGTTATGATTTTTCAAAGTTTGGGCAGAAAATCTGCCAGAAAATCCGAAAATGGGAATTATGACATCATCTCATTAAAAGATGATGTCAGCATGGATTATTAATCAAATTGCTCATCTTCTTCAGCCATTTCACGCCATTTCCAGCTGAAGATAGTGAGAGAAAGTTGAGAGCTCTTAGAGAGAGAAAGAGGAGAAATCTCGCAAGGTAAGCCGATTTCTCCGACGATCTAGCTCATAACGCGTATAACCTTGTTCCTAAGCTTCTCTTCTATGTTATTTAAGGTGTTTGAGAAGACAATTTGGTGTTCAAGGGGCTAGGGTTTTCAGCCACTCTTGAGAAAAGCTAGAAGGAGCTTGAGGTAACTTCCAAACTTTCGTATATTGCTTATTCTGGCTGCTGTGGGCAATTTAATCGGTGAAATTTCGCCGGATTGCCATTGGTTTTAAAGTTTGGAAATGATGTGGCCTAGGGGTTATGCTGCCCAAATTGGGTCTTAATGTTAGTTGTAACCTAATGTAATGGTTAATAAAGTGGTTAGGAGTAGAAAGGAACGCGTTTACGGAGCCGAAATCGTAAAACCCCAATTTTTCCCGGAGAACATGTATATTTCGGCCAAGGCTGTAAATGGGTCTTAGAGTTGGATTTTCAATGATTTGATGATTCCATTGGATTCAGTGGGCGAAAATAGGTGGGGTTACAGTTGGGCACTTTTTCAAAAAAGGCCGAGAAAGCATAATTACGGAAACACCCCTAAAACCCTAAAAGTAGGGCTGCCAAGGGCAATTTCGTAATTTGACATTGAATTTGATAATTCTGAGTACGGAAATGGATTCCTTGGGCGGAAATATGTTAGGATAGCCCAGATTAGAATTTCGAGAAAAGTGCAACCGGTCCGGGTATGGCGGGCCCAGGCCGGGTCCCCGGGGGTATTTTTGTAAATTTTCATTATAGACTCATATAACCCTAAGTAACACTATGGAAGTGTCTAAATAGTGCATTTGGAATTGTAGGATTCGATATTTGCCGCCCTCGTGAGCCAACTGCGCTGAAGGACGTCAGGAAAGGATCAAGTAGTGACTCTCTCTCTTATACTATGTGTAATGCTCTGTATGTGTGTGTTATCACTGTTCTGTGATGAATCTTTGATGCTGCTGCGGTTACAGCTGGTGATAGCTGTCGTTTACAGCATAAGCTGTCGTTTACAGCGCAAGCTGTCGTTTACAGCGCAAGCTGTCGTTTACAGCATAAGCTGTCGTTATTGTGATTACAGCGTAAGCTGTCGTGATTATGATTACAGCGAGAGCTGTCGTATTGTGTATACAGCCGTGAGTGCTGTTGTTTGTGGTGAAAACCATGTATCTTTGAGATTGATGTTGCTGTTGTTGCTGGTTGTGATTTATATACATGCTTGGTATTTATACATTGTATGAGTGGTTTGTTACTACTGAGATTCTCTCGAATCTCATTCCTTCCTATGACTAACCTTTCAGACAGGGCATGTGGCTCAAAGGAGAAGAGGCCGACCCGGAGCACTTAGGACCCTTAGGGGTATAGTTGATTTTGGAAATGTTGGTTATATCTTTTGAATTCGGGATTACTGTATAATCTGAAATATGAATAGTATATTCGATTTTGGATGTAATCCCCTAGTGGATACTTAAACCTCAGGTTATATATGTATAGAATCCGGGAGTTGCCGGGGAATTGGTTTTACACTCTGTCATACGTGAATGTAGATAAACTGCACAGGTGATTATATTCGAATTTTGAAATGGAGACCAGGAACAGGAAAGAGATTTTGAATGATTTTGTGAAAACCCTACCACAAAGTAGGAGATTGAAACGAGTTTAAGTTATCCGAAGGTCTCTAATCTACTTTAATTATTTAATATCGAATTATAATTACATGATTAAAGGCAGGGTGTTACACTATAAGTTGTGGATAATCTGAGAATTGCATAATTGGCATGCTACTTGATGGATGTTGTATGTTGTGCGCTTTGATCCTAAACTTGATTACTACTTTCTTCCCTTTGCAACTGCTCAATTCCTTCGGGAAAGAGTATAGTGTTCCTTCCTGGCCAAAGTAGATGAGCAATAATTGTGGTTTTATTACAATGCATTAAACATTATAATGTACTACATTTCCTACTTTACCTCGTCCAGCTTGTTTTTGAGCTGCTCAGCTGTGCATCCCAGAAGTTGAGTTGCATGCCTATTGAAGAAGAGTACAAAACATTTGTCAGTAGCATCAAAGACCCTGTAATGCACTTTGAATCTGTGATAAATTTGTCACAATCAGTGGTTTGTTTGATTTAGCGTGGGCGGGTGTAAAAAACAATAATTCTATAAGTTCTATAAGTTTTAGTGAAAATGACATGAACATACTTGGGTAGAGTCATCAATACTTCCTTCTTACAATTGCTGCATGTAAGTTGGTCTTTTTCATAGGTTGGTTTGGTGTCACACAAGCACCCATCATAGGTCCACCCATATGATATTTCAAGTTTATAGATACATACTGTTGAGACAATCTCGCACTCCTATTTTTATTGGTATACGGTCATGCAATAACAACTTATTTTTTTCACTTAGTCATGTTCAAAATGAATCAGGCTGCACAATGTTAAAAATACCTTCTTAATGTTGCATAAATCTCCAAGGGGTATCCTAGGAGGAAATGTCAACATGTCCTCATTACTGATATTGGGTTTCACAATGCTGGTTATCTAGTAGAAACTTTGCTTTGTGCCCGGAGTCATGCTAAGGCTGCTTATGAGTTACAAGTATAAGTGACCACACTATATTTTATAAATAATCATAAATGCATAAATTGCTTATTGAAAGTTACTATGGAAAACATTGCTCACCTATTGAGTAGTATCCTTCCCTCAGGGATTTCAGGATTGAATAAAACTGTTGTAGCTTCCAAAGCATTAGTAATGTGGCCATATACTATCAAGTGTTTAATATTGTCATGTAAAAGGGATCACATGCTTAGTCTTTTAAGGGTTGTACAATTATTTACCTTTATTTTTGTTCAACTTCATGAACTTGATAACAACTACAATCGATGGCTCCATTTTAGCATGCTTATTGTTAAATGTTTGCATCGGACAATTCCCAAATAGTACTACATTGATTGTAACATCACTACACAACAATTATACTGGTAAACCTAATTATTGAGTGTTCTACACAATATAATAATAGTGGCACATTAAATGGAGAAAACAATACTCTTTATCTGCAAGGGTGAGATTAAGTCGTTTGAAGGTCTCAGATCCTCTCTGTTGATCTTCCAATTCTCTAAAAGCTTGAAGGAACCCAATGACATGTGAAAAGAGGTTTGCCTTGATGTTTAAGCTCGCAACCACAACAAACAAACATGACAATGACCTTTTAGAAATATAAGTTGCTAAGAATATCTTACTACAAAGCACTAACCAATTAGTTCTTCATTATTTATAGTGTAATATGCAATGTTTTTAATATTAATTAGTCCTATTTTTAATGATGCTTTATTGATGATATTAATTAGTCCCATTTTTTATGTAGGCTAATTCATAATATTAACTTTTTCTTTTTTTCTTTTTGCCACAAAAACGGAAGAATGAATAAATTGGGCTTTGGTGTGATAATATGGAGATTATTCCTAAATTATATTCCATATTTGTTTTAAAATTTTGCCATTTAAGTTGCAGTTGGTGTAATATTAATTATTTGTTTTTTTAGGCCAAAATATTAATCATTTGTTGAAGATTCGTTTTTTATACAGTTTGGTTGATAATATTAATTAGTCCCATTTTTAATGAGGCTTTATTGATGATATTATTAGTCCCGTTTTTTATGTAGGCTAATTCATAATATTAACTTTTTCTGTTTTTTTTGCCACCATCTAATGGCAGCTGCGGCCACATTATGGCACTTAATTACTTCCGTTTTTAATTGTCTTCATTTCTTTAGAGATCCGTCAATTGACACCATCAATTAAAATTAAGCAAGCAATTGTGATCAGTATGAGGCATTAATAGAATGGATGAAAGCAAGGTACAAGCTTTCTTAAGATATATTAGATGAACTCAGGGGAGATAAGTTACAGCAAGGAGGGTTATATTATTTACACCAATTTAATATACTATTTAATCAAAATAATAAAACCTCCGTGAAAGGAATTAACTTTACCAACAGTAGGAAATAAGCCATAACATAAGTAGTGAATGATGTCTATTAAAACATTTCACAATAACATAAAATACTTTTGCACTTGAAAGTACCTCCACATGCCCATAACCCTTCATTAGCAATTCATAAAACATATGTTGGCATGAAAAGTTTGTACCACTTCCCACTTTATAATCATTTAACAAAGCATCAAGCCTTAGCAATTTCACACAAAAGACATGCAAATGAGTTTAAACATAATGCATTCTCATCAATCCATGTGTCATTGCCATATCACTCCACTACCTTAAAAAGTATTTTGAAAGAATGTGTACCTATGGAGAGATAGAACCAAGTCGCACACTTGATAAAATGTTCTAGAAGAAACTCGTACACCAGTAGCAACTCTACCAATCATGGTGTTTATGTTGGGACTTTCCTTCTAAAATGCAAAGGCTTTGAGGTCTTAAGTGAATCAGATTAAAGAAGTAAGTCTGGCACTTGGGGTTCATAACCACTGCAACCCACCTAAGTATATAACACATGCCCCAAAATCAAGTGTTATAAACTTCATCAGACCACTACCTCAACACATGCTTTCATCGGGTTCCTATCTACCACCAACTCAAATCACCAACACTAGGTGGTTATTCCTGGGATAAGTTAAAACTTAATATTCAAGTCATCTCTGGCCTCTACAATCACCAAAGGTTGTACCAAGCTAAGTTCAACACCTCTAATACCAAATTATTGTCATCTCGATATTGCCACATGAGGAGCACCCTATTTTGGTCTGCTTCTCTATCATTAGGACTCAGATAATGTCCTGAAACGTGGCATACACGGAAAATATGAGACCCAACTCAAACTTTCCATCTCATAAGAGGAAAACACCAATTTAAATATAACTTTCAATTTAGGACAAAACTCAAAGGCCTCCTTATTTAAGAACTCTGTTGTCGATGCACGCCCAAACAAAATAATTAGCAGATAATAGTCTTAAGATTATTGGTGGTAACTCCTAGATCATCATACAATTCAATAGACCTTCCAAGTCCTCTATAGCGACATGCAAATCCTATCAGCAGCATCACTTGCAAATAAGAGAGTTGATTCGAGTCATGCCCGAGGACACTGTCCTTAAGAGCTATTTCACGACTACCGATAGAAAAGACACAGCACTCCCTAGGATTAAACGAACCCTTCCTGCAAAACAGGGTGAGCAAAACTACGGAAAATAATAGAACTCAGTAGGCAGAAGAGTATACGAGAAGAATAGGAATTAAGGTGCTTGAGGGCTTAAGAGTTGTATATATCTTGACCTCTTGCAGACACCTTTCTCAAATATACTTCATATATTAAACAATGGGCAGCCACATGATGAATTTTAAAAATTTAGTATTTTAATGTTGAGAGGCATAAATTATCAGTTATAATGTTAGAGAATGATAATGTTTTAATGCCATGAATGTCCAGTTTAAAAGCAATAAATGGTGGCCATAAAATCCTCTTGTCCATTAGAAAATGCCCGCAGTCAAACTTTCACACTAAAAGCAAATAAATGATATTAAAACACTTTAGGAATTTTGCTTATCAAATTCGAAAACCGTAACATATGATTAAAAGCTGGCAATTAACATTTATATTCCACAATTAAAGCTAGTTATTATTCCGTTTTATGGTGAGAGCTTTTATTCCAAAACTATTTTTATAGTTCCACAAAATAATTCAGATAAAATTGCCCAGTCTACATTTAACTTGCACATAGGGGAAATTGTTAGATTGCCATGTGGCTCATCATTGTGCAAGTTTACTCCTCCTCTCGGCTCATTTAATAATTCAAGGCCACTTATTTCTTGAACCCTCACAATCCCAAACAGTGTGAGACTTGTTCCTTGTGACACACCCTCTCATCATTTCCAACATTATGTGTTTATGACCTCTTGACTCTATAGTCATATAATACCT
This sequence comes from Inga oerstediana, assembly GCA_963210345.1. Classification (NCBI taxonomy): domain Eukaryota; kingdom Viridiplantae; phylum Streptophyta; class Magnoliopsida; order Fabales; family Fabaceae; genus Inga; species Inga oerstediana. Next base: position 60,398,820 of record OY723401.1, on the reverse strand, counting down.
TTAATTGTTTGGATTAATTTAATAATTCCAAAACCCTTTGATGAAATTCCATAATTGGCAATCTAGTAACTTGTCTATAAGAATGACTAGGTCAAGCAATACATGGTGGAACTAAGCAATCAATGACTATTTAGCAATTTTATACCCCTCCATGATGCAACTTGTTCAGCAAATGTAAAGATGTATCATAATATCAACTCTTTTATAGTTAACGCATCTTTACAAAACTAAACAAGCTAATCATTCCACAATATATAAAGCATGAAACTTAATATACATTTATTAATGTACTACATGACTTGTAGCTCTTCAGTCATTATTCAAGCAAAAATATGCTTGACAATCCTCTTAAAATTTCTTTGCAATGGCATTGCCGAGTTGTGTACACTTTTAAGCAAGCCTACACCTTAGAAATTGAATTAGAAGGAATAAGATGATATTAGAGACATACGGACATTCTAATCATATTCTCATAATAGATGTTACTCTCAACAACCACCATTATCCATCAATGTTCAAATGCTTGTGATCATAGGTTACTCATGATATTCTCAAATATTTTGAGAATAATCTCTTTATGCATTCAAAAGAATACCACACCTAATACGGTCATATCACAACTTTGAACAATGGTGGCTAAGTCATTTATAACACCTTACGTCAAAATGCGCAAGTTATAAATGAATCATTATTTTATACCATATAGATGACTCAACTCCTACTAATCCAGTGATATAATAAAACTTATTTTCTCAACATGGTCCTGTATGTAATTACATCATGATACTTTAACTTTCATTATTGTGAGATTTACTAATGACAAAATAAACTCCTAATTTTGTTGACTGAATTCCTTTTATTATTTATGTGATCATATTTACTAATTCACACACACACACACACACACACACATATATATCCTTTTGTCTAAAATGAAAAGATACAAATGACATCCTAACTCAATGTAGACATCTAACTACCATGAAGATATTTAAGGAATTATACATGAATATAGGAGGAAATATCTCACTAAATTAATTCACTCTTCATAGAGGAGCTATCATGAACAATTTTATTTGTATTAATTAATGCTGCAAACTAACAACTTTACAAACAAACTTATGTTGTTGCTTACTTTACGTCTATCATGAATTAATGCCTAAATTTGGAATTTATGATCACTCTCAAGATTTATGTTCTAGTCAAATTTTTGAAGTACACACGTAGTAACTATGAATTGCCAAATTTTAATCACCATTGATCTTAGTTGAATCCGTTAATGGATTGAAACTTAACAAGGTGAGTGCCATGTAAAACCAATGTTCTAATACAATTAGAGGTGGGAATCCTCCATATGTGATCACTCTCAGTGAGTTTGATCACTCCCATTAATTTTCGCATTCCTAAATAATCTGGCATTTCAAAATACTACACAAAACTGTAAACTAAAATGGACAACTTACTTAAATTACTAAGATATTTTGCATTTTCACCAAAACATGCAATCTCATGATATTTTCTTTCCACACTTTTTCTTTTATAAGAAAATTATATGTAAGAGTATATTTTAAATCAAGCTTCCAACCTTTAAGATTTCAAAAGGATTTAAATATAAATTTTGTTGAAATCTTATTTAAAATATACATACTTATCTTCAGTGTGCCCTTTAAGAGGAAAATTACATCATGTAAAATGTTTATTAATATTACGTTTCTTCTCACAACAATTCCATCTATATTAGGTGAGTCCAAGTATGAAGAAACTTTACATAAAGACTAAGTTCCTATCCACTAATGATGTACTTATCATGTCACCCATCTCTTCCTACTAATTTCACTATATTAACCTATTTATAAGATTAACCACCCAATTTTGCTTTATATACTCCAAATGCATCAAATGATACTACTTAATTATAAAGCAAATAGCCTTTGGGTATTGTAAAAGGTCAACTATAAGAAGAGATGAATTATTTCACATTTCGAACATGATCAATGATAAGTGTATATGTAAAATAAAATATTAAAGAAAGGGGGGGACAACTTGTCGGCAAAAAAATTAAAGTAAAAGGGCACGTGGCCCCTTTACTATCAGATATGGGGGTATTAAATATACCCCTAACCTCATTTTTTTTTCATCATGCATGAGAGAGAAAGAGAAAGAAAGGAGAGTTCTGTCTATGGGCGTCGTTCCAGTCCAGGTACAAGTTTGTGGGATAATTTTGGTAATCAAAATCACTTCTTTTCAATAAATTTTCTTCATAAAAGTTATTGCATGTATTTTTCTCTTTCTATTAGTGGTAATATTAAATTGATTATCTAGAATTTTGGGGTTAGGATTTTGGGAGAAATTTTGAGTTTTTATAAAAGATGGTTATAGATATGTAGAGAATAAATAATAGTTGATTTTGATCGGTTTAGATTTTCCATTTGGTTTTTTCATGATTTTATAATTAATTTCTTCTTAAACAAATTATAAATTATACTTTAGGGATGTTTTGACCGATTAAAATCAACTATTATTTATTCTCTACATAATTTGAGGGATAGATAAATTGTTGCTATTTTGAAGAAAATTAAGCCAATTATGGGGATTATTATTTGCTATTTTGTATTAGTTAACCATTATTATAAATTATATTAACATGCATATATATATTTATTGTAGAGTGAATTTGAATTTGGCTTGTTGGAGTTAAACTCTCAAGTTTAGTTGTGTCAAGAACTTGAGGTAACCACTTTCCAATTTATCTTGTATGCTTGTTGAAATTATTATAGGCATATGTTGATATTTTTAATTGCTATAAATATGTTATAGTAATTTATATACTCCCTCCGGTCCACAATATAAGGCACCAAGAAAACAAATGCATGGTCCACAATATAAGGCACCTGCTGTGTAATCAATGCATTTTTCCTATGTTAACCCTATAATTAATGAAGAGAGAGAATTGGTGTTAGTTTGCTTTTTCGTTACTCAATTGCTTTGGGGATTGAAAAAGCATATGCATGTGAAAGAATTAATATAAATTGGAAACAAAAATTACTCTATCATTTTTAAACACTTTTCCCAACAAGGGTAAAATAGGAAAAAACTTATATTTTAAGACATATTCAATGACTTAACTGCCATTTCTTGTTTCCCGTGAATTAGTTAAGGTGCCATATATTATGGACCGAAGGGAGTATGAAAAATGTACAGTGACAATATTAATCATGTTTTTGGTAAATTTTTTTAGTTAAGTGGGTCTAAATGATTTATTTGAATGATTGATGATGCATAGCATTAAATATGAAATATATGAATAAATTATTGATATTGAAGATTGTGATGTTGAGATGTTGAATATGGTGAGTTGTGATTGAGGAGAGGTTTGATTCTTTTATACTACTTGGTATAGCTGCCACCGTGCTCGCAGTGGATGGCTTTGGCATTCTTAGGACCTTTGGTATCACCCTTTCCTTTGGCTGGGTTAAGGGTCAGCTCAAGGAACAGGTGACACCTTTCCATTTTCGATGGAAAGGGAATCGATGATCTGATATGAGTTCTGTAGCCTTTGGCCAGGTTACACCTCATTATTAGAGAACTTGGTGTAGTCTTGTCAAAGAAACTAATCTTGTTATATATTGTAGCTTATGGGTTCTATCAGCAATTAAGGAGGTTATAAGGATGGTTGAGGGAGTATTATGCATATTGAATTATTCTCTTGAAATACTAATGTTTTGGGAAGATTAAACTTTATGTAATATGTGTTGGAAATTGTGCCCTAAGGGTCAATCATTGCACTTTGAACATTATTAATTTATTGAAATTTCTCCATCCTGTTATCATATTATTTGCATGTTAACTGTGATAATTGTATCCTTGGATAATTCATAAAAATTGTCCTAAAATGTCCCTGGTCGATCATATATGCGGGAGCAGAGATGAAACAAGACCGGTATAACTTTGATAAGATATGGAGATACGAATCAAAGTCTTAAGCACTTATAAGAGTACAATGTACTATACCGACCCACTATGAGAAAGCTATATGGATCAAGTCATAAGCTTTTCTCATATATAACCACGTCACAATGCCCTTTAACATAAGGTCATCATGGATTCCTACATAAGAGTTGCTAAGCTTTGAACTAGTCAAAAGTCACTTTTGACCGAGTGATGATAAAGGCTACGATCGGGCTTGGTGGTTTTTCATGCAGAGGAATATGAATGATCCAGATGGAATTTGTCCCTCACATTAGTAGAGAGATATTATTGGGCCCCTCGATGAGTAAGTCTGAGAAATGTATGGCCATACTACAATGGAAAGGAGTTTCCATTTCTATTGTTAGACTACTCAGGAATCAAGAAAGTAAAGGTCAGGAACAAGAGTATGACATTATCCATGCCTCATCCTTGACCGATATATAGTGTGACAAAAGGGACGTGACATGGTTGTATGACAGGTTGCATCGTGTTAACGATCCTCATATGAATTGGGTAGTCTTAATGTCTTGCTAGAGACCGCTTGCGACTTGTGGGTTAGTACAGTTATTGGCCTACTGCCAACTTCATATGGGCCTACAGGATCGCACACAAGAATGGCTCAACACGAGATAATATTTAATCTAGAGCGGATGAATTTTATATTTATATATATATAATATAAAATTCATTAATAATATTATATATATATATATATGTATGTATGTATGTATTTTTGAAATACATATTATATGTGTGTGTGTGTGTGTATGTGTGTGTGTATTATACGATATTATTATATTGTGCTAGTTTTAAATTTAATTTATCTTGATAAATTAAATTTAATAACTAACATGATAGAGATATAATATCTCAGATTTAATTTATGAAGATAACTTAAATCTAATGGCTCTTTATTTGAATTAAATAAATAGGTTAAATTAAAACTGTTGAACAATTGAATTTAAACTGAATTTATTTAATTAGCTCATCAAGATAATTAATTGTTAATTAATTTCAAAATTAATAAAGATTAATTTTGAAATTCGAATATAGCCCTCATAGGTTATAAACTTAATAGAACATATATACTCATACACATATGAGAATTTAGAGCCGCAAGGGAAACCCTAGGAGGCATTGAAGCTCTAGCGCGCAGACTCTGTTGGAGAGCATTCATGTGGATACCGGTAGAGGGAGCGAACCTGATGTGTTGGCTCTTAGAGATCGAAAACCCTAAATTCGAAAAGGTACAAATCTTTCTAACTATGTTTAAACGCCATTGATAGATCCTTGATTAGGATCGGGAATTTTTTTTTTAAATTCTTCCACTGTGTCTCTCGATCCTAACAATATGAATATATATTTATTTGGCTGCTCAACTATCTTATAATCATTCCCTGCATAATTGTTAAAAATGGAATTGTGGTTATTGAGTCTATGTGACTCACCCCTCAATATTTAAAATTTTTCTTGTGAGAGTTCAGGTGGTACTATCAAGGAGAAGGCAAAAAAGACTTGATTTGATACCAATCGAATGTTTCGTTTAGTTACATGAGCATAATGTATATTGCCAAACTTAAGAGCATTTTTAGTTTACATTACATATGTTGAATACTTCGCTGCATACTATGGTTTGGAGATTAGTTATATGGTAATTAAGAGAGGTCGTTACATGTTTGGTATCAGAGCTTTGAGTTTCAAGGTTCTTTGGTATTTTCATTCTCGCATATAGTTGTATCGACAATATACATTAGTTACTCATGTGCTTTCCCTTTTTTTCTGACCAATTAGTTTTTCTCCTTGTAGGAGGAGAGAAACGAGAGATACTTGTAGGACGCACTCAGTTGGAGACCTAGTTAATCATTGTCAACCATAGGACAACAAGATACTAATGACATTTTAAGGGAGCTGTTGACCACAGTACTTGGGCTTGGTCAAATAGTACAAAGGCATGAGGAGGAATTGAATAAAGGGAAAGATAAAGAGGAAGAGCACTCTATTCATGAAAGTGGGTTTGAGGATACTGGAGCTCATAATGGTCATCATTCTAGTAATGGTCATAATACTACCATAGAGACAAGGGATAACAAATCTTAAGAGGAGTATGATAGAGTTTGCATCAATAAAGTGTGGAAAGAGGTGCATAAATTCTCACTCTAAATCTTTGACAGTAAGTTTAATCCAAAATTTAGCGAAGGCTAGATTGATCGATTAGAGACTATCTTCTCTGTAGTTGAATACGATGAACGACAAAAGGTAATAATAGATTGGTGTTATTGGTAGATAATGCAAATATGGTGGAAAAGCTTCAGGCCTACAGATAGGACCATTTCGAACTGGAATGAGTTCAAGCTGATGTTCAGTCAGCACTACTTTCCTCCAGCCTTACAGCCACTCAAGGAGATTGAGTTCTATAATTTTCAACAAGGTGACCTGGATATGGACTCATTTATTGCACAATTTCTTGAGCTTGTCAAGTACACCGATGATGGTAAATCACAAAAGAATGAAGCTTGGATGGCAGATAGATTGATACAGAAGGCTAGACCAAAATTTAAAAGACAGTTGAGACCTCTTCAAATTACTTCTTTTGAGGATATGTGTACACAGATCCATCTTTTAGATGCAAAGATTTGGGGTTATAGTTATGAGTTCGAGCCAAGGAGGGACCCACAGGGTCGAATGCCATCTTATATTAGTCCTACTGGGGATTTTAACAAGAGGAGTAATAATAGTTTTAGAGACTCTAGATACTCAGAAAAGAAGAAGAACAAGTGACTGCTGGGATCATTCCAGAGTGGGTCAGGTTTGAGGATTCAAGCTTAGAGAAGCCAAGGCGGGAGAAGTCAGTAATCTTATAGAGGCTCTACTGCCCCTATGCCTAGTACTGCTAGGACTCTAGTTTGCTCAAAATGTGGAAGGCATCATCAAGGAAATTGTTTGACTTGCTATGCTTGTGGTAAGGTGGGGCACACCTCTCGTTTTTGTCCAGAAGGCAATTTAACTTGTTTCACTTGTGCTAAGGTGGGACACATATCTCGTTTCTATCCAGAAGGCAAGCAGAACTCTCAAGTCTCCAGACCTACCATGTCAGGACGAGTCTTTGCTTTGACTTAAGAGGAGGTGGGTACTTTACCTAATCTTATTAGAGGTAAAATTAAATTGCAAAATGATGATATTCTTGTATTATTTGACTCCGGTGCCACACAGTCCTTTATAGGTTTTGATTGTACCGACAGACTAAACTTATATGTTTATGAGTTACCTTTTGATGTAAATGTATCAACACCTACTGAATCTTCTGTAAAAACTTCTAATGCATGTTTGAATCTTGCATTAGAGTTTGAGAGTCGTAAGACAAAGATTGATCTTATTTATTTGCCCCTTAAAGGACTTGATGTAATTGTAGGTATGGATTGGCTTACAGCCAATGGTGCCATACTTGAGTGTAAAGCAAAAACTATTTCTTTACCTGTGTATTCTGTGTCCAGAGAGGTGTCTAGTGGCCCTCTATTGTTATCAGCTGTTCAAGTTGAAAGTTATATCAAACAGGGATGTCAAGCTTATATGATTTTCTTCCTTGTTCAAGCTGAGATAGAGGAAGGGATTGATAGAATTGAAATAGTAAATGAGTTTCCTGAGGTATTTAAAAAGGAAATATTAGGATTACCCCCTGGGCAAGAAGTAGAATTTTCTATTGATGTGGTGCCTGGTACAAAGCCTATCTTAAAGGCCCCTTATCGAATGGCTCTAATAGAATTAGCAGAATTGAAGATTCAACTAGAAGAACTACTTGAAAAGGGGTCTATTAGACCGAGTGTTTCATCGTGGGGTTCACCTGTTTTATTCATGTAAAAGAAAGATGGGACTTTACGGTTGTGCATTGATTACCGTCAACTAAACAAAGTCACCATCAAGAACAAATATCCCTCTTCTAAGGATTGATGACTTGCTAGATCAACTTGTAGAGTTAACATTATTCTCCAAAATTGACTTAAGGTCAGGATATCATTAGTTGAGAGTTAAAGCAGAGGATGTCTCTAAGATGGCCTTTCGTACATGATATAGCCGCTATGAGTTTCTAGTAATGCCATTTGGGTTAACTAATGCTCCAGCGGTATTCATGGACTATATGAACCAAATATTCAAAACATATTTAGATAAGTTTGTGGTGGTTTTCATAGATGATATTCTCATCTACTCTCGAAACGAAGAGGAACACCGAGAGCATCTTAGAACAATGTTGCAAGTGTTGAGAGAGCACAAGCTTTATGCAAAATTGAATAAAGTGCGAATTTTGGCTTAGAGAGGTGAAGTTCCTTGGCCATGTACTTTCAGCAGAAGGGGTTGCAGTGGACTCTACCAAGGTTAATGCAGTTCTTCAATGGGAAAAACCAAAGTCTGTGATTGAAATTAGAAGCTTCTTGGGATTAGCTGGATATTACAGAAGGTTTATACAAGGTTTTTCTTAGTTAGCAATGCCGCTTACTAAGCTAACCAGGAAGGATCAACCTTTTATTTGGACAAATAAGTGTAAAGCCGCCTTTCAAGAGTTGAAGAGGAAGTTGACCTCTGCACCAATGTTAGTTATTCCTAATCCTTTGTTATCCTACACTTTATACATTGATGCTTCGTTAAAGGGTTTGGGATGCATATTGAAGCAAGAAGGAAAGTTGTTGCTTATGCTTACAGATAGTTGAGGCCACATGAAGAGAATTATCTGACCCATGACTTAGAGTTAGCAGCAGTTGTATTTGCACTAAAGATCTAGAGTCACTACCTCTATGGTTCACGATTTGAAATTTTTAATGATTATAAGAGTTTAAAGTATCTTGTGGGTCAGAAAGAGCTTAACAATAGGCAGAGGAGGTGGATGGAGTTTCTAAAAGATTATGATTTCGAACTAAAGTATCATCCTGGTAAAGCCAATGTTGTTGCAGATGCTTTAAGCAGAAAAATTGTTCATTTATTTCACTTAAGTCTATATGAGAACCATTGGTTAGAAAGGTTGAAGGATATAAACATGCTAGTAAATAAGGTTATGATACTGTCCGTACGAATTAAGAATGAATTTTAGATGAATATCTATTGAAAATTAAGGAAGAACTAGAGGAAGGAGGGGTCAATGATTTTGAAGTAGGTAGTGATGGTATTCTGAGATTTAAAGGGAAGGTTTACATCCCAAATGATGAAAAAGCTAAAGACTTGTATGTTAAAGGAAGTACATCGAAGCAAATACACTATTCATCCGGGGATCACCAAGATGTACAATGATTTGAAGCAAAATTACTGGTGGCCTAAGATGAAACATGATGTGACAGACTTCGTAATGAAGTGTCTGACTTGTTAAAAAGTGAAGATGAGCATCAAAAGCCTTCAGGGCTACTTCAACCTTAAAGATTCGTCAGTAGAAGTGGGACAACATTTCTATGGATTTTATTGTGGGATTGCCTAATACTACATACTATAATGCCATATGGGTCATTGTAGATAGATTGTCGAAGTCAGCTCATTTCTTGCCAATCCGTATTGGATATAGCTTGCAAAAGCTAGCTCATTTATATGTGACTTGGATTATTAGGTTACATGGTGTGCCTGCAGAAATTGTGTCAGACCGCGATCCAAGGTTCACGTCAAATTTCTAGAAATCGTTACAAGAGGCTATGGGGACTAGGCTGAAGTATAGTACGACTTATCATCTGTAAACCGATGGTCAAAGTGAGACGATGATTCAGACTCTTAAGGATATATTAAGGGCTTGTGTAATTGAGCTACTTGGTAGTTGGGATTCTCACATGCCTTTAGTAGAATTTGCCTACAATAATAGTTATCATTCAAATGACTCCTTTCGAGGCATTGTATGGAAGAAAATATAGATCACCTCTCTGTTGGACTGAATTGAGCGAGAGAACCGTGATTGGACCAGACTTGGTGGATGAAACTACTAAGAAGATTAAGATGATTCACCAAAAGTTGTTGACCGCTCAGAGTAGACAAAAGAGCTATATGGATAGGCGGTGTAGACCTTTGGAGTTTGAAGTAGGTGACCACATATTCCTTAAGGTTACACTAGTGACTGGTATTGGCAGATCCATTAAAGCCAAAAAGTTAACTCCTCGTTTCATTGGACCATACGAGATATTAGAGCAAATTAATTAGCTGCCTATCGAATCGCCCTACCGCCACATTTATCAAATGTGCACAACATGTTCCACGTGTCATGGCTTAAGAAATATCATCCGGATCTTTCCCATGCGATTGAGCCTGAAGAAGTCGAGTTGAGGGAAAATTTGACTTATGTGCCCAGACCAGAAAGGATTTTAGATGTAAAAGATAAGCAATTGTGAAATAGAACAATTCGTCTCCTAAATTTTTCTGGAAGGGTATGTCTCCCGGTGATGCTACTTGGGAAACTGATGAGCGAATGCGGCATGATTTCCCTAATTTTGTTGTTTAGGTACGCTTGTATATTATATAAGAATCTTGTGTTGTGAATTGTTTTATTGGTTGTTGTGAATTTTAGGGACAAAATTCTATTTAGGTGCATAGAGTTGTAAAATAAAATATTAAAAAAAAGGGGGAGGGGGACAACCTATCGGAAAAAAAAAAAATTAAAGTCAAGGGGCATGTGGCCCCTTTACTATCAGATGTAGGGGTATTAAATATACCCCCAACCTCATTTTTTTTATCATGCGTGAAAGAGAAAGAGAAAGAAAGGAGAGTTCTATCTACGGGCGTCGTTCCAGTCCAGGTACAAGTTTTTTGGATAATTTAGGTAATCAAAAGCATTTCTTTTCAATAAATGTTCTTCATGGAAGTTATTGCACGTATTTTTCTCTTTCTATTGGTGATAATATTATACTAATTAGCAAGAATTTTGGGGTTATGATTTGGGGAGAAATTTTGAGTTTTTACAAAAGATTGTTATAGATATGTAAAGAATAAATAATAGTTTATTTTAATCAATTTAAATTTATTATTCGGTTTTTTCATGATTTTATAATTAATTTCTTCTTAAACAGATCATAAATTATACTATAGGGACGTTTTGACCAATTAAATTTGGATTAAACAATTTATTTAGGTTATTGCAAATATTATTGAAATCTTAATCGGTTTAATTTTGTAGATTTTAAGTTAGGTGAAATTATAAATTATGATTTGATATTAGAGTTAGAGAATTATAGTTATTAAATAATTTATTGAGTGAAATAGAGTTAAGAAATTTTAGAAATTTTGATTTAAAAGGAATTTGAGGAATAGATAAATTGTTGTTATTTTTAAGAAAATTGAGCCAATTATGGGAATTATTATTTTTTATTTTGTATTAGTTAACAATTATTATAAATTATATTAACATGTATATATATATACATATATATTGTAGAGTGAATTTGAATTCGGCTTGTTGGAGTTAAACTCTCAAGTTTAGTTTTGTCAAGAACTTGAGGTAACCACTTTTCAATTTATCTTGTATGCTTGTTGAAATAATTATAGGCATATGTTGGTATTTTTAATTGCTATAAATATGTTATAGTAATTTATATATGAAAAATGTACAATGACAGTATTAATCATGTTTTTGGTAAATTTTTTTAATTAAATGGGCCTGAATGATTTATTTGAATAGTTGATGATGCATAGTATTAAATATGAAATATATGAATAATGTACAATGACAGTATTAATCATGTTTTTGGCAAATTAGTTTTAGTCAAGTGGGCCTGAATGATTTATTTGAATGATTGATGATGCATAGCAATAAATATGAAATATATAAATAAATTATTGATATTGAAGATTGTGATGTTGAGATGTTGAATGTGGTGAGTTGTGATTGAGGAGAGGTTTGATTCTTTTATACCACGTGGTATAGCTGCCACCATGCACGTAGTGAATGGCTTCGGCATTCTTAGGACCCTTGGTGTAATATCCCAATTCGGGATTAGAGGCTAATGACTTTGGGATTAATTGTAATTGTGCAATTAAATACTTTTGGAATTTGTGTAATGTAAATTTAGTATAAATGTGTGTGGTATTCAAGATCAAGGGTTGAGATTCATTGATCATGGGTCGGAATTCTATGCTTTGTGTCTATGTGAGCTTATAGTGGAAGTGTGGAGATGGTGACATGTGGCATTGTGGTGGCTATTGGATGAGGCCACAAGAGGACAAAATATCACTTTTTTCTCTCCTTTTCTCTTGTTCGGTTAAGGGAGGGAGTATGGACCAAAGGACATCATCATCATCATCTCCTCCATATCTCACATTTTCTCTCTCTTCTCTCTCTCCATTTTTGCTGAATCAAGCAAGAAGGAGAAGGATAAAGCTTTGATTTTGGGTGAGTAATAATCTTCTTATGCTCAAATCCTCTTCTCTAATGTTGTGTGTCTCATTGAGAACTCCATTATGGTGATTGTAGAATCTTGAGAGGTGTTGATTTGTGAGTTGGTCAAATTTGTAAGTAGGAGAATCAATGTTCTAAAGTTGGCAAAGTGAAGAGGTAGGCATTTAATGCATTTGGATATATTGTTTGTGATTTTCGGATAAGTTTAGTAAAATCTGGAAATTTGCCCTAGTTATGCCAAATATTGAACATATGGATTTCATTGTATTTGATGATTGGAAATGATCTATTGTGAAGATATTTGAGTATTGGATTTAGTTTGGAATGTTGGAAGTGTGTTAAGGGAAATTGGACATTTGTTGTGTTATAGAGACCTAAGAGTATGATTGTGGTCAAATTGGTTTTGGGAGTGTTTTTGAAGTGGCCAATGTGTTCCCCAGTTAGTGCTAAGTGTGTGTGAGCTTTTGGGCGAGTTTGGGAACTATTGGGTTAGAATTTGACCATCTGGTATTTTCTGATGTTTTCTGTGTTTTTGGTCTCTGATGCACAACACTCGAGCAGAGGAAGAACATGCTGGAGTGCTGTGTGCATTTTTCCCTTTTCTGCTTTGAGTTTTGCTTGAGTTCTATGAATGAGGCACGAGTGCACTTATTTGTTCTCGAGTGAGGGATGAACATGCTCGAGTGAGCTTGGGTTTGCTCGAGTGATGGTGGGAGCCCAGAGTTGGGGATGCTCTCGGGTCTTCACTCATTGGTTGATGCCAAGAGTGTGCTCTGACACTCGTAAGCATAGTCGTCACACCGGAGTACTAGGGGTCATGCTCAAGTGAGCTGGTGCCTCTGGTGTGGTTGGTGCTCTCGGGTTGTCACTCGTGGTGTAGCACTTTCTGGGACTCGAGCATAATTTAGGTCATCACCCGAGTGCAGAGCTTAGTGATCAAGTGATGTGAGCACTTCCTGGTCGTGAAGGTTGCTTTCTGTCAAGCACTCACGAATGAGAGTTGTCCTCACCCGAGCACAAGTCTCTCATCACTCGAGTGAGGTCGTCTTTACTCAAGTGAGGCTGTCAGAAATCAATGTTATGCCTTCGAAAAAGGGGTCTTTGGGGTAGTGTCTTCCAACCCTTTAGGCATATGTTTAGGCCTCTAGTAGTCACCTAAAGAGTCCTAAATGATAACCAACTAAGTGTATTATGAAATTAAGAACTTGGAAAAGAGATTGATCGGTTGTCCCTAATTTGGTATAGGATTTGACATCTGTCGCCCTGGTGAGGCCATGGTGCCGGAGCCAGTCAGGAAAGATACAGGTAGTGACTCTTTCTTTATACCTTATGTGATATATTGTATGTGTGCTATATCATTATGATGAGATGGATTTCGTATGCTGCAAGTTTTGTGAAAATTTTGTGAGCACCGCTATACAATAGTCCCTGAGTCGCTAACAACGGTTCGGGTAAGGGTTGTGTGCCTTCCCAACAGTAAAAGGGGATGAGATTAGGGTGTGTTATATGTGATATGTGGGCCGAAAGGCTATTTGTGAAGGTTGACGGGCCAATTGTGAAAGCTGTAAGGCTATTCGTATGCACTGCCATGCCAATAGTTCCTGAGTCGCTAACAACGGTTCGGATTAGGACGGTGTGTTTTCCCGGCGGTAAAAGGGGATGAGGGTAGAGTGTGATTTGTGTTGCTGCTGTTATGAGATGATTTGTTTACATGCTATGTGATTACATGTGGTATGAATAATTTGTTACTACTGGGATTCTTTAGTATCTCACTCTTTCCAAATGACTAACCTTTTCAGACAGGGCGAGTGGCTCGAAAGGGAAGCGGACAACCAGGAGTAGTTAGGATTACTCCGAGACTTTAGTGGTAGTTGGTTATCTTTATTTTGGTTTTAGGATTACTAAGTGTACATGAAATGTAAATGAATATTTTGGATATGTAATCCCCATTGTTGGGAAACCTTAAACCCAAGATATATACATGAAGTAACCCAGGGTTTGCCGGGATTCTAGTTTCCGCACTCTGATATTTATTATGTGATTTGATTTCTCAAGTATTTACATCCATTCGTGAATGTGAGACTTGGATTATTTACATTTTGAATTGATTTTTGAAATACCCTATCCCGCGTTGAGGGATTATCAATTGTTGATTTTAGTTTATTGGTCTCTAATTCACTTAAATTTCATAATCCGGATGTAATTACGGTGAGTGGGTTACACTTGGTATCACCCTTTCCTTTGGCCGGGTTAAGAGTCAGCTCAAAGAACAGGTGACACCTTTCCATGTTCGATGGAAAAGGGAATCCATGATCTAATATGAGTTCTGTAGCCTTTAGCCAAGTTACACCTCATTATTGGAGAGCTTGGTGCAGTATTGTCAAAGAGACTAATCCTGTTATATGTTGTAGCTCATGGATTCTGTCAGCGGTTAAGGAGGTTATAAGGATGGTTGAGGGAGTATTATGCATATTGAATTATTCTCTTGAAATACTAATGTTTTGGGAAGATTAGACTTTATGTGATATGAATATATATTTGTTTTCCCGCTTAACTATCTTATAATCATTCCCTGCATACTTGTTAAAATGGAATTGTGGTTGTTGAGTCTATGTGACTCACCCCATCGATATTTAAAATTTTTCAAGCGAGATTTCAGGTAGTGCTACCAATAGGAAGGCAAACGAGACTTGATTTGATACCAATTGAATGTTTCATTTAGTTACATGAGCATAATATATATTGTCTAAATTAAGGGCATTTTTGGTTTGCGTCGCATATGTTGAATACTTCGTTGCATACTGCGATTTGTATTATGGGCGGAGTCCTTTAATATGTTGTATTATGTAATATTTAGTGTTTTACTTAGTTTGGAGATTAGTTATATGGTAATTAAGAGATGTCGTTATAGTATATCCATTACTACCTTAAATCAAGCCTTTTAACTATAAGCACATTATTCTCTATGTGTGTATTACTTTATGGCTTTGAAGCTGGTGGCTTGATTGCCCTAATTTAGAATCTCATTCTTTTCCAAGTATGAGCAAAACCTATATATACACATTTTCAATGAATACCTAATATCCATGGAGATACTCATGAAAAAAAGTAATGGCTTATAAGATAATAAATTAAGGATCTCTGCCACCAAAATTAATGGAGGCATCTTATCCTATTATAGAGAATCACTTTATAGTCAACAAAACAATGTAACAACAATTATGAGAATTTCTAAATTCATCCTTTAGCCTATAAACAACTATTGACTTTGCTCTATTCTTACGTATCCATGATGACCAGCTTTTAATTGAGAATAATTTAATGTGATAATTACATATCATAATGTTATCCCACTTTATATGCCAGTATCATTAAGTGCTAGAACTTTCCTAATGCCAATTTTATCCTAATGGAAGGATTAATATTTATATCCTTATAGGCTCAAAACTATCTCCAATAAATTCTATCAAACTAAATAATTAAATATAAAAATCATGTTACAAGGTCAAAATAAAACCTAATCATGCTTACAAAACAAATATAAGAGGCAAAGAAAAAACCATCACGAACAAGTGTATCTTTACCAATGTATGTAAATCATACAATTATAAATTCGTATCACTAAGGTCTACTTGTGAGCAAAGACATTAGCATAGCATGAATTTATCTAGAACTAATGAATCTGGAATGCAGTTATATTTTCTAATACATGTGGGCTACTTAGAAAATATAATGTCATTCTATTTTTTCCACCCTAATTAAATGTATGATTATAATGATCTACCTGTGAGCAAAGATTAATTATAACTATAAATTTAATTACAATTGATGTCTTTAAATCTTTGTGTGATGTATTTTGTTTGTTAGAACAAAATAGTATATGTACCTAGTGAGGATGCTGTGGCTATTTCCCGATACTACATACTCATCACAAGACATAACACCATTGTCTCTTCCTCGACAACTACTTCTATTCCGTCTATTCCTAAGGTTGTAATATCCTGAATTGTAATCAAGGATTAATAACTTCAAAGTGATGTAATTAATGATAATTAAGCACTTTTGAAGTATATGTTGTGCAATGTGATATAAAGCTGCTTAGTGATAGTTTAATAAGTATTGTGATAATCAGGGGCAAAATGGTAAATTTACCAACCGACTGGTCAGTTATCGAAGAGGAAACTCATTGGTAATTGAGATTAATGGCTAGGATTGGTGAAGC
Organism: Inga oerstediana; assembly: GCA_963210345.1. NCBI lineage: Eukaryota > Viridiplantae > Streptophyta > Magnoliopsida > Fabales > Fabaceae > Inga > Inga oerstediana. The sequence continues at coordinate 60,382,282 of OY723401.1, read as the reverse complement.
AAGAGGTAGAATCAATTGTGTATGGGAATATGTGAGTTCATGAAAGGGGGAAAGGAGATCTTGACAAGTGGCATTGTGATGACCATAAGATTGGTCAAAATGTCAAAAGTTATTTCCCTCTCTTCTCCTCCTCTCAAAGTCGTCTGTGTGTGAGTATGGGGCAAGGAAAAAACTGTTTTATCATTATCTTTCATCTCTCTCCTCATTCTCCCTCCATTTCCAGTGAGCTAGGCAAGAAAGAGAAAGGAAGGGTTTGAATTTTAGGTGAGTATTTGACTCTAAATGCTCACTTCACCTTCATTGATTTTATTCAAGAGGTCAAGAGCTTCATTCCAATGTTTTCAGATTTTTGATTTGTGGTGTATGGAAACTTGAGGAAATTTGAAAGTGGAAGAATTAAGATTTTGATTTCAGCAAGTTTAAGAGGTAAGCTTTTGATGAATTTTGGTATATATGTTATGATTTTTGGTTAAGTTTAGTAAATTCTGGAATTTTGCCCTGATTTCATGAGAATTGAATAATGAAAGAGTTTGGTATAGTAATGTGTAAGAAATGGTGTAAGATGTGTTATAATGTCATTAAGTTTGATTTGAGGTTAAGTAAGGAAGTTTGACAAATTGTGGTTTTTGGTGATCTTATGGTCTAGAGATGGGAATGTGTTGCTTGAGTGGGATTTTGGTTGTTTTGAGGTTACTAATAGGTTGCTTGTGTTAAAACAAGTGAGAATGAGTTTGAGTACAAGCTTTAGGACCATTGATAGCAAATTGGTCAATTCTGGAAAACCTTATCAGTTGTTGTGAATCTGGCATCTGATAAGCCTCACTCGAGTGAGGAAGGGTCTCACTCGAGTGCGGTATAAAATTATAGGTATTTTGGTTGAGTCTTCAGGCAGAAATCACGGGTGCACTTCTTCATCTTCGAGTGATGTGAGTCATCACTCGCGAGCATTGGGAAGTCACTCGAGCACTAGGGCTGGTGCTTGAGTGCATTTGTCGCTTGGGAGTTGGGTTGCTCTCGGGTAGTCACTCGTTGGGCCTCACTCTTTGGTGCTCGAGTGCACTTGTAGTCATTGCTCGAGTGCAACTTCCTGTGCTTGAGTGAGTGTGAGAAATATTTTGAGGTTTGCTCTCGGGCAGATACTTCCTGTGTCTCACTTGTTGGGACTTGAGCATGGGTGAGGGCAACACTTGAGTGAGGCAGCCCAAAATGAGTGTGCTTTACCCGAAAAATGTATCTTCAGGGTAGTTTCTCCCAACCCTTTAGGAATATGTTTAGGCTTATAGTAGCACCCTAAAGAGTCTAAATGATAACCAACATAAAGTGCTACGAAATTGGAAAATTTGGAAAAGAGATTGACGGGTTGTCCCTGATTTGGGTTTATAGGATTTGATATTTGCCACCCTCGAGAGCCCACGGTGCAGAAGAACGTCAGGAAGGAACAAGGTAGTGACTCCTCTCTTATACTTTGTGTGAAACATTGTATGTATGTTTGTCGTGCATTGAGAATACATTGTGACATTATGATGCTTTGTGATCGCAGCGAAAGCTGATGCCTAGTGAATACTTTGTGAATACATTGAGATCGCAACGAAAGCTGACGCTTAGAGTTTACAGCCATGAGTGCTGTCGTTTGTGGTGTGAACCACGTTACATTGTGATGCTGCTCACATGACCTTATATGCTTTGTGTTTATGCACTGATTGAGTGATTTGTTACTACTGGGATTCTTTTGAATCTCATTCTTTCCAATGACTAATATTTTAGACAGGGCAAGCGGCTCAAAGGAGAGGCAGACAACCCGGAGTGATTAGGACCCCTCGGGATATATTTGGTTTTGGGGAAAATGTTGGTTATCCATTTTGAACTTGGGATTACTGTATATTTTGAGATGTATATATATATTATTATACTTAAGTTTAGTCATATAATCCCCTACTAAGGAATACAAACACCCAGTGGATACATGTATAGAACCCGAAAGTTGCCGGTGATTTAATTACACATCTTATATGAATGGATGTATATTAACTGCACAGGTAATTATATTCGAGTTTTGAAATTGAGACCAGGATGGGAAAAAAGTTTTGAAGGATTTTGTGTAAATCCTACTATAAAGTAGGAAGTTGAAATGATTTTCAATTATCCGAAGCTCTCTGATTCAACTTAATTATGCAATATCAATTTATAATTACATGTTTAAAGGCAAGGAGTTACAAAGGTAGTTAGCCCATTGTTGTCATTTGTATCAGCTCCTCAATTGCGTGAACCACTTTTCTAACCCTCATTACTACCTCAAATCCTTACTCCAATTGTGAGACCCATACTATCCACCCAAATGCATCATGACTCAGGTTAACCCTCACTTCCACAATTGCATGAATCAATTGGTGGACACTCATTTTTACCTAGCCCCTATCCATCTCCAGTCCTATCTCCTCAAATACCATCTCCTGGAACAGAATCTTCGCACCCCCTCTCTCCACAGGTTCCTTGTGGTATATTATCACCTTGGGGTCGTGATACCGTTGATGGTCGAATATGGATATATCCTGAAAAAACAACGTAAGTAATTAGCAAGCTTGCTGTAATTTGTATCTTCATTTAGTATATCTTAAAGCCATTATAATAATCACAATGATATTTTTTAAATTTTTATTAGGTTCAATCCTGTTGTTTGTTCTATACGGCAAATTCTTCCAGTAATTCAAGGAAAATTTGACTATCCATGTTATAGTTGGAAAGCAACACCGGCCAATTATAGGAAAATGTGGTTTGAAGAATAGGTGGTATATGATATCTTCTATTTATATTATGTCTACTAGTTTCCTCATTATATTTGTATTTTTTATCTTTTTCATTTCTCATTTATGCAGAGAAAATATAAATGGCTGCCACAATATGATGATCACGTTAAGAGAATATGGAATGTAAAGTGTTCAAAAATCTTGAGAGGTACAATGCATACTATCAAGAAGGAGTTGTTTCACAATAAAGTTAGACCTAAGTGGATTCCACACGAAGTGATGAATGAGTTAGAGAGAATATGGACAACACCAGAATATCTGAGCAAGTGTGAGATAGCAAAGACCAATCGAGCATTTAGCAAAGGGGGAACTCAACACAAAGGGGGTAGTATCCCTAATACTGAGCACAAGAGAAGGATAGTAAGGATTTATCTCCAAATGGTTTAGTAATTACTTATTTGATGCTTTGTATAATACATCTTTATATATACCTTCAGGCTGTTGATTTGGGAAGAGAGCCTTCTGTGTTTGAATTGTTCAAGAAGACTCGTTATAATGAGAAAACTGGCGAATTTACGGACCATCGTGCAGCTGCAACTCATGTAAGTATATGGTTGTTGCTTCCTACATCTATCCCATTTGTATAATTAATAGCTATTCACATGCTTGAGTATATAATTCAAGAGACTTAAACAATGGATTTTATTTATCCATAGCCACCCATATAAAAGAAAAGAGTTAAATAGTTTTTCTATTTCATAACCTAAACTGGTAGAAAAAACTAAACAGTATAATTTATATCCTGATCCTTAGTAATTTAGTTTAATAAAGGATGATTTTTAACATCAATTAGAAAGAATAAATCAACTTCCTTTTGATGTTGTTTTGCTTGAGATATTTGTGGACCAACCATTTTTACTGCATTTGGGCCACTAAAGTAAATCATATGGGACAAGAGATTATCTTTCACCCAAAAAATGCAAGACATGATAGGAGAGCTCAAGCTGTAAATAACAGTTTATTGCTTCACTTAGCCACAACAACTTTTTCTGGATTTCATAGCATGTGGTTTCACTTGTTTCCATGTGTCATCCCCATATAGAACCTAAACAATTGGCTAGTGATAGAGTTGCTTTTACTTATCAGTCCTATAAGAGAAAATTAGCAAAGATATATGAAAGAGGAAATTCATTTTCAGCTGAACAGGGCTTTGACCGCAAGTTTTTATCTTTTGTGTAAAGGTACTGAGGGATAGAGTTTCCATAAGGTTGCTATACGCAGGGCTATGACAAGGTTATGTTAGGGATTGTGTTGTGAGAGTTACTTTTTGGCTCATATTTAGCTGTTGTCGTGAGTGGTGAGAAGGGGGATTTATTTTGTATTCAGACTTCAAAGTGAAGTGGGGAGAGTATGGCCTCTCGAAAGCCAGTTGGGGGTGGAGAAAGATATTAGCCTTCTTCATCATTTTATCTTTTCAAATTAGTGTATTTCATTGTGTTAGTGAGAGTGATTGTGCTGCCTTGTTTCTTTATGTGTGTTGTAAGAGTTGTATCTTGTGTTATAACCTTCTTCCATTTTTTAGGAGCAAATGTTTTGTGATTAATATCAGTTTAGTGTTGTTTTAAATATTGTTTTGCCTTGGTCTCTAACAGTTAGTAATATCTCTATTCTTATATGTTAAATGATATTTCAAATCTCTTAGCAAAGCATCATCATTGCATATCACATGACCTTGTAAAACAAAATTTTAGGTCTTGAACTATATATCATGTGAAAGAGGTTATAACTGCTATGATAGTTGAATGTAAAAGTAGTATCTCCTAGCCAATTACGTTGCATGATTCAGAGCTGGCAGCTATCAGTGCAATTCTGGTCTAGAAATAAATTTGTTATGATGTACTTATTTTATGATTTTTTGTAGGTATTTTAGCTACTATAATTGCTGTGATTAGTTGCACTAGGGGGTTTCTGGAAGTTTACTCCTTAGCTTCTTTTGTGATTTATATCATATTGGCACCATCTTAAACCCAATTTGTTGAGTTTTTCCTATTATGGTTGGAACCCACAATTTTGAATCAGGGATTTCTTGTACTATTGCCGAAGAGTTTCATAGGTATTGTAGAATTTTATTTGAATCACACTCAATAGGTGGTCTATATGTTGTCATTTTGGACTAAATAGTCCCTTTGCTAGATACTTTAACAATATAGGGGTTGGTTTCAAATTTTCACTAGATTGAGCTGATTGCACTTTATTGAGTGCTAGGTTAAAGTTGAGATTGACAATGAACATTTCTTTTGTGCATATCCCTAATCGCTAATACGTTTTTCTGCTACTGCTGCACTTAACTTGATTCTTATTGCATTCCATCAATTTGGCATAAGTACATGATGAACACTGCTACATAATCCTCATTGCACTACTTGCTGAATTTCCCTGTATATCCGCATACTCAATTGCTTAGCCACTTGATTTAATGAATCATTAGCTTCAAATTTGTTAATTCATGTGCTGTGCAATCTCATTGTGCGTTTAAGTGTACAATAGACTTAATCACTCACTTCCCATTCGACAACATTGAGTTTTAGAATATCAGTTTTGTTTGTGTGTTGCAATTCCCACAAGTCAAGAGGGTCTGAACCTACTTACCATGAAGGACGTTGGAATGTTCACGTCCATATTTTTCTAAGTTTTTAGCCATCATCACCCTACAGACGTGCTGCATTCTAATTTAAGATAAAATATATTATATTTATATAGCTTTAGTTTTTTTTTCTTTTTTTGCTCCTTTTTTTTTGGTGAGGCACGAGGAGAATTACTCCAACAGTAGCAATCTTAAAAGTTAAGGTTAAAACCTTTGTCTTTTATATATATATATAAAGAGATTAGCTAGAAGCAACGTCTTTGGATGGCTTTTAGTTCCATCTTGCAGGTTAAGCTTTTCTCTTTATGGTCACCTTATATGATAAATCTAATCTGGAAATAAATCTGTTATGATGTATTTATTTTATGTACTTTTTTTTGCAGGATGAATTTTTGAGACTAAAGGCATCTATTAGTTCTAAGATAGGCAGTGTCCAATCTAATCAGGATGAACTTAATTTGTGGTTAGAGGTTATCAGTGGTAAGAACAAGAAAGGTCGAATCTATGGGCTTGGATCTGAAAATCAAAATATTGTTTCTTCTGTCTCACCTCCTTCCATCAACTCAACGGGGGATTCTAACATTCAAGAATTGCACACGAGGATAACACACCTCACACAAGAGACTGAACATCTCAAACAAGAAAATCAACATCTTAAACAAGCAACTGATATGATTATGATTGCATTGCAAGGAATGGGGATTCAATTGCCTAATCTCTCTAGCAATGCCAAGGTTGCGGGCCCCTCTGCTACCAATGCAAATGAAGAACATGAAAATCAGAGTTGAGAACTTGTTGTAGCTTTCTTATGTTTAGTGTTTCCGTACACCTGTTAATGCTAAGTTCTAGACACACTTTTTTTTTTACTATTTCATGACTTTGAACTTGTGACATATTGCCTTGTTCAGTGATCAGGTTACTTTGTATTTCAATGATCAGGTTACTTTGCTGAACATTTTAAATTTTGTATTTCAAAAATTAATGTCATGGAAATTATTAAAAAAAGGGCGCAGAAACAGATACTGTCAAATTTTTTTGCCAAATCAAATTTACCCACGGAATTCCAGACGCAATTCCGTGGGTAATTAGCCACGCACTTCCGTCTCAGATTTCTATGGGTAATTTCCTACACACTTTCGTCGCTGATTTCTGTGGGTAATTAGCCACGCACTTCCGTCTCAGATTTCCTTGGGTAATTGCCCACACACTTCTGTCACTGATTTCGGTGGGTAATTTCCCATGCACTTCCGTCTCACATTTCCGTGGGCAATTGCCCACGCATTTCCGTCGCTGATTTCCATGGGTAATTAGCCACGCACTTCGGTCTTAGATTTCCGTGGGTAATTACCCACGCACTTTCGTCGCTGATTTCCGTGGGCAATTGCCTACGGAATTCCCTCGCTCATTACCCACGGAAATTTCCATAGGCTTTCCGTGGGTAATTACTGACGAAAATTTATGTCGGTAAGTCCGTCTCAAATTGCCCACGGACTCATTTTCCGTCCCAAGAGACTGTTGCCACGGTATTTTTGCCGACGGATTGCGGTCTGTTGGTAAGTCGTCGGTAATTATTTACCGACGAAATTCTGTTTTAAATTTCCGTCTGAAATGATTTCACCCACAGAATTCTGTGGGTAATTTCTGTGGGTAATATGCTATTTTTTTTGTAGTGACACCTCTTAACTCTTTCAATCTTATCTCTTCTAATTTTTGTTTCAGACAAGAAAACAATCAGGGGTTGAATTTTCTTGCATAGGAACCTTAGATGATGAATTGTCAAGGTGGTCCGTAAACCCTGACAATTCTAGGCTATACAACTCTTGGCGACTAGATGGCTGTGGACGGCCAACCACCATGGCTAAAGACTCACCTTTGAATAACACACTCTTCGATTTTCCCTTCCGTATTTGCATATCTTCTTCCTCCGATTCCACTTTCCCTTTAGAGAAATCTAAACTTCTAGCAAATTCAAAGGGTGTTTGGGTGAACCACTCATTTTGGCACCTTTGAATCTTTGCCTCCTCAAGTCAATGTTGTTCCTCAAGTTCACTAGCCTCGATTTCAGAGTTTCTTCCAACGCCCTTTTCTTTGATTTATTTAGTGAATCAAAATTTGTGCCCTTTCTTCTTTTTTCAATTAGGGATTCCCATTCCTCATTGGCATTCTTTTTTAGTGCCACTCTATTAAGGCCCTCAACTAGTTCAAATGTGCATCTTTTTGTCTCTTGTCCTGTCACTCCTTTCTTTCACTACAAAAAAACTTACTTTCAGCTATGACTTTAAATGTCACCGCTGAAAGTCATGCTTTCAACAGCGACAATAAGGGTCACCGCTAAAAGCTATACATTTTAGCAGCTACATTTCAGGTATAACTATTAGCGACGACAACAATAGTCACTGCTTAAAGGTACCATCTTCAGCGGCGACAACAATTGTTATGCGCCGAAAGGTGCAATCTTTAGCAATGACTTTCTTTTGTCGTTGCATAAAGTGTACTTTCAATGGTGACTTTTTGATGTCACCGCCAAAAGTCATTTTATTTTTTATCTTTTTAAATTTAAAAGTTGTTATTTAGTATAATGATAGAATAAATATGTCATATTAGAAATTTGTCCGAAATATTAAATGATTTAAAATATAACATGCGTTATGAATGTTATCTAATATATTTTTGGGAAAAATACACAAAAAGAACTTTGAAATTACAAAATTCAAAATTAGGGATTTTCCAAAAAATGAGTTGTGAATTGCTTATTAAGTTTCGTCATTTTCTTATTAACTCTTGGTAACAAACGTTATTTAGGATTTTGCAATTTCTAAGTTCTTTTCCTGTCTTTTTCCCTATATTTTTATCATATGAAGTATTATATAATATTTTTCTCTAAAATACTATGTAAATAGGCATTTCATAACTTCATTCTTATAAGATGTGCTTATTCAATTGCTTATTTGAGACATACTAGCAACTTTTTATCACTTTAATTAAATAATGAATTGAACATTATTATTTATTTAACTTTGATATATATAATATATTGATAGATATGGGATAAGGTTTAATTAGGGTTTCATTTACATATCCAAGTTATTCATTTGATTATTAACTAAGAATATTCATCCACTAAAAGGAGGATTTGTTTAGTTATCTTTTAATATTTGCATCATGTAATATCTTAAATTTTAGGATTGGAGGCTTGGGAATAAGCCTAAATTAAGTGAACTGCTAAACCCCGGTTTAGTTTGTGTCCCAAATTTATTTCCTAACGTTTCTTATATCTTTGAGGTATTAAAGGGAATAAAATGGTGAAAATAAGATAAGGGTATGACACATCATCTCAAGAAAATAAGATATTTAGATGATCCTATAATTTTCTTTGTTATTCTAGGATTAGGATTTAAAATTAAATTTGAATTATTGTTATTTTATTATTTTATAGCTCTATAAATAGAGATATGGTTTTCAGCTATGTTGATCTTTGATAGGATTGAATTTCTGATCTTCCTCCTTTCTCTTTCTCTTTCCCCTTTCCTGATGTCTTTCTTTTTTGCCACCGTTTTCCCCTTAAAAATGAAGTACATGTATCCTTTGTATTCCTTTTTTGCAGGGAAAGGGAGATTAGATCTAGTCATAAGAAGTATAGAATGATTGGTTGATAAATAATTCACTTCTTGGTTTTTGATCCCCTTAGTTATTACAAAGGCCCTGATTAATGCAATGGGATACATGTATTATTTATCTATCTCTTGACTCAATTGTTGGAAGTTCAAATGGAACAAATTTAAATTTAATTGGAAATAATCTTTCTAGAATAAGGAGAGGCAATATATCATTGTTCAATAATGATTTCTTCTTCTTATATAATATCATTGATCACATATATATATATGAGAGAGAGAGAGAGAGATTGGATCCACATATAAAATAATTTGAAAAAGGAAGTGAAAAGTTAATAATTTAAATATATGGATCAATAGTAGTATAAATAGCTAATAAGTCACAATGAATTACAATGTATGCCATAATATATACTTTTTTTTTTTTTTTGAAATATCTATATGGTTTACTTTTGGACATAGTATCTTGCATGATTATGGCTATAAGAATAATGAACGAATATTTAATACTATTGAGATAGCTTACAAGAAGATATGCCTATATTTAGTATCTAATAGGTGATAGTGCTAGGAACTAGAGGAAAATACTCGTACTTAAAAAAAAAAAAGAAACAATTTAAACTTGATCATTAAACCTTTCCCCCCATTATAATGCTTAGTGATACTTGAATCCTAGTTACCATGTCATAATTTCTTCAACTCAGTGAACTAGAAAACATCAAATTATGTTTTATTTTACTTAGAAATTAAAAGTGATAATATTTGCCTGAACATATCATCATACGTTAATATAAAATTCATATTAATCCCATATTTAATGAGTAAAGAAATAAGAGCTAGAGTCTATCAAACTAATTTGATTTTGAATGGATAATTAATTTATCATCTTTTGATTTGAACTAATTTATCATTTTTGAGTGTTAACTGGGGTTAAATATGATTGTTCCTTCCATGAAAGTTTTATTTCCTTTATTCTTTTTATATATCATGACAAGTTAAATTAATATTTCGTTTTTTATTGAGTTGTTAAAGTTCTACCTTTCCAATTTAAGAAGTTTTCTCATTAGTCTTTAATTTATTTTTTTTGACATGGGTTAATATATGATATGATCAGATTTGATTAGTGTAATTAGGCATAATTATAGGAGTTAATTTAGGATCTAGAATTATATAGGATCTAGAATTATCACATTTAATACTCTTTAATGCTCCTCTTATATATATTATGTATAAACCCTCTTTGATATATAAATTATTCAGATTATATATCTCATTGTGCTTACAACCTAAAATTAGTTTTTAAATTTAAATATTATAAAACGCAAATTTAAATATATTATTTATTATAACAATTTAAATATATTATTTAATATGTGAGAAACCATGATTCTTCCACAAAATTCACATATTCTTTCTATTAAAACTTATTCTCCCTCCAAAAATTTCACAGCTTCCCTCCATTTAATCCATTTTTCATTTTGTTCTCTTTTCATTCCAATCTGATGCATGCATCAAAATATGATTAGCCAAGTGTGTGCGGCATAAGGGCTCTCTCGCTAGGGTTTACCTCGAGCTGGTCAATAAGGGCCTGTTTGGTTGGAGGGGAGGGGATAAAAATGAGATTTTATCCTCCCCTTGTTTAGCTTGAAAATTTATGCCACGTTTGGTAGTAAGGAAGTGGGAGGAGGGAAGTTGAATTGAAAGTGGAATCCACCTCTTTAACCGTTTGGTACGCTGGAAGTCAGTTCTTGATGGAACTCACTTCCATCTTCCATCACTCACCCTAGGGAATTGGTTCCGGTTCCACTTCCATGGCCTTATTTCCCTCTTTACCCTCACTCTATTTCTTCTTCCATCCACCAGCAACCATGGTCTTTCATTGGTAGCGATGATGGTCCACTAACAGCGATGGCAACGGTCCCCCACCGGCGACGGTGAAGAACATCCTCCACTAGCGACGGTCATCCGTCTTCTTCTTCAAACCCCATTACCCCCTCCCTCTCTAATATGTTATCACCACTTCTTCTTCAACGATTATCCAAGCACAACCTTTTCTTGCTCCAAATCGAAAGCTTTCTAGTACAATCTTTGCTGTCCTCGTCACTTATTCTCCCTCTTCAATGAAAAGCTCTTCTAGTAGCAAAATCAAAAGAGTACAATGGTCGCCATTTCAGAAAGCAAAAACGACAGAGTGGCCGATTCAAACGGGCTTTCATAGTCATTCATTTGTTTTATCCTGCGACTGTTCTCTGGTGGCCAAATCGAAAGGTTACGACGGCTGATTCGTTTGTTTCTCTTGTGACCTTCTCCTGTGGCAAGTTCATGGTGGGATTTTTTTGAGCAAACATGGTGAGGTTTTTTTTCAATGGGAAGAAAGAAGATGGATTTTCAATACTTGTTCTGAGTTAGATGTTACTGGTAGATTTCTAGTTTGAAGGTTTATTTATGGTGGATGTTAAATTTCTGACAGTGGCCCGATGAAGAAGATGATGTATTGAGAAATTTGTTCTTATTGGTTTGAGTTAATGGCTAATAGATTCATACTTTAGATTGATATATATTGAGTTGGGATTTTGTTTCTCTGACAACAATGGTAATGATTTCCAACGAAGGTTGGGGTTGATGCATTTTTAGCCAGTGGCAAGGTTGGCTTATAGGGAGAAAATTTTTGTCCCGTGGCTATTATGGTATTTTTCTATTATTAATACATATTTTAATTAAATTTTATATCTCACTTCCAAGATTATATCAAACATATTTTAAAACTCACTTCCACTTTCACCTCTACTTCTAATTCCTCTTCTATTTCCGCTTCCATTTCCATTAAAAACTCTTCCATGATATCAAACAGGTCATTAGGAAGAGGGAAATCAAAATATGGACTTCAAATCCTTGCCAGCTTACTATAACTCCCTCCATATTGGGGTTTTTTGGGGGAAGCAAAATATTCTAACTAATTTGCCATCATTAATTTTTTTATATTCCCATTAAAAACCCACTCTCCAGACACTTCCGCTTGTCGACCTCGCCACTTTCACCAGCTCTCTCTTGGATTTGGCTGCGGTCCGCTGCCAATCCTTTTCTCCCAAACTACACCGTTTGGGGGTAAAGGGGTGAGTTTTTTTTTTAAAAAAATAAGATATAGTATTTTGAAATATTTTTTGGAAGTATCTAGTATCTTAAAATATTTTTTAAGTAACATATAGTATCATAAAATAATTTTTAGTACTTTAACCCCTTAAAATATGTTTTCAGTTGTATCCAGTGTGTTAGCAGATTGATTGCAATTTAACCTTTAATGTATTTTTTTAGTTCCAAAAATCACTTTAAAATATTTTTTTGGTGTTTTTAACCCTTTAAAATATTTTTTTGGTGCTTTGAACTCTTTAAAATATATTAAGAGTTAAATTACAATCAGTCTGCAAACACACTGGATACAACTGAAAACATATTTTAAGGGGTTAAAGTACTAAAAATTATTTTAGGATACTATATATTACTTAAAAAATATTTAAAGATATTAGATGCGTTCAAAAAATTATTTCCAAATACTATATCTTTTTTTTTTTTAAAAGAAAAACTCACCCCTTTACCTCTAAACTACACCAAAACGATGTAGTTTGGGAGAAAAGGATTGGCAGCGGAGGCAGCGGACCGCAGCCAAATCCCTCTCTCTTCCTCAGCTCTTTGCGTTATCGTCGACGAGAAGATCGTCATTGTGGCCATCCATTATCGTGCTCTCCATGCTCCCTAGTAAGCTTTTTTTCTTTTGAATCTAATTATGTCTCTGAATTTGATTCTAGTTTCTTTCTAGTAAGGTTTTTTTCTTCGTGGGGGTGTTCTCTGAATCTGATTTCTTCATCAATTTCTTCATCCTTATTCAGAGAACCAGAAATTTCGCTTAGTTCCAGTCTCGGTCAGATAACCTCGCTGCCTCAGTTTCGTCTCACTTCTTCAATCATGTAAGTGTGCTCTGCTCTCCACTATTACTTTTTTTCCAGCCTGTTTGATGACAGTAAATTTGTGATAGATAGTGTGCCCTTTTTGTTTCCTTACGGTTTCTTCCTTCAATTGCTTAATATAACTAGTGATTCAAGCTAATGGAGTGTTTGGATGGGCGTTTTGACGGCGTTTAAGCTACTTTTCACGTAATTCGAGATAAAACTTCTTTCATATTCTTACCTCGTATACTACTATAAATATCGATTGAAAAACTGCTTTTAAGCATTCTTATTGTTGTTCAAAACACACTCTAAATCGTATCTGAAGCATGACTATCAATATTTGTGCTTAACATTCATTTCCTTACGGCTTTTTCTTTAGCTGCTTAATGTTACTCCTTGTTTGGTCTTTGAGTTTAAGAGAGATTATAGTAATAAGTTATTTTGTATAGTTAGTTAGAAAGTACTGGAGGTTTGGAACTACTGCTTATAAATACACTTAATGATAATAGATGAATACAGTAATCCTTCTCAATCATTTTGTGGCATTCTCCATGGATCAATGGATGTAGTCATCCATATCAGATTTAAATTAAAGTATATTATGCATGACAATGAGCTTGTGTCTAATATTTTAAGACAACTAAGTTGACACAAGGTGTTGAATATATTAATATCACATCAATGAATTCATGTGGGGGCCTTTTGAATTTGTGGAGGAAAATCTATTTGTAGGCTTGCAGCTTACACAAGGATGGGTAACTTCCCTTTCTTTTCATTTTTTCTAGTTTTTTAGTTGACTTTCTTAATTTTATAGAAGCTTCAATCTTTCATTTCTGATTATTTTGATCTTTCATATAATTTAGTATTTCCCATTGAAACAGAGGTAACCTTTATGTTCTATTGTTTTTTAATTCTTGGGTGTCCCACTTGTTGCTACTTTAATATATAATCTTGGGAAGTGATACAGTTGGTGATGGTGAGATATGGTGCATTGCTGCAAAATGTATAGCACCCTGAAGAAACTCTGTATTAAGAGCTGCCCTGTCTCTGATCATGGCATAGAAGCACTTGCTAGTGGATGCCCTAATTTAGTGAAAGTGAAGGTTAAGAAGTGCAAGGGTCTAACACTTGAAGGTGCAGATTGGTTGAGATTAAGTAGGGCATCACTTGCTATTAATTTAGATCAAAGTTTTCAAATCGGGATACGAATTGTGAATCGGAAAGCCTATTTTTGAAATCGTGAATCGAAATATATGATTCATGATCAATTTTAAGGATATGTAATTTTCACATATGAAAACATCAAAAGGTTTATTCATATTAAAATTCTAAAAGTAAATAACACTTTAAGAAGAAAAAGAAATAAAAAATAGGGTTTTGATTGGGATAAGTGAGAGGGAAGTAGGGATAATCATAAAAGTAAAATGAAAATTCTTAAATAAATCTTGATAAAATCAGAAAAAGAAAACGAAAAAAAGAATTTTCTAAAATTGGGTCGTGCTAGATCCGACTCACTTTGTGTGCAACCTTGTTCAGCAAGAATCACAGGAATTGCATGGCGATTCCTATGATTCCGGTCTGTATCACTCTCGGGATCGTAAGATAGATGCATAAAAAATGATACATCAATAGATTAGTATCTTTTTACCTATTTTTTAATCAAATTGTAAGATACAACTTGAGATTCATGGGATTCTAATAACCATGATTTAGATACTGGTGCAACTGAACATCAGGATGCTAGTGCTAGTGATGGTGCACTGCAGGATAACGCTGCAGAACTTCCATCAATGCACGGTCAAGTAGCAGCATCGGCCACTATTGCATCAAGCAGTGCTGGTTGATCTATTTCATTCAAGTAAAGGTTAGGACTTTTGACTGGGAAGAGTTTAGTGGCTTGCACTTTAAGAAGGTGGGCAAATGGCAATAGCAGTTCCTGGAATGTTTAAATGCGGAAATTGAAAAATATGCCAAAGCAAATGCAATCCCGGCCTTTGTTCAATTTCATCATTGTGCTGTATCACTTGATTTTTTCTTTTGTTATATTTAAATTTTAAATCATGCTGTGTGCTGTTGATTGTTTTTTGAGTTGAATCTTCCCAGCTGGAAGGGACAATCATATTTTTTTACCCTCAAATTTCTGTGCGGCTGGTGCTGCCTTGGATAGTGCAACTTATCAATTAGATAGATGGGAAGTTGCACCGCACCTTCTTTGTCATGGAGTTTGAGGTTGATCAATGTCTTAAAGTGTTACATTACTACAATTTGTTAAATGTTTTGTATCTAATATGAGAAGATATACCTTTTGTTCTATAGCTTTTTCATGGGCGAGAAGAATTGTTGGTAAAAATATATCACTTGCCGTTGCGGTTAGATGCTCTAGCAATCATATGGCCATTTGCTTCTTGTGTTATTTTTTTGGAATTGTTTGTTTTGGTTTCTTCTTTTGGTCGAGATTTATTTGGTTATTTTTCAATAAGTATAATAGATTTCAATATGAAATATGTTGGATCACTTACAGTAGTGTTGAAAATTGTAATCTCTATTTATTTTCTTTTACCAATCATTGTTTTAGTAATTTCAACAGTGTGAGTTAAAATAAATTTGTGTCCACTTGGTAAAATAAATTTGAATTTTTATAATTTATTTAATTTATATTGAGGTGTAAACTATAATTTAAATAATTTTCATTTCAAAAAAACTAGTTTAAACTATTTATATAAGCTAAAAAAAGTAAGCTAACATATAAGAGTAAAATGGTAAATTAGTTATTATCTCCCCCCATCCCCTCTTGAACTAAACAAAGGATCATTAAAAATCCTTCCCCTTCCTCCCTCTCTAACCAAACTAAACAAGGTGACCCCCTATCCCTTCCCCTTCCATCCCCTTCCTTTGAACCAAACAGGCCCTAAGTTATTCACCAGGAGGGCTTGGCCAGGGGTTTCCTAGGGCTCTCTTCCTCATCTGTGGTGGTCTCCGGTGGCGGAGCGGTGTGATGGTGGCGTCCTTTTCATATAGATTTGAAACCAACTATGGAGGTGATGGCATTAAATGGGTGCGATGGAGAACAAGAGGATTTAGAATTCTGTGGGCAGGAAATTTTGATGGAAGCTCCTTACAAGGTATGGCAATATCAGATTAGCATTGGATTAGTGAAAGGACGCTTATGGAGAGGAAGATCTTGGGATCTGACTCCTTACAAGGTATGGCTGTGTTAGAATGTTTAATTTCTTCTCTGTATGTGATGGAGGTTGTTGATGAATTGTTTTGGACTGGGTTATTGGTAACAGAGGTTTGGGAGAGAAAGTTTAAAGGGTTAATAGTTCATTTAAATCAGCATTGAATCCTTTAATTGGTGCCCTATGTGTTGTCATCTTGCATATTGGTTAGGCGTATAGGGCAGAAGACTTGAGGTGGGTTCCTCCATGGAATGGGGCTAAAATGATCTACATATCGTTTCTTGTAATAGGGGAGGGTCCGTCCAGCATTGAAAAATTAGTATATCTTCTATTTCCCTTCCTATTTGGATTTAGATGGTATGCTGATGTTTTTCTGGGAATGATATATCTGACTCCGTGAGTCTTCTGCCTAGAGTATTTTTACAAAATTTCAAATTGCTTTGGTTACCGCTCTACTGTATATGTGGCTTTGTTGACTATATCTGGATTGTAAATGTTTACAAGTGTTCAGCCATGTCTTCGTTGTAGATATATAATATATTAATTTACACTGACAAGTTTTCTTGCACTTTCTTAAGCTGCTTTGAATATTTCTATATTTGAAGGTGTCTCTTCAAATTCAAAGCAATAGTATTTCAGAATGATTACACGCGTTTTATGAACATAGTGGTCTGCATAACTCCAACTTCTTCTTCTTCTTCTATTATTTTTTTTATTATAGTCAAATAAATAAATATATATAAAGATTTAGGAATTTCATGGCTTCCATGTGTTCCCGTGGCTTGAAGCCCTTGTTCCATCAACGAAGCAAGACATTTACTTTTGAGGTAAGATTCTGACTTTTTCTCTTATTCTTATCTATCCTTTTTACTATGAGACTATTATGACCCATAATAATTCGTTAACATTACTTCTGATCGCTTTCTACATTGTGCTCAAGATTTTGGATCTGAATCTTGCTAAAGAATACCTCACCATAAGTTCTTCTCTTTTTAAAACATAGAGGTGTCTTCTTTAAACCATGGAAGCTACCAAAAATTCATCATTATTTAACTTACTTCCAGGGATAATTATGTTCTATAGTATTGCCTGTCTTATTTTCTTTCACATGAATTAACGTGTACTATACTTAGTGGACTCTTAATTGATGGTTCTTTATAGGTTAAAGAAGTTTGAGACAAGATGTTGTTTTTAGTTCATTTTGGAAATTGCTATGGGTATTTACTATGGGTAGAGGCCACTGTGTCGGCCCCTTCTAGGTTCCCTTCTTCTTTTTGTCTATCTCCAATTCTCTCTACTTGCTTTACATAATGTGGATTCCAACCCTTTATATAGCTGAAGCCCTCCACCATGTCTGACTAGATTTCTCAGTTTAATGCATTGACAGCCTGGAATATTCCTTAATTAATGTAATAAATTATTCATGGATTTTTTTTCTGGGATGCAGAAACATTGCATACTTGAACTCTTGAGATCCAAGGTTTGCATTCATTTGATAATTCCCACAATATGGGCTAAGATCTATGTCAAAAGAGAGTTGCAAAGGGAATGGGTCGATGAGAACTTGATGGATATGTTAAATTATACATTCCTCTGCGTTCAGATAAAGCCCTGACATTAAACCCCATCAAATTGATCTCTTGCAAAGTATTGTCCAACTTACTGAAGGGAAAATTGTGCAGGTTTTGACCTCATCATCCACCTTTATGTGACTGTGTTATTCTTATACCTTTTTTGGTGTAATGGATGCTTGGGTAGATGTGTAGTTCGTATGCTATGTCTTTAAATTTAAAATATGGTAAATCTTTTCTTCATGGACTGTTAAATTTAATTTCTCTTTCTTATAATGAGGATACATTACCCCCAGAGCACCTTGAATCACCTTGAAGGCCCATCATTTGGGTTTAGGCCAACACATTAAACAAGCAAAATATATACAATGAGGAAATATCAATATCAGGTTCAGCCCTGCTGAAGAGGAAATTATTATTGATTTCCTACACCCATCCCCCTCCCACTAGATTATAAATTTTTAAGACCAATAGTTTTTCCCAGTCACGTATTTAAGTTGTTAGCAAAATATTCTATTTGCCGGTTAATGGGAACCCTCAAGGCGTCCTTTGTGACCCATCCTCTGCAAGGTTTTGCTAATGACAGATGCCTTTGGGGGCCAAGGCCCCTTTTACTAGTTGGCAAATAGACAACAGGTGCATGCATTGCTTCTAGCCCAAACTTTGACTTAAATGTATTCAGTCATAATCCAATGCACAGTAGCTTCGTGCCACTGCATTTCAACCAAGCGCGCTGACTAATTATGCAAATCAACGATTCCTCTTATATTAGGCTGAATTAGTATTGCGACACAATCATCAAGAGGGTACGATTAAACTAACCTGTTTGATGATGGTCTAAACCCAGCTCATATTTCCTATTGGTAGGTGAACAATCCAGCACTTGTTGAATTCTACTTCATAATGACAAGAAGAGCCAACAGCGAATGATCAAAATGCAATGTTACTATGAATGATTGGCTACCAGGAGACAATTATCCTTATGGAAACTTTTCTGACACCTCTAGCTTCAAATTCTAAAGGACTAAGGGATCGATAGGCCACGCTTTCATGCATGGTTCATATTCATACTAGGAATCAGAATCAAATAGCTTTTAACCTTTTGTTCACCACAAGATTTCTATTCTTGTTGAGCTCATTTTAGGACACCCTCATTTTCTTTTAATAGATGTGCCACCCCAGCCAAACTCTCCACTTGATAATGCCTTCCACTTGACAATGCCTTCCACCCGAATTAGCTTGCATGATGTCCTGCATCCGATCTACGGAATAAGTAAAATAACGTTAATTTGGATTTGGAAAAATACAAAGAGATGATTGAGGAGAACCATAAAGATATGTCACACAAGATAATAGCCACTTCATCCTCAGGGAATTCAAGGAAATAGTATATGCCAGAAACAATACCTTTTTACCACTAAAAAACCAGAGGTTCTTACATCAAAGTGGTCTATATGCTACTTACTACTTAATAGATTAAGTTAAATTGGTCCTAATAATTAGAAACAATATTAAATTCCAAAATCAGTCCACTAAAACTAACTATCCTAAAGTCATATGTAGAATAGGCTTCAAAGCCTTCAGCTCCTTCTAATACTTGCGAATTTCTTCCCTCGTCCCGTTGATTCTTTCTAAAGTCGGCCTTGTAAATGGACCATCAAGCCAGTCAAAGTAGTTGCAGACCAAGCTTCCTGAAGGAGACACACCCAAACAACATTAATTACAAGAACCAAATCATCACAATCAGAAAGCATTAGGTAGAATAATCATTATTTCAATCACAAACAATGAGAACAGTTATCATTAATCTGGTCAGAAGCATATATGGCACCAAATGTAATTTATAAAGCCTTCTCCAAATCACAATTGACAATAAATCCAAATAGAAATATCTTCGAAATCATTTTAAGCAAATCAATTTATCATAGGAAGAATAGGCTTATTGGTTTAATAAGATCGTGGCAAACTTTGCTTAGATTGCTCGACTGTGAACAACCATGCTCAGGTTCGGACAGCCTTAACACAAAAGGCAAATCAAAATGGCTGGAGACCGATATAAGAAAAATAGGAAAGGTAGAAGAGAGCAACCTACGTCCAGAAAAGGAAACCACAGATAGCAACTCACTTGCTACAAAATCCCTTCACCCTTGACTGCTAGGTTAATCTACTTCTTGCGTCTTCTCACGTTCTCTCCATGTCATGTTGTGCTGATGAACTTCACTTGCATCGATCGTAGAGAACCCTCTCACCTTCATCCCCATCGGCGACCTCTTCCCTTCTTTGAGGTCTTAGATTAGGCTTAAACCCAAAAGTGCATTGATCTTCAGGTGGCCAGTGGGAGGTCATTTACTTTTTTTTTTCAAATCCCCAACTTTTTAAAATGTGATATGGGATCCAATTAAGCTAATTTAACGTTGTTAGTCAAACATAATTAGTTTAAGAAACTTCAAATGCTTGATAATGACTATTGTTCATAAAATTTATAATAAATTGTACCATTAATTCATCATAAATATAAAGCCAAGTTACCATTACTGCCATCACACAACTAAGTTACTATTATGACCATCATACCCAATTCCTTCGTTAGCACTTTGCATCTCCCAAACATGTACGGATCCTTTGACAATTCTACTTTCCTTGACGAAGATTTCATCTCAAGCGATGAAAGCACAACCAACAACAATATTCTCTGGCAACCAAGTCAGCCCCAAGGAGGACCAACTCTCAGGTTGGTGGAGATGTCCATCGATATCCCGCTGGCCAGCAAGCTAAGTATGTAATGCACTGGCACTTCTGGTTCTATTGCAACAATAAAGTCTCCCTCACCATATCAAATGGCTATGGGGTGCTTTTCGATATCATCCCCTTTTGGCAAGAGAGCCCATCTCTAGACTCTTCTTGATATAGTCACTTTTCAGCACTATTACCATCAGCCCTTTGGAGAGTTGTTTTATGTTTCCAATTATATATACTAGAAGGGCCCTATGATATATTAAAAACTCATATGGTGGGAGGAACGGTTTCGGCCACCGTGCATATGGTGGCGATGATCACAGTGTTTAAAGACGTATAGAAGATACACCTTCCAGCAACAATTTATTGCCACATATGATGAATGTTCAATTGGGTGAAAGTTCTAAGTCTGATAGCACACGACATTTGAACATTCCTACACAATTAGAAAATGAAACATATAAAGATGAAAATCTAGTGAACTCAGGTTATGGTGAAAGTTATAAGTCACAATAAGAAAATCAAATAGATGAAGAAGACAATCTCATGAACTCATTTTACAATGAAAGTTATAAGTCACAATTAGACACTACAAAAAAACTGTGATTTAGTAGCAGTTAGAAAGGTGTATTCCTAGCGGTTCCAATCGTTACAAACAACATTAGGAACCGCTACTAAATCCACTGTTGCAAGTGGTTTTATAACGGTTATTTTTAACCGTTACTCAAGCGCCAAAACCGCTACTATATTTGTAGCAGTGTATTACACCCGCTACAACATTCTCAAGAGTAAATATTGTTTTCTGGCAACCTTGTAGTGGTTATATAACTACTACAAATGTCAAAAAATAAAATTTGGAAGGTAACCACTACAAGTGTCAAAAAATAAAATTTGGAAGGCGGGAAATGAAAAATAAAAACTTGGCTCATTTTGTGTAGCGGTTTACTAACATCTACTAATATGAATTTTAAAAATGACGCCAATAATTAGTAGTGGTTCTATAACCGCTACTAATTTCATTGAAATTCAAATTTTGTGCAAAAAATTTATTTTCTGTTTTAAAATGGCGCCTTTATTAGTAGCGGGTATATAACTGCTACAAATTTTTGTAAAATTTTAAAAAAATATATAATTATTTGTTTCCATTTTTTTGATATTAAATTAAATAGTTTATTATTTTAGTAGTTTTGCTAATTTAATTAGCTTATTATTCAATAGTTTAACTCATTTATAATTTAAAAAGAATGATTTAATTAAGTTGGATAAGTATAAAGATTGTATTGATAATATTATTGAGAATACATAGGTAACAAGGAACTATTATGTTGTCTGCTACAATGTAATTATGATTATGTAAAGAAGGAAACAAAAAGAAAATGTTCTTAAATATCTGCAAAAAAATAGTAAGAATAAATATTATATGAAGGGAAAAAGTATTGAAATAAAAATTTTAAAAACTCGTTACCATATTTGATTACCTTGTTCAGCTCCTCGGCTCATAGAAAAAAATTTGTAAATGAGAGAAAATGAAAGAGAGGTAAGGTGGAAAGAAATGGGGGAGTGTTTGAAATGAGATGTGGTAGGGGTATTTATAGGGATCTGCGTAGCACTTGTAGCAGTTAGTGTAACATGTTTTGTAGTGGTTTGTTTTAGTAGCGGTTGTTTTACGTTTTTGTAGTGGTTTTAGAACCGCTACAAATATTTTATTTATTTTTTAAAAATATTTTTTAAGACAAAAATATTATTTGTTTGAACATTTATCCTTGCCATCCCTATAGAAATTGTGTAGAAAATTGTTAGTGATGTATTATTTTGTTAAAAAAATTTAATTTAAATGATGTGAACTTAAAAAAATGCACCGAAGTAGAGGTAAATTGTCATCGCCTTCAGGAAAAAAGTTTTCAAAATTGGCGGGCTAAAATGGCTCACTCTCGTATGTTATCGCCATCACCCATGTCGTAAAGGTCTTGTGGCTTTAAATGAATGACTATGTGCTAATCCCTATGCCTCTCGTCCTCGACATAATAAACCTGGTGTGCCTCTGAGGCAAGAATATACGACTCATTATCTTAAGAAATACCAGTATGAATTGGCCATGAGAAATTGATTGATGTGATGCTTAAGTCATCAGTTATCAGTGCCCAGGAAGTAGTGGTATTTGCCCACAAACAATTGAACAGCGTCATGATGAAACCTGTAACCCCCTTCACGCTTAAGGCCGAGATTTAGTTCTTAAACTCATGATTAAGTTGTAATTAGAGACCATAATGAAATTGGGACTTAATAAGATACTCATTTGCCCAATATACGGATTTTCGGATTTGCAAAAACTTTTTCAAACATATTCATGACGGTCTCATATTCACATTTCAATACGAAATAATAATGGCCTGAGCAGGTAGATTCCATTTACAAATATCAGAGTGCAAAATATATATTCCCGACTTACTCGGGTTCCATTCAAAAAAAAAAAAAGGGATTTACACAAGGCACGAAGCCTACAATTCATACCCTTTTTCTTGGGGATTACACAAAGTCTACAATATACAATTCCAAAATATACAATGATAACCATCCACTCCAAAAGATATTCCTAAACAGGAGCTCTAACTACTCTTCGTCGCCCGCTTGCCTTTTGATCCTTCAGCCCTGTCTAAAAGGGTTAAATTTGGGAGAGTGAGATTCTAAAGAATCCCCGTAGTAACAAGTCAATCATATAATGTACAATAATAATGCATGTAATCAAATCACTATCCACACAAGCAACTACAACGACAGTTACAACGGCAATGGTTAGTATGACACATGTCATCCCTGACGATTGCTCACGCTGAATTGCTCACGTTGTATTGCATCACAACAATCAACACAGTATAATTCACCACAGCTGGGATCCATATAAAGCATATAATAATCGCAAGCCACATAGGCAAGATACACACACGCAGCCCACGGCTGGTTTCACAAACGCCGCCCCCACGGGTCGGATTCACAAAGATCCGTGTCGATTACGACGGCAGTCCAACGGCCGACCTAGAGATGACCACTGTCACTCTCTATACGGCTCACGCTGACCTGCTCACGCCGTAATGGACCATGGCACACAATTTACAAGTTCAATGATAAGATATGCATACCGAAACATCATACAAGATATGAGAGAAAAGTCACTACCTGAGTTCTTCCGGGAGTGTCCTAGCGCCGGTCTCTCCCGAGGAAGGCAGATATCAAATCCTATTTTCACAATTAGGGACGAAGAGTTATTCTCTATTCCAAGACTTAATTCACTTTATAATGCTTAATTGGTTATCATTATTGCTCTTTTAGAGTCACTAAATACTCCTAACAAAACTCCTAAAGGGTAGGAAGAACTATCCCAAAGACCCCTTTTGGAAGCACCAAAACTGAGATTTTACACTGTTTCACTCGAGCACAGATGACCATGCTCGAGTACAAGTACGGACATCACTCGAGCACAAATGCTCTCACTCGAGCATTGGTACGGACAGCACTCGAGCACAAGAGAAAGTGAGACTGCGAGTGAGCACCCGAGAGCATAAAGAAACTTTCAGGAACTGGCTCACTCGAGCACAAAATCCTCACTCGAGCACAAGGCCAAATGCCTCACTCGAGCACCCGCGAGAGAAGTCCAGGAAGTGAGGACCCGAGGGCACACAACGCTCTCCAAGACCATGATCACTCGAGCACAACCACATGCACTCGAGCACACACCTCACACCCGCGAGTGAGAAGGCACACTCGCGCACCTTACTCGCGAGTGACAACCCGAGAGCACCACCCCCCACCTGAGGCACAAGCTCACTCGAGCAGACACCCAGTGCTCGAGTGAGAAGGCTATGCTCGCGAGTGTCAGAGCACACTCTTGGCCTCCACCCGCAAGTGAAGACCCGAAGCAACCCTTCACTCTGAACTCCCACTATCACTCGAGCAGACCATGCTCACTCGAGCATGTTCTTCGCTCACTCGAGCACAAATCGATGTGCTCGAGCATTGCTCATAAAAACCCAGACAAACTCGAAGCACAAAAGGGAAAAACCACACAGCACTCGAGCAGAGTTCATCCCTGCTCGGGTGACATTCATCCCTCACTCGAGTAGACCCATCTCTGCTCGGGTGATGCTCATCCTTCACTCGAGCATACCCAACCCTGCTCGAGTGAATCCATCAGATAGCAGAAACGCAGAAACAGAGGCACTCTCCTTAACCTTTGCCCAATTGATTCTTATGGATACACAACTTAACCCAAAGCCATTCCCACACAAAAACACCCAATAAACTCAATGGAATCAACAGAATCCTCAAAATCTTACTCCATTATCATGATTTGGGTTTTGGGGCAACAATTTCAATAATACACCAATCTTAACCAAACTTCACATTTCAATTACCAATCAATCTATCTATCCTAAACTCATTCCAAACATCATTCTCAAGCCAAAAACATACCAAATGTACAGTGGCATCCAATTTTCGGATTCAAGCCAAAATTTCCAGAATTTATAAACTACTTCAAATGGTATGAAACTTAGATAGATAGATTAGTTTCACTCACCTTATCAACTTCTCCAAAGAGAGTTCTTGATTCGCCAACAATCAGATTTTTGTGTGGCACAAATCAACACCAAATGGCTACACTACACACACCAAACTGAAGCCCATGATTCAAGGATCAACATTTAAGAAGGGAACTTGAGCAATGGAAATCATTTACTTACCCAAAATCCAAGCTTTTCCTTCTTCCTTTCTTCCTCTTCAATGGCCGAAAGAGAGAGATGAGATGGAGAGATGGAGTGAGAGAGGAGAGGAAAAAGTTAACTTTTGTCCTCATGTGGCCTCATCCAATGGCCTCCACACTGCCACATGTCAACATCTAAATCATTCCCATAATAAGCTCACCCAAGCTAAGCACGCTGGATCCCGACCCACGATCAAGGAATCACCACCCTTGATCTTGAATACCATACATATGCAATAATATTTCCAATTTCCACTAATTATGACATAAATTAATATTGTCATAAAATACATAATAATCCCAAATAAACCCATAATTATCCATAATAATCATGATTATCCCTTAATCAAAAATTGGGATATTACAAAACCACCTTGGTAATTAAGTTCGACGATATTAAGAAGCTTTCCATAGTAAGGGATGCCTCTGAACTGCATGTTGACATCACTGCTGCTCACATAACTCCTTGTCCTAAAGGTGCCATAAACACCTAAATTTTGAGTTTGCAATCCTTGATCCCGTGAAACCGTGCAAAACTTGAAACTATTGACATTGTACGCTGTAAACCTTTTTGCATGGTTAAGAGGGCCGATTGCGACAATTCTGAAATTTGGTGAGTGTGGGTTGTGGTCATTTAGTATTCTATGTGTAAACTAGCTTGGGAATTCTTTGTGGACCTTTTTGTCAACTTCAAAGGATATTTGTCTATGAATCCTGAGTTGACGCTTAACATGACTTCTGAATTCCTTGCAATTAATCATGGGAAGACGATCGTGAAAGGAAAGTAGAAAATATACCCCTGCTCATCTGCACAATTTACCACATACATTAGATAAATTGAAATTCAAATTTAACATTTCAAATTTAAATATTTAATTTATTAAATAAAAAAATATTTTTACTTTCCACCTGCACCTTAAACCCAGTAGACTGCGAATACGACCGTTGTGGGATGTTCTGGTCCCACGCGTCCTCTGTATCCAGGAATTGCTCCATGTCTGCGATTGGAATTGGGATCTCAAAATCCTCGTTTGCCTCGTAGTCGCCGACACTAAGCTCTTCCTCTCCCAGATGAGGCACCTCTGGTGTGGTCGCCTCTTGTGGGACCGTCTGCGGTGGCTGTGGTATGGTCAACTCTTGTGGGTGCTATGGGGAGATGGGCTGAAATGGCGTGGTCGTCCTCCCTCCGCGCTGCCTCCTTCCTCTGCTGCTACTACCCCTCAGAATTGGTCTGGGCACCTCGGGCACCTTCCTCTTGTCCATCCCTGAAGCTATAATATAAATTGCAAAAATTCAAAAAAAAAAAAACCAATTAGTCATGTTTTTAATGTAAAAATATAATAAGAATAAAAAGTATAAACAAAAAATATATATTTTTCGTACCTCAAGTGAGATGAATGAGAAATGCTATAGCGAAAACTCTCAGGCAGTCCCTAAACACTCAGATATGAAGGAAAACTCTTAGAGAAATTTCAGAAAACAAAATGTTCAAAGAAAATAATGAAGGGAGTGGTGGCTATTTATACATCCGGATTTTGCAGCGGTTATGGAAAAAACCGCTACATAAACTGCTACTAAATAGCTAAATTTTGTAGCGGTTATACAATGACCACTACAAATGACCTTTGAAGTTTTGTAGTGGTTACCATAAATGAACAATATGATGACCTTTAAAATTCTATAGTGCTTACCATAACTAAACCGTTACAAATGTGATGACCTTTGAAGTTCTGTAGCAGTTATAAAATGAGAACTGCTACAAATAGGTGTCGTTTGGAATTTCATAATGGTTTACTTCATACTAACCACTACAACCAAACCAACACTATTGTAGCGGCTAGATGGCACCACATTTTGTAGCGGTTTTTTTTGGTTGTAAGCGCTACAACATAACCGCGAGAAATTAAGGCTAGAATCTTGCGCCATATTTGTAGCGGTTGTATCCTTTTAACCGTTACAAATTACATTGCCAATCACTCACGCCACTTGTCGTGTGGTTTACCGCTACAAGTTTGCAGCGGTTTACATAATAACCGCTACAAATATTAATATTTGTAGTGGTTAAATTTAACCACTACAAATTTACAGCTACAAAATGTCCATTTTTTTTTTGTGGTGAGAAAATGAAACAGATGAAGAAGACAACTTGATGAACTTAGTTTACGATAAAAGATATAAATCTGTTTCTCCATAGCATCCGAACATTCCTACGTACACAATCGAAAATGAAATAGATGAAGAAGATAATCTAACAAACTCAGTTTACGATGAAACATTTACCATGTTGATAGGATGGGCAATGACAACAGAGATGGTGGTGATGTGCAACACCATAATTCCTGCTACACGTAAACTAAGCTAATTTTTCAAAACTTTTTTAATTGAATAATGACCTCGTTAGAAAAGATCGACTTGTCCTTGCACAACTATCGAGGTTATAAAAATTTTGTGACGTCACTTTAGATATTAACTTTGATAGAAGAGGATAGATGTTCATGGAATATATCATCGTTGATTTAAAAGACTTGTAAAAAATACATGCAGCAGAAAAAATTAGGCAAACATCCTATATAGTTATCACAATCAAGGAGCTCCACTCTGGCCTCAGGCCCACAGAAGTACCAAGAATATTAGTCAAGAACTAAATCATTAAATCTAGTCTCTTAATGAATTCTCAAATCCAAAAGGATATAAACACCCTAGGCCTTTGGCCGTCTACTATGAAATCTCAAATAATAACTCAAAAGTTCATGAACGAATCCTAGGCCTCTGGCCTTCAACTATAGAAACAAAATAAATATCAAGAAAAGTAAATGTGTTGCAGCGTAACTTAGAAAGAGTTCTTAAGTGGAAAATAAAGATAAAATAAGCGTAAACCACAGACTACTCATCTCAATAGCCTCAAGCATTTGGCGCCTTCTCTAGATAAAATAAGCACGAAACACAGGAACCATGGCTTGGTGAAGACGAGATGAATTGTTACCAGAGAGGGAGTATATAAGTATTATAAAACCTGAAAATATGAGGGTAATTTTATTATTTTACTAAGGGTTAAAGGGCTTAAATGCGCTATGGGTTTTCGTGTATGTGCATTGGGCACTTGAAGTTTTTGAGGGGGTAAATGTGCCTTATAAGTTTAAAAAAGTGGCAATTTTGCCCCTCCATTAACCAGCCCTAATGGTCAACATTTTTTGGCAAAATATGAAAAGGTGACATACCTACGTGTCATTTACCTCACCCCTTTTTTCGTCCTCATCAATGATCAGATTTTTAAGCCCTTTAACCCTTTTACTAAAGTTAATTATTTAAGAAATTAAAATTTCTCTCTCATTTCCCCTTTTAAAAAAACCCTAATTTTGGAGGGGAGACTAGAAAGGGGATAGGATGTGAGAGAACCCCCTCCCATCCTTAAAATTATTAACCAAATAAGGGGAACGGGGCAATTCCCTTCCCTTCCTTAAAAAATTTTCAAGCCAAATGAGGGGAGGGATGCAATTCTCCCCTACGCCCCACCCCTCCAAAAATCCAGCACCAAATACAATGTCAAGGTCATACCAGTTATACACATCGTAGGCATTGAGAGTATTGCTTTGTTTAAAAAAAAAATATTTATTTTATAGCATATATACATCTTCAGTTTTTTTTTGAAGTCGATTTTAGCACCTATATTATAAATTTTCATGAATGATGGGTATCTCGGTACTTGTATATAAGAGTTTGTTTTAATAATTTATAAGAGTTTTTTTTTCCCCAACAGCTGGCAGAGTATATAAGAAAATAATTTCGGATACGCTTACTTTTTAAAAATCCGAAGTTTGAAATGCTTGACGACTTATTAGGAGTGTATCTCCTTATTTCCTCTGGATGGGGCGTACTAGTTACTATACTCTAATTAAAGAAAGACAAATAATCTAAAAAGCATCTTGAATTAAAGAAAGCAGTGAAAACACCATAAAAATTTACGGAAGAAAAAAGAATGAGAAAAACGCCGCATATCAATTTATCATGAAATAATTAATGGTTGATCTAACCAACTCGTTAGGCCAATATATATCTTTGGGCTGATAATTATTTATAGATAGTGTCTTAATTTAAAATCGATGTATAAGAGAACGTGGATTAATTTTCCTTTTTTTAAAAAAAGAATTAAATGTGTAACTTTCCATTCAACACCATTTGATGACGAACCGTTGCTTAATATTAGTTAATGGAGGAAGGATCCTTAATTGAGGGAATAGATCCAAAATCCTAAAAATTAAGGTTCAAACTACATGCAAAAGAACTTCTTGGTATATTTACAAAAATAATATTCAAATACACTCGCACAAAATACGTAATGAAGTGGTTTTCAATCTCCATTTCCTTTAATTTATTAAAAGGATACAAAGAAGGAGCATAAACATTCATCAACATCAAGGTAAGTTAGTACCCCCTTTAATTTTAACAAGAGTGGCAACAAAATTTACAGCTAGAGATGCTGAGTGTCTCTTAATCTCTAAATTCTGAGTCTCTCCACTACTAACATTGTAAGACTTAATCTCAAAACCAGAAGTTTTCAACAAAAGCTCATTACCCTTCCAAAATACCATCGGTTTAGGATCTTCTAACAGACCATTTGGTGGTATCATGCAAGGTCATTAAGGCTTTAAACTACACTACTTTACCATGAAAAGTGACATATATAACCATCCATTCCCCCTGTATAAGTACATTTGGATTAAGTCCCTACCTTATTACTAACTTTTTAAACCATAAAATTTAATTTGTGTCTTCATAAAAGCTCATTAGTGAAGCCCAAATTGGTTATTGGAAGAACACAATTTTTGGGTCCAATATATATAGTGATGTTCGTTCTAACACAAAGAAAAGGGAAGAATGCCCAATTTAATTACACAAATGTAAGGGCAAATTTTGACCATAAAGCAAGAAGTAATATATTTTTACCTTTCCTTGATGCATATTTCGTGCAAATAGGGAAGCAAGAAGGGAAATATATATACTTGGTCCAAATTAAAAGTAAGAAGGAAGCAATATTGGTGAAGTAAAATAAGTTGAAAAGTAAAAAATTTACCATGTGGTAAATTAGCATTAAAATAACTTTTGATAAGGACACTATTGGAAAAATCACTTTTAAGACCGGTTAAAAAAGACATTTTAGACCAGTTCTGGATCCGGTCTTGATATAGTCGGTCTAAAAAGTTTGCTACTTTTTAGACCGGTTATGGAACCGGTCTTAAAATAACATTTTAAGACCGGTTATTATAAAACTGGTCTAAAAATAAATATGTTTAGACAGGTTATCAGAGGAACCGGTCTAAAAGGTTAAAATTTTAGACCGGTTTTTCATAAAACCGGTCTAGAAATTTGACTTTTTAGACCGGTTTTATCCAAAACCGGTCTTAAATGTACTTTTCAGACCGGTTTTGGAGAGAACCGGTCTTAAAAGTTGAATTTTTTTAAAAGAAAATTCCTTTAAAGATATACCCAGCAAGTCATTTCCCCTATTAAAATATTTCACTCAGCAAGCAGCAGCCAGTTCAACGACATTCAAATAAATCTTCTCTTATATATTATATAACTAATATCTTAATGACATGTGAGAGACTTAAAACTCATTGGAACACATTAAAATTCAACTCCCTTGTGCTTAAATAGTGCTGGCCGAAACAGAAGCAAGGAAAACAACCATGAATAATAAACTCACAATCATAGATAGAATCATAATGCAAGGAAATCATACAACTATGACAATGCTGTTTTAACCAAGTTCCTTATCTTTTCACTTACATACATACATCAAAGATTAAATTACATTAATGACAATTCTGTTATTCATTAGGGCCAAAATACTTTATACACACTCTTCTCAGGCTGATGATTACTAGCTGGCTTGGCTTCGGAGAATCTACACTAAGACGTACACCTCATATCCTTCATTTTCCTATGACGACAACAAAAAAAGTAGTTATATATATACACCAATAACAATATACATAATTCAAATATAGTTCATGATAATTATTTTAGCTAACTAACCTTCAATGTAGTTTTATAAAGGGATATCCTCCCATATCCCTTTATGATGATCGTTTCTTGTGCCGTGTTCATTGTCTGCTTCATCTTCTTCGTTCAATTCTGGTAAACCCCTAGAAAAAGAAGGAGTCTCAAGCAGATCATTCATTGAATGACTTTCCTGATTAATATCAATGACCATTTTTCCTTGGAGAGCTACAGACCACATTTTGTTTGCCTGATCAGTAACATAGAACACTTGTTTCGCTTGATATGCCATAATAAAAGGTTCATCTCTAAAACTTCTACTATTCAAATCAACCAATGTAAATTCCAATTGATCAATCATCACACCATTGTTGACATCAACCCACTTGCATTTGAAAACGGGAAGTTTAACTTTAACATAACAACCACCCAAATCTCTTCAATCACCCCATAATAAGGTATTGCTGCCAATTTAGGATTCTTATCTTTTGAACTAGAGAAGTGCATAGATTCAGCCACTAACATAACCCCACTGTTCTGGACGGTGCTCCTATCATCAAGGGACTTCGTGTAAAACGTATAACCATTGATCACAAATGAAGTCCAACTTATGACATCAGCCTCAGGACCACGTTTTAACCATTTAATTGTATCAGAAACACATTCTTCGCCGTCAACCTTTTGTTTGAACCAATGTGCAAAAGTTTTATTATGCTCCCTAATTAACCTTTGTTCAGTCATTTGACTATTTCCTTTCCGTACAATTTCTTTATGAGCATTAATGTAATTTTGAACTTCATCAACATTATTCAAGATGTACAAGTGGACTTATTGCAATTTATCATGATCTATACTCTTTATTGAAGCCCCCCGTCTACCGCCTTCTTCGTCATGACATTCAGGAAGTCCAATATGTCCTACATTTGACAAGTAATCTTGACAAAACTCCATGGCTTCTTCAGAAACATATTTCTGAATAATAGATGCTTCAGGCCGATTAGGGTTCTTCACATACCCTTTTAGGATTTTCATAGTTCTTTCAGTTGGGTACATCCATCGTAAATAGATAGTGCCACACAACTTGATCTCCTTGACTAGATGAACAATTAGATGTACCATGATGTCAAAAAAAGAAGGAAGAAAAAGCTTATCAAGCTGGCACAAGATTAGATATCCTTCATTTTCCAGTTCATCCAATTTTTCTGTCTCAATGACTTTACTACAAATAGCATTGAAGAAGAAACAAAGTCTAGTCAAAATATGTTGAAAATCATATTCGGTAATGCCTCGAATAGCTACTGGGAGCAGTTGTTGCATTAAGACATGACAATCATGAGACTTTAGCCCTACTAACTTCAAGTCTTTCATCGACACAAGCTTCATAACATTTGAAGAATACCCTGAAGGAACTTTAATGCCATGTAAACACTGACAAAAGCTTCTTTTCTCATCCTTAAATAAAGTATGAGCAGCTGGAGGACAAAAAGTTCTCTTACCATATGGCTTTAGATGCAAGTCTTCTCATATCCCCATTTCTTGCAAATCTAATCTTGCCTTCATGCCATCCTTAGAACTACCTTGTATGTTAAGCAGTGTCCCAACAATACTATCACAAACATTTTTCTCCACATGCATGAAATCAATACAGTGTCTTACATCAAGCTTCGGCCAATATGGAAGATTGAAGAAGACATACCTCTTTTTCCATTTACTTTTCTCATTAATTTTCTTTGTAGTCTTACCAAAGATAACATTCATATTTTTCACCTTTTCATAAACTGGCTCCCCAGTCAATGACTTCGGAGCATCTTCAAACTCTTGTCCACCAAAAAAAGCTTTCTTTAATCTGCAATACGGGTGGCCTTGTCTAAGAATTCTCCTATAGCCAAGATAAACTGTCTTTCTTCCATGTTGAAGTTGATGGTAGCATGTTCCTTCTTCACAAATCGGACATGTTTATGGCCTTTAACACTATAGCCTGACAAGTTTCCATATGCAGAGAAGTCATTTATAATACAAAAGATCATGGCTCGCATTTTAAAAACCTCCTTTTTGTTTGCGTCAAAAACATCAACACCTTCGTCCCACAACTCTTTCAAGTCTTCTATCAAGGGCTTCAGGTAAACATCTATATCATTTCCGGGTTGTTTTGATACCGAAATCAACATAGGTAACATGATGTACTTTTGTTTCACGTATAACAGAGGAGATAAGTTGTAAATTACCAAAAGAACAAGCCATGAACTATGTATACTGTTCAGGCTACCAAAAGGATTCATGCCATCCATGCTAAGCCCAAGCCTAAGGTTCCTAGGCTTTTCATCGAAGGCAGGAAATAATTGATTGATTTTCTTCCATTGAGAAGAATCAGTCTGATGTCAAATTTCCATTGGATATCCTCTCATCCACATGCCATCTCAAATTTCTTACATCGTTTTCATTAGCAAACAAGCACTTGAACCTTGGTATGATTGGAAGGTACCATAATACTTTTGCAGGAGCGTTATTTGATTTGTACCTCGGGGTTTCACATATTAGACACTGTTGTTCCTCTTCATGCTCTTTTCTATACCATATACAATCATTAGGGCATGCATGGATCTTTTTATACTTCATCCCTAGTGGACATAATATTATCTTAGCATCATAGTATTGAGAAGGCAACATATTATCATATGGAAGCATGTCCTTAAAAGCCTCAAGCGTTTCTAAAAAACTCTTGTCGCTCCATCCATGCCGTGCTTTCAAGCTTACCAATTTCAATATTGCTTTCAACAATTGGTACTTTTTACACCCTGGGTACAACATTGTCTCAGCATCACTACACATATTACCATATGCATGTGATTGCTCAAAAGTCTCTTCTCCTACATCACAAATAATATCCTTTATTCGTTCATCCGTATCCGTGTCATTATCAACAAAGTTCACTCCCCTTGTTGAGATGAACTTGGCATTTCTAATTCTTCACTATGCCATACCCACATTGTATAACTCTTACAGAATCCTTCACAAATTAAATGTGTATATATATCTGCAGTACTTAGTCGCTTCTCATTCAAACATACTACACAAGGGCAATAAAACTTTCCACTACCATCATCGGCATTTCTACTAGTGAAGTCTAAAAAACCCCTCACCCCATTATCATATTCAACACTTGTTCATTTAGCGTTTATCCAACTATGATCCATATATATCTCAACACTTCTAGCAGCCTATATCCAACAACAAAAGGATAGACAAAAAACAACAACAATAGAGTTTTAGATATTTCAACTCAATTAACAGGCACCATTTGAAACAGTATTGTTTTAACAAACCAATAACACTGACAATAATCAAACAACCGTACTAAACTAAAACAGAACATAGAGTGGTGTTAATCCAAGCCAAATATCACAGGGATATAATTAAAAGTCAAAGCATATATCTAACAAGAATGTGTGGATTTAATTTTTCCCATATTACATTTAAATGCTCAAAGCAACAGCAAGAACTATTTTTTCATTGAACATTATTAATTATAAAACAATGAACAACTAAATAACAGATCAAACACTAACCTGAATGAAGACCAAGGAGTAAGCTTCAACCCTTAGTCATGGTGGCGTCGACTGAGGTTAAAATAAAGTCCTCAAATTCACGGCACTGACAAAGGGAAGTCAAGCCATAGGAGAATGGTCACTGCAGAGATTAGAGATGGCGGCGGAGAAGACTGATGATAATCAAAGAACAATGATGACAAACACAGCAATGACAGCAATAATGACGGAGGAGAGTTGAGCAAATGAGGGACAGGATGCCATGGACAAGTTCAAAACAGGCATGGACAAAGCTCACAGAAAAATGGCAAAGAGAGAAGAAAGGGTTCACAGAACACGCAATCTGGGCGCGGGAGGAAAAATAAGGATGAAAAATCTTACCTTTAAGACTGGTTTTTTATTAAAAACTGATCTTAAAAGAGGGAAATTTCACATTTAAGACCGGTTTGTTCAAAAACTGGTCTTAAATTTAACACATTTAAGACCGGTTCTGGTAAAAACCGATCTTAAATGTAACATGTTTAAGATCGGTTTTTACCACAACCGGTCTTAAAATGTTATCACATTTTGAATTTAAAATGTGTTAACATTTAAGACCGGTTTACATATAAACCGGTCTTAAATGTTAAAACATTTTAAATTCATAAAAATTTTAATACTTTAAGACCGGTTTTATTTGTAACCGGTCTAAATAAATTTTTTAAGACCGGTTGTTTTAGGAACCGTTCTAACAAGTTCAATATAATTACAAAACTGACATCACGCAAATTTTTAAGACCTTATCCGCCAAAATCGATCTAAATGTGGTGGTCTAAAAAGGGTTTTTTCCAGTAGCGGGAGGTGGATGGAGATATTTCTAAGACCATTAATCCTCTTCCAAAGGGCCAAAACTTTCGGTCAAACCCTAATTCTGGTTTGAATAGGACATGATGAAGGAATGAGAATTTAATCATTTTGATGTTACCATTGTGTTCTACATGAAAAGTTGTGTGGGAATAGCCCCTGATTATAAATTTTGGGTCATTAGAACACAATTTGTAAAGTTACAATGTTACTACCAGTGTGATTTCCTGCGTGGCAGTCTAGCTGTGTGATGGTTTTGAATAGGAAAATGATGTCCAATGAATGTGAAATTTTCCAAAATAAAAATAGACATATCAAGATTTAATTTGATAGGTCATATAGGCCATTTGGATGCTGTACACTTAGAGTTATATATTTTTGAAATTATCCAAGTAAAACTAGCAAGTTTTTGTGGCAGTGTCTAATAAATGAAAATTCTGGAATGTTGTGATTCCAATTGGTTAAGGGCAATATTTTGCCTTAAACCTAGACTTAATAAGGGTCATATATTCTTTGAAAACACTACAATTGGACTTCTGTAAATAAAGATATGATTTTTTAAAGTTGGTTGAAAATTCTGGCAGATTATCTTTAAAGTGTGAAAATAAAAGGTAATGGCAGCCATGTAATTTCTTTGAACTCTAAGGGTAGAAATAAGTCCTTTAAGATAATTTGACCACTTTAAATCATTGTTTGACTTCGTAAAATGACTCTAATGATATGATTATATATCTAAGGCTATAAGAAGTCATATGGTTATATGTCTATGGTCATGAGGTGACAAAGAAAAAGCATCTCCAATGGTTGGAGAAAAGGTACAAGAGGAAGTGAGGACTCAAGACGAAAGGTAGTATACTTACTTGTATGTATGTGATGTTTATACTGTATATTGATTTGTTGTATTGCTTTGCTTGATTATGTGAAGCATGTATGATTGAATGAAACTTTGTTTTTGCTTTTGCTGTGGCCATAAGTATGTGCAAGAAACATTGAGCATGCAGAATATCATCATGTGAACATGAGCCTATATATGGCAAGCAATTATGCACTAGTATTCATCTTACATGCATTGTTTGTAGTGTTTACTACTAAGATTCGCCTGAATCTCACCTCCCCAACCAACCATACAGATAGGTGAAAACAGAAGGTGTATTGAGAACTGCACAAAAGGAAATCAGTAGTGGAACAAAGATGGGAAGATGTTTGTGTTTCATTATAACGGGTTTAGATACCCTAGTAGCCCTGTGCGACTATATTATTTGTAATTATTATATACAATCCTTATGGGGAATTCCTATAATCAAGCACTTATTATCAGTATCTTTATGCTATTTCTGTGTGCCTACCGAACTACATGCAAACATTGAAAAATAAGGAAATATGGTAAGAACCTTACAGATTAAGTCCCTTAATTAGCCAAGGCAAAACACATAGGGTTTTTAGGGAAAAATTTCTATTTTAATGTCCAATGCACCCATAACAGAATTGATTGATGTTATCCCACACAAAATTTCACTTTAAACCTATTGGAACTACAAGGATAGTTTTGAGAAATTAGTTTTCTTTCCAAAATCTCCTATTTTTGAGAGAAACTTTTTGGGGTAAAACTACAAGGGCTTGGCGCTATGTTCTTTTCTCACTTTTCTCTCGGCTTATTTTCTCCTCTAATCCAAATAGAGGAAAATCTATTTTTTCCATCTATTTTACCCTACTTTTCTCATCCTCTAATTTTCTCTTCACTCAAAGTCCAAACACTCTATGAGGAATTATTATTTGGTTCATGTATTTTCATATTGACTTATGTGACCTTTGGTATAATTTATTCAAGGCCTTCTTTTTGAGTAGTTTCCCTGAATGCTCTGCTAACAATTCAATTCTAGCAAGGCACGTTTCTCTTGGGTCTAAGGCCTCCAATATGCTTCTCTCTAATGTTTCTTGTGATGTCCCAACCTCTTAAAAGTTTTGTTCTTGTTTCTTGTGATTATTGGATTCTATATAAAATGAGTGACATTTTAACATCGTATGGATATAAAATGGGGAAGTTTTGCATGTTTTGTGATTTTTCAAAGAAAAAATGCTCTAAAATTGTGCAACAATTATTTATTTTTTAAAAAATCATGAAAATTTTAAAACTTCACCACCATAAGATATCAAGATGTCATTCATTTTATGTAGAATCTAATTGTCACAAGAAACAAAAACAAAAACCTCATAAAGTTGTGCAAATGTTAGAGGCCCTAGTCCATTTCTCTTACCCTTTTTCGCCCCCTAAACGTTGTTAATATCCTCATCCTCTTCTGTCAAATAAACCAATCTCTTAAAACAAAATAGATCATTTACAAACATAAACATGGCTTCTGTTAAACAACCTTATCTCTTGTTACTACATGTCTTGCTCATTTTCTCCTTCATTGAGATATCCTTCGTTGACAGAATCACCATCTACTGGGGGCAAAACGACAACGAAGTCTCCCTTGCAGATGCCTGCAATACTAGAAACCACCAAATTATTAACATAGGCTTCTTAGTGGTCTTTGGCAATAGCCAAACACCACAACTAAACCTCACCAGCCACTGTGATGACGCTGCAAGCAGCTGCGCCAGCATAAGCAATGACATCAAAACATGTCAATCCTAAGGCATCAAAGTGCTTCTCCCCATTGTTGGTGGTGGCTCTGGAGGCAACTCTCTCAACTCTATTGATGAGGCCAACCAGCTTGCTAACTACCTCTTGAACAACTTCCTCACAGGAACTTCCAGCTCACAGCTACTAGGAAAAATGTCATCGACTCCCACTTCGAGGCCAGTAGCTGACAACACTGGGACAAGCTGGCCGTAGCCCTAAAGGAGCTCAACCAGCAGCTGATCCTCTTTGCAGTGCCATAATTTCCATTCCTAGACTATTGCTTGAGTAAAGCAATCAACACTAGCTTGTTGGACTACGTTTGGGTTCAATTCTAAACAAACCTTTATGCATGTATACAAGTGGAAAGACTAAAAATTTTTTGAGTTCATGGAACCAATGGAACACTATGCAAGCTGTCCAGGTGTTTTTGAGGTTTCGGCAACTCTGGCGGCAACCCTAAGTGGTGGGTTTATTATGGCCGATGTGTTGACTTTTGAGGTTATTCCGGCGACCAAAGGGTCTGCTAAGTACGGTAGAGTCATGGTATAGGACAGGTTCAACGATCTCCAAAGTAAATTTCCATACTCACAGGAATTAATAATATTAAGAGGCAACCCTCCATCATACCAATTTGCATGTTCGAGGAGATATAATTAAGGAGAGTGGATGCCCTGGATTTGATTCTCTCAGGTTTCGCTAAGAGTAATGAATTTTTTTTTTAAAAAAAACAACTATTCAATTTCAAAATTTTTATTGACTACTTCAAATTCTAGTGATATTGAATTGTTCAGGTTATCTTCCTAATTAATAACGCTTATATTTCATTTTTGTTGCCTCCGACAAAGACTCGTTTCTCCTATGTTATCCGTCTAGTTTATAACATAGGATAGTTTTATGAATGGCTTCTATTTTTATATGGGTCTATTTATGAGTTGCTTCTTAGTCAGGCCCATATAAAAATAAAGCCTATTCAACCACTCTGACATTTCACCCACCAAGGTTGTGTCTAGCAGAAAGGATTAGTCCTTCACAATGTTTTGGTTCGCATCCCCATTAGGAGAGGTGCTCATATTTAGTGGGTGAAAGTGCCTTAAATAAGATTGCCTCCAATAGGAGGATACATTTGATTAGAAAAAAACCCCATGGTTCGAGAAAGGGTTAATTGAGGAAGGATCCTTAATTGAGGGAATAGATCCAAAGTCCTAAAAATGAAGCTTCAACCTATATAAAAGAAATAAATAAACAAAGAATGTATTGGTATATTTATTGAAATAATATTCAAACACACTCTCACAAAATACATAATTAAATCTCCAATCTCTAATTCCTTTAGTTTATTAAAACAGTAAAGAGCTGGAGCATTAGCATTCATCATCATCAAGGCCAGTACCCCCTTTAATTTTGACCAGAGTGGCCACAAAATTTGTAGCTAGAGCTGCTGAGTGCCTCTTTATCTCTAAATTCTGAATCTCCCCACTGCCTACTTTGTAAGACTTAATCTCTCCACCAAAAGTTTTCAATAAAAGCTTATTACCCTTCTAAAACACCAACGGTTTAGGATCTTCCAACAAACCATTTAGTGAAATATTGTGCATTTTTCTTTATGAAATAACCTGGTCAGCCTCACTACCAAACCTATTATTATTATTATCTATCATTCATATGTCAATCCACGACAAGTTCAAACCACGAATTTCATAGCAACAATCAAAGTGATTGATTCTCCCCACACAATTAAATTCCTAGGTTTGCTCATATCAACATCTTGATGCAGTGTTGCAGGTCGGAAAACCTCATCTCCCACATTCAGTTCTATGATTAAGGTTGAGGAATAACTGTGTCCTCGTCTTTTAGCCTACCAATAATAAGTTCCTTAAGGGCCTATTTTGTTTGATGGGAGGGGATGGAAGAGGAGGGGATGGAGGGGAGGGGAAGGGAGGGGAGGATAGGAGGTTGCCTTGTTTGGTTTGGTTGGAGGGGAAGGAAGGGGAAAGTTTTTTTTAATGATTCTTTATTTGGTTTAAGAGGGAATGGAATGGGAGATAATATATAATTTATCATTTTACCTTTATATATTTTTATTTATATAAATTAGTTTACACCTCAATATAAATTATATAATTTATTAATTATTAATTATGTGCTCTCAAATTCAGATTTAGAGGGAAGTTAATTGGAAATTTCTGAGGAATAGGGTAGAAACTAGCTACAGTCCCGCACTGGAAAATATCTATTAATTATGGAATTAGATTCAATCAAAACATCTCTAATATCTTAGTGGCAGTAGCATGGCACATGAGTTCAATGCTTGCATCTATAGCTGAACCAGAAGTAGAGGATGAGGAATGCAACTTGAATCTCCTATTCGATGGCAAAATCTAAGCTTTCCTTATTCTTCTTCTTCTTCTTCCTCCTCCTCCTCCTCCTCCTTCTTGCCATTTCATCTATGAAGAATGAACCATTTGTGGGTGTTAACATTGGTACTAACGTTTTGAATTTGGTTTCACCGTCGAACCTCGTCGCCTTTTTGCAACTTCAGAAGATAACCCATGTCTGTCTCTACGATGCTGATTCGAATATCCTCAAAGCCTTAGCCTAAACCAATATTTAGGTCATTGTAGGTGTACCCAAAACCAGCTCCTCACAATCAGATCCTCTAACACCATCGCCTTTTGATATTGAGGACCAAGCCAATGAAAAGACTCGCCTTATTATCGTTCTCATTGGGTGTCACAGCTTGACGACTCAACTGGGGAAGGTTTGAGAGTCAATATCATTTAAGTTAAGTGATTAAAAATAATTTGGCCTTTTTTTAATTACCCTTCCTTTCTTTTTTTATTATTTGTTTTTATTCATTAAATTCTTATTTATTTATTTATTCTTTTTCTCTATCTATCTTGTGATCTTCTTAGCCGATGAGGGTTGGGTAGAACCTAGGGCTACATGTTGGTATGCTCTCCACACACATAGAGCACATATATTATTCTCCTCACACAAATTTTGTGCCTTATACTTGGGTATGTGAATTCCTTAGGTAAGCAGAAGTTTCTAGTGGTCTCCCTGTAGAGATTTTAGAACCCCCTAAGGTTATTATAAAGATTTCATCCTAGCTGTTACTCATTTATATAGGTTGATCCTTATGGGGTTTTCAGAACTCCTTGAAGGTCAATTTCATCAAATGGGGTCTTCATCTGTATGATGGGGCAGTTAGGAGACCTTTATTTGTGAGAATTCGAACCACCTTGAAACTAGGGCACATATTAGTAGAAATTATTAACCTGCCCAATTAATTAGTACTTGCCTTTCTTAGGGTAGATATCCTTAACCTAGAGTTATTCCTAAAATAGGACACTGGAGGGCATTTATTTATTGTTAACAATATTATTTGTCATCCATGTATAATTAAGGAAACCCCTAGGATCAAGCAATTAGTTGTTGCTTCACCTGAGTATGTTTCTAACATCACTCCATATATAGATACATCACTATAATGGTGTATACATTAGATAGCCAACCTTAGTCTAAGGGTTTATAACCCTAATAAGTTTAAGGGTTTATGACCCTAAAGACCATGAGCACATTGCATCTATCATGTTAGAAAGTATCTTAATAAGAGATAACCCTTTTAGGGTTCGTAAGGCGTTATTACATCATTCATAGGCCTTTTAGCTACATTTGATAGCATTTTTAAAACCCTTAGCCATGTAATGGCCTGGGCCTTTCACAGGTTAATGGCCACTTCATTCTCCATATAAGGTAATGGATCTCTTCAGGAGGTGGAGTTCTTTTTCTTAATGTCCATCACCCATATCAAAACTTGAAGTATATGTCATCACTTTTTTATGTCCCATGAGGCATCCTTACATCATTCATTGACATTTAGCTTCATTTGATATGGGCCTTAGACATAATCATCATTTTTAAAACCCTTAGCCGCGTGATGGGCTGGGCTATTCATAGGTTAGTGTGCACTTCATTCTCCATATGAGGTAATGAATCTCTTAAGGAGGTAGAGTTCTTTTTCTCATTGTCCATCACCTATATCAAAACTTGAAGTACATGTCATCACTCTTTTATGTCTCATGAGGCATCCTTGTTAGAATTCATTTTTTGATGATAACAAAGTGTTAATATATGTTTTGAAAAGAAATTCATGTTTTGAAGAAGTTAATATAAAGCCAAATTGATTATTAAATGCATTTCACAAGTTGAAAGTGAGTTGCTAATGTAAATATATGACGTACTCGAGTTCTGGAAGAAAACTCAAGTTCTGTGTGTTAAAGAACACGAGTTTAACAAGTGTTCCTATGGAAGTGTTTCACAGAACCTGCATTGAAACTAAAAATTGTTGAGAAACTTGAGTTTTAGAATAAAAATCTAGTTTGGACTGAAGAACACTCAAGTTTGACTCTCTCACTCTTGCAAGTTTTATCCAGAGGCCAAGACAGAAATTGAAACTGCCTGAAAAACTTGAATCCTAGTTCAACACTCAATTCTAGTCACAAGTGCACTCAAGTCCTGAAAGTGAACTAGTACAAGTGTTGTCCAAAAGCAAAACCAGAATCTGAACCCAAGATAGCACTTTCACTTCATCAATAAGACATGCAATGGAGAACTCAAGTTTGGATAAGGAACTCGAGTTTAGTGCTGCACTTCTAGTTAACTCTTACAACTTTCTGACAGGATTGAAGTGAAGAGGTATTGACCAACCTGAGAACTCAAGTTTTGGCATGGAACTTGAGTTGTGCTTTCAAACTCTTGCAAGTGCAATTTCACTCTTGCAAGTTCTTGGTAGAGACACAATGAAGCAATACCAACGGAACTAGCTTTCCTCATTTTCTTCCTAGGAAAAGAGGGTCCTTTGCAAAATTTGGACCATTGGATCAAGATCTCAACGGTCCAAATTTAATATATTATAAAAATATTAAAAAATATTATTATTATACTAATAATATTTTAATAATATATTAAATTTGGACTGTTGAGATCTTTGTCCAATAACCCAGATTTGGCAAAGGACCCTCTTTTTCCTTAAAGAAAAGGAGGAAAGCCAGTTCCAATACCAACAGCCTTAAAAACTCGAGTTTATGAGGAGAACTCGAGTTTGAACTTCAGAACTTTCAAGTTCACTAGCAAGTATAGAGAGTTGGAAGCTGAAACTTGACAAGGAAATTTGAGTTATGAATAAGAACTCGAGTGTTATCCAAAAATTCTCCAAACACTCTTGAGAGTCACTTGAAAGTCTTAAAAGTGTTCTCTGTACTCATGCAAATATTAAAAAGAACTTGAGTTTGAATGTGAAACTTGAGTGTTAAGGAAAGAACTCAAGTTCAACATTCACAGAAGCAAAATGCATTACAGAGTCATAGCGAACAATCCAAACATGGTTAAATGTTATATATTCATCATGTTTTCACTTGTTATTATACCTAAATGTTATCTAAAATATATTTCAAGTGTGAAATAGGAGATTGAACGTTCGGATTACAGATTCAAATGAGAAATTCAAATTACGGCTAACATAACCATTAACACCGAATGTGGACACCTTCCACCACATGCAGTTGACCCACCATGAACAAATGTCTGAATATTCAAATGAAAATATCCCGCTGCACATGACATTCAGTTTCACAACAGGACATTCCAAAATGGCTAATTTAGACTAGCTATAACTATAGAGCATTGGAGACAAAGTTATAAAAAAGACATATAACATGAGAGCATACACAGAAAATTTACAAGAGCCTTTGATTTCATATTTCTCTTTGTAGTTATATTGTACTTTAGTTATTATCATATCTACTTTGTGAGAGAGTCTGTAAACACTTTTAAATTGTACTTCAATTTGATCTCAAGGTAGAGGGACATTGAGAAGGTAGGTTTCCTTATGGGGGAAGCTGTAGAGAAAGTTCCTGGTAAGACTTTCTGCTTGTAAGACTTACAAGATGCAAGCAAGAGAGAACGTTGTTGCTGTTAGACTTGCATAGGTAAGTAGGACAGAAAGGTCATATGAATTGTTCTACTCATAGGACTTGCGTAAGTAGGAGAGAAAATTCTAGGTATAGAGGAATGATTGGTTCATTATTCTATCTAACAACAAGCAAGCCTGATATACAATTTAGCGTTGGTATGTGTGTAAGGTATCAATCTACTCCTAAGGTATCACATGTAGAAACTATGAAGAGAATCTTAAGGTACTTGGGAGATACTGTAGAACTTGGCCTATGGTACCTGAAATGAGGAAATGAATATTTATTAACCTATTCAGATTCAAATTATGGAGAATATAAAACTGATAGAAAGAGAAGTAGTAGATAATGTCAATTTCTTGGAGGCTCTCTGGTATCATGGTTTAGTAAGAAACATAACACCATTTCACTTTCCTCTATTGAAGCTGAATACATAGCTGTAGCAAGTTG
Source organism: Inga oerstediana (assembly GCA_963210345.1). Lineage (NCBI taxonomy): Eukaryota > Viridiplantae > Streptophyta > Magnoliopsida > Fabales > Fabaceae > Inga > Inga oerstediana. The sequence goes on along the minus strand of OY723401.1, from coordinate 60,337,658 downwards.
TTGTTCCCAAGTACTATGGTTAAAGCAACAACTTCAAGACTTAGGAATCAACTTGAGAGAGATATCTATCTACTGTGACATCACGAGTACTATAAACTTGGCCAAGAATCTTGTATAGGATTCAAGAACCAAGCACATAGACATTTGACATCACTTCATTAGAGATCATGTCCAAAAGAAGGATGTCAAAGTAGAATTCATTCCTACACATCTTCAACTTGCTAATATATTCACAAAGTCGATAGCTAAGGACCAATTTTTTATATATATGGTGAGATTTGGGAATGGTTAATCCCAATGAGCTATAAGATTTTCTTATTATTTAGTATATGTTTATGTACATGTTTTGATGATTATTATACAAACTTAAGCATTGGAGTATGTAGAAGTTAGTTTTACAAGAATATGAAATTTTGGTATGAATACTACATAAAAACTTGAAACAATAGCATGGATTACTCAAGTGATCTTGGAGGACTTTAGTACAAAGATACAAGAAAATAGGAGTACATATAGGTGTCTACAAGCTACATACAAACTAGGTACGCAATTGCAGTTTTCTAAAATTTTTTGCATTACTCAAGTGCTATAGTCACACTTGTGTAATACCCCGAATTTTGAGTTTTGAGGCTAGAGAATAAGCCTAAAATAAGTGGATTGCTAAGCCCCAGTTTAGCAGGAGCCCAAATTTATTCCCTAATGATCTTATATCTTTGGGGTATTAAAGAAAGTAATTATGTTTTTGGTGAAATCGCCTATGAGGTAGTGAGCTTGTCATGTGATTTTGTATGAACAAATGATGAGCAAAAATTATGAAATTTTACAAGATGAAAGTAGACATCTTAAGCTTTAATTTAATCTATCATATGACTCAATTAGAGCTATATACAAAAAGTTAGGAATTTTTGAAATCAACATAGAACAACTGTGAAATTTCTGGAACAACATGTAAAGATTAAAAATATGGGAATGATGTGCTTCCAAATAGTAAAAAGCTATATTTTTCCTTGAAACTAGGCTCAATAAGGGTTCTATAGCCTTTAGATTCACTCCAATTCAATTTTCTAGAGTTAGTTATGATTTTTCAAAGTTTAGGCAGAAAATCAGCCATAATTTCTGAAAAATCCAAAAATGGGAATTATGACATAAGCAATTAAGGAGATGACATAAGCATGGAGTATTAAACATTTCTATCTTCATCTTCTTATTTCTGATGTGAAGAGCAGCTGACATAGAGAGAGAAAGTGAGAGAAAATCTAGAGAGAGAAAGGGAAGAAATCTCACAAGGTAAGCTGATTCCTCCGACGATTTAGCTCCTAACACGTATAACTCTACTCCTAAGCTTCTATTTGGTATTCTTGAAGGTTGTAAAGCTCATATTTTAGGGTGGAGGAGTTAAGGTTTTCAGCCCTATTGAGGAAAAGCTAGTGGGAGCTTGAGGTAACTTCCAAACTCTTGTATATTGACTATTCTGGCCATTGTGTACAATTTAATCGGTGAAATTTCGCCAGATTGTCATTGGTTTGAATTTTTAGAAATGGGTTGGCCTAGGGGTTATGCTACCCAAATTGGTACTAAATGGTAGTTGTAACCTAATGGAATAGTCAATAAAGTGGTTAGAAGTAGAAAAGAATGCGTTTATGGAGCCGAAATTGGAAAACCCCGATTTCCCTCAGAAAACCCATATATTTTGGTCAAGGCTGTAAATCAGCCTTAGAGTTGGATTTTCAATGATTTGATGGTTCCATTGAGTTCAAGAGGGAAAATTAGGTGGGGTTACAGTTGGTCACTTTTTCGGAAAAGGTCGAAAAAACATAATTACGAAAACGCCCCTAAAACCCTTAAAGTGGGGTTGTCAAGGGTACCTTTATAATTTGACATTGAATTTGATAATTCTGAGTCCAGAAATGGATTCCTTGGGTGAAAATATGTCAGAATAGCCATGTCAAAATTTCAGAAAAAGTATAGTCAGACTGGGTACGGCGGGGCCGGGCCGGGTCCTTGGGGGCATTTTAATAAATTTTCATAATAGGCTCATATAACCCCCATAAACACTATGGAAGTGTCTAAATTGTATATTTGAAATTGTAGGACCAATTTGTGAGCCCAGTCATGGCACGCTTTACGAGGCACACATTTCAAGACTTAAAAGGATTAAGTTAGGGAACTTACCTCTCCTGCATGCTCTGATATTTGTTTTGGTGTATTGATGCACGTTATTGCTTTTGTTGATTATGTGAAATATGTATGAATGATTGAAGCTCTGTTTCAATTTATGCTATGGTCATAAGTATGTTGTTCGAAACATTGAGTCTGCAGATTTGTCATTGTTTGAGCATGATTTATGTAATGCAAGCGTGTCATGCATTAAACATTTATCTTGAATGCATATTGGTATCTGTTTCCTACTTAGATTCTCTCAAATCTCACTCTCCCCTACCAACATTTTAGACAGGGTAGGTGGATCGAGGATGGAGCAAGCAACCAAAGGTGGCGAGGACCTCCTCGGGTTGTATATTTGGTAGTTGGTTATCATTGTAGTTGGGATAACTGTACATGTTTGGATGTATACATGGTTGTATAGTTGGAATGTATATTTGGATATGTGTTCGAAAGGATATTGTGTAATCCCTTTATGAGAACTTGTATATGGGCGAATGTGCCTTTGAAACTCATTGGTAAAAGGTATGAACCTAGGATTGCCAGATTTATGTTGTGCACTCTGATATATACTAAATGTAATTTATCTGTGCGAAGTAATTGTATCGAAATATGAATGTAAGACCAGGTATATTAGATTTCGAAAGGTATTTATGAAAACCCTATCGTAAAGATGTGATATTAAATAAGTTTTGTTTATCCATTGGTCTCTAATTCATTTTAATCACGAATTCCGGATATAATTATGGAGGGGGTTAAAACTTGAGTGTAGATGAACTTGAGTTCTTGAGTAGAACTCGAGTGTCGGGCATTTATAACAATAAGTCTGAAAGCTCATACTCATTCACTCTCACTCGAATGTCTCTTCACTCGAAACTTACACCTGCTCAAATTCTAGTCGTTACTCACTTAACCGACACTTCCTCAACCATAAATTATTAGTTACAATCTTCCATTCTATTGAAATTTGTGCCCTAGGGGTCAATCATTGTACTTTAAACATTATTAATTTAATGAATTTTCTCCTTTATATTATCATATTATTCACATGTTTACTGTGATAACTGTATCTTTAGATAAATCACAAAGATTGTCCTAAATATCCTTAGTTAGTCATCTATGCAAGAGTAGAGATGAAACAAAACCAGTATAACTTTGATAATGGAGATATGAATCAAAGTCTTAAACACTTGTTAGAGTACAAGGTGTTGGACCAACCTGCTATGAGAAAGTGCATGGATCAAAACATTATGACTACCCAATTCATACGAGGATCGTTAAGATGATGCAACATGTCATATAACCATGTCACATCCCTTTTATCACATGATATTTTGGTCAAGGATGAGGCATGGATGATGTCATCCTCCTGTTCCTGACCATTACTTTCCTGATTCCTGAGTAGTTTGACAATAGAAATGGAAACTCCTTTTTATCGTAGTAAGGTCAAAAATTTCTGAGATTCACTCATTGAGGGGCCCAGTAATAGCTCTCTACTAATGTGAGGGACAAATTCCATCTTAACTATTCGTATTCCTCTGCTCAAAAAACCACCAAGCCTGATTGTAGCCTTTATCACCACTCAGTCAAAGGTGACTTTTGACTAGTTCAAAGCTTAACAACTCTCATGTAGGAATCCATGATGACCTCTGTATCCCCCTACCTTTTACAGCTGTTAATTCAACGGTTAATTCAAAACTTATTAAAAGTCCCAACTTTAAGACAGGGTATGGTTTTATGATAAAGTGGGTTTTCAAAAACTTTTTCAAAACCTGTTTCATATTGTCTCACATACACTTTTTGAATCTATTTGGCCTGTTTAATTCGGTCCCATTCATAATATCAGAGTAGTAAATGAAAATTTCCCGTCAACTCTCGGGCCATATTCATTTACCAAAAGGATTACAAGGTTCATTTGCCTGGTTCAGTTCCCGTATTGAGGGTTACATATAATTCCACATGTTTAGATCATACACAATATATACATTTTTCCCCAAAAACTGATAACCAAGAACAAAAAGCAAAATCTCTTAGGTGGGAGCATTAGCCGTCCTTGATTATCTACTTCTCCTTTGATCCGCTTGCCCTGACTGTAGGTTAGTCATTAGAAAGAGTAAGATTTATACGAATCTCAGTAGTAACATTTTCACTCATATGATATATAATAAACAAGCATGTAAGCAATTATCACAAAACAACAAACACAACATCATCCATAGCAATAATTACATAATGTGTGACTTTCGGCACATAAATGACAGCTTCCGCTGTATCAACATATTCCTCAGCTTTTGCTATTTCACAAATACCTTAACTTTCGTTGTATGCATATTACCTCAGCTTTCACATTCGTCACAACTCAATGATAAGCGCAAACATACAAATATTATACATGATAGAAGAGAAAGATTCACTACCTTGTTCTTTCTGTTCGTGCTTCAGCACAGATTTTACTCACTCTAAGAGGATGTCAAGTCCTATTAATCATAATCAAGGATGATAAGTTATTTACTATTCCCACTTTTCAAACAACTACAAAACACTTGAGGTTGGTTATCATTTGGGTCCTTTAGGTGGCTATAAGGAGCTTAAACAAAAGCCTAAAAGGTTTGGGAAGAGCTAGACCAAAAACCACCTTTCAAAAGTTCAAAATATTGATTTTTAGGGGTTGGCTGCCGCCAAAAATATGTCAGAAATATTTGGGCCACGGCCAAGAATCTTCTATCCGTGGCCAAGAAAAATCCTAACTAAATCTAGAAAAATCAAAATAGGGAAATTCCAAGTCCTACTTAAATCTTGTTAAGTCTTCTTTACAGGAAAAATATGAATCACTGCTGTCTATAACCACAAAAATTCAACAAATCTCCTTGTTGTTCCATAATTAAACCTAGTGTCAACCCCAAACTTTGGAAATACATAACTCCCAGTACACATATCAAAATGATTGCCATAATATATGAATTTAAAGCTTGCAATATATACTACAAAACTCAAAAATTTCATAGCTTTTTGACATCATTTGCTATTTCAAAACATCATGCAAACAAGCTGACCTGTACAGAATTTTAACTTGACAGGATTTCCAATTTTTCAATTTATGTTTCCATTGATCCAATTTTCACGACCAACAATATTCCAACACAATTTTTCATATGGAATCTAATGGAATAATCAAAACAACCAAATTCTCATTCCTTTAACATGTTCTGTTTTTGGCACATTTCAATACAAAACCACAAAATTGCCAAACTCCATATTCAATTCCCAAAACAATTCCATTTAGCCAATGGACACCACAAAACACCAATACCATCAACAAAACACCATAGACCCTCTAACACCCTAATTACACAAAAATTAGGGCAAATTCTACAAGCCAAAACACTCAACCAAACATCACAATATACATGTCAAAAGTTAGTTTTTGCTCACCTCTATCACTTTCTCTAAATTGCTCTTTGATTCCTCTTCCACTACATTTTTGTGACTAAACAAAACACCACCTCTTGAAAATCTAAAACCATACAAATAAATCTTTCAATAAGAGGAATAAGGTTAAAGAAGAGATTGTGAGCAATAGGAGTCATCTACTAGGTTAAATCTCACCTTGAGCTTGAGTCTTCTTCCTCTTTCCTCTTCTATGCCTTGGACAACTAGGAGAGCTTGGAGAGAGAGAGAAATGGTGAAATGATCTAATCCTTAGCCCTCCCCAAGTACTTAAACAAAAATGAGAGAAGAGAGGGAGAGAAAAATAGATTAAAAATTGCCTTTTGACTTTTCAACATCTAAGTTTGGCTCTTGAGATGCCAAGTGTCACACTCCTATGGCTTCTTTAAAAATCATGTAACCATATGGTTACTCTAACTAATTCCATTAGCCATATAGTCACATCACCTATTCTCTTAGTTAATAATCAATTTCTTATTCGATTGATGACTAACTGGCTGATAATTCCTTTCTTTCCTGTTTTGCCCCTAACTATGGCAATTTCTCTTGAATTACCACTTGGGGAATTATTTAATTTCATTTCCCTTTGTCATGTACCCTTCCCTTCACCTTTATTTCAATTTGAGCTTTGTCACCATAGCTAAGCTTAAGTACTGGGTTTGGGCACTTTCTGCTGCAAATTTGGATAATTACTCATACTGTATTTTCCAAAAGTGTTTGGCTAACGTTCTTTACGTCCACTTTTGGAGTCACGAGCCCATATTCACATTTTATGTCATTACAACCTCAGGTCGAATGGCATTGTGATATGGTTATATATGAGATAAGCTTATGACTTGATCTATACAGCTTTCTCATAGCGGGTCGCTCCAGCACCTTGTACTCTTACAAGTGCCTAAGACTTTGATTAGTATCTCTATATCTTATCAAAGTCATACTGGTTTTGTTTCATCTTTGCTTCCTTATAAATGATCGACCAGGGACATTTAGGACAATCTTTATGATTTATCCAAGGATACAGTTATCACAGTGAACATGCAAATAGTATGATAACATAATTGAGAAAATTCATTAAATTAATAATGTTCAAAGTACAATTATTGGCTCTTAGGGCACAATTTCCAACATCCTCCCACTTGCACTAGGTACAATAATCAATTTGCCTAATTCCCATTATCCTAACATGACGCACATGCTTTGCCTGTGTAAGCGGCTTGGTAAGAGGATCAGCAATATTGTCTTATCTTGCAACTTTACATATCTTTATATCACCTCTATCATTAGTTTCTCTAATAAGATGAAATCGCTTGAGTATATGCTTGGTCATTTGATGTGACCTAGGCTCTGTGGCCTGTGCAATAGCATCGCTATTGTCATAGAACAAATCTATTAGATTTGAGATGGTAGGTACCACCTCTAGTTCAATAATGAACTTTCTGATCCGAATGGCTTCCTTAGCTGCATCTGATACTGCTATATACTCATCTTCTATTGTAGAATATGCTACAGTGCTATGCTTGGGCCTCTTCCAGCTCACTGCTCCACCATTCAAGAGGAATACATATCCAGATCTCTTTTTAATATTATCTTGGTCAGTTTGGAAACTTTCATTTTTATAACCAGTTACACAAAGCTTATCATCCATTCCACCATATACCAAAAGTAAGTCCTTAGTCCTTCTTAAATACTTTAGGATTTTCTTAACAGCAGTCCAATAACCCTCATCAGGATCTTATTGATAACTGCTGGTCATACTTAAGACAAATGAGACATCTAGTCAAGTACATAACATGACATACATGATAGATTTAATAGCTAAGGCATATGGAACCTTACTTATGCGATCTCGCTGATTAGGTGTACTAGGACACAGATCCTTGCTAAGATGGATGCCATGAGCCATAGGATGAAACCCCTTTTTGAATCCTGCATACTAAACCTATGCAGTATCTTATCTATGTATGTGCTCTGACTTAGACCTATTAGTCTTTTGGATCTATCTTTATAGATCTTAATCCCTAGGATGTATGTGGGTTCACCTAAGTCTTTTATCAAAAAAGACTTTCCTAACCAAGCCTTGACACTCTACAAGATAGGAATGTTGTTCCCAATAAGTAGGATGTCATCTATATAAAGCACTAGAAATACAACTATGCTCCCATTAACCTTCTTACAAACACAAGGTTCATCAATATTTTGAATGAATCCAAACTCTTTGACCACTTTATCAATGATGATTCTAGCTCTGGGATGCTTGCTTTAATCCATAAATGGATCTTTGAAGCTTGCAAACTTTACCAAAGTCCTCTGAATGCACAAAGCCTTCAGGTTGTGTCATGTACACATCCTCAAGTAGCTTTCCATTAAGGAAGGCTATTTTGACATCCATCTGCCATATTTCATAGTCATAATATGCTGTAATGGCAGAAGGATTCTGATTGATTTGGAAAGGTTTCATCATAGTCTACACCATGAGTTTGAGTGAATTCTTTTGCAACCATTCGTGCCTTGAAGACATTTACATTGCCATCCATGTCAGTTTTCTCCTTGAAAACTCATTTGCACCGAATGGTTTTTACACCTTTAGGTAGATCAACTAAGGTCCATATCTGATTATCGTACATAGATTGCATTTCAGACTTCATAGCATTTAGCCATTTCTTAAAGTTTGATCCCACTATGGCTTCTCAAGAGGTGGTTGGCTCATTTTTCTCAATAAGAAACACATCATGGCTTTCAATAATCAGAAATCCATATCTCTGAGGTTGATGTCGTGTCCTATTAGATCTTCGTGGCCTTATGTTACTTAAGGAGGCTCAGCAGCTTGTTGTGAGTCTTCTCTATTTTTCATACGTGGTTCTGTACTATCTTATGACTATCGAACTTCTTTGAGATGTACCTTAGCCCTACTAGTTGTTTTAGAGACAAACTTTCTTTCTAGGAACTTACCATTTCAAATAACGAACACTTTATTATCGGTGGGATTGTAGACATAATATCCTTTAGTTTCCTTAGGATACTCTATGAAAAGGCACTTTGAGGATTTGGGAGCTAATTTATCTGAGGCTTATTGCTTAACATATACCTCACATCCCTAGATCTTGAGAAAAGATAAACTTGGTTATTTCCAGTCCATATCTCATATGGTGTCTTTTCAATTACCTTAGATGGAACACGATTTAGTGTAAACGTGATTGTTTCTAGGGCATGTCCCCTAAAGGATGGTGGAAGATATGTTTAACTCATTATAGATCAAACCATATCTAATAGTGTTCGATTCCTTCGTTAAGAAACATCATTCCATTGTAGTGTTCTTGGAAGAGTCAATTGTGAGTTATCCCACAATTCCTAAGATGGTCAATGAACTCTTGGCTCAAATATTCACCACCTCGATCAGATTGAAGCACTTTAATTGTTTTGCCAAGTTGGTTTTATACTTTATTTTGTAATATTTTGAACATTTCAAAAGATTCATATTTATGTTTCATTAGATAGATATAGCCATATCTACTAAAGTCGTCTATAAATGTAATGAAGTACATATAACCTCTTCTAGCAGCTATATTTAATGGTCCACATTTATCTGTATGTATAAAGCCCAATAAATCAGTGGCCCTCTCACTATGCCTTGTAAAAGGTTCCTTTGTCATATTTCCTAACAAGAAATGTTCACATATATCATATGATTCAAAATCAAATGAGTTAAGAAATCTATCTTGATGGAGTTTAGAAATATGTTTCTCATTTATATAGCCTAGACGACAATGCCATAGGTAGGTCGGATTCAAATCATTTGATTTTATCCTTTTGGTAGTTATGTTATAGATATTCCCATTATTAGGATGTTCCAAATTTAATATATAATGACTAACATGCAAATCACCATTAGCATAGAAAATGTCATTATGATAAATAGAATATTTACCATTCACAGAAATGGAAATATAACCTTCCTTATACAAATAAGAAAGAGAAACAATGTTACTACTCAAAGTAGGAACATAATAGCAATTGTTCAAAGGTAACAAAAGCCTACTAGACAGCACTAATTCATAAGTGCCTATAGCTAAAACAGCAACTCTTGCTCTGTTTCCAACTTGTAGGCCCACCTCACCCTTCTTTAGCTTTCTACTGTCTTTTATACCTTACATATTTATACAAATATGAGAACCACATGCAATTTCTAATACCTATGTAGAGGAAGTAGAAAAATGAATGTCTATAGCATAAATACCTAAAGCAATAGCCTCACTATCCTTCTTGTTCTTTTCAGATCTTTGAGGTAGAGTCTGCGATTCCTCTTCTACTGACTGGGTTTATTACAGAAGTAGAAGACTCATTCCTTTAGAGGCTTTAGATTCTTGGGTGCAGGCTTGGTTTCAGGCTTGTTTGACTCTTTGGTCTTATCACCTAAGCTATTATCCTTCTATTTGACTTTCCCTTTCCTTTTCATACCCTTTCCTTTCTGAACCATCAAAACAGTACGGGGCTTTTTCTTAATGCTCTGCTCAGCAATTTTGAGCACCCTATGCAACTTAGAAATTGATTTCTCCATGTTGTTCATATTGTAGTTCATAACAAACTAGTCATAACTCTCCAGGAGTAAGTTCAGGATCAATAAATAGCCAACTCCTAGTTCATGGGAAATCCAATCTTCTTAAGGTGATCAATGTAGCCTTTTATCTTTAATACATGAGCACTAACTGATGCACCTTCAGCCATCTTACAGGAATGTAAGGTCTTTATGGCCTCATACCTTTCTTGCCTTGCCTGTTACTGGAACATTTCTTTGAGATGGACAATCATCTCATGAGCCTCTATAAGTTCCAGATCTCTTTGAAGCTCTAGAATCATAGTGGCAAGCATTAGGCAACCTACATCCATAGATTCATCCTTATGCTTTATATAAGTATCTCTTTGAGCTCTTGGAGCATTGGCTGCAGGCTCCTTAAGAATGGGTTGATCTAGGACATAAGCCTTTCTTTCCTGTTTGAGAACAATTCTCAAGTTCTTGAACCCGTCAAGAAAGTTAGTTTGTCCTTCTCAAGTAAGGATCACAATGATAGTGTAGTAGTATTACAACTCGACATAATTCTACAATGAAATATGCAAAGTTTAGTAGTAATCTCCCACCAAATTAACAACCCTCAATATAATTAGTGGGCTAAGATCCATATTTCTCCTAAATTTAAGTTTGTTTTAGTAGGATGCTTAAATTCAAGTTATTTAGGTAGGTAACCTCTTTACCAATTACATCACATGCAACTCTTAGATGTTTATATGATTCGATCATCATATGATCCAACATGTTTAATTCCATCTAATGCCTTGAGATCCAAAACCATTTTGTTAATCTCAATTAAGTTAAAACAATATTGAATTTTGAGAGTAGCACCATTACTCACTTTTATCTTGCCAAGATAACTTAAAAGCATCCACTTTGGAGGTTCTCACAATTGAGCGATCTAGGTTTTGATAAGTATTCATTTATTGATGGCATTATGGCTTAAGATTTGTTTTTGAGGGCTTAATTAATTATTTTTGTTCTATGAATGCAATTGTGGTTGTATCTCATACAGATAAATACATATAAATGCAAAAGCATTCATGCAATGATCTAATCAAAAGCATAATTTAAACATGACAAGACATGTACCTAACCTATAATCCTCCCAAGCCAATGAGAGGACTTATCTAAATAAGAAAAGAAATACATTGAGAGAAACCTCATTTAAACATTAGAGGGGAGTGAGATGAGAAGAGAATGTATATTGAGAGTATTTAGAGGAAGGCAGGGAACACAAGCTGTATTTAAATATTACAACCATTTGTAAAAATTAAAGCCATGTTGTTCACCATACCCAAACAAGTATGAAGAATAAACCACAATAAGTAATAGTTCATACAATATGAAAAGCAATAAATGTCGTAATTAGGTTATATCGTGCTACGAATAGGTAGTCACGACGGTCCAGCTAGCCGGTTGTGGGGGTGCAGGGGGCATTGCTTTTGTTTCTGTTACCAATAATGGTCCAATTTTTAAAATATTTGTTTCAGTCCAGTTCAAAAAGGATTTTGACCCAATTTCAAAAAACGGCCTAGAACGCTTCTGATCCGAATTGTCTTACCCACACTTTTGTATCCTTAAAACCTGAATAGAGATCCAAACTAGACCTAGTTGTTCCTATAATCAACCACGAGCTTCAACCAATTCAAAACCATGAACGATGAATTCCAGTTTTGGATCCAATACAGAACAGAAATTGCAACACCAGCAACAGATAGCATAAGTTTGACTTTCTTAAAAATGAAAACTAAATTAGATACATATTTGATCATCTTCTTATAAACATACATATATATCCCATAAATATCACATGTATAAGAACATAAACTCAATTTAAACGTATAATTGACTTGGCTTTAATACCATTGGTATAGGTTGCATCTTGTTAACGATCATCATATGAATTGGGTAGTTAGAATGTCTTACTAGAGGCTTTTTACGACTTATGGGTTAGTACAGTTATTGGCCTACTGCCAACTTCGTATGGGTTTACAGGGTCACACACAAGAATGACCCAACGCGAGACAATGTTTAATTTAGGGTGGACGAATTTTATATTTATATATAAAATATAAAATTCGAGGAAAAAGAAAATTAATAATATTATATATATGTATTTTCAAAATACATATTTATATATCTGATAATATTATTATATTATGTTAGTTTTGAATTTAATTTTATTAAATAAAATAAATTTAATAACTAATATGATAGAAAATATAAAATTCAAGGAAAAAAATTAATAATATTATATATATGTACTTTCACAATACATATATATATATATATATATATATATTTGATAATATTATTATATTATGTTAGTTTCATCTTCATCTCCTTATCTTCATTATCAACCTCATTAGCGCTTCATCATTTTCATAATCATCATCATCATCCTCATTTCATCATTTCCTTATCATCATTATGATTATCATCCTCATTAGAATTTCATTGTCATCATTCTCATTAGGATTTTATCATCACTGTCATAACCATTTAACATATTGCATGTTTAGGGTACCACATGATTAATGTCACAACACCACAACCATTTTACATGAGCACTTCATTATCACTACCGTCATCATTATCAGTGTTATCACCTTTATCATGATCATCTTCACCATTATCATAATCTCCTTGTTATCATGGCTATCACCATCCTCTTCATCATCCTTATTGTCATCCTCATTAGGATTTCGTCATTACTACCATCATCATTATCAGTGTCATCACCTTCATTATGATCATCTTCACCATTATCATAATCTCATCATAATCATGGCCATTATCATCCTCTTCATTATCATTGGTGTCATTATCATATTTAGGGTCACCATATGCTTAGTGTCACATCATCACTACCATTATCATCATATAAGACTTCCCTATTAGGGCTTTAATTGCATTATCATTAGTGTCATTATCATGTTTGGGTCACTACGTGCTTAGTATCGCGTCATTACCACCATGGTCATCACTGTTTATGACTTCCTTATTAGAACTTCATCAATATTTTCATTATTATCATCTCATTATATGGGACAGCACAGACTTAGTGTCACATCATGACTATCATTATCATCATTCGTGACATCATTATGAATAGGTTATCATCATCTTATCAATATCATCTTCATTATCAATGTCATCATCTTTATTGGCATTATCATAAGCACTACTCCAAGGGGCATCACATGTTCATGGCACCCCTTTCAAAGCCTTGTATCGGCAGGCAGTCTCAAAGCCAAGTAACGGTTGGCACCCTTTTAAGCCCTACAGTAGCAAGCACCCTCAAGCCTAGTAACAGCTGATATAATTCTTTTAAAGCACTGTAATGTCAGGCACTATTCTTTCAAAGTCTTGTATTGGCAGGCACCCTTAAAGCCTAGTAACGGCTAACACAATTCTTTTAAAGTCTAATAACAGTTGGCATAATTCATTTAAATCCTTGTAATGACAAGCACTATTCTTTCAAATCCCTATATCGACAAGCACCCTGAAAGCCCAATAACGGTTGGTATCCTTTCAAGCCATATATCGGTAGGCACCCTCAAAGCCCAGAAACGGCTGGTAATTTTTCAAAGCCCTATATCGGCAAGCACCCTCAAAGAGCAATAATGGCTGGCAAAATTCTTTTAAAGCCCAATAATAGTTGGCACAATTCTTTTAAAGCCCTGTAACAGCGGGCACTATTATTTCAAAGCTTTGTATTAAAAGCCACCCTCAAAGCCCAGTAATAGCTGGCACAATTCTTTCAAAAGCCCTATAATGGCAGACACTATTCTTTCAAAACCCTAAATCTACAGGCACCCCTTAAAGCCTTGTAATGGCTGGCACAATTCTTTCAAAGCCTTGTTTTGGCAGGCACTACTCCTTGACAGCCATGTCTTGGCAGGCACTACTTTTTTTTCAAGCTCAGTAACAGCTAGGACAATTCTTTTACATCCCACCCAATTCCTATGTAATTAGGCACTTTACTTCTATTCTAGGTGATCATCTAGCTCAATCGGCACTCTTCTCCCCTATTAACCAAGTAAAGAGGGCCATAGACACTATATTTTGTCCAAACCCGCTTTAGTCTAAAGGGGTACTTTATTTTATTTGGCCAGACAAAATATATGTTCTTATCTTTACTTACTTTATAGGCGAAAATATCACTTAGCTATGAAACAAGTAAAGTAGGGCAATTGTAAACACCCTATTTTGTCTAGGCCTAACTCAAAAATAATAAAAAATGAAAAAAAAAAATTATCCTTAATCCTGACACATCTAAATTAATAAGAAAATGACATTGATGGTGATTGGATTGTAATTGAAATTTGGAAATTGATCATCATTAATGGTGATTGTCTTGAACTTGGGATTTAGTAGTAAATGAAAACAAATTTCAAAATAACTCATCTCATTGATGTTATTTGATATTCGGATTAGGAAATTTAGTGTGAAGTCATTGTAGAGGAAAAAAATAGAAATTAAGAAAATAAAAAAAATATCTCTCATTCATGTTGATAGGTTTAAATTAGGAAATTGCTTGTAGGGAAAATATAAAAAAAATATAAATAGAAAACGAAAATTAAAAATAAAAAAAAAATATCTCTCATTTATGTTGATAGGTTAAAATTAGAAAATTACTTGTGGGAAAAATAATAAAAAAATTTTAAAAAAAAAATCTCATTGATAGTGATTAAGTCAAGTTAGGAAGTTTTATCAATAGAAAATATAAAAAAAATGAAAATTAAAAAAAAATCTCCCATTGATGGTGATTGGGTTAAGTTAGGTAGTTTTATTAACATAAAATATAAAAAAAAATTAAAAAATGAAAATTCAAAAAGTAAGGAGCATTTATGAAGAAAACCCTATATTAAGACTATAAAAATGGGAGCAAGGGTTGAAGCAAGACACAAAAAATTGGGAGAGCAAGACACACAATAATTTTGGGAGAGCAAAGACCAAAGAAAGGAGGAGAGTGAAGCCTATTATTTATCTTTTTTTGTTTTTTCTTATACCCTCAAGGAAAGCCTATACTCTTATGGTTGTTGTCACATATGTGATGCTTCAACACCAATGGCTAAAGGGAGGACTCTAATATGATGAGTATTAATTCATTTTCTTATTGTTTTTCATTTTCCTTCTCTCTTCTATGTTCCTTTTCTTCTCTTTTTTTAAAAACCCAAGGAAAGCCTATACTCTTGTGATAATTATCACATATGTAAGCTTAAGCATCAATGGCTAGAGGGTGAATCCAATATGAAATTTGGGTTAATTTATTTTTTTATCATTCTTCATTTTCTCTCTCTCTTTTATTTTTATTGTTTCATCTTTATGCCCAAGGAAAGCATATGCTCTTGTGATTGTTATCACCTTTGTGAGCCACAACGCTAATTGCTAAAGGGTGCAATCCAGTATGATTTAGATTATTTCATTTTGTTTTTCTATGTCCTTCTTTTTCTCCTTATATCTTTCCTCCCTATTCTTTTTTTCTTTTCGTTATTTTTTCTATTTAATCTTTTTAGTATTATGTGATTGTACCACTCATCCCTCTTTCTTTTAATTTCTTTCACTCCACCACCCTAACAATATTTATGATGCTCTCTTCTTGTTGATATTGCGAGGATATGTCCGATAATATGTGTTACTTGGACCACAAAGAAGGTACACATCCTTCATTCATTGACTTGCCTTGTGATGGTTTGCTTCCACCACTTATTTTCATTGTCTAGATGTGTATTATCTATAAGTTATTTTCATCTCTCCTTCTAGCATAAGTTTTCTATATAAAAATGAAAAAAGGAAATTGATTGTGACCCATTTTCATAAATGAAAATAACAAAGAATAAAACTTCTCTTTTTATCAAAATAAATGAAATTGATTTTAAAAGGGATTTCTATCATGTGAGGTTTTTAGAGCCTCCCCAGGTAAAAATTAATTATTCTTCTATGTGAGGTTATAGGAATCTTCTCAGGAAGTTTAGTTTAAGAGCCTTCCAAAAACGTTTCTTTTATCCAATAAAAAATAGATTAGTTGTTTTCATAAAATAAAAAAATACCAAACAAATAAAAAATCATTTTCTCAAATAAATTAAAAGAACTTTTTCTTTAAAAAACACAAACAGAGTGACATGCATTTCTACTCCTGAACTACGTGGGCTTTGATCTCTTTAAAAGGTACGTAGGCCCTAGGCTCTCTTCCTAGGTCAAGTCTAACTTTGTAAATAAACAGTTTTCCCTTTATTAATTTCTTCTTTTTCAAAAATATTTTCTTAATTTTGTTTCTTCTTTGGATAATTATAATAAAATTAAAGGCCATATTCATTTTTAATTAATTGACTTAAGGTAACTATTCTTATAAATGGGTGCTATGGGGTGCCTAATATCTTCACCATGCACAATCGACTCCCAAACCCTATCTGATTTTCATTTTTCCAAAAAAGTTGCCAAAATTATCATTTTTTAAAATTTTTGTGGTAGCTCCATATTTTTCAAATTTTGAGTGCTACAATTATACATTACTATATATAACACTTTTATCTTCCATTTTTAGGCCCTTTCCAAGCCCGTTTTCAAGGAGACGCATATTTGAGTGACATTCAACGTTTGGAATCGACATCCATTAAAAAATGGACACTATATGAACCTTAAAAAACAGATGCTGTAAGTTCATTTTTTTAAAAAAGAAATTGCATTATATTTTTGACAATCCATCAATTAACTCCTGTGCAAAAACAACTAGCACTTCATAAACAAAGTGTCCATAAAAAAAATGTCCATACAAATAATACAAAAACATCCAGCACTTCATGAACTCTTACTATTATATAAAATAATCAACTATATATAAAAAAAAGTATACAAAACTAGTCTAAATGACTACTATCCAAAATAAACCTTTTATCAAAATAAACTTTACTCATTATCTATGTGTTGAACTATATGTCATGCCAAAAGGTCTCAGATCAAATTAATGTCTTTGCCTGAGTAGGCGTCCTCATTACCAAAAGTAGTGCTGGTCTTATAGCAGTGCTGTAGAACTTCCCTTTTACCTTATTAGGTACTTTCCGATCACAAATAACTCCAATATCTTTTCTCCATTAACACCATCCAGCTTGAATTCTATGATTGACATCACCATCAATTTCACCATCTTGTTGTATAATTGATCCCAAATACCGAAATTTTGTCACTTGCGGAATGACTTGCCCTCCCAATTTAACTTCCACTTCATTTTGACCTTGTCTCTTATCATACTTACAATGCATATATTCAGATTTGCTCCTACTTAGACGAAAGCCCTTCACTTCCAAAGTCCGTCTCCATATCTCAAGTTTAGAATTAATTTCCTCCCTAGATTCAGCCAACAGAACTATATCATCCGTAAAAAGCATGCATTTAGGGATTTTCTCTCTTATAGGCTCAGTTAGAACATCTACCACTAGGTTAAACAAATAAGGGCTCAAAGCCGATCCCTAATGTAGGCCAATCCTTATAGGAAAGTCCTTTGTTACACCTCCAGGCATTCTAACATTGGTTGTAACCCCCTCATACATGTCATGAATGGCTTTGATATATGCAAACCGCACCCCCTTCTTTTCCAAGGCTTTCCATAGTATATCTCTTGGCACACGGTCAAATGCTTTTTCCAAATCAATGAAAACCATATACAAATCTCTTCCTTTGCTCCTATACTTCTCTATACACCCCCTTAATAAATAAATTGCTTCTGTTATAGACCTTCCTGGCATGAATCCAAATTGGTTTTCAACAATTTCAGTCTCCAACCTCAACCGGCGTTCAATCACCTTTTCCCATAATTTCATTGTATGACTCATAAGCTTAATTCCTCTATAGTTTGCATAATTTTGAATATATCCTTTATTCTTATAAATAGGAATCAAAGTACTTTTCCTCCACTCATCCGGCATTTTCCTGAATCGTAAAATCACATTAAATAATTTTGTGAGCCATAAAACGCCTTCTTCACCCAAGCATTTCCAAACTTCAATAGGTATCCCATCAGGCCCAACAGCTTTACCATTTTACATTTTCTTAAGAGCTTCCCTAACCTCGTCAACTCGAATCCTGCGATAAAATGACAAATTGAAATCACCTTCTCAAGTTGTCAAATCTTCACAATCACAAGGCCCTCCCCTTCCATCATTGAACAACTTATAAAAATAGGCTTCCCACCTATTCTTAATATCTCCATCAGTAACCAAAACTTTGTCTTCTTCATCCTTTATACACCTCACTTGTGTTAGAGCAAGCGTTTTACCCAAGGGGGGGGGGTGAATTGGGTGATACAAAAAATTTTGTTGCAAATATGAAAACTTGACGATGAATATAATGCAGTAAAGAGTAAGGAGAAATATTATCGAAGTATGCATCGAGAGTTATACTAGTTCGGCCACAACCACTTTGACCTACGTCCAGTCCTCAGAATATCTCTGAGAGTTTCACTATAACTTCCAAGATTCAGTGGGTTCTTGGCACCTCAGTACAAGCAAGTTCCTTCGCCCTGGACACTCGCTCCCCCTTACAAGTTGTAATCCAATCCCAACTCAAGTAAAGTGACACAAAAGTATTTCAAGTCTTTGACATGGGATAATTGAATACCTTCATACTTGAGTAGTGCCTCGAGTAAAGTGACAATAGTATTTCAAGTTAATCGAGTATTACCTTCAAGTTTTGCTTACCATAGTGCGTTACTCGAGTAGCTCCTTGAGTAACATTGGCAGGATTGAAAATGCCTAGAGCAACATATTTCATGAAGCAGGGGACTCGAGTCAGACTCGAGTAACATTTGCAGGCCGAGAGCAATTGGAAGTGATTTCCCTGATTACTCGAGTAACATTGGTAGGCCGAGAGCAACTAGAAGTGATTTCCCTGATTACTCGAGTACTCACTCGAGTAACATTGGCAGGCCGAGAGCAACTGGAAGTCTTTTACCTGGTTACTCGAGTACTTACTCGAGTAACGTTGGCAGGTTACTTGAAGGTTGACTCTGGTTACTTCAAGTTTCTATCTCATTGCTCGAGGACTTACTCGAGTAACTCTTTAGAAATTTTGCCAGTGATGGAGTTTCTCAGCTTTTTCTCTTGGCCTTTCTTCATTATGCCAGTGCTTACTTCAAGTGATGATTTGCCCTGTTATTACTTTATTCAAACTTATTTGTTTATCAAATCTTTTTCATACCATTCTTTGTTTTCATCAAAACATGTGAGATCTAACATTCTCCCCTATTTTGATGATGACAAAACTTGGTGATTTTGAAAACCTTTTTGAAATAACTTGTTAAGTGTCAATTCAAAGTGTTTTGAAGAATTTTGAAAACATAACATATTCACCTTGCATACATAATAAACTCATTAGTCCCACAATGTATTATAACTTACTTAAATTGAAATTTAAACTTAAAGAAGCTTGCATTGAACATAAAATTGCATTACAAGTATAAAAAAAAACTCCCTAAATTCCATGTACATCCATTTTCCCAAAATGAAAGAAACTCAGTCAACCACAAAATCACTCAAGCTCTTCTCCTCCTTTTTGTCTTCATCAATCAAGTGAAGGACTTAAAGGCCTGATTGCAGATATAGGCTTGACAGGAAGAACCAAGAAGCCATCTGAACTAGAAGAATCAGAAGTGGAGCTGGAAGATTCTGGTTCAGGAAGGTTGAGTGGAGGGATATGAATGTCATCTTTTGGAGGGATTGGAGATGACTGATATGAAATAATAGAGGTGGTCTCAACCTCTTCAGTGGCACCTGGAGTAAGATGATCAGAGGATGAGGGAGAGATTTCCTCTGTATGAGTGGGGGAAGGAATAGGTGTAGGTGTGGGTTCAGGCTGAGCTCTAGGTGGTGAATCCTCAATGGTGATGTAGATAGTCTCATTGGTTTCAGGATCATCCACTGAGCATAGGATATCTCTAGGAAGAATAATGAGAAGTTTGAGTGCAGAGAGTTTAGGTTCTAGGGGGCTAAACTCAGGAAGCTTGGGAAAGGATATCTCAGGGATAGTTGGCTCAACCTCAGTATGATGATGCTCAGAGGGGATGTTCTCTGGAGGTGAAAATGCCTCAGGTGCAGATGATGGACTAGCAGAAGATCCAGGACCCATAGAGTCTAATCTTGCCAGAATCAACTTCAGAGTCTCACCTTGGGCACTCTGCTTAGCTAACAACTCCTCGTGCCTCTTGTCTATCCTCTCAACCAACTCAGCCATCTTGTCATTCATGTGAGTTATCAACTCAGCATTGGTGTTGGCGATGTCTACGTGAAATCCTCTTAGCATATTCTCCATAAAGTGTTAAAGTGTGGCATTGAGGAAAGAGGGTGAAGAGGTAGTGGCAGCTAAAGCAAAAGACTAAGTATCATCCATTTTACTTGTCTTAGTATCTGTCTTCTTCTTCTTGAGACTTGACTCCAGAGGATCCTTGAGAGGAATCGTAATATTAAGCTTTCCAATCTGGTTCCTTCCAATTGGAGTAATCCTCTTAATGTGCTCTTTATTTTCCAAGTACCATATCTTATTTTTTCTTTAGGATAAGTGAAATAATATGAGGATATGGCATAGGAGTTGTTGCTTTCCCCTCTATTATGTACCTTTTCATTTCAGAAAAGATGTATTCTCCCAAGTCTTTTTGTTCCTTCAGGAGTAAAGAAGCAAACCACCTATAGTTCCGGTCAGAGAAATGAGTATAGTTATTGGCTTTGTTCACAAGGGATCTAGAGTAAATATACCAAAGAACCCTGTGATGATCACACATGTCACTTGGATTGAAGTTAAGAGGGCCCACAAGCTCACCAGGTTTAAGGACAATGAAAATTTGGTTAGGTTCAAGCTTGGAATAGATGTCATCAGGGGGGTTTTCTATTCCTAACCAAATGTTGGTCCTAGAGAGTGAGATAAGTATTTTCTGGCCTCTAACAGTTGTGGTCATTTCTTCCTCTGCAGAAGTCTTATTGGGTTCATCTAGGATTTCTAGATTACAGTAAAAATGAGTAACTATTTTTGTGCAAAAAGAAAGTCTAATTGACAGCCAAGGCATTAAAGCTTCAAGAAAGGGACTTAAGTCATACTTAAATACCTCCTGAAGTACTTTGAGATCCACACTGTGAGTTTTGCAGACTTTTCTTTTTGAAAATTATGTGAGGTACTTCTGAGAATCCTCCAATTTGTTGACATTGAACCCTTTTGGAGGTTTGGTGATTTCCTCTTCTGGCATTTTTTACTTTTTGGAGAATTGGCCCTTCTCTAGTTGATCAAGAATCCCAGCCATTGCTTTAGCCACATTCACATCATATTTTGGCTTTTTAGAGGGTTTTGGAGTAAAAGAGGGAGTGGAAGAATCAGAAGGTAAAGGAGAAGGAGACTTAGTACTTTTACCTCTCCCAGTTGAGGTGCTCTTCTTTGATTGAGCCCTTATGACCACTAGCTCTTTGATCACAACACCTCTCTCCTTTGGTTTAGGTTGAGGTTTCGATTCAACTTTGGCCTTTGATCTAGGAGTGAGCTTTCGTCTCTTCCTAGGAGGAGAGGAAAAAGGGTCAGAGAGTTGTGGAGATCCAGAAGAGTCTGTAGGAGTAAGATTTTTGGTTCTAACCATTTTGATTCAGAGAAACTTGAAATCTCAGAAAAAACAGAGTGAGAAGCCGCGAGTTAGGGCAAAGAGAATCTGGACAAAATAGGAGGTTTTTGGGGTTAAGATTTGATGGGTTTTGACAGAAATCAAATAAGGAAGAGATCGTGAAAACTTTTTGTGAGAGGACTGGGTGATTTACTCGAGGAGATTTTGTGGAATTGACCGAGTTTGCAATAGATAAAGACCTAGAACCCGACGTTACTCGAGGCCTTACTCGAGTAATTATCAAGTTTACTCGAGTTCCTACTCGAGTGATCATATAGAAAATTCTAAAAATAATTCACTTAAGCTGCGTACCTGGCATGAATAATATTGTAATTATCCAAGTGTGTTCCCTCAATCATTTGATAACGGTTTAAGAACAGATTTGAGTTGATTCTCATCGAGTTTGTGATCTGGACTTGCAGTTACTTGAGGCCTTACTCGAGTAAACTTCAAGTTTACTCGAGGCTTCCCTCGGGTAACTTGTCTTTTCTACTTTTGACTGTTCATTTCCCACCAAATGAACCGTTTGATTTAAATTCCAGGTGACTTGAGACTTTACTGCCAGTTTTGGAAGACCATTACTCGAGTAATGTGTTCTTTTACTTCAAGTTGTCCCTCGGGTAATGCTGTACTGTTAGACATTACTTGAAGTTGGCACTCCAGTAATGGTGTCCTCTGATAACCTTTGTTTTTTATTTCTCAAAACAGAGTTTCAATCTTCCTGTAAAACAAAGTTCTACATACTTTGATGCTTAAGTTAGTAATCATCAAAACATTATCAAATAATATTATCTAACATTATGAGAAACCGAAATAACTTACAATTCATTGGGATTTACCATTACCAATTCTCTTCTAATATATAGAAATTGATCTTTTGCAAGAGGTTTGGTGAAGATATCAGCTAGTTGAAGATGAGTAGGAATGAATATCACTTTCACATCTTTCTTTTGGACATGATCTCTGATGAAGTGATGTCTGACATCGATATGCTTGGTTCTAGAATGTTGAACTGGATTCTTTGCCAAGCTTATCGTACTGGTATTGTCACAATAGATTGGTATTTCTTTGAGATAAATACCAAGATCTTGTAGTTGTTGTTTTAACCATATCACTTGTGCACAACAACTTAAGACTGCAACATATTCGGCTTCCGTTGATGAAAGAGACACTATATTTTGTTTCTTGCTAAACCATGACACAAGAGATCCTCCAAGAAATTGACCTTGTTCGCTGGTGCTCTTTCTGTTTGTCTTGTATCCTCCATGATCAGGATCTGAATATGCAACCAGATATTCACTTCTTCCTTTAGGATACCACAGACCCAATTTTGGTGTGTCAGCAAGGTATCTAAAGATTCATTTGACAGTTTCGGCATGTGATTCCTTTGGTGCTGATTGATATTTTGCACATATGCCAACACTAAATTGGATGTTCGGTCTGCTTTCCGTGAGATAGAGTAATGATCCAATCATTCACTGTATTTTGTGATGTTGTAGTCTTTCCCTTTGACATCAACATCAAGCAACGTAGTTGAGCTCATAGGTGTGTCCGTTCTATTTGCTTCATCGATTCCATACTTCTTCAATAACTCTTTCAAGTACTTTGTTTGAGATATGAAGATTCCATTCTTTCTTTGTTTGATTTGTAAACCGAGAAAGAAATTCAATTCTCCCATCATTGACATCTCAAACTCTCCCTGCATTATCTCAGAAAATTCCTTACACAGAGATTCATTAGTAGCATTGAAAACAATATCATCAACATATATTTGAACAATTAAAATATCATCACGTTTTCGTTTTGTAAAAAGTGTTGTATCAACTTTTCCTCGTACAAAACCTTGATCAATAAGAAATTTACTAAGCCTTTTGTACCATGCTCTTAGAGCTTGTTTTAAACCATATAAAGCCTTTTTGAGTTTGAAAACATGGTCAGGTTTGGTTACATCTTCAAAACCTGGAGGTTTTTCTACGTATACTTCTTCCATGATGTAACCATTTAGAAATGCACTCTTTGTAAAATCCCAAAAAGTGATTAAGGGCTAATGACTTCAAAAGTGGATGTAATTATTGTTGAATAAACACTTTTGGAGAATGTGTAATAGGAATTTGGATATTTTAATGATTCCAATGGCTTCCTTGTGAAAATTCGTGTGGGGAGAGTGTTTATTGTGAAATTGGAACCATTGGGAACAATTGTGCAAAAGTTGAAAACTCTGTCTATTGAAACTCTATACAAGGCAGCCGATTTGTATAGACGTTTTAAATAGGCAAATGGTGTCTAATAATTTTAAAAAATTTCCAATCTTAAATTTCACATGTAAAGCTTCAAAATGGACATATAATTTGTATCATTTTGATTTGTGAGCTAAGAGTTATGGATTTTTGAAGTTTGCCCAGCGAAATTAATTATTTTCTGGAACAGTATGCAAAGATTGAAATTCTAGGAATTTTGTGATTCCATCCAGAAAAATTCTATATTTTTCCTTAAAACTATACTCAATAAGGGTTCCATAGGCTTTGGAAGCACTCCAATTCAATTTTTCTAGAATTAGTTATGATTTTTCAAAGTTAGGGCAGATAATCTGCCATAAATCTCATTAAGTCCGAAAATAAAGAAATTATGTGATGAAAAGTTTTGAAATTATGAGGTACATGGAAAACTCATTTGGGCTGATGGAAGGACCTTCTTGGACGTCTTTATCATGGGCCAAGAAGAGAAAATATTATGCACATGTTATTTGGGCTTACAACATTATGTTTATGTACATAAAGTGTGATTTTTGGAATTTTACTTTAATGAATAATTAAAGTAAGACATAAAATATTATAAAATCATTTTTCCATCTTCCTCCTTAGATCATTTTTGTACTAAACCAGCATCCAAGAGAGAGAGAAATTTTGAGAGCTTTTAGAGAGAGAAAGAGAAGAGAACTTACAAGGTAGGTTGATTTCTTCGGTGAATTCGTACCTAATACGTATAACCTTGTTCCTAAGCTTCTCTTCTATGTTATTTAAGGTGTTTGAGAAGCAAATTTGGTGTTCAAGGGGCTAGGGTTTTCATCCACTCTTAAGAAAAGCCAGAAGGAGCTTGAGGTAATTTCCAAACTTTCGTATATTGCTTATTCTGGCTGCTGTGGGCAATTTAATCAGTGAAATTTCGCCGGATTGCCATTGGTTTTAAAGTTTGGAAATGATTTGGCCTAGGGGTTATGCTACTCAAATTGGGTCTTAACGTTAGTTGTAACCTAATGTAATAGTTAATAAAGTGGTTAGGAGTAGAAAGGAACACGTTTACGGAGCCGAAATCGTAAAACCCCGATTTTCTCTGGAGAGCTCATAAATTTCGGCCAGCTCTAGAAATGGGTCTTAGAGTTGGATTTTCAATGATTTGATGGTTCCATTGAGTTCAGGAATGAAAATTAGGTGGGGTTACAGTTGGCCACTTTTTCGGAAAAGGCCGAAAAAGCATAATTACGAAAACACCCCTAAAACCCTTGAAGTAGGGCTGCCAAGGGTAAATTTGTAATTTTACATTGAATTTGATAATTCCAAGTCTGGAAATGGATTCCTTGGGCGGAAATATGTTAGGATAGCCCAAATTAGAATTTCGGAAAAAGTGCAACCGGACCGGGTACGGCGGGCCCGGGCTGGTCCTCGGGGGCATTTTTCTAAATTTTCATTATAGACTCATATAACCCCAAGAAACACTATAGAAGTGTCTAAATGGTGCATTTGGAATTGTAGGATTCGATATTTTCCCTGTTCGTGATCCACCTGCGCTAGAGCACAATCGGAAAGAACAACGTTGTGACTCTTTCTCTTATACTGTGTGTGAAATATTGTATGTATGTTTGTCATGCATTGAGAATACTTTGTGAATACATTGTGATTCTTTGAGTTTGCAGCGCAAGCTGACGCATAGTGATACTTTGTGATACATAGAGATCGCAGCGAAAGCTGACGCATAGATATTACAGCCATGAGCCCTGTCGTTTATGGTGAAAGCTATGATACATTGTGATGCTGCTTAACATGATCATGTATGCTATGTGTTTATACACTGTATGAGTGATTTGTACTACAGAGATTCTTTTGAATCTCATTCTTTCCATTGACTAACATTTCAGACAGGGCAAGTGGCTCCAAGGAGAAACGAACCACCAGGAGCGGCTAGGATCTTGTAGAGATGTGTTGTTAGGTTGTTGGTTATCTATTTTGAACTTGGGATTACTGTTTATTTTTGAAATTTAGATATTACGTTGATGTTGGTTATGTAATCCCCTAGTTGGAACTTATAACCCTTAGTTTATACATGTATGAAACCCGGGAGTTGGAATTTGGCTATGGACTCTGATATGTATGAATGTGATTGAACTGCGCAGAGTAATTAGATTCGGAAGATGAATATGAGACCATGTTGAATGAATTTTAGAAAAGAGATTTGAGAAAAACGTAATCGTCGGTCTCTAATTCCTTTAAATTACGCATTTTCGAATCTTAATTATGATTATCAAGGTAGGGGATTACACTCTTTACATCCATTTGATAGAGTTTGAATCCTTTGATGCATGCAAAGGCTAAGAGTACACGTATAGCTTCCAATCTAGCTACTGGAGCATATGTTTCCTCATAATCAATTCCTTCTTCCTGATTATAGCCTTTGGCCACCAATCTTGCCTTGTTTCTGACAATAATTGCGGATTCATCAAGTTTGTTCTTGAATACCCATTTAGTGTCAATGATCGGATGATCCTTGGGTCGGGGTACCAAATCCCAAACTTGATTTCTTTTAAATTAATTTAGTTCTTCTTGCATTGCTATAACCCAATCATTGTCTGATAGGGCTTTATCAATATTAGAAGGTTCAATCTCAGAAATGAATGCAGAAAAACTTACTTCATTGAAAATTATATTTCTAGTTTTGATCCCTTCATTCTCATCTCCTATGACTTGATCTAAGGGATGACTTTTATTGTATTTACAGGCTCTAGGTTGTCCTAGTGATTGCTCTTCTTCCTTGGTTTCATCAACTTCTAGAATAAGAGATTTAGAAATAGATTGACCATTTTCTTGATTTAAAACAACTTCCTGTTCTTCATCAATGATTTTGTCAGAGGATTCAAATTCATCAAATACAATATGAATTGATTCTTCAACAACACATGTTCTTTTATTGAAAACTCTATATGCTTTACTTCGGTTAGAATATCCTAGGAAAATTCCTTCATCAGTTTTAGAATCAAATTTTCCTAAGTTATCTTTACCATTATTATGAATGAAACACTTACAACCGAAGATGTGTAGATGAGCAATGTTTGGCTTCCTTCATTTGTACAGCTCGTATGGTGTCTTTTCAAGTTTTGTTCTAATATAGGCTCTATTTGAAATATAGCATGCTGTACTCATTGCATCAGCCCAGAAAACTTGAGACACATTCTTTTCATTTAACATTGCTCTAGCCATTTCAGTGAGCACTCTATTCTTACGTTCCACGACTCCATTTTGTTGAGGCGTCCTTGGAGTAGAGAAATTGTGATCAATGCCATTAGTATCACAATATTCTTCAAAGGCTTGATTTTCAAATTCTCCACCATGATCGGTCCTAACACCTGTAATGGACATACATTTCTCATTTTGCACTTACTTGGCAAAAACAATAAATTCTTCAAAGGTTTCATCTTTTGACGATAGAAAAATAACCCATGTAAATCTGGAGAAATAATCAATAATGACCAATGAATATAAGTTACCACCAAGACTCTTTACTCTTGCTGGGCCAACTAAATCCATATGCAATAATTGTAATGGTCTATTTGTTGAAATCTCATTTTTCAATTTGAAAGATGATTTAGTTTGTTTACCCTTTTGACATGAGTCACAAATTAAATCATTTTTGAAATTCACTTTGGGTAATCCAAAAACTAAATCCTTTTTGAGTAGTTTTCCTAGTTGATGCATATTGACATGAGCCAATCTCTTATGCCATAGCCAACTTTCATCGGCATTACTCAGAAAATAGTTTTCAGATTCATTTCTACTAATATCTAGAGTATAACAATTACCTTCTCTTTTTGCTCTGAGCTTAGCCTTGATATTCTTCTTATCAAGTAGTAAGTCATTTTTGTTGATAATTAGACATTCCTCTGAGTCAAATATTACCTAGTTATTTTTGTCTGCACTTTGACTCACACTCAACAAGTTGTGGCACAATCCTTCGACATAGTATACATCTTTGACTTGTATGCCTTTGTCATTTTTGATTTCACCAATTCCTGCTATCCTTCCGGTTTGGTTTCTTCCAAATTTTACCTTTCCACCTTCTTTAGGTTGCAAT
Source organism: Inga oerstediana (assembly GCA_963210345.1). NCBI lineage: Eukaryota > Viridiplantae > Streptophyta > Magnoliopsida > Fabales > Fabaceae > Inga > Inga oerstediana. The sequence goes on along the minus strand of OY723401.1, from coordinate 60,309,510 downwards.
TTGGTAAAACTTTTGAAGTCACCGGTCATATGTTTAGAGCATACACTGTCTATGTACTACTTGTTATTTTTGGATGCTTTGAGACACATCTACAATTAAATACGATTAAGTCTTAGGTACACACTTTTTTTTGGGTCCTTTTGGGTTAGTACAGGAAATTTTCGAAACATATGATCCTTTAAGTACCAATTTGTAGGTTCCTATCGTTCCTTTCTTCTTATGAATGCATGAAGAGGTATAATGACCTTTTCTATTACAGTAATTACAAAACGCAAAAGGGTTTGGTGTATGTACAGAATGCTGGAAATAATTCAAATATGACTTACCTCCTGCTTTCTTTCTACCTTTCCTTCTATTTGATTTTGGATCATATCCAATACCAGATCGGTCATTTACAAATCGTTGAGCTTTTAAAGTCACATTTAGCATTTCACTTCCTTTAGTAAATTTTTCAAGAGTTTTTGTGAGATCAGTGTTTTTCTTTTTCAAAGAAGAACAATTTTCACAATCCTTTTCTGAACTTTCTTTAAGTTCAATTTCAAGAACTTTGTTTTTCTTTTTGAAAACAACTAATTCTTTAACTACTTTGATGAATTTAGAATGTAAAGCATTATATTCAGAAAGTAATTCATCATAGGTAGGATTAGAATCATTTACCTCTTCTTCTGTTTCTTCTTGCGCAACAAGACATATATTGGCTACTTCTTCTTCATCACTTTCTTCGTCAGAGGAACTATCACCCCATATAGCAGATACAAAAGCCTTCTTTTTGTTAAAGAATTTGCCTTTTCTCTTTTCTTTGCTCTTCAGTTCTGGACATTCTGATTTGATATGTCCTGGTTTTCCACATTCGTAGCAAATGATATGATCTTTGCTGCTAGTTCCTCCTTTCTGAAAGTGTTTGAATCCTTGACCTTTCTTGTAGAACTTTCTAAATCGTTTTATGATTAGACCCATTTCATCATCGTCAAACTCCTCATCCTCATCTTGATTTTCTTCTTTTGCTTTTAGTGCTAGGCCTCTCTTCTTCTTGTAACCGATGTCATCTAGTTCCTGTTTGAACTTTAGTTTACTTTCATATTCAGAAAGACTTCCGAATAGAGAAGCAACTGATCTCATTGATTCTCCTTTTGCTTCTTCTATCGCAGTAACTTTGGCCTCCCACTCTTTAGAAAGAATATTCAAAATCTTTCGTACTTGGGTATATTGATCATAAACTTTCCCTAGTGCTGCAAGTTGATTAACAAGATGAGTATATTTAAGTTCGAATTCAGATATTGATTCACCTAATTTCATTCGAAGTAGATCAAATTCAGTGACCAAGGAGTTGATCCGATTCTCCTTTATTCCCGAAGTTCCTTCATGAGCTATTTCCAGAGCTTCCCACATTTGCTTTGCTGTTAGAAGTGTGCAAACTCTGAAGTATTCACTTTGACTCAAAGCACTTTGTATCATCAGAATTGCCTTGCTGTTGAGAGTGATAAGTTTCTTGTCATTCTCATTATATTCCGCTTGCGTCTTTGGAATTTTCTGAGAATCTACAATCTTTGTAGGTTGATAGTTTCCACTCTCAATCACATCCCATAGCCCATATTCGGTAGCCATCACGAATACTCTGAACTTTGCTTTCCAGAAAGAAAAATGTTCACCACTGAAACCTGGTGGTCTAGTGATGGATGCTCCATCGAGAAGAATTCCTTCACCCACTCATCCGGCATTTTCCTGAATCGTAAAATCTCATTAAATAAGCATTTCCAAACTTCACCTAAGCATTTCCAAACTTCAATAGGTATCCCATCAGGCCCAACAGCTTTACCATTTTCCATTTTCTTAAGAGCTTCCCTAACCTTGTCAACTCAAATCCTGCGGTAAAATGACAAATTGAGATCACCTTCTCAAGTTGTCAAATCTTCACAATCACAAGGCCCTCCCCCACCATCATTGAACAACTTATAAAAATAGGCTTCCCACCTATTCTTAATATCTCCATCAGTAACCAAAACTTTGTCTTCTTCATCCTTTATACACCTTACTTGTGTTAGAGCAAGTGTTTCACCCAAGAGGGGGGTGAATTGGGTGATACTAAAAATTTTGTTGCAAATATGAAAACTTGACGGTGAATATAATGCAGTAAAGAGTAAGGAGAAATATCACCGAAGTGTGCACCAGGAGTTATACTGGTTCGGCCACAACCACTTTGACCTACGTCCAGTCCTCAGAATATCTCTGAGAGTTTCACTATAACTTCCAAGATTCAGTGGGTTCTTGGCACCTCAGTACAAGCAAGTTCCTTCGCCCTGGACACTCGCTCCCCCTTACAAGTTGTAATCCAATCCCAACTCAAGGTTCCACAACCTTAAGTTACCTCAATAACAAATATCGAGTTTGAATGAAATATCTCTCTCACAGAGTGAATAAGAATCACTGAAGTACAAAATTACAAGTATATGTAAAACAGAGTATTGAAAGTGAATTTGATAATGCGTTCGTGTGTGTGTTCTTGTTTTTTTCTCTGTTTGGATGATCCCATATATATAGATGTGTTGGTAATGACCATTGAAACATTTTCTTCTCATCCGTTAAAGTGTGTGTAGCCACTGTTAACTTTTCCAGTATTTGAAAAAATATCCGTTTGTGGTATGTGGCGGTAGGTAGCGTTTGAACTTTGCATTTGACTTTCCTTATTTGGTAAGATCTCTTCATTGTTTATCTGCGGATATGGTAAGAATACTAATACAATGAAGGGTTAATCACATAGAAAACAAATCAATGAACGTTGGAATGATTTATAGATTTCTGGACTTGCATACTCGAGTAGTTCCTTGAGTATTCATTAAGTTTACTCGAGTACTTACTCGAGTATCATCGTGAAATCATTGATAGAGAGCAGGTCAATAAATGAACATCATAATACTCAGGTACTGCATGGAATAAACAAATTTACAAACCTTGTAAATACCTGTTTACTCGGATACTTACTCGAGTATTGTACAATTTACTTCATAGGTTACTCGAGTGGTTACTCGAGTAATCTTTCAAATAAACTTTAGGTTACTTGATGCTTTACTCCAGTAATGTTGGCAGGATTTTTGGGACGAGAGCACTTCAAGTTTGGTTACCTTGTTACTCAAGTACTTACTCGAGTAAACATTAATTTTCTGCATAGCTTACTCGATTAGATACTTCAAGTGCTTTGTAAATAACTCTGCAGATTACTTGATTACTGACTCGAGTAATCCAGTTCAAGTCTTTGACATGTGATAATTGAATACCTACATACTTGAGTAGTGCCTCGAGTAAAGTGACAATAATATTTCAAGTTAATCGAGTATTACCTTCAAGTCTTGCTTACCACAGTGCATTAGTCGAGTAGCTCCTCGAGTAACATTGGCAGGATTGAAAATGCCGAGAGCAACATATTTCTTGAAGCAGGGGAATCAAGTACAGACTCAAGTAATATTGGCAGGCCGAGAGCAACTGGAAGTGATTTCCCTAATTACTCGAGTACTCACTCGAGTAACATTGGCAGGCCGAGAGCAACTGGAAGTCTTTTACCTGGTTACTCGAGTAACGTTAGCAGGTTACTTGAAGGTTGACTCTGGTTACTTCAAGTTTCTATCTCATTACTCGAGTACTTACTCGAGTAACTCTTTAGAAATTTTGCCAGTGATGGAGTTTCTAAGCTTTTTCTCTTGGCCTTTCTTCATTATCCCAGTGCTTACTTCAAGTGATGATTTGCCCTATTATTACTTTGTTCAAACTTATTTGTTTATCAATCTTTTTCATACCATTCTTTATTATCATCAAAACATGTGAGATCTAACAACTTGATCCAAGTCTATCGATTTTCTCTCCTTGTTATTTGCAATCTTGTAAATCTTATGCTCTCCCGCCTTTGTTCCTAACTCATTATAAAACTCCTCATATGCTTTATTATGAGCTTCACTCACTGCCTTCTTAGTCTCATTTTTAGCCAAATGATACCTTTCCCAATTTTCCACATTATTACACAAGTGTATTGCTCTAAAACAATCTTTCTTATGCTTGACTTTCTCTTGAACAGTCTCATCCCACCACCAAGTCTCCTTATCTTGCCGACCAAAACCTTTTGATTCTCCTAAAATTACTTTAGCAACCTTCTGGACCTTTTTAGACATATTCTCCCACATGATACTAGACCTTCCTTGTAACTCCCACTCACCCTCCTCTAAAAGAGTTCTCTTAAAAATCTCCCGCTTCTCCCCCTTTAACTACCACCACCTGACCCTTGGATTTAAAACTTGCCGATGCTTTTGTTTTACACACTTAATATTCACATCAAGGACCAAAACCCTATGTTGTGTTGTCACGCCATCCCCAGGGATCACTTTGCAATTAGTACAAAATCTTCTATCAGAGTTCCTTACCAAAAAGAAGTCAATCTGTGTCTTGGCAGCTCCACTCTTATATGTTATTAAATGCTCCTCTCTCTTCTTAAAGCAAGTATTGACAATCTTGAGGTTATATGCAAGGGAGAAATCAATAATAGATTGGCCTTCACTATTGAGCACCCTAAATCCAAAACCCCCATGAACCCTTGCATGAGGTCCTGCCTCCTTACCGACATGTCCATTAAGATCACATCTAATAAAAATCCTTTCGGTAAGTAGGATACTCTGAATTAGCCCCTCCAAATCTTCCCAGAACTTTTCCTTAAGATGTGCTTCTACCCTTACTTGAGGTGCATACGCACTGATAATGTTTATACTATCCTTCCCAACAATCATTTTTAAGGAAATGATTATGTCCTCAACCCTTTTAACTTCCTCCACGTTCTTTCTCCATTCATTGTCAGTGATGATACCAACACCATTCCTTCCATTGACCTTTACTGTATACCAAAGCTTAAAACCGTTAATTTCCCGAGACCTTTCTCCCGCCCATTTAGTTTCTTGAAGGCACAAGATATTAATCTTTCGATCATTCATTACGCCCACCACCTCCAGAGATTTGGCATTCAGAGTCCCAACATTCCAAGTGCCAAATCTGATCTTGCTCTTATGAACTAGCTTCTTTAGCCGCCTCCGTTCAGAAGAGAGTGGTAGCCCTTGCTCATTTAACACTACACCCGGGCAACGATGTAGTGGCCCTTGCTCACTTATCACTGTACTCGAGCCATACAGCGCATTACTTATAGACAACGACCTAGCATTAGCACAATTTCTTCGTTGATCCATGTTCATAAGAGACTCAATAGGGTTTTACATTGGCTGTCGGGGCCTAACACAACCCTCCTCCTTTACCCGGGCTTGGTGTAACCCCCTCAGTAATTATATCCGAAATACATGATTAAAATGAAATAGAGACCAATAATAATCAAATAACATTTACTAACCCATCACATGATGGGGTTTTCAAAAATACCTTTCGAAATCATTTATAAACTTGGTCTCATATTCACATTTCGAATACAATTACTACGCGAAGATAAATCACATTCATATAAATATCAGAGTGCACAACATAATCATCCCGGCAATCTCGGGTACATACCTTTGCTAAAGATATACAGGGTACAATTGCCCATTACAATTCTTCAAATGGGGATTACACAATCTCATCTCGAATGAGACCTGCCGCTCCCTCCACGAGCTACTTGCCCTGTCTAAATTGTTGGTAAGGGAGGGTGAGATTCGAGAGAATCTCAGTAGGAAACAGATACCATAATGCATGCATGATAGATGCTATGTGTATGACATGTTAGCTTTATCTAGATGCATGCCACATAATGACATTTCTGTATGCTCAATGTTTCATGTAACAAAACTATGGCCACAGTAAAACAGAAACAGAGCTTCATTTATTCAAATATGCTCTACACAATCAAGTAAAGCAATCACATACATCACTACACAAGCAAAGATATCAAATACATGCAAGTAAGGCAAGTCCCCTACCTCCAGTCTTTTCTCCTCGATTTGCGTGCCAGCAACTCGGGGCTTCACATTCGGTCCTACAATGTCAAATGTACTATTTAGACACTTCCAAAGTGTTTCTGGGGGTTATATGATGCTATATTGAAAATTTACTAAAATACTCCCGGGGACCCGGCCCGGCCCCACCGTACCCGGTCCGGCTGTACTTTTCTTGAAATTTTGACATGGGCTATTCTGACATATTTTCACCCAAGGAATCCATTTCCGGACTCGGAATTATTAAATTCAATTTCAATTTACAAATTTACCCTTGGCAGCTCCACTTTAAGGGTTTCAAGGGCGTTTTCGTAATTATGGTTTTTCGACCTTTTCCGAAAAAGTGACCAACTGTAACCCCACCTAATTTTCGCTCCTGAACTCAATGGAATCATCAAATCATTGAAAATCCATCTCTAACCCCTCCAAACCAGGCTTGGCCGAAATTCTCAATTCCCCGAGAAAAATTGGGGTTTTTCGGTTTCGGCTCCGTAAACACGTTTCTTTCCATTCCTAACCACTTTATTGACTATTCCATTAGGTTACAACTACCATTTAGTATCAATTTGGGCAGCATAACCCCTAGGGAAACCCATTTTCCATTTTTACAACCAATGGCAATCCGGCGAAATTTCACCGATTAAATTGCCCACAGCAGCCAGAATAGTCAATATACAAGAGTTTGGAAGTTACCTCAAGCTCCCAATAGCTTTTACTCAATATGGCTGAACCCTAGCCCCTTTTAAACCATGAAAATTGAGCTTCCAACACCTTAAAGAACATAAAGGAGTAGCTTAGGATCGGAGTTATACACGTTAGGAGCTAGATCGTCGGAGAAATCGGCTTACCTAGCGAGTTCTCTTCTCCTTTTCTCCCAAAACCCTCTCAACTCCTTTTCTTTACTTTGGTTGCAGAATGGCGTCGGAATGCTGAAGGAGAAAGATGAATAAAAAGTGTTTTAACATTAGGATGATGTCATGTTTTATTATGCTGATGTCATAAATCCCATTTTCGGATTTTATGACAGTTTTTCTGCCCAAACTTTGAAAAATCATAACTAATTCTAGAAAAATCGAAATGAGGTGATCCCAAAGCCAAATGAAAGGTATTTAAGTCCTATTTATTGGAAAAATATGATCCATTGCTAGAAATCACCACACGATTCCAGAATTACACAAATTTCATCACTGCCCCAAAACAGAGTCCATTTTCGACCTCAAACTTTGGACAGTCATATCTCCCAGTTCCCAAAACGAAATGGCACAAATTATATGTCCATTTTGAAGCTTGGGATGTGAAATTTAAGACTGGAAAGTTTCATAATTTTCTGACATCATTTGCCTAGTAAAAACGTCCACACGAGAAGACTGCCCAGACAGAATTCACACTGGACAGCATTTCCAATTTTTTGCAACCAATGTGTCCAATCCAATTTAAATCAATTCCAATGATTAAATACCACAACATGACACCATTTCCATCACAATATCCCATTCAATTCCTCCCTCTATTCTAAGTCAATTTGGATGTTAATCTACAATTGAACTCAAATACAGGGTTTCGGCGTTGCTCACAACGCATACGAATCACATCGGGTGCCAACTCACACCATAATCTCCAAAAGGTTTATTTATCACTAATCACTTCCGCTTTTGGAGTCATTATCTCTTAATCACAATTTGGAATCTTGCTAAACCGGGGCTTAGCAGTCTACTAATCTCAGGCTTATTCTCTAGCCTCGAGTCTCAGAATTCGGGATATTACATTTCTCTCCCTGTTCAATAAATTTCGTCCTCGAAATTTGTCGAACCATTTAATCCAAAAACTACGGATGCTTCTTCACGACAGCTTCCGTTTCACAATTCATTTTATATTGGGATGGTCTCCTCTAGACCACCCACACACAAAAGATACTCCACAAATCCGATTCTCGCAAGAATCTCAAACAATGAATGCAACTCAATTGCCCCAAACTGCAATCGGCCCATATCACGATTGCCACATAAACCCGATCACCATACATTTTGCCAAACAGATACAATTGCTTCTACATACAATTGCCACGACACCATCATAACATAACCACAATCATCACAAGCCCCCCCAATTCATGAGTGGCTAGTGCATCTCAATATCCGGAGGCTCTTAACTCATGAGCCATATCATAAGATCTTGGCAATTGAGCAGCACAGGCTACCCCTCTGCCTAACTCAAACTAGTTACCCCTTTTGGGAGTAACCCCAAAACACCACAACCTCAATACATCAAACGACGGCCTTAGCTGTATACACAAACTCTTCCGCTGTATTCACATCCACAGCCTTTCCCTCACCCATACACCCACCAGTGACTCCGCTAGTGGTAACCGGGACTTTTGGGTCTCACAACACAATATTACTTCACCGTATCAACTTTCACGGTGTCACCCTCACCCGTACACCCACCAGTGACTCCGCTAGTGGTAACCGGGACTTTTGGGTATCAACACAATATTACTTCTGTATCAACTTCATGGTGTCGCCCTCACCCGTACACCCACCAGTGACTCCGCTAGTGGTAACCGGGACTTTTGGGTATCAACACAATATTACTTCTGTATCAACTTTCATGGTGTCGCCCTCACCCGTACACCCACCAGTGACTCCGCTAGTGGTAACCGGGAATTTTGGGTATCAACACAATATCACATCATCTGGTCACTCCGGAATCTCAATTTCTTCTATCCAGGCGCCTTTTATTGTCACACCCCCCTTAATGGGTGCCCACACTTCCGCTGCGTGGCTGGCTCCCACATCACACCCATCCGATGGATGCCCGTGGGTTACCGGACTCAAAATTTTACTGTCACAACCACCCCGGTTTTACCCCCTCTAGGGATGCCCCGTGCCGGTGGTGCCCACCCCAGTTTTACCCCCCGCTGGGGATGCCCCGGGACGGTGGCTGGGTTACTCAATTATTGTCACACCCACCCCGGTTTTACCCCCTCTAGGGATGCCCCGTGCCGGTGGTACCCACCCCGGTTTTACCCCCCGCTGGGGATGCCCCGCGACAGTGGCTGGGTTACTCACATTTCACCCAGGACTCACAAGAAAATCCATTATCACACCCTACCCTCATCCCCTTTCTCCGCCGGAAAGACACACAGTCTTTACCCGAACCGTTGTTAGCTACTCAGGGACTGTTGGTGTAGCGATGCTCACAAATAGCCTTTCGGCTTCCACATCACACTCCACCCTCATCCCCTTTCTCCGCCGAGAAGACACACAGTCTTTACCCGAACTGTTGTTAGCTACTCAGGGACTATTGGCGTGGTAGTGCATACACATAGCCTTATAGCTCATACAGCTATCCGGCTTCCACAACTGGCCCGTTGGCCTTCACAAATAGCCTATCCCCCGTATAACCACCGCCCCGAAGGCACGGTCCTCCGACATAGGAATCACCCCATGCGGCCGCAGGTGAGAGACTCACAATGCACAATTGCAACAAGCTGGAACCAGGCATATTAACAACTTCACCTTCAATATCTCAAACTCTTTTCACATACTGGGATCCTTCAAGACCCCTTTTCACAATACAACTTGACCCCGAAGTTTTACCTCCCGAAGCCATCACTATCGCATTGCACTTTCTGCAAATTCGAGCTTCTGCTCAACACAATTCTCAAACATCACATTCACCACGCTTCCGCTGCACACTCTGAGGTCTTTATCCTCATCTGTGCCTTCACAATGTCAGGGTGACTCAATAGGAGTCCCATAGGAATCTCCTACTACCCCTGTCCACACACATAATCTGTGCCAGACCTTGGCTCAATTCAATTTGAATCATTCAAAGCCACAACCAGCACTTCGTTGAGATCCCATACTCCCAACGTTCCCAGAGCTCTATTCTACGATTCAACGTCATGCGAGTGCACACTAAGGTTCGTCGTCACGGCAGCCGCACACTAGGGTTTGTCGTCACGGCGGCTGTCACAAATTTTTTTTATATATTGTCACACCCCTTCAGAGTGCCCACCCCCCTGGTCAACTACGTACCAGGGCTCCGCTGGCCGGCCCTTACACTGAGCCTGACAGGCAGCTGGGTTACTCACATTTCACCCAGGACTCACATATTCCCCGTATCTCCACCGCCCCAAAGGCACGGTCCTCCCACTGTGTGCCATACACACCCCCAGTGGGCCGCAGGTAATAAACACACAAATAGCTGCTCCGATCAGACGTCGCCGTAGGTAGCCCTCTCCGATCAGAACTCCCCGTAGGTTGCCTTCACCGCTCCGAATCCTCGTAGATAACTCTTTCAAATTCAAATTCTCCACAAAATCACTTTTCCCTGTGCCAGATTAATACTAGCAACCTCAGGATACCTGATACACATTTCAATGCCAATCTAGTACCACATCCTGGTACCACAGACCATATAGGTCATATCAACCTCCTTAGGACCAGCTTGATTATTGAGTCTAATCCTTGGATCACAATTCATTTTTCAAACCTTCAACCTCAGTTGAACGGGGAAATCACTTCCCTCATTTCCACTGAGCATCACAACTCCAACACAAATCCAAATATCATGCCAGCCTAGGGCACACCGGTCCCCTAGGTCTTAAGGCCTTTAAACATACAAGCTCAGTATGACATCACTACATGTAACATCATACCACCTTGGGTTACTTACCCAACATCTAGGTTAGACATAACACCTAGAAGCTCAATATCACATTCCTGGGAAATCATTTTCCTTAGTTCTCTAATCAGACGATGGGTCTGATTACCTCCACCTCTGAATCTACACATCTAATTCTCGGGTGAATCATACTGACTCACCATATCCACAACACAAATAATGTATACACAGTCCATAAATCACATATATCCACAACCAGCAGGGACCATAATGTGTATACCACAACAAACAAAGCCATTCTCTATGACTTAAGGCAGCAACTACTGCCATTATCCTAGCAAATCCTTTACTTGCCAGGAACTGCAGCTCTGATACCAAAAATGTAACCCCCTCAGTAATTATATCCGAAATACATGATTAAAATGAAATAGAGACCAATAATAATCAAATAACATTTACTAACCCATCACATGATGGGGTTTTCAAAAATACCTTTCGAAATCATTTATAAACTTGGTCTCATATTCACATTTCGAATACAATTACTACGCGAAGATAAATCACATTCATATAAATATCAGAGTGCACAACATAATCATCCCGGCAATCTCGGGTACATACCTTCGCTAAAGATATACAGGGCACAATTGCCCATTACAATTCTTCAAATGGGGATTACACAATCTCATCTCGAATGAGACCTGCCGCTCCCTCCACGAGCCACTTGCCCTGTCTAAATTGTTGGTAAGGGAGGGTGAGATTCGAGAGAATCTCAGTAGGAAACAGATACCATAATGCATGCATGATAGATGCTATGTGTATGACATGTTAGCTTTATCTAGATGCATGCCACATAATGACATTTCTGTATGCTCAATGTTTCATGTAACAAAACTATGGCCACAGTAAAACAGAAACAGAGCTTCATTTATTCAAATATGCTCTACACAATCAAGTAAAGCAATCACATACATCACTACACAAGCAAAGATATCAAATACATGCAAGTAAGGCAAGTCCCCTACCTCCAGTCTTTTCTCCTCGATTTGCGTGCCAGCAACTCGGGGCTTCACATTCGGTCCTACAATGTCAAATGTACTATTTAGACACTTCCAAAGTGTTTCTGGGGGTTATATGAGGCTATATTGAAAATTTACTAAAATACTCCCGGGGACCCGGCCCGGCCCCACCGTACCCGGTCCGGCTGTACTTTTCTTGAAATTTTGACATGGGCTATTCTGACATATTTTCACCCAAGGAATCCATTTCCGGACTCGGAATTATTAAATTCAATTTCAATTTACAAATTTACCCTTGGCAGCTCCACTTTAAGGGTTTCAAGGGCGTTTTCGTAATTATGCTTTTTCGGCCTTTTCCGAAAAAGTGACCAACTGTAACCCCACCTAATTTTCGCTCCTGAACTCAGTGGAATCATCAAATCATTGAAAATCCATCTCTAACCCCTCCAAACCAGGCTTGGCCGAAATTCTCAATTCCCCGAGAAAAATTGGGGTTTTCCGGTTTCGGCTCCGTAAACGCGTTTCTTTCCATTCCTAACCACTTTATTGACTATTCCATTAGGTTACAACTACCATTTAGTATCAATTTGGGCAGCATAACCCCTAGGGAAACCCATTTTCCATTTTTACAACCAATGGCAATCCGGCGAAATTTCACCGATTAAATTGCCCACAGCAGCCAGAATAGTCAATATATAAGAGTTTGGAAGTTACCTCAAGCTCCCAATAGCTTTTACTCAATATGGCTGAACCCTAGCCCCTTTTAAACCATGAAAATTGAGCTTCCAACACCTTAAAGAACATAAAGGAGTAGCTTAGGATCGGAGTTATACACGTTAGGAGCTAGATCGTCGGAGAAATCGGCTTACCTAGCGAGTTCTCTTCTCCTTTTCTCCCAAAACCCTCTCAACTCCTTTTCTTTACTTTGGTTGCAGAATGGCGTCGGAATGCTGAAGGAGAAAGATGAATAAAAAGTGTTTTAACATTAGGATGATGTCATGTTTTATTATGCTGATGTCATAAATCCCATTTTCGGATTTTATGACAGTTTTTCTGCCCAAACTTTGAAAAATCATAACTAATTCTAGAAAAATCGAAATGAGGTGATCCCAAAGCCAAATGAAAGGTATTTAAGTCCTATTTATTGGAAAAATATGATCCATTGCTAGAAATCACCACACGATTCCAGAATTACACAAATTTCATCACTGCCCCAAAACAGAGTCCATTTTCGACCTCAAACTTTGGACAGTCATATCTCCCAGTTCCCAAAACGAAATGGCACAAATTATATGTCCATTTTGAAGCTTGGGATGTGAAATTTAAGACTGGAAAGTTTCATAATTTTCTGACATCATTTGCCTAGTAAAAACGTCCACACGAGAAGACTGCCCAGACAGAATTCACACTGGACAGCATTTCCAATTTTTTGCAACCAATGTGTCCAATCCAATTTAAATCAATTCCAATGATTAAATACCACAACATGACACCATTTCCATCACAATATCCCATTCAATTCCTCCCTCTATTCTAAGTCAATTTGGATGTTAATCTACAATTGAACTCAAATACAGGGTTTCGGCGTTGCTCACAACGCATACGAATCACATCGGGTGCCAACTCACACCATAATCTCCAAAAGGTTTATTTATCACTAATCACTTCCGCTTTTGGAGTCATTATCTCTTAATCACAATTTGGAATCTTGCTAAACCGGGGCTTAGCAGTCTACTAATCTCAGGCTTATTCTCTAGCCTCGAGTCTCAGAATTCGGGATATTACACTTGGGACCATCTATAACATAGGCGGAGTTAAGAATTCAATATTACAACCATAAAAATATAATCATTTGACAATAAAGAAGTGATTACCTGTTCAAAATCTATTATAACTCTACTCTGAATGATATTATGCATATAAAGGAGAACATAATATCTACATTTAGTTCTCCCTGGATGCTGAGGGCACTATAAATTGAAAGCAAATAATGGTTAAAATGAATAAAAGCATATATAAACTAACTATCAATGAAATAACTTGAATTTAAACTACTTACTATTGACAAAAACCACTTCTTCTCTTTATGATTACCTCCATGCCTCCCAACTATTAATATATATTTCTTGAGTGCACTATCATTAAAATGAAAATCACACAACATTAAAACAATTTATTTAAGTCAAGAACCAATGATATATAAACAAATTAACTTAGGTGTTAAAGATGGTTTTTATCTCTTCATTTGGCCTGTGACCCAAGGAATCAAACTAATAAACAACATTAATTATGGTTCAAACAAGACATAGATTCCAATGATAGCTATAGCAACATATACATATTAAAATGAAGTTAGATAACACGATAATTCATAATAGACTAAATATATATAAATAGACAAAATTAAGTCATTTTCCCTTCAAGAATTGGTGCTAGATAATATGGTAGTTTAGTCTCTCCTATTGTGTACCCACATAGCTCATCCTATTTTCCATCTTATTATACTTTTTTTGCTAGATTTGTAGGACATAAGAATCCATATAAACTATTTTTTCCCCATTGAACGCATATGTTGTGAAAGCAGCTATCATGTAATTAAAATAAGAAATGAATTAGTGAATATATAAAACCTAAAAATCAGTAAAGTAATTGAAGTTAAAAATAAAAAACAAACTTACATGGTTGTAAGTTTAACCCATTCTATGTCTATCTCCTCCAAAGATAAGAACTCCTTAAGTCCTATCAATTGTAAAGGGATACGATATTCTTTCACCCACAAGATATCTGCAAGTGAACCTTGTCAACTTTTTTATAGATCTACTCAAGAAGGGAACTTTTGTCCCATTTTGTTGATCTCAATAGAACATAAAACAAAGATTATAAAGAAGATGTCGAATAAAACTGAAGTAATAATAAGGTGTTTCTTACTATTAGAGGTGTTGTCATCGTGTTAATAAGAATTTTAGGATAAAGGATGATATATCCTTTTGCCTAACCTAGTTTGACAACCTCTTTATCAGGGACCAGGACATTTACATCTTCCTCCCCACTCGAACATATGTCACAGTGACCCTACATTAATCATATGGAATTTGCTTATGATGGTGGGCGGTAGCTTGTGTGTATACGAGAGCATCAACAACAACACATAGCAGCGGGACATTCAAATAGAGAGTGTAAGGTTCACCAACCTCTAGAGTGGGAGAAGGTTGCCAAGTAGTACCTCTGGCAAATTATAACTTACTTTGGTGCCAGGGAAGGGCGGGGAATCCTGGTTCTACCTTCCTCTTGACCTAGCTCCAATTGAATGCTGGACATTTCAATGTCAATGATTTTGCTGTAGATAGCATTGAAGAAAAAACACAACCTTGTTATGGTACTCCACACATTATCTTTCAAAATGCCTTTAATAGCTACTAGTAATAGTTATTGCATCAATACATGATAATCACGGGACTTCAATCCCACTAACATCAAATTGTCCATTGAGACAAGCTTTCTCATATTAGAAGAATACCTTTGTGGCACCTTAATGTCATGCAAACACCTACAGAAACATTTTTTATCAGCTCTTGATAGTATATTTGTTGTTGGCTCCATATACACTCTCTTACCAAAATCTCTTTATTGTGGATATAACCGTTCTCTTATTCCTATTTCAATCAAGTCTTGTCTCGCACTAATTCCATCCTTAGTCTTTCCTAGTATGTGCAAAAGCATACCGATAAGGCTATCACAAATGTTTTTCTCTATATGTATCACATTAAGACTATGCCAATATGGAATATCAAAGAAAATTGACCTCTTCATCCATATGTTCTTCTCACCCACAGTCCTCTGATTCTTTAAGAAGATGACATTGATCCATTCCACCTGACTACAAACCTCCTCTTAAGTTAATGCCTTTAGAGCCATTCCATTTTCTGGTCAGTTGTTAAAACTTTTTTTAGCCTATAGTACTGGTGGAAGGATTAAGAAACCATATGTGACCAACGTAGACCATTTTCTTCTATGCGTTAGTTGATGGAAGTGTGTCTCTGCTTCACATATTAGACATGCTTTATGCCCCTTTGAAAGAGGCAAGCTTCACCCAATAGGGGGTGAATTGGGTGATGTGATAAAAATGTTTTCGGTTCATGCAGTGATATGAAAATAATTGTAGATAGAGTAGAGTTGAGAAGATTAGCACACAGAGAGTTATATTGGTTTAGCCAAAACCCAGGCCTATGTCCAGTCCTTAGAGATCAAGAACTACTAAGATTTTTAGTATTCTTCCAAGATTCAGTGGGCTCTCAGAGTGCCGCAAGACAACAATCATCCTTCAATGGATTATGAGTTAAATATTCTAACACCTAGAAATTTTTCTCCCCCTTACGACAAGTCTTATATGCAGCAACAAACCTATGACCTTTCTCTCTTGCTTACGTATATAAGCCTTATGAGTAGTAATGTTCTCTCCTGCTTACACCCCTGTAAGTCTTATGAGCAGCAACATTCTCTACTACTTGTACCTTGTAAGTCTTATGAGCAGAAAGTCCTACTAGGAATTCTCTCAACTGCTTCTCTCGTAAGGATATCTATCATTCAAGGTCCCTTTACCTTGAGATCAAATGAAAATATGATTTGAAATGTATACAAACTCTCTCACAGAGAAAATATAATAAACATTAAAGTACAATATGAATACAGAGAAAATATGAATAACAGAGACTCGTGAATTTGCTTATGTATATTCTCATTCTAAGTTCCTGTTTTTTATGGTCTCTGAAACTTTGTATTTATCATAAGCTGATTTTGTCCATTAAATAATAGTCGTTGAGGAGCGGAGCGTTTCATCATGGAACAACATGCATACATTCGAAATCTCAAAACAAGATATCATGGTAGGTATGTGCTTAGTTGGTCATAATTTGACTTTCTCTGTATATCTGGTTCAAACTATCAAACTCCTATTTCACACTTGAAGTATATGTTAAATGTGTTCAATAATAATAACAAGTGAAATTAGAATGAATAAATAGTATTAAACCATGTTTGGATTGATTGTTGTAAGTCTGTTGTGTTTTGGCTTCTGATAGAGCATCACTCGAGTGCACTGTAATACCCCGAATTTTGAGACTTGAGCTTAGAGAATAAGCCTGAGATCAGTGGATTGCTAAGCCCCGGTTTAGCAAGATCCCAAATTGTGATTAGGGTTTAATGACTACAAAAGTGGACGTGGTTAGTGATTAATGAACCCTTTTAGAGAATATAAAGCGGATTGTAGTCGCTTGTGTTATGAGCAACACCAAAACCCTGTATTTGAGTTAAATTGTGGATTAACATCCAAATTGACTTAGAATAGAGGGAGGAATTGAATGGGATATTGTGATGGAAATGGTGTCATGTTGTGGTATTTAATCATTGGAATTGATTTAAATTGGATTGGACACATTGATTGCAAAAAATTGGAAATGCTGTCCAGTGTGAATTCTGTCTGGGCAGTCTTTTGTGTGGACGTTTTTACTAGGCAAATGATGTCATAAAATTATGAAACTTTCCATTCTTAAAGTTCACATCCCAAGCTTCAAAATGGACATATAATTTGTGCCATTTCGTTTTGGGAACTGGGAGATATGACTGTCCAAAGTTTGAGGTCGAAAATGGACTCTGTTTTGGGGCAGTGATGAAATTTGTGTAATTCTGGAATCGTGTGGTGATTTCTAGTAATGAATCATATTTTTCCAATGAAGAGGACTTAAATACCTTTCATTTGGCTTTGGGATCACCTCATTTAGATTTTTCTAGAATTAGTTATGATTTTTCAAAGATTGGGCAGAAAATCTGCCAGAAAATCCGAAAATGCCAATTTTGGGAATTATGACATCAGCATAATAAAACATGACATCATCCTAATATTAAAGCACATTTTCTTCATCTTCCTTCCTCCAAACCGACGCCATTCTGCAACAGAAATAAAGAAAAAGGGTTGAGAGGGTTTTGGGAGAAAAGGAGAAGAGAACTCGCAAGGTAAGCCGATTTCTCCGATGATCTAGCTCCTAACGCGTATAACTCCGATCCTAAGCTACTCCTTTATGTTCTTTAAGGTTTGGAAGCTCCTCTTTTGGTGTTTTGAAGTTAGGGTTTTCAGCCAAGTCAAGGAAAATCAAGTGGGAGCTTGAGGTAACTTCCAAACTCTTGTATATTGACTATTCTAGCTGCTGTGGGCAATTTAATCGGTGAAATTTCGCCGGATTGCCATTGGTTTTAATTCTTGGAAATGGGTTTTCCTAGGGGTTATGCTGCCCAAATTGATACTAAACGGTAGTTGTAACCTAATGGAATAGTCAATAAAGTGGTTAGGAGTAGAAAGGAACGTGTTTACGGAGCCGAAACCGAAAAACCCCAATTTTCCCTAAATTCCTACAAGTTTCAGCCATCTCTAGAAATGGGCCTTAGAGTTGGATTTTCAATGATTTGATGATTCCATTGAGTTCAGGAGGGAAAATTAGGTGGGGTTACAGTTGGGCACTTTTTCGGAAAAGGCCGAAAAAGCATAATTACGAAAACGCCCCTAAAACCCTAAAAGTAGGGCTGCCAAGGGCAATTTCGTAATTTGACATTGAATTTGATAATTCCGAGTCGGGAAATGGATTCCTTGGGCGAAAATATGTAAGAATAGCCCACGTCAAAGTTTCAAGAAAAGTACAGCCGGACCGGGTGCAGCGGGGCCGGGCCGGGTCCCCGGGGGTATTTTAGTAATTTTTCAATATAGCCTCATATAACCCCCAGAAACACTTTGGAAGTGTCTAAATAGTACATTTGACATTGTAGGACCGAATGTGAAGCCCCGAGTTGCTGGCACGCAAATCGAGGAGAAAAGACTGGAGGTAGGGGACTTCCCTTACTTGCATGTATTCGATATCTTTGCTTGTGTAGTGATGTATGTGATTGCTTTACTTGATTGTGTAGAGCATATTTGAATAAATGAAGCTCTGTTTCTGTTTTCGCTGTGGCCATAGTCTTGTTGTATGAAACATTGAGCATGCAGAATTATCATTATGGGGTATGCATCTAGATAAAGCTAACATGTCATACACATAGCATCTATCATGCATGCATTATGGTATCTGTTTCCTACTGAGATTCTCTCGAATCTCACTCTCCCCTACAACAATTTAGACAGGGCAAGTGGCTCGTGGAGGGAGCGGCTAGGACTCTTTCGAGATAAGATTGTGTAATCCCCATTTGAAGAATTGTAATGGGCAATTGTACCCTGTGTATCTTTAGCGAAGGTATGTACCCGGGATTGCCGGGATGATTAAGTTGTGCACTCTGATATTTATATGAATGTGATTTATCTTCGCGTAGTAATTGTATTCGAAATGTGAATATGAGACCATGTTTATAAATGATTTCAAAAAGTATTCGCGAAAACCCCGTCATGTGATGGGTTAGTAAATGTTACTTGATTATTATTGGTCTTTATTTCATTTTAATCGCGTATTTCGGATATAATTACTGAGGGGGTTACATGCACTGAGGCTCCACTCGAGTGCAACATCATATTTTCTCTTACCCTTTATATTTTCAGTCTCACTTCCATGTGAAAAAGTAAGAGTGCATTTTCTCACTTGCGAGTGATATGGGTCCTCTCACTCGAGTGCATGTGTATTTTACACTATAAACTCACGTATTTGAATAACACTTGCAACCTACTTTTCAAGAGTGTGATTTAACACTTGCAAGTGATGTGGGTCCTCACTCGAGTGCACTAATCCTCACTGGAGTGAATTAGTATATTCTTATATCAGCTACCTTTTTGCTTCAGCACTTACATCATCTCTGGAGAGAGTAGGTTTTCTCACTCGCAAGTGCTGAGCTATCACTCGGGTACAAATGTTCCTCACTTGGGCACACTTGCTCTTTCATGCTCTGGCTGACTCTCAGGCAAGCTCTTTCTATGCTTCACTCGCTGGACTCGGGTGCACTTTTGATTATCACTCGGGTGTCACAATGATTCTTGAGTGCACCTTTTACTTTCAATTTAGTTCGCTCTCATGTAAGCACTTCCTGTAATACACTTACAGGACTCGAGTGAGCTTCAGGCTATCACTCGAGTATTGAGTCCATGCTCGAGTGCAATGACCATTTCCTGTCTTTGAGTTTGCTCTATGTCAAACACTTCCATGAGTGTGCCTTCATACTTGAGTGCAAATTAGATCATCACTCGAGTGTAGTATTCAAAACTCAAGTTGTCTTGTTATTTTCAGCTGGAAACAGCTTCTTTGAAACACTTTCAGTTTAACACTTGCTTTACTCGAGTGCAAAACTGCTTCTCACTCGAGTGCCAGCTACCATCACTCAAGTCCATCAGTTAGAGTCACAACAATAACCTCTGAACTGTGTGAGATGCATTTAGTAACATATTCAACCATTGTCAAAACATGAGTTTCTTACAATAACACTCAATCATCTTTTGTTATCATCAAAACTTGGAATCTAATACCCTTCACACTATACCCTGACAAGTTTCTGTATATAGGAAAGTCATTTTTTGTGGTGAAAACCATTGTATGTAGCTTAAAGGACTCCTTCTTATATACATTAAACACATCGATGCCTTCCTCCTATGGCTTCTTCAAGTCGTTAATAATGGGCCAAGTAAACATTGATATCGTTTACTGGCTGTTTTGGTCAAGAAATCATCATAGAAAGAGTCATATACTTCCATTTCATGCACAACTAAGGATGTAAGTTGTAAATCATCAGGAGAATTGGCCATGCATTATGTGTGGTACTAAGAGTTCCATAAGGATTGATTCCATTTGTACAAAGCCCAAGTCAAAGGTTTCTTGGTTTATTGCCAAATCTAGGAAATATTTCATCTATTTTCTTCCATTATGGAGAGCCAGCTAGATGCTGAATATATTTTCTATAAGATATTCTTTCATCAGAGTGCCATTTCAACTTCTTTGATTCTTTTGCATGAGCAAACAAAGCTTAAATTATAAAAATGTCATCGCCTTATTTTTAACTTCATTTTTTGAAAAATGGACATGTTTTGGCAAAGTGTAATCTCTATTCTGTAGTAATGATAAATTCAATGGTTAACCATTCAGTTTATATTTATATTTATTATATTTTATTTTTTATGACAAAAATTGTGAATGAATTGTCATATCATAAAAGAGGATTCCAATCCTCACCATGATCTTTTCAGTTGATGCACAGGAAAATTTGTTTGATAAGGAGAATATTTAGTTTCTTTTCCTTCACAAGATTCTACTTAATCAAATTAGTTAGAATATTAAAACATAAAAAATAGGGAAAATGAGGAAAAATTACTATTTGAATTACAAAAATCCAAAAAAGTGTTCTAAATTAGGAAAAGGATAAAAAGGTAATCAAGTATGAATTGGGATTATGAAGTTTACGTGCTTTTACCAAAAATGCCCCTCACATTTTTTCAAAAAAAGGGCAAGAACCCTCGTTGGCCAATGGAGCTTTGCCAGTCAGCAGCACCTCGTTGGCCAACCGGCCATTGGAGCTCTAGTGAGATATTTGTTTGCCAATGATGTTGACTACTTCGGTATAGAGAATGACAACTTAAGAATCACATTTAACAATTTGGGTATACATATTAGCAACTTGAGCTCCCCAAATGTCAACAACCTTGTGGCCAGAGCTCCGGTGACATTTTTTTTTTTTTTGCCTAGGTTGTTTTTTCAAATGGTCATTATCTATGCCCAAGTTGTTAATCGCAATTTTTAAGTTATCATTCTCTATACATAAGTAGTTAACGTCACCTGACAATGATGACTTCAAAATATGACCTTGTTAGGCAATGTTGATTACTTCGGTATAGAGAATAACAACTTAAGAAATGTGTTTAACAACTTAGTTATAGAGAATGACAATTTCGAAAAAAGGACCCTTGGCAAAAAATATCTCACCAGAGCTACGGCCTCCTGCAGCCAGCTAGCCAGCCAGTGAGATGGTACTGGCCTGGCAAGGGTTCTTGCCCTTTTTTTTAAGAAAAAAAAAAGTGTGGGCACTTTGGTAAAAAGACCAAAACTTCAAAATTTTCATATTAATACTTGATTACCTATTTGTCTTTTTGCTTATTTAGAACACATTTTGAGGTTCTTGTAATTTAAATGGTTTTTTTTTTCCATTTTCCCTAAAAAAATATAAATTCTTCCTCATCTTTCTATTATTTTTGTTCTTTCTTATCCACTTTCACCCTTGTTAGTGACATATAAAGGAGGGAATGAGATTTCAAAGAAATCCCAATAGGACAATTACAAACTAGATCGAAGAGTATTCATTAGCATGCCAGGTCATTAAGGCTTTAGACTACAATTTACCATGAAAAGGGAACATAGCCTCACATTGCAGTAACATGTACATTATCAACCATCCATTCCACTGGCATAAATATATTTAGATTAAGTCCCTAGGTTTTTTTATTTTTTTGACCATCTTAAGTCCCTCCCTTATTAGTAACTCTTAAACCCTCAATTTTGGACTTTTAATTTACTTGTCCTAAAATTATTTACTCGTGCTATTCTCCCAAAATTTTGCATGTAGAATCCAATTTTCAACTTAAATTTTACCCAATCAAATTCCTTATCTCTCAATTAGCCATGGCATTTAACATGGGGTTTTTAGGGGAAAATTTGCTTTGTAATTTCCAATGCATCCAACGCATAGTACCTTGATATTAACCTACATAAAATTTCACTAATTTTGAACTCATTGGAACTGCAAGAATAATTTTAAGAAATTAGTTTTCTTTCTAAAATCTCCTATTTTGGAGAAAAAATTTGGGGTAAAACTACATGGGTTCAGCACCACTTTTTTCTCACTTCTCTTCCCATGTTTTCTTCTCTAATCCAAAAAGATGAATCTATATTTTATTTTTAGTTCCCCCAACTTTTCTCCTCTTCTAATTTTCTCTCTATCCAAACAAACCTAAGGAATTAACATTTGATTCATGTCATTTGAGATTGACTTAGGTAACCTTTCGTATAATTTAGTCAAAGCCTTTTTTTTTTTTTTTGAGTAAATGCATAATTTTTTTCATTTAATTAGTCAAGTCATCTTTAGACTGACTTTTGCGTGTATCTTCGCTGAAAGCTCTGATAACAATTCAATTCCAACAACCTCCCCTGCTCTTCTCTAAAATAAACCAATCTCTCAAACAGCCTTCTCACACTTAAACAAGGCTTCTGTTAAACAGCCTTCTCTTTTGTTACTACCTCTCCTTCTTATTTCCTCCTTCGTTGGGAGGTCCTCCGCTGATGGAATTGCTGTCTACTGGGGCCCAAATGGCAACGAAGGCTCCCTCACTAACGCCTGCGACTCTGGAAACTATCAATTTATTAACATAGGCTTCCTAGCCGTCTTTGGCAACGACCAAACACCACAACTTCACATCGCCGGCCACTGTGACCCCACTGTGAGCACCTGCTATGTCTTTAGCGCCCAAATTAAATGAAAGACTCCCAGTCCAAAGTCCTCAAAGGGCTTCTCTCCATCGGTGGTAGCTCCGGACGCTACTCGCTTCTCTTTCTTTTGTTTTTGTTTTAATTATATATAAAAATGGGTTAAGCGGTAAATTTAGTAAACAACTATTTTACTATGGTTACTCAACACAATTAACTATTTTAAGGAGTAAGAGTAGACATAATCAATTTTTTTTACTAGTATATATAGCAACGTTGTTGACCTTGGTTAACTCCTGTTACTTTTTGCACCGTGTGTTCCATCAATCTTCTCATTCTCTATTATTTTAATATATTTTTAGAAATATATGCCTATTTTAATATAAAAATATCATTTAGACTCAATCAAAGCAAATTTATTTCAGTCAACTCTCAAAAGATTTTGAAATTTTATTGAACCCCTGGGTCAAAATGAAATTAAGTTTTGTCAGTGAAAAGATAATAATGCCCTTATTTTATATTTTTTGATAATAGAATTTACAAGACAAATAAGAGTATTCACAAGACAAATAAATAGATTTAAAAGAATTCAAGGAGTTAAAAATAATTATAAGACAAATATGTGAATGACCAAAATTTTTTAGTTCCATGAATTCTTTTTAATCTCTTTACAAGACAAATATGGTTATTCACGAGATAAATAAAAAAAATTATAAGACAAATATAAGCATTTATAAGATAAAATGTTTATGTCTATTTGTGGACTTAACAAAAGATAATTGTGTTGGGTGTTCATAGTAATATAGTTTATTGCTAGATTTGCACAATTACCCTTCTAAAAATATATTAAAATAATAAAAAGTTAGAAGACTAATAGAACCCATAGTGCAAAAAGTAAGGAAAGTTAACTAGAGTTAACGATGTTGCTATATATGCTATAAAAAAAATTAATTATGTCTACTTTTACAATCCAAAATAGTTGTTAGGTGTCCATAGTGAAATAGTTTGTTACTAAATTTACACATTAACTCTATAAAAATTAAATTACTAACTCATATTATGGCATTGGTAAATCTCTAAATCCTTTTACTTAACCACCATTTACCAAAAATTTCCAAAAGTATAAGTGCCCGTTTGATTCATGGAATTGGAGGTAATGTAATTGAATGTAATGTAATGATGATTACATAAATTTATTTGGTTCATCATTAAGAAAAGATGATATATATGCATAAAAATATTTGATTGGATTATGTCAAAAATGAGAATATATGAGAACAGTGTAATAAGAGACAAAATTAACCTTGTCTACACACATACACACACACATATAACGTACACATTGGATTCATGGTAAATTTTTTTAAGTTGTGTTGTGTACATGTTGGGTTCATAATAATTTTTGATATTTAATAGTTAAAATATTATGTAGTATACATATTGAGTTCATTGTATTTTTTTTAATATTTATATTATTTAATGGGATATTTTAAGATTTTTAATGGTGGAATATAATTTTTTTAAACTTTTTCAGTGGGGGAATAGTTTTTTTTTTTAATTTTAATGGTGGAATATAATGGTGGTAATTATTTAATATTTAACAGCATTTATGGGTGGGCATTTTAGTCATAAAAATTATAATGGTAATAATGTCTCTTTCAGTTGATTACAAGATGTCTGTATCCCCATCCATCAGTCCTAGCAGTGTAATCCTGATTACATCAAATGGTGTAATCAGGGTTAATCCTCTTTACAGTACATATATCCAACCAAACACTGAAATCGGTATGTTGCATCAGGATTACATGTAATTCTCTCCTATGGAATCAAACCAAACGAGCTATAAATAATTAAGCTTTGTTTATGTATTTTACTCAAATAATAATGTCTATAATATATAAATAATTATATTATTTTAGGTGGGAAAATATTTTAAATACTTTTATTTAATCCCTCCAAATCCTTATTAAATTCTTTATATATTCAAATAATTACATGGTAATTTCCCATTACCATAAAATAATTCCATGAAATTCAACCCAATATTAATAAATATACTACCTTAAACTTTTAACCATATTCCAATGTTTCACTATTCTCTTAATTTTATGCTTCTAGATCTTCTCTGGATCTTAAATTACTTAATGAATTACATTCTAATAGTACTTAATTACTATAAATAAAAATTGGGATGTTACATAATTTCAATTACCAAAAATTCCTTATATTAAAGAAAATAAAATGGTGAATAGTGAATAGTGAATTTTTTTTTGGTTACTCACCCGGTTCACCGGAGCTTTGCCCTGACTACATCTGGATCGACCTGCGTCACGCACCTGGCTATAGTGATGTATGTGATTGCTTTACTTGATTGTGTAGAGCATATTTGAATGATGAAGCTTTGTTTCTGTTTATACTGTAGCCATAGTTTTGTTGCATGAAACATTGAGCATGCATAAATGTCATTATATATAGGGCATGCATCTAGTTTAAACTAACATGTCATGCACATAGCATATATTTTGCATGCATTATGGTAACTATTTTTCTACTGGAATTCTCTCGAATCTCACCCTCCCCTACTAACCATGTAGACAAGTAAAGACAGAAGCTATGCTGAGAACAAAGAAGAGAACCGCATGAGAGGAATGCAGTGATGGAATGAAGACGAGAAGGTGTATGCATTTCACTATAACATGTTTAGACACCCTAGTAGCCATATGTGGCTACATTATTTGTAATTATTATATACAATCCCTGCGGGGGATTTTTGTAATTGAGCACTTTTTATCAATATATTTATGCTATTCCTGTATGTCCACCGAATTGTGCATAAACACTCTTAAAATTATGTAAATAAGGTAAGGGTGTGGCATTACATGTTGTCATTAAGGCTTAGCTTTAGACTACACTTTACCATGAGTAGGGAGGGAGAGGAATGTATCTATTGATCTCTCTCCATTTCCCTTGCATAAATACATTTGGGTTAAGTCCCTACCTTATTACTAATTCTTCACGCACTAACTTTTGGACTTTAATTGACTTGTCCTAAAATTATTTCTACTTCCTATTCTTCCAAAATTTTGCATGTAGAATCTAATTTTGAACTCGAATTTAACCAATTCCTTGTCTCTCAATTAGCCAAGGCCAAATACATAGGGTTTTAGGGCCAAATTTCTATTTTAATTGCATCCAACATATAATTCCTTGATGTTATCCCACACAAAATTTCATTTTAAACTCATTGGAACTACAATGAGAGTTTTGAGAAATAAATTTTATTTCTAAAATCTACTATTTTGGAGAGAGAATTTTTTTTGGGTTCAAACTATATGCACTCGACGCCATTTTTTTCCTCACTTTTCTCTCCTCTTTTTTTCTCTTCTAATCTAAAGGGAGAAAAATCTACTTCTTCCATATATTTATCATACTTTTCTCCCCCTCTAATTTTCTCTCCATCGACACACACGATCATGAATTATCATTTGGTTCATGTCCTTTTCAGATAGACTTGTGTGACCTTTGGTATATTTTAGTCAAGGCCTTTTTTGAGTGAAACCATTTTTTTTCAATCTAATTAGTCAAGTCAACTTTAGACTGACTTTTGCGTGTAGTTTCCCCTCAATTCAATTCCAACACGGCACGTTTCTCTTACTTTTCTTCACCGGCCTCAAAACGCTGGAAATATCCTCCGCTGCTCTTCTCTCAAATAAACCAATCTCTCAACACAAAATAGATCATTCACAAACATAAACATGGCTTCTGTTAAACAAGCTTCTCTCTTGTTACTACCACTCCTGATCATTTCCTCATTGGTTGAGAGGTCCTCAGCTGACGGAATCGCCGTCTACTGGGGCCAAAACGGCAACGAAGGCTCCCTTGCAGAGGCCTGCAACACCGGAAACTACCAATTTATAAACATAGGTTTCTTGGCCGTCTTTGGCAATGGCCAAACACCACAACTAAACCTCGCTGGTCACTGCGATGGCGCCTCAAGCAGCTGCACCGGCATAAGCAATGACATCCAAACCTATCAATCCAAAGTGTAAAAACAGCTCTATTATTTTCTAAAGGGTATTTTTGTAATATGTAATTGTAACAGGGTTATTTGTGTAGTTTCGTGATAGTTCTCACTGTCATATAGGATATAAAGAGGCTGAGGGCCACAGTACTTGTTGTCGTATTGTATCATTGATTGATTGAGAAATAAAGAAAGATTTTTCTCTCGAAAGTTCAGGTTCTCGAGTCCACGTTTGGCACTTAACATGGCATCAGAGCCGTTGGTTTCATCAAGATCCACATGTGCCATTTGAAGGCAGACTCACCTTTCGAAGAGTAAAGAACCCCTTTCTTGATTTCATTGTCTTATCTGTGATTCCAGATTAGACCGAAGTGAGGAGCTCTACACTCAGTACGCGATTCGACGAAGAGATGCAGAGTAAGGCTTTTTTCGTTGAATCGCTTCTTCTCCATGGTTCTGATTCGATGGGTATAGCGAGCATGACGTCGATCCTGTGACGAGGCCGGAGATTCACAGAAGAACTAATTTCTCCTGTATAAAGGTTGGAGATTCAAGGAAGAACCCTAATCTTGCAGGGTTTTGATTCTCCAGAGGAGCTGTGAGGCATCAGTCACGACCAAGAACATCGAGTTGCTACGTTAACAGGTACTGATCGAACCCTAAATGGCGGAATCAAAAACCACCGATCCGGCGAACCTATCATTTACTCATCCCTTATTCCTGCACCCATCCGAGACACAAGGGTCCACAATAATTCCTCAAATCCTCACCGGGGCCGACAATTACATGATTTGGAGTCGTGCGATGAGGATTGCGTTGAAAGGGAAACATAAATTGGGTTTCATCGATGGGTCTTGCAAAAGGGATGATCAGGAGGCTGGATTGAAGGACCAATGGGAAAGGTGCAATGCCGTGGTCCTTTCTTGGCTTCTGAATTCTGTATCGAAAGAGTTAGCAAATGGAGTTATGTTCCATGAAGAGGCTCAACGTGTGTGGAGCGATTTGAAGGAGCTTTTCGACAAGAAGACTGGGTCACGCATATTTGCATTGCATCGTGAGATAAATCTCCTAAGGCAAGGCTCCTCTTCTGTATCTGCCTACTTTTCGAAATTAAAAGAACTATGGGAAGAACAATCTGTGCTTGTTAATATTCCTTCCTGTCAGTGTACAACTTCGAGAGCCTATGCTGAATTAATACAACAGCAGAGGCTATTGCAGTTCTTAATGGGATTAAATGAGTCCTATAGTCAGGCACGCAGTCAAATTCTACTTATGATACCTCTTCCTTCTGTCGGACAAGCCTATGGAATGGTGTTAGAGGATGAGGCACAGCGCTGTATTGCTAATCAGGAGAAAATTTCACCTGTCGAAGGTCTAGCTATGATTGCAAAAGGTAGAGGACGTGGCCGTGGACGTGGTCGTGGTGATCCAAGTATGGAGTGCGCCCATTGTGGAAAAAAAGGCCATGTCAGAGATAATTGTTTTCAGATTGTGGGTTATCCACCCAATTTTAGAGGAGGCAAAGCAAGACAAGGGAAGGACCCTTCTGCTAATCAAGTATCTGCTAATCAAGTAACCAATGAGTCAATTCACAATGAAGAAACAAATAACCATTCCAGTAATGTTGTTGCGCCAACCTTCACGCATGAACAGTACCAGCGACTTTTGGAGCTGCTCAAAAAGGATTCTGAACCCACCATTCATGCATTAGCGGGTACAGGTTTGGTTGTTCCTCCTAGTCATTCTAAGTCTTGTTCACATTGGGTAATTGATTCTGGTGCCACCACTCATATGGTTGGCAATCTTAGTCTCTTAGATAATTATGAAAGATATGAAGGGCCTATAAAAACTATAAAATTGCCTAATGGAACAAGAGTGCCAATAACTCATATAGGTAGTGCCCGCATCTCTGATAATCTAATAGTCACTGGAATTTTATATGCTCCGTCATTGGAATTTAACTTACTGTCAGTAGCTAGATTAACAAAGGAACATAAGTGTATGGTTGTGTTTTTTCCTCACTTTTGCTTGTTGCAGGACCTACAGGATGGCAAGATGATGGTGACTGGTAAATTGATTGAAGGTTTATACATATTGAAAAATAGTAGTAAATCATGTGATGTAATAAACTCTGTCAAAGGTAGTAATAAGAGCCTTGACATAGATGAAATGTGCATGTGGCACAATAGACTTGGGCATGCCCCTTTTACTGTAATGAGACACCTCGGCTTTGTAAGCAATAATGATAAGGATACTGAGAATAATAAATGTGAAGTCTGTATTCAATCGAAGCAGACAAAGTTTCCTTTCACTTCAAGTTGCATTAAGAGTACTCGTTGTTTTGAATTACTACACTTAGATGTTTGGGGTCCATATAGGACTCCAACACATCAAGGATATCATTATTTCTTAACAATTGTAGATGATTATTCTAGGGCAACTTGGACCTTATTGATGAAGGCTAAAACTGAAGTTACAAACTGCATTAAACATTTTATTGCCTATGTTATGACTCAATTCTCAGTTTTGGTTAAGATTGTTAGGAGTGACAATGGGACAGAGTTCACAAATAATGATTTGAGAGATTATTTCAGGTCTAAAGGTATAGTTCACCAAACTTCTTGCCCCTATACTCTTGAACAAAATGGAGTAGTGGAGAGAAAACATAGAACTATAATTCAAGTAGCTCGAGGTCTCATACTACAGTTAGGTTTACCAATTAAATATTGGGGGGAGTGCATCAAAATGGCTACTTATTTGATAAATAGACTTCCCTCTCGAATCCTAGACTATAAGACTCCCTTTGAACTAGTGTATGGAATCCCTTCAGATCTTAACCACCTGAAAATATTTGGGTGTTTAGCTTATGCAACAGATCTGAAATGTAATGATAAGTTGCAAGCCAAATCTATTCCATGTGTTTTTCTTGGTTTCCCTGATCATCAAAAAGGATACCTGTTACTTGATTTGAGAAACAAAGCTATTTTTGTCACAAGGCATGTAAGCTTCCTTGAAAACAAATTTCCTTTTAAAGATACTAAACTATATGATTCAAGTGAAGATTGCAGGGAATTCAAACAAATGTTCTGGTTTGATCATGACCATGGGCTTTATGAGCATAAGAAGGGACCAGAAACACATTCTGAACCTAATGAACAGCCCTGCCAACCCACTGAGCAGCATTCTGCACCTAATCGACAACTTAATCCCTTAACAAACATAAGGGCAGAACCTTCCAGTGCATCAGGAGGAGAGCCATCTGCTGAGGTAACTC
This sequence comes from Inga oerstediana, assembly GCA_963210345.1. Classification (NCBI taxonomy): domain Eukaryota; kingdom Viridiplantae; phylum Streptophyta; class Magnoliopsida; order Fabales; family Fabaceae; genus Inga; species Inga oerstediana. Next base: position 60,279,187 of record OY723401.1, on the reverse strand, counting down.
GCAGACCAAGTAGAGAAAGACAGGTGCCGATTTGGTCTAAAGATTATATATGTTCTTTGGTTAGGTCTGGACAGGAAGATACATGTCTTTATAGCATTCATAAGTATGTGTCATATGATAGCATATCTCCTTCTCACATGTGTTTCTTAACTTCCATTGATTCTATGCATGAACCTGAATATTATGAGGATGCTGTAAAGGATCAATGCTGGGTAAATGCTATGAATAATGAAATTAAGGCCTTAGAAGATAATAGAACATGGGATATAGTGCCATTACCTAGAGGAAAGAAGGCTATAGGCTGTAAATGGATATATAAATTGAAATATCACTCTGATGGAACATTAGACAAGTATAAAGCTAGGTTAGTTGCAAAAGGATATAACCAAAAGGAAGGAATAGACTACCATGAAACATTTTCTCCTGTTATTAAAATGCTAACTGTAAGACTTGTGCTTAAGTTGGTAGCTTTGTATGATTGGGATTTGCATCAAATGGATGTATGTAATGCCTTCTTACAGGGAGATCTAGATGAGGAGGTGTACATGAAAATTCCCCAAGGCTTTGAAAGTAAGGGGGAGAAAATGGTATGTAAATTGAATAAGTCTTTGTATGGGCTGAAACAAGCCTCAAGACAATGGAATCATAAGCTGTCTGAAGCCTTAGTACATGCTGGTTTTAAGCAAAGTCAACATGATTACTCCCTTTTTGTTAAAAATTGTGATGATGGTGTTGTGCTAGTACTTGTTTATGTTGATGACTTACTTGTAACAGGTAGTAGTGTAAAGGGAATAAATCAAACTAAGTCATTTCTGCATAATACCTTCAAGATTAAGGATCTAGGCCTCATGAAGTATTTCTTAGGGATAGAGATTGCTAGATCACATAAAGGAATTGTTTTGTGTCAAAGAAAGTATGTTTTGGATATTCTGGCTGAAACAGGGATGAGTGGGTGCAAACCACTTGGAGTTCCTTTACTGCCTAATCAAAAGCTTATGGCATTTGAAGAAGGAAAGAGCAAAGTGGAGGAGTTGCTACCAAATCCAGAACGTTATAGGAAATTAATCGGTAAGTTGATTTATTTAACAATGACACGGCCTGATATATCTTTTTGTGTGCAAACTCTCAGCCAATTTATGCAAATACCGACGAAAGAGCACATGGCAGCAGCCCTGAATGTCTTGAGATACTTGAAAGGAACTGCAGGACTTGGAGTGTTGCTCAGTTCTGATGGAGCATTAGAACTGGAATGTTTCTGCGATTCTGATTGGGCGGCATGTGCCACAACCAGAAGATCTGTAAGTGGTTATTTACTGAAATTTGGAGGATCTCTGATTATGTGGAAATCAAAGAAGCAGGGAACGGTATCAAAGTCTTCCGCTGAAGCTGAATACAGGGCACTTAGCATGGCTGTGTCTGAAGTTGTATGGACACTTGGGATGATAAGAGATCTTAATATCAGTCACACTAATCCTGTAATGGTTTTCTGTGATAACGTTGCAGCGATTCATATAGCAAGCAATCCTGTGTTTCACGAAAGGACCAAGCATATTGAGGTGGATTGTCATTTTGTTCGGGAAAAGTTAAAGAAAGGAATAATCAACTTAAGACATGTACGATCTGAAGATCAAGAAGCAGACTTGTTGACTAAACCTGTGGGAAAGGAAATTCAAAGAAAGCTGTTAGACAAGTTGGATGCTATTGATATCTTCCAGCCCCCAACTTGAGGGGGAGTGTAAAAACAGCTCTATTATTTTCTAAAGGGTATTTTTGTAATATGTAATTGTAACAGGGTTATTTGTGTAGTTTCGTGATAGTTCTCACTGTCATATAGGATATAAAGAGGCTGAGGGCCACAGTACTTGTTGTCGTATTGTATCATTGATTGATTGAGAAATAAAGAAAGATTTTTCTCTCGAAAGTTCAGGTTCTCGAGTCCACGTTTGGCACTTAACACAAAGGCATCAAAGTGCTTCTCTCCATCGGTGGTGGCTCCGGAAGCTACTCACTTAACTCTACAACTGAGACCAACCAACTTGCTAACTACCTCTGGAACAACTTCCTTGGAGGAGATTCCAGCTCACGGCCACTAGGCGTCGCCGCTTTAGACGGGATTGACTTTGACATCGAGGCCGGTAGTCGACAACACTGGGACGACCTGGCCAGAGATTTGAAAGGGCTCAACCAGAAGCTGATCCTCTCTGCAGCTCCACAATGTCCATTCCCAGACGCTCACCTGAGTAAAGTGATCAACACTGGCTTGTTCGACTACGTTTGGGTTCAGTTCTATAATAATGCTCCATGCATGTATATAAGTGGGAACACTGACAATCTTTTGAGTTCATGGAACCAATGGAACACTGTGCAAGCCGGCCAGGTGTTCTTGGGGGTTCCGGCATCTCAGGCGGCAGTCCCTAGTGGTGGGTTTATTCCGGCTGACGTTATGACTTCTCAGGTTATTCCGGCGATCAAGGGGTCGGCTAAGTACGGCGGAGTCATGATCTGGGACAGGTTTAACGATCTCCAAAGTGGATATAGCGACACAATAATCACTGGGATTACTGAGAAGCAACCCTCCACCTCACCAATTTGCATGTTCAAGGAGATATAACGAAGAAGAGTGGATGCTCTGAATTTGATTCTCTCAAGTTTCCGTAAACGTAGTGATAATTTTTTAAAACAGAAATAAAAAACAACTATTCAGTTTCTAAAGTGCTATCGACTATTTCTAATTCTAGTGTTGTTGATGTCATACACACACACACACATATGTTCCTAATGATAATGCTTAGATTTCGATTAATTTTTTGCCCCTGTCGAAGACTCGTTTCTCATGTGTTACTCCGTCTGGTTCATAACATAGTTTCTAAAAACACTACCTAGTGCAAAATATTTATCAGAGTTAATTCACAGTAAAACCTTTGTATATGAAATTTTTTTAAAATAAAACTAAGGCTTGGCTTCTTCCTCTTCATCTTCATTTTTTTAGTGCTTCTTCTCCATGCATTTTCAAATTTCATCGTTGGATCATATTGAAAAGTTTGAAATGGATGATTGTTGGATTGGAAAGTTCAAGCTCATTAATTTAATGTTTAGGTTTTTTCGCCAATGAATTGATGATTCTGATTGTTGTTCAAGGGCGAGAACAAGGGGATGGTTTAGGATGAGCACCTTGGTTCGTATTTGCTGTCAATATCCTTCAAATACAATTCCGATAGTCTAAATTTAAAATTTTTAATTAATAAAAATTCATTTTTAAGAAACTGACAAGTAAAAGATTGTTTTTATTTTAGATTTCATACATATTAAGATATTTTTAAAAAAATTAAAAGAAAACAAATTAATTAATACCATCCATAGTAGATGGGGGTAGTGTGTGGGTGGTGATGAGTTTTTATTGCTCATTAGGCTGCTTAGCACCAACACTCATTCTAAATGGGGAGAGAGTTAGAAAGGACGCACCTTTTCATTTATTTAAATTTCATGTAAAAAGGTTTTATCAGTTACTGTAATTAACATTGTAGTGCCTGTATAGTAGGTGAGAGCTCAAATAACCTCGATTCAATCAATAAAACTAGTTATAAACCCGTTCATCATGCTTGGGCAAGTTTTAAAAAATACAGGTCAACCATGATTTCACCAACCCATTGTACTTATAGCATAAATGATAAAGGGGATTCTCATGCGATTGAAAAATCTTGATGAAACTTTAGCAACAGGAATTTTTAATTTACCCTCTACTCTCTTCTCCAATATGCTGTTTCCAAATATTCCCTCCACATATTTTGCCAATTATTTTTCGACCAAAGTAGTTCGAATAATATTATTTTGCCCATTATTTATCATAAAATTTTAAATTATTTTAAATAGTAATAATAAAATAAAAGTAATATTTAAATATTCATATAATTTATTAAATCATATTTAATAATAATTAGTAAATATTTAAAAATTATTTTTAAATATTTAATGATCATTATTATTAAACATAATCATACCCCTTTTGGTAATCATATAAGTATAAGTGATTTTAATAAATGAAATCCGAATATGATCAAACTTCCCAAAGTAAGTTATAATAAAACACTACTACAAAAATAGGGAATAATAACATACGTTTAGTGCCACTTCTTTAGCTTCATCTTAATTTTATTCCATTTTTTAAAAAAATAGGGATGCTATGGTGCTTAGGTAAGCACCACAGCTGGGGAGGGGTCTTATGTGGCACTTACATGGCCAAGCGCCACATAAGATTTTTTAAGCAGTTGTGATGCTTTATCAAAGAAGTGTCATAAGTTTTTAATAGGCCTTATGTGGCGCTTGGTCTCCATGGTGCCACTTTATGTGGTGATTGCCTTAGCAAGCGCCACACAAAGTGGTATTTTCCCCACACCCAATTTGATTATGATATCTAGCTAGTACATATCCTACTGCCCTTATCCTTTTCCTCTTGGTTTCCGTGTGCCCTACCACTCCCTTTTCCATTACCTTTCATCCCCACCACTCATTCTCACATTTCCTCCTCCTCCTTTTTTCATCACTTTGGTCCCCACTCCATCCCCACCACTTCTCACATTTCGTCGTCGTCCTCCTCCTCTTTTCATTACTTTCGTCCCCACTCCATCCCCGCCACTTCTCACATTTCATCATCCCTCCTCTTCACATCACTCATCACCAACATCCCCCTTTGGTCCCATTTCTTGCAACTGACCCTACTCTTCCTCCCTCTTCATTTGCTATGGTCTTGCACCGTACCCATGTAAGTACCACCCTTTATCTTTTTTGTTTTTAAAGATGCATGCAGTTTTGTCTTTCTATTTTTCCTTTATTAATTTTTTTTTTCATGTTTGTGCTTGAAGTTTCATCTCACTTTATTCAAGCTTCCTATACATTGTAAGTTTTTTAATTTTTGATCTTACAAATCTAATCATTCAAAGGAGAGAGCCCCTTGAGTGTTAATGTTTCTGAATGTAGAAAGACAAAAATACCCTTAACAAAAATTTTGAAATAAAACAAAGGAACATATATGAAGAAAAACGATCGCAAGCAATATTCAAAGAGAAAATCGTATAGGAATGAGGAAAATGACAAAAAGAAGGTCAGCAATATTCACGATATGCAATTGAGTGTGTTATTTACAGAGGACCGATAGCTAGTAATAAGGTCCTTGTTTAACTGTTTTGTAACCTAGTAGTTCGATTAGTGAAATCTAGTAAATTAAAGTGAGAGGGGGAAAGCGGAATACCGAAAGTTGGTAACTTTAAGTAATATTTTTTCATAATCCATTGTAAAATTTTATTAACAATGTTTGATTGAGAATGAGAAACTTGTTTTCTACTAGGAAGGTAAACGACTTTTCTTGAGTTGATAATTTTTTTAATTTGGATTGAATACTAAAATTGCTAGTGTCTGTGTTGGTGTAGTTATTTAAATTTTAATCAGTTTGACATATGTTTAGATGGTACCAGGGGATTCGTTATCATCTACGTTTAAGCAAAGTCGATATCTATATATTGTAATAGTTTGACAGTCTGATGAAAACGAGTTCATTCCCTTTTTATGTTTTTGGTTAGATATCTAAATTGAACTTATTCGTGTGGTTAGCAAAGCTAGTTGACTTCAAGATATAACCAATCTTAAGTACTGCAAGAACTATGATTGACTATGGTGTGTCAAGTACTGGAATAAGTCTTCTTGAAATCCAACATCAAATTTATATATCTTGCAAATAATTTGTGCTCAACTTACCTTGCTGTTAGATTTGGTCTTGTACAATAGCAGAACAATGGGTGAGTTTGTTGAAGTGTTAGACATTCATTAGTCGATGCATGTATGGATTATATGTTAATGGTTTTGCTATTTGCTTTTGTCTTGATGGAATTGTAATAAGCATCTCATATCTTGGATCTAAAGCTGAGAAAATATTCGGAAGCTTGAGTGGAATGGTTTCACAATGCCTAATGTGAGTATATTGGAACGTTAAATGTTTCGTTATCACTAGATTTGATTAGAAACTAGTTTCTATAGGAAGACATAGCACGATAGAGGGTGGATGCGGTATGGTGATTGGTGACCACAAGAACAATAAACTTCTTGACAAGGTCATGCAGAGCATTGAAGTATTGGAAGCTACAAAAAATATTGGAAGCTACAAAAAAAGAAGACAAAGTAGGTTTTGTTGCATCTTGGCTGTACATATACAAGTTCAATGTAATGACATTTTGTAACATATATAAGATGTGCAAATGTAGTTTCTGCTTAAAAACTGAAAGTGGGCTGTATATATATAAGTTTGGTATACAAATAGTTTTTGAAAATTACACGTTGTGCAATTGATCTTCTGATGTGTGCAAAATATCTTCTCTATGTGCAAATGATCTTCCATTATGCACAAACAATCTTCTCACTACTACAAAAAATGGTTTTAACATCCTTTTTTGCGCCTTATAATGTTTGAAAATAAGGGGACGTCTATCTGAGCGACGTAGAAAAAATTATCAATAACGTTCGTAAAACAGGAGACATCCATAGTCTAGACTTTAGATGTCCCCACTTTAAATTAGAGACATCTAAAATGGGGTAAGATTCACTTTAGACGTCCCCAGTTTGAAGTGGAGACGTCTAAAGGTTAGACTTTAGATATCCCCACTAACTTTAGACATCCCCGCTTCAAACTGGGGATGTCTAAAGTGTGTCCCCCCAAATTTAGATGTCCCCATTTTAATGTGGGGACATCTAAACTAACATCTAAAGTGTTATTACGTCCCATTTTATTTAAGGACGTTAAAAGTTTTTTTTAAATGGCCTTTTATAGATATACTTCACTGTCTAGTAAATTTAAACTGCAGAAATAGGATAGAAGAGAATATTGCATAAACCAGAATGGAAACAATAGCAGTTCAGCACCATCTAATAAAAATGTTATCCAACAATCTAATACTATGAATAGAATTAAAAATGTCAATGCATATACGACAGAAGGAGCTATAATAGAATTAAAATGATGAATGTTTTTGCTAGTGAATATATGAAACCAAAAAACCACCTAAATGGGAAATAAAAAACTTACAGGCCAACAATCCCTAGAGGCATATGCAAATCAATCTATCTTCTCCAACTTAATGAAATGTTTAAGGCCTTCTTTATCAATTGTGAAGGGATACTCTAATTTCAGGCCAACAATCCCTAGAGGCAAATGCAAATCAAACTAGCAAATGCCTTTATAGATCTACTACAGTCGTGCTAAGAAGGGCCATTTTCCTGCTTCCTGCTCGTTCATTTAGAACATAAAAAACATATTGTTAGTAGGATGCCAACAGATCTAATTGGGATAATATAATATAACCCTTAACTTGTTGTATCAATACATGATAATCATGGGACTTCATTCCCACTAACTTCAAATCGTGCATTGACACACACCTTCTTACATTCGAAGAATACCCTTGTGGCACCTTAATTTCATGCAAACACCCACACAAACTTCTTTTCTCTACTTTTGATAGTGTATGCGTTGTTGGCTCCATATATGCCCTCCTACCATCATCTCTTAGTTGTGGATGTAACCGTTCTTTTATTCCCATATCAACAAGATCTAGTCTCACACTAATCTCATCCTCTGTCTTCCCTGGTATGTGCAAAATCGTACTGATAAGGCTATCCCAAATGTTTTTCTCCACATATATCACATCAATACTGTGTCTCATGTTAAGACTACGCCAATATGGCAGATCAAAGAAAATTGATCTCTTCTTCCATATGTTCTTCTCATTCGCAGTCTTCTAATTCTTACAGAATAATGCATTGATACGTTTGACCCGACTGTAAAATTCCTCTTCGGTTAATGCCTTTGGAGCTATTCCATACTCTGATAAGCCGTTAAAATGCTTTCTTAACCTAAGATACGGGTGGAACCTATGAAGGAACCTCCTGTGACCAAGGTAGACCATTTTTCTTCCATGCTTAAGTTGATGGAAGTGAGTGTCTGCTTCACATATTAGACATGATTTATGCCCCTTCACATTGTATCCTGACAAGTTTCCATACGCAGGGAAGTCATTTAAATAATTGACACAAGGACAAAAATACATCCCATTTTTGGCTGGAGTGTTCCTTCTAGCAAATTCAATAAACTCTTCAACCCCATTCTCATATTCTTCACTTGTTCTCAAAGCATTCATCCAACTATGAGCCATTTTATTACCACCTACGCCATTCCCATTAACACTCAAGTTAAGAATAATTGTCAACATTGGGATTGCCTTTTACTATTTTATTTTTCAAAATTTTGGCAGCATTTCCCCTTAAAAGTGAGACATCCCAAAATTAAAATAACAAACTATCTCAGCTTAATTTAAACAAAACTAAACTAATTAAGGCAATTCATATTTAGGACAATGTCAACACCTCAAATCCAACAAATTCATTAAACTAATGAAACTTTGAAGTCAAATTAAATACATGCTTTTCATTTGAAACTAAATAGAAAAAATTAAACAATAATAATTAAACAAATAATAACTTCAATTTCTAATTATGTTTATGTCTTCTAAAAAATTGCTATAGCCTATAGACATGATACAACATTTATGTTACAATTTTACTTTTACTTCAAATATTGATTAGGCTCACGTATATACAAGATTATAATTATATTATTCACATATAACCATATCATCAATTATCTTCTCATATTTATAAGTTTTCAAGGAAAAAATTATTTCTTTGCCATTAGGGTAGAGTAAAACGTGGCTTTGGAGTCTCTGAATTGGGAGAGGCATAGAGCAGGCAGACTAACACACAAACAAGGACCACTAGGTATTTAGAGTGAAGCCTCATTGCTAAGTCAATGGCAAATTCAGAATAGAGCAATTATTAAAACTATGAACTTTATATGTAAAATATTTGGTTTTGTGGTTTGGCATGCCAAAGAGATGTGGGTGGTGTTTAACAAGTTGCAAATATGAACAGATAACAAAAAAAATAATTTTCTTTCCTTGCAAAGTTATAAATATGAGAAGATAAATATATTTTATTTTTTTATGAATTCTAAGGCATTAGTAACAACACACGAGTATGGTTGGTGTGAGAGATACATAATGAATATGATGAAGAAAGCAAACCTGCAGAGGACGCTTTAGAGGGAGCTGAGACAACCCACGGTGGTGAGAGGGAGGATGACGGTGGTGACAATGAGAGAAAAATGATGGTGCAAGCTCCGTAGCTGCGACGGTGACGAGTTGAGGCAGAACAAAGTTGGTGCAGTAAAGGATGGAGGACCAAGAGGAGAGAATGGAGGAGCAAGAAGAGAGGAGGTTTCAGTCTTTTAGAGAAATAAGAAAATAAAGCAGAGTGAGGTAGAGACGGAGAAAGGAGAAAGTTGAGGGACTTTATCATTGAGTATATGCATCCCCAGTCAAAATGGGGATGCCTAAATAGAGTATATGCATCCCCAGTTTGACTGGGGATGCCTAAAGTGAACCTAGTCAAACTAGGGACGCCTAAACATCATTTAGGCGTCCCCATATTGGCTGGGGATGCCTAAACTCTGATAGAATTCATGTGCACTAGTAGCTGCTGCCAGTGCATGTGAATGTTTAGGCATCCCCAACCAAGTTGGGGACACCTAAACCAACTTTTTAATAAAAAAAAAATTTTAGGCGCCCCCACTGGTACTGGGGACGCCTTAGGTGATCTTTAGGTATCCCCAGTTTTACTAGGGATGCCTAAACACGACACTAATGGTTTTCGGCGTCCCCAGTCAAAATGGGGACGCCTAAAGCTTCCTCTACTGCCTATGTTTTTGTGTGAAATTTAAAGTTTTAGACCACTGCCTATATTTTTGGCGTCCCTTTTTAAAAAAGGGACCTCCTTTAGGGTAGTAAAATGTATATTCTGTAGTAGTGTCTATATGTGCAAACTATCTTCCTTATATGCAAAATATCTTCCTAGTGCAATTTACCTTCCGTAATATGCAATCCATCTTCCCCGTGTGCAGTGTCTCTCCTCATGTCACATATTTTTAAGATAGGATTTGCAAATTCTGCATTGTGCAACTGATCTTTCCTATGTACAAAAGATTTGCTCTTGTGTGCAAACAATCTTCCCTAGTGCAAAAGATCTTCCTTTGTGTGCAAACAATCTTCCATATCTTCCCTATATGTAAAAGATCTTCCCTTAAATGGAAACAATCTTCCTTTTGTGCAATATATTTTCCCTAGTGCAAAAGATCTTCCCTTGTATGCAAACAATCTTCCATATATGTAAAAAATCTTCCCTTGTGTGGAAACAATCTTCCATGTGCAATATATCTTTTTCTAGTGCAATTGATCTTCCCTTGTGTGCAAACAATCTACCCTATGTGCAAAATATATATCTTCCTTGGTATCACACTTTAATCTTGAGGATAATGGAGAAAACCATAAAAGCTAATGAAGCTACAAGTATATTTAGAGTTCCTAATTACTCACACACAAAAGCAATAAAAAAAAAGCTAGGCCAAAACCAAATATAGCAATCTTCACTTCCACCAAATATTGAAATATCAAGAAGGTTGACCTTTTGAGTACTCACCTCTCTAGGCTTTACTAACATATCGGAGCTATGACAAAATCCACGGTGATCCAACAGAAGAATAGCCATGATTTTTTTCTTTCTTATCTATTATTAAATGCGTGTTTCCCATCTTTGTTTTCATTAAGGACATTTTTGTCCTTCTACTTTTAGAAATATTAACACTTAAGGGCCTCTTTCCTGTAAATGATTTCAGGCCCTATTTGGCAAATAGATCCCCAAATAGGATTAATGGGCAAATTTCCCTTTTTTGCCCAACTGATGGCAGAGTATATAAGAAAATAACTTTGGATACGCTTACTTTTTAAAAATCCGAAGTTTGAAATGCTTGACGACTTATTAGGAGTGTATCTCCTTGTTTCCTCTGGATGGGGCTTATTAGTTACTATACTATAATTAAAGAAAGTCAAATTGCCATAATCTAAAAGGCATCTTTAATTAAAGAACGCAATGAAAACAACATAAAAATTTAAGGAAGAAAAGAGAATGAGAAAGAACACCGTGTATCAATTTATCATGAAATAATCAATGGTTAACCTAACCAATTCGTTAGGGCAATATATATCTTTTGGCCGATAATCTATAGATAGTGTCTTAATTTAAAATTGAGGTATAAGAGCATATGGATTAATTTCCCTTTTTTTTTGGAAAAAAAAAATTAAATGTGTAACTTTCCATTCAACATCATTTGATGAAAGACTGTTTCTTAATATTAGTTAATGGAGGAAGGATCCATAATTGAGGGAATAGATCCAAAATCCTAAAAATTAAGGTTCAAACTAGGTGCAAAAAAATAATAAAGAACTTATTGGTATATTCACAAAAACAATATTCAAATACACTCGCACAAAATACGTAATTAAGTGGTCTTCAATCTCCATTTCTTTTAATTTATTAAAAGGATACAAAGCAGGAGCATTGACATTCATCAACATCAAGGTGAGTAAGTACCCCCTTTAATTTTATCTATAATGGCAACAAAATTTACAGTTAGAGATGCTGAGTGTCTCTTAATCTCTAAATTCTGAATCTCTCCATTACTAACATGGTAAGTGTTACATCTTAGTTTTTATCACCAATATTTCCTTAATGTAATGAGATATTTAGAGATATTTAGTGGAATAAAAAAGGTGAATTATGATGCATATAAAGTGACACAACAAAGTAACTAGTGATCAAACACAATTTGCAAAGCTATAAAATGCTGCCAGTGAAATTCCCTACGAGGTAGTGAAATTGTCATGTGATTTTGGATGCACAAATGATGTTCAATAAATGTGAAATTTTTTAGAATGAAAGTATACATTCCAAAATTTAATTTGATAGGTCATAGAGTTATTTGGACCTGTACACTAAAAGTTATGTATTTTTGAATTTAGTCCAAAGAAACCTGTAGGATTCTATGATAGTATCTAATAAATGATCATTCTGGGAATGATGTATGATCAATTGTCACAGGAACATAATTTTCCTTAAAACTAGACTTAATAAGGGTTAAATAGCCTTTAGAACTACATCAATTGGACATGTATACATAAATATATGAATTTTTATAATTTGACAAAAATTCTGTCAACTTGTGTGAAAATCTCAAAATGTAAGGGTAAAATGGATATTTGCCATATTAAGCAAGAAGCAATTATTTTTCACAATTTATTTACTCATTTTCGTCTAAAGAGAGCTATGAAGAGGGAAAAATAATTGTTTGGTGAATAAATGTCCCTTTGGCACAATTTTTAGCATATGGTCAAAATTTTAAAAAAAAAACAATGATGGCAAAAGTCAAATTTTGCAAGTCAAAAATAAACTTGTGAAGGAGAAAATTTATGGTAATTCAAGAGCATATTTTGGCTAATTGGAAACTCATTTTCGGCCAAGTATTATAAAGGAAGGGAAAAGATGATGATCAAGTAAAAAGAGCATGTGTTTAAATTGCATTAAAATACCCTAAAGTAAGGTGGATGGAGATGCTATTTTTTAAGCTTACTCTTTCCCATTTGAGCTCATATTTTCGACCAACACAAAACCAAAGAGAGAGAGAGAGAGCTAGACGAAGTTGAGAGCAAGAGCAAGGAGGAGCCAAGCTTCAAGAAGGCAAAATCCAAGGTAAGTAGGCTTGGATTCAAGTATTCTCGGCTTCTAATGCATATAGACCCTCTCCTAACCTCTTCTCCTCCTTGAAATTCATGGATAGCAAGCCAAATCAAGAGTGTAGAGAGAGAGGGTAGTGGTGTTTTAGAAAGAGGAAGTGGTGAAATCAAGAGGTAATCTCATAAATTTAATCCTCTTGTGCCATAAGTTGTTGTGGTTGTTGTTGTTGGTTTTGGCTTGGTTTTGATTGTTTTGTAAATTTGGGCTGATGAAAACCATAGGGAAAATGCTACCAAAATTTCCTCTAATCATGTTCATTTAGTGTTTAAGTAGTTAATCATGTAATTAGAAGTGAAAAAGAAGAGTTTAAACAAGTGGAATCAAGAAAACTCAATTTTTTCCTTTTCTTTGAGATCTTGTTCAGACACTGTGTAAAGCCCCAAATTTTGTATAAGGGCTAATGACTCTAAATGAGAATGTAATTAATGTTAGACAAACTCTTTTAGAGAATAAAGTGAGAATTATGACCCGAATTGACAGTAGACAGTGTCCAAATCCTGTATTTAAGCTTAATTATGGTGACAAAGCCTAAATTGAATTAAAATGGAAGGGAATGGTGCATGGAAAGAGAGATGGGGTCAAATAATGTGTTAAGTGGTAATCTAGTAGAAATTGCCATAATCAAGGGCAAAACGGGAAGAAAGAAATTTATCAGCCAATTAGTCAGCAACCAAAGAGGAAATTCACCATCAACTAAATGAACAAAAATTGTGACTAAATGGCTAATAGAATTTGTTAGAGTAACTAAGTAGTTACTTGCTTTATGAGAAGCCATCAGATCTCAACACTTTGCATTACATGGACAAGGCAATAGAAGTTGGAAAAGTCAAAGAATTAAATTAATACTCTCCCTCTCTCTTCCCAATTTCGTGTACATGGCTAGGGAATGCTAAAGATTAAATAATTTCACGCATTTTCACTCACTCTCTCTCTCTCTCTCTCTCATTCTCCAAGTCGGTTTGGTGCCGCACAAAAAGAGAAAAGAAGAAGCAAGGTGAAGGTGAGCTCTTTGATCTTGATTTTCACCTTCTTAATCTCATCTATGGCTTAAGTGTCCTTCATAAACATTGTTCCTCTTGATAAGAGCTTTATTTCTATGGTTTTAGATTTTCAAAAGGAGGTGTTTTGTGAACTCAAAAAAAGTTAGTGGTTGGAAAATCAAAGAAGAAGCTAGAGAAAGAGGAAGAGGTGCGCAAAAGCAACCTTTTGATATGTATATTGTGATCATTGGTTGTGAACTTTGTCTTGTGGAACTTTGCCCTATTTTCATGTAATTATGGTTTTAGAGAGTTGGTGGTGTTTTTTTGATGATAATGGTGTCTTGTGTTGTGGTTTGGATAAATAGAATTAGTTTGAGGCTTGAATTAAAAGGTAGAAAATTTTGGCAAATTGTGTTAAAATTCTTCCCAAAATAGAACTTATAAATATAATGACAATTTGGTTATTTTGATGTTTCCATTGGATTCTTTACGAAGAATTGTGTGGGGAGTAGCCCCGGTTGTGAATTCTGACCACTGGAAATATATGTTGAAAAATTGGAAGTTTCGTCAATGAAAACTCTATGCAGGGAAATCAATTTATGTGGTTGTTTTGAATGAGTAAATGGTGTCTAAAAATTCTGAAGCTTTCCAATCTAATAGTATACATGCCAAGCTTTAAATTGACATATAATGGGTGTCATTTTGATGAGTGTGCTAGATGTTATGTATTTCCAAAGTTTAAGGTTGAAACTGGAAGTTATTTTAGAGCAGTATGGAAATTCATTGAAGTATGTATTTTTGTGGTTTTAGATAGCAGTGATTCATATTTGTCCTATATAGAGGACTTAAAAAGCTTCAAGTAGGACTTAGAATCACTCCATTTTGATTTTTATAGATTTAGTTATGATTTTCAGCCAAGAAACATGAATTTTCTTGGTCACGGCCAAAAAGTTCTTGGCCACGGCCCAAATGTTTGTAACCTATTTTTGGCAGCGGCCATAGGTTTTTAGCCATAGTCAAAATGTTTCTGACCATTTTTTGGCTGCGGCCAGAGCATTCCTTGGCTACGGCCAACCCTCAATTTCAACACTTTACATGTTTGAATGGCAGTAACAAATATAGTTCTTTCCAATCCTTTTAGACTTTTGTTTGAACTTCTCATAGCCACCTAAGAGATTCAAATGATAACCAACCCCAAGTATTTTGGAGTTATTCAAGAATTGAAATAGGAAATAACTCGTCGTCCTTGATTATAATTTATAAACTTGACATCCGTCCTGAGCGTAAGAAATTGGTACTTGAGTAGGAACGAAAAGAACGAAGTAGTGACTTTTTCTCTTATATTATATATAATGCTTTGTATGTACATGCTTATCATTGAATTGTGATGCTCGTGAATACTGCTGTGTATGCCATTGTGAATACAGCTGTAAAGCTGTCATAATTGTAAATATAGCTGTGAAGCTGTCGTAATTGTGAATACAGTTGTGAAGTTGTCTTGATTGTGAATACAACCGTGATAGCTGTTGGGATCGTGTTTATAGCCATGAGAGCTGTCATTATGTGACGAAAGTCACGAATGTGATAGCTGTTGTGGATGCTATTGTGAAGCTGATTTGTTTTTTGCTTATATGTTTTGTTATTATATATCATATGAGTGAATTGTTACTACTAAGATTCATATGAATCTCACTCTTTCCAATGACTAACCTACAGTCAGGGCCAGCGGATCGAAGGAGAAGTAGGTAACCAAAGGCAGCTAGTGCTTATGGCTAGGAGTTAGGCCTTTTGTGTTGGTTATCATCTTTTGGATAAATGTATAAGTTGTACATATTGTAAATGATGTAAACTTTTGAAGTTGTATGTAATCCTTGATATGGGAATTGAACGGGTGAATATGCCCTATAAACCCTTCTAGTGGATGAATGAAACACAAGAGTAGCCAGGAATTTTGTTATACACTCTGATATTAATGAATGGAACAGTACCGAACAAGCCAAATAGATTGGAAACTGGAAGTGAGACTATATTAAATAGGTTTTGAAAGGTTGGTAAAAATCCACTTTATCACAGGACTATATTTTGTCTTGAAGTTGAGACATTTAATAAGTTTTGAATTAATCGTTGGTCTCCAATTTAACTTAATAACACGTTATCGAACCATATTAATGGCTTTTAAGGTAAGGGGTTACACACTGTTCATTGAGGGTTAGAGCTGGATTTTGGTATTTTTAATGCTTCCAATGGATTCTTTGGGAAAAATTGTGTAGGAATACATGTGCTCATGATTTTTGGATATTTGTATGCAAATATGGAAATTATTGAAGTTGAAAGGAAATGTTGTTTGATTTGTTTCACTGGAGGCAATGCTATTGTACAATGAATTTAGATGGTCAAACCTAGTCCAAATATTATGAAACTTTATAGGATTAAAGTAGAGATGTAGAGCTATAATTTGATAGGTTGATCATAATTTTTGGACTAGTATACTAAAAGATATGGATTTTTGAAGCTGTGCCCTATTTCTGGAATGCAATATGGAACAGGGGAAGTTTTGTGAATTTCTAGGAAAAATCTAATAATAGTAACTAGCTTTAAATATTTTTCCATGAAAATACAATTAAATATTTTCACAAAGGCTTTGGAATAAGTCAAATTGGATTTTTCTAAAATTAATTATGAATTTAAAGTTGACTGAAAATCTGCCAGTTCTTGGAATTGAAAATCTGCCAATTCTAGGAAAAATCTAATAATAGTAACTAGCTTTAAATATTTTTCCTGCAGACTTGTACTGTGTATAAATTGTTATACCTATATTAGATAAACAGTAGAATTTGATTTAAAGGCAGTAATAGTACAAGTAATAATCAATGAATTGTAACTCTAATTTTTATAGGAAGTAGAAATTTCCCGAGCTGGAACTAAATTTATGATAGACTGAGGAATCGAAAAAGAAGTCTGGTAGTAACTTTTTCTTGAATATACTATGTGAATATTGTATGTTTGTGTATGTCATCTTCTGTAACATAAGCATAGTGTCTCAGATATGCATATTACCCTGGTTAGGTTACAGGACCTAATAGAGGCGCAGAGTTAAGCCAGGGTTGGTGTAGGGTTAAGCCAGGGTTGAACAGTCATTTGACTTTGGACAGTGTGCACATAGCATTCTATCATTTTACATAACATGGTGCATGGCATATTTATTTTCACATTTTGTATGTCTAAAATGCATGTTGCTACTGAGATTCGCTCGAATCTCACCCTTTTTCAACAATACAAACATTATAGTTGAAGCTAGCGACACAAGGGGCAAGGCATAGTTACCGATGAATAGGGTCCCAGTGCAGGCGGAAGCTACTGTTAGTTATTTAAAACTATAGTTTTGGTTCTTTTTGAACACTTTGTATATATTTTGAAACTCTATGGCAAATTTCCTATATTGTAAACAAGAACTTAATGTCAGTATGTTCCCGCTATTTTTGTATGCCTTACGAAACTACGCTTTTAATACTCTGCGAATATCGAAATGTTAAGGGGTTTGACAGTAAGACTTAATCTCTACACTAGAAGTTTTCAACAAAAGCTCATTACCCTTCCAAAATACCATCGGTTTAGGATCTTCTAACAGACCATTTGGTTGTATAATGCAAGGTCATCAAGGCTTTAGACTACACTACTTTACCATGAAAAGGAAACAAATATAACTATCCATTCCCTTGGTATAAGTACATTTGGATTAAGTCCCTACCTTGTTACTAAGTTTTTAAATCCTAACTTTTGGACTTTTAATTTACTTGTCCTAAAATTATTTCCATGTGCTATTCTCCCAAAATTTTATATGTAGAATCCAATTTTGAATTGAATTTAGCCAAATCAATTTCCTTGTCTCTCAATTATCCAAGGCCAAAAACATAGGGTGTTTAGGGCAAAATTTCAATTTTAATTTCCAATGCATCCATCACATAATTCCTTGATGTTATCCCACACAAAATTTCATTATAAACCCATTGGAATTACAAGGACAGTTTTGAGAAATTACTTTTCTTTCCAAATCCCATTTTAGAGAGAAACATTTAGGGGTAAAACTACATGGGCTTGATACTATTTTTTCTTCTCACTTTTCTCTCATCTTATTTTTTCCTCTATATAGTCCAAATAGAGGAAAATCTATTTTTTCCATATATTTTGCCCTACTTTCCTCATCTTTTAATTTTCTCTCCACTCAAAGTCTAAACACACTATCAGGAATTATTATTTGGTTTGTGTCTTTTCATATTGACTTATGTGACCTTTGGTATAGTTTATTCAAGGCCTTCTTTTTGAGTAGTTTCCCTGAATGCTCTGCAAACAATTCAATTCCAACAAGGCACATTTAATGGTGAAAGATATCATCTGTGGTTATGTTGCATGGCCAATAGGTCTGATTGAGCCATATGAAAATGTAGTTAATTTACAATTCCTTTTTACTTTTTCTATACACTTCTGTCTAAAACCACATTATTTAATTTCATGAATTTTTTAGGTTGTTGCTTGTCCTAAAGGAAAACGAATTGAAGGGCGTGGAAAGACCTCAAAGTGTTTATCAACCGAACATAAGTCCCAACCATCAACTAGCAATCAAAGCAACCAATAGATGCCCTCATTCACCAACAATTGGCGTCAATGACACCAGCTTTGATCAGCTGAGGAGGTTAGTCAATACGTTTCGATATCAACATCTTTCATGCAAATATAGATGTTCATGTCGATAGTGTACTGAACGAAGTGCTTAGTCGTGATTGGCTTAGTGCGATGGCCGTCAACATATGTATTAGGTACTTTATCATCATCATTTATCATTGTTATTATTATTATTCATCATTAATTTTTTTAGGTTTTAATGAGATTTTTTATTTTCTGTAAAGGCACTTATACCATGATCTATTACTACACACAGAAAGTTCGTATAGATTTGTATTTGTTAGCCCACACCTCCTTGCCCAATATAATTTAGATGTGGAAGCACTATCTAATGATGTTAGGGGCATCTTCATGCAAAGAGCAACCCCTAATATGCTCTTTATTGTGCCATACAATCCAGGGTAAGTTATTTGTGAAAGTATTTTAATGTATGTTTTTTTATTCTTCCACTTTTACTATAACATGATTGTCAAAGTAAAATCTTAAAATATTTTTGGGGACATTGAATTTTGATTGTTGTCCGTCTAGTATCACTTGGAGTCCCTGGGATTTATTATTTTGATCCTATAAAGACCGGTTATCCAGACAACCAGTGTGATTTAAAGATTATAATCAATAAGTAAGTACATGGGTGTATTTGTAAATATTTGTCATTATTGAATTACCAAAATTAATCAGTCATTACTTGTTTTGTTAGTGCATAACCGCTTACTGAAGCAATGTTGGATTGATCTATTCTACATGCAAAGACCCAGCTAGGAGCTATCCCTGGAGGAAGATGCAGTACTTATATATATATATAAATTTAATTACTCCAATTTTTTTATCCAAAAATTTTTCTTCAAATGTTTACTTAACTATTTCATTGTATTGTCAGTGCCTATTCCAACCAAACAATAATGATTGCAGTTATTACATTATGAAATTTATGAAGGATGTAGTTACTCATAATAACATTTTTGTTCCTATACAAGTAAGTTCTTTTACTTGCAGTTACAGTGTTTTAAATTTAATTGACAAGTGTCTAAGTTAATTAATTTTTAGTGATTTTAATTTTTTTGTGCATACTTTTTATGTAATATTATGAAGATCAACGTTGTGACCAATTGACTGACCAACAAATAGATGAAATCATTGAAGAATGGTGTGAATATATGGTCAGGGAATTAGCTAATATTTAGGTACATACATAGGTTGTTTTTGTTAGGATCGGCAGGCACAGCGGAAGAATTTTAAAATTTTCACCGATCCTAATCGAGGATCTATCAACGACGTTTAAACCAAGTTGGAATGATTCATACCTTTTGATGATTCAGAGTTTTCACGATCTCTGGGAGCCAACACGTCAGGTCCACTCCCTCTATCGATATCCACATAAATGCTCTCCAACTGAGATTGCGTGCTAGCGCCTTTAATGTCTCCTAGGGTTTTACTTGTAGCTCTCAATTCTCATGTGCATATGAATATATCTGCTCTATCAAGTTTATAACCTATGAGGGCTATTTTCAAATTTCAAAATTAATCATCATTAATTTAGAAATTAATTAACAATTAATTATCTTGATTAGATAATTAAATAAATTTAGTTTAAATTAAATCTGTCCAACAGTTTTAATTTAACCTATTTATTTAATCCAAATAAAGAGCCATTAGATTTAATTTATCTTCATAAATTAAATCTGAGATACTATATCTCTATCATGTTAGTTATTAAATTTAATAAATCTTAATAAATTAAATTTAAAACTAACACTATAATAATATCATATTATATATATACATATATATATAAGATATATATTTCGAAAAAATATATATCTATATATTATTATTAATGAATTTTATATTATATATATATATAAATATAAAATCCGTCCACCCTAAATTAAACATTATCTCGTGTTGGGTCATTCTTGTGTGCGACCCTGTAGGCCCATATGAAGTTGGCAGTGGGCTAATAACTATACTAACCCAAAAGTCGCAAGAGGCTTCTAGCAAGACATTACGACTACCCAATTCATATGAGGATCGTTATCACGATGCAACCTGTCATACAACCATGTCACGTCCCTTTTGTCACATGATATATCAATCAAAGATAAGGCATGGATAATGTCATCCTCTTGTTCCTGACCATTACTTTCTCGATTCCTGAGTAGCCTGATAACAGAGACAGAAACTCCTTTCATCATAGTATGGCCATACATTTCTCAGACTCACTCATCGAGGGGCCCAATAATATCTCTCTACTAATGTGAGGGACAAATTTCATCTTGATCATTCATATTCCTCTGCATGAAAAACCACCAGGCCCGATCGTAGCCTTTATCATCACTCGGTCAAAAGTGACTTTTGACTAGTTCAAAGCTTAGCAACTCTCATATAGGAATCCATGTTGACCTTAGGTCTAAGGGCATTATGACGTGGTTATACATGAGAAAAGCTTATGACTTGATCCATGTAGCTTTCTCATAGTGGGTTGGTCCAGCACCTTGTACTCTTACAAGTGCCTAAGACTTTGATTCGTATCTCCATATCTTATCAAAGTCATACTAATCTTGTTTTATCTCTGCTCCCGCATAGATGATCGACCAGGGACATTTTAGGATAATCTTTATGAATTATCCAAGGATACAATTATCACAGTTAACATGCAAATAATATGATAACAGAATGGAGAAATTTCATTAAAATAATAATGTTCAAAGTACAATGATTGGCCCTTAGGGCACAATTTCCAACATCCTCCCACTTGCCCTAGGTGCAATCATTAATTTGCTTAATTCCCATTGCCCTAACATGACGCTCATGCTTTGCCTGTGCAAGTGGCTTAGTAAGAGGATCAGCAACATTATCTTCTCCTGCTACATTGCATATCTTTATATCACCTCTATCATTGATTTCTCTAATAAGATGAAATCACCTGAATATATGTTTGGTCCTTTGATGTGACCTAAGCTCCTTGGCCTGTGCAATAGCACCGCTATTGTCACAGAACAAATCTATTAGGTTTGAGATGGTAGGCACCACCCCTAGTTCAGTAATGAATTTTTTGATCCAAACGGCTTCTTTAGCTGCATCTGTTGCTGCTATATACTCAGCTTTTATTGTAGAATCTGCTATAGTGCTTTGCTTAAAGCTCTTCTGTAACACCCCAAATTTTGATTAAGGCCTAATGATAATTATTGAGGATAATTATCGGATTAAAGTTAAATTAATGTATATTGGTGACAATATTATTTAATGTCATAATTGTTGGAAAATTGAAAGAATGGAATTATTGGCAAAAGTTGGTAATTAATGGGGAAATTAATTACTAACTAAAAGAAAAGTGAGAAGTGTGATTAAATGGGTAATGGAAGGATTAGAGAGGATAATTGGTGATTAAGTGTGTGAGAACCAATGGGGAAATGACACATGGCAAGCTCACATGTGGGAGTGATAAGAGAAAGTCAAATGCAATTTTTTATAGTTTCTCTCTCCTCTCCCTTCCCTCTTGGACGCTGGAATGGTATGGGTTGGGGGGAGTAATGATTTCTTTCCTTCTTCCTCCTCCACACTCCATCTCACTCATCTCATCTCTCTTCCCTCTCCATTTCTGTCGACATTTTTGCAGCAAACAGGAAGAGGAAAAGCTTGCAAAAAGGTAGGGAAAATGGCTTCTATTGCTCAAACTTCCTTCTTTAATATTGATCCTTGAATGAAGAGCTTCATTGTGATGGTTGAAATGTGTTCATTGGTGGTAGTTTATGACCTCAAGAGATTGTGGAAGTTGAAGAATCAAGAAATCTCTTTAGCAAAGTGAAAGAGGTGAGTGTTATCTCCCTTTTGATATATATATTGTGGTTGTTGGTGAGCCTTGATTTTTCTGGAAATTTCTGCCCTATTTTCGAAAATTAGGATCTTAGTGAGTTTGGCATGTTGTGATAATGGAAATGGTGTATTATGATGTCTTTTGGACAAATGGATTGGTTTGAATCATTAAAAGTAAAGTTTGGGATCTTTGTGTTGGTTTTGGTGTATTGGTCAAAACAGGGCATGTGGTTAGATGGTGATTTTGGTCATTTTGAGGTTACCATTGTGTTCCTTGAGTGATTTTGTATGAGAATATGTTTGGTTAATGATTTTGGAGTCATTGAACACTTTGGTAGAAAAGTTGGAAAATGCTGTCAATGTGAACGCTGTCTGGACAGTTTATTTGTATGGACGTTTTGAGTGACTAAATGGTATTGGAAAATTCTGACACTTTCCAGTCTTAAATTTCACATCCCAAGCTTCAAAATGGATATATATTTTGTGTCATTTCGTTTAGTATTCTGAGAGTTATGCTTTGCCAAAGTTTGGTACAAAAAACAGAACTCTGTTTTGGAGTAATGTTGGGTTTTGGGTGATTCTGTATTTTTGTGATGATTTTAAGTTATAAGCCATATTTTTCCTTGAAATAGGGCTCAAATACCTTTCATTTGGCTTTGGAATCACTCCGTTTCGATTTTTCTACAATTAGTTATGGTTTTTCGAAGTTCAGCCCAGAGTCAGGAAATCTCTGGGCCACGGCCCAAGAGTGGCGGACCGCGGCCCAAACCTTTCTGGCCTGTTTTGGGCCGCGGCCCATGAGTGGTGGGCCGCAGCCCAAGGCCTTCTGACCATATTTGGGCCGCAGCCCAAGGAATGGTGGGCCGCGGCCCACCCCTATATTCCAGCACTTTAAGTTTTTGAAAAGAGATCTTCACCCTATTGTTTCCCAACCTTTTAGGGGTTTTATTAGAGGCATTTGTGGCTTCTTAAGGGTCATTATTGATAACCAAATCTAAGTGTTGAAGAGTTAATTGAGTATTGGAATAGAGAATAATGTTTCGTCCTTAATTATGACTTTAGGCTTTGATATCTGCCCGGAGCATAGAAGGCCTGTGCCTACTCAAGGAAGGAAAGACAAAGGTAGTGACACTTTATCCTATATCATGTGTATTGCATTGCTTGTTTGCATTAGTCATCGATTGTAGTGAAAGTGAAGGGGACGTGGCGAAAGCCCGGACTCGATTATAGTGAAAGTGAAGGGGACGTGGCGAACGCCCGGACTCGAATATTGATAAAGTGATGGGGCGTGGCATAAGCCCGACCTTGTATAAAGTGAAGGGAACGTGGCGAAAGCCCGGTCTCGAATATTGATTGCTGCATTGTGATATATGTTTACTTGCTTTGTATATATGCATCATATAAATAAACTGTTGCTACTGGGATTCTCTAGAATCTCATTCTTTCCAAATAACATTTTTAGACAGGGCAAGTGGATCGAAAGGCAAGTAAGTGGCAAAGGACGATTAGGACTGCCAGCGGTAGTCTTAGTTAAATATTTTGGTTTACTTCGAATTGGTTATCATTTTGGATCATTGTAAACATATTGAATAGAATTGTAGTACTATAGTTTTGTGTAATCCCCGGTATGGATACTGAGATGGGCAATGATGCCCTGTATAAACCTTTGGATTAATGTTATTATCCCGGGTGAACGTCGGGAATTGTGCTTACTCTGATATTGTACATGTAACGGACCAAACAGGCCATTTGTTTTAATGAATGAAATGAATAGAGATCCATTTGTACAGGTGTTTTAAAAAGTTTTTAATTGTTCCGGATTTCTCATTCGATGATTAAATGTGCTTAAACGCTAATCCCGGCCTGATTATCGAAGGGGGTTACATCTTCCAGCTTACTGCTCCACCATTCAGGAGGAATACATATCCAGATTGCGATTTAAGGTCGTCTTAGTCAGTTTGGAAACTTGCATCTGTGTAACCGGTTATGCAGAGCTCATCATCCAATCCACCATAGACCAAAAATAAGTCCTTAGTCCTTCTTAAGTACTTTAGGATATTCTTGACGGCAGTCCAATGACCCTCACCAGGATCTTGTTGGTATCTGCGGGTCATACTTAAGGCAAATGAGACATCCGGTCGAGTACATAACATGGCATACATGATGGATCCAATGGCCGAGGCATATGGAACCTTACTCGTGCGATCTCGCTGATCAGGTGTACTAGGACACAAATCCTTGCTAAGATGGATGCCATGAGACATGGGCATGTAACCCCTTTTTGAATCCTGCATACTGAACCTATGCAGTATCTTATCTATATATGTGCCCTATTAGTCTTTTGGATCTATCCCTATAAATCCTAATCCCTAGGATATAGGTGGCCTCACCTAAGTCTTTCATTGAAAAGGACTTTCCTAACCAATGAGTAGGATATAGGTGGCTTCACTTTGCAAGGTAGGAATATCATGCCCAATGAGTAGGATGTCATCTACATAAAGCACTAGAAATACAACTATGCTCCCACTAACCTTCTTGTAAACACAAGGTTCATCGATGTTTTGAATGAAACCAAACTCTTTGACTACTTCATCAAAACGATGATTCCAGCTCTGAGATGCTTGCTTTAATCCATAAATGGATCTTTGAAGCTTGTAAATTTTACTAGAGTCCTCTGGATGCACAAAACCTTCAGGTTGTGTCATGTACACATCCTCAAGCATCTTTCCATTAAGGAAGGCTGTTTTGACATCCATCTGTCATATTTCATAGTCATAATATGCTGCAATGGCAAGAAGGATTCTGATTGATTTGGCTATTACAACTAGGGAAAACGTTTCATCATAGTCTACACCATGAGTTTAAGTGAATCCTTTTGCAACCAGTTGTGCCTTGAAGACATTTACATTGCCATCCATGTCAGTTTTCTCCTTGAAAACCCATTTGCACCCAATGATTTTTACAACTTCAGGTGGATCGACTAAGGTCCATACCTGATTGTCGTACATGGATTGCATTTCAGACTTCATGGCATTTAGCCATTTCTCAGAGTTTGGTCCCACTGTGGCTTCTCGATAGGTGGTGGGCTCATTTTGATCAATGAACAACACATCACGGCCTTCAGTAATCAGAAATCCATATCTCTGAGGCTGATGCCGTGTCCTATCAGATCTTCGTGGACCTTGTGTTACTTGAGGAGCTCAGCAACTTATTGTGAGTCTTTTCTAATTTCTATCTGTGGTTCTATACTATCTTGTGGCTCTCAAATTTCTTTGAGATGTACGTCACTCCCACTGGTTGTTTTAGAGACAAACTCTCTTTCTAGAAACTTGCCATTTCGAATAACAAACACTTTGTTATCGGTGGGATTATAGACATAGTATCCTTTCATTTCTTTAGGGTACCCCACGAAAAGGCATTTTGTGGATCTGGGTGCTAATTTATCAAAGGCTTGTTGCTTAACATATACCTCACATCCCCAGATCTTGAGAAAAAATAAACTTGGTTTCTTTCCAGTCCATATCTCATATGGTGTCTTTTCAATTACCTTAGATGGAACATGATTTAGTGTGAACGTAGCTGTCTCTAGGGCATGTCCCCAAAAGGACGGTGAAAGATATGTTTGACTCATCATAGATCGAACCATATCTAATAGTGTTCGATTCCTTCGTTCAGAAACGCCATTCCATTGTGGTGTTCCTGGAGGAGTCAATTGTGAGATTATCCCACAACTCCTAAGATGGTCAATGAATTCTTGGCTCAAATATTCACCACCTCGATTAGATCGAAGTGCTTTAATTGTTTTGCCAAGTTGGTTTTGTACTTCATTTTGGAATATTTTGAACATTTCAAAAGATTCAGATTTATGTTTCATTAGATAGATATAGCCATATTTACTAAAGTCATCTATAAATGTAATGAAGTAGACATAACCTCCTATGGCAGCTATATTTAATGGTCCACATATATCTGTATGTATGAGGCCCAATAATTCAGTGGGCCTTTCACTGTGCCCAGTAAAAGGTGCCTTAGTCATCTTTCCTAATAAGCAAGATTTGCATGTATCATATGATTCAAAATCAAATGAGTTTAGAAATCCATCTTGATGGAGTTTAGAAATGCGTTTCTCATTTATGTGGCCTCGACGACAATGCCATAGGTAGGTCGGATTCAAATCGTTTGATTTTATCCTCTTAGTAGTTACGTTATAAATATTCCCATTATTAGGATGTTCCAAATTTAATATATAATAACCAACATGCAAATCACCATCAGCATAGAAAATGTCATTACGATAAATAGAACATTTACCATTCCTAATAATGGAAGTATAACCTTCCTTATCCAAATAAGAAAGAGAAACAATGTAACTACTCAAAGCAGGAACATAATAGCAATTGTTCAAAACTAACAAAAGCCCACTGGGCAGAACTAATTCATAAGTGCCTACGGCTAAAGCAGCAACTCTTGCTCTGTTTCCAACTCGTAGGTCCACCTCGCCCTTCTTCAGCTTTCTACTGTCCTTTAGACCCTACACATTTGTACAAATGTGAGAACTACATGCAGTATCTAATACCCATATAGAGGAAGTACAAAAATGAATGTCTATAACATAAATACCTGAAGCGATAGCCTCGCTATCCTTCTTGTTCTTTTTCAGATCTTCCAGGTAGAGTTTGCAATTCCTCTTCCAATGACCGGGTTCATTGCAGAAGTAGCAGACTCCTTCCTTTGGAGGATTTTCCTTCTTGGGTGCAGGCTTGGTTTCGGGCTTGTTTGACTCTTTGGTCTTACCACCTGAGCCATTACCCTTCCATTTGCCCTTCCCTTTCTTTTTTATACCCTTTCATTTCTGAACCATCAAAACTGTGCTAGGCTTTTCTTAATGCTTTGCTCAGCAGTTTTGAGCATCCCATACAGCTCAGAAATTGATTTCTCCATGTTGTTCATGTTGTAGTTCATAACAAACTGGTCATAACTCTCCAGGAGTGAGTTGAGGATCAAATCCATAGCTAACTCCTGGCTCATGGGAAATCCAAGCCTCTCAAGGTGATCAATATAGCCTTTCATCTTTAACACATGAGTACTAACTGATGCACCTTCAGCCATTTTACAGGAATGTAAGGCCTTTGTGGTCTCATACCTTTCTTGCCTTACCTGTTGCTGGAACATTTCCTTAAGATGTACAATCATCTCATGAGCCTCCATAAGTTCCAAATCTCTTTGGAGGTCTGGAACCATAGTGGCAAGCATCAGGCAACCTACATCCACAGAGTCATCCTTATGCTTTATGTAAGCATCTCTCTAAGCTCTTGGAGCATTGGTTGCAGGCTCCTCAGGAATGGGATGATCTAGGACATAAGCTTTCTCTCCTGCTTGAGAACAATTCTCAAGTTCCTGAACTAGTCAAGAAAGTTTGTCCCATTAAGTTTGTCCTTCTCAAGGACTGATCGCAACGATAGTGTAGCAGTATTACTAGTCGACATGATTCTACAATTAAAATATGCAAACTTAGTTAGTAATCTCCCACTAAATTAACAACCCTCAATATAATAATTAGTGGGCTAAGATCCTTATTTGGCTTAAACTTAAGTCCGCTTTAGCAAGATTCTTAAATTCAAGTTATTTAGGTAGGTAACCTATTTACCAATTACATCACATGTAACTCTTAGATCTTTATGGGATTTAATCATCATATGATCCGGCATGTTTAACCCCATCTAATGCCTTGAGATTCAAAAACCGTTTTGTTAATCTCAATTAAGTCAAAACAATAATGAATATTATGAGCAGTATCATTACTCAAGCTTGTCTCATCAAGATAACTCAAGTGCATCCACTTTGGTGGTTTCCACAATTGAGCGATCTAGGTTTTGACAAGTATTCATTAATTGACGGCATGATGACTTAAGATTTGATTCAGAGGGCTTAATTAATTAGTTTTGTTTATATGGATGCAATCGTGGTCGTATCTCATACAGATAAATATATATAAACGTAAAAGTATTCATGCAATGATCTAATCAAAAGCATAATTTAAATGTGACACAACATGGCTTACCTAACCTAAAATCCTCCCAAGCCAATGAGAGGACTTCTCTAAATAAGAAAAGAAATACATTGAGAGAAACCTCGTTTAAACATTCGAGGGGAGTGAGATGAGAAGAGAATGTACATCGAGAGTATTTAGAGAAAGGCACGGCACGCAGGCCGTATTTAAACAGTACAACCCTTTGTAAAATTCTAAAGCCATGTTGTTCGCCATACCCAAACAAGGATAAATAATAAACCACAACAAGAATTCATATAATATGAAAAGCAATAAATGTCGTGATCAGATTATATTGCGCTACGCAGAGGTGAATAGATATATGAACCTAGACCCGATTTGATTGCTGCCAACTACGATCTCAGGTACCCTACCCAATTTCATGCTTGTTCAAAACAAAAATCACATACATGTTTCAAGATATACATGTTCGGAATCGATTTCATGCTTATTCCAAAGCGAGAATCACATACATGTTTCAAAATCGAAAACGAAACAATTTCCAGATTCAATTTAAACGAAAATGAAAATCAACAGAATTATAAGATTACATCTTTCTAAATAATTACGTTTTATATTAATCAAATCACATGCATATTCGAGTGTTTCTTATAAACATACGTACACATCCCATATATATCACATGTATAAGAATTATAAACTCAATTTAAACGCACAATTGATCTGTCTCTGATGCCACTATTAGGATCGGCAGGCACAGCGGAAGAATTTTAAAATTTTCACTGATCCTAATCGAGGATCTATCAACGACGTTTAAACCAAGTTGGAATGATTCATACCTTTTGATGATTCAGAGTTTTCACGATCTCTAGGAGCCAACACGTCAGGTCCGCTCCCTCTACCGATATCCACATGAATACTCTCCAACCGAGACTGCGTGCTAGCACCTCTAATGTCTCCTAGGATTTTACTTGCAGCTCTCAATTCTCATGTGCATATGAATATATCTGCTCTATCAAGTTTATAACCTATGAGGGCTATTTTCAAATTTCAAAATTAATCATCATTAATTTAGAAATTAATTAACAATTAATTATCTTGATGAGCTAATTAAATAAATTCATTTTAAATTAAATATGTTCAACAGTTTTAATTTAACCTATTTATTTAATCCAAATAAAGAGCCATTAGATTTAATTTATCTTCATAAATTAAATCTAAGATACTATATCTCTATCATGTTAGTTATTAAATTTAATATATCTTAATAAATTATATTTAAAACTAACACAATATAATAATATCATATAATATATATATACATATATATATATATATATATATAAGATATATATTTCGAAAATATATATATCTATATAATATTATTAATGAATTTTATATTATATATATATATATAAATATAAAATTCGTCCACCCTAAATTAAACATTATCTCGTGTTGGGCCATTCTTGTGTTCGACCCTGTAGGCCCATATGAAGTTGGCAGTGGGCCAATAACTATACTAACCCAAAAGTCGCAAGCGGCTTCTAGCAAAACATTACGACTACCCAATTCATATGAGGATCGTTATCACGATGCAACCTGTCATACAACCATGTCACATCCCTTTTGTCACACGATATATCGATCAAGAATAAGGCATGGATAATGTCATCCTCTTGTTCCTGACCATTACTTTCTCGATTCCTGAGTAGCCTGATAACAGAGACAAAAACTCCTTTCATCATTGTATGGCCATACATTTCTCAGACTCACTCATCGAGGGGCCCAGTAATATCTCTCCACTAATGTGAGGGATAAATTCCATCTTGATCATTCATATTCCTCTGCATGAAAAACCACCAAGCCTGATCGTAGCCTTTATCATCACCCGGTCAAAAGTGACTTTTGACTAGTTCAAAGCTTAGCAATTCTCATGTAGGAATCCATGATGACCTCAGGTCTAAGGGCATTGTGATGTGGTTATACATGAGAAAAGCTTATGACTTGATCCATGCAGCTTTCTCATAGTGGGTCGGTCCAGCACCTTGTACTCTTACAAGTGCCTAAGACTTTGATTCATATCTCCATATCTTATCAAAGTCATACTGATCTTGTTTCATCTCTGCTCCCGCATAGATGATCGACCAGGGACATTTTAGGACAATCTTTATGAATTATCCAAGGAAACAATTATCACAGTTAACATGCAAATAATATGATAACATAATGAAGAAATTTCATTAAAATAATAATGTTCAAAGTACAATGATTGGCCCTTAGGGCACAATTTCCGACAGTTTCTTGCATATTCATGTTGGTTGTTTATAAATTAGTTGTACATTAAAATTATTTCTTGCCTACATTCTACATACACAGGTACTTAAAACTAGTTGTTCTTATTCATTAAGTTGTAATCAAATTACATTAGTACTGGTTTTATGAATTAATTGTTTTGATTCGAGTTATTTCATTCTGATTTGGTGTGACTCTTGCTTGGGTTTTTGCTGCTGTGGTTTGTAAAATGTAAATTGCTGTTGATTAAATACGTATATGCGGGTTAAAAAAACGTACCTCCAACGGTGCTCCCCCTAGGAAGCGCCATTAGAGGTAATGTGCTTCCCCTGGGAAGTGCCATTGGAGGAAGTAAACTTCCGCCGACGCTTATTGATAGAAGGGCCATAGGAGGTGGACTTCCTATGGCTCTTCTCTGGACAAGAGCCATAGCTTTTTATTTAAAAAAAATTAAATACTCAAGCTATGGCGCTTCTGTATATTCAAGAAGCGGCGTAGCTTGTTTTAATGGTGCTGGAAGCTATGACGCTTCCAAAGTGACTTAGTGTTCTCTAAATTAAGCGCCATAACTCATATTTTTTGTAGTAGTGTTTCTCTTGGGTTTAAGGCCTTTAATGTGCTTCACTATAATGTTTCTTGTGATGCCCTAACCTCTCAAAAGTTTGGTTCTTGTTTCTTGTGATTATTAGATTCTAGGGAAAATTAGAATGAAGAACCTAAAGGAAAAGATATTTATTAAGAATGACCATTAAAATTGTAATTATTTAAAAATGCCAAATACAATAATATAAAATTCATAATACTAAACTACCCTTAAGGAGATCTTGTCGATTCTCTCCCACACTAGCTTTATTTTGAAAGCTAACACAAAATTTTAAATTTCACTAAATTAAATAAATTTTTTCTCAATTTTCATTTTCTCAACTTATATAGATATCTATGGAAAAGAAATTACACATGCTTCAATTTTGTCAAAATTATAATTTTCTAAAATTCACAAAATTTTTATTTAAAAATATAATTATATGATTTTAATAAAACTCAAGGTGTTTTATAATTTATTATATATGTTAAAAAATTCATGTGGGTTAAACACTTCATTTAATGTTAATAGAATAAAAAAAATCTGAACAATCTATTATATTCTTAAAAAAATGAAATGAGTTTAGCTTTTATTTTTATAAAAAGAGCTTAATAAATATCAACGTTGATACCAATGTTTTAAAGGCTGGATCGGACGTTGAACTAGAAATATTAACGAGTCATGGTTCAAACGGTTAGATCGGTTAGGCTATTTGGCCAGGCCGGTGACGTAATAATTAAATTGCCAATAATATTACATACATATATAAGGATATAAATATAATTATTCTAGTTTAATTAAAAAGAATTAGTTATATACTTCCTCCAGTCCTCAATATAAGATCCAGTTGAATTTTTTGAAAGAGGTTAACAAAACCAAATAAGTTAGTTAATAATATATATTGTGTATTATTTGATTATATATCAATTTATAGTTAGACAAATTAGTTTGGTATACAAAATTAAATATATATAGTATAAAGTAATTTATTTAAAATACTAAAAATGTATTTTGAATTATAATATAAAAATAAGTAATATTAAAATATTTTAGTATTTCATAACATATATGGTAGGTGTATTGTGCGAAGTCTAGGACGTTGAATACTTATGGGAGAATAATTTATTTATAATAAAATTATAAATTTAAAAAATGAGTTTAAAACAAAGATAAAATATCTTCTCTACTCTCTATGCAACCTTCACGTGTCTCATGACCACTTTTTTCCAAGGAGTCTGACAAAGAGATTGACTACAAACAAAGTTTAGACTTTAAAAAGGAGCTAATAGGTAATAATATATATTTGTCTCTCTTTCTTCCATTTGTCTTCAACGCATTCCTGCTCCTCCTCCTTCTTTTTCTTCATCCATCTTGTTTCTTCTTCATCTCAGACCGTCCGGCTACTCTAAAGCCGCTTTGGTTTCCAGCTAAACAGCGGTATCTGGCTTAAAGAGCGGCTCAGTGCATGTTTGGTATCCCGTTTTGTACAGGAAATAAGCCCAATTTACGCAAGCCGAGAAAAAACTCCTCTCACATACTTACCTCGTATACCGTGAATCACGAATTATAAGCACTTATTGCCCAAAAATAAGCTCTTCCAAATACACACTCACACCGATTCAAAAAAGCTAAACAACAAAAATGGTTTTCAAACATGATTCAAGCCACCTTCTTCTCCGGTCCACAGCCAGACCGGCTAGAACATCCGGTCCAATCCCAAAAACATTTGTTGATATTTAATAATATAAAACTGGCAACTTGATGATATATTTGTTAATTAAGTGATCTATTGATTATATGAATATGAAACTTGTTGAAAAATAAAAAATTAAAAAAAGATAATTTTTTTTGAACCATAGTCGATTAAAAAATATATTGATTTTACATGAGTCTGAAACTTGGTGAAAAATAAAAATTAAAAAAGAAGATACGATAATATTACATGTGAATGATGAGCGATTATACTTTTAATTTTAGTTATGTTTTAAATTATGAATGCAAGAGATGACATAGGAGGTTTGATTACGGACAATTTAGTACTTTTAAATTTATATTATGATGTTTGGTCATTCTAAGTAATTACAATTTTTTTGGTCCTTGTCAATAAATATCTTTTCTTTCAGGTCCTTTATTCTAATTTTTCCTATATTCTATATCAAATGAGTGACATTTTGATATTGTATGGATATAAAATAGGGAAGTTTTGAATTTTTTTATGATTTTTCAAAGAAAGAATGCTCTAACAACAATTATTTATTTTTAAAAAATCACAAAAATTTTAAAACTTTATGAATTTTTGTCCATAAAATATCAAATTGTCATTTATTCTATGTAGGATCTAATTATCACAAGAAACAAGAACAAAACTCGTGACATTGTGAAATTTTAAGGAGTATTAGAGAGCACATTAAAGTCGCCTAGCCCATTTCTCTTACCTTTTTTCATCCCCAAATGCTATCAATATCCTCCTCCTCTCCTCCTCTCTCAAATAAGCCAAGCTCCCAACACAAACTAGATTATTCACACACATCAACATGGCTTCTGTATGTTAAACAACCTTCTCTCTTGTTATTACCTCTCATGCTCATTTCCTCCTTCATTGAGATGTCCTCCGTTGACGGAATCGCCATCGGCCAAAACGGCAACAAAGGCTCCCTTGCTTACGCCTGCAACACCGGAAACTACCAAATTATTAACATAGGGTTCTTGGCCGTGTATTGCAATGGCCAAACACCACAACTAAACCTTGCCGGCCACTGCGCTGGCACAAGCACTGACGTCAAAACCTGCCAATCCAAAGGCATCAAAGTGCTTCTCTCCATCTGTGGTGGTTGCTCTGGAGGCTACTCTCTTAACTCAGCCAACGAGGCCAACCAGCTTGGTAACTACCTCTGAACAACTTCCTCAGAAGAACTTCCCGCTCACGGCCACTAGGAGGCCGGTAGTAGACAACACTGGGACGAGCTGGCCATATATCGGAAGGAGCTCAACCAGCAGCTGATCCTGTGCGCAGCCACAATGTCCATTCCCAGACCATTGCTTGAGTAAAGCAATCAACACTAGCTTGTTAAACTACGTTTGGGATCAATTCTATAACAATCCTTCATGCATGTATACAAGTGGAAAGACTAACAATCTTTTGAGTTCATGGAACCAATGGAGCACAGTGCAAGTTGGCAAGGTGCGTTTGGAGTTCCGGCAACTCAGGCGGCAGCCCCAGTGGCGGATTTATTTTGGCAGACGTGTTGACTTCCGAGGTTATTCCGGCAGCCAAGGGGTCTGCTAGGTACGGTGGAGTCATGGTCTAGGACAGGTTCAATGATCTCCAAAGTAAATATAGCAATGCCATACTTGCAGGGATTAATAATATGAAGAGGCAACCCTCCATCGCCCCAATTTGCATGTTCAAGGAGATATAATTAAGGAGAGTGGATGCTTAGAATTTGATTCTCTCAGGTTTCGCTAAGAGTAATGATAGTTATTTTTAAAAAAAATAAAAACAACTATTCGATTTCAAAAATTTTATTGACTTCTTCGAATTCTAGTGTTGTTGAACTGTTCAAGTTATGTTCCTAATTAATGATATGCTTATATTTCGTTTTTGTTGCCCCTGACAGACTCGTTTCTCTTGTGTTACTACGTCTGATTTATGACGTAGGACAGTGTTATGAATGGCCTTTATTTTTATATGGGTCGATTCATGAATTGTTTCTCAGTTGGGCCCATATAAAAATAAAGGCCATTTAATCAAAGTTTCTGAAAACTACGATGTTTCACAAATAAAGGTTGTGTCTATTGGAAAATGCTAATCCCTCACAATGTTTTAGTTTGCATCCCTACTAAGAGATACTAGTGCAAAATGCTATATTTGATTTCAGTTAAAAATGTATTATCGCTGCAGCATATAGGATGTAGTAGAAATTGGAGTAGTGAAAAATAGATATTATAGCGTTAGTTATAAAAGATCTAACACTGTAAAAGAATATATTACAGCATCAATTACAAACGATATGACGCTATAAAGAAATATAAAAAGCAGCAAATTGGTTTATCTGAGGCGTTGCCATGTCATCAGTGTCTAGAGGTGTCCACATTTAGTGTCTAGCAGTATCTCAAATAGGATTACCACCAATAAAAGGATATTTTGCTTAGAAAAAAATTCTGATATTTCGGGGAAGGGTTAATTGAGGAAGGATCCTTAATTGAGGGGATAGATCTATCCAAAGTCCTAAAAACGAAGCTTCAACCTACATAAAAGAAATAAATAAATAAATAATGTATTGGTATATTTATAAAAATAAAATTCAAACACACTCGCACAAAATACATAATTAAGTCTCCAATCTCCACTTCCTTTAGTTTATTAAAAAGGTACAGAGCTGGAGCATTAGCATTCATTATCATCATCATCATCATCATCAAGGTAAGTACCCCTTTAATTTTGACCAGAGTGGCCACAAAATTTGTAGCTAGAGCTGCTGAGTGCCTCTTTATCTCTAAATTCTGAATCTCCCCGCTATCTACGTTTTAAGACTTAATCTCTCCACCAAAAGTTTTCAACAAAAGCTCATTACCCTTCCAAAACACCAACGGTTTAGGATCTTCCAACAGACCATTTGGTGCAATACTGTGCGTTTTGCTCCATGAAATAAGCTGGTCAGCCTCACTACCAAACCTATTATTATTATCCATCACCCATATGTCAATCCACGACAAGTTCAAACCACGAATTTCACAGCAACAAATCAAAGTGACTGATTCTCTCCACACAACTAGATTCCTAGGTTTGCTCATGTCAACTTCTTGTGGCAGTGTCACTGGTCCAAAAATCTCTTCTCCCATGTTCAATCCTAGGATTAGGGCTGAGGAATAACCGTGTCCTCGTCTTGTAGCCCACCAATAATAAGTTCCTTTAAAGAACAAAGCAAAACTAGCACTATGAAAAATGAAATCAATAGCGTTACTATTGTCCGATGTTGTCCACGAATCAGTTCTTAAAGAATACTCCTCCACTACAGTATTGCCGTACTTGAACCATATCCTCACAACCTTATAATCGCCGCTCTGAGGATCATACCCCATTCCACAACTGAATTGATATGAAGAAGAATTCATGGCCTGCAAAAATGATTTGGGAAGGTTTTTGAATTCTTTGGTTGTTGGGTTATACAAGGCAAACTTCATATCCTTAACCCAAGATCCTACTGACAAACACAATATTCCGTTAGAATGACCCGAAATTCGGAATCTTGTGTGTAACGGCCATAGTCTGGGAAGAGGAGTACATATAACAGAAGAAGAATCGTTGTTGCTAGAGAGGGAAAAGAGTTTGTACTCGTACGAACCAAGAGAAGAAGGATCGAAAGAGAGACTGAGAAGCACAGAGTTGGAGAGGTGAGAGGGTTGAAAAGAGGGCCTGTGAGGAGAGAGGACCAGAATTTGCAGACGAATCTGAATCGAGACAATGATTTGTTAGGAAGCCTTTGTAGAATTTCCTCCAATAGTTCTTGGGGAAGATCTGAATAATTTGACATATTGTGGGAGAAAGTATGTATATTGGAACTTGTAGTCTTTCTGGCTTTGAGATTATATCTAAGAGAGAATGACCAAAAGAGTAAAATTCGTTTACGAGAAAAAGGGGGAAAACAAACTTGGAGATTCTTATCTTAACGAATAAATTATAATTGGATATGCATGATATCCTTATGCGATAAATTTGAGGTTTTTCAAATGTCATATTCATATTTTTTTTTAATACTTGAATGATAGAAAAGGATTTATATTAGGGAAAATCCCTATAAAATACTTTTGAAATAGAGAAAACCCAAATCAGTGTGTCGAAATTGCAAAATCCCAATAATAGAAAACAGAGTTGTTAATTTAAAATGTTGTGTTGTTAATCAAGAGTGAGGTACTGTTATTCCGTACTGACACAACATTGATATGGGATTTTGTAATTTCAGCGCACTAATTTGGGATCTCCCTATTTCAAAGGTATTTTTTTGGGATTTTTCCTTTTATTTTATATGTGTGTATTAGAATCAAGTCTACTCAGCCAATTAGTTAGCGATAAATTCGACATTGATTGAAATATCAACTTTTGCTTGAATTTTGAAATTAAATTTATTTTTTATACTTTTTGGAATTGAAAACGTTCAAAATTTATTCATTGGAATTTTTTACAAGACTTGAGAATTTAGATAATTAGATTAAATAACTAGAACTGCCCGCCCCGTTTCGCACTGAAAATAGTTTTTTTAGGGGGAAAAAAGGCACATGATTTGAATATATGTGTGTATAATATAACCATATTTATCATAACAATATACATTAATTTTATTTATATATAATAATATGCCATCATTATACATTAGTATTTATAACACTTTTAACGTTTATTTTTAGGCTATTTCCATGTCTGTTTTTAGGGAGACCCAAATGTGAGTGACGTTCAAAGTTGGGAAACGACGTCTGTTGTTAAAAAATGGACACTATAAAAAGAGGGCCTGTGAAGAGAGTATTAGATTTGTAAGGAAGCCTTTGTAGAATTTCTTCCAATAGTTCTTGGGGAAGATCTGAATTATCTCCCATATTGCGTGAGAAAGTATGTATATATTTTTGTTAACCTTGGAGAAAGTACGTATATTAGAACTTGTAGTCTTTCTGGCGTTGATATTATATTAAAGAGAGAATGGCCAAAAAGAGAAAATTTCGTTTAGGAAAAGAGGGGAAAACAAACTTGAAGATTCTTATCTTAACAAATAAATTATGATTGGATATGACATCCTTATGCGATGATTTGAGGTTTTTCCAATGTCATATTCATATTTTTAAATACTTGAATGAATGATATTAAAGTATATAGAAAAAGATTTATATTATTATGTGTGGGAGAATCAAGTATACT
Source organism: Inga oerstediana (assembly GCA_963210345.1). Taxonomy (NCBI): domain Eukaryota; kingdom Viridiplantae; phylum Streptophyta; class Magnoliopsida; order Fabales; family Fabaceae; genus Inga; species Inga oerstediana. The sequence goes on along the minus strand of OY723401.1, from coordinate 60,241,196 downwards.
CAGCCAATTAGTTAGCAATAAATTTGACATTCAATGAAATATCAACTTTTGCTTGAATTTTGAAATTAAATTTATATTTTATAATTTTCTTAATTCAAAACGTTCAAAATTTATTCATTGGAGTTTTTTACTAGACTTGAGAATTTAGATAATTAGATTAAATAACTAGCAGTGATGCCTCGTTTCGCACTGGAAATGATTTTTTTTTTTGAAATAAAAGGCTCGCAATTTTAATATTATATATATATATATATATATATATATATATATCTAACCAAATCATAACAATCTACATTAATTTTATTTATATATAGAGTAAAATATATTAACTATCCCTACGTTTTATATAAATTACAAGAACCTCCCCTCTATTTTAAAAATATATATAAACCTCTCTTAAAATTAACATACATGTTACACAAACCTCCCTTATATATATTTAAAATTCGATTTCCATCTCCAAACCATTAGTTGACTATTAAGTTTGACTTTTAAAATTTTATTTTGACCATAAAACCCCTCATTAACAAAAGAATTATTTAAAAACTATATTTTTAAAATTATTTTTAATTAAAAATAATTTTGATACATATATTTTTTAAATTTTTAATATATTTAAAATTTTATTATACTATAAAATTTTTAAGAAATATTTTTAAAACATATATTTTTAAAATTTTTAATATGTTTAAAATTTTATTATACTATAAAATTTTTTATTAAATTTTGCATCATATTTATTGAGACTTATTTATTTATGTTTTTAAAATGGCTAAACAAATAATCCAAACATATATTTTGTGTAATTAAGGCAAAATGCAAGGAAGGTTAAAGTATTTTACTCTTATATATAATACTATATCATCGTTACAAATTGAATAGCTACCCATTTAATTTATATCTATATTTATTATAGTTTAATTTTAATGACAAAAATTAGCAATGAATGGCATATCATAGAAGAGGATTCCAGGCCTCACACAATGATCTTTTCATTTTGATACATGGAAAATTTGTTTGATATGGAACAAATTTGGTTTTTTCTTCACAATATATTCTGCTTAATCAATTAGATAAAACATAAAAAGAATATAAATTCTTCCACCCAATGTTTTAAAAGCTAGACTGGTCAGACGTGGAGTCGGAAAAGCTAATAAGTTATGATTCAAATTGTTAGATCCATTAAGTTATCTGGTTGAACCGGTACGTAATAATTAAATAAAAATAATATTATATGTATGTATGAAATAATGTTTACAAAATAAAATGTTAAAAGTTAAATAATTTATAAACTTCAATCTAATTTCGTAATGAGTTAATTAACTTATTAATACTAATATATTCATATAAAAGTAATATAAATAATGAATGGATTTTTTTTATTTGTTAAAATAAATTGAATAAAGAATACTATTATGTACAAAGAGCTAAAGGCTAAAACCTAAAAGCTAGTTCATTGGGGACAATGAAGAGGGGACTCTGTCACTGCGCCTTGGGAGGAAGAGGAGAAATGACACCTCGATAATCACCCCTTTTATCCAATAGAAAATTGTGTAGTGGACAATTATATGCTGCTCTTTCTCTCTCTGAACAAGACCTCATTCCTCTTCAACTTTCATATATTTTTAATGGAAAGTGGATTATATTAACAGTATACACATGGTTCACACATCACAATTAGTTAAGCATTGGGATCTATAGAACAGAGTAAGTCCCTAGCATTACTGACGTGAGAAACAAGTGAGCTAGTTGACAAAATAAGACTCTTCGGCTTTTGTCGCTCATTCAGAAATATGTTCTTATTCATGTTATCCCAGAGCTTCCATGTAAGAATGCTAAAGAATAATCTTTAGTGGGTTCCATCGAATCCATTGGTCTAGAGGAATACTAAGAAAAGTTCCCAATTAGTGAGTAGGAATGACCTTTGACCAGCATAGAGTTGCTGGGGATAGTGGCTGAGAATATGATCAACATTCTCTACTGCCTCGTGACAAAAAGAACACGTCAATTCATCTGCCATGCCTCTCCTCACCCTTTCTGCATTTGTAAGCAACCGATTCTTCATAGCAAGCCAAAGGAAGGTCCAGACCCGCTGCATTCCTGGCCATTGCCAAATCCACTTCCATATATTATCGATTTCATTCCAGGGTGTTTGGTGAGCTCTTTATATGCTGAAGCTACAGTGAAGGTTCCATTGGAGGTCGCATTCCAGTAGCAGATGTTAGGTTCTTCACTGGCTATGAGGGGAGTGGTAGATGCAATTTGGGCCAGAATATTCGGTAGGAGTAGGTTACTGAAGCAAGACCAGTTCCATTGATTATTTTCATCTAAAAAGCTACAGACTAGCTTGGCTCACTCGCTTTCGGGGATATCTGCATGGGTGAGGTATTTTGGCAGCCCCATTTCACCTACCCAATTATCACTCCAAATCTGATAGTATTCCCATTCTTCAATTTCCAGGCAAGGTTGAGTTCAGTAGTGTCCCATATTTTAGCTATAATTTGCCATGTATGGGATACTGTGCTCACTCGAAATGTGTAATTCTTGAGTTAGACTAGTTATATTTAGATTTGAGGACTTTCACCCAGAGTTTATCAGGATTACACAGAACTGAAGTTGCTAGCTTGGACAAAAAAGCATGGTTCTAGTTTACCATACTTCTCAGGCCACTCCCCCCTCTTTGCATTGGTTAGCACATGGCACTCCAATTAACTAAGCTCGGCTTGACTTGTTTTCCCCAGATCCCCATACAAATCATCTAATAATCTTTTCAATAGTATTGGTGAAAGATGCCGGCAGTTTAGTTGTTTGCATGGCATATGAAGAGATTGCATAGAGAACCGATTTCACAAGAGTTATACACCCTGCTAAAGAAAGCATGTTTGCCTTCTACATAGACAACTTTTGTTGCACTCTCCCAATTATATAATGGAAAGTGTCATTAGAAACTCTGGAGTGGTACACCAAGATATTTGCTTAGGTGGTTGATGTGTTGGAAGTTAATTTTTCACAAATTCGGTTTACTTCTCTTCTTGACATATTTCTTGAGAAGTGAATTCAGGTCTTACTTTGGTTTACAACTTGTTCCAAGGCAGAGCAAAATTTATGCAAGACTTTTTAGAGCAGATCCTGTTGCATAAGAGATGTGGTGCTAAATAGAACAAGATCATCTACAAGGAAGAGATGGGCAAGAAGAAGACCCTGTCATCCTAGCTTGATTATTTCCCAATTTCCTTTGTTACCTCTTCTGATATGGCTTGTGATAATCTTTCCATACAAAGTATGAAAATGTATGGAGATAAGAGGTCACCTTGCCTAATGCTTCAGGATGGGGAGAATGGCTAAGAAGGGACACCATTCCAAAGTACTTGCATTCTAGGCGTGGTGATATAGTGCATGATGAGTCATATTATTCGAGGAAGCAACCCAACATCTTCTAGCGTGTCTTCAATAAAGGACCAATTCAACTTGTCAAATGCTTTTTCCAAATCCACTTTGATTGCTAGCCACCCTTTTGTACCCTTCATTTTTCTCATAGAGTGGATAACCTCTTGTGCAATGAGAATGTTGTTAGTGATATTTCTCCCATTATTAAAACTTGATGGGTATGGGAGGATAAGGTAGGGCATGAGATGTTCGAGTCAAGTTGTTATTAACTTTGTGATGAGCTTATAGGCTACTGATCACAAACTTATTAGTCAAAATCCATTTACTAAAGTAGGCCTCTCCAACTTGGGCACTAAGCAATTAGCGTGTCATTTAACCGACCTTACAAGAAGCCTCCATTAAGTAGCCTATTGGCTATGTCATGTAGACTTGCACTAATAGTGTCCTATTGGAACTGACAGAATAAGGCATGCAATCCGTCTGGACCTGGTGCTTTTAGTGGTTTCATACTGAACAGGGCTTGCTTAACTTTATCAAGAGAAAAATCAGTGTTCAATAAATCTAAAGAAAGAGTGGGAATTTACCTCTTGGTAGTGTGTGACTCAGTACTGGTATAGGAGAGGAGTACAGGTCTATGAAAAAATCTTTGACCATTTACTGTAGAGTTGATTCATTAGTAACCCATTGGCCATTGTCATTCTTTATGTAGAGATTCGGTTCCTGTGTTTTCTAATCCTTGCCTTGATGCGGTAATAGTGAGTGTTACGATCCCCTAGATTTATCCATTGAGCTTTGGATTTCTAGAACCATAACAATTCCTCCTAGAAACAAGTAGTAACATACTCCTGCTGAAGTTCTCTAATTAGGCAGCATAGGGATATAGAGTGAGGTTGGCCTTCAAGTGCCTTCTGGGCTCCATTAAGATAAGATTCAAGTTTCGTTTTCTTACTCTAATCATGCCAAATATTTCATGATTCCATGTGGATACTACTTCCGTGAAGGATTGGATGTTTTCCCATAATGTGAAGCCATGTGTTTTTAACTAACTTAGCGAACTGCGAGAACATGAGCCAAGAGGAAAGGAAACGAATTGTCTTGGCTTGTTAACCCAGAGCAAGGATCCAATGAAAATTTTAGAGGTATGTGATCATATTAAACCTTTGGAAGATAATGAACTGAAGAGTTTGGAAAAGTTGGGGTCTAGCTGCCATTAACTAGGACTCAGTCCAGATGGGTCAAGGACAAGCCTCTCCTGCATGTGAAGCAAGGCCCACAGAAACCCAAGTCAATGAGGGATGGGTTGTCTATGAATTGCTGGAAAAAGGGGGCACCTACTACTGATTCAACTCGTGCTTGAATGTCTCTCTGAAGCTAAAAGCATGGCATTGAAGTCACTGAACAAAGCCTAAGGTTCTTGGACATTTTGAGTAATTCGATAAAGGGCTGGCCATAATTAGGCTCGAATGCTCGGAGTAGGGCTGGCATAAATTGCTATTAAGAGGAAAGAACAATTATAGCTAGCTAGCCAGACTCTCATATGCACAAATTGCTAGTAATCTTGAATTATATCTATGCTACTATTTTCGGACCAGAGGATCCATATCCCATCGGAAAAATCACTTGCTTTGAAGTGATAAGAGTTGGGGAAGCCAAATTTTTTGATAAATAAGTCAGGCTTATGCTCTTTGAGGAAGGATTTAAGAACAGAGTGAACTGTGCTACACCTTGATAGTTCCATGTTATAATAATCATGAGAAAATAATGGGCATTTAGCACTCTAAAGAGGAGTGGTGAGGATCTGTCTCCTCCATTAGCATATTGTCGCTTAAATCACCTTCACCATCCGAAAATTGGTCATCTAGGCCCTTGGTTATGGCCTTTAACGCTTGTCAGCAAGGGAAGGGGATTTCCTTTGGTTTAGAACTAACTTTTGTAATAGATACAAGGGAGTGGATTTTAATGGCCATTGTGGATGGGTTATGATTTTGGTTTTGGGGATAAACATTTTCTTTGTTTTTGTTAATGGGTTGGATTTGTTTTAGGATAGGCTTTTGGGGGAGGTTAAGGGTCTGGGCAGTGTGGGCTTTAGAATTTTGTTTAGGGAGCAGGAGGGCACTGGCTATGGCTTAGGGATGGGGGTAGAGCGTGAGGTGGCTTTGTAGGATTATGTGGCGAAGATTGTGTCTTGGGATTGGGTAGGTGTGGGCTTTTTCTAAGGTTTATCTAGGATAGAGGCTTTTTTCTTTAGTTCTTTAGCAGCCTAGGAGGATAAGGTAGGTAACATCTGCATCAAGGTGATGTTAGGAATTTGGGCCTGAGGGATAGAGTTGACCTTGGAGGTTTTGTGTGGGGCATTGTTGTCAGAGGATGATTCAAGATTCCTTAGCATATCGAACCTTAATCCTATGTTAACATTTTTAGGGAAAGGTTGCTTTGACATCTTCCCTTGGTTCCCTATTGAAAGATCTACTTGAGGAGGGTGCTTGCATCCATGCGCCGTAAGGAGTTTAGGCCCTACTTCATTGGTTGTGGGAAGACAATTTTCTAGTATTGTGTTTTTTTCGGGCTGGCTGGTTTTTGTTTGCTCATTTTTCTGCTCTGCTAGTTTCCAAGTGTTTCGGCAAGGTGCCCATGCCTTCCACAGTAGAAGAAAATTATGGGTAGCCCTTCATATTCAATTAATAGTGATCTACCATCTATATTGATTTTTGACATAAGAGGAGCTGAGAGGTTGAGTATTATAGCCATTCTCGCAAACTTCCCTCATTCTTTTGATACGATATTATAATCAATGTGAAGTTCTTGGTTGAGATCTTTCCCAATGGCCCTTATGATGTTCTTGTAGTATTTTGTTGGAAGACCTAGAATTTTGATACAAGTTATCACTACGTGAGAAATGGTATGTTGCAGAGGTGAGAATTCTGGTGTCCACGGGTGTACCATTAAGTAATGACCCACAATTACACAGGGGCCTTTGATGAGCACCTTTTGGTAGTCCTCATCGGAGAAGGAAGTTGCTATGAAACATCCACCTTCATGGTGAAAGAGCTTGAAGCCACTGGTGAAGTGCCAGAGTCTTAGGAGATGTTCTATCAACCTCCGCTAGACTATCTAGTGGCCAAGGAGCTTCAGGACAATAGTGTATCTCATACTTTCATTTAGCAACTTATGAACCCACGGTGAGAAGGTGATGGAAGGGAACAGACCATCATTTTTAACAACCACATCACCATCTTCTAATTTGAAGTCTTCCTTTTCTCCAGCTCCTTTGTCTTTATTAATTGACATATCTCGAAATGAGATTTTTGGCAGTACAGTGCTTTCTGTTGGAATAGTCTCTGTGATATGTGAGTCCATACCTTGAATCTCAGTCGGACTAGGACTTTTTGTTGGGTGGGAAGGGTTTCTACCATAGTCATCTCAGTGTCTTGTTTGTTCGGTTGGCCTTCTCAAACTTTGACTTTCTTGACAAAATAGTCATCGTATAGGTACGGTGGGGATGTCTCCTTCTCTGTCAGGGGTATAGTCAGAGCATGCTCCGTCATTTGAGTGTCATTCGATTGGAGCTGCAGAAAGGTTTGTGGCGGTAGCAACTCGCACTCTCTGGCAGCCTCTCTAGCACGAGGAGTTTCTAAACCTCCGATGTTATCATTCCCGGTGCTGAGTTTCACAAAACCTCTGTCTCTCTCACAGCTACGGTCCCTTTCTCTCGCAGTCATCTTTTCCATTATGTTCACATTTCTTCCAATAGATTGTTTGGTAACATTTATATTTTTTCTTCAACTTTCATCTTCCTTTTCAACGCCCGTTTCCATTTTTATATTTAAAGAGTAATAAAGACAAAATTCATTAGGCATACAGAAAAGTACAATTATACTGATGAAAATATTCATTTACAATTCCGATATCGTTCGTTGACGGAAACAGAAAATACAGCGAAAGTTTTAATATTTATAAATTTCACCAAAACATCACAAAATAGACTAATTATGACTACAATCTTGTCCTCACCTCGAGACACGTGCCGTTCACTTTCCGGGGTATATGTTTTTTCCCTTTGCCCCACTGGTACCCACTGAGGTGTTTGTTTAAAAATAGGGTAAGATTCCAAAGAATCCCCGTAGAGACATAATATCGTTCATAGAGAATGCGAAAAGTAAATATATCTTACGCCAAGGTATGCACAAATTAATGAATAATATAAACACATCATCGTCATGTATACATGAGTAGGGACTAACCCCCCAATCTACACTGGTTGGACTTCTGTCAACTCCCAGTGTAAGTGCACCTCTAGCACTAACTGCTCCTCTCTAGGCAAATCATGTTGATTAATAAAGTGCATTTACAAAACAATGGCATCCACACAATCACATAACTTATGGCATAGTGTATGAAGGATAATGTCCCTACCTCAATGCTTTATAATCCTATGTTTAACGGTGTCTCGTAAAGCATGTCGTTCCGGCTTTCGACTCGGTCCTAAAATATTTAATGTACAAGAAATATGTCATAACCTATCCAAGTATCATTTTAGACTCTTGCATAATTTTTCTTGTGGTTATATTAGTCTATGGTGAAAATTTACCAAAATGCCCCAGGAACCCCGGCCCGTACCGACTGTACCAGGCTCGATGGCACGTTTTTCTAAAATTTTGATTAAGGCTATTCTGACGTATTTTTTCCCAAGGAATCCATTTCCAGGCTCAAAAATCACCAAATTCAGTGTGAAATTATGAAAATACCCTTGACAACCCCTATTTAGAGATTTCAATGGCGTTTTCGTAATTATGCTTTTTCAGCCTCTACCGAAAAAGTGCCCAACTGTAACCTCACCTATTTTTGCCCACTGAGTCCAATGGAATCATTTATTTCATGAAAATCCAACTCCTAGTACTAGTTCTGGTCCTGGCTAAAAATATGAAGAAAACTAGAAAAAATGGAGCTTTGTGTTTTAGCTTCCAAAACTTTCTAATCCTTGTTTAACTCATTTAAACACTTCATAATCATGATTTAAAGGATTTTGGGCAGCATAACCCCTTAGGGTTATAGCTTTTCTAATTTTACAACTCAACCCAAAAATCATAAAAAACAAACAACAATTATCAACAACGACTCAAGAAGACAAGTTCATGAAGTTACCCTCTTTGGTTTCTTGGTTTCCTCTTACTCTAGGCTCCTCCCTCTCTTCTTGATCTCAAAGTGTGTCTCCACCACCATAGATTCATGAGAAACAAGGGTTTAGAGAAGGATTTCATGGAAGATCACAAGGAAAATCCTTAAGAGATACACATACCTTGAACTTCTTCCTCTTCCTTCTCTTTAACTCTTCAAAGTTTCTAAAGCTCACTCTCTCTCTCTTTTCCTTTGGGTTTGGACGAAATGTGTGCATGAAGGGGAAGTGGATGTGTTTTATTAAATTGTCTCTTCTTTCCTCTTAGCCATTAATTTCATCAAGGGCCCAAAATGTGACACTTGTCACAATCCTCTCTTCCCTTATGATTATTCCATTGGCTTCTCATTAAATTTGAACCAATTGCTTCCCTTGTCTCTTCTTAACATTAAACTAGCATTCTCCCTTGGTTAGCTTTTTAAAAAAACGTGCTCCCCCTTCTCATGTTCCAACTAACCCATTACTCTTCCAACTAAGCCCAAGTGTACACTCTTCCATGCACTCAAGTTCTTTCATTCCTTCACTCAAGCTTACCATCATGCAATTAAGTATCTCCCTTCCTTTACTCAAGCTGTCCCTTCATGCATTCACCATACTTCCATGTTGTGTACATTCATCCTTTGTCATCATTGAAATGTTCATGTAGCCTTGCCATCATGACTCTCTTCATGTAGTAATTAGGCATGTGCTCATGAAATCAAATTTTCTCCTCATTCATGTGTGTTTGGATGACATTTCAAGAGGGAAGGAAAGGGAAAAATGATTTTAACAACTCCACAATTTACACAATTGCTAACACATTTTATTTTCAATTTTCAGAATAATGCCAATTCTGGCAGATTTTCTGTCCTAACTTTGAAAAATCATAACTAATTTTGTAGACATTATTTTGGAGTGATTCCAAAGGCTATGGAACCCTTATTGAGTCTAGTTTCAAGGAAACATATGGACTTTTACTAGATAGGATCATATTATTCCCAGATTTTCAATCTTTGACCGCTGCTCCAAAAACTTTACAGATTTTTTGGACTAACTTCAAAAATTCATATATTTTTGTACATAGCTTCAATTGATTCATATGACCTATCAAATTAAAGCTTATGATGTGTACTTTTATCCTCTAAAATTTCATAATTGTTGCTCATTATTTGGTCTTCCAAAACTATATAACAAACTCACTACCTCGCAAGCAATTTCACTAAAAATACCATTCAACTTTCAATTTTCAATATTTAATTCCTTTGGTCTTAAATATTCACCATTTCATTGAATTTTTCAATTAATTACATTATATTTTAGGTGAATATAAAATTTGGGATGTTACATTTATCTTCTCGTGTTGTAGTCTAGGGTATTCTCCACTCCCATGGTTTAAAAATCAAAACAAAGATCCGGAATTTTTCTTAGAGAGAGTCTAGTTGCATCGTATGATCTTATTATTATTGATGGGTTGCTATTTTTTATATATTCTTCCCTAGTTACTCATTTTTTTATTTGTTCCATGCTTTCTCCTCTTCTTCTTCTTCCATCACTGGGTTGTTTTAGAGCTCTCAAATCATCTGGCTACTGAATACCGGGTTGCGGCCTAAAGGCAGATTCCAGCCTTATAAAGGCTAAATAGCATATTAAAGCTAGTGATCCAACACCCAAAACGGCTTTCACCCAAAATCCGACCTGTCCAAAGTTTGGCCAATGGTCCAACGGTTTTCTAAACCTTGCTTCTACCTCTTTCCATTATGTTGTACTTACACCAAGGTTAGTAACATACTAAAGAGGGAACAACATTTTGAAGAAATCCCAAACAAGAAAATCGATAACTAGAACATTCATTAGCATGAAAGGTCATTAAGGCTGCCTTTATGCTACAATTTACCCTAAAAAGGGAACATAACCATCCATTCCACCTTAGTACTAACTCTTAAAACCCTAACTTTTGGACCTTTTTTGGCCGGATTTTGGTCTTTTAATTTAATTTACTCGTCCTAAAATTATTTCGACGTACTATTCTCCCAAAATTTTTCTATGTAGAATTCAATTTTGAACTCAAATTTAACCAAATCAATTTTATAGTTTGTCTCTCAATCAGCCAAGGACAAATACCTAGGGTTTTTAGGGAAAATTTTCTAATTTAATTTCCAATGCATCATGTCAAACCCCTTAACATTTCGATATCGTAGAGTAATAAGTGTATAGTTATGTAAGCATATAGAAATAGCTGAAACATACTGACATCAAGTATTTGTTTGCAATACAGGAAATTCCCCATAGGGTTTGAAATATACACACACAAATATACACAGTGTTTAAAAGAAACTAAATTACAAGCTAGAAAACCAACAACAGTCTCCATGCATGTGCACTAGAACTCTACTTCCCGGTAGCCTTAGACTTGTCCTTCGAGCCGCTACCTTTAGCAGGAATGTATTTGAATATTTGAAAAAGGGTGAGATTCTAATAAATCTTAGTAGTAACATGTAATCATTCATATAAAATGCGACAGATAAATGTCATACACCATGTAATGCAACATAACACAAACAATACGGCATGTGCACATGAGTTTTGGCTACTTCCCCACTATTCATAAACCTCTATAAATATACCTACTCACACAATATCCTACTTGGCAAAACAGTTCTCATATTATAGAAGATGACATACACAAATATATTAATATTCACATAGTTTATGAAAGATAGAGTTACTACCTGAATCATTTTTCAGTTCTGCTGTTTGTCCTAAATTCTTGTTCTGGCTCGGGCTATTTCCAGTTCCTATAAAAATAAAGTTACAAGTAACTGGTTATTACTTGAACTATTACTACCTTTCATCATAATTTGTTAGTTATCTATCACAGTTTCAAAAATTTCTACACAGTGTAGTTTCACAGTTTTCCAAAAAACTAGCATATTTTCAGTCAATTTTGAAAAATCATAATTAATTCTCAAAAATTCCAAATTTACTGATTCTAGAGCCTAAGTGAAGCTGCTTAAGTTTATTTTCATGGAATATACCTAAGTATTGTCATTACTACCACATTATTTCCAGAAATTCGCCAAACCTTCACTGTTCCAGATTATATTTCAGAAACAGGGCACAAATTCAAAATTCCATATCTTTTAGTATACTAGTTCAAAAATTATGATCCACCTATCAAATTAAAGCTCTACATCTCTAATTTAATTCTATAAAGTTTCATAATATTTAGACTAGGTTTGACTAATGAAATTCATTTCACAATAACACTGCCTCCAAGAATCAAATCAAATAGCATTTCCCCTATACTTCTAAAAATTTCAGATTTGCATACAATCATCCAAAAATTATGAACACATGTATTCCTACACAAGTTTCCCTTCTAAATCTAATGATCCTATGATTCTGCACTTGACCGAAAATCAGGACCCTAGAAGAGAAGTTGGGTTTTCTTGATTAACCATTTCCTTTTCACTTATAATCCCAAGATTAACTACTTAAACACTAAATCAACATGTTTCATGGAAAATTGGGTAGTATAACATTTTAGGGTTTCATCATCGAAAATTCCAAAACAAAGCAAAATCAACCAACCAAATCACCAAACAACCAACAACTATCAATAATCATCAAGATAAGCCAAGTTTCTAGGCTCACCTTGAATTTCCTCTCTCTCTCTCTCTCTCCCCCCCCCCCCTCTTGATTGGGCTTGCTACAAGCTGTGTTCATGAAGATATAGAGGTTGGAAGAGGTATTACAAGAATTAGGAGGTTTCAACACCAAGATTGCAACCTCTTACCTTGAATTTCCTTCTTGAACCCTAGCTTCTCTTCTCTTCTCTTTCTTGGCTATCCAGCTCCTTCTCTCTCTCACTTGACCGAAATATGGGCTAATGAAAGGCAAAAGAAGAGCTTTTTAAAATATTTCTCTTCTTGCACTTATCTAATATTACTTTAATGTAATTGTCACATGGCTTTTAATTGCCTTCATTTTTTTTCTCTTTCCCTATGACTTTTGACCGTAACTTCATCTTAAAATGGCAAGAGAGAATGGTCTCATATTATCTTCTTCTATTCCCTTTCATAATTAACTTGTAAGAGTTCCTTTATGACCATTATTTTTTGACTTTTCAACTCTTAATTTACTTGGCCACAAATCATCCCTTATTGATTCATTTTAAGCCAAGCATTTATATTTCTCCATTGCTCTCCTCTTTTGACTAAAAATATCAAGGGAATAAGGGAAATGTTTATTGCTTCTTGCATTATTAGTAAATTATCATTTTTTCCTTACATTTTGTGATTTTCTTATAAGCTAACAGAATTTTTTTCAAGCTTTGAAAATTCATATTTTTATTTATAGATGTCCAATTGATGTGGTTCTAAAGGCTATTTGACCTTTATTAAGTCTAGTTTTAAGGAAAAATATGTTCCTTAGCCAACTGGTCGCACACCATTCCCAAAATTATCATTTATTGGATACTGTCAAAGAATCCTGTCAGTTTCACTATGCTAATTTCAAAAATATATAACTCTTAGTGTACAGGTCCAAATAACTCATATGACCTATGAAATTAAAGCCTGGAATGTCTACTTTCAATCTAAAAAGTTTCACATTTATTGGGCATTATTTGGTCATCTAAAACCACATAACAATCTCACTGCCTCACAGAAATTTTCACTGGTAGCATTTTCCAACTAACCAAATTCACCATTTATTATATTTATTGAAATAAATATACACTAGATCTTTGGTGTATAAATTTTGGGATATTATATCTGACACATAATTCGTTGATGTTATCCTATACAAAAGTTCATTTTGAACTACAATGACAGTTATGAGAAATTAGTTTACTTTGGAGAGAAAATTTGGGGTAAACTACATAAGCTCGACTCCATTTTTTTTCTCACCTTTCTCTCCTCTTATTTTCTCCTCTAATCCAAATTGAGGAAAATCTATTTTTCTCAATATATTTTACTCTACTTTTTCCATATATTAAGAAATTGATGACTTAGACTTTGACATGGAGGCCGGTAGCGAACAACACTAGGATGGGCTCAACCAGCAACTAATCCTCTCGGCAGCACTACAATGTCCATTCCCAAACCCTCGCTTGAGTAAAGCAATCAACACTGGCTTGTTCAACTACGTATGAGTATAACAAACCTGCATGCATGTATACAGGTGGGAACAATAACAATCTTTTGAGTTCATGGAGTCAATGGAACATTGTGCAAGCAAGCCAGGTGTTTTTGGGTGTTCCAGCATCTCAGGCGGCAGCCCCAAGTGGTGGGTTTTTCCTTGTTGACTTCTGAGGTTCTTCCGCCAATCTGGGACAGGTTCAACAATAGGGAAAATGACATCAAGGCCCAACCAAGAAAAATAATATTAGAAAAGTCCTATAGCTTGTCAAAGACAAGTGGAAGAGTAACATTAAAAAGTGGAAGAGCTACTGTTAATAAGTTGTGGGACTTTTTTAATATTATTTTTTAATAACTTGGTGTCATTTTCCCAAATAAATATAGTGACGCAATAATCACAGGAATTAATAATAAGAAGCAACCCTCCACCGCACGAATTTACATGTTCAAGGAAATATGAGGATTCTGTTGTTAATGTTAGCTTTTGGGTCAAAGTGTTGTTGATGTTATTGACTTCTTCGAATTCTAGCTAGTGTTATTGTTGATGTTATACTCCCAATAATATATTTTGTTGGGTTAAAGTTGAACACCTAAAGTTTTTTTTATAAGTATTTAGTATTCTAAAGTATTTTATGATTCCTACTCAAATATTTTATCTTAAATTATTTTGCACTGCAATTTTACTTGAACTTTCTAAGTTACATTATCTTTTTACCCCTAAACCTTAACCATGGTAGAAAAAAGAACCCAACAATCATACAACATGCTATTCTGGTTATAAAAATAACCTCACACTACTAATTGATCACAATATTATTCAATTAAAATAAATCACTCTGAAACTTTAGTTGTTCATAAATAATACTTCATAGCACTCAAAGTATTTATGCTAAAGCACTAAAAATCATAGTACTCAAATTTCATCAAACCCATAAATTCACAATAAATAAATCATAGAAATGAATACATAGAGCCGGGGATACGGGCTAGCCCGGTCCTATAGGGTTGGCCCTTCACAGGCTCGGGCCTAAACTGGCCTGCCCATTTATACCCGCTTCCTAAAAAACCCCAAATTTTTAAGGCTCGCGGCCCTACAAAGCTGGCCCTTCACAGGCTCGGGCCTAAACGGGCTTAAACTCATTTTAATTAAAAAAAAATCTTTTTCAAGTTGTACAATTTATTTATTATTTTACCTTAAATTGAGATACATTATTTTTAAAATTCATAAATTTTTAGTTAAAATAATCATCTAAAGTCTAAATTAGCCTCTTTTTTAAAGTTTAAATGAATAAACCATTGAAGAAAATAAAAAAAAATCAAACCATTTAATAAGTGTTTACTTGTTATTAATACTTTATTAGGTACTTAGGTATCTCTCATATTGATAATTTGATATAATGATATTATATATATTAATTTATTTTTAAAAATATTAAACAGGTTTAAAAGGATCAACCTTTTTATTCTGCTTCTTGTTTTAATCTCTAAATCATAAACCCGCCCTTTAAAGGGTTCAGACGTCACCCAAATTCCCGGTTCTATTAACACACCACATGTCCTAAAGGCGGCAATATGTAGAAGGCGTAAAGGTCGAGGTCTTACGCGTCACTGACATAGCCTTACTCTTCCAGAGCCTTCCCTGATATCCCTCCTTTAGAAGAATGATACCACTATGTCAGTGACAAGCTATCCTACCTACAACACATACTAGCACACACTCATGAGGTGCCAAGTGCGACATTTATGAACATGTGGGCCATTGTAGCCCTCGTAGAAATAGTGGGCTTGATTAGGCCAGCCGAAGAGCTTTGAATGGTGGCCTCACCTTATTGCATTAAATTTTATGACATAATACCCATAATTATTATTATTGGGTTGGAAAGGGCACTGCAAAAAATAAAATACAATATTTAACTCTGTTTATGAATAAAATTTGTTTACTAACAAAATTTGAGTAAATTCATATATCAATACCAGTATCTTCTTCCAAGGATAGCTAAAGTAAGGGTCAGCAGTTTTAGAGTTGCTTAACGAGACAGAGGACCGATATGTAGTCAATGCACTAACAAAACAAATAGAAATTGATGATTTTTGATTATTCAATCACATGCAAATATTTACACATATGCACGTACGCTTACCCATTGAACAATAGTAATATATCAGAACGGTTTTATGGAAGACCATCTTTTAGAGGATCCACATAGTAAATGCGAGGGCCTGAAGGTTTTTGCTAGATTGATAACTATCAATATCCAATGGCGCCTAAAATATTTTAAAAAATTAGTTTCAACAATCATGGTATGATAAAAGTTAAACAATAAAAAGAAAAATTTTACAACTAATAACTTACCCTGCATTGTATGACACTAAAAATAGCGTAGTTGGTGTCGCTCTCTTTCTAAAGTAATCTTTTAGATCATTAGACTACGTATTTATATCTACTTTACCCCCATGGTGGCCAACGAGATAAGGATTGACAAATACGAATTGGACCCTAATCACGTGTTATGGATTAGTTAAACATTAATCGACAATAATATATAATCATTAGAAAACACTAATCGACAATAATAGGAATTCCTATATTCTAATATTTTAATATTTTTGATTTTATATTCTAATATTTTAGAATATTTTAATATTGAATAGAATTATTATTATTAGAATTTATAACTCAATATTAAATTAATCTAAATTCTAAATAAATATCAATATTTAAATAGAAATATATAGTAAAGAAATCAAAATATATAGTTATATCGTAAAGTAATAATATGAATCTAAAATTTAGAAAATGAATAGAATTCAAAATTGGAATATATTTAAATATATTGATATTGAATATTCTTTTCATTTTATTAATATAAAATTTGATTAATAAAATGAATTAATATTAATAACTAATAAATATAAATAATATATATACTAATTATATATTATAATTATATATTAATAAATATAAATAATATATATAATATATAAATAGAATGATTATTTATAACCTCTGAGCTAAGCGGGCGCACATAAACAGAAATTGTGCATGCGTAGGAATTTAATAAACTACTGAGATCTTAGTTATTAACTCTTTATTCTTAGCTATTGATAATATAATTCTTATGAATATAGAAAAGAATATAGAATTTCAAATAAATATTCAATTTTTTTTAAGAAGCAAATGCACGTAATCATGAGGTTGGCTTGCTGCCCCTATCAGTATGAGGTCATGTGCCCACTCTCTCTTTTAAATCAAATCCCCCTATTTCACATACATGACTTAATCAATTTATGATATTAATCACACTTTTAATCTATCCCATGTATTGCTGTGAGGTGATGGGTTTTCACCATTATTTTGTGCTCTGCATCTCCTAGATATACTTGTCGAATTTTTTTTGGTTTATGTTTCAGAATTGTCATGTCTGATTAGGAACAACTCTCCTAAATGCATTTCTGTATTTAGATGGGATTGAATTTAAAACCACAGACTAAAGTCTCTTTTATTTAACTTTTTAAGTTAAATTAAACTCTCGCCCTCCCCCTTATCATCAAGTACAATTATTTTCAGTATCTTGTGACTGAAAGATTTTGCAGTTGAATTACTTTTGGTGCCAGATCACTGAGTATTTAAAAATCTCATGAGGTTTTAAGTAATCTAAAATTGTCTATAATTGTCTATATGCTCCTCTAACTATATATATAGATAGATGCAGATATAGATGAAAAAATAAAACCAAACGAATAGCTAAACATGCGTGTGATAACATTAGTAGTTTTTATATGCGTGTGATAACATTAGTATATGCGGAGAGGTTGGAAAAAAAAAATGCACAGAGATTATATATAGGAATTGAATCAAACTTTCTAAAGAGATGTGTGGTGGATAGCTAAACATTAGTAGTTTTTATTTTAATATATAATCAACATATTTATATATACACACGTGCGTGTGATAACAAAAATATGCTACAACCTGAAAAAAAAGGAAGCACGTTGAACTTACAGCTTAATTGATCAGTGCAGTGCAGTGGGGGACCACGTTGCCCGTTGGTGACGCAATTTTGAGTGAGGAGGAGGAGGAAATTTGAGTAGTTGGGATCAAGTGGATGTAGTGGAGACCAAAAGTGGATGCAAGACAATACAAATTAGCCAAGGGAAGGGACAGGAGTGGGGATGGATGACAGTTGGAACAAATTAAAACAAAGTATAGATTCGCTGATGAAGACGTGTGAGCGTGTGGGTGTGTTTTTTAGTGTGAAGATAGGAAATGGATGGAGGGGGGCGACGGATGAAGATAGAAAGGGAAAGGGAGTTGTTGAATAATTGTAGTCAAAAGAGAAGGAAAATTGAGGAAGAACGTACGTGGGAATTGAAATTAGAAGATAAGGATAGGGCGGGGGGAGTTCCTATTGGCTGGGAGGATTACACTATCCTCCTTTATTGAAATTTTTTTTAATTAATAGGCAAGTGTGGCTCCTGCCTTTTGGCAAGCGGCACACTTGCTTTAATGGTGCCACAGCACAGCTATGGCGCCTGGCGGGGCCAGGAGCCATAGCTGTGCTATGGCACCACGTGTGGCGCCTGCCTAGGCAGGCACCACACCAGCTGTGGTGCCTGGCCCCGCCAGGCACCACAGCTGGGTTTATTTCACCAAGTGTGGCGCCTGCCATACTTGGCCTTCCCAATTGTGGCACCTATCCTACTAGGCGCCACAGCTGGTACCCAAAATTAAATTAAATTATATATAGAGAAAAAGAAAAAAATAAAAAAGGCAGCTGTGGCACTTCTTTAAAGAAGGGCCACAAAATGTGCACCACCTTTCAACCTTTTTTGCAGTAGTGCACCCACACAAACTTCTTTTCTTAGCTTTTGACAATGTATGCGCTGCTGGCTCCATATACGCCCTCTTACCATCATCTCTTAGTTTTGGATGTAGCCGTTCTCTTATTCCCATTTCAACCAAGTCTAGTATTGCACTAATTCCATCTTTAGTCTTACCTGGTATGTGCAAAAGCGTACCAAGAAGACTATCACATACATTTTTCTCGACATGCATCACATCAATACTGTGTCTTACATCAAAACTACGCCAATATGAAAGATCAAAGAAAATTGACCTCTTCTTCCATATGTTCTTCTCACCCATAGTTCTCTGATTCTTACCAAAATTGACATTGATTCTTTCCACCCGACTATAAACCTCGTCTCTAGTTAATGCCTTCAGAGCCATTTCATTCTCCGGCAAACCGTTAAAAGTCTTCTTCAACCTACGGTACTGGTGGAACCGAGGAAGAAATCGTCTATGACCAAGATAAATTATTTTCCTATCGTGCTTCAGTTGATGGAAGTGTGTGCTTGCTTCGCATATTAAACATGCTTTATGACCCTTCACACTATAACCTGAGAAGTTCCCGTATGCAGGGAAGTCGTTAATCATGGTGAAAATCATTGCACATAGCTTAAAGGACTCTTGGCTATATGCATCAAACACATCTACGCAATCCTCCCACAACTTCTTTAAGTCCTCTATCAAAGGTGTCAAGTAGACATCGATATCATTCCCTAGCTGCTTTGGCCCCGAAATCATCATAGAAAGCATCATGTACTTGCCTTTCATACACAACCAGGAAGGTAAGTTGTAAATCACCAGTAGAACCGGCCATGCACTATATGTACTACTAAAAGTACCATAAGGATTGATTCCGTCTGTGTATAGCCCAAGCCGAAGGTTTCTTGGTTCGCTGCCAAATCCAGGATACATTTCATCTATTTTCTTCCATTGTGGAAAGTCAACCGGGTGCCGAAGTTATTTTCCATCACATATTCTGTCATCATAATGCCATCTCACTTTTTCGTTTCTTTCACATTAGCAAACAATCGTTTAAATCGAGGAATGATTGGAAGATACCATAAAACCTTTAAAGGTTGCTTCTTACTTGTCATCACCACACCCAGCACCTTTCTTCACTTTGTATCTCGAAGTTTTACATTTTGGACACTCACTCAATCCTTCATACTCATTCCTGTACAATACACAATCATTAGGGCAAGCATGTATCTTTTTATACTCCATACCCATCGCAGACAAGATTTTCTTAGCCTCATACATACGATTTGGAAGTACATTATCCTCTGGAAACATATCACACAACAATTCAAGTAACAATATGAAACTACTATCGATCCACCCACAAGTTGCCTTTAAGTTGACCAAGTGCAAAATACCTGACAAGCATGTATACTTAGTACACCCAGGGTACAAAGGTGTCTCCGCATCACTTCTCACGCTATCATATATAGGCGATTGCACAAAACATTCTACCTCCACATCATGAATCATTTTCTCCATTCTATCGTCATCTCAAACCTCCAAGACTTCCTTCTCGTGAGACGCACAAGCAGTTACTTCCTCACCATGCCATAATTACCTTGTGTATCGAAGATTTATTCCATCACAAACTAAGTGATCTCTTATATCATCAATATCCTGTCGACTCTCTTTTAGACACTTCACACATGGACAAAAATACTTTCCATTTTTACTAGGTGCATTCATTTTAGCAAATTCAATAAACTCTTCCACCCCTTTCTCATATTCTTCACTAGTTCTCAATGCATTCATCCAACTGTGATCCATTTTACTACTCCAAGTGTAACCCCCTCCGTAATTATATCCGAAATACAACATTAGAGTGAAATAGAGACCAATAATAATCAAAATTCATTTACATTCCCCATCCTTAAGATAGGGTTTTCACAAATTTCTTTAACAAATACTTTAACCTGGTCTCACATTCACATTTTGAATATATTTACATTGCGAAGATAATTAACATTCATAATATATCAGAGTGCACAATAACAATCCTGGCAATTCCGGGTTCATATCTTCACTAAAGGTTCATGGGCACATACGCCTTTTACAATTTCTCAAATGGGGATTACACAATACTTAATCCAAATACACATTCCAATATATCATCCGAACATATACAACTCTAAATACATCCAAATCAACTACGATTATCCCAAATAGCAATGATAACCAACAACCAAATACAAATGCCCATAAGGGATTCTCACCACCCCTAATCGCTTGCTCCTTCATCGAGCCACTTGTCCTGCCCTTATTCTTTCCACATATGCTCCAGCATCAGCTACTCGCGATCCATGCGGATATCGAACCATAATCAGGGCGAATATCAACCCTATAACCAAATCAAGGACATAGGGTCATTCTCTTTTCTAAATTATCATTTGCATAACACTTAAATTTGGTTATCATAATTGACCCTTAAGAGGCCATAAATGCCTCTAATAAAAGCCCTAAAAGGCTGGGAAACAATAGGTTAGATATCTTCTTTCGAAAACTCAAATTGCTGGAACATAGGGGTTGGCCGCGGCCAGCCCTTCCTTGGGCCGCGGCCAAAATATGGTCAGAAGGTCACTGGCCGCGGCCAGCCACCCATGGGCCGCGGCCAGAATCAGGCCAGAAAGGTTTGGGTCGCAGCCAGCCACCTTGGGCCGCGGCCAAGAAATTGCCAGATTATTGGCTGAACTTCCAAAATTCATAACTAATTCTAGAAAAATCGAAATGAGGTGATTCCAAAGCCAAATGAAAGGCACTTAAGTCCTCTTTAAAGGAAAAATACGTACCATTACTGGAAATCACCACAAAATTTCAGAATTACACAAAACCCAACACTACTCCAAAACAGAATTCTGTTTCAATCCCAAACTTTGGACAACCATATCTCACAGAATACTAAATGAAATGACACAAAATATATGTCCATTTTGAAGCTTGGGATGTGAAATTTAAGACTGGAAAGTTTCACAATTTTTCAATACCAATTGTTCATTCAAAACGTTAGCACAAATAAACTGCCCAGACAGAGTTCACATTGACAGCATTTTCCAACTTTTCTACCGAAGTGTCCAATGACTTCAAAATCATTAACCAAACATATTCCCATACAATTTTCCACAAGGAACATAATGGTAACCTCAAAATGACCAAATTCACAACCTATCAACATGCCCTGTTTTGACCAAAGCACAAAACCAACATAAAGTTCCCAAACTTCACCTTTAAGCTTCAATTCAATACCATTCATTCAAAACACTTAACAAGGCACTAATTCCATGACAACAACAATTCAAACACCACAAGACCCTAAATCACGAAAATTAGGGCTAAAATTCCAGAAATTTAAGGCCCAACCAATGGCCACAAAACTTATATGAAAATGAAGCTTTCACTTACCTCAACAACTTTCCCAGAGGCACTTCATGATTCTCCAACTTGTATATTTTCATGATTCCTCAAATCACCACCAATGGAGAATCTAAAACCATAGGATGAAAGCTCTTAGCTCAAGGAACAATATTAATGAAGAGCATTTTGGCATTTGAGGCCATTTGCTTACCTCAAAATCCAGCTTTCACTTCCTCTTTCTTGGCCAACAATGGCTGCATAAGAGAGAGAAGAGAGAGAATGTGTGAGAGAGAGATATGAGAGGTTGAGTGATGAGGAAGATGAAAGAAATGATAATCATACTCCCTCCCATCAGTTTCAGCGAAAAGAGAGGGAAGAAGAGAGAGAAAATACCATATTTTATCCCATTTGACTTTTCTCTCACCCTCTTAACATGTGAGCTTGCCACTTGTCACATTCCCATTGGCTCTTCATACAATAATCCACCAATTAGCTACTCTAATCCCTCCATTAGCCATTTTAATTTCACATCTCATACCCTCTTAATTAGTAATTAATCTCTTCCATTAATCACTAATTTAGAGCCATTCTTTCAATTTTCCCAACAATTATGGCATATTAATTAATATAGCCACCAAACCCATAATTATTCCACTTTAATTCGATAATTATCCTCAATGATTACCATTAACCTTTAATCAAAAATTGGGGTGTTACACCAGGCCTATTCCATTTTCAACAGTACTCACTTTTAGACCCATTGTCATTATAATATGAATATAGGTCAAGACAGGGCATGGCTTACTCATTTTTTAAAAATTTTAGCAGCATTTCCCCTTAAATGTAAGACATCCAAAACTTTGAACAATAACATAAATTTGACATACCATAGAGGATTTCAACAGCAGTTATATACAAAAAAAAGTCATTAACAAACAATCACAACCATTCTAAATATATAAGAAGCTATTATGGGGATTTGTCATTTACCTAGAAAATGTAGGAAGAACGTTGATTGCTAGGATTACTAGGATTTCTTGAAAAGGGGATGTAGTAGATTGGGTTTATTAGTAAGTTAAGTAGAGCATCAGGAGTTGGAAAAGCCATTTAACAATTGAAGATACTGTGGAGTGGAAAAGAATAACATTACACTGTTATATGATTGCCCCTTGCTGTTAACGAATATTAATTACTTTGGACTAACGTTTAAATTCCAACCTAATCCACGTTCATTCCACACTCTCACTATTACTTACACTTATGACTTAGGAGTGAATTAACTATGTTTTTTTTAATTGTGGTGAAATCGTTGTTGATGCATGGAATTCCCTTGGTTCCTTATTACAAATTCACTTTTAACTAAATCACATGTACAAATAAATAGTTAAAAACATTAAATTTGTTTATCAAATTTAATTGATTTCTAATGTTATCATTGTTAACTACATTAACTCTAAAACTTTGCTTCATTAATTTGGAAATGATAAATAAATGAAAATGTTTTATCTAACTTCTATATTTGGAAATGAAGTAATATTTAATTTTCCAAACATATACTATGGATGGTTGAAATCTACTGATTTCTAATGTTATCATTGTTAACTACATTAACTCTAAAACTTTGCTTCATTAATTTGGAAATGATAAATAAATGAAAACGTTTTATCTAACTTCTATATTTGGAAATGAGGTAATATTTAATTTTCCAAACATATACTATGGATGGTTGAAATCTACTGCTTTTGCCTATAGTGACGCAAAAGTCCTTCTAACCTTGACAGCAAATTCAAAATTTCTCCCAGGATTGAGTTATTAACCATGCATGTAATATAACAAAATGAAGCTTTTGAAAGAGAGGAATAAAACACCCTAATAATCTCATTTCCACTCAGTATAATGCAATAAGCTCAAATAAATTGCTTTAATTAACGGGGAGCAAGTTTTGATCCATGGAAGCTCAGATCACATGCAGATTTTGGAGAGATTAAGGTAGCATTATATGGTAATGTTAAGAGGGTAGAGGTTGACAGAGTAATATGGGTCCAAAGACAACTAATCTCAAAGAATCATCTTGGTAGTCATAAATTGAACCTCAACAATATATAGTCACAGAGAAACTAGGAAAACGAAGAAATAACAGCTACCCAACGATTGAAAAACAAAGGGATTTGTCTTTTACCTGGAAAATGTAGGAAGCACGTTGAAGAGCTACAGGTCGATGACACACCGTAGCTGAGAGGCGGATGGGCGGATGGACAAGTGAGGGACAAAGAAGAGTGACACTGTCGTGACTTGCGAAGAACAAGTGAGGGATGAAGAAGAGTGAGGGACGAAGAAGAGTGCCCCTATTTAAGCCCACCGCCCTTTCACTTTTCTGTTTGGCCATTTCATTTCCTGAGATTTCTTTTAGTGTTTTCTTTTAGATTTGAGCGTTCAGGCATCTGTAGAAGAGTTTTTGCTGCAATATTTCTCATTATTTTCACTTAAGGTATGGAGACAATACATATTTTTATTTTTATTATATTTTTGCATAATAATGTGACTTAAATGTTTTTTTTTGAAATTTTCTAGTTGATATGGCTTCAAGAGAGGATAGGGGGAAGGCGCCTAAGGTCCCGAGACCGATTTTGCGGGATGGCAGCAGTAGAGCAGGGGGCAGAGGGAGGGGGCAATGCGAAGGGAGGGTGACAGCAGCATTGCAGCCCATCCCCCCACAGGAGTTGGCCCTTCTATAGGCACTGCAGACGATCCCATAGGAAACGACCGCACCAGAGGTGCTTGATTTAGGGGAGGCAGATATCAGCGTCGAGGACTATGAGGCGGAGGACTTCGATATCTCGATTGGGCTCAGGGAGATGGAGCAGTTCCTTGATGAGGAGGAGGCTCGGGAGCAGAACAACCCACGAGGGTCGTTTTCACGGTTCACTGGGTTTAAGGTGTAGCTCCAAGGTAAATAAATTTTTTTATTTAATAAATTATTTATTTAAATTTGAAATGTTAAATTTGAATTACAATTTATCTAACGTGGGGTAAATCGTGCAGATGAGCAGGGAAACGTGTTGATGAGGAGGCTGGACGTGGCCGGTGTGAACAGCATGGACCGGACACTGTGAGCTATAGTGTCGTGGAATAAGGGCATAGACCAGCCCATTGACAATGGGGGTCACCTGTTCAACCGCTTTCTGAACGAGCTGGGCTCGAATTGGATGTGGTTCCTCCTTCACTTCATTTATGGTACGTGGATCCCTATAAATACCCTTACCACAACTCATTTCAAACACTCCCATTTCTTTTCACCTTACCCTTCTTTCATTTTCTCTCATTTAGAAATTTTTTTGTATGACTTGAGGAGCTGAACAATACGATCAAATATGGTGACAAATTTTTTAATTTTTTTTTCAATACTTCTTTCCTTCGCATAAATTTATTCTCACTATTTTTTTTCCAGATATTTCAGAGCTTTATCTCATTTTCATCTATTTTTCATACACAAATTTTTATTTGCCAACTTCATACATAATTTCATTATAGTAAACAACATAATAGTTCCTTATTACCTAAGTATCCTTAATAATATTATCAATACAGTTTTTATACTTATCCAACTAAATTAAATTATTCCTTTTAATTTATAAATGAGTTAAACTATTGAATAATAAGCTAATTAAATTAGATAAACTACTAAAAAAATAAACTATTTAATTTAATATTAAAAAAGAAGAAACAAATGATTGTATTATTTTTAAATTTTCTTAATTTTTGTAGCGGTTATTAAACCACTACTAATTGAAGCGCCTTTTGAAACTGAAATTTATTTTTTGGCGCCATTTTTTAATTTTCATGAAATTAGTAGCGGTTATATAACCGTTACAAATATCTCAGAAAAAATTTACGGCTTATGGGGATGTTGTAGCGGTTGGGTTCAACTACTACAAAATAAATAGCGGTTGTTTTCCTTGAGTAGCGGTTTTATATAACCACTACAAAACCGCTTGTAACATACGACTTAGTAGTGGTTTTATTAACCGCTACCAATGTTGTTTGTAGCGGTTAAAACCGCTACTAATACCCATTTTTAACTGCTACTAAAACACGTTTTTTTGTAGTGTGTTACATATTCCTATGAGATCCAATTACAATCAGAATCAATGGCTTTGTATAAATGTATTCATAGCCAAAGCTAATGATAGTGCATGCCACTAAAAGTAAAATACACACACACACACACACACACATTCATTAATGAATTTTATTTTCACATAATATAAAGTTAAAAAAATCAATTTAATATTTTAAATTTTGAGATTAAAATATTAAATTCTCTTAAATTGTTATTGTAAAACCCGTTTCTTAAAACAATAATCAACTAAGGGTTTGATCAAACTGTTCATCAAAACATTATCATGAACACAGTTGGGCTTTGGACTTCACAAGGTCTAAATAAATGTTCATCACCAAACCCAAACTCATTAATTGAATAATACTTTATCACATAACAAAATATCTAAGTCAATCAAGAGGTGGATCAACAAGCTTAAAACACAATCATAAGGCCTCTAGGCCACCCAAAATCACCAAAAGTAATCTAGTCATAGAGAAATCGAAAGTATATAGTTAATGCATCAAACTTCACAATAAATTAAAGTATGCAAGATGAGTCATAACGTGGCAATATACAATAATCCAAAACATACTAAAAAGATGAAAGCACTGCTATTAGCAGCAATAGCTTAAGCTTCCGAAGTCTTCCTTGATAGACCTGCACAAGAACTATCACCTGAAAAAAAGGTTAAATCATCGATATGAGACAAAATTCCCAGCAACCAACAATCCATCTCATTGGGCATATGAGTAAGTGCTCATGAGGCGTCAAGTAGGACAGTTAGAAATTCATAGCATTATAACAAATATCATATGGTTACATGAATATCAATTCATAGTAGAAAAATATCATTCTCATATTTATCACATGGGTGCACAAAAATCAATACACAAAAATTTATTCTCTAACCTCCCTTATTTCCTCCCCGTCTTATTTCCTCTGACTGAACCCATGGGCTAGTACTCACCCATGTGACTGTTAGTTCACCTCAACAAGCTCATCAATCAAGTGATATCGACCAGCCAAAATCCATAGAGTACAAGACTGGACCATGGGTTCCCCCTCTAATACATTAGGGGGTGTCAATGCCCTACTAAACACAAATGGGCAAAAGGACTCACCAGTATACACCTGAAAGCCCACCACTTTATTTCCTCTTTTTGTACAAGAATTCACCTCCTTATTTTTTTATGAATAATCCCCTATCAAATCAATATCCACCATCCCCTCTCATATCAATACTCAAGAGATATAATCATAATGGGTTATCACATGTCATTAGCAATGCACAAGTTGTCAACACAATTTTCCAATCTCATAAATCAATATCAATTTATATATATAATGTCACTAACCATTTCTCAATGAAAATAAGTCTCACAAGACAATTTTATTAACAACATAGTTTCATAGTCCATGTCACAAACCAATAGCAAATTTATGTCATATAAAGTTAAAAGTCACTCACAAATATCATACAAGCATGTACAATAAGAGGAAAGTGGTCACTTCTTGCCAAAAGAAAGTATTACAACAATACTCCTAATCCAAGATCTCAATCACAAGCCATAATCAATTTACAACAATCAATTTACTACATATTAATAACTCTTTATGTTATTAGAACAATTAACTTAATTAACACAATTCTATAAATTTAAAGTTTTGAATTAATTAATTACTCAAAAATTCTAATTTCATACTAAAATCCCAATTATTTATTTGAACATAAATTGAAACAATTTTCTTAACCCACACAACTCATTTGAGTCATTGATTATCATCAATTTCATTCAATTGTACAAAATCCCCAATTTAAAGTTTAGGGTCTTAAGTATATGATTGTCAAATTATAAATCTTCACTTTATTCAACATTCTAAACTGATTAAAAACTTTAAGAATACCTCAAACAATCCAAATAAACCATTTAACCCAAATGTAATTAGTAAGAATATCATATATGAAATAAATCTTAAACTTTTTAAATAGAAAAATAATTTTAAATCTTCACAACAACTAAATGACAAAACTAAACTGATTAAAATTAACTATTAATCATTCTCTACATTCTTATAGTCATATAGTAACAAAACTCCCAAAATATTCTCTAATCAGTATAAAAATACCATCATAAGAAAAAGAAAATTATTTAGAATAGTTTTCATGTATGAAGTTTTGTTATTATAAGTGATTTTACCTATGAAAATAATTTGAGAAGGATAAACTTAGACTGAAAAAATGGTTGACGAGACTACTGGAGAAGAAGCACCGTCTCTCTCTCTCTCTCTCTCTCTCTCTCTCTCTATGTCTTCCGTAAAATAAAATGATCGTTGGGGTGGGGATATTTAACAAATGTCCAAGGGGAAAATTACAGTTAAAGACCCTATGTTCTTCAATTTCTAGGCAACTTTTGACTTCATTTTATTTTTTGTTTTAAACTTAAATTATTTTAATCCATTCTTTTTATGTAAACATATATTTTTTCCTTTTATTATTATTCTTTTCAATTTCTATTTTTTATGCTTATAATCATATTTTAAATAAAACCCTTTTTAATTTAATAATTACAAGTTAATTCATTTATCATAATTAATTCTTTCTTAATTGTAATTAAGTCCTAATATAAAAATTAGAATGTTACAACTCTCCCCACCTAAATAGAATTTTGTCGCCAAAATTTGATTCAAGTAAGGAACAAAACACAACTAGAACATATTAATTCAATCAGGATAAGCATGACTATATACCAATGCAAACAAATTAGGAAAAGTTTTCACAAGTTGAATGGTCTGTTTCCTTAATTGCTTGTCATGGACATCCAAAATTCTCTCTAGTTCTACTATGAAGTCCACTTCTCTATCAACTCAACTTACTTAGGCTAAATGGTATGAGACGGGTCTGGATGATACTTCTTCCACTACTACAAGAACATGATTCCACGACACCAAACAATGACTGTTTTTAGAAACCAATAGTAAAAAAGCAAGCGCTGTGAACGGATAGCACTGAACTGAAGTTTCAACGACTGTTTTCAAAGAAAACAGTCGTTGAAACTTTGTTTTCAACGACTGGTTTAAAAACCAGTCCTTGAAACCTATGGTTTCAACAACTGGTTTATAAAACTAGTCATTGAAACTGGTTATATTTTCCCCAAATCAGCGCGCGTTTCTGTCATTGTCTTCCCCACGCTAATTGAACCCTGAATTTCATGTCTCCCGCGAGCTCCATAGGGCAAATTTCTTGGCCTATCTCTTTCTCCTGCATTCTGTCCTTTGTCCCTTTCCGACGTCCACCGTCTTCGCAGTCCCTCCATTCCCTCTAGGTCACAGGTCTGATCTTCGCTTTCCCTCTTCTCAGTTTGAGCAACAAGCAACGCAAGTAGGTAGCCCTGTTTTCTTCCTCTGGTTTTTTTTGCTTTTGGTTTTCTCTTCTTAGCCTCTATTTTTACTTTTGTAGTTCATACTGGGCTCTTCGCATACTGTTGTGAAGAAGACAACGTTGGTCATTCTTGGTCTATTCCAGTGTGTGTGTAAGTTTCCCTTTTCTTTTTCTAGTTGATTTGTTCATTTGGATGTCAATTTCTGCTGTTCTGGAAAAAAAATTGGCATTTTGCACTTCGTTTGTGACTAAATCTAGGCTTAATTAATATGTCATTTAGATTGGTTGTGCTTGTTAAATATCTCATGTCTTTGTTTGCGCACTCCACATAGCTTTCCACCATTTTTCTTCTTATATATTTCTTACTTTGCACTTAGCCCCCAGGTTTTCTATTTTCTTAATAAGTCCAAAATATATGAGTTTTTAGTGTCCTAATCATTCATAAATCTTCAAATTTCATTATTTCTTCCAAGTTATTAATTTCCAATTACATTTATATATACACACACGTGTATTTGAAGGAATTTAATTCCCTTTTTCTAATTTCCAATTTCATTGTTTCTTCCAAGTTTCCTTTTTGAGCGTGTAATGTGAATTTAGTTTTTTTATGCCACATTGAGAAATCATGAAAGAAACTTGGAAGCACTTTCGATAGATAGATCTTGAAGCTAAAAAACCTGGCTATGATATGTAATGATGATTGACAAGCCATGTTGTGGGGCTAGCAAATTAAAAACTAGATTAATATGCACTAACTTACTTGTTTTGAGCTTCCTATTGAACCTAATGATCTTGGTATATTGAAACTGATGAATTTCTAGTGTAAAATTCACATTAATTTTAATAGTGTAATATTCGAACTCAAAACTCCCAAAGATATTTAGTCATATCTAGATCCACCAGGTTACCAATTGTTCTTAATTTTTAATTTACATCAAATAGATAAAATATTGATATTTAAATATTTTATTATTTTTAGGACTAATACAAATTCACATTTGTATCATATTTTCCTATTATTGACATAATTATCTTATTTAAATTTATGGGTCTTTCCAATGTGTTTTCAGGAAATCAAAATTCACAATACCATGGTTTGAGACGTAAAACCAAGGTTTTTGACAAGACAAAAATTTGACATTGGTATTGTTGTGATCACATAGAAATTAAAGTGGTATTCTCTTAGTGATGCGAGATGGGTGAATTAATAAGTGCTATTTGCAGGTAAACTTGTGAAATAAAAAGTGCAAGATTAGTGGCGTACGTTTTCTAATTTGCAGACAATCAACAAGGTCAGTTCAACAATGCCTTTGAGTTCATAAAAGATGTAGTAGTTTTGGGTAATATTATAATGTTTAGGGTAATAACTCTCTCATAAACCTACAGGTATCACTACTGCCATCGTTCTCCCTTGGGTTGCCGGCCTACTACATCCTTGCCTCAGTAGAATCTTCTTCCAAATCTTCAATCACAAACATAGTGTCCTTGGAAGCTAAAGATTAGCCGGTAAGTTATGTTATTGCTTGTTGATGAAAGTTTTTAAAACATGAGGATATCATGGTGCTACTATTTGTTGTAATCGTGATAAATTTGAATTACTAAACTTTGAAAATGGTAGTTGAACTGTTAGTTTTTATAGTGTGTCATGAGTGTTTCATATAACTGTTCTAAACTTGAGTGTCTGTGAAAATGGATTAGGTGGTAATAAAATGGATCACTGTTGGATGAATGGTTTGAGAATTAGTGAAGAATATGAGAATGGGGTGGAAAAGTTTATTGAATTTACTAAAATGAATGGGCCTAGTAAAAATGGGAAGTATTTTTGTCTATGTATCAACTGTTTAAATGAGAGTCTATTAGATGTTGATGATATAAGGGATTACTTACTTTGTGATGGAATAAATCTTCGGTACACAAGGTGGATATGGCATGGTGAGGAAGTAACCGCTTATGCGTCACACGAGAAGGAAGTTTTGGAGGATGGAGATGAAAATAGAATGGAGAACATGATTCACGATATTGAGTTAGAATGTTTTGCACAAACACATGTATATGATAGCATACGGAGTGATGCAGAGACACCTTTGTACCCTGGGTGTACTAAGTATACACGCTTGTCAGGCATTTTGTACTTGGTCAACTTAAAGGCAATTTGTGGGTGGACCGACAGTAGTTTCACATTGTTACTAGAATTGTTGTGTGATATGTTTTTAGAGGATAATGTACTTACAAATCGTATGTATGAGGCCAAGAAAATATTATCTACGATAGGTATGGAGTATAAAAAGATACATGCTTGCCCTAATGACTGCGTATTGTACATAAATGAGTATGAAGGCTTAAGTGAGTGTCCGAAATGTAAAACTTCTAGATACAAAGTGAAGAAAGGTAATAGGTGTGGTGATGAGACAAATAAAAAGTAACCTTTAAAGGTTTTGTGGTACC
This sequence comes from Inga oerstediana, assembly GCA_963210345.1. Taxonomy (NCBI): domain Eukaryota; kingdom Viridiplantae; phylum Streptophyta; class Magnoliopsida; order Fabales; family Fabaceae; genus Inga; species Inga oerstediana. The sequence continues at coordinate 60,209,372 of OY723401.1, read as the reverse complement.
TTCCAATCATACCGCAGTTCAAACGAATGTTTGCTAATGCGAAAGAAGCAAAGAAGTTGAAACGGCATTATAATGACAAAGTTTGTGATGGAAAATTCCTTCGGCACCCGGCTGACTCTCCACAATGGAAGAAAGTAGATGAAATGTATCCCGGATTTGGCAGTGAGCCTAGAAACCTTTGGCTTGGGATTTACATAGACGAGATCAATCCCTATGGTACTTTTAGCAGTGCACATAGTGTATGGCCCGTTCTGCTGGTAATACAACTTACCTCCTTGGTTGTGTATGAAACGCAAGTATATGATGCTTTCTATGATGATTTCAGGACCAAAACAGCCAGGGAATGATATCGATGTCCACTTAGCACCTTTGATAGAGGACTTAAAGAAGTTATGGGAGGATGGTGTAAATGTGTTTGATGCATATAAGCAACAGTCGTTTAAGCTACATGCAATGATTGTCACCATAATTAACGACTTCCCTGCATACGGTAACTTGTCAGGTTATAGTGTCAGGGGTCATAAAGCATGTCCGATATGTGAAGTAGGCACACAGTTCCATCAACTCAAGCACGGTAGAAAAACGGTCTACCTTGGTCATAAACGATTTCTTCCTCAGTTCTACCCGTACCATAGGCTAAAGAAGGCTTTTAACGATTTGTCGGAGAATAAAATGGCTTCGAAGCCATTAACTGGAGACGAGGTTTATAGTCAGGTGGAAACAATCAATGTCACTTTTAGTAAAAATCAAAAGACTACGGGTGAGAAGAACATATAGAAGAAGAGGTCAATTTTCTTTGATCTTCCATATTGGCGTAGTCTTGATTTAAGACATAGTATTGATGTGATTCATGTGGAAAAAAATGTATGTGATAGCCTTGTTGGTACACTTTTGCACATACCAGGGAAAACAAAACATGGAATTAGTGCAAGACTAGACTTGGTTGAAATGGGAATAAGAGAACGACTGCATCCACAACTAAGAGATGATGGTAAGAGAGCATATATGGAGCCAGCAGCGCATACATTGTCAAAAGTTGAGAAAAGAAGTTTGTGTGGGTGTTTGCACTGCATTAAGGTGCCATAAGGGTATTCTTCTAATGTGAGCCGACTTGTGTCAATGGAAGATTTGAAGTTAGTTGGAATGAAGTCTCATGATTGTCATGTCTTGATGCAACAACTATTACCAGTAGCTATTAGAGGAATTAGGAAAGATGATGTGCGAAGGATGATAACAAGGTTGTGCAGTTTCTTCAATGCTATTTGTTGCAAAGTTGTTGACATTGCAAGGTTAGACGAATTAGAAAATCAGGGTTATACTACTCTATCCCAACTAGAGATGCATTTTGCTCCCGCATTCTTTGATATAATGGTGCATTTAATAGTTCATCTAGTAAGGGAGGTAAGACTATGCGGCCCAGTTTATCTAAGGTGGATGTACCCTTCCGAGCGATACATGAAGAACTTAAAAGGGTATTCTAAAAATGACATGCAGATAGCTAATGAGCAAAACAAGACTTTCATAGAGTGGTTCAAGGATAAGATAGCGCATGAGACCAATGTGTCTGAGACAATCAAATGGTTAGCTTGGGGGCCTTCTTTTGAGGTCATAACTTGGAGTGGCTTCGATATAAACGGGTATTCTTTCTATACAAATGGCCAGGATAGCAGAAGTACTATGCAAAATAGTGGGGTGATGGTGGTAGCTGAATCAATGCACTTTTCTAGTTCAAAAGACAAAAACCCCATTTTGGCATCCATGGTCTATTATGGAGTTATTGAAGACATATGGGATATAAGCAATACTAAGTTGAGAGATTCTTTATTCAAATGTAAGTAGGTTAACAATAATGCTGTTGAAATAGATCAATTTGGATTCACCTCAGTTGATCTTGAAAGAGTCGGTTATAAAGATGAGCCATTCATTCTAGCAAGTCAGGCAAAACAAGTTTTTTATGTCTTTGATCCAGCAAATGAAAAATTGTCTATTGTACTCCAAAGTAAAAAATAGAAGGATGGTGATCCGAGTTTGAATCTTGACGACATGCCGCCTTTCACTACAAATCCGCCTATGCCATCTGAAGTGGAATCGGAAGATGATGATGAATTTGCAGCTAAAGTTGATCATTGTGAAGGAATTTAGGAAAACACCTAAAAGTAAGATTTTGAATTGTTCAAAGCATGCATGTAATTTCTATTTACTTATCATATGTCACATTTATTTCTTAGTAAGATTTTGAATTGTTTAAAGTATGCATGTAATTTCACTTTACTTATCATGTCACATTTATTTCTTAGTAGGATCATGGCAAGCTCAAATTCGGACGACTCTGTTGGCTCACCGGCTAAGAAAAAGGTTAGAGGAAGCACGAAGCTGCGGTCCTTGGTGGCACGTCATGAGGAACAACAGGTGTGCAGGATTCACGTGGAATTTGATGCTAATTTGAAGCCACTTAGCCCAGATGGAGACACGTTCATTAGCTACCTTGGCTTTTTGGGTCAGAGCAAAGTTAGCGTTCTAATTCCTACCTGGTGGGGAGTTTTAAAGGACACGAAGCGTATGATTTGGGAACAAATTTTGGTATGTAAAGTTGTATTTGTATCTATATATTTATTTCTATTTGTTCATATATAACAACTACTACATATTTTGTTTTGTAGTAAACCTACGATGTTCCCAATACGAAGGAGATGTACAAGCATTGGATAGGGGAAGTTCATGAGCGGTGGAAAGATTTCAAGTCTACGCTCACAACCAAGTACGTTCGAGGGCCAAGGAGTCATGAGGATCCTTGTAAAGAGTATTCATTTCTTTCTCCAAATGACTGGAGGTTGTTTGTCGCATCGCGGCAGGATCCCAATTTCCTGGTACATTGTGTTCATCTTAGTGTTAAACATTTTAGTTGAACTTACTTGACATCGCTAACTTAGTTATCATTATTCTTTGTTTATATAGAAATTGAGTCAAGCAAATCAAGAGAGGCGAGCGAAAAACAATTATCCTCATTACATGTCGCATGGGGGTTATTGGAAGCTTGAAAAGAAGATGATGTAGGCTGAATTGCAAAAATTGGAGGAAGCAGCCTGAGGAGATCCTAGTATAGTCGTGCAGGCGCCACCTTCTCCCCCGTATCACAAAAAATGGAAAGCAGGGAGGATAAAGGGAGAAAAATATATAAATCCAGTCGTTGCTGATGTCGCTAAAAGGATTGTGAGTATTTAATAACAAGTATATTTAAATGTGTTCCATTTTTCTAACGTTGGTGGCATGTAATTACTTTTTATTTATCTATTGTATGCCACAGGGTGAACTTAAAGAGCAGAGCAGCCAGGGTTCCTTCACTCAAACTGGAAGGATGGACATCTTAGCCATGACACTTAGTAATCTAGATCACCCTAGTCAAGTTAGAGGGGAGTCAATGGGAGTTGGTCTCTCTAAATACTTTAGACGAGGTTCACAAGCTTATGGACGAGGTGAAATGAGTCAAGAGTTTGTGGCCAGGGTTTGAGAGGAAATTAGAGCAGAGCTACGTCACTCACTTTGAGACGAGCTTAAAGAAGAGTTGTTGAGTGAGCTACGTGGTGAGATGAGTACGATGGTGTTGTCTCACATGCAAGGTGGGATGTGTAATGTGGTATCTAGATCTGAGGTTTATAACTAATTTCATTTAACATTATATTGAGTTTTTTCTTACGTTATTTTAATTAATTCTTTCATTTCTCTTACTCAGGAATCCCCGGCCTTTCCCAGCACCAAAGGCAATTACAATCTACCAGAGGTTGGACATGGCGACCCTGGTCCTCCACTAGAGCCTGGAAAACCCTGCACTTTGTATTTAGAAGTCCCGTACCTACGTGCTATTGCTGATACTGTTGTATACAACCATGCCACCACCCACCATAATAACCAAATCCTGGATGATCAACGTAAGGTCAATGTGACAAGTGTTCGACTGGGGGAGGAAGGTGTAGATATCCCATTCCCTGATGGTGAGTTTGCCAATCTAGGTTAGGCAATAGGATCTTTCATCTTGTGGCCTAGACATCTTGTTTAGACTATGCCAGTCCCTCCAATGGTAGGAAACACCTTACTGTTACTTGATCCTTGACATTCTACTTATAATCTTTATTTTGTGTGTTACTAGGAACAAGATGATGTGACAAAATTTCCCTTTTTAGCATGATTGCAAAATATTCATCAAGACATAAACAAGGTCGACTTGCAGATGCCTTGTGAGATTGTGGATCACAGAATCTCGTATAATTATGGACTTGATAACAAAGATATTAGAGAGTTCCTATCTTTGGAGGAGATTGACGTAGGATGGGTCACATTTGCAATCATGTGAGTTTAGTTATAATTTTTAATTGTAATTAATGCATTGATATTTAGGGGTTTTAGGTTTCTACATTTACTGTGTTATTTCTCATTTCATTTATGTGGTAGTTGCTTCCACAAACTGTGTGCCGAACGAGGGCTCGGCACTACATATGGCTTCTTATGTCCTAGCACTATGTCATGGCGTAATAGCCATAGGTTGGAAGATCGGATGAGCTATGTAGGCTATACAATAGGCGAGACTATACTACCTTGTTATCTGGCACCAATTGTTGAAGGGCAAGTAACTTTATTTGATATATTTATACACATTCACTTTGCTAAACAGTATCATATTATCTAACCTCATTTTAATCTATATATGTATGTGATTATAGTTATCATTGGAGTCTCTGTGTTCCTTGTCCCTCGATCAAAGTCATCTTTTGGTTTGACTCATTGGGTCGCAAGCCAGACACAGATATCAAAAACATTTTTAACACGTAAGTAAATTTATTTGTCCGTCATTTATTTTTGATTTTACTCAATTGTTTTAATGTCTTCTGTTTATCATTTTTATTATTACAGTGCACTGAAGACATATATATAATGGGTGGGAAGCGTGAAGGTAAAGTTGGTCATACAAAGTGGTTCCAGCCAAACGTAAGTTCTTTACATTCAAGTTCTTTGATTGACTATTGCTTTACATAGGGCTTTATTCTTTTTTCCCGTTTGCTTTTGATGTATATTGTCCTCGACAAGCAGGGAAAACTGAGTACGGCTTCTATGTTATACTATATATGTATAACATCATTTTCTCTGGCCTTACTACAATTTTTGAACAGGTGATCATTTCTTGATTCTCAATTGAATTTCAGTTCTTTTCATGTGATTGAATTGTTAGTTATTTCATTCAATTTATTTATTTATGTTAACATATTCTCCATTTTACGCACAGATTTTTGGTGATCAGGACCCCTACACAAGCGAAGACATTAATTTGATCCGAAACCTATTGTCAGGACATCTTCTACAACACATAGAGGGGTGATGATGTGTAGAGGTTTTTTTACATAGTGCAGTGGTTTTGTACAGTGCTATATAAGTTTGCATATTCGAATACTTTTCCTAGTTTCTTATTTATGAGTACTTTGAATTTGTTAAGGAATTATGCTTTACAGAGAACACTTTGGAAAATGATGATGAAGAATAGGGATTTTCATGGAAGCATGTCATCATCTCTTTGGCCATATACATGTCATGATTTACATTGAAAGTTGAAGTTTGCACATTGAAATGATGTTATGATGATATATGCGCTATATGTCATGATAGAAAAATTAGCATGTGATTTTCACTTCCATGAGTATTAGGGGAAGCTAGAGAGTTAATCATGAGAGAATGGTTCATGGATCTAGTTTTTTCTTTCAAAGATAGCAATGTACAGGTTAGAGAACTCGTTAGGATAGGTTCATCTACTAGTATGGAGGCAGTAAAGATGGAGCCGGTGGGAGGGGAGACTTGTAGTAGTATGGAGGCAATGGTGAAATTGATGGAGCAAATAGGAACTTGTAGTAGTATGGATGCTGTGGTGAAGGGGATAGAAGAGGTGGGGACTTGTAGACATATGGTGGAGGAGCAGAGGGGGATGGTGTAGGGAGTAAAACATTAAAATAAAAAAAAGGATACAACGACTGTTTTAGGGAAAACAGTCGTTGTATCTCCCATACTACAACTGTTTTTTAATAGTCATCTTTTCCCGAATTTTCAACGACACTAAGATAGACATCCCCCTGAAAATAGTCGTCTAAAAGGCAAAAAAAACCGTCGTTAAAAGTCCCTTCTATAGTAGTGTTCAACTATGACACGTGGAACACGTCGTGCACATTAGACAAGTGAAGAGGCAAAGCGATATGATAGGCAACAGGCACAATCTGCTCCAAAATCTCATATGGATCAATAAATCGTGGAGTCAACTTCTTCACCTTAATAGACCTCCCAATGCCCTAAATGGGTGAAACCTTCAGGAAAACATGATCTTCCACACTAAACTCTAATGGTCTCCTCTAGCGATCAGTATAACTGTTTTGTCGGCTCTGAGTAGTCAACAATTTTCGCCATATCATTTCAATCTTCCTCAATGTTTGGTTTACCAAATCTAGTCCAATAGTGGTCCTTTCACTCAATATTGTCCAACGTAATGACGATTTGCACTTTTGACCATATAATGCCTCAAAAGGTGCCATCTAAATACTAGAGTGGTAGCTATTATTGTACAAAAATTCTACCAATGGTAAGTACTTATCCTAGCTACCTAGAAACTCGATGGCATGGGCTCTCAACATACACTCAAGTGTCTAAATACTCCTCTCGATACAACCATCAGTCTGAGGGTGATAAGTAGTACTATACTTCAACTTTATACCCATGACCTCCTATAGAGACCTCCAGAAGTTTGAAGTGAACCTTGGATCTCGATCTGATATGATACTCTCTAGAACCCCATGCATATGAACAATCTCCTTAACATATAACTCAGCTAACCTCCTAAAGAGTAGTCTGCTTTGATTGGAAAAAAGTGTGCTAACTTCATCAATCAACCCACAATCACCCAAATAGTATCATAAATGGCCCGGATTGGCGGTAAACCCATGATAAAATCCATATAAATACTATCCCATTTCCATTTAAGGATATCTAGATTCTAAAGGAACCATGGTAGTCTCTAATGCTCAATATTGACCTTTTGACACGTTAAACATCTCAACACAAAATTAGTCACGTCTTTCTTCATCTTTGGCCACCAATACTGTGGCTTCAAATCATTATACATCTTGGTAATTCCAAGATGTATGGTATACCGACTCCGATGGGCCTCTTCTAGAATGGTCCTTTTAATGTCATCATTATTGGGAACATAAATTCTCTTCTTGTATCCTAAGATATTTGCATCCTCAATGTCATAATCTTGAACCTCTCCTTGCTTTAACTCTTCTTAAATCCACTTTAACTTATTATCTTCCACCTAACCATCTCTGAGATTATGATAAAATTCGTTCTCACCTAATACCACATTCAAAGTACCTATCTTCTTCTAATCTCAAACAATATCGATGTCACTCAAGCCTTCCAACCAATAGTGTTCAGTCAACCTCAATCACAAAAACATGAATAGATTTTCGACTTAAAGCATCGGCCACAACATTGGCCTTACTAGGGTGATACTTTATTTCAAAGTTATAATCCTTCAGTAGCTCCATCCATCTACGCTTTCTATTATTTAGTTCTTTCTAGTCAACCAGATACTTCAAGCTCATTAGGTCACTTAAAACCTCAAACTGAGCTCTACATAGATAATGCCTCCAATTCTTCAATGCAAATACTACAACGGCAAGTTCCAGGTCATGAGTTGGATAATTCTCTTTATAAGCCCTGAATTATATCAAAGCATATGCAACCACCTTGCCTTCTTGCATCAACACACAACCCAAACCCTTGAGGGAAGCATTCATATACATTATGTATGGACGACAGGGATCAGGAAGGGTAAGACAGGGGCCATAGTCAACTTTACCTTCAACTCTTGGAAAGCAGCTTTATACTTTTAGTCCATATGAAGAGCTGATCTTCCTTGGTCAAACTAGTTAAAGGCATAGAAATATGGGAGAACCCTTTAATGAATCTTTAATAGTAGCCAACCAATCCCACAAAACTTCTTACTTTGGTCATTGACTTCGAGGATTCCCATTTCAACATGATATCCACTTTACTAGGATCAATAGCCACCCGCTCAACAAACACCAAGTGATCTAGGAAATTCACTTTTTTGAGCCAAAACTCACACTTACTCAACTTAGCATACAACTGGTAATCCCTCAATATACGCAACATAATCTGTAAATGCTCTCAGTGCTCTTCCTCATTTTTAGAATAAATGAGAATGTCATTAATGATGTCAACAATAAATCGATCCAAATACGACTTGAAAATTTAGTTCGTATAGTCTATGAAGAGGTTAGAGCATTCTTTAACCCAAAAGGTATAAGAATAAACTCGTAATGCCTATAACGAGTTTGAAAAGCAATTTTTGAGATATCCTTAGCCCTAACTCTAAGCTGATGGTAACCCAATCTTAAGTCAATCATAGAGAACACTGCAGCTCCCATGAGCTGATCTAACGAATCATCAATCCTAGTAATCGGTATGTTTTCTTAATGGTGACCTTATTCAACTGTCTGTAGTCAATGTACAACCACAACTTCCATCCTTCTTGAAAAAAACACAGGCAAACCTTAAGGAGAGACACTCAGTCGAATGAAACATTTCTCAAACAACTCTTCTAGTTGTTTCTTTAACTCTGCCAACTCTAATGGTGCTATTCGATAAGGGGCCTTAGAAATTGGGGTTGTACCTGGTACCAACTCAATAGAGAACTCAACCTTTCACTCCAGAGCAACCAGATATCTCCTCTAGAAACACCTATGGAAACTTGTTTACTACTTCAATCTTAACAATCCTGACTTCCTTGTCGGGACTAATAGAAAATAAGACCATATAGGCTTAACAACCTCGTCAAACACACTTTTTGGGTTGTAGACAACAACAAGGGACCAAAAGCTACCTCAACGGATACAAGACATAAGGGAAAATTCACTATCTTCCCCTTACAATCAAGGACAACATTATTAGTAGACAACCAATCCTTGCCAATGATCACATCAATACCCTTAAGCGGTAAACAAATCAAATCTACCTTTGAGTCACAAATATCATACTTAAGAGTAAGGTTTAAACAAGCATGACCAGTCACAACATAAGCTCAAGCAGAAGTGAACACTTTCAAATCATAAGGTAATACATAGACATGCAATTTTAATTTTTGACCATAGTCATCAGAGATAAAGGAATACATAGCATTAGACTCAAACAACACATGTACATCATACCCTTGAAGAGAAACAATACTTTAAATCATATTTGGAGATGTTCTTGCCTCCTCTTTGGTCAACACAAATACTCAGCCAGGGACCTTAGAGTGACTACTTTATGGGGCCTGCTGAATCTTAGGACAAAAGTGAGCAATGTGCCCTATTCTATGGCACCGATAGCACTTCCAACACTTCCCATAATGCACAGTCCCATAACTTTGACATGTCTACTCACGCTCAGTGCAGATATAGTAGAAACTCAGTGGGAAATCTGAATCCCACAATGATGACTCCTTGAGCCTGGAATATCTACTATAAGGCCCTTTTATCCATAGGCCCTCTTTAATGTGACCTCTAATCATCCCTGAGCTACTTAAGCTCCTTGAGCTAAAGCCTGATATCTTTATCACACTACTAGTGGCCTTTAGAACGCTAAAGAACCTGCCAAAACTATCATGATGCTTGAAATCTTCTATGTCTCTAACCATGCATGCAGCGACTTGTAGCTTATTGTATGCATCCTCAAAATTCTTGATAGTAGCAAACATCATGTATAACTTCAATTCTAGCCTAGCCTTCTTAATCAACTGTCTAATCTTCCACTCAAGGTTCTCATGCTCCTTTAGATATGTGAGATATTTTGTTAGGCAAATGAAAGTAGAGATATACTTATCCTCATGCATATCACCTTGACGAATAATGTAAAAACCCAACTCATTCTCTTGTTGTAACTCCTCTAGAAAAAAGTGCACATAAAACATATCTCTAAACTCTTCCTACTTCAGAACTGAGATGTCAACTGGGCTAACATTTTACCACCACTCATTAGCCTCACCCTTAACAAGAATGGTGACTACCTGTACAGCTACTTACTAGTACAATCAACAGCCTGAAATAACATTTCTATGTGTTCTATTCAAATCTTAGCCTCGACAAGATCTACATTACCATCATCTCTTTTATTTGGCCCAAGAGAGCCTTATCGATCTAATCATACGGCTATTCAAGCTTAGGTAGAGGTCGGTTATTGAAAGGATCAACCCTTCTTACCCGTACCACTATCCCCACCTAAGGATGCAATCCACCATAAAAAATAAGTGGTTAAACAAAACACAAAAGAACACAACTAAAGAGAGAAGATGTTTGTGAATATTATATATTGCCATTATATGCAGTGCATGTAAGACAATTCACAGAATCATTAAATCTGATACCCATTTGTAAAATCATATTCCTAAAACAAGAATCAACTAAGGGTTTGATCAAACCATTCATTAAAACATTATCATGCATACAGTTTGCCTTTAGATTTCACAAGGCCAAAATAAACATTCACCACCAAACCCAAGCTCTTTAACTCAATCATACTTTATCGCATAACAAAATATGCAAGTCAATCAAGAGGTGGATCCACAAGCTGAAAACACAATCATAAGGCCTCTAGGCCACCCAAAACCACCAAAAGTAATCCTGGCATAGAGAAATCAAAAGTATATAGTTAATACATTAAATCTTCAAAATAAATCAGGTTATACAAGATGCCCTAACATAGTAATATACAATAATCCAAAATACACCAAAAAGATGGAACTACTACTATTAGCAGAAGTAGCTTAAGCTTCCAGAGCCTTCCCTAATGGACCCGTACTAGAACTATCACCTGGAAAAATGTTAAATCATCGATGTGAGACAAAATCCCTAACAACCAACAATCTATCTCATCGGAAATACGCGTAAGTGCTCATGAGGTGTCAAGTAGGATAGTTCAAAATTCATAGCATTATAACAAATAACACATGGTTATATGAATATCAATTCATAGTAGCATAATATCATTCTCATATTTATCACATGGGTGCAGAAAAATCAATACACAAAAATTTATTCCCTAACCTCCCTCATTTCCTCCCCGCCTTTTTTCCTTTAACTGAACCCATGGACTAGTACTCACCCATGTGACTAGTAATTCAACTCAACAAGTTCACTGATCAAGTGATATGGACCTGTTAAAATCCATAGATCACAAGACCAGACCATGGGTTCCCCCTCTAATATATTAGTAGGGTGTCAAAGTCCTACTAAACACAAATTAGCAAAAGGACTGACCAGTGTACACCTAGAAGCCCAATACCTTATGTCCTTTTTTTATACAAAAATTCTGTAATATCCCTAAATTCATATATAAAAAATCTAGTGTATATTTATTTCAATAAATGGAATAAAGTTATGAATTTTGGTGAACTAGAATATGCTACCAATGTGATTTCTTGTGAGGCAGTGAGATTGGCATGTGTTTTTGGATAATCAAAGGATGTCTAATGAATGTGAAATTTTCCAAAATAAAAGTAAACATTTCAAGCTTTAATTTGATAGGTCATATAAGTCATTTGGACTTGTACCTTAAGAGTTATGTATTTTTTAATTTAGCCAAGTGAAACTTGCAGGTTTTAGTGACAGTGTCTAATAAATGATAATTTTGGAATGTTATACGACCAAGTGGCTAAAGAAAATATTTTTCCTTAAAAATAGACTTTATAAAGGTCACATAGCCTTTGGAACCACAACAATTGGACATCTATAAATAAAGATATGAATTTTCAAAGTTTAATGAAAATTTTGTTAGCTTGTACGAAAATTAAAAAATGCAAGGGTAAAATGGTAATTTACCATAAAAAGAAAGAGTCAATTATTTTCCCCAATTTTTTTGGCCATTTTTGGTCAAAAAGAGATATGAAGAGGGGAAAAACAATAAATTGAAAATAAATATCCCATTTTTCCATCTAAATATCCTATTGTGGAAGAGAATAAATGTGATAATTGAAGACATCTTATTACTCCCCCCCAACATTCATTTTTGGCCAAGTAAAATGGCCAAGGAAAAGATTATGATAATTAAAACAAATGAGCATGTGTTTATTAGGCAATAAAATATAATAAAGAAGGGAGGTGGATGAAGATATTAAAAGAGAGTTTTTATCTCTTTTTCTTAGCATATTTCGATCATATTGAGAGCAAAGAGATAGAGAGAAGTTGACGAAGAGGCATAGACAACCAAGAAGAAAATGTTAGACATGATTAGTTTTGATGATATCAAATATAGATGCCAAATATTAAGAGCAATATGTTTGAACAATGTATTTATAAGATACATTGACTAACTACTATGTTTGATGTGAAATATCTTGTAGATCAGTCAAGCAAAGAAAGAGGAAGATTGAAGATAGTAAAGAAAGAGATTGATGAAAGATGAACTTCTAAGATATAATGAGAATATCAAGATTCAAGCTCTTAAAAGTGATATTGGAGGTTCCTATGATCAAATGGAGGTTGGAATAGGTCAATTTGAAGCTAAGATAACTTATATGAAAGTTATGGAACTTCCTCAAGGTGTTCCATTGAGTATTGACTCTCTACCAAGTTTTAAAAGGCATCACTCAAGTGATTACTGTAATACCCCGAATTTTGAGACTCGAGGCTAGAGAATAAGCCTGAGATTAGTGGATTGCTAAGCCCCGGTTTAGCAAGATCCAAAATTGTGATTAGGGGTTAATGACTACAAAAATGGACGTGGTTAGTGATTAATGAACCCTTTTAGAGAATATAAAGTGGATTGTAGTTGCTTGTGTTATGAGCAATGCCAAAACCCTGTATTTGAGTTCAATTGTGGATTAACATCCAAATTGACTTAGAATAGAGGGAAGAATTGAATGGGGTATTGTGATGGAAATGGTGTCATGTTGTGGTATTTAATCATTGGAATTGATTTAAATTGGATTGGACACATTGGTTGCAAAACTGGAAATGCTGTCCAGTGTGAATTCTGTCTGGGCAGTCTTCTCGTGTGGACGTTTTTACTAGGCATATGATGTCATAAAATTATGAAACTTTCCAGTCTTATAGTTCACATCTCAAACTTCGAAATGGACATATAATTTGTGCCATTTCGTTTTGTGAACTAGGAGATATGACTGTCCAAAGTTTGGGATGGAAACTGAACTCTGTTTTGGGGCAGTGATGAGTTTTATGTAATTCTGGAATTGTGTGGTGATTTTTAGTAATGGCCAATATTTTTCCTATGAAGAGGACTTAAATATCTTTCATTTGGCTTTGTGATCACCTCATTTCGAATTTTCTAGAATTAGTTATGATTTTTCAAAGATTGGGCAGAAAATCTGCCAGAAAATCCGAAAATGCCAATTTTGGGAATTATGACATCATCAAAAGGCAAGATGACATAAGCATGGAATTAAAACATCTTCACATCATCTTCAGCTCTCATTTCCGACGTGCTGCACAGCTGAATATGGAGAGAGGAGTTGAGAGAAAAATAGAGAGAAGGAAGGAGAAATCTCGCAAGGTAAGCCGATTTCTCCGGCGATTTAGCTCCTAACGTGTATAACTCTACTCTTAAGCTTCTCTTCTATTTTCTTGAAGGTTGTTGAAGCTCAGATCTTGGTTAGGAAAGTTAGGGTTTTTCAGCCATATTGGGGAAAAGCCAGAAGGAGCTTGAGGTAACTTCTAAACTCTTGTATATTGACTATTCTAGCTGCTGTGGGCAATTTAATCGGTGAAATTTCGCCGGATTGCCGTTAGTTTTAATTTATGGAAATGGGTTGTAGGGGCTGTTATGCTGCCCAAATTGATACTAAATGGTAGTTGTAACCTAATGGAATAGTCAATAAAGTGGTTAGGAATGGAAAGAAACACGTTTACGGAGCCGAAACCGAAAAACCCAAATTTTCCCCTTAAAACCCATATATTTCGGCCAGCATTGTAAATGGGTCTTAGAGCTGGATTTTCAATGATTTGATGATTCCATTGGATTCAGTGGGCGAAAATAGGTGGGGTTACAGTTGGGCACTTTTTCGGAAAAGGCCGACAAAGCATAATTACAGAAACGCCCCTAAAACTCTTAAAGTGGGGCTGTCAAGGGTAATTTTGTAATTGACATTGAATTTGATAATTCTAAGTCCGGAAATGGATTCCTTGGGCGAAAATATGTCAGAATAGCCCATGTCAAAATTTTAAGAAAAGTACAGCCGGACCGGGTACGGCGGGGCCGGGCCGGGTCCCGGGGGTATTTTAGTAATTTTTCAATATAGCCTCATATAACCCCCAGAAACACTATGGAAGTGTCTAAATAGTACATTTGACATTGTAGGATCGAATGTGAAGCCCAGAGTTGCTAGCACGCAAATCGAGGAGAAAAGACTGGAGGTAGGGAACTTATCCCTCCTGCATGCTCTGATAACTGTATTAATGTGTTGATGCATGTTATTGCTTTGCTTGATTATGTGGAACATGTATGAATGATTTGAAGCTATGTTTCAATATATGCTATGGCCATATGTGTATCGTTCGAAGCATTAAGCTTATAGATTTGTCATTGTATGTGTGCATGAGTTATGTGATGCAAGCATGTCATGCATTAAACACTTATCTTGCCTGCATATTGATAATGTTTCCCTACTGAGATTCTCTCGAATCTCACCCTCCCTTACCAACAATTTAGACAGGGCAAGTGGCTCGTGGAGGGAGCGGCAGGACTCATTCGAGATGAGATTGTGTAATCCCCATTTGAAGAATTGTAATGGGCAATTGTGCCCTGTATATCTTTAGCAAAGGTATGTACCCGAGATTGCCGGGATGATTATGTTGTGCACTCTGATATTTATATGAATGTGATTTATTTTCGCGTAATAATTGTATTCGAAATGGGAACATGAGACCAAGTTTATAAATGATTTCGAAAGGTATTTTTGAAAACCCCATCATGTGATGGGTTAGTAAATGTTATTTGATTATTATTGGTCTCTATTTCATTTTAATTGCGTATTTCGGATATAATTTCAGAGGGGGGTTACAATTACTCGAGTGATGAGCACTATATTGTGCTCTATTTTTGCGCAGCATGATAGAGGTTCAGTACTTTGACTATATCTCTCTAACCACACATTGGATTGATCTGAAACTAGTTTCATATGAAACTAACTCCCAACAAGTCAAATACATATTAGAATCACATTCAAAGGAGTTCATTTGGGAGAAATATGATCTTTGGAGGATGCCATTGAAATTAGCGTTATATTCCAGAACAGCTTCGATATTTGGGACATAATTCTCAAACTAGATGTCGGATTGAGCTGAAACTAGTGGCATACGAAACTAGACTTAAAGAGCTTTTCACAAATAGGTCATGAGTCATATTATAGTTATATGAAAAGAGTTATGCCTTCTAGAAGTTGACACTTGTAAATTCAAAGACTATCTAGTGTAGTAGTCACTACTTGGATCATAACTTTTAGAATACAATGAGTTTGGAGCTGATTCTTGTTGCATTAGAATGTAGACGGCAAGAGCTTTCTGATGATACGCCACTTGCCATGTTTGTAATCAAAATGGATATATCACTCAAGTGATCACTCGAGTGAATACTCAAAATCACTTGAGTGACCACTTGAGTGATGAAGTTGGAAAATGACTCCAATAATCTCTGCTAGATTTTGAAGGGGATCACTCGAGTGACCACTTGAGTGATGCTACAGACAACGTATCATAACTTCAAAAAATCTTAGGAATGATTGTGTGACTCACTCTTCTTGCTTCCAATCACTCTAACACTTCATTGTATTAGTGTTAATGTATTTCTCTAGGAATACAATGAAGAGACGATGTGAAGAGATAAAAGGTGACTTTATAGAAGTGGAGCATCCACCAAATGTAATGGCTAGTTTTTTAAACGAATTAACGAGACTCTAATGGACAAGTTAAAATGCTCAAACGATCATCAATCTTAATCAACTATAAATAGAAGAGTATCCAAAGTTCAAAAAATGATGAGAGCTCAACAATACCAACATGCTTATATCATGAGTCATCCACTCTGACCTAACCACTCTTAGTTCTTATCTATCTTCTATATCACGTATATTTAAGAGAGAGTTATTTGTATTGTACTTCAGTGAGCATTTTATCCACTCTGTGAGATATTATAAACACTTGTATTTTGGAATTGATCTCAAGGTAGAAGGACCTTAAGAGGGTTGATTTTCTTACAGGAGAAGCTGTAGAGAGAATTACCGGTAAGACTTTCTGCTCATAAGACTTATAAGGTGCAAGCAGTAGTGAATGTTACTACTCGTAAGACTTAAAGGGGTGTGAACAGGAGAGAACGTTGCTGCTCATAAGACTTACAAGGGTAACTAAGAGAGAAATATCTTTGGGATTTCTTTGCTTGTAAGACTTGTCGTAAGGGGGAGTATCTCGGAGAGAGAATTCTAAAAGGCTTTACAAGTACCCGGCTAAACTTGTAGGATTGTAAAGACTTTTCTTGTGCCCGGATTAAACAAGAAGATAGTGGATTTGAAAGTCTTAGGAGGATCCTGGGGACTGGATGTAGGTCATCACGGATTGGACCGAACTAGGATAACTCATAGTTTCCCAACTAAAAAGTACCAACCGGATCCTTCTCATATTGTTGAGTATGAGAAAGTAGAGTTGCAAGATAACTTCACATATGCAGTGGAGCCAGAACAGATTATTGATCGAGAAGAATGGCAGCTCAGACACTGAAGTATTCCTTATGTAAAAGCGGTCTGGAAGGGAATGTCATAAAGAGAAGCAACTTGGGAAGCGGAAGAGGATATAAGAAGGCGATATCCGGAGTTCATGTCTCAAGTAGTTTGACAAATTTCAAGGGCGAAATTTATTTGACGGGGGGAGAATTGTAATGACTCAATTTGGGATTAAGGGCTAATGGCTCTAATCTTGATTGCAATGAGTGTGATTAAATACTTGTGTAGAAATATGATGTAAATTTGATATGAGTATATTTGGAGATTAAAGATCAAGGGTAAAGATTTGTTGCATATGGGTCAGAATCCGGTGTATTAAGCTTATGTGAGCTCATAGAGGGAGTGGACAAGATGGTGAGACATGGCATTTTGTGGACCAATGGATGTGGCACAAGAGGACAAAATTCCACTTTTCTCTCTCCCTTCTCTCTCTTTTCGATGGAAGCATGGGCAAGGGAAGAGAACCACACTTCTTCATCATCATCATCATCTCTATATCTCTCATATTCTCTCTCCTTCTTCTCTAATTTCAATGACCTTGAGAAGGAAAGAGGAAAAGAAAAGCTTTGATTTTGATGTTCTAGTTGGTCTCTTAAGGTCAAATCCTCTTCTCTAATGTTGTGCACCTCATTGAGAGCTTCATTGTAGTGATTTCAGAATCTTGAAATGTGTTGATTTGAGGGTTGGTCGAAATTGAAAGTTAAGGATCAAGATTCTGGATTTGGCAAAGTGAAGAGGTAAGCATTTGATGTTTTTTGATATATATGTTATGAGTTTTGGATGAGTTTGAGAAATTCTGGAAATTTGCCCTATTTTATGCCTATTTTAGAATGTGTGAATTTCATAGGGATTGATGTTTGGATTAGTTCATTGTGAAGTTCTTTGAGTATTTGATATAGTTTTGAAGTTTGAAAGTGATTTGAATGAATTTGGGAGTTGTGTGTGTCATAGAGACCCAAAAGCATAAATTGTGGTTAAAATGGTATTTGGGTGTTTTAGAGGTTACCAATGGTTCCCTAAGTCATTTTGGATGGTATAAGCTTTGTGTGGAGTTTGGGAACCATTGGGTTAAGTTTGGTAAACCTGGGAATTTTCTGTTAGTTGCTACGATCTGGCAATCGGATAGCCTCACTTGAGTGAGGGAGGAACTCACTTAAGTGCTGCGTGTGTTTTTCCTTTCGGCGTAGTGTTTTGCCTGGGTTCTCATGATGAGGGCTCGAGTACACTTCCCTCACCGCGAGTGATGTTGGTGATCACTCGAGTGAGCATGAGATTGCTCGAGTGATGGCGTGGGTTTAAGAGTTAGGGTTACTCTCAGGTTGTCACTCGCTGGTTGATGTCCAAGAGTGTGTTCTGACACTCGCAAGTGAAACCATCTTACCCGAGCACTGGGGGGTATACTCGAGTGAGCTTGTCCCTCTGATGTTGTATGTGCTCTCGGGTTGTCACTCTTTGTGTTGCACTTTCATGGACTCGAGTAGAGTTAGAGTCATCACCAGAGTGTAAAGCCTTCTGCTCAAATGATGTGAGCACTTTCTGGCCGAAGTACCTGCTCACTGTCAAACACTCGCAAGTGAGAGCCGTTCTCACTCGAGCACGAGTCTTCCACTACTTGAGTGAGGTTATCGTCACTCGAGTGAGCTAGCCAAAAATCACTGTTTGGGCTTCGAAAAGGGGTCTTCAAAGTAGTTTCTCTTAACCCTTTAGGCATATGTTTAGGCCTCTATTAGCTACCTAAAGAGTCCTAAATGATAACCAACTTAGAGTATTATGGAATAAGTATTTGGAAAAGAGATTAATCAATTGTCCCTAAATTGGTGTAGGATTTGACATCTGTCAGACGCGTGAGCCCACTTTGCCAAAGAATGTCAGGAAAGATTCAGGTAGTGACTCCTCTCTTATACTTTGAGTAAATGTATTGTATGTTTTCTTATCATGCATCGTGTGCTGCTGCTGCTGCTTTGAGATGCATTAAGATACATTGTGGAGCATTATGCCTTATAGAGCTTTGTGCATTGTGGAGCATTGTGCCTTGTGATACATTGTGCATTGAGATACCTTGTGCTTTGTGATGCTACTGCATAGTGATTACCGCGTGAGCAGGCACAATGTTTGCAATGAAACCTGTCATTGTGATTACCGTGAAAGCGGGCATAGTGCTTACAGCGAAAGCTGTCATTGTGATTACCGCGAAAGCGGGCATAGTGCATTGTGATACAGCCGTAAGTGTTGTCGTCTGTGGCGCGAGCCATGGATCATTTTGTTGCTGATGATGCTGATGAACATGATACATTACATGCATTGTGTTTATATATTGTATGAGTGACTTGTTACTACTGGGATTCTTTAGAATCTCACTCTTTCCAAATGACTAACATTTTTAAACAGGGCAAGTGGCTTTAAGGGGAAGCAGCCAACCAGGAGTAGTTAGGGCTAGTAGGGACATATTGCATTTTGGATGTTGGTTGTCTAGTTGGTTTTTGGGATTACTGTATGTATATTAGATGTATATAACAATTTTGAATATGTAATCCCTATTTTGGGAAACCTTTAAACCTATTCTATATATACAAGTAGCCCGGGGTTACCGGGATTTTGGTTACGCACTCTGATATTTATTATGTGATATAACTGCACAAGTAAATGTATTCGAAAGTGAATGTGAGACTAGATGAATTCTGTTTTAAATGTTTTGTTTGGAGACTGCATCTCTTGGAGATGAGTGATTATAAATGTGATTTTTGTCTTATTGGTCTCTATTTTACTTAAATTTCATAATCCTGATATAATTACCATAAGGGAGTTACATTTTTGGTATCAGAGTTGTAGTTCCTGGTAAAGGTAGAGTTTGCAAGGATAGCTCTCATAGTGTGGTTTTAGTGATAGAAAATCATTGTGAATAACCATCGTATACATATATCTATTCTGGTTATATGGATATATGTGCTCTGTGAAATTACTTGTATACCATAATTGTTGGATTAATGGGGTGAGTTCTTTGTAGAATGAAAAGAACAACAAAAGGTCACCCCAGAGTACAACAAGTAGATCCCGAGGTGAAGGTTGTCAATGATAATCCACCGGACCCGATGCAAGAGTTAATGAGTCTGATAAGAGATAAGCAAGATATGATTGCTGAGCTTAGAGAAGAGCTTAAAGCAAAGAAAGCAAAGAATAATAAGGGCCGAGGACAGTCTACTCAGGAGGAAACCCAAGAGGAGACTCAGGAAAGGACGCATAGAGAAGAAATGGCTGAAGGGTCGGCACGACCACTTGAATCACCTCCTCGTGCTAGACCAAACCAGGAATTGTAATATCCCAAAAAGTGATTAAGGGCTAATGATTTCAAAAGTAGATGTAATTATTGTTGAATAAACACTTTTGGAGAATGTGTGATGAGAATTTGGATATTTTAATGATTCCAATGGCTTCCTTGTGAAAATTCGTGTGGGGAGAGTGTTTATTGTGAAATTGGAACCATTGGGAACAATTGTGCAAAAGTTGAAAACTCTGTCCATTTATTCTCTGTACAGGGCAGCCGATTTGTGTGGACGTTTTAAATAGGCAAATGGTGTCTAAAAATTATGAAACTTTCCAATCTTAAAATTCACATCCCAAGCTTCAAAATGGACATATAATTTGTACCATTTCGTTTTGGGAACTTGGAGATATGTCTGTCCAAAGTTTGGGATCAAAACTGGACTCTGTTTTGGAGCAGTGTTGAGTTTTGTGTAATTCTGTATTTGTGTGGTGATTTATAATAATGGTCCATATTTTTCCTATGAAGAGGACTTAAATACCTTTTATTAGGCTTTGGAATCACTCCAATTCGATTTTTCTAGAATTAGTTATGATTTATCAAAGTTCGGTCAGAAAATCTGCCAACAAATCCGAAAATGGGAAAATAAGGAATTATGACATCAACTCATTAAAAGATGATGTCAGCATGGATTATTAATCAAATTGCTCATCTTCTTCAGCCATTTCATGCCATTTTCAGCTGAAGCAAGAGGAAAAAAACGTGAGAGAGTGCTTGGAGAAAAATAGAGAGAAGGAAGGAGAAATCTCACAAGGTAGGTCGATTTCTTCAGTGAATTCGTACCTAATGTGTATAATCCTCCTCCTAAGCTATTCCTCTATGTGAATTAAGGTTTTGAAGCAAGGAATTTCATTGTTCAAATAGGCTAGGGTTCAGCCATATTTGGGAAAAGCTTGTGGGAGCTTGAGGTAACTTCCAAACTTCGTATATTGCTTATTCTGGCTGCCATGGGCAATTTAATCGGTGAAATTTCGCCGGATTGCCATTGGTTTTAAAGTTTGGAAATGATGTGGCCTAGGGGTTATGCTGCCCAAATTGGGTCTTAATGTTAGTTGTAACCTAATGTAATGGTTAATAAAGTGGTTAGGAGTAGAAAGGAACGCGTTTACGGAGCCGAAATCATAAAACCCTGATTTTCCCCGGAGAACTCATAAATTTTGGCCAGCCCTAGAAATGGGTCTTAGAGTTGGATTTTCAATGATTTGATGGTTCCATTGAGTTCAGGGGTGAAAATTAGGTGGGGTTACAGTTAGTCACTTTTTCAGAAAAGGCCGAAAAAGCATAATTACGAAAACGCCCCTAAAACCCTTAAAGTGGGGCTGCCAAGGGTAAATTTGTAATTTTACATTGAATTTGATAATTCCGAGTCCGGAAATGGATTCCTTGCGCGGAAATATGTTAGGATAGCCCAAATTAGAATTTTGGGAAAAGTGCAACCGGACCGGGTACGGCGGGCCCGGGCCGGGTCCCCGGGGGCATTTTTGTAAATTTTCATTATAGACTCATATAACCTCAAGAAACACTATGGAAGTGTCTAAATGGTGAATTTGGAATTGTAGGATTCGATATTTGCCCTGTTCGTGAACGACCCGTGCCAGAGCACGTTCGGAAAGAACCAGGTAGTGACTCCTCTCTTATACTTTGTGTGAAACATTGTATGTATGTTTGTCTTGCATTGAGAATACGTTGTGACATTGTGATGCTTTGTGATCGCAGCGAAAGCTGACGCCTAGTGAATACTTTGTGAATACATTGAGATCGCAGCGAAAGCTGACGCTTAGAGTTTACAGCCATGAGTGCTGTTGTTTGTGGCGAAAGCCATGATACATTGTGATGCTGCTTAACATGATCATATATGCTATGTGTTTATACACTGTATGAGTGGTTTGTTACTACAGAGATTCTTTTGAATCTCATTCTTTCCATTAACTAACATTTCAGACAGGGCAAGTGGCTCCAAGGAGAAGCGAACCACCAGGACCGGCTAGGATCTTGTAGAGTGTGTTGTTAGGCTGTTGGTTAACTATTTTGGACTTGGGATTACTGTTTATTTTTGGAGATGTAAATATTACTGTTGATTTTGGTTATGTAATCCCTTAGTGGAGACTTTTAAACCCTCAGATTATATATGTATAGAACCCGGTAGTTGTCAGGGATTTGGTTATACACTCTGATGTGAGTGAATGTAAATTAACTGCACAGGTAATTATATTCGAATTTTGAAATTGAGACCAGGATAGAGAAGAGTTTTTGAAAGTTTTTGGTGAAAACCCTACTATAGTGTAGGAACTTGAAATGAGTTTAAGCTATCCGACGGTCTCTAAACCAATTTAATTATGTGATATCGAATTATAATTACGTGGTTAAAGGTAGGGGGTTACATTTTGGTATCAGAGCTGTAGTTCCTGGCAAGGGTAGAGGTAGCTAGGATAGATCCCTTAGATAGTAGTAGGGATATCTGTGAATGATTGTTGTGTATGCACATGTATGTTTTATTGACATGGATATATATATGAGTTTTGTGACTATATGTGCATACTATCTCTGCTAAATTAATGGGGCAAGTTGTTTGTAGAATGAAGAAAACTAGAGGACGCCCCAATATTCCGCGTGTAGACCCAGAGGTGGAGGTCGTCAATGATAATCCACCAGATCCTATGCAAGAGCTGATGGGTCTAATCCGGGATCAAAGAGATATGATAACTGAGCTGAGAGAAGAGCTCAGAGCAGAGAAAGCGAAGAACAAGGAAGGTCCAGTTCAGTCTACTCCGGAGGAAACTCAAGAAGAAACTCAACATGAGGACACTGCTGAAGGGTCAGCACGACCGTTGGAGTCCCCACCTCACACTATTCCAAATCAAGAGTCTTATGGAGTACCTGTAAGAGAGGGTAAGGATCTTCAGTTTTGGGTTACCAGATTTTGCAAACATCTGCCTCCAGTGTTCAAAGGGAGGTTTGATCCACAAGTGGCGGAAGATTGGTTAAACCGTCTCGAGAAGATATTTGAAGTCCTTGGATGTCCGGATGAGGTGAAGCCACGCTTGGCAGTCTACAAGCTCGAGGGTGATGCGTGTAACCCCATGCCGTAATTAATATTCGAATTACGCAATAAAGTGAAATAGAGACCAATAAGAACAAAATTTAATATTATAAACCCATCTACCAGACGGGCTTTTCACAAACACCTTTCGAAATCATTTATAAACTTGGTCTCAGAATCACATTTCCGAATACAATTACTACGCGGAATATTACATTCATAACAAATCAGAGTACACAACAATAATCCCGGCAATTCCGGATTCCATTTATTAATCAAGCCTTACAGGGCATAATCGCCCATACAAGCCCTCATATGGGGATTACACAAATCTTCTCAAATACATAGCAAATCCTCATCCACATACTTATATACACATCCAAATCTATATACTCCCATCTGGGATGATAACCAACTACCAGAATGACAACCCGAAGGAAGTCCTCATCGCCCTTAGCTGCATGCTCCATCCTTGATCCACTACCCTGTCTGAAAGGTTAGCAGGGGAGGGTGAGATTCGAGAGAATCTCAGTAGGATAACAATATCAATATGCATGTACGATAAATGTTTAATGCATGACATGCTTGCATCACACAACTCATGATAACACAATGACAATTTGCCAGCTCAATGCTTCGAACAATATACCTATGGCCATAGCATAAATTGAAACATAGCTTCAAATTACACATAATTATGCAAAGCTAAGACATGCACCAACACACTAACACATATATCAAATACAAGCAGAAGAGATATGTTTCCTACATTTTTCTTTCCACGTAAGCTCCAGCACAACTGCTCACGATCAGAACGAATACCAAACCACGTTCAGGGCGAACATCAACCCTATAATCAAAGCAAGGACATAGGGTTATTCTCTATTCCAAATCCTTAATTTCATATCCCTTAAGGTTGGTTACCATTCACACCCTTTAGGTGGCTAAAATAAGCTCAACGAAAGCCTAAAGGATTGGGACGTACTAGGTTGGAAATCACCTTTCAAAATCAAAAATTGCTGAAAATTAGGTTCTGGCTGCAGCCAAGAATGGCTAAAAACGTCACAGAAACATTTTGGCTGCAGCCAAGAATTTCTGGCTGCGGCCAAGACACACACAGAAAGTTTTGCGCTGGAGCCAGAATTTTCTGCTGCAGCCAAGGCAACTTTGAAAATTCATAACTAATTCCACAAAAATCGAAATGAGGTGATCCCAAAGCCAAATGAAATATTTTTAAGTCCTCTTCATAGGAAAAATATGGCTCATTACTGGAAATCACCACACAAATCCAGATTTACACAAAATTGCCTTGCTGTTCCAGATTTGCACCCAGTTTCGACATCAAACTTTGGGCAAATATAAATCTCAGTTAAAAAAATGAAATGACACAATTTATATGTCCATTTTGAAGCTTAAGATGTGAAATTCAAGACTGGAAAGTTTCAGAATTGTTAGAGACCATTTGGTCATTCAAAACGCTCACACAAACTGACTGCCCAGACAAAATTCTCACTGGACAGAATTTCCAGTTTTTCAACCATTGTGTCCAATCCAATTCAAACCAATTCCAATGATTAAATACCACAACATGACACCATTTTCAACATAAAACACAACCCAATTCATCCAATCCAAAATCACCAGAAAATCAGGGCAAAATTCGAAATTCACTAAACTCATCCACAATTCACAAAACTTAGATCAAAGGGCTTCAAATACTCACCTCTTCCTCTTTCCCAAACCAATTCTTTGATTCTTCATCTTTCCAATTTTCCTCAAGCCATCAAACACCTCCTTTCAAGAATCTAAAACCATAGAGATGAAGCTCTCATCACTATGAACAACTTTAAAGAAGAGGTTTTGAGCAATAGGAGTCATCTACAAGGTTAAAATGGCTTACCTTCACATTGATTCTCCTTCCTCTTTCCTCTTCTATGGCTTGGACGTTTTTGAGCTTAAGAAGAGAGAGAAAAGATGATGAGATATCAGATTTTTAGTCCCTCCTAGCCATATAACCGACTTTGAAAAAGGGAGAGGGAAGAGGAAATGAATTTGACATTTTGACCACATCCTATGGTTCACATTGTGACACTTGTCACAATCTTGCCACACCTCTCATGAATTCACATGAGCACACTCACATGGAATTCTACCCTTTGATCTCTTGCACAATTCAACCCTAACCATTGATCTTGAAGTTACCAATGAGTTTCTTCTTCGGTAACTAACCAATTGGTCGGTAACTTTACCGTTTTGCCCCTATTTCTGGCAATTCCCTTGGAATCACCATCAAACACTTCACATCTTTTCATTTAGCCACAATATGCGCCTTCCCTCTATTTTAAGTCAATTTAGATGTTAATCCATAAATGAACTTAAATACAGGGTTTCGGCGTTGCTTACAACACATACGAATCACATTGGGTTCCAAATCACACCATAATCTCCAAAAGGGTCCATTTATCACTAATGACATCTACTTTTAGAGTCATTAACCCTTAATCACAATTTGGAATCTTGCTAAACCATGGCTTAGCAGTCCACTAATCTCAGGCTTATTCTCTAGCCTCGAATCTCAAAATTCGGGGTATTACAATGCGGACCGTTGGTGGAGAAATATCTCTCTCACACTGCGCAGCAGAAATGTGCCATTGACTTGGGAATTGTTCCAGCAAGAATTCAATGAGAAATACTTTCCCAAATCAGTACGGCTCGAGAAGGAGACAGAATTCCTTAACATTAGACAAGGGGACACTGAGAGCTTTGATGATTATTTGTCCCGTTTTATCCGTTTGTCCCGATATTCCTCCTATCTTCGATACAAGGATGACGAATAATGGAGTTCAGATATGCTCATTCGTGGCCTGAGGTGAGAGTTGAGGAAACGGTTGGTCACTCACCAGTTCACCAAGTTCAACAAAGTGGTGGAACAATACAGGATTACAGAGAACAACTTAAGAGAAGTATATCCTACTAAAGCTACTGGGCACCGCAGTGAACCCAGTAAGGGTGGTACTTCACAGAAGCGAAAGGGACAGGGACCTTCATCTGGGAGTGGTAAAAAGCCCTACCAGTCTAGGAGCCGTGATCAGCAGAGAACTCCTTTTACACCTTGGATCTGTCCTCGTTGTAATCAGTCACATCATGGTAAGACTTGTGAGGGTCGAATAATATGCTTTAATTGTAAACGTGTGGGGCATACTGCTGTCGAATGCAAAGAGCCACGACCAGACCAGAGGCCGAAAACTCAGGGCCGAGTATTCGCTATGACCCACGAGGAGGCCCATAAATCTCCTAAGTTGATATAAGGTAAAATTCTTCTTAGTGGCTATTTATTGCAAGTTCTGTTTGACTCGGGTGCAAGTCACTCCTTCATTGCCTATGATTGCGTGAAGCGCCTGGGATTGCATGTGCATAAATTACCATTTGATCTGATAGTGTCAACTCCGATGGGTGTTAAGGCCTTGACTACAGAAGCTTGTCTAAATTGTGTCATAACTGTAGAACGGCACCAATCTACTGTGGATTTGATTTGTCTGCCGCTTTACCAATTGGAAGTCATTTTGGGTTTTGATTGGTTAACAGCGAATAATGTGATACTTGATTATGGGAACAGGAGGATAGTATATCCTGCTTCTCAGAGGGTCGAAGTTGTAAATGGTAGTATGAATTTCCTTTCTACGGCTAAAGCTGAAAAATATCTTGAAAAGGGTTGCCAGGGGTATATGGTATTCTTCTCTGTGCAAGGGGAGATTAGTGAACCTGTGAGTAGTATACCCGTGGTAAATGAATTCCCTGAGGTATTTCCGGATGATCTTAGTGGATTACCTCCAGAAAGGGAAGTTCAATTTCCCATTGACATTGTGCCTGGAGCTGGTTCTATATCTAAGGCCCCATACCGTATGGCCCCAAATGAAATGGCGGAGTTAAAGAAATAAATAGAAGACTTGCTTGAAAAAGGGTTTATTAGACCCAGTGTGTCGCCTTGGGGAGCTCCAGTGTTGTTTGTAAAGAAGAAAGATGGAAGCCTTCGGTTGTGTATCGATTATAGAGAATTGAACAAGGTTACTATTAAGAACAAGTACCCTCTTCCCCGAATCGATGACCTTTTAGATCAACTATCCGGTTCGTGTGTATTTTCGAAGATTGATCTAAGGTCAGGGTATCATCAACTACGAGTGAAAGCAGAAGATGTTCCGAAGACTGCTTTTCGGACCAGGTACGGTCACTATGAGTTCTTGGTGATGCCATTTGGGCTAACCAATGCGCCTGCGGTTTTCATGGATTACATGAACCGTATCTTTCGACAATATTTGGATCAGTTTGTTGTTGTGTTTATCGATGACATTCTGATATATTCCAAGAGTATGGAGGAGCATGAGCATCATTTGAGAGTTGTATTGACTACATTGCGTGAGAAACAACTATATGCTAAATTGAGCAAGTGCGAGTTCTGGCTATCAGAAGTGAAATTCTTAGGATATGTTATCTCGCAAGAAGGGGTCTCTGTGGATCCCAGTAAAGTAGAAGCAGTACTGGACTGGAAGAGACCAGAATCTGTGGCGGAAGTACGCAGTTTTCTGGGTCTTGCTGGTTATTATCGGAGATTCATCCAGAATTTCTCCCGTATGGCATTGCCGATGACCAAGCTCACGAGAAAGGATCAGCCGTTTGTGTGGGATGAGAAATGTGAAAACTGTTTTGTGGAGCTGAAGGAGAGGTTGACTACGGCACCTGTGTTGATTTTACCCGATCCCAGTTTGACATATGTTGTGTATTCTGATGCCAGTGGGCAAGGATTAGGGTGTGTCCTTATGCAGCAGGGACGTGTGGTGGCCTACGCCTCTCGACAGCTCAGACCTCATGAATTGAACTATCCCACTCATGATCTGGAGCTTGCGGCCATTGTATTTGCTTTGAAGATTTGGCGTCATTACCTGTATGGTGTGACTGTGGAATTGTACTGCGACCATAAGAGTCTCAAATATCTGTATGATCAAAAAGAACTGAATATGAGACAGCACCGCTGGATGGAATTGCTTAAGGACTACGACCTGGAAATAAAATATCATCCGGGTAAGGCAAATGTAGTCGCTGATGCTCTTAGCCGAAAGACTGTGCTCGTTGCAGCTATGATGATACAAGAAAGGAAATTGATTGAAGATTTCCGTGATTTAAATTTGACAAACCAGATCATCTGTGCCAATTACACTGTTTCTCAAGAGGAGAGTGATCTAAGGGCGGAAATTGAAGAAGCTCAGAGTCAAGATGACTGGATACAGCGCAATCTGACTCGAATCGAACAGGGAGAAGTTTCAGGCTACGACATATCGCCTCGTGGATTGGTTCGTTACCAGAAAAGAGTCTGCGTTCCACTTAAGGCAGAGTTGAGGCAGAAGATTCTGGATGAGGCACACAACAGCCGATATACTCTTCATCCTGGTATGACCAAGATGTATCAGAATCTGAAATCGGTGTATTGGTGGCCGGGTTTGAAGAGTGACGTGACCAAATATGTTGCAAGGTGTCTCACTTGTCAGAAAGTGAAAATCGAGCACCAGAGACCGCCTGGTTTACTTCAGAGTCCTGAGATTCCAGAATGGAAATGGGAAAGCGTGACCATAGATTTGGTTATGGGATTACCCAGGATCAGAAACTATGATGCGATCTGGGTAATTATGGATCGGTTAATGAAGTCAGCCCACTTCATACCAATCAATGTTGGTTATTCTCCTAATAAACTAGCGGAGATTTATATCCGAGAGATTGTCAAACTTCATGGTGTTCCGAAAAACATCATTTCTGATCGAGATCCATGATTTACTTCGAAGTTTTGGAAAGCATTGCATGAAGCCTTAGGTACTCAACTGAGATTCAGTATGGCTTATCATCCTCAAACGGATGGACAATCTGAGAGAACAATTCAGACGCTGGAAGATATGTTGCGAGCTTGTGTTCTCGACTTTAAAGGAAGTTGGGATCGTTTCCTTCCACTGGCTGAGTTCGCTTACAACAATAGCTATCATGCGAGCATCCAAATGGCTCCGTATGAAGCGTTGTATGGAAGACGGTGTCAATCACCTTTATGCTGGAATGAGTTATCCGAAAGGAAGCTTTATGGGCCAGATTTGGTTGATCAAACCTCAGCACAGATTCGGATCATTTGTAAGAGGCTCCTTGCAGCGCAGAGTCGACAGAAAAGTTACGCTGACAAGAGGAGAAGGCCTCTAGAATTTGAGGTTGGTGATCACATATTTCTGAGAGTATCACCAGTCACTGGCATCGGGAGAGCTATCAAGCGAAAGAAGCTGAGCCCAAGGTATATAGGTCCTTTTGAAATCCTTGAGAGGATTGGGCCTGTTGCTTATCGAGTAGCCCTACCCCCAAACTTGAGCAGACTCCAAAATGTGTTTCACGTTTCCCAACTGAAGAAGTATCAACCGGATCCATCTCATATTGTTGAATATGAAGAAGTTGAGTTACAAGACAACTTCACATATGCGATAGAGCCAGAACAGATCATTGATAGAGAAGAACGATGGCTCAGACACCGAAGCATTCCATTTGTGAAGGTGATCTGGAAGGGAATGACTCAGAGGGAAGCAACTTGGGAAGCAGAAGCAGATATGCGAAGATGTTATCCAGAGTTTATGGCTCAAGTTGTGCGACAAATTTCGAGGACGAAATTTATTTTACGGGTGGAGAAATGTAATATCTCAAAAAGTGATTAAGGGCTAATGATTTCAAAAGTAGATGTAATTATTGTTGAATAAACACTTTTGGAGAATGTGTGATGAGAATTTGGATATTTTAATGATTCCAATGGCTTCCTTGTGAAAATTCGTGTGGGGAGAGTGTTTATTGTGAAATTGGAACCATTGGGAACAATTGTGCAAAAGTTGAAAACTCTGTCCATTTATTCTCTGTACAGGGCAGCCGATTTGTGTGGACGTTTTAAATAGGCAAATGGTGTCTAAAAATTATGAAACTTTCCAATCTTAAAGTTCACATCCCAAGCTTCAACATGGACATATAATTTGTACCATTTCGTTTTGGGAACTTGGAGATATGTCTGTCCAAAGTTTGGGATCAAAACTGGACTCTGTTTTGGAGCAGTGTTGAGTTTTGTGTAATTCTGTATTTGTGTGGTGATTTATAATAATGGTCCATATTTTTCCTATGAAGAGAACTTAAATACCTTTTATTAGGCTTTGGAATCACTCCAATTCGATTTTTCTAGAATTAGTTATGATTTATCAAAGTTCGGTCAGAAAATCTGCCAACAAATCCGAAAATGGGAAAATAAGGAATTATGACATCAACTCATTAAAAGATGATGTCAGCATGGATTATTAATCAAATTGCTCATCTTCTTCAGCCATTTCATGCCATTTTCAGCTGAAGCAAGAGGAAAAAAACGTGAGAGAGTGCTTGGAGAAAAATAGAGAGAAGGAAGGAGAAATCTCACAAGGTAGGTCGATTTCTTCAATGAATTCGTACCTAATGTGTATAATCCTCCTCCTAAGCTATTCCTCTATGTGAATTAAGGTTTTAAAGCAAGGAATTTCATTGTTCAAATAGGCTAGGGTTCAGCCATATTTGGGAAAAGCTTGTGGGAGCTTGAGGTAACTTCCAAACTTCGTATATTGCTTATTCTGGCTGCCATGGGCAATTTAATCGGTGAAATTTTGCCGGATTGCCATTGGTTTTAAAGTTTGGAAATGATGTGGCCTAGGAGTTATGCTGCCCAAATTGGGTCTTAATGTTAGTTGTAACCTAATGTAATGGTTAATAAAGTGGTTAGGAGTAGAAAGGAACGCGTTTACGGAGCCGAAATCATAAAACCCTGATTTTCCCCGGAGAACTCATAAATTTTGGCCAGCCCTAGAAATGGGTCTTAGAGTTGGATTTTCAATGATTTGATGGTTCCATTGAGTTCAGGGGCGAAAATTAGGTGGGGTTACAGTTAGTCACTTTTTCAGAAAAGGCCGAAAAAGCATAATTACGAAAACGCCCCTAAAACCCTTAAAGTGGGGCTGCCAAGGGTAAATTTGTAATTTTACATTGAATTTGATAATTCCGAGTCCGGAAATGGATTCCTTGCGCGGAAATATGTTAGGATAGCCCAAATTAGAATTTTGGGAAAAGTGCAACCGGACCGGGTACGGCGGGCCCGGGCCGGGTCCCCGGGGGCATTTTTGTAAATTTTCATTATAGACTCATATAACCTCAAGAAACACTATGGAAGTGTCTAAATGGTGAATTTGGAATTGTAGGATTCGATATTTGCCCTGTTCGTGAACGACCCGTGCTAGAGCACGTTCGGAAAGAACCAGGTAGTGACTCCTCTCTTATACTTTGTGTGAAACATTGTATGTATGTTTGTCTTGCATTGAGAATACATTGTGACATTGTGACATTGTGATGCTTTGTGATCGCAGCGAAAGCTGACGCCTAGTGAATACTTTGTGAATACATTGAGATCGCAGCGAAAGCTGACGCTTAGAGTTTACAGCCATGAGTGCTGTTGTTTGTGGCAAAAGCCATGATACATTGTGATGCTGCTTAACATGATCATATATGCTATGTGTTTATACACTGTATGAGTGGTTTGTTACTACAAAGATTCTTTTGAATCTCATTCTTTCCATTGACTAACATTTCAGACAGGGCAAGTGGCTCCAAGGAGAAGCGAACCACCAGGACCGGCTAGGATCTTGTAGAGTGTGTTGTTAGGCTGTTGGTTAACTATTTTGGACTTGGGATTACTGTTTATTTTTGGAGATGTAAATATTACTGTTGATTTTGGTTATGTAATCCCTTAGTGGAGACTTTTAAACCCTCAGATTATATATGTATAGAACCCGGGAGTTGTCGGGGATTTGGTTATACACTCTGATGTGTGTGAATGTAAATTAACTGCACAGGTAATTATATTCGAATTTTGAAATTGAGACCAGGATAGAGAAGAGTTTTTGAAAGTTTTTGGTGAAAACCCTACTATAGTGTAGGAACTTGAAATGAGTTTAAGCTATCCGACGGTTTCTAAACCAATTTAATTATGTGATATCGAATTATAATTACGTGGTTAAAGGCAGGGGGTTACAGGAATCATATGGAGTCCCAGCTAGGGAGGAAAGAGATCTTCAGTTTTGGGTCTCTAGATTCTGTAAGCACCTACCTCCGGCATTCAAAGGGAAATTTGATCCCCAGGCGGCTGAAGATTGGCTAAACTATCTTGAGAAGATTTTTGAGATTCTTGAATGTCCCTCTGAAGTGAAAGCTCGATTAGCGGTGTACAAACTTGAGGGAGATGCAGACCGTTGGTGGAAGAATATTGCTTTGTCTTTGCGGAGCAAGAACATACCATTGACCTGGGATGTGTTCCAGCAACATTTCAATGAGAAATACTTTCCCAAGTCAGTGAGGCTTGAGAAGGAGACCGAGTTCTTGAACATCAAGCAAGGGGACATGGATTCGTTTGATGGGTACCTATCCCTTTTCGTCCGTTTATCTCAATATTCATCCTATTTCCTGAAGATAGATGACGAAGAGTTGAGCTCGGACTTGCTCATACGGGGTTTGAGGCGTGACATGAGGAAGAGAATAGCCACTCATCAGTTTTCTGAGTTCAACAAGGTAGTTGAGGAATGTCAGACTATGGAGAGCAATCTGAAAGAGTTGTATCCAGCTAAGACTGCTAGTGGTAATAGTGAGCCCTGTAAGGGCAATGATTCTCAGAAATGGAAGGGCTCGGGACTATCCTCTTCATTCAGAGGTGGTAGTAAGAAGCCTTATCAGTCTGGGAGCCGTGATCAGCATAGAGCTCCTTTTGCATGGACATGTCCACGGTGTAATAGGCCCCATCATGTCAAGACTTGCGATGGTTGGGTGATTTGTTTCAAATGTAAGCAAGTAGGGCATACATCCGTTGAG
The DNA here is from genome assembly GCA_963210345.1 of Inga oerstediana. Classification (NCBI taxonomy): domain Eukaryota; kingdom Viridiplantae; phylum Streptophyta; class Magnoliopsida; order Fabales; family Fabaceae; genus Inga; species Inga oerstediana. The sequence goes on along the minus strand of OY723401.1, from coordinate 60,176,258 downwards.
TATGGACAGCCACGACCAGAGTAGAGACCGAGGACTCAGGGCCGAGTATTTGCTATGACTCACTAGGAAGCCCGAAAATCCCCAGAGCTAATACAAGTTATAATTCTTCTTAATAGATATGTATTACAAGCTTTGTTTGAATCGGGTACAAGTCACTCCTTTATTGCATATGATTGTGTGAAGCGCCTGGGTATGAATGTGTATAAGTTACCATTCAATTTGATTGTGTCGACACCGATGGGTGTGAAAGCTGTAACTACAGAAGCCTGTTTAAATTGTGTTGTAACTGTTAAGGGTCATGAATCTATGGTAGATTTGATTTGTTTACCACTCTGCCAGTTAGAAGTCATTTTGGGTTTTGATTGGTTGAGAGCGAATAATGTGTTATTAGATTATGGGAACAAAAGGATAGTGTATCCTGTTTCTCATAGCATTGAGGACAAGAATGTCGAACTAAATTTCCTTTCAACAGCTAAGGCTGAGAAATATTTGCAAAAGGGTTGTCAAGGGTATATGGTTTTCTTTTCTGTACAAGGAGAAACCAGTGAGTCTTTGAGTAGTATACCCGTAGTGAATGAATTCCTTGAGGTATTTTCGGATGACTTAAGTGGATTACCTCCTGAGAGGGAAGTTCAGTTTCCGATTGAAATTGTGCCTGGAGCGGGTTCTACATCCAAAGCCTTCTATATCCAAAGCCCCATATCGTATGGCCTTAAATGAGATGGCAGAATTGAAGAAGCAGATTGAAGATTTCCTTGAGAAAGGGTTTATTAGACCCAGTGTATCACCTTGGGGAGCTCCAGTTTTGTTCATGAAAAAGAAAGATGGGAGTCTTCGTTTGTGTATTGACTATAGAGAGTTGAATAAGACTACCGTCAAGAACAAGTACCCTCTCCCTAGAATTGATGACCTATTAGATCGACTCACTCGAGTGCTGCATATGTTTTTCCTTTCGGCGTAGTGTTTTGCCTGGGTTCTCATCATGAGGGCTTGAGTACACTTCCTTCACCACGAGTGATGTTGGTGATCACTCGAGTGAGCATGAGATTGCTCGAGTGATGGCGTGGGTTCAAGAGTTAGGGTTACTCTCGGGTTGTCACTTGCTGGTTGATGTCCAAGAGTGTGTTCCGACACTCGCAAGTGAAACAATCTCACCCGAACACTGGGGGTATGCTAGAGTGAGCTTGTCCCTCTGATATTGTATATGCTCTCGAGTTGTCACTCTTTGTGTTGCACTTTCATGAACTCAAGTGGAGTTAGAGTCATCACCAGAGTGCAAAGAATTCTGCTCGAGTGATGTGAGCACTTTTTGGCCGAAGTAACTGCTCACTGTCAAACACTCGCAAGTGAGAGCCGTTCTCACTCGAGCATGAGTCTTCCACCACTTGAGTGAGATCATCTTCACTTGAGTGAGCCAGCCAAAAATCACTGTTTGGGTTTCAAAAAAGGGTCTTCAAGGTAGTTTCTCTTAACCCTTTAGGCATATGTTTAGGCCTCTATTAGCTACCTAAAGAGTCCTAAATGATAACCAACTTAGAGTATTATGGAATAAGTATTTGGAAAAGAGATTAATCATTTGTCCCTAAATTGGTATAAGATTTGACATTTGTCAGACGCGTGAGCCCACTGTGCCAAGAACGTCAGGAAAGATTCAGGTAGTGACTCCTCTCTTATACTTTGAGTAAATGTATTGTATGTTTGCCTATCATGCATTGTATACTGCTGCTGCTTTGTGATGCATTGAAATATATTGTGGAGCATTATGCCTTATGGAGCTTTGTGCATTGAGATACCTTGTGCTTTATGATGCTGCTGTATAGTGATTACCGCATGAGCGAGCATAGTGTTTGCAACGAAACCTGTCATTGTGATTACTGTGAAAGCGGGCATAGTGCATTATGATGCAGCTGTGAGTGCTGTCGTCTGTGGCGGAGCCATGGATCATTTTGTTACTGATGATGCTAGTGAACATGATACATTACATGCCTTGTGTTTATATATTGTATGAGTGACTTGTTACTACTGGGATTCTTTAGAATCTCACTCTTTCCAAATGACTAACATTTTCAGACAGGGCAAGTGGCTCGAAGGGGAAGCGGCCAACCAGGAGTAGTTAGGGGTAGTAGGGACATATTGCATTTTGGATGTTGGTTGTCTAGTTGGTTTTTGGGATTACTGATGTATATTAGATGTATATAACAATTTTGAATATGTAATCCCCATTTTGGGAAACCTTTAAACCTATTCTATATATACAAGTAACCAGGGGTTGCCGGGATTTTGGTTACGCACTCTGATATTTATTATGTGATATAACTGCAGAGGTAATTGTATTCGAAAGTGAATGTGAGACCAGATGAATTCTGTTTTAAATGTTTTGTTTGGAGACTCCATCTCTTGGAGATGAGTGATTATAAATGTGATTTTTGTCTTATTGGTCTCTATTTCACTTAAATTTCATAATCCGGATATAATTATCGTGAGGGGCTACAACAGTTCAACTATCTTAATGAGAACAAGAAAAGGAGAATCTCTCAAGTATCAAACAAAAGACTCTTGAAGTCTATATTGTTTAAGAGAGCTCTGCTGAGACCTATGGGAAGACATATGAAGAATTAATGTAACAGAAAAAAGGCAATGGGTAAGCAAAACTAATCCTCCAAGTATCTAAGGCAAAGGTACATAATTATAAAACCTCTTATGCTTTTGTTTGTAATATTTATTGAGGTTTTATATTTTGAACTTTAGGAGTGAGCATTGCAAACTACTTTGAAATTATATTTCACATCCCTTGAAAAGCCACTTAATAGATTTACTTATAAAAGGATTGCAATGCTCAACAGGTTACTTCTTTATGCATACTTAATGATTTAAAATAAAAAGAGGGGAGAAAATATTTCTTTTATGCAAAACGACATGTTTAATTCATTATACTCAATTGGCCTCAAATTGATTATATTCTTAGAGCATGTGAATTTATCTTGATTCCTACAAGCTAACATGGAATGGATCCAAGTAAAGTTGGATACTATGAAGAAAAATATTTATACAGTTATGTAGGATAAGAAAAAGTTTCTCAAGACCATGGCTACATGAAAATAAATTCATATCTTGATGATGCTGAAGTGTGGAGTTTTAATTTACCATAAAAAGAAAGAGGCAATTGTTTTCCCCAATGTATTTGGCCATTTTCGGTCAAAAAGAGAGTTGAAGAGGGGAAAAACAATAAATTAAAAATAAATATCCCATTTGGAGCAATTTTTGGTACATGGTCAAAATAAAAAAAAGAAGAAGTGATGATGAGAAAGTTAAATATTTCAACTCTAATTAAATTTATGTGGAAGAGGATAAATGTGATAATTGAAGATATCTTAGTACTCCCTCCCAACATTCATTTTTGACCAAGTAAAATGGCCAAGGAAAAAATGATGATAATTAAAACAAATGAGCATGTGTTTATTAGGCATTAAAATATAATAAAGAAGGGAGGTGGGTGAAGATATTAAAAGAGAGTTGTTTTATCTCTTTCTCTTAGCATATTTTGGTCATATTGAGAGCAAAGAGAGCGAGAGAGAAGTTGAAGAAGAGGCATAGAGAACCAAGAAGACAAGAGACCTCAAGAACTTAAAATCTTAGGTAAGAGATTGAAATCTTGGAGTTTATGTCATCTAGTTCTTGTAATACCTCTTCTAACCTATATATCTTCATGAATATGGCTTGTAGCGAGCAAAATCAAGAAATTAGAGAGAGAGGCAGCCATGGTTTTAGAGTGAGAAGGAAGAGAAAATCAAGGTGAGCATAGAAACCTATCTTATCTTGATGAATATAGCTTGTTGTTAGTTATTTGGTGATTTGGTGAGTTGATTTTGCCTTGTTTTACAATTTGAGATGATGAAACCCTAAAGATTTATGCTGCCCAATTTTCCATTGATCATGTCTAATAGGTGTTTAAGTGGTGAAATAAGTGATTAGAAGTGAAAAGAAGAGTATTAGATTGTTGGAATCAAGAAAACAAATTTTTCCCAATTTCTTTATGACTTCGGCCAGACTTGTTTCAAGGGGTTAGGGCTGGAACTTTGTGTTTTTGATGATTCCATTGTGTTTCGAATGGAAAATTGTACAGATATATGTTAAGTGTGAAGTGTAAAAAAAGCATTAGAATGTGAAATGTCAAAAATGTCCGTAAAACCCTAAGTTTGGGCTGTAGGGGCATTTTCATCATTTGGGACAGAATTTTCTCAATCTGAGGTCAAAAATAGATTCTACATGTGAAATTGTGTAGGATTAGCCCCCGGCCATAATTTTTGGAAAAGCACAGTTGGACCGGGTGTAAAGGAACTTAGACTGGGTCTCTAGGGGTATTTTGGTCATTTCCCAGTTTTAAGCTAAGATAACCAACAAAATGTGCTTAGAATAATACATGAATGAGTAATAACTCATTTCTTGTAAATTCGGAATTTTAGGACTAGATAGTCGTGCCCAAGCCGGATCAAATTAAGGACCCGTTTGTGTCTCAAAAAGGGATTTAAGGTAGTAACTCTATCTTTTATAAACTAAGTAAATGTTTATATGCTTTGTGTATGCCATCTTCTGTAATATGAACACTGTATTGCTGAATAGGGCATTGTGCACGGAGACACATTTAGCTAGTTGTGAGCAAGCACCCAATCGAGGTTTACGGATTAGTAGGGGAGTTGCCTTGACTCATGTGCTCATGTCGTATTGCTTGTGGTATTATTATATTACATTACATGGTGTATAGCATATTTATCTGTCGCATTTTATATGACTAATTGCATGTTACTGATAAGATTCGTTTGAATCTCACCCTTTTTTCAAATTTAAAACTATTCCAGTAGAAGGTAGTGGCTTGAAGAGCAAAAGCGTCACTATTGGCGATTGAGGGTCCCAGTGAAGATCAGGAGCATACATTGGTTATCCAAATATTGGTTAATTTTTTTGAGGATGTTGAAAATATTTTTCAAACCCCGTAAGGAAACTCATGTATTGTAAACAAGTACTCTTTATCACTATATTTATGCTATTTCTGTATGCCTATGGAACTGTGCCATTATCACTCTGGCAAATATCAAAATCTTAAGGAGTTTGACAAATTCACCCCCTTATTTTCTTTACGAATAATTTCCTATCAAATCAAAATCCACTATCCCTTCTCATATCAATACTTAAGAGATAATATCATAATGGGTTATCACATGTCATTATCAATATATAATTTTCAACACAATTTTTCCAATCTCATAAATCAATATCAATTTATATATATAATATCACACTACCATTTCTCTATGAAAATAAGTCCTACAAGACAATTTCATCAACAATATAGTTTTGTAGTCCATGTCACAAACCAATAACAAATTTATAGTTATATATAGTTAAAAATCACTCACAAACAACATACAAGCATGCACAACAAGAGAACAGTGGTTACCCCTCGCAAAAGCAAAGTATTACCATAATACTCCTAATTCAAAAGCTCAATCACAAGCCATAATCAATCTACAACAATCAGTTTACTACACATTAACAACTCTTTAGGCTATTAGGATAATTAACATAATTAACTCAATTCTATAAATTTAAAGTTTTGAATTAATTACTCAAAAATTTCAATTTCACAATAAAATCCCAACTATTTATTTGAACATAAATTGAAATATTTTTCTTAACCCACACAACTCATTTAAGTTATTGATTATCATCAATTTCATTCAATTGTACAAAATCCCCAATTTAAAGTTTAGGCTTTTAAGTATATAATTGTCAAATTATAAATCTTCACTTTATTCAATATTCTAAACCGATTAAAACTTTAAGAATACCTACAATAATCCAAATAAATCATTTAACCCAAATCTAATTGGTAAGAATATCATATATGAAATAAATCTTAAACTTTTGAAATAGAAAAATAATTTTAAATCTTCACAGCTGCTAAATGACAAAACTAAACCAATTGAAATTAACTATTAATCATCTTTTACATTATTATAGTCATATAGTAACAAAGCTCAAAACTTGCCTAAAATCCTAACCCTAAAATATTCTCTAATTAGTAGAAAAATGGAAAAATCCCTATAAAATACCTTTGAAATAGGGAAATCCCTAATTAGTACTCTGAAATCAAAAAAATCTGGATCAGTCGCGCGTTAGTATGGATGAACAATGCGAGCGACGCCAAAAGACGATTTTACCCTTCAGCTCTCATTCTGAAAATGGGAATTATGACATAAGCATAAGACATGTGATAAAATCATTTCCTTCTTCTTCCTCTAGCCAAAACCGACGTGAAATTCAGAAAGGAAGAGAATGAATGAGTTAAGAAATTCTAGAGAGAGAAAGAGAAGAAAACTCATAAGGTAGGTCGATTTCTTCAGTGAATTCGTACCAATACGTATAACCTTATTTCTAAGCTTCTCTGTCATGTATTTCAAGGTATTGGAGGCTCAATTTCTCATGTTTGGAAGAGCTAGGATTTTGGCCTTATAGGGAAAAGCCAGACAGAGCTTGAGGTAACTTCCAAACCTTCGTATATTGACTGTTCTAGCTGATGTGGACAATTTAATCAGTGAAGTTATGTCAGATTGTCTTTATTTGTAAAATTTGGAAATGTATAGGCTTTGGGGTTATGCTGCCAAAATTTGGCCTAAATGAAAGTTGTAACCTAATTAAATAGTTGATAAAGTAGTTACGAGTATAAAGGAACACATCTACGGAGTCGAAATTGAAAAACCCCAATTTTTCCCGGAGTTTCTCAGATTTTAGCTAGTACTAGAAAATAGGGCTAGGTTTGGATTTTTGATGATCCGATGATTCCATTGAGTTTAGGAGAGAAAATTTGCTGGGGTTACAATTGGTCACTTTTTTGGAAATTCGGGGCTGACAAGGGCAGTTTTATCTTTTGGCAATGAATTTGGTAATTCTGAGTCTGAAAAATGATTCCTTGGGCCGAAATATCTCAGAATAGCCTATGTTAAAATTTTAGGAAAAGTACAGTCGGATCGAGTACAATGGGGCCGGAGGCGGGTCTCGGGGGCATTTTGGTAAATGGTACATGAATGACTTTTAATCTAATTCTTGTACATTTGACACTTTAGGACTAAGTTAAGAGCCATCCGGTGGCACACATTATAAGGCACTTTATTCGAGGATCAAGGAAGGGCGATTAAGGTAGGGAACTTACCTCTCATGCGTGTATTTTATATTTATGCTGGTCTATTGATGCATGTTATTACTGTGCTTGATTATGTGAAACATATATGAATGATTCAAGCCCTGTTTCTATTTATGCTATAGCCATAAGTATGTTGTTTGAAATATTGAGCACGCAAATATGTCATTGTGTTAGCATGAGTTATGTAATACAAGTATGTCATGCATTACGAACTTATCTTGCATGCATATTGGTACTATTTTTCTACTGAGATTCTCTCGAATCTCACCTTCCCCTACCAACAATTTAAACAAGAGGAGACAAAAGATATGCTAAGAACAAAGAATAGAACTGTATAAGGGGATTGCAGTGATGGAACGAAGACGGGAAGATATCTCTATTTCACTGGGATAGGTTTAGATACCCTAGATCCCTATACGACTTCAAGGTTTGTAATTATTATGTACGAACCCCTATGGGAAATTTCTATAATCGAGCACTTTTTATCAATATATTTATGCAATTCCTATGTTGCCTACTAAACTGCGTATCATTTTCAGCAAATACTCTGAAAAATAAGAAAATAAGATAAGGGGGTAACATTTTTGTATTAGAGCCGAAAGCGGTTCTGGAAGACCCCAAAGTGGTTCTAGCTGTGTTGCGGTTCTGGTAACATGATAGTATACTAATATGGTTCTGATTACACAGTGATAGGAAAAATGCACGGACGAGGTACCAAAGGAGTATATCTTCCTAATCTGTGAGCTTGCCCCAAAAGATCAGCGAATATCTGAAGGGCAGCAAGTGGTGAAATAACAAACCCAGGATGTTGTGAAACCCGAGGAGGCGGGTACGACCAAGTCCAAGGTGCAGTCCACACAGTATTTTGATAGCCAGAGACAGTTGGCATGACTCATGAGACAAGGGTAGTCAAGCGGATCCGATGGATAGAAAAAGATTTAGCCAGAGTCGATATTTTGGGAGGGTACAGATAAAGTTAAGCGTGCTCAATCCAGAGAAATCTTAGGATGGGTGACCCCTGGGAAGTAGAGTTGATAGGGTCATGGACACTTGAGGAATAGTAATTGTCTTAAGGTTTCTCTATGAATAATGATTATTTAAGTCAGATGATTTAAAGGGTACTTAGACGCATAGAGATAATGATTATATAAGTATTAATTTTAAATTGGGACATTTCTGTTATGGTGAATACTGCCCAGAAAGATCCATTTGATGGGGTTATGGAAATTTGAGGTGTAGTAAATGTTTTGAGGTTTCTCCATGCTAAGTGATGATCCGTAGTAACACTGTGGTGTTAAAGGTATGTAGGTATGATATACGGTGATGCATAATTAGTGGTGATTATGTCGTACATCGATCCTAAAGGATCCGAACCAATGATACTGAATGTTGAGAATAGGCACTATTGATTTTGACTCTTAGCGAACCTATTGGGTATAATTAAGGAAAATGATTTCCAATTTGTGTGATATTAAGGTTCTAGATTTCATGATTAACCTAAAAGTTGGGTTAGAGACCCTAAGCTGTAAAATCCTACATGCCAGATACATTGTAGTGTACTAAACTATGTACTTACAGGTACACCAAATTGTGCATTGCTACTATGATTCAGATCGATAATAAGTGGTATGTAATGATTAAGGATCATAGTAATGAGCTGCAAGAGATGTAGTATAACACAAACCAGGGAAAGATTAAAAATCCAATATTATACAGGAAAGGCCAATCTAGTAACTCTATCCTTCATACACTATGTGAATGTTTATATGCTTTGTATATGCCATCTTCTGTAATATGTATGATACATAGTGCCTCCGGGTACACTAATGAATAATGCCTTTGAGCAGAGCCTCTGGGTACATTGATGAATAATGCCTACAGGCAATGCCTCTGGGTACACTGATGAATAATGACTTTAGGCAGTAGTGCCTCCAGGTACATTTATATGCCCAGTCAAGGACTGAGGTACGGAATGTGTAGGGATTGCAACAGCAGTTGGCTCTGAACACATTTCCGACTGAACTGAGTTATGTGTTAGTATAATATTGCATTAACTGGTATTTGGCATATTTATTTATCACATCTTCTATGAATGATTGTGTGTTACTACGAAGGCCAAGTGAAATCCAACTGAGGTACAAAACGAGTAAGGGTTGCAACAGTGGTTGGCTCTGAACATTTCCGACTGAATTGTACTAAACACACCAGAATCTAAGCAAATGTGGGATTTAGCTTTCAAAGGATAAGTTCTAAGCCATGTAGTCTCATAACAAGGAGTCTTGGCGGATCCTTGCAAAGTAGAAGCAGTACTGAAAGGGAAAAGGCCAAAGACTGTCTTTGAAATATGCAGTTCTCTAGGTCTCACTGGCTAATACAAAAGAATTATCCAGAATTTCTCCAAAATAGTTTTGACTTTAACAACGTTAACCTGAAATACTCAACATTATCTATGGGACCATAACTGGGAAAAGAGCTTCACTGTGCTGAGACGAAAATCCACATCAACACTGATATTGATAATCTCATATCCACTATGGACCTTTGTTATCCTTCTTGATGCCAGTAGGTAGGATTGGGAAGTTTTTTTAATGCGGCATGGCCATGTATTGGCTTATGCAACTGGAGAATGAAAGCCTCACCGAAATTTAATTATTATCCCATATATAATCTTGAGTTAGTAGAAATTGTGTTGCACTGAAAATCTGGAGACGTTACCTTTATGGTGCGACTATAGTATTGTACTGCAACCACCAGGATTTGAGGTATTGATATAATAAAAAAGAACTGAATATGAGAAAGTGTTACCCGAAGTTTATGGCTATATAAGTGTAGCAAATTTTGAGGACAAAATTTATTTAAGTGGGGGAAAACTGTAACACACCAAATTTTATTCCCCAATATGCCTTGTAAACATTTGTAGCATTTAACAAAATGGAAGGGTGAAGTTCAGAGAATATAATTATGTTGTTAGTGAAAATTCCCTGTGAGGCAGTGCACATATCATATAATTTTGTATGAACAAATGATGAGCAAAAATTATGAGCTTTTACAAGGTGAAAGAAGACATCCTAAGCTTTAATTTGATCGATCATATGACTCAATTAGAGCTATATACAAAAATTTATGAATTTTTGAAGTTAGCCCAGAAAAGCTAGAAAGTCTCTGGAACAACATTCAAAGAAATTAATTCTGGGAATTTTATGCTTCCAGTCAATAAAAATCTATATTTTTTCTTAAAACTACACTCAATAAGAGTTTTATAGCCTTTAGAATCACTCCAATTCGATTTTTCTAGAATTAGTCATGATTTTTTCAAAATTTAGGCAGAAAATCTGAAAATGGGAATTATGACATAAGCATAATCTCATGATGATATAAGCATAAGCCATGTGATAAAATCATTTCCTTCTTCCTCTAGCCAAAATCGACGTGAAGTTTAGCAAGGAAGAGAGAGAAAGAGTAAAGAAATTTAGAGAGAGAAAGAGAAGAAAACTCACAGGGTAGTTCGATTTCTTTGATGAATTTGTACCTAATGCGTATAGCCTCGTTCCTACGATTCTCTTTCATGTATTTCAAGGTATTGGAGACTCAATTTCTTGTGCTTGGAAGAGCTAGGATTTCAGCCTTATAGGGAAAAGCCAGATAAAGCTTGAGGTAACTTCCAAACCTTCATATATTGACTATTCTGGCTGCTGTGGACAATTTAATCAGTGAAATTTTGCCGGATTGTCTTTGTTTGTAAAATTTGGAAATGTATAGGCCTAGGGATTATGCTGTCAAAATTTGGGCTAAATAGTAGATGTAACCTAATTAAATAGTTGATAAAGTGGTTAGGATATAAAAGAACACGTCTGAGGAGTCGAAATCAAAAAACCCCATTTTCTTCGGAGTTTCTCAAATTTTGGCCAGCACTTGAAAATGGGGCTAGAGTTGAATTTTTGATAATTTGATGATTCCATTGAGTTTAGGATGGAAAATTAGGTGGGGTTACAGTTGGTCACTTTTTCGGAAAAGCCCGAAAAAGTATAATTACGAAAACGCCCCGAAACCCTAAAATTGGGGCTCCAAGGGCATTTTTGTCTTTTAGTAGTGAATTTGGTAATTCTGAGTTCGGAAATGGATTCCTTGGGCAGAAATATGTCAGAATAGCCCATGTTAAAATTGTAACCCCCTCATCGTAATTACATTCGGTTTACGAAATTTAAGTGAAATAGAGACCAATAAGATGAAATAACAATATATAGTCCCACATCCAAAATATGGGGTATTTTGAAAATCGGTTCCAAAACATACTTATTGCTGGTCTCATATTCATGGGCGGATATAATTACTTGAGAAATCAGAGTACATATTAAATATCAAAGTGCGGAAACCAAAATCCCGGCAAACCCCGGGTTCCTTACATATATAACTTGGGTTTACAAGTTCCCAATAATGGGGATTACATATCCAAAATATAACATTTACATCTTATATACACTTCGTAATCCCAAAACCAAAAATAAGTATAACCAACTAGCACTATGATCTCAGAGTAAACCTAACTACTCCTGGTTGTCCACTTCCCTTTCGAGCCACTCACCCTGTCTGAAAAGGTTAGTCATATGGAAAGAGTAAGATTCTAAAGAATCCCAGTAGTAACAACATTTTCATACCACATGCAATCACATAATATGTACACAAATCACCTCACATCAGCAACAACACCAATCACACTCCACCCTCATCCCCTTTTACCACCGGGAAGGCATACGGCCCATACCCGAACCGTTGTTAGCGACTCAGGGACTATTGGCGTGGCAGTGCATACAAGTAGCCACACGGCTCACATATAGCCTTTCGGCTTTCACAAATGGCCCGTCGGCCTTCACAAATAGCCTTTCGGCTCACATCGTCACATATATCACACCCTAACTTCATGCCCTTTTACCGCCGGGAAGACATACGACTCTTACCCGAACCGTTGTTAGCGACTCAGGGACTATTGGTATAGCGGTGGTTCATTCAAAGTTTTCACAAAACTTGCAGCATACGAAATCCATTTAATCACAATGATATAGCACACATATCATACATCATATAAGGTATAAAGAAAAGTCACTACCTGTATCTTTCCTGACTGGCTCCGGCACCGTGGCCTCACGAGGGCGACAAATGTCAAATCCTATTCAAATTAGGGACAACCAATCAATCTCTTTTCCATATGTATATTTCAATAAGACTCTAAGTTGGTTATCATTTAGAACTCTTTGGGTAGCTAAAATAGGCCTAAACATATGCCTAAAGGGTTGGAAGAAGCTACCCCAAAGACCCCTTTTTCGAAGGCAAAACACTGATTTTTGGTCATCTCACTCGAGCACAGATGCTCTCACTCGAGCACAAGTACGGACATCACTCGAGCACAAGAGAAAGTGAGACAATGAGTGAACACTCGAGAGCACAAAGAAACTTTCAGGAACCGGCTCACTCGAGCACGCTGAACCTCACTCGAGCACAAGGCCAAATGCCTCACTCGAGCACCTGCGAGTGAAGTTCAGGAAGTGAGGACCCGAGAGCACACAAAGCTCTCCAAGATCAGGATCACTCGAGCACAACCATATGCACTCGAGCACACACCCCATACCCGCGAGTGAGAAGGCACACTCTTGGCATCAACCCGCAAGTGAAGACCCGAGAACAACCTCAACTCTAGACTCTCACCATCACTCGAGCAGGCCTATGCTCACTCGAGCATATTCTTCCCTCACTCGAGCACAAGGAAATGCACTCGAGAAATACTCATAGAATCTAGGCAAAACTCGAAGCACAAAGGGAAAATTCTCACATCACTCGAGTATGATCATCCCGTGCTCGAGTGTTGTGCATCAGAGACCCAAAACGCAGCCAAAAACCAGCAACTCTAGATGGTCAAAATCCTCACCCAATGGTTCCCCAAACTCCTCCCAATGCTCATACACTCTAAACACTAACTAGGGAACACCTTGGCAACTTTAAAAACACTCCGGAAACAATTTGACCACAATCATTCACTAAGGTCTCTATGATACACATTATCCAAATTTCTCTTAACACATTTCCAACATTCCAGATTATATCCAATAATCAAATAACTCAACATTAAACCATTTCCAACATCCAACACAATAAAACTCCTAAAATCCACATTTGGTGCAAATTAGGGTACATTTCCAGATTTGACTAAAATTAGCCAAAAATCACAAACAACATATCAAAATGCTCTAAATGCCTACCTCTTCTCTTTACCCAAACCAGAACCTTGATTCCTCAACTTTCAATTCCGAATCAATGTCCCAATCAACACCATTCAAAGCTCTACAATCATCACAATGTAGCTCTTAATGAGACACACAATATTAGAGAAGAGGATTAGAGCATTAAAGAATCATCACTTACCCAAAATCAAAGCTTTATCCTCCCCTTTCTTGCTTGATCCAGTGAAAATAGAGAGAGAGAAGGGAGAGAAAATGAGAGGTATGGAGGAGATGATGATGATACTTCTCTTTCCTTACACACACACTCAACCGCACAAGAGAAAGATAAAGAGAAAAGAGAAAAAGTAATGTTTTGTCTTCTAGTGCCATATCCAATGGCCACCATCATGTCACTTGTCATCATCCACTCACTCTCTCAAAGAGCTTACCAAATCACAACACATAGGATTCCGACCCACGGTCAAGGAATCACAATCATTGATCTTAAATACCACATGTATTTATCCCAAGATTTACATTATATTAATCATAATAGTGCTTAATCAAGATAATTACAATAATTATCAGAATCATTAGCCCTAATTACAAATCGGGATATTACAAAAAATTTATGAAAAGTACAACCGGACCGGGTGCAGCGGAGCCGAGGCAGGTCCCCAGGGGCATTTTGGTAAATTTTTACCATAGGCTAATATAACCACAATAAACACTATGGAAGTGCCTAAACTGGTAAATAAATGGGTTTTAACCTAATTCTTGTATATTTGACATTTTAGGACCAAGTTGAGAACCAGTTGGTGGCACCCATTACGAGGCACGTTATTCGAGGATCAGGGAAAGGCGATTAAGGTAGGGAACTTAACTCTTCTGCATGTATTTGATATTTTTGTTGGTGTATTGATACATGTTATTGCTTTACTTGATTATGTGAACATATATGAATGATTCAAGCTCTGTTTCTATTTATACTATGGCCATAAGTATGTTATTTGAAACATTGAGAACACAAATATGTCATTGTATTAATATGAGTTATGTAATGCAAGCATGTCATGCATTAAGCATTTATCTTGCATGCATATTGGTACTGTTTTCCTACTAAGATTCTCTTGAATCTCACCCTCCCCTACCAACAATTTAGACAGGAGAAGACAGAAGATATGCTGAGAACAAAGAAGAGAACCATACGAGGAGATTGCAGTGATGGAATAAAGACGGGAAAATGTCACAGTTTCACTGGGATGGGTTTAAATACCCCAGTGCTCTGTGCGGCTCCAAGGTTTGTAATTATTATATACGAACCCCTATGGGGAATTTATGTAATCGAGCACTTTTTATCAGTATATATTTATGCTATTCTTGTGTTACCCACCGAACTGCGTATCATTTTCCGCAAATACTCTAAAAAATGAGAAAATAAGATAAGGGTGTAATAGATTTCATGATATACAAAGCGAATGAAGTAAATGATACAGAGAGTTTGTAGGAGTTAGATTTTGTTTGGATTTTATCTCAATTATCCCATTTTGATTGATTAGATTATATGATATTTTATGAATTATTTTGGATAATCTAATTGATTTATGTATTTAGGTCTATTTTTGGCCTGCTTACTAGTGGCCTGTAAGCCTACTTAAAGTTTTAAAAAATACAAGCTTTCTTAATATGCTTCAAGCCAGGCCAAGTCTTTGCACAGACCAGGCTGAAGCCAAAAAAAAAGGCCTATGACAAGCTACAGGACAAGCTCAGGCCAACCTATTACTAGACAAGCCTGTTTCCACCCTTATATGAAAATAACAGATTTAGGGTGAGAGAAATGAGCAAGACAAGAGAAACTTGAAGAGAAAGATGGAGTAATATCCTATTCACATATGTTCTCAAAATATGTACTCTATAACCCTCTATTTCTAAGCCTCCAACCAAGAACTATATAATATCATACATTGTCATTAAATTATCTCATGTCTAGAGAGCATACTAATTTAACAAATGTAATTGTTATCAATTATTTTTCAAACAGTTGATATCCATTCTCATCTAAACTATACAGTATTTTCATCAAATTATATATTGAAATATAATTATTTACCATATCTTTTGATGAGTATCAAATTATATATATATATATATATATATTAAGTTTTGGAAACATTACATAAGGGTATAGCTCGTATCAAGGTTTGGTTGCTGCTATTCTGCCAAGTCCAACAAGGTCCCTTGTGAAAGGGATTTCTTGCCTTTATTGAATCATGTAAAATTTGGACTTCTTATATTATGCGATTGTGATAAGAAAAATCAAGTGATAGTTAAGACTTTTCCACACTTATAAAATATTTTTTTTATGAAAAATTAAACGTTCTTCTAGAAATATAAAACTTTAATAAAATGACCATAGACTCACATATAAAGGCTTATACTCTATCCATCCAAAACTACACTATTTTTTATCCATAAAATATTAAAATGTTTTTACTTTTAGGGAAAATGCCAAAAGAATACTTTGAAAAATGGGAAAGGATGATTCAGTGCTCTGAAATTGGGAAAGGATGAGTCAATTCGCTGTTAGATAGGAGGAGGAATCTGGAATTTTAAAATCTCGACAAAAAGATGAAAATGCCTTTCAGCCCTTCCTCTCTCTACTTCGAAATAACAACACTAACCTCTTAATTAACAACATCATATTCTACATTAACAACACCAAAATCGCACAAAGAGTCCATACTTCCATATGCTTCACCTTCGTTCTGATAACAACACCTTCGTTATACATTAACAACTCCGCTTTCTTCTTTTACAATTAACAAATTTCAAAGCCAACAATAACTCCTTTCTTTTTCATTAACAACACCGTATTCTATATTAACAACTATACTTTCTTCTTTCACATTTAACAAGTTTAGGGCCAATACGGTGTTGTTAATAAATAAAAAACACCATCGTCTTACAAACCACTTACCAATGATATTAGTCAGAGTACTGGAGTACAATTCGGTGGGCAATATAGGAATAGCAGAAATATACTGATATTATTAAAGTAATAGACTTGATTACATTACCGGTTTTCCCCTCGGAGTTTCATAATATATATACAAATTGTCCAAAATATTTAAAGTTAAACGAACATAACCAAACAACTCCTGTCTCAGGATCTGCATACTTTAACTGATTGTATTCACTATTTTGCCCTTGGAGCCACTAATTTCTACTGGAATATTTGTTTAATTGAAATAGGGTAAGATTCATACAAATCTCAGTAGTAACATACAATCAATCATATAGAATGCGAAAATAAAATATGCAAGCACCATATAGTGTAAAATGAAAATTCATACTATAACGTGTGTGTACACAATACTCAAGGCCAAATGACTATTTAGATCCCTTACATGTCCATGTACCATAGCCGAGTCCCCAACTACAGCTAGGTAATATGCCTCAGGCATGTGTTCATATCACGAAATACATCAACATACAACATATTAACATTCATATAGTGTTTGACAGATAAAGTTACTACCTTAAACCCCTTTTGACTTGTGAAGTTGTTCCTCGAACTTCATGCCACAGCTCAGGCCATTACGCAGGTCCTAAAATTTCAAATATACAAGAATTTGGTTAAAACTCATTCATGTACTACTTTAGACTCTTCCAAAGTATTTTTGTTGGTTATATTAGTCTAAACTGCAAAATTACCAAAATGCCCCTAAGGACCTGATCCGACCGTACTTTCCCCAAAATTTTGACCAAGCTATTCTGACATATTTTAGCCCAAGGAATCCATTTCTCACCTCGGTTTCCACAAAATCACTGCCAAATGACAGTTTTACCCTTAGCAGCCCCTAATTGGGGTTTTTGGGGGCAATTTCGTAATTTCACTTTATAGGGCTTTTCTAAAAAAGTGTTCAACTATAACCCCACCTAATTTTCCCTCCTGAACACAATGAAACCATTAGATTATCAAAAATCCAGCCCCAACCCCCTGGTCTTGACCTAGCCAAAACTTAAGAGATTATCCAGGAGAAATTGGGGTTTTTGAATTCTGACTCCATATATTTGCTCCTTTCTACTACTAACCACTTGATTAATTATTTAATTACATTCCCAACATAATTTAGACTAAATTTGGGTGGCATAACGGTTAGGCTTCATCATTTTCCAAATTTAAAATCCACAGTAAATGAACCACAAAATCACCGATTAAACCAGCAACAACATCCATAGCAACCAAAGATTGAAGTTTATGGAGTTACCTTTTGCTTCTCTTGCTCTATCTCACTTGGCCGAATACTCAAGCTCCACAAACCTTAGGATTTCGCTTCAAAAACACCTTGAATCATGTAGAAGAGTAGCTTAAAGGAAGGATTACACAAGTTAGGAGCTAAATCACTAAAGGAATCAAGCTTACCTCGCAACTTTGCTCATCCTTCTCTCTAGAAAACTCAAAGCGCGCGCGCGCACACACACACTCTCTCTCTCTCTCTCTCTCTCTCTCTCTCTCTCTCTCTCTTTCTTGGGTATTCGTGACGTAAAAATGGAATGAGAAAGATGAAGGAAGACTTTAAAAAATATCCTACATGCCCCTTATTTAATAAATTATAGGAAAATTCATTTATGACATAAGCATGGCATCACTCTTATACTTGGCTTTATCCTTTTCAAACTTGTGTTATAACATTAATTGAAATTGAACTAACTTCTCCCCTCTTTGTTGGCCCATACATGACGCCTTAAGGGGTCCTTCACAAGCCCAAATTAGTTCATCCATTTCCTTTACTACATGCACAATTATATGTAGTGTTTTAATCTATTTACACATGTGCTCCAAATTTAGCAATTTCATATTTAATTCCCTTGGCTTCTTGAATAAGCCATTTCCACCTCTTTTAATATTTTTGTCAACAAATATCCACCAATAAAGGGAAAATATAAACTTTTACTTAATTCTACAATTTACATATGTCACACCCTTACCTTATTTTAACCTTTTTTCAGAGTATTCGCAGAAAATGATATGTGGTTCGATGGACAACACAGGAATAACATGAATATACTGATAATAAGTGCATGATTACATAAATTATCGTACATGATCATTACCATCAATGTAGCCACACAGGGCTACTTGGGTATCTAAAGCCGTCTCAGTGAAATAGATACATCTTCCCGTCTTCGTTCCACTACTGTAATCCCCTCATATGGTTCTCTACATTGTTCTCAGCACATCTCCTGTTTTCTCCTGTCTAAATTGTTGGTAGGGGAGGGTGAGATTTGAAAGAATCTTAGTAGGAAAACAATACCAATATGCATGTACAATAAATGTTTAATGCATGACATACTTGCATCACATAACTCATGCTCACACAATGACAAAACTGTAAGCTCAATGCTTCGAACAATATACTTATGGCCATAGCATAAATTGAAACATAGCTTTAAATCATTCATACATGTTTCACATAATCAAGCAAAGCATTAACATGCATCAACACACTAACACAAATATCAAATACATGCAAGAGAGGTAAGTTCACAACCTTAACCCTTTTTCGCCTCGAGACGTATGCCTCAAAAAGCGTATCAACAGCTTGTGCTCCATATTCGATCCTACAATGCCAAAGGTACCGTTCAGACACTTCTATAGTGTTTCTTGGGGTTATATGAGCCTATTATGAAAATTTACCAAAATACCCTCGGGGACCCAGCCCAGCCCCGCCATACCCGATCCGGCTGCACTTTTCCCAAAATTCTATCCAGAACTATCCTAACATATTTCCGCCCAAAGAATCCATTTTCAGACTCAGAATTGTCAAATTCAATGCCAAATTATAAAATTACCCTTGGCAGCCCCACTTTAAGGGTTTTAGGGGCGCTTTCGTAATTATGTTTTTTCGGCCTTTTCCGAAAAAGTGACCAATTGTAACCCCACCTAATTTTCCACCTTGAACACAATGGAATCATCAAATTATTGAAAATCCAACTCTAAGACCTTAACTAGAGAAGGCTGAAACTTATGGATTCTCCGGGGTAAATCGGGGTTTTTGAGTTTTGACTTCATAGACGTGTTCCTTTCTACTCTTAATCACTTTATCAACTTTTTAATTAGGTTACAACTACCTTTTAGACCCAATTTCAGCAGCATAACCCCTAGGTCATCTCAATTTCCAAATTTAAAACCTAAGACAATCCGGCGAAATTTCACCAATTAAATTGTCCACAGCAGCCAGAATAAGCAATATACGAAAATTTGGAAGTTACCTCAAGCTCCTTCTGACTTTTTCCAAATATGGCTGAAAACCCTAGTCCTCCTAACTCCAAAATCTTGCTTCAAACACCTCAAACAACATAGAAAATAAGCTTAGGAGAAGGATTATACAAGTTAGGTACGAATTCACCGAAGAAATAGATTTATCTCGTGAGTTTTCTCCTCTCCTTCTCTCTCTAAACTCTCTTCATGTTCAGCTGCTATTTGCGTTAGTTTGAGATGAAGGAAGAAGAAGGAATATGCTTATATAATAGCTTATTTCATATTTTAATCATTTTCCAAAAATTCGAATTAATTAGAAATTCTGGCAGATTTTTGCCCAATCTTTGAAAAATCATAACTAATTCTAGAAAAATCAAATTGGAGTGATTCCAAAGCCTATAGAACCCTTATTGAGTCTAGTTTCAAGAAAAAATATAGAATTTTGCTAGATGGGATTACAAAATTCCCAGAATTTCAATCTTTACATACTGTTCCAAAAATTTCACAGTTTTTCTGTGCTGATTTCAACAATTCATAACTTTTTTTATATAGCTTTAATCGAGTCTCATGACCTATCAAATTAAAGCTTAAGATGTCTAATTTTATCCTGTAAAATCTCATAATTTTTGCTCATCATTGGAATTTCCAAAACCTCATGACAAGCTCACTGCCTCATAGGCGATTTCACCAAAAATATAATAATATTCTTCAAAATTCACCATTTTACTTTCTTAATACCCCAAAGATATAATAATCATTAGGGGATAAATTTGGGCTCCTGTTATATTGAGGCTTAGCAGTCCACTTAATTTAGGCTTATTCCCAAGCCTCAAATGCCAAATTTCAGGGTATTACAACATAATTGATATTACATTTTTATCCCCAAATTCGCAATAGTTGGCCATCTTGATAGATTTTCTAATCAAACTTTAAAAAATCATAACTTTATTTGTAGAACTTCAATTGGTGTAATTCCAAAGGCTATAGAACCCTTATTGAGTCTAGTGTCAACAAAAAATATAACCTTTTGGCCAACTGAAAGCTCAAACTTCCCATAAATTCTATCTTTGGAGGCTGCCATAGAAACTTTCCAGTTTCACTAGGTAAACTTCAAAAATTCATTACTCCTTGTGTACAGCTCCAAATACTTCACATGACTTATCAAATTAAAGCTTAGGATTATACTTTCATCCTATGAAATTTCACAATTTTTAGTCATCATTTGGTCATCCAAAACCACATGCACTTGCAACTTCAATAAATTCCATTTTGTCTACAAATTTCTCATACTCTTTAATTCACCATTTTATTCCTTTTAATGCCTCAAAGATATAAGAGACGTTAGGGAATAGATTTGGGACACCTACTAAACCGGGGTTTAGCAGTTCACTTACTTCAGGCTTATTCTCTAGCCTCTAATCCCAAAATTCGAGGTATTACAATAAAGAGAAAGGAGTTGTTATTGGCCCTGAAACTTGTTAATTGTAAAAGAAGAAAGTAGAGTTATTAATGTAGAATACGGTGTTGTTAATAAAGAGAGAGGTGTTGTTATTAGCCCTGAAACTTGTTAATTGTGAAAGAAGAAAGTGGAGTTGTTAATGTAAAACGAAGGTGTTGTTAATGTAGAACAACGGTGTTGTTATCAGAACGAAGATGAAGTGCATGGAAGTACGAACTCTTCGTGGGATTTTGGTGTTGTTAATTGAGAGGCCAATGTTGTTATTCCAAAGTGGAGAAAGGGAGGGCTAAAGGGTATTTTCGTCTTTTCCCCAAAATTTCAAAATCTCAGATTCCTCCTCCCGTCTGATAGTGAACTGACTCGTCCTTTCCCATTTTCCAAAGTAGTTTTTTGGAATTTTCCCTTACTTTTACATAGAATCTAATAAAATCAAGGTTCATGAACCCGGATCAAGTACTGAACCGATCGGGGTACTGGGTTAAGGGTCAGTGGGTCAGATCGGGGCTAAACCGGAGCCAAACAGGAGCCAAACTAGTGAGAAATTGAAGATTGTAGACTTATTAATATGAAATTCTAAAGAAAATTTAAAAAAATTAAAAATAGGAACTCAGACCAGATCACGAACCGGACCAGTCTACCGGCTGGTTCACCAGTTTCCGGGCTGGTCCGGTCCGGATTCACGAACACAAAAATAAAACAAGGGAAAACACATTTGGAAAATTGGTGTTTTGCAAAGGGTATTAAAGGGCAGGCCATTAGAGGCCCCTTTACCTATAACATCATAGTGTTTCTAGATAGATATAAAACAAACAAAACCACTAACTTAGGTGATAGCTATCAAGACTTTTCTATACTTGTAATATATTCATTTTTGTAAAATAGTTGGACGTTTCTTGAAATGTAAAATTTTAAATGAGAAAACTCTCAGATGAATGCATCTATTATACCCAACAAAATAATGAGAAATTAAAAAACTATTTATTTCTTGAAATAGTGCGTTTGAGTGCTCGTCACCATAATGAAATCTAAATAGTTCAAACACAGTTTCAAAAATATTTATTTAATTTAAAATTTTTAATTAATAATTTTCAAGTAAAAAATCATTTTCTTAAAAAATTATTAATTAAGATGCTATCTTAGGGGTAATTACTATAAAGTAACAAGAAAGGGATTTAATCACTCACAACCACAAGTTTGATAATAACTGAGGAGCATGTGTTGACAAATTTTAATGCAGAAAATGATAACAAATTTATATTGCCTTCTTATCTTTTAGACTTTTGGTTGTTACTTTCTTTCTTTTTTCTCTTTAGGCCCTTCTCATAGTAGTTCTACGTTATCTTTTATTTTAGATTACATATTTATTAAAATATTTACTTAAAAAATAAAAGTAAAAAATTATTTAGATTGGGTGCCATCCCACCCATACTCATTCAGACTTAGTGGTCTGACTGCCATCTTACTCCCCCACATTTTACGCCAAAATTTATTGACGATTTGACGACCCTTATTTCAACATCGGTGGCGGTATCAAATAAATAATACTATTGCCATAACTAAATTGAATATTAAGTCTTAGTGTTGATGAATTGGGAGGAAGATTTCTCATTTCTGCTTTTCCTTACGCAACACCTTGCTCCATTGCTGTTACATGAGTTTATTATTTTTATATTTTTAACTTATAAAATAGTGTTAAGTTACTCTTAAACTCATAATAGCTATAATTAAATTTAGTTAAACTCATGAGTTCAGACACAAGAGTTTACCCTTTTTGCATTTATAATTTATAAAATCATGTTAACTCACTTTTAATCTCAACTTTAACTTCTTCAATTTGATTATACTTAGTGGCTTTAAATATTAAATTTGTAGAAATTTCTTTATTGATTATGATAAATTATGGACATTGACGGATTTAATTCCAATTATTTAAATTTAAAATAAATTAAATTAAATTTTTGTCATTTTTCATTTTTAAATTATTTAATTATATACTATTAATATTTATTTATTGATAAAACTCATATGAGTTTACCATACGAGTTTACGTCATTGTCATAAATTTACTTAGACTTGTGACTTTGACAACAAGCTTGCTTTGCTCATTTCATTCGAATATATCAATATATATATATATATATATATGAACACTCAAAAAAATACAAATGCATGGGATATTCATGTAATTACCAATGTATTACTTAGAATCTGTGAATGTTTTATAGCCATAAGATAAAATGTATGCCAATTGCTTCGATTGATATAAAGATATGTTTTTAGAGATATGTGAATCTCAAACAGTCAAATGTCTTATTATAATTATCCAATAAGTCTGTATACACTCCCTCCGGTCTTTACATAAGACGTATTTAATTAATTTGATTAGATTAAGGAAGTTAGTTAAATTAGTTAATATAACATGTATTTTCTAAAACACCTTAGTTAATTATCTTCCTTCATTCATTCATTCTCCCTCCCATTTGATTAATGTTAAGAGAGCATTAATAGGAATAATATAAGAAAAGATTGACATATATAAAAAATAGGTCTTATATTTAAAATCAAAATTAACTCCCAAATATATCCTATATTAATGATGGAGGGAGCAATATATACAATTCCACATCTCTACTTTGTTGACTTGAGCATCGTTTTAATTTGATTATTTAGTCAAGCAGACCCCCAAGACTTTGTCGTCGTTTTAAGAGCTGTAGGCACTAATGGTAATTGGGTTAAGGTGCAAATTTATCAATGAAGTTTTATCCAAAGAGCGCCTGGCACAAATATATTTTAGAATGGGCAAAAATACCAATAAACAATTAATAAGGGGCAAAAATACCAATGAACAATTAAAAAAAGGCATTCATTACAAAAACCATTAAATCCATACTAACGCCATTAGGGGTTTTCTTCTCTTATAATTTAACGCCGTTAGTACAGATTAACGGTTTTTGTGGTGGATGCCCATTTTTAATTGTTCATTGGTATTTTCGCCCCTTCTAAAAAATATTTGTGCCAGTCGCTCATCGGACAAAACTTCGTTAGTAAATTTGCACCTTAACTCATGGTAAGTTATAAGCAGGATCGAACCCGCCATGTTTCACTTATATGGAAGCATCATATTTATACCACTAGGCTATAATGCTATTGGTAAATTTAAACCATTTTTCAAATTGTGTGTACATCCTTATACTGTGGTCATGCTAATTTTCTCTATATCGTTGTAATTTAATGGGGGTCCCAAGGCACTTGACAATATAATCTTAAAGGCACAATTTGCTGATTTCATTTGCATATATCAATATATGTATATCTATATATAGAAGCACTAAAAATTACACATGCATGAGATATTCATGTAATTACTAATGTATTATCCAAACTCTTTAATTAGCTAATTAAAAAAATATTGTTATCATTCCATCCAGTAGTATATGTCCTCATATTACGTACAAATTTTGCACAATGTTAATTTTAGTTCCGGGAACGCAGAATGAAAAATGCATCATATATAATAAGATCTATTAAAGGCATCACTTATTTATTGATTTAAAAAGAAAAAACTTCATAGATAGTTAAAGATTTTATAAATAATTTTTAAAAAATTATAAATAAAATTTTCATCAATGCTTTTCAAAGTTAGAATTTTTGGATCTAATAATGATGTAATAAAATAATTGATTTTATATCTAAAATGATCAATGGATTGCAAAGAATATAATTGGCAAAAAAGATATAAAAAGAACTTTAAATTTGCAAAATTTCAAATCATGTATTTCCCAAAAAATACAAGACATAGTCATCACGGGTTTGAATTGTTTATCAAGTTTTGTCATTCCCTTATTAAGAATTTGGGATTATGTAGTATTATAGTCATAACTAGCTAGTTAAAGATTACACCCCCTAGTCCTAAATATATGACATAATTAACTTTTTTAAAAAGATTAAGGAAACTAATTAAATTATTTTAGAGTATTTATATTTTTTTTTTTTTTCAAACTAATTAGTTTGATTAATAAAATGATATATAATTTAAGGATATACAACATGTATATGATTCAGTAACTTATTTAATTTTTTTAATTTCTAAAAAAAAACTCAACTTTATGATATATTTAGATATATTTAGATCATAACCATACTATATACAGTTCCGTATCATTACGATGTTGACTTGAGAATTGAACGTTTTGTTTATTTAGTCCAGCAGACCCCAAGACTTTGTCATGTCCTAGCAATTCATTCCCGACAAGGCACGTTTCTCTTACTTTTCCACACTTTGAACACTATAAACATGGCCATTCTCTTCTTCTCACTCCATATACAAATTACACAGACAAAAACCATGGCTTCACTTAAACAAGCTTCTGTCTTCATCTTACTACCTCTCTTGCTCATTTCTTCCACCTTCCAAGTGTGCCAAGCTGCCGGAATCGCCGTCTACTGGGGCCAAAACGGCGGTGAAGGCTCCCTTGCCGACACATGCAACACCGGAAACTACAAGTTCGTTAACATAGCTTTCTTATCCAGCTTTGGCGGTGGTAAAACCCCACAACTCAACCTCGCCGGCCACTGCAACCCCGCCGCCGGCACCTGCAAAGGCATAAGCGCCGACATCAAAACCTGCCAAAGCAAAGGCATCAAAGTGCTTCTCTCCCTCGGCGGCGGCACCAACGGCTACTCTCTTAACTCCGCCGCCGAGGCCACCCAGCTCGCAACCTACCTCTGGAACAACTTCCTCGGCGGGAGTTCCAACTCCCGGCCCTTAGGCGCCGCCGTCTTGGACGGTATCGACTTCGACATTGAGGCCGGCCCCGGGCAGCACTGGGATGAACTTGCTCGGGCTTTGAAGAAGTTCAACCAGAATCTGATCCTCTCCGCCGCACCACAGTGTCCGTTCCCGGACTCTCACCTGAGCTCCGCCATCAACACGGGCTTGTTCAATTTCGTCTGGGTTCAGTTCTATAACAACCCTCCATGCCAGTACACAAGTGGGAACATTAACAATCTTGTGAATTCATGGAAACAATGGACCACCGTGAAAGCCAGCCAGGTGTTCTTGGGGGTTCCGGCGTCCACAGCGGCTGCTGGCAGCGGGTTTATTCCGGTTAACGTTATGAAGTCTCAGGTTCTTCCGGCGATCAAGGGGTCTCCTAAATATGGCGGAGTCATGGTCTGGGACAGGTTCAATGATCTCAAAAGTGGGTATAGCAAGGCCATTATCAGTTCTGTCTAAGGAACTCATTAGCTGTATGCTTGCATGTGCATTATTGAATAAGTAACAGATTGGTAAGGTTTGCTCCTACGTACTGTAAGCTACATGGGTGATATTAAAGCTGCTATATGTAATATCTCCATATAATATGAATTTAAAATAAACATTAAAATATGTAGTGTTTCTTCTTCAACGTAACTTTCATATCGTTGACATTACAATAGTTACTACATTTTTCAATGAATCAGGAAAGGCAAGTAGCTAGATTATGCCAACATATATATATATATATATATATATAATCTTCAACCACTGACTATTTTGCCAAAAATATCAGCGAGGTTTGAAAATAAACTAAATTAATAGAGTTCTAGTAATAGTGATATACCAAAATATTTACTGTAATTTTAATCAAGAAGTTCTCTACATTGAGATTCCATTTTAATTAAAATGAACAGTGAGAAACGATTTTATTAAAGCCAAGTGATGATTTCTACCTACTGATGATTAATTGCCTAAGGAACTAAGCTACTTGTTTGGGGATTTTCGTGATTAAAAGTGATGAATGAGATGGACAACCCTTTTGTTCAAAAAAGAAAAAGAGAGAGAGAGAGAGACGGACAAAACCCTTCAAATGATATGTGGTAGTTATCCTTGCTTCTTGATTAATTGGGAATGGCGCTTATCTCATTAGCGCCGCCTAACACTACCAAAAAAAAAAAAAAAAACGTAATTTAGTAGCGGTTAAAAATGGATATTAGTAGCGGTTTTAACCGCTACAAACAACATTAGTAGCGGTTAATAAAACCGCTACTAAATCGTATGTTGCAAGCGGTTTTGTAGCGGTTATCTAAAACCGCTACTCAAGGAAAATAACCGCTACTAAGACATAAATTTTTTCAGAAATATTTGTAGCATTATATAACCGCTACAAATATAAAAAATTGAAATTTTCAAGGCGGGAAAAGAAAAATGAAATTTTTTTTCTATTTTATAGCGGTTAATAAACCTCTACTAATTTGAAACTTTTATGAAATTCATAGCGGCTATATAACCGCTATTAATTTCATGAAAATTCAAAAATGGCGTCAAAAACTTAATTTTAATTTAAAAAGGCGCTTTAAATAGTAGAGGTTTAATAACCGCTACAAAAATTAAGAAAATTTAAAAAAAATACGATCATTTGTTTCTATTTTTTAATATTAAATTAAAAATTTTATTTTTTTTAGTAGTTTATCTAATTTAATTAGCTTATTATTCAATAGTTTAACTCATTTATAAATTAAAAGAAATAATTTAATTTAGTTGGATAAGTATAAAAATTGTATTGATAATATTATTAAGGATACGCAGATAATAAGGAACTATAATGTTGTTTACTATAATGTAATTGTGTATGAAGTTGGCAAAAAAAATTTGTGTATGAAAAATAGATGAAAATGAGATAAAGCTCTGAAATATCTGGAAAAAAATTGTGAGAATAAATTTTATGCGAAGGAAAGAAGTATTGGAAAAAAAATTAAAATATTTGTTACCATATTTGATCGTATTGTTCAACTCTTCAACTCATACAAAAAAATTTGTAAATGAGAGAAAATGAAATAAGGGTAAAGTGAAAAGAAATGGGAGAGTGTTTGAAATGAGTTGAGATAAGGGTATTTATAGGGATCCACGTACTATTTGTGTAGTGGTTTTTAATTAGTAGCGGTTATTTTTATTTTTATAGCGGTTTTAATTAGTAGCAGTTATTTTTATTTTTGTAGCGGTTTAATAACCGCTACAAATATTATTTTATCTTATTTTTAATTTTTTTCCCATTTGTTTAAAGACAAAAACATAATTTGAATTTGATCACTCATCCTCGCCATCCCTACAGAAATTATGTAGACAAATTATTGTTAGGGATGTATTGTTAAATTTTAAAAATTTAATTCAAATGATGTGGACGTGAAAACACTCACCGCAGTAGAGGTAAATTGTCATTGCCTTCAGGGAAGTAGTTTTCAAAATTGGCTGGCTGAAATGGCTCACTCTCGTAGGTGATGTTATCGCCTTCACCCATGTCGTAAAGGTCTCGTGGCTTTAAATGAATGACCATGTTCCAATCCCTATGCCTATCGTCCTCGACATAATAAACCTGATGTGCCTCTGAAGCAAGAATATAAGGCTCATCATCTTGAAAATACCAGTATGAATCGGCCGTGAGAAATTGACTGATGTGATCCCTAAGTCATCAATTGTCAGTCCCCGAGAAGTAGTGGTATTTGCCCACATACACTTGAACAACGTCACAGTGAAACGGCCTTGATAATTAAGTTCAACCACATCAAGAAGCTTGCCATAGTAAGGGACGCCTCCGAACTACATATTGGCGTCACTGCTGCTCGCATAACTCCTTGTCCCAAATGTGCCATAAACACCCGAATTCTGAGTTTGCAATCCTTGATCCTATGAAACCATGCAAGACTTAAAATCATTCATATTGTATGTTGTAAACCTTTTTGCATGATCAAGAGGGCTGATTAAGAGAGCTCTGAAATCTGGTGAGTGTGGTTATGGTCATTTAATATTATACGAGCAAACCAACTCGGGAATTCTCTGTGGACCCTTTTGTCAACTTCCGAGGATGTTTGTGTACGGATCCTGAGTTAACGCTTGACATGACTTTCTGAATTCCCTGCAATTAATAATAGAAAGGTGATAGTGAAATGAAAGTAAAAAATGTTACGAAAGATATAAAATAACATGTTAGTGTATAATTCTTACTGTATAAAAGGTTCAACTTAAGTGCAATTAATTAAGACATGTTTATGTGCTTGCAACTTCTCAGTTGCCGTTAGTTTGAAGGTCTCAGTTCCTCTAACTGGTTTACCAACACGAGGGATAAATTATCCTGATGTTGGCGCAGGTTCAAGACAATCATCAAAACGCGGTGGGCGGTTAAAAGCCATCTGAAGGTCATCAAAGAACCTTTAACAAAAATACAGCACCTCATCCCCTATATAGCCTTCAGCTATAGAACCTTCTGGCCATGCTTTATTTCTTACGTAAGATTTTGATTTCCCAAGGAACCTACGAAGTAAAGAAGAGAAAATTGATACTAAATGCTGAAAAGGACGACTATCAAACATCAAATACGGAGAATAAAGCACATATTTAAAATGAGTACCTCTCAATCGGACACATCCATCGATATTGTACTAGTTCAGTGAGCTTTGTTTCATGAACAAGGTGGACAGTAAGGTGAACCATCACAGTAAAAAATGACAGAGGAAAGATCATCTCCAAATGACAAAGCGTAAGAGAGATTTTGGATTGCAGCTGATCGAGCTACTCAATGATCAGAACCTTAGAACACAACTTCCGAAAGAAAGAACAAAGTTCCACCAAAACGATGGAAACATCGGGAGGAAGTGCATTCTTTATAGCCAGAGGGAGTAACTACTGCATAAGAACATGTGAGTCATGACTCTTCAGGCCAACAACCTTTTGAGCCTGCAAGTCAATACATCGAGAAATGTTGCTTGAATACCCATAATGAACTTTTAATTTCTTCAACGTCGCAAGGAAGACTTCCTTGTTCGGTTTTGTGCTTTGCCGGCTGAAATTTATCATGCTCATCTGGCCAAGCTTCTTCAGGAACTCCCATGTCGCGTAAATCTTTCCTCGCTTGAAGGTGATCTTTTGTCTTGCCGGGTTCATTAAGCAGCTTATATAGCAAATTATAGCAAACATTCTTTTCAATGTGCATGACATCAAGACTGTGGCGAAGTAAATTAGATCTCCAATATAGAAGAGTGAATAAAATACTTATCTTCTTCCACTGCTGAGATGCCGATGTCCTGCGCTCTTTTGGCGAGTTTGTGCTGAATCGTCACTTTTTCCAAACTCGAAGTCAACATGCTCAAGCTGCTGTAAGATATCTGTACCGGACATTGTTTGAGGTGGTCCTCTTTTTTCTGGTTTCCTATTGAAGCGATTTCGTTTCAATCTAAACTTATGCCTTCCACTGAGAAACCTCCGATGCCCCATAAAGCACCACTTTCGGCTGTGGGGAAGGTGCACTACGTCAGATTCAAAATTGTAGGTTGGACACGCCAACCCAGTATGCACATTCCAACTAGATAATGTGTTAAGGCCAGGAAAGTCACTAATTGTCCACATCAAGGCTACACGCAAGTTGAACAAAGTCTTCCCGTAAACGTCCTACGTATCCACGCCGACATTCCACAGGTCAAGCAATTCCACAATAAGCAGTTGGAGATACATATCGATGTCATTGCCTGGTGCCTTTTTGCCTGGAATGATCATAGACATAATGAAAGAGCTTTGTTTCATACACATCTAGGGGGAAGTTGTAGGGAACTAAGACTTCCTACCAAATACTATAACTTGTGCTAAGATTCCCGAAAGGATTGAAACCGTCAGTCACCAACGCAAGCTGAACATTTTTGGGGTCAGCCATGAAATCTGGAAAGTCGTTGTCAAACATTTTCCAAGCATCTACATCCCGGGGATGATTTAATTTACCGTCTTCATTCTTATCAACGGCAAGCCACCTCATATGCTCCGCAGTTTTAGACAACATAAATAATCTTTATAGGTGAGGCTTCAAAGGGAAGTACCTGAGAATCTTTGTAGGTTTCTTCTTCTACTTTTTCCCCTTCCGAATTGTCTTGTACCCAATGTGTGCCATCTCTTACAAGTCTCCCTGCTGGAATCGTCTCCCCAATACAGAATACAATCGTTGGGGCATGCATCAATCTTTTGATAGTTCAACCCCAACCTGTTGATAATCTTCTTGGCCTCGTAGAACGTTGTGGGAATCTCAGCGTCGGGGAATGTATCATGTAATAATTCAAGCAACATCGACATTCCCTTATCTGTGATTCCACACAAGCACTTGATATGATACAATTTGATCAAGAAAGATAATTTAGAATATTTTTGACAACCTTGATATAAAGGACGATCTGCTTCATCCATCAAGCTGAAAAAAATCTTGAGCTACTTCATTCCACATGAATACTGGGTCAGAACCGTGTACTTCTTCGTTGAAGTTGTCGCCTTGAAATCCAAATGCATCACGCATAGCATTATTCACAGGATCATCTTCATCTAGTTGAACGCCTACTTGAGAACTTCGAGGAAGAGTATCATCATATCTAATGCCGGCCTTCTCACCATGAATTGCCCAGAACGTATAGTCCTCAGGGAAAGGCTTCAGAAGCAAATGTTCCTTAACAACATTTCGTGCATGCCACTTCTTGAACTTGCATCTCCGACAGGTACAGACGATCTTGTTGTTACAGCCGGCATGAGTGAATGTGAAATCTAAGAAAATGTTTAATCCGTACAAATATTCTGGGTGGAGTTAACCGCACTATCATCATCAGCAAGAGGAGGAAGAAGAGGAGGAGGAGGAGTAGTCTGGACGATGAATCGAGGGACAGGCAGAACCTGTGGAAACTACTCGTCCGGGAATAGGCAACTCCATCCACGCTCGAGCATGCTGTCCGTGATGTCACGCCACTGCGTCTGCTGAGCATAGATCAAATCAACATATTGATGCATCTGCTACTACTGCTGCTGAGCCACGGCAGCCTGTGTCCACTCTAAATCTAACCACAGCTACTCAACAGACTTGTCCCTCAGATGTCTAACCCCTCTAGAGCTGCCAGCCTCAGAGGCGGCGCTCTTGCCATAAACCATGCTAGGTCTAGCTCCTATCCCCATCCCCTACACACGTCTGGGTCGCTCAGCCTGACCCAGACCCACCTTCAAAGTAGCCGTCAGGTCCACTGACCACTGTGACTCCTCGACCTGGGTCGCTCGCAGCTAAGCCTGCGACTGCTGCATCCGCTCCTGCCATTTTATGAAACAATTACTTATTAGAATTTTTAATTATTAAGTTGGTTTTACAAAAATTATAATAATGAAATTACTTACAATGGCCACCTCTGCCTGCTAAGAGGTCGGAGTCCCGTCACAGTGTCTATGTGTGATCGCGTACAACTCCCCTTAGTCCGTCTAACGGTTATCTTATTGTGCCTTCCTCTCCAAAAACAATTACAAAATTCAATTAGTATTATGAAATAACCATTTAAAAGTCAGTGATATTATGAAAAGTTACCAACTCGCTGTACGTGACAGCGAAGGTCTTTGATTATGCTGTGTGGTAGATCGTCTGCTGCCCACGGCACCTAGTGTTCCTCTAAGAAAGCGCCTGAGAAAAACAATATTAAATGTATTAAAACAATATAAAACATTTTAAATTAATAAATTTCAAATTAAAATTAATTAAATTTAAAGTATAATTTAATAATTAACGGTTACAAAATTATATATAAATAATCTAATAAATACATTACTTGCCCCTCAACTCTCCTCCTGAACTGGAGGAAACTCGCTCAGTCGTTCGACGGGATGCCATCAGGGACCCTCTCGATCAGCTGCTCTAGAGGCATCGTCCCGTCCTTATCCATGCTGTGGAAGAGACGGTTCCTCCTATTCCTCTAGTCGTCACCCATCTTCATCAAGGTGTACCTCTTCCGGTTGGCCCGGACGACAAACCGCAGCTGCAAAAAAATTATTTGACTATCAATAATTATAAAAATCCTATTAAAAAATATTAGTTAAATATAATTAATTAAAAAATATTAATTAAATACTATTAATTACCTACACCACATACTCCCAAGCTAGGTCCTTCGGCCCCTTCGGAACGTGCCTCCACGTCCTGAAGTAAAGGGGGAACCGCATCCAATTCGAGCCCAGCTCGTTTAGGAAGCGGTTGAACAAGTGACCCACATTGGTAATGGGCTGGTCCGTGCCCTCATTCCATGGCACTATAACTCGTAGTGTCTAGCCCATGTTGTTCAGACCGGCAACGTCCAGCCTTCTCGTCAACACGTTCCCCTGCTCATCTGCACAATTTACCTCACGTTAGATAAATTATAATTCAAATTTAACATTTTAAATTTAAATAAATAATTTATTAAATAAAAAAACTTATTTACCTTGGACCTGCACCTCAAACCCAATGGACCGTGAAGACGACCTTCGTTGGTTGTTCTGCTCCCGAGCCTCCTCCTCATCGAGGAACTGCTCCATCTCCCAAATCCCAATCGGGATGTCGAAGTCCTCTGCCTCATAGTCCTTGACGCTGATATCTGCCTCCCCCAAATTAGGCACCTCTGGTGCGATCGTCTCCTATGGGATCATCTGCGGTGCCTGTGGTAGGGCCGACTCCTGTGGGGGGGATGGGCTAAAATGCCACAATCGCCCTCCCTCCGCGCTGCCCCCTGCTCTATTGCTGCCACCCTACAAAATCAATCTAGGGACCTCAGGCGCCTTCCCCTATCCTCTCTTGAAGTCATATCAACTGTAAAAATTCAAAAAAAAAATATTTTAGTCACATTATTTTGCAAAAATATAATAAAAATACATTTGATCTCTGTACCTCAAGTACAATATTGAGAAGTACTGCAGAAAAAACTCTTTCACATACGTTTGAATGCTCAATCTAAAAGAAAATACTCAGAGAAACTTCAAGAAACAAAATGAGCAAACGTAAGAATAGAGAAGGCGGCGTGTATATATAGGCCACAAATTTGTAGCGGTTATTGTAATAACCGCTACAAAGCACCTAGGGCAGCTAAAATTTGTAGCGTTCTACAATAATCGCTACAAAGTACAAAAACCTTTGAAGTTCTGAATCGGTTATGGTACAGAACCGCTACAACTTTGGTGACCTCTAAAATTCTGTTGCGGTTATAACCTTATAACCACTACAAATACACGAAGTTTGGAATTTTGTAGCCGTTTTGTTGACCAAACCGCTACAAATAACCACTACACTGTAGGCACATCTTGGTAGCACTATGTGGCGGGAATATTCAAGCGGTTTTTATTTATTAACGGCTACAACTGAACCGCTACAAGTTTTGGTGAGAAATTCGCGCCATATTTGTAGCGGTTTTTTCTACCTAACCGCTATAAAAAACGCTGCCAATCTATTGCGCTACTTGGTGCATAGCTTGCTGCTACAAATTTGTAACAGTTTTGGTTAAAACCGCTACAAATATTAAAATATGTAGCTGTTATTTAAAACCGTTACAATTCCACCGCTACAAAATGCCATTTTTTTGTAGTTTAAAGCAAGTTGTAAGTAATAAGCCCGGGGCAGTTCTCACGGAACCAGTTTCCCTGCATTTCTTTTGATAGGCAGGGGAGCTCATCTCATATGAATCGTCTAGATAAGATTTAAATGGTTAATATTTTATTTTTTATTTTTTATTTTTTCAAACAAAATTATTTTAATAGGTTGGGAATCTAAAATAAAGATAATTCCTTAACCAACATTTTTTCAAAAATGATTTTTTTTTTCATTTAAAAATCACTAACTAAAAAAATTAAATCTGGATTGTCTGAATCTCATCTAGATAGTCCAGATGAGATGAGCTCCCCTTACCCATCCAAAGGATAGGTAGGGAAACTGGCCCCCATTTCTCTCATGGTTCCCATTCCCAAGACCAACTCATTGGTTATTAAATTCCATGCCTTTGAAACTACTCCCTCCTGTCTTTATTACACAGCATCAACTAACAAGTGTTTTTTATCTTTTTTTAGGGCAAAGGTGCAAATTTGGTAATGAACAATTTCGTCTGGAGCATCTGTAAGACTTATCTATTTTCAGGTGTAAAAATGGCAACAAACTATTTTTTTTGAAGCAAATTTGGCAATGCCGTTAAATCTACTTAACCGCCGTTACTTTTTGAAATGTGGATCCCAACAGGCTTCTCCATCTGTATTATTTTAATTTTTTTAATGAAAAAATATCACTTAGGCCACATGGAAACAATTTCATTTCAGTTAAGGCCCAAAAGATTCTGAAATCTCACTGCAAAAATTAATTAATTTTTACTAACAGTGATATTTTAGAATCTTTTGGGGGTTATTTGAAATGAAATTTTTCTATGTGGCCTAAGTGATATTTTTTCATTAAAAAAATATTAAAATAATACAGAGCGAGAAGCCTATTGGGACCCACATTTCAAAAAGTAACTGCCGTTAAGTGTTTTTTAACGGCATTGCCAAAATTGTTCCAAAAAAAATAGTTTATTGCCATTTTTACACCCAAAACTAGATAAATCGTACAAATGCTCCAGGTGAAATTATTCATTGCCAAATTTGCACCTTCGCCCTTTTTTATAAGACATTTGCTTGTTTTCAAATAGCATTAAATATATATTTTTTTCATATATGTCTATATTTAATAAGGATAGTGGGAGAGAATAATGATTAATGTGATATAGAGTTTAGTATAATTAGTAAGGATAATATTGGAAATTATTTAAAACTTAGGACAAATTTAATGACTTTAACTATTTTTATTTGTATGTTAGAATTGTTGTTGGTGCTTTATAATAAGGGTCAGAGGGAGTCAATGACGAACGAGAGCAAAATTCTAGGTCTTTAGAATCAACCTTCAGTTGAAGGCTTAAGTAATATTCCCTCTTATCATATTTATAAACATCATTCTCTCTTATGATGCGTTTGATCTTTTGTTATAAGCAACAATCTTGCTTTATCTAACAAGTTAATATATTTTTTTTCATTTTTGCCCAATTAATTGCATATCTCTCATATCTCTTTTTTTTCACTTATTCTCTCATCTTTTTTTCCCGCTAATTCTCTCTCTCGCACTCATCATTTTCTTAAATAAGAGTATGTTTGGAAAAAATTATATCACTTACACATTTATTATTTTAACTAATTTTAAACATCAATTTGTTTTAAATGATTTGGGTAGTTGTTACTTATAAAAAAGATATGAGGGAGTAATGTCTTAGAGTTCCAAACTAGAGAGAAGCCGGATCCATATCCAAAGCCTTTCACATTGAAAAGAGCCAGCTCCTCAAGCAAAACCTCCACTAGCACCTACTCTTTTTGGTTATATTTATAAACAACGTTCTCCCTTATGAGCTAGGTCCTATGTATAACACTAGTGGAAAAATCACTTTTAAGACCAGTTAAAAAAGACATTTTTTATTGGTTCTTGATCCGGTCTTAATACAACTGGTCTAAAAAGTCTACTACTTTTTAGACTGGTTTTGAAGAAAACTGGTCTTAATATTTCAACTTTTTAGACCAATTTTTCAAAAAACCGGTCTAAAAATATTTATTTTTAGACCAGTTTTTAATATTTTTAGACCGGTTTTATAATAACCAGTCTTAAAAATTGACCGGTTTTGGAGAGAACCGGTCTAAAAATTTGAAATTTTAGATCGGTTTTCTTCAAAACCGGTCTAAAATACTTTTTAGACCGGTTTTGAATTTTAGACCGGTTTTGAAGAAAATCGGTCTTAATATTTCAACTTTTTAGACTGGTTTTGGAGAGAACCGGTCTAAAAAGTTGATTTTTTTAAAAATTTTCGTTTAAAAGATATACCCAGCAAGCCATTTCCCCTGATAAAATATTTCACTCAGCAAGCAGCAGCCAGTTCAACGACATTCAAATAAATCTTCTCTTATAGATTATATAACTAACATCTTAATGACATGTGAGAGACTCAAAACTCATTGGAACATATTAAAACTCAACTCCCTTGTGCTTAAACAATGCTGGCTGAAACAGAAGCAAGGAAAACAACTATGAATAACAAATTCACAATCATAGGCAAAATCATAATGTAAGGAAATCATACAACCATGACAATGTTGTTTTGACCAAGTTCCTTATCTTTTCACTTACATACATACATCAAAGATTAAATTACATTAATGACAATGCTGTTATTCATTAGGGCCAAAATACTTTATACACACTCTTCTCAAGCTAATGATCACTAGCAGCCCTGGCTTCTGAGAATATACACTAAGATGTACACCTCATATCCTTCATTTTCCTGTGACGACAACAAAAAAAGTAGTTATATATATACACCAATAACAATATACATAATTCAAATATAGTTCATGATAATTATTTTAGGTAACAAACCTTCAATGTGGTTTTATAAAGGGATATCCTCCCATATCCCTTCATGATGATCATTTCTTGTGCCGTGTTCATTGTCTGGTTCATCTTCTTCATTCAATTTTGGTAAACCCCTAGAAAAAGGAGTCTCAAGCAGATCATTCATTGAATGACTTTCCTGATTAATATCAACGACCCTTTTCCCTTGGAGAGCTAAATACCACATTTTATTTGCCTGATCAGTAACATAGAACACTTGTTTCGCTTGATATGCCATAATAAAAGGTTCTTCTCTAAAACTTCAACTATTCAAATCAACCAATGTAAATCCCAACTGATCAATCATTACACCATTGTTGACATCAACCTACTTGCATTTGAAAATGGGAAGTTTAACTTTCACATAATCAACCACCCAAATCTTTTCAATCACCCCATAATAAGGTATTGCTGCCAATCAAGGATTCTTATCTTTTGAACTAGAGAAGTGCATAGATTCAGCCACTAACATAACCCTACTATTCTGGATGGTGCTCCTATCATCAAGGGACTTCGTGTAAAACGTATAACCATTTATCATAAATGAAGTCCAACTTATGACATCAGCCTCAGGATCACGTGCTAACCATTTAATTGTATTAGAAAAACATTCTTCGCCATCAACCTTTTGTTTGAACCAATGTGCAAAAGTTTTGTTATGCTCCCTAATTAACCTTTATTCAGTCATTCGACTATTTCCTTTCCGTATAATTTCTTTATCAGCATTAATGTAATCTTGAACTTCATCAACATTATTCAAGATGTACAAGTGAACTTGTTGCAATTCATCATGATCCATACTCTTTACTGAAGCCCCGCGTCTACCGCCTTCTTCGTCATGACATTCAGGAAGTCCAATGTATCATACATTTGACAAGTAATCTTGACAAAACTCCATGGCTTCTTCAGAAACATATTTCTGAACAATAGATGCTTCAGGCTGATTAGGGTTCTTCACACACCCTTTTAAGATTTTCATAGTTCTTTCAATTAAGTACATCCATCGTAAATAGATAGGGCCATACAACTTGATCTCCCTGACTAGATGAACAATTAGTGTACCATGATGTCAAAAAAAGAAGGAAGAAAAAGCTTCTCAAGCTGACATAAGATCAGATATCCTTCATTTTCCAGTTCATCCAATTTTTCTGTCTCAATGACTTTACTATAAATAGCATTGAAGAAGAAACAAAGTCTAGTCAAAATATGTTGAAGATCATATTCGGCAATGCCTCGAATAGCTACTGGGAGCAGTTGTTGCATTAAGACATGACAATCATGAGACTTTAGCCCCACTAACTTCAAGTCTTTCATCTACACAAGCTTCCTAACATTTGAAGAATACCCTGAAGAAACTTTGATACCATGTAAACAGTCACAAAAGCTTTTTTTCTCATCCTTAGACAAAGTATGAGCAGCTATAGGACAAAAAGTTCTCTTACCATATATATGGCTTTGGATGCAAGTCTTCTCGTATCCTCATTTCTTGCAAATCTAATCTTGCCTTCACGCCATCCTTAGAACTACCTTGTATGTTAAGCAGTGTCCCAACAATACTATCACAAATGTTTTTCTCCACATGCATAAAATCAATACAGTGTCTCACATCAAGCTTCGGCTAATATAGAAGATTGAAGAAGACAGACCTCTTTTTCCATTCACTTTTCTCATTACTATTCTTTGTAGTCTTACTAAAGATAACATTCATATTTTTCTTCTTTCATAAACTTGCTCCCCAGTCAATGCCTTCAGAGCATCTTCAAACTCTTATCCATCAAAAAAAGCTTTCTTTAATATGCGATATGGGTGGCCTCGTCTAAGAAATCTCCTATGCCCAAGATAAACTGTCTTTCTTCCATGTTGAAATTGATGGTAGCATGTTCCTTCTTCACAAATCGGACATGCTTTATGGCCTTTAACACTATAGCCTGACAAGTTTCCATATGCAAGGAAGTCATTTATAGTACAAAAGATCATGGCTCGTATTTTAAAAACCTCCTTCTTGTTCGAGTCAAAAACATCAACACCTTCATCCCACAACTCTTTCAAGTCTTCGATCAAGGGTTCCAAGTAAACATCTATGTCATTTCTAGATTGTTTTGGTCCCAAAAATCAACATAGATAACATGATGTACTTTCATTTCATGCATAATAAAGGAGATAAGTTGTAAATTACCAAGAGAACAGGCCATGAACTATGTGTACTGCTCAGGCTATCAAAAGGATTCATGCCATTCGTGCTAAGCCCAAGCCTAAGGTTCCTAGGCTCTTCACCGAAGGCAGGAAATAATTGATCGATTTTCTTCCATTGAGAAGAATCAGCAAGATGTCGAAGCTTTCCATCGGATATCCTCTCATCCATATGACATCTCAAATTTCTTGCATCGTTTTCATTAGCAAACAAGCGCTTGAACTTTGGTATGATTGGAAGGTACCACAACACTTTTGTAGGAGCGTTATTTGATTTGTACCTTGGGGTTTTACATATCGAGCAATGTTGTTCCTCTTCATGCTCTTTTCTATACAATATACAATCATTAGGGCATGCATGGATCTTTTTATACTTCATCCCTAGTAGACAATATTTTCTTAGCATCATAGTATCGAGAAGGCAACACATTATCATTTGGAAGCATGTCCTTAAAAGCCTTAAGTGTTTCTGAAAAACTCTTGTCGCTCCATCCATGCCGTGCTTTCAAGCTTACCAATTTCAATACTGCTTTCAACAATTGGTACTTTTTACACCTCAGGTACAACAGCGTCTTAGCATCACTACACATATTACCATATGCTTGTGATTGCTCAAAAGTCTCTTCTCCTATATCACGAATAATATCCTTTATCCGATCATCTATATCAGTGTCATTATCATCAAAGTTCACTCCCCCTGTTGAGATGAACTTGGCATTTCTAATTCTTTACCATGCCATACCTACACTATATAACTCTTACAAAATCCTTTACAAATTAAATATGTATATATATCTGCAGTATTTAGTCGCTTCTCATTCAAACATACTACACAAGGGCAATAAAACTTCCCACTACCATCATCGGCATTTCTACTAGCGAAGTCTAAAAAACCCCTCACACCATTATCATATTCAATACTCGTTCGTTAAGCGTTTATCCAACTATGATCCATATATATCTCAACACTTCTAGCACCCTATATCCAACAACAAAAGGACAGACAAAAAAACAACAACAATAGAGTTTTAGATATTTCAACGAAATTAACAGGCACTATTTGAAACTAGTATTGTTTTAACAAACCAATAACACTGACAATAATCAAATAACCGCACTAAATTAAAACAGAACATATAGAGTGGTATTAATCCAAGCCAAATATCACAGGGATGTAATTAAAAGTCAGAGCATATATCTAACAAGAATGTGCAAATTTATTTTTTCTAGATTACGTTTAAGTGCTCAAAGCAACAACAAGAACCATTTTTTCATAGAACATTATTAATTATTGAACAACATACAACTAAATAACAGATCGAACACTAACCTGATTGAAGACCAAGGAGTGAGCTTCAACCCAAAGTCACGGTGGCGTCAACTGAGGTTATAATGAAGTCCTCAAATTCACGACACTGATAAAGGGAAGTCAGTCATAGGAGAATGGTCAATGCGGAGAATAGAGGTGGCGGCGGAGAAGACTGACGATAATCAAAGAACAGTAATGACGAACACAGCAACGACAGCGGTAATGACGGAGGAGAGTTGAGAAAATGAGGGACGGGACGCCATGGACAAGTTCAGAATAAGCATGGACAGATCTCACAGAGAAATGGCAAAAAGAGAAGAAAGGGTTCATAGAGCGTTCGATCTGGGAGCGGGAGTAAAAATACGGGCAAAAAATCTTACCTTTAAAACCAGTCTTAAAAGAGGAAATTTTCACATTTAAGACCGGTTTTTGTAAAAATCGGTCTTATAATGTTAAAATTTTTAAATTTAAAAATGTTTTAACATTTAAGACCGGTTTACATAAAAACCGGTCTTAAATGTTAAAGATTTAAGATCGGTTTTAGCATAAAACCAGTTTTAAATATTTTACTTTTAAGACCGGTTTTTATATAAACCTGTCTTAAATGTTAAAACATTTTAAATTCATAAAAAGTTTAACATTTTAAGATCGGTTTTATTTATAACCGGTCTAAATAAGTTTTTTAAGACCATTTTTTTAAGAACCGGTCTTAGAAGTTCAATATAATTATAAAACTGCCACCTCGCAAAGTTTTAAGACCTTATCCGCCAAAACCGGTCTAAATGTGGTGGTCTAAAAAGGTCTTTTGCCAGTAGTGTAAGCAACAATTTTGTTATGTCTAAACATTTAATACACTTTTTTCATTTTTACCCCCAATCAATTGCATGTCTCTCTCATCTTTTTTCACATTCATTCTCTCTCACTCATTATCTTCATAAATAAGACTCTATTTGGGGGGGGGGAATATATCTCTTACATATTTATTGCTTTTAACTAAATTTAATCACTAGTTCATTTTGCTTGATTTGAGTAATTATTGCTTGAAAAGAGGTCTAGAAGGAATATAATAGGATAGAGTCAGCTCTTCAGGTTCCACGCTATACGCAACACGCCTTAAGGTGTGTTTGGAAGAGCTTAAATTTGAGAAATAAGCCCTTATTACGCAAGCCGAGAAAAAACTCCTCTCACATACTTACCTCATATACCGTGAATCACGAATTATAAGCACTTATTGTCTAAAAATAAGCTCTTCCAAACGAGTACTTAATGGAATAGAGTCGGCGGCCAAATTAACTTGCATGCGGGGTAGTTAGCACCATTTTTGGCCTAAGCCTAATAGCCAACACCATAGAGAGGGCAGAGAAGTTACTTTCAACAAATAGAGATAAACAAATAATTCTGTGCATCCCAAGCCAAGTTCGATTAATTAAATTAACAATACAAATTAATTATAAGGCATGGCTTGTCACAATAATTTTGCATTAATATTAAATTTATATTCATTCAAAAAAGTCATAAAAAAGGCAATCTTTAAAGGAAGAAAAAATAGATTAAAATGGGATTTTGAACTCATTAATTTATCACCAGCGTCTGTAACATTTGTAAGAGAAGCTTTGTGAATATGACTTATTCCCTCGTATAAGAGACTTTTGGTGCGAGGGATTTGGAGGGGAAGGGAGGAGGGAAAAATTTTTATGAGTTGAGTTTTAAAAGATTGAAGAAGTGGGGTAATAAAATTTTAATAAAGAGAATATATAAGATAAAAGAGTAAGAAAAATTAATTAAAAATTTTTAACCCCACTTCTCTAATTTTTTTAAATTCAACTTAAAAAAATTTTCCCTCTGCCAACTTTTCCTCCCCTCCCCTCAGACCAAACAAACCCTTAGAATATCTTTGAATATTTTGTTGTGTGCCTATTTTACCCCCATTGAATTACTCATGTTACTCATCTTTAATTCTGTTTTCTTTCTCTTTCTCTCCTCACCACACAGTCTCTCTCTTCCATATAAATAAGTGTATTCTTGAACAAACTATATTTTGTTTATATATTTATTATCTCCAACTAATTTTAATGAACATTTCAAACAAGTGAAACAACATAATTGGGTTATTTTAGCTTATAATAACAAACGGAGCGAGTATTATTTGAGAAATGAGAGGAACATGCTTCCAATCACAAACTTGAAAACAATAAAGCTAATAAGATGCAACAACATTATAGTACAGGCAACTGTTTGATTTGGTGTTACAGAGAGAATATTAATGTGAATTTCATACCTAATTAATTCGAAAATTTTCCCATTACAATAATGTTTGACATGTGGTTCATTATATAATTGTGTTGAATCCTCCTTCATATCGCACGACAAATTTGATCTAAGGCGTGATTGGTTATATCCTATCAGATTATTTTCAAATTAGTTTAATTTAATTTGATTGCTTTTTATTTATTTTCTTCTTTTAATCTTTAATCTAGACAACATTTAACATTGAAATCTATATTCTGTATTATTTTCTAGGATATAAAATTATTTTATTTTTTATTTAATTTCTAAGGCGTGATTGGTTATATCCTATCAGATTATTTTCAAATTATTTTAA
Organism: Inga oerstediana; assembly: GCA_963210345.1. NCBI lineage: Eukaryota > Viridiplantae > Streptophyta > Magnoliopsida > Fabales > Fabaceae > Inga > Inga oerstediana. The sequence continues at coordinate 60,132,788 of OY723401.1, read as the reverse complement.
TTTAATTTGATTGCTTTTTATTTATCTTCTTCTTTTAATCTTTAATCTAGACAACATTTAACATTGAAATCTATATTCTGTATTATTTTCTAGGATATAAAATTATTTTATTTTTTATTTAATTTCTAAAAGTTTAAAATTTTTGATATAGGTTGATGATATCTATCTTAATTTATTTTTATAATTGAAAGTATTAAGAGGAATGTTAACACAAAAAAAGGAAAATACCCAAATTCAAGTATTAAACCATATAAAAAAATCTTTAATGTCCATATGCATGTACATCTTAAAAGACTTTTAAAGATGAAAATTATATTAATTAACCAATTGGGTTACATAACAAGATAAATAGGATGGATTAGCCAAATTATCTATTGTGAAAAGTTAAGATTAGTTTACATCATTTTAAAATATATCTTTAATAAAAAAAATGCAAATATTTTATATATTTGATTAGTTTAGGTTTAGGGCTTGCTTGGTATGAAGGGAGGGGAGGGAAAATGAGCGAAGGGGAAATTTTTTGAGTTGCATTTAAAAACAAAATGAGAGAAGCAATGTTAAAAGTTTTTAATTAATCTTTTTTAATCTTTTATCTTATATCTTCTCCTTATTAAAATTTTGTAACTCCAATTCTCCATTTTTTTTAAAATCCAATGTAGCCACAGTTCTCCATTTTATAAAAATCCAATTCAAAAATTTTTCCTCCCCTCCAAATCTAAATTTAACACACCCTTAATCTAAATTTTATTATCATTCCATAAATTTAACCCATTACAATTAAATTGAAGTTTAAATTCAATTTAGATATAGCCTGATAAGGTAAACAATTGACTGAGATGTTCAATTGTTCCTATAAATATAAAGCCAAGTTACTATTGCTGCCATCACACAGCCAAGTTACTATTATGACCATCACGCCCAATTCCTTCGTTAGCGCTCTGCATCTCCTAAACATGTACGGATCCTTCGACAATTCTACCTTCCCTGACGAAGATTTCATCTCAAGAGACGAAAACACAACCAACAACGATAGATATTGCTGGCAAAAATAAACAACGATAGATATTGTCCGGCAACCAAGTCAACCCCAGGGAGGACCAACTCTCAGGTTGGTGGAGGTGTCCATCGATATCCCACCGGCAAATGCGTAGTGCACTCATATAGTGGGAGGAACAGCTTAGGCCACCGTGCATGTGGTGGCGATGATGACAGTGTTTGAAGACGTAGAAGATAGACCTTCCTGCAGCACTTTGTCGCCTTGTATGATTAATGTTCAATTGGGTGAAAGTTCTAAGTCTGATAGTACACAACATTTGAACATTCCTACACAATTAGAGAATGAAACATATAAAGATGACAATATAGTGAACTCAGGTTATGGTGAAAGTTATAAGTCACAATTAGAAAATGAAACAGATGAAGAAGACAATCTAATGAACTCATTTTACGATGAAATTTATAAGTCACAATTAGAAAATGAAACAGATGAAGAAGGCAACTTGATGCACCTAGTTTACGGTAAAAGATACAAACCTGTTTCCAAACATTCTTACACAATCAGAAAATGAAATAGATGAAGAAGATAATCTAACGAACCCAGTTTACGATGAAACTTTTACCATGCTGTGAGGGTGGGCAATGAAAACAGAGACGGTAGTGATTTGCAACACCATAATTCCTACACATAAACAAAGCTAATTTTTCAAAACTATTTTAATTGAATGACCTCGATAGAAAAAATTGACTTGTCCTTGCACAACTATGGAGGATATAAAACTTTTGTGACAACACTCTCTAGATATTAAACCTAATAGAAGAGGATAGAGGTTCATGCAATCTATCATTGCTAATTTAAAAGACTCGTACAAATACATGCAGCAAAGAAAATAAAATTAGGCACACATCCTATATAGTTATCACAATCAAGGAGCTCCACTCTGGCCTCATGCCCACAGAAGTACCAAGAATATTACTCAAGAATTAAATTAATCCAGTCAAGTCATGAATTCTCAAATCCAAAACTCAAATAATAACTCAAAAGTTCATTAATGAATCCTAGGCCTCTGGCCTTCAACTACAGAAACTAAATAAATATCCAGAAAAGTAAATGTGATTCAGCATAAATTAGAAAGAGTTCTTAAGTGGCAAATGAAGATAAAATAAGCATGAACTACGAACTACTCATAGCAGTAGCGTCAAGCATTGGGTGTCTTCTCAAGAAAAAATAAGCATGAACCACGAACCACGGCTTGGTGAAGACGATGAATTGTTAGCACAGAAGGAGTATATAAGTATTATAAAACCTAAGAATGTGATTTTATTATTTTACTAAGGGTTAAATGGCTTAGAAGTTTTTGCCTATGGGCATTGGGAACCTAGAAGTTTTCGAGGGGATATATGTGCCCTGAAAGTTAAAAAAGCACTACAACAAAAAACAGAAACTGTGGTGCTTAATTTAAAGAACACAATGGCACTTGGGAAGCATCGTAGCTTCCAATGCCATTAAAACAAGCTACGACGTTTTTTGAATATATGGAAGAGTTATAACTTGATTATTTATTTATTTTTTAATATACACTTCCTATTATGCTTCTTCAACGAAGCGCCATTAGAAGTCAATGACTTCCAATGGCACTTCCTTGGAGAAGCATCATTCCAATGGCACTTCCCTGGAGAAGCGCCGCAATAAGTCTTTTTCTTAAAAAAAAATAATTTTTTGTAATTATTTTATTTTTATAATTGAAACCTCCATTTACAATCCAAAATCCACAACAATTTACAAAACAATCCACAGCAAAATAAAATAACATAGTATGTATATTTTGCAATATTGTGTCTTCATGTATTAAGCATAAAAGAACTCCAGCATTTAAGTTACTTAAACTTGAGCCATATACGTTACTTCTATGGAGAATTAAACTAAGTATTATTATATTTGTAAGCTCAAAAATTAAAAAACTTATAATGTATTGGAAGTTCAAGAAGACAGAGTTGACACTTCAAATAAATACTTGAAAAAAAATTATCAGCACACATATAATATTCATGATAGATTTTAACTAAAAAATAAAATATGAACCAAATGTTGAAAAAAAACACTTACACGCTAGGGAGCTTTTGAAGGAGGCCCGAGATAAGAAAAAAAATTACATGGGAGAGGAAGCTTTGTACTGCAGTGGAATTCTAGGAAATGAGGGAGCTAGAGGGAATACGGGAAGATGAAAATGAAAATAAAAACAGCGGGTTGTGAAAATTAAATAGTATACAAGGTGGGAGTAGCTGCGGCACTTTTTGTCAAAACGTCATTGCTTCCCAATTAAAAAAAATTGCATATATTTAGACACCAAGTACAAAGATATGCCTAGTTCCTTAAATATATTCAAGGCACCACGTGGTGCCTATGTTGAATTCAAGACACTTAGTGCCTTGAAGGTGGCTTGAATATTCAAGGCAATTCCAAGTGTACCAAGCACTATCCAAGGCTCTTGAATACTCAAGGCAAGGTGCCTTGAGTAGTCAAGAGCCTTGTATCAAGTGTCGTCCAAGGCTGTTATTAAAACAAAAAGCGTCTGGTGGTAGGGCCTTCAATTGCGCTTGCCTCATTAAGCACCATTGAAGGCCCTCCCTTTTATTAAAAAAATGGCATCTGTTAATGGCAGGGTCTTCAATGGCACTTGCTTCATTAAGAGCCATTGAAGGCCCTTAGTATTGAAAGTTGTGGTGCTTGCCTATAAGGCCTATATTTTTTTTTTTATATAAAAAATAAGACCTTCTATGGCGCTTGTCAGGGTAAGCTCCATAAAAGATGTCTAATTTTTTTTTCAAAAAATAATTATCCCCTTGTATGGCGCTTCCCCAAGCAAGCACCATACAAAATATTATTAAGCTACAGCACATAACTAAGAAAGCACCATAACTGCCACATGTATTTAAAAAAAATAGAAGTCTCCTCCGGCGCTTGTTTGAAGAAGTGTCATAAGATTAACATCGCTAAATCTATATTTTGTAGTAGTAGATGGGCAATTTTACCTCTTTGTTAAGCCCTAACTATCAACATTTGTTAACCAAATAAGCAAAGGTGACATACATACATGGCATCCGCTTCACCCTTTTTTTGTCTACGTTAGTCATCAGATTTTTTAGTAGGATTTTTTTTAAAAAAAATGCAGACCCTCTTGCAATGTTTTCGGTCCTTAATATAAGACTCGGTTGAGTTATTTGAGGGGAAGATTAAAAAAGATAAATAAATTACTTAATCATTTCTTAGTTTATATGTCAAGAAAACTAGCTTGAAAAAATTGATAAATATAAATACATTAAAATAATTTATTTAGCTTCCATAGCTTGCCAAATTTATCATTTTTCCCAACTAATTTACTTGACTTATAAAATAGTATACAATTAAGTAATTTATTTAACTTTTTTAATATCCCCAAATAACTCAACTGAATCTTATATCAAGGACCAAAGACATTGAAGAAAATTTACTTGTGCCTATGCCCATACACAAAAACTTCTTGGGCATTTAAGCCTTTTAACCCTTTTACTAAGGTTAATTATCTAAGACATTAACATTTCTCTCTCATCTCCCCTGAAATGAAAAAAACCCCCCAAATTTTGGAGGGGAGACTAGGAAGAGGCCTGATATGAGGTGAGCGAAACCCTCCCATTTAAGAATGTTTTATCCAAATAAGGGGAGGGGATCAATTCCCTTCCCTTCCTTAAAACATTTTCAAGCTAAACAAACGGAGGGACGCAATTCTCCCCTAGCCTTATTTGGATAAAACATTCTTAAGAGTATTGGTTTTTTTAAAAATAATAATAATAATATTGTTTATTTTATAGCATATATATATATATATATATATTTCTTCAGCTTTTTTTTTTTTTTTTTTTGAAGTCGATTCTAGCACCTATATTATAAATTTCCATGAATGATGGGTATAATCATGGTACTTGTATATAAGAGTGTTTTTTTAATAATTTATAAGAGTTTGTTTTTCAACTGGATGGTAGAATATATAAGAAAATAATTTTGGATACGCTTACTTTTGAAAAATCCAAAGTTTGAAATGCTTTACGACTTATTAGGAGTGTATCTCCTTCACTACAAAAAAAAAAAAACCACTTTCAGCAGCGACTTTTAAAGTTACCGCTGAAAGTGAGACCTTTTGTCGCCGCTAAAAGTTACATCTTCAGCGGCGACGACACAATGTCACCGCTGAAAGTCTTGTTTGAAAATTTCAAAATTTTTTTTTTTAAAACACTTTCAGCGGCGACATTGTGTTGTCGTCGCCGAAAGTATGTTTCAACGACGACTTTAGTGTCGCCGCTGAAAGTCTTATTTTAAATTTTTCAAAAGTTTAATTTTTTTAAAACACTTTCAGCGGCGACTATCAAAAGTCACCACTGAAACTCACTTTCAGCGGCGACAACTAAAGTCACCGCTGAAAGTCAATTTCATATTTTTTAATTAATATTTTTCAAAAATAATATTTATAAAATTAAAATATTAATTATTAAATAATTCTATTTAACCTTAATTATTAAAATTATATTATTATTATTTATTAATATTATATTTATAATTTTATATTAAAAATAATATTTATGATATTAAATTATTATTTATTAAGTAATTTTAATTAAAAAATTATTTAATTTAAATATATAAATATTTTTTTTCGTTTTTATTTAATTTTTCATTATTTTTAATAATATTATATTTAATTAATAATTAATTATATGTATATAATTAATTAATTATATGCATGTATGTTTATATATATGATAATATGATATATATAATAATATGTAATAATATGACACAGGTTCATTTCGGCACAACTGGCAGAGACTCACGCGCGAAGGCATCGGCTCCCTAAGGTCACAGGTTCAAACTAGAGGAGAGTCACTTGGAGGAATTATGAGGACGCGGCACGTGGCAATTGTAAATTAAATTTTTTTTAAAAAAAATTTTGAATTTTTTTTAAATAATTTTTCAAATTTTTTTTAAAAAAAATTAACACGTTCAGTGGCAACAAAAGTTGCCACTGAAAGTCACCTTCAGCGGTGACATAAAAGTCGCCGATAAACGTATACTTTCAACAGCGACAAAAATTGTCACCGCTAAAACTTTCAGCGACAGTCACATAGGCGGCGACTTTTTGTCGCCGTTGAAAGACTTTCAACGGCAACTTTTAGACTTTCAGCGGCGACAAATGTCGCCGCCGAAAGTCGTTTTTTTGTAGTGCTTGTTTCCTCTGGATGGGGCTTACTAGTTATTATAATCTAATTAAAGAAAGACAAGTTACCATAATCTAAAAGGCATCTTTAATTTAAAGAAAGCAATGAAAACACCATAAAAATTTAAGGAAGAAAAAAGAATGAGAAAAACATCGTGTATCAATTTACCTTGAAATAATTAATGGTTAACCTAACGAACTCGTTAGGGCAATATATGTCTTTTAGCTAATAATCTATAGATAGTGTCTTAATTTAAAATTGAGGTATAAGAGCATGTGCATTAATTTTCCTTTTTTTAAAAAAATAAATTTGCAACTTCCATTCAACATCATTTGATAGCGAACTGTTGCTTAGTATGTTGGAAATTGTGCTCTAAGGGTCAATCATTGTACTTTGAATATTATTATTTTAATGAAATTTCTCCATTCTGTTATCATATTATTTGCATGTTAACTGTGATAATTGTATCTATGGATAATTCATAAAGATTGTCCTAAAATGTCCCTGGTCGATTATCTATGCGGGAGCAGAGATGAAACAAGATCAGTATGACTTTGATAAGATATGAAGATATAAATCAAAGTCTTAGGCACTTGTAAGAGTACAAGGTGCTGGACCAACCCACTATGAGAAAGCTACATGGATCAAGTCATAAGTTTTTCTTATGTATAACCACGTCACAATGCCCTTAGACCTGAGGTCATTATGGATTCCTACATGAGAGTTGCTAAGCTTTGAACTAGTCAAAAGTCACTTTTGACCGGGTGATGATAAAGGCTACGATCGGCCTTGGTGGTTTTTCATGCAGAGGAATATGAATGATCAAGATGGAATTTGTCCCTCACATTATTAGAGAGATATTACTAGGCCCCTCGATGAGTGAGTCTGAGAAATGTATGGCCATACTATGATGGAAAGGAGTTTCCGTCTCTATTATCAGTCTACTCAGGAATCGAGAAAGTAATGGTCAGGAACAAGAGGATGACATTATCCATGCCTTATCCTTGATCGATATATCGTGTGACAAAAGGGACGTGACATGGTTGTATGATAGGTTGCATCGTGATAATGATCCTCATATGAATTGGGTAGTCATAATGTCTTGCTAGAGGCCGCTTGCGACTTTTGGGTTAGTATAGTTATTGGCCCACTACCAACTTCATATGGGCCTATAGGGTCGCACACAAGAATGACCCAACACGAGATAATGTTTAATTTAGGGTGGACGAATTTTATATTTATATATATATAATATAAAATTCATTAATAATATTATATAGATATATATTTTCGAAATATATATATCTTATATATATATATATATATATGTATATATACATATATTATATGATATTATTATATTGTGTTAGTTTTAAATTTAATTTATTAAGATATGTTAAATTTTATAACTAACATGATAGAGATATAGTATCTCAGATTTAATTTATGAAGATAAATTAAATCTAATGGCTCTTTATTTGGATTAAATAAATAGGTTAAATTAAAACTGTTACACAGATTTAATTTAAACTGAATTTATTTAATTAGCTCATTAAGATAATTAATAGTTAATTAATTTTGCAATTAATGATGATTAATTTTGAAATTTGAAAATAGCCCTCATAGGTTATAAACTTGATAGAGCAGATATATTGATATACACATGAGAATTGAGAGCCGCAAGAAAAACCCTAGGAGACATTAGAGGCGCTAGCACTCAGTCTCGGTTGGAGAGCATTCGTATGAATACCGGTAGAGGGAGCGGACCTAACGTGTTGGCTCCTAGAGATCATGAAAACCCTGAATCATAAAAGGTATGAATCCTTCCAACTTGGTTTAAACGCTGTTGATGGATCCTCGATTAGGATTGGTAAAATTTTAAAATTCTTCTGCTGTACCTGCTGATCCTAACATAGTATTAGCTAATGGAGGAAGGATCCTCAATTGAGGGAATAGATCCAAAATCCTAAAAATTAAGGTTTAAACTACGTGCAAAAAAACAAAATGTTATGAATATTGCGGTAGTGGATGTTTATAGTCTCTTAAGTTTCCATGATGCCTATAACCTTACATGATTTTATGTAGTTTTATGTTGTAGATTAATTCTTATGTTTATGATATTGTAACTCCATCATAATGTGAGTTAATTCTTATATTTATGACATTGTAACTTTTGGGAGAATTAGAGGCCTATATATAGAGGCTTAACACAAACGATTGGATGTAAATGAAAATGCTATATAAATTAGAGTTCTCCTCCACTCTACATCTCTACAATTCTCTCTTGTCTTTCTTCATCCATTCATCTTAATCTCTTATATTTTCTTGATTTGATAACACGTTATCAGCATGAGTTCCCTCAGAAGGCCTATGGTTTAGTTTTCTATTTCTTCTACTCTCTAACTTTCTCATTTTCATACTATATTTTATGCTATTTATTCTCTATGTTATTTTATCTTTCTAGTTTATATTATCGATATGTTGTTCTATATTATTTTTATTATTTTTCTTTTACGCTATCTATTTTTATCTTTCATGTTGTTATCTTTTACATGTATATCTAAAATAATCTAAGGCGAATTAAAGAGACTCTTTTACTGATTGTTTTATACATTGGATTTCATGGCTAAGATTGGAGATTATTGTTGCTTTATTATCCTTCACAAGTCTTTTCTCACTTTTATTTATCATTTTCTGGGAATCTCTTATTATGCAAAATTTATATTTTATATTCTAGTAATTTTACATTTTATGTTGTTATATTATGTTATTTCATTTTATTTACTTTTCATTTGTTTATTTACTTATTTAACATTTATATTTTTTTTAATTTTCTTTATTTTATGTTATTTATTTCATCTTGTTTTATTGTTATTTTATTTACATTTCATATATTTATATTCATATATTATTGTTATATCATTATGTCAATATGTTATTTTCATTTGTTTATTATTACATTAATATACAATAGTATTATATATGACCATATAATGTGATCTATAAGAACATGGGCTTATATATTGTTTATATTTAATTATAAATTTGTATTTAATTAAATTATTTTATAGTATTTTAATTTTATTGAAAGGAGAGAAGCCATAATATTCTTAATTTTGTGATCAGATGATCAGAAGTCACATCACTTTTATAATAGTTCATATAAAAAAGAATTCTATTGGTTTCATTAAATGGCGTGATTCATAAGAAAAACTTTGGCACATTGATGATTTAATTGTTACAAATTTCAAAGCCCTGAAGGCTCGAGGTTCAAATATCAAACTTAAAAAAAAACACTTTCTAGCTTTGCAAGATTTTTGCTATGGTCCTGAAGACCAAATATTTGGAGAAATTGATTATGTGCTACTGAAAGCAAAGAACATGTCTATAAAGTGAGAATGAACATGATTGCATTACATTGGTGGAATTGATAATTAAAAGCCAAGAATACTTTATCTTAACTATTGAACCACAGTTGTAGAAATAATAACATTTCTAAGGTCATTAAAATTATGAGCAAATATTGCACTATGACTAGAAGTCATATGAATAGAAAAAATGGTATAATATGACCAGAGTCATATAAACTAATATATATCAATTCATTGAAAGTAAATATCAAAATAGTTGTGAAGCCAAAAGAACCATGAGATATTGTGAAAAATACCAAAAGTAGTTATGATGCTTAAAGCAACAAGTTATGGAGAAAGATGACCAAATTGTAAGGCCAAAAGAAATAATTATAATTCCTGAAGGCTATATGATTTTGATTTTGATTAGTTTTAAAATTTAAACTTATTGTGATTAATTTGTGAGAGAGAAGTTATTATTTGATATTGTGATAACAATAAGTGTTTTATGAGTGATATATGAAATCAAATAGATAAAAGGTAATTATTGGTCATTTTAAAATTTTAATATAGTCATGCCCTTTTAGGATTCTAACTCATGGTTATTGTTATTATGCCATATAACTCCCATATGAAATGGTTCCTACTATTTATTCATATAACCTTCAATTATACAATTAAGTTGTTTAATTCTATTCGTTATGTATAATTGTACAATTTATTTGTAACTTTAAGTATATATGGTGTATGTGAATCTTATTCATACATCAATGGAGTTTACTATGTCAAACCTACCTCTATTTACTTATTGGGACTTGTGCTTCTCTTTTGCACCATAAATTTCCTAACAAACACTCAACTCATATACCTTAACATTAAGGTATTTTCTTTCATTATTAGTCATATTTTTATTTTAGCTCTGTCTTCCATCTCTTTTCTCCTCTTGAGCACTATTATGTTGCTTTAAATATATGTGCAACTTTTCTTAGTTCCCACATGTTTCATTATTGAAAGGCATACAAATACTCTGCAATTTGTATTTTATTTTGGTATTTATAAGTTATTGTATTTTCTCCTAATTCATTGTATTGTCATTTCTTCTACTCCTTAGCATTCTCATATGATATGTGCAAGTTCCATACATTAATCATGATAGAATATATAAAATGATATATATTGGAATCAAATTAGTTATATGTGACATTTGTGAAAGAAAGTCATATATCATATTAGAATTAAGAGAATAAGAATGTATTTAATTTTATGAGAAAATTCATTATGAATAGTTTATAATTTGTTAGACGAAATCTTTTTTGTAATGTGCGTGAACTACATATGTAGTGCAAGTCAAATTTGTGGATGATCAAATAGTGGGGAATATTTGAAAGAAGAATATGTATATCATAATTATTCATTATTTTATATTATAATCCATTTGTCTTTACATTTCTCTCAAACTAATTTTAGCTCCTAAACATCACAAATCATTGCAATAAGATCTTTATGTATTTTGATTATGGATCTTCTCATATTTCTTTATGTAGTGGAAAATTATAAACATTCCATACTTGAATATGTATCAAAAGAGGCAAATTGAAGCATATTATCATTGATGAGTAATGAACTTATATCAAAATACGACAATATATATATGTTAGTTCCTGAAGAACATACGTGTAACAAAATTGATATAGTTCCTGGAGAACTAATATAGATTTTTCTTAATTCTATGGGCAGAAGAAGAATTTATCATGAAAAGTTATAACCCATAGATTTACATCAGAGTTTTACTTTGTTAAAGGGTCTAAGTGATAGCCTAGTAGACTGAAATCCATGATTGTATGTGAGGTATGAAGTACTTGAGCTTTCAAGTGAAAGATAGATTATTAGCTTACTATATAATAGTTTGTCTTTGAAATATAGAAATAAAGAAAGTGTATTTATATGACTCACTTGAGGGGGAGATTGTTAGAATACAAGTGAGTTAATATTAAAAGTTGTACTCATATAATTCCTCACAAAGCCTGAGTAATTTCCCAAAAATGGATGTCATATTAAGTTTTGATATCAATATTATGTGAAAGTTGTAAAGTTTAATATTCGTTAAGAAACATGATATAGTAAACCAAAAGTTTACTGATCCAAACAAATTTATTGTTGGCATGACTTGTTTGATCATCCGAGTCATATATATGATACAACAAATTATAAAATATTATGTATTGACATCCATTGAAGAACCAAAAGATTCTTTATGAATAGTCAATATATTATATAATTCAAGAATTATCATATGTTGTCTGTTCTTAAAGAAGTCTGATTATGAGAGTATCATAAGTTATAATTTGGAATAGATCTCTATATTTCTGGAAATATATCAAACTCATATATGGGCCCATTCAAATAGCATGTAAATCATACAAGTATTCAATGAATTTGATAGATGTATCTATAAGATGGTTACATGTGTGATTATTATTAATTTGCAACCTAAAGTTTGCAAGATTGTCTGAATAAATCATTGTATTGCAAGATTGTTTGAATAAATCATTATATTGAGCTCATAATATCTAGATGACATGATCCAGAAATAATTTATTAAAGCCTCCATAAATACTTAGATCAATAATTTTGAGAATAAATTTTTATTTTGATGTTGGCATATTTAATCTTATATATTGCGGCACTTATATACACCAAGCCAACAAAATTCTCTCGATAAGATTGGCTTTTGGTTAGGTGCAAGGATATTCCATCTTAAAAAGTTTGAATGTGTATTCCTATTGATCTACCACAATGCACATTGACGGATATTTCAAGGAAATTAGGATAAATATTAGGTAAGAACCTCCTTCTTCTTCTTTGTCTCTAAATGAAACAAAAGGATATTTCTATTGGAAACAAATGGACTTAGGAGACTTATGTTGTATGATTAGTCAATTGTCATATGACAAAGTTTTTCTAACATGAGGGGAAGAAATTGAATAACTAGAAAACAGAACAAAATGAATGCATTATTACTATCAAGTATAGATCCTCGAATACAGCAATATGAACCAAAAGTTCATTTGGTTTAGCATTCATAAAATATTGCATAAAATCTGCCAAATACAATTACTGACCTAAATGAGAATTACTAAATCTCATACTCCAATTGAAAATGCTCTAATCAACATAAATAAAAGTGAGACAAGCCCGAAGCATCAGAGAATAATCAGTTCCAAAACACTACTACAAAAAACACAAGTTGTGGCGCTTAATTTAAAGAATATTATGGCATTTGGGAAACGCTATAGCTTCCAGTGCCGTTAAAACAAGTTACGACGCTTCTTGAATATATGGAAGTGTCGTAGTTTGATTATTATTTTTTTAAAAAAATATCATTTGACTTCCTATGACACTTCCCTGGAGAAGCGCCGTAGGAAGTCTTTTATTTAAAAAATAATAACTTTATGACTTCCCACGGCACTTTCCTGGAGAAGAGCTATAGGAAATCTTTTATTTTTTAAAAAAATAATTTATGACTTCTTACGACGCTTCCCTAGAGAAGCGCTGTAGGAAGTCTTTTATTTAAAAAAAATAATAATTTTATGACTTCCTATGGCCCTTCCTTAGAGAAGCGCCGTAGGAAGTCTTTTATTTTAAAAAAAAAATAATTTCCATAATTATTTTATTTTCCTGATGAAAACCTCTATTTATAATCCAAAATCCACAATCCACAACAATTTACAATACAATCCACAGCAAAATAAAAAAACATAGCACGTATTTTTTGCAATATTACGTCTTCATGTATCAAGAATAAAAGAACTCCAACATTTAAGTTGCTTAAACTTGAGCCATACACGTTACTTCTACGGAGGATTAAACTAAGTATTATTATATTTGTAAGCTCAAAAATTAAAAAACTTACAATGTATAAGTTCAAGAAGATAGAGTTTTGATACTTCAAATAAATACCTGAAAAAAATTATGAGCACACATATAAGATTCATGACATATTTTCAATGTTTTAAAAGCCGGACCGGACATCGAGCCGGAAAGATCAGCGGGTCATGGTTCAACCGGTTGGAACGGTAGAGCCGTTCGGTCGGACCGATGACGTAATAATTAAATTTAAAAATAATATATATTATATATTACAATTAATCTTCAATCTAATTTCATATGAAGTTAATAAAGTCACAAAATACCATTTAAGGAAGAATATTAAATCAATCATCAACCTAAAAAAATGTATTAACAATAATGATTTCATGAATTGTTAAATATGGGTGACTCTTGATTGATCCAAACATTAGTTTCTTGAAAGACATTTAGATCATACCACTTTGATCCTATATATAAGTTTTTTATTTTTACAAAAAAAATTTGGTCATATTTATAGGTCCAGTTTTAATGTAATAAATAAGATTGTAACAATTTTACCCCTATTAATTGTATAAATGAAGAAATAATTTAAAGATAGATAGAGAAAAAAGGGTTGAAATGTACACATTCATCAATAAGGACAAAGTTATAAATTCATCCCATAATCATTGAGTTAACCACCTCTCTTTAGTATATGAAATTTAATTAACATAAACTTATAAATATAACTAAAATGATAAATATCATCAAATTATTAAGAAAATCACCTAAAATTAAGATCTTAAGTCGAATCCCACTACTTCTAATCATAGAGTGTATGGTGGTACATATCAGAATTTAAAGTTATAAATAAAAGAGTTTAAATCTTCTTTAAAAAAAACGTGATGTGCTGTAAAGTCACATGTCCCTAAGAGCCTCAAGGCACGGTTTTCAAGTTCTGAAAATGTAGATAAGTCAAACACGCAAGATGGGTAGAAATCATGTCTCTCTTTTATCAATGTATATATCAATAATATATATTAATATTATATTACTTATCTTTCATAATTTCATCCTCTGCAACATGTTCCCCTTCGTTCCTTTCCATCATTTTTTCTCTTCGTCCCTTACTCCGGTGACCTCTATTTCTTCTTCTTCTTTCATCATCTTCTTCTTTTTCATACAAAAGATTGGTTTATATTTAATATTACTGTGGCCAAAGGCAGCCGTGGGCATTGATTAATATCTGGAAAGGGAGATCTGCTCGTCGTAGGTGTCGGAATAAATGGTTGTCACCGGTGAAGCTGTCGGAAATTTCAGGAAACTCAGGCCGGACGGTTACTTCAGAATCGTTCCGGCTCCCGGATTAACTCCGGTTTCCGGCTCAAAGGCGGATTTACACCGGCTCTAAATGGCCAACTACGAAAAACGGTTTAAAGGGGTGACTCGAGCCGTGTTCTTCTCCGGTCGCCGGTCGGACCGTCCGGTCCGGTCCGGTCCCAAAAACATTGCATATTTTAACTAAAAGAAAACTTGAACCAAATGTTGTAAAAAGAAAAACATTTACAGGCTAGGGAGCTTCTGAAGGAGGCCGAGACATGAAAAAAAACACATGGGAGAGAAAGCTTTCTATAGCAACGGAGTTATGAGAAATGGGGGATCTAGAAAGAAAGCAGGAAGACGAAAATGAAACAAAAACGGTGGGTTATGGAAATTAAATTATAAGGTGGGAGACGCTACGACACTTTTTTGTCAAAAAAGCTTCTCAATTAAAAAAATACAGCCAATTTAAAAAATAAAAAAGACAGAAGCTATGACGCTTTTTCTCAAAACACCAAAGCTTCTCAATGTAAAAGAATGATGACCAAAATCCTTAAAATATCAAGGCTTAAATATTCAAGGCACCATGAGGTGCCTTAAAAATTCAACGCACAAGTTGCCTTGAATTATCAAGGTACCACAATGATGACCAAAATCCTTAAAATATCAAGGCTTAAATATTCAAGGCACCATGAGGTGCCTTAAAAATTCAACGCACAAGTTGCCTTGAATTATCAAGGTACCACGTGGTACCTTGATAATTAAAGCCAACTTTGGTGACTTGAATTATACGGATGCACACGAGTGAGGATTAGTGAACTTGAGTGAGGGCCCACATCACTTGCAAGTACAAAATCACACTCTTGAAAAATAGGATGCGAGCACTATTCAGAGATGTGGGTTCATAGTGCAAAATGTAGGTGCACTCGAGTGAGGACCCACATCACTCGCAAGAGAGAAAATGCACTCTTGCTTTTTGCATAAAAGTGCAACTGTAAAGCTGAAGTAAAAGAGAAATTGTGATACTGCACTCGAGCGAGACCTCAGTGTACTCGAGTGATACTCTGTCAGAAGCCAAAACGCAACAGACTTACAGCAATCAATTCGAACATGATTAAATGTTATTTATTCATTCTATTTTTATTTGTTATTATTATTTGACATCATTTAACATATATTTCAAGTGTTAAACAGAAGTTTGATCTTTTGAATTAGAAATACACAAAGGAAGTCAAACAACGGCAGAAAGAATCATTACAACCAACTAAGCACGTACCTACCACAATATCTTGTTCAAAGATTTCAAACGTATGCATGTTGTTCCACAATAAAACGCTCTGCTCCACAATGACTATTACTCAACAACAAAATCAACTAACTATAAATGCTGAGTTTCAGAGACCATCAATAACAAGAACTAAACACAAAAATATACACAAGCAAATTCACGAGTCTCTATTATTCATATCTTTTCTATATTCATATTGTACTTCAGTGCTTATTATATTCGCTCTGTGAAAGAGTCTGTATACACTTTAAATTCTATTTTCATTTGATCTCAAGGTACAGGAACTTTGAGAGGGTAGATATCCTTATGAGAGAAGCAGTTGAGAAGTATACCCGAGTGAAGAGCACTTGCACCCGAGTGATAACTTAGCACCCGTGAGTGAGAAATCTAACTCTCTATATTCCTTATGCAAGTGCTGAAGCAAAAGAGTACTTAATACAAGAATATACTGATGCACTTGAGTGAGGATCAGTGAACTCAAGTGAGGGCCCACATCACTTACAAGTACAAAATCACACTCTTGAAAAATAGGATGTGAGTGCTATCCAGAGACGTGGGTTCATAGTGCAAAATACAGGTGTACTCGGGTAAGATGAGAGACACTCAAGTGAGAACTCACATCACTTGCAAGTGAGAAAATGCACTCTTTCTTTTTACATGAAAGTCCAACTGTAAAGCTGAAGTAGAAGAGAAATTGTGATGTTACACTCGAGTGAGACCTCAATGCACTCAAGTGATACTCTGTCAGAAGCCAAAATGCAACAGACTTACAGTGATCAATCCGAATATGGCTTAATGTTATTTATTCATTCTATTTTTATTTTTTATTATTATTTGACATCATTTAACATACATTTCAAGTGTGAAATATGAGTTTGATTATTTGAATTAGAAATACACAAAGTCAAACAACGGCAGACAGAATCATTACGACCAACTAAGCACGTACCTATCATGATATCTTGTTCAAAGATTTCAAACGTACGTATGTTGTTCCATAGTAAAACACTCTGCTCCATAATGACAATTATTCAACAGACAAAATCAACTGACTATAAATACAGAGTTTCAGAGACCATCAACAACAAGAACTATGAACAAATATATACACAAGTAAATTCACGAGTCTCTATTATTCATATTTTTTTCTGTATTCATATTGTACTTCAATGTTTATTATATTCGCTCTGTGAGAGAGTCTGTATACACTTCAAATTCTATTTTCATTTGATCTCAAGGTACAGGGATTTTGAGAGGGTAGATATCCTTACGAGAGAAGTAATTGAGAAGTACACTCGAGTGATAGCTCAGCACCAGCAAGTGAGAAATTTAACTCTCTCCATTCCTGATACAAGTACTGAAGTGCAAGAGTACTTAATACAAGAATATAATGATGCACTTGAGTGAGGATCAGTGAACTCCAGTGAGGGCCCAAATCACTTGCAAGTACAAAATCACACTCTTAAAAAATAGGATGCAAGTGCTATCCAGAGATGTGGGTTTATAGTACAAAATACAGGTGTACTCGAGTGAGACGAGAGGTACTCGAGTGAAGACCCACATTACTTGCAAGTGAGAAAATGCACTCATGCTTTTTGTATGAAAGTGCAACTGTAAAGCTGAAACAAAAGAGAAATTGTGATGTTGCACTCGAGTGATACTCTATCTGAAGCCAAAATGCAACAGACTTACAGTGACCAATGCGAACAAGGTTTAATGTTATTTATTCATTGTATTTTTATTTGTTATTATTATTTGACATCATTTAATATACATTTTAAGTGTGAAATAGGAGTTTGATCGTTTGAATTAGAAATACGCAAAGGAAGTCAAACAACGGCAGACAGAATCATTACGACCAACTAAGCACGTACCTACCACGATATCTTGTTCAAAGATTTCAAACGTATGCATGTTGTTCCACAGTAAAATGCTCTACTCCACAATGACTATTATTCAACAGACAAAATCAACTAACTATAAATACAGAGTTTCAGAGACCATCAACAACAAGAACTGTAAACAAGAATATACACAAGCAAATTCATGAGTCTCTGTTATTCACATTTTTTCTGTATTCATATTGTACTTCAGTGTTTATTATATTCGCTCTATGAGAAAGTCTGTATACACTTCAAATTTTATTTTCATTTGATCTCAAGGTATAAGGACCTTGAGAGGGTAGATATCCTTACGAGAAAAGTAGTTGAGAGAATTCCTTGTAGGACAATCTGCTCATAAGACTTACAAGGTACAAGCAGTAGAGAACATTGTTGCTTGTAAGACTTACAGGGGTATAAGTAGGAGAGAACGTTGCTGCTCATAAGACTTGTATAAGTAAGAGAGAAAGAAAGGTCATAGGTTTGTTTTTCTGAACGTAAGACTTCTCGTAAGGGGGAGAGAAATTTCTAAGTGTTAGAATATTTCTACTCGTAGTCCATTCAAAGACGATTGTTTTTTTGCAGCTTTCCAAGAGCCCACTGAATCTTGGAAGAATAGTGAAAATCTCAGTAGGTCTTGTTCTCTGAGGACTGGACATAGGCCTGAGGTTTGGGCCAAACCAATATAATTCTCCGTTTGCTAATCTTCTCAACTTTACTCTATCTACAGTTATTTTCATATCACCACATCAACCGAAAAATTTATCACATCACCCAATTCACCCCCTCTTGGGTGAAGCTTGCCTCTTTCATTTGGTATCAAAGCAAGGTCTTCTTCGAAGAGCCTAACAGCTTGAGAAGGATCCGGTAAATGGCAACAATGGGTGAGAACATCCTTCCAGGTGGAGCTTCTATCACTAGACCTCCTGGTTTTGTTGGAAAACATTTTTTGTTCTAGAAAGCTAAGTTCAGAGTGTTCATGATGGCTAACGAATACGGTCTATGGAATGTAATACAAAATAGTGACAATGTCCCTATGAAGAAAATCGAAGATAGAGTCATGAAAAAGAGTCTAGAGGAGTTTAACGAAAATGACAAGAGGTTAGTAACGTTAAACAGTAAAGTTATTTTAATGATATAAAGTGCCCTCAGTCAAAAGGAATATTTTTGAAAATGCACACTTCTAACAGCCAAAGATATGTGGGATGCTCTTGAGATCGCTCATGAAGGCACATCTGGAATCAAAGAAAATAGAATCAATACTCTAATTATAAAGTATGATATGTTTCAGATGAAACTAGGATACTCATCTTGTTAATCAACTATCGGCACTTGGGAAAATATTTGATCAAAATTCCTAGGTAAGAAAGATCCTTAACATTCTTGCAAAAGAATGGGAAGCAAAGATAACAACTATCGAAGAAGTTAAAGGAGAGTCAATGAGATCCGTAGCTGCTATCTTTGGTAGCCTTTCAAAGTATGAAGGAAAGTTAAGGTTCAAGAAGGAACTAGAAGAGTTTGATTATAAAAAGAAAAGAGGAGTTGCACTTAAAGCCATCAAGGAAGATGCGTCTTTAGAAAATGAAGATGTCCCTGATAATGATGATATGGGAATGATTGTGAGGAAATTCAAGAAGTTCAATAAAAGAGGCCAAAAGAATTTCAAGAATTATCATGGTGGACCAAGCAAGAAAGAAAACAAGGAGCAACAGATAATATGCTATGAATGTGGAAAGCCTGGACACATCAAATCTGAATGCTTCAAAAACAAAGACAAGAAGTAGAAAAAGAAAGCATATATATCATCTATATGGGGTGACAGCTCGTCGGATGAAGAAATCGAGAATGACGAAGTTGCAAATCTATGCTTGGTAGCCAAGGAAGAAGAATCGGATTCCGAGGTAAGTGATTCTGAACCTACTTATGATGAGTTATTATCTGAATATAATACATTACATACTGAATTCATCAAGGTTGCTAAAGAAATGGTTAGTCATAAGAAGAAAATAAAAGAGTTAGAAAGTACTATCATATTATCATGTACATTATGTGAAGAAAAAGATAAGAAAATAAGTGATTTAACAAAACTGTGGAAAGATTTACTAAAGGAAGTGAAACTCTTTAAGTTATTCTAAAATTCCAAAGAGTTTCCTTTGATAAATCTAGAATTGGATATAAGTCTGATCAGGATAAAAATAGAGGAAAAAAGAAGAAGGGTAGTAGGACTTATCTCAAATATTTTAAGAATTCTGTGCATACATCAAATCCATTTGCATCATGTAGTTACTGTAATAGGAAAGGACATTATACTTCATCATGTTATTTTAGACAAGTACATGTCATTAGTATATACAAATGGGTTCAGAAAGGGACCCATATACCAAAAGTAATGCATATTAACCACAAAGGACCCAAGAAAGTGTGAGTACCTAAAACTTGATCACATTACTCTAGGTATGTCTCAAAGCATCATAAGCAAACAAGTGGTACATTGATAGTGGATGCTTGAGACACATGACTGGTGACAGAAATAAGTTTACCATGCTAGAAACCAGAGAAGGAGGAAAGGTAACTTTTGGAGGTAACTAATCTGGATGTATTGCTGGAATTGGTGAAGTGGGAAAATTCAATGGTGTTCAAATCAATGTTGTATATTACGTTGAAGGATTATGCCACAACCTCCTGAGTATGAGTCAAAGCGCTAACAAAGATAACTGGGTAATCTTTGATTCAGAAGAATGCTTGATAATAAACAAGAAGGTTCTACCGCTTAACAAAGAATCCATCAAGGCAAAGATCAGAGCTTAAAGGGACGGTAATTGTTATACTATTGATTTAAATTCAAATTCTTCTTAAAATTGTTTTCTTAGCAAATCAGAGAAGAGTTGGTTATGGCATAAGCGTTTGGCTCATGTTAATATGAACCAACTTGACAAACTGATTAGAAAATATTTAGTTGTTGGTCTTCCTAAACTTAAATTCAAAGACAACATGATTTGTGAAGCATGTCAAAAAGGCAAAAAAAACTAAATCTTCATTCAAAACAAAGTATGAGATTTCTACTTCCAAGCCTTTACAGCTACTTCATATGGATTTGGTAGGTCTAGCGAGAGCAAAAAGTTTTGGAGGAAATCAATATACCTTAGTAATTGTCGATGATTTTACAAGATTTACATGGACTATATTTATTACTTCAAAAGATGAAATGTTTGTTGAATTCATTATGTTTGCTAAGAAGGTCCAAAATGAGAAAGGTATTTCTATTATCTCTATCAGGACAGACCATGGAGGAGAATTTGATAATCAACTCTTTGAAAATTTCTACAACAACGAGGGAATAGATCACAACTTCTCTGTACCTAGAACGCCTCAGCATAATGGAGTAGTTGAAAGGAAGAAAAGAGTTCTTACTGAAATGGAAAGGGCAATACTCAATGAAAAAGAAATGTCACAAGTGTTCTGGGCGGATGCAATGAGTATTGCATGCTAAATTTCAAATCGAGCATATATTTGTAAGTCACTTGGAAAGACACCATATGAACTCTATAAAGAAAGAAAGCCAAACCTTGCTTATCTACATATCTTCATATACAAATGGTTCATTCGCAACAACAATAAAAAAAACTTGGATAAATTTGATTCAAAGTCTGACGAAGGTTTATTTCTAGGATATTCTAATAGAAGTAAAGCATATAAAGTTTTTAATAAAAGAACTTGCACTGTTAAAGAATCCATTCATGTTGTATTTGATGAACTTGATTCTCAGATAAAGCATTTTGATGAAGAAGAAATGGATTTGATAAAAAAACAAAACTATTTCAAATCAGAATGATTTTGAAATAAATGATTTTTAAAATAAAGAAGGTGTCACTACTACAGAATCATGATATAACCACCCCAATAGACGTCCCAATTTTAAAATTGGGTGGTTAAAAAGGAAGGTGATGGCATTTTTGTAATTATCCGTATGTAGGGAAACCTTTAGACGTCCCAAATTTGAATTTGGGATGCCTAAAAGTGGTTCATAGCGTGAATTTAAATTTTTTAAAGCGACAAGGACTGGGTTTAGACGTTCCAAATCCATTTAGGACGCCTAAAGTCCTACTTTAGTGGAACGTCTAAAATTGGGACTTTAAGCGTCCCAAATTCCATTTGGGATGCCTAAAGTGGGACTCATCTTTAGGCGTCCCTGGACGTATGTCAGACACTTGTCTAACATGCGTCCTCTCACACACATACTATAGGATCGGTAAGCACAGCGAAAGAATTTTAAAAAAAAATTTCACCGATCCTAATCGAGGATCTATCAACGGCGTTAAAACCAAGTTGGAAGGATTCATACCTTTTTGATGATTCAGAGTTTTTACGATCTCTAGGAGCCAACACGTCAGGTCCGCTCCCTCTACTGGTATCCACACGAATGCTCTCCAACCGAGACTGCGTGCTAGCGCCTCTAATGTCTCCAAGGGTTTAACTTGCGGCTCTCAATTCTGATGTACCCTGAGTCTATCAGCTCTATCAAGTTTATAACCCATGAGGGTTATTTTCAAATTTCAAAATTAATCATCATTAATTTCGAAATTAATTAACAATTAATTATCTTGATGAGCTAATTAAATAAATTTAGTTTAAATTAAATCTGTCCAACAGTTTTAATTTAAACTATTTATTTAATCTAAATAAAGAGCCATTAGATTTAATTTATCTTCATAAATTAAATCTGAGATACTATATCTCTATCATGTTAGTTATTAAATTTAATATATCTTAATAAATTAAATTTAAAACCAACACAATATAATAATACCATATAATATATATACATATATATATATATAATATATTTCGAAAATATATATATCTATATAATATTATTAAATATAATAATATAATATAATATATATATATATATTTCGAAAATATATATATCTATATAATATTATTAATGAATTTTATATTATATATATATATATATATAATTCATCCACCCTAAATCAAACATTATCTCGTGTTGGGTCATTCTTGTGTGCGACCCTGTAGGCCCATATGAAGTTGGCAATGGGCCAATAACTATACTAACCCAAAAGTCGCAAGCGGCCTCTAGCAAGACATTACGACTACCCAATTCATATGAGGATCGTTATCACGATGCAACCTGTCATACAACCATGTCACGTCCCTTTTGTCACACGATATATCGATCAAGGATAAGGCATGGAAAATGTCATCCTCTTGCTCTTGACTATTACTTTCTCGATTCCTGAGTAGCCTAATAACAGAGACAGAAACTCCTTTCATCATAGTATGGCCATACATTTCTCAGACTCACTCATCGAGGGGCCCAGTAATATCTCTCTACTAATGTAAGGAACAAATTCCATCTTGATCATTCATATTCCTCTACATGAAAAACCACCAAGCCCGATCGTAGCCTTTATCATCACCCGGTCAAAAGTGACTTTTGACTAGTTCAAAGCTTAGCAACTCTCATGTAGGAATCCATGATGACCTCAGGTCTATGGGCATTGTGACATGGTTATACATGAGAAAAGCTTATGACTTGATCCATGTAGCTTTCTCATAATGGGTCGGTCCAACACCTTGTACTTTTACAAGTGCCTAAGACTTTGATTCGTATCTCCATATCTTATCAAAGTCATACTGGTCTTGTTTCATCTCTGCTCCCGCATAGATGACCGATCAGGGACATTTTAAGACAATTTTTATGAATTATCCAAGGATACAATTATCACGGTTAACATGCAAATAATATGATAACAGAATGAAGAAATTTCATTAAAATAATAATGTTTAAAGTACAATGATTGGCCCTTAGGGCACAATTTCCAACACATACACCCCACCTTTACTTTTTGACCATCTCCCTCCTTCTTCATTAATTTCATTTCCTCTGTCGTCGGTGTTCTTCTGGGCATTCCTCCTCCTCCCTTCTTCTTGTTGTCTTCTTCAACTCTTCCTCCTCCCTTCTTTGTCTTCTTCACAACTCGTCCTCTCCTCCCTTCTTCTTCAACTTTACTCTTCCTCCTCCTCCCTTCTTTGTCGCACGTCCTCTGTCCTGTGCCTCTCTGATTCACTTCCTCACTCGGAACCCCTTCTTGTTGCTGCGTATTCAATAGCTGCGGATTCTAAAGAAATCAAAACAAGATTAAACAAAAAGAAGAAGATTCAAGCACCATTGTGACACTCCCTCCACCTCCTTCCTTCCATTGTGAAGCACGCAGTCTCCCCCTCTGGTTAGTTTTTTTTTTAAAAATATGAATTTACTTGAATTAAATTTTAAACTTGCAATGTGAAATTATTTTATATGATTTTAGTTATTGGAGTGATTTTATCTTGTGACTGAATTTTTTTGTGTTTTTTGGCCAAAACCATAGAATCGTTGTTAGCTAGTAGTTATGCAACAATATATTGTTTGATATGTTTGGAGCTTGAAAATGTTTGTTTTATATGTATGGAGCTTGGTAATTGAGAGGCGAAAAATGTATGTATATTAATATAAATAAATGGAGCTATTGATTGATTTTGATGAAATGAACAACAATTAAGCATAGTAATTTTTGTTTGTTTAAATATGGTTGGTTTTATTTTTTTTTTTTTTTGATTAGATTAGTATGATTATTATTAGTGTAGTGGTGAAAATATTATTTTAAGATAAAGGGATTAATAAGATAAAGACATTGATCATTAATAAATATATAATTGATTATTAAGAAACACAATATACTTAATAAATATATTGAAATATATTCTCTTAATCCTTCTCTTCAAATTATTATAAATTCTTTATGTCCTAGAATAGAAAAAAAATTGAATATTTATTTAAAATTCTATATTATTTTCTATATTCATAGGAGAATTATATTATCAATAGCTAAGAATACAGAGTTAATAACTAAGATAGGGTTGCTTGAAATTTTGGGATGTCTTACTTTTAAGGGGAAATGCTGTCGAAATTTTTGTTGAAAAAAGTGAAAAAAGGCAATCCCATCCTATATCATTGACAATTGTACTAAACTTGTGAGTGTTATTGGGAATGGCTTAGGTGGTAACAAAATGGATCACAGTTGGATGAATGCTTTGAGAACTAGTGAAGAATATGAGAAAGGGGTGGAAGAATTTATTGAATTCGCTAAAAAGAATACTCCAACAAAAAATGGGAAGTATTTTTGTCCTTGTGTGAATTGTTTAAATGAGATTGACGGGATGTTGATGTCATAAAGGATCACCTACTTTGTGATGAAATAAATCTGCGATACACAAGGTGGATATGGCATGGTGAGGAAGTAACGAATTGTCCGTCGCACAAAAAGGAAGATGTGGATGTCATAGATGAAGATAGAATGGAGAAAATGATTCACGATGTTGAGGTAGAATCCTTTACGCAGTCGTAGGAGTATGACAGCCTACGGAGTGATGCAGAGATACTATTGTATCCTAGGAGTAAGTACACATCCAAATCGTATGCTTGCCTTAATGACTATGTACTGTACAGATATGAGTGAGGAGGTCTTAGTGAGTGTCCTAAGTATAAAATTGCACGATATAAAGTGAAAAAAGATGGTGGTTGTGGCGATGTGACAACTAAAAGACAACCTTTAAAGGTTATGTGGTATCTTCCAATAATACCACGTTTTAAATGTTTGTTTGTGACTGCAACAAAAGCGAAGAAGTTGAGATGGCACTCTGATGAGAGAATATCTTATGGGAAATATTTTCGGCACCCAGCTGACTCTCCACAATATCAAAAAATAGATGAAATGTTCCCTCAATTTGGCAGCGAGCCGAGAAACCTTCATCTTGAGCTTTATACAGATGACATCAATCCGTATGGAACTCTTATTAGCACACATAATGCGTGGCCGGTTCTCCATGTAATATACAATTTGCCTCCCTGGCTATGTATGAAACGCAAGTATATGATGATTTCTGAACCAAAACGGCCAGGGAACGATATTAATGTCTACTTGGCGCCTTTGATTGAGGACTTGAAGAAGTTGTGGGAGGAAGGCGTAGATGTGTTTGATGCTTATAAGAAGGAGTCCTTCAAGCTACGTGCAATGATTTTCACAACGATAAATGACTTCCCTGCGTACGAAAACTTGTCAGGGTACAGCATGAAGGGTCATAAAGCATGCCCAATATGTGAAGCAGACACACTTCCATCAACTAAAGCATGGAAGAAAAACTGTCTACCTTTGCCATAGGAGGTTTCTTCATCTGTTCCACCCGTATCGTAGGCAAAGAAAGCGTTTTAACGGCTTACCGGAGCATGGAATGGCTCCAAAGTCATTAACTGGAGAGGAAGTTTACAATCGAGTGGAACGTATCAATGTTACTTTTGGTAAGAATAAGAGGACTGCAGGTGAGAAGAACATATGGAAGAAGAGATCCATTTTCTTTGATCTTCCATATTGGTGTTTGCTTGACGTAAGACACAATATTGATGTGATGCATATGGAGAAGAACGTTTGTGATAGCCTTATCAGTATGCTTTTGCACATACCAGGGAAGACTAAGGATGGGATTAGTACGAGATTAGACCTTATTGATATGGGAATAAGAGAACGGTTACATCCACAACTAAGAGATGATGGTAGGAGGACATACATGGAGCCAGCAGCGCATACACTATCAAAAATAGAGAAAAGAAGTTTGTGTGGGTGTTTGCATGAAATTAAGGTGCCACAAGGGTATTCCTTGAATGTGAGAAGATGTGTCTCACTGGATGATTTGAAGTTAGTGGGAATGAATTCCTATGATTATCATGTGTTGATGTAACAACTATTACCAGTAGCTATTAGATGCAAAATGAAAGATGAAGTACGAACCACTGTAACAAGATTGTGCATTTTATTTAATTCTATCTGTAACAAAGTCATTGACACTAAAAAGTTGGATGAATTGGAAAATGAGGGTTACATTATTTTGTCACAACTAGAGATGCATTTTCCTCCTTCATTTTTCGATATAACGGTGCATTTGGTAGTTCATTTGATAAGGGAGGTAAGGCTCTAAGGTCCAGTTTATCTGAGGTGGATGTACCATTTCGAGCGATACATGAAGATCTTAAAAGGATATTCTAAAAATCCTTATCGACCAGAAGCCTCAATAATAGAAAAATATATAGTTGAGGAGGCTATGGAGTATTGTAAAGATTATATGTCAGGGAAGAATGAACAATCTCGGCATGAAGAGGGGAGAAACAGGGGAACACGAGGACTGAAAGTGAAGAATGCTCCTCATAAAGAGGTGTTGCAAGCCCAATTGTGTATCCTGAATAATATGGAAGAAGTTCAACCTTACATAGATGAACACAGAAAGACTTTGAAGAACAAGAATCCAAGGAAGAATGACATGCAGATTGCTATTGAGCAACACAAGACATTCATGCAGTGGTTCGAGGAAAAGATTTTGCACAAGACTGGTGTGTCTGAGACAATCGAGTGGCTATCTTAAGGGCCTTCGTTTCAAGTCATTACTTAGACCAGTTATGATATAAATGGTTATTCTTTCTATACGAAAGAGCAAGATGACAGAAGTACCATGCAAAATAGTGGGGTCATGGTAGAAGCTGAAGCTATGTACTTTTCCAATTCAAGGGACAAAAACCCCATATAAGCGTCTATAGCCTATTATGGAGTTATAGAAGAAATATGGGAGATGACATACAATAAGTTCAAAGTTGCTTTATTCAAATGTCAGTGGGTTAGCAATAATGCTGTGGTAATAGATAAACAATTTGGATTTGTCTCAGTCGATCTTCGAAGAGTTGGCTATAGAGATGAGCCCTTTATTCTAGCAAATCAGGCAAAACAAGTGTTTTATGTCACCGATCCTGCGAGCAAAAACATGTCCATTGTCTTTAAAAGTAAAAAACATAAGTATGGTGATCTAACCTTCAACCTTAACGACACACCACCTTTCACAACAACTGCACCTTGAACAAATAAAGTAGAATTGGTATATGATAACGAATATGTTGTAAGAAATGACCATGGTGAACGAATATAGGAAAATATATAGAGTAAGACCTTAATTTATAAACAATAACTGTGTGTTTTTTTGTTTTACTCCTGCTTAGTTAATTTTCTTTTTATTGCAATTTATTTATGTTTTGGACGATGCTTTTTGTGTTAACAGGAATATAGACAACTCTAGTGCTGACGAAAGGCGTAGAGATGACGAAATCCCTAGCGATGATGAAAGGCCTAGAGATGAACCCGTTGCAAGAAGGAGGGTTAAAGGCTATACAAAGATGGTTGCATGTCATGAACATCAACAAGAGAGGCTATATATAGACTTTGATGACAATCTAAATCCAGTTGGTCCTGAGGAAGACCACTTCATTAGCTATGTAGGGTTTTTGGGTCAAAGTAAAGTGTGCATTAGCTACGATAATTGGAGATTGGTTCCCCTAAAAATGAAAGACATTCAAGGACCAAGCACATAGATATCCAACATCACTTCATTCAAGATCACATACAAAAGAAAGATGTCAAAGTAGAATACATACCAACACATCTTCAACTCATTGACATATTCACAAAGCCGATAGCTAAAGATCAATTCTTATATATATGAAGAGAATTGGGAATAGTTAATCCCAATGAGTTGTAAGTTTTTCTTGTTAATTATTATGTTTAATGTAAGTTTTGATGATAATCATACTGACTTAGGCATCGGAGTATGTAGAAAATGTTTTTGCAAGGTTATCACTCGAGTGTTGATAGGTTACTCGAGTGCAAGGCGCTTTAGCACTCAAGTCAGAGATGAATTCTCGAGTGTGGAACTATAGCATATGCTCTGCTTCTAGCTATGTAAAACAGGGATTAATAGAATATGCAAGAACTCTTGGAACTCACTTGAGCATACCAAAAGTGTCAAACCTCACCCGAGTGAGGGAAGAATATCACTCGAGTGATATAAGAACAAACCTGAAGTGCAACAAGAACACTCGAGAAGCAGAGAATGATATAACTTCAAAGCACAGTTACTCAAATGATCTTGGAGGATCTGAGTACAAAGATGAAAAATATAACAAAACCCACTTAAACCAGTGTTCATTGGAAGTATTGAAGGAAACTTATGAAGTTAAGTGCAAAAATTTGATAAATGATTCAAAACTTTAGTGAATATGCATTTGGAAATTTTGAAAGTGTTTTCAAAAATTTTCATTTTTATTCAAGTTTTAAAATCCATCATAAAGGTTTTGTCATCATCAAAAAGGGGGAGAATGTTAGATTCCAAGTTGTGATGATAAAAAAGATTATTGTGTGTTATGGTAAGAAACTCATGTTTTGCAAGATTAGACAATGGTTGAAAATGTTACCAAATGCATCTCACAAAGTTCAGAGGTCATTGCTATGATTTTAACTGATGTACTCGAGTGATGGAAGATAGCACTCGAGTGATAAGCATTTTTACACTCGAGCACAGCGAATGTGGAACTAAAAGTGTTTGACAGAAGCAAACTCAAGCTGAAAATACCAGGACAACTCGAGTGATGAACTCAGTACTCAAGTGATCATGTAATTTGTACTCAAGCATGAAGACTCACTCGTGTAAGTGTTAAACAGAGAGCAATGTCAAGGACAGGAATGATCGTTGTACTCGAGCATGGACTCAATACTCGAGTGATAGCCTCAAGTTCACTCAAGTCCTGCAAAGTGTGATACAAGAAGTGTTCACCCGAGAGCAAGGAAAACTTAAAGGGAAAAGTACACTTGAGTCCAAGCGAGTGAAGCATAGAAAGTGCTTGCTCGAGATTCAGCCAGAGCATGGAAGACTAAGTGCACCCGAGTAATAGCTCAACACCCGCGAGTAACAAATCTAACTTTCTCCATTCCTGATGCAAGTGTTGAAACGAAAGAGTACTTAATACAAGAATATACTGATGTACTTGAGTGAGGGCCTACATCACTTGCAAGTACAAAATCACACTCTTAAAAAATAGGATGTGAGTGCTATCCAAAGACGTGGATTCATAGTACAAAATGCAAGTGCACTCGAGTGAGATGAGAGACACTTAAGTGAGGACCCACATCACTTGCAAGTGATAAAATGCACTCTTGCTTTTTGCATTATGAACTCATGTCTCTAGATAGCACTAGCATCCTATTTTTCAAGAGTGTGATTTTGTACTTGCAAGTGATGTGGGCCCTCACTCGAGTGCATCAGTATATTCTTGTATTAAGTACTCTTTTGCTTCAACACTTGCATCAGGAATGGAAAGAGTTAGATTTCTCACTCGGGGGTGCTCAGCTATCACTCAGGTGCAAGTGCTCTTCACTCGAGTGTACTTGCTTTTCCATGCTTTGGTTGACTCTCGCGCAAGCACCTTTTATGCTTCACTCGCTTGGACTCGAGTGCACTTTTCCCTTTAAGTTTTCCTTACTCTCGGGTGAACACTTCCTGTATCACACTTTGCAAGGCTCAAGTGAACTTGAGGCTATCACTCGAGTATTGAGTCCATGCTCGAGTGCAACGATCATTTCTTATCCCTGATATTGCTCTCTATCAAACATTTACACGAGTGAGTCTTCATGCTTGAGTGCAAATCATATCATCACTCGAGTGCTGAGTTCGTTACTCGAGTTGTCCTGGTATTTTTAGCTTGAGTTTGCTTCTGTCAAACACTTTTAGTTCCACACTCGCTGTGCTCGAGTGCAAAAATGTTTATCACTTGAGTGCTAGCTTCCATCACTCAAGTGCTTCAGTTAAAATCATAGCAATGGCCTCTAAACTTTATGAGATGCATTTGGTAACATTTTCAACCATTGTCTAATCTTGCAAAACATAAGTTTCTTACCACAATACACAATAATCTTTTGTTATCATCAAAACTTGGAATTTAACACAGGTGCCTTGATAATTCAAGCCAACTTTGGTGCCTTGAATTATCAAGGCACCTATGCCTTGAAGTATCAGGTGCCTTGATAATTCAAGGCTTGCCTTGAACAGTGCTCTCCAAGTGAGCGCCGTTGAAGCCTTGAATTATCAAGGCTTCAAGGCACCTTTGGTGCCTTGAATTATCAAGGGATGCCTCACACCTTGATAAATGGGGCCTTAACCGACACTTTATAGCTAGCCCTTTTGTTCTAAAGCACCGGCTAAGGCTCTTTTATTAAAAAAAATTAAAATCCTATTTTTAGCCGGCACTTTTTTTTAAAGTGTTGTCTGAAGCCACATCTTACACAGTATTTTATTATGAAGTGTCGTCCAAGGGTTTTTACTAAAAAAATTAAAATCCTTCTTAATAGGGATGATTTATTTTTAAGTTTTGACCTCTAAACTGATTTTTATATTTAATTTTTGTTTCTTAGTATAGATAAACTTTCTCAAGAAAGCATCTTATCATAGTAATGGAGCTTTGACACTTATGGAATTTCTATTATCCCATAGTTGCCACACTTTTTTTATAATAGTAGTAAAGGAATTAATTTTTTTTTAAAAAAATAACACCTTGTATGGCACTTTCTCAGGCAAGTGTCATACAATATACTAAGCAACTATAGCGCTTTTCTGCTCAAGCGCCGTAGCTGTCATATGTATTTTTTAAAAAAAATTAGAACTCTCCTCCGGTGCTTGGTTGAAGAAGTGTTATAAGATTGACACCACTAAATCCATTTTGTAGTAGTGAAAGAAAAGAGAACGGAGCAAATAATCAAGATTATCATATTGAGGAGGCAGGTACTCCAGAAGAAGCCAAGACATAACTAATTGTAAAAACTTCAAAAGAGGTTCAGGTACCTAAAAGTAATAAAGAGATCTCAATGAATTATGTCCTAGGAAAAATGGAACCGAAAAGATTTAGTTGTCGACAACATTCTTGATAATAATTTCACGTGATCAATTGAAGATCATTTGCATAAATCTATTTTGTGAATAGACATAATGGTGATTAGACAAAAGGAAAAGCAAAAGGGAAAAGATGCAGTGAAAATGGGATTACATTATTTCGATATGTGAAAATTATGAACTTGCAGTCCCAGCCGAAATATGAATATATAAATATTTAAGTAAAAATAAAGATTTTCACAAATGCTAATGAAGACTATGATAAGGCATACTACTTTGTGGTGGATACCATAATTTTGTATTTTTGGCAGCATATGAAATTAAAATTATGCATCTATTAGATGTTGTAATATACAGCCTATTCATATGGCTCATTAAATAGTGAAATTTATATGAGAATACTTGAAGGATCTAAAATGCCAAAAGCTTATACAAGAAAATCGTTCTATATATAAAATGTTGTGCGAGTTTGAAAATAATTCAAGCATATATAATTTATTGAAAAATGAGTAATTTTACATTTTACTTGACATGTAGATCAAGTTTTCGAAAGCATCAACGAGTTCAAAATCACATATTTTTGCCACCGTGAATTTTCTTGTAGAGATATATTGAATTTAATGGTCCAGAAGTACCTTATATTTTATGAGAATATTTTTGTATCGTTCTAATATTTTATTTATTATGATTTTATTGATAAAAATTGGTTCTTGCAGGTGCACAACGAATAATGAAAATGAGATTTGATGTGATAGTCTTATGAACATATTATATGATATTATTTTGTTCAGAACAAAATGAATATATGGAAGCGGGATATATTTTGGTCTTGACTGTTTCCACAATGAATAAGATAAAAGCACAATATACTGATATTTTAACATATCCAAAAGATATGTTAGAGGACTACATCATTTCAACAGAACTTTTGGTGACAATGCATCATTCATAGTTTCACGGATAAAAGAAAGGTATGCTCAAAAAGACATTGGAAGTGATGTTGTCATCTGGGGGAGTAAATACAATATTATCATCAAGGGGAGTAGAAACCATGCGGGGAGTAAAAACGATATTATCATCAGAGGAAGTAGAGACCATGTTGTACTCTTTTCCTTAACCGATGTTTTATTCCACTGGTTTTTCCTGATAAGGTTTTTAATGAGGCAGCTTCAATATGAATTGTATACCATTTTCCCTTCACTAGGTTTTTGTTGCATTGGATTTTTCCTAGTAAGGCTTTAATAATGCACAATATTTGCTTATGAACATCAAAGGGGAGTGTTGTGAATATTGTGGTAGTGGATGTTCATAGTCTCTTAGGTACCATATGCCTATAATAACCTCCCATGGTTTTACGCAGTTTTATGTTGTAAATTAATTCTTATGTTTATGGCATTATAACTCCATCATAATATAGGTTAATTCTTATGTTTATGACATTGTAACTCTTGTGAGAATTAGAAGCATATATATAGAGGATTAACACAAAAAAATTGGATGTATATGAAAATGCTATATGAATGAGAGTTCTTCTCCGCTCTTCATCTCTACAATTCTCTCTTATCTTTCTTCATATCTTCATCTCAATCTCTTATATTTTCTTGATTTCATAACGAAAACGAACTTTTTGGTATATTTACAAAAATAATATTCAAATACACTCTCACAAAATACGTAATTAAGTGGGCTCCAATCTCCATTTCCTTTAATTTATTAAAAAGGATACAGAGCAGCAGGAGCATTAACATTCATCAACATCAAGGTAAGTAAGTACCCCCTTTAATTTTAAAAAGAGTGGCAACAAAATTTATTGCTAGAGGTGCTGAGTGTCTCTTAATCTCTAAATTCTGAATCTCTCCACTCCTAATATTGTAAGACCTAATCTCTACACCAGAAGTTTTCAACCAAAACTCATTACCCTTCCAAAATAGCATCGGTTTAGGATCTTCTAAGAGACCATTTGTTGGAATAATGCAAGGTCATTAAGGCTTTAGACTACACTTTACCATGAAAAGGGAACATGTATAACCATCAATTCCCCTGGTATAAATACATTTGATTTAAATCCCTACCTTATTACTAACTTTTTAAACCCTAACTTTTGGACTTGTAATTTACTCGTCCTAAAATTATTTCCATGTGCTATATTCTCCCAAAATTTTGCAAGTAGAACCCAATTTTGAACTCGAATTTAGCCATATCAATTTCCTTGTCTCTCAATTAGCCAAGGCCAAAAGCATAGGGTTTTTAGGGAAAATTTTCTATTTTAATTTCCAATGCCTCCATCACATAATTCATTGATGTTATCCCACACAAAATTGCATTTTAAACCCATTGGAACTACAAGGACAGTTTTGAGAAATTAGTTTTCTTTCCAAAATCTACCATTTTAGAGAGAAAATTTTGGGGGTGAAACTATATGGGCTTGACGCTATTTTTTCTTCTCACTTTTCTCTCATCTTGTTTTCTCCTCTAATCCAAATAGAGGAAAATCTATTTTACCCTACTTTTCTTATCCTCTAATTTTCTCTCCACTCAAAGTTCAAACACTCTATCAAGAAATATTTTTTGGTTCGTGTCTTTTCAGATTGACTTATGCATGTGACCTTTGGTATAATTTATTCAAGGCCTTTTTTTTTTAATAGTTTCCCTGAATGCTCTGCTAACAATTCAATTCCAACAAGGCACGTTTCTCTCATGTTCAAGGCCTCTAATGTGCTTCTCTCTAATTCTCCTTCTTATGTCCCCACCTCTCAAAGGTTGTGTTCTTATTTCTTGATTTTATTATTAGATTCTATATAAAATAAGTGACATTTTGATATCGTATGGGTATAAAAGGGGGAAGTTTTGAATTTTTTTTATGATTTTTCAAAGAAAGAATGCTCTAAAATTGTGTAACAATTATTTATTTTTTAAAAAAATTATAAAAATTTTAAAACTTCACCATTTTTTTCTCATAAGCTATTAAAATGCCATTCATTTTATGTAGAATCTAATTATCACAAGAAACAAGAACAAAACACTCTTACCTTCTTTCGCACCCAAACGTTGTCAATATCCTCCTCCTCTTCCTCCTCCTCCTCCTCTCTCAAAAAAACCAATCTCTAAACACAAAACGAAGCTTCAACCTACATAAAAGAAATAAATAAATAAATAAAGAATGTCCTCCTCCTCCTCCTACTATTATATCCCAAATTTCTGGACCAGAAGCTTGAGACTAAGACTAACTCAAGCCGACTGCTAAACCCCAATTTGCAAAAGTCCCAAGAATGTCCAAGAGATAGAATGTCTTTTAGGGACTATTTTAGGAAGAACAAAGTATGGAATTTGGTTCCAAAGAGCTAAAGGAAATGCCCAATTCCTTTATCTAAAGGAAAAAATGTTATAAAGCCTAATTTGGATCTAAAAAGAAGAAGAGAGGCGTCTTGGAAGAAAGAAAGAAGATAATTAAAATGAAAGAAAATACTTAATGACAACTTTGTTAATGTTGTCATAATCAAGGGCAAAAGAGACAATTGTCATTTGATATTAAGGTTACAATTGGAACCCAAGATTAAAGGCTAGGATTTACTTTTGAAAAGTGAAGTAATTATGAATTTCAAAAAGCAAATTAAGTCCCTCCCAAATTGATTAAAATTTCGGTCAAAGAAAGAAGAAGGGAGACCAGAGGATTTATCAAAGTAACTATTGGTTAATAAGCTTCCTTATGTACAAGAAGCCATAAACCATTGGGTAAAACTTTTCCTCTCCCTCTCCCTCTTGAGTTTGGCTAAAGGAAAGACAAGAAGGGAGTGAAAATACTCTCTCACTTAACCAAATTACAATTAGTTGGGCTAACCAATTTAGCTACAAGTGGGAACCAAGGAAGTACATATCATTACATTTTCTTTTCTCTCTCCTCTCTCGTTCATCCAACACTTGACAAGGGACAATAAGTGACTTTAAACACCTCATCCTCTTCATTTTGCTGCCCAAAAGCGTCCAAAGCAAGACCAAGGAGAGAGAAAGACAAATCTGGAATTTCAAGGGCAAAGGTAAGCTTCTCTCTTGATTTTCACCCTCCTAGTTACCTTTCTAGCCAAAAATGTCTTCATAAATATTGTTCCTCTTGGTCTAAGCTTCATTTCAAGGGTTTTAGTTTTTCAAGAGGAGGTGTTTTGAAGCATTTATCAAGGCCCAAAGTGGTTGAATCAAAGAATAAAGCCTAGAAGAAGCAAGAGGTAAGTAAGGGCTTCCTTTTAAACCATATATTGTGTGGTTTGGTGGAGCTTTGTGGAATGGGTATTTTTACCCTAATTTTCAGTTATACGGTTATTCTTAGAGTTCATGGTGGTTTGGTCTTATAAATGGTGTTAAAAAAGGTTTAGAAATGAGAAATCACAAATTTGGAACTTAGGAGTAGTGCTGCCAAAATTTGTTTTCTGGAGGCAGCAATGTTTTGTCGTATTTTCAAGTGGCCAAACCTGGTCCAAATACTATGAAACTTTCTAGAATGCAAGTAGACATCTTGAGCTTCATTTTGATAGGTAGAATGTAATTTTTGGACAAGTATATTTAAAGTTATGATTTTTCAAAGTTGGACTCTGTTTCTAGAACCAATTCTAGAACAGTTAAAGTTTGATGAATTTCTGAAAATTTGTCGCTGCAATTTCTAGAAAATGATATTTTTCTTTGAAAGAAAACTTAAAGAGGTTAACAATGAACTTAGAATCAGTCAATGTAGAAATTTCTAGAATTAATTATGATTTTTGAAAATTAGGCACTAAATCTGGAAGTTGTTCTGTGGCAAACTGATGACGTGATTGTCTCTAGTGAAATGAAATCCAATGGCCACAAAAGTTCCCAGAAATAAAGTAGACCCAGCAAGCTTTAATTAGCCACTAGAACCATCTTATTTGGATAAGTACACTAAAAGTTATGATTTATTGAAGTTGGCCATGCGAAGACTTTTCTGGTAGAAGGGAATAATTATGAATTCTGAAAATGTGCGCATGTAACTGGCAGTGATAACTATTTTTCCCTTAAAGTGGACTTAATAAGGATCACATTAAGCTTTGAACTAACCCAATTGAACTTTTATAGAATTAGTTATGATTTTTCAAAGTTAAGTAAAAAATTCTACCAGCTTTTAGTCCATGCGACTTTAATGGGCTTTGGGTCAAAAGTAGTAAGTGTGAACTTTAAGGGTGAAGATTAGTGCTTGGGCTTAGTGTAACCACGTTAACTACTTAATTGGGCCTAAGGACTAACCCAAATTGTAACCAACTAAGTGTCTTAAATAATCAAAGAATTTGGATAAGTAATAACTCACCAATAAATTATAATTTATAGGATTCGATATTTTCCCGGTACACCCAAAGCATGTCAATCGAGGTGAAAGTTTGGAAAAACCGTCAGGTAATAACTTATGCCTCACATACTACATGATATGTTATATACATGCTTGTACCATCGTGAATTTAAAGCATTCAGATGAGAAGGGCTCAAACCCAGTAGAATTTCCCAACACTGTGGTAAAGGATAATTGTCCTTGAATTGGTAACTTTATACTTCCGCATATCATGAATTTATATATGAATTTTGAACATGCTGCTTGTATTGAAACTTTGGTTGACATGGCATGTTACATGTATGCATTTTGTACGAGTAATATCTATTACTACTAGAATTCTTTTGAATTTGACCCTATTTTTCCTAAAATCAATTTTCAGTTTGGGCAAGCAGTTCCTCAAGCATGAAGGTAATCACGGATGAGTGAAGCAAAGGACTTAGAATTTAATTTTCTGTTGGTTATCTATTTTTAGAAATTGTACTTAATCTATACCTAAGTAAAGCCTATCCCATACTGGCAAATCAGTAGACATGTAAGTAAAGTGACTGTAGGAAACATATCGTGACATCCGAACCGATAGTGGGCAGCCGTCCATCTAGGGTCGTTAATTAACCATAATAATTCGTGTTCCAGCAAAGAACGTATCGGTAAAACTCTGATGTAAAGAAATGAAACTAAAACGGATGGCTTATAAATGAATCGTAAATTAATATGAGACCAATTTGATAACGTTTTGAAAGTATTTTTGAAAACCCACTCAATTGCATGTCCGCATTCTGCTTTGACATTGGGACCCACGCCAGTTTACAAAAGATTACTGGTTTCCATTTTAAAGGTATTATTGCATTTAAGCCATCCAAACGTTGTAAACAGAAGGTGTTACACCTACTCTTTCAAATAAACCAATCTCCCAACACAAAACGAAGCTTCAACCTACATCAAAGAAATAAATAAATAAATAATGTATTGGTATATTTATAAAAACAATATTCAAACACACTCGCACAAAATACAGAATTAAGTCTCCAATCTCCACTTCCTTTAGTTTATTAAAACAGTTCAGAGCTGGAGCATTAGCATTCATCATCATCATGGTAAGTACCCCCTTTAATTTTGACCAGAGTGGCCAAAAACTTTGTAGCTAGAGCTGCTGAGTCCGTCTTTATCTCTAAATTCTGAATCTCCCCACTATCTACTTTGTAAGACTTAATCTCTCCACCAAAACTTTTCAACAAACAAAACACCAACGGTATAGGTTCTTCCAACAGGCCATTTGGTGCAATACTGTGCGTTTTGCTCCATGACATAGCCGGGTCAGCCTCACTACCAAATCTATTATTATTATTATGATCAATCACCCATATGTCAATCCACGACAAGTTCAAACCACGAATTTCACAGCAACAAATCAAAGTGACTGATTCTCCCCACACAACTAGATTCCTAGGTTTGCCCATGTCAACGTCTTGTGGCAGTGTCACTGGTCGGAAAACCTCGTCTCCCATGTTCAATTCTAGGATTAAAGTTGAGGAATGGCCGTGTCCTCGTCTTGTAGCCCACCAATAATAAGTTCCTTTAAAGAACAGAGCAAAACTAGCACTATGAAAAATGAAATAAATGGCATTACTATTGTCCAATGTTGTCCACGAATCAGTTCTTAAAGAATACTCCTCCACTACGGTATTGCCGTACTTGAACCATATCCTTACAACCTTATAATCGCCGCTCTGAGGATCATACCCCATTCCACAACTGAATTGATATGAAGAAGAATTCATGGCCTGCAAAAATGATTCGGGAAGGTTTTTGAATTCTTTGGTTGTTGGGTTATACAAGGCAAACTTCATATACTTAACCCAAGATCCTACTGACAAACACAATATTCCGTTACAATGACCTGAAATTCGGAATCTTGTTTGTAACGGCCATAGTCTGGGAAGAGGAGTACATATAACAGAAGAAGAATCGTTGTTGCTTGAGACGGAAAAGAGGAGTACATATTATGTGTGTACATAATATAACCATATCTATCATAACAATATACATTAATTTTATTTATATATAATACTATATCTGTAATACCCCAAATTTTGGAACTAGAGGCTTGGGAATAAGCCTAAATTAAGCGGACTGCTAAGCACTAGTTTAGTAGGTGTTCCAAATTTATTCTCTAATGTTTCTTATATCTTTGGAGCATTAAAGAAAATAAATTAGTGAATTTCCCTGCCAGGCAGTGAGATTGTCTTGGGATTTTGGATGATCAAATGATGTCCAAATATTATGAAATTCTACAGGGTGAAAGTAGACATCCAGAGCTTTAATTTGATAGGTATTAAAAGCTATTTTGACTAGTGAATTGAGAGTTATGAATTTTTGAAGTTTGCCCATCAAAATTAACTATTTTCTGGAACAGCATGCAAAGATTGAAAATTTGAGAATTTTGTACTTCCAGTTAGCAAAAGGCTACATTTTTCCTTAAAATTATACTCAATAAGGGTTCTATAGCCTTTGGAATTGCTCTGAAACGATCTATACGAATTTAGTTATGAATTTTCAAAGTTAAGGCAGAAAATCTACCAAGAAAGCCAACTATTCCAAAAATTGGAAAATAAAATGTGTTGGCAATTATGTAAATTATGGAATAAGGAAATAAGAGGAGAAAATAATTATTTGGCTCATAAACATGCCAAGTGCCCTTAATCCAAGCCAAGAGGAATAAACAATAATTATTGAATATAAGCACATGGTGTTATTATCTTAAGATATTGTTATTTGGTACATGAAGCTTAAGATGAATGAATGAAGCCCATTTGTTTCTTAAAGGACCCTAAATGGCGTTGGGATAGCAAGGGAAGAGGAGAAAAATTTGGTTCAATCTCAATTGGATCATATGACACAAATTATGAAGAGATAAGGCCAAGTACACTAATGATGTCATAAACCTATTTTGCCATCATTTATTAATTAAGGGAAATGTAAGATATTTTTAAAAAGCTTATGCTTCATCTTTTCTTGCCATTCTTCACGCCTAAGTATAGAGAAGGAGAGAGAGAAAAGCTTCAAGAAAGACTTAGAAAAGGAGGAGCACAAGGAGGCTAAATCCAAATGTGAGAAATTGAAATTTCAAGAGTCAAGCCTTCTAATTTGTGTAGTTCATCTTCTATTCCCTTGATCTTCATGGAACTCATGTGTAGCCAAGCTAATCTTCAAGTGAGAAGGGAGAGAAAGTGATGTTTTATGGAGAGAAAGAGGAGGAATCGAAGGTAAATCATAAAACCTTGCCTAATATGTTGATTTATGTTAGTTGTTGGTGGTTTGGTTGGTTATTGGCTTGGTTTTCATGACTTTATGATCTTGGAAAGCTCAAATTCTAAGGGGAAGTGCTTCCCAAATTTAGTCTAATTATGTTTAGAATGTGATTAAGTAGTTAAACAAGTTATTAGAGGTGTAACGAATGTGGTTTATGGATTGAAATCAAGAAATTTCATTTTCCTCTAATTTTTATAGAATTTCGTCCAAATCTGTTGTGTTCTATGTTTGGATGGGATTTTGGTGTTTTTGATGATTCCGTTGTGTTTAGAATGGAAAATTGTGTAGGGTTCATATTGGGTGCGAAGTGACAAAAACCCTAGAAAGTCAAATGACAAAAATAGCCTTAAAACCCTCACATAGGGGTTGTCAGGGGTAAATTTATAATTGGGCCTAGAATTTGAGAAAATCGAGGTCAAAAATGGGTTCCTTGGGCAAAAATATGTCAGAATAATCCAGGTCAAAATTTCAGAAAAAGTACAATCGGACCGGGTATGGCTGGGCCGAGGCCCCGGGGGCATTGTAGTCATTTTTCAATATAGACTCATATACCCCCAAAAATACTATGGAAGTGTTTAAATTGTACATTTGACTTTTTAGGACCAAATTGAGAGCCCGAGGGATTGGCACGCAAATGAAGGCACGTTATTCGAGGATCATGGAAGGGTGATTAAGGTAGAGAACGCACATCTCCTGCTTGTATTTGATATTTTTGCTGGTGTATTGATGCATGTTATTGCTTTGCTTGAATATGTGAAAGATATATGAATTATTGAAGCTCTGTTTCTGTTTATACTATGGCCATAGTTTTGTTGCATAAAACATTGAGCACGTAAATATATCATTGTGTGAGCATGAGTTTTGTAATGCAAACATGTCATGCATTAAGCACTTATCTTGCATGCATATTGGTACTATTTTCCTACTGAGATTCTCTCGAATCCCACCCTCCCCTATCAACAATTTAGACAGGAGGAGATAGAGGATATGCTGAGAACAATGAAGAGAACCATACGAGGTGGATAGCAGTGGTGGAACGAAGACAAGAAGATGTCTCTATTTCACTGGGACGGGTTTAGACACCCAAGTAGCCCTGTATGGCTACATTGATGGTAATTATCATATGCGAACCCCTATGGGGGAATTTCTGTAATCATGCACTTATTATCAGTATATTCATGCTATTCTTGTATTACCCACTGAACTGTGTATTGTTTTCCGCAAATACTCTAAAAAGGTTAAAATAAGGTAAAGGTGCGACAATTTTGGGATCATGGCACACTTGGTTACCAAAGAGCTTTTAGGCTTTGAACTTATCCCTCAGGTCCAAGGTTCGAGTCCTTGGGGAGGCGACTCTTGGGGAAATTAGGAGTACCCAAGAGGAAAATCCACAAGCCTATATGGCGGAGGGGGGACAAATCATGCCAGGTGCTATGTGTAGTCTCGGCCAGCCACGAGTGTTGTGTGTGATCCTGGACTGTTACAATATCATCATTATACATTGCTATATATAACACTTTTAACGTCCATTTTTAGGCCATTTCAATGTCCGTTTTTAGGGAGACGCAAATGTGAGTGACATTTAAAGTTGGGAAACGATGTCCGTTAAAAAATGGACACTATGAAAAAAGGGCCTGTGAAGAGAGCACTAGAATTTGGAGATGAATTTGAATCTAAACAATGATTTGTAAGGAAGCCTTTGTAGAATTTCTTCCAATTTCTTGGAGAAGATCTGAATTATATGCCATATTGTGGGAGAAAGTATGTATATATTTCTTTTGGTAAAAAATGGACACTATGAAAAAAGGGCCTGTGAAGGGAGCACTAGAATTTGAAGATGAATTTGAATCGAAACAATGATTTGTAAGGAAGCCTTTGTAGAATTTCTTCCAATTTCTTGGAGAAGATCTGAATTATATGCCATATTGTGGGACAAAGTATGTATATATTTCTTTTGATAAAAAATGGACACTATGAAAAAAGGGCCTGTGAAGAGAGCACTAGAATTTGGAGATGAATTTGAATCGAAACAATGATTTGTAAGGAAGCCTTTGTAGAATTTCTTCCAATTTCTTGGACAAGATCTGTAAGAATAATTGGGCGTACCTGGAGTGCGACCTTTTCTCTCTTATACCCACGCTAATCGTATCACAGTAGCGGAAGCGATTATGACGCACAGCAAATACACCACGAACGGAAGAAGAAAAGAGAAATATAGTAGAGGGAATAGGAATTCACAGTGACAGAGTTTCTGTATGTTAATTCAAGTATGTTGCAACTGAATCCCTTTACGCCTATTTATAGGGTTCTATGCACCCCTTCCTCTTCTACTAACATGTCCTTTCATTAGAGAGACAAGATATCCTTTCGATTGAGAGATATGTTGTTTCAGTGAAACAATGCCACTTGAAGAGTCATATTACATCGGACAAAAAACATGACTCATAACATTTTGGATAATATTACATATATCTACCCAAGCATTTATGTTATTTATACTTTGACCCCAATCTTATTAGGCTTGGGCCCAATCCACCAAGGGTGGACTAGGCTATTTTCCAACATCTCCCACTCACACTTGGTGGATTAGATATGTCTCTTTTTCTTCCTTCTTTCATACTAGTTGCTTTGCCGTGACCGCGTAGGCATGACATCTGCATATAGGTGTATGTACTAGAAATCTCTTTTACAGAGACCAGCACAAGACAACCTTTATTGTGTAGCTTGATCTTAATATTATGCCTTAAATATCCTAGATTCACTTATATACACTTTCACATAGCTAATCTAATCCCTTTTGAGTCAGTATAAAACTCAGATTGCCTTTCTAGTATGCATAGTATCCACATTTATGAAATTATCAAAAATAATACCATAAAAGGACATGTCTCAGACACTAGCATATTTGTGTATATTTCAAGTAATCTTTCTTTCGCCCAGATATCACTTCAATATACATCAGCCGCTTTCCGAACATAATACCATAGATCGCATCTATCATGACCGTAGGACATATGCTAAAGTAGCAGACGCTGAAGCACATCTCTGTGATATTGTCAAAGTCAAAGGATATCATTGGAAGAATTAGAAACTTCCTGGGACTCACACAACAATTAAGCAGGGATCTTCTTACTTGCTTCCCTTTTGCGGTTCTTTAGCACATGTGGTATGAATCACATGCTACAATATTACTCTCACACCATAAGAGCGCACGTCGTTTTTCATTTTGTTATTAACACTGTACAGACTTAAGTCTAGACACTCCCAGCATCTAAACCCAAATTCTTCCTTTCTACTCAGACGTCAATATTGAAGAATTTGTTATCTGACTACAGGCATCATGGAAGTGGATATCCATGATTCGATCCATACTAATGTTCATGTTTATGGATCTCATCTTGACACGCTACACTGTTGTCAAGGCGACATATAGTTTGTGTTTCTTCTCTACCATATCAGTATTCTAGCAGCTTTACCGATGAACACAATTGTCTCATCTTTGCACACCCCTCCTGAGTGTCAAAGGCGGTTGCTCGTGTGAGAGAGACAACCTCACAAGCCTGTACGACATACTAGACATTGT
This sequence comes from Inga oerstediana, assembly GCA_963210345.1. Classification (NCBI taxonomy): domain Eukaryota; kingdom Viridiplantae; phylum Streptophyta; class Magnoliopsida; order Fabales; family Fabaceae; genus Inga; species Inga oerstediana. The sequence goes on along the minus strand of OY723401.1, from coordinate 60,088,813 downwards.
ATACTTTCACACAGACATTTATACTAATAATGATAAGTACTTCAATTAATCATAAATGTAATAAAGTCTGAAATTTTTACATTTTACGTACACCAAGTGCCCTCACATGTTTTTCAAATGTTTCCTTGGCAATTGGTTTGGTCAGGGGATCAGCGACCATACTCTTGGTTGAAACATGTTGTACAGCAATAATTTTCTGTGCTATATAATCTCTTACAAAATTGTACTTAATGTCTATATGCTTGGTCTTACTATGATACTTAGGATCTTTAGTATAGGCTATGGCTGCAGTGTTATCACAATGCATTAATACTGGATTGGTACTCTCATTGCCAAATCCAAGATGTTCAATGAACCTCTTCAACCATAATGCCTCTTGTGCAGCTGCAGTGCATGCTATGAACTCGGCTTCCATAGAATGTAAAGCAATACATGTTTGCTTCTTGCTACTCCAACATATGGCGCCATTATTCAGTAAGAAAGTATAACCTGAGGTCGATCTTCGCTCTTCCTCATCTCCGCCTAAATCAGCATCGGAATATCCAACCAGGCGTAGATCGCTTCCTTCATAGCATAGTGCATAGTCAGAGGTGCCTTTTAAGTATCTCATGATCCTTTTTACTGCTTTCCAGTGACACTCACCTGGGTTGGACTGGAACCTACTTACCAATCCTATCGCAAAGCAGATATCTGGCCTTGTACACATCATTGCGTACATTAAACTACCAACAGCACTAGCATAGGGAACTTTCATCATTTTCTTTTGATCAGACTCAGTTTTGGGACACATCTTATTGCTTAAGGTTACACCAGAAGCCACTGGGGTATCCAAGGAATTGCAGTTGCTCATTTTGAATCGTTCGAGAATCTTTTTAATGTAATTTTCTTGTAAAAGATATAGGATTCTTTTTGAACGATCTCTTTGGATCTTAACTCCAAGTATATACTCTGCTTCACCTATGTCTTTCATTTCAAAATTCGATGAAAGCCATTCTTTAATAGCTATAATCGAATTCAGATTATTTCCAGCCAATAGTATATCATCTACATATAAGGATAATATAACAAAATTACCCTCAAACCGTTTTATGTAGACACAGTGGTCCTCTTCAATCATTTGGAAATCATAAGAGGTTATTGCTTTATGAAACCTCAAATACCACTGTCTGGATGATTGTTTTAGTCCATAAATAGACCTTTTAAGTTTACAAACTTTATTCTCTTTTCCTTTTTCAATGAAACCTAATGGTTGTTCCATATAGATTTCCTCGTCCAGATCACCATTTAGAAATGCAGTTTTAACATCCATTTGATGTAATTCTAAATCCAAACTGTTTACTATTGCTAGAATAATTCTTATAGAATTAAATCGTACTACAGGTGAGAAGGTATCTTCATAATCTATACCTTCTTGCTGTGTATACCCCTTTGCAACTAATCGTGCCTTATACTTATCAATTGACCCATCCACCTTTCTTTTAATTTTGAGAACCCACTTGTTCCCAATGGCTTTTCGCCCTTTTGGTAGGTCAATCAATTCCCAAACTTTATTCTTTCTCATTGAGTTCATTTCTTCATCCATTGCCTTTTTCCATTCATCTTTAGCAGGACTAGATAAGGCCTCTAGTACCGAACGTGGTTCATCATCCCCATCAGGAGTAACAATAAGTGCTTCACTTTCTATTTGGAAGCGTCTTTTAGGGATACTTTCCCTGTTACTCTTTCTTGTAGGAGCTTCTTGCCTTTGTCTTTTCTTTTGTCTAGGTCTTTGTGTTGACCTTTCTAAGCTCCCACTTAGATCGACATTTTGGGATGATTCAGGCATACCAACAGGTTCTATACTTATTTGTTCCTGTGTCTCATAAAGAGATACAGTGCGGTCAATGTCTCCCCTTTTAGGGAATTCATTTTCTAGAAATGTAACATCTCTAGATTCAATTTCAGTTACCGTTCCATCTTCATTTTCACCGATGAAGACATATCCTTTGGATTGTTCAGAGTACCTTATAAAGATACATTTCTTTCCTCTAGGACCTAACTTGCCATACTTATGAGAATTATCATGAATGTATGCAGCTGACCCCCATGGTCTAAGGATACTAAGATCCGGCTTGCGTTTTGTCCATAACTCATAAGGTGTTGAAGTAACTGATTTTGAGGGCACACGATTAAGTACGAAGGTAGCAGTCATTAAAGCATCACCCCAATATGAAATTGGTAGATTTGCTTGTGCCATCATTGACCTAACCATGTCTAGAAGAGTTCTATTTCTTCTTTCAGCAACTCCGTTCTGTTGGGGAGTGCCAGGGATAGTTAGCTACCTAATTATCCCTTTTTCTTCACAGAGCTCTTTAAATTGATCAGACAAATATTCACGTCCTCGATCAGTACGTAATACTTTAACTTTATTGTCCATTTGATTTTCAACTTCATTTACGTATCGTCTAAAGCATTCAAGAGCCTCAGATTTATGTGTGATCAAATAGACATGACCGTATCGTGAATAGTCATCAATAAAAGTGATAAAATACCAAGCTCCATGCCTTGCCCTCACACTCATAGGACCGCAAATATCAGAATGAATTATTTGCAATGGTTGTTCTGATCTGGTTCCCTTACCAAAAAGGCTTTCTAGTTGCCTTACCTGCTAGACAACTTTCACACAAGGACATTTCCATATTGGATATGGATCCTAGCAAACCTTCTTTTGCTAGTTTAATCATTTTATTTTGATTAATATGCCCTAGTCTAGCATGCCAAATAGCCATATCAACAGTTGAATCAGAAGAAGTAGCAAAGCAATCATGTATATTATAATCATCAATAATATCCATTACAAAGAATTTCTTTGAAAGGAAAGCTAGACCATAAAATACAAAATTATAAAATATGTCTGCAACTTTATCATGAAAGTTTACATTAAACCCATAGTCTACAAGACATTTTACAGAAACTAAATTCCGTCGGATGTCAGGAGCATGAAGCACATCATGTAGGATCAAAGGCTTTCCACTACACAAAGCTAATTTGCAAGTTCCAATGCCTTTAACTTCAATCTTTGCATTATTACCTACATAAAGCCACTTGCATTTGTCAGGCAACCGACGGTATTCTACATAGGATCCTCGATCCCTCGTCACGTGGTCTGTTGAACCTGAGTCCAAAATCCAAGAAGAACAGATATTCTCTGTTAGGAAAACAGTGCTAGAAACATAGGAAACATGTGAATTTACATAATCCACTAGTACCTTTTCACTCTCATTTCGCTCAGTACAATCCCGTGCGAAATGACCCATCTTTTGGCAGGCAAAGCATTTGACCTTTTTTAAGTCATTTTTCTTCTTCTTCCCGCCCTTTTTTCCTTTCTTCTTGAATTCCTTTTTGCCTTTTACAAATTTATTCTTGTCCTTCTTTCCATTCTTTTGGAATTTATTCCCCTTCTTAGAATCGGGTTTTGTATTAGAAGGACCTACACCCTCTGTGTAGTAGGCATGGCCAGAGGACTTGTATGCCTCCAAGCGCTCGTCCTCAAGTTCCAAGTGTTTAGCCACATCATTAAAATTTTTAATGCCTTCATTATGGGTTAGATTAACTTTCATGTGCTCCCAACTAGATGGCAATGATCTTATCACTGCCTGAACTTGTTGTTCATCAGACACAGTATGCCCAGCTTCCTTCAATTCTCTAATCATATTTGCCATCTCTCTTAGATGTTGTTTCATGGAAGTATTTGGCCTAAGCTTATACGTATCAAACCTAATAGTTAATCGTCTAAGCTTAGAGGTAGATGTACCACCAAACCTGTCTTTCAACGCTGCCCATATGGCTTGCGCTGTTTCATTTTTCTCATATTCACACATGAGGTCATCTGCCATTGTACTCAGCAATGTAATTCTTGCAATGCTATTTTTCTTTTTCCAAGCCTCATAGACCTCTTGGTCTCTCCTGTGTTGGGCCGTATTCCCAGCAGCAGGCTGTGCTACAACTGTTGTTAGAGGCTCCATTGCCTCTTGTTCCTCCAAAATATATTGGACTTTTCGGTGCCAGATATCCCAATTGTCACCATTTAGTTTGTCCCCTTTATTTAACTCAGCGATGATGTTCTTAGTTGCCATTTTCAATTCTGGAGACAAATTCATTCCACATTCAATATGTCTCTCTAAAAGAATTAAACTATTGAACATATCATCGACAATATATAGCACAACACAGTATACAATGTCATGTACTTATATTATTCTTAACCAGAAAAAATAGTAATATTATTAAATTCATGATCAGGAGTATACGTTTGTATCTCCCATCACATAAATATTAGCAACATCACTAAAATTCTGTCAAGAATTATATATATGTACTTTAACAACTCTAACTTTTAGGATTAACAATTCCTAAAAGCTCCCACTTAACAAAAACATATAATAATATAATGAATTATCAACCAAATCATGCTTCATTATAATATAAATAAGACAATATTTATTCTATAATATTTGAAAACATGTTTATAACATATTTAAATATAACAGAAAAATATTGAATTCAACAAATGAATTTTAGAAGTTTTAAAATGATTTAAAACATTCATAAACGCACTTAGAATAACATAAATATATATTAATTAGCATCAAAACCGATCATATAGCATATCATATTAAAGATCATGAATTTAGGGATTTTTAGGAGCAAACCGGGTCCCATTTGGCTCAGGCATGCACCCCCACGCGCCCAAAGAAGTCAGAAATAACTGAAAAATAAAAAAAAAACAGAAAGTACACACGCACACAGTGGCGCGTGTACATCACGCGCCACCTTCGGGCCACAAACCGGCGACACGCGCCGGCTCATCCGCTTCCACGCGCCGAGGACTGTCGGATGGTGTCTCCCACGTGTCAAATTAATGTGCCACGTGGCCTCACGCGCCACGTGGCTTTTCTGCAAAAATTTTTTTTTTTTTTTTTGAATTCTGGTTCAGAAGTTTGGGCTTCACTTGTTGGGCCTGGACTTAATTCGTTTTTTTTTTTCTGCCCTTACGTATTGGACCTAAATATTGGGCCTACTATTTTAAAAAAAAATTGTCGGCCCAGTCACCCTTAAACCAAAAAAACAAAATTTTTTTTTTTTTTGGTTCGGGCCTCACACTTGGGCCTGAAGGTTTGGGCCTGACAGATTTTTTTTTAAAATTCCCTTGCCCAGACGCCTTTTAAACAAAAAAAAACTTTTTTTTTTTTAACGCCGAAACGACGTCGTTTTTGGAGGCCAGAGGTTGTCTTCAACCTCCAGCCGGGTCGACCCGAACCCGGTTCCAGTCGTGGGTCGGGTCCGGCGACCCGGAAACTTCTCTCCTCCGTATCTCCTTCATCCGACGTCCGTTTTGGGTGTTCTTGGGGTCGTTTTCTATCGTTTTTTCGAGCTCTACGCAATGGGACTAATTTTAAATCCTAATTCTCTAATTTTAAAATGACCCAATACCAAAAACAATTTCGTTTTTCATGCTTTCTCTCTCTAAGTTCTTTTGTTTTATGATTCTAAATTTACATATGCTATATCTTTATGCCTATTCGAAGAGCATACTATCAAACTCAGAAACACAGTAGAAGCATTATACATATATTATCATGTGAATCTCAAGAACAAATATCAATAAGTTCCTCAACGCATATATATGAGACTATAGAAAATATCATATAGATATTTGAAAATAATAACATACACATCATATTATCGTAATATGAGGATTATAATCTCATACAGGCTAAACCTGTCTCTGATACCATGTAAGAATAATTGGGCGTACCTGGAGTGCGACCTTTTCTCTCTTATACCCACGCTAATCGTATCACAGTAGCGGAAGCGATTATGACGCACAGCAAATATACCACGAACGGAAGAAGAAAAGAGAAATATAGTAGAGGGAATAGGAATTCACAGTGACAGAGTTTCTGTATGTTAATTCAAGTATGTTGCAACTGAATCCCTTTACGCCTATTTATAGGGTTCTATGCACCCCTTCCTCTTCTACTAACATGTCCTTTCATCAGAGAGACAAGATATCCTTTCGATTGAGAGATATGTTGTTTCAGTGAAACAATGCCACTTGAAGAGTCATATTGCATCAGACAAAAAACATGACTCATAACATTTTGGATAATATTACATATATCCACCCAAGCATTTATGTTATTTATATTTTGACCCCAATCTTATTGGGCTTGGGCCCAATCCACCAAGGGTGGACTAGGCTATTTTCCAACAAGATCTGAATTATCTGCCATATTGTGGGACAAAGTGTGTATATATTTCTTTTGGTAAAATTACATTCAAGACCCATACAAGAGAAAAAATCAAAAAATTGTCCCTTCAGATTTCAAAATTACCAACAAGTCTCATTGACAACTTCAGGTGCACTTCATTAATAAGTCTAAGGGTGCTATTAACAAGTTCACGAGACTTGTTAGTAATTTTGAAATCTAAAGGGACAATTTTTTATTTTTTTTTCTTTTGTTTGGGACCTGCATGTACTTTTCCCTCTTTATTTTATTTTATTTTTTTGACCTTGGAGAAAGTACGTATATTAGAACTTGTAGTCTTTCTGGCGTTGATATTATATTAAAGAAAGAATGGCCAAAAAGAGTAAACTTCGTTTAGGAAAAATGGCGGAAAACAAACTTGGAGATTCTTATCATAACAAATAAATTATGATTGGATATGGTATCCTTATGCGATGATTTGAGTTTTTTCAATAGTCATATTCATATTTTTAAATACTTGAATGAATGGCATTAAAGTATATACAAAAGGATTTATATTATTATGTGCGTGTGAGTGAGAAACAAGTATACTTAGCCAATTAGTTAGCGATATATTTGACATTGATTGAAATATCAATTTTTCTTGAATTTTGAAATTAAATATATATTTTATAATTTTCTTAATTCAAAACGTTCAAAATTTATTCATTGGAGTTTTTTGCCAGACCTGAGAATTTATATAATTAGATTAAATAACTAGCATTGCCCCGTTTCGCACTGGAAATGATTTTTTTTTTTCCAATTTTTGAAACAAAAGGCACGCAATTTGAATATATATATATATATATATAACCATATCATAACAATGTACATTAATTTTATTTATATATGGAGTAAAATACATTAACTACCCCTATTATAAGAACCCCCTCTATTTTAAAATATATATATATATATATATATATAAATCTCCCCTAAAATTAAGATATATATTATACAGACCTCTCTTGTATATTTAAGATTCGATTTCCATCCTCCAACCATTAGTTGACTATTAAGTTTAATTTTCAAACTTCTATTTGACCAAAATACCTCTCGTTAACAAAATAATTTTTAAAAAAATATATTTTTAAAATTATTTTTAATTAAAAATATTTTTAATACAACCAAAAAATAATTTTGATACATATATTTTTTAAATTTTTAATATGTTTAAAATTTTATTATATTATAAAATTTTTATTTAAATTTTCCATCATATTTATTGAGACTTATTTATTTATGTTTTTTAAATGGATAAAAAAATAATTCAAACATATATTTTGTGTAATTAAAGCAAAACGTAAGGGAGGTTAGAGTATTTTACTCTTATATATAATACTATATCATAGTTACAAATTCAATAGCTAGCCATTTAATTTATATCTAAATTTATGATAGTTTAATTTTAATGACAAAAATTAGCAATGAATGGCATATCATAGAAGAGGTTTCCAGTCCTCACACAATGATTTTTTCATTTTGATGCATAGGAAATTTTGTTTGATAAGCAACAAATTTGGTTGGGAAAATTGTATTTATGTCCCGGACAAGAGAAAATATGATCAAATAGTCCCTTATAATATCAAAATTGCATTTAAGTCCCGTGAAACTTTTTTATAATAAATTTCAATTGCCAAATGCCCATGAACTTGTCAATAGATGCCTATAAACTTGTCAATGGATGCCTATAGACTTGTCAAAGGATGCCCATAGACTTGTCAGCGCCCATGGACCTGTCAATTGATACCCCTGGACTTGTCAATTAACGGCCATGAATTTTTTAGCGGAATTGGAATTTATTGCAAACAAGTCATATTGGACTTAAATGCAATTTTAAGACTTCAAGGAACCATTTTGTTGTATTTTCTTTTGCCTGGAACCTAAATGGAATTTTCTCAATTTGGTTTTTTCTTCACAATATATTCTGCTTAATCAATTGGTTAAAACACAAAAAATACAAATTCTTCCACCTCTTCCCATTATAGTGTACTTGCACCTATGTTAGTAACATAATGAAGAGGGAACGAGATTTTGAAGAAATCCCAAATAGGAAAATCGCTAACATAACCATCCATGTGACTTTTTTGCAATAGGAAAATCGCTAACTAGAACATTCATTAGCATGTAAGGTCATTAAGGCCACCTTTAGGCTACAATTTACCATGAAAAGGGAACATAACCATCCATTCCACCATATTACTAACTCTTTAAACCCTAACTTTTGGACTTTTTTTTGGCCGGATTTTGGTCTTTTAATTTACTCGCCCTAAAATTATTTCCACGTACTATTCTCCCAAAATTTTATATGTAGAATTCAATCTTGAACTCAAATTTAATCAATAAATCAATTTCCTAGCTTGTCTCTCAATCAGCCAAGGTCAAATACATTGGGTTTTTAGGGCAAAATTTCTAATTTAATTTCCAATGCATCCGACACATAATTCCTTGATGTTATCTAGGCAAAATTTCATTTCAAACTCATTGGAGCTACAATGACAGTTTTGAGAAAATAGTTTTCTTTCTAAAATCTCCTACTTTGAAGAGAATTTCGGGTAAAACTACATAGGCTCTACTCCATTTTTTTCTTCTCACTTTTCTCTCCGCTTATTTTCTCCTCTAATCCAAATTAAGGAAAATCTATTTTTTCCATCTATTTTACCCTACTTTTTCGCAAATAGAGGCATCGACTTTGACATGGAGCCCGGTAGAGACCAACACTACTGGGACGAGCTAAAGGAGCTCAACCAGCAACTAATCCTCTCTGCAGCGCCACAATGTCCATTCCCAGACCCTTGCTTGAGTAAAGCAATCAACTCTAGCTTGTTCAACTACGTATGAGTATAACAAACCTCCATGCATGTATACAGGTGGGAACATTAACAATCTTTTGAGTTCATGGAATCAATGGAACATTGTGCAAGCCATCCAGGTGTTTTTGGGTGCTCCGGCATCTCAGGCGACAGCCCCAAGTGGCTGGTTTTTCCTTATTGACTTTTGAGGTTCTTCCGGCAATTTGGGACAGGTTTAACAATAGAGAAAATGATACCGATATCCCAACTAAAAAAAAATAATATTAGAAAAGTCTCATAACTTATCAATGATAAATAGAAGAGCTGTCACTGACAAGTAAAAGAGCTATTATTAATAAGTAATGTGACTTTTCTAAAATAATTTTTTTAATTGGGACCTGGGTGTCATTTTCCCAACTAAATATAGTGACACAATAATCACAAGAATTAATAATAAAAAGCAACCCTCCACCGCACCAATTTGCATGTTCAAGGAAATATGAGGATCGTGTTGTTAGTGTTATTTTTTGGGTCAAAGTGTTGTTGCTGTTTTTTTTTTTTTTTTTTTGCTCAAATGTTGTTGATGTTATTGACTTCTTCGAATTCTAACTAGTGTTATTGTTTATGTTATGCTCCCAATAATATATTTTTTTGGGTTAAAGTTGAACACCTAAAGTAATTTTTTAAGTACTGCCTCCGGTCATAATTATAAGACAAAATTGACTTTTTTTAGAGAAATTAAGGAAGCTAAATAAATTATTTAATCATATCATATATTATGTATTCTTAAATTATATATCAGTTTATTAACCAAATTAACTAGTTTTGAGAAAAAAATAAAAATATAAATACTCTAAAGTAATTTATTTGGATTCCGTAATTTCTCCAAAAAAATCAACTTTATCTTATAATTAGGACCGGAGGGAGTATTTAGTATTTTAAAGCATTTTATGGTTCATACTCAATTATTTTATCTTAAAATATTTTGTAATGCAATTTTAGTCCTAAAGTATTTTGTCAGTTACGTTTTCTTTTTACCCCTAAACCCTAATCCATGGTAGAAAAAAGAAACCAACAATCATACAATATGCTATTATGGTTATAAAGATAACCTCACACTACTAATTGATCACAATATTACTCAATTAAAAAAAATCACTTTGAAAGTTTAATTGTTCATAAATAATACTTCATAGCACTCAAAATATTAATGCTAAAGAACTAAAAATCATAGTACTCAAATTTCATCAAGCCTATAAATTCACAACAAATAAATTATAGAAATGAATGCGCAACATGTCCTAAATGTGGCAATATGTAGAAGGCAACATAAACTCGCAAAGGTAGAGGTATTAGCGTCGCTGAGGTATAAGCCAAGTCTCACAAGGCGGTTTTCATGGAATTAATTCGTAACATACATCATAATATAAATCAACAGTAATTAATGTACTTTTATAGGTTAGAAAAATTCACAAACATATTCTGACATGCATAATAGATAGAAAATCTAGTTACCTTAAAAGTTACCAAAATGAGTACAAATATGTTATCTCGTGCTCAAACCTCTGTTTTATGCCCCGTAGGTGTTGAGTGACTGATCCAACCATTGCAAGAGACAAGCTGGATGTCTCAGACCAGCTGACCATATATATTAATCATGTAAAATAAAAATTTGGGATGTTATATATTCGTATGAGATCAAATTACAATCAGAATCAGTGGCTTTGTATAATGTATTCATAACCAAAGCTAATGATAGTGCATGACACTTAGATTAAAATATATATATACATATATATTCATTAATGATATTTTATTTTCACATAATATAAAGTTATGAGAAATCAATTTAATATTTCAAATTTTGAGTTGAAAATATTAAATTCTCTTAAACTGTTATGATACTCATGAAGTTAATTTATTACATTTGACTATCAATAATAAATAATTTTATAAAGACAATTATCAAATGAAGTTCACATAAATTTTAAAATTAAAAAGCTACACCCACAGACTCATGTATTGAGTATTGACGGACGCACAAATGTGGGTATGTGTGTTTTTATGGGGTACAGGCTAAGAGTGGGTTGGGGTCTTATTAGCCTAATGCCCAATTCAACTTCGCCTCTAGGCCCAGTATTGACCATATGTAGGACGGAGCTTATTAAGCCATTATATTGGGGTTCTTTTCTTTTCCCCAAAAGGCCAACATAGTTAAGCATAAGTTTTTTTTTTTTTTTTTTGTACAACAAAGCATAAGTTATTTCTAAAGCAATAACTTAATTATTTAAGACCATTTTGACCAAAAAGAGTTCATTGTGTGTGGGACTCACAGATTGACTGAGTGTTTACCTTGTTATGAAAATAACAGATTTAGGGTGAGAGAAACGAGCAAGACAAACCAATGGTCGTTCGGTTGAGTTGGAAAGGACTACGGCCGGCATCCTTCAGGACGAGGTTTCGAATCCTGGGGAGTGACAGACGCGATAATTAACGCAGCCTCAAAGAGGTTGTCCCATCGGTACCGATCTACTCCCGTAAGGGCTCCTCGGTTGGGGTCCGGATTAGTTGAAGGGCGGGCAATGAACCCAGAATACCCCCCAAATACCGGATGATTTATACCAAAAAAAAAAACGAGCAAGACAAGAGACTTAAAGAGAAAGATGAAGTAATATCCAATTCACATATGTTCTCAAAATGTATCGTCTATAACCCTCCATTTCTAGGCCTCCAAGATCTATATAATATCATACATTGTCATTAAATTATCACATGTCTAGAGAGCATACTGATTTATCAAATGTAACTATTATCAATTATTTTTCAAACAGTTGATATCCATTATCATCTAAACTATACAGTATTTTCATCAAATTATATATTGAAATATAATTATGTACCATATCTTCTGCTAATTATCAAATTTTATGTGTGTGTATATATATATATATTGAAGTTTTGGAAACATTACATAAGGGTATAGCTCGTATTAAGGTTTGGTTGTTGCTGTTCTGCCAAGCCCAACAAGGTCCCTTGTGAAAGGGATTCCGTGCCTCTGTTGAATCGTGTAAAATTTAGACTTTTGACTCATGTTATCTAGGACTTCTCAGATTGCTCGATTGTGATAAAATCAATCAAGTGATAATTACGAAGACTTTTCCAAACTAATAAAATATTTCTTTTTTTTTATGAAAGATTAAACGTTCTTCTAGAAATATAAAAGTTTAATATAATGAACATAAACTCACATATGAAGGCATATACTCTGTCCATTCAAAACTGTACTGTTTTGAATCCATAAAATATTAAAATATTATTGCTTTTACGTAGAATCTAATCAAACAAGAGAAAACAAGGGAAAACGCATTTGGAATTTGGGGTATGCCAAAAGATATTAGAGAGTGGGGCAATAGAGGCCCCTTCCCCTATAACAAACAAAATCACTAACTTTAGGTGATAGCTATGAAGACTTTTCTATACTTGTAATTTTTTTTTTTTTTTAAAATAATTGGACGTTTCTTAAAATGTACAATTTTGAATGAGAAAACTCACATATGAAGGAATGTATATTATAACCAACAAAATAATTAGAAACTAAAAACTATTTATTTCCTGAAATAGGGTTTGAGTGCTCATGGATTTAATCACTCAAAATCATAAGTTTAATATAACAACTGAGAAATATATATTGATAAATTTTAGTATAGAAAATGACAACAAATTTATATTGCCTTCTAGTCTTTTAGACTTTTTGGTTATTAATTTTTTTCATTAGGCCTTTCTCATAGTAATTCTACTTTATCTTTTAGTTTAGATTCCATATTTATTAAAATATTTTGAGAAAAATATATTTAAATATCACTTGAACTTCAAAATCGTAAATTGGTTTTGTTTATAATAAGAGTAATGGGATTGATAAAAAGAGTATAATAATTAACAACTCTAATTTTTAAAAAATCACTGATTTAAAATTTTGAAGTTCAAGTGATATTTATTTATCTTTTTAAAAATATTTTCTTAAAAAATAAAAGCAAAAAATTATCTAGATTGGGTGCCACCCCGCCCATGCTCGTTCAGGTTTAGTGGGCCTTTTGTTTTTTTGGACTGACATTAAGAATTAGTGGTCTGCCTGCCATCTCGCTCCCCGACATTTTACGCCAAAATTTATTGACGATTTGGCGCCCCTTATCTCAAATCGGCGGCGATATCAAATAAATAATAGGTTGTTAAGGTATATTTTTAATCATTTAAGTTTATATAAAATATATTTTTAGTTTTTTAATTTTATAAAGTATATCTTTAGTTCTATAATTCTAACATCATTAATGTTATTAATAGTGATATAACATCCTAAATTTTATTCACTAAAATTTCTTGTACCCTTATGACATTAAAGAGAATAAAATAATGAATTTTAGAATACTTGGAAGAATGACACTATATTGCTAGAAGTGGCCACATGAAACTAGGGCCAACATAAGATATAAAAATTCAATTTTTATCTTCTTAAAAGCTCATTCTTTAAGCCCAAAAATGGAGAATGGCATAGCACATTTTTTGGGCCCAATATATTGTAAATTTCGGCCCAAAAGGGGAAAAAATAAAGAAGGCTCAATTTAATACACAAAATGTAAGGATAAATTGATCATTTGGCAATAAAGCAAGAAGCTTTTATTTTTCTCTTTTATTAGTGAATATTTTAGGCCAAAGTGAATAAAGAGAAGGAAAAATATTTTTTGGACACAAATTATGCCATGTAGAAGGATTATAAGCCAAGTGAAAAAAGAAGAGCAAGAATCGTCAAATTAAAAAATGTTAATTAGCAATTAAATATTATTATTTTTAGGAGGCAGAGATGATATTTTTAAGAGCTCTTATCTCTCCTCCAAGGCCATATTTTCGGCCAACACAAGAGCTAAGAAGAGAGAAAGAGTCTTAAAACATAAGAACACTAAGAGAAAGAGCAAGAGTTCAAGAACTAAGATTAAGGTGAGTGATTGTGAAATTCATGTGTTCTTGTCTTTAATCTCTTGAGAAATCTCTTCTAATCTTCATATCTTCCTTGAAAACACATGTAGCACTACAAAAAAATCGGATTAGCGATGGAATTTCCGTCACTAATTAGTTTAACGAGGAAAATTATCGACAAAATTTGTTTTGTCGGTAAAAAGACCGTTACTAATTAATTAGGAACGGAATTTTAAATTCCGTCGCTAATTAGAGACGGATTAGTGACGGTAAATTCCGTCGCTAAATTCCGTCTCTAATTAGAGACGGAATTCACTAATTAGCGATGGAATGTGATTCTGTCTCTATTTCGTCGCTAATTTAGTGACAGAAAAATTCCGTCGCTAATTTTAGGAACGGGATAAGAGAAGGAATTTAGCGACGGAATGTGATTCCGTCGCTAAATTCCGTCTCTAATTAGAGACGGAATTCACTAATTAGCGATGGAATGTGATTCTATCTCTATTTCGTCGCTAATTTAGTGACGAAAAAATTCCGTCGCTAATTTTAGGAACGGGATAAGAGAAGGAATTTAGCGACAGAATGTGATTCCGTAGCTAATCTGTTGCTAATTTAGTGACAGAAAAATTATGTCGCTAAATTCCGTCGCTAATTTGTGAGGGATTAGCGACGGAATGAAATTCCATCACTAATTTTCATTTTTTTTTTGTAGTGTAGCAAGCACAAAATCAAGAAAAAGAAAGAGGAAGGGCCACGGTTTTGAGGAAGAAGAGAAAAGAACAATAGGTAAGCTAATAAACCTTGTTTTCTTGATGATTCAAGGGTATTGTTGATGTTATGGTTGATTATTAGCTTTGCTTGGTTTGATTTTGACGGTTTGGGAGGCATAAACCCTAAGGGGAGGTGCTGCCTAAATTTTGATTAATCGTGTGGGAAGTGTAATTAAGTGGTTAAACAAATGATTTAAGGTGAAAATAAGGTGTTTTATGAATTGAAATCAAGAAACTTCATTTTTCCCTAAATCTTCCATAATTTTGGCCAGCCACTGTACATGGTATTTGAGCTGGAATTTTATGAATTTGATGATTCCATTGTGTTTAGAATCAAAAATTGTGTAGGAAACATGTAAAATATGAAGCATCACTACTACAGAATTATTATATAACCACCCCAAATGACGTCCCAATTTTAAAATTGGATGGTTAAAAAGGAAGGCAGTGGCATTTTCATAATTAATTGTATGTAGGGAAACCTTTAGAAGTCCCAAATTTGAATTTGGGACGCCTAAAGTGCTTAATGGCGCAAATTTAAATTTTCTAAAAATTTTTTAAGCGCTAGAAATGGGGTTTAGACGTCCCAAAATGTATTTGAGACGCCTAAAGTCTTACTTTAGGCGCCACAAATGTATTTGGGATGTCTAAACCTGGGACTTTAGGCGTCCCAAATAGCCATTTGGGACGCCAAAAGGGGTCCCTGACATGCGTCTTCTCATACACACACCCTCTCCTTTACTTTTTGACCATCTCCCTCCTTCATTCATTCATTGTCTTCTTCACAACTAACTCGTCTTCTTCGGCATTCTGGGCATTATCCTCCTCCCTTCTTCTTCTTGTCTTCTTCAACTCTTCCTCCTCCCTTCTTTGTCTTCTTCACAACTCGTCCTCTCCTCCCTTCTTCTTCAACTTCAATTTAATCTTCCTCCTCCTCCCATCTTTGTCTCAGGCGTCCCCTGTCCTGCTCTCTGATTCAATTCCTCACTCTCGGAACCCCTTCTTCTTGCTGCAGATTCTGAAGAAATCA
The DNA here is from genome assembly GCA_963210345.1 of Inga oerstediana. Lineage (NCBI taxonomy): Eukaryota > Viridiplantae > Streptophyta > Magnoliopsida > Fabales > Fabaceae > Inga > Inga oerstediana. Next base: position 60,072,963 of record OY723401.1, on the reverse strand, counting down.
AAACACACCATTGTGACACCCTCCACCTCCTTCCTTCCATTGTGACGCACGTAGCTCCCCCCTGTGGTTAGTTTTTTTTTTAATATGAATTTACTTGAATTAAATTTAAACTTGCAATGTGAAATTATTTTATATGATTTTAGATATTGGAGTGATTTTACCTTGTGATTGAATTTTTTTTGTGTTTTTTGGCTAGAAGCATAGAATCGTTGTTAGCTAGTACATTGTTTGACTTGGAGTGATTTTAGTTATTGGAGTGATTTAACTTGCAACAATATATTGTTTGATATGTATGAAGCTTGAAAATGTTTGTTTTATATGTATGGAACTTGGAAATTGAGAGGGAAAAAATGTATGTATATTATTATAAATAAATGGAGCTATTGATTGATTTTGATGAAATGAACAACAATTAAATATAGTAATTTTTGTTTCTTTAAATATGGTCGGTTTTATTTTTTTAAAATTAGATTAGTATGATTATTATTAGTGTAGTGGTGAAAATCTTATTTTAAGATAAAGAAATTAATAAGATAAAGACATTGATCATTAATAAATATATAATTGATTATTAAGAAACACAATATACTTAATAAATAGATTGAAATATATTATATTAATCCTTCTCTTCAAATTATTATAAGTTCTTTATGTCCTAGAATAGAAAAAAAAATTGAATATTTATTTGAAATTCTATATTCTTTTCTATATTCATAGGAGAATTATATTATCAATAGCTAAGAATACAAAGTTAATAACTAAGATAGAATTGCTTGAAATTTTGGAATGTCTTACTTTTAAGGGGAAATGCTATCAAAATTTTTGTGGAAAAAAGTGAAAAAAGGCAATCTCATCCTATCGTTGACAATTGTACTAAACGTGTGAGTGTTATAGGGAATGACTTAGGTGGTAACAAAATGGATCACAGTTGGATGAATACTTTGAGAACTAGTAAAGAATATGAGAAAGGGGTGGAAGAATTTATTGAATTCGCTAAAAAGAACGTTCCAGCAAAAAATGTGAAGTATTTTTGTCCTTGTGTGAATTGTTTAAATGAGAGTCGACAGGATGTTGATGTCATAAAGGATCACCTACTTTGTGATGGAATAAATCTGCAATACACAAGGTGGATATGGCATAGTGAGGAAGTAACAGATTGTCCGTCGCACAAGAAGGAAGATGTGGATGTCATAGATGAAGATAGAATGGAGAAAATGATTCACGATGTTGAGGTAGAATCCTTTGCTCAGTCGTAGGAATATGACAGCCTGCCGAGTGATGCAGAGACACCATTGTACTGTGGGAGTAAGTACACGCGGCTGACGGAAACATTATATTTGGTTAACTTAAACTATTGTGTGATATGTTTCCAGAGGATAATGTACTTCCAAATCGTATGTATGAGGCCAAGAAAATCCTATCTATGATGGGTATAGAGTATAAAAAGATACATGATTGCCCTAATGACTGCGTACTGTACAAAAATGAGTATGGAGGTCTTAGTGAGTGTCCTAAGTGCAAAACTGCATGATACAAAGTGAAAAAAGATGGTGGTTATGGCGATGTGACAATTAAAAGGCAACCTTTAAAGGTTATATGGTATCTTCCAATAATACCACGTTTTAAACGTTTGTTTGTGACTGCAACAAAAGCGAAGAAGTTGAGATGGCACTCTGATGAGAGAATATCTGATGGGAAATATCTTCGGCGCCCAGCTGACTCTTCACAATAGCAAAAAATAGATGAAATGCTCCCTCAATTTGGCAGTGAGCCGAGAAACCTTTGGCTTGGGCTTTGTACAAACGGCATCAATCCGTATGGAACTCTTACTAGCACACATAGTGTATGGCCGGTTCTCCTTGTAATATACAATTTGCCTCCCTGGCTATGTATGAAATGCAAGTATATGATTCTATCTATGATGATTTCTGGACCAAAACAGCCAGGGAACGATATTGATGTCTATTTGGCACCTTTGATTGAGGACTTGAAGAAGTTGTGGGAGGAAGGCCTAGATGTGTTTGATGCTTATAAGAAGGAGTCCTTCAAGCTACGTGCAATGATTTTCACAACAATAAACGAATTCCCTGCCTATAGAAGCTTGTCAGGGTACAGCATGAAGGGTCATAAAGTATGCCCAATATGTAAAGCAAATACACACTTACATCAGCTAAAGCATGGAAGAAAAACTGTCTACCTTGGCCACAAGAGGTTTTTTCATCGGTTCCACCCGTATCGTAGGCTAAGAAAGCATTTTAACGGCTTACCGAAGCATGGAATGGCTCCAAAGTCATTAACTGGAGAGGAACTTTACAGTCGAGTGGAACGTATCTATGTCACTTTTGGTTAGAATCGGAGGATTGCGAGTGAGAAGAACATATAGAAGAAGAGATCCATTTTCTTTGATCTTCCATATTGGTGTTCACTTGACGTGAGACACAGTATTGATGTGATGCATGTGGAGAAGAACGTTTGTGATAGCTTTATCAATACGCTTTTGCACATACCAGGGAAGACTAAGGATGGGATTAGTGCGAGATTAGACCTTGTTGATATAGGAATAAGAGAACGGTTTACATCCACAACTAAGACATGATGGTAGGTGGGCATACATGGAGCCAGCAGTGCATACACTATTAAAAGCAGAGAAAAGAAGTTTGTGTAGGTGTTTGCATAAAATTAAGGTGCTGCAAGGGTATTCCTCGAATGTGAAAAGATGTGTCTCAAAGGACGATTTGAAGTTAGTGGGAATGAAGTCCCATGATTATCATGTGTTGATGCAACAACTATTACCGGTAGTTATTAGAGGCATAATGAAAGATGAAGTACGAACCACTGTACCAAGATTGTGCGTTTTCTTCAATACTATCTGCAACAAAGTCATTGACACTGAAAAGTTGGATGAATTGGAAAATGAGGGTTACATTATTTTGTCACAACTAGAGATGCATTTTCCTCCTTCATTTTTCGATATAATGGTGCATTTGGTAGTTCATTTGGTAAGGGAGGTAAGGTTCTACGATCCAGTTTACCTGAGGTGGATGTACCCTTTCGATCGATACATGAAGATCTTAAAAGGGTATTCTAAAAATCCTTATCGACCAGAAGCCTTAATAGTAGAAAGATATGTAATTGAGGAGGCTATGGAGTTTTACAAAGATTATATGTCAGGGAAGAAGGAACAATCTTGGCATGAAAAGGGAAGAAGCAAGGGAACACGATGACTGAAAGTGAAGAATGTTCCTCATGAAGAGGTGTTGCAAGCCCACTTATATATCCTGAATAATATGGAAGAAGTTCAACCTTACATAGATGAACACAGAAAGACATTGAAGAACAAGAATCCAAGGAAGAATGACATGCAGATTGCTATTGAGCAAAACAAGACATTCATGCAGTGGTTCGAGGAAAAGGTTTTACATGAGACCGGTGTGTCTGAGACAATCGAGTGGCTATCTTGGGGGCCTTCGTTTCAGGTCATTACTTGGACCGATTGTGATATAAATGGCTATTCTTTCTATACGAAAGAGCAAGATGACAAAAGTACCATGTAAAATAGTAGGGTTATGGTAGAAGCTGAAGCTATACACTTTTCCAGTTCGAGAGACAAAAACCCCATATTAGCATCTATGGCCTATTATGGAGTTATAGAAGAAATATGGGAGATGACATACAACAAGTTCAAAGTTGCTTTATTCAAATGTAAGTGGGTTAGCAATAATGCTGTGGTAATAGATAAACAATTTGGATTTGTCTCAGTCGATCTTCAAAGAGTTGGCTATAGAGATGAGCCCTTCATTTTAGCAAGCCAGGCGAAACAAGTGTTTTATGTCACCAATCCTGCGAGCAAAAACATGTCCATTGTCCTTAAAAGTAAAAAACAGAAGTATGGTGATTCGACCTTCAACCTTGATGACACACCACCTTTAACAACAACTCCACCTCGAACAAATGAAGTAGAATTGGTAGATGATGACGAATATGCTGTAAGAAATGACCATGGTGAAGGACTATGGGAAACAATATAGAGTAAGACCTTAATGTATAAATGAGAACTGTGTGTTTTTTTTGTTTTACTCCCGCTTAGTTTATTTTATTTTTATTGCAATTTATTTAATTTTCTAACGATGCTTTTTGTGTTAACAGGAATATGGACAACTCTAGTAATAACGAAAGGCATAGAAAATACGAAAGCCCTAGTAATGACGAAAGGCCTAGAGATGAACCCATTGCAAGAAGGAGGGTTAGAGGCTGTACAAAGATAGGAGCATTAGTTGCACGTCATGAACATCAACAAGAGAGGCTGCATATAGACTTTGATGACAATCTGAATCCAGTTGGTCTTGAGGAAGACCACTTCATTAGCGACGTAGGGTTTTTGGGTCGAAGCAAAGTACGTATTACCTACGATAATTGGAGATTGGTTCCCCCAAAAACGCAAACATGATTTGGTAGCAACTTTTGGTATATAAGTTTTGATGCATCTATGGTAATTGTAGCATTATTCCTCTGGTTTCAAATATAATAATCTTATGTTTTACCTTGCCGCAAACATACGATGTCCTAAAAACCAAGGAGATGTACAGGCACTGGATGGATGAGGTACGTATACGATGGAAAGGTTTCAAGAACAAGCTAACAGCAAGGTACATTTGAAGGGCCCAGAGGGGTCAGGATCCATATACACATTATTCGTATTTGTCTCCAGAGGACTGGAGGTTGTTTGCGGCATCACGGGCAGATCCTGAATTTTTGGTAAGATTTCTGTTATCATGATATAGAGCTTTTAATTTTCATATACTTGATATCGTTGATTTATTTTTTGTTGTTTTTCATTCATAGAAATTAAGTGTAGCAAATGCACAGAGGCAATCAGAAAATAAATATCAACATTACATGTCTCGTGGTGGATATCGGAAGCTTGAGCGGTAAATGATGCAAGAAGAGTTAGAGAAAATGAAGGAAGCAGCGGAATCTGATCCTAGAGTTGTTATCCAGGCCCCGGCACCTCCTCCACATCACAAAAAATGGAAAGCAGGGAGGATTAAGGCTGGGAAGTACATAAATCCGTCTGTTGCTGAGGTTGCTGTGAGGATTGTAAGTAGTTATACCATAAGTACCTAATTTTTTGCATATCGAGAGTGGTTTCGATACATTTACGATAAACTGTATGCTACAGGATGAACTGGAAGATCATAGTAGCCAAGGTTCATTCAATCCAAGTAGACGGATGGACATCTTGTCAACGACTATTGGGAAGGCAGATGACCTTGGTCATGTTCGAGGAGAGACACGGGGAGTTAGTGCCGCAAGGTATTTTGGACGAGGCTCACATTATTCGTCACAAGCTGGACCTAGTAAGGACCTTGTGGCCAAGATTCGAGACGGCCTCGAACAAGAGCTTGAGGCCAATCTTCGCGACAAGCTCTAACAAGAGCTGTTGCCAGAGCTTCAACTTGAAATGGCAAAGAAGTTCGAAGCGTAAAGGGCAAGGGACGAGCATAGAACTCAGGAATCCCCGGCTTTCAATAGCACCAAAGGAAGTTACAACTCTCTGGAGGAACCACTTGGCGACCCTTCTCCCACTCCAGTGTCGAGAGACTCTTCCACCCTCTATTTGGATGATCCACTGTTGCGTGTTGTTGCCGATGCTCTCTTTCACACACGTGCTACCTGTAAAGTGATGTAATTAATATTAATTGAGCACTTTTGAAGTACATGTAGTGCAACATGATATAAAAATGCTTAGTGATAGTTTATTGAGTATTGAAATAATCAGGGGTAAAATGGTAAATTTACCTATCGATTGGTCAGCTACCGAAGAGAAAACTCCTTAGTAATTAAGATCAAAGGCTAGGATTGAAAGAACAAGAGGTGGAATCCTATGCATGCAAGTTTTATGAAATCATAGAAGGAAGCTCAAGATGTTAACAAGTGGCATCTTAAGGACCATGGATGAAGTCAACATTTTCAAACTCATCCTCTCTCCCTCTCAAGTTGGTTAAGTGTATGGGAATAAGGAAAATCTGATTTTTCATCAATATCCTATTTCTCTCTCCCCATTCTCTCCATTTTTGGTGTAGTTGAAGTAAGAAAGAGAAAAAAGGGCTTAAATTCTAGGTGAGTATTTGACTCTAGATGCTCACTTCACCTTCATTGATTTTGTTCAAATGGTTAAGAGCTTTATTTTCAATGTTTTTAGATTTTTGATTTGTGGTATGTGGAAACTTGAGGGAATTTGAAAGTGGAAGAATCAAAGTTTTGAGTTCAACAAGCTTAAGAGGTGAGTTTTTGATGAAGTTTGATATAAGTGTTTTGACCATTAGTTTAGCTTAGTAAATTCTGGATTTTTGCCCTGATTTCTTGTAATTTCAGAAGATATGAATTAAGTTATGTAATGTAGTGGAATAGATGTTAAATAGTGTGTGGGTGTCAAAGGTTTGGGGTTGGATTTAAAAAGAAGAAGTTGACAAATTATGGTCTTGAGTGGTTTTGCGAGTTAGAGTTGAGATTGTGTTGTTTGAGTGGAAGTTTGGTTGTTTTGGGTTACCAATAGGTTTATGGTGAAGTTTTGAGATGAGAATGAGTATTGGTATAAGTTAGGAACCATTGGAGTTTAATTGGTCAATTCTGAAAAAACCATATCAGTTCTGCGATTTGGCATCTGATAGACATCACTCGAGTGAGGGAGGAACTCACTCGAGCACGATGTGAAAAACTGGGTATTTTGGGAAGGTCCTCAGGCAGAAACCACTAGCATACTTCCTGACTTGCGAGTAAGATATGATCATGCTCGAGTAAGTATGGGCATGCTCGAGTGAGGGAATCAGTTTAAGACTTGGGAAGTTATGGTTGCTCTCGGGCAGTCACTCGCTGGGTCTCACTTCCTAGTACTCGAGTGCACCTGAGGTCGCTGCTCGAGTATAGCCTCTTGTGCTTGAGTGAGGGTGTATGATATAACAGAGTTTGCTCTCTGGCAAACACTTTCTGAGGTTCACTCGCTTGTGCTTGAGAGCTGATGGGGGTGTCACTCGAGTGAGGCTCCTTTCACTCGAGTGAGCCAGCCTAAAATGCAGAAATTCTTCCCAAGAAGGAAGGTCTTCGGGGTAGTTTCTCCTAACCCTTTAGACATATGTTTAGACCTATAATAGTCACCTAAATAGTTCAAACGATAACCAACTTAAAGTATTATAGAAACAAGAACTTGGGAAAGAGATTGATGGGTTGTCCCTAACTTGGTTTACAGGATTCGATATTTGCCGTCCTCGTGAGCCCGCAGTGCCAAAAAATGTCGGGAAAGGATCAGGTAGTGACTCTCTCTCTTATACTATGTGTAATGCTCTGTATGTGTGTGTTATCATTGTTCTGTGATGATTCTTTGATGCTGCTACGAGTACAGCTGGTGATAGCTGTCGTTTACAGCGCAAGCTGTCGTTTACAGTGATTACAACATAAGCTGTCGTGATGGTGATTACAGCGTAAGCTGTCGTATTGTGTATACAGCCGTGAGTGCTGTCGTTTGTGGTGAAAACCATGTATCATTTATTTGTTGCTGCTGTTGCTGTTTGTGATTTATGTACATGCTTTGTGTTTATGCATTGTGTGAGTGGTTTGTTACTACTGGGATTCTCTTGAATCTCATTCTTTCATATGACTAACATTTCAGACAGGGCATGTGGATCAAAAGAGAAGAGGCCAACCCAGAGCAATTAGGACCTTTAGGGGTATATTTGATCTTGGAGATGTTGGTTATCTATTTTGAACTCGGGATTACTGTATATTTTGGAATATGAATATTATATTCGATTTTGGTTGTGTAATCCCCTAGTGAATACTTATGAACCCTCAGGTTATATATGTATAGAACCCGGGAGTTGCCGGGGATTTGGTTACACACTCTGATATGAATGAATGTATATTAACTGCATAGGTGATTATATTCGAACATTGTAATTGAGGCTAGGATGGGAAAAGATTTTGAAAGATTTTGTGAAAATCCTACTGTGAGGCAGGAAGTTTAAAATGAGTTTAAAGCATCCAATGGTCTCTAATCCGATTTAATTATGCATTATCGAATTATAATTACGTGTTTAAAATCAAGGGGTTACACTACCACCCACCGTCATCAGCAAATTCCGCAGGATTTTCGTAGGGTGAATGTGATGAGTATTAGAAAGGGGGAAGAAGGTATAGCCATCCCTATTCCTGATCCAGAGGTTAGCACATTAAGTTAGGCTATAGGATCTTTCATCCTTTTGCCTCACAATCTTATTGGTTCAGATGCAATACCTCCAATGGTAGGAATTACCTTACTATTACTGAAAATCTGTTGGCATCCTAATAACAATTTGTTTTTTGATGTTCTAAAAGGATGATGAAGATACGAGGAAATGGCCCTACTTAGCACGGTTGCAACAGATCTACAAAGGCATTAAACAGGTTGACTTGAAGATGCCTCAAGAGATTGTAGGCTTTACATTGGAGTATCCCTGCATGATTGACCATACAGATCTCAAGCAGTTTATCAGGTTGGAGGAGATAGATGCAGGCTGGGTGAAATTTGCAATCCGGTAATTTTTTTCAATTTTCCCATGGAATTCATTTAGTGGTTTTTTTATTTCATACATTCAATAGTTCATTCCTTATTTTAATTCTATTATAGCATCTTCCACGGTCTCTGCACAAACATGGAAAGACGTGATTGGTATGGATTCTTATGCCCTACGTATACGACAGGGGATACCAATACTGTGGCACATAGGACTCACTATGTCGGCTATGCAATAGAAGAGACCAAACTTCGTTGTTATCTAGCACCCATTGTTCAACGGTTCGTATTTTCATTTTGTCAATTTAAGAAGTTTAATAAATAATTGCCTTGTCATCTAACTTCATTTTAATCTGTACATGTTGTTATAGTTACCACTGGAGTTTGTGTGTTATATGTCCTTGCCGCAATGTAGTCTATTGGTTTGATCCCTTGAGTAAAAAGCCAAACAAAGATACAAAATCCGTCTTCGACATGTAAGTTATTCTGTTTGTATTTCATTGACTCTTAAAAAAATGAATAGTTCTAATTTTTGTACATTTTGATTTTCATAATAGTGCTTGTCAAACATATAAAGTCCTAGGCGGGTCACGTGAGGGTACAGTTGTTAAAAAGCCAAAGTGGTTTTATCCGATAGTAAGTAGTTTCGATTCTAATTGTTTCATTGACGGTCGTTTTAGACATACCTTTATTGATTTTAACGACCAATTGCATGCCTTTGATTTAAAGTGCCCTTGACAACCTGGCAACACTGAATGCAGATATTATGGTATACTTTATATGTATAACATCACTCAAAGTGGAATCACTAGCGATTTTGAAAAGGTAATCGCTTCTTCATTCTCAAATAATAATATTTTTGGTGTTCTAATCGAAATGCTAATTAATTCATTTGCTTGATTCATTTCATCAAAGCTTATTTTCTAATTTTCAGATTTTTGATAATGAAGATGCCTACCTACGTGAAGACCTTGATTTGATTAGAGACCTTTTGGCTGGACATCTTCTTCAACATATAGAGCAGTAAACTTTTTATTTATATCAGTTTGTAGTTGTGTAATGACAGCGTTTTGACACTTTCTGGTTGTTATTGTTGATATATATAGTAGTAGGTTGTATGAGTTGTTATTGTATGTATATATATAGTAAAGATTGTAGTGCTAGATGTCCTTACCATTTTGTAACAGACATTGTGGTTTATGTATCCATTTTCTATTCTATTTCTGCAGTTTGAATTCGCTAGGTAATGCAGAATGGAAATGATTGTTTAAAAAAAATCAAACATTTTAACATCTCAAATTAAGAATTGGGACATCTAAAGTCCTTCAAAGGGGGACTTTAGACGTCCCAAATTGATATTTGGGACGTCTAAAGTCCCCCTTTGGAGGACTTTAGATGTCCCAAATTGTCATTTGTAACGTCTAAAGTCTCACTTTAGACATCCCATTTTTTTAGGACATCTTTTCTTAAAACATACTACGCCCCCCATATAGACGTCCCCCCATTTTTGGATGTTAAAAGTGCCAAAATTGGGACATTAAAACCCCTTTTTGTAGTAGTGCATAAAGGCTTTAGGGTGTGAAATGACAATTTTACCCCTAAAACCCTAACTTTGTGACTGCCAAGGCTATTTTGGTAATTCAAGCATGAATTTGTCAAATTTGATGTCAAAAATAGATTCTACACGCAAAATTGTGTGGAAGTAGCTTAGGTCATAATTTTTGATAAGGTACAGTTAGATCGGGTATAAGGGGCTTAGATCAGGTTCCCCAGGAGTATTTTGGTCATTATACTATTTTGAGTCAAGATAACCAACAATATGAGTGTAGAATGGGAACATGAATGAGTAATAACTCATTTATTACAAATTTGAAATTTTAGGATTGGTCAGTTGTCGGAGCCGAACAGCAAGTAGTAGACTGATAACTAGGCAGTGAAAGGGATTTTAGGTAATAACTATATCTTTCATACACTATGTAATTGTTTATATGCTATTGTATACCATGTTTTGTGATATGAACAGTGCCTGAGACACAATATCTAGTTGTGGTGCGGGAAAAGCAAAATTACCGTCCGGTGGGAAAAGCACAAGTACTAGCCAGCCTAGTGGAGCCAGCTATGATATGCACAGTATGAACAGTACCTAGCTTTGGTCTAAGACCCAGCTGAGGTAAACAGACAAGTAGGGATCCAAACAGTCATTTGGGCCTGAACAGTGTGCACAAACATGTTACAGTATGAATTTTCTATTATAATATGTGGTGCATTGCATATTTATCTTTCGCATTTTATATGATTGATAGTATGTTATTACTAAGATTCGCATGAATCTCATCCTTTCTATAAATGTATAACTTATCCAGCCGAAGGAATCGGCTCAAAGGATAAAAACGTAAATACCGGCAACTGAAGGTTCTGGTCTAGTTCAAGCAAGGACGTTGGTTATCTATAGATTTTATTCTTATTTTGGGATTTGTAAGTATTATGTACAAGCCCTGTGGGAATTTCTGTAATATAATCAAGTACTTTATATCAGTATGTATATGCTATTTCTGTATACCCACTAAACGTCACGCAAACCCTCCGATACATGTAAAAATACAGAAGGGGCCTGATAGGCAATGCTGACATAGTAAACTCAAGTGATGATTATGTAAGCTTAAGTCATGACTATGTAATTAAATGCTATTAATCTTAAATTTAAAATGTATTTGAATTAAAAAATATCTAAAAAATTAATGAAGCAATTAATATTAAAACCTCGATTGTATTAAGAAAAATTTAATGATATAAATATATTGATTTAATAATCTAAATATCAAAACCTTAATTTTATTTGCAGTGATTTGTCGATTTATTTTATTTTAATAATCTAAATATATTATATTTAAAAAATTAAAAATTCAATGTTTTGTTAGCTGCACAGTTATCACTTGAGTTTGCTGGATCAACATTTTCTGTTAACAACATTAATAATGTTAGAAATATAGGACCAAAATATATTTTGTAAAATCAAGAGGCCAAAAGTATATTTCATGTAAAATTTAAAAGACTAAAAGTATACTTTAAGCAAAATAATTCTATTGTCATGACTAAATTGAATCTTAAGTCTTGGTGTTGATGAATTGGGAGAAAGATTTCTCTTCTCGGCTTTTTCTTATACAACACTTTGTTACTTTGTTGTCAAACGCGAGGTGACTCTATAAATCTATCATTTTTATGTTTATAATTTATAAGTAGTGTTGAGTCATTTTTAAATATGTAATAGTTATAAACTCAGTTAGACTTATGAGTTCGGACACGAGAGTTTACCATTTTTGTGTTTATAATTTATAAAATCATATTAACTCACTCTTAACCTCAATTTTAACTTCAATTTGATTATGCTCAATAACTTTATATTTAAATTTTGTAGAAATTTTGTTATTGATTTATGATAAATTATGGACGTTGACGGATTTAGTTTCAATTATTTCAATTTAAAATATATTTTAATTAAATTGTTGTTATTTTTAAATTATTTAATTATAATTCTTTGCTCATTTTATTCGAGTGTGTGTGTGTGTGTACGAACACTCAAAAAAAAAAAAACACATGCATGGGATATTCATGTAATTACCAATGTATTACTTAGAATTTGTGTGAATGTTTCATAACCATAAGATATATATACGCCGATTGCTTCGATAGATATAGATATATATTTTTAAATATGTGTGAATCTCAAACAGTCAAACGTCTTATTATAATTATCCAATAAGTCTGTAAATACTCCTTCCGGTTTTTAATATAAGACATATTTAATTAATTTAATTAGATTAAGAAAATTAGTTAAATTAATTAATATGACATGTATTTTCTAAAATATCTTAGTTATTTTCCTAAATTCCTTCGTTCTCCCTTTAATTAATGTTGAGAGAGCATCAATAGGGATAAAATAGAAAAAGATTGAAAAATGTGAAAAATAGATATTATATTTAAAATCAAAATCAACTTTTCAAATATGTCATATATCAAAGACGGAGGGAGTTATATATACAACTCCTCATCTCTACGATGTTGGCTTGAGCATCATTTTGATTATTTAGTCAAGCAGACCCCCAAGACTTCATCATCTTTTTAAGAGCTGTAGGCACTAATGGTTTAAAGATACAAGCAGGATTGAACCCACCAAATCCAACTAACATGAAAAGTATCCATACCACTAAGCTATAATGCCATTGGTAAATTTAAACTATTTTTCAAATTGTGTGTATATCTTTATACAGGGGCCATGCTAATTTTCTCTATATTGTTGTAATTTAATGGGAGGTCCGAAGGCACTTGACAATATAATCTTAAAGGCACAATTTGCTCATTTCATTTGCATATATCAATATATGTATATCAATATATAGAAACATGTTCAATAAAAAATACACATGCATGAGATATTCATGTAATTACTAAGGTATTACCCAAACTCTTTAATTAGCTAATAAAAAAATATTGTTATCATTCCGTCTAGTAATATATGTCCTCATATTACGTATCAATTTTGCACAACTATATCTGGCTTAGTAATTTAATAATACACACACAAAATGAATTCAAATATATATTATATATAAACACAATTTTAATTTGGAAAAATTACAGTCAGGTCCCAAATAAGAGAAAAAATGAAAAAATAGTTATTTGAAATCTCAAAATAAAAAAATGGTCCCAAGAACTTGTCAATAGTGCCCCTGGTGTTGTCAATGACCCGCACCTGATGTTGTCAATAAGATCATTTTTTCATTTTGAGATTTTAAAAGATCATTTTTTCATTTTTTTTTCTTGTTTGGGACCTGATTGTAATTTTCCCTTTTAATTTAGTTCCGGGAACGCAGCATGAAAAAATGCATCATATATAATAAGATCTATTAAAGACATCACTTATTTAATGATTTAAAAAAGAAGGTTAAAACTTCATAGATTGTTAATGGTTTTATAAATAATTTTTAAAAAATTATAAAATGAAATTTTCATCCATGCTTTTCACAGTTAGAATTTTTGGATCTAATAATGATGTAAAAATTCATAATGCAACCTATTATATTTCATCATTATAATGTAAAGAAAAAGATATAATCACAGACATATGAATCGTTATTGAGAATTTGGGATTATGTAGTATTATAGTCATCGATGGTGCCTTGAGCATCGTTTTGTTTATTTAGTCAAGCAGACCGTCCCAAGACTTTGTCATGTCTTGATCTCCTAGCAATTCATTCCCTACAAGGCACGTTTCTCGCCCGTTCGGGAAGGGAAAGATTTGAGGAGGGAAAAAAAGGAAAGGGAAGATTTTGGGAGTGTATGTTTCAGCGTTTTGTACAGGAAAAACGCACTTATTACGCAAGCCGAGAAAAAACTCCTCTCACATACTTGCCTCATATACCGTGAATCACGAATTATAAGCACGTTTTGGACAAAAATAAGTCATTCCAAACACATACTTTGAGGGATGATGAAAGATAGCTTTAGGAAAGATGAGCTATTTGATAGAAATAAAATGAAGAGGTGGCAATTGAAAAGAATCAGGAAATACCTATTTTACCCTCAAAAGTAATTAATTCAAAATAAAAAGAAAAAATGTATTTTTTTAATAAATCGAAACTGAATGCTTCAGCTTTGAATCACAGTACGTAGCAAGTTCGATTGATTCCAGCCGTGAAGAAAATTAAAAAATATATATAACAATATATTGTTAAACAATAAAAAAATTAAATGAAGAAAATTTTAAATTTAAATAAATAAATATAAATATTCAAAATATATATAAAAATCATGGTAGATTTAGATATTTGATAGATCACTTACAATTATGGGATAACGGATGATATCGAGAGTTAGAGAAATATTAGGAATATATATTTATTTAAATTGTTTTACATACTTTTATTTTATTTAAATCATTAAGGCTCAAATTTTTTGAGCTTTGTTTACAAATTTGATCCCAACTTTAAAATTATAAAATTTTTTTGAATGGTCTCATTTAATTAGAAACTTGATTTAAAGAGCTTTATAATAATAAGTTATTTACTGAATTTGGATTTAAATTAACAAATTTATATTTAAATTTTAATATAATAAGGAAAAGAACAAGAAAATTAATTAAATTCGAATTTGATACGAATTTGCTTGCATCAAATTCGAATTTGATGACGAAGCATTTATTTCGCAACAAAAATAACTCCCCTGTTTTTCAGAGCGGTAAAGCAGAGGAAATAGGATATCGCTTTTGTTGCCCTCCATGATTTTTGTCGTCCATAGAAACAACAACAACCCCTCTACTACATATCGATGAAGAGAAAAGTGAACAGTGCACTGCGCCTCCTTCTTCTCAAATGCTCAGCAGACCACTAAAGAATAAGAAGGAACAAGGAACTTAACGCTAGTTCAGTGAAGTAGAAATCAATTGCATGGTGGCTACCTTTCCTCTTGAACCCAATGAACTTGTGGTTACTCCAACCAGTCACGTTCTTCAAATCCATCCTCTCTCTATTCTGGTCGGTGATGAAATTCACTAGAGAAGAAAACATCTTTTGGTTCAACTCCGATCATCCCCTTCGATTTCTTGTGTTTGCACTACGATAGAATATATATTATACTTCCCTAAAGGATATCCCTTTTTAAAAAAGGGAAGTAAAAAATAAAGGCGATGACATTTTTATAATTCTAGGTGAGAACTGGATAGCTTTATATTTGAATTGGAAACGCCTAAATTAAAAAATAACCTTTTTTTTTTACACTTTAGAAGTCCCAAATTCAAATAAGGACATCTAAACTATGACTTTAGACATCCTTATATACATTGGGGACATCTGAAGTAAAAGATAGAACTTTTTTTTTTTAATCAGGGCATCCCTAATATATATTAGGGATGCCCCTAATAATATTAGAGACGCCATCTGTATAGCTTTTAAGTAACTCATCATCCCAATGTAAACACTATACCATTTTTATTGAATCATAAGTTGGACCATTTCTAGTTTTAATCGAACTCAATTTTAAATTTCTAAATTTAACCGTCAATTTCATACCAAGTCCATCTATCCAAGTGCGTAGTGAGATGGAATATATAAAGTGAAGTTAGAATGATGGATATGGATCAAACATGGCGGTTAATTAAGTTGAGGGATGTATGTGGTTGACAAAAGGTAACAAACCAAAATAATAAATACATTTTTGTCCAAAAAAAAATAATAAATACATTAAATAAAGAAAGAAAGGGAAAATCCCAAAAAAATATACATTGGAAATAGGAAAATCCTAAATCAATGAACCGAAATTGTAAAATCTTAGGCTGTGCCAGTACAGAATAACAACACATCACTCTTAATTAATAATACCGCATTCTACATTAACGAATTCTCTTTCTATTTATAGGATTTTACAATTTCGGCGTATTAATTTAGAATTTTCTTATTTTAAAAATATTTTATAAGGATTTTCCCTTTAAGAAAAGACACCACAATTAATGCACGTACATACGCCTTTTAATTTCTTTGCATACGCTTTTTGATTTGGTTTTCTTGTGGTGCATGTGAAGAATTTAAGTTAGGAGGATTGCATGGTATACGGGGACGAATTAGGGGCGCCATCTGTACATGTTCAATAATTGTCCCTAATATATATTAGAGATTAGGGATGGCCTGATTAAAAAAAAGAAAAAAAAAATTCTGTTTTTGATTTTAGACATCCCCAATATATATAGAGACGTTTAAAGTCATACTTTAAACGTCCTTACTTGAATTGGACATGTCTAAAGTGTTAAAAAAAAAAATTAATTGGACAACTTTAGATATCTCTAAATTAAATTTGGGATGTCAAAAATAATTCAAATTAAAACTGGCAGGCTTTATTTGTCAATTTTATACTCTTATACTCATCTTTCTCTTCTTCTTGATTTAGATGGAAGGCTCTTTTCATCGCTGTAACCACAAGAAGAACCACTACCACCATGCCTATTAACTCTTGCTTCTTCTTCTTTACATACTTTTTTTACTCTTGCTTCTTCCTTTCTCTCTCTTTTTTTCACCTTCAGGTCTGTTATGCTTTCTTACCATTTTTTATTATTTTATCTTCTTTCTCTTTTTTCTTTGGGTTTCCCTTGTATTTTATCTTCTAACTCGTATTGTTATGGGTTGTAGATCGAGACTTTGAAAAATACTTCATGGCCACGTTCCCACTGAGAAAACGAGGTTCATTTCTCCCTGTTGTTCTTCTCTATTCGTTATTACGAGAAAATGAATTTTAATAATAGAAGGAGATAAGTTTTTTGCAACTAATTCGTCTTATTGTTATCATTTTCTGCCTATAAGATTTCAGCTTTGGAGTTATTATTATGTAGATTTTGGATTTGGAGTTCAAATATTATATCTGTAATTTTACTGACAATAATCTGTAATTTCTGATTTTAAATACTATTTAGTCCAGATCTGTAATATAAACATTTTAAAAAAAACACTTTAAACGTCCCCATTTTAGAATAGGGAAGTTTAAAGTGAGACTTTCGACGTCCCCATTTTAAAATAGGGACGTCTAAAGTGTCAGTGTAGCACTTTAGACGTCCCTTTTTAAAATAGAAACGTCTAAAGTTTAGACTTTAGACATCCTTTTATTTACAGACGTTATTGTCATTTTTTACTACGTCACTCATATAGATGTCTCCCTGTTTTCAGACGTTAAAATGTCTAAAAAAAAAGGACGTTACAAAAGTTTTTTGTGGTAGTGTTGGATTTTTTGTAGTAGTGTTGGATGATGATGAAGAAGAACTATGATATTCTGCAACGTGCATATGATGAAGGGGTAAATTTGTCCAAGTCACCAAGGGAACTTGAGATCCCACCAATTTTGGTGGGATCCCATCTTCCCACCTTCAATGGAATATTGGTGGATTTGGGAAGTTAAGTTCCCAATAAGATTGACTGAAGAATGGGTGCCAAATAAGGGCCTTTTTGGTATAAGGAATGTCTGGGAAGGGAAGGGAACATGCACAAGTTCCCTCGTTTGATATGTAATTTTGGTCCAATCTTTTCGAGAACTCAATTTTCCAGGCCCCACCTTAGGCCCACCAATGTTCCCTTATTTATGGGAAGATGAGATCCCACCAAAATTGGGGATCCTAAGTTCCTTCAGTAGAGGAAGATCCGGAAGACAAATATGCCCCTGAAATATTTAAATTCAAAGGTAGGAAATTTGAATTTACTACAGAATTTGCTTATCAATTTCGAATTTTTAAGGATTCCCGCCTTGCAAATTCGAATTTCATCAATAAATTTAAAATTTTCAAAATTCTCACCTTACAAATTTGAATTTCTACAGAATTTACTTACCATATAAAAAAATAATTTCAATTGCATTAATAAATAAATAATTTTTTTATTTATTTAAATTATAATTTATATTTTATTCATTTTATTTAATTTTTAAATTATTGTACTACTAATTATTTAGTTTATGAATTGAAATATAAATT
Source organism: Inga oerstediana (assembly GCA_963210345.1). Lineage (NCBI taxonomy): Eukaryota > Viridiplantae > Streptophyta > Magnoliopsida > Fabales > Fabaceae > Inga > Inga oerstediana. The sequence goes on along the minus strand of OY723401.1, from coordinate 60,054,913 downwards.
TAATTAATATATAATTATTAATTTATGTTGAGGGTAAAATGGACATTTCTTTTTTTCCCCCCAAGTTCCATCCTTAATTTTCTTCTTATCAAACAACTTATTTTCGCTCGACCCATCTTTCAATCTTTCATCACCCTTTACAATTTTTCTTTCCCTTCTCTAACTTCCTTTCTCTTCTCAAATTTTCCCCGAACTTGCTCACCTTCCCTTCCCTCCCTTCCCATCCCATCCCACCCCTTCCTAATGCCAAACGGGCTCTTACTTTTCCACACTTCAAACACTATAAATATTGCCCTTCTCTTCTGCTCTCTCAACATTCAAATTACACAGACAAAAACCATGGCTTCGCTAAAACAAGCTTCTGTCTTCTTCTTACTACCTCTCTTGCTCATTTCTTCCACCTTCCAAGTGTGCCACGCTGCCGGAATCGCCGTCTACTGGGGCCAAAACGGTGGCGAAGGCTCCCTTACCGATGCATGCAACGCGGGAACCTACAAGTTCGTTAACATAGCTTTCTTATCCAGCTTTGGTGGTGGCAAAACCCCACAACTCAACCTCGCCGGCCACTGCAACCCCGCCGCCGGCACCTGCAAAGGCATAAGCGCCGACATCAAAACCTGCCAAAGCAAAGGCATCAAAGTGCTTCTCTCCCTCGGCGGTGGCACCAACGGCTACTCTCTTAACTCCGCCGCCGAGGCCACCCAGCTCGCAACCTACCTCTGGAACAACTTCCTCGGCGGGAGTTCCAACTCCCGGCCCTTAGGCGCCGCCGTCTTGGACGGTATTGACTTCGATATTGAGGCCGGCCCCGGGCAGCACTGGGATGAACTTGCTCGGGCTTTGAAGAAGTTCAACCAGAATCTGATCCTCTCCGCCGCACCACAGTGTCCGTTCCCGGACTCTCACCTGAGCTCCGCCATCAACACGGGCTTGTTCAATTACGTCTGGGTTCAGTTCTATAACAACGCTCCATGCCAGTACACAAATGGGAACATTAACAATCTTGTGAATTCATGGAAACAATGGAACACCGTTAAAGCCAACCAGGTGTTCTTGGGGGTTCCGGCGTCCACTGCGGCTGCCAGCAGCGGGTTTATTCCGGTTGACGTTATGAAGTCTAAGGTTCTTCCGGCGATCAAGGGGTCTCCTAAATATGGCGGAGTCATGATCTGGGACAGGTACAATGATCTCAAAAGTGGATATAGCAAGGCCATTATCAGTTCTGTCTGAGGAACGCATTAGCTGTATGCGTGCATGTGCATGAATAAGGAACAGATTGGCAGGCTTTGCTCCTACGTACTGTAAGCTACATGGGTGATATTAAAGCTGCTATATGTAATATCTCCATGTAATATGAATTTAAAATAAACAATAAAATATGCAATGTTTCTTCTTCAACGTAACTTTCATATCGTTGACATTACAATAGTTACTTGCTACATTATTGAATGAATCAGGAAAGCCAAGTAGCTAGATTATGAATCAAAAAAGAAGAAGAAGGGAGAATTACACTCAGGTCCCAAGGAAAAAGAGAAATGAAGAAATGGTCTCTATAGATTGTAAAATAAAAAATTGGTTCTAAGAAGTTGTCAATATAGGCTTTTAGAGTTGTTAACGAGTTGTCAATACAGGCTCCTGAAGTTGTTAATAGGACCATTTTTTCATTTTGCAATCTCCAGAAACCCTTTCTTCATTTTTTTCCTTCCTTGGGACCTAAATGTAATTCTCCGAAAAAAAAAAAAGTAGCTAGATTATGCCAATATATATATATATATAACCTTCAACCATTGAATATTTTGCCAAAAATATCAGCGAGGTTTGAGAATAAACTAAATTAATAGAATTCTAGTAATAGTGATATACCAAAATATTTTCTGTATTTTTAATCAAGAAGCTCTCTTAATTGAGATTCCTTTTTAATTAAAATGGACACGCGCGCGCCCCCGCAGAGAGAGAGAGAGAGAGAGAGAACCCTTGAAATGATATGGGGTAGTTATCCTGGCTTCTTGATTAATTGGGAATAGCGCTTATCTCATTAGTGTCTAAGGTGCTTAAAAACCAATCAAACGAACATTAATCTAGGACAAAGAGAATTCATTTATTTAATTCATCTATCACTTCTAAAAATTACTCAAAATATATATAGTGGGATCTTGAAGGTAGTTTATTGTTACTCTACAAGTTGTAAGGGTTTGTTGTTACAGAATCAAGGAGTCTAGGATTGATGTACGAGTTCGAACTCTCAAAAAATGTCTCAAAAATCTGGATATAAGTGAAGTGATTAGACCAAACCGGTATAAATTTGTTGTGTGATTCATCTGTTCTAACTTTTCATTAATACCAATGATATTCTTCTAACTCTATCTTTGTTTTAACTTTGGGCATTTATGTTTAAGTTTGGTTAAGTTTTTAATTTTCTTCCAATTCGTCCCCGCTTCATTTAATCACAAATAATATTGTTTTTATTTTCAAGTTTGGTTAAGATTTTTTCTTGGTTTGGAGAAATAATATTAATTAAAAAAAGTACTAAAAAAGACATCACAGAAAAGTCTGAAAGTATTGTTGATAGTGATTTTTTTTTTTAAGTAAAGAGCTGGAGGTGAGCTGTAAGCCTTTAAAGCAAGTTGTAGGTAATAAGCCTGGGGCATTGCTCTCATGATTCCTATTTTCCATCTATCTTTATTATAAGCCATCAACTAACAAATATTTTTAGTTATTTTTATAAGAAGCTAGCTTGTTTCAAAAGAGTATTAAATATTTTTTTCATATATGCTCATATTTAATAAGGGTAATGGGAGAGAGTAATGATTAATGTGATATAGAGTTTAACATAATTAATTAGTATGGGTAATATTAGAAATTACTTTAAATTTAAGACAAATTTATTGACTTTAACTGTTTTTATTAATTTGTGAGAATTATTGTTAGTGCCTTATTATAAACTAGAGCGAAATTCTAGGTCTTTAGAATTGACCTTCGGTTGAAGGCTTAGGTAGTACTCCCTACGGTTATATTTATAAATATCATTCTCTCTTATGGGCTTGATCTTTTGTATAACAATTTTATTTTATATGAAAATTTAATGTATTTTTTTTTCATTTTTATCCCAATTAATTGCATTTCTCTCATATCTCTTTTTTTCACTTATTCTCTCACCTTTTTGTCCCCGACTAATTCTCTCTCTCACTCATCATTTTCATAAATAAGAGTATGTTTAAAAAAAATTATATCTTTTAGACACTCATTTTTTTTATTAATTTTAATCATCAGTTCATTTTGAATGATTTGTGTGGTTGTTATTTATGAAAAGGATAGGAGGGAGTAGTGTTCTAGAGTTCCAAACTAGAGAGGAGATAGATTCATATGCAAAGCCCTTCACATAAAAAAGAGCCATCTCCTCAAGCAAAACCTCCACTAGCAACTACTTTTCGTTATATTTATAAGTAACATTTTATTTTATAAGTTTGATCCTGTGTATAAGCAACAATTTTTGTTATGTCTAAAAATTTAATACACTTTTTTCGTTTTTATTCTTAATAATTGTATGTCTCTCTCATCTTTTTTCACATTCATTCTCTCTCACTCATTATCTTTATAAGTAAGGGTATGTTTGGAGGGGGAAAATATATCTCTTACAATTAACTAATTTTAACCACCACTTCATCTTGCTTGATTGATTTAAATAATGTTGTTTAAAAAGAGGATAAGAAGGAATAATTTTAGAGAATAATTTTTACGATTTAAAAAATAAGTATGTAAGAAGAGTTTTGTTTTGATTTACGAAAAATGACTTTTGAAACCGCGGTTTGAGACTTATTCAAACACACACCTTTTTGGCCTAAGCCTACGCAATTATAATGTGTGTTTGGGGGGAGTGTTTGAACCCCCCCAAACGCTCAATTGAGCAAATAAGCTCAATGGGTAATTTGGAAAAAAAATTTTGAGTGTTTGTTTTTCAAAGTGAGCAATTGAGTTTAATTCCATCTTAATAGCTTTTGTCATAAGCTCCATTTCTTAGCTTTTACTGATTTAGCTTTTGGGGAGAGTGAGAATGGTTAAGATATTTTTTCAGTTGTGTCCAGTGTATTATCAGACTTATTGCAATTTTACCCTTAATGTACTTTTTTTTCTACAAAAATTAATTTCAACTATTATTTGGTGCTTTTAACCCTTAAAATATTTTTTCAACTGTACCCAATGTGTTATTAGACTGATTGCAATTTTATCTTTAATATACTTTTTTAGTTCCAAAAATTATTTTGAACTATTTTTTGGTGTTTTTAACCCTTTAAAATATTTGTTCACCCACTCTCTCTTACTATTATCACAGAAATCACTTGTGTTTAAGTCAATCCAAACAAGTTTATACAATCGCTATTCGAAACATAAATCACATTACACAATCGGGCTTTTACCAAAAATAAAATTAACAAAAGCTAAATTGAGAAACTCCATTTTTCCTATTGCTGTTCCAAACACACCCATATTACGATAGAGCCAGCTCTTCAGGTTCCACGCTGCATACGCAACATGCCTTGATGGGATAGAGGAGGCGGCCGAGTTAACTTGCATGCGGGAAAGTTAACACCATCTTTGGCCTAAGCCTAAAAGCCAACACTACTTTAGAGAGGACAGAGAAGTTACTTTCAACAAATAGATAATAGAGATGAACAAATAATTGTGTGCAACCCAAGCCAAGTCAGATTAATTAAATTAACAATACAAATTAATTACAAGGCATGGCTTGTCACAATAATTTATATTCATTCAAAAAATTCATAAAAAAGGTAATCTTTAAAGGGAAAAAAATAGATTAAAATGGGATTTTCAACTCATTAATTTATTGATAGAGACGCTTTGTGAGTATGACTTGTTCCTTCCTGTAAGAGACACTTAGAAGATGTTTCATAATTTTGTTGTGTGCCTATTTTACCCCGTTGAATTACTCATGTTATTTATCTTTAATTCTTCTTTCTTTCTCGACCGCATATTCTCTCCTCATCACATAGTCTCTTTCTTCCATATAAACAAGTGTATTCTTGAACAAACTATATGTTCATTTGGGACAGCTTATTTTTAGACAATAAATACTTATAAATCGTAATTCACGGCATACGAGGTAAGTATGTGAGATGAGTTTTGTTTCGACTTACGTAATACTACCTCCGGTCCTAAATATAGGACAAACTTTGTCCTATATTTAAGACCCGAGAGAGTAAGTAATAAGTGCTTATTTACCAGAAATAAGCTATTCCAACACTCACTAAATCTTGTTTATATATTTATTATCTCCACCTTATTTTAACTAACATTTAAAACAACATAGTTTGATTATTTGCGGAGCAAGTATTATTTGAGAATTGAGAGGAACATGCTTCCACTCACAAACTTAAAAACAAGAAAGCTAATCAGATACAATAACATTATAGTACAGGCTACTGTTTGATTTGGTGTTACAGAGAGAAGATAAATCTGATTCCACCCACAATTCCTCAAGAAGATGATGGGTTTAGCTTTTCATCGATCAACATATGTTCCTTGTTCTCAAACAGTCCCACTTTCTGTGGCTGCAAGTCTGGAATCTGCACCACGGATGACAAAGCAATCAAAAATTTACTTGAATCTACAGAAAACTAAAATGAATTTTGAGAAACATAGACAAGAATGAGATGGAAGGAGAAAAATCAAAGGAAAGCAAAACGTAAAACTAATAATAATGATATATTTCATTCTATTCGTCCGGTTCTTTAATATAAGTGTTGGATCATGGCTGATCAGCCTGGGTGTGGATGAGCCTAAACCCTTTAAGGTTGGGGCTCAAATGCAAAATACAAAATTATGGATAGTCAAGTGTGATATTCTCATCATTTCAAATGTATTGGCCAAGATGAGTGGGTTGAGGGAGAGATTAGGAGTTTATGTGACTAATTGAAGATAACTTGTCCCTATGGATGAGCATGCATTTTCTTGAGTTCTCTTTCTTCTCCTTCTCTGTTGTGTATTTGTTGTGAGGTATAGCCAAGTGCGTGTTTGTGGTCCAATTTATGTGGGTGTTAGAGAAAATTGAACGTGCTTAATGTATGCCTATAAACTCACAATAACAGTTAACAAAAGGGATTTGTTTTCGTCTTAAAAATAATACCACAATCCACTTTACTTTTCAAATTAATAATTTTTTTAATAAATTCTGCTTTCACATACTAAGAGGGTTTTCTATATCTATTGAAAATAATTAAAAGTGGTACCTTGAGGGAAATTAGCACTCAATATTTTACAAATAAAGCTTAAATAATTTGTGTAGTTTTTAAAAATTAGTTATTTAACTAATTTAAAAAATTTGTGAGTCCAATGTCTACAGTGTTGTGGCCTTTTAAGATAATTTAAAAAATTGTTTTAGTCCAAAAATCTCTTGATTTAAATAAAAAGTAAAATATTTGGATCTCAACTCTAAATTTCTCAATGCTTTTGTTTTTTTGATTTCTTCCTTACCATATAAGGCATTTTTATCAATATACTATGTACAATAAAAAGAAATGCCAAAATGGTACAGGGTGAGAAATATTTATCAATATGATGTACTCAAAATAGTACACACCAACAATAAGTTAAGGTTTATAATGTCTTTGAATTAGTTTTTAGGGTTTAGGGTTTAAGGTTTAAAATAATTTTTACGATTTACGAAATAAGTGTGTGTGAGTATTTTTGTTTTAGATTACGTAAATCTAAATTTAAAATATAAATTTGAAAAATGCCCAAACACTTACTTACACAAATGATTTTCATCATGTGATGTGACGTTTATTTTTAAACTCAATGAAAGAGTTTACTTTTGTTGATGTGATAGAGAATGACAATGTGTGTGAAGCAGTAAGAGAGACATTCGAGAAAAAGGGCGGGAAGAAGGTATGGGGAAGAAAGAAAGAAAGGAGTAAACTCCTTCATTGCCTGAACAAGTTTACGTTTTAATTACAAGTAAGCGTCACATCACATGATGCAAATCATATTTTTAATGAACAATTTTTATGTAAAACTAAACTTGTTCATATTTTTAATTACAAGTAAGTGTTTAATGAACGATTTTAAGTCCATCATATTAGTAAATATTTCAGACCTTGTAGCACTTCAGTAATTCTTTAACCTACACACAATATATGGGTTAAAAGAGCCTACCATGTACACAGAAAAATCCACCTTCCAAAGTGCCTTTTCAACTAGTTCCTCTCACCCTTACTTTCATGACATCCAAAGTGTAGTTTACATCCTTGTATCAAAAAGAACTAAAAAAAAGTGTAGTTTACATCCTGAGTTTCTCTCAGCTTTCTGCATCTTAAGTCAATTGGTGGAATCCAAGCCAAAACACAGAAAAATTTCTTCAACGGTATAAAACAAGTACTGATGATTTTAACACAAATATAAACAGAGCAACGAAACAAATACAGTTCTAAAATGTAAATCCAAAGTAGTAAACATCTCAGTTCAAATGAATTGAAACCCAGCAATTATAACAGAACAAATAGCCATTGGTACGTACCTTGGCAAGGCTTTTCCCAGGTGGCAATAATGCACCACTCTTTCTGCTCCTTGCTAGAAGGCCTTTCGTTACAGGGGAGATCATCATATCAGTGGGGCTTGTGTACCTATCAAAGGATGTGTTTGGATTAGCATTGTCAAAACTGATTGCTGCAAACTGAAGTTGGAGTAAAAGTGAATTAGTGTAACATGATTTATATTTGAATAAGTTTTTATAAAAAGTGAGGCACCCTTATATGTAGGCTATGGGACAGTAGGGAAAAAAACATCTTCATGACGCCTTAAAGCATTATTATTCCAGTTTGTACTCTGGTTAATCACACCACTAAGTCGAACAGTCTGCTTAGATTCATTGACTCTGAAACTTGGTATTGTCTTGTATTCATGTACATATTTTGTTAAGATATTCTCCTTTCATTACTAAGAAAAGTTTGTTTTGCAGAAACTTGTTTGAGTAATACTTTGAAAAGTCAGTTTCAGATGGATCAAATCTGAAGAAAAGCCGAAAATCAAAAGCTGAAAAAAGTTACTTCAGCTTCCACCTGACTTTTAGGCCAGAAGCATTAACTATAAGAGCCTATCCAAGGAGGAGCAAAGAGCATAAAGGCTTTTTTCTTCTTTAATGCATGCTTAACTCCTCAGGACGCTGATTCAAACATGCTCAAAATCTTTAAACTATTCACTGATTCGAACATACTGATATTTAATCTGAGACTCGAAGGAAACAAGTACCTACCTTTCTGGGTATTTGAATGCCTTCGGGACTCTAAGGCGATCTGGTGTAACAGGTTTACGCACTTCATTATTACTGGGGTTCTTCTGGGTTTGATCATTCTCATCATCCATAATCTGTTGTTGAATTGAAAGCAGCGTTTTGGACTCTGGCTCTTTGGTTTTGGATTGAATCGGAGCTTTTGGAGGCGTTTGAAGAATGATGTTCTCCATTATGGGGTTGTATTGTATCAAAAAGTAAAGAAGATATGCGAAATCTGAGGGACTTGATTTGATTTGGGTTGTAGCGAAAGCGAATAATGGTGGTGGTGGTGGGGACTCAAGCACTGAAGCGTATATCAAAATGATGGAGAAGGAGATGACCGTTTGAGAAAGTGTGGTTACAACGGTCGATTTTGTGATGAGTGTGGAAAATCTTGGCATATTTCGAATTAGGCCGTGGCCCACCAAAACACAACTACATGTTTTTTTAAATTGAAGATAATTTTGTTTATCTTGTTTATCTTCTGTGTTTTTGAAACAGCGATGGAAAAAATGAAGTTTGTTAATTTAGCTTTTGATAATTTTATTTTTAGTAAAAGCCCAATTGTGTAATGTAATTTATGTTTGGAACAATGATTGTATAAATGACTTTTACAAAAGTAAAACTTGTTTGGATTGACTTAAACACAAGTGACTTTTATGATAATAGTAAGAGAGAGTGGGTGGAAAAATATTTTAAAGGGTTAAAAGCACCAAAAAATATTTTAAAATAATTTTTAGAACTGAAAAAGTATATTAAGGATAAAATTGTAATCAGTCTGATAACACACTGGATACAGATGAAAAAATATTTTAAGGGTTAAGCACCAAAAAATAGTTGAAATTAATTTTTGTAGCCGAAAAAGTATATTAAGGGTAAAATTGCAATCAGTCTTATAACATAATGACACAACTGAAAAAATATTTTAATCATTCTCACCCTCCCCAAAAGCTAAATCATTAAAAACTCCAATGTTAAACTTATAACATAAGCTATTTTAATCATCACAAGCTCAATTGTCAGTTAGGAATTCCAAATACTCTCTTTTATTCCAATTACCAATTATGATTTGGGCACCAATTGAGCATTTGGGGGCAAATGCTCCCCAAACACACTCCTAATGTTTCGACTTAATTAGTTATGTTATTTTCTTTTTTTTCTTTTTGATAGAAGTTATGCTATTTTCTTCATGGCCAATAATGTTACTGACTTCTTAATAAAATAATTTTATTTTTTTAATGAAATCTACTTTTATTTTAAATTTTTAATTTTATTTTATTTGTTACCGTTGATAACGCAAAATGTACTTTTAAAATTGAAAAAAAGAAGAACGCTAAATTATACAAAATTCTGAACTTTGAATTGTGTATAAATAAACCTCATGTCAGTCCAAAAAAAAAAAACAAAAACCTCAAGAGCTTTCAAGTTTATCCAGATTATAACCCCAGATATGTCAATTATATATTTTGGCAGGAAAAAAAAAACCATTATCAATTATATAACCCTGGACCTTTTTTTCGATGAGATGTATAACCCTAGACTTTATTTTTGAGTGCATACAACCCTCAAAATAATTGATATATAAATTATTTCGTTAAGCTTTTAAGTTGTGTGTGGATAAGTAATGTATAAAATTAATTGTATGAGATATATGCATAAATGTAACATTTTTGGGGTTCATTGTAGGGTTTCAAAGATTATGAAAAGTATACATGTACACATTCCAATAAAGTTTAAGAGATTATGTTTAATTTTGCCCTATAAAAATTATGTTTAGATAAGATTTGGGCAACATAAAACATTGGGAAGATTATAGCCATGTTCTAAATAAAAGAAAAAATGAAAAAATGATTCATTGAAATCTCAAAATGAATAAATAATCCTTAGGAACTTGTTAATAGCGTCCCTGATATTGTCAATGAGACCATTTTTTTATTTTAAGATTTCAAAAGACTATTTTTTTTTATTTTTTCTCTTAGCTAAGATCATACTAAAATTTTCCCTAACATTTAACTAACGAACGCAAAATTGAGAATTCCTTGCAAGTAAGTTCCTTTTTTAAAAGATCTCATGGTCATAATAATTTATCCTTTGGTTTAGTGAAGGTTTTTTGGTAAGGTAAAAAAACCAGCCCCAACGGGCTGAGTTTATAATTTTTAAGAAAAAAAACTAAAGTTTTTTTTAAAAAAAGTGGATGTTAAATTTATGAATAAGATTTTGTTTGTATCCATATCATAAAGGAGGAAGCCCAAAATGAGGAAATTAAAGGAATCACACTAAACGAGGCCCATAATGATAGGCCTTCAAGGTAGTCCAGTAAGCAACAACAATTACACGAGGGGGTAGGCCAGTCCAAAAGAATTTTCTAATGACTCAACACTGTTACAAAACGAGCCTTTTTTTTCCCTATAAATGACAAAAAGTGAACTAAAGCGCAAAAAATTAAGTTTAGCTAAAAAAAAAAAAGTAGAAGCAACAATATTAATAATAAAAAAAGGAAATTCCTTGAGTGTGCACTTGATACTCACTAGTCACTAATGGGCGAAAAAAGAAAAAACCAACTTTTTCACTGGTTGCTGCAGAGATGGTATAACAACTTAAAAAGTGGAGTAAAATAAACTAACTGCCTAATTTTTTACTTGAATTACATCAACATTTCTTCTATTTTGAAAACATATATGAATCTCCTGTGAAATCAAATTGTATAGAGTAAAATATTCTAACCACCATTTTGTTTTACCTTTATTATACATACCTCCCCTCAATATTGAAAATTTATATTTTAGTATAAACAATTAATGTCGTTAAAGGATATTTGAAAAAGACATTTACAGTATATTTTTTAATTAAAAAATATATTAAAATAATTTTTTGTACTTATTTACTCCAAACCCCTAATTTATTTTTTAACATTAATATTCATTAATACTCTATTTAATATTTTTACTAAATTTAAGAAAATTAAGTAATTTATTCTGTGAAAAATATTAACAATTTGAGAGAAAATTTGAGCATTTTTTTAATGGTAGTAGTGTAAAAATATCCATAAACTTTTATTTAAAGTGTATGCAGAATCATATATTTTTTGGAGGTGCAAAAATACTAATAAATATTAAAAAGTGGAGAAAAAATGACCAACCATTAATTTTGGTTACTTTGACCGTTTGAGAGAGAACTTTTGACTAAGAAGGTTGAAATGGAAGCTGAGATTGAAAAAAAAAAAAAAAAACAACCTCAATCTCCTTCATTTCCTCTTTTTTTTTATCTAGGTTAAACTATTAAACAATTACCCAGTGGTTAATAGTAGGGTAGCGCATGGACTAGACTAGACCTACTCTGCTAGTGTAATGGTAGTTATGTAAGTTATCTACAATATCTTATATATTTTAAGTTATATTTGCTGGGCGATGGTTAGGAGCTTCTTTGTTGTTTTTCATATAGGAGTTCGGACGTCATAGTTGACTAGTGAGCTTTTTCTGTATTTCTTTCTTTTTCAGATGAGTTCCTTAGCATGTAAGAGAAGAATATGGGAACCGAATCATGAATAGGAACTCTTGAAGATATTGAAATGTACTGTAGAAATCCCAAAATAATAGAGATTAGGTAGAACCAAAATTATGGGATTAATTGAGACAGAAATCAGACTTTATTCTTATGATTTGATTCTGATAGCACATAGCTTGATTTTCGGTATCTCCTTCATGAGCCGAGATACACCTTAGAGTACATATGCACCATTCACTTACCATGAATAAAAATACAAGGAAGAATCTTCTCATACCATTCGTCTTCTTCAAGTCTCCTCGATGAGAATATAATGGCTTGGAATTGCTGCGAGAAAGTCTTATTTTGCAATATGCTGAATGACTGGTGTGACTCTTCTATTTCTTAAACTACTACATGTAACATCTTGGATTTTAGAGACCTTACACTTAATCACTAAATCTTAGAAGCATTAGATAAGGGTAAAATAACCTTTAGAAAGACGTGATCTGCATGAAGTTTGAGTTTTTTAATAAGTAAGATTAATTAAGTAAGATTATGAGCAACAGAGAAGATAAGTTGTGAGTAATTTAATAAGTAAGATTAATTAAGGCTTATTCTCATTTTGTTGTAGTTGAGTTCGCACTTTTGGGAGAAGGACTTTTCTCAGTTGTAGCTTTGAGAACTCCAAGTAATGTGGTCCCATTCACTTATCGGTATTGCTCGTGGGAGATTTTAGAAAACTCCTTAAACTTACAATGAATATATTTGGTATGCCCCTTACTATTTTAGACTAAAATCTGCGTTGTAGGATTCACTTCTTTAACCCCTTAGGATTGGATATAATTGTTTGCTGCAAACGTAGAGAAAACCCTAAGTTTTGATCCTATATTTTGAAAATGGTGTGACTGTGATACTTGCTTCAGCAAATGATTTGCTCCCTGAAGCGAGTTGGGGTAAAACTCACCCCAGTGAGGAATGTACTCACCAAGGCGAGTGGCTCTGTGAGTGCGAGTAGTGGTATTCTGTTACGATGTCTTTGATGCTACTATATAGTAATTTGTGTATATATGTTGAATATGCGAGCGTGTGATCCTTCATTCTCATTATTTACTCTAAGTTATATAAATCTCTCTTCTATTTTCAAACCATATATATGCACTCTCAAAATATGTGTTTCATTAATTTGCTTTCCTTCTAGTTTTGAGATTCAGCTTCCATCCGTCCAACTATTAATTGACTATTAAATTATATCATGTACCCATTATTTTTACCAAAATATCCCTCATTGACATAAATATTACTTAATAATTATTTAATCACATATTTTTATCAAAGATTAATAAAAATAATTTTTAATAAATTTTTTCCATACTGTTAAATTGATTACCATATTACAAGGTTAATTAATTTTATAATTATAATTTTTTATTTTTCAATTAATTTAAATATTTAATCTCATTTATTAATTAAAACTTATTTATAGAGTAATATTTTAAATACATATGTTGGCTAAAATGTTTAGCAATCATATATATATATATATATATATATATTCAACTAAATTATAAAAATATAAAATGGTGGTATAATTTTGTCATCCTTATATTATTATATTGTAATTCTGAATTTGTAAATATATTTCATTAAATATATGTATTTTAAAAAATTACTCAAACTGTCAATCAAGTTGTTAATATTTTTTTACATAAAAACTTAATTTTTTTATAAATGTAGCAAAAATATTGAATGGATTATTAATACTTTAAATGAATGACAAATCAGGAGGGTGGCTGTAGTATTTTACCAAATCAAAAGCATGGAATATCGCGAGGAATTTGCATATTGTTTCTTCTCCATTTGATCATGTCTGCTCCCTCTTAACGTTGGACCTGGAAAGATCACTCCTCTACGTCTGACCAGGCAGTTAACGCGTAATTGCCATGTTCTATCAACAACAACAATAACAACAACAACAACAATAATGTCGTTCTCGTCATGCCTTCTTTCCCGGGATAAAGCTTGTTTGGATTAGCGGCAGTGAAGGAGTTTTTTTTACAGAAGGGCTTTTGGAAAAATCAGATAAGAAAAAAGTTAGATTGCAGATGTGATTTATGTTTGGATTGGCGGTGATAGAAGTGACTTTTTTTCTAACCTTAAACCTGTTTGGATTAGTGTTTGAAAAGCCTGTTTAGATGGGAAATGACTAAAAAGGGCATGAATATTATTTAATACTATATATATATATATATATATATATATATATATGTATATATGTCAGTTGTATATATTGTGATAAATGAAGTAAAAAAATATTTTAAAAATTTGATAAAATAAAAAAGGTGAAATTATTATTGAAAAAAATAAAAGAAAAATACACGAAAGTACTTAATTATAAAAAGATAAATTTATATTTAAATTAGAATGTATACATGAAATGTCTTATTATTGGATCATCTACCCCTAACAAGTTGGTGTCTTATAGTGTCACAAACAAGTTGGTCTCTGATGGCTAGTTTTGGAAATAATATGTGTACTTTTGAGAAAAGTTTATGTGTATTTTTATACTTAATCCTAAATAAAATTTGATGAAATAAAAAAAGTTCAATTATTATAAAGGAAATCTTACATCAAAACTTGGCTATTGGATGTTACGAACATTACTCAAATTACTTTCACTATGTAATGCTGGAAAGATATCTAGAGCAGTCAAATTTTATGGAAGAAACTAATATATGGGCTAGAGCAGGTCAACCACCGTAAAGCTTCAACTGTGAAGGAGAAAAAGCAGTTATTGGGAGCTTCTCTATGTAAGTCGCTTTTTTGGTTAAAGTTCATCTCTACGAACACTTACCCAAACGGACGAAAATACTACGACCGGGCTTCCTACCCCTAATTGGGCTTTTCTCCTATCCAAACACATTCTCAAACAGGCCCAAAGTTATGCTGATTGAGAGTACAATTAAACCTGGGTTGGAGATTTTTTTGAGTGGCATGCCAACACTTTGGTGACCACTTTATAGATTATATTAATTACAAAGGTTGATGGGCCTCTGGTCTTGTAACCTTTCACGAAAATATTTCTTTGGAGCTAGTACCATCAACCATTACTAATACTAACAGGGGTTGGCCGTAACAAAAAAAAAAAGGGTAACTTTTGATGATGACGTGACAAATCAAAAGTCAAATTTTCATTAGGAAATGTGTCCACTTTTAGTACCCTATAATATTTCTATCAAGATTATTTTCAATAAAAAGATATGTCAATATATGTAGCAAAAGAAAAAAAAGAAACATCAACCATTAACTTTTTGATGCCCTGCATGATACTAAAAATATGTTGAATGAATTTATTCACAGAATTTGAGTGTGTTTTAATCGTTAAAGGACCTCAGATCTTATTATTCTCTCATATACTACAAACAGGAGTTGGATGGCAAATTTAAAAATATTAGGGAAATATAATTAAGTTGATTTTCCTAAAATACTTCATTCAATCATTTTCTTTTTTAACTACCTCTATTGATAGAAACCTCTTTTGACATGTACAATATAATCAATATGAACAATTTAGGGAGAAAATTGTAAATTTAATAAACAAATTAGATTCAGGTCTTATATTTAGCAACAAGTTAAAGCCAGTTCTTCAATTAGCTCCTAAATTTAGGACTAGAGGAATTATGCCTTTTTTTTTAAAAAAAAAACAAACATCTAATCCTAATTTGAGATTTCCAATCTCTTAGGTCCCAAAATGAAATTAATTCTCCCTTTTTTCGCTTGCCGTCTAGTTCGCTCTCATAATCCAATTCAATGAAAGGATATTTGCCAAACGAATATATCATCCATATGTTATTAGAATGGAAGAAATATATGATTTAACAAGAGTAAGGAAGAATTCAGGAGAGAAGAGAATTAGAGAAAAGAAAAACGGAACTTCTCATTCAGTCATAAGGTCCTAACTACAATATACATAAACTTATTTATAGGAACAAACTTCCCATTCAGATGATGTTTAATGATAAGTAACATATTGAAAATATAAATTTCATGAATGTAAGTGGGAGAATATGTATATTAAGAATTGTGGGGCTTTCACATCTTTTTATTTTATTTATAAGTCATTTTTAATATATTTTACCGGAACTTCAAAAACATTAAACTTCATTAATTTTGTCTTAAAATTTAACAATCTTCCAATTGTACCCCCGATTTAATATACATTACACAATAAGAATAAAATATACATAATAATAAATGAATGAATGATAAAATTATACATTCATATTAAAAATTGAATGATTTGACCTATAAATAGGATGAAAATCTTCCCTCCACCTTATACACTATCAAGAAAAAAAAAGAGTACGACAAGGTTTATTGAATGGAAGGAGTATATCCTTTGGATTAATTATTGCGCCCAACAAATACAATTAAATTTTTTTAGACTTATTTATTACTTATATTAGGCAATGGATGCTTTGGTCCAATAGTGATACGTCTTCCCCATAATAACTAAGGGAGAAATACTTGTGTATTCTCAGAGTACCAGCAACACATTTATACTCTACCCAATAAAAATGCTCTATTTCAAATGATTTTAATCTACGTGTCTTCCAACTAATTTCTATTAATTTTGTTTTAAAAAAACAAAAAATACTTAGGGTTTACTAATTTTCTTTAATGCCCCTTTTCCTCATAAGCGATGGTTGTGATGATCCTCCACTAGTGACACAGGTAATGTCTTTCCCAGCATTTTGTTGGTATAATTCAAAAATGCCAAATTTAGGCACTGGTAAAACTTCGATGAAATAGTAGTTTTTGAATCCCTTCTTGACCACTTTCTGGTGGGTATGAGTTATTTAAGGAGTATATATAGAATAAAAAAAGAGGCGATGTGTTAGAGGAAGGAAAAAGAACATTTGCATTATGCTAGTTCTGGGTTTCGAAAGCAACAGTACTGAAGAGTCAAGAAAGTGGGGGGACAAAGGGGATGAAGGAACAGAGACTGAAGCGGGAGGAAAAGGGATTGGGGGCAGGGGCAGCGAAGTAAATTAACAAACCCTAAGTATTTTTATATTTTTAAAACAATAAACTAATGAAAATTAGTTGGATGACATTTAGATTAAAATCATTTGAAGTGGAGCATTTTTATTAAATAGAGTATAGATGTGTTGTGCTGGTACTCTGAGAATATATAAGGATTTCTCTAACTAAGACTATGTTTGGATAGAGAAAAAAAGTAAGAGGAAAATTGGGAGTGTGAATCCTTAAAAGAAAAACTCCTAGAATAATAATTTTTTTATTATTTTTGGAAGTTTATCCTCTTAATATTCTTTTCTTTCTAATTTTTTTTTTCATCTAAATATAGGGTAAACGCCTTTAAAGGCATACCAATAATTAATTCGTGTGAATGAAGTTTAAGTGAACTCATAGTGGTGTGATTAAACAAAATTATTGAAGTGGTAAGCGATCTCATTCCTATGAGGAGGAGAATACAAATTAGAATCTCGAGAAACACACTTATTAAAGAGACTAAAACGTTTTACGGTGCAAGCTTATAAGCTTCGGAAAGGATTATTAGCCTTCACTCTAAGGGCTTGTTTGGTCTGAGGGGAGGGGAGGGAAAATTTTTTTAAGTTGAATTTAAAAAAATTAAAGAAGTGGGGTTAAAAAATTTTAATTAATTTTTCTTACGCTTTTACCTTATATTCTCTCTTTATTAAAATTTTATTACCCCATTTCTTTAATCTTTTAATTAATTTGCATCAGAGCTGGGTTGTGCCTCGGACGGTGCTATGTGCCCAGTGACATTGAGGGCCTCTTCGTGGTCCGTTTGAGGATTTAAATTTCAAACAAGAGGGGAAAAGAAAGTGGATATGAAGTGAGAACCCAGCTCTGATGCAAATTGATGCTGAGGGGAAAAGAAAAAAAAATGGGAGAGGAGAGAGTTCTTTTTTTTTTTTGGGTCAAAAAATACAAAATACTTTATTCAATTAACTAAAAGGTTGACCGTCATTTTTAGTTCGGGAGTATTCACAAATGAACTATAGTTATCCATCTAGAAGTTTCTCTTTTGGTTCAATATTACCCTAGAAGTGTCAAAACCTGTACAATGTATTCCTCTAATCTTTAATGTAAGATCTAATAACTAATTTAAATAAATTAAACATGTTAGTTAAGTTAGTTAATATATATTTTTCTAAAATATCCTAATAATCTTCCTTCATTTTTTCTCTCAATCTCTTATTTGATTATTGTTAAGGAAATATCAATAAAATTTATTTGGGGGAAAATGGCCAAAAATGTAAAATAAGTCTTATATTTAGCACTACAGCTCCCTAATTAGGTCCTATATTAAAGACAGCAATGAGTAATTCTTTTTAAGGGTAGAGTTATTGTCTGTTAAATGCTCATTTTAACCAACTTGGCTAGTTATCATTCGTCTCTCATATTTGTTCTTCCCTCAAAGCTGAGCTTCCGGCAATTCCGGGAGCAGAGGAAGATTAAGCCAACGTTCTCCAATTCCCACATTGCCCTATTATCCCAGTAGCACCTACCAAGGTCTTTACATGTTTCAAATTCATTTCCTCCTTTCATTTTGTAATTTTTTTTGTTGTACTTATTAATGCACTTTGATCTTCCGAGCTTCAAGTGTGGGACAATGGCAATGCCACCTCTGACAGAAGCATAACTTACCAAAACTTCTTTATTATTCTCATTTTTGTTAACTAGTTTAGCGAGGGAAAAACAAAACAAATACCATCAAAAACTTGTCCTGAAGCCACCAACCAAAAAGAATATGAAAAATTGTGGATAATTCTAAACATCCAGAGAGGCTTATCCAGAGAAAGATTTATATACCTAACTAGCAGGAGATAAAAGACAGAACAGAAGGATAAAGTGAAGAAGAAAATGAGACATTGGAGTAAAAATTAAGCCCAGAAAAAGGAATATTTGGGTAACAACCGTTTGAAGAAAAATTTGAAGTGCCTGAGCAACACTCGTAAATAATCAGTGTGTAAAAAAAGTTTAACCAAATAGAAGTAAATCTCAACTAAACAGAACGATAAAGTTCAAATTCATGTAATTTTAATATAACGCTGCACCAAAATTCATTGCACTTTGCATGATTAAGCCTTGAGACGTCCAAAGAACTTTTGCTTTTCCTGTGTTGTCTGGAAGCGGCCATGGCCAAACTTGGAAGATGTGTCGATAAACTTGAGTTTGATCTCCTCCAGAGCAACACGAGAAGTCTGCTTAAGGAGGGATTGGCGCAATGTAATAACTCTTTTCTTGGGACCAACACAGCATCCCTTGATCATCACATAGTCATCCTTCACAATACCATAGTGAGGGAAGCCACCCATTGGAGTAATGTCCTTCTCAGTCCTAAAGGTCAAATCAAGACAACCATCTTAATTCATCATAAAACACAAGTATGTTAACTGCAAGTAGCCATGTCAGTATGGAGCAAACAAATCACCTGTCAAAGTCAGTAATGGCGGCATGCGACTCGTCCCCAGCTTTGCCAAGCTTGTAAACCTTCTTGTTCAACTCCGTGCGGTGGTGGTATCCATTCTGACCAGCTCTGGCAACTGTGAAAGAAACTCTGGCAGGATGCCAGGCACCAATACAGGCAACTTTCCTCAGACCCCTGTGAGTCTTGCGGGGAAGGCGGGTAACACCCCAACGAGTGACAACACCTTCATAACCTTTACCCTTTGTAACACCAATGAGATCGATCATCTCATCCTTCTGGAACACAGCATCAACAGGAACCTGCTTCTCAAAGAAATTGTATGCATAGTCCACCTTCTGTGCAATTGTACCACCATTGACCTGAATCTCCATGAGGTGTGCTTTCTTCTGCTTCAAACCTTTCATCTTTCTAATCTGTGAGAAAGCAAGCCGGCAGAGTAAAGTATTAGATTCAGACCCTTAAATTGCAGCATGAGGAGGTTAGCACCTGTTTAAATGTTCAAGAACCAGCAACTTAAAAATATATGGAATGTGAGCACTGAGACAAGCAAGCTATACCTGGGTGTGAGCCAAAACACGAACAACTGATGCATACTTCTTGATTTTCTCAAGCTGAGCCTGAATGCTTTTCTTCCCTTCTTCAGATTCATACTGCTTGGAGTACTTTGTGAAAGCCTTCTTCTTGGACTTGCACCAGTTCTTATAGAACCTCCGCTTGACATCCTCACTCAAATGCTGAGCCCATACAGTGCCCAGTGTGCGAAGGCCACGGGGTGTTTTCACATAACCCACAACCCCAACAATAACCATTGGAGGAGTCTCAATAATTGTAACAGGCTCACAGGTTTCCTTCTTGTGAAGTTCTGATACAGCAAAAAAATGTCAGATTAGAAAACAAGGCTGCTAAACGATAATAACTACTTCTGGAGATTAAGAGAAGGCAACAAAAGTATTTTAAAACAATTAAAAAAATGAAAAACTTCACAAACTCATGTAAATCAAAGCTGAAGTTGATAAAGAACAAATGCACTTTCAAATCCATACGAACACTTCACAAACTAATGGCATCAGTTTCAGTGGAGCTCAGCAGAAAATATGCGCTGCATCCTTAAAAACGAGCAACAAATTAAATCAAACTTCACTCTATGAATAACGCACTTTGTTCCTTCTGAACACTGAAAGCAAAATTAAATCTAAAGGCAAGCAACATATTATAGAGCTGAATAAAATCATATTGGATAAACATTTCTGGGCCAACAGCAATAATGAATCCTAGAACTACTTGATTGCTATAAAATTCAGATTATTGGAACAAAGCACATGGAAATATATGACCCTGATTCAGATCATAGTGAAAACATCCAAGTAAATAGCCAGATATTCGCTGACAACAGAACTCTCGAACCAAAACTACCAATGAAGATGTGTGTCAATTGAATAAATAAACAAAATAACAAAATAGTGACTCACTTGACCCTGGTTTCTCGACCTCCCTTACAATGTGAGTCATGCCTGCCTTGTAACCCAAGAAGGCAGTAAGCCTGGGTGCCTTGCTTGGGTCATCCTTGGGGAACGCCTTCACTGAAACAGTATAATAAACCAATCAAAATCAAAATGCCAATAAAGAAAACACCCACTTGACTGATCAGAAGCTCAGAACAGTCAACCCAATTCCATGATAGTACTGTTATTTAGCATGGCCGTAAGAATAATAAACCAAAGGATAACATCATTATAAGGCTGTTACAGGAGAGAACCACATTTATACAACAAAATGATACCTTTTCCCCTGTGACGGGCAGCACGCTTCCTGGGGAGAAATCCAAGAGAACCATGCCTGGGGTGCTCGAACTTCCTGTGCGACATCCTTCTCTCCTATATTGAAGATTAAGCATTCATCCAGATGAGAAAAACAAATCATGGAAGTTAGACCATACTGACTGTAGCGTACCGCTAATCTGGGTCTCGCAATCACATTAACAACGGGAAAATGCAATTATTGATGGTAAATCGAAAACAAAGGCATGTGAAAATCATATGCAGCAAATGTGAATGATATGAATGTTTACGAACGACATTAAAGAAAGATATGAAACGAGATCCTCGTTGAGATGGATAATGTGCACAGGTTCAACGCATGGTCAGGAGCTAATAATTAAAAAAAAAGAGTGAATTATGAGCACAACGGAACACTCGTAAACATGAATGGAGGAAGGAAAGAAGCAATTGGGGCGGAGTAAAGGAAGAAGGACCTGAGGTTGCTTCTGCGGCGAAGTGGTGATCCCGAGCGAAGACGCTGCCCTGAAAAACCCTAGTACGGTATTATATAGTGGGAAAAAACCGTACGCCCTAGGTTCACTTTATTTAACCATGTTGGGGTAACTGGTAAAAAAAAACCATGTTGGGATAGTTTTTTCCCAGGGTTTCGTAGTAAAAAATTTATGGCTCATGAGTTATGAGGATGAGATGCTCGATAAGGTTGTGTTTGGTTTGAGGGAGGGGAGGTGGGGGAGGGGTGATAAATTTTAATTTTGAATGGGAGAAATTTAAAATTTACTCTCTCATTCTTTTAAATTTGGATACTTGCCCAAAATTTACCCTCTCATTTCTTTAAAATTTTGGATTTCAGTCCAAAATTTAAATACCTTCAATTCAAAAAGATAATTTAACTCCATCTCTTTCCCTCCCCTCCACTCAAACCAAACACACCTAAGACATATGCAAATTATAAGTTATTGTAAAATATAATATAATATTTTTTAAAAATAAAATGATGGAATAGAATTTTTATAATAAACATAATAAAAAATGCATTATTGCAATTGTATATAGTATATGTAATTTAGTTGATTTTTATTTTATTTGGTTGTTGGGGCAAAATTAAAATTGGTATATATTGAGTGAGAGCCACCTTATTAGCTGCTAACTTCATGACCATTGAATATTTATTATTTTTTGAAAATATTATTAATATTTTTTATTATATAAAAAAATTTAAATGGTTAAAATTTCATTTTGAACATTTCGCAATTGTAGTTAGGGGTGGAAATAAGTCAGGGTAGGTCAGGCTTTACCCTTAACTAAAGTAATTAAATCCGAACTGGCCACTGAACCGGTTAGGGTACTATGTCAAGAGTTAGTGGGTCAGACCGGAGTCAAACTGGAGTTAAACCGGGGCCAAACTGGTAAGGAAGTGAACTTGAACGATAATAATTTTTTGGAATATTTTTGGAATTCGATAATTTTTTAGGATCAAATGATAATATTTTTAAGTGATTTTTTTTTGTATTAAAAAATAGATATTTCAAGCTTTCCATAAAGTCCTAAATTATAATTTTTGGAAATATATATTATATATAAATTCTTAAAATCAGGAAAACCTTAATAAATATTAAACTGATCGGATCAGATCGGTTAGATAGCCGATTCGACAGTTTCCATGATCGAACCGGACAGTCCAATCCGGTTTTAATCACATTGCCCTTAACAGATTAAACCTGTCTTGCAAGAAGTTGGTCTAAGTTTTACGTATGGCCTATTATAGGCCTATTTTTAGCCTAAGCTTGCCCATACAAAAGTCTTCCCTAGCTTGAAACCTGTCACAAAAAAAAAAAAATCTGCATTTTCATTTTCATTGTATTTTATTTTTTTTCAATCTATTTTCTTTTTATTTTTCAGCTCTCTTTCTTTTCCTTTTTTATTATAATTCTTTTATTTTATATTATTTTATTTCTAATTTTTAATAATTTCCTTTATTTTAATAAATCATATTTTAAGTAAATTCTTGTTGTAACCCCCTTCACGACATAGGCCGAGATTAGTTCATAAATACGTAATTATGCGGAATTAGAGACCATAAGATGATTTGAAACTTATTCGAAATTAAACTTCTCAAAATCAGGGTTTACAAAAACTTTTACAAAACATGTTCACAACAGTCTCATATTTACATTTCAATACAAAAATGGCCTGTACATGTTGATTTCATTCATACATATCAAAGTACAGCATAAATTTCTAACACACTCGTTTCCATTAATTAATAAATGGTCTACAAGGCACAATTGCCTATAGAGTTTCCCATAATAAGGGGATTACACAAATACTATCCAATTGATTTACAAAATGATAACCAATTTTTCAAAATAAACTTCTAGCCAGGAGCTCTATCCACTCTTCGTCGCTCGCTTTCCTTTGGATCCTTCAGCTCTGTCTAAAATTTGTTTTTGGGAGAGTGAAATTCTAAAGAATCCCTGTAGTAACAAATCACTCATAATATGCACAACATCAAAGCATGAAAGTAAATCATCTATACAACACACATCAATCACAACAACAGTTGCAACGGCCAGGGTAGGTATCATGGGCATCGCCCCCCTACGACGGCTCATGCTGAACTGCTTACTGTATTGCACATCCACATAAACATATCACATATATCACTACAGCTGGGATCTATATAAAACATTTCACAACACGCAGCCCCACGGGCTGGATACTCAAACAGGAATCCAAGATTCCATAACGCAGCCTCGACACTCACAACGGCAGATACAACGGCCGGGTAGGTATCATGAGCATTGCCCTCTATGACGGCTCACGCTGAACTGCTCGCGCTGTAATGCCCTATGGCCTATAACACATTCACAATGATAAACATGCATACCAAGTCTCATACATAACATGAGAGAAGAGTCACTACCTTAGTCCTTCCGGCTGTATTCTGGCACCGGTCTCTCCCAAGTAAGGCAAATGTCAAATCCTATATTAATAATTAGGGATGAAGTGTCAATTCTTTATTCCAATTCTCAATGACTTCTTAACATTTAGTTTGGTTATCATTATTGCTCTTTTAGCACCCATAAATAACCCTATTAATAGCTCTAGAGGGTTGGAAGACTATCCTCAAAAATCCCCTTTTGAAGGCTTGAACTTGATATTTTTCATTGAGACACTTGTGTGAAGATGGTCTCACTCGAGTGATATTGTACAGATACTCGAGTGAATAAGACCTCACTCGAGTGATGGTATGGTTTACACTCGGGTACTAGAGAGTGAACAACAACAAGTAAATACCCGAGAGCACATGAAACTTTCAGAGATAAGGACACTCGAGCACAGAAAGCAACACTTGAGTGATATGCTCACTCGAGTACTAGGAAGTGAGGCACATAAAGTGAAGACCCGAAAGCACAAAAGTTTTCAAGGATTAGGAGCACTCGAGTGGAACACAAAGTACTCGAGTGATGGCTTAACACTCGCAAGTGTTAAGGTACACTTTTGCCTTTATCCACGGAAGTGCAACAGAAACTAGAAGCAAAAAGGGAAATTGCACTACCGCACTCGAGTGGAACCCAA
Organism: Inga oerstediana; assembly: GCA_963210345.1. NCBI lineage: Eukaryota > Viridiplantae > Streptophyta > Magnoliopsida > Fabales > Fabaceae > Inga > Inga oerstediana. Next base: position 60,030,309 of record OY723401.1, on the reverse strand, counting down.
CACCACTCGAGTGATATTCATCCCGCACTCAAGTGAACCCCAAATCACTCGAGTGATTTTATCATAAACCAGAAAGCGCATAAGGTATGATAGCACTTCCCAACATTTGCCTAATTGATTCTAATGGTCTCAAACTCTTACCCAAAGCTACTCTCACACAAAAACATCTAAGAAATTCAATAGAACCATCAGAATTACCAAAATCCTATTCCATTATCATGCTTTGATTTTGGGCAACATAATCATCTAAATTCCAAAATCATCCAAACATACCATTCCCATCCTAAATCAATCTATCTATCCAAAACTCATACCAAAACACCTATTTCTATACCAATAACATATCAAACTACCAATGACCCTATTCCAATGAAAATGGGCCAAAAATTCCAGGAATTCAAATATCTATCATTTGGCATAAAACATAGATAAAAGGATTGGTTTCACTTACCTTATCAACTTTTTCAAAGACACTTATTGATTCTCCAACTTCTAGATTTTCGTGATTCCTCAAATCACTACCAATGGAGAAGCTACAACCATCAAATTGAAGCTCTCACTCCAAGAAACAACATTAAAGAAGAGAGTTTGAGTAATAGAGGCCATTTACTCACCTTAAATGCAAGTTTTTCCTTTCTCTTTCTCCTTCAACAATGGCGTAAGAGAGAGATGAGAGGGATGGGTGTGGAAGAAGATGAAGAAATCATCACTTCCCTTTCCCCATGCCTTGTTCAACGAAAAGAGAGGAGGGAAGAGAGAGAAAAATGAATAAAATATATCATTTGACTTTTCTTTCTACACTCTCTCTTCATACCAAATTTTGCCACATGTCCACTTGTCATTGGCTCTCTTCAAATAAGTAACCAATTAGTTACTCTAACCATTCCATTAGCCATTTAGTTACACATCTCATTTTTCTCTTAACCAATAATTAATTTCTCCTTTAATCACTAAATTAAGGCCAATATTTCCGTTCTTTTAGTTTTCCACCAATCATGACATATTAATTTATATTGCCATAGAACCCATAATAATTCTAATTAAATTTATAATTATCCACAATAATCATGATTAGCCCTTAATCAAAATTTGGGACATTACACTTGTCAAACTAATTACATGATAAAATCTACTTATAACAATATAATTATTTCTTAATGATAATTAAATCATAAAAACAAAAATTATGATGTTACATTTAACACATACTTTTTACACAATTCTGTATAATATTATAATACTATAACAAATTCAAGCTACCCTGATAGGCTTAATAGACTTCTTAACAAGGCTAGGCCTAGCCTCTTAAACGAAATAGGTTTGCAAAATAGTTTAGGTCCGCTCCTATTTTTAAATAGGTCAGGCCAAGCCTAATGCAAGTTATAAATTTATAATAGTAATTTACAGTTATAAATTTATAATAGTAATTTACATTTAACACATCACATGGCCTATTTCAACCCTAACTATAGCCAAAAAAAAAAAAATCTACTTTATGATAGTAATTTACAGTTATAAATTATTTAGATCAAATTTTAACAGTTTAAATATATTTATATATCTTTTATAAATTTATAATAATATTTTTATAAAATCCTAAATTTAAACCATTATTGAATCTCATTAATGGTGATAAAAGGGCAAAGGACGGGTAAAGAAAGGGAAGGATATAATAAGGCAGAAAAGCTGCTCCTATACAAAAGATAACATATGGGATCTACTTGTCCCCCAGTTTTTCTTTTGAAAATTAGAGGTTTAAGATAAAAAAACTCTTTCTAAATTTGTTCACCAATTTGTTATGGCTATTTGAAACTTATTTGGAACAATTAACAATGGTGAAAACTGTTTTTGATAGCCTCTCTCTCTCTGTTTTTTTTGTCTTGTTACTCTTGCAAATTTCATTAATGCTGGTTTGAGTGAATCGAAGAAGAAGCAAATTTAACACTGTTTGCTAACCTGATTGAGGTTGATTCTTCCGCTTGACTCTCTTGACACAGCTTCTCTACGGCCAACCTATTTGGACTCTGAACATCTGACATTAATTGCTTTGCCGGAAAAGGATGTTGTCCACTCCAATGGTATAATGCTTTTCAGTAGTGAGAAGGACACAAGAACATATTTCTTTATGGTTGAAAATAATTTTTTCTTTCTTGGATCAGTACTTTGTGGCTGTCTCTGTTTTTAATTCTTAGGATCTCTTCTGTTTTGTGTGTGACTAATTGTTAAAGTAATTCTTCTACATCAAATTGTTGTCCTTACTTTACCAACTTTTAGACAAGCATGAGGTCAAAGTCAATTTTACCAAGCATGCTTGTATATGTTTAATGGTATTTTGGTAATCATGTCGTTGGTCTGGACAATCAATGGTCTTTTGGTGGTAAAAATAAACCTGCAGCTACTTTACAACTTTGTGTTGGTCATGTGTTTAACATAACCAGCTCAGTGATGCACGTTTTGCGCATAATATTCTTCGCATTTTTCTAATGAATCCATGCAACACTTTTGTTGGGTTCTGTAAACTGGAATCACTTTAACAGAAGTTGAACGTTTCAAAGCATAACTTACAAGCATTAAGAGACATATCCTTTCGACCTTCAGGGTTTCATGTAGATGGATAATGAATTCTTTCTAAAAGCATCATTTCAAAATATTGTTAAAGAAGTCCTTGGTTTAGGCAAAGCAAAGCAACTAATGAGTAACTAGAATAGTGCACTCCTTTGCGCTGAACAGATCTTGAAGGCATCCCTTGTTATGCTTTTATAATTGGTAAAAATATTCGGGCTTGGAAATTAGATGAACATACAACTTTTTACTAAATTTTCTGCTTCTAAACACAAACCAACCTCAAGGACCTACACAACTCTTCGTTGGGTCAAAAAGAAAAAGGAGAATCACTTTGAGGAGATAAATCAATTAAATCTTAAGTAGGAGAATAAGTGTTCCGAAGGAATGAAGAATTCTACTGATATAAAACCTATGGAATTTATGCATGACGTTGGCATGAAACAAGTACCACAAAATGTAGAAAACTTAGATAAGCGAATCCGATCTTCAAAGAAGTGATCTCAAGATTCTCTCTCTCTCTCTCTCTCTCTCTCTCTCTTGTGACATCTCAAGATTCTCTTGTCACTGTAGTTTCTTCTAAAAATGTCCATTACATTGTTTAGAAAAAAAAAAAAAGAGATGATCTTTCTTTGAATGCAATAGAGGGAATTCACTAGTGGTATTGATGCATCTCAAGATAAAGAACCTTAACCCTATGTTTGGATAGAGAGAAAATTAGAGGGGAAAGAATACTAGGAGGAAAAGCACCCAAAAATAGTATAGTTTTTTACTATTTTTTGTAGTTTTTCTTTCTAGTATTTTCTCCTCTCTATTTTCTTCTCAATTTTCTTTCCATCCAAACATAGGGTAAAAGGGTTATCACTTAGATAAGAGGGAGAGATTTTCATCATGTGGAGTTTCTTCTAATATATTTCCTCCATCTTAGAAGGTGTGTTTGTCAACTTTTAACCTGATTCAAGTTAGGGAAAGTTTATGGAAATTCTCAATCTTCCAGACATTTGAGATCAAAATTTTCTTTTGTCTCACTCTTCTTTAAAGTAGCTAGGGAAGAGGCCCAAGGAAAGTGTAAGAAAAATATAGAGGGAGAGAATGGACTAGCGTACTGGGGTGAATCCATGTTCGGATCCGAGTCAAAGTTCTAATGCTCCATAATAGTGCCCACACAATTATTAGACTACTAGAGTCTAATTGAGATTGGTACAGCAGATCACCAGAACAAGAAAGATGCTAGGAGAGAAGAGATTGCTAGAAAACTCAATAGCAGAGGTCCGAAATAACTAAAGGAGACACTTCCTATTTACAGTGGTTTAGGGTGGTCACTAATTAGGAAATGATGTCCACCCTTCTTATCTTCCAAATTAGTATTCAGAAGAATTAATTCTCAATTAATTTCCTGAATTATGATGACTTGTTTCTTAATTAACAATATCATAATTAATACTAACTCATTCCCCAATCTACAATTAATGCTGGTTTGATTCTTATTTGATTAGGTTACTTGTATCCTAATCAAATAGTCCAGCCTATCAAAAACAGACTTGGACCCAAAGTTCAACAGAAAGTTTTCAAATAGTCATGAAAATCCTAAGTTGGACTTTTGTGGCTCCAAGAAGGCTATAGAGCATTTCAACTTTGCAAGTGTTTGATCAAAATAGACAATCCTGATTTTGTGCATCTGTTTGAAACTATAACCCTCTTTTAGACTAAGGATATTGTAATTTTACTGGTTCTGATGCAAAAATGTGGGGAGGGGGTACTTCAGTAGCTTGGAATTCTCATTTTTCAGTTAATATTTTGAATGTTATTCCCTACTTGTCACTATAAGCTTCTCATCACTTACACACACACACATCCTTATGCTTTTATCTCTTTCATTTTTGGACATTCTCAATAGAATCTTAGATACATTCTCTAGGATTGGATGCAAAACACTTCTTGCGCTATTGATGCCCCATGGTCAAGTCACTCAAATATATAAATCCAAACGGAAGATTGCATAGTCCAAGAGACATTATTTTCAAGCCATGCAATCAAATTTAACTTTCTGTAAATTTATTAGTATATAAATATATAGATAGTGAATATATTTAATTCAATCTTGATTCTTAGTACTGGACATTAAGGCTTTAATTTGTTTGGCTTAATGGAAGGGAAAGAAGGGGAGGAGATGGATTTTAATAATAAATTGTTGGGATTTTTGGAAGGAAACGAAGGGAAAGAATTTTAATAATACCTTACTTTGTTTAGTAGGGATGTTCAAAGTACTTGATCCTAGTCGGGACACGGGTGGAAAATTTCTAGAATCAAAATGTTAATGACCGAGGAGGGACGAGTGAAGAATCAGAGGTTGAGAGGGGGATTATTTTAGTTGAGGGCATTTTGGCATTTTTAAGAATAATAGTGTGGGCCCACCACAAAAAGTGACAGAGTTAGATAGATTTAACAATCATGTGTAACTAATGGAGGTTAGGTCTAATGAAACGTACCGAACTAAGGTTCAAATCCTTGCTAAGAGAGGTGCTCATATTTAGTACCTGATAAGCCTCAAATAGGATTACCTCCAATAAGAGGATACCTATGCTTAACAAAAAAAAAAAAGGGTCATGTGTACTTTTGTCCTAATTTTCAAAGTTTATAGTTATTTTTATCCAGAAAAAGTATTTGGTGTTAAGCGCACTATAAACAAAACCTCATATATTTTTGCTCCTTAACCCTATAAAAAAATTATCTCTTATTTAAAAAATTGCACAATTAAAATCAAAAATTAAAACCAAGCCTCTTAAAAAAAACAAATTAAAGTTTTTTTTCGCAAACAAAACAAATGGATGTTCGATCTTAGCATGACTTCAATCAGACAGTTTGATCTTCAAGATGCATACATGGTTTTAGATAGAAAATCAATACCTTTTGGCTAAAGAATATAGATCATTGATGCTACCAATGTGCCTTCATATTTTGTTCGTAGGTACAGGCGTCCTCCTTTTTGAGGTAAACATATTTGAGACAATGATAAACACTAAAAGTAGGGAAAACTCGTAGTAAAAATTCAAACCTTAATATGCTATATTGCATGGGACTAAGACTAACCACTCCGCTAAACTTAACCCCTATTGGCATGTCATAATCCTTTTGCAACAATGTTGTACTCACGGGCCTTTCGAACCTCGCTTTGAAAACAATTCAAATTGACACTCCCCTTTCCTTGACAAACTTTCATCAAGTACTTTACGTAAATCAAGAAAATGAGTTAAAATTAGTGTTTTTTTTGTAAAATTTAAAAATATTCTCAATAAGGTCGTCAACTAGACTAAATAAATCAATTATTCAAAAGAATTATATTTAGTTAGGGCCATTAGGTAAGAAATTTATGTTTATTAAAAATTGTTATATCATGAAACATGCAGGAAGTTCTTAAAATATATACGAAGCTAATAATAATCCCATGAACTCATTGGGCCAGGTAAATGCTCACTTGGACTGCTACATACCAAACCATAGCCGGAAGGCTCTTTAGCTAAAAGAATAAGAAATAAGAAAATTTAAAGATGATAACGTTGATAACACCAAGCCATCTTGCTTGAAGCAAAATCATGCTCCAAACTTCATTTAAGCTGGCAATGATAGTAATGGGGATCACACAACTAGGATCCACCTCATTGAATCAATACCTGTATATCAATATATTTTATAAAATAATGAAAATCTCCAATAAATCATAGCATTTCTAAATCATGAACAATATAGCCTACTTCTCAAACTTTTTGATAGGGTCGGACCTGAAAAATGAGAACATGCTGCTAGTTGTGCAGTAGCTGGAGGGATCATTGTTCCTAATCAACCATGAAGGTTTTGGCTCAAAACTTTGAATTGCTGGCAGATTCAAAATTAAGCGAGCTAACTTACCCTTAAATTGACAGGGAAAATTAAAGGGTTAAGGGGCAAATCTACCAATGATGTTTTAAGAAAAGAGCATCTGGATTATCTTTTAGAAGGGGCAAAAATACCAATGAACAATTAAAAAGGGGCATGCACCAAAAAAATCGTTAAATCCGTACTAACGTCGTTAAATCATAAGAGAAGAAAACCCCTAACGGAGTTAATACGGATTAACGGTTTTTGTGGTGGATGCCCCTTTTTAATTGTTCATTGGTATTTTTACCCCCACTAAAAGATAATTGTGCCAAATGCTCTTTTCTTAAAACATTGTTAGTAGATTTGCCCCTTAACCCAAAATTAAAAGTACCTGAGCAAAATTCATAAACAATCTTTGTAAACAAAATTGAAACCGGTAAAAAAAAATTCTTAACTAAATAGAGCAAAAGTCGAACTTCAGGTAATTTCAACATAATACAGCTGCAAATTTCCTTGCAATTTGCATAATTACACCTTGAGACATCCGGAGAACTTTAGCGTCTCCTGTGTTGTCTAGAAGCGGCCATGGCCAAACTTGGAAGATGTGTCGATAAACTTGAGCTTGATCTCCTCCAGAGCAACACAAGATGTTTGCTTAAGGACCAACACAGCATCCCTTGATCATCGCATAGTCATCCCTCACAATACCATAGTGAGGGAAGCCACCCATTGGAGTAAACGTCCTTCTCAGTCCTAAAGGTCAGAAATCAAGTCAGATTAGTTCAACCCTCTCGTGGTTATACAGATAAAATTCCAGTTGATGTTCACATTTACTTCTCATATCAAGTATATTCACTAAGCAATCAACTCACCTGTCAAAATCAGTTATAGCTGTGTGAGACTGATGCTACTAATTTTTTAAATAAACATCGTAAGTGTACGGGCTATTGGAATAATATAGTAGCAAATCAAGGTCATCCCATAGAGATTCAAGGTAATTGATAATTAGGCATTAAAATTCCTATTTTCATTTAAGTTGAGCAAATCAAAAAAGAAAATCCAAAGACAATTTAAAAAATGTAAAGTATTAAATCTAATGATTTAACTATTTCAAATGATAAAAACAACCTAGAATGGCTAATCCCTTCTTTAAGTTTTAGAGCATGCATTTACCTAATTAAAAGTACTTAATGTTAAATTGTTAATCTAGAGTTTAAATGAAAATAAGTATCTTCCAATCACTTATACTCCTCTCTCAAGTTAAAATTGTTATTCCTAACTAATTTACTCAAGAGGCAATAAATGTCCAAATTCACTCTAAGTTGTTGACAAATATGGGTCCAATAGGTATATTCCTATCCTATTGATAAATTAGAATAAATTCTAATCCCACATTACTTAATCCTATAGTCTAATTAAGATCACTCTCCCAAGGATAATCTAAATTTTCCAAATTCATATTTAGTGGTGATCAAGCACTAAGTAGACAAAACAAAACAGATTAAGTAAACAAAAATTATACTAAGCACAAATTAATTAGTTAATACATACTCAAATCCTTAAATCAGTTCATAACAGCTCTAGGTTCAAAAACAATTAACCACACATGTTCCAGATCAATCCCAATACAGTACAGACTAGTCCAAAATCCATCAAAGTCTAGAGTGAAAGAAATGAGAATAGATTAAAGCACTGTTACTATCTCCTCCCTTTCAGTTCAGCTCAATGTCGAAGAAGAGAGAAAAGACAGAATCATGGCTTCAACAGTGTTCAGATCCGTCCACCATCGCTACTCCTCGTTCCCTCTCCGCTCGCTCTTCCTCTTCTTACGATAGATGATGAAACTCCACTGTAACTGTGCGCCGGCCTCCTCTGTCCGGCTGCCTTCTATTTCTTTTCTTCTTTTCCGTAGCTTCCTTTTTTTCCTTTAGGTTTCATTCCCCTTTTACGCAGCCGTTCCCTTTCAGTACATGGCTTTCAATTCCTTTAGTCCAATGATTCTAATTCCTTGGGCCAAAACGGTGATATCTTTTTTTTTAATTTCTTTTCGGGTCAGCATCACCTGATATAAAGAAAAGAGAAACAAATCAAAGTAAAAGAACTTGTAGCACTAAACTACCAATAAAATGAAATAACTTCATTTTCTTTCTTTCTTTTTATTATTACTTTCAAAACTATATTAATTACATTAAACTCTCATAAATAATGCACCAAATTGATATCTTATAAAATCTCATTACAATCCTTTAGATTTTGTATTGATAACTCTCCAATTATCTTTAAAATATCCTTTAAATGTATAAAATATGGAGAGTTATCAAAGACTCGTCTCCAGCTTTGCCAAGTTTGTAAACCTTCTTGTTCAACTCTGTTCGGTGGTGGTATCCATTCTGACCAGCTCTGGCAACTATGAAAGAAACTTTGGCAAGATGCCAGGCAACTTTCCTTAGATCCTTGAGTCTTACGAGGAAGGCGGGTATCACCCCAACGATTGACAACGCCTTCATACCTTTATCCTTTGTAACACCGATGAGATCGATCTTCTCATCCCTCTGGAATACAGTATCAACAAGAACCTGTATCCCAAAGAAATTGTATGCATAGTCCACCTTCTATGCAATTGTACCACCATTAACCTGAATCTCCATGAGGTGTGCTTTCTTCTGCTTCAAACCTTTCATTTTCATAATCAGTGAGAAATCAAGCCAGCAGGGTATTAGATTCAAACCTTTAAATTGCAACATGAGAGGATTAGCCATTGTTTTGATTGAAGAAGCGAGAACCAGAAACTAAATAATATACGGAATATGAGTGTACTAAGACTAGCAAGCTATACCTGGGTGTGAGCCAAAACACGAACAACTGATGCATACTTCTTGATTTTCTCAAGCTGAGCCTGAATGCTTTTCTTCCCTTCTTCAGATTCATACTGCTTGGAGTACTTTGTGAAGGCCTTCTTCTTGGACTTGCACCGGTTTTTATAGAACCTGCGCTTCACATCCTCACTCAAATGCTGAGCCCACACAGTGCCTGATGTGCGAAGACCACGGGGAGTTTTCACATAACCCATAACTCTAACAATAACCATTGGAGGAGTCTCAATAATTGTAACAAGTTTACAGGTTTCCTTCCTGTGAAGTTATGATACAACAAAAAAAATGTCAGATTAGAAAACAAAGCTGCTAAATGATATTAACTGCCTCTGGTATTAAAGACAAGGAAACCAAGAAAAATCATACATAGTTACATCACACAAGCAGATCGAGAAACTCCTCATGTAAATCAAAACTAAAGTTGGTTGGAAACAAATAGCGCACTACTTAGTTCATCTAAACACTTTGCAAACTCAAGGGCTGTCAATTTCAGTTGAACACACAGAACAGAGGAAATAAGTACTACATGTCAAAGCATATTATAAAACACTAGCATCCTTAAGAATCAAAATCCACTTGAATAATATAAAGAACAGACATTTCTCATTTTTTAACACGGCAAACATGTTTAAATCTATAGTCAACTTAAAAGTTACAGTGATGGATAAAATCATTTTGGACAAACATTTCCGGGCCAACAAGAATGAGCCCCAGAACCACTTGATTACTAGAAAATTCAAAGGAATGGAACAAAGCACATGGAAATATATGACCCTGATTCAGATTATCATTAAATCACCAAAAGTTCATAACTAGATACTTGATGTCAATGCAGCAGTCAAAACAAAATCTACAAATGAAGATGTGTATAAATTGCAAAGGGGACTGAAAAGTAAACAACTCACTTGATCCAGGTTTCTCAACCTCTCTCATAACGTGGGTCATGCTAGCCTTGTAACCCAAGAAGGCGGTAAGCCTAGGTGGCTTGCTTGGCTTATCCTTGGGGAATGCCTTCACTAAGACAGTCAAATAAACCAATCAGAACCAAAAGGTCAATTAAGAGAACAACTACTAGACTGAACGAAAGCTAAGAACTGTCATCCCCATTCCATAAAAGTACTATTATCTTGCATAACCGTAAGAATATATAAACTACCAAAAGACGAACAGCACTATAAGGATATTCAACTTTGATACAATTAAATGATACCTTTTCCCTTATGTCGAGTAGCACGCTTCCTAAGGAGAAATCCCAGTGAACCATGCCTGGGGTGTTCGAACTTCCTGTGTGACATCCTTCTCCTCTATTATATTGAAGATTAACCATTCATCCAAATAAGCGAATCAAATCATAAAATTTTGACCATAGTGCATAGTGAATGTAGAACACCATTAATATGGGTCTTGCAATCACATTTAAAACAAGATGATACAACAACCATTGCTTCATCAAAAACAAAAAAGCATAAACAGCTGAAACAAAAATTCAAAACAACAATAAAGAGATTCAGGAAATAAAATCACCATTGCAAAGGATAATGTAAGGTTCAGTGCCTAACCAAACGAAACACTAAGACATTGATGGAGGAAAAAGAAGCAAAGCGTAGAGAGCGAACGAAATACCTGCGTTTGCTCCTGCGGCGAAGTGGCGACCTAGCGTGGCAAAGCTAAACCGGAGGACGCGCTTTAAATATCGTAAAAAGAATGACTAAAAAATTCAATTTACAAATGTGCCCCTGATTTCTTCAACAATTCCCTGGTTTAGTTGGGATTTAATTATTAAACACTTGTTCCCTTGTTCGAAAAAAAAAAAAAAAACCTTGTTAATTACTGTTATGGCTAGAAATTTGGTAAGATATAGGTTATTGCTGAGAACCATGAGGATTAATTCGATTGAAAATAGTTCTTTTTTTCAAGTAAGAGATTGAAATTGAAACTATAACTAAGTGCCTGTTTGGTTACGGAATTGGAGGTAATGTAATGTAATGATGATTATATAATTTGTTTAGTTTATTATTAGAGAAATATGATACATATACATAAAAAAATTTAGTTGGTTTACATCGAACATGAAAATATACGAGAATAAAATATAGTAAGGAATAAAATTACCTTATTTACACATATAATAATGTTCACCTTGGGTTCATAATAATGTTTTTCATTCTGTGTAGCGTACATGATGGGTTCATAGTAATTTTTTAATATTTAATGATTGATGGAGAAGTTAGGAGGAATAGATGAGTCCGTGATGAAGTTGATGATCACAGTGAAGATGGAAGCAGTGAGAGTTGGAGAGATGGAGAGAGCAAAGTTTCCGAGTCAGAGTCCCCATGTTGTGATCTCTTTGAATATAATTATATGTATGTTTGGGAACACTTATTTTTTGAATATAAGTTCTTATTACGCAAGCCGAGATGAAACTCCTCTCACATACTTACCTCATATACCGTGAATCACGATTTATAATCACTTATTACCCAAAAATAAGTTATTCCAAACGAGCTATTATAATGAAGTTGAGAATGAATTAAAATATTTAAGGGACATGTTTGGCAAATGGACATGAAGTGGGTAATTTAAGGCTTAGTTCTAGATCTCAAAGTCATCTTTCAAACAGTGCCTCCTATGCCTATTATCAGGAAATAAGGAAATAAAATCTGCACTCGTGCTCTCCTCTAAGTCGATCTTTGCCCTCCATTAAGCTCCAATGTACCATGTCATTACCTACATAAATGAGATACACAAAGGTAATATCATATGTTTACAATTAAGGAAGAATGTGAATAACATATATTACTTAAAATATATCAATTTAGCCAATTTAATTCCCAAATCACCTTTACACTCAAATCTCTCATTAACAATTAATTATGCCTAAAATACTCAATTAATCCTACAATATTCTAAGATTAATCACTAAAAGATAAATAAATATTTAGCTCTTATCACCTTCACCTAGCTATCTAGCAAAAACTTCACACATTCCCCATTTCCAACTTCCCATCTCACATTGCTTACTAATTTAGGCCCAATTCGCACAAGATTCCTCCAAACATCTGAATCGGAATTTTTTACAACGCTTTCCTTTTTCAGATCCAAACCTCTACCATACATTGCATTTAATACTCTAAAGCATAAACTCTCTGGATTTACAATTAAATTCCATCCAACCCTTCCCAATATAAGCACCCAAGTACGCCACAACTTTGAACCCTGTTAAACTGCAAATTTCCTTCTGCATTGCTTTCTCTATATTTTTGGAGAAAAATATGCTTGTCTTTTGAGCATTCAGTCTTGTCCTGAAACTTCTCCAAGATTCTCCAGAATTACCAACATATTACAAGCTTGATCTAAATTTGCCTCACAAAATAACATCAAATCATCAGCAAATAAAAGAGGTAATATGGCTATCCTCAGGTTTTCAAACCCCCAAATCCACACTATCCACAATCATGTGTGTTAATTTCTCTATACCCAATACAAACAAGTATTGAGAAAGTGGATCACCTTGCTTCAAGCCTCTTGAAGGAATAAATTCTTCCTTCTTTTCACCATTCCACATAATTAACGCTATTGGAGTACTAATGCAAGCCATAATTACTCTAATCACATGTTCATCCAAGCCTATTTCCTCCATAACCCTCTCAACAAACCCTCATGACATCCTATTATATGCTTTCTCTAAATCTTTTTTAATTACCATATAACCCTTTTTTTCGTGTCATCCTATTCATTGAATGCACCATTTCCTTAGCTATGATTATGTTATCATGTATGCTCCTTTTGGGCACAAAACTAGTTTAATAAGGGGAAACTAGTTTGTCCATTAGAGGTTTCAATCTATTTATAGTCACCTTTGTTAACCCCTTATAAAGAACATTACAAAGAGCTATAGGTCTGATTTGGCTTACCAGTTCTGGTCTTTCTACCTTTGGAATCAAGACAAGAAGAGTATTGTTTATCTCCTTTATTCTTTCTGGATCCCTCCAAAGCTTTCTCATCAACTTTGGCATTGACTCCCTAACAATGCACCAATTTTGCTGATAGAATATTGTTGAGAACCCATCCTCACCAGGCGTGTTGAATCCTCCCATATGAAAGAAAGCATTCTACACCTCCGCTAGACTAATCTCCCTACTTACACGTGCCAAATAACTTGAATCCACCGTTCCCCATTTATGTCTAGTTATTCTCCATTCCCTATCCTTCTTCTATTCTTTAAACAAATTCATATAAAATTATTGAACAGTTTTGCTAATTCCTCTTCCTCATCTAACCATTTCCCCTCTTCATGACGTAGCATTCTTATTCTATTTCTCTTTATATGAAAAAGGGTCTTTGTGTGATATTACTTTCTATTTCTATCCCCTGTTCAATCCTCTTGACTTTTGAAACTACATAATCTCTTCTTGTTTCAAAGTCTTAATCAGCTCATGTTCCAATTTTTTTCAAGCTGTAGTAAAAATGGATTTGCACTACGATCAATGCTACATTGAATTCCATATAACCTATTTGTTAATCTTCTCTTCCTGTACTTGTAACTTCTTACATTTCATCCCCTTTTATGGGTGTCAGAAGCATTTCTATTCAATTCTGTAGGGGTTCATTTAAAAATTCTGGTTGTTGAGATGTTATTCTTACAAGATATCAAAGTTAATTCGATTCCTAGTTCTTATACTTAGTTGCAGTAAGTTTAGCTATTCCGGTTATGACTTACTTGAATTACGTGTATTCGATCTTGCATATTCATACAAATATTGTTGTCGTGCAGATAATTTACATACAGTAAAATAATATATGTTCTTTCCTCTTTGATTCTTCATCTTCTTTCCTTCTTGTTTATCTTCAGCATTTTTTTCTTTTATATTCTCGTACCTATATGGTTGGTGGCGGGTAAGATTTGGGGGAATCTCAGTAGCAAACATTATAGATAATGCATGTAAGATGAATACTAGTTCATGATATACTTGCCTTACATAGGCTCATGTTCACATAATGATATTATGCATGCTCCATGTTTCGTGCAACATACTTATGGCCATAGTAAAAACAGAATCAGAGCTTCATTCATTCATACATGCTTCATATAATCAAGCAAAGCAATACAACAAATCAATAGACAACATAAACATCACATATATATAAGTAAATAAGTGTACTACCTTTTATCTTTGAGTCCCCTCTTGTACCTTTTCTTCAAACTATTGAAGTTCCTTAGGATCCCTTCCATTTTCCTCTTACTTGTCATCTTATGGCCCTAGGTACATAACCATACATTAGAGCCATGATACATGAATGACCAATGCGGCTATATGGGCCTTCAACAACTTTAACGGCCTAATCCTAACCCTTGGAGTTCCTAATTATTACATTTTACCATTTTTTCTTTAAATTCGCATGGAATTAAAAAGCTAGCATATTTTTCATTTATCTTTGAAAAATCATAACTTTGTCTAGGAAACTCCAATTGGGGTGGTTCAAAGTCCTATGTGACCCTCATTAAGTCCACTTTACGCAAAAATATTTTCTTCAGTCAAATACATGCCCAAAATCCCAGAGCTCATGCTTAGTTCTTTCTGTCAGAAACATTAGTCCAGCTTTTAACATGTACTTGAATAAATCATAAACTTTTAGTGTACTTATCCAAACAAGATGGTTCTAGTGGCTAATTAAAGAATTTTAAGTCCTTTATCAAGAAAAAATATGGTCCCTTGAAAAATGGAAGTCCAAAAATCCAAAATTTCACAATTGCCCAAACTGTCACAGGACAAGTTCAAGAATCATTACCAGACTTTAAAAGTTCATATCTCTCAATCTACTTGTCCAAATGACACATTTCATATATAAAAATAAAGCTCTTTGAATATAATTTTAGGTAAAAATGTCACAATCTAGCAATTACAACCATAAAATTCCCAGAAATTTGTCAAACCCTATTTGTTCTAGAATTTATTCTAGAAACAAGGTTTACATTTGAAAAATCATAACTTTAGATTCACTTATCCAAAAATTACGTTCTACCCATAAAAAAAACTCAAGATGTCTACTTTCATCCTGTAAAATTTCATAGCCATTAGATATCATTTGGTCAGTGAAAAACATGTAACAAGCAGACTACCTCACAGAACTTGAATCTGGTAGCAGTTAAACTAGTCTTATATTATCATCAAACACCATATATCATCGTATATTCATCATTAAAACATCATTAGACCTCAAAAACCCAGCTTGACCGAAACATATGGTAGCCTAAGGGTCCAAGAAAACTCATTAAAACAACAAGCCAATTAGTTTAAAACAAAGCTTAGGCTTACCTCTTTGCTTTTTCTACAACTGGTTCGGTATTTTGGTGCCACTTTGGCTAGCTAGATGACACCAAACACCTTTTATCACAAATCCAAAAACCATAAAAATGTTGCTCTCACTGAGAGGAAACACATTACAGAAGACTCCAAGAGCTGGATACGCCGAATCGGAGGTGAAATTTGTAACACCCCAAATTTTATTCCCCAATATGCCTTGCAAACATTTGTGGCATTTAATAAAATGGAAGGGTGAATTTTGGAGAATGTGATTATGTTACCAATGAAATTTCCAGCGAGGCAGCGAGATTGTCATGTGGTTTTGGATGACCAAATGATAAGGAAAAGTTTTGAAATTTTACAAGGAGAAAGTATACATCCTAAGCTTTAATTTGATCGGTACATATGACTTAATTAAAGCAATATACAAAAAGTTATGAATTTTTGAATTTACCCAGAAAAACTGGAAATTTCCTCATTGCGCTTGGCATTTTCCTCCCTGAGCTCTTCTCTCAGCTCAGCAATCATATCTCTTTATTCTCGAATCAGACCCATCATCTCTTGCATAGGGTCAGGTGGATTTTCATTTATCTCTTCTACCTCTGAGTCAGGTCTTCTGACTGTAGGGGAGCCATCATTCCTCTTCAGTCTACAAATGGTTCACCCAGTCAAAAATCACAATAACAGTATACACATATTCCTTAAACTCTTATATACCAATCAATAACAGGAATATTCATGTGTATACAATCCACAATCATCAATCATCTAACACTCAGGCAATAAACTAGGGCAACTATCCTAGCAATTCCTACAAATGCCAGGAAAACTGCTCTGATACCACAAATGTAACCCCCGCCACTATCAGGGCCATTTTTAGTGTTTAATTGCGTTTCATAATTGAATAAGAGATCCGGAATAATTAAAAACTTTTTACAACACTTATACAAATAGATCTCCATTCATTAATTTATAAAATCAATAGGCCTGTTCGGTTTGTCACATGTACAATATCAGAGTATCAGTAAAATTCCCGTCATTCACTCGGGATTCTAACATTAATCCAAAATATTGTTCAGGACATTATTGCTCATCTCAATTCCCATACCCGGGATTACAAAAAACTATAATTCTACAATCTATTCAATACATACATTCGCCAAAATGATAACCAATGAAAACTGAAAGTATCTATCTAAGACTACCATCGGCAGTCCTAGTCATCCTTGCTCACTTGTTTGTTTCTTGATCCACTTGCCCTGTCTAAAAATGTTATTTGGAAAGAGTGAGATTCTAAAGAATCCCAGTAGCAACAGTTTATGTATATGATGCATAATAAGCAAAGCAAGTAAGCATACATCATAATGCAGCAATCAATATTCGAGGTCGGGCACACTACCACGTCCCCTTCACTGTATACAAGGTCGGGCTTACGCCACGTCCTCTCAACTGTATCTGTATTCGAGACCGGGCTTACGTCACATTCCCTTACTGTATCTGTATTCAATGATTAATACTAACAAGAAATGCATTACACATGATATAGGATAAAGTGTCACTACCTTGGTCTTTCTATTCATGAGCAGGGATGGGCCTTTTACGCTCCGGGAAAATATCAAATCCTAAAGTCATAATTAAGGACGATGTGTTACCATGTAGTCCAACACTCAATATCTTTACAATACTTAAATTAGTTATCGTTACTGTCTCTTAAGTACTTATAAACGCCTCTAATAAAAGCCCTAAAGGGTTGGAAGAACTACCCCAAGGATCCCTTTTTGGAAGCACAACACTGATATTTTTCACTGTTTCACTAGAGTGGAGATGGCCTCACTTGAGTGATGGGGCACTGACACTCAAGCACACAAGACCTCACTCGAGCAATAGCCAAATGCTTCACTCAAGTACTAGAGAGTGAAGTCCAGGAAGTGAAAACCCAAGAGCACTGGGAGTTTTCAGAGGAAAGAAGCACTCGAGCATGAGACTTCTCACTCGAGTGAGACTAAATTCTCGCAAGTGCCAGAACACACTCTTGCTTAATAACCGCGAGTGACAACCCGAGAAGCAAGTTCTTGGTGTCAAATACACCATCACTAGAGTGAGAGGAAGCTCACTCGAGTGAGGACCCACCGCACTCGCAAGTGAGGCAATACTCTTGCTCTTTTCACAGAAGTGCAATGCAGAAACCGAAGGAAAACTGAAGAATTTCACTGACTCACTCGAGTGGAACCCAACCTTACTTGAGTGATATTCATCCCTCACTCGAGTGAACCCCAGATCACTCGAGTGACCTTATCAGAACTCAGAAAATGCAGAAAACTTTGACAGTTTTTTCCTAAGAGCTTCCAATGGACCCAAAACCTCAACCAAAGCTATCCCCACACAAAATCCCTCAAGGAATCCAATAAAACCATTAAAACAATCAAATTCCTACTCCATTATCATGCTTTGGCCTTGGGCAACCTTGGGCAACATTAAACACTAAATTTCCAAGATCACTAAACTCAAACATTCAATCCCCAATCATTCCTATCTATCCATATACCTTCCAAATATACCATTTCCATACCAATAACATACCAAACTTCCCATTAACCTTCATTTTTGAAAATAGGCAATAATTTCCAGAAATCCAAAGTTAATCCATTTGGCATAAAACTTAGATAGATAGGTCTCTTAAACTCAACTTATCAGCTCATTCAAAGAAGCTTTTTTATTCTCTAACTTTCACAATTCCTTGGAGCCACAAATCAATACCAATGGATACACTACACCCATCAAAATAAAACTCATCACTCAAGGAACAATTTTAAAGAAATGAGTTTGAGCATTTGAAGCCATTTCCCTTACCTTTTTGAAGCTTTTCTTCCTTCTCTTTCCTTCAACAATAGTTGACAGTTTTGGAGAGAGAAGAGAGAGATGAGAGGGGTTGAAGATGATGAAGAATGATCACTCTACTCTCCCTACCATTTCAGTGTGAACTAAGGATGAGAGGAGAGAGAAATTGATTTAAAAATGTATTTAACTTTTCTTTACGCTATCTTCACACCCACTTTTGCCACATGTCATTTTCCTATTGGCTCTCACACAATAAGTCACCAATTATCTTATCTAATCCCTCAATTAGCCATATAATCACACTTCACATTTTTTTCTTAGTTAGTAATTAATTTCTCCCTTAATCACCAACTTATGGCCAATAATTCCATTCTTTCAATTTCTCCTTAATTTTGGCACATTAATTAAAATTGCCACAAAACACATAATGATCCACTCTAATTCACAATTACATTCTCAATAATCAACATTAGCCCTTAATCAAAATTTGGGGCGTTACATGTCATATAGGAAACTCGTAAGCTACTTGTACATTATATTCTTTGTCTCAACTATAAGACCATATCTTGTGGTTGTTCTCACTCTTTCTATTACTATGTTCTATCATAGAACACACTTTCATTCATTATTTTTATGGGAATATTTGTAATCACAATCTTTCCCTATTATGGATTAGAAACTAGCAACCTCTAAAAACCTCAATTCATTCAATTCATTATAGTACCTCAATTTATTCAATTCATTCTGGTACCTCAATTTATTCAATTCAATTCAATTACGTAGGAAATCAATTCAACTATTGTTTGATTGTTAGGTCATGATTTAGTTGGTAGCAACCCTCTATATGCCTATCCAACTTCTAGGTTCATCAATCTAATTATGGAATCCTCAACATCAAGTAGATCGAAAAAAATCATTTTTCTTAGTTCCTCAGCAATACCCAATAAGCATGCTAAGATCATTATGATTCATTCCTTCTATTATATACTCATAACATTCAGATAGTATCCTCAAATATTTCCAAAGCATTGCTGTCAGTTCAGTATTATTCACAAGGTTTACAAGGTTTATACTTTCATGTATCGGAACTATAATGCAAACTTAATCACATTTCGACATAAACACTATTTCAGCTTGGATCATATTCAAGTCTATTCTCAACCTTCACTATATTCATTCTAACATTCCCATGGCTTCCCAAAGGATCACTATATTTCATACCTTAAGGCACTAAGCCTTTAATCAAAAGGTTTTCAAAGTTCTATAATACTTCCCAGGGGGTCACCATCCCACGATTACTCTCACCTAAGGACTCTTAACTACGGAGTTCCGCTGGAATTCGGGTCGCAGACTAGCTCAACATCAGACTCTTCAAAGCTTATATACTTCTATACTGGGTATACATCATTACTGCTCTATTTTATTCTCTATATACAACTCTACCCCTTCCTCTAAGTAAGTTTGCCGCTTAATGGTCAAGGAAAATTCTATTTCCTCTGGGTTTGTTCATCACCCATATTTCATTCTAGTTACGAGATTACTAACAAGGTATCGATATATAGATTCTCAACAGTAGAGAACATTAGCCTAATACCAGAATCTCTGCTCTGATACCACCAAATGCAATACCTTACATTTTCACCCCTTTTATACGTGTTGAAAGTGTTTCTATTCAATTCTTTAGGGGTTCATTTCTGAATTCCATTGTTGAGCTATTATACTTACTAGATATCAGAGTTAATTCTATTTCTGGTTCTTATTCTTAGTTACAATGAGTTTAGCAATCCTGGTTACAGGTTACTTAAATTGTGCGTATTTGATCTTGTGCATTCACACAAATATTCTTGTCATGTAGATAATTTACATACAGTAAAATAATACACGTTCTTTCCTTTTCGATTATTCGTCTTTTTTCCTTCTTGTTTATCTTTAGCATTCTTTTCTTTCATATTCCCTTACGTATATGATTGGTGGGGGTGAGATTCGGGGGAATCTCAGTAACAATCGTTATCGACAATGCATGTAAGATAAATGCTAGTGTATGATATGCTTGCCTTACATAGGATCATGTTTACATAATGATATTCTGCATGCTCAATGTTTCATGCAATATACTTATGGCCACAGTAAAAACAGAATCAAAGCTTCATTCATTCATACATCTTTCACATAATCAAGCAAAGCAATACAATAAATCAATACACAGCATAAACATCACATATATACAAGTTTACTATATTTTATCTTTGAATCCCCTCTTGTACCCTCTCTTCCAACCACTGAAATTTCTTGGGATCCCTACCATTTCCCTCTTCCTTGTCATCTTATGGCTCTAGGTACATAACCATACATTAGAGCCATGACACATGAATAATCAATGTGGCTACATGGGCCTTCAACAACTTTAACGACTTAATCCTAACTCTTATAGTTCCTAATTATTACATTGTACCATTTTTGCTTTAAATTCGCATGGAATTAAAAAGTTGGCAGATTTTTCACTTATCTTTGAAAAATCATAACTTTGTCTAGGAAACTTCAATTGGAGTGGTTCAAAGTCCTATGTGACCCTCATTAAATCCACTTTAAGCAAAAATATTTTCTTCAGTCAAATACATGCCCAAAATCCCAGAGCTCACGCTTATTCCTTTTTGCCAGAAACATCAGTCCAGCTTTTAACATGTACTTTCATAAATCATAACTTTTAGTGTACTTATCCAAATGAGATGGTTCCAGTGGCTAATTAAAGAATTTTAAGTCCTTTATCAAGCAAAAATATGGTCCATTGAAAAATGGAAGTCCAAAAATCCAAAATTTCACAATTGCTCAGACTGTCACAAGACAAGTTCAAGAATCATTACCAGACTTTAAAAGCTCATATCTCTCAATCTACTTGTCCGAATGACACATTTCATATATAACAATAAAGCTCTTCGAATATATTTTCAGGTAAAAATATTACAATCTAGCAATTACAACCACAAAATTCTCAAAAATTCATCAAACCCTATCTATTCTAGAATTTATTCCAGAAACAGGGTTTACATTTGAAAAATCATAACTTTAAATTCACTTAACCAAAAATTAGGTTCTACCCATAAAATTAAAACTCAAGATGTCTACTTTCATCCTGTAAAATTTTATAGCCATTGGATATTATTTGGTCAATAAAAACGTGTAACAAGCAGATTACCTCACAGAACTTGAATCTGGCAGCACTTGAACACGTCTTATATTATCATCAAACACCATATAGCATCATATATTCATGGTTAAAACATCATTATACCTCAACAAATTAGCTTGGCCGAAACATATGGCAGCCCAAGGGTCCAAGAAAGCTCATTAAGACCTCAAGCCAATTGGTTCAAAATGAATCTTAGGTTACCTCTTCGCGTTTCTACAACCAGTTCGATATTCTGGCTGCACTCTGGTCAGCTAGATGGCACCAAACACCTCTGATCAAGAATCCAAAAGCATATAAATGTTGGTCTCACAGAGAGGAACAACATTATAGAAGACTCTGGGAGCTAGAAACACCGAATCGGAGGTGAAATCGACTCCAAAACTTCGGGAAAATCACTATTTACACACCTACTCTCTTCTTTCTATTTTCTCTTTATTTTTCTCCAATTTTTTCTTCCCTTGGCTGACATCTTAAAGAATAATAGAGGGTTGGGATTTAGTCTTGAATTTTGGATGGTTTCATGGTGTGCCAAGTGTCAACAATTGTGAGCTCAAGATTGCCATGTGTCAATAAAAGCATCTTGACTTCTCTTTCTCTTTCATAGGTGGCGTCCTTTTTGGTCAGGGGAAGGAGAAGCCTAACAATTTCTCCAGACTCCTGGGTTTAATGTTCGGGAAGTCAAATACATGACTAGACTAAAGATGGCGGATTTCCCTGACTCAGGTGACATGTGGCGCATCTTGAGGATGCTGACACAAAAGGCAAAAAGCAAGTGTCATCATGAGGGACACATGTCACCTTCCTATCAAGCCAACACAAAAGGCACTTGGTACTTTGTCATGATGAGGGGACACTTGCACACCTATACTGACATATTTTGCTCGACCAATCAGTCCCATACCTCTTGACATAGCTGATGGCATCTTTCTACCAACCTAATGACATTGTATATGCATCCTGTGCACATCTATACCTATACTTTGATCCTACTGCCTACACATACTGGGCCTTTTGCCCAGTAGATCCGCATCACATAGTCCCTAAGAGTCTTTCTGTAATATCCCAAATTGTAATTAAGGGCTAATGGCTTCAAAGTGATGTAATTAATGATAATTAAACACTTTTGAAGGATATGTTGTGCAATGTGATATAAAGGCGATTATTAATGGTTTAATGAGTATGGTGCTAATCAAGGGTAAAACGGTAAATTTACCGATCGACTGGTAAGTTAATGGAGAGGAAACTCCTTGGTAATTATGATCAATGGCTAGGATTAAATGTTAAGAGGTGGAATCAAGTGTGTTGGAGAGTTTGTGAAATCATAGGAGGAAAGATGAGATGTTGCCATGTGTCCAAATGAGAGCCATTGGATGAGTCAAAATTTTCAAACTCTTCCTCTCTCCCTCTCAAGTCGGCTGTGTGTGTGTTTATAGGATATTGATCCAATATTTCTCATCTCTCTCCATTCTCTCCATTTTCGCTGAAGTTAAGCAAGAAAGAGAAAGAAAGGGTTTGAATTCTAGGTGAGTATTTAACTCTAAATGCTCACTTCACCTTCATTGATTTTGTTCAAATGGTTAAGAGCTCCCTTGCTATGTTTTCAGATTTGTGAAAAGTGGTGTTTGATTGTTGGAAAAATCTGAAAGTTGGTGGAATCAAGGTGTTGATTTCAGCAAGTTTAAGAGGTAGGTTTATGATGAATTTTGGTATATATGTTATGATGTTTGCTTAATCAATGAGAATTCTGGAAATTTAACCTAATTATGATGTCAAGTGAAGGGTAGGTTTTGATTAGAGTGTCACTGTTCATTTGGTCAGTTGTGACACTTGGGAGTGATTAGAATTTGATTTGAAGTTGAATAAGGGAAATTTGTTAGAATGAAGTTTTGAGTGGTTTTATGATCTAGAGTGAGAATGTGTTGATTGGAGATGTTAAGGTGACATGTGGTGATTGTGGTAGAACATGCTCATGGATAATGAATATGGTCATTTTGATGGCTCCAATGTGTTCCTTGAGCTAAATTGTGTGAAAATAGTATGTGATTTGAAATTAGGGACCATTGGAAACCAATTGGCAAAATCTGGAAAATCTGTCCAATGTAAGTCTGTTCTGGACAGTCCGATGGCGTGGACGTTTTGACTGGGCAAATGATGTTGGAAAATTATGAAACTTTCCAGTCTTAAAGTTCACATCTCAAGCTTCAAAATGGACATAAATTTTGTGTCATTTCGCTTTGTGAGCTGGGAGTTTGAACTGTCCAAAGTTTGGCATCAAAACTGGACCCTGTTTTGGCACAATGTTATGGTTTTGGTAAATCTGGACTTTTGTGGTGATTCTTGATAATTTTACATATTTTTCCCATAAAGGGGACTTGAATATCTTTCAATGGGCTTTGGAATCACCTTGTTTCAAGTTTTCTAGAGCAAGTTATGAATTTTTGAAGTTTCCTTGGCTGCAGCCAAAATTCTGGCTCCAGCGCAAAATTTTCTGTGTGTGTCCTGGCCGCAGCCAGAAATTCTTGGCTGCAGCCAAAATGTTTCTGTGACATTTTTAGCCATTTTTTGCTGCAGCCAGAACCCAATTTTCAGCACTTTGTGAGTTTGCAAAGCAATTTCCAACCTAGAATTCTCCAATCCTTTTAGGTTCTCTTTGAGCTTGTTATAACCATTTAGGGGACTCATATGGAACCTATTCTAAGTGTTTGAAAGTAGGAATTGGGGGTAGGAAATTAATCCACCATTTTTTATTTTTGTTTATAGGCTTTGATATTTGCCGCCCTCGTGAGCCAACTGTGCCAGCGAATGTCAGACAGGAACGAGGTAGTAACTTTTCTTTCGTACCATATGTGATGCATTGTATGTGTGTATTATCATTGATTTGTGATAAACTCGTATGCTGCGATATTGTGAATATGTGTAAACACCGTCATACCAATAGTCCCTGAGTAGCTAACAACAGATCGGGCAAGGGTTGTATGCCTTCCCGGCGGAGAAAGGGGATGAGGATGAGGTGTGATATGTGTGATTATGTGAAAAGCCGAAAGGCTATTTGTAAAGGCCGACGGGCCGATTGTGAAAGCCAGATAGCTATATGAGCTATAAGGCTATGTGTATGCACTGCCACACCAATAGTCCCTGAGTAGCTAACAACGGTTCGGGTTAGGACAGTGTGCCTTCCCGGCGGAGAAAGGGGATGAGGGTGGAGTGTGATTTGTGCTGCTGCTGTATGATGATTTGCTTACATGCTGTGTGCTTATGTGTGGTATAAATGTTTTGTTACTACTGGGATTCTTTTGAATCTCATTCTTTCCTTTAACTAACCTTTCAGACAGGGCGAGTGGCTCTAAGGAGAAGCGTACGACCCGGAGCAGTTAGAACCCTATAGGGACATTTACTTTTGGATGTGTTGGTTAAACCTGTTGGACAGGGATCTTGTAAATTATTTTTGGGCTGTATTTAGTAACAGAATATAGTTGTGTAATCCCCTATATGGGAATTGTAAACTTTCTAGTGGATGAACGGAACCCGAGGGTTGCCGGGAATGCTATTAGATATTCTGATATGAATGAATGTAAATTAACTGCACAGGTGATTATATTCGATAATTGAACTTGAGACCGAAATAGGAAAGAAGTTTTGAAAATTTTGTAAAGTCCCACTATAAGAGGGAGTTTTAAATGAGTTTTGAACTATTCGACGGTCTCTAAACCAATTTAATTATGTGATATCGAATTATAATTACGCTAATTAAGGTAGGGGGTTACACTTTCTATCTCTCATCATTCTTGGGACTCTTCTTGAATTGGGCTTAGTCATCTTCCTGATACAGGCTTATTCTCAAGTCTCTAGGCCTAAAATTTGGGATATTACAAAACTCTAATCTCCCAAACACCTCCCTATTCCAACAACATAATTTATTCTACAAAGAGACTAGATTTATGTGAGTTTCTACCTCTTTCTTCCAAAATTCCCTCAACATTGGCTAAAACTGATCATTCAATTGCCACACAACTTCAAATGTGAACATTCTTCTCTTTTTAGAAAATATTTTAGGTAGCAAATCTACTAAAATTGGGTAGTGATCAAAACAAAACCAGGGCAAAATCTTAATTTCAGCATTTTTGAAATTACATTGGCATTGGGAATTAATTAAACATACATATAGCCTCTTGTATACCTTGTCCAATCCCTCACATTTAGGCCCTTTCTACTTATAAAAAGGCCCCAATGCTTCAACACTATCAATTCACAATCTTAGATCCATTCATTGCAACGTCTACACCAACATCTGGCCTCATTCACTCTCCCTCCTGCTCTAATGGTGGCTTAATCTACATTAAAATCACCCACAATCATCCAATAGTCCCTATCCCTTCTTGCAAACTTCTCAATTTCCCCCATAACAATTGTCTCTTCTGTTTATTAGGATTCCCATAAACCGCACTCAACAAACATTTCTTTTTTTCCTGCCTTATGAATGAACTGATCATCTTGCAACACCTCTTATACCTGAATCATTCCAAAATTCCACATGACCCATATGCCCCCTAAAAGAAAAATAGCTTCAGCTTTAAATGACATTCTAAATTCCCAACTTTTTATCACTTTTTCAACCACTACTCCACGTATTCTTGGATCTAGAATCACCACTATTTCCAGCTTATACTTAAGCTTTAAACCCTTTAATGTAGCAGTAAAGCCCTTGCTAGCCGTACCCCTATTGTTCCAAATTAATATCGTCATAGTCAAATATTAATTTGAAAACTAATAAGACCTTAACAATCTTCATCAAGTATAGGAGTTTTCACTCTTTCAACGTTCATCCCTGTACACTCAATAGGATCATCATTGTCATACTCAACCATGACTCCAGGATCCATATCAGCCTTTCCTCCTCTTTCCTTCATTTGCTCTCCTGGATCAACATTTTCCTTTCTCCACACTTAAACCACCCATCCCTCTAACTTTTCCTTTCAATTTGTGAAATCACCCTATAATATTCTATTGACTCCTCAACTATATTTCTACTCATATTACCTTTCTATTTTTGCATTGCACTCTTCAACTTTAGCTCCTTTTCCCTCCTGTCATCTTGATTATTATTATTATCCCCATTTTTTCCCTTTAAAGCACCTACATCTCCCCCACTAACCTTGACATACTCCTTATCGTGCTTTTCTTTTTTGCTTAATTTGCACTTTTACCACAGTTCACACCTGCCTATGCCCTTAGAAATATCCCTCATCACACTTTGCTGACCATTCTCTTCTTGCACCAAATTTCTCAAGTCTTGCTCTTCAACCTCTAACACATTGAATCTTGACCCCTTTTGCAAATCATGCCCAGTAATGCCCATTTTTATTTGCCTTCTACCTCTTTGAACAGTTTTCCATACCCCCCTCTTCACCACTAACTTCCTTCATCCCATTCACCCCTTCCATTTTATTCCTATCACACTCACCATTTTGCTTCTTATGAAAATCCTCACATTGCTCCTTAAGATGCCCATATAAACCACATTTTTAACATAATAGTCCCAAACTCTCATATTCAACACATAATAGTTCACCATCAACAACAAACTCAAACACCAAAGATTTTGTTAAGTCAAGCTCAACACACATTCTAGCAAACTTACCTTTGGTTCTTCTTGCAGTGTGAATGTCTAGCCGAATTGCTCTTCCAAATGGCATTTCTGAGGTTTAGTAGAAAATTTTTGTCAGACAAATGTGCTAGTAACTTTGGAATTCTCACTTAAGCCGCCATTGATTCAATTCTTTCCTTCGGATTAAATTTTGGCTTCCACCTTGCAACATTCAAGTAGGCATCCATTGGGCCATTAACACCTCCATGTGTCATCCATGTTTTGAAAGCTAACCAAGGAGAAATCGTTCTCCAAATAAAAAATCTAGATCTCTCCTTTCCTCGAGCAGATTTGTTTCAGCTTGTTAACCATAAAGGCATAATTTGGCTGACTTCCCATCAATTTCACAGTTTGAGTCCTCCTGAATGGACGTAACAGTCAATCCTTCTCCTTCTCTTCAAGCTTGAATTTCGGACATAGTGGATTCAACAATTCCACTTCAATTCCTTCAGTAGGATTCCACACCTTATCAAAATATGTCCCCTCACTATAGCCCTTGCCTTATCCTCATTGTTCTTAGCCCAATCCCACCAGGGACTTTTGACATCCATATTTTGCATCAATGATTACCTATAAGATCTAGGAGAATCTTGCACATATTCTGGCGTCATCCAATCTTCGTTCCTACTCGGGTTAGATTCCTCATCGGAAAAGCCAATCCCTTCCATTCTCACCTTCTTCTTCCTTTGAATCGCACCCTTATTTTCTTCCTCCATCCTCTAGTCAACTCTTGAATCCTAAGAATATCCTTATTTCACACAAAACGAAACAAGGATCACTCTTTAGCTCCATCTCACTGGGTTAACCGGTTTTTTTTTCACTTTGTTATCAACAAATTAACAATACAAGTCTTTTCCCAAAAGCTATCCGTTTGAGTTTTTAAATTTAAAACAAGAGGGTTATGTTTTTTTGAGTGACTTTGATAGTTGATATGAAGTGAGAACCTAGCTCTAATGCAAAGATACTTAGGGGAAAAGAAAGAAAAAAGGGAGAGGCCAAGAGGTTTTTTTTTTTTGGGTCAAAAAATACAGAATACTTCATTCAATTAACTAAAAGGTTAAAGATCATTTTTAGTTCAGAAGCATTCACAAATGAGCTATAGTTATCCATCTAAAAGTTTCTTTTTTGGCTCAATATCACCACTAGAAGTGTCAAAACCTGTACAACATATTCCTCTAATCCTTAATATAAGATCTAATTCACTTATTTAAATAGATTGAGTATATTAGTTAAGTTAGTTCATATGATATATTTTTATAAAACATCCTAATATCCCTCCCTCTCCTATTTGATTATTGTTGAGGAAATATCAATAAGATTAATTTGGGGGGAAATTGATAAAATTGTGAAATGTATCTTACACTTAGGACCAACAACTCCCTAATTAGTTTTTATATTAAGGACAGCAGGGAGGAGCTCTTTTTAAGGGTAGAGTTAAGTGGCCGTTAAATGCTCATTTTAACCAACTTGGCTAGTTATTATTCGTTCCTCATATTTGTTCTTCCCTCAAAGCTGATGAAGTCAAAAGTTTGATCATGGAAGATGTTGCGAACCAATATATTTGTAATGAGTTAGTAGAATAGAGCCGGTAGGGCTATGTTTTTTCTCCTTTTCTATCAAAAAAAAAAAAAGCTGAGTTTCCAGCAATTCCACCAAAGAAGCAGAGAAAGATTCAGCAAATGTTCTCCAATCTCCCCAAGATATAATTTATTTTTGCAAGATTTTCATTGTTCTATTATCCAAGTAGTACCTACCAAGGTACTTACATGTTTCAAATTCATTTCCTTCCTTCATTTTGTAAATTTTTTTAATTGTACGGCCGATTTATTAATGCATTTTGATCTTGAATTTACAAAGAGTTTCCTGCAGTTCCCATACGCCAATGAACGCCTCAGAGTTTCAAGTGTGGCACAATTAGGGGTGAGTATGGTGTCCAGAAGCATGGTATACCCACCTGAGCTAGGTCAAAAATTGCCCTACCTAACCTAAAAAAAATGGCCTGAAAAAAAATTGGGCATATTTGGGCCGGTTGAACTATTGAGCAGGGCCGGGTACTAGGCAAAGAGTACCGCCTTACCCATTTGGCCCTGCTAGGAAAAAATTTATTTAAAATATATATTATTTTATATACAATATATAGTATTCTATACGTATTATTTTATTTAATATATATATATATATACATATAATTTTATTTTTATAAAATATTTTATATTATTATTTAATATTTATCCACCATAGTTTACATATAACTCATTATTTTTTGAATGGACATAGTTTTTTAATTTGAATGGATAATACAAAACATTAAAAAGTTGAGATCAAAGATAAAAAATTTAGTTTTTTTGAAGTTTTTATCACAATTGCACATATTCATATCAATCAATATTCATACACAAACACACATTATTTCATAATTTATCATGTAATTATTAAGTATGTTAGTTTCTTTTCTTTTCTTTTTTTTGTAATTTTAAAATTCAAGTTATGATTTATTTTGAGATATCTCAAGGTGTGAAATTATGGAATGTATTTAAAATTTTAAATATTATTTATTGGGTATAATTGAAGTTTTTATACATACACTATTGGTTATGGAGTTACCACTTAGGCAGACAAGCTCACCCTGCCTAACACACCCTTGCCCCGCCCGAAATGGTTATGCCTTTTATTGGACAGTACTGAATATCAGGTTACAAAATACAGCCCGTTCATTATTTGGTCCGACGTCAGGCAAGGGCCTTACCCTACCCATGCCCACCCCTAGACACAATGGCAATGCCACCTCCGACAGAGGCAAAACTTATCAAAACTGCTTTACCATTCTCATTTTTGTTCACTAGTATAGCGGAAAAAAAAAAGAAAACAAATATCATCAACAGCTTGCCCCGAAGCCACCAACCAAAAAGAATAAAAAAATTGTGGAGAAAGGACTCTGTTTTCGGGAAGAAAGGTAAAGATTATGAGTGAATAATTCTAAGCATCCAATGAGAGGCGCATCCAGAGAGAGATTTATATACCTAACTAGCAGGAGATAAAAAATAGAACAGAAGGATGAAGTGAAGAAGAAAACGAGACAATGGAGTAAAAATTAATCCCATAAAAGGAAAATTTGACTAAACAGCCCTTTGAAGAAAATTTGAAGTGCCTGAGCAACATTCATAAACAATCAGTGTGCAAACAAAGTTTAACCAAATAGAAGAAAATCTCAACTAAACAGGACAATAAAGTCCAACTTCATGTAATTTTAATATAACGCTGCGGTAAAATTCATTGCACTTTGCATAATTAAGCCTTGAGACGTCCAAAGAACTTTTGCTTCTCCTGTGTTGTCTGGAAGCGGCCATGGCCAAACTTGGAAGATGTGTCGATAAACTTGAGTTTGATCTCCTCCAGAGCAACACGAGAAGTCTGCTTAAGGAGGGATTGGCGCAATGTAATAACTCTTTTCTTCGGACCAACACAGCATCCCTTGATCATCACATAGTCATCCTTCACAATACCATAGTGAGGGAAGCCACCCATTGGAGTTATGTCCTTCTCAGTCCTAAAAGTCAAATCAAGATCACCATCTTAATTCATCATAAAACACTATTATGTTAACTGCAAGTAGCCATGTCAGTATTGAGCAAACAAATCACCTGTCAAAGTCAGTAATGGCGGCATGCGACTCGTCCCCAGCTTTGCCAAGCTTGTAAACCTTCTTGTTCAACTCTGTGCGGTGGTGGTATCCATTCTGACCAGCTCTGGCAACTGTGAAAGAAACTCTGGCAGGATGCCAGGCACCAATACAGGCAACTTTCCTCAGACCCCTGTGAGTCTTGCGGGGAAGGCGGGTAACACCCCAACGAGTGACAACACCTTCATAACCTTTACCCTTTGTAACACCAATGAGATCAATCATCTCATCCTTCTGGAACACAGCATCCACAGGAACCTGCTTCTCAAAGAAATTGTATGCATAGTCCACCTTCTGTGCAATTGTACCACCATTGACCTGAATCTCCATGAGGTGTGCTTTCTTCTGCTTCAAACCTTTCATCTTTCTAATCTGTGAGAAAGCAAGCCAGTAGAGTAATGTATTAGATTCAGACCCTTAGATTGCAGCATGAGGAGGTTAGCACCTGTTTAAATGTTGAAGAACCAGCATCTAAACAATATATGGAATGTGAGCACTGAGACAAGCAAGCTATACCTGGGTGTGAGCCAAAACACGAACAACTGATGCATACTTCTTGATTTTCTCAAGCTGAGTCTGAATGCTTTTCTTCCCTTCTTCAGATTCATACTGCTTGGAGTACTTTGTGAAAGCCTTCTTCTTGGACTTGCACCAGTTCTTATAGAACCTCCGCTTCACATCCTCACTCAAATGCTGAGCCCATACAGTGCCCAGTGTGCGAAGGCCACGGGGTGTTTTAACATAACCCACAACCCCAACAATAACCATTGGAGGAGTCTCAATAATTGTAACAGGCTCACAGGTTTCCTTCTTGTGAAGTTCTGATACAGCACAAAAATGTCAGATTAGAAAACAAGGCTGCTCAATGATAATAACTACATCTGGAGATTACGAGAAGGCAACAAAATTATTTTAAAACAATTAAAAAAAATGAAAAACTTCACAAACTCATGTAAATCAAAGCTGAAGTTGATAAAGAACAAATGCACTTTCAAATCCATCCGAACACTTCACAAACTCATGGCATCAGTTTCAGTGGAGCTCAGCAGAAAATATGCGCTGCATCCTTAAAAGCTAGCAACAAATTAAATCAAACTTCACTCTATGAAGAATGCACTTTGTTCCTTCTGAACACTGAAAGCATAATTAAATCTATAGGCAAGCAACATATTATAGAGATGAATAAAATCATATTGGATAAACATTTCTGGGCCAACAGCAATAATGAATCCTAGAACTACTTGTTTGCTATAAAATTCAGTGTATTGGAACAAAGCACATGGAAATATATATCACCCTGATTCAGATTATCGTGAAAACATCTAAGTAAATAGCCAGATATTTGCTGACAACAGAACTCTCAAACCAAAACTACCAATGAAGATGTGTGTCAATTGAATAAATAAACAAAATAACAAAATAGTGACTCACTTGACCCTGGTTTCTCGACCTCTCTTACAATGTGAGTCATGCCTGCCTTGTAACCCAAGAAGGCAGTAAGCCTGGGTGCCTTGCTTGGGTCATCCTTGGGGAACGCCTTCACTGAGACAGTATAAAAAACCAATCAAAATCAAAATGCCAATAAAGAAGACACCCACTTGACTGATCAGAAGCTTAGAACAGTCAACCCGATTCCATGATAGTACTGTTATTTAGCATGGCCGTAAGAATAATAAACCAAAGGATAACATCATTATAAGGCTATTACAGGAGAGAACCACTTTTATACAACAAAATGATACCTTTTCCCCTGTGACGGGCAGCACGCTTCCTGGGGAGAAATCCCAGAGAACCATGCCTGGGGTGCTCGAACTTCCTGTGCGACATCCTTCTCCTCTCCTATATTGAAGATTAAGCATTCATCCAGATGAGAAAATCAAATCATGAAAGTTAGGCTATACTGACTGGCGTATCGCTAATCTGAGTCTCGCAATAACATTAACAACGGGAAAATGCAATAGCTGAGAGTAAATCGAAAACAGGCATGTGAAAATCATATTAATAGCAGCAAATGTGAATGATATGAATGTTTACGAACGACATTAAAGAAAGATATGTAACGACATTCTCGTTGCGATGGATAATGTGCACTGGTTCAACGCATGGTCAGGAGATAATGATTAAAAAAAAAAAGTGAATTATAAGCATAACGGAACACTCGTAAACATGAATGTAGGAAAGAAAGAAGCAGTGGGGGCGGAGTAAAGGAAGAAGGACCTGAGGTTGCTTCTGCGGCGAAGTGGTGAACCAGAGCGAGGAAGCAGCACTGAAAACCCTAGTACGCAATTATATATTGGGAAAAACCGTTCGTCCTATTCAATTTTATTTAATTATGTTGGGGTAGTTTTTTTACGTTTTGTTTGGTTCATCCCACGGATGTGATTAAGTGAGGTTTATTAAAGTTAGATTAAACGAGATTATAACTTTATTTGGTTCAAGGGGAGAGAAAATTTGGTTTCTTGTTTGGTTCCGAAGAGTAGGTGAAGGGAGCTAATTATAAGTAGACAAATATATCATTTTCTCTTTATCTATATATTTTCCTTCTTATTTTACAATTTTTTAGTAAAATTATTATTTCTTAAATTATTAATAGAATTCTAACTTAGTCATCATGAAAAGCAGGAGTGGAACAAATTTAATATACCAACTTGGATTGTGAATCATAGTCATAAACAAATTTATTGCTTCCATGTTTTGTAAAAAAAACTTATTGCTCCAATTTTTTGCATTTTGATATATTAGATAACAGAAAATAATTTCCTTTGCATTCTGAGATATTGTAAAGATATTTCATAAGAATATAACTGAACTCGAATCTATAGGTACATGGCAATGAAGGAGAGGATGGAGGCGCGACGTAGGAAACGAGAGCAACAATTTCGTTGAATGGTCTGGCGACAACGTTGGAGGAGGAGAGAAGCGAAGCGGACAAATGAGTGAAGGCAAGAGTGATATGATGGGAAAAGGGGGTCTTTTGATCAGAAAGGTTGCTATGGAATATCAAAAGATTGCTATGGGCATTTTGGTCATGATAGGATACAAAATTTCTCTCACCTCGAAAATACCCCAAATTTGGAGGGTTGAGAAAAGGAGGGGAGGGGAGTACAAGAGGATAAAAATTTTTCCGACGCCTCACCTTCCCTTTTTCCAACCAAACTGGATTTTTATATCTCTAACTCTCACCTCAAAAACCCTCTAAGCAAGGGATTGTTTGATTTGAATGGAGAAGATGTAAGGGAGGAAATTGAAGGAAAGGCGTGAGAGTTACGTTGTTTTGTTTGGTTGGTGGGGAGGAGATGAGTAGTTTTTAATAATCATTGTTTGATTTAACATGGGATGAGAGGGGATGAATGATAACAATTTACCATTCTACTTTAATATATTTGGTAATATTTTTTATTTATATGTTATATGCATTAATTTGAATAAAAATATATTTTTATCATTAAAAAATATTATTATGAAATAAAATTTTTAAAAAAATTATATTTTTACAAATAAAAAAATTATTATAAAATAAAATTGATTTAAAATAAAAAAATAAATTTTCATAAATAAAAAAATAGTATAATTATAAAATATGTTAATATAATTTTTATAAAAAATGTATTATAATGAAAATTTTATTATTTTTATTAAGTTTAAAATAATATTTTTTTAAAATATTATTATAATGAGAATATATTATTTTTTTAATTAAAAATATATTATTATGAAATTAATTTAAAATGAAAATATGTTATTATAAATAAAAAACTATTATAGTTACAAAATATATTATTATACAATTAATTTAAAAAAATATATATATTAGTATATTAATTATAAATAAAAATATAATTATATTAATTAGATAAGATGTAAATGAAGGGATCAAGGAGGTAGCTTTATCTTAATTCAAAAAGTAATGATCCTATAAGGGAATTACTGATTATATGCTCATACAAGATAATGAGTCACTCAAGATACTGAAGATATAATCATTCAGATAGGAAACTAATTACGAGTTTTGTAGGAAATAAAGAAAGATTGTGTTGTGATGGTCTGAAGGGGAAATGTTTGAGTCTTGTGTGTTGCCTATCATAGGCCTTTTTTAGCCTAAGCTTACCCTATATAAAAGTGTGATATAGCCTAAAACATGTTAAAAACCCTGCATTTTCTCTTTTATTAGATTTTTTTTATTTTTTCAATTTTTTCAATCCATTTTCTTTTTATTTTTCAACTCACTTTATTTTCTTTTTTTAATCATTATTTTATTTTATATTATTGTATTGCTAATTTTTTTAATAATTTTTTTTACTCTAATAAATCATATTTTGGGTAAATTTTGTTGCTAAACTAATTACATGATAAAGTTACTTTATCACAAAATAATTATTTCTTAATGATAATTAAATCATAAAAATAAAAATTATGACGTCAATTTAACACATGCTTTCTACACAATTTTGCATAATATTATAATCCTATAACAAGCTCAGGTTGACCTAATATGCTTAATAGATTTCTTAACAATGCTAGGCCTAGCCTCTTGAGCGAAATAGGTCTTCAAAAAAGTTTAGGTCCGCTCCTATTTTTAAATAAGTCAGGCCAAACCCAATGCAAGCTAATCACATGTCAAATGGCCTATTTCAACCCTAAATATATCCAAAAAAAAATCTACCTTATAATAGTAATTTATAGTTATAAATTATTTAGATCAAATTTTAACAGTTTAAATATATTTATGTATTTTTTATAAAATTATAATAATATTTTCTTATAAAATACTAAATTTAAACCATTGAATCTCATTAATGGTGATAGAAGGGCAACGGAAGGGTAAAGAAAGGGAAGAGTAGGGCAGAAAAGCTACTCCTGAACAAAAGATAACATATGGGGTCTACTTGTCCCCCAGTTTTTCTTTTAAAAAATAGAGATTTAAGACAAAAGACTCTATCTAAATTGATTAAAACTGTTTTTGATAGGCTCTCTCTGTTTTTTTTTTCATCTTGTTACTCTAGCAAATTTCATTAATGCGGGTTTGAGTGAATCGAAGAAGAAGCAAATTTAAGAGTGTGTTTGCTAATCTGATTGAAGTATTCTTCCGCTTGACTCTCTTGACATAGCTCCTCTACGGCCAACCTACTAGGAATCTGAACATTTGACATTAATTGCTTTGCCGGAAAAGGATGTTGGCAACTCCAATGGTATAATGTTTTTCAGTATTGAGAAGGACACATGAACAGATTTCATTTTGGTTGAAAATAATATTTTCTTTTCATACATCATGGATTCTTGAAGTACTTTAGGGCTGTCTCTATTTTTAATTCTTAGGATCTCTTCTGTTATGTGTGTGACTATTTGTTAGAGTAATTCTTCTACATCAAATTGTTGTCTTTACTTGCCAACTTTGGGGCAAGCATGCGATCAAAGTCAATCTTACCAAGCATGCTTGTATATGTTTTAATGGTCTTTTGGTAATTATGTCGTTGGTCTGGACAATTAATGGTCTTTTGGTGGTAAAAATAAACCTGCAGCTACTTTATAACTTTGTGTTAGTCATAAGTGTTTAACATACCATCTCAGTCATGCACATTTTATGCATAATATTCTTCGCATTTTTCTAATGAATCCATGCAACACTTTTGTTGGCTTCTGGAATCACTTTAACAGAAGTTGAACGTTTTAAAGCATAACTTATGGCATCCCTTGTGATGCTTTTGTAATTGGTAAAAATATTCGGGCTTGGAAATTAGCTGAACATAAAACTTTTACTAAATTTTTTGC
Source organism: Inga oerstediana (assembly GCA_963210345.1). Lineage (NCBI taxonomy): Eukaryota > Viridiplantae > Streptophyta > Magnoliopsida > Fabales > Fabaceae > Inga > Inga oerstediana. The sequence goes on along the minus strand of OY723401.1, from coordinate 59,993,597 downwards.
TTCTAAACACAAGCCAACCAAAAAGACCTACGCAACTTTTCGTTGGGTTAAAAAGAGAAATGAGAATCACTTTGAGGAGATAAATCAATTAAATCTTAAGTAGGAGAACAAGTGTTCCGAAGGAATGACAAATTCTACTGATGTAAAACCTATGGAAGTTATGGATGATGTTGGCATGAAACAAGTACCGCAAAATGTAGAAAACTTAGATAAGCGAATCCGATCTTCAAAGAAGTGATCTCAAGATTCTCTTGTCACTAGTTTCTTCCAAAAATGCCCATTACATTGTTTAGGAAAAAAGAGATGATTTTTCTTTGAATGCATTAGAGGGAATTCAAGGGTGGTATTGATGCATCTCTCAAGATAAAGAACCTTAATCCTATATTTGGATGGAGAGAAAATTAGAGGGGAAATGATACTATGAGGGAAAAATTCCAAAAATAGTATAATTATTCACTGTTTTTTTGTAGTTTTTCTTTCTAGTAATCCCTCTCCTTTATTTTCTCCTCACTTTTCTCTCCATCTATACATAGGCCGTAAAAGAGTTATCACTGAGACGAGCAAAAGAAAGAGATTTTTATCATGTGGAGTTTCATATGATATATTTCCTTCATCTTAGAAGGTGTGTTTGTCAACTTTTAACCCAATTCCAGTTAGGAAACGTTTATGGAAATTCTCAATCTTCCAAACATTTGAGATCAAAATTTTCGTTTGTCTCACTCTTCTTTAAAGTGGCTAGGGAAGCGGCTGAAGTAAAATTTTCAAAACTACCATGAAAATCCTAAGTTGGATTCTTGTGGCTTCTAGAAGGCGATAACCCTCCTTTAGACTAAGGATATTGTTTTTTGTGCATCGGTCTGAAACTATAACCCTCTTATAGACTAAGGATATTGTAATTTTACTGGTTCTGATGCAAAAATGTGGGGAGGGGGTACTTCAGTAGCTTGGAATTCTCATTTTTCAGTTAATATTTAGAATGTTACTCCCTGCTTGTCACTGTAAGCTTCTCATCAATTACACACACACACACATCCTTATGCATTTATCTCTTTCATTTTTGGACATTCTCAATAGAATCTTAGATACATTATCTAGGATTGGATGCAAAAAAACTTCTTGCTCTATTGATGCCCCGTGGTCATATCACTCAAATATATAAATCCAAACGGAAGATTACATAGTCCAAAAGACATTATTTACTAGCCATGCAATCAAATTTAACTTTTTACATATTGATTAGTACATAAATATATAAATAGTGAATATATTTAATTTAATCTTGACCGTTAGTATTGGACATTAAGGCTTTAATTTGTTTGGCTCGGCGGAAGGGAAAGAAGGGGTGAAGACGGATTTTAATGATCAATTGTTAGGATTTTTGGAAGGAAGTGGAGGGAAAGAATTTTAATAATACCTTGTTCTATTTAGAAGGGGAGGGGAGCTAATTAAAAAAATGACAATTTTACACTTACAAAAATAAATAGATTTTTCTTCTTTTTCTATTTTATCAATATATCATAGGGATATTGCAATTTGTCAACTTTGACCTACTAATATAAATGAAAGTTAAGGTGTAAAAATATATATGAGGTTTTGACCAAAGTGTGCTTAACACCAAATAATTTTTCATATGGCAAAAGTAACTATGAACTTTGAAAATTAGGATCAAAATGTTAGATATGATTAGTTTTGATGATGTCAAATATAGATGTGAAGTGATAAGAGCAAAAAGTTTATATAATGTATTTCTTTGACTAACTACTATATTTAATGTTACATATTTTGTAGATTAGTCAAGCAAAGAATGAAGAAGATTGAATTAATGAAAATGAACAAGAGGAAGAAGAAGAAAGAAATTGAAGATAGTCGAGGAGATGCTTACTTGGATTATGAAGAATGAAGAACTTGTTAGATCTTACAAGAAGATCAAGATTCAAGTTGTTAGATGTGATATTGGAGGTTTCTATAATGATTCCGGAGGTTTCTATGATCAAATGATGGTTGGAATAGGTTAATACGAAGCTAAGATGACTTATATATGAGTTTTGGCACTTCTAGAGGTGTTATGCTCGAGCACAAGGTGTTATGCTCGAGCACAGGAAGAACATGCTCGAGCACAGACCACTTCACTCGAGCACGGGTGCATACTCTGTTCTACTCTGTTTTACGTTCAGCCTGAGCGAGGTCTGGTATTTTGATCATATCTCTCAAACCACACGTCGGATTGACCCGAAACCGGTGGCATATGAAAGAAGACTCCCAACACGTAAAATTGGCACCCGAATCACATTGAAAGAAGATCAAATGAAGGAGATATAATTCGTGGAAAATGAAACTGAAATCACCGTCACTTTCTGACACAGGTTCGGTATTTTGAGTATAACTCACAAACCACACATCGGATTGAGACGAGACCAGTGCCAAATGAAAGTAGACTCAAAGAACTTTCCATGGATAGGTAATTTGCATCATTTGAACGTATATTCTAGGAGCTATGCCTTCTGGAAGTTGATGCTTGTGCAGACTAGCGAAATATACACTCTTTTGATCATAACTTGCAGAATACAAGGAGTTTGGAGCTGATTCTTGTTGCATTGGAATACATATGGCAAGAGCATTCTTATGATACATCATTTGAATCAAATGAACAAATTTTTTCTAAAGTGGCCCCACATCACCCGCGAGTGCAAAAACTTTCCCTCTGAAAATGTCGTGCGAGTGATGTCCAGAAGCAGCTGAAACGTGAAGAAATTTGCAACACTCGAGCACTAGGATTCATGCTCGAGCATTGGATGATTTCTCACTCGAGCAGGAGTCTGTGTGCTCGAGTGAAGGACCACATCACCTGCGAGTGATAAATTCATCCCTCTAAAATCCTGATGCGAGTGTTGTTTTTGAGAGCATATTCCTTGGGAATATGCGTCTCACTCGAGCAGAGGTATGTGTGCTTGAGTGAGGGACCATATCACTTGCGAGTACAAAATCTCACTCTTGTTAAAATGATGGGCGAGTGACAACCCGAGAAGAAGCATGTACGTGAAAACTTGAGGCGCACTCGAGCAGGACGTTTTGTGCTCGAGTGATGTCGAGAATTCACTCGAGCAGATGCGAGAGAAGAGTTGCGAGTGCTGTCCAGAGAAGAGTCTCCCAGTGCAAAATTCATGATCACTCGAGCAGAAGGAGTGTGCTCGAGTGAGAAACCATATCACTCGCGAGTGAGAATTCTGTCTCTCTGAAATCCCATGCAAGCACAACCCGATAAACTGAAGCATATGAAGGAAAATAGGAGATCACTCGAAGTGAGCCATTTATGCTCGAGTGATATTCTGGAAGAAGACCAAAAACATCAAGTCTCACAGCGGACAATCCGAATATGATTATATGTTATTGAATCAGTGTGTTTTCACTTGTTATTGATTCTAAATGTTAGCTAACATATATTTCAAGTGTGAAACAGGATATTAAACATTCGGATTGCAGATTCAAATAAAAGTCAATTACACCGAATGGCGGCTACCAACCACGACAAGCAAATGACCCACCATGAAAAATTGTCTGAAACACAAAACGCTCCACAACGTGATGTACAGCTCAAAATGAATCTTCCTGCTGTTCAACAAAACGCTCCACTTTGCAACGGACAGAAGCTCGTTTTCAAATATACTCAACGTTCAAATGACGCAATGGGACTCCAACGGACGAATGCTCACAACGGCTATTATATTCATCAACTATAAATAAGAGAGCATTCAACGATGATGTGTAACTGAGAAAAACTTAGAAAGATAGAGAAAAACTGAGACAACGAGCAACTACATAGAAATGTGAATCCTCTACTTCTACCCATACACTCTCTGTTCTGCAGTTTCAATATTACTTTTCATTGAGAGAGTGATTATTTGTATTGTACTTCAGTGAGTATTATATCCACTTTGTGAGAGAGTCTGTAAACACTTTCATCTATATTTCTGAGTTGATCTCAAGGTAGAGGGACCTTGAGAGGGTTGATTTTCTTACGGAGAAGCTGTAGAGAGAATTGCCAGTAAGACATTCTGCTCGTAAGACTTACAAGGTGCAAGCAGTAGAGAACGTTGCTGCTCATAAGACTTACAGGGGTGTAAGCAGGAGAGAACGTTGCTGCTCGTAAGACTTGCATGAGTAAGCAGGAGAGGAAGATCTTCGGGATTGCTCTGCTCGTAAGACTTGCCGTAAGGGGGAGTATTTCAGTAAGAGATTTGTAAAAGGTTTCACAAGTACCCGGCTAAACTTGTGGGATTGTAAAGGCTTTTCTTGTGCCCGGATTAAACAAGAAGATAGTGGATTTGAAAATCTCAGGAGGAGCCTGGGGACTGGACGTAGGCCATCACAGATTGGACCGAACCAGGATAAATCACAGTTTGCATATTCTCTTCCCTAAACTCTTATATTTCCAGCATATATTATTTAATCTAACTGTTGATTTATAAACCTTCATACTTATCACTTTCGTTAAGATACGAAAAGATTTCTAAAGTACTTAAGTTTTTATTATACACCCAATTCACCCCCCCTCTTGGGTGATAGCCGATTCTAACACAAAATACTTATAACCGTTAAATCTAACTAATGCCGTTACTTTTAGTGGCAGGACGCATGTGAAGAAGGACCGAGGTTCAATGACTGTAACACTCTTATCTTATTTGCACGTTTTTCAAAGTATTAGCGCGCAGTGCGGTGGGCACACAGGAATAGCATACAAATATTGATATTATTGATATAATGCACTTGATTATATTGCAGGAATTTCCCCATAGGTGTGTGCATAATGTTTACAGACCTTAAAATGATAAAGGCCTTCAGATAACCAACATCTCCTCCTATACTGGTCCGGAACCTTCCGTTGCCGGTAATTACGATTTTGCCCTATGAGCCGCTTGCTTAATCAGAAAACTTTGAATGTTTATGGAAAGGGTGAGATTCAAAGAATCTCAATAGTAACATACAAGCATTCATAAAAAGTGCGATAAATAAATATGTCAAGTACCAGATAATGCAATATAGTAACACATAACTCAGTTTAGTCAGAAATGTATTCAGAGCCAACCACTATTGTAGCCCCTACGTATTCCATACCTTAGTCCTCTGACCAGGCATATCAGTGTACCCACAGGCACGGTATAACAGAGTACCTATAGGCATTATGTATTAGTGTACCCGTAGGCACTATGTATTAGTAGTGTACCCGTAGGCACTATGTATAACAGTGTACTTATAGGCACCGTGTATCAGTGTGCCTGTATACACCGTGTATCTAGGTATAACACTGACGATGGCATACACAAAATGAATGAAAGATAGATCCTTTTTTGATTCCTCGGTCAGTCTTAAACTTTGGTTCCGGGTCGGGCTATTTCCAGTTCCTATAAAAATTAGGGTTACAAGTAACTAGTTACTACTTGAACTATTACTACCTTTAATCATAGTTTGCTGATTATCTATCACAATTTCAATAATTTCTGCAAAGTATACTCTGCACAGTGCAGTTTCACAGTTTTCCAAAAAACTGCAGATTTTCAGTCGACTTTGGAAAATCATAATTAATTCTAAGGAAATCCCATTTGACTAATTCTAAAGCCTATGTGAAGCTCTTTAAGTGTTTTTTCATGGAAAAATACCCAAAGCTGGTTACTATTATCACATTTTTCCCAGAAATTCGCCAAACTTCCCTTGTTCCAGATTGCATTCTAAAAATAAAGCACAACTTTGAAAAATCATATCTAAAATCTACTGGTCCAAAAATTATGTTCTACCCATCAAATTAAAGCTCTACATCTCTACTTTAATCCTGTAAAGTTTCATAATATTTGGACTAGATTTTCCTAACGAAATTCATTGCACAATGGCACTGCCTCCAGTGAAACAATCAAACAACATTTACTTTGAACTTCAATAAATTCCAGATTTGCATACAAATTTCCAAAAATCATGAACACATGTATTCCTACACAATATTCCCTTCTAAATCCAATGAAATCATCAAATTCATAAAATTCCAGCTCTAACCCCACTGTGAACAATGGTTGGATGAATTTTGGGAAAATTAAGGGAAAATCATGTTTCGTGTTTCTAATCCACTTAACACCTTCTGTTCACCTCTAATCACTTGTTTAATCCCTTAAACATACTTCTCACATGTTTGATGAAAAATTGGGCAACACCTCCCCTTAGGATTTCATCTTCCCAATTTTGCAAAACAAAGCAAATCAAGCCAAAATCAACAACAACAACCACAACAACATCTTATAGCACAAGAGGATCAAGTCTATGAGAGTACCTCTTGATTTCACCACTTTATCTCTCTAAATCACCTTAGCTCTCTCTCTCTCTATCTCTCTCTTCACTCTTGATTTAGCCTTCTAACCACAAATTTCAAGAAGAAGAAGATGTTAGAGAAAGTTCTAAGGAGTTTGGAAAGCATAAGCACTTGATTTACTTGCTCTTGCCTTTGAGTTTTGCTCTTAGAACTCTAGCCCTTTGTTCTTGAGCTCTCAAACTTAGCTAACTCTCTCTCTCTCTCTCTCTCTCTCTCTCTATATATATATATATATATATTTGGTGCAGCTAAACAAAAATGAAGAAAAGAGGAAGAGGAAAAAGCCTTATACACAAATATCCTACTCCTCCTTTCTTTTGTATATTTTATGGCAATTTAAACACATGCCATTAACATGGATCATCATCCTTTTCCCTCTTCCGATTACTTGGCCTAAAAGCACTCTCTAAATGGCCCAAAAATATGCTCTTCAATTATCACTTTTATCCTCCTCCCCATAAATTTAATTGGAGTTGCAATATTTGACTTTTCAAACTTTAACTTTTTACTTGAGTTACTGAATTCAACTTGGCTATTGGAATTTAATCATTTACTCCTTTTATTCCTTGCCCAAGAATGACGAAAGTGTGCTCTTGGAATAGCCAAATAAGCTCTTGAATCATCACAATTTTATCTTTTGGAAGGTTACATATATTAGCCTACAATAGTTGACTTTTCAACTTTGATTTTTACTTGACTACAATTTCTCCATATTTTAGCATAATATGAACCAAGTATTTAATCCCTTTCTTGCCTCTCTTTTGGATGCGACTCACACAAGAGAAAGGGAAAAATATGGACTTTGGATTTAATTTAGCCAAATGACTATTTTGCCCATACATTTTTGTCATTTTCGCACCTTGGTAAAAAGCTGTCCAATTACAGTGATTCCAAAGGCTATGTGTGATTCTTATTAAGTTTATTTTTAGGAAAAAAATATATCTTTTAGCCAACTGGAATGTCTTAATTCCTAGTATTTCCATTTTTGTACGTTGTCATAGAAACTTGCTAGTTTTATTGGGCTAACTTCAAAAATACATAACTCTTTGTGTACGGCTTCAAATGACTTATACGACATATCAAATTAAAACTTGATAAGTCTACTTTCATTCTGAAAAATATCATAGGCATTGGACATCATTTGCCTATTTTAAAATGTCACACAACTAGACTGCCACACTGAAAAACACTCTGACAACAAAGTTTATATTTTTGGGACTCATGCTAAATCGAGGCTTAGTAGTCCACTTGATTCAGGCTTATTCTCAAGCCTCTAATCCCAAAATTTAGGATATTACAATGACCAGGCATCCTCCACAAATGACGATGGCGGAATCTTCCACCAACAATGGTGGCAAATAAAGCACAACAAAGGCTGGACATCTTCCTCGTCTTCACTGATCGGTGGAGGCGAAGATTCAAAGGTAAAAATTGAGGGTTGTGGCTAGTATTCGAAGGCAATAGTCAAGGTGAAGGAGGCGATTGCTTTGGTGGCAACGATGGCAAGATTTGAGACGATAATCAATGACCTCTTTAAATACAGTCTCCCCCGTCCTTTCCTCTCTTCCCCTTGATGCCTAATCGAACATGAATTTCTTGAATAATGTATATGTCTTGAACAAATGCCTAACCAATTTCACCTAAAGCATAAATAAATACATATATGTCTACTTGTATTTGTTTTAGATGGTACCAACCAATATTGGGTCGGTGTTCTTTGTTCTTTTATTAATTTGTGTCGATTCAATATTTCACAGTTTGAATGTAGGCAGCCTTCTTCTAATGATGCTTTGAGGTTTTTGGTTCTTGTTTCTTGCATCTACCATCTGTGATTTCTCTTCTTGCACTTATTAGCTATAGGCCACATGAATTTAACAGATCCAAACTCCAGCCAAAAAATAATGTCAGGCTGGAGCTAACACGCACCAACAGAGACAGGAGATCAGAGTATATGAAGAAAAGATGTGTAACAAACCTTACCACCGCCAAGAACACTCTATTGGAGCACACACGCACCAATAGAGACAAGAGAACAGAGTGTCGACACACAAGGTCAAGGCGACGAGAATTGACAAAGTAGATCCCAACCTTCAAACTGAGAAGAGAAAGCTCACCAAACTGCCTACCACGCACAGATCGGCCATGTTTTGACCGAGAAACTTCCCGCTGGTGTTCACAACACCCGATGGATTTGAAGATGAGGAGCAACAACTACACAACCTTGCCGCAGATCACCACCACCGCTAACCACAATGCATAACATGACCAACCAAACACAAGTAGAGCAACGATCCAGCTACCACGCCTTTAGCTGGCCGCCGAGGGAGGGAAGATCTGGCACGATATTGGAGGATTTCAACTCAAAATGAAGAGCACCCTTTTAGACAAAGAGAGAAGAGAAGAAAGAGAACAGTGATTAGTTTCAGAGGGAGAGAGAAGAGAGGAGAAGAAAGAGAAGGAAATAATCAGGTGACAACATTTATTACTCTAACGGTAATAAAATGCCTTAATGATAAGTGAAAAGCTGCAGTTAGGGCTTTTTCAACAAGTCACTTATTCTACCCGGCTCAACCGAACATCAAATAAAACATTTCCATTCTCATTCAGGCTTTTTTCTTATAAAAACGGGCTTATAAGGCCCAAAACGCTATACCAAACACTGATATAATTATTTGATCGAATTAGAACAACTTTCGTTTATTGTTCTTGTATTTTTAGAAGCTATCTGGGTCAATAATATGCTTTTCCTTTCAGTGTTTTGAGTTCATCTGCATATAACTGATTAGTCGACTCAAAGCTAGGAGAAAGGTTCAGGTTTGGATATCTATCATCTTTCACTGAAGAATTAGAGGTTGAGGGGGATTTTTTTTTCTTTTACTTACGGTCAATTTGGTATTTTTGAGAATAATAGTGTGGGCCCACCACAAAAAGAAGCAAGGTTAGTTAGATTTAACGATCATATGTAACTATCAGGGATTGGGTCTACCAGAAGGGGCTAGTCCTTTATAACATCCTTAACGAATGAAGGTTCAAATCTTCGCTGGAAGATGTGCCCACATTTAGTACCCAACAGTACTTCAAATAGAATTATCTCCCGTAGGAGAATACCTATAGTTAGAAAAAAAACAATCATGTTTACTTTTGCCACACAAAAAACATTTGGTGTTGAGCGCACTACGGACAAAACCTCATGTGTATTTTACATCTTAACCCTATAAAAAATTATCTCTTATTTAAAAAATTACACAATTAAAATCAAAATTTTCTTTTAATTAAACCAAGCCTCTTAAAAAAACAAATTGAAGTTTTTCTTGCCAACAAAGCAAATTGATGTTCGATCTGAGCATGACTTCAGTTGGACAGTTTGATCTTCAAGATGCATACATGGTTTTAGATAGAAAATCAATACCTTTTGGCTAATGAATATTGATCATTGATGCTACCAATGTGCCTTCATATTTTGTTCATAGGCACAGACGTCCTCCTTTTCAAGGCAAACATATTTGAGACAATGTTAAACACTAAAAGTAGGCAAGACTCACAGTAGAAATTCAAACCCTTGTATGCCATATTGCAAGGGACTAACCACTTCACTAAACTTAACCCCTATTGGTATGTCATAATCCTTTCGCAACAATGTTGTACTCATGGGCCTTTCAAATTTGGCTTTGGAAACAATTCAAATTAACACTCCCCTTTCCTTAACAAACTTTCATTAGCTACTTTTCGTAAATCAAGAAAATGAGTTAAAATTAGTTTTTTTTTGGTAAAATAAAAAATATTCTCAATAAGGTCATCAACTAGACTAAATAAATCAATTATTCAAAAAATTATATTTAGTTAGCTATTAGGTAAGAAATTTATGTTTTTTTTAAAAAAAATGGTTATATCATGAAACGTGCCGGAAGTTCTTAAAATATATACAAAGCTTATAATAAACCCATGAACTCATTAGGGCAGGTAAATGCTCACTTGGACTTCTACATACCAAACCATAGCTGGAAGACTCTTTAGCTAAACGAACAAGAAATAAGAAAATTTAAAGATTATAGCAGCGATAACACCAAGCCATCTTGCTTGAAGCAAAATTATGCTCCAAACTTCTAAGCTGGTAATGATAGTAATGAGGATCACACAACCAGGATCCACCTTATTGAATCAATACCTATTTATCAATATAGCTTATAAAATAGTGAAATTTTCTAATAAATCATAGCATTTCTAAATGTTGAATAATATAGACTGTAACCCCCTGCCTTAACTAGCGTAATTAATATTCGATAATGCACAATAAAATGGGTTAAAGACCGTCGGATAATTCAAAACTCATTTAAAACTCCCTCCATGTAATAGGGACTTCACAATATTTTCAAAACTTCTTTCTGATCCGGGTCTCAAGTTCAAATATCGAATATAATTACCTGTGCAGTTATATTTACATTCATACATATAAGAGTGTTTAACCAAATTCCCGGCAAACCCCGGGTTTGATCTATTCATAGAACTATAGGGCTCCAGTTTCCAACTAGGGGATTACACCGTCATGTGTTTAAAACTATTTACAACTCAAAATGTCATACAGTAATCCCTATCCAAAATGAATAACCAACATGGCCCGAACAAAATGTCCCTATAGGGTTCTAACTGCTTCGGGTCGTACGCTTCTCCTTAGAGCCACTCGCCCTGTCTGAAAGGTTAGTCAAAGGAAAGAATGAGATTTAAGAGAATCTCAGTAGTAACAAAACATTCATACCACACATAAGCACACAGCATGTAAGCAAACCATCATACAACAACAGCATAAATCACACCCCAACCTCATCCCCTTTTACCGTCGGGAAGGCACACTATCCTAACTCGAACTGTTGTTAGCAACTCAGGGACTGTTGGCGTGGCAGTGCATATACATAACCTCATAGCTCATATAGCCATTCGGCTTTCACAAATGGCCTGTCGGCCTTCACAAATAGCCTTTAGGCTTTTCACATAATCACACATATCACACCCCAACCTCATCCCCTTTTACCGTCGGGAAGGCAGACCGTCCTAACCCGATCTGTTGTTAGCGACTCAGGGACTATTGGTATGGCAGTGCTTACACATATCCATAAATATCATAGCATACGAATTTATCACAAATCAATGATATAACACACATACAATGCATCACATATGGTATAAAAGAAAAGTCACTACCTCGTTCCTTCCCGACATTTGCTGGCTCAGTAGGCTCATGAGGACGGCAAATATCGAATCCTATAAACTAAATTAGGGACAATAAATCAATCTCTTTTCCAAGTTCTTAATTTCGTAATACTTTAAGTTGGTATTCATATGAACTCTTTAAGTGGTTATTAAATGCCTAGATACATGCCTAAAGGGTTGGGGTAATTATCCTCAAAGACACCTTTTTTGGAAAAAGAAGCACTAATTTTGGGCTGCCTCACTCGAGTGACGAACACCTCACTCGAGTGATGCCCACAGTTGTGCTTGAGTCCCAGCGAGTGAAACACAGAAAGTGTTTTGTTCGAGAGCAAGCCTCACAATATCCCTCACATTCACTCGAGCACTGGAAGCTGTACTCGAGTGATGACCTCAAATGCACTCGAGCACTAAGAAGTGAGGTACCGCGAGTGACTACCCAAGAGCAACCATAAATTCCAAAGTCTTAGACTTACTCCCTCACTCAAGCATGCTCCTGCTCACTGAAGTGGGATCATATCTCACTCGTGAGTCAAGAGGTGCACTCTCACGCTTCCACTTGAAAACACCACTGAGAAAACCAAAGAAAACAGAAACCTACTTATGCACTCGAGTAAGCTCATTCCTCACTCGAGTGATGCGCATCAGAAGCTAGAAACGCAGCAACTGATAAGGTTTTCCAGATTTACCCATTTCACTACCAATGGTTCTAAAACTTGTGCCAAAGCTTATTCTCACTCATTTGGACACAAGGAACCTCTTGGTAACTACAAAATACCCAAAATCACATCCCAATAACAATTTAGCCCTTGGTTCTCCATTTTACTTTCAAACACTCAATCACAAATACTTTTATTTCTAATTCCCTTAAATTAATTCCAATGACTCAAAGGCATAATAGGCTACCAACACAATAATAACACTCTATCTGACTCCTACATTTCTCTTAACATCATATTTAGGGTAAAATTCTAGAATTCACATCACTTAACCAAAAATCAAAATAAACACACCACAATGCATCAAATTCTTACCTCTTCAACTTGGTAAGATCAAATCTCTATTTTTCCAACTTTCAAATTTGTGCAACCTCCAAAACACCTTCTTTCAAAATTGTGAAACCATAGGATTAAAGCTCTTATCCTCATGATCAACATTAAGGAAAACCATTTGAGCATTAGAAGGCATCTAACAAGTCAAAACTCACCTTAACACTTTCTCTTTCCTTCCCTTGCTCAACGAAAATGGAGGTTAGATGAGAGAGAAGATGGAGTTGATGATGATACAGATTTTCCTTGCCCCCATACACACACAGCCGAGTTGAAGGAGAGAGGGAAGAGAAAATGAGTTTAAAAATGTTGACTTCAATCCAATGGCTCTCATTTAGACACATGGCAAAATCTCATTCTCCCTTCTATAAATTCATATAACACATGCACAAGCACAACCAATTTCTTAAACACAATCCTAACTATTGGTCTCAATTACCAATAAGTCTCCTCTTCGGTAACTGACCAATCGGTCGGTAAATTTACCGTTCTACCCCTGATGTACATAATGCTTACTAAACCATCAACAAACACTTTTGCATCATAAATCACATTATTTACTTCAAAAGTGTTTAATTAACATTAATTACATCACTTTGAAGTTATTAATCCTTAATTACAATTCAGGATATTACATAGACTACATCTCAAACTTTTTGATAGGGTCGAACTTGAAAAATGCGAGGGGGAAAAACAAAACTTTGGCAGAAAATATGCTACTAGTTGTGCAGTAGCTGCAGGGATCATTCTTCCTAATCAACCATGAAGGTTTTGGCTCAAAACTTTGAATTGTTGGCAGATTCAAAATTGAGTTAACTTACCATTAAATCGATAGGGAAAATCCAATGTACCTGAGCAAAATTCAATGTACCTGAGCAAAATTCATAAACAATTTGTTGGACTTCGGGTCCAAGTCCGCCCTTGATGGGCCGGATTATTTGATTAGGATATAAGTAGCCTAATCAAATAAGAATAAAATCAGCATTAATTGTAGATTAGGGAATAATTCAACAATAATTATGGATTTGTTAAATGAGGAACAAATCACCATAATTAGGGAATTAATTGAGAATCAATTAATTGCTGTCTTGGAGGGCAAGAAGGAGTGCACGCGTTTCCTAATTCGTGGCCTCTATAAAAAACTATAAATAGGGTGTGCCTCCTCAATTGCAATTCACCCCGCCATTGAGTTTTTTGGCAATTCTCTTCTCTCCTACCATCTTTCTGGTTCTGGTGATCTGCTGTGCAAATCACAATTAGGCTCTAGTAGTCTAATAATTGTGTGGGCACAAGTATGGAGTATTGGAGCTTTGACCCAGATCCGAACATGGATTCGCCCCGGTACGCCAAATCTCCTTTTAGTTATATTTTTCTTACATTGGTATCAGAGCGTGTTGATCTTTGTGGCTGTGATTATTCTATGTGAATAATAATATGATATAATTTGTTTATATCCCCATTATAATTTTTTATTTTTGTTGTGCAATCATATATATAAGATTATATGATGATAGTAATATGCTGCTTCAATTTTTTATCCTTCCTCGAATGTGTACAGAAACACATTGATGATAGTAAATATGGTGTATAATTATATGAACATTTATTTTCCATAAGAGACATTGTGTTGTTATAGCATATTGCAATTAAAAAGCTTTTGCCTCATTTTTCCTTTCTGATCACGCGTATGTGTCTATCATATACATATAATGGTAATGCATGTTTTTGTATGTATGTATGCGTGTAGATATGGAATACTGGGTTCATGATTGTTGCCCGAATATGTTCGCTCCTCTAGTCATTTTCATATATACATATTCATGCTTCATCTTCTTCCTCATATCTTCGATCTGACTAAAGGTGAGTCTTTGGGACCTATGTGGAACAAAAAACAAGAGACTTTAACCTTCAAAAGGTAGGAAAACTTTTGAAACATAGAGGACACACATCCAGGACGAATTATGCAATGCCATCAACGTCGAGAAAAAATTGGGTGTTTGAAACTAAGTATTTTTGCCCAAAGTAAGGCCATGGATGTGTAAATCTCGAAGAGATGATTCCAACGATGCTTAGAATGCGTCAAACTGAGTTCGGATGAGGGAGAAACAAAGGAAAGAAGTTCGCGGGTTGTTAGTCACCGTCGCCACTTCACTTATGATTTGATCAATAAAACAGAGGTTTTAAGATCAAATAAATGTCATGTATTTGTAGTTCGCTGAACTAAGATTCCAATGACACCAAGAACGCAAAAAATGAAGCTAAAACGAGGGAGATATGGCCTCTCGAAGTTTGCGGGTCGTGATGACCAGCCGGAGCTCCAACCGGGTCGGGTGGACCCGGCTGGAGGTTGAAGATGATGACGTGGCAGTCAACAGCCATGTCATCGGTCAACCCAACCCACGTGGCGCCAATCAGAGTATGCCACATCAGCGTCAAAGACACGTCATCGCCATCTTACGGCACGTCAGCCTGGTCCCAGTCAGGCGTTTGACCATTGACCAATCAACCATTGACTGGTCAAAGTCAACAGTCATTCATTGACTGTTGACCCAAAAAGAAAGACATATGGCGCGTGGGGCGTACTGGGGCCTCCCTTTAATACGTGGTAAGCACTGTCGGAGAGAGGACGGCACGTGGACTTGTTATAGCTGGCGCGTGTCGCCATCTGATGGCCGTAAGGCGGCGCGTGGAGGTCACGCGCCACTGACGAGAGTGGCGTTCGTTGGAATTTTTCAATTTTTCAGGATTTTTTGATCCAGAGACCTTCTAGGGGCACATGACGGCGCGTGGGACCTCCGATTGAGACGAGGTTGGTCTTAAAAATCCCTAAATTTAAGAGCTTCAATTTGATATATAATTTACATATATTTGAAGTACGTTTGGATCTGTTTTGAGTCAAAAAGGTGCTTGTATGCACTTAGAGATTTCTAAAAATATTGAAATTGAGTCTTTGTGGATTCTAGACACTACATGAGTTAATATGGTCAGAAGGGCCTATGAGAAGGAGAATCTAGTTAAGAGACAACAATATGAGGCTTAAACTTTTGAATGTTCTTGTTTTTCATTGAATTTATGATTAAATTCTCTATTTGTTTTGGAATTGAATTAAGTATGTTCTCTTCCTATTTCCTTGAACATTCATGCTGATTAGATGATATTGTGTTATTATTTTGTTGATATAACTGCTTTTGATTGAATGGGAGTTTCTAGAATGCGTCTATAAATCCAAAGGGGAATGTGTTCAAGGAAGACTATAGTTAAAAGGGTGATGAGCTAACTAGCATGATTGGGATAAGAGTCAATATAATTGTCTCCTGAACATGAAACTAGTGAACTTATTATCTAACTATCCTTTGTCTAACTTGAACAAATATGATTTGTATACCATAATCGTCTAAGTGATCAATTATGATCAAGTCTATTTGATCAAGCTTATGAAGACAAGCTCGATAGAGATATCTGTGGAGTTAAAAACTTTCAAATCTCTTTCATTCAAGAAGAATGAGATGTCAGGGACATCAGTCTTCAGCATTTAAAGGTTGAAGCAACCAAAGGATACAAAAGGTTTATGCTATCAAGTATAGAAAGAACAACATTGCTTTAACTTATATTAGTATGAGCAATGTAACCTTATCCAAGCCGTGTAGATAGTGTTGGAAGATAGTGAAATAGGTGGTCTTCTTCCAAAAGTTAAAACTAAGTTAAGTTTTGACATAGTATACTAAATCCTAACATGTTTAGGCAACACTTGAGGCAGATGTCAAACTAGGAAGTTGAGATGAACTAAATGCCAAGTTCTTTCTAACAAACAATAAGTGTATGTTGTGATAAGACATCTCCCAGTGAGTGGGAGTGAGCTACGTCTTTCAGTGAGTGGGCGTGTACGAAAGTAAAGATTGCCTCAGATATGCATATTGTAACCTCAGCAATGTGATTCGCCACATTGAACTTGAGTGTGAAAGACTGAAGGATTCAAGATCCATCAGTCAGACGAACTTAGCTAAAGAGTGGGAGGATTCATCCTCCATGCCTAAGGGCAAGAAACCTATAAGGTAAACTTGATTAGAAGAGGTCAATGGTTTCTGCAAAGATGAAATGCTACATTGATAAACCTTTAAGGGTTGTAAAAGTAGCAATCCACATGATTTGTGGATGTTTCACAAAAGCATATGGCTTCATGTCAAATGCAAAGCAATAAAGGGATAGAATCAAGGGATTTGAACTTGCACGTTAACTCTGCATAGATAAACCACCCTGATTCACTCCATGCAATTGCAACTGACAAAATCACATCTTTGCTATCTCTTTAGTTAAGGATCAATGGGACTATGATTCTTAAATCCTTTTTTGGATTTTAATGTTTCTCTTCTAGGGATAAAAGATTCCATTTCTTGCCACATGTACACCTTGATCAAAGGGAATGATCAAACTAGCAAAAGAGTATTTGCTAAACAACGTGTGCTAAAAGGTTAATACCCTTATTAATAAGTTGAAAACTTATTCTACCTGGCAAGAAAGATAAAGAAACATTTTTGAGAAAATCCACTACAATTGGCAAAAAATGACATTAGTGAACCAGTGAACGTGAGGGCAAGACACAAAGCTTGCTATGAAATGGGTTATGAGAATAACCATGGATTAAGTTGTCAAGACAACAACTTTCCTTTTGAAAGGATACTCCAATACAAGACCTAAGCAAATGGTGATGGAGTAAGAAAATATACAAAGTATTTTTTCCAGTTATCCATGGAAATAGAACGCAGGGCATGTCCTGCCATCATTCAAAGTGCCATATGGCTAAAGTAATTCCTATGAGAGATTGGGAATGAATGGTGGATAGAAGGATCCAAGCGATAACATCTTATGATGAGGATCCTAAGTATCACAACAAGGTGAGACATACATTTTAATATATCTCTATAAGAGATATGCTTTCAAAGAAGGAAAGCGACAGTTCAATGACCTTCTACTGACAGAATGTTGGTAGATCCCCTTAATGAGCCCATAGCTTGATTTTAATTGAGTTAGTGAAAATCTTGGGGCGTGAATAAAATGAAAGGTCGTGAACTTCTTTTATATGAAGATAAAAAAAATAGTATGTATGTTATAAGTAAATACATATAAGGTATACCGGTTTGTATGTCGTACAAGTCAAAAAAAGTTGGTTCACTCACACGAACAACCATCTTCCCATGTTTTGCGGGGGCATGGGAGGATAAGACGAGCAAATGATCACCATGAGATGCTTAAGAAGAATCTTTGCGTTTGAGTCTCCTCGGTTAGACTGAGATGAGATCTACATGTGTGCATATACACAGAAAATGGATCGAAGCATGAATATAGACATGTAGCCAGGCAAAGAACTCTTTTTCATAAATGAGATTGTAAAAGAGATATTGTGAAAAAGAAAGTTCTAGGTTTGAATGTTGAGTACATTTTGGAACTAATGTCTGTACGATGAAAGATAAAAAAATCGACGTACACCTTACCGTAGCATGCAATTCATACTGCATGTGCTTAAGAGTTAAACTACAACACGGGATGTAGGTGAAAGATCCCTAGTTCACTACAGTGTGAGTCCCAGGAAGGAAAAATCCTTCCGCGATGCCCTTAAGACTTAGACGGCATCATGAAAGCTTGGTTTGGTGATAGCTACTTTAGCTGAAGCTCCATGATCACACTCGATTCGGTCAGACGAGTGAAAACTAGGAAAGCAACCAAGCCAAGATGGACTAATGTTTAGTCAAAAAGGAAGATTTACTCCTAGATACATAAGATGTGCTAGTATCTGTGGTCGACCCCTTACTAGCTCTATATGCAGCTAGTAAGTGCGGATACTATGTGCGTGGAAGGCAATCTGAGTTAATTAACATATTAACTCGAGAGGGATTAGATATGCCATGAGTAATATGTATGAGAGAATCTGGGGCATATGAGGCAATGAACATATAGCTTACGGTTATATATAAAGGGTGTCCTTAGATGCTAATCTGATATGAGGGATTTCTAGTATCACAAGCACCAAATCTCACTACAAAAAAAACGTGATTTAGTAGCGGTTAAAAATGGATATTAGTAGCGGTTCTAACCACTACAAACAAGGTTAGTAGCGGTTACTCAAACCGCTACTAAATCGTACGTTGCAATCAGTTTTGTAGTGGTTATATAAAACCGCTACTCAATCAAAAATAACCGCTACATCCTTTGTAGCGGTTCAACTTAACCGCTACAACACCCACATGGACGAAATTTTTTTCAGAGATATTTGTAGCGGTTATATAACCGCTACAAATATAAAAAATTGAAATTTTGAGAGCTAAAAAAAAAGAATTTTTTTATTTTGTAGCGGTTAACAAACCGCTACAAATATAAAAAATTGAAAATTTGTTGGCAAAAAAAAATGACATTTTTTATTTTGTAGCGGTTAACAAACCGCTACTAATTTTGAATTTCATGAAATTAGTAGCGGTTTTGAAAACCGCTACTAATTTTGAAAACCGCTACTAATTTCATGAAATTCAAAATTGGCGCCAAAAAATTTAAATTGAGTTGTAAAAAGGCGCGTTATTTAGTAGCGGTTTAATAACCGCTACAAATATTTAAAAAATTTTAAAAAAATATACAATTATTTTTTTCTGTTTTTTCAATATTAAATTAAATAGTTTATTTTGTTATTATTTTATCTATTTCAATTAGCTTATTATTCAATAGTTTAACTTATTAATAAATAAAAAGGAAAAATGTAATTGAATTGGATTAGTATAAAATTTATATTAATAATATTATTAAGGATAAGTAGGTAATAAGGAATTATTATGTTATCTAATATAATGTAATTGTGTATGAAAAACAGATGAAAATGAGATACAGTTATGATATATCTAGAAAAAAATGGTTAGAATAAATTTTATAGAAAGGAAAGAAGTATTCTAAAAAAAATTAAAAATCTTGTTACCATATTTGATCATATTATTCAGCTCCTCTACTCATACGAAAGAAGTTGTAAATGAGAAAAAATGAATGAAAGGTAAGGTGAAAAGAAATTGGGGATTGTTTGAAATGAGTTGTGGTAAGGGTATTTATAGGGATCCACGTACTATTTGTAGCGGTTAATGTAGCGGTTATTAGTTAGTAGCGGTTATTTATATTTTTGTAGCGATTTAATATTCATAGTGTTATTTGTAGCGGTTAATGTATCCATTTTGTAGCGGTTATTCATTTAGTAGCGGTTAATTTTTTATTTGTAGCGGTTTAATAACCGCTACAAATATTATTTTAATTTTTTAAAAAAATTTTTTTTTACATTTTATTTTAAAAATTTTTTTTCATTTTTTGTAAAGACAAAAGCATAATTTGAATTTGATCACTCATCGTCGCCATCTCTACAGAAATTTTGTAGAAAAATTATTGTTATTAATGTATTATTAAATTTTAAAAATTTAATTCAAATGACGTGGACTTAAAAAAATTCACCGCAGTAGAGGCAAATTGTCATCGCCTTCAGGGAAGTAGTTTTCAAAATCAGCTGGTTGAAATGGCTCACTCTCGTAGGCGATGTTATCGCCTTCACCCATGTCGTAAAGGTCTCTTGGCTTTAAATGAACGACCATGTGCCAATCCCTATGCCTCTCGTCCTCGACATAATAAACCTGATGTGCCTCTGAAGCTAGAATATACGGCTCATCATCTTGAGAAATACCAGTATGAATCGATCGTGAGAAATTACCTCTGCGCTGCCCCCTCCCTCTGCCCCTTGCCTGGCTGCTGCCACCCCGTAAAATCGGTTTGAGGACCTCAGGGGCCTTCCCCTTATCCTGTCCTGAAGCCATATCAACTGTAAAAATTAAAAAAAAAATAGTCACATTATTATGCAAAAATATAATAAAAATATAAATATAAATAAAATACGTGTTATATACGTACCTCAAGTGCAAATACTGAGAAATACTGAGCAAAAACTCCTATATAGACGTCTGAACGCTCAAATCTTGAAGAAATCACTCAGAGAAACCTTAGGAAACAAAATGAGCAAAAGGAGAAATGAGGGAGGCGGTAGCTTAAATAGGCCAGATTTTAGTAGCGGTTATTCAAATAACCGCTACTGTAACTGCTACAAATAATTAAATTTGTAGCGGTTCCACAATAACCGCTACAAAAGATAACAACGTTTGAAATTCTGTAGCGGTTATTGCCCAGAACCGCTACAAATGTCGAAACTGTTGAAATTCTGTAGCGGTTATAGGGGCATAACCGCTACAAACTTCTGACCTTTGGTATTTTGTAGCGGTTCTGTTGCTGTAACCGCTACAAATAACCGCTACACTGTTGGCGCGCCAACTGGCGGAAATATTGTAGCGGTTTCTGTGCATTAACTGCTACAAAATCACCGCTATAAGTTTTGGCGGGAATTTCGCGCCAAATTTCTAGCGGTTTTGTGTACCCAACCGCTACAAATAAACCTTGCCGCTATAAATTTGTAGCAGTTTAGGTGAAAACCGCTACAAATACTATAATTTGTAGCGGTTTAATATAACCGCTACAAAACACCCTTTTTTTTTGTAGTGTCTTAAAGACATTTTTGCCCACGCAGTCACGGCAGACGCCAAGTATGAAACAAAAAAGAGTAACGCACGCATGATGGGAGGCCCATCATGTGCGAGTGGGAGATGTTGGACTTCGGGTCCAAGTCCGCCTTTGATGGGCCGGACTATTTGATTAAGATATAAGTAGCCTAATCAAATAAGAATAAAATCAACATTAATTGCAGATTGGGGAATAATTCAGCAATAATTATGGATTTATTAAATGAGGAACAAATCACCATAATTAGGGAATTAATTGAGAATCAATTAATTGTTGTCTTGGAGGGCAAGAAGGAGTGCACATGTTTCCTAGTGGCCTCCATAAACCACTTTAAATAGGGTGTGCCTCCTCAATTGTAATTCACCCCACCATTAAGTTTTCTGGCAATTCTCTTCTCTCCTACCATCTTTCTGGTTCTGGTGATCTGCTGTGTAAATCACAATTAGGCTCTAGTAGTCTAATAATTGTGTGAGCACAAGTATGGAGTATTGGAGCTTTGACCCAGATCCGAACATGGATTCACCCCGATACACCAAATCTCCTTTTAGTTATATTTTTTCTTACAGCACCTTTAAAAACTTATAATTGTACCTGAACCCTACTCTCTCCCCGCGCGCGCATTTTTAAACACTAGTTCAAGTAAACACAGCAGATTTTATTCCATGGCATGTCTTCTGGCCAAGTGAATCATTTGGATTTATCGAAGTTATGCCGGATTTCTTTATTGTGCTCTTATGAGTATTCTCCCATTATTGTGCTTTGCCACTATATACAAAAAAGAATCTATACATTTTGCTTTATAATGGTGATTTAAATTTTAAACAAACTATTTCCAACAAACATGCGCTTGAACAATGTCTTCTCATCACTTCCAAGTGAACCATCTACCGCAAATGTATTCCAATGGTGCTATGAAGACAAAACGAAAGAGAGCATATTCAACAAAATGGAAAAGGAATTGAAAATGGAGGAGAAAAACGATTATCTAGTACCAACAACACTATGTTCAACAATCGATGATGACAGGATAATGCGATTGTATAAACATTCCTTACGAAAGTTCGAAGATGAGATCAAATTCAAAAAAGTGGAAAAGGAACCAACAATGGAAGAGAAAAAAGATTATCTAGCACCAACACCATCATGTTCAGTACCGGAACGCGACTGTATATAACCCTTATCAGGATTTGAAGATGGACAGAAATAGAGCAAACTCAAGAATTTTGCAACATATGAAGACCATGCAAGATTCTTTCTCACTCTCCCTTTTCTAACTTCAAATATCTAAATATAATATTTATTGTTTATAGATTCAATACACAAAGTATGTGTATCATTTTTGAATATAAATCATGTATGAAATTTCAGTGGTAAATTCAATGGAGAAATTAACATTTTTAAAATTCCAAAAATATAGGGGTCAAATTTGGACACACTCAAGCGTTGACTCAAATTTTGGCTTGCAAAGAAAAAATATAGTTGATCCAAATAATATATAAAGGTAAAATATAAAGTAAAATACTATAAGCTCCCTTATATATAACTTTAATTACACTGACCTCCATTCTATTTTAAAAATATACATATAAGTCTAAATAATTAACACAATTAAAAATATTCTAAAAAATATATTTTTTATAATTTTATTATAATAACTATATTTACTAATTTACCTTCATCATAATAAATCTATAATTTTGGCTAAAAAATGATAAATCCATAATTTTGGATAAAATTGTTATGAATAACATAAGATTTTTTTTTTCTAATTTTTTTTTTAATTTTTCAGATATATTTGTTCAATTTTTTTTAATTATATTGGGACAAAAATTTAAATAATTTAGGTGAAAAAAGATATAAAAAATTTGATTAATTATTTTAATAAATGTATACAAACTAAACATGTTTGCAGAAAAAAATGTGTTTAAAATTATACATTATAAAGTTAAATAGTTTACCCAATCTCTCAAACTGAATAAATTTACACAATATGATAAAATAAAATATATTTATAATATATTTTAGCCATTTAAAATAAATATAAATAAAAAATTTTAATAAACATGAAGAAAAAATATGAACTTTTATAATATAATTAAAATTAATAAATTTTGAATATTAAAATTTTAAAAGTATATCTATTATTAGTTTTTGGGAGTATATAATTTTCTTGATAAATATAAATGTTTAAATTCTTCTTAAGTAAATAGGGGTATTTTAGTTAAAATAGAAGTTTAAGAGTGAAACTTAATAATTAATTATCGGCATGATGGACATAAATAAAATCTCAAATATATAAGAGAAATTTGTATGATTAGCAATATTATATGTTACCTCAATCTAAATCTTCTTTACGTGGTTGATAAATATTTTGAGACAAAATTAATATCTATAAAAAAAGAGCTTCATACATCCGAGATCAAATTGAAATCTAGATTCAAATCCATACAAATAAAAAGTGAAGTAATAAATGCACAATTGGTTTTCTTTTATTTTTTGTTTTCGCTAGGGACTTGCATCCTTCTATTAGAAGTAATCTTATTCGAGGCACGGTTAGGTATTAAAAATGTCCATCTCTTTCAATAAAGATTCGAATTTTGGTTTGCCATGTTGTGGGTAACCAACCCCTTCCATTAGACCCAACCTCTTGGTTTCATAATTAGTTTTCAAAATTTAGCAAACAATCAATAATCAATATTTGTTTTAGTAATAACAAAAAAGAAAGAGAGATTTACATTAATGAGTGTGTTTGGAAGAGCGATGAGAAAAATATAGTTTCTCAATTTAGTGTTTGGTAATTTTATTTTTGGTAAAAGCTCGATTTTGTAATGTGATTTATGTTTGGAACAACGATTGTATAAATGACTTTTATAAAAATAAAACTTGTTTGGATTGACTTAAACACAAGTACTTTTGTGATAATAGTAAGAGAGAGTGGGTGGAAAAATATTTTAAAGGGTTAAAAACACCAAAAAATATTTTAAAATAATTTTTGGAACTGAAAAAGTACATTAAGGATAAAATTGTAATCAGTCTGATAACACACTGGCTACAGTTGAAAAAATATTTTAAGGGTTACAAGCACCAAAAAATAGTTGAAATTAATTTTGGTAGCCAAAAAAGTACATTAAGGGTAAAATTGCAATCAGTCTGATATCACACTGGATACAACTGAAAAAATATTTTAATCATTCTCACTCTCCCCAAAAGCTAAATCACCAAAAGCTCCAAAGTTGAGCTTATGCCAAAATTGCAATCACTGTGTGTTTGGGAACCCCTTTTAAGCCCAATTGAAGACTATAAGCTCAATTGTCAATTGAGAACTCAAATTTGAGTGATTGGAGAGGTCAATTGACAATTGAGCTTTTGCCAAAACCCAATTGGTAAAAGCTCAATTGGGAGAAGCTAGAAAATGAAGTTTTTGTTAAAAGCTAATGACATTTTATGCTAGATTGGGTTGTCTGGAAATTAGTTATATGATATTGAATTTTCCCATAAAATATTTTTTAAATAGTATGTAGTATCAAAAAATATTTTTTGAGTGTTTTTAACCCCTTAAAATATTTTTCTAGTTATACCCACTACCTAGTGTGTTATCAGACTGATTGCAATTTTACCCACTTTCTAGTTGTACCCACTCAATTGCTCACTTTGATTCCCAAACACTCACAATTTTTTTTTTTAAATTGCCCATTAAGTGTTTGATGAAGAATCAAGTGTTTGGGGGACTCAAAAACCAACCCTCTAGAGTCGGGAATACGGGCCGGCCCGGCCTTTCACGGGCTCAGGCCTAAACGGGCCGGCCCGTTTAGGCCCATTTGCTAAAAAGTACAATATTTTTTAGGCCCTCGGCCCTACAGGGCTGACCCTTCACGGGCTCGGGCCTAAACGGGCTTAAACTTATTTTAATTCAAAAAAAAAATTCTTTTTCAAGTTTTACAATTTATTTATTATTTTACTTTAAATTAAGATACATTATTTTTAAAACTCATAAATTTAGTTAAAATAATCATCTAATGTGTAAATTAGCCTATTTTTTAAAGTTTAAATTAATAAATCATTGTAGAAAATAAAATAAATTAAACCATTTAATAAGTGTTTGCCTTTTATTAATACTCTATTAGGTACTTAGATGTCTCTTATATTGATAATTTGATATAATAATATTATATTTATTAATTTTTTTTTAAAAAAAATTAAACGGGCCTAAAAGGGCCGACCCTCAGGGCTGCAGGGCCGGCCCTTTTAGGCCCGCTTCTCTTTTTAGCCTCTAAATCATAAACCCGATCCTTTAAGAGCTCAGGCCTAAACACCCCCCCCCCCCCCCCCCCCCCCCCCCCCCCCCCAAAACACACTAGCAAGCAAACGCGCTTGTTTTTGTTTTCGGCAAAGTTCAGGAGGGCCCAAGGTCAAGACTAAATGAAAGATCCGTTTCCCCAAACACAGGTTTTAAGGCACCCGATTTCTCTTTAGCCATTGCCGTTCCCCAGCTCCTCTGCCTCCCCCCCCCCCCCCCCCCCCCCAAAACACACTAGCAAGCAAACGCGCTTGTTTTTGTTTTCGGCAAAGTTCAGGAGGGCCCAAGGTCACCCGATTTCTCCCCCCCAAAACACACTAGCAAGCAAACGCGCTTGTTTTTGTTTTCGGCAAAGTTCAGGAGGGCCCAAGGTCAAGACTAAATGAAAGATCCGTTTCCCCAAACACAGGTTTTAAGGCACCCGATTTCTCTTTAGCCATTGCCGTTCCCCAGCTCCTCTGCCTCCCCCCCCCCCCCCCAAAACACACTAGCAAGCAAACGCGCTTGTTTTTGTTTTCGGCAAAGTTCAGGAGGGCCCAAGGTCACCCGATTTCTCTTTAGCCATTGCCGTTCCCCACCTCCTCTGCGTCTGCCTCAAGCCCCTTGCACACATCGCACGCTTCTGCTTCCTCCACCGACCAAAGACCGAACTTTGCGGATATTCTCGGGGTCGGGTCTTGTTTATTCGCTCCATTTAAAATTAGGAAGATTTAAAACCTTTTCTTTTGTTTTATAAATGGCATAATGATATGTATGACTGGTTGGGTTACTTATTTTTACTGTTTTCCGGCTTTGTTTCTAACAGGAACTATGCATGTGTATGAGTTTTAACAAGTTAGTTAACAATAATGTTCTGTTATGATTCTTGAGTCTGTTTTGATTTTTTCTTTCTTGCATGAACTGAGTGAACAGATGATGCATCAATGCTTTGGGGAATTAAGTTTTACAATTATGTTCTGAACCAAGCTACCTCTTCTGGTAAATGTAAGTCAGAGCTACTTATTGGAAGGGATACATCAAACTTGACGTTGGAGAAGGGTTGGGCTTTTCCTCAGAGGATCTATTTCAGTGGTGACAGTTGTGGTGCAACCACCAGATGCATACACTTTGACGTTGTTGGCTAATGCCAGTTTCCGACAAGAAGTTTCCCTGCTCATCTTGATGATGTTTTGCTTGGTAGCCTTGGTCTTTTATACATTTGCTTGAAGTTCCTGTCTGAGTTACATTTGCTTGAAGTTTCCACGAGTGTGTTAATTGATCCATTACAAAGTTAGTGTCACAGACCATTTAATTAAAGTCCAAACAAAAGATTTGAAAAATCCCATTTTTGTGCAAACAGACAGGGGTTGCATTGTGTTGTCTTAAAGAGAAACATTTCATTCAGGCCCAATACTCATTTTATTAGCACATGAGGCCTACAATGTTACAATCTTTTCATTTTCATATTACTGGTTGGGTTACTTATCAGATCATACGTATTGTTTAGGGAGGTCGGTTAGTGTTTTTGTGTACTATGCTTAATGTAAATTGAGCGCTAGGCTTAATGAACACGAAGTAGTTAGCAAGG
The DNA here is from genome assembly GCA_963210345.1 of Inga oerstediana. NCBI lineage: Eukaryota > Viridiplantae > Streptophyta > Magnoliopsida > Fabales > Fabaceae > Inga > Inga oerstediana. The sequence continues at coordinate 59,966,547 of OY723401.1, read as the reverse complement.
TTCATTTTGTTGTTTTTCTATTGGCCAGTTATCTTACGTAAGTTCCAGGTGCGCTCCGGTAGCCAAGGCTGTTTCTCAGGTTGGAATGTAGATGTTATTCTGTGTGGATATTCTCGGGTTCTTGTCTTGTTTATTTGCTCCATTTAAAATTTTGAAGATTTAAAACTTTCTCAGTTGTTTTATAAATGGCATAATGGTATGTAGAATTGGTTGAGTTGCTTATTGTTAATGGTTTCACCATCAGGGAGATTCACTTGGACCATTTACAGTTTTTCCCGGCTTACAAGAAAACTCTACTCTGACATTTTCTCTGTCGATGGTTACAAGTGGTTTGTTGATTTTTGCCAATATTATTTTTGGGTGAATTAATATCTTCAATATTGTTTTTTTCTGGTGAATTGCTATCTGCCAACATTTTTTAGTTGTTAATATGGCTACTAGTGTGTATGAATGCTAAATTATGCTAGTCTTGACTGTTGGTTTTGACTGCCATTAAATTGCAATGAACAGGAAGATACTTATCTTCCCAAAAGGGAGCATTGTCGATCATTTGTCAATGTATCTGGATGTTGCGGATTCATCAACATTGTCATATGGACGGAGTAGACATGCCAATTTCAACTTGACCATTGTGAGTCAAATTCATAACAAGTTCTTAATTCGAAAAGGTACTCTCTATGTGCCAAGTGTTCTTCAACAGTTTTTCCTTTTACCATGTTTAATTAGAAACAGAGTTATTTTACTTCTCTGGGTGGGGTGGTTTTATGGAAAAGGGAGGGCATTGCAGCATTTTTCTTTATATACTCTGCAATATATTGAATTGAAATGGAGCTGATGAATGCAAGTTTTATACTTTTGGTCTTGTATACCTTCTTGTTTGGTCCAGGTTGAGGGAAGGAAATGTTATATTTGATTTCATTTCTCAAGTGAACCGTGTCATACAATAATACATTAATGATCCCAAATGCTCCTAAGAACTGCTTAAGATTTTTATGTACTTTGATGTAGCTCAGTTAATTCATTAAAAGGAGCTTCCTTTGGTGAACACGTATTACTTCTTTCTTTATAATAAAATATTTGTAATTTGATTGTCTCATTTTTTCCCCTAAAGTTGATTGCCGACTTCAGATACTTTTTCATTTGTTTGTTGAACCTAGGGCACTCCATGGTTATTGTATGTAGAAAATTTTCCAAAATCTTAAAGCAAAAGATATGCTTGTATGTAATAATGTTTTCTATCATAATAATCTCTTATGAAGTTCTCAATTTCTGGTAATTTCATTTGTGAGGGAAACTGTCTCTTGATTGATTTTGTGGGACGAATTTGCTACAGTCACAGACAAACCATTTTCCCCAGCAGAAACATGGAGAGGCACAAAAGCGTCTTAATTGGGGAAAATGTACCTAAAAGAGATAAGATGAATTTTCTTTTGACAACAGTAAGTACAAATCTGTACGATAAACAAATACTAGCTCCAGTCCTAAATGGAAAACCTAGTTAACCTTTTTTGAAAAAATTGAGGAAGTTAAATAAGTTATTTAATCATATATCAGTTTATATATGATTAAATTATATATCAATTTATAAGTAAATCAAATTAGTTTTGATAAAAAACGATAAATATAAATAAGTTAACTTCTCAATCTCTCCAAAAAAATCAAATGGATTTTATATTTAGGACCGGAGGTAACACTGGATATACTCAGCCAAACGATGTGTTGCTCTGGTTGAAAAGGGAAAAAATTGATAGAGAGAAGAATATTGGCATATATAAGGCGAGTTATACTCTGGAAAAGGGTGGTATTGCAGATATTATAAAATGGATGGTAGCATTTCTATTGCTTGTGATCCGGCTAAAGAGCAGGCAGCTACTTTATGTGACTAACATTAAATATACTCCCTTTGGTTCTGAATATAACACGTATTTGAAGAGTTAATATTGATCCTAAATATAAGATATAACTTTCTTATTTGTCAGTTTTTTCTTAATTTACTTCCTATTGATACTCCCTTAATAATAATGAAGGAGGAGTGGGAATTAAGGAAGATGACTAGAGTGTTTTAGAAAATACATGTCATATTAACTAATTCAACTAACTTCTTTAATCTAATCAAATTAGATAAATATGATTTATATTAAAGGCGGAGGGAGGATCTTATTATTTAATATGTATTGCAAGCTGTAAGTAAGATATTTGGAGCATTTACTGCTAATTTTTAGTTTATAGGAAGGAAAACTGATTGTAACATCAGTTCACTTTCATCTTGTAATTGCATTGTAACAATTTTTGTTCACAAAGCTAATTGATTCGAGCTTTAGATATGGATCACAGAGCTCAAGAAGCACATGAATTCTGGGAAAAGAAATTTGGCTGTGATCTGCATTCAGTTCCTTGGCGACTATGCGATCTCATGATAACAGTATATTACGGGAACAACATGCTGGAGGATCTTGTACGGGTAAGTCTTTTGGATGAAATTGCTCATGTTTTTGAGAAATAACATCATGTTTTAATTTGTGGATTCTCCTGTATCGATGATAACTTCATCCTTCTCTACATCGTGTCTTAGTAATGGAGAAAAGATACAATGTTATGATGCAGTGGTTTCAATTCTTCTCTAATTAAAAGTGGTTATGATATTATTGATCATTTGAAACTACATTAGTACCATATGCATTTACTTGCTGCTGCAATGTCTGGGAGTTTGTTGGCCATGAACTCTGTTGATTGCTTGCTAGGACAAGTAGCAAGTGATCTTCATCTTCTAAAGACATGGGCATGTTTGATTCTGTTTTTTAAAAACAGTTTTTTTTAAATAAATAAATAAAACTTGTTTATAAAATTTTTTTCAATAAGTTGTTTTTAAAAAAGAAAAAAAAAGAAAACTTGTTTTTAAAGATTAAAAAAATCAAAATAGGTTTTAGGTGTTTTCTTGTTTTGGTTTTCCTATTTCTTATTTTTTGAGACTATTATCTGTCCATTATTGATATCACACCATCGTGCCGACCACCACTATGTCACCATCACCACTATTTTATAAAAATGTTTTGAAGACAAAAAAGAAAAATTGAAACAAACAAGCCCTTATGTTCATGAGAAGTTGAATTCCATTTGATGAGAGTTTTAAGTTATTTGGAAAAGAAATGTTTTAGGGCCCCTCAAACTAATCCATGAATAGAAAAAGCCTCCACGTGGAATTCATTTCCTAAACAGGCACTTTTGTTAATTCACGGGTTTTTTTTCTTTTTCTTGTGGTGAATAATGTATGGCTCTTATTTGTGCTTATTTGGACAACATAAACATTACACTAAAACCTAGGTTTTCTATTGTGACCTTTGTTTAAAAAAAGTTTTTCAAGGGACTGGAAACTTCTGATCGTAATCCTAAGGACAAACCTATCATTCAGAAGGTAACAAATGCGTATGAGATGTTGGGCCTTGTACAAGAAAAAGACAAGGTCCTAGAAAAAGACAAGGTTGTCTCAATTCTTGTCTTTTTTGGTGTGTACCAAGGGCATTCCCAGCTGAAAACCAAGGATTTATCCCTTTCGAGTGTAGAGAATCTCATAATTATTTTATATCCGTATTTTCATAAATAAAGAGGGAGTTTATTATTAAAAGGTGAATCATTTTTTATCCTTTAAGTTCACCACCACTTTGGTTTTGGTCCCTCTAGTCCAGGGGTAAAATAATCCAGGTTTTTATTGAGTTACAAGAATCATTGTTTTAAACGAAGCTAAAGTATACCTTTGGTCCTTTAAATTTATATGAGGTATACTTTTTGTCCTTTAATTTTATAAAGTATACTTTTGGTCCCATAATTCTAACACCGTTAATGTTGCTAACAAAAAACGCTAACACAATAAACTCAAATGATAACTGAGTAGCTAACAAAACATATTTAAGTTTTAATTTTTTTAATAATAAAAATTATTGAATTTTAAATTTTTAATTTTTAAATTTTATTTCTATTAGTTTAATATTAAAAATTAAAACATAAATATGCTTTGTTAACTGCTCAGTCATCACTTGAGTTTGCTGCATCAACATTTTCTATTAATAATACTAACGGTGTTAGAATTATAGAACCAAAAATATATTTTGACCTTTAAACGAAATGAAACTTGAAGAACCAAAATCTGTGATTTGAAACTTGAGGGGTTAAAACCAAAATGATGAGAGACCAGATATTATATTAACCCTTATTAAAAATATCCTAAATTAAAGAAGTCAAATAGGCTGTTTCTGCTGATAATTGATGTTATGATAAGTCACTATCTTTTTTTTTCTTCCTTGTTTGCTTTGTTGAGATTGATCTGATTCCCATTTTTACTAGTGTCTCAAGAAAGATAATGAAGGGGCTGTACCTTGGAGTGAAATGTCATGATTTTAAGGGTGGAATGTTTTAAGCATTAAAATAAATACTACGGATGTTGCTGGGGAAAAAAACAATGAATACTATTTTTTTTTTTTTTATGTAATGTGCAACTCAGTTTATGTCCAACTTCATTTCTATTTGATTCTGATGGTTGATTCATATATTGTTATTTAACGTAAATACAACATATAAAATAGATGTGGAATGTATGACTTTCCATGCTTGTTTCGAGCAAAATGGACGTGAAAGGATTTTTTATGCTTATTTTTTGAATTAACAGGCATTGGAGGTTTTTTCTTTTAACATATGCTCTATAAAAATAAATGAAAAGTTTCACTTTCCACATTTGGGTTTGAATGAAGGGTAAGGAGCAAATTTATTAATGAAGTTTTGTCTGAGGAGTGTCTAGTACAAATATCTTTTAGAAGGGGAAAAAATACTAATGAACAATTAAAAAGGGGCATCCAGCATAAAAACCGTTAAATCTATACTAACGGCGTTAAATTATAAGAGAAGAAAACCCTAACAACGTTAGTATAGATTTAACGGTTTTTGCGCTGGATGCCCCTTTTTAATTGTTCATTGGTATTTTTGCCCCTTCTAAAACATATTTATGTTAGACGCTTTTCGAACAAAACCTCATTGATAAATTTGCTCATTAACCCTTAAATGAATAGGTGTGGAAAGTTTTTTTTTTTTTTAAGGTCTCTTTCCCCTATTATTTTTCTCCAAGCTCAATTGTTGATCTGCAGGAGGTAGCCTATAGTGAAACACATTCTTAAGACCTGTTTGGGTTCACGTTTAAAAAGCTCATTCCGTAAGCTGAGACAAAACTCATCTCACATATTTATCTCGTAAACCGTAAATCATATTGGAAAAACAACTTCTACCACTAATCCAAACAGGCACTTAGAAGTTTTCAAATCTATGTTGCCTACGAACCTCCCAATCTCTAGGTATTTAGCATGTTTAGATTGTCTTGCTACTTTTATCATTAATTGTTACCTTTCTTCTTTAAATTAGTGGAGTATATCAATTAATTTATAATTCGGTCTTTTATTGTTGAATTATCCTGCTGCGAACTTCTATTATTTTATAAAGAGTTAAGATTTGCACCCACCAATTTATACTAAAAATGCACTCAACATCATAAAATTTTTTTAGGTATAAAAATACCCATAAACATTCAAAATTAGAATAAAGATGGCACGTCCGTCAAAAGGGGCTAACGTCCGTAACTTTTTATAGTGGGGTTGCGCTATTTTTCTAAAAGTACCAAAATGATATCATCTCAAGCAATGTTTTGAAAACAGGACCGGACTGGACCAAACTAGTCGGTTCAGGTCGAAAACTTGTCAACCAATGGTCCAACCGGTATGGTAATTAACCTCGATTCAACCGATTTTTGCGTGATTTGACCAGTTTTTTTTATATTTTATTCAAAATTTCATATAAATAACCCTAAAATTTTCACTTCCTCATCGGTTTAGCTCTGATTTGATTCTGATCTAACTCATTGACCCTTAACCCAGTACCCCGGCCGTTTTAGTAACCGATTTGAGTTCCAAAACCTTGGTCTCAAGATTAATAAAGTGCAAAAATACTTGTAAATGTGTCTAACACCATCTACTTTTCAAAGATGCAAAAATACCCTTAAATATTTTAAATGAACATGGAAGTACCAAAATACCCCCAATTATTAAAAAAAAAACTTATCTAGTTATTCAGATTATATGCTATTGTTATTTGCATAATGTGGAATTTTATTCATGAGTTAAGGGGCAATTTTGTTCTGAAAGTTTTTACCAAGGGGCAATTTTGCCCCAAAAGCTTTTGGGAGGAAAATTTGCCTCGAAAGTGTCAACAATGGAGCAACTTTTCCCTGAACATTAGTTAACCAAATATGTTGAGCTGGCAATCAATTGTCATCCACGTTATGTTTGTTAAGATGCAAATTTGCCTCAAAATTCCATGTGTCATCATATTTTTTTTTTTCAAAGTTAGATTCAAAACTTCCGAGGTAAATTTGCATCTTAACAAAAATGACGTGGATGCCACGTGAACTGTCAGCTCAACATATTTGATTATCTAATGGTTAGAATTAACTGAATTAATAGCCAAGGCAAAATTGCCCCCCAAAAAAACTTTCAAGACAAAATTGCCCCTTGGTGAAAACGTCTAGAGCAAAATTGTTCCTTACCCTTTATTCATCAACTTTAAATTAACAAGTAAAATACTATTATCTACTCATATACTCCTATTTATAAGTCATTTATAACATGTTTTATCATAACTAAAAAAACTCTTAAACTGCATTAATTATATCTTTAAATTTAATAACTTTCTAATTTTACCTTAATTAATAGATAATCAACCCCAATTAATTGGATATGATAATGTATAGTATGCCAATTGGAGTACATGCTATCAAATTTTCTATTTCAATTTTTTCTAAATTTTTATAAGAAATTAACAAACATTAACTCATTTAAATTTTCTATTTCATTTTTTCTCAACTTTTTTAGAATTAAATTTTAGGTATAAAGTATAAAACCATCAAAAAAATTATGGAGGAACATATTAATGTTTATAAAAAAAAATTTAAGTGGCTGGGATATAAAATTGAATTAAATTAAAAATGAATCAAATCATTAAACTAAGCTAGATTCAAAATCATTTGATTAAACAAAAGAGAAACAAAGTATTAAATGCAAACTCCAAACTTGACTAGCGTACTTAGCAAACACATGAAAAATAATTTTCATAAAATATATTCACCATATGTATGTGTATGTGTGTATGCTGTTTGTTTAAGGATTAAGGTGCAAAAAATATCATGTATGTGCGTGCGTGCACGCATGCATCTAACACTAAATACCTTTTTTAGGGGCAACAATGACTATGAACTTCTAAACTAGATGCAAAAATACACATTGTGTAATACCCCAAATTTCGGGATTGGAGGCTAGTGAATAAGCCTGAAATATGTGGACTGCCAAGCCCCGGTTTAGCAGGAGCCCCAAATTTATTCGCTAATATCTCTTATATCTTTAGGGTATTAAAGAAAGTGAAATGGTGAATTTTGGAGAATGTGATTATGCTTCTATTGAAATTTCCTGCGAGGCAGTGAGATTGTCTTGGGAGTTTAGATGATAAGAAGGTGTTTTATGAATTGAAATCATAAAACTTCATTTTCTCCAATTTTTATAGAATTTCGGAATTGGAGGCTAGTGAATAAGCCTGAAATAAGCGGACTGTCGAACCCCGGTTTAACAGGAGCCTCAAATTTATTCCCTAATATTTTTTATATCTTTGGGGTATTAAAGAAAGTGAAATGGTGAATTTTGGAGAATGTGATTATGCTTCTATTGAAATTTCCTGCGAAGCAGTGAGACTGTCTTAGGATTTTAGATGATCAAATGATGTCCAAAATTTATAAAATTTTATAGGATAAAAGTAGACATCCAGGGCTTTAATTTGATAGATATTATAAGCATTTTGACTAGTGGATTAAGAGTTATGAATTTTTGAAGTTAGCCCAGAAAATCTGAAAAGTCTCTAGAGCAGCGGTTAAAGAAATTAAATCTGGGAATGATATGCTTTCAACTGGCTAAAGTCCATATTTTTTCTTGAAACTAGACTCAATAAGGGTTCCATAGCCTTTTTAATCACTCCAAAATGATGTTTACAAATTTAGTTATGATTTTTCAAAATTAGGGCATAAAATTTGCCAGAATTGGTATTATTCCAAAAATTGAAAATAAAATGTATTAGCACTTGTGTAATTTGTGGAATTAAAGATGCCAAGTGTCATTATCATATGAAGAGGGGAGTAGGTTATGATTTATGAAGATGAACACATGTCCAATTGCATTAAAATAATGCTACGTGAACATAGCAATCATGATTGATGATGGTAAGGATTTATTTTGAGTGTGAGGGTGGAATTTACTTGAGTGTAAGGTTGGACAACACTTGAGTGCAAGGTGAGTGTACACTACATGAAGGCATGGTTGAATGTATGATGGGAATTAGATGGAATAAACTCAATTCACTACTTAAGTCCATAATTGAGTGCAAGTTTGGATTTAGTTGTAGTAAAGTAACCTGGTTAGTGAGCATGAGAGGGGGACGATTTTGTGAGGCCAACCAAGGGGAGGAAAAATTAGTTCAAGCCTAATGGGAAGCTAAATGGAGGCATTACGGCATAAACTTGAAGTGAGGGAGGATTGTGACAAGTGTCACATTATGGTCCCTTGATGAAATCAAAGGGTGTAGGATGAAGGGAGAAAGTTTATGAAACACTTCCTTCCTCTTCCCTTCACATTTTCATCCTAAGCTAAAGAAAGAAGAGTGAGAGAGTGCTTGAAGAACTCTTGAGTTCTAGAGAGAAGAAGAAGAAGATCAAGATAAGAAATCGATTCCTTAAGCATTCTTCTTGTGATTTTACTTAGAAACCTTCTCTAAACCTTTCTTCTTCATGGAATCTATGATTTTGAAGACACATTTTGAGCTCAGGGAGAGAGAGAGGATACTCCTAGAGAGAAAGTATTCAAGATCTCAAGAGGTAACCTCACAAACGTTAGATCTATTCTAATATGGTGTTGTTGTTAAGGTTTGTGTTTGGTTTTAGTGATTTTGGTTAAGTTGTAAATTTGGAAAGTCCTAACCTTAAGGGGTTATGCTGCCCAAATTTCTTTGAATTATAGTTAAGAAGTGTTTAAATGAGTTAATAAAGGATTAGAAGTGGAAAAGTACAAGCTTTGGAAGATTAAACACAAAACTCCATTTTTCCTTTTTTGTGAAAGTTTCGGCCAGCACTGTTTTGGGGGAAAGGAGCTGGATTTTTATGAAATAGATGGTTCCATTGGGTTCAATGGAAAAAAATAGGTGGGGTTACAGTTGGTCACTTTTTCTGAAAAGGCCGAAAAAGCATAATTACGAAAACGCCCCTAAATCAGGGTTATCAAGGGTATTTTTATAATTTTACACTGGATTTGGTGATTTTGAACCCAGAAATAGATTTTTTGGGCGAAAATATGTCAGAATAGGCTGGGTTAAAATTTCAGGAACAGTACGGTTGCATTGGGTACGACGGGCCAGGTCGGGTTCTTGGGGGCATTTTGGTCATTTTTCAATATAGACTCATATAACCCCCAGAAGCACTATGGAAGTTTCTAAACTATACATTTGACGTTTTAGGACCGAGTAGAATGTCGGATGGATTGGCACGATAATCGAGGCACGTTATTCGAGGATTAGGGAAGGGCGATTAAGGTAGGAAACTTACTCTCTTGCATGTATTTGATATTTGTACTGATATATTGATGCATGTTATTGCTTTGCTTGATTATGTGAAACATATATGAATAATTGAAGTTCTGTTTCTGTTTATGCTATGGCCATACATATGTTGTTTAAAACATTGAGCACGCAGATATATCATTGTGTGTGCATAAGTTATGTAATGCAAGCATGTCATGCATTAAGCACTTATCTTGCATGCATATTGATATTGTATTCCTACTGAGATTCTCTCGAATCTTACCCTCCCTTAACAACAATTTAGACTGGTGAATACAGAAGCTATGCTAAGAGAAGCGAAAAGAACCATATGAGGGGAATGTTGTGGTAGAACAAAGACTAAAAAATGTCTTCATTTTTCCTGGGACAAGTTTAGACACCCAAATTGTAATACCCCGAATTTTGAGACTTGAGGCTAGAGAATAAGCCTGAGATTAGTGGATTGCTAAGCCCCGGTTTAGCAAAATCCTAAATTGTGATTAAGGGTTAATGACTCCAAAAGTGGATGTCATTAGTGATAAATGAACCCTTTTGGAGAATATGATGTGAACTATGATTCGTATACGCTGTGAGCAATACCGAAACCCTGTATTTGAGCTCAATTATGGATTAACATCTAAATTGACTTAAAATAGAGGGGAGGGCGCATTGTGGAAGAAAAGGAATGATATGGTGTGTTTGGTGGTGATTCAAGAGGAATTGCCGTAATCAGGGGCAAAACGGTAAAGTTACCGACCAATTGATCGGTTACCGAAGAGGAAACTCACTGGTAACTTCAAGATCAATGGTTGAGATTGATTTGTGCAAGAGATCAAAGGGTGGAATTCTATGTGTGTGAGTTTATGTGAGCTCATGAAGATAGATCAAGATCATGACAAGTGGCAAGATTTGGACCCTTGGATCTTGGTCAATTTGTCAACTCTTCCCTCTCTCCTCTCCTCCCTTATTTGGATGGTTTTTGAATCCAAAAATCTGATTCATCTCTCTCTCCTCTCATCTCCATGGACGTACAAGCTTGGAGAAAGAAAGAGAAAACTTAAGGTGAGATTTTAGTTTGTTTGGTGACCTCTTTAGCTCTAATCATCTTCTATAAAGTTGTTCATAGTGATGAGAGCTTCATCTATATGGTTTTAGATTCTTGATTGGAGGTGTTTGAGAGCTTGAGCAAAAGTGGAAAGATGAAGAATCAAGAAATTGGTTTGGGAAAGAGGAAGAGGTGAGCATTTGTTTCCTTTTGATCTAAGTTTTGTGACTTTTGGTTAAGTATGGTGAATTGTGAATTTTGCCCTGATTTTATGGTATTTTCTTGTGGAATGTGAATGGTGGAATTGGATGTTGTTTTGTGTTGGAAATGGTGTCATGTTGTGGTATTTAATCATTGGAATTGGTTTGAATTGGATTGGACACAATGGTTGCAAAACTGGAAATTCTGTCCAGTGAGAATTCTGTCTGGGCAGTCTGGTTGTGTGGACGTTTTGACTGGGTAAATAATGTCATACAATTATGAAACTTTCCAGTCTTGAATTTCACATCCCAAGCTTTAAAATGGACATATAATTTGTGCCATTTCGTTTTGTGAAATGGGATTTATGTTTGCCCAAAGTTTGAGGTCAAAACTGGGTTTGATTCTAGAGCAGTAGTGGATTTTGGGGAATTCTGTATTTTTGTGGTGATTTCCAGTAATGGCTCATATTTTTCCTATGAAGAGGATTTAAATAGCTTTCATTTGGCTTTCGAATGACCTCATTTCAATTTTTGTGGAATTAGTTATAAATTTCCTAAGTTGCCTTGCCTGTAGTAGAAAATCTTGGCTGCAGCGCAAAAGTTTCTGTGCACGTTTTGGCTGCAACCAGAAATTCTTGGCTGCAGCCAAAAACCTTCTGTGCACGTTTTGGCTGCAGCCAGAGGGTTCTTGGCTGCAGCTAACCCCCATTTTCAGTACTTGGTGATTTTATAAAGTGATTTCCAACCTAGTACGTCCCAATCCTTTCAAGCTTTTGTTAAGCTTATTATAGCCACCTAAAGGGCGTGAATGATAACCAACCTTAAGTAATATGGAAGTAAGGATTTGGAATTTAGATTGACCCTATGTCCTTGATTTGGTTATAGGGTTGGATATTCGCTTTGATCGTGAGTAAGCGGTGTTGGAGCTTACGTGGAAAGAACAAGTGTAGGGAACTTACCTCTCTTGCATGCTTTGATATTTGTGTTTGTGTATTGATGCATGTATTGCTTTGCTGGATTATGTGAAACATGTATGAATGATTGTAGCTCTGTTTCTAGTTATGCTATGGCCATGAGTATGTTGTTGAAACATTGAGCACGCAGATATGTCATTGTGTAAACATGAGTTATGTATTGCAAGCATATCATGCATTAAACACATATTATACATGCATATAGGTATCTGTTTCCTACTGAGATTCTCTCGAATCTCACCCTCCCCTACCAACATTTTAGACAGGGTAGGTAGATCGAGGATGGAGCAAGCAGTCAAGAGTAACGGGACTCGTTCGGATTGTAATCTTTTGATAGTTGGTTATCATAATTGGGATGATTTGTATTCGTATTTGGATATGAGTTGTATATATTGTGGAATGTAAATTTGGTTATGTATTTGGAATGAGCATTTGGGTATTTTTATTTGTATTTGAGGAGAACTGTGTAATCCCCATTCGAAGAATTGTAAAGGGTGGATGTGTCCTATGAATTCTATGTAAAGGTATGAACCTGAGAGTTGCCGGGATGATATTGTTGTACACTCTGATATTTGTATAAATGTGATATTCAACATTATGTGATTATATTCGAAATTGAATATGAGACCAGGTTAATTAGATTTCGAAATGTATTTGTGAAAACCCCGTCTGGTAGATGGGTTTGTAAATGTTATTTAATTGTTATTAGTCTCTATTTCACTTTAATCACATATTTCGGATATAATTATGGAAAGGGGTTACACATATAGCACTGCAAGGCTATATTAATTGTAATTATCAAGTATGAACCCCTATGGGAAATTTTCATAATCGTGCACATAATATCAGTATATTTATGTTATTCCTATGTTGCCCACCAAACTGCGTATTGTTTTCCACAAATACTCTGAAATAGGTGAAAATAAGATAAGGGTGTGACACATTGACCTTTAGTTGATTGTAATGAGACAATATTTGACCTAAAAATGCAATGTGGATGCTAATGTGGATTATTAAAGTCATAGCTGGCACTTCCATAGGCCCTACTAGAAGTGAGCTCTAGTTCCATAGAAACCATTTTGCCCCTCTCGTCAGCCACAACTTCTAATAGTCGCTCACCTCTGACACCCACCCACCTCCGCCTCCCTTAGCTCTATCGACTCAACCTTCATCTCCTCCAGCTCCATCGACCCAACCACCGTCTCCCTAACATCGTCAACCCCATCCCTTCTTTTTCATCTGTTGCCCCATCCCTCTTTATCTCCTTCATCTTCTTCTCTAGCGATGTCATATATGAAAGTAGGAGGTCCCTTCTTCTTCCTCCCTCGGTCCCTCCCTCTCTAATCTCCTTCATCTTCTTCTCTGTTGAGTTGGTGATAACTCTCTGTATTTTATACATTTAAAGGATATTTTAAAGATAATTTGAGAGTTATCTATGAAATTTTTAAAAATTTTTATGAGATTTTATTGTTACATGATCAAATTAAAGTGGTGCATTATTTAGGGTTTTTATTGCAAATATTATAATTTTTAATTGAATAGAAATATTTAGGATAGGTGAAATATTAACTAAATGACTAAAGTATATATTTAGTCCTTTATGTTTGCATCAAGTTTCATTTTAGTCATTTATATTTAAAAATTGCATATTTAGTCCTTCAATATTAACACCGTTAGTTTTTTCTAACAAAAAATACTGACTCATCAAAGTCACATTAGTTTAATCCTAACTAGATGCCTTGTCGACTCAATTTTTTTAACAAATTCATATTTTAATAATAATAATAATAATAAAATAAACTCATTTGTTTAATCAATTTTTTCATATGCTATCCATTTTCGATCGGAAAACCTATTCCATGGCCAATGCTTCCACCGTGAATCTTTAATACCTTCCTCCATGAATAATCTTTCATAGCGAGAGCCAAGTTATTTCAACAGAACTTGGTTTTGATTTGTGATCAAGTAATCTTTTTTTTCTCCTTCCTTTTTTTTAATGCCACGAGCTAAGTAATATGCTGCATTCGCACTTGTATATGGGTTTCTCTTAAACCCAGTAAAATAACTTCCTTTCCTATGATATCTTCTAATTTGGTCCAAAGTAAAGATTTTTCTTTTTAATACTCACATCCTAAAGTCTCAAAAATTATGATTCTAGGGTAGAAATGATTAATGGATTTGTTTTCAGTTGATCTGTTCATGTCGGCCATAGAGAAAGAAGGCTACTGTTGGTTGAGGACGGTTTTCTATGGGAAAGAAGAAGGAGATGAAAAAAATTGATTAAAAAGTAAGAATTTTTTATTATTTTAATTGAAATATGAATTTGATCAAAATTTGAGTTGATGTGGCAACCAAACCATGATTAAAATAATATGTTTTTGATGAGTCAATATTTTTCGTTAAATGAAATTAAAATTGTTAATATTGAAAGATCAAAAATACACTTTTTAAATATAAAATGACTAAAATGGAACTTAACATAAATATAAAGGATTAAAAACATATTTTATCCTAACTAAATTATAATAGTTTAAAATTTTTGTTAAATTATAAAAACAAAAGAAGAAGAAAAGTTTGGGTGGTAGCTGCTATTATTATTTTTATTAGAATCTTAAGTATTAGTGTTTTATTTTATTTATTTCTCTTTCTTTTTCCCCAGGCTCCGTGCCCGTCTTCCCGCGGACCGCACTCTTTATTGCAATTAGACCCAAAGACCGAAGAGAGCAGAGGACAAGATGAGGCGAGTGAGCGGCTATTTTTGGGAGGACCAACTGGGAAAAGCCAACCGAGAGAAAGAGCCGACATTTTTTACGGTGGATGCTTCATCTTTGGCAGCCACCATTGCTCACGGTTCCAGCTCCTTCTTTGAATCGCTGAGCAAGAGCGGCAGCGACGATTCATCATCTTGAAGAACTAAAGCCGAGCAGCGAGGCGGTTGGTTGTGGAGGCGACGATTCATCGTCGTCATCTGGAGGTCACGGAATCGGAGAAAGCTACAAGCTTGGGAACCAGAGGAGGCTGAGCCGGAGGAATAGAGAGGCGCGACTACTGTTCATCGTCTTCCTTCTTGGAGGACTGAACCAAAGGGAGCCCCAAACTTGAGAGATAGATGCGGCGAGGGACATAGGTTCACGCCGGCGACACCATCGCGGAAGGGAACGAAGGAGGGCAGCCAGCAATTGGAATGGGGGAAGCGGCTTCACTGTTCAACCTTTTTCCTTCGTCTGACAATGTAGAAAAACAAAGATTACATAGCTGAGGGGAGGACACTGAAGCTGGGTTCATTTAGCTGAACTTCTGAGAGTGAATCAGAGACAAGATTAAAGGGACGAAAGACACTGTTTGGGCAACTTCAGCTGTGGAAATTTTCTTTCGAAGTTGAGAGATAGAGGAGGATCCCATTGCTGGTTCTGTTCTTCAATTTTGTTTGCTTAACATTGTCTTGTTTCCGGTTCACTGTCTGTCTAATTATGCTATTTGATTCTGAATTTGTTGCTGCTATCTTGATGTCTGGCTGATTTTCCTTTCAACCGCTAGGGTAGTTAAGAACTAATTTGAAAATCTGAACATGTTGAACGATTTAACCGTGCTTAAAATTATTTTTATGTACTAAATCTTGTTATGCTTTGTGTGCTTAGTGCTTATTACCACCAAATATGAAATTGAAGAATTTATATTAACCTTAGAAGAGGGATATTAATTGAACCATATAATTAGGTAATGTGATATTAAAATTTATTCTAATTTGTTAATAGTATATGATTATATCTATTGGACCCATATAATTTTATTAGATTGAATTTAGACAATTATTGCCTCTCGAGTAAATTAGTTATAAACAATAATTTTAACTTGAGAAAGGAATTTGAATAATTGGGAGATACATAAATCCATTTAAACTCTAGTTTAATAAATTAACATTAAGTGCATTTATTTTGGATAATTATATGTTCTAAGACTTAAAAAAGGGATTAGCTAATCTAATTTGTTTTTATCAAATAAAATCTTAAAACCATTAAATTTTACACTTTTACTCTTGTTTAAATTATCTTTCAATTTTCTTATTTAATTTGCTCAACTTAAATGAAATGGGAAATTTAATACTTAATCACTAATTCAACTAAATCTCTGTGGGATGACCTTAATTCGTTATTATACTATTTTCACGACCCGTAAATTTGTGGTGCTTATTTAAAATTTTGGTAGCATCAAGTTTTTGGTACTGTTGTCTAGGATTTTAAGGCAATTGGTGATTAGAATTAGAAATCATTTAATAGTTTTAGCTTGAGATTTTTTTTTTTTTTTAATGTTAGCGTGATACTCTTGAGATCTATTTTATTTTTCAGGTACTTTGGTATAATTGCTTTGCAAATCCAAAGTTACCAAGACCCCACATAAATCAAAGAGTGACCAAGAACTTTTGGAAGCTACAATACCTCAAACCTGAGCAAGGAGATGAGTAAAAACTGGGATTAAAGTAATGGCTGAGGATGAAAATGATCATTTGGATGTCAATGATTTTATGGGAAGACAATCTCGTGAGTATCAATCAAGAATTAGAGTGCCTGAATTCCAAGAAAACAACTTTGATATCAAGCAGACTACGCTGAAGATGCTTGAACTACATCGTGAATATGCCAAAAATGATTTAGAAGATCTAAATTTGACACTTGATTCAATTTCTTGATGTTTGCAAGTCATTCAACCAAAATGAAGTTTCTAATGTTGTGATTCGCCCTAAGCTTTTTCCTTATTCTCTACACAAAAAAAAAGTCAAAGAGTGATTCAACAATTTAGAAGAGGGTAGTGTGACTTCTTGGGCTGAGTTGGAATAAAGGTTCATATCAAGATTCTTTCCATATAACAAGATGGTGCATGTAAGAGTTGCTCTTATTAATTTTCGCCAACAATTTGGGGAACACCTATATGAAGCTTGGGATAAGTTCAAGTTGCTTGTTAGACACAGTCCTGACCATAATTTTGAGAAGTGAATCTTACTTCAAATCTTCTGTATCCGATTGACTCTTAAATCTAAATCCAAATTGAATGTCGTCACTAATGAGAGAATTACAAAATAATCAGTGAGTTTTGTTTGGAGTTGTTTAAATGACTTATCAACTGATTTTATCTAAAACATCAACAAATGAAGAATAGCACAGTCAAGTGCAAAAGCTACTAAAGACACATCTTCACAGTTGGGACCTTAATTGGGATTTCAATGACATTTTTCCAAATAAAAAAGTAAAATCACATTAAGGTCTCAATTAAAAAAAATATATAAAAAAATTTATAACTTATCAATGACAATTATTTCACCTCTTAATAGTTATTCTTTCATTTAATATTGATAAACTATGAGACGTTTTTAATATTATTTGTCTTACTTGGGAGGGTGTCGTTTTCCCAAAAAAGGGGAAATCACACAAAGGCATGAATCCTACATGGCATACACAGTCTCTTCATCATTCAGCATCAAGATAAATGGTGACTATACAATATTCGCATAAGCCGTACTCCTATGGAAACTGAAGAACGGAGTCGTGAACGGTGAACCGATGGAGCATATATTTAACTTTAGGGTTTGAACATAATAAAATCTAAAGAATAGGTAGTGCAAAATTGTAAAATTTAAAAGGAAAACTATTATAATTTGAAGGATTGATATAGAGAAGAAACAAGAGCCTCAATATGTAATTGAATCCTTTCTATATTTAGATGAAGGGAAAATTAGGGGAGAATAATATTAAGAGGAAAAATTGGGAGGTTTCCCCCCCTAATATTCACTCATCTCTTCTTTTCTCCTTACTTCTCTCTTTGTGCAAATATAATGAAATCTTTAAGGGTGTGTTTGGTATAAGAAATTTGGAGGAGAAGGGAGGAAATATTTTTATAAGTTGGATTTAAGAAAATTGAAAAAATGGGGTTAAAATACTTTGATTTTGATAAGATGTAAAATAAAAGAATAAGAAAAATTAATTAAAATCTTTTAATCCCACTTCTCTCATTTTTGAAAATCTAACTTAAAAAAAATTTCCCTCCCCTCCCCTTATACCAAATACTTTCTAAATGAAAAAGAATATAAATAAGTCTTTATTATAGGGAAGATCCCTGAAAAGGAACCTGAAAATTGGGAAATAACAGATAAGTCATTTCCAAAAAAGAAATTTGAGAATTCATTATCACATTTTGACATTCTTTTAGTGAAAAAAATCATCTGTCATTTTTCAATTTCCAGATTTCTTTTCAGGGATTCTACTCAAATTATAATATAATAGATTAAACCAAAAATATAATTTAATTAAATCTAATCAAATATTAAATCCAATAATATCTTAGTTTTATATTCCTAATATATATATATATATATATATATGAAATATATCAACTATCACCTGGGTGCCTAGCTTAGCTACATCCGACAAAACTTTATTGCCTTAACTACAGTGGGACGAAAATAAATAAAGCCATATACGAAAGAGGCGGATATAATGACCGTTCATAAATGCTCCATTCACTTTTTATTGGAGGACATAATTAACTTTTTTTTTAAATTAAAAAAGCGAAATAATAGTATAAATTAATTAAATTATATATCAATTTATAAATCAGAAAAATTTATTTGAAAGAATAAAATAAATATAAATATTTTAAAATAATTTTTTTAATCTTTCAAAAAACTTCAAATAGGTCTTACAATATGGACAGGAGGAACCTACTTTCTCCTATGTATACATGTCATCTTTTTTTGTTAATACAATATTTGATCATTGTAGTTTAAAGTTATTTTGATTTTAATTTCTGAAATTTCAAATAGATTGTTTTGGTTCTTCAAATTTATTTCATTTCAGAGAAAATAAGAGGAGAAGAATATTATGAGAGAAAATTCTTAAAAATAGTAATTTTTTTTACCATTTTGAAAAGTTTTTTATCCAGTATTCCCTTCCCTCCTATTTTTTTTTTATCATTTTTCTCTCAACGTAATGAAATCCTTAAATGAAAAAGAATATAAATATGTCTTTATATTAACAAACCATAACATAATAGACTAAATCTAGAATATAATTTAATTAAATCTAATCAATCAAATATTAAATCCAATAATATCTTAGTTTTATATTTCTAATATATATATATATATATATGTATGCATGCATGTATGTATGAAACATCACATGTGTGCCTCGCTTAGTGACATCCGACAAAGCTTAGTGACATCCGACAAAACTTTATGCCCTTTAACCACAGTTGTACGAAAAAAATAAGGGCATATGCAACGGGTGTGGATATAATGACTTATCATAAATGTTTAATGAGATGGTAATATAGGCTCACTCATTAGGTTTGGGTTAAACCGTCATCAGTTGGGACCATATATGTTTGGATCTAAAAAAGACCGCATAAATATGGGTCGGTATTTAGTCAATCCAACCCATAACTACTGGGTTGGCTGGTTAGCTGACCCAACCCATATTATTATTTTTTATCAATTTTTTAAACAATATACTAAAATTGATTTTCTACAAACCTAAACGATAAAAAAATTAAAAATACATTTCAAATTAAATATTCATCACAATTCTACATATGACAAAATAAACATAAATTCAAAAGCCATCAATAAAACTTAAAAATAATCAATAATTAGTTAATATTAATAGTGTTCGAATTTGATGTGAAGCTGTAAGATTTTCTTGAGCTCGATCACTTTGTTTTCCACAGATAAATTCACCACTACCACAGATAATCAAATAAAGTGAAAGGTAATATTATCCTAATTTTAAATAAATGAGTAAATGATAATGAGATAAATAAGTAAATATAATTAGGAGATAAATGACAATGAGAAGGGAAGTGATAATAGGCTAGCTAGGGTAGGAAATTAGGTTTGGGACTTTGGGTTTTTCGGCTTGGGACTTTCAGACTTGGGTCTGGGTTACATAAAAAAAAAAAAAAAAGAAATATGGGCTTACCCGCCAACCCAGTAGTCTAACTTGTTGCGAGTTGGGACCATATGAGTTCGGACCTAAAAGAACCGCTGTCAAACGGTCCCAGTTTTACATAACTCAAACCGCTCATTTTGTTGGATTACGCGGTGTAATGACCCAAAAATGGGATTGAGGGCTAATGACTTAAAAAATGGATGCAATTATTGCTGAATAAATACTTTTGGAGAATGTGTGATGAGAATTTAGTTGTTTTAGTAATTCCAATGGTTTTCTTGTGAAAAATTTTGTGGGAATAGGTTTGATTGTTGATTTTGGAGCTATTGGACACATTGGTTGGAAAATAGGAAAAAATTGTCAAGTGTAATTCTGTACAGGGTAGTCGGTTTGTATGGACATTTTGAATAGGCAAATAGTGTATAAAAATTCTGAAACTTTCCAATCTTAAATTTCACATGTCAATCTTCAAAATGGATATACAATTTGTATCATTTCGATTTGTGAGCTAAGAGTTATGAATTTTTGAAGTTTGCCCAGCGAAATTGACTATTTTCTAGAGCAGCGGTCAAAGAAATTAACTCTTGGAATGATATACTTCCAGCTAGTAAAATGCTATATTTTTCTTGAAACTAGACTCAATAAGGGTTATATAGCTTTTGAAATCACTCCAATTCGATTTTTCTAGATTTACTTATGATTTTTCAAAGTTTGGGCAGAAATCTACCATAATTTCCAAGAAATCCGAAATTGTTGGAAATTAAATTAATAATTAAATATCATATAATATATGATATTAAATATCATCTTCCTTCTTTCTCCAGCCATTTTCACGCACTCAGATCTGAAATTAGAGAGAGAAGAGTTGAGAGAGTCTAGAGAGAGAAAGTAAAGAGAGCTCGCATGGTAAGCCGATTTCTCCGACGAACTAGTTCCTAACGCGTATAACTCTACTCCTAAGCTTTTCTTTCATGTACTTCAAGGTTATTGGAGCTCAAATTTGCTATTTAAAGAGAGTTAGGTTTCAGCCAAGAAGAGGTAAAGCTAGTAGGAGCTTGAGGTAACTTCCAAACCTTCGTATATTGACTATTCTGGCTGCTGTGGGCAATTTAATTGATGAAATTTCGTCGGATTGCTGTTGGTTTTAAATTTTGGAAATTGAGTTGCCTAATGGTTATGCTGCCCAATTTTGGTTCAAATGGTAGTTATAACCTAATGTAATAGTTAATAAAGTGGCTAGGAGTATAAAGGAACGTGTTTACGGAGCCGAAATCATAAAACCCTGATTTTCCCTGGAGAACACATAAATTTCAGCCAGCTCTAGAAATGGGTCTTAGAGTTGGATTTTAAATGATTTTATGGTTCCATTATGTTCATGAGGGAAAATTAGGTGGGGTTACAATTGGTCACTTTTTCAGAAAAGGCCGAAAAAGTATAATTACGAAAACGCCCCTAAAACCCTTAAAGTGGGGCTGCCAAGGGTAAATTTGTAATTTAACATTGAACTTAATAATTCTGAGTCTATAAATAGATTCCTTGGGTGGAAATATGCTAGAATAGCTCAGGTTAGAATTTTGGGAAAGATGCAGCCCGACCGGGTACGGTGGGCCCTGGCCAGGTCCCTGAGGGCATTTTTGTAAATTTTCATTATAGACTCGTATAACCCCCATAAACACTATGGAAGTGTCTAAATGATGTATTTGAAATTGTAGGATTCGACATCTGCCTGATCGCTAGCAGCCTGTGCCGGCGCCAGTCAGGAAAGAACAAGGTAGTGACTTTTTCTCTTATACTATATGTGATGCATTGTATGTGTGTTATATTATTGGTTTGTGATGATTTTGAATACTGTAAATCCTGTGGATATGTGAAAGCCGAAAGGCTATTTGTGAAAGCCAAAAGGCTATTTGTGGGCTGACAGGCTATTTGTGAAAGTCGAAAGGCTATGTGTATGCACCGCCAAGCCAATAGTCCCTGAGTCGTTAACAACGATTCAAGTAAGGACTGTGTGCCTTCCCGGTGATAAAAGAGGATGAGGGTGGGGTGTGATATGTATTGTGTCACTGCTGATTGTGATTTACTTACATGCTATGTGTTTATATACTGTATAAGTGATTTGTTACTACTGGGATTCTCTTGAATCTCATTCTTTCCATTGACCAATCTTTCAGACAGGGCAAGTGGCTCTAAAGGGAAGGAGACAACCAAGGGCGGTTAGGACATTTTAGGGATATTTGACTTGGTTGTTGGTTATCTATGTTTTGGTTGGGATTACTGTTTATATATCTGGGATGTAAATATTAGAATGATTTTGTGTAATCCCCTATTGGGAAAACTATAAACCATTAGTTGAGATATAAACAAACTCAGGGTTCGTCGGGATTTATGCTATACACTGTGATATGTATGAATGCAATTGAACTGCACAGGGTAATTAAATTCGAAACATGAACTTGAGACCAGGATTGGGAAGAAATTTTGAAAGAATTTGTGAAAACCCTACCATCAGGAAGGGATTGAAATGAGTTTAATTATCCATCAGCCTTTAATCCATTTTGATCACACATTTTCGAATTATAATTACGGTCTTCTAGATAGGGGGTTACACGCGGGCTCGGTCCACAGTCTAAACCCATATTACCAGCTTTAGCTCCATCCACATTTTAATGTAAGTAAGAAAGCCAATAAAACACTGGTCAAAAAAAGAAAGCTAATAAATTATTTAATAATAGTATAAATTAATTAAATTATATATTAATTTATGAATCAGATAGATTAATTTAAAAAAACAATAAATATAAGGAAAAAAGATACTTAAATACCACTTAAACTTCAAAATCATAAATTAGTTTTGTTGACAATAAGAGTAACGGGATTAACAAAAAGAATATAGCAATTGACAACTCAGGTTTTTGAAAGATCATCAATTTGAGATTTTGAAGTTCAAGTAATATTTAAGTGTTTTTTTTCTAAAATATAAATACTTTAAAGTAATTTATTTAACTTGCTTAATCTAACAAAAAAAGTCAAATAGGTCTTACAATATGGACGAGAGGAACCTACTTTCTCCTGTGTATACATTGCATCTTTTTTTATTAATACAATCTTTTGTCCTTGTAGTTTACAATCTCTGATTTGTAGTTTACAGGTGGTTTTGGTCCTTCAAGTTTATTTTGTTTTAAACAGTTAGTCCCTGAAGTTTTATCAATCTTATGTGACACTAATATCGTTAAATATGCTTATATGGATACTGACTGGGCAAGTTGAGGTAGAAAAAATTCTAAGCTTTTATTTTAAAAACTGTTATATAATTTTTTTTAAAAAATAGAATATATAAAACATGCTCTTTTTCCCCTTCTTCTTAACGGTGCAGCCACATAACAAACCTTGGTAATATGCTGGAGCCCCTCCCTCCTCTTCTTCTTTACTCAAATAATCAGCGTGGATATGCTAACGGCCCTCCCTTCTCATCAATCGGGTGAGATGCCACTAGTGGAAAAAAAGACTTTTTAGACCGATTGTGGATTAGGTCTTATTATAGTAGGTCTAAAGAGTCTGTTACTTTTTAACTGGCCTTAAAAGTCATACTTTTTAGACTGGTTGTAGGTACAATCGATCTTAAAAGTATGACCTTTTAGATCGATTGTATCTACAATAGGTCTAAAAGGTATGACCTTTTAGACCTGTTGTAGCTACAACTGGTCTTAAAGGTTCTATTTTTTTAAAACGTCCCTCTTTCTAATTAACCCTACCTAGCAAGCCATTTCAACATCTATCCCATATTCCACAAAAGCAAAGTAACATAGATTTCACAGAAAAGCAATGATAGTAGCAAGATCAACAACAAGCATAAATGAAGGTGTAGGTGACTTTAAATCAACTTTCAACAAATGGTAAGTGTATAATACTTAATTTTGTGCCACAAATCAACTTCTAACAATTGGTGAAATGTTGTGTGATATGAAGGTTCAAGATCAAAATAAGCAATAATGAATTTCCACTGGGCAGAATCAGATTTTTGCAAATTACAGCGATATTAATTCATATACATGAGTTGACAATCATTTCAATGTGGACAATTCAAGCAACAAGTTTAAATTAGATTCCAAGAACTCCAAAATGCACTCAACAATTGTCTAAAACTAAAACACAGCTTATGAATCAATTTCAATGTGCAATATGAAGGAATGTCCAAATAGACGAATTTGCTCAGAAATGGATGCAAAACTTTGAATGACAATGGCAGCAATAAAATTCAAGGATTGATACAAGCAATAACAAAAATTCCTCAGTTTTACAGAATACAAAGGGAAGAAAAAGTACAGAGGTCAATCCCTCAAATCCTATGCGTGTATCACCCATATCCCAGAAATTGTCCTACACAGATACATAAACCCGTTAGAAATTCATACAGCAGGAGCAATACGTATAAGAACAATGTATAATGTAATGTTGTACAACATCTGCGGATGAAATCAATATCTTCTTCAGAAAAGGGATTAGCAAGATCAAACATCTGTAACACCAAAACCAAACAAAACATTAACTTGGTAACTTAAAAACAATACAGTGATACAAAAGTTCTGAAAGATAAATTTACCTCTTTAGTAAAATAAGTCATGCCTAGAGTAATAATATTGTAAGTATGTCTCAAAACATAAAAACCACATAAGCTGGACCCTTGTTGTTGCCTACAGCTCTGAAAAAGAATATGATATCATTAAAACAAGTATAAAGGCATGGCTTATTACATTCTTTAAACAAACCAATATATACTAACCTTTGGCATGATCCATGTAGGGTCTTTTAAGTCACAAACATGCTTGCCACAAGCAGTGTATAGGAATGTCCGCATAGCCCTATCATCATCAAAATCATAAAGGTTACTTATTTTACACAAATTCCATAAATGTTGCACACAAAAGGTAATAATGCAAGAAAACTTACGAGTTCATGGTCTTTTTCAAATCATTCCCTGGTTTGAAGTAGAGAGAGTATAAGAGGATGATAGTGTAACTACTCTTGCATAGAAGAACCAACTGCCAATGATCACTGATAAAAAAAGAGAAGAATATTAAGCAAACATAAAACATTACATATATTATAAAATATAAATTTGTTTCTTACCCATGCACATATGGAGCCAAGAAACACTCAGTTGCGGTTTTACTGAGCCTCTCTTATACGTATGTATGTCTGATATCAGTAGTGATCCCTTTCTCTTGGATTTGAACTGGGCATAAGAATCCAAATTTATTGCTTTTGTCATAGGAGACCAACCTACAATTCATGTACCTACAATAATGCAAGCACACAAATTAATCAAAGGAAAATGGAAAATTTTTTAAAACATTTACTTCGAATTGAAGAAGATACTTACATTAAGAATAGCTGGACAATTCCAATTGTAAGATTTTGTCTAGGAGCTATCAAGGACATTAAATCATCCCTCTCAAGAAAGCATGTCACCCTTGACTTGCCAACAACTGAATCCGTAGGCCAATCTCTTGTTTTAAAGGATATATCATATGCCATCAGAATCACTTGTTGCATGATATTCAATGGAGGCTATGAAACTTCTTGAGTGAAGGGAGCTGGACTTAGTGGGGCTTTAATTGAGGTTTCCTTAGCTCGAACAGAAACAAGGTTCTTTGTGTAATGCCCCAAATTTTGATTAAGGGTTAATGATGATTATTGAGAATGTATTTGTGAATTAAATTTAATTGAGGCATGAATTGTTATTGGAAATGCCCAACACTCTATATTTTAGCATAATTATGTGGAAAAATAATTATTCAGGCTAAGACATGGGTAAAGGGCACATGAAGTTCAGGAGAAGGATTTAATTATGGGTTATGTGGCAATTTAAATAAATATGCCACATAATCAATGGAAAAATTGGAAAGAATGGAAAACTATTGGCTAACTAGTTGGTGATTAATTGAGAAATTAATTACTAATTAAGGAGAAATGAGAAGTGTAACTAAATGAATAATAGACTAGTTAGTGTAACTATATGGTTGCTTAATGTGGTGAGAAATGAAGAAAGTTGGACATGTGATAAGATAATAAGATGATAGTTGTTTAGAAAAGTCAAATAAAGAATTTTAAAACAAAAATTCTCTCTCTTCGTCCCTCCCTTGTATTCGGCTGAATGGGTGTAACCCCCTTCGTAATTATATCCGAAATATGCGATTAAAATGAAATAGAGACCAATAACAATCAAATAACATTTATAAACCCATCTACCAGATGGGGTTTTCACAAATACCTTTCGAAATCATTTATAACATGGTCTCACATTTACATTCCGAATAAAATTACTACACAAAGATAAATCACATTTAATATATCAGAGTACGCAATGAAATAATTCCGGGAATTCCGGATTCCATACATTAACTCAAAGCCTTATAGGGCATATTCGCCCCTACAAGCCCTCATATGGGGATTACACAAAAGTCTTCTCAAATACATGTCTCAAATACATATCTGAATACATACTCAAATATACATCCATATCATATATAATTATCCCAACATCTATGATAACCAACTACCAAACTCAAATACTCTAAGGAGTCTTCACCGTCCTTGAATGCTTGCACCATCCTCGCTCTTCCTTCCCTATCTACAATGTTGATAGGGGAAGGTGAGATTCGAGAGAATCTCAATAGGATAATAATATCAATATGCACGTACGATAAATGTTTAATGCATGACATGCTTTCATCACACAACTCATGATAACACAATGACAATTTGCAAGCTCAATGCTTCGAACAATATACCTATGGCCATAGCATAAATTGAAACATAGCTTCAAATTACACATAATTATGCAAAGCTAAGACATGCACCAACACATTAACACATATATCAAATACAAGCAGAAGAGATATGTTCCCTACCCTCTTTCCACGTAAGCTCCAGCTCCGGCTGCTCACGATCAGGGCGAATATCCAACCACGTTTAGGGCGAACATCAAACCTATAACCAAAGTAAGGACATAGGTTTATTCTCTATTCCAAATCTTTACTTTCATTACATTTAAAGTTTGTTACCATTCACACCCTTTAGGTGGCTAAAATAAGCTCAATAAAAGCCTAAAGGATTGGGACGTACTAGGTTGGAAATCACTTTTCAAAATCACCAAGTACTGAAAATGGGGGTTGGCTACAGCCAAGACCCTCTGGCTGCAGCCAAAACACGCACAGAAGGTTTCTGGCTGCGGCCAAAACGTGCACAGAAACTTTTGCGCTGCAGCTAGGATTTTCTGCTGCAGCCAAGGCAACTTAGGAAATTCATAACTAATTCCACAAGAATCGAAATGAGGTGACACCAAAGCCAAATGAAAGCTATTCAAGTCCTATACACAGGAAAAATATTGGCCAATACTGGAAATCACCACATAAATACAGAATTCCCAAAAATTCAAGACTGTCCCAAAACAGAATCCATTTTCGACCTCAAACTTTGGACAGCTATAACTCCCAGTTCCCAAAACGAAATGGCACAAATTATATGTCCATTTTGAAGCTTGGGAGGTGAAATTTATGACTGGAAAGTTTCATAATTTTTAGAGACCATTTGGTCATTCAAAACGTTCACACAAACTGACTGCCCAGAATAGACTTTCAAAAGACAGAATTCCAAATTTGCACAATTGGCTTCCAATGGTCCAATTTTCATATCAAACATCATTCTCATACAAAATTTCACAAAGAATCCATTGGAAATACCAAATCAACCAAATTCACATCACATTGACATGTTTTACCAATGAATTGCAACATGTCACACAATATCACATTTCAACTCAACATTGCACAACTTTCCATCTCAAGTTCCCAAATCAATTCCAATGACCAAATTACACAACAAAACACCATTTTCAACACAAAACACATGACAATTCATGCATTTCACAGTTCCACCAAAATCAGGGCAAAAACCAAAATTCACAATACTCATCCACAATTCACAAAACTTAGATCAAAAAGCTCCAAATACTCACCTCTTCCTCTTTTCCAAACCAATTCCTTGATTCTTCATCTTTCCAAATTTCCTCAAGCCATCAAACACCTCCAATCAAGAATCTAAAACCATAGAGATGAAGCTCACATTACTATGAACAATATTATAGAAAGGTGTTTAAGCTAAAGAGGTCACCAAGCAAGCTAAAAACTCACCTCAAACTTTCTCTTTCCTCCCAAGCTTTGGGACGTCCATGGAGTGTGAGAGAGAGAAGATGAGATGGTGCAAATGATGAAGCAAGTCATTTTTTTGGATCCAAAAACCAACCTAAAAGGGATAGGAGAGAGGGAAGAGGTGTTTTGACACTTTGACCAATCCAAGGGCTCACATTGTGCCACTTGTCAAGATCTTGCTCCATCAACTATGAGTTCACATGAGCACACCACATGAGATTCCACCCTTTGATCTATTACACAGATTAATCTCAACCATTGATCTTGAAGTTACCAATGAGTTTCCTCTTCGGTAACTGACCAATTGGTTGGTAACTTTACCGTTTTGCCCCTATTTCTAGCAATTCCCTTGGAATCACCATCAAAAACTTCATATCGTTTCATTTATCACCAAAACATGCCTTCTCTCTATTCTAAGTCAATTTGGATGTTAATCCACAATTGAACTCAAATATAGCGTTTCGGCGTTGCTCACAACGCATATGAATCACGATTCACATCATATTCTCCAAAAGGGTTCATTTATCACTAACCACATCCACTTTTGGAGTCATTATCTCTTAATCACAATTTAGGATCTTGCTAAACCGGGGCTTAGCAGTCCACTTATCTCAGGCTTATTCTCTAGCCTCAAGTCTTAGAATTCAGGGTATTACAATGGGTATGGGCAAGGGAAGACCATCATGTTCTCATCTTCTTCACAGTTCCATTTCACCCATCTCCCTCATCTCTCTTTCTCTCTCTCTCTCTCTCTCGGCAGCCATTGAAGGAAGGAAAGAAGAAGAAGCTCTTGGTTTAGGTAGTATTTTGACCCTTCTAATGACCTCCTATGCCAAAACCCTCTTCAATAAAGTTGTTCCTCTTTTTGAGGGATTCAATTTCATGGTTTTAGATTTTCCATTTGGTGGTGTTTGAGCACACAAGAAAATCTAGAGTTTGGAAAATCAAAGAACTTCTTTAGAGAAAGTTGAAGAGGTGAGTGAGTTGAGCATTTTGATATAAGTTTTGTGGTCATTTGGTTAAGTTGGAATTTCTGAGAATTTAGCCCTATTTTTGAAAATTAGGGTCTTTTGGTGTTTGAGTTGTTGTCATGGATATGATGTATTGAGATGTATCTTGGATAGATATAATTTGATTGAAGCTTAAATGCCAAGTTTGACAATTTTGGGATTTTTGTTGAATATATGCCAAAAACAGAACATATAGATGGAATGCGAATTTGGTTGTTTTGATGTTTCCATTGTGTTCCTTATGAAAAATTGTGTGGGAGTAGTGTTGGATGTGAACTTTGAACCATTGGAAACTTAGGTTGAAAAGTTGCAAGTTTGGTCAGTGAAAAACTCTGTGCTGGCAGTGGTCTTACATGGAAGTTTTGAAATAGCAAATGGTGTTAGAAAATTCTGAAATTTTCAGTCTTAAAGTTCACATGCCAAACTTCAAAATGGACATATAATTTATACAATTTCGGCTTGTGAGCTAGGATTTATGACTGTCCAAAGTTTGATGTTAAATCTGGGATCAATTCTGGAGCAGTGTGGATATTTCTTGAATTTTGTATTTTTTTGGTTATGGACAGACTTAATTCATATTTTTCCTATGTATAGGACTTAAATATCTTTCAATAGGCTTTAGGATTATCTCATTTTGATTTTTCCAGAGTTAGTTCTGAT
The DNA here is from genome assembly GCA_963210345.1 of Inga oerstediana. Classification (NCBI taxonomy): domain Eukaryota; kingdom Viridiplantae; phylum Streptophyta; class Magnoliopsida; order Fabales; family Fabaceae; genus Inga; species Inga oerstediana. Next base: position 59,936,845 of record OY723401.1, on the reverse strand, counting down.
TTTCGGAAACTGAAACACAAAAGTTTAATTTTTCCAATTTTTGCCTAAACTTTTGGCCAGCACTTTTCTGAGGGGTAGGAGGCAGATTTTCATGAAATAGATGGTTCCATTGGATTCATTGGGCAAAAATAGGTGAGGTTACAGTTGGGTACTTTTTTGGTAGAGGCCGAAAAAGTATAATTACGAAAACACAACTGAAATCCCTAAATAGGGCCTGTCAAGGGTACTTTCATAATTTAACTGTGAATTTAGTGATTTCAACCCTGTAAATGGATTCCTTGGGTGAAAATACATCAGAATAGCCTTGGTCAAAATTTTGGAAAAACGTGCCATCTGGTAGTCAGTGTACAGCCGGGCCTGGCCGGGGTCCCAGGGGCATTTTGGTAAATTTTCACCATAGGCTAATATAACCACAAGAAACACTATGGAAGAGTCTAAAATGATACTTGGATAGGTTATGACCTATTTCTTGTACATTTAATATTTTAGGACTGAGTCGGAAGTCGGAAGCCGGAAGCGGCATGTCTTACGAGGTACACTAAAAAGGTGGTCTTTAATATAATACTTCCCAAAACTTTAGGCATTTGTTTGGGCTTCTAATAGCCACTTAAGGGACTTTAATGATAACCAAAACTAAATGTTTTGAAGTCATTTGAGTATTGGATTAAGTGATAATGCGTCATCCTTAATTATGACTATAGGATTCGATATTTGCCCGGAACATAGAAGGCCTATGCTTGAACAAGGACGGAAAGAACAAGGTAGTGACACTATCCTATATCATATTTAATGCATTGCTTGTATGTATTTATCATTGAATGAGCGAGGGGACGAGGCAGTAAGCCCGGCCTTGAATAGGGGACGTGGCGTAAGCCCGGCCTTGAATATTGATTGAGGGGACGTGGCGGTTAGCCCAGCCTTGAATATTGATTGAGGGGACGTGGCAGTTAGCCCAGCCTTGAATATTGTTATGCTGCATTGTGATTTATGCTGACTTGCTTTGTTTAATTATATATCATATACGTAAACTGTTGCTGCTGGGATTCTTTTGAATCTCACTCTTTCCAAATAACATTTTTAGCCAGAGCAAGTAGATCTCAAGACAAGCAAGTGAGCAAGGACGACTAGGATTGCCGGTGGTAGTCTTAGTTTCTTTTTGGTTTTTGGTTATCATTTGGACAACTGTATGTATATATTGGATTGACCATAGATTTGTAGTTATTGTGTAATCCCTAGTATGGGAAATTGAGATGGGCGATGATGCCTTATAAAACTCTTGGATTAATGATATTATCTAGGGTGAATGTCGGAAATTTTGTTAATACTCTGATATTGTATATGTGACAAACTGAACAGGCCAATTGTTTTTATTTAAAAATGAATGGAGATCATATTGTACAAGTGTTGCAAAAAGTTTTTAATTATCCCGGATCTCTTATTCAGTTATAAAAACTATTTAAACACTAATCACGGCCTTGATGACAGCGGGGGTTACACTTTGGCCACAAGATGAACGTACCCAAGACATCACTTACGATCTTGAAATCATCAGAAGGGATAGGGACAGGTGCATTTGCAATGATCACCTCTTCAACTGACACTCTAACATGATCATCTTTCATTTGTTGGTGGTGAACAGTTGATCCCAGGTTATGTACACTCCCTCATACAAATAACTGTCTCAGAGGATCCTCGACAAAAATGTCACAAGTCTCAGCAATTTCTCCTGCAAGATACTGTGATGACTGCTCGATGTTGCAACAGCTCCCTTTAGTGCTCTGCTTACTAGGATCAAGCGATTGTCGTTGGGGAGCACTGGTATCTTCTCTTGAGCTCATAAACACTATCATTTCCTCTTTCATCTTTCTCAATTGGGTTTCTAGTAATGCATCAAATAATGCTTCAGCCTCATCCCTTACTTCTGCTCTTGTAGTAGCCAACATAGTGTCCAATTCCTCCATAGTCACGATGCTTAAGGAATGGCGTACAGTGGCTCCAAAGTAATCCCTTATCCCTACCCTTCCTCCAACTCTCCTGACACGGCCCGGATGCTCATGTTTGCCAGTAGCAACAATCAGAATATCATTCCTGCCCTCTGAGCTAAAAGATCCCTCAGTTTTTTTTCTAAGTTCTTCCTGTAAGATAATACAAAATAACAAATATAAGTAATGAAATATGTTTCTTATGTAATGAATAACAACAATGATATGTACTTACAATTTTTTCACCTACTATACGAGATTATTCACTCGTATAAGATGCACTCCTCTTTTGGTGAGCAAACAATTATTTTTCTTTGTGACAAATCGGAGATGGTGTTGAAAGAAGAACAAAAGGATTAGATTGAGATGCTTTTTCTAATATCTTCTATTTGGCCACCAACAAGTCTTTTTCAGCCTTTAAATAACCCCTACGAGACATTGTATGAGAGCAATCATTCTCTCTACCACTCTCTTGTGCTTTTTGCCTCTTTGCCTATGAATAAGAAATTAAACAAAAGAAAAAGGTTACAATCAATTAAGATAATTGATAAGTAAATAAAATGCAAAATAAGTCAACTAACCAAAGATTTTAGTGTAGTTCGAAGCCCAACAAATGCTTGCCAAGTTGCTTTATCTTTATATATATACTTATTGCATAGAGTAGGATGAGACTGACCATCTTTCACCTCGATATGAATGTAATTGTTGGCCAAATTTTTCTTAAACTTGCTCCAGTACTCATAACAATACGTCATTGTCTTGTTGTATATGATCTCACTCTGAGAAACATCGTAGGTGAGCTGTAATGCATGCATTGAAGGAGTAAGTGACAAATTTGTGACAGATTTGATAATTATTACATGCAGAAGAGAATTGTATACCTGGATAGTATCCCAAATATGTTGCTTCACCTTTTTATCAACATTTCTCCTCTCCTCTATCAAGATGTTAGGCTTGTTGCATGTAAGGAGGCCGACAAAACTCCTAAACTTAATTAGGCCTGATTGGTTTCTAATATCTATTAAACTTAATCGGTATCTTTTGCCCAGTAACCAACTAAGGGAAATGTCTGTCAATCGTGTGCCATGTCTACCCCCCGTACAGACTGGTTACTGGGCTCACTTTGATCTTGACTCGGAGCATTACTAGGCTCACTTTGATTAACACTAGCTGGTTGACTCTGAGGAGCACTAGGTGGCTGATCCTCTATACTAGGACTCTGGGGCTCTGTCATTTTCCTATAACGACAATAAAGAAAGATAAATCCTTAAGCTATAATATGAGAAGATTATATCTATAAAATAACTATATACATTATTCGGATATAAATCATAATTGTAATTACTTTAGTTAGCTAACCTTCAAACTACTATCATAAAGAGAAATCCTCCCATATTCCCTCATAATGATCATAACTTGTGTAGTGCTCATTATCTGCTTCATCTTCTTCGTTAAATTCTGGTAGACCCCTGGAAAAAGGAGTCTCAAGAAGATCATAATTTGAGTGACTTTTCTCATCAATATCAATGACCCTTTTTCCTTAGAGAGCTATAGACCACATTTTATTTTCCTGATTGGTAATATAGAACACTTGTTTCGCTTGATCTACCATAATAAAAGGTTCATCCTAAAAACTTATACTATTCAAATCTACTAATGTAAATCCTAATCTATCGATCTTCACACCATTATTGACATCAACTCACTTGCATGTGAAAATGGGAAATCTAAGTTTAATATAGTCAACCGCCCAAATCTCTTCAATAACCCCATAATAAGGTATGGCAACCAATTTAGGGTTCTTATCTTTCAAATTAGATAACTGCATAGATTCAGCCACTAACACAACACCACTGTTTTGGACGGTGCTCTTATCATCTAGGGACTTCGTGTAAAAGGTATAACCATTATCACAAATGAAGTCCAACCTATGACATGAACCTCATGACCATGTGCTAACTAATTTATTGTATCAGAAACGCATTCTTCTTCGTCAACCTTTTGTTTGAACCAATGTGTGAAAGTTCTATTATGCTCCTTAATTAAACTTTGTCAGTCATTCGACTATTTTGTTTTCGTACAATTTCTTTATGAGCATTCATGTAATATTGAACTTCATCAACATTATTCAAGATGTATAGGTGGACTTGTTGCAATTCATCAGGATCCACACTCTTTATTGTTACCCCACGTTTACCCCTTCTCGATCATGACGTTTAGGAAGCCCAATATGTCTTACATTTGACAAATAATGTAGACAAAATTCCATAGCTTCTTCAGAAACATATTTCTGAACAATGATGCTTCTGGCCGATAGGGTTCTCACTACTACAGAATTAGGATATAACCACCCCAAAGGACGTCCCAAATTTTAAATTAGGTGGTTAAAAAGGCAGGCAGTGGCAATTTCATAATTATATGTATGTAGGGAAACCTTTAGACATCCCAAATTTGAATTTGGGACGCCTAAAGTTCTTCCCAGCATGAAATATAAATTTTGCAAATTTTTTTAGCGCCAGGAGCTGGGTTTAGACGTCCCAAAATTATTTTGGGACGTCTAAACCCAAACTTTAGGCATCCCAAACCAAATGGATTTGGGACGCCTAAAGGCGTCCCTGCGCATGTCAGACAAGTGTTTGACATGCGTCTTCTCCATTCTTCACTCCCCTTCCCTCCTTTTTTGACTAAACTACTTTACTCTTCCCTCCTCCCTTCTACAAGGCCGTCGGCTACTCCTTCTTCAACTCTACTTCTTCAACTCCTCCCTTCTGCAACTTTACTTCTTCCTCCTGAAATCTATTGAAGTCGACGCACGCACCAGGCTACCCCTTCCTCCACAGTGTAGGTTTTTGCTCTCCTCCACCTCCTTTCTTCCATTGTCATCCACACCTCCTCCACATACCATGGTTCTTTGCTTTCTCCACCCTCCGGCGTACCTCCCACCGTGCATACACCTTTGATCTCCAACGTCTTCTCACTACCTCTCCAACATATATAGCCATCGGCACCCTCTTCATCAGGTTAGTTTATTTTCTTATTTTTTTTGTAACAGAATGGTTTATTTTCTTTTTAAAATATAAATTTACTTGAATAAATTAAATTAAAAATTGCAATGTGAAAAGCCTAGGCAATAGGAAATATCATGTTAATTGTGCTTATATATTGCTTATATTGAGATGGTTGAGATAGGTGTGTTTGGTGTGCTTATATATTGCTTAAATTATACTGGGGAACTCAATCACTGCAATACTTTTTACTTTTTTTTAATGATGCTTCTACTAATTTAAATTTTCAAGTCTTTCTCATTCACAAAAGTTAACATGGTATTTTTCTTGGTGTACTGTAAAGGAACATTTTTAGATGAATCAATAGTGTGGCTTTTTATAAACTTTATAATCGTGTGATATATTAATGATTATTGTCTCATGACTTAACATGACCTAAATAGAATGAGTAGGGGTTATTTTAATTTTAATCAAATCACCCTTTTTTTGAGGATTTTATAACAAAACTACAACTACATATGTATATATTCTATCTTCATGTCTTCGTTTGTCATCTTTGGAAAAGAATTATTCTGTTTTATATAGAAAATTATTATATGGACTCATGTTTTGCATAGAACTTAAAATAAGCTACTATTCATGGTTTTAAATATTTTTTTTTTCATACACAGCCATTCCATGTAATTTAAAGGCAAAATATATATATTATTATAAATAAATGGAGCTTTTGAATGATTTTGATGAAATTAACAACAATTAAATAGATTAGTAAGATTATTAATGTAGTTTCCTTAATATAATAATATAGTAAGTAGTATGATTATTATTCGTGTAGTGGAGAGATAAGATTGCTTGAAATTTTAGGATGTCTTACTTTTAAGGGGATATGCTGTCAAAATTTTTGTTGAAAAAAGTGAAGAAAGGCAATCCTATCATATGTCGTTGACAATTGTACTAAACGTCTGAATGTTATTGGGAATGGCTTAGGTGGTAACAAAATGGATCATAGTTGGATGAATGCTTTGAGAACTAGTAAAGAATATGAGAAAGGGGTGGAAGAATTTATTGAATTCGCTAAAAAGAATGCTCCTGCAAAAAATGGGAAGTATTTTTGTCCTTGTGTCAATTGTTTGAATGAGAGTCGACGGGATGTTGATGTCATAAAGGATCACCTACTTTGTGATGGAATAAATCTACGATACACAAGGTGGATATGGCATGGTGAGGAAGTAACGGATTGTCTCGCACAAGAAGGAAGATGTGGATGTCATAGATGAAGATAGAATGGAGAAAATGATTCACGCGGCCGTGATGCAGAGACACCATTGTACCGTGGGAGTAAGTACACGCGGTTGACGAGAACATTACATTTAGTTAACTTAAAGGAAACTTGTGGGTGGACCGATAGTAGTTTCACATTGCTGCTTGAACTATTGTGTGATATGTTTCCAGAGGATAATGTACTTCCAAATCGTATGTATGAGCCCAAGAAAATCTTGTCTACGATGGGTATGGAGTATAAAAAGATACATGCTTGCCCTAATGACTGCTTACAGTGTAATATCCCAATTTTTGATTAAGGGCTAATCATGATTATTGTGGATAATTATGGATTTAATTGGAATTATTATGTGTTTTATGGCAATATTAATTAATATGTCATAATTAGTGAAAAAAATTGGAAGAATGGAATTATTGGCCATGAGTTGGTAATTAAGAGAGAAATTAATTACTAACTAAGAGAAAATGAGATATGTGATTAAAATGACTAATGGAGGTATTAAAGTAGCTAATTGGTGACTTATTTTGGGTGAGCCAATAGCAATTTGACAAGTGGCAAAAGTGGGTAAAGAGAGAATGTGTGTAAAAGTCAATGAGGGAGTATTTTATTTGATTTTTCTCTCTTCCTCTCCTCTCTTTTCACTGAAGGCATGGAGGGAGTATCATTATTGTCATTTCTTCACTCCATCCCTCTCTCATTCTCTCTCATTCGGTCATAGTGGAAGGAAAAGGGAAATATAAAGCTTGAGAAAAGGTAAAGAAAATGATCTCCTTTGCTCAAACTCACTTCATTAGTGTTGATCCTTGGAGTGAGAGCTTCATTTTGGTGTGTATAGTGTGCCCATTGGTGGTGATTTCAAGAATCACGAAAATCTGGTTGTTGGAGAATCAAAGTGTTTTTGAGAAAGTTGATAAGGTGAGTGACACCAATCTTTCTATCTATGTTTCATGTCATTTAAAGTAGTTTGTAATTTCTGGAAATTTTGGCTTGAATCCTAAAATGAGTGCCACTGTTCATTTGGTATGTTTTTGGCATGAGAATGGTATCTTGGAAGGAGTTTAGGATAGATAGATTGATTGGAGGTTGAAATGTTAAGTTTAGTGATTTTGGGAAAATTGATGAATTGTGTTTATTCAAACCAAAGCATGATAATAGAGTAGGATTTTGTTAATTTTGAGGTTTCCATTGGATTCCTTGGGTGTTTTTGTGTGGGAGTAGCTTTGGTTTGGTATTTGGGTTCATTTGGATCACTTGGAAAAAATTCTGGAAGTGCTGTCATACCTTCTGCGTTTTCTAGTTTCTGATAATCATGCTCGAGTGAGAGTGAGTGTGCTCAAGTGAAGGAAGAACATCACTCAAGTGAGGGAAGATCATGCTCAAGTGCTATGTGTATTTTCCCTTCTGGCCTTCAGTTCTCATGTTGCATTTCCGGGCGAGAGGCAAGAGTGTTGCCTCACTTGCAAGTGTTGAGGTTTTTTACTCGAGTGAGGTCTTCTTCACTCGAGTGATCCTTTTCTGTGAAAGTTCTTGTGCTCTCGGGCAAACACTTTCTATCCTCACTTCCTAGCACTTGAGGTGCTATCCGTACCAATGCTCGAGTGAGGGCTTTTGTGCTCGAGTGTCCGTACCAATGCTCGAGTGAGACCATTTTCACTCGAGGTGTAGCAGTGAAAAATCAGTTTTTGTGCTTCCAAAAGGGGATCTTTGGGATAGTTCTTCCTACCCTTTAGGAGTTTTGTTAGGGGTATTTAATGACTCTAAAAGAGCAATAATGATAACCAATTAAGTATTATGAAGTGAATTAGGTCTTGGAATAGAGTATAACTCTTCGTCCCTAATTATGAATATAGGATTTGACATTTGCCCTACTCGGGAGAGACCGGTGCTAGGACACGCACGGAAGGATCAAGGTAGTGACTCTTCTCTCATATTATGTATGATGTTTTGGTATGCATAACTTATCATTGCATTTTGTGAAATGTGTGCCATGGTACATTACGGCATGAGCACTTCAGCGCGAGTCGTATAGGGACTGACGTTGGTCATCTCTAGGTCGGTCGTTGAACTGCCGTCGTAATCGACATGGATCTTTGTGAATCCAACCCGTGGGGGCGGCGTTCGTGAAACCAGCCATGGGCTATGTGTGTATCTTGCCAGTATGACTTGCGTTATGAAATGCTTTATATGGATCCCAGCTGTGGTGAATTATATTGTGTGGATTATTGTGATGCAATACAACGTGAGCAATCGTCAGGGATGACATGTGTCATACTAACCATTGTTGTTGAACTGTCATTGTAGTTGCTTGTATAGATAATGATTTGATTTCATGCCTTATTATTGCACATTATATGATTGATTTGACACTACGGGGATTCTTTAGAATCTCACTCTCCCAAAATTAAACATTTTAGACAGGGCTGAAGGATCGAAAGGCAAACGAGTGACGAAGAGCGGGTAGAGGTCCGTGTTAGGAGTTCCTTTTTGGTTATTGGTTATCATTGTATATTATTGGATATTTTGTGGGAAGTATATATATATTTTGGGATTTGTGATGTAGTTTTGTGTAATCCCCAAGTAAAAGGGTATGAATTATGGGCTTTATGCCTTTGTATAAACCCTTATTAAATGAATGGAACCCGAGTGAGTCGGGAATTTACTTTGCACTCTGATAATTGTAAATGGAATCCACCTGTATAGGCCATATTGGTTTTGTCTTATGAATATGAGACCATTGTGAATAAATTTTGAAAAATTTATTTTGCAAATTCGATTTTGGGCAAAAGATTACCTTAATAAGTCCTAATTTGAAATATGGTCTCTAATTCTACATTAATTACGTGTTTACAAACGTAAATCTCAGCCTTAATCTTGAAGGGGGTTACATACTGTACAGAAATGAGTATGGAGGTCTTAGAGAGTGTCCTAAGTGTAAAACTGCACAATACAAAGTGAAAAAAGATGGTAGTTGTGGCGATGTGACAAGTAAAAGGCAACCTTTAAAGGTTATGTGGTATCTTCCAATAATACCACGTTTTAAACGTTTGTTTGTGAATGCAACAAAAGCGAAGAAGTTGAGATGGTACTCTGATGAGAGAATATTTGAAGGGAAATATCTTCAGCACCCAGTTGACTCTCTATAATGGCAAAAAATAGATGAAATATTCCCTCAATTTGGTAGCGAGCTGAGAAACCTTCGGCTTGGGCTTTGTACAGACGACATCAATCCGTATGGAACTCTTATTAGCACACATAGTACGTGGCCGGTTCTCCTTGTAATATACAACTTGCCTCCCTGGCTATGTATGAAACGTAAGTATATGATGCTATCTATGATGATTTCTGGACCAAAACAGCCAGGGAACGATATTGATGTCTATTTGGCGCCTTTGATTGAGGACTTGAAGAAGTTGTGGGAGGAAGGCATATATGTGTTTGATGCTTAGAAGAAGGAGTCTTTCAAACTACATGCAATGATTTTCACAACAATAAATGACTTCCCTACGTATGGAAACTTGTCAAGGTATAGCGTGAAGGGTCATAAAGCATGCCCAATATGTGAAGCAGACACACACTTCCATCAACTAAAGCATGGAAGAAAAACTATCTACCTTGGCCATAGGAGGTTTCTTCATCGGTTCCACCCGTATCGTATGCTAAGAAAGCATTTTAACGGCTTACCGGAGCATGGAATGGCTCCAAAGTCATTAACCGAAGAGGAAGTTTACAGTCGAGTAGAACGTATCAATGGCACTTTTGGTAAGAATCAGAGGATTACAAGTAAGAAGAACATATGGAAGAAGAGATCCATTTTCTTTGATCTTCCATATTAGCGTTTGCTTGACGTGAGACACAGTATTGATGTGATGCATGTGGAGAAGAATGTTTGTGATAGCCTTATCAATACGCTTTTACACATACCAGGGAAGACTAAGGATGGGATTAGTGTGAGATTAGACCTTGTTGATATAGGAATAAGAGAACGGTTACATCCACAACTAAGAGATGATGGTAAGAGGGCATACATGGAGCCAGCAGCGCATACACTATCAAAAGCAGATAAAAGAAGTTTGTATGGGTGTTTGCATGAAATTAAGGTGCCGCAAGGTTATTCCTCAAATGTGAGAAGATGTGTCTCAATGGACAATTTGAAGTTAGTGGGAATGAAGTCCCATGATTATCATGTGTTGATGCAACAACTATTACCGGTAGCTATTAGAGGCATAATGAAAGATGAAGTACGAACCACTGTAACAAGATTGTGCGTTTTCTTCAATGCTATCTGTAACAAAGTCATTGACACTGAAAAGTTGGATGAACTAGAAAATGAGGGTTGCATTATTTTGTCAGAACTAGAGATGCATTTTCCTCCTTCATTTTTTGATATAATGGTGTATTTGGTAGTTCATTTGGTAAGGGAGGTAAGGCTCTGCGGTCCAGTTTACCTGAGGTGGATGTACCCTTTCGAGCGATACATGAAGATCTTAAAAGGGTATTCTAAAAATCCTTATCGACCAGAAACCTCAATAGTAGAAAGATATGTAGTTGAGGAGGCTATGGAGTTTTGCAAAGATTATATGTCAGGGAAGAAGGAATAATCTCTGCATGAAGAGGGGAGAAGTAAGGGAACACGAGGATTGAAAGTGAAGAATGTTCCTAGTGAAGAGGTGTTGCGAGCACACTTGTATATCCTAAATAATATGGAAGAAGTTCAACCTTACATAGATGAATACAGAAAGACTTTGAAGAACAAGAATCCAAGGAAGAATGACATGCAGATTGCTATTGAGCAAAACAGGACATTCATGCAGTGGTTCGAGGAAAAGGTTTGGCACGAGACCGGTGTGTCTGAGACAATCGAGTGGCTAGCTTGGGGGCCTTCGTTTCAGGTCACTACTTGGACCGGTTATGATATAAATGGCTATTCTTTCTATACGAAGAGCAAGATGATAGAAGTACCATGCAAAATAGTATGGTCATTGTAGAAGCTAAAGCTATGCACTTTTCTAGTTCGAGAGACAAAAACCCCATATTAGCGTCTATGGCCTATTACGGAGTTATAGAAGAAATATGGGAGATGACATACAACAAGTTTAAAGTTGCTTTATTCAAATGGAAGTGGGTTAGCAATAATGCTGTGGTAATAGATAAACAATTTGGATCTGTCTCAGTCGATCTTCGAAGAGTTGGCTATAGAGATGAGCCCTTCATTTTAGCAAGCCAGGCGAAACAAGTGTTTTATGTCATCGATCCTGCAAGCAAAAACATGTCCATTGTCCTTAAAAGTTAAAAACAGAAGTATGGTGATCCGACCTTCAACCTTGATGACACACCACCTTTCACAACAACTCCACCTCGAACAAATGAAGTAGAATTGGTAGATGATGATGAATATGCTATAAGAAATGACCATGGTGAAGGACTATGGGAAACAATATAGAGTAAGACCTTAATTTATAAACGAGAACTGTGTGTTTTTTCTGTTTTACTTCCCACTTAGTTTATTTCATTTTTATTGCAATTTATTTACGTTTCTGACAATGCTTTTTGTGTTAACAGGAATATGGACAACTCTAGTGATGACGAAAGGCGTAGAGATGACTAAAGCCCTAGCAATGATGAAAGGCCTAGAGATGAACCCATTGCAAGAAGGAGGGTTAAAGGCTATACAAAGATGGGAGCATTGGTTGCACGTCATGAACATCAACAAGAGAGGCTGCATATAGACTTCGATGACAATCTGAATCCAGTTGGTCCTGAGGAAGACCACTTCATTTGCTACATAGGGTTTTTGGGTCGAAGCAAAGTGCACATTACCTACGATAATTGGAGAGCCCCTAAAAACGAAAGACATGATTTGGCAGCAACTTTTGGTATATAAGTTTTGATGCATCTATGGTAATTGTAGCTTTATTCTTATTGTTTCAAATATAATAATCTTATGTTTTACCTTGCAGCAAACATACGATGTCCCAGACACCAGGGAGATGTATAAGCACTGGATGGATGAGGTTCGTGTACATAGAAAGGTTTCAAGAACAAGCTAACAACACAGTACATTCGAGGGGCCTTTAGGGGTCAAGATCCATGTACACATTATTCATATTTGTCTCCAGAGGATTGGAGGTTGTTTGCGGCATTACGGGCAGATCCTTAGTTTTTTGTAAGATTTATGTCATCATGATATAGAGTTTTTAATTTTCATATACTTGATATCGTTGATTTATTTTTTGTTGTTTTTCATTCATAGAAATTAAGTGCAGCAAATGCACAGAGGCAATCAGAAATTAAATATCAACATTACATGTCTCGTGGTAGATATCGGAAGCTTGAGTGGCAAAGTGGCAAATGATGCAAGAAGAGTTAGAGAAAATGAAGGAAGCAGCGGAATCTGATCCTAGTGTTGTTATCCAGCCACCGGCACCTCCTCAACGTCACAAAAAATGGAAAGCAGGGAGGATTAAGGTTGGGAAGTATATAAATCTGGCTGTTGCTAAGGTTGCTGCGAGGATTGTAAGTAGTAATACCATAAGTACCTAATTTTTTGCATATCGCGAGTGGTTTCAATACATTTACGATAAACTGTATGCTACAGGATGAACTGGAAGATCAGAGTAGCCAAGGTTCATTCAATCCAAGTAGACGGATGGACATCTTGTCAACGGCTATTGGGAAGGCAGACGACCTTAGTCGTGTTCGAGGAGAGACACGGGGAGTTAGTGCCGCAAGGTATTTTGGACGAGACTTACGTTATTCATCACAAGCTGGACCTAGTAAGGACCTTGTGGCCAAGATTCGAGAGGACCTTGAACGAGAGCTCGAGGCCAACCTTCGTGACAAGCTCCGACAAGAGTTGTTGCCAGAGCTTCAACTTGAAATGGCAAAGATGTACGAAGAGCAAAGGGCAAGGGACGAGCATAGAACTCAGGAATCCCCGACCTTCATTAGCACCAAAGGAAGTTACAACCCTCTGGAGGAACCACTTGGCGACCCTTCTCCCACTCCAGTGTCAGGAGACCCTTCCACCCTTTATTTGGATGATCCACTGTTGCGTGTTGTTGCCGATGCTCTCGTTCACACACGTGCTACCACCCACCATCATCAGCAAATTTCACAGGATTTTCGTAGGGTGAATGTGACGAGTGTTAGAAAGGGGGAAGAAGGTACAGCCATCCCTATTCCTGATCCAGAGGTTAACATGTTAGGTCAGGCGATAGGATCTTTCATCCTTTGGCCTCACAATCTTATTGGTTCAGACGCAACACCTCCAATGGTAGGAATTACCTTACTATACTGAAAATCTGTTGGCATCCTAATAACAATTTGTTTTATGATGTTCTAAAAGGATGACAAAGATGCGAGGAAATGGCCCTACTTAGCATGGCTGCAACAGATCTACAAGGGCATTGAACAGATTGACCTGAAGATGCCTCAAGGGATTGTGGGCCTTACATTAGAGTATCCCTACACAATTGACAATACAGATCTCAAGCAGTTTATCAGGTTGGAGGAGATAGATGCAGGCTGGGTGAAATTTGCAGTCCGGTAAGTTTTTTTTTCAATTTTCCCATAGAATTCATTTAGTGGTTTTTTGATTTTATACATTCAATAATTCATTCCTTATTTTAATTCTATTATATCACCTTCCACGATCTCTACACAAACATGGAAAGATGTGATTGGTATGGATTCTTATGTCCTACGAATACGACAGGGGATACCAATACTGTGGCGCATAAGACTCACTATGTCGGCTACGCAATGGGAGAGACCAAACTTCATTGTTATCTAGCACCCATTGTTCAATTGTTTGTATTTTTATTTTGTCAATTTAAGAAGTTTAATAAATAATTGTCTTGTCATCTAACTTCATTTTAATGTGTACATGTTGTTATAGTTACTACTGGAGTTTGTGTGTTATATGTCCTCGCCGCAACGTAGTCTATTGGTTTGATCCCTTGAGTAAAAAGCTAGACAAAGATACAAAATCCATCTTCGACACATAAGTTATTCTGTTTGTATTTCATTGACTCTTAAAAAAAATGAATAGTTCTAATTTCTGTTCATTTTGATTTTCATGATAGTGCTTGTCAAACATATAGAGTCCTAGGCGGGTCACGTGAGGGTACATTTGTTAAAAAGCCAAAGTGTTTTTATCCGATAGTAAGTAGTTTCGATTCTAATTGTTTCATTGACGGTCCTTTTAGACATACCTTTATTGATTTTAACAACCAATTGCATGCCTTTGATTTAAAGTGCCCTCGGCAACCTGGCAACACTGAATGTAGATATTATGTTATACTTTATATGTATAACATCACTCAAAGTGTAATTACTAGCGATTTTAAAAAGGTAATCGCTTCTTCATTCTCAAATGATAATATTTTTGGTGTTCTAATCGAAATGCTAATTAATTCATTTGCTTGATTCATTTCATCAAAGCTTATTTTCTAATTTTTAGATTTTTGATAATGAAGATGCCTACTTACGTGAAAACCTAGATTTGATCAGAGATCTTTTGGCTGGACATCTTCTTCAACATATAGAGCAGTAAAATTTTTATTTATATTAGTTTGTAGTTGTGTGATGACAGCGTTTTGACACTTTCTGGTTGTTATTGTTGATATATATATTAGTAGGTTGTATGAGTTGTTATTGTATGTATATGTAGTAAAGATTGTAGTGCTGGATGTCCTTACTATTTTGTAACAGACATTGTGGTTTATGAATCCATCTTCTATTCTGTTTCTGCAGTTTGAATTCTCTGGGTAATATAGAATATAAATGATGGTATAAAAAAAATCTAACCTTTTAACGTCCCAAATTAAGAATTGGGACGTCTAAAGTCAACCATGGGGGACTTCAGACGTCCCAAATTTGGAGGACTTTAGACATCCCAAATTGTCATTTGGGATGTCTAAAGTCTCACTTTAGATGTCCCATTTTTTTGGGACGTCTTTTCTTAGAACATACTACTCCCCCAACATATACGTCCCCCCGTTTTTGCACGTTAAAAGTGCCAAATTTGGGACGTCAAAACCCCTTTTTGTAGTAGTGTCTTCACATACCCTTTTAGGATTTTCATAGTTCTTTCAATTGGGTATATCCAACAGAAATAGATAGACCCATACAACTTTATCTCCCTCACTAGATGAACAATCAGATGTACCATGATGTCAAAAAGAGAAGGAAAAAGAAGCTTTTCAAGCTGGCATAAGATCATATATCCTTCATTTTCCAATTCATCCAATCTTTCCATGTCAATGACTTTACTACAAATAACATTGAAGAAGGAACAAAGTCTAGTCAATATATGTTGAAGATCATATTCAACAATGCCTCGAATAGCTATTGGGAGTAGTTGCATTAAGACATGATAATCACGAGACTTTAGCCCTATTAACTTCAAGTCTTTCATCAACACAAGCCTTTTAAAAGTTGAAGAATACCCTGAGGGAAGTTTGGCGCCATGTAAACACTCACAAAAACTTCTATTCTCATCCTTAGAGAAAGTATGAGCAGTTGGAGGACAAAAAGTTCTCTTACCATATGACATTGGATGTAAGTTTTCTCGTATTCTCATTTCTTGTAAATCTAATATTGCCTTCATACCATCCTTAGAACTACCTTGTATGTTAATAAGTGTCCCAACAATACTATCACATACATTTTTCTTCACATGCATGAAATTAATACAATGCCTCACGTCAATATTGCGCCAATATGGAAGATCGAAGAAGACATACATCTTTTTCCATATATTTTTCTCATTTCTACTCTTTGTAGTCTTACTACAGGTTACATTGATATTTTTCACCTTTTCATAAACCTTCTCCCTAGTCATGCCTTTGGAGCATCTTCAAACTCTTGGCCACCAAAAAATGCTTTCTTTAATCTACGATATAGGTGGCCCTGTCTAAGAAATCTTTTATGGCCAAGATAAAAGGTCTTTCTTCCATGTTGAAGTTGATGGTAGCATGTGCCTTCTTCACAAATCAGAGATGCTTTGTGGCCTTTAATGTTATATCCTGATAAGTTTCCATATACAGGGAAGTCATTTATAGTACAAAAGATCATGGCTCGTATTTTAAAAATCTCCTTCTTGTTCACATTAAAAACATCGACAGCTTCATCCCACAACTCTTTTAAGTCTTCGATCAAGGTTCTAGGTTAGCATCTATGTCATTTTCGGGTTGTTTTGGTCCCGAAATCAATATAGACAACATGATATACTTTCCTTTCATGCATAACAGAGGAGATAAGTTGTAAATAACCAAAAGAACATGCTATGAACTATGTATACTGCTTAGACTATCATAAGGATTCATGTCATCTGTGCTAAGCCCAAGCCTGAGATTCCTAGGTTCTTCACCAAAGCTAGGAAATAATTGATCGATTTTCTTCCATTGAGAAGAATCAGCTAGATGTCGAAGCTTTCCATAAAAAATCCTCTCATCCGTATGCCATCTCAAATTTTTGGCATCAATTTCATTGGCAAACAAGTGCTTGCATCTTGTTATGATTGGAATATACCACAACACTTTTACAGGGGCCTTATTTAATTTATACCTCGGAGTTTCACATATCGGACATTGTGCCTTCTCTTCATGCTCTTTTCTATACAATATGCAATCATTAGGGCATACATGGATCTTTCTATACTTAATCCCTAATAGACACAGTATTTTCTTAGTATCATAGTATCGACAAGGCAACACAATATCATTTGGAAGTATGTCTTTAAAGGCCTCAAGCGTTTCTAAAAAACTCTTGTCGCTCCATCCATGCCGTGCTTTCAAGCTTACCAATTTCAATACAGCTTTCAACAATTGGTATTTTTTACACCCTGAGTATAGCGGCTTCTCAACATCTCTACATCATGAATAATATCCTCTATCCAATTATCCAGATCCATGTCATCATCAGAGGCCACTCCCCCTTGTTGAGATATACTTGGCATTTCTAATTCTTTACCATGCCACACCCATATTGTATAACTCTTACAACTTCCTTCACAAATTAAATGTGTATATATATCTGCAGCACTTAGTCACTTCTCATTCAAACATTATATATAAGGGCAATAAAATGTCCCACTGTCATTATGGGCATTTTTTCTAGCAAAGTCTAAAAAAGTCCTCACCCTATTACTATATTCAATACTTGTCCGTTTAGCTTTTATCCAACTACGATCCATATATTTCAACACCTTTTTCTTTCCTCTATATATTTTTTCTCATATAAAAGGCAGGATAATGATGAGAGCATGCAATCATTACACTCAAGTACCTAGTTTAACTACAACCTTAATGAATAGGTACAAAGCAACTTTTATATCCTAATACATTTATAAAGCAAAGATAAGTTTAGTATGCATCACTTCAATTAATCAATGCCAAAGACTAATTAAATTACCTATCAATCACTCGAAGAAAGACTTTGAAGTCTCTATTGAGTGTTTATATGGATCCAAATAAATCGGTATGTGTTACTAGCTTACTGCCTTTGTTCACTTTGATGATTTAATTGGCAGATCCAAATAAATATCATGGCATGGTCAGGAACATGAAAAGGAATTTCTACTTAAAGACTTGAAAACAAAAGGTTTAATTGGTGGTGACAGAAGGTTAGGTGAAGTATGTTAGAATCCAAGTTTTGATGATAACAAAAGGTGATTGTGTTTTGATAAGAAACTCATATTTTGGAAGTATAAACATTGATTCAATATGTTACCAAATGCATTTCACAAAGTTCATCAGATAATATTGTGATTATAACTGATGCACTCTAGTGAGAAGTAGTTTTGCAATCAAACATAGCGAGTGTGGGACTAAAAGTGTTTTACAGAAGCATTCTTACAAGACTACTCGAGTGATGAACATTACACTGAAGTGATGATCTAACTTGCACTCGAACATGAAGGTACACTCATGAAGTATTTTCCCTTTGGCTCTGGATTTAAATTACAGAGCCACAGAACATGATTCAATAGACTTTTAATAGCAAAGGAAAAAAAGAAACCATAGTAAAAAAAAGGGAAAACAATAACAGAAGAAATTGCCTAAATAATAAAAGCATATAACACTAAAATGGAACAAATGAGGCTGAAATAGGACAACATGAAAAACAGTTATAAGGAGTGATTTACATGCGATTTAGTTCTAGAAGTTGATTCACAATACAATGCTACTTATAAACAACCAAAAACCATAGTTCGCTAATACCAAGTTCATTAGAAATTTCACTAATAGTTAGGGTTCAGCATTTCTCATGCATTTGTATCTCAAATTCAGATAACAAAATGAAGAAGAAGAAGGGGAAAAAGGAGAACAAAGCCTTTGACCAATTTATCAAAGAAAAAAGACCAATGTATTTTCTAATTACCTGCAATCCGAGCTTCAGGAAGACACCGACGAAGAAATAGCGAGGAGCACTGTAATGTAATCTAACGTAGATCTGCGTCCACCGGCAGCCTTCGTTAAGGACGGAGGAGGGATGTAGGAAGGAGGAATGGCTAGGCAGAGATGAAGGAGTTTAGAAGAAGAAGAAGGAGAGAGTTTCAAATTCAAGTCAGAAAAAATGCATGAGTATGGAGATTTCAGGAAAGCTTATGGTAGTTATTTTAGATCGGTTTAAGAGAACAACCGGTCTAAAATGGTCATATTTTAGACCGGTTGTTCCCAATAACTAGTCTTTAAAGTAGGCAATATTTTTTTTTAAATACTAAACTTTTTAGACCAGTTCAAGGGAACAATCGATCTAAAATATCAAACTTTTTAGACCGGTTGTTCCTAATAACCGGTCTTAAAAGTAGGCAATATTTTTTTTAATCCTAAACTTTTTTAGATCAGTTCTTAATAACGACAGGTCTAAAAAGTTTAACATTTTAGATTGCTTTTGAATGACAACCGGTCTAAAAAGTAATGAATATTTTTTTTAATTCAGAACATATATTAGACCTATTATATTACAACCGGTCTAGAAAATGTATTGCATTTTTTTTTGTTATTTTATTTCTTTTTAGACCGGTTCTTAGTATAACCGATCTAAATAATATATTTTAGATCTTATTATAGGGGAACCGGTCTCACAAGTTTTTCATAATTATGAAACTGCCACTGCTTTTACCTTTTAGACCTTATCCGCTGTAACACATCTAAATGTACAGGTCTAAAAGGCCTTTTTTGTACTGATGTGCATCGAAAGTGAGTGAAGGCAAAGAGCAAAGCGTATGTAAAGTAGGTTGTAGGGAATTGCAATCATATTCCTGAATCCACTAAATTAAACCATAGAGTGACTAAACTTGGGACCAAATAAAATGTGGAATACAGATCTGATCTTGGTTTTTGAAAACTTGAGGAACAAAATTACCTATATTAAAACTAAAATAATTTTAAATTAGAAGGACTAAATATTGTATTAATCCTAAAAGATTATTAATCCTTAATACAAGTAAGAAGTTTTTAATTAGTATTTCCTAATTTTACCTTTATTTTATGCTAATATAATAAACATTGAATATTGAGATAAAAGAGAGAGTTGAGGCAAATTTAAATAAGAGAAAAGTTAATTTTTTTTTTCAATTTTACACATAAATAGATAAATCTCCTTTGCCTTGTATAAAGAGTACTATTGGGTGATACACTACCATAGAAAATGCTTTTTATATCGGTTATTACGAAACATATATAACGATTTGAAACAGTCATATATGTAGGTGCTATATATGCTCAGCATAAATAAATAACGGTTCCAAACCGTAATATATTAAGGGCATATATAAGATTCATTGTTAATAATTGTAATGTATTGGCGTTATTTTTTATTATATAAAGTTATTTGATTATTCATTTTTATTTATTTTTACTATTAATATTTATTATATAAGACACAATAAAATAATTGATAATAACAAGATAATAATTTAAATAAAAAAAACTTATATTTATAGGATTCAAAATTCAGTACATTATAAATAAACATCATACAATTTAAAAGAATTAATAACTTAAACACTGTCACAATATAATAAAACATTATCTTATAGTTCTTCGAATTAAAAAAGAAAATCAATTAATAAAAAATTTCACAATATTCTTCAATACCTTTATTGTAGATTGTCTATAGATCATATATCAGTGCACACAAAGAGTTCCTATCACATATCCTTTAACTGTAAAAGAATAATATAAATATAAGAATAAGAATATATATAATAAAAATAAGCAAATATAAAAGTTTAAACGAATCTCAGAATATAACTTTGAGAATCAGAATATGATAAAAATTGGTAAATATAAAAACTTGAGCAAATCTCAGAACTTGATTCAACAAACATAATTTCAATATATAATTTGGATTGCTAAACTTTAGAAACTTGAGATGCTCAACAATAAAAAAATTCAGTATTTTACATCATTGTTTATTCTGTGTTCTCTGCTTTCTCTTTGGTTATTTTCTCTCTTTTAATCTTTAAACCAACGGCCATCATTAGATTAGATATTGTAACCCTGACCGACGACCTTGAATATCAACTAGTGAGCTCTTGTTATATAAAAAAATAAAATGAAACTAAAAATGTTAACTTAAAAAATATGAAAGATTACATGGGGAAGAATTACAAGAGGAATGAGTTGTAGATTGAAGATCCCATGATGGTGGTAGAGGATAAAACTTGTAGTGCCAGAACAAAACTTATAGAAAAAAGAGCATGAGACAGAGTTTAAAGAGTTGCGTTAAATTAATTTTTTTTTTTGGATTTCATTTCCTTATTTTTAATATTTTTCAGAATCCCTTCTTTTTATTAAAAAATAATTAACGATTCTTAGTGAGAACCATGGCGTATTGTCAAAATTTTTTTTTTTTAAATCCCGCCTTCTTATATTTGATATCTTTCAGAATCCCTCCTTTGTTTATATTTTAGAATACTTAATAGTTCTTGGTGAAGAACCGTAATATATTGTTAAAATACTTAACGGTTCTGAGTGAAGAACTATAGTATATTGTAGGGGTGTTCAAAGTGTCCCGGTCCTAGTTGTCCGGTCCCGGTCCCGGACATTTTGATCCCGGGAATTTCTCATCCAGGCCGAGACCGAGACTGGGAAAACCGGGACCGGGATCTATAGTTGTGTGATCCCGGTCCTGGTTTTTTTATTTTTATTTTAATTTTTTTTCTTAAAAACTAAGTTATTATTTTATTTTTGTATTTTTTATCCCATAATTTAAGTTATCATTTGATAAAATGTGTATAACATATTTAGTTGGAGTTAAATTATATATATCGTGATACTAATACTACTATATAATGTATAAAAATAATAACAAAAATGATGAAGGTAATCATAATAATAATAATAAGAAAATGTTATTCTTTAATTCTAGATGAATTTGTAATTATTATGGCCTTATTAGGTGTTAAATAATTACTTTAAACACTAGATTATAGAAAATTTAAATAATATAATAATATTTTTTTAAATTTAATTTCTTAAAAAAAAACCGGGATTCCCGGTTTGATCCCGGTCCCGCCCGGGATTACCTGGACCAGGACCAAACCGGGACCGAGACCGGTACCGGGATGCAATTTGCATCCTAGCCAAAAATCGGGATTGGGACCGGGAGTGGTCGATCCCGGTCCCAGATTTGAATACCCCTAATATATTGTTAAATAGTTTTTTTTTTTTCAGATCTAACTTCTTATACTTCATATGTTTCAAAATCCAACTTTTGTTTATATTAAAGAATATTTAACAGTTCTTTGTGCTAAACCGTAATGTATTGTCAATTTTTTTTTCACAATCATGCTTCCTTATATATGATATCTTTCAGAAAATCACTTTTATTTATATTAAAGAATATTACTTAACAATTCTTTGTGAAGAACTGTAATGTATTGTCAAATTATATTTTTTAGGATCCTTTTCCCTTATATATAATATCTTTTAGAATTCTACCTTTATTAATATTAAATAATACTTTATGGTTATTTGTGAAGAACCATAATGTATTGTTAATTTTTTTTTATTGTTATATATTCTTGAAAAATATATAATAGTTCATTGTGAATAACTATCAAATATTAAATAAAATTTTTTCAAAATCTTACATTCTTATATATGACGGTTATTTCATAAGAACTATCATATTTGTTAGTAAATGCATGAAGGTTAAAAATTACAACCATTATATTTATGTTTTCATGAATTTTACATGATGATGCCAAGAAACGAAAAGGACAAATAGATCCTTAAATAGAAATATGAAATTTTGAAATTTTGTGTGTTAAAGGTAGTCTTAAGCCAAAATGTGCCAAGGTAGGGAGAGTTTGAACCCCCCCCCAACCCTTTGGAGTCATAAAAGATATGTAATCATTGACGCACCATGCAATTTTGTTATACATATACACAAACAAGTATAACTTAACATTTAAGGTTTGACCACATGCAATTAACAACTGCAATAAAGCATTTGGCAACACAACAATACATGTTTAAAATACTTGTGATGTGTTTGCCAACATTGATAATTATAAAAATAAAAAATAACTAATTATGCTTTTATTAGAAAAAGATAAGAAAATACCACTTGAACTTCACATATTAAATTAGTCTTGTCGGCTATAAGAGTATAGGGATTAACTACAAAAATATAGCAATTGACAACTCATTTTAATAGGAAATTACTTATTAGAGATTTTGAAGTTCAAGTGATATTTTCTTATTTTTTACTCTATTTTTATTCTATTTTGTAGAAAATTTTCTTATGATAATTCAAATTTCATAATTATAAAATAATTATATCAATAAATTACATTATTCTTTTAAAACTGATTATTGCCTTTAGTTAATACCATTACTCATTTAGTTAATATCACTACTCATTTATTAGTAAATATCTTCTGCCTTTCATCAATACCATTACTTATTTTTTTTTTAAAAAAAAGTGAGGCATATTTTGGTAAAACACAAAATTTTAAAATATCAAATTCCTCCTGAAGACACCTATTTATCCTTTCCATTTCTTAATAGACTTTTTAGGTTATTGTGTAATGACCCAATTTGAGATTAAGAGCTAATGACCTTGGAAATGATTGTAATTAGTGTAATTAAACAGTTTTGACTAAATGTGATGCGAATTTGATATAAATGTTCATAGTGATGATTTAATAATCATAGTGAAAATCAGGGGCAAAATGGTAAAATTGGAAATTTACTGACCAATTGATCAGTTACCAAAGAGAAAACTCATTAGTGATTAGAGATCAAGGGTGGAGATCTATTGGCTATGGGTCAGAATTCTATGCTTTGAGCTTATGTGAGCTCATGGACGGAGTAAACAAGATGTTGTCAAGTGGCATTGCATGGACCATAGGATTAGGCATATGAGACAAACAATCACTTTTTCTCTCTCTTCTCTCTCCTATGCAGTTTTGGGGGTATGGACCAAGGGAAATTGTACACTTCAACATCATCTCCATCTCTCATCATCTCTCTCCTCCTTCTCCCATTTCCGGCGACGTTGAAGCAAGGGAAGAGAAAGATAAAGCTTGGATTTTGGGTAGGTAATGGTCCTCTTATGCTCAAATCCTCTTCATTAAACTTGTTCATAGTGTTAAGAGCTCCATCTTGGTGATTTCAGAATTATGAAAAGTGGTGATTTGGGTGTTGGAGCAAATTTGGAAGTTTGAGAATCAAGGTTCTGACTTTGGCAAAGTGAAGAGGTAAGGATTTGATGCTTTTTGAGATATATATTGTGATTTTTGGATAAGTTTGAGAAATTCTGGAATTTGCCCTGTTTTGTGTAAATTTTGAATGTATGAATTTCATAGTAGATGATGTTGGAATCATTTCATTGTGAAGCTATTTGAATGCTGATTATAGTTTTGAAGTTGGGGAAGTGATTTGAATGAATTAGGTATTATGTGTGAATTAGAGACCCAAGAGTTAGATTGTGGTTAAAATGATTTTTGGGTGTTTTGGAGGTTACTAATGTGTTCCTTAGGCAATATTATATGGGTATGAGCTTTGTGTGAAGTTTAGGAACCATTGGGATTAGTTTTGGCAAAGTTGGGATTTTCTGTCAGTTACTGTGATCTGGGCAATCTGATATCATCACTCACTGGTCAATGTTCAAGAGTGTGTTCTGACACTCGCAAGTGCGGGTTCCTCACTCGATTGCCAAGCGTGGTGCTCTAGTGAGCTTTTCCCTCTGATTTTGCATGTGCTCTCTGGTCATCACTTTCTGTGTTGCGCTTTCGGGGACTCGAGTGGATTTGGAGTCATCACCCAAGTGCGAAGTCTTATGCTCGAGTGTTGTGAGTACTTTCTGGCCAAAGTGGTTGCTCACTGTCAAACACTCGCGAGTGAGAGCCGTTCTTACTCGAGTGCAAGTCTCTTATCACTCGAGTAAGGTCATCTTCACTCGAGTGAGTCAGCTGAAAATCAATGTTGTTCTTCTGAAAAGGGGTCTATAGGGTAGTTTCTTCCAACCCTTTTAGTATGTGTTTAGGCCTCTTATAGCCACCTAAAGAGTCCTAAATGATAACCAACTTAGAGTATTATGGAAATGTGTATTTGGAAAGAGATTGATGGGTTGTCCCTAATTTGGTTATAGGATTTGACATCTGTCAGACTCGTGAGCCCACTGTGCCGAAGAACGTCAGGGAAGATATAGGTAGTGACTCCTCTCTTATACTTTGTGTAAATGTATTGTATGTATGCCTGTCATACATTGTGTTGCTGTTGCTCATTGTGATGCTTTATGGAGCTTTGTGATACTTTGTGCCTTGTGATGCTGGAGCTTTAAGGTGCTTTGTGCTTTGTGATGCTGCCACATAGTGATTACTGCGGAAGCGGGCATAGTGTTTACAGCGAAAGCTGGCATTGAGATTACAGCAAAAGCTGGCATAGTGTTTACTGTGAAAGCGGGCATTGAACATTGTGATACAGTCGTGAGTGCTGTCGGTTGTGGCGCGAGCCATGACTCATAGTGTTGCTGCTGAACATGATGAACTTACATGCTTTGTGTTTATATATTGTATGAGTGATTTGTTACTACTGGGATTCTTTAGAATCTCACTCTTTCCAATGACTAACATTTCAAACAGGGCGAGTGGCTCAAAAGGGAAGCAGACAACCAGGAGCGGTTAGGATCTCTTAGAGATATTTGGTTGGGGTTGGTTATCTGTTTTCTTTATTCTTTTTTGGTTTGGGATTACCATTTGTATATGAGATGTACATAACATTTTGGATATGTAATCCCTATTTTGGGAAACTCTAAACCCATTGTGTGTATATACAGTAGCCCGGGGTTGTCGGGATTTTAGTTACGCACTCTGATATTTATGAATGTGATTTAACTGCACAGGTAATTCTATCCGAAAGTGAATGTGGGACCAGATGAATCATGTTTTTGAACGGTTTTTCGAAATACCTCGTCTTGAAGATGAGGGATTATAAAGGTTGTTTTTGTCTTATTGGTCTCTATTTCACTTAAATTTCATAATCTGGGTATAATTATGGTGAGGGGGTTACATTTTGTAAGTTCAAATGATATTTATTTGTATTTTTCTTATTTTTATTAATGACTGTTTTGTTATATTTTTTACCCTTTTGTATCCTAAAAAAATTTCATTTCTGGCACACCCCTAAAAATTCTTTTGTTTCTTATGGCTTAACTCATGCATCATTTCGTGTATGCTTTCCAAAACGTTTTTGCTATACACACACATTAATCCAATGCCATTAAACATGATTTCTAAAACATTTATGTTGCATATTTCCTATCGATCAATCCACTAATTACCAGTAACTATGGGATGATCATCATTAATTGCACACATTAATAACATATAATTAGGGCATTAAAGGTATTTGTTAACTAATAGACCCAAACCAACCCATTTTTAACTCAACTGAATATTACAAGCATTAAGTTGATTAAAAAAAGTTGTAAAATAAAAAAGAATTCGTATTTGATTTTATGAAGTGAAGCATTGATTAGAATTTTAAAAAGATTAAGTTACAAATAAGTTATTTAAACCATAGAAAAGAATTCTTTAAACTTGGGAGTACTTGTTTCATTGAAAAGTTTACTTTTAAACAAGTGAAAAGCTTCATCTCACAAGCACACAGCATTGCACCCTTGAAGTTGCAAAGAATAAGGAGTAATTTGGAGTACACTCAATGGATACCACTTATTCCATCTCAAAATTGCTGCTTAAGTTCTCTCTCTTCACCCTATCCATATTCCTAAACTTTTCTTGCATAAAAGGGATACTTACTATACATAAAACGGATTTATTAATAATTGCCGCATATAAATAAAATAAATAAATGAATATTAATTACTAACATGTAATTAGCGACATTGAAAGCATTTTGCTAATACAATTTCTATTTTCGATGGATGATAATACAATTTCTAAAACATCACTAGTATAGAAAAGGGATTTTAGACCGGTTATATCGGATAAGGTCTTAAAAATATGACCGGTGACATTTTTGTAATTATGATCAAATTTTAATACCGTTTATAATAAAAACCGGTCTTAAAAATAATTTTAAGACCGGTTTTTATTATAACCGGTCTTAAAATATATACAATTAAAAAAAATAAAAATATGTAATATATTTTCTAGTCCGGTTCGATATATAACCGGTCTAGAAAATATTATCTGAATTAAAAATAATTAAAAAATAAAATATTTATTATTTTTAAGACCGGTTGTGAATAAAAACCGGTCTTAAATATTAAAACTTTAAGACCGGTTATTATTAATAACGGGTCTTAAAAAGTTTTTATATTTTTAAGACCGGTTATTTATTAATAACCGGTCTTAAATATTACTTTTAAGATCGGTTTTTTATTACAACCAGTCTTAAAACTTACATAAATTTCAAATCGCGCCTAATTTTAACTCTGAAATCCGATAGCCAAGCACATCAGCAAAACCCCTGCGTCAGTTCGCGGCAGCTCCTCCTTTCCCCTTCTCTCCTCTGTCCTTAACCTTCGCCACCATCAACGCAGATCTACGGTTGAATACATTGCCGTAAGGCTATTGTCGCTTGTTCCCTCTGATTGGTTTCGTTCTCAATCTCATTTTTATTGTCAGGTTTGTGTTTCAATCGCCGGGCGTTCAATTAAATTATTGGTTTCTTTTTTGGGTATTTCATTGAAATTGTGAGATGTCTTAGCCTCTATTTTCTTTGTTCGATTCTTGCAGCAAGTTGTCAGCTTTAGAAGCATCCATTGCCTCCTAAAAGAGACTTTACTCGATTCGTAAAGTGGCCAAAGACTATTCAAATCCAAAGGAAGAAGAGGATCCTCAAGCAAGGGTTCAAGGTACCGTTAATTATTCTGAAGAGTTTTACTATATGCATGTGTCTGAGGTTAATGTCCTTATGCTTCTATGGACCTGGGTTTATTTTGGTTGTATATGAGATGGGTTCTGAGTCTGCCTCCTAGTGCATTTAGGATTATCTACGTGTTCATGGTGCTTCATACTATATAAACTCTTGTAGGAACATTTTGATGAATAAAAACTTGCTTGTGTTCATATTGCCTAACTCTATATTTTTGCTTTAATACTAATTCTGTATTTTTGTATGTATGTTCAATATAGTAAATTACTTAGGAATTGCTTTTGAACTTGCTTGTGTTCATGTATGTTCATATTGCCTAACTCTGTATTTTTGCTTTAATAAATTCTCTGGATTCATAATGCTAATATTGCTTGATATTGGTTATCAACTTGTGCATTGCAATTAATTATTTGTTCATGTTTGCATAACTTGGGAATTGCTTTTGAATGATGCCTTTGTAGATAGCGCCGTGTTATAGCAATAAGCACCGTGTAGCAAAACTTCCTTAAACCATCACTAGCTATCCTTAAATAGTGTCCTTAAAGTGAGGATAATGAGTCATCCTAGTGAGGGTACTTCGGATCGAACTA
This sequence comes from Inga oerstediana, assembly GCA_963210345.1. Classification (NCBI taxonomy): domain Eukaryota; kingdom Viridiplantae; phylum Streptophyta; class Magnoliopsida; order Fabales; family Fabaceae; genus Inga; species Inga oerstediana. The sequence goes on along the minus strand of OY723401.1, from coordinate 59,908,624 downwards.
ATGTTAATAAAAGCAAGCCTAGCAATGCTCTGAGCTAGGAACACAGTGAGCCACGTAACCGGCCTAGACAAAGGGGTAGGAGAGCCACCTGATTGAGAGACATTCCTCTCAATCGGAATACTGGGAAAAAGATTACGATTGAGTTAGATAGATATTGGAAACCAATCAGGCCTAATGCCCAATGGTATAGGAGCTTTATCGGCCTCCTAGCACGCAATAAGCCTAGCATCTTGATAGATCAGTGGAGAAATGTGGATAAAAATGTGAAGCGACATATTTGGAAAACTATCCAGCTCACTTACGACATTCCTAAGAATGAAGCTCTGTATAACAAGACAATGACGTATTTGTGATGAACGAAGGAGGAAGTTTAAGACAAGTCTAGCCAACAATTATGTGCATATCGAGGTGAAAGAAGGTCAGCCTCGTCCTAATCTATGCAACCGGTATTCTTATATTGACGAACACACTTGGCAAGAATTTAGACGGCTTCGGACTACTCCAGAAGCATTGGTGAGTTGACTTATTTTGCATTTGATTTACTTATGAATTGTGAATTGTCTTTATTGATTGTACCTTAATTTTGATTTCTTATTTGTAGGAAAAAAGGCAAAAGGCCCAAGAGAGTGGTAGAAAGAATGATTGCCCCCATACAATGTCTCGTAAGGGTTATGCGAAGGCCGAAAAAGACTTGTTGGCGGCCAAACGGAAGAGATTGGAAGAAGCATCTCAATCCGATCCTTCTGTTCTTCTTTCTCCACCATCTCCTATACGTCGTGAAGAGAAGTGGTTGTTCGCTCACCAAAATAGGAGTGGGTCTTATACAAGTGAACAATCTTGTATAGTTGGTGAAAAAATTGTAAGTATTATTATTGACTTGTTGTTATTAATTATTTAGTAAACAAATTTCATTACTAGCGTTTGTCATATGTGTCTTATAGGAGGAGCTTAAAAAAAGCCGAGGGATTGTTTCGGTTGGATAGGAGGAATGACATCCTGACCGTAGTTACAAGAAAACATGAGCATCCCGGTCGTGTCAGTGGGGTTGGAGGAGGGGTAGGCATAAGGGATAACTTTGGAGCACCCCCACGCCATTCCTCAAGTAGTATGGTGACTAGGTAGGAGATGGAGTATATATTGGCTACTGTGAGGGCGGAAGTTAGGGCCGAGGCAGAAGCATCATTTGATGCACAATTTAAAGAAACTGTTGTTGAGATATGCAGTTTTCATGGAGACACATGAAAGATCATCCAATTGATTAAGTAATTGAAGATGTTAACGAAGGTGTCAAAAATAGAAATAGAATTCGTAATGACGTGACATTTTCTGCATTCATTTATGAGATTGAACCTTTTAGTATCGAAGAAGCACTTTCTGACAATGATTGGGTGATTGCTATGCAAGAAGAGTTAAATCAATTTCAAAGAAATCAAGTTTGGGATTTGATAACTCGATCTAAAGATCACTCGATCATAGGAACCAAATGGGTTTTCAAAAATAAACTTGATGAATCTGCAATCATTATGAGAAACAAGGCAAGGTTAGTTATCAAAGGCTATAATCAGGAAGAAGGTATTGATTATAAGGAAACATATGCTCCAGTGGCAAGATTGGAAGCCATACGAGTACTCTTATCCTTTGCATGCATTAAAGGTTTTAAACTTTATCAAATGGATATGAAGAGTGTTTTTCTAAATGGTTACATTATGGAGGAAGTTTATGTTAAACAACCTCTTAGTTTCGAAGATAACACAAAACTTGATCATGTTTTCAAACTCAAGAATGCTTTATATGGTTTGAAATAAGCACCTAGGGCTTGGTACAAAAGACTAACAAAATTTCTTCTTGATTAAAACTTTGTCAGAAGAAAAGTGGATACAAAAATTTTCATCAAACATAACAAGAATGATTTATTAGTAGCTCAAATATATGTTGATAATATAATATTTGGTGCTACTAATGAATCTCCCTATCAAGAATTTCCAAACCTTATGCAAGAAGAATTTGAAATGTCCATGATAGGTGAACTAAACTTCTTTCTTGGACTTCAAATCAAGCAACGAAGGAATAGGATCTTCATATCCCAAACCAAATATTTAAAGGAGTTACTAAAGAAGTACATAATAGAAAATGCCAATGGAGCTGACACTCTAATGAGTTCTACCACACTGCTGGATGCCAACGTTAAAGGCCCTGGCTTCAACATTATCAAGTATAGAGGAATGATTGGTTCATTACTCTTTTTAACAGCAAGTAGGCCAAATATATAATTCAGCGTTAGGATGTGTGCAAGGTATCAATATACTCTTAAGGTATCAATGCAAAAACTGTGAATAGAATCTTCAGGTACTTAGGAGACACTGTAGAACTTGGCCTATGGTTTCCGAAAGAAGGAAATGAATATTTGATGGTCTATTCATATTTAGATCACGGGGGATACAAAATTGACAGAAAGAACACCAGTGGACAATGTCAATTTCTTGGAGGTTCTCTGGTATCATGATTCAACAAGAAGCAGAACACAGTTTCATTATCCTCTACTGAAGTTGAATACATAGCTGCAGCAAGTTGTTGTTCTCAAGTACTATAGTTGAAGCAACAACTTCAGGACCTAAAAATCTATTTGAAGGAGATACCTATTTACTGTGAGAATACCAGTACCATAAGCTTGGCTAAAACTCCTGTACAACGTTCAAGAACCAAGCACATAGATATCCAACATCACTTCATTCGAGATCATGTACAAAAGAAGGATGTCAAGGTGGAATTTATTCCTACACATCTTTAACTAGCTGATATATTCACAAAGCTGATAACAAAAGATCAATTTTTATATATACAGAGCGAATTGGGAATGATTAATCCCAATGAGTTGTAAGATTTTCTTGTTTATTACCATGTTTAATGTATGCTTCTGTTCATGTTTTGATGATTACTATACTAACTTAAGCATTGGAGTATGTAGAAATTTGTTTTACAAGAATGTAATGTTTACAAGTACTGAAATAAAGGAAAACTAAAGTTACCTAAATTTTTGGCATAACACTTGAGTGCAAAGTCATCATACTTGAGTACACATTCAACACTCAAGTCCAACATTGGTTCATATACTCTGCTTTCAATTTGTAAAATAGGGATTAATAGAGAGTATATACACTCTAAATGAACACCCGAGTCCATCAAAAGTGTTGACTCATACTCGGGTGCTAAAGTCTCACTCGAGTACATGAAGAACACTCTTGAAAGTTCTGTATGACAAACTTGAGTGCAGGAAGAACAAGTAAGCTCAAAGCATGCTTTACTCAAGTGATCTTGGAGGTCTTGAGTACAAAGATGAACGAGGATGGAAAATAAACATGAGTATCCATAAATTACACTCAAACCAGGTAAGCAATTGCAATTTTCTGATCTACTGTTCTGACTCACTCGAGTGTAAAAAGGACACACTAGAGTGAATATGCATTTGCACTAGAATTCATAAGTAGCACACTCAAGTGTCAAGGGTTTAAATTAGTAGGACTAAAAGCTCATTCAACACACTCTTTCACTCTCACCCAAGCGTTTCTTCACTCATAACCCACATATACTCAAATTCCGATCGTTACCTTCTGAGCAGACACTTTCATTGCCATTAATCATCAGTTGCAAACCTCTAATTCACTCCAAATATCAGATTTCCACCTATAAATCCCTCACCGAGCCCTAAAATTGCTGCAACTCAAAATCTCTCAAAGTTCTCTGTTTCTTCGTCTCACTCTAATTCTTCACAATGGTTCACAAGTCCATCAGGTAGCCCAAGAATCATCTTCATCCTCTCATTCTCAATCACTCTCCATCGAGACACCAATGCCGATGGCAACTCTGACTCCATCTTTAACTCCTACTCCTCCTCTTCTTCCTAAGCCTATTGTAGCCAAGAAGAAAGCAACTCCTACAAAGAAGAAGCTTCCTAGACCAAAAGTAAAGGATGTTCAACCTTCGACGAAGTAAGTGAAAGGAGTCAATATCAAGGAACAGATCATAACTTTGTTGAAATCGAAGGAAGTAAAAGGAAGAGGGAAGAAGGTAGCCACAGAAGCCTCACAAGATTCATCATCTGACAGTGAAGATGACAGACAACTCCAAAAAGCAATAGAACAGTCAGAGCTGGAGGCCTTAGTTGGCAAGATTGCCTAGCAAGCCGGTGCCTCTGCATCTCATCATATCCTTGCACCATCTAGCCACAGTGATTCATAGTCCAGGGCAATAGCCACCTCTCAACCACCGGTGGAAGAAGAACTCGATCCTATCCCTCAAAAGACTTCAATACCCAGGAATTGAAACCTTTCAATAAGAAGGTATATGATTCCGAATTTGCTTATCGTAGAATTTGCCCTGTGGTATACGTAGACCTTGATTACTTGAATGATCATTGTGGCCTGAACCCTAATCAACCCTTGAATTTTATCAGCCCTGGCTTACTGTGCATCTACCCTATTCACCTATGGTAGGTAGAACCTTTTACTGTAATATGAAGGTGAAAAATGTTGAGACTAAAAATGGTGAATTGATAGAGGAAGGGATAGTTACTATTATTAGAGGCCAATCTATGATGACTACCCCCTCTATGTTTAACACCATTTTTGGCTATATCATACCGCCTTCTAATCCAACCTAAGAGTTCGTACCTAACCAAATCTTCTAACTGTTGAGACCTAGTGACCTTGTAGGCCCTTTGAATTTCAAGCCTATTACAATGCCAGACTCTCACTGTATCCTTCACTATATCTACACCAACAGCATCATAAATAAATCTAAGAATTCCACACACTTTGCCCATAGGGATTACTATATATTGGCATCTTTTCTTGTTGGTCAACGAGGAATGTGGGAGAATTAATTTTCAGTGAAATAAGGAAATTCAGATTCTCTTCAACCAGATCTACCACTATCCCATATCCTCAACTTGTGTCCCTCATCTTTCGCCATAACAAAATTTGGTACTTAGAAGGAAATGAAAAGATATCCCGATTTGGTGTAACTCAGATGATTCATATGGGAATATCTTTACTAGTTGGCAAATTACCTGTACCACAATAAGAGGCTACACCCTTCAATGTTGATGACACTCAATCTTCTGTAAGAGGCTGATCTCCATCTCCATCTCCTTCATTCTTTGGTGCATCCATTTAAGGGTTTGTGTCTGAGGTAATCAATAGAACAATGGCCAGTCTGAAATAGGAGTTATTTGCATAGTATGAGAAGTTGGTCAACAAAATGCAGTCCCAGGCCATCGAGTTGGTCGATAAGACTAATCTCAACTTTAACTTGATGATTAACACTCAGGAAGAGCAGATGAGGAGAATTAATGAACTGGAGACTTATCTGCACACTCATCTTCCTACTCGACCTACTTTTGTTCCTTCCACATTTGCACCTCAACCGACTGCTTCTACACTAGCCACTACCACAGTGTTATTCACATATACCGATCCTATCACCTCAATCACTGTGGATGTCATGATAGAAACTCAGCGTTCATCACTACCATTCATTGATCCCTATACTACCATGGTCTTATATACTCTACTACAGCTCTGATTCTGATACTAATCCCGTCACTTTCCCTCAGCCTCCCCTTTCTGCTGAACACAAAACAGGGAAGAAGGAGTGATGGCATTTGAGCTTTTGGAGTCATCCTGATATGGGTCATAGATTAAGGGGGAGCATTTAGGAATATTTCATGTATTTAGGAGCATTTCAATGTATTTTAAGCTTTTCATGTTTTTCATAGCTTTCATGTATTTTGGATATCTTATGAAGTTTGTAGGTGAATTTATAAATTAATGAAGTTATGATATTTAATGTTCAATCTATTGCTTAATTGTGCATCTTGAAGTTAAGTTATACTTTTGCATCATAAACCATGACTTGATCTTGTCACAAGTGTTGCAGTGAAAATCTTGCAAAGAATTGGTTGAAAATGCCAAACAGTAGCAAACAAACTTTGAACTAAGCCAACTTTGGTGTTTATGCATTTGAAAATCAAATAAGAGTTTTCAATAAGGTTTACAAGTCAATTAAGTTTTCAAATCCATCACTAAAGTTTTGTCATCATCAAAAGGGGGAAAATGTTAGAATCCATGTTTTGATGATATCAAAGTGTTAATACATTGTTTTATAAAGGAATTTATGTTTTGAAGATGTAAACTTAAGTCTATTCGATTACCTCAGTTAGGAAGTTGCACTCAAGTGATGGAAGCATGAACACTTAAGTATGGCTTCACACTCTTGTAAGTGTTAGGTAGAAGCTGGTTCAGAAAGTGAAATTTTACTGATTTACTTGAGTGAGGATGTTGTACTCGAGTACTGGAAGTAGCAACACTCAAATATGGTTCTTCACTCTTGCAAGTATAGTGCAGAAACAGATGAAGTAACATGAAAATATACTGATGCACTTGAGTGTCATAGGTTGCACTCGAGTGCTAGATGCCTCAGTACTCAAGTCCAGGAAGTGTGCTCATACGAGTGTTTCACAGAGAGTCAAGCAAAATCACAAGATGCATTGTGCACTCGAGTGATGGTATGAAATGCACTCAAGTGATGAAAGTGCAATAACGCAAGTGTTTGCCTAAGAGGACACATGATGCTGGAACCATAGAGTGCACTTGAGTGACATGAACATGCACTTGAGTGAAGGACTAACAATCGAGTAAGAAAGTAACACTTTCAAGTGAACGTATGCAACCTTGCATGCTGAAGCAGAACCAGAAAAAGTACATCATGCTGATATGAGAAGATGCACTCGAGTGAAGGGGTAATGTACTCGACTGTCGACTTGCACCGTTAGTGCAAACTTCACACTTTCTGCAGGAATCAAGTGAAGAGATATTGAACAGCCTGAACACTCGAGTATTGAGAAGTTGCACTTGAGTGTTACATGAACACTCTTGCAAGTGTAAAGGGTCACTCGCGAGTGCAGAGTGGTAGAAGTTGAAACTTGACATGTGCACTCGAATGAGGACTGAGTACTTGAGTGAGAACATCTAACACTTGAAAGTTATTCAAGTACTTGAGAGTGTGATCAAGATTACTCTATATAGGCTTGTAAAAATCATAGAGCACTAGAGTGAGAACTTTGGCACTCAAGTGAGAAGCTCAGATACACTCAAGTGACAATAAAGTAGTCGAGTCCAAGTGTCTCAGAAGCTAAATGCAATATAAAGTCATAACGAACAATCCGAATATGGTCAAATGATATTTATTTATTTTGTTTTCACTTGTTATTATACCTAAATGTTGTCTAACTTATATTTTAAGTGTGAAACATGAAAATGAATGTTCGGATTACAGTTTCAAATAAGAAGGTCAAATGCAGCGAACATCATCATTATACACCAAATATCGGACAACTGTCATCACATGCAGTTGACCCACCATAAATAAATGTCTGAAAATACAAATGCCTACATCCCGCTCCACAACGTGACTTACAGTTCATAACCGAACATCCTCCTCCTCAACGGCATGTTAGACAATGGCTATTTCAGACTTACTATAAATATAGAGCATCAAAGACATATGAGAGATAGAATATAGAACAAGAGCATATACCCAGAATTTACACAAGACTCTGGTTTTCATATTTGTCTCTGTATTCATTTTGTACTTTAGTGTTTATCATATCCACTCTGTGAGAAATTCTGCATACACTTCTGAATTATATTTTCATTTGATCTCAAGGTAAAGGGACCTTGAAAGGGTAGATTTCCTTGCATGCACTAGTGGAAAATTGACTTTTTAGACCGGTTAAAAAAGACTTTTTAGACCGGTTGTGAATTAGGTCTTGTTACAGCATGTCTAAAAAGTCTGTTATTCATACTTTTAAGACCGGTTGTTTCTAAAATTGGTCTTAAAGGTCACCTTTAAGACCTATTCTACCTACAATCGGTCTTAAAGGTCAGACCATTTAAGACCGGTTGTGCCTACAACCGGTCTTAAAAGTCCACCTTTTAGACCAGTTGTAGGCACAACCAGTCTTAAAGGTATAACCTTTAAGACCGGTTGTGCCTTCAACTGGTCTTAAAGTACTTTTAAGACCGGTTGTGACTACAACCGGTCTTAAAGGTTCTATTTTAAAAAAAAACTTCCCTTTTATATATATACACGCAATGGATGCTCCAATTTTAACAGCAACACAGAAGCAACATAATAGATTTCACAAAAGCAATGATAGCAGCAAGATCAACAACAAGCACAAATAAAGGTGTAAGCCATGTGACTATTAATTAAACTTCCAACAAATGGTAATTAGTGTAGAACAAATTAAGGTTCAAGATCAAATGTCATAATTTAAGCAACAAGCTAAAATTAGATTCTAGGAACTCCAAATTCACTCCATTTCTTGCAATTTCAATGTGCAACATGAAGTTGTCTAAAACTAAAAACATGCAGGAATGTCCAAACAGACGACGAATTTGCTCAGAAATGGATGCAAAACTTTGAAATGACAACAGTAGCAATAAAATTCAAGTATTGATACAAGCAACAGCAGAAATTCCTCAGTTTTACAGAATACAAAGGGAAGAAAAATTACAAAGGTCAATCCCTCAAATCCCATGCCTCATGTATCACCCATATCACAGAAATTGTCTTATACAGATACATAAACCTTATTAGCAATACATATGAGAACAATATACAATGTAACGTTGGATTCAAAAACTCACTATTTTTGTAATAGCTCATAGATGAATTCAGCACAACATGTGCGAATGAAATTAATATCTTCTTCTGGAAAGGGATCAACAAGATCAAACATCTGTAACACCAAAACCAGACGAAACATTAACTTAGTAACTTAAAAACAATAAAGTAATACAAAAGTTCTGAAATATAAATTTACCTCTTGAGTAAAATCAGCCATGCCTAAAGTGATAATATTGTAAATGTGTCTCAAAACATAAAAACCACATAAGTTGGACCCCTGTGGTTGCTTACAGCTCTGAGAAAAAACATGATATCATTAAAACAAATATAAAGGCATGGTTTATTACCTTCTTTAAACAAATCAATATGTACTAACCTTTGGCATGATCCATATAGGGTCCTTTAAGTCACAAATATGCTTACCACAAGCAGTATGTAGGAATGTCCACATAGCCCTATGATCATCACAATCACAAAGGTTATTGGTTTTACACAAATTCCATAAACTTTGCAGACAAAAGGTAATGATGCAAGAAAACTAATGAGTTTATGGTCTTTTTCAAATCATTCCCTAGTTTGAAGTGGAGGGAACATAATAGGATGACAGTGTAACTACTTTTGCATAGAAGAACCAACTGCCAATGATCACTGGAAAAAAGAGAAGAATATTAAGCAAACATAAAACATTATATAAATTATAAAATATCAGTTTGTTTCTTACCCATGCACATATGGAGCCAAGAAACACTCAATTCCAATTTCACTAAGCCTCTCTGATAAGTATCTATGTCTGATAGCAGCAGTGGTCCCTTTCTCTTGGATGTGATGGGGGCATAAGAATCCAAATTTTTCACTTTTGTCAGAGGAGACCAACCTACGATGCATGTACCTATAATAATGCAAGCACATAAATCAAAGGTAAACGATGAAACTTTAAAATATTTACTTTGAATTGTAGAAGATACTTACATTAAGAACAGTTGGACAATCCCAATCGTAAGATTTTGTCTAGGAGCTACCAGGGACATCAAATCATCCCTCTCAAGATAGCATGTCACCCCTGACTGTCCAACAACTGAATCCGTAGGCCAATCTCTTGTTTTAAAGGATGTATCATATGCCATCAGAATCACTTGTTGCATGATATTCAATGGAGGCTGTGAAACTTCATGCTGAGTAAAAGGAGTTGGACTTGGTGGGGCTTTGATCGGATTTTCCTCAGCTCGAACAGAAACAAGGTTCGCTGACCACAAGATGAACGTACCCAGGACATCGCTTATGATCTTGAATTCATCAAAAGGGATAGGGACAGGTGCATCTGCAATGATCACCTAGTCAACTGACATTCAGACTTGATCAGCTTCCATTTGTTGGTGGTGGACAGTTGATCCCAGGTTATGCACACTACCCTGTGCAACTAACCGTCTCAGAGGATCCTCGACAAAAATATCATAAGGCTCAGTAAGTTCTCTTGCAAGACCCTCTGATGATTGCCCGATGTTGCAACAATTCCCTTTAGTGCTCTGCTTATTAGGATCAATCAATTGTGGCTGGGGAGCACTGGTATCTTGTCTTGAGCTCATAAACACTATCATTTCTTCTTTCAACTTGCTCAACCAGATCTCTAATAGTGCATCAAATGATGCTTCAGCCTCAGCTTTTGCTTCTGCTCTTGCAGTGGCCAACATAGTCTCCAATTCCTCCCTAGTCACGATGTTTGAGGAATGGTGTACGGGGGCTCCAAAGTAATCCCTTATCCCCACCCCTCCTCCAACTCCCCTAACACGGCCTGGATGCTCATGTTTTCCAGTAGCAACAGTTAGAATATCATTCCTGCCCTCCGACTTAAGAGATCCCTCAACTTGTTTTTTTCTAAGTTCCTCCTGTAAGATAATATAAAATAACAAACATAAGTAATGAAGTACATTTCTTATGTAAATAATAATAACAATGATATATACTTACAATTCTTTCATCTACTATACAAGATTGTTCACTCGTATAAGACCCACTCCTCTTTTGGTGGGCAAACAACCATTTTTCTTCACAACGAATTGGAGAAGGTGGAGAAAGAAGAATAGAAGGATCGGATTGAGATGCTTCTTCCAATCTCTTCCGTTTGGTCGCTGACAAGTCTCTTTCAGCCTTTGCATAACCCTCATGAGACATTGTATGTGGGCAATCATTCTTTCTACCACTCTCTTGTGCTTTTTGCCTTTTTTCTTGCGAATAAGAAATTATACAAAAGGAAAGTGTTATAATTAATTAAGATAATTGCTAAGTAAATAAAATGAGAAATAAGTCAACTAACCAAAGATTCTGAGTAGTCCGAAGCCTAACAAATGCTTTCCAAGTCGCTTGATCAAGAAATGTATACTTGTCGCACGGATTAGGACGAGGCTGACCATCTTTCACCTCGATATGAATGTAATTGTTGGTCAAATTTGTCTTAAACTTGCTCCAGTGCTCATAACAATACGTCATTGTCTTGTTGTACAAGATCTCACTCTAAGGAACGTCGTAGGTGAGCTGGAATGCATGCAATGAAGGAGTAACAAATTTGTGACATATTTAATATAATTAATTACATACAGAAGAGAATTGTATACCTGGATAGTGTCCCAAATATGTTGCTTCACTTTTGCATCGACATTTCTCCACTCCTCTATCAAGATGCTCAGCTTGTTGTGTGCAAGGTGGCCAACAAAACTCCTATATCGACTTGCATTAGGCTCAATTGGAATCCAATAACTATTAAACTCAATCGGTATCTTTTGGCCTGTATTCCGATTGAGGGAAACATCTGTCAATCATGTGCCACGTCAACCCCTCCATACAGACTGGCTACTGGGTTCACTATGACCCTGACTTCGAGCATTGCTAGGCTCGCCCTAATTAATAATAGTTGGCTGACTCTGCTGAGCACTAGGTGGCTGACTCAGAGGTGTAGTAGGTGGCTGATCCTCTGCACTAGGACGCTGGGGATTCGTCATTTACCTGTAATGACAACAAAGAAAGATAAATCCTAAGCTATGACATGAGAAGACTATATCAATAAAATAACTAAACATATTCTTCAGATATAAATCATAATCATAATTACTTTAGTTAGTTAACTTCAAAGTAATATCATAAAGAGATATCCTCCCATATTCCCTCGTGATAATCATTTCTTATGTCGTGCGCATTATCTGCTTTATCTTCTTCGTTCAATTCTGGTAGACCCCTGGGAAGAGAGGGTGTCTCAAGAAGATCATAATTTGAGTGACTTTTCTCGTCAATATCAACGACCCTTTTTTCTTAGAGAGCTACAGACCACATTTTATTTTCCTGATCAGTGATATAGAACACTTGTTGCACCTAATCTGCCATAATGAAAGGTTCATCTCCAAAACTTCTATTATTCAGATCTACTAATGTAAATCCTAACCTATCGATCTTCACACCATTATTGACATCAACCCACTTGCATTTAAAAATAGGAAATCTAATTTTAACATAGTCAACCACCCAAATCTCTTCAATCACCCCATAATAAGGTATGGCAGCTAATGTAGGGTTCTTATCTTTCGAACTAGAGAAGTGCATAAATTCAGCCACTAATACAACACCACTGTTCTGGACAGTACTCTTATCATCTAGGGACTTCGTGTAAAAGGTATAACCATTGATCACAAATGAAGTCCAACTTATGACGTCAACTTCAAGACCATGTGCTAACCAATTTATTGTATCAGAAACACATTCTTCTCCGTCAACCTTTTGTTTGAACCAATGTGTGAAAGTTCTGTTATGATCCCTAATTAACCTTTGTTCAGTCATTCGACTATTTTGTTCCATACAACTTCTTTATGGGCATTCATGTAATATTGAACTTCATCAACATTGTTCAAGATATACAAGTAGACTTGTTGCAATTCATCAGCATCTATGCTCTTTACTATTGCCCCGCGTCTACCCCGTTCTTGATCATGACGTTTAAGAAGGCCAATATGTCGTACATTTAACAAATAATATTGATAAAATTTCATAGCTTCTTCAGAAACATATTTTTAAACAATAGATGCTTCAGGCTGGTTAGGGTTCTTCACATACCCTTTTAAGATTTTCATAGTTCTTTCGATTGGGTACATCCACCGAAAATAGATAGGCCCATACAACTTTATCTCCCTCACTAGATAAACAATCAAGTGTACCATGATGTCAAAAAAAAGAAGGAAGAAAAAGCTTCTCAAGCTGGCACAAGATTATATATCCTTCATTTTCCAATTCCTCCAATCTTTCTGTGCCAATGACTTAGAACAAATGGCATTGATGAAGAAACAAAGTCTAGTCAATATGTGTTGAAGGTCATATTCGGCAATGCCTCGAATAGCTACTGGGAGTAGTTGTTGCATTAAAACATGACAATCATGAGACTTTAGCCCTATTAACTTCAAGTCTTTTATCGATACAAGCTTTTTAAAATTTGAAGAATACCTTGAGGGAACTTTAACGCCATGTAAACACTCACAAAAGCTTCTTTTCTCATCCTTAGACAAAGTATGAGCAGCTGGAGGACAAGAAGTTCTATTACCATATGGCCTTGGATGTAAATCTTCTCGTATTCCCATTTCTTGCAAGTCTAATCTTGCCTTCACGCCATCCTTAGAACTTCCTTATATGTTGAGCAGTGTTCCAACAATACTATCACATATGTTTTTCTCCACATGCATGAAATTAACACAATGTCTGACGTCAAGATTGCGCCAATATGGAAGATCGAAGAAGACGAACCTTTTTTTCCATATACTTTTCTCATTTCTACTCTTTGATGACTTACCAAAGATAGTATTGATATTTTTCACCTTTTCATAAATTTTCTCCCCAATCAATGCCTCTAGAGCATCTTCAAACTCTTGGCCACCGACAAAAGCTTTTTTTAATCTACGATAAGGGTGGCTTCGTTTAAGCAATCGCCTATGGCCAAGGTAAACCGTCTTTCTTCCATGTTGAAGTTGATGGTAGCATGTGCCTTCTTCACATATCGGACATGCTTTGTGGCCTTTAACGCTATATCCTAACAAGTTCCCATATGCAGGGAAGTCATTTATAGTACAAAAGATCATTGCTCGCATATTAAAAGTCTCCTTCTTGTTCGCATAAAAAAGATTGACACCTTTATCCCACAACTCTTTCAAATCTTCGATCAAGGGTTCTAGGAAAAATTTTATGTAATTTCCGAGTTGCTTTGGTCCCGAAATCAACATAGACAACATAATGTACTTTCGTTTCATACATAACAAAGGAGATAAGTTGTAAATTACCAACAAAACAGGCCATAAACTATGTATACTGCTTAGGCTACTATAAGGATTCATGCCATCTGTGCTAAGCCCAAGCTTGAGATTCCTAGGTTCTTCACCGAAGCTAGGAAATAATTTATCGATTTTCTGCCATTGAGAAGAATCAGCTGGATGTCGAAGCTTGCCATCAGAAATCCTCTCATCTGTATGCCATCTCAAATTTTTGACATCAATTTTATTGGAAAACAGGCGCTTGAACCTTGGAATGATTGGAAGATACCGCAACACTTTTGCAGGGCCCTTATTTGATTAATACCTTAGAGTTTCACATATCGGACATTGCTCCTTCTCTTCATGCTCTTTTCTATACAATATGCAATCATTAGGACAAGCATGGATCTTTTTATACTTCATCCCTAGTGGACACAGTATTTTCTTAGCATCATAATATCGACAAGGCAACACATTATCATCAGGAAGCATGTCTTTAAAGGCTTCAAGCATTTCTAAAAAACTCTTGTCGCTCCATTCATGCCATGCTTTCAAGCTTACCAATTTCAATATAGCTTTCAGCAATTGGTATTTTTTACACCCTGGGTACAGCGGCTTCTCATCATCACTGCACATATTACCATATGCACGTGATTGTTCAAAAGCCTCTTCTCCTACATCACAAATAGTATCCTCTATCCGATCATCAAGATCTGTGTCATTATCATCACAAGTCACTTCCCCCTGTTGATATGCACTTAGCATTTCTAATTGTTCACTATGCCATACCCATACTACATACGTCTTACAAAACCCTTCACAAATTAAATGTGTATATATCTGCATTCAAACATTTTACACAAGGACAATAAAATATCCCACTATCATCATCAGCATTTCTTTTTGCAAAGTCTAAAAAACCCCTCACCCCAACATCATATTCAACACTCGTCCTTTTGGCTTGTATCCAACTACGATCCATATATTCCAACACCTTTTTTTTGTTTTCTACTTTTTCCCCTGGAAAAGGCAGGAGTATGATGAGAGCATGCAATCATTACACTCAAGTACCTAGTTTAACTATTACATAATGATAACATGGGCTTGCAAGTTGAGTTGAGACTTGTCTTATTATTGAAAGTAATCAAAGAAAATAAAATCAGAGAGGCAATTTGTAGGCGATGGAGAGGGGTTGGTGTGTCTAATTTCTTGTGTTGATTGAAAAGGTTCACTAGTTGTGATCCATTAAGAAATCAAATATAGAGAGAGGTCCTAATTCTTTTTAGGAGAGGTCCTATAGGTTTTGGGTATGTCCTAACCCACTCATCACGCTTAGTTGACAAAGAAGGGCTCTTTTGTTTCAGTGTTCACTAGCATGCACGGATACAACTTGCTTCCAAAGCTCAACCCCATTCATGCATATTGAATGTGTGATGACAAGAGCTGGCAACATTGCTCTTATAATTAATATTCTAATTGATTAATTAAAGGCATGTATGCACTAAACTAATATTAAAGGAACACAAACTCATGTTGCATTGCCCTTATACGTATCCCTCCATTATATATGCTCATAAAAAAGCAATAATGAATAATATAGCACCCAGATCATTACGTATATGATATATTCCTATCCTTCCCAATTATTTATGTTCCTATATTTTATTCATCATAATGGGTCCAAAAGTAGTACACAAAAACATAAAACAAGTTTGTTAATAAAACAACTATAAATGGTCCCACTAGATCCAGTACTTGCAAGCAAATAATTAGATTAATGTAACTAATCATATTGAAGAACCATGCCTTATGACTTAACCCCTAATGTTTATGGATATAATTATAGAAACTAAACACTTGTTAATAGTGCAGTGACCACCACGAAGAGACAACAGTATTGGTATATAATTCCCTCATAATAATTATAATTTGACTTGTCTATTATAATCATTTTCTATCACACTTACACTTCAATGCCAAAAAACAATCATGTTAAATTTAAGGTAAGGCATTGACATTGGCATTCAATAAATTCACTAATTACAAAGTAGTTTGTAATACACTAAACCAAATCCTACGCATCCTGAACAACTATTCAGTTTTCACCAAAACTTCTGCTCATACAATCGTTGCCAAAACTAATCAAGAATTTTGTGAGAGGGTTTTAAACACCAAACACACCAGAAAATTTATATTAAGCTACTGTTTAGTTAAGCCCCTTGCTAGCCTAGGGTGATGACCAAATCTGGAGGTAACAATTTCTATATAGTAATTGTAGAGGACAATGAAGCATACCTCAAAAAAAAGGATGAAGATGAAGACGTCCCAAAAATGCAGTGAATGAAGGACGACAGAACCAACGATGACAACCACGAGCAGCTGAAGCAGTGTATGACAGTGACCGAAGAGCGATAACAGACTCGATTCAGAATATATGACAGCGACTGACAGCGACGACAAACAGGGAGTCAACAGCTGAGGAGAGAAAAGATTGGAAGGGATTTCAGAATGAAAAAAGCGGGAGCTGTGAGGCGCGGCACAAAAATTATATTGAGGAAGACTTTTTAGACCGGTTAATTAGATAACCGGTCTAAAAGAAAAGGATTTTAAGACCGGTTCTCCTAACAACTAGACTTTTAAGACCTGTTGTTAGGAGAACCGGTCTTAAAATTATCAGTAACCGGTCTAAAATAAATATCTTTTAGACCGGTTACTAATGCAATTGCCTTAATGGTACAAGGGCTGATTTAAAGATCTACATGCACCTCCCTTTCTTTAGTTAGATCCCCTCTGGCTCTGATACTTCACCTTCACATGCACCTCCAATTGCCTTAAACGCACTTTATCAAATGCAAACTCAAGATAAGAAGTGGTTCTCCAAATCTGATTATATAATCAGAACTGTTGAAGAATCAATTCCTATTAAACCTGAAAAAGGAGAATTTTACCTTCTTTCTCAAAAATCAATTGATAAACATAAGAAAGATTATAATTTTCTACACATCGGAAGTGTTCAAGTTGCTATTAAACCATTGATAAGAAAAGGATTAAACGTTTCAGGACTAGTATGCCTCATGGATGCTAGACATTATGAATTTTCAGATTCTCTGCTTGCAGCAGCAGAATTCGGACTTCATAATGGTCCTGTCTACTTTAACTGTTATCCTGACAGGATGGCAGATTTAAAAGATGAACAAGTTCTTGAAGTTCTTAAACTCAAACTTCAGTTAAACGGATTAAACATGAAACCAGGATCTATACCTGCTACCCTAACATATAGGGTACAGTATAAGGTCTTAAACTCATCCAATTCCTTAGTTTTGATACCACCTGATAATGGCCAAACAATAGTCTTTTTATCAGATGAACAAAACGCAAATTTGACTGTTCCAAAAACAATTATGTGGGATGATGTTGAATTACCAGATGATTGGACAATGGATAAAGCCACAAAGCCGATTCCTAAACCTATATCTCAGGTAAGCAAGATCATTCAAACATCAGATGGAACTGTCAAATTATCTTTTGATAGACCAAGAAGATCTTGTAGTCAAGCTACCAGAACTGAGCCTTCATTATATGAAGACTGTAGGTCTGTTAGATCTGAATCTTCAAGATATTCTTGTTCTTTACCTAAACCACCATCTATCATCTACATGTCAGCCCCCAACACATCAACTCCTCAACAAACTTTACCAAAAGTACCATCGGTCATATATGCACCTGCACCATCCATAGTAACCCCACAAACAACCACAAACGTTTCAATTCAAGGAATTGACAATTCTTTAAATATCCCACAAACAAGTTATGAAAAGGATGATGACTTAAAATCAATTGAGTCTCCAACCTATTCATCTCTTGGAGAATCAGGGGAACCTTTTATTATAAACGTTTTAGAAAATGCTTTCCAAATTGACAAACAAACATTGCAAAAGGAATTTTACTCTGAGAAAAATACCCTTCAGAGAGAATGGTTTCTACAGAATTTCAAAAAATCTGCTAGAAAAGAAATTCAAGAAAATTTCTACAGGTTTCTTGAAAAGGTACAAGAAAATATTCCATTTTTTGATTGGTTTAATGCATATGCAGAAGATCAAAACCTGGAATATCCTTTCTTACAAACTATCAATATGACAAAAAAACAATGGAAAACTTCTGAAGGTGAAACTATTTCTTCTGAGTTTCTTCCTCCAAAAACAGTGCAAATACCACAATTGGCTGATGACAAACGTCAACCAATTATGGCCGCACCTTTCAAATTCAAAAATATTGAAAAACCCATTGATCCAACGGATATTAAGAATATTGTTGAACAAAACAATTACACAAACCAATATCTTCAGGTATTAGGTGATTATTTTGTTCAAACACCAGTTTCTTCAAGAAAAGTTGAAACTAGAATTGAAACACCGCTTTTTAAACCTTTTCAAATAAATCCGAAAATTAAGTCAGATTTTCAAACTAAAAGATCTGATTTATTAAGAAAGGTTAATCAACAAATTAGCCAACTTCAAACTACAACTGTCCCAGATACCCCCCAAACGTCATCAACCAGGTCAAAAGATGTTATGACTTTTGAAAAGGATTCCCAAATTGGAGATACTGACTCTAACCCTTCTGAGTCACAACTCCAGATAAACCATCAACACTGGAAAAGACCTTCAAAACTCTACTACCATAGAGCTAGCCCTCCAGACATTCTGGTTGAAGAACGAATAAACCAAAACTTTAAATCTTTTAACGCTGACAATATCTATGAGTGGAACATAGATGGTCAAAGTGAGACGAACATTCTACAAATCCTTCAACAAATGTCCATGGTAAGCACTGCATACCAAACCCAACATGATTACTCAGATGAGATGATTACCAATCTTATAGTTTCCGGGTTTACTGGACAACTCAAAGGTTGGTGGGATAATTATCTTTCTTCTGAAGATAAACAAACCATCTTTACATCTATTAAAACAGAATCTGATGGAACACCCATTACCTCAAACGGCCAACCCATTCCAGATTCGGTAAACACTCTTCTTTTTACAATTATTAAACATTTTGTTGGAGATCCATCTATCTGGAAAGATAGGTCGGCTGAACTTCTTTCAAATCTTAAATGCAGTACCTTATCTGATTTCAGATGGTATAGAGATACTTTTTTGACTAGAGTACTCACTAGAGACGATGCTCATCAGCCATTTTGGAAAGAAAAATTCCTAGCTGGATTACCTAAGTCTTTAGGTGATAAAGTTAGAGAAAAATTTAGAAACCAAAATGATGGCAACATCCCTTATGAGCATTTGACATATGGTCAATTGATCTCTTATGTCCAAAGAACTGCTCTTAAGATTTGTCAAGATGATAAAATCCAACGACAACTTGCAAAAGAAAAAGCCACAGATAGGAAAGAATTAGGAACTTTCTGTGAACAATTTGGCTTCCCTCCTTGCAAGCAATCTAAACCTCACCGTAAATCTTACCATAAAAAGAAGAAACATGTCTACCAAAGATACAAGCCCAATACACCTCCTTATAGACTTGAAAAGGAATTTCGCTCAAAACCAAAAGTTGATTTTCCTAAACAAAAGAAAATTACTTGTTTTAAATGTGGTAAACCGGGTCATATTTCCAAATATTGTCATTTGACTCGAAAGTTGAAGAAGATTAAGAGTATTGAAGAACCTCTTCTTGAACAAATAAACAATCTTTTGATTGAAACTTCTGAATCTGAATCTGAAAGTAGTTCTTCTGAAGATCTTAATCAAATTCAAAACGAAGATCTTCCAGAAAACTCTTCTTCTGAGATTAATGTTATCACGAAGGAACATGATTTACTTCTTGATATCATTACTAAACTCCCAGATTCTGATAGAGGAGAATATCTGTTCAAACTAAGAGAAATTCTCAATCAAACCCCAACTTCTTCAAACTCCAAACCTCCTATTCTTTTTAACAAATATGATTTAACAAATGTTTTAAATAAATTCAAACATTCTGTTAGACCAACTACCCTCCAGGACCTTCAGTATGAGGTAAATAACCTCAAAACTGAAATCAATCTTATCAAACTTCAACAAAATACTCATGCAACTGTTATATCCCAAATACAGGATATTCAACTTGCAGCTCAAACTGAAGGGCAACATAAAACACCTTCCGAGCAAGAGGACAATAATCTTTCTGATCTTTCTGAACCATTTTTAAACTTGATTTCAAAAATATTAACTCAAAAGTTTTATGTCCAAGCTAAAATTGTTATTGATAATGATTTTGTCCTGGACCAAACTGTTCTGTTTGACACAGGAGCTGATTCTAATTGTTTTAAAGAAGGAATCATTCCTACAAAATACTTTGAAAAAACAACCGAAAGGTTTAATGGTGTCAATGGCTCACGCCTAGATGTCAAATACAAAGTTTCAAACGTTGTTATTGAAAATGAAGGTTTAAAGATTCAAACCCCATTTATATTAGTTAAAGATATGGGAACCCAGATTATTCTCGGGGCGCCATTTGCGAGGTTATTATTTCCATATATGACTGATGTAGATGGAATTTCAAAACAATATCTGGGTAAAACAATTCTATTTCCTTTTACTCAAAAACCCAGAATTAAAGAATTAAATCTTCTCTCTTCAAAGCAACAACAAGTTAACTTTTTGAAGGAAGATATCTCTTTTAAACATATAGAAGCACAGCTTTGTCAAGCACAAATTAAACAACAAATTCAAACTTGTCTTGCGAAAATCCATCAAACTATTTGCGCGGATTTACCAAATGCATTTTGGAATCGCAAAAAACATGTTGTTGACTTACCTTATGAAACGGGTTTTTCTGAAAAACGAATACCTACTAAGGCACGACCAATTCAAATGACTGCAGAACTTCTTGAAACCTGTAAAAAGGAAATTCAAGAACTTCTGAACAAAAAATTGATTCGCAAATCTAGAAGCCCTTGGTCTTGTGCTGCTTTTTATGTAAATAAGAATGCAGAAATAGAACGTGGAGCTCCTAGACTTGTAATCAATTACAAGCCATTAAACGAGGCGTTACAATGGATAAGGTATCCAATTCCAAACAAATCTGATCTACTTAAACGTTTGTATTCTGCAAAAATCTTTTCCAAATTCGACATGAAATCTGGATTTTGGCAGATTCAAATTTCTGAAAAAGATAGGTATAAAACTGCTTTTACTGTACCTTTTGGTCAGTATGAGTGGAATGTTATGCCTTTTGGTTTAAAAAATGCTCCTTCTGAATTCCAGAGAATCATGAACGAAATCTTTAATGATTATAGTCAATTCATTATCGTTTATATTGATGATGTTTTGATCTATTCTTATTCAATAAACCAACATTTTAAACATGTTAATCATTTCATTAAAATTGCAGAGACAAATGGTTTAGTAGTATCTAAACCTAAAATTAGTCTTTTTCAAACTAAGGTTAGGTTTCTTGGTCATTGGATTTACCAAGGATCTATAACGCCAATTGAACGTGCAATTCAATTTGCAGATAAGTTTCCTGATCAAATCATTGACAAAACACAACTTCAAAGATTTTTGGGATGTTTAAACTATGTTGCTGAATTTATTCCTCATCTTAGCAATTTCATTAAACCACTACACCAGCGTCTTAAAACGAATCCTCCTCCATGGACGGATATCCATTCAAATGTTGTCAAGCAGATTAAACTCCAGGTTAAGGAACTTCCTTGTCTTAGCCTTCCTGATCCTTCTGCTTACAAAATTGTTGAAACTGATGCCTCTGACATTGGTTATGGTGGCATTCTTAAACAGCGTTTACACGGCAAAGAAAAAATTGTTTCTTTTACATCTAAACATTGGAATTCTGCACAACAGAATTATTCTACAATTAAAAAAGAAATTTTGGCAATTGTTTTATGCATTTCCAAATTTCAATCTGATCTTTTAAACCAAAGGTTTTTAGTTCGCATTGATTGTAAATCAGCAAAAGATGTTTTACAAAAGGATGTTAAAAACCTTGCATCTAAACAAATTTTTGCCAGATGGCAAGCAATTTTAAGTGTTTTTGATTTTGACATTGAATTTATCAAAGGCACTTCAAACTCCTTACCAGATTTTCTTACCCGTGAGTTTCTTCAGGGTAGGTAGTGAGTGAACACAAAATGCCCAGAAAAAAAGAAAGAATCTGATGAGAAACAAAAGAGTGATAAACTCCCGAGTATCATGCAAGATGCTCAAAATCAAACAGTCTCTAGTGCAAGTCTGGAGGTGATCATGCAACAACTTCTGCAACAATATGGATCCCAAACACAAGGATCACAACAGCAGAAGCAGTCTCAAGCAGAGTCATCTACTCCATCTGGGTCATCAATCCAGAAACCTCAAACTGAAGCAACCTCTACAAATGAGATCTTAAAATCTTATGAACAGGCGTATGCCCAGAGGAAGCTTCCAAATCAAACATGGGAACAGGTAGTGAAAAAAGGGAAAAACACAGCCCTTGTACCATTTTCCCCAATGACTAAACAAGAATATGATAGGTTAAACCAAGCACCCCAAAGTCTACAAGCTTGGCCAAGACCTTCTACTCCTCCAAATCAAAAACAACTGACAACTGCAGCCTCTTCTTCCAAAGCAATTGTTAGTCTACCCCAAACACAAACCAGCACACATACGCCTTATTCCCATAAAGAGGCTTATGCAAAACACATTCTACAAGTGGAACCAGAGTTTTTCCACCAAAACCCAAATCAGGTAGCCATAAATGTCTTCCCTCCAGGATTTCATTTCAGGCCTTCTGATTTGACAAAAACTAGAGAATGGTATGAGTTAATACTGGTTCATACTGGGTCCATCCTAGTCAAACGAAAAACAGATAAAAGAACTGGACCAATGATTACTCATTCCTCTCTCCAGATTTTGAAAGTTCTCACCCCTTCCCAGTGGGGACAAAATTTACTTAAACCAAAATTTTGGGAACTTGATTATGAACCCAAAGGATATACTTACTGGGATTATGTTGACGCATGGTCCAATGTCTTTTGGGATCAAAATGAACTTTTTACACATACTTGGTTCATCTACTTTAAAACAAAAACTGAGTATGATTTTCCTCAATGGTTTGTTCACTGGTGGGGATTCTTTGGTCCTGTACTAGAGATATTACCCCCAAAAGTTGTACAAGCCTTTGAATTCTTTAAACAAAAATTCAATATTGGTGAGGATCCTTTTCCAATTGATCTTCACTATTTTTCAAAATTATCTGTATCCTGGGTTTTTGCCTGGAATTACAGATTTTCTAGAACAAATCAAGGATCTCCCCTCTTACCAACTCTACAAAGGCTTCCTTCGGTAAGATGGTGGGCCAAATTTGACATCAGCAGGATTGACAGTAGAGCAGTTGATAAATGGTTCAAAGAAAATCCTCAACATCTTTGTATGACGGAACAAAGTAAATTCCTAAATCAAAAATCGAGGATTACGTCTATGCTGGCAGGAACCACAGATAAGGCTAACCTTATCAGTCAACTCAGCTCAATGCTACAAGTTCTACAACAACAACAAGACCAAACGGCTTCGACCAGTCAACCAATCTCTTCAGCAGCCTCAGACAATCAAGAGGATGATGAAGAAGAATTTGTTGTAGACCTAGATGAAGATTAAACGACTCGAAGACTTAGAATTATTTTTAGGTTTTCGATGTAAACATACGAAAGCACTGTAGCACTATACACCGTATACAGTAGTTCTCACCGTATAGTACTGTAACACCATGTGTCGGCAGTACTGTGCAAATAGTACCAACCGGAACTGTTTAAACAGTAACAAGTCACCGGTCGACTGTTCACCAGAACTGTGCAAACAGTACAAGTCACCAGCCGGTTACCAGTCACCTTAAATAGTATCCTCGCTTGTCTATTTAAAGCCGATTCAGTTTCATTCTGAGGCAGGTTCGGTTAGGCTTAGAGAGAGAACTAGAGAAAGAAGCTCTGAGCTCCTCCGGCGAGTCTCCTCCCTCTCTTCCCTCCGGCGAGTTTCCTTCTACCCTTTTCTTCCTTTGTAAGTGCTTATGTTTTTATTTCAATAAAATTAATCAATTTCTTCTACTTTTATTTGCATCATATCCTTCCCTCCTCTGATGGCTCGGGATTAGCAGGTTAAATGAGTTAATCACTGGCAGGTTCTACCGCCACCGATTAATTTCATTCGCAATCTCAGTAGACATTACAGAGCATCCCCTCTGCATGCATCATTTGATATTATGTTTTTAATTTTGCCTTAAGAAGTCCGTCTTCTTCCCTCTTCACATGCACCTCCCTTTCTTTAGTTAGATCTACCTTCGGGGCCGGTTTTATTAGTAACCGGTCTAAAAAATAAAAAGCTTAATTTTTTTAGACCGGTTAGTGTAGAACCGGTCTAAATAATATTTTTTAGATCGGTTAATATAATAACCGGTCTCCCAACTTGTTTATAATTACGAAAATGCCAACGCGTATTTCTTTTAGACCTTATCTACTACAACCGGTCTAAATTTGCCGGTCTAAAACACCTTTTTTGTACTAGTGATGGGAAGTAGTTGAGAAACTTCTAGTAAAACGTTTTGCTTGTAATACTTATAAGGTGCAAGCAAGAGAGAACGTTGCTGTTCGTAAGACTTATAGAGGTGAAGTAGGAGAGATCATTGCTGCTCGTAACACTTGTATACGTAAGAAGGAGAGAAGGGTCATATGGATTGTTCTGCACATAAGACTTGCCGTAAGGGGGAGAGAATATTCTAGGTTTAAAGTATTTCTGCTCGTAGTCCTTGCTAGGACGATTGCTGTCTTATGGCGTTCCGAGAGCCTACTGAATCTTGGAAGAATAGCGAAAATATCAGTAGGTCTTGATCATTGAGAACTGGACATAGGCCTGGTTTTTGGCCGAACCAATATAAATCTCTATGTGATGATTCTCTTATCTCTACTCTTTCTTCATATATTTTCATATCACCATAATGACCAAACATTTTATTATATCACCCAATTCACTCCTCGTCTTGGGTGTAGCTTGCCTCTTTCAATATTAAACTTAAAAGAGTTCTGAATACCACAACTCGTGAGCAAAAATTTTCAAGACATAATTGTCCCATAATTAAAAAAAGAAATTCTTGAACCCAAATATTTTTTATCTTGCGTAGGGGTGCAAAATTTGCGGAACACAGAGTGAAAAATTGTAAAATTTGCATAACTCTTACTTGTAGTTCTTCCCGAGGTAGATGAACCAAAACGGGAGTGGCTTCTCTCCTTTTCCCCTCCTTTGCTCTACTTTTTTCATCTCCACTATTGGATGAAAATTTTAATGGTCCAGATTTTACATCTTATAATGAAAATATTTTTATTTTTACATAAAAAACAGATAAATAAATTTAAATTGTTAAAATTTGATCTGAAAAGAATTAGATTATTATTATGAAGTAAATTTTCTTTCCATTTTTTTCACTACAGATGTGAATTGTTCAGAATAAATTTTAGTAATTAAAATTTATTTATGTATTTTTAACTAAAATTATAATAATATTTTTATAAGATGTAAAATTTGGACCATTGAAACTTTCATCCAACGGCAGAGATGAGAAAAGGAGAGCAAAGGAGGAGAAAAGGACAAAACGGGAAAAGGAGAAAGCCACTCCCAACTAAAACGCCACATAACACACATACATGATGGTGCCTACATCCGTTAAAAGCTATTGCCATTAAGGCTTGTTTGGTTGGAGGAGAGGGGATGGGAGGGAATGAAAAATAAACCCCTCTCCTTGTATGTTATGAAAAATTGGAGGGGAGGGGAGCCAAAAGAGGGGCTCCAAATCCCTCCCCTTCCCTCATTTTTGCTCCCTCCAAATTAGGGGGTTTTGGAAGGAAGCAAAATATTGTGACTATTTTGCCCCCATTACTTTTTCATATTTCCATTAATACCCTTGAATAAAAACTAAAAGCATGCTTTGGACTCTGGAGATTTTATAGTTTCGACCAAACTTGTAATTTGTTATTAACTAAGTTATTAAAGCCTGATGCTTCTTCCACAAAATTGTAATCTTTATTTGTTTTTTTACTATTATTGTTTTAGTAATTCCAATAGTGTGAGTTTAAGTAAATTTGTATCCACTTGGTAAAATAAATTTCAATTTTCATGAATTTATATTGAGGTGTAAACTAATTTAAATAATTTTCAATTCAAAAAAACTAATTTAAATTATTTATATAAGCAAAAATATGTAAGCTAACGTATAAAGGTAAAATGATATATTAGTTATTATCTACCCTCCCGTTCCTTTTTGAACCAAACAAAGTATCATTAAAAATCCCTCCCCTTCCTCCCCCTCCAACAAACCAAATAAGTTAACTCTTTATCCCTCCCCTTCCATCCCATTCCTTTAACCAAACAGGCCCTTAAGCTCTCACGTACGGAAAATTAAACGCATATATATACACAGCGGTTGAAGATGTCGCGTTAATTCTTAATTATAACAAAAATAACTAATACCATCTTCCTCTTGTATAAAATATTGACATTTGTTTATTGAAAAAAATTATTCTTTCATAATGTAAGACATTGGAGAGTTGCTAATTGCTCATGTCGGTCCAAATTATAAGACGTTTTTAATTAACTAATTCACATATACGAGTAAAAGTATTTAAGCATTAAATTTGTTATAAAATTTAAATTATTTCCAATAATACCCTTATTAACTATACAAAACTTCAACATAATTTTAACTTGTAATATCCCACAGTACCCTTATTAGATATGAGCACATTTATTTAATGCTCAATGCAACTATAAAAACTTCTTACAAAAAGGACAAAAAAAAAAAAAACATGTTTTCTAGAAGACATCTTATAAACTAAACCAGATGGAGTATTATTTTACACTCCTTTAGTTCCTATATATAATATCTTTTTTTTATTTTTAATGAGCTTGTCCTTTTTTATGAGATTCTTTTTGAGTTTGTCTAAATAATAAATGCACTTTTACTAATTTTGACTTCCAAGTATTAATATTTTATTCTCTATTATTGCCAATGTTTTGAAATCCGGATTGGACCGGCCAATCTGGCCCGAGAATTGGCGAACCGAGCATGGAACCGGTCCGGTTCAGTAATTTTTTTAAAAAAAAATTGATTTTTAAAATTTTTTTTTGAATTTCATATTAATAAGCCTAAAATATTCAATTTCTCACCGGTTTGGCCTCGGGTTAGCTCCGGTTTGATTCATTGACCCTTGACCCAGTATCCCGACCGGTCTTGTGACCGGTCCGAATTTCAGAACCTTGCTTGTTATCTTTCATTCTCTCACATCAATTATTTACAATTCATTTATTTTAATTATTTTCTCATTATTACTCTCTCTCTCTCTCTCTCACTCATTCATAAATAGAGACAATTTTGGAAAATAAATTATATTTTCTACACATTTATTACTTTAAACTAATTTTAATTATTTTTTTAGAATCACATGATTTGATTAAAAGGATCTTATATACAGGGACGGAGGAAATAATTTCACCCTTATTTGTTGCCGATAAACATTGGGGATCAATAAAAGGTGGGAAAGATGAGAAAAATTTAAATGAGTAAAATTGAAAAAAAAAAAAAAATCTATTCAAAATTTAAATGAGTAAAATTTAATGGGTTAAGGGCAGTTGGATATATCATGAATGAAGGCTGTAACTACGGAAATACAGTACAATTATAGCATCGAAACTTGAATATAAGCTGATGAGAGATCATGAATGGCTTCATTCACGTGACATTCTTGCTCCCTTTATCTACCAGTTCCCCACAACTTCCAGCATGAGACGACTGAATACAGTACAATTATAGCATCGAAACTTGAATATAAGCTGATGAGAGATCATGAATGGCTTCATTCACGTGACATTCTTGCTCCCTTTATCTACCAGTTCCCCACAACTTCCAGCATGAGACGACTGAATACAGTACAATTATAGCATCGAAACTTGAATATAAGCTGATGAGAGATCATGAATGGCTTCATTCACGTGACATTCTTGCTCCCTTTATCTACCAGTTCCCCACAACTTCCAGCATGAGACGACTGAATACAGTACAATTATAGCATCGAAACTTGAATATAAGCAGATGATGAGAGATCATGAATGGCTTCCTTCACCTGACATTCTTGCTCCTTATGATCCCTTCATCTACAAGTCCCCCTCAACTTCCAGCATGCGACGACTGAACACCCACACAGCTCGTGAGCGAAAATGTTCTCTGGGGTGCAAAATTTATAATAAAGTTAAAATCACTTCCATGCAGGATCACTGAAATTTTCCCAAAAATATTGCCTTTAAGCTCTGATGTACGGGAAAATTAAGGCATATACGGCCGGTACAGATGTGGTGTTAGTTCTTAATTATAACAAAACTATCTAATACCTACTTCCCCTTGTATAAAATATTGAGATTGCTTTTGATAAATTTTTCTTTCATAATATAGGACATTGGGGAGTTACTAATTGCTCATTTCATTCAAAATTATAAGGCGCTTTTAATTAACTAATTCACGGGTATAAATAAAAACAATAAAAAACATTAAATTTATTGTAAATTTTAAGTTATTTCTATGAGTAAGTTATTTTTAATAATATCCTTATAAACAACACTAGACTTTAACATCATTTTAATTTTAACTTTCCCACACTGCCCTTATTAAATATGAATATAAATGAAAAAAAAAATCCAATGTTCCTTATAACTATCAAAACTTCTAATAAAAAAGGAGATATTCTTATATAAATCAGGATCATCATGTCATATGTGCACTTCCCAATAAAAGCATACTACATCACGGGGGAGAGAGGGGACATTGGAGAAACATTTTCATATGACATAGATAAGGAAAGAGAAGAGAAATTAAACACCTGAGATTTAATGATATTGGTGTAGCATGATTTTATTAAGTAGTGCACATATGACGTGACACACTGATTCATAAAAGAATTTCTTAGTGAGAATGACTAAACATGTTTTCTAGAAGATATCTTATAAAATAAACTGGAAGAAGTATTATTTATAATTTCACCCTAATAAAGATTGGATATTAATACAAGTGAGAGAGTAATCAACGGGGCCATATCTGATGGAAAGGGATGGTCCCTCGTATACGTAGCGAATCAAGATTCAAATCTTTATCGAAAGAAGTATCCATATTTGGTGCCTCGAATAAAATTACCTCCTATAAGAAGAGGATATTTATCCTTATAAGAAAAATACGAGAGAGATACAATTATAGCATCGAAACTTGAATATAAACAGAACAGAGATCATGCATGGCTTCCTTCACCCGATATTTTTGCTCCTTATGGTCCCTTCAGCTACCAGCCTCCTTCAGCTTCTAGTATAACAGAAAAATCGATCTGAAGTTAGACACAGACGCAGATGCAGAGGCAAACTTGAGCCTTCGTTACTCCTTTGGCTAATGGAATCGCATAGTCAAATCGACAGTGAGTGTTCTGTCACATTGTGTTCTTGAAATTTTTTCCTTCCATTGAGAGTGTTTTGTTTGTTTCATTTCCAATGGTTTTCTTAGGGTATCGCGTTAATGATTGATGCACAACTTAGGAACGTCGCTAATTATATCTCATTATGATATCTGAAACTCAACAAGATGATGCATCTAGAACAGAGGATTTTTAAGGAATCCAAATCTCTTTTCATTATGACGTTTATATTTTAACCTGTTCTAATTATGTGGGGTTAAAGGAGAAGATGAAGAGATTTGTCTTCAACTCGAACTGGAAGCGGATAGATCAGAACCAGCGCTCGAAACGACAGGCGTTGAAACTTACAGTGATCCAGGTAACAATTTTTCTTGCCATAACTAGAATAAACAACGCAGCAAACTTATTAATACTCCCTCTTTCTCCAATTATAAGCTTTAAATTTGTGAATGAACTTGTCTCAAAATATAAGTTTCACTTTAGTTTTGTCAAAATATTTATTGTATTTTTTCAATTTTACCTTTAGATTGTATTTGTTGCATTTGTTATCTCCCTCTCTCACTTCCTCTTACTATTAAGGGCATAGTTAGAAAAAAATACATATTTATTGCTTTTAAGTAATTTTAAATTTTTTCTTGATAAACACAAATAAGTTATTTGAAGCCTATATTTAGAGACCCAAGGATTATAACATAAAAAGTCATTAACAATGTTTTCCATTGCATAAAATTAAATTTAAGTGAAGTTGCTTATATTCAATAGGTCTCTTTAACCGTTAAGTACGCATTGTGTTCCTGAAACTTTTTCTCCCCTCATTATCTCATCATGACATCTCAAACTCAACCATAGAAGTTTTAAGGAATCCAAATCTCTTTCCATTATGACGTTTATCTTAACCCGTTTAAATTTTTGGGGTTTAAATTGAAAATGAAGCAAGATATCGCTGGCTTCTACCCGAACTGAAATTGGATAGATCATCAGAACCAGTGCCTGAAATGACAAGCTATGCAAATGGCAGAGGTAACAATTTTCCTTGTTCTAACATAACAGGTCATTAACAATGCTTTCCATTGCTTAGACATTGACCTTAAGTCAAGTTGCTTATATTTATTAGATTAAATTCTCCAATCATACTACTTAATATTTTGCCATGTTTAAATATGTATGTACACTTTTAAATTTACCCATGAATACTTGTATAATTTTTTAATAGACTCTTATAAAATATATTAGGATTTATAAATTTTCATATGGACACTTGTCAATTTTCTATATGCATGTATATGTGCAGTTGTAAATTTACATTATTGTTAGATGACCTTTTCTTTTTGTATGTGTGTCTATGTATGATTGAGATTTAAACATTAATTCAAGCAAACATTGCAGGTATTGGATGGCGTGTCGTCTTCTCACGGTCACGTGCATCATTTGAATGTGTGCCTATGCCAGGCATGGAGGAGGAAGTTTTCTCACTGACAAGTCCACAAATTGTGTTTCTGTCAGCGGCTACTATGGACATGGAAATGCAAAATGAAGGTGTATCAGCTTTAAAACCTAAATTAACGAAGCAAGAACATGAACCCAACAAAGATTACTATTTGCTCGAG
The DNA here is from genome assembly GCA_963210345.1 of Inga oerstediana. Lineage (NCBI taxonomy): Eukaryota > Viridiplantae > Streptophyta > Magnoliopsida > Fabales > Fabaceae > Inga > Inga oerstediana. The sequence continues at coordinate 59,877,572 of OY723401.1, read as the reverse complement.
CACGCATTCCGTTCAATTATGGAGGCCAATGTTGCATCTAGGAATGCCATTTTTAAGCAACGTACCCCATCTGGCAATACGGTCTTACACCTAGCAGCTATCTCTGGAAATTATGTAATGGTGGAGAGGGTAGCTGAACTTGCCCCCCAACTTTTCACCGTTGTTAACGACAACTATGATACTGCCCTACATATTGCTGCAAAAACAGGACACGGCGCTATCATTAAGGCACTCTTGAATAAGTTTTTGCTTTTTGTAAGACGAAAAGCAAATCGTCATGAATATCAGCCCCTTCTGGAACTAATGCTCATGGTATCACTCACTTTGTTTCGAAATAAACAAGGGAACACCTTCCTTCATGAGGCCTTTAGGACCAGTCGCATCAATGGCGCTGTTATTTTTGAAGCTTTTAAAGCTGATTTCATTGTTGGCGATTCAAATAATTTCGACGAGGCTCGCTATAAGAAGGTTGTTTATGATTTAGCAACATTTGCAGTCAACGTGGAAGGGAAATCATTATTGTACTTGACCGTTGAGGCAAACTGTGCGCAAGGTGTTGAACAACTGATGGATTCCCGCAGCCAAGGTTATTTGGAGCCTAAAGGAAAATCACCCCTTCTTCCAGCACTCATCAACAAAAAAAGAGGTAACTCTTACATCTGAGAGAATAGCACAAAAGAGAAGAGGGGAGGAGGCAAAACTGAGTGAAATCTGTGCTATATCTATTCATTAAGCAAGAGAATTTGTATAGAATAATAATGAGATATTCTAATGAATACTAAATCAATCTAAATGTGATAGGTTAACCTAATAAAAATATAGGATAATACAATCAATTGAAAATCATAAAATCAATTATAATCAGATCACATTTAATCACAGTAACACCATTTATAATTATGAAGAAACAAAGAGACATTGCTACTTTCTACTTAATCAAGGAAATGAGGCAAGAATTGTATATAAACACAATGTTATCTCTCTCTCACACACGCACATATTCGTTTACACAACGCATTTTCTTAATTAGAACATATACAAAATTACGATTAATATGGTCTTGTTTATAATAGGTATGCTTGAAACCATATTGAGCAGGGATGGGGGTTGGATACACTTGAGAAATGAACAAGGATGGCTTCCACTTCATCATGCAGTGCTTTTAGGGTACCTTCAAGGTGTTCAATATTTAGTAAACCAATGTCGTTCCTGCACCATGGAAAGGGACAACAATGGCTCCTTACCGATTCATTTGGCATGTATTAAAGGTCATGTCAAAATAGTTCAAGAGTTACTAACATGGTGCCTAGATCCCACAGAGATGGTAAATGACCTCGGCCAAAATTTGCTCCATCTTGCATGCGCTTGGAGAAATTATGAAGTAGTTAAGTACTTACTCCGAGATCCTAAGCTTGAGATAATGATAAATCAAAAGGACATCAATGGGAATACTCCCTTGCATTTAGCTACCATTTCCTCGCATCCCAAAATTGTGCATGCCTTGACATGGGACAATAGAGTGGATCTTTCTGTACTTAACAACAAAAACCTAACGGCTCTAGACATTGCAGAAGAATCTCAAGGAAAAACGGTTTCCTATTCACAGGCAAGTATCCATACATAATTGATAGAATCAAATTTAATCTTCTTTTGTTTGTGTCAAAATTATGATAATTCTTGAAGTCTCAATATTTATTTTTGCAGCGACTTACCTGGAGTGCATTGGTGTCTGCTGGAACACCTCGAAGCTCTGTGATATTTCATCCAAAAAAAGTTGAAACTGGCAGAACTACCTTTGATATTGATAACAACACTCATACCACTGAACCATATAAAGATAGAACTGACACTTTGATAGTGGTTTCCACCCTTATAATAACAACATCATTTGCTGTTGGGTTTACCTTCCCAGGTGATGCAGAACAAGGAATTCCTATCTTGCTAAATCGCCCTATGTTCCCTTTATTCATTATCTCCCTCACAATTTCTGTGTTTAGTGCTATAAGTTCCACCATCATTCTCATGGGGGCTCGACTAGGGTATCTCCATCTAGCTGTTTTTGCTCTTCATTGGGCAATACCTCTTCTAGGTCTATCCTTGACCTCGCTCTCTCTAGCATTTTTGGCAGGTATGTACCTTATAGTTAGCAAACTCAGCTGGCTGGCCACTACCCTTTTGGTGATTGTAGTGGTTTTGATCCTCATGGTTGAGTTCTTGTACTTGCAACTTTTGTTGCCTTTCACGTCATCCTTACCATTCTTTCGACGTATTTCCTATCATCCCTTTCGTTTCTTTGCACACATAGCTGAAGGGAAAATGGTTGGCAACAAAATGGGCTCTACAGCCATCAATCCCGTTCTTTAACTTAATTATGTGTGTGTCTATGAGTGCGATGAAGAATCATATCACTTGTTTCTGTCTATCTTTGCTTTTTATCTGTATGCAGCCTAAATGAAGGACGTATTATTGTTTGCTACGTATGTATCTTTTGAGCTACCTTCGGATATTCTGAAATTTGTATGATGCTTTTCTTTAAGAAAACATGTTAGTTTGTTTAAATTTAACCACTGTATTCAATTCCAAGAATTTTTATTTGAGATATTTGCGAAAAATGATAATTTTACATATAGAGGGGACATGAATTTTGGACCCTAGTAATTATTTTAAAAAAGGGTTAAGTTGCAAAAGTATCCTTGAGTTTTTGTTAAAAATGCACTTATGACCATATACTTTTCGAAGATATAAAAAATACCTACAAGCTTTCTAAATAGAGTAAAAATATTAGCATCGTTACTTTAACCATTAGCTGACTGAAAATGCTGATATGGAAGCTAACAAGGATGTGATAATTTCCTAACTAGCGCTGAATTGAAAAGGCTAAAATAGAAAATAATCCACATGTGGCTATCAATATTAATTTATAATTTTAAAAAAATAAAAATTCATGACCTACCTTCATAGCAGCTCGCACGATCCATGCTCGTTGCCCCACCCTCATGCTGCACCCATCACCTCTCCCTCCTCCTCTCCATCATTTTTGTCGGCCACCTTGTCGCTGTCGTATCCCCATCGCACTTCGTCTCCTTCCTTTCTCGCTCCCTCCGCCTGTGAAGTTGCGTTCTACCAACCGTAACCCATAGATCTACTATAAATTTGCTAGACTGTGGGGAAGCAGCAATGGAGACTTTGTGGCCATCGATCTTGGAGTTTGTCGCCATCGTCAATTGCATCCTCCATCGATCTCGATCTGGCCAAAGCTCAACATAATTCTCATCTTTTTCCATCTTAAAGGCTGATAGTACTTTTTTTCTCCACTAGATTTCTCCTTTTTTTATTTTCATTCTATCCTTCATTTCTCTTTTAATCTCCAAGAAAACTATTACTGCTGATGCCAAGTTTTGTAAATGATGGGAAAGAGTTCAGTGTTGGGCACCTTCTCTTCGGGAGCAGATACTCTCATTGACCACTTTCTCAGAATCTCTCAGAATCTTTATATCCTGGTCATCCAATTCATCCAATGACTCACAAAGGAACACGCAAGGAAGCTTGTAAAAATCACATATGAACCTTCACGAATCACTTTTCCGTCAAAATTCTATCCCTCCGGCAACGCAAAAAAGGAGCTCCATTGTTACCCACAATCAGGTATCTCCTTTACACATCTTCCTCCATATCTTTGCCCTTCTTTTCCATCCCTCTCTTCCTCATTCTTTGACTTTTGAATGCTTAACTAGCTCAAATAAATTTCATCCGTTTTTACTTGGTCCTTCTTCATGGAATCTTAGATTTCATGAGTTCTCAAAATTGCAACTTGAATCCTTCGCAAGCGCTCCTATCAATGCTGCAAAAGGACCTTGGCATACCCGAGGTGTAGGATAGTATAGTTTTTTAGGCTTTTTTCCTCCGTGTTTTGTTTATAAAAAATTTAGACTTCCATATTTCCCTTATTACTCATCTTACTAATACTTAAAAGACTTGTATTAATAAGTTAGCTTTTTTTGTTAAAAATAATATTTATTTATGCAAGCTGATGTTCTGGATTAACAGGACAGAGGATAGTTAGCAAAAAAAAAAAAGGACAAAGGATAGTATGAAATCACAAAAAAAAATAGCTACAGTTAAAAGCAACTCTATAGTATGTCTTTAGGCTTCTTTTCCTTCTTTACCTGTGCTGTTAAATATGTTTTTCTACCTAGTGGTATTTGCATTGCTGTTTAAAGAGAATTCTGAAGTTTCCTCTTCACTCTGCAAGTGGTATGAACATTCACCTAATAAGAAGAAAGAAGAGAAATAATGTAGATATTTGTATAGGGCCATACAAAATTTGTAATGCAATATATTAGATATATTAGAGAGTGCATTAGAGAGTAATAGTTGTATTTGGCATCTTATTGTATTATATACGTTAATTTTAATAAAAGTAACATGTTCCCCTTAACTTATGCACATTTCTACCCCTCCCTTTTTCAGCTAACAAATAAATTCATTTTCCTCCAATACTTCCAATTATGATGTTGGACAATCTAAGGGAGTCTACAAATCACAAAGGAACAAATTATAAAGGAAAGAACAAATCCGGTCTACACACATATATACACTAACTTTAATGACATAGAAGTCATGCTTATTCTGTCAAGTTGTTGGTCCAAATATTTTATATCACTTGTGTCTAAAAGCCACTAGAAAGCATATACTAATTTACAAACATTCAGCAGTATCTTCACCTCAAATTTTGAAGTTCGAATGTTTGGCTACAACATCCGAGGCAGCAAGTGCTAGCGTGCTCCTATAAATACACACAATTTAAAACTTTAGCTTAGTAGGTAGGCTGAGGATATTGTTTATTTACAAAAAAACTCAAATCTCAAATGTTCCTAATTAAATCAGTAGGCTGAGGATAATGTGGTGATGGTGTACACATGTGATAACTTTCACTGAAGAGATTAACAAGGAAACCTAGTAGACTATACCCCAAGTCTTGTCCATGAAATAATTAATTAAACTAGTGGTTAATGAGTCATTCACTCCAAGGAAAAAAAAACTAATCAATAGTCAAACATTCAAAGGCCTCCTTTTACAGCATCCAGGAAAACGGGGCTAAATCATGATATAGGCCATCAGACATCAACAACACCTCAACTACAAAGGTCAGGAAATAGAGAAACCATGGGACTTTTAATACCATCAAATATGGAGGAGATATAAACAAGATTGGAAGGCCTCCTTCTACCCAGATATAAACTAAAACCAGTGGCTTTTGCTTGTCTGACGACTTTTTTTGGCCAAATGCTCATCTTAACATAAAAGAAACTTCCAAAAGTTGTACGAGTAGAAACAAAGAAATTCAGAACAGAAACAAACTTCCACCTTGTGATCCTCATCATCCTAATTCAATTCAGTCCGACCAGGAAATTCAGAACAGAAACTTCAAAATCATTAAATGGAAGGGGGGAAAAGAATAATAAGAAGAAATGCAGATTAGAGACAGAAAGGGATGAAAAAGAAGGGTGAAGATATAGACGAAGAGTTGTAATGTAGATACCTCAACAAAACTATGGTGATTCTCTCATGTGGGTAGTGACGGAGCTCTTTATTTGCGTCACGATGCATTTGAAACTTCACGGCAAACTGAGAGCGTTTTCGGGAAGGCTTCAGGGATTATGGAATTGAATGACATGTCTCTTTGTGAACGCTCAGATGGAATAGATGGATAGGATTTGAAGATTCTTAGAGCCGCTGAGAAACTGGCTTTTGAGAGAAACCGAACCCCCTACAATTATAGAGATACAATTATTTCCTTCCTTACACCTTCCTCGGATCTAGTTTGCCTACTCATCAAATTGATGAGCAAAAAGTGCTAGTCACCTCCCAACGCAACGTTTCAATTAAAAAGAGGCCGGAGTTGTTTTATTCAGCCAATTGCCATGAGACAAATAAGCTTCCCAACACACCGTTTCAATTAAGCATATTTTTTTGTCCCAGCATTAACATAAAAAGCCCAGAGGCAAATAAACCTGGTGCCAATTTTTGGAGGGAAAAGTGTCTATAATTTTCTGCCATTGAAGATTAAAAGATGCACCCACTGAAAAAGCTGCTACATTAAAGAATGCATATACTTACATATTAAAGGAGGTGTCCCAGTGGAGGAGATTTTCGAAAGTTTCAATTTTTCAGCACAAAGGAGGATTGGGGTTGAATGGGGTGTTTCATCTCTCATTATAGGTTGGTTTTGAATCTTTCTTTTTTTTTTTTTCCGGTTGAGGGTTTCAAAGCTTTTTATGTGCGTTCTGAATCAGATTGCTTCTTTAATATATATATAACATTAAATTAGTTGTGAATGTCTCTTTTATCTTTTGCTCCCAGTTTCTTTTTTTTTTCTTTTTTCTTTTTTGATAACATTGCTGCCAATTTCTTTAAAAGAAAATTTTTAAAATTATTTTTTTTATTGTATATGAAAAACAGATAATGGAAGATGAACTTAAACTTGAAATTGGGAAAGAGTTTGAAAATTTGGATGAAGCATGGAACTTTTGGAATGAATATGGGAAGAAAATCGGATTTGGAGTTAGAAAATATAATAGAACAAAGAGTGATAGTTCCATATTTATATATAGATATGTACGTTGCAAGCAGGGTATTTGAAAAAAAAGGTAAAGAGAGACAACCTCTTCTAGGCATCGGCCAGAGACAAGAACCAACTGCAAGGCAAAAATGACAGTATCTCGGTTGATAAAAAATTCAGAGTCACTAACTTTAGTGAAGATCATAATCACCCTCTTCATAAAGAATAAATAAAGCAGTGGACAAAGGAAGTAAGGAATGGGGCTGTACATGACATCAAAGGAAATGAGATACAAGCAAATCCTCGCCTTGACAAAACACGAGGGCACAAACAATTGATGCCTATGATGGGAAGTTTGGCATCAGATGCTACTGATACTCATGAGGGATTTACTTTTGTTCAGAGAGGTATTATTGAGCTAAGGAATAGGACTTCTAAAGTTAATAAAAATGATACTTTTGAACAGGTCAGAGAGCCACAAAATATTCCCAAGGGATTCAAAACAAGATATGGAAAATTGAGAAAGAGATGTCGGAAAGGTTGGGAAGAGAAGAATCAACAAATAAGAAGAAACGTTGTACCAAGAGGCTTCATTATCTAAGAAGCCGTCTAAGAAAAAAGAGGCGTCATCACAAAAAAAAAGAGGAAGAAGAAGAAGAAAGATTGATGAAATGAAAGATATACATACTCAAGTTTCAACGGTTTCATACTTAGAAGCTTCAACACAACCTGCACAAACACAAGATTTAACAGTTCCATTCTCAATTCATCCAGCACAACATATTTTTCCACCCTCTACATCACAGCCGTTGTCATTTACAAGATTATTAATTGTATGAATCAATAAATTGATTACTACTTAGTGTTATATATAGCTATCTTATTGTGATGTCACAAGCACTAACATTTGCAAATGTAGGCACAAGCTAATGAAATTCCATCACTTGAAGCCATAGATCTTAAGGCCAACTACACACAAGGTAATGAATACAAAAATAAATAACATTCTATTCATTTCAATAATATCATATACAATTTCCTTTTTGGCTTCTAGGGTATATTTTACAGACTTGATATTTCAGTCTTTTTACGGACTTGACATATTACATACCTAACTATACATAATTTTTTTATACAGGAGAGTAAAATTACACAATGGACTCTTTTGGATCTTGGGCACTGTTTTACAGCTTAGCATTGCTCAGGATGACAACTTTTGGCTTTTAGAGAAGGTTTGCTTTGTTTGTTTTGCCTACTTTGCATTATTGAACACTTTCTAACTTCTTGCATAGCTCAAAAGACATATTTTTGTAGGGTGGCATTTGCTTTGCTTCAATCTTCCATCTGCAACATATGCAAATCCATATGAAGCAAATCAATTTCCATCTTTTACAATACTTTTTTGTATGTCAATTTCCAGCAAGGTAACAAACAGATCAATTTGTAGAAAGTTGCGCAATTAATGATGCAAGGCCTTACTTTTATTCTTCCACATGCTAAATTGGTAAAAGTTGTAGGTGCAGATCATTTTTGTAACTAAACTACATAACACCCAGAGTATAGTATAGTAAACCCATAAATAAATCCATTTAGTGAAGAAAAGTTCTTATCTTCAGGGAAAACATATTGTTGTGCCAAACATGATCAACTATAACTAAAGTTGGAATTATAAAATTACCTAAATTTTTGATCATGAAGATGGAAGTTTTATAGTTATCCATTTCATTATTATCTAAAGATTCAACTATCAGCTAATCCAGGCTTTCTGAAACAAGTGGATTTCTCGTCGCTGAATCATTTATCCAAAAGGCACAGTAACATTAATAAAAGATCTTATCTTATGCCAGATGTTTAAGAATAGAAAAAGATTTACAGACACTCTTAAATGAAAGACAAGATATTCCGTAAAATGAAAGTATCCAGAGAAAATGAACAGCGTGCCATTTAGTTAATATGAATCACTAGAATACTATATTTCCTTGCACGCCAATTTAACTTTTGGCAATAACTAACAAAAGAATGTAACAACGTTTTAAATAGAACAAACAAGGGGGAAAATGAAGGATCTGGACTTGATAAAAATAACTTGCTTCCTCCCAGACCCCTCTGTAAATCAGGAAGCAAGTGATATCAACATAGACAAAAAAGCACACTAAAACAATGGAACCATTAATACTTGACAATCTTCCATCTGCAACATTCAGTGAATCAATTCATTATCTATCCTTTGAAGTCTTGGGCTGAAGATGAGCATCCAAAAATAGTTCTAAAAAGGGACATGACACTAATCTAATTCTGTAGTAGTAACGGAAGATGGATCAGAACCAACTCCCTAAAATTAAAAGATCATCAATAACCGAAATCAATACACTTGTACTCAGGCATAACATTTCATAGATAAAGATTACTGGTAATGACGATTGCCATAAATACAATTATTGCATGTGAACTAAAGCAAATAAAATACAATATGCAAAGAGGGTTGGAGCCCTAAAAACAATTATTGTAGAATTGAGGCAACGAAAAAATGAATGCCTCATTTAGCTATTTGACAAAACAATTCATGTCCAGCAATTATTGCAATTTTTACCACATTGAGAAAAATCAAAAATCAAAGAGAAAATGATTTAGCTTACAGCATATTTACAAGCCCGACAGAGAGACTCCATAGTTCACATGTCCCAAGCACGACTACATCCAAAATGTTTCAAAAATGTCATGAAAAACAGCAATCCTTCCATGCATCGTCGAACCAAATCTCTCGCCATAAGCTATCGAAGAGGCTTGTGGGTGCTCATCGTTCTCTCGTCTTGCCTTTTCCTCTGTGGAGAAGAAATTTCAGGTGCTTACCAAAAACTGAAGAAAAGATTTAAAATTGGACGGTTAGGATTATAATGCAATCAATGGCCAAGATTTCTCCCTTACTTATTAAAACGGTGCATTGTGTGACTAGCGCTTTTTGCTCATCAATTTGATGAGCAGCGAAACTCGATCCCACCTTCCTCACTCTTTGGTCACTTCACCTACCAGTACGAGTGTAAGAAAGTTGCTCTCAAGTTGAATGCAGACACAGGTCGAGGTTAAAGACATACTTGAGGCTTCATCATTGGTTCGGCAAACGGAATCGCAGAGGCCAAACAACAGTTAGTGTTCTATCAGATTGTGTGCTTGAAATTATAGTTTTTTCCTTTGATTGACAAAGTTTTGTTTGTTTCATTTGGAATGGTTTTGTTATGGGATCGCTCACTGTAATTAGGTGAGAAATTGATACACAAATTAGGAATGTCATTCTCACATCATGATATTTAAAAAATATAGCAAGATTATGCATCTTCAACCGAAATTTCAACTTCCTTTGACCCCAAATTCTATATCTAATTTAAATCTCCCACTTTTATTTTGTTCCTTTCGGTTTCCTTCCATATTTAGAGACCTTTCCACAATTAGAAGTTTTAAAAGAATCCAAGTCTCTTTCCATTATTCTTACTAATTGTGCAAGAAAGCCCACTTTGTCATTCAAATTCCCCTATATCATTGACAATGCTTCCTGAATCATCAGTTGAATGAGAAGGTAAATAATTCAATGACATTTATAATTTAACCTATTTTTCGGTTTAAGGAGAAGATGGAGTAATTTGGCTTCTACCTGAATTAGAACGGGATATATCAGAACCTGTGCTTGAAATGAGATTATACAACAATCCAAAGTGGTACAAGTAAGACATTTCCTTGCTGTACTAAAATCAACAACGTAGCAAGCTTACAATAAAAAATCATTAGCAATGCTTTCCATTTCTAAGACATTGAAATACATTAATTCCATTTCGTCCTACAAGATGAATGATTACTTTTTCATTATTATGAAAAAATAAACGAAAACTTTATATATATATATGATTGGGATTTAAACACTAATTCAAGCAAACATGGTAGGTTTTGTTGGATGGCATGTCTTCTTCTCAAAGCCAAGTGAACAATCTAACTCTATCCAATATATGCCTGATTTCTTTATTCTACTCTTATATGAGTATCCAATATTGTGCTCTGTCACTATACAAAATAAAATCCATAACTCTTTCTTTTTAATGGGGATTTAAACCTAGATCCAGTAGATACACGCTTGAAGAATGTCTTCAAACATAAGTTAATGGAGCAGGAACATGGACCGAACAAGGATTTTGAGTTTCCAAAGGATGCATACCATTCAATGGATGCCAATGTCGTCTGTGGTCCAAACACATCCTTCAATTTATCTGATAACGCCATTTTTAGCAACATACTCCATCTGGCAACACAATCTTACTCTTAGCAGCTAACTATGGAAATGATGCAATGGTGGAAAAGGTAGTTCAACATGCTCCCCTACTTTTCACTGTTATTAACAGCAGCTATGATACTGCACTACATGTTGCTGTAAAAACAGGACATTGCGCTATCATTAAGTTACTTTTGAATAAATTCTTGCTTTTTATAAGGTCTAAAACAAATGGTCATGATCATCAGTCCATTTTGGGAATGATGCTCATGGTGTCACTAACTTTGTTTTGAAATAAACAATGGAACACATTCCTTCATTAGGCCTTTATGACCAGTAGCCATAAGGGCGCTTTGATTTTCAAAGCTTTTGAAGCTTCTTTCAATACATATGGAGGTTCAAAGTTCAAAGCTGGCTTTAAGAAAATTGTCAATCATTTAGCACCATTTGCAATCAACTTGAAAGGGAAATCATTGTTGTACTTGACCGTTGAGGTTAATTGTATGCAAGTTGTTAATCAATTGATGGATTTTTGCGTTAACATGCATTGAAGCCTCAACAAAAATCACCCCATCTTCCAACACTTATCAAGAACAATTTAGGTAACTCTTACATTGACTCATTGTTTAATTTCTTGAGCATATTAAATCATCTTGTTTATAATAGATATTCTAGGAACTATATTGAGCAAGAAACCAGATTGGATACACTTGAGAAATGAACAAGGATGGTTTCCACTTCATTATGCAGCGTTTTTGGGTTTCCTTCAATGTGTTTTATACTTAGCACAGAAATGTCCTTCCTGCACCATAGAAAGGGACAACTATGGCTACCTACCAATTTATTTGGCATGTATTAAAGGTCATGTCAAAATGGTTCAAGAGTTGCTAAAATGGTGCCTAGATCCTACTGAGATGGTAACTGACCGTGGCAAAAATTTGCTCCATCTTGCATGTGCATATGGAAATTATGAAGTAGTTAGGTACTTACTCGAACATCCTAACCTTGAGATGATGATAAATCTAAAGGACAATAAAGGGAATACTGCCTTGCATTTAGCTACCTGTTCCTAGCATGCCAAAATTGTGCATGCCTTGACTTAGGACAAAAGAGTCGATCTTTCTGTACTTAACCATGAAAACTTAACAGCTCTAGACATTGCAGAAATACGTCAAGGAAGAAGTGTTTCTCTTTCACAAGCAAGTATCCATGCATAATTTGAAAGATTCAACTTCAATATTTTTTGTCAAAATCATGATAATTCTTGTTCTTGAAGTTTCAATGATTTTTTTGCACAAATCAAACTTTTTATTTGCAGCGACTTACCTGAAATGCATTGGTATCTGCTGGAACACCTCAAACCTCGGAGAGATTTCATTCAAATGTGGAACTAATAACATTATCTCTGACAGCGGTTTCACTCATTATGACACTCCTACCACTGAACAATATAAAGATAGAATAGACACTTTGATAGTGGTTTCAACCCTTGTAATAACATAATTCGCTGATGGGTTTACTGTTCCAGGTGATGTATGTAGATCAAGGCGTTCCTGTCTTGCTAAATCGCCATGTGTTCCATTTATTTGTTCTCTTGCTATAAGTTCCACCATCATTTTCATGTGGGCTCGACTAGGGGATCTCCATCTAGCCGTTTTTGCTCTTTCTTGTGCAATGCCTCTTCTAGGTCTATCCTTGACAACGCTGTCTCTAGCATTTTTGGCATGTATGAACCTTATAGTGAGCAAACTTAGCTGGTTGGCCACTACCTTTTTGGTGATTGGTGTGGTATTGATCATCATGGTTTTGTTCTTGTACTTGCTCCTTTAATTTGTTGCCTTCCACGTCTTCCTTACCGATTTGTCGATACATTTTGTATTATCCTTTTCTCTTCTTTGCAAACATAGCTGAAGGGAAAATGAATGCCAACAAAATAGATTCTAAAGCTATCATCCTGTGCTTTAGCTTAATTATGTATGTTGTTATGAGTGACATGAAGAAAACTGAGAATAGCATTATGGAACATGTGCTCCTTTCATAATTATTTAGATTATTCACATTTGATTCCACCTGCCCTGGTCACTTGAGTTACTATCATGTGGCTAATATTTATCCTGGATCACCCTCATTCTTATAAAATGTAGTTGTTTTCAGTCCTATGATATTTATTTTTTGGTCTAACATTGAATTCTTAGAATAGTACAGACTTGTTTGCTTTTGTTCTTATTAATTTTGAGAGCAATTTTTAGAGTTCAAAAAATCGGCTCTTATGGTAATAGTTGGAAGTGGTTAATAGTAGCGGCTTATGGTGGTGGTTGGTTATGACCCTCGACGGATGGTAGTTGCTAGTCAAAAGTGGCTAACAATGGCTAGTAATGGCCGTCAACAATGGCTTATGGTGGTGGCTGAGGTTGTTGACAACAATGGCTAGTGACGGTGATCAGTAACAACCAATGGTGATGGCTAATAAAGGGTAAAGCTGGTGATCAATAGTAGCTAACAATGGTGGCCGGTTATGGTTAGCCTACAATAGCCAACTATGTTTGTCTAGCGGCAGATGATGATGTGAATTAGCGATGATCGCCGACAGTGGTCAATGATGGAGGTTGATGCTAGCGGTGATGATTGGTGGTGGTGGTGGTGGTGGGAATTGGGGGTGTTGTGTTTAAAAACAAAACAAAACATTAAAATATTTCCATTTTCTTATTTTTAAAAAAATGAAAATAATTTTAGAAATCAGTTAATTTCAAAATACTTACTCAAACTAGTTTTTTTTTAAAAAAAAGCATAAATTAAACATTTCATATACCAAACTCCATACTTTTATTGATATAGCTATCTAACTAAGCCAATCAGCCCAATTGAGAGTAACTCTCCAAAGGCATTTTCTGCATTCGCACGAACTTGAATTTGAAACTTCGTACTTTAGCAACTAAAGTCTCTACCCTAGATCACTCCGTCCTTTGACTTTCTTGGAAACAAAAAACTCATGCATAACTAAATTTCAAGTTAACCAATAAAGGTTGGTCTTATTGGTGAAGGGGTTGGTTCATAACCATAAGATTGTGGGTTCAAATTTCACTGATCCTGTTGATGTAAGGATTTTGTTAGTGGGTAATCTGTAAGCACCTCTGTAAACATTCATTAAGCCTGAAAGTATACTCTAGCCTTAGTGAGCCATGAGAGCCAACTCACCTAAACTTTTCTATACATACAAAAAAATAAATTTTGAGTTTTTTATATTTTCTTCTAAAATAATTTTAAAATATTTTATAAAAATTTAACAATTTGTATACATGTTATTTATTATTTTCATAACCGCTTTATAAATTATTTAGTTATGAAAATGACACATAAGTCTCAAGATATTTGATGATAGTTTGCAAAAATATTTTGCAGAAAGATAAGTTGTAAATATCAATTGGAATAATTATAAATATGCGAGTCTTAATTTGAATTTGAATTCGAATTCGAATTTAAGTGTCATTTCCTCAGTTAAATTTGAATTCTCCAAATTTCATCTATCAGTAATGCCCCGTTTGGTACAATAGAAGAATTTTTAAATGAATTGGAAGTGGAAATAGAAGTGGAAATGGAAGTAGAAATAGAGGTGGAATTAAGGTTTAAAGTATGTTTGGTATGGAGATGGAAGTGATATATATTTTTTAATTAAAATATATATTTATAATGTTAAAATACCAAAATACCCTCCAAACAAAAATATTCTTCCAGGCCATTTAGTCACCATTGATAAGTAAAATATTTGCATATTTATTTTCCCTTATATGATGATTTTATGGATGATATTTGCGTTTAATATAATAAATTTGAGTGTGATTGATAAATAAATAATGTTTTTGGAATAAATAGCATTTAAAAAAATAAAAAATAAAAAAAATGAAAGTACTATAGCAACAGGATCACTGTAGCAGATGGTTAAACTGTAGCGAACGGAAGTTACACTATAGCGGATGGAAGTCACTGTAGCGATGGAAGCACTGTAGAGCCGACGGACATTGTAGTTGTTGCCAACAATCACTGTAGCAGCCTCCGGACACTATAGCAGTACTATAGCACACGTTTTTCCCCCTATAAATAGAGATCAAGGCCAAGCTCAAAAGGGGAGGAGAAGAATAGAGCAGAGGTTTCCTTCTCCGACAGGGACAGGTCCTTCTCTGACCAGGAGAGATCTTTCTCTAATATTTCTGAGTTCTTTGTGTTGTTTTTTAGATTTAATTTCATGCATTGCATACCTCCATCTTGGAAGGCTTAGGATTGCGTTACATTTTGCATGCCTCCATCTTGGAAGGCTTAGGATTGTATTACATTTTGCATGCCGCCTACATAGAAGGTTTGACCTCCTTAATGGACGGCTAGATTTCTTCATTTTTCATGTATCTTTTGGTTGTATATTTATGTTTGAGAATTTAATATTCAAGTTTTTGCAGTATTTCTGAGGATTTCATTCTAGGTTTATATAATGTCAATTTATTTTGGTTTTGTTTTTAATTTCATCATGTGCTAAACTTTCATTTTCCTAGGGTGATCACGTAGCTTACTAATGACGGATTGAATCTTAACTTATTAAATCTAGTTTGAATTTCTCCTTCATGATTGAGTTTTAATTATTATTCTTAATGCTTTTGATTGACTGGCCATCTTTTGAATGATTTCAATATACATGTTGAGACCAGAAGGAGATGCATGTGTATCGATCCTATAATTAAAACCATAACTTGCATATGAAATAGGAATATATTCATATGAGTTGTGTAGTCTTACTGAGTTCTATAAATCTTAATGCATCATTAATTGCTTAAATTCATATAGGAATATATTGGATTAGCAATTAATTATAGAATTGCTTGACCTTGGAAGAGGCTAGTAATTATATTAGGGAAACTCGACTATCAATCATGTGAAATAAATTGGGCTAGAATAGATAAGTGATTCAATCCGGAATTTGTTAAGTGAAATTTAATCCCTAGGGCTTTTTCTCATATTTTCTTTCTTATCATATGCACACATATTTAATTGTTTTTCTTTTATTTTGTACTCTCAATCACCAACTAATCGATCGACTAAATAGAATTAAAATTACCCATTTTGGTACTTAGTGCTCAATCCTCGTGGGACCGATACTCCACTTCTATATTACTTGATTACGACAATGTACACTTGCACTATTTAATTGATCATCTGTACTTGTATCAACCATCGACCTACGATCACCAGAAATTGACCACTGCCGGCAACAATCACCAACTAGAAAAGCATTCGTCCATACTGAGGAGGAAGGTTGAACTTGTTGACATCTAGTTGTTGTTTCAAATTCGGGAGACTGAGGTTCGAATGACTCGGCGTTGCCAATCTGCACCGTAGTTGTAAAGGACCTGCCATTAATGACCTGTACGCATGAACTGTGGCTGGAAGAAGAGGATCAACGAAGTTCAAAGGATCTGGAGATTGTTGGTGCCTCACCGTCCTTCATCGTCGCTGGTGCCTCACTGTCCTATGCCATTGCTGGTGGGTCACCGTCCTATGCTGTTGCTAGTGCCTTGCAGACGCCGTAAGGTATGAGGAGGGAGGCCGCAGGGTGGAGAGAGACGAAGGTAATAACACAGGAGGGCAAATGTAGTAAATTGATTAAAAAACATGAGGGTAAAGTGGTCCTAAAGTTTCACTTCCAGGGAACCAATTTTAGTTCCGTGGGTCTACCCATGAAACCCACTTCCATCATTGTTTATGGAAAGTGAGTTCCTTATGGAAGTGAAATCTAACTTAACAAACAACCCCATTTTTGGATTCTACTTCCACTTCCACCTCCTTCAATTCCAATGTACCAAACATGACATAAGGGTAATAAGTGATGACAAAAGCCAGTGGGCAGCATCCATTTCCTGTGAAAAAGTATATCACACAGATTATTCATAGCTCCATGAATAAGTTGGCTTCCACTAAGTTAGATATGTTGGAATTTTTTTAATTTGTAATAAATTGTATCTTATTATTAGTATTAACTAATTATTAAAGTATTTATTAATTTAGTTAGGTAATTAATTTTGTTTTGAACACCAAACCTAGAAATAGCTGGTAAAATTCAGGAAGGACAAGGTGAGAGGAAGTTAATTGGATCAGTTACCAATTGACACTAATAAAAATTAGGTCAGCGTATAATTGCAGCCATGTCACTAATATATATAAAGGCTTCAATAATTAATTAAATTAATCAATTCATTGATTAACAAGATCAAGTCAATATGGTGATGGTAAACACACTGCTAAAAATGTTGCAAGTTGGAGTTTCTATCTGACTAGCTTACATACAATCTTAGCCCAACACGAAATGCAAACCCAAAATGTTGAAACATGTTCTCGGCTTAATGCAAACCCAATCAATGTTAGAACAATTTTAATGCTGATTTTTAATAACATTTAGACAAAGTTGCATTTTTTGTCCACTAATTTTATACAAAGTTTTAGTTTAGTCTCTTAATTTTATAAAAATATCTTTTTAGTCCTTACCATTAGTCTCAAATTATAGTTTCTTATGTCAATATCTCAAATTCAGTATTTGAGAAACTAAACCGCGACGCAACTATAAAGTTACTGCCATATAACTAAGAGGTTACGAATTCTCCATGATCCATGGCCTTGGACGTGACCATGAAGTTCGTGTTCACTCCTACCAAAACCTTCAGCAAACCCTGAAAGAGTGCAAAGAGATGCGAGGAGATGCCTCCAATCACCAAGAATTGCTTATTCCTCCACCAGTCATGAATGCCGACACCTCCCCACTGCATTTCCAAGATGCTTGTCGCCGCATGCAATGGAAATGAAGAGGCCCATGAAAATGAGACTTGCATAGTTGCTGATCTGGATACACAAAAGAAGCATCAAGCATTAGCAATGCATCAAAATTAGACCAATACTAAACGAGTCGGCAATGGATTTGGATTCTCTCCACTTTATACATATAGAGCATGAATTTAAGTGAGTTTCATACTTTCCATTGTCTATATCTGTATTTGAAAATGACAAGAAAGAAATGGAAAGAATTCACATATGTTTTACGAACACTATTGTTTCATACATAACACCAGTGTTATGTCCCACATAAGCTGGGGAGGGGAACAAAAGACTTCTTATAAAGGTTTGGATATCTCCCTCTCTTAACGTGTTTCAAAACTGTGATGGGTGGTGGGAGCTCCAAAGCAGACAATATCGCTAGTGATGCGCTAAGATATTACAATAGGTATCTTCCTTTTAAAACAAATCATATTCTTGATACAATCAAGTACAAGTAGTAAATGTTTTTTTTCTTTTTTGTTAGACATAGGTGGAGGTAATTCTGTTCGAGGCACTGTTGAGCACTAAAGATGGGCACATCTCCTAATAGGTATTCGAACTTTGATTTGCCACATTGTAAAGGACTAACCCCTTCCATTAAACTCAACTCCCATTATTTAACAATGATGTTTGCTAAACTTATTAATGCACAAGAAAATAAAACAATTCAGTCCTCTCCTCACTAGTTGTTTGTTAGAAACAGGAATCCTCCTCCTAGAAGCAATTCTATTCAAAGCACTATTGGGTAGTGAATTTGGGCACCTCTTCCAGTGGATATTCAAACCTTAATTTATCATGTTGTGATATACTAACCTCTTTCACTAAACCCAACCCCCATTATTTGAATATGGTGTTTCCTGAACTTATAAATGTATTAGAAAATAGAACAATTTAGTCGTCTCCTCCCAAGCCTGGTTATTATCACTGGCAGCCCATTAATATCCACCTCACAGTCCAAGCCCATGTTATGATTCAGCACATTCGTTACATAACAATATTCTAGTTACACCATTAAGTATTCTGTTAGAAATAGAATATTAGAATATTTGTGTATTTTGCATTTACTTGCATATACATAGACCTTGATATATTAGGTGTCATTATTTCAAATACGGCAAGTGCCAGGAGTCCAGGACTGTATATATATATTGGACCTGTCTTGGTTATTTGGTGTGTGGTGTAAACATTTTAGTTTGTGATTAATGAGAAGGCTGATTCTCTATGGGCTATGTTTGTCTTAGAAGTGTGTTATTCAACATGGTACCAGAGCCTAAGATCCGAGCCCTTTATCCCTTCTCATAATAAAGAAACCCCAAGCTAAAAATCAAGAATCATAGCCTTTGAATGAAGAAAGGAGCCTCTGAGATTTGTCAGCAAAGATTGTGCCATTTGTCTAAAGAAAATAAAGGCTAGTCAATAAAGGAGCCGGCCACCTATTTGTACAAGTAACAAAAAAAACTTTCAGATTTCAGGAGCAAAAGTTCACGCCGTTTATTCCACAATTCCAAAAGCAACGGTGGTTAGTCTTGACTTTTGTAACAAGAGAAATAGAGGCAATTGCGTTGTCAAATTTGGACTGAGAAGCATTAACGACGTGTGCCATTTTCAAATTGCAAAACATTGACGACGTTAGCTTGTCCCGGTGATAGATTTCATCAATCTTGAGATAGTCGCGGTCAGTTTTTTTCTTAGCGTTTTCCTCAGTAATATTGTGATTTTTCTCTCATTTTTTTTCAGCGATGGAGCATCATCGTTCTTGCGCAAATCATGAAGAATTCTTGCGTAATTGAAGATTCTGATATTTCCAAGAATCTGAATCTCAGGGATCTTTGGTCTTGGCGAACTTTGCTCCACCAAGGTTTTAATGGCAGATGAATCACGCTCTGGAGAAAAGAAGATGATGACAGAAAACTTGCCTTTCTCTTATCCCCTGTATTTGCATCCATCAGACACACAAGGCACTTCAATCATTCAACATGTTCTCTCAAGAACAGAGAACTACACGGTTTGGAGCAGGGCAATGAAGATTGCATTATTAGGTAAGCACAAACTAGGGTTCATAGATGGAACCTGTTTGAAGGAATCCCAGGTTCCGACGCTACACGAACAATGGGAGAGGTGTAACGCGATTGTTTTGTCTTGGCTACTCAATTCCATCTCTAAGGAGTTAGCCAATGGTGTTATATTTTTCCAAAATGCCCACAGTGTCTGGATTGATTTGAAGGAGCATTTTGATAAAAAGAACGGCACTAGGATATTCGCTTTTCACTAGGAAATAACATCACTCAGGCAAGGTTCATCATCTGTGTCAATATATTACTCCAAGTTGAAAGAACTTTGGGAAAAACAATCTACTCTTGTTACTCTTCCATCTTGCACATGTCACACCTCAAGAGCGTATGCAGATTTAATCCAAGAACAAAAACTTCTTCAATTTTTGATGGGGCTAAATGACTCATATCACCAAGCCATAAGCCAAATATTGCTTATGAGCATGCTACCTAGTGTGAATGAGGTATATGGAATGATAGTGCAAGATGAAACTCAACGTTATCTCATTTCATCTGATCGAAGTGCCCCACCAGAGGGCTTTGCCATGGCTTCTTGTGGGCACGATCGTGCAAGAGGAAGAGGTCATGGTGATAATTCTGTTATATGTGAATACTGCCGTAAGCTAGGACACCAAAAGGATACTTGCTATCAGCTCATTGGCTATTCGAGTAACTTTAGGGGAAACAGATTTAAACAGAGCAAGCAAGTTAATCAAGCACCAAATAAGTCTTCACAAGATGCTGAGGTACATATCAACACCAGCAGCACTGTGGCGCCATCATTCTCTCAAGACCAATACGATAGGATTCTTTAGCTACTGGAAAGGGAGGCTGAAACATTAGTACATGCCTTGACTGGTACAGGTTTGAGAATTGCAAGTTCTCATACTATATCTCATGCCAATTGGATATTAGATTCAGGGGCAATAACTCATATGGTTAGGGATTTAAGTCTTTTAGATGATTACACAATTTATAATGGCCCTATTAAATCGATTAAAATCCCTGATGGTCACCATGTCCTAGTTACACATGTAGGTAGTATGCATATATCTGCTGACATTAAAATAACTAATGTGCTATATTCACCAAAACTTCAATTCAACTTAATAGCTATTTCACAACTTACAAAGGAACACTTGTGTACTGTGCGTTTTTCCCCTAATGATTGTGTTGTGTAGGCCCTTCAGGGTGGAAGGATGAAGTTTATTGGTAAGATGATTGAAGGCTTATACATTCTAACAACAACCAAAGATTGCCATGCTATAAATGTACCCCTACTGATAATCATGTTTTGCACTCATGTAATGTAAATCTTTGGCATAGGAGATTAGGCCATGCCCCTTTTTCTATTATGCAGCATTTAACTTTGTTTCCCACAATGCTATTGTGTCCGATCAGATTTGTGATATATGTCCACAATCAAAGAAGACTAAATTCCCTTTTTCATCTAGTTGTATTAAGAGTAAGCGGTGTTTTGAGCTAATACATGCTGATGTGTGGGGACCCTATATAACCCCAACACATCAAGGTTATCAATATTTCCTTACTCTTGTAGATGACTATTCTCGTGGTACATGGATTTTTCTAATGAGAAATAAATCTGAGACTTTGTTGCATATCAAGAACTTTGTTACATATGTTTTTACTCAATTTCATTTTCATGTTCAAAGACTTAGGAGTGATAATAGCACAGAGTTCGTGAATAATGAATTCAATCTATTTACACAACAAAAGGGAATTATTCATGAAACTAGTTGCCCTTACACTCCACAACAAAATGGAGTTGTAGAGAGAAAGCATAGGACTGTTATGCAACTTACTAGGAGTTTGATGCTACAATCTCATTTACCAACTAAATATTGGGGGGAATGTGTGAAAATGGCGGTGCATTTGGTTAATCGGATTCCATCCAAAATCCTTGATTTCAAGACACCTTAAGAAAGAGTATATGGATTTAAAGCTGATTTGACCAATCTTAAAACATTTGGATGTCTTGCTTATGCTACCAATTAAAGGGTAGTAGATAAAATGCAACCTAGAGCTATGCCTTGTCTTTTCCAAGGTTACCCAAATGATCAAAAGGGCTACTTGTTACTTGATATTAAGACTGACACCTTAATTGTGAACAGACATGTGAGTTTTGCAAAAAAATAGGTTCCCTTTCCAAGATGTTAGAGGTGACTAGCAAGAGGGAGTGAATCCTGCCTTGAAAACAATGTTTTGGTTTGAACCAGAGACAATTCAGGTACAAAACGGTCGTGTACCTTCTCCAAATCATGGTAAAGACCAAATGAATCCTGCTGGTAGCGAGGAGCAAGGCTCTTTTAATCGCTATGATGAGGAATAACACCAACTAGCATCTACTTAGTAGCCTCAGTCAACTCCAACCAGACCTTCTAGAGATAAAAGACCACCTATTTGTGTTAGATCTCATGTTTTGATGATAACAAAGAATGGTATGAAAAAGATTTGATTAATAAATAAGTTTGAACAAAGCAATAACAGGGAAAAGCATCACTTGAAGTAAGCATTGGAGTAAGCAAGAAAAGCCAAGAGAAAAAGCTGAGAAACTTGATCAGAAGCAAGTTTTCTAAGGCATTACTCGAGTATGTATTCGGGTAATCAGACAAAACTTAAAGTAACCAGAGACACCTTCGAGTAACCTGCCAACATTACTCGAGTAAGTACTCGAGTAATAGTATAAATGATTTCAAGTTGCTCTCGGCCTGCCAACGTTACTCGAGTAGCTACTCGAGTAACCATGTAAAAGTCTTCCAGTTGCTCTCGGCCTGCCAATGATACTCGAGTATGTACTCGAGTCCCCTGTTTCAAGAAAAGTGTTGCTCTCGGCATTTTGAACCCTGCCAACGTTACTCGAGGAGCTACTCGAGTAACCCACTGTGGTAAGCAAAAACCTGAAGGTAGTACTCGAATAACTTGATCTATTTTTATTACACTTCACTCGAGGCACTACTCAAGTATGCAGGTATTTAATGACTCATTTTAAGTGGATTACTCGAGTATGTACTCGAGTATGTAGAATTATTTTTTAAGAAAAACTTCAAGTCATTACCCGAGTAAGCTATACAGAAAAATTATGTTTACTCGAGTAAGTACTCGAGTAACAAGGTAATCAAACTTGAAGTGCTCTCGGCCTTGAAATCCTGCCAACATTACTGGAGTAAAGCATCGAGTAACCAAAAGTTTATTTGAAGGTTCACTCGAGTTGGTACCCGAGTAACCTATAAAGAAAAGAGTGCATTACTCGAGTAGGTACCCGAGTAAACATGCATTTCCAAAGGTTTGATATTTTGTTTATTCCATGCACTACCCGAGTAATCCTATATTTGGTTGTTGACTTGCAGTTCATAAAAGTTTTCCCGATGATACTCGAGTAAGTACTCGAGTAAACTTTAATGAATACTCGAGTAGCTACTCGAGTATGGAAACCCAGAAATTTAGAAATCATTCAGACGTTTGTTGATTTGTTTCCTATATGATTAACCTTTCATTGTATTAGTATTCCTAGCATATTTACAGATAAACAATGAAGAAATCATATCAAATAAGGAAAGTCAAATGAGAAGTTTAAATGCCACCTACCGCCAATGGGTATATTTCAAATACTGGAAAAGTCAATAGTAGCTGCGCACTCTCCAACGGACGAGAAGAAAATGTTCCAACGGTCATCACCAAAATATCTATATAAATGGGAACATCCAAACAGAGAAAGAATAACAAGAACACACAGGAACGTATCATCAAGTTCATTACTCTGTTTTACTCATTTTAGTTATTCTGTACTTCAGTAATTCTTATTCACTCTGAGAGAGAGATATTTCATTCAAACTCAATATTTGTTATTGAGATAACTTAAGGTTGTGGAACCTTGAGTTGGGATTGGATTACAACTTGTAAGGGGGAGTGATTATCCAGGTGAAGGAACTTGCTTGTACTGAGGTGCCAAGAACCCACTGAATCTTGGAAGTTATAGTGAAACTCTCAGAGAAGCTCTGAGGACTGGACGTAGGTCAAAGTGGTTGTGGCCGACCAGTATAACTCCTGGTGTACACTTCGGTGATATTTCTCTTACTCTTTACTGTTTTAATTTCACCGTCAAGTTTTATATTTGCAACGAAATTTTTAGTATCACCCAATTCACCCCCCTCTTGGGTGAAACACTTGCTCTAATATTTGGTATCAGAGTGTAGGTCTTCTTGTTAAGGTATAACAACCTAAGAAGGATCCAATGGTAAGCATGGGTGAAGGAATTCTTCCCGACGGAGCATCCATCACTAAACCTCCCGGTTTCAGTGGAGAACATTTTTCCATCTGGAAAGCAAAATTTAGAGTGTTCGTGATGGCTACCGAATATGGGCTATGGGATGTAATTGAGAGTGGAAACTATCAACCTACAAAGATTGTAGATTCTCAGAAAATTCCAAAGACGCCAGCAGAATATGGTGAGAATGACAAGAAACTTATCACTCTCAACAGCAAGGCAATTCTGATGTTACAAAGTGCCTTGAGTCAAAGTGAATATTTCAGAATCTGCACACTCCCAACAGCAAAGGAAATGTGGGAAGCTCTGGAAATAGCTCATGAAGGAACTTCGGGAATAAAGGAGAATCGGATCAATACCTTGGTCACTGAATTCGATCTACTTCGGATGAAATTAGGTGAATCAATATCTGAATTCGAACTTAGATATACTCATCTTGTTAACCAACTTGCAGCACTTGGGAAAGTTTATGATCAGCATACCCAAGTATGAAAGATTTTGAATATTCTTTCTAAAGAGTGGGAGGCCAAAGTCACTGCGATAGAAGAAGCAAAAGGAGAATCAATGAGATCATTTACTTCTCTATTTGGAAGTCTTTCTGAATATGAAAGCAAACTAAAATTCAAACGGGAACTAGATGACATTGGTGACAAGAAAAAGAAAGGTCTAGCACTAAAAGCAAAAGAAGAGAATCAAGATGAGGATGAGGAGTTTGACGATGACGAAATGGGACTAATCATAAAATGATTCAGAAAGTTTTACAAGAAAGGTCAAAGATTCAAACACTTTCAGAAAGGAGGAAATAGCAGCAAAGATCATATCATTTGCTATGAATGTGGAAAACCAGGACATATCAAGTCGGAATGTCCAGAACTGAACCAAAAGAGCAAAGAAAAGAGAAAAGGCAAATTCTTCAATAAAAAGAAGGCCTTTGTATCTGCTATATGGGGTGATAGTTCCTCTGACGAAGAAAGTGATGAAGAAGAAGTAGCAAATATATGTCTTGTTGCTCAAGAAGAAATAGTAGAAGAGGTAAATGATTCTGAACTTACCTATGATGAATTACTGTCTGAATATAATGCTTTACATTCTGAATTCATCAAAGTAGTTAAAGAATTGGTTGTTTTCAAAAAGAAAAACAAAGCTCTTGAAATTGAGCTTAAAGAACGTTCAGAAAAGAATTGTGAAAATTGTTCTTCTTTGAAAAAGAAAAACATTGATCTCACAAAAACTCTTGAAAAATTTACACAAGGAAGTGAGATGCTAAATGTTATTTTAAAAGCTCAACGATTTGTAAATGACCGATCTAGAATTGGATATGATCCAAAATCAAATAGAAGGAAAGGTAGAAAGAAAGCAGGAGGTAAGTCTTATTTGAATTATTTCCAGCATTCTGTGCATACATCAAATCCTTTTGCATTTTGTAACTATTGTAATAGAAAAGGACATTATACTTCATGCATTCATAAGAAGAAAGGAACAATAGGAACCTACAAATGGGTACCTAAAGGCTCATATATTCAGAAAATTATTTGTACTAACCCAAAAGGACCCAAAAAGATGTGGGTACCTAAGACTTAGTCATTTGATTGCAGGTATATCTCAAAGCATCCAAAAATAGCAAGTGGTACATAGATAGTGGATGCTCTAGACATATGACCGGAGATTTCGAAAGTTTTACCACATTGCAACCTAAGGAAGGAGGAAAGGTAAAATTTGGAGGAAATCAATCCGGAAGGATAGCAGGAATTGGTGAAATAAAAAATGACAAAGGAATACAAGTCAAAGATGTATATTATGTTGAAGGCTTGTGTCACAATTTGCTGAGCGTAAGTCAAAGTGCAGATAAAGACAATTGGGTAATATTTGACTCAGAAGAATGTTTAATTATCAACAAGAATGACTTACAGCTTGATAAGAAGAATATCAAGGCTAAACTCAGAGCAAAAAGGGAAGGTAACTGCTATACTCTAGATATTAGTAGAAATGAATCTAAAAACTGTTTTCTGAGTAATGCTGATGAAAGTTGGCTATGGCATAAGAGATTGGCTCATGTCAATATGCATCAATTAGGCAAACTACTCAAAAAGGATTTAGTTCTTGGATTACCCAAAGTATCTTTCAAAAATGACTTGATTTGTGACGCATGTCAAAAGGGTAAACAAACTAAATCATTTTTCAAATTGAAAAATGAGATTTCAATAAATAGACTACTACAATTATTGCATATGCATTTAGTTGGCCCAGCAAGATTAAAGAGTCTTGGTGGCAACTGATATTCATTGGTCATTGTTGATGATTTTTCCAGATTTACGTGGGTTATTTTTCTATCATCAAAAGATGAAACCTTTGAAGAATTTATTGTTTTTGCCAAGAAAGTGCAAAATGAGAAAGGTATGACCATTGCAGGTATTAGGACCGATCATGGTGGAGAATTTGAAAATCAAGCTTTTGAAGAATATTGTGATACTAATGGCATTGATCACAATTTCTCTGCTCCAAGGACGCCTCAACAAAATAGAGTTGTGGAACGCAAGAATAGAGTGCTTACTGAATTGGCTAGAGCAATGTTAAATGAAAAGAACGTGTCTCAAGTTTTATGGGCTGATGCTATAAGTACAGCATGCTACATTTCAAATAGAGCCTATATCAGAACAAAACTTGGAAAGACACCATACGAGCTGTACAAAGGAAGAAAGCCAAACATTGCTCATCTACACATCTTTGGTTGTAAGTGTTTCATTCATAATAATGGTAAAGATAATTTAGGAAAATTTGATTCTAAAACTGATGAAGGAATTTTCCTAGGATATTCTAACCGAAGTAAAGCATATAGTGTTTAATAAACGAACATGTGTTGTTGAAGAATCAATTCATGTTGTATTTGATGAATTTGAATCCTCTGACAAAACCATTGATGAAGAACAGGAAGTTGTTTTAAATCAAGAAAATGGTCAATCTATTTCTAAGTCTCTTATTCCAGATGTTGATGAAACTAAGGAAGAAGAGCAATCACTAGGTCAACCTAAAGCATGGAAATACAAGAAAAGTCATCCCTTAGATCAAGTCATAAGAGATGTGAATGAAGGGATCAAAACTACAAATAGAATTTTCAATGAAGTAAGTTTTTCTGCATTCATTTCTGAGATTGAACCTTCTAACATTGATGAAGCCCTATCAGATAATGATTGGGTTATAGCAATGCAAGAAGAACTAAATCAATTTGAGAGAAATCAAGTTTGGGATTTGGTACCCCGACCCAAGGATCATCCGATCATTGGAACTAAATGGGTATTCAAGAACAAACTCGATAAATCTGCAATTATTGTCAGAAACAAGGCAAGGTTGGTGGCAAAAGGCTATAATCAGGAAGAAGGGATTGATTATGAGGAAACGTATGCTCCAGTGGCTAGATTGGAAGCTATACGTGTACTCTTAGCCTTTGCATGCATCAAAGGATTTAAACTCTATCAAATGGATGTAAAAAGTGCATTTCTAAATGGATACATCATGGAAGAAGTATATGTAGAACAACCTCCAGGTTTTGAGGATGTTTCTAAACCTGACCATGTTTTCAAACTCAAAAAGGCTTTATATGGTTTAAAACAAGCTCCTAGAGCATGGTATGAAAGGCTCAGTAAGTTTCTTATTGATCAAGGTTTTGTATGGGGAAAAGTTGATACAACACTTTTTATAAAATGAAAACGTGATGATATTTTAATTGTTCAAATATATGTTGATGACATTGTTTTCGGTGCTACTAATGAATCTCTGTGTAAGGAATTTTCTGAGATAATGCAGGGAGAATTTGAGATGTCAATGATGGGAGAATTGAATTTCTTTCTTGGTTTGCAAATCAAACAAAGGAAGAATGGAATCTTCATATCTCAAACAAAGTATTTGAAAGAGCTATTGAAGAAGTATGGAATGGATGAAGCAAATGGCTCGGACACGCCTATGAGCTCAACTACATTGCTTGATGCTGATGTCAAGGGAAAAGACTACAACATCACAAAGTATAGAGGGATGATTGGATCATTACTCTATCTCATGGCAAGTAGACCGGACATCCAATTTAGTGTTGGTATATGTGCAAGATATCAATCAGCACCAAAGGAATCACATGCTGAAACGGTCAAATGAATTTTTAGATACCTTGCTGACACACCCGAATTGGGTCTATGGTATCCTAAAGGAAGAAGTGAATATCTTGTTGCATATTCAGATTCAAATCATGGAGGATACAAGACAGACAGAAAGAGCACCAACGGACAAGGACAATTTCTTGGAGGATCTCTTGTATCATGGTTTAGCAAGAAACAAAATACAGTGTCTCTTTTATCAACGGAAGCCGAATATGTTGCAGTCTCAAGTTGTTGTGCACAAGTGATATGGTTAAAACAACAACTACAAGATCTTGGTATTTATCTCAAAGAAATACCAATCTATTATGACAATACCAGTACGATAAGCTTGGCGAAAAATCCAGTTCAACATTCTAGAACCAAGCATATCCATGTCAGACATCACTTTATCAGAGATCATGTCCAAAAGAAAGATGTAAAAGTGATATTCATTCCTACTCACCTTCAATTAGCTGATATCTTCACAAAACCCCTTGCAAAAGATCAATTTCTATACATTAGAAGAGAATTGGGAATGGTAAATTCCAATGAGTTGTAAGTTATTTTAATTTCTCATAATATTAGATGAAGTCATTTGATAATGTTTTGATGATTATTAATTTAAGCATCGGAGTGTATAGAAAATTGTTTTGCAGGAAGGTAGAAATTATGTTTTGAGAAACAAAAACAGAGGTTATCAGAGGACACATTTACTAGAGTACCAACTTGAAGTAATGACTGACAGAGAATCATTACCCGAGGAACAACTTGAAGTCAAGAGCACTTTACTTGAGTAACTACTCGAGTAATGGTCTTCCAAAACTGGAAGTAACGGATCAAGTTACCTGGAATTTAAATCAAACGGTTCAGTTACTAAGAAATGAACAGTCAGAAGTTGAAAAGACAAGTTACCCAAGGCGAGCCTCGAGTAAACTTGAAGCTTACTCGAGTAAGGACTCGAGTAACTGCAAGTCCAGATTTTCAAATTGATGAAAAACGACTCAAATCTGCTCAAAATTGGTTATGAATGATTGAGGGAACATATATGGATAATTACAATATTATTCATGCCAGGTACGCAATTTAAATGAATTATTTTAAGATTTTCTGTATGATCACTCAGTAAGGACTCGAGTAAACATGAAGTTTACTCGAGTAAGGCCTCGAGTAATGTCGGGTTTTAGGTCTTTATCTGTCGCAAACTCGGTCATTTCCACAAAATCTCCTTGAGTAAATCACTCTACTCTCTCACAAAAACTTTTCACAATCAATTCCTTGCATCATTTCCGTCAAAACCCAACAGATTTCAACCTCAAAAACTTCCTATTCTGTTCAGATTCTCAGTGCCCTAAACTCGCGACTATGACTCTGTTTTTCTGAGATTTTCATTTTTCACTAATTCAGAATGGTGGGAACTAAAAACCTTACTCCCACAGATTCCTCTGAATCCCAACAACACCCTGATCCTCTTTCTTCTCCTCCCACAAAGAGAAGGAAACTAACCCCTAGATCAAAAGCCAAAATCCAACCTCAACCGAAACCAAAAGGGGTTGTGATCAAAGAACCTATAGTTACAAGGGCTCAATCCAAAAAGAGCACCTCTACTGGGAGAGGCAAAAGTACAAAGTCTCCCTCTCCTACACCCTCTGATTCCTCTACTCCCTCTTTCACACCAAAGCCTTCTAAAAAGCCCAAATATGATAAGAATGTGGCTAAGGTAATGGCTAGCATTCTAGATCAAATGGAGAAGAGGCAATCATCAAAGAAGTCTAAGTTTCCAGAAGAAGAGATCACCAACCCTCCAAAAGGGTTCAATGTAAACAAACTGGAGGAGTCCCCAAAGTATCTCACTCAATTCTCAAGGAGGAAAGTGTATAAGACACACTATGTGGACCTCAGATTACTTCAAGAGGTATTAAAGCATGATCTCAGTTCCTATTTAGAACCTTTTATACCTTGGCTTTCGATTAGATTACTTTTTTGCACAAAAGTGATCACACACTTTTACTGTAACCTTGAGATTCTAGATGAACCAAACAGAACCTCAGCTGAGGAAGAGATGACCACCACTGTGAGAGGCCAAAAGATTCTCATTTCACCCTCTAGGATAAACATGTGGTTAGGGATAGAGAACCCCCCAAATGATATTTACTCCCAACTTGAACCAAAACCAAATATTTTCTGTCCTTAAACCTGGTGAGTTAGTTGGCCCTTTAAATTTCAAACCGAGTGATATGTGTGATCATCACAGGGTTCTATGGTACATCTACTCTAGATCCCTTGTGAACAAGGCCAACAACTATACCCACTTCTCTGATAGGGACTTTAGATGGTTTGCTTCACTTCTCCTGAAGGAACAGAAGGACTTAGGGGAGTATATCTTTTCTGAGATGAAAAGATACAGAGTGGATGGGAAGGCTACCACACCAATGCCATATCCTCAGATTGTATTACTTATTATGAAGGAGAATAAGATATGGTATCTGGATAGCAAGGAACCTATTGAGAGGATGACTTCGATTAGGAGAAATCAGATTGGCAAGCTCAACATTGATATACCTCTCAAAGGCCATCTGGAGTCTGGGTCGAAGAAGAAGAAGAAGACTGAGACCGAGACAAGCAAGATGGATGACACTCAGTCATCGGCTCCAGCTGCCACCACATCATCACCCTCCTTCCTCAATACCACACTTCAGCATTTTATGAAGAATATGCTCCGAGGATTCCATATTGATATTGCCAACACAAATGCTGAACTGATAACCAACATGAATTACAAGATGGCGGAGTTGGTTGAGAAAATGGATAAGAGGCATGAGGAGTTGCTAGCTGAGCAACGTGCCCAGGGTGAGACACTGAGATTGATTCTAGCACGACTGGATTCCTTGGGTCCTGGACCTTCTGCCGGTCCATCCTCTTTTTCTCCAGAGCATATACCATCTTCTGCACCACTACCACCTCTAGAGAACACTCCTTCTGATGTTCCTCTCTCGGAGCTTGAACCTTCTATCCCTCCGGTCTCTAGTCCACCTGATCCACAACCCAAAGACATTCTATATTCAGTGGATAACCCCGACACCAATGAGACCATTCATATCATCATTGATGATTCACCTCCCAAACCTCAGCCTGAACCCGCTCCTAAGCCTATACCATCTCCTACCCACACTGAGGAAATATCTCCCTCCTCACCCTCTGATCAACATACTCCAGAGGTTGAGACTACTCCAGAGGTTGATACCACCACCATGACTGTCTTCCAGCCTTCTCCTATTCCTCCCCGAGATGACATCCATATCCCTCCAGTTAATCTTCCTGAACCAGAATCCTCTAGCTCATTTGATTCTTCTGATTCAGATAGCTCTTTGGTTCTTCCAGTGAAGCCTATCTCCATGGTCAGGCCTTCTAGTCCTCCACTTGATTGATGAAGACAAAAAGGGGGAGAAGAGCTTGAGTGTGATTTTGTGGAGTGTCTATTTTGGGATATATGGATGTATATGGGTTTTAGGGAGCTTTTGAGTTTTTAGAAAGTCTTTTGAATTTTAAGCTTTTCATCTTGTCATCTTGTAATGCTTTTAATGCAAGTTAATTTAAGTTATGATTTCATTTTATGTCCATTTAAGTTTTAAATTATGATACATTGTTGGACTAATGAGTTTGTTGTGTATGCAAGGTGTATATTATGATTTCATTCACTTTACATTTTGAATCTAAACTTAATAAGTAATCTTTGAATACAAGAAGTATTTAATTAAGAATTCTATTTCAAAAACCCTGTTCAAAATCACCAAGTTTTGTCATCATCAAAAAGGGGGAGAATGTTAGATCTCATGTTTTGATGATAACAAAGAATGGTATGAAAAAGATTTGATTAATAAATAAGTTTGAACAAAGTAATAACAGGAAAAAGCATCACTTGAAGTAAGCATTGGAGTAATGAAGAAAGGCCAAGAGAAAAAGCTGAGAAACTTGATCAGAAGCAAGTTTTCTAAGGCATTACTTGAGTATATACTCGGGTAATCAGACAAAACTTAAAGTAACCAGAGACACCTTCGAGTAACCTGCCAACGTTACTCGAGTAAGTACTCGAGTAATAGTATAAATGATTTCAAGTTGCTCTCGGCCTGCCAACGTTACTCGAGTAGCTACTCGAGTAGTAGTATAAATGATTTCAAGTTGCTCTCGGCCTGCCAACGTTACTCGAGTAGCTACTCGAGTAACCATGTAAAAGTCTTCCAGTTGCTCTCGGCCTGCCAATGATACTCAAGTATGTACTCGAGTCCCCTGTTTCAAGAAAAGTGTTGCTCTCGGCATTTTGAACCCTGCCAACGTTACTCGAGGAGCTACTCGAGTAACCCACTGTGGTAAGCAAAAACCTGAAGGTAGTACTAGAATAACTTGATCTATTTTTATTACACTTCACTCGAGGCACTACTTAAGTATGCAGGTATTTAATGACTCATTTTAAGTGGATTACTCGAGTATGAAGAATTATTTTTGAAGAAAAACTTCAAGTCATTACCCGAGTAAGCTATATAGAAAAATTATGTTTACTCGAGTAAGTATTCGAGTAACAAGGTAATCAAACTTGAAGTGCTCTCGGCTTTGAAATCCTGCCAACATTACTGGAGTAAAGCATCGAGTAACCAAAAGTTTATTTGAAGGTTCACTCGAGTTGGTACCCGAGTAACCTATGAAGAAAAGAGTGCATTACTCGAGTAGGTACCCGAGTAAACATGCATTTCCAAAGGTTTGATATTTTGTTTATTCTATGCACTACCCGAGTAATCCTATATTTGGTTGTTGACTTGCAGTTCATAAAAGTTTTCCCGATGATACTCGAGTAAGTACTCGAGTAAACTTTAATGAATACTCGAGTAACTACTCGAGTATGGAAACCCAGAAATTTAGAAATCATTTAGACGTTTGTTGATTTGTTTCCTATATGATTAACCTTTCATTGTATTAGTATTCCTAGCATATTTACAGATAAACAATGAAGAAATCATATCAAATAAGGAAAGTCAAATGAGAAGTTCAAATGCCACCTACCGCCAACGGGTATATTTCAAATACTGGAAAAGTCAATAGTGGCTGCGCACTCTCCAACGGACGAGAAGAAAATGTTCTAATGGTCATCACCAAGATATCTATATAAATGGGAACATCCAAACAGAGAAAGAATAACAAGAACACACACGAACGTATCATCAAGTTCATTACTCTGTTTTACTCATTTTAGTAATTCTGTACTTCAGTGATTCTTATTCACTCTGAGAGAGAGATATTTCATTCAAACTCAATATTTGTTATTGAGATAACTTAAGGTTGTGGAACCTTGAGTTGGGATTGGATTACAACTTGTAAGGGGGAGCGAGTATCCAGGTGAAGGAACTTGCTTGTACTGAGGTGCCAAGAACCCACTGAATCTTGGAAGTTATAGTGAAACTCTCAGAGAAGCTCTGAGGACTGGACGTAGGTCAAAGTGGTTGTGGCCGAACCAGTATAACTCCTGGTGTACACTTCGGTGATATTTCTCCTTACTCTTTACTGTTTTAATTTCACCGTCAAGTTTTATATTTGCAACGAAATTTTTAGTATCACCCAATTCACCCCCCTCTTGGGTGAAATGCTTGCTCTAACAATTTGGACTAATGATTACATATGTGCCTTGTTATAAGGAGAAACTGATCAAGAACAAAGAACAAAATGTTCTTATCCTATTGAAGATTATCTTGCATATGCTATTGTATCACCTGATTACTTATGTTTCTTGTCAACTTTAGATGCAGTTACAGAACCAAACAGTTATGAGGAGGCGGCAGGAACTAAAGAGTGGGTTGAAGCAATGAATTTGGAGATGCAAGCTCTAGAAAACAACCAGACATGGGATGTGGTTCCTCTACCTAAGGGAAAGAAAGCCATCGGCTGTAAGTGGGTGTACAAAATTAAGTTTGACTTGGCAGGAAACATAGATAAGTATAAGGCTAGATTAGTGGCAAAGGGTTCTAGCCAAAAGGAAGGCATAGATTATCATGAAACTTTTTCGCCTATAGTAAAATGTTTACAATCCGATTAGTTCTTAAACTTACAGCGATTAATTCATGGAATTTATATCAAATGGATGTGAATAATGCTTTTTTGCAGGGAGATCTCACGAGGAGGTCTATATCAGAATCCTACAGGGGTCTGAACGAAAGGGGGAGTATATGCTTTGTAGGTTAAAGAAATCACTCTATGGCCTGAAGCAGGCATCTAGACAATGGAACCTAAAATTAACACAGGCCCTTATTTATGGAGGGTTAGTTTAAACAGAGTAAAAATGATTACTCACTTTTTACTATGCATTGTGATGATGGTGTGGTATTAATCTTAGTGTACGTTGATGACCTCTTGATTATTGGTAGTTCTGAGCATGGTATTGCATATGCAAAGCAACTATTACATAATAACTTTAAAATTAAGGATTTAGGGTTGATACGATACTTTCTTGGAATAGAAATTGCAAAGTCAGATAATGGGATTGTTCTGTCTCAACATAAATATGTATTAGATCTCTTGTCTGAAACAGGGATGAGTGGCTGCAAACCCTTAATGGTTCCAATGGCTCAAAATCTTAAGCTGATGCTATATAGAGAAGGAAAGGATAGAAAAGATTTGTTGCTGTCCGATCCCAATAAATACCGAAGATTAGTGGGTAAGTTGATTTATTTGACCATGACTCGTCCTGACATTTTATTCGTTGTGCAGAATCTTAGTCAGTTTATGCAAACGCCCATAAAAACACATTTGGCAGCGGCAAAGAATGTCGTAAGATACCTTAAAGGCAATCTCGGTTTAGGCATACTCATTGGATCCAAAGGTGATATGACACTTGAGTGTTACTGTGACTCAGATTGGGCATCTTGCAGCATTACTAGGCATTCAGTCACAGGCTATCTGCTCAAATTTGGAGGTTCTTTGGTAATGTGGAAGACAAAGAAGCAGAGCACGGTATCTAAGTCATCAGCTGAAGCAGAATATCGAGCACTTAGTATGGCTATTTCAAAGATTGTGTTGGGCAAGGGGCTTGCTTCGTGACTTTGGTATTCCACATCCAAATCCCGTTGTTGTTTATTGTGATAGTAGGGCCGCAATTCATATAGCAGCGAATCCCGTTTTCCATGAGCGTACGAAGCATATTGAGGTAGATTGTCACTTTGTACGCGAAAAATGGAAAAGGCAACAAATAGATTTAAAGCATGTTCGTTCGAATGACCAAGAGGCAGATTTGTTGACCAAGGCTATTAGTGGAGATGTGCAAAGGAAGTTATTGTGCAAGCTGGGAGCTGTTGACATTTATCGCCCCCATCATCTTGAGGGGGAGTGTTAGAAATAGAATATTAAATATTTGTGTATTTTGCATTTACTTGCATATACATAGACCTTGATATATTAGGTGTCGTATTATCTCAAATGCGGCAAGTGCCAGGAGTCCAGGACTGTTTATATATATTGGACCTATCTTGGTTATTTGGTGTGTGGTGTAAACATTTTGGTTTGTGATTAATGAGAAGGCTGATTCTCTATAGGCTATGTTTGTCTTAGAAGTGTGTTATTCAACATATTCCTTTTTTTCCAACACACTATTTATTCTAGTTACTAGATTACTTAGTTCTGGAAATTAATGAATTTGGCAGGGTATGTCACTATTTACTTTTCTTTCTGTTTTCTTTCCACTTGTCATCTTTACTATTGGGTTAACTTCCAAAGCTTGAAATTTAACATTTTATAACAATATGTTATAATTATAAATAACAAAAAAACATAAATAAATTTAAAATATTAAAATTCAACCTAAAAAGTGCATGGGATAAAAATAAAAAAAAATATTTTAAAAGAAGTCTACAAAGTTGAAATATTTAGATATGATTTTTAATTTTGAACCAATAAAATGATATGATCTTTAATAGCTTACTTTTATTTATATCTATTTTTATTTAGCAATATAATAATATTATTATAAAATATTAAATCTCAATCATTACAAGTTGATCCAACGAGGTTGTAAATTGAGAGAAAGGGAAGATACACATATATCATTATAAACTGATAAGAAATGCGGACACGGTAACTACGTAATTACAATTATAGCCTCGACACTTGAGCATTATAAACAGATCATGTACATAATTGACTTCTCAGTTTCCTTCTCCTTGGCCCCTTCAGATACCAGCATGAGAAAGTACTGTAACTCCGGAGTCAAACACAGACGCAGAGGCAAAAGGCAAACTAAGAGCAAAACTTCATCACTCGTTGGGCATATGGAATCGCAGAGGCCAAACAATGATAGTGAGTGTTCTGTCAGATGATATTGTGTTCTTGAAATTTTTTCCTTCTGTTGAGATTTTTTTTTTTTTTTTTGGTTTGTTTGTTTCATTTGAAACTAAAAGATTTTAAAGAATCCAAATCTCTTTCCATTATTCTCACTAATTGTTCAAGAAAAGCCAGATTGGGTTCTTGAACAATATCTTTTCTTCCATTCGCCATGGTAAATAATTCTATGACGCTTATAGTTTAACCCTTTTTCTTTTGTCCAAGGAAAAGATGGATTGAGTTAGATGAGCTGTATAAAGTTGATGGGGGCCCACGATGAGTGTAACGGTTCAGTTATGTATGTGTCTAACCGTATTCTGGTGTGTTAGTTCTATTACGCGACACAAATCTATTGGCCTAGTTCCAACGGTCATATTTGTGTATCAGATTATATATACAAAGCCAAGCCTCAGTGGTTATTAAACTTTGGGTGTTTTTCGATCCTTTCTCTGCTTCATTCTCTCTCACTCTTCTCTTTTCTGTCTTACCAAGTTCTCTAACCAAATGAAAGATTACTCATTAATAAGTGTATATATGGATTAAGACGCAAATATACCCATAATGTTTTTCCAAAATTGCATAGAACACCATAAAATTTTATAGAATGCAAAAATATACATAGACTTTTAAAGGGGCAAAAATGAAAAAATCATTAATTTGGGCAAATGCGGTTAATTTATGTAGAGAGAAGCATAAGCAATGGACCGTTTGTCCAAATTAACGGTTCAATCATTTTTTTCCTAGTTTAAAAAGTTTATATGTATTTTTGCACTCAATAAAATTTTATAGTGTTAAATGTAATTTTGAGAAAAGATTATGCTTAGATGTTTACCATCATGTTCAGTAATGGATGATGACATGATAATGCGACTGTATGGTCATCCCTTTTCAGCATTTGAAGATGAAGAGAAAGAGAGCAAACTCAAGAATTTTGCGACATGAGGATCAAAGAAGGTCCTCCACCCCCCACCCCACCCAAAAGTTCAAATATCTAATACTATAATAAGTCTTTAATATAAGAGCTAATTAATTTTCTTTTAATAAACTACTTAATAATTTAATATGATATGTTGTGTGTCATTAGATTGTATATCAGTTTATAGTTTAAACAAATTAGTTTGGAGAAAAACGTTAAATATAAATACTTTAATGTTAATTAATTAGCTTTCTTAATCCCTTAAAAAAATTAACTGACTTTTATATTTAAGACCGGATATAGTATAATATTTATTGTTTATAGATCAATACACGAAGTATGTGTTACTGTGTATCATTTTTTTTTAAAAAAAAAATCACGTATGAAATTTCAGCGGTAAATTCAATGGAGAAATTAACACTTCTAAAATTTCCAAAAATATAGTGGTCAAATTTGGACAAAGAGTTTACTCAGATTTTGGCATGCAAAGAAAAAATATAGTTGATCCAAGCAATATATAAAGGCAAAATAGAAAACATACTTTGTTATAATAATTTTACAGATATACACATAAGTCTAAACTGTTAACTTTAAAAATATTTTTATTATAATTTTATTTAATAATTTATCTTTACCATAATAAATCTATAATTTTGGATAAAATTGTTATGAATAACATAAGAGTTTTTTTTTCCTTAATTTTATTTTTTATTTTTCAAATATATTTTTTCTAGTTTGGGACTTTAGTGAAAATTTTCCTTATTTTCATTATATTGGGGAAAAAATTTAATTAATTTAGTTAACGAAGACATAAAAAATTTGATTGAAATTTTAATTAATTATTTTAATCAATATATACAAAGTAAATGTTTGCAGAAAAAATGTTTTTAAAAATTATAAAGTATAAATTAAAATAGTTTACACAATCTCTCAATTTATACCATAAATATATTTATGGTATATTTTAACCATTTAAGAGAAATCTAAATAAATAAGTTTAATAAAATTGATGAAGAAAATAAAAATACAAAATTTTATAATAAAATTAAAATTAATAAATTTTTTAACATTAAAAATTTTAAAATTATATCTATTATAATTTTTTTGGCTGTATATAAATGTTTAAATAGTTGTTAAGTAAATAGTGGATTTTGGTTAATATTCAAGTTTAAGAGTCACACTCAACATTTAACTAATGACTAGATGGATCTGAATCAGATCTCAAATATTTAGAGATTCGTATA
The DNA here is from genome assembly GCA_963210345.1 of Inga oerstediana. Classification (NCBI taxonomy): domain Eukaryota; kingdom Viridiplantae; phylum Streptophyta; class Magnoliopsida; order Fabales; family Fabaceae; genus Inga; species Inga oerstediana. The sequence continues at coordinate 59,838,931 of OY723401.1, read as the reverse complement.
ATATCCATTTTAATTTCAAAAGAGTGTTTCAAAATATAGGTTTTCAAAATAGAAGACATGTTTTATAATTTTGATAAAATAGAGGGATTATTAAGGTATCTTACTCTAAAGGCTAGATCATACTTTTGGCCTTTTAAATTTAGATGAGACCTTTAACTTTTTAAAAAATGTGTTTTTAGTCCTTTTAAGTAAACATGGTTCACTTTACAACGGAAAATGATGAGTAAGCAAATTTAAAATGCCTACTCAACAAATTTATATGCTACCAAGCCTTTCTAGAAAATTGATTTTAGAATTAAAATATAAAATTAATTATATTAAAGAATTAAAATTTGGACATGTTAGCATTTTAAATTTGTCGACTCATCATTTTCCATTAGTGAAGTGAAGTTTATGGTGTTAACTTAAAAAGGACTAAAAACAAAGTATTTTAAAGTTAAGTCACTAAAATGAAACATCGTCCAAATTTAAAAGATCAAAAGTATGCTTTAGTCTACTCTAAAATATATTATTATCCGTAAATAATAATATTGTATCTAATTAGTAACATTATATGTTACCTTAATCTAAATCTTCTTTATGTCACTGATAAATACTTTGAGACAGAATTAATAATAATAATAATAAAAGAGCTTTATACATTTGAGATCAAACTAAAATCTAAATTCAAATCCAATGTTGTCAAACTCGTGACAGTAACGTAAACTCGTAATCTAAACTCGGATTGAAAACTCATAAGAGCTTACTTTTATCATTAAATAGGTATTTATAGAGTATAATTAAATAGTTAAAATATAAAAAATGACAGTAATTTGATTTAAATATATTTTAAATCTAAATAATTGAAATTAAATCCATCAACATTCATAATTTATTATACTTAACAAAGAAATGTGGGTTAATACAATATTTGGTCCCAATAGTTTTCTTTTATTTTGGTTTTAGTCCCTGAAGTTTGAAACCAGTCTGTTTAAAACATTAATCCATGTTGTTTGAAAAGGACATAGACCTGAAGTTAACGACGTTAAGTTTGCTGATGTATCACTAACGTCGTTTATTTTGCTGATATGGCATGCTAAGTAAGAATCTGATGTGGCAAAAGAAATTATAAAGTGATATTTTTTAAAGTTATTTAATAAAAGTTAAAAAAGCAGATGCCTATCTTAGAATGAAGATTACTTTAAAGAAATTAAAAGGTTGATATTATTTTATGATTTCTTTTAACAAAAATATTCTTATTCAACATGCCATATCAAGAAAATAAATGGTGTTAGTTACATATAAGCAAATTTAACACCGTTAACTTTAGGTTTAGGCCACTTTCAAACAACAAGGACTAACGTTTTAAACGAAGACAAACTTAAGAAAGCAAAACACATATTTCAAACTTTAATGACTAAAACCAAAATAAAGGAGAACTATAATGACCAAATATTATATTAACCCAACAAATTTTTATAAACTTTATATATACAGTCACTAAGGATGGTGAAATCAAAAAATTTAACATAAGTTTAAAAGCGAGTTAACAAGGTTTTATAAGTCAAAAACGTAAAAACGGTAAATTCAGTGTGTAAACTCATTAATTTAGCTGGATTTACAACTAATATGAGTTTCCTAGGGACTTGAGACGATTTTATAAATTAGAAATGTAAAAATGGTAAATTCGGAGAGTCAACTCATGAGTTTGACAATAATATTTAAATCATTTGCACAAAAAAAAATATAAATTCAGATCTACAATATAAAGTGAAGTAATATATGTAAGTATGACTGATAAAATTTCATAATTAGTTTTCAAAATTTACCAATCAATCATTAATCAATATTTGTTTTTGTAAAGAAAAAAAGATTTAGATTGATTAGCAAGCAAGCGCACCAATTTTCAGTAAGTTAAGGAGGGCCCAAGCCCAAAAGTAAATGAAAGATCCGTTTCACCAAACACACGTAAAGGCACCCGTTTTCTCTTTAACCATTTAGCCGTTGCCCACCTCCTCTGCGTCTGCCTCAAGCCCCTTGCACACATCCGACGCTTCTGCTTCCTCCACCGACCAAAGACCCAACTTTGCCGATATTCTCGTGGTCTGGTCTTGTTTATTCGCTCCATTTAAAATTAGGAAGATTTAAAACCTTTTCTTTTGTTTTATAAATGGCATGATGATATGTATAACTGGTTGGGTTACTTATTTTTAATGTTTTCCTGCTTTGTTTCTAACAGGAACTATGCATGTGTATGAGTTTTAACAAGTTAGTTAACAATAATGTTCTGTTATGATTCTTGAGTCTGTTTTGATTTTTTCTTTCTTGCATGAACTGAGTGAACAGATGATGCATCAATGCTTTGGGGAATTAAGTTTTACAATTATGTTCTGAACCAAGCTACCTCTTCTGGTAATGTAAGTCAGAGCTACTTATTGGAAGGGATGAATCAAACTTGACGTTGGAGAAGGGTTGTGACAGTTGTGTGATGCCGCCACCAGATGCATACACTTTGACGTTGTTGGCTAATGCCAGTTTCCGACAAGAAGTTTCCCTGCTCATCTTGATGATGTTTTGCTTGGTAGCCTTGGTCTTTTATACATTTGCTTGAAGTTCCTGTCTGTGTTACATTTGCTTGAAGTTTCTGTTGCGGAAGCGGGATATATAGAGCGTAACCAATTATACTAAAAAATCACAAACTAGAAACAAAGTCTCTAGACGTAATTTAATAATATAATAAATCACAACTACTATATCTAATAACAGTTAATAAATAATAAATAGGACAACAATAAGGGAAATACCATAATCTAATTTCACTCTAAATAATTTATAAGTGAAATACTATAAGAGAAGAGGAGATACAAAATGCCTTATAGAAGGAAATAGGCAAGTTGAGGGGTGAAGAGAAAGGAAGGGAGGGGGCTCCCTTTTATAGCATGAAGCCCCCCTTCATCAATATAATCCCACCGATGTGGGACTATTTTTTCACAAGCAACAAATCTCCACCTTGAAAAAATTCTCACATTCTCAGTTTCTCCTAATTATAAATTCTATTTACAATTCAACAATTAATGTTCAACAATGTTTTCAAATCCGAACAATGTTGAAATTTGACAGAGGTCACCACCTTTGTCAGCATATCAGCAGGATTCTCAATCGTCCGTATCTTCTGTATCATGACTCCACCTTCTTCTAAAATTTCTCGTACGAAGTGATATCGAACATCAATGTGCTTCATCCTTGCATGGTAAACTTGGTTTTTTGCTAATTGAATAGCACTTTGGCTATCACAAAATACTAGAATGTCTTCTTGACCAATACCAAGTTCTCCTAGCAATCCTTGAAGCCAAATTGCCTCCTTCACAGCCTCTGTAATTGCCATGTACTCTGCCTCTGTGGTAGACAAAGCAACTGTTGACTACAAAGTTGACTTCCAACTAACTAATGCTTTTGCAAGAGTAAACACATAACCAGTAGTTGATCTTCGTTTGTCCAAATCACCTGCAAAATCTGAGTCACAATACCCAACTAAAGATCGGTCATCTTCCTGCTCAAAAACCAAACCAACATCCACAGTATTACATATATACCATAGAATCCATTTCACAGCTTGCCAATGCTCCTTTCCTAGATCATGCATATACCTACTCACAACTCCAACAGCTTGTGAAATGTCAGGTCTCGTACAAACCATTGCATACAACAAGCTACCAACAGCATTTGTGTATGGTACCCTTGACATATACTCTCTTTCATCTTCATCCTTTGGCGACATATCAGCACTAAGCTTAAAATGACGGGCAAGTGGAGTACTAACCGGCTTCGTTCTCTCATCCATACCAAAACGATTTAGCACTCTCTTCAAATACTCCTTCTGAGATAAAAAGAGTTTCTTTGATTGTCTATGTCTTGTTATCTCCATGCCAAGAATCTTCTTTGCCTCTCCTAAGTCCTTCATCTCAAATTCCCCTTTTAGTTGAACCTTCAGCTTCTCGATTTCTGCCTGATTTTTCGAAGCTATCAACATATCATCAACATATAAGAGGAGATATATAAAAGATCCATCTTCAAGCTTTCGCAAATAAACACAATGATCGTATCTGCTTCTTTTGTACTTATGCCGCAACATAAACTTGTCAAATCGTTTATACCATTGTCTCGAAGATTGTTTCAATCCGTATAATGATTTTTCAAGTTTACACACCATATTCTCCTTTCCAGCAACTTTGAATACTTCCGGCTGAGTCATGTAGATTTCCTCTTCCAAGTCTCCGTTTAGAAATGCAGTTTTAACATCCATCTGAACTAGTTCCAAATCCAACTGTGCTACCAAAGCCAACAAAATTCTAATGGAGGAATGTTTCACAACTGGAGAAAATACCTCATTGTAATCAATTCCCTCCTTCTGAGCATAGCCTTTAGCTACCAATCTTGCTTTGTAGCGTACATCACCTTGGTTAGGAAATCCTTCTTTATTTGCATATACCCATTTGCAACCAATTGCCTTCTTACCCTTCGGGAGTTTGGCCAATTTCCACGTACCGTTCTGATGAAGGGACTGCATTTCTTCATTCATGGCATTCCTCCACTTATCCTTCTCTGAGCTCTGGATAGCCCACTTGTAAGTTGAAGGAATATCATCAGCTGCAATTGAGGTTGCACAAGCCACCATGTCCTCGAAACGAGTAGGCTTTCTTATTGTTCGTTTTGGCTTGCTGGTTGCTATTGATTCATGTTGCTGTTGAGGTTCATGAGTTGAAACCTCCCTTTCAACTGGCTCTTCATCTGCTACAGGAAAGTCTTCTTTTGTTTCCCCGTCTGCACCTTGTACTGGGAAAATCAACTTTCCTTCAAACTCCACCTGCTTGGAAACACCATCACCTTGCTTGGTATCTTCAGCTGCTACCTTTCTCACCATGGCAGATTCATCAAAGGTAACATCCCTACTGAATACAATCTTCTTTGTCTCTGGACACCATAAACGATATCCTTTGACTCCAGAAGTGATCCCCAAAAAAATGGCTTTCTTTACTCTCAGATCCAATTTTGATTCTTTCACATGATAATATGTAGTTGAGCCAAATACATGTAAAGAATCATAACCTGTAGCAGGTTTTTCATACCACTGTTCCAATGGTGTCTTACCACCAATAGCAGAAGATGGTAGACGATTAATGAGGTGGCTCGCATATGTAATTGCCTCAGCCCAAAATTCTTTGCCCAAGCCAGCATTGGACAACATACACCGAACCTTCTCCAGCAAAGTCCGGTTCATGCGTTCTGCCACTCCATTCTGTTGTGGTGTATGCCTAACGGTGAAGTGTCTGCCAATGCCATCTTCCTCACAAATCTTCTGGAAAGGATCATTTCTGTATTCTCCTCCGTTATCTGTATGAAGACATTTGATCCTCCTGCCTGTTTGTGTTTCTATCATCACCTTCCATTTGAGAAAGATTCCCAACACTTCATCCTTGGTCTTCATTGTATACACCCAAACTCTTCGGGAAAAATCATCAACAAAGGTTACAAAAAAATGTTTTCCTCCCAATGACGGTGTTTTGGAAGGACCCCAAACATCAAAGTGAACATAATCCAAAATACCTTTTGTATTATGGATAGTTGTTCCGAACTTAACCCTTGTCTGCTTCCCTTTTACACAATGCTCACAAAAATCCAAACTGCAATGTTTTAATCCTTTTAACAACCCTTGATCTGATAGAGTTTTTAAGGATTTACCTCCAGCATGTCCTAAGCGCATATGCCATAACCTCGTCGCTTCTACTTCCTTCTCATCACTGGATGTCACTGCTGCTGTTCCAATAACCGTACTACCTTGATAGTGATACGTGTTATTATTCTTCCGTATACCCTTCATTACCACAAGTGCACCGAAAGTATCTTTATTACTCCATTTTCTATGGTGATTTTGAATCCCTTTGAGTCCAAAGTTCCCACAGAAATGAGATTTTTCTTTAAATCCGGTACATATCAAACATCAGTCAATGTTCTAATCAGTCCATGGTTCCTCAAACGAATTGAACCAATGCCATATGCGATAAGTGAAGTGTTGTCTGCTGTGTGGACAACACCACATCCTCCTTCTTGGAAATCAGCGAACCAGTCTCGGTTGGGACATATATGATGGCTGCAAGCTGAGTCTAACAACCATATGCCTAACGATTTTGACGACGTCCTTGTAGATAGTGAAAAATCTGAATTTTCATCATCACAGTCAGCTACATTTGAATCCATAGCAGCCTTCTCTTTGTTGTGTTTGGATTTGTTCTTCAATTTTTGACAATCCTTCTTCCAGTGGCCTTTTTCTCGACAAAAGGCACATTCATCTTTACTGGGTCTGGACCTCGATTTGGATCTCCCTTTCCTTGATCTCGACTGATTTTCAGTACGTCCTCTTGTGACTAGTGCCTCTGCTTCTCCGCTTCTTTGTTTCTCTTTCTTTCTTTGTTCACAGCTGTATAGCGCAGAACAAACGTCTCTAAGAGATACTTCCTCTTTGCCATGAAGTAGAGTAGTCTCCAGGTGCTCGTACTCATCGGGAAGTGATCCCAACAACATCAAAGCCAGATCTTCATCTTCGAAGGTCACGTCCAGATTCTGCAAATCTATTACCAACTTATTGAAGCGGGTAATATGATCATTCATTGTGGTACCAAGTACATAGGTGAAGCAAAACAGTCTTTTCTTCATATGAAGTTTATTCTGAGTGCTTTTCTTCAAAAATTTGTCCTCCAGTGCCTTCCACAGTCTATATCCAGAAGTTTCCTTTGTGTATGGATACTTCTGTTCTCTTGAAAGGAACCATCGAATGGTACCACAAGCAACACGATTGATCCTCCCCCAATCTTCCTCCCCCATGCTATCTGGTTTTCTCTCTTCAATAGCAAAGTCTAGTGATTGTTGCAAAAGGACATCTAAAACTTTGCTCTGCCACATCCCAAAATGTCCAGATCCGTCAAATATTTCAACTGCAACCTTCGCATTTGACACAATTCTTACCATAAGTGAAGATGTCAATGACGAGTTGTCGACATTTGATGTGGATTCTTCAATTTTCTTGTCCGCCATTTCTGCTCCAGATACTATTTAATAGCTGTCAATACAAAGGCCCAAAGTAATTCTTTTCTGATGTGGAAGTTCAGATTACACTGAAACCACAGAGCATACTCAGACAGAACCTTGGCTCTGATACCAATTGTTGCGGAAGCGGGATATATAGAGCATAACCAATTATACTAAAATATCACAAACTAGAAAAAAAAAGTCTCTAGACGTAATTTAATAATATAATAAATCACAACTACTATATCTAATAACAGCTAATAAATAATAAATAGGACAACAATAAGGGAAATACCAGAATCTAATTTCACTCTAAATAATTTACAAGTGAAATACTATAAGAGAAGAGGAGATACAAAATGCCTTATAGAAGGAAATATGCAAGTTGAGGGGTGAAGAGAAAGGAAGGGAAGGGGCTCCCTTTTATAGCATGAAGCCCCCCTTCATCAATATAATCCCACCGATGTGGGACTATTTTTTCACAAGCAACAGTTTCAACGAGTGTGTTAATTGATCCATTACAAAGTTAGTGTCACAGACCATTTAATTAAACTCCAAACAAAAGATTTGAACAATCCCATCTTTGTGCAAAGAGACAGGGGTTGCATTGTGTTGTCTTAAAGAGAAACATTTCATTCAGGCCCAATACTCATTTTATTAGCACATGAGGCCTAAAATGTTACAATCTTTTTCATTTTCATATTACTGGTTGGGTTACTTATGTACATATTGTTTAGGGCAGTCAGTTTAGTGTTTTTGTTTAATATGCTTAATGTAAATTGAGCGCTAGGCTTAATGAACACGAAGTAGTTAGCAAGGTTCATTTTTTTGTTTTTCTATTGGCCAGTTATCTTGCATAAGTTCCAGGTGTGCTGGGGTAGCCAAGGCTGTTTCTCAGGTTGGAATGTGGATGTTATTCTGTGTGGATATTCTCGGGTTCTTGTCTTTTTTATTTTCTCCATTTAAAATTTTGAAGATTTAAAACTTTCTCAGTTGTTTTATAAATGGCATAATGGTATGTAGAACTGGTTGAGTTGCTTATTGTTAATGGTTTCACCATCAGGGAGATTCACTTGAACCATTTACAGTTTTTCCCGGCTTACAAGAAAACTCTACTCTGACATTTTCTCTGTCAATGGTTGTTGCGGAAGCGGGATATATAGAGTGTAACCAATTATACTAAAAAATCACAAACTAGAAACAGAGTCTCTAGACGTAATTTAATAATATAATAAATCACAACTACTATATCAAATAACAGCTAATAAATAATAAATAGGACACCAATAAGGGAAATACCAGAATCTAATTTCACTCTAAATAATTTACAAGTGAAATTCTATAAGAGAAGAGGAGATACAAAATGCCTTATAGAAGAAAATAGGCAAGTTGAGGGGTGAAAAGAAAGGGAGGAGGGGGCTCCCTTTTATACTACAAATCCTCCCTCCCTCCTTGACAATTGAGCGATGTGGGACTAATTTCCCACATCCAACAAATCTCCACCTTGGGAAAATTCCCACATACAAATTCTCCTAATTACAAATTCTATTTACAATTCAACAATCAATGTTCAACAATGTTGATCAAATCCAAACAATGTTGAAATTTGACAGAGGTCACTACCTTTGTCAGCATATCAGCAGGATTCTCGCTCGTCCGTATCTTCTGTATCATGACTCCACCTTCTTCTAAAATTTCTCGTACGAAGTGATATCGAACATCAATGTGCTTCGTCCTTGCATGGTAAACTTGGTTCTTTGCTAATTGAATAGCACTTTGGCTATCACAAAATACTATGATGTCTTTTTGACCAATACCAAGTTCTCCTAGCAATCCTTGAAGCCAAATTGCCTCCTTCACAGCCTCTGTAATCGCCATATACTCTGCCTCTGTGGTAGACAAAGCAACTGTTGACTGCAAAGTCGACTTCCAACTAACTGGTGCTGTTGCAAGAGTAAACACATAACCAGTAGTTGATCTTCGTTTGTCCAAATCACCTGCAAAATCTGAGTCACAATACCCAACTAAAGATCGGTCATCTTCCTGCTCAAAAACCAAACCAACATCCACAGTATTACATATATACCGTAGAATCCATTTCACAGCTTGCCAATGCTCCTTTCCTGGATCATGAATATACCTTCTCACAACTCCAACAGCTTGTGAAATGTCAGGTCTCGTACAAACCATTGCATACATCAAGCTACCAACAGCATTTGCGTATGGTACCCTTGACATATATTCTCGTTCATCTTCATCCTTCGGCGACATATCAGCACTAAGCTTAAAATGAGGGGCAAGTGGAGTGCTAACCGGCTTCGTTCTCTCATCCATACCAAATCGATTTAGCACTCTCTTCAAATACTCCTTCTGAGATAAAAAGAGTTTCTTTGATTGTCTATCTCTTGTTATCTCCATGCCGAGAATCTTCTTTGCCTCTCCTAAGTCCTTCATCTCAAATTCCCCTTTTAGTTGAACCTTCAGCTTCTCAATTTCTGCCTGATTTTTTGAAGCTATCAACATATCATCAACATATAAGAGGAGATATATAAAGGATCCATCTTCAAGCTTTCGCAAATAAACACAATGATCGTATCTGCTTCTTTTGTACTTATGCCGTAACATAAACTTGTCAAATCGTTTATACCATTGTCTCGAAGATTGTTTCAATCCGTATAACGATTTTTCAAGTTTACATACCATATTCTCATTTCCAGCAACTTTGAATCCTTCCGGCTGAGTCATATAGATTTCCTCTTCCAAGTCTCCATTTAGAAATGCAGTTTTAACATCCATCTGAACTAGTTCCAAATCCAACTGTGCTACCAAAGCCAACAAAATTCTAATGGAGGAATGTTTCACAACTGGAGAAAATACCTCATTGTAATCAATTCCCTCCTTCTGAGCATAGCCTTTAGCTACCAATCTTGCTTTGTAGCGTACATCACCTTGGTTAGGAAATCCTTCTTTCTTTGCATATACCCATTTGCAACCAATTGCCTTCTTACCCTTCGGGAGTTTGGCCAATTTCCACGTACCGTTCTGATGAAGGGACTGCATTTCTTCATTCATGGCATTCCTCCACTTGTCCTTCTCTGAGCTCTGGATAGCCCACTTGTAAGTTGAAGGAATATCATCAGCTGCAATTGAGGTTGCACAAGCCACCATGTCCTCGAAACGAGTAGGCTTTCTTATTGTTCGTTTTGGCTTGCTGGTTGCTATTGATTCATGTTGCTGTTGAGGTTCATGAGTTGAAACCTCCCTCTCAACTGGCTCTTCATCTGCTACAGGAAAGTCTTCTTTTGTTTCCCGGTTTACACCTTGTACTGGGAAAATCAACTTTCCTTCAAACTCCACCTGCTTAGAAACACCATCATCTTACTTGATATCTTCAGTTGCTACCTTTCTCACCATGGCAGATTCATCAAAGGTAACATCCCTACTGAATACAATCTTCTTTGTCTCTGGACACCATAAACGATATCCTTTGACTCCAGAAGTGATTCCCAAAAAAATGGCTTTCTTTGCTCTCGGATCCAATTTTGATTCTTTCACATGGTAATATGCAGTTGAGCCAAATACATGTAAAGAATCGTAATCTATAGCAGGTTTTTCATACCATTGTTCCAAGGGTGTCTTACCACCAATAGCAGAAGATGGTAGACGATTAATGAGGTGGCTCGCATATGTAATTGCCTCAGCCCAAAATTCTTTGCCCAAGCCAGCATTGGACAACATACACCGAACCTTCTCCAGCAAAGTCCGGTTCATGCGTTCTGCCACTCCATTCTGTTGTGGTGTATGCCTGACGGTGAAGTGTCTGACGATGCCATCTTCCTCACAAATCTTCTGGAAAGGATCATTTTTGTATTCTCCTCCGTTATCTGTACGAAGACATTTGATCCTCCTGCCTGTTTGTGTTTCTATCATCACCTTCCATTTGAGAAAGATTCCCAACACTTCATCCTTGGTCTTCATTGTATACACCCAGACTCTTCGGGAAAAATCATCAACAAAGGTTACAAAATAATGCTTTCCTCCCAATGACGGTGTTTTGGAAGGACCCCAAACATCAGAGTGAACATAATCTAAAATACCTTTTGTATTATGGATAGCTGTTCCGAACTTAACCCTTGTCTGCTTCCCCTTTACACAGTGCTCACAAAAATCCAAACTGCAATGTTTTAATCCTTTTAACAACCCTTGATCTGATAGAGTTTTTAAGGATTTACCTCCAGCATGTCCCAAGCGCATATGCCACAACCTCGTCGCTTCTACTTCCTTCTCATCACTGGATGTCACTGCTGCTGTTCCAATAACCGTACTACCTTGATAGTGGTACGTGTTATTGTTCTTCCGTATACCCTTCATTACCACCAGTGCACCGGAAAGTATCTTCATTACTCCACTTTCTATGGTGATTTTGAACCCCTTTGAGTCTAGAGTTCCCACAGAAATGAGATTTTTCTTCAAATCCGGTACATATCGAACATCAGTCAATGTTCTGATCAGTCCATCATGGTTGCTCAAACGAATTGAACCAATGCCATATGCAGTAAGTGAAGTGTTGTCTGCTGTGTGGACAACTCCACATCCTCCTTCTTGGAAATCAGTGAACCAGTCTCGGTTGGGACACATATGATGGCTACAAGCTGAGTCTAACAACCATACGCCTGACGATTTTGACGACGTCGTTGTAGATAGTGAAAAATCTGAATTTTCATCATCACAGTCAGCTACATTTGAATCCATAGCAGCCTTCTCATTGTTTTGTTTGGATTTGTTCTTTAATTTCGGACAATCCTTCTTCCAGTGGCCCTTTTCTCGACAAAAGGCACATTCATCTTTACTGGGTTTGGACCTCGATTTGGATCTCCCTTTCCTTGATCTCGACTGATTTTCAGTACGCCCTCTTGTGACTAGTGCCTCTGCTTCTCCGCTTCTTTGTTTCTCTTTCTTTCTTTGTTCATAGCTGTATAGCGCAGAACAAACGTCTCTAAGAGATACTTCCTCTTTGCCATGAAGTAGAGTAGTCTCCAGGTGCTCGTACTCATCGGGAAGTGATCCCAACAACATCAAAGCCAGATCTTCATCTTCAAAGGTCACGTCCAGATTCTGCAAATCTGTTACCAACTTATTAAAGCTGGTAATATGATCATTCATTATGGTACCAGGTACATAGGTGAAGCGAAACAGTCTTTTCTTCATATGAAGTTTATTCTGAGTGCTTTTCTTCAAAAACTTGTCCTCCAGTGCCTTCCACAGTCTATATCCAGAAGTTTCCTTTGTGTGTGGATACTTCTGTTCTCTTGAAAGGAACGATCGAATGGTACCACAAGCAACAAGATTGATCCTCCTCCAATCTTCCTCCCCCATGCTATCTGGTTTTCTCTCTTCAATAGCAAAGTCTAGTGATTGTTGCAAAAGGGCATCTAAAACTTCGCTCTGCCACATCCCAAAATGTCCAGATCCGTCAAATATTTCAACTGCAAATTTCGCATTTGACACAATTCTTGCCATAAGCGAAGATGTCAACGACGAGTTGTCGACATTTGATGTGGATACTTCAATCTTCTTGTCCGCCATTTCTGCTCCAGATACTATTTAATAGCTGTCAATACAAAAGCCCAAAGTAATTCTTTTCTGATGTGGAAGATCAGATTACACTGCAACCACAGAGCATACTCAGACAGAACCTTGGCTCTGATACCAATTGTTGCGGAAGCGGGATATATAGAGCGTAACCAATTATACTAAAAAATCACAAACTAGAAACAGAGTCTCTAGACGTAATTTAATAATATAATAAATCACAACTACTATATCAAATAACAGCTAATAAATAATAAATAGGATACCAATAAGGGAAATACCAGAATCTAATTTCACTCTAAATAATTTACAAGTGAAATTCTATAAGAGAAGAGGAGATACAAAATGCCTTATAGAAGAAAATAGGCAAGTTGAGGGGTGAAGAGAAAGGGAGGAGGGGGCTCCCTTTTATACTACAAATCCTCCCTCCCTCCTTGACAATTGAGCGATGTGGGACTAATTTCCCACATCCAACAATGGTTACAAGTGGTTTGTTGATTTTTGCCAATATTATTTTTGGGTGAATTAATATCTTCAATATTGATTTTTTCTGGTGAATTGCTATCTGCCAACATTTTTTAGTTGTTAATATGGCTACTAGTGTATGAATGCTAAATTATGCTAGTCTTGACTGTTGGTTTTGACTGCCATTAAATTGCAATGAACAGGAGGATACTTATCTTCCCAAAAGGGAGCATTGTCGATCATTTGTCAATGTATCTGGATGTTGCGGATTCATCAACATTGTCATATGGATGGAGTAGACATGCCTATTTCAACTTGACCATTGTGAGTCAAATTCATAACAAGTTCTCAATTCGTAAAGGTACTCTCTATGTGCCAAGTGTTCTTCAACAGTTTTTCCTTTTACCATGTTTAATTAGAAACAGAGTTATTTTACTTCTCTGGGTGGGGTGGTTTTATGGAAAAAGGAGGGCTTTGCAGCATTTTTCTTTATAAACCCTGCAATATATTGAATTGAAATGGAGCTGATGAATGCAAGTTTTATACTTTTGGTCTTGTATACCTTCTTGTTTGGTCCAGGTTGAGGGAAGGAAATGTCATATTTGATTTCATTTCTCAAGTGAACCGTGTCATACAATAATACATTCATGCGCGCGGATCCCAAATGCTCCTAAGAACTGCTTAAGATTTTTATGTACTGTGATGTAGCTCAGTTAATTCATTAAAAGGAGTTTCCTTTGGTGAACATGTATTACTTCTTTCTTTATAATAAAATATTTATAATTTGATTGTCTCATTTTTTTCCCCCGACGTTCTGGGTTATTGTATGTTTCACCGCCATGTGGAGGTCACCTCGAATCTCTTGTATCGTAAGTGTCTTACAGTTGTTCATGCTTCATATTATGGCTTTATTCCCATTATTCAGTCTCCATACAAGTATGTCAGGCTGCTTATGCAAACAATGATTGTAGATGCTCTGTATTTTCTCTCTTTCTCGGTTTCCACACTTTTTTCTCTTGGACCAGTTGTTTGCCGACTTCAGATGCATTGTCATTTGTTTGTTGAACCTAGAGCACTCCATGGTTATTGTATGTAGAAAATTTTCCAAAATCTTAAAGCAAAAGATATGCTTGTATGTAATAAAGTTTTCTATCATAATAATCTCCTATGAAGTTCTAAATTTCTGGTAATTTCGTTTGTGAGGGAAACTGTCTCTTGATTGATTTTGTGGGACCAATTTGCTACACTCACGGACAAACCATTTTCCCCAGCAGAAATATGGAGAGGCACAAAAGCGTCTTATGGGGTAAAATATACCTAAAAGAGATGGGATGAATTTTCTTTTGACAACAGTAATTTCAAATCTGTACCATAAACAAATACTAGCTCCAATCCTAAATAGAAAACCTAGTTAACTTTCTTTGCAGAGATTAAGGAAGCTAAATAAGTTACTTAATCATATATCAGTATATATGATTAAATTATATATCCGTTTGTAAGTAAAACAAATTAGTTTGGATAAAAAACGATAAATATAAATAATTTAAAGTAATTTAATTAACTTCTCAATCTCCCAAAAAAAAAGTCAAATGAGTCTTATATTTAGAACTGGAGGTAGTACTAGATATGCTTAGCCACATGATGTATTGCTCTGGATGCCTGGGTTGCCTGGGAGAATAAGTTTCCCATGGTTGCATTGGAAAGGACATTGATTGCTCTTGAGAAGGAACAAAAGTGGCATGGAATTGTGCAACTATGAGTAATTCATTAATTCTATTGCTTCATCCTCTTCTTATGCGCTATCCTTTTGTAAGTATATCCAACAAAGAAAAAGGGGGAAAAAGTGATAGAGAGAAGAATATTGGCATATAAAGACGAGTTATACTATGGAAAAGGGTGTCATTGCAGATATTATAAAATGGATGGTAGCACTTCTATTGCTTGTAATCAGGCTAAAGAGCAGGCAGCTACTTTATATGACTAACATTAAATATACTCCCTCAAGTCTTTAATGTACAAGACATATTTAGGAAGTTGATCTTAGTCTTAAATATAAGACATAATTTTATTATTTGTCAATTTTTTCCTAAGTTACCCCCTATTGATGCTCCCTCAACAGTAAGGAAGGAAGAGAAGGAATTAAGGAAGATGACTATGATATTTTAGAAGATATATGTCATATTAACTAATTCAACTAAACTTCCTTAATCTAATCGAATTAGGTAAATATGTCTTATATTAAGGACCAGAGGGAGTATCTTATAATTTAATATCTTGATTAGCAAGTCATGTTGTCTTTTGTACTGATAAAATCATGTGATAGCAGTCTAATAGAGTTTATCAATTCTTATATGCCCATATAGATAATTCAACAGCCATCCCCTTATGTTTGTGCAGTTGTTATTATCTACTTATTTTTATGAGAAATTATCAATACACAAATAGGAAGTAATTTTAAGAGGTTTTAGGGGCTATTTAAGATATCGTCTTTCTTGCACTTTAGGCTTCTTTTCGTTTATAGGGAAGTTAACCAAAACTGATGTTTTTTTTATTCCATTCTGTCTTGATTTTGAATCTTATTGATGTGCTAGTTTTAGGCTGTATTGCGAGCTGTAAGACATTTAGGGTGTTTACTGCTAATTTTTAGGTTCTAGGAAAACTGATTCTAACATCAGTTCACTTTCATCTTGTAATTACATTGTAACAATTTCTTTTCACAAAGTTAATTGATTCGAGCTTTAGATATTGATCACAGAGCTTGAGAAGTGTCAACACTCGTTTCCATTTCGATAATCGAAGAGTAATAAAGACAGCATTCAATGGGCATACAGAAAAGTACAATTATACTGATAAAAATATTCGTTTACAATTTTGATATCGTTCATCGACGAAAACAAAAAATACAGCGGAAGTTTTAATATTTACAAATTTCACCAAATATCACAAAATAGACTAATTATGACCACGATCTTGTCCTTGCCTCGAGACCCATGCCGCTCACTTTCCAGCATCTACATCTGTTCCCTTATACCCACTGGTACCTGCTGAGGTGTTTATTAAAAATAGGGTGAGATTCCATAGAACCCCAGTAGAAACATGCTATCGTTCATAGAAAATGCGAAAAGTAAATATGATATATGACATGTATGCACCAATTAATGAACATTATAAACATATCATCTGCATGTATACATGAGTAGGACTCAGCCCCACTATTCTGCACCGGTTGGGTTCTCAACAACTCCAGTGTAAGTGCCTCTGACACTTCTGGCCCCTTCTGGGCAAATCATGTTGATTAATAAAGCGCATTTACAAACATTGGCATCCACACAATCATATAACTATGGCATAATGTATGAAAGATAATGTCCCTACCTCAAAGCTTTAATATCCCCTTTTTAAATGTGCCTCGAAGAACGTGTCGTATCTGGCCTCCAAATCGGCCCTAAAATATTAAATGTACCAGAAATAAGTCATAACCTATCCAAGTATCATTTTAGACTCTTCCATAGTGTTTATTGTGGTTATATTAGTCTATGGTGAAAATTTACAAAAATGCCCCTAGAACCTGGCCCGGCCCGGCCGACCCGGCTCAATGACACGTTTTCTCAAAATTTTGACTAAGGCTATACTGACTTATTTTCGTCCAAGGAATCCTTTTCCGGACTCAAAATTACCAAATTCACTGTCAAATTATGAAAATACCCTTGACAGCCCCTATTTAATGATTTCAGTGGCGTTTTCGTAATTATGCTTTTTCGGCCTCTACCGAAAAAGTGTCCAACTGTAACCCCACCTATTTTTTCCCACTTAGTCCAATGGAACCATTTATTTCATGAAAATCCAACTCCTACTACCAGTTCTGGTCCTTGCCGAAATATTAGGGGGAAGTGGAAAAAAATGAGGTTTTGTGTTTTAGCTCCCAAAACTTGTACTTTTCCACTTCTAATCATTGATTAACTTACTTAAACACTTCTTAACCATGATTTAAAGGATTTTGGTCAGCATAACCCCGTAGGGTTATGGCTTTTCTAATTTTACAACTCAAACCAAAAATCATAAAAACCAAACAACAATTATCAACAACTCAAGAAGGTAAATTCATGAAGTTACCCTCTTTGGCTACTTGGTTTCCTCTTACTCCTGGCTCCTCCTCCCTCTCTTCTTGATCTCAAGGTGTGTCTTCACCACCATGGATTCATAAGAAACAAGAGTTTAGAGAAGAATCTAAGGAAATGCCATAAGAAAAACCAAAAAAATCCACCTTACCTTGACCTCTTCATCTCCCTTCTCTCTAACACTTTGAAATTCTCCAAGCTCACTCTCTCTCTCTCTTTTCTTTTGCTTTGGCCAAATGTGACATGGAAAGAGGAAGGAGTTGTGTTTAATAAATTGGTCTTCTTCCTCTCTAACCATTGATTCAATCAAGGGCCCAAGTTGTGACACTTGTCACCATTCCCTTCTTCCTCATAATTTTTCCACCTAATTCCATTATATTGAATCAATGATCTCCCTTTTGCTTGCCCCTAAAAAACCGTCCCTACCCCCTCTCATCTTACAAGACAAGCAATCTCCTACATGTAATCAAGTTTGTCCTCTTCCAAGCACTCAATTTCTTTCATTCCTTCACTCAAGCTATTCTCATCATGCAATCAAGTATCTCCCTTCCTTTACTCAAGCTATCCCTTCATGCATTCACCATACTTCCATTTTGTGTGCACTCAACCTTGATTATCATTTCCTTCTTCATATGGCATGTGATCATGTATTAAATAATTTTTCCCCTTTTTCTTTCATGCGTGGACGAAAATAATGAGAGGAAGGGGGAGAAAAATTGTTTTGCATAATTCCACAATTCACATAATTGATTTTATGTATAATCCCCCTTAATTTCTCAATTCATGATTTATTCCACTAAGAATAATCACATTATGCATTTTCCTTTATTTTCCTTGATTAATTGAGATTAACTCCAATTAATTGGAAAATAATTAATATTCGGCTAAATTGGCAAAATTATGATTTTGCTATCCCCTTTGTAATTTAACTCAATTTTTGAATTAATTTGCTCATTTCCTTATGAATATGAATATTTCAAAATTCACAAGATCCAAATTCATGAATATTCACCACTTTATTGAATTATTCAAATAATTACAATATAGTTTTGGTGAATAAAATTTTGGGTGTTATAAGAAGCATATGAATTCTAGGAAAAGAAAATTAGCTGTGATCTGCATTCAGATAACTGCAAGAATTTTGGGTGTACCTGAAATCCGATTGACTCATTGAAGTACCCACATGAAACCGGAGCATCGATACGGACCCCAATCACGTTACACAACAAATACACCATTAAGATAGAAGAGAACATTCTCATGAGATAATCTTTTAGAAGGATAATAGTAATATTCGGTGTGTGTTATAGTCTAACTAGTCATCTCCTTTAATCTCACACCCTATATATAGTATACGTATGGTCACATAGAAATAGATGCAATCCTTAGACATACGGTTATATAGCAATAGATATAACATTTAAACCACAATAGATATCTCTTTTTATAACTCGTCTCTCCATGTTAGCCCCTCTTGAACCAGGCTTGGGCCCTAATCTACCAAGAGTGGACTAGAATATTTCAACAATAACAGTATATTACCGGAAAAAACATGCTGGAGGATCTTGTACGGGTAAGTTTTTTGTATGAAATTTCTCATGTTTTTGAGAAATAGCATCATGTTTTAATTTATGGATTCTCCTGTATCGATGATAACTTCATCCTTCTCTACATCGTGTCTTAATAATGGAGAAAAGATACAACGTTATGATGCAGTGGTTCAATTCTTCTCTAATTAAAAGTGGTTATGTTATTATTGATCATTTGAAACTACATTAGTACCATATGCATTTACTTGCTGCTGCAATATCTGGGAGTTTGTTCGCCATGAACTCTGTTGATTGTTTGATAGGAGAAGCAGCAAGTGATCTTCATCTTTTAAAGACATGGGCATGTTTGATTCTGTTTTTTAAAAACAGTTTTTTTTCTATTTGAAAAAAAAAAAAAAACCCTTGACTCTAAAACTGTTTTCAATAAGTTGTTTTTAAAAATTAAAAAAAAAAACAGAAACTCGTTTTTAAAAACTACGAAAATCAAAACAGTTTTTAGATGTTTTCTTATTTATTTTTCTTATTTCTTATATTTTGATATCACCACCTATTCACTATCGATGTCACACCATCGTACCAACCATCATTATGTCACCATCGGCAACTGCCACTGCCACTGCCACATCACTTCAAAAACATATTTTTTTTAAAAATTATTTTAAAAACAATTTTATAAAACTGTTTTGAAGGCAAAAAGAAAAGAAAAAGAAAAAAGAAAAATCGAAACAAACAAGCCCTTATGTTCATGACAAGTGGAATTGCAGTTGACGAGAGTTTTAAGTTATTTGGGAAAAAATGTTTCAGGGGCCCTCAAACTAATCCATGGATAGCTAAAGCCTGCAAGTGGAATTCATTTCCTAGACAAGTTTGTTTTTTGGTAAGTAATATATGGCTCTTATTTATGCTTATTTAGGCGACATAAACATTACACTAAAACAAAACCTAGGTTTTCTATTGCGACCTTTGTTTAAAAAAAAAAAATATTCAAGGGACTGGAAGCTTTTGATCGTAAGCCTAAGGCCAAGCCTATAGTTCAGAAGGTGGCAAATGCATATGAGATGTTGGGCTGTGTACAAGAGAGAGACTAGGTACTAGAGAAACATTGCAATCCAGAGAGGCCCCATCACACCAAGAGTAATTAGGTTGTCTCAACTCTCGTCTTTTTTGGTGTGTACCAGATGTGGTAATATGATCAGGCCCGCTGGGTTTGGGGTAACCCGTTACAGGTTGGGATTATATGTGTTCGTGCCCAAAAGGACCGCATCAATACCCATAACAGTAACCCGCCAATCCATTTTTTTTTTCAAATTTTTAACAATATACTAAGATTGTTTTTTCTTCACACCTAAACCATAAAAAAAATTAAAAATACACTACAAATTAAACATTCATCACAAGTCCACACATAACAAAACAAATATAATCCACAAGCTATTAGTATAATTTAAAAATAATCAATAATTAGTTAATATTAAAGATATTTCAATTTGAAGCATGATGTGAAGCCGTAAGATTATCATGAGCTCGATCACTTTGCTTTTTCACAGGTAAATCCGCCACTGCCACAGATAATAAAACAAAGTGAAAGATAATATTATGCTAATTTTAAATAAAAAAGTAAATGACAATAAAATAAACGAGTAAATATAATTATATTACCATCATCAATAACATCTTCCGCTGGGAAACCAAGCATCCAATTACACGTACAGATAAAGACTTGAACATTATCAGGAAGAAGAGAACTTCTATACTTTGTGAGAACTCGTGAACCAATACTGAAAGCTGATTCATTAGCCACTATAGTTATTGGATTGCTTAAAATATCAGACGTCATCTTTGAAAGACAAGGAAAATAAATAGAGTTTGTCTTTCAATAATCCAAAACTTCCATGTCTACATATAAGTTAGGATCAAGTGTTGCTTCTTTCAGATAATAGTTTAGTTCAGACTTTTCCACCGATGCAATGTTTTTGCTCTTGCATTTAAGATAAGTCCACAACATATAAATAAAGTAATAGTAAGCTATCAATCAAAATAACATTAATAATTTAACAAATCAAGAGTTGCAAACTTACCCCAAAAGCTATATTGGATAAATGGCCTTTTTTTACACTGCTTGCAATCGGATAAAGAGGAGGTCGGCCAGATATTATTGTTAGAACATTTTCTAAATTTAATAACTTTTTAATTTTACCTTAATTAATATACAATCAACCCCAATTAATTGGATATGATAATGTATAGTATGCCAGCTAGGGTACATGCTATTAAATTTTCTATTTCAATTTTTTCTAAATTTTTATAAGAAATTAACAAACATTAACACATTTAATTTTCTATTTCATTTTTTCTCATCTTTTTTAGAATTAAATGTAGGGTATAAAGTATAAAACCATAAAAAATTATGGAGGAAAATATTAATGTTTGTCAAAAAAAATTAAGTGGCCAGGATATAAAATTGAATTAAATTAAAGATGAATCAAATCATTAAACTAGGCATATTCAAAATTATTTGATTAAACAAAAGAGAAACAAAGAACTAGATGCAAACTCCAAACTTAACTAGCGTACCTAGCAAACACATGAAAATAATTTTCATAAAATATATTCACCATGTGTGCGCACACGCGTGTTTTATTAAGGGTTCAAAATGCAAAAATACCATGTGTGTGTACGTCTAACACCAAATATTTTTTTTAAAGGCAAAAATGACTATAAACTTCTAAATGATGTGCAAAAATAAACATTGACCATTAATTGATTATAATGAGACAATGTTTGACCTAAAAATGTGATGTGGATGCTTATGTGGATTATTAAAGTCCTAGCTGGCACTTCTATAGGCCCCCACTAGAAGTGAGCCCCAGTTCCATGGAAACCATTTTGCCCCTCTCCTCAGAAACAAATTCTGATAATCGCCCGCCTCTGACACCTACCCACCTCCCCCTCCCTGAGCTCTGTCGACTCAACCTTCATCTCCCCCCAACTCCATCGACCCAACGACCATCTCCTCAACACTGTTGACCCCATCCCTTCTTCTTCATCTGTTGCTCCATACCTCTTTATCTCCTTCATCTTCTTCTCTAGTGACTTCATATATGAAAGTAGGAGGTCCCTTCTTCTTCCTCCCTCTTTAATCTCCTTCACTTCTTCTCCATTGAGTTCATATTTATTATATTTAAAGGATATTTTAAAGATAATTAAAAAGTTATCTATGCAATTTTTAGAGATTTCTATGAGATTTTATTATTACATGATCAAATCAAAATGGTGCATTATTTGAGGATTTTATTGTAAATATTACAATTTTGACTTTAATAGAAATATTTAGGTTAGGTGAAATAATAACTAAATTATAACAGTTTAAAATTTTTGTTAAAATATAAAAACAAAAGAAGAAGAAAATTTTGGCTGGGAGCTGCTATTATTATCTTTATTAGAATCATAAGTATTTGTGTTTTATTTTATTTATTTCTCTTTCTTTTTCCACAGCTGCCCATGCGACACCGTTTGGAAAAAAAAGGAGATTGCAATTAGACCTAAAGACCAAAGAGAGCAGAGGACGAGATGAAGGGAGTGAGAGGCTGCTTTTGGGACCGATTTGCATCCTTTTTACTTTCCATCCTTTTCCCTCCTTTTCTCAATTTAAAATGTTAGAATAAGATTTTAATAATCTAGATTTTGTTATAAAAGTATATGTGATAAGAGATAAGATTGATAGAATTCAGAGAAAGGATTATAGAATTTCTAGAGAGAAGTTCTCATTCAGTTCAACTGAAACAATCGATTACAGGCCTTTATATAGAGTCAGAAATCTAACCCTGGTTGCTTGACCATGGTTATATTTAACTCTGGTTACATGACCATGGTTACTTTATATCTTCTTTATGTCCTTGTCTTCTTTTGCTTTTGCTTTGTGTCATGTCTTCTTTTCTTCTTTATGTCAAACTGACTAGAAGAGTAATATGAGTCAATGGACATCCACATATTTAATATTCATAACACTCCCCCTTGGATCTTCATTATGAATGTGCCTCATTAAAAACTTTAACTAGGAAAAACCCAGTGGGATAAAAACCTAGCCAAAGAAAAGAGTACATCATTCATTGATACACTGTCGAGTGCTGCCTCATTAAAACTCTTTCTAGGAAAACACAATGGGACAAAACCTAGATAAGGGAAAAAGAGTACAGCGTGTATCGACTCCCCCTCTTGATAATATCAGTTGAAATCTTTGAATCTCCGAAGACTAATATCATGAACAAGTTTTTCAAAGATTGTACCTGGGAGTGACTTGGTGAATAAATCTGCTAGATTTTCACTTGAACTGATTTGCTGGATATCTATTTCACCATCCTTTTGAAGGTCACGAGTGAAGAAGAATTTTGGTGAAATATGCTTTGTTCTATCGCCCTTGATATAGCCTTCTTTAAGTTGAGCGATACATGCAGTATTATCCTCATATAGGATTGTTGGGATCATTTTGCCGGAAGATAAATGACAAGTTGTACGTATATGATGTATCACTGACCTCAACCACATACATTCTCGACTTGCTTCATGTATTGCTAGAATTTCTGCATGATTAGATGATGTGGCTGATATAGTCTGTTTCATATATCGCCATGAAATAGCTGCACCTCCACATGTAAATAGATAGCCCGTTTGTGATTTACAATTATGTGGATCAGACAAAAATCCGGCATCTGCATAACCAACTAGTTCATGCTTGGATACATTTGAGTAGTATAACCCCATGTCTGTAGTACCTTTGAGATAACGAAGAATATGCTTTATTCCATTCCAATGCCTTCGTGTTGGTGAAGAACTATATCTTGCTAATAAATTAACAGCAAATGATATATCAGGACGTGTGTGATTAGTAAGATACATTAGTGCTCCAATAGCACTAAGATATGGTATTTCTGGACCAAGTAGTTCTTCATCACCTTCTTCACTAATTTCTCGGGGTCGGAATGGGTCTTTATCCACCTTCAAAGATCTTACAACCATTGGGGTACATAATGGATGAGATTTATCCATGTAAAATCGCTCTAGGACCTTCTTTGTATAAGTTTCTTGATATACAAAGATCCCTTTATTGAAGTACTCGATCTGTAATCCAAGACAGAATTTTGTTCTTCCCAAGTCCTTCATTTCAAATTCTTTCTTCAAACAATTAATTGCCTTTTGAAGCTCTTCAGGAGTTCCAATGATGTTGATATCATCAACATAAACAGCAATTATAGCAAATTCACTATTAGATCTTTTCATAAAGATGCATGGGCATATCGGATCATTTTTGTATCCTTCTTTCAACAAATATTCATTAAGACGATTATACCACATGCGCCCTGATTGCTTCAGGCCATACAGGGACTTATTTAACTTAACTGAGTATTGTTCTCGAGAACTTGAATTGGATGCTTCTGGCATCTTAAATCCTTCAGGGACTTTCATATAAATATCACTATCAAGTGATCCATATAAATAGGCAGTCACAACATCCATTAGATGTAAATCAAGTCCTGCATCTACTGCATCTACTGCTAGACTGATTAAATAACGAAGAGTAGTCGCATCCACTACTGGTGAATACTTTCTTCAAAATCAATGCCAGGTCTTTGTGTAAAACCTTGGGCTACTAGACGTGCCTTATATCTAGTTATTTTGCCCTTTTCATTTCTTTTTCATACAAAGACCCATTTGCATCCAACTGGTTTTACATCTTCAGGTGTAAGGACTACAGGTCCAAATACTTTTCGTTTTGCCAATGATTTTAATTCTGCATTAATGGCATCTTTCCATAGGGGCCAATCTTTTCTTTGTTGGCTCTCACTAATGGATTTTGGCTCATGATCCTCATTATCATTCATTACATCATATGCTATATGATAAGCAAAGATGTCATCAACGTTGACTTCATTTCTATCCCATCGGATTCCATTCATAACATAATTTATTGAGATCTCATTATTTTCACATATATCAGGTACCTGGGTCTCTTCTGGGACTACAATGTTCTCTTCTGGAGATAATATCTCTTCAGGAGATGGCTCTTCTGGAGCTACTAATTTTTCTTCATTATCCTCAACTTGATCATCTATATTCTTTGCTCCTTTTCTTTTTCGAGGATTTTTATCTTTGGAACCGATGGGCCTGCCACGCTTCAGGCGTGCTTTGGATTCAATCATAGCAGGTTGTCCTCTAGGGACATCAATTTTAATAGGAGCATTAGCAGCTGGGACATGTGACTTTGTCACTTTCTTTGGGTCAGTAAATGCTTCTGGCATTTGATTAGCTAAATTCTGTAAATGAATTATCTTTTGAACTTCCAGTTCACACTGTTTTGTACAAGGATCAAAATGAGCCAATGATAATTTATTCCAACTAATTTCTTTACCCAGCTGTTTGTTTTCTCCCCCTAATGTTGGGAAAAATGATTCATCAAAATGACAATCGGCAAATCGTGCCGTAAATAAATCTCCTGTGGATGGATCTAACCATTTTATAATTGATGGAGATTCATACCCAACATATATTCCCATCTTTCTTTGAGGGCCCATCTTGGTGCGTTGTGGTAGTGCTACAGGCACATATACCGCACACCCAAAAATTCTTATATAGGAAATATTAGGTTCCTGACCAAAAACCATTTGTAAGGGGGAAACCTTTAAATAACTTGTTGGCCTAATGCGAATTAACATTGCTGCATGCAAAATGGCATGGCCCCAAGCAGAAATTGGTAGATTAGATTTCATAAGTAAAGGTCTTGCAATTAATTGCAACCTTTTAACCAATGATTCTACAAGTCCATTTTGCGTATGAACATAAGCTACAGGATGTTCAACATTAATTCCAAGGGACATACAATATTCATTAAAAGCTTGTGATGTAAATTCACCAGCATTATCAAGACGTATTTTCTTGATAGGATCATCAGGGTAATGTGCTCTTAATCTAATCAATTGAGCAAGTAATCTCACAAACGCCAGGTTGCGAGAAGATAATAAGCAAACATGCGACCATTTAGTTGATGCATCAATTAAAACCATATAGTACCTAAATGGTCTGCATGGTGGGTGTATTGGCCCACAATATCTCCCTGTATCCGTTCTAGAAATGTGAGAGACTCACTTTCTACTTTTCTTGGTCAAGGGCGAATAATTAACTTTCCCTTGGAACATGCAGCACATGAAAAATCATGGGATTGTGGTATTTGTTTACACTTCAGAGTATGTCCACATGAATTCCCAATTATTTGTCGCATCATGATTGAACCGAGATGGCCTAACCGGTCATGCCAAACATTAAATTCATTAGTAAACTTTTGGTTTACATTATCAAACTACTGATTTGAATTGGTAAACTTCTAGTCTGCATTATCAAACTCCTGGTTTGAATTGGCAAACTTCTGGTTTGCATTATTGAACTTCTGGTTCTGAATAGTATGTGTTTCAATTGTGCTTATACATGTGTAATACAAACCAGAAGAAAAAATAGGAAAACTTTCTAGTATGCATTTTCTACCAGCAACTATATTTGTAATGACAAGATATTCCTTATTATTTTTAGTTGTTGTTTCTAAATGATATCCATTTCTGCGGATATCTTTGAAACTCAGCAAGTTTCTTTTAGATTTGGTAGAATAAAATGCATTATCAATGCATAATTTTGTTCCTTCAGGTAACAAAATACTAGCTCTTCCGGAGCCTTCAATTAAATTTATACTACCAGATATAGTCTGAACATTGGATTCTCGTATTACCACGGAAGAAAAATATTTATCATGTCTGAGTATGGTGTGGGTTGTTGCACTATCAACGAGACATAAATCTTCAAGATTGATACTAATAGAATTCATTCTTCATAAAAACATAAATAAAATTAATACATATGATAGAAACAACTTTAAATAAATATAACAGTTCAAATTATATTAAGAAATCTGCAACATCCAAATAGTTATTATCTATATCGCCATACTCAGGATTCTCGCCCTGATCAACATGATTAACTTCAACATTTGATCTTTTACCAGTATTTTTAATTGATTCTTGGTAAAGATCAACTAGGTGCCTTGGTGTACGACAGGTACGAGACCAATGGTCCTTGCCACCACATCGATAGCATAGATTATCAGCATATTTGTTATGCCTACTGCTTTCCCCTTTTTGGTTCTTATCAGTCTTTTCCCACTTCTGGTAGGAATTTGAACCTCCATGATATCGACCACGACCACGCCCACGGCTGTAGCCACGCCCACGTCCATGTCCATGTTCACGTCCACTGCCACGGCCACAGCCACAATAAAATTCATTAGTTACTACATTCACTTCAGGGAATGGAGTTGAGCCTGTTGGACATGATTCATGATTTTTCAACAAAAGCTCATTATTTTGTTCAGCCACAAGGAGACAAGAAATTAACTCAGAATATTTCTTGAAACCTTTTTCACGATATTGCTGCTGCAGGAGCAAATTGGATGCATGAAATGTGAAGAATGTCTTTTCTAACATATCATCATCAGTAACATTTTCTCCACATAATTTCAATTTAGAAGTAATTCTGAACATAACTGAGTTATATTCGCTTATAGATTTAAAATCTTGCAATCGTAAATGCATCCAATCAAAATGAGCTTTTGGAAGAATGACCATCTTCTGGTGATCATATCTTTCTCTCAAATTGTTCCAAAGGACAAGTGGGTCCATCACTGTCAAATATTCAGTTTTTAAATCCTCATGTAAATGGTGGCGAAGAAAAATCATAGATCTGGCTTTATCTTGGTTGGATGACTTATTCCCTTCTTTAATCGTTTCTTCCAGACTTTTGGCATTCAGGTGAATTTCCGCATCCAACTTCCAAGATAAATAATTTTTTCCGGTAATATCAAGAGCCACAATTTCAAGTTTTGCCAGGTTTGCCATTGTTCAAACTAATTAAAGAAATAAATGAAAATAATTAAAATATGAAATGTAAATATGCAATATAATAACTGTAAATTCATAAAGACAATAAATAATTCATAATGCAAGATAAAAAAATTAAAACATGTATGGCTTCGGGCCATTTAATCTCATGACTTCAGGTCATGTATGGCTTCGGGCCATTTAATCTCAAGATGAGGAATTAACTATTATCTTCAGGATAAAAATTGTACATGACTTCTGGCCGTACAGTAAGATAAAAGATAAAAATATATATAGTTTCTGGCCATATAATAAGATGAAAAATGTATATAGCTTCTGGCTATATAATAAGAATGGATATGGCTTCTAGCCATATTATAAAAAATTAAAACATTATGACTTCTGGTCATAATTTCAAGAATCAGATGTGTATGGCTTCTGGCCATAATAACAATAATAATAATATAAAAGAACTTGTAAATAATATATAAAAACAATAACGATCTCCAATCTTAGCCATAGAACCCAATGTTATATAGCAATCAGTAAAAGTATCTCTCTAATCCCATATAGTGGCTCAGATTATCCCAGATCTATAAAATAAAACAAGGTATATATAATCATTAAAGAAACCATAAGAAGATCATACCTTCTTTTAGAGCTTCGTGCTGATAACGTATTATAAAAGTATACGTGATAAGAGAGAAGATTGATAGAATTCAGAGAAAGGATTATAGAATTTCTAGAGAGAAGTTAGAGAGAAGTTCTCATCCAGTTCAACTGAAACAATCGATTACAGGCCTTTATATAGAGTCAGAAATCTAACCCTGGCTGCCTGACCATGGTTATATTTAACTCTGGTTATATGACCATGGTTACTTTATATCTTCTTTATGTCCTTGTCTTCTTTTGCTTTTGCTTTGTGTCATGTCTTCTTTTCTTCTTTATGTCAAACTGACTAGAAGAGTAATATGAGTCAATGGACATCCACATATTTAATATTCATAACAGATTTGATATTTTAGAAAAATAATATTATTTTTATTTTTATATTATAAATAAAAATTTGAGATCTTAATCTAATAATTTAAATTAAATTTAAAAGAAAAAGAAAAAGAATGAAAAGGGAAAAGGCCCAATTCGGACCTTTTTGGGAGGACCAATTGATAAAAACTGACCGAGAGAAAGAGCCGATATTTTTGACGGTGGATGCTTCATCTTTGGCAGCCACCATTGCTCACCATTCCAGCTCCTTCTTCGGATCGCTAAGCAAGAGCGGCAACGACGATTCATCATCTTGAAGAACTAAAGCCGAGCAGCGAGGTGGTTGGTTATGGAGACGACGATTCATCGTCGTCTTCTGGAGCTCACGGAATCGAAGAAAGCCACAAGCTCGAGAACCAGAAGAGGCTGAGCCGGAGGAAGAGAGAGGCGCGACTACTGTTCATCGTCTTCCTTCTTGGAGAACTGAACCAAAGGGAGCCCCAAACTTGAGAGATCGATGCAGCGAGGGACATAGGTTCACTCCGGCGACACCATCGCGGAAGGGAACGATGGAGGGCAGCCAACAATTGGAATGGGGGAAGCGGCTTCACTATTCAACCTTTTTCCTTCGTCTGACAGTGTAGAAAAACACAGATGACATAGCTGAGGGGAGGACGCTGAAGCTGGGTTCATTTAGCTGAACTTCTAAGAGTGAGTCAGAGACAAGATTAAAGGGACGAAAGACACTGTTTGGGCAACTTCAGCTATTGAAATTTTCTTCCGAGGTTGAGAGACAGAGGAGGTTCCCATTGCTGATTCTGATTCTGTTCTTCAATTTTGTTTGGTTAACATTGTCTTATTTCCAGTTCACTATCTGTCTAATTATGCTATTTGATTCTGAATTTGTTGCAGCTATCTTGACTTTGGTTAAAGTGATGTCTGGTTGATTTTCCAGTGAGGCTAGACTTGACTTGCTATAAACTAATTTGAGGATTTGATTGAACCATTTAATTATGCTTGAGGTTATTTTTATTTACTTAATCTTCTTCTATTTTATGTGTTTAGTGTTTTATCATTATTAAGTATGAAATTGAGAAATTTAAATTAGTCTTGGAAGAGAGATATTAATTAGACCATATAATTAAATAATGTGGGATTAAAATTTATTCTAATTTTTCAATAGGATATGAATATATTTATTGGACCCATATAATCCTATTAGATTGAATTTGGATAATTATTGCCCCATGAGTAAATTAGTTATGAATAATAATTTTAACTTGAGAGAGAGATATGAGTAATTAAGAGATACATATATCTATTTAAACTCTAGATTAACAAATTGACATTTAATACATTTATTTTGGATAATTACATGCCATAAAACTTAAAAAGGGGATTAATCACTCTAAGTTGTTTTTATTGATTAAAATCTTAAAACCATTAAATTTAACACTTTTGCTCTTATTTAATTTGTCTTTCAATTTTCTTATTTAATTTGCTCAACTTAAATGAAAATGGAAAATTTAATGCTAAATCACTATTTCAATTAAATCTCTGTGAGACGACATTGATTCACTATTATACTATTTTCACGACCCGTACACTTGTGGTATTTATTTAAAATTTAATAGCATCAAGTTTTTGAGGCCATTGTTAGGGATTTCAAGGTAATTGGTGATTAAAATTAAAAATCCTTTAATAATTTTAGCTCGAGAAAATTCATTTTATTTTTTATATTTTTTTTGTGTTAGTGTGATACCCTTGAAATCTGATTTATTTTCCAGGTACTTTGGTAGATACCCCACAAATCCAAAGCTACTAAGACATCACAGAAAACAAAGAGCGACTAAGAACTTTTGGAAGCTACAACACCTTAGACCCGAGCAAGGAGACATGTAAAAACTAAGACTAAAGCAATGGCTAAAGATGAAAATGATCGTTTAGGTGTCAATGATTTTTTAATAAGATAATCTCGTGGGTATCAATCAGGAATCAAAGTGTATGGATTCCAAGCAAACAATTTTGACATCAAGCAGTCTGTGTTGAATATGCTTGCACTACATTGTCAATATGCTAGAAATGATTTAGAAGATCCAATTCCACTCTTGATTCACTTTCTTGATGCTTGCAACTCATTCAAGCAAAATGGAGTTCCAAATGTTATGATTCCCCTTAGGTTTTTTCCTTATTCTATACAAGGAAAAGTCAAAGAGTGGTTTAACAATTTAGAAGAATGCAGTGTCACTTCTTGGGCCGAGTTGGAATAAAAGTTTAAATCAAGATTATTTCCATATAACAAGATAGTGGATGCAAGAGTTACTTTTACTAAATGGCGCCAACAGTTTGAGGAACACCTCTATGAAGCTTAGGAAAGGTTCAAGTTGCTTGTTAGGCAGAGTGCTAACCATAATTTTGAAAAGTGGGTCTTACTTCAAATCTTCTGTACCCAGTTGACTTTTGAATCTAAATCGGAATTGAATATAGTCACTATTGGGGAATCACAAAGCAACCAATGAATTTTTTTTGGAGTTGTTTGGATAACTTATCAACTAATTTTATCTAAAACATCAATGAAAGAATGATACCAAAGTTAAGTGTGAAAACTACTGAAGACATATCTTCATAGTTGGGACTTCAATTGGGACCTTAGTGATGTTTTCCTAAAACAAAAGTAAAATTAAGCCAATGTCACAATTAAAAAAAATAATACATTAAAAAAGTCCATAATTTATCAATGACAACTCTTTCACTTCTCAATAATTATTTTTTCACTTAACATTAACAAGTTATGAAATTTTTTTAATATTATTTAACTTATTTGGGTGGGCGTCATTTTCCCAAACAAGGGGAAAATCACACCAAGGCATAAAATCTACATGGCATACATATGGTCTCTCCATCTTACAGCATCAAGAAAAATGGTGGCCATAAACTATTCGCATAAAGCCGTACTCCTATGGAAACTGAAGAACGTAGTCTTTCACCTTTACCAGAGTATTCGTGAAAAACGACATGCGGTTCGGTGGGCAACACAGAAATAGCATAAAAATACTGACAAAAAGTGCATGATTACTGATATTCCCTTCAGGGATTCATACATGATAATTACAATTAGTGTAGCCACACAGGGCTACTTGGATGTCTAAACCCGTCCCAATGAAAAGGAGACATCTTTTCGTCTTCGTTTCATCATTGCATTCCTCCTGTGTAGTTCTCTTCTCTGCTTTCAGTACACCTCTTGTTTTCACCTGCCTAATTTGTTGGTAGGGGAGGGTGAGATTCGAGAGAATCTCAGTAGAAAACAGATACCATAATGTATGCATGATAGATGCTACGTGTATGACATGTAAGCTTTAACTAGATGTATGACCCATAGTGACATTTCTGCATGCTCAATGTTTCATGTAACAAAACTATGGCCACAACGAAAACAAAAACAGAGCTTCATTTATTCAAATATGCTCTACACACTCAAGTAAAGCAATCACATACACCATTACACAAGCAAAGATATCAAATACATATAAATAAGGTAAGTCCCCTACCTCCAATCTTTCTCCTCGATTTGCGTGCCAACAGCTCGGGGCTCCATATTCAATCCTACAATGTCAAATGTACTATTTAGACACTTCCATAATATTTCTGGGGGTTATACGAGTCAATCTTGAAAAATTACTAAAATACCCCCGGGGACCCGGCCCGGCCCCACTGTACTCAGTCCGACCGTACTTTTCCCGATATTTTGACATGGGCTATTCTTACATATTTTCACCCAAGGAATCCATTTCCGAATTCAAAATTATCAAATTTAATATCAAATTACGAAATTGCCGTTGTCATGGAAAAATATAGACTTTTGCTAGATGGAATCACACAATTCCCAGAATTTCAATCTTTGCATACTATTCCAGAAATTTCACAGTTTTTCTGTGCTGAATTCAAAAATTTATATCTTTTTGAATATAGCTCTAATTGAGTCATATGACCTATAAAATTAAAGCTTATGATGTCTAATTTCATCATGTAAAATTTTATAATTTTCGCTCATTATTTGGTCATTTAAAATCACATGACAAGCTTACTAACTCATAGACGATTTCACCGAAAACATAATTATATTATCCAAAGTTCACCATTTTATTTTCTTAATACTCCAAAGATATAAGAATCATTAGGGGATAAATTTGGGCTCCTGTTAAATTGGGGCTTAGTAGTCCACTTAATTTAGGCTTATTCCAAAGCCTCCAATCTCAAAATTCAGGGTATAACATAGTCGTCAACGGTGAACCGTTGGAGCATATAGTTAACCTAGGATTTGAACGTAATAAAATTAAAATCTAAAGAATAGGTAGTGCAAAATTGTAAAATTTAAAAAGAAAACTATTAGAATTTGAAGGATTGATGTAGAGAAGAAATAAGAGCCTCTATATATAATTGAATCATTCCTATATTTAGATGGAGAAAAATTTAAGGGAGAAGAATATTAAAAGGAAAAATTCTAAAAAATAGTAATTTTTTTATAATTTTTGGAAGCCCCCTCCATATTTCCTGCCCTTGTATTATCTTCTCACTTTTCTCTCCATCCAAATTCAAATTTAATAAATCATTAAATGAAAAATAATATAAATAAATCTTTGTACAGACAAACCATAACAGATTGAACCTAGAATATAATTTAATTCAATCTAATCATTAATCAAATATTAAATTCAATAATATCTTAGTTTTATATTTCTAATATATATATATATATTTTTTGCCAGTCTAATATATATATATATATATATATGAAATATATCAATTGTCACCTGGGCGCCTAGCTTAGCTACATCCGACAAGACGTTATAGCCTTTAACCAATGTTTTAAAAGCCGGACCGGACATCGAGCCGGAAAGGTTAGCTGGTCAAGGTTCAACCGGTTGGAACGGTTGAGCCGTTTAGCCGGACCGGTGACGTAATAATTAAATTTAAAAATATTATATATATACACATATATTACAATAATTAGTCTTTAGCCTATGAGGTCATAAAAGCACAAAATTATTTAATATTTGGTGCTGCACTCAGTTTTTTTTAACTTGCATAACAATTTCCCTCATCAAGGTCACTTGGATGATTAAATATTTTTAAGAGAGGCCCTTATTTGTTTCACAACTTTCAAAAAATGTACAGAAAACACTCATATTTGAATTCTCTTTTTCAAGTAATCCACTTTTTGTCTTTTTTAAGTTTTTTTCAGGTTTTTTTTTTAAAAGTTTTTCCCCAAATATGTACACAAAACACTCATTTTTGGACTGTTTTTTCAGGGGTTTTTTTTTTTCAATTTCCCCCCCCCCCAAAAAAAACCTGATTTTTTTTGTAAATCAAGTTATTGGGTTGGGCCGGTCGGTTTTTAAAAACCCGTTCCGAGCCAAAAACTGTTTCTGGCCCAACAACGGCTAAAATCCGGTCCAAAGCAGTTCTCCCATGAAAACGGTCCAACGTGCTAATCCGGCCCGCCCTCTTGACCGGCCGACGGTCCAACCGGTCGGACCGTCCGGTCCGATCCGGTTCTTAAAAGCTTGCCTTTAACCATAGTGGTACGAAAATAAATAAAGCCGTATACCACGGCCGTGGATATAATGACTATTCATAAATGCTACATTCACTTCTTAATGGACGATATAATTAATTTTTAAAAAAATTAAGAAAACGAAATAAATTATTTAATTATAATATAAAATATTTAAATTATATATTAATTTATAAATCAGATAAATTAATTTAGAGAAAAATAATAAATATAAATACTTTAAAATAATTTATTTAATTATCTTAACTTTTTTAAAAAAAGTTAAATAGCTCTTACAATATGGACAGAACGAATCTACTTTCTCCTATGTATATATGGAATTTTTTTTGTTAATACAATTTTTGGTCCTTAAAATTTAGAGTTATTTTGATTTGAATTTTTGAAACTTCAAATAAATGATTTTAATTCCTCAAATTTACTTTATTTCAGAGAAAATTAGTGGAAAAGAATATTATAAGAGAAAATTCTCAAAAAATAATAATTTTTTTTACCATTTTAATAAATTTTTTCCCCTACTATTCCCTCATCTCCTACTTTCTTATCACTTTTCTCTCCGCGTAATGAAATCCTTAAATGGAAAAGAATATAAATAAGTTTTTATATTGACAAACCATAACACAATAGACTAAGTTTAGAATATAATTTAATTAATTCTAATCAATCAAATATTAAATCCAATAATGTCTTAGTTTTATGCTTCTAATATATATAAATGAAATATATCAACTATCACATGGGTGGCATGCTTAGCTACATCCGACAAAACTCTATTGCCTTTAACCACAGTTGTACGAAAAAAATAAAGCCATATGCAACGGGTGTGGATATATGTTTGTCAATGCTCCTCCCACGTTTTTAACGTAAGTTTTAAAAATAATAAACTATTTAATCATAATATAAATTAATTAAATTATATATCAATTTATAAATTAGATAAATTAATTTAAAAAATAATAAATATAAAAACAAAGATACTTAAATATCACTTAAACTTTAAAATCCTAAATTAGTTTTGTTGACAATAAAAGTAATATGATTGACAAAAAGAGTATAACAATTGATAACTCAGATTTTTGGAAAATCACCAATTTAGGATTTTGAAGTTTAAGTGGTATTTAAGTGTCTTTCTTCTTAAATATAAATACTTTAAAGTAATTTATTCAGTTTCCTTAATCTCTAAAAAAAAGTCAAATAGGTCTTACAATATGGACAGGAAGAACCTACTTTCTCTTGTGTATACATGACATCTTTTTTGGTTAATACAATCTTTAATCCTTGTAATTTAGAATTATTTTGATTTTAATTTTTGAAGTTTCAAACAAGTGGTTTTAATCTCTCAAGTTTACTTCATTTTAGAGAAAATTAGGGGGGAAGAATATTATAAGAGAAAATTCTCAAAAAATAGCAATGTTTTTACCATTTTGGGAAGTTTTACTCCCTTCCCCTTCACATTCCCTCCTCTCGTATTTTCTGGTCACTTTTATCTATATCCAAACATAATGAAATCTTTAAATGAAAAAGAATATAAAATAGACAAACCACAACCTAATGAAAAAATTTCAAAAAAATACCATTTGAACTTCAAAATCTCAAATCAGTGACACTAATTTGATAAGAATTTTTGTTGTCAATTCAATTACTCTTATTATTAATAAAACTAATTTAGGATTTTAAAGTTCAAAGAATTTTTTTTTTTGGATTTTCCCTAACATAATAGGTTAAACCTAGAATATAATTTAATTCAATCTAATCAAATATTAAATTGAATAATATCTTAGTTTTATATTTCTAATATATATATATATATATATATATGAAATATTTCAACTATCACCTGGGTACCTAGATGAGCGACATCCGACAAAACTTTATTGCCTTTAACTACAGTGGTACGAAAAACAATAAAGCAATATACAACGGGCGGGGATTTAATGACTCTTCATAAATGCTCCATCCGCTCGTGGAAGACATAATTAATTTTTTTTTAAAATTAAGAAAGTGAAATAAACTATTTAATCATAATATAAATTATATATATTAACTTATTATTTAGATAAATTAATTTGAAAGAAAATAATAAATATAGATACTTTAAAATAATTTATTTAACTTCCTTAATCTCTCAAAAAAAAGTTAAATATGTCTTACAATATGGACATGAGGAACCTACTTTCTCCTATGTATGCATGGCATCTTTATTGATTAATACTCCCTCCGGTCCTAATTATAAGACAAAGTTAACTTTTTTGGAGAAATTAAGGAAGCCAATTAAATTACTTTAGAGTATTTATATTTTTAATTTTTTCTCTAAACTAATTAATTTGACTAATAAACTAATATATAATCTAAGGATACTAAAAATATAAACTTCTAAAGTAATTTAATTGGCTTCCTTAATTTCTCCAAAAAATTCAACTTTGTCTTATAATTAGGACCGGAGTAGTACAATCTTTGGTCCTGGTAGTTTAGAGTTATTTTGATTTTAATTTTTGAAGCTTCAAATAGTTGATTTTAATTCCTCAAGTTTACTTCATTTCAGAGAAAATTAGGGAGAAAGAATATTATGAGAGAAAATTCTCAAAAAATAATAATTTTTTTACCATTTTGAAAAAAAAATTCCCTACTATTCCCTCTTCTCTTATTTTCTCATCACTTTTCCCTCCAAGTAATGAAATCATTAAATGAAAAGGAATATAAATAAGTTTTTATATTAACAAACCATAACATAATAGGCTAAGTTTAGAATATAATTTAATTAAATCTAATAAATAAAATATTAAATCCTATAATATCTTAGTTTTATACTTCTAACACACACACACGTGTGTATGTATGTATGGTTGGCGAAAAAAAAAAGTATATATGTATGTATGAAATATATCAACTATCGCCTCGCCTAGCTACTTCCGACAGAACTGTATTTCCTTTTAACACAGTTGTATGAAAAAAAAAATAAGGGAGAATAATGGAAAAGTGTTCTGAAAATTGGGAAATGACATATGGATTTTTTTTACAAAAATTTGATTAGAAAATGTTAAAATGGGATAAGAAATTTATAACTCTATCATTTATGAAATCACTTATATATAATTTCCTAATTTTCAGACCACTTTTCCATCATTTTCCCAAAAAATAAAGCCATGTGCACCGGGTGTGGATATAATACTGTTCATAAATGCTCCATTTACTTTTTAAGGTTGGTAAGAAAAATAATAAACTATTTGATTATAATATAAATTAATTAAATTATATATTAATTTATAAGTCAGAGAAATTAATTTTAAAAAATAATAAATATAAAAATAAAAACACTTAAACAAGGTATTAAAAACCGGATCGGGTAGTGAACCGGTCGGGGTACTGGGTTAAGGGTCAGTGGGTCAGACCGGGACCAAACCGGAGCTAAACTGGGACCAAACCGGTGAGAAATTGAAAATTTTAGACTTATAGTATGAAATTCTAAAGGAAAAAGTAAAAAAAAAAAAAAAATTTTTTTAAAAAAAGGAAACCGGACCGGGAACTGGACCGGCCAACCGGCCGGTTCGCCGGTTACCAGGCCGGACCGGCCGGTCCGGTCCGGTTTTCAGAACCCTGCACTTAAATACCATTTAAACTTTAAAATCCTAAATTAGTTCTGTTGATAATAAGAGTAATGTGATTGATAAAAAATGTATGATAATTAATAATTCAGATTTTTGACAAATCATCAATTTAAAATTTTAAAGTTCAAATGGTACTTAAATGTCTTTCTTCTTAAATATAAATACTTTAAAATAATTTATTTAACTTATTTAATATATCAAAGAGTCAAAATAGGTCTTACGATATGGATAAGAGGAACCTACTTTCTCCTATGTACACATAGCATCTTTTTTTGTTAATACAATCTTTGGTCCTTATACTTTAGAGTTATTTTGATTTTAATTTTTAAAGTTTCAAATTAGTAGTTTTAATCCCTCAAATTTAATTCCTTTCAAAAAAAAAATTATGGGGGAAGAATATTATGAGAGAAAATTCTCAAAAAATAATAATCTTTTTACCATTTTAAGAAGTTTTTTCTCCTACTATTCCCTCCTCCTCTCCTATTTTCTCGTCACTTTTCTCATCAAGTAATGAAATCATTAAATAAAAAAGAATATAAATAATTTTTAATTTTAACAAACCATAATATAATAGTCTAAGCCTAGAATATAATATAATTAAATCTAATCCATCAAATATTAAATCCAATAATATCTTAGTTTTAAATTTCTAATTGATAATTGGCCAAAAAAAAATTCTAATTGATATATATGTGTATATATATATATATATATATGAAATACATCAACTATCACATGGGTGCGTCGCTTATCTACATCCGACAAAACTGTATTGCCTTTAACAATAGTTGTACGGGAAAAGAAAAAAAAAAGGGCATGTGCAACGGGTGTGGATATAATGACCGTTTATAAATGCTCCAACTACTTTTTCAGGTCGGTAAGAAAAGTAATAAATTATTTAATTATAGTATATATTAATTAAATTATATAATAATTTATAAATCAGACAGATTAATTAAAATAATAATAAATATAAAATTAAAGATATTTAAATACCATTTATATTTTAATTAGAATCCTAAATTAGTTTTGTTGATAATAAGAGTAATGAGATTGATAAAAAGAATATATTAATTAATAACTTAAGTTTTTAGGAAATCACTAATTTAAGATTTTAAAGTTCAAATGTATCTAAGTATCGTTTTTCTTAAATATAAATATTTTAAAATAATTTATTTACCTTCTTTAATCTCTAAAAAAAAAAAATCAAAATAGGTCTTACAATATAGACCGGAGGAACCTACTTTCTCTTGTGTATACTTCGCACCTTTATTTGTTAATACAATCTTTGGTTCTTATAATTTAGAGTTATTCTGATTTTAATTTTTGAAGTTTCAAACAAGTGATTTTAATTCCTCAAATTTACTTCATTTCAGAGAAAATTAGGAGGAAAGAATATGGAAAAATTCCAAAAAACAACATTGGAAATATCAAAAGGACAAATCAGTAAATTAAAAATGGGAAAAGACAGATCATGTGAGTGTCAGAGATGTGAGGAATCTGTCATTTTGAAATTTCGGCCAAATGACGAAAATGCCCTTTAACACTTCATCCCCACTTCAGAATAACAACATGATCCTCGTAATTAACAACTTCGGATTCGATATTAATAACTTCAATTCTTCTTTTACAATTAACAAGTTTTAGGGTCAATAACAACACATATATCTTAATTAACAACTCTGGATTCGATATTAACAACTTCAATATTTTCTTTCACACTTCATTCCCCACTTCAGAATAACAGCATGATCCTCGTAATTAACAACTCCAGATTCGACATTAACAACTTCAATTCTTCTTTGACAATTAATAAGTTTCAGGGCCAATAACAACACCTATATCTTAATTAACAACTTTTGATTCGACATTAACAACTCTAATTTCCTCTTTCACAATTAACGAATTTCACGGCCAATAACAATACCTATCTCTTAATTAACAACTCCGGATTCAACATTAACAACT
Source organism: Inga oerstediana (assembly GCA_963210345.1). NCBI lineage: Eukaryota > Viridiplantae > Streptophyta > Magnoliopsida > Fabales > Fabaceae > Inga > Inga oerstediana. The sequence goes on along the minus strand of OY723401.1, from coordinate 59,799,100 downwards.
TCGGATTCGATATTAACAACTCAAATTTCTTTTTTCACACTTAACAAGTTTCAGGGCTAATAACAACACTTATCTCTTAATTAACAACTCCGGATTAGAAATTAACAACTCCAATTTCTTTTTTCACAATTAACAAGTTTCAGAGCCAATAACAACACCTATCTTGCCATTAACAACTCCGGATTCGCCATTAATAACTCCTATGTTGTTATTGCAACTGAGGGCTGAAGGGCATTTTTGTCATTTGGTAGAAATTTCAAAATGACAGATTCCTCACATCTCTGACACCCGCCTGATCCGTCTTTTCCCATTTTCAATGTACTGATTTATCTTTTTTATATTTCTAATGTAGTTTTTTGGAATTTTTCCAAAGAATATTATGAGGGAAAATTCTTAAAAAATAGTAATTTTTTTTTTTACCATTTTAGGAAATCCCCCGTCACTATTCCCTCTTCTTCTATTTTCTCATCGCTTTTCTCTCAACATAATCAAATCATTAAATGAAAAAGAATATAAATAAGTTTTTGTATTGACAAACCATAATATAATAGACTAAGCCTAAAATATAATTTAATTAAAACTAATCAATCAAATATTAAATCCAACAATATCTTAGTTTTAAATTTCTTTTATTTTTTTATCGACGTAGTTTTATACTTCTAATATATATATATATATATATATGAAATATATCAAGGGAAAATTCCAGATAACTACAAGGAAAAATACAAAAGGACAGAAAGGTTGGGTGAAAATCAAAAATCCCAAATCAGTTGCTCATGAGGAATCTGGCATTTCATATATTTGCAAAATGACCTCCTTGCCCTCCTAAAAAGGGGAAGTAAACAGACAAAAACGGAGGGAGGGAGACAAAAAAGAAGAGGCGAGATTCAACGCTGATGTGCGTGCGGAAGTAAACAGAGAAAAACGGAGGGAGGGAGACAAAGGAAGAGCCGAGATTCAAAACGGAGGTACGTGCGGTGGGGAACGTTGTGGTGGCTGAGGGGAACGAGGAGACAGGGACACACGAGCGCCGGCTGAGGGGAACGAGGAGAGAGCAGATCGGACTGACGGTGCTGATGGGAACGAAGGTCTAGCGAGTATTTTTCAAATTCTGCTTAGCGGTAGATAGTTACTAGAGTGGATTTTAATATAATGTTCTGTGCCAGGATTTTAATATAATGTTCTGCGGTAGATAGTTACTAGAGTATTTTTCAAGGTCTGGCGAGCTTTTGTAGAGCGAGACTGTCGAGTTTGACACACTGAACCGACGGCCGAGAGGTTTTATGTGAGAGTCCTTTGCTGGTATAAATAGGAAGCACCTGGTATACATTGTTTGGTCTATTTTTCTCTCTGCTACTGCTTTTAAAAACTTCAAATGGACAAGTGCCCCTAAAATTTTGTTCTATGCACTGGCTCCCACCCCTAAAAAATTTCAAAACCGGAACTTCTGGAAAAGGTCTTCCCAGTTTCTAGATGATTCACTGGACAAGTGGTTAATAAAGTTAGTGTATGGCTAGCACATTAACCACTGTTAACCACTTGTCTCATTGACTGTTTCTAAAAGTAGAAAAAACCTTGAAGTTACCTTTAGTAATCCCCTTGAAGAAAGAGAAATAGCAAACTTCACCCATATGTTATTGTCATTAATTTACTTCATATATTTTCAGGCATATGTTGATTTCTTTTGATTAATAGTGAGAGGATGTTGTTAATAAAGAAGGTGATGTTGTTAATAGTGAGAGAGATGTTATTTTCTGGCATATGTTGATTTCTTTTAATTAATAGTGAGAGGGATGTTGTTAATAAAGAAGGTGATGTTGTTAATAGTGAGAGAGATGTTGTTTTCTGGCATATGTTGATTTCTTTTGATTAATAGTGAGAGGGATGTTGTTAATAAAGAAGGTGATGTTGTTAATAGTGAGAGAGATGTTGTTTTCTGGCATATGTTGATTTCTTTTGATTAATAGTGAGAGGGATGTTGTTAATAAAGAAGGTGATGTTGTTAATAGTCTGAGAGATGTTGTTTTCTGGCATATGTTGATTTGTTTTGATTAATAGTGAGAGGAATGTTGTTAATAGTGAAGGTGATGTTGTTAATAGTGAGAGAGATGTTGTTTTCAGGCATAACAAAGAACTAAAAATTTGTTTTCAGCCAGTTATTCCTGTAGTGACAGAAATAGGAATTAGATCGATGTCCATGAGGTTTGAATGTGTTTATGAATATGACTAATTTGATTGAGTGTAACATTGTAGAGGTTTGTATTCTCATGCATAGAGTTGATTGGATTGTATAATTGGATACATGTTTGGTTGAGGGTCTATTTTGTTAAGGCTCCTGTACTTGGTTGTTGAAAGTTGTTTTGCAGCAAAACATGGTGGTTGAAGAAGGGCAGGATTTGGATGAACAAGGGAACAAGGAGGTGGGAAAAGGGCAGACAACAAAAGCATTGAACAATGGCTTAGCGTTGTTTAAAAAAGAGTTTCTCAACAAATTGAAGGGGAAAAAAGATGATAAATGTGTTCTACCCTTCAATGATGCGCTAGAAGCATGGAGAGCATTAAGTGACCGGGAGAGAAAGGAATATTGTGAGAAGGCAAAATATACTCAGAATGAAAAGAAAGCAATAATGGAAAAGAAGACTACGAAGAGGAAAATACCTTTTATCACACGTTCCTCAATCCGGCAATTTAAGCAATTGGCTGACTTCATAAGCAAAGACACAAGTCTGAAGGATAGGGTTGAGAGATTAGGTTTCGGGAAGTTGCTTGAGGTTGGAGGTTGCAATCGGTTACCGAAAGATCTTATTGCGTCAATGCTCCGGTCATATGATCCACCAACTCACCAATTCCGAATTAGGGGAAAGACAAGGGAAATTTCAGCGGTTGACGTGCACCAATTACTCGGTGTGCCGCACGGAGGTGAACTTATTTGTGGTGATGTGGATGATGATGACCCAGTGTACACAAAGCTAAAGAGTGAGTATTCAAAACGGCTATATAGCAAGATTTTCGAGGCCATTATTGGGGGGAGAGAGAATGATCATTTTGAGCTCTTGTTCATGTTGTACACACTTGGCACGTTTTTAGCTCCTACTGCAAGTCCAAAGGTCAGTTATTGGGTACTGAAGGTGATGAGTGCGACCATAAAGGGCTTTGAGAAATTTGATTGGGCGACCTTCATAATTCAAGAGTTGTGGAAAGAGATGGAAGACTATGTTAGAGCTGTTAGGAAGAACAAGACTACCAACACGAATGTCGGTGGATGCGTGTACTTATTGTTGGTACGTATTTATATATCTTTTCCAATTTATATGCTTCAATTGCCAATTGTTGTAGCTGAAAATATGTGATTGAATGGACAGCTATATTTCGGTGAGCACTTCACAATGGTGACAACTGAGAGACACCAATATGGTGATGCTATAAAGTATTGGACTGAGGAGAGATTTAAAGAAATGGTTAAATTAGAGAGGGAAAGCAATATGGGCATACTATTTGGAGGAACGGGCTCCCAAACATATGTGCAGCCAGAGGACAACATAGGAATTGACCATTTGGACCAGGTATTTGTATCTAACTTCCCGTAGTTGTACGTTACAAACAAACTCCTAACATTGACATTTCATTTCTCGTGATTAGGACCTGAAAGATATGTATAGAAGATTGACGAGGGTCATTGCTGAAGAGTTGATAAAAGTCCAAGTGAAGAGAGGGGGCAGGAAAAGATCAATGGACAAGAAGATCACAAGAAGGAAATGGACCCTCATGCACACGATGTTCATAACGTTGTTGCTGCTAAAGTAGAAGAAAATTATGAGGAGGAAGAGAAGGCCTCTGAAGGTGATTTTGGTGATTCTCCCATTAGCGTATCAGATAGTGGAGCAAAAGGAGGGGACGCTGTGGAGGACGAAGAGGTTGGCATGGGTCAAGTGTTGCGCAGATCATGTCGGGTTAGAAAAGAGAAGAAAATAGAATCCCCGTATGTTATGCCTAAGGAAATTAAGCAGAAAAAGAAGGAAGTGGACGACAAGGAAAGGTTTTTCCATATAATTTCCCAGCTCCCTCCAAGCATAGGTGGAGATAAGTGAGTGATCGACGTTTGCCTTACCTATCATTTGTTTTTTAGACCAATTGAATAATGTTTTGTAACCTTTGTTTTGTTGTTGCCTTGTTATTGAATGTAATGATAGGAAAATGGTGACCATGTGTGACGAATATGTCACTCGAGAAGAGCTATACTCTTTAGGTGGAATTCATAAGGTGAACAATCGGGTAAGTAAGACCAAATGTAGATGATAAGCTGTATATTGTTTAGTAAATGGCCAATGTTTGATTATGTCATTCTGGACTACAGATGGTGTCGCTTGTTTGCAAGACTTTGATGGCAGATATGAAGGAACAAGGACTCATTAAGAGGCACATTTTTGATGCCGACTTTATGGTCAGTAAATTATGATATGAGGAAATAAGGGGATGTGCCTTTTTTTATTGATACTAATATGTATATTTTGTAGGCGCTTGTTGTCGGCAAAGATAAGAATTGGAGACCCTCAGATTACAAGGGTCACTTACTGCCGGAGCGAATAGGCTACAATATAGCGGATTGTGAAGTGGTTATTGGCCCCGTACTTGTGCGTGAACATTGGTTTTGTGTAGCCTTAGAGCCGAAAACCATGAATTTCTTTGTTCTGGACTCTATGCAACCAACAGTTGAAAAGAAAAAAACAAAGAAAAATAGCATATTCGAAAATCCCCAAGACTACGCAGTGGAGACATGTGTACTGTGCCTTTTCACTTACTGTTTCCTTTAATTTAATATGTTCAGACCACAACTCCACTGATGTTATTATTTTTTTCGGGTTCAGCGGGACAGGTTTTATGATATATTTCAATTTGTCAGTCACAATCGGCATGGCAAGAATCCAAAGGCTGATATCATTCGGGCGCCTATACCACAGCAAAATAATTTGTATGTCTTACCTATACCACATCAAAATAATCTGTATACCACAGTGGGACAAGTTGACTTTTTTCACTTGTGTTACCAAGGAAGTGACTGTTGTTTGCAATTATAGAAAAGACTGTGGCGTCCACGTGTTGATATGGTTGTTTCAATGGAGCCCAAATGTGACACTCGATTACACAAATGTATGTACTTTTGCATGTCAACTTTACATGTGCACTCAACTTTTCATAAGCACTTTACTTTTCATGAAAATGTTCTCTACTTTTAATGCGTACTTCATTTTCTGTAGGATCAAGTAACACAGTACAGGAAGGATATTTTATGGTGGCTGGTCAATCATCCTCGAAATTCATCTCGTGTTGACGCTCTTAGTCTGTTGGCAAACCCACCCACTAAACGACAACGGGTTACACAGTAGACTTTAGTCATATTGTCTGCCACAATAGGAACATGTTGGCATATACCTTTTTGTTGTGGGGAACGTTATTTTCTGAAAAGCATGATAGTAGTGTGCACATGTTGTGGCTTTTTGTCCCCCAGTTTGGACGCTACTTTGCTGCCATTGAAAGGGCAATGTGATGACGTGTCGCATGTTTGTTAATTATTTGAATTTTTTGTCTCACCTGATGTACATTTGTTATTAACACCAGCAACCCGTACATTAACACCGCAAACCTCTTAAACAACATCACATGGCGAGTTTACAAACAGCATTACATTTGTTATTAACATCATTACATTCGTTATTAACATTTGCTTCCTGCTATTAACATTGTTATTAACATCGTTATTAACATCATAACATTCGTTATTAACATCATTACAATCGTTATTAACATCATTACATTCATTATTAACATCATTTAATAACATCGGTACATTTGCTGCCTGCTATTAACATCATTACATCCGTTATATGCGCTAATTAACAGCGTCCAATGAACAGGTTAGGACGGCGTCATGTATATTACAAACACAACTTATATGCGCGTAATAACATCTTTCCTTTCGCTGTTAACGACTATGCCTCACCGATTCACATCTCCGAATAACAAGTTTGGACGACGTCATGTAGATGGGAAAACACAACTTGTGTCTGCGTAATAACATCTTTGCTTTCATTGTTAACCACTATGCCTCGCCCATTCACATCTTCCAACATCAAGTTTGGACAACGTCACGTAGATGGGAAAACACAACTTGTGTCTGCGTAATAACATCTTTGCTTTCATTGTTAACGACTATGCCTCGCCCATTCACATCTTCCAACAACAAGTTTGGACAACGTCACGTAGATGGGAAAACACAACTTGTGTCTGCGTAATAACATCTTTGCTTTCATTACTAATGACATTCGGGCGCCTATTCACGACTATTCTTCTCTTTATTAACAACTTTATATTTAGTATTAACAACATTATTTCGTTCATTAACATCTTCCGAACAACAAATGTGAACTTTTTAGCATCGTTGGCTTAATGCAACACCTTTCACATATTCCATACACATGGACAACAGAAGATGTGTGAAGGAGCAAGTTTGCAACAAAACATGTTACCAGCATAATAACACCATTTCCCTCTATAATAACAACATGGTTAAGTGGATTAACACCATTACATATGTATCAGTTCCTGACAGATCACAATCTGCATAATTACATTTCTAAACCATATAAAGCCCAAAAACTAGTTACACACTGCCCCTTGTACACGTTGACATATTTCATGACAAGGGAACATTATCTTTGGACTAGTACATAATGTTTCCTTGTCACAAACACTGGATTACATAAAACACTAATTAAAGTAACTACCTACTGGAGTACACAATTCACACCAACCCATCTCCCAAAAAAACCATGAGTGGGTTGACAGCACCTTTACAAAAGCATAATAAAAAAGTTTCACTTCACAATATTGCAACTCCTTCATGTTGACAGTTTCACTTCATCCAATATCAGGCTGGGTTTGGATTTTTGCATGTCCTTCTTGTGTGACCGGCTTCATGGCAACTTGCACAGTGGTATATCTTCTTGTTTTGGAATTGCGATTCACGCCTTTTGGTTCTTGGCCTACCTGAAGGTCGGCTGGTCCTTGGGGGCAACAAAAAAGTTTGACCTGCAAAATTGTCCAACATATAGTTGTTTGTGTCAGGTTTGTTGATTGTCACAATTGGAACCATACTACGGCTATAAATCTGTTCTTGGGATGTGATTTTGTAGCATTCTTCAACGTACTCATACACATTGGCATGAACATGCTTTATGGCTGCACAAGCATGTGCACAAAGGATCCCCGACATTTGCCACACTTGACAACTGCAAAGACGTAAACAAAGATCAACACTTAATGCTCCATATTTTGTATGAACACAAAGGCTACCCCTACCATAATTTTCAGGGGACATATGTTCAGCATGAGCAACATTTTGCTTCAGCATTGACTCTATGTTGGGGCCTATCCCATTTTTCCACTTACTCATTGCCATACTAGATGCATACATCTTCTTGGCAACCTTCTCACGATGTTCATGAATAAGTTGGGCCACATTGTGTTTCCTCTCCTTCACCATCCACGCGTTAAATGATTCAGCAATGTTAGTAGTTATGTTATCCCATCTTCGGAAGGGGAACTTGCTCAATGCCCATTTATCAATATCCCCTTGCTGATTCAGCTACTCATACATCTCTGGATAGCAATTTTGCATGTAGTCCATTGCCTTATTGAAATCGGCATCCAACCTTGCATATGCAATATTATCAAGCAACCGTAATGCATCTTCCTTTGAACACCCACTAGTCTTCCTCTTGCCTCTATTTACTTTCAGCAATTCTGAACTAAAATTCTCCTTCACATGCCTATAACAATAAGCATGTCTTTCCCCCCCAAAAATTGTCCTCACCGCCCCTTTAATTGCATTGTGACGGTCAGACACGATTGTTAATTCAATGGACCCAACTATGTCTTTTATCTTGTGTAAAAACCATGACCAATCCTCTAATGTCTCCCCCTTCACAATAGCGATTGCAAAGGGCAACATTTCATTGTCCGCATCATACGCAGAAGCAGAAAGCATCGTTCCCTTGTATGGTCCAGACAAGTGGGTGCCATCAATGTATAGCACATGTCTAGCACCAGTCACGAATCCGTCAATACAGCAACCATATGCAATAAATACTCGCTCAAATATGTTATTCACGCTTGCTTCCCATTCAGCAACAGTCCTCTCATCTGCTTCCTTCAATCGGTCACAAATCCAAGGTATCAACATATACGAATCTTGAGGTCTTCCTTGTATGTCTTCCATGGCTTTTTCCTTCGCCCGGTATGCTTGCTTATACGTAAGAGTTACACCATATTCTGTTTGCAACGTCTTTCTTATTTCATTTGGACGTTTGTCAATGTGATTTCTCACCTCATCAACTATAATTGACGATGTCAAGTTAGATCTTCCAGCATGACTAACCTGAAGATTGTCTTGCGCACTATGAAAATGTTCATCTCTGAATGTCGTTACCCGTAGTAATGGGCTGGTCTTACCAATAGCATTTTCTGTTACCCTCCAAGGACATCCAAAAATCTTACATTTAACTGAAATGCTGTCCTTGCTATTTCTCACAAATTCAAACTCAAACTTGTGTGCTATGCTGTACTTGTACAACGCCTTCTTAAAAGCTTCTGCATGTGCAAAACTCTGCATGACTCCTGAAAGTAATCCCCTCCATTTCGTACAGTTCAACTCCGGCATTGGTGTAGGTGCACTCTCTACTCCACAGGCCAACCTATTACATCCTCCACCAATTTCAGCAGTCAAACAAGCAGCAACACTTTCATAATTGACTGGTTCATAATCATTTTCCATAATGTTTCGACACTGAGTGGATGTTTGTTGTGACAGTCCCAGCACATCTTCACCCCTGCAGTGAATAACAACTGCAGTTCGTTAATAACCAACAAGAGCTTCATAAATAACAACTATAAAAATTACAAAATTTTACACTTACATGTCTGCCTCAACTGATATATCTGACACATTATCATTCCCTTTTTTTGCTATATACACATGCCCACTCCTTTCATTATAGTCATACAAGTTCTTCACTTCACCATCATCATTTAAATCTATTAGTGTCTTCTCATCAAAGCTCACTGTATATTTCATCTCACACATGTTACAATCAATCCCAAGCCATGATGATATCATCAACCTCAAATCTTTTAGTGTTATCAGCTGTTTTAGCCACTTCGCCTTCACATAACCTCCAACATATTGAATTTTACCTTCATCATTACACACTAATTTGCCTCCAACATGAAAATAACAAAATAGTTCCTTCAAAGACGATGAACCTTCATTACATGTCATTTTGCATGCTTACCTGAAAAAAAAATAATTACATTAAAGTTACACCACTCTTTATAATCTCACCTACCACCTACAATTTACAACAATACTATATGTTTTAACATCTCCATCCTCACTGTTAACAACACCCAAAAATCTTTACTCTGCATGTCCTATTAACAACAACATAATGATTTTTAACATCTCGATAATCACTGTTAACAACACCCAAAAATCATCACCCTCTATCTCATATTAACAACAACATAATGTACTTTTACATCTCCATGTTCATAAATAACAACACTCTGCCCATGTCGTCACTCTGCCTCTATTATTATCACCCACTCAATAGGTCTTTACATCTTCATACTCACTAATAACACCACCCTCACCCACGTTACTATCCATCGCAACAACACCTTTCCCCTGATTCAACACCCATCCCGTCAGTACTCACAGTAAACAAAAATGGCACAAGCTTCATCAATCACTCAACAAAACGCAATCGAATCCATCGCACAACCATCAAAATTGTTCCATAACCTTAAAGCCACTACTTTTATGTCAGATCATCTAACACCCCCTTACCCATAATGCGTCCGCTTCGATTACGTACATCGCAACCAAAAACCACATAAACATTTTTCAATCAACGTTCAAGAAACACAGCGTAATCATCATTTCTCTCTCAGATTTGCTTACCCGTGGCTTGCCTCTGATTTCCGTAGCTTTTCGTCGTCTGTCGTCACTTTTTGGCGCCACAACGCTGCATATTGCTTATGCTCACGTGAAATGCCAGATTCCTAAAGAGCCAGATTCTGAAAAGTCACTTTAGGAGGGCAAGGAGGTCATTTTGCAAATATATGAAATGCCAGATTCCTCATGAGCAACTGATTTGGGATTTTTGATTTTCACTCAACCTTTCTATTCTTTTGTATTTTTCCTTGTAGTTATCTGGAATTTTCCCATATATCAACCATGGGTGTCTCGCTTAGCTTCATTGGACAAAACTTTATTGCCTGTAACTATCGTTGTACGACAAAAATAAAGGCACATGCGACGGGTGTGGATATAATGATTGTTCATAAATGCGAAGCCTACAATATTTTTGGGGAGTTCTTTTACCATCGACTACCTAACGTAAGAAAGAAAAACAATAAACTATTTAATTATAATATAAATTAATTAAATTATATATCAATTTATAAATAAGATAAATTAATTTAAAAAATAATAAATATAAAAATAAAGACATTTAAATACTACTTAAATTTTAAAATCCTAAATTAGTTTTATTGATAATAAGAGTAATGAGGTTGAAAAAAAGAGTAGCAATTGATAATTCAGGTTTTTGAGAAATCACCAATTTGAGATTTTAAAGTTTAAGTGGTATTTAAGTGTCTTTTTTTTTTAAATATAAACACCTTAAAGTAATTTATTTAGTTTCATTAATCTCTTAAAAAAATTTAAATAGGTCTTACAATATAGACGGGAGGAACCTACTTTCATCTGTGTATACATGGGATCTTTTTTTATTAATACAATATTTGGTCTTTATAGTTTGGAATTATTTTGATTTGAGTCCATGAACTTTCAAATAGGTGATTTTGGTCCTTCAAATTTACTTCATTTCAAACAATTAGTCTCTGAAGTTTAATCAAGCTTATGTGATATTAACATCATTAAATATGCTTATGTGGATACTGACTGGGCAAGCTGAGGTGGAAAAAAAAATCTAAGCTTCTATTTTTAAAACTGTTATATAAGGTTTTTTTTTAAAAAAAAAGAAAATCTAAAACCTGCTCTTCTTTCCCTTCTTCTTAACGGTGCGGCCGCGGAAGAAACCTTGGTGATATGCTGGAGCCCCTCCCTCCTCTTCTTCTTTACTCAAATAATCAGTGTGGATACGCTGAAGCCCCTCCCTTCTCATCAGTTGGGTGAGATGCGTCGAATGTGAGTAAAGGCAAATTGCAAAGCGTAGGTAAAGTAGGTTGCAGGGAATTGCTATCATATTCTTGAATCCACTAAATTAAACCATAAAGTGACTAAACTTGGGACCAAATAAAATACGAAATACGGATCTGATCTTGGATTTTGAAACCTCGAGGAATAAAACTACCTGTTTAAAATTTCAAGGATTAAAGCTAAAATAACTCTAAATTATAAGGACTAAAGATTATATTAATCTTAAAAAAATTATTAATCCATAATACAAGTAAGAAGTTTTAATTAGTATTTCCTAATTTTACCTTTTTTTATGCTAATACAATAAACATTGAATATTGAGATAGAAGAGAGAGTTGAGGCAAATTTAAATAAGAGAAAAGTTTTTTTTTTTTAATTTTACACATAAATAGATAAATCTCCTTTGCCTTGTACAAAGAGCACTATTGGGTGATGCACTGCCACATAAAATGCCCTTTATAGCGGTTATTATCAAACATATACAACGTTTGGAACAGTCATATATGCCAGCACTATATATACTTTGTAACACCCCAAATTTTATTCACAAAAAATATATTGTAATTATTTGAATAATTCAATAAAATGGTGAATATTTATGAACTTTGGATCTTATGAATTTTGAAATATTCATATTCATAAGGAAATGGGCAAATGAATTCAAGAATTGAATTAGATTACAAAGGTGATAGCAAAATCATAATTTTTCCAATTTAGCCCAAGATTAATTATTTTTCAATTAATTGGAGTTAATTTCAATTAATAAAGGAAAATGTATAAATTGAATATTCTTAATGGAATAAATTAAGAATTGTGGAATAAGGAAATAGGATGGGAAAATAATTACTTGGCTCATAAACATGCCAAGTGGCATCATCCAATGCCAAACAATTAAATAAGAATTACTAAGATATGAGCACATGTGGAAATTTGATTAAAATATGATTTCTTGGCACATGTAGTTTAATTAATGGAATGAAAGACCAAATGGTGTGCATGAAGGGCCTTTAGGACATTTTTGGACTAACCAAATGGAGGAAAATTGGTTCAATTGCAATTGGAGGCTTATGACACAAGTTTGAAGAGGATAAACTCAAGTACAAGGCTTATGTCATAATTTATTTTCCTATCATTCATTAATTAAGAGGAAAATGGGAGATATTTATGAAGTAAGGCTTCATCTTTCTCTTGCCTTCATTATCAACACTTGCAACAAGAAAGAAGAGAGAGAAAAGCTTAAGGAAAGCTTCATGCTCTAGAGAGAAGGAAGAAGAGAAAGATTAAGGTAAGTGGAGATTTCCTAAGCTTTTTCCTTCTAATCTTCCATAAACTCTTCTCTAATCTCTTACTTTCCATGAAATCTATGGATTAGCAAGCAAATCTTGAGCTCAAGGAGAGAGAGGAGGACTCCTAGAGAGAGAAATTTCAAGAACTCAATAAGGTAACTTCACAAATCCTAAAATTATGCTAGTATATGGTTATTGTTGATGATTATGGTTGGATTTGGTTATTTTGTTGAGTTTGTAAATTTGGAAAGTCCTAATCCTAAGGGGTTATGCTACCCAAATTTCTTTGAATCATGGTTAAAAAGTGTTTAAATGAGTTAATAAAGGATTAGAAGTGGAAAATTGCAAGTTTTGGAAGTTAGAACACAAAACTATATTTTTCCATTTTTCTTGAATATTTCGGCCAGCACTGTTTCAGGGGGGTTAGAGCTGGATTTTCATGAAATAAATGGTTCCATTGGACTCAGTGGGCAAAAATAGGTGGGGTTACAGTTGGGCACTTTTTCAGTAGAGGCCGAAAAAAGCATAATTACGAAAACGCCACTGAAATCCCTAAATAGGGGCTGTCAAGGGCATTTTCGTAATTTGACAGTGAATTTGGTGATTTCGAGCCCGGAAATAGATTCCTTCGGCGAAAATAAGTCAGAATAGCCTTAGTCAAAAATTTGAAAAAACGTGCCATCAGGCCGGGTACGGCGGGGCTGGGCCGGGGTCCCGGGGGCATTTTGGTAAAATTTCACCATAGGCTAATATAACCACAAAAAACACTATAAAAGAGTCTAAAATGATACTTGGATAGGTTATGACCAATTTCTGGTATATTTAATATTTTAGGACCAAGTCGGACGCCGGAAACGACACATTTTTCGAGGCACACTGAAAAAGGGATTAACGAAATTCGAGGTAAGGACTATCTTCTTTCATACACTATGTGAATAATTATATGCATTTGTTACTATATTTCATGATATGATTGCGTGCTAGAGGCACAATACCTAGTTATGGTTCGCTACCGAACAACGGTATATCGAAAAATCCTAGCTGTGATCGATGACTCAGTTGAGGTATATTATCGGAAATCCTAGCTGTAGTTGGTGACTCAGCTGAGGTAAATCTATATGAAACAAATTGAACTTTCATTTTTACTTAATATAGTGCATTGCATATTTAATTTTTCACATTTTATATGCCGATCGTATGTCTCTACGGGGATTCTTTGAAATCTCACCCTTTTTCATAAACAAAAATTTCAGCTGGTGCCAGTGGATTGAAGGGCAAGGACATAGACATCAGAAAGTGAGCGGCACGTGTCACGAGGCAAGGACAAGATAGTGGTTATATTTAGTCTATGTTTTGGATATTCTGACGAAAATTGTAAATATTAAGTTTCCGCTGTATTTTCTGTATTCCGTCGACGAACGATATCAGTATTATAAACGAATATTTTTATTAGTATAGCTGTACTTTTCTATATGCCCATTGAATTCCGTTTTTATTATTCTCAGATTATCGAAATAGAAACGGGTGTTGACATGCTTTGTATAAATAAATAACAGTTCCAAACCGTAATATATTAAGGGCATATATAACAATTCTTTTTTTAATAACTGTAATGTATTGACTTTATTTTTTTAATATATATAGTTGTTTTTATTATTTGTTTTTATTTATTTTTACTATTAATATATAAGACACAATATAATAATTGATAATAACAAGATAATAATATTAAATAAAAAACTTATATTTATAGGATTCAAAATTTAATACATTATAAATAAACATCATACAATGTAAAAGGAATTAATAACTTAAACACTCTCATAATATAATAAAACATTATCTTATAGTGTTTTGAATCCTAAAAGAAAATCAATTAATAAAAAATTTCACAATATTCTCCAATACTTTAATGTAGATTGTCCATAGATCATATATCAGTGCGCTCAAAGAGTTCCCATCACATATCCTTTAATTGCAAAAGAATAATATAAATATAAAAATAAGAATATATATAATAAAAATAAGCAAACATAAAAATTTAAACGAATCTTAGAATATAACTTTGAAAATCAGAATATGGTAAAAATTAGCAAATATAAAAACTTGAGCAAATATCATAACCTGATTCAACAAACCTGATTTCAATATACAGTTTGGGTTGCTAAAATTTAGAAACTTGAAATGCTCAACTATAAAAGATTTAGTATTTTACATCATCGTTTATTTTGTATTCTCTGCTTTCTCTTCTGTTATTTTCTTTCTTTTAATCTTTAAACCAACAGCCATCATCAGATTAGATATTGTAATCCTAACCGGAGACCTTGAGTATCAACTAGCGAGCTCTTGTTATATAAAAAAATAAAATAAAACTAAAAATGTTAGCTTAAAAAAATGAAAGATTACACGGGGAAGAATCACAAGAGGAATGAGCTGTAGATTGAAGACTCATGATAGTGGTAGAAGATAAAACCTATAGCACTAAAACAAAACTTATAGAAAAAAGAGTATGAGACAAAGTTTAAAGAGTTGCGTTAAATAAAATTTTTTAGAATCCCACATTTTTATTAACCGTAGCGTATTGTCAAATTTATTTATTTTTTAAATCTCACTTTCTTTTATTTGATATCTTTCAGAATCCCACCTTTGTTTATATTTTATAATACTTAACAATTCTTGGTGAAGAACCGTAATATATTGTTAAATTACTTAACTGTTCTGAGTGAAGAATTGTAATATACTGTTAAATAATTTTTTTTCTAGATCTGCATTCTTATATTTGATATGTTTCAAATTCCCACTTTTATTTATATTTAAGAATACTTAACGGTTCTTTGTGATGAATCAAAATGTATAGTCAATTTTTTTTCATGATCATGCTTTTTTATGTATGATATCTTTTAGAAAACTACTTTTATTTACATTAAAGAATACTTAACGGTTTTTTGTGAAAAACCATAATGTATTGTCAAATTATAGTTTTCAGGATCCTATTCTCTTGTATATGATATCTTTTAGAATCCTACATTTATTTATATTAAATAATACTTAATGGTTGTTTGAGAAGAACTGAATGATATTATCAATTAATATTTTTATTGTTATTTATTCTTGAAAAATATGGTTCATTGTGAAGAACTATCAAATATTATCAAATAAATTTTTTTTAAAAATCATATCTTCTTATATATGACTGTTATTTCGTAAGAACCATCATTTTTGTTAGTAAATATATGGCGGTTAAAAATTACAACTGTTTGGTTTTAGCCGTTAAGTTTTAGCTTATATATTCTTGTGCGACTTCTATCTTGACATATATAACGTTTATTTGTTGTAACCTTTATTTATTAAACCTTATATATGCGGTAATATGTAGTAGTGATAGCAGAATATCATTATGCTCACTACAAAAAAAAAAGGTATTTTGTAGCGGTGCAATTGTAGCGGTTATATTAAACCGCTACAAATTATAGTATTTGTAGCGGCAAGGTTTTTTGTAGCGGTTTCCTAAATAAAACCGCTACAAATTTGGCGTGAAATTCCCGCCAAAACTTGTAGCGGTGATTTTGTAGCGGTTACAGCAAGAAAACCGCTACAAAATACCAAAGGTCAGAAGTTTGTAGCGGTTATGCCCCTATAACCGCTACAGAATTTCAAAAGTCTCGACATTTGTAGCGGTTCTAGGCAATAACCGCTACAGAATTTCAAACATTGTTATCTTTTGTAGCGGTTATTGTAGAACCGCTACAAATTTAATTATTTGTAGCGGTTAGAGTAACAGTTATTTTAATAACCGCTACTAATATCTGGCCTATTTAAGCCACCGCCTCCCTCATTTCTCCGTTTGCTCATTTTGTTTCCTGAGGTTTCTCTGAGTGATTTCTTCGAGATTTGAGCGTTCAGACGTCTCTATAGGAGTTTTTGCTCAGTATTTGCACTTGAGGTACGTATATAACACGTATTTTATTTATATTTGTATTTTTATTATATTTTTGCATAATTATGTGACTAATTTTTTTGTTTTAATTTTTACAATTGATATGGCTTCAGGACAGGATAAGGGGAAGACCCCTGAGGTCCCTAGACCGATTTTACGGGGTGGAAGCAGCCGGGCAGGGGGCAGAGGGAGGGGGCAGCACGCAGGCACGGCTACCGCGGCATCTCAGCCCATCCCCCCACAGGCACCGCAGACGATCCCACAGGCAACGACCGCACCAGAGGTGGAGAGGCCAGATATTAGCGTTGAGGACTTCCTCAACGAGGAGGAGTTCGAGATCCCGATTGGGTTCAGGGAGATGGAGCAGTTCCTCGATGAGGAGGACGCTCGGGAGCAGAACAACCCAAGAGGGTCGTCTTCGCGGTCCACTGGGTTTGAGGTGCAGGTCGAAGGTAAATTAATTTTTTAATTTAGTAAATTATTTATTTAAATTAGAAATGTTAACTTTGAATTATAATTTATCTAACGTGCGGTCAACTGTGCAGATGAGCAGGGGAACGTGTCGACGAGGAGGCTGGATGTGGCCGGTCTGAACAGCATAGACCGGACCCTGCGAGTTATAGTGCCATGGAATGAGGGCACTGACCAGCCGATCCACAATGGGGGTCACCTGCTCAACCGCTTCCTGAACGACCTGGGAGCGAATTGGATGCGGTTCCCCCTTCACTTCCCGACGTGAAGGCACATTCCGAGGGGGCCGAAGGACCAGGCTTGGGAGGAGGTGGTTCAGGTAATTAAAACTATTTAATTAATATTTTTTGTAATTAATTCTATTTAATTAATTTTTTTAAATTATGATTTTTATAATTATTGATATTTAAATAATTTTTTTTCAGCTGCGGTTTGCCGTCCAGGCCAACCGGAAGAGGTACGCCCTCGTGAAGATGGGCGACGCCTGGAGGAACAGGAGGAACCATCTCTTCCACAGGGTGGATAAGGACGGGACGATGCCTCTGGAGCAGCTGATCAAGAGCGTCCCGGACGGCGTGCCGCCGAACGACTGGGCGCGTTTCGTCCAGTTCAGGAGGAGCCCTCAGGCGCAGGTAATGTATTTATTAGTTTTTAGATATATAATTTTGTAATTGTTAAATATTAAATTATAATTTCAATTTAATTTGTATTTAATTTTAAATTATAATACATTTAATTATTTGTTTTTCCAGGAGCTTTCTCAGAGGAACACCGAGATCCGGGCGCAGCAGACGATCCACCACACAGCAGGATCGAAGACCTTTGCTGTGACCTACAGCGAGCTGGTAACTTTTCAAAATATCACTTAATTTTAGCTGATTATTTCATAATACTAATTATTGTTTTGTAATTGTTTCAGGAGATGAAGGCACAGCAGGAGAACCGTCAGACGGACTATGCGGAGCTGTACGCCATCACACATAGACACCGTGACGGGACTGCAACCTCTCAGCAAGCAGAGGCGGCCATTGTAAGTAATTTTATTATTATATTTTTTATAAAACCAAGTTAATAATGAAAAATGTTAATTAGTAATTGTTTCATAAAATGGCAGGAGCGGATACAGCAATCGCAGGCTGAGCTGCGACAGACCCAGCCTGAGGAGTCACAGGGGTCAGTGGACCCGACGGCTCCTTTGAAGGCGGGTCTGGCTCAGCCTGAGCACCCCGGACGCGTGCGGGGGATGGGGATAGGCGCCAGACCCAGCATGGTCTATGGCAGGAGTGCCGCCTCTGAGGCTGGCAGCTCTAGAGGGGTCAGACGTCGGAGGGACGAGTCTATTGACCAGTTGCGGTCAGATTTAGAGCAGACGCAGCAGCAGATGGCGCAGTAGATGCAGGTGCAGCAGCAGCAGCACCTGCAGATGCATACTGATATGCTATACGCTCAGCAGACGCAGTGGCGTGAGATCGCGAACAACATGCTCGAGGGAGCATGGAGTCGCCTGTTCCCGAACGAGCAGCATCCAGCGGTTCCCCCTGTCCCTCGCTACGTCGTCCCGAGTACTACTCCTCCTACTGATGACGATGGTGCGGTTCACTCTGCGCAGCGACCCGATCTAGCGGCATATAAGGGAGCCCCACCTGAGGGAGCACCAGAGGATCAGCCCTCAGCTCCTTAGTTTAGGACATTTTTTTTGTTTAAACATTTGTAAATATATATATGAGTTTTTATTTCAAAACTTTCTTATTGTGTTTTATATAATTATATTTATATTATTAGATCGCGTTGTTTAATTTATGAATTATTTATATCTAAATTTAAAAAAAAATAAAGTATATATATATTTGTAGCGGTTTTAAACTAATAACTGCTACAAATGTATGTATTTAATTGTAGCGGTTTCCCAAGAGAAACCGCTACAAATATATATGTTTGTAGCGGTTATACACTAATAACCGCTACAAATACTCATCATTTGAATTTTGAAATTTTCTGCCTTTGTGCACATTTGTAGCGGTTATGTTATGTATAACCGCTACAAATTAAAAAATTATTTTTAAATTTAATGTCCAACGGCTTTAATATTAGTAGCGGTTTTATATATATAACCGCTACTAATACGCAACAAGTAAATTTTGAATTTCCCACCAATGTGTAATGGCTTGAACATTAGTAGCGGTTTTATATATATAACCGCTACTAATACTCAACAAGTACATTTTGAATTTCCCAACGGCATGAATATTAGTAGCGGTTTTATATATATAACCGCTACTAATATTTTATAACTGTAGCGGTTGGTGTAGCGGTTTAATAACCGCTACAAAATTATAAACGTTGGAATTTCAGAATATAAGGTTCTAGGCATTTGTCATTATCTTCTCACTCATCTTCTTCTCTATACTTTCTTCTCTCTCACTTGTAGCTATGGATAAATCATGGATAAGGTTGCCGCGTAATTCTCCTGAATATTTGTACGAATTAAACAGTTTCTTAGATTTCGCATTCACTCACGCCAGCTGTAACGGCAAGATCGTCTGTCCGTGTCGGAAATGCAAGTTCAAGAAGTGGCATGAATGAAATGTTGTGAAGGAACATTTTCTTGTGAAGCCTTTCCCTGAGGACTATACGTTCTGGGCAGTTCATGGTGAGAAGGCCGGCATTAGATATGACGATGCTTTTCCTCGAAGTTCTCAAGTAGGCGTTCAAGTAGATGAAGATGATCCTGTGAATGATGCTGTGCGTGATGCGTTTGGATTTCAAGGCGACAACTTCAACGAAGAAGTGCACGACTCTGAGCCGGCTTTTATGGGGAATGAAGCAGCTCGGGATTTTTTCAGCTTGATGGATGAGGCAGATCGTCCTTTATATCAAGGTTGTCGCAAATATTCTAAATTATCTTTCTTGATCAAATTGTATCATATCAAGTGCTTGTGTGGGATCACAGATAAGGGAATGTCGATGTTGCTTGACTTATTATAAGATGCATTCCCCGATGCCGAGATTCCCACAACCTTCTACGAGGCCAAGAAGATTATCAACAGGTTGGGGTTGAATTATCAAAAGATTGATGCGTGCCCAAATGATTGTATGCTGTATTGGGGAGACGATTCCAGCAGGGAGACGTGTAAGAGATGTCACACATTGAGGTACAAGACAATTTGGAAGGGGAAAAAGCAGAAGAAGAAACCTGCAAAGATTCTCAGGTACTTCCCTTTGAAACCTCGTCTACAAAGATTATTTATGTCGTCTAAAACTGCTGAGCACATGAGGTGGCATGCCGTTGATAAAAACGAAGACGGTAAATTAAGACATCCGCCGGATGCAGCTGCTTGGAAAACATTTGACAACGACTTTCCAGATTTTGCGACTGACCCCAGAAATGTTCGGCTTGCGTTGGCGACCGACGGTTTTAATCCTTTCGGGAATCTTAGCACAAGTTACAGTATTTGGCCGGTAGTCTTAGTTCCCTACAACTTACCCCCTGGATGTGTATGAAACAAAGCTCTTTCATTATGTCTATGATCATTCCAGGCAAAAAGGCACTGGGCAATGACATCGATGTGTATCTCCAACCGCTTATTGCGGAATTGCTTGACCTGTGGAATGTCGGCTTGGAGACGTACGACGCTTACAGCAAGACTTTGTTCAACATGTGTGCAGCCTTGATGTGGACGATTAGTGACTTTCCTGGCCTTGGCATATTATTTGGTTGGAATGTGCATACTGGGTCAGCGTGTCCAGCTTGCAATTTTGACTCTGACGCATTGCGCCTTCCTCACAGCCGAAAGTGGTGCTTTATGGGGCATCGGAGGTTTCTCGATGGAACGCATAAGTTCAGATTGCAACGGAATCGCTTCAATGGGAAACCAGAGAAAAAAGGACCACCTCAGACTTTGTCCGGTACAGATATCTTACAGCAGCTTGAGCATGTTGACTTCGAGTTTGGAAAAAGCGACGATTCAGCACAAACTCGCCAAAAGACGCGCAGGACTTCAGCGCCTCAGCAGTGGAAGAAGATAAGTATTTTCTTCACGCTTTCATATTGGAGATCTAATTTACTTCGCCACAGTCTTGATGTAATGCACATTGAAAAGAATGTTTGCGACAATGTGCTGTATACGCTGCTTAACGAACCTGGCAAGACAAAAGATCACCTTCAAGCGAGGAAAGATTTACGCGACATGGGAGTTCGTGAAGACGCTTGGCCAGATGAGCATGACAGATTTACACCGGCAAAGTTTACCCTCACAAAACCGAACAAGGAAGTGTTCCTCGCGACGTTGAAGAAATTAAAAGTTCCTGATGGGTATTCAAGCAACATTTCTCGATGTGTCGACTTGCAGGCTCGAAAGGTTGCTGGCCTGAAGAGTCACGACTCACATGTTCTTATGCAGCAGTTACTCCCTCTGGCTATAAAGAATACACTTCCTCCCGATGTTTCCATCGTTTTGGTGGAACTTTGTTCTTTTTTTCTCAAGTTGTGTTCTAAGGTTTTGATCGTTGAGGAGCTCGATCAGCTACAGTCGAAAATCATTCTTACGCTTTGTCATTTGGAGATGATCTTTCCTTCGTCCTTTTTTACTGTGATGGTTCACCTCACAGTCCACCTCGTTCATGAAACAAAGCTCACTGGACCAGTACAATATCGTTGGATGTATCCGATTGAGAGGTACTCATTTTAAATATGTGCTTTAATTTATTGTCCGTATTTAATGTTTGCTAGTCGTCCTTTTCATCATTTTATATCAATTTTCTCTTCTGTACTTCGTAGGTTCCTTGGGAAATTAAAATCTTACGTGAGGAATAAGGCGTGGCCAGAAGGTTCTATAGCTGAAGGCTATATAGGGGATGATGTGCTATATTTTTGCTCAAGGTATTTTGATGATCTTGAGACGGCTTCAACCACCCGCCTCGTGTTGACGATTGTCCGGAACCTGCGCCGACATTAGGAGAATTTATCCCTCGTGTTGGTAAACCAGTTGGAGCAACTGAGAACTTCAAACTAACGGCAACTGAGAAGTTCCAAGCACATAGACATGTCTTGATTAATTGCACTCAAGTTGAACCTTTCATACGGTAAGAATTGTACACTCACATGTTATTCGATCTATATCTTTCGTAACATTTCTCACTTTCATTTCACTAACGCCTTTCCATTATTAATTGCAGGGAATTCAGAAGTCATGTGAAGCGTCAACTCAGGATCCGTACACAGACATCCTTGGAAGTTGATAGGAGGGTCCACAGAGAATTCCCGAGCTGGTTTGCACGCAGAATACTAAATGACCACAACCCACACTCACCAGATTTCAGAGCTCTCGCAATCGGCCCTCTTGATCATGCAAAACGATTTACAGCATACAATGTCAATGGTTTTAAGTTTTGCACGGTTTCACGGGATCAAGGATTGCAAACACAGAATTCGGGTGTTTATGGCACATTTGGGATAAGGAGTTATGCGAGCAGCAGTGATGCCAACATGCAGTTCGGAGGCGTCCCTTACTATGGCAAGCTTCTTGATGTGATCGAGCTTAATTATCAAGGCCGTTTCACCGTGACGCTGTTCAAGTGTTTGTGGGCAAATACCACTACTACTCGGGGATTGACAACTGACGACCTAGGGATCACATCAGTCAATTTCTTACGGCCGATTCATACTGGTATTTCTCAAGATGATGAGCCGTATATTCTAGCTTCAGAGGCACATCAGGTTTATTATGTCGAGGACGAGAGGCATAGGGATTGGCACATGGTCGTTCATTTAAAGCCAAGAGACCTTTACGACATGGGTGAAGGCGATAACATCGTCTACGAGAGTGAGTCATTTCAGCCAGCTGATTTTGAAAACTACTTCCCTGAAGGCGATGACAATTTACCTCTACTGCGGTGAGTTTTTTTAAGTCCACGTCATTTGAATTAAATTTTTTAAATTTAATAATACATCAATAACAATAATTTTTCTACAAAATTTCTATAGGGATGGCGACGATGAGTGATCAAATTCAAGTGTAAAAAATTTGTCTTTACAAAAAATGCAAAAAATTTGTTAAAATAAAATTTTTAAAAAAATTTTAAAAAAAAATTAAAATAATATTTGTAGCGGTTATTGAACCGCTACAAAATATAAATAACCGCTACTAATTAATAACCGCTACATTAACTGCTACAAATAGCACTATGAATATTAAACCGCTACAAAAATATAAATAACCGCTACTAATTAATAACCGCTACATTAACCGCTACATTAACCGCTACAAATAGTACGTGGATCCCTATAAATACCCTTACCACAACTCATTTCAAACACTCCCCAATTTCTTTTCACCTTACCTTTCTTTCATTTCCTCTCATTTACAACTTCTTTCGTATGAGTAGAGGAGCTGAATAATACGATCAAATATGGTAACAAGATTTTCAATTTTTTTTAAAATACTTCTTTCCTTTCTATAAAATTTATTCTAATCATTTTTTTTTCTAGATATATCATAACTCTATCTCATTTTCATCTATTTTTCATACACAATTACATTATATTAGAAAACATAATAATTCCTTATTACCTAGCTATCCTTAATAATATTATTAATATAAATTTTATACTAATCCTATTCAATTACATTTTTTATTTTTATTTATTAATAAGTTAAACTATTGAATAATAAATTAATTGAAATAGATAAAATAATAACAAAATAAAATATTTAATATAATATTGACAAAACAGAAAAAAATCATTGTATATTTTTAAAAAAAAAATTTAAATATTTGTAGCGGTTATTAAACCGCTACTAAATAACGCGCCTTTTTATGACTCAATTTAAATTTTTTGGCGCCAATTTTGAATTTCATGAAATTAGTAGCGGTTTTAAAAACCGCTACTAATTTCATGAAATTCAAAATTAGTAGCGGTTCGTTAACCGCTACAAAATAAAAAAAATGTCATTTTTTTTCCAACAAATTTTCAATTTTTTATATTTGTAGTGGTTTATTAACCGCTACAAAATAAAAAATTATTTTTTTAGCTCTCAATATAATTTTTTATATTTGTAGCGGTTATATAACCGCTACTAATATCTCTGGGTGTTGTAGCGGTTAAGCTTAACCGCTACAAAGTATGTAGCGGTTATTTTTGATTGAGTAGCGGTTTTATAAAACCACTACAAAACTGCTTGCAACGTACGATTTAGTAGCGGTTTTAGTAACCGCTACTAACCTAGTTTGTAGCGGTTAGAACCGCTACTAATACCCATTTTTAACCGCTACTAAATCAAGTTTTTTTTTGTAGTGCAGCCCCTCTTGGTTGAAACACAAAGGAACAAATATGGGGTGTGAAGAGATTGCAGGGAAATATTTGTTGATAGCACTTTTAATAAAAATATGTTCTCCTTATGAATAACTACAATTATTTTAATCCCTTCAATAAATATTATTTTCCTTGATTATATCCTTCACTCCCATGTGTTACATGAGGTAATCTTCCAATTATTCAAATGCAAATGACATTACTACATAGGTACAAGGTTTATTGTAAAATGAATGGCAAGAAAAAATAAATAAATAAAGTTTATTGTAAGGTGTTTGTTTTTAGAGGAAAAGACAAATAAATGTTATTTTAACTTACAAAATCCTAAAAAATCTGTTAAAAAACCAAAAGGACAAATAGATGTTGGAGGGAGGGTTTTTGGAGTTTTGTAAGTTCAAATTATATTTATTTATTTATTTTTCTTATTTTTAGTAATGACTGTTTCGTTATATTTTTTGCCCTTATGTATCCTCGTAAAGTTTCACTTCTCCCACACCCCTAAAAATTCTTTTGTTTCTTCTAGCTTAACTCATGCATCATTTCGTGTATGCTTTCCAAAACTTTTTTGCTATACACACACACACACACACATCAATTCAATGGCATTAAACATGATTTCTAAAACATTTATGTTGCATATTTCCTATCAATCCACTAATTACCATTAGCAGTGGGATGATCATCATTAATAGCAAACATTAATAACATGTAATTAGGACATCAAAAGTATTTGTTAACTAATAGGCCCAAACCAACCCATTTTTAACTCAACTGAATATTACAAGGTTTAAGTTGATTAAAAAAGTTTTAAAATAAATAAGCATTAGTATTTTGATTTTATGATGAAGTGAAGCATAGATTAGAATTTTAAAAAAATTTAGTTACAAATAAGTTATTTAAACCATAGAAAAGAATTCTTTAAACTTGGGAGTACTTGTTTCATTGAAAAGTTTACTTTTAAACTAGTGACAAGTTCCATCTCACAAGCACACAGCATTGAACCCTAGAAGTTGCAACGAATAAGGAGTAATTTGGACTACACTCAATTGATACAACGTATTCCATATTTCCATCTCAAAATTGCTGCTTAAGTTCTCTCTCTCTACCCTATCCATGTTCCTAAACTTTTCTTGCATAAAAGGGATACTTACTATACATGAAAGGGATTTATTGATGATTGCCGCATATAAATAAAAAAATAAATGAATATTTATTACTAACATGTAATTAGTGACATTGAAAGCATTTTGATAATACAAGTTTTATTTTCGATGGACGATAATACAATTTCTAAAACGTCTGAATTGCATCACTACTACAAAATAGGAATTTAGTGGCGTCTCTCTTATGACACTTCTTTAAAGAAGCGTTATAGATAATTGTTTTTTGTAAAAAAAAGAAAAAAGTTAAGAAGCTACATTACATTGCTTTCTATTATAAGTGTCATAGCTAGGATTAAGTTCGTGCGTCACTTTCCTAAACAAACGCCACAAAAACATTTATTTGAAAAAGTAATAAAGAAAAATGAAAGTCCCAGCTATGACGTTTTCTTGAAAAACGCCATAGTTGTGTCAATTTTTTAAGGAATTTTTTTTTATTTGTAAAGATAGATTAATTATTTAGGGTATTTTTTTTATTTGAAAAAGCCAAACCAAGCGCGACCCAACCAAAGAGTGAATAAAGATGAGGAAGTGTGTGTACTGACTAAATTCTCTTCCTTCTTGAAATTGTTGGCCAATTTTATTGACTAAAAAGAAAGGAATTATATGGATTAAACTCTCTTGCTCTTTATGTTTTGGCCGAAACAATTGAATAAAGAAGGAGGACATGTTGGCATGGCCATATAGTGGCCATGCTTGCCAAGGCCACTATGGCCATAGTGGCCTTGGCAAAAGTGGCCTAGCTTGTCACTTGCCTGCCTGCCTAGCGCCCTAGCCTTGCATGCCTGCCAACATGGCATGCAAGGCCACATGGAGGTATTATTTTAATCATTAAATTTGTCATATATGTAAATTATTTTTAATAATACTTTTATTAACTATATACTAAACTCCAACATAATTTTAACTTCTACTATATCATGCTACGACACCTTGATTAGATATGACTTCATATCATATGAGCATATATGAAAAATTTATGAATATTATATGAGCATATATTTTAACTTCATATCATATGAGCATAAATGAAAGATTTATTTAATGCTCATTGCGACTATAAAAATTTCTTACAAAAAGGACCAAAAAAAAAGTTTTCTAGAGGACATCTTACAAAATAAATGCTATGGAGTATTAATTTATACTTCTCTGGTTCTTATATATAAGATCTTTATTTTTTAAAGAGCTTGTCTTTCTTTATGAGATTCTTTTTGAGTCTGTCTTAATTATAAATACATTTTTATCCATTTTGTCTTTCAAATATTAATATTTTATTTTCTCTTATTAACTTTCATTCTCTCACATCATTTATTTACAATTCATTCTTTTTCATTGTTTTCTCATTGTCATTGTAACACCCAAATTTTATTTACCAAAAATATATTGTAATTATTTGAGAAATTCAATAAAATGGTGAATATTCATGAATTTGGATCTTGTGAATTTTGAAATATTCATATTCATAAGAAATGGGCAAATTAATTCAAAAATTGAATTAAATTACAAAGGGAATAGCAAAATCAAAATTTTGTCAATTTAACCCAAGATTA
This sequence comes from Inga oerstediana, assembly GCA_963210345.1. Lineage (NCBI taxonomy): Eukaryota > Viridiplantae > Streptophyta > Magnoliopsida > Fabales > Fabaceae > Inga > Inga oerstediana. The sequence goes on along the minus strand of OY723401.1, from coordinate 59,772,100 downwards.
ATTATTTTCCAATTAATTGGAGTTAATTTCAATTAATCAAGGAAAATAAAGGAAAATGCATAATGAGATTATTCTTAGTGGAATAAATCAAGAATTGGGAAATTAAGGGGGATTATACATAATTCAATTATATGAATTATGGGACTAATGAAATGTAAAAATTTCCTCCTCTTCTTCTCTTCTAATTTCGTCCATGCATGAAAGAAAAAGGGGAAAATATTAAATATATGATCACATACCACAAGAAGAAGGAAACGATGACTATGGTTGAGTGAGTTAGTAGATTAAATGTTGAGTGTAAGAATGGGAGGAGAAGCTTGAGTGAAGGAGTGAAACACTTGAGTGCTTGGAAGAGGAAAGACATGATTGCATGGAAGAGTATGGACATAGAGAAAGAAGCATGGGCTAGTGGGAGAAAAGAAAAGGAGAGGGACGGAAATTTGAAGAGCAAGAAACAGAAAGACCAATGATTCAATTAGTGCAAGTCAATGAAGAAATTATGAGGAAGAAGGGAATTGTGACAAGTGTCAAATTAGTAGCCATTGATTAAATCAAAGGCTAAAAGGCAACAAGAGACAAAATAATAAAACACTTACTCCCTCCTCTTCCAAGCATCATTTCGGCCAACCACAAGCAAAAAGAGACAGAGTGAGTTTGTGAGTTCTTGGGAGAGTTAGAGAGCAAGAGGAAGCAAGAAACTAATGTAAATATGGTTTCTTTGATTATTCTTATGGCATTTCTTTAAAATCCTTCTCTAAACTCTTGTTTCTCATGAATCTATGGTGGTGAAGACACACTTTGAGATCAAAAAGAGAGGGAGGAGAGCCTAGAGTAAGAGGAACCAAAAAGCCAAAGAGGGTAACTTTATGAACTTGCCTTCTTGAGTTGTTGTTGGTAATTGTTGTTTGGTTTTTATGATTTTTGGGTTGAGTTGTAATATTAGAAAAGCCATAATCTTAAGGGGTTATACTGCCCAAAATCCTTTAAATCATGGTTAAAAAATGTTTAAGTGAGTTAATCAAGGATTAAAAGTGGAAAAAGTACAAGTTTTGGGAGTTAAAACATAAAACCTCATTTTTCCCTAATATTTTTTGCCAGCACCAGAACTGGTAGTAGGAGTTGGAATTTCATGAAATAAATGGTTCCATTGGATTCAGTGGGCAAAAATAGGTGGGGTTACAGTTACGTACTTTTTCGGTAGAGGCCAAAAAAGCATAATTACGAAAACGCCACTGAAATCCTTAAATAGGGGCTGTCAAGGGTACTTTCGTAATTTGACAGTGAATTTGGTAATTTCGAATCCAGAAATGGATTCCTTAGGTGAAAATAAGTCAAAATATCCTTAGTCAAAATTTTGGGAAAATGTGTCATCGAGCCAAGTACGACGGAGCTGGGCAGGGGTCCCATAGGCATTTTAGTAGATTTTCACCATAGATTAATATAATAACAAGAAACACTATAGAAGAGTCTAAAATGATACTTGGATAGGTTATGACATATTTCTTGTACATTTAATATTTTAGGATCGAGTCGAGAGCCGGAACGACACGCTTTACGAGACACCGTTAAACAGAGGATTATAAAGCGTTGAGGTAGGGACATTATCTTTTATACATTATGCTATAGTTATATGATTGTGTGGATGCCAATGTTTGTAAATGCAATTTATTAATCAACATGATTTGCCCAGAGAGGGGCCAGAAGTGTAAGAGGCACTTACACTAGAGTTGGTGAAAGCCTAACCGGTGCAAAATAGTGGGGTTGGGCCCTACTCATGTATACATGCAGATGATATGTTTATAATATTCATTAATTGGTGCATACATGACATATATCATATTTACTTTTCGCATTCTTTATGAACGATAGAATGTTTCTACGGGGATTCTTCGGAATCTCACCCTATTTTTAAACAAATACCTCAGCGGGTACTAGTGGGGCAAAGGGCAAAGACGTTGACCTCGGAAAGTGAGTGGCACGTGTCTCGAGGCGAGGTCAAGAACGTGGTTATAATTTAGCCTATATTTTGTCATTTTGAGGAAATTGTAAATATTAAGTTTCCGCTGTATTTTCTGTTTCCGTCGACGAACGATATCGAAATTGTAAACGAATATTTTTATCAGTATAATTGTACTTTTCTGTATGACCATTGAATTCAATCTTTATTACTCTTCGATTTTCGAGATGGAAACAGGTGTTGACAATCACTCTCTCTCAGTCATTTATAAATAGGGACATTTTTAAGAAATAAATTATATTTCCTACATATTTATTACATAAAACTAATTTTAACTGGTCTTTTAGAATCACGTGATTGGGTTGAGATGATCTTATATACAAGGACGAAGGAAGTAATTTCACCCTTATTTATTGCTGATAGAGATTGGGGATCAATAAAAGGTGGGAGAGATGAGAAAAATTTAAATGAGTAAAATTGGAAGAAGAAAAAAAGATCTATTCAAAATTTAAATGAGTAAAATTTAATGGGTCATGGGCAGTTGGATATATCATGAATGCAGGCTGTAACTACGGAAATACAGTACAATTATAGCATCCAAAAGTTGAAAATAAACAGATGAGAGATCATGAATGGCTTCCTTCACCTGACATTCTTGCTCCTTATGATCCCTTCATCTACAAGTTCCCCTCAACTTCCAGCATGCGACGACTGAATACCCACACAGCTCGTGAGCGAAAATGTTCGCTCGGGTGCAAAATTTGAGGAACACGGAGTGAAAAATGGTAAAACTTACCTCACTCCTGTAAATTTTTTTTTTCCGGGACTCCTGTGATTCTGCAAGGATGAACCAAAACGCCTCACATGACCCACATGTACGGTTCCGGTGAAAAGGATAAGCATAATTGTGTTTTTATGTATAAAACTTAATTCATTTTGATTCAAGGTGGTCCCATCAAATTTCAGTATTTTTTTCGGTAGACCGAAATAAAATCACTTCCATGCTGGATCACTGAAATTTTCCCAAAAATATTGCCTTTAAGCTCTCATGTACGGGAAAATTAAGGCATATACGGCCGGTACAGATGTAGTGTTCTCTTGTATAAAATATTGAGATTTGTTTTGATAAATTATTCTTTCATAATATAGGACATTGGGGAGTTACTAATTGCTCATTTCAGTCAAATTATAAGGCGCTTTTAATTAACTAATTCACGGGGATAAATAAAAATAACTAAAAACATTAAATTTATTATAAATTTGAAGTTATAAGGTTTAAGTTATTTCTATGAGTAAGTTATTTTTAATAATATCCTTATAAACAACACTAGACTTTAACATCATTTTAATTTTAACTTTCTCACACTACCCTTATTAAATATGAATCTAAATAAAAAAAAAATCTAATGTTCATTGCAACTATCAAAACTTCTTATAAAAAAGAAGAAATTCTTACATGAATGGGGATTACCACGTCATATATGCACTTTCCAATAAAATCACACTAAACATGTTTTATAGAAGATATCTTATAAAATAAACTGGAAGAAGTATTATTTTATAATTTCACCCTAATAAACACTGGATATTACTTTAATTGAGAGAGTAATCAACGGGGTCGTGTGTAGTTAAAAGGGTTAGTCCCTCACATGTGGCGAACCAAAATTTAAATACTTATTAAGAGAGGTGCCCGTATTTCGTACCTCGAACAGAATTACCTCCTATAACAAAAGGATACTTATCCTTACAAGAAAAATATGTGAGAGATACAATTATCGCATGGAAACTTGAATATAAACAGATCAGAGATCACGCATTGCTTCCTTCACCCGATATTTTTGCTCCTTATGGTCCCTTCAGCTTCTAGCATAACAGAAAAATCGATCTGAAGCTAGACACAGACGCAGACGCAGAGGCAAAAGGCAAACTTGAGCCTTCATTACTCCTTTGGCTAATGGAACCGCAGAGTCAAATCGACAGTAGTGAGTGTTCTGTCACATTGTGTTCTTGAAAATTTTTCCTTCCATTGAGAGTGTTTTGTTTGTTTCATTTCAAATGGTTTTCTTAGGGTATCGCGTTAATGATTGATGCACAACTTAGGAACGTCATTAATTATATCTCATCATGATATCTGAAACTCAACAACCATATGCATCTAGAATAGAAGATTTTTAAGGAATCCAAATCTCTTTCCATCATGACGGTTATATTTTAACCTGTTCTAAGTATGTGGGTTTAAAGGAGAAGATGAACCCGAACTGAGAGCGGATAGATCAGAACCAGCGCTTGAAACGATACGCTTTGGAACTGACAATGACAGTGGCCCAGGTAACAATTTCCTCGCTATAACTAGAATAAGTATTTATTGCGTTTTTTTTCAACTTTACCCATAAACAATATTTATTGTCTTTCTCTCACTTCCTCTCTACAGATAAAGGCATAGTTAGAAAACAAATATATATTTATTGTTCTTAAGTAATTTTAACTATTTTCTTGATAAGTGTAAATCAATTATTTGAAGCTTATATTTAGAGACAAAGAGAGTATAACATAACAAGTTACTCCCTCTGATCCTATTTATAAACAACTTAGCCCTTGATTGTGCAAAACGAACTGGTAGTTAAAAGAAATGAGTGTGTCGAAAATACCATATTTTTTTTCATATATATGCCTCTATTTATGAAAATAGTATAGGAGAGAGAATAAATAAAAAGTATGAGAGATAATGAGTATAAGATATGAGAGAGAATTAGTATTTAATAAAGGTAAAATAGGAAAGAGAAGCTTACATTTTCAGACAAAAAGTGAAAGTTGCTTATAAAATAGACCAACCCTATAGGAGAGAAAGTTACTTATAAATAGGTCCGGAGGGAGTATTAACAATGCTTTCCATTGCATAACATTGAACTTAAATCAAGGTGCTTATATTTATTAGGTTAAATTCCCTTTAACCGTTAAGTGTTCTGTCGTGTTGTATTCTTGAAACTTTTTTTCCCTCATTATCTCATTATGATATCTGAAACTCAACAATAGAAGATTTTAAGGAATTCAAATCTCTTTCCATTATGACGTTTATTTTAACCTGTTTAAATTTTTGGGGTTTAAATAGAAAATGAAGACGTTGAACTAGAAAATGAAGCTAGATGGCTTCTACCCGAACTGAAATTGGATAGATCATCAGAAACAGTGCTTGAAATGAGCTATACAAATGGTAAAGGTAACAATTTTTCTTGTTCTAACATAACAGGTCATTAACAATGCTTTCCATTGCTTAGACATTGAACTTAAGTCAAGTTGCTTATATTTATTAGATTAAATTCTCCAATTATACTACTTAATATTTTGCTATGTTTAAATATGTATGTACACTTTTAAATTTACACATGAATACTTGTATAATTTATTAATAGACTCTTTTAAAATAATTTAGTTTATAAATTTTCAGATGGACACTTGTTACTTTTCTATATGCATGTACATGTGCATTTGTAAATTTACCTATTGTTAGATGGCCTTTTTCTTTTTATATGTGTGTCTATGTATGATTGAGATTTAAACATTAATTCAAGCAAACATTGCAGGTATCGGATGGCGTGTCTTCTTCTCACCAAGTGATACATCATTTGTATGTGTGCCTATGCAACAAGCAGTGCCTATTCCACAATCAGTGCCTATTCCAGATGTATGTCTCCCTTGCTCAGCTAGTCCTCTTTATAATATGGACGGCGACATGGTACAATATAAATCAGAATTAAATGAAGGTGTATCGGCTTCAAAACCTAGGTTAACGAAGATAGCACCACCTCGGCCGCCTGAGGAAGTTTTCTCACGGCCACGTGCGAAACCTCAACCACCTCCGCCACGTGCACCACCTCCGCCTTATCGAAAGCAGGTGACTGTATGTGTTCCTCCTGTTGACCTGAAAATGCGACAATATTATGAATCAAAATCAATTGAAGGTGTATCAGCTTCAAGACCTATGTTGTTAACGAAGCAGGCACATGGACCCGACAAATATTACAATTTGCTCGAGGACGCATACCGTTCTGTGAAAACCAATGTTGCCTTTGATAATGCCATTTTTAAGCAACGTACACTATCTGGCAATACAGTCTTACACTTGGCAGCTAGCTATGCAAATCATGAAATGGTAGAGAACGTAGCTCAACATGCTCCCAAACTTTTTGTCGTTGTTAACGACAACTATGATACTGCCCTACATGTTGCTGCAAAAACAGGACACGGCGGCGCTACTATTCAGTTACTCTTGAATAAGTTTTTGCTTCTTGTAAGAAGTAAAACAAATGGTCGTGGTCATCAGTCCATTCTGGAACTGATGCTCATGGTATCACTCACTTTGTTCCGAAATAAACAAGGGAACACCTTCCTTCATGAGGCCTTTAGGACCAGTAGCCACAATGGCGCTGTGATTTTTGAAGCTTTTGCAGCTCCTTTCATTGTTGGCGGTTCAAATAATTTCGACGAGGCTCGCTATAAGAAGGTTGTTTATGATTTAGCAACATTTGAAGTCAACGTGGAAGGGAAATCATTATTGTACTTGACGGTTGAGGCAAACTGTGAGCAAGATGTTAATCAACTGATGAATTCCTGCAGCAAAGGTTACTTGGAGCCTAAAGGAAAATCACCCCTTCTTCCAGCCCTCATCAACAAAAATTTAGGTAACTCTTACACCTGAGAGAATAGCACAAAAGAGAAGAGGGGAGGAGGAAAAAACTGAGTGAAATTTGTGCTATATCTATTCATTAAGCAAGAGAATTTGTATAGAATAATAATGAGATATTCTAATAAATACTAAATCAATCTAAATGTGCTAGGTTAACCTAATAAAAATATAGGATAATGCAATCAATTGAAAATCATAAATCAATTATAATCAGATCAAATTTAATCACAGTAACGCCATTTATAATTATCAAGAAACAAAGAGGCATTGCTATTTCCTACTTAGTCAAGGAAATGAGGCAAGACTTGTATATAAACACAATGTTATCTCTCTATCTCTCTCACAATACACACGCACATATTCGTTTACACAATGTATTTTCTTAATTTGAACATAAACAAAATTACGATTCATATGGTCTTGTTTATAATAGGTATGCTTAAAACCATATTGAGCAAGGATGGAGATTGGATACACTTGAGAAATGAACAAGGATGGCTTCCACTTCATCATGCAGTGCTTTTAGGGTACCTTCAAGGTGTTCAATATTTAGTAAATGAATGTCCTTCCTGCACCATGGAAAGGGACGACAATGGCTCCTTACCGATTCATTTGGCATGTATTAAAGGTCATGTCGAAATAGTTCAAGAGTTGCTAAAACGGTGCCTAGATCCCGCAGATATGGTAAACGACCATGGCCTGAATTTCCTCCACATTGCATGCATAAATAGAAATTATGAACTAGTTAGGTACTTACTCGAAGATCCTAAGCTTGGGATAATGATAAATCAAAAGGACATATATGGGAATACTCCCTTGCATTTAGCTACCATTTCCTGGCATCCCAAAATTGTGCATGCCTTGACTTTGGACAAAAGAGTCGATCTTTCTGTACTTAACCATGAAAGCCTAACAGCTCTTGATATAGCAGAAGTAAGTCAAGGAAGAAGTGTTTCTCTTTCACAGGCAAGTATCCATGCATAATTTGAAAGATTCAACTTCAATATTTTGCTTTTGGGGTCAGAATTATGATAATTCTTGAAGTCTTCATATTTATTTTTGCAGCGACTTACCTGGTATGCATTGGTGTCTGCGGGAACACCTCGAAGCTCTGTGAGATTTCATGCAAAAGAAGTCAAAACTGGCAGCACTCATACCACTGAACAATATAAAGATAGAATTGACACTTTGATACTGGTTTCCACCCTTATAATAACAACATCATTTGCCGTGGGGTTTACCATTCCAGGTGATGTAGAACGAGGCATTCCTACCTTGCTACATCGCCCTATGTTCCATTTATTCATTCTCTCCCTCACAAGTTCTGCGTTTGGTGCTATAAGTTCCACCATCATACTCATGTGGGCTCGATTAGGGGATCTCAATCTAGTTGGTTTTGCTCTTAAATGTGGAATACCTCTTCTAGGTCTGTCGTTGACCTCGCTCTCACTAGCATTTTTGGCAGGAATTTACCTTATAGTTAGCAAACTCAGCTGGTTGGCCACTACCTTTTTGGTGATTGGTGTGGTTTTGATCCTCATGGTTGGGTTCTTGTACTTGCTCCTTTTGTTGCCTTATGCATCATCCTTACCATTCGTTCGATATATTTCCTATTATCCCTTTCTTTTCTTTGCATACATAGCTGAAGAGAAAATGGATGCCAACAAAATGGATCCTAAATCTATCATTACCGTGCTTTAACTTAATTATGTGTGCGTCTACGAGTGCGATGAAGAATCATATCACTTGTTTCTGTCTATCTCTGCTTTTTATCTGTATGCTGCCTAAATGAAGGACGTATTATTGTTAGCTACTCATGTATCTTTTGAGCTACCTTTGGATATTCTGAAATTTGTATGATACTTTTATTTAAGAAAACATGTTAGTTTGTTTAAATTTATCCATTGTATTCAATTCCAAGAATTTTAATTTGAGATATTTGCGAAAAATTATCATTTAATATATAGAGGGGACATGCATTTTGGACCCTAGTACTTCTTTTAAAAAAATAATTAAGGTGTAAAACGCAAGTCTCAAATGTTCCTAATTAAATCAGCAGGCTGAGGATAATGCAATGATGGTGTACACATGTGATAACTTTCACTGAAGAGATTAACAGGGAAACCTAGTAAACTATACCCCGGGTCTTGTCCATGAAATAATTAATTAAACTGGTGGGTGGTTAATGAGTCATTCACTCCAAGAAAAAAAAAACTAATTAAGAGTCAAACATTCAAAGGCCTCCTTTTACAACATCCAGGAAAACTGGGATAAATCATGATATATATAGGCCATCAGACATCAACAACACCTCAACTACAAAGGTCAGGAAACAGAGAAACCATGTGTTAGGAACCTCTCCCAGACACAACTAAATACTATAACTAGAAATAAAGCTTGAAACTGATAATAATATTGCTGCCAAAACTAATCAGATTATAAGGAATAAGTTGACTTAATACAACACTAACACTGAGTTACATGAACAACAATTAAAGTAACGATTACAAATACAGAAACTAAACATATATGAACCAAAGCTACAAAACAAAACACACATAAAGATACAACTCTAACTGCAGGACTTTAGCACAAACACAACAAGTTGCCAATCTTTTGAGAGGAATGGCACTTTCCACCCAAAGGGCCAAGACCAATTTCAAATTCTTGTCTGCCTCACTCTCTGGATCCGTATGTATATTTAAAGACCACAAAAAGTGACTCTCCCACCTCCCTCCTCATAGACTTTGACTGCGGGAGTCATATGGCCAACCTACTCCTCTATTTCTTTCTCCAATATAGAGAGTCAAACTTCTGACCCACAAAAAGAGCCTTTCCTTTATCATGTATTTTCCTACGTTTTCAAAAGTAGTCCTAACACCATGGGACTTTCAATACCATCAAATATAGGGGAGATATAAACAAGATTGGAAGGCCTCCTTTTACCCAAATATAAACTAAAACCCCGGTGGCTTTTGCTTATCTGACGACTCAAATGCTCATCTTAACATAAAAGAAACTTCCAAAAGTTGTACGAGTAGAAACTAAGAAATTCAGAACAAAAACAAACTTCCACCTTGTGATCCTCCTCATCATCCTAATTCAATTCAGTCCAACCAGGAAATTCAGAACAGAAACTTCAAAATAATTAAATGGAAGGGGGAAGAAGAATAATAAGAAGAAACGCAGCTTAGAGACAGAAAGGGATGAAAAAGAAGGGTGAAGATATAGACGAAGAGTTGTAATGTAGATACCTCGACAAAGTTATGGTGATTCTCTCTTAGTGCCTAATGGAACGATGGGTAGCGACGGAGCTCTCTATCTGCGTCGCCAATGCGGTTGAAACTTAACGACAAACTGAGAGCGTTTTTGGGAAGACTTCAAGGATTACGGAAGTGAATGATGTGTCTCTTTGTGAATGCTCGGATGGATAGGATTTGAAGATTCCCAGTGTAACCCCCTTCACGATTAAGGCCAAGATTAAGTTCTTAAACATGTAATTAATGTAGAATTAGAGACCATTTTTCAAATTGGGACTTATTAAGGTAATCTTTTGCCCAAAATCGGATTTGCAAAAACTTTTTAAAATTTATTCACAATGGTCTCATATTCTTAATACAAAACAAATATGGCCTGTATAGGTGGATTTCATTTACAAATATCAGAGTGCAAAGTAAATTCCTGACTCACTCAGGTTCCATTCATTTAATAAGGGTTTACACAAAGGCATAAAGCCCATAATTCATACCTTTTACTTGGGGATTACACAAAACTACATCACAATTCCCAAAATATACATATACCTCCCACAAATTATCCAATAATATACAATGATAACCAAAAACCAAAAAGGAACTCCTAACACGGAGCTCTACCCGCTCTTCGTCACCCGTTTGCCTTTCAATCCTTTAGCCCTGTCTAAAATGTTTAATTTTGGGAGAGTGAGATTCTAAAGAATCCTCGTAGTGTTAAATCAATCATAAAATGTACAATAGTAAGGCATGAAATCAAATCATTATCCATACAAGCAACTACAACGGCAGTCCAACGGCAATGGTTAGTATGACCCATGTCATCCCTGACGATTGCTCACGTTGTATTGCATCACAGCAATCCACACAATATAATTTACTACAGCTGGGATCCATATAAAGCATTTCATAACGCAAGCCATACAAGCAAGATACACACAGCCCACGGCTAGTTTCACAAACGCCACCCCACGGGTCGGATTCACAAAGATCCATATCAATTACGACGACAGTTCAACGGCCGACCTAGAGATGACCAACGTCAATCCCTATACGACTCACGCTGAAGTGCTCACGCCGTAATGGACCATGGCACATATTTCACAAAATGCAATGATAAGTTATGCATACCAAAACATCAAACACAATATGAAAGAAGAGTCACTACCTTGATCCTTCTGTGCATGTCCTAGCGCCGGTCTCTCCCAAGTAGGGCAAATGTCAAATCCTATATTCACAATTAGGGACGAAGAGTTATACTCTATTCCAAGACTTAATTCACTTCATAATACTTAATTGGTTATCATTATTGCTCTTTTAGAGTCATTAAATACCCCTAACAAAACTCCTAAAGGGTAGGAAAAACTATCCCAAAAATCCCCTTTTGGAAGCACAAAAACTAATTTTTCACTGCTGCACCTCGAGTGAAAATGGTCTCACTCGAGCATTGGTACGGACACTCGAGCACAAAAGCCTTCACTCGAGCATTGGTATGGCACTACAAAAAAAAATGTATTTTGTAGCGGTGGACTTGTAGCGGTTATATTAAACCGCTACAAATTATGACATTTGTAGCGGTTTTTACCTAAACCGCTACAAATTTGTAGCGGCAAGAATATTTGTAGCGGTTTTCTAAAAAAAACCGCTACAAATTTGGCGCGAAATTCCTGCCAAAACTTGTAGCGGTTATTTTGTAGCGGTTAATGCACATAAATCGCTACAAAATACCAAAGGTCACATTTTGTAGCGGTTTTTTCCCAAAAACCGCTACAGAATTTCAAGAGACTCCAAATTTGTAGCGGTTCTGGGCAATAACCGCTACAGAATTTCAAACGTTGTGAAGATTTGTAGCGGTTATTGTAGAACCGCTACAAATTTAATTATTTGTAGCGGTTAGAGTAGCGGTTATTTTGAATAACCGCTACTAATATCTGCCTATTTAAACTCCCCACCTCCTCCATTTCTCATTTTGCTCATTTTGTTTCCTGAGGTTTCTCTGAGTGGTTTATTCGATATTTGAGCGTTCAGACGAGTCTATAGGAGTTTTTGGTCAGTATTCCACAGTTTTTACACTTGAGGTACGTATATAACACGTATTTTTATTTATATTTGTATTTTTATTAAATTTATGTATAATAATGGACTATTTTTTTGTTTTAATTTGTACAGTTGATATGGCTTCAGGACGGGATAAGGGGAAGGCCCCTATACCCCCCAGACCGATTTTACGAGGTGGCAGCAGCCGGGCAGGGGGCAGAGGGAGGGGGCAGCGCACAGCCAGGGCTACCGAGGCATCTCAGCCCATCCCCCCACAGGATCCGCAGACGATCCCACAGGCGACGACCGCAGCTGAGGTGCCTGAGGTGGAGGTGCCAGAGATTAGCGTTGAGGACTTCCTCAACGAGGAGGAGTTCGAGATCCCGATTAGTGGGTTCAGGGAGATGGAGCAGTTCCTCGATGAGGAAGAGGCTCGGGAGCAGAACAACCCACGAGGGTCGTCTTCGCGGTCCACTGGGTTTGAGGTGCAGGTCGAAGGTAAATTATTTAATTTTTTAATTTTTTAACTTTTTAACTTTGAATTATAATTTATCTAACGTGCGGTCAACTGTGCAGATGAGCAGGGGAACGTGACGACGAGGAGGCTGGATGTGGCCGGTCTGAACAGTATGGACCGGTCCCTGCGAGTTGTAGTGCCGTGGAACGAGGGCACTGACCAGCCGATCCACAATGGGGGTCACCTGCTCAACCGCTTCCTGAGCGACCTGGGATCGAATTGGATGCGGTTCCCCCTGCACTTCCCGACGTGGAGGCACATTCCGAAGGGGCCGAAGGACCAGGCTTGGGAGGAGGTGGTTCAGGTAATTAAAACTATTTAATTAATATATTTTGTAATTAATTCTATTTAATTATTTTTTTTAAATTATGATTTTTAGTATTATTGATATTTAAATGTATTTTTTTCAGCTGCGGTTTGCCGTCCGGGCCAACCGGAAGAGGTACGCCCTCGTGAAGATGGACGACGCCTGGAGGAACAGGAGGAACCGTCTGTTCCATAGTGTGGATGGGGACGGGACGATGCCTCTGGAGCAGCTGCAGGAGAACGTCCCGGACGGTGTGCCGCCGAACGACTGGGCGCGTTTCGTCCAGTTCAGGAGGAGCCCTCAGGCGCAGGTAATGTATTTATTATATTTTTGATATATAATTTTCTAATTGTTAAATATTAAATTATAATTTCAATTTAATTTGTATTTAATTTCAAATTTTATAATACATTTAATTATTTGTTTTTCCAGGAGCTTTCTCAGAGGAACGCCGCGATCCGGGCGCAGCAGACAATCCACCACACAGCAGGATCGAAGACCTTTGCTGTGACCTACAGCGAGCTGGTAACTTTTCAAGTGCTTCACTTACTTTTAGCTGATTAGTTCATAGTACTAATTGTTTTGTCATTGTTTCAGGAGACGAGGGCACAGCAGGAGAACCGTCAGACGGACTATGCGGAGCTGTACGCTATCACACACAGACACCGTGACGGGACTGCGACCTCTCAGCAGGCAGAGGCGGCGATTGTAAGTTATTTTATTATTATATTTTTAATTATCAAGTTATTATAAAATCAAGTTATTAATTAGTAATTATTAATTATAAAATGGCAGGAGCGGATGCCGCTGTCGCAGGCTGAGCTGCGACAGACCCAGCCTGAGGAGTCACAGGGGTCAGTGGACCCGACGGCTCCTCTGAAGGCGGGCCTTAGTCAGCCTGAGCACCCCGGACGAGTGCGGGGGATGGGGATAGGCGCCAGACCCAGCATGATCTACGGCAGGAGCGCCGCCTCTGAGGCTGGTAGCTCTAGAGGGGTCAGACGTCGGAGGGACGAGTCGATTGACCAGCTGCGGTCAGATTTGGAGCAGACGCAGCAGCAGATGCAGCAGATGCTGCAGGTGCACGCAGATACGATGTACGCTCAGCAGACGCAGTGGCGTGAGATCGCGAACACTATGCTCGAGGGAGCCTGGCGTCGGCTGTTCCCGGACGAGCAGCATCCAGCGGTCCCCCCTGTCCCTCACTACGTCGTCCCGAGTACTGCTCCTCCTCCTACTGCGCCTCCTCCTGCTGATGACAATGGTGTGGTTCAGTCTGCGCAGCGGCCCGATCCAGCGGCATCTGAGGGAGCCCCACCTGAGGGAGCACCAGAGGATCAGCCCCCAGCTCCTTAGTTTAGGACATTTTCTTTTCTTTTAAACATTTATAAATATTTATGAGATTTTATTTCAGAATTTTCTTATTGTGTTTTATATAATTATATTTATATTATTATATCGCATTGAAATAATTTATAAATGATTTAAATCTAAATTTAAAAAAAAATAAATTATATATATATTTGTAGCGGTTTTAAGTTAAAACCGCTACAAATGTATATATTTGTAGCGGTTATTAGTACATAACCGCTACAAATATATAATAATTTAATAAATTAAATATAAATATAATTTATTTTTTTAAATATATTTTTAAAAAAAATAAATTATATATACATTTATAAATAATTTATAAATGTATATTTGTAGCGGTTTTAAACCCGTAACCGCTACAAATTTACATATATATTTGTAGCGGTTTCTCTTCAGAAACCGCTACAAATATATATGTTTGTAGTGGTTATCACTAGTAACCGCTACAAACTGTCAAATCATTTGAATTTTGAAATTTGCCGCCTTTGTGCACATTTGTAGCGGTTATCTTATGTATAACCGCTACAAATTAGAAAATTATTTTTATATTTAATGTCCAACGGCTTTAATATTAGTAGCGGTTCTACATATATAACCGCTACTAATTCGTTGAACATTAGTAGCGGTTATATATATAAAACCGCTACTAATACTCAACAAGTACATTTTGAATTTCCCACCAATTAACGGCTTGAATATTAGTAGCGGTTTTATATATGTAACCGCTACAAAATTATAAACGTTGGAATTTCTGTAGCGGTTTAATAACCGCTACAAAGTTATAAACGTTGGATTTTTTGAATATAAGGTTCTAGGCATTCTTCATTATCTTCTCACTCATCTTCTTCTCTATTCTTTCTTCTCTCTCACTTATAGCTATGGATAAATCTTGGATAAGGTTGCCGCGCAATTCTCCTGAATATTTGTACGGATTAAACAGTTTCTTAGATTTCGCATTCACTCACGCCAGCTGTAACGGCAAGATCGTCTGTCCGTGTCGGAAATGCAAGTTCAAGAAGTGGCATCCACGAAATGTTGTGAAGGAACATTTGCTTGTGAAGCCTTTCCCTGAGGACTATACGTTCTGGGCAGTTCATGGTGAGAAGGCCGGCATTAGATATGACGAGGCTCTTCCTCGAAGTTCTCAAGTAGGCGTTCAAGTAGATGAAGATGATCCTGTGAATGATGCTGTGCGTGATGCGTTTGGATTTCAAGGCGACAACTTCAACGAAGAAGTGCACGGCTCTGAGCCGGCTTTTATGGGGAATGAAGCAGCTCGGGATTTTTTCAGCTTGATGGATGAGGCAGATCGTCCTTTATATCAAGGTTGTCGCAAATATTCTAAATTATCTTTCTTGATCAAATTGTATCATATCAAGTGCTTGTGTGGGATCACGGATAAGGGGATGTCGATGTTGCTCGACTTATTACAAGATGCATTCCCCGACGCCGAGATTCCCACAACCTTCTACGAGGCCAAGAAGATCATCAACAGGTTGGGGTTGAATTATCAAAAGATTGATGCGTGCCCAAATGATTGTATGCTGTATTGGGGAGACGATTCCAGCAGGGAGACGTGCAAGAGATGTCACACATCGAGGTACAAGACAATTCGGAAGGGGAAAAAGCAGAAGAAGAAACCCGCAAAGATTCTCAGGTATTTCCCTTTGAAACCTCGTCTACAAAGATTATTTATGTCGTCTAAAACTGCTGAGCACATGAGGTGGCATGCCGTTGATAAAAATGAAGACGGTAAATTAAGACATCCGCGGGATGCAGCTGCTTGGAAAACGTTTGACAACGACTTTCCAGATTTTGCGACTGACCCCAGAAATGTCCGGCTTGCGTTGGCGACCGACGGTTTCAATCCTTTCGGGAATCTTAACACAAGTTACAGCATTTGGCCGGTAGTCTTAGTTCCCTACAACTTTCCCCCCTGGATGTGTATGAAACAAAGCTCTTTCATTATGTCTATGATCATTCCAGGCAAAAAGGCATCGGGCAATGACATCGATGTGTATCTCCAACCGCTTTTTGCGGAATTGCTTGACCTGTGGAATGTCGGCTTGGAGACGTACGACGCTCACAGCAAGACTTTGTTCAACATGCGTGTAGCCTTGATGTGGACGATCAGTGACTTTCCTGGCCTTGGCACATTATCTGGTTGGAACGTGCACACTGGGTCGGCGTGTCCGGCTTGCAATTTCGACTCTGACGCACTGCGCCTTCCCCACAGCCGAAAGTGGTGCTTTATGGGGCATCGGAGGTTTCTCGATGGAACGCATAAGTTCAGATTGCAACGGAATCGCTTCAATGGGAAAGCAGAGAACAGAGGACCACCTCAGACTTTGTCTGGTACAGATATCTTACAGCAGCTTGAGCATGTTGACGTCGAGTTTGGAAAAAGCGACGATTCAGCACAAACTCGCCAAAAGACGCGCAGGACTTCGGCGCCTCAGCAGTGGAAGAAGATAAGTATCTTCTTCACGCTTCCGTATTGGAGATCTAATTTACTTCGCCACAGTCTTGATGTAATGCACATTGAAAAGAATGTTTACGACAATGTGCTGTATACGCTGCTTAACGAACCCGGAAAGACAAAAGATCACCTTCAAGCTAGGAAAGATTTACGCGACATGGGAGTTCGTGAAGAAGCTTGGCCAGATGAGCATGACAGATTTACACCGGCAAAGTTTACCCTCACAAAATCGAACAAGGATGTCTTCCTCGCGACGTTGAAGAAAATAAAAGTTCCTGATAGGTATTCAAGCAACATTTCTCGATGTGTCGACTTGCAGGCTCGGAAGGTTGCTGGCCTGAAGAGTCACGACTCACATGTTCTTATGCAGCAGTTACTCCCTCTGGCTATAAAGAATACACTTCCTCCCGATGTTTCCATCGTTTTGGTGGAACTTTGTTCTTTCTTTCGGAAGTTGTGTTCTAAGGTTTTGATCGTTGAGGAGCTCGATCAGCTGCAGTCGAAAATCATTCTTACGCTTTGTCACTTGGAGATGATCTTTCCTCCGTCCTTTTTTACTGTGATGGTTCACCTCACGGTCCACCTCGTTCATGAAACAAAGCTCACTGGACCAGTACAATATCGTTGGATGTATCCGATTGAGAGGTACTCATTTTAAATATGTGCTTTCATTTATTGTCCGTATTTAATGTTTCCTAGTCGTCCTTTTCATCATTTTATATCAATTTTCTCTTATGTACTTCGTAGGTTCCTTGGGAAATTAAAATCTTACGTGAGGAATAAGGCGTGGCCAGAAGGTTCTATAGCTGAAGGCTATATAGGGGATGAGGTGCTTTATTTTTGCTCAAGGTACTTTGATGATCTTGAGACGGCTTTCAACTGCCCCCCTCGTGTTGACGATTGTCCTGAACCTGCGCCGACATCAGGAGAATTTATCCCTCGTGTTGGTAAAGCAGTTGGAGCAACTGAGAACTTCAAACTAACGGCAACTGAGAAGTTCCAAGCACATAGACATGTTTTGATTAATTGTACTCAAGTTGAGCCTTTCATACGGTAAGAATTGTACACTCACATGTATGTTATTCGATCTATATCTTTCGTAACATTTCTCACTTTCATTTCACTAACGCCTTTCCATTATTAATTGCAGGGAATTCAGAAGTCATGTCAAGCGTCAGCTCAGGATCCGTACACAGACATCCTCGGAAGTTGATAGGAGGGTCCACAGAGAATTCCCGGCCTGGTTTGCTCGCAGAATACTAAATGACCACAACCCACACTCACCGGATTTCAGAGCTCTCGCAATCGGCCCTCTTGATCATGCAAAACGGTTTACAGCGTACAATGTCAATGGTTTTAAGTTTTGCACGGTTTCACGGGATCAAGGATTGCAAACACAGAATTCGGGTGTTTATGGCACATTTGGGACAAGGAGTTATGCGAGCAGCAGTGACGCCAACATGCAGTTCGGAGGCGTCCCTTACTATGGCAAGCTTCTTGATGTGGTCGAGCTTAATTATCAAGGCCGTTTCACCGTGACGCTGTTCAAGTGTTTGTGGGCAAATACCACGACTTCTCGGGGACTGACAACTGACGACCTAGGGATCACATCAGTCAATTTCTCACGCCCGATTCATACTGGTATTTCTCAAGATGATGAGCCGTATATTCTAGCTTCAGAGGCACATCAGGTTTATTATGTCGAAGACGAGCGACATAGGGATTGGCACATGGTCGTTCATTTAAAGCCAAGAGACCTTTACGACATGGGTGAAGGCGATAACATCGCCTACGAGAGTGAGCCATTTCAGCCAGCTGATTTTGAAAACTACTTCCCTGAAGGCGATGGCAATTTACCTCTACTGCGGTGAGTTTTTTTAAGTCCACGTCATTTCAATTAAATTTTTTAAATTTTATAATACATCAATAACAATAATTTTTCTACAAAATTTCTGTAGGGATGGCGACGATGAGTGATCAAATTCAATTGTAAAAAATTTGTCTTTAAAAAAAATGCAAAAAATTTGTGTTAAAATAAAATGTAAAAAAAATTAAAATAATATTTGTAGAATTCAAGTGTAAAAAATTTCTCTTTATAAAAAATGCAAAAAATTTGTGTTAAAATAAAATGTAAAAAAAAAATTTAAAAAAAAAATTAATATAATATTTGTAGCGGTTATTAAACCGCTACAAAAAAATAAATAACCGCTACTAAATAATAACCGCTACATTAACCGCTACATTAACCGCTACAAATAATTAAACCGCTACAAAAATATAAATAACCGCTACTAATTATTAACCGCTACATTAACCGCTACAAATAATACGTGAATCCCTATAAATACCCTTATCACAACTCATTTCAAACACTCCCCAATTTCTTTTCACCTTACCCTTCTTTCATTTCCTCTCATTTACAACTTCTTTCGTATGAGTAGAGGAGCTGAATAATACGATCAAATATGGTAACAACATTTTCAATTTCTTTTAGAATACTTCTTTTCTTTCTGTAAAATTTTTTCTAAACATCTTTTTTTCTAGATATATCTTAATTCTATCTCATTTTCATCTATTTTTCATATACAATTACATTATATTATAAAACATAATAATTCCTTATTACCTAACTATCGTTAATAATATTATTAATATAATTTTATACTAATCATATTCAATTACATTTTTTCTTTTTAATTTATTAATAAGTTAAACTATTAAATAATAAACTAATTGAAATAGATAAAATAATAATAAATTAAACTAATTAATATAATATTGAAAAAAAGAAAAATATCAACGGAAGTTTTTAAAAAAAATTTTAAATATTTGTAGCGGTTATTAAACCGCTACTAAATAACGCGCCTTTTTAAAGATAAATTTAAATTTTTTGGCGGCAAATTTAAATTTCATGAAATTAGTAGCGGTTCTATGAACCGCTACTAATTTCATGAAATTCAAATTTGGTAGCGGTTTCTTAACCGCTACAAATAAAAAAAGTCATTTTTAACAAATTTTCATTTTTATATATTTGTAGCGGTTTTTTAACCGCTACAAAAAAATTTTTTTAAGATTGTAAATAAAATTTTTTTATATTTGTAGCGGTTATATAACCGCTACAAATATCTCTTGATTTTGTAGCGGTTACTATTAACCGCTACAAATTTTGTAGCGGTTATTTTTGATTGAGTAGCGGTTTTGTATAACCGCTACAAAACCGCTTGCAACGTACGATTTAGTAGCGGTTTTTCTAACCGCTACTAACCTAGTTTGTAGCGGTTAGAACCGCTACGAATACCTATTTTTAACCGCTACTAAATCACGTTTTTTTTGTAGTGTGGACATCACCTCAAGCGTAAGAAAGTGAGGACAGGAAGTGCTTACCCGAGAGCACAAAAATTTTCAAAGAAGAGGATCACTCGAGCACAAAAGGCCTCACTCGAGCATTGTACGGACAGCACCTCAAGTGCAAGAAAGTGAGGACAGGAAGTGTTTGCCCAAGAGCACAAGAACTTTCACAGAAAAGGATCACTCGAGCACAGAAGCCCTCACTCGAGTGATGTTCTACCCTCACTCGAGCACACTCATTCTCACTCAAGTGATGTTTTTCCCTCACTCGAGCACACTCACTCTTACTCGAGCATGATTATCAGAAACCAGAAAACGCAGAAGGTATGACAGCACTTCCAGAATTTTTACCAAGTGATCCAAATGAACCCAAATACCAAACCAAAGCTACTCCCACACAAAAACACCCAAGGAATTCAATGGAATCATTAAAATGACCAAAATCCAACTCCATTATCATGCTTTGGTTTGAATCAACACAAATCATCAATTTTCCCAAAATCACTAAACTTAACATTTCAACCTCCAATCAATCTATCTATCCCAAACTCACTCTAAGATACCATTTCCACAGCTATATCATGCCAAACTACCCAATGACCCATATTTTCGAAATTAGGGCAAAAATCCCAGAATTTCCAAACTTAATATAATCGCATGAAACATAGATAGAAAGATTGGGCTCACTTACCTCTTTCACTTCCTCAAAGCACTCTCTTGATTCTCTACACTTCAGATTTTCGTGATTCTTCAAATCACCAGCAATGGAGAAGCTACAACCATCAAATTGAAGCTCTCACTCCAAGGATCAACATTAATGAAAAGGATTTGAGCAAAGGAAGCCATTTACTCACCTTTTCCCAAGCTTTTCTTTCCCCTTTTTCCTTCTACTTTGGCCGAATGAGAGAGAATGAGAGAAGAGAGGTGGAGTATGAGAGAGAATGAAAACACAATGATACTCCCTCCATGCTTGTCCATCGAAAAGAGAGGAGAGGAAGAGAGAGAAAACAAATAAAATACTCCCCCATTTGACTTTTCCACACACTCTCTCTTCACACACACTTTTGCCACATGTCAACTTGTTATTGGCTCACCCAAAATAAGACACCAATTAGCTACTCAATCACTCCATTAACCATTTTAATCACGCATCTCATTTTCTCTTAGCTAGTAATTAATTTCTCTATTAATCACTAACCATTTGCCCAACAATTTCATTCTTTCAATTTCCACTAATTATGGCATATTAATTAATATGGCCACTAAAACCAATAATTATTCCACTTTAATTTGATAATTATCCTCAATAATTATTATTAGCCCTTAATCGAAATTTGGGATATTACACCTAGAACCGCTAAAAAATCAGCTTTTGAGAGAAACCGAGCCCCTACAACTATAGAGATACAATTATTTCCTTCCTCACACCTTGGTCACTTCACCTACCAGTACCAGTGTGAGAAAGTTGCTCTCAAGTTGAATGCAAATGTAGGTCGACGTTAAAGACAGACTTGATCCTTCATCACTGGTTTAGCAAATGGAATCGTAGAGGCCAAACAACAGTGAGTGTTCTATCAGATTGTGTGCTTGAAATTATAGTTTTTTCCTTCAATTGAGAATGTTTTCTTTGTTTCATTTGGAATCGTTTTCTTACGGCATCGCTCACTGTAATTAGGTGAGAGATTGATACACAACTTAGGAATGTCATTCTCACATCGTGATATTTGAAATCTAGTAAGATTATGCATCGTCAACTGAAATTTCAACTTCCTTTGACCTCAAATTCTTTATCTAATTTAAATCCCCCACTTTTATTTTGTTCCTTTCGGTTTCCTTCCATATTTAGAGAACTTTCTGCAATTTGAAGTTTTAAAAGAATCCAAGTCTCTTTCCATTATTCTTACTAATTGCGCAAGAAAAGCCACTTTGTCATTCAAATTCCCCTATATCATTGATGATGCTTCCTGAATCATTAGTTAAGGATGAGAAGGTAAATAATTCAATGACATTTATAATTTAACCTATTTTTCGGTTTAAGGAGAAGATGGAGTAATTTGGCTTCTACCTGAATTGGAACGGGATATAGATCAGAACCTGTGCTTGAAATGAGAGATTATACAACAATCCAAAGTGATACAGGTAAGACATTTCCGTGCTCTACTAGAATCAACAACGTAGCAAGCTTACAATTACGAATCATTAACAATGCTTTCCATTTCTGAGACATTGAAATACATGAATTCCATTTAGTCCTACAAGATGAATGATTACTTTTTCATTATTATGAAAAAAATGAATGAAAATTATATATATATATATATATATATATATATATATATATATGATTGGGATTTAAACACTAATTCAAGCAAACATGGCGGTTTTTGTTGGATGGCATTTCTTCTTCTCTCGGCCAAGTGAACAATCTAAATCTATCCAGTGTATGCCTTATTTCATTACTCTGCTCTTATATGAGTAATCAATATTGTGCTCTGTCATTATACAAAATAGAATCGCTAACTCTTTCTTTTTAATGGGGATTTAAACATAGATCCAGTAGATACACGCTTGAAGAATGTCTTCTCACTACTGAGTGAACCATCTACAGTTAATGTATTTCAACAGTTCCTTGAAAACGAAGAGAAAGAGGAACCAACAAAGGAAGATAAAAGGCTTATCCCAGCTATGGCCTCTGATGACATGAGAATGCGAAAGCATAAATCAGGATTTAAATATGACATGAGAATGCGAGAGCATAAATCAAGATTTAAAGGTGTACCACGCTTCAAACATAAGTTAATGGAGAAGGAACATGGACCCAACAAGGATTTTGAGTTGCTAAAGGATGCATGCCATTCAATGAAGGCCAGTGTCGTCTGTGGTCCAAACACATCTTTCATTGTATCTGATAATGCCATTTTTAAGCAACGTACCCCATCTGGCAATACTGTCTTACGCTTAGCAGCTAACTATGGAAATTATGCATGCAATGGTAGAGAAGGTAGCTCAACATGCTCCCCAACTTTTCATTGTTGTTAACAACAAATATGACAATGCCCTACATGTTACTGAAAAAACAGGACATGGCACTATCATTAACTTACGCTTGAATAAATTCTTACTTTTTATAAGGTCTGAAACAAATGGTCATGATCATCAGTCCATTTTGGAAATGATGCTCATGGTATCACTAACTTTGTTTTGAAATAAACATGGGAACACATTCCTTCATGAGGCCTTTATGACCAGTAGCCATACGGGCGCTTTGATTTTTGAAGCTTTTTTCATTACATATGGAGGTTCAGAGTTCGAAGCTGGCTTTAAGAAAATTGTCAATCATTTAGCACCATTTGCAGTCAACTTGAAAGGGAAATCATTGTTGTACTTGACCATTGAGGTTAATTGTAAGCAAGTTGTTAATCAACTGATGGATTTCTACGTTGAACGTGCATTGAAGCCTCAAGGAAAATCACCCCTTCTTTCGACACTCATCAAGAACAATTTAGGTAACTCTTACATTAACTCATTGTTTAATTTCTTGAGCATATTAATATGGTCTTGTTTATAATAGATATTCTAGGAACCATATTGAGCAAGGAACCAAATTGGATACACTTGAGAAATGAACACGGACGGTTTCCACTTCATTATGCAGCATTTTTGGGTTTCCTTCAAGGTGTTTTATACTTAGTACATAAATGTCCTTCCTGCACCATGGAAAGGGACAACTATGGCTACCTACTGTTCGCCGTTTAACTTCCGCAAGTGCACGGGTCGAAAGTAATAAAGTGATAAGTCAAGATCGTTCCCACGAGGACTATGACTAAAGCGAGTTAACTAATTTAACCATGTTCTTAATTAGGTTGAATGGAATCATTTGAAATTGATCAAGTTAAATAAGAATTTTCAAAAGATATTTTGATAAAAACTAAGAATTACTGAACAATAATCTGTTTCTTTTGAATTCAATCAATTATACCAAGCCTAGGATTGTTCATCCCCTATGTATTTTATAAACTTAATTCCCTTCCTCTTCAAGAATACTTTCATGGGATATATATATGTCAATCTAAGGTTCACCACCAATTGGTTAAGCTCTCTCAAGTCATAACCAAATGTATATCCTCCTTTAACATACACAATCTCTTGCTTCAATTAAGGGAAATAACCATTAAGTAACCACCTTAATTTGACAATGCTAGGTTAATAACTATATCTCTATGTTATTAACAAACCATCCGTTTAGTTCTTAAACTTCAAGTCTAGCATAATTCTACCAAAGTTCTACAATTAAATTAACTCTCTCAAGCTTAATTTAATTGAACTATCCACCATGATGGCTAGTCACGAATATCATAAAAACAGGGTAGAATCAACATATATATGCCATTATATACTAAAAGAGAGAGAGGAATCAAGTTTAATCCATACAAAGGTTCAAAAACAATCCTAGAATGAAAACCTTAGCTACTTATATTCAAAAACGAATCACAGATATCAACATTCAGTGCAGCCATATCAGAATTACAATGGAGAAAGGGAATGAGTACAGAAAAACCAAGAGAAATGGAGTTGGAATCTCTTTCAATCTTCAATCCCACTTGCTTTCCTTGAGAAAACCCCTCTCCTTTGCTTGGAAATGCTCCTTAGCCGCCTCACAAAACTTCTGAATGTCGAGCCCCCTTACTTGTTTCAGCATTTTTACCTTTTAAATGACCTAGAAACAAAACGCACAGCTGCTAATTTCGCATTTTGGCTGCAGCCAGAAAACGCTGTCTTGCCTCTGTGTGTCGTCTGGCTGCAGCCAGAAATGGCTTGGCTGCAGCCCAGAACTTTATGGAGGTTTTCTGGCTGCAGCCACGCATTTGTCTTCAATTCTTTTAGTTTTTTCAATGATGCAATGGTGTTTTGCTCTTCTTCCCAACTTCTTAATCAATGATTTGTGCTTCCATTGACTCTTTGTGCATCTCAATTGTGATCCTATCAACACAAGAAAGTCTATACAAAGCAATGGGTGATGTATGATAGCAAAATATTCACCTTTAATCAAAGAATTATTCCCTTTTTAACCAAACACTCATTGGGCACATTTCCTTCACACTTCAATCCTCATATACCCATTAATCAATCAGAAAGTGTGATAAATTGAGTGTAAATGTGCCATTTTGCTATGCATTTTGCAAGGCTAACACCTACCAATTCATTTGGCATGTATTAAAGGTCATGTCAAAATAGTTCAGGAGTTGCTAAAATGGTGCCTAGATCCTACTGAGATGGCAATTGACCGTGGCAAAAATTTGCTCCATCTTGCATGTGCATGTGGAAATTATGAAGTAGTTAGGTTCTTACTTGAACATCCTAACCTTGAGATGTTGATAAATCTAAAGGACAACGAAGGGAATACCCCCTTGCATTTAGCTACCTATTCTTGGCATCCCAAAATTGTGCTTGCCTTGACTTGGGATGAAAGAGTCGATCTTTCTGTACTTAACCATGACAACCTAACAGCTCTAGACATTGCAGAAGTACGTCAAGGAAGAAGTGTTTCTCTTTCACAGGAAAGTATCCATGCATAATTTGAAAGATTCAACTTCAATATTGTTTGTCAAAATCATGATAGTTCTTGAGGTTTCAATGATTTTTTTGCACAAATAGAGCTTTTTGTTTACAGCGACTTACCTGGAACACATTAGTATCTGCTGGAACGCCTCGAAGCTCGGAGTGATTTCATTCAAATGTTGGAACTAATAGCACTATCTCTGACAATGGTTTCACTCATTATGACACTCCTACCACTGAACAATATAAAGATAGAATTGACACTTTGATAGCGGTTTCAACCCTTATAATAACAACATCATTCGCTCATTTCGCTGCTGGGTTTACTGTGCCAGGTGATGTAGATCAAGGCGTTCCTATCTTGCTAAATCGCCATGTGTTCCATTTATTGATTCTCTCCCTCACAATTTCTGTGTTTGGTGCTATAAGTTCCACCATCATTCTCATGTGGGCTTAACTAGGGATCTCTATCTAGCCTTTTTTGCTCTTTCTTGTGCAATGCCTCTTGTAGGTCTATCCTTGACAACACAATCTCTAACATTCTAGGCAGGTATGTACCTTGCAGTGAGCAAGCTTAGCTGGTTGGCCACTACCTTTTTGGTGATTAGTGTGGTTTTGATCATCATGGTTTTGTTCTTGTACTTGCTCCTTTTGTTGCCTTCCACGTCATCCTTACTGTTTTGTCGATACATTTTGTAGTATCCCTTTCTTTTCTTTGCAAACATAGCTGAAGGGAAAATGAATGCCAACAAAATGGGTTCTAAAGCTATCATTCCTGTGATTTGGCTTAGTTATGTATGTTGTTGTGAGTGACATGAAGAAAACCGAGAAGAGCATTATGGAATCTGTGCTCCTTTCATAATTATTTAGATTATTCACATTCGATTCCACCTGCCCTGGTCATGTGGCTAATATTTATCCTGGATTTCACCCTCATTCTTATAAAATGTAGTTGTTTTTCAGTCCTATGATATTTATATTTTGGTCTAACATTGAATTCTTAGAATACTATGGACTTGTTTGCTTTTGTTCTTATTAATTTTGTGAACAATTTTAGAGTTTAATTAAAAAATCGACTCTTATGGTAATGGTTGGAAGTGGTTAATGGTAGCGGCTTATGGTGGTGATTGGTTACGACCCTCGACGGATGGTAGTTGCTAGTCAAAAGTGGCTGACAATGGCTAGTAGTGGCGGTCAACAATGGCTTATGATGGTGGCTGAGGTTGTTGACAACAATGACTAGTGACGGTGATCAGGAACAACCAATGGTGATGGCTAATGAAGGGTAAAGGTGGTGATCAGTAGTGGCTAACACTGGCGGCCGATGATGGTTAGCCTACAATAGCCAACTATGTTTGGCTAGCGGCAGATGATGATGATGTGAATTAGCGATGATCGCCGACAATGGTCAACGATGGAGGATGATGCTAGCGGTGATGATTGGTGGTGGTGGTGGGAGTTGGGGGTGTCGTGTTTTAAAAACAAAAAAAATAAATAAATGAAACAACTTTAAAATATTTTCATTTTCTTATTTTTAAAAAAATGAAAATAATTTTAGAAATCAGTTAATTGCAAAATACTTACTCAAACTAGTTTTTGAAGAAAAAAAAAGCAGAAATCAAACATTTCATATACCAAACTCTATACTTTTATTGATATAGCTATCTAACTCAGTACTGAGAGAAACACTCCATAGGTTTTTTTTTTTGCATTTGCACAAATTTGAGTTTGAAACTTGTATTTAAGCAACTAAAGTCATTACCCTGGATTACTTCATACTTTGACTTTCTTTGAAACAAGAAATTCATATATAACTAAATTTCAAGTTAACCAACAAAGGTTGGTCTTATTAGTCAAGGAGTTGACTCATAACCATAAGGTTGTGGGTTCAAATCTCACTGATTACGTTGATGTAAGGATTTTATAGGTGAACGATATGTAAGTACCTCTGTAAATGTTCTTTGAGCACGGAGGCATACCCTAGCCTTAATGAGCTATGGGACCCAACTCATCAAAACTTTTCTATATAAAAAATAAATACAATTCAAGTTTTTTATATTTTCTTTTAAAACAATTTTAAAATATTCTGTAAAAAGTTAACAATTTGTATACATTTTATTTATTATTTTAATAATAGCTTTATAAATCATTTAGTTATGAAAATGACACATAAGTCTCAATATAAGTTTTATGATCGTTTACAAAAATATTTTGCAGAAAGATAAGTTGTAAATATCAGTTGGACTAATTATAAATACTAGAGTCTCAATTTGTATTTGAATTTGAATTTAAGTGTCATTTCCTCAGTTAAATTTGAATTCTCCAAATTTCATCTATCAGTAAGGGTAATAACTAATAAGTGAGAAGAGAAGACAGTGGCCAGCATCCATTTCCTGTGAAAAAGTACATCACACACGTTATTCACAGCTCCATGAATAATTTGGCTTCCACTGAGTTAGATATGTTAGAATTTTTTTCATTTTTAATAAATTGTATTTTATTATTAGTATTAACTAATTATTAGAGTATTTATTAATTAAGTTGGGTAACTAATTTTGTTTCGAATACCAAACCTAGAAATAGCTGGCAAAATTCAGGAAGGAGAGGGTGAGAGGAACTTAATTGGATCAGTTACCGATTGACACTAATAAAAATTAGGTCAGCGTATAATTGCAGCCATGTCACTAATATATATAAAGCCTTCAATAATTAATTAAATTAATCGATTAATTAATTAACAACATCAAGTAAACACACTTATTGCTAAAAATGTTGCAAGTTGGAGTTTCTATCGGACAAGCTTATATACAATCTCAGCAGATGAAAATCTATTCAGAGAATATTGAATTGCCTTGAGATAAAATGATTCTCAGGCTTCTGCTCTTTATATAATCAGAACGCATAACAATAATCGGTTACAAAATGATCTACACCATACACGTGTAGGATATGCTAAATCTGCTAGCTGTACGTATTACAAATATTACACATTCTACACCTATACAAACACTAATTACATTTATGTTCTAACATTCCCCCTCAAACGAGAGGGTGTGGGACACAGACCGAGTTTGTTCCTGAAATTAACAAATTGTGTATATGATATCGCCTTTGTTAAACAATCAGCAATTTGATCTTGAGAAGGAATATATCGAATATCTAGCTGTCCTGATAATACTAAATCTCTTACAAAATGCACATCAATCTCTATATGCTTACTACGAGCATGTTGAACTGGATTTGCAGCAAGTGCTTTAGCACTCAGATTATCACACCATATAACAGAAGGTGTATGAAGAAATAGACCAATTTCAGAAATCAATGATTTCAACCACTGTAACTCTGCTGCCCCATCAGCAAGTGCTCTGTATTCTGATTCTGAGCTTGCTCTAGCTACCACTTTCTGTTTCCTAGAAGCCCAAGAAATAAGTGTACTACCCAGATAAACACAAATGCCTTCTATTGATTTTCGATCATCTAAATCAGTTGCCCAATCAGCATCAGTAAATGCAGTTAAATGAAGAGATTTAAATGGTTTAATGTGTAAACCATAATGATAGGTACCCTTAAGATATCTGAATATCCTCTTTACTCCCTGAAAGTGAATATCAGTAGGTCTAGCCATAAATTGACTTAGTTTGTTCACCGAATAAGCTATGTCTGGTCTTGTGGTAGTTAAATATTGTAAGGAACCTATGGCCCTGCGATAAAGAGAAGGATCAGACATTGGTGTTCCTTCTTGAGCCGAGAAACATCGCCCTGTGACCATAGGAGTTAAAACTGGTGCACAATCAAACATATTGAACTTCCGCAACAGATCAAGTGTGTATTTGCCTTGATTAACATATAAGCCAGAATAATCTCTATAGACTTCTAAACCAAGGAAGTAATAGAGAGGTCCCAAATCCTTAAGAGAGAATACTTTGTTCAACTTCAGAATAAATGACCGAACAAAAATTGAATCATTGCCAGTGATTAGGATATCGTCCACATAGACAAGGATAAATATTAGGCGTTTATGAGCTCGAAGATAAAATAATGAAGTATCACTCCTAGCATTTATAAAACCCCATTTCAGTAAAACACAACGAAGACGCTCGAACCAAGCACGAGGTGCTTGTCGAAGACCATAAATAGCCTTAATCAATTTACACACATGGTGAGGTTTACTTGAATCACTAAAACCTTCAGGCTGATGCATAAATACCTCTTCATTTAAATAGCCATTCAAGAATGCATTGTTGACATCAAGCTGCCGAATTTCCCAGTGATATGTAACAGCGATAGTCAAAATCAAACGAATTGTTGTGGGTTTCACAACAGGACTAAACGTCTCACCATAATCGACTCCAGCTGATTGTTGAAATCCTTTCGCTACAAGCCGCGCTTTGTGCTTTAAAATAGAACCATCAGCCTTGAATTTTGTTTTAAACACCCATTTGCAGGAGATCAAACGCTGTCCACGATATGGAATTAACGACCAAGTGCCATTACGTTGAAGAGCGTCGAACTCACTTGTCATCGCAGATTTCCAGTGAGGTGAAGCAAGTGCATCAGCCACAGATCGAGGTTCAGCAGCGAGATTAACGGAGATAGGGTTGCTTTCGGCTTCTAGCAAACCAACATACGGGTACCGAGGTTTAATAATGCCCGCTTTTGCCCGGGTCGTCATGGCGTGTCGGTTCACAAATACGGGTTCTGGACTCGGGTCAGAATTATTGGAATGGGCTTCAGTGAAAATCTGCTGATCTGAGACTATCGATGGACTGGGTGACCCATCTGAATTGGAGTTCGAAGAAGATCTCGATGCAGGAATGTCGGAAACAGAGAGTGTTGGCGAGAGATCGGGCTGAGTTGTAGATGAACGTAGAAAAGAAGGTGGCGTCTCAATAATCAAAGGAATAGCATCATCAGTAGGAAAACTGGACATAGTATTATTAGTTGAGGATCGTCGTTGAAGAAATCCTGATGAGAACGGAAAACAAGATACATCAAAAACTACATGTCGAGAAATGTAGACTCGGCCAGTCATGCTTAAACATTTAAACCCTTTTTGTTGAGAGGCAGGACCAAGAAAAACGCATTTCTGACTGTGAAAAGCTAGTTTATGAGTGTTATAAGGCTTTAAGCATGGATAGCAAGCGCATCCAAAAGGCTTCAATGAATTATAAACTGGTTCTGTTCGAAACAAGCAAAACAGAGGTGATTTTCCTTTTAGCACTGGAGTCGGTAGTCTATTGATGAGATATACTGCCATTAGAAAGGCTTCAGACCAGTAGACTAAAGGCATGTGAGCTTGAGCAAGCAATGTTAAACCAACTTCCACAATATGTCTGTGCTTGCGTTCAGCCCTACCATTCTGTTGCGATGTGTAAGGACATGTAAAACGCATTTGAATTCCAGAGGCCTCAGCAATAGTAGCAATTGGCTTATATTCAGAACCGTTATCACATTGAATAGACTTAATCTTTACTTGAAACTGAGTTTCAACCATACAACGAAAATGTTTAAACGCAGCAACAGCATTACTCTTAGATTTAAGTGGATATAACCACGTATAGCGACTGAAATCATCAACAAAATGAATATAAAACCGATAACCGTGGATTGATTGCACAGGTGAAGGCCCCCAGAGATCAGTGTGAACTAATTCTAACGGAGACAAAGCATGTGAATCAGACACAGGAAATGGCAATTGCTTAGATTTACCACATTGACAAGCTTCACAGACAAAATTTTCATTGAAATTCACTTTGACATTACAATTGTTCAAAATTTGCCTTAGAACTCTATTATTGGGATGTCCTAATTTATAATGCCAAGTAAGAAAATCATCATCATCAGTTGATGTAATAGCTGCATGCGCTTGAGCTTGATATCCAGAGTTAATGTTACTATTCATCGGATATAATCCCTGTCTTGGAGTTCCCGTCATTAGCACCTTTCCTGTTGCTTTGTCCTTCACAGTACAACAATCATTAGTGAAAATAACAGCAACTGCATTATCTTCCACCAATCTATGTACACTCAACAAGTTTTTAGTAGCAGTTGGTACAACTAAAACATTTTGAAGCTTAAGATTAGATGTAGAACAGGGGAGAGAAGCACGACCAACACCATAGATTCGGGTTTTATCACCAGTACACGTAATTAGATGACTCTTACCAGCAGAAGTCACATTGTCAAGATGAGAAGGATCAGAGATGACATGATGATTAGCACCACTGTCCATATACCAATCTGGATCAGCCACTGTCTGTTCATTAGCATAGTAAGCTTGAGCAGAGTGAGAAGAAGAATGAGAAGGTGGCCTGAAGGTGCGATCAAAACG
Source organism: Inga oerstediana (assembly GCA_963210345.1). Taxonomy (NCBI): domain Eukaryota; kingdom Viridiplantae; phylum Streptophyta; class Magnoliopsida; order Fabales; family Fabaceae; genus Inga; species Inga oerstediana. The sequence goes on along the minus strand of OY723401.1, from coordinate 59,740,256 downwards.
TCGATAGCAGTCAGCAACTCTATGCCCCATTCGTTCACATAAATCACAATATGGTCTGCCACTGTTATTATCATTTCGTCCACGACCTCGACCTCGTCTGCCACCACGAAAATTTCCACGACCACCTCTCCAAGGAGCACGATCTGAGAATTTCTGATCAAAGTTCTTTTGACCATGAACAAAGTTAGCAGAAGGTTGAATGGTGAGAGTTGAAAACTGATTCAACTGTTCAAGACGACTCTCAAAAGCAAGAAGAGCAGACTGTGCTGCAACCCAGGTTAAACCTACTTGATCGACAAGCTTAACAACCACAGCATTATAATCTGCGTCTAAACCATTTAAGGTATGTAGTATAAGTTCATCAGTGCTAATTGGGGACCCAGCGAGAGCAAGCTGATCATAGATAGCCTTCATCCGATCAAGATACTCAATCATCTTCATAGCATTCTTTCTTGTCTGATGCAGCTCAGATTTGAAAATCATAATCCGTGACTTTGAAACAGCACAGGTGAGTGACCGAGCTTCAGTCCACAGATCTCGAGCTGAGTGACAGTGAAGTAGCTGGGCTCCAACTTCCTGTGACATAGTGTTGCGAAGCCACCCAACAAGCATCCTGTCAACCGCATACCACTCGTCATAATCAGGATTTGGAACCACATTCTGGGTACCAGGAGCGAGACGAGTCGGTGATGGTGCAGGGGATAAACCGTTGATATGAGACTGTAACCTATTTCCTTCAATGAGAGGAAGAACAACTGATTCCCATACTAAAAAATTCGTCCGATCCAGCTTGACGGACGTTGTCTGACTCGATGATTGAAACAGAGAATATGATTTGGGAATGGCAGCAGAGGTAGCCTCGTCAGTGGTATGAGAAGAAAGCGACATTGCAAATGCAACAGAAAATAATCGCTCTGATACCAAGATGAAAATCTATTCAGAGAATATTGAATTGCCTTGAGATAAAATGATTCTCAGGCTTCTGCTCTTTATATAATCAGAACGCATAACAATAATCGGTTACAAAATGATCTACACCATACACGTGTAGGATATGCTAAATCTGCTAGCTGTACGTATTACAAATATTACACATTCTACACCTATACAAACACTAATTACATTTATGTTCTAACATCAGCCCAACACGAAATGCAGACCCAAAAAGTTGGAATATGTTCTCGGCATAATGCAACCCCAATCAATGTTAGAACAATTTTAATGCTGATTTTTAATAAAATTTAGACAAAGGTGCATTTTTTCTCCCCTAATTTTATTCAAAGTTTTAGTTTAGTTTCTTAATTATATAAAAATATCTTTAGTCTTTACCATTAGCCTCAAATAATAGTTTCTTATGTTAACATCTCAAATTCAGTATTTGAGAGGGTAAGTCTCGATACAACGGTAACTCAGTAAGATTACTACCATATAACTTAAAGGTCACAGGTTTATATCTTGGAAATAACCTCCCCTTACAGGAATAGTAGCCGCGTACATTTATCCCTTCTCAGACCCCACCTAATAGGAGTCTTACATATTGGGCCACTTTTTTTCTTAAATCAGCATTTGAAAATATTTTATTAACATTTAAAATTTTAACATCGGTATTTTTCATTGATGAAACTATACACTTTATATAAGACCAGAATAAAACCTCGATAAAGAACCAAAGATACATTTTTAAAACCAGCAAACAATATATTAACTGATTTAATACTTCAATTTGAAAACAAAGCTCGTCTATGAAATTCTCATACATAACTGAACATGGTTTTATTGACTTCATGCATGAGAGTAAAAAACAAAACCACTATAAGGTCCCTCTTCTACTTGAGGGACCTTTCAAATTACAAAAAATAAAAAATAAAAAAGAAACGCATTTGATTACAACAATGACATACCTTATTCAGAAGATCATTATAAATTACAACCACCACCTTACTTAATTGTCCCTTCTTGTCGGATTACAAAGCTGATCTTTCCATTCAATCCCTTTCCAAACTTAGAACCCAACTTGTATACAGAAAGAATTATGAATCTCCTCAAAACAAATCCCTTTGTTATTATCTACATCAACCCACCATAACTTTTACTCTGTTTTCTTCAGAAGCTTCAACCAGGTATGCCTTCAAACCAAAAACCTTATGCATTTACTTTCTCACTACCTTTCTTCTTTTTTTCTAATATATGTTTTAGTTGTCGCAGTTCAAGCCGCAAATTTCCAGCACGATGTCGTTTTTTGCTAAAAACGGGTTGATTCGGACCCAAAGGAGGGAGAAGATTGAAGCCAGAAGAATAGCCCAGACTATGATGATGGTAGGAACACCTTCTTGCTTTCCCATTACTCCCTTGAGGAATGGGTAGAGATGGAGAATGACCCAGAGGGCAAAGAAGAGCTTGCCGAAGAGAGGTCCCCAAGAGTCGTAGCCGTTGTTGATCGCGTCCGAGACACCAACTATGACGCCGATTATGTTTATGATGAGCAATGTTAGAGGAGGGATCAATAAGGATGTCCACTTGAAGATGTAGAGCTCGGCGAAATCTCCGTCGTCCGCGGCTTTGGATGTGACGGTGAAGTTCGTGTTCACTCCAGCCAGAACCTTCAGAAGACCCTGAAAGAGCACAAAGAGGTGTGAGGAGACGCCTCCAATCACCCAGAACTGCTCATTCCTCCACCAGTCATGAATGCCGACACCTCCCCACTGCATTTCCAAGATGCTTGTTACCGCAAAGGAAATGAAGAGGCCAATGTAACCGTATTCTGGCGTGTTAGTTCTATTACGTGGCACAAACCTATTGGCCTAGTTCCAACGGTCATATGTGTGTATCAGATTATATATACAAAGCCAAGCCTCAGTGTTCATTAAGCTGAGTGTGTTTCGATCCTTTCCCTGCTTCATTCTCTCTCACTCTACTCTTTTCTGTCTTACGAGGTTTTGTGACCAAATGAAAGATTACTTATTAATATGGGTATATATATATGGATTAAGATGCAAATATACCCATAATATTTTACCAAAATGACACCAGACGCCGTAAAGTTTTATTGGATGGAAAAATATTCATGGGCTTTTTGAAAGGGACAAAAATGAGAAAACCGTTAATTTATTTAGAGAGAAACACAAAGCAATGGATCGTTTCCCCAATTTAACGGTCTAATCATTTTTTTTCCTAGTTTAAAAAGTCCATATATATTTTTGCACTCAATAAAATTTTATGGTGCTAGGTGTAATTTTGAGATAACATTATGCTTAGATGTATACCATCATGTTCGGTAATGGATGATGACAACCCTTTTCAGGATTTGAAGATGAAGAGAAAGAAAGCAATCTCAAGAATTTTGCAACATACGAAGATCAAAGAAGATTCTTTCTCGTCCTTTTCTAAGTTCAAATATCTAATACTCCAATAAGATCTTAATATAAGAGCTAATTTACTTTTTTTTTAGAGATTAAAAAAACTAAATAAACTACTTAATGTATATATTGTGTGTCATTAGATTATATATCAGTTTATAAGTTAAACAAATTAGTTTGGAGAAAACGTTAAATATAAATAATTTAATGTAACTTAATTAGTTTTTTTAATCTCTTAAAAAAAGTCAACTAGCTCTTATATTTAAGACATGATGTAGTATAATATTTATTGTTTATAGATTCAATACACGAAGTATGTGCATCGTTTTTTTTAGAAAAAAACAATCACGTATGAAATTTCAGCGGTAAATCCAATGGAGAAATTAACACTTAAAAAATTTCCAAAAATATAGTGGTCAAATTTGGACACAGTTTACTCAAATTTTGGCATGCAAAGAAAAAATATAGTTGATCCAAGCAAAATATAAAGGCAAAATATAAAACATACTTTGTTATAATAATTTTGAAGATATGCACCTAAATCTAAACTGTTAACACATGTAAGACTATTCTAAAAATATTTTTATTATAATTGTATTATAATAATTTTTTTAATAATGTATCTTCACCATAATAATTCTATAATTTTGGATAAAATTGTTATGAATAACATAAGAGTTGTTTTGTTCCTTAATTTTATTTTTTATTTTTTAAATATATTTTATCGAGCTTGGGACATCAGTAAAAATTTTCCATGTTTTCATTATATTTGGACAAAAATTTAATTAATTTAGTTAACAAAGACATAAAAAATTTGATTGAAAATTTAATTAATTCTCTTAATCAATATATACAAAGTAAATGTTTGCAGAAAAAATGTGTTTGAAAATTCTAAAGTATAAATTAAAATAGTTTAAACAATCTTTCAAATTTAATAAATGTATACCATATGATAAAATAAAATATATTTATAGTATATTTTAACCATTTAAGAGAAATCTAAATAAATAAATTTAATAAAATTGATGAAGAAAATAAAAAATAAAAAATTTTATAATATAATTAAAATTAATAAATTTTGTAACATTAAGAATTCTAAAATTATATCTATTATATTTTTTTTGGCTGTATATAAATGTTTAAATAGTTGTTAAGTAAATAGTGGTATTTTGGTTAATATTCAAGTTTAAGAGTCACACTCAACATTTAACTAATGACTAGATGGATCTAAATAAAATATCAAATATTTAAAGGAGATTTATGTAACATCCATTTTAATTTTGAAAAAGTGTTCAAAATATAGGTTTTCAAAATAGAGGCATGTTTTGTAATTTTGATAAAATAGAAGGATTATTAATGTATTTTACTCTAAAGGCTAAATCATACTTTTTACCCTTTAAATTTAGACGAGTCCTTTAACCTTAAAGAAAAGATATATTTTTAGTCTTTTTAAGTTTTCACGGTTAACTTTACTAATGGACGATGATGAGTCAACAGATTTAAAATACCTACTCAAAATTTCACACACAAAAAAAATACCTACTCAAAAAAATTTTATGCTAACAAGCATTTCCAGAAATTTGATTTTAGAATTAAAATATAAAAATAATTATATTAAAGAATTAAAATTTGGTCATTTTAGCATTTTAAGTCGACTCATAATTTTCCATTAGTTAAGTGAAGTTTACGGTGTTAATTTAAAAGAATTAAAAATACAGTATTTTAAAGTTAAATCAATGGAACCTCATCCAAATTTAAAAGATCAAAAGTATGCTTTAGTCTACTCTAAAATATATTATTATTATTTGTAAATAATAATACTGTATGTAATTAGTAATATTATATGTTACCTTAATCTAATTCTTCTTTATGTCATTGATAAATACTTTGAGACGGAATTAATATTGAAAAAAAGAGAGCTTTATACATTTGAGATCAAATTAAAATCTAAATTCAAATCCAATGTTGTCAAACTCGTGACAGTAACATAAAATCATAATATAAACTTGGATTGCTAACTCATAAGAGCTTACACTACAAAAAAAAAAAGGTATTTTGTAGCGGTGATATTATAGCGGTTACAATTAACCACTACAAATGTTAAGATTAGTAACGGTTAAAGTTTCAACCGCTACAAATTTGTAGCGGCAAGCTATACGCCAAGGGGCGTGACAGATTGGCAACGTTTTTTTATAGCGGTTAAGTATAAATAACCGCTACAAATATGGCGTGTAATTCCTGCCAAAAGTTGTAGTGGTAAATTTGTAGCGGTTACTAAATTATACCTGCTATAAAGTTGGCGCCACTTGGCGCAAACAAAATGCGCCAACAAAGTAGCATTTATTTGTAGTGGTTAAATCAAATAAACCGCTACAAAATGCAAAAGGTAGCGTATTTGTAGCGGTTATAAATCTATAGCCGCTACAAAATTTGAGAGGTCTCTAAATTTGTAGCGGTTTTGTAACATAACCGCTACAGAACTTTTGTAATTTGTAGCGGTTATTCTAGAACCGCTACAAATTTCAGCCTTGTAGAGGTTGATGTAATGGTTATTTTAGGAACCGCTACAAATACCACTCCTATTTAAGCCCACCGCCCCTTCATTTTTCTGTTTGGTCATTTTGTTTCCTGAGATTCCTTTGAGTGTTTTCTTTTAGATTTGAGCGTTCAGACGTCTGTGGAAGAGTTTTTGCTGCAGTATTTCTCATTATTTGCACTTGAGGTACAGAGACAATACGTATTTTTATTTTTATTATATTTTTGCATAATAATGTGACTCAAATTTTTTTTTGAAATCTTGTAGTTGATATGGCTTCAAGAGAGGATAGGGGGTAGGCGCCTGAGGTCCCAAGACTGATTTTGTAGGGTGGCAGCAGCAGAGCAGGGCACAGCACCGAGGGGGGCGACCACTGTAACCCCCTGCCGTAATTAATATCCGGATTACGCAAATAAAGTGAAATAGAGACCAATAAGAATCAAATAAAATTTACAAACCCATCAACCCGACGGGGTTTTCACGAATACATTTTGAAATCAATTACAACTTGGTCTCACATTCACACTCCGAATAAAATTACCACGCGAAGATAAATTACATTTATACAATTATCAGAGTACGCAATATAAATTCCCGGCAATCCCGGAATCATATCTTCGCTCAATAATCATAGGGCATAATAGCCCATACAACTCCTCGATTAGGGATTACACAAATCTACTCAATACATAGCCAAACACTAATCCAAATATACACATACATATTCTCAACTACTCATTGATAACCAACACTAAGCTCTCACCCAGAAACGAGTCCTCTTCGTCCTTGGATGCTTGCTTCATCCTCAATCTTCCTTCCCTGCCTAAAATGTTGATAGGGGAGGGTGAGATTCTGGGGAATCTCAGTAGGAAACAGATACCAATATGCATGCAAGATAAGTATTTAATGCATGACATGCTTGCACCACAATAACTCATGTTCACATAATGATGTATCCGCATGCTCAATGTTTCAACAACAGACTCATGGCCATAGCATAACTAGAAACAGAGCTACAATCATTCATACATGTTTCACATAATCATGCAAAGCAATAACATGCATCAATACACAAATACAATTATCAATACATGCAGGAGAGGTAAGTTCCCTACACTCTTTCCACGTAAGCTCCAGCTCCGGTTGCTCACGATCAGGGAAATCATCAAATCCTATAACCAAAATCAAGGACATAGGATTAATCCCTTTTTCTAATTCCTTAACTTTTAGACACTCAAGTTGGTTATCATTATTGCTCTTTAAGTACCCTCAAACACCTCAATCGATAGCTCTAAAGGGTTAGAAGACTATCCCCAAAGATTCCCTTTTGAACACTCAAACTTGATATTTTTCACTGCTTCACTCGAGCAAGGATGCTCTCACTCGAGCACAAGTACGGACATCACTCGAGCACAAATGCTCTCACTCGAGCATTGGTACGGACAACACTCGAGCATAAGAGAAAGTGAAACCGTGAGTGAGCACCCGAGAGCACAACTCTCACCTGGGGCACAAGCTCACTCGAGCACGCTGAACCTCACTCAAGCACAAGGCCAAATGCCTCACTCGAGCACCCGCGAGAGAAATCCAGGAAGTGAGGACCCGAGAGCACACAAAGCTCTCCAAGACCCAAATCACTCGAGCACACACGGCTCACTCGAGCAGATGCCCTCAACCCGTGAGTGAGAAGGCACACTTCTTGCACCTTACCCGCGAGTGAAGACCAGAAAGCAACCCCTCACTCTGGACTCCCACTATCACTCGAGCAGACCATGCTCACTCGAGCATGTTCTTCGCTCACTCGAGCACAAAGCGATGTGCTCGAGTATTGCTCATAAAAACCCAGGTACACTCGAAGCGAAACAAAGGGAAAAACTCATATATCACTCGAGCACACACGGCTCACTCGAGCAACATTCATCCCTCACTCGAGCACACCCCTGTCTGCTCGAGTGGATCTATCAGATTCCAGAAAACGCAGCAAAACATACCACATTTCCTACCACTTGCCCAATTGATCCAAATGGACCCAAAACTTCTACCAAAGCTACTCCCACACAAAATCACTCACTGAATTCAATGGAATCAATAGAATTACCAAAATCCCATTCCATTAACATGCTTTGGTCTAGGGCATCATAATCATCAATTCTCTAAAATCAACAACCTCACACATTTCAATACCAAATCCATTCTATCTATTAAAACTCATACCAATACACCATTTCCATAACCATAACATGCCAAACTACCCATTGACCCATATTTTCGAAATTAGGGCAATAATTCCAGAAATTCCAAACATAATCATTTGGCATGAAACATAGATAGAAAGGTTGGTTTCACATACCTTTTCCACTTTCTCGAAGACACTCTTTGATTCTCCAAACTTCATATTTTCGTGATTCTTCAAATCACCACCAATGGAGAAGCTACAACCATCAAATTGAAGCTCTCAACTCAATGATCAACATTTATGAAAAGGATTTGAGCAAAGGAAGCCATTTACTCACCTTTTCCCAAGATTTTCCTTTCTCTTCTTCCTTCAACCATGCGCACAAGAGAAAGAAAACGAAAGAGAGAGAGAAGAGAGAAGATGGAGATGATGATGATGTGTCTCACATCACTTATCCCACATCCAAGGGTCTATACTTTGCCACTTGTCACCATCTCACTTCAACTCTCATGGGCTCACATGCACACACATACACATGATTATGCCCCTTGCCCAACTACACAATCAATCCTAGCCATTGATCATTTTAATCACACATCTCATTTTCTCTTAGCTAGTAATTAATTTCTCTATTAATCACTAACCAATTCCCAACAATTTCACTCTTTCAATTTCTACTAATTATGGCTTATTAATTAATATTGCCATACGACACATAATTATTCCACTTTAATTAGATAATTCTTCTCAATAATTATCATTAACCCTTAATTGAAAGTTGGGGTGTTACAACCACGGCATTACAGCCCATCCCCCACAGGAGTCGACCCTACCACAAGCATCGTAGACGATCCCACAAGAGACGACCGCACCAGAGGTGCCTGATTTGGGGGAGGCAGATATCAGCGTCGAGGACTATGAGGCGGAGGACTTCAACATCCCGATTAGGCTCAGGGAGATGGAACAGTTCCTCGATGAGGAGGAGGCTCGGGAGCAGAACAACCCACGAGGGTTGTCTTCACGGTTCACTGGGTTTGAGGTACAGCTCCAAGGTAAATAAATTTTTTTATTTAATAAATTATTTATTTAAATTTGAAATGTTAAATTTGAATTAAAATTTATCTAACTTGGGGTAAATCATGCAGATGAGCAGGGGAACGTGTCGATGAGGAGGCTGGACGTGGCTGGTGTGAACAGCATGGACCGGACACTGTGAGTTATAGTGCCGTGGAATGAGGGCACGGACCAGCCTATTGACAATGGGGGTCACATGTTCAACCGCTTCCTGAACGAGCTGGGCTCGAATTGGATGCGGTTCCCCCTTCACTTCAGGACATAGAGGCACATTCTGAAGGGGCCGAAGGACATGGCTTGGTATTTAATTAATATTTTTTGTAATTAATTCTATTTAATTAATATTTTTTAAAAGTATTTTTGTAATTATTGATATTTAAATAATTTTTTTGTAGCTGCGGTTTGCCGTTCGGGCGAACCGGAAGAGGTATACCCTGGTGAAGATGAGTGACGGCTGGAGGAACAGGAAGAACCATCTCTTCCACAAAGTGGATAAGGACGGGACGATGTCTCTGGAGCAGCTGATCAAGCCTATCCCGGACGGCATCCCGATGAATGACTGGGCGAGTTTCGTCCAGTTAAGGAAGAACGCTGAGGGGCAAGTAATGTATTTATTAGATTATTTATATATAATTTTGTAACTATTAATTATTAAATTATAATTTAAATTTAATTAATTTTAATTTGAAATTTATTAATTTTAAATGTTTTATATTGTTTTAATACATTTAATATTGTTTTTTTCCAGGCGCTTTCTCAAAGGAACACCAGGTGCCGTGGGCAGCAGACGATCCACCACACAGCAGGATCGAAGACTTTTGCTATCACGTACAGTGAGATGGTAACTTTTCATAATATCACTGACTTTTAAATGGTTATTTCATAATACTAATTGAATTTTGTAATTGTTTTAGGAGAGGAAGGCACAACAGGAGAACCATCAGACGGACTATGGGGAGTTGTGCGCGATCACATATAGACACCGTGACGGGACTCCGACCTCTCAGCAGGCAGAGGCAGCCATTGTAAGTGATTTTATTATTATAATTTTTATAAAACCAACTTAATAATTAAAAATTCTAATAAGTAATTGTTTCATAAAATGGCAGGAGCGGATGCAGCAGTCACAGGCTGAGCTGCGAGAGACCCAGGCCAAGGAGTCACAGGGGTCAGTGGACCCAACGACTCCTTTGAAGGCGGGTCTGGGTCAGGCTGAGCACCCCGGACGAGTACGGGGGATGGGGATAGGTGCCAGACCTAGCATGGTCTACGACAGGAGTGCCACCTCAGAAGCTGGCAGCTCTAGAGGGGTCAGACGTACGAGGGACGACTTTGTTGAGCAGCTGCGGTCAGATTTAGAGCGGACACAGGCTGTTGTGGCTAAGCAGCAGCAGCAGATGCAACAGCATGCTGATTTGATCTACGCTCAGCAGATGCAGTGGCGTGATATCACGAACACATTGCTCAAGCGCGGATGGAGTCGCCTATTCATGGACGAGCAATATCCGCAGGTTCCATAGGTTCCACCTGTCCCTCGATTCGTTGTCCAAACTACTCCTCCTGTTAATATGATGGTGCGGTTAACTCCGCCCAACGGCCCGATCCAGCAGCACCTGAGGGAGCCCACTTGAAGGAGCACCAGATGATTAGCCCCCAGCTACTTAGTTTATGACATCTTTTTTTTATTTGTTGTTGAAACATTTGTAAATAAATATATATATATATATATATATATATTGAATTGTTGAATTTATGAATTAATTGCAACAATATTATTGAATTTAGACCCCATCTACTTAGTGTAGACCGCATTGTTGAATTTGTGAATTAATTGCAACAATATTATTTATATATTTCTAAATCTTATAAAAAAAATTTATATATATATATATATATATATATATATATTTGTAGCGGTTATAGAACAAAACTGCTACAAATATACAACAAAAATATACATATTTGTAGCAGTTATACAACAAAACTGCTACAAATATACATATTTGTAGCGGTTTTGTTGTATAACCACTACAAAAAAGAACTTTTAAGTATTTGTAGCGGTTATATATAAATAACCGCTACAAATACTCGTCAAATTTGTAGCGGTTAATTGTGTATAACTGCTACAAGTGTAACACCAGTTCTTCAATTTCATTTCCAATAGCTTTAATATTAGTAGCGGTTTCATACATATAACCGCTACAAATACTCAACGGTTAATTTTTGAATTTCCCCCCACTTTGTGTAAAGTTCAAATGGCTTGAAAGTTAGTAGCGGTTTTATACATATAACCTCTACAAATGTCTAGTACCATAGCGGTTTTTGAACCGCTACAAAATATTAAATGTTGAAATGTCAAAACATAAGGTTTCAGGCATTTGTCATTCTCTATTCACTCATCTTCTTCACTATTCTTTCTTCTCTCTCACTAGTAGCTATGGATAAGTCATGGATCAGGTTGCTGCGCAATTCTCTGAAATATTTGTACGGATTAAACATTTTCTTAGATTTCGCATTCACTCATGCCGGTTGTGACGACAAGATTGTCTGTCCCTATGTTGGCAAACCAGTTGGAGGAACTGAGAACTTTAAACTAACGGTAACTGAGAAGTTGCAAGCACATAGACATGTCTTGATTAATTGCACTCAAGTTGAACCTTTCATACAGTAAGAATTGTACACTCACATGTTATTCTATATCTTTCGTAACATTTTTCACTTTCATTTCACTATCACCTTTCTATTAATAATTGCAGGGAATTCAGAAATCATGATAAGCTTTAACTTAGAATCCGTACACAAACATCCTCAGAAGTTGACAAAAGGGTCCACAGAGAATTCCCGAGTTGGTTTGCTCGCAGAATACTAAATGACCATAACCCACACTGACCAGATTTTAGAGCTCTCGCAATCGGCCCTTTTGATCATGCAAAAAGGTTTACAGCATACAATGTCAATGGTTTTAAGTTTTGCACGGTTTCACGGGATCAAGGATTGCAAACTCAGAATTCGAGTGTTTATGGCACATTTGGGACAAGGAGTTATGCGAGCAGCAGTGACGCCAACATGTAGTTCGGAGGCGTCCTTTACTATGGCAAGATTCTTGATGTGGTCGAACTTAATTATCAAGGCCGTTTCACCATGACGCTGTTCAAGTGTATGTGGGCAAATACCACTACTTCTCGGGGACTGACAACTGACGACTTAGGGATCATATCAGTTAATTCCTCACGGCCGATTCATACTGGTATTTCTCAAGATGATGAGCCATATATTCTTGCTTCAGAGGCATATCAGGTTTATTATGTCGAGGACGAGAGGCACAAGGATTGGAACAAGGTCGTTCATTTAAAGCCATGAGACCTTTACGACATGGGTGAAGGTGATAACATCGCCTATGAGAGTGAGCCATTTCAGCCAGCCGATTTTGAAAACTACTTCCCTAAAGGCGATGACAATTTACCTCTACTGCGGTGAGTTTTTTTACGTCCACGTCATTTAAATTAAATTTTTAAAATTTAATAATACATCCCTAACAATAATTTTTCTACATAATTTCGGTAGGGATGGCGAGGATGAGTGATCAAATTCAAATTATGTTTTTGTCTTCAAAAAAATGGAAAAATATTTAAAAAATAAAATAAAATAATATTTGTAGCAGTTATTAAACCGCTACAAAGATAAAAATAACCGCTACTAATTAAAACCGCTACAAAATGGATACATTAACTGCTACAAAATGGTACGTGGATCCCTATAAATACCCTTATCACAACTCATTTCAAACACTCTCCCATTTCTTTTCACCTTACCCTTCTTTCATTTTCTCTCATTTAGAAATTTTTTTGTATAACTTGAGGAGCTGAACAATACGATCAAATATTGTAACAAATTTTTTAATTTTTTTTCAATACTTCTTTCCTTCGCATAAATTTATTCTCACCATTTTTTTCAGATATTTCAGAGCATTATCTCATTTTCATCTATTTTTCATACACAAATTTTTTTTTTGCCAACTTCATACACAATTACATTGTAGTAAACAACATAATAGTTCCTTATTACTTAAATATCCTTAATAATATTATCAATACAATTTTTATACTTATCCAACTAAATTAAATTATTCCTTTTAATTTATAAATGAGTTAAACTATTGAATAATAAGCTAATTAAATTAGATAAACTACTAAAAAACTAAAATATTTAATTTAATATTAAAAAAGAAGAAACAAATGATCGTATTTTTTTAAAATTTTCTTAATTTTTGTAGCGGTTATTAAACCACTACTAATTAAAGCGCTTTTTGAAACTGAAATTTATTTTTTGGCGTCATTTTTTGAATTTTCATGAAATTAGTAGCGGTTATATAACGGCTACTAATTTCAAAAAAAAAATTCTACTTAGTAGTGGTTTATTAACCACTACAAAATTGAAAAAAAGATTTCATTTTTCTTTTCCCGCCTTGAAAATTTCAATTTTTTATATTTGTAGCGGTTATATAACCGTTACAAATATCTCAGAAAAAATTTATGGCTTATGGGGATGTTGTAGCGGTTGGGTTCAACCACTACAAAGTAAGTAGCGGTTATTTTCCTTGAGTAGCGGTTTTATATAACCGCTACAAAACCGCTTGCAACATCTAATTTAGTAGCGGTTTTATTAACCGCTACCAATGTTGTTTGTAGCGGTTAAAACCGCTACTAATACCCATTTTTAACTGTTACTAAAGCACTTTATTTGTAGTGTCACTTTTATCATTAAATAGGTATTTATAGTGTATAATTAAATAATTAAAATATAAAAAAATGACAACAATTTGATTTAAATATATTTTAATTCTAAATAGTTGAAATTAAATCTATCAACATTCAAAATTTATCATACTTAACAAAGAAATTTGGACTAATATAATGTTTGGTCCCCCCCAACAGTTTCATTTCATTTTGGTTTTAGTCCTTGAAGTTTGAAACATGTCTATTTAAAACATTAATCCCTGTTGTTTTAAAAGGACATAGACCTAAAATTAACGACATTAAGTTTGCTGATATGTCACTAACGTCATTTATTTTGCTGATATGGCATGCTGAGTAAGAATCTGATATGGCAAAAGAAATTATAAAGTGATATTTTTTTAAAGTTATTTAATAAAAGTTAAAAAAAACAGATACCTATCTCAAAATGAAGATTCCTTTAAAGAAATTAAAAAGTTAATATTATTTTATGATTTCTTTTAACAAAAGAATTCTTACACAGCATGTCATGTCAGGAAAATAAATGGTGTTAGTGACATATAAGCAAACTTAAAGCTGTTAACTTCAAGTTTAGGTCATTTTTAAACTATAAGGACTAACGTTTTAAACAGAGACAAACTTGAGAGAGCAAAAACACAAGTTTCAAACTTCAATAATTAAAACCAAAATAAAAGAAAACTATAGGGACCAAATATTATATTAAACCAACAAATTTCAATAAAATTTATATATAAAGTCACTAAGTATGATGAAATCCAAAAAGTTAATATCAATTTAAAAGCTAGTTAACATGGGTTTTTAAGTTAAAAACGTAAAAATGGTAAACTCGATGTATAAACTTGTAAATTTAACTGGATTTATAATTAACATGAGTTTATTAGGGACCCGACATGATTGTATAAACTAGAAACGTAAAAATGATAAATTCGGAAAGTCAATTCGTGAGTTTGACATTATAAAGTGAAGTAATAAATGTAAGTATGACTGATAAAATTTCATAATTAGTTTTCAAAATTTACCAATCAATCATTCATCAATATTTGTTTTTTTAAAAAAAAGTTTTTTATTGATTAGCAAGCAAGCGCACCTATTTTCAGTAAGTTAAGTTGGGCCCAAGCCCAAAACTAAATGAAAGATCCGTTCTTACACAAACACATACAAAGACACTAATAACCCTACAGCCTAGTGGTATTAGTGCTTCCTTATGTGTGGAAGGTGGCGGGTTCGATTCCAATTGTAAGTGCATGTGCTTGTAATTATTAAAAAAAACACATGCAAAGGCACTCGATTTCTCTTTAACCATTAAAGGATTTAGCCATTGCCCACCTCTTCTACATCTGTCTCAAGCCCCTTGCACATACCCCACGCTTCTGCTTCCTCCCTCGACCAAAGATCCGCATTTGCTGAAAACAATAACCCACATCCCTTTGGCGCCGGGTTGCCCCTCTATGCCATATCATCTACCTAGCAAATGACTCTGATCATAAATTCCCTTAGAAGGGAAATAAACATCAAATAAAGAATTTTTCGAAAGGAGAGCCGTAAGGAGACGTTGAAGAGAGAGAAAGTAGAGAGAATAGTTTCTGTGAAACACCATTTCCGTGACCCTTTGATCACAAATGGAACAGTCCTCAGACGTTCCGTTAGAGTCAAAGGGAGAAAGATCCCCACTTACATATGCCAACCACATAAATAAGAAAGTGAAGATGCATGACGGAGAAATGCTGAGGAAATGGAAACAGAGTGCAATGACGAACTGGAAGAGCAGCGATTGCAGCAGATTCAGAAGCAATTATTCACCAAACCTACAAAAGAGAGTCATAACCATGCAACAGATATGACTGAAAGCCATATTAATGGAATAGAAGAAACAGAGCAGCAGCCAATGAAGAAGGTTGGAAACAACCCCACCTTTAAGGAAAAGCTCCTAAACTCTGAAATGCCACCTGCAACAGTTGAATATAAGGCCGCAGAAGACCTGGAGGTGGACAAGGACAATTTCTCAGTAGTAATTCCCTCTATTACCTTCTCTCATATGGTACAGGAATACATGTATCAATGTATGAATCGAGCAGTTATTGTAAAACTCCTAGGGAGATTCATCCGACAAGATATTCTCCTCTCTAAGATTCTAGCAATGTGGAAACCTACAGGAAGAATTAAACTAACAGAACTTGATGGGGGATGTTATATGGTCAAATTCAATGAGGATTTAGACTACCAAAACACCTTTCTTGGAGGACCCTGGGTCATCCAAGGCACTACCTCATAGTTCATCCATGGAGCCCCATCCTCTCTCCGTTCAACCTAGAAATAAAACAAGTCTTTGGTTGGGTTCGCCTTCCCGGCTTATCATATCACCACTACCACAAGAGTGTTCTAAGGGCAATAGGAGGATTAATCGGAGAGGTTCTAAAAATAGATTACATCACTGCTAGAGTCGAGAAAGCTAGATTTGCTAGACTAGTAGTGAAGATTGACCTTACAAAGCCTCTGGTGTCCAGAATCCGACTAGATGGAGTTACTCAACTAGTAGAATATGAAGGTCTTCCCACTATATGTTATTAGTGTGGTAGATATGGCCACTTAGATATTACCTGTCTACTGAAAGCACAGTAACAACAAACAAAAAGCGAAGCCCCAAATGAACCTTCTCCGGCCACGGTTAAGCCCCAGAATCGACAACCAAGTATGATGAACGTTGCACATCATTCAGCGCGTGAAACTCACAACCAGACTGAACAATTGTTCGGAGCGTGGATGCAAGCCCCGTCTCGTGGATGGCGAGGCCAAAACTGTAGAAAAACCGCTGAATTCAATGATCAAGTGAAAGGAAAAGACGGGAACAGATTTTCCCTCTTAGCAGTAGCAAAAAATCCGATGATCACCAAGAAGGAAATAGGGCTGACACTAAGCATCAAGATGTGATATCTAAGTCAACCTCGAGCCATGCTAAGGAAAGCAATCAGAGTATCAAATATAGATCTATGTCTACAAGAGTGACAAAAACTGGGAAAGTTGTTAGCCCAGTCCGAACCCCCCACGTAAGCCATCAAACACATATGTTTTTAACTCCTCAGCATATAAAGCAACTCAACTACATGCTTCTCTAGATCCCGCCAAACACTCAGCAGTCGACATGTTAGACTTAAGACAAGCCCTCAAGCCCGTGGAAGGGGGCCCCAGGAATGCAAGTATGACAAAGCCCATAGAAGGTAGGAATAATGGCAAAGAGAATTTATTTCCTAAGCCACCAATCAAAAGCCCAATAAAAAGAGGACTCAAAATGCAACCCTAGGTCAAATTTAAACCGGCCAAGCCCAAATATAAGGGTGAGATTGGATCACCATCTGAAGAACTCACTAAAGCTTTGGCAGAAGCCTTAGGAGCCTCTCTCAACTCTGATGATGAGAACGCATTCATAGAAGCTTCAGAATTAGGACTGGATGATGATACAAATTTGGAGAGATCCAAAATGGAACATTAGCTTTATGGATCAATCTATATTCATTTGGAACTGCCAAGGGGCAGCCTCTAGCAAATTTCATAGTGTACTCAAATCTCTTCTACAGGGATATAAGCCAACCATTGTCGCGTTGGTAGAACCAAAAATCTTAGGATTCAAGGAAGACAAAGTAATTAGGAAGCTTGGGTTTCCTAACTCTCACCGCATTGAGGCTAGGGGATTCTCAGGTGGTATATGGCTTATGTGGACAGACCAAATGAAATTAAAGATTATGGCCAATCACCAACAATTCATCCATGTTGAAGTCAAGAATGATATAGAAACCAAAAAGATACTCTTCACAGCAATTTATGCCAGTCTTACTCCATCCACCCGAGAGAATCTATGGCATGATCTGAGCAAGCTGATTGTCGATGATGAGATCCCATAGCTCTTAGCCAGCGATTTTAACGCCACCTTACATATGGAGGATAAAAAAGGAGGAGCTCTACGAAGACAATCAGGATGCCATAAGTTCCATAGATTCATGGCCAGTGAAGGTATGGTAGATTTAGGTTGCTGTGGACCAAGATACACGTGGCAACGAGGAGATCTAATGGTCCACCTGGATCGAGCCATTGGAAATAGTAAGTGGGTTGAGACCAAGCCCAATACTATTGTTATGCATCTTCCAAGGATTCGGAGTGATCACAGGCCACTGCTCATTAAACCAGAGGGCGAAAGCTCTCAACCCATAACTTCATTTCGATTCATGCCATCATGGTTACTACATCCAGATTTTGAAAGGCTGGTTTGTGAAAACTGGGGTAACAATTTGAGTGTAGCAAAAAATATATCGAGATTTACCAAACCAGCCAACGGGTGGAACAAACACACCTTCGGGGAAATAGGCCAACAAAAATGCACACTTAGAAAAAGATTGAATGGAGTACAAAAAGCCGTAGAATGCCACCCTTGCTCAGTTCATCTTCTAAACATAGAACGCACCCTCAGAACCGAATATGAAGATATATGTCTAAGAGAAGAGATCTTTTGGATACATAAATCCCGGAGTCGATGGATTTGTGAAGGGGATTGCAACACACACTATTACCACACGAAGGCACTAATTTGAAGAAGGAAAAATAGAGTGTTGATGTTGAAGAACACATAGGGAGAATGGGAATCAGATCCAGATAAGCTCAGAAATCTAGCGGCAGAATTTTACCAAGAGCTGTATATATCAGAAGGAGATCAAGGACGTAGTTATGCTTATACAGGTTTGTTTCCTAAACTACCTAACACTTGGATTTCATTTTTAAATAGCCCTATCACAAAAGAGGAGACTAAGAAAGCCCTTTTTGACATGTCAGGCCTTAAATCACAAGGAGTGGATAGGTTGCATGCCTTCTTCTTCCAGTCACAGTGGGCAATAGTGGGAGACACTCTCTTCGAAGAAATTAAATGAATATTTGAAAGAGGATATTTGGATCCCAAATTGAACCAAACGTTGATAGCTCTTATCCCCAAAGTTGAGAACCCTCAAAACATTAAAGAATTCAGGCCCATAAGCCTTTGCACCACAGTCTACAATTTAATTACGAAAATTATAGCCAATCGGTTAAAGTGTGTAATGCCTCTACTATGCTCGCCTCACCAGTCCAGTTTCATAAAGGGTAGAAGCATCATTGATAATATAATCATAGCACAAGAAGTTGTTTGGTCAATGCGACAGAAAACTGGGAAAGTAGGATGGATGGCTATCAAAGTTGATCTAGAAAAGGCATTTGACATAATTAGATGGGACTTCATAGAAGACACACTGAAAGAAGCAGGCATTCCTAATATGTTAATACAAATAATCGTCAAATGCATCTCCTCATCCTCAATGCAAGTAATTGGAATGGAATTCCCTCTGCTAGTTTCAAGCCTACCCGAGGAGTAAGACAGGGAGATCCCCTCTCGCCTCACCTATTTGTTCTTTGTATGGAGCGGCTGTCCCAAGAAATATGTAGCAAATCAGCCAACAAAACCTGGTAACCAATTTAAATGGGTAGGAAAGGGGTCCTACTCTCCCACCTATTTTTTACTGAAGACCTGATTTTATTTAGCACTACTGAGCCTTCACAGGTGGAACTCATTAAAACAATATTAGAAGATTTCTACTCTTCCTCAGGACAAAGGGTTAACGAGGCTAAGACAAGAATATTCTTCTCCAAGAATGTGCCTGCCCAAGAAGCACAAAGCATTTGCCAAGAGTTGGGATATCAAGCAATATCTCTATTGGGAAAATATCTGGGAGTGCCTTTGATTCAAGGAAGAGTAACCCAGGCTACATACAAATACATTGAGGATAGGATAGAGAATAAATTAACTGGGTGGAAAGCGAGGTCCCTATCCCTTGCTGGAAGGATCACACTAGCACAATCTGTATTGATGAGCATTCCTCTTTATGCCATGCAGTCTACCAAACTCCCAGCAATCACATATGCCAGAGTACAATCTCCATTAGGAAATTTGTATAGGGAACAACCACATAGCACAAAAGTGTTCATCTTCTCAAATGGGATAACATATGCTAACTAAAGAAACATGGAGGGTGTGGCCTAAAGGATATCGCAAGTATGAATTCAGCCTTCTTAATGAAGCTGGCTTCGCAATGATTACTCAGCCAACATCCCTTTGGGTGCAAATCATGAGATCCAAATATGGTTGAAGCACAATAGAAAAAGAGACACAAGAATGAAGAATGCCTCTCACTTGTGGAGGAACCTTGGAAAAATTTGGGATGATATGATGCTAGGGACATTCTGGAATATTAAAAACAGAAAGACAGTTCAATTTCGGAAAGACTCATGGGTTGGTAATCTAGGTCCACTCCATCTGCTATCCTTTGCCCCTATCTGTGAACCTGACCTATCAAAGGTAATCAAATTTTTAAATACAGAGGAGGGTCAGTGGAATTGGGAAGGCTTTCAACATCTACTCCCACCAAACATCCTAAGCCAGATAGCAGAGATCATGCCACCATCAGCAACTGATCAATAAGACTTTTGTCATTGGAATTTGAGTAGCTCAAGAAAATTCACTGTTGGACTTTGGGTCCAAGTCCACCCTTGATGGGCCTGACTATTTGATTAGGAAATAAGTAGTCTAATCAAATAAGAATAAAATCAGCATAAAATGCATATTTGGGATAATTCAGCAATAATTATGGATTTGTTATAAGAGGAACAAATCACCATAATTAGAGAATTAATTGAGAGACAATTAATTGCTGTCTTGGAGGGCAAGAAGGAGTGCACACGGTTCCTAATTAGTGGCCTCCATAAACCACTATAAATAGGGTTTGCCTCCTCAATTGCAACTCGCCCCGCCATTGAGTTTTCTAGCAATTCCCTTCTCTCCTACCATCTTTCTGGTTCTGGTGATCTGCTGTGCAAATCACAATTAGGCTCTAGTAGTCTAATAATCGTGTGGGCACAAGTATGGAGTATTAGAGCTTTGACCCAGATCCGAACATGGATTCGTCCAGGTACGCCTAATCTCCTATTTTTAGTTAATATTTTTCCTACATTGGCATCAGAGCGTTGTTGATCTATGAGGCTGTGATTTATTCTTTATGAATAATTAATTGAAATAATTTGTTTATATCTCCATCACAATTTTATTTCCGCTGTGCAAAAATATATGATGTTAATATATGCTTCCTCTTCTATTATCTTATTCGCCAGTATATATATATATATTGCATGTTGACATGCGTGTGATGCTTCAATGCTTCTGGGCTTCCATTGCAATATTTGAATATGATTGCTCTCGCATGTATCTGGACATGGATGTGATAAAATTTATCTAAGCTAAGTATGAACAATGATACCTGCGTCTGTGTTCTGTGTGCTTCTATTCTTCTTCCCAAATTTGCCATTTGACTTGGATCCATATACACATAGATAATACTAGGTTCTTGATTGTTTGCTCCTGTGGTTATTATAGATATATGTATCTACACGCATAACTCATGCGATTTCCTTCGTCTCTTCTCTTCACTTCTTCGATCTCTTTCAAGTTGGGTGTTTTTGGAACCTATGTGGAGCTAAAAACGAAAAAGACTTGACCCCTCAAAGGTTAGAAGAACCTTTGAAACACAGAGACACACATCCGGTAAACTTACGTCGCGCCGACAATATCGAGAAAAAATTGGGTGTTTGAAACTCGGTGTTTTTTGCCCAAAGTAAAGATATGGATGTGTAGATCTTGAAGAGACAATTCCAATGATGCTTAAAACGCGGCAAACAGAGTCCGGATGAGGGAGAAACAAAGGAAAGAAGTTCGCGGGTCCTTAGTCGCCGCCGCAACTTCACTCATGATTTGATCAATGAAACAGAGGTTTTAAGATCAAATAAATGCCATGGATTTGTAGTTCGCTAAACTACAATTCCAACAACACCAAGAACGAGAAAAACGGAGCTAAAACAAGGGAGATATGGCCTCCCGAAGTTGGCGGGTCGCGATGACCCGTTGGAGCTCCAACCGAGTCGGGTTGACCCGGCTGGAGGTTGGAGACGATGTGACTGCCACATCATCGGTCAAACAATGACATGTGGCGCCAATGAGAGGTCGCCACATCAGCGCCAAACGCCACGTCAGCATCGGTCAACGAGGCCACGTCATCCGTTGACCAGCCACGTTGACCGAGACACGTCAGCGCCACGTCACTGACACGTCGGCGGTGACGGGTCACGGTTGACCAGTCAACAGTTATTCGTTGACTGTTGACCCAAAAAAAAAAGGGACACATGGCGCATAGGGCCCACTGGGGTCTCCGTTTGACACGTGGCATACACCATCGGAGAGAGGACGACGCGTGGAGTGTTGGGAGCCGGCACGTGTCACCGGCGAACGGCCGCAAGGCGGCCCTTGTACGTCACGCTCCACCGCCGAGAGTGGCCAATGTAACCCCCTCCGTAATTATATCCGAAATACGTGATTAAAATGAAATAGAGACCAATAATAATCAAATAACATTTACTAACCCATCACATGATGGGGTTTTCAAAAAAATACCTTTCAAAATCATTTATAACCTTGGTCTCATATTCACATTTCGAATACAATTACTACGTGAAGATAAATCACATTCATATAAATATCAAAGTGCACAACTTAATCATCCCAGCAATCCCGGGTACATACCTTCGCTAAAGATACACAGGGTACAATTGCCCATTACAATTCTTTAAATGGGGATTACACAATCTCATCTCAAATTCATAACCATATATTCAACCGAGTTATATACCGTCTTCACAACTCATTGGTAACCAACTACCAACTCTCATCTCGAAGGAGTCCTAGCCGCTCCCTCCACGAGCCACTTGCCCTGTCTAAATTGTTGGTAGGGGAGGGTGAGATTCGAGAGAATCTCAGTAGGGAAACATTATCAATATGCAGGCAAGATAAGTGTTTAATGCATGACATGCTTGCATCACATAACTCATGCACACATACAATGACAAATCTATAAGCTCAATGCTTCGAACGATACACATATGGCCATAACATATATTGAAACATAGCTTCAAATCATTCATACATGTTCCACATAATCAAGCAAAGCAATAACATGCATCAACACATTAATACAGTTATCAATGCATGCAGGAGAGATAAGTTCCCTACCTCCAGTCTTTTCTCCTCGATTTACGTGCCAACAACTCGGGGCTTCACGTTCGATCCTACAATGTCAAATGTACTATTTAGATACTTCCATAGTGTTTCTGGGGGTTATATGAAGCTATATGGAAAAATTACTAAAATACCCCCGGGGACCCGGCCCGGCCCCGCCGTACCCGGTCCGGTTGTACTTTTCTTGAAATTTTGACATGGGCTATTCTGACATATTTTCGCCCAAGGAATCCATTTCCGGACTCGGAATTATCAAATTCAATGTCACCTAAGTGCCCAACTGTAACCCCACCTAATTTTCGCTCCTGAACTCAATGGAATCATCAAATCATTGAAAATCCAACTCTAAGACCCATTTCTAGAGCTGGCCGAAATTCTCAAGTATTCCGGGGAAAATTGGGGTTTTTCGGTTTCGGCTCCGTAAATGCGTTCCTTTCTACTCCTAACCACTTTATTAACCATTACATTAGGTTACAACTAACATTAAGACCCAATTTGGGCAGCATAACCCCTAGGCCATGTCATTTCCAAACTTTAAAACCAATGGCAATCCGGCGAAATTTCACCGATTAAATTGCCCACAACAGTCAGAATAAGCAATATACGAAAGTTTGGAAGTTACCTCAAGCTCCTAATAGCTTCTCCTTGACTTGGCTGAAAACCCTAGCCTCTTGAACAGCAAATTTGCTTCTCAAACACCTTAAATAACATAGAAGAGAAGCTTAGGAGAAGGATTATACGCGTTAGGTACGAATTCACCGAAGAAATCGACCTACCTCACGAGTTTTCTTCCCCTTCTCTCTCTAAAACTCCCTCTCTCTCTCTCTCTCTCTCTCTCTCCATGGTGCTGCACGGTTTTTGGCTGATGGAGGAAGAGGATGATGACTTTATAACATTTAGCTTATGTCATCTTTAATTATGATGATGTCATAATTCCAAAATTGACATTTTCGGATTTTCTGGCAGATTTTCTGCCCAATCTTTGAAAAATCATAACTAATTCTAGAAAAATTGAAATGAGGTGATTCCAAAGCCAAATGAAAGATATTTAAGTCCTATTCATAGGAAAAATATTGGCCATTACTAAAAATCACCACACAATTCCAGAATTACATAAAACTCATCACTGCCCCAAAACAGAGTTCAGTTTCCATCCCAAACTTTGGACAGTTATATCTCCTAGTTCACAAAACGAAATGGCACAAATTATATGTCCATTTTGAAGCTTGAGATGTGAACTATAAGACTGGAAATTTCAGAATTTTTAGACACCATTTGGTCATTCAAAACGTTCACACAAACGGACTGCCCAGAATAGAGTTTCACTGGACAGAATTTTAGATTTTGCATCTTTGCTTCCATTGGTTCCATTTTCATACCAAACATCATTCACACATAAATTTTCAAAAGGAATCCATTGGAAACACCAAATCAATCAAATTCACATCACATTGACATGTTTTCACAACAATCTCAATATGTCAACACAATTCACATTCAATTCTTCCCTCTATTCTAAGTCAATTTGGATGTTAATCCACAATTGAACTCAAATACAGGGTTTCGGCGCTGCTCACAACACACACGAATCACATTCGAGTGCCAAATCACATCATATTCTCCAAAAGGGTTATTTATCACTAACCACATCCACTTTTGAAGTCATTAACCCTTAATCACAATTTGGGATCTTGCTAAAATGGGGCTTAGCAGTCAACTTCTCTCAGGCTTATTCTCTAACCTCGAGTCTCAAAATTCGGGGTATTACAGCCAACGCTGGAATTTTCCAATTTTTCAGGATTTTTACATCCAGACACCTTCTAAGGGCGCGTGAGAGTGCGTGGGACCTCCGATTGAGACGTGGTTGGTTCATAAAAATCTCTAAATTCGAGAGCTTCAATTTGATATATAATTTTCATATATTTGAAGCAAGTTTGGGTGTAATTTAAGTCAAAAAGGTGCTTATGTGCATTTTAAGGGTCCCAAAAACGTTGGAATTGAATCAATGTTGGTTCTATTGTTTTTTGGGATAGGTTGGCTTATTTTTTTAAGAGTTTTTTCAGTTGCAACATAAGGTTAAATGCTGAAAGATTCTTTAAAAGTAAGAGATTATTCAAATGAGTTTTTGAATATAAAATCCTATTCAACCTTTACTCAAACTCTTAGAGATAAAAACCTGAAAAATTGCAGTAACTTAAAATTATTCAATAATTATTGAATAATAATAAGTCTTCCCATGCTTCTAACCACATTGATCCACTTGGATTGAAGCAATGACTTCTAAAAGTCAATCCTTTATCACAAATGTTGTGACAAAGGATAAGACAGATAGAGATGTGAGAATCATCTCATCAAGTGGGAGGTATGCTGCAAATACATCCAAATGAGTGGATGTAGACATGGCAAAGAGGAGATAGACATTGTAGCTAGACGCTACATAAGTTAATATGGCCAGAATGGCCTATGAGAAGGAGAACCTAGTTAAGAGATAATGATATGAGGCTTAAACTTTTGAATGTTCTCGTTTTTCCATTGAATTTAAGATTAAATTCTCTGTTTGTTTTTAGAATTGAATTCGGTATATTCTCTTCTTGTTTTCTTGAACATTCATGCTAGTTAGATGATATTGTGTTATTATCTTGTTAATATATGTAACCCCCTCCGTAATTATATCCGAAACACGTTATTAAAAATGAAATAGAGACCAATAATAATCAAAATTCATTTTACATTCTCATCCTTAAGATAGGATTTTCACAAATACATTTATCAAACACTTTAACCTGGTCTCACATTCATATTTCGAATACAATTACTTCATGAAGATAAATCACATTTATATAAATATCAGAGCGCACAATAATAATACCGGCAAACCCGGATTCATACCTTCACTAAAGATTCATAAGGCAATACGCCCTTTATAATTCCTCAACGGGGATTACACAAATCCATCTCCAATACATAACCAAATAACCCAATAGATATCCAAGCACATATACATCTAATATCCAATTATACATTCTAATCTATCATCCGAACATATACAATTATCCCAGCATATAACGATAACCAACTACCAAATCCAAATGCCCATAAGGGATTCTCGCCGCCCCTAGTCGCTTGCTTCTTCCTCGAGCCACTTGTCCTGTCTAAAATGTTGGTAGGGGAGGGTGAGATTCTAGAGAATCCCAGTAGGAAACAGATACCAATATGCATGCAAGATAAGTGTTTAATGCATGACATGCTTGCATCATAATAACTCGTGCTCACATAATGATATATCCGCATGCTCAATGTTTCAACAACATACTCATGGCCATAGCATAAATAGAAACAGAGCTTCAATCATTCATATATGTTTCACATAATCAAGCAAAGCAATAACATGCATCAATACACAAACACAAATATCAATACATACAGGAGAGGTAAGTTCCCTACACTTTTTCTTTCTACGTATGCTCCAGCATCGGCTACTCACGATCTGAGCGGATATCAAACCATGATTAGGGTGAATACCCAACCCTATAACCAAATCAAGGACATAGGATCATTCCCTTTTCCAAATTCTCATTTTCATAACACTTAAAGTTGGTTACCATTCATGACCTTTAGGTGGCTATAATAAGGTCAATGAAAGCCTAAAGGATTGGGAAGTACTAGGTTGGAAATCACCTTTAAAAATCCCAAAATGCTGAAAATGGGGGTTGGTTGCAGACAAGAATCCTCTGGCTGCGGCCAAAACACGCACAGAAGGTTTCTGGCTGCGGCCAAAACGCACACAGAAACTTTTGTGCTGCAGCCAAGACTTTTCTGCTGCAGCCAAGGCAACTTCGGAAATTCATAACTAATTATAGAAAAATAAAAATGAGGTGATCCCAAAGCCCATTGAAAGCTATTTAAGTCCTCTTCATAGGAAAAATATGAACCATTACTGGAAATCACCATACAAATCCCAGAATTACACAAAACGCATCACTACCCTAAAACAGAGTTCTGTTTCAATCCCAAATTTTGGACAACCATAACTCACAGAATAATAAATGAAATGACACAAAATATATGTCCATTTTGAAGCTTGGGATGTGAAATTTAAGACTGAAAAGTTTCACAATTTTCTGAAATCATTTGGTCATTCAAAACGTCCACACAAATAAACTGCCCAGAACAGAGTTCCAAGGGACATATTTTCCAATTTTCTACCAAAGTGTCCAATGACTCCAAAATCATTAACCAAACCTATTCCCATATAATTTTCCATAAGGAACACAATTGTAACCTCAAAATGACCAAAATCACAACCCATTTACATGCCCTGTTTTGACTAAAGCACAAAACCAACACAAAAGGTGCCAAACTTCACATTTAAGCTTCAATGCAATTTTATCAATTCAAAACACTAAACAAGGCACCATTTCCATAACAAAAACATACCATACTCCCCAAGACCCTAAATCACGAAAATTAGGGCTAAAATTCCAAAAATTTAAGGCCTAACCAATGGCCACAAAATTTATATGAAATTGAAGCTTTCACTTACCTCAACAACTTTCCCAAAGGCACTTCATGATTCTCAAACTTGTACATTTTTGTGATTCCTCAAATCACCACCAATGGAGAATCTAAAACCATCAAATTGAAGCTCTCACTCCAAGGAACAACTTTATAGAAGGAAGTTTTGGCATTAGAGGTCAAGATCTTACCTTTTTTACAAGCTTTTCCTTCTTCCTCTTCCTTCAACAATAGTGAAAATGAAGAGAGAAGAGAGAGAACGTGAGAGAGATGGAGAGAGAGGAGGATGAAGATGATGATAGTACTCCCTCCATTCAGCTAAACAAAGAGAGAAAAAGAGAGAGAGAGAGAGAGAAACTATTAAAATACTACATTAGACTTTTCTCACTCTCATGCTTCATCTCTTCTTGCCACATGACACAAGGTCATTGGCTCACACACAATAAATCACCAATTAGCCAATTTAATCCCTCCATTAGTCTTAATCACACTTCCCATTTTTCTCTTAGCTAGTAATTAATTTCTCCATTAATCACTAACTAATTGCTCAACAATTTCATTCTTTCAATTTCCACTAATCATGGCATATTAATTAATATAGCCACCAAACCCATAATTATTCCACTTTAATTCGATAATTATCCTCAATAATTACCATTAGCCTTTAATCAAAAATTGGGGTGTTACAATATAACTGCTCTACGATTGAGTAGGAGTTTTCTAGAATGCGTCTAGAAATCCAAACGGGAAAGTGTTCAAATGAAGACTGTGGTTAAAAGGGTGATGAGCTAACTAGTATGATTGGGATGGGAGTCAACATAGTTGTCTCCTGAACATGAAACTAGTGAACTTATTATCTAATTATCCTTTGTCTTATTTGAACAAATAAGATTTGTATACCATAATCGTCTGAGTGACCAATTATGACCAAGTCTATTTGATTGAGCTTATGAAGACAAGCTCAAATAGAGATATCTGTGGAGTTAGATACTCTCAAATCTCTTTCATTCAAGAAGAATGAGATGTCAGGGACATCCTACCAACTAGTCTTCAGCATTTAGAGGCTAAAGCAACTGAAGGATACAAAAGGTTTATGCTATCAAGCATAGAAAGAACAATATTGCTCAAACTTATGATGGTACGAGCAATGTAACCTTATCCAAGCCGTGTGGATAGTGTTGGAAGATAGTGGAATAGGTGATCTTCTTCCACAAATTTAAAACTAAGTTAAGTTTTAACATAGTGTACTAAGTCCTAACATGTTGTTTAGGAAACAATTGAGGCAGATGTCAAACTAAGAAGTTGAGATAAACTAAATGCCAAGTTCTTTCTAACAAACAACAAGTGTATGTTGTGATAAGACATCTCCCAGTGAGTGGGAGTGAGCCATGTCTTCCATTGAGTGGGCGTATACGAAAGTAAAGATTGCCTCTGATATGCATATTGTAACCTTCAGCAATGTGATTCACCACATTGAACTTGAATGTGAAAGACTGAAGGATTCAAGATCCATCAATCAGACAAACTTAGCTAAATAGTGGGAGGATTCATCCTCCATGCCTAAGGGCAAGGAACCTATGAGGTAAACTTAATCTAGAGGAGGTCAAATGGTTTCTGCAAAAGATGAAATGCTACATTAATAAACCTTTAAGGGTTGTAAAAGTAGCAATCCACATGAGTTGTGGATATTTCAGAGAAGCATATGGCTTCATGTCAAAAGCAAAGCAACAAAGAGATAGAATCAAGGGATTGGAACTTGCACGTTAACTCTGCATAGATAAACCACCCTGATTCACTCCATGCAATTACAATTGACAGAATCACATCTTTGCTATCTCTTTAGTTAAGGATCGATAGGACTATGATTCTCAACTCCTTTGTTGGTTTTTGATGTTTCTTTTCTAGGGATGAAAGATTCCATTTCTTGCCACATGTACACCTTGATCAAAGGGAATGATCAAACTAGCAAAAGAATATTTGCTAAATCATGTGTGCTAAAGGGTTAATACCCTTATGAAT
This sequence comes from Inga oerstediana, assembly GCA_963210345.1. Taxonomy (NCBI): domain Eukaryota; kingdom Viridiplantae; phylum Streptophyta; class Magnoliopsida; order Fabales; family Fabaceae; genus Inga; species Inga oerstediana. The sequence continues at coordinate 59,710,693 of OY723401.1, read as the reverse complement.
CAGTTGAAAACTTATTCTACCTAGCAAGAAAGACAAAGAAACATTTTTGAGAATATCCACTGCAATTGGCAAATTATGACGTTAGTAAACCAATGAACGTGAGGGCAAAACACAAAGAGCTTGGTGTTTCGTTAACGTTGTGGAAGTTTACTCAAAATACAGTAATGTTTACTTGATTTTTGGCAAGTGTGAAGCTGTTAGATAATGGCTGAACTAGTCAGGAATCAATTAAACTAAAAGGAAAAGACCTTTTTTTGAACTAACAAGGGTTAAAGACACCCATGTGATTAGTTCAAGATGCTTTGTGTACGAGAAAGGAATTGTTAGGCAACTATTAATACCTAGAACCCTTCAACATAATAGAGTTGTTGAAATGGAGAGACAGACCTCTCCTTGTTTTGGTTATGAACATAATGGCATCAATAAGGCTACCAGCCATATGTTGGTAGGTAGACTCACAGCTATTATATTCACACTTGACCAAATGCCCTCTATGTCAGTCACGACCTTACCCTATGAATCATGGATGGGCCTTAGACCAGGGCCGAGCTCGTTAAGACCATAAGGGTCATCAACTTTATATTCATAATCCTTCCTATAAGTAAGGAAGATTGGGGTCAAGGTATACAAGATATCTCTTTGTGAGATGACATGAGAATTTGCAATGACACGTCTTCATTAGTGAAAATGATGGCGGTTCAGTGACTGAGAGAAAACCTTGGGACACAACATTCATAAAACCCAGATTTCCTAGCAGGAAATGAGCATTAATCATAATAAATCTCTTTAAGAGGTTCACAAGTGACAAGGAATAACCAAGTGTTCCTAAATTCACTGATCCGAGTGGGAGAATTGAGACCATTTTCACAATGAAAGAGGTAAAAGGTAAGTTACAAGAGAATTACCTCACTCATACATAGGAAAAGAATCCTATAAAATTCACCTCGGAGCAAATTGTCATCCAGCGAATGACTGTAAGGGATAGTTTCCCTAATGGATTGAATGCTCTCTTCATCATTTAGAAGGTGATGATAACTACCTATAAGTGTCTGAAAGACACTAGAAGGACCTGCTAAGATGAATTGCAAAGTGTCATGCAGGAGGATTTGGATTATTTTTTAAGCCAAATACGTGTTTGGGTAATTTTGTCACCTAGTCAAGAGGCGATTGGGAACAAGTAGATTCTCAAATCTGTTGGGGGCATATAGAACCTAAAACACTTAGTGGCTAAGGGGTAATACAATGGAAGGTTGTCCGTTGTGTATTTTAACTTTGAACTTTAGCTTTGACAACAAGCTTAGTCTTGAAAATTGCATCAAGATGATGTAAAGACCACCTTCCAATTTGGAATTTTGGAAATTGGATGATGAACTCTACATGAAGCAGCTTAAGGGCTTCATAGAAACAATCACTTAAATAGCAGTATATGAGGTTTTCATAAGGTGAAAGCCTCACCAACTCTGAAATAATCGAAGAACACTACGTAAGTTCCAAATGGTCTAGTGATGATTCTTTGTGAAGTCATCCTTTGTCAAGTGACAAATGCAACAAGTGTCAAGGGAGTCAAAGGAATAAAGGATCAGAGAATCCTTAAATTCTGAGTTGAGAAAGTCATGGGTTGAACAAATATCTTGATTGACAAGATAAACGGAGTTGCACAAGAAAGATACAGTCTTTTCCACCTAAGATATGTATAAGTGTAATCCTTAGACATCTTAGGATGTCAAAGTGCAAAACCATAGACACCCCTGAAGTCAAGGGCATAAACCTAAAGAGGTTACATGTCCTATGAGGAATCCAACATAAAAAAGGTGGATAGAGTCCCATGTGAGACTATAGTTGGTAATATGAATGTACACATTGGTGTACATAAGACCAAATGTTTTTGGTCAGACTTGGAAGTTGGTTTTGGTCCTGCTGTGAAATGGGTTATGAGAATAACCAAGGATTAAGTTGTCAAGACAACAATTTTTTTAAAGGATACTCCAATACAAGACCTAGGCAAATGATGATGGAGTAAGGAAATATACAAAGTATTTTTTCCTGGAATCCATGGAAATAGAACGCAGGGCGTGTTCTGCCATCATTCAAAGTGCCATATGGCTGAAGTAATTCCTATGAGAGATTGGGAATGAATGGTGGATAGAAGGATCCAAATGATAACATCTTATGATGAGGATCCTAAGTATCACAGCAAGGCGAAACATACTTTTTGATACATCTCTATGAGAGATATGCTTTCAAAGAGGGAAAGCGATAGTTCAATGACCTTCTACTGACAGAATGTTGGTAGATCCCCTTATTGAGTCCATAGCTTGATTTTCATTGAGTTAGTGAAAATCTAGGGGCGCAAATAAAATATAAGGTCGTGAACTTCTTTTATATAAAGATAAAAGAAATGGTATGTATGCTATGAGTAAATAGATAAAGGTATACAATTTTGTATGTCGTACAGGTCAAAAGAGGTTGGTTTACTCACACAAACAACCGTCTTCCCATGTTTTGCAGGGGCATGGGAAGGTAAGACGAGCAAATGATCACCATGAGATGGTTGAGAAGAATCTTTGTGTTTAAGTCGCCTCAGTTAGACTGAGATGAGATCCACATGTGTGCATATACACAGAAAATGAATCGAAGCATGAACATAGACTTGTAGCCAGACAAAGAACTCTTTTTCACAAACGAGATATTGTGAAAAAGAAAGTTCTGGTTCGAATGTTGAGTACATTTTGGAACTAATGTCTGTACGGTGAAAGATAAAGAAATCGACGTATACCTCAAACCATTCACCGTAGCATGCAATTCATACTGCATGTGCTTGAGAGTTAAACTGCAACACGGGATGTGGGTGAAAGATCCCTAGTTCACCACAGTGTGAGTCCCAGGAAGGAAGAATCCTTCCACAATGCCCTTAAGACTTAGGCGACATCATGAAAGCTTGGTTTGGTGACAGCTACTTTAGCTGAAGCTCCATGATCACACTCGATTCGGTCAGACAAGTGAAAACTAGGAAGCGACCAAGTCAAGATGGACTGATGTTTAGTCAAAAAGGAAGATTTACTCCTAGATACATAAGATGTACTAGTATCTGTGGTCGACCCCTTACTAGCTCTGTGTGTAGCTAGTAAGTGCGGATACTATATGCGTAGGAGGCAATCTGAGTTAATCAACATATTAACTCGAGAGGGATTAGATATACCATGAGTAATATGTATGGGAGAATATGGGGCATATGAGGCAATGAATATATGGCTTACGGTTATATATAAAGGGTGTCCTTGGATGCTGGTCCGATATAAAGGATTTCTAGTATCACAAGCACCAAATCTTAAAGACGTTTTTGCCCACGCAGTCACGGCAGACGCCAAGTATGAAACAAGAAAGAGTAACGCACGCACGATGGGAGGCCCATCAAGTGCGAGTGGGAGATGTTGGACTTTGGGTCCAAATTCGCCCTTGATGGGCCAGACTATTTGATTAGGAAATAAGTAGCCTAATCAAATAAGAATAAAATCAGCATAAAATGCAGACCTGGGAATATTTCAGTAATAATTATGGATTTGTTATAAGAGGAACAAATCACCATAATTAGATAATTGATTGAGAGACAATTAATTGCTGTCTTGGAGGGCAAGAAAGAGTGCACACGGTTCCTAATTAGTGGCCTCCATAAACCACTATAAATAGGGTTTGCCTCCTCAATTGCAACTCGCCCCGCCATTGAGTTTTCTGACTATTCCCTTCTCTCCTACCATCTTTCTGGTTCTGGTGATCTGCTGTGCAAATCACAATTAGGCTCTAGTAGTCTAATAATTGTGTTGGCACAAGTATGAAGTATTGGAGCTTTGACCCGGATCCGAACATGGATTCGTCCAGATACGCCTAATCTCCTATTTTTAGTTAATATTTTTCCTACATTCACAATCCAATTGGCTTATGGTTCCCTTAAAAACGAGGAGTTGAATGAACGGAATTCCAAGTGGGATCTAGCATGGAACTAGCCCGGCCCTCAACGGATTCGTACTTTTCTCTGGCTCACCCTACACAATAAGCTCCTTACTAATCATGAAAGAGCCAGAAGAAACATGACTGCTAGTGAGCATTGCCCAACTTGTAGGAATGTTACAAAGGATCTCAATCATGTTTTCAGGGGATGCAAATTAGCCAAAGCTTCCTGGGAGTTGATTTTACCAAATAAAGTCCAAACACAATTTTTCGGGATGCCATATGAAAGATGGCTTAAGGAAAACCTGAAGCCTGGTCCCAAGAATTCCCTCTGAAACATCACGTTCGGTATTTTGTGCTGGAAATTGTGGGAGGCAAGGAACAATCAGATATTTAACAGTGAAAACACAGAGCCACATCGTCTTGTGAATGAAGTGCTTTCTCTCTCTAGCCACACAAGCAAAGCAAAGGAAGCTCTAACTGTTCTAAATTCTTATTGATTCATTTCCTGTTTAGTTCCAAATTTTAAAGCTGTACTAAGGTCTTAACCAGACGCTGCTACGTTTCTTAGATACTGATGTACATACTGCCTTTTCAATAAAATTGCCATTTCCATTCAAAAAAATAAATTCCCCTGGAAGGTAACTGCTCTAGATGTACCTTACAGAGCTTGCTATGGGAAAGTTCTGTCTCGAAGGTGTAGGATGAATACACTTAGCGCAAAATTAATCTCCCTCACTGTTATCAGATCATAATATATATATTTTTATTGTGGAATGTGGATGTTATTCTGTGAGGATATTGTTGGGGTCTTGTCTTGTTTATTCGCTCCATTTAAAATTATGAAGATTTAAAACCTTTTCTTTTATTTTATAAATTAAATGGCATAATAGTATGTATAGCTGGATGGGTTACCTATATTTTAATGTTTTCCTGCTTTGTTTCTAACAGGAACTATGCATGCGTGTGAGTTTTGACAAGTTAATTGACAATAATGCTCAGTTATGATCCTTGAATCTGTTTGATTTTACCTTTCTTGCATGAATTGAGTGAACAGATGCTGCATCAATGCTTTCGGGAATTAAGTTTTACAATTATGTTCTGAACCAAGCTACCTCTTCTGGTAATGTAAGTCAGAGCTACTTATTGGATGGGATGAATCAAACTTGACTTTGGAGAAGGGTTGGGCTTTTCCTCAGAGGATCTATTTTCGTGGTGACAGTTGTGTGATGCCACCACCAGACGCATACACTTTGACTTTGTTTGCGAATGCCAGTTTCCGACAAGAAGTTTCCCTGCTCATCTTAAAGATGTTTTGCTTGGTAGCCTTCGTCTTTTATACATTTGCTTGAAGTTCCTGTCTGTGTTACATTTGCTTGAAGTTTCAACGAGTGTGTTAATTGATCCATTACAAAGGTAGTGTCACAGACCATTTAACTAAAGTCCAAACAAAGGATTTGAAAAATCCCATGTTTGTGCAAAGAGACAGGGGTTGCATTGTGTTGTCTTAAAGAGAAACATTTCATTCAGGCCCAACACTCATTTTATTAGCACATGAGGCCTACAATGTTACAATCTTTTCATTTTAATATTACTGGTTGGGTTACTTATCAGATCATACGTATTGTTTAGGGCGGTCGGTTTAGTGTTTTTGTTTACTATGCTTAATGTAAATTGAGCGCTAGGCTTAATGAACACGAAGTAGTTAGCAAGGTTCATTTTGTTGTTTTTCTATTGGCCAGTTATCTTACATAAGTTCCAGGTGCGCTCCGGTAGCCAAGGCTGTTTCTCAGGTTGGAATGTGGATGTTATTCTGTGTGGATATTATCGGGTTCTTGTCTTGTTTAATTGCTCCATTTAAAATTTTGAAGATTTAAAACTTTCTCAGTTGTTTTATAAATGGCATAATGGTATGTAGAACTGGTTGAGTTGCTTATTGTTAATGGTTTCACCATCAGGGAGATTCACTTGGACCATTTACAGTTTTCCCGGCTTACAAGAAAACTCTACTCTGACATTTTCTCTGTCGGTGGTTACTGTGGAGTAGACATGCCTATTTCAAATTGACCATTGTGAAGCAAATTCATAACAAGAACTCAATTCGAAAAGGTACTCTCTATGTGCCAAGTGTTCTTCAACAGTTTAATTAGAAACAGAGTTATTTTACTTCTCTGGGTGGGGTGGTTTTATGGAAAAAGGAGGGCATTGCAGCATTTTTCTTTATAAACCCTGCAATATATTGAATTGAAATGGAGCTGATGAATGCAAGTTTTATACTTCTGGTCTTGTATGCCTTCTTGTTTGGTCCAGGTTGAGGGAAGGAAATGTCATATTTGATTTCATTTCTCAAGTGAACCGTGTCATACAATAATACATTAATGCGCGCGGATCCCAAATGCTCCTAAGAACTGCTTAAGATTTTTATGTACTTTGATGTAGTTCAGTTAATTCATTAAAAGGAGTTTCCTTTGGTGAACATGTATTACTTCTTTCTTTATAATAAAATATTTATAATTTGATTGTCTCATTTTTTCCCCTGAAGTTCTGGATTATTGTATGTTTCACTCCCATGTGGAGGTCACCTCGAATCTCTTGTATCGTAAGTGTCTTACAGTTGCTCATGCTTCATATTATGGCTTTATTCCCATTATTCAGTCTCCATACAAGTATGTCTGGCTGCTTATGCAAACAATGATTGTAGATGCTCGGTATTTTCTCTCTTTCTCGGTTTCCACACTCTTTTCTTTAGAATTTTGTGAGTGCGCAGTAATGTGGGCATCATTTGCTATTCATGGTCTAACTTTCTAAATATATTTGGACTTCATGTTAGATGGTTTAAGATGATATCCACAGAATCAATATATTGGTGTGGTAATTTACTCTTGGACCAGTTGTTTGCCGACTTCAGATGCATTTTCATTTGTTTGTTGAACCTAGAGCACTCCATGGTTATTGTATGTAGAAAATTTTCCAAAATCTTAAAGCAAAAGATATGCTTGTATGTAATAATGTTTTCTATCATAATAATCTCCTATGAAGTTCTCAATTTCTGGTAATTTCATTTGTGAGGGAAACTGTCTCTTGATTGATTTTGTGGGACCAATTTGCTACAGTCACAGACAAACCATTTTCCCCAGCAGAAATATGGAGAGGCACAAAAGCGTCTTAATTGGGGAAAATGTACCTAAAAGAGATAAGATGAATTTTCTTTTGACAACAGTAAGTACAAATCTGTACGATAAACAAATACTAGCTCCAGTCCTAAATGGAAAACCTAGTTAACTTTTTTTGAAAAAACTGTGGAAGTTAAATAAGTTACTTAATCATATATCAGTTTATATATGATTAAATTATATATCAGTTTATAAGTAAATCAAATTAGTTTTGATAAAAAACGATAAATATAAATAAGTTAACTTCTCAATCTCTCCAAAAAAATCAAATGGATATTATATTTAGGACCGGAGGTAGCACTAGATAAATCAAATTAGTTTTGGAGCATTTACTGCTAATTTTTAGTTTATAGGAAGGAAAACTGATTGTAACATCAGTTCACTTTCATCTTGTAATTGCATTGTAACAATTTTTGTTCACAAAGCTAATTGATTCGAGCTTTAGATATGGATCACAGAGCTCAAGAAGCACATGAATTCTGGGAAAAGAAATTTGGCTGTGATCTGCATTCAGTTCCTTGGCAATTATGCCATCTCATGATAACAGTATATTACCGGAACAACATGCTGGAGGATCTTGTACGGGTAAGTTTTTTGTATGAAATTTCTAATGTTTTTGAGAAATGACATCATGTTTTAATTTATGGATTCTCCTGTATCGATGATAACTTCATCCTTCTCTACATCGTGTCTTAATAATGGAGAAAAGATACAATGTTATGATGCAGTGGTTTCACTTGTTCTCTAATTAAAAGTGGTTGTGATATTATTGATCATTTGAAACTGCATTAATAACGTATGCATTTACTTGCTGCTGCAATGTCTCGGAGTTCGTTTGCCATGAACTCTGTTGATTGGTTGATAGGATAAGTAGCAAGTGATCTTCATCTTCTCAATACATGGGCATGTTTGATTCTGTTTTTTAAAAACAGTTACTCCCTCCGGTCCTAATTATAGGACAACATTTTGAAGTTGATCTTGGTCCTAATTATAGGACAAAATTTTAATTTTTGTCAATTTATTCCCAAAATACCCCCATTGCTTTAGATAATGGTTGGATTGCCTCATGGTAGATTCATGTAATATTCCTAAATCACTCCTATTAAATAAGGACATTTTTGGAAAATCAATAAAATTAACTAATTTAACTACTATCCTTAATTTCTCCAAAGTTAGGTAAATATGTCCTATAATTAGGACCGGAGGGAGTATTTTTTTTAAAAAAAAATAAAACTTGTTTATAAAACTATTTTCAATAAGTTGTTTTTTTTTTTCAAAAAAACAGAAACTTGTTTTTAAAGATTCAAAAAATAAAAACAGTTTTTAGGCGTTTTTTTGTTTTAGTTTTTCTATTTCTTATTTTTTAAGACCGTTTCCTATCCACTATCGATCTCACACCATCGTGCTAACCACCACTATATCACCATCACCACTATTCTATAAAACTGTTTTGAAGACAAAAAGGAAAAAGAAAAATTGAAACAAACAAGCCCTTATGTTCATGAGAAGTGGAATTGCATTTGATAGGAGTATTTTCATATCTTTGGATATCAATAAGGTATTCAAAATCACTTCTAATCATAAAACTTATTTTATAAAAAATGTTCTAAATAATTTTCTCTTTCTTTAGATAGTAATCTTCTGCTAATTAGAGAATACTTTGGGATAAGAGTTTAGACAAGTTTTGAGTTTTGTCAATATATGACTGTAGAAATGTAGAGAATAATTAATAATTAATTTTAATCAATTTAGATTTATTATTTAGTTGTTTTATGATTTTTAATCAATTTCTTTTATAAACATGTCATAAATTAGTTTCTAAATGGTGTTTTTACTGATTAAATTTAGTTTAAATAATTTATTTGGATTATTAGATATATTATTGAGGTTTTAATCGATTTATTTTGTTAGATTTTGAGCTTTGTGAAAATATGAGTTAGGATTTAATATTTAAATTAGAGCTTGATATAAATTATAAAATTTAAGTTTGAAGTGCACAATAGAAAAGACTTTTGGAGTATGGTAAAATAGGTTCGAAATATTACAAAAAATGCGTAAGTACAGCTTCGACCAGATTGTACAAGACTTTTGATCTAATTAGTTCTGTTATATTTTACTTTATCAAAAAACTTAAGTTCGTATAATTTCTAATATATCCGCATTTTTATTGTAATTTTATTATGTATTTGACCATTGTCAAATTTTCAAAGTTAATTTTTTCACTTTTCATAATTTTAAAATTTTTTCTTTTAAATATCACAAAAGCCATTTATGTAAAAGTCAAACCAAACATCATTCACTTTTACATAAGTCACTTATCCAATCGTCAATCCAAACATTCATCATTTTACCCAATCTTACTTTTTTCCAATATTAAGATTTCATAAGTTAAAGTAAAAATAAGTCACTTATCCAATCGCCAATCCAAACACACCCAATATATGGCTCTTACTTGTGCTTATTTAGATGACATGAGGGTGTTTGTTTTGACGTTTGCTAGATAAAACGGACTTGAACAGTGTTTTAGCCAAAATGGATGTTTGGTTAAGCGATTGGATTTAAGGTAAAAAAAGGCAAAAGTTGGAAAAAAAGGCATAAGCCTCAAAATGGAGTTTATTGGAGCTTATGTGCGTGCGTATGTGTAAAATAATATTGATAGGAGTATTTTCATATTTTTGGGGATCAATAAGGTACTCAAAATCACTTCTAATCACAAAACTTCTTTTGTAAAAAATGTTCTAAATAATTTTCTCTTTCTTTAAATAGTAATCTTCTGCTAATTAGAGAATACTTTGGGATAAGAGTTTAGACAAGTTTTGAGTTTTGTCAATATGTGACTGTAGAAATGTAGAGAATAATTAATAATTAATTTTAATTAGTTTAGATTTATTATTTAGTTATTTTATGATTTTATAATCAATTTTTTTTATAAACATGTCATAAATTAGTGGGTAAAGGTGCATCCAGCACCCCGAACTATTTTTGGAGGTGCAATCAGCACCCTAAAGTATTTAAGGGTGCAATCAGCACCCTAAAGTATTTTTAGAGATGCAATCAGTACCCTAATGTATAAAATATGGAACAATTACACCCTTTCACTAACAGAATACTAACTCCGTTTACTAAAGTTCAAATTATTACACCCTTTCACTAACAGAATACTAACTCCGTTTGCTAAAGTTTAAATTTTTGGAGGTGCAATTGCTTTATTTTTACTACATTAGAGGCAAAATTGTAGCCTTAAATACTGAAAGAAAATAGTGTGTTAGCAAACGGAGTTAATATTCTATTAGTGAAAGGGTGTAATTGTTCCATTTATAATACATTAAGGTACTGATTGCATCTCCAAAAATAGTTTAGGGTGCTGATTACACACTTAAATACTCTATGGTGCTGATTGCACCCCAAAAAATAGTTTAGGGTGCTGATTGCACCCAAAAAATAGTTTAGGGTGCTGATTGCACCCTTAAATACTTTAAGGTGCTGATTGCACCTCCAAAAATAGTTCAGGGTGTTGGATGCACCTTTACCCTAAATTAGTTTATATATAGTGTTTTAACCCATTAAATTTAGTTTAAATAATTTATTTGGATTATTAGAGGTATTATTGAGGTTTTAATTGGTTTATTTTGTTAGATTTTGAGCTCTATGAAAATATGAGTTATGATTTAATATTTAAATTAGAGTTTGATATAATTTATAAAATTTAAGCTTGATGTGCAAAATAGAAAAGACTTTTAGAATGTACCAATTTAAATTAGAGTTTGATATAATTTTATTTAAAATTGTATCATTGCCAAATTTTCAAAGTTAATTTTTGAGGAAAATGTGAAAAAAATCCTTCCGTGTGTAGATATTTTCCCAGGTTCTATTTGACAATTAAGTTGCCAATGAGGTCTTTTTTCACAATTATCCCTCCATTTTTTTATTTTTCATAATTTTTACAATTTTTTCTTTTAAATAATATAAAAACCACTTATATAAAAGCCAAACCAAACATCATTCAATTTTACATAAGTTACTTATCCAATCGCCAATCCAAACACTCATCATTTTACCCAATCTAACTTTTTTCTTATTTTAAGATTCCATAATTCTAAATAAAAATAAATCACTTATCCAAGTCAATCCAAACACACTCATAATCATTACACTAAAGCCTAGGCTCTCTATTGTGACCTTTGTTTAAGAAAAGCTTTTTCAAGGGACTGGAAGCTTTTGATCGTAAGACTAAGGACAAACCTATCATTCAGAAGTAGAGCCGGTAATACGGGCTCAACCCGTGAGCCCGCGGGTTTTGACGGGTTAGGGTTGGGAAAATCCCAACCCGCAAAAATGCGGGCCGCACAGGCCCGCACCGCATAACCCGCGGGTTAATGCGGGCTAGCCCGCGGGTTGGCGGGTTGGCCCGCAAAATATTTTATTTTTTTTTACATATAAAAATTTTATAAAACTTATAAGTTTTTCACTCTTATTTTGGTACCTCCCAATCCAAAGAGAAAAAATCTTAGCTTCTTTCCTTCTTCTTTACACAAAATTATTATATATTGGTTGTTTGAGGATGAGTTTATGTTTTATTTATAAACTTTAACAAATTTGATAACTTTATCTCTTAAATTTTAGATTATGTTTTTAAATTTTTATAAAAGCAATTATTGATACTAGGAAGGTAAATTTAATTACTCGTATATATGTATCTCATATTTTCAATCCTCTTTAAAAAATATAAATTTTTTTTTTCAAAAAAAAAAATGCGGGCTCGCGGGTTGGCCCGCAACCCGCACACTGCGGGTTAGGGTTGGCATTTTGCCAACCCGCAGAAGTGCGGGCTGCACAGGCCCGCACCGCGCGGGCCGCGGGTTGGTGGGGGCCAGCCCGCAACCCGCGGGCTGGCCCGTATTACCGGCTCTATTTAGAAGGTGGCAAATGCGTATGAGATGTTGGGCCGAGTACAAGAGAAAGACAAGGTACTAGAGAAACATAGCAATCTAGAGAGGCCCCATCTCAAAACGAGTAATCAGGCTGTTGCATTCTAGATTTGATTTTTTTTAAAATAGGTGATTTTTAAATAAAAATATTAGTTAAGAGATTATTTTTATTTTAAATTCTGTACCTATTAAAATAAATTTTTTTAAAAAAATAAAAATTAAAAAAAATTAAATCTGGATCATCCGAATCTCATCGGACGGTCTAAATTCCGATGCATGTCCAAAAGATAGGCACCGAAGCTTATTCCATCTCAACTCTGGTCTTTTTTGGTGTGTACCAAGGGCATTACCCAGCTGAAAACCAAGGATTTGTCCCTTTCCAGGTGTAGAAAATCTCATAATTATTTTATATCCACATTTTCATAAATAATGAGGGAGTTTATTATTAAAAGGGTTAATATCATTTTTTATCCTTTAAGTTTACCATCACTTTGGTTTTGGTCCCTCTAGGGGCAAAATGATCCAGGCTCTTATTGAGTTACCGAAATCATTGTTTTAAACAAAGTTAAAGTATACTTTTAGTGCTTTAAATTTACATGAGGTATATTTTTTATCCTTTAACTTTATAAAGTATACTTTTAGTCTCATAATTCTAACATCAGTAATGTTGCTCACGAAAAACGATGACACAGCAACTCAAGTGATGACTGAGTAACTAATAAAATATATTTAATTTTTAATTTTTTAATAATAAAAATTATTGAATTTTTAATTTTTAAGTTTTAAATTTTATTTCTATTATTTTAATATTAAAAGTTAAAACATAAATATGCTTTATCCACTACTTAGTCATCACTTGAATTTGCTACATCAACATTTTCTATTAGCAACATTAATGATGTTAGAATTATAGAACCAAAAGTATACTTTGGCTTTTAAACGAAATGAAACTTAAGGGACCAAAACCTATGATTTGAAACTTGAGAGGATAGACCCAAAATGAGGGTAAATTTGAAAGACCAAATATTATATGGGTTAAAGGCCAATTTTGCCTCAGAAGTTTTTTGATGCGCAATCTTGCCCTTGTTGTTAGTTGACAATTAGTCGGGGCAAATTTTCTCTTAAGTTAAAACTTTCAATGCATTATATTATCCATGTCGATTTTGTTAAGGTGCAAATTTACCCTAAAAGTTTTAATTTAAGAGTAAATTTGATATGACTAATGGTCAACTAACGATCAATTAATAGCAAGAGCAAAATTGATTTAAATTTGACACTTCTAGGACAAAATTGACTCCAATTGAATACTTCCAAAATAAAAATGACCTTTAACTCATATTATATTAACCCTTACTAAAACTATCCTAAATTAAAGAAGTCAAATAGGTGGTTTTTGTTGATAATTGATATTGTGATAAGTCACTATCCTTTTTTTCCTTGTTTGCTTTGTTGAGATTGATCTGATTCCCATTTTGTACTAGTGTCTCAAGAAAGATAATGAAGGGGCTGTGCCTTGAAGTGAAATGACATGATTTAAGGGTGGAATGTTTTAAGCATGAATATAAATACTACGTTATGGCAAAAAAAAAAAAAAGAATATAAATACTACGAATGCGCTGTTGGCAAAAAAAAAAAAAAACAATGAATATTCTTTTTTTATGTAATGTGCAACTCAGTTTATGTCCAACTTCATTTCTATTTGATTCTGACGGTTGATTCATATATTCTTATGTAACGTAGATACAACATATAAATGGACGTCAAAAGATTTTTTATGCTTATTTTTTGAATTAACAAGCATGGAAAGTTTTTTTTTTTTTTTACGTAGGCTTTATAAAAATAAATGAAAAGTTTCATTTTCCACATTTGTGTTTGAATGAATAGGCGTGGAAAGTTTTGTTTTAACGCCTCTTTCCCTTATTATTTTTCTCCAACCACGGTTGTTGATCTGCAGGAGGTAGCCTATAGTGAGACACATTCTTAATGTCTGTTTGGATTAGCGGTGGAGAAGGAGTTTTTTTTTTTTTTTACAAATGGGCTTTTAAAAAATACTACAAAAAAACGTGATTTAGTAGCGGTTAAAAATGGGTATTAGTAGCGGTTACTAGAACCGCTACTAAATCGTATGTTGCAAGCAGTTTTGTAGCGGTTATATAAAACCGCTACTCAATCAAAAATAACCGCTACATTCTTTGTAGCGGTTCAACTTAACCGCTACAACACCCACATGGACGAAATTTTTTTCAGAGATATTTGTAGAGGTTATATAACCACTACAAATATAAAAAATTAAAATTTTGAGAGCGAAAAAAAATGACTTTTTTTATTTTGTAGCGGTTAACAAACCGCTACAAATATAAAAAATTGAAATTTTGTTGGCGAAAAAAAAAATGACATTTTTTTATTTTGTAGCAGTTAACAAACCGCTACTAATTTTGAATTTCATGAAATTTGAAAACCGCTATTAATTTCATGAAATTCAAAATTGGCGCGAAAAAATTTAATTTGAGTTGTAAAAAGGCGCGTTATTTAATAGTGGTTTAATAACCGCTACAAATATTTAAAAATTTTTTAAAAAATATACGATTATTTGTTTCTGTTTTTTCAATATTAAATTAAATAGTTTATTTTTTTTTATTTTATCTATTTCAATTAGCTTATTATTCAATATTTTAATTTATTAATAAATAAAAAGGAAAAATGTAATTGAATTGGATTAGTATAAAATTTATATTAATAATATTATTAAGGATAGGTAGGTAATAAGGAATTATTATGTTATCTAATATAATGTAATTGTGTATGAAAAATAGATGAAAATGAGATACAGTTATGATATATCTAGAAAAAAAAATGGTTAGAATAAATTTTATAGAAAGGAAAGAAGTATTCTAAAAAAAATTAAAAATCTAGTTACCATATTTGATTGTATTATTCAGCTCCTCTATTCATACGAAAGAAGTTGTAAATGAGAGAAAATGAAAGAAAGGTAAGGTGAAAAGAAATTGGGGAGTGTTTGAAATGAGTTGTGGTAAGGGTATTTATAGGGATCCACGTACTATTTGTAGCGGTTTAATATTTATAGTGATCCACGTACTATTTGTACCGGTTAATGTATCCATTTTGTAGCGGTTATTCATTTAGTAGCGGTTAATTTTTTATTTGTAGCGGTTCAATAACCGCTACAAATATTATTTTAATTTTTTTTAAAAATTTTTTTACTTTTTATTTTAAAATTTTTTTTTCATTTTTTGTAAAGATAAAAGCATAATTTGAATTTGATCCCTCATCGTCGCCATCCCTACAGAAATTTTGTAGAAAAATTATTGTTATTGATGTATTATTAAATTTAAAAAATTTAATTCAAATGATGTGGACTTAAAAAACCTCACCGCAGTAGAGGTAAATTGTCATCGCCTTCAGGGAAGTAGTTTTCAAAATCAGCTGGCTGAAATGGCTCACTCTCGAAGGCGATGTTATCGCCTTCACCCATGTCGTAAAGGTCTCTTGGCTTTAAATGAACGACCATGTGCCAATCCCTATGCCTCTCGTCCTCGACATAATAAACCTGATGTGCCTCTGAAGCTAGAATATACGGCTCATCATCTTGAGAAATACCAGTATGAATCGGCCGTGAGAAATTGACTTATATGATCCCTAGGTCGTCAGTTGTTAGTCCCCGAGAAGTAGTGGTATTTGCCCATAAACACTTGAACAACGTCACAGTGAAACGACCTTGATAATTAAGTGCCATATGAAACTAGACTTCCAATGCGTCATTTGACACCAAAATCAACTTAAAAGGAGCTGAGATGAAGGAGATATGAATTTTGAAAGATGATATTCAAATCACCGTCATATTTCAGAACAGATTCAGTATTTTGAGCATAACTCTCAAATTACACATCAGATTGAAATGAAACTAGTGCCATATGAAACTAGACTTAAAGATCTTTCCATGGATAGGTCATGGGTCATATTTAGAGTTATATTCAAAGAGATATGCCTTTTGGAAGTTGGTGATTGAAATCAAGCTCTGTTCCAGACCAGTCGATACACATTGGGTTGTAACTTTTGAAATACAAAGTATTTGTGATTGATTCCAGTTGCTGTGCTAAGTAGACTTAAAGAGCTTTATAAGGATAATTCATTTGCCATGGATTTATATCCAAATAGTTACGCCTCAGAAGTTTATTCAAATATAGAGGTTACAGGAATATGAAGATTCATTATCAAAGTGCATTATTCGAATATAGCAAGTTGTATTCGAATAGTATATCATATCTTGTGGAAAGGCTATTCGAATAAGGGTTAGTCTATTCAAATATGAAAGTTCATTATGAGAGAATAGTATTCGAATACAAATGGCACTATTCGAATAAGATCATTTGTTTTACAAGGCAACTATTAGAATAAGGAATTCACTATTCGAATACACTTCAAATTCTAAAAGTTTATTCGAATAAGGATTACTTATTATTAAAAAAGGCTATTCGAATACAACATATGTTATCAACAGAAGGCTATTCGAATACAACAGATGTTATCCGGTTCTAACAAATTGTACTTGTCATCACCCAAAAAAAATTTCAGGATCAAGTGGCAGTGTTGATGATGTGTTTCAAACACAATAGTTAATCCTAAAGTGACAATACGTATATCATAATTTTCAAACAAAAGAGTCACTTGGCACAACATAAATCAAAAAATGCCAACATCAAGTGGCAGTGATCAAAATGAAACCACAAGTATAGAATTATCCCCTTCCCCTTCATCTTGCTCTTCTTGCAGGGGCTTTCTTCCTAGTTCCAATAGTTGGAATCATGGATTCCTTGTGTGCAAGAAGGCGTGAGATTGTTATAGCTTGTTTCCCTCTACACAGTTTGTCCAGTATCCTTATCAATACGAACACCCATGCCACTTTCAACTCGAGGCTTATAGAAAGCTCGTCCACCACATGGTCTTGAGGTTGTTTTAGATTGTTGGGTACTAATATTGGATTCATCAGTTTGACTAGTGGTTTGCTTTTTCTGCCTTGGTGTGCTTGATTTAGGGCGCTGAAACAAAACAATAGACTTAGTTAAAAAAAATAATTAAAGTCAACAAATAAAGTAACCTAATACATACATCCTTGCATGTGGCTCTATTGTGGCCTTCTTGGTGACAAATGCTGCACTTTCCAATAGACCCTCTTCTAGACATCTTCTCTGTTGGAGGCGGAGGCAGATCAGTGTTTGTGACAACATGGGGGCTGTTTGTTGTTGCTGACCACTTGATATTTTCTTTCTTCTCTGAGACTCATTTGTCCTCTTCCTCTTCTTGGGGGGTCTACCAGGCTGGATGCCCAATGGGGGTGGCTCCATAGGGTGAAACTTGTCAACTTGCCAGAAACTCTTACATCTAACAGATTGGAACTTAGCTTTATAACTAGATAGGTATGTGTCTTTGTGATAAAATCTTGAAATTTGAGTAACAGGGTCAATTTGAGCATGAAATAAAGCACAGATAGCATGCCGACATGGGATACCAGTAAGATCTCATGCCCTACAAGTGCATTGCTTTCTAGTTATGAACACATTATGCCTATCCTTCACTTCACAGACCTCATATGCATCATCACCGTTAAAAAACACCGTACACCTCATTGACAGCTCCTTATTTGTCTCAGATAAACTAACACACTTGGGACTATAGTTACCTCTCCACCTTTACACATTTATTTCACTATCTGCCCACTTACTCATCATTTTTAACCTAATTGCATCTATCATTCGTATAATAGGTAAAAACCTATAGTCATAAATCCACGCATTGAAACTTTCACTAAGGTTGTTGTCCACTATCCAAGAAAGACATTTACATCTAAAATATGCCCTTACCTAGCACTGCACAGGATATGTGACCATTGACTTTGCTGCTTCTTCATTCAAATCCGCAATTGCAGTCAAGTTGTCTTTGAATTGTTCAGCAAAGGTGCTCTATGCACATGCAAAAAACTTCTTCTTGAACCCTCTGCCTCTCCACGCCTTGCTCCAATTGGCGTAGATATGTCTCGCGCATAATCGATGCTCAGCCAGCGGTAAAACATCAGACACAGCATTAATCAAACCCTAGCAAGAAATGTAACATTATAAGCTTCATGAAAAAGCAACTTGACTAAAATCAACTTGTACATACACATGAAAAATCATAACAAGAACATCAAAACAACTTGAATTGGTACAGAAAATTGTGGGTACATAAAATATAATGAACCGAATAAACTTGTATACACTCCTAACTTCTAAATATATGGTACAGAAATCATAATAATATGATACAGAAATCATGATGGCTCCTTAGGTTAAAGGATCAATAGATAATGAACCAAATAACTTGTATGATACAGCAATCAACTTGTATGACATAAAAAACAAAGCTGCACGAATTTCAATTAAAACAACTAACCTTCTGCATATCAGACATAATAGTCACATGCTCACCATTGTCCAAGTCCAACGACGTCGTCAGCCACTAGAAGAACCACTTCCAATTATGAGTATTCTCCTTTTGTGTGATTGTAAAGGCTATCGGGTACAATGAATCATCTGAATCCAATCCAGTGGCTGTTAGCATAATGCCTTTGGCATTTTCCTTCAAAAATGTTCCATCAACTTCGATGATAGGCCTGCAGCCAGCCTTTCAGCCAGTCTAGGAAGGAAACAAGAGTAATAAGCACTATTTTCCACAAGTAATAAACATTATTTTTCACAATTAATAAGCATTGTTTTTCATACCTTAGCAGCATTGAAGCACACATACATGCGGCTGAACACTCTCCTTCCACCTTCAAGTGCCTCCTTGCTAATTTCAATTGAGATATCAGATCCGAGATTAGAAGTCTTCAATTCGTGACAATATGCCTCTAGCTTCTTGAACTCATCCGCATAACTCCCTTCTATCTCTTCCATAATCTTCTTCTTCGCCCTTTTACATTTGAAAATACTAATATGCAACATCAACTCATCTCGACAATCCTTCTTCATGTCGGCCACCTTATATTGTGGCCGCTCTTGCACCTTATTATTGAAGTACTAAGCCAACCACTTTACAGAAGCCCTCAGATTCTTGAAGACCCTACTGCAACTATGCTCTAGATTTAAGGTCTTCACAACAAGCCCTGGGTTAGATCCATCTTTGGAGGCAAAAAGGACAACCCTTCTCACATCGAGCCCTTACTTTGAATGGCTCACTTTTTGTTAAGTGCAAATTAACTCCTGCCTTTATTGCATACAGATCCAGAGCTGCAAGTAACTGCTTTTTATTCCCAAAGGTTGACTCCAACTTGAAAAAGGGTCTCTCATTTGGCCCAATGTTTTCTGATATCCCTCTCACTTCAGGTAAAGGCCCATGTCCTCGAATTTGGCCCACTTCATCATCAGACTCCTCATCCTCAAAGTCAGACCCATCGTCACCATCATCAACTAACACCTCATCATCTCACACAACAAATTCTTCATCATCACTATCACTACCACTTTCACTTTCACCACCTTCATTATCACTATCACTACCACTTTCACCTTCATCAGACTCGTCACCCTCTTCCTCATCACCTTCACTTGCACTTAAATTATCATTCTCCCCATTGTCATGTAATGTTTCCACCACATCCACCTCAATTGCATCACCACCAACACCCCCAACTGCTTGATCGCCAGCTGGGACATCAAGCCCCTCCACACCAACAATCTCAGCTGCTTCATACCAAGCTTCAACATCGATTGCATCCCCATCAACACCCTCTACTACTTCCCTTCCTGCATCAACATTTATAGACTCCACAACAACATCTTTTATATTCTTCGAGAAGTCACATAGGTTTTTTCTCATTACATCCAGATAATTTTTCTTCTCTCTCCAATAAGACACATCCCCACCATCATCTTTGTCACAAATAGGCACATCCATGGCATCACACCGTAGATTCATTTTTGTTTCTGACACCATCTTTTTTGCATTGTCAACCTCACGGTAAAATGTTTCCACCACTCATGATTTTCCCCAATTGCCCCCAAAATCAGGTCTACCATCGGGACCACTACAAGGTCCCCCACTACTTTTCGAACCCATCTCACCCAAAACCCTACAGTATTTAGGAAAAAAAACTTTCACCCACAAACACAAAACAAGGGTCATATTGTGAAATCATTGTCAAGAATTATAACATACATCAAATACACACACTTCCCAAACAATTTCAGATTCCATACCTCTTTAATCCAAACGAATCTCTGCTCTACCTTTGTTTCCCCTATTGTACGCGTCTCACAAGCACATATGCTCCACTTCTTCTATCGGCGTCACCTTTTTCGAACCCTAACTGACTAACTTCACCTTTTGATCTTATTTCTATTTGGGAATCCCCATGGCTTTCTTCTCTTTTGCTTTTACCACTAACTATTTTATCTAACTTAACCTCATATATTTCTCAATCCTCCTACTCAGCGGTACTCCTCCACGTGTATCCCAACCAAACTAACACTGTGCTGTTTTTTGAGCACACGTTGTCAATTTAACTATCAACGTTTTATCAATGTTAGTTGAGGGCAACATTGCTCCTCTTTATAACTTCCAGGGCTTCATTGAGACCAAAAAAACTTCCAAGGCAAAATAGCTCCTGACCCTATACTTTCGGGGCAAAATTGCTACTTAACCCAAAAATTAATTAAAATCTTTTAACTCCACTTTTCTCATTTTTGAAAATTTAACTCAAAAAAATTTTCTTTCCGCCTATTTTTCCTCTCTCCCATCATACGAAACACACCTTAAATGAAAACGAATATAAATAAGTCTTTATATAGACAAATTATAATATAATAGATTAAACCTAAAATATAATTTAATTAAATCTAATCAAATATTAAATCCAATAATATCTTAGTTTTATATTTCTAATATATATGTGTGTGTGTGTGTGTGTGTGTGTGTGTATACTCTCTCCGGTCCACAATATAGGACACTTAGAGTAAAATAGTTTGTCCCTGTAAGTAATGCTCATTTCCAATTTGCTCACTCAATAAATTTTGAAACACATTTTTCAATAAGAGTAAAAGTGAAAAAAAAAATTTAATTTAGGACATATTTATTGAATTAATTATCATTTTTTATTTTCCACAAATTAATTAAAATGCCCTATATATTATGAACAGAGAGAGAGAGAGAGAGAGAGAGAGAGAGAGAGAGAGAGAGAGAGTGTGTGTGTGTGTGTGTGTGTGTGTGTGTGTGTGTGTGTGTGTGTGTGTGTGTGTGTGTGTGTGTGTGTGTGTGTGTGTGTGTGTGTGTGTGTGTGTGTGTGTGTGTGTGTGTGTGTGTGTGTGTGTGTGTGTGTGTGTGTGTGTGTGTGTGTGTGTGTGTGTGTGTGTGTGTGTGTGTGTGTGTGTGTGTGTGTGTGAAATATATCAACTATCACATGGGTGCCTAGCTTGGCTACATCCGACAAAACTTTATTGCCTTTAACCACAGGGGTACGAAAATAAATAAAGCCATAAGTGTGGATATAATTAGGAGTGGAAATAGGCCAGGCGGCCTGTCAGGGGCCTGTAACCTGGCCTGTGATTGGCCTGTTCAAGCCTAGCCTGTCAAGCTAAAAGGCCAGGCCAAGGCCAAAACAAAAGCCTGTTTTGCTTAATAGGCTAGGCCAAGGCCTATTGACAGGCCTGCTAGGCCTGTCAAGCTGGTCTGAGCCTGTAAAAATATTTTTTTAAAAAAATCAGATAAGGGTTAAAAGATAATTTCGCCTGAGCCTGTAAGTTTTAGCCTGTTTTTGACCTGTTTAAGGAGGCCTGTTTTCGACCTGTGGCCTGTTAGCCTGTCTTGCAGTGTGGCCTGTAGGCCTGTCGGTTTGCTTAAAAAATTTTAAAAATTCAGGCCTCCTTAACAAACTTCAGGCTAGGCCCAGGCCTAAAAATTGGCCTTTAACAGGTCACAGGCCAGGCTTAGGCCAGTTTGTGTGTTAACAGGCCAGGCCTGTTAAGACAAAAGTCTGACCTGGCCTGGCCTGTTTCCACCCCTAGATATAATGACCGTTCATAAATGTTCCATCCACTTTTTAATGGAAGACATAATTAACTTATTCTTAAATTAAGAAAGTGAAATAAAGTATTCAATCATAATATCAATTAATTAAATTATATATTAATTTATAAGTCAGATAAATTAATTTGAAAGAATATAATAAATATAAATATTTTAAAATAATTTATTTAGTTTTATTAATCTCTCAAAAAACATTGAATAAATCTTATAATATGAATGGGAGGAACCTACTTTCTCCTATGTATACATGGCATCTATTTTTGTTAATACAATCTTTAATCATTGTAGTTTAAAGTTATTTTGATTTTAATATCTGAAATTTTAAATAAGTTATTTTGGTCCCTCAATTTTATTTCATTTCAGAGAAAATTAGGGAAGAAGAATATTATGAGAAAAAATTCTAAAAAATAATAATTTTTTCTTACCATTTTTAGAAAGTTTTTCCCCCTCACTATTCCCATCCCTCCCATTCTCTCGTCACTTTTCTCTCGACGTAATGAAGTCCTTAAATGAAAAAGAATATAAATATGTCTTTATACTAACAAACCATAACATAAGAGACTAAACCTAGAATATAATTTAATTAAATCTAATCAATCAAATAAATCTAATAATATCTTAGTTTTATACTTCTAATATATATATATATATATATATGAAATATATCAACTATCACATGGGGGCGTCGCTTAGCTACATCCGACAAAACTTTATTGCCTTTAACCACAGTTGTACGAAAAAAATAAAGGATATAATGACTGTTCATAAATGCTCCACCCACTTTTTAAATCACTGGTCAAAAACAGAAAGCTAATAGATTATTTAATAATAGTATAAATTAATTAAATTATATAAATTAATTAAATTATATATTAATTTATAAATCAGATAAATTAATTTTAAAAAAATAAATATAAAAAAAAGACACTTAAATATCATTTAAACTTCAAAATCTTAAATTAGTTTTGTTGACAATAAGAGTAATGAGATTGATAAAAAAAAAATATAACAATTGATAACTCAGGTTTTTGAAAAATCATCAATTTGAGATTTTGAAGTTCAAGTGGTATTTAAGTGCATTTTTTCTCAAATATAAATACCTTAAAATAATTTATTTAGCTTGCTTAATTTATCAAAAAAAGTCAAATAGGTCTTACAATATGGACGCGAGAAACCTACTTTCTCCTGTGTATACATGGCATCTTTTTTTATTAATACCATCTTTGGTCCCTACAGTTTAGAGTTATTTTGATTTTGGTCCTCGTAGTTTACAATCTTTGCTTTGTAATTTACAGGTAGTCTTGGTCATTCAAATTTACTTCGTTTCAAACAGTTTGTTTTTGAAGTTTAATCAATCTTATGGGACACTAACATCGTTAAATATGCTTATGTGGATACCAGCTGGGCAAGTTGAGGTGGAAAAAATATTCTAAGCTTTTATTTTAAAAGCTGTTATATAATTTTTTTTTGAAAAAAAGGAAAATATAAAACCTACTCTTCTTCCCCTTCTTCTTAACGGTGCGGCCACGGAAGAAACCTTGGTGATATATGCTGGAGCCCCTCCATCCTCTTCTTCTTTACTCAAATAATCAGTGGAGATATGCTGAAGCCCTCTCTTCTCATCAGTTGGGTGAGATGCGTCGAATGTGAGTGAAGGCAAAGAGCAAAGCGTAGGTAAAGTAGGTTGCAGGGAATTGCCACCATATTCTTGAATCCACTAAATTAAACCATATGGTGACTAAACTTGGGGCCAAATAAAATACGGAATTCGGATCTGATCTTGGTTTTTGAAAACTCGAGGGATAAAATTACCTATTTAAAATTTAAAGGATTAAAACTAAAATAACTTTAAATTATAAGGACTAAAGATTGTATTAACCTTAAAAAAATTATTAATTCATAATACAAGTAAGAAGTTTTTAATTAGTATTTCCTAATTTTACCTTTTTTATGCAAATATAATAAACATTTAATATTGAGATAACAGAGAGTTGAGGTAAATTTAAATAAGGGAAAAGTTAATTTTTTTTTCAATTCTTCACATAAATAGATAAATCTCCTTTGCTTGGTACAAAGAGCACTATTGGGTGATACACTACCACAAAAAATGTCTTTTATAGCGGTTATTATGGAACATATATAACAATTTGGAACAGTCATATATGCGGGTGTTATATATGCTCTGGGTTAATAAATAATGGTTCCAAACCATAATATATTAAGGGCATCTATAACAGTTCTTTGTTAATAACCGTAATGTATTAGTTTTATTTTTTTAATATATATAGCTATTTTTATTATTTATTTTTAATATTTATATTTATTACATAAGACATAATATAATAATTGATAATAACAAGATAACAATATTAAATAAAAAACTTATATTTATAGGATTCAAAATTCAATACATTATAAATAAACATCATACAAGGTAAAAGAAATTAATAACTTGAACACTCTTACAATATAATAAAACATTATCTTATAGTGTTTTGAATTCTAAGAGAAAATCAATTAATAAAAAATGTCACAATATTCTTCAATACCTTTGTTGTAGATTGTCCATAGATCATATATCAATGCGCTCAAAGAGTTCCCATCACATATCCTTTAACTACAAAAGAATAATATAAATATAAAAATAAGAATATATATAATAAAAATAAGCAAATATAAAAATTTAAATGAATCTTGGAATATAACTTTTAAAGTCATAATATGGTAAAAATTGGTAAATATAAAAACTTGAGCAAATCTCAAAACCTGATTCAACAAACTTGATTTCAATATATAGTTTGGGTTTGTAAACTTTAGAAATTTGAGAAGCTCAATAATAAAAAATTCAGTATTTTACATCATCGTTTATTTCATGTTCTCTACTTTCTCTTCCGTTATTTTCTTTCTTTTAATCTTTAAACCAATGGCCATCATCAGATTAGATAATGTAACCCTAACCGAACCTTGAATATCAACTAGTGAGCTCTTGTTATATAAGAAAATAAAATAAAACTAAAAATTTTAAAAAATGAAAGATTACATGGGGAAGAATCACAAAAGGAATGAGTTGTAGTTTGAAGACCCATGATAGTGGTAAAGGATAAAACCTATAGCGCAAGAACAAAACTTTTAGAAACAAGAGTATGAGACAAAGTTTAAAGAGTTCTGTTAAATAAATTTTTTTTCAGAATTCTGCCTCCTTATATTTAATATTTTTCATAATCTCGCTTTTTTATTAAAGAATAATTAACAGTTCTTAGTGAAGAACCGTGGAGTATTGTTAGGGCTGAGTAATGGGCGGGCTGGGCTGACCCGAAGATCAGCCCGTTACCCACCCGTTTATATCTTAATGGGTACGGGCTAGCCCGTACCCGTTAAGTACCCGAGATAGCCCGGTAATAAACGGGCTGGACATACCCGTTCAAATTCGGGCGGGTAATGGGCAGCCCATTTAACATATGATATTAAAAAAATCCCTGCTATTACAAAGTGCAAAACAATTTATTGTCATACTTAATACTTTAAGTCCTACAGTACTACGCTTTTGCATTTAACAAACACTGAAACACATAATACTCATATAACTGTCTGCAATGTACCTTTTAATTTAAATGAAAACATCACATAATAACATTAACATTAACAATCAGAAATTCAGAATTTAAGTCAACTAAAAAGAGTATTCAATCTTTGAATCTAAATGAACAAAAGTTACAAAACTGTTAACAAAATCCATTCAATAAAAGCATTGGCATCTTTCCATAATCAGTCCTCTTAACATGCATCATCCTTGCATTTCTGTTGAATCTTCATCATCAATATCACCTTTAATTGGAATGGTTGAATTTGGAGTTGAAAACTCTTGATCTACAAAACAAAGATAAATTATGTTTATTAATATGTGATAATAAAAAGATCAAAGATGAAACAATATAAATTAAAATTGATTTATAAATTACCAATAACATTTGTACTCTCATCAATATTGTCAATATCCAAGTCATTCAATTTAAGGGGACTTGTGCGTAGCCAATTTTGAGCACATATGAGTGCCTCAACCATCTTTGGAGATAGAGAACTTCTGAAGGTATCTAGTACTCGACCACCGGTACTAAAAGCAGATTCTGAAGACACTGTAGAGACTGGTACAGCCAACAAATTATGAGCAATGAGATGTAGAACTTTATATGTTGAAGCATTACCTTTCCACCAAGCAAGAGGGTCAAATTTTGGATCATTGTATCCAACTAATTTAGATCGAAGATAATCATCAACCTCAGAGACTTGCTCAGGTTTCTTACATACTGTGTTTACAGTGGCTAAAAATTTTTGAAACATAGGATCAATGGTGGACAAGGATACCTACTCAATTTCAACCTCAGGAAATAACACATTATTTCTTTCAAAACTAGCATCTACTTGCTCTTCCGCTGGCAGAGATCCAGATGCATCATTAGATGTTTCACCTATTCCAATATTGATTGCTTACTCATCATATAGATGGTGCAAGACATTGATAACCTTCTTTAATGTGGCTTCCCTCTTTGAGACATCAGGAAAAATCTTTTCAAAGGCAATTTCCACATATGTGACTTTGTATCTAGGGTCTAGTATCACAGCTACAACCAACAATGGATTCATTCTTTCTATATCCCCCCAGTACTTATCATATTTTGATTGCATCCTAATGGTCACATCAGTTAACAGAGAGTGTGAGTTATTTTCACTTGCATGAAGGCTTGTTTGGATTGCAACTATATGTTGAAAGCATGTATTTGTAGTCACATAGTTGGAGCCAGAAAATTTTAAAGTCATTGAGTAGAATAACTTCAAGAAAATGAGAAACTCTTTTGCAACACCCCAATCATAAGCACTAGGAGGTTGAGCTACATCATCATAATAATAATACTCATCTTTGTCTTTGTCATCATCTAAGGCCTGGCTTGAATCAAGTCTAACCTTCTTTTTAAAGTAATTCTTGTAATCTACATCATCTTCCCCCATTCTATTAAAAACTCTGATAAACCTAACAGCACTCTGCAACATAAGATAAGTTGAATTCCACCTAATAACATACACACAATTTTACTAGGATAAAGGAAATAAATATCATACATGTGTAAGTAAAACAAATATAGAGTAATGTAGATTTAAGTTACCTTGTAGGACAATCAAAGCAAAGTAGACTCTTCGATTCAATTCTCTCCTTTACAACAAGTTTCTTGAATCTATTCAACCTTGATAGAGAGGATTTGACAAATTTAATAGCATGTCGAATAAGCTCAATTGACCTATTCATCTCTTTCAGTCCTTCAGAAACAATTAGATGTAAAATGTGAGCAGCACATCGCATGTGCATTAACTCACCATCAAGCACTAGACCATCCCAACTCTTTAAGCGTTTCTTCAAATATGCAACTGCAGAATTATTGGCAGAGGCATTGTCAACTGAAGTTGTAAAGACTTTGTCAATACCCCAATTCAATAAGCATGTCTCAATTGAATCACCAATTGTATCCCCTTTATGATTTTCAATGACACAGAAATTCAAAATTCGCTTTTGTAGCTTCCAATCATCATCAATTCAATGAGCAGTCAAGCACATGTAGTTGGCATTTTGGATTGAAGTCCAACAATCTGTTGTAAGGGATACGCGAATTTTAGACTGCTTAAAGTATGTTTTCAACTGTTTTGCTTCTTCCAAATATAATTGGTAGCAATCCCTAGCAATCGTCCATCGTGAAGGGACTTTAAACCTTGGTTCAAGCTCCTGCAACATCTCTCTAAAACCCTCCCCTTCAAAAATTCGAAAAGGCATCTCATCTTTTATGATAAACCTTGCAATAGACTTTCTGCATCGTTCTTCATTGTACACACCATGTGTCAATTTTTTATTAGAATTAAGCGAGAACAAGGATTGTGACTTGCCTGCTTTATTTGGATTTTTCGGGCAGCTTTCAATATGTCACAACAAAGACTTCGTTCCACAATTTGTTGGGTCGCTTGCGTAATCTCGAGAACAATAGTTGCATTTTGCCCGATGTTTTCCTTTCGTCTCAGCTAGGGGCATCCTAGTGAAATGCTTCCATACTTCAGATGTTTGCTTCCTTTTTCTTGGTTGCACAGGTTTAGGTGCTTCTCCCTTATTAACTGTGGTATCATCAACTTGATTTGTGGCAATTTGATTAATCTTAGTTATATCCGTAGCATCCACAGTAGTTGTAATGTTTGGGTTGCTCATTTTATTTTCCAATAAACTGCACATAGCCACACAATTGAAAATTCAAAATAACATTAACATATTACATATGCATCAAATCTTAGACTTATAGTTACTAGTTCTAGCAAGTAGCAACAGATATATATTCTAAGTTCTAACTTATGAGACTAAAATTAGTCAAGTCAATCAAATAGAGAATATGGAGAAAATAATTAAAGTCAAGACATTTGAAGCATGAAATGAAGGAATATAAATATATAATCCATAGACAAATAATAACGATGATAAAGCAAATTAGGAAAGTGAAGCAAAAGGGTCAAAGTATTGGGGTGCCATCTGGCTTCTTTC
Source organism: Inga oerstediana (assembly GCA_963210345.1). Lineage (NCBI taxonomy): Eukaryota > Viridiplantae > Streptophyta > Magnoliopsida > Fabales > Fabaceae > Inga > Inga oerstediana. Next base: position 59,682,002 of record OY723401.1, on the reverse strand, counting down.
CATTCGCCTTCTTTACTGCACCTCTCATTTCCTTCAAAATGAATAAATGATGCAGTTCTCTTCTTCCCGCCTCAATTCTTATGTAAAAGTACTCAGGTTCAAAAGCTTGGTTCTCAGACTAATATGCATATAACTTTTCCAGTCGCAACCCCTATCCTTCTTTCTATCTTCCATCTTGTTCACAAAATCTCAATCCTTTTTTTCCACAGCCCCTGGCTTCCAAAATATTAATTGCTCAGCAGGTTTGGAAATTGTTCTCACAAAATAAAGCACAAAGCTATGGAAAAAACTAATATAGTACAATGAAGGAGTTTCACCTTATCATCAGTTTTTAAGTTTCTTGTAAGTGGAGCTTATCATAAAAACATATACCCAACCTTCATTCAATCTACATCTTCTCTCTCTCTATATCTCTCTCGCCCCTTCCTCTCTCTCTCTCTCTCTCTCTCTCTCTCTCATGTATATCAGTATATGAAACAAGCAAAGGAAAGACCGAAAGAAAATAAAGCACCTTGCATAAACAGGGCAAATATAATATCTAATGTTCTCAAAACAGAGCACCATGTCCATGTTGCAGTTCCATAAATGGGGAAAATATACTAAATTAATAACTCATGTCGCTGCTTCGCTGGAAATCAAGAGCGGAGTTCGGACTTGCGATGGCAATTGATTTGAGGACTTGAGATCACGGCATGTTCTCAAAACAGAGCAATTGTTCAGTCCATTTGCGTGCGCACAAGCGGACTGAGGAGTGAAGATGAGGTCTGCGTGCGGACTGAGTAATGAGGACGAGGTCTGTCTCTGCGTGCGGCTGGCTAGGGTTAGACGTTAGGGGTGAGTGCTGTTGACAAGGTGAGGACTAAGGACGAGGCTGAGAGTTTTTCTCCGTTTATGATCTGATTCTGAGAATCTGAGGCATGAGTGCATGATCGCGTGAGAAGCGAGAAGCCGATAACGTGATTGACGTGAGATAGAAACCGATATTAAAACTGAGAATGAGATGAGTGATAGTCAGATTAGATATTAGTTAAATTTAAAATAAATAAAATAAAATAAATAGGCGGGTATGGGTAGCCCGAAGGGGTACCCATAGCCCGCCCGTTTATTGCTTAAATAGGCGGGTAATTTGCCCGCCCGTTACGGGCCTATTTTGGGCAGGCCCATAATGGGTAAATTTATAATGGGTGCGGGCGGGCTTACCGGGTTGCGGGTTCCTTGCTCACCCCTAAGTATTGTCAAATATATCACACCTTCTTATATTTGATATCTTTTAGAATCCCGCATTTGTTTATTTTTTAAAATATTTAACAATTCTTGGTGAAGAACCTTAATATATTGTTAAAATACTTAATTGTTCTAAGTGAAAAACTATAATGTATTGTTAAATAATTTTTTTTTTCAAATCCGCCTTCTTATATTTGATATGTTTCAAAATCTCACTTTTATTTATATTAAAGAATACTTAACGGTTCTTTATGATAAACCGTAATGTATTGTCAATTTTTTTTTTTCATGATCATGCTTCCTTACATATGATATCTTTCAGAAAACCACTTCTATTTTTATTAAAAAATACTTAATAGTTCTTTGTGAAGAACCGTAATGTATTGTCAAATTATATTTTTCAGCACCGTTTTCCCTTATATATGATATCTTTTAGAATCATACCTTTATTTATATTAAATACTTTATGGTTATTTGTGAAGAACTATAATGTATTGTTAATTAATTTTTTTATTGTTATGTATTCTTGAAAAATATATAACGATTCATTATGAAGAACTGTCAAATATTAAATAATTTTTTTTTTCAAAATCATACATTCTTATATATGATGGTTATTTCGTAAGAACCATCATTTTTGTTAGTAAATACAAGAAGGTTAAAAATTACAACCATTATATTTATGTTTTCATGAATTTCACCTCTCAATACATGATGGTGCCCACATTTAACCGTTAGGTTTTAACTTATATATTCCTACGCAACTTCCGCCTTGACATATAAAATGTTTATTTGCTGTAACCATTATTTATTAAATCTTATATATGCGTGAATCCATAGTAGTGATAGCAAAATATCATTACGCTCCCTTTGGATTGAAATACATAGGAACAAATATGGAGTGCCAAGAGATTGCAGAGACATATATGTTGATGGCATTTTTAATAAAAATATGTTCTCCTTTAGAATAATTATAATTCTTTTAAGGGAAAATGTCATTTAAACACCATATGAACTTGCAAAACCCACAAATGTCTGTTAACACTTGAAAATGACATAAAGGTGACAGGTATCAAATTGGGGTTTTAAAGTGTTGACACTTTTATCATTTTGCCCTTTAACTTTTTTTTTAAAAAAAATGAATGGTACCTTTGTCAGAGCACCACTGCAGGCCGACGGCGGCAAGAGCTCCGGCCGGCGAGGGCTTTTTTTTGGGGGGGGGTGCAATTTTTTTTAAAAGAAATGGTTTAGGATGGCAAGGGATAAGATTGAACCCATCCCACCAAGCCCTTTGATATATATATATATATATATATATAATATAAATAAAAGCGTAATAACTTTGACAAAGTCAGTAATGGAAATAACAAAATTTGTAATGGTATTGACTAAACAGATAATATATGTATTAATATATATGTGTATAATATAAATAAAGGCATGATGGCTTAGACAAAATCAGTAATAGAAATGACAAAATGCGTAATAGTATTGACTAAACGAGTGATATACATATCTATAATATAAATGAAGTCATAATACCTTTAATAAAATCAATAATGGAAATAACAAAATCCGTAATGATATTGATTAAACCAGTAATATACGTATGTATAATATAAATTAAGCCATAATGCTTTGAACAAAATCAGTAATGAAAATAACAAAATACATAATGGTATTGACTAAATAAGTAGTATATATAAACATTAAAGCCATTATTTATCCATCTCGGAATTATTGGTTCGAATTATATATATATATATATAGTACTCGTTTAGTTTAATACCATTACACATTTTGTCATTTCTATTATTGATTTTGTTAAAGACATTACTGATTTTGTTAAAACCGTTATGCCTTTATTTATATTATACTAGGGTTGATCATGGACCAGACCAAACCAGGTTTGGCCTCAACCCAAAGTTTGATCTGAATAGTACCTCGAGCTGAACATGACAGCCCGAGGTTTGGTCTGGTCTAGCACCAGCTCAAATTCGGGCTAGACTAGACCAGGTCCAGTACACTACCTGAACCAGTCCAAGTAGTCCAGGACCTATTTGGTATTTTTTTTTATTCCATCACGAAGCCTATCCCATCTTTCCTTTGGATTCTTACTTTGTTCCATTTCTATGCCTTTTTACATATTGCAAAAGATATGTCTCACAATCCATCATCATTTACCCACCCCCACCATCCTAATCAATCTCCCATCTTTCCTACTTTAATATTATAAAGTTGACTACACATTTTGGCAGAACCTAAAGTCCCAAAAAAAAGATGTTGGGGTTGCTCTCTCCAAGGGTGTAAATTTCAGTTCTCAAACACAGGTATATGAGGCATTCGCTAAAAGGAGAGAAGAAAGGCAAGACTTTCATTAAGAAAGGCAAATATTAGATTGTCTAAGAAAAGACAAGTCTCAATGAACAGAGGGAGAGAAATGCAGAGTTGCAAAGGGAGATGGGAAACTACATGGAGAGCAAGAGAAACTAGAGGAACCATGTATTTCAACAAATGACGAGGTAGAGAGGGAGACGGGAAACTTATCTCACTGAAGCTGCCGGTGACCACCGAGGTGCTGATCGGTGACAGGATCTGGAGTGTTATCGGAGAAGTAACTGAGACACCTAGGGTTCCATTTGCCCCCTTTTGTTCTGAGTGCGAATGGCTTAACTTTCATTGATTCACTTTGGTTCTAATTCTTAATTTTGAGTGGCATTGTGGCACTATTAGTAAGGGCCAGAGTGAGCTGAGGGAGTGAGGGGAGGGGTGCTGTGTCAGACAAAGCTGAGGCCTGAGGGAGCGAGGTACGGCCTATCAGTGATCAGCCCAGAGACAAGTAGTGGATTTTATTTTAAATATATATATATATACTACTCGGGCAAGACTGGACTATGCCCCTGGTCCAAGATCCAGTCTAGCCCGAGAATAGCAGTCTTGTCTAATATGTTAGAAGTTTCTTTGGACCAATTTTTTTTTAGCAGACCGGGCTGGGTTAGTCTGGACTATCTGAACTATTGGGTTTTTTTGCTCATCTCTATATTATACATATATATTAATGTGTATATATATTACTTATTTAGTCAATATCATTAAGCATTTTATTATTTTTATTACTGAATTTGTCAATGTCATTACTGATTTTGTTATAGCTGTTATGCCTTTATTTATATTATATATATATATATATATATATATATTAATGTGTGTGTGTATATTACTCGTTTATTTAATACCATTATAGATTTCATTATTTCCATTACTAATTTTGTTAAAGGCATTATGACTTTATTTATATTATAGATATGTATATTACTCATTTAGGTAATATCATTACGTATTTTGTCATTTTCATTATTGATTTTGTTAAAGTCATTATGTCTATATATATATATATATATATTAATGTATATATTACTCATTTAGTCAATACCATTACATATTTTGTTATTTCCATTACTGACTTTGTCAAGGCTATTACACCTTTATTTATAATAGGGTTAAGGTGCAAAAATACACATGTGGTTATTCTTAAAGTGCACCCAATACCAAATATTTTTTTAAGGTGCAAAAGTAACCAAAAGCTTTCAAAATAAGGGCAAAAGTCACAATGGCTGTTAAGGTCGGAAAATGTCTGTTACTTTTCCTTAAGTTTGCCAGCTGGACTCCATTTGTAATTTTCTCATTCTTTGAGTATAGATGATGTGGCAGTTGGGGGGGAGTGGAAGACTCCAAAAAGTTGCTTTCTGGTGTTGACTGTGAAGAGGAGGCTGGAGTTTCATCTCCGAACAACATGATCTCCAACGTGAGTGGCAAGAGAAGTGAGAAAGAGCCCAATGAAGAAGACCATAACAGAGGTTATCAATCGGAGCGAACCCGACCCTAACGCTCCTCTTAATCACTCCTTCACAGTCTTCTCTCACAACATCCCCAAGCTTCTCAACTTTCAGTCTTTTCAATCTCAACCTCACGACTGCCATTATACCTCCTGTTTCTTTCTTTTTTTCCCTCAGAATTTCTCAAACTATCTCTCATGGTTATTTCTTCAAACCTAGGGCTGTGATCTCCGATGAGCTATCGAAGGATGTGCTGGACGAGTTCATTGAGACTCAATACTACAAAGAGCTTTCCTTTATTGACAAACAGCGTCACACGGTTCATCATCCTTCCTATTCTAGATCTGATCAAGTCATTTATTAAACCTTTTTGTCTCAATTCTGGGATTTATTTTGCGTTTTTCTGGAATAGACAAAGACATGGGTTTATGAGGGTTGAGGGGGTAGGAGGTGATGTTCTTAATTTCTAGAACTTCCAAATTATTAATGGAGGTGGAATGAAGATTCCAGAATATAAAAGCAACCCAGCACGAACGACTGGATTCCCAACACCGATGAACATAAGGTATTATTTAACATCTACAATAGTTGAATTTTGAGTATAATGAAATGAAATATTGGTGAAGGATGTGGTAATGGTAGGTATTTGTGTCGACATTTCATAGAAGGGATTTGGCTTGTTGGTTCTAGTTTTCCGGGCACGATTATGTGCGAAGTTTGGTTTTAGTGGTGAAATGATTAAATCACGATTTAGACGACTCTCGAAGATGGAACATCGGCCTCCTCTTCGCAGTGGAAGGCAACTTTTTGGAGTCTTCCACTCCCCCCCAACTGCCACATCATCAATAGTCAAAGGTTGAATAAATCATGTATGGACTCTAGCTAGCAAACTTAAGGCAAAGCAATGGTCATTTTCTAACTTTAACAGCAACTATGACTTTTTCTCCTATTTTGAAAGCTCTTAGTTATTTTTGCACCTCAAAAAAATATTTTGTGCTAGGAGCACTTTAGGAATAATCACATGTGTATTTTTGCACCTTAACCCTTTATATCATATATATAGTAATGTATATGTATATCAAAGGGGCTTTGGTGGCCTAGTGGCCACCATGTCCCTTTGGTAAAGGGGTTCGATTCCACCTCTTGCCATCCTGAACCATTTTTTTAAAACAAAAATTGCACCCCCCCTAAAATAGCCCATCAGCCTGAGCTCTTGTCGCTGCCAGTCAAAGGCCGGCCGACAATGGTGCTCTAGCAAGGGCACCATCTTTCAAAAAAAAGTTGAAGGGCAAAATGGTAAAAGCATCAACACATTAAAATCCCAATTTGATACCTATCGCATTTATGTCATTTTCAAGTGTTAACAGACTTTTATAGGTTTTGCAAGTTCATATGGTATTTAAATGTCATTTTCTCTTCTTTTAATCCCTTCAATAAATATTATTTTTCTTAATTATATTCTTCACTCCCCATGTGTTGCATGAGATAATACATACATATATATATATACATATATATGGTCTGAAGGGAGAAGGTTGAGATTCCAAGAAAAGGAATTCTCTGTAAATGGTCCATGTATGAAAGAGGACATGGTTCCTTCTGTAACCCGGATCAGCATCGGTCAAAGTTCATCCTAGTTTTATTTATCTAATCCTTCTAGTAAATATATGTATAGATTTTGATTTTGCAAGTGTGTCTTGTCCTTATATTGTGTCTTTATTTTATATTCCACATAAAAATTGCATGTTGCCCAGGTCTGCACAAACTATGGTATCAGAGCTCATGGTTTGAAAAAATGGAACCTTTAGATCCCTGTTAAATCTCATACTACTTTCGATCTTCTATCTGTTGAAATTGATTACTGTTTTTGATATTATATTTGCAAAAGTAGAAGTTAAAAATTTAGTCTATAAATCTAAAGTTAATAAGTTTATCCAAAGTACTGGTAAAATCATTAAAGTTATTAGTTTTAAAACTATAAAATGAATATTATAAAGAAAATTGAACCTAGGATGTATGAAGTAGAAATAAATAATTTACCTATAAGTTCTCATTTATCATTAATAGGGAATCAGGAAGAAACATGTATATTTACCCCTTTTATGTTAGGAGGAAATGGAAATAATACTTGGAATTTAATGAATTGGAATAATATGTATATGATGAAACAACAAGGAACATATATAAATCCGAATATTTATGATTTGATGGAAATATATAATTTAAATGAAATATTAGAAATGGTACCTGATGATATAAAAGGAAAAATAAAATTAGAGAAACCTAGTAATAGGAAGGAAAGATTAGAATTTTTAAGTCAATCTTTGGAAGAAAAAATATATAATATGAAAAAGAAAATAGACAATAATACTAAAGATTTAAGAATAATAAAGTCAAATGTAAAAACTATAATGAATTCCCTAGGAGTAACAGATATGGAAATAGAAGAACATGAAGTAAAACCTGAATTAGATTTATTAGAACCTATAACACATAAACACAGAAAATTAAACATGATGAAAGCTTTAGAAGAAATGGAGAAATTAGAAAACACTAAAGAAAAGATATATAAACAAAACATGGATGAAAATGTAAGACAAACAAGACTAATAGTAGAACAAGTTATGAAAGGACAACAAATAATGAATAGTAATCTATGGACTATTAATGATAAACTTAATAACCTAGGAATTACAGAAGAAAAGAAAAAACAATTAATTGAAATAACAAAAGGAAAAGCTAAAAGAGAAAGTTATGAAAATAATGAAGAAATTGAAGAAGGAAGTAAGATCGCAGAAATAATATATTCAAAAGATATAATAGATATTTTTAAAATATATAACCCACAAATAAAAATGATGAATGCAATAGAAGACGAAGATAATGACATTGAAACATTAATGGGATTATAAGAACAAGAATTAGAACAAATTCAAAGAGATTTTAAGAGTGCTACAATTATAAAAGGAAATATAGATGAATATAAAGAATTAAATACAAGAATAAGTATAAATGAACAAGGCGATGGAAATAAAAAGTCAGAAACAGAGTCATCTAAAATAAGAACAGAAACTGATTATAATAAACATAAGGAACAAAGAGAAAATGAAATAGGAAAAGAAGAATTACCACATGATAAGAAGACAGAAAACCAAGAATTTGATATAAGATTTGAAATACCAAAAGGAAAACGATTTACGCCAACACCTATAGATCAATATCAAAGTAAAAGTATACCTGTATATGGAATATGGTTAAATTTAGATTGTGTATTAGATCCTGAAAAAATAATAGAAGAATGGTCAAGAGCAACAATAATAGCATTAATAGGAAGAAATAATTTAGACTTTCAATCAACTAATCTACTTATAGAATCAAGCTTTTTAGGAAATGTATATTATTGGTGGAGAAGCCAAGAAGAAAGTTGAAGAAACCAAATAAGACAAATATCAAAAGAAGAATATAATAGTAGAAAGGAATATTATGTTAAACTAGTAAAAAAATTTGAATATGTGCTTAGAACAGAATTCGTTGGAAGAAGTAGTACATTAGAAGAACATATAACAAGTAATGAAGCATTAAAAAGATTATATCAAATAGAAATATGCTCACTAGAACCAAAATACTTGAATCCTAATATATGTGAATTTCAGAAATATTATTATGAAATAAAGGAAAATCCAGAAATGAAAAGAATAAAATATTTAGATCTTTTTTATAGAAAACTACCAAAAATAATAAGAGATGAAATAATAGATGATTATATGAAAACATTTAAAGACACTCCAGAATTAATACCATATATAGATTCTTTAGGAAGAAGAATAGATTATTTAAGAAATTATTGATATGAAAAATGTAAGCAAGCTTGGAGAAATATGAAATATTATAAGCAGAATAAATTAATATTAAGATGTGAAGAATATGAAAGATCGCATAGATAGATGGGGATGTAAAGATGAAAATAAAAAGGTAAGAAGGAAATATAAAAAAGGAAAGTACAAGGATAAAAAATGGAAACCCATGAAAAGATATAATAAGTTTAGATATAAATTTAAAAAGTATCCAAAAGAAAAGTTTTATAAAAAATATAAACCTAAGAAGTATTTTAGAAAATATTTTAAGAAAGGAAATAAAATAGATTATAGTAAAAAACCTAGAAAATATAGATGTTATAACTGTGGAAAATTAGGTCATATATCAACAGAATGTAAAGAACCGAAAGATAAAAAGTTTATGAATATATTAGAACCAAGGAATGAAAAACCGGACCGGGCAATGAACCGGTCACAGCACAGGTTCAAGGGTTAATGGGTCAACCGGGGTCTAACCGGTAATTGAACCGGTAGTGAACCGGTCATATTAAAATATTATAATTTATTAGTAGCAATATATATTAATATATTTTTAAACTTTTACATATAAAAATGAATATTTTTAAGAAAAAAAGTACTTAAAATCTACTACATAACAAATAACTTCAATTCTGAGCCAAAAAAAAAAACAAATAACTTCAATCAAAATAATAAAAAAACATAGCAATTGTAATCATCACTCTTCACGTGTCCCTAGTCGGTTTAATCATCACTCCTCAGTCAAAAAGATGCCATTAAAATTATTGCTGAAGGGAAGCTTGCTTTTCATAAGGAAATTGAAATCTATCCCATTCCCCAAGAAAAACCAACAAAAACGCATAGCAAAAACCCAATCTACAACATAAATGAGAAGGAAAAAACGAGAAGTCGTCACTGCTCAGAAAGAAACGCAGAGCAAATCTAGAATATCGATCACAATCACCGTTGTCGATCGCAGCTCACCGGTCACCATCGTCGCTCGTCGTTCATCATCGTTAGGTCTCAGGGTTGAGGAGGCAGTTCCGAGTTCAGGTAAGGCACAAGGTTGTCTTTCCTCCTTTGTTCCTTTCTGATCTGTGTATTCGACTGAGCACCGAGGTTAAGTTTTTTTTTTGTAAGGTCTCTGGCTCTCTGCTGCCAGTCTCAGCTCACTCGGCCAAACCGCCTACCTCGGCGGTTTTCCCGAGTCACACCAAAACCGGCCGAGTCGACTCGGTTTTGACTGAGTCGACCTCCTCTCCTCTCTAAGCAGCAACCGGACTGGACTTGGGACCGGTTCACCGGTTTTCCGGTCCGACCGGCCGGTCCGGTCCGGTTTTTCATTCCATGATTAGAACAAGTTCAAGAATATGAATTAGAACTTTTAGAATTTGATGAAGAAATATATAGCGACATAGAAAACCCTAAAATAGAAATATATAAAATAAAAGTATTAAGTAAGTCAAGTGAAACAGAAGAAGAATCAGAATCAGAAATAGAATATTTAGAAAGCTCAGAAGAAGAATTTAAATTATATATGATGAAAGGTAAAGAAATAGAAGAAGTAAAAGAAGAAGATGAATATGAAACTTATGAAGAATATAGAAATATATCTGAAGGGTGTGTAGAAAAAAGATTAACATTTAATGCAAAACAATATGAAAAAATAAAAGATATGAAATTAAATTTAAGACCTAATCAGATAGTAAATGAAAATTTTATGAGTAAAGTAAATAGAATATTAAAATCAAAGAAAGATATTAAAAGCCAATGTGTAATATTACAAAAGAAACATCCTATATAATCAACTTTAACAGAAGGAATATTAAGAATACCATTAATAAGTAAGGGATTAATAGAAAATGAAATATCTAAATTATCAACACCCGTTTCCATTTTGATATGCGCAGGGCAATAATGAACAAGTTCCATAGGCAAACAAAAAAGTACATTTATACTGATAATAAGTATTTGTTTACAGACAGTCATTAACAGAGCAGAAGTCGATAATAATGACAAATATGTACAAAATGTCCCAAAGCTATTTCACATACAGACTATATACAACCACTGGATTTATCTTGGGAAACGTGCCTGTCAGTTTCCCTTCTCTGCATCCTTGGCTTTCGAGCCGCTAGCACCCACTGAGACATTTTGATTAGAAAAAAGGGTGAGATTCCAAGGAATCTCAGTAGAAACATACGATCAACATATAAAATGCGAAAATTAAATATACAATGCACCGTATCAAGTAAAATGAAAACTCATATCATCCGTGTGTGTACACAAAATTCAGGGCCAACTAACCCGTTGAAACCCCTACATGTACCTCAGCTAAGTCATTGACTACAGCTAGGTAAGACTAGTGTACCTTAGCTAGGTCCTAGACCACAACTAGGTAATGTGCCTTCAGCACGTGTTCAAGTCACAAAATACAGTAACACGCATCATACAAATAGTCACATAGTATATGAGAGATAGTAGTCCCTACCTTAACCTCTTTCCTGTCTCAAAGGGTCCGCCTCGTAAAACGTGTCAATTATAAGCGTCCAACTCGGTCCTAAAACGTCAAATATACAAGAAATAGGTTATAACCTATCCAGGTATCATTTTAGACACTTCCATAGTGTTTCTTGTGGTTATATTAGCCTATGGTGAAAATTTACCAAAATACCCCCGGGACCCCGGCCCCGCCGTACCCGGCCCGATGGCACGTTTTTCCAAATTTTTGACTAGGGCTATCTTGATGTATTTTTGTCCAAGGAATCCATTTCCAGACTCAAAATTACAAAATTCAATGTCAAATTACGAAATTGCCCTTGGCAGCCCTACTTTTAGGGTTTTAGGGGCGTTTCCGTAATTATGCTTTCTCAGCCTTTTCTGAAAAAGTGCCCAATTGTAACCCCACCTATTTTTGCCCACTGAATCCAATGGAATCATCAAATCATTGAAAATCCAACTCTGAGTCCCTCAAACATCCCTGGCCAAAATAATTGTGTTCTCCGGGAAAAACCGGGGTTTTACGATTTCGGCTCCGTAAACACGTTTCTTTATACTTCTAACCACTTTATTAACAATCTAATTGAGTTATAACAACCATTTGAACTAAAATTGGGCAGCATATCCCTTAGATATACACTTTTCCAAAATTTAAAACCAATGGCAATCCGGCCAAATTTCACTGATTAAATTGCCCACAGCAGCCAGAATAGTTAATATACGAAGGTTTGGAAGTTATCTTAAGCTCCCACAAGTTTTTCCCAAAATTGGCTGAAAACCCTAACTTTTAAAACACCAAATTTGGGCTTTCCAAACCTTAAAGAACAAAGAGGAGTAGCCTAGAGTCAGAGTTATACGCATTAGGAGCGAAATCGTCGGAGAAATCGTCTTACCTTGTGATTTTTCTTCTATTTCTCTCTCTAAACTCTCTCAACTTTCTCTCACTAGTTCAGACCTGTTGCAGCACGAAAACGGGATGAAGAGGATGATGATATATTTATTTATCACATATTTTGCAATATTTTATTTATTTGTTTTATTTTCCAAAATTTCAAAAATGAACTTATGTACATAAATCCTTATGTACATATAACCATGCTCATTAAGCCCAATCAATATTTCCTTATTTATGCCACATGTAGGAGACACCTAGGGGTCCCTCCCTATGGTCTCAATTGGCTTCACAACTTGTCCAGGTTACGTATACACGTAAAGTCTCAATTTTGGTCAAAATTGCACTTTTTGCTCAAATTTTCCATAAATTCATATCAAATTGACCAAAATATTCTAAATATATTTTTAAACTTTATTTTCCTTAATTAATTGAAATTAACTTCAATTAATTGAAAAATAATTTATTTTGTGCTATTCTGGAAAAATTATGATTTTGCCATTATCTTTCTAATCCAATTTCTTTTCATATTTTTCTTTGGCCAATTTCCATCTATTTTTGGACCAAATATTTTCTCTAATATTCCTTCATTTTTGGATCTTAATATTGGGCTTTTTAAATTACCCAAATTAATTCCATAATTATTTTTGCCAAATTTCTCATGAAATTGAACATTTATAAATTCATAAATTTCAAATTCATGAATATTCACCATTTTATTGAATTTCTCAAATATTTACAATACTTTTGGTGAATATAAATTTTGGGATGTTACATAAATTACCTTTTAAGGAAGAAGTAACTGAGATTTATATTGCAGGAGTACAATTATTAGTTAAAGCCTATTTTAAAGAAGGAATAGATTCACCTATAGAAATATTAATAACAGATGGAAGAATAATAAGTAGCATACAAGATAGTGTATTAGGAATGTTAACAGGAAATTTAATATATCAAAAATTAAAATTCACTTTAAATACTAACTTTGCAATATCTAGAAATGATGAACATATAGATCAATCAATAATGATATACCATAAACTAAAAGGAATTAAATTATTAAAAGGTGCCAAAACTATAAGTATAACAGCAATGGTAGGATTAGTATTTACAAATGAACATAAAATATATAATAAATCAGTAGGAAGAGTAACTATAGAAAAACAATTTATGCCTATATTAAAAGAAGTGAAAACAGATCCTATAAATATAACCTTACTAGAAATATTAGAAATAGAATTAGATAAAACTATAAGTATTCATGAAAATAAAGGAAAAAGATTAATAGCAAATAATAATTTAGGCAACAGATCATTAAGAATAAATACATTAAATGAACCTTTACATATAAATATAATGAATCCAAGGAAAAGTATTGATATAGCAAGTAGTAGTCGCTTAGCTGAAATGTCACTAATAAACCCTATAAATACAGAATTAGTTGAAATAGACCAAAAAATAACAACCTTAGATATAACAAAAGAAAATGAACAAAATAAAATTATAATGGAAATTAAAAAGAATGGAATATGGCAAGAAATAATAACATTAGTAGATGAACATGAAGAAAAAAGTAAGATAGAAGTAGGATATATAGAAAATGATTGTGAAGAAACGGATGAAGGTATAAAAACAAATATAATATTAAGATTCAATAAAAGAGATGTAATACAATTAACTTTATGGGCAGAACAAGATTCAAATAGGTCATATAAAGTAACCTTAGGCAAAGACTTTTTAGAAAAAGTAAGACCTTAAAGAAATTAAAAAGACAGAATAATCTTTAACATAAACCATCAGACAATTATAATCCAAAAGTTAATATGATGATAAATGTACACCAAACAGCAAGAGTAATGAGAGTAATATTATCAGAAGAAAATAAAGACTATTATTACATAGACGAGGAAAATATAATAATACCAAAAGCTGATAAAGCAATGATGAACCATATAGTGCATAAAATAAACAAATGTAATGAAAAAGAGAGAAGACAGTTAAGATTAGTATATCACACCCAACCTCAAGATTTTGTTGAAGCATATAATGCAGTAGTAAATAATATGATGAATAGAAATGATATTAAAAAAGTATTAAAAGAAAGATTAAAAGTATTATCTAGGGCTTAATGGATAGAAGAATTACACTATACAATAAGAATATTTGGTATTATAATAAAGATAATGAAGATATAAGGATACCTAAAAGTAATAAAGGATTATTAAGATACTTAATAAATAAAACAAATAGAACGGATAGAATAGAACATACAGTTATAAAACAATTATTAGAAATAGTCTAATATAATGATCAAATGTATATACAATTAGTAAATGAAGTCATAACTAGAAAAAGACAAAGGAGTATAAAGAAAGAATTAAAGAAACAATTAGAATTATTATCAAGAGTTTAATATGGGAGACATTCATATGTTAAATGAAGAATTAAGGAGTAAAAGTAGATTAATTATAGATGGAGATTATTGGGCATATAAAAAAAGGGAATATATTACTAAAATACCAAAAAATGATAAAAGTTTTTTAAGAATGATAATTAAAAGATTAGATAAAACCTATAAATGGGAAAATAAAAGATTGAACTTTATATATGATAATTATTATTTATTATATGAAGAAGAATATGCTAGAGTAATGAGAGAAAGAAAGGAAAGAAAAGAAATAAAACAGACATTGAAAGAATGTTTAGAAACTTTATCTAGGATATGAATAGACCATTATATTATATACTTATAAAATTTATATATGCAAAATATAGATCTAGAAAATATCATGCTTTGGTTGATACTGGAGCAAACCTAACTGTAGCCAAATATAATGTATTACCTCCGGAATTATGGAAAAGAAAGAATAAAATGCTAAGAATGGAAAGTGCAGAGAAGGAAATCCATATGTTAGAATTAGAAGCAAAAGATGTAAAAGTTCATATAGGAAATTATGAATTAGTAATAAAAGAATTAAATCAATATAATGAACCTTCTTGTGATGTAATATTAGGATTAGATTTCTTAGAATGATATTTCCCTATACACATAATTAGTAAAGCTTTAATATTAACAACGCCTTGTAAACATGAAGCTTGGGGTATAAGAATAACTAGACCATATAGAAGAAAGGATGAAAAATTTCAGAAAAAGAATAATGAACATGAAGTCCAATTTTTACAAAACAATAACCCTGTAGAAATTCAACATATGCTAGCAACTCTGAATATTATAGAAATAAAAACCATAGAACAAAGAATTATAGATAACTATAGTGAAAATCCTTTAATACATTGGGAGAAGTTAAAACCTATGGCAAAAATAGAATTAAGAGACTATAGTAAAGAGATAAATTGTAAGCCTTATGCATAGACAAAAGAAGATAGGAAAGAGTTTATAATGCATATAGAAGAAATGAAAAAATATAATCTTATAAAAGAAAGTAGGTTAGAATATTCGTCGCCAGCTATAATAGTATCTAAACATAGTGAGAAAAAGAGAGGGAAAACTAGAATGGTCATAAATTATCAAAAATTAAATGAACTAGCTATAAGAAATAGATATCCTATACCAAAGATGGATTTGTTGTTTAATTTAATAAGAGGAAAAGCTATATTTAGTAAATTTGACCGTAAATCAGGATTTTTTCAAATAAAACTTGAAGAAGATAGTAAAAAATATACTGCTTTTAGTACCTCGGAAGGATTATATGAATGAAATGTATTACCAATGGGATTTCATAACAGTCCTAGTATATTTCAAGAATATGTATAAAAAATGTTATTACCTATAAGAGAATTTGCTGTAATATATATAGATGATATATTAATATTTTCAAGAGATGAACAAGAACATGAAAGACATTTAGAACAATTTGTAAAAATAATAGAAGAGAAAGGATTAAATATATCACCTTCAAAAATGGAATTAAGAAAAGAGAAAGTAAATTTCTTAGGACAAATTTTAACAAAAAATGGAATAGAATTGCAAGATCATATAAGTCAAAAAATATTATAGTTTAAAAAGATAAATAATAAAAAGGATTTACAATCCTTCTTAGGATTAGTGAATCAAGCAAGGAATTATATACCAATTTGTCAAAATTAACTTCTAAAATATCTAAGTTAGCAGGAGAAAAAACTGTATGGAAGTGGGATAATAACATAGAAAACATTGTAGAAAATATAAAAACTTTGTGTAAAGATTTGCCAAAGTTGACCATACCTTTAAAAGAAAATATAAAATGGATTATAAATACTGATGCCTCTGATAATTATTGGGTGCAGCTTTGTATTATGAAGACGAAGATGGAACTGAAAAAATAACTAGATATACTAATGGAAAGTTTAATGATTCTCAGAGTAGGTATCATTCAAACTGGAAAGAATTATTAGCTGTGGTAAAAGCTATAGAAAAATTAGAATTATTCATAATAAATAATCGATTTATAATAAGAACAGATAATACACAAGTAAAACATTGGTTGTCCAGAGGTATAAGACAAAATAAGTTAAGTAGTAAGATGTTGATTAAATGGCAAGCCGATTTATCTTACTATGATTATGATGTTGAATACATAAAAGGAAAGAATAACTTGATTGCTGATTATTTAAGCAGATGGAACCAATAAGCAGGTTTGGAAGAAAAAGTCCTGTAAATCAGACGAATAAGGAAGAAGATTCTTCCCCTATGATGAATCAACTTATAATGAAGATGAATATCCTTGAAATGAATATGAGTTTATTAAGTAGTCAAGTTAGTACCAGTATACAAGGGATTACAAGCTCTATATCTAGTATTAATGAGTCACTTAATGACATCTATATTCAGTTTGAGAATCTGAAGCTCTGTAAGGCAGATGCCAACCCACTTGTAAGGACAGATGTCCAGAATGAGGCTAATAATAACAGTAAGGGCAAAGAAGTTGAAACTTCTAAGCCAATTCTACCTGTAATGGGGTCATTCACTCCAGGCGAGTCATCTACTCGCAATACCCAAAGTTTAATCGAGTCATTTGGATTTGAATCACTCTTAACCTCAAATTCATTCATAACCTCAACTCCTATAAGCCAACCAGCACCAGAAACTTTATCTTTTTCCCAAATAATGTCAATCCAAGAAAAAGAAAAAGCCAATGAAAACAGTCCTCCTCCAGCCAAGGAACCTAATAATGATCCTTTTGAGATTCCAAAGCAGTATAATTTCTATAAAGTTATTATCAAGAAGTTGAACCAATTATCTTTGTCCCATAAAACCATCAAGTATGTATCCCATTATGCCTTCAATAAAGCCATTATATATCCAGGAACACCTCCAGGAATTGTAAGAACCTTGTATCAGTATGGTTTAATCCAAGGTATATATCCTTCTAGAGCCTTGACGGAAATCTCAAAATTACCTCAGAGATTAATAAAAGCTGTAGGAGAATATTTTGACATTGTAACCCAAAACCAAGTGTTTATCAGATGTAATTCAACTGTAGCAGAGATCACTCCAGACAAGTTTTACATGCCTATAAATCTCATCAGACTCGGAACTACTAAGAAACCCTTAGAATAAAAGAAGAGATAATGGATGATGATGATTTCCAATTCCGTGTATCCAATATTAGAACTCAAGATTATCATATAATTTTCCAGGAGATGAATCGTGTAAAATTGGCGAATATGACACCAGGAAAATATGAACAGCCTTGGGTATATTACTCAACTAATAAGACTTGTATTTATTCCCTTGGGAAGAAGCCAAAAAATTAAAAGCAATTTGGTCTGTGGTATGATAATATAAAGAAAAATAAGATGGATAATACTCCTGATACTAAGAGGAAAATCTGTCAAATAATTAGTGAATATCCAAACCATGAATGTGAATTCTGCCAAGAAATCCGAAGAAGTGATAAGAATCCATCTATCACCTTGGATCCGAGTTTGCTATGAAGACCCGTCGGCAGAAGAAGACAAGTATAAAGTGTCGGCAGAAATGGACAAAGAAGAAAAAAGAAGATGGTGGCCGACAAGTTGTTAAAGTGTCATCAGAAAAGAAATGTAATCTTATCTTTAAAGATAAGAATCTTATCCTGTTAGGTAATAATTCTTGTAAAGTTAAAGTGTCGTCTTGCAATCATATCTGTAAAAGTAACTCGAGTTAGAGTTATTATGGTTAGAGTCATGTAACCAGAGTCGATTTATAGATTCTATATAAACCCCTGTAAGCTCCTTAGTTGGACACCACACTTTGAAATCAATCTTGAATGCAAAAGAAAGATTTCCTAAATTCTCTCTCTTGTGTTTCGGATCTGTGCGATCAGTTCTCTGCAGTAGTTGCGACCAACATAATCTTTAATCATCTGTTGTTGAAGAATAACCTGGTATGAGGGGCTAAACTCCTTTTGGGATCTAAGGGGAAAATTTTATTCGATCATGAGGGAAGTATTATAGATTATGCTACTGGGCAATATGTAAAATATATATATATATATATATTATATTTTAAGTCAGGATAGGATGAATAAAAATAGGATGATTACGCCTTCAGTAGGAAACGAAGGAAGGATTTGCTGATATGGTCTGAAGGGAGAAGGTTGAGATTCCAAGAAAAGGAATTCTCTGTGTGAGATTCGAAAGGAATTCTCTGTAAATGGGCTATGTCGAATTATTCAAATGCAAATGACATTATTACATAGGTATAAGGGTCTCGTTGTAAAGTGAATGGCCAAAAAAATAAAGGTTTATTGTAAGGTGTTTGTGTTTAGGGGAAAAGACAAATAAACACTATTTGAACTTACAAAACCCCAAAAAATCTAGAGAGAATTGCTAAAAAAGACCTCATTGACAACTTATTTGTTAAATGGGACCTGGTAAGATATCTTGCACATGGAGGGAAGATATCTGCACATGGAGGGAAGATTTCTGCACATGTAGGAAAGATTTCTGCACACATATAGGGAAGAATTTTGCACATAGGAAAGATCATCTGCACATCAGGGAAGATATTCTGCACACATGGAAGATAATCTGCACGCGAAGGTCCCATTTGGCAAAAAAAGTTGCCAATGAGGGATTTTTTCACAATTTTCCCAAAAATCTATTAAGAAACGAAAAGGACACATCGAACCTTAAATAGAAATATGGAATTCTGAAATTTTGTATTTTAAACTTTAAAGGAAGTCTTAAGCCAAAATGTGCCAAGGTGTTGTTGGAGGGAGAGTTTTAAAACCCCCCCAGACCCTGCCCTTTGGAGTCATAAAAGATATGTAATCATTGAAACACCATGCAATTTTGTTATATATATGAGTAAACAAATAGTAGTATAACTTAACACCTAAGGCTTGGCCACATGCAATTAACAACTTCAATGAAGTATTTGACAACACTACGATACATATTTATTATACTTGTGATGTGTTTGTCAACATTGATAATTATAAAAATAAAAAATAAATAATTATACTTTTATTGGAAAAAGACAAGAAAATACCACTTGAACTTCAAATCTCAAATTAGTCTTATCGGCCACAAGAGTATAGGGATTAACTACAAAAGTATAGAAATTGATAACTCAGTTTAATAGGAAATCACTTATTTGGGATTTTAAAATTCAAGTGGTATTTTATTGTCTTTTCCCCTATTTTTATTCTATTTTGTAGAAAATTTTCTTATAATAATTCAAATTTCATAATTATAAAATAATTGAATCAATAAATTACATTATTCCTTTTAAAATTGATTTATGCCTTTAGTCAATACTATTACTCATTTAGTTAATATCACTACTCATTTATTTGTAAATATCTTTACTCTTTTCGTCAATACCATTACTCATTTAGTCAATACCATTTGTCATTTAGTCAATGCTATTACGCCTTTAGTCAATATCATTACTTATTTTTTTTTAAAAAGTGAGGGGTATTTTGGTAAAAGCATAACATTTTAAAATTTCAAATTCCTACCTAAGGACATATTTGTCCTTTCCATTTCTTAACAGATTTTTTGGAGTTTTGTAAATTCAAATAGTATTTATTTATCTTTTCCTTATTTTTATTAATGACTATTTTGTTATATTTTTTGCCCTTCTGTATCCTCGAAAGGTTTCATTTCTTGCACACCCCTAAAAATTCTTTTGTTTCTTATGGCTTAACTCATGCATCATTTCATATATGCTTTCCAAAACTTTTTTGCTACACACACACGCACATTAATCCAATGCCATTAAACATGATTTCTAAAACATTTATGTTGCATATTTCCGATCAATCCACTAATTACCATTAACTGTGGGATGATCATCATTAATAGCAAACATTAATAGCATGTAATTAGGGCATTAAAAGTATTTGTTAACTAATAGATCCAAACCAACCCATTTTTAACTCAACTAAACATTACAAGATTTAAGTTGATTTAAAAAAGTTTTAAAATAAATAAGCATTAGTATTTGATTTTATGAAGTGAAGCATTGCTTAGATTAGAATTTTAAAAAAATTAAGTTACACATAAGTTATTTAAACCATAGAAAAGAATTCTTTAAACTTGAGAGTACTTGTTTCATTGAAAAGTTTACCTTTTTTTTGTTTACAAGGGGAAGATCACAAAGGATCAAATAACAAACTGCAGAGTCGCGTAGACCCGGTACCCATAGCATCCTCTTGAAGAGTCTGTCCCATATCGTTAGGTGGATCGTGCAACAAATGGTAACCCATACTTAAATTCAGTGCATATGTAGCTAGATAGTCGGTACTTCTATTTCCCTCACAATGCACATGTTGAAGATCAATAATCCATTCCAGCCCCAAAAAGCAGCGAATTCAGTGAAGCAAACTCTCATTAGCATTCATGCTTCCTTCCTTATTGCGAATCATGTTTAAAGCAAGCAAACAGTCAACCTGAACCGTCACGTTCCTGTAACCACTCGTCCAAGCTAGCACTAACCCGTCTCCAATACCCATAATTCAGCTTGGAGAGATGAACAAGTGCCAATATGATGACAGCAACCCATCAACCAGCATCCTTCATTGTCACAGAGTACACATCTTGCTCCTGCAACCCCAGTAGCTCCTTTTTTTGCTCCATTACAATTAACGAGACAGCCCCACCACTCGATTTTTGCCAAGTGATCAATAGTTCTTCCTGAAGGGTTTTATGACCATAGAAAGATTCAACAAGTTCTTCGCCCCTTTACTAAACTCCATAAGGGCCATTACCTCTTGAACCAAACTCAAAGCTTGGGTGGTTTCATTTCTAAAAATGGTTCGGTTCTGAGCATGCCATAATTTCCGGCACATAATGCCAAAGAAAGTATTCCATTTAACGTTACCCTGATTGACATATGTTTGAGTCGTTAAATTACGAAGCATCTACCCATGAAAGTCCTGTTGAAAAAACCAAGCGAGTTGGTTGCTGGGCCCAATGCGCTTCCATATCTCTTGAGCTGGGACGCAACGCCGAAGAACGTGATCAATATCCTCTATAGCGTGGTCACACCTAGAGCACAAACCGCTACTCGCTAGATGTCATCTATGCAGTTCCGCATTAGTAAGCAACTGGTTTTTGAGGGCTAACCACAGAAACACCCAAATATGTTGGGCTCCTTCCCACTTCCACACTGTTAGATGCACATGTTTTGATGATAACAACGATTAGATTGATCCTACAACAAGTCTTGATAATAAGAGATTTGAATAAAGGAACTAAGTCTTTGGTAGTAGGAAAAACCACTACTCGAGTAGGCACTCAAGTAATGAAGAAGGATAGGAATTCACAGAACAGGAGAAAGAAGCACTAGCAAATTTTAATGAAGGTTACTCGAGGGATCACTTGAGTAATAATTCCCCATTACTCGAGTGACCACTCAAGTAATGATGTTCCAGAGCTCTCTGCCAAGATTTGCATGGACTTACTTGAGGGACTACTTGAGTAATATAGTCACTGAGCTCTCGGCCAAGCTTTTAATCGTGTCACTCAAGTAGCCACTCAAGTAATGACAAGTGATCACTTGAGGGATCCCTTGAGTGACCAGGTAAGTTTTCAAGCAGTAAAGACTCTGTCAATATTTTGCTTAAGACCACTTGAGTAGCCACTTGAGTAATGCTTTTGAATCACTCCAGTAACCACTCTGGTAATGGTAATGATCACTCGAGTAACCAATCTAGTGATTAAGTCAGAAGTGTTTTACTTAGTCTTTACCAAGTTTCTCAATAGATCACTTGAGTAGCTACTCAAGTAATGGATAATAATTACTCCAATAGCTACTCCAGTAATCAGGCCAAAGTCGTTGACTTAACTCTCTGCCAAGATTTTTAATAGCTCACTCGAGTAGCCACTCGAGTAATGTAGTATAGAGAATATGATTTTAATTTGTTGTTCATTGATTTGTTATCCATATGATTAATCTTTTATTGTATTAGTTTCCAAAGTGTATTTGTAGAAAACAATGAAGAGATCATGCATTGAGAGAAAAGTCAAACATAACGTCCGCAACGTCTGAAACGCTCACCTACCGCAAACGGCTAGTTTTTGAATTCGAAGAATGATCAAATGAAGCTGTACGACTCTAACGGAAATGTTTGAAATGCTTCCAACAGACATTACAATTCATCTATATATATGGTGCATTCAATGAAGAATAGACAACACAACAACTGAGAACACAAAAACTCACATCGATCAATATATTCTTAGTGCTCTATTTTATTATGCTCACTCTTTGTATTTCACTGATTATATATATTTGCTATGTGAGAGAAAATTTCATTACCAACTTGATATTTTTTATTGATACAACTTAAGATTGTGGAACCTTGAGTTGAGGATTGGTTTACAATGTGTAAGGGGGAGTGAGTATCCAGTGAAGGAACTTGCTATGCACTGAGGTGTCAAGAACCTACTGAATCTTGGAAGATATAGTGAAACTCTTAGAGAAGATCTGAGGACTGGATGTAGGTCAAAGTGGTTGTGGTCGAACCAGTATAACTCCCGGTGTACACTTCGATGATATTTCTCTTAGCTCTTAACACTTTGAATTCCAGTTAATTTTTATATACGAAATGAATTTTTTGGTATCACCCAATTCACCCCCCCTCTTGGGTGAAACGCTTACACTAACACATACCACATCCCATTTTTTATTTGAAGGCGGCCATTCTGTCTCACAAAGCATCTCGTAAGCCAAGACCACTAAGAAACTACCATCACATATTATATCCCAAAAACAATGTGCAACACCGTCTTCAACCTCCGGAACCTTAGTTCCTACAATGAGTGAGCTGATGTGGGTGGGGAGATGGTGAACCCATGTCGTGTGAGTTCACAAAATAAAACTAGGTTTGAAAATGTAGTGTAGTTAGATCGTTCTTGTGAGGAGCTTAATTTCCAAGTTTCTAAGTAGTAAAGTGATAAAAACCTTAAAGTTGTGAGAAATCATTTTGAGAAATTGCATTTTTAAACTAATGAAGTAATCTAAGCTAAAGCAATATTTTTGTATTTTTCGGTTTTTAAAACAAAGAAGCAAATGGAATCGAAATTAACAATAACAACAAAGAAAATTTAATAAACTAGAATAATAATGAAATGAGATTCCCTTGAGTTGAGGTTTTAGTCTTCCTTGCTTGCTAATGATATGAATTCCATATAATGAGTCAAGAGGATGAAACTAAGCTACCACTAACTCCATAGTTGCAATAATCATTTAATTCATTCCACCGAAACAATTAAATGAATACCACCAAATAATTCAGACTCAAGGAGATGAATAATCAACTTCCAATTCTAGCTTGTAATTACCATTACAAAAGTTCAAAACATTCAGTTTAGTCATTTACAATCCACTTAACCAAGTTGGAATAAACAACTCAACCTACTTCTAATATGAATCATACAAAGCTTAATTAATCAACTCCTAGTTAAACCACCAAGTGTATTCACTTAGCATAACAATCTAGATCACAACCATATACTTAACCAAGCCATACAATTATGAAATAGAAAGAGAGGTTAAGGAATTCCATTGAAGTTTAGAAGCTCAAACCATTACCCAACTCAAGGAAATCACCAAGACTTAGCTACTCATGGAAGAGGAAGGTGAAGATTGAAGAATGAAGAGGAGATTATCCATGGAAAATGCAGCAGCTTACTCGTCTTCAATAGCCACCAAAAAGCTTCTCATATGCTGCACCGAAATGATTCTTCCATGGAAAATGCAGCAGCTTGCTCGTCTTCAATAGCCACCAAAAACCTTCTCATATGCTGCACCGAAATGATTCTTCTATCTTCAATCATTGGTTTCCCCATTCTACATGTCTCTCCTTTCTTCAATCGGTCAACTCCTCTCCCACCTTTCCAGCCACCATCCCTCCACTCTTTTATTTCCTGTTTGCTGCCTTTTCTTTCACAGCCCTTCACATGGTCCAGTTGATCCTTTGTTAATTCCCCCTTTGGTCCACCTAGCTTCCCTTTAATCCATCAGTCAACCATCCTTCTCCTCATTCAACAATTTTGGCTCCTTCAATCAACTCAGTCAGCTCCCCTCTCTCAATTAATTCCGATCCAACCTCCTCTCTATTCTTGAATTTGGTGATGCCTTCACATCTTTTATTCAGTTGCCTCTTCCTTTCTATTAATTCGGTCCAACTAGCTAATTCGGTTCAGCTCTTTCTCAATTATTCCCATCGGTTCAGCAGCTCACTTTTTCTTATTCCATTTCGTGTGCCTCTCTTTAATCTATACAGCCGCCTCCTCCTTCCACAATGGTCCCCACTTCCTTTTCTTTCTTTAATTCACTAGGTTAAATGAGTTGTGCCATGTTTGGATGAAAAGGTGAGAATATGTTTTAGCATTAGGTATAAAATTACAACCACCAAACAAGGCCCGTACTTATTTAACCCCCTCTTAGAAAAAATGTGAAAATAAATTTTGCACTTGTGATGTTTCACTTTTATCCCTCATTAAGCTCCAAAATAACATCTTTTATCTTGACCACTCAAGTTGTGCCACATCATCACCTACAAAATTAGATTCACAAAGGTAATATCTTTTGCTCACAATTAAAGAATAATGAGACTAACAAATATTAATTAAAAATATAACAATTTGACCACTATAATTCTCAAAGTATTCTTTAAATCTCACATTAACACTTAATTATGCCCAAAATATTCAATTAAGTCTCACAAAATCCTAAGATTAATTAATAAAAATATATAAATATATAGCTCCATCAGGAGATCTCTCTGAAACAGGTCCCAGTTCCAACTCCCGTCCTGTCTAACAGAGTCTTTAACCGGAAGAGAAGCCTCTAATGGTGGAATATCGCTGAACGCCAATAATTTTAAGGAACCCATAATAGGGACCCAACTATTAGGCCAAAACCGCGTTCTTGCACCATCACCAAGAGTCAATCTCACCCCAATCTCGACGTCCTCCCAGGATTGCTTAATATGGTGCCACAAATATGAGTATTTACGATTGTTTTGGTATGGCCCTCTAACCTCGTCCCACCCATATTTACATTGGAGAATCTATACCCATAACAGATCTGGTCTCATGCGGAGTTAGAAACCTAGTTTCATGATAAATGCATGATTTTACTACTCAAGCCTCTTCATCCCCCTACTTCCTGACTGAACTGGCGCACACATATCATCCCAGTTAATCAAACTCATTTTCCTGCTATCTTCTAAACTTCCCCACACAAATCTCCTAATTAATTTCTCAATTTTCTTGTACACCCTAATTGGCAGTTTGGTAGTCTGCATGGTGTAGGTTAGGATAGCGAAAAGGACCAATTTCGCTAGTGTGAGACGTCCAGCAAGTGATAGAGTCTTAGCAACCCAACTAGAAAGCTTTTGTCTCACCTTTTCCTTGATATACTCATAAGTCCCCCGACAAACTCTCTTATGAAGTAAGGGAACTCCAAATATCTCCCAAAATCATCAGTCTGAGTAAAGCCAAGCTCCTCACTAATCCTCAATTTAGTACCTTGGGGCACATTATTAGAAAAAAATACCTCTGTTTTGCTACTACCCAGCTTGTGACCTGAGCTCAAACAAAAATAATCCAAGATATTTTCAAGTAAGTGTACCTATCCCACCTCAGTGGAGTTGAAAAGAACCAAGTCATCTGCAAAAAATATGTGAGAAAGGGATAGACCTCCTCACCCTGTACGTATAGGTTTCCATTTGCGCTCCCCAACATGCTTATTAATCACCTGTGATAACCTCTCCATACATATTACAAAAATATATGGTGATAAAGGGTTTCCCTGTCTAATACCTCTTGTAGCTGGAACTCTTCTAGATGTGTTCCATTCCAAACCACTCACATGCTACATGTGGTAATACATAGCATAATTGCTTTAACAAATTTTCTAGAAAGGCCTGCATCATAAAGAGAGTTCTCAATAAAATCCCATCGGAGCCTATCATAAGCTTTCTCAAGATCAATTTTAATTGCCATCGACCCTTCAGAACCCTTTTTAAACCTCACTGAATGAATGACCTCCTGTGCTATAATGATATTATCAGTGATGTTGCGACTCGCCACAAAACTTGACTGATTGGGGAGGATAAGGTAAGGAAGATGCTTCTTAAGTCTATTAGCCAGTACCTTAGTAACTATCTTATAAAGAACCATACACAGACTAATGGGATGAAACTCTTTTAGCCACATCAGATTCGGTACTTTGGGAATCAAAAGTAATAAGAGTTTGATTTAGAGTAGGATCTAAGATGTTTAAATCAAAAACAGATCTAACCATTTCACATACCGAGGGACCCACTACTTGCCATCGACTTTGAAAAAAACAACCACGTGTAAACCATCCACCCCAGGGGCCTTTAATACTTTCATTTGGAATAAAGATTTGTGTACCTTATTGTCCAAAATATTAAAATCCAATGGCCTTACCAAAGCGTCATCTAGTGTAATGCCCCAAATTTTGATTAAGGGCTAATGATAATTATTGAGAATGTTTGGTGAATTAAAGTTTATTTGAGATCCAAATTAATTATGGGAAATGCCCAACACCCTGTATTTTAGCATAATTATGTGACAAATAATTATTTGGGCTAAATATGAGGGAAATGGCATATGGAGAAGAGGAAAAGAATTCAAATATGTGTTATGTGACAATTTGAGTTAATGTGTCAAAATCAGTGAAAAATTATAAAGAATGGAAAATTGTCGATTAATTAGTCAGTGATTAATAGATAAATTAATTACTAACTAAGAAGAAATGAGATATGTGAATAAATGGCTAATGGAGTTGTTAGAGTAACTAATTGGTTACTTACTTTATGAGAGCTAATTGAATTGTGACAAGTGGCAAGTGAAGATAAAGAGAGAGGATGGAGAAAAGTCAAATAAGCATTTTTTTTATCATTTTCTCTTTCTTCTTCCCTCCATTTCGGCTGAAGTAAGGCATGGGAGTGTGAAAATCATCATTTCATCTTCTTCCTTCATACTCTTCTCTCTCATTCCCTTCTCCATTTTCAGTAGCTATGGAAGCTTAGGAGAGAGAAAGAAAAGCTTGGTATTAAGGTAAGATAATGACTCCAAATGCAAAAACTCACTTTTTTAATCTTGTTCCTTGGATTAAGAGCTTCATTTTGATGGTTTTAGATTTTCCATTTGGTGGTACTTGAGCACTCAAGAAAATTTCAAGTTGGGAGAACCAAGGAACTCCTTTGGGAAAGTTGTTGATGTAAGTGTTATGAATCTTCCTATATGAGTTTTGTGGCATTTGATGATGCTTTAAATTTCTGGGATTTTTGACCTTATTTTCAAAAATTAGGGTCTTAAAGAGTATGGCATGAAATGGTCATAGATATGGTGCCTTGTGGTGTGCCTTGGATAGATAGAATTGGTTTAGGTTTAAATTGTGAAGTTTCCAATGTTTGGGATTTTGGTGTTGGATGTAGCCTAAAATAAAGCATGATAATGGAATAAGAATTTGGTAGTTTTGATGTTTCCATTGGATTCCTTGTGCAAATTTATGTGGGGGTAGCCTTGGTTAAGAATTTGGGATCATTAGAAACGCTTAGGTAAAGTTTGGAAAATGCTGTTAACTCTACAGCGTTTTTGGCTTCTGATATACATCACTCGAGTGAGATGGGGCCTCACTCAAGTGCAGCCTTGTATATTCTCTTTTTCCTTCAAATTTTTTAGTGTAATTCCGTGCAAAAAGCCAAAAGTGTTGTCTCACTTGCGAGTGTTGCGGGTTAGCACTTAAGTGAACCTTGTCTCACTCGAGTGTAGGTGTATTTGACACTATGAACTCGCGTCTTGGGTTGTCACTCGCAGTCCATTTCCAAGAGTGTGTCTTAACACTCGCGAGTGTTAAGCCATCACTCGAGTGCCGAGGTTCCTACTCGAGTGATGATTTCTTTTAAAAGTTTCTTTTGCTCTCGGGTGAGCACTCTCTTCATCTCACTTTGTAGAACTTGAGTAAGCATTTGGCTATCACTCGAGTGTTGCTTCCATGACTTGAGTGCTCCGGGCATTTCTGGACTCTGTCTGTGCTTTCTGTCAAGCACTAGCACAAGTGAGCTTTCATGCTCAAGTAAAAAGTTTCTCATCACTCAAGTGAGGCCTTCTTCACTCGAGTGCAATAGTGAAAAATCAACACTTGTACTTCTAAAAGGGGATCTTTGGTATGGTTATTCCAACCCTTTAGGGCTTTTATTAGAGGCATTTGTAGCTTCCTAAAGAACATTAATGATAACCAAATTTAAGTGTTAAGAAGTCATTTAAGTATTGCAATAGAGAATAACGCTTTGTCCCTAGTCATGAATTATAGGATTCGATATTTGCCCTACTCGGGAGAGACCAATGCCAAAGCATGCACGGAAGGACCAAGGTAGTGACTTCTCTCTCATGTTATGTATGATGCTTGGTATGCATGACTTATCATTGTGTTATTGTGAATGTGTTGATCTTGTGAATGTGTTATCTACCGTGGGGCATTATAGTGTGAGCAATTCAAACTGAGCAGTCGTAGGGGGTGATGATTATCACACCTACCCCTGCCGTCATATCTGTTGTTGTAATTGCCAAGGCTGTGTTGTGGAATCGTGAATTCCTACTTTGAGAATATGCTAGTGTGGCTTTGATGTGTTGTGAAATGTTTTATATGAAACCCAGTTGTGGTGAAATTTATGGTAGTGAACCATGTTGTAGTGCAATACAGCATGAGCAAATGTAAGGGTGATGCAAGTCATACCTGCCCCTGCTGCTGTAACTGCCGTTGTGATTGCCGTGTGTTGAGTTATGATTTGCTTACATGCTTTGTGATTGTGCATACTATGGTTGATTTGTTATTACGGGGATTTCTTAGAATCTCACTCTCCCAAAAAAATTTCAGATAGGGCTGGTAGTTCTAAAGAAAAGCAGGTGACAAAGGGCAGTTAGATCTTCGGGATAGGAGTTTATTTTGGATATTGGTTATCATAGTTTTATGTTTTTGGATAGTTTGTGGGAAACCATTGAATGTATATTGGAATTATGGTGTAGTGTTGTGTAATCCCCTAGAATGGGAAGTTAATTATGGACATTTGTGCCCTGTAAACCCTTTATTGATTAATGGAACCCGAGTGTGTTGGGAATTTACATTGCACTCTGATATTTATGAATGAAATCATACTGTATAGGCCATTTGTGTAATTGAAATGTGAATATGAGACTGTGTTGAACAGGTTTTAGAAAAGTTTTTGCAAATCCTGTTTTGGGGAAAAGAAATTTTTAATAAGTCATAAATCTTCTTATGGTCTCTAATTCATCATAATCACGTATTTATGAACTTAATCTTGGCCTTGAGTGAGAAGGGGGTTACATCCAGGGTGGGGAAGAGCCCCTTTCCCTCATATAATGGGACCACCTCCCCCTCCTTAAAGTACAACTGTTTGAAAAACTGGGTAGCCCAAGCCTGAAGAGCCCTTTCATCCGAACACTAGTCCCTATTATCATCCTTGAGTGCCATAATATTCTTCCTCCGACTTCTTCTCATCGTTCTCGCATGGTAATATGTCGTATTTCAATCTCCAAACTTAAGCCATTCACACCTTGCTCATTGTGCCCAGGTTAAGCTCTCTTGCTCACATATAGTTTCAAACTCTTTACGTAGTTCCTGATCCAAACGTTCTAAGGCTGGCGAAGGATGAAGTTCCAGTGCCTTCTGGATGCCGCCA
Organism: Inga oerstediana; assembly: GCA_963210345.1. Classification (NCBI taxonomy): domain Eukaryota; kingdom Viridiplantae; phylum Streptophyta; class Magnoliopsida; order Fabales; family Fabaceae; genus Inga; species Inga oerstediana. Next base: position 59,651,542 of record OY723401.1, on the reverse strand, counting down.
AGTCTAGTCATGACTCTTCGCTTCCTCTTTCGAATGATCCCGAAGACCTTATAATTCCACCTCTTCGTTGTTGCTGTAAAGTTCTTAATATTCAAAGTAATAGGCACATTAGTGGACCATCTATCTTGTACCACCATTTTGAAAGAGTCCGTGGTGGACCATGCTGCCAAGTATCTAAACGGTTGTTGACTTCTTGTAGAGTTGGCGTTGCCAAAAACTTGTATACATATCCGCTTGTGATCTGTGCTGAGTTGAGGGAGATGCTTAATGATAGCTACATTGAAAGTATTAACCCAATTCATATTCCCAAGCACACGGTCCAAACGTTGAACAAGTGTACCCCGACACCATGTGTATTTGGGTCCATTATAGCCCAAGTCTGTAAGGCCACAGTTAAAAACAAAATTCTAAAATAGTTCATAGCCATATGCCCTATCATAGGCACCGTTGGTCCGATCATCACCACTTAAAATGGCATTAAAACCCCCCGCTAACAACTATGGTTCTGAAATTCGCGGTTCTAATAGAACAACCATAGCTGGTCTACATTCTGACACAAAGTGCATAAAGGTTTGGAAGAACTTTTTGCTAGCTGCCCCCTGACAGTTCCATGCTAAAAGTTTCAAATCCATAAAAAAATTGTTAAGGGAAAAGCTCAAGCAACCATCTCGGACTCACCTAGGCCCACGTCTTGCTCCTTAAGACTACATTCCTGCATCTCGACCCCTATGTTAGACAAATTAATGTCCTTATAAGCTCCAACTACACCCTTAATAGCTTTAATCACTTCTTTAGATATGTGTGTACCCATTTGTTTTTTTTCGTACTTTAAGGTTGAGTTTGATTGTAGACTGGAGTTTGATCCCATGCACCATTTGGCGTCTATCAAGTGGCTTTTGCTCTGTATTCTCTTTCCCTCTCCCTATATCCTTATGTTCTGGTTGTGGTGATAAGCTTTCCACGTTACCCCCATTAGTCCTACAGATCACTTCTTGCAACGCCAGCCGATCAGTCTTAAGTTCGATCACTGTGTGCTTTCCACGGTCCAGCGTGGTCTCTGCCTCCATATCTCTGTATGCCAAGGAAAGAAAGGTTGAGAATGATCCCTTGCGTAGGACCTGGAGCCATAGGGCTAGGCTCAGCATCACTTTAAAACAAGCCATCAGGCCCATTAACTGTCATAGGCTGTTTGGTTACTAGGGCCAAATTCGGTCCAGCTGGTGATTTACTAGAAGAAACTTTCTTCCTCTATTCTTGGGTTGGCCTTCCTATACCCAACTTGGGATCGCCTCCACCAACTTGTACCTTCTTCGAGCCACCACTTAATTGGGCATGCTTCTTTGTTGACTCCACACGGCCATCGGCACAACGGTCATTAGGAGCATTTCTTCTTGTTGCCATATACGTTCCCCCTGAACCTTCCAAAACTGCCTCTGAATTATTCATTGTAGAATCCTTATAATCAAAGAGAACATTATACTGTGATCCACCCAAATTAAGAGATCCCCCAATCTTTGTAGTTTGTCCCCAATTCTGTCTATTTCCTTTTCTAGGATATCTCACCTGCATCCACACTCCGTAGGGAGACTCCATTGACGGTACCCCATCTCCGGCGAGTGACGAAACCTGACTAGTGCGCGACGTGTTGCCATTAGATATGGTGGTGTCAACAGACTATCCACTCGGCAAGACTCCTTCTTTACACCGTTCCTTAGTGTGGCCATATTTGCCACAGCCAAAACAAATTAAAGGAAGCCCCCAGTATTCAATGTTATAGATTCTACCATCCACCTTTATTTGAGGCACCAATGGCTACTCAAGATCGGTCAGGACAACAATTCTAGCATACTTCACCCATCCCTTCGCTTTCGTTAGGTAATCAATCTTAACGACCTCGCCCAATAGTTTACCTTTAGCATGTAGTGTGCTTTTATGGTAGTACCTAAATGATAACCCAGGCACTCTAATCCATGCAACAACCTTGAAGATCTTGGTGGTTATAGGGTCAAAATCAATCGACCATGGTTGCACCATGAGATAAGCACCAAAAACCATCCACGGTCCCCTAGTTAAGACCTTCATGTAATTCTCTTCCAGATCAAAAGTTGCAAAAAAGAAGTTTCCCTTTACATTGACTAACTAAAAAGATCCCTTCGTTTGCCACAGGGCTTGGATCTTTGTTTGGAGGTCCCCATACCTGATAGTCCTTCCCAGCAGCTTAATCACCAGTGTTCTTTCCATTCCTTCAATGATCATCTCCCGAACCTTGCCAGAGAAATCAATTGACGAGATACCATCATCTAAACCAATCATGTAGTCATTCTCATAGATCACTACTTCTCCAATAGACAGTCTTAAAACCCTTCTTTTCCATGTTCATGAGTTTACTATTATACGAAATCCCATCAGCAACATGGGACTCCCCCATCTATGTATCCATATGCCTAGCCTCGCCCGCATCCTCCTGATCACTACTACCCATCCGTATCCTGACTTTCTTCGTTGACCGAAGGCTATCCGCCTCTAACAGTAGCACTTCGCCTTTCTCAAGCAGAGCACTCATCTCTCAGGGGTTGATCCATTGTGAGGTTGGATTTGGAAAATTTTACTTTTAAACCAGTGACAAGTTTCATCTCACAAGCGCACAGCATTGCACCCTAGAAGTTGAAAAGAATAAGGAGTAATTTGGACTACACTCAATTGATACGACGTATTCCCTTCAAATTGCTGCTTAAGTTCTCTCTCTTTACCCTATCCATATTCCTAAACTTTTCTTGCATAAAAGGTATTTATTGATGATTGCCGAATATAAATAAAAAATAAATGAATATTTATTACTAACATGTAATTAGTGACATTGAAAGCATTTTGATAATACAATTTCTATTTTCGATAGATGATAATACAATTTCTAAAACATCTAAATTGCATATTTTCATTAATCCATTAAATACGATTTTTAAAATGTCTCTGTAGATTATCATGAATCCATCAATTATCAATTTATCATTAAAAGTGGAATGATAGTCATTAATAACGTACAAGTCAAAAACCGGTTCATTAAGAAATAATTCGGTTTGTATTTACCGCCAATATTTGGACCTCTATAATATATAAGTTATTGATATATTAATAACCCAATTAATAATGTATGTAATTGTGTCAAATGAAGAAGTTTCAAACAACTGTAAGATTAAGAATGTCCTAGTGTGTAATAAAATGTAAGCTTGAGTTAGTAAAAATGCTTATAAGAGAAGTTTTTGAACTAATAGTTGCAAATGACCGTTGGAGTTTTAATGTCTTTTAATTAACTTGTTTAATGATATTTAAATTACATTAAATCATCTTTAAACCTTATTTTACAATTGTCATTTTAATGGTTAATAAGACGTCGTTAATTGCCATTATTGCAGCTCAAAGGTCACATGTTCTTTGCCTATAAAAGGCAATGTTTGGTACATGGTCAAATACAACAGAGGTCAGAGGATTGAGGTTAGATGAGAACGAGCTCTATCCCTGAGTTCCTGTCCTCTCTCTTCTATTGAGTTACACTGTTATTTATTTATTTTTTTCTTTTGCTGTTCTATTACCTTATTTAATATAGGAAGGATTCATTTTATCTTAAAGACGGGTTATGGAATACCTCCTAAAAATAGTATTCTTGAACGTGACTCAAACTAAATTTTTGTTGTATTTTTACAAGTGTCGCCAACATTTGAAAATTACAAGCAATATTAAACCTAAAAGAGTTTTGAATACCACAACTCATGTCAAAAATTTTCAGGAAATAATTGTCCCTTAGTCAAAAAAAAAATTCTTGAGCCCAAAAATTTTTTAGGGTTAAGGAGCAAATTTACTAACAAAGTTTTAAGAAAAGAGCACCTGACACAATTATGTTTTAAAGTGGGCAAAAATACATATAGGAAATTAAAAATGGAGTATCCAGCACAAAACCGTTAAGTTTGACCTAACGCGGCGTTATGTCAAATTTAACTTTTTTGTGCTGAATGTTCCACTTTTAATTCATTATGTGAATTTTTACCTCATTTAAAACATAATTGTGTCATGTGTTCCTTTCTTAAAACTTTATTAGTAAATTTACTCTATAATCCTATTTTTTATCTAGCTTAGGGGTGCAAAATTTGAGGAACACGGAGTTAAAAATTGTCAAATTTGCATAACTCTTTCGTGTAGCTCTTCCCAAGTTAGATGAACCAAAACCCCTCACATAACACACATAGTGTGTGTTTGGAAGAGCTTATTTTTAAGCAATAAGTGCTTATAATTCGTGATTCACGGTATACGAGGTAGGTATGTGAGATGAGTTTTTTCTCGGCTTGCGTAATAAGGGCTTATTTTTCAAATATAAGCTCTCCCAAACATGCACATACATGAACTGTAATTCCCATGGTGCCTACATCCGACAAAGACTATTGACGTTAGGCTTCATGTACGGAAAATTAAAGGCGCGCGCGCATAGAGCGGGTGCCGGGTACAGATGTCGCGTTAATTCTTAATTATAACAAAAATATCTAATACCTACTTCCTCTTGTATAAAGTATTGAAATTTTTTTTTTTTGGAAAAAATTATTCTTTCATAATGTAAGACATTGAAGAGTTGCTAATTGCTCATTTCAGACCAAATTATAAGACGTTTTTAATTAACTAATTCACATGTACGAGTAAAAGCATTTAAGCATTAAATTTATTATAAAATTTAAATTATTTTCAATAATATCCTTATCAACTGTACTAAATTCTAATATAATTTTAAATTCTATTATCTCACACTACCCTTATTAGATATGAGCATATATGAAAAATTTATTTAAAGCTCATTACAACTAGAGCTGGGAATCAGAGCCGGCCCTTGATGGGCCAGGGCCTAACAGGGCCGGAAAATCCTTTTCACAATATTTAACTATTTTTCCTACATATTTTTCCTAGAGAGATATAATTAGTAAATAACAACGATTAAAGTTCTAATTTAATATATAAATGTTGTCAATATTAAGGTTTAAATAACACGTCTCTTACAACAAACAAACACAGTTACTAATGTATAATCAAAGGTAAAATCATGTCAATAAATAACTCACACAAAGGTCAAAGTATAAGAAAGCAATAAGCTAAATACTCTAACCTCTAAACAACATGAATATGACGACTATCATTTTCATCTTCTTCGCCACTATCATCAATTTCAAGGACATTTGATTGTGTTTCACTTTGAGCAGTAAGTTCAAGTAGTCAAATAATCACAACCTCCATCAAAAATCATACTCTATCAGGCATAATAGTATATAATATGATTTTAGTCTAAATAGGCAGAACAATATACTCAAAAATCACAATATGATTCAATTAGACAAAACAATATACTCAAAAATCATACTCTATACAATATGAGGATAGAGTGACATATAGATTCAATAAGGTAATTCAAAAATGTAACATGGTTCCTTTCCAAGTATAAAAAATAAAAAATAAATGGGCCTAAAGGGCCGGCCCGAGACCCTTCAGAGCCGGCCCTTTTAAGCCGGAGGCCCTATAGGGCCGGCCCTTTTAGGCCCGACTTCCTTTTGAGGCTACAATTTATAAGCCCGGCCCTTGAAGGGCCAGGGCCTAAAAGGGCCGGCCCGGCGGGCTTGGCCCGTTTTCCCGGCTCTAATTACAACCATAAAAACTTCTTACAAAAAGGACAAAAGAAAAACATGTTTTCTAGAAGACATCTTATAAAATAAACCCAATGGAGTATTATTTTATATACTTTTTTAATTCCTATATATCAGATCTTTTTTTCTCTAATGAGCTTGTCTTTTTTTTTTATGAGATTCTTTTTGAGTTTGTCTAAATAATAAATGTACTTTTATCAATTTTTTCTTCCAAGTATTAATATTTTATTCTCTTTTATTACTGTTTATTTTCTCACATCATTTATTTACAATACAATTTGTTATTTTTCATTGTTTTCTTATTATTACTCTCTCTCACTCATTCATAAGTAGGGATATTTTTAAAAAATGAATTATATTTATTACATTAAACTAATTTTAACTATTTTTTTTAGAATCCCGTGATTCAGTTAAAATTATCTTATATACAGAGACAGACGAAATACTTTCACCCTTATTTATTGCTGATAGACATTGGGGATCAATAAAAGGTAGGAGAGATGAGAAAAATTTAAATGAGTAAAATTAAAAAAAAAAATCTATTCAAAATTTAAATGAGTGAAATTTCATGGGTTATGGGCAGTTGGATATATCATGAATGCAGGCTGCAACTATGGAAATACAGAAAAGTTGATGGGTTATGGGTAGTGGGATATATCATAAATGCAGGCGGCAACTACAGAAATACAGAAATCTTAATGGGTTATGGGTACTTGGCCCCAAAAAAAAAGTAATGGGTTATGGGTAGTTGCATATATCATGAATGCGGGCTGTAACTATGGAAATACACTACAATTATAGCATCGAAACTTGAAAGGTTAATATAATTTTTGGTCCCTGAAGTTTGATCCAATTTTGGTTTTGGTCCCTCAAGTTTGAGATCGGTGGTTTAGGTCCTTGAAGTTTCACTCAATTTTGGTTTTAGTCCCTTAAGTTTGAAATCGATGGTTTTGGTCCCTGAAGTTTCATCCGATTTTGGTTTTGGTCCCTCAAGTTTGAAAAGGACTTGGTTTTTTTTCCGGGTCGGGTCGGGTTTTAAAAACGGGTCGTCAAGTCCTTTTCAAACTTGAGGGACTAAAACCAAAATCGGGTGAAACTTCAGGGACCAAAACCACCGATTTCAAACTTGATGGACTAAAACCAAAATTGGGTGAAACTTCAGGGACCTAGACCACCGATTTCAAACTTGAGGGACCAAAACCAAAATTGGATCAAACTTCAGGGACCAAAAATTATATTAACCCAAACTTGAATATAGACGGATGAGACATCATGAATGATGAATTATGGGTTATGGGCAATTAATGGGTTATGGGTAGGTTGGATATGTCATGAATGCAGGCTGCGACTACGGAAATACAGTGCAATTATAGCATCGAAACTTGAATATTAACAGATGAGAGATCATGAATGGCTTCCTTCACCCGCCATTCTGGCTCCTTTTGGTCCCTTCATATCTATCAGTCCCCTTCAGCTCCCTGCATAAGACTGAATATCAAGATAATTAAATTCGGATCGATCCGTAAATTGATTGGGGTATTAAGTTAAGGATTAGTGGGTTAAACCGGAATAAAATAAAAATTAAATTGGAACCGAACCAGTGAGAGATTGAATATTTTAGGTTTATTAATATAAAATTCTAAAAAAAATTTAAATCATTTTTTAAAAATAAATCAATAAAAATTCCAGATCAGACAAATCTACCGGTCGGTTGGCCGTTTTCCGATTTGATCCGGGTTCTATTGCATTGCTGAATACCTACAACTCGTGAGCAAACATTTTCGGAACAACCTTAATTCGGAAAAAAAAATTCTTGAGCCCAAAAATTTTTGATCTAGCGTAGGGGTGCAAAATTTGAGGAACACGGAGTGAAAAATTGTAAAACGTACCTGCTTACTTGTAATTCTTCTTCTTCTTTTTTTGGCCCGGGACTCTTGTAATTAGGCCAAGGCAGGGGAACCAAAACAAACCCCTCACATAACGCACATTTACAAAATAGTTCCAGTGGTGCCTGCATGAAAGAAAATATTGGGAAAATTTCAGTGAGCTCCTATAAAAGAGACTTTATTTAAGTTGACCCAAAAAATTCTAAAATTTCACTATATTCTCTTAGATTAAAATAAAATTAAGTTTATAGGTAAAAAAATAATAATGCCTAAGGGTTATTTGTCTTGTGAATCATCTTATTTATCTTGTAAGTGGTCAAAATGTTTCTAATTTACTGGGTTCTTTTGAATCCATTTATTTGTCATGCAAATGCTTTTATGTGTCTTGTAAATGGCTTTATTTATCTTGTGAATTTATTTATTTATTTTTTAATTGGCCAAAATATATCTTCTTGTTAACTCCCTGATTTCTTTTGAACTCCTTTATTTTTCATGTAAGTGCTTTTATGTGTCTTGTAAATGGCCTTATTTATCTTATGAATTTCCTTATTTATTTTTTAAATGGCCAAAATATATGTTATTGTTAACTCCCTAGTTTCTTTTGAATTCCTTTATTTATCTTATAAATATTATTCTGAAAAAATAAAGAATGAGCATAATTATCTTTTTATTTATAAAACTTAATTATTTTGATCCAAGGTGGTCAAATGAAATTTCAGCATTTTTTGGTGTCGTTTGAAATAAAATCTCTTCCACGGAATATAACTGAAATTTTCCCAAAAATATAGCCTTTAAGCTCTCATGTACGGAAAAATTAAGGCATATAAACCACACTAAACTTTAACATCATTTTAATTTTAACTTTCTCACACTACCATTATTTAGTATGGACATAAAGAGAAAAAATATCTAATGTTCATTGCAACTATCAAAACTTCTTTTATAAAAGGGAAACAATTCTTACTTGAATTAGGTGCACCATGTCATATGTGCACTGCCCAATGAAATCACACCACATTGCTCTTATTAAATCTTATGTGGGAGAGAGAGGGGACATTAAAGAGACATTTTCAAATAACATAAATGAGAAAAGAAAAGAAAAATTAAGCATGTAGGATTTAATAATATTGGTGTGGTATGATTTTATTAGGTAATGCACATATGACGTGATACACTTGATTTATATAAGAATTTCTCTATAAAAAGGACTAAACATGTTTTCTCAAAGTCGTCTTATAAAATAGACGGGAAGAAGTATTATTGTATAATGTCACCCTAATAAAAATTGGATATTAATACAGGTTAGAGAGTTATCAATGAGGTTGTGTCTAGTGAAAGGGGTTAGTCCCTTTCATGTGACGAACTAAAATGTGAATCTTTATCGTATCCATATTTAGTATCTCAGACAGAATTACCCTATATAACAAGATACCTATCCTTGGGAGAAAAATATGTGAGAGATACAATTACAGCATCCAAACTTGAATATAAACCAAGGTATTAAAACCCGGACCGGGTAGTGAACCGGTCGGGGTACTGGGTTAAGGGTCAGTGGGTCAGACTGGGACTAAACCGGAGCTAAACCGGGACCAAACCGGAGCTAAACCGGGACCAAACCGGTGAGAAATTGAAAATTTTAGACTTATAGTATGAAATTCTAAAGAAAAAAGTAAAAAAAAAAAAAAAAAATTTTTAAAAATGGAAACCGGACCGGGAACCGGACCGGCCAACCGGCCGGTTCGCCGGTTACCGGGCTGGTCCGGTCCGGTTTCCACAACACTGATATAAACAGATCAGAGATCATGAATGGCTTCCTTCACCCGATATTTTTGCTCCTCTTGGTCCCTTCAGCTACCAGTCTCCTACAGCATCTAGCATAACAGAAAAATCGATCTGAAGTTAGACGCAGACGCAGACGCAAAAGGCAAAGGCAAACTTGAGCCTTCATTACTCCTTTGGCTAATGGAATCGCAGAGTCATCAAATCGACAGTGAGTGTTCTGTCACATTGTGTTCTTGAAATTTTTTGCTTCCATTGAGAATGTTTTGTTTGTTTCATTTCAAATGGTTTTCTTAAGGTAACGTCATTAATTATATGTCATTATGATATCTGAAACTCAACAAGAAAATGCATCTGGAATAGAAGATTTTTAAGGAATCCAAATCTCTTTCCATTATGACGTTTATATTTTAACCTGTTCTAATTATGTGGGTTTAAAGGAGAAGATGAAGAGATTAGTCTTCAATCCGAGGATATATCAGAACCAGCGCTTGAAATTTCACCAAAAAAGGCTGGCAAAAAAAAGAAAACAAAAAAAAAGAGAAGAAATCTTACCCAAAAAAAAAACAGAGAACCAGCGCTTGAAAGGAGAAGAAGGTCTGAAACTGTGGTCGTTGTTGGTCCAGGTAACAATTTCCTTGCTATAACTAGAATAATCAACACAGCTAGCTTATTAATGCCCCCTCTTACATAAATATAAACTCTAACTTTGTGAATGGGATTGTCCTAAAATATGTCACTTTGGATTTTTTTTATAAGTTTATTTTCATAAAAAATTTTGATTCTTATTATAAATCCAGTTTCAGAGTAATAAATACATTTATTATAATTTTTTTCTTATTAATTGCAATAAACAAAAAAAATGTATTTATATTAATTTTTGAAACTAGTCATATATAAGGGTAAAATTGAAAATTTAGCCCATAATTAATGAGTCAACTAACTCTCATTGATATATGAGAATTAATTAATTTGTACTTATAAATAGGATCAGAATGGTAAGCTTAATTTTAGTTTAGTCAAAGCATTTATTGCATTTTTTTTCAACTTTTTCCCTAGATTGTATTTGTTGTATTTATTATCACTCTCTCACTTCCTCTTTATAAATAAGGGTATAGTTGAAAAAAAAAATACATATTTATTGTTTTTAACTGACTTTAACTATTTTCTTGATAAGCACAAAACAATTATTTGAAGCTTATATTTACAGACAAAGGGAGTACTCCCTCCGGTCCTTTTTATAAGTAACTTTCTCCTCATGTTTCAAAATTTAAATTACTTTCTTCTTTTCTACCCTTATTAAATACATATCTTTATATTAATTATTCCCACTTACTACTAATTCTCTTTCATTTACTCATTTATTATACATTATCTCTCTTATTTCATACTCATACCTTTCATATTTGTTATTCATTTTCTCTCCTGTGCTCTTTTCATAAATAGAGATATATTTGAAAAAAAATGATATTTTTGACACATTTATTGTTTTTAACTAATCTTAACCGCCAGTTCATTTTACACAATAAGGATAAAGGTTGCTTATAACAAAAATCAGATTGAGAATAACTTAACAAGTCATTAACAAAGCTTTCCATTGCATAACATTGAACTTAATTAAGTCAAGTTGCTTATATATTTATTAGGTTAAATTCTCTTTATTGCTCTCTCTCTCACTTCCTCTTTGCAAATAAGGGCATAGTTGAAAAAAAATCCATATTTATTACTCCTAACTTACTTTAACTATTTTCTTGATAAGCTCAAATCAGTTATTTGAAATTTATATTTAGAGACAAAGGGAGTATAACATAACAATTTATTAACAATGCTTTCCATTGTATAACATTGAACTGAAGTCAAGTTGCTTGCTTATATTTATTAGGTTAAGTGAGTGTTTAGAATAACTTATTATTGGGAAATAAGCACTTATTACATAAATTGATATAAAAATACTCTCACATACTTATCTTATATACCGTAAATCACGAATTATAAATAGTTAAGCATGTTTGTTTCAACTTAAAAAAACTTATAAGTTGCTTTTTACGTAAATCGAGACACAACTCCTCTCACATACTTACTTCGTATACCGTAAATCACTATTAAAAAGCAACTTATAAGCAATCGAATCGCTCAACCAAACATACCCGTTATAAATAAAAAATAAGCTATCCACACGGGTACTAAATTCTCTTCAACCGTGAAATGTTCTGTCGCATTGTGTTCCTGAAACTTTCTGTCCCCTCATTATGATATCTGAAACTCAACAATAGAAGATTTTAAGGAATCCAAATCTCTTTGCATTATGACGTTATATTTTAACCTGTTCTAATTATGTGGGTTTAAAGGAGAAGATGAAGAGATTTGTCGTCGACCCGAACTGGAAGCGGATAGTCCAGAATCAGCGCTTGAAACGATACGCTTTGGAACTGACCGTGACAGTCGCTCAGGTACCAATTTCCTTGCTATAACTATAATAAGCAACACGGATAGCATATTAATACTCTCTCCATCCTTCAATATAAACTTAAAATTTAAAAATTAAATGATATTGTCTCAAAATATAAACTTTATTTTAATTTTATCAAAATATTTATTGCATTTTCCCAACTTTATCCATAGGCTATATTTATTGTATTTATTGTCTCTCTTTCAATTCCCTTTTACAGATAAGAGCATAGTTAGAAAAAAATATATATTTATTACTCTTAACTAATTTTAACTATTTTCTTGATAAACTTAAATCAGTTATTTAAAGCTTATATTTAAGGACAAAGGATTATAACATAACAAGTCATTAGCAATGCTTTCCATTGCATAACATTGAACTTAAATTAAGTTTATTTATTAGGTTAAATTCTCTTTAACCGTTAAGTGTTCTGTCGCGTTGTGTTGTTGAAACTTTTTTCCCCTCATTATCTCGTTATGATATCTGAAACTCAACAATAGAAGATTTTAAGGAATTCAAATCTCTTTCCATTATGACGTTTAATTTAACCCGTTTAATTTTTGGGGTTTAAATAGATAGTGATGAAAGCGTTGAACTAGAAGAAACAGAAAATGAAGAAACTTGGCTTCTACCCAAACTGACATCGCGTAGATCGGAACCAGTGCTTGTAATGACAAGCAAAGCAAATGGTACAGGTTACGTACAATTTTCCTTGTTCTAACATAACTGGTCATTAACAATGCTTTCCATTGCTTTGACATTGAACTTAAGTCAACTTGTTTAATTATATTTATTAGGTTAAATTTCTCCAATTATACTACCAAATATTTTGCTTTGTTTAAATATATATGTACACTTTTAAATTTACCCATGGATACTAGTACATTTTTTGATAGACTCTTATAAAATGAATTTGGATTTGTAAATTTTCATATGGATACTTGTTATTTTATAATTGTTAGTTGTTAAAATGTTTTTTGACACTTGTAAATTCACCTATGAAATATGGACACTTATTATTTTGATATATGCGTGTGATAGGGAAAAAATTATAACTTAAGAGTCCGCAAGTGTATGGACCGTATTAAGTAATAAATTGATGAGAAAAGTATCATTGCCACGAGGACTTAGTACCAACAATGCGGTTAAGCAATGAAATTATACTTTCATTTAAGTTGAGCAAGTCAAAATTGGATTCGAATAAGAGAAAATAAATTAAAATCAAATTAAAACAAACGAATAACTATCACAATTAACAAAAGAGCAACACAGATACTACTACAAAAAACCCAATAAATGATGCTTAATTTTAGAAATACTATGGTGCTTAGGAAATGTCATAACTTCCACAGCCACAAAAAAAAAAAAAAACTAAGGCACTTCTTAAATCTATGGAAGTGCCATAACTTGTTTCTTTATTGTTTTTTTAAATAGCTTCCTATGAGGGAGTGCCATAGGAAGATGGCACTTCTTATGGCGCTTATGTGGGAAGTGATGTAACTTCCTATGGTACTTTTCTAAAGAAGCGTCGTAAGAAGTCTTTTTTTAAAAAACAGATTTGTGTGATTGTTTCCTTTCCTAATGGGCCTGTATTTATAATCCAATTAAATCCACATTAATTTAAAATACAAAAATCGAAAGCAAAAAACCAAATCAGAACGAAAGAACTCAATACAAAGAACTAATTCATAAAATCAATACTAAATGTACTTAATTGCAATGTACAATTGTAATATACAACTAATTTTAAGTGAATAAAACACACAAGAATAGGCAAGAAAAAATCTACGTATGTACCTAAATATTAGCTAATTGACTGACCGTATATTCACACAATGCTTCAATGATTTCATCCACTTGTTTGTCAATCAATTAGGTAAAACATTGATCTTTATAATACTATATAAATAATCATGCACACAAAAAATTAAAATCACAAAAAATGAATTAGCTGAAACACTTGTCAATTAAATTTAAAACACAATATGAATTGCAAGTAAAAGAACTTACTTTCATAGGAACAAAATTTTGATGATGAGTAACTACATCTTTCATGAATTCCATAATATAATAACCGCAATCATTATTGTTTGGTGGGAATGTACACTGCAATAATACAATGAAATAGTTAAGTCATTTTTTTAAGAAAAATTTTTAAATAATAAAATTTGAGTAAATTCATATATAAGTACCACAATCTTTCTCCAGGTATAACTATTGACTGGATCATTGCATCTAGAATAGCTCCATCTAACTTGGCTTCTATAGGCGGTCAATGCACTAACAACACAAGAAGTGACTTATTAATTTTGGTTATTCAATAATCACACACGTAAATATTTACACATACACCCATACACTTTTTTATTGAACAAAATCATCATCTCAGGACGGTTCTCTGGATAAACAGGGTGTAACCCCCTGCCATAATTAATATTCGAAATCTGCAATTAAAGTGAAATAGAGACCAATAACAATCAAATAACATTTAAGATCCCATCTATCAGACGGGGTTTTCATAAATCCTTTGGAAATCATTTATAACCTGGTCTCACATTCACATTCCGAATACAATTACTACATGAAGATAAATCACATTTAAATATATCAAAGTATGCAATGTAATTCCCGGCCAATCCTGGGTTCCATACATTAATCAAAGCCTTACAAGGCACAATCGCCCATACAAGCCCTGATACGGGGATTACACATATCTATCTCATACACATAATCAAATCATCATCCACATATACACATCGAAATCCAAATACAAATACCAAATATAGAATACTCCCAACTATGATACCCAACAACCAAAATCACATCTTGAAGGAGTCCTTGCCGCCCTTGGCTGCTTGCTCCCTCCTCGGTCCACTTGCCTTGTCTAACTATTGGTAGGGAGGGTGAGATTTTAGAGAATCTTAGTAGGAAAATAATACCAATATGCATGTACGATAAATGTTTAATGCATAACATGCTTGCATCACATAACTCATGCTCACACAATGACAAATTTGTAAGCTCAATGCTTCAAACAACATACTGATGGCCATAGCATAAATTGAAACATAGCTTCAAATTACACATAATCATGCAAAGCAAAGACATGCACCAATACACTAACACAAATATCAAATACATGCAGGAGAGATATGTTCCCTACCATCTTTCCACGTGTGCTCCAGCACCGGCTATTCACGATCCGACGAACATTGAACCACGATCACGGCGAATATCGAACCCTATAACCAAAAACATGGACATAGGGTTAATCCTTTTTCCAATTACTCAACATACAAATACTTAATGTTGGTTATCATTTAACACCTTTAGGTGGCTACTCAAAACCTAAACACATGCCTAAAGGGTTGGGAGAAACTTGACCAAAGTTCTCTTTTGAAATCTCACAAACCCATTTTAAGCTTCATCACTTGAGTGATGGATGACGCACTCGAGTGATGGACTACTCGTACCCGAGTGAGGATGGCTCACTCGTGCAAGTGCTTGACCCAAAAGCACGACCAGAGACAGAAAATACCCACAACACTCGAGCATCCAACATAGCACTCGAGTGATGGCCTCACACTCACCCGAGCCCCACCGAGTAAGGCTCAAGAAGTGACCACCCAAGAACAATAGAAAACCCAGAGTCAAAAGTGCACTCGAGCACTAGCTCTAGCACTCAAGTGAGGCCACAATACTTACAAGTGCTAGCTTATACTCTTGACAAATCAACTGCGAGTGACAACCCGAGAAACGGCTCTTAGTGCAGAAGCACATGATCACTCGAGTGAGACCATCTTCACTCGAGTGATAACCCACATCACTCGCAGGTGAGGAAGTGCACTCTTGCTTCTTCCACATACAAGTGCAACCAAAATCGAAGGGGAAAGGGGAAATATGACGCTGCACTCGAGTGAGACCCCTGTTCACTCAAGTGAGGCTCGATCAGAAGCCAGAACGTAGCAGATATCAGAATTTTCCTAACTCAACCAATATATTTTCCAATGGTCCTAAAACTTTAACACAAAGCTAGTCCCACATAATTTCACACAAGGAACACATTGGGAACCTCAAAACACCCAAATTCACATCACAATAACATTTTCCCCCAATGGTAACACTTTTCACACACTTTACCAAATTCAATAACTTTTACTTCCAATGACTCAAATCAATTCTAATGGCATCAAAACACACTATGATACCACTTATACCATAATACCACATTCAAATCATCCATTTCACAATTATACCAAAATCAGGGCAAATTCCACAATTCACATAACTTAACCAAATATCACAAAACTTAGATCAAAAGGGTACAAATACTCACTTCTTCCTCTTTCCCAAGTCAAATCCCTGATTCTTCATCTTCACAATTTCCTCAAGCTCTTCAAACACCTTCTTTCACAAATCTATAACCATAGCAATGAAGCTCTTATCACTATGAACAACTTTATAGAAGATGATTTAAGCTAAAGAGGATATTAACCAAGCTAAATCTCACCTTTTTCATTTCTCTCTCCTCCCTCAAGATCAACGAAAATGGAGATAGAGAGAGAAGGTGAAGATGATGAAGAAAGTCAAATTTTTGGGCCTCATACACACACACCACCGACTTAGAGAAAGAGAGAAGAGAAGGAAAAGCTTTTGAAACTTTGACTTGATCCAAGGATTCACGTCATGCCACTTGTCACCATCCCAACACACCTCCCATGATCTCACATACACACATGCACATGGGATTCCACCCTTTGATCTCTACACAAATCAATCACAACCATTGATCTTGAAGTTACCAATGAGTTTCCTCTTCGACAACCGATCAAATGGCCAGTAACTTTACCGTTTTGCCCCTGATTATGGCAATTCCTCTTGAATCACCACTAAACACATCATATCATTTCATTTATCACAAAACATGCTCTCCCTCTATTCTAAGTCAATTTGGATGTCTATCCACAATTGAACTTAAATACAGGGTTTCGGCACTGCTTATAACCCACTTGAATCACAAAGCATATCATCTTCTCCAAAAGGGTCGAGTTAATGATAATCACATTCACTTTTGGAGTCAAAATCCCTCAATCGAAATTTGGGATATTACATGGCTAGAAGATCCAAATAGAAAACTCAGGGGACTTCAGCTGCTGCTAGATGGATAACAATTAATATCCAATGTGCCCTAAAATATTTTGAAAAGTTTACTTCAACAATCATGTTATGGTAAAAGTGAAAGAATTAAAAAATATATATTAAAATACAGTTGCAAATAACTTACCCCGGATTGTATGGCACAATAAAGAACTTATTAGAGGTTACTTTGTGCATAAAGCAGTCTTTAAGATCATTAGATTGTGTTTCTAAATCTAATCTCCCCCTATGCTGGCCAAGGAGGTGTGGGCTGACAAATATGAATTTATGCACCCTACAATGCCCCGTAACAGATTATGGTACAAGTGCCTTTATAGAAAACAAACAATGTCATTGAAACAAAAAAAATTGAATGATGAATAATAATAACAGTGATAGGTGATAAAGATAAAGTACCTAATCCATATGTTGATGATCGTTGCACTAAGCCATCCACGACTAAGCACTTCAGTCAGCACACTACCATCAACATGATCAGTGATATTTGTATTATAGATATTGATATTGAAAGGTATTGACTGACCTCCTTGACATATCAAATATGGTGCCATTAATGCTAATTATTGGCGATATAAGCCCATTTGTCTGTTGCTTCAGTTGCTGGTTGAGGGTTGGGACTTCGGTTAGGTTGTTGAACACTTTGAGTTCTTCCCACACCCTTCAATTCGTTTTCCTTTAGGACGATCAACAACCTACAAAACTCCCAAAATTAAATCATGTAGTTTTAGATGGAAGTGCATAGAAAAAGTAGAAGGAATTGTAAATTAACTACCTTATTGTGTGTACTACTCTGAACCCCATGGGATTGATTCCATCAGTTGAAAGTGCAAGACGTAGGTTCCGTGCTTCATTCGAGAAGTCAGAGTGGTCATGATCAACTTTTTTCCATTGAGGGGCATCTGCAGGGTGCCTAAGGTTCATGTCTTCAATCCTTTCATCTGCATTCCACGTCAATAGCTTAGCAATCTCGTCATTACTGTATAGTAGCTTGAATCTCAGAATAATGGGAAAATACCATACGACCTCCGACGGACTTTTTCCTTTCTTCTTCCCATATCGAGATGCATTGCATTTTTTGGCACTTCTCTAACATTGCATACTAATTTTAAAATCATATGCAATCGTTAGGGTATACATGTATCTTCTCATAACCCATACCAGTTGTAGAGCAAAGTATTTGCTTTGCCTCGTATGTCTTGGTAGGAAGTAAAATTTCTTTTGGGAGCATATCTTGCACAAGTTTAAGCAGTTCGATGAAACTCGAATCACTCAATCCATAGCGCTTTAAAGTTGTACTATTTCAACAATGTTAGCAATATTGTGTATTTAGTACTATCAGCATATAATGGTTTCTATGCATTACCTTTCAACATCTCAAATTCTTGAGGACAGTTATGAAGCACCCCTTCGACCGCATTTAGCATTTCTTGAAGACCATCGTCCTCATCACATATGCTTGGGTTAAACTCATTCGAAGCACCGATCGTGGTATGCACTTGATCACTACGTGCATCATCCGTCTCACCATGCCTTGTCCATAGTGTATATGATTGATTAATTCTATGACACACTAAATTATCTAGCAAATCAAGTAGACTAATTTGCTTTCCATAACAACAAGATAAGTAATGACACAAGATTTTGTTAGGATCATTTGTATGCTCACTTGTAAATCTAATAAACTCTTTCATCTCATCTATATATTCCCTTGAGCACCGATTAGATGACATCCATTTTCGATCCATCTATACATTAAATGTATTTTTAAAAGTAGTTAGTTGATTGCCTCTTGTAGTTACTAATTACTTTTATCTTCCGTTATTTAAAAAAAAATTGGCACCATAACATCCTAAAATTTGAAGTTTTTCAAGTATTAACACTCTCTTTAGGTCACAAATAATCAACTAATTAATGCCACAGCGTCATAATAATTTTTCACAACTCACAACAAAAGAAATCATATTTGCCAACATAACATATCATAGTTAAAGTAATCTAGTGTATATAAAAAAATCAACTATATTTTACCATTATTAAATAATGTGATTTTTAAATATGCATTTGTTATTTGTTATCTCTTTCTCTCTCTTGCAAAGTGTTAAAGTGGAGAATAATTATTAATTACCCTTTCAATCTCTTATATTTTAGACCAAAATTTCCTTGTAGATTGGAGGGAGTATCTAATAGGAAAAAGATAGGAGTATATGAGTAGATAACTCCAAGATTATAAGCTATTTATTTACCCTTATTTCCCCTTATATCCTAACATTGTTGCCCAATGGAAGGTAGACTTAAAGAATCCAACTAGCAAATATTTGCCACTAAAATATTTACGACGAAACCTAGACTATAACATGCATATAATATTCAACAACTTCAGGATATAATAATATACATATATGTTTAAAACTATCATGCATTAATTTCTAATAAAGCAACATCTTGCTGTAGTAATTTATAATGTATGGACGGCAAAAAAAAGAGTAATTTATAATGTATGGAATTTTGTTTGGTGGTCACTCCTATCTACAACTATCCATGGCACTAAATGTCTCTTTTTATTATATATATATATATATCAGTGTGTGTGTGTGTGTCTGGCTTTTCATTTATGAGGGATTCTACACAGTTTCATCAATAACACAGCCTCATATTGTGCCTTAGAATTTCTACACCTTTTGTGTTCGAATATAATAAGAAATCCGTGATGACTTTATATTTGGTTAATTCTTTTTGAAAACGCACACTTGAATATTAATTTGAGTATTGAATGTATCCTAAGACTCCATCCAGGTAAGTATCTTTTTAAATATAATGATTTAGGATCAATGAATATTTAAACTAGTATTATTATCTTCATCTATCAAGCATTAAAGAACTCTAGCATTTAAGTTGCTTAAACTTCAGCCATACACGTTACTGGTACATGTACTTTTGTATTAAAAAAAAAGACTTACAAGCGTTGTACTGCAATGGAAGTTGCGACCAAATGTTGAAGAAATGTGCACGAGGAGGAGAGAAGAAAATACAAAAAGTGGGGGGGGGGACCAAGGAAGCTTCTACTTGCTGCCATTAAAAAGAGGAGGGAGTGGGGACAATGGCGCCATTGCAACGTCAAAATAGAAAGGAGTAGGGGCAAAGCATTATATAGAAAGAGAAGGGTGGGGAGAATGAATAAGGAAAAGTGGTGGACTAATAGAGGGGGGACTGAAGGGATAAAGATGGTGGACCATGAAGTTCTGAGAAATAGGGAGTTGGAGGGTGCGGGAGATTATGAGAATGGAGCCCTTTTGATTTATAATGCCATGTTTCACTAGTAGAAAAATGACTTTTTAGACCGGTTAAAAATGACTTTTTAGACCGGTTCTGTATTAGGTCTTGATACAGCTGGTTTAAAAAGTCTGTTATTTTTTAGACCGGTTGTTATAACCGGTCTTAAAAGTCAAACTTTTAAGACCGGTTGTACCCACAACCGGTCTAAAAACTCCACATTTAAGACCGGTTGTGGCACAACCGGTCTTAAAGGTGAGACATTTAAGACCTGTTGCGCCCCACAACCGGTCTTAAATGTCTCACATTTAAGACCGGTTGTGCCACAACCGGTCTTAAATGTGCAGTTTTTAGACCGGTTGTGGCACAACCAGTCTTAAATGTGAGACATTTAAGACCGGTTGTGCCACAACCGGTCTTAAAGCTTAATTTTTTTTTTAAAAAACGCCCTTTTATTATATGTACACGCACAGAATGCTCCAATTTTAAACAGCAGTACATAACAATCACTCATTTCAATTTCAAAATTCAAAATCACCAGGCAGTACAGTCATATATCACCAGACAGCAGTAAGGATGACCAAATGACAGCAGTAAAAGTCCCAGAAAACTGAAACCCAATAGGAATAATGTAAAAGTCCCTCTAATTGCCTCTTCTATAGGAAGACACAGAAATTGGAGGCATATACGTACAATACCTTCAACCCCCTCACTAGCTCTAGAATTACTTAAGCCTCAAGAACATGCTTCCATGTTTATAACATTTAAAGCTTACTTGGAGATACTTATGAAATACATAATAATGAAATAGTGCTTATATGCGATTTGATCCATTGACATCCATCTTGTAAACAAAAAAAGGGACAAACTAACAAATGCCAAATACAGCTAGAAACATCTGTCATTAAATATCTACATTCATATTCATAATTAGAGATAAAACATCTCATAAAGGTCTTCAAGCTTCACAAAGGACATAATAATCTAACCTAATATGGGTACATTTTTACAATGAACTTTGGATTCAAAAACTCACTAATTTTGTAATAGCTCATGGATGAATTCAGCACAAGATGTGCGAATGAAATCAATATCTTCTTCAGGAAAGGGATCAACAAGATCAAACATCTGTAACACCAAAACCAGACGAAACATTGACTTAGTAACTTAAAAACAATAAAGTAAAACAAAAGTTCTGAAATATAAATTTACCTCTTGAGTAAAATCAATCGTGCCTAGAGTGATAATATTGTAAATGTGTCTCAAAACATAAAAACCACATAAGTTGGACCCCTTTGGTTGCCGACGGCTCTGAGAAAAAACATGATATCATTAAAACAAATATAAAGGCATGTCTTATTACATTCTTTAAACAAATCCATATGTACTAACCTTTGGCATGATACATGTAGGGTCCTTTAAGTCACGAACATGCTTACCACAAGCACTGTGTAGGAATGTCCGCATAGCCCTATGATCATCACAATGACAAATGTTATTGGTTTTACACAAATTCCATAAACATTACATAGAAAAGGTAATAATGCAAGAAAACTAATGAATTAATGGTCTTTTTCAAATCATTCCCTGGTTTGAAGTGGAGGGAACATAAGAGGATGACAGTGTAACTACTCTTGCATAGAAGAAGCAACTGCCAATGATCACTGAAAAAACAGAAGAATATTAATAAGCAAACATAAAACATTATATAAATTATAAAATATCAATATGTTTCTTACCTATGCACATATGGAGCCAAGAAACACTCGGTTCCAGTTTCACTAAGCCTCTGTGACAAGTATGTATGTCTAGTAGCAGCAGTGGTCCCTTTCTCTTGGATGTGATGGGGGCATAAGAATCCAAATTTTTCGCTTTTGCCAGAGGAGACCAACCTACGATGCATGTACCTACAATAACGCAAGCACATAAATAAAAGGTAAACGGTGAAACTTTTAAAATATTTACTTTGAATTGCAGAAGCTACTTACATTAAGAACAATTGGACAATCCCAATCGTAAGATTTTGTCCAGGAGCTACCAGGGACATCAAATCATCCCTCTCAAGATAGCATGTCACTCCTGACTGTCCAACAACTGAATCCGTAGGCCACTCTCTTGTTTTGAAGGGTGTATCATATGCCATCAGAATCACTTGCTGCATGATATTCAATGGAGGCTGTGAAACTTCTTGCTGAGTGAAGGGAGCTGGACTTGGTGGGGCTTTGATCGGACTTGGTGGTGGGCCTTTGATCGGACTATCCTCGGCTCGACCAGAAACAAGGTTCGTTGGCCACAAGATGAATGTGCCCAAGACATCGCTAACGACCTTGAATTCATCAGAAGGGATAGGGACAGGTGCATCCGCAATAATCACCTCGTCAACTGACACCCGGACTTGATCACCTTCCATTTGTTGGTGGTGGACAGTTGATCCCAGGTTATGCACACTACCCCGTGCAACTAACCGTCTTAGAGGATCCTCGACAAAAAGATCACAAAGCCCAGTAATTTGTGGGTTAGGACCCTCTGATGACTGCCCGATGTTGCAATAACTACCTTTAGTGCTCTGCTTATTAGGATCAATCGATTGTGGCTGGGGAGCACTGGTATCTTGTCTTGAGCTCATAAACACTATCATTTCCTCTTTCATCTTGCTCAACCGGGTCTCTAAAAGTGCATCAAAAGATGCTTCAGCCTCGGCCTTTGCTTCTGCTCTTGCAATGGCCAACATATTATCCAATTCCTCCCTAGTCACGATGTTTGAGGAATAGTGTACGGGGGCTCCAAAGTAATCCCGTATCCCTACCCCTCCTCCAACTCCCCTGACACGGCCTGGATGCTCGTGTTTGCCAGTAGCAACTGTGAGGATGTCATTCCTGCCCTCCGACTTAAAAGATCCCTCATCTTGTTGTTTTCTAAGTTCATCCTGTAACATAATACAAAATAACAAACGTAAGTAATAATGTACGTTTCTTATGTAATTAATTACAATAACGTTATATACTTACAATTCTTTCACCAATTATACGAGATTGTTCACTCGTATAAGTCCCACTCCTCTTTTGGTGGGCAAATTGCCATTTTTCTTCTCGACGAATCAGATTGAGATGCTTCTTCCAATCTCTTCCGTTTGGCCGCCAACAAGTCTCTTTCAGCCTTTGCATAACCCCCACGAGACATTGTATGAGGGCAATCATTCTTTCTACCACTCTCTTGTGCTTTTTGCCTTTTTGCCTGCGAATAAGAAATGATACAAAAGGAAAGTGTTATAATCAATTAAGATAATTGCTAAGTAAATAAAATAAAAAATAAGTCAACTAACCAAAGATTCAGGAGTAGTCCGAAGCCTAACAAATTCTTCCCAAGTCGCTTGATCAAGAAATGTATACGTGCTGCACGGATTAGGATGAGGCTGACCATCTTGCACCTCAATATGAATGTAATTGTTGGTCAGACTTGTCTTAAACTTGCTCCAGCGCTCATAACAATACGTCATCATCTTGTTGTACAAGATCTCACTCTGAGGAACGTCGTAGGTGAGCTGAAATGCATGCATTGAAGGAGTAAGTGACAAATGAAGTGACATTTGATAATAATTAATTACATACAGAAGATAATTGTATACCTGAATAGTGTCCCAAATATGCTGCTTCACCTTTGGATCGACATTTCTCCACTCCTCTATCAAGATGCTCGGCTTGTTACGTGCAAGGAGGCCGACGAAACTCCTATATCATTGTGCATTAGGCCCGATTGGTTTCCAATGTCTATCAAACTCAATCGGTATCTTTTGGCCTGCACTCTGACTGAGGGAAACATCTGTCAACCGTGTGGCACGTCTACCCCTCCGTACAGACTGGCTACTGCGCTCACTACGACCCTGGCTCGGAGCATTGCTAGGCTCGCCCTGGTTAACACTATCTGGCTGACTCTGCTGAGCACTAGGTGACTGACCCAGAGGTGGAGGAGGTGGCTGATCCTCTGCACTAGGACGCTGGGGATCCGTCATTTTCCTGTAACGACAACAAAGAAAGATGAATCCTAAGCTATGACATGTGAAGACTATATCGATAAAATAACTAAACATATTCTTCAGATAATAATCATAATCATAATTACTTTAGTTAGTTAAGGTCAAAGTAGTATCATAAAGAGATATCCTCCCATATTCCCTTGTGATGATCATTTCTTGTGCCGTGCGCATTATCTGCTTCATCTTCTTCGTTCAGTTCTGGTAGACCCCTGGAAAAAGAAGGAGTCTCAAGAAGATCATAATTTGAGTGACTTTTCTCGTCAATATCAACGACCCTTTTTCCTTGGAGAGCTACAGACCACATTTTATTTGCCTGATCAGTGATATAGAACACTTGTTGCGCCTGATCTGCCATAATGAAAGGTTCATCTCCAAAACTTCTACTATTCAGATCTACTAATGTCAATCCTAACCTATCGATCTTCACACCATTATTGACATCAACCCACTTGCATTTGAAAATAGGAAATCTAATTTTAACATAGTCAACCACCCAAATCTCTTCAATCACCCCATAATAAGGTATGGCAGCCAACGTAGGGTTCTTATCTTTCGAACTAGAGAAGTGCATAGATTCAGCCACTAATACAACACCACTGTTCTGGACGGTGCTCTTATCATCTAGGGACTTCGTGTAAAAGGTATAACCATTGATCACAAATGAAGTCTAACTTATGACATCAACTTCAGGACCACGTGCTAACCAATTTATTGTATCAGAAACACATTCTTCTCCGTCAACCTTTTGTTTGAACCAATGTGCGAAAGTTCTGTTATGCTCCCTGATTAACCTTTGTTCGCTCATTCGACTATTTTGTTTCTGTACAATTTCTTTATGAGCATTCATGTAATATTGAACTTCATCAACATTGTTCAAGATGTACAGGTGGACTTGTTGCAATTCATCAGCATCTATGCTCTTTACTGTTGCCCCGCGTCTACCCCCTTCTTGATCATGACGCTTAGGAAGGCCAATATGTCGTACATTTGACAAATACTGTTGACAAAATTCCATAGCTTCTTCAGAAACATATTTTTGAACAATAGATGCTTCAGGCCGATTGGGGTTCTTCACATACCCTTTTAGTATTTTCATAGTTCTTTCGATCGGGTACATCCACCGGAAATAGATAGGGCCACACAACTTTATCTCCCTCACTAGATGAACAACCAAGTGTGCCATGATATCAAAAAAGGACGGAAGAAAAAGCTTCTCAAGCTGGCATAAGATAATGTATCCTTCATTTTCCAATTCCTCCAATCTTTCCGTGTCAATGACTTTACAACAAATGGCATTGAAGAAGAAACAAAGTCTAGTCAATATGTGTTGAAGATCATATTCGGCAATGCCTCGAATAGCTACTGGGAGTAGTTGTTGCATTAAGACATGACAATCATGAGACTTTAGCCCTATTAACTTCAAGTCTTTCATCGATACAAGCTTTTTAAAATTTGAACAATACCCTGAGGGAACTTTAGCGCCATGTAAACACTCACAAAAGCTTCTTTTCTCAACCTTAGACAAAGTATGAGCAGCTGGAGGACAAAATGTTCTATTACCATATAGCCTTGGATGTAAATCTTCTCGTATTCCCATTTCTTGCAAGTCTAATCTTGCCTTCACGCCATCCTTAGAACTTCCCTGTATGTTGAGCAGTGTCCCAATGATACTATCACATACGTTTTTCTCCACATGCATGAAATCAATACAGTGTCTGACGTCAAGATTGCGCCAATATGGAAGATCGAAGAAGACGGACCTTTTTTTCCATATATTTTTCTCATTTCTACTCTTTGATGACTTACCAAACATAGTATTGATATTTTTCACCTTTTCATAAATTTGCTCCCCAGTCAATGCCTCTGGAGCATCTTCAAACTCTTGGCCACCGAAAAAAGCTTTTTTTAATCTACGATAAGGGTGGCTTCGTCTTAGAAATCGCCTATGCCCAAGGTAAACCGTCTTTCTTCCATGTTGAAGTTGATGGTAGCATGTGCCTTCTTCACATATCGGACAAGCTTTGTGGCCTTTAACGCTATATCCTGACAAGTTCCCATATGCAGGGAAGTCATTTATAGTACAAAAGATCATTGCTCGCATATTAAAAGTCTCCTTCTTGTTCGCATCAAAAACATCGACACCTTTATCCCACAACTCTTTCAAGTCTTCGATCAAGGGTTGTAGGTAAACATCTATGTCATTTCCGGGTTGCTTTGGTCCCGAAATCAACATAGACAACATTATGTACTTTCGTTTCATACATAACAAAGGAGATAAGTTGTAAATTACCAACAGAACAGGCCATGAACTATGTATACTGCTTAGGCTACCATAAGGATTCATACCATCTGTGCTAAGCCCAAGCCTGAGATTCCTAGGTTCTTCACCGAAGCTAGGAAATAATTGATCGATTTTCTGCCATTGAGAAGAATCAGCTGGATGCCGAAGCTTTCCATCAGAAATCCGCTCATCTGCGTGCCATCTCAAATTTTTGGCATCAATTTCATTAGCAAACAGGCGCTTGAACCTTGGAATGATTGGAAGATACCACAACACTTTTGCAGGGCCCTTATTTGATTTATACCTCGGAGTTTCACATATCGGACATTGCTCCTTCTCTTCATGATCTTTTCTATACAATATGCAATCATTAGGGCAAGCATGGATCTTTTTATACTGCATCCCTAGTGGACACAGTATTTTCTTAGCATCATAGTATCGACAAGGCAACACATTATCATCAGGAAGCATATCTTTAAAGGCCTCAAGCGTTTCTGAAAAACTCTTGTCGCTCCATCCATGCCGTGCTTTCAAGCTTACCAATTTCAATACAGCATTCAGCAATTGGTATTTTTTACACCCCGGGTACAACGGCTTCTCAGCATCACTGCACATATTACCATATGCATGTGATTGTTCAAAAGCCTCTTCTCCTACATCACGAATAATGTCCTCTATCCGATCATCCATATCCGTGTCATTATCATCACAAGTCACTTCCCCCTGTTGAGATGCACTTGGCATTTCTAATTGTTCACCATGCCATACCCATACTACATACATCTTACAAAACCCTTCACAAATTAAATGTGTATATATATCTACAGCACTTAATCGCTTCTCATTCAAACATTTTACACAAGGGCAATAAAACATTCCACTATCATCATCGGCATTTCTTTTTGCAAAGTCTAAAAAATCCTTGACCCCAACATCATATTCAACACTCGTCCGTTTAGCTTGTATCCAACTACGATCCATATATTCTAACACCTTTTATTTGTTTTGTACTTTTTCCCTGGAAAAGGTAGGAGAATGATGAGAGCATGCAATCATTACACCCAAGTACATAGTGTAACTAGAAGTAAACAAAGAATATCGTGATTTAGAGTAGCGTGTGAGGAAAAAATGGAATGAGGGAAAGTGGAATGGAGAAGGAGTGAGGGAATGAGGAATGGAGGTGGAAAGAGGAAGGAAAGAATGCGCTTTCGTCAGAGAAAGTGACTTGGATATATATTCTTTTAATGTCTAACGCCTGCACACGCTAGATCCATTATTATATTGTTTGTCCCTGGATATATTTTTTAGGGTGACTTTGGTCCTTCGACTAATAATATCCAAGCAATACCGTTGAAAACTTCAAAAATTCAGCACACACGAGGAACATAATAGAAAATGAATGGAACTACCTCAACAATAGTTTTCCCCTATTACTAATGATCAAATTTGGACAGTTGATATTTATAATATTCAGCTGCTCATAGCATTAAAAAAACTTGACTCTTATAATACAGATAGTTCAATCTCAAAAAGACAAATCTAAAATCCATCAAATACTACAGTTCAATCTCAAAAAGACAAATCTAAAATCCATCAAATACTACCCCTTCATTTTCATCCAGGCATTTTTTTTTGGGGCCAAACATCCATTTATTTTCTCAAACCACAAATTAATTGACTACATTAACCCCTCTCGTTATATATATAGATACATACAGATTCCCTCACACCGATTCTAATTAATTCACACTAACACTCTAATCAAACTTGAAATGTAAAAGCTTACTTATCTATATATATATATATAGCCCTCTTATATCAGTGAACCAATGTCTGGATGGGGTTGTACAATGGATGAGAATGTTGACTTTCTCACCCGAGGTGCAACAGCAATTAATTTTGCTAAACCAAACCAAGACAGGTAGTATAGTTCGTAGCTAGTAGTTGATAGTTCTATACTTGCCTCCCATTCTCCTCTCTGCCTATTACCGTCTGCCTAAGAAGACAGAAAAGGCCATAACAAGAAATGGAATATGATAATCGCATGCCAACGAAAATGAAGGTATCAAGTTAATTCACCTAGACCTGAAATCAGGATTAAAGACATGAAGACAGTAAAACAGGGGAAATTACCAACTGCGTGCTTCTAAGCTGTGATGACAGTTGCTGGCGGTGCTGGAAATAGAGCCAGATCTGTGATGGTGCCGGCCCGGAAAGAGATTGACGGAGGCGGAGGGATAGAGAAAGAGGGCGTCGGTGATGATGGGAGCTTGAGTTACGGTGGAATGGAAGGGAAAAGACGGTGGAGATGGAGTGGAAGACGGATTTGGGAGGTGAGAGAGAGGTTGACGGTGGGGTTAACGGTGGGGTTAATCGGTGATGGTGGCGGCCCAGAAAGAAATTGACGGAGGCGGAGAGTGCGTCAGTGACGGAATGGAAGACGGATTTGGGAGAGTGCGTCGGTGATGGAAGACGGATTTGGGAGGTGGAAGACGGATTTGACGGAGGCGGAGAGTGCGTCGGAGTGAGTTGATTTCAGAAATTTGGGGAAAGTTTGGGGAAAGATGGCGCGCAGGAGCTGGGGTTGAAATTTGGGGACAGTTTTAAGACCGGTAGTGAGACAACCGGTCTTAAAACTCCACTTTTAAGACCGGGTGTGAGACAACCGGTCTTAAAAGTGGAGTTTTAAGACCGGTTGTGAGACAACCGGTCTTAAAAATCTTTCATTTTAGACCGGTTCTCTAGTAACCGGTCTTAAAAAGATTAATTTTTAGACCGGTTATTAGAATAACCGGTCTAAAAATTAATCTTTTAAGACCAGTTAGTGTACAACCGGTCTAAATTTTATTTTTTAGACCGGTTATTATAATAACCGGTCTCCCAAATTCTTTATAATTACGTAAATGCCACCGCGCATTTCTTTTAGACCTCATTTACTATAACCGGTTTAAATGTGCCGGTCTAAATCACCTTTTTTGTACTAGTGTTTGGTGCTTTCAAAGCAAGCGCCATACAAGACGGGAAGCTTTGACTCTTGCATGGCAAGCGCCATTGCTTCCCTTGCTTTTAAAAAAATAATAAAAAAAAGGGCAAACACTTTTTTTAAAATAAAAATAATGCACCGACGCCTTAGAAGGCGCTTGCAAGGGAATCCTTTAGGTTGCAAAAACAAAATTAGCCACACATCTCATCTCAACAACATCAAAAATTGATTTAGAATCCATGAGAAAGAGAAAGATGAACAAAATAGATAGACTCAATGGAGTCCTCTCAGCTTTGGCTCTCCCCCTCTGGTTTTTGCATTCTTGCTCTTGTCCTGTTGCTGAAGATGATGATTGGTCTTCTCTGCAAGTACCAGCTTCCTCCTTCTTTTATCTTCAAATTGTGGCTTTCTCCTTCTTGGATATTAAGTCACTACTACAAAAAGGATAAAAGGTGGCACACATTTTGTGACCCTTCTTTAAACAAGTGCCACAGCTTCTCTTTTTTTTACTTCTGTAATTTTTTTTTTAATTTTGGGTACCAGCTGTGGCGCCTAATAGATTAAGTGTCACAATTGAGGAGGCCTAGTATGGTGCCTGCCTACGCAGGCGCCACACTTGGGGCCATGCAAGCAGTTGTGGCGCCTGACCCACCAGGCGCCACAGCTGCAGCAAAGATCATGTGTGGCACCTAAATAAATAGGCGCCACACATGATAAATTATATATCAGCTGTGGCGCCTAATGTTTAGGCGCCACAGCTGATGAGAGGCAATGTGTGGTGCCTAACTATTTAGGCGCCACACTTGCCCATTTTTTTTAAAAAAAAATTCAAATGGATAGTGTATCTCTTAATTATTTCATTTCCCGCGTAGTGGTCCCGTGTCCACCCCCCATTCCTTCTCTTTTTGACTACTACTCCACTTTAATTATTTAACTACTCTCTCCTCCATTAAACTACTTTCCCTTTCTCATCTTCTTAGTGGATCCATCGGCTCCCTCCCTCTATTTTCTATCATCTTCACACTAAAAAACACACCCACACGCTCACTCGTCACTCAAGCTAGCATCACCAATGTGGTCTCCTACTCCCCGCGCTGGTCAATTAATAAATTTGTAAGAAGAAGACTGTTTCATTCTAGCTTGCTTTGTTTAAATTTTTTTTTAGTCAAGATAAACCGTAATATAACGTTTGCCTTTTTATTCCTAATTTAATAGGAAAGAGTGAAAACCTAGCTTGTTTCGTTTGCCTTTTTGCTTTGTTTAAATTTTTTTGCCGATAAGCTTGCGTTTTTTAGTAATCTTTTAATTTACTTAATTAGTTGTTGATATACTGTGTTCACATATCAAGTTCTTGTATTGTGATATTTTTTATGTTAGCTTTGGAGAGTATTAATGTAAGAACATTATTGTTGGGGAACTTGAATTTTAAATGTGAAAATTATATATATATATAATAGGTTGAAATATAAAATAGAAAGATTGACAATTAGTGGAGATGATAAACACGAAAGCCACTCATTTTATATAAAGCTTCACAATCAGGAAGCATAAAAAAAGACCACAAGAAAAAGAAGAAGAAGAAGAAGAAGAAGAAGAAGAAGTAGAAAGAAAAAAAAAGGGACCCTCCTGTGGCGCTTGTTTGAGGAAGTGCCACAGGAGGGGGTCTCCTGTGGCGCTTGCTGACGTAAGCGCCACAGTAGGACCCCCTGCTGTGGCGCTTGCGTGGCCCCCCTCCTGTGGCACTTCCTCAAACAAGCGCCATAGGAGGGTATTTTTTAAAAAAAAAATTTAAATGTTGTGGCGCTTCCAAGCGCCACAGCTTTTTTTAGTGGCATCCAGATATGTGGCACTTCTCTAGCGCCAAAGTTAATGCAATTATAAGCGCCACAGCTTTACTTTTTTGTAGTAGTGAGTCTCACTATGTTTCCAAATTGGTGGCTCCAAAACCGCTGCATTCAAGCTGTCAAGAAGAAGAGGACATGAAATAATGATAGTAGTAGTAGTAGAAACTAAATCCCTATTTTTTTTGGCAAACTTTCAATGATTATTTATTCATTATTCTTTTCTTTTCTAAATTTAAAAAAAATCTATTTTAATTTGAAATCCCATGCACCCAATTAATATCTCATAAAATCTCAAAAAAAAATCCTTTAATTTATCATTGATGACTTCTCAAATATATCAAAATATATCTCAAATATATTAAAAATGACAAGTAATCAATGTATATATGTGCACTTGTAAATTCACCTATTGTTAGATGTCCTTTTTCTTTTTATATGTGTGATTGAGATTTAAACATTAATTCAAGCAAACACGGCAGGTATTGGATGGATTGTCATCTTCTCAAGGCCAAGTGCATTTATATGTGAGCCTATGCCACGCATGAAAAGGAAATTCTTCTCACGGTCACCTAAGCCTATGCAAAAAAGTTCAACGATGGCTATTACTGACATGAAAAAGAAACAATATGAATCAGAATCAAGTGAAGGTGCATCAGCTTTGGAACCTAATTTAACGAAGCAAGAACATGGACGCAACAAAGATAAATGTTTTCTCGAGGGCGTATACCGTTTAATGAAAGCCAATGTTGACTCTGATAATGCCATTTTTAAGCTACGTACACCATCTGGCAATACAATCTTACACATAGCAGCTAGCTATGGAAATGATGGAATGGTGGCGAAGGTAGCTCAACATGCTCCCAAACTTTTTTCCACTGTTAACGACAACTATGATACTGCCCTACATGTTGCTGCAAAAACAGGACACGGAGCTACCATTAAGTCACTCTTGAATGAGTTTTTGCCTCTTGTAAGACGTAAAACAAATGGTCGTGGTCATCAGTCCAATTTGGAACTGATGCTCATGGTATCACTCACTTTGTTCCGAAATAAACAAGGGAACACCTTCCTTCATGAGGCCTTTACGACCAGTCGCATCAATGGCGCTGTTATTTTTGAAGCTTTTAAAGCTGCTTTCATTGTTGGCGATTCAAATAATTTCGACGAGGCTCGCTATAAGAAGGTTGTTTATGATTTAGCAACATTTGAAGTCAACGTGGAAGGGAAATCATTATTGTACTTGACCGTTGAGGCAAACCGTGAGCAAGATGTTAATCAACTGATGAATTCCTGCAGCAAAGGTTATTTGGAGCCTAGAGGAAAATCACCCCTTCTTCCAGCACTAATCAACAAAAATTTAGGTAACTCTTACATCTGAGAGAATAGCACAACAGAGAAGAGGGGAGGAGGCAAAACTGAGTGAAATTTGTGCTATATCTATTCATTAAGCAAGAGAATTTGTATAGAATAATAATGAGATATTCTAATAAATACTAAATCAATCTAAATGTGATAGGCTAACCTAATAAAAATATAGGTTAATACAATCAATTGAAAATCATAAACCAATTATAATCATATCACATTTAAAGTCAAAGTAACACTATTTATAATTATAAAGAAACAAAGTGACATTGCTATTTTCTACTTAATCGAGGAAATGAGGCAAGACTTGTATATAAACACAATGTTATCTCTCTATCTCTCTCTCACACACGCACTTATTCGTTTACACAATGTATTTTCTTAATTTGAACATGTACAAAATTACGATTAATATGGTCTTGTTTATAATAGGCATGCTTAAAACCATATTGAGCAAGGAAAGAGGTTGGATACACTTGAGAAATGAACAAGGATGGCTTCCACTTCATCATGCAGTGCTTTTAGGGTACCTTCAAGGTGTTCAGTATTTAGTAAGGGAATGTCCTTCCTGCACCATGGAAAGGGACAACGATGACTACTTACCGATTCATTTGGCATGTATTAAAGGTCAAGTCAAAATAGTTCAAGAGTTACTAAAATGGTGCCTAGATCCCGCATATATGCTAAATCGCGATGGCCAGAATTTACTCCACATTGCATGCACATGGGGAAATTATGAACTAGTCAGGTGCCTACTCGAAGATCGTACGCTTGAGATAATGATAAATCAAAAGGACATCAATGGGAATACTCCCTTGCATTTAGCTACCAGTTACTGGCATCCCAAAATTGTGCATGCCTTGACATGGGACAAGAGAGTCGATCTTTCTGTACTAAACAATAAAAACCGAACGGCTCTAGACATTGTAGAAAAATCTCAAGGAAAAATGATTTCCCTTTCACAGGCAAGTATCCATGCATAATTGATAGACTCAAATTTAATATTTTTTGTATGTGTCAAAATTATGATAATTCTTGAAGTCTCAATATTTATTTTTGCAGCGACTTACCTGGAGTGCATTGGTATCTGCTGGAACACCTCGAAGATCTGTGAGATTTCATCCAAAAAAAGTTGGAACTGGCAACACTACCGCTGCTACTGACAAAGGCACTGCTACTACTGACAAAGGCACTCCTACCACTGAACTATATAAAGATAGAATTGACACTTTGATACTGGTTTCCACCCTTATAATAACAACATCATTTGCTGTTGGGTTTACCGTCCCAGGTAATGTAGAACAAGGCATTCCTATCTTGCTAAATCACCCTATGTTCCATTTATTCATTCTCTCCCTCACAATTTCTGCATTTGGTGCTATAAGTTCCACCATCATTCTCATGTGGGCTCGATTAGGGGATCTCCATCTAGCTGTTTTTGCTCTTAAATGGGGAATACCTCTTCTAGGTCTGTCCTTGACCTCGCTCTCTCTAGCATTTTTGGCAGGTATGTACCTTATAGTTGCCAAACTCAGCTGGTTGGCCACTACCTTTTTAGTGATTGGTGTGGTTTTAATCCTCATGGTTGAGTTCTTGTACTTGCTCCTTTTGTTGCCTACCACGTCATCCTTACCATTCTTTCGATATATTTCCTATTATCCCTTTCTTTTCTTTGCAAACATAGCTGAAGGGAAAAAGGTTGCCAACAAAATGGATCCTAAAGCTATCATTCCCGTGCTTTAACTTAATTATGAGTGTGAGTGCGATGAAGGATCATATCACTTGTTTCTGTCTATCTTTGCTTTTTATCTGTATGCTGCCTATATGAGGGACGTATTGTTGTTGGCTACTCTTGTATCTTTTGAGCTACCTTTGGATATTATGAAATTTGTATGATACTTTTATTTAAGAAAACATGTTAGTTTGTTTAAATTTATCCACTGTATTCAATTCCAAGAATTTTTATTTGAGATATTTGCGAAAAATGATCATTTTATATATAGAGGGGACATGAATTTTGGACCCTAGTACTTATTTTTAAAAAAGGTTAAGTTATAAAAATACCGATGAGTTTTTGTTTAAAATGTACTTAAAATACCTACAAACTTTCCAAATAGATGAAAAATACTAACACTGTTACTTTAACAGTTAGTTGACTGAAAAAGCTTATATGAAGCTGACAAAGACGTAATAATTTCATAGCTAGCGCTGAATTGAAAAAATTAAAATATAAAATAATCCACATGTAGCTATCAATATTAATTTATTATTTTAAAAAAATATAAATTCCTAACCTACTTTCATAGCAACTCGCACAATCCGATCCAGTTTCCCTTCTTATCAAAATGATGAGTAGGGAGAGTTATTCTGATCTAGATCGTCTAAATTTGATCTCATTTTTTTACTTGTTGTCTTTCAAAAAAAATCATTTTAATAGATAAAGAATCTAAAATAAAAATAATCTCTTAACTAATATTTTTTTAAAAAATAATTTTTTAATTTAAAAATCATCAATTTAAAAATATAAAATATGCATTATTCAAATCTGATTTGGATGATCTAGATCAGAGGAGCTCTCCTGCTCATCATTTTGATGACCAAGAAAACTGGATCCTCCATGCTCATTGCCCCACCCTCATGCCGCACCCATCACCTCTCCCTCCTCCTCTCATCCTTTTTGTCAGCCACTATGTCCCTGTCATAGCCCCATCACACTTCGTCTCCTTCCTTTCTCTCTCCCTCCGCCTGTGAAGTTGCGTTCTACCAACCGTAACCCATAGAATTGTGCCCATAGATCTACTATAAATTGGCTAGACTGTGGGGAGGCAGCAATGGGGACTTTGTGCCCATCGATCTTGGAGTTTGTCGCCATCGTCAATCGCAATCCTCCATTGATCTCGATCTGGCCGAAGCTCAACATAATTCTCATCTTTTGCCATCTTAAAGGCTGATAGTACTTTTTTTCTCCACTAGATTTCTCCTTTTTTTTATTTTCATTCTATCCTTCATTTCTCTTTTAATCTCCAAGAAAATTATTACTGTTGATGCCAAGTTTCGTAAATGATGGGAAGTAGTTCAGTGTTGGGCCCCTTCTCTTTGGGGGCAGATACTCTCAGCGGTCACTTTCTCAGAATCTGTGAGAATCTTTATATCCTGACCATCCAATTCATCCAACGACTTACAAAGGAACACGCAAGGAAGCTTGTGAAAATCACATATGAACCTTCACGAATCACTTTTCCATCAAAATTCTGTCGCTCCGGCAGCACAAAAAAGGAGCCCTATCGTTACCCACAATCAGGTATCTCCTTTACACCTCTTCCTCCATATCTTCGCCCATCTTTTCCATCCCTTTCTTCCTCATTCTTTGACTTTTGAATGCTTAACTGGCTCAAATAAAATTTCATCCGTTTTTCCTTGATCCTTTTTGGAATCTTAGATTTCATGAGTTCTCAAAATTGCAACTTGAATCCTTCGCAAGCACTCCTATCAGTGTTGCAAAAGGACCTTGGCATACCCGAGGTGTAGGATAGTATAGTTTTTTAGGCTTATTTCCTCCGTGTTTTGTTTATAAAAAATTGCAACTTTGATATTTCCATTATTACTCCTCTTACCAATACTTAAAAGACTTGTATTAATAAGTCAATTTTTTTCGTAAAAAAATAATATTTATTTATCAAGCTAATGTTCTGGATTAACAAGACAGAGGATAGTTAGCAAAAAAAATAGGACAAAGGATAGTATGGAATCACAAAAATAGCTACAGTTAAAAGCAACTCTGTGGTAAGTTGTTAGGCTTCGATGTGTTTGGTAACCCCCAAACCACGGTTTCAAAAACCCTTTTCCACAAATCGAGACAAAACTCGTCTCACATACTTATCTTGGAAATCGTAAAACCTATTCTCCAAAAACTAATTCAAACACACAAATTTCCTTCTTTACCTATGCTGTTAAATATGTTTTTCTGCCTAGTGGTATTTGCATTGCTGTTTAAAGAGAATTATGAAGTTTCCTCTTCACTCTCCAGGGGCGTCATTGTCATTGACAAGTTCAGGAGACCATTTTTTCGTTTTTTTCTCTTATGCGGGACCTGAATGTAATTCCCCTTCCAATTATGATGTTGGACAATCTAAGGGAGTCTACAAATCACAAAGGAACAAATTATAAAGGAAAGAACAAATCTAGTCTACACACATATATACACTAACTTTAATGACGTAGAAGTTATGCTTATTCTGCCAAGTTGAGTTAGTCCAAATATTGAATACCACTTGTGTCTAAAAGCCACTAGAAAGCATATACTAATTTACAAATATTCAGCAGTATCTTTACCTCATATTTTGAAGTTCGAATGTTTGGCTAGAACATCCGGGGCAGAAGATGCTAGCGTACTCCTATAAATACACACAATTTAAAACTTTAGCTTAGGAGGTAGGCTAAGGATATTGTTTATCTACAAAAAAACTCAAATCTCAAATGTTCCTAATTAAATCAGTATGCTGAGGATAATGCAGTTATGGTGTACACATGCGATAACTTTCACTAAAGAGATTAA
The DNA here is from genome assembly GCA_963210345.1 of Inga oerstediana. NCBI lineage: Eukaryota > Viridiplantae > Streptophyta > Magnoliopsida > Fabales > Fabaceae > Inga > Inga oerstediana. The sequence continues at coordinate 59,614,265 of OY723401.1, read as the reverse complement.
CAGGGAAACCTAGTCAACTATACCCCAAGTCTTGTCCATGAAATAATTAATTAAACTGGTGGTTAATGAGTCATTCACTCCAAAAAAAAACTAATCAAGAGTCAAACATTCAGAGGCCTCCTTTTACAACATCCAGGAAAACTAGGGTAAATCATGATATAGGCCATCAAACATCAACAACACCTCAACTACAAAGGTCAGGAAACAGAGAAACCATGGGACTTTTAATACCATCAAATATAGAGGAGATATAAACAAGATTGGAAGGCCTCCTTTTACCCAGATATAAATTAAAACCAGTGGCTTTTGCTTATCTGATGACTTTTTTTGGCCAAATGCTCATCTTAACATAAAAGAAACTTCCAAAAGTTGTACGAATAGAAACTAAGAAATTCAGAACAGAAACAAACTTCCACCTTGTGATACTCATCATCCTAATTCAATTCAGTCCAACTAGGAAATTCAGAATAGAAACTTCAAAATAATTAAATGGAAGGGGGGAAAAGAATAATAAGAAGAAACACAGCTTAGAGACAGAAAGGGATGAAAAAGAAGGGTGAAGATATAGACAAAGAGTTGCAATGTAGATACCTCGACAAAACTATGGCGATTCTCTCATAGTGCCTAACGGAACGGTGGGTAGCGACGGAGCTCTCTATTTGCGTCGCCAATGCAGTTGAAACTTAACGGCAAACTGAGAGATTTTTCGGGAAGGCTTCAAGGATTATGGAATTTAATGATGTGTCTCTTTGTGAACACTCGGATGGGATGGATGAATAGGATTTGAAGATTCTTAGAGCCGCTGAGAAACCGACTTTTGAGAGAAACCGAACCCCTACAACTATAGAGATACAATTATTTCCTTCCTCACACCTTGGTCACTTCACCTACCAGTACCAGTGTAAGAAAGTTGCTCTCAAGTTGAATGCAGACGCAGGTCAAGGTTAAAGACAGACTTGAACCTTCATCACTGGTTCGGCAAATGGAATTGTAGAGGGCAAATAACAATGAGTGTTCTATCAGATTGTGTGCTTGAAATTACAGTTTTTGCCTTCGATTCAGAATGTTTTCTTTGTTTCATTTGGAATGGTTTTCTTACGGCATCGCTCACTGTAATTAGGTGAGAGATTGATACACAACTTAGGAATGTCATTCTCACATCATGATAGTTGAAATTTAGCAAGATTATGCATCTTCAACTGAAATTTCAACTTCCTTTGACCTCAAATTCTTTGTCTAATTTAAATCCCCCACTTTTATTTTGTTTCTTTCAGTTTCCTTCCATATTTAGAGACCTTTCCACAATTAAAAGTTTTAAAAGAATCCAAGTCTCGTTCCATTATTCTTACTAATTGCGCAAGAAAAGCCACTTTGTCATTCAAATTTCCCTATATCATTGACGATGCTTCCTGAATCATCAGTTAAGGATGAGAAGGTAAATAATTCAATGACATTTATAATTTAACCTTATTTTTCGGTTTAAGGAGAAGATGGAGTAATTTGGATTCTACCTGAATTAGAACAGGATATAGATCAGAACCTGTGCTTGAAATGAGAGATTATACAACAATCCAAAGTGATACAGGTAAGACATTTCCTTGCTCTACTAAAATCAACAACGTAGCAAGCGTACAATAACGAATCATTAACAATGCTTTCCATTTCTGAGACATTGAAATACATGAATTCCATTTAGTCCTACAAGATGAATGATTACTTTTTCATTATTATGAAAAAAATGAACGAAAATTTTATATATATATATATATATATATATTGTGTGTGTGTGTGTGTGTGTGATTGGGATTTAAACACTAATTCAAGCAAACATGGCAGGTTTTGTTGGATGGCATGTCTTCTTCTCACGGCCAAGTGAACAATCTAAATCTATCCAGTGTATGCCTGATTTCATTACTCTGCTCTTATATGAGTAATCAATATTGTGCTCTGTCATTTTACAAAATAGAATCCATAACTCTTTCTTTTTAATGGGGATTTAAACATAGATCCAGCGGATACACGCTTGAAGAATGTCTTCTCACTATTGAGTGAACCATCTACAGTTAACGTATTCCAACAATTCCTTGAAGATGAAGAGAAAGAGGAACCAAAAAAGGAAGAGAAAAAGCTAATACCAGCAATGGCCTCTGATGACATGAGAATGCAAGAGCATAAATCAGGATTTAAAGGTATACCACACTTCAAACATAAGTTAATGGAGCAGGAACATGGACCCAACAAAGACTTTGAGTTGCTAAAGGATGCATACCATTCAATGAAGGCCAGTGTTGTTTGTGGTCCAAACACATCTTTCATTGTATCTGATAATGCCATTTTTAAGCAACGTACCCCATCTAATGTCTTACGCTTAGCAGCTAACTATGGAAATGATGCATGCAATGGTAGAGAAGGTAGCTCAACATGCTCCCCAACTTTTCATTGTTGTTAACAACAACTATGACACTGCACTACATGTTGCTGCAAAAACAGGACATGGCGCTATCATTTAGTTACTCTTGAATAAATTCTTGCTTTTTATAAGGTCTGAAACAAATGGTCATGATCATCAGTCCATTTTGGAAATGATGCTCATGGTATCACTAACTTTGTTTCAAAATAAACATGGGAACACATTCCTTCACGAGGCCTTTGTGACCAGTAGCCATAAGGGCACTTTGATTTTCGAAGCTTTTGAAGCTTCTTTCATAACATATAGAGGTTCAGAGTTCGAAGCTGGCTTTAAGAAAATTGTCAATCATTTAGCACCATTTGCAGTCAACTTGAAAGGGAAATCATTGTTGTACTTGACCATTGAGGTTAATTGTAAGGAAGTTGTTAATCAACTGATGGATTTCTGCGTTGAACGTGCATTGAAGCCTCAAGGAAAATCACCCCTTCTTCCGACCCTCATCAAGAACAATTTAGGTAACTCTTACATTGACTCATTGTTTAATTTCTTGAGCATATTAATGTGGTCTTGTTTATAATAGATATTCTAGGAACCATATTGAGCAAGAAACCAGATTGGATACACTTGAGAAATGAACAAGGACGGTTTCCACTTTATTATGCAGCGTTTTTGGGTTTTCTTCAAGGTGTTTTATACTTAGTACAGAAATGTCCTTCCTGCACCCTGGAAAGGGACAACTATGGCTACCTACCAATTCATTTGGCATGTATTAAAGGTCATGTCAAAGTAGTTCAGGAGTTGCTAAAATGGTGCCTAGATCCTACTGAGATGGCAACTGACCGTGGCCAAAACTTGCTCCATCTTGCATGTGCATGTGGAAATTATGAAGTAGTTAGGTTCTTACTCGAACATCCTAACCTTGAGATGATGATAAATTTAAAGGAATACTCCCTTGCATTTAGCTACCTATTCCTGGCATCCTAAAATTGTGCATGCCTTGACTTGGGATAAAAGAGTCGATCTTTCGGTACTTAACCATGACAACCTAACAGCTCTAGACATTGCAGAAGTACGTCAAGGAAGAAGTATTTCTCTTTCACGGGCAAGTATCCATGCATAATTTGAAAGATTCAAATTCAATATTGTTTGTCAAAATCATGATAATTCTTGAAGTTTCAATGATTTTTTTGCACAAATGGAACTTTTTATTTGCAACGACTTACCTGGAACACATTGGTATCTGCTGGAATGCCTCGAAGCTCGGAGAGATTTCATTCAAATGTTGGAACTAATAGCACTATCTCTGACAGTGGTTTCGCTCATTATGATACTCTTACCACTGAACAATATAAAGATAGAATTGACACTTTGATAGTGGTTTCAACCCTTATAATAACAACATCATTCGCTCATTTCGCTACTGGGTTTACTGTGCCAGGTGATGTAGATCAAGGCGTTCCTATCTTGCTAAATCGCCATGTGTTCCATTTATTTATTCTCTCCCTCACAATTTTTTTGTTTGGTGCTATAAGTTCCACCATCATTCTCATGTGGGCTCGACTAGGGATCTCCATCTAGCCTTTTTTTGCTCTTTCTTGTGCAATGCCTCTTCTAGGTCTATCCTTGACAACACAGTCTCTAGCATTCTTGGCAGGTATGTACCTTGTATTGAGCAAGCTTAGCTGGTTGGCCACTACCTTTTTGGTGATTGGTGTGGTTTTGATCATCATGGTTTTGTTCTTGTACTTGCTCCTTTTGTTGCCTTCCACGTCATTCTTACCGTTTTGTCGATACATTTTGTAGTATCCCTTTCTTTTCTTTGCAAACATAGCTGAAGGGAAAATGAATGCCAACAAAATGGGTTCTAAAGCTATCATTCCTGTGATTTAGCTTAGTTATGTATGTTGTTGTGAGTGACATGAAGAAAACCGAGAAGAGCATTATGGAATTTGTGCTCCTTTCATAATTATTTTGATTATTCACATTTGATTCCACCTGCCCTGGTCACTTGAGTTACTATCATGTGGCTAATATTTATCCTGGATTTCACCCTCGTTCTTATAAAATGTAGTTGTTTTTCAATTCTATGATATTTATATTTTGGTCTAACATTGAATTCTTAGAATAGTATGGACTTGTTTGCTTTTGTTCTTATTTTTCATTTTTAAAAACTATTTAGTATGTCACCATTTAAAAATTATTGTTTTCAAAAATAAAACAAAAGAACAATATGTTTGATTATGTTAATTTTGAGAACAATTTTAGAGTTTAAAAAAATCGGCTCTTATGGTAATAGTTGGAAGTGGTTAATGGCAGCGGCTAATGGTGGTGGTTGGTTACGACCCTCGACGGATGGTAGTTGCTAGTCCAAATTGGCCGACAATGGCTAGTAGTGGCGGTCTACAATGGCTTATGGTGGTGGCTGAGGTTGTTGACAACAATGGCTAGTAACAGTGATCAGCAACAACCAATGGTGATGGCCAATGAAGGGTAAAGGTGGTGATCAATGGTGGCCGGTGATGGTTAGTCTACAATAGCCAAATATGGTTGGCTAGCGGCAGATGACGATCTGAATTAGAGATGATCGCCGACAGTGGTCAACGATGGAGGTTGATGCTAGTGGCAATGATTGGTGGTGGTGGTGGGAGTTGGGGTTGTCGTGTTTAAAAAAAAATAAAAACAAAAATAAAACAACTTTTTTTCCGTTTTTTATTTTAAAAAAATAAAAATAATTTTAGAAATCAGTTAATTGCAAAATACTTACTCAAACTAGTTTTTGGGGGAAAAAAAAGCATAAATCAAACATTTCATATACCAAACCGCTACTTTCATTGATATAGCTATCTAACTAAGTCAATTAGTCCAATTGAAAGTAACACCCCAAAGGCATTTTCTGTATTCGCGCAAACTTGAATTTGAAACTTCGTATTTGAGCAACTAAGGGCACTACCCTGGATCACTCCATACTTTGACTTTCTTTGAAACAAGAAACTCATAGATTGGTTTATAAGTTAACCAACAAAGGTTAATCTTGTTGGTAAAAAGATTGGTTTATAATCATAAGGTAGTGAGTTAGAATCTCAATGATCATGCTAATGTAAGGACTTTGTTAGTCGGCACTCTATAAATACCCCTGTAAGTATTTTTTGAGCTCAGAGGTATGCCTTAGCCTAAGTAATTCTTGGAACCCAACTCACCTTAACTTTTCTGTATAAAAAATAAATACATTTCAAGTTTTAGAAGATTCTATAAAAATTTAAGTTTTAGAATATTCTATAAACAATTTGTATACACTTTATTTTTTTACTTAAATAATAGCTTTATAAATTATTTAGTTATGAAAATGACACGTAAGTCTCGAGATAAATTTTATGATAGTTTACAAAAATATTTTGCAGAAAGATAAGTTGTCAATATCAGTTGGAATAGTTATAAATATGAGAGTGTCAATTTGAATTTGAATTTAAGTGTCATTTCCTCAGTTAAATTTGAATTCTCCAAATTTCATCTGAGTAAGGGCAATAAGTGAAGAGAGAAGACAGTGGGCAGCATCCATTTGGCTTCCACTTGGTTAGATATGTTAGGATTTTTTAATTTTTAATAAATTTTATTTTATTATTTGTATTAAATAATTATTAGAGTATTTATTAATTTAGTTGGGTAACTAATTTTGTTTTGAATACCAAACCTAGAAATAGCTGGCAAAATTCAGGAAGGAGAGGGTGAGAGGAACTTAATTGGATCAGTTACCGATTGACACTAATAAAAATTAGGTCAGCGTATAATTGCAGCCATGTCACTAATATATATATATATATATATATAAAGCCTTCAATAATTAATTAAATTAATCAATTAATTAATTAACAAGATCAAGTTAATATGGTGATAGTAAACACACTTTTTTTTTTTTTGATGAGAAAAAGCACTAGAGCGGAAACCTACGAAGCATGACTCTGCATACAATCTAATCGCACCAAATCCTTTATAAAATCAGGGGCACTTGTGAAGAACCACGGTCCACCTACCATTGACAGTGCTTCCTTGGCCAAAGCGTCGGCCACCATATTGGCCTCTCTACGAATCCACCGAACGGTAACATTCCAGACGCGATGGAGCATTGTGACTATCTCCGATATAATATCCGGCGCCGGAGCCTCCAGAAGCTCTCTGCCATTAATACACTCGACAAGCTCGAGACAGTCCGACTCCACAATCACCTGCGTCAAGCCTCTATCCCATGCCATTTTCAACCCAAACAGCACCCCCCAAGCTTCCGCTGCAAAGCTCGGTCCTGCTCCGATGTTGAAACAGAACCCACCCAGGACCACGCCTTGATTGTCTCGAATAACCCCACCGCACGCTGACTGACCACGCTCCACCAGGGCAGACCCATCAACATTCACCTTGACATACCCCATCTCCGGTGGAACCCAGGCCTCCACACCACTGCACCTGCTATATTCTGCTTGAATCACTCCTGGAGCCCACTTAACACAAGCTCTGACCTTGGCAATGATGGCGTCAGAGGGCACTACCATCTTCTCGAAGACCAGAGCATTACGCGCCAGCCATAGCTCCCTACATGTCAGGGCAAACCAAACCCCCCAATCACAACCAGACACCTTCATTCGCTGACCCAAACTCCTGCGAAGCCAGATAATACGTTCATGGGTGCTGAAAAATGTAACAACAAGCTCTGGAGGAAGAATCCGCTGCCACACCTCTCGTGCCCTGCTGCAATCCCGTAGAACATGCAGAATGTCCTCCTTAGTCTCCGAGCAAACCAAGCATCTATCAGACTGACTAATCCCTCTATAGAACCTTGAGGCATTAGTAAGCAGCCTATTACAAGCACATAGCCACAAAAAAGTCTTGCAACGTTGGGGAACGCACAGCTTCCAAATGGCTCGCCACAGCCCTTTATGAGCATCATCACCAGAGATCCTTTGACTCTCATATGCAGACTTGGTAGTGAAACGTTGCGACGCAGTAAGCCTCCAATTAACAACATCTTCTCTCCCCAGATTCGTTTGCACCTGACATACCGCTTGAACAACCTCCTGCGGTAAATATGCACCAAATAAATCCACCCTCCACCCACCAGACGGGGAGATAAACTCAGAAATAGGCCGATCCAACTCCTGGTCTGGGACTTCACACACCACGAGCTCACGTAAAGGTTTCAAGCCCTTGACCCAAATATCCGTCCAGAACCGGACATTAACCCCATCACCAACATCCCAACAAACACACTGCTTCACCCTCTCCCAGTTCTGTTTTATACCTTGCCATGCTTTAGAGCACGTTGGATACCGTCTATCCATAATTGGCAGCACCCCGTCCCCACACTTATACTTTTCACGCATAAACTGGACCCAAAGAGCATCTCTACGGTTCACCAAACCCCAACCGAGCTTCATCATGAAGGCATTATTCTGAAGACGCGACTGCCGAAGGCCTAGGCCGCCCTCCTCCTTCCTCATACATACATTGTCCCATGACACTAAATGAATTTTCCTATTAGTGGCAGATCCACCCCACAGGAAATTCCTACACCGTTTATCAATATCGGTGCATATGGAAATAGGTAAGGAGCTAGATTGCATCGCGTACATAGCCGAAGTGGAGAGCACCGAGGACACCAACGTATGTTTGGCTGCTAGGGAAAGGGAATTAATCTTCCAACCTGAAAGTTTCTGATCCAATCTATCAAGAAGATATTGATAAGTTGATTTCGATACACGCTTATGATGAATCGGGACTCCCAAATATTTCCCAAGATCAGTGGTGGGGGTAAACCCCAGGAATTCACTAATCTCCTGGACCCTGGTATGACTAACGGACTTAGAGAAAAAGATTCTTGTCTTCGCATTATTGCTAAAAATGTTGCAAGTTGGAGTTTCTATCGGACAAGCTTATATACAATCTGAGCCCAACACGAAATGCAAACCCAAAATGTTGGAATATGTTCTCGGCTTAATGCAAACCCAATCAATGTTAGAACAATTTTAATGCTGATTTTTAATAAAATTTAGACAAAGGTGCATTTTTTCTCCCCTAATTTTATTCAGAGTTTTAGTTTAGTCTCTTAATTATATAAAAATATCTTTAGTCCTTACCATTAGCCTCAAATAATAGTTTCTTATGTTAACATGTCAAATTCAGTATTTGAGAGGGTAAGTTTCAGTACAACGATAAGATTACTGCCATATAACTTAGAGGTCACAAGTTTATATCCTGAAAATAGCTTACATCTATCCCTCCTCAGACCCCACCTAATGGGAGTATTACACATTAGGCCACTTTTTTTCTTAAATCAGCATTTGAAAATATTTTATTAACATTTAAAATTTTAACATTGGTATTTTTCATTAATGAAACTACACACTTTATACAAGACCAGAATAAAACTTCGATAAAGAACCAAAGATACATTTTTAAAACCAGCAAACAATATATTAACTGATTTAATACTTCAATTCGAAAACAAAGCTCGTGTATGAAATTCTCATACATAACTGAACATGGTTTTATTGACTTCATGCATGAGAGTAAAAAACAAAACCACTATAAGGTCCCTTTTCTACTCGAGGGACCTTTCAAATTACAAAAAATAAAAAATAAAAAAGAAACACATTTGATTACAACAATGACATACCTTATTCAGAAGATCATTATAAATTACAACCACCACCTTACTTAATTGTCCCTTCTTGTCGGATTACAAAGCTGATCTTTCCATTCAATCCCCTTCCAAACTTAGAACCCAACTTGTATATAGAAAGAATTATGAATCCCCTCAAAACAAATCCCTTTGTTATTATCTACATCAACCCACCATAACTTTTACTGTTTTCTTCAGAACCTTCAACCAGGTATGCCTTCAAACCAAAAACCTTATGCATTTACTTTCCTTTCTTCTCTTTTTCTAATATATGTTTTAGTTGTCGCAGTTCAAGCCGCAAATTTCCAGCACGATGTCGTTTTTTGCTAAAAACGGGTTGATTCGGACCCAAAGGAGAGAGAAGATTGAAGCCAGAAGAATAGCCCAGACTATGATGATGGTAGGAACACCTTCTTGCTTTCCCATTACTCCCTTGAGGAATGAGTAGAGATGGAGAATGACCCAGAGGGCAAAGAAGAGCTTGCCGAAGAGAGGACCCCAAGAGTCGTAGCCGTTGTTGATCGCGTCCGAGACGCCAACTATGACGCCGATTATGTTTATGATGAGCAATGTTAGAGGAGGGATCAATAAGGATGTCCACTTGAAGATGTAGAGCTCGGCGAAATCTCCGTCGTCCGCGGCTTTGGATGTGACGGTGAAGTTCGTGTTCACTTCATAGTTGGGATCTTAATTGGGACCTTAGTGACATTCCCAAAAAAAAAAAAAAAAAAAGTAAAATCACACTAAGGTCACAATTAAAAAATATAATATATCAAAAAAGTTCATAACTTGTCTAGCTCTTTCACTTCTTAATGATTATTCTTCCACTGAATATGGACAAGTTATGAGATTTTTTTAATATTATTTGTCTTGTTTAGAAAGGTGCCATTTTCCCAAAAAAAAAAAAGAGGAAATCACACCCAAGCATGAATCCTACATACAGGGCTTATTTAATTCTATTTTCTGTTTTTTGTTCTCAGAAACAGTTTTATAAAATAGTTTTTGGAAACAAGTTTTAAAAAAAAAAAATCTGTTTAGATAGTTGTTTTTAAAAAATTTGTTTTTGAAGGGATGTAGCGGTGTGGTCGCCGGTGGTGAGATGACAGTGGTCGTCATTAGTATTGTGGTGTCAATAATAGACAAGTAGTAGCTCAAAAAAGTAAAAATAGAAAAACAAAAACAAGAAAACAACCAAAAACTATTTTTGTTTTTTAGTTTTTAAAAATAAATTTTTTTTTTTTGTTTTTAGAAACAATTTTTTGAAAACAGTTTTTCAAATAGGTTGTTTTTTTTTTAGTTTTTAAAAACAAATTTTTGTTTTTTTATTTTTAGAAAATTTTTTTTAAAAACAGATTACCAAATAGGCTTTATTTTTTTTATTGTTTCTAAAAGCAAAAAAAATGATTTTTAAAAACAAAATCAAACAACCCCATAGGGGGTGTTTGTGATAGCGTTTTGAACAGTCAAAACGCACTTATTACGCAAGCCGAGAAAAAACTCCTCTCACATACTTACCTCGTATACCGTGAATCACGAATTATAAACACGTTTTGGACAAAAATAAGCTCTTCCAAACGAGCACATAATCTCTCCGTCTTACAGCATCAAGAACGTAATCGTGAACGGTGAACCGTTGGAGCATATAGTTAACTTTAGGCACTGGCAAAGTTAACTTTAGGGTTTGAACATAATAAAATCTAAAGAATAGGTAGTGCAAAATTGTAAAATTTAAAAGGAAAATTATTAAAATTTGAAGGATTGATGTAGAGAACAAACAAGAGCCTCAGTGTATAATTGAATCCTTTCTATATTTAGATTGAGAGAAAATTAGGGGTGGAAAATTTTAGGAGGAAAAATTCTCAAAAATATTAATTTTTTTATCATTTTGGGAATCCCCCAATATTTCCATCCTTATATTTTTTTTCTCACTTTTCTCTCCATCCAAACATAATGAAATCCTTAATGAAAAAGAATATAAATAAGTCTTTATATAGACAAACCATAACATAATAGATTGAACCTAGAATATAATTTAATTAAATCTAATCAAATATTAAATCCAATAATATCTTAGTTTTATATTTCTAATATATATATATATATATGAAATATATCAACTATCACAGGGTGTCAAGCTTAGCTACATCCGACAAAACTTTATTGCCTTTAACCACAGCTGTACGAAAATAAATAAAGCCATATACGGCGGGTGTGGATATAATAACTGCTCGTAAATGCTCCATCCAGTTTTTAATGGAAGGTATAATTAATTTTTTTTAAATTAAGAAAGTGAAATAAATTATTTATTCATAGCATAAATTAATTAAATTATATATTAATTTATAAATCAGATAAATTAATTTTTAAAAAAATAATAAATATAAATATTTTAAAATAATTTATATAATTTTCTTAATCTCTTAAAAAAAATTAAATAAGTCTCACAATATGGAGGGGAGGAACCTACTTTCTCCTGTGTATACATGGCATCTTATTTTGTTAATACAATATTTGGTCCTTGTAATTTAGGATTATTTTGATTTTAATTTTTGAAGTTTCAAACAAATGGTTATAATCCCTTTAACTTACTTTATTTCAAAGAAAATTAGAGGGAAGAATATCATGAGGGAAAATTCTTAAAAATAGTAATTTTTTTTACCATTTTGAGAAGTTTGCCCCCCTACTATTCTTTCTCTCTATTTTCTCATCACTTTTCTCTCCACCTAATGAAATCCTTAAATGAAAAAGAATATAAATAAGTCTTTATATTGACAAATCATAACATAATATACTAAGCCTAAAATATAATTTAATTAAATCTAATAAATCAAATATTAAATCCAATAATATCTTAGTTTTATACTTCTAATATATATATATATATATATATGAAATATATCAACTATCACATGGGTGCCTCGCCTAGCTGCATCCGATAAAACTTTATTGCCTCTAACCACGGTTGTACGAAAAAAATACAGCCATATGCAACGAGTGTGGATATAATGACTGTTCATAAATCCTCCATGCACTTTTTAACGTAAGAAAGAAAAATAATAAATTATTTAATCATAATATAAATTATATATTAATTTATAAGTCATATAAATTAATTTAAAAAATAATAAATATAAAGGAAAAAGATACTTAAATAACACTTAAATTTCAAAATCCTAAATTAGTTTTGTTGACAGTAAGAGTAATGGGATTGATAAAAAGAGTATAGCAATTAACAACTCAGATTTTTGGGAAATCAACAATTTGAGATTTTGAAGTTTAAGTGGTGTTTAAGTATCTTTTTTCTTAAATTTAAATATTTTAAAATAATTTATTTAACTTCCTTAATCTCTTAAAAAAAATCAAATAGGTCTTACACCATGTACAGGGGGAACCTACTTTCTCTTGTGTATACATGGCATCTTTTTTTATTAATACAATCTTTGGTCCTTGTAGTTTAGAGTTATTTTGATTTTTATCCTTGGAGTTTTCAACATGTGGTTTTAGTCCTTCAAATTTACTTTATTTTAAACAATTAATCCTTGAAGTTTAATCAATCTTACGTGATACTAACATCGTTAGATATTCTTATATGGATACTGACTGGACAAGCTGAGATGGAAAAAAAATTCTAAGCTTCTATTTTAAAAACTGTTATATAATTTTTTTTTTTTTAAAAAAAAAAAAAGAAAATGCAAAACCTGCTCTTCTTCCCCTTCTTCTCAACGGTGCGGCTGCGGAAGAAACCTTGGTGATATGCTGGAGCCCCTCCCTCCTCTTCTTTACTCAAATAATCAGCGTGGATATGCTGAAGCCCCTCCCTTCTCATCAGTTGGGTGAGATGCGTCGAATGAGTGAAGGCAAAGAGCAAAGCGTATGTAAAGTAGCTTGTATGGAATTGCAATCATATAAATTAAACCATAAAGTGACTAAACTTGGGACCAAATAAAATGCGGAATACAGATGTGATCTTGGTTTCTGAAGACTCGAGGAATAAAATTGTAACACCCTAAAATTTATATTCACCAAATATATTGTAATTATTTGAGAAATTCAATAAAATGGTGAATAATCATGAATTTGAAATTTATAAATTTTTAAATGTTCAATTTCAGGAGAATTTGGGTTAAAATAAATATGGAATTAATTTGGGTAATTTAAAAAGCCCAATATTAAGGTCCAAAAATGGAGAAATATTAGAGAAAATAATTGGTCCAAAAATTGATGGAAATTGGCCAAAGAAAAATAAGAAAAGAAATTGGATTAAAAAGGTAATGGCAAAATCATAATTTTGTCCAAATAGCACAAAATTAATTATTTTTAGATTAATTGAAGTTAATTTCAATTAATTAAGGAAAATAAAAGGAAAAAATATATTTAGAATATTTTGATCAATTAAACATGAATTTATGAAAAATTTGAGCAAAAAGTGCAATTTTAACCAAAATTGAGACTTTACGTGTATACGTAACTTGAACAAGTTGTAAAGCCAATTGAGACCATAGGAAGGGACCCTAGGTGTCTCTTAATTACATGTAGCATGAGGAAGGAAATATTGATTGGGCTTAATGAGCAAACTTACATGTACATAGAATTTATGTACATAAAGTTGGAACTTTGATTTTTGGAATTTTGGAAAATTATTAAATAAATAAAAGATGACATAAGCTAATATAATAAGACTTCATCTTCTTCCTTGGCAGCAAAACGACGCTATTTCAGATCTGAACCAAGAGAGAAGTGTGAGAAAACTTAGAGAGAGAAAGAGGAAGAAAAGCTTACTTTCTTCGGTAAATCAATTCCTAATGCGTATAACTTCGATCATAAGCTTTCTTTTCATGTGATTTAAGGTTTGGAGGCTTAGATTTGGTGTTAGAGGACTTAGGTTTCAGCCTTGTTGAGGAAAAGTTAGTGGAAGCTTGAGGTAACTTCCAAACCTTTATATATTTACTATTCTAGCTGTGTGAACAATTTAATAGGTGAAAGCAAAGAACAAAGCTAGAGCCGGGAATACAGGCCGGCCCTTTACGGACTCGGCCCTAAACGGGCCGGCCCATTTAGGTCCATTTGCTAAAAAATACAATATTTTTTAGGCCCTCGGCCCTACAGGGTTGGCCCTTCACGGGCTCAGGTTTAAACGGGCTTAAACTCATTTTAATTCAAAAATTTTTTTTTTCAAGTTTTACAATTTATTTATTATTTTGCTTTAAATTGAGATATATTATTTTTAAAAATCATAAATTTTTAGTTAAAATAATCATCTAATGTCCAAATTAGCATATTTTTTAAAGTTTAAATTAATAAATCATTGTAGCAAATAAAATAAATCAAACCAATTAATAAGTGTTTACCTGTTATTAATACTCTATTAGGTATTTAAGTATCTCTCATATTAATAATTTGATATAATGATATTATATTTATTAATTTATTTTAAAAAAATATTAAACGGGCCTAAAAGGGCCAGCCCTCAGGGCTGCAGAGCCAGCCCTACATGGCCAGCCCTATAGGGCTTATGGCCCTCTCAGGACTGCAGAGCCAGCCCTACATGGCCAGCCCTATAGGGCTTATGGCCTTACAGGGCCGGCCCTTTTAGGCCCGCTTCTCTTTTTAGCCTCTAAATCATAAGCTCGACCCTTGAAAGGCTCGGGGCCTAAACGGGCCAGCCCGACGGGCTCGGCCCGAATTCCCGGCTCTAAACAAAGCGTAGGTAAAGCAGGTTGTAGGGAACTGCAATTATATTCTTGAATTCACTAAATCAAGCCATAAAGTGACTAAACTTAGGACCAAATAAAAGACGGAATACGGATTTGATCTTGGTTTTTGAAAATTCAACCAACCAAAACCACCTATTTAAAATTTCTGGGATTAAAATTAAAATAACTCTAAACTATAAGAATCAAAGATTGTATTAATCCCAAAAACATTATTAATCCATAATACAAGTAAGGAGTTTTTAATTAGTATCTCCTAATTTTACCTTTATTTTATGCTAATATAATAAACATTGAATATTGAGATAAAAAAGAGAGTTGAAGCAAATTTAAATAAGAGAAAAGTTAATTTTTTTTTAATTTTACACAAATAGATAAATCTCCTTTGCCTTGTACAAAGAGTACTATTGGATGATACACTATCACAGAAAATGCCTTTTATAACCGTTATTATCGAACATATATAATGGTTTGGAACAGTCATATATGCAGACACTATATATGCTCTAAATAAATAAATAATAGTTCCAAACCGTAATATATTAAGGGTATATGTAACTGTTCTTTATTAATAATCGTAATGTATTGGCTTTATTTTTTTTATTATATATAGCTATTTTTATTATTTGTTTTTATTTATTTTTACTGTTAATATTTATTATATAAAACTTAACAAGAAAATAATATTAAATAAAAAACTTATATTTATAGGATTCAAAATTCAATACATTATAAATAAACATCATACAATTTAAAAGAAATTAATAACTTAAACACTCTCACAATATAATAAAACATTATCTTATAGTGTTTTGAATTCTAAAAGAAAATCAATTAATAAAAAAATTCACAATATTCTTAAATACTTTTGTTGTAGATTGTCCATGGATCATATATCAGTATGCTCCAAGAGTTTCCATCACATATCCTTTAACTACAAAAGAATAATATAAATATAAATATAGGAATATATACAATAAAAATAAGAAAATATAAAAATTTAAACAAATCTCGAAATATAACATTGAGAATCAAAATATGGTAAAAATTGACAGATATAAAAACTTAAGCAAACCTCAGAACTTGATTTAACAAACCTGATTCCAATATATAGTTTGGGTTGCTAAACTTTAGAAACTTAAGATGTTCAACAATAAAAAAATTCAGTATTTTACATCATCGTTTATTTCATGTTTTCTGCTTTCTCTTCCGTTATTTTCTCTCTTTTAATCTTCAAACCAACAGTTATTATCATATTAGATATTGTAATCCTCATTGATGACCTTGAGTATTGTAACACCCCAAATTTTATATTCACAAAATATATTGTAATTATTTGGAAAATTCAATAAAATGGTGAATATTCATGAATTTGGAATTTATGAATTTCATAAATGTTCAATTTCATGGGAAATTGGGCAAAAATAATTATGAAATTAATTTGGATAATTAAAAAAGCCCAATAGTAAGGTCCAAAAATGAAGGAATATTAGAGAAAATATTTGGTCCAAAAATAGATGGAAATTGGCCAAAGAAAAAAAAGAAAAGAAATTGGATTAGAAAGGTAATGGCAAAATCGTAATTTTGTCAAAATAGCACAAAATAAATTATTTTTCAATTAATTGAAGTTAATTTCAATTAATTAAGGAAAATAAAAGGAAAAAATATATTTAGAATATTTTGGTCAATTAAATATGAATTTATAGAAAATTTAATCAAAAGTGCAATTTTGACTAAAATTGAGACTTTATGTGTTAACGTAACTTGAACAAGTTGTGAAGCCAATTGAGACCATAGAAAGGGACCCCTAGGTGTCTCCTACATGTAGCATGAGGAAGAAAATATTGATTGAGCTTAATGAGCAAGCTTACATGTACATGAAATTTATGCACATAAAGTTGGAATTTTGATTTTTGGAATTTTGGAAAATTATTAAATAAATAAAAGATGACATAAGCTAATATAATAAGACTTCATCTCCTTCCTTGGCAGCAAAATGACGCTCTTTCAGATCTGAACCAAGTGAGAAGTGTGAGAAAACTTAGAGAGAGAAAGAGGAAGAAAAGCTTATAAAGGTAGATACTTTCTTTGATAAATTGATTCCTGATGCGTATAATTTCAATTCTAAACTTTCTTGTCATGTGATTTAATGTTTGAAGGCTCAAATTTGGCGTTAGAGGACTTAGAGTTTCAGCCTTATTGAGGAAAAGTTAGTGGGAGCTTGAGGTAGCTTCCAAACCTTTATATATTTACTATTCTAGCTGTATGGACAATTTAGATGAAAGCAAAGAGCAAAGCGTAGGTAAAGCAGGCTGTAGGGAACTGCAATTATATTCTTGAATTCAGTAAATTAAGCCACAAAGTGACTAAAATTGAGACCAAATAAAAGACGGAATACGTATTTGATCTTGGTTTTTGAAAATTCAACCAACCAAAACCACCTATTTAAAAGTTCTGGGATTAAAACTAAAATAACTCTAAACTATAAGGATCAAATATTGTATTAATCCTAAAAAAATTATTAATCCATAATACAAGTAAGGAGTTTTTAATTAGTATTTCCTAATTTTACCTTTAGTTTATGCTAATATAATAAACATTGAATATTGAGATAAAAAAGAGAGTTGAAGCAAATTTAAATAAGAGAAAAGTTAATTTTTTTTAAATTTTACACAAATAGATAAATCTCCTTTGCCTTGTACAAAGGGTACTATTGGGTGATACACTATCACAGAAAATACCTTTTATAACGGTTATTATCGAACATATATAACGGTTTGGAACAGTTATATATGCAAGTGCTATATATGCTCTAAATAAATAAATAATAGTTCCAAACCGTAATATATTAAGGGTATATGTAACTGTTCTTTATTAATAATTGTAATGTATTGGCTTTATTTTTTTTATTATATATAGCTATTTTTATTATTATTTTTTAGCTATTTTTACTGTTAATATTTATTATACAAAACTTAATAAGAAAATAATATTAAATAAAAAAACTTATATTTATAGGATTCAAAATTCAATACATTATAAATAAATATCATACAATTTAAAAGAAATTAATAACTTAAACACTCTCACAATATAATAAAACATTATCTTATAGTGTTTTGAATTCTAAAAGAAAATCAATTAATAAAAAATTTCACAATATTCTTAAATACTTTTGTTGTAGATTGTTCATGGGTCATATATCAGTATGCTCCAAGAGTTTCCATCACATATCCTTTAACTGCAAAAGAATAATATAAATATAAATATAAGAATATATACAATAAAAATAAGCAAATATAAAAATTTAAACAAATCTCGGAATATAACTTTAAGAATCAGAATATGGTAAAAATTGACAGATATAAAAACTTAAACAAACCTTAGAACCTGATTTAACAAACCTGATTTCAATATACAGTTTGGGTTGCTAAACTTTAGAAACTTAAGATGTTCAAAAATAAAAATAAAAATCAATATTTTACATCATTGTTTATTTCATGTTTTCTGCTTTCTCTTCCATTAGTTTCTCTCTTTTAATCTTCAAACCAATAGTTATTATCATATTAGATATTGTAATCCTGACCGGAGACCTTGAGTATCAACTAACGAGCTCTTGTTATAAAAATAAAATGAAACTAAAAATGTTAACTCAAAAAAAATAAAAGATTACTCAGGGAAGAATCACAATAGGAATAAGTTGTAAATTGAAGACCCATGATAGTGGTAAAGGATAAAACCTGTAGCGCCATAACAAAACTTATAGAAAAAAGAGTACGAGACAGAGTTTAAAGAGTTGCGTTAAATAAATTTGTTTAAAATCCTGCCTCCTTACATTTAATATTTTTTGGAATTCTGCCTTTTTATTAAAGAATAATTAATAGTTCTTAGTGAAGAACCGTAATGTATTGTTAAATATATATATATATACATATTATATATATATATATATATATATAAATATATATTTTTTTATTTATTTAAATCCCGCCTTCTTATATTTGATATCTTTCAGAATCCCGCCTTTGTTTATATTTTAGAATACTTAACAGTCCTTGGTGAAGAACTGTAATATATTATTAAAATACTTAAATGTCCTGAGTGAGGAACTATAATGTATTGTTAAATAAATTTTTTCAGATCTGCCTTCTTATATTTGATATATTTCAAAATGTCACTTTTATTTATATTAAAGAATACTTAATAATTTTGTGATGAACCGTAATGTATTATCAATTTTTTTTCACAATCATGCTTATTTGTCAGAAAACCACTTTTATTTATATTAAAGAATACTTAACGGTTAATGTATTGTCAAATTATATTTTTTAGGATCCTTTTCCCTTATATATATGATATCTTTTAGAATCCTACCTTTATTTATATTAAATAATACTTGATGGTTATTTCTAAAGAACTGTAATATATTGTCAATTAATTTTTTTTATTGTTATATATTCATGAAAAATATATAACGGTTCATTGTGAAGAACTGTCAAACATTAAATAATTTTTTTTTTTCAAAATCATACCTTCTTATATATGATGGTTATTTAGTAAGAACCATCATTTTTGTTAGTAAATACATGACGGTTAAAAATTACAATCATTATATTTATGTTTTCATGAATTTCGCCTATCAATATATAACGGTGCGCATATTTAACCATTATGTTTTAAATATTTCGTACTTGACATATACAACGTTTATTTGCTGTAATCGTTATTTATTAAGGCTTATATATGCATGAATCTATAGTAGTGATAGCAGAATATCATTATGCTCCCTCTTGATTGAAACAAATAGGAACAAATATGGCTTGTGAAGAGATTGCAGAGACATATATGTTGATAGCATTTTTAATAAAAATATGTTCTCCTTTTGAATAATTACAATACTTTAATCCTTTCAATAAATATTATTTTTCTTGATTATATACTTCACTCCCCATGTGTTGCTTGACATTACTATTCAAATGCAAATGACATTACTACATAGGTATAAGGTGCTAGGATTAACAGGCACAGCGGAAGAATTTTAAAATTTTCGCCGATCCTAATCGAGGATCTATCAACGGCGTTTAAATCAAGTTAGAAAGATTCGTACCTTTCTCAATTCGGGCTTTCGATCTCTAGGAGTCAACACGTCAGGTCTGCTCCCTCTATCGATATCCACACGAATGCTCTCAAACACAGACTATGTGCTAGCGCCTCCAGTGTCTCCTAGGGTTTCCCTTGCGGCTCTGAATTCTCATGTGTGTATGAGTTTTTTATACTCTATCAATTTTATAACTCATGAGGCTATATTCGAATTTCAAAATTAATCTTTATTAATTAAAAAATTAATCAAGAATTAATTATCTTGATGAGCTAATTAAATAAATTCAGTTTAAATTAAATCTGTTCAACAGTTTTAATTTAACCTATTTATTTAATCCAAATAAATAGCCATTAGATTTAATTTATCTTCATAAATTAAATCTGAGATACTATACCTCTATCATATTAGTTATTAAATCTAATTTATCTTAACAAAATTAAATTTAAAACTAACATAATATAATAATATCATATAATATATATATAATATGTATTTCAAAAATACATGCATACATATATATATATATATATAATATTATTAACGAATTTTTATATTATATATATATAAATATAAAATTCATCCACCCTATATTAAACATTATCTCGTGTTGGGTCATTCTTGTGTGCGACTCTGTAGGCCCATACGAAGTTTGCAGTAGGCCAATAACTGTACTAACCCACAAGTCGCAAACGGCCTCTAGCAAGACATTACGACTACCCAATTTATATGAGGATCTTTAACACGGTGCAACCTGTCATATAATCATATCACGTCCCTTTTGTCACATGATATATCGGTCAAGGATGAAGTATGGATAACGTTATCCTCTTGCTCCTGACCATTACTTTTCTCGATTACTGAGTAGTCTGACAATAGAAATGAAAACTCCTTTCCATCGTTGTATTGTCATACATTTCTCAGACTCACTCATCGAGGGGCCCAGTAATATCTCTCTACTAATGTGAGGGACAAATTCCACCTTGATCATTCATATTCCTCTGTATGAAAAACCACCAAGCTCGATCGTGGCCTTTATCATCACCCTGTCAAAAGTGACTTTTGACTAGTTCAAAGCTTAGCAAGTCTTATGTAGGAATCCATGATGACCTCATGTCAAAGGACATTGTG
Organism: Inga oerstediana; assembly: GCA_963210345.1. Classification (NCBI taxonomy): domain Eukaryota; kingdom Viridiplantae; phylum Streptophyta; class Magnoliopsida; order Fabales; family Fabaceae; genus Inga; species Inga oerstediana. The sequence continues at coordinate 59,593,248 of OY723401.1, read as the reverse complement.
ACGTGGTTGTACATAAGAAAAGCTTATAACTTGATCCATGTAGCTTTCTCATAGTGGGTCGGTCCAGCACCTTGTACTCTTACAAGTGCCTAAGATTTTGATTCGTATCTTCATATCTTATCAAAGTTATACTAGTCTTGTTTCATCCGGCTCCCGTATAAATGACTGACCAAGGACATTTTAGGACAATCTTTATGATTTATTCAATGATACAATTATCACAGTTAACATATAAATAATATGATAATAGAATAAAGAAATTTCATTAAATTAATAATGTTTAAAGTACAATGATTGACCCTTATAGCACAATTTCCAACATAAGGTTCATTGCAAAGTGAATGGCAAAAAAAAAAAGGGTATATTGTAGGGTGTTTGTTTTTAAGGGAAAAAATAAATAAATACTATTTGAACTTATAAAACCCCAAAAAATCTGTCAAGAAACAAAAAGGACAAATAGATCCTTAAATAAAAATATGAAATTTTGAAATCCTGTGTTTTATAGACAGTCTTAAGCCAAAATGTGCCAAGGTGTTGGAGGGAGAGTTTGAACCCCCGTACCCTTTGGAGTCACAAAAGATATGTAATCATTGATGCACCATGCAATTTTGTTATACATATACACAAACAAATATAATTTAATACTTAAAGTTTGGCCACATGCAATTGACATTTTTTTTTTTTTTTGCATGAAATCTGGATATCATTTCATAATAGTAATACTTACATCTTTACAACTACAAAAAAAGGAAAAAGCAATTGACGGATTCAATAAAGCATTTAACAACACTACAATACAATATTTACTATACTTTTATTGGAAAAAAATAAGAAAATACCACTTAAACTTCAAATCTCAAATTAGTCTTGTCGGCCACAAGAGTATAGGGATTAACTACAAAAAATATAGTAATTGACAACTCATTTTAATAGGAAATAACTTATTTGGGATGTTAAAATTCAAGTGGTATTTTCTTGTCTTTTCTCCTATTTTTATTCTATTTTGTAGAAATTTTCTTATAATAATTCAAATTTCATAATTATAAAATAATTAAATCAAAAAATTACATTATTTCTTTTAAAATTGATTTATGCCTTTAGTCAATACCATTAATCATTTAGTTAATATATCATTATTCATTTATTAGTAAATATCTTTACGCCTTTTGTCAATACCATTATTCATTTAGTCAATATCATTTGTCATTTAGTCAATGCTATTATAACTTTAGTCAAAACCATTGTTTTTAAAAAAACAAAAATGAGGAATATTTTGGTAAAAGCACAAAATTTTAAAATTTCAAATTCCTACCTAAGGACCTATTTATCCTTTCCATTTCTTAATAGACTTTTTAGGGTTTTGTAAGTTCAAATGGTATTTATTTGTCTTTTCCTTATTTTTATTAATGACTATTCTGTTATAGTTTTTGCCCTTCTGTATCCTCAAAAAGTTTCATTTCTCCCACCCCCTAAAAATTCTTTTGTTTCTTATGGCTTAATTCATGCATCATTTCGTGTATGCTTTCCAAAACTTTTTTGCTACACACACACACATTAGTCCAATGCCATTAAGCATGATTTCTAAAACATTTATGTTGCATATTTCCTATCAATCCACTAATTACCATTAACTGTGGGATGATAATCATTAATAGCAAACATTAATAACATGTAATTAGGGCATTAAAAGTATTTGTTAACTAATAAACCCAAACCAACCCATTTTTAACTCAACTGAATATTACAAGATTTAAGTTGATTAAAAAAATTTTTAAAATAAATAAGCTTTAGTATTTGATTTTATGAAGTGAAGCATTGATTATAATTTTTAAAAAATTAAGTTACAAATAAGTTATTTAAACCATAGAAAAGAATTCTTTAAACTTGGGGGTACTTGTTTCATTGAAAAGTTTACTTTTAAACAAGTCTCGTCTCAGAAGCACACAGCATTGCACCCTAGAAGTTGCAAAGAATAGGGAGTAATTTGGACTACAATCAATTGATACAACGTATTCCATCTCAAAATTGCCGCTTAAGTTCTCTCTCCTTACCCTATCCATGTTCCTAAACTTTTATTGCATAAAAGGGATACTTGCTATACATGAAAGGGATTTATTGATGATTGCCGCATATAAATAAAAAAATAAATGAATATTTATTACTAACATGTAATTAGTGACATTGAAAGCATTTTGATAGTACAATTTCTATTTTCGATGGATGATAATACAATTTCTAATACATCTAAATTTGCATATTTTCATTAATCCATTAAATACTATTAAATACGATTTTTAAAATGTATCTTTAGATTCTCATGAATCCATCAATTATCAATTTATCATTAAAAGTGGGATGATAGTCATTAACAACGCATAAGTAAAAAACCGGTTCATTAAGAAATAGCATGGTTTGTATTCACCGCCCATATTTGGATCTCTATAATATATAAGTTATTGATTTATTAATAACCCAATTAATAATGTTTGTAAGTGTGTCAAAAGAAGAAATCTCAAATAACTATAAGATTGAGAATGTACAAGTGTGTAATAAAATGTAGGCTTGAAGTAGAAAAAAGGCTTATAAGATGAGTTTCTGAACATATAGTTGCAAATGACCATTGGAGTTTTAATGTCTTTTAATTAACTTGTTAAATGACATTTAAATTACATTAAATCATCTTTAAATCTTGTTTTATAATTGTCATTTTAATTGTTATTAAGACGTGTTTAATTGCCATCATTGCAACTCAAAGGTCACATGTTCTCTACCTATAAAAGGCAACATTTAGTGCATAGTCAGATACAACGGAGGTCAGAGGATTGAGATTAGGTGAGACCAAGCTCTATCTATCCTCAAGCTCCCTTCCTCTCTCTTCTACTGAATTATACTGTTATTTATTTATTTTGTTGTTCTTCTGCCTTTGTTTTATGTAGGAAGGGTTCATTTTATCTTAAAAACTGTCATCACCTCATTTATCAGGGCTTGTGGAATATCTCCTAAAAATTGTATTCTTAAACCCAACTCAAACTATATTTTTGTTGTGTTTTTACAAGTGTCGCCAACATTTGAAAATTATGAGCAATATTAAACTTAAAAGAGTTCTGAATGCCACAACTCGCAGGTAAAAATTTTCAGGACATAATTGTCCCTTAATTTTTAAAAAAAAAATTCTTGAGCCAAAATATTTTTTATCTAGCGCAGGGGTGCAAAATTTGAGGAACACGGAGTGAAAAATTGTAAAATTTATATAACTCTTACTTGTAGTTGTTCAAGAGGTAGATCAACCAAAACCCCTCACATAACACACATACATGTACAATAATTCCCATGGTGCCTACATCCGATAAAAACTATTGCTTTAGGGTCTGTTTGGTTCAACGGAAGGAAGGGAAGAGGAGGGATTTTAATGGAGGGTGTCAACATCCGTTTCCATTTCGATATACACAGAGTAATAAAGACCAAGCTCCACAGGCGTACAGAAGAGTACATATATACTTATAAAAGTATTTATTTACAGTCCAAAGTCAATCATACAGAATGCAACAATATATACCACTATTACAAAATATCCAAAAGTATTTTAGATATAAACTATCTATAACTACGAACTTTGTATTTGCCTCGAGACACATGTCAGTCACTTTCCTTGGTCTACATCCTTGCCTTTTGCTCCACTGGCACCCGCTGAAATGTTTTATTTAGAAAAAGGGGTGAGATTCTGAAGAATCCCAATAGAAACATGCTATTGTTCATAGAAAATGCAAAAAGTAAATATGATATGCGCCATGTATGCACCAATTAATGAACAATATAAACATATCATCTACATGTATACATGAATAGGGCCCAGCCCCACTATTTTGCACTGGTTGGGTTCTTACCAACTCCAGTGTAAGTGCCTCTAGTACTATTGGCCCATTTCTAGGCAAAGCATGTTGATTAATAAAGTATATTTACAACAATGGCATCCACACAATCATATAACTATGGCATGATGTATGAAGGATAATGTCCCTACCTTAAAGTTCTATCGACCCCTTTTTGTGTGCCTCATGAAACGTGTCGACTTTCAACTCTCCCGATTCGGTCCTAAAATATTAAATGTACAAGAAATAGGTCATCACCTATCCAAGTATCATTTTAGACACTTCCATAGTGTTTCTTGTGGTTATATTAGCCTATGGTGTAAATTTACAAAAATGCCCCCAGGACCCCGGCCTAGCCTTGTATTACCCGGTCCGACTATACTTTTCTCGAAATTTTGACATGGGCTATTCTAACATATTTTCATCTAAGGAATCCATTTCCGGACTCAGAATTACCAAATTCATTGTCAAATTATGAAAATACCCTTGACAGCCCCACTTTAAGGGTTTCAGGGGCGTTTTCGTAATTATGCTTTTTCAGCCTTTTCCGAAAAAATGCCCAACTATAACCCCACCTAATTTTCCCTCCTAAATCCAATGGAACCATGAAATCATTGAAAATATAAACCTAAGGCCCTCAAACATCCCTGGCCAAAATTATGGTGTTCTTCGAGAAAAATTGGGGTTTTGGCGATTTCGACTCCATAAACGCATTCCTTTCTACTCCTAACCACTTTATTAACCATCTAATTGAGTTATAATAACCATTTGAACTAAAATTGGGCAGCATAACCCTTAGGCACACACTTTTCCAAAATTTAAAACCAAAGGCAATCCGGCGAAATTTCATCAATTAAATTGCCCACAGCAGCCAGAATAGTTAATATACGAAGGTTTGGAAGTTACCTCAAGCTCTCACAAGCTTTTCCCAATATGGCTAAAACCCTAACCTTTAGAGAAAATATTTTTGAGCCTCCAAACGTTAAAGAACAAAGAAAAGTAGCATAGGATTGTAGTTATACACGTTAGGAGCTAAATCGTCGAAGAAATTGGCTTACCTTGCGAGATTTCTTCTCCTTTCTCTCTCTAGGATTTTCACACATTCTCTCTCTATTTCAGGTCTATTCTATGCGTGAAATGCTGAAGGACGAGGATGAGGATGATATATTCTAATATCATATATTATTTTAATGATTTATGGAATTTTCCAAAAATTCCAAAACTAATTTTTGTTACATAACTTCCTACATTCATGTAATCATGACATCATGTCCAACCAATATTTCCTTATTTATGCCACATGTAAGAGACACCTAGAGATCCCTCCCTGTGGTCTCAATTGGCTTTACAACTTGTTTCATTTATGTATACACGTAAAGTTCCAATTTTGGTCAAATTTGCATTTTTACTTAAATTTTTCATAAATTCATATTTAATTGACCAAAATATTCTAAATATATTTTTCACCTTTATTTTCCTTAATTAATTGAAATTAACTTCAATTAATTGGAAAATAATTAATTTTGTGATAATTTTGTAAAATTACGATTTTGCCATTATCTTTCTAATCCAATTTCTTCTCTTATTTTTCTTCGGCCAATTTCCATCTATTTTTGGACCAAATATTTTCTCTAATATTTCTTCATTATTGTACCTTAATATTGGGCTTTTTAAATCACCCAAATTAATTCCATATTTATTTTTGCCCAATTTCTCATGAAATTGAACATTTATAAAATCCATAAATTCCAAATTTATGAATATTCACCATTTTATTGAATTTTCAAAATATTTATAATATTTTTGGTGAATATAAATTTTGGGGTGTTACAGAGAGGAGAGAAAAGGAGGGGAGGGGAGGGAAGGGATTTTAATATTATCTCATTTGGATTGATGGGAGAGGAGGGGAGAGGAGGAATTTTAATGTTACCTTGTTTGGTTGATAAGGGGAGGGGAGGTAAAATATTTCATATGGACAACTTTATCTTTATTTTATTTAAGTCATTTTTTGAATTTTATAGAATGTTTAATAATTATATAAAATTATAATTTTATAATTATTAAATTGAATAATTATAACTTTCATGGACATAATAGTCACACCATGCCAAAATACTAAAGTGAGGATGGGGATGAAGAAGAAAGTCAGAAGGATATCATAGGAATATTAAAAACTTTCATGGGTATAATAGTCATACCATGCCAAAATATTACCCTTTCCCTCTAAATCCTCCCATTTCGGGAGGGGAGGGGTAATTTCAAAAAATGTTCCCTCCACTTCTTAAATTTTTATGTTGCCAAATAAGGGAAGAAAAGCAAAATCCCTCCCCTCCATGCCCATCAAACCAAACAGACCCTTGAGCTCTCATGTACGGAAAATTAAAGGCATATATATAATACGGGTACAGATGTCACCTTAATTCTTAATTATCCACTGCAAGCTGACTTATATGAATTCTTTTGAATGTTTTGCTGCAACTTTTGTTTATGGGGAGACAATGGCCATTAGGAGAACTGAACTTTGGCAACAAATTGAAAATTGGTCAAGAGGTGGAAGTAGGCTAGATGGTAATTAGAGATTTTAATACTTTCATGGATCCTTCAGATAAATTAGGTGGTTCTCACTCTTCCCCTCAAGCAATGAAACAGTTCTCTGACTGTATCGTTGAAGCAAATCTATTTGAAATTCCTATTGTTGTGAAAGATTTACTTGGGAAAAACAAGGTGCAAAGGAGAGGCTTGACTGGGCATTTTGTAACATATCCTGGGAGCTAAATCATCTCCATTGCAAAAATTTCCACAAATTAAAGTATAAATCGGATCACTGTCTACTTGTTATTTTAAATGGAAGTTCAGTAAAGGTGACACATACAAAGAAACAATTTAAATATTACACAGCTTGGGCTTTGGAAGACAATTTTAAGGAAGTGGTAACAAATTCATGGGCAAATGAGAACTAGTGTGAAGGGGTGAATAAATTTACTGTGGAAGCAACCAAATGGAACCATAGCACCATTGATAGTATACCCAGTAAAAAGCGCAATATTCTCAAGAGAATTGAGAGTATTGATCGAACAAGAGAAAATAATATCTTAAATGGTCTATTTAGATTAGAGAGAAAACAGTGGCAAGAGTACAACAAGTTGGATGCACAAGAAGAGTTAATATGGTTCCAAAAATCCTGTTGCAAGTGGCTTAAATGGGGGAATAGAAATACAAGGTTTTTTCATGCTTCAACCACAATGAAGAGGAAAAGACATCGTATTGAAGGCCTCAAAGATGATGATGGGAACTGGATTTCCAACCAAGAGGATTTGAAGAAGATGCCAGAAAGGTTCTTTCAAGCTTTGTATACAAGAGATAACTAGGTAAAAGACCCATTAGAATGGATTGCCACCTTTCCTCATATTCAACCTCCTGATGATGAAATGCTTCATAAAGAAGTAACTGATATTGAGATAAAAAATGCTGCTTTCATGATTGGCGCCTTCAAAGCTCCAGGACCGGATGGTTTACAAGTACACTTTTTTCAAACTCAATGGAATCTTATAGGAGGTAAAGTTTTCACCTTTATACGGGAAGCTTGGCAGAATTCAAGGTGGGTAAGGGATATCAATTACACTCATATTGTTCTTATCCCGAAAATCGATAACCCCTTAACTATGAAAGACTTCCGTCCCATCTCGTTATGTGATGTTAGTTTCAAAATCATAGTTAATAGGCTAAGAGGTATCATGGGGTACTTGATTCAGCAGCAACAATGTAGTTTTATTGTTGGGAGACAGAGCAGCAATAGCATTATCATTGCCTAGGAAGCAATTGATACCATAATAACTAAAAAAGGTAGGAAAGGTTTTGTAGCTCTTAAAGTAGACATGGAGAAAACCTATGATCGATTAGATTGGTCTTTTTTGAATCACACGTTGTTAAGTATGGGCATGAGAAGAGAAATGGTTGATCTCATCATGGAAGGTACTTCCTATACAACTATGAAGATTCTTTGGAATGGTGAAGAATTTAAAGCTCTCTCCCCAACCAGAGTAATTCGTCAAGGGGACCCTCTCAGCCCATATCTTTTTATGCTTTGCATGGAAAGACTTAGCCATCTAATTAATAGAGAGGTAGAAAATGGGAGATGGTGTTGGAAATTGTTCCCTAAGGGCCAATCATTGTACTTTGAACATTATTATTTTAATGAAATTTCTCCATTTTGTTATCATATTATTTGCATGTTAACTATGATAATTGTATCCTTGGATAATTCATGAAGATTGTTCTAAAATGTCCCTGGTCGGTCATCTATGTGGGAGCAGAGATGAAACAAGACCAGTACAAGGTGCTGGACCAACCCACTATGAGAAGGCTACATGGATTAAGTCATAAGTTTTTCTCATGTATAACCACGTCACAATGCCCTTAGACCTGAGGTCATCATGGATTCCTACATGAGAGTTGCTAAGCTTTGAACTAGTCAAAAGCACTTTTGACCAGGTGATGATAAAGGCTACGATCGGGCTTAGTGGTTTTTCATGCAGAGGAATATGAATGATCAAGATGAAATTTGTCCCTCACATTAGTAGAGAGGTATTACTGGGCCCCTCAATGAGTGAGTCTGAGAAATGTATGGCCATACTACGATGGAAAGGAGTTTTCATTTCTATTATCAGGCTACTCAGGAATCGAGAAAGTAATGGTCAGGAACAAGAGAATGACATTATCCATGCCTCATTCTTGACCGATATATCGTGTGACAAAAGGGACGTGACATGGTTGTATGACAGGTTGAATCGTGATAACGATCCTCATATGAATTGGGTAGTCGTAATATTTTGCTAGAGGCCGCTTGCAACTTTTGAGTTAGTACAGTTATTGGCCCATACTGCCAACTTCATATGGGCTTACAGGGTCGCACACAAGAATGGCCCAACACGAAATAATATTTAATTTAGGGTGGACGAATTTTATATTTATATATATATATATATAATATAAAATTCGTTAATAATATTATATAGATATATATTTTCGAAATACATATCATATATTATGTGTGTGTGTGTGTGTGTGTTATATGATATTATTATATTATGTTAGTTTTAAATTTAATTTATTAAGATATATTAAATTTAATAACTAACATGATAGAGATATAGTATCTTAAATTTAATTTATGAAGATAAATTAAATCTAATGGCTCTTTATTTGGATTAAATAAATAGGTTAAATTAAAACTGTTGGACAGATTTAATTAACTGAATTTATTTAATTAGCTCATCAAGATAATTAATTGTTGATTAATTTTAAAATTAATGATGATTAATTTTGAAATTTGAATATAGCCATCATAGGTTATAAACTTGATAGAGCAGATAGACTCATACGCGTGTGAGAATTGAGAGCCGCAAGGAAAACCCTATGAGACATTTGGAGGCGCTAGCACACAGTCTCTGTTGGAGAACATTCGTATGGATACCGGTAGAGGGAGTGGACCTAACGTGTTGGCTCCTAGAGATCCTGAAAACCCTAAGTTTAAAAAGATACGAGTTCTTTCTAACCCGATTTAAACGTCGTTGATAGATCCTCGATTAGGATCAGTAAAATTTTAAAATCTTCTGCTGTGCCTGCCGATTCTAACAGATGGAAGGGCCTAAAGTTTAATAAAGATAGCCCTATTATCTCTCACTTGTTCTTTGCATATGGTCTTATTCTATTTGGGAAAGCATTGACTGAACAGATCAATTTGATAAGGGATGCAATGAAGGGATTTTGAGCAATGTTGGGACACAAAGTGAGCCTTAACAAATCAAAAGCTTTCTTCTCCAAAAATGCGAATTTTAATAGAGCTAGAGAAATGAATGAGAGGCTTGAAATTAGAATAATAGGAGATCTAGGTAAGTATTTAGGTGTCCCTATTTTGCATAAAAGAGTGAGTAAAGTCACTTACTTACCTATCATCCAGAAAGCACAGAAACAACTGGCAAGCTGGAAAAGTCGTTATCTTACTATGGCAGGAAGAACAGTATTGATTAAATATGTGCTCTTAGCTTTACCAAGCTATCTGATGCAAACTATGTTGTTACCCAAGTTTGTTCTTCAGGAGCTTGAAAAAGTCATTCATAACTTCCTCTAGCACCAAGGGCAAGATGGTAGGAAGCTTTACCTCACCTCCTAGGATTGATTAATTAGAATATTGCATTTATAATGAAGCTTTGCCAGGGTCTTCTAACAAAACCTGATGTTCTTTGGGTACATTGTCATAAGAGTAAATATAAGTGTGGAGACGGAATATATCCAATGGTCTGAAGGAAACAACAATCATCTGGGGTTTGGTGTAGTATCACTACAGTTTAGAATAAGTTTTACCAAGCCATTGGCAAGACACTTAAAAATGGGGATACCACTAATTTCTGGTGGGATCTTTAGACACCCCTAAATGAACCTCTTATGTTTTTCATTGAGCATAATTTACACATTCTCAATCCAAGTGAAAAAGTTAAGGCCTTTGTTATGGAGAATGGCATGTGGAACATACAGGAATAGAGTAAATTCTTACCTCCTAGGATAATTAATATCCTCAGCAAAATCAAGCCTCCAATTTAAAGATAAGAGGATAAATTTTGCTAGATAACTGCATCAGATGGTAATTTTAGTGTCCGTGCGGCTTATAAATTTGTTTCTACAAAACAGGAGCAGTATGGGGTGGGATTGTGGAAGAGAGTGTGGAGGTTATCAGTCCCTAAGAAAGTTAAATTCTTCTTGTGGCAAGTATTTCATGAGAGGCTTCCCACAAAATCACTTAGAGCTAAGTATGGATTAATAGACAATAATGAGTGCCCATTTGAGTGTCAGAAAGAGGAAAACACTTCACACATACTTCAAGATTGTGAGATTGCTAGAAACGTGTGGATTGAAGTTATTAAGCCCAACCTTCTTTTTTAGTTTCTTTTGTTCTAATTTGCAAGTATGGCTTAGAAGGTGCATGACTCATAATTTGAGCAATGCATGCTTCAGCAGATGGACGTGGGTTCGTGTTTTTAGTACTTTTTGTTGGCTCCTTTGTAAAAACCGATGTAAAGGAGTTATGGAAGGGGTTTGAATCAGGTAAAAGAAATCAATCATGGGGGCATTTCCCAGTTGATGGAAGCTGCCACTGGTGACAATCTCATACAACAAGTTTTCAAGCTCTACAGAGAAGACGAGCATGTTTGGAAACCCCTACCAGAAGATTTTGCTCGGTTAGATACAGATGGATCAATCAACAATCAGAAAGAACCAACATGTGGTGGAGTAGCCAGAGACTCCAATGGAGATTGGATTTTTGGTTTTCAACATACCGACAATAGCAGAACTATTGGCTTTACTCACAGGTCTCCAAGCTTGTAAGCAAAAATACCTCCGGAAAGTCCTTGTCTATATAGGCTCAATAGAAGCTTTTCATCTAGTCCTAAAAGATGGTGGTTATCATCATCCACTAAGGGAAGAAATTAATGAGATTAGAGAGTTTCTTTTCTCAGATTGGGACATAGAGCTTTGCTATGCACCTCGTGAGACAATTGGATGTGCAGACTACCTTGCCAAAGATGCACATGATCTCAAGGAAGACATGCGACTTTTGCAAAGACCTCATCCAGGATCCCTCCCTATCATGCGAGAGGACCTGGGCATCCTACCTTTAGATTAAGCCAACACTGATGTGAATGATAAACTTCAAGTTTCTTAACTTGCCTTTTGTAATTAAAAAAAATATTGAGATTTGTTTTTTGAAAAAAAATCATTCTTTCATAATGTAAGACATTGGAGAGGGTCTAATTGCTCATTTCAGGCCAAATTATATAAGACATTTTTTATTAACTAATTCACATGTACGAATAAAAGCAATTAAGCATTAAATTTGTTATAAAATTTAAATTATTTTCAATAATACCCTTATTAACTATACTAAACTCCAACATAATTTTAACTTCTTAGATATAAGCATATATGGACAATTTATTTAATGTTCAATGCAACTATAAAGCTTCTTACAAAGAGGACAAAAAAACATGTTTTCTAGAAGACATCTTATAAAATAAACCCAAAGGAGTATTATTTTATACTCCTTTGGTTCCTATATAAGATGTTTTTTTTTTTAACGGGCTTGCCTTTTTTTATGAGATTCTTTTTAAGTTTGTCTCAATTATAAATGTATTTTTGCCCATTTTATCAACCAAATATTAATATTTTATTTTCTCTTATTAACTTTTATTCCCTCATATCATTTATTTACAATTCGTTCTTTTTCATTGTTTTCTCATTATAACTCTCTCTCTCTCTCACTCTCTCTCTCTCTCACATTTATAAATAGGGAAATTTTTTAAAAGTAAATTATATTTTCTACATATTTATTACATCAAACTAATTTTAATTTTTTTTTTTAGAATCACGCGATTCAGTTGAAAGGATCTTATATACAAGGACAAATGAAGTAATTTCACCCTTATTTATTGCCAATATACACTGGGGATCAATAAAAGGTAGGAGAGATGAGAAAAATTTAAATGAGTAAAATTTAATGGGTTATGGGCAATTGGATATACCATGAATGCAGGCTATAACTACGAAAATACAATACCACTCTGGTTTTATTTATAAGTCTTTTTTAACCAAAAAGTTTGACTCTATTTATAAGTTTTGTTTCAGAATAGTAAATGTGTTTTATACTTTTTTTACCCATATTAATTGTAATAAACAAAAAGAATTTATTTATATTGACTTTTGAAACCAATCATAGATAAGGGCGAAATTGAAAATTTAGCCTATAGTTAATGAGTTAACTAACTCGCCTTGACATATGAGGATTAATTAAAAATGACTTATAAATGGGACCGGAGGTACAATTATATTATAGCATCGAAACTTGAATAGAAACAGATGAGAGATCATGAATGGCTTCCTCCACCCGACAATCTTGCTCCTTTTGGTCCCTTCATCTACCAGTTCCCCTCAACTTCCAGCATGAGACGACTGAATAACCACAGCTCGTGAGCGAAAATTTTCGCAACAACCTTAATTGGAAAAAACAAAAAGATTTTTTATCTAGCACAGGGGTGCAACATTTGAGGGACACGGAGTGAAAAATTGTAAAACTTAACTTACCTGAATCCTGTAATTATTTTTTTTTTTCCGGGACTCTTGTAATTCAGGCTGGATGAACCAAAACGCCTCCAATGACCCACATGTACTACAGTAATTCCCGTGGTGCCTACGTCCGGTTAAAAAAATATTGGGAAAATTTTAGTTTGTCCCTGTAAAAGAGGCTTTATTTCAGTCGATTTAAAAAAATTTGAAATTTCACTGTACCTCCTTAAATTAAAATGAAACTAAGCTTGTGGGTGAAAAGATAATAGTATCCATGTGTTATTTGTCTTGTAAATCATTTTATTTGTTTTGTGAATGCCCTCTATTTATCTTGTAAATTCCTTTATTTATCTTAGAATAGTCAAAATGTTTTTAATTCACTTGATTCTTTGAATTCCTTTATTTATAATGTAACTGCATTTATTTGTTATATATTTATCTTGTGAATTCCCTTATTAATGGTTAAAATGTTCTTATTAACCCCTAATTTCTTTTGAATTTTCACTACTGAAAAAAAACCCTTTTTAGACCGCCACATTTAGACCGGTTTTGACGGATAAGGTCCTAAAAATTTGCGCGGTGGCAATTTTGTAATTATATTGAACTTCTTAGATCGGTTCCTAAAAAAACCGGTCTTCAAAAATTTATTTAGATTGGTTATAAATAAAATCGGTCTTAAAGTCTTAAAATTTTTATAAATTTAAAATGTTTTAACATTTAAAACCGGTTGACATATAAACTGGTCTTAAATGTTAAATATTTAAGACCGGTTTTAATAAAAATATTTAACATTTAAGACCGGTTTATATGTAAACCGGTATTAAATGTTAACACATTTTAAATTCAAAATGCGATAACGTTTTAAGACCGGTTTTTACCAAAATTGGTCTTAAATGTGTTAAATTTAAGACCGGTTTTTGTACAAACCGGTCTTAAATATGAAATTTCCCTATTTTAAGACTGGTTTTTAATAAAAATCGGTCTTAAAGGTAAGATTTTTCACCCTTATATTTCCTCCCGGGCCCAGATCGCCCGTTCTGTGAACCCTTTCTTCTCTCTTTGCCATTTCTCTTTGACCTCTGTCCGTGCTTGTTCTGAACTCGTCCATGGCGTCCCGTCCCTCATTTGCTCAACTCTCCTCCGTCATTACCGCTGTCATTGCTGTGTTCGTCGTCGCTGTTCTTTGATTATCGTCAATCTTCTCCGCCGCCACCTCTAATCTCCGCAGTGACCATTCTCCTCTGACTTGACTTCCCTTTGTCAGTGCCATGAATTTGAGGACTTCATTTTAACCTCAGTCGACGCCACCGTAACTTTGGGTTGAAGCTCACTCCTTGGTCTTCATTCAAGTTAGTGTTCGATCTGTTATTTAGTTGTATGTTGTTTATAATTAATAATGTTCAATGAACAAATGGTTCTTGTTGTTGCTTTGAGCACTTAAACGTAATCTGGAAAAAATTATATCTGCACATTTTTGTTAGATATATGCTATGACTTTTAATTATATCCCTGTGATATTTGTCTTGAATTAATACCACTCTATGTTCTGTTTTAGTTTAGTGCGGTTGTTTGATTATTGTCAGTGTTATTGGTTTGTTAAAACAATACTAGTTTCAAATGGTGTCTATTAATTTCCTTGAAATATCTAAAACTCTATTGTTATTGTTTTTTTTGTCTATCCTTTTGTTGTTGGATATAGGGTGCTAGAAGTGTTGAAATATATATGGATCATAGTTGGATAAACGCTAAACGAACGAGTGTTGAATATGATAATGGGGTAAGGGGTTTTTTAGACTTCGCTAGTAGAAATGCCGATGATGGTAGTGGAAAGTTTTATTACCCTTGTGTAGTATGTTTGAATGAGAAGCGATTAAGTATTGTAGATATATATACACATTTAATTTTTGAAGGATTCTGTAAGAGTTATACAGTGTAGGTATGACATGGTGAAGAATTAGAAATGCCAAGTTCATCTCAACAGAGGAGAGTGAACTTTGATGATAATGACACGGATACGGATGATCGAATAGAGGATATTATTCGTGATGTAGGAGAAGAGACTTTTGAGCAATCACATGCATATGGTAAATATGTGTAGTGATGCTAAGACGCCGTTGTACCCGGGGTGTAAAAAGTACCATGAACTACATTGAAGGTTAGTTAGCTAAAATAATTATCATGAACTATATTTGAATTATGTATATTGTTATTGGTGTATATATATAACTACTTTTTTGTTGTCGTCATAGGAAAATGAAGGATATGAGGTGTACGTCTTAGTGTAGATTCTCTAAAGCCAGGTCAGCTAATGATCATCAGCCTGAGAAGAGTGTGTATAAAGTATTTGGCCCTAATGAATAACAGAATTGTCATTAATGTAATTTAATCTTTGATATATGTATGTAAGTGAAAAGATAAGGAACTTGGTTAAAACAGCATTATCATGGTTGTATGATTTCCTTGCATTATGATTCTGTCTATGATTGTGAGTTTATTATTCATGGTTGTTTTCCTTGCTTCTGTTTCGGCCAGCACTGTTTAAGCACAAGGGAGTTGAGTTTTAATATGTTCCAATGAGTTTTAAATCTCTCACATGTCATTAAAATGTTAGTTATATAATATGTAAGAGAAGATTTATTTGAATGTCGTTGAACTGACTGCTACTTGCTAAGTGCAATGTTTTAACAGGGGAAATGGCTTGCTGGGTATATCTTTTAAACAAAATTTTTTAAGAAAAAAATTCAACTTTTAAGATCGGTTCTCTCCAACACCGGTCTGAAAAGTACATTTAAGACCGGTTGTGGAGACAACCGGTCTAAAAATTTAACTTTTTAGACCGGTGTTTCATAAAGCCGGTCTAAAAAGTCTAATTTACCCAAAAATATTGCCTTTAAGCTCTCGTGTACGGAAAAATTAAGGCATGTACGGCCGGTACACCGTACAGATGTAGTGTTAGTTCGTAATTAAAACAAAAATATCTAATATCGACTTCCTCTTGTATAAAATATTGAGATTTACTAATTGCTCATTTCACTCAAAATTATAAGGCGCTTTTAATTCAATAACTCACGGGTATAAATAAAAACAATTAAAAACATTAAATTTATTATAAAATTTAAGTTATTTCTATGAGTAAGTTATTTTTAATAATATCCTTATAAACTACATTAGACTTTAACATCGTTTTAATTTTAGCTTTCTCATATTATCCTGATTAAATATGAATATAAACGGAAAAAATATCTAATGTTCATTGCAACTATCAAAACCTCTTATAAAAAAGGAGAAATTCCTATTTGAATTGGGATGACCACGTTATATGGGTACTCCCTAATAAAATCACACTACATCAAGGGAGAGAGGGGGTATATCGGATAAACATTTTCAAATGACATAAATGAGAAAAGAGAAGAGAAATTAAACGTCTAGGATTTAATGATATTGGTGTCGTATAATTTTATTAGGTAATGCACATATGACGTGGTACCCTTAATTCATAAAAGAATTTCTCTGTAAGAAGGACTAAACATGCTTTCGAGAAGAAGTATTATTTTATAATTTCACCCTAATAAACATTGGATATTGATGACTTCCCATTTTTTTTATGAGATTTGAGATATGTTTTGATTTATTTGGGAAGTCATCGATACTAAATTAAAGAAATTATCTTGAGATTTTAGGAGATATCAATTTGGATGCAGTTGAGATTTCAACTTAGAAAATAAGTTTGTCATTCTAAAAAAGAATAATGAAGAATAATAATGGGAAGTTTTCTTTAAAAAAAAAACTTTTATTGGTAAGATTTTTTATTATTAATATATTATTATTCCTTTTCTTTGGTCAGCGTCAAAGGGCAGCCAAATAGGATTCCATAGCACGTGTATATGCCGACATATATGCATGAAATTGTTTATTAATTAACCACTTTCTTTACTCTTGAATATTTAGGGCCAATGGTGATATTGATATCACCATCAACATAGTTTAATGTGGGACCTGCCACAGGGACGATGTTCATTTTCTCAGGAACGAAATGCAACTGAGAGGCCATAATGTCTTCTATCCTACAGTTGCCTGGCACGAGATTGTGGGAAAGTGATCAAGGCGGGTCACAATGCAGAGTAATTCAAACTTGGCGATATAAAATTGCAATCAATAGCCACAATCGTGACGAATAGGACGCAGCTGCACATTGGAAAGTGGGTCACTGCTCTCCATTATCTTTCACGGCCTAGAGAGGGGGAGACTGGAGAGTGGCAGCTCGTTGGGCAAAATTATTATAGTTTTCTTCTTTTCTTTTGCCGAGCGAGAATCAGATTCCCGACAGACGTGAACTTGTTTAAGACTTAACAATTATTCTCACTAATTTGTTTTGTTTAATATTATTTTAATTTATTTAATTTTATTTTTATTATTTATTACTTATTGATTAACCACCATTGAGCATGTTTTGAGGATTTAGGATTGAACTTGACAAAAGGAATCTCAAATTGACTTTGGGATTACATAATGTGGAATTATATTTTAATCTAATTTGTGTCTAGGATATACATAATCAAATTAGAGTGAGCCCGATCTAAACTACATTTTATTTAATTGTGAGACATTACATAATTAATTGAGGTTGGTATATAAATGGACCGACAGATATTTATAGACATTAATACTCTAGATTAGCTGATTAAGTTAAGTTAAAATTAATTTAGTGGGGATAAAATCTAAGAAACAAACAAGGGATTAGCGACTTTAGGTTGTCCTTATTGACATTGAAATTTATTCTTTGTCAAAAAAATTTTATTATTAGTAGTTTCTTTTTCTTATTTAATTTTTCTTCACTCATCTTGAAAACAATTTTGATTTGTTCAGCTTAAATGAAATAACGAAATTTAACACATAATAACTAGTTGGATTGAATCTCTATAGGATGACCATGATTTGCCACTTACTATTTTTATGACCCGTATATTTATGGTGCTTAATTAAATTTTGGTAGCATCAGATATTAATACAAATGATAGGGTAATCAACGGGGTCGTGTCTTGTGGAGATGACCGTTCCCTCACATATGATGAACTAAGATTTAAATCTTTATCAAGAGAAGTGTTCATATTTAGTATCTCAAATAAAAAGAAGTGCCTCTTATAGAAAGAGGATACTTATCCTTATAAGAAACATATGTGAGAGATACAATTATAGCATCGAAATTAAACTTGAATAGAAACAGATGAGAGATCATGAATGGCTTCCTCCACCCGACAGTCTTGCTCCTTTTGGTCCCTTCATCTACCAGTTCCCCTCAACTTCCAGCATGAGACGACTGAATACCCACAGCTCGTGAGCGAAAATTTTCGCAACAACCTTAATTGGAAAAAAAAAAAATTTATCTAGCGCAGGGGTGAAAAATTTGAGGGGCACGGAGTGAAATATTGTAAAACTTACCTGACTCTTGTAATTTTTTTTTTTTTTTTCCGGGACTCTTGCAATTCGGCCTGGTTGAACCAAAACGCCTTACATGACCCACATGCACGGTAATTCCCGTGGTGCCTACGTCCGGTCAAAAAGATATTGGGAAATTTTCAGTTAGCCATGTGAAAGAGACTTTATTTCAGTCGACTCAAAAAAAATATTTCACTGTACCCTTTAAGTTAAAATGAAACTAAGTTTGTGGGAAAAGACAATGATACCCCTGCATTATTGTTTTGTGAATCGCCTTATTTATTTTGTGAATGCCCTCTACATGTTTTGTGAATTCCTTTATTTATCTTAGAATAGTCAAAATGTTTTTAATTCATTTGATTCTTTCGAATTCCTTTATTTATAATGTAAATGCATTTATTTATCATATAAATGGTCTTATTTATTTTGTGAATTCCCTTATTAATGGTTAAAATGTTCTTATTAACACCATGATTTCTTTTAAATTTCTTTATTTATCTTATAAATGCACTTATTTTCTTATAAATGATATTCTAAAAAAACATAAAGGATGAGCATAATTGTCTCTTTTTATACAAAACTTAATTCATTTTGATTTAAGGGGGTCCAGTGAAATTTCAATATTTTTTGGGAAAGACAGGAATAAAATCTCTTCCACGGAGTATCACTGAAATTTTCTCAAAAATATTGAATTAAACTCTCGTGTACGGAAAAATAAGGCATGTGCGGCCCGTACACCGTACAGATGTATTGTTAGTTCGTAATTAAAACAAAAATATCTAATACCTACTTCCTCTTGTATAAAATATTGAGATTTGTCTTGATAAATTATTCTTTCATAATATAAGACATTGGGGAGTTACTAATTGCTCATTTCAGTCAAAATTATAAGGCGCTTTTAATTAACTAATTCACGGGTATGAGTAAAAACCATTAAAAACATTACATTTATTATAAAATTTAAGTTATTTCTATGAGTAAGTTATTTTTAATAATATCCTTATAAACTACACTAGACTTTAACAATGTTTTAATTTTAGCTTTCTCATGTTACCTTTATTAAATATGAATATAAACGGAAAAAATATCTAATGTTCATTGCACCTATCAAAACTTCTTATAAAAAAGGAGAAATTCCTATTTGAATCGGGATCACCACGTTATATGGGTACTCCCTAATAAAATCACACTACATCAAGGTGTAACGACCCCTCTTAATTACCATATAATTAATTTCCAAACCAAGTAAAACATTAAATATCACATAATACAACATATTATGGGGTTCTGCCCACAGTACAAACCTCAGTATGCAGCGTAATATTCAACATATGCAACGTAAAACCAAAAAGGTCCTTAAGTTTGGCAATATACATTATGCTCATGTAGCTAAACGAAACATACGATTGATTAAATCAAGTCTCGTTTGTCTTCTCCTTGATAGTACCACCTGAATTCTCTCCTGAAAAATTTAAAATATTGATAGGGTGAGTCATACGGACTCCGTAACTACAATTCCACTTTAACAAATATGCAGGGAATGATTATAATATAATTAAGCGGGCAAATATATTCATATAACATAAAGTTCAATCTTCCCAAAATATTATTATTTCAAGAAAACCATTCAATATGCATAAAACTCCCTCAACCATCCTTATAACCTCATTAACCGCTAACGAAACCCATGAGCTATACACATATAATAGGATTAGTCTCTTTGACAAGACTGCACCAAGCTCTCCAATAATGAGGTGTAACCTGGCCAAAGGCTACAGAACTCATATCAGATCATGGATTTCCTTTCCGTCGAAAATGGAAAGGTATCACCTACCCTTGAGCTGACCCTTAACCCGGCCAGAGGAAAGGGTGATACTAAGGGTCCTGAATGCCAAAGCCATCCACTGTGCACACGGTGGTGGCTATACCACGTGGTATAAAAGAATCAAACCTCCTCAATCACAACACCACATCCAACATCTCAACATCACAATCTTCAATATCAATAATTTATTCATATATTTCATATTTAACGCTATGCATCATCAATCATGCAAATAAATCATTCATGCCCACTTAACTAAAAATTTCTAAAAACATGATTAATACTATCATTGTACATTTTCCATATATAAATTACTATAACATATTTATAGAAGTTAAAAATACCAACATACGCATATAATCATTTCAACAAACATACATGATAAATTGGAAAGTGGTTACCTCAAGCTCTTGACACCTAAACTTGAGAATTTAACTCCAACAAGCCAAAGCCAAATTCAAATTCACTCTACAATAAATATATATATTTACATGTTAATATAATTTATAATAATTATTAACTATTACAAAATAGAAAATAATAATCCCCATAATTGGCTCAATTTTCTTAAAAATAACAACAATTTATCTATTCCTCAAATTCCTTTTTAAATCAAAATTTCTTAATTCTATTTCACAATAAAATATTTAATAACCATAATTCTCTAACTATAATATCAAATCATAATTTATAATTTCACATAATTCAAAATCTGCAAAAATAAACCGATTAATATTTCAATAATACTTCTAATAACTCAAATAAATTGTTTACTCCAAATTTAATCGGCAAAAAAATGTTTCTAAAGCATAATTTATTATTTATTTAAGAAGAAATTAATTATAAAATCATAAAACAATCAAATGGTAAATCTAAACCGATTAAAATCAGCTATTATTTATTCTCTACATATCTATAACCATCTTTTGTAAAAACTCAAAATTCTCCCAAAATCCTAACCCCAAAATTCTCGTTAATCAATATAATATTACTACCAATAGGAAGATCAGAACACATAGAACAACTTTTATGAAGGAAGTTTGTTAAGAAAACGTGATTTTAAGTACCAAAATTATCTGCTAAATTCAAAACCTTACCTGTTGAACTGCGTTCGCTCCGCTCGCCTGCTCGTGAAGCATGAAGGGAAAGGGTATTAATAATACCCTCCCTCACATTTTTTTCTTCCAGAGGGCCCCACATGTTTTTTTTTAGAAAAACAACCGACTGTTTTTTTTTATATTTTTTTTATAATATTACACAAGGGAGAGAGGGGGTATATCGGATAAACATTTTCAAATGACATAAATGAAAAAAGAGAAGAGAAATTAAACATCTAGGATTTAATGAGATTGGTGCGGTATGATTTTATTAGGTAGTGCACATATGAGGTGGTGCCCTTGATTCATAAAAGAATTTCTCTCTAAGAAGGACTGAACATGCTTTCTAGAAGAAGTATTATTTTATAATTTCACCCTAATAAACATTGGCTATTGATGACTTCCCATTTTTTTATAAGATTTGAGATATATTTTGATTTATTTGAGAAGTCATCAATACTAAACTAAAGAAATTATCTTGGGATTTTACGAGATATCAATTTTGGTGCATCATTATTGGGATTTCAACATAGAAAATAAGTTTGTCATTTTTGAAAAGAATAATGAAGAATAATGGTGGGAAGTTTTCTTTAAAAAAAAAAAAAGGCTGTTATTGGTAAGATTCTTTATTATTAATATATTCATGTATTATCCACTTTTCTTTGGTCAGCGTCAAAGAGCAGCAAAATTGGATTGCATAACGCATGCATTTGCCTACATATATGAATGAAATTGTTTATTAATTAACCACTTTCTTTACTCTTGAATATGTAGGGCCAATGGTGATCTTGATATCACCATCAACATACTTTAGTGTGGGACCTGCCACAGGGATGATGTTCATTTTCTCAGGAATGAAATGCAACTGAGAGGCCATATTGTCTTCTATCCTACAGTTGCCTGGCACGAGATTGTGGGAAAGTGATCAACGTGGGTCACAATGTAGAGCAATTTTTTTTTTTTTGGTCAAATGACAATGTCGAGTAATTCAAACTTGGCGGTATAGTAGCATCAAGAGCTGCAAATTAAAAGTGGAATCCCATTGTCAAAAAAAAGCAACCATCCATGGAGCATTTTTTTTCCACTAATTAGTTTTGCTTAATATTATCTTAATTTATTTAATTTTATTTTTATTATTTATTGCCTATTAATTGACCACCATTGAGCATGTTTTGGGAATTTAGAATTGAACTTGACAAAAGGAATCTTAAATTGACCTTGGGATTAAATAATGTGCAATTAGATTTTAATCTAATTTGCATCTAGGATAGACATATACCTTGAAGCTCCGTATAATCAAATTAAAGTAAGCCCGATCTAAACTACATCTTATTAATTGTGTGAGACATTGCATAATTAATTGAGGTAGGTATATAAATGGACCAACAAGCATTTATAGACATTAATACTCAAGATTAGCTTATTAACTTAAGCTAAAATTAATTTAGTGGAGATAAAATCTAAAAAACAAACAAGGGATTAGTGACTTTAGGTTGTCCTTCTTGACATTGGAATTTATTCTTTGCAAAAAGTTTTTATTATTATTAGTTCCTTTTTCTTATTTAATTTTTCTTCACTCATATTGAAAACAATTTTGATTTGTTCAACTTAAATGAAACAAATGAAATTTAACACATAATAACTAATTGGATTGAATCTTTGTGAGACGATCTTGATTTGCCACTTACTATTTTTGTGACTTGTATACTTACAATGCTTAATTAAATTTTGGTAGCATCAGATATTAATACAAGTAAGAGAGTAATCAACAAGGTTGTGTCTGGTGGAAAGGGCTGGTCCCTCACATGTGACAAACCAATATTCAAATATTTAAAATCTTTATCGAGAATAGTATCCATATTTAGTTCCTCGTACAGAAAGAGGATACTTATTAGAAAAATACGTGAGAGATACAATTATAGCATCGAAACTTGAATATAAACAGATCAGAGATCATGCATGGCTTCCTTCACCGGATATTTTTGCTCCTTATGGTCCCTTCAGCTACCAGCCTCCTTCAGCTTCTAGTATAACAGAAAAATCGATCTGAAGTTAGACACAGACGCAGACGCAGAGGTAAACTTGAGCCTTCGTTACTCCTTTGGCTAATGGAATCGCAGAGTCAAATCGACAGTGAGTGTTCTGTCACATTGTGTTCTTGAAATTTTTTCCTTCCATTGAGAGTGTTTTGTTTGTTTCATTTCAAATGGTTTTCTTAGGGTATCGCTTTAATGATTGATGCACAACTTAGGAACGTCACTAATTATATCTCATTATGACATCTGAAACTCAACAAGAATATGCATCTAGAACAGAAGATTTTTAAGGAATCCAAATCTCTTTTCATTATGACGTTTATATTTTAACCTGTTCTAATTATGTGGGGTTAAAGGAGAAGATCAAGAGATTTGTCCTCAACCCGAACTGGAAGCGGAAAGATCAGAATCAGGGCTCGAAACGACAGGCTTTGAAACTGACAGTGATCCAGGTAACGATTTTCCTTGCCATAACTAGAATAAACAACGCAGCAAACTTATTAATACTCCCTCTTTCCCTAATTATAAGCTTTAAATTTGTAAATGAGCTTAAATATAAGTTTCACTTTAATTTAATCAAAGTATTTATTGCGTTCTTTTAAACTTTACCCATAGACTATATTTGTTGTATTTTTCACTCCCTCTTTATAGAGAAGGGCACAGTTGGAAAAAATATATATATATTTATTACTCTTAACTAATTTTAACTATTTTTTTGATAATTTCGAATCAGTTATTTAAAGCTTATATTTAGAGACAAAGACAACATAACGTAACAAGCCATTAGCAATGCTTTCCATTGCATAACACTATACTTAAGTCAAGATGCTTAAATTTATTAGGATAAGTTCTCTTTAACCTTTAAGTGTTCTGTTGCGTTGTGTTCTTGAAACTTTTTTCCCCTCATTATCTCATTATGATATCTGAAACTCAACAATAGAAGATTTTAAGGAATTCAAATCTCTTTCCATTATGATGTTTATTTTAACCTGTTTTAATTTTTGGGGTTTAAATAGAAAATGAAGACATTGAACTAGAAGAAACAGAAAATGAAGAAACTTGGCTGCTACCCGAACTGAAATGGGATAGATCAAGCCATACAGAGCCTGAAAGCCATACAGTGCTTGAAATGACAAGCAAAGCAAATGGTACAGGTAACAATTTCCTTGTTCTAACATAACAGGTCATTAACGATGCTTTCGATTGCTTAGACATTGAACTTACGTCAACTTGCTTAATTATATTTATTAGATTAAATTCTCCAATTATACTACCCAATATTTTGCTATGTTTAAATATGTACATACACTTTTAAATTTACCCACGAATACTTGTACATTTTTTAATAGACTCTTATAAAATAAAGGAAAAAAGACACTTAAATACCACTTGAACTTCAAAATCCTAAATTAGTTATATTGATAATAAGAGTAATGTGATTGATAAAAAAAAGTATAACAATTGACAACTTAGTTTTTAGGAAATAATTGATTTGAGATTTTAAAATTCAAGTGGTATTTAAGTATCTGTTTTCCTAAAATAAATTAAGATTTTTAAATTTTCATATGGGCACTGGTTATTTTACAATTATTAATTGTTAAAATTTTTTTTGACACTTGTAAATTCACCTATGAAATATAGACATTTGTTATTTTGCTATATGCCTGTGATAGAAAAAGATATTATAATTTAAGAATCTGTAAGTGCACGGGCCGTATTAAATAATAAAGTGATGAAACAAGTATCATTTCCACGAACACTTGGTACCAACAATGTGGTTGAGCAATGAAATTACACTTTTATTTAAGTTGAGCACATCAAAATTGGATTCAAATAAGATAAAAGAAATTAAAACAAACTAACTATCACAATTAACAAAAGAGTAACCCAGAGTCACTAATCCCTTGTTAACTTTATAAACTTTGTTTTCACTTAATTAGTTAGTTTCAGTGTCAATTTTGTTATTAATGTAGAGTATTAATAGATATAAGTATGTCCCGATATGATCACTCACATCCCTCTCTCATGTTAAACTTGTTGTACCTAACATAGTTAGTCAAGAAGCAATAATAACTCAATTTCACTATAATATGATTATATGGGTCCAATAACTATATTCCTATCCTATTGTCAAATTAAAATAAATTCTAATCCCAGATTACTTAATCTTATAGTCCAATTAAGATTCATATCCCAAGGGTAATCTAAATTTTTCAAATTGATACTTAATGATAATCAAACACTAAGTAGATAATAATTATACAATGTCAAGTAACCAAAATTAACATTAAAAAATAACTAATATGTGAAAACAAAATATAATCCACCTACAAGTTTATAGTTCTTATAGGTTATAAAGACAAAATTAGCTACACATGGATCTAATCAATCTCATCCCAACAACATTAAAAACTGATTCAGAATCCGTGAGAAAAAGAAAGATGAATAAGATACAATGACTCAATGTCGTTCTTGCTCTCGTCCTACTGCTGAAGACGTTCATTGGTCTTCTCAGCAAGTAGCCGCTTCCTCCTCCTTTTATCTTCTAATTATGGGCTTCTCTTTCTTGGATATTAAGTCTCACTATGTTTCCAAATTGGTGGCTCCAAACAGGCAAAAACACTGCATTCAAAATTTCAAGCTGTCAATAAGATTCGACCAAAAAAAAAAAAGCTGTCAATAAGAAGAGTAAATGAAATATTATATTATAACAACAACAACAATAGAAACTGAATCCCTTTTTTTTTCTTTTTTGGGAAACTTCCAATGATTGTTTATTCATTATTCTTTTCTTTTCTAAATTTTAAAAACTTCTATTTTAATTTAAAATCCCACAGATGATGACCCAATTAATATCTCATAAAATCTCAAGAAAATTCCTTTAATTTATCATTGATGACTTCTCAAATATATCAAAATATATCTCAAATCTATTAGAAATGGGAAATCCCACTCTCACACCTGCATTAAATCTTGTCCTAAAGATTGAAAATTGTAAAAGAACCAAATTCAAGAAAACAATGGAAACAAGATTTTAAAGGAAGCATTAAAAAAATTGGAATCATCAATTCAAACTTTTAAGAATTAAGTCTTTATAGAATCCTTTTCCACCTTTCAAAAAAATGCAAATAGCAAGGCAATTAATTTGGCTAAGAATCCGTTTCTTTCCTAAATTTAAAAAACTTCTATTTTAATTTAAAATCCCACATATGATAACCCAATTAATATCTCGTAAAATCTCAAGAAAATTCCTTTAATTTATCATTGATGACTTTCCAAATATATCAAAATATATCCCAAATCTATTAGAAATGGGAAATCACACCCCCACACTTGCATTAAATCTTGCCCTAAAGATTTAAAATTGTAAAAGAACCAAATTCAAGAAAACTATGGAAACAAGATTTTAAAGGAAGCATTAAAAAAATTGGAATCAATTCAAACTTTCAAGAATTAAGTTTTCATAGAATCATTTTCCTCCTTCCAAAAAATGCAAATAGCAAGGTAATTAATTTGGCTAAGTAAATCACATTAGAATATCCCTCATAAGTCAAGTGTTTACACTTATTGCTCAAGATATTCAAGGACTTGTGTTTCACTCAATTCCACCTATTGCAACCCATCTACCACAAACTTGTATATCATCTTAATCTCCACTATAATATCCTATTACATACACAAATCAAAAGGACGTTGATAATGGATGAATACTTTAGTTGGTGCAAGTAATTCAATGAAAGATATAAAGAATGAAAGAGTCATTATATCTTTATGCTATTTTTTTCTTTTTTGTTTTTTTAATCTTGAGCTTTTGTAGGTCCCCTTTTTATGCAACCCTACACATGTAGCACTAGTTACTCATAACCTTCTTTCAGTTAACCGGTTTGACGTGAGTGCCAATATCGTTGATAAAGTGTCCCCACTTACTAAGTCTAGTCCAAAGATGTTTGTGGAGTTGTTGCTATTGTTCTTATTCCTTCTCCCTTTTTTCAGTCCCTTCAATCTTTTTTTTGTTGTTTTCTTACTTAACACTTGCTAGCGTAGCGAATAAAAAAGAATGCCTAAATTATCTTTATATATGCAAAGGAAATTTTTTGCTTTGAAAGAGACTCAATACAAATTTTAGAGATGAATCACAATAAGTGTACTGCATCTTGGAAAAAAATATTTAGGTTCAAATTTCTCACAGATTCTTTTAGCATCCTAAAGTGAAGTGCCTAAGCTAAATGTTTACCTATTTACTAACATTCAAAGAATTTAGAATCAAATCCTAATCAAAATCATTCCTTTTCATGTTCAAATCAAACCAACTGTGACAATACTCATGAGAAAAATCCAAACTTCCAAACGGAAACAAATTTTATTTTGTTTTTTTTAAAAAAAAAATTTGAGGGCAAGTCATGTAAGATCAATGGTACCCTTACCCCTACACTTAAATGTCACATTGTCCTCAATGTGAACATGTAACAATAAGTAATGAAAGTGAAGAAACAACCATATCCAAGTGTAGAGATGACACAAATTTCAAGTATTATCATCTTCAACAAACAAATGAGATAAATTAAAGAAAAGTAGAATAGAACTCCTCTTTTATCCTTGTCTTGCACTCTCAGTTGCTCTTGATCTTTGTTTCCATTATAAAACACATCATCTGGGGTTCCAAAAATCTACAAAATTAGAACAAAACATCAAACCAAAATCTTGGGTCGCCTCCCTCGAAGCCCTAACACTACTATAGAAAACACTTTTTTTTTTATCAGTGACTATAGAAAACACTTTCAATGTCCGCTTTTAGGCCATTTCAACGTCCTTTTTTCAGTGGGACGTCTATATGAAGGACGTTGAAAGTTTGGAAAACAACGTCCGTTTATAAAGGAATGCTATAATACCTTTACGACGTCTGTTTTCCCAAAACGGATGCCATAAGTATGCCCTTTACGACATCTGTTTTTATAAAAATAGACACCGTAAGCCCCCTACTATGGTTTTTCCAAAATGGACTTCGTAAGTGGCAGAGTCCATTTTTGAAAAAACAGACTCCGTGAGGGTCTTATAACTTCTGTTTTTTCAAAAACGGACGTTGTAAGTTCATTTTTTTTAAAAACATTTTTGTATTGGATTTTTCACTACCCAGTAACTAATAAACCCTGTACAGAAACATCTAGCACTTCATCAACTACTACTACTATCTAAAATAATTAATATATATAAACAAATTGTCCAAAACTTGTCTAAAAAATATACTAGCAAAAATTGTTGTAGTGAAGGCATCAGTTTGACCACAACAAATTCTAAACCAGTCGAAGGGCAAGATGATTGTTTAATACTTGGACACTTCTAGAAAATTCACCTGTACTAGTTTAAGTCCATTATCCTCTTTCCTCATTAACCCCTTTTCTTTTTCTGCACTTTAGTTCTCACACTGAAACAAAAGAAACCATAATAAATTCATAAGTCATGGCTTTGATGTAAAAGGTGCTATCATTGAACTTAAACAAGATTAAAAATACATTCCTAGTAATATTCATGACCTACAGTTTCTATTATCACTGAAATATGCAATAATAATGATGAAAAATGTTGAAAATAAATGCTATATTGTATATGATTCTATTGAAATTCAAAGAAAAGAACTCGCCAAGATATAATCCTATTGTATTTGTGTCTTAGGTAATTGGTGATAATCACAAAGAAGAAATTTGATATGGAAGCATGAATAACTGATATTAAATAAGAAGGAACAAAAGATTTTTTTAATCTCACAAGCGCATTGGACACAGCTAATTTCTCTCTTGTACAGTGAGGAGAAAGTTTCATTTGATAAGAGTGGTGTGGTAAAGAGATAAAATATTGATGATCATTCTATAACATCCATAACTATAATAAGGATTTTAGTAGAAAGGACCTAGATAAGAATTAAATAGTTTCATACCTAAAGCGCAGAATCACTAACTCTCTGTTCTGCAAATTTCAATTGCTTCTTGGACAATGTTATGGGTGAAATAGATGTTGTCAGGATGTCGAAGCCCATACTTTAGGCGTCTGTTTCATAAAAACGGTCTCTAAAAGCAAGCCAAAGCCCATAATTTGGGTGCCTGTTTCAAAAAATTGGTCTCATTAAAAGCCCTCGCTTTTGGTGTCCATCTTTTGAAAGGGATGACAAAAGTGGTTATGGCGTCCGTTTTCTCATAAACGGATGACAAAAGTAACACAGAAAATTTCAAATATGCCACCGCCTATATTTTTAACTTCTTATTTTTAAAAACGGAGTTTTTTTGGGTAGTAAAATTTGTATATTGTAGTAGTGCAAGTTTATAGTATTTAGCCAGACTTCTCAAAACAAACAGCTAATCATATGTATCAATCACCTTGTCTTCATTCTTTTTCAAGCAACAAGATTTTAGACACAAAACTTGATCATTCAATTTAATTACTTGTACTTCCTCAATAATAGACAATCTCAGAATACGAGCATTCACTAAATTCCAATAAAGCACAACATGCACATCCTAGCAAATATATTTAATAGCTTCCAAAAATTTGAAATATCCAACAAAATCCGCTTGACTCACATCAGTAAAAGTGAAAGAGTTAATAGGACAGTCATGTGCAACAACTCTTAGGATATCTCTTCATTAATTTCAACTTCACAATCACATGAATTAGGATATCCAATTTGTCTTCCCCATAGTTTGGATCCCTATTACCCGAATAGATATCCGAACCTAGACCCAATTTGATTGCCGCCAACTACGACCTCAGGTACCCTACCCAATTTCATGCTTGTTCAAAACGAAAATCACATACATGTTTTAAGATATACATGTTCAGAATCGATTTCACGCTTGTTCCAAAACGATAATCACATACATATTCGAGTGTTTCTTATAAACATACGTACACATCCCATATATATCACATGTATAAGAATCATAAACTCAATTTAAACGCACAATTGATCTGGCTCTGATGCCACTGTAGGATCGGTAAGCACAACGGAAGAATTTAAAAAATTTTACCGATCCTAATCGAGGATCTATCAACGGCGTTTAAACCAAGTTGGAAGGATTCATACCTTTTTGATGATTCAGAGTTTTCACGATCTCTAGGAGCCAACACGTCAGGTCCGCTCCCTCTACCGGTATCCACACGAATGCTCTCCAACCGAGACTGCGTGCTAGCGCTTCTAATGTCTCCAAGGGTTTAACTTGCGGCTCTCAATTCTGATGTACACTGAGTCTATCAGCTCTATCAAGTTTATAACCCATGAGGGTTATTTTCAAATTTCAAAATTAATCATCATTAATTTCGAAATTAGTTAAAAATTAATTATCTTGATGAGCTAATTAAATAAATTCAGTTTAAATTAAATCTGTCCAACAGTTTTAATTTAACCTATTTATTTAATCTAAATAAAGAACCATTAGATTTAATTTATCTTCATAAATTAAATCTGAGATACTATATCTCTATCATGTTAGTTATTAAATTTAATATATCTTAATAAATTAAATTTAAAACCAACACAATATAATAATATCATATAATATATATATACATATATATATATATATATAATATATTTCGAAAATATATATATCTATATAATATTATTAAATATAATATATATATATATATAAAAGATATATATTTCAAAAATATATATATATTTATATAATATTATTAATGAATTTTATATTATATATATATATATATAAATATAAAATTCATCCACCCTAAATCAAACATTATCTCGTGTTGGGCCATTCTTGTGTGCGACCCTGTAGGCCCAAAAGTCGCAAGCGGCCTCTAACAAAACATTACGACTACCCAATTCATATGAGGATCGTTATCACGATGCAACCTATCATACAACCATGTCACATCCCTTTTGTCACACGATATATCGATCAAGGATAAGGCATGGAAAATGTCATCTTCTTGTTCCTGACCATTACTTTCTCGATTCCTGAGTAGCCTGATAACAGAGACAAAAACTCTTTTCATCATAGTATGGCCATACATTTCTCAAACTCACTCATCGAGGGGCCCAGTAATATCTCTCTACTAATGTGAGGGACAAATTCCATCTTGATCATTCATATTCCTCTACATGAAAAACCACCAAGCCCGATCTTAGCCTTTATCATCACCCGGTCAAAAGTGACTTTTAACTAGTTCAAAGCTTAGCAACTCTCATGTAGGAATCAATGATGACCTCAGGTCTAAGGGCATTGTGATGTGGTTATACATGAGAAAAGCTTATGACTTGATCCATGTAGCTTTCTCATAGTGGGTCGGTCCAGCACCTTGTGCTCTTACAAGTGCCTAAGACTTTGATTCGTATCTCCATATCTTATCAAAGTCATACTGGTCTTGTTTCATCTCTGTTCCCGCATAGATGACCGACCAGGGACATTTTAGGACAATCTTTATAAATTATCCAAGGATACAATTATCACAGTTAACATGCAAATAATATGATAACAGAATGGAGAAATTTCATTAAAAAAATAATGTTTAAAGTACAATGATTGTCCCTTAGGGCACAATTTCCAACATCATCCTCATCTAGGAACCGCTTCATGTCACTAACAATGGGAATGTTGAATTCAAACTCCACATTCTTGTCGTAATCGTTAATATTGATGTAAGCCCCCTCTAGCTGAACAGGAAGCCTTGGTGGGGTCGCCTCTTATGGGGTCGTCTACTGTAGGGTTGCCTCCTATACGGTAGTCTGCTGTAGGGGCGTCTGTTGTGGCTTCTATGCCGAGGTCACCTCCTATGATGATAAGGGGACAAGTCTACCTCCATGCTACCCTTTACTGCCTTACCACTACCTTCTCTACTACTGCTCCCCTGTAGTATAGGTTTAGGGGGAATCTTAGCCTCTTTCCTTTCCCCTTATCTCTCTTGAAAGTCATAATAACTGCAAAATTAAAAAATATCTATCAATATTTATAACAAAATTAAAATCATAGGGAAAAAACAAAATAATGGACTTAACTTTACTAACCTCAAGTGCCTAACTCTGTAAATCCTAGAGTAGAACCTCAAATATGAAGCAAAACCATTCAGAGGGTGCGTGAGAAACGAAATTGGCAAGTGGTAAAATGGGGGGTGAATGCGCTTTTATAATGTTGAATTTTGTAGTGGTTTTACCAAAAATCACTATCCAAACCGCTACAAATCACGAAACATTACCATGTGTAACGTGAAGATTTGTAGCAGTTTTGTAAAACCGCTATAAGTCCGCAGACCCTATACATGCTATAGTGGTTTCTATGTAGAAACCGCTACAAATATGTTAAACTTCGTAGCGGTTTGGTAGAGCCACTACAAATAGGTGGCCCTTTGCATTTTGTAGTGGTTCTTGTCAAATAAACCGCTACAAACTAATGGCCACAAAAGTCGCACCAGCTTTGCACCTTATAGCACCAAGCTAGCGCCACATTTGTGGTGGTTCAGATATTTGAACAACTACAAATTTGACCCTAGCTTGGCACCACATTTTGTAGCGGTTAGGTTGTATAAACCGCTACAAATGTTGTTTGCTAACTAGTGTGCCACTTGACGCAAGTCATATTGTTGCAAATTGGTAGTAGTTTCTCTTTAAACCGCTATAAATCCAGATATTTGTAGCAGTTTATTTTAAACGCTACAAATTGTCATTTCTTTTTTTTTTTTTTGGTAGTGAATCCATGAGGAAAAAAAAAGATGAATAAGTTAGAAACACTCAATGGAGTCCTCTCAACTCTGTTTCACTCCCCTCTGATTCTGCATTCTTGCTCTTGTCCTATTGTTCAAGATGATGATTGGTCCTTTTTGCAAGTAGCTGGCTCCTCCTCCTTTTATCTTCAAATTGTGGCTTGCTCTTTCTTGGATATTAAGTCTCACTATGTTTCCAAATTGGTGGCTCCAAAAACGCTGCATTCAAGCTCTCAAGAAGAAAAGGAAATGAAATATTATATAGTAATAATAGTAGTAATAATAATAATAGAAACTGAATCCCTGTTTTTTCCTTTTTTTTTTGGAAACTTTCAATGATTATTTCTTAATTCTTTTCTTTCCTAAATTTAAAAAACTTCAATTTTAATTTGAAATCACACGAAGGATGCACCCAATTAATATCTTATAAAATCTCAAGAAAATTCCTTTAATTTATCATTGATTACTTCCCGAATATATTAAAATATATCTCAAATCTATTAAAAATGGGAAGTCATCAACGTGTATATGGACACTTATAAATTCACCTATTTTTAGATTTCTGATTGTTCCCACAAGTGTACGGGATCAATGTAGTAATAATCCCAGCGTATTATGGGGTCGTATCTATAAGGATGTTGTAATTTACTAATTCAAATCAGGTTTGAGTAAGTAGAAAATAAGGATGAGAATATTTATGAGAATATAACAATCACTTAAAGAGTTGGATTCAAGATTTCACCCACAGGTTGCTAATTTTTATTATTTTGAGTTGACTCTTTAACTAGTTATAGTGAAAAACTATTCCTTAAGTGTCCTAATATTCTCCTGAATTATTAGTCCCTTTTTTAATTAATGTTGAGCTCGTTCCCACAACACTCACACAACTAATTAAACTATGAATCTGTAGTTTTTATCACTACAAATACCTAGAACTATCCTTAGCCTAAATAATCTGTATCTATTTCTTTAGATCTAGGTTCTCCCTTCACCTTCCAGTCCATGGAGATTACCCATATATTAGATTCTATTGATGGCCAGCCAAAGCAAATCATCATGTGAAGAACAAAAGAAATAAATATAATTAAAAGAAAAATTAAAATGTACTCATAGATAGAAATTCATAAAGAATATTCATAAATGGAATCATAAAGAATGAAATAAAAATAAATTGAAACTAGCTTTCCTGGTAGACTACACATCCCTCCCTCAACTAAGGGATTTAAAAACTTATAGAGAGAATATTGCTCATGAAGTTTTCAAAGTAGTGATTGATTGTTAAGAGTGACCCATAGAGCCTCTATTTATAGATGAAGTTACTTCTTGACGTGAGACTCTTTGATATATCCATATAATAATATATTATATCAACTTTAATTATCTCTAGGTCATATCATTTTATGCTTTTCGATTCTGGCGAAAATTACGGCTTAAGATCCCTTTCAATCAGCTCTATCAATATGTTGCGAAATTACGATTCAGGGCCCCATATCTACAAGCATAATCGGCCATGTGCCTTCACTTCTCTTGGCTTTTTGGAGAAAGTCACAGCTGAGGACCCCATGCTCTCAAGATATTATATTATCTACAAAATAAAATATATATGTGTAAATTTTGTAGAAATATTACTTTTTATCCTTAAGATTAGATTTAGAGAAAATATATCCAAAACAAATTAAATATATATAAAATATTTATAGATTTAAACTAATATAATTCAAAATCTATATCTATTTAATTATAAAATATGCACTTATCAATGTACTTTTTCTTTTTATATGTGTGTCTGTATGATTGAGATTTAAACATTAATTCAAGCAAACATGGCAGGTATTGGATGGAGCGTCCGCTACGCACTGCTATGTCCAACATTTATGTGTATGCATATGCCAGGCATGAAGGAGGGATTCTTCAAACTGTCACATCTTTCAACAATGGTAGGTGGAGGGCCTCTTACTGATGACATGAAAATGCAACAACGTAAACCAGAATTCAATGGTGTATCAGCTTTGAAACCTAAGTTAACGAAGAAAAGACATTGGCAGTTCCATGATTACAATTTGTTCATGGACGCATACCGTTCATTGAAAGGCAATGTTGTCTCTAGTGAGCATCAGAGCAATTTTAATAAACGTACATCATCAGGCAGTACAGTCTTACACTTAGCAGCTAGCTATGGAAATGATGCAATGGTAGAGAAGGTAGCTCAACTTCGTCCCGAACTTTTAACTGTTGCTAACAACAACTATGATACTGCCCTACATGTTGCTGCAAAAACAGGACGCGGCCCTACAATTAAGTTACTCTTGAATAAGTTTTTGCTTTTTGTAAGACGTGAAACAAATGGTCGTGCTGATCAGTCCATTTTGGAACTGATACTCATGGTATCACTCACTTTGTTCCGAAATAAACAAGGGAACACCTTCCTTCATGAGGCCTTCACGACCAGTAGCCGCAATGGCGCTGTGATTTTTGAAGCTTTTGAAACTACTTTCATTGTTGGCGATTCAAATAATTTCGACGTGGCTCGCTATAAGGAGGTTGTTTATGATTTATCAACATTTGAAGTCAACGTGGAAGGGAAATCATTATTGTACTTGACCATTGAGGCAAACTGTCAGCAAGGTGTTAATCAAATGATGAATTCCTGCAGCAAAGGTTATTTGGAGCCTAAAGGAAAATCACCCCTTCTTCCAGCACTCATCAACAAAAATTTAGGTAACTCTTACATCTGAGAGAATAGCACAATAGAGAAGAGGGGAGGAGGCAAAACTGAGTGAAATTTGTGCTATATGTATTCATTAAGCAAGAGAATTTGTACAGAATAATAATGAGATATTCTAATAAATACTAAATCAATCTAAATGTGATAGGTTAACCTAATACAAATATAGGATAATGCAATCAATTTCTTTTTTTGGGTCGAAAATAATGCAATCAATTGAAAATCATAAATCAACTATAATCAAATCACATTTAATCACAGTAACACCATTTATAATTATCAAGAAACAAAGAGACATTGCTATTTTCTACTTAATCAAGGAAATGAGGCAAGACTTGTATATAAACACAATGTTATCTCTCTATCGCTCTCTCACACACGCACATATTCGTTTATACAATGTATTTTCTTAATTTGAACATGTACAAAATTACGATTAATATGGTCTTGTTTATAATAGGTATGCTTCAAACCATACTGTTCATGGAAGGAGGTTGGATACACTTGAGAACTGAACAAGGATGGCTTCCACTTCATCATGCAGTGCTTTTAGGGTACCTTCAAGGTGTTCACTATTTAGTAAGGGAATGTCCTACCTGCACCATGGAAAAGGACAACGATGGCTACTTACCGATTCATTTGGCATGTATTAAAGGTCATGTCAAAATAGTTCAAGAGTTACTAAAATGGTGCCCAGATCCCATAGAGACGGTAAATGGCCGTGGCCGAAATTTTCTCCATCTTGCATGCGCATGTGGAAATTATGAACTAGTTAGGTACTTACTCGAAGATCCACAGCTTGAGATAATGATAAATAAAAAGGACTTTGAAGGGAATACTCCCATGCATTTAGCTACCTATTGCTGGCATCCCAAAATTGTGCATGCCTTGACTCGGGACAAAAGAGTCGATCTTTCTGTACTTAACCATGAAAACCAAACAGCTCTAGACATAGCAGAAGTACGTCAAGGAAGAAGTGTTTCTCTTTCACAGGCAAGTATCCATGCATAATTGATAGACTCAAATTCAATATTTTGATAATTCTTGAAGTCTTCATATTTATTTTTGCAGCGACTTACCTGGAATGCATTGGTGTCTGCTGGAACACCTCGAAGCCCTGTGAGATTTCATCCAAAAGAAGTTGAAATTGGCAGCACTACCTCTGGTATTGATAAACACACTTCTGTGAGATTTCATCCAAAAGAAGTTGAAACTGGCAGCACTGCCTCTGATACTGATGAACACACTTCTGTGAGAAAAGAAGTTGAAACTGGCAGCACTACCTCTGATGTTGATAGACACACTCATACCACTGAACAATATAAAGATAGAATTGACACTTTGATAGTGGTTTCCACCCTTATAATAACAACATCATTTGCTGTGGGGTTTACCTTCCCAGGTGATGTAGAACAAGGCATTCCTATCTTGCTAAATCGCCCTATGTTCCATTTATTCATTCTCTCCCTCACAATTTCTGCGTTTGGTGCTATAAGTTCCACCATCATTCTCATGTGGGCTCGATTAGGGGATCTCAATCTAGCTATTTTTGCTCTTAAATGGGCAATACCTCTTCTAGGTCTGTCCTTGACCTCGCTCTCTCTAGCATTTTTGGCAGGTATGTACCTTATAATTAGCAAACTCAGCTGGTTGGCCACTACCTTTTTGGTGATTTGTGTGGTTTTGATCCTCATGGTTGAGTTCTTGTACTTGCTCCTTTTGTTGCCTTCCACGTCATCCTTACCATTCTTTCGATATATTTCCTATTATCCCTTTCTTTTCTTTGCAAACATAGCTGAAGGGAAAATGGATGCCAACAAAATGGGCTCTAAAGCTATCATTCCCGTGCTTTAGCTTAATTACAAAAATATCACTTGTTTCTGTCATATCACTTGTTTCTGAGTACGATGAAGAATCATATCACTTGTTTCTGTCTATCTTTGCTTTTTATCTGTATGCCGCCTAAATGAAGAACGTATTATTGTTAGCCACTCATGTATCTTTTGAGCTACCTTTGGATATTCTGAAATTTGTATGATGCTTTTCTTTAAGAAAACATGTTTGTTTAGATTTATGCACTGTATTCAATTCCAAGAATTTTAACTTGAGATATTTGCAAAAAATTATTATTTAATATATAGAGGGGACATGAATTTTGGACCCTAATACTTATTTTAAAAAAAGGTTAAGTTACAAAAATATCCATGGGCATTTGTTCAAAGTGCATTTATAATCATATGTTTTCAAAAGTGTAAAAATACCTACAAGCTTTCTAAATAGAGCAAAAATATCAACACCGTTATTTTAACCATTAGTTAACTGAAAACGCTGATATGGAAGCTGACAAAGACGTGATAATTTCCTAGCTGGCTAGGAATTGAAAAACTTAAAATAGACTCTCTTTCTGTGGAGTTTCTGCCATTCCGTTCTTGGGCGTGCAGGCACCTTCAAGTGGTGGTTTCCGGCGTCTCTTCCTTCGGCTTTGGCCGGAGAGGAGGTCGTCCGGCGTGGTGTTTGTCTCCTTTAGGGTTAGGGTTTTTTGTTTTTCCTCTTTTGGTGCCAATCTACTGGTTTTGTGCGGTGGCTCCATAGGTGTTGCAATGCTGTGGAGGAAGGGAAACCTCAGGCAAAGTGCTGAATCGAAGATTTCTTCACCTTTTCCTGGCTTCTTTAAGCAAGATTGGTCAATGGGATTAGGTTGGATGGTAGAGATTTGGGGGATGACTGAGTTTGAGCAAGTTGCAGATCTTTAAGGGGCATCATCTCCTTCCGTCCTTCTCCACTCGGTACGTTTCTTTACTCCATTTTCTGATCTACTTTGGCTTGGCTGGCGCAAGTCCTTGGGGTTTCTGCTCAGAGATGGTGGGCTTAGGTTGGGGATTGAATGGTGGCGATGGTTGAGGACTCTTGAAGCTTATGAGTTCTCTTTGTTGGCAGCGACACTTTTCTCTACGCGACCAGTGTTGCGTAGTGATGGTAAATATGCTATTCTAGTAGCAGACAAATTTTTGTATGGGATGAACCTATTAGGGTGGTTCTTGGAACTCCCATCCCTTATTTCTGGTATCATTTCCAGATGTTCTTCCTCTTTTAGACGACGGCGGCAGCAGCGACAACTCATGTGCTTCTCTGACTCTGACCTAGGGTTAGGGTTTCTAATGGTGGTGTTGTTTGGGCTTAGGGTTATTATTGTTGGGCTTTGGCCTTTTGTTTGTTATGTGTTTGGTTTAGACTTTATTTATTATAATACTTAGTTTATTTCAATGCAATTTTATTTCTGGCAAAAAAGAAAAAAGAAAAAGTTAAAATAGAAAATAATCCACATGTAATTTATTATTTTAAAAAAATAAAAATTCCTACCCTACTTTCATAGCAACTCGCTCGATCCTTGCTCGTTGCCCCCACCCTCATGCCGCACCCATCACCTCTCTCTCCTCCTCTCCATCCTTTTTTCAGCCACCATGTCACTACCATGTCCCCATCGCACTTCGTCTCCTTCCTTTCTCGCTCCCTCCGCCTGTGAAGTTGCGTTCTGCCAACCGTAACCCATAGAATTGTGCCCATAGATCTACTATAAATTGGCTAGACTGTGGGGAGGCAGCAATGGGGACTTTGTGGCCATCGATCTTGGAGTCTGTCGCCATCGTCAATCGCATCCTCCATCGATCTCGATCTGGCCGAAGCTCAACATAATTCTCATCTTTTGCCATCTTAAAGGCTGATAGTACTTTTTTTCTCCACTAGATTTCTCCTTTTTTTTATTTTCATTCTATCCTTCATTTCTCTTTTAATCTCCAAGAAAATTATTACTGCTAATGCCAATTTTCGTAAATGATGGGAAGGGGTTCAGTGTTGGGCACCTTCTCTTCGGGAGCAGATACTCTTAGCGGCCACTTTCTCAGAATCTTTATATCCTGACCATCCAATTCATTCAACGACTCACAAAGGAACATGCAAGGAAGCTTGTAAAAATCACATATGAACCTTCACGATCACTTTTCCGTCAAAATTCCATCGCTCCGGTAGCGCAAAAAAGGAGCTATATCGTTACGCACAATCAGGTATCTCCTTTACACCTCTTCCTCCATATCTTCGCCCATCTTTTCCATCCCTCCCTTCCTCATTCTTTGACTTTTGAATGCTTAAGTGGCTCAAATAAAATTTCATCCATTTTTCCTTGGTCCTTTTTGGAATCTTAGATTTCATGAGTTCTCAAAATTGCAACTTGAATCCTTTGCAAGCGCTCCTATCAGTGCTGCAAAAGGACCTTGGCATACCCGAGGTGTAGGATAGTATAGTTTTTTAGGCTTGTTTCCTCTGTGTTTTGTTTATAAAAAATTGCGACTTTGATATTTCCATTATTACTCCTCTTACCAAATCTTAAAAGAATTGTATTAATAAGTCAATTTTTTTCGTAAAAAATACTACGTCATATCCTAAATATAAGACAAAGTTGACTTTTTTTGGAGAGATTAAGGAAGTTAAATAAGCTACTTAATCATATCATATGTTATGTATCATTAGAATATATATTAGTTCATTAGTCAAATAAATTAGTTTGGAGAAAAAAAATAAAAATAAAAATACTTTAAAGTAATTTAATTAGTTTCCTTAATTTCTCCAAAAAAGTCAACTTTAGGATGGAGGAAGTAATATTTATTTATTTAGGACGGAGGAAGTAATATTTATTTATGCAAGCTGATGTTCTGGATTAACAGGACAGAGGATAGTTAGCAAAAAAATAGGACAAAGGATAGTATGGAAGCACAAAAATAGCTACAGTTAAAAGCAACTATGTGGTATGTCGTTAGGCTTCGTGTGTGTTTGGGTAACCCCAAACCACGATTTCAAAAACCCTTTTCCACAAATCGAGACAAAACTCCTCTCACATACTTACCTCATAAATTATAAAAATGATTCTCCAAAAGCTAATCCAAACACACACTTTTCCTTCTTTACCTGTGCTATTAAATATGTTTTTCTGCCTAGTGGTATTTGCATTGCTGTTTAAAGAGAATTCTGAAGTTTCCTCTTCACGCTGCAAGTGGTATGAACATTCACCTAATAAGAAGAAAGAAGAGCAATAATGTAGATGTTTGTATAGGATCATACAAAAGTTGTAATGCAATATATTAGATATATTAGAGAGTGCATTAGAGATTAATAGTTGTATTTGGCATCTTGTTGTATTGTACACATTAATTTTAATAAAAGCAACATATTCCCTTTAACTTATGCACATCTCTACCCCTCCCTTTTTCAGCTAACAAACAAATTCATTTTCTTCCAATACTTCCAATTAGGGAGAATTACATTCAACCCTCCAGGGGTGTCATTGTTATTGACAAGTTCAGGGGACTATTTTTTCATTTTTTCTCTTGTGCGGGACCTGAATGTAATTCCCCCTTCCAATTATGATGTTGGACAATCTACGGGAGTCTACAAATCACAAAGGAACAAATTATAAAGGAAAGAACAAATATGGTCTACACACATATATACACTAACTTTAATGACGTAGAAGTCATGCTTATTCTGCCAAGTTGAGTTAGTCCAAATATTTTATACCACTTGTGTCGCCACTAGAAAGCATCTACTAATTTACAAACATTCAGCAGTATCTTTACCTCAAATTTTGAAGTTCGAATGTTTGGCTACAACATCCGGGGTAGCAGATGCTAGCGTACTCCTATAAATACACACAATTTAAAACTTTAGCTTAGGAGGTAGGCTGAGGATATTGTTTATCTACAAAAAAAAAAAACTCAAATCTCAAATGTTCCTAATTAAATCAGCAGGCTGAGGATAATGCAGTGATGGTGTACACATGTGATAACTTTCACTGAAGAGATTAACAGGGAAACCTAGTAAACTAGACCCCAAGTCTTGTCCATGAAATAATTAATTAAACTGGTGGTTAATGAGTCATTCACTCCAAGGAAAAAAAACTAATCAAGAGTCAAACATTCAAAGGCCTCCTTTTACAACATCCAGGAAAACTGGGGTAAATCATGATATAGGCCATCAGATACAAACAACACCACAACTACAAAGGTCAGGAAACAGAGAAACCATGGGACTTTTTTTAAAAAAAACAGAAGAAACCATGGGACTTTTAATACAGGAAACAGAGGAGATATAAACAAGATTGGAAGGCCTCCTTTTACCCAGATATAAACTAAAACCAGTGGCTTTTGCATATCTGTCGACTTTTTTTGGCCAAATGCTCATCTTAACATAAAAGAAACTTCCAAAAGTTGTACGAGTAGACACTAAGAAATTCAGAACAGAAACAAACTTCCACCTTGTGATCCTCATTGTCCTAATTCAATTTAGTCCAACCAGGAAATTCGGAACAGAAACTTCAAAATAATTAAATGGAAGGGGAGAAAAGAATAATAAGAAGAAACACAGCTTAGAGACAAAAAGGGATGGAAAAGAAGGATGAAGATATAGACGAAGAGTTGTAATGTAGATACCTCGACAAAACTATGGTGATTCTCTCATAGTGCCTAACAGTGGGTAGCGACGGAGCTCTCTATTTGTGTCGCCGCTGCCGTTGAAACTTCACGGCAAACTAAGAGCATTTTCGAGACAGCTTCAGGGATTATGGAATTGAATAACGTGTCTCTTTGTGAACGCTCGGATGGAATGGATGGATAGGATTTGAAGATTCTTAAAGCCGCTAAAAAACTGGCTTTTGAGAGAAACCGAACCCCTACAGCAATAGAGATACAATTATTTCCTTCCTCATTCCTTGGTCACTTCACTTACCAGTACCAGTGTAAGAAAGTTGCTCTCAGGTTAAATGCAGACACAGGTCAAGGTTAAATATAGCTGGCAAGCTGGAAAAGTCGTTATCTTACTATGGCAGGAAGAACAGTATTGATTAAATATGTGCTCTTAGCTTTACCAAGCTATCTGATGCAAACTATGTTGTTACCCAAGTTTGTTCTTCAGGAGCTTGAAAAAGTCATTCGTAACTTCCTCTAGCACCAAGGGCAAGATGGTAGGAAGCTTCACCTCACCTCCTAGGATTGATTAATTAGAATATTGCATTTATAATGAAGCTTTGCCAGGGTCTTCTAACAAAACCTGATGTTCTTTGGGTACATTGTCATAAGAGTAAATATAAGTGTGGAGACGGAATATATCCAATGGTA
This sequence comes from Inga oerstediana, assembly GCA_963210345.1. Classification (NCBI taxonomy): domain Eukaryota; kingdom Viridiplantae; phylum Streptophyta; class Magnoliopsida; order Fabales; family Fabaceae; genus Inga; species Inga oerstediana. Next base: position 59,550,272 of record OY723401.1, on the reverse strand, counting down.
AGAAGGAAACAACAATCATCTGGGGTTTGGTGTAGTATCACTACAGTTTAGAATAAGTTTTACCAAGCCATTGGCAAGACACTTAAAAATGGGGATACCACTAATTTCTGGTGGGATCTTTAGACACCCCTAAATGAACCTCTTATGTTTTTCATTGAGCATAATTTACACATTCTCAATCCAAGTGAAAAAGTTAAGGCTTTTGTTATGGAGAATGGCATGTGGAACATACAGGAATAGAGTAAATTCTTACCTCCTAGGATAATTAATATCCTCAGCAAAATCAAGCCTCCAATTTAAAGATAAGAGGATAAATTTTGCTAGATAACTGCATCAGATGGTAATTTTAGTGTCCGTGCGGCTTATAAATTTGTTTCTACAAAATAGGAGCAGTATGGGGTGGGATTGTGGAAGAGAGTGTGGAGGTTATCAGTCCCTAAGAAAGTTAAATTATTCTTGTGGCAAGTATTTCATGAGAGGCTTCCCACAAAATCACTTAGAGCTAAGTATGGATTAATAGACAATAATGAGTGCCCATTTGAGTGTCAGAAAGAGGAAAACACTTTACACATACTTCAAGATTGTGAGATTGCTAGAAACGTGTGGATTGAAGTTATTAAGCCCAACCTTCTTTTTTAGTTTCTTTTGTTCTAATTTGCAAGTATGGCTTAGAAGGTGCATGACTCATAATTTGAGCAATGCATGCTTCAGCAGATGGACGTGGGTTCGTGTTTTTAGTACTTTTTGTTGGCTCCTTTGTAAAAACCGATGTAAAGGAGTTATGGAAGGGGTTTGAATCAGGTAAAAGAAATCAATCATGGGGGCATTTCCCAGTTGATGGAAGCCGCCACTGGTGACAGTCTCATACAACAAGTTTTCAAGCTCTACAGAGAAGACGAGCATGTTTGGAAACCCCTACCAGAAGATTTTGCTCAGTTAGATACAGATGGATCAATCAACAATCAGAAAGAACCAACATGTGGTGGAGTAGCCAGAGACTCCAATGGAGATTGGATTTTTGGTTTTCAACACACCGACAATAGCAGAACTATTGGCTTTACTCACAGGTCTCCAAGCTTGTAAGCAAAAACACCTCCGGAAAGTCCTTGTCTATATAGGCTCAATGGAAGCTTTTCATCTAGTCCTAAAAGATGGTGGTTATCATCATCCACTAAGGGAAGAAATTAATGAGATTAGAGAGTTTCTTTTCTCAGATTGGGACATAGAGCTTTGCTATGCACCTCGTGAGACAATTGGATGTGCAGACTACCTTGCCAAAGATGCACATGATCTCAAGGAAGACATGCGACTTTTGCAAAGACCTCATCCAGGATGTCTCCCCATCATGCGAGAGGACCTGGGCATCCTACCTTTAGATTAAGCCAACACTTATGTGAATGATAAACTTCAAGTTTCTTAACTTGCCTTTTGTAATTAAAAAAAATATTGAGATTTGTTTTTTGAAAAAAAATCATTCTTTCATAATGTAAGACATTGGAGAGGGTCTAATTGCTCATTTCAGGCCAAATTATATAAGACGTTTTTTATTAACTAATTCACATATACGAATAAAAGCAATTAAGCATTAAATTTGTTATAAAATTTAAATTATTTTCAATAATACCCTTATTAACTATACTAAACTCCAACATAATTTTAACTTCTTAGATATAAGCATATATGGACAATTTATTTAATGTTCAATGCAACTATAAAGCTTCTTACAAAGAGGACAAAAAAACATGTTTTCTAGAAGACATCTTATAAAATAAACCCAAAGGAGTATTATTTTATACTCCTTTGGTTCCTATATAAGATGTTTTTTTTTTAACGGGCTTGCCTTTTTTTATGAGATTCTTTTTAAGTTTGTCTCAATTATAAATATATTTTTGCCCATTTTATCAACCAAATATTAATATTTTATTTTCTCTTATTAACTTTTATTCCCTCATATCATTTATTTACAATTCGTTCTTTTTCATAATTGTTTTCTCATTATGACTCTCTCTCTCTCTCTCTCTCTCACACATTTATAAATAGGGAAATTTTTTAAAAGTAAATTATATTTTCTACATATTTATTACATCAAACTAATTTTAATTTTTTTTTTAGAATCACGCGATTCAATTGAAAGGATCTTATATACAAGGACAAATGAAGTAATTTCACCCTTATTTATTGCCAATATACACTGGGGATCAATAAAAGGTAGGAGAGATGAGAAAAATTTAAATGAGTAAAATTTAATGGGTTATGGGCAATTGGATATACCATGAATGCAGGCTATAACTACGAAAATACAATACCACTCTGGTTTTATTTATAAGTCTTTTTTAACCAAAAAATTTGACTCTATTTATAAGTTTTGTTTCAGAATAGTAAATGTGTTTTATTCTTTTTTTACCCATATTAATTGTAATAAATAAAAAGAATTTATTTATATTGACTTTTGAAACCAATCATAGATAAGGGCGAAATTGAAAATTTAGCCTATAGTTAATGAGTTAACTAACTCACCTTTACATATGAGAATTAATTAAAAATGACTTATAAATGGGACCGGAGCTACAATTATATTATAGCATCGAAACTTGAATAGAAACAGATGAGAGATCATGAATGGCTTCCTCCACCCGACAATCTTGCTCCTTTTGGTCCCTTCATCTACCAGTTCCCCTCAACTTCCAGCATGAGACGACTGAATAACCACAGCTCGTGAGCGAAAATTTTCGCAACAAGCCAACAACCTTAATTGGAAAAAACAAAAAGATTTTTTATCTAGCACAGGGGTGCAACATTTGAGGGACACGGAGTGAAAAATTGTAAAACTTAACTTACCTGAATCCTGTAATTATTTTTTTTTTCCGGGACTCTTGTAATTCAGCCTGGATGAACCAAAACGCCTCCAATGACCCACATGTACTACAGTAATTCCCGTGGTGCCTAAGTCCGGTTAAAAAAATATTGGGAAAATTTTAGTTTGTCCCTGTAAAAGAGGCTTTATTTCAGTCGATTCAAAAAAATTTGAAATTTCACTGTACCTCCTTAAATTAAAATGAAACTAAGCTTGTGGGTGAAAAGATAATAGTATCCATGTGTTATTTGTCTTGTGAATCATTTTATTTGTTTTGTGAATGCCCTCTATTTATCTTGTAAATTCCTTTATTTATCTTAGAATAGTCAAAATGTTTTTATAAATTCACTTGATTCTTTGAATTCCTTTATTTATAATGTAACTGCATTTATTTGTTATATATTTATCTTGTGAATTCCCTTATTAATGGTTAAAATGTTCTTATTAACCCCTAATTTCTTTTGAATTTTCACTACTGAAAAAAAAACCCTTTTTAGACCGCCACATTTAGACCGGTTTTGGCGGATAAGGTCTTAAAAATTTGCGCGGTGACAATTTTGTAATTATATTGAACTTCTTAGACCGGTTCCTAAAAAAACCGGTCTTCAAAAATTTATTTAGATTGGTTATAAATAAAATCGGTCTTAAAGTCTTAAAATTTTTATAAATTTAAAATGTTTTAACATTTAAAACCGGTTGACATATAAACCGGTCCTAAATGTTAAATATTTAAGACCGGTTTTAATAAAAATATTTAACATTTAAGACCGGTTTATATGTAAACCGGTATTAAATGTTAACACATTTTAAATTCAAAATGCGATAACGTTTTAAGACCGGTTTTTACCAAAATTGGCCTTAAATGTGTTAAATTTAAGACCGGTTTTTGTACAAACCGGTCTTAAATATGAAATTTCCCTATTTTAAGACTAGTTTTTAATAAAAATCGGTCTTAAAGGTAAGATTTTTCACCCTTATTTTTCCTCCCGGGCCCAGATCGCCCGTTCTGTGAACCCTTTCTTCTCTCTTTGCCATTTCTCTTTGACCTCTGTCCATGCTTGTTCTGAACTCGTCCATGGCGTCCCGTCCCTCATTTGCTCAACTCTCCTCCGTCATTACCGCTGTCATTGCTGTGTTCGTTGTCGCTGTTCTTTGATTATCGTCAATCTTCTCCGCCGCCACCTCTAATCTCCGCAGTGACCATTCTCCTCTGACTTGACTTCCCTTTGTCAGTGCCATGAATTTGAGGACTTCATTTTAACCTCAGTCGACGCCACCGTAACTTTGGGTTGAAGCTCACTCCTTGGTCTTCATTCAAGTTAGTGTTCGATCTGTTATTTAGTTGTATGTTGTTTATAATTAATAATGTTCAATGAAAAAATGGTTCTTGTTGTTGCTCTGAGCACTTAAACGTAATCTGGAAAAAATTAAATCTGCACATTTTTGTTAGATATATGCTATGACTTTTAATTATATCCCTGTGATATTTGTCTTGGATTAATACCACTCTATGTTCTGTTTTAGTTTAGTGCGGTTGTTTGATTATTGTCAGTGTTATTGGTTTGTTAAAACAATACTAGTTTCAAATGGTGCCTATTAATTTCCTTGAAATATCTAAAACTCTATTGTTATTGTTTTTTTTTTTTTGTCTATCCTTTTGTTGTTGGATATAGGGTGCTAGAAGTGTTGAAATATATATGGATCATAGTTGGATAAACGCTAAACAAACGAGTGTTGAATATGATAATGGGGTAAGGGGTTTTTTAGACTTCGCTAGTAGAAATGCCGATGATGGTAGTGGAAAGTTTTATTACCCTTGTGTAGTATGTTTGAATGAGAAGCGATTAAGTATTGTAGATATATATACACATTTAATTTTTGAAGGATTCTGTAAGAGTTATACAGTGTAGGTATGACATGGTGAAGAATTAGAAATGCCAAGTTCATCTCAACAGAGGAGAGTGAACTTTGATGATAATGACACGGATACGGATGATCGAATAGAGGATATTATTCGTGATGTAGGAGAAGAGACTTTTGAGCAATCACATGCATATGGTAAATATGTGTAGTGATGCTAAGACGCCGTTGTACCCGGGGTGTAAAAAGTACCATGAACTACATTGAAGGTTAGTTAGCTAAAATAATTATCATGAACTATATTTGAATTATGTATATTGTTATTGGTGTATATATATAACTACTTTTTTTGTTGTCGTCATAGGAAAATGAAGGATATGAGGTGTACGTCTTAGTGTAGATTCTCTAAAGCCAGGTCAGCTAATGATCATCAGCCTGAGAAGAGTGTGTATAAAGTATTTGGCCCTAATGAATAACAGAATTGTCATTAATGTAATTTAATCTTTGATATATGTATGTAAGTGCAAAGATAAGGAACTTGGTCAAAACAGCATTATCATGGTTGTATGATTTCCTTGCATTATGATTCTGTCTATGATTGTGAGTTTATTATTCATGGTTGTTTTCCTTGCTTCTGTTTCGGCCAGCACTGTTTAAGCACAAGGGAGTTGAGTTTTAATATGTTCCAATGAGTTTTAAATCTCTCATATGTCATTAAGATGTTAGTTATATAATATGTAAGAGAAGATTTATTTGAATGTCGTTGAACTGACTGCTACTTGCTAAGTGCAATGTTTTAATAGGGGAAATGGCTTGCTGAGTATATCTTTTAAACGAAATTTTTTAAGAAAAAAATTCAACTTTTAAGACCGGTTCTCTCCAAAACCGGTCTGAAAAGTACATTTAAGACCGGTTGTGGAGACAACTGGTCTAAAAATTTAACTTTTTAGATCGGTTTTTCATAAAGCCGGTCTAAAAAGTCTAATTTTTAGATCGGTTTTTCATAAAACCGATCTAAAATTTTAACCTTTTAGACCGGTTCGTCTGATAACCAGTCTAAAAATATTTATTTTTAGACCGATTTTATAATAACTGGTCTTAAAACATTTTTTTGAGACCGGTTTTATAACTGGTCTAAAAAGTAGTAGACTTTTTAGACCGGCTGTATCAAGACCGGATCCAAAACCGATCTAAAATGTCTTTTTTAACCGGTCTTAAAAATAATTTTTCCAGTAGTGTTCTTTATTTATCTTATAAATGCCCTTATTTTTCTTTATAAATGATATTCTAAAAAAAATAAAGGATGAGCATAATTGTCTTTTAATGTACGAAACTTAATCCATTTTGATTTAAGGGGGTCCAATGAAATTTTAATTCAACATTTTTTGGGATCAACCGAAATAAAATCTCTTTCCACGGAAGATCACTGAAATTTGCCCAAAAATATTGCCTTTAAGCTCTCGTGTACGGAAAAATTAAGGCATGTACGGCCGGTACACCGTACAGATGTAGTGTTAGTTCGTAATTAAAACAAAAATATCTAATATCGACTTCCTCTTGTATAAAATATTGAGATTTACTAATTGCTCATTTCACTCAAAATTATAAGGCGCTTTTAATTCAATAACTCACGGGTATAAATAAAAACAATTAAAAACATTAAATTTATTATAAAATTTAAGTTATTTCTATGAGTAAGTTATTTTTAATAATATCCTTATAAACTACATTAGACTTTAACATCGTTTTAATTTTAGCTTTCTCATATTATCCTGATTAAATATGAATATAAACGGAAAAAATATCTAATGTTCATTGCAACTATCAAAACCTCTTATAAAAAAGGAGAAATTCCTATTTGAATTGGGATGACCACGTTATATGGGTACTCCCTAATAAAATCACACTACATCAAGGGAGAGAGGGGGTATATCGGATAAACATTTTCAAATGACATAAATGAGAAAAGAGAAGAGAAATTAAACGTCTAGGATTTAATGATATTGGTGTCGTATAATTTTATTAGGTAATGCACATATGACGTGGTACCCTTAATTCATAAAAGAATTTCTCTGTAAGAAGGACTAAACATGCTTTCGAGAAGAAGTATTATTTTATAATTTCACCCTAATAAACATTGGATATTGATGACTTCCCATTTTTTTTATGAGATTTGAGATATGTTTTGATTTATTTGGGAAGTCATCGATACTAAATTAAAGAAATTATCTTGAGATTTTAGGAGATATCAATTTGGATGCAGTTGAGATTTCAACTTAGAAAATAAGTTTGTCATTCTAAAAAAGAATAATGAAGAATAATAATGGGAAGTTTTCTTTAAAAAAAAAAACTTTTATTGGTAAGATTTTTTATTATTAATATATTATTATTCCTTTTCTTTGGTCAGCGTCAAAGGGCAGCCAAATAGGATTCCATAGCACGTGTATATGCCGACATATATGCATGAAATTGTTTATTAATTAACCACTTTCTTTACTCTTGAATATTTAGGGCCAATGGTGATATTGATATCACCATCAACATAGTTTAATGTGGGACCTGCCACAGGGACGATGTTCATTTTCTCAGGAACGAAATGCAACTGAGAGGCCATAATGTCTTCTATCCTACAGTTGCCTGGCACGAGATTGTGGGAAAGTGATCAAGGCGGGTCACAATGCAGAGTAATTCAAACTTGGCGATATAAAATTGCAATCAATAGCCACAATCGTGACGAATAGGACGCAGCTGCACATTGGAAAGTGGGTCACTGCTCTCCATTATCTTTCACGGCCTAGAGAGGGGGAGACTGGAGAGTGGCAGCTCGTTGGGCAAAATTATTATAGTTTTCTTCTTTTCTTTTGCCGAGCGAGAATCAGATTCCCGACAGACGTGAACTTGTTTAAGACTTAACAATTATTCTCACTAATTTGTTTTGTTTAATATTATTTTAATTTATTTAATTTTATTTTTATTATTTATTACTTATTGATTAACCACCATTGAGCATGTTTTGAGGATTTAGGATTGAACTTGACAAAAGGAATCTCAAATTGACTTTGGGATTACATAATGTGGAATTATATTTTAATCTAATTTGTGTCTAGGATATACATAATCAAATTAGAGTGAGCCCGATCTAAACTACATTTTATTTAATTGTGAGACATTACATAATTAATTGAGGTTGGTATATAAATGGACCGACAGATATTTATAGACATTAATACTCTAGATTAGCTGATTAAGTTAAGTTAAAATTAATTTAGTGGGGATAAAATCTAAGAAACAAACAAGGGATTAGCGACTTTAGGTTGTCCTTATTGACATTGAAATTTATTCTTTGTCAAAAAAATTTTATTATTAGTAGTTTCTTTTTCTTATTTAATTTTTCTTCACTCATCTTGAAAACAATTTTGATTTGTTCAGCTTAAATGAAATAACGAAATTTAACACATAATAACTAGTTGGATTGAATCTCTATAGGATGACCATGATTTGCCACTTACTATTTTTATGACCCGTATATTTATGGTGCTTAATTAAATTTTGGTAGCATCAGATATTAATACAAATGATAGGGTAATCAACGGGGTCGTGTCTTGTGGAGATGACCGTTCCCTCACATATGATGAACTAAGATTTAAATCTTTATCAAGAGAAGTGTTCATATTTAGTATCTCAAATAAAAAGAAGTGCCTCTTATAGAAAGAGGATACTTATCCTTATAAGAAACATATGTGAGAGATACAATTATAGCATCGAAATTAAACTTGAATAGAAACAGATGAGAGATCATGAATGGCTTCCTCCACCCGACAGTCTTGCTCCTTTTGGTCCCTTCATCTACCAGTTCCCCTCAACTTCCAGCATGAGACGACTGAATACCCACAGCTCGTGAGCGAAAATTTTCGCAACAACCTTAATTGGAAAAAAAAAAAATTTATCTAGCGCAGGGGTGAAAAATTTGAGGGGCACGGAGTGAAATATTGTAAAACTTACCTGACTCTTGTAATTTTTTTTTTTTTTTTCCGGGACTCTTGCAATTCGGCCTGGTTGAACCAAAACGCCTTACATGACCCACATGCACGGTAATTCCCGTGGTGCCTACGTCCGGTCAAAAAGATATTGGGAAATTTTCAGTTAGCCATGTGAAAGAGACTTTATTTCAGTCGACTCAAAAAAAATATTTCACTGTACCCTTTAAGTTAAAATGAAACTAAGTTTGTGGGAAAAGACAATGATACCCCTGCATTATTGTTTTGTGAATCGCCTTATTTATTTTGTGAATGCCCTCTACATGTTTTGTGAATTCCTTTATTTATCTTAGAATAGTCAAAATGTTTTTAATTCATTTGATTCTTTCGAATTCCTTTATTTATAATGTAAATGCATTTATTTATCATATAAATGGTCTTATTTATTTTGTGAATTCCCTTATTAATGGTTAAAATGTTCTTATTAACACCATGATTTCTTTTAAATTTCTTTATTTATCTTATAAATGCACTTATTTTCTTATAAATGATATTCTAAAAAAACATAAAGGATGAGCATAATTGTCTCTTTTTATACAAAACTTAATTCATTTTGATTTAAGGGGGTCCAGTGAAATTTCAATATTTTTTGGGAAAGACAGGAATAAAATCTCTTCCACGGAGTATCACTGAAATTTTCTCAAAAATATTGAATTAAACTCTCGTGTACGGAAAAATAAGGCATGTGCGGCCCGTACACCGTACAGATGTATTGTTAGTTCGTAATTAAAACAAAAATATCTAATACCTACTTCCTCTTGTATAAAATATTGAGATTTGTCTTGATAAATTATTCTTTCATAATATAAGACATTGGGGAGTTACTAATTGCTCATTTCAGTCAAAATTATAAGGCGCTTTTAATTAACTAATTCACGGGTATGAGTAAAAACCATTAAAAACATTACATTTATTATAAAATTTAAGTTATTTCTATGAGTAAGTTATTTTTAATAATATCCTTATAAACTACACTAGACTTTAACAATGTTTTAATTTTAGCTTTCTCATGTTACCTTTATTAAATATGAATATAAACGGAAAAAATATCTAATGTTCATTGCACCTATCAAAACTTCTTATAAAAAAGGAGAAATTCCTATTTGAATCGGGATCACCACGTTATATGGGTACTCCCTAATAAAATCACACTACATCAAGGTGTAACGACCCCTCTTAATTACCATATAATTAATTTCCAAACCAAGTAAAACATTAAATATCACATAATACAACATATTATGGGGTTCTGCCCACAGTACAAACCTCAGTATGCAGCGTAATATTCAACATATGCAACGTAAAACCAAAAAGGTCCTTAAGTTTGGCAATATACATTATGCTCATGTAGCTAAACGAAACATACGATTGATTAAATCAAGTCTCGTTTGTCTTCTCCTTGATAGTACCACCTGAATTCTCTCCTGAAAAATTTAAAATATTGATAGGGTGAGTCATACGGACTCCGTAACTACAATTCCACTTTAACAAATATGCAGGGAATGATTATAATATAATTAAGCGGGCAAATATATTCATATAACATAAAGTTCAATCTTCCCAAAATATTATTATTTCAAGAAAACCATTCAATATGCATAAAACTCCCTCAACCATCCTTATAACCTCATTAACCGCTAACGAAACCCATGAGCTATACACATATAATAGGATTAGTCTCTTTGACAAGACTGCACCAAGCTCTCCAATAATGAGGTGTAACCTGGCCAAAGGCTACAGAACTCATATCAGATCATGGATTTCCTTTCCGTCGAAAATGGAAAGGTATCACCTACCCTTGAGCTGACCCTTAACCCGGCCAGAGGAAAGGGTGATACTAAGGGTCCTGAATGCCAAAGCCATCCACTGTGCACACGGTGGTGGCTATACCACGTGGTATAAAAGAATCAAACCTCCTCAATCACAACACCACATCCAACATCTCAACATCACAATCTTCAATATCAATAATTTATTCATATATTTCATATTTAACGCTATGCATCATCAATCATGCAAATAAATCATTCATGCCCACTTAACTAAAAATTTCTAAAAACATGATTAATACTATCATTGTACATTTTCCATATATAAATTACTATAACATATTTATAGAAGTTAAAAATACCAACATACGCATATAATCATTTCAACAAACATACATGATAAATTGGAAAGTGGTTACCTCAAGCTCTTGACACCTAAACTTGAGAATTTAACTCCAACAAGCCAAAGCCAAATTCAAATTCACTCTACAATAAATATATATATTTACATGTTAATATAATTTATAATAATTATTAACTATTACAAAATAGAAAATAATAATCCCCATAATTGGCTCAATTTTCTTAAAAATAACAACAATTTATCTATTCCTCAAATTCCTTTTTAAATCAAAATTTCTTAATTCTATTTCACAATAAAATATTTAATAACCATAATTCTCTAACTATAATATCAAATCATAATTTATAATTTCACATAATTCAAAATCTGCAAAAATAAACCGATTAATATTTCAATAATACTTCTAATAACTCAAATAAATTGTTTACTCCAAATTTAATCGGCAAAAAAATGTTTCTAAAGCATAATTTATTATTTATTTAAGAAGAAATTAATTATAAAATCATAAAACAATCAAATGGTAAATCTAAACCGATTAAAATCAGCTATTATTTATTCTCTACATATCTATAACCATCTTTTGTAAAAACTCAAAATTCTCCCAAAATCCTAACCCCAAAATTCTCGTTAATCAATATAATATTACTACCAATAGGAAGATCAGAACACATAGAACAACTTTTATGAAGGAAGTTTGTTAAGAAAACGTGATTTTAAGTACCAAAATTATCTGCTAAATTCAAAACCTTACCTGTTGAACTGCGTTCGCTCCGCTCGCCTGCTCGTGAAGCATGAAGGGAAAGGGTATTAATAATACCCTCCCTCACATTTTTTTCTTCCAGAGGGCCCCACATGTTTTTTTTTAGAAAAACAACCGACTGTTTTTTTTTATATTTTTTTTATAATATTACACAAGGGAGAGAGGGGGTATATCGGATAAACATTTTCAAATGACATAAATGAAAAAAGAGAAGAGAAATTAAACATCTAGGATTTAATGAGATTGGTGCGGTATGATTTTATTAGGTAGTGCACATATGAGGTGGTGCCCTTGATTCATAAAAGAATTTCTCTCTAAGAAGGACTGAACATGCTTTCTAGAAGAAGTATTATTTTATAATTTCACCCTAATAAACATTGGCTATTGATGACTTCCCATTTTTTTATAAGATTTGAGATATATTTTGATTTATTTGAGAAGTCATCAATACTAAACTAAAGAAATTATCTTGGGATTTTACGAGATATCAATTTTGGTGCATCATTATTGGGATTTCAACATAGAAAATAAGTTTGTCATTTTTGAAAAGAATAATGAAGAATAATGGTGGGAAGTTTTCTTTAAAAAAAAAAAAAGGCTGTTATTGGTAAGATTCTTTATTATTAATATATTCATGTATTATCCACTTTTCTTTGGTCAGCGTCAAAGAGCAGCAAAATTGGATTGCATAACGCATGCATTTGCCTACATATATGAATGAAATTGTTTATTAATTAACCACTTTCTTTACTCTTGAATATGTAGGGCCAATGGTGATCTTGATATCACCATCAACATACTTTAGTGTGGGACCTGCCACAGGGATGATGTTCATTTTCTCAGGAATGAAATGCAACTGAGAGGCCATATTGTCTTCTATCCTACAGTTGCCTGGCACGAGATTGTGGGAAAGTGATCAACGTGGGTCACAATGTAGAGCAATTTTTTTTTTTTTGGTCAAATGACAATGTCGAGTAATTCAAACTTGGCGGTATAGTAGCATCAAGAGCTGCAAATTAAAAGTGGAATCCCATTGTCAAAAAAAAGCAACCATCCATGGAGCATTTTTTTTCCACTAATTAGTTTTGCTTAATATTATCTTAATTTATTTAATTTTATTTTTATTATTTATTGCCTATTAATTGACCACCATTGAGCATGTTTTGGGAATTTAGAATTGAACTTGACAAAAGGAATCTTAAATTGACCTTGGGATTAAATAATGTGCAATTAGATTTTAATCTAATTTGCATCTAGGATAGACATATACCTTGAAGCTCCGTATAATCAAATTAAAGTAAGCCCGATCTAAACTACATCTTATTAATTGTGTGAGACATTGCATAATTAATTGAGGTAGGTATATAAATGGACCAACAAGCATTTATAGACATTAATACTCAAGATTAGCTTATTAACTTAAGCTAAAATTAATTTAGTGGAGATAAAATCTAAAAAACAAACAAGGGATTAGTGACTTTAGGTTGTCCTTCTTGACATTGGAATTTATTCTTTGCAAAAAGTTTTTATTATTATTAGTTCCTTTTTCTTATTTAATTTTTCTTCACTCATATTGAAAACAATTTTGATTTGTTCAACTTAAATGAAACAAATGAAATTTAACACATAATAACTAATTGGATTGAATCTTTGTGAGACGATCTTGATTTGCCACTTACTATTTTTGTGACTTGTATACTTACAATGCTTAATTAAATTTTGGTAGCATCAGATATTAATACAAGTAAGAGAGTAATCAACAAGGTTGTGTCTGGTGGAAAGGGCTGGTCCCTCACATGTGACAAACCAATATTCAAATATTTAAAATCTTTATCGAGAATAGTATCCATATTTAGTTCCTCGTACAGAAAGAGGATACTTATTAGAAAAATACGTGAGAGATACAATTATAGCATCGAAACTTGAATATAAACAGATCAGAGATCATGCATGGCTTCCTTCACCGGATATTTTTGCTCCTTATGGTCCCTTCAGCTACCAGCCTCCTTCAGCTTCTAGTATAACAGAAAAATCGATCTGAAGTTAGACACAGACGCAGACGCAGAGGTAAACTTGAGCCTTCGTTACTCCTTTGGCTAATGGAATCGCAGAGTCAAATCGACAGTGAGTGTTCTGTCACATTGTGTTCTTGAAATTTTTTCCTTCCATTGAGAGTGTTTTGTTTGTTTCATTTCAAATGGTTTTCTTAGGGTATCGCTTTAATGATTGATGCACAACTTAGGAACGTCACTAATTATATCTCATTATGACATCTGAAACTCAACAAGAATATGCATCTAGAACAGAAGATTTTTAAGGAATCCAAATCTCTTTTCATTATGACGTTTATATTTTAACCTGTTCTAATTATGTGGGGTTAAAGGAGAAGATCAAGAGATTTGTCCTCAACCCGAACTGGAAGCGGAAAGATCAGAATCAGGGCTCGAAACGACAGGCTTTGAAACTGACAGTGATCCAGGTAACGATTTTCCTTGCCATAACTAGAATAAACAACGCAGCAAACTTATTAATACTCCCTCTTTCCCTAATTATAAGCTTTAAATTTGTAAATGAGCTTAAATATAAGTTTCACTTTAATTTAATCAAAGTATTTATTGCGTTCTTTTAAACTTTACCCATAGACTATATTTGTTGTATTTTTCACTCCCTCTTTATAGAGAAGGGCACAGTTGGAAAAAATATATATATATTTATTACTCTTAACTAATTTTAACTATTTTTTTGATAATTTCGAATCAGTTATTTAAAGCTTATATTTAGAGACAAAGACAACATAACGTAACAAGCCATTAGCAATGCTTTCCATTGCATAACACTATACTTAAGTCAAGATGCTTAAATTTATTAGGATAAGTTCTCTTTAACCTTTAAGTGTTCTGTTGCGTTGTGTTCTTGAAACTTTTTTCCCCTCATTATCTCATTATGATATCTGAAACTCAACAATAGAAGATTTTAAGGAATTCAAATCTCTTTCCATTATGATGTTTATTTTAACCTGTTTTAATTTTTGGGGTTTAAATAGAAAATGAAGACATTGAACTAGAAGAAACAGAAAATGAAGAAACTTGGCTGCTACCCGAACTGAAATGGGATAGATCAAGCCATACAGAGCCTGAAAGCCATACAGTGCTTGAAATGACAAGCAAAGCAAATGGTACAGGTAACAATTTCCTTGTTCTAACATAACAGGTCATTAACGATGCTTTCGATTGCTTAGACATTGAACTTACGTCAACTTGCTTAATTATATTTATTAGATTAAATTCTCCAATTATACTACCCAATATTTTGCTATGTTTAAATATGTACATACACTTTTAAATTTACCCACGAATACTTGTACATTTTTTAATAGACTCTTATAAAATAAAGGAAAAAAGACACTTAAATACCACTTGAACTTCAAAATCCTAAATTAGTTATATTGATAATAAGAGTAATGTGATTGATAAAAAAAAGTATAACAATTGACAACTTAGTTTTTAGGAAATAATTGATTTGAGATTTTAAAATTCAAGTGGTATTTAAGTATCTGTTTTCCTAAAATAAATTAAGATTTTTAAATTTTCATATGGGCACTGGTTATTTTACAATTATTAATTGTTAAAATTTTTTTTGACACTTGTAAATTCACCTATGAAATATAGACATTTGTTATTTTGCTATATGCCTGTGATAGAAAAAGATATTATAATTTAAGAATCTGTAAGTGCACGGGCCGTATTAAATAATAAAGTGATGAAACAAGTATCATTTCCACGAACACTTGGTACCAACAATGTGGTTGAGCAATGAAATTACACTTTTATTTAAGTTGAGCACATCAAAATTGGATTCAAATAAGATAAAAGAAATTAAAACAAACTAACTATCACAATTAACAAAAGAGTAACCCAGAGTCACTAATCCCTTGTTAACTTTATAAACTTTGTTTTCACTTAATTAGTTAGTTTCAGTGTCAATTTTGTTATTAATGTAGAGTATTAATAGATATAAGTATGTCCCGATATGATCACTCACATCCCTCTCTCATGTTAAACTTGTTGTACCTAACATAGTTAGTCAAGAAGCAATAATAACTCAATTTCACTATAATATGATTATATGGGTCCAATAACTATATTCCTATCCTATTGTCAAATTAAAATAAATTCTAATCCCAGATTACTTAATCTTATAGTCCAATTAAGATTCATATCCCAAGGGTAATCTAAATTTTTCAAATTGATACTTAATGATAATCAAACACTAAGTAGATAATAATTATACAATGTCAAGTAACCAAAATTAACATTAAAAAATAACTAATATGTGAAAACAAAATATAATCCACCTACAAGTTTATAGTTCTTATAGGTTATAAAGACAAAATTAGCTACACATGGATCTAATCAATCTCATCCCAACAACATTAAAAACTGATTCAGAATCCGTGAGAAAAAGAAAGATGAATAAGATACAATGACTCAATGTCGTTCTTGCTCTCGTCCTACTGCTGAAGACGTTCATTGGTCTTCTCAGCAAGTAGCCGCTTCCTCCTCCTTTTATCTTCTAATTATGGGCTTCTCTTTCTTGGATATTAAGTCTCACTATGTTTCCAAATTGGTGGCTCCAAACAGGCAAAAACACTGCATTCAAAATTTCAAGCTGTCAATAAGATTCGACCAAAAAAAAAAAAGCTGTCAATAAGAAGAGTAAATGAAATATTATATTATAACAACAACAACAATAGAAACTGAATCCCTTTTTTTTTCTTTTTTGGGAAACTTCCAATGATTGTTTATTCATTATTCTTTTCTTTTCTAAATTTTAAAAACTTCTATTTTAATTTAAAATCCCACAGATGATGACCCAATTAATATCTCATAAAATCTCAAGAAAATTCCTTTAATTTATCATTGATGACTTCTCAAATATATCAAAATATATCTCAAATCTATTAGAAA
The DNA here is from genome assembly GCA_963210345.1 of Inga oerstediana. Lineage (NCBI taxonomy): Eukaryota > Viridiplantae > Streptophyta > Magnoliopsida > Fabales > Fabaceae > Inga > Inga oerstediana. Next base: position 59,533,661 of record OY723401.1, on the reverse strand, counting down.
TGGGAAATCCCACTCTCACACCTGCATTAAATCTTGTCCTAAAGATTGAAAATTGTAAAAGAACCAAATTCAAGAAAACAATGGAAACAAGATTTTAAAGGAAGCATTAAAAAAATTGGAATCATCAATTCAAACTTTTAAGAATTAAGTCTTTATAGAATCCTTTTCCACCTTTCAAAAAAATGCAAATAGCAAGGCAATTAATTTGGCTAAGAATCCGTTTCTTTCCTAAATTTAAAAAACTTCTATTTTAATTTAAAATCCCACATATGATAACCCAATTAATATCTCGTAAAATCTCAAGAAAATTCCTTTAATTTATCATTGATGACTTTCCAAATATATCAAAATATATCCCAAATCTATTAGAAATGGGAAATCACACCCCCACACTTGCATTAAATCTTGCCCTAAAGATTTAAAATTGTAAAAGAACCAAATTCAAGAAAACTATGGAAACAAGATTTTAAAGGAAGCATTAAAAAAATTGGAATCAATTCAAACTTTCAAGAATTAAGTTTTCATAGAATCATTTTCCTCCTTCCAAAAAATGCAAATAGCAAGGTAATTAATTTGGCTAAGTAAATCACATTAGAATATCCCTCATAAGTCAAGTGTTTACACTTATTGCTCAAGATATTCAAGGACTTGTGTTTCACTCAATTCCACCTATTGCAACCCATCTACCACAAACTTGTATATCATCTTAATCTCCACTATAATATCCTATTACATACACAAATCAAAAGGACGTTGATAATGGATGAATACTTTAGTTGGTGCAAGTAATTCAATGAAAGATATAAAGAATGAAAGAGTCATTATATCTTTATGCTATTTTTTTCTTTTTTGTTTTTTTAATCTTGAGCTTTTGTAGGTCCCCTTTTTATGCAACCCTACACATGTAGCACTAGTTACTCATAACCTTCTTTCAGTTAACCGGTTTGACGTGAGTGCCAATATCGTTGATAAAGTGTCCCCACTTACTAAGTCTAGTCCAAAGATGTTTGTGGAGTTGTTGCTATTGTTCTTATTCCTTCTCCCTTTTTTCAGTCCCTTCAATCTTTTTTTTGTTGTTTTCTTACTTAACACTTGCTAGCGTAGCGAATAAAAAAGAATGCCTAAATTATCTTTATATATGCAAAGGAAATTTTTTGCTTTGAAAGAGACTCAATACAAATTTTAGAGATGAATCACAATAAGTGTACTGCATCTTGGAAAAAAATATTTAGGTTCAAATTTCTCACAGATTCTTTTAGCATCCTAAAGTGAAGTGCCTAAGCTAAATGTTTACCTATTTACTAACATTCAAAGAATTTAGAATCAAATCCTAATCAAAATCATTCCTTTTCATGTTCAAATCAAACCAACTGTGACAATACTCATGAGAAAAATCCAAACTTCCAAACGGAAACAAATTTTATTTTGTTTTTTTTAAAAAAAAAATTTGAGGGCAAGTCATGTAAGATCAATGGTACCCTTACCCCTACACTTAAATGTCACATTGTCCTCAATGTGAACATGTAACAATAAGTAATGAAAGTGAAGAAACAACCATATCCAAGTGTAGAGATGACACAAATTTCAAGTATTATCATCTTCAACAAACAAATGAGATAAATTAAAGAAAAGTAGAATAGAACTCCTCTTTTATCCTTGTCTTGCACTCTCAGTTGCTCTTGATCTTTGTTTCCATTATAAAACACATCATCTGGGGTTCCAAAAATCTACAAAATTAGAACAAAACATCAAACCAAAATCTTGGGTCGCCTCCCTCGAAGCCCTAACACTACTATAGAAAACACTTTTTTTTTTATCAGTGACTATAGAAAACACTTTCAATGTCCGCTTTTAGGCCATTTCAACGTCCTTTTTTCAGTGGGACGTCTATATGAAGGACGTTGAAAGTTTGGAAAACAACGTCCGTTTATAAAGGAATGCTATAATACCTTTACGACGTCTGTTTTCCCAAAACGGATGCCATAAGTATGCCCTTTACGACATCTGTTTTTATAAAAATAGACACCGTAAGCCCCCTACTATGGTTTTTCCAAAATGGACTTCGTAAGTGGCAGAGTCCATTTTTGAAAAAACAGACTCCGTGAGGGTCTTATAACTTCTGTTTTTTCAAAAACGGACGTTGTAAGTTCATTTTTTTTAAAAACATTTTTGTATTGGATTTTTCACTACCCAGTAACTAATAAACCCTGTACAGAAACATCTAGCACTTCATCAACTACTACTACTATCTAAAATAATTAATATATATAAACAAATTGTCCAAAACTTGTCTAAAAAATATACTAGCAAAAATTGTTGTAGTGAAGGCATCAGTTTGACCACAACAAATTCTAAACCAGTCGAAGGGCAAGATGATTGTTTAATACTTGGACACTTCTAGAAAATTCACCTGTACTAGTTTAAGTCCATTATCCTCTTTCCTCATTAACCCCTTTTCTTTTTCTGCACTTTAGTTCTCACACTGAAACAAAAGAAACCATAATAAATTCATAAGTCATGGCTTTGATGTAAAAGGTGCTATCATTGAACTTAAACAAGATTAAAAATACATTCCTAGTAATATTCATGACCTACAGTTTCTATTATCACTGAAATATGCAATAATAATGATGAAAAATGTTGAAAATAAATGCTATATTGTATATGATTCTATTGAAATTCAAAGAAAAGAACTCGCCAAGATATAATCCTATTGTATTTGTGTCTTAGGTAATTGGTGATAATCACAAAGAAGAAATTTGATATGGAAGCATGAATAACTGATATTAAATAAGAAGGAACAAAAGATTTTTTTAATCTCACAAGCGCATTGGACACAGCTAATTTCTCTCTTGTACAGTGAGGAGAAAGTTTCATTTGATAAGAGTGGTGTGGTAAAGAGATAAAATATTGATGATCATTCTATAACATCCATAACTATAATAAGGATTTTAGTAGAAAGGACCTAGATAAGAATTAAATAGTTTCATACCTAAAGCGCAGAATCACTAACTCTCTGTTCTGCAAATTTCAATTGCTTCTTGGACAATGTTATGGGTGAAATAGATGTTGTCAGGATGTCGAAGCCCATACTTTAGGCGTCTGTTTCATAAAAACGGTCTCTAAAAGCAAGCCAAAGCCCATAATTTGGGTGCCTGTTTCAAAAAATTGGTCTCATTAAAAGCCCTCGCTTTTGGTGTCCATCTTTTGAAAGGGATGACAAAAGTGGTTATGGCGTCCGTTTTCTCATAAACGGATGACAAAAGTAACACAGAAAATTTCAAATATGCCACCGCCTATATTTTTAACTTCTTATTTTTAAAAACGGAGTTTTTTTGGGTAGTAAAATTTGTATATTGTAGTAGTGCAAGTTTATAGTATTTAGCCAGACTTCTCAAAACAAACAGCTAATCATATGTATCAATCACCTTGTCTTCATTCTTTTTCAAGCAACAAGATTTTAGACACAAAACTTGATCATTCAATTTAATTACTTGTACTTCCTCAATAATAGACAATCTCAGAATACGAGCATTCACTAAATTCCAATAAAGCACAACATGCACATCCTAGCAAATATATTTAATAGCTTCCAAAAATTTGAAATATCCAACAAAATCCGCTTGACTCACATCAGTAAAAGTGAAAGAGTTAATAGGACAGTCATGTGCAACAACTCTTAGGATATCTCTTCATTAATTTCAACTTCACAATCACATGAATTAGGATATCCAATTTGTCTTCCCCATAGTTTGGATCCCTATTACCCGAATAGATATCCGAACCTAGACCCAATTTGATTGCCGCCAACTACGACCTCAGGTACCCTACCCAATTTCATGCTTGTTCAAAACGAAAATCACATACATGTTTTAAGATATACATGTTCAGAATCGATTTCACGCTTGTTCCAAAACGATAATCACATACATATTCGAGTGTTTCTTATAAACATACGTACACATCCCATATATATCACATGTATAAGAATCATAAACTCAATTTAAACGCACAATTGATCTGGCTCTGATGCCACTGTAGGATCGGTAAGCACAACGGAAGAATTTAAAAAATTTTACCGATCCTAATCGAGGATCTATCAACGGCGTTTAAACCAAGTTGGAAGGATTCATACCTTTTTGATGATTCAGAGTTTTCACGATCTCTAGGAGCCAACACGTCAGGTCCGCTCCCTCTACCGGTATCCACACGAATGCTCTCCAACCGAGACTGCGTGCTAGCGCTTCTAATGTCTCCAAGGGTTTAACTTGCGGCTCTCAATTCTGATGTACACTGAGTCTATCAGCTCTATCAAGTTTATAACCCATGAGGGTTATTTTCAAATTTCAAAATTAATCATCATTAATTTCGAAATTAGTTAACAATTAATTATCTTGATGAGCTAATTAAATAAATTCAGTTTAAATTAAATCTGTCCAACAGTTTTAATTTAACCTATTTATTTAATCTAAATAAAGAACCATTAGATTTAATTTATCTTCATAAATTAAATCTGAGATACTATATCTCTATCATGTTAGTTATTAAATTTAATATATCTTAATAAATTAAATTTAAAACCAACACAATATAATAATATCATATAATATATATATACATATATATATATATAATATATTTCGAAAATATATATATCTATATAATATTATTAAATATAATATATATATATATATAAAAGATATATATTTCAAAAATATATATATATTTATATAATATTATTAATGAATTTTATATTATATATATATATATAAATATAAAATTCATCCACCCTAAATCAAACATTATCTCGTGTTGGGCCATTCTTGTGTGCGACCCTGTAGGCCCAAAAGTCGCAAGCGGCCTCTAACAAAACATTACGACTACCCAATTCATATGAGGATCGTTATCACGATGCAACCTATCATACAACCATGTCACATCCCTTTTGTCACACGATATATCGATCAAGGATAAGGCATGGAAAATGTCATCTTCTTGTTCCTGACCATTACTTTCTCGATTCCTGAGTAGCCTGATAACAGAGACAAAAACTCTTTTCATCATAGTATGGCCATACATTTCTCAAACTCACTCATCGAGGGGCCCAGTAATATCTCTCTACTAATGTGAGGGACAAATTCCATCTTGATCATTCATATTCCTCTACATGAAAAACCACCAAGCCCGATCTTAGCCTTTATCATCACCCGGTCAAAAGTGACTTTTAACTAGTTCAAAGCTTAGCAACTCTCATGTAGGAATCAATGATGACCTCAGGTCTAAGGGCATTGTGATGTGGTTATACATGAGAAAAGCTTATGACTTGATCCATGTAGCTTTCTCATAGTGGGTCGGTCCAGCACCTTGTGCTCTTACAAGTGCCTAAGACTTTGATTCGTATCTCCATATCTTATCAAAGTCATACTGGTCTTGTTTCATCTCTGTTCCCGCATAGATGACCGACCAGGGACATTTTAGGACAATCTTTATAAATTATCCAAGGATACAATTATCACAGTTAACATGCAAATAATATGATAACAGAATGGAGAAATTTCATTAAAAAAATAATGTTTAAAGTACAATGATTGTCCCTTAGGGCACAATTTCCAACATCATCCTCATCTAGGAACCGCTTCATGTCACTAACAATGGGAATGTTGAATTCAAACTCCACATTCTTGTCGTAATCGTTAATATTGATGTAAGCCCCCTCTAGCTGAACAGGAAGCCTTGGTGGGGTCGCCTCTTATGGGGTCGTCTACTGTAGGGTTGCCTCCTATACGGTAGTCTGCTGTAGGGGCGTCTGTTGTGGCTTCTATGCCGAGGTCACCTCCTATGATGATAAGGGGACAAGTCTACCTCCATGCTACCCTTTACTGCCTTACCACTACCTTCTCTACTACTGCTCCCCTGTAGTATAGGTTTAGGGGGAATCTTAGCCTCTTTCCTTTCCCCTTATCTCTCTTGAAAGTCATAATAACTGCAAAATTAAAAAATATCTATCAATATTTATAACAAAATTAAAATCATAGGGAAAAAACAAAATAATGGACTTAACTTTACTAACCTCAAGTGCCTAACTCTGTAAATCCTAGAGTAGAACCTCAAATATGAAGCAAAACCATTCAGAGGGTGCGTGAGAAACGAAATTGGCAAGTGGTAAAATGGGGGGTGAATGCGCTTTTATAATGTTGAATTTTGTAGTGGTTTTACCAAAAATCACTATCCAAACCGCTACAAATCACGAAACATTACCATGTGTAACGTGAAGATTTGTAGCAGTTTTGTAAAACCGCTATAAGTCCGCAGACCCTATACATGCTATAGTGGTTTCTATGTAGAAACCGCTACAAATATGTTAAACTTCGTAGCGGTTTGGTAGAGCCACTACAAATAGGTGGCCCTTTGCATTTTGTAGTGGTTCTTGTCAAATAAACCGCTACAAACTAATGGCCACAAAAGTCGCACCAGCTTTGCACCTTATAGCACCAAGCTAGCGCCACATTTGTGGTGGTTCAGATATTTGAACAACTACAAATTTGACCCTAGCTTGGCACCACATTTTGTAGCGGTTAGGTTGTATAAACCGCTACAAATGTTGTTTGCTAACTAGTGTGCCACTTGACGCAAGTCATATTGTTGCAAATTGGTAGTAGTTTCTCTTTAAACCGCTATAAATCCAGATATTTGTAGCAGTTTATTTTAAACGCTACAAATTGTCATTTCTTTTTTTTTTTTTTGGTAGTGAATCCATGAGGAAAAAAAAAGATGAATAAGTTAGAAACACTCAATGGAGTCCTCTCAACTCTGTTTCACTCCCCTCTGATTCTGCATTCTTGCTCTTGTCCTATTGTTCAAGATGATGATTGGTCCTTTTTGCAAGTAGCTGGCTCCTCCTCCTTTTATCTTCAAATTGTGGCTTGCTCTTTCTTGGATATTAAGTCTCACTATGTTTCCAAATTGGTGGCTCCAAAAACGCTGCATTCAAGCTCTCAAGAAGAAAAGGAAATGAAATATTATATAGTAATAATAGTAGTAATAATAATAATAGAAACTGAATCCCTGTTTTTTCCTTTTTTTTTGGAAACTTTCAATGATTATTTCTTAATTCTTTTCTTTCCTAAATTTAAAAAACTTCAATTTTAATTTGAAATCACACGAAGGATGCACCCAATTAATATCTTATAAAATCTCAAGAAAATTCCTTTAATTTATCATTGATTACTTCCCGAATATATTAAAATATATCTCAAATCTATTAAAAATGGGAAGTCATCAACGTGTATATGGACACTTATAAATTCACCTATTTTTAGATTTCTGATTGTTCCCACAAGTGTACGGGATCAATGTAGTAATAATCCCAGCGTATTATGGGGTCGTATCTATAAGGATGTTGTAATTTACTAATTCAAATCAGGTTTGAGTAAGTAGAAAATAAGGATGAGAATATTTATGAGAATATAACAATCACTTAAAGAGTTGGATTCAAGATTTCACCCACAGGTTGCTAATTTTTATTATTTTGAGTTGACTCTTTAACTAGTTATAGTGAAAAACTATTCCTTAAGTGTCCTAATATTCTCCTGAATTATTAGTCCCTTTTTTAATTAATGTTGAGCTCGTTCCCACAACACTCACACAACTAATTAAACTATGAATCTGTAGTTTTTATCACTACAAATACCTAGAACTATCCTTAGCCTAAATAATCTGTATCTATTTCTTTAGATCTAGGTTCTCCCTTCACCTTCCAGTCCATGGAGATTACCCATATATTAGATTCTATTGATGGCCAGCCAAAGCAAATCATCATGTGAAGAACAAAAGAAATAAATATAATTAAAAGAAAAATTAAAATGTACTCATAGATAGAAATTCATAAAGAATATTCATAAATGGAATCATAAAGAATGAAATAAAAATAAATTGAAACTAGCTTTCCTGGTAGACTACACATCCCTCCCTCAACTAAGGGATTTAAAAACTTATAGAGAGAATATTGCTCATGAAGTTTTCAAAGTAGTGATTGATTGTTAAGAGTGACCCATAGAGCCTCTATTTATAGATGAAGTTACTTCTTGACGTGAGACTCTTTGATATATCCATATAATAATATATTATATCAACTTTAATTATCTCTAGGTCATATCATTTTATGCTTTTCGATTCTGGCGAAAATTACGGCTTAAGATCCCTTTCAATCAGCTCTATCAATATGTTGCGAAATTACGATTCAGGGCCCCATATCTACAAGCATAATCGGCCATGTGCCTTCACTTCTCTTGGCTTTTTGGAGAAAGTCACAGCTGAGGACCCCATGCTCTCAAGATATTATATTATCTACAAAATAAAATATATATGTGTAAATTTTGTAGAAATATTACTTTTTATCCTTAAGATTAGATTTAGAGAAAATATATCCAAAACAAATTAAATATATATAAAATATTTATAGATTTAAACTAATATAATTCAAAATCTATATCTATTTAATTATAAAATATGCACTTATCAATGTACTTTTTCTTTTTATATGTGTGTCTGTATGATTGAGATTTAAACATTAATTCAAGCAAACATGGCAGGTATTGGATGGAGCGTCCGCTACGCACTGCTATGTCCAACATTTATGTGTATGCATATGCCAGGCATGAAGGAGGGATTCTTCAAACTGTCACATCTTTCAACAATGGTAGGTGGAGGGCCTCTTACTGATGACATGAAAATGCAACAACGTAAACCAGAATTCAATGGTGTATCAGCTTTGAAACCTAAGTTAACGAAGAAAAGACATTGGCAGTTCCATGATTACAATTTGTTCATGGACGCATACCGTTCATTGAAAGGCAATGTTGTCTCTAGTGAGCATCAGAGCAATTTTAATAAACGTACATCATCAGGCAGTACAGTCTTACACTTAGCAGCTAGCTATGGAAATGATGCAATGGTAGAGAAGGTAGCTCAACTTCGTCCCGAACTTTTAACTGTTGCTAACAACAACTATGATACTGCCCTACATGTTGCTGCAAAAACAGGACGCGGCCCTACAATTAAGTTACTCTTGAATAAGTTTTTGCTTTTTGTAAGACGTGAAACAAATGGTCGTGCTGATCAGTCCATTTTGGAACTGATACTCATGGTATCACTCACTTTGTTCCGAAATAAACAAGGGAACACCTTCCTTCATGAGGCCTTCACGACCAGTAGCCGCAATGGCGCTGTGATTTTTGAAGCTTTTGAAACTACTTTCATTGTTGGCGATTCAAATAATTTCGACGTGGCTCGCTATAAGGAGGTTGTTTATGATTTATCAACATTTGAAGTCAACGTGGAAGGGAAATCATTATTGTACTTGACCATTGAGGCAAACTGTCAGCAAGGTGTTAATCAAATGATGAATTCCTGCAGCAAAGGTTATTTGGAGCCTAAAGGAAAATCACCCCTTCTTCCAGCACTCATCAACAAAAATTTAGGTAACTCTTACATCTGAGAGAATAGCACAATAGAGAAGAGGGGAGGAGGCAAAACTGAGTGAAATTTGTGCTATATGTATTCATTAAGCAAGAGAATTTGTACAGAATAATAATGAGATATTCTAATAAATACTAAATCAATCTAAATGTGATAGGTTAACCTAATACAAATATAGGATAATGCAATCAATTTCTTTTTTTGGGTCGAAAATAATGCAATCAATTGAAAATCATAAATCAACTATAATCAAATCACATTTAATCACAGTAACACCATTTATAATTATCAAGAAACAAAGAGACATTGCTATTTTCTACTTAATCAAGGAAATGAGGCAAGACTTGTATATAAACACAATGTTATCTCTCTATCGCTCTCTCACACACGCACATATTCGTTTATACAATGTATTTTCTTAATTTGAACATGTACAAAATTACGATTAATATGGTCTTGTTTATAATAGGTATGCTTCAAACCATACTGTTCATGGAAGGAGGTTGGATACACTTGAGAACTGAACAAGGATGGCTTCCACTTCATCATGCAGTGCTTTTAGGGTACCTTCAAGGTGTTCACTATTTAGTAAGGGAATGTCCTACCTGCACCATGGAAAAGGACAACGATGGCTACTTACCGATTCATTTGGCATGTATTAAAGGTCATGTCAAAATAGTTCAAGAGTTACTAAAATGGTGCCCAGATCCCATAGAGACGGTAAATGGCCGTGGCCGAAATTTTCTCCATCTTGCATGCGCATGTGGAAATTATGAACTAGTTAGGTACTTACTCGAAGATCCACAGCTTGAGATAATGATAAATAAAAAGGACTTTGAAGGGAATACTCCCATGCATTTAGCTACCTATTGCTGGCATCCCAAAATTGTGCATGCCTTGACTCGGGACAAAAGAGTCGATCTTTCTGTACTTAACCATGAAAACCAAACAGCTCTAGACATAGCAGAAGTACGTCAAGGAAGAAGTGTTTCTCTTTCACAGGCAAGTATCCATGCATAATTGATAGACTCAAATTCAATATTTTGATAATTCTTGAAGTCTTCATATTTATTTTTGCAGCGACTTACCTGGAATGCATTGGTGTCTGCTGGAACACCTCGAAGCCCTGTGAGATTTCATCCAAAAGAAGTTGAAATTGGCAGCACTACCTCTGGTATTGATAAACACACTTCTGTGAGATTTCATCCAAAAGAAGTTGAAACTGGCAGCACTGCCTCTGATACTGATGAACACACTTCTGTGAGAAAAGAAGTTGAAACTGGCAGCACTACCTCTGATGTTGATAGACACACTCATACCACTGAACAATATAAAGATAGAATTGACACTTTGATAGTGGTTTCCACCCTTATAATAACAACATCATTTGCTGTGGGGTTTACCTTCCCAGGTGATGTAGAACAAGGCATTCCTATCTTGCTAAATCGCCCTATGTTCCATTTATTCATTCTCTCCCTCACAATTTCTGCGTTTGGTGCTATAAGTTCCACCATCATTCTCATGTGGGCTCGATTAGGGGATCTCAATCTAGCTATTTTTGCTCTTAAATGGGCAATACCTCTTCTAGGTCTGTCCTTGACCTCGCTCTCTCTAGCATTTTTGGCAGGTATGTACCTTATAATTAGCAAACTCAGCTGGTTGGCCACTACCTTTTTGGTGATTTGTGTGGTTTTGATCCTCATGGTTGAGTTCTTGTACTTGCTCCTTTTGTTGCCTTCCACGTCATCCTTACCATTCTTTCGATATATTTCCTATTATCCCTTTCTTTTCTTTGCAAACATAGCTGAAGGGAAAATGGATGCCAACAAAATGGGCTCTAAAGCTATCATTCCCGTGCTTTAGCTTAATTACAAAAATATCACTTGTTTCTGTCATATCACTTGTTTCTGAGTACGATGAAGAATCATATCACTTGTTTCTGTCTATCTTTGCTTTTTATCTGTATGCCGCCTAAATGAAGAACGTATTATTGTTAGCCACTCATGTATCTTTTGAGCTACCTTTGGATATTCTGAAATTTGTATGATGCTTTTCTTTAAGAAAACATGTTTGTTTAGATTTATGCACTGTATTCAATTCCAAGAATTTTAACTTGAGATATTTGCAAAAAATTATTATTTAATATATAGAGGGGACATGAATTTTGGACCCTAATACTTATTTTAAAAAAAGGTTAAGTTACAAAAATATCCATGGGCATTTGTTCAAAGTGCATTTATAATCATATGTTTTCAAAAGTGTAAAAATACCTACAAGCTTTCTAAATAGAGCAAAAATATCAACACCGTTATTTTAACCATTAGTTAACTGAAAACGCTGATATGGAAGCTGACAAAGACGTGATAATTTCCTAGCTGGCTAGGAATTGAAAAACTTAAAATAGACTCTCTTTCTGTGGAGTTTCTGCCATTCCGTTCTTGGGCGTGCAGGCACCTTCAAGTGGTGGTTTCCGGCGTCTCTTCCTTCGGCTTTGGCCGGAGAGGAGGTCGTCCGGCGTGGTGTTTGTCTCCTTTAGGGTTAGGGTTTTTTGTTTTTCCTCTTTTGGTGCCAATCTACTGGTTTTGTGCGGTGGCTCCATAGGTGTTGCAATGCTGTGGAGGAAGGGAAACCTCAGGCAAAGTGCTGAATCGAAGATTTCTTCACCTTTTCCTGGCTTCTTTAAGCAAGATTGGTCAATGGGATTAGGTTGGATGGTAGAGATTTGGGGGATGACTGAGTTTGAGCAAGTTGCAGATCTTTAAGGGGCATCATCTCCTTCCGTCCTTCTCCACTCGGTACGTTTCTTTACTCCATTTTCTGATCTACTTTGGCTTGGCTGGCGCAAGTCCTTGGGGTTTCTGCTCAGAGATGGTGGGCTTAGGTTGGGGATTGAATGGTGGCGATGGTTGAGGACTCTTGAAGCTTATGAGTTCTCTTTGTTGGCAGCGACACTTTTCTCTACGCGACCAGTGTTGCGTAGTGATGGTAAATATGCTATTCTAGTAGCAGACAAATTTTTGTATGGGATGAACCTATTAGGGTGGTTCTTGGAACTCCCATCCCTTATTTCTGGTATCATTTCCAGATGTTCTTCCTCTTTTAGACGACGGCGGCAGCAGCGACAACTCATGTGCTTCTCTGACTCTGACCTAGGGTTAGGGTTTCTAATGGTGGTGTTGTTTGGGCTTAGGGTTATTATTGTTGGGCTTTGGCCTTTTGTTTGTTATGTGTTTGGTTTAGACTTTATTTATTATAATACTTAGTTTATTTCAATGCAATTTTATTTCTGGCAAAAAAGAAAAAAGAAAAAGTTAAAATAGAAAATAATCCACATGTAATTTATTATTTTAAAAAAATAAAAATTCCTACCCTACTTTCATAGCAACTCGCTCGATCCTTGCTCGTTGCCCCCACCCTCATGCCGCACCCATCACCTCTCTCTCCTCCTCTCCATCCTTTTTTCAGCCACCATGTCACTACCATGTCCCCATCGCACTTCGTCTCCTTCCTTTCTCGCTCCCTCCGCCTGTGAAGTTGCGTTCTGCCAACCGTAACCCATAGAATTGTGCCCATAGATCTACTATAAATTGGCTAGACTGTGGGGAGGCAGCAATGGGGACTTTGTGGCCATCGATCTTGGAGTCTGTCGCCATCGTCAATCGCATCCTCCATCGATCTCGATCTGGCCGAAGCTCAACATAATTCTCATCTTTTGCCATCTTAAAGGCTGATAGTACTTTTTTTCTCCACTAGATTTCTCCTTTTTTTTATTTTCATTCTATCCTTCATTTCTCTTTTAATCTCCAAGAAAATTATTACTGCTAATGCCAATTTTCGTAAATGATGGGAAGGGGTTCAGTGTTGGGCACCTTCTCTTCGGGAGCAGATACTCTTAGCGGCCACTTTCTCAGAATCTTTATATCCTGACCATCCAATTCATTCAACGACTCACAAAGGAACATGCAAGGAAGCTTGTAAAAATCACATATGAACCTTCACGATCACTTTTCCGTCAAAATTCCATCGCTCCGGTAGCGCAAAAAAGGAGCTATATCGTTACGCACAATCAGGTATCTCCTTTACACCTCTTCCTCCATATCTTCGCCCATCTTTTCCATCCCTCCCTTCCTCATTCTTTGATTTTTGAATGCTTAAGTGGCTCAAATAAAATTTCATCCATTTTTCCTTGGTCCTTTTTGGAATCTTAGATTTCATGAGTTCTCAAAATTGCAACTTGAATCCTTTGCAAGCGCTCCTATCAGTGCTGCAAAAGGACCTTGGCATACCCGAGGTGTAGGATAGTATAGTTTTTTAGGCTTGTTTCCTCTGTGTTTTGTTTATAAAAAATTGCGACTTTGATATTTCCATTATTACTCCTCTTACCAAATCTTAAAAGAATTGTATTAATAAGTCAATTTTTTTCGTAAAAAATACTACGTCATATCCTAAATATAAGACAAAGTTGACTTTTTTTGGAGAGATTAAGGAAGTTAAATAAGCTACTTAATCATATCATATGTTATGTATCATTAGAATATATATTAGTTCATTAGTCAAATAAATTAGTTTGGAGAAAAAAAATAAAAATAAAAATACTTTAAAGTAATTTAATTAGTTTCCTTAATTTCTCCAAAAAAGTCAACTTTAGGATGGAGGAAGTAATATTTATTTATTTAGGACGGAGGAAGTAATATTTATTTATGCAAGCTGATGTTCTGGATTAACAGGACAGAGGATAGTTAGCAAAAAAATAGGACAAAGGATAGTATGGAAGCACAAAAATAGCTACAGTTAAAAGCAACTATGTGGTATGTCGTTAGGCTTCGTGTGTGTTTGGGTAACCCCAAACCACGATTTCAAAAACCCTTTTCCACAAATCGAGACAAAACTCCTCTCACATACTTACCTCATAAATTATAAAAATGATTCTCCAAAAGCTAATCCAAACACACACTTTTCCTTCTTTACCTGTGCTATTAAATATGTTTTTCTGCCTAGTGGTATTTGCATTGCTGTTTAAAGAGAATTCTGAAGTTTCCTCTTCACGCTGCAAGTGGTATGAACATTCACCTAATAAGAAGAAAGAAGAGCAATAATGTAGATGTTTGTATAGGATCATACAAAAGTTGTAATGCAATATATTAGATATATTAGAGAGTGCATTAGAGATTAATAGTTGTATTTGGCATCTTGTTGTATTGTACACATTAATTTTAATAAAAGCAACATATTCCCTTTAACTTATGCACATCTCTACCCCTCCCTTTTTCAGCTAACAAACAAATTCATTTTCTTCCAATACTTCCAATTAGGGAGAATTACATTCAACCCTCCAGGGGTGTCATTGTTATTGACAAGTTCAGGGGACTATTTTTTCATTTTTTCTCTTGTGCGGGACCTGAATGTAATTCCCCCTTCCAATTATGATGTTGGACAATCTACGGGAGTCTACAAATCACAAAGGAACAAATTATAAAGGAAAGAACAAATATGGTCTACACACATATATACACTAACTTTAATGACGTAGAAGTCATGCTTATTCTGCCAAGTTGAGTTAGTCCAAATATTTTATACCACTTGTGTCGCCACTAGAAAGCATCTACTAATTTACAAACATTCAGCAGTATCTTTACCTCAAATTTTGAAGTTCGAATGTTTGGCTACAACATCCGGGGTAGCAGATGCTAGCGTACTCCTATAAATACACACAATTTAAAACTTTAGCTTAGGAGGTAGGCTGAGGATATTGTTTATCTACAAAAAAAAAAAACTCAAATCTCAAATGTTCCTAATTAAATCAGCAGGCTGAGGATAATGCAGTGATGGTGTACACATGTGATAACTTTCACTGAAGAGATTAACAGGGAAACCTAGTAAACTAGACCCCAAGTCTTGTCCATGAAATAATTAATTAAACTGGTGGTTAATGAGTCATTCACTCCAAGGAAAAAAAACTAATCAAGAGTCAAACATTCAAAGGCCTCCTTTTACAACATCCAGGAAAACTGGGGTAAATCATGATATAGGCCATCAGATACAAACAACACCACAACTACAAAGGTCAGGAAACAGAGAAACCATGGGACTTTTTTTAAAAAAAACAGAAGAAACCATGGGACTTTTAATACAGGAAACAGAGGAGATATAAACAAGATTGGAAGGCCTCCTTTTACCCAGATATAAACTAAAACCAGTGGCTTTTGCATATCTGTCGACTTTTTTTGGCCAAATGCTCATCTTAACATAAAAGAAACTTCCAAAAGTTGTACGAGTAGACACTAAGAAATTCAGAACAGAAACAAACTTCCACCTTGTGATCCTCATTGTCCTAATTCAATTTAGTCCAACCAGGAAATTCGGAACAGAAACTTCAAAATAATTAAATGGAAGGGGAGAAAAGAATAATAAGAAGAAACACAGCTTAGAGACAAAAAGGGATGGAAAAGAAGGATGAAGATATAGACGAAGAGTTGTAATGTAGATACCTCGACAAAACTATGGTGATTCTCTCATAGTGCCTAACAGTGGGTAGCGACGGAGCTCTCTATTTGTGTCGCCGCTGCCGTTGAAACTTCACGGCAAACTAAGAGCATTTTCGAGACAGCTTCAGGGATTATGGAATTGAATAACGTGTCTCTTTGTGAACGCTCGGATGGAATGGATGGATAGGATTTGAAGATTCTTAAAGCCGCTAAAAAACTGGCTTTTGAGAGAAACCGAACCCCTACAGCAATAGAGATACAATTATTTCCTTCCTCATTCCTTGGTCACTTCACTTACCAGTACCAGTGTAAGAAAGTTGCTCTCAGGTTAAATGCAGACACAGGTCAAGGTTAAATATAGCTGGCAAGCTGGAAAAGTCGTTATCTTACTATGGCAGGAAGAACAGTATTGATTAAATATGTGCTCTTAGCTTTACCAAGCTATCTGATGCAAACTATGTTGTTACCCAAGTTTGTTCTTCAGGAGCTTGAAAAAGTCATTCGTAACTTCCTCTAGCACCAAGGGCAAGATGGTAGGAAGCTTCACCTCACCTCCTAGGATTGATTAATTAGAATATTGCATTTATAATGAAGCTTTGCCAGGGTCTTCTAACAAAACCTGATGTTCTTTGGGTACATTGTCATAAGAGTAAATATAAGTGTGGAGACGGAATATATCCAATGGTAAGAAGGAAACAACAATCATCTGGGGTTTGGTGTAGTATCACTACAGTTTAGAATAAGTTTTACCAAGCCATTGGCAAGACACTTAAAAATGGGGATACCACTAATTTCTGGTGGGATCTTTAGACACCCCTAAATGAACCTCTTATGTTTTTCATTGAGCATAATTTACACATTCTCAATCCAAGTGAAAAAGTTAAGGCTTTTGTTATGGAGAATGGCATGTGGAACATACAGGAATAGAGTAAATTCTTACCTCCTAGGATAATTAATATCCTCAGCAAAATCAAGCCTCCAATTTAAAGATAAGAGGATAAATTTTGCTAGATAACTGCATCAGATGGTAATTTTAGTGTCCGTGCGGCTTATAAATTTGTTTCTACAAAATAGGAGCAGTATGGGGTGGGATTGTGGAAGAGAGTGTGGAGGTTATCAGTCCCTAAGAAAGTTAAATTATTCTTGTGGCAAGTATTTCATGAGAGGCTTCCCACAAAATCACTTAGAGCTAAGTATGGATTAATAGACAATAATGAGTGCCCATTTGAGTGTCAGAAAGAGGAAAACACTTTACACATACTTCAAGATTGTGAGATTGCTAGAAACGTGTGGATTGAAGTTATTAAGCCCAACCTTCTTTTTTAGTTTCTTTTGTTCTAATTTGCAAGTATGGCTTAGAAGGTGCATGACTCATAATTTGAGCAATGCATGCTTCAGCAGATGGACGTGGGTTCGTGTTTTTAGTACTTTTTGTTGGCTCCTTTGTAAAAACCGATGTAAAGGAGTTATGGAAGGGGTTTGAATCAGGTAAAAGAAATCAATCATGGGGGCATTTCCCAGTTGATGGAAGCCGCCACTGGTGACAGTCTCATACAACAAGTTTTCAAGCTCTACAGAGAAGACGAGCATGTTTGGAAACCCCTACCAGAAGATTTTGCTCGGTTAGATACAGATGGATCAATCAACAATCAGAAAGAACCAACATGTGGTGGAGTAGCCAGAGACTCCAATGGAGATTGGATTTTTGGTTTTCAACACACCGACAATAGCAGAACTATTGGCTTTACTCACAGGTCTCCAAGCTTGTAAGCAAAAACACCTCCGGAAAGTCCTTGTCTATATAGGCTCAATGGAAGCTTTTCATCTAGTCCTAAAAGATGGTGGTTATCATCATCCACTAAGGGAAGAAATTAATGAGATTAGAGAGTTTCTTTTCTCAGATTGGGACATAGAGCTTTGCTATGCACCTCGTGAGACAATTGGATGTGCAGACTACCTTGCCAAAGATGCACATGATCTCAAGGAAGACATGCGACTTTTGCAAAGACCTCATCCAGGATGTCTCCCCATCATGCGAGAGGACCTGGGCATCCTACCTTTAGATTAAGCCAACACTTATGTGAATGATAAACTTCAAGTTTCTTAACTTGCCTTTTGTAATTAAAAAAAATATTGAGATTTGTTTTTTGAAAAAAAATCATTCTTTCATAATGTAAGACATTGGAGAGGGTCTAATTGCTCATTTCAGGCCAAATTATATAAGACGTTTTTTATTAACTAATTCACATATACGAATAAAAGCAATTAAGCATTAAATTTGTTATAAAATTTAAATTATTTTCAATAATACCCTTATTAACTATACTAAACTCCAACATAATTTTAACTTCTTAGATATAAGCATATATGGACAATTTATTTAATGTTCAATGCAACTATAAAGCTTCTTACAAAGAGGACAAAAAAACATGTTTTCTAGAAGACATCTTATAAAATAAACCCAAAGGAGTATTATTTTATACTCCTTTGGTTCCTATATAAGATGTTTTTTTTTTAACGGGCTTGCCTTTTTTTATGAGATTCTTTTTAAGTTTGTCTCAATTATAAATATATTTTTGCCCATTTTATCAACCAAATATTAATATTTTATTTTCTCTTATTAACTTTTATTCCCTCATATCATTTATTTACAATTCGTTCTTTTTCATAATTGTTTTCTCATTATGACTCTCTCTCTCTCTCTCTCTCTCTCACACATTTATAAATAGGGAAATTTTTTAAAAGTAAATTATATTTTCTACATATTTATTACATCAAACTAATTTTAATTTTTTTTTTAGAATCACGCGATTCAATTGAAAGGATCTTATATACAAGGACAAATGAAGTAATTTCACCCTTATTTATTGCCAATATACACTGGGGATCAATAAAAGGTAGGAGAGATGAGAAAAATTTAAATGAGTAAAATTTAATGGGTTATGGGCAATTGGATATACCATGAATGCAGGCTATAACTACGAAAATACAATACCACTCTGGTTTTATTTATAAGTCTTTTTTAACCAAAAAATTTGACTCTATTTATAAGTTTTGTTTCAGAATAGTAAATGTGTTTTATTCTTTTTTTACCCATATTAATTGTAATAAATAAAAAGAATTTATTTATATTGACTTTTGAAACCAATCATAGATAAGGGCGAAATTGAAAATTTAGCCTATAGTTAATGAGTTAACTAACTCACCTTTACATATGAGAATTAATTAAAAATGACTTATAAATGGGACCGGAGCTACAATTATATTATAGCATCGAAACTTGAATAGAAACAGATGAGAGATCATGAATGGCTTCCTCCACCCGACAATCTTGCTCCTTTTGGTCCCTTCATCTACCAGTTCCCCTCAACTTCCAGCATGAGACGACTGAATAACCACAGCTCGTGAGCGAAAATTTTCGCAACAAGCCAACAACCTTAATTGGAAAAAACAAAAAGATTTTTTATCTAGCACAGGGGTGCAACATTTGAGGGACACGGAGTGAAAAATTGTAAAACTTAACTTACCTGAATCCTGTAATTATTTTTTTTTTCCGGGACTCTTGTAATTCAGCCTGGATGAACCAAAACGCCTCCAATGACCCACATGTACTACAGTAATTCCCGTGGTGCCTAAGTCCGGTTAAAAAAATATTGGGAAAATTTTAGTTTGTCCCTGTAAAAGAGGCTTTATTTCAGTCGATTCAAAAAAATTTGAAATTTCACTGTACCTCCTTAAATTAAAATGAAACTAAGCTTGTGGGTGAAAAGATAATAGTATCCATGTGTTATTTGTCTTGTGAATCATTTTATTTGTTTTGTGAATGCCCTCTATTTATCTTGTAAATTCCTTTATTTATCTTAGAATAGTCAAAATGTTTTTATAAATTCACTTGATTCTTTGAATTCCTTTATTTATAATGTAACTGCATTTATTTGTTATATATTTATCTTGTGAATTCCCTTATTAATGGTTAAAATGTTCTTATTAACCCCTAATTTCTTTTGAATTTTCACTACTGAAAAAAAAACCCTTTTTAGACCGCCACATTTAGAC
Source organism: Inga oerstediana (assembly GCA_963210345.1). Taxonomy (NCBI): domain Eukaryota; kingdom Viridiplantae; phylum Streptophyta; class Magnoliopsida; order Fabales; family Fabaceae; genus Inga; species Inga oerstediana. The sequence continues at coordinate 59,513,643 of OY723401.1, read as the reverse complement.
CGGTTTTGGCGGATAAGGTCTTAAAAATTTGCGCGGTGGCAATTTTGTAATTATATTGAACTTCTTAGACCGGTTCCTAAAAAAACCGGTCTTCAAAAATTTATTTAGATTGGTTATAAATAAAATCGGTCTTAAAGTCTTAAAATTTTTATAAATTTAAAATGTTTTAACATTTAAAACCGGTTGACATATAAACCGGTCCTAAATGTTAAATATTTAAGACCGGTTTTAATAAAAATATTTAACATTTAAGACCGGTTTATATGTAAACCGGTATTAAATGTTAACACATTTTAAATTCAAAATGCGATAACGTTTTAAGACCGGTTTTTACCAAAATTGGCCTTAAATGTGTTAAATTTAAGACCGGTTTTTGTACAAACCGGTCTTAAATATGAAATTTCCCTATTTTAAGACTAGTTTTTAATAAAAATCGGTCTTAAAGGTAAGATTTTTCACCCTTATTTTTCCTCCCGGGCCCAGATCGCCCGTTCTGTGAACCCTTTCTTCTCTCTTTGCCATTTCTCTTTGACCTCTGTCCATGCTTGTTCTGAACTCGTCCATGGCGTCCCGTCCCTCATTTGCTCAACTCTCCTCCGTCATTACCGCTGTCATTGCTGTGTTCGTTGTCGCTGTTCTTTGATTATCGTCAATCTTCTCCGCCGCCACCTCTAATCTCCGCAGTGACCATTCTCCTCTGACTTGACTTCCCTTTGTCAGTGCCATGAATTTGAGGACTTCATTTTAACCTCAGTCGACGCCACCGTAACTTTGGGTTGAAGCTCACTCCTTGGTCTTCATTCAAGTTAGTGTTCGATCTGTTATTTAGTTGTATGTTGTTTATAATTAATAATGTTCAATGAAAAAATGGTTCTTGTTGTTGCTCTGAGCACTTAAACGTAATCTGGAAAAAATTAAATCTGCACATTTTTGTTAGATATATGCTATGACTTTTAATTATATCCCTGTGATATTTGTCTTGGATTAATACCACTCTATGTTCTGTTTTAGTTTAGTGCGGTTGTTTGATTATTGTCAGTGTTATTGGTTTGTTAAAACAATACTAGTTTCAAATGGTGCCTATTAATTTCCTTGAAATATCTAAAACTCTATTGTTATTGTTTTTTTTTTTTTGTCTATCCTTTTGTTGTTGGATATAGGGTGCTAGAAGTGTTGAAATATATATGGATCATAGTTGGATAAACGCTAAACAAACGAGTGTTGAATATGATAATGGGGTAAGGGGTTTTTTAGACTTCGCTAGTAGAAATGCCGATGATGGTAGTGGAAAGTTTTATTACCCTTGTGTAGTATGTTTGAATGAGAAGCGATTAAGTATTGTAGATATATATACACATTTAATTTTTGAAGGATTCTGTAAGAGTTATACAGTGTAGGTATGACATGGTGAAGAATTAGAAATGCCAAGTTCATCTCAACAGAGGAGAGTGAACTTTGATGATAATGACACGGATACGGATGATCGAATAGAGGATATTATTCGTGATGTAGGAGAAGAGACTTTTGAGCAATCACATGCATATGGTAAATATGTGTAGTGATGCTAAGACGCCGTTGTACCCGGGGTGTAAAAAGTACCATGAACTACATTGAAGGTTAGTTAGCTAAAATAATTATCATGAACTATATTTGAATTATGTATATTGTTATTGGTGTATATATATAACTACTTTTTTTGTTGTCGTCATAGGAAAATGAAGGATATGAGGTGTACGTCTTAGTGTAGATTCTCTAAAGCCAGGTCAGCTAATGATCATCAGCCTGAGAAGAGTGTGTATAAAGTATTTGGCCCTAATGAATAACAGAATTGTCATTAATGTAATTTAATCTTTGATATATGTATGTAAGTGCAAAGATAAGGAACTTGGTCAAAACAGCATTATCATGGTTGTATGATTTCCTTGCATTATGATTCTGTCTATGATTGTGAGTTTATTATTCATGGTTGTTTTCCTTGCTTCTGTTTCGGCCAGCACTGTTTAAGCACAAGGGAGTTGAGTTTTAATATGTTCCAATGAGTTTTAAATCTCTCATATGTCATTAAGATGTTAGTTATATAATATGTAAGAGAAGATTTATTTGAATGTCGTTGAACTGACTGCTACTTGCTAAGTGCAATGTTTTAATAGGGGAAATGGCTTGCTGAGTATATCTTTTAAACGAAATTTTTTAAGAAAAAAATTCAACTTTTAAGACCGGTTCTCTCCAAAACCGGTCTGAAAAGTACATTTAAGACCGGTTGTGGAGACAACTGGTCTAAAAATTTAACTTTTTAGATCGGTTTTTCATAAAGCCGGTCTAAAAAGTCTAATTTTTAGATCGGTTTTTCATAAAACCGATCTAAAATTTTAACCTTTTAGACCGGTTCGTCTGATAACCAGTCTAAAAATATTTATTTTTAGACCGATTTTATAATAACTGGTCTTAAAACATTTTTTTGAGACCGGTTTTATAACTGGTCTAAAAAGTAGTAGACTTTTTAGACCGGCTGTATCAAGACCGGATCCAAAACCGATCTAAAATGTCTTTTTTAACCGGTCTTAAAAATAATTTTTCCAGTAGTGTTCTTTATTTATCTTATAAATGCCCTTATTTTTCTTTATAAATGATATTCTAAAAAAAATAAAGGATGAGCATAATTGTCTTTTAATGTACGAAACTTAATCCATTTTGATTTAAGGGGGTCCAATGAAATTTTAATTCAACATTTTTTGGGATCAACCGAAATAAAATCTCTTTCCACGGAAGATCACTGAAATTTGCCCAAAAATATTGCCTTTAAGCTCTCGTGTACGGAAAAATTAAGGCATGTACGGCCGGTACACCGTACAGATGTAGTGTTAGTTCGTAATTAAAACAAAAATATCTAATATCGACTTCCTCTTGTATAAAATATTGAGATTTACTAATTGCTCATTTCACTCAAAATTATAAGGCGCTTTTAATTCAATAACTCACGGGTATAAATAAAAACAATTAAAAACATTAAATTTATTATAAAATTTAAGTTATTTCTATGAGTAAGTTATTTTTAATAATATCCTTATAAACTACATTAGACTTTAACATCGTTTTAATTTTAGCTTTCTCATATTATCCTGATTAAATATGAATATAAACGGAAAAAATATCTAATGTTCATTGCAACTATCAAAACCTCTTATAAAAAAGGAGAAATTCCTATTTGAATTGGGATGACCACGTTATATGGGTACTCCCTAATAAAATCACACTACATCAAGGGAGAGAGGGGGTATATCGGATAAACATTTTCAAATGACATAAATGAGAAAAGAGAAGAGAAATTAAACGTCTAGGATTTAATGATATTGGTGTCGTATAATTTTATTAGGTAATGCACATATGACGTGGTACCCTTAATTCATAAAAGAATTTCTCTGTAAGAAGGACTAAACATGCTTTCGAGAAGAAGTATTATTTTATAATTTCACCCTAATAAACATTGGATATTGATGACTTCCCATTTTTTTTATGAGATTTGAGATATGTTTTGATTTATTTGGGAAGTCATCGATACTAAATTAAAGAAATTATCTTGAGATTTTAGGAGATATCAATTTGGATGCAGTTGAGATTTCAACTTAGAAAATAAGTTTGTCATTCTAAAAAAGAATAATGAAGAATAATAATGGGAAGTTTTCTTTAAAAAAAAAACTTTTATTGGTAAGATTTTTTATTATTAATATATTATTATTCCTTTTCTTTGGTCAGCGTCAAAGGGCAGCCAAATAGGATTCCATAGCACGTGTATATGCCGACATATATGCATGAAATTGTTTATTAATTAACCACTTTCTTTACTCTTGAATATTTAGGGCCAATGGTGATATTGATATCACCATCAACATAGTTTAATGTGGGACCTGCCACAGGGACGATGTTCATTTTCTCAGGAACGAAATGCAACTGAGAGGCCATAATGTCTTCTATCCTACAGTTGCCTGGCACGAGATTGTGGGAAAGTGATCAAGGCGGGTCACAATGCAGAGTAATTCAAACTTGGCGATATAAAATTGCAATCAATAGCCACAATCGTGACGAATAGGACGCAGCTGCACATTGGAAAGTGGGTCACTGCTCTCCATTATCTTTCACGGCCTAGAGAGGGGGAGACTGGAGAGTGGCAGCTCGTTGGGCAAAATTATTATAGTTTTCTTCTTTTCTTTTGCCGAGCGAGAATCAGATTCCCGACAGACGTGAACTTGTTTAAGACTTAACAATTATTCTCACTAATTTGTTTTGTTTAATATTATTCTATAACATCCATAACTATAATAAGGATTTTAGTAGAAAGGACCTAGATAAGAATTAAATAGTTTCATACCTAAAGCGCAGAATCACTAACTCTCTGTTCTGCAAATTTCAATTGCTTCTTGGACAATGTTATGGGTGAAATAGATGTTGTCAGGATGTCGAAGCCCATACTTTAGGCGTCTGTTTCATAAAAACGGTCTCTAAAAGCAAGCCAAAGCCCATAATTTGGGTGCCTGTTTCAAAAAATTGGTCTCATTAAAAGCCCTCGCTTTTGGTGTCCATCTTTTGAAAGGGATGACAAAAGTGGTTATGGCGTCCGTTTTCTCATAAACGGATGACAAAAGTAACACAGAAAATTTCAAATATGCCACCGCCTATATTTTTAACTTCTTATTTTTAAAAACGGAGTTTTTTTGGGTAGTAAAATTTGTATATTGTAGTAGTGCAAGTTTATAGTATTTAGCCAGACTTCTCAAAACAAACAGCTAATCATATGTATCAATCACCTTGTCTTCATTCTTTTTCAAGCAACAAGATTTTAGACACAAAACTTGATCATTCAATTTAATTACTTGTACTTCCTCAATAATAGACAATCTCAGAATACGAGCATTCACTAAATTCCAATAAAGCACAACATGCACATCCTAGCAAATATATTTAATAGCTTCCAAAAATTTGAAATATCCAACAAAATCCGCTTGACTCACATCAGTAAAAGTGAAAGAGTTAATAGGACAGTCATGTGCAACAACTCTTAGGATATCTCTTCATTAATTTCAACTTCACAATCACATGAATTAGGATATCCAATTTGTCTTCCCCATAGTTTGGATCCCTATTACCCGAATAGATATCCGAACCTAGACCCAATTTGATTGCCGCCAACTACGACCTCAGGTACCCTACCCAATTTCATGCTTGTTCAAAACGAAAATCACATACATGTTTTAAGATATACATGTTCAGAATCGATTTCACGCTTGTTCCAAAACGATAATCACATACATATTCGAGTGTTTCTTATAAACATACGTACACATCCCATATATATCACATGTATAAGAATCATAAACTCAATTTAAACGCACAATTGATCTGGCTCTGATGCCACTGTAGGATCGGTAAGCACAACGGAAGAATTTAAAAAATTTTACCGATCCTAATCGAGGATCTATCAACGGCGTTTAAACCAAGTTGGAAGGATTCATACCTTTTTGATGATTCAGAGTTTTCACGATCTCTAGGAGCCAACACGTCAGGTCCGCTCCCTCTACCGGTATCCACACGAATGCTCTCCAACCGAGACTGCGTGCTAGCGCTTCTAATGTCTCCAAGGGTTTAACTTGCGGCTCTCAATTCTGATGTACACTGAGTCTATCAGCTCTATCAAGTTTATAACCCATGAGGGTTATTTTCAAATTTCAAAATTAATCATCATTAATTTCGAAATTAGTTAACAATTAATTATCTTGATGAGCTAATTAAATAAATTCAGTTTAAATTAAATCTGTCCAACAGTTTTAATTTAACCTATTTATTTAATCTAAATAAAGAACCATTAGATTTAATTTATCTTCATAAATTAAATCTGAGATACTATATCTCTATCATGTTAGTTATTAAATTTAATATATCTTAATAAATTAAATTTAAAACCAACACAATATAATAATATCATATAATATATATATACATATATATATATATAATATATTTCGAAAATATATATATCTATATAATATTATTAAATATAATATATATATATATATAAAAGATATATATTTCAAAAATATATATATATTTATATAATATTATTAATGAATTTTATATTATATATATATATATAAATATAAAATTCATCCACCCTAAATCAAACATTATCTCGTGTTGGGCCATTCTTGTGTGCGACCCTGTAGGCCCAAAAGTCGCAAGCGGCCTCTAACAAAACATTACGACTACCCAATTCATATGAGGATCGTTATCACGATGCAACCTATCATACAACCATGTCACATCCCTTTTGTCACACGATATATCGATCAAGGATAAGGCATGGAAAATGTCATCTTCTTGTTCCTGACCATTACTTTCTCGATTCCTGAGTAGCCTGATAACAGAGACAAAAACTCTTTTCATCATAGTATGGCCATACATTTCTCAAACTCACTCATCGAGGGGCCCAGTAATATCTCTCTACTAATGTGAGGGACAAATTCCATCTTGATCATTCATATTCCTCTACATGAAAAACCACCAAGCCCGATCTTAGCCTTTATCATCACCCGGTCAAAAGTGACTTTTAACTAGTTCAAAGCTTAGCAACTCTCATGTAGGAATCAATGATGACCTCAGGTCTAAGGGCATTGTGATGTGGTTATACATGAGAAAAGCTTATGACTTGATCCATGTAGCTTTCTCATAGTGGGTCGGTCCAGCACCTTGTGCTCTTACAAGTGCCTAAGACTTTGATTCGTATCTCCATATCTTATCAAAGTCATACTGGTCTTGTTTCATCTCTGTTCCCGCATAGATGACCGACCAGGGACATTTTAGGACAATCTTTATAAATTATCCAAGGATACAATTATCACAGTTAACATGCAAATAATATGATAACAGAATGGAGAAATTTCATTAAAAAAATAATGTTTAAAGTACAATGATTGTCCCTTAGGGCACAATTTCCAACATCATCCTCATCTAGGAACCGCTTCATGTCACTAACAATGGGAATGTTGAATTCAAACTCCACATTCTTGTCGTAATCGTTAATATTGATGTAAGCCCCCTCTAGCTGAACAGGAAGCCTTGGTGGGGTCGCCTCTTATGGGGTCGTCTACTGTAGGGTTGCCTCCTATACGGTAGTCTGCTGTAGGGGCGTCTGTTGTGGCTTCTATGCCGAGGTCACCTCCTATGATGATAAGGGGACAAGTCTACCTCCATGCTACCCTTTACTGCCTTACCACTACCTTCTCTACTACTGCTCCCCTGTAGTATAGGTTTAGGGGGAATCTTAGCCTCTTTCCTTTCCCCTTATCTCTCTTGAAAGTCATAATAACTGCAAAATTAAAAAATATCTATCAATATTTATAACAAAATTAAAATCATAGGGAAAAAACAAAATAATGGACTTAACTTTACTAACCTCAAGTGCCTAACTCTGTAAATCCTAGAGTAGAACCTCAAATATGAAGCAAAACCATTCAGAGGGTGCGTGAGAAACGAAATTGGCAAGTGGTAAAATGGGGGGTGAATGCGCTTTTATAATGTTGAATTTTGTAGTGGTTTTACCAAAAATCACTATCCAAACCGCTACAAATCACGAAACATTACCATGTGTAACGTGAAGATTTGTAGCAGTTTTGTAAAACCGCTATAAGTCCGCAGACCCTATACATGCTATAGTGGTTTCTATGTAGAAACCGCTACAAATATGTTAAACTTCGTAGCGGTTTGGTAGAGCCACTACAAATAGGTGGCCCTTTGCATTTTGTAGTGGTTCTTGTCAAATAAACCGCTACAAACTAATGGCCACAAAAGTCGCACCAGCTTTGCACCTTATAGCACCAAGCTAGCGCCACATTTGTGGTGGTTCAGATATTTGAACAACTACAAATTTGACCCTAGCTTGGCACCACATTTTGTAGCGGTTAGGTTGTATAAACCGCTACAAATGTTGTTTGCTAACTAGTGTGCCACTTGACGCAAGTCATATTGTTGCAAATTGGTAGTAGTTTCTCTTTAAACCGCTATAAATCCAGATATTTGTAGCAGTTTATTTTAAACGCTACAAATTGTCATTTCTTTTTTTTTTTTTTGGTAGTGAATCCATGAGGAAAAAAAAAGATGAATAAGTTAGAAACACTCAATGGAGTCCTCTCAACTCTGTTTCACTCCCCTCTGATTCTGCATTCTTGCTCTTGTCCTATTGTTCAAGATGATGATTGGTCCTTTTTGCAAGTAGCTGGCTCCTCCTCCTTTTATCTTCAAATTGTGGCTTGCTCTTTCTTGGATATTAAGTCTCACTATGTTTCCAAATTGGTGGCTCCAAAAACGCTGCATTCAAGCTCTCAAGAAGAAAAGGAAATGAAATATTATATAGTAATAATAGTAGTAATAATAATAATAGAAACTGAATCCCTGTTTTTTCCTTTTTTTTTGGAAACTTTCAATGATTATTTCTTAATTCTTTTCTTTCCTAAATTTAAAAAACTTCAATTTTAATTTGAAATCACACGAAGGATGCACCCAATTAATATCTTATAAAATCTCAAGAAAATTCCTTTAATTTATCATTGATTACTTCCCGAATATATTAAAATATATCTCAAATCTATTAAAAATGGGAAGTCATCAACGTGTATATGGACACTTATAAATTCACCTATTTTTAGATTTCTGATTGTTCCCACAAGTGTACGGGATCAATGTAGTAATAATCCCAGCGTATTATGGGGTCGTATCTATAAGGATGTTGTAATTTACTAATTCAAATCAGGTTTGAGTAAGTAGAAAATAAGGATGAGAATATTTATGAGAATATAACAATCACTTAAAGAGTTGGATTCAAGATTTCACCCACAGGTTGCTAATTTTTATTATTTTGAGTTGACTCTTTAACTAGTTATAGTGAAAAACTATTCCTTAAGTGTCCTAATATTCTCCTGAATTATTAGTCCCTTTTTTAATTAATGTTGAGCTCGTTCCCACAACACTCACACAACTAATTAAACTATGAATCTGTAGTTTTTATCACTACAAATACCTAGAACTATCCTTAGCCTAAATAATCTGTATCTATTTCTTTAGATCTAGGTTCTCCCTTCACCTTCCAGTCCATGGAGATTACCCATATATTAGATTCTATTGATGGCCAGCCAAAGCAAATCATCATGTGAAGAACAAAAGAAATAAATATAATTAAAAGAAAAATTAAAATGTACTCATAGATAGAAATTCATAAAGAATATTCATAAATGGAATCATAAAGAATGAAATAAAAATAAATTGAAACTAGCTTTCCTGGTAGACTACACATCCCTCCCTCAACTAAGGGATTTAAAAACTTATAGAGAGAATATTGCTCATGAAGTTTTCAAAGTAGTGATTGATTGTTAAGAGTGACCCATAGAGCCTCTATTTATAGATGAAGTTACTTCTTGACGTGAGACTCTTTGATATATCCATATAATAATATATTATATCAACTTTAATTATCTCTAGGTCATATCATTTTATGCTTTTCGATTCTGGCGAAAATTACGGCTTAAGATCCCTTTCAATCAGCTCTATCAATATGTTGCGAAATTACGATTCAGGGCCCCATATCTACAAGCATAATCGGCCATGTGCCTTCACTTCTCTTGGCTTTTTGGAGAAAGTCACAGCTGAGGACCCCATGCTCTCAAGATATTATATTATCTACAAAATAAAATATATATGTGTAAATTTTGTAGAAATATTACTTTTTATCCTTAAGATTAGATTTAGAGAAAATATATCCAAAACAAATTAAATATATATAAAATATTTATAGATTTAAACTAATATAATTCAAAATCTATATCTATTTAATTATAAAATATGCACTTATCAATGTACTTTTTCTTTTTATATGTGTGTCTGTATGATTGAGATTTAAACATTAATTCAAGCAAACATGGCAGGTATTGGATGGAGCGTCCGCTACGCACTGCTATGTCCAACATTTATGTGTATGCATATGCCAGGCATGAAGGAGGGATTCTTCAAACTGTCACATCTTTCAACAATGGTAGGTGGAGGGCCTCTTACTGATGACATGAAAATGCAACAACGTAAACCAGAATTCAATGGTGTATCAGCTTTGAAACCTAAGTTAACGAAGAAAAGACATTGGCAGTTCCATGATTACAATTTGTTCATGGACGCATACCGTTCATTGAAAGGCAATGTTGTCTCTAGTGAGCATCAGAGCAATTTTAATAAACGTACATCATCAGGCAGTACAGTCTTACACTTAGCAGCTAGCTATGGAAATGATGCAATGGTAGAGAAGGTAGCTCAACTTCGTCCCGAACTTTTAACTGTTGCTAACAACAACTATGATACTGCCCTACATGTTGCTGCAAAAACAGGACGCGGCCCTACAATTAAGTTACTCTTGAATAAGTTTTTGCTTTTTGTAAGACGTGAAACAAATGGTCGTGCTGATCAGTCCATTTTGGAACTGATACTCATGGTATCACTCACTTTGTTCCGAAATAAACAAGGGAACACCTTCCTTCATGAGGCCTTCACGACCAGTAGCCGCAATGGCGCTGTGATTTTTGAAGCTTTTGAAACTACTTTCATTGTTGGCGATTCAAATAATTTCGACGTGGCTCGCTATAAGGAGGTTGTTTATGATTTATCAACATTTGAAGTCAACGTGGAAGGGAAATCATTATTGTACTTGACCATTGAGGCAAACTGTCAGCAAGGTGTTAATCAAATGATGAATTCCTGCAGCAAAGGTTATTTGGAGCCTAAAGGAAAATCACCCCTTCTTCCAGCACTCATCAACAAAAATTTAGGTAACTCTTACATCTGAGAGAATAGCACAATAGAGAAGAGGGGAGGAGGCAAAACTGAGTGAAATTTGTGCTATATGTATTCATTAAGCAAGAGAATTTGTACAGAATAATAATGAGATATTCTAATAAATACTAAATCAATCTAAATGTGATAGGTTAACCTAATACAAATATAGGATAATGCAATCAATTTCTTTTTTTGGGTCGAAAATAATGCAATCAATTGAAAATCATAAATCAACTATAATCAAATCACATTTAATCACAGTAACACCATTTATAATTATCAAGAAACAAAGAGACATTGCTATTTTCTACTTAATCAAGGAAATGAGGCAAGACTTGTATATAAACACAATGTTATCTCTCTATCGCTCTCTCACACACGCACATATTCGTTTATACAATGTATTTTCTTAATTTGAACATGTACAAAATTACGATTAATATGGTCTTGTTTATAATAGGTATGCTTCAAACCATACTGTTCATGGAAGGAGGTTGGATACACTTGAGAACTGAACAAGGATGGCTTCCACTTCATCATGCAGTGCTTTTAGGGTACCTTCAAGGTGTTCACTATTTAGTAAGGGAATGTCCTACCTGCACCATGGAAAAGGACAACGATGGCTACTTACCGATTCATTTGGCATGTATTAAAGGTCATGTCAAAATAGTTCAAGAGTTACTAAAATGGTGCCCAGATCCCATAGAGACGGTAAATGGCCGTGGCCGAAATTTTCTCCATCTTGCATGCGCATGTGGAAATTATGAACTAGTTAGGTACTTACTCGAAGATCCACAGCTTGAGATAATGATAAATAAAAAGGACTTTGAAGGGAATACTCCCATGCATTTAGCTACCTATTGCTGGCATCCCAAAATTGTGCATGCCTTGACTCGGGACAAAAGAGTCGATCTTTCTGTACTTAACCATGAAAACCAAACAGCTCTAGACATAGCAGAAGTACGTCAAGGAAGAAGTGTTTCTCTTTCACAGGCAAGTATCCATGCATAATTGATAGACTCAAATTCAATATTTTGATAATTCTTGAAGTCTTCATATTTATTTTTGCAGCGACTTACCTGGAATGCATTGGTGTCTGCTGGAACACCTCGAAGCCCTGTGAGATTTCATCCAAAAGAAGTTGAAATTGGCAGCACTACCTCTGGTATTGATAAACACACTTCTGTGAGATTTCATCCAAAAGAAGTTGAAACTGGCAGCACTGCCTCTGATACTGATGAACACACTTCTGTGAGAAAAGAAGTTGAAACTGGCAGCACTACCTCTGATGTTGATAGACACACTCATACCACTGAACAATATAAAGATAGAATTGACACTTTGATAGTGGTTTCCACCCTTATAATAACAACATCATTTGCTGTGGGGTTTACCTTCCCAGGTGATGTAGAACAAGGCATTCCTATCTTGCTAAATCGCCCTATGTTCCATTTATTCATTCTCTCCCTCACAATTTCTGCGTTTGGTGCTATAAGTTCCACCATCATTCTCATGTGGGCTCGATTAGGGGATCTCAATCTAGCTATTTTTGCTCTTAAATGGGCAATACCTCTTCTAGGTCTGTCCTTGACCTCGCTCTCTCTAGCATTTTTGGCAGGTATGTACCTTATAATTAGCAAACTCAGCTGGTTGGCCACTACCTTTTTGGTGATTTGTGTGGTTTTGATCCTCATGGTTGAGTTCTTGTACTTGCTCCTTTTGTTGCCTTCCACGTCATCCTTACCATTCTTTCGATATATTTCCTATTATCCCTTTCTTTTCTTTGCAAACATAGCTGAAGGGAAAATGGATGCCAACAAAATGGGCTCTAAAGCTATCATTCCCGTGCTTTAGCTTAATTACAAAAATATCACTTGTTTCTGTCATATCACTTGTTTCTGAGTACGATGAAGAATCATATCACTTGTTTCTGTCTATCTTTGCTTTTTATCTGTATGCCGCCTAAATGAAGAACGTATTATTGTTAGCCACTCATGTATCTTTTGAGCTACCTTTGGATATTCTGAAATTTGTATGATGCTTTTCTTTAAGAAAACATGTTTGTTTAGATTTATGCACTGTATTCAATTCCAAGAATTTTAACTTGAGATATTTGCAAAAAATTATTATTTAATATATAGAGGGGACATGAATTTTGGACCCTAATACTTATTTTAAAAAAAGGTTAAGTTACAAAAATATCCATGGGCATTTGTTCAAAGTGCATTTATAATCATATGTTTTCAAAAGTGTAAAAATACCTACAAGCTTTCTAAATAGAGCAAAAATATCAACACCGTTATTTTAACCATTAGTTAACTGAAAACGCTGATATGGAAGCTGACAAAGACGTGATAATTTCCTAGCTGGCTAGGAATTGAAAAACTTAAAATAGACTCTCTTTCTGTGGAGTTTCTGCCATTCCGTTCTTGGGCGTGCAGGCACCTTCAAGTGGTGGTTTCCGGCGTCTCTTCCTTCGGCTTTGGCCGGAGAGGAGGTCGTCCGGCGTGGTGTTTGTCTCCTTTAGGGTTAGGGTTTTTTGTTTTTCCTCTTTTGGTGCCAATCTACTGGTTTTGTGCGGTGGCTCCATAGGTGTTGCAATGCTGTGGAGGAAGGGAAACCTCAGGCAAAGTGCTGAATCGAAGATTTCTTCACCTTTTCCTGGCTTCTTTAAGCAAGATTGGTCAATGGGATTAGGTTGGATGGTAGAGATTTGGGGGATGACTGAGTTTGAGCAAGTTGCAGATCTTTAAGGGGCATCATCTCCTTCCGTCCTTCTCCACTCGGTACGTTTCTTTACTCCATTTTCTGATCTACTTTGGCTTGGCTGGCGCAAGTCCTTGGGGTTTCTGCTCAGAGATGGTGGGCTTAGGTTGGGGATTGAATGGTGGCGATGGTTGAGGACTCTTGAAGCTTATGAGTTCTCTTTGTTGGCAGCGACACTTTTCTCTACGCGACCAGTGTTGCGTAGTGATGGTAAATATGCTATTCTAGTAGCAGACAAATTTTTGTATGGGATGAACCTATTAGGGTGGTTCTTGGAACTCCCATCCCTTATTTCTGGTATCATTTCCAGATGTTCTTCCTCTTTTAGACGACGGCGGCAGCAGCGACAACTCATGTGCTTCTCTGACTCTGACCTAGGGTTAGGGTTTCTAATGGTGGTGTTGTTTGGGCTTAGGGTTATTATTGTTGGGCTTTGGCCTTTTGTTTGTTATGTGTTTGGTTTAGACTTTATTTATTATAATACTTAGTTTATTTCAATGCAATTTTATTTCTGGCAAAAAAGAAAAAAGAAAAAGTTAAAATAGAAAATAATCCACATGTAATTTATTATTTTAAAAAAATAAAAATTCCTACCCTACTTTCATAGCAACTCGCTCGATCCTTGCTCGTTGCCCCCACCCTCATGCCGCACCCATCACCTCTCTCTCCTCCTCTCCATCCTTTTTTCAGCCACCATGTCACTACCATGTCCCCATCGCACTTCGTCTCCTTCCTTTCTCGCTCCCTCCGCCTGTGAAGTTGCGTTCTGCCAACCGTAACCCATAGAATTGTGCCCATAGATCTACTATAAATTGGCTAGACTGTGGGGAGGCAGCAATGGGGACTTTGTGGCCATCGATCTTGGAGTCTGTCGCCATCGTCAATCGCATCCTCCATCGATCTCGATCTGGCCGAAGCTCAACATAATTCTCATCTTTTGCCATCTTAAAGGCTGATAGTACTTTTTTTCTCCACTAGATTTCTCCTTTTTTTTATTTTCATTCTATCCTTCATTTCTCTTTTAATCTCCAAGAAAATTATTACTGCTAATGCCAATTTTCGTAAATGATGGGAAGGGGTTCAGTGTTGGGCACCTTCTCTTCGGGAGCAGATACTCTTAGCGGCCACTTTCTCAGAATCTTTATATCCTGACCATCCAATTCATTCAACGACTCACAAAGGAACATGCAAGGAAGCTTGTAAAAATCACATATGAACCTTCACGATCACTTTTCCGTCAAAATTCCATCGCTCCGGTAGCGCAAAAAAGGAGCTATATCGTTACGCACAATCAGGTATCTCCTTTACACCTCTTCCTCCATATCTTCGCCCATCTTTTCCATCCCTCCCTTCCTCATTCTTTGACTTTTGAATGCTTAAGTGGCTCAAATAAAATTTCATCCATTTTTCCTTGGTCCTTTTTGGAATCTTAGATTTCATGAGTTCTCAAAATTGCAACTTGAATCCTTTGCAAGCGCTCCTATCAGTGCTGCAAAAGGACCTTGGCATACCCGAGGTGTAGGATAGTATAGTTTTTTAGGCTTGTTTCCTCTGTGTTTTGTTTATAAAAAATTGCGACTTTGATATTTCCATTATTACTCCTCTTACCAAATCTTAAAAGAATTGTATTAATAAGTCAATTTTTTTCGTAAAAAATACTACGTCATATCCTAAATATAAGACAAAGTTGACTTTTTTTGGAGAGATTAAGGAAGTTAAATAAGCTACTTAATCATATCATATGTTATGTATCATTAGAATATATATTAGTTCATTAGTCAAATAAATTAGTTTGGAGAAAAAAAATAAAAATAAAAATACTTTAAAGTAATTTAATTAGTTTCCTTAATTTCTCCAAAAAAGTCAACTTTAGGATGGAGGAAGTAATATTTATTTATTTAGGACGGAGGAAGTAATATTTATTTATGCAAGCTGATGTTCTGGATTAACAGGACAGAGGATAGTTAGCAAAAAAATAGGACAAAGGATAGTATGGAAGCACAAAAATAGCTACAGTTAAAAGCAACTATGTGGTATGTCGTTAGGCTTCGTGTGTGTTTGGGTAACCCCAAACCACGATTTCAAAAACCCTTTTCCACAAATCGAGACAAAACTCCTCTCACATACTTACCTCATAAATTATAAAAATGATTCTCCAAAAGCTAATCCAAACACACACTTTTCCTTCTTTACCTGTGCTATTAAATATGTTTTTCTGCCTAGTGGTATTTGCATTGCTGTTTAAAGAGAATTCTGAAGTTTCCTCTTCACGCTGCAAGTGGTATGAACATTCACCTAATAAGAAGAAAGAAGAGCAATAATGTAGATGTTTGTATAGGATCATACAAAAGTTGTAATGCAATATATTAGATATATTAGAGAGTGCATTAGAGATTAATAGTTGTATTTGGCATCTTGTTGTATTGTACACATTAATTTTAATAAAAGCAACATATTCCCTTTAACTTATGCACATCTCTACCCCTCCCTTTTTCAGCTAACAAACAAATTCATTTTCTTCCAATACTTCCAATTAGGGAGAATTACATTCAACCCTCCAGGGGTGTCATTGTTATTGACAAGTTCAGGGGACTATTTTTTCATTTTTTCTCTTGTGCGGGACCTGAATGTAATTCCCCCTTCCAATTATGATGTTGGACAATCTACGGGAGTCTACAAATCACAAAGGAACAAATTATAAAGGAAAGAACAAATATGGTCTACACACATATATACACTAACTTTAATGACGTAGAAGTCATGCTTATTCTGCCAAGTTGAGTTAGTCCAAATATTTTATACCACTTGTGTCGCCACTAGAAAGCATCTACTAATTTACAAACATTCAGCAGTATCTTTACCTCAAATTTTGAAGTTCGAATGTTTGGCTACAACATCCGGGGTAGCAGATGCTAGCGTACTCCTATAAATACACACAATTTAAAACTTTAGCTTAGGAGGTAGGCTGAGGATATTGTTTATCTACAAAAAAAAAAAACTCAAATCTCAAATGTTCCTAATTAAATCAGCAGGCTGAGGATAATGCAGTGATGGTGTACACATGTGATAACTTTCACTGAAGAGATTAACAGGGAAACCTAGTAAACTAGACCCCAAGTCTTGTCCATGAAATAATTAATTAAACTGGTGGTTAATGAGTCATTCACTCCAAGGAAAAAAAACTAATCAAGAGTCAAACATTCAAAGGCCTCCTTTTACAACATCCAGGAAAACTGGGGTAAATCATGATATAGGCCATCAGATACAAACAACACCACAACTACAAAGGTCAGGAAACAGAGAAACCATGGGACTTTTTTTAAAAAAAACAGAAGAAACCATGGGACTTTTAATACAGGAAACAGAGGAGATATAAACAAGATTGGAAGGCCTCCTTTTACCCAGATATAAACTAAAACCAGTGGCTTTTGCATATCTGTCGACTTTTTTTGGCCAAATGCTCATCTTAACATAAAAGAAACTTCCAAAAGTTGTACGAGTAGACACTAAGAAATTCAGAACAGAAACAAACTTCCACCTTGTGATCCTCATTGTCCTAATTCAATTTAGTCCAACCAGGAAATTCGGAACAGAAACTTCAAAATAATTAAATGGAAGGGGAGAAAAGAATAATAAGAAGAAACACAGCTTAGAGACAAAAAGGGATGGAAAAGAAGGATGAAGATATAGACGAAGAGTTGTAATGTAGATACCTCGACAAAACTATGGTGATTCTCTCATAGTGCCTAACAGTGGGTAGCGACGGAGCTCTCTATTTGTGTCGCCGCTGCCGTTGAAACTTCACGGCAAACTAAGAGCATTTTCGAGACAGCTTCAGGGATTATGGAATTGAATAACGTGTCTCTTTGTGAACGCTCGGATGGAATGGATGGATAGGATTTGAAGATTCTTAAAGCCGCTAAAAAACTGGCTTTTGAGAGAAACCGAACCCCTACAGCAATAGAGATACAATTATTTCCTTCCTCATTCCTTGGTCACTTCACTTACCAGTACCAGTGTAAGAAAGTTGCTCTCAGGTTAAATGCAGACACAGGTCAAGGTTAAATATAGCTGGCAAGCTGGAAAAGTCGTTATCTTACTATGGCAGGAAGAACAGTATTGATTAAATATGTGCTCTTAGCTTTACCAAGCTATCTGATGCAAACTATGTTGTTACCCAAGTTTGTTCTTCAGGAGCTTGAAAAAGTCATTCGTAACTTCCTCTAGCACCAAGGGCAAGATGGTAGGAAGCTTCACCTCACCTCCTAGGATTGATTAATTAGAATATTGCATTTATAATGAAGCTTTGCCAGGGTCTTCTAACAAAACCTGATGTTCTTTGGGTACATTGTCATAAGAGTAAATATAAGTGTGGAGACGGAATATATCCAATGGTAAGAAGGAAACAACAATCATCTGGGGTTTGGTGTAGTATCACTACAGTTTAGAATAAGTTTTACCAAGCCATTGGCAAGACACTTAAAAATGGGGATACCACTAATTTCTGGTGGGATCTTTAGACACCCCTAAATGAACCTCTTATGTTTTTCATTGAGCATAATTTACACATTCTCAATCCAAGTGAAAAAGTTAAGGCTTTTGTTATGGAGAATGGCATGTGGAACATACAGGAATAGAGTAAATTCTTACCTCCTAGGATAATTAATATCCTCAGCAAAATCAAGCCTCCAATTTAAAGATAAGAGGATAAATTTTGCTAGATAACTGCATCAGATGGTAATTTTAGTGTCCGTGCGGCTTATAAATTTGTTTCTACAAAATAGGAGCAGTATGGGGTGGGATTGTGGAAGAGAGTGTGGAGGTTATCAGTCCCTAAGAAAGTTAAATTATTCTTGTGGCAAGTATTTCATGAGAGGCTTCCCACAAAATCACTTAGAGCTAAGTATGGATTAATAGACAATAATGAGTGCCCATTTGAGTGTCAGAAAGAGGAAAACACTTTACACATACTTCAAGATTGTGAGATTGCTAGAAACGTGTGGATTGAAGTTATTAAGCCCAACCTTCTTTTTTAGTTTCTTTTGTTCTAATTTGCAAGTATGGCTTAGAAGGTGCATGACTCATAATTTGAGCAATGCATGCTTCAGCAGATGGACGTGGGTTCGTGTTTTTAGTACTTTTTGTTGGCTCCTTTGTAAAAACCGATGTAAAGGAGTTATGGAAGGGGTTTGAATCAGGTAAAAGAAATCAATCATGGGGGCATTTCCCAGTTGATGGAAGCCGCCACTGGTGACAGTCTCATACAACAAGTTTTCAAGCTCTACAGAGAAGACGAGCATGTTTGGAAACCCCTACCAGAAGATTTTGCTCGGTTAGATACAGATGGATCAATCAACAATCAGAAAGAACCAACATGTGGTGGAGTAGCCAGAGACTCCAATGGAGATTGGATTTTTGGTTTTCAACACACCGACAATAGCAGAACTATTGGCTTTACTCACAGGTCTCCAAGCTTGTAAGCAAAAACACCTCCGGAAAGTCCTTGTCTATATAGGCTCAATGGAAGCTTTTCATCTAGTCCTAAAAGATGGTGGTTATCATCATCCACTAAGGGAAGAAATTAATGAGATTAGAGAGTTTCTTTTCTCAGATTGGGACATAGAGCTTTGCTATGCACCTCGTGAGACAATTGGATGTGCAGACTACCTTGCCAAAGATGCACATGATCTCAAGGAAGACATGCGACTTTTGCAAAGACCTCATCCAGGATGTCTCCCCATCATGCGAGAGGACCTGGGCATCCTACCTTTAGATTAAGCCAACACTTATGTGAATGATAAACTTCAAGTTTCTTAACTTGCCTTTTGTAATTAAAAAAAATATTGAGATTTGTTTTTTGAAAAAAAATCATTCTTTCATAATGTAAGACATTGGAGAGGGTCTAATTGCTCATTTCAGGCCAAATTATATAAGACGTTTTTTATTAACTAATTCACATATACGAATAAAAGCAATTAAGCATTAAATTTGTTATAAAATTTAAATTATTTTCAATAATACCCTTATTAACTATACTAAACTCCAACATAATTTTAACTTCTTAGATATAAGCATATATGGACAATTTATTTAATGTTCAATGCAACTATAAAGCTTCTTACAAAGAGGACAAAAAAACATGTTTTCTAGAAGACATCTTATAAAATAAACCCAAAGGAGTATTATTTTATACTCCTTTGGTTCCTATATAAGATGTTTTTTTTTTAACGGGCTTGCCTTTTTTTATGAGATTCTTTTTAAGTTTGTCTCAATTATAAATATATTTTTGCCCATTTTATCAACCAAATATTAATATTTTATTTTCTCTTATTAACTTTTATTCCCTCATATCATTTATTTACAATTCGTTCTTTTTCATAATTGTTTTCTCATTATGACTCTCTCTCTCTCTCTCTCTCTCACACATTTATAAATAGGGAAATTTTTTAAAAGTAAATTATATTTTCTACATATTTATTACATCAAACTAATTTTAATTTTTTTTTTAGAATCACGCGATTCAATTGAAAGGATCTTATATACAAGGACAAATGAAGTAATTTCACCCTTATTTATTGCCAATATACACTGGGGATCAATAAAAGGTAGGAGAGATGAGAAAAATTTAAATGAGTAAAATTTAATGGGTTATGGGCAATTGGATATACCATGAATGCAGGCTATAACTACGAAAATACAATACCACTCTGGTTTTATTTATAAGTCTTTTTTAACCAAAAAATTTGACTCTATTTATAAGTTTTGTTTCAGAATAGTAAATGTGTTTTATTCTTTTTTTACCCATATTAATTGTAATAAATAAAAAGAATTTATTTATATTGACTTTTGAAACCAATCATAGATAAGGGCGAAATTGAAAATTTAGCCTATAGTTAATGAGTTAACTAACTCACCTTTACATATGAGAATTAATTAAAAATGACTTATAAATGGGACCGGAGCTACAATTATATTATAGCATCGAAACTTGAATAGAAACAGATGAGAGATCATGAATGGCTTCCTCCACCCGACAATCTTGCTCCTTTTGGTCCCTTCATCTACCAGTTCCCCTCAACTTCCAGCATGAGACGACTGAATAACCACAGCTCGTGAGCGAAAATTTTCGCAACAAGCCAACAACCTTAATTGGAAAAAACAAAAAGATTTTTTATCTAGCACAGGGGTGCAACATTTGAGGGACACGGAGTGAAAAATTGTAAAACTTAACTTACCTGAATCCTGTAATTATTTTTTTTTTCCGGGACTCTTGTAATTCAGCCTGGATGAACCAAAACGCCTCCAATGACCCACATGTACTACAGTAATTCCCGTGGTGCCTAAGTCCGGTTAAAAAAATATTGGGAAAATTTTAGTTTGTCCCTGTAAAAGAGGCTTTATTTCAGTCGATTCAAAAAAATTTGAAATTTCACTGTACCTCCTTAAATTAAAATGAAACTAAGCTTGTGGGTGAAAAGATAATAGTATCCATGTGTTATTTGTCTTGTGAATCATTTTATTTGTTTTGTGAATGCCCTCTATTTATCTTGTAAATTCCTTTATTTATCTTAGAATAGTCAAAATGTTTTTATAAATTCACTTGATTCTTTGAATTCCTTTATTTATAATGTAACTGCATTTATTTGTTATATATTTATCTTGTGAATTCCCTTATTAATGGTTAAAATGTTCTTATTAACCCCTAATTTCTTTTGAATTTTCACTACTGAAAAAAAAACCCTTTTTAGACCGCCACATTTAGACCGGTTTTGGCGGATAAGGTCTTAAAAATTTGCGCGGTGGCAATTTTGTAATTATATTGAACTTCTTAGACCGGTTCCTAAAAAAACCGGTCTTCAAAAATTTATTTAGATTGGTTATAAATAAAATCGGTCTTAAAGTCTTAAAATTTTTATAAATTTAAAATGTTTTAACATTTAAAACCGGTTGACATATAAACCGGTCCTAAATGTTAAATATTTAAGACCGGTTTTAATAAAAATATTTAACATTTAAGACCGGTTTATATGTAAACCGGTATTAAATGTTAACACATTTTAAATTCAAAATGCGATAACGTTTTAAGACCGGTTTTTACCAAAATTGGCCTTAAATGTGTTAAATTTAAGACCGGTTTTTGTACAAACCGGTCTTAAATATGAAATTTCCCTATTTTAAGACTAGTTTTTAATAAAAATCGGTCTTAAAGGTAAGATTTTTCACCCTTATTTTTCCTCCCGGGCCCAGATCGCCCGTTCTGTGAACCCTTTCTTCTCTCTTTGCCATTTCTCTTTGACCTCTGTCCATGCTTGTTCTGAACTCGTCCATGGCGTCCCGTCCCTCATTTGCTCAACTCTCCTCCGTCATTACCGCTGTCATTGCTGTGTTCGTTGTCGCTGTTCTTTGATTATCGTCAATCTTCTCCGCCGCCACCTCTAATCTCCGCAGTGACCATTCTCCTCTGACTTGACTTCCCTTTGTCAGTGCCATGAATTTGAGGACTTCATTTTAACCTCAGTCGACGCCACCGTAACTTTGGGTTGAAGCTCACTCCTTGGTCTTCATTCAAGTTAGTGTTCGATCTGTTATTTAGTTGTATGTTGTTTATAATTAATAATGTTCAATGAAAAAATGGTTCTTGTTGTTGCTTTGAGCACTTAAACGTAATCTGGAAAAAATTAAATCTGCACATTTTTGTTAGATATATGCTATGACTTTTAATTATATCCCTGTGATATTTGTCTTGGATTAATACCACTCTATGTTCTGTTTTAGTTTAGTGCGGTTGTTTGATTATTGTCAGTGTTATTGGTTTGTTAAAACAATACTAGTTTCAAATGGTGCCTATTAATTTCCTTGAAATATCTAAAACTCTATTGTTATTGTTTTTTTTTTTTTGTCTATCCTTTTGTTGTTGGATATAGGGTGCTAGAAGTGTTGAAATATATATGGATCATAGTTGGATAAACGCTAAACAAACGAGTGTTGAATATGATAATGGGGTAAGGGGTTTTTTAGACTTCGCTAGTAGAAATGCCGATGATGGTAGTGGAAAGTTTTATTACCCTTGTGTAGTATGTTTGAATGAGAAGCGATTAAGTATTGTAGATATATATACACATTTAATTTTTGAAGGATTCTGTAAGAGTTATACAGTGTAGGTATGACATGGTGAAGAATTAGAAATGCCAAGTTCATCTCAACAGAGGAGAGTGAACTTTGATGATAATGACACGGATACGGATGATCGAATAGAGGATATTATTCGTGATGTAGGAGAAGAGACTTTTGAGCAATCACATGCATATGGTAAATATGTGTAGTGATGCTAAGACGCCGTTGTACCCGGGGTGTAAAAAGTACCATGAACTACATTGAAGGTTAGTTAGCTAAAATAATTATCATGAACTATATTTGAATTATGTATATTGTTATTGGTGTATATATATAACTACTTTTTTTGTTGTCGTCATAGGAAAATGAAGGATATGAGGTGTACGTCTTAGTGTAGATTCTCTAAAGCCAGGTCAGCTAATGATCATCAGCCTGAGAAGAGTGTGTATAAAGTATTTGGCCCTAATGAATAACAGAATTGTCATTAATGTAATTTAATCTTTGATATATGTATGTAAGTGCAAAGATAAGGAACTTGGTCAAAACAGCATTATCATGGTTGTATGATTTCCTTGCATTATGATTCTGTCTATGATTGTGAGTTTATTATTCATGGTTGTTTTCCTTGCTTCTGTTTCGGCCAGCACTGTTTAAGCACAAGGGAGTTGAGTTTTAATATGTTCCAATGAGTTTTAAATCTCTCATATGTCATTAAGATGTTAGTTATATAATATGTAAGAGAAGATTTATTTGAATGTCGTTGAACTGACTGCTACTTGCTAAGTGCAATGTTTTAATAGGGGAAATGGCTTGCTGAGTATATCTTTTAAACGAAATTTTTTAAGAAAAAAATTCAACTTTTAAGACCGGTTCTCTCCAAAACCGGTCTGAAAAGTACATTTAAGACCGGTTGTGGAGACAACTGGTCTAAAAATTTAACTTTTTAGATCGGTTTTTCATAAAGCCGGTCTAAAAAGTCTAATTTTTAGATCGGTTTTTCATAAAACCGATCTAAAATTTTAACCTTTTAGACCGGTTCGTCTGATAACCAGTCTAAAAATATTTATTTTTAGACCGATTTTATAATAACTGGTCTTAAAACATTTTTTTGAGACCGGTTTTATAACTGGTCTAAAAAGTAGTAGACTTTTTAGACCGGCTGTATCAAGACCGGATCCAAAACCGATCTAAAATGTCTTTTTTAACCGGTCTTAAAAATAATTTTTCCAGTAGTGTTCTTTATTTATCTTATAAATGCCCTTATTTTTCTTTATAAATGATATTCTAAAAAAAATAAAGGATGAGCATAATTGTCTTTTAATGTACGAAACTTAATCCATTTTGATTTAAGGGGGTCCAATGAAATTTTAATTCAACATTTTTTGGGATCAACCGAAATAAAATCTCTTTCCACGGAAGATCACTGAAATTTGCCCAAAAATATTGCCTTTAAGCTCTCGTGTACGGAAAAATTAAGGCATGTACGGCCGGTACACCGTACAGATGTAGTGTTAGTTCGTAATTAAAACAAAAATATCTAATATCGACTTCCTCTTGTATAAAATATTGAGATTTACTAATTGCTCATTTCACTCAAAATTATAAGGCGCTTTTAATTCAATAACTCACGGGTATAAATAAAAACAATTAAAAACATTAAATTTATTATAAAATTTAAGTTATTTCTATGAGTAAGTTATTTTTAATAATATCCTTATAAACTACATTAGACTTTAACATCGTTTTAATTTTAGCTTTCTCATATTATCCTGATTAAATATGAATATAAACGGAAAAAATATCTAATGTTCATTGCAACTATCAAAACCTCTTATAAAAAAGGAGAAATTCCTATTTGAATTGGGATGACCACGTTATATGGGTACTCCCTAATAAAATCACACTACATCAAGGGAGAGAGGGGGTATATCGGATAAACATTTTCAAATGACATAAATGAGAAAAGAGAAGAGAAATTAAACGTCTAGGATTTAATGATATTGGTGTCGTATAATTTTATTAGGTAATGCACATATGACGTGGTACCCTTAATTCATAAAAGAATTTCTCTGTAAGAAGGACTAAACATGCTTTCGAGAAGAAGTATTATTTTATAATTTCACCCTAATAAACATTGGATATTGATGACTTCCCATTTTTTTTATGAGATTTGAGATATGTTTTGATTTATTTGGGAAGTCATCGATACTAAATTAAAGAAATTATCTTGAGATTTTAGGAGATATCAATTTGGATGCAGTTGAGATTTCAACTTAGAAAATAAGTTTGTCATTCTAAAAAAGAATAATGAAGAATAATAATGGGAAGTTTTCTTTAAAAAAAAAACTTTTATTGGTAAGATTTTTTATTATTAATATATTATTATTCCTTTTCTTTGGTCAGCGTCAAAGGGCAGCCAAATAGGATTCCATAGCACGTGTATATGCCGACATATATGCATGAAATTGTTTATTAATTAACCACTTTCTTTACTCTTGAATATTTAGGGCCAATGGTGATATTGATATCACCATCAACATAGTTTAATGTGGGACCTGCCACAGGGACGATGTTCATTTTCTCAGGAACGAAATGCAACTGAGAGGCCATAATGTCTTCTATCCTACAGTTGCCTGGCACGAGATTGTGGGAAAGTGATCAAGGCGGGTCACAATGCAGAGTAATTCAAACTTGGCGATATAAAATTGCAATCAATAGCCACAATCGTGACGAATAGGACGCAGCTGCACATTGGAAAGTGGGTCACTGCTCTCCATTATCTTTCACGGCCTAGAGAGGGGGAGACTGGAGAGTGGCAGCTCGTTGGGCAAAATTATTATAGTTTTCTTCTTTTCTTTTGCCGAGCGAGAATCAGATTCCCGACAGACGTGAACTTGTTTAAGACTTAACAATTATTCTCACTAATTTGTTTTGTTTAATATTATTTTAATTTATTTAATTTTATTTTTATTATTTATTACTTATTGATTAACCACCATTGAGCATGTTTTGAGGATTTAGGATTGAACTTGACAAAAGGAATCTCAAATTGACTTTGGGATTACATAATGTGGAATTATATTTTAATCTAATTTGTGTCTAGGATATACATAATCAAATTAGAGTGAGCCCGATCTAAACTACATTTTATTTAATTGTGAGACATTACATAATTAATTGAGGTTGGTATATAAATGGACCGACAGATATTTATAGACATTAATACTCTAGATTAGCTGATTAAGTTAAGTTAAAATTAATTTAGTGGGGATAAAATCTAAGAAACAAACAAGGGATTAGCGACTTTAGGTTGTCCTTATTGACATTGAAATTTATTCTTTGTCAAAAAAATTTTATTATTAGTAGTTTCTTTTTCTTATTTAATTTTTCTTCACTCATCTTGAAAACAATTTTGATTTGTTCAGCTTAAATGAAATAACGAAATTTAACACATAATAACTAGTTGGATTGAATCTCTATAGGATGACCATGATTTGCCACTTACTATTTTTATGACCCGTATATTTATGGTGCTTAATTAAATTTTGGTAGCATCAGATATTAATACAAATGATAGGGTAATCAACGGGGTCGTGTCTTGTGGAGATGACCGTTCCCTCACATATGATGAACTAAGATTTAAATCTTTATCAAGAGAAGTGTTCATATTTAGTATCTCAAATAAAAAGAAGTGCCTCTTATAGAAAGAGGATACTTATCCTTATAAGAAACATATGTGAGAGATACAATTATAGCATCGAAATTAAACTTGAATAGAAACAGATGAGAGATCATGAATGGCTTCCTCCACCCGACAGTCTTGCTCCTTTTGGTCCCTTCATCTACCAGTTCCCCTCAACTTCCAGCATGAGACGACTGAATACCCACAGCTCGTGAGCGAAAATTTTCGCAACAACCTTAATTGGAAAAAAAAAAAATTTATCTAGCGCAGGGGTGAAAAATTTGAGGGGCACGGAGTGAAATATTGTAAAACTTACCTGACTCTTGTAATTTTTTTTTTTTTTTTCCGGGACTCTTGCAATTCGGCCTGGTTGAACCAAAACGCCTTACATGACCCACATGCACGGTAATTCCCGTGGTGCCTACGTCCGGTCAAAAAGATATTGGGAAATTTTCAGTTAGCCATGTGAAAGAGACTTTATTTCAGTCGACTCAAAAAAAATATTTCACTGTACCCTTTAAGTTAAAATGAAACTAAGTTTGTGGGAAAAGACAATGATACCCCTGCATTATTGTTTTGTGAATCGCCTTATTTATTTTGTGAATGCCCTCTACATGTTTTGTGAATTCCTTTATTTATCTTAGAATAGTCAAAATGTTTTTAATTCATTTGATTCTTTCGAATTCCTTTATTTATAATGTAAATGCATTTATTTATCATATAAATGGTCTTATTTATTTTGTGAATTCCCTTATTAATGGTTAAAATGTTCTTATTAACACCATGATTTCTTTTGAATTTCTTTATTTATCTTATAAATGCACTTATTTTCTTATAAATGATATTCTAAAAAAACATAAAGGATGAGCATAATTGTCTCTTTTTATACAAAACTTAATTCATTTTGATTTAAGGGGGTCCAGTGAAATTTCAATATTTTTTGGGAAAGACAGGAATAAAATCTCTTCCACGGAGTATCACTGAAATTTTCTCAAAAATATTGAATTAAACTCTCGTGTACGGAAAAATAAGGCATGTGCGGCCCGTACACCGTACAGATGTATTGTTAGTTCGTAATTAAAACAAAAATATCTAATACCTACTTCCTCTTGTATAAAATATTGAGATTTGTCTTGATAAATTATTCTTTCATAATATAAGACATTGGGGAGTTACTAATTGCTCATTTCAGTCAAAATTATAAGGCGCTTTTAATTAACTAATTCACGGGTATGAGTAAAAACCATTAAAAACATTACATTTATTATAAAATTTAAGTTATTTCTATGAGTAAGTTATTTTTAATAATATCCTTATAAACTACACTAGACTTTAACAATGTTTTAATTTTAGCTTTCTCATGTTACCTTTATTAAATATGAATATAAACGGAAAAAATATCTAATGTTCATTGCACCTATCAAAACTTCTTATAAAAAAGGAGAAATTCCTATTTGAATCGGGATCACCACGTTATATGGGTACTCCCTAATAAAATCACACTACATCAAGGTGTAACGACCCCTCTTAATTACCATATAATTAATTTCCAAACCAAGTAAAACATTAAATATCACATAATACAACATATTATGGGGTTCTGCCCACAGTACAAACCTCAGTATGCAGCGTAATATTCAACATATGCAACGTAAAACCAAAAAGGTCCTTAAGTTTGGCAATATACATTATGCTCATGTAGCTAAACGAAACATACGATTGATTAAATCAAGTCTCGTTTGTCTTCTCCTTGATAGTACCACCTGAATTCTCTCCTGAAAAATTTAAAATATTGATAGGGTGAGTCATACGGACTCCGTAACTACAATTCCACTTTAACAAATATGCAGGGAATGATTATAATATAATTAAGCGGGCAAATATATTCATATAACATAAAGTTCAATCTTCCCAAAATATTATTATTTCAAGAAAACCATTCAATATGCATAAAACTCCCTCAACCATCCTTATAACCTCATTAACCGCTAACGAAACCCATGAGCTATACACATATAATAGGATTAGTCTCTTTGACAAGACTGCACCAAGCTCTCCAATAATGAGGTGTAACCTGGCCAAAGGCTACAGAACTCATATCAGATCATGGATTTCCTTTCCGTCGAAAATGGAAAGGTATCACCTACCCTTGAGCTGACCCTTAACCCGGCCAGAGGAAAGGGTGATACTAAGGGTCCTGAATGCCAAAGCCATCCACTGTGCACACGGTGGTGGCTATACCACGTGGTATAAAAGAATCAAACCTCCTCAATCACAACACCACATCCAACATCTCAACATCACAATCTTCAATATCAATAATTTATTCATATATTTCATATTTAACGCTATGCATCATCAATCATGCAAATAAATCATTCATGCCCACTTAACTAAAAATTTCTAAAAACATGATTAATACTATCATTGTACATTTTCCATATATAAATTACTATAACATATTTATAGAAGTTAAAAATACCAACATACGCATATAATCATTTCAACAAACATACATGATAAATTGGAAAGTGGTTACCTCAAGCTCTTGACACCTAAACTTGAGAATTTAACTCCAACAAGCCAAAGCCAAATTCAAATTCACTCTACAATAAATATATATATTTACATGTTAATATAATTTATAATAATTATTAACTATTACAAAATAGAAAATAATAATCCCCATAATTGGCTCAATTTTCTTAAAAATAACAACAATTTATCTATTCCTCAAATTCCTTTTTAAATCAAAATTTCTTAATTCTATTTCACAATAAAATATTTAATAACCATAATTCTCTAACTATAATATCAAATCATAATTTATAATTTCACATAATTCAAAATCTGCAAAAATAAACCGATTAATATTTCAATAATACTTCTAATAACTCAAATAAATTGTTTACTCCAAATTTAATCGGCAAAAAAATGTTTCTAAAGCATAATTTATTATTTATTTAAGAAGAAATTAATTATAAAATCATAAAACAATCAAATGGTAAATCTAAACCGATTAAAATCAGCTATTATTTATTCTCTACATATCTATAACCATCTTTTGTAAAAACTCAAAATTCTCCCAAAATCCTAACCCCAAAATTCTCGTTAATCAATATAATATTACTACCAATAGGAAGATCAGAACACATAGAACAACTTTTATGAAGGAAGTTTGTTAAGAAAACGTGATTTTAAGTACCAAAATTATCTGCTAAATTCAAAACCTTACCTGTTGAACTGCGTTCGCTCCGCTCGCCTGCTCGTGAAGCATGAAGGGAAAGGGTATTAATAATACCCTCCCTCACATTTTTTTCTTCCAGAGGGCCCCACATGTTTTTTTTTAGAAAAACAACCGACTGTTTTTTTTTATATTTTTTTTATAATATTACACAAGGGAGAGAGGGGGTATATCGGATAAACATTTTCAAATGACATAAATGAAAAAAGAGAAGAGAAATTAAACATCTAGGATTTAATGAGATTGGTGCGGTATGATTTTATTAGGTAGTGCACATATGAGGTGGTGCCCTTGATTCATAAAAGAATTTCTCTCTAAGAAGGACTGAACATGCTTTCTAGAAGAAGTATTATTTTATAATTTCACCCTAATAAACATTGGCTATTGATGACTTCCCATTTTTTTATAAGATTTGAGATATATTTTGATTTATTTGAGAAGTCATCAATACTAAACTAAAGAAATTATCTTGAGATTTTACGAGATATCAATTTTGGTGCATCATTATTGGGATTTCAACATAGAAAATAAGTTTGTCATTTTTGAAAAGAATAATGAAGAATAATGGTGGGAAGTTTTCTTTAAAAAAAAAAAAAAGGCTGTTATTGGTAAGATTCTTTATTATTAATATATTCATGTATTATCCACTTTTCTTTGGTCAGCGTCAAAGAGCAGCAAAATTGGATTGCATAACGCATGCATTTGCCTACATATATGAATGAAATTGTTTATTAATTAACCACTTTCTTTACTCTTGAATATGTAGGGCCAATGGTGATCTTGATATCACCATCAACATACTTTAGTGTGGGACCTGCCACAGGGATGATGTTCATTTTCTCAGGAATGAAATGCAACTGAGAGGCCATATTGTCTTCTATCCTACAGTTGCCTGGCACGAGATTGTGGGAAAGTGATCAACGTGGGTCACAATGTAGAGCAATTTTTTTTTTTTTGGTCAAATGACAATGTCGAGTAATTCAAACTTGGCGGTATAGTAGCATCAAGAGCTGCAAATTAAAAGTGGAATCCCATTGTCAAAAAAAAGCAACCATCCATGGAGCATTTTTTTTCCACTAATTAGTTTTGCTTAATATTATCTTAATTTATTTAATTTTATTTTTATTATTTATTGCCTATTAATTGACCACCATTGAGCATGTTTTGGGAATTTAGAATTGAACTTGACAAAAGGAATCTTAAATTGACCTTGGGATTAAATAATGTGCAATTAGATTTTAATCTAATTTGCATCTAGGATAGACATATACCTTGAAGCTCCGTATAATCAAATTAAAGTAAGCCCGATCTAAACTACATCTTATTAATTGTGTGAGACATTGCATAATTAATTGAGGTAGGTATATAAATGGACCAACAAGCATTTATAGACATTAATACTCAAGATTAGCTTATTAACTTAAGCTAAAATTAATTTAGTGGAGATAAAATCTAAAAAACAAACAAGGGATTAGTGACTTTAGGTTGTCCTTCTTGACATTGGAATTTATTCTTTGCAAAAAGTTTTTATTATTATTAGTTCCTTTTTCTTATTTAATTTTTCTTCACTCATATTGAAAACAATTTTGATTTGTTCAACTTAAATGAAACAAATGAAATTTAACACATAATAACTAATTGGATTGAATCTTTGTGAGACGATCTTGATTTGCCACTTACTATTTTTGTGACTTGTATACTTACAATGCTTAATTAAATTTTGGTAGCATCAGATATTAATACAAGTAAGAGAGTAATCAACAAGGTTGTGTCTGGTGGAAAGGGCTGGTCCCTCACATGTGACAAACCAATATTCAAATATTTAAAATCTTTATCGAGAATAGTATCCATATTTAGTTCCTCGTACAGAAAGAGGATACTTATTAGAAAAATACGTGAGAGATACAATTATAGCATCGAAACTTGAATATAAACAGATCAGAGATCATGCATGGCTTCCTTCACCGGATATTTTTGCTCCTTATGGTCCCTTCAGCTACCAGCCTCCTTCAGCTTCTAGTATAACAGAAAAATCGATCTGAAGTTAGACACAGACGCAGACGCAGAGGTAAACTTGAGCCTTCGTTACTCCTTTGGCTAATGGAATCGCAGAGTCAAATCGACAGTGAGTGTTCTGTCACATTGTGTTCTTGAAATTTTTTCCTTCCATTGAGAGTGTTTTGTTTGTTTCATTTCAAATGGTTTTCTTAGGGTATCGCTTTAATGATTGATGCACAACTTAGGAACGTCACTAATTATATCTCATTATGACATCTGAAACTCAACAAGAATATGCATCTAGAACAGAAGATTTTTAAGGAATCCAAATCTCTTTTCATTATGACGTTTATATTTTAACCTGTTCTAATTATGTGGGGTTAAAGGAGAAGATCAAGAGATTTGTCCTCAACCCGAACTGGAAGCGGAAAGATCAGAATCAGGGCTCGAAACGACAGGCTTTGAAACTGACAGTGATCCAGGTAACGATTTTCCTTGCCATAACTAGAATAAACAACGCAGCAAACTTATTAATACTCCCTCTTTCCCTAATTATAAGCTTTAAATTTGTAAATGAGCTTAAATATAAGTTTCACTTTAATTTAATCAAAGTATTTATTGCGTTCTTTTAAACTTTACCCATAGACTATATTTGTTGTATTTTTCACTCCCTCTTTATAGAGAAGGGCACAGTTGGAAAAAATATATATATATTTATTACTCTTAACTAATTTTAACTATTTTTTTGATAATTTCGAATCAGTTATTTAAAGCTTATATTTAGAGACAAAGACAACATAACGTAACAAGCCATTAGCAATGCTTTCCATTGCATAACACTATACTTAAGTCAAGATGCTTAAATTTATTAGGATAAGTTCTCTTTAACCTTTAAGTGTTCTGTTGCGTTGTGTTCTTGAAACTTTTTTCCCCTCATTATCTCATTATGATATCTGAAACTCAACAATAGAAGATTTTAAGGAATTCAAATCTCTTTCCATTATGATGTTTATTTTAACCTGTTTTAATTTTTGGGGTTTAAATAGAAAATGAAGACATTGAACTAGAAGAAACAGAAAATGAAGAAACTTGGCTGCTACCCGAACTGAAATGGGATAGATCAAGCCATACAGAGCCTGAAAGCCATACAGTGCTTGAAATGACAAGCAAAGCAAATGGTACAGGTAACAATTTCCTTGTTCTAACATAACAGGTCATTAACGATGCTTTCGATTGCTTAGACATTGAACTTACGTCAACTTGCTTAATTATATTTATTAGATTAAATTCTCCAATTATACTACCCAATATTTTGCTATGTTTAAATATGTACATACACTTTTAAATTTACCCACGAATACTTGTACATTTTTTAATAGACTCTTATAAAATAAAGGAAAAAAGACACTTAAATACCACTTGAACTTCAAAATCCTAAATTAGTTATATTGATAATAAGAGTAATGTGATTGATAAAAAAAAGTATAACAATTGACAACTTAGTTTTTAGGAAATAATTGATTTGAGATTTTAAAATTCAAGTGGTATTTAAGTATCTGTTTTCCTAAAATAAATTAAGATTTTTAAATTTTCATATGGGCACTGGTTATTTTACAATTATTAATTGTTAAAATGTTTTTTGACACTTGTAAATTCACCTATGAAATATAGACATTTGTTATTTTGCTATATGCCTGTGATAGAAAAAGATATTATAATTTAAGAATCTGTAAGTGCACGGGCCGTATTAAATAATAAAGTGATGAAACAAGTATCATTTCCACGAACACTTGGTACCAACAATGTGGTTGAGCAATGAAATTACACTTTTATTTAAGTTGAGCACATCAAAATTGGATTCAAATAAGATAAAAGAAATTAAAACAAACTAACTATCACAATTAACAAAAGAGTAACCCAGAGTCACTAATCCCTTGTTAACTTTATAAACTTTGTTTTCACTTAATTAGTTAGTTTCAGTGTCAATTTTGTAATTAATGTAGAGTATTAATAGATATAAGTATGTCCCGATATGATCACTCACATCCCTCTCTCATGTTAAACTTGTTGTACCTAACATAGTTAGTCAAGAAGCAATAATAACTCAATTTCACTATAATATGATTATATGGGTCCAATAACTATATTCCTATCCTATTGTCAAATTAAAATAAATTCTAATCCCAGATTACTTAATCTTATAGTCCAATTAAGATTCATATCCCAAGGGTAATCTAAATTTTTCAAATTGATACTTAATGATAATCAAACACTAAGTAGATAATAATTATACAATGTCAAGTAACCAAAATTAACATTAAAAAATAACTAATATGTGAAAACAAAATATAATCCACCTACAAGTTTATAGTTCTTATAGGTTATAAAGACAAAATTAGCTACACATGGATCTAATCAATCTCATCCCAACAACATTAAAAACTGATTCAGAATCCGTGAGAAAAAGAAAGATGAATAAGATACAATGACTCAATGTCGTTCTTGCTCTCGTCCTACTGCTGAAGACGTTCATTGGTCTTCTCAGCAAGTAGCCGCTTCCTCCTCCTTTTATCTTCTAATTATGGGCTTCTCTTTCTTGGATATTAAGTCTCACTATGTTTCCAAATTGGTGGCTCCAAACAGGCAAAAACACTGCATTCAAAATTTCAAGCTGTCAATAAGATTCGACCAAAAAAAAAAAAGCTGTCAATAAGAAGAGTAAATGAAATATTATATTATAACAACAACAACAATAGAAACTGAATCCCTTTTTTTTTCTTTTTTGGGAAACTTCCAATGATTGTTTATTCATTATTCTTTTCTTTTCTAAATTTTAAAAACTTCTATTTTAATTTAAAATCCCACAGATGATGACCCAATTAATATCTCATAAAATCTCAAGAAAATTCCTTTAATTTATCATTGATGACTTCTCAAATATATCAAAATATATCTCAAATCTATTAGAAATGGGAAATCCCACTCTCACACCTGCATTAAATCTTGTCCTAAAGATTGAAAATTGTAAAAGAACCAAATTCAAGAAAACAATGGAAACAAGATTTTAAAGGAAGCATTAAAAAAATTGGAATCATCAATTCAAACTTTTAAGAATTAAGTCTTTATAGAATCCTTTTCCACCTTTCAAAAAAATGCAAATATCAAGGCAATTAATTTGGCTAAGAATCCGTTTCTTTCCTAAATTTAAAAAACTTCTATTTTAATTTAAAATCCCACATATGATAACCCAATTAATATCTCGTAAAATCTCAAGAAAATTCCTTTAATTTATCATTGATGACTTTCCAAATATATCAAAATATATCCCAAATCTATTAGAAATGGGAAATCACACCCCCACACTTGCATTAAATCTTGCCCTAAAGATTTAAAATTGTAAAAGAACCAAATTCAAGAAAACTATGGAAACAAGATTTTAAAGGAAGCATTAAAAAAATTGGAATCAATTCAAACTTTCAAGAATTAAGTTTTCATAGAATCATTTTCCTCCTTCCAAAAAATGCAAATAGCAAGGTAATTAATTTGGCTAAGATAAATCACATTAGAATATCCCTCATAAGTCAAGTGTTTACACTTATTGCTCAAGATATTCAAGGACTTGTGTTTCACTCAATTCCACCTATTGCAACCCATCTACCACAAACTTGTATATCATCTTAATCTCCACTATAATATCCTATTACATACACAAATCAAAAGGACGTTGATAATGGATGAATACTTTAGTTGGTGCAAGTAATTCAATGAAAGATATAAAGAATGAAAGAGTCATTATATCTTTATGCTATTTTTTTCTTTTTTGTTTTTTTAATCTTGAGATTTTGTAGGTCCCCTTTTTATGCAACCCTACACATGTAGCACTAGTTACTCATAACCTTCTTTCAGTTAACCGGTTTGACGTGAGTGCCAATATCGTTGATAAAGTGTCCCCACTTACTAAGTCTAGTCCAAAGATGTTTGTGGAGTTGTTGCTATTGTTCTTATTCCTTCTCCCTTTTTTCAGTCCCTTCAATCTTTTTTTTGTTGTTTTCTTACTTAACACTTGCTAGCGTAGCGAATAAAAAAGAATGCCTAAATTATCTTTATATATGCAAAG
Organism: Inga oerstediana; assembly: GCA_963210345.1. NCBI lineage: Eukaryota > Viridiplantae > Streptophyta > Magnoliopsida > Fabales > Fabaceae > Inga > Inga oerstediana. The sequence goes on along the minus strand of OY723401.1, from coordinate 59,477,862 downwards.
GAAATTTTTTGCTTTGAAAGAGACTCAATACAAATTTTAGAGATGAATCACAATAAGTGTACTGCATCTTGGAAAAAAATATTTAGGTTCAAATTTCTCACAGATTCTTTTAGCATCCTAAAGTGAAGTGCCTAAGCTAAATGTTTACCTATTTACTAACATTCAAAGAATTTAGAATCAAATCCTAATCAAAATCATTCCTTTTCATGTTCAAATCAAACCAACTGTGACAATACTCATGAGAAAAATCCAAACTTCCAAACGGAAACAAATTTTATTTTGTTTTTTTTAAAAAAAAAAATTTGAGGGCAAGTCATGTAAGATCAATGGTACCCTTACCCCTACACTTAAATGTCACATTGTCCTCAATGTGAACATGTAACAATAAGTAATGAAAGTGAAGAAACAACCATATCCAAGTGTAGAGATGACACAAATTTCAAGTATTATCATCTTCAACAAACAAATGAGATAAATTAAAGAAAAGTAGAATAGAACTCCTCTTTTATCCTTGTCTTGCACTCTCAGTTGCTCTTGATCTTTGTTTCCATTATAAAACACATCATCTGGGGTTCCAAAAATCTACAAAATTAGAACAAAACATCAAACCAAAATCTTGAGTCGCCTCCCTCGAAGCCCTAACACTACTATAGAAAACACTTTTTTTTTTATCAGTGACTATAGAAAACACTTTCAATGTCCGCTTTTAGGCCATTTCAACGTCCTTTTTTCAGTGGGACGTCTATATGAAGGACGTTGAAAGTTTGGAAAACAACGTCCGTTTATAAAGGAATGCTATAATACCTTTACGACGTCTGTTTTCCCAAAACGGATGCCATAAGTATGCCCTTTACGACATCTGTTTTTATAAAAATAGACACCGTAAGCCCCCTACTATGGTTTTTCCAAAATGGACTTCGTAAGTGGCAGAGTCCATTTTTGAAAAAACAGACTCCGTGAGGGTCTTATAACTTCTGTTTTTTCAAAAACGGACGTTGTAAGTTCATTTTTTTTAAAAACATTTTTGTATTGGATTTTTCACTACCCAGTAACTAATAAACCCTGTACAGAAACATCTAGCACTTCATCAACTACTACTACTATCTAAAATAATTAATATATATAAACAAATTGTCCAAAACTTGTCTAAAAAATATACTAGCAAAAATTGTTGTAGTGAAGGCATCAGTTTGACCACAACAAATTCTAAACCAGTCGAAGGGCAAGATGATTGTTTAATACTTGGACACTTCTAGAAAATTCACCTGTACTAGTTTAAGTCCATTATCCTCTTTCCTCATTAACCCCTTTTCTTTTTCTGCACTTTAGTTCTCACACTGAAACAAAAGAAACCATAATAAATTCATAAGTCATGGCTTTGATGTAAAAGGTGCTATCATTGAACTTAAACAAGATTAAAAATACATTCCTAGTAATATTCATGACCTACAGTTTCTATTATCACTGAAATATGCAATAATAATGATGAAAAATGTTGAAAATAAATGCTATATTGTATATGATTCTATTGAAATTCAAAGAAAAGAACTCGCCAAGATATAATCCTATTGTATTTGTGTCTTAGGTAATTGGTGATAATCACAAAGAAGAAATTTGATATGGAAGCATGAATAACTGATATTAAATAAGAAGGAACAAAAGATTTTTTTAATCTCACAAGCGCATTGGACACAGCTAATTTCTCTCTTGTACAGTGAGGAGAAAGTTTCATTTGATAAGAGTGGTGTGGTAAAGAGATAAAATATTGATGATCATTCTATAACATCCATAACTATAATAAGGATTTTAGTAGAAAGGACCTAGATAAGAATTAAATAGTTTCATACCTAAAGCGCAGAATCACTAACTCTCTGTTCTGCAAATTTCAATTGCTTCTTGGACAATGTTATGGGTGAAATAGATGTTGTCAGGATGTCGAAGCCCATACTTTAGGCGTCTGTTTCATAAAAACGGTCTCTAAAAGCAAGCCAAAGCCCATAATTTGGGTGCCTGTTTCAAAAAATTGGTCTCATTAAAAGCCCTCGCTTTTGGTGTCCATCTTTTGAAAGGGATGACAAAAGTGGTTATGGCGTCCGTTTTCTCATAAACGGATGACAAAAGTAACACAGAAAATTTCAAATATGCCACCGCCTATATTTTTAACTTCTTATTTTTAAAAACGGAGTTTTTTTGGGTAGTAAAATTTGTATATTGTAGTAGTGCAAGTTTATAGTATTTAGCCAGACTTCTCAAAACAAACAGCTAATCATATGTATCAATCACCTTGTCTTCATTCTTTTTCAAGCAACAAGATTTTAGACACAAAACTTGATCATTCAATTTAATTACTTGTACTTCCTCAATAATAGACAATCTCAGAATACGAGCATTCACTAAATTCCAATAAAGCACAACATGCACATCCTAGCAAATATATTTAATAGCTTCCAAAAATTTGAAACATCCAACAAAATCCGCTTGACTCACATCAGTAAAAGTGAAAGAGTTAATAGGACAATCATGTGCAACAACTCTTAGGATATCTCTTCATTAATTTCAACTTCACAATCACATGAATTAGGATATCCAATTTGTCTTCCCCATAGTTCGGATCCTTATTACCCGAATAGATATCCGAACCTAGACCCAATTTGATTGCTGCCAACTATGATCTCAGGTACCCTACCCAATTTCATGCTTGTTCAAAACGAAAATCACATACATGTTTTAAGATATACATGTTCAGAATCGATTTCACGCTTGTTCCAAAACGAGAATCACATACATATTCGAGTGTTTCTTATAAACATACGTACACATCCCATATATATCACATGTATAAGAATCATAAACTCAATTTAAACGCACAATTGATCTGGCTCTGATGTCACTGTAGGATCGGTAAGCACAACGGAAGAATTTAAAAAATTTTACCGATCCTAATCGAGGATCTATCAACGGCATTTAAACCAAGTTGGAAGGATTCATACCTTTTTGATGATTCAGAGTTTTCACGATCTCTAGGAGCCAACACGTCAGGTCCGCTCCCTCTACCGGTATCCACACGAATGCTCTCCAACCGAGACTGCGTGCTAGCACTTCTAATGTCTCCAAGGGTTTAACTTGCGGCTCTCAATTCTGATGTACACTGAGTCTATCAGCTCTATCAAGTTTATAACCCATGAGGGTTATTTTCAAATTTCAAAATTAATCATCATTAATTTCGAAATTAATTAACAATTAATTATCTTGATGAGCTAATTAAATAAATTCAGTTTAAATTAAATCTGTCCAACAGTTTTAATTTAACCTATTTATTTAATCTAAATAAAGAGCCATTAGATTTAATTTATCTTCATAAATTAAATCTGAGATACTATATCTCTATCATGTTAGTTATTAAATTTAATATATCTTAATAAATTAAATTTAAAACCAACACAATATAATAATATCATATAATATATATATACATATATATATATATATATAATATTTCAAAAATATATATATCTATATAATATTATTAAATATAATATATATATATATATATATATATAAAAGATATATATTTCAAAAATATATATATATCTATATAATATTATTAATGAATTTTATATTATATATATATATATATATAAATATAAAATTCATCCACCCTAAATCAAACATTATCTCGTGTTGGGCCATTCTTGTGTGCGACCCTGTAGGCCCATATGAAGTTGGCAGTGGGCCAATAACTACACTAACCCAAAAGTCGCAAGCGGCCTCTAACAAGACATTACGACTACCCAATTCATATGAGGATCGTTATCACGATGCAACCTATCATACAACCATGTCACATCCCTTTTGTCACACGATATATCGATCAAGGATAAGGCATGGAAAATGTCATCTTCTTGTTCCTGACCATTACTTTCTCGATTCCTGAGTAGCCTGATAACAGAGACAAAAACTCTTTTCATCATAGTATGGCCATACATTTCTCAAACTCACTCATCGAGGGGCCCAGTAATATCTCTCTACTAATGTGAGGGACAAATTCCATCTTGATCATTCATATTCCTCTACATGAAAAACCACCAAGCCCGATCTTAGCCTTTATCATCACCCGGTCAAAAGTGACTTTTAACTAGTTCAAAGCTTAGCAACTCTCATGTAGGAATCAATGATGACCTCAGGTCTAAGGGCATTGTGACGTGGTTATACATGAGAAAAGCTTATGACTTGATCCATGTAGCTTTCTCATAGTGGGTCGGTCCAGCACCTTGTACTCTTACAAGTGCCTAAGACTTTGATTCGTATCTCCATATCTTATCAAAGTCATACTGGTCTTGTTTCATCTCTGCTCCCGCATAGATGACCGACCAGGGACATTTTAGGACAATCTTTATAAATTATCCAAGGATACAATTATCACAGTTAACATGCAAATAATATGATAACAGAATGGAGAAATTTCATTAAAAAAATAATGTTTAAAGTACAATGATTGTCCCTTAGGGCACAATTTCCAACATCATCCTCATCTAGGAACCGCTTCATGTCACTAACAATGGGAATGTTGAATTCAAACTCCACATTCTTGTCGTAATCGTTAATATTGATGTAAGCCCCCTCTAGCTGAACAGGAAGCCTTGGTGGGGTCGCCTCTTATGGGGTCGTCTACTGTAGGGTTGCCTCCTATACGGTAGTCTGCTGTAGGGGCGTCTGTTGTGGCTTCTATGCTGAGGTCACCTCCTATGATGATAAGGGGACAAGTCTACCTCCATGCTACCCTTTACTGCCCTACCACTACCTTCTCTACTACTGCTCCCCTGTAGTATAGGTTTAGGGCGAATCTTAGCCTCTTTCCTTTCCCCTTATCTCTCTTGAAAGTCATAATAACTGCAAAATTAAAAAATATCTATCAATATTTATAACAAAATTAAAATCATAGGGAAAAAACAAAATAATGGACTTAACTTTACTAACCTCAAGTGCCTAACTCTGTAAATCCTAGAGTAGAACCTCAAATATGAAGCAAAACCATTCAGAGGGTGCGTGAGAAACGAAATTGGCAAGTGGTAAAATGGGGGGTGAATGCGCTTTTATAATGTTGAATTTTGTAGTGGTTTTACCAAAAATCACTACCCAAACCGCTACAAATCACGAAACATTACCATGTGTAACGTGAAGATTTGTAGCAGTTTTGTAAAACCGCTATAAGTCCGCAGACCCTATACATGCTATAGTGGTTTCTATGTAGAAACCGCTACAAATATGTTAAACTTCGTAGCGGTTTGGTAGAGCCACTACAAATAGGTGGCCCTTTGCATTTTGTAGTGGTTCTTGTCAAATAAACCGCTACAAACTAATGGCCACAAAAGTCGCACCAGCTTTGCACCTTATAGCACCAAGCTAGCGCCACATTTGTGGTGGTTCAGATATTTGAACAACTACAAATTTGACCCTAGCTTGGCACCACATTTTGTAGCGGTTAGGTTGTATAAACCGCTACAAATGTTGTTTGCTAACTAGTGTGCCACTTGGCGCAAGTCATATTGTTGCAAATTGGTAGTAGTTTCTCTTTAAACCGCTATAAATCCAGATATTTGTAGCAGTTTATTTTAAACGCTACAAATTGTCATTTCTTTTTTTTTTTTTTGGTAGTGAATCCGTGAGGAAAAAAAAAGATGAATAAGTTAGAAACACTCAATGGAGTCCTCTCAACTCTGTTTCACTCCCCTCTGATTCTGCATTCTTGCTCTTGTCCTATTGTTCAAGATGATGATTGGTCCTTTTTGCAAGTAGCTGGCTCCTCCTCCTTTTATCTTCAAATTGTGGCTTGCCCTTTCTTGGATATTAAGTCTCACTATGTTTCCAAATTGGTGGCTCCAAAAACGCTGCATTCAAGCTCTCAAGAAGAAAAGGAAATGAAATATTATATAGTAATAATAATAATAGAAACTGAATCCCTGTTTTTTCCTTTTTTTTTTGGAAACTTTCAATGATTATTTCTTCTTAATTCTTTTCTTTCCTAAATTTAAAAAACTTCAATTTTAATTTGAAATCACACGAAGGATGCACCCAATTAATATCTTATAAAATCTCAAGAAAATTCCTTTAATTTATCATTGATTACTTCCCGAATATATCAAAATATATCTCAAATCTATTAAAAATGGGAAGTCATCAACGTGTATATGGGCACTTATAAATTCACCTATTTTTAGATTTCTGATTGTTCCCACAAGTGTACGGGATCAATGTAGTAATAATCCCAGCGTATTATGGGGTCGTATCTATAAGGATGTTGTAATTTACTAATTCAAATCAGGTTTGAGTAAGTAGAAAATAAGGATGAGAATATTTATGAGAATATAACAATCACTTAAAGAGTTGGATTCAAGATTTCACCCACAGGTTGCTAATTTTTATTATTTTGAGTTGACTCTTTAACTAGTTATAGTGAAAAACTATTCCTTAAGTGTCCTAATATTCTCCTGAATTATTAGTCCCTTTTTTAATTAATGTTGAGCTCGTTCCCACAACACTCACACAACTAATTAAACTATGAATCTGTAGTTTTTATCACTACAAATACCTAGAACTATCCTTAGCCTAAATAATCTGTATCTATTTCTTTAGATCTAGGTTCTCCCTTCACCTTCCAGTCCATGGAGATTACCCATATATTAGATTCTATTGATGGCCAGCCAAAGCAAATCATCATGTGAAGAACAAAAGAAATAAATATAATTAAAAGAAAAATTAAAATGTACTCATAGATAGAAATTCATAAAGAATATTCATAAATGGAATCATAAAGAATGAAATAAAAATAAATTGAAACTAGCTTTCCTGGTAGACTACACATCCCTCCCTCAACTAAGGGATTTAAAAACTTATAGAGAGAATATTGCTCATGAAGTTTTCAAAGTAGTGATTGATTGTTAAGAGTGACCCATAGAGCCTCTATTTATAGATGAAGTTACTTCTTGACGTGAGACTCTTTGATATATCCATATAATAATATATTATATCAACTTTAATTATCTCTAGGTCATATCATTTTATGCTTTTCGATTCTGGCGAAAATTACGGCTTAAGATCCCTTTCAATCAGCTCTATCAATATGTTGCGAAATTACGATTCAGGGCCCCATATCTACAAGCATAATCGGCCATGTGCCTTCACTTCTCTTGGCTTTTTGGAGAAAGTCACAGCTGAGGACCCCATGCTCTCAAGATATTATATTATCTACAAAATAAAATATATATGTGTAAATTTTGTAGAAATATTACTTTTTATCCTTAAGATTAGATTTAGAGAAAATATATCCAAAACAAATTAAATATATATAAAATATTTATAGATTTAAACTAATATAATTCAAAATCTATATCTATTTAATTATAAAATATGCACTTATCAATGTCCTTTTTCTTTTTATATGTGTGTCTGTAGGATTGAGATTTAAACATTAATTCAAGCAAACATGGCAGGTATTGGATGGAGCGTCCGCTACGCACTGCTATGTCCAACATTTATGTGTATGCATATGCCAGGCATGAAGGAGGGATTCTTCAAACTGTCACATCTTTCAACAATGGTAGGTGGAGGGCCTCTTACTGATGACATGAAAATGCAACAACGTAAACCAGAATTCAATGGTGTATCAGCTTTGAAACCTAAGTTAACGAAGAAAAGACATTGGCAGTTCCATGATTACAATTTGTTCATGGACGCATACCGTTCATTGAAAGGCAATGTTGTCTCTAGTGAGCATCAGAGCAATTTTAATAAACGTACATCATCAGGCAGTACAGTCTTACACTTAGCAGCTAGCTATGGAAATGATGCAATGGTAGAGAAGGTAGCTCAACTTCGTCCCGAACTTTTAACTGTTGCTAACAACAACTATGATACTGCCCTACATGTTGCTGCAAAAACAGGACGCGGCCCTACAATTAAGTTACTCTTGAATAAGTTTTTGCTTTTTGTAAGACGTGAAACAAATGGTCGTGCTGATCAGTCCATTTTGGAACTGATACTCATGGTATCACTCACTTTGTTCCGAAATAAACAAGGGAACACCTTCCTTCATGAGGCCTTCACGACCAGTAGCCGCAATGGCGCTGTGATTTTTGAAGCTTTTGAAACTACTTTCATTGTTGGCGATTCAAATAATTTCGACGTGGCTCGCTATAAGGAGGTTGTTTATGATTTATCAACATTTGAAGTCAACGTGGAAGGGAAATCATTATTGTACTTGACCATTGAGGCAAACTGTCAGCAAGGTGTTAATCAAATGATGAATTCCTGCAGCAAAGGTTATTTGGAGCCTAAAGGAAAATCACCCCTTCTTCCAGCACTCATCAACAAAAATTTAGGTAACTCTTACATCTGAGAGAATAGCACAATAGAGAAGAGGGGAGGAGGCAAAACTGAGTGAAATTTGTGCTATATGTATTCATTAAGCAAGAGAATTTGTACAGAATAATAATGAGATATTCTAATAAATACTAAATCAATCTAAATGTGATAGGTTAACCTAATACAAATATAGGATAATGCAATCAATTTCTTTTTTTGGGTCGAAAATAATGCAATCAATTGAAAATCATAAATCAACTATAATCAAATCACATTTAATCACAGTAACACCATTTATAATTATCAAGAAACAAAGAGACATTGCTATTTTCTACTTAATCAAGGAAATGAGGCAAGACTTGTATATAAACACAATGTTATCTCTCTATCGCTCTCTCACACACGCACATATTCGTTTATACAATGTATTTTCTTAATTTGAACATGTACAAAATTACGATTAATATGGTCTTGTTTATAATAGGTATGCTTCAAACCATACTGTTCATGGAAGGAGGTTGGATACACTTGAGAACTGAACAAGGATGGCTTCCACTTCATCATGCAGTGCTTTTAGGGTACCTTCAAGGTGTTCACTATTTAGTAAGGGAATGTCCTACCTGCACCATGGAAAAGGACAACGATGGCTACTTACCGATTCATTTGGCATGTATTAAAGGTCATGTCAAAATAGTTCAAGAGTTACTAAAATGGTGCCCAGATCCCATAGAGACGGTAAATGGCCGTGGCCGAAATTTTCTCCATCTTGCATGCGCATGTGGAAATTATGAACTAGTTAGGTACTTACTCGAAGATCCACAGCTTGAGATAATGATAAATAAAAAGGACTTTGAAGGGAATACTCCCATGCATTTAGCTACCTATTGCTGGCATCCCAAAATTGTGCATGCCTTGACTCGGGACAAAAGAGTCGATCTTTCTGTACTTAACCATGAAAACCAAACAGCTCTAGACATAGCAGAAGTACGTCAAGGAAGAAGTGTTTCTCTTTCACAGGCAAGTATCCATGCATAATTGATAGACTCAAATTCAATATTTTGATAATTCTTGAAGTCTTCATATTTATTTTTGCAGCGACTTACCTGGAATGCATTGGTGTCTGCTGGAACACCTCGAAGCCCTGTGAGATTTCATCCAAAAGAAGTTGAAATTGGCAGCACTACCTCTGGTATTGATAAACACACTTCTGTGAGATTTCATCCAAAAGAAGTTGAAACTGGCAGCACTGCCTCTGATACTGATGAACACACTTCTGTGAGAAAAGAAGTTGAAACTGGCAGCACTACCTCTGATGTTGATAGACACACTCATACCACTGAACAATATAAAGATAGAATTGACACTTTGATAGTGGTTTCCACCCTTATAATAACAACATCATTTGCTGTGGGGTTTACCTTCCCAGGTGATGTAGAACAAGGCATTCCTATCTTGCTAAATCGCCCTATGTTCCATTTATTCATTCTCTCCCTCACAATTTCTGCGTTTGGTGCTATAAGTTCCACCATCATTCTCATGTGGGCTCGATTAGGGGATCTCAATCTAGCTATTTTTGCTCTTAAATGGGCAATACCTCTTCTAGGTCTGTCCTTGACCTCGCTCTCTCTAGCATTTTTGGCAGGTATGTACCTTATAATTAGCAAACTCAGCTGGTTGGCCACTACCTTTTTGGTGATTTGTGTGGTTTTGATCCTCATGGTTGAGTTCTTGTACTTGCTCCTTTTGTTGCCTTCCACGTCATCCTTACCATTCTTTCGATATATTTCCTATTATCCCTTTCTTTTCTTTGCAAACATAGCTGAAGGGAAAATGGATGCCAACAAAATGGGTTCTAAAGCTATCATTCCCGTGCTTTAGCTTAATTACAAAAATATCACTTGTTTCTGTCATATCACTTGTTTCTGAGTACGATGAAGAATCATATCACTTGTTTCTGTCTATCTTTGCTTTTTATCTGTATGCCGCCTAAATGAAGAACGTATTATTGTTAGCCACTCATGTATCTTTTGAGCTACCTTTGGATATTCTGAAATTTGTATGATGCTTTTCTTTAAGAAAACATGTTTGTTTAGATTTATGCACTGTATTCAATTCCAAGAATTTTAACTTGAGATATTTGCAAAAAATTATTATTTAATATATAGAGGGGACATGAATTTTGGACCCTAATACTTATTTTAAAAAAAGGTTAAGTTACAAAAATATCCATGGGCATTTGTTCAAAGTGCATTTATAATCATATGTTTTCAAAAGTGTAAAAATACCTACAAGCTTTCTAAATAGAGCAAAAATATCAACACCGTTATTTTAACCATTAGTTAACTGAAAACGCTGATATGGAAGCTGACAAAGACGTGATAATTTCCTAGCTGGCTAGGAATTGAAAAACTTAAAATAGACTCTCTTTCTGTGGAGTTTCTGCCATTCCGTTCTTGGGCGTGCAGGCACCTTCAAGTGGTGGTTTCCGGCGTCTCTTCCTTCGGCTTTGGCCGGAGAGGAGGTCGTCCGGCGTGGTGTTTGTCTCCTTTAGGGTTAGGGTTTTTTGTTTTTCCTCTTTTGGTGCCAATCTACTGGTTTTGTGCGGTGGCTCCATAGGTGTTGCAATGCTGTGGAGGAAGGGAAACCTCAGGCAAAGTGCTGAATCGAAGATTTCTTCACCTTTTCCTGGCTTCTTTAAGCAAGATTGGTCAATGGGATTAGGTTGGATGGTAGAGATTTGGGGGATGACTGAGTTTGAGCAAGTTGCAGATCTTTAAGGGGCATCATCTCCTTCCGTCCTTCTCCACTCGGTACGTTTCTTTACTCCATTTTCTGATCTACTTTGGCTTGGCTGGCGCAAGTCCTTGGGGTTTCTGCTCAGAGATGGTGGGCTTAGGTTGGGGATTGAATGGTGGCGATGGTTGAGGACTCTTGAAGCTTATGAGTTCTCTTTGTTGGCAGCGACACTTTTCTCTACGCGACCAGTGTTGCGTAGTGATGGTAAATATGCTATTCTAGTAGCAGACAAATTTTCGTATGGGATGAACCTATTAGGGTGGTTCTTGGAACTCCCATCCCTTATTTCTGGTATCATTTCCAGATGTTCTTCCTCTTTTAGGCGACGGCGGCAGCAGCGACAACTCATGTGCTTCTCTGACTCTGACCTAGGGTTAGGGTTTCTAATGGTGGTGTTGTTTGGGCTTAGGGTTATTATTGTTGGGCTTTGGCCTTTTGTTTGTTATGTGTTTGGTTTAGACTTTATTTATTATAATACTTAGTTTATTTCAATGCAATTTTATTTCTGGCAAAAAAGAAAAAAGAAAAAGTTAAAATAGAAAATAATCCACATGTAATTTATTATTTTAAAAAAATAAAAATTCCTACCCTACTTTCATAGCAACTCGCTCGATCCTTGCTCGTTGCCCCCACCCTCATGCCGCACCCATCACCTCTCTCTCCTCCTCTCCATCCTTTTTTCAGCCACCATGTCACTGCCATGTCCCCATCGCACTTCGTCTCCTTCCTTTCTCGCTCCCTCCGCCTGTGAAGTTGCGTTCTGCCAACCGTAACCCATAGAATTGTGCCCATAGATCTACTATAAATTGGCTAGACTGTGGGGAGGCAGCAATGGGGACTTTGTGGCCATCGATCTTGGAGTCTGTCGCCATCGTCAATCGCATCCTCCATCGATCTCGATCTGGCCGAAGCTCAACATAATTCTCATCTTTTGCCATCTTAAAGGCTGATAGTACTTTTTTTCTCCACTAGATTTCTCCTTTTTTTTATTTTCATTCTATCCTTCATTTCTCTTTTAATCTCCAAGAAAATTATTACTGCTAATGCCAATTTTCGTAAATGATGGGAAGGGGTTCAGTGTTGGGCACCTTCTCTTCGGGAGCAGATACTCTTAGCGGCCACTTTCTCAGAATCTTTATATCCTGACCATCCAATTCATTCAACGACTCACAAAGGAACATGCAAGGAAGCTTGTAAAAATCACATATGAACCTTCACGATCACTTTTCCGTCAAAATTCCATCGCTCCGGTAGCGCAAAAAAGGAGCTATATCGTTATGCACAATCAGGTATCTCCTTTACACCTCTTCCTCCATATCTTCGCCCATCTTTTCCATCCCTCCCTTCCTCATTCTTTGACTTTTGAATGCTTAAGTGGCTCAAATAAAATTTCATCCATTTTTCCTTGGTCCTTTTTGGAATCTTAGATTTCATGAGTTCTCAAAATTGCAACTTGAATCCTTTGCAAGCGCTCCTATCAGTGCTGCAAAAGGACCTTGGCATACCCGAGGTGTAGGATAGTATAGTTTTTTAGGCTTGTTTCCTCTGTGTTTTGTTTATAAAAAATTGCGACTTTGATATTTCCATTATTACTCCTCTTACCAAATCTTAAAAGAATTGTATTAATAAGTCAATTTTTTTCGTAAAAAATACTACGTCCTATCCTAAATATAAGATAAAGTTGACTTTTTTTGGAGAGATTAAGGAAGTTAAATAAGCTACTTAATCATATCATATGTTATGTATCATTAGAATATATATTAGTTCATTAGTCAAATAAATTAGTTTGGAGAAAAAAAATAAAAATAAAAATACTTTAAAGTAATTTAATTAGTTTCCTTAATTTCTCCAAAAAAGTCAACTTTAGGATGGAGGAAGTAATATTTATTTATTTAGGACGGAGGAAGTAATATTTATTTATGCAAGCTGATGTTCTGGATTAACAGGACAGAGGATAGTTAGCAAAAAAATAGGACAAAGGATAGTATGGAAGCACAAAAATAGCTACAGTTAAAAGCAACTATGTGGTATGTCGTTAGGCTTCGTGTGTGTTTGGGTAACCCCAAACCACGATTTCAAAAACCCTTTTCCACAAATCGAGACAAAACTCCTCTCACATACTTACCTCATAAATTATAAAAATGATTCTCTAAAAGCTAATCCAAACACACACTTTTCCTTCTTTACCTGTGCTATTAAATATGTTTTTCTGCCTAGTGGTATTTGCATTGCTGTTTAAAGAGAATTCTGAAGTTTCCTCTTCACGCTGCAAGTGGTATGAACATTCACCTAATAAGAAGAAAGAAGAGCAATAATGTAGATGTTTGTATAGGATCATACAAAAGTTGTAATGCAATATATTAGATATATTAGAGAGTGCATTAGAGATTAATAGTTGTATTTGGCATCTTGTTGTATTGTACACATTAATTTTAATAAAAGCAACATATTCCCTTTAACTTATGCACATCTCTACCCCTCCCTTTTTCAGCTAACAAACAAATTCATTTTCTTCCAATACTTCCAATTAGGGAGAATTACATTCAACCCTCCAGGGGTGTCATTGTTATTGACAAGTTCAAGGGACTATTTTTTCATTTTTTCTCTTGTGCGGGACTTGAATGTAATTCCCCCTTCCAATTATGATGTTGGACAATCTACGGGAGTCTACAAATCACAAAGGAACAAATTATAAAGGAAAGAACAAATATGGTCTACACACATATATACACTAACTTTAATGACGTAGAAGTCATGCTTATTCTGCCAAGTTGAGTTAGTCCAAATATTTTATACCACTTGTGTCGCCACTAGAAAGCATCTACTAATTTACAAACATTCAGCAGTATCTTTACCTCAAATTTTGAAGTTCGAATGTTTGGCTACAACATCCGGGGTAGCAGATGCTAGCGTACTCCTATAAATACACACAATTTAAAACTTTAGCTTAGGAGGTAGGCTGAGGATATTGTTTATCTACAAAAAAAAACTCAAATCTCAAATGTTCCTAATTAAATCAACAGGCTGAGGATAATGCAGTGATGGTGTACACATGTGATAACTTTCACTGAAGAGATTAACAGGGAAACCTAGTAAACTAGACCCCAAGTCTTGTCCATGAAATAATTAATTAAACTGGTGGTTAATGAGTCATTCACTCCAAGGAAAAAAAACTAATCAAGAGTCAAACATTCAAAGGCCTCCTTTTACAACATCCAGGAAAACTGGGGTAAATCATGATATAGGCTATCAGATACAAACAACACCACAACTACAAAGGTCAGGAAATAGAGAAACCATGGGACTTTTTTAAAAAAAAAAACAGAAGAAACCATGGGACTTTTAATACAGGAAACAGAGGAGATATAAACAAGATTGGAAGGCCTCCTTTTACCCAGATATAAACTAAAACCAGTGGCTTTTGCATATCTGTCGACTTTTTTTGGCCAAATGCTCATCTTAACATAAAAGAAACTTCCAAAAGTTGTACGAGTAGACACTAAGAAATTCAGAACAGAAACAAACTTCCACCTTGTGATCCTCATTGTCCTAATTCAATTTAGTCCAACCAGGAAATTCGGAACAGAAACTTCAAAATAATTAAATGGAAGGGGAGAAAAGAATAATAAGAAGAAACACAGCTTAGAGACAAAAAGGGATGGAAAAGAAGGATGAAGATATAGACGAAGAGTTGTAATGTAGATACCTCGACAAAACTATGGTGATTCTCTCATAGTGCCTAACGGTGGGTAGCGACGGAGCTCTCTATTTGTGTCGCCGCTGCCGTTGAAACTTCACGGCAAACTAAGAGCATTTTCGAGACAGCTTCAGGGATTATGGAATTGAATAACGTGTCTCTTTGTGAACGCTCGGATGGAATGGATGGATAGGATTTGAAGATTCTTAAAGCCGCTAAGAAACTGGCTTTTGAGAGAAACCGAACCCCTACAGCAATAGAGATACAATTATTTCCTTCCTCATTCCTTGGTCACTTCACTTACCAGTACCAGTGTAAGAAAGTTGCTCTCAGGTTGAATGCAGACACAGGTCAAGGTTAAATATAGACTTGAGCCTTCATCACTGGTTTGGCAAATGGAATCGCAGAGGCCAAACAATCGTGAGTGTTCTATCAGATTGTGTGCTTGAAATTGCAGTTCTTTCCTTCGATGGAGAATGTTTTGTTTGTTTCATTTGGAATGGTTTTCTTACGGCATCGCTCACTGTAATTAGGTGAGAGATTGATACACAACTTAGGAATGTCGTTCTCATATCATGATATTTGAAATTTAGCAAGATTATGCATCTTCAACCGAAATTTCAACTTCCTTGGACCCCAAATTCTTTATCTAATTTAAACCCCCCCACTTTTATTTTGTTCCTTTCAGTTTCCTTCCATATTTAGAGACCTTTCCGCAATTAAAAGTTTTAAAAGAATCCAAGTCTCTTTCGGTTATTCTTACTAATTGCGCAAGAAAAGCCACTTTGTCATTCAAATTCCCCTATATCATTGACGATGCTTCCTGAATCATCAGTTTGGATGAGAAGGCAAATAATTCAATGACATTTATAATTTAACCTATTTTTTGGTTTAAGGAGATGGAGTAATTTGGCATCTACCCCAACTGGAACGGGATAGATCAGAATGCCTGAAATGAGAGATTATACAACAATTCAAAGTGGTACAGGTAAGACATTTCCTTGCCCTTTTAGAATCAACAACGTAGCAAGCTTACAATAACAAATCATTAACAATGCTTTCCATTTCTGAGACATTGAAATACATGAATTCCATTTAGTCCTACAAGATGAATGATTACTTTTTCATTGTTATGAAAAAAATTAACAAATACTTTATATAAATATATGATTGGGATTTAAACACTAATTCAAGCAAACATGGCAGGTTTTGTTCGATGGTATGTCTTCTTCTCACGGCGAAGTGAACAATCTAACTCTATCCAATGTATGCCTGATTTCATTATTTTTCTCTTATATGAGTATCCAATATTGTGCTCTGTCATTATACAAAATAGAATCCATAACTCTTTCTTTTTAATGGGGATTTAAACATATATCCAGCAGATACACGCTTGAAGAATGTCTTCTCACTGCTGAGTGAACCATCTACAATTAATGTATTCCAACGGTTCCTTGAAGATGAAGAGAAAGAGGAACCAAAAAAGGAAGAGAAAAAGCTAATACCAGCTATGGCCTCTGATGACATGAGAATGCGAGAGCATAAATTAGGATTTAAAGGTTTACCACACTTCAAACATAAGTTAATACAGCAGGAACATGGACCCAACAAGGATTTTGAGTTGCTAAAGGATGCATACCATTCAATGAATGCCAATGTCATCTGTGGTCCAAACACATCTTTCATTGTATCTGATAAAGCCATTTTTAAGCAACGTACCCCATCTGGCAATACAGTCTTACACGTAGCAGCTAACTATAGAAATGATGCAATGGTAAAGAAGGTAGCTCAACATGCTCCCCAACTTTTCACTGTTGTTAACAACAACTATGATACCACACTACATTTTGCTACAAAAACAAGACATGGCGCTATCATTAAGTTACTCCTGAATAAATTCTTTCTTTTTATAAGGTCTGAAACAAATGATCATGATCATCAGTCCATTTTGGAAATGATGCTCATGGTATCACTAACTTTATTTCGAAATAAACAAGGGAACACATGTTGGAAATTGTACCCTAAAGGCCAATCATTATACTTTGATCATTATTATTTTAATGAAATTTCTCCATTCTGTTATCATATTATTTGCATGTTAACTATGATAATTGTATCCTTGTATAATTCATAAAGATTGTCCTAAAATGTCCCTGGTCGGTCATCTATGCGGAAGCAGAGATGAAACAAGATCAGTACGACTTTGATAAGATATGGAGATACGAATCAAAGTCTTAGGCACTTGTAAGAGTACAAGGTACTGGACCGACCCACTATGAGAAAGCTACATGGATCAAGTCATAAGCTTTTCTCATGTATAACCACGTCACAATGCCCTTAGACTTGAGGTCATCATGGATTCCTACATGAGAGTTGCTAAATTTTGAACTAGTCAAAAGTCACTTTTGACCGGTGATGATAAAGGCTACGATCGAGCTTGGTGGTTTTTCTTGCAGAGGAATATGAATGATCAAGATGGAATTTGTCCCTCACATTAGTAGAGAGATATTACTGGGCCCCTCGATGAGTGAGTCTGAGAAATGTATTGCCATACTATGATGAAAGGAGTTTCTGTCTCTGTTATCAGGCTACTCAAGAATCGAGAAAGTAATGGTCAGGAACAA
The DNA here is from genome assembly GCA_963210345.1 of Inga oerstediana. Lineage (NCBI taxonomy): Eukaryota > Viridiplantae > Streptophyta > Magnoliopsida > Fabales > Fabaceae > Inga > Inga oerstediana. Next base: position 59,460,384 of record OY723401.1, on the reverse strand, counting down.
GAGGATGACATTATTCATGCCTTATCCTTGATCGATATATCGTGTGACAAAAGGGACGTGATATGGTTGTATGACAGGTTGCATCGTGATAACGATCCTCATATGAATTGGATAGTCGTAATGTCTTGCTAGAGGCCGCTTGCGACTTTTGGGTTAGTATAGTTATTGGCCCACTACCAACTTCATATGGGCCTACAGGGTCGCACACAAGAATGGCCCAACACGAGATAATGTTTAATTTAGGGTTGATGAATTTTATATTTATATATATATATATAATATAAAATTCATTAATAATATTATATAGATATATATATTTTCGAAATATATATCTTATATATCTATGTATATATATATATTATATGATATTATTATATTTAATAATATTATATAGATATAGATATTTTCGAAATATATATCTTATATATATATATATGTATATATATTATATGATATTATTATATTGTGTTAGTTTTAAATTTAATTTATTAAGATATATTAAATTTAATAACTGACATGATAGAGATATAGTATCTCAGATTTAATTTATGAAGATAAATTAAATCTAATGGCTCTTTATTTGGATTAAATAAATAGGTTAAATTAAAACTGTTGGACAGATTTAATTTAAACTGAATTTATTTAATTAGCTCATCAAGATAATTAATTGTTAATTAATTTCAAAATTAATGATGATTAATTTTGAAATTTGAAAATAGCCCTCATACGTTATAAACTTGATAGAGCAGATATATTGATACGCACATAAGAATTAAGAGCCGCAAGTGAAACGCTAGGAGACATTAGAGGCGCTAGCACGCAGTCTCGGTTGGAGAGCATTCGTGTGGATACCGGTAGAGGGAGTGGACCTGACTTGTTAGCTCCTAGAGATCGTGAAAACTCTAAATCATCAAAAAAAGTATGAATCCTTCCAACTTGATTTAAACGCCATTGATAGATCCTCGATTAGGATTCAGTGAAAATTTTAAAATTCTTCCGCTGTGCCTACCGATTCTAACAGTGGCATCAGAGCCAGATCAAGTATGCGTTTAAATTGAGTTTATGATTCTTATACATGTGATATATATGGGATGTGCACGTATGTTTATAAGAAACACTCGAATATGCATGTGATTTGGTTAATACGAAACGAAATTATTTAGAAAGATGTGATCTTGTAATTCTGTAGATTTTTGTTTTCATTTAAATTGAATCTTGAAATTGTTTCGTTTTCAGTTTTGAAACATGTATGTGATTCTCGTTTTGGAACAAGCATGAAATCGATTCCGAACATGTATATCTTGAAACATATATGTGATTTTCATTTTGAACAAGCATGAAATTGGGTAGGGTACCTGAGATCATAGTTGGCGACAATTAAATCGGGTCTAGGTTCAGATATCTATTCAGGTAATAGGGATCCGAACTATGGGGAAGACAATTTGGATCAGAAGCGTTCTGGGCCATTTTTGTTTTTTTTTTTTTTTTTGAAAAATTGGGTCCGAAATTTACAAATTTAAAATTTTCAAATATTTCTTTTAAAAGGAATGTGCATTTTTCAAAAGCTCCAGGGGCACTGCCCCTTGCGACCCCGCTAACCGGCTAGCGGGACCGCCGTGACCACCTCTGCGTAGCGCAATATAATCTGATCACGACATTTATTGCTTTTCATATTGTATGAATTCTTGTTGTGGTTCATTATTTATCCTTGTTTGGGTATGGTGAACAACATGACTTTAGAATTTTACAAATGTTGTAATATTTAAATGCGGCCTGCGTGCCGTACCTTTCTCTAAATACTCTCAATGTACATTCTCTTCTCATCTCACTCCCCTCGAATGTTTAAACGAGGTTTTTCTCAATATATTTCTTTTTTTTTATTTAGAGAAGTCCTCTCATTGGCTTGGGAGGATTTTAGGTTAGGTAAATCATGTTGTGTCATGTTTAAATTATGCTTTTGATAAGATCATTGCATGATTACTTTTACTATGTATTTATCTGTATGAGATATGACCACGATTGCATCCATATAAACAAAACTGATTAATTAAGCCCTCTGATTCAAATCTTAAGTCATAATGCCGTCAATTAATGAATACTTGTCAAAACCTAGATCACTCAGTTATGGAAACCACCAAAGTGGATGCACTTGAGTTATCTTGATGAGACAAGCTTGAGTAATGGTTCTGCTCATAATATTCATTATTGTTTTGACTTAATTGAGATTAACAAAATGGTTTTGAATCTCAAGGCATTAGATGGGGTTAAACATGCCGGATCATATGATGATTAAATCCCATAAAGATCTAAGAGTTACATGTAATGTAATTGGTAAATAGGTTACCTACCTAAATAACTTGAATTTAAGTGTCTTGCCAAAGCAGACTTAAGTTTAAGCCAAATATAGATCTTAGCCCACTAATTATTATATTGAGGGTTGTTAATTTAGTGGGAGATTACTAACTAACTTTGCATATTTTAATTGTAGAATCATGTCGACTAGTAATACTGTTACACTTTCATTGCGATCGGTCCTTGAGAAGGACAAACTCAATGGGACAAACTTTCTTGACTGGTTCAGGAACTTGAGAATTGTTCTCAAGCAGGAAAGAAAGGCTTATGTCCTAGATCAACCCATTCCTGAGGAGCCTACAGCCAATGCTCCAAGAGCTCAGAGAAATGCTTATTCAAAGCATAAGGATGACTCTGTGGATGTAGGTTGCCTGATGCTTGCCACTATAGTTCCAGAGCTCCAAATAGATCTGGAACTCATGGAGGCTCATGAGATGATTGTACATCTCAAGGAAATGTTTCAGCAACAGGCAAGGCAAGAAAGGTATGAGACCACAAAGGCCTTACATTCCTGCAAAATGGCTGAAGGTGCATCAGTTAGTACTCATGTGTTAAAGATGAAAGGTTATATTGATCACCTTGAGAGGCTTGGATTTCCCATGAGCCAGGAGTTAGCTATGGATTTGATCCTCAACTCACTCCTGGAGAGTTATAACCAGTTTGTTATGAACTACAACATGAACAACATGGAGAAATCAATTTCTGAGCTGCATGGGATGCTCAAAACAGCTGAGCAAAGCATTAAGAAAAAGCCTAGCACAGTTTTGATGGTTCAGAAAGGAAAGGGTATGAAAAAGAAAGGGAAGGGCAAATGGAAGGGTAATGGCTCAGGAGGTAAGACCAAATAGTCAAACAAGCCTGAAACCAAGCCTGCACCCAAAAAGGCAAAGCCTCCAAAGGAAGGAGTCTGCTACTTCTGCAATGAACCCGGTCATTGGAAGAGGAATTGCAAACTCTACTTGGAATATCTGAAAAAGAACAGGAAGGATAGCGAGGCTATCGCTTTAGGTATTTATGTTATAGACATTCATTTTTCTACTTCCTCTATATGGGTATTAGATACTGCATGTGGTTCTCACATTTGTACAAATGTGCAGGGTCTAAAGGACAGTAGAAAGCTGAATAAGGGTGAGGTGGACCTACGAGTTGGAAATAGAGCAAGAGTTGCTGCTTTAGCCGTAGGCACTTATGAATTAGTTCTGCTCAGTGGGCTTTTGTTAGTTTTGAACAATTGCTATTATGTTCCTGCTTTGAGTAGTAATATTGTTTCTCTTTCTTATTTGGATAAGGAAGGTTATACTTCCATTACTAGGAATGGTAAATGTTCTATTTATCGTAATGACATTTTCTATGCTGATGGTGATTTGCATGTTGGTCATTATATATTAAATTTGGAACATCCTAATAATGGGAATATCTATAACATAACTATTAAGAGGATAAAATCAAACGATTTGAATCTGACCTACCTATGGCATTGTCGTCTAGGCCACATAAATGAGAAACGCATTTTTAAACTCCATCAAGATGGATTTCTAAACTCATTTGATTTTAATCATATGATACATGCAAATCTTGCTTATTAGGAAAGATGACTAAAGCACCTTTTACTGGGCACAGTGAGAGGGCTACTGAATTATTGGGCCTCATACATACAGATGCATGTGGACCATTAAATATAATTACCAGAGGAGGTTATGTCTACTTCATTACATTTATAGATGACTTTAGTAGATATGGCTATATCTATCTAATGAAACATAAATCTGAATCTTTTGAAATGTTCAAAATATTCCAAAATGAAGTACAAAACCAACTTGGTAAAACAATTAAAGCACTTCGATCTGATCGAGGTGGTGAATATTTGAGCCAAGAATTCATTGACCATCTTAGGAGTTGTGGGATAATCTCATAATTGACTCCTCCAGGAACACCACAATGGAATGGCGTTTCTGAATGGAGGAATCGAACACTATTAGATATGGTTCGATCTATGATGAGTCAAACAGATCTTCCACTGTCCTTTTGGGGACATGCCCTAGAGACAGCTGCGTTCACACTAAATCGTGTTCCATCTAAGGCAATTGAAAAGACACCATATGAGATATGGACTGGAAAGAAACCAAGTTTATCTTTTCTCAAGATCTCGGGATGTGAGGTATATGTTAAGCAATAAGCCTCTGATAAATTAGCGCCCAGATCCACAAAGTTCCTTTTCGTGGGGTATCATAAAGAAACCAAAGGATACTATGTCTACAATCCCACCGATAACAAAGTGTTTGTTATTCGAAATGGCAAGTTTCTAGAAAGAGAGTTTGTCTCTAAAACAACCAATGGGAGCGACGTACATCTCAAAGAAATTTGAGAGCCACAAGATGGTATAGAACCACATATGGAAATTAAAGAAGACTCACAACAAGTTGCTGAGCCTCCTCAAGTAACATAAGGTCCACGAAGATCTGATAGGACACGGCATCAGCCTCAGAGATATGGATTTCTGATTACTGAAGGCCGTGTTGTGTTGCTCATTGAGCAAAAATGAGCCCACCACCTATCGAGAAGCCACAGTGGGACCAAACTCTGAGAAATGGCTAAATGCCATGAAGTCTGAAATGCAATCCATGTACGACAATCAGGTATGGACCTTAGTCGATCCACCTAAAGGTGTAAAAACCATTGGGTGCAAATGGGTTTTCAAGGAGAAAACTGACATGGATGGCAATGTAAATGTCTTCAAGGCATGACTGGTTGCAAAAGGATTCACTCAAATTCATGTATAGACTATGATGAAACATTTTCCCCAGTTGCAATGGCCAAATCAATCATAATCCTTCTTGCCATTGTAGCATATTATGACTATGAAATATGGTAGATGGATGTCAAAACAGCCTTCCTTAATGGAAAGCTGCTTGAGGATGTGTACATGACACAACCTAAAGGTTTTGTGCGTCCAGAGGACTCTGGTAAAATTTGCAAGCTTCAAAGATCCATTTATGGATTGAAGCAAGCATCTCGGAGCTGGAATCATCTTTTTGATGAAGTAGTCAAAGAGTTTGGACTCATTCAAAACATGGATGAACCTTGTGTTTACAAGAAGATTAGTGGGAGCATAGTTGTATTTCTAGTGCTTTATGTAGATGGCATCCTACCCATTAGGAATGATATTCCTACCTTGCAGAGTGTCAAGTTTTGGCTATGAAAGTCCTTTTCAATGAAAGACTTAGGTGAAGCCACCTATATCCTAGGAATTAGGATCTATAGGGATAAATCCAAAAAGACTTATAGGCCTAAGTCAGAGCGCATACATAGACAAGATACTGCATAGGTTCAGTATGCAGGATTCAAAAAGAGGTTACATGCCCATGTCTCATGGCATCCGTCTTAGTAAGGATCTGTGTCCTAGTACACCTTATCAGCGGGATCGCATGAGTAAGGTTCCATATGCCTCGGCCATTGGATCCATCATGTATGCCATGTTATGTACTCGACCGGATGTCTCGTTTGCCTTAAGTATGACCAGCAAATACCAACAAGATCCTGGTGAGGGTCATTGGACTGCCGTCAAAAATATCCTAAAGTACTTAAGAAGGACTAAGGACTTATTTTTTGTCTATGGTGGATTGGATGATGAGCTCTGCGTAACCAGTTACACAGATGCAAGTTTCCAAACTGACCAAGACGACCTTAAATCACAATCTGGATATGTATTCCTCCTGAATGGTGGAGCAGTAAGCTGGAAGAGCTCCAAGCAGAGCACTATAGCAGATTCTGTAACAGAAGCTGAGTATATAGCAGCATCAGATGCAGCTAAAGAAGCCGTTTGGATCAGAAAGTTCATTACTGAACTAGGGGTGGTGCCTACCATCTCAAATCCAATAGATTTATTCTGTGATAATAGCGGTGCTATTGCACAGGTCAAGGGGCCTAGGTCACATCAAAGGACCTAGCATATACTCAGGCAATTTCATCTTATTAGAGAAATCAATGATAGAGGTGATATAAAGATATGCAAAGTAGCAGGAGAAGATAATGTTGCTGATCCTCTTACTAAGCCACTTGCACAGGCAAAGCATGAGCGTCACGTTAGGGCAATGGGAATTAGGCAAATTAATGATTGCACCTAGGGCAAGTGGGAGGATGTTGGAAATTGTGCCCTAAGGGCCAATCATTGTACTTTGAACATTATTATTTTAATGAAATTTCTCCATTCTGTTATCATATTATTTGCATGTTAACTGTGATAATTGTATCCTTGTATAATTCATAAAGATTGTCCTAAAATGTCCCTGGTCAGTCATCTATGCGGGAGCAGAGATGAAACAAGATCATTATGACTTTGATAAGATATGGAGATACGAATCAAAGTCTTAGGCACTTGTAAGAGTACAAGGTACTGGACCGACCCACTATGAGAAAGCTACATGGATCAAGTCATAAGCTTTTCTCATGTATAACCACGTCACAATGCCCTTAGACTTGAGGTCATCATGGATTCCTACATGAGAGTTGCTAAATTTTGAACTAGTCAAAAGTCACTTTTGACCGGGTGATGATAAAGGCTACGATCGGGCTTGGTGGTTTTTCATGTAGAGGAATATGAATGATCAAGATGGAATTTGTCCCTCACATTAGTAGAGAGATATTACTGGGCCCCTCGATGAGTGAGTCTGAGAAATGTATTGCCATACTATGATGAAAGGAGTTTCTGTCTCTGTTATCAGGCTACTCAAGAATCGAGAAAGTAATGGTCAGGAACAAGAGGATGACATTATTCATGCCTTATCCTTGATCGATATATCGTGTGACAAAAGGGACGTGATATGGTTGTATGACAGGTTGCATCGTGATAACGATCCTCATATGAATTGGATAGTCGTAATGTCTTGCTAGAGGCCGCTTGCGACTTTTGGGTTAGTATAGTTATTGGCCCACTACCAACTTCATATGGGCCTACAGGGTCGCACACAAGAATGGCCCAACACGAGATAATGTTTAATTTAGGGTTGATGAATTTTATATTTATATATATATATAATATAAAATTCATTAATAATATTATATAGATATATATATTTTCGAAATATATATCTTATATATCTATGTATATATATATATTATATGATATTATTATATTTAATAATATTATATAGATATAGATATTTTCGAAATATATATCTTATATATATATATATGTATATATATTATATGATATTATTATATTGTGTTAGTTTTAAATTTAATTTATTAAGATATATTAAATTTAATAACTGACATGATAGAGATATAGTATCTCAGATTTAATTTATGAAGATAAATTAAATCTAATGGCTCTTTATTTGGATTAAATAAATAGGTTAAATTAAAACTGTTGGACAGATTTAATTTAAACTGAATTTATTTAATTAGCTCATCAAGATAATTAATTGTTAATTAATTTCAAAATTAATGATGATTAATTTTGAAATTTGAAAATAGCCCTCATAGGTTATAAACTTGATAGAGCAGATATATTGATACGCACATGAGAATTGAGAGCCGCAAGTGAAACCCTAGGACACATTAGAGGCACTAGACGCAGTCTCGGTTGGAGAGCATTCGTGTGGATACCGGTGGAGGGAGTAGACCTGACGTGTTGGCTCCTAGAGATCGTGAAAACTCTGAATCATAAAGAAAGGTATGAATCCTTCCAACTTGGTTTAAACGCTTTGATAGATCCTCGATTAGGATCGGTGAAAATTTTAAAATTCTTCCGCTGTGCCTACCTATTCTAACAACACATTCCTTCATGAGGCCTTTATGACTAGTAACCATAAGGGCGCTTTGATTTTTGAAGCTTTTTTCATTTCATATGGAGGTTCAAAGTTCGAAGCTGGCTTTAAGAAAATTGTCAATCATTTGGCACAATTTGCAGTCAACTTCAAAGGGAAATCATTGTTGTACTTGACAATTGAGGTTAATTGTAAGCAAGTTGTTAATCAATTGATGGATTTCTGCGTTGAACGTGCATTGAAGCCTCAAGGAAAATCACCCCTTCTTCTGACACTCATCAACTACAATTTAGGTAACTCTTACATTGACTCATTGTTTAATTTCTTGAGCATATTAATATGGTCTTATTTATAATAGATATTTTAGGAACCATATTGAGCAAGAAACCAGATTGTATACACTTGAGAAATGAACAAGGACAGTTTCCACTTCATTATTGATAACTCCTCATTTTTAATATATTTGAGACACATTTTGATATAATTGGGAAGTTATCAATGCTAAGTTAATATGATTTTCTTGAGATTTTATAAGATATCAAGTTTGTGCATTATTTGGGGATTTTATTTTAAATATTATAGCTTTTAATATTTTGAAAATAAAAAAATAAAAAGATGCCATATTATATTCATTTGGATTTATGTTAGTTTTTATTGTTATTATTAAATAGTTCTTTTTCTTCCCTTAGGTGAGCAGGTGACGTGGTTTTGGGCTAGGGAATTGGAATCATTGGACTAGAGCAATTGAAAGCCACGTACTGGAGAGGTAATGACAGCATTATGGGATGAATTGGAAATTGGAAGAGGACACGACAGCGTTTTGGTGAAAGGGAAGAAAAAGGAAGACCTAGAGGAATACAAAAAGGAGGTTATAGAGAAGAAAAAGAAGGGAGGCGCAGGAGAGAATAGAGAGAGCAGCCGACTGAAATACAGAACAGCTGACAACTTGAGGTTCATCTTCACCATCTTCCTTTGAGTGTGAACCAGAGGAGCAGCAGCGAAGAGCGCGTTGAAGGTGGGACCTGGGGAAGCTCTATCTGTCTCTGATTCTTCTTCTTCTTCCCCAGGTCCTCGACGGTGACAAGAGCTGAAAAGAAATAGATAGATGGATCGCAAAGCAAGAGAACCTAGGCGGCGAGTTCATGGATTGAGAGAGCTGGGTGTGCGGCGGACAGTGAAGAGGAAAATAAAGAAAAGAGAGGAGCCGACATTCAGAGGAGCTACTGCTCTTGCTTTTCCTTCTATCATCGCTGGAGTGATCGGAGAGTCAGAGAGGGTCTTCAGCATCGTGAATCAGAGTATGAGCTACAGGAACAGAGGAGCTGGAATCTTCAATATCAGTGAAGAATGGCAGTGTTTTGTCCTATTCTCTTTTATTGCTCTATGGCTTTTGGACCGATTTGTTGCTGAGATGATTATTCTGATTAAAGCGATGTCTGGCTGATTTTCTTTGAACCTAGAGTAGGTATGAAGTAATTTGAGGATTTGAGCATGTATGAACTAATTAATCGTAGTTTGTGTTAATTTTGTTTACTTAATCTATTTTATTTTGTCTAGTTAGTGTTTGATCACCACTAAGTATGAATTTGGGTAATTTAGATTAGCCTTGGGAGAGGGATCTTAATTGGACCATAAGATTAAGTAATATGGGATTAGAATTTATTCTAATTTGCCAATAGGATAGAAATATACCTATTGGACCCATATAATCTTATTAAAGTGAATTTGGATATTTATTGATCTTGAGTAAATTAGTTAGGAATAACAATTTTAACTTGAGAAAGGGGTATAAATGATTGGAAGATACTTATATTCATTTAAACTCTAGATTAACAATTTAACATTAAGTACTTTTAATTGGGTAATTACATGCTCTAAAACTTAAAGAAGGGATTAGCCACTCCAGGTTGTTTTTATCAATTGAAGTCTTTAAATCATTAGATTTGTTTCTTTGCATTTGTTTAAATTGTCTTTCAAACTCTTCCTTTGATTTGCTCAACTTAAATGAAAATAGGAATTTTAATGCCTTATTATCTATTACCTTGGATCTCTGTGGGACGACCTTGATTTGCTATTATACTATTCCAACAGCCCGTACACTTGCGGTGCTTATTAAAAATTTAGTAGCATCAATTATGCAGCGTTTTTGGGTTTCCTTCAAGGTGTTTTATACTTAGTATAGAAATGTCCTTCCTGCACCATGGAAAGGGACAACTATGGCTACCTACCAATTCATTTGGCATGTGTTAAAGGTCATGTCAAAATAGTTCAGGAGTTGCTAAAATGGTGCCTAGATCCTACTGAGATGGTAATTGACTGTGGCAAAAATTTGCTCCATCTTGCATGTGCATGTGGAAATTATGAAGTACTCCCTCCGGTCCACGATATAGGACACCGGTAGAAAAAATGCATGGTCCACAATATAGGGCACCTGCAGTTTAATTAATGCATTTTTTTCTTGTTTTACCCATGTGATTAATGCTCACTTTCCAATTTTACTCACTAATTATATCCCCTCTCTCTAAAATAAAAATTCCAATGCAATTATAATGATAAATGGTGGCTCTTCTCTCTCCTCACAACCATCATTTCCCATACAAACACTTTTATGAAATAGCTTTCTCTCTCATTTCCCATATAAATGTCATTTTTTAAACACATTTCTCAACCAGGGTAAAAGTGGAAAAATTTTACATTTTAGGACATGTTAAATGACTTAACTACCATTTCTTGTTTCTCTTATATTAGTTAAAATGTCCTATATTGTGGACCAGAGGGAGTAGTTAGGTACTTACTCGAACATCCTAACTTTGAGATGATGATAAATCTAAAGGACAACTATGGAAATATTCCCTTGCATTTAGCTACCTATTCCTGGAATCCCAGAATTGTGCATGCCTTGACTTAGGACAAAAGAGTCGATCTTTCTGTACTTAACCATGACAACCTAACAGCTCTAGACATTGCAGAAGTACGTCAAGGAAGAAGTGTTTCTCTTTCACAGGCAAGTATCCATGCATAATTTGAAAGATTCAACTTCAACATTTTTTGTCAAAATCATGATAATTCTTGAAGTTTCAATGATTTTTTTGCACAAATCGAACTTCTTATTTGCAGCGACTTACCTGGAATGCATTGGTATCTGCTGGAACACCTCGAAGCTCGGGGAGATTTCATTCAAATGTTGGAACTAATAACAATATCTCTGACAGTGGTTTCACTCACTATGACACTCCTACCACTGAACAATATAAAGATAGAATTGACACTTTGATAGTGGTTTCAACACTTATAATAACAACATCATTCACTGCTGGCTTTACTGTGCCAGGTGATGTAGATCAAGGCGTTCCTGTCGTGCTAAATCGCCATATGTTCCATTTATTTATTCTCTTCCTCACAATTTCTGTGTTTGGTGCTATAAGTTCCACCATCATTCTTATGTGGGCTTGACTACGGGATCTCCATCTAGCCGTTTTTGCTCTTTCTTGTGCAATGCCTCTTCTAGGTCTAATCCTTGACAACATTATCTCTAGCATTTTTAGCAGGTATGTGCCTTATAGTGACCAAGCTTAGCTGGTTGGCCACTACCTTTTTGGTGATTGGTGTGGTTTTGATCATCATGGTTTTGTTCTTGTACTTGCTCCTTTTGTTGCCTTCCACGTCATCCTTACCGATTTGTCGATTCATTTCGTATTATCCCTTTCTTTACTTTACAAACATAGCTGAAGGGAAAATGAATGCCAACAAAATGGGCTCTAAAGCTATCATTCCTGTGCTTTAGCTTTATTATGTATGTTGTTATGAGTGACATGAAGAAAACCGAGAAGAGCATTATGGAACCTGTGCTCCTTTCATAATTATTTAGATTATTCACATTCGATTCCACCTGCCCTGGTCATTTGAGTTACTATCATGTGGCTAATATTTATCCTGGATTTCACCCTCATTCTTATAAAATGTAGTTGTTTTTCAGTCCCATGATATTTATTTTTTGGTCTAACATTGAATTCTTAGAATACTATGGACTTGTTTGCCTTTGTTCTTATTAATTTTGTGAACAATTTTATAATTTAAAAAATCGGCTCTTATGGTAATGGTTGGAAGTGGTTAATGGTAGCGGCTTATGGTGGTGATTGGTTACGACCCTCGACGGATGGTAGTTGCTAGTCAAAAGTGGCTGACAATGGCTAGTAGTGGCGGTCTACAATAGCTTATGGTGGTGGCAGAGGTTTTTGACAGCAATGGCTAGTGACGATGATTAGCAACAACCAATAGTGATGGCTAATGAAGGGTAAAGGTGGTGATCAATAGTGGCTAACAATGGTGGCCGGTGATGGTTAGCCTACAATAGCCAACTATGTTTGGCTAGCGGCAGATGATGATATGAATTATCGATGATCGCCGATATGGTCAACGATGGAGGTTCATGCTAGCGGTGATGATTGGTGGTGGTGGTGGGTAGAATTGGTAAAACGGGCCAGGCTGGCAGGTTGGGCTCGTTAGCCCGCGAAAATTAATGGGTTCGGGTTGGAGAAATTTGACCCGTTTGATAATCGGGCTGAACGGGTTAAAGTTTAACCCGTGGGTTAGATGGGTTAACCCACGGGCTAAACGGGTTTAAACAGGCTGGCCCGCTTAGCCAATTAAAAATTTTTAAAATATTCGATTTTATTTGCAATTAAAAATTTTAAAAAAAAATTGATTTTTTTTTCAATGTCACTCTTTCTCACTTTGTCTCAATCCTCACTCACGCTCTCTCGAGTCTCCACTCTCGGACTCACTCTGAAGTTTGACCGCACCGAACCCTAGCTCTCTCGCCTCTTGGCCTCTCGCCGGCTCGCCCTCTCAGTCTTCATCTCCCTCTTCGCCTCCCTCTTCGCCTCTTCCTCTCGTATTCGGTGACTACCTCCGTCTTCCTCGTCCAGCGTGCGAGGTAGTGAGGTAATTTTTTTTTTAATTTTGTTCGAATTGTTTAAATATGTAATATGTTCCCCATTTCTTCTGAGTGGATTGGCGACGGTAATTTCGATTTCCCCTCATCTAATACTCTAATCATCTGTAATGATTCCAAATTCCAATCAACCTGTCATGATCTATGTAATCGTCTGTAATGTTTGTTCCCCATTTCTTCCTCTTGTGTTTGTCCGGCATGTGAGGCGTCTTTTTTCTTAAAAATCCCAGTGTTTAATCAGGCTAACGGGCTAGCCCGCCAACCCGATTAAATGGGCTCTTGGCAGCCCGTTAAGGGTCGAGCTAAAGTGGCCCAACCCGTCGGGGTTAACAACCCGTGTCTGGCCAGCCCGTAGTGCGAGTGGTGGGAGTTGGGGGTGTCGTGTTTTAAAAACAAAAATAAATAAATAAAACAACTTTACAAAATTTCCATTTTCTTATTTAAAAAAATGAAAATAATTTTAGAAATAAGGTAATTGTAAAATACTTGCTCAAACTAGTTTTTGGAAAAAAAAAAAAAAGCATAAATCAAACATTTCATATACCAAACTCTATACTTTTATTGATATAGCTATCTAAGTCGGTCAATCAGCCCAATTGAGAGTAATACTCCAAAGGCATTTTTTTTTTGCATTTGCACGAATTTGAGTTTGAAACTTTGTATTTAAGCAATTAAGTCATTACCCTGGATCGCTTCATACTTTGACTTTCTTTGAAAACAAGAAACTCATAATAACTAAATTTCAAGTAAACCAACAAAGATTGGTCTTGTTAGTCAAGGAGTTGGCTCATAACCATAAGGTTGTAGGTTCAAATCCCACTGATTACGTTAATGTGAGAATTTTGTAGGTGAGCGATTTGTAAGTACTTCTGTAAGTGCTCTTTAAGCTCAAAAGTATATTCTAGCCTTAATGAGCTTTGAGACCCAATTCACCAAAACTTTTCTGTATAAAAAATAAATACATTTCAATTTTTTATATTTTCTTTTAAAACAATTTTAAAATATTCTATAAAAATTTAACAATTTGTATACATTTATTTATTATTTTAATAATAGCTTTATAAATCATTTAGTTATGAAAATGACACATAAGTCTCAATATAAATTTTATGATAGTTTACAAAAATATTTTGCAGAAAGATAAGTTGTAAATATCAATTGGAATAATTATAAATACGAGAGTCTGAATTTGAATTTGAATTTGAGTGTCATTTCCTCAGTTAAATTTGAATTCTCCAAATTTCATCTATCAGCAAGGGTGATAACTAATAAGTGAAGAGAGAAGACAGTGGGCAGCATCCATTTCCTGTGAAAAAGTACATCACACACGTTATTCATAGCTCCATGACTCCACTTGGTTAGATATGTTAGGATTTTTTTAATTTTTAATAAATTGTATTTTATTATTAGTATTAACTAATTATTAGAGTATTTATTAATTTAGTTGGGTAACTAATTTTGTTTTGAATACCAAACCCAGAAATAGCTGGCGAAATTCAGGAAGGAGAGGCTGAGAGGAACTTAATTGGATCAGTTACCGATTGACACTAATAAAAATTAGGTCAGCGTATAGTTGCACCCATGTCACTAATATATATAAAGCCTTCAATAATTAATTAAATTAATCAATTAATTAATTAACAAGATCAAGTTAATATGGTGATATTAAACACACTTATTGCTAAAAATGTTGCAAGTTGGAGTTTCTATCGGACAAGCTTTTATACAATCTCAGCCCAACAAGAAATGCAAACCCCAAATGTTTTTTTTTTTTTTTGCCAAAATGTTGGAAACCCAAAATGTTGGAATATGTTCTCGGCTTAATGCAAATCCAATCAATGTTAGAAGAAAATTTAAATGCTGATTTTTAATAAAATTTAGACAAAGGTGCATTTTTTCTCCCCTAATTTTATTCAAAGTTTTAGTTTAGTCTCTTAATTATATAAAAATATCTTTAGTCCTTACCATTAGCCTCAAATAATAGTTTCCTATGTTAAAATCTCAAATTCAGTATTTGAGAGGGTAAGTCTCCATACAACAATAAGATTACTGCCATATAACTTAAAAGTCACATATTTATATCTTGGAAATAACCCCCCTTACAGAGATAATGGCTGCGTATATTTATCCCTCCTCAAACCCTACCTAATAGAAGTCTTACACATTGGGCTGCTCTTTTTTTTTTAAAATTCAGCATTTGAAAATATTTTATTAACATTTAAAATTTTGACATGGCATTTTTCATTAATGAAACTATACACTTTATATAAGACCAGAATAAAACCTCGATAAAGAACCAAAGATACATTTTTAAAACCAGCAAACAATATATTAACTGATTTAATACTTCAATTTGAAAACAAAGCTCGTCTATGAAATTCTCATACATAACTGAACATGGTTTTATTGACTTCATGCATGAGAGTAAAAAACAAAACCACTATAAGGTCCCTCTTCTACTTGAGGGACCTTTCAAATTACAAAAAATAAAAAATAAAAAAGAAACACATTTGATTACAACAATGACATACCTTATTCAGAAGATCATTATAAATTACAACCACCACCTTACTTAATTGTCCCTTCTTGTCGGATTACAAAGCTGATCTTTCCATTCAATCCCTTTCCAAACTTAGAACCCAACTTGTATATAGAAAGAATTATGAATCTCCTCAAAATAAATCCCTTTGTTATTATCTACATCAACCCACCATAACTTTTACTCTGTTTTCTTCAGAAGCTTCAACCAGGTATGTCTTCAAACCAAAAACCTTATGCATTTACTTTCTCACTACCTTTCTTCTTTTTTTCTAATATATGTTTTAGTTGTCGCAGTTCAAGCCGCAAATTTCCAGCACGATGTCGTTTTTTGCTAAAAACGGGTTGATTCGGACCCAAAGGAGGGAGAAGATTGAAGCCAGAAGAATAGCCCAGACTATGATGATGGTAGGAACACCTTCTTGCTTTCCCATTACTCCCTTGAGGAATGGGTAGAGATGGAGAATGACCCAGAGGGCAAAGAAGAGCTTGCCGAAGAGAGGTCCCCAAGAGTCGTAACCGTTGTTGATCGCGTCCGAGACGCCAACTATGACGCCGATTATGTTTATGATGAGCAATGTTAGAGGAGGGATCAATAAGGATGTCCACTTGAAGATGTAGAGCTCGGCAAAATCTCCGTCGTCTGCAGCTTTGGATGTGACGGTGAAGTTCGTGTTCACTCCAGCCAGAACCTTCAGAAGACCCTGAAAGAGCGCAAAGAAGTGTGAGGAGACGCCTCCGATCACCCAGAATTGCTCATTCCTCCACCAGTCATGAATGCCGACACCTCCCCACTGCATTTCCAAGATGCTTGTTGCCGCAATGGAAATGAAGAGGCCAATGAAAATGAGACTCGCGTAGTTGCTAATCTGGACACCAAAAAAAGAAGCATCAAGCATTAGCAATGCATCAAACTTAGACCTACCTAAATGAGTCATCAATGGATTTGGATTCTCTCCACTTTATACGTATAGAGCATGAATTTAAGTGAGTTTCATACATTCCATTGCCTATATCTGTATTTGAAAATGACAAGAAAGAAATGGACAGAATTCAAACGTGTTGTGATTTTACAAGTCCAGCCCTATATATTGAATAGGATTTGAACATGATGGTTCATCATTTTAACAATTCTAATCACGGTATCCTACATTTTGAACTGGAAATTAAGATTGCATTTTTGCCATGAAACCAAGAAAGAAACAAGTGATCCTACCTCGGGGACAATGAACTTCCCGGTAAGGAGACAAACGGCCGGCAAGGTGCAATAGGCGAGCAAGGGAATGGAAGTCAAAGGATAAACGACGGAGTTAATGTAAGAGAATCGCTCCAATGATTTCAAACCACAACCATATCCATACCATAATGGACAATGCCTGCTCAGAAATATCTCAACCGATCCAAGCGCCCACCGGAGAACCTGATGCAGACGGTCCGAGAGATTGATCGGAGCCGAACCTTTAAAAGCTGGCCTTTTCGGCATGCAGTACACGGATCTCCAACCATGGCAATGCATCTTGAAACCTGTTAGAATATCCTCTGTGACCGAGCCATAAATCCATCCAACCTGAAAAAGACAATTGAAACTCAGAAAATGTAGCAACAAATCTGAAGATGTGGTTTTTTAAATTTGAAGCCAATTTAATATTTACTTGCCTCTTTTCCCCACTCTGTTTTATCCTCATAACCACAACTAATGACATGGATTGCTTCTTTCAAAAGTGATGCTGAACTTGCTGATTTTGGAATGCCACCATCTTCCAAAAGCATCGAAGCTACAAAAACCGAAGATTGACCAAATTTCTTTTCGAGTTTTACTATAGGCGTGAGTAATGACTTTTCATTGTCAATTCCTGTAATTGAAGTTCAAAGAGCAACACGAAATGAACAATTAAATTTCTCATTAATCAAAGACAGTTAAATTAAATATGGATTAGTACAAAGATTACTATCTACCATACCTTCGACTCCCTCTTGAATATTTTCTAGTGAGTTTAATTGCTTTGTAGCCTCCTTGTTCTTTATTTTACTTTTCCCACTTGACTTGACTTTCTTGTTTTTCTTCCTAGATCCGCAGCAGCAGCAGCAACACCACTTAGGCAAACAGTTACAAGTCTTCCTCGGCGGCTTCTTCTTAGCCGGGGCATCATATCCATAAAGTGCTTGCCTCCGGAAGACGCAACCAGTACCAACATATATCGGACCTTGGATGCCGTCTAGACCTTTCATGTTGATCTGTTATATAATAAAAAAACTAGAGATTAGCTTTTTCCCCAAAGCATAATAATACCAAAAAAAATGCCAACAAGAGCAAATTCTAATTCTTACTCACATCAAAGAACACAACGTTTCTGTTTGAGTACCGATCATGACGATCAATACCATCAAATCTCTGAGGGAATTGTACGTAGCATATTTTCTTTCCTGACGTAGGATCCATCAGGAAGCACATGGCTTCACGAAGCGCTTTGCTGTTGTTAATGTAGTGATCACAATCAACATTCAATAGATAAGGAGCATTTGAAATGATCGCCGAGACTCGGACCTAACCAAATATGATAAGGACACATCAAGATAATGGAAGTTGCAAGAAAAGTGTAGTGTGAGAAAAAGGGTACAGACTCTACCAAGGCATTCATTGCTCCAGCTTTCTTGTGGTGATCAAATCCAGGTCTCTTCTCACGAGAAACGTAGACAAGACGGGGTAACTCGTTCCCATCAGCATCACGTACACCATTTTGACCAAGGAAAACCTACAGAGAAGATCATCAAAAGATGAAATTAACCGAATGAGCCATATCGGCAACAAATTTTTAGAAACAGGAAATTACTGCTCACTTGTATCATTCCTGGATGATCTCTGACATTGTTCCCAGGCCATGGAGTCCCATCCTGCATAGTCCAACCATCCTCAGGAACCTTCTGAGCCATCGCAACCAATGCATTAATGCGCACTTTGAACTCTTCATACTCACGCTGCACAATACAATTCAAAACACCAAATTGAAATCATCAAATTATTGAAGATCAGCACAAGCAGCAACAAATGCATAATTGAACAGGATCCAGTCCAATAAATCATGCTACATTTTACCTTAATGGCACGACGCTCCTTGATAAATGTCGCATCAACTTTGTCTTTCAGATAGTCAACCTTCTGAGCGAAATACCATTCAGGAGCACGAGGCTCAATGCTGAACTTCTTGCAGAATGGCACCCACTTCCTTGCAAACTCCGATGTCTCCGAAAGGGCTTCAAATGTAAGCATAGCCGCACCATCATCAGAGACATAGCACGCGACTTTGTCCACCGGATAGTCCACAGCAAGTATCGATAGAACTGTATTTGCAGTGATAAGCGGAGGTTCTTTCATAGGATCCACGGTACTAACAAATATGTCCACATTGGCTAGTCCAGACGGCTTTCCTTCTTTCTCATACCTGCAATGCGGTACATAGCATTAGCCATAGAATAACTATATGAACAGTTTCATAATCAAAGACAGAAAGAAAGACAAATAGATAAATAAATACCTCAGTGATAAACGATCAAGGTATGTTTCTCGCTCAATTGGGCACCATTTGGGAAATTGGTCAAGGATCCACGAAACGGCGAACCAGATTTCACATATTACTGATGTTAGCCACAGACCAAATGCATCGTTGACTGGATGGAGAATTCTATAATGGAAAAAGAGGCCGAGAATAGCGATCCGGAGTACTATAATGATCCTGTATGGATTTATCTTGCTTGAAGGAACTGGTATCTTCCTCCATAGTGGCTGCCTGCCTTCATCCATTCTGTTAAAAACAATAAAATTAGAATTAAAATTAAATATTCTTAACAGATAAAGAAAGAATTTACATATTCTTAAATGTAAAGCACATCATCATTGCACTCATCCTCAGCCAGTTTAATATAGTAATTAAACATCTTATTTAATGAAAATCTAAAATTCCTTTCTAACAAGTACCCAGCATTTTCCATACAAGATTTAAGTTTCACAATGTGACAGTAAAGAATTTCAATGCTGATGAAGCCGCCAATGCTAAACGCAAAATAATTGGAAATAAGTTAAAATTACATTTAAGAAATGATACCAGTTACCTATCAAACATTTAACAATTTTTGGTAGTGACACAGACAAGAAAAAATGATATGATCATCACAAATGTGGCAACGTAACACAATAAAATCTTATGCGCTCGTGCACTAATTAAAGCAGGCAAGCTCACATCTATGCCTCATTAGATTCTCTAACAGACAGAATCTAACTAGTGTTCTAATTCAAAAATAGCAACAAAATAATAATAGTACTAGCAGCAGCAGTAGCAGCAGCAGCTCTTACGTTGGCAATTCAGGATCGTCGAATTCATCAGAATTTTTTTCACCATCTTCATGCTTGACCACCTGAAGTTTTTCATTCTGCTTCTTTTTCCAATCCTCCATCCTTTGCGTCCATGTGACACTTCCATAACCATAAACTGCTAAATCTTTTTTAGGATCCATAGCTCTGGGTTGAACTGCACCACCACCAACCAAATCAATCAATCAAGCGCCATATAAAATATACATTAGAAAAAACCAGGTTTTAACTTAATAATGGTCTGAAACTAGAATGCAGAATAAAACCAAAACAATATAGAAAATAGTTTACCAGGTACCGATGAATCAGGAAACGGCATAGGATGAACACGCTTCCCACGAGCCATGAAAGGAGGAACAATAAGTGCGTGTTTATCAGCAGAAATTCCAAGATCCTTGAAAGACAAATAAAAAAAGAGTATCATTTATCAGTCACTTTAACTCCAAAATGGCATCATCATGAAGACAAGGACGAAATCATATTTCAATTAACCTCTTGACCATATGTGAGGAGAGGGATATCACCGGCGGTCACAGAAGCCATGTCTACCTCCGATGGCACGTTGTCACCACCACGGCCGACATTAAGGCGAGCAGAAAGCATGGCCTCAGCAATGTGATGAGCGTCTCCTCCATAAACACTTGCAATATCAAACTCATTGTCCAAATCATCAATATCATCCTCTTCATCATCACCTTCAACTCTAGCACTTCCTGATATTTGATTAAATACATTATTAGCCTGATACATAACCAGATTACAGAGCAAGCAAAAGCAAACCCAAGTATATGTGAAAAATGCAAGACATGAAACCAACATGTTAAAAACAAGATGTTAACAAATAAGGATTGTCCTTATCTCGAATTTTGGTTTCGATCTCTGTAATTTCAAATCTTTGGTTTTGGTCTCTATAGTTTCATAGGAATTTTGTCTGAATTTAACAAATAATCCTTGTACTTTTAACAAGTTTTGATTTTAGTCCCATCCTTAAATTTAGACAAAGTCCTTATAAAACAATATAGACCAAAACCAATTGTTTAAAACTATAGAGACCAAAATCAAAATTCGATCGTAAGGACCATATAGCACAAAAAACATTCTGTGTACAATTCAACACTCTAAAATTAGAAACCTTAATACACCAGTGAATCTGGAGAGTGTGCCAATGCGGAAAGTTAATCCAATGAAGTGGGAAGACACTCATACCATAATTAAAAAATTAAAAAATTAAAATAAAAATAAAAATAAAAAATAGTTACCAATAATAACCAAAGAGATAGAAGCTTTTTTACCTTTGTGACGTTTGTATCTGGTTTTGCACTGAGGACAAGCTTGGTTTCCTTCTCTTCTTTCATATTCATAACAATGTCTACATACAGGGAATGCACATTCATTGCAAGCAACAAATGGTTCTCCATCCACAGTTACTTCAATCTCATCCCCACAGATCTGGCAAATCTGACCGCTCAATTCTGTCACAGCCGTCACCTGATAAAAAAAATTATCATTACAATTAATTACTTGAATTTTCACTACACAATTATAATAATATGAAACCATTAAAATTCAAAAGGTTTCGTATCATGGATCGATGAAGAAAGAAGAACATGACAAAAAAAATTTCCAGCCTGGTCTTTCCCCAGATACTCAATTGGACGAAAGGAAGGAAGAAGATTAAAAAAAAAAAAAAACTTTTTTTTTCTTTCTCCTACAAGCTTAAGAGGTACCGACAAGAAAATATGATAAGTTGAAAGGGGAAATTTCCAGAAGTTCACCGACAAGTACACTTATTGGGAACTCACTTCTGGGAATAAGAAACAGACAAATTGCAATGAAGGAACTAAGATGGTCATAGAAATGAACCAAAGCAAGAAAATTCAAATTTGGGAATTCAGAACGAAGGACGGTCTTTTCATCTGACTTGCTCATACGGGTTCTCTGAAAAATGGGTATAAGAGCAAGAAGTGAAGCAGAAAGAGAGAAAGATCACCCTTTTTTTTTTTTTTTGAAGCTACAATTTTTAAGCTTAAAGAAGTTAAAAAGACACTTACTCTTGCAGTTTCATCGGCATTGATGAGAATGAATTCGTTTCTATTATGCGACCCAGCAACAAGTCTTCCCTTAGTATCCATTAGAACCCACAAATGACAACCTTAATCTTCACGATATGAGAGAGATCTACTTCAACAAATCCCTCTCCACTGTCTCTGTCATTTCTCTAACACACCCACGAAGAACAAAGAACACAACTTTACACTAAACTGTGAAACCCATTGAAGGAAAACACCAGCTCCGCGAGAGCACAGTGAGACAGAGACAGAGAGGGAGAGATACAGAGAGAGGAGAGAGTGTGCGTAAGGGAGCAAATATAGGGACGAAGGTGTCGGGGGGTTATTAAAATATAATAACAAAAGAGAGAGAGAATGAGTTAGAAAGAGAGAAGTTTTATTTGGGGACGTTAATGAATGATTCTTTTCTTGCTAAGCCAAGTATTCTAACCTTGTGGGTTTCTCGGTGTAAAAATCAAAAAGGTAAAAATAAAATATGGAATAGAGAAACAGAGGTGGGTGCCCTGTCTGTCTCAGATATGATATATAATAAAAGGAAGGAAGGAAGAAGACTTGAGCCCAGCCGGCTGGAAAAGAAATATCAATTTACCTTTAAAAAAAAACAGGGGGGAGAGAGCACGGGTTTGACAAAAATGGAAATGTAAGGGAGACGAGACGAGACGAGACGATGAGAGAGAGAGAGTACTGTCGTGTTCAGGGTGCTTTATGGCTTCACAACTTGCAACGGAAATGAAGCTCCCTCCAGCTGTGACCTGTCTGACTGTCTCCTGTTATTCTCTACTGAGTTTTGTTAATATATATATATATATATATATTAATTAAAAAGTAAATTATACTAGTACAAGTCAGTAAATAATTTTCTGAGCAAAAAAATAAAAGTAAATAATTTTAGTTTTTTTAAAGTTTATCAGATAATTTTTTGGTTGGCAAAAAAAATCAGATAATTTTTGGAGTTGACTCATTAATAAAACATGAGTTTATTGTCACTTGTGAGAAATGTGAAAGTTAAAAAATTATTCACATTTAACTTCAAATTATAATCACCATAAAATAAATAAAATTCTAAAAAATATCATTACAACATCGAAGTGAAATTTTACAATAAAAAATTGCAAATAATATAGGCAATCATATTATTTCGTATTAAAAATTGAAGACTTTTGGAGAAATGTGGTGAAACTTGTTAAAGAAGATTGATAAAATAATGGTACTTGATATATTTGCAAAATTAGATTTCAAGCTTCCATTGAAATATGAAAGTCTAACTATTTAATTACATTTCGACCAAAAAAACTATTCCTTAATTACATCACTTTCAATTTTTATTTATACATATGGGTTGATGATTATATTGATTTGATATCTAACAAATAACGAGTGTGATAATAAGACTAATTAAAATCCACTTTCAAAATTACACATTAACAAATTTTTTGTTTAATTTAAGGAACTAATTAATTAGTGTATATTAAAATTAAAATTGAAACTATATGATTTTTCACCAAAATTAAAAGCAATTAATTTTAATTTTTAATGCTGTAATCAAATTTGGCGTTGCCAAAGCAACTCAAGCGTGACAAAGACCCACAAAGCCTAAAAGAAGTTCGTGGACGAACTAAAATAAAGTGTTTAAAAAACAGCTCCAACAATTAACTATGACTTTAAAATTATTTAGAGTAAAATACATTGACTACCCTTCTGTTTTACCTAAATTACATAAACCTCCCCTCTATTTTGAAAACACATATAGACCTCCCTTGAAATTAAAATACAAGTTATAGAGACCTCCCTTACGTATTTAATATTCCATTTCCATGGACCCAACCGTTAGTTGACCGTTAAATTTGACTATTAAACATTTACTTTGACTAAAATAGCCCTTCTTCAACAAATGAATACACATTTATATTTGCCTAAAAATCAATTCTTATATAAAAAAATAGTTCTAATACATGTTTGTTCAAAATTTCCAATATATTATAAATTTTTTTTATTTTTATTATATTATAAAATTTTTAAATTTGTATCATATTTATTGAAACTTATTTATTTAGTATTCTTTTAAATGACTGAAAAATATGCCATAATAATGAAAGGTAAAAAGAAAAAGAAAGAAATATGTTTTATTCACAATATGTTATTAATAATATAAATTTGATCCAGTATATGATTTATATTAATTTTAAATTTTAATTTTTTAAATACATTTTTTGCACAAACATTTATAAACATGTTTATTTTAGTATGCATCTATTAATAGGATGAATCATATTTTAATTAATTTTTCTATGTCTACATTAATTAAATTAATTAAGTATTTATCTTAATACGAAAAAAAATTTAACATATAACTATTTTCAAAAGTAAAAAATAAGTTAAGAAAAAGAAAAAAAAAACTCTTAAATTACTTAAACAATTTTAGTCAAAATTAGGAATTAGTAATGATGAAAGATAAATTAGTAAATAAAGTTTATTTTAATATAAATTTTAATTAAAAAATAAAAATCCTTAACGGAGTTAACGGTTTGGACTTAAGTGTATATTTTTAAAATAGAGAGGAGGTCAGTGTAATTAATGCAAAACGCAAGGAAGGTTAGAGTATTTTACTCAATTATTTATTAGTCGTAGGCTGTTCTTGTCCGGTTCTGTTACTAATATTCTACTAATTAATATCCAATGAATCAATAAAATTAATTATTAAATTATTGTAGCAAATGTTGGCACGTGAGCCTTCCTTTTTTTTAATATTTTAATAACTGAATTATTTAATGCATTTATCTTTTTGCTGTAGCAAATTGGGCATGTGAATCTTTGAGCCTCTGGGAATTTATGCTCGTTTAATAATTCTTCTTGGCTTAATTTGAAGCATCATGGTTTTCATATTTATGGTCATATTGATTAGTTCTATTTTTTAAAATGTACACAATTTTTGTTCAATAAAAAACTTACCTCTCTACTGTCAGATTTTATATTTTATTGAAACAAAATATCCTTCGTTTATCGTTTATTTTCTTTAAATAATATGTATGTCAGTTCATTAACGAATTTTAGTCGAACAATTTAACTTAAGGGCCTGTTCGGTTCATTTGACGAAAGGGGGAGGGAGGGATTTAAATGAATGGAAAGGGAGATAAAGGGAGAGAGGAGTTTTAATATTACCTTACTTGAATTAATAAAAGGGGAGAGGAGAGAAGTAATTTTAATGTTACCTTGTTCGGTTTAAAAGGGGAAGAGAGGAAAGTATTTTTATATGGATAACTTTACCCTTATTTTGTTTAAGTTGTTTTAAACTAATCAAAATGGATTAAATATGCTTTTAATACATAATTTGCAACTTATATATAATAATATATCCTGTTATAAAATAAAAAGAGATATGATCTCTAATTTACAGTTAAAGTGATTCCATAATTATAGAAAATAATAGAGAGATAATAGGAAATAATGGGGGATAATGATATCTACATAAATATTATATTCATAATGTAACGCCCCAAATTTGAATTAAGGGCTAATGATGATTATCGAGAATGTAATTATGAATTAAAGTTGATTGAGACATGAATTTTTCTTGGAAATGCCCAACACCCTATATTTTAGCATAATTATGTGATGAAATAATTATTTGGGCTAAAATAGAGGTAAATGGCGTTTGAAGAAGAGGAAAAGAATTAAATATGTGTTATGTGGCAATTTAAATAAATGTGACAAAATTAGTGGGAAAAATTGAAGAAATGGAAAATTGATGAGTAATTAGTTAGTGATTAATGGAGAAATTAATTACTAACTAAAGAGAAATGAGATGTGTAACTAAATGGCTAATGGAGGGATTAGAGTAACTAATTGGTTACTTATTTTATGAGAGCCAATGATATTGTGACACTTGTCAAATTGGCAAGAAGAGAGAGTAAGAGAAAAGTCAAATCTTGCATTTCTAAAACATTTTATCTCTCTTTCCTTCCCTCCATTTCAGCTTACATGAGACAAGGGGGAGGGGGTGTTATCATTTCATCTTCTCCAACTCTCCTCTCTCTCATTTCCTCTCTCATTTTTGTGCATCCATGGCAGCCTAGAGAAAGAAGAAGAAATTTATGTAAAAGGTGAGTTTTTGATCCTCTAAATGGCTTCTAATGAAAAAATTCTCATCTATAAACTTGTTCTTTGTGTTAAGAGCTTCAATTTCATGGTTTTAGATTTGTTATTTGGTGGTGTTTGAGCTCTCACGAAATTTTGGACTTGGGTGAATCAAGGAACTTCTTTGGGGAAAATTGTAGAGGTGAGTAAGATAAACCTTTTCATATAGGTTTTGTAGCCATTGGTTGAATTTGGATTTTCTGGAAATTTTGCCTTGAATTTCAAAAATGAGGGTCATTGTGCTGTTGGCATGGAAATGGTGCCTTGTTTAGTGTTTTAAATGAATAGAATAGAATTGAAGCTTAAAAATAAAGTTTGGCAACTTTGTGTTTGGTTTTGTGTATTGGTCAAAATAGGGCATGGTGATGGATTGTGATTTTAGTCATTTTGAGGTTACCATTGTGTTCCTTGTAGAAAATTGTATGGGAATATGTTTGGTTATTGATTTTGAAATCATTGGACACTTTGGTAGAAAATTGAAAATTTGTCAAGTGGAAACTCTGTTTTGGGCAGTCAGCTTGCACGAAAGTTGTGAATGATCAAATGGTGTTGAAAAATTCTGAAATTTTTCAGTATTAAATTTCACATCCCAAGCTTCAAAATGGATATATATTTCATGTCATTCCGATTTTTGAGTTAGAGTTATGACTGTCCAAAGTTTGATGTGGAATCTAGGATCAATTCTGGAGCAGGGTGGACATTTCTTGAATTTTGTAATTGTGTGGTGATTTATAGTAATGGACCATATTTTTCTTATGAAGAGGACTTAAATATCTTTCATTTGGCATTGGAATCACCTCATTTCAATTTTTTTTGAATTAGTTATGATTTTTTTGAAGTTCAACCAATAAACAGAATTTTCTTGGCCCCGGCCAACGGATTTTGAGGCGCAACCCAAAAGTTTCGGACCTGTAATTGGCAACGGCCAACCCCCAAAAATGACATTTTGGACTTTTGAAAATGGTTTTTGGTATAGTTGTTTCCTAACCCTTTAGGCATATGTTTAGGTTTCTAGTAGCCACCTAAAGGACATAAAGGATAACTAAATCTAACTGCTTGAAGTTAATTGAATATTGGAATAGAGTTTAGCTCTTCATCCTTAATTATGACTTTAGGATTTGATCTTTGCCCGGAGCATAGAAGGTCCGTGCCTGCTCAAGAGCGGAAAGACCAAGGTAGTGACACTTTATCCTATATCATGTATATTGCATTGCTTGTTTGCATTAGTCATTGAATACAAATACAGTAAAGGGACGTGGCGAAAGCCCGATCTCGAATACAAATACAATAAGGGACGTGGCGTAAGCTCGGTTTCGAATACAGATAAAGTAAAGGACATGGCGTAAGCCCGACCTTGTATATAGTGAAGGGGACGTGGCAGTGTGCCCGGCCTCGAATATTGATTGCTGCATTGTGATATATGTTTACTTGCTTTGTTTATATGCATCATATACGTAAACTGTTGCTACTGGGATTCTTTTGAATCTCACTCCTTCCAAATAATATTTTTAGATAGGGCAAGTGGATTAAAAAGCATGCAAGTAGATAAGGGCGATTAGGATTGCCGACGGTAGTCTTAGTTAGATATTCGTAGTTTTATTTTGGACTGGTTATCATTTTGGACAAATGTATATATTGAATATAATTATAGTATTATAGTTTTGTGTAATTTCCGGTATGGATACTGGGATGGCCAATAATGCCCTAAACGATATTTTGGTTTAATGTTTATCCCGGGTGAATATCGGGAATTGTGGTTATACTCTGATATTGTACATGTAACAGACGGAACAGGCCAATTGTTTTATGAATGAAATGAATGGAGATATATATGTATAAGTGTTTTAAAAAGTTTTTAATTATTCTGGATCTTTTATTCGATTATTAAATGCATTTTGAAAACCAATCACGGCCTTAATATATTGGCGGGGGTTACACTTAACATATCCAATAATTATAATTATACTGTCAACATATATCATAATATTTATAAATATTATTTTGATAAAAAATAATCATAATTATAAATAATAGAATATTATAATTATTTATAATACCCTATTCTATACCATGAGCAAAGTGGTCAAAGCTTGGTAAAATGTTGCTCTTCCCCTCCAAATCCCCCCAATTTGGGAAGGGGGGAGAGGTTTTGAGGGGAAGGAGGGGAAAATTTCAAAAAAAAAAATTTCCTTCCCTCTTAATTTTTTGGATTTCCCAATTAAGAGGAGGGGAGCAAAATCCATCCCCTCCCCTCAAACCAAACAAACCCTAAGAGAACACTGTAAGGACCAAAACAAAACTATAGAATTAAGTGGTTTTAATTATAGATATTTTAATAACTCATATGGATAATAATCATCTTAAATAAATTTAAATTTAAAATGTTTAGAAAGAGTAGGTTTACTATATATACTTTTTAAATTGTTAATGGTACTTTTCAAAATCATAAATTAATCTTGTCAATATCATGGAGATGTTTTGAATTTGTAACTCAGGGTTATACATAATGATTTTTAAGTTTAAAAAAATATTTAAAAATATTTTTCTATATATTCAATAAAAGGTTTAGAAGCCTTATTATATTTATAAGTTATAAATAAAACTAGTTTACAAATATACATGAACTACTAGATATTTATAGGGTTATGAGTTCAAACCTCACAAATGTGATAACTTTGTTGATGGACAATATATAAATACCTCCATAAATGTTTTTTGAGTTCGAAGCATGCCTGACTTTGACCCTAGTAAGCCCTATGACCAAACTCATCTAAACTAGTAAATCAATCCACAGGTTGGTATGGCCAAAAGTTTTGGATAGGGCAATTAGGTTGTATTTTTTTGTTCTTCCCTTGATAAGTGCTTGTTTGAGAAATCCTAAACCATAGTTTCAGAAGTCATTTTCCACAAGTCAAGATTAAACTTCTCTTACATACTTACCTCATAAATCATAAAAGTACTTTTAAGAAATTAAAACAAACATGTTGAAACGACAACGTTTTGAATTTTTTTTTAAAAAAAATAGCAATTCATCATTATTATGATTAAATAACTCTATTTTGTTGGATTACTAGTAATTTATACATAATGATCCATTTATTTATGATTCTTACCTTTCTAATTTAAATATCATACTTTTCAAGATTATGTATAAATACTTTTGTATATTTTGATTATATTATATCATTTTAATCATGATTGGGTTAACCATAATTCAACTATGATTAGACTATTGACCCTTGAATCATTGTGTCAATCAATTTAATAACCAGTCTAATTTTCAATACCTTGCCATCTAAACAAAAAGTACCAATCTAAGTTTAAGTTATTTCATACGTATGCATGATCCTCCCTAAATGAAATTTTCTGCAAGCATGTATGTAGGTGTTGCTTGTCACCCCTAGGTATATGACCATTCTATGTAGTGTACGTACCCAAATATATGTCTATATATATTGAAGGACACTTCGACCCAAAAAAAAAATGAAGGACACATAAAAGGGACCTGAAAAACAAGGAGCAATAAATATGCCTTTATAAATAGAATGGGGAAATTAAAAAAAAAACAAGAAAAAACGATAATGAGTGGTAGATTTAATGAAATAACATTAAAAACTTTACCTAACATGAGCAGGCAAAAGCAATGAGAGCCACAATCTATGTGTCAGCCTCCTCCTAGCTTCTTCTGACTTGATACTTCATTATATTTAACACACACACACACACAATTATTTATTTATTTGTTGTAGCTTCTAAGTCTCTTCAAGCAAGTTTGCTATCTTCAACCTCTTTTACTCAACTACAATTATATAATTCCCTTTCCCAACACTTATTTATTTTTTCCCAGTTCTTCATGTTACCCTCTCTTCTTTATGTGCCTCGCTTGAGTTCTCCTCATAAAAGGCATCATTATTATCTTTTTATTTTTAAAGAGTTATGCATGCAAGCATTTCTTTCCCCTTGTTTGGTGCATTAATGGTAATCAGCTTTTATCTTATTGTAAAGAATATATGTGTGTTCAACAGTAGTGTTGGCGTTATTTTAATTTGTCTCGTGATTCTCCTAGCTAATAGAGACAATTATATTTGAGATATGAGCTAATATTAAATATGACTACCTTTTTTTTATTACCTCCAATCCTAAATATAGGACAAAATTTATAGTGCAGTTTATAGTATAAAAGATTCATTCCTCTATTTTTTTTTTAGTGAAAAAGATTCATTCCTTAACTTTGTTATTCGTGTTAACATTTTTTGTTTTACTGATGAGTGTAAATATGAGAGACAAGTGAATGATTCCTTTGGCACAAGCAAAAACTAACTGTGCATGAAGCTACGCTTACAATTGGAAAAATTGCCTTTATTATGATAAAGATTCAATGTATTATCAAAGATATAATATAATATAATATAATTATTTTCCATTTAGATAACTTAAACTAACTTTATTTACTATACTTAGAATAAATCTAGTGGCACTTTAAGACTAAGTCAATTTTTCCCTTCAAAGAAAAAATTTAATCAATAATATATTCCCCCGATGCAAATCTATTTTATTTTCTTTTCCTTCTGCCGACACTTTCATGTATGGTCCACACTTTGAGAACTCAAGGTCATATTTTAATTTTATGCAATTTTCATCCAACAACTTTATTATGTTTTTTATTTTTAAAATAATAAGAAAATAAAAGTAGGTTGCACGACTTAATTAAGCGGCATTATAATATCTACATGAATCAGAAAGAAATCAAGATTTTTTTTCTCAATTTTGATTTCCTTCCAAACTAAGTTATTCTCACCTAATATGATTTATTTATGAACGTTTATTTGTATGTTTCATTCAATTTGTTTTTGGATCAAAATAAAAAATTATTATTATACAGAGTTTTACTTATTTAGTTTAGTTTTGGATATTGAAACTTTTTATTTATATATGTAACGATTTATTTTTCATATAATTTTATTTTATTTTTAAAATATTTTTGGTGGACTCATGTTTTTATGCAATATTAGATAAATCCATCATATACCGTTCATGATTTGTAAATGTAAAAATTTGCTATATATAAATTAGTTACTAGTAGATCTATTGAATTTCTAGGATTAAATAATTTATCAAGCAAACAAATTCAAATTCTGATATTAACATTTTTTGCCAGCCTACAAAATTTATTTCTTTTTCATGAAAATTACCAGAATTTGTTTGTGCACCAGACTTATTATGAAAGGTACTGTGCAACCAATTTTGCCGGATTTGGCTATTCGACCTAACCTTTTTATTCTCTTCTGAGAAATAGACATTCCCATATTAGAATATTACATCATAATATAATTTTTATTTTTTTATAAGTCCAATTGGTTTGGCTCTGAAAGACACCGTCCTACTGATAATGCTGTCACTTTCTCTCTACCGACTATCAGATTTACCATTTTCCCCTAATATATATCAGAGAAAATTGGATCCTTATACAACTTCTTATAATTTTATCTCATTTTTAATTAAGTATTTATATTTCTTATTGGATCCTAATAGTCTCATCAATTATAGCTATTGTCTATATATTTAATTAATTATAATTTATTAATTTTTAAGAAATACAACGTTGGTAGCTCATCATGATGATTGTCACTCAGGAGACACCAGATTAATTTTGTCACATGAATCTAACTGAAAACAAAATCAACCATATTACATATTATATATAGATGCAAGGAGATGTTTATAAGTATAATAATTTTTATTTTTATGATAATCTTTGAATTTTATTCCATCATTTTAATTTTAATAACTATTTATTTCATATTATGTGGCAAGTTACATGTTACTTAGTCTCCATTCACATTAGCTCTAATTAATTGATTGTGAGCATACAGAATAATGCATATTATCGAGGAAACTGTAAGAACCCAATAAAAAGAACAAAACCACATAGATCTTATTAAAGATTAGTGGAACTATAATAATTTATAAATTAATTTTTCCTATATATTAATTACATATACATATATTTTTAATTAAACGAAATATGTTAATTTCTCAATGGGCATGTAATTAGAATTTTTTAAAAAAATTGGGCAAGTTTATAAATTGATTTATAATTTAACTAGTAAAATTTAGGTTATGCCCTTTATCAGCTGATTTAAAACCAATTTATCCGCTGTGATTAAATTGTTTTATGATTGGTTTCTTAGTTTCTTATAATTAGTCATAAAGGGTCCTTTATAGCCTCATGCCCTCATCCTTCTTCTTTTTTCTTGCCATGTGTATTTTATATTCTTCCTTTTTTTCCCGTTGCCACGTGTATTTTATCGTCTACATTTCAGTTTGATTAAGTTGACTAGTTATGTAAAAGCAAAAATTATGAATAATTATACCATTCTTTCGATCAAAATCATAGGAGAGTCAAAAGGAACTGTTCGAATAAGAAAGGGATTTTATTAAGATCGTGATCGGCTAACGTTCAAAAATATTTTTTATTTTGGGTTCAAAATTCATTTTTACCATTCATAAACATATTAATTAACCAATCATGATCAGATCAAATGATAAAGACTTTAGGTAAAATTAATTTTTTCATAGTTTTATTTTGGAGATACAAAATTTGTAAAATATTTCTAAATTAATTATAAGTTAAAATGAGTAAATTGAAGACACCGAAAAAAAATCTTATATATGTATTATTGCAACAATGTCCTTTTTTCCTTGGACACTTTTTAAATTAAATTTAATCTTAGTATATCATATTACTATTTTATATATTATTTTGATATGCATATATGAAAAATATAAATATAGTTAACATTAAAATAAAATATGAGTAATATGATAATTTCTTTAAATTTATATAATAAATAAAAATATGTCAATTTTTTTTAGAAAGGCATATAAGGACCACTACAATATGATAATTCTAAAATAATGGTATCTTAAGATAGCTTAATTCATATGAAGTGCTTAGATGCTATCTAAGAATTAAGTTTTTCGTATATAAAATGATCTAATTGCTCTCAATGAAATTAATTGTCACTACATAAGTTGTTGTCATTATATAAATTAAATTTGTTACTGGTTAAAGGCATGTTTGGGAGAGCTTATTTTGAGAAAATAATCCCAATTTACGCAAGCCGAGAAAAAACTCCTCTCACATACTTACCTCGTATACCGTGAATCACGAATTATAAGCACTTATTGCCCAAAAATAAGCTCTTCCAAACGAGCACTAAACTGTTATTATTGATAATATTTAGTCAAAATATTTTATGGAATTAGTTGTCTCTTAACGTGTTGTCATTTGAAGGTGTGTTTAGAAGAGCTTAAATTTGAGAAATAAGCTCTTATTACGTAAGCCGAGAAAAAACTCCTCTCACATATTTACCTCATATATCGTGAATCAGGAATTATAAGCAATTATTGCCCAAAAATAAACTCTTCCAAACAAACACTGATACGTTAAAGCTTACCTATTAAAATGTTGTTGTACATTATTCGTTTTCTCCTTTATCATATTTTAAATTAAGGGCATTCAAATAATTTCATTTTAAAAGTTAATCCCAGACTAGTTGTTAAAGAATTCACAGTGATTATGTTATTCTGAGGCGATGAATTGAGATTTGCATGGTGGCAATTTTGCGTCTTCATAGTTTTTTTTTTTTTTTGAAGAAATTAAAATAATCTAAAGAAGGAATTATTTCAGAGATATTTTTCACAAAAATGTGTAACGTTTAGGTGTACGCATCACATGGTTATGATTCTCTCCCTCTGAAGATCGAGAAGTGGGCCACTTTACAGATGATTCCTTTTAATCATTCAACAGCAGCCTGCAACTGTACATGTTGATAAATTATTGTTATCATTATTTATATTATTTAATAAATATAATAAATTTCTGGTTCCATCTAATTGATTAATGTCCACCAAACTCATCTCAGAATGTCACCCTCATTGAAAATAACAAACCCTTGGAATCAAATCATTACAGAGAGAGAGAGAGAGAGAGAGATTCAACCTACAATCTTTTAATCTATAATTAATAAATCTGTTTTGAGGTGGACTTTTCACCAATGAATATTAAATTAATTATTTTTAATAATATATGCTGTAATACTTTAACTACATTTTCACGTTGGGATGGTACATTAGGGGATTTATTTTCATAAGGACATACATGCATATAAAGTGGTCAACTTTGATTTGAGTAGGCATTAAGGGAAAGTAGTTAAGCAAATATTTTTTAATTATTTTATGGAATAATTAATCTAGGCCAGTTTAATTTTTATGATTAATTAAGTTAAATAAATACAACATTAGAATTGTGGGTTTGCTGCCCCTCTCATATGATGCTTTTTAGAAATTGATAAAGATGTTGCCTAATACTATATATTTATGTAATTTGCCTTTTGGTAAAAGTAAATTATGCTGTGATTGAGTGGAGTGAAAGAAATTTAATATTTTCTTAAATTAGAGTGAAGTTTTACATGTTATAGAGGGAAGCTTTTTTTTTTTTTTTTTGAGGGGGGGGGGATGGGTTTGAAAAAATCATGCTATAATAGCTACTTATCAAGTTTGAAGTTTACAATGCTCAATTAATCAATTAGTTGTACCAAATAAAAATAAAGAACACAAATCTCAATCATTCATCAATAAGAAAATGAGACTGTTTTTATTTCATATTTAAAATTTTAAAATACAATACAATAAAAAAAAATTTGAATATAGAATACTGATTTGTTTAGAGCCATTTAATATTATTGACTAATTAAGATTTTAGTACATGATGTATTTTAAATAGAGGATAAGGCTTTCATGACATAATTTATTTTATCTATCAGTCACTAAGCATAAATTTGAGGGATTGTATAATAAAAGTAGTTAATAATAAACCTTAGTTCTCTAAGCCAGTGTTATTGTCATTTATTTAATTTTTTCCTAACAAGGTTAGTCATAAACTTAAATGGGAAACAAAATGACATTTTTAAAAGGGAAAATTCTAATTAAATTCTTTTGAAATACTCAAAACTTAAATCAGACATATACTCTCTGGCTCAGCAAATCCATGGTAAGGCCTCTTAACCTTATTAGGAATTTCCTAGTTTTGTCAAATGACAACAACACCCCTCTCTTTAAAAGGAAAAGAGAAAGTAGCCGTGCAGTGAAAACAAAATTAATTTTGTTCTATTGACTTCTTACAACATTTTTAATATTTATTATTATATTTTTTTTAAAAAAAAAAAAAAAGTGGAATAAGAGTGGAGTGTGTGGTTCAAAAACTGTGATGCAGCAGGTTGCAGAAGAAGCCAAAATTTCACAAGCACGACAATCAATCCCTTTTTCTGGAGAAAAAAGTTTACCATTTTCTCAAACACAAAACACCCATTTTACCAATTTATCTTCCAACCCCAATGAACTCTATACATTGTGTGGCAGTAGAAATTTAGAACTCAGAAACAAAATCCTCTTTCAGAGTGTTTCTGGCCTCATCCCAGTTCTTCAAACCATAGATAGATCCAGTCATGGAGAATAAGTTTTGAAAGTGTAAGCCTGATTTAAGTTTTGGGCATTTCAAGTGGATTTAATTGGGGTTTTCCTTTTTTAAAACATTATTATGATTAATCTAACAAAATTATTTTTAAAAATAAGTTAACACCATTAATTCCATTAAAATATTTTTAATCAAGAATTACAGAAAAATCTTCTTGAAATATGTGAATCTTAAATTAGGCCCCAAAATGGTCTAATCGCTGTAAAATCTTTAGAGAGTTCTGGTTTGTGATTAACTTTTTTTTTTATAAAAATTGAAGAAGTGAGGTTACAAATTTTTTTATTAATTTTTATTACTCTTTAATTTTACATCTCTTGTTTATTAAAATTTTATTACCTCACTTCACCATTTATTTTAATTGAACTCATTAAAATGTTTCCTTCTCTTTCCTCCATTTTATCATGCCAAACAGACCCTTAGATAATTTCATCGAAAAAAAAAAGGGTTAATCTCAGACTATTTGCTAAAAAAAATCTTATAGTGATTAGACCATTTACGAGATCCTGATTTAAGATTCACATATTTTACAAATACTTTTGTCCTTCTCGAATCCTATTTTTAAAAGAGAGCCATGATAAGTGGCTCTTTAAAGCTTAAGCACAAGAGCTTTTTCCTTCATGGGAATTAAAGAATATTAGCAGAGAAACACGTGGTGGTAATTAAAAAAGAAAAAGTGTAAAAAAGAAGGAAGCAAAGATATGAATAAATGAAGTGGAAGGTGGACTAGTCTGAATTTCATAATGACATCACGTGAAGATTTACTTTTTCATAGGTTTCTTCGCTCAAACTCTTAGCACTCTGAAGCAACTTTTGAGTACATGAAGCAGCACTCACAGTTCTACTCTCTAAGTTTTCTTCTAAAGGAAACATTCTTATTGCTTCTTCTTGGTCCTCATTACTTTAGTTCTATTCTAACTTCCATGCTCTCAAAATTCCATTAATTAATCATCTTTTAGGAATTAGGAGAGGCATTTGTTGTGAATCATGAAGCCAACCAACATTTCTTTATAATTTAATGATTATTTCTTTAGATAATACTCCTTTTTATCCTATATACTTCCTTCGGTTGTTAATAGCCGTTTCCATTTCGATAATAAGAGAATAATAAAGACGGAATTCAATGGGCATACAGAAAAGTACAATTATACTGATAAAAATATTTGTTTACCATACCGATATTGTTCATCAACGAAATACAAAAAATACCGCGGAAACTTAATATTTACAGGATAACCCAAAATATCTAAGGCATAAATTAATTATAACCACTATATTGCCCTCGCCTTAAGACACAAGCTGATTACTTCTCGGCATCCACGCCTTTACCCTTCGATCCACTGGCACCAACTGAGATATTTGTTTTTGAAAAATGATGAGATTCCAAAAAATCCCCGTAGAGACATACGATCGACATATAAAATGTGAAAATTAAATATGCAATGCACTATATTAGGCAAAAATGAAAGTTTGATTCGATTCATATGGATTTACCTCAGCCAAATCACCGACTACAACTAGGATTTCCGATAATATACCTCAACTGAGTCATCGGCCACAGTTAGGATTTTCTGATATACCGTTGTTGGGTAGTGAACCACAACTAGGTATTGTGCCTCTAGCACGTAATCATATAATGAAATACAGTAACAAACACATATAATTATTCACATAGTATATCAAAGATGGTAGTCCCTACCTCAAAGTTTGTTAAACCCCTTTTTCAGTGTGCTTCGTAAAACGTGTCATTTCCAGCATTCGACTCGATCTTTAAATATTAAATGTACAAAAAACAGATCATAATCTATTCAAGTATCATTTTAGACTCCTCTATAGTGTTTCTTGTGATTATATTAATCTATGGTGAGATTTTACCAAAATGCCTTCGGAACCCCGACCTAGCCCCACCGTACCCAGCCCGATGGCGCGTTTTCTCAAAATTTTGACTAAGGCTATTCTGATGTATTTTCGCCTAAAGAATCCATTTCCGAGCCCGAAATCACCAAATTCACTGTCAAATTATGAAAATACCCTTGACAGCCCCTATTTAAGGATTTTAGTTGTGTGTTCGTAATTATGCTTTTTTTGTCTCTGCTGAAAAAGTGCCCAACTGTAACCCCACCTATTTTTGTCCACTAAGTCTAATGGAACTATTTAGTTCATGAAAATCCAACTCCTACCCCTTGGAACAGTGCTAGCCGAAATATTGAAGAAAATGGAAAAAAAATAGTTTTGTGTTTTATCTTCCAAAACTTGTACTTTTCCACTTCTAATCCTTGATTAAATCACTTAAACACTTCTTCATCATGATTTAAAGGATTTTGGGAAGCATAACCCCTTAGGGTTATAGCTTTTCAAATTTCATAACTCAACCAAAAATCACATAAACCAAACAACAATTACCAACAACAACTTCATACTTAACATAAAGTTGAGATTGGTATAATTACTTCTTAAACTTCTTGGATGCTCTTACTCTAGGCACCTCCTCCTTCTCTTCTTGATCTCAAAGTGTGACTTCACCACCATGGATTCATGAGAAACAAGAGTTTAAAGAAGAACTTCGTGTATGCTTACAAGAAGAACACCTAAGAGACAATACTTACCTTAGCTTCTTCCACCTTGAGCTTTCCTCTTCTCACTATTTCTCAAGCTCTCTCTTCTCTCTTTTTGCCTATGACTTGGACGAAATGTGCATATAGAAAGGAAGAGAAGGTGTCTCATTAACTTACTCT
Source organism: Inga oerstediana (assembly GCA_963210345.1). Taxonomy (NCBI): domain Eukaryota; kingdom Viridiplantae; phylum Streptophyta; class Magnoliopsida; order Fabales; family Fabaceae; genus Inga; species Inga oerstediana. Next base: position 59,421,933 of record OY723401.1, on the reverse strand, counting down.
TCTTTCCTCTTGGCCATTGATTTAATCAAGAGTCCAAAATGTGACACTTGTCACAATCTCCCCTTCCTTCATGATTACTCCATTGTCTTGCCATTAATTTGAATCAGTTGCTTCCCTTATTTTGCTCTTCAAAACCGTGCCCTCCTCCTTGCTCCAACTAGTCAACTACTCTTCCAAATAAGCCTAAGCTTACACTCTTCCATACATTTATTTCCTTTATCCCTTCACTCAAGCTTATCCTCTCACCTTACACTCAACATTTTATCTATCAACTCACTCAACCATTATCACCATTGACCATGTAGCCTTGCCATCATGACTCTCTTCTTGTAGTATGTGATCATGAATTTAATATTTTTTCCTTATTTTCATGCTTTGGACGAAAATAATGAGAGGAAGGGAAGAAAATTATTTTTCACAATTCCATAATTCACATAATTGATTTATATATAATCCCCCCTTAATTTCACAATTCTTGATTTATTCCACCAAGAATAATCCCATTATGCATTTTCCTTTATTTTCCTTGATTAATTGAAATTAACTCCAATTAATTGGAAAATAATTAATCTTGGGCTATATTGATAAAATTATGATTTTGCTATCACCTTTGCAATTTAATTCTTTTTCTTGAATTAATTTACCCATTCCTTATGAATATGAATATTTCAAAATTCACAAGATCTAATTTCCATGAATATTCCCCATTTTATTGAATCACCCAAATAATTACAATATATTTTTTATGAATATAAAATTTAGGGTGTTACATCAGTATTTTTTATGAAGTTTAATAGTTTTTGAGTTTGTTTAGTCCTTTTTATAATATACATTTTTTATTATCTGAGAGTTAAATATATTTTTACCAATATTACCTGTAATTATTTTTTATTCCTTGTCATTGTCTTATCCCTATACATTCTCTTGCATTTTTTTAGGATTATTCCTCTTTCACTTATCCTTTTATAAATAAGGGTATGTTTGAAAATTATATACATTTCTTATGTATTTATTACTTTTAACTAATTTTAACATATTCATTAAATCATGTAATTTGGTAATTATGTGGATTTTATAGAAAGGACCAGAAAGAGTATAAGATTTTTTTTTGGTAACCACTTCTACCTATTTATAAAAGAAACTAATAGTTTATTTGAAATTTTTATTATCATTTTTTATTTTCATCCTATTAATTATTGATTATTGTGATTACTTTAATGAACTATTTGTTCTTTCTCGCTGTGAATAAGACTATTTTTGAAAAATAGGTTGTATTTTTTTGTACATATTTTTTGCCGCTCCATTTTTTTTGTACATATTACATATTTACATTGCCTTTAACCAATACACTAACCTTTTGATAAGATACAAAATGTGGGATGTGATTTTTTATTATTATTAGAGATGTATTAAAACCATTCCACTTAACCTGATTACTAATCATTGTTTTGTTTTGTTTTCCACAACAAACCAACCTTTTTAATGCATTAATCATTAAGAAAAAGTAGGAGATAAGAAAAAAAAACTAATTTTTGTATGATATTTATCATATAATTACATTATTGTTGTTATTATTATTCAATAATATTTCATTTACTTATTAATTTTGAATTAATAACGTTTGAATGCTATCTAAAATTTAAAATTTTTATTTTTCTAATATTAAACAAGCTATGTGTTAAACAAAATTCTAATTGGAACCTTATCCCTTAAGCAGTACGCACAAGGTTTGGTAGAAATGAATAAATAAAGGCTTTTAACAGAAGGGATATGAGAGTAAAATGGAAATAAATATTAAAAATGCTTGGCATGCGTAGTGAAAAAACAAATAATAGTGATGTTTGGTAAAAAAAATAATAATTTAAATCATAAAGGCTAAACTACCCCTCCCCCTTTAAAGTATGGTTCAATTAGCAATCTTTTTAAGAGTAGGTCTCATGAGTTATGTGACCTCAAACGACAAAAAGTGTCAATTAATGAGGTTCAATTTTTGTTTCTCTAAGAACGTAAACAAAAAAAAAAAAGTTGTTTCTCCAAGACTAGATTTCTATTATGACATTTTCATAAAAAATAAAAGTATATCTAAAATTTTATTAAAAAAATATCTTTTCACATTTTTATCCTCCCTTACTTTGCGAACTGGACAAATACATAGTCTAATAAAAGAAGGGACAAGCTATTAAATATCCAAAGTATGTCATAAGAAAAAAATACAAAGTAAAATGGATACTATCAAACTCGACCTAATTAAATGCCAGGATGGAAAAGGAAGGCATCCTATATATCCTAAATATAAAAGGCATGTTTGGTTAGATCCCGTTGCACCTTATAATGTAATGCAATACGATGTAATGATAATGTAATGCAATATTAATTATAGAGTTAGTATTTGGTTTGATTTGTAAGCAATTATTAGTAAGTTATTTTTATAATAATTATTTAAAATTATTATTATTTTTATTTTTGCATTTATACATTAAACTTATCTATTTAGTATTTACATGTGGTTAGGACTAATGAATTTTCTTATTTGGAACCTATATGCAGTTCTCCTTTTATTTATGTGGGAAAAATAATTTGTCACTTTTTTTTATTCTAAATATAAGGGTAAAATATATAAATTATAAAGATGGAGAAAATTAGTTAAATGAGCTATTTATAAAAAAAATGTGTGTTAATTTTTAAAGGGTCTTTAATCATTTGCATTTGAAGCTACTTCATCGATGAATTTTTTTTTTTAATATGTGCAATCAATATAAATATATAATTTATCGTCCCAAAAAATATAAATATATAACTTAGGGAAAAAATCATACTCCTTTAAGAGACAGTTCATTAAGATCTCATGTTTAGGATTACAGCAAACTCGATTTATATTTATAACCCGAGGGAATATCTAATATTTCCAATTAATTTGGATTCAAATGGATCTATCATGAAAATTCTGTTAAACATATGAAAAAGGCTGCTTCTATCAAGTTGCTCAACGAAAATGTGAGCTTTCCATTGAACCAAATTTTCTTAATGACTAATATGACCCTGCATAGCCAATATGTCTCAATCTCCCAATTTATTTATATAAATAGTTTTTTAATCCCAATTTCTTTTTTTTTAAGAGTTCATATCCGAAAAAATATTGAATTTATTTTCGGAAGAAGCTTCTATTGGAAGGAAAACCTCAAACTCCTGCCTCTGTGAGGTGAGATTAATGTCTTCCCTTTTATTTTTGGCCTGTAAAGTGAAATAACCATGCTTATCATACACAGACCGGACCGGAAACTGCTAAATTGGGCAGTAGACCCGGTCCAGTCTGATTTTGTTTAAATTAAAAGAAATCAATTTTTAAAATTTTTTCTTTAGAATTTCATATTAATAATTTTAAAATCTTCCATTTTTCATCGGTTTATAACCCTGGGTTAGCTTCGGTTTGACTTCGGTTTGACTCACTGACCCTTGACCTAATATCCCGACCTGTTCAATGACCAGGTCCAAGTTTGATTACCTTGGAAATAACTCGTTTGAAGGCTTTGATTTGATCATTTTATAATTCTCTCTATGGTCAAGAGAATAAGATATGAAAAATACTTGCATCAAGTAACTTATTTCCATTATTTCATAAAGTTCTCCAATCACATGTGATTATATATCCTATTTTTGAATCATTATTATTTAACTATAAATATATAAAAAATAAATATGAGTATATGATACATAGTTATACATGATTGAAGAACTTGATGTAATGAATATCAGGAACTTGATATAAGTATGATTGGAAAGATATGATATTGCAATGATTCAATTAAGAGCATCTTTTTTTTTTTTAATTTTAAGTAAATGACTTTGAGCAACTTTTTGAAAAATTGGTTAGTTTTGTCACAGAATCTTCGTATGTTATGGGATCCCTTTCAAGGATTGTCACCTAATAATATTTATATAATGGTGTTATTTAATTTCTTCAAACAATAATTCCTACAAATAGATACTATTACTATATCTTGGCAAAAAAAAAAAAAAAACCAAAGATGCTATTACTATATCTATTACTTTATGATTATCAGTTTGTAACGTATATTAATTTAAAATGCACTCATATTTATTATTTTGATGTATTATTTTATGAGTAAATTACTTTTTTATTATTAATGTTCGGATGTCATGTTGGTTGGTTGAAAAAAATAGTTTCTTTATCATATGTCATAGGTTCAAAAGATATAAGATAAAGCAAAATTACTATTTTAATTTCTTTGAGATATATATTTAAATCCTAATTATTTTTTAAAAATTATATAATAACTATTTAACTCGTTTACGTAGAATTTCAAGCAAGGCTACAAAACTCTAAAGCAACTATACTTTAAATCTTCAAGTTGTCAAAATAATAAAATTATAGAAGAAATCTGTCAAGAGGTCATAATTCAAGTCACTATATATCAGTGTTCTCAGACTCAGATCGGACCGGTAGGTCCGACCCAGGAACCGCTGAACTGGGCATCAGACCGGTCCGGTCCGGTCAGAGTTTTTTATTTAAAAAAAAAATCAATTTTTTTAAAATTTTTTTTTTTTTAGAATTTCATACTAATAAGTCTAAAATCTCTAATTTCTCACCGGTTTGGTTCAGATCTGACCCACTGACCCTTAACCCAGTACTCCAACCGGTTCAATACCCGGTCCGAGTTTTAATACCTTGCTATATATCCTATTCTGTATCGGAAAAAAAATAACTATCCTATTATTCAGGATAAAAAAAAAAAAAAAAGACGCAGTTGCCGGTATAATAATGAATTTTATTATCGATGTATTTATTTATTTTAACGAAAAGGTCATGTTGCCTATAACCTTTGTTCACAAACAAGTAATCCGTGAACCGATCCTTTTCTGGAAATAATTTTACCTGACCTCATTACATTAGTTTCAAATACAAAAATATTACATATATATATATATATATATCTCACATTTAATGTGATATTATTAAATTGACTGTTAAAAACTGGAGAGCAAAACTACAAAAGAATAAGGATTGGCCATTTGTAACGTTGGATTTTTTCAGTGGCCCGAAAAGAAAGCAACCGTTGTGTTCTTTGAAATTTAATTTTACTTTTTAACCCAATGAAATAAGGATAATTGCATAAAGGTCCACCTACACTACTTCCTAGAACAACGTCACCACGTGTGCTAAATTCGCACACGTAAGCGTGTGGGTCCCATGTTCAATAATGACTGAATGGCCCACAAAGACGTTATAGTAGTACGTAAGAAGTGAGTGACAGCTATTTCGTTTGGCGTGGTCGACTGTTTCCGTCGGTGGGAAGAAAGACGTAAAAATTTAAAAGTAAAAATTAAAAATAAAGTTCATGTTTTAGACTTTTAGTTTTAAAAATACTTAAATACAGAGTCTTTATTTTGAGAAAATCCTATAAAAAAAAACTTTCAAAATTTTAAAATATTAAATTAAGTTCGTTTCCTACAATTAATAAGGAAGTGATTATACTTAATAAAAAATTCACAATTCACTTTTAGTGAAAAATCACTTATTTAAAATTTTGGAAGGTTTTTTTCTTAAGATTTTCCTTTTCATTTTTTCTCATATTCATTTTTTGCCGCCTCCTTGTTTTTTTATTTGCCTTCAGTTTTTGTGATATTTTTTTTTTGATCAAAAGTTTTTGTGATATTATTATGATAAGGATGCATACAAATATTTGTTGTCAACAAAGAGTCATAATTATATTCATTTCACTAATAATTTTCTAATAGTCATTATAATTATAATTAACTTTTGGAGAATAGTTTTTATGATTTACAAGATAAGTATGTGAGAGGAGTTTTGTCTCGATTTATGGAAAATGCTTTTAAAACTATGGTTTCAGAGCTTACTAAACACACACTTATACATTTAGTTCAAAGATAACTTTGAAAAATTGAAATTTATTCCCTGGCCAAAAGGAAATTGAAAAATTTTTATAGTGGAAGGAAAAAAATACAATTATTTGTATAAGGTTCAAGCACTTGATGTTATGTTTTGAGTTAATTTTTACAATGCTTCTGTATTCGCCCAAAGTGTCTGGATGATAACTTTAAATCTTTAATCAAATAAAAAAAATAAAGTGTTTTAATCAAATCAAAACATAAAACATAAAAAAATAAAGTGTTATTAGACAAATAAGCGAGTTATTTGTATAAAAAAGCAGAGCTTATGAGAAATCATTGTAAAGTTTTAAGGTTTGAAGAAGTTATCTATTCACAACGTAAAAAAGTTTAGAGCAGCAATCTATAATTTCCCCTAATTTAAATGATAAAAAAAAGAAGAAGAAGTGGTTGGCCTATCTGTCCGACGTCGTTTTCGGAACTGAAAAAAAGTGCAAGAGTCGTTTCGCAAAAAGGATTAATATTGAACCGTTAAAACGCCGGGTAAGATCTGATGGGAGCCGTATTTTGTCGGTGTCGTTTTGAAAGCACTTTTTTGGATTCTCATATGCCATAACTCACGTCACGTCGTCACGACCACGAGTTTTTGGGGGAGCCTCCATTTAATAGAACGCGCGAATTTAAAAAAAAAAAAAAAAAAAAATCAAATCTTCTCAACAAGCAAATGAGAAAATTTAATTTAAAATAAAATAATAAAAATTCAACAAATAGCATGGTAAAAATTTACCTATATGCACTTATTGGAGGAAAAAAAACCCCCTATTTTCACCTTAAGCCTCATTAGGGATTAGCTTAAGTTTAAAGTGGCTTGGGAATATCGGTAATCAAATTAAAAAGTCATCTACATTTTTAAAAAGAATTATAAAAAATTCAGAAAATTTTGAAATATAAAAACTAAATAATGAAAATATACATAGCTTTTTATTTTTTTATCCAATACACACAGTTTTGATGGATTTTTTTTTTTACATTTATTTTCTAATTAATCCACTAGTATCCGACGTTACTATCAACTAGATAGTCCGGTTTACAAGAATGTATGCCAACAATTGGGGGAAACATTGCTCCCTCCAAATAACCATTACAGTTGTATACCTAAAAGCTTGATTTTTTTTTTTTTCCTTAACATTTTCTTACACGGAACTACTAATATTTGTCTCATCAACCCAACAATGTCCTTTTTTTTTAACCATTGGACATATTTCAACAAATTTGCATTGCATTAATTGAGATTAATAACAACGAAAGAAAATAAATAGTAATCACTATGGAAGCAAACTCTGTGCTTAATTGTTTCCATAAATTAGACATTGCCATGCTCAAAGCAAACATTTGGATTTGCAGGGGAAATGCAAGTTTTGACCCTCCACCAGCAACCACCGATGTCTCCATCAACCAAACCAAGTTGAAACGGCATTACTATGCCATTTTGGCATAATCTTTTAGATATCATAAAATAAAAATCAAGTGAAATAATTGAGAAATTGAGAAAAAATAGGAAAAGAAAGAGCAATAAAGATAATAGATCAATATCCTATAATACAAATGACATGCCCTATTTATAAGTATAACCAGTGATCTTTATTATAAGTCCATTTTAATGACAATTAATTTATTAAATATGTTTTAAATTAATTAAAATTTTTTAATTTACCCTTATCAACATTTTCTTTTTCTATATTATGTTTACAAGTTATTCTCTCATCTTTTTTTCATTACAACGAGAATTTAATAAAAGTTAAATTGGAAAACAATCATTAATAACTTATAAGTGGACTTATGTTTAGGTTCAAAATTTTTTTCTACAAATGAACTTAATGATAATAATTACTAGAGTGTTATGATCTTACATATATTGATATAAAAAAAAATCTCATCCGTGTTAAATGTAAAGTAATGGAAAATAAACTTGAAGTGGTACAGGGTGACAAGATGAATAGCCACAACTTTCCATATTCATAACATTAGGTTTATTGTGGCATAATATTAGATGATAGATTCTTATTTTATACAAAGAAATTTAATGTGTTTGTACTTAATTATGACGTACAAGTGCAAAAGAGAACAAAACATAGACTTCTCTCCCCCAGAGAGCCATTTTATTGCTTTTCTCAAATGATTATTGTAGCAAAATATACTATTCCCTCCGGTTCTAATTACAGGACATATTTACCTAACTTTAGAGAAATTAAGAATGATAGTTAAATTAGTTAATCTTATTTATTTTTCTAAAATGCCCTTATTTAATACATACAAAAAATCATGTTTTGTTCATGTTGATCACTTGCCTTGATTTAAAGCAAGTGATCTTGTTTGTCATTAAAATGGATTTATGCCGGTTTGGTTCGAGTGGAATTAAAGAAAAGGAAATTTAAAATTTTTAAAAATAGAGATGATGACGTTGATAGTGTTAAATTGATTTTCTTACCCTTTATTCTTATAAAATAAAAGAAACAGTAAAATTGAAATGTATGTGACATTAATGAATTGCAAGTATTACTTACTTTATAGAATGCATAGGTGTATTATAAAATTATTATTATGTTTCATTATTATTGAAAAAGTATCAATGGGGGTATTTTGGGAAGAAATTGACAAAAATTAAAACTCTGTCTTATAATTAGGACCAAGATCAACTCTCAAATGTTATCCTATAATTAGGACCGGAGGGAGTAGAATTTTTCATGTAACCGAGCAAGGTATCTAAATAATATATTTATGAATTTATATTTTATGTACTATTAATTAATTCAGCTTATTTTTAAAACACAATAAGAATGACCGAAATGCATGCATTATATGAAAGTCATGTAATTTCGGATGCAATTTTGTTGAGCCACAAATGGGCCGTTGGGCTTGACTATCAAGTCTATTAGTTGTCCTTCTGCCCCATTTAGAGTTTGTTTCTTCTTGAAAACCCAGTCCAGTAGCATTTTTACCTTGAGACCACAATTATTTTTTAAATTTTTTTAATGCAATCAAGATTTTAATTAAATCAAATTAAAATCATGCGATAGCGCCATACCTTTATTTAAGTAGAGAGAAAGCATATTAGGGTTTGGTGAGAATTAGTGTATTCATCATTTTCTATGGACAAGATTGCAGCGTGGTGAGTCCTCATTTGTTTTCAAATGCGTAGAAGCAACTTTTCATTGGATCATGAACTCTCCTTTCTTTGTTCTTAATTCGACCGTTTTGGAAGTTGGAACTATGGGCATCAAAGAAGCAGCTTGTTACTTGTATGGAAGCTTTGGAAACTCATCAAACATCATTATTTTAGAGATCTTGCCAACATGTTGAAAATCTTTTACTCGGTTTAGAATAGTTTACTTTAATTTTAATTTCCATCAGCATAATCTTCTTTCTTTCCTTTCTACATTTCCTTCTTTGAACTCTGCTTTGTAGTAATGATACTAGTTTTTTTTTTTAATGAGAATTGATCTTTTTATTTAAAATAAAAATCATAGACTCTCATTTATGTCTCACCAGGAGGTAATGTTCAGATAAGCAACATAGTGGGCCGATGGGCCCATTCAGATTGTCAGTTTGTTTTTGTCCTAGAAAACCCAGCCCACAATCAGCTATAATAGCGGTACTAAATGTAAGAACTAACTAAAATTAAGAATGTTAGTTAAGTTAATTATTTATAATATATATATATTAGTTTATCTAAAATAGCCCTTTTTAAAACTTGTATTAGCTATTCTCATTGATAAAACCAAGGTATTAAAACCCGGACCGGGTAGTGAACCGGTCGGGGTACTGGGTTAAGGGTCAGTGGGTCAGACCGGGACCAAACCGGAGCTAAACCGGGACCAAACCGGTGAGAAATTGAAAATTTTAGACTTATAGTATGAAATTCTAAAGGAAAAAGTAAAAAAAAAAAAAAATTTTTTTTTTTTTAAAAAAGGGAACCGGACCGGGAACCGGACCGGCCAACCGGCCGGTTCGCCGGTTACCGGGCCGGACCGGCCGGTCCGGTCCGGTTTTCATAACCCTGGATAAAACTCCCTTTGCTATATGCAATCATCATGATTGTTTGGTAAAATAATTATAAAGGCAAAAGTATGCTGTATTTAATCCTTTAACTTTATATAAATTTTAAGTTGATCTCTTAATTTTAAAAGTATGTTTTCAGTTCTTTAACCCTTAGATTGTTAATCTCAAATGATTATTTTTTTAATAATTATTTTTATTTTATAAAAAAGTTAAATTTATCATGTTAGCACCTGAAAATGTTTTTTCAACATTTAAAATTTCAACATCAGCATTTTTTTTGTTAATAGCATTGATATTGAAGGACTAAAGGAAAATTTATAAAATAAAGGGACTAAAATAAAATTTTGTGTGAAATTAAAGAACTAAATGCGTGCTTTTGCCTAATAATAAATTTATAAGACAAAGTGAATTGATGTTTTATATTTAGGGCCAAATCAAACTCTTAAGTTAACTCCTATATTTTAGGAAGGAGCAAAGTAAACTCCTAAGTTACCAATTTTCAAGCTTTGTGAATTAAAAAAAATTATATTGCTGAGAGATTTTCTCAAACTGAGCTTGACCATGCAGCAAATTATAGGCCACAAGAGCCATATAACACTACTACAAAAAAAGGCCTTTTATAACGGTTGTTATCTGTCATATATAACAGTTTTAAATGTCATATATACGGGTACTATATATACTCCATGCAAATATATAATGGTTCCAAACTATAATGTATTTAGGGCATATATAATGATTCTTTGTTAATAACCGTAATATATTGACTTTATTTTTTATATATATAGTTATTTTTTAATATTTATTTTTATTTAATTTAATTGTTAATATTTATTATATAATGCACACATAGTCATTGATAATAACAAGATAATAATATTAAATAAAAAATTATATTTATTGTATTCAAAATTCAAAACATTATAGATAGATATCACACAATTTAAGAAAAATTAATCATTTAAACATTATCCCAATAGAACCTGTTTATAATTTTTTGAATTCTAAAAGAAAATTTATTAAGAAAAAAATTCTACATTACTCTCCAATGCCTTTGTTGTAGATTTTCCATAGATCACATATGCTTTCAGAGTTCTTGTCACATATCCTTTAGCAACAAAAAGATAATATAAATAGGAAAATAAAAATAAATGTTGTAAAAATAAACAAGTATAAAAACTTGAACAAATCTTAGAATATAAATATGAAAATCCGAATATATATAGTAGAAATTGGCAAATATAAAAGCTTGAGCAAATCTCGAACTTGGTTCAACAAACCTAATTTGGTTGCTTAAGTTAGGAACATGAGATACTCAAGATTAAAGAATTAACAAACATTTAAATAGATCATGATTTAATTGCTAAAAATTATGAGAAACATTTGTTTCTACGCTCTCTACTTTTCTCTAACGGCTATTATTAGAAATTAGATATTGCTTTTGGTTTGCGATTCTTCTTCTTAGATAATCTCGACCAACGACATTGAGCCTCAACTAGCGAGCACCTGTTATATAAAAAAATAAAATAAAACAAAGAACGTTAATTGAAAAAAAATGAAAGCTTACATGAGGAAGAATCACGAGAGAAAAAAGCTGCAGAGTGAAGAACCATGCAGTGGTGGAGGATGAGACTCGCAACGATAGAGCAAAATCCATGAAAAATGGAGTATGATAACCAAGGGAAGCTCATAAAAACGTTTGAAAATGAGTTGGAAGAGTTGCGTCAAATAAAACTTTTTTAAAATCCTGCCTTCTAATATTAAAGAATACACAACGATTCTTTGTGAAGAACTATTAAGTATTGTCGAATAAAATTTTTTAGAGTTCCGCCTTCTTACATATGATGGTTATCATTTTTAATCATTAAGTATTCTTAAAGAATAAAGGGTTAAGGGAAAAAAATATCCATAAACTTTTCTTAAAAGTGCTTTCACCACTATAAACTTTTTTTGAGTGCAAAAATAACCATGAACTTTCAAAAGAGGGGCAAAAGTGACATTTCTGTTAAAACTAACTAACGACCGTTAACTTCAGTGAAAAAGTACCAAAATACCCCTATCTAAAAAAATGTTAGGGTGGTGGACGCACTTTTGAAAAAAGTTAATGGGTATTTTTTCCACTTAACCATTTTTTTAGATAGGGGTATTTTGGTAATTTTGCACTAGAGTTAACGATCATTAGTTAGTTTTAATGGAAGTGTCACTTTTGCTCCACTTTTAAAAGTTTATGGTTACTTTTATATAAAAAAAAAGTTTATGGTAGTGGATGCATTTTTTAGAAAAAAATTTATGGGTATTTTTGCCCCTTAACCCAAGAATAAATAATGGTTTTTTTTATTATTAAAAACTGTCAAGTATTGTTAAAATTTTTTTCCCTCCTTATATTTGATATTTTTCAAAATCCTGCAATTTTATATATAACGGTTATAATTTTTAACCGTTATATTTCTTAAAGAATAAATAATGGTTCTTCAAGAAGAACTATTAAGTATTGTCAAATAAATTTTTTTATAATCTCACTTCTTTACATTTGATATTTTTCAAAATCTCACATTCTTATATATGATGGTTATCATTTTTAACTTTTAAGTATTTTTAAAGAATAAATAACAGTTCTTTATGAAGAACTGTCAAGATTGTCGAATAAAATTTTTTCAGAATCTCGCTTCCTTATATATGACGGTTATTATTTTTAATTGTTAAGTATTTAGAAACCATACTTTACAAGTACTTGTTATTACCATTATATTTTTTCTTTTGCTGAAATAAGGTTGGAAGGCAAATTGTTTGAAAGTATTAGACAACCGCTGTTTCGAAAGACCCATCATTTTTGTCAGTAAATATATGATGATTAATAATTACAACCATTATATTTTTATTTTCACGAATTCCGCTCCTTAATACATGACAATGCATATATTTAACCGTTATGCTTTTAACGTTATATATTCTTACGTGATCTTCTCCTCAACATGCATGATGATTATTAGCTGTAACTGTTATTTATTAAGCGTTATATATGCGCGATGCGACATACATGATAGTTATTCGCTGTAATCGTTATTTATTAAGCGTTATATTTGTGGGATTCTGTTATAGTGTAAAATTCATTGTACCATTAACAAGCCATGAATATTGCCACTTGCATATTCTTTAGTCCTCATAAAATGCATAGATCCTAATCAAGTTAAGTTGTACTCATATAATAGTAAATCTTGATTTTTTATCTTAAATTAAACATTTTTTTAAACATGCACAAATCTGGATAAGAATAATCTCATATTATATCCAGATCAGTTTAAACCGATGATAAATCTCTTCCAGCAACATAGCTCCTTCATTGACAAATTAATATGCACAATTTTGTTGAAATAAAAGGCTGTGTTATGCATAATTCCTTTTCTTTTTGTACTTTTATTAAATGCCTGGACCAAGTAATTAATTTTCAAGTCGCCGAATTCCCTAAAAAAAAAAAAAGAAAAGAAAAAAAAAGTGCTTTATACCTTTTCTTTGACGTTGGCATATATTATTTTCCATTTTATTTTATATACTCTATAAATATAGGTGAAGACGAAAGGCAAGCTTAAGGAAGTAACAAGTACGATTCATTAAATTACAGGAATTCCAGAAGTCTCAAAACTAAGTTCCTACTTGTTCAAAAAAAAAAAAAAAAAAAAGGAAAACTAAATTCCTACCTGTACAGTAATTAACTAGTGGAAATTATATTTATCGCACTTATTGTTATACGTTACATAAAATAGTAATGACCACCATTATTCATTCATTGCCAATTTACACATCCGTTTCATTTCTCTTTCACCTTCCTATTATCATTCACCAAATATATATATATATATATATAGCCCTGCCAAGCTCCCATCCCTGAACACTCTTGAAAAACAGCATCTAATTTTCTACTCTCTCTCTCTCTCTCTCTAACCCTAATATTAATGGCTTCCACTCACAAGCTCTTCAGTCTCTCTCTCCTCCTTGTTGCCTTGTCTCTAGCTTCCAGTACTACGGTTGCCGCACGGTCGCTGCCACTACAGAGCCGCCGCGGTGAGATGCTGGCAGCTCGGCTGAAAGTAGATGGGGATACTGCAGGCGGTGGGGAATCCAACAAGTGCTGGGACTCGTTATTTCATCTACAAGCATGCACCGGGGAGGTCATATCGTTCTTTCTTAACGGAGAAACTTACTTGGGCCCGGGCTGCTGCCGAGCGATTAGGGTCGTCGGTCATGACTGTTGGCCGGAGATGCTCGGCTCGCTAGGGTTTACTGTGCAAGAGGCCGATATACTGTTGGGATATTGCGATGAAGACGAGCATGAGATACATTCGCCTGCGCCTTCTTCAACACTTGTTAACAACAATAATAATACAACTCCATAATATATTTCCCGTATTTGCTCAATAAAGTTTAAAAAATTATGGTACTTTGCATTTTCTGCTTTAATTAGTTTCAAACTTTCGATCTAATTTGATATATAGCAAGTAAAAGATGGAAAATTGGAAATAAACTCAGCTGGTTTCTTTCTTATTTGTCTAGTCTTTAAATATTTTTGTTCGGCCAACTTAGCATGATTTGCAAGTTAATTTACTTACAATAGGTAAATGATTATATGAAAGAACCAAAAGTAATATTAATGAATATGATTTTTTTTTTTTGGATGCGTCTGCTAAAATAAAATTGTTTGAAACATCATCTCTAAGGAATTAGTGTCATCTTATTTTATTACTCCTCCCGTCCTTAATAAAAGACATATTTGAGGAGTTGATCTTAGTCTTAAATATAAAATATAATTTTCATATTTGTCAATCTTTTCCTAACTTATCTCTATTAAAACTTTCTTAACAATAATCAAGGAGGTGAAAAAAAAATGAGGGGATTAAGAAAGATGGCTAAAGGTATTTTAGAAAATATATGTTATATTAACTAACTCATCAGCTAATTTTCTTAATCTAATTAAATTAGATAAATGTGTCTTATATTAAAGACTGAAGTAGTACTTTTTATCGTCGTCCTTTCCACCTGGAAAAAAATATCGGCATGTTAGAGGTAATGATCTTACTATTTAAGCATATGAAGATTGAAAGTGAAAATCATGGATTATTCATATACTAACCACAATAGTTTTTATTTAAGTTGGCAAGTACAGAGGCTCAAATATGTGTATATAGATGGGACTGATTCAACAAAATAAATATCTCACCCAAAATTTTAATAGAAGTACATCAAAGCTACCTATTTCTTATTAGAAATAAATAACAAATGCTTAACAATTGGTATTTCAGAAATTGTTTTATATATTGAAATATATGATTTTACGAAAAAATGGCTTTATACTTGAAATGTAGGTAGTGTAGCATTATGGTAGTATGAAGATGGGTACTCACTAATGACGTTTAATTGGTTGAATAGGCGTAGGAAAAACTTGATCTTATATTAGGATTTGGTTATTAATATTTTAATTTTTTTGGGGTACCTTAACGTGCATACATTGTAAAACAGAGAGCTCGTTCCCACATCTTACAAATTGTACAGAGATTTGGGTATGTGCATCATATATATAAGATCACGCAATATGTTATATTTCTCATATTTTGTACCTTACACAAATTAAATATGTATACAGAGTATTATATATGGTTTCCAACTCTAGTTAGGGGTGTTCACTTCCGTCCCATCCCGTCCGTTCCGACCGTTCCGTCCCGATCCCGGTTAATTTGGTATGGGATGATCCCGTCCTGAAAAAATTTGATACGAGACAAAATTATTACTGGGATGAGATGGGACGCGAGACGGGCTTTGTTCCATTCCGTCCTGAAATCATGTTTTTGTTAGTTTAATATATATAATATATATAATATTTTTATTTCTTACTAGAAGATCTAATACTTTTAATAAAGATATAACTAATATCTTTTTTTGATAGATATTAGTTATATAAAACGATATAATCATATAATCTTTTTTAGATAGGTTTTAGTCATATAAAAAATATTATCATATATTGGGTATATCTTTAAGGGTTAAGGAGCATATTTATCAATAAAGTTTTAAGGAAGGAATGCATGATACAATTATGTTTTAAAGGGGGTAAAAATACACATAAGGAATTAAAAAGCGGAGCTTACAGTATAAAGCCGTTAAATTTGACTAAACGCCGTTAGGGGGTTTTCTCTCTTATAATTTAATGCCATTAGGTCAAATTTAACAGTTTTGTACTGGATGCTCCACTTTTAATTCCTTATGTGTATTTTTGCCTCCTTTAAAACATAATTGTGCCAAGCTCTTTCCTTAAAACTTTATTGGTAAATTTGCTCCTTAACCCTATCTTTAATACAAAATACTATGAATATTTAAGAAAATCCTCGTAGTCATGCGCACGAGTGTTATTGTCTTCGTTCACTTCTCTCTTGGTCTCTCTTACACTTGCTCACCTAATTCTCTACAAAACACTATAAATATTGGGCTCGTTTGGTTCAATCCCATTATATCCTGCAGTATAGTGCAATGCAATGTAATGGTAATTACAGAGCTAGTGTTTGGTTTGATTTTTAAGCAAGGTGCAATGAGTTTTTATTTTAACAATTATTTAAAATTAATATATAACACAAAGTCTATTTTACCCTTGCCATAATCTTTGTAAAAAAAATAGTTAAGAGCCATCGTGCTACCTTATCATAACTGTCACGCTATCTCGCTAAGGATCATCAGATGGCAATGGTTGTGGTGGTGGAGGATGGTAACGGTGTTGTGGCGGCAGTGGCGAAAGGTGGTGATAGCAACAACAATGGAGGAGGAGGTAGTGGTGGCAATGACAAGGGTGGCGTCAGTGGAGTTGGAAAAGGAGGAGGTAGTGGAGGCCGCAGCAACGGCTGTGGTGGAGGAGGTCGTTATGGCAGGCGGCAACAATGGTGGAGGTAGAGGCGGTAGTAGCGAAGGAGAAGGTAGTGGTGGCCGAGGGGGATGGAGTAGGAGGTAGTGACAGTAGCAATGGTGGGGGGTGGCGGGGGCGACGGTGGAGGAGAAGGAGGTAGTGTCGGCGACGGCGAGTGGCGAGTGTCTGCGGCCTGGGGAGTGGGGGGTGGTAGAGGAGCAGGTAGTGGTGGATACAGTGGAGGAGGAGGAAGGGGTAGTGGTGGGATGTGGCTAAGTAAAAAGATATAAGTAAAATAAAGAGAAGTGAAATTAAAGGGTAAATTAGACTTTTTTTACCATGCAATATGATGGTAATAAGTATTTATAGGGGGAGGTATGAATGAAGATTACCAATTTTTTTGGTCATCATCATTACCATGGTAATTACTATGTTAAAGAGCAACTAAATACTCTTCTCTTGATAATGCAGTCATGATTATCACTGTAAGCATGTAATGGGGTTGAATCAAATGGACCCTATGATCACCGCTCTTATTAAGTTTAAGTCTTAATTAATTCTTATTTTTATCATGCTTTTGATCTAAAACTGATAAAAGAGGATGATTATATATTTGTATTATATATTTTCAATCATCTAGGTTCAGTGTCTAGCACACACCTATACATTTTAGTTTTTACAAGTTCTGAAAAGAGGAAAAAACTGATCGTCTAGATCCTAAAAAAAGAAAAACATATATGGGACTTGTCTTGGTTCTATCTCGATCTTGGTTTTGTCTTGGTCCCGGTGGGAATGGGATAGGACATGGTATAGTTTTGTTATCGCGGATGACGCCTGTCCCATTCTCATCCCGTCACATGAACACCCCTACCCTAACCCCCCAACACACACACACATTATGTAGGCATAATAAAAATAAGGGTAAATGGGTAAAAATACCCATGTTAATATCTCAAAAGAGCTGCTGACACCATATTAAAATCTTGAGTGCACAAATACTTATGAGAATTTAAGAAGGGTTTAAAAATGCCCTGGCGTTAAAAGGACCAGACGTCCATTAAATAGCTTGTGCGGGACCCATTTTTTTGGTCTAGCTGTAATCTCCTACTTTTGTTGATCGTGTATGTGGCATGCTAGCAATAATCTGCTCGAATGCTTTAGCCCATTTCTTGCTAGCATCTTCATCATACCCAAACACACCAACTTTTTTGGTTTGGACTCTTCCTGTCATATAAAAAAAGAGCCCTTGAAGAAATTACATAATTGGTGTACCTGTTAATTAAACACAAACATACAAACATATCAAATATACTCATAATGCTTGAGTTTTTCCAAAACTAGCATGCAACATATCTGAAGAATTTAATTGACTCTAAAATTGACATTGTAGCTTCTATAAAGCTAACAAAATTTTAAATTTGAAACAGATCTAACACTAAACTACATATTGAATCATTGCAAGTTTTAGTTAGTTAGTTCCCTCAGTCTTGGAGACAGATCTATTAACTTCCATAGCAAGATAGCTTGCATCTAAAAAAGGCTATCGACATCAGAGGAGGTATTTATATAAATACTAGTTGGGACTCAACATTATCAGCTAAAGAGGATCTGGAAGCTAACTAATGAGGTAAATTTCTTCAGCTTTGACACCCTCATGGATTATACGGCTAATATCACCATCATCGTCAGCAATCACATCGAGGGCGCCTCCAGGTCGCCAGTCAAGGGCACGCTCAATACATCCCTAGTACTCCTCAAGGGACTCCCCTCTCAGGCAAAGACAGAGGTGTTGCCACGTGCTATGGCGACTGCGACGTGGTCTTGAGTGGAGAGGACGTCACAGGAGCAGCAGCAAACTTTGGCACCGAGAACAGTTATGGTTTCGATAAGGACGTAGTTTTGACTGGTCAAAGGAATGGAAGCGATGATCTGACGCCTTTAAAAGGCTATGAAGGGCTGAACTTAGTACGACAAGCCATGAGACCAGGGATTTCAGCCTCGGCTGGCTGGATCTTGAGGTGGCTGGAGTCAGCCAGAGATAGATTTGTGACAAAAAAAGATTACGGTCAACAAAAGTAGAAGATTACATCTGGACAAAAAAAGAAGAAGAAGGCCTTGCACCAGCTATTTAACAAACATTTGGTATTTTAACGGCAGTTGTATTAACATGGGTATTTTTGCACCCTAAAATAAATCACACATATTGTTAAACTCCTACTGCACAAATGAGTACAACACACCAATCAATAATCCAAAACCAAAGAAGTAAAATAACTTGGTCAAAAATATAATTTAAACAAAAGATATTTTGATTAGTTAAAACCAATGGAAGAATTGGTGATGCTTCTTTAGATAAGCCTCTTGTGTAATTAGATTTTTTGCTATAATAATAAAATAACTTGGTAAAGAAAATCCTTTGTTTAAATAATATAATTTAAAAATATGGATGGAATTGAAATCTAACTCAAAATATAATTTTATTTTACTATAAACTCAGGATATAGAATAATTAAATTATAGGCTAAAGCATACTTTAGTCCTTTAAGTTTAGGTTAGATCATGAGTTTAGTCCTTTTAAGTTATAAAGGATGTTTTTAGTCACCGAACCTTAACACCGTTAGTCTTATTTAACGAAAAATGCACAATTAAATGTTGAAAAAGCATACTTAAACTTTAAAATATTAAAATAATTATATGAGTCCAATCAAAATGCAAGACCTAGCTAATTTAATTCACATTCTTTTTGTAAATAAGACAGGCCAATGCCCATAATTAGGGCTGAGTAATGGGCGGGCTGGGCTAACCCGAAGGTCAGCTCGTTACCCGCCCGTTTATGTCTTAATGGGTATGGGCTAGCCCATACCCGTTAAGTACCCGAGATAGCTTGGTAATAAACGGGCTGGGCATACCAGTCCAAATTTGGGCGGGTAATGGGCAGCCCATTTAGCATATGATATTAAAAAAATCTCTGTTATTGCAAAGTGCAAAACAATTTATTGCCCTACTTTAAGTCCTACAATACTGCGCTTTTGCATTTAACAAACACATAATACTCATATAACTATCTAAATGTACCTTTTAATTTAAATTAAAACATCACATAATAACATTAACATTCACAATCATAAATTCAGAATTTAAGTCACAACTTAAAAGAGTATTCAAACTTTGAATCTAAAGGAACAAAAGTTACAAAACTGTTAACAAAAGCCATTCAACAAAAGTATTGGCATCTTTCCATAATCAATCCTCTTAACATGCATCATCCTTGCATTTCTATTGAATCTTCATCATCAATATCACCTTTAATTGGAATGGTTGAATTTGGATTTGATAACTCTTGATCTACAAAACAAAAATAAATTATGTTTATTAATATGTGATAATAAATTAAAAAGATCAAAGATGAAACAATATAAATAGAAATTGATTTAGAAATTACCAATAACATTTGTACTCTCATTAATATTGTCAATATCCAAGTCATTCAATTTAGGGGGACTTGTACGTAGCCAATTTTGAGCACATATGAATGCCTCAGCCATCTTTGGAGATAGAGAACTTCTGAAGGTATCTAGTACTCGACCACCAGTACTAAAAGCAGATTCTGAAGACACTATAGAGACCGGTACAGCCAACAAATCACGAGCAATGAGATGTAGAACTTTATATGTCGAAGCATTACCTTTCCACCAAGCAAGAGGGTTAAATTTTGGATCATTGTATCCAACTAATTCAGAATGAAGATAATCATCAACTTCAGAGACTTGCTCAGGTTTCTTACACACTGTGTTTGCAGTGGCTAAAAACTTTTGAAAGGTAGGATCAATGGTGGACAAGGATACCTGCTACGTTGTAACCTCAGGAAATAACACATTATTTCTTTCAACACTAGCATCTACTTGCTCTTCTGCTAGCAGAGATCCAGATGCATCATTAGATGTTTCACCTATTCCAATATTGATTGCATACTTATCATATAGACGGTGCAAGACATTGATAACCTTCTTTAATGTGGCCTCCCTCTTTGAAATATCAGGAAAAATCTTTTCAAAAGCAATTTCCATATATGTGACTTTGTATCTAGGGTCTAGTATCACAGCTACAACCAATCATGGATTCATTCTTTCTATATCCCCCCAGTACTTATCGTATTTTGATTTCATCCTAATGGTCACATCAGTCAACAGAGAGTGTAAGTTATTTTCACTTGCATGAAGGCTTGTTTGGATTGCAACTATATGTTGAAAGCATGTATTTGTAGTCACATAGTTGGAGCCAGAAAATTTTAAAGTCATTGAGTAGAACAACTTCAAGAAAACGAGAAACTCTTTTGCAACACCCCAATCATAAGCACTAGGAGGTTGAACTACATCGTCATAATAATAATACTCATCATTGTCTTTGTCATCATCTAGGGCTTGGCTTGAATCAAGTCTAACCTTCTTTTTAAAGTAATTCTTGTAATCTACATCATTTTCCCCCATTCTATTAAAAACTCTGATAAACTTGACAGCACTCTCCAACATAAGATAAGTTGAATTCCACCTAATAACATACACACAATTTTATTAGGATAAAGGAAATAACTATCATACATGTGTAAGTAAAACAAATATAGAGTAATGTAGATTTAAGTTACCTTGTAGGACAATCAAAGCAAAGTAGACTCTTCGATTCAATTCTTTCCTTTACAACAAGCTCCTTGAATCTATTCAACCTTGATGGAGAGGATTTGACAAATTTAATAGCATGTCGAATAAGCTTAATTGACCTATTCATCTCTTTCAGTCCTTCAGAAACAATTAGATTTAAAATGTGAGCAGCACATCGCATGTGCATAAACTCACCATCAAGCACTAGACCATCCCAACTCTTCAAGCGTTTCTTCAAATATGCAACTGTGGAATTATTGGCAAAGGCATTGTCAACTGTAATTGTAAAAACTTTGTCAATACCTCAATTCAATAAGCATGTCTCAATTGAATCACCAATTGTATCCCCTTTATGATTTTCAATGACACATAAATTCAAAATTCGCTTTTGTAGCTTCCAATCATCATCAATCCAATGAGCAGTCAAGCACATGTAGTTGACATTTTGGATTGAAGTCCAACAATCTGTTGTAAGGGATACGCGAATTTTAGACTGCTTAAAATATTTTTTCAACTGTTTTGCTTCTTCCAAATATAATTGGTAGCAATCCCTAGCAATCGTCCATCGTGAAGGGACTTTAAACCTTGGTTCAAGCTCCTGCAACATCTCTCTAAAACCTTCCCCTTCAACAATTCGAAAAGGCATCTCATCCTTTACGATGAACCTTGCAATAGACTTTCTGCATCGCTCTTCATTGTACACACCATGTGTCAAATTTTTATTAGAATTAAGCGAGAACAAGGATTGTGACTTGCCTGCTTTATTTGGATTTCTCGGGTAGCTTTCAAGATGTTGCAACAAAGACTTCGTCCCACAATTAGTTGGGTCGCTTGCGTAATCTCGAGAACAATAGTTACATTTTTCCCGATGTTTCCCTTTCGTCTCAGCTAGGGGCATCCTAGTGAAATGCTTCCATACTTTAGATGTTTGCTTCCTTTTTCTTGGTTGCACAGGTTTAGGTGCTTCTCTCTTATTAATTGTTGTATCATCTACTTGATTTGTGGCAATTTGATTAACCTTAGTTATATCTATAGCATCCATAGTAGTTGTAATGTTTGGGTTAACGTTGCTCATTTTCTTTTCCAATAAACTGCACATAGCCACACAATTGAAAATTAAAAATAACATTAACATATGTATCAAATCTTAGACATATAGTTACTAGTTCTAGCAAGTAGCAGTAGTAACATTTCAAGAAAATCCATTCAATTTTTTATAGATGATATAAGTCCATTCAAACAACACTTGAACAAAGAGAACATGAATCTCGGTGATACTAATCATAACAAACGTTTTAATAATGAAATATATATTTTCCTTGTGAAAATGTTATACGTTTTCCTCTTTGACATATAGTTTGTTTGGCTTGATTCAATAATTGGGAAAGGCATTTGATCCAATGATTGTGCAACACAGTACACATGTTAGCTATTGGATTAAATCCCCTATTTAGTTGGATCAAACCAACAGACTAGATTTTGAACTAGGGAACAATACAATTTTTATATTAAGGAATCCAAAACCATTTCAAATGCAAATTTATTATTCTAAATGAGTTTGTACAGGTTGCATCATTTCCTTTCCTTGATTCAAAATTTGGCCAATATTATCAAACGTTGACCTGTTGAAGACACAAGAATACCAAGAATTCAAACCTTAAAATATTGAATAACTTCTACATTCCACTTCAGTTCAGTTAAGGCCCTTAGACACGCATACGTGACAAAGCTATATTCATTCTAAACAAACAATTGATGATATATGATCTGTAATGAACTTACCAAGACCTATTTAACAATTCAATAAAATCTCAACATTTCATTTTTCAAAATCTTTGGTCATCATGGTTGATTGGACAATTACACACTGTCGGATTTTGATGATACATGGTGTTATATGCAAACTAAGTTTCTACTGTACTGATTCTAATAGTATTGTAAGTGAACCTAATTTCTAATTCCTAATATTCATATCACATAAGTTATCTGCAGTAAAATAATAATTGCAAACCAACATACTAGGCTTCCAAGCATGCACAAAACAACCGAAGCAGTAAGTGTCTTCGTTCTCACCAAGGCCTTCCTATTCCTCCAAGCCTACGAGCCAACTTAAAATCCTTTTTCACTGGGGCAACAGAAGAAGCAAATGAAACCGATCATTAAACAAGACAAAGATGTAATGCAATAATCCTCTACCAATGATAATTTTCCCTATTTCTTTTTTTGTTATTATGTACAAGGGTTTTCTTAGACTTCGTAGAGAAAAAATTCACTTGGGCAGAGTTTTAAGGATGCATTTCCCTACATCACAATCCAGTGTGTAAAGAATTTTACTCCCAAAGTGCTCCCAAAAAGAATTGAACACAGAATAATAAAGCAGAACATTACCCTTTCTAAACAAGTTGACTTCCCTGGGTTACTTTACCAGCGATTTGAAGTTTAAAAAATGAACAGTTTAGGGTTTTAGGCTACTTTCTATAATAAGATATCAGATACAGGGGGAACAGCGAATATTGGATGATGTAAAATTGAATAACTAAGAATTCATGAGGAAACAAACATAATCAAAGTAATAAGCAGCAGCATGACTACAGGAATATGATGCTATGAGATTTACAAATTCCAACAAGGCTCCAAATTAGGATGCCACGTTACACACCTGAAGGATAAGAACTGGTTGGTTCAACTTCAAGGTCATTTTTAGATTGCAGTGCAACTGTGCAAGCGTCGACCGTCGTTTATAAAAAAAAAGATATATACATGCATATATATCTTCGTGTATATATATATATATGTAATTACTAATTTGTTGTCTTCTCTAAAATATCTCCCTAGTCCGGTGGTCCCTGCTTTTCTACTCTCATAAACTTATACCCAACCTTCATTCAATATTTCAATCTGCATCTTTGCTGTATCTCTCCCCCTTCCTCTCTTTCTCTCTCGCATGTATATGAAATAAACAAAGGAAAGACCGAAAGAAAATAGAGCATGTTGCAGTCACATAAACAGGGGAAATAAAATATCTCATGTTCTCAAAACAGAGCACCATGTTGCAGTTACATAAACAGGGAAACTATAATAACTTACGTCGCTGCTTCGTTGGAGATCAAGAGCGGAGTTCAGACTTGCGATAGCAATTGATTTGAGGACTGGAAAATGTTCAATGACTTCACTCCGTTTGCGCGCGCACAGGCGTCAGGCGGACTGAGGAGTGAGGACGAGGTTTGCGTGCGGCTGGTTGGGGTTAGAACTTAGACAAGGGTGGTGAGCGTTGACAAGGTGAGGACTGAGGAAGAGGCCGAGGGTTTATCATCCATTTATGATCTGAATCAGTGAATCTGATTCTGAGGCGTGACAGCGTGAGAAGTGAGAACGTGAATACGTGAAACCGATCGTGATTGACGACGTGAAAAACTGAGAATGAGATGAGTGAAATCAGCGAGTATATCATATACTGATAGTTTAATTTAAAACCTAAAAAATAAAAAAAAATAAACAGGAGGGTATGGGTAGCCCGAAGGGGTACCCATAGCCCGCTTGTTTAATGCTTAAATGGGCGGGTAATTTGCCCGCCCGTTACGGGCCTGTTTTAGGCGAGTTCATAATGGGTAAATTTATTATGGGTGCGGGCGGCTTACTGGGTTGCGGGCTCCTTGCTCAGGCCTACCCATGATTTTAAAAACCACAAGTTACCCTATCCTAAACTAAAACTTTCTCTTTGACCCTATACAACCTTGCTTCAAACTCAAGCTTTAGTTTGAATTGCAATAACGGTATCTCCAAAATTCAAAATAAGACTAACTGTGTTAAGGTTGAGAGCTTAAAAACACCTTTTATAAACTTAAGAGATGAAACTCAAACTTGACCTAGATTTAAAGAATTAAAAGCATACTTTAACCTAGATTTTATTATAGTATCTTCACATCTTTTGATTTTATTATATAAAGTAATTAGATTTATAATAGTTAATTTTTGAATAATTATATTTTTTTTCTAACAATATACTTTTTTTTAATAATTTAAGGTTTGAAATTTTTTTTTCATTTCTAATTAATTTTATATTAAAAATAATATCTATAGAGGAATAAAAATGATAATGTAAATATTAATATAAATATATAAAAATTATTGTTTCATATTTATTATTGAAATTACAATATAATATATGTGAGCATTATTGCCCCTTAACCCATTTTTCAATCATATATTATATAGAAACAAAAAAATAAAAATATTATAAATATAAATAAAATTTATAATATAAATATTATTTTTTCAACATTTTTATAAAAAATTAGTATTATTAACAAATATTTAAACAAAGTTAAGAGATTAGATATAACTATTTAATAATATATTAAATTATATGGTTAAGGTATAAATTTGACAATGAAGTTTTAACAAAAGGGTGTCTGGCACAATTATATTTTATTGGGTGCAAAAATATGGAACCGGATCCTCTCACTATCCAACTTTCTCATCATCCCTCATTATCTAATCTAGACTGTCCATTTTATTTAATCTTAGCCGTCCATTTTATATTTCTTAAAACTCATTCCCAACCCATTGAATTCCTTCGACTCCGTCAAATGCTGCCTGAACCACGTTCTTTAGTTTGGCGGGAAATACAAAGGTAAGATCAAAACAATTATTTTTTTCATAAAAAGATTACATCTTTTGGATGATTTCATAGGCAATGTAACAAAAATATCCATTATAGGGATTTTTGAGATGCAAGCTTATCTACATTTAAAGTGAAGGTTATTTTCATTCAAATAAGTTGATAAAAGAAACCATATTGCTCTTACTTTACATTGTAAAAGATTTCTCCTTTGTCTTTATATTGCTCTTCCTTTTATTGCCTTTGTATGTAAGTATTTTGTGAAGCCAAATGTGGGTTTTCTTCCTTTTGGAGAAAAAACTGTATAGAAGCAAAATTGAAACAATTTAAAAAACACATTAATGTGAGAGTATGAACATCTACAAAACAGTTTAAAGAATCAAAAACATTTTCGTGTGTGTTACAAGCTGCAATTTTTTATGAGATACAAATCCAAGATGATTTTTTTTGTTGCTGTAAAAAAGAGGATTTTCTTTGGATGATTTTTTTTAAGTTTACTGCTTTAATTCATATTTTTCACATAAGTTTATGTTTTGTGTGTTGTATAGCATTATTTTCTAGGTTTCAATCTATGGAAGTTGATTTGACTCCTAGATTGGGGAAAGAATTTGATAATCTAGAGGAAGCATGGAGGTTCTGGAATGAATATGCTTGTAAAGTAGGTTTCAGTGCAAGGAAAAATGGGGCGACAAAGAGCAAGAAAGATAAGGAGATAATTGTTTCCTATAGATATGTGTGTTCAAAAGAGGGTAAACGAAGACTGGATAAAAGATACACACCGGCCACCAACCATCATCCTGAAACTAGGACTGAATGTAAAGTTGGAATGACAGTTAATTTAGTGGAAGGTAAATTCAAGATCACCAGCTTTGCAGAAAAGCATAACCACCCATTGCATCTCCAAGAAACAGTGCATATGATGAGGTCTCAACGGAAAATATATGATGCACAAGCTGATGAGATTGATTTGGCTAAGGATGCTGGACTAAAATAGAAGGCGACTTTTGACCTTATGAGTAAGCAAGCAGGTGGACGAGCTAATCTTGGCTTCACTAAAGTTGATATGAAAAATTATTTGAAAGCTAAACGACGAAGAAGCATGAAGAATGGGGAAGTTGGATGGTTGTTGAATTATGTTGAAGAACAAATTACTGAGAACCCTTCATTTTATCATTCATACCAACTTGACATGGAAAATCAAATTACCAATATTTTTTGGGCCGATGCTTGATGCTTGTAGATTATGCTTATTTTGGGGATGTAATTTCACTGGATACCACATACTGCACAAACAGTAACCATAGGCCTCTTGCCATATTTTCAGGACTCAATCATCATAGAGGAATTGTAATTTTTGGTGCAGCTTTATTATATGATGAAACCACAGAATCATTCAAGTGGTTGTTAGAAACTTTCTTGAAAGCAAACAAGCAAAAGAGACCTGCAACAGTTTTTACTGACCAAGATCAAGTAATGGCAAGAGCACTGCGTGAGGTTATTCCAGAAGTGAAGCATGCATTATGCACATGGCATATTGAGAAAAATGGAATAAAACATCTAGGGAATAAGATGAAGGGTGGTTCACATTTTTTGCGTGATTTCAGCAAGTGTATGTTTGCTATTGAAGACAAATCACAATTTAAAGAAGCATAGGCATCTCTAATATCATCATTCAATTTGGAGGACAACTCATGGTTGAAGTCCATATATGAAATCAAGAAGAAATGGGCATGGTGTTATATGAAGTACTCTATTACTCTTGGTATGCGTAGCACACAAATAAGTAAAAGTGTTAATGCAGAGATTAAGAGTATTACAAACCCGAGTATTAATATTGATGAATTCTTCAAAAGTCTTGAGCGGGTTGTTGCAGATAAGAGGTATAATGAGATGAAATGTGAGTATGGAGCAAAGGAGAAAAAACCACGATTGATAGTCCAAAGTTCACCCATACTACGACAAGTTGCTAAGATTTACACCGCTTCAGTGTTAGAATTGTTCCAAGAGCAATTGGATCTCTTTTTCGCCACTTGTATTTCCTCTCGAGATGAGAAAGGTCCATTGTTCACTTATACTGGAACTATGGTTAATGAAGACAAAAAGTGGACATTGACATTTGATCCGAAAGATGATTCTGTGTGGTGCAGTTGCAGGCGTTTTGAATCTATTGGGATATTATGTTGTCATACTTTAAAAATATATGAGTTGAACGAAGTGAGGAAACTACCAGAAAAATATATTTTGAAAAGATGGACTAAAGATGCTAGAAATGGTGTGATACATGATATTAGAGGAAATAAAATACAAGTGGATCCTAAGCTTCAGAGCACTCAAACATACCGACAATTATGTCATTTGATGATACCATTAGCAGCTGAAATGTCTGACTGTCCAGAGACTTCTGCCTTTGTCCGCAACTCTATAATAGAACTTCATAAAGAAGCAAGAGACTTCCGTTCAAGGCTAAGAAATTCAAAAGATGAAGACAAAAATGAAGAAAATGGAAATAAGGAAAAATGGAGCACCCAAGAAAAAAAGATGGAGTCAAAGGATGAACAACCCAAGGGCATTAAAAAGAGAGATGGAACTAAGAGACAAAAAAGATTTAAGGGTTGGCAAGAGCGTCTAGGAAAGGTAAGCAAATCCATGGCTAAAGTAAGAAATATGGAATTAGATGCTTCAATTTCTTGTTCTGTACTTGCACCCTCAGCATTGCAAGCATTACCTCAAGTACAATCATTTACTAGTATGTTGATGGTAGGTCCAAAAAAAAAAAAATTTATATGTCCTTTGTGTCTTATTCTATTAGTGGGGTATCGATAAGAGAAATTTTTGCATAATGCCTTTTCATATTAATAATATTCATACTTCTTCTTTGTGATGATTTATAGGCTCCCTTGGATTGTTCAACACCATCATTGGAAGTAATGGAAGAAGAGTTTTTGTTATCAGGTACAAAAAAGCAAAAATAGCAATAACCACTAGTTGAGAGAGAATGTCAACTTTATTCAAATCAATGTGTATATTACATCATGATGCTAAATACAACTGCCATTATATAATAAACTCTCTAGTATATGAAAAATATTGCATCACAGCTTTTTATGACCCTATACTAACATTAACATTGCTCTTTTTTCTTCTTATTAGGTGAAGGTCCATCTTCTGCAGTAGCTTCAACAATGTCCAGTCAAGTCCTAGCAGGCGAACATCCTTGTTCTGTAGCTTCAATAGTGTTTAATCAGCATGATGGATAAATCAGCTACTACCTGCAATGACAATTCAATATCCAACAATTTAGTCATTCAATCAAGTTGGATTTTCTTTTGATAATCTGCTCAAACAAAATACACTTTAGATTTTCTATTTGTATAGTAAAACTGACCATGGGCTGCAAATTCAATTTTGCTCAGCCTCCATCTAATTGTCCATGTATGATTGCAACAGATAAGTTTCTAATGAAGGCAAACTCTATTTTGCTTAGCCTCCAAATGTTGCAACACCAACAATGACTTGCATGTATGTATGCACAAGTACAATATATTTTCTCGCTTTTTAGTGGACATCACAGAAGCAATAAAAAAGTACATATGGACAAGTAAGAACATGCTCTATGCCAAGAAAGAATCAATGCAGATGACAGAGCAGACAACCTTTAAAGCATACCAATATACAAGGCTGAGATCACATAATTGAAGCATTATTTACCAAAAAAAAAATGCCCCCTTGTTCACCCTGTGATTACATTTGATAACTGATAGGCTAATGTATCTGATATTACATAGAAACATGCTTTGGTACCATTTCCACTACTCTTCCAATCTCTTTCCCGAACCTGAACTGGGGCTTGGGAGGGGTTGAACAACAAAAACTTCACTGACACAATGCACTTAAAAAGGACTAGGATTATCTTTTAATGACTTAAAAAGTAACGAGAACATAATTTAGCCTAGCAAGTTCAAGAGCTATGTCTGCCCAGATTAGATCATAACATACAAAGAGGCATGAGGCGAAGCATTCTTTCTTTCCCTGCATGGGCATAGGAAAAGAACAGTTATAATATATTGATGTCAACCATAATTGAAAGTATATAACTAGGTAAGAAAAATAAATCATTCTATCTCATAAGAACTGAAAATGGGACTCTTGAATGAAAAATGTCACCAGATTCTTGAAAGTATATAACTAGGTAAGAAAAATAAATCATTCTGTTCCTATAATAGCCATTAAGTTAATTGTGTTCCACTGAAGTATCTATTATGGTACTTGGTACTATAAGTACATCAAATGACCTCAGGATGGTAATATTTGCTTACTTAATGGAAGTGTTTTTGGTTGTTCTTGGTACTATTTGCTTATTTAATGGTAATAGTGAAGTGTATAAGGACAATTCGTGGCATGAAACTTTTTTGCAACTCTACTGCAACTCATGTTATCTTATGAAATCATAATTCACTGCAAGGTTCATATTATGGTGCTTGTTACTTCCTCTTAACAGTGTTAAATACCCTGTTCTCTGAATTTTCATTTCAATCACAGCACAAGACAAATCTTAAGTGTTATTATACCTCAGGATCTCCTGGTGAGGTGTTTAAAATTGTTCAAGGATTTATTGGGAATATGGAGGGAACAAACACCAAAGATGGAGTATTAAAACTACTCGATGATCAAAAGGAGAACGTAATGATTGGTTGGGAAAATAAGATTTGCAATGAAGATAACCCTAGAACTACTCAGATATCTCGAATAAAGGAAAATAAATCTTCCACAATATCAGGTGTCCTTGTTTGAAGGAAGATTTTACAATTCTGTTCGGATTACAATAAAGAAGCTTATCAAATATTCTGTGCCTGATGTATATCGTAGTCATGAATATTGGTTTATGGTAAACAATATCTCAGAGTGTACATAGCCTCCCAGTTTTGAAACTATTTCATTGTATAAAAGTCAGAGTTCTATTGAAATTCTTACTTTTATGCAAATCTGAAACGTCACCAGATGCTTGACAATAAAAAAATAACATCAGCCATTAAGTGAATTGTGTTCTACTAAAGTATCTATGACAAAGCCATATAGTCTACCTTAAATAAAGTAAAGCTCAGGTTTTATATTTGGGTTTCCTCTAGGCCAGATTCAAAGTGAATGTAAAATTATGAAGTTTAGAATTAGTTATGGTACCTGTTCAATGAAATATACAAGCAACTCCTCAGCAAGTTCACAGTCACCGGATTGTGAGGCTGTCTCCATGGCATCTTTGTAAAGGTTACCCTTCTTTGACAAGGTAATGGACTGCTTCCACCTACCTGCCTTCTTGTAAATATAAGCAGCAACACGTTTCATCTCAAGAAGCTCATGCTTCTCAAACAAATCTCGTTGGGGAAAAGAACATACATTACTTTTCCAAGCAAACAAAATCCTGATTTGATTAAAAAAATTTTAAAATTCATTACAGGCAAGTAGAGGAGAAGCACGGCGGCCATGAAATGTCTGGTCCGAACGTGGTGGCATGCACAGTTTATAAACACGGACCAACCAAAAGAATCAGGAGGAGAAGGAGGATGACAACGAACCTGACCGAATCTGGCGATCTGGAAAATGATGGCGGAAAGCACAGCAACCATGAAGTGCCTAATCAAAAGTGTGGCGATTTGCACGGCGATCTGCATGATGATGAGCCGTTCGGAAAAGATGATGAGGATGCGAAAGTGAGAGAGGGAATTGCAGAATTGCAGAATTACGGAATTGCAGAACCCGAACTTCTTTGATTCAGAACGATCGTGGGTCGAACGGCCATGGGAAGGGGAAGAGGAAGACTTGGTTGAAGCTGGGAACGGACGATCAGGATTATAACAAAATGGACGATTGGGATTCAATTTTATTTAAAGTTGGATGATGTGGCTTTCTCTGAGAAGTTAGATCAAATGGATGCCCAAGATTTAAAGCTTATGAGGGATAATGAGAAAAATAGCTTATGAGAGAAACCGAGCCCGTAAAAATATACATAAAATTTTTCAAATAAGATAAAAACAACAAATATGTTAACCCTTTCAAACCTCCGTTACTTTTTTTTGTGGGACCCACTTGCCTTTCAACGTATCCCATCATTCACAACCCCCGCCTTCACTCTCTTCAGCCCACCTCCTCGATCTCCGACCTCCTCCCTTGTCGTCATCGTTTCCCTCCTTCTCTCCCTCAAACTCAACTACGGGGTTGGTTGTGCCTGTCTGGTTAAGATGTTAGAGGCTCATCTCCATTAATCTTTATTAATATTACTCCTCACTCTCGCTCACAACAAATCACCACACTTTACCTTTTTGTGATTGGACTCGACCAATAATTTTGCCACGAATCCAACCCCGCAAGAGTCCTTATCTAAAAGCATGGTCAGAGAGTCCAAATGTGTAGTTTTTTAGATCTCGGCACTTTCCATGGATGCAATCGGTTTCTGAGAAAGTTCTTCTCGACCAAGCATGATGATTTCCTTGTAGTTGAGTATCGAGTGACTCTGCCACCAAGTTTATTTAAAGGGTGTACATTGACTTGAGGGTTGTTAACAGCGAGAAGAGCACAAGAAGAGGAGTCAGAAGTTGTATAAAGAAAAGGGAGCTGGATATTGTTGGATAAAATCTAGGAAATTCTTTCTAATGATTATTAGGTGACGATTTTATATTCATGGAAAGAACTTAAAAGCACTCTGTTTAAACCAAGCAAATATCAATATTTTAAAAGGTATTGAACAGGCAAGTTGCTGAACGAGGAAAATCTGAGAAAGGTGGGGATTTTGAACACCGAAATGAATTTATAATTGGAGGAGGCTGTAGAGGAGACGGGTTGAAGAGAGAGAAGATGGGGGTTTAAGAAGATGGGATGAGTTGGAAAGCATGTGGGTCCAGAAAAAAAAGGTAATGGAGGTTTGAAAGAGTTAACAGATTTATTGTTTTTACGCTGGAACTTGTCATCAGAGTTGATAGAGTGGTGGAAGTTACCTATTTGAGTTTTGCTTTGAGTTCACTTTTCTCTCTACTGAAACTCATGCCATTTCACCACTTAATGGAAGAGACCGCCGTCCGTAAGGCGCCTCCAGATAGGCCACCGGAGGATCCTGATTTGAAAAATGTTCCAAAGAAATAGAAGAAGGAAGCCAAAGAAGATGTGTTGATGTCCGACCTGATGATCAACGCAGAGGAGTCCGAATCTGACAAAGCAGAGAAGACTCATGAATCTAAGACTAAAACATTCTCCTACAGGGACTCTCTTATGGGGTTTAAGGGAGAAGATTTTAATGGAGTCTTGCATGGGTCATCGTGTATGGAAGAGGATCCCCTGATTTCGGATTTGTTGGACCAAACATGGAAGATGCCTGAACCGTCTGAAGAAATGAAAAAGCTAATGCAGGTATACCCATCGATGCCACTGAC
Source organism: Inga oerstediana (assembly GCA_963210345.1). Classification (NCBI taxonomy): domain Eukaryota; kingdom Viridiplantae; phylum Streptophyta; class Magnoliopsida; order Fabales; family Fabaceae; genus Inga; species Inga oerstediana. The sequence goes on along the minus strand of OY723401.1, from coordinate 59,388,429 downwards.
TGAGGAGGAATATAATGAAAGCTGCCAACAATGGAATAACGCTTTAATCATCACTGTGTTGGGAGGTAGGATAAACATTCGGAAGCTAAAAGAGATGCTTTGTCAAATATGGAAATTTAGTGAGTTTGAATTAGTGGACCTACCAAATAATTATTTTATGGTGAGGTTCATGAATGCAGAACATTGGGGAGTTCATTATAAGAGGATACTCTTTGAAGGACCATGGGTAGTAGCTCGGCATAGTGTACTGGTTCAAAGATGGTCGCCGCACTTCGACCTGTTTCAAAACCCATTGGGACGCATAGCCACATGGGTGAGAATACCCAACATCCCATTGCAATGGTACTCAAAAAAATACATTACCAGAGTAGGTGATATGATAGGTAAACCTTGAAAGTTGATATGTTTACTTTGGCTGGGGACGATGAGGAAAGAACAAAGGTAGAGCATGGCAGATATGCTAGAATTTGTGTGGAAATTGATCTCCAGAAGAGACTTATTCCCAGAGTTATTATTACACAATCTATCTTTAATGTTGAGTATGAAGGCTTGGATATGATCTGTTTTGGGTATGGTAGGTATGGCCACAGGAAGGAAGTGTGCCCATGGAAACAGAATTGCGGGGAGGATTCGGCCACAAACCCGAAACCAGTAACCATAGTAACGTCGGAGATAGAAACGAGGAAAGTCAAACAGAGCACGGATTTTGAGGCCAGAGATTAGCAGATTTCATGCGAAAGGAGGAAATCAGTTTTCAAAATTTGAAAATAAGATGGGGAAAAAAAATACAGACCTCGCGTTTTTCGTCATTAGCAGACTGTGGAGACTGTGAAGATGGTATGGTGCTGTCAGAGAAAAATGGAAGTAGCAGAAGGGAGAAAGGGGAAGCTTCGGATGGGGCTGGAAGTTAATTGATAGTTTATGAGGAAGAAGTTAAAGGTGTGAATAAGAATAATATGCTGGTGGGCCCGACGAGAATACAAGAGAGGAAGGCCCAAATGAGTTCAAAGAATGTGTATGTGGCAAGAGGAAAAGAAAACGTGAAGCCCAAAAATAGTGGTAATCAAGCCCAAGTGGTGGTGGGTAAAAGTGGGCAGAGTGTTGAAGAATATAATGCATAGGTCCTAAAAGGGAATTATTGGATTAAAGTTGAATTAATGTATATTGGTGACAATATTATTTAATATGTCATAATTGTTGGAAAATTGAAAGAATGGAATTATTGGCATAACTTGGTAATTAATGGGGAAATTAATTACTAACTAAGAGAAAATGAGAAGTGTGATCAAATGGCTAATGGAAGGATTAGAGAGATTAATGGGTGCTTATCGTGTGAGAGCCAATGAGGAGTGGACACTTGGCAAGTGTACATGTGAAGGGATTGGGAGAAAAGTCAAAGGCATTTTTTTAACAATTCCTCTCTCCTCTCTTCCCTCTCTTCACGCTGAAATGGTAGGGGGGAGGTAGAGAATCATCATTTCCTCACTTTCTTCACTCCTCCTCCATCTCTCTCTCTCTCTCTCTCGTTCTCTCTCTTCTCTCCCTGGGTGGCGCCATTGTTGCAGAAAATAGAAGAAGAAAAGCTTGAGAAAAGGTAAGGAAAATGATCTCCATTGCTCAAACTTCCTTCTCTAATATTGATCCTAGAATGAAGAGCTTCATTTTGATGGTTGTAGTGTGTTCATTGGTGTTAGTTTGTGACCTCAAGAGATTGTGAAAGTTGAAGAATCAAGAAATCTCTTTGGCAAAGTGAAAGAGGTGAGTGTTAACTCCCTTTTGATATATAGATTGTGGTTGTTGGTTGAGATTGATTTTTCTGGAATTTTCTGCCCTATTTTCGAAAATTAGGATCTTAGTGAGTTTGGCATGTTGTGATCATGGAAATGGTATATTGTGATGTCTTTTGGACAAATGGATTGGTTTGAATCATTAAAAGTAAAGTTTGAGAACTTTGTGTTGGTTTTGATGAATTGGTCAAAATAGGGCATGTAGTTAGATTGTGAATTTGGTCATTTTGAGGTTACCATTGTGTTCCTTGTGGAAAATTGTATGGGAATATGTTTGGTTAATGATTTTGGAGTCATTGAACACTTTGGTAGAAAAGTTGGAAAATGCTGTCAATGTGAACTCTGTTTGGGCAGTTTATTTGTGTGGACGTTTTGAATGACCAAATGATTTCAGAAAATTGTGAAACTTTCCAGTCTTAAATTTCACATCCCAAGCTTCAAAATGGACATATATTTGGTGTCATTTCGTTTAGTATTCCGAGAGTTATGCTTTGCCAAAGTTTGGTACAAAAACAGAACTCTGTTTTGGAGTAGTGGTTAGTTTTTGGTGATTCTGTATTTGTGTAGTGATTTCCAGTGATGGGCTATATTTTTCCTTGAAAGATGACTTATATACTTTTCATTTGGCTTGGAATCACCTCGTTTTGATTTTTCTACAATTAGTTATGGGTTTTCGAAGTTCAGCCAAGAGTCAAGAAATTTCTTGGCCGCGGCCCAAGACTTTCTAGCCTGATTTGGGCCGCAGCCCATGGGTGGCTGGCCGCGGCCCACGGCCTTCTGACCATATTTGGGCCGCAGCCCAAGGAAGGGCTGGCCACGGCCCACCCCTGTGTTCCAGCACTTTAAGTTTTTGAAAAGAGATCTTCACCCTATTGTTTCCCAACCTTTTAGGGGTTTTATTAGAGGCATTTGTGGCTTCTTAAGGGTCATTATTGATAACCAAATCTAAGTGTTGAAGAGTTAATTGAGTATTGGAATAGAGAATAATGCTTCGTCCTTAATTATGACTTTAGGATTTGATATCTGCCCGGAGCGTAGAAGGCCTGTGCCTGCTCAAGGAAGGAAAGACAAAGGTAGTGACACTTTATCCTATATTATGTGTATTGCATTGCTTGTTTGCATTAGTCATCGATTGTAGTGACAGTGAAGGGGACGTGGCGAAAGCCCGGACTCGAATATTGATAAAGTGATAGGGCGTGACGTAAGCCCGACCTCGTATAAAGTGAAGGGAACGTGGCGAAAGCCCGGTCTCGAATATTGATTGCTGCATTGTGATATATGTGACTTGCTTTGTATATATGCATCATATAAATAAACTGTTGCCACTGGAATTTTCTAGAATCTCATTCTTTCCAAATAACATTTTTAGACGGGGCAAGTGGATCGAAAAGCAAGCAAGTGGCAAAGGACGATTAGGACTGCCAGCGGTAGTCTTAGCTATATATTTTGGTTTTATATTAAACTGGTTATCATTTTGGATAAATGTATACATATTGAATAGAATTGTAGTGGTTTAGTTTTGTGTAATCCCCGGTATGGATACTGAGATGGGCAATGATGCCTTGTATAAACTTTTGGATTAATGTTATTATCCCGGGTGAACGTCGGGAATTGTGCTTACTCTGATATTGTATATGTAACAGACCAAACAGGCCATTTGTTTTAATGAATGAAATGAATGGAGATCCATTTATACAGGTGTTTTAAAAAGTAGTTTTTAATTGTCCCGGATTTCTTATTCGATAATTAAATGTGCTTAAACACTAATCTCGGCCTGATTATCGAAGGGGGTTACAGCTTGTCTTCAACAGCTACAAAAATGCAAGCTATTAAAACGGGCCTAGAGGTGTGTAGAAGCCAAGGATTCAGAAAGGTAAAGCTGTTCACAGACTCTCTGGAGGCGATTCAATTACTATTGATGGAATACGGTCGGAATCATCCCATGTCCTATGATATTGAAGAAGTTAGAGCAATGTTGCTTTTAGATTGGGATATTTAGATTAATCACTCTCACAGGGAAGCTTTGCGTTGTGCTGATATGCTAGCTAGAGTAGCTCAAGAAGCGAACAGTGAGCTGGAAATTCTCCACATACCCCCAGCTTTTTGTTTGAATCAAATGTTGGCTGACTTAGGCTGACATTTGTGGTTACGATTGTATTGTGTCAGTGCACGTCATGTCACTAGTTTTTTGCATCCCAGCTTAGGGCTGGTCCTTGTTATTCAAAAAAAAAAAAAGATTTATTGTTTTTACTCCCTTTAAAAAACTTGAGGCATATTTTTACACTCAATAAAATATAATTGTGTTAGGCGCCTCTCTATTAAAACTTTATTATTAAATTTACACTTTAATCCTAAATTATATATATATATATATATATATCTTTGTATAATATACAATAAATTTTTATATTTGTTTATATATATATATATATATATATCTCTTTGTATAATATACAATAAATTTTTATATTTGTTTATATATATATATATATATCTCTTTGTATAATATACAATAAATTTTTATATTTGTTTGAGAAGAGAAATATATAATTTTGTATTTAAAATTTGTAGGTTCTTCGCAGACAAAAAACAATAAAAAAAAATTTGTAGGTTGTTCGAGCCCTTGACCCGTGTGTGCCTATAAGGCTTTGCCAATTGAGCCAAAATATCATTTAACTTTAAAATGCAAAATATATATATATATATATATATTCATTTAACAAATATAAATATTTTATTTTATATAAACACTTTCATAAATATATACATAAAATCTATATATTTTAAAACATTTCTATTTAATTTTCTTATGTTATGTGAATATTTATTAATAATTGATATCCCTTTTACTAATGAAATATTTGGTATGATAATATTTATATTATACATTTTATTTTTTATTGTATTCATAATATTTGTTCTTTTTATTTATATATGATAAAAATTAATATTTATTGTACTGTGCAATATCCTTAACTGTCTTCCTGTGTGTTTGGATTAGCTATAGCAAAAGTAATTTTTTTAATATGACTTTTACAAACTTAAAATAGGATAAAAATAAAATTGTGTAATGTGATTTATGTTTGGATTAATTTTTATAAAACAATGAGTTTGAAAAACTGTAACTTATTTGGATAATTAATAAAAAAATAAGTTTAGATGTAGAATATGAAAAAGAACATAAATTTTATCAAATAATACATATTTATATTATATATAAAAATCAGAAAATTCAAAGTAACTGGAACTCTATGCATACAAAATTTGCAAAATATGATACTCCGATTTGTGTATAAAAATTTATTAAGTTACTTTTTCTCACCTATTAAATTTCTAATTGAGATTTTTCCTCAATTTTGTCTAAATTTTATTATTTAATTTTTTATTTCTTTGAATACTTTTATAAACATAAAATTATTGAGTTTTTTGGAGTTATTTTATTTTATTAATTAATTATTAATTTTTTATTCATTTAGTTAATGAATATCAAATAATTGATTATTATTTAATTTAATAATTAATTAAATACATGTTGATTTTTTTTATTTTTTGTTCATTTATTTTTTTTCATGTACTAGTATTAAATTTTGCAAAAATAGAAAAGGAAAAAAATTACAAGAAGAAGGCAAGAGAGAATGTTGTATGTGACCAACGCCTTCTTCCAATCGTGACACACCCAAAAGCCGAAAGCAATAAAAGCACTTAAATTTAAAAGCCATAGAAAAACATGAGTAAATGACCCAATTTAGCTTTTGAAACCAAAAAACTAGCCTATACCGCCATTCCAAACATACCTTTAGTTGGTCGGGACACAAAGTTGACAAATCCAAATCGACCTTTGTCTCTAGTCCCAATGTTCCATATTCTTAGTAAATCCAGTTGTCAGAACTCTTAGGCTTTGTTTGGTTGAGGGGAGGGGAATGAGAGGGATTTTGCTCCCCTCCTCTTGATTGACAAGACTAGAAATTTAGGAGGAGAGGTGAAATTTTTTGAAATTTCCCCCCCCAAAACCGTTCCCTCCCCAAATCGGGGGGGGGGGGATTTGGAGGGGAGGCTGGAAAAATTTATTTGATTGGACTAAAAGGCCCATTAAATTTTCTACTAATCCAAAAGTGCCCTTGGCCATATTCATTTAGAAATAAGAAACCTTATTTGGCTGCTTAGCTGTGTCTTCGGAGAGAGTGATCCAAGAAGGAGGACGAACGATAAATTGAGAAGAACTAGTATCCCCGTTTTTACTTTTTGTTCTTCTCTTTTCATCCTCATCTTCATTTTTTTCACCATTTCTTCCATGGATCCTAGTAAAATTGAGGATGATTTCTTTCTCAATAATCATCCCCATGATCTGGACCCTTCTTCTTTGATTATTTCTCACCAAAATCACATTCACCCTTCCATTTCCAACCCTTCTTTTTCTCTTTCCGAAATTGTTCTCTTTTGCTCATCTTGCTTTGAGTCTTCGAGTCATTCCTCCATTGACTAAGCACGTACAAAAAAAATAACTATAATTATAAAATATAATTGTATTAGGTGTTATTTATAATCTAAGGGATAAAAATGTTATTTATAATTAAACTTTATTATACATTTAATAGAGTTTGGAAAAAAATCACTTATAACATAGGTAAAATTGTCCATGTAAAAATAATTTCCTCTCCCTCTCATTCTAAATCAAACAAGGTAATATTAAAATCCCTCCCCTCCCATTCCTTTTGATAAATCCAAACAAAGTAATATTAAAATCCCTTCTATCTCCTCCCTTCCATTAAAATTCCTCCCATTCCCTCCCCTTCGTCGAACCAAATAGACCCTTAGGTATCATCTTCTCTTCTAGGCTTGGCAAATATATTTGGGCACCTGGATTGACTCGAGTAAGAATATCATCTATAACTAGTTGTTGGAATCCATTGAAAGAAGATTTTGTTTTTATAAAGCTAAACTTTTGGCCCAAGTTGTTAAATTTGTACTTTTTGCAATCAATCTTTATGTCATGTCATATATTAAATTACCTTAGACAGTCTTTGGTCAAATTGATAGTCGATGTATCAATTTCTTCTAGGGCAACACATGGGATAAAAAGAAGGCTCATTTGCTTAGAAAGGATTTTATTCCTTCGTCTAAAAGTAAATGGTGGCTTAGGCATTTGACCCACGTCTACATTTAATTAGGCACTTATTGCAAAGCAAGTTTAGAGAATTATTGATTCAGAGGCTTCTTTTATCAATGCTAGCATTTTGAAATAAAATATATTGATACTTTCCAACCTTCTGTCATGAAGCATTGTTACAATTCTTTTTGGATTTGGAAAGGATGTTGGAATAACTCATGCTATACAATAAATTATAATCTCAATTAAGGACAAATTATTCTACAATGATAGTGGAAAACTTCAAGAAATTCCTCTCGTCATTGCTAATCTTTGACCTTTAGAAAGAATTCACGAACTCTGAAAAGTGAGTACTACACAATAGTATAAGTCAAAAGATAATTTGTCAAGCCACTCTTCTGACTGATTGCAAGGCACAACGATGGCAATTGGATTAACAGCCGTTGCCAGTCAGGGAATCTCAAGGAGCAGATTAGGTGTTCTAACGCTCGTATTTAGTTGGCTGTGAAACTTAATTGTATTATTTCACCATCAGAAATATCACATAAATAGCCAGTAAGTAGGTTACCCTAATTATAAAGTTGGGCCTTGATCTGACTTATGGGCCATACTTAGGATATTTTAATTATTCACTAACTATTAATAACTAATAAATATATGATAATAAATTAAAATTCTTACATTCTCCTACTTGGCCCTATATCTATATGTCAGTTGCCATGTCTAAATTAAGTTAAGTTTATGCTGCAAGAATCATAGCGATAAATCCTCTCAAGTCAATTATTACCTTCCATGTATTACATGCAACACCTTACTTAATGGGTATAAATTTACGAATAAATGCTTATGTTTATTTGGTTCCAAACTCAATGTTTATCAATCTCATCAACAGAATGTATACAAATAATGACACAGATAATAAACCACATAATTAATTTCATTACATACCTATTCTATGTGAATGAAGGTCAACCCCCATCTGAGGGATATGTAATACAAACTCATTCAATTTCAATCCCTTAGTCAAAGGATCAGCTAGCATGTCGTTTATATTGATATGGTCAACTGAAATTTGACCATCTGAGACTCCCTCTTTTAGACTTAGGAATTTTAGTGCAACCCATATGCTTCGACTTCCACTCCTTTTATTGTTTACAATGGCCATTGCGGCTGTGTTATCACAGTACATCCTGATTGGCTTAAAGATTGTATCAACTATCTTAAGCCTAGCAATGAAATTCTTTATCCAGAATGTTTGTGAACTTGCCTTAAAACATGCTATTTACTTAGAAACACAAGTGGAGGGAGCTGTAAGTATTTATTTTGTACTTTTTCCATGATATAGCTCCATCTGATAGTGGGGAAAATGTAACTTGTAGTAGAATTGTTTATGTCTAAACACTCTCCTAAATTCGAGTCAGAGTAACCAACTATTTCCAAGTTTTCTATTCTTCTGTATATGAGCATGTAGTGCTTAGTGCCTTGAAGGTATCTAAAAACTTTCTTTATAGCTGTCCAATATGCTTCCCCTAGGTCACTTTGGTATCTTCCCAACATGCCAATAGAGAAAGCTATGTCAGGTTTTATGTAGACATATGCATACATCAAGCTTCCCTTTACGAATGCATATGGGACTCCCTCCATTTAATTTCTTTTAACCTAATTTTTGGGATATTAATCTAAACTAAACTTGTCTCCTTTTTCAAGAGGAGCTACATTAGATGAGTAGTTCTGCATCTTGAATTGTTCAAGAGCCTTGTTGATATAGGTTTGTTGAGACAAGCCTAAAATGCCTTAAGCTCTATCCTTATGGATCTTGATGCCAATGACATAGGATGCCTCACCCATATCCTTCATATCAAAGTTCTTTCACAAGAACTATTTTACCTCACATAATAGTCCTAGATCATTGGTTACAAATAATATGTCATCAACATACAAAACTAGAAATATGATCTTACTCATACTAACCTTATGGTATATGCATTCATCCATGATGTTCTCATCGAAATCAAATGACGTGATTACCTCATGAAATATTAAGTACCACTGTCATGAGGCTTACTTCAAGCCATAAATTGATTTCTTTAACTTGCATACCAGACGTTCCTTATCCTTTATAATAAATCCCTCAGCCCGCTTCATGCAGACCACTTCCTCAAGAACCCCGTTGAGGAATGCAGTCTTAACATCCATTTGATGCAACTCTAGATCTAAATGTGCAACCAATGCCATGGTTATGTGGAAAGAATCTTTTATTGATACAGGAGAAAATGTTTTTCTATAGTCAAACCCTTCGACTTGTGTGAAGCCTTTAGCAACTAACCTAACTTTGTATCAATCAATGTTACCTTGTGAGTCTCATTTGATTTTGTAAACCCATTTACAGCCAATGGCTTTGACCCACTTGGTAACTCCATAAGATCCCATACACCATTGTTTGCCATGAAATTCATTTCATCGATCATAGCATCATGGCACAATTTAGAGTTATCACTCTTCATAGCTTGACTAAACATTAATGGATCATTCTTAATGGTAATGTCTCAGCCAGTCTTAGCAGATTACACAACGTAGCCACTAAATAATGCTGGTCTCCTTTCTGTAGTTGATCTTCTTAACTCAACTTCTTGAGTTTGTTTAGGTTGTTCATTTGGGACATCCTCCACCGCAACTTGTCTCTATTCTATATGTGTGGGAGATTGATAAATCTGAACAAATCATTCATTGCGTAGATCAAGAGTTACTTCCATATGATCATCTTTTGTTTAATCACTCCCATAGATCACGCCATTCTCAAGAAACACAACATTTATAGATTCTACAAAACGTGCAGTAGGTGTAGGGCAATAGAACCTATAACCTTTTGTCATATTCGGATAGCCTATAAAGTAAGCTATAATGGTTTAGGATATAATTTCTTTTCTTATGGATTATATACTCTTACTTTCGCAGGACAACCCCATACCCTAAGGTGTTTTAAACTATATTTCCATCCTTTTCAGATTTCAAAGGGTGTTTTTGGCACTATTTTCTTTAGAGCCCTGTTTAGTATATATATAACTATCTTGAGTGCCTCCTTCCACAAGGATGTTGGAAGTTTGGAGCTACTCATCATGCTCCAAACCATGTTTAGCAAGGTCCTATGTCTTCTTTTTGCAACATCATTAATGTCACGTGAGCTAGGTATGGTATATTGTGCAACTATACCATGCTCTTGCAGAAAATCTACAAAAGGACTTGGCGCTTGTCCTTCACTATTGTACTTGCGGTAATACTCACATCCTCTATCGGATCTCATGATTTTAATTGGTTTTTCAACCTTATTTTCTACTTCAGCTTTATAATCCTTAAAGGCACCTAATGCCTTGCTTTTATTATCAAGTAGATGTATATGTATTGCTAGTAATCATCAATAAAGGTAATAAAATATTTATGACTTCGCGGATAAATCATGACAACAAATATTGGTATGAATAATTTTAAGTTGTTCATAACCTCTTTTAGCTCCTTTTTATAACTTATTGGTTTGCTTTCCCCTTATGCAGTCGACACAAGTATCAAATTCCGAATGGTCTAAAGATGGAAGGATTCTATCTTTAATTAACCTTCTGATCTTATTTGTGGAGATATGTCCCAATCTCCTACGCCACAAGCTAATAGAATTCTCATCAATGATACTTTTCCAATACCATGTTTAACAGAAAATACTTGGGGTGATTTAGGGATTATTTTAAATAAATAATCAATCATAATAACCCTTGCAATTGGAACATAGTCTTTACTTAAATATATCAAATCCTTTTGCAAATAATACTATAGTTCAAAGGAATAAGTTTCGACATAGAAATTAAATTTCTCCTATAAATAGGAATGAAAAAATAATTGAAGAGATCTAGTACTGTTTTATTTAGGAAAACAATTCTAAAGGTTCTAATTGCTTTGACCGGATCTCCTTTCACACTTCCTGAAAGGACTCGTGCTTCATTGGGAAGTGGAGGCTTGGTGTTTAGAAACCCCTGTATAGTAGTAGAGATGTGGATTTTTACACCCATAGCAATCCACCAAGTATCATTACTAATACTAATATGATGAGATTCTAAAACTAAACTTGAAAAATACATACCTTTATGCTCCATCTATGCCTTCCTCTTGAAGCACTCATTCTTCATATGCCCCTTCTTCTTGCAAAAGAAACAAAAAGCTTCAACCTTCTTGACGGATGACATGGTAGAGATGCTTCTCTTCTTTTTCTGCTTGTCTTTTTAGCCTCTGGCACCAGTCCTATTGGAACTTTAAGCTAAATGAACTGCCCTAGGTGCATCCTTACCACTCATTTGAAGAGTGGTTTCCTCCTGCATACACATGGACAACAGTTCATCAATTGTCCATGTTTCCTTATATGTGTTATATGAGACTTTAAAAGCATCATACTGAGAGGGAAGGGAGTTCAGTACCAAATACACTAGGAATTTCTCTGTTGGTTCCATGTTAAAGGCTTTTAGTTGAGAGAACAAGTCCCTCATTTTCATTATATGTTGCCTGACTCCATTTGTACCTGTTAGCTTCATTGCACACAGTTCTGACATGATGAAACCATCTATATGCTTGTTAGTTGGCTTAAACTGCCTATCAATAGCTTTTAGGAACTCCTTAGTAGTTTCATATTTGGGAATTGCTCCCTAAATGCTCCTTTGGATCCTTGTTTTGATAAGGGACATGCAAATGCAATAATACTGCTCCTACGGCTCTTGATATTCAATTTTAGCTGCAACTTAGAGAGTTAAGTTAGCTCATGAGATAAAATTTGAGACAATCACGAATTTTGTGCCTTGAATGCATGTTATGCGCTAATGAAAACATGCAATATATGTAATTGCGTATCACAAAATTCTACCTGTGGGCAAAGAACCTAGCATTGAACGCATTTATCTCAAATTGGTGGGCCTAGAATGTATTATTTACATTTCCTAATACCTGTGGGCAACTTAGAAAATATAAGACCAAACTATCCTACTCAAACTAAATATATAATTATAACTGTTTACCTGTGGGAAAATATCAATTATAATTCTATATTTAATTACAATATGATATTTTATAAGTTCCATATGTGACTAATATTACATGCAAAATAAAAGGATGTGGTGGCTGCTCCTTTGGAAAAGTAGCATGCTAATCACAAATGTCATATAAGTGCATTTAATCCAAAATATGCACGTCCTGATGAAGAGATTAATTAATTTAATAGAGTATGTAAACAATTAATTAAAAATATCCCACTTTTTTATGCATTAAAAATTGTTTAAAGAATTATTTTTGACACTTTTCAACTTAAATTAGGTTTTATAAAAATTTAAACAGTTAAATAATTGTCTAAAGTTAATTTTCCAAATATTTAGAAAATTATACAACTCATGAAAATAATTTCACAAGTTTTCAGTATGTGAAAATTTTCAAAAATTAATCCTTTTCATTAATTTAAACAATTTAAAGTAATATAATCAAAGGATACATAAAACAGAAGTTAATTTAATAAAACAGTGAAGAAAAAAGCGTTTAATTGGCCCAATTGTTGTTCCTGGAAATTAAAAGTTAGAGCCCAGAAAAACAAAAACGTATCTGGGCCCTTAAAATGACAAAAAAAAAAATCACTGTTGAAATTAAATTAATAGGTAAAGCCCAGTTTGCAAAATGGTGTTGATCAACAAGAATTAATAATTAAAAGGCAGAAATGATTAAAATGCAAGCCCATAAGCTCTCAGCCCAGATAGGGGGGATTTCTCGGCACAGTGGCTTCAACGGCCTAAAACGCTTTTCTGGCCCTAGTGAAACGCGGTGAAAACGCCGTCGTTTCAATCGTCTCCCCATTTCAGGAACCCTACCCAAAGCGCCAACCCGATAACGACCCGGTTAGAACCGCTGTGGCTCGTGATTTCAGGTGATTCTTCAGGTGTTTGGAGAGCTTGAAACGACGATTCCTGCCGTGATTGTGACGGAAAACAATCGAGAATGTGATCTGAATATTAAACTCTCATATTCAAAACAAAATCAAGATGAAAACAAGATTAATCAAAACAGTTTTAAAACCGAAACAAGAACAAAACTCAGCGGTTCCGACGACGATAGACGGTTTGAAAACTGGTGACAATCATAGCACAGCAAAACGAAACAAGAGTCCATGCATGATTCATCAATTACTTACAATATCATAACAAGGAACACAAGAATGAAATCGATAGATGATGAACTGATTACGGAATCCAAGTTTGGTGACAGTATTCAACGACGGACTAAATCGTCCTTCTCTTACCCGAGAAACAAGCATGCATATATTCAATCGAAATCTTTCAATAATTAATTACAAAATCGAAGAGAAAACGTAAATTCTGAATCAAAAACCCATACATGTTAATTTGCACACCATACGTTATTTAAACACAAATCAGATATTCCCAAAGCCCTAGACGAATAAAATTAACAGATTAACATCGATCAGAATTACTTAAAATCTAAAAAAGACATGGATCATGCATTTGATGATTTAGGTTTGTTCAAGATTCTCAGAAACAGTGGATGAGCAAAATAAAAAAATCCATATATATTGAAAGACTAAAATGGGATCCTTCAAGTCTGTACGTATGAAGGCGGGGATGATTCTTTGGATAAAATTAATCATCTTATCATCCCATAATCCAAAAGCAATATGATATAATAATCAATTTATAAATTACAAACAATAAATAAATTCGATCTCTGATCTAAGAGATGGAACCTGTATAAAATTATTACGGTAAACTTTATTAAATTCCATATTTAAATCATCCCCGATCAAAGAGTAGAAGGCAAAGGATTAGAGAGTGTGGCTCTGATATCCCATATTGGAATAATTCATACTATACAATAAATTACAATCTCAATTAAACACAAATTATTCTACAATGATAGTAGAATATTTTAAGAAATACTCTTTGCTATTGCTAATCTTTGATGTTTGGAAAGAATTCACAAACTCCGAAAAATGAGCATTGCAAAATAGTGAGTTAGAAGATAATTTGTTAGGTCACTCTTCTGAGTGACTATGAGACATAAAGATGGCAACTGGGTTAACAGTCATCGCCAGTCAGAGAACTTCAAGAAGCAGATTAGGTTTTCTAACACATGTATTTAGTCGGTCGTAAATCTTAATTGTGTTATTTAACCATCAGAAATATCATATAAATAGCTAATAAGCAGGTTACCCTAATCCTGAAGTTGGGCCTGGATCTGACGCTCAGGATATTTTAATTATTCACCTAATTATTAATATTTAGTAAATAATTATAATAAATTAAAATAACACACAAAGGGATTTCTAAATGTACAAACCTAGTCATTAGCAATATGAGATGGAAGATAGGCACTGGTTCTTCTATTCCTCTCTACCACCATCTTTGGTGGCCGTTGCAAAGAGACTCCACTCTGTTTAACCAATTACAAACAATCGTAGACCTCATATTGCATTCCTATTTCATGGAACTCCGGTTCGTTGGAACTCTAGCCAATTCATTCGCCAAATCTACCCTACTCCTATTGCTGATCAAATTAATAACAATCTACTTCCCATCTTCCAAGGCCAAGATCATCTAGTTTGGAATGGCAATTCTCTTGGTGTTTACAGAGTAAAAGAAGGTTTTAGTCTATGCTTCTCTCTTAATTCATCTAATTCTCCTAGGTCTGATCCTTTCTAGAAGTTTTTGTGGACCATTTCTCTGCCTTACAAATATATGCTATTTGTTTGGAAGGTGCTTCATTCATCACTGCCTTCTGTTGATATTCTGAAAGCCCATCATCTTAATGTGAATGGTCTTTGTATTTTCAATTGTAATACTGAAGAATCCTAGGATCACTTATTAATCTCTTGTCCAAATGCTAAATCCATTTGGTTTGGGTGAATTTCAATTCGACTAATCACATTATATTTTTCTTCCTGCAAATCTTGGCTCAAAACTACCCTTCTAAATCTACATAATGATGGACAAGAGCCTCTTTTGCATGGTGTAATTATCCTCTTGAGCACACTTTGACATATAAGTGAAACGCAGCATTGCATCAAGGGGTGATATGGTAGCTAGGAAGAGTAATTAAGGAAATCACAGGCCTGATCAGTTTCTTTTCCTTTGCTTTTTCCTCATCTACCACTTGTTAAACAAAGTCTCTGTCTCATATATGTCTTGCAACAATAAAGTTCACATTTCCAAGCAGGGATGAACAATGATTTTGCACAAGTTTTGTCGAAATAGAATTACCTTCTGTTATATTCTGCATTGTCAAAATGGTATTCTATTTAGGCATTTCTGCTGAACCAAGCGCACTTGGAGCTTAACCCCCCCCTTTCTTCTCTGCTTTTGGGAAACTCTCTATTGCATGTTCATCATAAAAGATTTACTGATATCTGGGAATGACTCACTGGAAATTCTTTGAATCAACAAAATAAAGAAGAATCAACCTCCCTCTTCCTACTATAAAAGATGTAGTTTAATTTGGAGTGACATGAATTCCCTTCTTAATATTTTCTTTGGGGAATCCGTATTCACGACCCCGTCAAACTGTTTTATAATGTAGTTAATTTTTCTTTTTGTCTTGTTACAAGTGGTACTTGGTAATGTTCTTACTTTATTAATATCATTTTGCCTTTATTAAAAAAAAAAAAACCCTTAGTTTGAAGAGGCATTGCATTGATGAGCGTTGGTCCCGAACAATACCAGAAAACAATTGTCCAATAGAGAGACATAAATTCATGTTTCTCACACACACACACAGTCATAAAAATAATCAATCACACAAATATTATTAACACCTGCTGTGCAAATGAAGCACATACTTATCTATAAACAAACAAATCAATAATCCAAAAGTACAAACTATAACTTTTATCCAAACATGAATCATCAGCTCCTTTCCTAATACTGCAAGGTATTATGAATACTTTGTGTAGGAACTAGGAACACAGAGTACTGTAATATGCCTTGTGCGAATCGAAAGAGCATATATAGTACAGAACAGAATAAATAAAGCAAAATCCATATATGTGTGTCTGTGAGTATATATATATTCTACATAAGTTAAAATCAATGAAAGAGGTGGTGATGCTTCTTTCCATGAGCCTCTTGATATTTCTTCTTGGCTTCCTTCTTCTTGTGATGTTCGTGAAAAGCATACCCTCCAGCTCCAACAGCAACAGTTGCTGCTATCTCCTCTTTTATCTTGTGACTGTGTGCATGTTCTGGGTCCTTCTTCGCCTTGTGCTTCTCATGCTGCACAAACATTTTCATTATATTGATAACTTTGTCATCAAATTAATCATATATCTATATATATATATATATATATTAATTACCAATGCGAAGGCGCCAGCAGCAGCAGCTCCTAATTTTCCGAGATGTTCCCTATGCTTGTGGTGCTTCTCTTCCTTTTTGTAATCAATCTCGCTGGCCGCACTTTCTTTGTGGTGGTGGTGGTGGTGATGGCCTTCGGACATGGTGGTTTGTTAATATAAAGATAACGGGCTGTATAAAAGAGGGAAGGTATTTCAAATGATGAGGATCGATGTATGTTTACTGTTTTGGGTGATGAGGGTTTACGTTGGAAGCCAGGCTATTTATAATTCCATTTTTGTTGATAATTTCTTATTGATTAAGTCAACATTATATCATTAATATTTGTTTGTAGGGCCATATGTGAAACATAAAATAGTCAAAATATTCCTGCAAAAAACTTAAGAAACATGCTGCGTTTTAGCTAAATTAACCAGAACAAGCATGCCGTGTGTTTTAAATTTGAAAATGAATTTTCAAATTTTGTTTTACAATAATACATATTTTACTTTATGTATCTTTCTATTTTTTGTGGCCTTATATATGTAACTTCAAAATATGATGAGAACATGACTTTCTCATAAATCTTCAATATACTCCGTCTATAGTAATAATACACCAACATAATTAATATTATAAATATAGAATATATATAAGATATATTTTGAGGAAATTTCTAGAAAAATACCAGGAAAATATAAAAATCTCATAAATCTTCAATTGACAAGACATTTTAGTAAGAATAGTTGATTTGGGGTTTTCAAATTTTGAAGATATTTAATTGGAATTTGCCATATATTTGGATGCGTGTACTTGCGTATAAAACCACGAACCATTTTAATGTTTGGAAGAGTAAACTTGAGAGAGGAGAGGGACGCGCAAAATAGTGATTGGAGGAGGCTTGCTGGGAAGCAAGCATGGTGATAAGCAAACATGCAAAGGAAAACACGTCACACGCTAATTAAATAAAGGCGTGTACATGTATACCCTTCAACATCTAGAAAGTTAGGATTAGGGGTGTCAGCTGCCCCCTCTCAATTATGCCACCAGCTATGCCTCAATTTTGGGGCACTTTTCAAATATATTTTTTCATGTTTCCTTCTGTCATTAGATTATATATAAAATGAGTGATATTTCGATATCTTACAGGGAACAATGGGATTGTTTTCAATTTTTTTTATAATTTCTCAAAGATTTTCCAGAAAAATGGTGTAATTTTCTTTTTAACTAAGGGTACTAAATTTTTAAAAAATCATAAAAAATTGAAAATAATACCATTTTTTTTTGCTAATATATAACATATCATAATGTCACTCATTTTATATATACTTTAGTGATAAAAAAAAAACACGTAAAAACATTTGGGAAGTGACCCAAAATGGAAACGTAGTTGAGTGGGGGTTGTTGACACCCTGAGCCCGTTATTTTAGGCTGTGGGTGGGGCAACACATACATATATTTGGGCATTCCTTTTAGGCCAAAATATCAGGGTAATCACGCTTGTCGCTTGTCGGTCCGCATGATTCAGTTTGCACATTACTTTCCAAAAATTTCTTCCAGCTACTGGTCAAAAGAGAAAAACAAAAAAATTCTTTCAGATGGATTGGTCGCACCTTACAGCTTCTTGTAGGCACTAGCCGTTGTGAACTCTCCATGGCTTGTTAGACTCTGATGAGTCAATGACTATTATGATCCACCAGTTCATTAACTTGTAGTTCCTCTTCAATAATCATGCGTTAGTGACATAATTCCTGAGAAGTTCTTAACTTCTTATTGATATTTGATATACTTTATATATCTTAGAAGTATAAATTTTGATAGATAAAATACATCAAATATCAATATAACATATAATATCTCAACAGCCATATTTTGGTGCGGCAACTGTTTGACCAAAATGTGGTTGGTTAGGATCTTATGTACAAGGTCTCTGACAATGTAGAGATTTAATAGATAAAACTATGAAAAATAGGCAATTAGAAGTAAAGAGTAGCTTTATTGAGAATATTATACAAAGTAGTGAGTAAGGACATAAATAATGGAGAATAGATCATAAGCTGATTAAATAATAAAGTACAGAGCAATAAGACCGAAGGAGTATTTTGTACGAGTGTGATTCTATCCTCCTTTTTATAACACATGCCTTACCCCACGTTCAGATGGGTTTGTTCCATTTCTCATTGATCTCAACTGGTTAGAGGGGGTGGCCCCTACTATTTAGGATCATGACATTATATTAGCTTGCGGGTTTGACTGGGTGATTGAGGGAGATGGTAAACTTGGTCTTAGACCGCAAATGTGTGGGCCTATCCTATGCATAGGTCTAAAGAGCTGATTTTGGGCTCTATAATGATCCCCCCACTCTCCAAGCTCGACAAACAATTGGCTTGGAGAGTAGTTCATGATCCTGGCAATTGAGTGCCTTTGTCGATCTACGGTCTTCATTTAGGTCCATTTTCTTTGCTTTCTTGTCTTCAACTAATTTCTCAGAAAGCTGTAGTTAGGGTTTGTTTTTGCCTTGATCTTGCTACCTATATAACTGCGACGGTGCAAGGTAGAGTGTGCCAAGGCGGGTGGTCAGTCAAGCATTTCATCCGACCATGTGATCTCAGTCTTGGTAGCCACCATAGAGCATAATAAGGGAGCGAAAGGGTGATAGTAATCTGTTCAAACATGAGGGCATAGTCTCTACTTCCCTAGTACAACTCCATTGGTTACTGACGCACCACAAATTCATCCTATGTCGTCTCTTTTTTGGAATAACGCAGCAATATTGAAGGCTTAAGGACCTACTGACTCATTGACGTTCTGCTTTGCCCAAACGTTCTAGGTGTCATGTTATGCGCAATTAATACGTTTTGTTTGGTGTAAACATGCCAATATAGAACTTTGTTTGTTAGCACCTACTTAGGTGTTATCATAATATTTGACCAAGCACAAGAATTTTGTTTAGTTGGTACGTCGATTATGTGTGGACAACAAATCTTCTGTATCTAAGGTGTTTCGCATTTTGCACATGCAATACTTCATGGCTTGTATGGTCGATGTCTTTGATGCATTGATCCACATATGTAGTAAATTGATCGTAATTAAAAGTGTCTTTGTATTGGACAGGTTGCTATTGTATTACCTTGTTGGTTAGTTAGTCCGTGTATGCTAGTACGCACTGTTGTAGTATCCGACCAAGCATGAGAATTTTGGTTGGTCTAAGCGTGTGTTGTACCTTCATTGACTGGTTTATGGTTTGCCACGGGACACCCCTAAAGTTGGGTTCTCAATATTTAGAAGTGTCGGTAAAGAGCTTTATTTGCTAGAATGTTTATGTATGCTATGTTAGAATGTTTAGAAGTGTCGGTAAAGAGCTTTATTTGCTAGAATGTTTATGTATGCTATGTTAGAATGTTTGTGTATGCTAGTATGTACTGGAATGTCGAGATAATGCTTGACCAAGTGCATGGATTTTAGTCAATAGGTACGTACATCACATCTTCATGGTCAGTTTGTGTTCTACCACAGGATACCCCTAAGGCTCTGTTTGGTTTGAGGGGAGGGGAATGGGAGGGCTGGGAGGGATTTTGCTCTCCTCCCATTGTTTGGGGGGATTTGGAGGGGAGGCTGAACATATTAGGGTGTTTGGACTAAAATGCCCATACAATTGTTGTGATAACCCAAATTTGCCCTTATTTCTTATAATTTTTCGTCTCTTCTCAACTGTACTTGTCTCTCTGTGTTCATCTTGCGTGCATAGCAGTCAGGCAAAGCGAGAAAGGCAACAAGAGAATCATAGTGCACAGCGAGGTAGAGATACAGTAGGAAGAAAAAGCCCCCTTTTGATAATTGCGCCTTCATTCCACACACGTAGCCAACTCCTTAATTCCAAAGAGAAACCTTTTTTACCTTTGTTCGCATGTGTGTTCACGATCTTCATCGCTTTGCTTTTAACTCATTGCCCACATCGTCTTCTGTTTCGGAATTTGATTCCAATAACACCTGTGGGATAACTGTTGTTGTGTTTATTTAATAAAAGGGAGGGACTCGGATTTTCTAGAAAGGGGAAGCGTATTGTTATATTTGGGTTTGGGTTTTTTTTTGATGAGATTGTGTTGAGGGAAATTGTTGCATTAATCAACGAGTCTTTATTTATTTACTCCAGTAGAGCTGCAAAAAAAAAAAAAGATTATGAGATAATAAAAATTTTATTTACATTTAAACTTTATTATACATTTAATAGAGTTGTGGAAAAATCACTTATAACATAAGGGTAAAGTTGTCCATATGAAAATAATTTCCCTCCCTTCTCCTCTTAAACCAAACAAAGTAACATTAAAATCCTTCCCCTCCCCTTTCTTCTAATCAACTCAAACAAGATAATATTAAAGCCCCTCCCCTCCCCTCCCCTGCGTTAAAATCCATCACATCCCCTCCCTTCCGTCGAACCAACCCCTTCATCAAACCAAATAGACCCTAAAGTTGGGGTCTCAATGTTTAGAAGTGCTAATAAAGAGATTTATTTGCTAGAATGTTTATGTATGCTATGTTAGAATGTTTGTGTATGCTAGTATATAGTTGACATAATGCCTGACTAGGCACTGGACTTTAGTTAGTATGTATGTATGTCGTATCTTCATGGCCCGGTTTGTATTCTGCCACGGGACACCCGTAAAGTTGGGTCATCAACATTTAGAAGCGTCATTGTAGAGTGCTCATAGAACATAATCTTTAATGTTTCATTCTACTTAGTAGGTCATTTTGACATACCAAGCATAGGTTCATAAGTAGGCAGTCATAAGTTAAAAAAGACAATAATTGTAACAGTAAGTCAAGTGTTAAACAAAGAATGACTTTTAAAAATAGGATATCCCTCAATATAGAAACTAACATGCAACATAGTATTTTTAGGAGATTACAATGTCGTAGTAGGTATGTTGCAAGAAAATGTCGACTAACCAACAGCATTTGGATGGTACATCATTGAAAAGTGAAGTTTTCAATATAAGGGAATCTTATAATAAAACAATGTAAACAGATGGTGGGACTTTCATTATCAGAGTACTAAACATAACTAGACCATATAGCTTAGAGCATTAGTCATAAGTTGTGGTCATATTTATGGTATGAATCGTCATGTTCTTATTCATGAGGTTAGTGAGTGAGTAAAATCCGAAAATAAACTTTAAAGGTAAGGGTTTATAAATTGTACATCATTGAATGTATCATGTTCCAACTTCATTTAATGGGTCTCCTATTTCTGTCGGTTAGTTGGTATGCCCTTTGACCGACTACCCCAGTCTCTTGGTAAGGGCCTTCATACGTCGAACCTAGCTATCGAAGTATTGAATACAACTAAACTACATAGCTTAAAGCATTGGTCGTATGTTATGGTTATATTTACAATATAGATTGTCATGTTTTCCTGCCTTGCCTATGAGTTTAGTAAGCATGATAATGTAGTAGGTAAGTTGGTAGAATGGAAGCTCAAAGATTGTACCTTTTGAGGTGTATGGCATTCCAGCTTTATTGGATAGGTTTCTATTTATTCTTGTTGCTTAAATGGTAAGCATCTTGTCCCATTATCTTAGTTACTTGGTAGGGACCTTCATATTTTGGACCTAACTTACCATCATATGTCTCTTTAGTGTTTTGGAAGACTCTCTATAGAATCCAGTCCCCCACTTTGAAATGTCTGGTGCGTATGTTCCTATCATAGTATCGGGCTATCTTTTATTGGTATGTTGTGAGTTTGATTAAGGCTTGTTCTCGACGCTCGTCAAGTAAGTCTAGCTGATAAGTTATGGCTTGTCTGTTAGACTCTTCATCTGTCTAATTATATAGTAAAGAGGTCATTCCAAACTCGATTGGAATCATTGCTTTGGATAGGCATTTCCCCTATTGATGTGTGAGGGGGTTCGATATGCCCATAAGACCAATGAGAGCTGTTCGACCTATCTGCCCTTTGCCTTGTTGAGCCCTTATTTAGTGAGTTGATGATGATCTTGTTGCTTGACTTTGCTTTTCTATTGGACTTACGATCACATGGGGTAGAAAAGTGAAGCTTTATTCCCCATTTTCGGTAGAAGTTTCTGAACTTGCGCCCTATGAACTGGGATTCATTGTCACAGACTATCTCTTTAAGTAGTCCAAACCTACAAATAATGTTCTTCCAGATAAAGTTAATAACGTCATGTTCCTGTACCTGTGCATATGGCTCAGCCTTGACCCCCTTGGTGAAATGATCTGTCAGTACCAACATGTATATGACCTTCCTTGGAGCCATGGGTAGTTTCCTAACTATATCCATTTTCTACTTCATGAATGGCCAGGTTGGTGTGATGGTATGTAATGTTTTATGAGGTTGGTGCGTCAAGTTGGCAAATCTTTGACATCTATCACACTCTTGATTAAGGTGACAACATCTTTTTGCAAGGTGGGCCAATAATACCCAGATTTGACCATCTTACGTACCAAGCTCCTACTCCCTTTATGGTCTCTACACACCCCTTTGTAAATCTCTCTTAGTATGTAATTGGCCTCTTGTGGTCTAACACACCTCATGAGTGGTCCTACATACGATATTTTGTATATTTTGTCATCTGGAATATAAAATTAGGCAGCTTGTACCTTTACCGTATGAGCCTCGTTCTTATCATTTGGAGGGCATCGTCTTGCAAGTATCGTAGAATAGGGGACCTCTAATCCTATGTTAGATTATTTAACTGTACCATACTTGAGCTTAGGTTGATTGCCAGGAATAGGAGGTGAACCACTGGTACTGACATTGTTTGGTTGGTTTGAATGGAAGATCCCAAATATGCAAGTGTGTTGGCTTCTTGGTTGTCATCCCTACTGACTTGTGTTATTTGGAACTCTTAGAAACTTTTAGCCAGAGAGGTTGCCAGCTTGTGGTAGGTCTACAAGTGCAGGCTTTTCGTCTGGTACGTACCATCTAGCTGCTTTGAGACCAGTTGCGAGTCGCACCTGAATTCTAGTCTTTTGACCCTAACTTTGTTCTCAAGCTACAAACCTGTAATCAAAGCTTCATATTCTACCTTATTATTGGTAACTCTGAATCCATGACATACAAACTGTTGTACGATGTCACCACTCAGAGATTTTAACATTATGCCTAACCTCGTACCCTTTACATTTGAGGAACCATCCACATACAATGTTCATGTTAAGTCTTGGTTTTCACCACTTACACATAGTAATTCTTTATCAGTGTCTAACTGTATGTCTGGACTAAAATCAGCTACAAAGTTTGCTAGGATTAGGGGTTTTATTGCAGTGCATGGTAAGTAGATTATATCAAATTCACTAAGTCCTACGACCCACTTAACTAACCTATCTGGTAGGCCTGGTTTATGCAACACATTCTTTAAAGGGTAAGTAGTTACGACCGTAATGGGGTGGCATTAAAAGTAAGGGCAAAGTTTTTTTGATGTGGAAACAAGTGATAAAGTTAGTTTTTCAAGTAGAGAGTACCTAGTTTCGGTGTCTTGGGGGCCTTGTACAATAGACGGGGTGTTGCTTACCTTCCTCGTCTCTGACCAGAACAACACTAATAGATCTGGGCATACAGTGTCTCACCTTTTTTTTGGTTTTGACAGTAATGGTACATTGGTCAGATACTGTTCCAATTGTTGGAGGGCATTTTCACATTCTTCGCTCCACTCAAAACTCTTTTCTTTCTTAGGTTGTCGAAGAACAAATGGCACTGCTTGGACGACCTAGAAATGAATCTAATCAAAGATGCTACCTAACCTATTATCTTCTGGACGTCTTTGACGCACTTTGGGGATGGTATGTGAAGTATGACTTCAATCTGGCTTAGAGTTGTTTCGATTCCTCTGTGCCATACTAGGTATCCCAGGAACATCCTTAAGGTAATGCCGAATGAACATTTCTTTGGGTTTAGCTTCATGTTGTACTTATGAAGTATATTGAAAGCTTGTTCAAGGTGTGCTACGTACTGGTATGCATGGAGGGACTTCACAAGCATATTGTCAATGTATACTTCTAAGGTCTTACCTATCTGACCTGCAAATATCTTATTGACTAACCTTTGATAGGTCATCCCTGCATTCTTTAGTTTGAAAGGCATAACTTTATAGCAATAAATACCTCGTTCAGTTATAAAAACTGTTTTCTCTTGATCGTTAGGGTGCATTAGAGTTTGGTCATAACTAGGAAAGGTGTCCATGAAACTTAATAATGCATGTCCAGATGTGGCATCAACCAAAGAGCCTAGGTGTGGCAATAAGAAAGAATCTTTTAGGTATGCTTTGTTCAAGTTGGTAAAGTCTATACACACCCCGTGCTTACCATTCTTTTTTGGTACAACCGTGAAGTTAGCAAGCCAGTCAGGGTACTGAACCTCTTTTACTGACCTAGTGTTTAGGGGTTTTAGTACTTTCTCATTTATGATCCAATTCCTTTCCTGTGCGAACTTATAACGCTTCTGCTTGGTTGGTTTATATGATGGGTCGACATTCAAATGGTGTGTTATCATCTCGGGGTCTATACCTGTCATATCCTTATGGGACCAAGCAAATCAATCAATGTTGTTAGTTAAAATAGTTATTAATGTACCTCATATTTCAGGTGGTAGGTCTTCCCTATGTAGACCTTCATTTTTGGATGGTTAGTATCAATGTGCACTTCATTGAGTTCTTCTATCCTAGGCTGGTTCTGTTTTTTTATAGGGGGCATGTCTTGAAATTGCTATGCGAACTAATCCTTCAGTAAATGGTTATTTTGTCAAGAAGCTCCCCATAGTTAGTAGGTGCGTTTGTCATGATGAATAATCAAAATGAACAGTAAAGAAAAACATTTTTGGAAATTTGTTGTCGGCCCCCATGGACGGTGCCAAACTGCTTGACCAAAATTTGGTTGGTTAGGATCTTATGTATAGGGTCATCGACATGATAAAACTATGAAAAATAGGCAATTAGAAGTAAAGAGTAGCTTTATTGATAATATTGGTCGAATACAAAGTAGTGAGTGAGGACATAGATAATGGAGAATAGATGATAAGCTGATTAAACAATAAAGTACAGAGCAATAAGGCCGAAGGAGAATTTTGTATGAGAGAATAATCCCTTTGAGGAGTGCTTCTGTTCGCCCCACGTTCATATGGGTTTGTCTCATTTTTCATGGACCTCAACTGGCTAGAGGGGGTGGCCCCTACTATTTAAGATCATGGCATTATATTAGCTTGCAGGTTTGACTGGGTGTTAACTTCAGGAAATTCTTACTAGAATTTCATATTTCATACTGTTTCACTTCATTTTGGATGCATAAGTGGGCATTAGAATGGATTAAAGTGATGAATTGTGTTTATCTCATGTTATGCACAGCAAAATAAAATTGTGAAGGATATTACTCCCTAATTGTTATGAATGTCTAACCTTGTGTGAAAGTCCTTTGTGTGAACTGGTACACATTAAGTCAGGGCTAACCCAGAGGAGGCTGCAGGCAGTGAAAAAGAGAGGAAGGAAGTTGAAGCTGACAATCAGTGAATGAAAGACCAGCTGGAAGACTAGAACAGAACAAAAGGAGCCTAGAGAGTTTTGGGCCGCGGCCCACCACATCTTGGGCCGCGGCCCAGGATGTCCAAAGGAGCACAGAAACTCTTGGGCCGCGGCCCATGAAGGAAACAGGAGCACAGAAAGTTGTGGGCCGCGGCCCACAAGCATCAACCTGAGGCCAGAGACTCTTGGGCCGCGGCCCAACCCCGAAAATGAACATTTGCGTTTTGACAGCTGAGGGGATATGAAAGGAAAACCCAGGGTTTGAGTAAGAGGGTTCCTACTTTTGGAAAGAGCGAGATAGGCGGCTAAGGAGGTTCAAAGAGCTGGGATTTGCTAGAGGCAAGGAGAATCAAGTGGGCTTGAGGATCAGAAGAGATTTCATTTCAGATTTCTTGATACTTCTGTATTCTATCCCTTCTCCACTGTGATTTTGTTATGACTTCTTTAATGCTTGTTATTTTTAATCAGCTGTTAAACATGTGTAGCTAGTTTCTTTTATTCTAGGATTGTTCAACACTTTTGTATGGATTGAACTCGAACCCTTTTTCCTCTTCTTTAGCTAATGTTTTATATGTGTTAACTCTTCTCTGTTTTCACTGACATTCATGAATTGCTAGCTATGAATAACATGTTCAACTAGATTAAGCTTGAGAGAGTTAATCTAATTGAAGAATGTGGGTAGAGTTATGCTAGACCTAAAGTTTGAAGAGTTAAATGGAGGGTTTGTTAATAACATGGAGACATAGTTATTAACCTAGCATTGTTAAAGTGAGGAGGTTGTTTAATGATTATTTTCCCTTAAGTGTAGCAAGAGATTGTGCATTTAATTGGAGAATATAAGCTTGGTTAGGACTTGAGAGAGCTTAACCAATGAATATTGAACTTCAGACTGACACATATACAACCAATAAACAGTGATATCGAAGAGGAAGTAGGTTGAGTTCATGATATACAAAAGGGGAGAGCAATCCTAGATTCACTCCAATTGATTAATTTCTCAAAGAAGCATACTTTGTCATTATTTTTCCTTAGTTGCTGTCATTTCAATTTGTAAATCTGATTTTCTTAAACCCAACATATTTTATCTGTGTCAACTTGATCAAACACATCAAGCTATTGTTCAACTAGTTGTTATTCAAATCCTCGTGGGAACAATATTTACTTATTACTCTATTACTTGGCGCGACCCGTGCACTTGCGGTAGCGAACACTGGGTGATTGAGGGAGATGGTGGACTTGGTCTTGGATTGCAAATGAGTGGGCTTGTCTTATTGGGCCTGTCCTGTGCATAGGTCTAAAGAGCTAATTTTTGGCCCTACAGTAACCATTCTTGATTTCCATTTCTATATTGGCTTGATAGGGTATCACATGACTTGACAACTTCTTTCCATAATTTAGAATCACCACTCTTTGTTACTATGGTTCCTCTCTCCTCCCTTCCTCCAATACATTTTGGCACCCTCTAATGCTCTTCGTAACATCCCAACCTGATAAATAATTTTTTTCCTTGAAATGATTGGATTCTATATGAAAAGAGTGATATTTTAATAAATTATGGGTAAAAAATGATGCATTTTCCATTCTATAGCATAGGCTAACTGCTTCTCACCCATTGAGCAGACTGCTCATCTGTCCAATAATGGACCGATATTTCTCCTTCCTTTTCTTAGAAATATAATATCTGCTTCCAAATATCTCCCCAGCTCTTCCACTTCTTTAAGCTTGCTCCTACAAATTTCTTTCCTCATTTAGGATTTGAAATTTGGAGAAAAAAATATGTTCTTTTTGTAGGGGTGGACAATAACCAGACATATATAAATATTCTTCAGTGGTTGCTTGAAACTCTCACTTTCGTTTATATTTAATGTTAATATATAAATTTTGTGTATATTATTATTTTTAAAGTTCACAATTGGAAATTCATTTGATTATTGCTTCTATCTTTTAATATAAAAAATGATAAAATAATGGATTCATATTTTTCAGAATTGAACTATTGACTTCAAGTCAACTATTTCATGATAACAAATGTATTTAAATTATTTCAACGAATGTTTCACAACAATCGTTAAAAAGAGAAAATCAATTATTGGACCATGAAATAGAATGAAAAGAAAGATTAATTGCTTCCCCGATTTACAAAAAAAAAAAAAAAAGTGTTAATTGCTTCAATACATAAAAAGAAAAAAAAAAGGGTGTCATGATTTTGAAATCAAGGAGGAGCCTCATCAACGTTCAAAATCTTCAAGTAAAAAAAGTTGACACACACACACACACATATGAAGAATAGAGAACCTAACAAACCGTTATCCTTGCAAGGTTCTCTCTCTCTCTCTCTCTCTCTATTTTTTTTTTGATAAGAACAGAGGTCTTTCTATTGGAGGCACTCTCCCAATGCGGACTGGAATCTTGGTTCGTCACATTGTGAGCTACTAGCCCCTTCACTAGACCCAACTTCTGTTGGTGTTATCCTTGCAAGCTTAATTAATCATATACTTTTTGAAAAATCATTATTGTAATCTGAAAATTTAAGTGCTTTACTGTTTCTCTATCCATATATCTTGTTGAAAGCATTTTTCTAGGGTACTATTTTCGCATCGGTTCTATTTATTTAGGGTGAGTTGTGTAAACCTCTTACCCTATATTTGGATGGGAAGAAAAAAGGGGAGGAAAGAATCCTAAGGGGGAAAACTTTATGCCTCGTTTGGTATCATGAAAGTGTTTCGGATGGAAGTGAAAGTAGAAGTTGAAGTGGGATGGAATTGGGCTTTAAAGAGTTTGTTTGGTAGGTTAGAAATGAGTAGGGAATTCATATATGTTTTATTTTAAAAAATAGATAAAAGAGATACAATTAAGATTAAAATGACTTTTTTGTCCTCATTTAAAAGCAGCAAGAAAAACATAAAAAAGAATTAAAAAACTTTCTTGCCCTAATTCCATCTGCATATATCGTCTTCTCCTGCCATATGCGGTTCATCTTCATATGTCGGAAAAGCTTTCTCTGTCGCGCGCCACCTCCCACCACGGCACCTGTAAGTCTCTATATTTAATAAAATGCAATGTAAACTATTCCCCCTTGCTTTTTCTCTTATTACTCTATGCGGGAATGGCGATAGAGGTTCTGCAACTTTAATTCTTTGATCTACAATGACGTATTGATAGAGTTTCTGCCTCTTTAATTCTTCAATCTGCAACTTTAAGTCTCTATATTTAATAAATTGCAATGTAAACTTTAATGTATTGCCTTGTGCGAATCAGAAGAGCATGTATAGATGTGTGTGTATGAGTATGTGTATTCTTCATAAGTAAAAATCAATGAAAGAGATGGTGGTGCGGTGCTTCTTCCCATGAGCCTCTTGATATTCTTCTTAGCTTCTTTCTTCTTGTGATGCTCATGAAGAGCATATCCTCCAGCTCCAACTGCAGTAGTTGCTGCTATCTCCTCTTTTATCTTGTGATTGTGTGCATGCTCTGGATCTTTCTTCGCCT
This sequence comes from Inga oerstediana, assembly GCA_963210345.1. Taxonomy (NCBI): domain Eukaryota; kingdom Viridiplantae; phylum Streptophyta; class Magnoliopsida; order Fabales; family Fabaceae; genus Inga; species Inga oerstediana. Next base: position 59,359,160 of record OY723401.1, on the reverse strand, counting down.
TGTGCTTCTCATGCTGCACAAACATTTTCATTATATTTTTAATTTCTTCATCAAATTAATCATATATCTATATATATGATTATATATAGGCTAAATTATACTTTTAATCCTTTAAGTTTTATATGAGGTATACTTTTGATCCACTAACTTTATAAAGTATATTTTTGGTAGTATATTTCTAACACCGTTGATGTTGCTAACGGAAAATATTGATGCACCAAATTCAATGATGACTGTATAGCTAACAAAGCATCTTTAATTTTAAATTTTTTAATATAATATATTTAGATTATTAAACTAAAATAAACTGGCAAATCACTATGAATGAAATTAAGGTTTTGCTATTTATATTATTAGACTAACATACTTACAATATTAAACTAAATTTTTTTAATACAATTGAGGTTTTGAAATTGACTACTTGATCGTTAGGTTGTTAGATATTTTTCAGTTTACATATATTTTAAATTCAAGATTAATAACATTTAATTACACAATCATCACTTGAGTTTAGCAATATTACTGGTGTTAGAATTATAGGATTAAAAGTATACTTTATAAAGTTAAGGGACCAAAAATATACCTCATGTAAACTTAAAATATTAAAAGCATATTTTAGACTTATATATATATATATATAATAATAATAATTTAGGAAATAGATCATTAAGAATTAATACTCTAAATGAACCACTACAAATAAATATAATCCAAGAAAAAGTATAGACATAGGAAGTAGCAGTAGATTAGCAGAAATGCTTTAATAAATAATCCTATAAAAACAGATTTGGTAGAAATAAATCAAAAAATAACAACCTTAGGTATAACCAAAGAAAATGAAGAAAATAAAATTAAAATGGAAATAAAAAAGAATGGAGTATGGCAAGAAATGATAACACTAGTAAATGAAGATGAAGAAAAGAGTAGAATAGAATTACGATATACAGAAAATGATAATGAAGAAATTGATAAAGGAATAAAAACAAATATAATGGTAAGATTTAATAAAAGAGATGTAATACAACTAACACTATGAGTAGAACAAGATACAAATAAAACATATAAAATAATTTTAGGAAAATATTTTTTTAGAGAAAGTAAAACCTTATAGAAATCAGAAAGATAGAATAATATTTAACATAAACTATCAAACAATTGTAATACCTAAGTTAATATGATGATAAACATACATAAGACAGTGAAAGTAATTAAAATTGTATTAGCTGATAAAGATTATTATTATATAGATGAAGAAAGAATAATAATTCCAAGAGCTAATAAAGCTATGATGAACCATATAGTACACAATATAAATAAAGCAAATGAAAAAGAAAGAAGACAATTAAGAATGGTATATATAGAAGAACCACATAATTTTGTAGAAGAATATAGAGCAGTAGGAAATAATATGATGAATAGAAATGATATTAAAAAAGCCTTTGGAGTATGAACCGGAGATTAAGGAAGAAATAACAGATGATGAAGATTTCCAGTTCTGAGTATCCAATATAAGAGCCCAAGATTATCATATAATCTTCCAGGAAATGAACCGTATAAAGATTGCTGGAGAAAATGAATAGCCATGGGTATTTTACTCCACTGATAAGACATGTATATACTGACTTGGAAAACAACTTCACAATGATAAACAGTTTAATCTCTGGTATGAAAAAATCAAGAAGAATAAGATGGATAACACTGAGAATACTCAGAGAAAAATATGCCAAATAATAGGGGATTACCCTAATCATGATTGTAAATTCTGTCATGAAATTAGAGGAAGCGACAAGAGTCCATCCATTACCCTCGATCCAAGCTTACTCTAAGTCCGTCGGCAGAAGAAGACAACAATAATTGTCGACAGAAGCAAACAAAAGAAGAAAAGTAGAAGATGCTCGACAAAGATGATGAAGCTGAGTCAGAAAGCAATGTAATTATCTGTAAGGTGAAATGTCATGAAAAATTGAAAGGCGTAATGCCATAGTCATGTAAAAGTAACCTTAGTAAAGGTAACCAGAGTCAGAATAACTCGAGTCATGTAATCAGAGTTGAGTTTTCAGCTCTATATAAACCTCTTGTAAGTCCCTTAGTTGGACACACGCAATCTTTTGAATGCAAAATACATTCTCAAATTCTCTCTTGTGCATTTCTGAGTTGTGCGAGCATTTCTTTGCAGTGGTAGCCAGCAACATCATCTTTAATCAATTATTATTGAAGAACAGTAAGGTATGATCAGCTAAACTCCTTTTGGGGATCTAGGGGGAAGTTTTATTTGTGATTCATGGGAATGTTACACTAAGTTATGCTACTGGGCAGAATGTGAAAAAAAAAGAGTCTAGAGGAGATATGTGAAAATAGAATGATTACGCCTCTTGTAGGAAACGAAGGCAGGCTGTGCTAATGTAATCTGAAGGAGGAAGGTTGAGATCCAGATAGGGATTCTCTATAAATGGTTCATGAATGAAAGAGGACATGATTCCTTCCATAACCGGGATTATTATTGGTCAAAGTTCATTCTGTTTTTGCCTGTTAACTCTAAGTAAATATTTTTGAAATTTTGTTTGTAAAGTATGTCCGTGTCTCTTATTTCTTTTATTTAATTCCACACCTTAAAATCCTCACATGCTGCCCAGGTCTGCACCACTTATAGTATCAGAGCCATGTTTCTAATAATAAAATGGAACTCTAGATCCCTAATGATATTCTACTGTTTTTAGCCTTTTTCTATTCTACCTTCTGTGATATTTTATTAGTTTTAAATATTGTGATAAATTTATAAGAGTTATATTGAAAGTTGTATTTAATTATCTGTTTGAAGATTATAATGAATACTATAAGAAAATTAGAACCTCGAATATATGAAATTGAATGTAATAATCTACCTGAAAGTTCTTATTATCCTCATAGCGGAAACCAAGAAGAAACTTGTATGTTCACTCCCTTTATGATAGGAGGTAATGGAAATAATACATGGAATTTAATGAATTGGAATAATATGTATACAATGAAACAATTAGGAACATATATAAATCCTAATATACATGATTTAATGGAAATATATAATCTCGATGAAATTCTAGAAATGGTCCCGAAAGATGTAAAACAAAAAGTAATTTTAGAAAAGCCTAGAGATAGAATAGATAGATTAGAGTTTTTAAGTCAAACTTTAGAAGAAAAGTTATACAATATGAAAAAGAAAATAGATTATAATATTGAAGAGTTAAAAGAGATAAAAACAAATGTAAAAAGTATAATGAATTTGTTAGGAGTAAATGAATCGAATATGATAATAGAAAAAATGGAACCAGACTTAGAATTAGAACCTATAACACATAAGCATAGAAAATTAAATATGATGAAAGCCTTGGAAGAAATGGAAAAAATAGAAATTGCAAAAGAAAAAATATATAAACAAAATATAGATGAAAATGTAAGACAAACAAGATTAATAATAGAACAAGTAATAAAAGGACAACAAATAATGAATAGTAATTTATGGACAATACATGATAAATTAAATAAGACAAAAACCAAAGAAGAACAAAGACAATTAATTGAAAAACCAAAAATACCTATAGAAAGAAATGAAGAAATAGAAGAAGGAAGTAAAATAGCAGAAATAATATATTCCGAAGATATAATAGATCTTTTTAAAATATATAAGCCAAAAATAAACATGATGAATGTTATAGATAATGAAGAAGATGAAATCGAAAAATTTATGGGATTAGAAGAATTAGAATTAGAACAAATTCAAAAAGACTTTAAAAATGCAACCGTTATAACAGGAGATTTAGAAAATTATAATAGAGAATTAAATACAGGAGTTGTAATACATGACATAGGAGATACAAGTAAAAAGATGGAAATTGATTCTGAACAAATAAGAACTGAAGCAGATTATATAAGACATAAAGAACAAAGAGAAAGAGAAATAAGTGAAGAAGAATTAGAACATAATAAAAAATTTGAACAAGAAAATAAAGGATTTGAAACACCCAATAAGTTAGAATTTACACCAAGAGGAAGAGGATTTATACCACCACCTATAAACAATATGAAAGTAGAAATATACCAATGTCTGGAATATGGTTAGATTTAGATTGTACTTTAGAACCTGAAAAAATAATAGAAGAATGGGCGAGAGCACAAATAATTGCATTATTAGGAAGAAATTTAGATTTTCAATCAACAAATTTATTAATAGAATCAAGCTTTTTAGGAAATGTATTTCATTGGTGGAGAAGCCAAGATGAAAATTGGAGAAATGAAGTAAGACATATACCAAAAGGAAAATATAATAGTAAAAAAGAATATTATGTAAAACTAGTAAAAAGATATGAATATATTTTAAGAACAGAATTTGTAGGAAGAAGTCATGCATTAAAAGAACAAACAACAAGTAACGAAGCTATAAAGAAGTTATATCAAATAGAAATATGTTCGTTAGAACCAAAATATTTAAATCAATATATATGTGAATTTCAGAAATATTATTATGAAATAAAAGAAAATTCAGAAGTTAAAAGGATAAAATATTTAGATCTATTTTATAGAAAATTACCAAGATTATTAGGAGATGAAATAATAGATGATTATTTTAAAGTATATAAAGATCATCAAGAGTTAATACCTTCTATAGATTCCTTAGGAAGAAGAATAGATTATTTAAGAAACTATTTATCTGAAAAATGTAAACAAGCTTGGAGAAATATGAAATATTATAAGCAAAACAAGTTAATATTAAGATGTGCAGAATTTGAAAAACCACATAAATGAGGTTGTAAAGATGAAAATAAAATAAAGAGAAAATATAAGAAGAATAAATATAAGTACATGAAATATAGAAAACCAATGAAAAGATATAATAAGTATAGATATAAATTTAAGAAATATCCAAAAGAGAAATTTTATAGAAAATATAAACCAAGAAAATATTTTAAGAAAGGTAGGAAAATAGATTATAGTAAAAAACCAAGAAAATGTAGATGTCATAATTGTGGAAAAATAAGACATATATCAACAGAATGTAAAGAACCGAGAGATAAGAAAACTATGAATATATTAGAACAAGCTAAAGAATATGAACTAGAACCTTTAGAATTTGATGAAGAAATATATAGTGACATAGAAAACCCAGAAATAGAGATATATAAAATAAAATTATTAAGTGATTCAGTTCTAAGTGTAACAAAAGAAGAATTGTTAGAATCAGATATAGAATATTTAGAGGATTCAGAAGAGGAATTTAAATTATATATGATGCAAGGAAAAGAAGTAGAAGAACTAAAAGAAGATAAAGAATATGATGAGTATGAAGAATATAGAAATGTTTCTGAAGGAGTTGTTGAAAAAAGAATGACATTTAATGAAAAGCAATATGCAAAGATAAAAGATATAAAATTGAACTTAAAACCAGACCAATTAACAAATGAAAATTTTATGGGTAAGGTTAGTAAAATATTAAAATAAAAAAAGAATATAAAAAGTCAATGTGTAATATTAGAAAAGAAACATCCAATAGAATTATCTTTAACAGAAGGAATATTAAGAATACGATTAATAAGTAAAGGATTAATAGAAAATGAAATATCTAAATTACCATTTAAAGAAGTAACTGAAATATATATTGTAGGAGTACAGTTATTAGTAAAAGCTTATTTTAGAGAAGGAATAGATTCACCTATAGAATTATTAATAACAGATGGAAGAATAATTAGTAGCATAGAGGATAGTGTATTAGGAATGTTAACAGGAAATTTAATATACCAAAAGTTAAAATTTACTTTAAACACAAATTTTGCAATATCTAGAAATGATGAACATATAGATCAATCAATAATGATATATCATAAATTACAAGGAATAAAATTGTTACAAGGAGCAAAAAGGCATAATGGAAAACATATTTAATGGTTTTATGGGATAAAGACAATTGGTTTAATTTCTTAATGATGACTTTAAAAAATGACAAAGACACATATATGGGAAAACAATAGATTAAATTATATTCATGATCACTACTATTTATTATATGAAGAAGAGTATAGTAGAATTAGGAGATAAAGAAAAGATAGGAAATATATAAAGAAAATCTTGAAAAAACGTTTAGAAGTATTGTCTAAGATATGAGTAGTCATAAAATTAGAGGAAGCGACAGGAGTCCATCCATTACCCTGGATCCAAGCTTACTCTAAGTCCGTCGGCAGAAGAAGACAACAATAATTGTCGGCAGAAGCAAACAAAAGAAAGATTTATTGGCATATAGAATTTGTCTGGAGTGATCTCCGCTACAGTTGAATAACATCTTATAAAGACCTGATTTTTTGTTACAATGTCAAAATATTCTCCAACTGCTTTTATATATATATATATATATATTATAATTACCAATGCGAAGGTGCCAGCAGCAACAGCTCCTAATTTTACGAGATGTTCCTTATGCTTGTGGTGCTTCTCTTCCTTTTTGTAATCAATCTCGCTGGCCGGACTTTCTTTGTGGTGGTGGTGGTGGTCACGGTGGTGGTGGTGGAGGTGGTGGTGATGGCCTTCGGACATGGTGGTTTGTTAATATAAGATGATGGGCTGTATAAAGCAAGGAAGATATTTCAAATGATAATGATGTATATATGTTTACTGTTTTGGGTGACGAGGGTTTACGTGGGAAGCTAAGACTATTTATAATTCTATTTTTGTGGATAATTTCTTATTGATTAAGTCAATATTATTGATATTTGTTTGTACGCCCATATGTGAAACATAAAATAGTCCAAATATCCCTGCAGAAAAAACTTATTGAGAAACTTGCCGCGTTTTAGCTAAACTAGAAGCATGCCGTGTGTTTTAAATTTGAAAATAAATTCTCAATTTATCTTTTACAATAATACATATTCTACTTTATATATCTTTCTATTTTTTGTCACCTTATATATATATATATATATATATATATATAATTTTTCATTTAACAAATATAAAGATATTATTTTATTTTTATATAAACACACTCATAACTATATACATAAAATTTATATATTTTAAAACGTTTCTATTTAATTTTCTCATGTGAATAATTATTAATAATTAATGTCCTTTTTACTAATGAAATATTTGGTATGATAATATTTATATTATATATATTTTACTTTTGTATTGTATTCGCAATATTCTTTTTATTTATATATAATAAAAATTAATATTTTTTGTACTGTGTGTAAATATCCTTGACTGTCTTAGTGTGTGTTTGGATAGTAGTGGCAAACTTGTTTTTTTTTCTTTTTCAATATGACTTTTACAAACTTAAGATAGTATAAAAGTTAAATAATTTATGTATGGATTAACTCTTATGAAAAAATGAGTTTGATAAAATGTAACTTATTTGGATAATTAATGAAAAAAATAAATTTAGATGTAAAATATGGAAAAGGATATAAATTTTATTAAAAAATACATATTTATATTATATATATGAATCAAAAAATTCAAAGTATTGAAATTCTATGCGTACAAAAGTTGCAAAGTATGATACTGTGTATAAAAATTTATCAAGTTTTTCTCACCAATTAAATTTCGAATTGAGATTTTTCCTCAATTTTGTCTAAAATTTATTATTTAATTTTTTATTTCTTTGAATACTTTTATAAACATAAAATTATTGGGTTTTTTGGAGTTATTTATTTTATTCATTAATTATTAATGTTTTATTCAATTAGTTAATGAATATTAAATAATTGATTATTATTTAATTTATTAATTAATTATATACATGTTGATTTGTTTTTATTTTTTATTCATTTATTTATTTTTCATATACGAGTATTAAATTTTGCAAATATAGAAAAGTAAAAAAGTTACAAGAAGGAGGCAATAGAGAGAATGTTGTAAGTGACCAATGCCTTCTTCCAAGCGTGACACACCAAAAGCGGAAAGCAATAAAAGCACTTAAATTTAAAAGCCATATAAAACACGACTAATAAATGATCCAACTTTTGAAACCAAAAAGCCACTTATAAGCTAGCCTATACCACCGTTCCAAACATACCATTAGTTGGTCGGGACAAAAAGTTGACAAATCCAAATCTGTACTTGTCTCTACTCCCAATGTTTCATATTCTTAGAAAATCCAGCTGTCACAACTCTTAGGTATCATCTTCTCTTCTAGGCTTTGCAAATATATTTGGGCGCTTAGATTGACTAGAGTAAGAATAAATCACTATCTATAACCAGTTGTTGGAATCCATTGAAAGAAGATTTTGTTCTTCGAAAGCTAAACTTTTGTCCCAAGCTAGTCATCTTTGCCTTATTAAATTTGTACTTTCTGCGGTCAATCTTCATGTGGTGTCGTGTATTAAATTGCCTTGACAGTCAGTGATCATATTGATAGTAGATGAATCAATTTCTTCTAGGGCAACACATAGGATAAAAAGAAGGCTCATTTTCTTAAAAAGGATTCTATTCCTTCTAAAAGTAAGTGGTGGCTTAGGCATTCGGCCGACCTCTACATTTAAGTAGGCACTTCTTGCAAAGCAAGTTTGGAAAACTATTGACACAGAGGCTCCTTCTATCAATGCTAGCACTTTGAAATAAAATATATTGATACTTCCCAGCCTTCTGTCATCAAGCATCCTTACAATTCTTTTTGGATTTGGAAAGGGATTTCTAAGTGTGCAAACTTGGTCATGAGCAATATGAGATGGACGATTGGCACTGGTTCTTCTATTCCTCTCAACCACCATCTTTTTTGGTGGCCGTTGAAAAGAGACTCCACTCAATCTAACCAATGACAAACAATGGTAGATCTCATATTGCATTCCTATTTGATGGAACTCCGGTTCGTTGGAACTCTAGATCCATTCACCAAATCTACCCTTCTCATATTGCAGATCGAATTAGTAGCACTCTACTTCCCAGGCCAAGATCATCTAGTTTGGGATGGCAATTCTCTTGGTGTTCATACAGTTAAAAAAGGTTTTAGCCGATGCTTCTCTCTTAATTCATCTAATTCTCCTAGGTCTGATCCTTTCTAGAAGTTTTTGTGGACCAATTCTCTACCTTACAAATATATGCTATTTGTTTGGAAGCTGCTTCATTCATCACTGCCTTCTGTTGATTTTTTCGAAGCCCATCATCTTAATGTGAATGGTCTTTGTCCTTTCAATTGTAATACTGAAGAATCCTTGGATCACTTATTCATCTCGTGTCCATATGCTAAATCTATTTGGTTTGGGTGCATTTCAATTCGACTCATCACATTAGATTTTTCTTCCTTCAAATCTTGGCTCAAGACTACTCTTCTAAATCTACATAATGATGGACATGAGCCTCTTTTGCATGGTGTAATTATCCTCTTGAGTACGCTTTGACATAAGTGAAACATTGCATTGAATCAAGGGGTGATAGCTAGGAAGTGTAATTAAGGAAATCACAAGCATGATCAGTTTCTCTTCCTTTGGTTTTTCCTCATCTCCCACATGTTAAACCAAGTCTCTGTCTCATACATGTCTTGCAACAACAAAGTTCACATTTTCAAGCAGGGATGAACAATGATTCTGCACAAGTTTTGTCGAAATAGAATTACCCTCTGTTATATTCTGCTTTGTTACAATGGTATTCTATTTAGGCATTTCTATTGAACAAAGCGCACTTGGAGCTTAACCACCACTTTTTCTTCTCTGCTTTTGGCAACTCTCTATTGGATGTTCATCAGAAAAGATTTACTGATATCTGGGAATGGGTCATTAGAAATTCTTTGCATCAACAAAATAAAAAAGAATCAACTTCCCTCTTCCTACTACAAAAGATGTAGTTTGGAGTGACGTGAATTCCCTTCTTAAGATTTTCTTTGGGGTATCCGTATTCACGACCCCGTTAAACTGTTTTATAATGTAGTTAATTTTGCTTTTTGCCTTGTTATAAGTGGTACTTTGTAATGTTCTTACTTTATTAATATCATTTTGCCTTTATTATAAAAAAAATACCCTTAGTTTAAAGAGGTTGAACATTGATGAGAGTTGGTCCAGAACAATACCGGAAAACAATTGTCTAATAGAGAGACATAAATTCATATTTCTCACACACATACAGAGTCATAAAAATAATCAATCACACATATATTATTAAACCCCTGCTGTGCAAACGAAGCACTTACTTATATATAAACAAACAAATCAATAATCCAAAAGTACAAACTATAACTTTTATCCAAACATGAATCATCAGCTCCTTTCCTAATACCGCAAGGTCTTATGAATACGTTGTGCAGGAACTAGGAACACAGAGTACTGTAATGGCTTGTGCGAATCGAAAGAGCATATATAGTACAGAACAGAATAAATAAAGCAAAATCCATGTATGTGTGTGTGAGTATAAATGTAGTATATATATATTCTACATTAGTTAAAATCAATGAAAGAGGTGGTGATGCTTCTTTCCATGATCCTCTTGATGTTTCTTCTTGGCTTCCTTCTTCTTGTGATGTTCATGAAGAGCATATCCTCCTGCTCCAACAGCAATAGTTGCTGCTATCTCCTCTTTTATCTTGTGACTGCGTGCATGTTCTGGGTCCTTCTTCGCCTTGTGCTTCTCATGCTGCACAAACATTTTCATTATATTGTTAATTTTGTCATCAAATTAATCATATATATATATACATATATATATATTAATTACCAATGCGAAGGCGCCAGCAGCAGTAGCTCCTAATTTTCCGAGATGTTCCCTATGCTTGTGGTGCTTCTCTTCCTTTTTGTAATCAATCTCGCTGGCCGGACTTTCTTTGTGGTGGTGGTGGTGGTCACGGTGGTGGTGGTGGAGGTGGTGGTGATGGCCTTCGGACATGGTGGTTTGTTAATATAAAGATAACGGGCTGTATAAAGTAGGGAAGGTATTTCAAACGATGAGGATCGATGTATGTTTACCGTTTTGGGTGATGAGGGTTTACCTTGGAAGCCAGGCTATTTATAATTCCATTTTTGTTGATAATTTCTTATTGATTAAGTCAACATTATATCATTAATATTTGTTTTTTTTATACAAATATCATTAATATTTGTTTGTAGGGCCATATATGTGAAACATAAAATAGTCAAAATATACCTGAAAAAAACTTATTTAAGAAACATATGCCGCGTTTTAGCTAAATTAACTAGAACAAGCATGCCGTGTGTTTTTAATTTGAAAATGAATTCTCGAATTTTCTTTTACAATAATACACATTCTTTAAAATTTGAAAGAGTCAACCAGAGAGAGGAGAGGGACGCGCAAACCAAAACAAAACGCATTAAATAAACAAACATGGTGATAAGCAAACATGCAAACCAAAACACGCCACGCGCTAATTAAATAAACGCATGCGCACCTATTTGTCATACCCTTCAACATCTAGAAATTTAGGGCCTGTTTGGTTTAAAGGGAAGGGAGGGGATGGAATGGGAGGAGGGAGAATCACCTTGTTTGGTTTGGTTAGAGGGGGAGGAAGGGAAAGGTTTTTTAATGATCATTTGTTTGGTTTAAGAGGGGAGGGGATGGAAGATAATATTTAATTTACCATTTTATCCTTAAACATTAGTTTATATATTTTTCCTTATATAAATTATTTAAATTAGTTTACACCTCAATATGAATTATATAATTTATAAAAAAAAGTTGAAGATATAAAATAGAAATAGTTTTCAATTTCCCTCAACTTAATTTCTTATTATATGAATATTCCAGTAATTATCATATTAAATTAAATGAAAAATTCCTTCTATTGAAAAACAATGCAGAGGAGTTGCAAAAAAAAAAAAAAAAAAAAAAATAGATGTCATGCGCTCACACTTGTATTATAGATTTATGGATAACTCTGGTTAAAAAAACAAAGATTTATGGATAACATTTTACAGTCGAATTCACCTGCAAAAATATCATCACCAAAATTATATTTTAATCGCCATTCATTCCGCTGGAGATATTTATACTCATGATTTGGTTGAACTACAAGGTTGGAAAAAAACACACACAAGCATGAAACACTGGAGATGATAAAAGAAGTTATATTTTTATTGAAGACTCATAGGGTATAATTAGGAATATGAAAAGATTATGGGGGTAAAACAGTCTCAAATTTTTGGCTCCCTCCAAAATCTCCCAATTTGGAGGGAGCCAATATGAGGGAGTGGGAGGGATTTGGTGCCCCTTTTTTGGGGCCCCTCCCCTCTTACTTTTCATACCAAACAAGGGGAGGGGCTCATTTTTCATCCCCTCCCCTCCTCTCCCCTCCCCTCCAACCAAACAGACCCTTAGGGACTTCAGATGCCCCCTCTCAACTATGCTACCAGTTGTGTCTAATTTTGGGGTACTTCTTAAATGTATTTTTTTTGTATGTTTTCTTTTATTATTAGATTATACATAGAATGGGTGACATTTCAATATCTTATAGGGAACAATGAGATTCTTTTTAATTTTTTTATGATTTTTCAAAGATTTTTAAGAAAATTGGTGCAGTTTTCTTTTTTAACTAAGAGTACTAAATCTTTGAAAAATCATAAAAAAATTGAAAACAATATCATTTTTCAGCCTATATATAAGATATCAAAATGTTATTCATTTTATGTATATTTTAATGATAAAGAGAAACACAAAAAAACATTTGGCAAGTGACCTAAAATTGAAGCCTAGCTGAGAGAGCGCATTATTTCAGGCTGTGGGTGGGGCAACACATAAATATATTTGGGGCATTTTTTTTCGCCAAAATATCTGGGTGATCACGCTTGTCGCTTGTCGGTCCTCATGTTTCAGTTTACAAATTACGTTCCAATAATTTCGTCCTGCTACTGGTCAAAAGAAAAAAAAAAAAAATTCTTCCAGATGGATTGGCCGCACCTTGCAGCTTCTTGTAGGTACTAGCCGTTGTGAACTCTGCATGGCTTGTTAGACTCCAAAGAGTCAATGACTATTATCATCGACCAGTTCATTAACTCGTAGATCCTCTTCAATGATCATGCCCTTAGTGACATAATTCCCGAGAAGTTCTTATTGATATTTGATATATTTTGTATATCTTAGAAGTATAAATTTTGATATATAAAATATCAATATAAGATATAATATTTATATTATCTTAACAGCTTTATTTTGGTGACCATTCTTGATTTCCATTGCTACATTGACTTGATAGGGTATACCATGACTTGACAACTTCTTTCCATAATTTAGAATCACCACTCTTTTTTACAATGGTTCCTCTCTCCTCCCTTCCTCTGCTACATTTTGGCGCCTTTCTCTAATGCTCTTTGTAACATCCCAACCTCCCAAATAATTTTTTTTTCCTTGAAATGATTAGATTCTATATGAAAAGAGTGATATTTTAATAAATTATGCTTATAAAATAATGCAGTTTTGATTCTATATCATAGGCTAACTGCTTCCCACCCATTGAGCACACTGCTCATCCGTTTAATAAGGGTCCGATATTTCTTCTTCCTTTTCTTGGAAATATAAAATCTGTTCCCAAATATCTCCTCAGCTCATCCACTTGTTTAAACTTGCTGCTACAAATTTCATTCCTCGTTTGGGATTTGAAATTTGGAGAAAAGAAAATATGTTCTTTTTGTAGGGGCGGGCAATAACCTGACAGATATAATTCTTCAGTGGTTGCTTGCAACGCTGACTTTTGTTTATATTAATTTTTAATATATAAATTTTGTGTATATTATTATTTTTAAAGTTCACAATTGGAAATTTATTTTGATTATTGCTTCTATCTTTTAATATAAAAATGATAAAAATAATGGACACATATTATTCAGAATTGAACTATTGACTTAAAGTGAACTAGTTCATGATAACAAATATATTTAAATTATTTCAAATAAGATTTGAAATTTTTAAAAATGAATCTTGTTTAATTGAGATTATTATATTTATTTGAAATTAGGAGTCAACGAATATTTCACAATAAGCGTCAAAAAGAGAAAATCAATTGTTGGACCATGAAATAGAATGAAAAGAAAGATTAATGCTTTCCCGTTTTACCAAGGGGAAGAAAAAAAATTAATTGCTTCAATACTTGAAAGAAAAAATAATGGTGTCATGATTTTGAAATCAAGGAGGAGCCTCATCAACGTTCAAAATCTTCAAGTAAAAAAAAGTTGACTTGTATATGTATATATGAAGAATAGAGAACATAACAAACCGTTATCCTCGAAAGCTTCCCTCTCCCTCCCTCCCTCCCTCCCTCTCTCTATTTTGTTTTGTTGATAAGAACAGAGATCCTTCTATTGAAGGCACTCTCCAAATGGAGATTGTAATCTTAATTCTCCACATTGCGAGAAACTAGCCTCTTCACTAGACCCAACCTCTTTTGGTGTCATCCTTGCAAGCTTAATTAATCATATACTTTTTGAAAAATTATTTTTGTAATCTGAAAATTCAAGTGCTTAAGTGTTTCTCTATCCATATATCTTGTTGAAAGCATTTTCTAGGGAACTACTTTAGCATCGGTTCTCTTTATTTGGGGTGAGTTGTGTAAACCTCTTAGCTTATGTTTGGATGGGAAGAAAAATAGGGAGGAAAGTCTACTATTTTAGAGAATTTTCTCTCCTTATATTCTTTTCCCCTTATTTTTCTCCTACTTTTCCTTCCTACCAAATATAGGGTTAGAGTTTCTAGAGTTCTTAGAGAGCTGAGATTATCATAGTGGAAAAGTCTCTTGAATATTTTCTAGGGGACTACAAAATTTTTGGAGATAATTCTTGTAGTGTTTGATTCTCTTTTCCCTTTTCTCTTGTTTTAGGCTAACTACTTTGCGCAACATGTGTAGCTGAAACTATTAACAGGCATCATAAAACATTAACGCACAAACAAGGAATGAGTTTGGCCTTTAGGGTGCTCACCACTTGCATCTAATTTGGACCATCTTAATCTAATCTAGATGGCTAAGATTTATTTTTTTATTTTATTTTTTTTCAAAAGATCATTTTAATGGTGGGTACAAAATTCAAAATAAAACAATCTTTTAATTGTTGGTTTTTCAAATTTTTTTTTTTCATTTATAACTCTTCAATTGAACATACATTTTAAATATGGACTGTTGAAATTGTATTTAGACAGCATTGATCTCACCATAGTGCATGGTGCTCATCCCCTGGTGCTTATCACTGTGATGAGTAACCAAACCGGGTCCAACAAACAATGTCACATATACACATAAAAGTGTCCTATAGCTCGAGTACTGTCTGGAAGATGAAAACTAGCCAATAGAGACAGAAATTTGTACAAATAAAATTATTAAACTCCTGCTGTATAAATGAAGCATATGCATACGCAAACAATAATCCCAAAGTACAGACTATCATCATCATCCAAACATGAATTCAGCTCCTCTCCTAATATTGAAAGGTTTTATGAATACTTTGTGTAGGAACACATAGTACTGTAATGCCTTGTGCGAATCAGAAGAGCATATATAGATATGAGAGTGTGTATTCTTCATAAATTAAAATCAATGAAAGAGGTGATGGTGCTTCTTTCCATGAGCCTCTTGATATTTCTTCTTAGCTTCTTTCTTCTTGTGATGCTCATGAAGAGCATATCCTCCTGCTCCAACTGCAA
Organism: Inga oerstediana; assembly: GCA_963210345.1. Taxonomy (NCBI): domain Eukaryota; kingdom Viridiplantae; phylum Streptophyta; class Magnoliopsida; order Fabales; family Fabaceae; genus Inga; species Inga oerstediana. The sequence goes on along the minus strand of OY723401.1, from coordinate 59,343,569 downwards.
TAGTTGCCGCAATCTCCTCTTTTATCTTGTTATTGCGTGCATGCTCTGGAACTTTCTTCGCCTTGTGCTTCTCATGCTGCACAAACATTTTCATTGTATTGTTAATTTCTTCATCAAATTAATCATATATCTATTTATATGATTATATATATATATATATATATATATTATAATTACCAATGCGAAGGCGCCAGCAGCAACAGCTCCTAATTTTCCGAGATGTTCCTTATGCTTGTGGTGCTTCTCTTCCTTTTTGTAATCAACGTCACTGGCGGGACTTTCTTTGTGGTGGTGGTGATGGCATTCGGACATGGTTATCATTTAGAACTCTTTAGGCGACTATTAGAGGCCTAAACATATGCCTAAAGGGTTGGAAGAAACTACCCTAAAGACCCCTTTCCGGAAGGCAAAACACAGATTTTAGATTGGATCACTCGAGTGAAGATGACCTCACTCGAGTGATAAACGACTCGTGCTCGAGTGAGAACGATTCTCACTCGCGAGTGTTTGACAGTGAGCAACTTCAACGACTAGAACATGCTCACATCAGTCGAGCATAAAACTTTGCACTCGGGTGATGACTCCAAATATGCTCGAGTCCCCGAAAGTGCAACACAACGAGTGACATCCTGAGAGCACATGCAACCATCAGAGGGACAAGCTCACTCGAGCATACCCTCCCGTGCTCGGGTGAGACAGCCGTGCTTACGAGTGTTAGAGCACACTCTTGAACAATGGCCAGCGAGTACAACCCAAGAACAACCCTAACTCTGGATTCACTCTATCACTTGAGCAAACCCAAGCTCACTCGAGCATGATCTTCCCTCACTCGAGAACAAAGAAGTGCACTCGAGCCTCATTCAATGAACCCAAACAAAACTCAAAGCAGAAAAAGGGAAAATGCACACAGCACTCGAGCATGATCTTCCTTTGCTCGAGTGTTGTGCATCAGAGACCAGAAACGCAGAAAACAATAGAAAATACCAGAAGGTCAAATTCATACCCAATGATTCCCAAACTCTACCAAAAGCTCATACACACTTAGCACTGACTAGGGAACACATTGGTAACCTCTCAAACACCCCAAAAACCATTTTGACCACAATCATGCACTTAGGTTTCTATAACACAACCAATGTCCAAATTTCATTCAATTCATTTCCCACATTCCAAACTAAATCCATTACTCAAATATCTTCGCAATGAACCAATCCCAACATTAATCACAATGAAATCCATACTTTCAACATTTACACAAACTCAAGGAAAATTTCCAGATTTTCCCAAACTTATCCAAAAATCACAAACAATATATCAAAATGCACTAAATGCCTACCTCTTCACTTTGCCAAATCCAGAATCTTGATTCTCCCACTTTCAATTTCGAATCAACACTCAAATCACCACCTTTCAAGATTCTGAAATCACCAAGTTGAAGCTCTCAATGAGATGCACAACATCAGAGAAGAGGATTAGGGCATTAGAAGATCATTGCTTACCCAAAATTAAAGCTTTCTCTTTTCCCTTCCCTTGCTTGAGCGCCAGAAATGGAGGAAGAAGAGAGAGAATATGAGAGATGGTGAGATGATGAGGAAGATGATGGTGATGCAATGTTTCCTTTCCCCTTTCCCTACACACAACCGAAAAAGAGAGAGGAGGGAGAGAAAAAGTAGCTTTTTGTCATTTAGTGCCACATCCCATGGCCACCACCATGCCACATGTCAGTATCTTAATCACTTCTACCATGAGCTCACACAATGCAAAACGTAGGATTCCGACCCATGATCAATGAATCTCAACCCTTGATCTCTAAGAATCAATGAATATTCATAACAAATTCATATCATATTTGACCAAAAGTGTTTAATTACATTAATTACAATGAATCTCAAAGTCATTAGCCCTAATCACAAATCGGGATATTACAATTCTCCCCCTGTCAAATAAATTTCGCCCTCAAAATTTACTACATCACTTGAGCCATAAACTCCGGATATCGCCTTCGCATATCTTCCTTTGCTTCCCAAGTTGCTCCCCGCTGGGTCATACCCTTCCAGATCACTTTCACATAAGGAATACTTCGGTGTTTGAGCCGTCGTTCTTCTCGATCAATAATCTGCTCTGGCGCCACCGCATACGTGAAGTTATCTTGTAACTCCACATTCTCATACTCAACAACATGAGATGGATCCGTTTGGTACTTCTTTAATTCGGAAACGTGAAACACATCATGAAGTCTACTCAAGTTCGGGGGTAGGGCTACTCGGTATGCAACAGGCCCAATCCTCTCAAGGATCTCAAAAGGACCTATATACCTCAGGCTCAACTTCTTTCTCTTGATAGCTTGCCCAATACCGGTGACATGAGATATTCTCAGAAACATATGGTCACCAACCTCAAACTCTAGAGGCCTTCTCCTCTTGTCCGTATAACTTTTCTGCCGACTCTGAGCTGTAAGAAGCCTCTTACGAATGATTTGAATTTGGGCTGCGGTTTGATCAACAAGATCCGGCCCACAGAGGTTCCTCTCGGACAATTCATTCCAACACAATGACGATTGGCATTTTCTTCCATACAACACTTCATACGGCGCCATTTGAATGCTCGCATGATAGCTATTGTTGTAGGCAAACTTAGCAAGTGGAAGAAAATGATCCCAACTCCCTTTAAAGTCAATAACACATGCCCGTAACATATCCTCTAAGGTCTGTATAGTCCTCTCTGACTGACCATCCGTTTGAGGATGATAGGCCGTACTGAATCTCAATTGAGTACCCAGTGCCTCATACAATGCTCTCCAAAATCTTGATGTGAATCGGGGATCACGATAGGAAATGATATTCTTCAGTATGCCATGGAGCTTCATAATCTCACAAATATAAATCTCTGCTAGCTTGTCCAGTAAGTAACTAGCATTGATCGGTAAGAAGTACTTTTGTTAACCGGTCTACAATGACCCAGATCACATCATAATTCCTGATCTTGGGCAATCCTACAACAAGATTCATGGTCACACTTTCCCATTTCTATTCTGGAATTTCAGGACTTTGCAATAAACCAGGCGGCCTCTGGTGCTCAATCTTTACCTTCTGGCATGTGAGACATCTATCCACATACTTCATCACATCACTCTTCAATCCCGGCCACCAATACACAGATTTCAAATTATGAAACATCTTGGTCATACCCGGATGAAGAGTGTATCGGCTCTTATGCGCCTCATCTAAGATCTTCTGTCTCAAATCCTCCTTAAGTGGAACACAAATTCTCTTCTGATAACGAATCAATCCACTAGGCGACAAATCATAGCCCTGAGCTTCTCCCCGCTCTATTCTAGTTAGATTATGCTGTATCCAGCCATCTTGCCTCTGAGCCTCTTCAATCTCAGCTCTCAAATCACTTTCCCCTTGGGAAATAGTATAGTTAGCACAGATGATTTGGTTTGACAAATTCATATCTCAAAAATCATCAATTAACTTCCCCTCTTGTATCATCATAGCTGCCACAAACACAGTCTTTCGACTAAGAGCATCAGCAACTATATTTGCCTTACCCGGATGATATTTTATTTCTAGGTTGTAGTTCTTAAGCAACTCCATCCAGTGCCGTTGTCTCATATTCAATTCTTTCTGATCATACAGATACTTGAGACTCTTGTGGTCGCAGTATAGTTCCATAGTCACACCATACAAATAATGCCTCTAAATCTTCAAGGCAAACACAATGGCCGCAAGCTTCAGATCATGAGTGGATAATTCAATTAATGAGGTATGAGCTATCGAGAGGCGTAAGCCACCACACGTCCCTACTATATAAGGACACACCCTAATCCCTGCCCACTGGCATCATAATACACAACATATGTCACACTGGGATCAGGCAAAATCAACACAGGTGCTGTAGTCAACCTCTGTTTCAGCTCCACAAAGCAATTTTCACAATGTTCATCCCACACAAACGGATGATATTTTCTCGTGAGCTTTTTCATCGGCAACGCAATGTGGGAGAAATTCTGAATGAATCTTTTATAATAACTAGCAAGACCTAGAAAACTGCGTACTTCTGCAACAGTTTTTAGCCTCTTCCAGGCCAGTATTGCTTCCACTTTACTAGGATCCATAGAGACCCCTTTTCACGAGATAACATGGCCTAAGAACTTCACTTCTGATATCCAAAACTCGCACTTACTTAATTTGGCATAGATTTTCTTTTCACGCAATATATTCAACACAATTCTCAAATGATGCTTATGCTTTTCTCTACTCTTAGAGTATATCAAAATATCATCGATAAATACCACAACGAATTGATCTAGGTATTGCTGAAAGATACGGTTCATGTAATCCATGAAAACCGCAGGCGCATTGGTTAACCCAAATGGCATCACTAAGAATTCATAATGGCCATACCTAGTCTGGAAAGCAGTTTTCAGAACATCTTCCGCTTTCACTCGCAGCTGATGATGCCCTGACCTTAGATCAATCTTTGAAAATACACACGAACCGGATAGTTGATCTAATAGGTCATCAATTCTAGGGAGAGGGTACTTATTCTTGACGGTAATCTTATTCAATTCTCTATAGTCGATACACAAACAAAGACTCCCATCTTTCTTTTTCACAAACAAAAATGGAGCACCCCAAGGCTACACACTGGGTCTAATAAACCCTTTCTCAAGCAATTCTTCAATCTGCTTCTTCAATTCCGCCATTTCATTTGGGGCCATTCGATATGGGGTTTTGGATATAGACCCAGCTCCAGCACAATTTCAATCAGAAATTGAACTTCCCTTTCCGGAGGCAACCCACTTAGATCATCTGGAAATACCTCAGGGAATTCATTCACTATGGGTTTACTATTCAAAGACTCACTGGTTTCTCCTTGTACAGAAAAGAAAACCATATATCCCTGACAATCCTTTTGCAAATATTTCTCAGCCTTAGCTGTTGAAAGGAAACTTAGTTCGACATTTTTGCCCTCAATGCTATGAGAAACAGGATACACTATCCTTTTGTTCCCACAATCTAATAACACATTATTCGCTCACAACCAATCAAAACCCAAAATGACTTCCAATTGGCAGAGTGTTAAACAAATCAGATCTACCACAGATTCATGACCCTCTACGGTTACAACACAAATCAAACAGGCTTTTGTAGTTACCGCTTTCACACCCATCAGTGTTGACACAATCAGATTGAATGGTAACTTATACATATTTATACCTAGACGCTTCACACAATCATATGCAATAAAGGAGTGACTTGCACCCAAATCAAACAAAGCTTGTAATACAAATCCATTGAGAACTGTACCTTGTATTAGCTCTAGAGACTTTCGGGCTTCCTCATGAGTCATAGCAAATATTCGGCCCTGAATTTTCGGCCTCTTCTTCGGTCATGGCTGTCTACACTCAATAGATGTATGCCCCACTTGCTTGCAATTAAAATCAAAGCTTTCTCTTTTTCCTTCCCTTGCTTGAGCGCCAGAAATGGAGGAAGAAGAGAGAGAATATGAGAGATGGTGAGATGATGAGGAAGATGATGGTGATGCAATGTTTCCTTTCCCCTTTCCCTACACACAACCGAAAAAGAGAGAGGAGGGAGAGAAAAAGTAGCTTTTTGTCATTTAGTGCCACATCCCATGGCCACCACCATGCCACATGTCAGTATCTTAATCACTTCCACCATGAGCTCACACAATGCAAAACGTAGGATTCCAACCCATGATCAATGAATCTCAACCCTTGATCTCTAAGCATCAATGAATATTCATAACAAATTCATATCATATTTGACCAAAAGTGTTTAATTACATTAATTACAATGAATCTCAAAGTCATTAGCCCTAATCACAAATCGGGATATTACACAAACTAAATATATAATTATAACTGTCTACTTGTGGGCAAATATCAATTATTATTCTATATTTAATTACAATATGATATTTTATAAGTTCCATATGTGATTAATATTGCATGTAAAATAAAAGGATGTTGTGGCTGCTCCTTTGGAAAAGTAGCATTCTAATCACAAATGTCATATAAGTGCATTTAATCAAAATATGCACGTTCTGATAAAGAGATTAATTAATTTAATAGAGTATGTAGACAATTAATTAAAACTATCCCACTGTTTTATGCATTAAAAATTGTTTAAATAATTATTTTTGACACTTTTCAACTTAAATTAGGTTTTATAAAAATTTGAACAGTTAAATAATTGTCTAAAGTTAATTTTCCAAATATTTAGATAATTATATAACTCATGAAAATAATTTCACAAGTTTTCAGTATGTGAAAATTGTCAAAAATTAATCCTTTTCATTAATTTAAACAATTTAAAGTAATATAATCAAAGTATACATAAAACAAAAGTTAATTTAATAAAACAGTGAAGAAAAAAGCGTTTAATTAGCCCAATTGTTGTTCCTGGAAATTAAAACTTAGAGCCCAGAAAAACAAAAACGTATCTGGGCCCTTAAAATGACAAAAAAACAGTCACTGTTGAAATTAAATTAATAGGTAAAGCCCAGTTCGTAAAATAGTGTTGACCCACAAGAATTAATAATTAAAAGGCAGAAATGATTAAAATGCAAGCCCATAAGCTCTCAGCCCAGAAAGCAGGGGGACCTCTTGGCACAGTGGCTTCAACGGCCTAAAACGCTTTTCTGGCCCTAGTGAAACGCGGTGAAAACGCCATCGTTTCAATCGTCTCCCCCACCCATTTCAGGAACCCTACCCAACGCGCCAACCTGATAACGACCCGGTTAGAACTGCTGTGGCCCGTGATTTCAGGTGATTCTTCAGGTGTTCGGAGAGCTTGGAACGACGATTCCTGCCGCGATTGTGACGGAAAACAATCAAGAATGTGATCTGAATATTAAACTCTCATATTCGAAACAAAATCAAGATGAAAACAAGATTAATCGAAACAGTTTTAAAACCGAAACAAGAACAAAACTCAGCGGTTCCGACGACAATAGAGGGTTTGAAAACTGGTGACAATCATAGCACAGCAAAACGAAACAACATTCCACGCATGATTCATCAATTAATTACAATATCAAAACAAGCAACACAAAAATGAAATCGATAGATGATGAACTGATTATGGAATCGAAGTTTGGTGACAGTATTCAACGACAGACTAAATCGTCCTTCTCTTACCCGAGAAACAAGCATGCATATATTCAATCGAAATCTTTCAATAATTAATTACAAAATCGAAGAGAAAACATAAATTCTGAATCAAAAACCCATACATGTTAATTTGCACACCAGTACGTGATTTAAACACAAATCAGATATTCCCAAAGCCCTAGACGAATAAAATTAACAGATTAACATTGATCAGAATTACTTAAAATCTAAGAAAAGACATGGATCATGCGTTTGATGATTTAGGTTTGTTCAAGATTCTTAGAAACAGTGGATGAGCAAAATAAAAAAATCCATATATATTGAAAGACTAAAATCGGATCCTTCAAGTCTGTACGTATGAAGGCGGTGATGATTCTTTGGATAAAATTAATCATCTTATTATCCCATAATCCAAAAGCAATATGATGTAATAATCAACTTATAAATTACAAGCAGTAAATAAATTCGATCTCTGATCTAAGAGATGGAACTTGTATAAAATTACTACGGTAAACTTTGTTAAATTTCATATTTAGATCATCCTCAATCAAAGAGTAGAAGATAAAGGATTAGAGAGTGTAGTTCTGATACCCCATATTAGAATAACTCATGCTATACAATAAATTACAATCTCAATTAAGCACAAATTATTCTACAATGATAGTAGAAGATTTTAAGAAATACTCCTCGCTATTGCTAATCTTTGACGTTTGGAAAGAATTCACAAACTCTGAAAAATGAGCATTGCAAAATAGTGAGTTAGAAGATAATTTTTTAGGTCACTCTTCTGAGTGACCATGGGGCATAAAGATGGCAACTGGGTTAATAGCCATTGTTAGTCAGGGAACCTCAAGAAGCAGATTGGGTTTTCTAACACATGTATTTAGTCGGTCGTAAATCTTAATTGCGTCATTTCACCATAACAAATATCACATAAATAGCTAGTTAGTAGGTTATCCTAATCCTAAAGTTGGGCCTGGATCTGACTTATGGGCCACACTCAGGATATTTTAATTATTCACCTAATTATTAATAACTAATAAATAATTATAATAAATTAAAATATCACACAAAGGGATTTCTAAGTGTACAAACCTAGTCATTAGCAATATGAGATGGAAGATTGGCGCTGGTTCTTCTATTCCTCTCTACCACCATCTTTGGTGGCCGTTGAAAAGAGACTCCACTCTGTCTAACCAATTACAAACAATCGTAGACCTCATATTGCATTCCTATTTCATGGAACTCCGGTTCGTTGGAATCCTAGCTAATTCATTCGCCAAATCTACCCTACTCCTATTGCTGATCAAATTAATAACACTCTACTTCCCATCTTCCAAGGCCAAGATATCTAGTTTGGAATGGCAATTCTCTTGGTGTTTACAGAGTAAAAGAAGGTTTTAGTCTATGCTTCTCTCTTAATTCATCTAATTCTCCTAGGTCTGATCCTTTCTAGAACTTTTTGTGGACCATTTCTCTACCTTACAGATATATGCTATTTGTTTGGAAGCTGCTTCATGCATCACTGCCTTCTGTTGATATTCTGAAAGCCCATCATCTTAATGTGAATGGTCTTTGTCTTTTCAATTGTAATACTGAAGAATCCTTGGATCATTTATTAATCTCTTGTCCAAATGCTAAATCCATTTGGTTTGGGTGAATTTCAATTCGACTCATCACATTAGATTTTTCTTCCTGCAAATCTTGGCTCAAAACAACCCTTCTAAATCAACATAATGATGGACAAGAGCCTCTTTTGCATGTTGTATGTTGGAAAATAGTCTAGTCCACCCTTGGTGGATTGGGCCCAAGCCCAATAGGATTGGGATTAAAGTATAAATAATGTAAATGCTTGGATGGATATATGTAATATTTCCTAAAACATTATGAGTCATGTTGTTTAACCGATAGATTATGACTCTACAAGTGGTATTGTTTCACCAAAACAATATGTCTCTCAATCGAAAGGATATGTTGTCTCTCTGATGGAAGTACATGTTAGTAGAAGAGGAAGGGGTGCATAGAAACCTATAAATAGACATAGGGGATTCAGTTATAAGACACTTGAAATAATATACAGAAACTTTGTCATTTTGATTCCCCATTCCCTCTACTATATTTATCTCTTTTTCTTTCTTTGGTGGTGTATTTGCTGTGCGTCATAATTGCTTCCACATCTGTGATCCGATTAGTGTGGGTACAAGAGATAAACGGTTGCACTCCAGGTACGCCCAATAATTTTTACAGTGTAATTATCCTCTTGAGCACACTTTGACATAAGTGAAACATAGCATTGCATCAAGGGGTGATATGGTAGCTAGGAAGAGTAATTAAGGAAATCACAGGCTTGATCAGTTTCTTTTCCTTTGCTTTTTCGTCATCTACCACTTGTTAAACCAAGTCTCTGTCTCATATATGTCTTGCAACAATAAAGTTCACATTTCCAAGCAGGGATGAACAATGATTTTGCACAAGTTTTGTCTAAATAGAATTACCTTCTGTTATATTCTGCATTGTCAAAATGGTATTCTATTTAGGCATTTCTGCTGAACCAAGCGCACTTGGAGCTTAACCCCCCCTTTCTTCTCTGCTTTTGGGCAACTCTCTATTGCATGTTCATCATAAAAGATTTACTGATATCTGGGAATGACTCACTGGAAATTCTTTGAATCAACAAAATAAAGAAGAATCAACCTCCCTCTTCCTACTATAAAAGATGTAGTTTAATTTGGAGTGACATGAATTCCCTTCTTAATATGTTCTTTGGGGTATCCGTATTCACGACCCCGTCAAACTGTTTTATAATGTAGTTAATTTTTCTTTTTGTCTTGTTACAAGTGGTACTTGGTAATGTTCTTACTTTATTAATATCATTTTGCCTTTATTATAAAAAAAATACCCTTAGTTTGAAGAGGCATTGCATTGATGAGAGTTGGTCCAGAACAATACCGGAAAACAATTGTCTAATAGAGAGACATAAATTCATATTTCTCACACACATACAGAGTCATAAAAATAATCAATCACACATATATTATTAAACCCCTGCTGTGCAAACGAAGCACTTACTTATATATAAACAAACAAATCAATAATCCAAAAGTATAAACTATAACTTTTATCCAAACATGAATCATCAGCTCCTTTCCTAATACCGCAAGTTCTTGTGAATACGTTGTGCAGGAACTAGGAAGACAGAGTACTGTAATGCCTTGTGCGAATCGAAAGAGCATATATAGTACAGAACAGAATAAATAAAGCAAAATCCATATATGTGTGTGTGTGAGTATATATATATTCTACATAAGTTAAAATCAATGAAAGAGGTGGTGATGCTTCTTTCCATGAGTCTCTTGATATTTCTTCTTGGCTTCCTTCTTCTTGTGATGTTCATGAAAAGCATACCCTCCTGCTCCAACAGCAATAGTTGCTGCTATCTCCTCTTTTATCTTGTGACTGTGTGCATGTTCTGGGTCCTTCTTCGCCTTGTGCTTCTCATGCTGCACAAACATTTTCATTATATTGATAACTTTGTCATCAAATTAATCATATATATATATATATATATATTAATTATCAATGCGAAGGCGCCAGCAGCATTAGCTCCTAATTTTCCGAGATGTTCCCTATGCTTGTGGTGCTTCTCTTCCTTTTTGTAATCAATCTCGCTGGCCGCACTTTCTTTGCGGTGGTGGTGGTGGTGGTGATGGCCTTCGGACATGGTGGTTTGTTAATATAAAGATAACGGGCTGTATAAAGTAGGGAAGGTATTTCAAATGATGAGGATCGATGTATGTTTACTGTTTTGGGTGATGAGGGTTTACGTTGGAAGCCAGGCTATTTATAATTCCATTTTTGTTGATAATTTCTTATTGATTAAGTCAACATTATATCATTAATATTCGTTTGTAGGGCCATATGTTAAACATAAAAAGATAAAATAGTCAAAATATACCTGCAAAAAACTTAAGGAACATGCTGCGTTTAGCTAAATTAACCAAAACAAGCATGCCGTGTGTTTTAAATTTGAAAATGAATTTTAAAATTTTCTTTTACAATAATACATATTTTACTTTATGTATCTTTCTATTTTTTGTGGCCTTATATATGTAACTTCAAAATATGATGAGAACATGACTTTCTCATAAATCTTCAATATACTCCGTCTATAGTAATAATACACCAACATAATTAATATTATAAATATAGAATATATATAAGATATATTTTGAGGAAATTTCTAGAAAAATACCAGGAAAATATAAAAATCTCATAAATCTTCAATTGACAAGACATTTTAGTAAGAATAGTTGATTTGGGGTTTTCAAATTTTGAAGATATTTAATTGGAATTTGCCATATATTTGGATGCGTGTACTTGCGTATAAAACCACGAACCATTTTAATGTTTGGAAGAGTAAACTTGAGAGAGGAGAGGGACGCGCAAAATAGTGATTGGAGGAGGCTTGCTGGGAAGCAAGCATGGTGATAAGCAAACATGCAAAGGAAAACACGTCACACGCTAATTAAATAAAGGCGTGTACATGTATGCCCTTCAACATCTAGAAATTTAGGGATTAGGGGTGTCAGCTTCCCCCTCTCAATTATGCCACCAGCTGTGTCTCAATTTTGGGGCACTTTTCAAATATATTTTTTCAGGTTTTCTTCTATCATTAGATTATACATAAAATGAGTGATATTCGATATTTTATGGGGAATAATGGGATTGTTTTCAATTTTTTATAATTTCTCAAAGATTTTCCAGAAAAATGGTGTAAATTTCTTTTTCACTAAGAGTACTAAATTTTTGAAAAATTATAAAAAAATGAAAACAATACCATTTTTTTGGCCAATATATAACATATCATAATGTCACTCATTTTATATATACTTTAACGATAAAAAAACACGTAAAAACATTTAGGAAGTGACCCAAATGGAAACGTAGTTGAGTGGGGGTAGTTGACACCCTGAGCGCGTTATTTTAGGCTGTGGGTGGGGCAACACATTCATATATTTGGGCATTCCTTTTTGGCCAAAATATCAGGGTAATCACGCTTGTCGCTTGTCCCTTGTCGGTCCGCATGATTCAGATTGCACATTACTTTCCAATAATTTCTTCCAGCTACTAGTCAAAAGAGAAAAACAAAAAAATTCTTTCAGATGGATTGGTCGCACCTTACAGCTTCTTGTAGGCACTAGCCGTTGTGAACTCTCCATGGCTTGTTAGACTCTGATGAGTCAATGACTATTATGATCGACCAGTTCATTAACTTGTAGTTCCTCTTCAATAATCATGCGTTAGAGACATAATTCCTGAGAAGTTCTTAACTTCTTATTGATATTTGATATACTTTATATATCTTAGAAGTATAAATTTTGATATATAAAATACATCAAATATCAATATAACATATAATATCTCAACAGCCATATTTTGGTGCGGTAACTGTTTCACCAAAATGTGGTTGGTTAGGATCTTATGTACAAGGTCTCTGACAATGTAGAGATTTAATAGATAAAACTATGAAAAATAGGCAATTAGAAGTAAAGAGTAGCTTTATTGAGAATATTATACAAAGTAGTGAGTAAGGACATAAATAATGGAGAATAGATCATAAGCTGATTAAATAATAAAGTACAGAGCAATAAGATTGAAGGAATATTTTGTAGGAGTGTGATTCTATCCTCCTTTTTCTAACACATGCCTCACCCCACGTTCAGATGGGTTTGTTCCATTTCTCATTGATCTCAACTGGTTAGAGGGGGTGGCCCCTACTATTTAGGATCATGACATTATATTAGCTTGCGGGTTTGACTGGGTGATTGAGGGAGATGGTAAACTTGGTCTTAGACCGCAAATGTGTGGGCCTATCCTGTGCATAGGTCTAAAGAGCTGATTTTGGGCTCTATAATAATCCCCCCACTCTCCAAGCTCGACAAACAATTGGCTTGGAGAGTAGTTCATGATCCTGGCAATCGAGTGCCTTTGTCGATCTACGGTCTTCATTTAGGTCCATTTTCTTTGCTTTCTTGTCTTCAACTAATTTCTCAGAAAGCTGTAGTTAGGGTTTGTTTTTGCCTTGATCTTGCTATCTATATAACTGTGACGGTGCAAGGTAGAGTGTGCCAAGGCGGGTGGTTAGTCAAGCATTTTGTCCGACCATGTGATCTCAATTTTGGTAGCCACCGCAGAGCATAATAAGGGAGCGAAAGGGTGATAGTAATCTGTTCGAACATGAGGGCATAGTCTCCACTTCCCTAGTACAGCTCCATCGGTTACTGACACACCACAAATTCATCCTTTGTCGTCGTCTCTTGTTTGGAATAATGCGGCAATATTGAAGGCTTAAGGACCTACTGACTCATTGACGTTCTGCTTTGCCCAAACGTTCTAGGTGTCATGTTATGTGCAGTTAATACGTTTTGTTTGGTGTAAACATGCCAATATAGAACTTTGTTTGTTAGCACTTACTTGGGTGTTATCATAATATTTGACCAAGCACAAGAATTTTGGTTAGCTGGTATGTCGGTTATGTGTGGACAATAAATCTTTTGTATCTAAGGTGTTTCACATTTTGCACATGCAATACTTCATGGCTTGTATGGTCAATGTCTTTGATGCGTTGATCCACATATGTAGTAAATTGATCGCAATTAAAAGTGTCTTTGTATTGGACAGGTTGCTATTGTATTACCTTGTTGGTTAGTTAGTCCGTGTATGCTAGTATGCACTGTTGTAGTATCCGACCAAGCATGAGAATTTTGGTTGGTCTGAGCGTGTGTTGCACCTTCATTGACTGGTTTATGGTTCACCATGGGACACCCCTAAAGTTGGGTTCTCAATGTTTAGAAGTGTTGGTAAAGAGCTTTATTTGCTAGAATATTTATGTATGCTATGTTAGAATGTTTGTGTATGCTAGTACATACTGGAATGTCGAGATAATGCTTGACCAAGTGCGTGGATTTTTAGTCAATAGGTACGTACGTCACATCTTCACGGTTAGTTTGTGTTCTGCCACAGGATACCCTTAAGGCTTTGTTTGGTTTGAGGGGAGGGGAATGGGAGGGCGGGGAGGGATTTTGCTCTCCTCTTGTTGTTTGGGGGGATTTGGAGGGGAGGTTGAACATATTAGGGTGTTTGGACTAAAATGCCCATACAATTGTTGTGATAACCCAAATTTGTCCTTATTTCTTATAATTTTTCATCTCTTCTCAACTGTCTCTCTGTGTTCATCTCGCGTGCATAGTAGTCAGGCAAAGCGAGAAAGGCAACAAGAGAATCACAACGCACAGCGAGATAGAGATACAGTAGGAAGAAAAGCCCCCTTTTGATAATTGCGCCTTCATTCCACACACGTAGCCAACTCCTTAATTCCAAAGAGAAACCTTTTTTACCTTTGTTCACATGTGTGTTCACGATCTTCATCGCTTTGCTTTTAACTCATTGCCCATATCTTCTTCTGTTTCGGAATTTGATTCCAATAACACTTGTGGGATAACCGTCGTTGTGTTTATTTAATAAAAGGGAGGGACTCGGATTTTCTAGAAAGGGGAAGCGTATTGTTATATTTGGGTTTGGGTTTTTTTTGATGAGATTGTGTTGAGGGAAATTGTTGCATTAATCAACGAGTCTTTATTTATTTACTCCAGTAGAGCTGCAAAAAAAATTTGAATATGAGATAATAAAAATTTTATTTACATTTAAAATTTATTATACATTTAATAGAGTTTTGGAAAAATCACTTATAACATAAGGGTAAAGTTGTCCATATGAAAATAATTTCCCTCCCTCCTCCTCTTGAACCAAACAAAGTAACATTAAAATCCTTCCCCTCCCCTTTCTTCTAATCAACTCAAACAAGGTAATATTAAAGCCCCTCCCCTCCCCTCCCCTCCCCTCCATCGAACCAAACAGACCCTAAAGTTGGGGTCTCAATGTTTAGAAGTGCTAATAAAGAGATTTATTTGCTAGAATGTTTATGTATGCTATGTTAGAATGTTTGTGTATGCTAGTACATAGTTGACATAATGCCTGACTAGGCACTGGATTTTAGTTAGTATGTATGTATGTCGCATCTTCATGGCCAGGTTTGTATTCTGCCACAGGACACCCGTAAAGTTGGGTCATCAACATTTAGAAGCATCATTGTAGAGTGCTCATAGATCATAATCTTTCGTGTTTCATTCTACTTAGTAGGTCATTTTGACATACCAAGCATAGGTTCATAAGTAGGCAGTCATAAGTCAAAGAAGACAATAATTGTAATAGTAAGTCAAGTGTTAAACAAAGAATGACTTTTAAAAATAGGATATCCCTCAATATAGAAACTAACATGCAACATAGTATTTTTAGGAGACTACAATGTCGTAGTAGGTATGTTGCAAGAAAATGTCGACTAACCAACAACATTTGGATGGTACATCATTGAAAAGTGAAGTTTTCAATATAAGGGAATCTTATAATAAAACAATGTAAACAGATGGTGGGACTTTCATTATCAGAGTACTAAACATAACTAGACTATATAGCTTAGAGCATTGGTAATAAGTTGTGGTTATATTTATGGTATGAATCATTATGTTCTTGTTCATGAGGTTAGTGAGTGAGTAAAATCCGAAAATGAACTTTAAAGGTAAGGGTTTATAAATTGTACATCATTGAATGTATTATGTTCCAACTTCATTTAATGGGTTTCCTGTTTCTGTCGGTTAGTTGGTATGCCCTTTGACCGACTACCCCAGTCTCTTGGTAAGGGCCTTCAAACGTCGAACCTAGCTATCGAAGTATTGAATACAACTAAACCACATAGCTTAAAGCATTGGTCGTATGTTATGGTTATATTTACAATATAGATTATCATGTTTTCTTGCCTTGCCTATGAGTTTAGTAAGCATGATAAAGTAGTAGGCAAGTTGGTAGAATTGAAGCTCAAAGATTGTACCTTTTGAGGTGTATGGCATTCCAGCTTCGTTGGATAGGTTTCTATATATTCTTGTTGCTTAAATGGTAAGCGTCTTGTCCCACTATCTTAGTTACTCGGTAGGGACCTTTATATATTGGACTTAACTTACCATCATATGTCTCTTTAGTGTTCTGGAAGACTCTCTGTAGAATCCAGTCCCCCACTTTGAAATGTCTAGTGTGTACGTTCCTATCATAGTATCGGGCTATCTTTTATTGGTATGTTGTGAGTTTGATCAAGGCTTGTTCTCAGCGCTCGTCAAGTAAGTCTAGCTGATAGGTTATGGCTTGTCTGTTAGACTCCTCGTCTGTCTAAATATATAGTAAAGAGGTCATTCTAAAATCGATTGGAATCATTGTTCGGATAGGCGTTTCCCCTATTGATGTGCGAGGGGGTTCGATATGCCCACAAGACCAATAGGAGCTCTTCGACCTATCTGCCCTTTGCCTTGTTGAGCCTCTTATTTAGTGAGTTGATGATGATCTTGTTGCTTGACTCTGCTTGTCCATTGGACTTAGGATCACATGGGGTAGAGAAGTGAAGCTTTATTCCCTATTTTCGGTAGAAGTTTCTGAACTTGTGCCCTATGAACTGGGATTCATTGTCACAGACTATCTCTTTAAGTAGTCCAAACCTACAAATAATGTTCTTCCAGATAAAGTTAATAACATCATGTTCCTGTACCTGTGCATATGGCTCAGCCTTGACCCCCTTAGTGAAATGATCTGTCAGTACCAACATGTATATGACCTTTCTTGGAGCCATTGTAGTTTCCTAACTATATCCATTTCTTACTTCATGAATGGCCAGGCTGGTGTGATGGTATGTAATGTTTTAGGAGGTTGGTGCGTCAGGTTGGCAAATATCTGACATCTATCACACTCTTGATTAAGGTAACAACATCTTTCTACAAGGTGGACCAATAATACCCAGATTTGACCGTCTTACGTACCAAGCTCCTGCTCCCTTTATGGTCTCCATACTCCCCTTCAAAAATCTCTCTTAGTATGTAATTGGCCTCTTGTGGTCTAACATACCTCATGAGTGGTCCTACATATGATCTTTTGTATATTTTGTCATCTGGAATATAAAATTAGGCAGCTCGTACCTTTACCGTACGAGCCTCGTTCTTATCATTTGGAGGGCATCGTCTTGCAAGTATCGTAGAATAAGGGGCCTCTAATCCTATGTTAGATTATTTGACTGTACCATACTTGAGCTTGGGTTGATTGCCAGGAATAGGAGGTGAACCACTAACATTGTTTGGTTGGTATGAATGGAAGATCCCAAATATGCAAGTGTGTTGGCTTCTCGATTGTCATCCCTACTGACCTGAGTTATTTGGAACTCTTAGAAACTTTTAGCCAGAGAGGTTGCCAGCTTGTGGTAGGTCTACATGTGCAAGCCTTTCATCTGGTACGTACCATCTAGCTACTTTGAGACCAGTTGTGAGTCGCACCTGAATTCTAGTCTTTTGACCCTAACTTTGTTCTTAAGCTACAAACCTATAATCCAAACCTGTAATCAAAGCTTCATATTCTACCTTATTATTGATAGATCTAAAACCACGACATACAAACTGTTGTACGATGTCACCACTTAGAGATTTTAACATTATGCCTAACCTCGTACCCTTTACATTTGACGAACCATCCACATACAATATTCATGTTAAGTCTTGGTTTTCACCATGTACACATAGTAATTCTTTATCAGTGTCTAACTGTATGTCTGGACTAAAATCAGCTACAAAGTTTGCTAGGATTAGGGGTTTTATTGCAGTGCATGGTAAGTAGATTATATCAAATTCACTAAGTCCTACGACCCACTTAACTAACCTATCTGGTAGGCCTGGTTTATGCAACACATTCTTTAAAGGGTAAGTAGTTACTACCGTAATGGGGTGGCATTGAAAGTAAGGGCAAAGCTTTTATGATGTGGAAACAAGTGACAAAGCTAGTTTTTCAAGTAGAGAGTACCTAGTTTTGGTGTCTTGGGGGCCTTGTACAATAGACGGGGTGCTGCTTACCTTCCTCGTCTCTGACCAGAACAACACTAATAGATCTGGGCATATAGTGTCTCACCTTTTTTGGTTTTGATAGTAATAGTGAATTGGTTAGATACTGTTCCAATTGTTGGAGGGCATTTTCACATTTTTCGCTCCACTCAAAACTCTTTTCTTTCTTAGGTTGTCGAAGAACAAATGGCACTTCTTGGACGACCTAGAAATGAATCTACTCAAAGATGCTACCTAACCTATTATCTTCTGGACGTCTTTGACGCACTTTGGGGATGGTATGTGAAGTATGACTTCAATCTGGCTCAGAGTTGTTTCGATTCCTCTATGCCATACTAGGTATCCCAAGAACATCCTTGAGGAAATGCTGAATGAACATTTCTCTGGGTTTAGCTTCATGTTGTAGTTATGAAGTATATTGAAAGCTTGTTCAAGGTGTGCTACGTATTGGTATGCATGGAGGGACTTCACAAGCATATTGTCAATGTATACTTCTAAGGTCTTACCTATTTGACCTGCAAACATCTTATTGACTAACCTTTTATAGGTCATCCCTGCATTCTTTAGTTTGAAAGGCATAACTTTATAGCAATAAATACCTCGTTCAGTTATAAAAACTGTTTTCTCTTGATCGTTAGGGTGCATTAGAGTTTGGTTATAACTAGGAAAGGTGTCCATGAAACTCAATAATGCATGTCCAGATGTGGCATCAACCAAAGAGCCCAGGTGTGGCAATAGGAAAGAATCTTTTGGGTATGCTTTGTTCAAGTTGGTAAAGTCTATACACACCCCGTGCTTACCATTCATTTTTGGTACAACCGTGAAGTTAGCAAGCCAGTCAGGGTACTGAACCTCTTTTACTGACCTAGTCTTTAGGGGTTTAAATACTTTCTCATTTATGATCCAATTCCTTTCCTGTGTGAACTTATAACGCTTCTGCTTGGTTGGTTTATATGATGGGTCGACATTCAAATGGTGTGTTATCATCTCGGGGTCTATACCTGTCATATCCTTATGGGACCAAGCAAATCAATCAATGTTGTTAGTTAAAACAGTGATTAATGTACCTCATATTTTAGGTGGTAGGTCTTCCATATATAGACCTTCATTTTTGGATGGTTAGTATCAATGTGCACTTCATTGAGTTCTTCTATCCTAGGTTGGTTCTATTTTTTTGTAGGAGCCATGTCTTGAAATTGCTATGCGAACTAATCCTTCAGTAAAATGGTTATTTTGTCAAGAAGCTCCCCATAGTTAGTAGGTGCGTCTGTCATGATGAATAATCAAAATGAACAGTAAAGAAAAACATTTTTGGAAATTTGTTTTCGGCCCCCATGGACGGTGCCAAACTGCTTGACCAAAATTTGGTTGGTTAGGATCTTATGTATAGGGTCATCGACAATGTAGAGATTTAATTGATAAAACTATGAAAAATAGGCAATTAGAAGTAAAGAGTAGCTTTATTGATAATATTAGTCGAATACAAAGTAGTGAGTGAGGACATAGATAATGGAGAATAGATGATAAGCTGATTAAACAGTAAAGTACAGAGCAATAAGGCCGAAGGAGAATTTTGTGTGAGAGAATAATCCCTTTGAGGAGTGCTTCTGTTTGCCCCACGTTCATATGGGTTTGTCTCATTTTTCATGGACCTCAACTGGCTAGAGTGGGTGGCCCCTACTATTTAAGATCATGGCATTATATTAGCTTGCGGGTTTGACTGGGTGATTGAGGGAGATGGTGGACTTGGTCTTGGACTGCAAATGAGTGGGCTTGTCTTATTGGGTTTGTCCTGTGCATAAGTCTAAAGAGCTAATTTTTGGCCCTACAGTAACCATTCTTGATTTCCATTTCTACACTGGCTTGATAGGGTATCGCATGACTTGACAACTTCTCTCCATAATTTAGAATCACCACTCTTTTTTACTATGGTTCCTCTCTCCTCCCTTCCTCCAATACATTTTGGCACCCTCTAATGCTCTCCGTAACATCCCAACCTGATAAATAATTTTTTTCCTTGAAATGTTTGGATTCTATATGAAAAGAGTGATATTTTAATAAATTATGGGTAAAAAAATGATGCATTTTTCATTCTATAACATAGGCTAACTGCTTCCCACCCATTGAGCAGACTGCTCATCCGTCCAATAATGGACCGATATTTCCCCTTCCTTTTCTTAGAAATATAATATCTACTTCCAAATATCTCCCCAGCTCTTCCACTTCTTTAAGCTTGCTCCTACAAATTTCTTTCCTCATTTGGGATTTGAAATTTGGAGGAAAAAATATGTTCTTTTTGTAGGGGTGGACAATAACCAGACATATATATAAATATTCTTCAGTGGTTGCTTGAAACTCACTTTCGTTTATATTTAATGTTAATATATAAATTTTGTGTATATTATTATTTTTAAAGTTCACAAGTGGAAATTCATTTTGATTATTGCTTCTATCTTTTAATATAAAAAATGATAAAATAATGGATTCATATTTTTCAGAATTGAACTATTGACTTCAAGTCAACTATTTCATGATAACAAATATATTTAAATTATTTCAACGATTGTTTCACAACAATCGTTAACAAGAGAAAATCAATTATTGGACCATGAAAGAGAATGAAAAGAAAGATTAATTGCTTCCCCGTTTTACAAAAAAAAAAAAAAAAAGGTTAATTGCTTCAATACATAAAAAGAAAAAAAAAATTAAGGGTGTTATGATTTTGAAATCAAGGAGGAGCCTCATCAACGTTCAAAATCTTCAAGTAAAAAAAGTTTACACCCACACACATATGAAGAATAGAGAACCTAACAAACCGTTATCCTTGCAAGGCTCTCTCTCTCTCTCTCTCTCTCTCTATTTTTTTTTATAAGAACAGAGGTCTTTCTGTTGGAGGCACTCTCCCAATGGGGACTGGAATCTTGGTTCGTCACATTGTGAGCTACTAGCCCCTTCACTAGACCTAACTTCTGATGGTGTTATCCTTGCAAGCTTAATTAATCATATACTTTTTGAAAAATCATTATTGTAATCTGAAAATTTAAGTGCTTTACTGTTTCTCTATCCATATATCTTGTTGAAAGCATTTTTCTAGGGTACTACTTTCGCATCGGTTCTATTTATTTGGGGTGAGTTGTGTAAACCTCTTACCCTATATTTGGATGGGAAGAAAAAAGGGGAGGAAAGAATCCTAAGGGGGAAAACTTTATGCCTCATTTGGTATCATGGAAGTGTTTCAGATGGAAGTGGAAGTGGAAGTTGAAGTGGGCTAGAATTGGGCCGGCTTTAAAGAGTTTGTTTGGTAGGTTAGAAATGAGTAGGGAATTCATATATGTTTTATTTTAAAAAATAGATAAAAGAGATACAATTAAGATTAAAATGACTTTTTTGCCCTCATTTAAAAGCAGCAAGAAAAACATAAAAAAGAATTAAAAAACTTTCTTGACCTAATTCCATCTGCATATATCGTCTTCTCTTGTCATATGCGGTTCATCTTTGTCACTCTTCAGTCTCTCTTTGCGTCGGAAAAGCTTTCTGCTTATCTCCATCGCGTGCCACCTCCCACCACGGCACTTGTAAGTCTCTATATTTAATAAACTGTAATGTAAACTATTCCCCCTTGCTTTTTCTCTTATTACTCTATGTGGGAATGGCGATAGAGGTTCAGTAACTTTAATTCTTTGATATACAATGACATATTGATAGAGTTTCTGCAACTTTAAGTTTTTATATTTAATAAACTGCAATGTAAACTTTAATGTAAAATAATATTCCTTGTGCTATTTTAGAGAATTTTCCCTCCATATGTTCTTTTCCCCTTATTTTTCTCCTACTTTTCCCTCCTATCAAATATGGGGTTAGGGTTTTTAGAGTTCTTAGAGAGCTGAGATTATCATAGTGGAAAAGACTCTTGAATATTTTCTAGGGGACTAAATTTTTTTTTTGAAATAATTCTTGTAGTGTTTGATTCTCTCATCCCTTATCTCTTGTTTTAGGCTAACTCCTTTGCTAAACACTGTAGCTGAAACTATTAACAGGCATCGGAAAACATTAACACAAACAAGGAATGAGTTTGGCTTTTGAGGTGGTCATCACTTGCTTCTAATTTGGGGAAAGATTTATTTTTTTAAAAATCATTTTAATGGGTATAGAATCCAAAATAAAAATAATCTTTTAATTGTTGGTTTTTTTTTTAAAATGACTTTTTTATTTAAAACTCTTCAATTGAACATTTTAAATATGGACTGTTGAAACTGTATTTAGACGGCATTGATCTCACCATAGCGGTGCTGATCACTGTGATGAGTAACCAAACCGGGTTCAACAAAGAATGTCACATATATACATAAAAATGTCCTATAGCTAGTGTACTGTCTGTAAGATGAAAACTAGTCCAATAGAGACAGAAATTTGTAGAAATAATATTATTAAACTCCTGCTGTATAAATGAAGCATATGCATACGCAAACACAATAATAATCCCTAAGTACAGACTATCATCATCATCATCCAAACATGAATTCAGTTCCTCTCCTAGTATTGAAAGGTATTATGAAAACTGTGTAGGAACAAATAGTACTGTATTGCCTTGTGCGAATCAGAAGAGCATGTATAGATGTGTGTGTATGAGTATGTGTATTCTTCATAAGTAAAAATCAATGAAAGAGATGGTGGTGCGGTGCTTCTTCCCATGAGCCTCTTGATATTCTTCTTAGCTTGTTTCTTCTTGTGATGCTCATGAAGAGCATATCATCCAGCTCCAACTGCAGTAGTTGCTGCTATCTCCTCTTTTATCATGTGATTGTGTGCATGCTCTGGATCTTTCTTCGCCTTGTGTTTCTCATGCTGCACAAACATTTTCATTATATTTTTTTTATTTCTCCATCAAATTAATCATATATTTATATATATGATTATATATAGGCTAAAGTATACTTTTAATCCTTTAAGTTTTATATTAGGTATACTTTTGGTCGTTTGCTCAAAAAAAAAAAAAAAGGTATACTTTTGGTCGACTAACTTTATAAAGTATGTTTTTGGTTGTATATTCTAACACCGTTAATGTTGTTAATGGAAAATGTTGATGCAACAAACTCAAATGATGACTGTATAGTTAACAAAGCATCCTTAATTTTTAATTTTTTAATATAATATATTTAGATTATTAAACTAAAATAAACTGGTAAATCGCTGTAAATGAAATTAATGTTTTGCTGTTTATATTATTAGACTAACATACTTACAATATTAAACTAAATTTTTTTAATACAATTGAGGTTTTGAAATTGACTACTTGATCATTAGGTTGTTAGATATTTTTTAATTTACATATATTTTAAATTCAAGATTAATAGCATTTAATTACACAATCATCACTTGAGTTTAGCAATATTAATGGTGTTAGAATTATAAGATTAAAAGCATACTTTATATAGTTAAGGAACCAAAAGCCTACCTCATGTAAACTTAAAATATTAAAAGTATATTTTAGCCTTATATATATATATATATATATATATATATATATTATAATTACCAATGCGAAGGCGCCAGCAGCAACAGCTCCTAATTTTACGAGATGTTCCTTATGCTTGTGGTGCTTCTCTTCCTTTTTATAATCAATCTCGATGGCCGGACTTTCTTTGTGGTGGTGGTGGAGGTGGTGGTGATGGCATTCGTACCTGGTGGTTTGTTAATATAAGATGATGGGCTGTATAAAGCAGGGAAGATATTTCAAATGATGATGATGTATATATGTTTACTGTTTTGGATGACGAGGGTTTAGGTGGGAAGCTAAGAGTATTTATAATTCTATTTTTGTGGATAATTTCTAATTGATTAAGTCAATATTATTGATATTTGTTTGTAGGCCCATATGTGAAACATAAAATAGTCAAAATATCCCTGAAGAAAAAACTTATTGAGAAACTTGCCGCGTTTTAGCTAAACTAGAAGCATGCCGTGTGTTTTAAATTTGAAAATAAATTCTCAATTTAACTTTTACAATAATACATATCCTACTTTAGATATCTTTCTATTTTTTGTCACCTTATATATATATATATATATATATATAAAATTTGTCATTTAACAAATGTAAAGATATTATTTTATTTTTATACAAACACACTCATAACTATATACATATATAAAATTTATATATTTTAAAACGTTTCTATTTAATTTTCTTATGCGAATAATTATTAATAATTAATATCCCTTTTACTAATGAAATATTTGGTATGATAATATTTATATTATATATTTTACTTTTGTATTGTATTCGCAATATTTTTTTTATTTATATATAATAAAAAGTAATATTTTTTGTACTGTGTGTGATATCCTTAACTGTCTTAGTGTGTGTTTGGATAGCAGTGGCAAACATGTTTTTTTTTTCAATATGACTTTTACAAACTTAAGATATGGTAAAAGTTAAATAATTTATGTATGGATTAACTCTTATGAAAAAATGAGTTTGATAAAATGTAACTTATTTGGATAATTAATGAAAAAAATAAGTTTAGATGTAAAATACGGAAAAGGATATAAATTTTATTAAAAAATACATATTTATATTATATATATGAATCAGAAATTTCAAAGTATTGAAATTCTAAGAGTACAAAATTTGCAAAGTATGATATTGAATATAAAAATTTATCAAGTTCTTCTCACTAATTAAATTTTGAATTGAGATTTTTCCTCAATTTTGTCTAAAATTTATTATTTAATTTTTTATTTCTTTGAATACTTTTATAAACATAAAATTATTGGGTTTTTTGGAGTTATTTATTTTATTCATTAATTATTAATTTTTTATTCAATTAGTTAATGAATATTAAATAATTTATAGTTATTTAATTTATTAATTAATTATATACATGTTGATTTTTTTTATTCATTCATTTTTTTTTCATATACCAGTATTAAATTTTTCTAAAATAGAAAAGGAAAAAAATTACAAGAAGGAGGCAATAGAGAGAATGTTGTACGTGACCAATGCCTTCTTCCAAGCGTGACACACCAAAAGCGGAAAGCAATAAAAGCACTTAAATTTAAAAGCCATAAAAAACATGACTATTAAATTATCCAACTTTTGAAACCAAAAAGCCACTTATAAGCTAGCCTATACCGCCGTTCCAAACATGCCATAGTTGGTTGGGACAAAAAGCTGACAAATCCAAATTTGTCCTTGTCTCTACTCCCAATGTTTCATATTCTCAGAAAATCCAGCTGTCACAACTCTTAGGTATCATCTTCTCTTCTAGGCTTCGCAAATATATTTGGGCGCCTAGATTGACTCGAGTAAGAATAAATCACTCATCTATAATCAGTTGTTGGAATCCATTGAAAGAAGATTTTGTTCTTCGAAAGCTAAACTTTTGTCCCAAGCGATTCATCTTTGCCTTATTAAATTTGTACTTTCTGCAGTCAATCTTCATGTTGTGTCGTGTATTAAATTGCCTTAGACAGTCTATGATCAAATTGATAGTCGATGTATCAATTTCATCTAGGGCAACACATGGGATAAAGAGAATGCTTATTTGCTTAGAAAGGATTTTATTCCTTCTAAAAGTAAATGGTGGTTTAGGCATTGGGCCCACCTCTACATTTATTTATGCACTTCTTTCAAAGCAAGTTCGGAGAACTATTGATACAAAGGCTCCTTCTATCATTGCTAGCACTTTGAAATAAAATATATTGATACTTCCCAGCCTTCTGTCATCAAGCATCCTTACAATTCGTTTTGGATTTGGAAAGAGATTTCTAATTGTGCAAACTTGGTCATTAGCAATATGAGATGGACGATTGGCACTGGTTCTTCTATTCCTCTCAACCACCATCTTTTTTGGTGGCCGTTGAAAAGAGACTCCACTCAATCTAACCAATTACAAACAATGGTAGATCTCATATTGCATTCCTATTTCATGGAACTCCGGTTCGTTGGAACTCTAGATCCATTCACCAAATCTACCCTTCTTAGTAGCACTCTACTTCCCAGGCCAAGATCATCTAGTTTGGGATGGCAATTCTCTTGGTGTTCACACAGTTCAAAAAGGTTTTAGCCGATGCTTCTCTCTTAATTCATCTAATTCTCCTAGGTCTGATCCTTTCTAGCAGTTTTTGTGGACCAATTCTCTACCTTAAAAATATATGCTATTTGTTTGGAAGCTGCTTCATTCATCACTGCCTTCTGTTGATTTTTTCAAAGCCCATCATCTTAATGTGAATGGTCTTTGTCCTTTCAATTGTAATACTGAAGAATCCTTGGATAACTTATTCATCTCGTGTCCATATGCTAAATCCATTTGGTTTGGGTGCATTTCAATTCGACTCATCACATTAGATTTTTCTTCCTTCAAATCTTGGCTCAAAACTACCCTTCTAAATCTACATAATGATGGACATGAGCCTCTTTTGCATGGTGTAATTGTCCTCTTGAGTACGCTTTGACATAAGTGAAACATTGCATTGAATCAAGGGGTGATAGCTGGGAAGAGTAATTAAGGAAATCACAAGCATGATCAGTTTCTCTTCCTTTGCTTTTTCCTCATCTCCCACATGTTAAACCAAGTCTCTGTCTCATACATGTCTTGCAACAATAAAGTTCACATTTTCAAGCAGGGATGAACAATGATTCTGCACAAGTTTTGTCGAAATAGAATTACCCTCTGTTATATTCTGCTTTGTTACAATGGTATTCTATTTAGGCATTTCTATTGAACAAAGCGCACTTCTCTGCTTTTGGCAACTCTCTATTGGATGTTCATCAGAAAAGATTTACTGATATCTGGGAATGGGTCATTGGAAATTCTTTGCATCAACAAAATAAAAAAGAATCAACTTCCCTCTTCTTACTACAAAAGATGTAGTTTGGAGTGACGTGAATTCCCTTCTTAAGATTTTCTTTGGGGTATCCGTATTCACGACCCCGTTAAACTGTTTTATAATGTAGTTAATTCTGCTTTCTGCCTTGTTATAAGTGGTACTTTGTAATGTTCTTACTTTATTAATATCATTTTGCGTTTATTATAAAAAAAATACCCTTAGTTTAAAGAGGTTGAACATTGATGAGAGTTGGTCCAGAACAATACCGGAAAACAATTGTCTAATAGAGAGACATAAATTTATATTTCTCACACACATACAGAGTCATAAAAATAATCAATCACACATATATTATTAAACCCCTGCTGTGCAAACGAAGCACTTATATATAAACAAAAAAATCAATAATCCAAAAGTACAAACTATAACTTTTATCCAAACATGAATCATCAGCTCCTTTCCTAATACTGCAAGGTCTTATGAATACGTTGTGCAGGAACTAGGAACACGGAGTACTGTAATGGCTTGTGCGAATCGAAAGAGCATATATAGTACAGAAGAGAATAAACAAAGCAAAATCCATATATGTGTGTGTGAGTATATATATATTCTACAGTAGTTAGAATCAATGAAAGAGGTGGTGATGCTTCTTTCCATGAGCCTCTTGATGTTTCTTCTTGGCTTCCTTCTTCTTGTGATGTTCATGAAGAGCATATCCTCCTGCTTCAACAGCAATAGTTGCTGCTATCTCCTCTTTTATCTTGTGACTGCGTGCATGTTCTGGGTCCTTCTTCGCCTTGTGCTTCTCATGCTGCACAAACATTTTCATTATATTGTTAATTTTGTCATCAAATTAATCACATATATATATATATATATATATTAATTACCAATGCGAAGGCGCCAGCAGCAGTAGCTCCTAATTTTCCGAGATGTTCCCTATGCTTGTGGTGCTTCTCTTCCTTTTTGTAATCAATCTCGCTGGCCGGACTTTCTTTGTGGTGGTGGTGGTCGCGGAGGTGGTGGTGGAGGTGGTGGTGATGGCCTTCGGACATGGTGGTTTGTTAATATAAAGATAACGAGCTGTGTAATGTAGGGAAGGTATTTCAAATGATGAGGATCGATGTATGTTTACCGTTTTGGGTGATGAGGGTTTACGTTGGAAGCTAGGCTATTTATAATTCCATTTTTGTTGATAATTTCTTATTGATTAAGTCACCATTATATCATTAATATTTGTTTGTAGGGCCATATACGTGAAACATAAAATAGTCAAAATATACCTGAAAAAAACTTATTTAAGAAACATGCCGCGTTTTAGCTAAATTAACTAGAACAAGCATGCCGTGTGTCTTAAATTTGAAAATGAATTCTCGAATTTTCTTTGACAATAATACACATTCTTTAAAATTTGAAAGAGTCAACCAGAGAGAGGAGAGGGACGCGCAAAATAGTGATTGGAGGAAACCTGCAAACCAAACCAAAACGCATTAAATAAACAAACATGGTGATAAGCAAACATGCAAACCAAAACACGCCACACGCTAATTAATAAACGCATGCACACCTATTTTTCATACCCTTCAACATCTAGAAATTTAGGGACTAGGGGTGTCAGATGCCCCCTCTCAACTATGCCACCAGTTGTGTCTAATTTTTGGGTACTTCTTAAATGTATTTTTTTTCATGTATGTTTTCTTTTATTATTAGATTATATATAGAATGAATGACATTTTAATATTTTATAGGGAACAATGAGATTGTTTTTAATTTTTTTTATGATTTTTCAAAGATTTTTTTAAGAAAAATGGTGCAGTTTCCTTTTTTAACTAAGAGTACTAAATCTTTGAAAAATCATAAAAAATTGAAAACAACATCATTTTTTGCATATATATAATATATCAAAATTTCATTATTTTATATATATTTTAAAGATAAAGAGAAACACAAAAAAACATTTGGTAAGTGACCTGAAATTGAAGCCAAGCTGAGAAAGCCCATTATTTCAGGCTGTGGGTGGGGCAACACATAAATATATTTGGGGCATTTTTTTTGGCCAAAATATCTGGGTGATCGCGCTTGTCGCTTGTGGGTCCTCATGTTTCAGTTTACAAATTACTTTCCAATAATTTCGTCCTGCTACTGGTCAAAAGAAAAAAAAAAAAAAATTCTTCCAGATGGATTGGCCGCACCTTGCAGCTTCTTGTAGGTACTAGCCGTTGTGAACTCTGCATGGCATGTTAGACTCCAATGAGTCAATGACTATTATCATCGACCAGTTCATTAACTCGTAGATTCTCTTCAATGATCATGCCCTTAGTGACATAATTCCCGAGAAGTTCTTATTGATATTTGATATATTTTGTATATCTTAGAAGTATAAATTTTGATATATAAAATATCAATATAAGATATAATATTTATATTATCTTAACAGCTATATTTTGGTGACCATTCTTGATTTCCATTGCTACATTGACTTGATAGGTTATCCCATGACTTGACAACTTCTTTCCATAGTTTAGAATCACCACTCTTTTTTACAATGGTTCCTCTCTCCTCCCTTCCTCTGCTACATTTTGGTGCCTTTCTCTAATGCTCTTTGATTAAGGTGACAACATCTTTCTGCAAGGTGGGCCAATAATACTCAGATTTGACCGTCTTACGTACCAAGCTCCTGCTACCTTTATGGTCTCTACACTCCCCTTCATAAATCTCTCTTAGTATGTAATTGGCCTCTTGTGGTCTAACACACCTCATGAGTGGTCCTGCATATGATCTTTTGTATATTTTGTCATTTGGAATATAAAATTAGGCAGCTCGTACCTTCACCTTATGAACCTCGTTCTTATCATTTGGAGGGCATCGTCTTGCAAGTATCGTAGAATAGGGGACCTGTAATCCTATGTTAGATTATTTGACTGTACCATACTTGAGCTTGGGTTGATTGCCAGGAATAGGAGGTGAACTACTGGTACTGACATTGTTTGGTTAGTTTGAATGGAAGATGCCAAATTGGCAAGTGTGTTGGCTTCTCGGTTGTCATCCCTACTGACCTGAGTTATTTGGAACTCTAAGAAACTTTTTGCCAGAGAGGTTGCCAGCTTGTGGTAGGTCTACATGTGGAAACCTTTTGTCTGGTACGTACCATCTAGCTGCTTTGAGACCAGTTGCAAGTTGCACTTGAATTCTAGTCTTTTGACCCTAACTTTGTTCTCAAGCTACAAACCTGTAATCAAAGCTTCATATTCTACCTTATTATTGGTAGCTCTGAAACCACGACATACAAACTGTTGTACGATGTCACCACTAAGAGATTTTAACATTATGCTTAACCTCATACCCTTTACATTTGACGAACCATCAACATACAATGTTCATGTTAAGTCTTGGTTTTCACCACTTACACATAGTAATTCTTTATCAATGTCTAACTGTATGTCCGGACTAAAATTAGCTACAAAGTTTGCTAGAATTAGGGGTTTTATTGCAGTGCATGGTAAGTAGATTATATCAAATTCACTAAGTCATACTACCCACTTAACTAACCTATCTGGTAGGCCTAGTTTATGCAACACATTCTTTAAAGGGTAAGTAGTTACTACCGTAATGGGGTGGCATTGAAGGTAAGGGCAAAGCTTTTTTGATGTGGAAACAAGTGATAAAGCTAGTTTTTCAAGTAGAGAGTACCTAGTTTTGGTGTCTTGGGGGCCTTGTGCAATAGACGGGGTGTTGCTTACCTTCCTCGTCTCTGACCATAACAAGACTAATAGATATGGGCATACAGTGTCTCACCTTTTTATGGTTTTGACAGTAATGGTGCATTGGTCAGATACTGTTCCAATTTTTGGAGGGCATTTTCACATTCTTCGCTCCACTCAAAACTCTTTTCTTTCTTAGGTTGTCGAAGAACAAATGGCACTTCTTGGACGACCTAGAAATGAATCTAATCAAAGATGCTACCTAACCTATTATCTTCTGGACGTCTTTGACGCGCTTTGGGGATGGTATGTGAAGTATGACTTCAATCTGGCTCAGAGTTGTTTCAATTCCTCTGTGCCATACTAGGTATCCTAGGAACATCCTTGAGGTAATGCTGAATGAACATTTCTCTGGGTTTAGCTTCATGTTGTACTTATGAAGTATATTGAAAGCTTGTTCAAGGTGTGCTACGTACTGGTATGCATAGAGAGACTTCACAAGCATATTGTCAATGTATACTTCTAAGGTCTTACCTATCTGACCTGCAAACATCTTATTGACTAACCTTTGATAGGTCATCCCTACATTCTTTAGTTTGAAAGGCATAACTTTATAGCAATAAATACCTCGTTCAATTATAAAAACTGTTTTCTCTTGATTGTTAGGGTGCATTAGAGTTTGGGTATAACTAGGAAAGGTGTCCATGAAACTCAATAATCATGTCCAGATGTGGCATCAACCAAAGAGCCCAGGTGTGGCAATAGGAAAGAATCTTTTGGGTATTCTTTGTTCAAGTCGGTAAAGTCTATACACACCCCGTGCCTACCATTCATTTTTGGTACAACCGTGAAGTTAGCAAGCCAGTCAGGGTACTGAACCTCTTTTATTGACATAGTGTTTAGGGGTTTTAGTACTTTCTCATTTATGATCCAATTCCTTTCCTGTGCGAACTTATAACGCTTTTGCTTGGCTGGTTTATATGATGGGTCGACATTCAAATGGTGTGTTATCATCTCGGGGTCTATACCTGCCATATCCTTATGTGTAGGTCTTCCTTATGTAGACCTTTATTTCTGGATGGTTAGTATCAATGTGCACTTCATCGAGTTCTTCTATCCTAGGTTGGTTCTATTTTTTTGTAGGGGGCATGCTTTGAAATTGCTATGCGAACTAATCCTTTAGTAAAATGGTTATTTTGTCCAGAAGCTCCCCATAGTTAGTTGGTGCGTCTGTCATGATGAATAATCAAAATGAACAGTAAAGAAAAACATTTTTGGAAATTTGTTGTCGGCCCCCATGGACGGTGCCAAACTGCTTGACCAAAATTTGGTTGGTTAGGATCTTACATATAGGGTCATCGACAATGTAGAGATTTAATTGATAAAACTATGAAAAATAGGCAATTAGAAGTAAAGAGTAGCTTTATTGATAATATTAGTCGAATACAAAGTAGTGAGTGAGGAGATAGATAATGGAGAATAGATGATAAGCTGATTAAACAGTAAAGTATAGAGCAATAAGGCCGAAGGAGAATTTTGTATGGGAGAATAATCCCTTTGAGGAGTGTTTCTGTCCGCCCCACGTTCAGATGGGTTTGTCTCATTTTTCATGGACCTCAACTGGCTAGAGGGGGTGGCCCCTACTATTTAAGATCATGGCATTATATTAGCTTGCGGGTTTATCTGGGTGATTGAGGGAGATGGTGGATTTGCTCTTGGACTGCAAATGAGTGGGCTTGTCTTATTGGGCCTATCCTGTGCATAGGTCTAAAGAGCTAATTTTTGGCCCTACAGTAACCATTCTTGATTTCCATTTCTACATTGGCCTGATAGGGTATCGCATGACTTGACAACTTCTCTCCATAATTTAGAATCACCACTCTTTTTTACTATGGTTCCTCTCTCCTCCCTTCCTCCAATACATTTTGGCACCCTCTAATGCTCTCCGTAACATCCCAACCTGATAAATAATTTTTTTCCTTGAAATGTTTGGATTCTATATGAAAAGAGTGATATTTTAATAAATTATGGGTAAAAAAATGATGCATTTTTCATTCTATAACATAGGCTAACTGCTTCCCACCCATTGAGCAGACTGCTCATCCGTCCAATAATGGACCGATATTTCTCCTTCCTTTTCTTAGAAATATAATATCTGCTTCCAAATATCTCCCCAGCTCTTCCACTTCTTTAAGCTTGCTCCTACAAATTTCTTTCCTCATTTGGGATTTGAAATTTGGAGGAAAAAATATGTTCTTTTTGTAGGGGTGGACAATAACCAGACATATATAAATATTCTTCAGTGGTTGCTTGAAACTCTCACTTTCGTTTATATTTAATGTTAATATATAAATTTTGTGTATATTATTATTTTTAAAGTTCACAAGTGGAAATTCATTTTGATTATTGCTTCTATCTTTTAATATAAAAAATGATAAAATAATGGATTCATATTTTTCAGAATTGAACTATTGACTTCAAGTCAACTATTTCATGATAACAAATATATTTAAATTATTTCAACGAATGTTTCACAACAATCGTTAACAAGAGAAAATCAATTATTGGACCATGAAAGAGAATGAAAAGAAAGATTAATTGCTTCCCCGTTTTACAAAAAAAAAAAAAGGTTAATTGCTTCAATACATAAAAAGAAAAAAAAAATTAAGGGTGTCATGATTTTGAAATCAAGGAGGAGCCTCATCAACGTTCAAAATCTTCAAGTAAAAAAAGTTGACACCCACACACATATGAAGAATAGAGAACCTAACAAACCGTTATCCTTGCAAGGCTCTCTCTCTCTCTCTCTCTCTATTTTTTTTTATAAGAACAGAGGTCTTTTTGTTGGAGGCACTCTCCCAATGGGGACTGGAATCTTGGTTCGTCATATTGTGAGCTACTAGCCCCTTCACTAGACCCAACTTCTGTTGGTGTTATCCTTGCAAGCTTAATTAATCATATACTTTTTGAAAAATCATTATTGTAATCTGAAAATTTAAGTGCTTTACTGTTTCTCTATCCATATATCTTGTTGAAAGCATTTTTCTAGTGTACTACTTTTGCATCGGTTCTATTTATTTGGGGTGAGTTGTGTAAACCTCTTACCCTATATTTGGATGGGAAGAAAAAAGGGGAGGAAAGAATCCTAAGGGGGGAAACTTTATGCCTCATTTGGTATCATGGAAGTGTTTCGGATGGAAGTGAAAGTGGAAGTTGAAGTGGGCTAGAATTGGGCCGGCTTTAAAGAGTTTGTTTGGTAGGTTAGAAATGAGTAGGGAATTCATATATGTTTTATTTTAAAAAATAGATAAAAGAGATACAATTAAGATTAAAATGACTTTTTTGCCCTCATTTAAAAGCAGCAAGAAAAACATAAAAAAAGAATTAAAAAACTTTCTTGCCCTAATTCCATCTGCATATATCGTCTTCTCCTGTCATATGCGGTTCATCTTCGTCACTCTTCTGTCTCTCTTTGTGTCGGAAAAGCTTTCTACTTATCTCCGTCGTGCGCCACCTCCCACCACAGCACCTGTAAGTCTCTATATTTAATAAACTGCAATGCAAACTATTCCCCCTTGCTTTTTCTCTTATTACTCTTTGTGGGAATGGCGATAGAGGTTCTGCAACTTTAATTCTTTGATCTATGATACGTGTGCAGTTGATCAATTAAATAATGTAAGTGTACACTATTGTAATAAAGTAATATAGAAGTAAGTAGAGTATCGTTTCCACGAGGATTGATCACTAAGTACCAAAATGAGCAATTTTAACTTTATTTAGTCGATCGATTAGTTGGTGATTGAGAGTACAAAATAAACCGCAATGTAAACTTTAATGTAAAATAGTATTCCTTTTGCTATTTTAGAGAATTTTCCCTCCTTATATTCTTTTCCCCTTATTTTTCTCCTACTTTTCCCTCCTATCAAATATGGGGTTAGGGTTTTTAGAGTTCTTAGAGAGCTGAGATTATCATAGTGGAAAAGACTCTTGAATATTTTCTAGGGGACTAAAAATTTTTTTTGAAATAATTCTTGTAGTGTTTGATTCTCTCTTCCCTTTTCTCTTGTTTTAGGCTAACTACTTTGCTCAACACTGTAGCTGAAACTATTAACAGGCATCGGAAAACATTAACACCCAAACAAGGAATGAGTTTGGCTTCTGAGGTGGTCATCACTTGCTTCTAATTTGGAGAAAGATTTATTTTTTTAAAAATCATTTTAATGGGTATAGAATCCAAAATAAAAATAATCTTTTAATTGTTGGTTTGTTTTAAAAAAATGACTTTTTTATTTAAAACTCCTCAATTGAACATTTTAAATATGGACTGTTGAAACTGTATTTAGACGGCATTGATCTCACCATAGCGGTGCTGATCACTGTGATGAGTAACCAAACCGGGTTCAACAAAGAATGTCACATATATACATAAAAATGTCCTATAGCTAGTGTACTGTCTGTAAGATGAAAACTAGTCCAATAGAGACAGAAATTTGTAGAAATAATATTATTAAACTCCTGCTGTATAAATGAAGCATATGCATACGCAAACAAAATAATAATCCCTAAGTACAGACTATGATCATCATCATCATCCAAACATGAACTCAGTTCCTCTCCTAGTATTGAAAGGCATTATGAAAACTGTGTAGGAACAAATGGTACTGTATTGCCTTGTGCGAATCAGAAGAGCATGTATAGATGTGTGTGTACGAGTATGTGTATTCTTCATAAGTACAAATCAATGAAAGAGATGGTGGTGCTTCTTCCCATGAGCCTCTTGATATTCTTCTTAGCTTGTTTCTTCTTGTGATGCTCATGAAGAGCATATCCTCCAGCTCCAACTGCAGTAGTTGCTGCTATCTCCTCTTTTATCTTGTGATTGTGTGCATGCTCTGGATCTTTCTTCGCCTTGTGCTTCTCATGCTGCACAAACATTTTCATTATATTTTTAATTTCTTCATCAAATTAATCATATATCTATATATATGATTATATATAGGCTAAAGTATATTTTTAATCCTTTAGGTTTTATATGAGGTATATTTTTGATCCACTAACTTTATAAAGTATATTTTTGCTAGTATATTTCTAACACCGTTGATGTTGCTAACGGAAAATATTAATGCGCCAAATTCAATGATGACTGTATAGCTAACAAAGCATATTTAATTTTTAATTTTTTTAATATAATATATAATATCTTTAAGGTTTTGCTGTTTATATTATTAGACTAACATACTTACAATATTAAACTAGATTTTTTTTAATACAATTGAGGTTTTGAAATTGACTACTTGATCATTAGGTTGTTAGATATTTTTCAATTTACATATATTTTAAATTCAAGATTAATAGCATTTAATCACACAATCATCACTTGAGTTTAGCAATATTACTGGTGTTAGAATTATATGATTAAAAGTATACTTTATAAAGTTAAGGGACCAAAAGTATACCTCATGAAAGCTTAAAATATTAAAAGCATATTTTAGCCTTATATATATATATATATTATAATTACCATTGCCAAGGCGCCAGCAGCAACAGCTCCTAATTTTACGAGATGTTCCTTATGCTTGTGGTGCTTCTCTTCCTTTTTGTAATCAATCTCGCTGGCCGGACTTTCTTTGTGGTGGTGGTGGAGGTGGTGGTGATGGCATTCGTACCTGGTGGTTTGTTAATATAAGATGATGGGCTGTATAAAGCAGGGAAGATATTTCAAATGATAATGATGTATATATTACTGTTTTGGGTGATGAGGGTTTACGTGGGAAGCTAAGACTATTTATAATTCCATTTTTGTGGATAATTTCTTATTGATGAAGTCAATATTATTGATACTTGTTTGTAGGCCCATATGTGAAACATAAAATAGTCCAAATATCCCTGCAGAAAAAACTTATTGAGAAACTTGCCGCGATTTAGCTAAACTAGAAGCATGCCGTGTGTTTTAAATTTGAAAATAAATTCTCAACTTATTGAGAAACTTGCCGCGTTTTAGCTAAACTAGAAGCATGCCTTTATTATAAAAAAAATACCCTTAGTTTAAAGAGGTTGAACATTGATGAGAGTTGGTCCAGAACAATACCGGAAACAATTGTCTAATAGAGAGACATAAATTCATATTTCTCACACACATACAGAGTCATAAAAATAATCAATCACACATATATTATTAAACCCCTGCTGTGCAAACGAAGCACTTATATATAAACAAAAAAATCAATAATCCAAAAGTACAAACTATAACTTTTATCCAAACATGAATCATCAGCTCCTTTCCTAATACTGCAAGGTCTTATGAATACGTTGTGTAGGAACTAGGAACACGGAGTACTGTAATGGCTTGTGCGAATCGAAAGAGCATATATAGTACAGAAGAGAATAAACAAAGCAAAATCCATATATGTGTGTGTGAGCATATATATATTCTACAGTAGTTAGAATCAATGAAAGAGGTGGTGATGCTTCTTTCCATGAGCCTCTTGATGTTTCTTCTTGGCTTCCTTCTTCTTGTGATGTTCATGAAGAGCATATCCTCCTGCTCCAACAGCAATAGTTGCTGCTATCTCCTCTTTTATCTTGTGACTGCGTGCATGTTCTGGGTCCTTCTTCGCCTTGTGCTTCTCATGCTGCACAAACATTTTCATTATATTGTTAATTTTGTCATCAAATTAATCACATATATATATATATATATATATATATTAATTACCAATGCGAAGGCGCCAGCAGCAGTAGCTCCTAATTTTCCGAGATGTTCCCTATGCTTGTGGTGCTTCTCTTCCTTTTTGTAATCAATCTCGCTGGCCGGACTTTCTTTGTGGTGGTGGTGGTCGCGGAGGTGGTGGTGGAGGTGGTGGTGATGGCCTTCGGACATGGTGGTTTGTTAATATAAAGATAACGAGCTGTGTAATGTAGGGAAGGTATTTCAAATGATGAGGATCGATGTAAGTTTACCGTTTTGGGTGATGAGGGTTTACGTTGGAAGCTAGGCTATTTATAATTCCATTTTTGTTGATAATTTCTTATTGATTAAGTCAACATTATATCATTAATAT
This sequence comes from Inga oerstediana, assembly GCA_963210345.1. Lineage (NCBI taxonomy): Eukaryota > Viridiplantae > Streptophyta > Magnoliopsida > Fabales > Fabaceae > Inga > Inga oerstediana. Next base: position 59,305,849 of record OY723401.1, on the reverse strand, counting down.
TTGTTTGTAGGGCCATATGTGAAACATAAAATAGTCAAAATATACCTGAAAAAAACTTATTTAAGAAACATGCCGCGTTTTAGCTAAATTAACTAGAACAAGCATGCCGTGTGTCTTAAATTTGAAAATGAATTCTCGAATTTTCTTTGACAATAATAGACATTCTTTAAAATTTGGAAGAGTCAACCAGAGAGAGGAGAGGGACGCGCAAAATAGTGATTGGAGGAAACCTGCAAACCAAACCAAAACGCATTAAATAAACAAACATGGTGATAAGCAAACATGCAAACCAAAACACGCCACACGCTAATTAATAAACGCATGCACACCTATTTTTCATACCCTTCAACATCTAGAAATTTAGGGACTAGGTGGTGTCAGATGCCCCTCTCAACTATGCCACCAGTTGTGTCTAATTTTGGGGTACTTCTTAAATGTATTTTTTGTGTGTATGTTTTCTTTTATTATTAGATTATATATAGAATGAGTGATATTTCAATATCTTATAGGGAACAATGAGATTGTTTTTAATTTTTTTATGATTTTTTAAAGATTTTTAAGAAAAATGGTGCAGTTTTCTTTTTTAACTAAGAGTACTAAATCTTTGAAAAATCATAAAAAAATTGAAAACAACATCATTTTTTGGCCTATATATAAGATATCAAAATGTAATTCATTTTATGTATATTTTAATGATAAAGAGAAACACAAAAAACATTTGGCAAGTGACCTAAAATTGAAGCCTAGCTGAGAGAGCCCATTATTTCAGGCTGGATTGGCCGCACCTTGCAGATGGATTGGCCGCACCTTGCAGCTTCTGTAGGTACTAGCCGTTGTGAACTCTGCATGGCTTGTTAGACTCCAATGAGTCAATGACTATTATCATCGACCAGTTCATTAACTCGTAGATCCTCTTCAATGATCATGCCCTTAGTGACATAATTTCCGAGAAGTTCTTATTGATATTTGATATATTTTGTATATCTTAGAAGTATAAAGTTTGATATATAAAATATCAATATAAGATATAATATTTATATTATCTTAACAGCTATATTTTGGTGACCATTCTTGATTTCCATTGCTACATTGACTTGATAGGGTATCCCATGACTTGACACTTAGAATCACCACTCTTTTTTACAATGGTTCCTCTCTCCTCCCTTCCTCTGCTACATTTTGGCGCCTTTCTCTAATGCTCTTTGTAACATCCCAACCTCCCAAATAATTTTTTTTCCTTGAAATGATTAGATTCTATATGAAAAGAGTGATATTTTAATAAATTATGGGTATAAAATAATGCAGTTTTGGTTCTATATCATAGGCTAACTGCTTCCCACCCATTGAGCACACTGCTCATCCGTTTAATAAGGGTCCGATATTTCTTCTTCCTTTTCTTGGAAATATAAAATCTGTTACCAAATATCTCCTCAGCTCATCCACTTGTTTAAACTTGCTGCTACAAATTTCATTCCTCGTTTGGGATTTGAAATTTGGAGAAAAGAAAATATGTTCTTTTTGTAGGGGCGGGCAATAACCTGACAGATATAATTCTTCAGTGGTTGCTTGCAACGCTGACTTTTGTTTATATTTAATTTTAATATATAAATTTTGTGTATATTATTATTTTTAAAGTTCACAATTGGAAATTTATTTTGATTATTGCTTCTATCTTTTAATATAAAAATGATAAAAATAATGGACACATATTATTCAGAATTGAACTATTGACTTCAAGTGAACTAGTTCATGATAACAAATATATTTAAATTATTTCAAATAAGATTTGACATTTTTAAAAATGAATCTTGTTTAATTGAGATTATTATATTTATTTGAAATTAGGAGTCAACGAATATTTCACAATAAGCGTCCAAAAGAGAAAATCAATTGTTGGACCATGAAATAGAATGAAAAGAAAGATTAACGCTTTCCCGTTTTACCAAGGGGAAGAAAAAAAATTAATTGCTTCAATACTTGAAAGAAAAAATAATGGTGTCATGATTTTGAAATCAAGGAGGAGCCTCATCAACGTTCAAAATCTTCAAGTAAAAAAAGTTGACATATATATATATATATATGAAGAATAGAGAACATAACAAACCGTTATCCTCGAAAGCTTCCCTCTCCCACCCTCCCTCCCTCTCTCTATTTTGTTTTGTTGATAAGAACAGGGATCCTTCTATTGGAGGCACTCTCCAAATGGAGATTGTAATCTTAATTCTCCACATTGCGAGAAACTAGCCTCTTCACTAGACCCAACCTCTTTTGGTGTTATCCTTGCAAGCTTAATTAATCATATACTTTTGGAAAAATTATTTTTGTAATCTGAAAATTCAAGTGCTTAAGTGTTTCTCTATCGATATATCTTGTTGAAAGCATTTTCTAGGGAACTACTTTTGCATCGGTTCTCTTTATTTGGGGTGAGTTGTGTAAATCTCTTAGCGTATGTTTGGATCGGAAGAAAAATAGGGAGGAAAGAATCCTAAGGGAGGAAAGTCTACTATTTTAGAGAATTTTCTCTCCTTATATTCTTTTCCCCTTATTTTTCTCCTACTTTTCCTTCCTACCAAATATAGGGTTAGAGTTTTTAGAGTTCTTAGAGAGCTGAGATTATCATAGTGGAAAAGTCTCTTGAATATTTTCTAGGGGACTAAAAATTTTTTGGAGATAATTCTTGTAGTGTTTGATTCTCTTTTCCCTTATCTCTTGTTTTAGGCTAACTACTTTGCGCAACATGTGTAGCTGAAACTATTAACAGGCATCATAAAACATTAAGGCACAAACAAGGAATGAGTTTGGCCTTTAGGGTGCTCACCACTTGCATCTAATTTGGACCATCTTGATCTAATCTAGATGGCTAAGATTTATTTTTTATTTTATTTTTTTAAAAGATAATTTTAATAGTGGGTACAAAATTCAAAATAAAACAATCTTTTAATTGTTGGTTTTTCAAATTTTTTTTTTCATTTATAACTCTTCAATTGAACATACATTTTAAATATGAACTGTTGAAATTGTATTTAGACAGCATTGATCTCACCATAGTGCATGGTGCTCATCCCCTGGTACTTATCACTGTGATGAGTAACCAAACCGGGTCCAACAAACAATGTCACATATACACATAAAAGTGTCCTATATGCGTCATTTATACTGCTGTATAAAGTATAAATGAAGCATATGCATACGCAAACAATAATCCCAAAGTACAGACTATCATCATCATCATCATCCTAACATGAATTCAGCTCCTCTCCTAATATTGAAAGGTTTTATGAATACTTTGTGTAGGAACACATAGTACTGTAATGCCTTGTGCATATAGATATGAGTGTGTGTATTCTTCATAAGTTAAAATCAATGAAAGAGGTGATGGTGCTTCTTTCCATGAGCCTCTTGATATTTCTTCTTAGCTTCTTTCTTCTTGTGATGCTCATGAAGAGCATATCCTCCTGCTCCAACTGCAATAGTTGCCGCAATCTCCTCTTTTATCTTGTGATTGTGTGCATGCTCTGGATCTTTCTTCGCCTTGTGCTTCTCATGCTGCACAAACATTTTCATTGTATTGTTAATTTCTTCATCAAATTAATCATATATCTATTTATATGATTATATATATATATATATATATATATTATAATTACCAATGCGAAGGTGCCAGCAGCAACAGCTCCTAATTTTCCGAGATGTTCCTTATGCTTGTGGTGCTTCTCTTCCTTTTTGTAATCAACGTCACTGGCGGGACTTTCTTTGTGGTGGTGGTGATGGCATTCGGACATGGTGGTTTGTTAATATAAGATGATGGGCTGTATAAAGCAGGGAAGATATTTCAAATGATAATGATGTATATATGTTTACTGTTTTGGGTGATGAGGGTTTACGTGGGAAGCTAAGACTATTTATAATTCTATTTTTGTGGATAATTTCTTATTGATTAAGTCAACAATATTGATATTTGTTTGTAGGCCCATATGTGAAATATAAAATAGTCAAAATATCCCTGCATAAAAAAACTTTTTAAGAAACTTGCCGCGTTTTAGCTAAACTACAAGCATGCCGTGTTTTAAATTTGAAAATAAATACTCAATTTATCTTTTACAATAATACGTTTTCTACTTTTATATCTTTCTATTTTTTGTCACCTTATGTGTGTGTATATATATAACTTTAAATTCAATTAGGGAGTATGATGATCACTACATAACTTTCTAATAGATCTTCAATATAATCCGTCTATAGTAATAATACACCAACATAATTGATGTTATAAAAAACAGAAAATAAACTAGATTATAAGCTTGCACTTTAACCAACATAGACTTGGTGTATTGGTGTAAGGTCTCGCTAGATTCCTCTAAATCTTAAGTTTAAATTCAAAAGGAGACACTTGAGATAGTAGAGGTAGCCATGAACCCCGACACAGATACCGAATAATAATATTAAAAAAAGCTCGCACTTTACAAGTTTACATTAAGTCTAAGGCAATATGAAGAAAGCTTGATTTTTTATGGGTTTTTATACTATTTTATGAAATATATATGATATCTATTTTCTGAAAAATTCTCAAAAAATACTCTGAAAATATCAAAATCCCAAATAAGTTTTATTTACTAAACTTAATAAGCTATTAACAATAAATTTTAGTAAGAATTATTGATTTGGGGTTTTCAAAGAAGATATTTAATTGGAATTTTCCTTATATATATACAACCATGAAGCATTGTGAACTTTGTAACAGTCAACCCTCAGTAGGAGAGGGACGCGCAAAGTAAAATAGTGACTGGAGGAGGCTTGCTGAGAAGCATGCATGGTGATAAGTGAACAAGCAAACGAAAACACGCCACACGCTAATTAAACAAAGGAGTGTACCTGCTAATTCTTTTTTTTTTTTAAATAAGGGTACATTTTTTATAAGCCCCCCCATTCATATGTCATACAGATACCTGTAAAGAAGAAACCAAAATAGAGATCCATATTTTCAGCAAATTATACATACACACAGTATTCATAATCAGAGCTCTTATTTGGTTGTCGTGGATATTATAAATGAAAAAATGAAATGTATTAGTCCCTACTTTTATTTGTGTAAATGGAGCACAACTAAATAACTCTGAAAAGTACAAGAACACAAATGAAATACACACACACACACACATGTGTATGTACAGATTGAAGCCGTTCAAAGGTGAATCAGCAAATGGACATGGAGAAGAGTGTTGTGAAGAAATATTTGTATTAATTTGAAGATTGAAATCTGTTTGGTTTAATTCACCTTTTCCCCTCTTGTTTGTGTTTCAATTTGACACTTCCATTTGTGTAAGGAGTGTTCAACTTGCGGGGTGAAATTAAATTAGTAGTTAGTTAGTTGAGACCCTAGTTTATATAATGGGTCCTAGCTAATATGGTTTAGTGTATAGGATAGTTAGATCCTCACTTTACTTAGAGAGAGGTTAATTTGTGTCTCTCTTTAGAGAGGGGAGTCCCTCAGAGTCCCCAAGTGGGGTTAGTTCTTTTTCTCAAGTGAGGGTAGATTAGAAATAACTCAAGTTATAGTTTGTATGAGCATGTTGCTCTTTTATTATTAATACAATATTCTTCATCTTCTCTCTGTTATCTTTTTCTAATTACATTTGTTTTACAAAGTCAACATTATTGATATTTGTTTGAAGGCCCATATGTGAAACATAAAATAGTCAAAATATCCCGCATAAAAAACTTGTTAAGAAACTTGCCGCGTTTTAGCTTAACTAGAAGCATGCCGTGTGTTTTAAATTTGAAAATAAATTCTCAATTTATCTTTTACAATAATACATATTCTACTATATAGATATATAAATATATATATATATATATATATATATATTTCTATTTTTTGTCACTTTATATATATATATATAAAAAACTTTTCATTTAACAAATATAAAGATATTATTTTAATTTATACAACACACCCATAAATATATACATAAAATTTATATATTTTAAAACGTTTCTATTTAATTTTCTTATATGAATATTTATTAATAATTAATATCCTTTTTACTAATGAAATATTTGGCATGATAATATTTGTATTATATATTTTATTTTTTTTATTGCATTCAAAATATTTTTTCTTTTTATTTATATATAAAAAAAATTAATATTTGTTGTACTGTGCAATATCCTTAACTGTCTTATTGTGTATTCGGATTAGTAGTGGCGAAAGTGTTTTTTTTAATATAACTTTTGCAAACTTATAATAGGGTAAAAGACAAATGATTTATGTTTGGATTAACCTTTAAACTGTAACTTATTTGGATAATTAATGAAAAATAAGTTTAAATTTAAAATACAGAAAAGGACATGAATTTTATTAAATAATACATATTTATATTATATATATAAATCAGAAAATTCAAGGTACTGAAACTCTGTGTATAAAATTTGCAAAGTATGATACTCGGATCTGTGTATAAAAATTTATTGAGTTCTTCTGACCAATCAAATTTCTAATTGAGATTTTTTGTCAATTTTGTCTAAAATTTATTATTTAATTTGTTATTTTTTTGAATACTTTCATAAAAATAAAATTATTGGGTTTTTTTTTTGGAGTTATTTTATTTTATTCATGAATTATTAATTTTTTATTCAATTAGTTAATGAATGTTAAATAACTGATTATTATTTAATTTATTAATTAATTATATACATGTTGATTTTTTTTATTTTTTATTCATTTATTTATTTTCATGTACTAGTATTAAATTTTGCGAAAATACAAAAGGGAAAAAATTATAAGAAGGAGTCAAGAGAGAGTTGTTGTACATGACCAATGCCTTCTTCCAGTTGTTACACAAAGTAAAAGCACTTAAATTTAAAAGCCATAAATAACATGAGTAAATGACCCATTCTAGCTTTTCAAACCAAAAAGCCACTTTGTAAGCTAGCCTATACCGCCATTCCAAATATACTCTTAGTTGCTCAGGACAAAAAAGTTGACAAATTCAAATCAACCCTTGTCTCTAGTCGCAATGTTCCATGTTCTCGGAACATCCAGCTGTCAAAACTCTAAGGGTCTGTTTGGTTGGAGGGGAGGGGATGGGAAGGGAGGAAAAATGAGCCCTTCCCCTCATTTGGTTTGAAATTTTGGAGGGGAGGGGGCCAAAAATCTCACTCTCTCACCCTTCCCCTTCCCTTATTTTGCTCCCCTCCAAATTGGGGTGTTTTGGAGGGGAGCCAAATTTTCTGACCAATTTACCCTCATATTTATGTGGTATTTCCAGTCTGGTTTATGGGTTTTACTTTACTGTGCTCCTTCCTTTGATCTTGCTGATAGGTTTCTCCCTTCCATTGTGGCGACTATTCCTAATTCATCATTTTATTTCTTCCAGTTCCATATTCCTCGTGCCCAATGGATCTTTGCGTTTTTTTTTAACTCAATAACATCTTAATTTGGAAACAAAACATCTTTCAACTAAGATCCAAATAAATAAGTAAAAGGGAAATCAATTTGAGTTACTAGCAATTCTAGCACTACTCTCTTTTGGTAGCTCCATTTTGACAGCAAACATACGGGAAAAAAATGAGAGAACACAAAACTACGAGATTTGTTTTGAGAAAACTACTTAGATCTCTGCATTATCTTTCTGCGCTTCCTCTTCAAGCGCCTCATACGCTTCTTCTTCCACTTGGCTCTCATGATGCATAGAAACGAGCATCCCTTCCCTTGCTCACCTCACAGTGCTAATGGCTCCCAAGGAATGAGAGCTACGGAGAATAAACTGATCTTTGAACATAAGGGTAAAGTTGTCCATATGAAAATAATTTCCCTCCCTTCTCTTCTTGAACCAAACAAAGTAACATTAAAATCCTTCCCCTCCCCTTTCTTCTAATCAACTCAAACAAGGTAATATTAAAGCCCCTCGCCTCCCCTCCCCTGCATTAAAATCCCTCACATCCCCTCCCCTCCGTCGAACCAACCCTTTCGTCGAACCAAACAGACCCTAAAGTTGGGCTCTCAATGTTTAGAAGTGCTAATAAAGAGATTTATTTGCTAGAATATTTATGTATGCTATGTTAGAATGTTTGTGTATGCTAGTACATAGTTGACATAATGCCTGACTAGGCACTGGACTTTAGTTAGTATGTATTACGTCGCATCTTCATGGCCCGGTTTGTATTCTGCCATGGGACACCCGTAAAGTTGGGTCATCAACTTTTAGAAGCGTCATTGTAGAGTACTCATAGATCATAATCTTTCGTGTTTCATTCTACTTAGTAGGTCATTTTGACATACCAAGCATAGGTTCATAAGTAGGCAGTCATAAGTCAAAAAAGACAATAATTGTAACAGTAAGTCAAGTGTTAAACAAAGAATGACTTTTAAAAATAGAATATCCCTCAATATAGAAACTAACATGCATCATAGTATTTTTAGGAGATTACAATGTCGTAGTAGGTATGTTGCAAGAAAATGTCGACTAACCAATAGCATTTGGATGGTACATCATTGAAAAGTAAAGTTTTCAATATAAGGGAATCTTATAATAAAACAATGTAAATAGATGGTGGGACTTTCATTATCAGAGTACTAAACATAACTAGACCATATAGCTTAGAGCATTGGTCATAAGTTGTGGTCATATTTATGGTATGAATCGTCATGTTCTTGTTCATGAGGTTAGTGAGTGAGTAAAATCCGAAAATGAACTTTAAAGGTAAGGGTTTATAAATTGTACATCATTGAATGTATCATGTTCCAACTTCATTTAATGGGTTTCCTATTTTTGTCAGTTAGTTGGTATGCCCTTTGACCGACTACCCCAGTCTCTTGGTAAGGTCCTTCATACGTCGACCCTAGCTATCGAAGTATTGAATACAACCAAACCACATAGCTTAAACCATTGGTCATATGTTATGGTTACATTTACAGTATAGATCATCATGTTTTCCTGCCTTGCCTATGAGTTTAGTAAGCATGATAACGTAGTAGGTAAGTTGGTAGAATGGAAGCTTAAAGATTGTACCTTTTGAGGTGTATGGCATTCCAGCTTCGTTGGATAGGTTTCTATATATTCTTGTTGCTTAAATGGTAAGCGTCTTGTCCCACTATCTTAGTTACTTGGTAGGGACCTTTATATATTAGACCTACCTTACCATCATATGTCTCTTTAGTGTTCTGAAAGACTCTCAGTAGAATCCAGTCCCCCACTTTCAAATGTCTGGTGTGTATGTTCCTATCATAGTATCAGGCTATCTTTTATTGGTATGTTGTGAGTTTGATCAAGGCTTGTTCTTAGCGCTCGTCAAGTAAGTCTAGCTGATAGGTTATGGCTTATCTGTTAGACTCTTCGTTTGTCTAATTATATAGTAAAGAGGTCATTCCAAACTCAATTGGAATCATTGCTTCGGATAGGCGTTTCCCCTATTGATGTGCGAGGGGGTTCGATATGCCCATAAGACCAATGGGAGCTCTTTAACTTATCTACCCTTTACCTTGTTGAGCCTCTTATTTAGTGAGTTGATGATAATCTTGTTGCTTGACTCTGCTTGTCCATTGGACTTAGGATCGCATGGGGTAGAGAAGTGAAGCTTTATTCCCCATTTTCGGTAGAAGTTTCTGAACTTGCACCCTATGAACTGGGATTCATTGTCACAGACTATCTCTTTAAGTAGTCCAAACCTACAAATAATGTTATTTTAGATAAAGTTAATAACATCATGTTCCTGTACCGATGCATATAGCTCAGCCTTGACCCCCTTGGTGAAATGATCTGTCAGTACCAACATGTATACGACCTTCCTTGGAGCCATGGGTAGTTTCCTAAGTATATCCATTTCCTACTTCATGAATGGCCAGGTTGGTGTGATGGTATGTAATGTTTTAGGAGGTTGGTGCGTCAGGTTGGCAAATCTCTGACATCTATCACACTCTTGATTAAGGTAACAACATCTTTCTGCAAGGTGGGCCAATAATACCCAGATTTAACCTTCTTATGTACCAAGCTCTTACTCCCTTTATGGTCTCCACACTCCCCTTCGTAAATCTCTCTTAGTATGTAATTGGCCTCTTGTGGTCTAACACACCTCATGAGTGGTCCTACATATGATCTTTTGTATATTTTGTCATCTAGAATATAAAATTAGGCAACTCGTACCTTCACCATACGAGCCTCGTTCTTATCATTTGGAGGGCATCGTCTTGCAAGTATCGTAGAATAGGGGACCTCTAATCCTATGTTAGATTATTTGACTGTACCATACTTGAGCTTGGATTGATTGCCAGGAATAGGAGGTGAACCACTGGTACTGACATTGTTTGGTTGGTTTGAATGGAAGATCCCAAATATGCAAGTGTGTTGGCTTCTCGGTTGTCATCCTTACTGACCCAAGTTATTTAGAACTCTTAGAAACTTTTAGCCAGAGAGGTTGTCAGCTTGTGGTAGGTCTACATGTGCAGGCCTTTCGTCTGGTACGTACCATCTAGCTACTTTGAGACCAATTGCGAGTCGCACCTGAATTCTAGTCTTTTGACCCTAACTTTGTTCTCAAGCTACAAACTTGTAATCAAAGCTTCATATTCTACCTTATTTTTGGTAGCTCTAAAAACATGACATACAAACTGTTGTACGATGTCACCACTCAGAGATTTTAACATTATGCCTAACCTCGTACCCTTTACATTTGACAAACCATCTACATACAATGTTCATGTTAAGTCTTGGTTTTCACCACTTACACATAGTAATTCTTTATTAGTGTCTAACTGTATGTCTGGACTAAAATCAGCTACAAAGTTTGCTAGGATTAGGGGTTTTATTGCAGTGTATGGTGGGTAGATTATATCAAATTCACTAAGTCATACGACTCACTTAACTAACCTATCTGGTAGGCCTGGTTTATGCAACACATTATTTAAAGGGTAAGTAGTTACTACTGTAATGGGATGGCATTGATAGTAAGGGCAAAGCTTTTTTGATGTGGAAAAAAGTGATAAAGTGAAGAATAGGCTTTGTCGGCTTTGTGCCTTGGTAACCTCTTCAAAAATAACCAAAGATTGCAAATAGGGTGCAATCCCGGATCGTCTCTCGAAGAGCCTTTTATTAATTACCTAGGAACTAAGTGCAATGATTGACATGAAATGAGTTAAAAATGGTTTTTAAGTTTTTATCTAACAACTAAATTGCAATTAAACTAAAATACTTTTAAAACTAATATTTTTGGATTTGGAATAAAACTGATATGGAATGGAATGGGTTAGAAATGCAAATGATGAAGATGCTCTTGAAAATGGTTTTCAATGACTATTCTTGCTCAATTAAGATATTTGGGATGTTAATTCAATAAAGCTTCTAATATACCAAACCTCAATTACCATTGAGTCTAGCATCACAAGAGAGGAACCCCTACCCTTGAAATGTTATTAAGCCCTCTTAGTGTAATGAGTTTCTCTAAGTTTTCTAATATATCAAACCCCAATTACCATTGAGTCTAATGCTTAAACTCATGAACCCATTTATTTAAGCATTATTTAAATCCCTTAGAGAGTGACTATGGAATAAACAATGCATTTAGGTTCAACTACAATTCCAATTCAATCAAACTATCCAACAATACCATGTTAAATAGATAGAAAGCAATAGAAACATAGGAAACATATATATAACCATATATATATATATTGATGAGTACAAATCCTCATTACAAATTCCAAATCACAACAACTCAATCCATAGAATAAAACAAAACTAAAATTATAGTCTCAATATATAAATGAATTCTTAAACCTAAGAAATAAAAAATACAATGAGCTATAGATAAAATAAACTCTCCTTTGAAGCACATATGAGCTCAAGTCATCTCCAATTCATTCCCAAGAGCACAAAATTGCCTAACCAATCATGAGAATAACATCAAGAAATATAATCCCATTCTGATTCAAACACCCAGCCATAAAATCTCAGAATAAATTAACCAATCAGCCTAAATCAATTTAATTCATGGCTGGATTTAAACCACAAACAAAACAGAGGAAATAGGCACAATTGAAGTTAAACCCAGACACGTCAGAGCAAGCCACTGCTGAAATGAAATCATATGCAAAAGAAGTCATAGCCTGGAAAACGATGAAAGGTGAAGTCGATTATGGTGGACGACGGTGGTGTGTTGTCGGTTTAAGCTTCCTCTGGTGACTCCAGCTCTCAGCTCTTGCCTCTGGTTCAGTTTCCCCGATCCTCTCCAGCTCTTGGATCCTCTGCTTCTTTAAATCCCAGCTCGGGTCTGTGGCTGTCAGTGTGGTGGTGAGGAGCAGACGCAGGTGGTGGTGATTGCAGTCTCCTCCTCCTCTCCCTTCTCTCAATCCTTGCGGCGCCCCCTTTTCGCGTCTGCCTCCACTGTGATCTTAACTTTCCTCCAATCTCAGCTTGCATCTCGGGTTTGCTCCATCGGGTTGCACATGTCTAGATTACTATATCCACTAAAGTCAGTCCAGGAGCATGGGATTCACTCCACCTGCGGCCCATATCTGGAATCCAGTTCTTCAGTTGGGCTGTGATCACCCTTGTCTGCTCCATGAAGCCTAAAACCGGTCCCTGTGTCAAGTCTATAGAAGATGATGACTAGTGACCTGGTCAAAACACAAGTTTTGACCAAGGACCTATTTGAAACATTAAAAATTTTGGAGGAGGGACTAAAGTGCACAGTTTTGAAACCTTGGAGGGGTTAACTATAATTTCCAAAGCCTTGGGTCTTTCCTGTAATTTTCCTGGGCCTTTTTTCTGCACTCTTTATAATTTTTACAAAAATCTAGGGCCCCTTTCTGTGATTTTACCCAATGTTCAAAATATTAATTTGACCCTTCAGATCTACAATTTTCTTCCAAACACCTGAAATGTAGTATTAAGCACAAAGTAGTATTAAAAGTTCAATGGAAAATATAAAAAAAATAATTAATGAATTTTGACCATTTTTTTCCTAATTCCCATTAATTCAAAACAATTATCCCTAACCAAAATTAGTGCTTAATAATGCAATAATGTCCAGGAAATACATTAAAATCCCCAAATTAATCATGAAAAATCATATAAAAATATGGTTCAATCATAAAGCTAATTTTTCAAGTAGAGAGTACCTAGTTTCGGTGTCTTGGGGGCCTTGTACAATAGATGGGGTGCTGCTTACCTTCCTCGTCTCTGACCAGAATAACACTAATAGATCTGGGCATACAGTGTCTCACCTTTTTTTGGTTTTGACAGTAATGGTGTATTGATCAGATACTGTTCCAATTGTTGGAGGGCATTTTCACATTCTTTGCTCCACTCAAAACTCTTTTCTTTCTTAGGTTGTCGAAGAACAAATGGCACTTCTTGGATGACCTAGAAATGAATCTAATCAAAGATGCTACCTAACCTATTATCTTTTGGACTTCTTTGACGCACTTTGGGGATGGTATGTGAAGTATGACTTCAATCTGGCTCAGAGTTGTTTCGATTCCTCTGTGCCATACTAGGTATCCTAGGAACATCCTTGAGTTAATGCCGAATGAACATTTCTCTGGGTTTAGCTTCATGTTGTACTTATGAAGTATATTGAAAGCTTGTTCAAGGTGTGCTACGTACTAGTATGCATGGAGGGACTTCACAAGCATATTGTCAATGTATACTTCTAAGGTCTTACCTATCTGACCTTCAACCATCTTATTGACTAACCTTTGATAGGTCATCCCTGCATTCTTTAGTTTGAAAGGCATAACTTTATAGCAATAAATACCTCGTTCAGTTATAAAAACTATTTTCTCTCGATCGTTATGGTGCATTAGAGTTTGGTTATAACTAGGAAAGGTGTCCATGAAACTCAATAATGCATGTCCAGATGTGGCATCAACCAAAGAGCCTAGGTGTGGCAATAAGAAAGAATCTTTTGGGTATGCTTTGTTCAAGTCGGTAAAGTCTATACACACCCCGTGCTTACCATTCTGTTTTGGTACAACGGTGAAGTTAGCAAGCCAGTCAGGGTACTGAACCTCTTTTACTGACCGAGTGTTTAGGGGTTTCAGTACTTTCTCATTTATGATCCAATTCCTTTCCTGTGCGAACTTATAACGCTTCTGCTTGGTTGGTTTATATGATGGGTCGACATTTAAATGGTGTGTTATCATCTCGGGGTCTATACCTGTCATATCCTTATGGGACCAAGCAAATCTATCAATGTTGTTAGTTAAAACAATGATTAATGTTCCTCATATTTCAGGTGGTAGGTCTTCCCTATGTAGACCTTCATTTCTAGATGGTTAGTATCAATGTGCACTTCATTGAGTTCTTCTATCCTAGGCTGGTTCTATTTTTTTGTAGGGGGCATGTCTTGAAATTGCTATGCGAACTAATCCTTCAGTAAAATGGTTATTTTGTCAAGAAGCTCCCCATAGTTAGTAGGTGCCTCTGTCATGATGAATAATCAAAATGAACAGTAAAGAAAAACATTTTTGGAAATTTGTTGTCGGCCCCCTGGACGGTGCCAAACTGCTTGACCAAAATTTGGTTGGTTAGGATCTTACGTATAGGGTCATCGACAATGCAGAGATTTAATTGATAAAACTATGAAAAATAGGCAATTAGAAGTAAAGAGTAGCTTTATTGATAATATTAGTCGAATACAAAGTAGTGAGTGAGGACATAGATAATGGAGAATAGATGATAAGCTGATTAAACAGTAAAGTATAGAGCAATAAGGCCGAAGGAGAATTTTGTATGAGAGAATAATCCCTTTGAGGAGTGCTTCTGTTTGCCACACGTTCATATGGGTTTGTCTCATTTTTCATGGACCTCAACTGGCTAGAGGGGGTGGCCCCTACTATTTAAGATCATGGCATTATATTAGCTTGCGGGTTTGACTGGGTGATTGAGGGAGATGGTGGACTTGGTCTTCGACTGCAAATGAGTGGGCTTGTCTTATTGGGCCGGTCCTGTGCATATGTCTAAAGAGCTAATTTTTGGCCCTACAATAACCATTCTTGATTTCCATTTGTACATTGGCTTGATAGGGTATCGCATGACTTGACAACTTCTTTCCATAATTTAGAATCACCACTCTTTTTTACTATGGTTCCTCTCTCCTCCCTTCCTCCAATACATTTTGGCACCCTCTAATGCTCTTCGTAACATCCCAACCTGATAAATAATTTTTTTCCTTGAAATGATTGGATTCTGTATGAAAAGAGTGATATTTTAATAAATTATGGGTAAAAAATGATGCATTTTTCATTCTATAGCATAGGCTAACTGCTTCCCACCCATTGAGCAGACTGCTCATCTGTCCAATAATGGACCGATATTTCTCCTTCCTTTTCTTAGAAATATAATATCTGCTTCCAAATATCTCCCCAGCTCTTTCACTTCTTAAGCTTGCTCCTACAAATTTCTTTCCTCATTTGGGATTTGAAATTAGGAGAAAAAAATATGTTCTTTTTGAAGGGGTGGACAATAACCAGACATATATAAATATTCTTCAGTGGTTGCTTGAAACTCTCACTTTCGTTTATATTTAATGTTAATATATGAATTTTGTGTATATTATTATTTTTAAAGTTCACAATTGGAAATTCATTTGATTATTGCTTCTATCTTTTAATATAAAAAATGATAAAAAAATGGATTCATATTTTTCAGAATTGAACTATTGACTTCAAGTCAACTATTTCATGATAACAAATGTATTTAAATTATTTCAACGAATGTTTCACAACAATCGTTAAAAAGAGAAAATCAATTATTGGACCATGAAATAGAATGAAAAGAAAGATTAATTGCTTCCCCGTTTTACAAAAAAAGAAAAAAAGGTTAATTGCTTCAATACATAAAAAGAAAAAAAAAATTAAGGGTGTCATGATTTTGAAATCAAGGAGGAGCTTCATCAACGTTCAAAATCTTCAAGTAAAAAAAGTTGACACACACACACACATATGAAGAATAGAGAACCTAACAAACCATTATCCTTGCAAGGCTCTCTCTCTCTCTCTCTCTCTCTCTATTTTTTTTTATAAGAACAGAGGTCTTTCTGTTGGAGGCACTCTCCCAATGGGGACTGGAATCTTGGTTCGTCACATTGTGAGCTACTAGCCCCTTCACTAGACCTAACTTCTGATGGTGTTATCCTTGCAAGCTTAATTAATCATATACTTTTTGAAAAATCATTATTGTAATCTGAAAATTTAAGTGCTTTACTGTTTCCCTATCCATATATCTTGTTGAAAGCATTTTTCTAGGGTACTATTTTCGCATTGGTTCTATTTATTTGGGGTGAGTTGTGTAAACCTCTTACCCTATATTTGGATGGGAAGAAAAATGGGGAGGAAAGAATCCTAAGGGGGAAAACTTTATGCCTCGTTTGGTATCATGAAAGTGTTTCGGATGGAAGTGGAAGTATAAGTTGAAGTGGGCTGGAATTGGGCTTTAAAGAGTTTGTTTGGTAGGTTAGAAATGAGTAGGGAATTCATATATGTTTTATTTTAAAAAATAGATAAAAGAGATACAATTAAGATTAAAATGACTTTTTTGCCCTCATTTAAAAGCAGCAAGAAAAACATAAAAAAGAATTAAAAAACTTTCTTGCCCTAATTCCATATGCATATATCGTCTTCTCCTGTCATATGCGGTTCATCTTCGTCACTCTTCAGTCTCTCTTTGCGTCGGAAAAGCTTTCTACTTATCTCGGATCCATCGCACGCCACCTCCCACCACGGCCCCTGTAAGTCTCTATATTTAATAAACTGCAATGTAAACTATTCCCCCTTGCTTTTTCTCTTATTACTCTATGCAGGAATTGTGATAGAGGTTCTACAACTTTAATTCTTTGATCTACAATGATGTATTGATAGAGTTTCTGCAACTTTAATTCTTCAATTTGCAACTTTAAGTCTCTATATTTAATAAACTGCAATGTAAACATTAATGTAAAATAATATTCCTTTTGCTATCTTAGAGAATTTTCCCTCCTTATATTCTTTTCCCCTTATTTTTCTCCTACTTTTCCCTCCTATCAAATATGGGGTTAGGGTTTTTAGAGTTCTTAGAGAGCTGAGATTATCATAGTGGAAAAGACTCTTGAATATTTTCTAGGGGACTAAAATTTTTTTTTGAAATAATTCTTGTAGTGTTTGATTCTCTCTTCCCTTATCTCTTGTTTTAGGCTAACTACTTTGCTCAACACTGTAGCTGAAACTATTAACAGGCATCGGAAAACATTAACACACAAACAAGGAATGATTTTGGCTTTTGAGGTGGTCATCGCTTGCTTCTAATTTGGAGAAAGATTTATTTTTTTAAAAATCATTTTAGTGGGTATAGAATCCAAAATAAAAATAATCTTTTAATTGTTGGTTTTTTTAAAAAAATGAATTTTTTATTTAAAACTCTTCAATTGAAAATTTTAAATATGGACTGTTGAAACTGTATTTAGACGGCATTAATCTCACCATAGTGGTGCTCATCACTGTGATGAGTAACCAAACCGGGTTCAACAAAGAATGTCACATATATACATAAAAATGTCCTATAGCTAGTGTACTGTCTGTAAGATGAAAACTAGTCCAATAGAGACAGAAATTGTAGAAATAATATTATTAAACTCCTGCTGTATAAATGAAGCATATGCATACGCAAACAAAATAATAATCCCCAAGTACAGACTATAATCATCATCATCATCATCATCCAAACATGAATTCAGTTCCTCTCCTAGTATTGAAAGGTATTATGAAAACTGTGTAGGAACAAATAGTACTGTATTGCCTTGTGCGAATCAGAAGAGCATGTATAGATGTGTGTGTATGAGTATGTGTATTCTTCATAAGTAAAAATCAATGAAAGAGATGGTGGTGCGGTGCTTCTTCCCATGAGCCTCTTGATATTCTTCTTAGCTTCTTTCTTCTTGTGATGCTCATGAAGAGCATATCCTCCAGCTCCAACTGCAGTAGTTGCTGCTGTCTCCTCTTTTATCTTGTGATTGTGTGCATGCTCTGGATCTTTCTTCGCCTTGTGCTTCTCATGCTGCACAAACATTTTCATTATATTTTTAATTTCTTCATCAAATTAATCATATATCTATATATATGATTATATATAGGCTAAATTATACTTTTAATTCTTTAAGTTTTATATGAGGTATACTTTTGATTCACTAACTTTATAAAGTATATTTTTGGTAGTATATTTCTAACACCGTTGATGTTGCTAACGAAAAATATTGATGCGCCAAATCCAATGATGACTGTATAGCTAACAAAGCATCTTTAATTTTAAATTTTTTAATATAATATATTTAGATTATTAAACTAAAATCAACTGGCAAATCGTTATGAATGAAATTAAGGTTTTGCTATTTATATTATTAGACTAACATACTTACAATATTAAACTAAATTACAATTGAGGTTTTGAAATTGACTACTTGATCATTAGGTTGTTAGATATTTTTCAATTTACATATATTTTAAATTCAAGATTAATAACATTTAATTACACAATCATCACTTGAGTTTAGCAATATTACTAGTGTTAGAATTATAGGATTAAAAGTATACTTTATAAAGTTAAGGGACCAAAAAGATACCTCATGCAAACTTAAAATATTAAAAGCATATTTTAGACTTATATATATATATATATAATAATAATAATTTTGGAAATAGATCATTAAGAATTAATACTCTAAATGAACCACTACAAATCAATATAAATCCAAGAAAAAGTATAGACATAGGAAGTAGCAGTAGATTAGCAGAAATGTCTTTAATAAATAATCCTATAAAAACAGATTTGCTAGAAATAAATCAAAAAATAACAACCTTAGATATAACCAAAGAAAATGAAGAAAATAAAATTATAATGGAAATAAAAAAGAATGGAGTATGGCAAGAAATGATAACACTAGTAAATGAAGATGAAGAAAAGAGTAGAATAGAATTAGGATATACAAAAAATGATTATGAAGAAAATGATAAAGGAATAAAAACAAATATAATGGTAATATTTAATAAAAGAGATGTAATACAACTAACACTATGAGTAGAACAAGATACAAATAAAACATATAAAATAATTTTAGGAAAATGTTTTTTAGAGAAAGTAAAACCTTATAGAAATCAGAAAGATAGAATAATATTTAACATAAACTATCAAACAATTGTAATACCTAAGTTAATATGATGATAAACATACATAAGACAGTGAAAGTAATTAAAATTGTATTAGCTGACAAAGATTATTATTATATAGATGAAGAAAGAATAATAATTCCAAGAGCTTATAAAACTATGATGAACCATATAGTACACAATATAAATAAAGCAAATGAAAAAGAAAGAAGATAATTAAGAATGGTATATATAGAAGAACCACATAATTTTGTAGAAGAATATAGAGCAGTGGTAAATAATATGATGAATAGAAATGATATTAAAAAAACCTTTGGAGTATGAACCGGAGATTAAGGAAGAAATAACAGATGATGAAGATTTCCAGTTTCGAGTATCCAAAATATAAGAGCCCAAGATTATTATATAATCTTCCAGGAAATGAACTGTATAAAGATTGCTGGAGAAAATGAATAGCCATGGGTATTTTACTCCACTGATAAGACATGTATATACTCACTTGGAAAACAACTTCACAATGATAAACAGTTTAATCTCTGGTATGAAAAAATCAAGAAGAATAAGATGGATAACACTGAGAATACTCAGAGAAAAATATGCCAAATAATAGGAGATTACCCTAATCATGATTGTAAATGCTGTCATGAAATTAGAGGAAGTGACAGGAGTCCATCCATTACCCTGGATCCAAGCTTACTCTAAGTCCGTCGGCAGAAGAAGACAACAATAATTGTCGGCAGAAGCAAACAAAAGAAGAAAAGTAGAAGATGCCCGACAAAGATGATGAAGCTGAGTCAGAAAGCAATGTAATTATCTGTAAGGTGAAATGTCATGAAAAATTGAAAGGTATAATGTCATAGTCATGTAAAAGTAACCTTAGTTAAGGTTACTAGAGTCAGAATAATTCGAGTCATGTAATCAGAGTTGAGTTTTCAGCTCTATATAAACCTCTTGTAAGTCCCTTAGTTGGACACACGCAATCTTTTGAATGCAAAAATACATTCTCAAATTCTCTCTTGTGCATTTCTGAGTTGTGCGAGCAGTTCTCTGTAGTGGTAGCCATTAGCATAATCTTTAATCAATTATTATTGAAGAACAGTAAGGTATGATCAGCTAAACTCCTTTTGGGGATCTAGGGGGAAGTTTTATTTGTGATTCATGGGAATGTTACACTAAGTTATGCTACTGGGCAGAATGTGAAAAAAAAAGAGTCTAGAGGAGATATGTGAAAATAGAATGATTACGCCTCCTGTAGGAAACGAAGACAGGCTGTGTTGATGTAATCTGAAGGAGGAAGGTGGAGATCCAGATAGGGATTCTCTATAAATGGTTCATGTATGAAAGAGGACATGATTCCTTCCATAACCTGGATTATTATTGGTCAAAGTTCATTCTGTTTTTGCCTATTAACTCTAAGTAAATATTTTTGAAATTTTGTTTGTAAGTATGTCTGTGTCTCTTATTTCTTTTATTTAATTCCACACCTTAAAATCCTCACATGCTGCCCAGGTCTGCATCACTTATGGTATCAGAGCCATGTTTCTAATAATAAAATGGAACTCTAGATCCCTAATGATATTCTACTGTTTTTAGCCTTTTGCTATTCTGCCTTCTGTGATATTTTATTAGTTTTAAATATTGTGATAAATTTATAAGAGTTATATTGAAAGTTGTATTTAATTACCTGTTTGAAGATTATAATGAATACTATAAGAAAATTAGAACCTCGAATATATGAAATTGAATGTAATAATCTACCTGAAAGTTCTTATTATCCTCATATAGGAAACCAAGAAGAAACTTGTATGTTCACTACCTTTATGATAGGAGGTAAAGGAAATAATACATGGAATTTAATGAATTGGAATAATATGTATACAATGAAACAATTAGGAACATATATAAACCCTAATATACATGGTTTAATGGAAATATATAATCTCGATGAAATTCTAGAAATGGTCCCAAAAGATGTAAAACAAAAAGTAATTTTAGAAAAGCCTAGAGATAGAATTGATAGATTAGAGTTTTTTAGTCAAACTTTAGAAGAAAAGTTATACAATATGAAAAAGAAAATAGATTATAATATTGAAGAGTTAAAAGAGATAAAAACAAATGTAAAAAGTATAATGAATTCATTAGGAGTAAATGAATCGAATATGATAATAGAAAAAATGGAACTAGACTTAGAATTAGAACCTATAACACATAAGCATAGAAAATTAAATATGATGAAATCCTTGGAAGAAATGAAAAAAATAGAAATTGCAAAAGAAAAAATATATAAACAAAATATGGATGAAAATGTAAGACAAACAAGATTAATAATAGAACAAGTAATAAAAGGACAACAAATAATGAATAGTAATTTATGGACAATACATGATAAATTAAATAAGACAGAAACCAAAGAAGAACAAAGACAATTAATTGAAAAACCAAAAATACCTATAGAAAGAAATGAAGAAATAGAAGAAGGAAGTAAAATAGAAGAAATAATATATTCCGAAGATATAATATATCTTTTTAAAATATATAAGCCAAAAATAAACATGATGAATGTTATAGATAATGAAGAAGATGAAATTGAAAAATTTATGGGATTAGAAGAATTAGAATTATAACAAATTCAAAAAGACTTTAAAAATGCAACCGTTATAATAGGAGATTTAGAAAATTATAATAGAGAATTAAATACAGGAGTTGTAATACATGACATAGGAGATACAAGTAGAAAGATGGAAACTGATTTTGAAAAAATAAGAACTGAAGCTGATTATATAAGACAAAGAACAAAGAGAAAGAGAAATAAGTGAAGAAGAATTAGAACATAATAAAAAAGTTGAACAGGAAAATAAAGGATTTGAAATGAGATTTGAAACACCCAATAAGTCAGAATTTACACCAAGAAGAAGAGGATTTATACCACCACCTATAGAACAATATGAAAGTAGAAGTATACCAATGTCAGGAATATGGTTAGATTTAGATTGTACTTTAGAACCTGAAAAAATAATAGAAGAATGGGCGAGAGCACAAATAATTGCATTATTAGGAAGAAATTTAGATTTTCAATCAACAAATTTATTAATAGAATCAAGCTTTTTAGGAAATGTATTTCATTGGTGGAGAAGACAAGATGAAAATTGGAGAAATGAAGTAAGACATATACCAAAAGGAGAATATAATAGTAAAAAAAGAATATTATGTAAAACTAGTAAAAAGATATGAATATATTTTAAGAACAGAATTTGTAGGAAGAAGTCATGCATTAGAAGAACAAACAACAAGTAACCAAGCTATAAAGAATTATATCAAATAGAAATATGTTCGTTAGAACCAAAATATTTAAATCAATATATAAGTGAATTTCAGAAATATTATTATGAAATAAAAGAAAATTCAGAAGTTAAAAGCATAAAATATTTAGATCTATTTTATAGAAAATTACCAAGATTATTAGGAGATGAAATAATAGATGATTATTTTAAAGTATATAATGATCATCAAGAGTTAATACCTTATATAGATTCCTTAGGAAGAAGAATAGATTATTTAAGAAACTATTTATCTGAAAAATGTAAACAAGCTTGGATAAATATGAAATATTATAAGAAACCAAGTTAATATTAAGATGTGCAGAATTTGAAAAACCACATAAATGGGGTTGTAAAGATAAAAATAAAATAAAGAGAAAATATAAGAAGAATAAATATAAGTACAAGAAATATAGAAAACCAATGAAAAGATATAATAAGTACAGATATAAATTTAAGAAATATCCAAAAGAGAAATTTTATAGAAAATATAGACCAAGAAAATATTTTAAGAAAGTTAGGAAAATAGATTATAGTAAAAAACCAAGAAAATGTAGATGTCATAATTGTGGAAAAATAGGACATATATCAACATAATGTAAAGAACTGAGAGATAAGAAAACTATGAATATATTAGAACAAGCTAAAGAATATGAACTAAAACCTTTAGAATTTGACGAAGAAATATATAGTGACATAGAAAACCCAGAAATAGAGATATATTAAATAAAATTATTAAGTAATTGAGATCTAAGTGAAACAGAAGAAGAATTGTTAGAATTAGATATAGAATATTTAGAGGATTCAGAAGAGGAATTTAAATTATATATGATGCAAGGAAAAGAAGTAGAAGAAGTAAAAGAAGATAAAGAATATGATGAGTATGAAGAATATAGAAATGTTTCAGGAGTTGTTGAAAAAAGAATGACATTTAATGAAAAGCAATATGCAAAGAAAAAAGATATAAAATTGAACTTAAAACCAGACCAATTAACAAATGAAAATTTTATGGGTAAGGTTAGTAAAATATTAAAATAAAAAAAAGAATATAAAAAGTCAATGTGTAATATTAGAAGAGAAACATCCAATAGAATCATCTTTAACAAAAGGAATATTAAGAATTCCATTAATAAGTAAAGGATTAATAGAAAATGAAATATTTAAAATACCATTTAAAGAAGAAGTAACTGAAATATATATTGCAGGAGTACAATTGTTAGTAAAAGCTTATTTTAGAAAAGGAATATATTCACCTATAGAATTATTAATAACATATGGAAGAATAATTAGTAGTATAGAGGATAGCGTATTAGGAATGTTAACAGGAAATTTAATATACCAAAAGTTAAAATTTACTTTAAACACAAATTTTGCAATATCTAGAAATGATGAACATATAGATCAATCAATAATGATATATCATAAATTACAAGGAATAAAATTGTTACAAGGAGCAAAAAGGCATAATGGGAAACATATTTAATGGTTTTATGGGATAAAAAAAATTGGTTTAATTTCTTAATGATGACTTTATAAAATGACAAAGACACATATATGGGAAAACAATAGATTAAATTATATTCATGATCACTACTATTTATTATATGAAGAAGAGTATAGTAGAATTAGAAGACAAAGAAAAGATAGGAAAGATATAAAGAAAATCTTGAAAAAAGTTTAGAAGTATTGTCTAGGATATGAGTAGTTATGAAATTAGAGGAAGCGACAGGAGTCCATCCATTACCCTGGATCCAAGCTTACTCTAAGTCGGTCGGTAGAAGAAGACAATAATAATTGTTAGCAGAAGCAAACCAAAGAAAGATTTATTGGCATATAGAACTTGTCTAGAATGATCTCCGCTACAGTTGAAAAACATCTTATAAAGACCTGATTTTTTGTTACAATGTCAAAATATTCTCCAACTGCTTATATATATATATATATATATATTATAATTACCAATGCGAAGGCGCCAGCAGCAACAGCTCCTAATTTTACGAGATGTTCCTTATGCTTGTGGTGCTTCTCTTCCTTTTTGTAATCAATCTCGCTGGCCGGACTTTCTTTGTGGTGGTGGTGGTGCAGGTGGTGGTGATGGCATTCGTACCTGGTGGTTTGTTAATATAAGATGATGGGCTGTATAAAGCAGGGAAGATATTTCAAATGATAATGATGTATATATGTTTACTGTTTTGGGTGATGAGGGTTTACGTGGGAAGCTAAGACTATTTATAATTCTATTTTTGTGGATAATTTCTTATTGATTAAGTCAATATTATTGATATTTGTTTGTAGGCCCATATGTGAAACATAAAATAGTCCAAATATCCCTGCAGAAAAAACTTATTGAGAAACTTGCCGCGTTTTAGCTAAACTAGAAGCATGCCGTGTGTTTTAAATTTGAAAATAAATTCTCAATTTATCTTTTACAATAATACATATTCTACTTTAGATATCTTTCTATTTTTTGTCACCTTATTTATATATATATATATATATAATTTTTCATTTAACAAATATAAAGATATTATTTTATTTTTATACAAACACACTCATAACTATATACATAAAATTTATATATTTTAAAACGTTTCTATTTAATTTTCTTATGTAAATAATTATTAATAATTAATGTCCTTTTTACTAATGAAATATTTGGTATGATAATATTTATATTATATATTTTACTTTTGTATTGTATTCGCAATATTTTTTTTATTTATATATAATAAAAATTAATATTTTTTGTACTGTGTGTAAATATCCTTGACTGTCTTAGTGTGTGTTTGGATAGTAGTGGCAAACGTGTTTTTTTTTCTTTTTAATATGACTTTTACAAACTTAAGATAGTGTAAAAGTTAAATAATTTATGTATGGATTAACTCTTATGAAAAAATGAGTTTGATAAAATGTAACTTATTTGGATAATTAATGAAAAAAATAAGTTTAGATGTAAAATACGGAAAAGGATATAAATTTTATTAAAAAATACATATTTATATTATATATATGAATCAAAAAATTCAAAGTATTGAAATTCTATGCGCACAAAATTTGCAAAGTATGATACTGTGTATAAAAATTTATCAAGTTTTTCTCACCAATTAAATTTCGAATTGAGATTTTTCCTCAATTTTGTCTAAAATTTATTATTTAATTTTTTATTTCTTTGAATACTTTTATAAACATAAAATTATTGGGTTTTTTGGAGTTATTTATTTTATTCATTAATTATTAATGTTTTATTCAATTAGTTAATGAATATTAAATAATTGATTATTATTTAATTTATTAATTAATTATATACATGTTGATTTGTTTTTATTTTTTATTCATTTATTTTTTTTCATATACCAGTATTAAATTTTGCAAATATAGAAAAGTAAAAAAATTACAAGAAGGAGGCAATAGAGAGAATGTTGTATGTGACCAATGCTTTCTTCCAAGCGTGACACGCCAAAAGTGGAAAGCAATAAAAGCACTTAAATTTAAAAGCTATATAAAACACGACTAATAAATGATCCAACTTTTGAAACCAAAAAGTCACTTATAAGCTAGCTTATACCGCGGTTCCAAACATACCATAGTTGGTCGGGACAAAAAGTTGACAAATCCAAATCTGTCCTTGTCTCTACCCCCAATGTTTCATATTCTTAGAAAATCCAGCTGTCACAACTCTTAGATATCATCTTCTCTTCTAGGCTTCGCAAATATATTTGGGCTCCTAGATTGACTCGAGTAAGAATAAATCACTCATCTATAACCAGTTGTTGAAATCCATTGAAAGAAGATTTTGTTCATCCAAAGCTAAACTTTTGTCCCAAGCTAGTCATCTTTGCCTTATTAAATTTGTACTTTCTGCGGTCAATCTTCATGTGGTGTCGTGTATTATATTGCCTTAGACAGTCAGTGATCATATTGATAGTAGATGTATCAATTTCTTCTAGGGCAATACATAGGATAAAAAGAAAGCTTATTTTCTTAGAAAGGATTCTCTTCCTTCTAAAAGTAAGTGGTGGCTTAGGCATTCAGCCCACCTCTACATTTAAGTAGGCACTTCTTGCAAAGCAAGTTTGGAAAACTATTGACACAGAGGCTCCTTCTATCAATGCTATCACTATGAAATAAAATATATTGATACTTCCCAGCCTTCTGTCATCAAGCACCTTACAATTCTTTTTGGATTTGGAAAGGGATTTCTAAGTGTGCAAACTTGGTCATTAGCAATATGAGATGGACGATTGGCACTGGTTCTTCTATTCCTCTCAACCACCATCTTTTTTGGTGGCCGTTGAAAAGAGACTCCACTCAATCTAACCAATTACAAACAATGGTAGATCTCATATTGCATTCCTATTTCATGGAACTCCGGTTCGTTGGAACTCTAGATCCATTCACCAAATCTACCCTTCTCATATTGCTGATCGAATTAGTAGCACTCGACTTCCCAGGCCAAGATCATCTAGTTTGGGATGGCAATTCTCTTGGTGTTCACACAGTTAAAAAATGTTTTAGTCGATGCTTCTCTCTTAATTCATCTAATTCTCCTAGGTCTGATCCTTTCTAGAAGTTTTTGTGGACCAATTCTCTACCTTACAAATATATGCTATTTGTTTGGAAGCTGCTTCATTCATCACTGCCTTCTGTTGATTTTTTCAAAGCCCATCATCTTAATGTGAATGGTCTTTGTCCTTTCAATTGTAATACTGAAGAATCCTTGGATCACTTATTCATCTCGTGTCCATATGCTAAATCCATTTGGTTTCGGTGCATTTCAATTCGACTCATCACATTAGAGTTTTCTTCCTTCAAATCTTGGCTCAAAACTACCCTTCTAAATCTACATAATGATGGACATGAGCCTCTTTTGCATGGTGTAATTATCCTCTTGAGTACGCTTTGACATAAGTGAAACATTGCATTGAATCAAGGGGTGATAGCTACGAAGAGTAATTAAGGAAATCACAAGCATGATCAGTTTCTCTTCCTTTGCTTTTTCCTCATCTCCCACATGTTAAACCAAGTCTCTGTCTCATACATGTCTTGCAACAATAAAGTTCACATTTCCAAGCAGGGATGAACAATGATTCTGCACAAGTTTTGTCGAAATAGAATTACCCTCTGTTATATTCTGCTTTGTTACAATGGTATTCTATTTAGGCATTTCTATTGAACAAAGCGCACTTGGAGCTTAACCGCCACTTTTTCTTTTCTGCTTTAGGCAACTCTCTATTGGATGTTCATCAGAAAAGATTTACTGATATCTGGGAATGGGTCATTGGAAATTCTTTGCATCAACAAAATAAAAAAGAATCAACTTCCCTCTTCTTACTACAAAAGATGTAGTTTGGAGTGACGTGAATTCCCTTCTTAAGATTTTCTTTGGGGTATCCGTATTCACGACCCCGTTAAACTGTTTTATAATGTAGTTAATTTTGCTTTCTGCCTTGTTATGCTTTCTGCCTTGTTATAAGTGGTACTTTGTAATGTTCTTACTTTATTAATATCATTTTGCCTTTATTATAAAAAAAATACCCTTAGTTTAAAGAGGTTGAACATTGATGAGAGTTGGTCCAGAACAATACCCGAAAACAATTGTCTAATAGAGAGACATAAATTCATATTTCTCACACACATACAGAGTCATAAAAATAATCAATCACACATGTATTATTAAACCCCTGCTGTGCAAACGAAGCACTTACTTATATATAAACAAACAAATCAATAATCCAAAAGTACAAACTATAACTTTTATCGAAACATGAATCATCAGCTCCTTTCCTAATACTGCAAGGTCTTATGAATACGTTGTGCAGGAACTAGGAACACGGAGTACTGTAATGGCTTGTGCGAATCGAAAGAGCATATATAGTACAGAAGAGAATAAATAAAGCAAAATCCATATATGTGTGTGTGAGTATATATATATTCTACATTAGTTAAAATCAATGAAAAAGGTGGTGATGCTTCTTTCCATGAGCCTCTTGATGTTTCTTCTTGGCTTCCTTCTTCTTGTGATGTTCATGAAGAGCATATCCTCCTGCTCCAACAGCAATAGTTGCTGCTATCTCCTCTTTTATCTTGTGACTGCGTGCATGTTCTGGGTCCTTCTTCGCCTTGTGCTTCTCATGCTGCACAAACATTTTCATTATATTGTTAATTTTGTCATCAAATTAATCATATATATATATATATATATTAATTACCAATGCGAAGGCGCCAGCAGCAGTAGCTCCTAATTTTCCGAGATGTTCCCTATGCTTGTGGTGCTTCTCTTCCTTTTTGTAATCAATCTCGCTGGCCGGACTTTCTTTGTGGTGGTGGTGGTCGCGGAGGTGGTGGTGGAGGTGGTGGTGATGGCCTTCGGACATGGTGGTTTGTTAATATAAAGATAACGAGCTGTGTAATGTAGGGAAGGTATTTCTAATGATGAGGATCGATGTATGTTTACCGTTTTGGGTGATGAGGGTTTACGTTGGAAGCCAGGCTATTTATAATTCCATTTTTGTTGATAATTTCTTATTGATTAAGTCAACATTATATCATTAATATTTGTTTGTAGGGCCATATGTGAAACATAAAATAGTCAAAATATACCTGAAAAAAACTTATTTAAGAAACATGCCGCGTTTTAGCTAAATTAACTAGAACAAGCATGCCGTGTGTTTTTAATTTGAAAATGAATTCTCGAATTTTCTTTGACAATAATACACATTCTTTAAAATTTGAAAGAGTCAACCAGAGAGAGGAGAGGGACGCGCAAAATAGTGATTGGAGGAAACCTGCAAACCAAACCAAAACGCATTAAATAAACAAACATGGTGATAAGCAAACATGCAAACCAAAACACGCCACACGCTAATTAAATAAACGCATGCACACCTATTTGTCATACCCTTCAGCATCTAGAAATTTAGGGACTAGGGGGTGTCAGATGCCCCTCTCAACTATGCCACCAGTTGTGTCTAATTTTGGGGTACTTAAATGTATTTTTTTGTGTATGTTTTTTTTTATTATTAGATTATACATAGAATGAGTGATATTTCAATATCTTATAGGGAACAATGAGATTGTTTTTAATTTTTTTATGATTTTTTAAAGATTTTTAAGAAAAATGGTGCAGTTTTCTTTTTTAACTAAGAGTACTAAATCTTTAAAAAATCATAAAAAATTGAAAACAATATCATTTTTTGGCCTATATATAAGATATCAAAATGTAATTCATTTTATGTATATTTTAATGATAAAGAGAAACACAAAAAAACATTTGGCAAGTGACCTAAAATTGAAGCCTAGCTGAGAGAGCCCATTATTCAGGCTGTGGGTGGGGCAACACATAAATATATTTGGGGCATTTTTTTTGGCCAAAATATCTGGGTGATCGCGCTTGTCGCTTGTCGGTCCTCATGTTTCAGTTTACAAATTACGTTCCAATAATTTCGTCCTGCTACTGGTCAAAAGAAAAAAAAAAAAAAAATTCTTCCAGATGGATTGGCCGCACCTTGCAGCTTCTGTAGGTACTAGCCGTTGTGAACTCTGCATGGCTTGTTAGACTCCAATGAGTCAATGACTATTATCATCGACCAGTTCATTAACTCGTAGATCCTCTTCAATGATCATGCCCTTAGTGACATAATTTCCGAGAAGTTCTTATTGATATTTGATATATTTTGTATATCTTAGAAGTATAAATTTTGATATATAAAATATCAATATAAGATATAATATTTATATTATCTTAACAGCTATATTTTGGTGACCATTCTTGATTTCCATTGCTACATTGACTTGATAGGGTATCCCATGACTTGACAACTTGTTTCCATAGTTTAGAATCACCACTCTTTTTTACAATGGTTCCTCTCTCCTCCCTTCCTCTGCTACATTTTGGCGCCTTTCTCTAATGCTCTTTGTAACATCCCAACCTCCCAAATAATTTTTTTTCCTTGAAATGATTAGACGATTCTATATAAAAAGAGTGATATTTTAATGAATTATGGGTATAAAATAGTGCAGTTTTGATTCTATATCATAGGCTAACTGCTTCCCACCCATTGAGCACACTGCTCATCCGTTTAATAAGGGTCCGATATTTCTTCTTCCTTTTCTTGGAAATATAAAATCTGTTCCCAAATATCTCCTCAGCTCATCCACTTGTTTAAACTTGCTGCTACAAATTTCATAAAATAGAATGAAAAGAAAGATTAATGCTTCCCCGTTTTACCAAGGGGAAGAAAAAAATTAATTGCTTCAATACTTGAAAGAAAAAATAACGGTGTCATGATTTTGAAATCAAGGAGGAGCCTCATCAACGTTCAAAATCTTCAAGGAAAAAAAGTTGACATATATATATATATATATAAATGAAGAATAGCGAACATAACAAACCATTATCCTCGAAAGCTTCCCTCTCCCTCTTTCCCTCCCTCCCTCTATTTGTTTTGTTGATAAGAACAGAGATCCTTCTATTGGAGGCACTCTCCAAATGGAGATTGTAATCTTAATTCTCCTCATTGCGAGAAACTAGCCTCTTCACTAGACCCAACCTCTTTTGGTGTCATCCTTGCAAGCTTAATTAATCATATACTTTTTGAAAAATTATTTTTGTAATCTGAAAATTCAAGTGCTTAAGTGTTTCTCTATCCATATATCTTGTTGAAAGCATTTTCTAGGGAACTACTTTAGCATCGGTTCTCTTTATTTGGGGTGAGTTGTGTAAACCTCTTAGCTTATGTTTGGATCGGAAGAAAAATAGGGAGGAAAGAATCCTAAGGGAGGAAAGTCTACTATTTTAGAGAATTTTCTCTCCTTATATTCTTTTCCCCTTATTTTTCTCCTACTTTTCCTTCCTACCAAATATAGGGTTAGAGTTTTTAGAGTTCTTAGAGAGCTGAGATTATCATAGTGGAAAAGTCTCTTGAATATTTTCTAGGGGACTAAAAATTTTTTGGAGATAATTCTTGTAGTGTTTGATTCTCTTTTCCCTTATCTCTTGTTTTAGGCTAACTACTTTGTGCAACATGTGTAGCTGAAACTATTAACAGGCATCATAAAACATTAACGCACAAACAAGGAATGAGTTTGGCCTTTAGGGTGCTCACCACTTGCATCTAATTTGGACCATCTTGATCTAATCTAGATGGCTAAGATTTATTTTTTATTTTATTTTTTTAAAAGATAATTTTAATAGTGGGTACAAAATTCAAAATAAAACAATCTTTTAATTGTTGGTTTTTCAAAATTTTTTTTTTCATTTATAACTCTTCAATTGAACATACATTTTAAATATGGACTGTTGAAATTGTATTTAGACAGCATTGATCTCACCATAGTGCATGGTGCTCATCCCCTGGTGCTTATCACTGTGATGAGTAACCAAACCGGGTCCAACAAACAATGTCACATATACACATAAAAATGTCCTATAGCTAGAGTACTGTCTGTAAGATGAAAACTAGCCAATAGGGACAGAAATTTGTACAAATAAAATTATTAAACTCCTGCTGTATAAATGAAGCATATGCATGCGCAAACAATAATCCCAAAGTACAGACTATCATCATCATCATCATCCTAACATGAATTCAGCTCCTCTCCTAATATTGAAAGGTTTTATGAATACTTTGTGTAGGAACACATAGTACTGTAATGCCTTGTGCGAATCAGAAGAGCATATATAGATATGAGAGTGTGTATTCTTCATAAGTTAAAATCAATGAAAGAGGTGATGGTGCTTCTTTCCATGAGCCTCTTGATATTTCTTCTTAGCTTCATTCTTCTTGTGATGCTCATGAAGAGCATATCCTCCTGCTCCAACTGCAATAGTTGCCGCAATCTCCTCTTTTATCTTGTGATTGTGTGCATGCTCTGGATCTTTCTTCGCCTTGTGCTTCTCATGCTGCACAAACATTTTCATTGTATTGTTAATTTCTTCATCAAATTAATCATATATCTATTTATATGATTATATATATATATTATAATTACCAATGCGAAGGTGCCAGCAGCAACAGCTCCTAATTTTCCGAGATGTTCCTTATGCTTGTGGTGCTTCTCTTCCTTTTTGTAATCAACGTCACTGGCGGGACTTTCTTTGTGGTGGTGGTGATGGCATTCGGACATGGTGGTTTGTTAATATAAGATGATGGGCTGTATAAAGCAGGGAAGGTATTTCAAATGATAATGATGTATATATGTTTACTGTTTTGGGTGATGAGGGTTTACGTGGGAAGCTAAGACTATTTATAATTCTATTTTTGTGGATAATTTCTTATTGATTAAGTCAACAATATTGATATTTGTTTGTAGGCCCATATGTGAAATATAAAATAGTCAAAATATCCCTGCATAAAAAAACTTTTTAAGAAACTTGCCGCGTTTTAGCTAAACTACAAGCATGCCGTGTGTTTTAAATTTGAAAATAAATACTCAATTTATCTTTTACAATAATACATTTTCTACTTTTATATCTTTCTATTTTTTGTCACCTTATGTGTGTGTGTATATATAACTTTAAATTCAATTAGGGAGTATGATGATCACTACATGACTTTCTAATAGATCTTCAATATAATCCGTCTATAGTAATAATACACCAACATAATTGATGTTATAAAATACAGAAAATAAACTAGATTATAAGCTTGCACTTTAACCAACATAGAGTTAGTGTATTGGTGTAAGGTCTCGTTAGATCCTTCTAAATCTCAAGTTCAAATCCAAAAGGAGACACTTGAGATAGTAGGGGTAGCCATGAACCCCGACACAGATACCAAATAATAATATTAAAGAAAACTCGCACTTTACAAGTTTACATTAAGTCTAAGGCAATATGAAGAAAGCTTGATTTTTTATGGGTTTTTATACTATTTTATGAAATATATATGATATCTATTTTCAGAAAAATTCTCAAAAAATACTCTGAAAATATCAAAATCCCAAATAAGTTTTATTTACTAAACTTAATAAGCTATTAACAATAAATTTTAGTAAGAATTATTGATTTGGGGTTTTCAAAGAAGATATTTAATTGGAATTTTCCTTATATATATACAACCATGAAGCATTGTGAACTTTGTAACAATCAACCCTCAGTAGGAGAGGGACGCGCAAAGTAAAATAGTGACCGGAGGAGGCTTGCTGAGAAGCATGCATGGTGATAAGTGGACAGGCAAACGAAAACACGCCACACGCTAATTAAACAAAGGAGTGTACCTGCTAATTCTTTTTTTTTTTTTTTTAAATAAGGGTACATTTTTTATAAGCCCCCCCATTCATGGGTCATACAGATACCTGTAAAGAAGAAACCAAAATAGAGATCCATATTTTCAGCAAATTATACATACACACAAGAAACTAATAAGAACCTAATACATCCAGCAAACTAAAACATTGTAATTATCCAAATCAGAAATAGCTAAACTTAGAACCTAATGTATCCTTAAACAAAAAATCGCAACTCTAGCTAACTCCATTATGCAGCAACCCACTGATGAAAACTAGTCATAACGAACTCTTTTATAACTTCTTCAATTTGGCGGGGTGAATATTGCTCATCATAATTGTTTACAAAGTGCAGAAGGAAAAAGCAAATTAAATATGTTAAAATATAGTAGTTGACTTTTACTTTAACTTAAAAGAGCGGGCGTGCACGCGCGCACACACCTTAGTATTAATTGAGGCGGGATTGAGTTACTATGTCTTTCATGAACTTTTTGACACAGTATTCATAATCAGAGCTCTTATTTGGTTGTCGTGGATATTATAAATGAAAAAATGAAATGTATTAGTCCCTACTTTTATTTGTGTAAAAGGAGCACAACTAAATAACTCTGAAAAGTACAAGAACACAAATGAAATACACACACAGACACACACATATGTGTATGTACAGATTGAAGCCGTTCAAAGGTGAATCAGCAAATGGACATGGAGAAGAGTGCTGTGAAGAAATATTTGTATTAATTTGAAGATTGAAATCTGTTTGGTTTAATTCACCTTTTCCCCTCTTGTTTGTGTTTCAAGTTGACACTTCCATTTGTGTAAGGAGTGTTCAACTTGCGGGGGTGAAATTAAATGAGTAGTTAGTTAGTTGAGACCCTAGTTTATATAAAGGGTCCTAGCTAATATGGTTTAGTGTATAAGATAGTTAGATCCTCACTTTACTTAGAGAGAGGTTAATTGTATCCCTCTTTAGAGAGGGGAGTCCCTCTGAGTCCCCAAGTGGGGTTAGTTCTTTTTCTCAAGTGAGGGTAGATTAGAGATAACTCAAGTAAGTTATAGTTTGTATGAGCATGTTGCTCTTTTATTATTAATACAATATTCTTCATCTTCTCTCTGTTATCTTTTCCTAATTACATTTGTTTTCCAAAGTCAACATTATTGATATTTGTTTGAAGGCCCATATGTGAAACATAAAATAGTCAAAATATCCCGCATAAAAAACTTATTAAGAAACTTGCCGCGTTTTAGCTTAACTAGAAGCATGCCGTGTGTTTTAAATTTGAAAATAAATTCTCAATTTATCTTTTACAATAATACATATTCTACTTTATATATATATATATATATATATATATTTCTATTTTTTTGTCACTTTATATATATATATATATATATAACTTTTCATTTAACAAATATAAAGATATTATTTTAATTTATACAACACACCCATAAATATATACATAAAATTTATATATTTTAAAACGTTTCTATTTAATTTTCTTATATGAATATTTATTAATAATTAATATCCTTTTTACTAATGAAATATTTGGCATGATAATATTTCTATTATATATTTTATTTTTTTATTGCATTCAAAATATTTTTTCTTTTTATTTATATATAAAAAAATTAATATTTGTTGTACTGTGCAATATCCTTGACTATCTTAGTATGTATTCGGATTAGTAGTGGCAAAAGTGTTTTTTTTAATATGACTTTTGCAAACTTATAATAGGGTAAAAGACAAATGATTTATGTTTGGATTAACCTTTAAACTGTAACTTATTTGATAATTAATGAAAAATAAGTTTAAATTTAAAATACAGAAAAGGACATGAATTTTATCAAATAATACATATTTATATTATATATATAAATCAGAAAATTCAAAGTACTGAAACTCTGTGTATAAAATTTGCAAAGTATGATACTCCAATCTGTGTATAAAAATTTATTAAGTTCTTCTAACCAATCAAATTTCTAATTGAGATTTTTTTGTCAATTTTGTCTAAAATTTATTATTTAATTTTTTATTTCTTTGAATACTTTCATAAACATAAAATTATTGGGTTTTTTTGGAGTTATTTTATTTTATTCATGAATTATTAATTTTTTATTCAATTAGTTAATGAATGTTAAATAACTGATTATTACTTAATTTATTAATTAATTATATACATGTTGATTTTTTTTTTATTCATTTATTTATTTTCACGTACTAGTATTAAATTTTACGAAAATACAAAAGGGAAAAAAATTATAAGAAGGAGGCAAGAGAGAGTTGTTGTACATGACCAATGCCTTCTTCCAGTCGTTACACAAAGTAAAAGCACTTAAATTTAAAAGCCAAAATTACATGAGTAAATGACCCATTCTAGCTTTTCAAACCAAAAAGCCACTTTATAAGCTAGCCTATACTGCCATTCCAAATATACTCTTAGTTGCTCAGGACAAAAAGGTTGACAAATTCAAATCAACCTTGTCTCTAGTCCCAATGTTCCATGTTCTCGGAAAATCCAGCTGTCAAAACTCTAAGGCATCATCTTCTCTTATAAGCTTGACAAATAAATTGGGCACTGGATTGACTGGAGGCAGAATAAATCACTCATCCATAACCAGTTGTTGGAATCCATTGAAAGAAGATTTTGTTCTTGGAAAGCTAAAATTTTGTCCCAAGCTAGTCATCTTTACCTTATTAAATTTGTACTTTCTGCATTCAATCTTCATGTTGTGTCGTGTATTAAATTGCCTTAGACAGTCTGTGATCAAATTGATAGTCGATGTATCAATTTCATCTAGGGCAACACATGGGATAAAAAGAATGCTTATTTGCTTAGAAAGGATTTTATTCCTTCTAAAAGTAAATGGTGGTTTAGGCATTGGGCCCACCTCTACATTTATTTATGCACTTCTTGCAAAGCAAGTTCGGAGAACTATTGATACAGATGCTCCTTCTATCATTGCTAGCACTTTGAAATAAAATATATTGATACTTCCCAGCCTTCTGTCATCAAGCATCCTTACAATTGTTTTTGGATTTGGAAAGGGATTTCTAAGTGTGCAAACTTGGTCATTAGTAATATGAGATGGACGATTGGCACTGGTTCTTTTATTCCTTGATAAGTACAATATTTGCATATTTATTTTCCCTTATATGATGATTTTATGGACGATATTTGAGCTTAATATAATAAATTTGGATAAATAAATAATTTTTTGGAATAAATAGTATTTTTAAAAAAGTACAAAAGTTATTGTAGCAACAGAATCACTGTAATAGATGGTTACTGTAGCGGATGGAAGTACTGTAATGACGGAATCACTGTAGAGCCACCAGATACTGTAGCTGTTGCCGACAGTCACTCTAGCAGCCGCCAGATATTGTAGTTGTACTGTAGCACGTGGTTTTTTCCCCCTATAAATAGAGATCAAGGCCAAGCTCAATGGGGGAGGAGAGAAAGAGAAGCAAAGGTTTCCTTCTCCGACAGGGAGAGGTCCTTCTCTAACCAGAAAAGATCTTTCTTTAACATATCTGAGTTCATTGTGTTAATTTTTTAGATTTAATTTCATACACATTTTGCATGCCTCCATCTTGGAAGGCTTAGGATTGTATTACTTTCTGCATGTTCCATCTTGGAAGGCTTAGGATTGTATCACATTTTGCATGCTGTCTACATGGAAGGTTTTACTTCCTAAATGGACGACTAGATTTCTCCATTTTTCATTCATCTTTTGGTTGTATATTTATGTTTGAGAATTTAATATTCAAGTTTGTTTTTTTTTTTTGAGGTTTTCATTCAAGCTTTATGCAATGTTAATTTATTTTTGTTTTGTTTTTAATTTTATCATGAGCAAAATTTCCATTTTTCTAGAGTGATGACGTAGCTTACTAATGACGAATTGAATCTTAATTAACTTATTAAATCTAGTTTTAATTTCTCTTTCATGATTGAGTTTTAATTATTATTCTTAATGCTTTTGATTGACTGGCCATCTTTTGAATGATTTCAATATACATGTTGAGACCGGAAGGAGATGCATGTGTATCGATCCTATAATTAAAACCATAACTTGCATATGAAATAGGAATATATTCATATAAGTTGTGTAGTCTTACTAAGTTCCATAAATCTTAATGCATAATTAATTGCTTAAATTCATATAGGAATATATTGGATTAGCAATTAATTATAGAATTGCTTGACCTTGGAAGAGTATAGCAATTAAATTAGGGAAACTCGACTATTCATAGCATTTGCATTCATATTTAATCATCTTTTATTTTGTACTCTCAATTACCAACAAATTGATCGACTGAATAGAGTTAAAATTAATCATTTTGGTACTTAGTGATCAATCCTCATGGGAACGATACTCTACTCACTTCTATATTACTTGATTACGACAGTGTACACTTGCACTATTTAATACATAATCTACACTCGTATCAAGTTTTTGGTGTCGTTGCCGGGGATTGTTGTGATTAATATCAATACCAAGTAATTTTAATACTAATTTGGTCTTCATATTACATTTGTGTTTTTTCTCCTTGGCGTCTTGTGTTTCTTTTCAGGATTTTGCTTAGCGTATGACCAAATCGAAGGAGACTGAACTATTGCCTTTTGATTCGGAGATCGAAAGAACTTGTTGAAGAAATTGACAAGTTCGGAAGCAGTCTACTTCAATCCTAAGCAATCCGATGGCGAATCCGGGGGGAGGAACAACAGATACCAAAACACTCCATGACTATGCAACACCAACAGTCATGGGGACAAATTATGGAATCACGAGGTAATTTATTTTGGAGAATAGCACTGCACTCCTCAGTAAGTGCAACTGTTTCAAATTCCTCAAGCTTACGCTTATTTGAAAGAATGTCCTTCATGAATTTTGCATAACTGGGCATTTGGGCAAGAGCGTCTGCAAAATGAATGTTGATGTGCAACTTATTGAAACCCTCTAGAAACTTTGCAAATTGCTTGTTTAGCTTTGCCTTCACGAGTCTCTGAGGGTATAGAACTGGTGGTACATATGGAGGAGGATTGTCTGGAAAGCTGATTCTTCCTGGTATCACATCATCCTCCTTCTGTTCTTGTACTTCCTCCTTCTGTTCTTCTCCACCTTCTTTCTTTTCTCCGTCATCCTTCTTTTTAATTAAAGGATCTTTTCTTTCCCACTTCTTAGTGCAACGGCCTTTACATGCTCTCTTGGGTTTCTTTCGGTGTCACTTGGTAGAGTTCTTGGTTGTCTGGAATTCAGAATATTTGCAGTTTGGCCCATCTAGATCTCTAAGTTCTTTATTGAGGCATCTTGCTTTTGATTGTTACATCAATCCTAGCCATGAATTGAGATGTATTCATGGTTAGTTGAGCTAGTGCATCCTCCAAATTCACTTTCTGTTGTGGTGGATTTGGTTGTTGAAAAGCTTGCTGCTGGTAGTTCCCTTACGGCTTGAATGCATTTTGATTATTTCTCCAACTAAAGTTTGGATGATTTTGCCAACCTGGATTATAGGTGTTTGAAAATAGGTCATTCCTTTGATTTTCAATGAAATAAGCTAGCTTCGGGATGAATGAGTGTCTTTCTTGACATTACGTCCTCACATGAGGTCCTTCACGTTGATCACAAGCTTCCGTAGGAGTGCTGATTACATTTGCTTGGGTTGTCAATGATTCTAATTTCTTGGATATAGATGCAACTTGAGAAGACAACGTTGTAAGGACATCCAGCTCGTGCACTCCAAGTACTTTCTTTGAATTGCTATGTTCAGAAGGCCATTGATATGCATTGGCTACCATCTCCTCAAGTAAATTGTAAGCATCATCTATATTTTTTCCCATTAAAGATCCTCCAGCTGCAGCATCTACAAGAATTCTGGAGATGTGTATCATCCTACTATAGAAAGTTTGCAGTTGCCACCAATTTGGTAACCCATGATGAGGACATCTCTTTAACAACTCCTTGTATCTTTCCAATGCTTCATAGAGGCTTTCTTGTTCATGCTGGGTAAATGAGGCAATTTCATTCCTCAATTTAGCAGTTTTTGCAGAAGGAAAGTATTTATCCAAAAATTTCTGCGCCATTATCTCCCATGTAGTTATGCTTCCTGCTGGTAGCGATTATAACCAACCCTCAGCCTTATCCCTGAGTGAGAAAGGGAAAAGTCTAAGTCTAATGGCGTCATCAGTAACACCATTATGCTTGAATGTGTCACAAATTTCTAGGAAGTTGGCTATATGTGCATTAGGATCTTCTGTTGGTAAACCACCGAACTGATTTGCTTGCATCATCTGGATAATTTCCGGCTTGATTTCAAAGTTGTTAGCTGCTACTGGTGGTCTCGTGATTCTAGAATTTGTCCCCATGACTGTTGGTGTTGCATAGTCACGGAGTGTTTTGGTATCTGTTGTTCCTCCCCCTGGATTTGCCATCGGATTGCTTAGGATTGAAGTACACTGCTTCCGAACTCTTCAATTTCTTCGACAAGTTCTTTCGATCTCTAAATAAAAAAGGCAATAGTTCAGTCTCCTTCAATCTGGTCATACACTAAGAAAAAGCCTGAAAAGAAACACAAGACGCCAAGGAGAAAAAACACAAATGTAATATGAAGACCAAATTAGTATTAAAATTACTTGGTATTGATATTAATCATAACAATCCTCGGCAACGGCGCCAAAAACTTGATACGAGTATAGATGATGTATTAAATAGTGCAAGTGTACACTTTCGTAATCAAGTAATATAGAAGTGAGTAGAGTATTGTTCCCATGAGGATTGATCACTAAGTACCAAAATGATTAATTTTAACTCTATTCAGTCGATCGATTTGTTGGTGATTGAGAGTACAAAATAAAAGATGATTAAATATAAATGCAAATGCTATGAAACAATTATGAGAAAAAGTCCTAAGGGTCAGATTTCACTTAACAAATTACGGATTGAATCACTTATCTATTCTAGCCTAATTTATTCCACACGATTGAT
This sequence comes from Inga oerstediana, assembly GCA_963210345.1. Classification (NCBI taxonomy): domain Eukaryota; kingdom Viridiplantae; phylum Streptophyta; class Magnoliopsida; order Fabales; family Fabaceae; genus Inga; species Inga oerstediana. The sequence goes on along the minus strand of OY723401.1, from coordinate 59,265,187 downwards.
AGTCGAGTTTCCCTAATTTAATTGCTATACTCTTCCAAGGTCAAGCAATTCTATAATTAATTGCTAATCCAATATATTCCTATATGAATTTAAGCAATTAATTATGCATTAAGATTTATGGAACTCAGTAAGACTACACAACTCATATGAATATATTCTTATTTCATATGCAAGTTATGGTTTTAATTATAGGATCGATACACATGCATCTCCTTCCGGTCTCAACATGTATATTGAAATCATTCAAAAGATGGCCAGTCAATTTAAAGCATTAAAAATAATAATTAAAACTCAATCATAAAAGAGAAATTAAAACTAGATTTAATAAGTTAAGATTCAATCCGTCATTAGTAAGCTACGTCATCACCCTAGAAAAATGGAAATTTTGCTCATGATAAAATTAAAAAAAAAACAAAAATAATTAACATTGCATAAAGCTTGAATGAAAACCTCAAAAAAAAAAAAAAACAAACTTGAATATTAAATTCTCAAACATAAATATACAACGAAAAGATGCATGAAAAATGGATAAATCTAGCCGTTCATTTAGGAGAAAAAAACCTTCCATGTAGGCGGCATGCAAAATGTGATACAATCCTAAGCCTTTCAAGATGAAGGCATGCAAAATGTGCATGAAATTAAATCTAAAAAATTAACACAATGAACTCAGAAATGTTAGAGAAAGATCTTTTCTGGTCAGAGAAGGACCTCTCCCTGTCGGAGAAGGAAACCTCTGCTTCTCTTTCTCTCATTTCCTTTTGAGCTTGGCCTTGATCTCTATTATAGGGAAAAAAACACCACGTGCTACAGTACTGCTACAATGATCTAGCGGCTGCTACAGTGACTATCAGCAATAGCTACAGTATCTGGCGGCTCTATAGTGATTCTGTCGTTACAGTACTTCCATCTGCTACAATAGTAACTTTCGTCCCGCTACAGTAACCATTTGCTATAGTGATTCTGTTGCTATAGTAACTTCTGTGCTTTTTTTAAATACTATTTATACTAAAACATTATTTATTTATCCAAATTTATTATATTAAGCTCAAATATCGTCCATAAAATCATTATATAAGAGAAAATAAATATGCAAATATTGTAATTATCATTCCTCTCAGCCATCATCTTTGGTGGCTATTGAAAAGAGACTCTACTCAATCTAACCTATTACAAACAATGGTAGATCTCATATTGCATTCCTATTTCATGGAACTCCGGTTCGTTGGAACTCTAGCTTCATTCGCCAAATCGACCCTTCTTATATTGCTGATCAAATTAGTAACACTCTACTTCCTAGGCCAAGATCATCTAGTTTGGGATGGCAATTCTCTTGGTGTTCACACAGTTAAAAAATGTTTTAGCCGATGCTTCTCTCTTAATTCATCTAATTCTCCTAGGTTTGATCCTTTCTAGAAGGTTTTGTGGACCAATTCTCTACCTTACAAATATATGCTATTTGTTTGGAAGCTGATTCATTCATCACTGCCTTCTGTTGATTTTTTCAAAGTCCATCATCTTAATGTGAATGGTTTTTGTGCTTTCAATTGTAATACTGAAGAATCCTTGGATCACTTATTCATCTCTTGTCCATATGCTAAATCCATTTGGTTTGGGTGCATTTCAATTCGACTAATCACATTAGATTTTTCTTCCTTCAAATCTTGGCTCAAAACTACCCTTCTAAATCTACATAATGATGGACATGAGCCTCTTTTGAATGGTGTAATTATCCTCTTGAGTACACTTTGACATAAGTGAAACATTGCATTGAATCAAGGGGTGATATGGTAGCTAGGAAGAGTAATTAAGGAAATCACAAGCATAATCAGTTTCTCTTCCTTTGCTTTTTCCTCATCTCCCACATGTTAAACCAAGTCTCTGTCTCATTTATGTCTTGCAACAATAAAGTTCACATTTTCAAGCAGGGATAAACAATGATTATGCATAAGTTTTGTCGAAATAGAATTACCCTATGTTATATTTTGCTTTGTTACAATGGTATTCTGTTTTGGCATTTTTTTTGAACCAAGCGCACATGGAGCTTAACCACTGTTAGAGTACCAAATCAGACTTCAGAGCCTCTTCAGGTTTATACCATAAAGAAACATGTGGCAGAGAATTAATGAGAAGTTGAGAACTGTTAGTAGTAGTAGGTTATTATATTTGTTAGTTATCATTTGGGTTTTTTAGGACAAGGCAGTTATGTTTTGGTTAGTTATAAGGCAGTTATGTTTTAGTCAGTTATTGTACTTGGCAATATATGCCAATCTGTAAGAAAATTAAGGGGGTTGGATGTTATAACCGAATATGTTATTTTTATCATCTAGGATTCCAGATTCTGATTCTAGATAATTTCATACTTGAATGTTTTGAAGAAATCCAAATCCTAACAATTTGGTATTAGAGCATTATCTTCAGACTTGTGGGCTATCATGGGTAGCACATGCAAGAAGCAGCAATCGCATGATTCGGTTATGTCTAACCAAGATGTTGAAATGTCCAAACCCAACCAATCAGATGATTCATCAACATCAAATGTAATGTCTCAACATTTAGCTTTAATTGTGGACAAACTTCAAAGTTTTGATGCTGAGATGAAAAGGTAGAAACATCCTACCATTAAAATTGATCCAATTGTGAAGGAGACTGAGAAGAAAGAGGAGTCTGAGAAGAAAGAAGAGTTTGAGAATTATGACATTGAAAGTCCATGGTGGAGTCGAAATCCAAACAAAAGGCCTCATACTAAGGTTGATTTTCCTAAGTTTGAGGGAGGTGATCCTAAGGGTTGGGTGATGAAGGCAGAGAAATACTTCTGGTACTACCAAACTCTAGAAGACTTGAAAGTTAAAGTTGCTGCCATGAATGTAGAGGAAGATGCTTTATATATTTTTACTTGGGTCTCCTCTAGTTGAACTATACATTATTGGGAGGATCTAATTCAGATTTTTCAAGAACACTTTGACCCGGCCAAGTTCCAAAGCCCAGATATTTTTCTTTGTGAAATTAAGCCGACTAGTAAGGTGGAAGATTATAGAAAGGAATTTTGTGAGACAATCATCCGAAGTCAAACGTTGGCCGGAGCATTGCTTGTAGCATTTTTCATAAATGGGTTGAAAGATGATTTAAAGTCTGAGGTTAAGACAAAAGCTGAGAACCGTTTATAAGGCTGCGAGTTTAGCATTGGAATTTTAAGCAAATATTTTATCACAACAATCACAACGTACTCCGTCATGATTTGTGGCTAACTGAGTCATAGAACAAAACTTTCCATGGCACGTCAATAAAGGGCCAGTGACACGTCAGACATGGGGATCCAACAAAATCTCTTATCTGATGGTTACCAACTACTCAAAACCCACGATAACATTGTCTAATATTCCCTCACTTCCCAATATGCCAATATCATTGATTCGGAGCATCAATTCTACTGGACCAAGGGACTTTGTTTCCGTTGTGGTGAGAAGTTTACTCCTAGACATTGCTGTAATTCTTCATATATGAAATTGATGGAAATTTCTGAAGACTCTGAAGAAGTGGTTGTTGAAGAGGACTCTCTTATGCCGAATAATTTTGTTGAGATTTCACTCCATGTGATTCTTGGTAACCCATCAGCCACAACTATGAAGGTTTGAGGGACAATTGGTGCAAGATCAGTCTTGATTCTTACTGATTCGGGGTCAACTCACAACTTTGTATCTTCTCAAATTGTTGATGAGTTAGGAATTCCCAATAGCAGCCTTCCTCCATTCGGCGATCAGGTTGGTGACGGTTCTCTTATTGCTTGCAAAGCAATCTGCCGACACTTAGAGGTGACAATACAAAATTTAACTATCAAAGATGATTTCTTTCCTTTCACACTTAGCAGCATAGATATGGTATTTGGTATTAAGTGGCTGGCTTCTTTGAATACTGTGGAGGCTAATTGGCAAGAATTATTCATGATTTTTTGGGTTAATGGTAAGAGGTACAAATTGCAAGGAGTTCAACAATTTTAAAGACTTTTTCATTACAGAGTTATCATTATGATCATATTATTGCAGAATTTGAACTTTTGCAAGGCTTATTGATGTCTCATTCTGAGTTGTTTCAAGAGTCTTCTTCTTTGTCACTACTAAAAGATAATAATCATGCAATCCCATTGTATTCGGGAATGGTGCCTCCAAATATATGTCCTTATCATTATCCTTATGCCTAAAAGGATGAAATTGAGTGCCAAGTAGAAGATTTGCTGCAGAAAAACTTTATTCGCTCAAGTATTAGTTCCTTTGCTAGTCCAGTATTGTTGGTTCCAAATATAGACTCAACTTGTCGATTATGCATCGACTATTGTGAACTCAACTGAATCACAGTACATGACAGGTATCCCATTCCTACTATTGATGAGTTAATTGATGAATTATATAGGGCTATTATATCTCCAAGATAGACTTGCACTCTGGGTATCATCGGATATGAGTTTTTCCTGAAGATGTCCACAAGACAGCCTTTAGGACTCATTCCGGGCATTATGAATTAATTGTTATGCCTTTTGGACTTAGTAACGCTCCATCTACTTTTCAGGTTGTTATGAATGACCTACTTTGTCCTTACTTGAGGAACTTCATATTAGTCTTTTTTGATGATATTTTAGTATATAGTAAGTCTTTTCAAGAACACATGCATCACTTGCAACTGATTTTTCAACTTTTGCAGCAACATGAGTTCTATGCTAATCTTAAAAAATGTGAATTCTTGCAAAAAGACATCTCATTTTTGGGCCATGTAATTTCTAAGGATGGGGTGGCAATTGATTCTAACAAGATTGATGCTATTGTTAAGTGGCCTCTACTTAATAATATTTCTAAGTTATGAGGGTTTCTTGGTCTTACAGGATATTACCAGAGATTTGTTAAAATTTATGGACAGATTGCTAAGCTCTTAACTAATATGACTAAAAGGGATGGATTTCATTGGTCTAGTCAGTCCTTACAGGCATTTCAAGAACTTTAGGATGCTTTAACTACTGTCCTAGTGTTACGACTTCCTAATTTTTCCAAACCTTTTGTGGTTAAATGTGATGCTTCTCCAACAGGTATTGGGGAGGTTTTGTAGCAAGAAGGGCACCCAATTTCATTTTAAAAGGCAGAAATCAGTTTATAATAGGGAATTGCTGGCTCTGGTTTCTTCTTTGGAGAAATGGCATCATTACTTACTGGGTAGAAGGTTTGAGGTACACATTGACCATGTTAGCTTGAAATACCTTTTAGAGCAATGAGTAACTACTTCTGAATAGCAAAAAATCCTCTTAAAGCTATTGCCCTTTTGAATTTTACTATGGTTTACACCCCAGGATCTACTAACCAAGCTGCAGACGCATTGTCCAAATTACCTCACTCTATGGTGGCTCTATTTTCTATTGTTATCCCACATGCTACACTTTTTGATGATCTCCCATTTTAGCTGCAACATGATCCGTTTACGGCTTCCATTGTGACTTCCTTACAATCTGATCCTGTGTTTGTTCAACATTTTGTGCTTAATTCAGGGCATTTGTTTTATAAAGGGTGACTTGTCATACCTGCCAATTCACCGATCAATAAGACTTTGATGGCTGAAGCCCACTCTTCTCCTATTGGTGGTCATGGTGGAGTTCTCAAAGCTCTCAAACGCCTTCAGCAATTTTATTACTGGAAGGATATGAAATTTGATGTCCACTTATTTGTGCAATCTTGCATTGCATGTTAATGGGGGAAATATGTTCCACAAGCGACAACAGGACTCTTGTAGCCAATTCCCATTCCACACCATATTTGGGAGGATATCTCATTAGACTTCATATCTGGTTTACCTAATCTCATGATTATGAGGTTATCCTAGTGGTGGTAGATAGACTCAGTAAATATGCACACTTTGTGGGACTTACTCACCCTTTTTCTGCAAAGTCCATTGCTGCTATTTTTGGCAAGGAGATTGTGAGATTACATGGTATGCCTACTTCTATCATCTCCGATCGAGACCCCATTTTTCTTAGGACCTTTTGGCAAGAACTCTTTTAAATTGAGAGGTACTAAACTCCGTATGAGCACAGCCTATCATCCACAAAGTGATGGGCAAACTAAGGTTGTTAACCGTTACTTGGAGACTTATCTTCGGTGTTTTTGTCAAGATCATCCTAAGTCATGGTAGCATTTTCTCCATTGGGCTGAACTATCATATAATACTGGGTTTCACACCTCTTCTGGTCACATGCCTTTTAAGGTGGTTTATGGGAAAGATCCTCCATCTTTTGTTCCTTTTCAGGGTACCCCAAATGTGGCTGAGATGGAAGACTTTTTCATTGAAAGGGATGCTCTCTTGGATCAGATTAACCAAAATTTACAATCTTCCCAGCAATGAATGAAGGCACAATCAGATCTTCAATGTAGGGATTTGGAATTTTCAGTTGGTGACATGGTTTTCCTCAAAATTCAACCATATTGGCAAAGATCCTTAGCCAAGCACAAGTTTTAGAAACTTTCTCCTAATTTTTATGGTCTATATCTGTAACACCCTGCCTTTAATCATGTAATTATAATTCGATATTAAATAATTAAAGTAGATTAGAGACATTCGGATAACTTAAACTCGTTTCAATCTCCTACTTTGTGGTAGGGTTTTCACAAAATCATTCAAAATCTCATTCCTGTTCCTGGTCTCCATTTCAAAATTCGAATATAATCACCTGTGCAGTTTATCTACATTCACGTATGACAGAGTGTAAAACCAATTCCCCGGCAACTCTCGGATTCTATACATATATAACTTGAGGTTTAAGTATCCACTAGGGGATTACATCCAAAATTGAATATACTATTCATATTTCAGATTATACAGTAATCCCAAATTCAAAAGATATAACCAACATTTCCAAAATCAACTATACCCCTAAGGGTCCTAAGTGCTCCGGGTCGGCCTCTTCTCCTTTGAGCCACATGCCCTGTCTGAAAGGTTAGTCATAGGAAGGAATGAGATTCGAGAGAATCTCAGTAGTAACAAACCACTCACACAATGCATAACACAAAGCATGTATATAAATCACAACCAGCAACAGCAGCAGCAATCTCAAAGATACATGGTTTTCACCACAAACGACAGCACTCACGGCTGTATGCACAATACGACAGCTCTCGCTGTAATAATAATAATCACGACAGCTTACGCTGTAATCACAATAACGACAGCTTACGCTGTAATCTCAATAACGACAGCTTACGCTGTAAACGACAGCTTGCGCTGTAAACGACAGCTATCACCAGCTGTAATCGCAGCAGCATCGAAGAATCATCACATAACATGATAACACACACATACATAGCATTATACATAGTATAAGAGAGAGAGTCACTACCTGATCCTTTCCTGACGTCCTTCAGCGCAGTTGGCTCACGAGGGCGGCAAATATCGAATCCTACAATTCCAAATGCACCATTTAGACACTTCCATAGTGTTACTTGGGGTTATATGAGTCTATAATGAAAATTTACAAAACTACCCCCGGGGACCCGGCCCGGGCCCGCCGTACCCGGTCCGGCTATACTTTTCTTGAAATTTTGACATGGGCTATCCTGACATATTTTCGCCCAAGGAATCCATTTCCGGACTCGGAATTATCAAATTCAATGTCAAATTACGAAATTGCCCTTGGCAGCCCTACTTTTAGGGTTTTAGGGGTGTTTCCGTAATTATGCTTTCTCGGCCTTTTTTGAAAAAGTGCCCAACTGTAACCCCACCTAATTTTCGCCCCTGAACTCAATGGAACCATCAAATCATTGAAAATCCAACTCTAAGACCCATTTCTAGGGCTGGCCGAAATTTATGAGTTCTCCAGGGAAAATCGGGGTTTTACGATTTCGGCTCCGTAAACGCGTTCCTTTCTACTCCTAACCACTTTATTAACCATTACATTAGGTTACAACTAACATTAAGACCCAATTTGGGCAGCATAACCCCTAGGCCACATCATTTCCAAACTTTAAAACCAATGGCAATCCGGCGAAATTTCACCGATTAAATTGCCCACAGCAGCCAGAATAAGCAATATACGAAAGTTTGGAAGTTACCTCAAACTCCCACAAGCTTTTCCCAAATATTGCTGAAAACCCTAAGTGCTCAACAACAGATTTTGAGCTTCCAAACCTTAAAGAACAAAGAGGAGTAGCTTAGGATCGGAGTTACACGCGTTAGGAGCTAAATCATCGGAGAAATCGGCTTACCTTGTGATTTTTCTTCTCCTTTCTCTCTCTACAAAGCTCAACGTTCTCACTCCACTTTCAGCTGCTGTGTGCGACAGAAATGAGCTGAGGAAGATGATAACATATGTAATTCCATGCTGACATCATCTTTTAATGAGATGATGTCATAATTCCCATTTTCGGATTTTCTGGCAGATTTTCTGCCCAAACTTTGAAAAATCATAACTAATTCTAGAAAAATCTAAATGAGGTGATTCCAAAGCCAAATGAAAGATATTTAAGTCCTCTTCATAGGAAAAAATATTGGCCATTACTAAAAATCACCACACAATTCCAGAATTACATAAAACTCATCACTGCCCCAAAACAGAGTTCAGTTTCCATCCCAAACTTTGGACAGTTATATCTCCTAGTTCACAAAATGAAATGGAACAAATTATATGTCCATTTTGAAGCTTGAGATGTGAACTATAAGACTGGAAAATTTCAGAATTTTTAGATACCATTTGGTCATTAAAAACGTTCACACAAACGGACTGCCCAGAATAGAATTTCACTGGACAGAATTTTAGTTTTTGCATCTTAGCTTCCATTGGTTCCATTTTCATACCAAACATCATTCCCACATAAATTTTCATAAGGAATCCATTGGAATCATTAAAATATCCAAATTCCCATCACACATTCTTCAAAAGTGTTTATTCAAAAATAATTACATCCACTTTTGAAGTCATTAGCCCTTAATCACTTTTTGGGATATTACAATATCCAATTGTACGGTGAGTGGGGGCGGTTGCTTATGAGCTACAATTACCGTCCGATTCTCGAGTGCATCCCGTCTTCCATGTTTCTTTATTGAAACCTACATATGGCTTTGATTCTCATGCTCCACTTCCTCCGTTGCCCGTGATTGATGATTGGGAACTGCCATTATTTCCATAGAAGGTTCTAGACTCCCGTTTGATTGCTACTAATAGAGTTATGGATGTTGAACTCTTAATCCAGTGGAAGGATCATCCCGACGAGGATTCAAGGTGGGAATTTTATGATACCATTGCCGAACAATTTCCCACTTTCAGCCTTGAGGACAAGGCCTCTTTCCTTGAGGGGAGTATTGTTAGAGTACCAAATTAGACTTCACATCCTCTTCTGGTTTATACCAGAAAGAAACGCATGGCAGAGAATTAATGAGAAGTTGAGAATTGTTAGTAGGAGTATGTTATTATGTTTCTGTTAGTTATCATTTGGGTTTATTAGGATAAGGCAGTTATGTTTGAGTCAGTTATAAGGCAGTTATGTTTTAGTCAGTTATTGTACTTGGCAATATAAGCCAATTTGTAAGACAATTAAAGGGGTTGAATATTATAACAGAATATGTTGTTTTTATCATCTAGGATTTCAGATTCTGATTCTAGATAATTTCACACTTGAATGTTCTAAAGAAATCCAAATCCTAACAACCACCCCTTTTTCTTCTTTGCTTTTCGGCAACTCTATTGGATGTTCATCATAAAAGATTTACTGATAGTTGGGAATGAGTCACTGGAAATTCTTTGCATCAACAAAATAAAAAAGAATCAACCTCCCTCTTCATACTACTAAAGATGTAGTTTGGAGTGATGTGAATTCCCTTCTTAAGATTTTCTTTGGGGTATCCGTATTCACAACCCCGTCAAACTGTTTTATAATGTAGTTAATTTTTCTTTTCGTCTTGTTATAAGTGGTACTTTGTAATGTTCTTACTTTATTAATATCATTTTGCCTTTATTATAAAAAAAATACCCTTAGTTTGAAGAGGTTGAACATTGATGAGTGTTGGTCCAGAACAATACCAGAAAACAGTTGTCGAATAGGGAGACATAAATTCATATTTCTCACACACATACAGAGTCAAAAAAATAATCAACCACACATATATTAATAAACACCTGCTGTGCAAACGAAGCAGTTACTTATATATAAACAAACAAATCAATAATCCAAAAGTACAAACTATAACTTTTATCCAAACATGAATCATCAGCTCCTTTCCTAATACTGCAAGGTCTTATGAATACTTTGTGTAGGGACTAGGGACACAGAGTACTGTAATTCCTTGTGCGAATCAAAAGAGCATATAAAGTACAGAACAGAATAAATCAAGCAAAATCCATATATGTGTGTGTGTGTGAGTATATATATTTATTCTACATAAGTTTAAATCAATGAAAGAGGTGGTGATGCTTCTTTCCATGAGCCTCTTGATATTTCTTCTTGGCTTCCTTCTTCTTGTGATGTTCGTGAAAAGCATATCCTCCTGCTCCAACAGCAATAGTTGCTGCTATCTCCTCTTTTATCTTGTGTATGTGTGCATGTTCTGGGTCCTTCTTCGCCTTATGCTTCTCATGCTGCACAAATATTTTCATTATATTGTTAACTTTGTCATCAAATTAATCATATATATATATATATATGTTAATTAATTAATTACCAATGCGAAGGCGCCAGCAGCAGAAGCTCCTAATTTTCCGATATGTTCCGTATGCTTGTGGTGCTTCTCTTCCATTTCGTAATCAATCTCGCTGGCCGGACAATCTTTGTTGTGGTGGTGGCGGCCATGGTGGTGGTGATGGCCTTGGGACATGGTGGTTTGTTAATATAAAGATAACGGGCTGTATAAAGTAGGGAAGGTATTTCAAATGATGAGGATCGATGTATGTTTACTGTTTTGGGTGATGAGGGTTTACATTGGAAGCCAGGCTATTTATAATTCCATTTTTGTTGATAGTTTCTTATGGATTAAATGCCTGCTTGAATATTGGCAGTAGAAACTTTTTTTTTTTTTTTTTGACTTGATTATGAGGTAAGTATGATGAGAGAAATTTTATCTCGACTTGTGTGAACGTGCTTTTGCAACGCTAATCCAAATAGGCCCTAAGACAACATTATAATGTTAATATTTGTTTATAGGGCCATATGTGAAATATAAAATAGTGAAAATATACCTGCATAAAACTTATTTAAGAAACGTGCCGCGTTTTAGCTAAATTAACTAGAACAAGCATGCCGTGTGTTTTTAATTTGAAAATGAATTCTCAAATTTTCTTTCACAATAATACATATTCTGCTGTATGTATCTTTCTACTTTTTGTCACCTTATATATATATATGACTTTAAATTATGATGATCACATGACTTTCTAAAAAATCTTCAATATACTCCGTCTATAGTAATAAAACACCAACGTAAGTAATATGATAAAATGTAGAATATATTTAAGATATATTTTTTGGAAAATTTAAAAAAAATACCCTGAAAATATAAAAATCTCATAAATCTTCAATTGACAACACATTTTAGTAAGAATAATTGATTTGGGGTTTTCAAATTTTGAAGATATTTAATTGGAATTTTCTGTATATTTGGATGCGTGTACTTGCGTATAAAACAATGAACCATTGTAATGTTTGAAAGAGTCAACGAGAGAGGGAGGGGGACGCGCAACATAGTGATTGGAGGAGGCTTGCTGAGAAGCAAGCATGGTGATACGCAAACATGCAAACCACAACACGCCACACGCTAATTAAATAAAGGCATGTACATGTATTTGTCATACCCTTCAACATCTAGAAATTTAGGGATTAGGGGTGTCAACTATCCCCTTTCAGCCATGCCACCAGGAGGAATCCACATTCCCGATGAGTAAGGAATGCTCATACCTAAAAAAATACTCTATACATTAAAAATTAATTAGCTTAAGATACTGGGTGTTAAAAAACTATTTTAGATATTGGGTGATACTAGAAAAATATTTTAGGTTACTGGTGTTGTAGGAAAAATATTTTTGAATGTAGGATTAGAAATTAATTAATTTAAGATACCAGGTGGCAAAAATATTTTAGAGATCTACATACAATTTAATCTAAATAAATAAGAGTACATAAAAAAATTAAGAAAAAATGGTCCCCACCTCAAAATTGGGGTGATGAGCATGCCATGCTCATCTTTTGGATAAGCACGGCATGCAAACCCTGCCACTAGCTGTGTCTTATTTTTGGGATACTTCCCAAATGTATTTTTTCATATTTCCTTTTATCATTATATTTTATATAAAATGAGTGACATTTTAATATCTTATGGGAACAATTGGATTGTTTTTAATTTTTTATGATTTTTCAAAAAAATGGTGCAGTTTTCTTTTTAACTAAGTGTACTAAATCTATGAAAAATCATAAAAAAAATGAAAGCAACACCACTTTTTTTGCCTATAAGATATCAAAATATTACTTATTTTATATATACTTTAATGATAAAAACAAAAACACAAAAAAAAAAAGGGAAGTGACCCAAAATTGAAGCGTAGCTAAGAGGAGGATGTAACATCCCAAAATTTATTAAAGGTTAAATTAATCAAAAAGAAAAATTTACATGGTGTTAAATTTAGTTTTTGGAAGAAGGGAAGACTAGGATGATTATGGTTATTTTACTTGACAAAGATTTAACCACATAAGTTAAGTAAGACCCAATGACAATTTAGTTAATATTGCCATAATCAAGGGCAAGAGGAACATCTACCATGTGATTTTGAGGTTAGAATTAGAAACTAAAATCATGGGCTAAGATTTATCCTTGAAAAACAAAATTTTAAGAGTCAAATTGGACAACATTTACCTAACACCACAACCATAATTGTCCATTTAATTAAAGCACTTTTCCCTACCACATACCATGATGCAAGGGGAATGAATATTTATTTGCATATTTCCCTCCGCCTTAATGGAGCATGTCGGCCAAAGAATTAATTGGATGATGATCAAATATTTAAACATTTCACATCCATTTCCTCAGCCATTAGAATCGGTCAAGCACTTAAAGAATGAAGAGATGAGAGGATAAGCATTTAAGAAAAGGGGAAAAGAGGTAGACATCTACCTAACATTGCACATCATCTCATCCTACTCTCTTACACTCATTTCGGCCAATACATGAGGAACAAGAGAGGAAGAGTTTAATTAATATATTCCCTTTCCATTTAAGTCAAGAAGAACGGCCAAGCATGAAGAAAAGTGAGAGAGGGAGTTGGTCCACATGACAACACTTACACAACCACCTACTCACACTACGCCACACACAAGAAGCATCTTTATGTGGACACAACATCATACTCTCTCCACTCTCTTAAATTTCGGTCAAGCACAACAAGTAGGGAGGGTAATATTTAATCAACTTAATTCCTCATCCATACACACACATTCGGACAAAACAAGGAAGAGAAAGGACAATCAACACTTGGAACATATCAGCACACTTAAAGCAAAAAGCAAGACACCACTATCAATTGTTTTCTTCTCACAATTGGCCATTTAATTGAAACACTTTCCTCTCTCATTTCATTTCTATTCGGCTAGATATGAGAGAGTAAGAAAAACAGAAAAGAAAATAGATAAAGAGAAAGAGAAGGTGGTGAACTTGAAGAACGCAGAAGCAAGGTAAGTGAGTCTCACACAATTTCACTCTCTAAATCACTTTTCTTGCTCTTAGAGTATTCATAAACATTGTTCCTCTTGATGAGAGATTCAATTCTATGGTCTCAGATTTCTCATCTGTGGTGTTTTGTCTTAGTTAGTTAGCCAGAGTGCCGCCGAAATACTAAACCACTTGTAGGAACTCGAAGTGGTAAGCGTAGGTTTCATTTTGAACCGATTACTTCGTGTTTTCGTTGAGTTATTCCTTGTTCTTGAACCAACCATGTAATTCGACCAAGGGATGTTTTTGAAGACTAAAGATATTTTAAATCATATATAAGGTGATATATGATTATTAACGAAGTATTAGACTTGTTGGAGTTCAAAAACGCAAACTTGATTTTGTTGTTTTTGTAGAGCAGTCTCGGTCAGAGGTAAATTTGGTAGAAAGAGTTTGATTTTGATATTTTTGATCTTTCCATTGGATTCTACATGAAAAATTGTGTGGGAATAGGCTCTGGGTATAATTTTTTACAACTGGTTTAAAGATTCAAAAAATTGGAAATTAAGTCTGCTTGTGCAACAAAGTTGCCAGTATGCGTTTTTGTCTGACAGTTTTGTTATGGTGAAAATTTCACTGTTCAAAATTCATCTAATGATGATGAAATTTTCCAGAATTAAAGTACACTTAAAGACCTTTAATTTGATAGGTATTATGAAGGATTTTGATAAGTGTTTTAGGAGATATGAGTGTTTGAAGTAGACCATTAAATCTGGTCAGAGTTTCTGGCAGCAAGGGAAGACATAAAATCTGGGAATTTTCTGTGCACAGAAGACTGTGGGAAGTATTTTTCCCTTAAAATAGACTTAACAAGGGTTACACAGAATTTTGGATCATCCCAATTGAATTTTTCTAGAATTAATTTTGATTTTTCAAAGTTCAGTGAAAAATCTGTCAATTTTTGGTATATGTGCGAAAATTCAAAGTTAAGAGTTTGGTAATAGAATTGGACCTTTTGAGTTAAGCCTTTGGAGTAACTTGAGCTCATTAGCTTCATATTGGGCCTAATGTAGTGACCTTAATGGTAACCAACATAAGAGAATAATTTATGAAGAGTTGGACTAAGAAATAAATCATTGCCCGTAAATTATAGGACTTGACACTTGTCCAGGACATTCAAAGCACGTCAATCAAGATAAAGATTTGGAAAAATTGTCAGGTAGTAAATATTCCCTCACATACTATGTAATATGTTATATGCATGTTTGTACCATTGTGAATTTAAAACACCTCAGATGATGAGAAATCTGAGACCATAGAATTGAATCTCTCATCAAGAGAAACAATGATTATGAACACTCTAAGAGCAAGAAAAGTGATTTAGAGATTGAAATATTGAGAGACTCACTTACCTTGCTTCTGTGTTCTTCAAATTCACCACCTTCTCTTTCTCTTTATCTATTTTCTTTTTTGTTTTTCTTACTCTCTCATATCTAGCCGAATAGAAATGAAATGAGAGAGGAAAGTGTTTCAATTAAATGGCCAATTGTGAGAAGAAAACAACCGATAGTGGTGTCTTGCTTTTTGCATTAAGTGTGCCCATATGTTCCAAGTGTTGATTGTCCTTTCTCTTCCTTGCTTTGTGCTTTGGATGAAAGTGTGTTGATTAATTGTTTGAGTGTGTGTAGTGTAGTATGTGTGGGTGCTTGTGTGTGTTGGCATGTGGACCAACTCCTTCTCTCTCTTTTCCTTGTCTTGACGGAATGTGTGTGTATGAGATGATGTGCAATATTAGGTAGATGTCTACCTCTTTTCCCCTTTTGCTTTATGTCTTGTCCTCTCATCTCTTCATTCTTTAAGTGCTTGTCCGATTCTAATGGCTGAGGATATGCATGTGAAATGTTTAAATATTTGATCATCATCCAATTAATTCTTTGGCCGACATGCTCATTTAAGGAGGAGGGAAATATGCAAATAAATATTCATTCCCCTTGCATCATGGTGTGTGGTAGGGAAAAGTGCTTTAATTAAATGGACAATTATGGGTGTGGTGTTAGGTAAATGTTATCCAATTTGTCTCTTAAAATTTTGTTTTTGAAGGACAAATCTTAGCCCTTGATTTTAGCTTCCAATTCTAACCTCAAAATCACATGGTAGATGTCCCTCTTGCCCTTGATTATGGCAATATTAACTAAATTGTCATTGGGTCTTACTTAGCTTATGTGGTTAAATCTTGATCAAGTAAAATAACCATAATCATCCTAGTCTTCCCTTCTTCCAAAAACTAAATTTAACACCATGTAAATTTTGAGGTTAGAATTGGAAGCTAAAATCAAGGGCTAAGATTTGTCCTTGAAAAATAAAATTTTAAGAGACAAATTGGACAACATTTACCTAACACCACACCCATTATCCATTTAATTAAAGCACTTTTCTCTACCACACACCATGATGCAAGGGGAATGAATATTTATTTGCATATTTCCCTCCTCCTTAAATGAGCATGTCGGCCAAAGAATTAATTGGATGATGATCAAATATTTAAACATTTCACATGCATATCCTCAGCCATTAGAATCGGACAAGCACTTAAAGAATGAAGAGATGAGAAGACAAGACTTAAAGCAAAAGGGGAAAAGAGGTAGACATCTACCTAATATTGCACATCATCTCATCCATACACACACATTCCGTCAAGACAAGGAAAAGAGAGAGAAGGAGTTGGTCCACATGCCAACACACACAAGCACCCACACACACTACACTACACACACTCAAACAATTAATCAACACACTTTTGTCCAAAGCACAAAGCAAGGAAGAGAAAGGACAATCAACACTTGGAACATATGGGCACACTTAAAGCAAAAAGCAAGACACCACTATCAATTGTTTTCTTCTCACAATTGGCCATTTAATTGAAACACTTTCCTCTCTCATTTCATTTTTATTCGGCTAGATATGAGACAGTAAGAAAAATAGAAAAGAAAATAGATAAAGAGAAAGAGAAGGTGGTGAACTTGAAGAACACATAAGTAAGGTAAGTGAGTCTCACACAATTTCACTCTCTAAATCACTTTTCTTGCTCTTAGAGTGTTCATAAGCATTGTTTCTCTTGATGAGAGATTCAATTCTATGGTCTCAAATTTCTCATCTGAGGTGTTTTATCTCAGTTAGTTAGCCGGAGTGCCGCTGGAATACTAAACCACTTGTAGGAACTCGAAGAGATAAGCGTAGGTTTCATTTTGAATTGATTACTTCGTGTTTTCGTTGAGTTATTCCTTGTTCTTGAACCAACCATGTAATTCGACCAAGGGATGTTTTTGAAGACTAAAGATATTTTAAATCATATATAAGGTGATATATGATTATTAACGAAGTATTAGACTTGTTGGAGTTCAAAAACGCAAACTTGATTTTGTTGTTTTTGGAGAGCAGTCTCGGTTAGAGGTAAATTTGGTAGAAAGAGTTTGATTTTGGTATTTTTGAGGTTTTCATTGAATTCTGCATGGAAAATTGTGTGAGAATAGGCTTTGATTATAATTTTTTAGAAGACAGATTAAAAAGCTTAAATACTAGAACTTTAGTTCACTAAGCTGCCAGTATGCGTTTTTGTCTGACAGTTTTGTTGTGGCGAAAATTTCACTGTCCAACTTCATTGGATGATGATGAGATTTTCAAGAATTAAAGTACACTTAAAGACCTTTAATTTGATAGGTATTATGAAGGATTTTGATAAGTATTTTAGGAGATATGAGTGTTTGAAGTAGACCATTAAAACTGGTCAGATTTTCTGGCAGCAAGGGAAGATGTAAAATCTGGAAATTTTCTGTGCACAGAAGTCTGTGGAAAGTATTTTTCCCTTAAAATGGACTTAATAAGGGTTACATAGAATTTTGGATCATCCCAATTGAAGTTTTCTAGAATTAGTTATGATTTTTCAAAGTTCAGTGAAAAATCTGTCAGTTTTTGGTAAATGTGCGAAAATTCAAAATTAAGAGTTTTGTAATAGAATTGGACTTTTAAGAATTGAGTTAAGCCTTTGGAGTAGCTTGAGCTCATTAGCTACATATTGGGCCCAATGAAGTTATCCTAATGATAACCAACATATGAGAAAAATTTATGAAGGAATTGGACTAAGAAATAACTCATTGCCCATAAATTATAATTTATAGGACTTGACACTTGCCCAGGACGTCCAAAGCATGTCATTCAAGATCAAGATTTGGAAAAATTGTTAGGTAGTAACTTATCCCTCACATACTATGTGATATATTATATGCATGTTTGTACCATTGTGAATTTAAAACATTCAGATGAGAAGGGCTAAGGCCTAGTATAATTTCCCAGCGTTGTGGCAAGGGACGGTTGTCCTTGAATTGGTAACTTTATACTTTATGCAAATTGTGAATTTATCTCTGAATGTTGTTTATGTTGATTGTATTGTAACTTTGGTTGTCATGGCATGATATATGTGCATTTTATATGAGTGATATAGGTTACTACTGAGATTCATTGAATCTCACCCTATTTTTCCAAAACAAATTTTCAGCTTGGGCAAGTAGTTCCTCAGGCAAGAAGGTAAACACGGGCGAATGAAGCAAAGGACTTAGAATTTAATTTTCCGTTGGTTATCCATTTGGAGTTGTATTTAATTTGTATTTATGTGTGGTCAGTCTCATACTGACAAGACTGTAGACATGTAAATAAGCGCCTATGTATAAGTAAACACAAAGTGACATCCGAACCAATAGTGGACAGCCGTTCATTTAGGGCCGTTCATTTATTATAGTAGTTTGGGTTCCAGCAGAGAATTTATTAGTAAAAACTCTGATATGAAGAAATGAACCTAAAACGGATGGCTTGAAATGAATCATAAAATAAAATGAGACCAAATTTGAAAACGATTTTTGAAAAGATTTTTGAAAAACCCACACAACACACTGTTTGAAGATGGAACTTCCGTTGTTTACAAAAGATTATCGATCTCCTTATTAAAGATAATATTGCACTTCAGCCGTCCATACACTTTGAAAACATGGGTGTTACATTACCTAACATTGCACATCATCTCATCCTACTCTCTTACACTCATTTCGGCCAATACATGAGGAACAAGAGAGGAAGAGTTTAATTAATATATTCGCTTTCCATTTAAGTCAAGAAGAACGGCCAAGCATGAAGAAAAGTGAGAGAGGGAGTTGGTCCACATGCCAACACTTACACAACCACCCACATACACTACACACACTCAAACAATTGATAGTGGATAAATGTAACACCCATGGACGGCTGAAGTGCAATATTATCTTTAATAAGGAGACCGATAATCTTTTGTAAACAGCGGAAGTTCCATCTTCAAATAGTGTGTTGAGTGGGTTTTTCAAAAATCTTTTCAAAAATCGTTTTCAAATTTGGTCTCATTTTATTTTATGATTCATTTCAAGCCATCCGTTTTAGGTTCATTTCTTCATATCAGAGTTTTTACTAATAAATTCTTTGCTGGAACCCAAACTACAATAATAAATTAATGGCCCTAAATGAATGGCTGTCCACTACTGGTTCGGATGTCACTTTGCGTTTGCTTATACATAGGCGCTTATTTACGTGTCTACGATCTTGTCAGTATGAGACTGACTACACTTAAATAAAAATTAAATACAATTCCAAATAGATAACCAACAGAAAATTAAATTCTAAGTCCTTTGCTTCATTCGCCCGTGTTTACCTTCTTGCCTGAGGAACTACGTGGTCGAGCTGAAAATTTGTTTTGGAAAAATAGGGTGAGATTGAATGAATCTCAATAGTAACAGATATCACTCATATAAAATGCACATATATCATACCATGTCAACCAAAGTTATAGTACAATCAACATATTCAACATTCAGAGATAAATTCATAATATGCAGAAAGCATAAAGTTACCAATTCAAGGACAACCGTCCCTTGCCACAACACTGGGAAATTCTACTGGGCCTGAGCCCTTCTCATCTGAATGCTTAAAATTCACAATGGAACAAACATGCATATAACATATCACATAGTATATGAGGGATAAGTTACTACTTGACAATTTTTCCAAATCTTGATCTTGAATGACGTGCTTTGGACGTCCTGGGCAAGTGTCAAGTCCTATAAATTATAATTTACGGGCAATGAGTTATTTCTTAGTCTAATTCCTTCATAAATTATTCTATTATGTTGGTTATCATTAGGGTCACTACATTAGGCCTAATATGAAGCTAATGAGCTCAAGCTACTCCAAAGGCTTAACTCAATTCTTAAAGGTCCAATTCTATTACCAAACTCTTAACTTTGAATTTTTGCACATTTACCAAAAACTGACAGAGTTTTCACTGAACTTTGAAAAATCATAACTAATTCTAGAAAAATTCAATTGGGATGATCCAAAATTTTGTGTAACCCTTATTAAGTCTATTTTAAGGGAAAAATACTTTCAGTAGCCGTATGACTGCTCACACTTCCCAGTTTTTCTTTTACTCCCTGCTGCCAGAAAATCTGACCAGTTTTAATGGTCAACTTCAAATATTCATAACTCCTAGTATACTTATCGAAATCCTTCATAATACCTATCAAATTAAAGGTCTATAAGTGTACTTTAATTTTGGAAAATCTCATCATCAACAGATGAAGTTTCTACAGTGAACGTTTCGCCACAACAAAACTGCCAGACAAAAACGCACACCGGCAACTTTGTTGAACAAGCAGACTTAATTTCCAATTTTTGAATCTTTAAACTAGTCTGTCAAAAATTATAACCAGAGCCTATTCCCACATAATTTTTCGTGTAGAATCCAATGGAAAGCTCAAAAATACCAAAATCAAACTCTTTCTACCAAATTTAACTCTGACCGAGACTGCTCTCCAAAAACAACAAAATGAAGTTTGCATTTTTGAACTTCAACAAGTCTAATACTTCATTAATAATCATATATCACCTTATATATGATTTAAAATATCTTTAGTCTTCAAAAACACCCCTTGGTCGAATTACATGGTTGGTTCAAGAACAAGGAATAACTCAACGAAAACACGAAGTAATCGGTTCAAAATGAAACCTACGCTTACCTCTTCGAGTTCCTACAAGTGGTTTAGTATTCTGGTGGCACTCCGGCTAACTAACTAAGACAAAACACCTCAGATGAGAAATCTGAGACCATAGAATTGAATCTCTCATTAAGAGGAACAATGTTTATGAACACTCTAAGAGCAAGAAAAGTGATTTAGAGAGTGAAATTGTGTGAGACTCACTTACCTTGCTTCTGCGTTCTTCAAGTTCACCACCTTCTCTTTCTCTTTATCTATTTTCTTTTCTGTTTTTCTTACTCTCTCATATCTAGCCGAATAGAAATGAAATGAGAGAGGAAAGTGTTTCAATTAAATGGCCAATTGTGAGAAGAAAACAATTGATAGTGGTGTCTTGCTTTTTGCTTTAAGTGTGCTGATATGTTCCAAGTGTTGATTGTCCTTTCTCTTCTTTTGTGCTTTGGACTAAAGTGTGTTGATTAATTGATTGAGTGTGTGTGGTGTAGTGTGTGTGGGTTCTTGTGTGTGTTGGCATGTGGACCAACTCCTTCTATCTCTTTTCCTTGTCTTGATGGAATGTGTGTGTATGGATGAGGAATTAAGTTGATTAAATATTATCCTCCTTACTTGTTGTGCTTGACAGAAATTTAAGAGAGTGGAGAGAGTATGATGTTGTGTCCACATAAAGATGCTTCTTGTGTGTGGCGTAGTGTGAGTAGGTGGTTGTGTAAGTGTTGTCATGTGGACCAACTCCCTCTCTTACTTTTCTTCATGCTTGGCCGTTCTTCTTGACTCTTTTCCCCTTTTCTTAAATGCTTATCCTCTCATCTCTTCATTCTTTAAGTGCTTGACCGATTCTAATGGTTGAGGATATGGATGTGAAATGTTTAAATATTTGATCATCATCCAATTAATTCTTTGGCCGACATACTCCATTAAGGAGGAGGGAAATATGCAAATAAATATTCATTCCCCTTGCATCATGGTGTGTGGTAGGGAAAAGTGCTTTAATTAAATGGACAATTATGGGTGTGGTGTTAGGTAAATGTTGTCCAATTTGTCTCTTAAAATTTTGTTTTTCAAGGACAAATCTTAGCCCTTGATTTTAGCTTCCAATTCTAACCTCAAAATCACATGGTAGATGTGCCTCTTCCCCTTGATTATGGCAATATTAACTAATAAATTGCCATTGGGTCTTACTTAACTTATGTGGTTAAATCTTGGTCAAGTAAAATAACCAAAATCATCCTAGTCTTCCCTTCTTCCAAAAACTAACTTTAACACCATGTAAATTTTTCTTTTTGATTAATTTAACCTTTACTAAATTTTGGGATGTTACAATTTGGTAGGGTTGTCCTTGAATTGGTAACTTTATGCTTTCTGCATATTGTGAATTTATCTTTGAATGCTGTTTATGTTGATTGTATTGTAACTTTGGTTGACATGGCATGATATATGTGCATTTTATGAGTGATATATGTTACTACTGAGATTCATTGAATCTCACCCTATTTTTCCAAAATAAATTTTTAGCTCGGGCAAGTAATTCCTCAGGCAAGAAGGTAAACACGGGCGAATGAAGCAAAGGACTTAGAATTTAATTTTCCGTTGGTTATCTATTTGGAGTTGTATTTAATTTGTATTTAAGTGTGGTCAATCTTATACTGACAAGACCGTAGACTTGTAAATAAGCGCCTATGTATAAGCAAACGTAAAGTAACATCCGAACCAGTAGTGGACAGCCGTTCATTTAGGGCCGTTAATTTATTATAGTAGTTTTTGTTCCAGCAGAGAATTTATTAATAAAAACTCTGATATGAAGAAATGAACCTAAAACGGATGGCTTGAAATGAATCATAAAATAAAATAAGACCAAAATTGAAAACGACTTTTGAAAAACCCACACAACACACTGTTTGAAGATGGAATTTTCGCTATTTACAAAAGATTATCGGTCTCCTTATTAAAGATAATACTGCACTTCAGCCGTCCATACGCTTTGAAAACATGGGTGTTATAGAGGAAGCTACACTGAGAGCCTGTTATTTTAGGCTATGGGTGGGGCAACACGTACATATATTTGGAGCATTTTTTTTGGCCAAAACATCTGGGTGATCACGCTTGTCCGCTTGTCAGTCTGCATGTTTCAGTTTACAAATTACTTTCCAATAATTTGTTTTCAGATGGATTGGCTGCACCTTGCAGATACTTGTAGGTACTAGCCGTTGTGAACTCTCCATTGTTAGACTCCAATGAGTCAATGACCATTATGATCCACCACCAGTTCATTAACTCATAGATCCTCTTCAATGATCATGCCGTTAGTGACATAATTCCCAAGAAGTTTTTATTGATATTTGATATATATCTTAGAAGTATAAATTTTGATATATAAAATATCCATATAAGATATAATATCTCAACAACCATATTTTGATGCTGTAACCATTCTTGATTTCCATTGCTACATTGGCTTGATAGGGTATCTCATGACTTTGACAACTTCTTTTCATAATTTAGAATCACCACTCTTTTTTACAATGGTTCCTCTCTCCTCCCTTCCTCTACTACATTTTGTTGCTTTTCTCTAATGCTCTTTGTAACATCCCAACCTCACAAATAATTTTTTTCCCCTTAAAATGATTATATTCTATATGAAATGAGTGATATTTTAATAAATTATGGGTATAAAATAATGCATTTTTTATTCTATATCATAGGCTAACTGCTTCCCATCCATTGAGCAGACTGCTCATCCGTTCAATAATGGCCCAATATTTCTCCTATTTTTTTCTTCGAAATATAATATTTGCTCCCAAATATCTTCCCAGCTCATCCACTTGTTTAAACTTGCTCCTACAAATCTCATTCCTCATTTGGGATTTGAAATTTGGAGAAAAGAAAATATGGTTTTTTTGTAGGGGCGGACAATAACTAGCAGAAAGATATAATTCTTCAGTGGTTGCTTGCAACGCTTACTTTCATTTATATGTAAGTTTAATATATAAATTTTGTGTGTATTATTATTTTTAAAGTTCACGCAATTGGAAATTCATTTTGATTATTGCTTCTATCTTTTAATATAAAAAATGATAAAAACAATGGATACATATTATTCAAAATTGAACTATTGACTTCAAGTCAACTAGTTCATGAAAAAAAAAATATTTAATTATTTCAAATAAGAGTTGACATTTTTTTGAAATGAATCTTGACTAATTGAGATTATTATATTTATTTGAAATTAGGAGTCAACGAATATTTCACAATATTCGTCAAAAAGAGAAAATCAATTGTTGGACCATGAAATAGAATGAAAGGAAAGATTAATTGCTTCCCCATTTTACCAAAAAAAAGAAAGAAAGATTAATTGCTTCAATACATAAAAGGAAAAATAAGGGTGGCATGATTTTGAAATCAAGGAGGAGCCCCGTCAACGTTCAAAATCTTCAAGTAGAAAAAGTTAACATGTGTGTGTGTGTGTGTGTGTATATGAAGAACAGATAACATAACAAACCGTTATCCTTGCAAGCTTCTCTCTCTCTCTCTCTCTCTCTCTCTCTCTCTCTCTCTCTCTCTCTATTATTTTTTAATAAGAACATATATCCTTCTATTGGAGGCACTCTCCCAATAGGGACTAGAATCTTGATTAACCACATTGTGAGAAACTAACCCCTTCACTAGACTCAACTTCCATTGGTGTTTTCCTTACAAGCTCAATTAATCATATACTTTATGAAACATCATTATAGTAATCTGAAAATTTAAGTGCTTAAGTGTTTCTCTATCCATATATCTTGTTGAGAGTATTTTTCTAGGGAACTACTTTTGCATCGGCTCTATTTATAACCTCTTACCCAATGTTTGGATGGGAAGAAAAATGAGGAGAAAAGAATCTTAAAGGGGAAAACTTTACTATTTTAGAGAATTTTCCCTCCTTATATTCTTTTCCCCTTATTTTTCTCCTTCTTTTCCCTCCTACCAAATATAGGGTTAGAGTTTTTAGAGTTCTTAGTGTCAAACCCCTTAACATTTTTATATTCATAGAGTAATATAAGCATAGTTCATAGGCCATACAAAATTAGCATAAACATATTGATGCAAAGTGCTTGTTTACATTACAAGAAATCCCTATAGAGTTTGAAAATATATACAAATCCCAAAATATACAAAATTAAACTAACGATAACCAACTACAGCTCTAATCTAGATCGGAACTCTCAATCACCCATATTTACATTTTTACCCCTAGAGCCGCTACTTTCTGCTGAAATATTTTAAATTTTGGGAAAAAGGGTGAGATTTAATCAAATCTCAGTAGCAACATGCAATCAATCATATAAAATACGATAAATAAATATGTTATGCATCACATAGTGTAAATGAAAATTCAACTGTGTCTGGTGTATGCATACAATTTAGGGCTAAATCCTCTACTTGTCTGAGTACCTCAGTTGAGTCTCTAACTACAACTAGGTAATGTGCCCCAGGTACTATTCATATCACTGTGCTTCAGGCACTTTGTTCACCCACTGAATATGGAATAACAAGGCATACAAATAATTATATAGTTTATGAAAGATAGAGTTACTACTTTAAGTCTCTTTTTGTTTGCTCAACTGACAGTCCACTATCTTTGTTCCAGGTTGGGCTAACTCTCCAGTCCTAAAATTTCAAATTTAAATAAAATGAGTTATTACTCATTCATGTACTATTCCAAGCTTATTTTGTTGGTTATCTTTACCCTTAGAGTTCAAGGTAATTACATTTTTGCTATTACCTTTTATTTTCGCACCCTAACTGAAATCTGCCAGAATTTTCCTCAAACTTCAAATATTAATTTACAAATGTCTAATTATAGTGATTTCAAGGGTTATGTGACCTTTATTAAGTATGTTTTTAAGGAAAAATATTTTCTTTAACCAATTATGTGCGCAGAATTCCAGTATCAACATTTTTTGCACAGTACCACCACAACATTCTGGTTTTCCAGGTTCAATTTCAATAAATCATAACTCTTAACATACCAATCCAAATGGGACAAATTACATATCAAATTGAAGCTTGATATTTCTACTTTTATTATGGAAAATTTTATAATTATTGGACAACATTCAATTATTCAAAACCTCAGCACAAACAATCTGCCACGCATAAGCCCTAACTGGCAACAAGTTTCACATTCTAAAAATTTTGTTCCAATGATCAGGAATTCCTAACCAGGGCCTATTCTCACACCTTTTTTTTTTTGTAGAACACAATGGAGCCTTCAAAAAAACAAAATTCCAGCTCTAACCTTCGGTTCTATAGTAGGCCGAAAATCACCAAAGAAAAGGGAAAATTGAGTTTTCATGATTCTATTCAACTAATCATCTTCTTTCCACTTCTAATAACTTATTCAACCACTTAAACACCTATTGTACATAATTGGTGGAAAATTAGGCAACATAACCCCCTTAGGGTTTCATCATCCCAAATCATAAAATCCAACCAATACAAGCCAAACAGTCAACAACAACTACAAATCAACATAAAAGACAAGGTTTCATGGCTCACCTCTTGTCTCTCTCTCTTGCTCCAAATTTCGTTCTCTCTCTCTCTCTCTCTCATTCTCTCCCTTGATTTTTGCTTGCTACAAGTGGGATTCATGAAGGAATAGAGATTAGAGAAGGTCTTGCATGAATTTGGAAGCAAGATCACTTGAATTTCACAATTATCTTACCTTGATTGCTTCTTGATCATTAGCTCTCTCTTCTCTTTTTGTTCTTCCTTCAAGCTCTCTCTCTCTCTCTCTCTATATATATATATATATGTATATATATATATATATTTTTTCTCTATGTTGGCCGAAATTATACCTTGGAAAGAAAGAGAAAAGCTCTTAAAAATATCCCTTCCACCTCCTTAAAAATGTTATTTTATTATATTTTGAGCATGTGATTTTTGGTGGCCAAAGTCTTCATCTTTTTTGTTTTTGCCATAAATATTTTCTTTTTCTCTCTCCCATTTAACTTGGACGAAAATGAGCATCTTGGAAGAGGATAAATAAGCTTCTTGAAATATCATCATATTACCTCCTCAAATATTACAATATTTGCCTACAATTTTTACCTTTTCAACATCTCTTTACTTGGCCAAAATTGCTCCAACTCTTGGCATAATTATCCCAATATTTATTTGTAGGATCGGTAAGCACAGCGTAAGAATTTAAAAAAATTTTCACCGATCCTAATCGAGGATCTATCAACGGCGTTTAAACCAATTTGGAAGGATTCATACCTTTTTGATGATTCAGAGTTTTCACGATCTCTAGGAGCCAACACGTCAGGTCCGCTCCCTCTACCGGTATCCTCACGAATGCTCTCCAACCGAGACTGAGTGCTAGCGCCTCTAATGTCTCCAAGGGTTTAACTTGCGGCTCTCAATTCTGATGTACCCTGAGTCTATCAGCTCTATCAAGTTTATAACCCATGAGGGTTATTTTCAAATTTCAAAATTAATCTTCATTAATTTCAAAATTAATTAACAATTAATTATCTTGATGAGCTAATTAAATAAATTCAGTTTAAATTAAATCTGTACAACAGTTTTAATTTAACCTATTTATTTAATCTAAATAAAGAGCCATTATATTTAATTTATCTTCATAAATTAAATCTGAGATACTATATCTCTATCATGTTAGTTATTAAATTTAATATATCTTAATAAATTAAATTTAAAACCAACACAATATAATAATATCATATAATATATATACATATATATATATATATATATATATATATATATATATATTTATAATATTTCGAAAATATATATATATCTATATAATATTATTAAATATAATAATAATATATATATATATATATATAAGATATATATTTCGAAAATATATATATATCTATATAATATTTTTAATGAATTTTATATTATATATATATATATATATATAAAATTCATCCACCCTAAATCAAACATTATCTCGTGTTGGGCTATTCTTGTGTGCGACCCTGTAGGCCCATATGAAGTTGGCAGTGAGCCAATAACTACACTAACCCAAAAGTCGCAAGCGGCCTCTAGCAAGACATTACGACTACCCAATTCATATGAGGATCGTTATCACGATGCAACCTGTCATACAACCATGTCACGTCCCTTTTGTCACACGATATATCGATCAAGGATAAGGCATGGAAAATGTCATCCTCTTGTTCCTCACCATTACTTTCTCAATTCCTGAGTAGCCTGATAACAGAGACAGAAACTCCTTTCATCATAGTATGGCCATACATTTCTCAGACTCACTCATCGAGGTGCCCAATAATATCTCTCTACTAATGTGAGGGACAAATTCCATCTTGATCATTCATATTCCTCTACATGAAAAACCACCAAGCCCGATCGTAGCCTTTATCATCACCCGGTCAAAAGTGACTTTTGACTAATTCAAAGCTTAGCAACTCTCATGTAGGAATCCATGATGACCTCAGGTCTAAGGGCATTGTAACGTGGTTATACATGAGAAAAGCTTATGACTTGATCCATGTAGCTTTCTCATAGTGGGTCGGTCCAGCACCTTGTACTCTTACAAGTGCCTAAGACTTTGATTCGTATCTCCATATCTTATCAAAGTCATACTGGTCTTGTTTCATCTTTGCTCCCGCATAGATGACCGACCAGGGACATTTTATGACAATCTTTATGAATTATCCAAGGATACAATTATCACAGTTAACATGCAAATAATATGATAACAGAATGGAGAAATTTCATTAAAATAATAATGTTTAAAGTACAATGATTGGCCCTTAGGGCACAATTTCCAACATCCTCCCACTTGCCCTAGGTGCAATCATTAATTTGCCTAATTCCCATTGCCCTAACATGATGCTCATGCTTTGCCTATGCAAGTGGCTTAGTAAGAGGATCAGCAACATTATCTTCTCCTGCTACTTTACATATCTTTATATCACCTCTATCATTGATTTCTCTAATAAGATGAAATCGCCTGAGTATGTGTTTGGTCCTTTGATGTGACCTAGGCTCCTTGGCCTGTGCAATAGCACCACTATTGTCATAGAACAAATCTATTGGATTTAAGATGGTAGGCACCACCCCTAGTTCAGTAATGAACTTTCTGATCCAAACGGCTTCTTTAGCTGCATCTGATGCTGCTATATACTCAGCTTCTGTTGCAGAATATGCTATAGTGCTTTGCTTGGAGCTCTTCCAGCTTACTGCTTCACCATTCAGGAGGAATACATATCCAGATTACGATTTAAGGTCGTCTTGGTCAGTTTGGAAACTTGCATCTGTGTAACTGGTTACACAGAGCTCATCATCCAATCCACCATAGACCAAAAATAAGTCCTTAATCCTTCTTAAGTACTTTAGGATATTCTTAACGGCAGTCCAATGACCCTCACCAGGATCTTGTTGGTATCTGCTGGTCATACTTAAGGCAAACGAGACATCCGGTCGAGTACATAACATGGCATACATGATGGATCCAATGGCAGAGGCATATGGAACCTTACTCATGCAATCTCGCTGATCAGGTGTACTAGGACACATATCCTTGCTAAGATGGATGCCATGAGACATAGGCATGTAACCCCTTTTTGAATCATGCATATTGAACCTATGCAGTATCTTATCTATGTATATGCTCTGACTTAGGCCTATTAGTCTTTTGGATCTATCCCTATAGATCCTAATCCCTAGGATATAGGTGGCTTCACCTAAGTCTTTCATTGAAAAGGACTTTCCTAACCAAGACTTGACACTCTGCAAGGTAGGAATATCATTCCCAATGAGTAGGATGTCATCTACATAAAGCACTAGAAATACAACTATGGTCCCACTAACCTTCTTATAAACACAAGGTTCATCGATGTTTTGAATGAATCCAAACTCTTTGACTACTTCATCAAAACGATGATTCCAGCTCCGAGATGCTTGCTTCAATCCATAAATGGATCTTTGAAGCTTGCAAATTTTACCAGAGTCCTCTGGACGCACAAAACCTTCAGGTTGTGTCATGTACACATCCTCAAGCAACTTTCCATTAAGGAAGGCTGTTTTGACATCCATCTGCCATATTTCATAGTCATAATATGCTGTAATGGCAAGAAGGATTTTGATTGATTTGGCCATTACAACTGGGGAAAAGGTTTCATCATAGTCTACACCATGAGTTTGAGTGAATCATTTTGCAACCAGTCGTGCCTTGAAGACATTTACATTGCCATCCATGTCAGTTTTCTCCTTGAAAACCCATTTGCACCCAATGGTTTTTATACCTTCAGGTGGATCGACTAAGGTCCATACTTGATTGTCGTACATGGATTGCATTTCAGACTTCATGGCATTTAGCCATTTCTCAGAGTTTGGTCCCACTGTGGCTTCTCGATAGGTGGTGGGCTCATTTTGCTCAATGAGCAACACATCACGGCCTTCAGTAATCAGAAATCCATATCTCTGAGGCTGATGCCGTATCCTATCAGATCTTCGTGGACCTTGTGTTACTTGAGGAGGCTCAGCAACTTGTTGTGAGTCTTCTCTAATTTCCATCTGTGGTTCTGTACCATCTTGTGGATCTCGAATTTCTTCGAGATGTAAATCGGTCCCACTGGTTGTTTTAGAGACAAACTCTCTTTCTAGAAACTTGCCATTTCGAATAACAAACACTTTGTTATCGGTGGGATTGTAGACATAGTATCCTTTCGTTTCTTTAGGATACCCTACGAAAAGGCACTTTATGGATCTGGGCACTAATTTATCAGAGGCTTGTTGCTTAACATATACCTCACATCCCCAGATCTTAAGAAAAGATAAACTTGGTTTCTTTCCAGTCCATATCTCATATGGTGTCTTTTCAATTGCCTTAGATGGAACACGATTTAGTGTGAACGCAGCTGTCTCTAGGGCATGTCCCCAAAAGGATGGTGGAAGATCTGTTTGACTCATCATAGATCGAACCATATCTAATAGTGTTCGATTCCTCCATTCAGAAACGCCATTCCATTGTGGTGTTCCTGGAGGAGTCAATTGTGAGATTATCCCACAACTCCTAAGATGGTCAGTGAATTCTTGGCTCAAATATTCACCACCTCGATCAGATCTAAGTGCTTTAATTGTTTTACCAAGTTGGTTTTGTACTTCATTTTGGAATATTTTGAACATTTCAAAAGATTCAGATTTATGTTTCATTAGATAGATATAGCCATATCTACTAAAGTCATCTATAAATGTAATGAAGTAGACATAACCTCCTCTGGAAGCTATATTTAATGGTCCACATACATCTGTACGTATGAGGCCCAATAATTTAGTAGCCCTCTCACTGTGCCCAGTGAAAGGTGCCTTAGTCATCTTTACTAATAAGCAAGATTTGCATGTATCATATGATTCAAAATCAAATGAGTTTAGAAATACATCTTGATGGAGTTTAGAAATGCGTTTCTTATTTATGTGGCCTAGACGACAATGCCATAGGTAGGTCGGATTCAAATCGTTTGATTTTATCCTCTTAGTAGTTACGTTATAGATATTCCCATTATTAGGATGTTCCAAATTTAATATATAATGACCAACATGCAAATCACCATCAGCATAGAAAATGTCATTACGATAAATAGAACATTTACCATTCCTAGTAATGGAAGTATAACCTTCCTTATCCAAATAAGAAAGAGAAACAATGTTACTACTCAAAGCAGGAACATAATAGCAATTGTTCAAAACTAACAAAAGTCCACTGGGCAGAACTAATTCATAAGTGCCTATAGCTAAAGCAGCAACTCTTGCTCTGTTTCCAACTCATAGGTCCACCTCACCCTTCTTCAGCTTTCTACTGTCCTTTAGACCCTGCACATTTGTACAAATGTGAGAACCACATGCAGTATCTAATACCCATGTAGAGGAAGTAGAAAAATGAATGTCTATAACATAAATACCTAAAGCGATAGCCCCGCTATCCTTCTTGTCCATTTTCAGATCTTCCAGGTAGAGTTTGCAATTCCTCTTCCAATGACCGGGTTCATTGTAGAAGTAGCAGACTCCTTCCTTTGGAGGCTTTGCCTTCCTGGGTGCAGGCTTGGTTTCGGGCTTGTTTGACTCTTTGGTCTTACCACCTGAGCCATTACCCTTCTATTTGCCCTTCCCTTTCTTTTTCATACCCTTTCCTTTCTGAACCATTAAAACTGTGCTAGGCTTTTTCTTAATGCTTTGCTCAGCAGTTTTGAGCATCCCATGCAGCTCAGAAATTGATTTCTCCATGTTGTTCATGTTGTAGTTCATAACAAACTGGTCATAACTCTCCGGGAGTGAGTTGAGGATCAAGTCCGTAGCTAACTCCTGGCTCATGGGAAATCCAAGCCTCTCAAGGTGATTAATATAGCCTTTCATCTTTAACACATGAGTACTAACTGATGCACCTTCAGCCATTTTGCAGGAATGTAAGGCCTTTGTGGTCTCATACCTTTCTTGCCTTGCCTGTTGCTGGAACATTTCCTTGAGATGTACTATCATCTCATGAGCCTCCATAAGTTCCAGATCTTTTTGGAGCTCTAGAACCATAGTGGCAAGCATCAGGCAATCTACATCCATAGAGTCATCCTTATGCTTTATGTAAGCATCTCTCTGAGCTCTTGGAGCATTAGTTGTAGGCTCCTCAAGAATGGGTTGATCTAGGACATAAGCCTTTCTTTCCTGCTTGAGAACAATTCTCAAGTTCCTGAACCAGTCAAGAAAGTTTGTCCCATTGAGTTTGTCCTTCTCAAGGACCGATCGCAATGATAGTGTAGCAGTATTACTAGTCGACATGATTCTACAATTAAAATATGCAAAGTTAGTTAGTAATCTCCCACTAAATTAACAACCCTCAATATAATAATTAGTGGGCTAAGATCCATATTTGGCTTAAACTTAAGTCCGCTTTGGCAAGACGCTTAAATTCAAGTTATTTAGGTAGGTAACCTATTTACCAATTACATCACATGTAACTCTTAGATCTTTATGGGATTTAATCATCATATGATCTGGCATGTTTAACCCCATCTAATGCCTTGAGATTCAAAACCGTTTTGTTAATCTCAATTAAGTCAAAACAATAATGAATATTAAGAGCATCACAATTACTCAAGCTTGTCTCATCAAGATAACTCAAGTGCATCCACTTTAGTGGTTTCCACAATTGAGCGATCTAGGTTTTGACAAGTATTCATTAATTGACGGCATTATGACTTAAGATTTAATTTAGAGGGCTTAATTAATTAGTTTTATTTATATGGATGCAATCGTGGTCATATCTCATACAGATAAATACATATAAACGTAAAAGTAATCATGCAATGATCTTATCAAAAGCATAATTTAAACGTGACACAACATGGCTTACCTAACCTAAAATTCTCCCAAGCCAATGAGTGGACTTCTCTAAAAAAAAGAGAAATACATTGAGAGAAACCTCGTTTAAACATTCGAGGGGAGTGAGATGAGAAGAGAATGTACATCGAGAGTATTTAGAGAAAGGCACGGCACGCATGCCGTATTTAAATATTACAACCTTTGTAAAATTCTGAAGCCATGTTGTTCACCATACCTAAACAAGGATAAATAATAAACCACAACAAGAATTCATACAATATGAAAAGCAATAAATGTCATGATCAGATTATATTGTGCTACGCAGAGGTGGTCACGGCGGTCCCGCTAGCCGGTTAGCGGGCGGGGTCAAGGGGGGCTGCCCTTACGGGGTTGCAAGGGGCAGTGCCCCTGAAGCTTTTGAAAAAGGCACATTCCTTTTAAAAGAAATATTTGAAAATTTTAAATTTAAAAATTTCGGACCCAATTTTTCAAAACAAAAAACAACAATGGCCCAGAACGCTTCTGATCCAATTTGTCTTCCCTATAGTTCGGATCCCTATTACCCAAATAGATATCCGAATCTAGACCAAATTTGATTGCCGCCAACTACGATCTCAGGTACCCTACCCAATTTCATGCTTGTTCAAAACGAAAATCACATACATGTTTCAAGATATACATGTTCGGAATCGATTTCACGCTTGTTCCAAAACGAGAATCACATACATATTCGAGTGTTTCTTATAAACATACGTACACATCCCATATATATCACATGTATAAGAATCATAAACTCAATTTAAACACACAATTGATCTGGCTCTGATACCACTGTAGGATCGGTAAGCACAGCAGGAGAATTTAAAAAAATTTTCACCGATCCTAATCGAGGATCTATCAACGGTGTTTAAACCAAGTTGGAAGGATTCATACCTTTTTGATGATTCAGAGTTTTCACGATCTCTAGGAGCCAACACGTCAGGTCCGCTCCCTCTATCGGTATCCACACGAATGCTCTCCAACCGAGACTGCGTGCTAGCGCCTCTAATGTCTCCAAGGGTTTAACTTGCGGCTCTGAATTCTGATGTACCCTGAGTCTATCAGCTCTATCAAGTTTATAACCCACGAGGGTTATTTTCAAATTTCAAAATTAATCATCATTAATTTCAAAATTAATTAACAATTAATTATCTTGATGAGCTAATTAAATAAATTCAGTTTAAATTAAATCTGTCCAACAGTTTTAATTTAACCTATTTATTTAATCTAAATAAAGAGCCATTAGATTTAATTTATCTTCATAAATTAAATCTGAGATAATATATCTCTATCATGTTAGTTATTAAATTTAATATATCTTAATAAATTAAATTTAAAACCAACCCAATATAATAATATCATATAATATATATACATATATATATAATATATTTCGAAAATATATATATCTATATAATATTATTCAATATAATAATATATATATATAAGATATATATTTCAAAAATATATATATATCTATATAATATTTTTAATGAATTTTATATTATATATATGTATATAATTCATCCACCCTAAATCAAACATTATCTCATGTTGGGCCATTCTTGTGTGCGACCCTGTAGGCCCATATGAAGTTGGCAGTGTGCCAATAACTACACTAACCCAAAAGTCGCAAGCGGCCTCTAGCAAGACATTACGACTACCCAATTCATATGAGGATCGTTATCACGATGCAACCTGTCATACAACCATGTCACGTCCCTTTTGTCACACGATATATCGATCAAGGATAAGGCATGGAAAATGTCATCCCCTTGTTCCTGACCATTACTTTCTCAATTCCTGAGTAGCCTGATAACAGAGACAGAAACTCCTTTCATCATAGTATGGCCATACATTTCTCAGACTCACTCATCGAGGGGCCTAGTAATTTCTCTCTACTAATGTGAGGGACAAATTCCATCTTGATCATTCATATTCCTCTACATGAAAAACCACCAAGCCCGATCGTAGCCTTTATCATCACCCGGTCAAAAGTGACTTTTGACTAATTCAAAGCTTAGGAACTCTCATATAGGAACCATGATGACCTCAGGTCTAAGGGCATTGTGACGTGGTTATACATGAGAAAAGCTTATGACTTGATCCATGTAGCTTTCTCATAGTGGGTCGGTCCAGCACCTTGTACTCTTACAAGTGCCTAAGACTTTGATTCGTATCTCCATATCTTATCAAAGTCATACTGGTCTTGTTTCATCTCTGCTCCCGCATAGATGACCGACCAGGGACATTTTAGGACAATCTTTATGAATTATCCAAGGATACAATTATCACAGTTAACATGCAAATAATATGATAACAGAATGGAGAAATTTCATTAAAATAATAATGTTTAAAGTACAATGATTGGCCCTTAGGATACAATTTCCAACATTATTTCCCTTGCTCTATCTTGTTGGACGTCCAAGGCCATATGAAAAAAGAAAATATTGGCTTTCAATTTTTATTTAGTCAAATGACCATTTTGCCAATACATTTTTATAATTAAATTGGACTTTCTTCTTTCCCTCTCTATTTGGCCAAAAATCACAATTAATTGGGTCTAAGACTTATGTTCTTCCGTTCATTATTTTGGGCTTCAAGAATAGGCTTTTTGGAAGACAAAAATTGGACTTTATATCTTGTTTTGGCCACAATTTTGTGTAGCCTCTTGTAGGGAAATTTTGTCATTTCAAGTGAACCAAAATTCACTATTTTATTCCATTTATTATAATAAATATACATGAAATTTTTGGTGATTGAATTTTGAGTTGTTACACTTAGAGAGCTGAGATTATCATAGTGGTAAAGCCTCTTGCATATTTTCTAGGGGGCTAAAATTTTCTTGGAGATAATTCTTGTAGTGTTTGATTCTCTCTTCCCTTATCTCTTGTTTTAGGCTAATTAACTACTTTGCGCAACATGTGTAGCTGAAACATTAACAGGTATCATAAAACATTAACACACAAACAAGGAATGAGTTTGGCCTTTGGGGTGCTTGTCACTTGCATCTAATTTGGACCATCTCGGTCTAATCTAGATGGCCAACATTTATTTATTTTTATTGTATTTTCAAAAAAAAAAAAATCATTTCAATGGGTACATAATCCAAAATAAAAATAATCTTTTACAAATGATTTTTTAATCTAAAACTCTTCAATTGAACATTTAAAATATGGATTGTTGAAACTGCATTTAGTTGGCATTGATCTAACCATAGTGGTGCTCATCCCGTGGTGCTCATCACTGTGATGAGTAACCAAACCGGGTCCAACAAACAATGTCACATATATACATAAAAATGTCCTATAGCTAGTGTACTGTCTGTAAGTTGAAAACTAGTCCAATAGAGACAGAAATTTGTTCAAATAATATTATTAAACTCCTGCTGTATAAATGAAGCATATGCATACGCAAACAAATTAATAATCCCAAATTATAGACTATAACAACAACAACAACAACAACAACAATAAGAATAACAATAATAATAATAATAATATTATTATTATTATTATTATTATTGTTATTGTTGTTGTTTTTGTTGTTGTTGTTACAACAACAACAACAACAATAATAATAATAATAATATTATTATTATTATTATTGTTATTCTTGTTATTGTCGTCGTCGTCGTCGTCGTCGTCCAAACATGAATTAAGCTCCTCTCCTAATATTGAAAGGTATTATGAATACTTAGTGCGGGAACACAGTACTGTATTGGCTTGTGCGAATCAGAAGAGCATTTATAGATGTGTGTGTATGAGAGTGTGTATTCTTCATAAGTAAAACTCAATGAAAGTGGTGGTGGTGCTTCTTTCCATAAGCCTCTTGATATTTCTTCTTAGCTTCCTTTCTCTTGTGATGCTCATGAAGAGCATATCTTCCTGCTCCAACTGTAATAGGTGCTGCAATCTCCTCTTTTATCTTGTGACTGTGTGCATGTTCTGGATCTTTCTTCGCCATGTGCTTCTCATGCTGCACAAACATTTTCATTATATTGTTAATTTCTTCATCAAATTAATGATATATCTATATATGTGATTATGTATGTATATATATATATATATTCCCTCTGATTCTAAATATAAGATAAAGTTGAATTTTTGGAAGAGGTTAAGGAAGCTAATTCAATTATTTTAGAGTATTTTTATTTTTCTTTTTTTCTCCAAACTAATTAGTTTGACTAATAAACTAATATATAATCTAAGAATACACAACATATGATATGATTAAATAACTTATTGAGCTTCCTTAATTTTTCCAAAAATAATCAACTTTGTCGTATATTTATTAGGACCCAAGGGAGTAATTACCAATGCGAAGGCGCCTACATCAACAGCTCCTAAATTTCCGAGATGTTCCTTATTCTTGTGGTGCTTCCCTTCCTTTTTGTAACCAATCTCGCTGGGCGGACTTTCTTTGGTGGTGGTGGTGCTGGCTTTCGGACATAGTGGTTTGTTAATATAAGATGATGGATAGTATAAAGCAGGGAAGGTATTTCAAATGTTGACGATGTATATATGTTTACTGTTTTGGGTGATGAGGTTTTACGTGGGAAGCTAAGGCTATTCCTTATATCCCTTATATTTTTGTGGATAATTTCTTATTGATTAAGTCAGCATTATTAATATTTTCTCGTAGGTCCACATGTGAAACATAAATAGTCGAAATATGCCTGCAAAAAAAAAAAAAAAACTAATTAAGAAACTTGCCGCGTTTTAGCTAAACTAGAAGCATGCCGTGTGTTTTAAATTTGAAAATAAATTCTCAATTTTTCTTTTACAAAAATACATATTCTATTTTATATATGTTTCTGTTTTTTGTCACCTTACATATATATATATATATATATATAACTTTAAATTCAATTAGGAAGTATGATGGTCACTACATAACTTTCTAATAGGTCTTCAATATAATCCGTCTATAGTAATAATACACCAACATAATTGATGTTATAAAATACAGAAAATAAACTAGATTATAAGCTTGCACTTTAATCAACATAGTGTTGGTTTGGTGGTGTAAAGTTCTACTAGATCCCTTTAGATCTCGAGTTCGAATTCAAAAGGAGACACTTGAATTGATAGGGGTGGCTACAAACCCCGAAATGGGTAGTGGATAATAATGTAAAAGAAAGTTCGCATTTTACAAGTTTACATCAAATCTAAGGCAATATCAAGAAAGCTTGATTTTTAATGGGTTTTTATACTATTTTATGAAATATATATGATATCTATTTTCAGAAAAATTCTCAAAAAAATACTCTGAAAATATCAAAATCCCAAATAAATTTTATTTACCACACTTAATAAGCTATTAACAATACATTTTAGTAGTAATTATTGATTTGGGGTTTTCAAAGAAGATATTTAATTGGAATTTTCCTTATATATATAAAACCATGAAGCATTGTGAACTTTGTAACCATCAATCATCAGGAGAGGGACGCGCAAATTAAAATAGTGACTGGAGGAGGCTTGCTGGGAAGCATACGTGGTGATAAGTAAACAATCAAACGAAAACACGCCACACGCTAATTAAACAAAGGCGTGTACACGCTAATTCTTTTTTTTTTTTAAAAAAGGCACATTTTTATCAGCCCCCCATTAATGGGTCATACGGATACCTGTAAAGAAGAAACCAAATCAGAGATCCATATTTTCATCAAATTATACATACACAGAAGAAACTAATAAGAACCTAATATATTTAGCAAACTAAAACATTGTAATAATTCAAATCAGAAATAGCTAAATCAAGAACCTAACATATACTTGAACAAAAAATAGCAACTCTAGCTAACTCCGTTAAACCCACTGACGAAAAATAGTCATAACCAACTCTTCTATGACTTCTTCAATTTGGTGGGGGTGAATATTGCTCACAATAATTGTTTACAAAGTACTGCAGGAAAAAGACAAATTAAATATGTTAAAATATAGTAGTTGACTTTTATTTTAACATAAGCGCATGTGCACATGCACACACCTTAGTATTAATTGAGGTGGGCTATGTTCTTCATGAACTTCATGACACAGTGCTCGCAATGAGAGTTCTTATCTGGTTGCTGCGGATATTATAAACAAAACAAAAAAAATGAAATGTATCAGTCCTTGCTTTTATTTGTGTAAAAGGAACACAAGTAAATAACTCTGACTGGTACAAGAACACAAATGAAATATATATATATATATATATATTATATAGATATTATGTTGAATTACCTCTATTTGCTTTCATGTGTAAATGGATCCATAGTCATGGCCAAGTACCGAAGGG
This sequence comes from Inga oerstediana, assembly GCA_963210345.1. Lineage (NCBI taxonomy): Eukaryota > Viridiplantae > Streptophyta > Magnoliopsida > Fabales > Fabaceae > Inga > Inga oerstediana. The sequence continues at coordinate 59,225,786 of OY723401.1, read as the reverse complement.
CAGCCTTGTCCTTCATTTGTGGTGTAATAATAAACAACTATGACAAGACAATAGGAAATTAATGACTGCCAAAAGTTATAAGGGAACACATCATAGTAAATATATAAACAAATAAATTCATCAACTTACCTATTGAAAAGTTCAACCATCTACGGTCGGTTTTTTGCATCCCCATAAAGTGAATCAAAGTATCGAATCATTTGCTAGAAGGGATTTAGCACGATGAGGAACCAATGACCCTTAAGTACAATAAACATAATGAGAACAATACTACTTAATTAACAAATAATTTAATTAAGTAGTATAATTACCTTTAGGAATATGGCGCCAAGAAAAAATTGTTCTTCTTTGGTGCCCTTCTAATGACTATAGCTAGTTCCCTCACTTTGCTCTAAAAAACATATGCCTTTAAGGCTCATTCTAACAAGCCTGATAGAGGTAGGGGTTAAGGAATAGGAACTTGTCAGATAATCCTTAAGGGGCTATGTACTTCTTGTAAAGGTACCTTACATATAAAAACAAACAAATCAATATATATAAATATTATGAGTAGCTAAGTATTCATTCGCAGTTGAAGAAATACCTGATATAAAAGTTACAAGTAGCTGTGCTTGCCATATCGGATATGAGGTTATCTATGAATAATGTCCGATGGATACTGTCATATACGCCTTCTTTCCCAAAGACGTCTTGCTAAAAAAAAGACTTGTTTCATGTAGCTTTCTTTCTCATTGTCTATGGCTAGGATATCTTATTCCTTAAGACATATCCGGTATCTAGAAGGAACTGGTAGAATAGGTGGCTTAAGCTCAATTAACTTCTTTGGCACACAAGTCACTGAATTGTGGTCGAACTGAGCTCCCAGATTGCTCTTCTTTCTATCCCCATGAACAAGTTGTGAAGTTAGCAAAATATATATTATAAACTTTATTAGCCAGTTATAAGAGGATGATGTACCTTTCTTGTCTTAGATGGTATGACAATAAGATAGTCAGGCCACACAACATAGCTAAGTACAACTCCTTCAACTATATTTGCATATAGAATGGGCATTGGAAGGGCATACTTAGGATCGATGGTGATCTTCAGTTCTACCCTAATGTGATTAGGAATGAGAGGTACATTGTGAATTGTGTTTTCCCCTTGTAAGTTGTACAAGTGGCCCATAGCAACAGTATGGCGCATTGGGCTATCTGCCACACACTCAACTTCTGCTTTTCCATAAGCAAATATAAAAGAAAATTAGTGTAAAGCAAAAACGAATAACTCAGGCTTTCTACATGACTCATACTACCTCAGGCAGAGTCTGAGTAAGGATTGTGCAGCCATTGTTGGCACTTGGGGTGTTAGCCATTCCCTGCTTTCCTACTATATTCCCCTTTATGTATTGAACAATAATTACTTGTTGTGCTTCAACATGCTACTTTGCTACTTTAGCATTTAGGTCATTTTTGTATATTGTTTAAGCTATTGACTAGAAAAGCTTGTTGGCTTCTTCCACTTCCTAAAATATTCTTTCTTGGAGACTCCATACCCGACAACCCTTAGAAGATCACCGTCATCAGGGCCTAGTGCCTTTTCCAAAACATCCTCATTCGTAGTAAAGTCCCCTCAGGAGACTTATTGTAATATCCCAAATTTTGGGCCTATAAACTTGAGGGTAAGCTTGTATAGATAGACGATTAAGCCTAGTTCAGGAAGAGTCCCAAGAAAGATGAGAAATAGAAAGACTCAATGGGATTATTTGTTCCAACCCTACCGGGCGGAGGGCCCAGTACATGTAGGTAATATGATCAATATGTTAGTATAGATGTGCACAGGATAGATATACGGTGCCATTGGGTTGGTAGAAGAGGCCACCCAGCTACTTCATGAGGTATGTGATTGATTGGTCGAGCAAAATATGCCGGTATAGGTGTGCACATGGCATTTTTAGGGTAGACATGTATGCCCTGCGCTTTTAGAAAAGACACTGGTATGTGACACCATAAGGAGCCCATTTACATACTCCGACCTGGGGTTATCTTGTAGACTCCAATACACATGGCGCAATCCAGAGTAAGTCCCTAGTGAAACTCAAGTATACATCGATAAAGTAACTTTATTAAAGTAGCTTTAATAAAGTAAGTCATGATAGCTAATGATAACACAACTTTTGTGTTGGCACCACAAGAAATTGATAAGTATTCCCCTCATCATGACAAAGTAAAAGAGTACTTTTGTAATGGATGAATAAGAAAACGACAAGTGTCCCTTATGATGACCCTCACTTTTTGCCTTTTATGTAGGCATCCTTGGGACATGTATCCTAGCCTGTGAGTTTGTGAAATCCACCGGTCTCCAGTCTAGTCGCTACTTGACTTTTTGAACACCGAACCTGGGAGTCCGGGGAAATTGTCAAGCCTATCTTTTTCCTTGACACAAAAAGGACAATCAAGAGAGAGAGAGAGAGAGAGAGAGAAAGAGAAGACAAGATGCTTTATTGACACATGTCATCTTGTGCTTTAATCCTTTGACACTTGGCACACAAGGAGACTATCAAAATGCAAGATTAAATCCCAACCATCCATTCTTCTTTAACATGTCAACCAATGGCAGAAAAATAAGAGAAGAAATGTAGAGAAAATAGAAAAAAGAGAGAAGGTGTGTGACTAGTGATTTCCTGGAGTTCTGGAACCGTTTTCACCTCTGATTTAGTGTTTCCAACCCTTGGAGTCTTCTGTAATGTTGTTCATCTCAATGAGAGCAACATTTCTGTGGATTTGAATTCTTGATTAGAGGTGTTTGGTGACATCAAGCTAGCTGGAGCGCTGCCAAAATACCGAACCGGTTGTAGAAACGCGAAGAGGTAAGCCTAAGCTTTATTTTAAACCGATTGGTTTGTGGTTTAATTGAGTTTTCATAGATTCTTGGGGCTGCCTTGATTTTTGTCCAAATGGAGTTTTTATGGTTTAATGTTGTTTTATGCTTGAATATGGTGAAATCATATGTTTAATGACAAGATAAGATTAGTTTGTTGGCTAAAATTCAAACTTGATTGTTGTTGTTTTTGGGTATAAGTTTCGGTCAGGGGCAGAAATTGGGGAAGGAGAATGATTTGGTATTTTTGAGGTTAGAAATGGATTCTACACAAAAACAATAGTATGGGAATAACCCTGGTTATAATCTTGAATGAGTTGGAATGAAAAACCAAAATTTTGGATTCTCATATAAGTACTGCCTATATTTTGTTTTCCGGAGGCAGTTATCTTGTGATGAGTTTTTGAATGATCAAATCTTGCCTAATGGCAATGAAACTTTCCAGATTTGAAGTAGACATCTAAGCTTTAATTTAATGTATTATATGTGTAATTTAGGCTTATAGATTGTGAGATATGAATTTTTGAAGTTAGGCATTGAATCTGGAATGTTTTCTGGACCAGTTGTGTTGTTCGATGATTATGGGAAGATTATCCCTGTAATTAGTAGTGGCTATTATTTTTCCCTGAAAATAGACTTAATAAAGGCCACATAGGACTTTGAATCACAGCAATTGGATATTTATAGATTTAGTTATGATTTTTCAAAAATTATGGAAAATTATTCCTGCTTTTTGGTAATTGTTCAAAAATTCAAAGTAAAGTGTTTTTGTAATGGAATTGGACCTTTAAGGGGTAAGATAAGCCCATAAAGTTAGTGTGGGCCCATTAAATACCCATTAGGCCTATTGTGTTAACTTTAATGGTTACCCAACCAAGGTGTCTTGGGTTATTAAAATTTGGGACAAGTAGAGGCCCAAAGAAAAAAGAGAAGTCCTATAGGCTAAAGTAGCCCATTGGACATTTATTTGTCATGACATGAATAATGTGGCTATATATCTAGGGCCATTAGGTGACATAGAAGAAGTAACTTTAATGGTTGGAAGAAAAAGTACCAAAAAGGGGTCTCGAAAACAAAAGGTAGTGAACTTACTTACTTGCATGTATGTAATGTTTATGCTATGTATTGAGATGCTGTATTGCTTTACTTGATTGTGTGAAGCTTGTATGAATGAATGAAGCTTTGTTTTTATTATTGCTGTGGCCATAAGTATGTTGAACAAAACATTGAGCATGCAGAATATCATTACGTGAATATGAGCCTATGTAAGGCAAGCATATCATGCACTAGCATTCATCTTACATGTATTGTCTATAATGTTTGCTACTGAGATTCCCCTGAATGTCACCCTCCCCCTCCAACCATATAGGAAGCTGAGCACAAAAAAGGAGTGTAGGACGTTGTACCAGGAAAGAAGTTGTAATGAAGAATAGAAGAATTATTCACACGCTAGTCCATTATGTAAATTAATATATTTACAATAGATAATTGTATAACCTGCGTGACAAATGAATTAATTATCCAAGCATGATAATTGAATTAGAAGTGGGTAATAGCACGGTACACATCTATTAGTTAAGAATATCTAGCAAGAATAATGCTCAAGAGCCAAAAATGAATAATAATCCCCAATAAGAATTGTATAGAAACACTTCTGTGTACATAATCAAGAGAATTAAGGAAAGAAGAGTCACAATGAGTGAGGAACCATGGTGAATAATGTTTGAAAAATTTTAAGTCATTCAGGAAACCCCCTTCAAGTACAAGTTTGAATCCTGTATTGGAGTTGGGATTTGAAATTTTTTACCAAGAAATATCACTTAGTGGTTCAGATTTACTATGGAAGACTCATCAGAACGATAATGTAACTAGGGTGTTACACTTATTTGCTTAGGCTCTCTTATAGCAAAATAAATGTTAAAAACCTTTTTATATAAAAAAAAATTATAATTCAATCAAAATTATCAAAACTTACTAATTTTAAGACAACCTCCTACATGCGAGCATTGTCAATGTTGTCCTCTTTATTTTGCCTAGCAACAGCCACAACATTCCATGCTATATAGTAACATGGGATCTTGATCCTTGCTACTTTTTCAACTCTTGCTCAAGGTTTGCATACCCTGTGCGGCCTTTCCAACACAGATATATGTTGTTCTTTACTCTCTCCATCTTTGTCTTGTTTAATTTCTATGAAAAGAAATAACATATAGATCAGAGTTACATTACATTATATAAGTACTATTGACTTTTTATTCTTTCTAATTTAATATACCTTTAACTATCTATAGCATTGTGACTGTATAAAAGCAGCCTTGTTGAGCTATTTAATAGGTTCCCTTAGCAATAAAGGGACCTCTGACTCATCAACATATTTGAGTTCCTACAAATACTTCTTTGTCACAAAAGCTCAAAATGAGCACAAGTCCCTTCCAGTTTTCCCGATAACATAATCCATCCAACTAATATCTATGTTAAATCTAGCCTACAAAACACCAAAATCAACTTGTTAGTGTTAGGTGTACCTATTAAAAAGAAATTACTAACCATGTAGCCTCATATCTTACTGATACTTCCTCCCATATACGTTGCTTCATGGCAGGTGTTTCCTACTTCTAGTTGGATAAAATGATAGGCACATTGCTTTTTACTGCATAACTAATGTAGCTAATGAACTTGTGTGACTTCAAAACTTGACCTATCTTGTGTTAGAACTGTTGACACCCAAGAGTAGGGGTGAATTGGATTTACGATAAAAAGTTACGAACTTTGAAATTCTTTTCGCATATTATGAAATCAATAAGTATGAAAGTAACGAATTATAAAACCAAAGTCAATTATTTAAATCATATATGCTGGAAATGTAAAAATTTAGGGAAGAGAAGATGCAAAATGTGATTTATCTTGGTTTGATCCAATCCACGATGACTTATGTCCAGTCCTTAGGATCCTCCTGGGATTTCAATCCACTATCTCCCTCAAGTTTAACTAGGGTACTTGAGAACCACTAAAATCCCACAAGTTTAATAGGGCACTTGAAAAGACTTTTTACAAATGTCTCATCGAGTTACTCCCCCTTACATACTATAGGGGTACAACTTTGATAATGAAGGATTACAATCAATCTTCTCTCTCGGAATTAAATAAAATAAACACTGAAGTACAATACAAATAATCTCTCTCTCTAAGGTAAATGATATTGAAGCTAGAAAATAGTAGAGAGTATTCAGGTTGAAGTGGGTGATTCATGATTTTAGTATTTTATCGTAGCTACTCTCTTCTTAGGCTTTGAATGCTCTTCTATTTATAGTTGATGAAGATTGATGACTGTTGAGCTTTTCTTCTTCCCATTGAGGCTTGCAAAATATGATCGTGTTGAAATAGCTGATGGACGCTTCTGACACAAAAGTGCTTTTTCCAATTTATGTGTTAATCCTTGTTTGATCACTTAAAAAATACCTAAGCACTAATATAAAAAAGAGTTAGAATGATTAGAAGCAAGAAGAACAAGTTACATAATTATTCCAATGATTTTTAGAAGTTTCAAAGTGATGCTCTATTTTTTGGGAAAACATCACTAATGGATCACTTGAGTGTTATGCTAGTGATCCACAAATGGCATTATTCAAGTGATTTAAACTAGATCACTTGATGTATCACTTGAGTGCTCTGCTAGTGATGCTCTCTGACATATCACTCAAGTAATCTTAAGTCATTACTCGAGTGATAAGCTCATTTTGAATCAAAATATGGCAAATTACCTATCATTATAAAGCTCTTTAAGTCTACTTTTATCAACAATTAGAATTGATCCCAAATACATTGTATTCCAAAATTTATGGTCCAATTTATAGCATATGGTCTAGAACACAATATTGATATAAAGCACCAAATTTCAAAATCCATATCTCTTTCATTTGAACTCCTTGATCTTGATTTTTGTGTGTCGTATTTGAAGTATAGTTTTATATGCAATGAGTTTCATCTCAATCGGATGTGTGGTTTGAGAGATATGTCCAAAATACTAAACCTATTTTGAAATATAGTGGTGATCTTGAGTGTCATCTTCTAAAACTCATATATATTTTATTTGAACTCCTTTGAACTTGATCTTAGTGTTTGTGTGTTGCATTGTAAGACTAGTTTCATATACAACAAGTTTCACCACAATCAGATGTGTGGTTTGAGAGATATGTCCAAAATACCAAACCTATGTCATGCTAAATGAAAATAGAGCAAAAAGAGTGGTCATTACTAGCATATCACTCAAGTAATGCAGTAATATCCTAAATTTTGGGATTAAAGACTTGAGAATAAGCTTAAATCAAGTGGACTGCTAAGCCTCGGCTTAGCGAGAGTCTTAAGAATGAGGATTTGTTGCCACTGTATTTTTCCAGCGTAGTAGTCTAGTTGTGTGACATCAAAAAAACAGCGTATTACGCATGGAATTTCATCTCTGATATCAAATTACCGACGGATTAGGGACGGAAACGAAATTATCGACGGATTACCAACGAAATTTTTTCCGTCTCTAAAAAGTACGTGGCAAATTGATTTACCGACGGAATTTTATTCCGTCGGAAATTACCAACGGAAAAAATTCCGTCGGAAATTACTGATGGATTACCCATGAAAAAATTTTCGTGGGTAATTACCGACAAAATCTACCCATGAAAAAATTCCGTCTGAAATTACCCACGGAATTTTTTCTGTGGGTAATTCATCAGTAATTTCCGACGGAATTGTTTCGTGGATAATTCCGTCGGTAATTTAATATTATTTTTTTAAAAAAAAAAATCCATGTGGTGACCTTAAAATAGGCCACATGGACATCACTGAAGGCCCCCAACCGCCAGCCCCCGCATCCGGCCTTAGCGGCCCCCGAGTAGGGGCCACGTGTCTTGTGAGATAATTGTTGCGTTTTGTGACAAAGGTGGGATTTGAACCTTGGACCTTTGGTATGTGTTTTGATGCCTTTGCCAGTTGAGCTACTTTAACCTTGTGTTATTCATTCACGTAATAATATATATAATGTAATAATTAAAAAACAAATATAATATTAAAATAAATATATATAATTAAATATATATTTATATATAATTATATATTTCATTTTTTATAATATAAAATATAAAATTTTTTAATTTCTAATTTCATTTAAATATTTAATATAAATATAAATATATATAATATTACATATATATTTATAGATAATTATATATTTATTTTTTTATAATATAAATTTAAAATTTTTTTCTCATTAAAATTACCCACGGAATTCCGTGGGTAATGCGTCTGTATTTACCCACGGAAAAAATTCTGTGGGTAAATACTAACGGATTACCCACGGAAATTTTTTCGTGGGTAATTATCGATACCTTACCTGTAACACCTCAATTTTCGATTAAAGGCTAATGGTAATTATGGAGGATAATTATTGAATTAAAGTGGAATAATTATGTGTTGTATGGCAATTTTAATTAATATGCCATAATTGTTGGGAAATTAAAAGAATGTCTCTAAATTAGTGATTAGTGGAAGAGATTAATTACTAATTAAGAGGGCATGAGATGTGAAATTAAATGGCTAATGAAGTGGTTAGAGTAACTAAATTGGTTACTTGCTTTATGAGAGCCAATGAGGTGGAGACATGTGGCAAGTGGTTAGGATGAGAGAGGGTGTTGGAAAAGTCAAAGCACCATTTATTTTATTCATTTTCCCTCTTTTCTCTCTCTCATGCGCATGTGAAGGGGGTGGGGCAGATTTTTTTTTTTTTCTGCATTCATCATCATCTTCACCTCTCTTCCTTCTCTCTCTCACGTTCTCTCTCTTCTCTCTCTTGTGCAGCCATTGTTGGCCAAGAAAGAGGAAGTGAAAGCTGGATTTTGAGGTAAGCAAATGGCCTCAAATGCTCAAAATGCTCTTCATTAATATTGTTCCTTGAGCTAAGAGCTTTCATCCTATGGTTTTAGATTCTCCATTGGTGGTGATTTGAAGAATCACGAAAATGTACAAGTTGGAGAATCATGAAGTGCCTTTGGGAAAGTTGTTGAGGTAAGTGAAAGCTTCATTTTCATATAAGTTTTGTGGCCATTGGTTGGGCCTTAAATTTCTGGAATTTTAGCCCTAATTTTCGTGATTTAGGGTCTTGTGGTGTTTGAATTGTTGTTGTCATGGAATTAGTGCCTTGTTAAGTGTTTTGAATGAATGGTATTGAATTGAAGCTTAAAGGTGAAGTTTGGGAACTTTATGTTGGTTTTGTGCTTTGGTCAAAACAGGGCATGTTGATAGGTTGTGAATTTGGTCATTTTGAGGTTACCATTGTGTTCCTTGTGGAAAATTGTATGGGAATATGTTTGGTTAATGATTTTGGAGTCATTCGACACTTTGGTAGAAAAGTTGGAAAATGCTGTCAATGTGAACTCTGTCTGGGCAGTTTATTTGTGTGGACGTTTTGAATGACCAAATGATTTCGGAAAATTGTGAAACTATCCAGTCTTAAAGTTCACATCCCAAGCTTCAAAATGGACATATATTTTGTGTCATTTCGTTTAGTATTCTGTGAGATATGGTTGTCCAAAGTTTGGGATTGAAACAGAACTCTGTTTTGGAGTAGTGTGTAGTTTTTGGTGATTCTGTATTTGTGTAGTGATTTCCAGTTATGGGCTATATTTTTCCTTGAAAGAGGACTCATATACCTTTCATTTGGCTTTGGAATCACTCCGTTTCGATTTTTCTACAATTAGTTATGGTTTTTCGAAGTTCAGCCAAGAGTCAGGAAATTTCTTGGCCGCGGCCCAAACCTTTCTGGCCTGATTCGGGCCGCGGCCCATGAGTGGCTGGCTGCAGCCCACGACCTTCTGACCATATTTGGGCTGCGGCCCAAGGAAGGGCTGGCCGCGGCCAACCCCTGTGTTCCAGCACTTTGAGTTTTTGAAAGGAGACCTCTAACCTATTGTTTCCCAATCTTTTAGGGCTTTGATTAGAGGCATTTGTGGCATCTTAAGGGTCAATTTTGATAACCAAATCTAAGTGTTATGAAAGTGAGAATTTGGAAAAGAGAATGACCATATGTTCTTGATTTGGTTATAGGGTTGGATATTTACCCTGATCATGATTTGATATTCGATTGGATCGTGAGTAGCCGACGCTGGAGCATACGTGGAAAGAATAAGAGTAGGGAACTTACCTCTCCTGCATGTATTGATATTTGTGTTTGTGTATTGATGCATGTTATTGCTTTGCTTGATTATGTGAAACATATATGAATGATTGAAGCTCTGTTTCTATTTATGCTATGGCCATGAGTATGTTGTTGAAACATTGAGCATGCGGATATATCATTATGTGAACATGAGTTATTGTGATGCAAGCATGTCATGCATTAAACACTTATCTTACATGCATAGTGGTATCTGTTTCCTACTGGGATTCTCTAGAATCTCACCCTCCCCTACCAACATTTTAGACAGGACAAGTGGCTCGAGGAAGGAGCAAGCGACTAGGGGCGGCGAGAATCCCTTATGGGCATTTGGACTTGGTAGTGGTTATCGTTGCCATTTGGGATAATGGTAGTTGATTTGAATGTACTTAGAGTTGTATATGTTAGAATGGGTATATGGTTGTATATGTTATGGAGGTGTATTTGGATATGTATTGGGAATGAAATTTGTGTAATCCCCATTGAGGAATTGTAAAGGGCGTATGTGCCCATGAATATTTAGTGAAGATATGAACCCGGAATTGCCGGGATTGTTATTGTGCACTCTGATATACCATGAATGTTAGTTATCTTCACAATGTAATTGTATTCGAAATGTGAATGTGAGACCAGGTTAAAGTGTTTGATTTGTGAAATGTATTTGTAAAAACCCTATCTTAAGGATGGGGAATGTAAATGAATTTTGATTATTATCGGTCTCTATTTCACTCTAATGATGTATTTCGGATATAATTACCGGGGGGGTTACATTACCCACAGAATTCAGTGGGTAATGCATAGGTAATTACCCACATAAAAAATTTCATGGGTAAATACTAACGGATTACCCACGGAATTTTTTTTGTGGGTGATTACCGACGCCTTTCGTGGGTAATTTGAATGAAAAATTACCCACGGAATTTCGCGGGTAAGGCATTTATAATCACCCAAGGAAAAAATTCCTTGGGTCAATACTGACGGATTACCCACGGAATTTTTTCCGTGGGTGATTACCGATGCCTTACCCATGGAATTTTGTGGGTTATTTCTCATTCAAATTACCCACGGAATTCAGTGGGTAAGGCGTCGGTAATTACCCACGGAAAAAAATTCCGTGGGTAATTCGTTAGTATTTACTCACGGAATTTTTTTCCATCGGTAATTCCGTCTGTAATTTTTCCGATGGAAAATTCGTCGGTAAGCCATCAGAAATTACCGATGGAAATAATTCTGTGGGTAATTATGTCGGTAATAGCATGTTTTTTATAGTGCTAATAGCTACTTAAATGACTCAAATGATAACCAATCCATGTATTTTGGAATTATTAATTAAGGTAATAACTCGTGGTCCTTAATTCTAATTTATAGGATTTGATATCTGCCCTGAGTGTAAGAAATCAATGCAAGAACAAGACCGAAAGACCAAGGCAGTGACTCCTTCTCTTATATCATATATAATGCTTTGTATGCATGCTTATATCATCTATTGTTATGAAAGTTAAGATTGTCAAGAATGTACAACTGTTATGAATGCTATTGTGTGATGATTGTTTACATGCTCTGTGAAATTAAATGTCATATGAGTGAATTGTTACTACTGAGATCATATGAATCTTACTCTTTCCAATGACTAACCTACAACAAGGGCAAGTAGCTCAAAGGGCAAGCAGGTAAACAAGGATGGTTAGAGCACGTAGATAAAGGCTTAGGACTTTTGTTTGTTGTACAATTTTGAAGAATTGTATATAACTTACATGATATGTGTATATATAGGTACACTGAAGACTAGTACTCCTAGCAATGGAGGACGTACCGATTGTATACTAGAATATTAGTATGTACCCCTAGTAAAGGAACAAAGAATGAATAGTAAAGATGGGAGTAGATAAGTAGTAATGAACCACCGAGTGACACTTCGCAAGATTTTGAAAATTATTCTAAAAAACCCATTCACACTACTACAGAATTGAGATATAACCACCCCCAAGGACGTCCCAAATTGAAAATTGGTGGTTAAAAAGGGAGGCGGTGGTATTTTCATAATTATACATATGTAGGGGAACCTTTAGGAGTCCCAAATTTAAATTTGGGACGCCTAAAGTGCTTCCAGGCGCGAAATATAAATTTCATAAATTTTTTTTAGCGCCTGGAGCTCAAAAGAATTTTGGGATGCCTAAAGTCTGGGTTTAGGCGTCCCAAAATCATTTGGGACGCCTAAAGTCACCTGTAGGCGTCCCAAATACCATTTGGACTTTAGGCGTCCCAAATGGCATTTGGGACGCCTAAAGGCATCCCGAAGGCGCATGTCAGACACTTGTCTGACATGCGTCTTCTCATCAACCACCTCCTCACATGTCTTCTCATCTTCACTTTACTCTTTTTCTCTTCCCCACCCACCGTCGGCTCCCTCCTCCGTTCTTCTTCCTCTTTGTTTTTCTTCAACTCCTCCCTCCTCCGTTCTTCTTCCTCTTTGTTTTTTCTTCAACTCCTCCCTCCTCCCTTCTTCCTCTTTGTTTCTTCAACTCCTTTGTTTCTTTGTTTCTTCAACGCATGCAACCAGTCGACCCTGCTGCAACTTCACCTCCTCCACAGTGTGTAGATTTTTGCTCTCCTCCACCTCCTTCCTTCCATTGTTGTGCACACCACCGTGGATCTCCAACGTCCTCTCCAGCAAACTAGTGGGCGCCCCTGATCAGGTTCGTTTATTTTCTTATTTTTTTTGTAACAGAATGGTATGTATATTTTTTTTGAAATATAAATTTACTTGAAATGGTTGAGATTGTGCTTATATATTGCTTATATTGAGATGGTTGAGATTAGCCTGGTGTGTTTGGTGTCTTATATTGCTTAAATTGCATGTATTCGGAAACTCCAGTGCAATGGTTTATTTTCTTGTTTAAATATAAATTTACTTGTGTATACCATTAATTAGTATATATAATAAATTAAAATATGATTTGTTTAAATTAAATAAATTCTTGTATTCCAAATGAATTATGAAGAATAATTCAAGCCAAAACTAAAAAGAAAACCATAACCCCAATATTCATTAAATGATTTTATATCTAAATATTTTCAATAAAACAATTTTATTTTTGGAAGAACTCAACTTAAAATTGTTTTGTTAATATGAAACTCGTTTTTTTTAAATTTTCCAAACCTCAAAAAAATTCTTTAATTTAATCTTATTATATTTATTTTATTATACATTAATGTTTATATACATATACTTATTAAAAAAATAAGTTACATAGCACTGAAACCCTTTTAAGAGGAAAGAGGAGGCTAGAAGGGCAATAAAGTTATTAAGCCCATATTTTAAAATCCTAAATTGGGTTGATAACTTAATTAGGCAATCCCATCATATGTCGTTGACAATTGTACTAAACGTGTGAATGTTATTGGGAATGCCTTAGGTGGTAACAAAATGGATCATAGTTGGATGAATCCTTTGAGAACTAGTGAAGAATATGAGAAAGGGGTGGAAGAATTTATTAAATTTGCTAAAAAGAATGCTCCTGCAAAAAATGGGAAGTATTTTTATCCTTGTGTCAATTGTTTGAATGAGAGTCGACGGGATGTTGATGTCATAAAGGATCACCTACTTTGTGATGGAATAAATCTGCAATACACAAGGTGGATATGGCATGGTGAGGAAGTAACGAATTGTCTGTCGCACAGGATGGAAGATGTGGATATCATAGGTGAAGATAGAATAGAGAAAATGATTAACAATGTTGAGGCAGAATCCTTTGCGCAGTCGCAGGAGTATGACAGCCTGCGGAGTGATGCAGAGACACCATTGTACAATGGTAGTAAGTACACGCGGCTGACGGGAACATTACATTTAGTTAACTTAAAGGCAACTTGTGGGTGGACTGATAGTAGTTTCACATTGCTGCTTGGACTATTGTGTGATATGTTTCTAGAGGATAATGTACTTCCAAATCGTACGTATGAGGCCAAGAAAATCTTCTGTCTACGATGAGTATGGAGTATAAAAAGATATATGCTTGCCCTAATGACTGCGTACTGTAGATAAATGAGTATGGAGGTCTTAGTGAGTGTCCTAAGTGTAAAACTGCACGATACAAAGTGAAAAAAGATGGTGGTTGTGGTGATGTGACAAGTAAAAGGCAACCTTTAAAGGTTATGTGGTATCTTCCAATAATACCACGTTTTAAACGTTTGTTTGCGACTGCAACAAAAGTGAAGAAGTTGGGTTGGCACTCTGATGAGAGAATATCTGATGGGAAATATCTTCGGCACCCAGCTGACTCTCCACAATGGCAAAAAATAGATGAAATGTTCCCTCAATTTGGCAGTGAGCCGAGAAACCTACGGCTTGGGCTTTGTACAGATGGCATCAATCAGTATAGAACTCTTACTAACACATATAGTGCGTGGCCGGTTCTCCTTGCAATATACAACTTGTCTCCCTGGCTATATATGAAACGTAAGTATATGATGCTATCTATGATGATTTCTGGACCAAAACAGCCAGGGAACGATATTGATGTCTATTTGGCGCCTTTGACTGAGGACTTGAAGAAGTTGTGGGAGGAAGGCGTAGATGTGTTTGATGCTTATAAGAAGGAGTCTTTCAAGCTACGTGCAATGATTTTCACAACGATAAACGACTTCCCTGCGTACGGAAACTTGTCAGGGTACAGCGTGAAGGGTCACAAAGCATACCCAATATGTGAAGCAGACACACACTTCCAACAACTAAAGCATGGAAGAAAAACTATCTACCTTGGCCACAGGAGGTTTCTTCATCGGTTCCACTCGTATGTAGGCTAAGAAAGCGATTTAACGGCTTACTGGAGAATGGAATGGCTCCAAAGTCATTAACTAGAGAGGAAGTCTACAGTCGAGTGGAACGTATCAATATCACTTTTGGTAAGAATCAGAGGGTTGTGGGTGAGAAGAACATATGGAAGAAGAGATCCATTTTCTTTGATCTTCCATATTGGCGTTCGCTTGATGTGAGACACAGTATTGATGTGATGCATGTGGAGAAGAATGTTTGTGATAGCCTTATCAGTACGCTTTTGCATATACCAGGGAAGACTAAGGATGGGATTAATGTGAGATTATACCTTGTCGAAATAGGAATAAGAGAATGGTTACATCCACAACTAAGAGATGATGGTAGGAGGGCATACATGGAGCCAGCAGCGCATACACTATCTAAAGCAGAGAAAAGGAGTTTGTGTGGGTGTTTGCATGAAATTAAGGTACCGCAAGGGTATTCCTTGAATGTGAGAAGATATGTCTCAATGGACGATTTGAAGTTAGTGGGAATGAAGTCCCATGATTATTATGTGTTGATGCAACAACTATTACCGGTAGCTATTAGAGGCATAATGAAAGATGAAGTACGAACCACCGTGACAAGATTGTGCATTTTCTTCAATGCTATCTATAACAAAGTCATTGACACTGAAAAGTTGGATGAACTAGAAAATAAGGGTTACATTATTTTGTCACAACTAGAGATGCATTTTCCTCCTTCATTTTTGATATAATGGTGCATTTGGTAGTTCATTTGGTAAGGGAGGTAAGGTTATGCGGTCCAGTTTACCTGAGGTAGATGTACCCTTTCGAGCGATACATGAAGATCTTAAAAGGGTATTCTAAAAATCCTTATCGACCAGAAGCCTCAATAGTAGAAAGATATGTACACTAGTACAAAAAAGGTGATTTAGACCGGCACATTTAAACCGGTTGTAGTAAATGAGGTCTAAAAGAAATGCGCGGTGGCATTTATGTAATTATAAAGAATTTGGGAGACCGGTTGTTATAATAACCGGTCTAAAAAATACAATTTAGACCGGTTGTACACTAACCGGTCTTAAAAGATTAATTTTTAGACCGGTTATTATAATAACCGGTCTAAAAATTAATCTTTTTAAGACCAGTTGCTAGAGAATCGGTCTAAAATGAAAGCTTTTTAAGACCCGTTGTCACACAACCGGTCTTAAAAGTTGAGTTTTAAGACCGGTTGTTAGACAACCGGTCTTAAAAAGCGACTTTTAAGACCGGTTGTCTCACAACCGGTCTTAAAAACTTCATTTTAGACCGGTTAATCTACTTAACCGGTCTTAAAACTTTCCCCAAATTTCAACCGAGCTCCGTTGCGCGCCATCAGATCCATTTCTAAAATCGACTCCAAGTCTCACTCTCGACACCAAATCCGTCTTCCACTCCATCTCCACCGTCCTTTCCCTTCCATTCCACCGTAACTCAAGCTCCCATCATCAGCGACGCCCTCTTTCTCTATCCCTCCACCTCCGTCAATCTCTTTCTGGGCCGCCACCATCACAGATTAACCCCACCGTCAACCTGTCTCTCACCTCCCAAATCCGTCTTCCACTCCATCTCCACCGTCTTTTCCCTTCCATTCCACCGTAACTTAAGCTCCCATCATCACCGACGCCCCCTTAAGCCATCACCAACGCCTCCGTCAATCTCGTTCTGGGAAGCCACCATCACAGATCTGGCTCTATTTCCAGCACCGCCAGCAACTGTCATCACAGCTTAGAAGCAATTGGTAATCTCCCCTACTCTAATTAGCCTCTTACTATGTGAGCGCTGCAGAATTTATCTGGTTTGTGTTAAAGGAAGTTTGAAGAGTATAATCTGATTTCTCAAGTACGATTTTCCTTCTCTTTTGATGCTAATTCCAGCCAGTAAATTAGGGCTTTTATTTTGATTAATGACTTTAAGAATTAATGTCTTGTCAGCTGTGAGGTTCTGTTGATGCGTTAAGTGGTTTGGATAACGATGTAGAAATCTTGTTGCCTAGTAGGTGTTTATCAAAATGTTTGAAAGAGAATTTGTAACTAAATAAATACCTTAAACACATTACCTTTGCTTCTTATTTTACTTTTACATGCCATATTTTTTTTATAATAATAAAAGGAAACCCAACATTATCTAACCCTTCTCCTTCACAATAATCCGTGCAAGCGCTTCAGGCGCCTCAGTAACAAAATGAACTCCAGACATTGACGATTGCCCCTCTTTGGCAAGAAGATCCGCAGCAACATTAATCCATCGGCTAACATAATTAACACTTACTTCCCATTGTCGCTGAAGTAGTCCAATGGCTTCTTGAATCAGTAGAGAATCTGCATGCATCTCCACCTCTCTTTCATTTAGAATGAGCGAGATTGCTTCAGTCGAATCAAATTCAAGGATGATCTTGCGAAAACCCATGTCCCATGCAATTCTCAACCCATGAATGCATCCCCATAACTCGACAGAGAGTGCATCACCCTCAGCACAACTAAATATGAATCCTCGAATGAAGTTGCCATACTCATCACGGATGAGACCACCCGCTGCTACGACATGGTTGTACTGAGAGAAAGCTCCATCTACATTTAGTTTGACCCAGCCCGGCTCTGGCGGGACCCATGAAAACCTAGTTTCTCCACTTAGTACATTGGTCATTCCACCTTCCACAAGCTTATCATGTACTTCTCAGATACTGCGAATCATGGCTTGCACACTAGACATAACCATACTATTCAAGATGGTCTTATTTTCAAATACGAACAAATTCCTTCTCCACCAAATCCTCATTCCCTCACTCCTTCTCCATTCCACTTTCCCTCATTCCATTTTTTCCTCACACGCTACTCTAAATCACGATATTCTTTGTTTACTTCTAGTTACACTATGTACTTGGGTGTAATGATTGCATGCTCTCATCATTCTCCTACCTTTTCCAGGGAAAAAGTACAAAACAAAAAAAAGGTGTTAGAATATATGGATCGTAGTTGGATACAAGCTAAACGGATGAGTGTTGAATATGATGTTGGGGTCAAGGGTTTTTTAGACTTTGCAAAAAGAAATGCCGATGATGATAGTGGGATGTTTTATTGCCCTTGTGTAAAATGTTTGAATGAGAAGCGATTAAGTGCTGCAGATATATATACACATTTAATTTGTGAAGGGTTTTGTAAGACGTATGTAGTATTGGTATGGCATGGTGAACAATTAGAAATGCCAAGTGGATCTCAACAGGGGGAAGTGACTTGTGATAATAATGACACGGATATGGATGATCGGATAGAGGACATTATTTGTGATGTAGGAGAAGAGGCTTTTCAACAATCACATGCATATGGTAATATGTGCAGTGATGCTGAGAAGCCATTGTACCTGGGGTGTAAAAACTACCAATTGCTGAATGCTGTATTGAAATTGGTAAGCTTGAAAGCACGGTATGGATGGAGCGACAAGAGTTTTTCAGAAACTCTTGAGGCCTTTAAAGATATGCTTCCTGATGATAATGTGTTGCCTTGTCGATACTATGATGCTAAGAAAATACTGTGTCCACTAGGGATGAAGTATAAAAAGATCCATGCTTGCCCTAATGATTGCATATTGTATAGAAAAGATCATGAAGAGAAGGAGCAATGTCCGATATGTGAAACTCTGAGGTATAAATCAAATAAGGGCCCTGCAAAAGTGTTGTGGTATTTTCCAATCATTCCAAGGTTCAAGCGCCTGTTTGCTAATGAAATTGATGCCAAAAATTTGAGATGGCATGCAGATGAGCGGATTTCTGATGGAAAGCTGCGACATCCAGCTGATTCTTCTCAATGGAAAAAAATCAATCAATTATTTCCTACCTTCGGTGAAGAACCTAGGAATCTCAGGCTTGGGCTTAGCATAGATGGTATGAATCCTTATGGTAGCCTAAGCAGTATACATAGTTCATGGCCTGTTCTGTTGGTAATTTACAACTTATCTCCTTTGTTATGTATGAAACGAAGTACATTATGTTGTCTATGTTGATTTCGGGACCAAAGCAACCCGGAAATGACATAGATGTTTACCTAGAACCTTTGATCGAAGACTTGAAAGAGTTATGGGATAAAGGTGTCGATGTTTTTGATGCGAACAAGAAGGAGACTTTTAATATGCGAGCAATGATCTTTTATACTATAAATGACTTCCCTGCATATGGGAACTTGTCAGGATATAGCGTTAAAGGCCACAAAGCTTGTCCGATATGTGAAGAAGGCACATGCTACCATCAACTTCAACATGGAAGAAAGACGGTTTACCTTGGGCATAGGCGATTTCTAAGACGAAGCCACCCTTATCGTAGATTAAAAAAAGCTTTTTTCGGTGGCCAAGAGTTTGAAGATGCTCCAGAGGCATTGACTGGGGAGAAAATTTATGAAAAGGTGAAAAATATCAATACTATGTTTGGTAAGTCATCAAAGAGTAGAAATGAGAAAAATATATGGAAAAAAAGGTCCGTCTTCTTCGATCTTCCATATTGGCGCAATCTTGACGTCAGACACTGTATTGATTTCATGCATGTGGAGAAGAACGTATGTGATAGTATTGTTGGGACACTGCTCAACATACAGGGAAGTTCTAAGGATAGCGTGAAGGCAAGATTAGACTTGCAAGAAATGGGAATACGAGAAGATTTACATCCAAGGCCATACGGTAATAGAACTTTTTGTCCTCCAGCTGCTCATACTTTGTCTAAGGTTGAGAAAAGAAGCTTTTGTGAGTGTTTACATGGCGCTAAATTTCCCTCAGGGTATTGTTCAAATTTTAAAAAGCTTGTATTGATGAAAGACTTGAAGTTAATATGGCTAAAGTCTCATGATTGTCATGTCTTAATGCAACAACTACTCCCAGTAGCTATTCGAGGCATTGCTGAATATGATCTTCAACACATATTGACTAGACTTTGTTTCTTCTTCAATGCCATTTGTTGTAAAGTCATTGACACGGAAAGATTGGAGGAATTGGAAAATGAAGGATACATGATCTTATGCCAGCTTGAGAAGCTTTTTCTTCCGTCCTTTTTTGATATCATGGTACACTTGGTTGTTCATCTAGTGAGGGAGATAAAGTTGTGTGGCCCTATCTATTTCCGGTGGATGTACCCGATCGAAAGAACTATGAAAATACTAAAAGGGTATGTGAAGAACCCCAATCGGGTTGAAGCATCTATTGTTCAAAAATATGTTTCTGAAGAAGCTATGGAATTTTGTCAACATTATTTGTCAAATGTGAAGCATATTGGCCTTCCTAAACGTCATGATCAAGAAGGGGGTAGACGCGGGGCAACAGTAAAGAGCATAGATGCTGATGAATTGCAACAAGTCCACCTGTACATCTTGAATAATGTTGATGAAGTTCAATATTACATGAATGCCCATAAAGAAATTGTACGGAAACAAAATAGTCGAATGAGCGAACAAAGGTTAATCAGGGAGCATAACAGAACTTTCGCACATTGGTTCAAACAAAAGGTTGACGGAGAAGAATGTGTTTCTGATATAATAAATTGGTTAGCACGTGGTCCTGAAGTTGATGTCATAAGTTGGACATCATTTGTGATCAATGGTTATACCTTTTACACGAAGTCCCTAGATGATAAGAGCACCGTCCAGAACAGTGGTGTTGTATTAGTGGCTGAATCTATGCACTTCTCTAGTTCGAAAGATAAGAACCCTACATTGGCTGCCATACCTTATTATGGGGTGATTGAAGAGATTTGGGTGGTTGACTATGTTAAAATTAGATTTCCCATTTTCAAATGCAAGTGGGTTGATGTCAATAATGGTGTGAAGATCGATAGGTTAGGATTTACATTAGTAGATCTAAATAGTAGAAGTTTTGGAGATGAACCTTTCATTATGGCAGATCAGGTGCAACAAGTGTTCTATATCACTGATCAGGCAAATAAAATGTGGTCTGTAGCTCTCCAAGGAAAAAGGGTCGTTGATATTGACAAGAAAAGTCACTCAAATTATGATCTTCTTAAGACTCCTTCTTCAGTTTTAAGACAACCGGTCTTAAAACTTCTTCTTTTTTAAAACGCTCCTTTTATTAAGTGACTTTTAAGACCGGTCGTACCCACAACCGGTCTTAAATGTCTAACATTTAAGACCGGTTGTGGGTACGACCGGTCTTAAAAGTGTGACTTTTAAGACCGGTTATAACAACCGGTCTAAAAAATAACAGACTTTTTAGACCTGCTGTATCAAGACCTAATACAGAACCGGTCTAAAAAGTCATTTTTAATCGGTCTAAAAAGTCATTTTTCTACTAGTGGTAGTTGAGGAGGCTATGGAGTTTTGCAAAGATTATATGTCAGGGAAGAAGGAACAATCTCAGCATGAAGAAGGGAGAAGCAAGGGAACACGAGGACTGAAAGTGAAGAATGTTCCTCGTGAAGAGGTGTTGCAAGCCCACCTGTATATCCTGAATAATATGGAAGAAGTTCAACCTTACATAGATGAACACAAAAAGACTTTGAAGAACAAGAACCCAAGGAAGAATGACATGCAGATTGCTATAGAGCAAAACAAGACATTCATGCAATGGTTCGAGGAATGAGTAGTTCTAATTTTTGTTCATTTTGATTTTCATGATAGTGCTTGTAAAACATATAGAGTCCTAGGTGGGTCACGCGAGGGTACAGTTGTTAAAAAGCCAAAGTGGTTTTATCCGATAGTAAGTACATTCGATCCTAGCTAATTGTTTCATTGATGGTTCTTTTAGACATACCTTTATTGATTTTAACAACCAATTGCATCCCTTTGATTTAAAGTGCCC
Organism: Inga oerstediana; assembly: GCA_963210345.1. Taxonomy (NCBI): domain Eukaryota; kingdom Viridiplantae; phylum Streptophyta; class Magnoliopsida; order Fabales; family Fabaceae; genus Inga; species Inga oerstediana. The sequence goes on along the minus strand of OY723401.1, from coordinate 59,204,119 downwards.
TCGGCAACCTGGCAACACTGAATGCGGATATTATGTTATACTTTATATGTATAACATAACTCAAAGTGGAATTACTAGCGATTTTGAAAAGGTAATCGCTTCTTCATTCTCAAATTATAATATTTTTGGTGTTCTAATTGAAATGCTAATTAATTCATTTGCTTTAGATTCATTTCATCAAAGCTTACTTTCTAATTTTCAGATTTTTGATAATGAAGATGCCTACCTACGTGAAGACCTTGATTTGATCAGAGATCTTTTGGATGGACATCTTCTTCAACATATAGAGCAGTAAACTTTTTATTTTATATCAGCTGTTGTAGTTGTGTGATGACAGCGTTTTGACACTTTCTGGTTGTTATTGTTGATATATATAGTAGTAGGTTGTATGAGTTGTTATTGTATGTATATATAGTAAAGATTGTAGTGCTGGATGTCCTTACCAGTTTGTAATGGACAGTGTGGTTTATGAATCCATCTTCTATTCTGTTTCTATAGTTTGAATTTGTTGGGTAATACAGAATGTAAATCATGGTATAAAAGAACATAAGTTTTAGACGTCCCAAATTAAGAATTGGGAGGTCTAAAGTCCCACCCAGGGGGGACTTTAGACATCCCAAATGACATTTGGGATGTCTAAAGTCCCCCCCAACGTGGGACTTTGGACGTCCCAAATGTCATTTGGGACGTCTAAAGTCCCACCCTGGGGGGACTTTAGACGTCCCAAATTTCATTTGGGACGTCTAAAGTCCCACCCTGGGGGGACTTTAGACGTCCCAAATTTCATTTGGGATGTCTAAAGTCTCACCTTAGATGTCCCTAATATTTGGGACGTCTTTTCTTACAACTTACTACGCTCCCAGTATATATGTCCCCCTGTTTTGGGACGTTAAAGGTGCCAAATTTGGGACGTTATAACCCCTTTTTGTAGTAGTGTCAACTACAGGTTTGAATCCTATCTTAAGATCGGGAATTTAAAATGATTTTTTGAAAGTGGTTTGGACTTTTTGTGTACAAGATCATCTGATTGATTACGAGAATAAGGCATTATAGTTTGGGTATCAGAGCAGTGATTTTGGCAATGGACTTGTTTGCACAGAGATACAAGTCAAGATAGAGCAAAGGGTTCTAACTATAGGTTACATTTTTTGCTCATGTGAATAGTATAGTGATTTCTTGTTAGTGCTATTGTAACTGGGAGTTACAGATAACCAGGGAACCTAAGGAATTAGACCACCCCTGTTTGTTAATTAGCTTATTGAAGGAAGGGGCAACGATCTATGTAGAGGAAGTGGCTCCAATTGACAAGGATGTTATCTGTGCCTAGTCCACATGAGGATTCCTCTACTGGAGATAATAACAATGAGAACCTATGAATAAAAGTGGAAGCGCAGGATTGAGATTCTGTTGCTGACTCTAATGCTTCTGATTTTGAGTTAAAGTATGACCCATATTTTTTCCCTGTGTTATGAGAGCATATAAAGGGTCTATACCAAGAAGCTGGTACTGCTTCTGTTTCCCTGAGGGGACAATATCTAGCATTTTTGGGCAGGATAGCATGGTATACTGAGATCAAGGTATATGTGGGATACCGATGCCCAGAGATATATAGGTTGATACAAGTACTAATGCCCCATATACCATTATAACTCTATGGTTAAGCGTGCTCAGGGGAAAGAAATCCCGGGATAGGTAACCCTTAGGAAGTACCTTGGGAATTTGAAGCCTTTTGATTAAAGGTATAGAATTCTGATTAGAAGTTCTTAAATCACATAAGGAATTATTATAGGCATGGAGATGATGAGGCAAGTATTGATTTTTAATCCAAACCATTTCTGTTGCTGTAAGTAGTACCTAGAAAGGCTAATTTGATGAGGATATGGAAACTCGAGGCATAGTGATTGTTGAGGTTTCGTCGTGCCAGGTAATGACCCTTAGTAACACCATGGTGTTAAAGGTATGTAGGTATGATATACGGTGATGCATGATGAGTGATGATTTTACCGTATATCGATCCTAGATGATTCGATTTATAATACTGTAGGTTAAGGATAGGTTTGAATTGGATTTAAGTTGAAATAGTTCTTTGGTTGAAATGTGAATAAGGTTGCACTATGGTTCTATTTCATGACAAAAGTTGAACCTTATGGATAATGTTGAACCTTCAGTAATGTTTTGAGAATATTACCCGAATACCATGAAGGTTAGAACAGGTGCTATTGATCTTGATCTTAACATGCCTAATGGGTATAATTTAGGGCAATAATTTATTATTTATGTAATGCTGAGGTTCTAGATTCAGTTATAAATTTAGAAGATTGGGTGAATATTCAGAGAGTTATTGATAAATATATATATATTTTATAATTAAATAAGTATAGATTTTGAGACATAATTGATTAAATTTATAAATAGTTTATACCTATTTAATTATCTTTTATATATTTTCTATCCTTCAATTAATTTATAAGATAAGACTGAATTTTGATATAAAACTTAATCATATCCTATGTTATTTTGTAGGAGATATTATCATATTGAAGAAAGAAGAAAAATAGCAAACAAATTAAGGAGCAGGTGAGTGATATAATATATATCTATATCTATATCTATATAAGTAGATATATATATAATATATAATTGATGGAAGAGGCAAATAAAGCAAGTCAAGTGAATCAGCCAAATCGTGGACCCTATGAGAGCTTCAAACAATCAAGCCATTGAAATGTGTGTGTGTGTGTGTGTGTGTGTGTGTGTGTGTGTGTGTGTGTGTGTGTGTGTGTGTGTGTATGAAGCTGACGATTGAATAAATGGTGGAAATTAAAGGAAGGAAAAAAAATAAGAAAAGAGAAGAAGAAATTGCGCAGGTCCAATAATCAATATATATTAAGATAACAAGTGTGATTTGGTTTCTTTCATCCTGTTTCATCCTATTGCATCATTCTCTTCATCTTCTAGGATATTCAATTTTATTTCTCCAAATACTATACCCTTTCTTTCTTAGCCTTAGCCCCATTACAACCTAATAAAGGTCCTTTGAATTTATGTTTGCATTTGCTTTGCTAGTGGTGGAGAATTTAGATCCTTGTCAAGCCTATGGAAAGAGTACTGGATAAGATGGATTTGAGTGTAAACACAAGCCTATACACTTTTGAGTGATGAGAGACATACACATATCCTTGGTGAGGGATTTCTAGCTTAGATATTCCTTTGTCAAGTAAATTGCCATGAAGTTTGTTTTCTTGAGTCATGAGAAAATCACTTGGATAAAAGAGGTGTTGAAATACTTTTGTTTACTTTTTACTTGTGATTGGAACATTCACTTTTGAAGTTTTGTTTTATTTTGACTTGTTATACTCCCTTGGTCTTGATTTGTTTTGCCCAGGAGTGCAAATGATAAGTGTGGGGGAGTTGATAAATCACAATTTTAATATATTTTATCCCACCTTATTCATTTATTTTGGAGATTATTTTAGGCTAATTTGGATTTATTAGATAATATTTGGATTATTAGCCAATTATAGGAAATAATATAAATTTGAATGGATTATAATATTATTGGGCTTAAATTGGTAATATTTTAATTGTTATATTATGATTGGAAAATATTTCCAATTATATAATAAATCACGATTTTATTAGATTCTTACAGGATAAGGAAAAGCAGATTAGAAGATCCTACGGTGCAGAATTTTTCTTGGAAGTTAAAATAGAATCTGATGGTTGAATATTATTGGGCCTCTTAAATTTTAATGGGCCCAAGTTGATACCCAAAAAAACTCTCTTCTCCTCCCTTTTAATTACCCTAGCCGTCACAGATCCAAAGGGGACGCATATACGCACAGACACGGACTGACGCAAGAGGCTGAGACGCACGTAGACGCTGGGATTGCCGGAGGCTCTTCTCTATTCACCATAAATTCCAATCCCTTTTTTCCATTCGCACAGACACCACACCAGGAGAGCTTTGATTCATTCAATTACTATTGCTTTTCCACGCGTGCCCCATGGCCATTAGAAATCACCAACAAATATTTCACAATTCTTTTTGATGACTGTCACGGTTTGCTCAGAGTGTGAAGGTGAGAGGAATTTCATGGCAGCTTAAACTATTATAGGAGGAGCATAGAGGAAGTTAGAGCCTAGGAGCTTACACTTGAAGATTATAAGGGAGTGTCTTTCTTTTATCTTTTTGATTCAAGACTTAAGATTATTTAGTTTTAAATGATTTTTAAGTTGTAATAATTGAGAACAATCTAGTTTTAGATTGTAGACTTATTATTGATTTGGATTGAATTGATATTTTGGATTTGCTTTGTTCTTAAATGATTATTGGGATTTTTGTTTGCAACCTTTGATTGTCAATTAGATTATTAATCGAGTTTTCATTATTAATTTAATTGTCGATTTGGGTTTAATCTCTTAATTGTTTAATTAAGGTGATTAATTGTCGAATTGTTTAATTAGGCAATTGTGAACATAATTTCCAAAATTATCTTAAACAATTGTGATTGGTTTTTAATGGATTTAATTAACCACCATTTGTTCCATTATGAGTTTTCTAGTGGATTAGGTGTTATGGAGCTTAGGGTTTCTCATGTTTCAATTAGATGATTAAATTTATTAATTCTAATATTTTATCAATTGATTTAACCATAATTTTATATATTTTTAATTAATTAAATATGGACTCTTAATATATTTTCCAGGGCATTATCGCATGATTAAGCACTCATTTTAATTAGAGGCATTTGTATTGAATTAATTGTAATAAAAGGGTAAAATGGCCATAATTATTAAATATTTATACATATGATCTCTTGAACTTTTAATACTACCTTATGCTTAATTTTGCATTGCAGGTGCTTTGGGTCACAATTGGTGATTTTTGGAGTCTAAATTAATATTTTGAATACAAGGAAAATTATAGAAAAGGACCAGAGCAAATTACAGAAAAGTACCCATAAGCTTTTTCATGAAGAAAATTTACTGGGGAAAATTACAGAACAAGACCCAGCCACAAATTCAACCTTCAAACCGACAGAAAAGCAAAATCTGGCAGGTTTTGTCATGTGTGCTTCTGGAATATGTAGAAATTATATGCACGCGCATATCACGGAAAGATTTGTGTTGCAGCTTGCTTTCAGACTACACCTAACATGGTTGGTGAAGGGAAATGGACAGCGTCAATCTCACTATATAAACCTCCATCTTCACCACCATGAGGGCATCCCGACTGCAGCTCTTCCTCTTCAATTTTCCTCTTCCATTTTCTTTTGCCGAGGTACTACAGAACGGGGGGTTGAAGTAAGAACGAGGTCACCACTTACACCACTGACCTCTTCCCTTCATCACTACCATTCACCTTTACCAGCCTCGGCACCTTCCTTACCACCACGTTCTTCATTTTCATCACCACACCATCATCTTGCTCACAGTCCAGCAGCACCTTCATCCCAACCACCATCACCTTCTGTTTTTCTCCACCAAAAGCCATCGAAAACTATAAGTGCAGCACCCTCATCTCCTCTCTGTGATAGTTCAGCAAGTTTTACATTTTTCGGCGAACTATTCCAGTTTTCCGGCCCCAACTTCTGGCAAGCTTCAATTTCTTGTGAACCATTTTTTCTTCCGTTGTGTCTTATTTTCTTCCTACCATCGTCCTTTCATCATGCAAATACCGCATCATCATTTTCCATCGGTTTTTCTGTGACTCCTGATAAATCCCAGATTTAGTATATTTTATCCCACCTTATTCATTTATTTTGGAAATTATTTTTGGCTAATTTGGATTTATTAGATAATATTTGGAAAGCTAGCCAATTTTGGGAAATAATATAAATCTGAATCAATTATGAGATTATTGGGCTTAAATTGTTAATATTTTAATTGTTATATTGTGATTGAAAAATATTTCCAATTATATGATAAATCACGATTTTATTATATCTTGCAGGATAAGGAAAAGCAGATTAAAAGATCCTACGGTGCAGAACTTTTCTTAGAAATTCAAAAAGAATCCAATGGTGAAATTTTATTGGGTTTTTGGAATTTTAATAGGCCCAAATTAGTACCCAAAACTCTCCCCTCCTTTCTTGAAAATAACCCTAGCCGTGAGAGAAGGAAAAAGACGCAGAGAGACACAGCCGCTGGGGAGGGGGCTACAGGCGAAGACATACACTGAGACGCGGACAGAGAGGAGACGCAGACAGCATTCACAGACGCCGAAGACACCGTTTGAATTGCTGCTGGAATCATACTCATCAATTGCCATTCTCTAGGCTCTTCACGGGCCCACCCTTTCAACACCCATCACCTCCGTATTCCATTCCCGTAGCTTTTCCCTTCATCTCACCAAAACACTGATTTTCCCATTCATTATCTCCAATCACCACGGGCCCACCTCCACAATCCATTCAATATTTCATTCCATATATATTGTGTGCGTAGACTCAATTCTTCTCAACGTTTCTTCATGGCTGTGACGCATTGTGTGGAGTTTGGAGGAGAGAATAAATCCATGGCAGCTTAAGGTCTTTTAGGAGGCAACTTGGGAGGAACATGGAGAAAGCTAGAGCCTAGGAGCTTACACTTGAAGACCATAAGGGAGTGTCTTTCTTTTATCCTTTTGATTCAAGACTTAAGATTATTTAGTTTTAAATGATTTTTGAGTTGTAATAATTGAGAACAATCTAGTTTTAGATTGTAGACTTATTTTTTATTTGGATTGAATTGATAATTTGGATGTGATTTATTCTTAATTGATTATTGGGATTTTTGTTTGCAAACCTTTGATTGTCGATTAAATTATTAATTGAGTTTTCATTATTAATTTAATTGTCAATTTGGGTTTAATCTCTTGATTGTTTAATTAGGTGATTAATTGTCGAATTGTTTAATTAGCTGATTGTAAACATAATTTCCAAAACTATCTTAAGCAATTGTGATTGGTTTTTAATAGATTTAATTAACCAGCATTTTTCCATTATGAGTTTTCTAGTGGATTAGGTGTTATTGAGCATGAGGGTTTCCCATGTCTTGATTAGGTGATTGAATCTATTAATTCCAACTTTTCATGAATCTCCCTTGGGTCTAATAAATTGAATGGCTAAGAAAGCTAAATCCATGTGAATCCTAAGTTGTCCCCTTCATTATCATAACTGAACCAAATCCCTGTTGATTGTCTTGCTTTTCATTATTCTCTTTGCTTAGCATCTTAATTCCTTTTTCATAAAAAAAACCCAAAGATTGCATTCCAATTCATTTAGGTTAGTTTCCTTCTCATATAGATTTTAGAGTCATTTGCATTTAGGTAGTAGAATCTTGCACTTTAGTTTAGGTCCATTCTATTGCATCTTTTGTTACTTAAAAATCAATCCTAAAGAAAACCCATAGCTTGCTCCTTGGGAGAATGACCTAGGTTGACCCTAAACTGCATAATAATTTAGGACCTAGTTTAATTGATTGCTTTAGCGACAGAAGCACGCATCAATTTTGGTGCCGTTGCCGGGGAGCAGCGGTTAGGCTTTAGGTTTGAGATTTTAGGCAACTTCTTAGGTAGTTGTTTATTGCATGACCCGATCCTCTTCTAAAAAATTGTTTGAATTTGATCCTGAGATTGAGAGGACACTTCACCAACGAAGAAGGACTAGAGCTAGTACTTTTGTAGACAATAGTTCCTCTGTTGAGCCCATTGTTGATTCTTCTGATTCTAAGGTCAATATGGATGCTAATAATATTGTTGTTAATGCTGATGGGAATGTTAATGTTAATGCAAATGCAAATGCAATTGTAAATGCAAATGCAAATGCAAATATTGTTGATCCTGCTATGACTATTAGAGAATTGGTTTCACCTGATTTGCATTTTCAAAATTGGTGTATCAATTATCCTGATATTAATGCAAATTTTGAATTGAAATCTGGATTGATTCACTTACTTCTAAAATTTAATGGCCTTTCAGGTGAGGAAGCATACAATCACTTGAAGATGTTTCATATGGTTTGCACTGCTATGAAACCTGTTGGTGTGACTGAAGATCAGATTAAGATGCGTGCCTTCCCATTCTCTTTAGAAGGATCTGCTAAAAATTGGTTACTTCGATTACCTCCTGGATTCATTACTTCATGGAACCAATTGAAGAAACTGTTCTTGGAAAAGTATTTCCCAGCTTCTCGCACTTCGTCTATCAGGAAGGACATATGTGGATGTCGACAAGTGGTTGGAGTGTCCTTATATGAATATCTAGAGCATTTTAAAATGCTATGCTCTAGCTGTCCCCACCATCAAATTCCGGATACGTTACTGATCCAATACTTCCATGAAGGTCTCTTACCTCTAGAGAGAGATTTATTAGACTCAGCTGCTGGTGGTGCACTTCTACACTTGACTGTGGATCATGCTTGGGAATTGATTGAAAGGAAAGCTGAAAATAGCCAACAATTTGGTACTAGACAACAGGTCAAAGTTAATGAAGTGGGACGAATTTCTTCTAATTCTGAATCTCGCCTAAAGAGCAAAATTGATAGACTTGCATCTGCTATGGAAAAAATGGTTATGTCTCAGATGCAAAATTCTTCTAATATGGCCACTCCTATGGGGTCCTCTACTTCTGTTACCCCACAAGCTAACTCTTGTGCTTTAGTAGGGCCATTCTGCTCTATTTGCTCTCTAGCTACTCATGGTACTGACTCTTGCCCCTACATGAATGATGGAGTTGAATCTTGTAATGCGATTTACCCTTCTAAGCCTTTGACTCAAGGCGGTGAAAGATATGATCCTTACTCCAATACATACAATCCTGGATGGCGTGATCATCCAAATCTTCGATATGGAAATGGCCAAGCTCAGCAAGCACAGTTCAATCAAAGTGGGAATTCTAGTGGCTAGATGTTTCAACAGGTTAGACAATCATTGCCAGTCCAAGATGAAGATTCAAGGTTAGAAAGCAAGATGGATGCTATGATGAAAATCCTGATGTAGCACCAGCAACAAATGCAGGAATTTCAAGCTTCTAAAACTCAAATAGATCAATTTTCTAACGTACTCAGTAATGTACAGAGTCAAGGTTCAGGAAAGCTTCCATCTCAAGTGATAACCAATCCGAATGTTGGACCTCAACAAAATCCTAATATTGGTGGAGTTAATGCTATATCTCTTCGACGTGGAAAGATAATCCCTTCTGCAGATCCTGTTACCACCAATACTTCAAATGACAAGGAAGTTGTTGATGACTCTCCTTCTACTCTTCCTTCTACTTCCACTTCCACATCACAGGATCAGTCCACTTTATCAAAAACACAAGTGGCACCTCATGAAGAACAAGAAAAGGGTGAGGAAGGACAGCAAGTGATCAAACCGGCCCTGCCATTTCCTACTGCAGTAGCTAAGGCTGAAAGGAGAAAGAAGGAAGCTGAGATGTTTAATGAAGTCTATGATATCTTCAAGAAAGTGGTGATCAATGTTCCACTAGTTGACTTAGTCGCACAAGTGCCTAAATATGCAAAATTCTTGAAGGAGTTATGTACTACAAAGAGAAAATTTAAGCATGAAGGCAAGGTTGACTTAGGAGCAGTGGTCTCCTCTCTTTATCAAATGCCAATGCCAGTAAAGTGCAAGGATCCTGGTAGCTTTCTCATCCCTTGTACTATTGGTGACATTGACTTCTCAGATGCCTTAGCAGACTTGGGAGCAACTATCAACGTTATGCCAAAATCAGTCTTCAATCAACTCAAGGGTGTAGAGCTTAAGCCCACAAATCTCATTGCATCCCTTACTGATAGACGTTGCACAGTCCCAGAAGGCGTTTTGGAGGACATATTGGTTAAGGTAAAAGATTTCATATTCCCTGCAGACTTCTATGTTCTTGATATGGATGATGGTAGATTTAGGCAGAAAGGACATTCATCTTTGATTCTAGGTAGGCCTTTCCTTAAAACTCTAGAGCTATGATAGATGTGCATGCTGGTAGCCTTACTCTGGAATTTGCTGGTGAAACTATTAGATTTAATGTGCTTGAATCCATGAGACATCCCCTCGATGATTGTGCTGAGATAGATGTTAATGCTATTGATGCCATTATGGATGATTCTGTTGTAGATCTTAGAGATAGCATGCTTAATAGATTCGGTGATATTACCTGTTTAGATGATACTATCTCTTGTTCATGTGCTGGAATTGGTAGTTGTGATACGTGTGCTGATCTTGATAGTGCTGATATTGATATTTTCACTGATGCTATTGCGATTATGAGACATTCTAGACATGATCATTCTGTGCCTAATTGTAGCATTAGCAATTCTAGTGATCACACATCTACTACTTCTATTGATTCTAATGGACTTTCTCAGTTACTTAGTGTGATTGATGCCATAAATAGAACTGATTTATCTTCACTACCTGACTCTGAATTATTGATTGACATTGATCATATTTCTGATAGTGAGATTTCTGATTATGATTCTATCTCTGACATGAGTGCTACTGATGGCACTATTGTTGTTGATTGTGATGAGTTGCTTGATTCTACTGCACTTGCAGTTTCTACTAATACTCCCCAAGATGGGAAAGTTTGCTCTTCTGTTTGTGAATCAGTTGTGCAGGTTTCTAGTTTGACTTATATAGATTTGAAGCCGCTTATACCTTCAATTCAGCAAGCTCCATTTTTGGAGTTAAAGCCACTTCCTAACTTATTGAAATATGTCTATCTGGGGAAAAATGAGACACTTCCTGTGATTATAGCTAATGACATAACTGCTGATGAGGAAACCCACCTCTTAGAGGTACTTAGGAGACGGATGAAAGCTATTGGATGGACTCTTGCTGATATCCCTGGAATCAGCCCAAATGTGTGCATGCATCGGATACTGCTAGAAGATGGTGCCAGAGATGTGCGACAGCCACAGAGGCGACTTAATCCATTGATCCTTGATGTGGTAAAGAAAAAGGTCTCCAAAATTCTTTCTGCAGGTATAATCTACCCTATTTCTGATAGCCAGTGGGTAAGTCCAGTTCAGGTAGTGCCTAAGAAAACTGGTATTACAGTTGTGTGTAATGACGAAGGTGAGCTAGTTCCGACTAGAGTCCAGAATAGTTGGAGAGTATGTATTGACTATAGAAAATTGAATTCTGTGACTAGAAAGGATCACTACCCCCTTCCCTTCATAGGTCAGATGTTAGAAAGACTGGCTGGTAGATCACATTATTGTTTTTTGGATGGTTTTTCTGGATATTTTTAGATTTCTATTGCCCCTGAGGATCAGGATAAAACCACATTCACATGTCCATTTGGAACCTTTGCATATAGACGCATGCCATTTGGCTTATGTAATGCACCAGGCACTTTTCAACATTGCATGGTTTCCATATTCTCTGATTTTCTTGAGCATTGCATGGAAGTTTTCATGGATGATTTCACTGTTTACGGTGATTCTTTTGATGCATGCTTAGCTAGTTTGGACAATGTTTTGGAAAGATGCATTCAATATAATATTGTGTTGAATTTTGAAAAATGTCATTTCATGGTTAAGAAAGGAATTGTTTTGGGCCATGTTGTTTCACATGATGGTATTGAGGTTGATAAAGCTAAAGTTGATATTATTTCATCCCTTCCATATCCTTCTTGTGTGAAAGATGTACGTTCCTTTCTTGGGCATGCTGGATTTTATAGAAGGTTCATCCAGGATTTTAGTAAGATAGCATTGACATTATCTCGTTTATTGCAGAAAGATGTGGATTTTGTTTTTGATGATGCTTGCAGGTATGCATGGGATGAGTTAAAGAAGAAACTCACTACACCCCCCATCATTCAGCCACCTAATTGGAGCCTTCCATTTGAGCTCTTGTGTGATGCTTCAGATTATGCATTAGGTGTTGTTCTTGCCCAGAGAGTAGAAAAGAGACAACATATCATAGCCTATGCCTCTCGAACACTAGATGCTGCTCAGGCTAACTACACTACCACAGAGAAAGAGCTATTTGCAATCGTCTTTGGGTTAGAGAAGTTTCGATCTTGCATCCTTCACACCAAGGTGACTATCTTTACAGATCACTCAGCTATCAAATACTTGTTCAAGAAACCGGACTCCAAACCCCGTCTCATTAGATGGGTGATGTTGATACAAGAGTTTGATGTGGAGATTCGTTATAAGAGTGGTGCAGAGAATATGGTAGCTGATCACTTGAGTAGGATTGAATCACCTCCGGTAACATCATTACCCTTAGATGATTTTCCCGATCAAAGGCTCTGTGAGGTTGTTGTTTCTACCCCTTGGTATGCTAATATTGCAAATTATTTAGTTGCGTCTGTTTTGCCAGTTGACATGAATACACATCAATTGAATAAGTTTAAGAAAGACGTTAAATTCTATATATGGGATGATCCTTACTTGTGGCACAGTTGTAGTGATCAAATTATTAGGCGATGCATTCCTGATGATGAATTTGAGTCTGTCTTAACTTTTTGCCATACTCTTGCATGTGGGGGACATTTTAGTGCTAAGCGTACTGCTAGAAAAGTTTTGGAAAGTGGATTGTTTTGGCCTAGTCTATTTCGTGATGCCCATGAATTTTGTAAGAAGTGTTCCAGGTGTCAATTTGTGGGTACTATTTCTAGGAAACATGAGATGCCCCAACAACCCTTATTATTCTGTGAAGTCTTTGATGTTTGGGGAATTGATTTCATGGGGCCTTTTCCCACTTTATTTGGTTATCTGTATATCTTGCTGGCTGTGGATTATGTGTCCAAGTGGGTTGAGGCTATCCTCACTAGTACTAATGACTCTTCAGTAGTGGTTTCCTTTATTCGGTCTCACATTCTTTGCAGGTTTGGCATTCCTAGAGCTATCATTAGTGATCAAGAAACTCATTTTTGCAATCGGAGTTTGCTGAACTTGCTTAGCAAGTATGGTGTGATGCACAAGATAGCCACCCCATACCATCCTCAAACGAATGGTCAAGCAGAACTCTCTAATAGAGAAATCAAGCTCATTTTAGAAAAGACAGTGCAACCCAACCGGAAGGACTGGAGTAAAAGGCTCGATGATGCACTTTGGGCGTATCACACAGCATATAAAAGTCCCATTGGCATGTCTCCATACAGGATTGTCTATGGCAAAGCATGTCATTTGCCAGTAGAGGTGGAGCACAAGGCGTATTGGGCAATAAAAAGGTGTAACCTCGATCTTGCTAGTGCCGGTATTGAAAGGAAGTTGCAACTGCAAGAGCTTGAAGAGTTGAGAAGGGAAGCTTATGAGAATGCTAGACTTTATAAGGAAAGAACTAAAGCAGCCCATGACAAACTCATTATGAAGAGAGAATTCCACATGGCCCAAAAAGTTCTACTCTACGTCTCCAGATTGAAACTCATGCCTGGAAAGCTCCGCTCTAGATGGGAGGGGCCCTTCATTGTCATTGATGTTCTTCCATATGGCACTGTGAAGATCAAAAGGGAGCCGAATGGAAAATGCTTCACCGTCAATGGACACTGCTTGAAGCCGTTCTATGATGGATTCTCTACTCAAGCAGTGGAGGTTACCGCACTACGAGACACCACGTAGACCCCGGTTGTATTCCTTCCTTCACTCTTTTATTTTGCATTGTCATATTATTAAGTCGAGTAGTGCTGCATATTACTTGTCTTTGTGCTTTGCTATGACTGTTTTGCATTGAGGACAATGCATTGTTTAAGGTGGGGGAGGGATCAACTGTTTTGAATGTGAAAATTGCAAGTTTTAAGTAACTTTAGTATGATGCATCCTTGATTTGAAAAGTGATTGATCATGTTTTGAGATAATAGACTAAGTGGCAATGAATTTGACTTAGGTGAATTTAGGCTAGTAATCATATAGACCTAGTGAGATTTTGAGCCTAATGTATTTTTTTTTCAGTGTGTACCCCCTATCTCTTTACTTGATCTAGAACTTGACTTGAATCTTATTTGAGGCCACATTTTATGCATGTGTATTCATGAAGATGATAAAGGCATTCATTTCATTTTAGCCAGATAAGCCAAACAGCCTATCCTTTTCATACATATATCCTTTGTTTAGCCCCTTTGAGCCTATATTTTAATTTTTTTTCTCACCCCATAACAAAAAAAAAAATCCTACCCTTTTGAATGTCTTAGGAGCTGAAGAGCATTGCATTATATCTAATTTGGATGCAAGAACGTGTATAAAATTAGGAATTGGGTCATTGTGAAAAGTTTGATATGTTATCTTCAAAAAACAAGGCAGTAAGATTCCGCTCCGCTGGTTTAAGCTGTGCTTAGTAACCGGGGGTCTTCATCACCGATGTTGATCTTCGCGTCAAACGGCCAGTAAGAGCTATGAGCGTGCTAGTAGCATCTTGGTGCTATTGAGTTATAAATGTTTGAGTAACCGGGCCTCTGCATCACCAATACACAGGTTCGCGTCAAAAGAATATATATATAACAGCGCAAGAGAATTGCAAAAAACAAAAAAAAAGAAAAAGAAAAAAAGGGAAAAAAAAGAGAAAGGAAAAGTAATGACCCAGTTCAAGTGTGATTTGGTTTCTTTCATCCTGTTTCATCCTATTGCATCATTCTCTTCATCTTCTAGGATATTCAACTTTGTTTCTCCAAACACTATACCCTTTCTTTCTAAGCCTTAGCCCTATTACAACCTAATAAAAGTCCTTTGGATTTATGTTTGCATTTGCTTTGCTAGTGGTGGAGAACTTAGATCCTTGTCAAACCTATGGAAAGAGTACTGGATAGGGTGGATTTGAGTGTAAACACAAGCCTATACACTTTTGAGTGATTAGTGACATACACATTATCCTTGGTGAGGGATTTTTAGCTTAGATATTCCTTTGTCAAGTAAATTGCCATGAAGTTTGTTTTCTTGAGTCATGAAAAAATCACTTGGATAAAAGAGGTGTTGAAATACTTTTGTTTACTTTTTACTTGTGATTGGAACATTCACTTTTGAAGTTTTGATTTATTTTGTCTTGTTATACTCCCTTGGTCTTGATTTGTTTTGCCCAGGAGTGCAAATGATAAGTGTGGGGGAGTTGATAAATCCCAGATTTAGTATATTTTATCCCACCTTATTCATTTATTTTGGAAATTATTTTTGGTTAATTTGGATTTATTAGATAATATTTGGAAAGCTAGCCAATTTTGGGAAATAATATAAATCTGAATCAATTATGAGATTATTGAGCTTAAATTGTTAATATTTTAATTGTTATATTGTGATTGAAAAATATTTCCAATTATATGATAAATCACGATTTTATTATATCTTGCAGGATAAGGAAAAGCATATTAAAAGATCCTACGGTGCAGAACTTTTCTTAGAAATTCAAAAAGAATCCAATGGTGAAATTTTATTGGGTTTTTGGAATTTTAATAGGCCCAAATTAGTACCCAAAACTCTCCCCTCCTTTCTTGAAAATAACCCTAGCCGTGAGAGAAGGAAAAAGACGCAGAGAGACACAGCCGCTGGGGAGGGGGCTACAGGCGAAGACATACACTGAGACGCGGACAGAGAGGAGACGCAGACAGCATTCACAGACGCCGAAGACACCGTTTGAATTGCTGCTGGAATCATACTCATCAATTGCCATTCTCTAGGCTCTTCACGGGCCCACCCTTTCAACACCCATCACCTCCGTATTCCATTCCCGTAGCTTTTCCCTTCATCTCACCAAAACACTGATTTTCCCATTCATTATCTCCAATCACCACGGGCCCACCTCCACAATCCATTCAATATTTCATTCCATATATATTGTGTGCGTAGACTCAATTCTTCTCAACGTTTCTTCATGGCTGTGACGCATTGTGTGGAGTTTGGAGGAGAGAATAAATCCATGGCAGCTTAAGGTCTTTTAGGAGGCAACTTGGGAGGAACATGGAGAAAGCTAGAGCCTAGGAGCTTACACTTGAAGACCATAAGGGAGTGTCTTTCTTTTATCCTTTTGATTCAAGACTTAAGATTATTTAGTTTTAAATGATTTTTGAGTTGTAATAATTGAGAACAATCTAGTTTTAGATTGTAGACTTATTTTTTATTTGGATTGAATTGATAATTTGGATGTGATTTATTCTTAATTGATTATTGGGATTTTTGTTTGCAAACCTTTGATTGTCGATTAAATTATTAATTGAGTTTTCATTATTAATTTAATTGTCAATTTGGGTTTAATCTCTTGATTGTTTAATTAGGTGATTAATTGTCGAATTGTTTAATTAGCTGATTGTAAACATAATTTCCAAAACTATCTTAAGCAATTGTGATTGGTTTTTAATAGATTTAATTAACCAGCATTTTTCCATTATGAGTTTTCTAGTGGATTAGGTGTTATTGAGCATGAGGGTTTCCCATGTCTTGATTAGGTGATTGAATCTATTAATTCCAACTTTTCATGAATCTCCCTTGGGTCTAATAAATTGAATGGCTAAGAAAGCTAAATCCATGTGAATCCTAAGTTGTCCCCTTCATTATCATAACTGAACCAAATCCCTGTTGATTGTCTTGCTTTTCATTATTCTCTTTGCTTAGCATCTTAATTCCTTTTTCATAAAAAAAAACCCAAAGATTGCATTCCAATTCATTTAGGTTAGTTTCCTTCTCATATAGATTTTAGAGTCATTTGCATTTAGGTAGTAGAATCTTGCACTTTAGTTTAGGTCCATTCTATTGCATCTTTTGTTACTTAAAAATCAATCCTAAAGAAAACCCATAGCTTGCTCCTTGGGATAATGACCTAGGTTGACCCTAAACTGCATAATAATTTAGGACCTAGTTTAATTGATTGCTTTAGCGACAGAAGCACGCATCAACTCCCGTGTGGTTTCCAATTTTCCGACAAATTTCTGCAATTTCCGGCCCCCACTTCCGGCGAACTATTCTAGTTTTCCAACCCCCACTTCCGGCAAACCTCACCTCCGGCAGTCTGTACCCCTTGTTTCTCATTGCTGCCATTATTCTATCTTGTCAAGCATCATCAACTTAGTTGCAACCGAGAAAGAGAACTGAGAGCGCAAGAAGAAAACGCGAAACTGTGTGCTTCATGTATCAATATGTACGCTGACATCACCAATATGCATGCTGACATCATCAATGGCATATCTTTGTTCATGCATGCACGTGGAATCTGAATCAGGGGAGTTATTGTTTTTATTTTTCTTATTCAAATATTTTGTTTGATTATTGTTGGAACAATATGTGATTAAATTTGTGTTGTGGGATTTATATAGATACTTTGCCTATGATTTAAATTAATTTGAGTGGTGTGTTTATTTATATATTTAATTAAATTGTATTTTATTTTATTTTTTTAACAAGAAAAACCCAAAAATCAATTTTCCCTTGTTTTATTGAATTTGCTTTTGCATGAGATTTAGTATTACCTAGGTTTCAATTAAAGGCTCCTTGAGAAAAGAGAGACGACCCGAGTATTGCATTATACTGCAATTCTTGGATTAAAAATCTTGTATTTGACCCCAAGACACAAAGATACGGTCAAATCAATGGCGCCGTTGCCGGGGAGTCATTTTTGACTCCATGGTTAACTAAGTGTCAATTGAGACATTGATTTGGGGTTGCCTGTGTGAGCTTCTTGATTTTTACAATAGTTTCATACCATTTCCATATTTTTCAAAAAAAAAATTATGTCTGTTTTATTTTATTTTATTTTTCCCCCACAAATAGGTGCATTTAGATCCTTACCACTACATGCATACTCATCATTGCATTTTCACTCTATTTCGTTAAGTTCATTCTGTGTCTTGCATTTAGCTGTGTTGAGTGGTTTGAATTTAATTAGTAGTTAATTCAAAAAAAATTTTCATTCCCTTTTAGTGGCTTCATTGTGAATAACTTGTTTTTATTGTAATTCTCGTTCATTAGTGATATGACTTTTGCATTTAAATATTTACATAAACTTGCATTTTTTTTCTCTTTGTAGTTTTCCCCCCTTAAAATTTGTGTGCAAAATAGTTTTGGTATTTCATTAATCCATTGTTTTCTTAATTTTTTCTTTTGTATGTCCGATCAATCTGAAAAGACATTAGATCATTCTTCTAATCTTGAATTGTTCATTGACTTAAGTAATTGTGCTTCTCAAGGTACCACTATGGCAAATAATGGTGAAGGACAACTAAGGAGAAGAACTATTAGGGATGTGACAAGATCAGACGTTACTATTGATCCTTTTAGTGCCGCATACCCTAACCTTAATGTCAATTTCGAGCTTAAGGGACCTTTGCTTGCTTCACTACCTCATTTTCATGGACTTGAGAAGGAAAATCCTTACAACCACCTCAATGCATTACACGTGGCTTGCTCAAATATGAAGCCTGTCGGTGCTCGCCTAGAAGATGTACAACTGAAGGTGTTTTACTTCACCTTGGAAGGGAAGGCAAAAGAGTGGTATATGATGCTACCAAGGCAGTTTAATGACGCTCTTCATTCATGGGGAAATCTGAAAAAAGCCTTCTTGGAAAAGTACTTTCCCGCTGCAAGGATTGCTGAGCTCAAGAAGGAGATTTACTCTATCAAACAAGACCCCTCAGAGTCTTTTTATGAGTATTGGAGCCGCTTTTAGGAGCTTTTGGCTAAGTGCCCACACCATCAAATCAGCAATGAGCAATTAATCCAATACTTTCATGATGGTCTTTTACCTAATGAAAAGGGTATTCTAGATGCTTCAGCTGGGGGTTCCTTAGAAGATTGCACTGCAGAGGAAGCATGGGCTCAAATTAAAATGAGAGCTCAAAACACTCAACAATACAATGTAAGAGAGATCAGAAGTGTCTGTGATATCGGATCTAACCAAAGGATGATCGCACTTGAGTCTAAAATGGATACACTCACTTCGCAGCTTTCTCTCGTCATCACTGAACTTCAACATCTGAGTACCCAATAAGCAACTAATTTTCCTACTTCACAAGCTCTTGTTGCACCCAGTTGCGATAATTGTAGTTCAGTGATGCACATTACAAGTCTAGGCCCTAATCCTCGTGAGGAAGTCAATGCTATGTATCAAGGAAGGCCTAATCAACAAAGATGGGACTCTAACACCACCACCTACAATGAAAACAGAAGACCTAATCCTAATTTTGGTTGGAGGAATCAAGAAGGTTCATCTTATCAAGTCCAACCATATGGGTCAAATCGTGGACAAATGGTGCCTATTCAAGAGTCCAAAGGTGATGAAACCAATCAATTACTAAAGAGCTTAGCTTCTCGAATTGCTAGCATTGATAACCGGATGATGGAAGAAAAAACTTTGAATCAGGGTCAATTCTCCTCTATCAACGCATCTCTACAAAAGCTACACAATGACAGGGCAAGTGACAGTACTCAAATGGCTCATATGTACAAGAAGTTTGAAGAGTTGGAGTTGAAAAACATCACAGTTCAATCTCATTTAACCCAATTCTCCAATTCCTTGAGTGATGTGCATGCTAAGACTGGTGGGTCTATTCCTTCAAACATCGTCATCAATCCTAAGTCCCTAAATGCTATTGAACTGAGAAGTGGTAAAAAGGTACACTTTCCTGAAGAGATCGACAATGAAGTAGATGAGGAGATAGAAGTTGAAAGTCCACCTTTGAGCCTAATGAAGTTTCCAAATCCTGAAAGCTCCAAAGAGAAGGCTATTCTTGAAAGGAAGAAGGACAAAACAGTTGAACAACCTCAAGTGGAACAACAACCACTTCTGAGAGAGGTTGGCTCCAAGGAAAAAAGCACTTTTGAGGAAGGTAAGACAAGCGAGTATGGCACCTTATCCAACGCTAATGGTAGAGGTAAAAATTTCTCAACTCCCTTTCCCTAAAGCTTACTTTCAAGGCAAGAAAATGCATGATGAACAAACTGAGAAATTAATGTATGACTTGTTTAGTAAGCTACATATCAATGTTCCTTTCTTCCAATTGGTCAAGTCTATGCCCAGTTATTGCAAATTCCTTAAAGACCTTTGTACAAATAAGAGGAAATTCAAGCCTAATGAGAGAGTTCAAGTTAGCTCTAATGTGTCTGCCCTATTCAAACCTCAAATCCCTGATAAATGCAAGGATCCTGGCTCATTCACTATACCTTGTACCATAGGTAATGTAAATGTGGCCCAAGCCTTGTTAGACTTAGGTGTAGCCATTAATGTCATGCCTAGTTCCATTTTTAAGTCTCTTGGAGTCAAGGAACTTAAGAGAACTACTGTGGTTCTCCAACTAGCTGATAAAAGCATTAGGCAACCGCAAGGTATCATTGAAGATTTACTTGTCAAAGTCAAGGATTTAGTTTTTCCGACTGATTTCTATGTGTTAGACATGTCTCAAGAACCTAGTGAATCCACCCTTATCTTAGGGAGACCCTTTATGATGACAGCCAGTACTTTGATAGACATGAAACATGGTTCAATTACCATGGAAGTGGGTAATCATAAGCTAAGTTTCAATATGTATGAAGCCATGAAACACCCTTTTGAAGATTGCTCTTTATTAGGTGTGAATTCGATTGACTTAGCATTTGATGATATGATTAATGATTGTGAGCTCAACTTGCACACTGATAATTGTGATCTTAATTGTGGCATTGCATTGGATTCATGTGATGATAAAATCTCTCCTCCTTCTTCTGTTGATAATTTTGATTCACAGGGGAGTGATATTTCCAACCTTAACTCATCAATGGTTGATTGTTGGTTATCTTCCCTAAGTGATTTTTCTCTTACTTCTCTTTATTCATGGGAACGTAACTCATTTGATAATTCATGCTTTAGTGATAATGCTTGTAAGGAAGGTATTCTTGCCAATGTTTTAGGTCATAAACCAGCTAAAGAGTCTGAATGCGAGGTTGGTAATCAAGATATGGACACTTTGCATGAGATAGCCCTTACGCCAATCAAGACCTCCTCTTGTGTGACTCATTTTGATGCTAAACGCAATATGGTTAAAGGGCCACTTCTTAACTCATCATCTAAGCCTCGAACAAAGATTACTCCTCATACCCTACGATTTTTTAATGAACTAATCACTTCTTGTGAAGTAGGTATGAAGGAAGCTGCTTTCCCCAAGCCTGTTGCTGCTGTAGACCAACTGAATATTGGTTCAACACTTGGGAAGACCAATGCTCAATTGGTAGAATCTATGGAGCTTAGCACAAGTAATGCATCTCATAAGTCTGAAAAAGGGAGTATTTTTACTACCCTTAATCTTCCTACACTAATTCCCTCTATTGTTCAACCTCCTGAATTAGAGCTTAAACCTCTCCCCCTAATTTGAAATATGCTTTCCTTACTGCTAATGGGAAATTGCCTGTGATTATTTCAAATTCTTTGTCTGTGAGTGAGGAGGAGAGATTGCTTGATGTTTTGAGTAAAAATCGAAAAGCTCTAGGTTGGACTTTAGCTGACATTCCTGGAATCAATCCTGCTATTTGTACCCATCGGATCCTCTTGCATGAGGAATCCAAACCTCTTAGGCAGCCTCAACGGCGACTCAACCCCCTGATTCTAGATGTGGTCAAGAAAGAAGTGACAAAATTATTGAGTGCGGGTATCATCTACCCAATTTCTGATAGTGAATGGGTTAGTCCAGTACAGGTTGTACCTAAGAAGAGTGGGATCACTGTGATAAAAAATGAAAATAATGAATTAATACCTACCAGGGTGCAAAATGCTTGGCGAGTATGAATAGATTACAGAAAATTGAATGAAGCCTCTTGGAAAGATCATTTTCCCTTGCCTTTCATTGATCAGATGCTTGAAAGGTTGGCAGGTAAGAGTCACTATTGTTTTTTAGATGGTTATTCAGGATATTTTCAGATCCCAGTGGCTCCGGAAGATCAAGAAAATACCACCTTTACTTGTCCATTTGGAACCTATGCATATAGGAGAATGCCGTTCGGATTGTGCAATGCACCTGGCACTTTCCAATGTTGTATGATGTCACTGTTCAGCGATTTCCTAGAAAATTGTATGGAAGTTTTTATGGACGATTTTACAGTGTATGGAAATTCATTTGATACTTGTTTAAATAGTTTGGACAAGGTTCTTGCTAGATGCATTGAGAAAAATTTAATTTTGAATTATTAGAAGTGCCATTCCATGGTTGATCATGGAATAGTACTTGGTCACTTAATATCTAGCAAGGGCATTTAAGTTGATAGAGCTAAAATTAAGGTAATTTCCTCCTTGCCCTACCCCACTAATGTTAAAACACTTCGTTCTTTCTTAGGGCATGTGGGTTTTTACCGACGATTCATAAAAGATTTCAGCAAGATAGCTCTACCATTATCCAAATTATTGCAAAAGAATGTTGATTTCATCTTTGATGATTTATGTAAACAAGCATTTGATGAATTAAAATCACACTTGATTTCGCCCCCTATTCTGAGTGCACCAGATTGGACATTACCTTTTGAACTAGCATGCGATGCCTCCAATTCTGCTGTGGGGGTCATGCTAGGGCAAAAGCATAACAAGCTATTCCATGTGATTGCTTACGCATCCAAAACCCTGGATAGTGCACAAAGGAATTATACTACCACTGAAAAAGAATTGTTTGCTGTGATATTTGCATTAGATAAGTTCAGACAATATTTAATCAATTCCAAAGTGGTTGTGTATACAGATCATGCAGCTGTGAAGTTTCTCTTCACCAAGCCTCAGTCCAAGCCAAGGCTTATTAGATGGATGTTAGTGCTACAAGAGTTCGACATTAGCATTAAGGATAGGCCTGGAACTGCAAACCTTGTAGCAGATCACTTGAGTAGACTACCGGATGGCACAAGGGGAGTACTTGACTCTGATCTTGTTTGTGATAACTTTCCTGATGCATCCCTAATGTCTATCTCTGTTTATGTTCCTTGGTTTGCTAGTCTTGTCAACTATATTGTGACCGGTCTCATCCCTGAGCATATGTCTTCCTTTCAGGCTCAGAAACTTAGACGAGAATCTGAACACTACATTTGGGATGAGCCCTATTTGTGGAGACTATGCAATGATCAAGTTATTAGGAGATGTGTTCCAGACACTGAAACTAAGGACATACTGTCCGCTTGCCACTCTATGATTTGTGGTGGCCACTTTAGTGCCAAGAAGACATCTAGGAAAGTATTAGATGCTGGGTTTTACTGGCCCACCCTTTTCAAGGATTCATACTCATATTGTAAGGCATGTGATAAATGCCAAAGATTTAGGGGGTTAGGAAAACGGCACGAGATGCCACAACAACCTATGCTTTTTTGGGAGATATTTGATGTATGGGGTATAGACTTTATGGTCCCTTTTCCACCCTCATCAGGCTATAGCTATATCTTGTTAGCTGTGGATTACCTCTCTAGATGGGTCGAAGCTATTCCTACTAGGAAGGATGATGCCCAAACGGTTTCCAAGTTTCTCAAGTCTTATATCTTTTGTAGATTTGGAGTACCGCGGGCTATAATAAGTGATAGAGGAACCCATTTTTGCAATAAGGTTATTGATAACTTACTTGCTAAGCTTGGGGTGACTCACAAAACTTCTACCCCTTACCATCCATAAACAAATGGGCAAGCAGAAGTATCCAACCGAGAGATCAAACAGATTCTAGAAAAGATAGTCAAGCCTTCAAGGAAGGATTGGAGCTTAAGGTTGGAGGAAGCATTATGGGCTTATAGAACTGCTTTTAAGACACCAATAGGAATGTCTCCTTACCGACTTATCCATGGAAAGGCTTGTCATATTCCGGTGGAATTGGAGCACAAAACCTATTGGGCTGTGAAAATATGCAACATGGATATAGAAGAGACAAGTTGGGAAAGGAAATTGCAACTACAAGAACTTGAAGAAATGAGACTAGATGCTTATGAGAGCTCTCGCATTTACAAAGAGAAGACCAAGTTGTTGCATGATAAGAAGATCTTGAGAAAGGATTTCAAAGTAGGTGACCGTGTGCTGTTGTACAAGGCCCAATTCAAGTTGTTGAGTGGGAAGCTTAAAGATAAATGGTATGGGCCTTTCACCGTCACCAAAGTGCATTCATTTGGCATGGTAGAGCTACTTGATGAGACTACTGGAAAAGAGTTCCAAGTCAATGGACACCTGCTCAAGCTCTACTGTGATTCACCATTAAAGCCTACTTGAGGCCAAGTTGTTTCTTCTCCTTTCACTATATATCTTTTGTTTTCAATAATCTTTCATTAGTTATTATGTATGCTTTATTGATTGCTTGAGATAAGTGTGAGGGAAGGGCATTCCAGTAGAAGTATTGTAGTTTTTTTTTAAAAAAAACTTTTGTGTGTATTTTTTTTCCTTTCTTTCTTTCTTTTTCTTCTTTTGTTTTTCCTTTGTGTGTGCATTTAATTACCATTGTTCCTTGAATTTCAACCTACTTTACACATTGAGGACAATGTGTTGATTAAGTGTGGGGGAGGGAAATACATTTTGAATCCCAATGGTTGATTTTAAATGTGAAAGTGCCTTAAACTAGAAAATTTTTCAAAACTTTTTCAAGAATGACTTGCTTTGAAGCATGACATAAATGGTAAAGGGTCGCATTTGCCATTTTGGACATGTAATTTGCAAGAAATTTTTTTTTTGAGCTTCCATGAGATCTAGTTTTTGGCAATTTTTTTTTAAAAACCATATTTTGTTTTCAAGTGAATGGGAAAAGAAATGAACCCACAATTGGATTCTTGTTTACTCCTTGTTTTGAAAAAAAAAAATTATATAGTTAAAAAAAAGTGTTTCTATCATTAGTGTGTTTAATATTTGAGCATGATTATAATTGATTGCAATGTTTTGATTAATTGTGTTTGTAAGGTTAGCACTAGAAGTTAAGCTGATGTTTTGTGGTTAGTTTCCTATGCAATTAATTATGTTAGAAGAAGCATTAGACAAAAACCTTGTTGGAAGATTATTTGGACCTTAAATTCTTTCCATGTGTGCATGTTCACTTATTTTTCATCTTCTAGAACTTGTTTTAACTCTTCTTCAAAACGGCATTTGCATTAGTGTGATGAAAATGAAAGAGGCATTCATTTTAAACCCATTCACCAAAACACAAACCCTTATTTATCACTTTTTTGTTACCCATTTTTGAGCCATTCCTATGTTGTATGCAAGTCATTTATTCATAGTGTTCATGGTATACTGAAATCAAAGTAAATTGCCAATAGACAATTGAGCAATTTGAAATGCAAAAAAAAAAAAAGTAGTTAAAAAAAAGAGAGAAGAAGATGAATAAAAGGCATTTGTTCATGAATTAAGAAAAGAATTGGCAATAGTTATTAAAGTTAATTAGTTACTATGAACTTGTTCAATAATTTTGACTTGTATATCAACTATTTATTTTCTTCATTCCATTCAACCTTCATCCATCATTACAACCCTTTGAAGTCCTCTTGATTCATTACATTAATTGCTATTAGTAGTGGAGATGTTAGAGTTGTTACAAGCCTATGGTAAGTTGTTTATTGAGTGAGCTAGAGTGAAATTATCCCAATGAGGTGAGAGAAGTGAAACAATAATACCCTAAGAGTCTCTTGTGCTTCATCTAATATTTTGTGTAGTTGACTAATTTCTTTGCATCAATTAACAATAACTAATGTTGACTTGAAGAATATGTTTAATTGATCTATTGCTTTCTAATTATGAAATTGCTCACCTTTTAATGTGTCAATAATTTGGATTTGAAGTCTTGTACTCAATTTCCTTTGTTCAGGAGTACAAAGGTCTAAGTGTAGGGGAATTGATTTAACCATAATTTTATATATTTTTAATTAATTAAATAGGGACTCTTAATGTATTTTCCAGGGCATTATCGCATGATTAAGCACTCATTTTAATTAGAGGCATTTGTATTGAATTAATTGTAATAAAAGGGTAAAATGGCCATAATTATTAAATATTTATACATATGATCTCTTGAACTTTTAATACTACCTTATGCTTAATTTTGCATTGCAGGTGCTTTGGGTCACAATTGGTGATTTTTGGAGTCTGAATTAATATTTTGAATACAAGGAAAATTATAGAAAAGGACCAGAGCAAATTACAGAAAAGTACCCATAAGCTTTTTCATGAAGAAACTTTACTGGGGAAAATTACAGAACAAGACCCAAGCCACAAATTCAACCTTCAAACCGACAGAAAAGCAAAATCTGGCAGGTTTTGTCATGTGTGCTTCTGGAATATGTAGAAATTATATGCACGCGCATATCACGGAAAGATTTGTGTTGCAGCTTGCTTTCAGACTACACCTAACATGGTTGGTGAAGGGAAATGGACAGCGTCAATCTCACTATATAAACCCCCATCTTCACCACCATGAGGGCATCCCGACTGCAGCTCTTCCTCTTCAATTTTCCTCTTCCATTTTCTTTTGCCGAGGTACTACAGAACGGGGGGTTGAAGTAAGAACGAGGTCACCACTTACACCACAGACCTCTTCCCTTCATCACCACCATTCACCTTTACCAGCCTCGGCACCTTCCTTACCACCACGTTCTTCATTTTCATCACCACACCATCATCTTGCTCACAGTCCAGCAGCACCTTCATCCCAACCACCATCACCTTCTGTTTTTCTCCACCAAAAGCCATCGAAAACTATAAGTGCAGCACCCTCATCTCCTCTCTGTGATAGTTCAGCAAGTTTTACATTTTTCGGCGAACTATTCCAGTTTTCCGGCCCCAACTTCTGGCAAGCTTCAATTTCTTGTGAACCATTTTTTCTTCCGTTGTGTCTTATTTTCTTCCTACCATCGTCCTTTCATCATGCAAATACCGCATCATCATTTTCCATCGGTTTTTCTGTGACTCCTGATAAATCCCAGATTTAGTATATTTTATCCCACCTTATCCATTATTCTATCTTGTCAAGCATCATCAACTTAGTTGCAACCGAGAAAGAGAACTGAGAGCGCAAGAAGAAAACGCGAAACTGTGTGCTTCATGTATCAATATGTACGCTGACATCACCAATATGCATGTTGACATCATCAATGGCATATCTTTGTTCATGCATGCACGTGGAATCTGAATCAGGGGAGTTATTGTTTTTATTTTTCTTATTCAAATATTTTGTTTGATTATTGTTGAAACAATATGTGATTAAATTTGTGTTGTGGGATTTATATAGATACTTTGCCTGTGATTTAAATTAATTTGAGTGGTGTGTTTATTTATATATTTAATTAAATTGTATTTTATTTTATTTTATTTTATTTTTTTTAACAAGAAAAACCCAAAAATCAATTTTCCCTTGTTTTATTGAATTTGCTTTTGCATGAGATTTAGTATTACCTAGGATTCAATTAAAGGCTCCTTGAGAAAAGAGAGACGACCCGAATATTGCATTATACTGCAATTCTTGGATTAAAAATCTTGTATTTGACCCCAAGACGCAAAGATACGGTCAAATCATCAATCCCTTTGGTCTAATAAATTAAATGGCTAAGAAAGCTAAATCCATATGAATCCTGAGTTGTCCCCTTTATCATTATAACTGAACTAAACCCTTGTTGATTGTCTTGCTTTTGATTATTCTCTTTGCTTAGCATATTAATCCCGTTTTCATAAAAAAAAAACCAAAGATTGCATTCCAATTCATTTAGGTTAGTTTTATTCTCATATAGATTCTAAAGTCATTTGCATTTAGGTAGTAGAGTCTTGCATTTTAGTTTAGGTCTATTCTATTGCATCTCTTGTCACTTAAAAATCAATCCTAAAGAAAACTCATAGCTTGCTCCTTGGGAGAATGACTTAGGTTGACCCTAAACTACATAATTAATTAGGACCTAGTTTAATTGATTGCTCTAGCGATAGAAGCACGCATCACTTGCCTAACCCAGTCACATTAACTTCGATTTCTTGCTCTAATTTGGCTGGCATTATTAATCCTTGTACAAAGAAGCATTCTTTGGGAATTATTGATGCAAAAGGGGTTCTTTTATGAAGAAGAGCGCTTTACCCCTCTTATGAAACCTTAGCCTCCATCTATCAAAATTTGCGGCAGAAGATATAGGTGTTCATCTTATATTACACAATCACAATCGCCCCTCATCTGGT
Source organism: Inga oerstediana (assembly GCA_963210345.1). Lineage (NCBI taxonomy): Eukaryota > Viridiplantae > Streptophyta > Magnoliopsida > Fabales > Fabaceae > Inga > Inga oerstediana. Next base: position 59,176,096 of record OY723401.1, on the reverse strand, counting down.
TATACGCTGTTTTTGGGTGAGCTTCGAACTGGAGAGCTCATCTCTCTCGAAACCTTAGCTCTTCAACATCACCGTTCACATAGTGGCCGTCGTCGTCATCTGGCATCTCCGTTCCTTTACCTGTGGAATCGAGAAGAACAAATCTCCGTCTATGTTGCTTGCCTTTCAAAGACCAACAGAGAGAGCTGAGTCTCTCTAAACCTAAACTTTGTCACAGATTATACTCAACTTCATTACCTTTTCTTTCATCAGTTTTAGGTCCTCTTAACAAGCTGCACCATTAATTTACGATTTGACTGGAGCTTCTCCTAATTTTGTCTGCTATCTTATTGTGAGGTGAAGATTTGGTTTCGTTTGGCTTGCGAAAGTAGAACTCTGCAGGAGATTTTGCCCAAGACCAAGACTTATCCTTCCAGTGCTATATCAATCTCATTTGCTGGTTTTTCTTTCTGGCTTTTTGTTGTTCTGGTTCAGATTCTATTTGGAATTATCTTATGAAGTTTTGCATTTTAATATTGGGGAGGAATTAATTTCTGGTCTATGCTCTCTTGTCTGTTCTATTAATAATAGGCTTCTGGAGTATAATTGGGGATCTCTTCTCTCTTGCTCTCCTGTTTCTATTTGATTGGTTTGAATATTAAAATATTCTGGTTTTTTGTTTTCTACTTCAATATCATTTCTCTTCTTGGTCTCTTATTTTGAGGCTTGGGGATTGGTGTTGTGGTATATGTTGACAGTATGTCCCCTTCTTCTAGATATGATCGGTTCTCATGCACTAAAGGAAATTTTGCTCTTGCTAAAGTGGGGGATAGTCACAAGCTTCATTCTTCAAAATTGTAATCCTTGATTATGATTCACTAGAAGCTACAAGGGTCAATATCGGTAAATAAGCAGCTCAGTAATTCCTTCTTATTTCACTTTTAGTTTGAGGAGGATTTAGTTTTTATGCTTTCTCAGAGATCATGGCTCTTACTAGGTTATTTTATTGCTTTAATTCCATTGATGCCGGATATCACTCTATCAAATTTCTCTGCTCATTACTTTCCAAATTGGATTCAAGTTCATGGATTGCCTTTAAAATATTATAATGAGTAGACTACAAGATATATTGATGAGAGAATCGGATAGTTCATTTGCTCTGGTGAATAAAAAAGTATACTAAATGATTATGATTTGCGTTTTCAAATTTACCTTCCAGACTTGGGTCAAAAATATATCAATATCGGTAGCTTTAGTTTGCTTGATGGGCAGATTTTGAAATATCTCTATTTTAGTAGGGAGATTTGTCCTTATTGTCTAAGTATTGGCCATATTGCTCAATATTGTCAATCCGTTCCAAACTTCAGCCTAGAATGAAGGTCTTTGTTGTAGGCAGCAAGTCTGTTAATGTTGATTACGATGATTTCTTTGGTTGTTATAGTTCTAATTTTCAAGGAATTGGACTTAAACTTGTTGATTTTTATTGCTCTAGAATGGGTAGTAACACTTGTAAATGAAAATTGGAAAATTCTGATTTGAATAGTACTGATAGTAAGCGGCCTTGTTTGTTGAAGTTTCAAGAGAAAAATCGCAAGTATGAGCAGCAACCATCTTATGCTTTACTTCATAAAAGGGCTAAGCTTGTTTAAAAGGAAGATGAAATTTCAAGAGAGGACGAGTAATTCTTCAAGGAAGCGAAAAAGATTCAGATGCATCTCTATCTCAATTAATTCTTCTAAGCAAGCCAATTTCACTTTTGAGTTTTCATTCAATCCATCTAAGGAAAAGAAGTTGCAAAAAGTAATGTTGGGGGAAGTAAGAAGAAAAGAAGCTATTCATATGAGATTATGATCATCTCCTTCACCCTCCTAAGAAAATTTGTCTACTACCTTTTCATTTGGTTCTAGCAAAGGAAGATCTTATGGAATTTCAGGTGTTTTCAACTGTTCAAGATCAAATTTCTTTTTTGTTTCACAATTCTGTCAAAGAGGCTAAGGAAGCAGCCCAAGGAAAGCTTCCCAATACCCCATGAAGCTCTCGCGTTGGAACTACCGTGGATTCGGTAAAAACATGGCAGTTCAAAGGTGTAGGGAGCTAATTAATCAGCACTAGCCTGATTGTGTGTTCTTATATGAAATTAAAATTAGTTTAGATGCCACTTACTCTAATCATTTTAAATATGTACTTCAGTGAATATACGGCCATATATGCCATTAGAAAGGGTGGTGGAACATTAGTTGCATGGAAGTCTTCTTTTATTGTTCAAGTCCTTTATGTCTCTAATTATGTTATTTACTGCAAGATCAATGAAAAGAATTCTACTTCTTTTTACTTTGCCTCTTTTTTTTTTTTTAGGCCTTCAGTTCCATCAATAAGGCTTTGGCTATGGAATTGGCTAGTGGATACTTCTAACGACATCACTACTACAAAAAGGTTGAAAGGTGGCACACATATTGTGACCCTTCCTTAATGAAGTGACACAGCTGCTTATTATTATTTTTATATATTTTATGTTTCTTTTTACTAGCTGTGGCACCTGGGAGGGTAGGTGCCACAGCTGGGGAGGCTAAGTGTGGCACCTGCCAAGATAGGCGCCACACATCACTAGGTGGGACCATGCCAGGTGCCACACTATCTTATGGTCAGGTGTTGCGCCTGTCTGGCCAGGCGCCACACTTAACCCATTTTTTTAAAAAAAAACTTATGGTCAGGCAGGCAGGCGCCACACATGACCAATTTTTAAATTAAAAAAAAAATTTGGTCAGGTGTGGCGCCTACCTGGTCAGGCGCCACACTTGACCCATTTTTTAAATTAAAAAAAAATTATGATTTCCTATCCCTTCCCCACCAATCAGAACCCATCCCACCCCCACCCCCTTATCATTTCACTTTCCCGCCTCCCCCTCCATCTCTTTCCCTTTCCCGCCTCCCCCCATCTCTTCCTTATCTTTAATTATTCCCTCTTTCACTTTCCCTTTCATCTGCGCTGCGTGCACCCCATCCCTCCATTTTCATCTTCACATCTTAAAAATACACCCACACGCGCACACGTCTTTGTTTTGTTCCAACTGCCATCCCCACTCCTGTCCCTATTATTCCCTTTTGTTTGTATTGTCTTCAACTTTTGGTCCCCACTCCATTTGGTAACTCAAATTTCTTCCTCCCCTCACTCAAGATTGCGTCACCAATGGCAATTATGTGGTCCCCCACTCTATTGCACCGATCAACCTGTAAGTTCAACTTGCTTCTTCTTTTTTTTTCAAGTTGTTCGGCTTTTTTTTTATGGCATGCGATACTTTTTTTTCCTTTTTATGACACGCATGTATATTTATATGTCATATATATATATTTGTGTTAGTTCTATTTTGTAGAGGTAATACCCATCGTTGTTAATCAATTATGTTAATATTGAATTGTATTGTTTAACAAAATTATGTTTTGAAGATTAGATCTTCAGCACTTATTTTGCTCACTTAACTTTGGTAGTTCCTATAACTTAGCTCTATTAGTAGTATTAGCTCTTGTACATAAGTTAAGAGTACTAACAGAGTAAAATTAAAGCATTAAAATAAATGAGTAAAACACACATATACCAAATTAAAAATTAAAGAAAAGTACACTTACTTGCACATGGGTTTTTCCCTTAAAATTTCGACATTATGTCTCAAATTTTAAAACTGCCAACATTTTCGAATTTGTTAGACATCCAGCAGAAGGATGGATTAAATGCAATGCGAACGGATATGTTATGGAACAACAAAATACTGTAGTGTTTTTCTTAAAGTTTCTTGGAAATTGCTATCCACTTGATGCTAAATAATGAGCTTAACTTAAGAGGCTGTTCGGTAAGCGTTTGAATTAATTTGAGTGATTCACAAAGATATTAATAAACACTTTTGAAACATCTTAGTTCTTATATAATTTTTTAAATTCAGAACAATTTTAGATTAGCTTCCAAGAATAGTTTGTGGTCAACAAAATTTATTAATGCAATTGATTAATTTATATTTGTGTCATATATATTTGTATATGTCATATACAAATATATATCTTATTAAACTATTTTGTAGAGTATATATTTATATGTCATATATATTTGTGTTAGTGCTATTTTGTAGAGGTAAGAAAATAATTTTTTGTATTATCTTATTAAACTATAATAGAGAAAATCCCATATAAACCCAATTAAAATAGGAAAAATTGAAATCAGGATAATAAATTGAATAATTTGTTAATAGAGTCATTAACTTATTTAAGGATTTTAAAATATGGATAAAATGGCTTTAATATATCAATATATATCAATGTTAATATTTAATAAAATAAAATATAATTTGTAAATATTGTTTAACTTTAAATATATTAACTAAAACCGTAAGGGAAAAAACACACAATAAGAAGATAATTAATGTTGGGATTATGCTTTCTTTTTTATTTTATTTTCTTTCTTTTTTTTTCTGAATCATATTTTTTTGATTTAAGCTAATCATATTTGATTTTATTATATATTGATGTTTATTACACATATTATTATTAAAAAAAATAACTTAGAACCTAAAATATTTTATTGATTTTTTTATGTTTAATTTGTGTTTGTAGTTTCAGTTCATCAGACTATTGAAGCTTCTATTTACGGTATGTTTTTTAAATTTTGAGCTTACAAATGTGATTTTAGTTGAATTCAATAGTTATAATTTGTAGGTGTTCTAATGATTGTTATTGATTAATTGCATAAGCAAAATAATTATTTATATATTCTTAACACTTGTATTTTATTTATTGACTTGTAATGTTTTCTAATTTAACTATGATATATTGTGGCAAATATGGTTTCTTTTGTTATGAGTTGTAAAAAATTATTATAATGCCTGGGAATAATTAATGAATTATTTGGCAATTTAAACATTGAGTTTAAGACTTAGAAAGCTTCAATTATGAAGATTCATGTGGTGTATGTTATTTTAAATTAAAATTGGTAAGAGAATATAAAAGTAATTAGTAAATGCAATAGTCATACAACTAACCACGTACTTTTTTAAAACATAGATTGAAGCCCATAGATGGTTCATAAATGGATATCATCTAATCGATGTTCAAGGGAATATATAGATGGGGTGAAGGATTTTATTACATTTGCAACTGAGCACACAAAAGATTCTGGCAAAATCTTATGTCCTTGCTTATCTTGTTGTTTTGGAAAGCAGATTAGTCAACTTGATTTGCTAGATCATTTAGTGTGTTATGATATTGATCAAACATATATACGATGGACAAGGCATGGTGAGATCAACTATGCATGTAGTGATCGAGTGCATACCACGGGTGGTGCCTCGGATGAATTTGATCAAAGCATGTTTGATGAAGATGATGGTCTTGAAGAAATGGTAAATATGGTTGAAGGGGTGCTTCATAACTGCCCTAACGAATATGAGAAGTTGAAAGGTGTTGCAGAGAAACCATTATATGTCGGAAGTACTAAATACACAAGATTGCTAGTAGTGTTGAAGTTGTACAACTTTAAAGCTCGCTACGGATTGAGTGATTCGGGTTTCACCGCATTGCTTGAACTGTTGCAAGATATGCTTCCAGAAGAAAATGTACTTCCTACTAAGACATACGAGGCAAAGCGAATTCTTTGCTCTACAACCGGTATGGGATATGAGAAGATACATGCATGTCCTAACAATTGCGTATTATTTCGAAATTAGTATGCAACGTTGGAGAAGTGCCCTAAATGCAACGCATCTCAATATAGGAAGAAGAAAGGAAAAAGTCCTTTGAAGGTGCTATGGTATTTTCCCATTGTTCCGAGATTCAGGCGACTGTATAGTAATACAGAGATTGCTAAGCAGTTGACATGGCATGCAGATGAAAGGATTCATGACACGAAGCTTAGGCAACCTGCAGACGCTCCTCAATGGAAAAAAAATTGATCATGAGTACCCTGACTTTGCTGATGCTGTTAGGAACCTTCACCTTGCACTGTCAACTGATGGAATTAATCTGCACGGTGTTCAGAGTAGCACACATAGCACGTGGCCGGTGATATTGATGATTTATAACCTTCCTCCACACTTAATCATGAAACGCAAGTTTATGATGTTGTCCATGTTAATTTCTGGGCCAAGGGAACCTGGGAATGATATAGATGTATACTTGGCTCCTTTAATTGATGACTTGAAGCTGCTTTGGGATGAAGGCGTTAGTGTGTATGACGGGTACATGGAAGAAAGTTTCACTTTGAAAGCCATGTTATTTGGCATAATTAATGATTTCCCTGCTTATGGAAATCTGTCAGGATACAGCGTCAAAGGATATGGTGCATGCCCTATATGTGAAGATGACACTCATTCAATATGACTTTATCATTGTAAGAAAAATGTTTACATGGGGCATCGAAGATTCTTACCATCACAACATCGTTGAAGGAAGTAGAAAAAGCCTTTCAATGGTGATGCAGAAGAAGGTAGCCCGCCGAAGATGTTGACCGGTTCCCAGGTGTATTCCAAGGTAAAAGACTTGGATAACAATTTTGGCAAGCCTTTTGCAAAACAAATCGAGACAAGCAGTTGGAAGAAAAAGTCTATTTTCTTTGAACTTCCATATTGGAAGTCTTTATATGTGAGGCATTTTCTTGATGTAATGCACATAGAAAAAAAATATCTGTGATAGTCTAATTGGCATGTTGCTTAATATCCAAGGAAAAAGTAAGGACAGTGTCAAGTCGAGGTTGGATTTAGTGAACTTGGAAATTAGGAAAGAGTTGGCACCGATTGAGCAAGGGCCTCGTACCTATCTACCGTCAGCGGCATACACTCTGTCGAGGAAAGAGAAGAAATTGTTTTGTGAGTTTCTGCAAGGAATTAAAGTTTCCGAGGGCTACTCTTCAAATATAAAGAACCTTGTATCGGTAAAAGAGTTGAAGTTAAAGAACCTTAAATCTCATGATTGTCATGTGCTCATGCAAAATTTCCTATCGGTTGGTATACGATCCATTTTACCCAAAAAATTAAGGAAAACTATCACGAAACTTTGCGTGTTTTTGAAGTTGATCTGCAGTAAAGTGGTTGATTCAACCAAGTTACAAGATTTGTAAAGGCTGATTGTGTGTACTCTGTGTGAACTTGAAATGTATTTTCCACCTTATTTTTTTGACATTATGGTACATCTAACTGTACACTTGGTCAAAGAGACTCAATTGTGTGGTCCAGTGTACTTGAGATGGATGTACCCAAATAAGCGATTCATGAAAATATTAAAAGGGTATGTGAAAAATAGATATCGCCCAGAGGGTTGTATCGCTGAAAGGTACATGGTTGAAGAAACAAGTGACTTCTGTGCTAATTTTCTATCAAATGTTGACCCTGTAGGGATCCCCAAGTCCCGTCATGATGGCCGAAGATCAAGGAAAGGAATAATGGGGAGCGATATCAGCGACTGAACGGGACCAAGCCCACTTATATGTCCTACCTAACACTGATGAGGTCTAACCGTATGTAGAAGAACACAAGGATGCTCTCTGATTGGTATATGGTGATAGGAATGAAAATTTATTAACAACAGAACACAATAAACAATTTGCAGGCTGATTGAAAAATCGCATTAACGATGAGATGGAGAGGAATCCTGATTCAGTTTCTGAAAAATTGAAGTGCCTATCGAAGGGACCGAGCTTACATGTATTATCTTACAATAGTTATGCAATCAACGGTTACACATTCTATACACAAGACCATGATACACAGAGTACGATGCAGAATAGTGGGGTAACACTTGTTGCTGATTCTTGGCATAAATCCAGTACTAAAGACACACACCCTGTCTACGCATCAATGTCATACTTTGGTGTCATTGAACGCATATGGGAGTTAAATTACTCTATGTTCAGGGTCCCTGTCTTCAAATGTAAGTGGGTTAACAACAATAGTGGATTGCTGATAGATGACTTAGGCTTTGTGCAAGTGGACCTTTCTAAGGTTTGGTATGAAGATGATCCTTTTATTTTAGCAGCACAGGAAGAACAAGCATTTTACATTCTTGATCCTGCTAAGAAGAATTGGTCTATTGTACTTCCATCCAACAAGAATCGTCAAGCAGAAGTTGATTTTGAAAGTAATGAATATTTGAACATCAATAATGATGATCCTTGGTTTAAGAATTTGTGGTCAGCAGAGATTGATATAGATGGAGATACAGATGAAGATGAAAATGGAGATGGACCAGCATACGTGAGACATGATCATAAAGAGGGAATTTAGGTCAAGAGAAACACAATTCTCAATCCAACACGAATTCTGAAGAATAAAATTTTAAATCAGACGAGAAAAAGGAAAAGATAATGATTGCCTTGACTTTTTTATTTCTACGTATGCTTTTATAAATTTCAAAATAATTTGCTTTCGTTGACATGGTTGACATTATGCACTGATGTTTTGATTTGGTTTATTTCACTTCCAGGAGTATGGACTCACCACATGATGACATTGATGATGTTCCCAAGCACATTGGTAGATAAAGATTTGAGGAGAACGTCAGACGTGGCAGGACAATTATGGCGAGGTTGATCAAATTGAGAAGTAACAGAATCAAGTTACAACTGGAGTGGAATGAAAATGGAAACCCGTTCGGCAAGAACAGTACCTCCTTAAATAACTTGATCGGGACTACGGTTTGAGACAGAGTCCCTATTACAATTCAAAATTGGAAAATGGTAAAGAAATATTATGAGGATGAGATATGGGCTGAAGTACAGGTAACACCTTAATTATATAATTGTTCGGTTTGCTTTGTTTCACTTCATTTCAATCTTACATATTATATATGTTTTTTGACTTGTTTACAGAGTATTTTTATTATTGATGATGATCGGAAGAACTTAGTAATAAGAAAAACCGGAAAACTTATGCGAAAGTTTCGTTCTGTTCTTGTCAAATACTTCTTGAGGGATGATAATGAGGATATCATTACTACACCGCCTTATCCATTGTACGAAGGAATCATCACTCAAGAAATGTGAGATGAGTTTATCAGAACACATACAACTCTTGAATTCCTAGTAAGGGGATTTGTTTGTCTTTCCCTATTACGTGTAATGTACGTATTTGTAATTAACATTTATATATATTTATGAATCATTTTTATCTAACTAGGAGTTGAGTGAGAAAAATTGATCTAACGTGACCAACATGGCATACCGGTATACACAAGGACCTGTTTCATACGCACGGTTAGAAAGAAAAATGGTACGAACTAATGATTATTTCATTTGTAGAAAAATTGTATGAATATCATTTAACTTCGACTAACTTTGATGTTCAGATACAAGAATCAGGCTCAGATATTACATAGGTTCCACGACATGATCTGTGGGTAGCCGGTGTCACAAATAAGAAAGGTGAAATTCGTAGTAAGGAAGCAAGAAGAGTAGTCGAATATTGTGTAAGTATTCGATTATATTATGCGTACAATAAATAATTGGCTTTACTTAAATGAACTCGATTTATAATAACTAATTTTCATTGTAATTCTTTTTGGGATAGCGACAAATGACACAGGAGGATCCTGCGTTGGCGACCTATGTTGGTCGGGACGATTTATTGAGCAAAGTGTTAGCAGTACCCAAGTATGATGGTCGTGTTTGGGGTACTAGTTTTACAGTCACCCCATCAACATACTTCGGACGTCAGAAGCGCCCGAATAGAAGTGACGTTTCCCACCTGCGTGACGAGATGGCTAGCTTTAAGCATCAAATGCGAGAACTTCAAGAACAAATGCGCTACAAGGAACAACGAGAAGAACAATTCATAGAACAAATGCATTTGATGCAAGAACAGAATGCGTTGTTAACAACACAAATACAACAGTTGGTCCAGTGTAGGCCAACACCAAATGTTCCATTTTGTGATAGCCCAAGTTTCAGAGATAGCTGTACTTCCATGCCTAAAGTCCCTTTTCCTTTGGTAATTAATTTCTTTTCTACTTAACTTTATGTTTAATTATAATTAAGTGAACTTTAACATATTAACTCTATTTTCCGTAGGGCGAATTTCAATGCAAGCTATTTGTCGAACAAGCATCCAAGCACGCGGTTGCAATGGGTGCTGCCTACAACACTGGTGAGGACATACTGCATAATTCACCGTTGCCTGACAACACACTCCAGGTGAGGGTTGACGTCTGCACAAACGAAGACGCCCTCTTACCGATCCCATCTCGGGATGAGCAAAAAAAGGTGGCAGATATTGTAGGTGGCTATGTTGCTTGGCCAATAGGTCTTATCGAGCCATATGAAAAGGTCGTTCATTCAAAATTCCCTGCACTTTTCCTTCGAACTTTCATCTCAAACTGTGATTTAATTTTCTAATTTGCGCAGGGTAAGATTTCAAAGTGTTCAACAACACAACCCAAGTCAAAAGCATCGGCTAGCCAACAGAGTAGAAGAAGACAGACCTCATTTCTCGATCAATTAATATCAATTACACCATAATTGATCGGTGAGGGAGGAGTGCAATTACGTATTCCAATACATATCTACAGTGTTAGTGGTCTAGTTGATTATGTTACTGCCGAGGTAGTGCAGGACATATGTGCTCGTGATTGGGTTAGTGCTTCGGCTATCAACATCTGGATAAGGTACTTCACTATCATCGTTTATCACTGTTATTAATATTTCTCGTTCCATTTCTTTTGTTTCTCATGACACTGTATGTTTTATACCAGGCATTTGGACCATGACGTTTTAATAGATACACACAGGGTCCAATTCGCATTTGTCAACCCTTTTCTCATTGGTCATCATGAGGGTAAAGTAGATATAAATGCACAGTCTAATGAGCTGAAAGATTACTTTAGCAAGAAAGCGACACCAAATACATTATATTTAGTGCCTATAATGCGGGGTAAGTTATTATTGGTATAATTTTTGTTTTTATTGTTTAACTTCTATCATAACATAATTGTTCAAAAAAAATTTTTTAAATATATTTTAGGCGCCATTGGATATTGATCGTTATCAATCTAGCAGAACCGTCAAGCCCTCGCATTTACTATGTGGATCCTCTAAAAAATGGTCTTCCACAACACCGTTTTGATATGTTACTATTGATCAATAGGTAAGTATACGTGCCTATGTATAAATATCTGCGTACGTGATTGAATAACCAAAAGTAATCAGTTTCTATTTGTTTTGTTAGCGCATTGACTGCGTATCGATCGTCTGTCTCGTTAAACTATTCTAAAGCTGCTGACCCCCACCTTGGCTATCCTTGGAAGAAGATACATGTATTGATATATGACTTTACTTAGACTTTGTTAATAAACAATTTTTATTCATGAACAGAGTTAAATATTGCATTATATTTTTGCAGTGCCCTTTCCAACCCAATGACAATTATTGTGGGTACTATATCATGAAATTTATGAAGGATGTTATTATGCATGATCAGCCATTTATTCCTTAAAAAGTAAGTCATTTAGTTGCACTTCATATTGTGTTTTAATGAAATTAAATTAGTGCTTGACAATTATGTTTTACTGATTTTAATTCATTCTAACTTGTGTCTGATTGTATATATCTGTAATATTATGAATATCAACGTTGTGACGCTTTGACTGACCATCAGGTTAATGAAGTGATCGAGGAATAGTGTGAATATGTGTTTAGGCAAATCTCTGGGTAGCTATATATACTATTAAATTCACTAGCTGGTTTTTTTTTGTGTTGTTTCTAATTGCCAATTGTTGTGTTATGCATGTTTGTTGAAGTTGAATTTGTTGTATTTCATTCAGCTAGGTTTACAATATATTGTATAACAATTTTCAGTACTACTTTAGTTAATTAATCATTTGTTGGTATCATTTTAAAGTTATCTATAATTGTTCTTATTAAAACTTGCAGACTATAATTATATATGCATGGGAGATATATATGAGGAAAAAATATGCTAAAAAAAACCAATACGAAGAACCCAAAAAATATGAGGAAAAAATATGCTAAAAAAAACCAATACGAAGAATCCAAAAAAAACACCTCCTGTGGTGCCTGCATGAGGAGGCACCCCAGGAGGTGTTGGATCTTGTGTCGCCTGTGTCAACAGGTGCCCCAAGAGGGGGTGCCTCCTATGGCGCCTAGCCAACCAGGCATCCCCTCCTGTGGCTCCTGGTTGGCCACGCGCCACAAGAGGTTATTTAAAAAAAATTTTAAAAACCTGTGGTGCTTGCAAGCGCCATAGCTTTTTTTAGTAGTGTCCAGATAGGTGGTATTTCTCTAGCGCCACAGCTAATACAATTATAAGCGCCACAGCTTTGCTTTTTTGTAGTAGTGCATGTCTTCTCCCTAGATCATTGCTAGAGCTTTTAATCAGATCATGTTTACTTCTGATAAGTTGAATTGTAAAGCTGAAAATAGTGGTATGGCAGCCTTTAACAAATGCATTAATGATAGTAACCTTTTCCCATTTCTTTTTCCACTATCACAGAAAGGCTCTGAATAGAGGTGATGATAAAGTGCTTGAATGCATTGAAAGAGCTTTTGGCAATTTCTATTCACTACTAGCTTTCCTTCAATCTACATTTGACATTCTCAGTATAGTCTCCTATGATCATAGTCCTATTGTTATTTCTACGGATATGTTTATTAAGAGGACTTATAACAGAAGTTTGATTCCTTCTGGTATAAATTTAAGGAGTGTGATGAGATTGTAAATGAGTAATGGATGCAAGTAGTGCAAGGATTAACAGCTTTTAAGGTGCATTGTAAGTTATCAAGGGTTTTGGCTTCTCAATCATATTGGAGTAAAACCAAAATTGATAATTGGAGACAGAGAATTGTGGAAGTAAAATCTATCCGCCAAAGTATTTCATCCTTAGTTTTGCTTAATGGTTCACTTCCATCCTCTTTTAGCACAAAGAGTTAAATTCAAATGGCCCTCAGAAGACGAAAGAAATACCAAATTTTTTCATGTTACTATTTCAAAGAAGTCATAATCATATTAAAAGCCTTAGGAGAGAAGATGACTCATTGATGGAACTGAATTTTTATTAATGCCGAATAACTAGGATAGCCAGTACAATCCCCTTCTGCGGAAAAGGAAGAGGAAAAATAGGAAAAAATGACTAACAATCCTAGCCACTAGATGAACAGTAATAACAGAATAATATAACAAGGAGCCTTCCCTAAGCTTTCGAGAGGTCAGAGGCTCTCCCCAAAACAACGCCTAAGCACCCATTGTCTGTCTCTTTAAGGGCACAGAACCCTAGATAACCACTCAGTTCCTGTCTTGAGCCAAAGGCCTGTTATGCATTAAATGGGCCCTTTTCTGTCTGTTGATTACCAGGCCCATGTTCAGTACCCCTCCTCTTATAAGTTCAGCCATAAGGGATTTAGGCCCATCATTCACCCCCGAGAAGCTTCACCTTGTTCTCAAGGGGAAAGTGAGGAAATTGAATGCGGATTACTTCTAATCCTCTCAGGTATTGTCACAATCTGGCAGATTACACCATTTAACGAAGACTTGGGTAGAACCATGAGTCATGCTTCTCTTCTGGATAATATCTTGAGGTTGGACTATCAATTCATAATCTTCAGATAAGAAACTAGGCAAGGGTTGAACCTATTCCGTGAGAACTAGTGATTTTTTGAGCTATGAAACATGGAAGACCAGGTGTATTCTTAATGTGTCTGGTAGTTTGAGCCTGTAAGCCACTTTCCCTATTCTCTTCACTATTTTGTAAGGTCCATAATACCGTGGGGCAAGCTTCTCATGCTGATACTTAGCAAGGTTCTTTAACTTGTAGGGCTAAATTCGCAGATACACCATGTCTCCCACTTCAAACTCTATCTCTCTCCTGTGCTTATTTGCATATTGCTGCATCGGAGTCTGGGCATGTTCTAGATGGGATTTTAGTATCAGCAGTGCCTTATTTCGCTCATTAAATTGCGCATTTACTTCCTCAACCATGGAAGATTCGTCCTGCCATTTGAAGACAGTGGGTGGGTCACGACCATACAAGGCTTTAAAGGGAGTAGTATTAATGGAGTGATTAAAGGAGGTATTAAACCAAAACTCAGCCCAAGGAAGCATCTTGACCCACTTCTTGGGGTTTTCTCCCACAAAGCATCGGAGGTATGTCTTTAAAGTCCTATTAACCACCTCAGTCTGGCCATCAGTTTGGGAATGATACCCTGAACTATACTTCAAGGTGGTGCCGGATTGTGTGAATAATTCTTTCCAAAAACAGCTGATGAAGACCCTATCTCGGTCTGAACCGATTGACTTCGGAAACCCGTCTAGCTTCACAATTTCTCTAACAAAAATTTCTATGACTTCCTTTGCAGTAAATAGGTGGGAAAGTGGTACAAAATGGGCGTATTTAGTCAAGCGGTCCACCACCACTATGAGCGTGTCAAACCACTGGGACCGGGGTAGTCCAACTATGAAATCCATAATAATGTCTTCCCAAACATGAGTAGGAATTGGTAAGGGCTGTAGCAACCCTGTGGGGCTTAAAGATTCACATTTGTTCCTTTGGCAAATCTCACACTTAGACACATGCTCTTGTATATCTCTTTTTATCCCTTCCCAGTACACCACCTCTGCTAGCCTCTTATAAGTGCACATATATCCTGAGTGCCCTCCCAAAGGGGAGCTATGAAATTCTTGTATGAGTGCAGCTGTTCTTGGCGACTGTTTAGGTAACACCAGCCACCCTCGACACAGCAGAAACCCATTCTTGAGTGTATACCCCTTTGGAACATCCTTCCCTATGAGCACTCTTTGCCAAATGCTGTATAGCTTGTCATCCTTAGTGAATTCAGCCTCAAATTCTTTAATTCCAGCATATTGTCATAAGGAAAATGCATTCAAAATCATCTCATAGTTGTCTCTTTTGGACAAAGCGTCAGCAGCTCGATTTTCACACCCTGGTTTATAGTGAATATCAAACTTGTATCCCATTAGTTTGTAGACCCATCCCTTCTGATAAGGTGCAATTTCTCATTGCTCTAAAAGACGCTTAAGGGCCTTTTGATCAGTGCGAATGACAAATGGCTTGACAGCAAGGTAGTGTTGCCATTTTTTTACAGCCAGAACGATAGCTATTGACACTTTTACATACACAGACCCAAGCCTCGCTCTTGTTGAGAGTTGCTTGCTGAAATACGTGATAGGCTTCCCATTCTTCATCAACACCGCCCTAACTCCAGTTCCACAAGCATCTGCCTCTATGACAAAAGGAACATCAAAGTTTGGCATAGCTAAAATAGGTGCCGTTACTATGGCAGCCTTTAAGGCTTCGAAAGTAGCCTGGGCTTGGTCACTCCATTGGAAGGCGTTCTTTTTTAACAACTCAGTTAGTGGGGCAGCAATCTTTCCACAGTTCTTTATGAATTTCCTATAAAACCCGGTGAGCCCCCAAAAATCCTCTTAACCCTTTAACCACCTTCGGCACATGCCAATTTACCATTGCTTCAATTTTGGTAGGATCTGCTTCTACTCCCTATGAGGAAATTATATGACCAAGATACTCCAACTTTCTTTGGCAGAAACTACACTTTTTAAGGTTTATCACTAACTGATTTTGCTACAAAAGTGTTAACACTACCTCCAAATGCTTCAAGTGAGTTGCTTCATCCTCACTGTACACAAGGATATCATCAAAAAATACCAGAATAAACCTCCTCAAATGCGCCCTAGAAATATCATTCATTAATGATTGGAAAGTAGAAGGAGCATTAGTAAGTCCAAAAGGCATAACTAGAAATTCATAGTGGCCGTCATGTGTTCTAAAAGCAGTTTTATCCTCATCGCCAGGATTAATTCGTATCTGGTGGTAACCCAATTTAAGGTCCAGTTTGGAAAAAATTGTAGCTCTACCCATTTCGTCAAGTAATTCATCAATAGCTAGTATGGAATACTTACCTGGAATGGTGATCTTGTTGAGTGCTCTGTAATCCACATAAAATCTCCAGCTCCCATCTTTTTTCTTGATTAGCAGGACTGGACTCGCATACGGACTAGTACTTGGTTGTATTAGGCCAGCCTCAATCATTTCTTTAACAAGTTTCTCAATCTTGGTCTTTTGCCCAGAGGCATAGCGGTATGGCCTGATATTCGGTAGTCGTACCCCATGCTTGATGGTAATGGCATGGTCCTAGGTTCTATATGGTGGGAGCCCTATTCTTGATTCACAAATAGCTAGGTAACTCTTCAGTAATTGCAACACTGTTGGAGGCACGTTTTTAGATTCCCATTTGCTACTACTTCCTTCCACTTCTAGTGCCTAAATTTCGACTAAATAGATGTTCCCTTTGCCATGTAGAGCCTTCTTAATGGCTTTGAAAGAAGTTAGGGCCCGCTTAAGGGTCAGGTCACCTTTTAGACAGACCCACTCATCATTCATCTTAATCTTCATGCATAATTGCCCCCAGTTGACGCGGGTTTCAACCAGGGTCTCCAACCAAGCCATTACAAGCACCACATCGATATTGGAAAGGCTATAGGGATAAAAATTTTGCTTGACACAGATTCCCAGTAACTCAACTTCTAATTCACGGCATACCCCTTTTGAGAACGTTTTCCTCCTATCGCCGACTGTAAAGGAATACGTACAGGTTGGAACAACACTCAGATTTAAAGAGTCAACCAAACACTGAGCAACAAAATTATGAGTCGCTCCACTATCTATGAGGATGACTACCGGCTCTCCTTTCAGTTTTCCTCTTACCTTCATTGTTCGGTGACCCAATAACCCCGCCACGGTGCTTTGAGAAAGCTCAATGGCATCTACCTCCTTCTCATTTGTGCCTTTTTCAAGTGCAGTGAATTCCTCGTCGTTAATCTCAACTTCCTTATCCTCGCTTAAGACAAGTAACTAAAGCTGTTTACCTTTACATTGGCGGTTGGGGCCATATTTTTCTTCACATTTAAAGCATAATCCCAGCTCTCTTCACCAATTAAGCTCTGCCTCTGAAAGTCGCTTAGACCTACATGAGTTACTTCCATGATCGCTGTGTGTGGGTGATGGTGATAAGGACACCGGACTATTTGCACCTTTCGATTCTGTTTTTTCCTTCTGCTCACTTGTGCGAGTCAGTGGACTTGATAGGGAGCTTTTTGGGCTTTCTGAAAAACTGGAAAATTTAGAGAAATTGGGCTTCACTGTGGCCTATTGTAACTATGATCCCAGTTTTTGGCCTCTGGCCCATTTGTCTTCAACTCTTTTCAGTGTTGCATTTCTGCCTTCAACCTGATAGGCAACGTCCATAATTCCTTTGAGAGTTCTTGGTCTCATCAATCACACGTCAACTTTCACTTCCTCCTTGAGTCCATTCAGAAACATCCCGATTAGGGATTCTTCTGGTACATCGGGCAAGGTGGCTGAAAGGAGTTCGAACCTCTCTCTAAATTTCATCACAGTGCCTTCCTGCTTCAGCCCTGCGATCCTCTTATAATTATCGCCCTATTGTATGCAGTGGAATCGTTCGATCACCGCAGCTTTGAAAGTCTTCCAGTCTTTAATGGGTTCTCTCATTTCAATCCATTAGAACCAGTTCATTGCACGGCCCTCTAAACCCACCACTGTCGCGTCGAGTTTCTCTGCTTCAAACAGTCTACTGGCATAAAAGTACCTCTCTAACCTAAAGGTCCACCCCAATGGGTCTTCTCCATCAAATATGGGCATATCCAACTTCCTCTATCTTTTCCCATCCTTCCCACCTAACTCTTCATGCCGATTATCAGTTTCGTCCTCATGTCTGAATCCCTTGTTTTTATGTCCCCCTCCTCCATCTTCTGTTTCCAGGTTAATGGTCTCGGTGGTTTTGCCACCACTCAAACCCTCTTCACTAGTGTTGGCATTTTATTCTTGGAGCTGGGTAATCACCCTTTGAAAATTCGCATGTTCCTCTCTTGCTTCTGCACTTGTTCTCTATAACTCACCGACTGCCCTCTCCATATTTTCCAACCTTGCCTCCATTTTGGTTCCGACCATACCCAAGACACGGCCCACTCTAATACCAAGTTGATGGAACTAAGTTTTTATTAATGCCGAATAACTAAGATAGCCAGTACAATCCCCTTTTGAGGAAAAGGAAGAGGAAAAATAGGAAAAAATGACTAACAATCCTAGCCACTAGATGAACAATAATAATAGAACAATAAGCAAGGAGCCTTCCCTGAGCTTTTAAGAGGTCAAAAGCTCTCCCCAAAACAACTACTAAGCACCTATTGTTGTCTCTCTAAGGGCACAGAACCCTAGATAACCACTCAGTTCCTGTCTTGAGCCAAAAGGCCTGTTATGCATTAAATGGGCCCTTTTCTATCCGCTGATTACTAGGCCCATGTTCAGTACCCCTCTTCTTGTACGTTCGGTCATAAGGGATCTCAGGCCCATCACTCATGGAATAGCAATACAAGTGAGATTTCAGGTTTAGCTTACAATTACTTCTATGAAATATATAGATTAGTGTCATTTGCTCATTTTGATCAAATTTTACAGGTTTAAATTCCATCAATATTCCTGTTATCTTTGTAACTGATTCTTTCAAGATTTTCTAAAGCCTTTCTCAGTCAAAGAAGTCAAATTTGCAATCTTCTCTCTTCCAAGGAATAGTGCCCCTGGTCTAGGTAGGATTCATGCTTACTTTTGTCAATGATATTGGGATCTAATTGGAAATGACTTAGTAAATATGTTACATTCTTTTTGGGTATATGAGTTTTTGTTTAAAGCAATTAATAAAACCCATATTATTCTCATTCTAAAAGTGATACAATTCAAACTTTGAAAGATTTGAGGCCAACAAGTTTTTGTATTGTCAGCTACAAGATAATATCCAAAGCGTTATACCTGAGGATGAAATCTATTATGGGAAATTATATAGTGCCAAATCAATGTGTCTTCCTCAAGGGAAGAATTATCTTTGATAATGTTATGTTGGCCTCTAATCTTATGAATCAGGTCTACAGGTCTTCAATAGGAAGGAAGAAATTAGGTGCTTTCAAGGTTGACTTTGCAAAGGCTTTTGATACCTTGTCTTGGGAATTTATTTATGTTGTGATGAATAGAATGAACTTCCCTAATAAATGGATTGCTCTCATCATGCAATGTATCACTACTGTGCAATATCAAATATTCTTAAATGATCAGATGACTCACACAAATATTCCTAATAGAGGAATCTAGCAAGGAGATCATTTATCTCCTTATAGACACATTCTCTCAACTAATGTCTTATCATGTCTCCTTTCTTCATTTGAAGATGTTGGTTGCTTAAAGCGGATTAAAATTTGTTCCAATGCTCAGCCACTTACTCTCCTTTTATTTGCTTATGATTCTGTATTCTATTTTGAGTGATATGATAGCTCTTCAAACTTCATAAATGCTTCTTTCGACATCTATAGTGCTTGGTCAAGACAGAAAATCAATCACTCAAAATCATCCATAATTTTTAGTCCCAATGTCTCCCACTCTCAGAAGCTTCACTATTCTAATTTCTTTGGAGTATGTTTTACTGATAGATCCGACAAATATCTAGGAACATGGGTTGATCAAGGGAGAAGTAAGGCCTTAGTTTATGCACAAGTGATTGAAGCAATAAAGAGAAGAACTGCTGCATGGAAAGATAGGTTATTATCCCAAGCTTTTAGACTTACCTTAGTCAAAACTATCTTATCTGGGGAAAATTAGCATATTCTCTCTTATATTAAGCTACCCCAATATATTTGTGATAGAATTGACTCATGGTGTATAAATTTTTTCTGGGGATCAAGTGGTGATAGGAACAGAATCAATCTTTCCAATAAGGAAACTCTTTTCATTCCTATTGGTGAAGGAAGTCGAGGATTAAGAAGAACATCTCAAGTCAATCAGGCTCTATTACTTAAGCAAGTGTGGAGAATAATTTTTGGCCCTCCTCAGTTTCTATTGTTCACCATTTTAAGAGCTAAATATTTTGATCTGACTAGTGACAACATTGTGAAAAAGCCTTGTAATTCTTCATGGACCTCGAAAGATATTTATAGTTGTCTGACATTAGTACTATGAATCTAAACTGGAAGGTTTGTTTAGGCTCATCAATTGATATTAATCACTCTTTATGGTAGCCAATATTAGTCTAGATCTCATAGAGACCAGTCAATCCATAGGATATTTGATCTATTAATGCATCTTCCGTCTAGTTGGTCTCTAATAAGATAGAATTCTTCATTAGTTTACAATTTATATGCTCCCCATATTGCTCAACAGATTCTTGCCATGCCTATTTCCTTATGCAATCAGCAAAATTCGCTCTTATAGTCTAAGAGTTCATAGGGCTTGTACTTAGTTAAAGAGAGTTTCAAATTGATTAGCTCCTCAACAAATGCTCAAAATGGAGATCCATTTTGGAAATTCCTTTGTTCAATCTTTCTTCCAAGTAAGGACTTATTATTGATATAGAAACTGTTGAATCATGCATTGCCATTAATTGAGCGGCATCACATCAATATTTATGGTGATTGTGTTTTTGGCTATAATGTCCCTGAGTCTTTAGAGCACTTATTCATTACTTGTCCTATGGCTAAGGTTGTTTGGTTTGGAGGTCTAAACATTCGGTTTCATTTTGCTTCCTTTGATTCTTTTAAATAATGGTTAAAAGAAATTCTATTTCAATTACATCAAGATAATTATCCTTTGATGCTTGCTAGTATTGTCAAAGTGATACCTACAATTTGGATGAAGAGAAATAAGTTAGTTAATCAGGGGGGTTCGGTGTGCCCATTACTTGTCCTATGGCTAAGGTTGATTGGTTTGGAGGTCTAAACATTCGGTTTCATTTTGCTTCCTTTGATTCTTTTAAAGAATGGTTAAAAGAAATTCTATTTCAATTACATCAAGATAATTATCCTTTGATGCTTGCTAGTATTGTCAAAGTGATACCTACAATTTGGATGAAGAGAAATAAGTTAGTTAATCAGGGGGGTTCGGTGTGCCCATTATCTTTAATCAAGGAAGTTGATCATGCAGTTACCTTTGCTTCTTTCACTTGTTCTACTGATATTAATAGTCCCGGAACTCAGACTATAAATTCTGAAGCAATCTATTAACAAAGTGCTCTTCCATTGATATGATGGATTGTCTTTCTAGACAAATTCAAAGAAAAGGGACATAAATTTTGCAAGGAATGTATAGGTTTTCAAGGACAATTTGTGATTGCCATCAAATGGTAAAAAACCACAAGAGCAAATTTTTTTTGCTCTTATGTGCTTCAAAGTTGCCTTATCATGAATTATCCAATCTTCTTTATATTCTAACAGTCCAAACAAAAGGAGCAATCTTCCCATCACCTAACTACATCTATCATGATATAAGTTGTTCTCTTTCTCACTTTATCTTCAATAGGATTTATCTACTTTTTGCAAAATTTGAATGTACAATTTACAAATTTTCTAGACTCTTTCTTCACTGTCTATGCTAACATGTGAGGTTTAGAGTCTTTTTTGTACTCATTATCTTTTTATGTGGAATGCATTTGCCTTTTCCTCAAAAAACAAAATAAAAATAAAAATAAAGGTGTCCAAAATGAGATGTGTTAAGGGATATCTTTAACCTCAACTTTATCCCTATAATTTGATAGCAAAAGGTACTGGAATGTAATTACAATAAAATAAGAAATTCAAAATCAAAATTAAAATAAATGACTAAGATGGTAATAAATTACCATGATGATAAAATATAAATTGTAATATATTATTAAATATTCCTATTTATTTTTCTTATTTTATTTTATGTAACTATTTTATGAAGAAATATATGTTAGACCTCATGTTTTGATGATAACAAAAGTATGGTTTGAAAGAGAAATGATTAATAACCAAGTTTGAGCTAAGTAATGACAGGAACAAGGTTTACTTGAAGTTAGCATAGAAGTATTGAAGATTAGCCAAG
This sequence comes from Inga oerstediana, assembly GCA_963210345.1. Classification (NCBI taxonomy): domain Eukaryota; kingdom Viridiplantae; phylum Streptophyta; class Magnoliopsida; order Fabales; family Fabaceae; genus Inga; species Inga oerstediana. Next base: position 59,154,196 of record OY723401.1, on the reverse strand, counting down.
AGAAAATGCTGAGGAACTTGATCAGAAGTACAGTTTCTAAGGCATTACTCGAGGCGCTACTCGAGTAATGAGACAAAACGTGAAGTAACCAAGTGAAAACTTCTAGTTGCCTTCAAGTTTTCCCAATGATACTCGAGGAGCTACTCGAGTACCTGTGTTTCCTAAAATGTGGACCTCTCGGCATTTTTGTACCACTGCTAATGTTACTCGAGGAGCTACTCGAGTAACCCTGTGAAAACTTCCAGTTGCCTTCAAGTTTTCCCATGATACTCGAGGAGCTACTCGAGTAACTCTGTTCTGAAAATATGTAACTCTCAGCAATTTGTACCACTACCAATGTTACTCGAGGAGCTACCCGAGTAACATACTAAAGTAAGTAAAAACTTGAGGTTGGTACCCGATTAACCTGATCTCTCTTTGTTTCATCTTCCTCGAGTACTTACTCTAGTATACAAGTTTTTCATGGTTTAATTTAAGTGGATTCCTCGAGTAAGTACCCCAGTATGCTCAAATATTTTCAAAGTAAACTTCAAGTCACTACCCGGGTAAGTCATGCTCAAAAGTCATAGTTACTCGAGGAGCTACCCGAGTAACCTATGCAAAAATGAATGCATTACTCGAGTCCCTACTCGAGTAACAAGGTAATTGCTCTCGGCCTTGAAATCCTGCCAACATTACTGGAGTAGAGCATCGAGTAATCAAAAGTTTTTTAAAGGATTACTCGAGGTGTTACCCCAGTAATCTATGAAGTTGCAAAAGCATTACTGGAGTAGCTACCAGAGTAAATAACTATTCCCAAAGGTCTGAAATTTAATTTACTCCATGCACTACCCGAGTAATCTTGTTTCTCTTCATTGACTTTCAATTAAACAAAGATTTCTCGATATTACTCGAGGAGCTACTCAAGTAAACTTCATGGGTTACTCGAGGAGCTACTCGAGTAAGCATACCCAGAATTTTAGAAATCATTCAAACTTTCATTATATTGTTTCCTATATGATTAACCTTTCATTGTATTAGTATTTTTAGTCTATTTACAGATAAACAATGAAGAAATCATATCAAGAGATGGAAGTCAAAAGAAACGTTCAAATGCCAACCACCGCCAACGGATATTTTTCAAAAACTTGAAAAGTCAATAGTGGCTGCGCACTCACCAACGGACGAAAGGAAGTGTTCCAATGGTCATCAACAACATACCTATATATATGGGAACCTTCAAACAGAGAAACAACAACCAAGCACACATACGAACGTATCATTAAGTTCATTGCTCTGTTTTCACGTTGAAATTGTATTTCTATGCTTCAGTGATTATCATTTACTCTGTAAGAGAGATATTTCATTCAAACTCAATATTTGTTATTGAGATAACTTAAGGTTGTGGAACCTTGAGTTGGGATTGGATTACAACCTGTAAGGGGGAGCGAGTGTCCAGGTGAAAGGAACTTGCTTGTACTGAGGTGCCAAGAACCCACTGAATCTTGGAAGTTATAATGAAACTCTCAGAGAAGCTCTGAGGACTGGACGTAGGTCAAAGTGGTTGTGACTGAACCAGTATAACTCCCGGTGTACACTTCGGTGATATTTCTCCTTACTCATTACTGTTTTAATTCTTTTGTCAAAGTTTTATATTTTCGAAAGAAATTTCAGTATCACCCAATTCACCCCCCCTCTTGGGTGAAACGCTTGATCTAACATTTGGTATCAGAGCATAGGTCTTCTTGTTGAGGTATAACAACCTAAGAAGGATCTAATGGCAAGCATGGGTGAAGGAATTCTTCCTGACGGAGCATCTATCACTAGACCTCCCGGTTTCAATGGAGAACACTTTTCTTTCTGGAAAGCAAAATTCAGAGTGTTCGTGATGGCTACTGAATATGGGCTATGGGATGTAATCGAGAGTGGAAATTATCAACCTACAAAGACTGTAGATTCTCAAAAAATTCCAAAGACGCCAGCAGAATATGATGAGAATGACAAGAAACTTATCACTCTCAATAGCAAGGCAATTCTGATGTTACAAAGCTCTTTGAGTCAAAATGAATACTTCAGAATTTGCACACTCCCAACAGCAAAGGAAATGTGGGAAGCTCTGGAAATAGCTCATGAAGGAACTTCGGGAATAAAGGAGAATCGAATCAACACCTTGATCACAGAATTCGATCTACTTCGAATGAAATCAGGTGAGTCAATTTCTGAATTCGAACTTAGATATACTCATCTTGTTAATCAACTTGCAGCACTTGGAAAAGTATATGATCAAAATATCCAAGTACGAAAGATTTTGAATATTCTTTCTAAAGAGTGGGGGCCAAAGTCACTGCGATAGAAGAGGCAAAAGGAGAATCAATGAGATCAGTTGCTTCTCTATTTGGAAGTCTTTCTGAATATGAAAGCAAATTAAAGTTCAAACGGGAACTAGATGACATCAGTGACAAAAGAAAGAAAGGTCTAGCACTAAAAGTGAAAGAAGAAAATCAAGATGAAGATGAGGAGTTTGATGATGATGAAATGGGCTTAATCATAAAACGATTCAGAAAGTTCTACAAAAAAGGTCAAGGCTTCAAACACTTTCAAAAAGGAGGAACTAGCAACAAAGACCATATCATTTGCTATGAATGTGGAAAACCAGGACATATCAAATCAGAATGTCCAGAGCTCAATCAAAAGAGCAAAGAAAAGAGAAAAGGCAAATTCTTTAACAAAAAGAAGGCCTTTGTATCTGCTATATGGGAAGATAGTTCCTCAGACAAAGAAAGTGATGAGGAAGAAGTAGCCAATATATGTCTTGTTGCTCAAGAAGAGACAGAAGAAGAGGTAAATGATTCTGAACCTACCTATGATGAATTACTCTCTGAATATAATGCTTTACATTCTGAATTCATCAAAGTAGTTAAAGAATTAATTGTTTTCAAAAAGAAAAACAAAGCTCTTGAAATTGAACTTAAAGAAAGTTCAGAAAAGAATTGTGAAAATTGTTCTTCGTTGAAAAAGAAAAACATTGATCTCACAAAAACTCTTGAAAAATTTACCAAAGGAAGTGAGATGCTAAGTGTGATTTTAAAAGAACAACGATTTGTAAATGACCGATCTGGTATTGGATATGATCCAAAAACAGATAAAAGGAAAGGTAAAAAGAAAGTAGGAGGAAAGCCATATTTAAATTATTTCCAACATTCTGTGCATATATCAAATCCTTTTGCATTTTGTAATTACTGTAACAGAAAAGGTCATTATACCTCTTCATGCATTCATAAAAAGAAAAGAACAATAGGAACCTACAAATGGGTACCTAAAGGCACATATGTTCAGAAAATCATTTATACTAAACCAAAAGGACCCAAAAAGAAGTGGGTACCTAAGACTTAGTCATTTGATTGTAGGTATGTCTTAAAGCATCCAAAAATAACAAGTGGTTCATAGACAGTGGATGCTCTAGACATATAACCGGTGATTTCGAAAGTTTTACCACATTGCAACCTAAGGAAGGAGGAAAGATAAAATTTGGAGGAAATCAATCCGGAAAAATAGCAGGAATTGGTGAAATCAAAAATGACAAAAGCATACAAATCAAAGATGTATATTACGTTGAAGGCTTGTGTCATAATCTGCTGAGCGTAAGTCAAAGTGCAGATAAAGACAACTGGATAATATTTGATTCAGAGGAATGTCTAATTATCAACAAGAGTGACTTACAGCTTGATAAGAAGAATATCAAGGCTAAACTTAGAGCAAAAAGGGAAGGTAATTGCTATACCTTAGATATTAGTAGAAATGAATCTGAAAACTGTTTTCTGAGTAATACCGATGAAAGTTGGCTATGGCATAAAAGATTGGCTCATGTCAATATGCATCAACTAGGGAAATTACTCAAAAAGGATTTAGTTCTTGGATTACCCAAAGTTAATTTCAAAAATGACTTGATTTGTGATGCATGTCAAAAGGGTAAACAAACTAAATCATCTTTCAAATTGAAAAATGAGATTTCAACAAATAGACCATTACAATTACTACACATGGATTTAGTTGGACCAGCAAGAGTAAAGAGTCTTGGTGGCAACTTATATTCATTGGTCATTGTTGATGATTTCTCTAGATTTACATGGGTTATTTTTCTATCATCAAAAGATGAAACCTTTGAAGAATTTATTATTTTTGCCAAGAAAGTGCAAAATGAGAAAGGTATATCTATTGCAGGTATTAGGACTGATCATGGTGGAGAATTTGAAAATCAAGCCTTTGAAGAGTATTGTGATACTAATGGTATTGATCACAATTTCTCTGCTCCAAAGACGCCCCAACAAAATGGAGTTGTGGAACGTAAGAATAGAGTGCTTACTGAAATGGCTAGGACAATGTTAAATGAAAAGAACATGTCTCACGTTTTCTGGGCTGATGCTATGAGTACAGCATGTTATATTTCAAATAGAGCCTATATCAGAATGAAACTTGGGAAGACACCATACGATCTATTCAAAGGAAGGAAGCCAAACATTGCTCATCTACACATCTTCAGTTGTAAGTGTTTCATTCATAATAATGGTAAAGATAACTTAGGAAAATTTGATTCTAAAACTGATGAAGGAATTTTCCTAGGATATTCTAACCGAAGTAAAGCATATAGAATTTTCAATAAAAGAACTTGTGTTGTTGAAGAATCAATTCATGTTGTATTTGATGAATTTGAATCCTCTGACAAAACGATTGATGAAGAACAGGAAGCTGTTTTAAATCAAGAAAATGGTCAATCTATCTCTAAGTCTCTTATTCCAGAGGTTGATGAAACTAAGGATGAAGAGCAATCCCTAGGTCAACCTAAAGCCTGGAAATACAATAGAAGTCATCCCTTAGATCAAGTCATAGGAGATGTGAATGAAGGGATCAAAACCAGAAATAGAGTTTTCAATGAAGTAAGTTTTTCTGCATTCATTTCTGAGATTGAACCTTCTAACATTGATGAAGCCCTATCAGACAATGATTGGGTCATAGCAATGCAAGAAGAACTAAATCAATTTGAAAGGAATCAAGTTTGGGATTTAGTGCCCCGACCCAAAGATCATACGATCATTGGTACTAAATGGGTATTCAAAAACAAACTTGATGAATCTGCAATTATTGTCAGAAACAAGGCAAGATTGGTGGCCAAAGGCTATAATCAGGAAAAAGGAATTGATTATGAGGAAACGTATGCTCCAGTGGCTAGATTGGAAGCTATACGTGTACTTTTAGCCTTTGCATGCATCAAAGGATTCAAACTCTATCAAATGGATGTTAAGAGTGCCTTTCTAAATGGTTACATCATGGAAGAAGTGTATGTAGAACAACCTCCAGGTTTTGAGGATGTCGCTAAACCGGACCATGTTTTCAAACTTAAAAAGGCTTTGTATGGTTTAAAACAAGCTCCTAGAGCCTAGTATGAAAGGCTTAGTAAGTTTCTCATCGATCAAGGTTTTGTACGGGGAAAAGTTGATACAACATTATTTATAAATCGAAAACGTGATGATATTTTAATTGTTCAAATATATGTTGATGATATTGTTTTCGGTGCTACTAATGAATCTCTATGTAAGGAATTTTCTGAGATAATGCAGGGAGAGTTTGAGATGTCAATGATGGGAGAATTGAATTTCTTTCTTGGTTTGCAAATCAAACAAAGAAAGAATGGAATCTTCATATCTCAAACAAAGTATTTAAAAGAGCTATTGAAGAAGTATGGAATGGATGAAGCAAATGGCTCAGACACGCCTATGAGCTCAACAACGTTGCTTGATGCTGATGTTAAAGGGAAAGACTACAATATCACAAAATATAGAGGAATGATTGGATCATTACTCTATCTCACGGCAAGTAGACCAGACATCCAATTTAGTGTTGGCATATGTGCAAGATATCAATCGGCGCCAAAGGAATCACATGCTGAAACGGTCAAACGAATCTTTAGATACCTTGCTGACACACCAGAATTAGGTTTGTGGTATCCCAAAGGAAGAAGTGAATATTTAGTTGCATATTCAGATTCTGATCATGGAGGATACAAGACAGACAGAAAGAGCACCAGTGGACAAGGACAATTCCTTGGAGGATCTCTTGTATCATGGTTCAGCAAGAAACAAAATATAGTGTCTCTTTCGTCAACGGAAGCCGAATATGTTGCAGTCTCAAGTTGTTGTGCACAAGTGATATGGTTAAAACAACAACTACAAGATCTTGGTATTTATCTCAAGGAAATACCAATCTATTGTGACAATACAAGTACGATAAGCTTGGCAAAGAATCCAGTTCAACACTCTAGAACCAAGCATATCGATGTCAGACATCACTTCATCAGAGATCATGTTCAAAAGAAAGATGTGAAAGTAATATTTATTCCTACTCATCTTCAACTAGCTGATATCTTCACAAAACCCCTTGCAAAGGATCAATTTCTATTCATTAGAAGAGAATTGGGAATGGTAAATCCCAATGAGTTATAAGTAATTTCAGCATTTCATAATATTAGATGAAGTCATTTAATAATGCTTTGATGATCACTAACTTAAGCATCGGAGTATATAGAAACTTGTTTTGCAGGAAGAAAGAAACTCTGTTTTGAGAAACAAAAACAGAGGTGATCAGAGGACATAGTTACTGGAGTAACAACTTGAAGTTATGGACAACAGAGAAGCATTACCCGAGGAGCAACTTGAGGTAAAGTAGCAGTTTACTCGAGTATGTACTCGAGTAATGGCCCCCAAAACTGGAAGTAACAGATCAAGTTACTTAATTTTCAAACATAACGGTCCAGTTTTCAAAGAAATGAAGAGTCAGAAGTTGTAAAGCTATTTACTCGAGGCAGGCCTCGAGTAAACTTGAAGCTTACTCGAGGAAGGCCTCAAGTAATGTCGGAGTTCAGATTCTCAAAGTGTTGAATAATGACTCAAATCTGACTCAAATGAACTATGAATAATCGAGGGAACATCCATGGATAATTACTATATTATTCATTCCAGGTACGCAATTTAAATGAATTATTTTTGAATTTTTCTGTATGATCACTCGAGGAAGGCCTCGAGTAAACTTGAAGGTTACTCGAGTAAGGCCTCGAGTAATGTCGGGTGTTAGGTCTTTATCTTGCGCAAACTCGGTCATTTCCACAAAATCTCCTCGAGTAAATCACTATACACCCTTTCAAAAACTTTTCCCAATCGATTCCTCGCCTCATTTCCGTCAAAACCCAACTGATTTCAAGTCCAAAAACTTCCTGTTTTGTTCAAAATCCTTGTGCCCTAAACTCACAACAGTGACCCTGTTTTTCTGAGATTCTTGATTTTCTGTGTTTCAAGATGGTTAGAACCAAGAATCTCAACTTCACAGATTCCTCTGATTCACAACAAAACCCTGATCTTCTTTCTCCTCCTCCAACAAAGAGAAGAAAGTTAATCCCAAGACCAAAAGCCAAAATTCCTCTTCAACCTCAATAAAAACCTAAAGCCAAAGGAGTGGTGATCAAAGAGCCTATTGTGACTAGGGCTCAGTCTAAAAAGAGCACATCTACTGGAAGAAGCAAAGGTGCCAAAACTCCCTCACCTTCTCACTCTGATTCCTCTACACCCTCTTTCACTCCTAAGCCTATCAAAAAGCCAAAATATGACAAAAATGTGGCTAAGGCAATGGCTGGGATCATTGACCAAATGGAGAAGGGTCAATCTTCCAAGAAGTCCAAGATTCCTGAAGCAGAGATCACTACCCCTCCAAAGGGATTCAATGTGGGCAAACTGGTGGAGTCTCCCAAGTACTTAACACAATTCTCCAGAAGAAAAGTGTGTAAGACACACTATGTGGATCTCAGGCTACTTCAGGAGGTATTGAAGCATGATCTTAGTCCTTATCTAGATTCATTTATGCCCTGGTTGTCCATTAGATTGCCTTTTTGCACAAAGGTAATCACTCATTTCTATTGCAACCTAGAGATCATAGATGAACCTAACCGAACCTCAGTAAAGGAAGAGATGACCACAACTGTGAGAGGTCAAAAGATTTTAATTTCACCATCCAAAATTAATTTGTGGTTAGGAATAGAGAACCCCCCAGATGATATATATTCTGAGCTTGAGCCAAATCAAATTTTCACTATCCTTAAGCCCGGTGAGTTAGTTGGCCCCCTCAATTTTAAACCAAGTGATATGTGTGATCATCACAGGGTCCTATGGTACATCTACTCTAGGTCCCTAGTGAACAAAGCCAACAACTATACCCACTTCTCCGATAGGGACTATAGATGGTTTGCTTCTCTTCTCCTGAAGGAGCAAAAGGATCTGGGAGAGTATATATTTTCAGAGATGAAAAGGTACAAGGTGGATGGAAAGGGTACTACTCCAATGCCATATCCCCAGATTGTGTCTCTTATCCTGAAAGAGAACAAAATATGGTACTTGGATAGTAAGGAGCCAATTGAGAGGATGACCCCAGTGGGGAGGAACCAGATTGGAAAACTGAACATCGACATCCCTCTCAAAGGCCCATTGGAGTCTGGGTCCAAGAAGAAGTGAAAGGCCACTGAGGCAGAGACTAGTAGGATGGATGACACTCAGTCATCGGCTCCAGCTGCTACCACATCATCACCATCCTTCCTCAATGCCACTCTCCAGCACTTCATGGAGAATATGCTCAGAGGTTTTCATGTGGACATAGCCAACACAAATGCAGAACTCATAACCCACATGAACACAAAAATGGGAGAGTTGGTTGAAAGAATGGATAGAAGGCATGAGGAGTTGCTAGCAGAGCAACGTGCCCAGGGAGAGACTTTGAGACTGATCCTGGCACGGTTGGATTCCTTGGGTCCTGGACCTTCTGCCGGTCCCTCCTCTTCATCTGTACCACCACCACCTCCTGTAGACCCTCCTTCAGACATTCCTATTCCCGAGGCTGAACCATCTACCCCTCTGGTTTCTGATCCACTTGAGCCCCAAGGGAAAGATATTTTATTCACAGTGGATGATCCTGATACCCACGAGACCACACATATTATCATCGATGATTCACCTCAAAAGCCACAGCCAGAAACTACTTCTAAGCCTATTCCCTCTCCTACTCACACTGAGGAAATATCTCCCTCTTCATCACCTGAAAAGCATACACTTGAGGTTGAGATTTCACCTGAGACTCAGACCACCCCGGAAGGAGAAACCTCTACTATGGTTGTCTTCCAACCTTCTCTTCCCGACAATGACATCCATATCCCTCCACTTCATCTGCTTGATCCAGTACCCTCTAGTTCATTTGATTCTTTAGAATCAAATGATTCTATGGTCCTTCTAGCAACACCAATTTCCATGGCCAAGCCTCCTAGCCCTCCACTTGATTGATGAAGCCAAAAAGGGGGAGAAGAGCTTGAGAATGATTTTGTGGATGTGTCCTAGCTTAATTTGGGATATTTGGTTGTATATGGGCTCTAGGGTGCATTTTGTTATTAGTTTTCCTGAACTTATCTTGTAATTTGAAATTCTTAAAGTTTAATGCAAGTGTGTTTAAATTATGACTTCATTTGATATCATTTAAGTTTTGAATTATGATACATGTTTGGACTAATGAAGTTGTTATGTATGCAAGGTATATTCAACCTTAATAAGAAATAATTAATTAAGAATCCAATTTGAAAAACCATGTTTCAAAATCACCAAGTTTTGTCATCATAAAAAAGGGGGAGAATGTTAGACCTCATGTTTTGATGATAACAAAAGTATGGTTTGAAAGAGAAATGATTAATAATCAAGTTTGAGCTAAGTAATGACAGGAACAAGGTTTACTTGAAGTTAGCATGGAAGTATTGAAGATTAGCCAAGAGAAAATGCTGAGGAACTTGATCAAAAGTACAGTTTCTAAGGTATTACTCGAGAAGCTACTCGAGTAATAAGACAAAACTTGAAGTAACCAAGTGAAAACTTCCAGTTGCCTTCAAGTTTTCCCAATGATACTCGAGGAGCTACTCGAGTACCTGTGTTTCCTAAAATGTGGACCTCTCGGCATTTTTGTACCACTGCTAATGTTACTCGAGGAGCTACTCGAGTAACCCTGTGAAAACCTCCAGTTGCCTTCAAGTTTTCCCATGATACTCGAGGAGCTACTTGAGCAACTCTGTTCTGAAAATATGTAACTCTCGGCAATTTGTACCACTGCCAATGTTACTCGAGGAGCTACCCGAGTAACATACTAAAGTAAGTTAAAACTTGAGGTTGGTACCCGATTAACCTGATCTCTCTTTGTTTCATCTTCCTCGAGTACTTACTCTAGTATACAAGTTTTTCATGGTTTAATTTAAGTGGATTCCTCGAGTAAGTACCCCAGTATGCTCAAATATTTTCAAAGTAAACTTCAAGTCACTACCCGGGTAAGTCATGCTCAAAAGTCATAGTTACTCGAGGAGCTACCCGAGTAACCTATGTAAAAATGAATGCATTACTCGAGTCCCTACTCGAGTAACAAGGTAATTGCTCTCGGCCTTGAAATCCTGCCAACATTACTGGAGTAGAGCATCGAGTAATCAAAAGTTTTTTAAAGGATTACTCGAGGTGTTACCCCAGTAATCTATGAAGTTGTAAAAGCATTACTGGAGTAGCTACCAGAGTAAATAACTATTCCCAAAGGTCTGAAATTTAATTTACTCCATGCACTACCCGAGTAATCTTGTTTCTCTTCATTGACTTTCAATTAAACAAAGATTTCTCGATGTTACTCGAGGAGCTACTCGAGTAAACTTCATGGGTTACTCGAGGAGCTACTCGAGTAAGCATACCCAGAATTTTAGAAATCATTCAAACTTTCATTATATTGTTTCCTATATGATTAACCTTTCATTGTATTAGTATTCTTAGTCTATTTACAGATAAACAATGAAGAAATCATATCAAGAGATGGAAGTCAAAAGAAACGTTCAAATGCCAACCACCCCCAACGGATATTTTTCAAAAACTTGAAAAGTCAATAGTGGCTGCGCACTCACCAACGGACGAAAGGAAGTGTTCCAACGGTCATCAACAACATACCTATATATATGGGAACCTTCAAACAAAGAAACAACAACCAAGCACACATACGAACGTATCATTAAGTTCATTGCTCTGTTTTCACGTTGAAATTGTATTTCTATGCTTCAGTGATTATCATTTACTCTGTAAGAGAGATATTTCATTCAAACTCAATATTTGTTATTGAGATAACTTAAGGTTGTAGAACCTTGAGTTGGGATTGGATTACAACCTGTAAGGGGGAGCGAGTGTCCAGGTGAAAGGAACTTGCTTGTACTGAGGTGCCAAGAACCCACTGAATCTTGGAAGTTATAGTGAAACTCTCAGAGAAGCTCTGAGGACTAGACGTAGGTCAAAGTGGTTGTGACCGAACCAGTATAACTCCCGGTGTACACTTCGGTGATATTTCTCCTTACTCATTACTGCTTTAATTCTTTTGTCAAAGTTTTATATTTTTGAAAGAAATTTCAGTATCACCCAATTCACCCCCCCTCTTGGGTAAAACGCTTGATCTAACAATATATTCTGCCCTATAAGGGCACAATTCAAATTGCTCACCAAGGGCAAATTAGCATGAAAGAAACATATTCTATCTAATTTTTATTATTAATATATGTTTTTCTTCGTGCAATATTGTTAATATCTTTTTTATTCATTTCATTATATATATTTTCTTATTTATAAAATTTGTATTTTTATTTTTATATAATATATTATTAAAAATTTACATATAATATATTCTAATTTCAAAAGTAAATATGAATTAATAAATTTTATATATTTATATTATAATTTTTTGATAATTTTAAAATTTGAAATTATTTCAAAAATTTATAATTAGGAAGAAAAAATAATTATTGAAAAAGTTAACATTATAAAATTTAGTTATTTTATTTAACAAAATCAAATAATTTGGAGAAATTATAATAAAATTTAATTATTCTATATCATGAGTTATAATTAATTAAATCAAATTATCGTTTTGGTTGGATATGATATCAATTCAATCCACATTTTAAAATTATATTATCTCAATAAAATATATTTTTAAGTAATTTATTCTATCATTATGCAATTAGAAAAAGACTAATTAAGAAAATATAATTATTATAAAATTTAATCATGCTATATAACAAAATCAAATAATTTGAATAGGTTATTTGTACTGGATTATATAGCCTTTATAACCAATTAACTTATCCAAATACCTTCGGATAAATTTCTTCACTAAAGCCCATTCTCTTTGAGTATGTTATTTTCTTGTTAGATTATACTCTTCCTATAATTATCTTAACAACTCATTCGATTAGCCATGTCTTCTTCTAATAATACTATCTGCAATTATCACGACTTTACTCATAATTATAACTAAATTTTCCTATCTACTAGTGAAGCACTTAATCATGTTTTGTTATCAAAAAAATGTGGAATCTAACCCTAACTTGTTCAATTATCATTAAGGCACAAGAAATATTGATCTTAATGAAATATAAACCTTTCTTCTTTTTTTTTTGAGAATTCGTTTTTTTGTTTCCATAAGCAAAGTGCTTAACAATGAAATCAATGATGATGATGTCTTAGTTAACACCAAACCTATAAATACATCAATTTATTTTTTATTTGAAAATAAATTTAAATCATTATATTATTAATTATGTTATTATGTAAATGGTCGTAGGATTATAATCTAAAATAATAAAATTTGAAATTAATGAAGGAATTTTTTGTCACAAATCCATCATAAAATATTTTGTGATGGAAATTAGTGATATAATTTTTTCATCGTTAAATTCTGTCACTAATTTCTATCACAAAATAGTTTACTATGGAAATAGGGATGAAATTTAGTGATGGAAAAGTGGAAAAATTCCGTCACTAATTCCGTCACAATTGTTTTGGCAAAAATTAGTGACAGATTAGGGATAAAAATTAGTGACGGAATTTTTCTATCACTAACTTTCATCACTAATTTTTTGTGATGGAATTAGTGATAGAATGAAATTCTTTATAAATTTCATAGCTAATTTTAGTGACAGAAATTTTGATTTAGTGATAGAATGAAATTATGTCACTAATTCCGTCACTAACTCCCTATTTTTTTTTTAGTGTTATATATATTATTTTATAAAATACTCCCTCAGTTCCTCTTAATAAGATACCAATAACTGAATTACATAGATAAAAAAATTAGTTAAAATTAGTTTAAAATAATAAATATATAAAAAATGCTACTCATTTTTCCAAAACATCCTTAATTATTTATAAAGAATGTTGGTGACAGAGAAAATGGATAGAAAAAGTGATGAGAGAGAATGAATGAGAAAAAGTAGGGTCCGCATGCCCTACTCATTGAATCTATGTGCAAGCCATTTGGGGTACAATCCCCATTCTCCTTTTTTTTTAACTATTTTTGTTAATTTTATTTGGGTTAAACTGTATCCAGGACCTAAAGTATTTTTTAGCATCACTCAATATCATAAATTGATTAATTTTTAGTTCATTCAGTGTATTGTATTATTTTTTCAATGGTACCCAGTATCCTAAAATTTTTAAATTTTAACACAATCAACGACCTAAACTATTTTTTTAGTAACACATATTATCCCAAAATTATTAATTTTTAGTACAATCAATACCCTAAAGTATTTTTTAGTAGCACCCAATATCCAAAATTAAACAACTTTTAGTGCATCCAACATCCTCAAATATTATTTTAGTAGCCCCCAATATTCTAAACTAATAAAATTTTAGTGGATCCAACACCTAAAAATATTTTTTCAGTGACCCTTATTAACTATAAAAATATTTTATGGTGCTGGATGTACTAAAAATTAATTAAGATACTTGGTGCTATTGCAAAAAAATACTTCAAGATGTTAGATACAACTTAAAACAAATAAAAAAATAAAAATTAATAAAAAAATTTTAAAAAGTAAATGGGCATCTCATCCCCAATACGGCATTAATAAATTTCTTTTAAAAAAAAATGCAACTCATCCCCCAAATCCTTGCTATCTATTCGATGAGTAGGAAATGTGGTTTCAAAAAAGTGAGGAGAAAGACATATAATTAATTGAGGTAAAATGAAAAAAAAAAGTATTAAATGTTTAGACATATCTCCACTTGGTATCTTATAAAAAGAAACAGAGGGAGGGAGTGTGTATAAAATATGTTTAGAAAAAAGATACTTAAATACCACTTGAACTTCAAAATCTCAAATTAGCTTTGTTGACAAAAAGAGTAATGTGATTGTTAAAAAGAGTATAGCAATTAACAATTCAAATTTTTTGAAAATCATTGATTTAGGATTTTGAAGTTTAAGTAGTATTTAAGTGTCTTTTTCCCAATATGTTTTGATATTCTTAATTATAAAACCATGAACCACGCCCAGCATACTGATGGAGGAGGTTGTAGCTGAGAAACTTGCATGGTGATCAGTAAACACGCGAGAGGCTAAATTAGATAAAAGCGTGTACATGTATTTATCGTACCCTTCAACACCATCCCAAGTATTAAAATAATAATCAATTTATAGTTCGCCAGGTGATACATCTATAAATCTAGGCTGTGGGCCAATACATTCATATAGCCGGGACATTAGAAAATTAATTTTTCATCGATAACATGCTTAATATATTGAAAGGAACCCGCCAACTAGAATATTCGAAACGAGAAAAAAATGTCTAGTTAACAATCAAATTGCTAAAGAGAATGAAATGTACTACTTCCACGTTGTTTCTTCTAAATAGATCCAAAGGTAGTATTTATTAAAATTTTAGAAAAAAAACAGCACAAATGGCAAACCTGAAGCAGTAACAAACAAATGCGCTATTTGATTCTGTTTTTTTTTTTTCTTAAAATAGCTTTACGAAATTGTTTTCTAGAACAGGTCTTGGAAATAAAAAATAAAAAAATCTGTTTGGTATAATAATACATATATAAATATGTTTTTAAATACTTATACTTGATTTTCTTATTTGAAGTAAATATTAATTTATTTATTTTTATTGGACTAAGGCTTTCCCCACAAGTGTGCTTCTCAGAATTTGAATATGTGTTCTCCTCTTTATGAGGGTAAGACCACTTACCATCTCAACCAACAACCTGTTAGTGTAAATATTATTTATTATTAATATCCCTTACACTAATGAAATATTTGGCATAATAATATTTATATTATAATTTTTATTTTTTATTGTATTTGTAATATTTGTATTTTTTTTATTTAATATAATAAAAATTAATTTTTGTCGTGCAATATCCTTTGACAGTCTTAGTTTGAAGAGGTTGAATCACTACTATAAAAATTACAATACATGACAGTTATTATTTGCCATAAATCACGGTTTTAAACCGTCATATATGTAGGTGTTATATATGCTCCACACAGATAAATTACAGTTCCAAACTATTATTTATTCTGGATATATTATAACGGTTCTAATGTAACACCCATTATGGATTGAGTCTTGGTGATGCCATGATATGTGCATTGTGGTTATAATAATTAATGGGCACACGTGAACAGCTATCATAATATATGGTAATGCTTATATGATATATAATAATCTCTTATTGACAACAATTATTTATTCAATAACATATATAATAGTTCTTATGTAAGAACCGTTACTTTTAATAAAAATAAATGACGATGTCATGAAGACAACCATTATGTATTTAGTACATAAATAACGATTCCTAAATAAGAACCGTGAACGTTTATAATACATGACGATTGTTACATAATAACCATGATGTATGGTTGTTAGACTTTTCAAGTGAGAGTTTCTAAGATAATTGAATTAAACTGTATATAATAGAATAGTACACACCAAGTGGTTATGCAATATGGGATAGATCAAGACATTCTAGGCTTTGTGGGGAGAATCAATAGCAAATGTTGTCCTATATAAATGATAATGTAAGTGTTAAGCTATAATTGTGTCTCTCCATAGGAAATTAACCTTGGAAAGTAATGGATGGGGAAAAAATGTACAAAAATCCATATTGGAAAGGCCACACGGGGTATGCAAACCCTTGAGCAAACTGCTCAATAAAAAGCCATATCATGGGGCTATCAAATAAAACTAAGCTAAATACACTATAGAGCAACTAACCTAGGTCGATCTCTACGTGGAGCCTATATTTAGTTCCTAAGTAATCTAGTATAAATAACAAATTAACCAAAGAGTATGGGATGTGAGTTTCATCTATCTAATTAAACCAAAGAACTACTTGTTTTTTATTTTTTTTAATGTATAAAATTAGTGTGTGGGTGTAAATGCAAAAGATGAATGTCCTAGGTGAATGAATCCACTAGTCATCCTTGTCCAATTATAATTCTAAGTTCCTCTCTTAACTAAGCACAAGGATTAGCAAGAACCCTTGCTAATCAATACTCCTAATTTCTCATTTATATCTAGACTTAGACTCAATTATCAATTAGGAGTATCTTAAGAACTTAGCTCATGCTAGATTCATAAGAGATCCTCTCTTCCATCAATTAATTCCTAGAAACCTAGCAAACAATTGATTTCAAGAGAATAGAGGAAAGCAATTGAATAACAAAAGAGTGCTATAGTCCAATTACAATCCATGAGTACAAATCTAGCACAAGTTTCATCATCCAGATTACATCAACCAATTAAATCCTCAGCAATATACACAAATCATAAACTCTAGCAACCTAGAATCATAATCTGCATATACTTAAGAGTGGAAGATGAAATTAAGATACAAAGAACTCCCCTAGTTGCTCAAGGACTCAGATTAGCTTCACCATCACCATCGGACGAAAGATTCTAGCTGCTCATGATTCGAAAATTAGCTCCTCAGCACCTCTGGACCGTCATGTTAGCTGCAGATACGAGAAAACAGAGAAGAGAGGGATTTTCTATGGAAGTGGAAGGAGGAGGAGAAGTGGTGGTCCGTGGGAACAGAGGAAAATCCAATGGAGAAAATGAATGTGAACTGTCGAAAAAACTCCTAGCATTCCCCCGAACAAGTGCTGAAGACGTGAACCTTCAATGCAGCACGTCTCCTCCTCCCCTTATGCGATCTGATTTTAGCAACTATAAGGGATAAGGCCATGTTTGGAGGAGAGCAAAAAAATGTGAAGGATTTTAAGGCAAAGAACTCAAGCCACCAAACAATGCCTAACTCTTTTCTCATGTCTATTAAAATTAGAAAATTAGGAAATAAAATCTGCACATGTGCTCTCCTCTAATTCAATCTTTGCCCTCCATTAAGCTCTAATGTACCATGTCATCACCTACAAGAATGAGATACAAAAAGGTAATATCATATGTTCACAACTAAGGAATAATGGGAATAACAAATATTACTTAAAATATGTTAATTTAGCCAATTTAATTCCCAAATTACCTTTGCACTCAAATCTCACATTAATACCTAATTATGCCCAAAATAATTAATCAAATCCCACAAAAGTCTAAGGTTAATTACCAAAAGATATACAAATATTTAGCTCTTATCACTCAACTGCTCAATTGCTCAAAGGGTTTACTTACCCCTTGTGGACTTTCCTATACATATATTCGTGTTTTTGTTTCACCTACCATTGCTTTCCTGGCTTAATTGCTAAAGAGATACAAGGTATAAGTGATGAACACTTACATTATGAGATATATAGGTTAGGAGTGCGATTAATTCAACCCACAAGGCCTAGAAAGTCTTGATCCGTCCCATGTTGCATGGCTACTCAATGTGGGAAGTACTGCTCTATTAGATAGAGTCGAGGCCAAGTAGCTCAGAAACTTTCATATTGAAGAGTCTATAACTGATCATAATGTTGAATTTCATAGCTTTTAACTTGATGCCACTTGCTTAATACAAAAATAGGAGAGGAACCTTCGATTAGAGCAATAAAGGGTTCCAAAAAAAACATAACTTCACAAAAGCAATTTAATCTGTCACCTTGAATGCTTTATCGCATCATAACTTCACAAATGTTATAGGTATTCACTTGTTCATGCATGACTCTCAGTAAAACTAAGCTAGTTTATTCATTACATCTCTATTGATCTTTTTGAAGTAACTTATGGAGATATATATAAAAGAAAAGGTATTTGCTTAAGGATCCATATCTCCCAAAATCACTTTGAAAAAGATCAATAGAGTAGGAACTGTGAATTAAAGCAATGAGTTGACAATTTCTTGTAACAAGAAAGGAACCTTTTATCATACCGGGATGCGGGCGGGCGGACGGGTTGCGGGTGCTTTGCTCAGCCCTACATGCATATATGGTGATAAGTAAACAAGAAAAAAAAACACACACACACACACCACACGCTAATTAAATAAAGGCGTGTGTGTATTTATCATACCCTTCAACATCATCGTAAGTATTAAAAAAAAAATCAATTTATAGTTCGCCTGGTGATACATCTAGAAATCTAAGCTGTAGGACCAATGAGGGTTGACACGTTGGCTTCTTAATATATTTTTAAATACTTCTATTTAATTTTCTTATTTTATGTAAATATTCATTCATAATTAATATCTCTTTCACTGATGAAATATTTGGTATAATAATATTGATAAATTATATCATGTATTTTATTTTTTATTGTATTTGTAATGTTTTCATATTTTATTTATATATAATAAATAAAAATAATTAAGCTCCTGCGGTGCAAATGAAGCATATACGTACGCAAAGAAAATAATAATCCAAAAGTACAGACTATAATTATTATCCAAACATGAATTTAGCTTCTGTCCTAACCTTATTATATTAAGGATTAAAATTTGGACCCCGCCTCTTCACTCTCAAGTTTTGACCTTGGATCACCCATAGACCATCAAATTGTAGTTTCACCACAGATTATTGGTTCTCTGACCAAAAACCATACTACCTCATGTTCTAAATTTAAAACATAGTTAATTTTTTTAGAGATATTAAGGAAGATAATTAAATTAATTTAAAGCATTTTTATTTTTAGTTCAAATTAATTTGTTTGACTTATAAATTGATAAATAATATAATGATACACAATATATGATATAATAAAATAACTTATTTAGCTTCTTTAATCTCTGCAAAAAAAATTAATTGAGTCTTATATTATATTGAGGAATGGAGGGTGGAATCATTATTTTGGAAAATTATTTTGAGTTTTGCTTCTACCTTTTAAGATAAAAATGATAAAAAAAAAACGGATACATATTTGTAAGAATTGAGCTAATGACTTCAAGTCAACTAGTTGATGTTAACAAATATATTAAAATTATTTCAAATAAGATTTGATTACTTTGATAAATGAATCTTGATTGAATGAGGTTATTATATTTATTTGAAATTAGGAATAAAAAAGATAATTCTCAATAATAATCAAAGAAAAAAATTAGTCGTTGGACCAAGAATGAAAAGAAGATTGAGCCTCATCAACATTCAAAAGCTTCAAGGATAAAGAAAAGATGACATATGAAGAATAAAGAACAAAACAAACTGCTATTCTTACAAGATTTATTTTTAAATAAGCACATGTATCCTTCTATGGGAGGCACTCTCCCAACGAGAATTCAAATTTTAGTTTGTTATGTTATGAGGAACTAGCCTCTTCTACTAGACCTAGTCTCTATTAGTGTTATCCTTGCTGGCTTAATCACATGCTTTTTGAAAAATCCTAATTTTGTAATATGAAAATTTGAGTGGTTAAATGTTTCGCTAACTATATACTACGTATATCTTATTGAGAGAATTTTTCTAGGAAATTACTTCTAGATGCGTTGTATTTATTTGGGGTGAGCTGTGTAAAACTCTTAAGAGCTGAAAGATCGAGTTCTCGGTGATCTGAAGCTGAGATTATATAGTGGAAAAACCTCTTGAATATTTTCTAGGGGACTTGAAAATTCTTGGAGATAATTCTTGTAGTGTTTGATAATTCTCTCTTCCCTTATCTCTTGTTTTCAGATAACTACTTTGCGCAACATGATGTAATTGAACAATACCAGAAAATAATTAACGAATAGAGATACAAATTTGTATTTCATATATATACATAAAGTAGAACAAATAATTGATTAACAAATATATGATTGAAATCCTGCTCTGCAAAAGAAACACATACATAAAAAAAAAAAAAAAATCCAAAAGTACAGACTACAATAATTATCCAAATTAGAAATCAGGTCCTCTCCTAATTTGTTCTGTCATGTCCTCCCCTGATACTGCAGGGTATTATGAATACTTTGTGCAGGAACACATAGTACTGTAATGCCTTGTGCACAGACAGAATAAATCAGCAAGAAGTTGAAATCAATGAAAGAAATGGTGGTGCTTCTTTCCATGAACCTCTTGATAATTCTTCTTGTCCTGTTTCTTCTGGTGATGTTCATGAAAAGCATATCCTCCAGCTCCAACTGCAATAGTTGCTGCTATCTCCTCTTTTATCTTGTGACTGTGTGCATGTTCTGGATCTTTCTTCGCCTTGTGCTTCTCATGCTGCAAAAAAAAAGTATTTCATTATATAGTTACTTCTTCATCAAATTAATCTTAATTATGAAAAACAACAAATGATTAGAAGTTGAATGATATTATATATATATATATATATATTATAATTACCAATGCGAAGGCGCCAGCAGCAACAGCTCCTAATTTTCCGAGATGTTCCTTATGCTTGTGGAGCTTCTCTTCCTTTTTGTAATCAATCTCTCCAGCTGGATTTTCTTTGTGGTGGTGGTGGTGGTCACGGTGGTGGTGGTGGTGGCCGCCTTCCGACATGGTGGCTTGTTAATATAGGATTACAGGCTGTATAAAGTAGGGAAGGTATTTCAAATGATGATGATGAATGTTTACTGTTTTGGGTGTTGAGGTTTTATGTGGGAAGTTAAGGCTATTTATAGTTCTATTTTTGTTCATAGTTTCTTATTGTTTAAGTCAACATTATTAATATTTGTTTGTAGGGCCATATGTGAAACATAAAATTGTCAATAAACATACGTGCGAAAGACTTCTTAAGAACTAAGAAACAAGACGCGTTTTAGCTAAACTAGATAAGCTTGCCGCGTGCTTCAAAGATCTTTTTATTTTTCGTCACCTTAAGGAAGTATAATGATCTCGATCACATCACTTTCTAATAAATCTTCAATATATATACACCTTCTATAGTAATAATAATACACCAACATAATATTATAAAATATAGTAGAAAATTAGACTAGATTATAGCCACTTTATAAGTTTACATCAAATCCGAGGCAATAATGAAGAATAGCGTGATTTTTTTGTTGGATTATATGTGTGTATGTGCATGTATTGATGAGATTACTTATATATAATTTTTAATCCTTAATATAATATTTAGTTGACTAATTTAAATAGATTAAGAAAATAAATTATATTAGTTATTTATAATAAATATATATATCATCTTTCATCATGAATCATGATTACCTTTAAATAAAAATTTTTTAATATATGTAGTCAATATAAATATTTTAAATATACATATATATATTTAGGAGGTAAAATAAATTTAATGACCAAATTCCATTTCTAACTTACTTATCAACAGGAGGTAGCGTAAAACCATGTACCATTTTGTAAACATTGAAAAAGTCAACCTGAGAGGACAGAGAGGGACGCGCGCAAAATAGGGATTGGAGGCTTGGAGCTAAAAAACATGTATATATGGTGATAAGTGAACAAGCAAACAAAAACACGCCACGCGCTAAATTAAATACAGGCGCGTACATGTATTTGTCATACCCTACAAATCATTGCAAGTATTAAAAAAATCAATTTATAGTTCGCCTAAGGATCCATCTAGAAATCTAGGCTGTGGGCCAACACGTTTAGAATATTGTAAATAGTGTATTGGGCCGAGAGTTGTTGAGATAAAAGGGCCCAAGTGTGTTTTGTGTTTTCAGGAATATATATTGGAGGCTTGGAGCTAAAAAAACATGCATATATGGTGATAAGTGAACAAGAAAACAAAAGGGAAAATTGTGAAAAAATCTTTAGTTGACAACTTATTTAATGAGGCATTCGCATACAGATTATCTTTTATGTATGTAGAATGTTTTTTCTGTGTGTAAAAATCTTCTCTACGTATGCAAAAATCTTCTCTATTTATACATAAATCTTCCCTCCATATGTAGATATCTTCTCAAGTCCCATTTAATAAATAAGTTACTAATAACATCTTTTTTAACAATTCTCTCAAAGAAAAACACGCCACGCGCTAAATTAAATAAAGGCGCGTTCATGTATTTGTCATACCCTACAAATCACTGCAAGTATTAAAAAAATCAATTTATAGGTCGCCTAGGGATCCATCAAGAAATCTTGGCTGTGGGGCAACACGTTTAGAATATTGTAGAAAATAGGGTTAAGTGTTGTATAGTTTATTGGGCCGAGAGTTGTTAAGATAAAAGGGCCCAAGTCTGTTTTCAGGTTTGTACGGTGGGTGATTCTTTGTTCAATATGTCATATAAATATGGAACATAGGCTACAGTCCATTTGGTTGGAAGAAATCCGAGGAGCTAAAGGAACTGAATTGATGGGGAGGGGAGGGGAGATTGTGAGGGTAGAGGGATGATTGGCTGTTTGGTTGGAAGAAAATTGAGAGGAGGCAAATGGGAAGTAAAAGTGAAATACCCAATTTGCCCTTAAAAATAATGAATGAAAACTTCAAACGAAAAATATGTTTTTTTTTAACAAATTGAAGATTTAGTAAATCAATTTACTTTGAATTTGTAAAACATAATTGCTCTTGGTTAGATTTAGTAAATCAATTTACAATATCTCATAAATCAATTAATTGATCGTGTGGGATGGACATGTTTGGATTTGCCATTGAGGAATGTATGCACGTGACACCGCCTATAGTGTTAAACGTGATTGATTGGTTGCAATAAAGCCAACAGTGGGTAAATCGATTTATGCCTTATTATGACAGCAAGATCTTCTATATTATGAGTCAAATCGATTTATAAGCCCTAATTTCTATCTTAAATCTATTTATGTAAGCCATAAATTAATTTACAAGCCTCCTTATCAATTAAGTTAAACTTATGTAAATCAATTTACTTCTTGTAACTCTCCAAATTTTATATTCACTAAATATATTGTAATTATTTAAAAAATTCAATAAAATGGTGAATATTCATGAATTTGGAATTTATGAATTTTATAAATGTTCATTTTCATGAGATTTTGGGAAAAATAATTATGGAATTAATTTTGGTAATTTAAAAAGACCAATATTAAGGTCCAAAAATGGAGAAAAATTAGAGAAAATATTTGGTCCAAAAATTGATGGAAATTGGCCAAATAAAAATAAGAAAAAAATTGGAATGAAAAGGTAATGGCAAAATCATAATTTTGCCAATTTATCACAAAATTAATTATTTTCTGATTAATTGAAGTCAATTTCAATTAATTAAGGAAAATAAAAAGAAAAAATGTATTTAGAATATTTGGGTCAATTTAATATGAATTTATGGAAAATTTGAATAAAAAGTGCAATTTTGACCAAAATTGAGACTTCACATGTATACGTAACTTGGACAAGTTGTGAAGCCAATTGAAACTATAGAGAGGAACCCCTAGGTTCCTCCTACATGTTGTAAGAGGAAGAAAATATTGGTTGGGCTTAATGAGCTTGGTTACATGTACATAGGGTTTATGTGCATAAAAATTGATTTTGGAATTTTTGGAAATTGGTTAAATAAATGAAATAATATAGGATATATTATAATATATCATTACCTCCTTCTTCCTTCAGCCCATTTCGTGCAAAAACAGATCTGAAATAAGAGAGAAATTTGAGAGGGTTTAGAGAGAGAAAGGGAAGAAATCTTGCAAAGTAAGCTGATTTCTCCGACGATTTAGCTCCTAACGCGTATAACTCCAACCCTAAGTTACACTTCTTTGTTCTTTAAGGTTTGGAGGCTCCAAAATATGTTGTTTAAAGGTTAGGGTTTCAACCATATTGGGGAAAAGCTAGTTGGAGCTTGAGGTAACTTCCAAACCTTCGTATATTAACTATTCTGGCTGCTGTAGGCAATTTAATCGGTGAAATTTCGCCGGATTGCCATTTGTTTTAAATTTGGAAATGTGTGTACCTAAGGGTTATGCTGCCCAATTTTAGTTCAAATGTTTGTTATAACTCAATTAGATGGTTAATAAAGTGGTTAGAAGTAGAAAGGAACGCGTTTATAAAGCCGAAATCATAAAACCCTGATTTTTCCCCGATGATCCCATAATTTTGGTCAGGGCTAGATCTAGGGGTAAGAGTTGGATTTTCAATGATTTGATGATTCTATTGGATTCAGGAGGGAAAATTAAGTGGGGTTACAATTTGACACTTTTTGGGAAAAGGCCAAAAAAGCATAATTAAGGAAACGCCCCTAAAACCCTAAAAGTAGGGCTGTCAATGTCAATTTCATGATTTGACATTGAATTTGATAATTTCAAGCCCAAAAATGGATTTCTTGGGTGAAAATATGTCGAGATAACCCATGTCAAAATTTCAGAAGAAAAGTACAGTCTGGCCGGGGCGGGGTCCTGAGGATATTTTGGTAAATTCTCACCATAGTCTAATATAACCACAAGAAACACTATGATAGTGCCTAAAATGATACATGGATAGGTTATAACATATTTCTTGTACATTTAATATTTTAGGACCGCGTCAGAAGCCGGAAGCGACACGTTTTACGAGGCACATAAAAAAGGTAGTCTTTGAGATAGTACTGCCCAACCCCTTAGGCATTTGTTTGGGCTTCTAGTAGCCACCTAAGGGACTTTAATGATAATCAAATCTAAGTATTTTGAAGTCATTTGAGTATTGGAATAAGTGTTAATGCGTCGTCCTTAATTATGACTATAGGATTTGATATTTGCCCAAAATGTAGAAGGCTTACGCCTGAACAAAAACGGAAAGAATAAGGTAGTGACACTTTATCCTATATCATGTTTAATGTATTGCTTGTTTGTATTTATCATTGAATGAGCGAGGGGACGTGGTGGTTAACCCGGCCTTGAATATTGTTATTGCTGCATTGTGATATATGCTTACTTGCTTTGTTTAATTATGCATCATATACGTAAACTGTTACTACTGGGATTCTTTTAAATCTCACTCTTTCCAAATAACAATTTTAGCCAAGGCAAGTGGATCTCAGGACAAGCAAGTGGGCAAGGACAACTAGGATTGCCGGTGGTAGTCTAGTTTCTTTTTGGTTTTTGCTTATCATTTGGACAATTGTATATATTTGATTGACTATAGATTTGTAGTTAGTGTAATCCTCAGTATGGGAAACTGAGAGGGGCAATGATGCCCTGTAAAACTCTTGGGTTAATGATATTATCTCGAGTGAATGTCGGGAATTTTGTTAGCACTCTGATATTGTATATGTGACAAACCGAATAGGCCAACTGTTTTTATTTCAAATGAATGGATATCGTATTATATAGGCTTTTGTAAAATGTTTTTAATTGCCCTTGATCTTCCATTCACTTATAAAATGAGTTTAAACACTAATTAAGGCCTAGATGATAGCGGGGGTTACACTTCTTCTTTTAGGAATTTTTATCAATTAAGTAAATCTGATTTATGTAAGCCATAAATTGATTTACAAGCCTCCATATCAATTAAGTTAAACTATTTTTAGGCAGTCTTCCCAAACATCAGTAGGTATTGGGACAATAGTGGGGGGAAATAACTGACAGCCCAACAATTTGTGTCACTAAATTTTTACATTTATATGAGGTCATTACATTGAATTACTTCAAAACATTACATGGTTGATCCTATGACCTGATTGCAATCCTAGTCCTATATAACACAAGTGATTGTCTATACTATAAATAAAAATATACATACATTACATGTCATCACTCCAAACTTTCTACCATGTCCAAATTGTCCTTCTTAATAAACATGGTTAGAAGTTTGAAGGCCATTTCTTTAGGCATATATAAACATAGTCATAAACAAAAGGTAGCCAAGATGTATCTATAACCACAAGCATAAACCAAAAAGATGTCAACATGTCTCCATCAACACAACATGGACCCAAAAACATGTACCCCTTGTTTGATGGTTGTAACACTCTAGTTTTGAAGAAGGCTCCTTATCCTAAAAGGTTTAAAAGGTGCATGAATCTTCTCAAAAGCATTCAATAGTGACTTAGAAGCTACAATTTTGATATGCGCAGCGTTTAACTCATCAATGGTGAGCCCAGCAATACACATAAGGTCAAATCCTTTAGCATTAAGTGCAGCCTGTTAGCCTTTCCTTGAAAAGTGATTGCTAAGATTTTTAAACACATTAACAGTAGTCTTGTCTAAAGAAGTGACTGTCTCACAGAAGACATCAATAAGCAATTCTGACTGGTTGGTTCGACGTCTCCTATTTAAAGAAGATGAGGCCTCATTAGTGCCATTTACATGACAAGCTTGGGACATCTCATTAGTGTCATTTACATGACAAGCTTAGGATATTTCCACTTCTTCAACATTGTTTAGTAAATTAGTAGTTTCATTATCTTCAAGATTTATTTCTTCCTCCATGACACCTGGGGCTTTGCCTTTGTCACCCACTACCCTATCCCTTGTCCACACATATGACAAATTGTCAAAATGAGGGAAGAACTTGGTCCTGAACTATCTAGCTTTGCTATGCACCTATTCATATCATGATTGGAAAAAAATAAAAATTAAATACAACCATAATCTCTCTATAACCTTGATAAAAGCACATATGACACAACTTAACATACTCATCTCAAACCTCTTTCTCTGCAGTGACAAATTTTGTATCATAGTCCCACCCAAAACCAAACGTATTAGTGCCATAAACCATGTCATACACAAGTTGCCACTGATGTTTTAGGGTATTGATATGGGACGTAATGTGTGGAACAACTTTTATCTCACATCCTGACAGTTTTGCTTCCATCATAATTTGTAGACCATTAGCATACTCGAGCTTTAACCCATTGTCTGCCATAAATTTTTGCTCTGTTTTCTATAACACCCCAAATTTTATTTTCACCGAATATATTGTAATTATTCAAAAAATTCAATAAAATGGTGAATATTCATGAAATTTGGATCTTATGAATTTTGAAATATTCATATTCAAGAGAAAATAGGCAAATTAATTTAAGGAAGAAATTAAATTATAAAGGTGATAGCAAAATCATAATTTTGCCAATTTAGCCCAATATTAATTATTTTTCAATTAATTGAAGTTAATTTCAATTAATCAAGAAAAATAAAGGAAAATGTATAAAATGAATATTCTTGGAGGAATAAATTAAGAATTGTGAAATTAGAAGGAATTATGCATAGCATGAGAAGTGTGGAGGGAAAAATTGATGAATGAAATTAATTTTCAAGACCACATGTCTAATTGCTACATGAACATAGTCATGATGATAATGCTACATGAACATGGTAATGATGACAATGTTGGAGTGAATTGTTGGATTAAATGATAAGCGCATGGTTGGGTTAGAGGTTGAGTGCATGATATTTCACTACTTGAATGCTTGGTGGAGTATGAAGTCAGTCTAGTTGGAGAAAAGAAAATGGCTTAGTTGAAGCAAGAGGGAGCACATTTTTTTGGCCAACCAAGAGAGAAGAGAAGTGGTTCAAATCTAAAAGGAAGCTAATGGAGTAAATGTGTCATAATATGAAGCAGGTATGGGTGGAAGCATGACTTGTGACAAGTGTCACCACAAGAATTGATCTTGGAAAATCATGGGCTAAGAGAAGAGATGAAGCATTTCATTAAAACACTTCCTCTTCCCTTCCCTTTGTGTATTCGGCCAAGCAAGAGAGAGATAACATAGAGAGAGAGTGAGCTTGGAAGTCTCGTGTGCTACGGAGAAGGAAGAAGGGAAATCCTAAGGTAAGAAGTTGATTTCTTAAGGTTTTCTTATGATCTTGTTAAGAAATCCTTTGATAAACCTTGTTGCTTCATGAAACCATGATTTTAAAGACACATTGTTAGCTCAAGGAGAAGAGAGAGAGGATGCATAGAGTGAGAGGAATTAAGAAGCTTAAGAGGTAACTACACCAAACTCAAATCTATACTTGTATGAAGCTGATATTGAAATTTGTTGTTGATTTGTTGATTGGAAAATAATTAATCTTGGGCTAAATTGGCAAAACCATGTCCAATACTAATCATTAGAGTCCTCTGAAATAGGCTCTACATTCTTTAAAAGCACTTATTGCAGTCTAATTATTGCATTCAAAACAACTTTAAAGTATTTGTTAATAGTTTCACCTGACCTCCTAAACTCAAATTGGATAACTCTATTCTTCACATGATGGCCCAATATGTGTAGAAACATTGCCACTTGCTCATCAACTAACATATGTGTTATTGATCTCAACCCACCAATTGTGTCTAACTTGTAACACAATTTATCAAATGTCGATCAATACATTCTAATTTGGTTGAAACAAATGTTATCACTACTATATATCATAGCAGTCAAGGTTGCTCTCTTAGCATGAAAATCTAATCTATATGACCTATCCGACATGTGCCTCGGTCTACTTGCTACCATAACAATTATAATGCTTCACAATTGACCTCCTTACTACCAAAAGCATAGCTAAGCACCCAGCCGATATTTCCAACAACATTTCCTCTGATTCCTCATCCATATCGACAAAAGTTTTTTCATACCCATGTCTATAACATTACAACCAACTAAATGTGCTCTAACAAAAGCACCAATGAATAGGTTTAAGCAATTGTCATATTTATAGTCTAAAGTTAGTTTATGGTAATCATTTTTTATGCTGGTAAAAAAATAAACTAATTTTCTAAGGATTCTGAAGTTGTTGCCATTGTCATTTATATTGGGGAATTGAGAATATAGAAGATCCAAAACCATGAACAAGTAATTTAGTTAGTTGTATCATTTTTTGTCCTATTTTTTTTAATGTGTGTGTCTCAATTTAGTGTCATTGATTTCTATTACTCAGATTTTTTGTTGACGTACACATTAAACATTTTGCACAACAATTATAACAAAATGTAGGACTCATCATTAAATCTGTTGGTCTACCCTACTTCTATCAGTCAACAGAAAGCAAAAATTATCAAACACAGTATACTTTCGCCTTCTCCATAATATTCAAACTGGTCATATCTTATTTCAGTGTGTGTGTGTGTGTGTGTGTCTCACTCTGTCTATCAACACAACTTGCAAGCACAAGAACAATACCACAAGCAAAACAAGGAAGCATACCAAAAGCAACTTCTGTGTGAGTTTGTATGTAGAAGGTTTGAAAAAAACAAAGCATAGCTGAACACATTTGTCACTACATATTTATCAAATAAATGGGCAATGAAATTTCATCAACATCCACCTCTAATTTTGGTCACTTACAACTTCAATGTCGACACTCAAGCTTCATCCCTCCTCCAACTTGCTTTTTTCACTGAATAAGACGCCTCCAACAATGACCAACTCAATCATTGCTTTTAACAAATTTTCAATGGGTGAATATGTCATTCAGTTTTACTATTCATGGAAGAAACTTGAGATGACACCATTTTTGATGGGAACCCTTCTTCCCATTTTGGTGATGGCAGGAATTTTGGTTCCTAGGAACTCTGCCCACCAAACACTTTTTTTGGCAGGGAACTTTGTTAAGTTCCCTCAACAAAACGGGCTTAATGTCCAGAGTAAGCTTGTATGCATATTCTCTATTATCAATAAAGTATACATTGTTTTCTTCTTCCTGGGTTAGACAACATGGCATCAAAAGCCCAAGTTGCAAATAAAGAATTCAATTGAAACTTGGTAGCCCAACATGAAGACACAGCCCATAGTAGAGTTAGAATTTCAAGAACCCGTCACATGAATCAGGTACACTAAGATTCAACACCCAAAGTATTCAGAGACCCGAAAGAGTTAACAATCCACCTCGCAAAAGAGAATCCTTGCGTTCTAGAAACCCTAGCAATTGATCTGTGGATGTTGCGAATTCCTTTTTTCTTGTGAGCATCAAAGAAATCCTAGGGTCACAAAGATATCATTGCAATTTCATCACAATACAAGCTTCGTAGTCGTGATTTTGTTCATCTGAGTCATCGTTCGCTATTTTTGGCTCATCGACCTTCTTTCGTTGTGTCGCGACTTTGATTCTTATTCGTGAAAGTTTTCTTTGTTTGAGCTTCACCCACAATTTGTGATTTGACCTTGTCTTGCATCTTGAATCATCGACCTCCATGATAGATAAGAGGACAGGAGATGACTCAAGACATGACTTGACCCTGTCTTGTTACCTTACTAGTTGTAAGGGGAGTGGTTCTTAAATACCCAAATCAAACTTGAGAGAGTTTTTAAAGGTTCTCAAGTACTTCACTAAACTTGAGGGATAAAAGTTGTTCTCAAATATTTGAATCAAACTTGAGGGATTGTACTAAGACATTAAGAGCCTGTGTTAAATCTTGGGGATACAGTAGAAATCTCAAAAGATTCTAGGGGACTAGACGTAGGTCAGGTAGTTGGACTGAACTATAGTACAAATTTTTGTTGTGTGCTTTGTCTTCTCTCTAGCTTGTACATTCTTTTGTACGGTCATATTTATAATCCTTTCTCCTTTACCATTCAAGAACTTGAATTTAGGTATACTTAATATTTGTGCATTTGATTTTAAGTTTCAAATTCTTTTAATAATCACCTAACTCCCCGCTCCTTTAGTGAAGTCCTGCACTAACACTCAAATTTAGTTAATTCAAAATGATGGTGAGTATGGTGAATTGATATGGAAAATTAACTTCAGAATAGGATCTAAGAACTCTAGTGTAATTATCTCATTTCACGAGACTTAAATATCAATATTCTATTTCAGTGGTCCTCATATCATGTGACATCCTCCGTTGTCTTAAATAGCTTAAACTGTAGGGACTAACTCCAAATTATGATGAAATATAGGTATTGAAATAAGTTTAGTTTTTCCTTGATTATAGGATTTAAATTGAATACACTGAACAAAAATTCACTTAAAATGTTGGATAAGATCAAAACAAATTAAATATAATGGCTTAATATTAATTATTTTATTTCATACTCTTTTTAAGATTAAAATATCAATATCTTGCATAAAGTTATACATAATTTTAGAACCGCGTACATCCTCTTACAATAAAGAAAGATTGTTTTCCAGAAAGCACAGGTTTGCATTTGATATAAAAGGAATACAAATAAATTACATCCACACATACATAATTAAAACCCAACAACGAAACATTCATTTAATAATTCAAAGTGATTCACAAACTAATAAACTTTAATTTTCAAATCCATAATAATTCTTCAGCGATTATTTATTAGTTTAAAATCAAGGAAATAAGTGGTGGTGCTTCTTTCCATGAGCCTCTTCATCTTCTTTTTTTGCTTCTTTCTTCTTGTGATGCTCATGAAAAGCATATCCACCAGCTCCAACAGCCACAGTTGCTGCAATTTCCTCCTCTATCTTGTGCCTATGTGCATTTTCTGGATCTTTCTTCGCCTTGTGTTTTTCATGCTGCATATACAAAAACACTTCAATATTGTCTCCACAACAATCATAATTATGAATATTATCTACTGAATATATATATATACTCCCTCTAGTCCTTAATATATGACATATTTGGATAATTAATTTTGGTCCTAAATATAAGATATATATTTTTTATAGTTGTCAATCTTTTCATAATTTAGCCTTATTGATACTCCCTCAATAGTAATCAGAGAAGAAAGGGAAGGAAGGAATTAAGAAAGATGATTATGATGTTTTAGAAAATATATGTCATATTAACTTATTTAACTAAATTTCTTAATCTAATCAAATTAAGTGAACATATCTTATATTAAGGATTGGATGGAGTATATATTTACCAATGCGAAGGCTCCAGCAGCAACAGCTCCTAGCTCTCCAAGCTGTTCCAGATGCTTGTGGTGCTTCTCTTCCTTTCTGTAATCAATCTCACCGGTTGGAGTTTCTTGGTTGTGGTGGTGGTGGTGGTGGTGATGGTGGCCGCCTTCACCTTCAGACATGGTGGTTTTGGGAATATGAATATTGGTGGGAGTTTCTTTAATGATTTGTGCTTTGTTGAGGGTTTGTGATATGGTAACTGGTCAGCTTCTAATTAAGCTATTTATAATTCCATTCTGGTTGATGGTTTCTTAGCGATTAAGGCCATGCGAAATATAAAATGGTCAAAATATTGAAATATACCACCCAAGAAGCTTCTTGATTTTTTATTTAAAAATACTAATAAGCCGCGTCTGCGTCGGTGATAAATTAATTCAGCAAGAAAACATAATAAGCTTCTTCATTAAAAATTGTGATTATTTATCAAATTTTGTCGATAATATAAACGATAACTAAAATAATCAAGATTACAGAATAATGACAAGAATAGAATAATAATTATAAAAATAAATAAAAATATTAAGATACAAAAATATTTCCCCAAATAAATTTAAATCATCTTGTGAAAACATTAATGGTAGGACCAAGTCAAATGGATTAATTGTAAGTTATGGTATATATTTGATAAGGATTAATTAATTAATTGAAACCAAGTCATATGGGACAGGTGAAAGCATGTAATGATTTTTCAACGGAAAAAAATAAAATTTTTATTTCTTAATCATATGACAATATACAAGTCAAATCAGCGTACAGAATAGAAAACTATATTTTATGAATGAAGTCTCCTTCGATGTTGAAATTAATTAATGGCCAAACTTAAGGTGTAGTTAGCCAATCATATGTTGCCACCTAGATTATTTGCACACATCATCACTTAACCCTGTTAGCCCACTGTTAGCCGAGTGAAATTTCTAGAAAAACATTAAAAAAAAAAAAAAGCAAAACAAAAGACCATTGGTGAAGAGGAAGGCGACCAAATATATATTACCAACGCTTGCATCCAAAACCCACTGTTAAAACCTGCATTATATCCATATAACATAAACAGGAAGCATTTCATTTATTATAGGCTTTACAAAAGAGCTAATAAAACCAAAGAATTTATATTGAAATGAGAGCAATATAGTACCCAACCATTCAATCATGAGAAACATTGAGAAAAAGAAATCCTAATGAATCATGAAAACTGTATCATGCTGTCTCTTTTGCCCAAAAAAAACTGTGTACAGAAAGAATATACCAAGGCCAGTAGTTTAATCGAGAAAACCCCCAGTTTCTGAAACAATCGACTTGGAGCATTCTCACACAAAACGCACATGTGGCAACATATGATTGGCTAACTAAACCCAATGGACATAAGGTTTGTCCAAAATGTACGAGTTCAGGGACTAAAGTCATTTTCTTAAGTCATAAAAGGCAGCTTAATATGAACATATTTCTCCTCTCTGTTTTTGTTTTTTTTTTTTGCCAGTAATTCCTCCTCTCTCTCTCTTTCTCTCTATATATATACATATATATACATACACACACATATAACGCATACGTGTCGACGTTTGAGATATAGAAGGAATGAATTAATTAATATAATCGAGATCCATTGACAAAATTGTCTCAGGCTAATTTATTTTTTTAACCATATATTGTTACCTTAATTAGTGGGTAAGTTTTCTAGCCTGTTTATTATTGGGGTAGGTATTTACTGGGGAAATGAATGGTGACAAAATAAGCTGGATTATTCTTAAAGGCTTCATTTGTAAATAATGTATGGGTGAGTGTGTGCCATAACTCCAAATAAATGACGAAATTTGTTACTTATATCAAGCTTTCTAGTCACACTTATCATTTTGTCATTATTAGTTGATAAAATGCATATGTATATTTATAAATTTACCTATGAACATTTATAAATTTTTATATAAGCTCCTATAATATAAATTATGAGTTATAAGTTTTCATATGAACACGTGTTATTTTGCTATTTTAAGTTCTTAAAATGAATATATGCATCTATACATTTACCTACGAACATGACCTATCAAAATACAAAAAAAAAAAAAATCTCATAATTTTTAATATATAAAATTATATTAATATATATTAAAATTATTATATTAATATTCGGTCAAAAAAAAATTATTATATTAATATATTAAAATTCATAATTTTTAAATATATTTCATGAAACATGTTTCTATTCTCTAGAGCATCTCCGTTCTATCTGGCACCTTTTTTCTTTGCCCTCCAAGCACCTGACTTCCGATGTCCCTTTTAGCACAGGTGCCTCCTATGGGAGGCGAACTCAAAATGTAAAAAAATTTAACGAGATCTTATACCGCTAAACTAATTTTCTTATTGGTAGATCATTGTCCCAGGTGTATTTGTATGTATTTTTTTGATGAATCTTGCTATAAAAAAGGTTTAGATTCCAGTCAACCAATCTGTTCATGCCTTTGTAAAACTAGAAATGTTTCGATTTCGATCAGTCTTGTTGAAAAAAATATCTGATAAAAGGAAGCACAGTTTAAACTTGTGTTTAAAATTTTTATTAAAAAACGTGTTTAAAAATTTAAAATTTGAAATCCTTTTTTTTTTTTGGCCTTCTTAAAATTTGAATTTATGCTAAAGCCTTAGGCCAAATTAAAATTTTGACTAACGGTAATCGGATCAATTGAAAACGATTTGATTTTTACAAAATAAACAAAACCAGAGAGTTTAAACTTAGTGGATTGTAAAAAAAGAGTTATGTAACACTCCAAATTTCATATTCACCAAATATATTATAATTATTTGAAACTCAATAAAATGGTGAATATTTATGAATTTGGAATTTGAGAATTTTATAAATATTCATATTCATGGGAAAATAGAAAAAAATAACTATGGGATTAATTTGGATAATTATTATTTCCCTTTTTTCTTCCTATTTTTGCCATTCATGAAAATAAAAAGGGAAACTAAGTGTTGGTTAACAAAATATGCCAAGTGTCTTTAATCCAAGCCAGGAGGAATAAACTATAATTGTTGAGTATGAGCACATGTACAATTAAGATTAAAATAATATTTCTTGTGCATGTAATTGGATGAATGGAATTAAAACCCAATTGTGTGCATGGAAGGGGCTCTTATGCGTTTTGGACTAACCAAATAGGGGAAGAGAATTGGTTCAAATCCAAGTGAACTTATGACATAAGTTTGGAGTAGATAGGTAAGTGCAAGTGTGATGTCATAAAATCATTTCCTACCATTTATTAAATAAGAGAAAAGGTGAAAGATTTTATGAAGCTATACTCCACCATTCCTCTTGTCATCTCACATCAAGTAAGAAGGGAAATTAGGTAGGATAATTTATGAAGTAAGGCTTCATCTTTCTCTTGCCTCCATTTCGTTCAAAGCCACAAGAAAGAAGAGGGAGGGAGAGCTTAAGAAAATCTCAAGCTTAGAGAGAAGGAGGAGCAAGGGAAGCAAAGATCTCAAGGTAAGACTTTTTGATTTGGTGTTTAAGCTTCCTTTTCTTGCTTAATAGTTTCTCTAATCTCCTCTTCTCCATAAAAATCATGTGTAGCAAGTAAATATTTAAGGTTGAAGAGAAAGTGAACAGTAACTTCTAGAGAGAGAAAGCAAGAGAAGCCAAAGGTAACCTCTAAAACTTGGATTCTCTTGAGTTGTATGGTGTTGTTGTGAATGTTGTTGTTGAGTTTGGTTTAATTGGGCATGTTTTGTGATTTTGATGATGAACCCTAGAAATGTGATGTTGCCAAAATCTTGCTCAAATCATGTTCATTTAGTGTTTAAATAGCTAATCATGTGAATAAAAGTGAAAGTGAAGTGATTAAACAAGAGAAATCAAGAAAACACTTCTTTCTCTTCCAAACCCTAAATTCGTCCAGCTACTGTTCACCCAAGATAAAGTTGGAATTTCAAAATTTTGATGGTTCCATTGGATTTAGAAGGCAAAATTGTGTGGGAATATATGTGTTCATAATTTTTGGAGATTTGTATACAAGTATGGAAATTTTTGAAATTGCAAATGCATGCTGTTTGGTTATTTCCTGAGAGGCAGAATCGCTTTACCATGCATTTCATTGACCAAATCAAATCAGAATAAAATGAAGCTTTCCAAAATTAAAGTAGACATCCAGTGCTTTAATTTGATAGGATATTATAAGCAATTTTGACTTATGGATTGAAAGTTATGAATTTTCAAAGTTTTGCCCTGTTTCTGGACTTAATTTTGAAGCAACATGGGTATGAGATTCTGGAATTTTGTGATTGTAGATGATGGTATTTTATATTTTTCCATGAAACTACACTTAAAGAGCTTTCCATAGAATTTTAGAACACTTCATTTCGATTTTTGTCGAATTAGTTTTGATTTTTGGAAGTTCAGTCAAGAAACAAGAAAGCTTCTTGGCCACAGCCTAAAACCTTCTGAGCTACTTTTGGATGCAGCCAAGGACTTTTGGCCGGAGCCAAAACCCTGTTTTAGCATTTTCACCCTTTTTGGTTGGTTTAACTTTTCCAATCCTATGGATACTTGTATGAAGCTCCAATAGTCATCTAAATAGCCCAAAATAGAGCAAATACCATGTGTATAAGGTAGTACATGAATGGGTATCAACCTAATTCTTGTATATTTAACATTTTAGGACCGAGTCGGCAGTTGGAAGGGACACATTTTATGAGGCACATTAAAAAGGGGTTGAACCAACTTCGAGGTAGGGACATTATTCTTTATATATCATACCATAGTTATATGATTGTGTGGATGCCATTATTTGTAAATATACTTTATTAATCAACATGTTTTACCTAGAGATGGGCGATTAGTGCCAGGGGCACTTACACTGAGAGTTGGTGAGAATCCTACCAGTGCAAATTAGTGGGTCTAGGCTCTACTCATGTATACATGCAGATTATGTGTTTATATTGTTCATTAATTGGTGCATACGTGACGCATATCATATTTACTTTTTGCATTTTCTATAAATGATAGCATATTTCTACTGGGATTACTTAGAATCTCACCCCTTTTTCTAAACAAAAATCTCAACGGGTGCCAGTGGATCAAAGGGCAAAGGCGTAGACGCCGGGAAGTGATTGACACATGTCTCGAGGCAAGGTTAAAGATGGTGGTTATAATTAGTTTATGCTTAAGATATTTTGGGGAATCCTGTATATATTGAAGTTTCCATTGTATTCTGTATTTCGTCTACGGACGACTTTAGGATTGTAAACGAATACTGTTATTAATATATATGTACTTTTCTGTATGCCCATGGAATTTCGTCTTTATTACTCTTCGATTATCGAAATGGAAACAGGTGTTGACAAATTACATTAGGGGAATTAGATTAGACCTGATCATACCCAAATCTACCTCGACAATATTAGATATTGGATAATGGTAATAAAAGAAATTTAAATTAGAAAAAAGACAAGTAAATATCATTTGAACTTTGAAATCTTAAATCAGTCTTGTTGCTTATAAGAGTATGGTATTAAATATAAGAATATAGCAATTAACTAGTCATTTTAATAGTAAATCACTTATTTTGGATTTTGAAGTTCAAGTGGTACTTTCTTATCTTTTTTCCTTTAAAATTTTGGTTGGCAAAAAAAAACTAAAAACTAAAAATTTCACTTGAACAAAATTAATATCAATTATAAAATTCTTATTTGGATTTGAATATAAAAGTCTATAGCCCCTAGCAAAAAGCCCCGTTGCTTTGGCCCAATTTACATTAATTCCTTTGGCCCAATTTACATTAATTTGACGTCTTTTATTCCCCTTCCCAACTGATGTGTAACATAACAAGTTACACATTTAAAACAAGGTTTACACCTTTGGAATAAGGTTGTCGTATATAATTATTACACATACTCTCTCAATTTCTTCACACATTCTTTCTCACAAACTCTCTCCATACATTTTGACCTTAGTGATTTGGCCAGTTGTGATTTATAATATAAGATCAGAGGGGGTGCAAGCTTCTTAAAATCGATTTTTTGCCCGTAGACCAACTCTTGGTTTTAATGGTTATGTTGAAGCAAAATAAGAGTCCTTTTAAAAGGACATAGATTTACTGGAATGGTGTATGCTTACTCGGTCTTAATGCTCTTGTGGTATTAATTTGGATGGACTTCTTTATGGGAAAACTGACCTTATCCCTATAATTTCATTTGATTTTGAATTAGGTCCTATAGTTTTTTTTAAATTGAATCCTTCAAGTTTTTTTTTTTTTTTTCAGTTTAATCATTAGTCCTTCTATCCATGAGACTCCAAGGGGCGTTAATTTATGTTGAGATGACTAATACCAAGCTTTCCAATGACATATTTGACGCTACGCAAGCTGGTTCTATCCACTCTTGACAAGTCTCACACAAGAAAAAAGCTAATATCAAAATTAATGAACAAATAAATAATTTAGGTCGTACCTGCAGCTTAGAATTAGAGCAGGGAAAACGGGCCGAGCCCGTCGGGCCGGCCCTTTTAGGCCCTGGCCCTTCAAGGGCCGGGCTTGTAAATTGGAGCCTCAAAAGGAAGTCGGGCCTAAAAGGGCCGGCCCTGTAGGGCCTCGGGCTTAAAAGGGCCGGCCCTGAAGGGCCTCGGGCCGGCCCTTTAGGCCCGTTTATTTTTTATTTTTTTTACTTGGAAAGGAACCATGTTACATTTTTGAATTACCTTATTGAATCTATATGTCATTCTATCCTTATATTGTATAGAGTATGATTTTTGAGTATATTGTTTTGTCTAATTGAATCATATTGTGATTTTTAAGTATGATTTTTGGGTATATTGTTCTACCTATTTAGACTAAAATCATATAATATACTATTCTGCCTGATAGAGTATGATTTTTGATTGAGGTTGTGATTCTTTGACTACTTGAACCTACTGTTCAAAGTGAAACACAATCAAATATCCTTGAAATTGATGATAGTGGCGAAGAAGGTGAAAATGATAGTCGTCATACTCATATTGTTTAAAGGTTAGAGTATTTAGCTTCTTGCCTTCTTATACTTTGGCCTTTGTGTGAGTTATTTATGAACATGATTTTACCTTTGATTATACATTAGTAACTGTGTTTGTTTTTTGCAAGAGACGTGTTATTTAAACCTTAATATTGACAACATTTATGTATTAAATTAGAACTTTAATCGTTGTTATTTACTAATTATATCTCTTTGGGGAAAATATGCAGAAAAAATAGTTAAATATTGTGAAAAGGATTTTCCAGCCCTGCGGGCCGGCCCTGGCCCTGATGCTCTCGGGCCGGGCCTTGAAAAACTGTAATTTTCCAGACCTCGAGCCCTTTAGGGCCGGCCCTGTTAGGCCCTGGCCCGTCAAGGGCCAGCCCTGTAGGGCCGGGCCGGCCCTGATTCCCAGCTCTACTTAGAATCCTGTCTTGGCGAGGAACTCAAGGGGGAAACCTACATCGACACCAAACAAAGGGTGACATAACACTCTCGGAAAACGAGTAGTCCGGCACCTCAGACAACTCCAGGGCCTCAACATCCTTGTCGCCGAGTAGTTGTGTTTATCATGCATGACAGAGTTCCTTTACGGATTGTTTGGTAGGGAAGGTAAAGTATACTAGGAAAAGCTTTTAATTAATTTTTCTTATTCTTTAATCATATATCTTCTTTTTATTAAAATTTTTTTTACCTCACTTCCTTAATTTTTTTTTTTAAATTTAACTCAAAAATTTTCCCTCCCTTCCCTCTCCTCTAAATCCCCCCTACCAAACAGACCCTTGGTGGCATCCCTTTGTTTCCCCTGAAGAGCCAGCATTCAGTTTTCATTAGAAACGAAAAAAACGGAAACAACTAATTGTATGCTTTTTTAACACCAAACCGAAACGAATGGGGAAATTTACCAAACAATTATTTTAATTCCGTTTTCAGTTTTTGATTTATTTTGGGCCTTTTTTTAGCATTTTTTGTTGCAGTTGAGGATAATGCCAACAAACAAGACCCTCTAAGCATATCCCAAAAGATGAACAGTTAATCATTTAACCAAAAACCTCATGCCACCAACAAAGCAATCGGAGAGGCAGGGGTCAATCAAAATATTAGTTAAAAATAAAATCAAAAATAAAAAAAAAAGAAGCAAGACGGATGATTATGAACACCTAAGAGCAAAGAGGCTGCACACACAGGAGAGGACGGAGTGAGAAGGGAGAGAGTAAGCGTAGATAGTGGGTTGTCCATTCACTGAGGGAGTAAGGAGGGGCAGTAGAGGTGATGTCAACGACGAGTTAAAGCCAATTTGATTTTTCGGTTAAAGCCAAAAACGCCGTATCCTAAAAAGTGGTCCTCCTTCTGAATCACTGTCACTATCTGAGGAAGATGTCAAGGACCAAGAATCATCCAGAAGATATCCACCAACCTGAGATGAGGAGGGTTTACACAAATGACTGTCAAAATGAATATTATATCGTAAAAGATGGAACAGCAAAAATGTTTGGAACAGATTTTTTTGCTGATAGTGCAGGGAATGACAATAACTAATATGTCTGAATAAATGGACTATAATGGCATCAGAATTTAAGGGCATTCTCAGAGCAGGTAGGCTTTATTCACCATTCTTTGCAAAGAGCTCCGAGCAACGAATTTACGTTTTAGACACAATTTCTTTCATTAGTTAGGCAACAAATGCACTATGTAAATTTACCATAAGGCTACGTTTGGATGGAGAGAAAAGTAAGAGAGAAGAGGGGGAGGAATACTTGGAAGAAAAACTTTAAAAAATTT
Organism: Inga oerstediana; assembly: GCA_963210345.1. NCBI lineage: Eukaryota > Viridiplantae > Streptophyta > Magnoliopsida > Fabales > Fabaceae > Inga > Inga oerstediana. Next base: position 59,113,498 of record OY723401.1, on the reverse strand, counting down.
ACTATTTTTTGGAGTTTCCCCCCTTAATATTCTTTCCCCCATAATTTTCTATCCATCCAAACATAGGGCAAAAGTTTTGTATATGATATGCAGCTCTCATTGTTTCAAATGATAGAAACATTCATTCTTCAACTCTTCCTAATTTGCTTAAAAATCATGCATGAAAAGAAACAAAGTTATCTTGTTCCATCAGCAAATAGAATACCTGGGATGCAGTTACAGGTGTGATATATTGATGGCTGGATATAATCCCAAAATGTCCATTGAGACATTTTGAGTAATTCAGCCAAACTATTGTTTCGCAGTGTGCACAGTATCCCCTATTCGATGTTAATAGCTCCTTTAAATCTCCTATATCAAAGTAGATTACAAGATTAGAAAATTATAAAACATTTTGAAAGCACTAAGAATGCTGAGAGAGGAAGCAAGTAAAGCGTTGCATTCTGCATATTATTGGATAAAAATTGAATAGCGGAAATAGCAAACCTAGTCATGACAAGAAAATCACTGCTCCTTAAATCCAATTCAACACTACTCAACAGGATATAGAAACTTTAAACTACTTCTGAACGTATGCTCACTATTTTCATAAAATCAAAATTTATGATCACGCTATTGTATCTTACACTACATCCCCAACTCATCACAGCAACATTAATGTAAAGACCAGCAAACGTCACTAAATTGGATAAACTGACAAGGAATGTGAATCAGAAATTCTAAGGTTGATAAAAGATTTTCTATTCAAATATGAAAAGCCATGTACAAAAGATTTTCTATTCTACCGATTTAGTTTTACAACATTTGTTGACTAAAAAGGTACAGGTGAAAACAAAGCCGGCCTTACAAGTAAAAATCCAAACTCTTACCGGTATATGATCTTTTAAATGCTTCTTTCCAGTCAACATTCAATCTAGCATCTATGGGATCCTGTGTGTGTGGATACTTTCTGTCTCCATCCAGTCTAATAGGCTGCTCTTGAACAGAACTACCATGGATCGCAACATAATGCAACTTCCACAGATGGTTCTCATTTGCAGCTAAGTTCCATGACCTTCAAATGCAGCATTGATGGGTCACTAACAATGATTTGATAAATGAAAAAGATTCACAAGTGTAATTCACTTGCCAAGGAAGCAAGATACATAAACCGCTGATAGGGTTACACATGCTCAAGATGTGAGCTAAAATAATAGGTTGATATTGCGTTTACAATGCCAAACAAGCCCCAATTACTAATTTATTTAATATTCTATGTTTATATTTCATTATTTTAAATAATGTTAGATATAATTGTCTTTTAGATTTTCTTGAGGATTCCTGCATTCCAGGAGTCTCTAAGCTTTCGACGCCATTTATCAAGTAAACCTAGTTTTTTTTGGTAAACAGCATGAACAAGAGAGAATTGTTGAATGTCTTTGGATTTTATACTCTAAAATTCTGCATGGTATCAGAGCTATACGAGTAGCAGTACGGAGATAGATAGGTTCGCAGAGCATCATATATCTCTCTGCCTTTTTCAGTGAAACTAAAATTGTGAATCCTCAGTCTTAGTCAGTTCCATTTGTGCAACAGTACTTGTAGCTGAAATCGTGCAGGGTATTTGCACTTCATCCTCCATCATCATGGTAAAGAGCTCCTGTTAATGTTTGCAGCCCTTTGTCCGTGTTGAAAATGAAGGATCACATTGAAGCACAAAGAAAAATATTAATATCATTGATCCTTAAATAAAAGAGAATACAAAAAGGCCTTTATATAGGTAACCTAATAGACTAACCCATAACCCAAGAAATTAATCTAATCAAATCATAATGTTTGCAGCCCTTTGTCCACTTCATGATACCGTTACAGATAGAGCCTCCCTTACATAGACAAGGGCGACAGCTAGTTTAGGGACTAATTACTTAAATCTTAACTAGCTAACCTAACTAACTCTTACTATTCTTTATATTTATTATTCTTTTATTTACAATTACATATCACATAGCCTGAGAGTTACGAGAGCTGGGTTGACTACCATTATGCACAACAGAGGGGTGCGCATACAATCTCACCAAAAGAGGATGTGCACATACCAACAGGCTTCTCACTTCTGCCTCCAACGAGTCATCTGATTCCTCATCGTTGTACTCCACCCATATCGAAACAAGTTAACTTTATGCCCTTGCATAACACCAACAAGCATTAATATTATAATTATAAATATAGAATGTGCTATAAGAGAAATAAAGGAAACAAACAAAATTGAAGAAGAAATTAAATTGGTACCACATGAAAGTCGACAATGGTTCCTAAGTAACCAACCCTAGTACATGTCTTATACACCGTTCGACCAATGAGTGAGAGCACGAGGAGGCATGTGCTGGGGTTGGTTACTTAGGAACCATTGTCAACTATGATGTTAACAGATGCTGGTTTAGGTACCAGTTTAATTTCTTCTTCTATCTCTTTTCTTCTCTTTATTTCTCTTATAGCACAATCTATATTTATAATTACAATATTAATGCTTGTTGGTGTTGTGCAAAGTCATAAAGTTAATTTGTTTTGATACAAGTGGAGTACGAGGATGAGGAATCAGAAGGCTTGTTGGAGCTAGAAGTGAGAAGCCTGTTGGTATGTGCAAATCCTCTTTTGAAGCCTGTTGCTACTTCACCCAACAGGGAAAACAAAGTACATATAGAGTAATAGAGAAAGAATGTGAGATCGCATACAAGCTCACCAAAAGAGAAAAATATAAAAAATAATTAATCCAAAAATCATACAGAAATGATCAGATCATATAAAAAAATAGAGGCAAATCTACTAAAGCAAGGAATCTAGGGTTATTTTTTATTGGGTCCAAGAGAGGAAGCCCACTCCAGCACTTTCAATCATTTCAAATTGTTTAGATATATTTGTTCCTTACTTTTCACTTTTTATTATTTGCTTGGATTAAACTTTATGCACCTTTCATTTTGTACCTAGTTTTCTTCGGTGAATAAATGACATGACCCAGAGAAGATAGGCAATATCTCTAGATTTTACACTCCAATTCTGCATCATGGTATATCATTAACATAAAGGAAGTGCTCTTACCGGCAAACTAGTCCCACATAGACTAAAGATTTGATATCTAAAAGGCTGAAGATGTGCATTAAAATATCAAGTGGCAGTTCGGTAGAACCTGACAAAAACTTATTTTAGATTTACATGCATTCGTGGTTAAACAATGCAATTATGTAGAATCAACCAAATATATCTTACCTTCTCCTTCTTGTTGAGCTTTACAACGTCTCTTATGAGCAACAATTGCTTGCTTATACTCTTTGACAGCCACATTCCTCTTTTGCTTTGGCAATGCAACTTCTACACTTTGTACAAGTAGATGGGCCGATGAAACAGCACACTGGGTCTGGATTCTACAATTAGACAGCATTTAAGAATAAATAAATCATAAGCCAAAGAGGCTCATTTGACAGATTCATTTGGATGATCAACTAGAAATCACATAGCAGATGACTGAAAGTAGCCTCAGGCTGCTAACCAACCATTCCTAAAGCTATGAATTATACTGGTTGGTTTTATCTCTCATATATTAATCGTTAATTAATATTCATAAATCACGAGAAAAAAGAGAGATTTGGGAAAAGTAATTAGGGTACACTGATCTGCTAGTCTGTCTTATCTATATTCACATGCACAAGCCAAGTAATTATTGACTAATAATGAATACAAATAAATACAAATCCTTATCTACCTACTCTGTCTAGTCATCCTAATCATATCATATACAAGACATAATACTCGTAAATCAGAACTTATTCTCGACACCTCCCCTCAAGCTGGCGCATATAGGATCATGCTTTCATGAAATTAAGTTGCCAACAATAAACACACATTATCCTGAAGTAGAACATCTAACAGTTGATTATGTTCACAGGTATCTGTAATTAAATTTTATTCATTAAATTATCGCCTCAAATCACATTGGAAAAAAGATAAAGGTTACAAACGAGAACCATGCTCACTCACCATCGAAACAAAATCTAAAGTGGTCTAATTTAAAGTGCAATGCAGCGTCTAATGAAAATCACTGACATTAGCCCTTCCATGCACATAATACCTTGATGACGACCAAACATATGATTTCAGATAAGCCAATTTTGAACTGTTTCATAAATAGATGGAAACTAAAAATTGGAACACGAACTTAAAGGTGCCCTCCCCTCTTTAGTTTTGGTTTCCACACAGGGCTAAGGCCTTCAATAAAATAGATATCGATATTGTTATGTTAAAACTGCGTTTATATATATATATATATATATCATTCAAATTCGTTCACTGTATTATTAACCCTGATAGCATTAGCAACTAGCAACAATAAATATGAGATCAGGGTTCCAAAGTAGACAAATCTCGAACCGGATAGAATTGAGACTTGATGGCTAGGATGTTTGGCACTAGACCATAACAACCCGAGTTCAAACCACCGCTTCGTTGAAACAGAGACAAAGCTCGAACAAAATAATCGGAAAAAGGTTGGCCCAAAAAGGGGGATCGGCGATGAAAGGCTTACTCTGGGAGAAGACGGAAGGCTGCAAGGATGTCTTGGAAGATGAGAGCCTGCAAAATTTTGGGTAGCTTATCGTAGGCGTCCCTGAGAATTGAGCTTAGCTCTTTGCAGGCACTTGGGTATCTGTCAATTTTGGGAAGAAACTCTTTCAGGCGTAGATTTTGGTATCTCTCTACGGGGTTCGACATATTCTGAATCTTTTGGAGGCTTGAGAGAAGCAAATCAAATACTAGTTGAAACCCATTTGAGGGTAGAGAGAGACAGGAGGATACTCTTAATTTGACAATGCCGGAACCGAATTGTTATGCCGTAAATCCGCAGCGTTGGGGAGGAGAGGGAGGTTTTTTTATTAAAAAAAAAAAAATTTCTTGCCTTCGAGGGAGGGTTGTATTCTGGGGGCTATGCGCATCAGTACATTACGATAATCCTGGCCCGCTAGCCGTACAGGAGACTAGAGGGTCTAATTTTTTTTTTTTTAAAAAACCTAAATTAGAGGGTCTAATCGAAATAGTGGAATGGCTTGATTTTTTATAACATTGTTATTTATATATCTATGATTCATCAATATTATTATAAATAATAGGGAAAAACAATAAGAGAAAGAAAAAATATGAGAACAAGAGAGAATAATTCTTGTGTCCTATTCAAGGTGTACCAAATACATGGTACGTGCACTATATTTATAAGCACTACTTTACAATCTCAATCAAATATATCAATATCTACGTATCTAATGATAACAGAGATAATGGGAGATTATTGATAATGGGAGATTATGTAAAATAATGGGGAAATATCGACATCCACATAAATATTATATTTATAACACACCTCCTTGGATTTTCATTATATATGAATGTGCCTCATTAAAAAACTTCAATTAGGAAAAAACTCAGTGAGATAAAAACCTAGCAGAAGAAAAATAGTACATCATTCGTTGATAGGCTATCCAGTGTTATCTAGTTAAAAACCTTCCTAGAAAAATCTAGTAGGATAAAACCATAGACAAAGCAAAAAGAGTACATAGCGTATTAGCTTCCCCTCTTGGCAACATGAGTTGATAACCTTTGAATATGGAAAGTCCAATATCATGAACAATCTTTTCCAAATATTGTCGCTGAAAGTAACTTGGTGAATAAATTTGCTAGATTTCATCAAAATGAATTTGTTGGATACTAATTTCACTCTCTTATGTTGTTGTGGTCCATTGCAATGTCTTCGTGTTGGTGAATAATTATATCCTACTAACGAGTAGATGATATATCAAGTCATATGTGACTTGTACACATTAGTGCTCTAATTACACTAAGATGTGGTACTTTTAGACAAAATATTTCTTCATCACCTTCTTGAGGTCTAAAGACATGGTACTTCTGGATCAAGCATTTATCCATATAAAAACACTTTATTCTTATCAAATCTTTTATTTCAAATGCTTTCTTTAAGTCATTCAGACCTTTTGCAAGCTCTTCAGTAGGTCAAGCAATTCACGGGTTTTACAAACTCTTCAAGAGTTCCAAAGATATTTAAAACATGCAATATAAACTTCAATTATAGTAAACTCACTTTTAGATCTTTCCGTAAAAGTATATGGGCATAATGGATATTTTATATCATTCTTTCAACAAATATTTACCGAGTCGGTAATACCACATATGCCCTAGTTGCTTCGAACCATATAAAGATCTTGATTAAATTATTTGCTTCCTGCAACTTGGATCCTTCAAAGGAGTTTCATATATTTTAACCATATGCTTCTTGCAACTTAAATCTTTCAGAACTTTCATAGGTTTAAACCTAAATTTATGCACGTATTTGATCCTTCGAGGATATTGTAAGTATAACAATTTTTCAGATATATAAACTACTAACATTTTAAATCCTTCTAGGATTAACATATAATTCACAATATAGTAAGTCATAGATTATCATCATATTCTCTATACGCGTATCAAAATTTCATATATTATCAAGCTTCCAAATTAGGAAGTGAAGAAAACTTAATCCACCAAAAGATAATGTCTATCAACATTGAAATTTTGTGAAAATACCCATTTATGTGATACTGACATTGCATTTTGGGTGCTTGGGCTACTCAAATTCATGTTATAATAGTGTATTTCGCACCTTTTCTTTTCTGTTAACCAATTATATTTATATTTATATCTCATGACATTCTTTTGTATACAAAGTCCTCATTTGATCATATGATATTACCATCAAAAGTGTTGCCGGCATTGGTGTGTTTGGGATGGCTTTTAGAGCCCCCAAAAGCACGGTTGAGGGGGCAAAATTTAGATTGAGTGCTTTAGCCTTTTTTTTTCAAATGTTTGATATAGCCTTTTTTTTTAAACTGCTCTTTTTTTTTTTTTCAATTGCCCAATTGAAAAAAAAAAAGGCTATCTCAAACATTTGAAAAAAAAAGGCTAAAGCCAAACTTTCTTGCTTTTGTCTTGTCTACCATGGAGAGAGAAAAGAAGCTCACAAAAGAAAGATGTTGAGTCCCACTTTTTTAAATTGAAATTTTATTCGGGTCCTTATTATAAATCCTTATAAATGAAATATTTTGTCCTAAATATAAATTCACTTAAAAGTTAATAATCATTGTTTTCCATTTTTACCCTTAATTTTCATTGGAAATAGAGAAAGATGTAAGAGAATTAGTTAAAATAAACGTATAATAAGGACCATAATGGTAATTTTTTTTATAGTACTTTAATTTAGGTCTATGAAAAATCTAATTGGTGAGAATTACTTGATAAATTTTCAAAATATGCTCTAGTGGTTGATTTGATTTCTGTTGGAGGTGGAAAGTTGTGTTTATTGCTCAATGGTCTCTATTCATGAATCTCTTTTTTAGTTCAAGGCCAATTAGTTATGTAACATTATTTAATAAAAATTTTATATTTGTATGATTTCTAATTTTCTTGCATTTTTATTTATTCGCTATATTGAAAAACTTCAACTAGGAAAAAACTCAGTGGGATAAAAACCTAGCGGAAGAAAAATAGTACATCATTATTTGATACACTATCCAGTATTGCCTCGTTAAAAACCTTGCTAGAAAAACCTAATGGGATAAAACCATATATAAGGGAAAAAGAGTACAGAGTGTATTAGCTTTCCCTCTTGCAACATGAGTTGATAACCTTTGAATATGCAAAGTCCAATATCATGAACAGTCTTTCCAAATATTGTCACTGGAAGTAACTTGGTGAACAGATATGCTACAATCAATCCAAACATAAATCACATTGCACAATCTGACTATTATCCAATCTTGCGTTTATAAAAGTTAGAATGCAAAAAAGTCACTTTTGCCACCATTATTCCAAACACATACTTTTTAATTTTTGGTTCCTTTTTCTTTTATGAAATAACTAATTGATATCTCTTTACTTCTTTTAGGTACCTCAACATCTTCTAGAGCCTACAAATAGTTATGTCTCAATTCTTGCATCCTTAATATGATCATCTTGATTATATGCTCCATTTTCTTTTCTTTTAGAATCGATCACTTTCTCATATTTTAGGCATATGACATTTTTCATTTATACTTATTGGAACATTTTTCAGCTAGAACATGAGATATAAGAATTCTCATTTAGGTTAGGGACTACATCTGGAAAATATTGTAATATATTAAGAATGCAATATTTGATGAACTTCTGGTTTATACTATTATATTTAAGGAACTACATTTTATGCATTCAATGCACTCTCTTTTCTAGCTACTCATTTCCTCCCTCATATTTGAGAAAACTTTTTCGAATGTCAATCAATTAATCATGTAGTATAAGTCTCCTAAATCCATTTGTTTCCTTTATAAATATCATTTTATTTTATTTAGAGACAAACAAGAGGAAGGGGGTTCTTACCCAACATTTATCCCAACTTTTTTAAATATCCATCTATGTGCAATACTATGGTGAAATAGTAAGAATAGATTTACATATTCAAAATTTTAAGATGGAAAATGGCTGGCTCCAAACCAAAAGCCAATTATGCGAGAATTATAATACTTTGTTGGCTTGATGCATTTAGGTACTGCAATATGTAAAATCAATAATCCCAACACTATATATGGAGGCTTTGATAAATAATTTTGCTAGATCATTTTAGTAAGCAAGCTTTCAAACTATTCTTCTAATAAATATATGATAATCACAGAAAGCCTAAGATATAAACGTACTAGCATTTTCAATGGGAATTTTTAGGACAATACAGTTTGGAAATTAAGATCAACATAATAATTTATTCCAATAACCGTGCAAACTTCTAGTTGCAAACTAATCACACATGTAACCATCTCATAAACACATCTATCAAATATGTTGAATACTTTGGATAGTTTACATGTTATTTGAATGAGGCCACATATATATGAGTTGGATATCTTTTCAGAAATTTAGAGATCCATCCCAAATCACAACTGGTGATATGCTCATGTCAATTTTCTTTAAGAACAAGCATCACATAATATTATGTTGGCTATAAAGAATATTCTGGTTCTTTAATGAATGTCAATACATAATATCTAAAAATTTCACTACTACAAATTCAAGCATATATAAAACTTAATATATAACGGTCATAGTGATTAAATGTCATATATGTTAAGACGGAGGTCGTGCAAAGATATATAATGTTTGAAAGTAACGGTTATTCATGCACACTGTCATGTTGTAGTTAATAACCATAATTTATGTAGTAACAAAAATGATGGTTTTTAATACACAACCATCATTTAACACTTACAAATGATTCATCTTCTAACCTTATATTAGTGAAAACACAAATATAACGATTATATTTATTTACGGTAAAGTATGAACGACAAAAACGGCATTTCATAATAAACAACTATCACGTAAAGAACAAATCTAAAAATCACCTTTTCAAAACCTCGTTCGATTCAATACCAAGTACTAGTTCTCATAAGTTAAATACTTTAGAGTAAAGTATTCAATTCTATTTATACTGACATATTTCTTTTGTTCTTAATACTTTTCTAAAAAACATATTTTCATAACCTCGTCCTTTTCTCCCTCATCAAGAACAAAAGCTAGAGAGCTCTTTCTATTCGCCCTCCTTCTCCTCCACAAGCTCACCCTCCTCCTCTCCTCCTCCTCATCATCATCCTTACCCTCCTCCTCCACCTATGAAATTCTTTCCTTAAAACTCAATTATCCAAACACTTAATCAAATCTTTGGATAATAAACAATACTATGGTGTGAGAGAGAAAACTTAAACCCGAAGGTTTCTCAACTTTCCAAACATCAAACACTGATAATAAAAGTTTCTTTTTCAAACTAAAATTAACCATGATTGAAAAGAATCAAGCTAACTCATTCAAAAATATCTATCATGGTTTGAAAGGATTAACATCACTGCAAAGATTTATCCATGATAGAAAAGAATAAACTAATCATTTGAAAAGTTATCATAGATAACAAAACCTTTCCAAGTGAATTACACACTAAAACCATTTCAAAATCAACACATTTATAAAGTCATTCCAAATAACATTTAGGCCTTGAGCATGTTGAAGCTCAGAATATAATATTCAACTATAAGTCAAAAGATAAACTAATTTTTTTGTAACAATATTCTTTCTCAAACATTTATAAAATGTCAAAAGTCAACTATCCATCAGTCGAACGTCAAACATCTCGCATGATGATAAAACTCTTTTCATCAATTCACAAACTAAACCATGATTAATCAATACACTTGGGTCTTGGAATTCTCAAAGTCCAGAATATAATCATTTGATTATGAGCCCAACATCAAACTCAATTATCAAAATACTTAAACAACAATTTTCTCAAATATCCACTTGAGTTACTTATCCATGATAGAAAACATTATAATTCAACACATAATATCACACCAAAGTATGCAACATAAAGCCCTACAGTGGCAATACATAACAATTCATCACTTAAATAAAAAGTGGGAGGCTTTACAAAGATTATCACATAAATCAAGCCTCTGGAGCCTTCCCCAACTAACCAATTAGTGTAACCCCCTTCCTTTAAACACGTAATTATAATTCAAAATTCGGAATTTTAAATGAAATAAAGACCAATAATCATCAAAAGTCATTTCCAATCCCTTCTTGCGGAAGGGTTTTTAACAAAACTTTCAAAATTCTTTCCCTATTCTGGTCTCAATTGTATGTATCGCATATAATTACCTATGCAGTTAAATCACATTTATACATATCAGAGTGTGAGACAAAAATCCTGGCAACCCCCGAGTCATGTATATACTAACTATCAAGTTTATAATTCCCAACTAGGGGATTACATACCATAATCAAAATATTATATACATCCCAAAAATAATTTACAGTAACCCCAAACCAAGATTGATAGCTAACTATCAAAACCAAAATATCCCTGAAGGCCCTAACCACTTCGGGTTGACCGTTTCTCCTTAGAGCCACTTGCCTTGACTGAAATGTTAGTCATAGGAAAGAATGAGATTCAAAAGAATCCAAATAGTAACAAATCACTCACACAGTGCATAAACACATAGCATATATGATCATGTTCAGCAGCATCACAATGTTTCATGGCTCACACCACATGCGACAACACTCATGGCTGTAACCACTATGCGTCAGCTTCCACTGCGATCTCTATGTATTCACAAAGTATCACTATACATCAGCTTTCACTGTGGTCTCAAAGCATCACAATGTATCACAAAGTATTCACAATGCATGACAAACATACATACAACACATTTACACAAGTATAAGAGAGGAGTCACTATCTTGTTCTTTCCTGACGTCCTTTGGCACCATTGGCTCACGAGGATAGCAAATGTCAAATCCTAAACACCAAAATCAAGTTGGCGGATTAATTTTCTACTCCCAATTCTCACTTTCAAATACTTAAAGTAGGTTATCACCTAAGTTCTTTAAGTGACTATAATAGGCTCAATAAAAACCTAGAGGAATTGGGAAGTACTAGGTTGGAAAACACTTTTCAAAATCTCAAAATGCTGAAAATGGTGGTTGGTTGCAGCCAAGAATCCTCTGCCTGCAGCCAAAACGCACAGAGAAGGTTTTTGGTTGTAGCCAAGAATTTCTGGCTACGGCCAAAACGCACACAAAAACTTTTGCACTGTAGCCAAGATTTTCTGTTGCAGTCAAGGCAACTTTGAAAAATCATAATTAATTCTAGAAAAATTAAAATGAGGTGATCCCAAAGCCAAATGAAATAATTTTAAGTCCTCTTCATAGGAAAAATATGGATTATTACCAAAAATCACCATACAAATCAAGATTTACACAAAATTCCAATCTGCTCCAGAATGGAGTCCAGTTTTGACATCAAACTTTAGGCAACCAGAACTCCCAACTCACAAAACGAAATGACACAAATTATATGTCCATTTTGAAGCTTGGAATGTGATCTTTAAGACTAGAAAGTTTCAGAATTTTCTGACATTATTAGGTCATTCAAAACGCCAATGCAAAAAGATTGCCCAGAATAGACTTTCAATGGACAACATTTTAGTTTTGCACCAATGCTTCCAATAGGTCCCAAATTCATATCAAATACCATTCCCACATAAATTTACACAAGGAATCCATTGAAATCATCAAAACAACCCAATTCAACCTTCGTTGATATGTTACACAATGACCACCACATGTCTTACCAAGAACTTAATCAAACCACCATATTGCAAACCAATCCAAACCAACATTCCAAATCAATTTCAAATGCTCAAAGACACACTATGACACCAATTTCACACTAAACACTAACCAATTCACACATTTCAAAATTAAGCCAAAATCATGGCAAAAATCCAAAATCCTCAAAGATAAACCAATAATCACAATAAATATGTCAAAAGGTTCCAAAGGCTTACCTTAACTTCTTTCCAAGACTAATTCTTGATTTCCACCACTTCCAAAATTTTCTCAAGCTTCCAATCACCACTAATCAAAAATCTGAAACCATAGGAATAATGCTCTCAACACCTAGAACAATGTTAATAAAGAGTATTAGAGAATTCATGGTCATTTGGAGCACTAACCTTAGGTTTTTCTCTTTCTCTTTCCTTCTCTAGCTGAACGAAAATGGAGGATAGGAGAGATGAGATGAGATAAAGATGATGATCTGAAATTTCTGCCCACTTTAGCTTGCCCAATGTCCTAAATGAGAGAGGGAAGATAAAAACATATTTTGACACTTTGACTTGATCCAACGGTCCCTCTAGTGCCAAGTGTCAAGATCTTGTTCTCTCATCCATAACCCCACATAACACATGCACACACACACCTCCTCTCATACTCATGAATCCTAACCATTGATTTCAAGTTACCTATGAGTTTCCTCTTCGGTAACTGACCAATCGGTCGGTAACTTTCCAATTTTACCCTTTTGCCCCTGATTATGACAATTCTTCTCAAATCGCTTCCAAACTAATTCATTTCATTCCATTAACATCACTATGCGCCATCCCTTATATTCCAACCCATTTAAACATTAATCCACACTTAAGTATAAGTATAGGGCTTAGGTAATGATTAAAACACATTTACATTGAATTCACATTAATTACATCACTTCTAGCACAATTAGCCCTTAATCCCTAAATTGGGTCATTACAGTTAGCACGAATAGAGTCGGGAAAACAGGTCGGCCCGATTAGGCCCTGCACGATAATTATTACCTAAAAAATATTAAATCAATGGGTGAGACAAAATTTTCAATAACTAGCTATCCAACTCATTACACATGCTAATATATGCTCGTGAGGTGCTAAGTAGGGGTGTGCAAACGGTTTTTCGGTTCGGTGTTCGGTTAAAACCGAAAATACATCACTTTTTACAACCGAACCGAAACCGAAATACCAAAAAACCCGAACACCGAAAAACCGACATATTTCGGTTCGGTGTGTCGGTTTTTTCGGTGTTTGGGCCATATTGATGGGCCTTTTTGGTTCACCTATGTCCACTGTGAAAAATCTAAAAAAAAAGCCTTTTGTTCAGGCCTGTCCACATTTTGGGCTTTTTTATCAATACAAAGCAGCTAGAGTTTAACATTGAAGAAACAAAGTAACAAATTGGGCTTTTTTGCCAACACAGCAGCTAGAGTTTAACATTGAAAAAACAAAGTAACAAATTGGGCTTTTTTGCCAACACAGTAGCTAGAGTTGAACATTGAAGAAACAAAGTAACAAACCATAAATCAAATATCTAAAAAGGAAAAGATATAATTACAATTCAATTCTCATTGTAAACTGTCATATAATGAGTTTGACAGCAATGTTGGCTAGCATTAGAAGTTGGCCAATAATCATCAAACATCAATCAAAAAGCCAAGTTTGACAACAATGTTGGCCAATAATCATCATACAAAAAATGGCAAATTTAACAGCAATGTTTCCAATTAAATTGGAGCATCAAATCAAATACAAAAGTTTGCTATGTGTAATCACAACACCAAAATGAACCGCAGCAACTCATCCATTGACCCTTTGTGTGCTGAAATATTTGAACAAAATATATAGCCATCATAAAATGATCCAAAACAGGAGCATAAATCAAATGAAAAGAAAAGAAATAAAATATTACAATAATACAAAGATATTGATAAATGACTTACAAACATATTAGCATTGCATCTCCTATATATCAACAGTTACCTCCAATGCAATCTTTTGAAAATCTAGCAATAAAAACACAAAATTAGACTTCCCATGAAATATATGACTTATTTTAAAATAAATATAAAGACAGAAAATAGATATAAAGACAGAAAATAGATGTAAAAGATATTACCAAGTTCTATTTGTTGAAAATCATCATCTCCTACTTCTTCAACATAGTTAAGTGAGTGCCTAAGCCAATCTTGAGCACAAATCAGGGATTGCACAGCTTTAGGAGTTAAAGAGCTCCTAAATGAATCTAGAACTCTTCCTCCTGTGCTGAAGGTAGACTCAGAAGCAACAGTAGAAATTGGGATAGCCAACATATCCCTTGCTATTTGAGAAAGAATAGGGAATCTAGGACTATTTACCTTCCACCAACTTAAAATGTCAAAATCATCTTTTCTAGGCTCAATTTCTTCATTTAAATATCTATCCACTTCTGTTCTACTAGTCCTTCCACCAAGATGTTCATCCATGAATAATTGCTCCTCAATATCAAGCAATTTCCTAACTTTTAGACTAGGGTCATCATCATCAAGAAAATCTTCTTGTGTGTCAACAGATGCTCCTCTTTCAAGCTATGCTAATGGAGACAGCACTTGTTTGTACTCATTATATAAAGAAATCAAGACATCTTAATGTTCACCAACAACACGTGTATACATTTTACATAGAGCAAATTGCACCCACTCTAGCTTATATCAGGGGTCAAGAATAGTGGCAATATAAAGAAGTTTATTGATCCTCATAGGATCTCCCCAATACTTGTCATATTTTTCCTTCATTCTACTTGCAACATTAGCTAACTAAATCATATCACTTTTAGACCACTCATCCAAGAAACGATAAACCTTGTAAATTTCACGAAAGAAATTATTGGATGTAACATATAAAGAACCAGAAATTCGCACTGTTAGATCATAAAAATAACTCAATACCATAGTCATCCTCCTAACATTCTTCCAATCTTCCTGTTCAGGCACCCCCTCTTCAAGATCAAATCTAAAATATGGATCTTTGTCCTCATACCTCTTAAAGGCTGCCTCAAACTTTTGAGCAGTCTCTAACATCAAATAGGTAGAATTCCACCTTGTAGGGACATCTAAGCATAACATTTGCTTGGTCTGAATTTTCTCATCAACACAACTCTCTTTAAACTTTCTCATTCTAAGTGGTGACTGTCTAATAAAACGAACAGCCTTTCTAACTTTCTTAACTGACTGACCTACCTCTTTCAGCCCTTCATTAACAATCAAATTAATTATATGTGCCACTCATCTCATATGTAAAAACTAACATTTCATAACTGACTGCCCCCACCTAACAATGTTTCCTACCAAATATTCAATTGAAACATCATTAGAGCTAGCATTGTCCACAGTGATTGTAAGTACCCTTTCAATACCCTACTCAAGCAAACACTTCTCCATTTCAATTCCAATGTCCCTCCCTTTATGACTAGCTATAGGAATGAAATTCAAAACTCTTTTTTTCATTGACCATGTGTCATCTATAAAGTGAGCAATAATACACATATAATTAATCCTTTGAATTGATGTCTAAGTGTCAGTAGTAAGACAAACCCTTTGCTTTTTATGGTGCAAATAATCTTTAAATCTCATTTTTTCATCAATATACATGCTGAAACAATCACGGCCTATTGTCCATCTTGATGGAATTTTAAATCTAGGCTGGGTAGACAACATGAAATTCCTAAACCCAACCCCCTCAACAAACTTAAAAGGCAATTCATCAATGATTAGCATAGAAGCCAAGCCTTTCCTAATACTATCTTGGTCAAATTTCCAATTCACAAGACCTAACTTATCATCTTCAGCATTAAAATTTAAATGAGTTTGTTTCAGTTCATCAGGAGGGGGCTTCTGCTTACAAACATTCATATAATGATTATTTAGTGCAGTAGTCCCATTAGATTTTGGATCACAAGCAAGATCCTTTCCACAGTAGTTGCACTTACCTCTTATCTCACCAGCATCATTCACAAATTTAGTGAAGTGGTCCTACACTTTTGATCTTTTCTTCATAGCTTTCCTTTTTCCAGTGATAACTGGTGAAGGCTCGGTGTTTTGATTTGCACCATGCCCACTAGTTGCTTGAGCAGCAGCTTGTTCAGCCATAATTTCACCTGCAAAAGACATCCCATTCAATTAGGAACAGAACAGATATGATTCATAAAACGCTTGGTAGATTGACAGAATCACAGAACCACAAAAGACATCCCATTCAATAAATAATTAATCAATTTGAACGAATAAATGTGGTTTGAAAGGTGATGATTCAAGCCATATGTTGCTCAGTCACAGATTCAAGTGTTTATTAAAGCACAGCATGTGGCTTGAATTATCACCTTCACTTCTCCATTGTAAACACACATCACTGAAGAACCATTGTGACATCAGAACCAGGGCAAACAGAACCATTGCAAACAAACTGTACAATAATAAATTAATAATGACCACACGTCCACACATCACAATTCCAAAAACACACATCAAAACCATTGCAATAAACACTACTTTATTCATTTGAAACTGACGCTACTTTCAACATTTGTAAACAGAACCATTTGAAACAGAACCATTTGAAACATTACTAATTATAATCATTTGAAACACACATCAAAACCATTGCAAACAGAACCATTACAATAATTATTCAAACATCATAACCATTGTAAACACACATCAGAACCATTGCATTGCCCTCTTGCATTCGTTTAAAAAAAATACAAAACCAGAAACACACATCAAAATTCCAAAAACACACATTAAAACCATTGCAATAAACACTACTTTATTCATTTGAAACTGAGGCTACTTTCAAAATTTGTAAAGAGATGCATTGGAAACAGAACCATTTGAAACATTACTAATTATAATCATTTGAAACACACATCAAAAGTTCAAAACCATTGCAAACAGAGCAAGCCACCGAAAGTAGTGTTTAAAAAAAAATAAAAAACCGGATGTTTTGCAAACAAATCAGAACCAGAAACACACATCAAAACTGAGCAAGTCAGCAAGCCACCGAATCCAGCAAACAAAATTTGGTATTCTCGAGAAAAAATATATTAGAACCAGAAACACACATAAATCAGATGTTTTGCAGAACCAGAAACACACATATCAGGACCAGAAACACACATAAACCAGAAACACACCAAAAACATATTCTCGACGTTTTGCAGATCGACGTTGTGAGGGTGTGAGATCGATGATTTTGTAGATCAAAAAACGGAACTGAAGCTAAAAACAAAAGAACCAATAAATCGAGCAAGTAACTCACCCAAGTGATAGCGGAGGCTTCGACGGCAGATCCACGTTTTGCTTCCGGCTGAGATGAGGCAGAGACGGCCAGATCGACATCGAAGTGAGAGAGAGAGAGAGAGAGCGAAGTGAGAGTGACGAGGAGACTAGGAGGCAGCGAAGTGGGATTGAGAGGGTGAAGTGGGATTGAGAGAGCGAAGCTGAAAGCAGAGAGCTGGAGAGTGCGAAGTGAGAGACGAGAGGGCAAGAGCCACGGCCAGATTTTTCAGATCTGAGAGGCTCAGGATCGCTAGGGTTTCTGAGCTCTTGAGTCTTAAGAGTTGAGAGACGAGAGTTTGAGTGAAGACTGAAGAGGAAGTGGTGGGTGAGGCCGTGACTTGTGACTTGGTAAGGGAATTGGGGGTTTTTTTTTGGCTCAAAGTTGGGTATTGGGTTGGCACTTGGGGGTTGGGATGTTGGGTTTGGGCTAGAGGCAGATATTGAAAGCTTAAAAAAACACACACACACACACACACACACACAAAACGACGTCGTTTAGTATAACTTCGGTTATTCGGTTAAAACCGAAATAATTTTATAAAAACCGCACCGAAAACCGAAATATGTATATTTCATAAACCGATCAAAAACCGAAAAACCGAAACCGAAATCTATTCGGTTCGGTTCGATCTTCGGTTTCGGTTAAGATTTGCTCACCCCTAGTGCTAAGTGGAACAATTTATATCACAAAGTATTAGGTATATATAATTTGCAAAATTCCATATCACATATTACATATCACAAATTTTATATCACAAATTGAATGTCATAAATTCCATATCACGATTTCTATATCACAAATTCCGTATCACCACATATCACAATTCTCAAGTTGCCTCCCATCAATCCAACAGAATTGCCTTATTTCCGCCTACTAGAACTATAAGTTAAGTTACTATCCATATTACTGACCACTCAAAATCTCATTAGTCATGTGATGAGGACCAGTCAAAATCCTATTCTTTGAGCTCCGCTCTCAGCTCAACAATCATATCTCTTTGTTCCCTTATGAGATCCATCATCTCCCGCATTGGGTCGGAGGGTTGTCATTCAATTCCTCCACCTCTGGATCCAGTTGCCTGACTCTAGGGCGAACCATGTTGTCCTTTAACTCTCTACAAATGATTCACCACATCAATTTCATAGCAAATGCATGCACATAGTCCTTAAAGTTATGCATCAACAAGCAACCATAATACTTATGTGCATACATAACAAACACTTATAGATCAATAGCTATCTCTTAGACCATCAACTATGGTTTCTATCCTAGCAAATTGTTACCTTGCCAGGAACTATAGCTCTGATACCACAAATGTAACCCCCTTCCAACCATAGGCCGAGATTAAGTTTATAATCAAGTAATTAAGTGAGATTAGAGACCTTAGATGATTTGGGAGACTTAAACAAAATTGAACTTCCCAAAATCAGAGTTTATAAAACTTTTCTAAAACATGTTCACATAGGTCTCATATTCACATTACAAATACACAATTGGCCAGTACAGGTTGATTCCATTTATACATATCAGAGTACAGCATAAGCTCCCGACACACTTGGGTTCCATTAATTGATAAAAGGGTTTATACAAGGCATAAATGCCATAATCTCTTTCCCTTTTTCTTGGGGATTACAACAACTATACCACAACTACATATACATTCATATACCAAGAATATATTCAAAAATTACAACTATGATAACCAAATATCCCAAAATGAAACTCCTATCCGAAACTCTACCGCTCTTCGTCACCCTCTTTCCTTTTGATCCTTCAGCCCTGTCTAAAAGTTGTTTTGGGAGAGTGAGATTCTAAAGAATCCCCGTAGTAACAAATCACTCATAATATGTATAATAATAAGGCATGAAAGCAATCATCACCCATACATAGCAACTACAACGGCAGTTATAGCGACAAAGGTAGGTATAACTCGTGTCACCCTTATGTTTGCTCACACTGTATTGCACCACAACATAATTCACAACAATATATTTAACCACAACTGGGATTCATATAAAGTATTTTACAATACACAGCCACACTGGCCGGATTCATAACGCAATTTCTCAAAGATCCATGTTTATTACAATGGCAGTTTAATGACTGGGGTAAGTGTGATAAGCATTAACCCCTACGACGGCTCCCACTGAGGTGCTCGTGCTGTAATGGACTATGGCACATTTTCATTCACATTTCACAAACACAATGATCAATCATGCATGTTAGAGCAAACGTTTCACCCAAAAGGGGGGTGAATTGGGTGATACTAAAAATTTCGTTGCAAATACAAAATTTGACAGTGAAATTAAAACAGTAAGGAGTAAGGAGAAATATCACCAAAGTGTACATCGGGAGTTATACTGGTTCGGTCATAACCACTTTGACCTACGTCCAGTCTTCAGAGCATCTCTGAGAGTTTCACTATAACTTCCAAGATTCAGTAGGTTCTTGGCACCTCAGTACAAGCAAGTTCCTTCACCTGGACACTCGTTCCCCCTTACAAATTATAATTCAATCCGAACTCAAGGTTCCACAACCTTAAGTTATCTTAATAATAAATATTGAGTTTGAATGAAATATCTCTCTCAAGAGTGAATAAGAATCACTGAAGCATAGAAATACAATTACAATGTAAAACATAGTAATGAACTTGATGATACGTTCGTGTGTGTTCTTGTTGTTCTATTCTCTGTGTGGATGTTCCCATATATATAGATATGTTGGTGAAGACCGTTGGAACATTTTCCTTTCGTCCGTTGGAGAGTGCGCAGCCACTATTGAATTTTCCAGTTTTTGAAAAATATCCGTTGGCGGTAGGTGGCATTTGAACTTCTTATTTGACTTTCCTTACTTGATATGATTTCTTCATTTTTCATCTGTAAATAAGCTAAGAATACTAATACAATGAAAGATTAATCATATAGGAAGCAAAATAATGAACGTTGGAATGATTTTTGAATTTCTGGGTTTGCTTACTCGAGTAGCTACTCGAGTATCCCTTGAAGTTTACTCGAGTACTTACTCGAGTATCATCGGGAAAACTGTGATAAATTTCAAGTCAACACACAGGTACAAGATTACTCGGATAGTGCATGGAATAAACTAAATTTCAAACCTTTGGTAATAGTTGTTTACTCGGGTACCTACTCGAGTAATACATTGAAAACTTCATAGGTTACTCGGGTACCAACTCGAGTAAACTTTCAAATAAACTTTTGGTTACTCGATGCTTTACTCTAGTAATGTTGGCAGGATTTCAAGGCCGAGTGCACTTCAAGTTTGATTACCTTGTTACTCGAGTACATACTTGAGTAAACTTTCTTTTTGAGCATTACTTACTCGGGTAATGACTTGAGGTTTTCCTTCAAACATAATACTGCATACTCGAGTACATACTCGAGTAATCCACTTAGAATAAAATATTAATTACTTGCATACTAGAGTAATGACTCGAGGAAAATTAGATAAAATTAGATCAAGTTATTCGAGTACTACCTTCAGGTTTTTGCTTACCTCAGTGAGTTACTCGAGTAGCTACTCGATTAACATTGGGAGTGGTACAAAATGCCGAGAGCAACACATTTTCTGAAACAGAGTAACTCGAGTACAGACTCGAGTATCATTGGTAGGCCGAGAGCAACTTGAAAACTTTTACATGGTTACTCGAGTACCTACTCGAGTAACGTTGCCAGGCCGTGAGCAACTCCAAGTATTTACCTGGTTACTTGAGTGGCTACTCGAGTAACATTGGCAGGCCGAGAGCAACTTGAAAACATTTACACTATTACTCGAGTACTTACTCGTGTAACATTGGCAGGTTACTGGAAGGTGCCTCTGGTTACTTCAAGTTTTGTCTCATTACTCGAGTACATACTCGAGTAATACCTTAGAAAAATTGCTTCTGATCAAGTTTTTCAGCTTTTTCTCTTGGCCTTTCTTCATTACTCCAATGCTTACTTCAAGTGATGCTCTTCCCTGTTTTTACTTTGTTCAACCTTATTTATTAATCAAATCTTTTTCATAATATCTTTTGTTATCATCAAAACATGAGATCTAACAATGCATACTAGACATCATACACAACATGAGGGAAAAGTCACTACCTGTTCTTTCCTTCCATGCACGCTCTGGCACTGGTCCTTCCCAAGTAGGGCAAATGTCGTATCCTATAATTTATAATGAGTGACGAAGTATTATTCTCTATCCAATACTCAATTACTTCTTAACACTTAATTTAGTTATCATTATTTCTCTTTTAAAGTCATTAAATACCCCTAATAAAACTCTTAAAGGGTTGGAAGAACTATCCTAAAAATCCCCTTTTGGAAGCACAAAAACTGATTTTTTACTACTGCACTCGAGTGATGGTAAGGTCTGCACTCAAGTGCTAGAAAGTGAGGACAGAAAGTGTTTGCCCGAGAGCACAATAAACTTGTAGAGAAAAGAAGCACTCAAGTGGAAACTCCAGTAATCGAGTGACAGCTTAACACTCGCAAGTGTTAAAGCGTACTCTTGAATCTTGGACGCGAGTGACAACCTGAGACGAGAGTTCATGGTGTCAAATACACCCGCACTCGAGTGAGAAGAGACTCACTTGAGTAACCCACAACACTTGCAAGTAAGGCAACACTCTTGCCTCTACACACCGAAGTACAACACAGAAACTAAAGCAGAAAAGGAAATTACACTATCGCACTCGAGTGAACTCATCCTCACTCGAGTGATGTTCAGCCCACACTCGAGTAAGCCCCATATCACTCGAGTGATACGCATCAAAAACCAAAAAACACAGAAAACTTGACAGTACTTTCCAAAAGCTTCCTAAAAGTTTCCAATAGACCCAAAACCGCAACCAAAGCTACTCCAACACAAAAACACCCAAGAAATTCAATGAAATCATCAGAATTACCAAAATCCTACTCCATTATCATGCTTTGGTTTTGGTCAACACAAACATCAAAATTTCAAAATCATCCAAACTTCACAATTTAACCACCAATCAATTCTATCTATCCAAAATACCTCTCAAGATACCAATTTCATGCTAAAAGCATACCAAATACCCAATGACACTCATTTTCAAATTCAAGGCCATAAATACCAAAAATTCCAAACTTCACCAAATGACATGAAATATAGATGGAAAGGCTTGTTTCACTCACCTCTTCAACTTTTCCAAAGACACTTCTTGATTCTCCAATTACCAGATTGTTGTGATTCCTCAAATCGCCACCAATGGAGAAACTACAACCATCAAATTGAAGCTCTCACTCCAAGGATCAATATTAATGAAGTGAGTTTGAGCAATAGAGGTCATTTACCTACCCAAATCACAAGCTTTTCTTCTTCCTTCTTTGGTCTCCAATGGCGTAAGAGAGAGAGAGAGAGAGAGAGAGAGAGAGAGAGAGAGAGAAAGAGAAGGAGAGATGGAAAAAAATGATGATGATACTACTCCCTCCATGTCCAGCGAAAATTAGGGAAGGGAGGAGAGAGAAATATTAAAAACTCCCCCCATTTGACTTTCTTATCTTTTCTCTCCTCACACACAATCTTGCCACATGTCACCATTTCATTGGTTCACCCAAAATAAGTCACCAATTAGCCATTCTAATCATTCATTTAGCCATTTAATCACACTTCTCATTTTTCTCTTAGTTAGTAATTAATTTCCCCATTAATTACCAACTTATGGTTAATAATTCCATTTCTCCAATTTTCCACCACATATGGCATATTAATTAAAAATTGCCACAAAACACTTAATAATTCCAATTTAAATTCACAATTTTCCATAATAATTGTCATTAGCCCTTAATCAAAATTTGGGGCATTATAGTGGCCAAATAAACATGAGGAGAAAAGTCAAAAGTTAGACATGTGATTAATAGCAATTAAAATATTAATGTTGTAAGGAGGTGGAATTGGGATATTTTAAGAGATCAGTATCCCTTTCAAGAGGCCTCATTTTTGTCTAACATTACAAAGTAAGAGAGAGAAAGAGTGTCTTGGAAAATATAGAGAACAAGAGGGAAGGAGCAAGTGCGAGGTAGGTCTCCAAGCAATTTCACTTGTTTATGTCCTTTAAATTCTTGGAAACTACTTTTAATCCTTATGCCTTCTTGGACACACATGTAGCAAGCACAAAATAAAGAGAAAGAAGGAAGGAAGGGGAAGGTTTTGAAGTCTTAGAGAGAGAAACAAGAGGTAAAGCCATAAACCTTGATTTTCTTATTGGATTCAAGGTGATTATTGTTGTTGTGGATGATTTGTGGCTTTGTATTGGTTTGATTTTGTGATTTGGGGTGACTAGCCTTAAAGGGGGGTGCTTCACAATTTTTTATTAACTATGTCTAAGAGGTGTTTAAATGGTTAAACAAGTTATTAGAAATAAAAAGGTGTTTGGTGGAATGAATTCATGAAATCCCATTTTTTCCAATTTCATCAGGATTTTCAGCCAGCTGTGTCTGATATGGTTAGAGCTGGAATTTGGTTGATTTGATGATTCTATTATGTCTAGAATGGAAAATTGTGTAGGGAGCATGTAAAATATGAAGTGTAAAGGCTTTAGAGTGTGAAATGACAATTTTCCCCCTAAAACCCTAACATAGTGGCTACTAAGGGTAATTCTCTAATTTGAGCATAAATTTGACAAATCTAAGATCAAAAATAGATTCTACATGTGAAATTGTACAGGAATAGCATGGGTCATAATTTTTTATAAAGTACAATTGGACCATGTATAAAGAAAGAGGCTTAGACCGGGTCCCCAAGGGCATTTTGGTCAATATATGATTTTGAGTCAAAATGACCAACAATATGAGTTTAGAATGAGTAATAACTCATTTATTATAAATTTGGAATTTTAGGATATATCAGTAGCCTGAGCCAAACAAACAATATTGGACAGACAAACAAGCAAGGAAAGGGCAGTTTCAGGTAGTAACTCTATCTCTTATAAATTATGTAATTGTTTGCATGTTATATGTATGCCAAATCTAAGGTCATATGATGAGAAATTCTTTTTCTTTCTTAAGCTTGACTGAACGGGGAAAGTATTTCTCGTTAAATTTCTTTTGGAATAATTCCCACGTAACTGGAATATTCCTCTTCTAAAATCATCTCAGTGTTCTTCCACTATATGTCAGCATCACCCTCCAGCTTATAAATTATGAACTGGACCTTGATGTCATTAGGGCATGCCAAGATTTTGAAAATTTTCTCCAATCGAGAGAGCCAGTATTTGGCCTACTGAGGATCAAATTTCCCTTTAAATACAGGAGGTTGCTGTTTACTAAACCTTCCTACCAAAGTCTGCAGAATATCAGCCTCAGGATTAGGCATAAGTGAAAGCTCTAGTTGAGATTCCTCCAGCGAATATGGCTCATCCTCTCCCCTCACCAGGTCTTCTAAACGGTCCTATCTTTGTTACACTTCTCGCAGCTTGTAACCCCCTGCCGTAATTAATATCCGAAATACGCAATTAAAGTGAAATAGAGACCAATAAGAAACAAAACTACATTTTACTAACCCATCACATGACGGGGTTTTCACAATTTCCTTTCGAAATCATTTATAAACTTGGTCTCATAATCACTTTTCGAATACAATTACTATGCGGAATATCACATTCATAACAAATCAGAGTACACAATGTAATCCCGGCAACTCCCGGGTTCCATTTATTAACTCAAAGCCTTACAGGGCCTATTCGCCCCTACAAGCCCTCATATGGGGATTACACAAAGTCTTTCTCATACATATACAAATATCCAATACTCATTTCAAATCCATAACCAAATATACTCATCCATATCTATATATATTCCCAACTATGATAACCAACTACCGAATCTTCAATCCCGAAGGAGTCTTCATCGCCCTTAGCTGCTCGCTATACCTTGATCTATTACCCTGTCTGAAAGGTTAGTAGGGGAGGGTGAGATTCTAGAGAATCTCAGTAGGATAACAATATCAATATGCACGTACGATACATGTTTAATGCATGACATGCTTGCATCACACAACTCATGATAACACAATGACAATTTGCAAGCTCAATGCTTCGAACAATATACCTATGGCCATAGCATAAATTGAAACATAGCTTCAAGTTACACATAATTATGTAAAGCTAAGACATGCACCAACACACTAACACATATATCCAATACAAGCAGAAGAGATATGTTCCCTACACTCTTTCCACGTAAGCTCCAGCACCGACTGCTCACGATCAAAACAAACATCGAACCACAACCAGGGCGAACATCAACCCTATAACCAAAGCAAGGACATAGGGTTATTCTCTATTCCAAACTCTTACTTTCATATCACTTAAAGTTGGTTACCATTCATGACCTTTAGGAGGCTAATTAAAACCCAAACATATGCCTAAAGGCTTGGGAAACACTTGACCAAAGATCACCTTTTAAAAATACAAAACACTGATTTTTGGGGGTGGGCCGCGGCCCAAAATCCATGGGCTGCGGCCCAGAATCCACGGGCCGCGGCCCAAGAAATCCAGTTTCTTGGCTGAACTTCCAAAAATCATAACTAATTCCACAAAAATCGAAATGAGGTGATCCCAAAGCCAAATTAAAGCTATTCAAGTCCTCTACACAGGAAAAATATTGTCCTATACTTGAAATCACCACAAAAGTCCAGATTTACCAAAAACCTAACATTGTACCAAAACAGGGTCCAGTTTCGTCCTCAAACTTTGGACAAACATAAATCCCAGTTCACAAAACGAAATGACATATATTATATGTCCATTTTGAAGCTTAAGATGTGAACTTCAAGACTGGAAAGTTTCATAATTTTCTGACTTCATATGCCCAATCAAAACGTCCACACAACAAGACGCCCAGACAGAACTTCCAATTGACAGTTTTTCAAGTTTTGCACAATTGGCTTCCAATGGTCCCATTTCTCATCAAACACTATTCCCATACAAATTTGCACAAGGAATCCATTGGAAACACCAAATCAACCAAATTCAAATCATATTGACATGTTACCACAACATGTCACACAAATCATAATTCAAACCACAACATAATCACACATTGTCATTCTTTTCATTCCAAATTCTCAAACCAATTCCAATGGCTCTATAACACATCAAGACACCAATTGCCACTCAAACACAAGGCAATTCATGCATTTCAAAAATCACACAAATTCAGGGCAAAATTCGAAATTTACAATACTCAACCATAAATCACAAAACTTAGATCAAAAGGCTTCAAATACTCACCTCTTCCTCTTTCCCAAACCACTTCTTTGATTCTTCATCTTTCCAAATTTCCTCAAGCCATCAAACACCTCCAATCAAGAATCTAAAACCATAGAGATGAAGCTCTCATCACTATGAACAACTTTATAGAAGGTGATTAGAGCATTAGAGGACAAGAAACAAGACAAATCTCACCTTCAATTTTCTTCTTTCCTCCCCTTAAGCATGCGCCATGGAGAAACAAGAGAGAGATGAGATGATGAATAAATGAAGATGATGAAGAAGAGAACAGATTTTTAGGGCCAAAAACCGTCCAAGTAAGGGAGAGAGAAGAGAGGAAAAACTTTGAATATTTGACCCAAATCCAAGGGTTCACAATTTGCCAAGTGTCACCATCTTGACACACATCCCATGAGCTCACATGCACACACATACACATGATTCAGCCCCTTGATCTAATACACAAATCAATCCTAACCATTGATCTTGAAGTTACCAATGAGTTTCCTCTTCGGTAACTGACCAATCGGTCGGTAACTTTACCGTTTTGCCCCTGATTACGGTAATTCTCATTGAATCACCACCAACACTTCACATCTTTTCATTTAGCCACAATATGCGCCTTCCCTCTATTTTAAGTCAATTTAGATGTTAATCCATAATTGAGCTTAAATACAGGGTTTCGGCGCTGCTCACAGCACATACGAATCACATCGAGTGCCAAATCACACCATAATCTCCAAAAGGGTTATTTATCACTAACCGCTTCCACTTTTGGAGTCATTATCCCTTAATCACAATTTAGGATCCTGCTAAACCAGGGCTTAGCAGTCCACTACTCTCAGGCTTATTCTCTAGCCTCAAGTCTCAGAATTCGGGGTATTACACAGCTCCTCCCCGATATTGTTCATTATGGCATGTTGCTGTGTTAACATGCTTAATATCTGTTCCATTGGGACAAGCCTAGGGTCCTGATTTGGGTTATTATGTTCCCCTTGTGGTCTACAGTGTGTTCATACCATCTTTGTACATCACTATATGAAAATAGAGAAGAAATAATTGTCATATGAACACAAGCGCATTTTTGTCATTTCTCAAAATGTTAGGTACACATGCATGTCATATATATCATACAATAGATATTTACAACAGTTAAGGAAAGCTTTAACACCATATAGATAATAAACTACTGTATAATATGACTTTGTCCTCTTTTACATACTATGTCATAACTATACATATGACTTCCATGGGGTCACCCATCCCGTGATTTCCTTGAGTTGAGGATGCTTAACTTTCTTATACCCCGTCCAAAATACAGATATAAGCTTTATTTGCTTCTGACTACCGGTACCCTGTGATTGCCCTGGTCTCAAAAAGTGTACTGGCTACCTACGGTAACTAAAACACTGAGTATAGATTCTCAATCAACTGGTGTACATGTACAATTGCACGTACACGTTCATGTGACCCATAAACTCCACAAAATGGTCTTTGGGACCCCTCTCAATAACATCATTCTTCTTTTGGGTCTAAAATGTTGTATCCAGAAAGAAGTACAATACTATATAGATCCATACGTGATTTGGAAAATCTAAGTGCTGCCTGACCTGATCCTAGTACAACGAATCTACCTCATCTAGATATTTTGCATACTAGTCTACAGGGGTGCTGTGCTTCTGAAAGACACACAAATATAAGTCTTTGACATACTCCCATAAGCCCTGATCTAGCCGCAGATCATATCTCACAAGTACTGGTTAGGCTTTAGAGAGAATAGCAATATAGAAATTAGACTCTAACCCATTGGAGAGTAGCTGCTCGGAATCTACCACCAATACTCTAGGTATTGGCTTGGGTCTCACCTGTGGCCCGTATACCGGTCTGACTCGAACTTGCTTCTTGGGTGTCCTCGTCTTTACAGAATGTGGCCCTTCGAGAATCCACTGACCCGGGGAAACCTAGTTCACTGACAATGGTGACCTATCTCGCTGTCGCCACCTTCCACACATTGTTCCTGTAATCCTATAAATAAGAATATATCATTATACTATTCTGATAATGCTAGAACCGCTTTTAGCTCTGATACCAAAAATGTCAAACCCCTTGACATTTCAATATTTTCCAGAGTGATAACGGCATAGCTCCATAGGCATATAATAATAGCACAAATATACTGATAAGAAATACTTGTTTATAATACAAGAAATCCCCATAGGGTTTGAAACATATATACAATCCTCCAAACTAACAAAATAAAACTAAGTATAAGCAATGGCTACGCTTTCGTGCTCTAGGATCCTTAAAAGCCGATATTTACCGTTTTGCCCTTCGAGCCGCTAGCTTTTGCTGGAATATTTTTAAATATTAGAAAGGGTGAGATTCGAATGAATCTTAATAGTAACATGCAATCAGTCATATAAAATGTGATAATTAAATATGCTAAGTGCCATATAATGCAACAGAATAAACACATTGTAAAACTCATAATCATCAGAATATGCACATGTATTCAGGGCCAACTACTGTTAGAACCCCTACTTGTCCATACCTTAGCTGGGCCCACGACCACAGACTAGGCAATATACCCTCTTGTGTTGTATCTCATAACTGGATCTCCTTTTGGGACTATTGAGGTACTTGTACTTTTCCCCCCAAAAGGTACTTGTGCTTTTCTCGCCCCAGTTAGAGAGTGCATTATACATATAATAGAAGATGACATACATAAAGCATATAAATAACCAAATTATTTGTGAAAAATAGAGTTACAACCTTAATCCCTTTTCCTAGCTCTAACCTTATCCTGGCACAGGTAAATTGTCCGGTCCTAAAATTCCAAATTTATAAAGAAATGAGTTATTACTCATTCATAGACTCTTCCAAACTTAATCTGTTGGTTATCTTAGCTTAAAACTGTAAAATGACCCAAATACCCTTAGGGACCCGGTCCAAGTCCCTTTGTATCCCGTCAAACTGTACTTTTCCAAAAATTTTGGCCTAGGCTGGCTAATCCTATAAAATTTCACACCTAGAATCCATTTTTGACCTCAGAAATACCAAATTCACTGTCAAAAGGCAATTTTATGTTTGGCAGCCCCTATTTAGGGTTTTAGGGTGACTTTTGTCATTTCACATTCTAAGGCTTTTCAAACTTCACATTTAACATGAACCCTACTCATTTTTCCCTTCTAAACACAATGTAACCATCAAATTGATGAAATTCCAGCTTCTTCCCCCTAAACTAGGTTTGGCCAAAACTTTACAAGAAAAAGGGAAAATTGGGTTTTCTTGATTTAACCCTTTAAATTCCTTCCTTTTTACTTCTAATCACATATTTAACTTCTAAAACACTTATTAAACATGATTTGTAGAAATTTGGGCAGCATAACCCCTTAGGATTTTATCATCCCAAATTTACAAAGTCAATCAAACCAACCACAAATCAAGCCAATAACAACAACAACCACCACAACATCATATTTACCAAGAGGATCAAAGTTCTTTCTCTCTCCTCTTGATTTCTCAACTTTCTCTCTCTAGCCATCCCTCTCTCCTCCTCTTTCTCTTGAATTTTTGCTTGTTGTACATGATATTCATGAAGATATAGAGGTTGGAAAAGGTCTTACATAAGCTAGAAGGCAAGAACACTTGAAATCAAGCCTACCTGCCTTGATCGCTGCTTCTTGAGCTCTCTTCCTCTTATTCTTTAAAGCTCTCCTTCACTCTCTATTTCCTTGTCTTGGCTGAAATTATGGCCTAATGAAAGAGATAAGAAGGCTTTAAAATATCTTCAATCCACCTCCTTAAGTTTAATATACTTTAATGAAATTTTACCATGTGATTTTGCTTTTTGGGCTTCATTTTTTTATTTGGCCTAAGATTATTCCACATGGCAACATCATCCACCAAGTATTTATTTTTCCCTCATATTTTCCCATTTGGATGGAAGTCACAAGAGGAAAAGGGAAATAATTAATGCTTTTATTATTTTCCATAATTCCCTTCTTCAAATAATTAATTACTCCATATTTACTTTTTAACTTTTCACACTTATTTTACTCACAAATGCTCCAAACTTGGATATTTATTTCCAAATATTTATTTTCCCTTTCATTCTCCTTATTTGGCCAAAATTCATCTCATGAAAATGGGAATTTATTAGTTTCTTGCTTTATTGGCAAATTAACATTTTGCCCTTATATTTTTGCATTTAATTATAGCTTCTTCCTTTTTCTTGCTTCTTGGCCAAAATTCACCCTTAATATTGGGCCAAGAATTGTGCTCTTTATCTCTCAAATTTGGGCTTTAATAATGGGCGTTTTGGAAAACCAAAATTGGCTTCATGTCTCGATTTAGCCTTATTTCCATGTAACCTTAACGAAAGGTACTCTTGTTATTTTAATTTCATCAAATTTCACCATTTTATTCCATTGAATGCCACAAATATTTACAAGGCATATTTGTGAATAAAAATGGGGTGTAAAAATTATAGTCAGCTGCAACCTCAAAGAAATAACAAGGATGAAAAGTATGAAAAGCTCCAAAAATAGTGCGATATAATGCAGAAACAAATACTGTTTCTCACACAAAAGTTGTTGAAAGAGCATTGTACCAAGCATTAAGGGGAAATTGGCAATCCAAGTACTAGAGGCAGCTGCATGTTTCCAAGCCTTGATCTTTCTAAGGGCTTGGC
Organism: Inga oerstediana; assembly: GCA_963210345.1. Classification (NCBI taxonomy): domain Eukaryota; kingdom Viridiplantae; phylum Streptophyta; class Magnoliopsida; order Fabales; family Fabaceae; genus Inga; species Inga oerstediana. Next base: position 59,082,006 of record OY723401.1, on the reverse strand, counting down.
GAATGTTGAGTTTCTTGCCGATAGCCTTGGACACCATATACTTGCAACGAGCCACATGCTCAACTGCCCGAAGGATAACATGCTTCATTGCAAGCCTATCCCTTCTAAGAATGTTAAAGTACAAATCAACACCAACATCGACCCCAGCTATCCACTCCCCTTGCCCTTGAAAGACGTAGATATAAAGGCAGGGGCTATGAGCGGCTTCATTGCATGGCCTCACCTTCTACTTAGGGTATTCAAGCTGACCAAGAAGTCTACTGCTCAAAAGAAGTTACCTTCTAAATCCAAGACCCCTACTTATTCTAAGCCCCCTTCTCAGTCCAAGCTGCCCACTTAGTCCAAGAAGAGGAAGCATCTTACCACCAATGATCAATTTAGGAAGAAGTCTTTCTCACATAATAAGCCTGTTGGCCAATCTACCTAGAAGTCCCTCTAGGAATTTGCTAACAAGGTCTTCGCTACAGGCTCATTTCCAATTATAAAATTTGAGACAGAGGTCTTAGACCTAGCATACCAAGGGGATGCTATAAGTGAAGAGCTTGTTTCTAAGGTGTTGAACAAGGAGATGGCAAGTTACAAGCTTTGTCAACTTTTTTATTAGGTAGTTCTTCAAATGTAATTAAATAGTTGGTTGCTTAGAACTTTAATTACATTTGGATTTGTTGGTTTCAACATTTTAGACACCTGTACCATACTTACATCCTCCCTCGTGGCCTCCATGACAAGATCAAGTTCATCCACCTTGACTATGTTAGGCACTAAGGTGATAGTATGAAGGAAGATGTCAAGCAAAATCACGCAAGGTTTTTAGGGGATGAATCCTTTAAGAGGGTGCCAAATAGAAGGGTCGCTTACTTCTTTATGTCTTATATTCAAGGGTGGAAACATTATTAACTTTTCTTAAATAAGTTGTTATTTGTTTTATAATTGTTCTGGTGATCTATTATTGTACTTAAGGAGCACTGGATGCTCATATTGTTAAATCCAATTCACAAAAGATTTGGTATTATAACTCTATGTGCGGGTTCAAGACAGGAGACCGTACACGCAAGAGACATTCAAGCAGTAAGTTATCCATTCATCATCTCTTATAATTCAATTCATCTTGCATGTTTCTATATATATAATTTTTTATTGTATCTTCTCAAAGTAGTCTAGAATTACCGCACTCAAAATGGTCTCGAGTGCCCCAAAATCAACCTCACTAATGGCAGCTACACTAAACTATTCCAATGGCTGTGTTCAAAAGAATATATATATTATTCACTAAGGACTATAATATTAAATTGAAGCACACATATAGGTTATATATATATATGATTAACTGACAAATTTTTCTTCTCATTTCTTTATAGTGCCCAAAGCAGCTAGACATGAGTAATGATTGTGGGTACTATGTAATGCAGCACATGAAGGACATAATCACGCATAGTCCTAAAAATATTGATACAAATAATGTATATTATATTCTCAATTCTTTTATATATACATTCAGTAAGCTATATATTATAATATTTAACTTCTATCTATTGTTTCCTTTACTCACAATATTTTAATGCCTCTTACGCGATGTTTATCAACTCACAAATGGAAGAAGCGGCTGAAGAGTTGGCGGCATCTGTGCTACATTAGTTGGAGAGTAAATACACATAATTTACTATAAATTTCTAGATACTAATGATTTGTTTGTTTTAAAGTTTTGGTTTTAATAGTGTATACATGTACATAAATGACTGTAAGTATATTTTAATTTGTTGTATTGTTCTGTATATGAATGAAAATGTGAATATATATTGTGATTCATTCTATAAATGTACATGCAAGGGGATCTTGAAAGTAGAAGCCCCACAGCCGCACCAATTTTTTTTAAAAAAATTTAGCTTCGATAAATCATGGTTAATAAAACAACTGTTTTTATGTCAACTATATATAATAGTTGTTTAAATAAATCTGTTAGCATGATTATCAATATATAACGGTTTTTTTGAAAGAACTGTTATATATGTATACATATATAATAGTTATTAAAGTGGAATCGTTATGTATTATACAAGCATTACCATATATTATGATGGTTGTTAATGTGTTCCCGTTAATTATTATCATAGCAATGTGCATATTATGGCATCACCAAGCCTCAATACATAACGTGTGTTATATTTAAACCATTATAATAGGTTCAAAATAAATAACGGTTTAAAACCATAATTTATCTGTGAGGAACATATATAGTGCCTTTATATATGACGATTCAGAACTGTGATGTATGACAGATAATAACCGTCATATATTGTGATTTCTGTAGTAGTGTTTGTTAGATCATATATGTGACTTGAATGATCAAACTAATCACGCCAATAATAGATTTGTTTGAACCAGTAAACTTGTGGTTTACAAGAACAACTTTTCAGTTTCTAGAACATGATTAAATTAAAATCCTCATCTAACAAGACTCATACTTGTATTTCAATAATCTCCCTTTAAGTGTGAGTTATACAGATATGTGTTTCTTATTTCTATATTAGTTCTTCAACAACTATATCAATTTTGTTATTAATTCTTTAGAACTATATTAACAATACTACCCTTTTGTTATATAAAGTTCTCCAGGAACTCGCACTTAGTTCTTCTAGAACTATTATATGTTATTGTATATCTTGAGATTCATAAGGGTTAAAATCAAACTACATAGAGATCATACTACAAAGGTTTAAAGTGAAATAAAGAAAATTTGAGGAGAATGTGAGGACTTGCCTTACAACATTATGCTTCAATATTAATATTACAAGGGCATATTGACTGTAGAAGACAATGTGTCAAACCCCTTAACATTTCGATATACGCAGAATGATAAAGGCATAGTTTCACAGGCATACAAAAATAGCACATATATACTTATATTAAGTATATGTTTATCTACAAGAGTCTTCCCCGTAGGGTTTGATAATATATACAAATGTTTGTCCAAAATATCCAAATTATTAAAATTGAACTAATATAACCAAATAACTCCGATCTCGGGATTCACACCCTTCAACTGCCCATATTTATTGTCTTACCCTTAGAGCCACTAGCTTCTGTTGGAATATTATTATTTTTGAAAAAGTATAAGATTCAAACGAATCTTAGTAGTAACACACAATCAATCATATAAAATGTGAAAATTAAATATGCAACGCACCATATAATGTAAAATAAAAATTCATATTATATCATGTGTGTGCACAATGCTTAGGGCCAAATGACTGTTTAGATCTCCTACTTGTCCGTGTACCTCAGTTGAGTCCTAGACCACAACAAGGTAATGTGCCCCATGCATGTGTTCATATCTCAGAATATTGCAACATACAACATATCAATGTTCACATAGTGTATGAGAGATAGAGTTACTACCTTGTATCCCTTTCTATAATAGAAAACAGTTCCTTGAATTTCATGTCGATGGCTCGGGCTATCAATTAAATCCTAAAATTTCAAATATATAAGAATTAGGTTAAAACTCATTCATGTACTACCTTAGACTCTTCCAATTCACTTTTTATAGTTATATTAGTCTAAAACTACATAATTACCAAAATGCCCCTGGGACCCGGTCCAGGCCCCGTTGTACTCGATCCGTCTATACTTTTTCAAAAATTTTGACCCAGACTATCCTACACAATTTTGCATGTAGAATCCATTTTTGACTTTGGTTTTCTCAAAATCACTGCCAAATGACAGTTTGCCCTCAACAGCCCCTATTTAGGGTTTTAGGGGTATTTTCATAATTTCACTTTCTAAGGCTTTTCTGAAAAAGTGCTCAATATCAACCTTACATAATTTTTCTTCCTGAACACCATGGAATCATCATATTCATGAAAATCTAGCTCCTACCCCCTGATCTAGTCTTGGCTGAAACATGGAGGGAAAAAGGGAAATTGAGTTTTTGATTTTAAGTCCCAAAAGCTTGTTCCTTTCTACTCCTAATCTTTTATTAAGCCAATTAAAAACATGCTCCCCAAGATTTGAGTAAATTTAGGCAGCATAAACCCTTAGAGTATCCATTTTCCAAATTTACAAATCAAACCAACAAACCACATTCAATACCAAATCAACAACCATAACATCACAACACCAAAGAGAATGAGATTATGGAAGTTACCTCTTGATTTCTCACTTCCTCACTCCTATACGTCACCTCTCTCTCTCTCTCTCTTCCTTGATGTTTTGCTTGCTAAACATGGAGATTCATGGAGAAGAGAAGATTAGAGAGGCTATTATGCAAAAGAGGATGCTTGAACACAAGATCACAAGTCTTACCTTTGACATTTTCTCCTCCTTCTCTCTAGAACTTGAGCTCTCTCTCTCTCTCTCTCTCTCTTAGTGTATGCTTGGCATGAAATGGGCAAGAAAGATGAAGAATGGGCTTTATAAAATATCTCTCATTTTCCCCCTAATTATTATTATTATCATAAAATAGGATTTTATGACACAAAGTTGTACTTGGTTTTATCCTTTTCAAACATGTGTCATAAACTTCAATTAGACTTGAACTAATTCTCTTCCCTTAATCAACCCAAGTTCACGCCTAATGGGTCCTTTAATTAATCCAATTGGTCTTCATCCATTTATTGAATATGAGTTGCAACTTTTGACTATTTGACTTTTCTATCATCATCATTTTTGTTACTCAAGCAAAAATGACTCCAACAAGATATTTATCATCTAATATTTATTTTTCCCTCTTCATAACCCTTTTTGGATGAAAATAGCCTAATAAATTGGGAACAATAATTGCCTCTTGCTTTTTATGGCAATTTACCATTTTGCCCATTTATTTTGTGATTTTTGCCCAAAATTAGTAGAATTTTCATTAAATTTGAAAATTCATATCTTTATTTATAGATCTTCAATTGAGGCAATTTTAAAGGCTATGAAACCATTATTGAGTCTAGCTTTAAGGAAAAATATAGTCTTGAGCCAATTGGAAGTTGAAAATTCCCTGAATTTAAATTTTTGGATGTTGTTCCAGAAAGTAGCCAATTTCACTGTGTAAATTTCAAAAATCCATAACTTTTTGTATACAACTCCAAAAATTATCCATTACCTATCGAATTAAAGTTTAGGATGTCTACCTTCATCTTGTAAACGTTCACAATTTTTGGTCATTATTTGGTCTTCCAAAAGCACATGATAAACTCACTACCTCACCGGAAATTTTCACTAGCAGTATAATTACTTCCAATTTTCAGTGTTTAATTCCTATAGTCAAGAATTTATAACCAAAGGCTATTTAAAGTATATCAATATTCACCATTCCATTTCATTAAATGCCCAAAAAATTACAAGGCATATTGGCGAAAAGAATTTGGGGTGTTACACAATAAGCAGTTAAGATTGGAAGAACACATTAATAACATAAAATAGATTACCTTAACCAGTAATAAATAAACATTGTGTAGTATTTTAGGCATAAAGATATTTATCATGTAACATTCTAGACATATAGATATTTATTTAGTATCGATTGTGCTAGATGTATCTGGCTTTTCTGGAGCCTTGATATTAATACTTATTATTTTATTACACATGGCAAAACATTGTGGCCTTTATTTATTACTTCAAGAATTGACCATACCTAATTATATCACAACCAAATGTTGTAAGTTTGGAGAATTTCTATTACTATTTCCATGATATAAATATCCATAAATATTAGTCTTCAGGACCATTACAAGAATATTTTTAAATATGTCGTGCGTGCTTGAACCACTGCTAGCAATTTGGTATGAACAATTAGTCTTTATGCCTATATTATTCATAATATATCTATGTGGTTGTTAAATGATCAAGAGGAAGAAGAAAGAAAGAAATTGAAGATATTAGTCAAGAAAGAAATGAGTTATCAAAAGGATTGTGGATAATAATCATGAAGAAGGAAAGAAGAAATTAAAGAAAGAAGAATTTGGAAGATCTAATGGAATATTAAGCTTTAAGTTCTTAGATTTGATATTGGAAGTCTCTATAATGAAATGGAAATTGGAATGGCTCAATTCGAAGTTAAAATACCTCACCTGGAAGCTATTTCATCTTCATTTGAGTGACATCTTAAAGTTCTGGAAAATTTATGAAGTTCTTATGAATATTTCTGGATAAGTATGCTCTGTGGTCGCAACCTTAGTTGATCTTCCACATCATAAAACATGTTAATATAAAGCTAAGTTTATGCTTAATATTATTATTATCTGATAGCACGTAAGTTAGTTGAACTTATGGTAACATAAGAACTTCGTCAGTCTTTTTTAGGGCTATGGCAGTAAGTCCCGAAGGGTTAGGGCAAGTAAGTCTAGATGCCTATTGTTCGAATGTTCATATGATATTAGGGTTCAACGTTTGAAGCGTGGGCTAAGTGATAATAATATTTGCATATCTTTATCTTTATGATAACATGCGAAGAAATATTTATAATAACTCCATAAGTAACCCAAAAACTTCATTATATCTAGCACAACTCTATAAACTTGAAGGTAATGATATCATTGTTAAAGTTTAATTATGTTTAGGTCTTTCTCTTTCCACTCAAATTCTTCTCGCTTCTCTCTCTCTTCTTCTACTCCTTCTTCATCCTCCCAAAACCCTAGTGTAACAACCAATAAAAATTTAGGGAAATCCTCCCTACAAAATAATATTTTCAATAATGATATTCATTTTGAAGATATTGACCAAAATTTTAGTGATTGGACCATTCCAATCATTAACCCAAATGATTTATACAAACCTGAGGATAACAAATTCTTTAAATCTCATGATTACATAATCAAGATGGTTGAAGAAACAATTCCTCTAAAATTTGAACCAACTAACATGTGCCTCTTGTCAAAAAGTTCGATTTTAAAACACCAAAAGAAATATAAATTTATACACATCGGATATGTTTAAGTGGCTATAAAACCCTTGCTAAAAGCTGGTCTAGATGTTTCTACGCTAGTATGTGTTAGGGATGGTAGACAACAAATCTTTTTCGAATCAATTTTTGGAATGGTTGAAGCTGGTCTCAATGATGGACCAATTTACTTCAATTGTTTCCCAAATCTGACAGCTTCATTACACGATGATCCTATCATTGAAACTTTGAAACTAAGTTTGAAGCTGAATGGATTCAACTTGAAACCTGGGGTTTCACCTATAGTTTTAATCTATAGGGTCCAATATAAAGTAATGAATTCATACCTTCAAACATTAAAATGTTTGATAATGGAAAAGAAACTTGTCTATTCCTAACAGATGCTACTAGAGCAAATGTTACAATTCCAAAACCAGTTAAATGGGATGAAATCACTCTCCCTGATAATTGGGACATGGTAAAAATTGCTCCTCCCATCCCAAAACCTACACCTGATTCTTACAGAATTAGGCAAAATGAAAATGGAGATGTTAGAATTACTTTTGATCGGAGACAATCATTTAGTGTTTCCAGGATCCCATCAATTCAGGAGAGCTTTAGGACTGCTCTAGAATAACCCTCTAGACATTCTTGTAGTTCTTCTATTAAAGAACCAATAATCTCACCTTCAGAAATGCAAGGCTTAAATAAGTCAGCCAGTGTTGTAAAACCTGTCTACCAAAATACTGAAGATAACCAAATTGAAATCCAAACTTGCCAATCTCCAACATATTCTGACATGAACGTGATTGAGCAACAATTTGAATTAGATAAATAACTTTTACAAAAAGATTTCTATTCTAATGAAAATACTGAAAGACGAAAATGGTTTTTCAAAAAATATAAAAATGAAGAATTGCGAAAACCAATTTAGAAAAGGTTTTATAAAATGCTTGAAAGGTATAAACTTCATATTCCTTTCTTCCTTTGGTTTGAAACCTATGTGAAAGATAAGAATATAAAGGATTATCCTTTTAAACCATTTGAAGGGGTTAACGTTAACAACTTTTGGATTTTGAACAATGAAGACAGAATTGAATCTGATCTTCGTCCAGAACAATCTTACCAGGTCCTTGGTACAAAAATTGGTGATACAATTGTCATCGCCTCTCCTTTTAAAATTAAAGATCCTAAAACGGATACAACCTCAAATGATATCAAAAATATCATTGAACAAAATAATTATAAAAATTCTTATCTTCAAACTCTTGGAGGAGATATTTTGAAAAAACCTGTTACTAGTGAAACTAGTAAGGATATCTTATCTAGTTCCACAAGTACACAGCCAATTTTTAAACCATACGCTATTCCTGTAAATGTTGTTAATAGTGTTAAAAAGAAAAGTTTGCAAACAAGGATTGAGGAAGAATTAAAAAAGATTACGATCCCATAAGCTCCTCAACCTACTAGATCCACATCCTCAATTTCAAAATTAACAATAAATGTTGTAAAAGACAATCAAACAAGTTCAAGTGAAGATTGTCCCAAAATTCAAGAAATAAAACAAGAAGATTGGAGAAAACCAACAAAATTGTATTATCCAAGAGCCACTCCTCTGGATATAATGCTCAAAGAAAGGGACTCTGCTGTTTGACAATTTAATGCAAATAACATCTATGTTTGGAACATAGATGGCCAATCCAAAACAAAAATTTTGGAAATTTGCCAACAAATGATAATGGTTAGTAATGCTTATGCAATATATAACAATTGTCAAGAGGAAGACATTGTTCATATACTGCTATCTGGCTTTACTGGACAACTCAGGGGTTGGTGGGATTTTCATCTCACACAAGAACAAAAAAATCTAATTCTTCAAGCCAAAAAGACCACTCAAGATGGTATAATAATCACAAGAGTGATGGTGAACCAATGTCTGATGCTGTTAACTGTTTTATAGTTAACATCATAGCACATTTTGTTGGTGATCCATCTCTATGTAGAGAAAAATCAATAGATTTTCTGTCAAACCTAAAATGCAAAACTCTATCCAACTTCAGATGGTATAGAGACAATTTTCTCTTAAGAGTAATGACCAGAGAAGATGGAAACATCCAATCTGGAAAGAAAAATTCCTTATTGGTCTTCTTAGAGCTCTAAGAGATAAGATCAGAGAAAAATTAAGAAACCAAACTAGTGATGGTCAAATCTATTACAAAAATTTAATATATAGATAGTTAATTGCAATTGTTCAAAAAACTGCTTTAAAACTTTGTCAAGAAGATAAACTACAACATCAACTTGCCAAAGAAAAAGCTTCAAATAGGAAAGATCTGGGATCTTTCTGCGAACAATTTGGTTTTCCTGCCTGTAAAAAGTCTAAAAAACTTAAACACAGACATGAAGATAAAGATTACAAGGCTAAAAGATATTACAAAAAATATCGAAAACCTTGGAAGAAGCCAAAAACAAACAAACCTAGAAATTTGAAAAATGAATTCAAATTCTAAACCTCCTATGGATCTTCCCAAAGGAAAAATTGTTTGTTTTCAATGTGGTAAAGAAGGCCACATGAAAAAATATTGTAGGCTTAATACAAGAATTAATGCACTGCAACTTGAAGAACCAGTTCTTCAACAATTAAACAAGCTTTTGATTGAAGAAACCTCTTCTGAGGAAGAATATGAGGTATCATCCTCTGAAGAAGTTAATGAACTTCAACATGATGATATTTCATCTTCATCTGAAGAAGATGATTTTCAAATAAATTGTCTTGACAAATTTGCTGAGAGTCCAGGAAATCCTGAGCCTGATGACCCAATCAAGGAATCAATTTTAATTGATTCCAAGATAGACAATTTACAAATAAATGTCATTAAAGAAGATTTGGTTTTTGAAAAAATTAACTCTATTCCAACTAATGAAAAAAAGGTTAAACTTTTCAACAAACTAAGAGAAAGTACAGCTTCTTCTTCAAAACCAAATCAAAAATATTTGTAAAAGAATTTGCAAACAAAATATGATTTTTCTGAAATAATAAAAAGGTTTCAGACTAATCCAAAACCTATTTCAATTTTTGACCTTCTGAATGAAATAAATAATCTAAAAGAAGAGATAAGAAACCTGAAAAATACTCAGGAATTTCATTCTCTTATTTTAAATCAAATTCCAGAAGAAAGTCTTGATAAAGAAAAGAAGAAAGTAGAGGAAGTTAGTAGTTCATCTTCATCATCTAGTGATGAAAAAGAACCAGAAGCTTCTGAGAATTTCTTAAATCTTATATCAAGAATTTTAATCCAAAAATGGTATGTGCTAGTCAAAATTATTGTTGCTAATACCTTTGTATTAGAAACATTAGCAATATTTGATATTGGTGCAACTCTAAGCTATATCAAGGAAGGTCTAATTCCAACAAAATTTTATGAAAAAACCACAAAATCTTTGTGGACTAAATAGATCACCATTAGACATCAGCTACAAACTTTAAAATGCAATAGTTGATTGTGATGGTGTTAAAATAAAAAATCTTTTTATCTTAGCAAAAGTTTTATCACAAGATGTGATTCTTGGTGCTCCTTTCATCAACAAATTAAAACCTTTTTTAACAACCGATGAAGGAATAGAAACCAATGCATTGGGTAAAAGGATTTTCTTCAAATTTGTTGATCCACCTTATACAAGATTTGTTAATCAAATTGAATATAAGGAAAATCAGATTAATTTTCTAAAAGAAGTTTCTTACAAAGCAATTAAAAATCAATTGGAGAAACCTTTTCTCCAACAGAAAATTCAAAATGTTTTGAAAAACATTCAAGACACAATTTGTTCAGATTTTCCAAATACTTTTTGGGAAAGAAAAAGACATATAATTGATTTGCCTTATGAAAAGGATTTCAATGAAAGAGCTATCCCAACAAAAGCTTGACCAATTCAAATGAACCAAGAACTCTTGGAACAATGCCAAAAAGAAATTAAGGATTTACTTGCTAAAGGGTTAATCCAAAAGAGCCAAAGTCCTTGGTCTTGTGTAGCTTTCTATGTCAATAAGAATGCTAAACTTGAAAGAGGAACTCTGAGACTTGTAATCAATTACAAGCCTATTAATCAAGCTCTTCAATGGATTAGGTATCCGATACCTAATAAAGAAGATCTTCTAAATCGCGTTCATCAGGCCAAAATATTTTCAAAATTTGACATGAAATCTGGTTTTTGGCAAATCCAAATTTTAGAAAAATATAGGTATAAGACTGCATTCATTGTCCCATTTGGGCAATATGAATGGAATGTTATGTCTTTCGGTCTGAAAAATGCACCTTCAAAATTTCAAAAGGTTATGAATGAAATATTCAACCCTTTTACAAAATTCATCATTGTCTACATAGATGATGTTTTAGTGTTTTCAGAATTAGTTGAACAACACTTTAAACAAGTTAAAATCTTTGTAGATGTTGCTAGGTTCAATGGCTTAGTAGTTTCTAAAACCAAAATTAGTCTCTTTCAGACAAAAATTTGGTTTCTTGGTCATCACATATACCAAGGAACTATTGTTCTAATTGATCATGCAATTCAGTTTGCTGATAAATTCCCAAACCAAATTCTGGACAAAACTCAACTTCAAAGATTTTTAGGTTGTTTGAATTATATAAGTGATTTCATTCCAGACCTAAACAATATCATTAAGCCTCTTCATGAGCGTCTTAGTAAAACTCCTCCATGGACTGATGATCACACCAATGTGGTTATCAAAATCAAATCCTTGGTCAAAAATCTCCCATGCTTGTATCTCCCAAATCCACAAGCATTCAAAATTGTTGAAACTGATGCCTCTGACATAGGTTATGGTGGCATTCTAAAACAAAAAATTGATGATAAAGAGTATTGCATTGCATTTACTTCAAAACATTAGAATAGGGCTCAACAGAACTATTCCACAATCAAAAAAGAAATTTTACCAATTGTTTTGTGCATCAACAAGTTTCAAAGTGATTTGCTAAATCAAAAGTTTTTAATCATAGATTATTGTAAAGCTGCAAAAGATGTTTTGCAAAAAGATGTTAAAAATTTATCATCAAAACAGATTTTTGCCATATGGAAAGCAATTTTAAGTGTCTTTGATTTTGAAATTGATTTTATCAAAGGTACTTTAAATTCTCTCCCAGACTTTCTAACCAAAGAGTTCTTGTAGGGGAAATAAGGTGACAAAAAATGAATGACAAAGAGAAGAAAAAGAAAGGTAAGGGCAAAGCCCAAACCAAAATTGATCCATAAAGGATCGCAAAAGAAGAAGAAAGGCAGCTCAAGGCTGCAATTGAATTGTCAAAACGGTCATTAACCCAGGGATCATCGATCCACCAAAAAGGATCCTCTTTGAGCTCCAAAATTTCTGAACAACCTGTTCAAAAAACTTCTGGAACTATAATGGATCCTTCTTATTATAAGTTCCCAATTGAAACACTCTTAGCCTTTTAGGCTAACTAAAATTTGGCCAAATTGCCAACCAAAAAATGGGCTGATATTGCTGAACAAGAAGATTCTAAGGCTCTCACCCCATTTAACTTAGACCCTGAGGCTCTTGCCTTAGCCATCAAGAAATCTTCCCAAGAGGTCACTAAGGCTGGTTCATCAAAAGAAGTAGCCTTATACTCTCAACCAACACAAACCACATTTATGTTAAAACCAGAAAAGACAATAAACCTTTTCCACACAGAACCACATTTATGTGACTAAAATCCCATTGCTTTGGCAACAAAAGTATTTCCAAAAGGATTTTTCTTTAAACCAAGATCCTTGGAAAAAACTCAAAAATTTTATGAACTTATTCTTGTAGATACCAAATCTATAGAAAGAAGACATTTTCCAGAACCTGAATATCCATATAATAAAAGTATCCATGGTTATTCGACATTTCGAATATGGAAATTTTTATTACCTCAAGATTGGGGGCAAGATTTAAACAAAAGGAAAATATTTTCCATTGAAGACGTGGATCTAATTGGTTTCAATTACTAAGACTATTTGGATGCATGGTGGTGTATCTTCTGGTACCAAAACCCAAAATTCAGTCATACTTGGCTTTTCATGTTTACGTATGACACAACATACCAATTTCCATTGTGGTTTAATCAATTGTGGGATTATTTTGGTCCTATCCAGGAAATTTTACCAACCATAGTGAAAATTGGGTTCGACTATTTCAAGAGTCGAATCAATCTTAGTGAAGATCCTTTTCCAGCAGATCTTCATTATTTTTCAAAATTTGATTTAGCCTGGGTTTTCAAATAGAGCTTCAAATATGGCCCTCAAAATATCAGAACTCGTTCCCCATGCTTCAAAGGACTTCTTCAATCAAATGGTGGACAAAGTTTCCAAATATCAAAAGTGTGTCTGAAACAAATCTCAAGAAGTGGTTCAGGCAAAATCCAAAATTCCTTATGGCGGGAGATCATGAGTCCAATGTATTCCTCAACCAGAAGGCAAAAATTCAAGCATGTTTGGTATCACAACAAACAAAGAAGTATTAACCAAGCAACTTCAAGATATTCTTGGGCTACTCCAAACCCAAGAAACCCAAAGTAGCATATCAGCCCAATCATCAGATGGGTCAGAAACTGAAGATCCGGCATAATACTTTAGCCATGATTCGGATAATGAGATCATTAGCCTCGGTGAAGATTGATTCTGAAGAAAAATCCGTCGACACAAGAATCCAAGACCTAGCTGACACAAAATTTCTGCTTTTGTAAAGTTATACCTTTGTCTTTACTTTAGCAGTCAAAATAATGTAATTTGTTTTACTTTATGTAAAAGCAAAAGAGAAAGCAAAAGTAAAAGTACTTTTACCCGAGTAACATGTTTTTTACTCTCGTTGAAGTAATTTTACCTAAGTAAAATTTGTGAATAGGGACTGATTCGGATGCCTATAAAATGGCACCTCACTTTAGTTGCTAGACATACTAAGACTTAGAGCTTTCAGTCTCAATTCTTTCTCCCCTCCTCCTCTAAGGTAATAACCCTTGTGTGTTTTCTTGATTTCTTTGTAATTTCTTTATGTTTGTATCATTTTGAATTTCAATAATATATCAGTTTTATAAATCTTCATCTCTTTTCTTTGAATTTCTTGCATATTTTCTGCATTTGCATATAAACTAACGACTTCGTGTCGGTCCTTTCTTCTCTTCCCTTTCTATCTCTTTGTTTTTCAATCCTTTCGTGGGATTAGCTAAAATGTCACTCGAGTGACACTTCATTTTGACTCGAGTGGCACCTCTATAAGTAATTTTTATTCATTTCACTCGAGTGAAGGACGTATTACTCGAGTGATTATTCAATTTTAGCCTACTTTGTTAAGCTCTATTTTCTTTTAACGGTATAAAATGCGATACATAAATATGTTATGCACCACATAGTGTAAATGAAAATTCAACCATATCCTGTATATGCATACAATTCAGGGCCAACTCCCCTACTTGTCTGGGTACCTCAGCTAGGTTCCAAACCACAGCTAGGTAATGTTCTCCCTGGCACTATTCATATCACTATGCCTTAGGCACCCTGTTCACCCATAGAATATGGAATACACAAAACATACAAATAATCACACAATTTAAGAAAGATAGAGTTACTACCTTAAGTCCCTTTTTATTTGCTCAACTGACAGTCCACTCTCTTTGTTCCAGCTTGGGCTAACTATCTAGTCCTAAAAATCCATGTTTATAAGAATTGAGTTATTACCCATTCATGTATTATTCCAAGCTTACTTTGTTGGTTATCTTTACCCCTAGAGTTCAAGGTAATTACATTTTTGTCATTACCTTTTAATTTCACACATTAACTAAAACTGCCAGAATTTTCATCAAATTCATAACTTTATTTACAAATTTCCAATTGATGTGGTTCTAAAGGTTATATGACCCCTATTAAGTCTATTTTTAAGGAAAAATATTTCATTTAACCAATTGTGTGCACAGAATTCTAGTATCAACATTGTTTGCATACTACCACCATAACATTCCAGTTTTCCAGGTTCAACTTCAATAAATTATAACTCTTAACATACTAATCCAAATGGGACAAATTACATATCAATTTAAAGCGTGATATGTCTACTTTTATCCTACAAAATTTCACATTCATTGGATATCATTTATTTATCCAAAAACACATAACAACAAGAATGCCACACAGAAACCTTAACAGGCAATAAGTTTCAAATTTTAAGAATTTTGTTCCGATGATCTAGAATTCATAACCAGGGACTATCCCCACATAATTTTTCATGTAGAACACAATGGAACTATCCAAAATACAAAATTTCAGCTTTAACCCTCTGTTCTGTAGCTGGACGAAAGTCACCAAAGAAAAGGAAAAATTGAGTTTTCATGATTCCATTCAACCAATCATCTTTTTTCCACTTCTAATCACTTATTTAACCACTTAAACACCTCTTATACATGATTAAGGGAAAATTGGGCTACATAACTCATTAGGATTTCAACATTCCAAGTCATAAAAACCAACCAATACAAGCCAAAAAATCAACAACAACTACAAATCAACATGAAAGACAAGGTTTCATAGCTCACCTCTTGTCTCTCTCTCTTGCTCCAAATTTCATCCTCTCTCTCTCCTTCTTTCCCTTGATTTTTGCTTGCTACAAGTGGGATTCATGAAGGAACAGAGATTAGAGAAGGTCTTGCATGAATTTGGAAGCAAGATCACTTGATTTCACCACCACTTACCTTGATTTTGTCTTCTTGAACTTGCTCCTTCTCTCTTTCTCCTTATGCTCTTGAACACTCTTTCTCTCTCTATTTCTTGAGTTGGCCAAAAATATGAGGGCCTTTGGGAGGTTTAATGTGCTCCAAAAATATCATCTCCACCTCCTTAGTTTATAATATTTTAATTGCCCTGTGCACATGTTAATTTGCTTAAATCTTTATCCCTTTTTAACTTGACCATAAATGCCTTCCTTTTCCTCTCTCCAACTTGACGTAAATGGGCCTTTGAAGGGACCAAAAGAGCTTCTTGAATTAGCTTCATCTAGTTCCTTGAAACTAATATTTAATGGCCATTAACCACATGTTTTGCTTTTTGACTTTTCCACCATCATTTGCTTGGTTTAAAATGCTTCAACTTTTTATTTTTGACCAAACATATTTTCTCTCTCCCTCTCCATTTAACTTGGACGAAAATGAGGGCATTGAAAGAGGGTAAATGAGTTCGTGAAATATTCTAATTTCATCTCTTCAAATATTACAATATTTGCCTACAATTTTTGACTTTCAACATCTTTTTACTTGGCCACAATTCCTCCATATTTTAGCATAATATGAACCAAGTATTTAATCCCTTTTTTTGCTTCTCTTTGGACATCCAAGGCCATATGAAAAGAAGAAAATATTGGCTTTTAATTTTTATTTAGTCAAATGACCATTTCGCCCATATATTTTTGTAATTAAATTGGGCTTTCTTCATTCCCTTTCTATTTGGCCAAAAATCACAATTAATGGGGCCCAAGTCTTGTGTTCTTCCATTCATTATTTTGGACTTCAAGAATAGGCTTTTTGGAAGACAAAATTGGACTTCACGTCTTGTTTTGGCCACAATTTCGTGTAGCCTCTTGCAAAGGTATTTTTGTCATTCAAAGTGCACCAAATTCACTATTTTATTCCATTTATTATAATAAATATACATGGGATTTTTGGTGAATGAATTTTGAGATAATGGATGATTCCCTATAAGTGTGAGGACGTGGGTTTGATCCTACTTGTAGCACATGCTATTAGTGTTAACACTTGTTTCCATTTCGATATGCACAGAGTAATAGAGACCAAGTTCCACAGGCATACAGAAAAGTATATATATACTGATAAAAGTATTTGTTTACACTCCATAGTCAAGATATAGAATGCAGTAATATTTAGAACTATTCCAAAATATCTAAAAGTATTTTAAACATAGACTATCTATAACCACGAACTTTATCTTCGCCTCGAGACACATGCTTGTCAATTCCCTTTGTCTATATCCTTGCCTTTTGATCAACTGGCACCCGTTGGGATGTTTGGTTTAGAAAAAAGGGTGAGATTCCAAGGAATCCCAGTAGAAACATGCTTTCGTTCATATAAAATGTGAAAAGTAAATATGATATGTGTCATGTATGCACTAATTAATGAACAATATAACACATCATTGTAACGCATCATCATAACACATCATCATCATACCATCATCACATCACTGTCATGTATACATGAGTAGGGCCCAGCCCCACTATTCGTACACATGTTGGATTCTTACCAAACTCCCAGTGTAAGTGCACCTTTGGCTAACTGCCCCTTCTAGGTAAACCATATTGATTAATATAGCACAAGGAATGGCAAATACACAATCATATAAACTATGGCATGATGTATGAAAGATAATGTTCCTACGTCAAGTCTCTTTCACCCCGTTTGGTGTGTCTTGGAAAGCATGCCAATCTTCGGCTCCCAACTCGGTCCTAAAATATTAAATGGATAAGAATTAGGTCATAACCTATCAATATACCATTTTAGACACTTCTATAGTATTTATTATGATTATATTAGTCTATTATGAAATTTTACCAAAATGCCCCCAGGCTTGGCTGGCTGTACTTTTATCGAAATTTTGACTAAGGCTATTCTAACATATTTTCGCCCAAAGAACCTATTTCTAGATTCGAAATTACCAAATTCACTACTAAAAAACAAAATTGCCCTTGGCAGCCCCACCTTGAGGGTTTCAAGGGCATTTTTGTAATTATGCTTTTTCAGACTTTTCTGAAAAAATGACCAACTATAAACCCACCTAATTTTTCCTTCTGAACTCAATAGAACCATCAAATTATTGAAAATCCAACTCCTTCCCCTAGAACAGGTCTGACAAAAACTTACAAGGAAAAGGGAAAATTTGCAATTTTGTGTTTTAACCTCTAAAGCTTACTCTTTTCCACTTTTGATCCCTTATTAAACCATTTAAACACATATTAACCATGATTTAAAGAAATTTGGGCATTATAACCCTTTAGGGTTAGTACTTTCCAAATTTACAAACTTAACCAACAATCTCTAAATCCAACCACAAACATCAACAACAAACATACTAGTATGGATTTGAGATTTTTGAAGTTACCTCTTGAGTTCTTATCCTTTCTCTCTCTAGGCGTCCCCTTCCTCTCTCCTTAAGCTTGATATTAGCTTGCTAAAAAATGGTTTCCAAGAAGATCAAGAGGTTAGAAGAGTTGCTACAAAAATTGGGGGACCTAAACATGTGAAATCTTAAGTCTTACTTTTGATTATAGCCTCCTTGAGCTCCTCTTTCTCTCTAAGTCTTCAAGCCTTTTCTAAGACACTTTCTCTCTCTCTTTTGGTATGCTTAGGCGTGAAATGAAGGAAGAAAAAGATGAAGCATGGCTTAAGAAAATATCCCACAAATTCTCCTTAATTAACTTTATCATAAAAATAGGATTTATGATACCATTTGTACTTTAGCCTTATCCTCTTCTAATTGGTGTCAATTTTTTTTTTTTTTTTTTTTTGCCAATCTTCTAATTGGTGTCATAAACCTCCCATTAAGATTGGACCAATTTCCTCCTCCTTGCTTGGCCCAAGTTCACGCCTAAAGGTCCCCTTTTATGACCCAATTGGACTTCATTACATTAGTCAAACCACATGTACCCATATATCATATTTTTTTGGAAATTCCCACATGCTCATATTTAATCAATTACAATTTAATTTGTTGGCTCTAGATGGTGCCACTTGGCATGTTCATAGCCCAATAAATATCTTTTCTCTCCTATTTCTTCATTCCACAATTTACATAATTACGAACACATTTTATTTTCTAATTTTTGGAATAGTGCTAATTCTGGCAGATTTTTTATCCAAACTTTAAAAAAATCATAACTAAATTTGCAGACATCGTTTCGGAGCAATTCTAAAGGCTATGGAACCCTTATTGTGTCTAATTTCGAGGAAAAATATGGAATTTAGCTGGTTAGAATCACATTATTCCCAGATTTAATTTGTTTGGGAGCTGCTCCACAACTTTTCAGATTTTCTAGGCTAACTTAAAAAATTCATAACTTTTTGTATATAGCTTCAAATAATTCATATAACCTATCAAATTAAAGCTTAAGATGTTTACTTTCATGGTGTAAAATTTCATAATTTTTTCTCATCATTTGTTCTGCCAAAACTACATGACAAACTCACTGTTTTGCAGGCGATTTCACAGAAAACACTGTTCACCTTTCAATTTTGAATATTTAATTCCTTTAGCCTTAAATATTCAATATT
The DNA here is from genome assembly GCA_963210345.1 of Inga oerstediana. NCBI lineage: Eukaryota > Viridiplantae > Streptophyta > Magnoliopsida > Fabales > Fabaceae > Inga > Inga oerstediana. The sequence continues at coordinate 59,062,818 of OY723401.1, read as the reverse complement.
CTATTGAATATATGAAATAATTATAATACATTCTTATTGAATAAAATTTGGAGTGTTACAGTTAGTGCCTATCCTTATGACCCAAGAAAAAACAGAGAGTAGGGGGATGGTTCTGATAGTCGGGAATTGAGAGAGAGTGAGGAGTTTTTTTTTAATAAAATAATCATTAAAAAAAATAATGTTAATGGGTTGGCATTTTTCCTTCATATAAAAATGTTCTTAGACATTTTTACATTCAAATAGGTGTTACTCGCAAATTTGAGAAAAAGTATATAGGTATTTTTTTCCCAATTAGCCCTTTTAGCAATTCATGACAAAACTTTTGGAATAAAAAAATCACTATTCACTAAACATTGGTACAGTTATATCACAAGACAGCTTACAAATTAACAAATCTAATTTTACAATTTTCACCATTAATAAACATTTGTAGTTATTCAATCACAAAAAAAAAAAGGCTTATAAATTAACCAATTCAATTTAACAATCAATATGTTCTTATTAACTATTCACAACTACACTTTTGCAATAAAGTTGTACTCTTCAATAAATATATATTGTTATTCGGTCATAAGATAGGTTTAAAAATTAACGAATCCATTATAGAAATTCACATGTTTTCATAAGCTATTCACAACAAAACTTTTGCAATAAAGTTGTTGCTAGAGCTTCGGCCACTATCTGCCGTTGAGCCCAGGCACCAACAAAGGTAGCTTTGAAAAAATAGAGAAGTGCATTTGGAAAAGAAAAAAATTGAGGGGTAATGTGGTAAAATACCTAATATTCACAAATTTCAAATTAGGATTATAGACCAATTAGAAACTTGTTGAATTTGCCAACCTAATTTAGGATTTCCCTATAATTTAACAAGGTTTCCCATAGTTTTAAATCTATACAAATTTTAAAAAAAAAAAAAACATGCCAACATACTATCATAAAATTTAAAAATAAAAAATTTAAAGGGAAAATCCCACAAATAGAACTTTAAAAATAGGCAAAGACAAAATAATGTTTCGAATATTCATAACACCAAAAAGATTTTAGTGCTTGATTTGTCCTTTTTGAAATTTGAATGAAATGACATAAATACCCTTACACACACACACTTCAAAAAATATTACCCTTACCAGCCGCCACTCCTCCTGTTGGAATAAATTTTCTCAAAGTGGTAGGGGTGGGGTTTGAACCCCCACCACTTTTTTTGCCCAAAAGGTAGGTAAAGCATTCTAATGCATAATAGGCAAACAAATATATATAAGTTAACACTTTCTTTTTCACTCAAGCCTATTCATAAAGTTTATTTAGGAATTCATCATATTTGATTAGGTCTTAACACCTTTTGTTTATCAAGTAAAAAATTCACACTATCATGTCATTTCTAAATTTAAATTTTAAACATTATTTAAATTTCAAAAATAAAATCTTCAAATATAATATAAATTTAATTTTATTAAAAATTTATTAAATTTATACAGACAAAGTCATGAAGACACTGATCCTAATGATGGTCAAAGATTTATGAGGTAGGCCTCTCCAAGATTGTTGCTCAAACAAATGCACATGCAAAGTGTAATTTCCTAAAATTCATTCACCAAAAATCTTAGTATATTTATTATAATAAATGGAATAAAATGGTGAATTTTGATGCACTTGGAATGACAAAACTAATCTTAGTAAAGGTTATACGAAATTGTGGCTTAAACAAGACATAAAGTCCAATTTTTGTCTTGCAAAAAGCCTACTCTTAAAGCCCAAAATAATGAATGGAAGAACACAATTTTTGGGCCTAATAATGTGTCAATTTTTGGCTCAAAGAAGAAGACCTAAATTAAATGTAAAAATATAAAGGCAAAATAGTCATTTGCCAACAAAGCAAGAAGTTAAATATTTTTCCCTTTTCTTGGGATAATTTCAGCCAAGAGAGGAATAAAAGGGAAAGATAATTATTAAAATATTAAATATGCCTATTAGAAGCATTTTGGGCCAAGTAACAAAAAGATGATGAAGTAGGAAAAATGGGTTGAAAAATAAAAAATTGTAGGCAAATAATTACCATGAAAAGTAATATGTGAGGAGGTAAAATTATGAAAAATTAAGAAGCTTTTTAACTCTTCCAATGGGCCATAATTTCGTCCAAGCTAAATGGAGTGGGAGAGAGAAAATATTCATCATCAAAAATAAAAGATGAGGCAAGGAAAAATCAAGGATAAACATGTGGTAAAATTGCAATAAAATCATACTTGTTTAACGAGGTGGATTAGGATATTTTCAAGAAGCTTTTCCCTTTCCTTCAAGTCTTCATTTTCGTCCAAACACAAGAACCAAAAGAAAGAGAGAGTGTCTTGAAACACTGGAAGTAAGAGAGAGCTCAAGTGGACCAAGAAGCAATCAAGGTAAGATTGGTAGTAAAACTTGTTTGTTCTTGTCTCTAAATGCTTGGAAACTCTCTCATCTCCATATCCATCTTGAATTCATGTATAGCAAGCTTAAAATCAAGTGGAAGAGAGAGGAAGAGGGACGGTTTTAGACAGAGAAAGAAGAGAACAAAAGTTAAACATCAAAACCTTGATCCTCTTGTTGATCAAGCTGTTGTTGGTGGTTATTATTGTTGTGGTTGTTTGGTGGCTTGTTTTGATTGATTTTGTAAATTTGGGATGATGAAATCTTAAGGTGTTATGTTGCCCAATTTTCCATTGATCATGATTAATAAGTGTTTAAGAGGTTAAACAGGTGATTAGAGGTGGAAAGAAGGTGATTGGTTGGTTGAAATCAAGGAAACACAATTTACCCTTTTTCTTTGTGACTTTCAGCCAGGGCTGTTTGGCAATGTTAGGATTGGATTTTGGTTAATTTGATGGTTCCATTGTATTTAGAATGAAAAATTGTGTCGAGTACATATGACTTGTGAAGTGTGAAGGCACTAGGGTGTGAAATGACAATTTTTTTCCCTAAAACCCTAAATTAGGGGCTGCTAAGGGCGTTTTCATCTTTTGGCAGTGAATTTGGAAAATCTAAGGTAAAAAATAGATTCTACGCACAAAATTGTGTAGGAATAGGCCGGGTCATAATTTTTGGAGAAGTATAGTTGGAGAGGGTATAAAATGACTTGGATCAAGTCCCCAAAGGTATTATGGTCATTTCGCATTTTTAAACTAAGATAACAAAAAAATGAGTTTAGAACAATACATGAATGGGTAATAACTCAATTCTTGTAAATTTAGACTTTTAGGACCAGACAGTTTGACCGAGCCGGATCAGGGTTAAGGAACTGTTAGCGAGCAGAAAAGGAACTTAAGGTAGTAACTCTATCTTTCATAAACTATGTGATTATTTGTATACTTAGTGTATTCCATATTCAGTGATTGAACACAGTGCCTAGGGCACAATTATATGAATAGTGCTTGGTGCACAATACCTAATTGTGGTCTAGGACCTAGCTGAGGTATACGAACAAGTAGGGGTTTGGCCTTGAATTGTGTGAATAATATACAGTTGAATTTTCATTTACACTATATGATGCACAATATATTTATTTATTGCATTTTATATGATGGATTACGTGTTACTACTGAGATTCGTTTGAATCTCACCATTTTCCCAAAATTTAAAATATTCTAGTAGAAGGTAGTGTCTCTAGGTGTAACACCCCAATTTTTGATTAAAGGCTAATGGTAATTATTGAGGATAATTATCGAATTAAAGTGGAATAATTATGGGTTTTGTGGCAATATTAATTAACATGTCATGATTAGTGGAAAATTGAAAGAATGAAATTATTAGCCATAAGTTAGTGATTAATGGAGAAATTAATTACTAACTAAGGAGAAATGAGATATGTAACTAAATGGCTAATGGAATTAGTAGAGTAACCAAGTGGTTACTTACTTTATGAGAATGCATAAGATGTGGACAAGTGTCACTTGATGATGAAGAGAGATGAGAAGAAAAGTCAAAGGACCATTTTTATTCATTTCCTCTCTTTTCTCTCTCCCCCATGCGCATAGAAAGGGGCTAGGGGACAGATTTTTCTGTGCTTCATCATCATCTTCACCTCTTCTCCATCTCTCTCTCACGTTCTCTCTCTTCTCTCTTCATTTCCTCCATTGTTGGCCAAGAGAGAGAAAAGAAAAGCTAGGTTTGAGGTAAGCAAATGGCCTCAAATGCCAAAATGCTCTTCATTAACATTGTTCCTTGAGCTAAGAGCTTTCATCCTATGGTTGTAGATTCTCCATTGGTGGTGATTTGAGGAATCACGAAATTATGGACTTGGGAGAATCATGAAGTGCCTTTGGGAAAGTTGTTAAGGTAAGTGAAAGCTTCATTTTCATATAAGTTTTGTGGCCATTTGTTAGGCCTTGAATTTCAGGAATTTAAGCCCTAATTTTCGTGATTTAGGGTCTTGGGGAGTATAACATGTTGTTGTTATGGAAATGGTGCCTTGTTTAGTGTTATGAATTGATAGAAGTGAATAGAAGCTTAAATGTGAAGTTTGGCACTTTTTGTATTGGTTTTGTGCTTTGGTCAAAACAGGGCATATAAATGGGTTGTGATTTTGGTCATTTTGAGGTTACCATTATGTTCCTTAAGTGATTTTCTGTGGGAATAAGCTTGGTTATTAATTTTGGAGTTATTGAACACTTTGTTAGAAAATTGGAAATCTGTTTGGTTTAAGCTCTGTTTTGCGCAGTAATTTTGTATGAGCGTTTTGAATGACCAAATGGTATTGGAAAATTCTGAAACTTTCCAGTCTTAAATTTCACATCCCAAGCTTCAAAATGGACATATATTTTGTGTCATTTCGTTGAGTATTCTGTGAGCTATGGTTGTCCAAAGTTTAGGATTGAAACAGAAATCTGTTTTGGGGGCAGTGATGAGTGTTGTGTAATTCTGGAATTGTGTAGTGATTTCCAGTGAAGGGCTATATTTTGCCTTGAAAGAGGACTCATATACCTTTCATTTGGCTTTGGATTCACTTCGTTTCGATTTTTCTAGAATTAGTTATGGTTTTTCGAAGTTCAGCCCAGAGTCAGGAAACTTCTGGGCCGCGGCCCATGAGTGGCTGGCCGCGGCCCAAACCTTTCTGGCCTGTTTTGGGCTGCGGCTCATGAGTGGCAGGCCACAGCCCATGGCCTTTTGACCATATTTGGGCCGCAGCCCAAGGAAGGGCGGGCCGCAGCCTACCCCTGTGTTCTAGCACTTTGTGTTTTCGAAAAGTGACCTTCAACCTTTTGTTTCCCAACCTTTTAGTGCTTTGATTAGAGGCATTTGTGGCCTCTTAAGAGTCCTAAATGATAACCATTTAAGTGATAAGAAGTCATTGAGAATTTGAAAAAGAGAATGATCCTATGTCCTTGATTTGGTTATAGGGTTTGATATTCGCCTTGATCATGGTTTGACATCCGCTTGGATCGTGAGTAGCCGACGCTGGAGCATACGTGGAAAGAATAAGTGTAGGGAACTTACCTCTCCTGCATGTATTGATATTTGTGTTTGTGTATTGATGCATGTTATTGCTTTGCTTGATTATGTGAAACATATATGAATGATTGAAGCTCTGTTTCTATTTATGCTATGGCCATGAGTATGTTATTGAAACATTGAGCATGCGGATATATCATTATGTGAACATGAGTTATTGTGATGCAAGCATGTCATGCATTAAACACTTATCTTGCATGCATAGTGGTATCTGTTTCCTACTGGGATTCTCTAGAATCTCACCCTCCCCTACCAACATTTTAGGCAGGACAAGTGGCTCGAGGAAGGAGCAAGCGACTAGGGGCGGCGAGAATCCCTTATGGGCAGTTGTATTTGGTTTGGTTATCATTGCTATTTGGGATAATGGTAGTGGATTTGGATATATAATTGTATATGTTCGGATGATATATATATTGGAATATGTATTTGGATTGAAATTTCTGTAATCCCCATTTGAGCAATTGTAAAAGGCATATGTGCCTATGAACCTTTAGTGAATATATGAACCCGGAATTGCCGGGAGTGTTATTGTGCACTCTGATATATTATGAATGTTAATTATTTTCGCAATGTAATTGTATTCGAAATGTGAATATGAGACCAGGTTAAAGTGTTTGATTTGTGAAATGTATTTGTGAAAACCCTATCTTAAGGATGGGGAATGTAAATGAATTTTGATTATTATTGATCTCTATTTCACTCTAATGTTGTATTTCAGATATAATTACGGAGGGGGTTACACTAGGGGCAAAAACGTAAATGCCAGTGATTGAGGGTTCCGGCAAAGAGCATAGTTGCAGTTGGTTATTGTTAATTTTATTTGGTATATTTTGGGATCTATATATATTTTTCAAACCCTGTGGGATTTCCTATAATGTTAACAAGCACTTTGTATCAGTATGTTTATGCTATATCTGTATGTCCACTAAACTATGCGTTTACTACTCTATAAATATCAAAATGTTAAGAAGTTTGATACAAATACAGAAGCATTCATAGGACCATTTGAGTTAGACATGTAGAAAAATAAGGAAGTAGGTGGCGAGCGGTGACCCAATAATTGTCATAGGTTAATTACTCTGTTCGATCTTATATACCACTTCACTCCTTAATATAAGAATTTGTAACTAATTACAAAATATACATTGATTTTAATTAAGGGTAATCTTAAAAAGTAGTAATAATTTTTGTAATTAGTTACAAATGCTTATATTAAGGAGTGAAGTGGTATATAAGATCGAACAGAGTAATTAACCTATGACAATTATTGGGTCACCACTCACCACCTACTGCATTGATTATTTTTACTTTCTTTCTTACATAATCTCTCTTTAAAATAAAGTTATAAATTCATTTGGTGGAAAAAAGAATTTAATGCTTTTGACGTTTGACAAAATAACTTAGATTTAGAATAATAAAAACCTTATAAAAGATAAAAGAAAAAAAAACCTTATAAAAGATACTCCCTTTGATCCTTGACATAAGACATATTTAGAGAGTTGGTATTGGTTCTAAATATAAGATATAGTTTTCATATTTGTCAGTCTTTTTCTAATTTACCCACATTAATGCTCGATCAATAATAATCAAGGATGAGAAGAAATGAGAGAATTAAGGAAGATGACTATGGTGTTTAGAAAATGTAATACCCTAATTTCGGGATTGGAGCCTAGTGAATAAGCCTAAAATAAGTGAACTGCCAAGCCCCAGTTTAGCAAGAGCCCCAAATTTATTCCCTAATATTTTTTATATCTTTAGGGTATAAAAGAAAGTGAAATGGTGAATTTTGGAGAATGTGATTATGCTTCTATTGAAATTTCCTGTGAGGCAGTGAGATTGTCTTGAGATTTTGGAAGACCAAATGATGAGAAAAAAATTATAAAATTTTACAGGATAAAAGTAGACATCCTAAGCTTTAATTTAATAGGTTATAGGAATTAATTGACGCTATGTACTAAGAGATATGAATTTTTGAAGTTCGCCTAGAAAATCTAGAAAGTCTCTAGAGCAGTGATCAAAGAAATGAAATATGAGAATGATATACTTCTAACTGGCTAAATTCCATATTTTTCCTTGAAACTAGACTCAATAAGAGTTTCATAGCTTTTAGAATCGCTCCAAAATGATGTCTACAAAATTAGTTATGATTTTTCAAAGTTAGGGCATAAAATCTACCAGAATTGGCATTATTCCAAAAATTGAAAATAAAATGTGTTAGCAATTGTGTAAATTGTGGAATTAAAGATGCCTAGTGTCATTATCATATAAAGAGGGGAGTAGGTTATGATTTATGAAGATGAGCACATGTCTAATTGTATTAAAATAATGCTACATGAACATAGCAATCATGATTGATGATGGTAAGGATTTATCTTGAGTGTAAGGGTGGAATTTGCTTGAGTGAAAGGTTGGACTAACTTGAGTCCATGGTTGAGTGCATGTTTGGTTTAGTTGGACTAGGTAGAAGAAGTAATTTGGTTAGTGGAACATGAGAGGGGGGATGACTTTCTATGCTAACTAAGAGGGAGGAAGTTAGTTCAAAACCAATTGGAAGCCTAATGGAGTAAATATGACATAATGTGAAGGAGGTATGGGTTGTGACAAGTGTCACCATCATATGCCTTGATGAAATTAAATGGTGTAGGGTGAATGGAGATGTTTATGAAGCACTTTTTCCTTCCTCTTCCCTTCCTCATTTTCGCCCAACACAAAAAGAGAAGAGAGAGAGAGAGAGCTCTCAAGTTCTAGAGAGAAGGAAGAAGAAGTTTAAAGTGTGATTTCTTAAGATTTTTCTTGTGATTTTGCTTAGAAACCTTCTCTAAACCTTTCTTCTTCATGGAATCTATGATTTTGAAGACACATTTTGAGCTCAAGGGGAGAGAGAGAGAGAGAGAGAGAGAGAGGAGCCCCCCAAAGAGAGAGGATTCAAGATCTCAAGAGGTAACCTCACAAACCTTAAATCTAAACTAGTATGGTGTTGTTGTTGAGGTTTGTATTTGGTTTTAGTGATTTTTGGTTGAGTTGTAAATTTGGAAAGTCCTAATCCTAAGGGGTTATGTTGCCCAAATTTCTTTGAATTATGGTTAGAATGTGTTTAAATGAGTTAATAAGGGATTAGAAGTGAAAAGGTACAAGCTTTAGAAGCTAAAATACAAAAGAGCAATTTTACCTTTTTCTTGACTAATGTTTTGGCCAATACCATATCTGGGGGAAGGAGATAGATTTTCATGAAATAGATTATTCCAATGGATTCAGTAGGCAAAAATAGGTGGGGTTACAGTTGGTCACTTTTTTGAAAAAGGTCGAAAAAGTATAATTATGAAAACGCCCCTAAAACCCTAAATCGAGGTTGTTAAGGATTTTTTTGTAATTTGATACTGAATTTGGTGATTTCAAGCCTAGAAATTGATTCCTTAGGCAAAAATATGTCAAAATAGCCTGGGTCAAAATTTCAGAAAAAGTACAGTTGGACAGGGTACGGCGAGGCCAAGTTGGGTTCCCGGGGGCATTTTGGTCATTTTTCATTATAGACTCATATAACCCTGAGAAACATTATGGAAGTGTCTAAATTGTACATTTGACATTTTAGGACCGAGTAGAGAGCCCAAGGGATTGGCACACAAATCGAGGCACATTATTCAAGGATTAGGGAAGGGTGATTAAGGTAGGAAACTTACCTCTCCTGCATGTATTTGATATTTGTGCTGGTGTATTGATGACTATTATTGCTTTGCTTGATTATGTGAAAAGTATATGAATAATTAAAGCTATGTTTCTGTTTATGTTATGGACATACATATGTTGTTTGAAACATTGAGCATGCATATATGTCATTGTGTGAACATGATTTATGTAATGTAAGCATGCCATGCATTAACCACTTATCTTGCATGCATATTGGTATTATTTTCCTATTAAGATTCTCTTGAATCTCACCCTCCCCTACTAACAATTTAGACAGGTGAAAACAAAAGCTATGCTAAGAGCAGCGAAGAGAACCGTATGAGGGGAATGCAGTGGTGGAACAAAGACTAGAAGATGCCTCCATTTTCCTTGGGACGGGTTTAGACACTCATGTAGCACTACAAGGCTATATTAATTGAAAATATCAAGTACGAACCCCTATGGGGAATTTCCGTAATCGTGCACATAATATCAATATATTTATGCTATTCCTGTGTTGCCCACCGAACTGCGTATCATTTTTTGCAAATACTCTAAAATAGGTGAAAATAAGATAAGGGTGTGATAGAAAATACATGTTATATTAACAAACTTAACAAACTTCCTTAATCTAATCATATTATGTAAATATATCTTATATTAAGGATCAAAAGAAGTACCTTATAATACAGATTGAAGTAGTGTAAAGATTTTTTTTAAGGATGTCATGTTCTTATAAGAGACACTAATATGTACTACCTTTGGTCGTATATATGAGACCGAATTAACTTTTCTAGAGAGATTAAGGAAGCTAAATAAGTTACTTTAAAGTATTTATACTCATCATTTTTCTCTAAACTAATTTGTTTGACTTATAAACTAATGTATAATATAATGATATACAACATATAATATGATATGATTAAGTAATTTATTTAACTTATTTAATTTCTCCAAAAAAGTCAACTGAATCTTACATTAAGGATCGGAAGGAGTAGCATGTTTGAAATTCTTAGTACTCTTATAGTTTTTAATATGACGCCTAATTAAAGATTTGATGTTGGTCCTAAATATTAGACCTATTGTACTTATTTATTAATGTTTTTCTAAATTAACTCTATTGATATTTCCTCAATAATAATCAATAAGGAGAGAGAGTAAGGGCGTAACATGCTGAATTTCGGTTACCAAAATTCCTTATATTCAAGGAAATAAAATGATGAATATTCATGAACTTGGAATTTTAGAAATTTATATATTTCTATTTTCATGAAGATTGGGCTAGAACAAATTATGGAATTAATTCTTGGGTTTTCTAAAAAGCCCAATATTGAGGCCCAAAGTAGAGGAATACGAGAAAATAATATTTTGGCCAACATTAATGTTAATTTTGGTAATAGGAATTAAATATTGGAAATAGAAAGGTGAACAATGCTTCTAGTGAAATTTCCTGTGAGGCAATAAGCTTGTCATGTGATTTTGTATAACCAAATGATAAGCAATAATTATGAAATTTTATAGGATGAACGTAGACATCCAAAACTTTAATTTGATAGATAATGGGTAATTTCGAGAGTTGCATACAAAAAGCTATATATTTTTGAAGTCTACCCAGTGAAACTGGAAAGTTTCTGGAGCAGTATCCAAAGATGAAATTTCTAGGAATTGTGTGCTTCCATTTGGATAAATGCTATATTTTTTCTTGAAACTAGACTTGATAAGGGTTCTATAGCCACTGGAATCACTCCAATTTGATGTTTAAAAATTTAGTTATGATTTTTCAAAATTTGGGCATAAAATCCACCAAAATTTGGTATGAATCGGAAAATAAGGAATTAAATTAAAAGGAAAAATAGGATATTATAAAATATATTTCCCTTCATCCTCTTCCCATTTCTGTCCAGTAGCAAACATAGAGAGGAGAGAGTGTGTGCTTTGAATTTGTAGAGAGAGAAGAAGAAGAAATCTCACATGGTAGGTCAATTTCTTCGATGAATTCATTTCTAACGTGTATAATCCTTTTCCTAAGCTTCTCTTCAATGTTATTTAAGGTATTTGAAATAGAAATTTTGGCGTGTTAAAGCTAGGGTTTTCGGCCACACCAAGGAAAATCAAGAAAGAGCTTAAGGTAACTTTTGAAACTTCAGATATTGATTGTTCTAGCTACTGTGAATAATTTAATCGGTAAAATTATACTGGATTTGATCTGTTTGTAAATTTGGGAAAAGTTGTGTCCTAAACTTTATGCTACCCAAATTGAGTCTAAATGATGGTTTTAACATAATTAAATAGTTAATAAAGTAGTTAGGAGTAGAAAGGAACAAGTCTGTAGAGTCAAAATTGGAAAACCTTAAATTTCCCTAGAGAATCATGGGTTTTTTCTAGGTCCAATTTAGGGGGTTAGAGCTGGATTTTTGATGTTCTAATGATTCCATTGAGTTCAGGAGGGAAAATTATGTGGGGTTACAGTTGATCACATTTTCAGAAAAGCCTGAAAAAGCATAATGACTAAAACACCCCTGAAACCCTAAAATAGGGGCTGCCAAGGGCTTTCTAGTCTTTTGGCAGTGAATTTGGTAATTCTAAGTCCGAAAATGGATTCTTTGGATGAAAATTTGTTAGAATAGCCCAAGTCAAAATTTCCGAAAAAGTACGGTCGGACCGGGTAAGTCGAGGCTGGGCCGGGTCCTCTATGGAATTTTGGTAAATTTTCATAATAGACTCATATAACCACTAAAAACACTATGGAAGTTCTTGGAATAGTACATGAATGGGTTGAACATAATTCCTGTATATTTGACCTTTTAGGACCAAGTTGAGAGCCCAATTGTTAGCACGCTTTACGATGCACGTGTTTCAAGGTGAAAAGGGTTAAGGTACTAACTATTATTTCTCATACACTATGTAATTGTTGATATATTTTATGTAATATTTTGTGATATAAACATGGTGCCTGAGGTATGTTACCTAGCTGTGGTTAGGTAGCCAGCTGAGGTACTCCTAGGGTACATTACCTAACTGTTGTTAGGGGCCCAGCTGAGGTACACGTAGAGGATCCAAATAGCGATTTGGCCCTAAGCTTTATGTATACATATATTATGTTATGAATTTTTCATTTTACATTTTATGGTGCATTGTATATTTAAATTCTCGCATTTTATATGATTGATTCTATGTTGCTACTGGATTATTTGGAATCTCACCCTTTTTATAAACAAAAATGTCTCAGTGGGAACCAACGGCTCTAAAGGCAAGGTTGTAGACATGGGGAACTAAGGGTATGTTTCCCAAGGCAAGGATGGTCATTTATACGTAGTCTTATTTTGGGCATTTTGTATACATTTGTAAATATTATTAAACCCTGCGGGGAAAATCTGTGATATAATCAAGTATATTGTATCAATAGATCAATATGTTTACGCTATTCTTGTGTTAGTTGCTCACCGAACTGCGCTCATGCACTCTGAAAAATGTGAAAATAAGATAAGAGTATGACATAATGAATTAAGAAAGATGATTAGGATATTTTAGAAAAAAAACATGACATATTAAACTAACTAAATTAATTGCCTTGATTTAATTAAATTAGTTAATTAAGTTTTACATTAAAGACAAGAGGAATGTGTTTTTTTTTCATTTTTTCTTCATTAATTATTGGATAGTCTCACTGCTTTGATTATCCATTCACCTCCATAAATTGGAATATTTTTAAGAAAATAGTTGTATTTTTTTACAGATTTATTCCTTTTAGCATATTTTAAATTGGTTGTTTATATCTAAAAAAATAAAAATAGTCTAAGGGAGTGTTGTTTTTTACGTTAAAAATGGTGGCAATGCATTTATCACACTTATTTTTAAATTGTTATTGGTTGTTATGACACCATTATGTGCTTGTAGTTTTGTGACATTTTTGAGTATTTGACTTTTATAATCTTTTTCTTCCTGTTGTATTTGAATTTGAGTTAAAGAAAATAGTAATCCACCACATTTATGTTTTAATAAATTTATTATGTGCTAATTATATATGAATATTCAATTTACTTGTGAATTGATGTCTTTTTATTTAAACTTAACTCTTTTCACGGTTATAGTTTTACATATTTTAATTAATTTGTAGTCCCTTTGTCCCTTTTTATTAGATCTAAATTTTTTAATCCCTCCTTCTCTTTTTATAGGACATACTTTGAGGTTATATGAGTATCAAATACATTTTTGACAATTTTACCCTAATAATTTTCCCAATACATTCTCTTGCATCATTTTTTTAAATTATGACTCTATCTCTTTTACCCACTTATAAATAAGATTATATTTGAAAAAAAAATGTATATTTTTAACATATTTATTACTTTTAACTAATTTTATATATTTATTAATTACTAATTTTAAGCCACATAATTGGATTATTTGGATCTTATAATAAAAGAGGGGGATTATATATTTTTAATTATGACTAGGTTGACCCTAATTACTGGTCCTTTTTTTCGCTTGATCCCTTTGATCCTTTTTATATGAGTTTTGTAACATCCCGTTTTTAGTCATCAGTTTTCTCTGTATGTAATGGATACATTTAATGGAATAACAACGGTGAATTCTGATGTACATGAATTTTTATAAAAATGTAGTGACAAAATGGTACTTTGCCAACAAAGCAGGAGTCAATTTATTTTTCCCTTTTCTCTCTATAATTTTGATTAAATAGGGCCAATAAAAGGGAAATATATATTTACTTGGTTACTTGGATATTAAATAGGCCATGTGTCATGATTTTAATCAAGTAAAAAAAAAAGATGGAGCAAAATGGGAAGTTGAAAAGTCAAAGATAAATGGTAATTAAATGACTACTTGTATGGCAATTAGGTGAAGCAATTAAGAAGCCCTTTTGGTTCATTTGGAACCCCATGTAGACGTCCTTTGGGCTTAGAGGAGAGAGGAAAGGTTAGTTTAATTAATTGAAGATAGGCGTAAGAAAAAGCACATAATCAAATTTTATTAAAATATTATTTCCATAAAGTAAGAAAGATATGATGTTAAACTTCATCATCCTTTCCCTTCCTCTTCATTTTCGTGAAGCTACCCAAAATATAGAGAGAGAGAGAGAGAGAGAGAGAGTTGAGCAGAGTTGGAGAGCTCAAGAACACAAGTGTTAGGGTTCAAGCAAAATCTAAGGTAAGATATGAGTTCTCATGTGATTTTTCTTGCTAAATCCTAGAATACCTCTTCTAATTCTTATATCTTCATGGTCATGGCTTATAGCAATGCAAAAAACAAGAAGCAAGAGAGAGTGAACAGTGACCTTCTAGAGAGAGAAAGTGAACAAGGTAACTCTCAAGACTTCGATCCCCTTATGTTATACGATGCTATGGTGGTTGTTACTGTTAAGTTTGGTTTGATTTGGCTTGGTTTTGTGGTTTTGGATGATGAACCCTAGAAATTTTATGCTACCAAAATCATGCTCATTTAGTGTTTAAGTAGCTAATCATGTGATTAGAAGTGGAAAGGAAGTGATTAAACAAGAGAAATCAAGGAAACACCTTTTCTCTTCTAAATTCCTAATTTTATCCAGCTACTGTTCACTCAAGATAGAGCTGGAATTTTGAAATTCTGATGATTCCATTGGATTTAGAAGGGAAAATTGTGTGGGAATATAGGTGTTCATGATTTTTGGAAATTTGTATACAAATCTAGAATTTATTGAAGTTGTAAGTACATGCTGTTTGATTGTCTCTAGTGAGGCAGTATTGTTGTACCATGTATTTTGAAGGCCAAACCAAGGTCAAATACGATGAAACTTTCCAAGATTAAATTAGACATATAAAGCTTTAATTTGGTTGTTAATAGGTTATTTTTGAACTTGTATACTAAGAGATATGAATTTTCAAAGTTTTGCCTGTTTCTGGACTTGATTCTGGAATAGTGTGGGAATTTATGGAATTTTGTAATTTTTTGGTTGTATATGGTAGTAGTTCATATTTTTCCTGTATAGAAGATTTAAAGAGCTTTCCATAGAACTTTGAACCACTCCATTTATATTTTTGTAGAATTGGTTATGACTTTTGGAAGTTGGGCCAAGAACAAAGGAATTCTTGGCCGTGGCCAAAAGATTTGCTCTAGCCGCCACCCAAAAGTTTCTGACCTCTCTTGACCGCGGCCAAGGATTTTTGGCAAGGGCCAAGACCCCTGTTTCAGCATTTTCATACTTTTGATTGGTTTAACTGCCTTAATCCCATGGGCACTTGTTTGGGCTTCCAATGGCTACCTAAATAGCCTAAAAGATAACCAATAAAAGTGTTTAAAACAATACATGAATGAGTAATAACTCAATTCTTGTACATTTGGGATTTTAGTACATATCAACAGACCCGAACCAGAGCCAAAGTTAGGACGTAAATTGGAACTGGAAAAGGACACAAGTAATAGTACTCTCTTTCATATACTATGTAATTATTTATATGCTTTGTATATGTCATTTACCGTAATGCGTATGATATATAGGGCCTACAGGTACATTGAACTGAACATAGTGCCTATGGGTATACTAGAAATAGTGCCTACGGGTATACCGATTTGCTCAGTTGGTGGTCTTGAGCCTAGTTAAGGACGAAACGAGCAGGGGTTGCAACAGTGGTTGGCTCTGAACGTTTCCGACTGAACTGAATTATGTGTTATTATAATATTACTGTATATGGTGTTTGACTTATTTATTATTGCATTTTCTATTGTCGATTGTTTGTTGCTACTGAGATTCTTTTAAATCTCATCTTTTTTTTTCAAAATTAAAATTTTCCAATAGAAGCTAGTGGCTCTAAGGGCAAAAGGGTAAATATTGGCAACTGAGTTATGGGAATCAAGAGACAAAGTTGTTAATTATTATTAGTTTATTTTTATATTTTGGACAAAATTGTATAAATTATCGAACCCTGCAGGCAGACTCCTATATGTAAACAAGTACTTTTTATTAGTATATTTGTGCTATTTCTGTATGCTTGTGAAACTGTGCCTTTATAACTTTGTGTATATCGAAATGTTAAGGGGTTTGACAAGTTTGATTACTAAATTACATGGTTTAAGAATTCAGTTAAAATTAGTTAAGATTAATAAATATGTTAGAAATAATTTTTTTTCAAGTGCCCCCTTATTTATAAAAGGGCAAGTAAGAGGAAAAAACTAGGGTAGTAACAAGAGAAAGTATGAAAGAGAATGTAGTTTGAGGACAAAGATAAGGAGAGAAAATAGAATTAATTAGGGACAAAATGATAAAAACACATTAAATACTCATATAACTCCAAATAGGATCTTATAAAAATGATTCATCTTATGAAAATCATTTCTTATAGTAAGGGTTAAAAAAACTGAAAGGTAAGTGCAGTAAACACTATTACAAAAAACGTGATACATGACAATTATTAACTACCATGTATTACGATTTTGAACCATCATATATATTGGCGCTATAAAAGTTAGGTGCATATACAATATGGTTCCGAACCATTATTTATTCTGAACATATTATAATGGTTATAAGATAATACCCGTTATGTATTAAGGTTTGGTGAGGTCATGATCTGCCTATTGCTGTGATAATAATTAATAGGCACACATAAACAACGTAACCATCATAATATATAGTAATAATTGCATGATACATAACGGTCTCATTTTATAACCGTTATTTATTTAATAACATACATAACGTTTTGTATATAAGAACCTTGACTATTAATAAAAATTAATAACGGTCTTACGTAGACAACCGTTATGTATTAAATACATAAATAACATTTTATAAAGGGTTAAGGTGCAAATCTATTAATGAAGTATTGTCCGAGGAGCGTCCACCACAAATATCTTTTAAAAGGGGCAAAAATACCAATGAAGTTTTAAAAAGGGGCATCCACCACAATTTTCGTTAAATCCGTACTAACACCGTTAAGGATTTTCTTCTCTTATGATTTAACGCCGTTAGTACGGATTTAACGAAAATTGTGGTGGATGCCCCTTTTTAAAAATTCATTGGTATTTTTGCCCATTTTAAAAGATATTTGTGGTGGACGCTCCTCAGACAATACTCTATAGGTAGATTTGCACCTTAACCCTTTTATAAATAAGAACTGTGAACATTTATAATGCATGAAGGTTTTTATATAATAATCATGATGTATGGATATAAGACTCTTTAAGTGAGGGTTTCTGAGCTAGTTGGTCTCCTCTATATATATAATAGAACAACAGTGCCTTCTACATTGACTGGCTATGCAATTTGGCATGGATCTACACATTCCAGGCTTTGTGGGGAGAATCAATGGCAACTGTGGACATATATAAGTGATAATGTAACTGGTGACCTATATATAATTGTGTCTCTTCACATGACTTAATCCTTAGAAATCAAACAACTCTAGGGAAAAAACATATACCCTTATCAAAAAGGGCGCAGGGGTTATATAAACCTTTGAGCTCAATGGTTTGCATAACCCATACGCCCTTTCTATTAGAGATATTTGTTTTTTCCCATCTTCCTTTACTTTCCAGGCTTAATTGCTGAAGAGACATAAAGTATAGTTGAATTCTTACATTATTATATATATAGATTAGGAGTGTGATTGATTCTAGCCATAAAGCCTATAAAATATTAATCTATCTAAATTGCATGGCTACTCGATGTGGGAAGTACTACTTATTATATTATAGAGACAAGACCAAGTAGCTCAGAAATTCTCACATTAAAGAGTTTATGATTGATCACAATGTTGAATTTCATAGCTTTTAACTTAGCGCTACCTACTCAATAGAAAAATTGTCAAACCCCTTAACATTATGATATTTGCCAGATTAATAAAGGCATAGTTCTATAGGCATATAGAAATAGCACCAATATACTGATAGGAAGTACTTGCTACAACACAAGAGAATCCCCACAAGGTTTGAAAAATATATACAATTCTCAAAATTCACAAAATTAAACTACCGGTAGCCAACTATAGTCCTTGCTTGAACCAGTACCCTCAAACACCGATATTTACCATTTTGCCTTTAGAGCTGCTAGCTTCTACTGGAATATTTTTAAATATTGAAAAGGGTGATATTTGTAATACCCCGAATTTTGAGACTTAAGGATAGAGAATAAGCCTGAGATTAGTGGATTGCTAAGCCCTGGTTTAGCAAGATCCCAAATTGTGATTAGGGGTTAATGACTACAAAAGTGGACGTGATTAGTGATTAATGAACCCTTTTAGAGAATATAAAGAGGATTGTAGTCGCTTGTGTTATGAGCAACGCCAAAACCCTGTATTTGAGTTCAATTGTGGATTAACATCCAAATTGACTTAGAATAGAGGGAAGAATTGAATGGTGTATTGTGATGGAAATGGTGTCATGTTGTGGTATTTAATCATTGGAATTGTTTTAAATTGGATTGGACACATTGGTTGCAAAACTGGAAATGCTGTCCAGTGAAACTCTATTCTGAGCTGTCAGTTTGTGTGAAGGTTTTGAATAACCAAATGGTGTATAAAAGTTATGAAACTTTCCAGTCTTATAGTTCATATCTCAAGCTTCAAAATGGACATATAATTTGTGCCATTTCATGTTGGGAACTGAGAGATATGACTGTCCAAAGTTTGAGGTCGAAAATGGACTCTGTTTTGGGGCAGTGATGAAATTTGTGTAATTCTGGAATTGTGTGGTGATTTCTATTATTGGTAAATATTTTTCCTATAAAGAGGACTTAAATAGATTTCATTTGGCGTTGGAATCACCTCATTTAGAATTTTCTAGAATTAGTTATGATTTTTCAAAGTTTGGGCAGAAAAACTGTCATAAAATCCGAAAATGGGATTTATGACATCAGCATAATAAAACATGACATCATCCTAATGTTAAAACACTTTTTATTCATCTTTCTCCTTCAGCATTCCGACGCCATTCTGCAACCAAAGTAAAGAAAAGGAGTGGAGAGGGTTTTGGGAGAAAAGGAGAAGAGAACTCGCAAGGTAAGCCGATTTCTCCGACGATCTAGCTCCTAACGCGTATAACTCCGATCCTAAGCTACTCCTTTATGTTCTTTAAGGTTTGGAAGCTCCTCTTTTGGTGTTTTGAAGTTAGGTTTTTCAGCCACAAGAAGGAAAAGCTAATGGGAGCTTGAGGTAACTTCCAAACTCTTGCATATTGACTATTCTGGCTGTTATAGACAATTTAATCGGTGAAATTTCGCCGGATTGTCTTTGGTTCTAAAAATGGAAAATGGGTTTGTGGGGCTGTTATGCTGCCCAAATTGATACTAAATGGTAGTTATAACCTAATGGAATAGTCAATAAAGTGGTTAGGAGTAGAAAGGAACGCGTTTACGGAGCCAAAACCGAAAAACCCCAATTTTTCCCGGAGTACATGTATATTTTGGCCAAGGCTATAAATGGGTCTTAGAGTTGGATTTTCAATGATTTGATGATTCCATTGAGTTCAGGAGCAAAAATTAGGTAGGGTTACAGTTGGGCACTTTTTCAGAAAAGGCCGAAAAAGCATAATTACGAAAACGCCCCTGAAACCCTAAAAGTGGGGCTGTCAAGGGTAATTTTGTAATTGACATTGAATTTGATAATTCCGAGTCCGGAAATGGATTCCTTGGGCAAAAATATATCAGAATAGCCCATGTCAAAATTTCAAGAAAAGTACAGCCGGACCGGGTACGGCGGGGCCGGGCCGGGTCCCCGGGGGTATTTTAGTAAATTTTCAATATAGCCTCATATAACCCCCAGAAACACTATGGAAGTGTCTAAATGGTACATTTGACATTGTAGGATCGAATGTGAAGCCCCGAGTTGCTGGCACGCAAATCGAGGATAAAAGAATGGAGGTAGGGGACTTACCTTACTTGCATGTATTTGATATCTTTGCTTGTGTAGTGATGTATGTGATTGCTTTACTTGATTGTGTGGAGCATATTTGAATAAATGAAGCTCTGTTTCTGTTTTGCTGTGGCCATATTTTTGTTATATGAAACATTGAGCATGCAGAAATATCATTATGGGGCATGCATCTAGATAAAACTAACATGTCATACACATAGCATCTATCATGCATGCATTATGGTATTTGTTTCCTACTGAGATTCTCTCGAATCTCACTCTCCCCTACCAACAATTTAGACAGGGCAAGTGGCTCGTGGAGGGAGCGGCTAGGACTCCTCCGAGATGAGATTGTGTAATCCCCATTTGAAGAATTGTAATGGGCAATTGTACCATATGTATCTTTAGTGAAGGTATGTACTAGAGATTGTCGGGATGATTAAGTTGTGCACTCTGATATTTATAAGAATGTGATTTATCTTCGCGTAGTAATTGTATTCGAAATGTGAATATGAGACCAAGTTTATAAATGATTTCAAAAAGTATTCATGAAAACCCCGTCATGTGATGGGTTAGTAAATGTTATTTGATTATTATTGGTCTCTATTTTATTTTAATCACGTATTTCGGATATAATTACGGAGGGGGTTACAATATTCGAATGAATCTCAGTAGTAACATGCAATCATTGATATAAAATGCGATAAATAAATATGTCGAACACCATATAATACAACAAAATAAATACACTGTATAATTATTATCGGAATGTAGACATGTATTCAAGGTCAACTACTGTTAGAACCCCTACTTGTCCATACCTCAACTGGGCTCACGACCACAAAATGGGCAATATATCCTCTTGGTACTGTATCTCATAACTGGATCCACTTTTGGGGCCTTGAGGGTACTTATGCTTTCCCCCCCAAACGATACTTGTGCTTTTCTCGTCCCAGTTAGAGAGTGTATTATATATATTACAGAAGATGGCATACACAAAGCATACAAATAATCACGTAGCTTATGAAAGTAGAGTTACTACCTTAATCTCTTTTCCTGGCTCTAACCTTGTCCCGGTGTGGGTAAAATGTCTAGTCTTAAATTCCAAGTTTACAAGAATTGAGTTAATACTTATTCATGTACTCTTCTAAACTCTTTTAAACTCATTGTGTTGGTTACCTTAGCTTTAAAATGCAAAATGACTAAAATGCCCTTAAGGACCTGGTTCAAGTCCCTTTGTACTTAGTCCAACTGTACATTTTAAAAAATTATAACCTGAGCTAATCCTACACAATTTCACGGGTAGAATCAATTTTTGACCTCAGAATTGCCATATTTACTGCCAAGAAACAATTTTGCCCTTGGCAGCACCTATTTAGGGTTTTAGGGGTCATTTTGTCATTTTATATTCCAAGGCTTTTCACACTTCTGACTGAACACGAAGCCTATACAATTTTCCCTTCTGAACCCAATGGAAGCATCGGATTATTGAAATTCCATCCCTAATCCCCCTTAATCAAGTCTGGCCAAAACTTACTAGAACAAAAAGGAAAATATGATTTTCTTGATTTAACCCCTTAAACACCTTCCTTTTCACTCCTGATCATATGATTAACCATTTAGATACCATTTGAACATAATTTATAGAAATTTGGGGAGCATAACCCCTTAGGGTTTCATCATCCCAAATTTACAAAAGCAACCATAAATCAAGCCAACAACAACAACATCATATCATCAAGAAAATCAAAGTTTTTTATATTACCTCTTAATTCTTCAAATTTCTCTCTCTAGGCGTCACCCTTCTCTCTCTTCTCTTGAAATTTTGCTACTACACATGATTTTCATGATGAAGAAGAGATTACAAGAGGTTTCCATGGATTTTATGAGCTTAATCACTTGAAATCACAAGATCTTACCTTGATTTTTACCTCTTGCTTCTCTCTTGGCTCTTCTTGTTCTTCAAGCTCTCTTTCTCTCTCTCGGTCGAAATTATGGCCTAATGGAAGAGATAGGAGGCTGTAAAATATCTCCAATCCACCTCCTTAAGTTTAATATAACTTAATGGAATTTCACCATGTGATTTTGCCTTTTGCTTCATATCTTTTTACTTAGCTAAAGATAATGACACGTGGCATATTTATCATGCAAGCATTTGTTTTTCTCAAATATTTCCCTTTATGGCCGAAATTACTAAGAGAAAAGGAAAATAAAAATTGCTTCTTGAATTTCATAATTCTCTCTCTTCAAATACTTAATTAAGTACATGTTTACTTTTAACTTTTCAAACTTGATTTACTTGGCCACAATTACTCCAAATTTGGATATTTATCTCCAAATATATATATCCTCTTTATTTTCCTTATTTAACCAAAATTGGCTTCAAGAAAATAGGAAAATAATTAATTTTGTACTTTATTGGAAAATTACCATTTTGCCCTTACTTTTTTACATTTAATTGTGGCTTCTTCCTTTTTCCTTCCTTCATGGCCGAAATTCTCCCTTAATATTGGCCCAAGAATTGTGCTCTTTTATTATCCATTTTGGGCTAAATAATGGGCTTTTTTAAAAACAAATATTAGCTTCATGACTTGTTTTAACCCAATGTCTATGAAACTTCAACTAAAGGTGTTTTTGTCATTTTAATTGCATCCAAATTCATCATTTTATTTCATTAAATGCCACAAATATTTATAAGACATATTGGTGAATAAAAATGGGGTGTTACAAAAGTAGGAGAGGAACCTTTAGTCACAGCAATATGGGATTTTCAAAAAAAAAATAACTTCACAAAAGCAATTCAATATGTCACATGAACTAGTTTATGCACAGAGCTTGTTCATGTATGACTCTCGGTACACCTGAACTATTTTATTCATCACATTCTATTGAACTCTTTGAAGTAACTTCCGGAGATATAGATACTTAAAAGGAGATGTATTTGCTTAGGGATCATATATGCAAAAGTTACATCAAAAAATATCAAAAAAGTATGAACCTTTAGTCAAATCAATGGGTCGACAACTTCCAACTTCTTATAATAGGAAATGAACCTTCAATCAGAGCAATAACATGTTTTTCAAAACAATATAACTTCACAAAAGCAAGTTAATGTCACCTTGAATACTTTATCACATCGTGACTTCACAAAGACACCTCAATCAAATAAGGAGAACAGAGCATCAAAGGAATGTGACCTAGCTAGGGCTCACGAATGATGAAAACGTGAGTTAGAGCAAGCGAAAGCACCTCGCTAGACAGTCATTGAGACAAGTGTAAGGGTATTCACTAGCACGACTATTACTGAGAAGTAAGACGAAGGCTTTTTATAGTGGGGCTCAACTAAAAACGACTCTCGATAGTTAGAAAAGACAATAGGAGTAGTATGGTTACGATGTTGGCGGGTTTCGTTCGAATAGACTAGGTGTTAAATGTATTTCTTTTCAGATGCTTAAATAGAAGAGGAAGGGTAGGGTTTTTTGGGTTATCATGCTTAAGACTTTACATAATAGTTGTTTCGATAAAATTGTTATTTATTTGATTATATTTATTACAGTTCTTTGTTAATAACTGTGAGTTATGCCATTGTTTTATCATATACATATATCATGTTTATTAGTTAATAACCATGAGATATGTTGTTGTTGTTATTATTTTTTATTTTTTAGGCATCTAGGGCCTAAATAATTACATTTTTATATTTGATAAAAATAAACCAAAAAAAAATATCACCCTCGATTTGGTGACTAGTTGCTTGATAGATTATCTAAGATCTGCTGCGAATTTATGAACTTTTGTTTCTTTCAATTTGAATGAATCAAAAGTTCCATAAATTTGCAGCAAACCCTCACATCATCATGCTACTCATCACCAAAGGAGTGACCTGAATCATCTGAGCATATGTCAGGATCATAGTGGCCAATCCATACTCATTGAGAATGAGATTAGCCTTCCTATTCATACTCAACAAATATTAGGCCAACCTCCTCACAGTATGGTCAATTCGTTCTACATGCTACATCATTACTTGGTGAAGGTTGTGGAGGAGGAGGATGCCATGGATAATCTAGTAAGTATTCAGCATGGTGTTTCATCTTAGCGATTGAAAGAATAGAGGAGGACGAAGAAGAAATAGTACAATAAACCTAAGGAAATGGAGAGTTTATATAGATTGGAAGTGACGGGTTCGAACCATCATTGTACACATTATAAGTTGAAGAGCAGCAATTGCACACAGTGGTAGGTAATGAAAAAGTACTTGGTTGTCATGCTGATCAGCAAAGAACGAAGAAGCATAGAGTATTCTTATCATAAGCGTGAGAAAGGGGAAAGGTTGAAACCGTTTAGTTGACGGTTATTTAAGAGAAACCGTAATGTTGTTTTGCTGATATGAGGTTGAAATACAAATCATTTATAAGTTCATCGAACGTTTCATGATGATTTTACCATAAGAACTATCTATCTTGTGAAACAATATATGACAGTTACAAAGTACAATTGTTATATATTTACATGGTAATCTATTAAGTGATGGTTCTTACTTAATAACCGTAATGTATATACATATTTTTAAAAATTTTGGTGTTTGATTATGCAACTACCATTTTATAAAAAAAAGTCAAAGTAAATAAACAAACTAAAAATAAAAAGTTACAAGAATGTTTTAAGAATATGATGTATCATCATATTCTTCCTTCTCTAGTAACTTGTTTGCATTCTCATTCAAAGAGCAAACAAGAGAGGTAAGTTCCTTCAAGCACTAGTCTATGCATCCTTGCTCTTGCATGTAAACCTGGACCATATGATGGAGCTCATAGTTTGTGTGGATGAAACCTTCAATGCTTGTTGGCGAAGGGAGTTCATCTTTCTTTTTTTTTTTTTGGCAAATGATGAATCAGAAGTTCTCTTGCATTTGTTCATGATGTTTTGTTGAAATAGAAGTTGGCTTTGAGAAGTTGAAATAGAAGTAGGGAAATAGAGTTTGGTTTTTGGATGTTTATATAGAGAGGTTTCCTGGATTATCGAGCCATAGCATCTTTTAGTATTATATTTTATCAATGGCGACGGATAAATCTTAATAATCATTATGTATTTGACAATTTTTTAATTTATTATTAACTTACCGTTTATTAACTTAACACCATTATTTATTTGCATAATCTTTCTATTAAATGACTATTTTTACTTAATAACCATTATGTATTTGTATTGAAGATCCTACCACGTTGCCTCCTCTGCCATAGCTAGTGCCTCCGCCCCCTCCGCCAATCCATCTATTGTGCCAAATGATAAGATGTTACAAGAGAAAAGAGCACTGGGGAAGGGTCTTCTTGTTATAAAAGAGGTCCAGAAAGCAAATTAAGAAAGAGGGGAAGAAACTTAATGTGAGATGGAACAATAAAGGACAAATTGTGAAATCTAACAAGGCCAAAAGCAATGTGTCATGGTACCTAATAAACTTGTTAGATTTCAAAATTTGTTATTTCTTGTTCCATCTCACAGTAAGTTTCTTTCCATCTCTCTTAATTTGCTGTTTGGACCTCTTTCTTGACAACAAGACCCTTCCCTAGTGCTCTTCTCTTATGCCATCTCATCATTAGGCACAATAAAAGGATTGGCGGAAGGGGCGAGGCGTTGGCTATGGTGAAGGGGGCGGCGTGGTTAGGATTATCAGTACTTAATCCATTTGTTACCACCAATAAGCCTTGAGAAGGAGGAGGAGGAGGCAGCAGTAGAGGAGGAGTTCCCTGAGATCTTAATATGATGAATGAGAGAAAGAGGAGGTTTATAAAGAAAAGTAGTAAGAATCACAATCATCAAGGAATAATTGAGTTTGAATAGAGATCTAATGGATTACGAATGGTTATGACTTATGAAGATTTAATGAGATTACGAAGGGTTATGAGTTATGATATTGAAGGTTTGAATGTTACGAAGGATTTTGAAATACTTAGCTGACGGTTGTTTCTAAAGGCCATTATGTTTGGTCTTCATTGATATAAGTGTTGGAAGACGAATTATTTATAAGTGTTACATGACGGTTGTTTCCTAAGAATCGTCATTTTTGTCGTTAAATAAATGACAATTTTTAGCTACAACCATCATATTTGTGTTTTCGCGAAGTTCGTCTCGCAATACATGATTGTGCGTATAATTAACCGTTACATTTAAACGTTATATATCTTTGTGTAACTTATGCCTCGACATACCTGAAATTTATTAGATGTAACCGTTATGTATTAAGTATTATAAATACTCAAATCTATGATAGTGAAAGTGATTGAGAAAATGGAGGGGAAAGGTTGTTCTTCTCGTTATTCGACTCCCAAAGTAGAGGCCAAGAAAGAAGTTTATCCTGTTAAGCTCGAAGAGGGTACGAAACAGGTGTTTCCTGTTTTGAGCACAAAGAGGTTAAGAAAGAAGTAAAACCCAAGGTCGAGGTCGAGAAGGAAGAAGCCACAGAGAAGACAACGTCTGTATGTGGTGGTGGATGGCGTGGCTTTGGAGGCAGATGAATGTATCGGAATCACTCATGATGAAAATAAATATAATAAAGGGGGTTGATGGTTGTTCGTAGTTTTCTTTTGTTTTGTTGTTTTTGTGACACCCCTCAGGAAATAAATTAAATTACTATATATATATATATATATATATTTTGCCATGAATATACATATTTAGTTTTTTGTATGCCTCCCCTGAAAAAAATAATTCAAATTTCAGCTTGTAAAAATAATACTCATTAAACTACTAAGCCTTATTATATGTCTTGACCATATCAATGCTTTTTGACGGAGCTACATCCAAAAAGTTATTTTGAGTTCAAACCTAATTTTTTTAAAAAAACATCCAAACATTTAACTTTTTCAAATAGTCCATTTTTGATCTCAAACTAATGTTTTAATGTCCAAAACCATGGTTTGGGCATAATCTTTTTGTTTTTTTTTACTTTTTCCACTTTGTGGGCCCCATCCTCTCACTCTTATTTATTCTTTTTTTATTTGTGGGTCTTACGTCACACTCTCTTTCTCATCTTTTTTTTTTTTTTTTTTTGAATTTCAACGCTTTCACCCTATCTCCTTTTTTTTTTTTTTAGAATTTTAAAATTTTAATACTCCCTTTTATCCTTAATATAAGACCTATTTATCTAATTTGATTATATTAAAAAAATTAGTTAAATTAATTAACATTACACATAAACAAAATTATTTCATTTTGATATTGATTATGAACTTTAATGTTAAATAATGAGTTAAGATGTATCATTTTTAATGCCTTTAGAGATTTTCTTCTTTTGTAATTTAATGTCGTTAGGTTAAATTTAACGATTTTGTTAAATTTACATCATTGTTAATTGTTTATTGTTATTTTCCATCTTAATTTATTTGTACCAGACGTTCCTCAGGAAAAACTTGACTGTTAAATTTGGACATTAACCCTTAATTATATATAAAATATAATGTTACTCTTTATATGTAATTATCACAAAAGTTAATGTCATTTTTAATAATTTGACTATGAAAAAAAGCTATTCTGATCACACCATTCAAACACTCTTATTTTATCAAAACCATGGTTTCTCATAATCTATTTTCCTCATCATCTATTCTTCAAAATCTATTCTCTACTTTTCCTCTAGAAATTATTTTTCAAAAGTTATTCCAAACACACAGCTCGTTTGAAATTTGGGACGCAAATCACGAGAGAAAGGAGAAGTGAATTTAAAGAGAGAAGCGCTTTAAGTCCGTGAGCAACCCTTTATGCCTCCATTGAACATGGCACACAACTCATGCTCTGTCCTCTCTTCCGCTGCCTATTTAATGCTTTGGGTCCCCCCAACATTACATAAAGTTGGCCCTTCAGTAATTATATTCAACATCCTACCAATTCACCTTTTCATAAACAACTTTATATATCCATATCCAACATCTATAAAAGTTGGCTTACCACTTCTTAACCGTTTTTTTTTTGTACTTTGAAGTCAAAAAAGATTTTACATTAGAGATGCATTCAAATCAAGTTTTGAGAAAAATTTAGGGAGAAATACCATAGGATCCCAAGAAAATGATTTAATGATCCAAAAATTTAATAACAACAGAAAAGCGCGTAATGTCAAGTATTAGTGTAAGCAATGACAACATGTTTAAACGACTCATTAATCATTCATATCTTTTATAGTTAAATCTCTTTGTTAGGGCCTCATGGTAATTCAGTAATTCTCATATTTTTATGAATTAAAGTATTTGTGTGTTGAGAAAACTATTGATCTAATTGAGCGTTAAAAATACAAACGAATGTGTTCAAACAAGGAGATAAAAGAAAAAAGGGAAGGCAAAGGCAAGCAGAATGAGAATGAATTGGCACAAAAGCAAAATACAAAAGTGGGAAGCGTTCAAAAGTGAAAACGGGAAGAGAATCTAAAGACAATAATACATTACACATAAACTACATTGCTACAAATATAATCTCAATCATTACTCTCTCTCTCTCTCTACTACTTTACAGCATCTCTTCCTTTCTCTCTCTATCCCCACTCTCACTTTTGTTACAGCATCAGCAATAAAGTGATGAAACTCATACCAATTTCAAATCCACATAACCCAATCAACATCATCACCTGCATCAATCACAAGCCCATCAAAATTCTCTATCTATATATGTGATATTTAAATATTTAACTTAATTTAATTAATAAACAAAAACCCCACTACTAGTCCTACACACAGCTATCATGGGTCATGACCGCAGTTCACATGTTTCTCTTTCCCTACCTATCATTATTCACAAACCTACCCACTATCATTTTCAACTAGGATTTTTCCCTAATGTCACAATTTTTTTTTTTTTAAAAGAACAGTTTTAAAAATATAACACATCGTATAGACATGTAATTGAATTTTACAATTTTAGTGTGGGTTTGGAA
The DNA here is from genome assembly GCA_963210345.1 of Inga oerstediana. Lineage (NCBI taxonomy): Eukaryota > Viridiplantae > Streptophyta > Magnoliopsida > Fabales > Fabaceae > Inga > Inga oerstediana. Next base: position 59,033,913 of record OY723401.1, on the reverse strand, counting down.
TGGCTTATTTTTATCCAAAACGTGCTTATAATTCTTGATTCACGGTATACGAGGCAAGTATGTGAGAGGAGTTTTTTCTCGGCTTGCGTAATAAGTGCGTTTTTCCTGTACAAAACGCTGAAACAAACATAGGCTTACTATTGATATGAAAATTTTATTAGTAGCTAATATACAAGTTTTCTATACACTGAGTATCTTGACATGTCCTGACTCTTATGCATCTACCACTTTTTATTTATAAAAATTAAATTATATTATTTGTAAATTAAGGATAATTTAGTTTTAAATTAATTTTTTTCTAAAAAATGCAACTGAATATTCTTTAAATTATTTTTTAACAGTAAAAAAAGGCAATGTCTTGAGTGTAAATTTTTCCCAAAGAGAAGTGCAAAAATTTTTCCGAATATAGGGGTACACGACTAAATATGAAAAATCTATTCATAGTTAGGGACGAATACAAAATAAGCATAATACAAAAACATTGAATATTGTAATGAAAGAAGAGAGAGCAAGATAGGGAGAGACAGAGAGGAATGGCACCTGTCTGTCTTGGCCTGAGGTGGGAAAAGGGCGTATGGTGGCAGAGTCCACTTCACCAGTAGGAAGAGGGACCGCAGGGTTACTGTTGATAAACGGCATGCCGTTTCCCCCTCCTTTGGTCGGTACTAACGGAAATGTCGCCGTTGAGCTACCGGCCGGTGAAGGACCAGGTGAATCTGCTTGGTGAGGACGGAAAGGCCACGGGAATGCAGGGGACGACGACACTGACCCACCGCCGGCGGCCGGAGCCAGACCGGGGGCTTCCGCCATTGCTGGCGAGACCTTTATGTCTAGCTTTAGAGAAGCTTGACATGCTTTAAACGACCCGTCGTTGAAGGTGAAGTAGAAGGAACCAGGACGCGATGGGTGCCACTAAGTGCATTATTACAGAACTGGTCAGAAATTGACAGAGGAAAACAATAACTTTGAGAAAGAAATGGAGAGAAAGATAACATTCTGAAGTCATTTCAAAAATACCCAGATGGACATGACTGAGAAAAATAACATTTTGAAGCTGTTTGTAAACTACCCAGATAGAAAATGCCAAGAAAAAACAGATTTTGAAGCCGTTTTTGAAATACCCAGATAGAGATTCATAAGAAAAACCAGATTTTGAAGCCATTTTTAAAGTACCCAGATAGGAATTGCCAAGAAAAACCAGATTTTGAAGTTGTTTCTGAAATTCCAAGATGAGAGTGAAAGGGAAAATTATTTTACCGTGTAGGAGGTTGCATGGGATTTGGTGAGAAGAGTGGCTTGAGTGAAATTGCAGAGATCGAAGGCTTTCTGGTTCTTGAAAATGTAAAGATTGTAGCGTTGCCTGTGCTTGAAAACTTCAAAACCAAAAACAGGGTAACAACACACATTAATAGTTGCTATTTGTGAGTAAAACAAAGCTCAGGAACATTCCAAAAAACTAGATCTATTTCTGAGAAATGTTAGTTAGTGGTACTATACTACTTACTTATGGAATCTCCAATGTGAACAGTGGGGTTCTTCCACTCTGAGGTTCCATCAACTAAAATTGTAGCACAGAAACAAGACTGGAAGAACAAAGGAGGAAGAAGAAGAGGAAGAAGAGAGAGAAAAATGGGAAAGGAGGAGGACATGGTGGTGTTGATGATGAAGATAATGATGAAGCTAAGACCGAGGCTGTACCAAGGAGGAGGTTTATGTTATGGAAGCTTTTTATGCCGCATATATTTGTTTTTTTGCCAAGTTTTAACTTTTATGCTGCATATATGAGTGAATAATGGGGGTAATAATGAAATGCTGAAGAAATACAAATAGGAAAAGGTTTTTGGAGACTGTGTGTGTGGGGGAGAGGGCGAGGGAAAGGCACAAATAAATTTAAAAAAAATAAAAAAGGTTTTGAAGACTGTGTTTCAAGCAGTGTTGTGGAAATCGGACCGGACCGGCCGGTCCGGCCCGGTAACCGGCGAACCGGCCGGTTGGCCGGTCCGGTTCCCGGTCCGGTTTCCATTTTTAAAAAAAAAAAATTTTTTTTTTTTTTTACTTTTTCCTTTAGAATTTCATACTATAAGTCTAAAATTTTCAATTTCTCACCGGTTTGGTCCCGGTTTAGCTCCGATTTGGTCCCGGTCTGACCCACTGACCCTTAACCCAGTACCCCGACCGGTTCACTACCCGATCCGGGTTTTAATACCTTGGTTTCAAGGCCTTGGGGGATGGAGAGCTGAGCTTGACCTTGTTTGTTACACGGAAAAAGGTGGTCTTATTTTGCTTCTCGAAAACTACCTTGGAATTAATTATGCTAGAAAATAAAATAAAAGGAATTTTTATTTTTTATTGAGGGACTTGTTGGATTTAAAATATAAAGCAATGTCACGTTTACTTAAAATAATTCTAAGGATTTATTTTGAAATAGTTATTGAAATTTTTAAAAATAATATTTTAATCGTGATTTACAACTTAAAAAATAAATATATGAAAAAAATTTTATCTCAATTTACATAAATAAATACTTTTAAGATCCTAAAAACGGGTCAGGTACGTAGAGGGGACTCATCTATTCAAGTTCTCAAATTCTCAAGACAAAAGTACTCACTAGCTCCTTTGATTTCACATAAGCTTTCATTTTGATATATCTTAATTTTATAAATCCCCCACCAACCAAATCCTAACCCTGCTAACTCAAAGGGTTGATATTAAAGTTTTAAAGGTTGAAAAAACCTTTTCAAAATTTGACATATTAAGTTTAATTTTTAAAGAGTAAAAGATAAAAATATCCTAAAAGTTTTTACGAATGGGTAGTGAGTACTAGAAAATTTTTGATGGGGCAATTTTATCTCAGAAGTTTAAAAAAATGGGGCAACATTGCCCTAACCTAATAGATTTAAATGGTGAAGTGTTAATTGATTAGCTATACTGAGGTGGCATCTCACGTGGCATACACATCACCTTGGTTAAAGGGTATTTTTGACTTTAAAGTTTATATGGAAGAGTTGTGGGTATTAGGAGTTTTTTAGGGGTCACCGATTTTTTGTTGTTGATTTATTTCATATCTGGGATGCTTCCATAAAACACCAAATGATCAAATAAAATGAAAAATCAATAAAATCAAGAACCCATAAATTAAAACTAAATATATAAGCACAGAAACTCATAAACCATAAATTCAAAATTAAAAACAAAACTAAAAATCCTCAAGTCCAAAAAAACAAACAGAAATTTTGGGTTTAAGAACTTGAAGATATAATAGAAGAAAACAAATAAATTCAAAATTAAAAACAAAACCAAAAATCCTCAAGTCCAAAAAAGCAAACAAAAATTTTTGGTTTAAGAAACTAAAAGATGTAATAGAAGAATGGGAGGTCACTCATTAAAAAAACTCTTCACAAATTTGTTCTATGAAGAATGTCCATATCTATCACTAGTGGGACAAAAATTGTGAAGAGTTTCCTGTTGAGTTGTTTTCTTCTCTTCTATGTTCTCCGTTTTCTTCCATTGTAACTTTCTAGTCTCATGAACATAAAATATCCGTTTTCTTTTTCAGGATTTGAGGATTTTTGGTTTTGCATTTGATTTTGAGTTTCCTAGTTTATGGTTTATAGGTTTCTCTCCTATGTGTGTGTGCACGCATTTTTTTATTTTTATTTTTGTTAATTTTTCAATTTGTTTGATCGTTTAGTATTTGATGGTGGGGTACCATATATGAAAAAAAACAAATTTTTTTTTTAACTTTTGGGTCATTATTACCCTCTCAAAAAACTTCTTGGTGCCTATAACTCTTCTATGAAAACTTCCGAAGCAAAAATGCCCTTTTAACCTAAAAAAGGTTGACGTGGATACCACACGGGCATGCCACCTCATCATAATTAGTCAACTAATATTTAATTGTTTAGATCTGTTAGATTAGGGTATGCCGGGATTTTTAAAGAAAGACAATGTGTCTTAGGTGAGTTATATTTCTAAGAATATAATTCCAAGGTAGGATTTTCTAGAAAAGAGAAAATAATATTGTTCAGAGGGTATAAATAAATATATGTAAAGTTGATTTAAATATTTGAAAAGATTTATTATATGTAGTAGATTTAATAAAGATATCTTCTTCTTTTTTTTGCCAATAATAAAGATGTCTTCTTACTACAAGATCTAAATATTATGGAATATTATTTAAAGAGTTATAAGATCATGATACTAGATTTAAGATTCAAAGATACTAAAGATACTTTACTATAAGAATAATAAATAAATATATGTACACATAGAGAGAAGAAATGTACACATAGAGAGAAGAATATTTTTAAAAAAGGAAGGGAAATTACTATAGTAAATATTTATTAACATTAATTTTAAGAAAAAGATAAAATAAAGTTTTGTGGGATTAAATTGAAAGTATTCGAGATATATTTGATTGGAGGTCATAAAGTAGAATTAAGGAGAGACTAAATAATTTTTACACAAACTTGAGACAGTCTTGGTGAAATGATGTTTGCATATTCATTAATTGTTAGATCAGAGTGAAACTTGGTCAACTTGTTTGGGACATCCAACCTGTCTCTTGCAATAGTTGGATCGTCGATTTGTTTTTTAATGTATGAGTTATTAAGCTCAAACTGAACACAATTTTCTGGAACGTTGAGGTGAGAACCCTAAGTAAAAGATTGATGTTTACATATTCATTTACCGTTGGATCAAGTTGAAATTTAGGTAGTAGGCTCGTGACATTACATGCATTAAATGCAACGATTGGATCACTGATTTGACACTTATGGCCCATAAATATGAGGTTTGAGCACAAGATAGCATATTTGGACTCATATTTGGTAATCATGGTTAAAGGTAACTGGCTTTCCTATTTACTGTGCATGCTAGTATGTGTTTGTGAGTCTTTTTAAACTATAATATTATATTAAACTACTATTGTTTTGTATCATGATTTGTTGTTATGCATTTTTATGAAAATCGTCTTATGGGACTTTGTTTATAAAAAAAATGCATTGAACGTTTGAAATTGACAAGTACCAAGATTTTGGCATTGAAAATATATTTTGGAATGGTTATGAGTTATATTATATATTCTTATATTGTGAAATCTTAATGGGTTAATATAACTTTTAGTCCCTGAAGTTTGATTCAATTTTGGTTTTGGTCCCTGAAGTTTGAAATATGTGGTTTTGGTCCCTGAAGTTTCACCCGATTTTGGTTTTGGTCCCTGAAGTTTGAAATCGGTGGTTTTGGTCCCTGAAGTTTCACCCGATTTTGGTTTTGGTCCCTTAAGTTTGAAAACGACTTGGCGACCCAATTAAAAAACCCGACCTGACCCGGGAAAAAAACCAAGTCCTTTTCAAACTTGAGGGACCAAAACCAAAACCGGGTGAAACTTTAGGGACCAAAACCACCGATTTCAAACTTCAGGGACCAAAACCAAAATCGGGTGAAACTTCAGGGACCAAAACCACATATTTCAAACTTCAGGGACCAAAACCAAAATTGAATCAAACTTCAGGGACCAAAAGTTATATTAACCCAATCTTAATTATATGCTTTTTTTTTTTGGAATTAAACTCTTGAGTTGTATGAGTGATATCATGCGTACATGTGTTGTGAAACTTTGTTCTATGATTTGTAAATGGTGGAAAGATTGGGGGCTGGTTGGAGAATGTTACTTTTACCATGTGGTGAGGCTGCCATTTGGAGTTCGTTGGCTAGCCGAGTCATACCCACTTGTTCTACGAGGGCTACGACACCCCATATGTTGTACAAGGGGTTACTTTATCCCACCAATTCTCCGAAGGACCATACTCTACTTGTTTTATAAGGAGTTGTGACACCCCCATGAGTTCTATGAGGGGGATCCCTCTGGTAGATTTGTGTGCAATGTGGTCTTTAGCTGGTCCACACCATACAATCAGTGAGCTTGTTGAGCAACCAGTGATATGGGTATTTAGCACATGGGTTTAGTCGATAGAAATAAGGCAATTTGATTGAATTGATGGGAGGATTCTGAGTACCATGATTATGTTAGTGTGCTATACCATTTGTTTTTGTAATTATAATTACATATATATATATATACCATTTGTTTTTTGTAATTATAATTACATATATATATATATATGTATGTATGTATATATGTATGTATATGTATTGTTTGTTACGTAACCCCTGGAACCTTGCAAGCATGTGATGGTGTGTGTAGTGGGTAGGTGATAAATTCTAAATTTTATATATTTTATCTCACCTTCATTTATTTTTGGAACTATTTTAGGTTAATTTGGATTTAATAGATAATATTTGGATTGTTAGCCAATTTTATGAAATAATATAAATCTAAATTGATTATGAGATTATTGGGCTTCAATTGTTAAATTTTGATTGTAAATATTATGATTGAATAATATTCCAAATATATGATAGATTATGATTTTATTTAATTCCTGTAGGATAAGGAAAAGTAGATTAGAAGATCCTACGATACAGAATTTTTGTTGGAAGCAAAAAGAGAATCCAATGATAAAATTTTATTGGACTTCTTAAATTTTAATGGGCTCAAATTTAAACCTCAAAACTCTCTCTTCCTCCCATTAATTAACCTAACTGCTGCCAGTATAAAATCACGGACGCACAAAGACGAGAGTGATCTTCATTCCGATTCTCCCCTGGAGCCGCAAGCACACGCACAACAGGGGTGTTTTCATTCATCACCTTCAATCAACGAGGGCCCCACCTTCAATTGCTATTGATCTATTCTACTCCCCGTTGCCATTCGCAGAGTCACAGACACACAACATCCATTCATTCATCATACCTTCACAAGTTCTTTTTCCAATGGTCGTGTCCTGCTGCTCGAAGTTTGGAGGAAGAATGATTTTCATGGCAGCTTAAGCTATTTTGGGAGGCGACTTGGGAGGAGCATGGATGAAGCTACTAGAGCCTAAAAATTTGCACTTGAAGACCATAAGGGAGTGTCTTTCGTTTTATCTTTTTCATTCAAGACTTTAGATTATTTAGTTTTAAATGATTTTGAGTTATAAAAATTGAGAACAATCTAATTTTAGATTGTAGACATATTTTTTTTTGGATTGGATTGATATTTTGGAATGTTTTGTGCTTGAGACATTTGCTAGAATTTTTGTTTGCAAACCTTTGGATTGTCAATTAAATTATTAATTGAGTTTTCATTATTAATTTAATTGTCAAATTTGGTTTATCCTTTTGATTGTTTAATTGGGTTGATAAATTGTCTAGTTGTTGAATTGAACAGCTGTAAACATGATTTCCAAAGTTATTTAGAAATTAATTGTGATTGGTTTTTAATGGATTTAATTAACTAGAGCTTTTTTCCATTATGAGTTTTCTAGTGGATCAGGTGTTATTGAAGTTGAGGGTTTCCCATTTTCAATTAGTTGATTAATTCTATTAATTACAATCTTTCATCAACCTCCCTTTTGTCTAATTAATTAATTTGGGCTAAAAAAATTAACTCCATGTGAATCCTAAGTTGTCCCCTCTATGTTAATTCCTCTTTCATAAAAAACCCCAAAAAATTGCATTCAAATTCATATAGATTAGTCTCATTCTCATATAGGTTTTAGAGTCAATTGCATTAGTACATTTAGTTAGTTTAATTGTAATTAGATAATAGTGTCTTGCATTATAGTTTAGGTCCATTCCTTTGCATCCTTTATCACCTAAAAATCAATCATAAAGAAAACCCATAGCTTGCTCCTTAGGAAAATGACCTAGGTTGACCCTAAACTATATAATTAATTGAGATCTAGTTTAATTGATTGCTTTAGCGACAGAAGCACACATCAATTTTGGCGCCATTGTCGGGGAGCAACGGTTGGGCGTTAGGTTTGAGTTTTTAGGTGCCTTCTTAGGTAGTTATTTGTTGCATGACCCGATCCTCTTCTGAAAAATTATTTGAATTTGACCCTAAGATTGAGAGGACATTTCACCGATGAAGAAGAATTAGAGCTAGTACTCTTATAGGAAATAGTTCCTCTATTGAGCCTATTGTTGATTATTTGTTGATTATTCTGATTCTAAGGTCAATATGGATGGTAATAATATTGTTATTAATGCTTATGAGAATGCTAATGCTAATGTGAATGTAAATGCTAATGCTAATGGTTATTTTGTTGATCATGCTATGACCATTAAAGAATTGGTTTCTCTTGATCTACATTTTCAAAATTGGTGCATCAATTGTAGCCCCCTTCTCATTAAGGCTGAGATTTACGTGCAAAAGTACGTAGTTATGTTGAATTAGAGATCATAGAATGAATTGAGATTTATTAAAAATTTTCATTTTCCAAATAGGGTTGTCAAAAAACTTTTCAACAACCTGTTCAACACGGTCTCATATTCACATTTCAATTATACAAATAACCTGTACAGTTCGATTCCATTCATAAATATTAGAATGCAATAAAATTTCTCGAAACATTCAAGTTCTATTAACAACTAAGGGTTTACAGGGGACAAACGCCCATAATTTATTTCCCATAACAAGGGGATTACACAAAATTACTCAACGTATTCAACATGTACATTAATTTCCAACAAAACATCCAAATGATTTGTACATGATAACCAATTATTCAAAATATAAACTCGTAGCCCGGAGCTCTATCCGCCCTTCGTCACTTTCTTCTCTTTTGAACCACTAGCCCTATCTGAAATTTGTTTTATGGGAGAGTGAGATTCTAAAGAATCCTCGTAGTAACAATTCACTCATAGTATGCACAACAACAAAGCATGTAAGCAAATCATAATACCACAACGAAAACAATGTCATTTAAAACAGCGGTTACAACGACAGTGACAACGGCAGGGGTAGGTGTGACATACATCACCCCTACGTCTACTTACACTAAAGTGCTCACGCTGCAATGCACAATGACATGTTTCACATCACATATTTCACCACAGATGAATTCCATATAAAACATTTCACAATACATCGTCATACTGGCATGTTTCTCAAAGTAGGAATTCATAATTCCACAACACAACCACTACAATTACAATGGCAGGGATAGGTGTGACACGCATCACCACATACAACTGCTCACGCTGTAATGCACTATGGCGGTTACAACGGTAGTTACAACGGCAGGTGTAGGTATGACATATATCACCCCTACGTCTGCTCATGCTAAAGTGCTCATGCTGTAATGCACAATGACATGTTTCACATCACATATTTCACCACAGCTGGGTTCCATATAAAACATTTCATAATACATAGCCATACTGGCATGTTTCTCAAAGTAGGAATTCACAATTTCACAACACAGCCACGACAATTACAACAGCAGGGGTAGGTATGACATGCATCACCACCTACGACTGCTCATGCTGAAATGCTCATGCTGTAATGCACTATGACCCATTTCGCATTCACAATTTTCACAATATCAAGGTTTCATGCAGCATTATTCACAACAACAATATAATGATAAGTCATGCATACCACGAATCATACACAATACAAGAGAAAAGTCACTACCTTGGTCTTTCTGTGCTTGCTCAGGGGCCGGTCTCTCGTGGGCAGGGCAAATATCAAATCCTATAATTCATGATTAGGGATGAAGCGTTATTCTCTATTCCAATCCTTAATGACTTCAACACTTAGATTTGATTATCATTAATGTCGTTTAGGAAGCTATAAATACCTCTAACAAAAGCCATAAAGGGGGTGGAAAAACTATACCAAAGATCCCATTTTAGAAGTACAGGTGCTGATTTTTCACTGTTGCACTCGAATGAAGAAGGCCTCGCTCGAGTGATGATGAACTTGTACTTGCGTCATACAAAGCACACTCGTGCGAGTGCTTGACAGTAAGCAAGGGTAGATACAAGAATGCTTACTCCACTAGAGTCATGGAAGCAACACTCGAGTGATAGCTTAATGCTCACCCGAGTTCTACAGAGTGAGGGTCAGGAAGTACTCACCCGAGAGCAAAAGAAACTTTCAAAAGAGAAAAGCACTCGAGTAGGGACCTTGGCACTAGAGTGACGGCTTAACACTCACGAGTGTTAAGACACACTCTTAGCAATTGACCGCTAGTGATTTCCCAAGACACGAGTTCATAGTATCAAATGCACATGTACTCGAGTAAGAACCCACAACACTCACAAGCGAGATGAACACTTTTGCTTTTTGCACGAAAGTGCAATAGAAAACTGAAGGAAAAAGAGAACATGCAATGCTTCACTCAAGTGAGACCCTAGATCACTCGAGTGATGCTTATCAGAAGCCAAAACATAGCAAAGTTGACAATAGTTTCCAAGATTACTCGAGTAACAGCTTCCCTTACTTGAATAGTCACTCGAGTAAGCCATCACATAATTTGCTCATTACTCTAGTGCTTACTTCAAGTAATGCTTTGCCACTTTGTTCAAATTCATTTGTTTGTTATCAAATCCTTTTATATCATTGATCCAATCTTTGTTACCATCAAAACATATGGGATCTAACAATCCTCTTATTACCACAACCAAGCAGCACATTATTCGCTGTCAGCCAGTCAAAACCCAAAATAACTTCTAGTTGTTGAAGTAGCAAACATATCAAATCTACTATGGACTCAAGTCCCTCAACAACTATCACACATTTTAGACAAGCTTCAGCCGTAACAGCCTTGACACCTATCGGTGTCGACACAACCAAATCAAACGGTAATTTATGCACATACAATCCTAAGTGCTTTACACAGTCATAAGCAATAAAAGAATGACTTGCACCCAAATCAAATAAAGCTTATAACTCATTACCACTGAGAAGAATTTTATCTTGAATCAGTTCAGGGGATTTCCAGGCCTCCTCATATGTCATCACGAACACTCAACCCTGATTCCTGGGCCTTTGCTTTGTCGGCGGTCGTGGGCAGTTAGTAGAAATGTGTCCCAGATGTTTGCAGTTAAAACAAATCACTTGCCTCGAGCAAGTTTTACCAGGATGATAGCCCTTATATTGAATGCACATCGTTCTCGCTGGAGGTCTCTGATCACCATGACCCTCAGACTGATAGGGCCTCTTACTACTACCCCAAGGCGAGAACCCCTGTCCCTTCCGCTTATGGAAAGTATTTGCCTTGCTAGGCTCACTACGGCTGCCACTACCCTTTACTGGGTATAACTCTCTCAGATTATTCTCAGTTATTCTACACTCTTCCACCGCCTTGTTGAAGTCAGTGAACCGATGAGTGGCTCATCTCTTCCTTAGCTCATGCCCCAATCCTTAGATAAGTATATCAGAACTCCACTCCTCATTGTCCATACGGCGAAGATAGGAAGAGTACCTTACCAGCCGGATGAAACGAGATAGATAGTCATTAAAGCTCTATGTATTACCCTGCTTGATGGCTAGTAATTCGAATTCCTTTTCAAGTCTCACCGACTTGGGGAAGTACTTCTCATTGAATTTCTCATGGAACACCTCCTAGGTCAGTGGTACATTCCAGTTTCAAAATGTCATGGCGATATTCTGCCACCATCGGTCTGCATCCCCTTTTAACTTGTATATTGCCAGCTTCACCTTCACCTCTATTGGACACTCGAGGACTTCGAAGATCTTTTCTAACTGGTTCAACCAATCCTTAGCAACTTAGGGTTCAAACCTCCCTCTAAACACAGGAGGTAAATGCTAGCAAAAATTTAAAACCCATAATTGTAAATCTCTACCCTCCCGGATTGGTACCCCTTATGACCCCTTATTAGGTACCGTGCGAGATGGGGACTCTCGAGACCAATTGGACCCCTCAGATGTCTCTTTATGACGAGTCTCTGCTTGGGTTTCCTCTTAGGTGGAATGAGCCCTATCAGTGTTACGCTTGGCTCACTCCTCCCTGAGCTCCTCTCTTATCTCATGAATCATATCTCTTTGTTCCCTTACTAGACCCATTAGCTCCAGCATTGGATAAGGTGGATTGTCATTTAATTCTTCCACCTCTGGGTCCATTGGTCTCAGTCTAGGATAAACCATTTTGTCCTTTAACTCTACAAATGATTCACCGCATCTGTTCCACAGCAAATGTATACACATAGTCCTTAAAACTTATACATATCCACAAACAGCACAAATACCCATATGTATACAATGAACAATCCTAAGTCATCATTTATGACTAAGGCAACAAACTATGGCAACAAATCATAGCAACTATCCTAGCAAATCCTACCCTTACCAGGAACTACAGCTCTGATACCACAAATGTAACCCCCTTCTCATCAAGGCCGAGATTTACGTGCAAAATTACGTAGTTATGTTGAATTAAAGACCACAGGTGAATCGAGACTTATTAAAAATTTTCATTTTCCAAACAGGGTTTTCAGAAAACCTTTCAACAACCTATTCAACATGGTCTCATATTCACATTTTAATTATATAAATGGCCTGTACAATTTGATTCCATTCATAAATATTAGAGTGCAATAAAATTTTCCGATACATTCGGGTTCTATTAACAACTAAGGGTTTACAGGGTACAAAATAATTTGTTTCCCATAACAAGGTGATTACACAAAACTACTCAATGTATTCAATATATCCAAATGATTTGTACATGATAACAATTTATCCAAAATATAAACTCCTAGCCTGGAGCTCTATCCGCCCTTTGTCACCTGCTTCTCTTTGGAACTACTAGCCTTGTCTAAAATTTGTTTTATGGGAGAGTGAGATTTTAAAGAATTCCCGTAGTAACAATTAACTCAAAGTATGCACAACAACAAAGCATGTAAGTAAATCATAATACCATAGCAAAAACAATGTCATTTTATAATGGCGGTTACAATGGTAGTTACAACGGCAGGGGTGGGTATGACATATATCACCCCTACGTCTGCTCACACTAAAGTGCTCATGCTGTAATACACAATGACATGTTTCACATCACATATTTCACCACAGCTGGGTTCCATATAAAACATTTCATAATACTTAGCCATATTGGCATGTTTCTCAAAGTAGGAATTCACAATTTCACAACACAGCCACGACAATTACAACAGCAGGGGTAAGTATGACATGCATCACCACCTACGACTGCTCATGCTGAAATGCTCATGCTGTAATGCACTATGACCCATTTCGCATTCACAATTTTCACAACATCAAGGTTTCATGCAGCATTATTCACAACAACAATATAATGATAAGTCATGCATACCACAAATCATACACAATACAAGAGAAAAGTCACTACCTTGGTCTTTCTGTGCTTGCTCAGGGGCCGGTCTCTCGTGGGCAGGGCAAATATCAAATCCTATAATTCATGATTAGGGATGAAGCGTTATTCTCTATTCCAATCCTTAATTACTCCAACACTTAGATTTGATTATCATTAATGTCCTTTAGGAAGCTATAAATACCTCTAACAAAAGCCATAAAGGGGTGGAAAAACTATACCAAAGATCCCATTTTAGAAGTACAGGTGCTGATTTTTCACTGTTGCACTCGAATGAAGAAGGCCTCGCTCGAGTAATGATGAACTTGTACTTGCGTCATACAAAGCACACTCGTGCGAGTGCTTGACAGTAAGCAAGGGTAGATACAAGAATGCTTACTCCACTAGAGTCATGGAAGCAACACTCGAGTGATAGCTTAATGCTCACCCGAGTTCTATAGAGTGAGGGTCAGGAAGTACTCACCCGAGAGCAAAAGAAACTTTCAAAAGAGAAAAGCACTCGAGTAAGGACCTTGGCACTAGAGTGACGGCTTAACACTAGCGAGTGTTAAGACACACTCTTAGCAATTGATCAAGAGTGATTTCCTAAGACATAAGTTTATAGTGTCAAATACACTTGCACTCGAGTGAGAATCGACAATACTCGCAAGCGAGACAAACACTTTTGCTTTTTGCAAGGGAGTGCAATAGAAAACTGAAGGAAAAAGAGGACATGCAATGCTTCACTCAAGTGAGACCCGAGATCCCTCGAGTGATGCTTAGCAAAAGCCAAAACGCAGCAAAGTTGACAGCATTTTCCAAGTTTTAACCTTATATTTCCAATGATCCCAAATTCTTATCCAAGACTATTCACACATAATTTTATACAAGGAATCTAATGGAAAAATCGAAACTACTAAGTTTTTATTCCATTATAATGCCTTGTTCTAGGCAACATCTACCACAAAATCCTCAAAATTGCCAAACTTGTTATTTCAACCTTAAACCATTTCTATCTATTCTAACTCATAATAAAACACCAATTCCATGATCACATTATACCAAACTCCCAATTACCCTAATTTTTGAAAATAGGCAAAAATCGTAGAAATTCAAGACTAAATCCAATGGCCACAAAACTCATATAGAAAGGTTCATTTCACTTACCTCAACAACTTTCTCAAAGGTGTCCTTTGGTTCACTAACTTTTAGATTTTCTTGAGTGCTCAAAAATAAGGTATTAAAACCCAGACCGGGTATTGAACCGGTCGAGGTACTGGGTTAAGGGTCAGTGGGTCAGACTAGGGTCAAACAGGAGCTAAACCGGGATCAAACCGGTAAGAAATTAAAGATTTTAGGCTTATAGTATGAAATTCTAAAGGAAAAATTTTAAATTTTTTTAAAAAAATTGGAACCCTGCTCAAAACACCACCAATGGAAAGTCTAAAACCATGAAAATAACGCCCTCAACCTAAGGAACGATATTAAAGAAAGAATTTTTAGCATTTGAGGTTATAAGAAGGGTCAAATAGCAAGAGCTTTACCTTGAAAACTTTGTCTTTATTCTTCAACAATGGATGCATGAAATAGAGAGAGATGATCTTTAATGAAAATGTAACTTCATTATGAATTCTATTTCTAGTTTTGACACCTTCATGAACACTTCCAATTACCTTATCAACGAGATGATCTTTCATGTGTCTCTATGCTTTTGGTTGAGCATGTTCATCAATACTTTCTTTATTTTAAAGATCATTTGTTCAAAATCATTTTCATTTGAAATAGTTTTAGTTTTCGTTATCAAATCTATTTCTTCTTCATCAAAAGATTTTGTCTGTGAATCAAGTTCATCAAACACAACATGAATGGATTCTTCAACAGTACATGTTCTTTTATTAAACACTTTATATGCTTTATTTCTATTAGAATAACCTAGAAATAAACCTTCATCAGACTTTGAATCAAATTTACCTAAGTTTTCTTTACCATTGTTGTGAATAAAGCACTTGCATTTGAAGATATGTAGATGAGCAAGGTTTGGCTTTCTCCCTTTGTAGAGTTCATATGTTTTCTTTCCAAGTGACTTGCAAATGTATGCTCAATTTGAGATATAGCATGCATTACTAATTGCATCAGCCTAGAACACTTGTAAAATTTCTTTTTCATTGAGCATTTCCCTTGCCATTTCTGTGAGGACTCTGTTCTTCCTTTCTACTACTTCATTTTGCTGAGGCGTTCTAGGTGCATAGAAGTTTTGATCTATTTTTTCATTGTTGCAGAAGTCTTCAAAGAGTTGAGTATCAAATTCTCCTCTATGATCTGTCCTGATAGAGACAATAGAAATACCTTTCTTATTTTAGACCTTCTTAGCAAACGTAATGAATTTAATGAATGTTTCATCTTTTGAAGTAATAAATATAGTCTATGTAAATCTTGTAAAATTATCAACAATTACCAAAGTATATAGATTTCCTCCAAAATGTTTTACTCTTGCTGGACCTACCAAATACAAATAAAGTACTTGTAATGGTTTGGAAGTAGAAATCTCATACTTTGTTTTGAAAGAAGATTTAGTTTGTTTATCTTTTTGATAAATATCACAAATCATGCCGTCTTTAAATTTAAGTGTAAGAAAACTAACAACTAAAATTTTTTCTAATCAGTTTGTCAAGATGGTTCATATTAACATGAGCCAGACGCTTATGCCATAACCAACTTTCCTCTAATTTGCTAAGAAAACAAGTTTCAAAAGAATTTGAATTTAAATCAATTGTATAACAGTTATCGTCCCTTTGAGCTCGGATCTTTGCTTTGATAGATTCTTTGTTAAGCGGTAGATCCTTCTTGTTTACTATCAAGCCTTCATCTAAATCAAAGATTACTCAGTTATGTTTGTCAATGATTTGACCCACACTCAGGAGATTGTGGCATAATTGTTCAACGTAATATACATTGTTGATTTGAAAGCCATCAGATTTTCCCACTTCAGTAATTCCAGCAATGCGTTCAGATTGGTTTCCTCCAAAAGTTACCTTTCCTCTTTCTCTGGTGGTGAATTATCTCTGTCACTAGTCATATGTCTCGAGCATCCACTACCAATATACCACTTGTTGGCCTGTAATGCTTTAAGACATACCTAGAGTAATATGATCAAGCTTTAGGTACCCATACTTGCTTGGGTCCTTCGTGGTTAGTATGTATTGATCTTGGTACATGGGTCCCTTTTGGAACCCATTTGTACGTGCCAATAATCTTGCCTTTAATAAAATGACATGATGCAGTATAATGACCTTTCTTATTGGAGTAATTACATAATACAAATGGATTTGAAGTATGCACAGAATTCTTAAAATATTTGAGGTATGCCTTACTCCCTTTCTTCTTTTTTCCTCTGTTTCTATTCTGAACCAAATTATATCCAATTCTAGATTTATCATGAGTGACTTTTTGTGATTTCAAGATTACTTTAAGAGCTTCACTTCCTTTAGTAAATCTTTCCAATGTTTTTGTTAAATCACTTATTTTCTTATATTTTTCTTCACACAATGCACATGATGAGATGACAATACTTTCTAACTCTTTTACTTTCTTCTTATGACTAATCATTTCTTTAGCTATCTTGATGAATTCAATATGCAATGCATTATATTCAGATAATAAATCATCATAAGTAGGTTCAGAGTCACTTATCTCATAGTCCGATTCTTCTTCCTTGGCTACCAAGCATAGATTTGCAACTTTGTCATTGTCGCTTTCTTTATCTGACGAGGTATTACCCCATATGGATGATATTTATGCTTTCTTTTTCTGCTGCTTCTTGTCTTTTTTTTGAAGCATTCAGATTTAATATGTCTAGGCTTTCCACATTTGTAGTATACTATCTGTTGCTCCTTATTTTCTTTCTTGCTTGGTCCACCTTGGTAATTCTTGAAGTTCTTTTGGCCTCTTCTATATAACTTCTTGAATTTCCTCACAATCATTCCCATATCATCATCATCAAGGACATTTTAATTTTTTTGAAGAATCAGCTTCCTTGAAGGCTTTGAGAGTGAATCCTCTCTTCTTGTTATCATCGAATTCTTCTAATTCTTTCTTGAATTTAGCTTTCTTTTATACTCAGAAAGACTACCAAATAGTATAGCTACGGATCTTATTGATTCACCTTTGACTTCTTCGATAGCTGTCACTTTTGCTTCCCATTCTTTCATAAGAATGTTAAGAATCTTTCTTACCTGGGAATTTTGATCAAATGTTTTCTCAAGTGCTGATAGTTGATTAACAAGATGAGTATACCTAATTTGGAATTTAGAAATCCTTTCTCTAGGTTTCATCAGAAACAAATCATACTTTGTGATCAAAGTATTAACTCTGTTTTCTTTGATTCCAAATGTACCTTCATGAGCAATCTCAAGAGCATCCCACATGTCTTTGGCTATGGGTTATGTGCAGATTCAAAAGTATTCCTTTTGATTGACGGCACTTTGTATAATTAAAATAGCTTTGCTGTTTGATGTTACTAAACTCTTGTCATTGTCGTCGAATTCTTTTAGATTCTTCTTTTAGAATCTATCATCGATTTTCTTTATTAGAACATAATCACCGTCTTGTATCACATTACATAATCCGTATTTGTTAGCCATCACGAATACTTTGAACTTAGGTTTCAAGGATGAAAAATGTTCTTTAGCAAAACCAAGAGGTCTAGTGATAGAAGCTCCATCTGGAAGAATGTTCTCACCCATTGTTGCCATTTACTAGATCCTTCTCAAGCTATTAGGCTCTTCGGAGAAGACCTTACTCTGATACCAAATGAAAGAGGTAAGTTTCACCTAAGAGGGGGTGAATTGGGTGATGTGAGAAATTTTTTGATTGATACGGTGATATGAAAATACTGTAGATAGAGTAGAGTTGAAAAGATTTCACACACAGAGAGTTATACTGGTTCAGCCTAAAACCTAGGCCTACGTCCAGTCCTCAAAGATCAAGACCTACTGAGATTTTCACTACTCTTCTAAGATTAAGTAGGCTCTCGAAACACCATAAGACGAAAATCATCCTTGTATGGACTACAAGCAAAAATATTCTAATACCTAGAATTTTCTCTCCCTTTTACGACAAGTCTTATGTGCAGAAACAATCCTATAGCCTTTCTTTCTTGCTTACGTATGCAAGTCTCATAAGCAGTAACATTCTCTCTTGCTTACACTCCTGTAAGTCTTATGAGCAACAACGTTCTCTTCTGCTTGCAACTTGCAAGTCTTACTAGTAGAAAGTACTCTTAGGAATTCTCTTAGCTGCTTTTCTCATAAGGATATCTACCCTTTCAAGGTCCCTGTACCTTGAGATTAAATGAAAATATGATTTGAAATGTATACAGACTTTTTCACATAGTGGAAATAATAAACACTGAAGTGCAATATGAATACAGAGAAATATATGAAAATAGAGACTCTTGTAAATGTTTGCTGTAAGCTTTCGTATAATGTTCTGCTTCTGCACTTGTCTCTAATCTTCTATATTTTATAGCCAGTTGTTTTTGTCTGTTGAATAATAGTCGTTGTGGAGCGGCATCTGTACGTTTGAAATCTTTGAACAAGATATTATGGTAAGAACTTGCTTTGCTAGTCGTACTGATTATGTCTGCGTTGTTTAACTTTCTCTGTACATCTCTGATTCAAATATTCAATCTCCTGTTTCATACTTGAAGTAGATGTTGAATTATGTTTTATAATAATAATAAGTGAAATCAGAATGAATAGATAACATTAAACCATGTTCGGATTGATCGCTATAAGTCTGTTGCATTTTGACTTTTACAGAGCATCACTCAAGTGCACTAAGGCCTCACTCGAGTGTAACATCATATTTCCTCTTCTGCTTCAGCTTTTGAGTTGCACTTCCAAGCGAAAATCAAGAGTGCATTTTCTCACTTGCGAGTGTTATGGGTCCTCACTTAAGTACATTTTGTGTCACTCAAGTACATATGTATTTTATACTAAGGACTCACGTCTCTGGATAACACTTGCAATATATTTTTCAAGAGTGTGATTTTGCACTTGTAGGTGATATGAGTTCCCATTCGAGTGATAATGTCTCACTCGAGTACACTATTGTATTTTAGCTCCAGGCTTCGCATCTGGATAGCACTCGCACCACGTTTTACAAGAGTGAGATTATGCACTTGTGAGTATTATGGGGCCTTACTCGAGTACTGAGATGCTCACTCGAGTACACCAGGAGTTATTTGCTTTAGACAACCTTTTGATCAACACTCACATCAAAATTAGAAGAAGTGTATTTTCTCACTCGTGAGTGTTGCTCCATTACTCGAGTACCAATGCCATTGCTCAAGTGCACTTCTCACTTTCAACTCTTCCTTGATCTCGGGTAAACACTTCATATACCATACTTGCAGGACTCGAGTAAGCCTGAGGTTCTTACTCGAGTATTGAGTCCATTCTCGAGGGCAACGACCATTTTCTGTCTTTGACTTTTGCTCTTTGTCAAAAACTTCCAAGAGTGTGCCTTTATGCCTGAGTGCAAACTGGTCATCACTAGAGTGCAATGCCTCTTACTCGAGCATTGTTGAAAAATGTCTGAACTAAATGACTCTCTGTAAAATACTTTCTAGCTTACACTTCCTGGACTCGAGTGCAAAATGGATTCTCACTCGAGTACGAGCTTCATTACTCGAGTGCATCAGTTAAAATCACAACAACTATCACTGAACCTTGTGAAATGTATTTGGTAATCAATTGAATCAATTTTTATGACTTCAAAACATAAGTTTCTTACCAAAACACATAATCATCTTTTGTTATCATCAAAACTTGGATTCTAGCATCCTCCACCGCTACCACCTACTCCTCCACCACCCATTCTCTTCAAGGCTTGTTAGTGGCAACAAATAGCTCAAATACTGAGGATCCTAACCACATTGCCCCCTCTATCTTAGCCAGCGCATATACCGCCTCTGCTAATCCATCTCTTGCGCAGGGGCGAGATGACACAAGAGCAAAGAACACTAAAGAAGGGTTTTGTTGTCATAAAGGAGGTCCAGAAAGCAAATTAAGAGAGAAGGGAGGAAACTTACTGTAGATGGAACTAGAAAGGTCAAATTTTTAAATCTGACAAGTTCAGAATTTGTTAGGTTTCACAATTTTTCCTTTCTTGTACCACCTCACATTCCTCCCCTCTCTCATAATTTGCTTTAGACCTCCTACATGACAACAAGACCCTTCCCTAGTGCTCTTTTCTCTTATTACATCTTGTCATTTAGTGCAATAGATGAATTATCGGAGGGGGTGGACATGCTGGCTTGAGATATATAACAGTTATTAAGTAAAATCTGTCACTTAATAAAAGCCCAAGCAAATAAATAACAATGGTAATTAGTAACCATCACATTTTGTCTTATAATAATGACGATTGTTAATAAAAAACCATTATATAACAACAAACACCATGATAGTTTGAAACCTTTCCCTTTCACCATGTTGATTATAATACTCTAACTCGGCCCTTATTTCCCTCTTCTGATGAGGAGAATAAACAAGATGATAAGGATGACAACCCACTACTACTGTCCTCATCGTCTTGTTCATCCTCATCCTCTTCTTCCTCATTCTCATTGGAAGAGGAGAGAGATGAAGTTAAAAATTAATAGTTCACGGTTATTAATTAAGAATCATAAAGTAATTTTGCTAGCATACTTAATGGTTCTAAGTTAATATCGTGGTTGATTATGCGATTAACGGTAGACACCAATAAATTAAAAAAATTGTCGAATATATAACAATTATTAAGAATTAACCGTCACCATTTGTAAAATATAATGATCTTGAATACTAAATGACATGACGACTCGATAATCCATAAAACTCTCTCTATATAAACGTTCGAAAATAAACTCCACTTCTCTACTGTCATTGCAACTTCTTAAAGCCAACTTTTGATTCAACAAAACATCATGGACAAATGCAAGAGAACTTCTGATTCATCATCTGGCAAAAAACTAAAAGATGAACTTCCTTCGTCACAAGCATTGAAGGTCTCATCCACGCAAACTACGAGCTACATCATATGGTTTAAGTTTACTTGTAAGAGGAAGGACACATGGACCAGACCTTGAAAGAACTTACCTCTCTTGTTCACTCTATAAATGAGAAGCTAGATAACTTACTGGAGAATGAAGAATCTGATGATGCATCAAATTCTTAAAACATCTCTATTACTTTTTATTTTTAGTTTATTTATTTACTTTGCATTTTATTTGTAAAATGGTGGTTGCATAATCAACCACCAATATTTGAAAAAAAAAAGGTATATACATTATGGTTGTTAAGTAACAATCATCACTTATTAGAATATTATGCAAATACATAACAATTGTACTTTGTAACCATCATATATTGTCTGACTATTCTGATGATAAAACTATCATGAAACGTTATATGAACATATAAATGATTTGTCTTCCAATATCATATCAGAAAAACAACATAACTATTTGTTAGGATCGGTAGGCACAGCGGAAGAATTTTAAAAATTTTCATCGATCCTAATCGAGGATCTATCAACGGCGTTTAAACCAAGTTGGAAGGATTCATACCTTTTTGATGATTCAGAGTTTTCACGATCTCTAGGAGCCAACACGTCAGGTTCGCTCCCTCTACCGGTATCCACACGAATGCTCACCAACTGAGACTGCGTGCTAGCGCCTCTAATGTCTCCTAAGGTTTCACTTGCGGCTCTCAATTCTCATATGCATATCAATATATTTGCTCTATCAAGTTTATAACCTATGAGGGCTATTTTCAAATTTCAAAATTAATCATCATTAATTTTGAAATTAATTAACAATTAATTATCTTGATGAGCTAATTAAATAAATTCAGTTTAAATTAAATCTGTCCAACAGTTTTAATTTAACCTATTTATTTAATCCAAATAAAGAGCCATTAGATTTAATTTATCTTCATAAATTAAATCTGAGATACTATATCTCTATCATGTTAGTTATTAAATTTAATATATCTTAATAAATTAAATTTAAAACTAACACAATATAATAATATCATATAATATATATACATATATATAAGATATATATTTCGAAAATATATATATCTATATAATATTATTAATGAATTTTATATTATATATATATATATATAAATATAAAATTCATCCACCCTAAATTAAACATTATCTCGTGTTGGGCCATTCTTGTGTGCGACCCTGTAGGCCCATATGAAGTTGGCAGTGGGCCAATAACTATACTAACCCAAAAGTTGCAAGCGGTCTCTAGTAAGACATTATGACTACCCAATTCATATGAGGATCGTTATCATGATGCAACATGTCATACAACCATGTCACGTCCCTTTTGTCACATGATATATCGATCAAGGATAAGGCATGAATAATATCATCCTCTTGTTCCTGACCATTACTTTCTCGACTCCTGAGTAGCCTGATAACAGAGATAGAAACTCCTTTCATCATAGTATGGCCATACATTTCTCAGACTCACTCATCGAGGGGCCCAGTAATATCTCTCTACTAATGTGAGGGACAAATTCCATCTTGATCATTCATATTCCTCTGTATGAAAAACCACTAAGCCCGATCATAGCCTTTATCATCACCCGGTCAAAAGTGACTTTTGACTAGTTCAAAGCTTAGCAACTCTCATGTAGGAATCCATGATGACCTCAGGCCTAAGGGCATTGTGACGTGGTTATATATGAGAAAAGCTTATGACTTGATCCATATAGCTTTTTCATAGTGGGTCAGTCCAGCACCTTGTACTCTTACAAGTGCCTAAGACTTTGATTCGTATCTCCATATCTTATCAAAGTCATACTGATCTTGTTTCATCTCTGCTCCCGCATAGATGACCGACCAGGGACATTTTAGGACAATCTTTATGAATTATCCAAGAATACAATTATCACAGTTAACATGCAAATAATATGATAACAGAATGGAGAAATTTCATTAAAATAATAATGTTCAAAGTACAATGATTGGCCCTTAGGGCACAATTTCCAACACTATTTTTCTTAAATAACCGTCAACTAAATGGTCTAAACCTTTCCCCTTCTCTACACTCATGATGAGAATACTCAGTGCTTCTTCATTCTTTGATGATCAGCGTGAGAACCAAGTACCCTTTCATTACCTACCACTGCGCATGACTGCTTCTCTTCAACTTCTAACATGTGCAATGATGGTTCGAACCTTTCACTTCCCATCTATATAAACTCCCAATTTCCTTATGTTTATGGTTCTCCTTTATTCTTTCAATCGCCAAAATAAAACACCGTGCTGAAGACTTGCTAGAAAATCCACGACATCACCTTCCTCCTCTACCTCCTCCCCTCCTCCATCACCTCCTTCTCCCCCTTCTTCTCCTTTACAACCTCCACTTCCACCTTTGCCTCCTCCTCAAGTAGAGGCAATACTTGAAAATACAGAACGCATTGACCATGAAGTAAGGAGGCTAGTTAGATATTTGTCGAGTATGAACAGGAAAGCCAATCTCATTCTTGATAAGTATGGGATTGACCACCATAATCCTGACATACTCCTAGATGATTTAGGCCACTCCTCTAGCGATGAGTAGCGTGATGATATATGGTTCGCTAAGAATTTACGAAAATTTTGATTCATACAAATTGAACGAAACAAAAGTTTCTAAATTTGTAGCAGAGCTTAGATCATCTATCAGGCAATTCGTCACTACATGGTGATATTTTTTTTTGTTTTATTTTTATAAAATATAAAAATGTAATTATCTAGGAACTAGCTACCCAAATTTTTTTTGAAAATATTATAACATACATCACAGTTATTAACTAATGACCATGATATATGTATGTGTTAAAACAATAACATAACTCATAGTTATTAACAAAGGACCATAATAAATATAAACAAATAAATAATAGTTTTATCGATATAAATGTTATGTACGATAACCCAAAAAACCCTACCTTTCCTCTTCTATGTAAGCGTTTGAAACAAAACACACTTGACACTTAGTTTGTTCTAATGAAACCCTCCAACATCATAACCTTAGTACTCATATTGTCTTTTCTAGCCTTTGAAAGTCATTTTCAATCGAGCCCCACCATAAAAATCCTTAATCTTACTTCTTAGTGATAGTCGCGCTAGTAAATACCTTCACACTTGTCTTAGCGACTGCCAAGTGAGTTGCTTTCACTTGCCCTAACTCATATTTTCAATATTTGTGAGCTCTAGCTAGGTCGCATTCCTTTGGTGCTCTATTCTCCTTATTTAATTAATGATGTGCCTTTGTGAAGTCATGGCATGATAAATTATTCAAAGTGACATTGACTTGCTTTTTTGAAGTTATATTTTTTTGAAAAGCACTATTATTGCTTTGATCGAAGGTTCATTTTCTGTTACAAGAAGCTGTCAACCCATTACTTTGACTAAAGGTTCCTATTTTCTTGATCTGTTTTGAAGTAACTTCTAGACATATGATCCCTAGGGAAAATAGATCTCTTTGTTTAGGAAGTATCCATATCTCTAAAAGTTACTTTAAAAAGTTCAATAAGTGTGTTAAATAATTTAGTTCATGTGTACCGATAAGAGTCATACATAAACAAGCTTTGTGAATAAACTAGTTTAAATGTACCCAGAGTAATACACAATCAACCTCTACAATTAAACTAGTTTAGATGACATATTAAATTTATTGTTACGAAGTTATGTTTTTCTTAGGGAAATCCCATATTGCTCTGACTGAAGGTTCCTCTCTTGTTTTTCTATTGAGTAGGTGGCACCAAGTTAAAAGCTATGAAATTCAACATTGTGATCAGTTATAGACTTTTCAATGTGAGAGTTTTTGAGCGACTTGATATTGTCTATATATATATATATATATAATAGAGTAGTACTTCCAACATCGGATAGCCATATAATTTGGATAGATCAAGATTTTCTAGGCTTTGTGGCTAAAATCAATCACACTCTTGATATATATATATATATATATATATTAATGTAAGTTTTCACTTATACCTTGTATCTTTTTAGCAATTAAGCCTAGAAAGCAAAGGAAGATGGAAAAAAAAATTACCCTATCAGAAAGGGCGCAGGGGTTATGCAAAACCTTGAGTTCTAGGGTTTGTATGCTCCTTTGCCTTTTTTATAGGGGTATATGTTTTTTCCCTAGAGTCATTTGCTTTCCTGGGGTTAATTCTTGTGAAGAGACACAATTATATATAGGTAACCAATACATTATCACTTAAATACATCAACAATTACCATTGATTCTCCCCACAAAGCTTGAACTGTCTTGATCCATGCCAAATTGCACAGCCACACAGTGTTAGAGGTACTATTATTCTATGATATATATAGAGGAGTCAACTAGCTCAGAAACTCTCACTTGAAGAGTCTTATATCTATACATAATGATTATTATATATATAAACCATCATATATTATAAATTTTCACGGTTCTTTTTTATAAACCGCTATTTATGTACTTATTTCATAACGGTTGTCTACATGAGACCGTTATTAAGTTTATTAAAAGTTATGGTTCTTATATACAAACCGTTATATATATTACTAAATAAACAATGGTTATAAAATGAGACCATTATGTATCATGCAAGCATTACCATACATTATGACGGTTGTTTATGTGTGCTCGTTAATTATTATTACATCAATGGGCAGATTATGGCCTCACCAAACCTTAATACATAACAGGTGTTATAATATAACTGTTATAATAAGTCTGGAATAAATAATAGTTGAAACCTTGATGTATCTAAGCTGAGGTTTTATAGCGCTCATATATATGTCGGTTCAAAACCGTGATGCATGACAGTTAATAGCCATCATATATCATGATTTCCATAGTAGTAAAATAAACTTTAGTTTATTTTGAAAAATCATCAATAAAAGTAATATAATATCTATGACCACCTCTAGTCTTAGTTGGTTTGAAATCTCTCAAATCAATATGTATTAAAGATAAAAGCTCAGTTTCTCTTTGGGCTAGAAAATGTGTTTTTTTTGTTCTGCTTATTTTTTTGCACAATTTTCACATTTGCTAAAATTATCACTTTTGATTCTAGAAATTAGCCCCAACGTGTTGTAGTCTTTTTGTATAGGATTTACTAGTATGTCCTAATCTACCATGCCACATATCAAAAGAATCAGTCAAACAGACGGGCAAGTAAGCAAAAGACTCATCATTCATTTCAACAATACTTAATACAAGCAATCCCATATTACAATAACCCTTCCCAATAAGAACATTGTTTCTCGACATTATAATCCTATCGTATTCAAATGAAACCTTAAACCCAAGTTCAAGAAAAAGCGCAATTGTTTTGTTTGTGGAAAGCCAGGTCATCATACAGCTCAACGTAGGAAGATGGTTAGGGGTGAAAATCATCGACACAGAGGTGATAATCTTCCTAGGCCATATGTAAATTTGGTTGAAGGAAATGATGAAGAAGAGATCGTTGTGTTGGTTATCTATCAAGGCCTCATAGTCTCTAATGTGAGAAAGTAGTTGGTAGACTCAGGTGTTACCAACACACATCTGTGCTAATAAAAAGATGTTTACCTCCTTTGAAGATGGGGAAGACCACATCAATCTTGATGATTCCCAAACTACAAAGGTTCTGGGAAAAAGAAAAGTGGTGTTGAAACTCACATATGGAAAGACCTTAGCACTGATTGATGTTTTAGATGTGCTTGATGTTAGAGCTAATTTAAACTTCATAGCTCAATTGGGAAAAGCTAGGGTTAAGGTGTCATTTGAATATGATAAGACCGTAATGACAAAAAACAATGTTCTTGTTGGGAGGAGTTATTGTAATAAGGAATTATTTGTATTGAGTATTGTTGAAATGAATGATGCATTTTCTGCTTACTTGCTCGTCTATCCAATTGATTCTTTTGATATGTAGCATGCTAGATTAGGACATACTACTACATCCTATATAAAAAGACTGCAACACCGTGGGCTAATTTATGTTATCATAAGTGATAATTTTAGCAAATGTGAAAATTGTGCAGAAACTAAGCAGGCTAAAAAAATCACATTTTTCTACTCAAAGAGAAATTGAGCTTTTATCTTTAATACATAATAATGTGGAAGATATGAGACAAACTGAGACAAGAGGTGATAAAATATATTTTATTGCTTTTTCTTTTTTTTTTTATGATTTTCAAGATACACTAAAGTTTATTTATTGAAAAATAATGATGAAGCTTTTGAAAAATTTCTTCATATAAAGTAGAGGTGGAAAATCAGATAAATAGTATCCTTGGGTACGACTCAAACCATATTTTCATTGTATTTTGCAGGTTATTTCTATTGTTTTTGTAGGTATTTCCAACACAGAATCACCCTAACAGTCCCATCCCTTTTAAGAAAATATTTGCAACCATGTACAGATTATCAATATAAATAAATATATTACAGATTATCAATATATGTTAGTACTTGTTACTAAAGTTTTATTGCGTGGTTAGAGACTGAAGTTTTCTTTTAAAAAAAATTAACATTAATGTACTATACTCCCTCCATTTATTATCATAAAGCATTTTTAAAATTCGCATAGAGCAGTACAATACAATCAACTGATGTCCCTAAAACATTTTTTTTTTTTCAAATATACCCTTCATTAAATACAGTTAATAAATCTCTTAGTAAAGAACGAACAAATTAAAAATATCAAATAAATGGGGTTAAGTAATTATTTTTATTTATTAAGAGTATTTTCAATACAAATGCATTAATAACTTTTAGCATTTTGTAAAATTCCTTATAAATTGTAATATAAAACATTTCAAAACATATCTTGTAATAATAAGCAAAAGGAGTATTATATATTCTTATAATGATGTTATAAGGTTGAGGTGAGTCTAGCACTTTGTTATGGGCAAAAAGAGTCTAGCACTTTGAATTATTTTCTTATGTGCATTTAATATCCTAAAATATTTGTGGTTCATCTAGCACTCTAGAGTATTTTTTTAAGTGCTTGCAGTATCCTAAAGTATTTTATGATTCATCTAATATCTGAAAGTTTTTTTTTTAGATGCCTCCAACACCTTAAAGTTATTACCAAAAAAAAAACTTTATAATGTTGGATACACTTTCATTTAAAAGACTTTTTGAGAGTTAATGATGATGTTAAAATTGCTCCTAAAAATGCTTTATGAGCACAATTTCTCCTGAAAAAAAATTAATATTTTAAGGGAAAAATTGTGTTACCAAATATTTTTAGGGCGCCAGACACACATGAAAAATTATCTCAAAATACTTTAAAATGCTGGATGCATATTAAAATATACTTTAGAATGTTAGACCCTCCTTAATCCTAATATTATGTGTCCCCACACAGTTACATTAAATGATTCTCCCGTTATGGGAATACTCCAAGTTTGAAGCAAATGCATCAAAATTCAAAATTCAACATCACGTCAGTTTCGGATAAAATCAAAGTTGTGCAGAAGGATGAGTAAAACTTCTAGGCAGAAGCGAGATATCTCATATCATGATGGGGTTTATTATTGTTAAATGATTAGTGCAGTGATTTAATCATTTAATAGTAGGTTGTATTTTTCAATTCAAAGACCTTTCTGGCTTTCTCCTTGGTTGGTGAGAAGGGCCAAAGCAACATGGTTTCTTTATCATTACAATTATTTTTTCAAACAAAAGCTAAAACTAAAATAAAGCTTCTTTGTAGAATGTGATGGTGGTACTCATACTTTGATGCAAAAGGGAATAAAATCCTTCAAGCTTATATCCCTTTCTGCGATTCTTTAAAGGCCATATTCATTGGAAGAAATGCCACAAATCTGCAGAATACGAAAAAGCAAATGCTCTTACCCGCTGGTCTCTCTGGAACACCTTTTTAATTTTCTCCATTGTTTTGAATTTATTATTATTGTTGTTTAAAAGGCTCATCAATCAGTTAAGTAATTATCATAATCTAAAAAGATCTTTATTAATGAAATAAAAATTAACCATCTTCTTGAGTTTGAGAATTAGTTCTTTGAAAATTTGAAAGGACGTCCAAGTACCAGTACCATGATTACAGCACTTCAATGAAATGATGACTGATAGCCGAATGAAAAATCAATTATTTATCAAAATTTTGCATTTGTATTAACTTTCAGAAAATATCTTTTATGATTTACGAAGTAAGTACATACAAAAACCCGTATTTTAATTAAAATAAATTATGAGACCATCAACTAAACATGCACTAAATGAGTATTTGGTAGTTTATGAAATAACCATGGTGTTGGGTTGTGCGTCTACCCTTGGTAGACTAGAGACCACATTCAGTGGGGTAAGTTGATGAGGCAGTTTTGTTTATTATTTAAATAAAGAAAATAGAAAATTAATTTTATCCTAGTAACTGCCAGATGATTATAGGAGAGATTGGAGTTGGTCAATTTGTTGTGTGTCATACTCTCTTCGGTTTTAATTATAAGATAAAGTTGACTTTTTTGGAGAAATTAAGGAAGCCAATTAAATTACTTTAGAGTGTTTATATTTTTAATATCCTTAAATTATATATTATTTTATTAGTTAAATTAATTAGTTTGGAGAAAAAAAATAAAAATAAAAATACTCTAAAGTAATTTAATTGACTTCCTTAATTTCTCAAAAAAAATCAACTTTATCTTATAATTAGGACCAGATGGAGTATTTCAAGTTGATTCAGGTGTGTTTGGAACAGCGATTGTCAATTGGGCTTGTTTCAATTGGGTTTGTGCTCGTTTGAAAGAGCTTATTTTTGTCTAAAACGTGCTTATAATTCGTGATTCACGGTATACGAGGTAAGTATGTGAGAGAAGTTTTTTCTCGGCTTGCGTAATAAGTGCGTTTTGACTGTTCAAAACGCTATCACAAACACCCGTTGTGATATTACTTTTGATAAAAGCTAAATTATGTAATGTGATTTGTGTTTGGATTGGCAATTGTCAATTGGGCTTTTGCAAAAATGAAAAAAAAATGGTGTATTTGGAACAACGATTGTCAATTGAGCTTTTGTGATAATGATAAAAGAGAAATGTAATTAAAAATTATAAAAAATTTATAATAGTTTAAGTTGGGAAATTAGACAATTAAAAAATGCACAATCTAATTAGAAAAATATTACATAACCAATTGTATGGTGCTCCAATTCCAAGCCTTTGATTTCATAGTGCACAATCAACACTCCTTGCTATGGGGCGGTGATGAATTTAGGCAAGGTAAAATTAGCAATGATTTGTTTTTACTCCAATTAATTTTGATTTGATAAAAACTACCCTTCATGTCTGTACTGGGAACATGTTTTGAACAAAAGAATGGAATAGGATACAGTTCGATTTATAATACAACTATACACTAAAATAAGAATGGTCGCTGCATTGCAATCCGTTCCCCCAGTTTACATGCCTATAAATTACGTCAAAACAATAAAATTTGATTTAGACGTCGTGTCGTAATATGGCATTGGAAATAATAGTTTCAGTACCCCAAAACAATCAAATCGCAAATTTTTTAAATACAGAAAAATAACCTAGACAAATTGAGTAGCAAAATTATCACTGGGTAGAGTCAACAGCTCCCCAACGTTAAATTTTAATTTTTAAGTAAGAAAAATAAATAAATAAAGGATCACTGATCACCAGAAAGGAAAAAAGAACAAACACTTCATTAGTTTCATATCGTCAAAAACTACGCAATCCCTTAAACTGTAGCCTTGTTTGCATTGATATACACAAGAATGGAGATTTCTATTAATTCCCCTTCCTGATAATTATGCTGCCCAAACACCGACATTGATGGTTCAAGATGCAAGAAGGATGGCATGTCATGCAACAAAATGAATTAAACGCGTGAATCCGAAAACACAAACCGAATCCCTCCAGAAATTATTAATCCATCAACGCGGGAAGCAGGAAAGAGGCAAGTTCGGTAATTTACCGCAAGCAACCTCGGATCAGAAGTCAAACCTGGTACTTAGAAATAATGAAAGAGCCCAGATTCAATAAGAAAGCTCACCTCAGACACTTGGTAATCGTCGTTGCCGTCCGCCTCATCACTGCCGCAGGTGATTAATTTGAAGCAGGAAATCGATTTTCCCATGTTTCTCTATCCGTCTCCCTCGTAGTTGGTTTCTCAATATCTGATCGAGCTTTTGATTAAAGCTCCAGTATTGAGCTTGTTCCAAACGTGCATGTACAGTGGATATTTTATCAAAAGCCCAATATCTAATCTGATCAACCAAACATGAAAAAAAAAAAAATCACAACTAATAATTGGGCTTTTGTATGCCCAATTGGACTTAAGGGTGTTCAAAAGCTGCACCCAAACACACACTCAGTAACTTCCTGGATATAGAAAACTTCTCTATGAGAAAACTTTTCTTTGCCTTCTCTACTCTCTTCTACCTTCAAATATGTATTTGTTGGGTATCATATTTCAAGTTCTATGTGTGATTCGGATTCGTGTGAGTTATTAGATCGTTTCGTTAAACTTCAAGTATGCCTTGATTTCCTTCCCATGTTTTTTTGGGTTAGGGTGTTTGGATACTTTTCAAGAAAAAAATGGATTTGAATTCTCAATTCTTACTTTCCTTCCCCCCCCCCCCCCCCCCCCCCCCACAATTCTCATTTTCAATTATACCCAAAATCAATCTTATAAATCTATTACAACCAAATATGCTCTCAAGATCTTATTTATAAATCAATAAGAAAAAGGAAATAACAAGAAGTGCAAGAATTAGTTCCAAAATCTAAGATGGCAATAAGAAAATGTTTGACTTTGAGTTAAAATAGATTATTTAAACATGTCAATGGTTTTGATTCAAGTCTAAAAGTTTAGTTCATGCTTCCTCTTCACTGATCTATGAAGGGTTGCCCTATTGATCATAAAACTTTGTTCATCTTATGTCTTTTTTTATATATGTAAACGTTCATGTTATGTCTTTGATCTTTGGTACTTATGCAAGTAGCTTGTTGGTTTCATGGCTTCTTTGTTTTACCCATATGCCCAGTTTTAGTTTCCATCTTTTTATTCCCTTTTGTTTTTTTATGAGAAAATATGTTAAAAAGAACTTGAAAATTATAAAATGATAAATCAAGTATTTTCTAAAAAATAAATTGGGAATTTCTTATCAAGTTTCGACATTTTTTTAATTAACTCTTAATAAAAAACCTGATTTTTCATTTTACAAATTCCAAATTCTTTCTTAAGAATTCTCCCTTTTTTTTTAATGAACTGATTTTTTTAAAAAAAAAAGGGTGATAATTGGAGATGGACTGATGTTTCTTGCAGCAAAGTGAAATCAATCTCGTGAACAAAACCCAATAGATTCACAGGAATCAGAGAACTTGAAATGCTTTTATGAGACACAAATCAATATTCAATTTTTTTAATATCCATTAAATATTTAAGTAAGAAAACCAAAATCTATTTCAAGCAGCAACTAGAGTGAGCTCCAAGCAAAATAACACAGAACTCAGAACGGTCATACAGTTCATGTCTTGTAAAGAGTGAGATTCTTTAATAATAATAATGAAGCCAGCGGATCTCATTCACATATTGGTTAGAAGAACATGGATCTCAACTCCCAAGACTAAGCTGCAATAACGTTTAATATAAACATTTTATGTATACATGTTCTGGGCATATAACTAATCTGCCTAGGTTATATATACTCTCCTAACATCCCCCATTGCTCTAATTGTGCAGCTCCAAATTTCTACCATTTTGACTTCTACAAATAGGGGAAAACTCTTTCTTAGGTATCAAGGAATTTCCCTTATGAGTCAGGTTACAATTCCTTCTTATATTAAACCAAATCATCAGCCCCAACTGCATGGGACAACTAATAGTTTTGACTAAGCTTAATGAATAATTGATTTGCCCATTTATATTTAGTTCAATCTCCTATGTGCAACAACATCAGCTTCAGTTCCCATTCTGCACCTCAAGCAGATTCGACCTACCACTACCAGGAGCGAACCCTACGGAGCACACGTGGTTGCTTCTGCTTTTCAACAATGGGAATAACTCTTTCCATGAGCTGCAGAACAGTCAAACAGGTCAGTTGCGAGCCAATTAAAGGTGACTTTCAATAACAAGCATACAAGGTTTTAGTGGTAGTACAGTGGTGAATGACACAAAACCCTGAACAGTAACAGCATGAACTGGTTAAGCTTCATATTTTGTAATATAAGACAATTTGGTTGAAATATTATGTACTCTCTCCAGTCTTAATTATAAGACAAAGTTGACTGTTTTGGAAAAATTAAGGAAGCCAATTAAATTACTTTAGAGTGTTTATATTTTTATTTTTTTTCTTCGAACTAATTAATTTGACTAATAAACTAATATATAATCTAAGGATACTAAAAATATAAACACTAATTTAATTGACTTCCTTAATTTCTCTAAAAAAGTCAACTTTATCTTATAATTAGGACCGGAGGTAGTAACCATTTTATAGTCTGCTAAAGACTAAGGGGCAAATAAAATTAAACTGATGATGCCATGGGAGATGGCGTTGCAAAAGTTTCCCAAGTTAACCTCCCATATTTTAAGCACCTTTGATGATACACTACGCCAATACCTTCAACTAAAACATGATATATGTGAAAATGTTACTAACCATGTTGAAGTATCAAAGACTTCAGAAAAATCCCGACATTGACAGTATATTCAGTCAGTAGAAAATACCACAGGATATTAAATCAGTGAGGGAAAAATATATCGGAAAACAGAAGAGCAAATCATTACCTGCTTGTATCTTTTCTTGGTCCTCTCAGCCTGCACAAAAAATCTTGTCAGCTGTGAAAAAATAAGAAAGTTGCATATTTCACTCTTTGGTTGGAAAGATCAAATGTCTGAAGGACCATTTAGCCATAAAATAACACTGATATTTGAGAAAGAAAAGTTATTAATAAACTCAGCACAGGGTGTGTAACTTCATTGGCGTTTCTAAACACCATTGAGAATGTTAATTTATTATTGTCGGAAATCAGCATGTAAAATGACCTTCTCTGTTTATCTTAATCAACAATTAGACAGACCAAGACAACAAAATTCCTAATTAACAAACAATACTGATCTCAAATGTCTGATAGTTTTTCCATACACGGTACAAGACCTCCAGCAGAAAGAAAACTAGCACCAAGCCTAGGAATCTATCAGCCAGCAAAATCTTGCTCACTTATTTTTCCATACACATGCCAAATTCTACTTATGTTGAAATCAGTTAGAGGAGGACTAGTCATCAATTCACCCACTAAAATAAAGCTTGAAACTGCAATCCCATGTGTGCACGAACTCGGACCAAAAGGGGAAACCATGCCTTAAGAAAAAAACTACCCTGATTCATAGATGCACCAGGGATGAAGGCAAAGAGTTCGGAGTAAATTAATCCATCAACATATAATTATGACAGAAAAAGGGTATATAAGAATTACTATCTTTTCTACATGTCGGTGAGAACACAAATTGGTTTCCCTGAAACTTTTGATTCACATAAACAACTGCAAAGCATATGAAGATTCATTACAAGCACATGAATGGTTTCACATAAAGTATAACTGACTGCTATATAATGCAATACGGAATTAAATGCTTCACCCATAATTGCAAACATAGTGTGTTATCATTATCACCGATTATGAAATGGGCCACAGTGCAGCACCTTTTCCCTCATCAGCTGCTCATTTTCCTCCTCTAGTCTCACCGCTATCGTTTCTAATTCAACTTGGTATGCCTGAAGGTTCGATATTCAAACGCAAAACAACCAACAGTTACTTCAAGTCATAAATCAAAAGTTAACAAACAAAATTAAAAACACAATTCTCGGGCAAACCTGCTTTCGTTCCCTAGACCTTGCTGCGGATTCTCTGTTTTTAATCATCCTCCTTTGCCTCTGCAGCGCAGCCTTATCCAACGGCTCCAAAACAGGACGCCCTCTCTTATTCCTCTCTCCTCCTCCACCCACCTCCAATCCATTACCGAACCCGATTACCGACCCTTCAATTTTATCCGATGACTGGAACGTGGTTGGATTGAAAGAATCAAACGAAAAGTGACCCCCACTCACCCGTTCGGAGGGGGCCACAGGTATCTTCACATCATCGTCGTCGTCTACAGCCTCAGCCTTGGCCAGAAAATCCTCTAGAGTCATCATTTCATCAAGTGCCTCCTCCTTGCACTCCCTCCTTTCACCAGAAATCATATCCTTCCAAACATCATCCATAGTTTTCGAAGGAATCAGTGACCCACCGCCGGCATTGCGGTCGGCAGAAGTCGCTGCGGCGGCGGCATTGGCCGGAGTTTCCAATAAGGTTATTTGGGCATCTAGGAGGGTAGACTCTGTGGTAGGCCCGGACTCGTAAGCATCGCGAAGAATGCTGTCGAGGTTCATCGAGCCCAAATTTGCTCTGTTAACATTCTTATCAGCGACTGCTGAAGTAGATTGGGGTCTGGTAGAAGGAGAAGCAGCAGAAGAAGAAGATCGTCGCAATAGATCCGATTTTCTTGAATTTGACGAAGCCATCAAATTCTGCTACCTCGTCCTGATGAGACAGGCTTGTCGGATTCTCTCTCTGTAATCCCACCCTACTAACTTCTGGGGGCTTTTCTCTCTCTAGGGTTTGGGGCTTTGGGAATTCGTCGTCCGTTGGAATCGGAGCTCGGAGGCGGATCAGGGTCGAGCGAGTGCTGCCACTTGTGAAACCGGGAGTGACCGGTAGACCAACGGAATTTGAGGAGGGGGCGAGATAAGAGATAAGTGAGCCGCCGGTTCCCAGTATTTCTTATCTCTGATCTCATTTGGTATCCGTCCGGTCCGGTTAACTTTTTTTTTTCGGCTTTTTTTTGGCCCAATAGATTAGGAGACCTACTTAATCATAATATATGTTAGAAATCATTATATTATATTATATATTAATTTATAAATCAAATAAATTAGTTTGAAGAAAAATTATAAATATGAATACTTTTATGTAATTTATTTCTTTCGGTCCTATTTATAAACAATTTTCCCTTGATTGCACAAAATGAACTGGTAGTTAAAAACATTAAGTGTGTTAAAAATGTCATATTTTTTTTCATATATACTCCTATTTATGAAAGAGTATAGGAGAGAGAATAGATAAAAAGTATGAGAAATAATGAGTATAAGATATGAAAGAGAATGAACATTTAATAAAGGTAAAATAGGAAAAAGAAGCTTATATTTTTAAACAAAAAGTGAAAATTGTTTATAAAAGGAACCAATCCTATAAAGAGAAAGGTATTTATAAATAAGACCGGAGAAAGTAATCAGCCTCCTCAATCTCTCAAAAATAAAAGTTAATTGAGTCTTAGATTAAGGATAAGAGGTAATATCTCTTATCTCACCGCAATAATTCATCTGCTCTAGTGCTTTTTCTTTTTCTATTTTTAAAAACACTTTTTCAAAAAAGGATTAAGCAATAAATCTACCTATAAATTACTTTTCCTATGCATGCTTGGCATTTTAAAAGTACTCTCAGGTGTGAAAATACTTATAAAGGTTCCAAAACGAAGTAAATATGTCATAGCCATTAAATCAACTAACAAGTAGTCCACACATTTGCTGGACATGTGTGAGATTGTTTACTAAACGATCAACATTGGTTGATTTATAATAACAGTATATTTTTGTACTCCCTCCGGTCCTAATTATAGGACATATTTACCTAATTTTAGAGAAATTAAGGATAGTAGTTAAATTAGTTAATTTTATTTATTTTTCAAAAATGCCCTTATTTAATAGGGGTGGTTTAGGAATATTACATGAATCTACCTTGAGGCAATCCAACCATTATCTAAAGCAATGGGGGTATTTTGGGAACAAATTGACAAAAATTAAAATTTTATCCTATAATTAGAACCAAGATCAACTTTCAAATATTGTCCTATAATTAGGACCGGAGGGAGTACCATTTTGGAATCTTCATGCATACTTTATGCACCATTTTCTTAATTAACATGTTTTCCAAATGGCTAGCGTTGGTGGACTTAATGGTCAAGGCATTTTTGTATCATTTCAAAATCTTCATGTACATTTTTTCATCCAAGAAAAGTTTATGTTGTCAGGTACGCGTGGGGAAGTACTTTATGGGTAGATTTACATCTTAACCCTTTAAAAAATAAATAAATAACCAACTTATGTAGAGAAAAAGTTAATTAAGATTTATTAAAAATAATAAATATGTAAAATAATGTAACTGAACTAATTCATTTTTATCTCTATTGACGTATTGGAAGATTAATCTTGGGTGAGACACTATTCACTATGATTTTCACAACCATCCCATTCACCGGAAATGGATTAAAAGTGATAAAGTCTGAATACATCACTCAAGTGCTCACTAGATTGATCAAGTGTTTCAGTCTTTTCCATATCACTCAAGTGATTTGCTACTGTTAGTTTAAAAACTATTTTCTTATGTTATAAATTAATGATTCTTCTGCAAAGCATTATCCCTAAGCTTTGTTTATTTTCAAAATACGGAATCTAATAGGCGGATATTATAAATCAATGATTCTCCCCTTTGATTTATGTTTGGTTTCTTCTTAATTATATGCATTGGTCAAATGCTGATGGAGGTTTAAATGTACTTCAAAATGAAAGGCGGATCCAATTGTGAGAGAGATTAATCATTCTAAGTCACTGCATAAATTAAAGGCCAATGTTGCATGGATTCTAACTGATTCTCTCACTGAATATGCATATTGATTATTCTAATGCATGCCATTACGTTTGTATGGATTTGAATCAAATTTGTTAATGATATTTTATCTTTAAACCTATGCAGTGTGAGGTTCTTAGAGCCTCTGTAGGCACTTAGGTTCATTGGTAGGCCATGTGAGATTATTGGAATCTCCGCAGGCATACCAATATGGGCTATGCTATTTTGAAAAATGATTTTAACCAATTTTTATAAATGAAAGTAAAGTAGAAAAGCTCTCTTTTAAGAAAAATAAAAATAATATTTCAAAATGATGTTTTTGTCGTATGAAGTTTTTAGATACTCTGGAGGCAGAAGTGACTATTCTTCTGTGTGAGATTATGAGAATCTTTGTAGAAAGTTTAATCCAAAATTTTTCCTTCAAAAATCTCTTTTTGTAGATAAAATAAAAAAGAAGGAATCACACTTTTATAAAATAAAGAGATACAAACCAAATAAAAATAATTTTCTCAAATTAATTGACATCATTATAAAAAAAATACCAACCAAGTGACATGTCTTTAAACCCCAGAACTATGTGGGCTTTGATCCCTCTAAAGGGTACGTAAACCTTGATCCTCTTCCCAGGTCAAATCCAACCATTGTAAATAAACAATTTCCCCTTTTATTATTCTTTTATTATTTCATAAATATTTTCTCAATTTCTTTTCTTTTTTGGGATAATTAGGATTTTTTTAAAAGACCATACCTATTTTTAAATAATTGCTTAGGGTAACTGTTCTCATGAATGTGTGCTGTGGGGTTTCTAACACATTTTTTACGCACAATCGACTTTCGAACCCTATATATTTTCATATATCATCTTTCATTTTAAAAAAAGGTTTCTAAAATTACCCCTTTTTAAAAAATTTGATGGCGGCTCCATATTTTTAGAATTTTGGGCTCTACAAAAAATGATTAGGAACAATATAATCAAGGTTTATATGACATTGAAAGAGTATTGAGAAATCTGATATGGTGATTAAAACTATGAAGTATATTACTTG
The DNA here is from genome assembly GCA_963210345.1 of Inga oerstediana. Lineage (NCBI taxonomy): Eukaryota > Viridiplantae > Streptophyta > Magnoliopsida > Fabales > Fabaceae > Inga > Inga oerstediana. The sequence continues at coordinate 58,994,939 of OY723401.1, read as the reverse complement.
AGTGATCTCTTAGAATTTTCAAAGTAATAGTGCATCACTGGAAGTGGCATTGGAAGTGATGTGCATCATCACTCTCTGGTTCACTGCAATGATGTGAAAGTGACGACGAATGAAAAGGTCACTTGAGTGCTCACTCGAGTGATCAAACTAAAAGCAATTTTTGAAAAATACTAGTCGCTTCCTGATTATGGTAGTTATGTGAAAGTGATGCCAATTTGGATTGTCACTCAAGTGGTCACTCAAGTGACCGGATTAGAAATGTTTTGAAAAATTCTTATTATTTCCTGAATCATTGTAGTGACGTGAAAGTGATGCCAATTTTGATGGTCACTCAAGTGATCATACTAAAAATTATTTTGAAAAATTTTGATCACTTCCTAAATCATTGTAGTGATGTGATAATGATGCCAATTTGAATTGTCATTCGAGTGCTCACTCGAGCAATCAACACTTTAGTTGTAGAAATGAATAGTGCATCACTCCAAGTGGTGTGAAATTGATGTCCAATGATGATGATAAACAACCTCTATCACTTGAGTGCTTACTCACGTGATTTGCACCATTTAACTCCAAATTTGGCCAATAACCTATCCCCAAAAATCTCTTTAAATCTAATTTTCAATGCAACAAGAATCAGTCCAAAATTCATTGTCTTTTAAAAGTTATGATCCAAAGAGTGGCCGCTATTCTGGAACGTGTGAAATTCGAGCATCAACTTTCAAATTTGATCTATTTCATATGATCCTTTTTGAGCTTGATCGTGGTGTCTTTAAAATGCATTTGGAGTCTAGTTTTATATGCAACAAGTTTCACCTCAATGTGATTGTAGTTTGAAAGATATGTCTAAAATACTAAACCTTTGTTAGGCTGGATGAAGAACAGAGCATAATAGAGTATAAATCACTCATGTGATCTTTCAAAAATTGTTCATGGGAGATGCCACTCAAGTGAAGATGAAACAACTTCCATATGAGTCATTTTAATTTTGCATCAAGCCATTCCAACTTCCATTTGATCATAGAGACTTCTAATATCAAATCAAAAAACTTGAATCTTGATATTCCCATTAGATCTTATAAGTCCCTTTTTCTTCAATCTCTCTTCTTCTTCGTCTTGATCATTCTACAATCCTTTTTGATAACTCCTTTCTTTTCTTAACTAATATGTTCTTCTTTCTTCAATCTTTCTTCTTTATCTTCCTTTTAATCCTTTTTCATAATCCAACTTGATATCTTCTTTCTTTTCTTGACTTCCACTTCCCATATTTGATAACTTCTTTCTTCAAGATCTTCGTATTCTTCCTCTTGATCATTCTCCATAGTCAAACTTGATATCTTCTTTTTATTCATTAACTAATCTTCAAGATATTTCACATTAAATATAGCAGTTAGTCAAAGTATGAGATAAATATATGATGTAAACTTTTTGCTCTTAATATTTAGTATCTATATTTGACATCATCAAAACTATCATATCTAACATATACAAGCTAAGTTCCAAAATATATTAGCATGGTTCCAAACAAAATTTACCAAATAATATATTCTCTTGATAATCATTAAGACAACAATATAATTTCAACTCAAGGAATCATAACAAAACATGTTTATCATATAAAACATAGATACTTTTCAAATAATTTATAACACATGATATTTTCATCATTGCACATAAGCTTGCTTAAAAAGTTTCCAAAAGACATATCCATGAGGTCTAATACACAATAGTTTCCAACTACGTTAATATAAGTTTTAGTCAAATATACAATTTCAAATTAAGTCTTCCATAGGCTCAACAAATCCCAAAAATGTTTAATATATATACGTACACATAAATGTGTATATATATATTTGACAAGTATATAAAAGAACAACCAAGGTTACCTCTATTCCAAGTTTATTTTTACCAACACCTAAACACTTCTAACTTGCCAACACCAAATAATTGAACTTCAATCTACATCATTGTTATACAATTCCTCATTGATCACTACTACAGATTTGTGTATTTATAACGCTTAATACATAACTGTTATAACTAATAAACGTCATGTATGTCGAGGAGGAGGTAGCGTAAGGATATATAATGCTTAAAAGTAAAGGTTAATTATGCACACAGTTATGTATTACGAGGCTGAATTTGTGAAAACACAAAAATAAAAATTGTAGTTAATAACTGTCATTTATTTAGTGACAAAAGTAACTGTTCTTTTGAAGCAACTGTAATGTAATACTTACAAATGATCCGTCTTCCAACCTTACATCAGCGAATACACAAATATAAGGGTTATATCTATTGACTGTAAACCATGAATGACAAAAATAACATTGCATAATAAACAACAATTATGAAAAGAAAAAAATCTAAAAAGCATCTTTTTAAAACTTTATTTAGTCCGACACTAAGTACTGGTTCTCCTAAGTTAAATTCTTTAGAATGAAGTATTCAACTATATTTATATTGACCTATTCCTTTTGTTCTTAGTATTTTTCTAAAAAGCACCTTTTCATAACCTTGTTCTTCTCTCCCTCATCATGGTTAGATGCTAGAGAGTTATTTCCATTCATCCTCCTCCTCCTCATCGTCCTCACCCTCCTCCTCTACTCCTCCACTACCACTACCACCACCACTACCTCCACAAGCAACTTTCCCCTCCTCTTCCTTCACCTCCACTACTACCACCTCCTCCTCCTCCTCCTCCTCTTCTGCCTCCTCAAATGGAAGCACTGCTATAGGAGTTGCTAACCTTGACCGCTCCATAAAGCATCTTGCTAGACATACCTGTAGTCTGAATATAAAGTTTAACCTTATCCTTAATCACAATCAGGTTGTCTATGATCACTTGTAGTCAGGTTGTTCATCTCCTTCCTTAGACATCAATGATGTGCTGAGTGTATGGGAGGGGCAGGAGCTGTAATATCCCAAAGTTCGGGATCAAAAGATTGAGATTAAGACTAGCTCAAGCCGACTACTAAGCCCCAATTTGCAAAAGTCCCAAGAATGTCCAAGAGACATAATGTCTTTTAGGGACTAATTTGGGAAGAACAAAGTATGGATTTTGGTTCCAAAGAACTAAAGAAAATACCCAATTCCTTTATCTAAAGGAAAAAAATGATATAAAAGCCTAATTTGGATCCAAAAAGAGAGTGAATGGCATATGAAAGAAAGAAAGAAGAGAATTAAAATGAAAAGAAAAGAATTAATGGCAATTCAATTAATATTGTCATGATCAAGGGCAAAATAGGCAATTGTCTTTTGATCTTGAGGTTAAAATTGGAACCCAAGATTAAGGGCTAGGAGTTGCTCTAGCAAAGAGGAGTAATAATGAGGCTCAAGAAGCAAAATTAATTCCCTCAAAATAGCCAATAATTTCAGCCAAAAAAGAAGAAAAAATAGGAGACAAGAAAATTTAACCAAGTATCCATTAGGTAATAAGCTTTTTTGTGTACAAAAAGCCATGAACCATTGGATAAAACAATTCCTTCTTTTCCCTCCCTCTAATTTTCAGTCACACAAGCAAAAAGGGAAGAGGAAATTATCACTTTTATCCAACCCAAGTACGCTTAATTGGGCCAACCAAACTAAGATGCAAGAAGTAACTATATGAGGACAAATCATTATATTTTCCCCTTTCTCTCTCTCTCTCTCTCTCTCTCTCACTCATTTTCAGCCAGCAACCAAGGAGAGAGGAAATAATGACTTTAAAACACCTTATCACACCCTTTCCTTCATCATTTGGATGACCAAACTCAAGGAGAGGAGAGAGAAACTGCATCTGAAATTTTGCAAGTCAAGAGGCAAGGTAAGAACTTCTTTCTAGATTTTCACCCTCCTACTCACCTTTCTAGCAAAAAATGTCTTCATAAACATTGTTCCTCTTGGTCTAAGCTTCAATCCTATGGTTTTGTTTCTTGAAAAGAGCTGTTTTGAGCCATCTTGAAAAACCCAAAGTTATAGAATCAAAGAACAAAGCTTAGAGGAAGGAAGAGGTGAGTTTAAGCTTCATTTTGAGCTATGATTTGTGTCCTCTGGTTGAATATTTTTGGAGCCTTGATTTTTGGTTAAGGAGTGTATTTGGGGTTTGATGTTCTTTTGTTGATGCTTATGGGGTTAGAAGAGGTTTTATGTTGTTGTATGATGATTTTGAGGTGAAATGGCAAGAACTTGATTTTTGAGAAAATAAAAGGGTTTGTTTGGTTTTGAGTAAAACTAGAAAAAGGAGTTGCTTTTTGATGTTTTAAAGTACTCCATTGCATTCTACATGAAAAGCTATGTGGAATAGCATGTGGTTGTGATTTTTGGGTGATTGTGTTGAATTAGTAGAACTATCATATCCAATCTTAACATTTCTCTAACATTCAAACCCTAACTCTAGAAATCTCAAATAATACAATATAAAAATTCTAAACTGATTAAATGTAAATATTTACTCTGTCACACCCCACTTCCAGCCAGGCCACATATGGACCCCGTAAGAGGTGGACTCACAAGAGTTCCTCGCTCCCCAAGCGAGATTTTCCGCCTCCGCAGGGATCGAAGCCACTACCTGGGGGTAAGTAGCGCTTCATGACAATCCCCACTACCATTGAGCTATATAAATGTAACACCCATGTTTTGAAAGCATATAGATGGCATAAGTGTAGTAATAACTTTAAAAAGGAGACCAGTAATCTTTTGTAAACAGTGGAAGTCCCAATTTCAAGCAGAGTGTGGAGCTGTACTTGAATGGGTTTTCAAAAATCTTTTCAAAAACCATTTTCAGATTTGGTCTCATATTATTTTATGATTTGTTTTAAGCCATCCGTTTTAGGTTCATTTCTTCATATCAGAGTGTTTACTAATAAGTTCTCTGCTGAAACCCAAGCTACTATGTTTAATTAACTGCCCTAGGTGGATGGCTGTCCACTACTAGTACGAATGTCGTTGCGCGTTCGCTTATATACAGGCGCTTATATACATGTCAGTACGAGACTGACCACACTTAAATACAAATTACATACAATCCCAAAATAGAAAACTAACAGAAAACTAAATTCTAAGTCTTTTGCTTCATTTGCCCGTGTTTACCTTCTTGCCTGAGGAACTACTTGCCCGAGCTGAAAATTTGTTTTGGAAAAATTGGGTGAGATTCAATGAATCTCAGTAGTAACAGATATCACTCATATAAAATGCACATATATCATGCCATGTCAACCAAAGTTACAGTACAATCAACATATTCAACATTCAGAGATAAATTCACAATATGCAGAAAGCATAAAGTTACCAATTCAAGGACAACCGTCCTTTGCCACAGCGCTGGGAAATTCTACTAGGCCTTAGCCCTTCTCATGTGAATGTTTTAAATTCACAATGGTACAAACATGCATATAGCATATCACATAGTATGTGAGGGATAAGTTACTACCTGACAATTTTTCCAAATCTTGATCTTGATTGACGTGCTTTGAACGTCCTGGGCAAATGTCAAATCCTATAAATTATAATTTACGGGCAATGAGTTATTTCTTAGTCCAACTCTTCATAAATTATTCTCTTATGTTGGTTACCATTAGGGTCACTACATTATGCCCAATATGAAGCTAATGAGCTCAAGATACTCCAAATGCTTAACTTAACTCTTAAATGTCCAATTTTATTACAAAAACTCTTTGCTTTGAATTTTCGCACAATTACCAAAAGCTGGCAGATTTTTTACTGAACTTTGAAAAATCATAACTAATTCTAGAAAAATTGAATTGAGGTGATCCAAAATTCTATATAACCCTTATTAAGTCTATTTTAAGGGAAAAATACTTTCAGTAGCTGAAAGACCATGCACACTTCCCAGTTTTTCTTTTTCTCCCTGCTGCCAGAAAATCTGACCAGTTTTAATGGTCTACTTCAAAAATTCATAACTCCTAGTATACTTATCGAAATCCTTCATAATACCTATCAAATTAAAGTTCTATAAGTATAATTTAATTCTGGAAAATCTCATAACCAACAGATGAAGTTTGGACAGTGAAAGTTTCTCCACAACAAAACTGCCAGACAAAAACGCACACTGGCAACTTTGTTGCACAAGTAGACTTAATTTCCAATTTTTGATTCTTTAAACCAGTCTGTCAAAAATTATAACCAGAACTTATTCCCACACAATTTTTCGTGTAGAATCCAATGGAAAGCTCAAAAATACCAAAATCAAATTATTTCTACCAGATTTAGCCCCCAACCGAAATCTGCCTCCCAAAACAACAAAAATTCCACTTTGTGATTTTAACAACCAACAAGTCTAATACTTCTCCAAACATCATATATCACCTTATATATATGATTAAAACATCTTCCTTCTTCAAAAACACCCCTTGAATGAAATACATGGGTGGTTGAAGAGCTAAGAAAAACTCAATGAAATCACAAAGTATTCGATTCAAAAGAAAGCCTATGCTTACCTCTTCGCGTTTTTACAAGTGCTTTGGCATTTCGGCGGCACTCTGGTAGACTAATTGGCACAAAACACCTCATATGAGAAATCTAAGACCATATAATTGAAGCTTATAGTGAGTAGAGGAAGTTTCCTGAAGAACTTACCGGACAATAACGGTGATTCAGGGTTGAAATCGGCTCCGGTAGTCAAGAAAACTCACTATTCACTCCTCCTTCTCTCTTCTTGTGTTCTTAAGCTTAAGAAATCTGATTTCTCTTTCTCTTTCCATGCTTGTACGAAATTTTGCCATTTAATTAGGCATGGATGGTTGTGATTTAATCACATAAAATGATCTCATCTCATCTTGCCACGTGTCACAAGTTTAATGCTTAAGAGTGCCACGTGTCATGCAACCATTTGTCTTCCACTTTTCTCTTTCTTCGGTGGGTCATAAATGGTCAGGGGAAGGGGAGGCCTGACAATTTCCTTGGACTCCTGGGTTCGGTGCTCGACTCAAAAAGTAAGCGACCCGGCCGGAGACCGGTGAATTCCCCGGACTCAGACGCTAGGTGGCATACTCCGGAGATGACAACACGAAAGGCTTAAAGTGGGTGTAATGATGTGTAATGATGGGGACACATGTCACCCCCTCATTAGGCCAACACAAAAACATGTTTTTACTTTGTAATAATTTCGGGACACTTGTCATTTCCTTATTTGGCCAACACGAAAGATGTGTCATCATGAGTCATAATGAGCTGTCATTACATACTTTACGGAAGTTCTTTTTAATAAAGTTACTCCATCGGTGCATTACTCGGAATTCCACGTGGGACCCATGTGGGACCATGGCACGCATATCGAGGCATGTCACGAAATGCCCGAATTCCTCCGATCTCGCAACTGACACCCCTGAACCTTGCAGCCACTGACAAATTTTGTTCCGACTTCTTACAATTGTATTTTTACAATATTGACTTCTCGATTTCTGTAAATGACACAATGGATATCTGGGAATTCCAAAACTAACTCTACCTTTAATTGTAAATACCAGTATTTATTTTATTCTACTATTTCCATATTTACACGTTTTTAGTATTACAAAATTTGGTATATTACATACTCACCTCTATAATCTTATGATTTCCATTTGTTGAAACAAAATGCTTGCTTCAAGCCCTAATTTTTAAACTTTCTTTTCTTAAAACAAATTTACACTTTTAGAAAGCTCCTAATGACTAAAAATAATATTTGAGAAATAAGCATTGTGATTTGGAGATTTTGTAAGGATTAATGCAACTCAAAATTAAAGTGTCACAGTCTTCCATTAATGGAGGATTGGAGTTCGCCTACAGGAAGGGAGAGGGAAGAATGACGGACTGGAGGGGATGAAGAAAATGGATGGGATGTTATTTTTATTTTTTTGAGTAAAATACTGGAATTCATTAATCCATCGGAAAATTAATTACAAAAGCTCCCCCAAATAGAGGCTAAAAATGACGGATCCCTCATCAACCACTGCCTGCAGAAAGAACAGGTGGTAGGTGATCAAAGATAACAAAAATCTCAGTACTACTATGGGATAACTTTGCAAGTTGATTGGCTTGAACGTTCTGCTCTCTAGAGATATGGTTAATAAGGACACGCCAATCTCTAGACACCCATAGTCTGGCCTCTTCGACTTGCTGGGATGTTATTAAATTGGTGTGAGCCCCACTTTTCTTAAATAAACAAATCTTCTATTCAACTTTTCTTTTCCTTCTTCATTCATTTTTTATTTCTATTTAGAAAATTCTGATTATTCTCCAACTCATTTTGGCATTGAGAAATTTATAAGTTTGCCAAGATGCTTCAAAAGTCTTAACAATTGAGATTTATTTATTTATTTCACTCAAATATAAATTTTATACCATGCATAACTAGTGCAAACCCACAAGGGAAGATTCTATGAACCCACAACCAAATCTGAAATATACACACCCCAAGAAAACTAAACACAGATTGAGGATCCACTTGAACCCTTGAACACGAAAGAACAAGAACCCGAAGTGTTGGAAAACGCCATAAGGTTGATCAAGCCTTGATAAGTTTATTAGTTCTAAAAAGAACCCTAGAGAGAATCCACTCTCAAAAAACAAAGTGCGGAAGTGCAACTTTCATTTATCATTCAAATCTGAATTGTGTCCTACAAATGAAGAAGCACCAAGTATTTATAGGAAAATATGACATAATTGCAATAAGTGCAATTTTGAAAACAGCCAATACAAATTGTAAAACCATGTGCTAGGAAACCTAAAAGTCTAATACAATAAACACAAAAGTCTAATACAATCTAGAAGAAAGTTGAAAAATCAAATATAACATGCTAAAGAAAACAAAAGTCAAATCTGTCACCAACTACTTGATGATTTTCACACACCTAACTTCAAGAAAATGTAGTCAGCAAATTAAGGCTTAAAATGTGCTTATTTAGGTCCAAATGAGTCCTCCCATGTGTAGTACTTGGTCCAAACTCTTTATTTTTAAGTTTGCAAGCCCAAAACTTGATCAATATCTCCATTTGCAGCCCATATGAAGTTAGTGACGTTTTCAACATTTTTGTCCAGCTTTGATCCAATTGCTACTTGCTTTGTCCAAGTACCTTGCACTAGCCCATTTAATGCTTCCTTAATTTGTTTGGCTCTTGCTCTTGTGATTGGTCCACTTGGTATTTGCAAAGGATCATTTGAATTTGACACAACTTACTGGATCGCATCAATAACTATTATCATTTAGGTGTGAAAATATTTAAAATACTTTTATTTAATCCCACCAAGTATTATATTTCCTCTCCCTCTTCTTTCTCTTCTGAATATATAAATGGGGCTATTCCCTCAAAATTTAATCCTTTTTTAGTAGATTCTCTGTACTCAAATAACTATACATTAATTTTCAATTACCTTAAAATAATCCCATCAAATTCAACTATTGGCATTAATAAAAATATACTACCTTCAGTTGTAAAACAAATTTCGTTATTTTTTAAAATTTATTTTTCGGGATATCAAATAATGCATTTAGTCTATTCTAAACGTCAAATGACTTAATAAATTGGATCCTAATACTACTTAAATTTACAATAAAAGTTGGGACGTTACAATCACCTTCAAGCAGTTATACAAAACAATGATATTTTCGTTGTGCTTCTCTTCTAAGATCACAAGGCATACTTTAATTTATAGAAGGGTTTTGTATAAAAGTGCTGTTTTTAGAAATCCATTCGGATAATATTTCATACTTTCTAAGTGCAAATTAATTTTGACCTTGAATTGGATTATGATCTTGCTATTTATTCAGTGTAAGGAATATTGACATTACTCCATCTATACACTACAAAAAAACATGAAATTTCCAACATAATTTGCCACGGAAAATTCCGGAGGAAATCCATCAGAAAAGTTTCCAACAGAATTTTTTCCTTGGCAAAATTTGCCATAGAATTAGCTACAGAAAATATTTCGTAGTAAATTCTGTCTTTTGCCACCAAAATTTCGATGGAATAATTCCGTCGGAAAAATTTAAAATTATTATTTTTTTAACTAAATTAAATTTAAAAAAATTATTTTTTATAAAAATTATTATTTATTAATTAATATTTTTAGTTTAATTTTAAATTTATTTTTTAATTAATATTTTCTAATTTCTAAAATATTTTTATTTTCCAATCATAGGTTTTGGTCCCTATAGGGGCAAAAACGTCATATAAAAATTTATTTATAAAAAATAAAATTTATTAGTTATTAATTAATATTAGTAAAAAAATATTAGTTAAGAATTATTTATTAGTTATTAATTAATGTTAATAAAAAATTAATTATATATATAACTTTATAATAATAGAACGCCAAAGCAGTCGAGCCTATTTGGTAAGGCATCACGCGCGTACGGACGAGGTTGTAGGTTGAAACCAAAGGAGAGACAAGTTGAGTTGCATTTTCAGGAATAAAGAGGTTGCGACACGTGGTGGAGCGAGGTTGCGACACATGGCGGATCGGGGCGCCGGCAATAAGGTAGACGCCGCTGGAGCTGCCACGCGGCTTTTTAAATTTAAAAAATAAAAAAAATAAGTCTGCAACAGAATTTCCGACAAAATTCAATTTCGTCAAAAGTTGCAAGAGAATTTCTGACGGAACATTCCGTCGGAAATTGCGAGGGAATTTCCGATGGAATCTGAATTTCGTTAGAAATTTGTTTGTCATGCTATTATTACCGACGGAATCCATTTCGTCGGAAATCCATTTCCGTCGAAAACTCTAAATTCCATAAGAAATTTTGTCGGAAAGTCAGTGTTTTTTTTGTAGTGATAAGATGCGAAATTTTATATATTTGTAATTTTATGATACTAAGAAGTTTCCAATTAGGAATACACCTTTTGCTATTGTACGGTTTGAATGGACAGGACCTTCAACCTTGCCTTCATGCATTACGTGTGCAGCTAATTTGAAAACAAGCCTATACATATTCTTAAAAATATAAGTGTTCAACGTGACATAATTTAAATTGAAATTCTTTTGATAACTAACATTATTGGACGTAATACAATGAAGCTTGAAATTAATGAATCATGGGCTTTTCAATGTTGTAGTTTCATTATTTCCTTCGTTTGTTGTAAAATTATGGATGGATTACCCAAGGGTTGTATAGAGGGTAATTGATCTTAATTAAATTTTAGATAAAAACAAAGTGAAGGACAAAAGGTTGTGGTAAAAGGACTGTGAAGATGTCTTTATGCTAATCTATTATAACAAAATTAAATAGAAATATATCATTCTTGCAATTACTTCATTAGCTAATGCACTATTACAAATCATGCTTACGAACTATATTTGGTGCCGCATTTGATATATGCTCACCTTTTCAAACTGCACATATATTGATGCTCAGATATTGACTTCTTATGACAAATATGGAAACATAATTATCAGCTTTTCATCTGCCAAGGAAGCATGGTACTGTAATACCCCGAATTTTGATATTTGAGGCTAGAGAATATGCCTGAGATAAATGGACTGCTAAGCCCTGATTTAGCAAGATCCCAAATTGTGATCAAGGGTTTATGACTCCAAAAGTGGATATGGTTAGTGATAAATAACCCTTTTGGAGAATCTGATATGATTTGAGATTCGAATGTGATTCGAATGGGTTATGATCAGTGTCGAAACCCTATATTTGAGTTCAATTATGGATTAACATCTAAATTAAATGAAAATAAGGGGGAGGGCGTATGTATGGTGTAAATGAATAAGAAAATGAGTTTAGTGATGATTTAGGAGGAATTACCATAATCAGGGGCAAAACGGTAAAGTTACCGACCAATTGGTTAGTTACCGAAGATGAAACTCATTGGTAACTTCCAGATCAATGGTTAGGATTGAATTATGCAAGAGATCAAAGGGCAGAATTCCATGTAAGTGTGCTCATGTGAACTCATGAGAGGTGTGGCAAGATTGTGACAAGTGTCATAATGTGAACCATAGGATGTGGTCAAAGTGCCAAATTCATTTCCTTTTCCCTCTCCCTTTTTCAAAGTCGATTATATGGGTTAGGAGGGAATAAAATCTGATATCTGATAATCTTTTCTCTCTCTTCTCAAGCTCAAAAACGTCTAAACCATAGAAGAGGAAAGATGAAGGAGAATCAATATGAAGGTAAGCCATTTTAACCTTGTAGATGACTCATATTACTCAAAACCTCTTCTTTAATGTTGTTCATAGTGATGAGAGCTTCATTGCTATGGTTTTAGATTTGTGAAAGGAGGTGTTTGATGGCTTGAGGAAAATTGGAAAGATGAAGAATCAAGGAATTTGTTTGGGAAAGAGGAGAGATGAGTATTTGAAGCCTTTTGATCAAAGTTTTGTGATTTATGGATGAGCTTTGTGAATTTTGAATTTTTCCCTGATTTTATGTGATTTTGAAATGGAGTAATTGCATTGTGTAGTGTGTTGCAAATGGTCTTTTGTTGTGTTTTATGACCATTGGTATTTGTTTGGAACTTTGGTTGGAAAGGATTGCAATATGGTGCATTATATTTTGACATTGTGTGACATGTTGTGGCTATGGTATAACATATCAATGTGATGTGAATTTGGATGTTTTGGTGTTTCCAATGGATTCCTTGTGAAAATTTGTGTGGAAATGGTGTTTGATGTGAAAATGGGAACCATTGGAAGCAATTGTGAAAATCTGGAAATCTGTCCATTGAATTTTTGTTCTGGGTAGTCTGTTTTTGTTGCTGTTTTGAATAGGAAAATGATGTCAGAAAATTCTGAAACTTTCTAGTCTTGAATTTCACATCCCAAGCTTCAAAATGGACATATAAATTGTGTCATTTCGTTTTATGAACTGGGAGTTATGGTTTTCCAAAATTTGACGTTAAAACTGGGTGCATATTTGGAACATCAATGGAATTTCGTGTAATTCTAGAATTGTGTGGTGATTTCTGGTAATGGGTCATATTTTTCCTATGAATAGGACTTAAATAGCTTTCAATAGGCTTTGGGATCACCTCATTTCAATTTTTCTAGAATTAGTTATGAATTTCCGAAGGTTTCTCGACTGCAGCCAAAAGTTCTTGGCTGCAGCACAAAAGTTTTTGTGTGAGTTTTGGCCGCAGCTAGAAATTCTTGGCTGTAGCCAAAAACCTTCTGTGTGCATTTTGGCTGTAGCCAACCCCCATTTTTCAGTATGTTGTGATTTTGAAAGGTGATTTTCAACCTAGTACATCCTAATCCTTTAGGCTTTCATTGAGCTTATTATAGCCACCTAAATTAAAGATTGTGAATGGTAACCAACTTTAAGTGTAATGAAATTAAAGATTTGGAATAGAGAATAAACCTATGTCCTTGCTTTGGCTATAGGTTTGATATCCACCTTGAACGTGGTTCAATATTCGTCCTGATCGTGATTAGCCGGTGCTGGAGCATACGTGGAAAGAATAAGGGTAGGGAACTTACCTCTTCTGCATGTATTTGATAATTGAGTTGGTGTATTGATGTATGTATTGCTTTGCTTGATTATGTGAAACATATATGAATGATTGTAGCTCTGTTTCTATTTATGCTATGGCCATGAGTATGTTGTTGAAACATTGAGCACGCAGATATGTCATTATGTGAACATGTGTTATTGTGATGCAAGTATGTCATGAATTAAACACTTATCTTGCATGCATATTGGTAATGTTTTCCTATTGGGATTCTCTAGAATCTCACCCTCACCTACCAACATTTTAGACAGGGAATGTGGATCGAGGATGGAGCATGCAACCAAGGGCAGCAAGGACTCCTTCAGGTTGTAATCTTGTGATAGTTGGTTATCAATGCATGTTTGGGATTAAGTATATTTGGATATATGATTGTATAGGTTGGAATGTATATTTGAGTATGTATTTGGTATGAGAATTTGTATAATCCCCTATTTGGAAAATTGTAAAGGGTGAATGTGCCCTGTAAAGCTTGGATTAATTTAAGGAATCCGGGATTGTCGGAAATTTATATTGTGCACTCTGATAGTTATACGAATGTGATTTTTCTTCGCAGAGTAGTTACATTCGATATGTGAATATGAGACCAGGTCAATTAGATTTCGAAAAGTATTTGTGAAAACCCTATCGTGAAGATGGGATTTTAAATGAGTTTTGTTTATTATTGGTCTTTATTTCACTTTAACTTCATATTTCAGATATAATTACAGAAGGGGGTTATAGGTACCCTTACAACTTTCATTGATAAGATAATATAATATTATAGGTGCCAATTTACAAAAGCAAATAAGATTAATTTTTTTGGTAGAATATTATCAATTCTACATACAAGTATCTGATTAAATAGGTCACAACTTTAATTGATGCCTATAATGATCTTAAGGAATAAACCGTGTAAATGAATGTGATAGGAATTTTGTGGGTTTGCTGAATAAAGTAGACTACACACCTCTTACAACATCTAGCTAGTTACATTATAAGTTTGATTTGATTGTTGTCTAATAATTCATGCCATGTTTGACTCAGCTGATAAGATCATTTTTAAGGATTTATTGTTATTGGCCATGTAAAAAGGTCTTTCGATTTCAATAGCGTTTTATTGATTCGTTGAATATGCATGAAGGTGGTCCTACCAATTTAATATCTATTTGACTTGCACAAGTTGGTGAATATAAAATCGTACCCATATTTTGAATGAATTCTAATATGTATATGTACTAGCTATCTTTTTCTTTTACTGCTTATATATCTTTCAATTAGAACTCCTCTTAGTTCATGCGTTGTCACCTAATAACTTTTGATTAAAATATGTTGTTATGTTTCTTTGGTCATGTATTTGGATCAATGAGTCACTACTGTAGGATTTTGTAATTATGTTCTAACTAAACAAGGTAATATTATGAATAAAAAACTTCTAACATAGCTTTATGCATTCCTTGTACAATTAAGAGATGCAACTGGGTTTCTTCATTTAATGTGAGGCACAAGAAGCCATAATCCATTTGCAAGTTATATGGCAATATCAATGTATGTAGAGAATAGTGATTGATGGCCGATCTGGCAGGAATATGAAAAGTATTTTTGTGGTCAGAATGCAATGACAAAACAAATTACGTGGGCGTAAAGCAAAAAGAAAATGGTTTATGTGAAGAATCTTGGAAATGGGTAGTCATGTAGTCAAGATTTCCTTTATACCTTTTTAAAGTTGTAATTATATTTTTGTTTTCATTTTGCTTACTTTATAGAATATGATAGCTTTTAAAACATGTTCTGCCAGAAGTGATTGTCATAACATAAGTAGCAGATGTTTTCCTTTTTATTCTCAAATATGAATTATACAACAACCACCCTTAAGTTCAATGTATTGGAAATCCATTTCATCATGGTGACTCTGAAAAATAGCTACTTATCACCAGCTGTATGTACCGCTCATTCAGAATGAAATAAACAATTGCTCAGGTGTTAATTCCTTAGCATATTTCAATTACTTATGTTCAATTGGAATATTAGTTTTAATGCTTAATATCAACATCAATATGTTCATTAAATCCTAATGCTTAATACTTTTGTATGTGTTTGTAAAAATTGTTTGGGTTGCTAATTTGGTTTGTTAAAGATTAATGAGGTGTATTTGTTGAGCTTTAGTCGATTATATGGTTTAAATGCTTAATATCAATTTCAATAAGTTCATTAGACTCTATACTTCACTGTCAACAATACATCCTTTTGAAAAGCTTTATGGGCAACATCGTGTGCAATTATTTTACAATAGAGATTTTGGAGTATGGTTATCTTAACATTCAATGGTGTTAAGGTTTAAGGGAAATCAGTGCTTGAAGTTAAATCTTTGTGCAAGGCTCTAATGAAACATTTGTGACTAGTTAGTTTTGAAGTGTGATTCCAAAATTTTAGCTTGTGCACAAGCTCCATTGGTAGTGTACAAGTCCCAAAATGGTCAAACTCTCAACAGTTTTAAATAAGGGCTCAAAACTTTCAGAGATAAGCTTTGAGCCCTTATTTATTTAATATACTGGTAGATGTTCTAACTGAGCCTATAAAAGAGGTGATCCCTAAATGCATGCTTTTTGTGGATGATATAGTTCTGTTGGCTAAATCCAGGGAGGATTTAATTCTAAACTTGAGATATGAAGACGCACTTTGAAATTGAAGGGTTTTCATTTGAATAGGAGCAAAACTAGATATATGCATTGTAATTATGATAAGAGAGAAGGTTGAAGTGAAGTGGAAGTTAAATTGGGGGCAAGTCATTATGCAAGTGACAAAATTTACATATTTGGGATCAATTATACAACAAAATGGTGAAATTGATAGAGATGTCAATCATAGAATTCAAGTTGGATGGTATAAATAGAGAAAAACTACTGGAGTTATTTGTAATTGGAAAGTACCTATTAAGGTATAAGGGAAGTTCTATTGCACTGCTATAAGGTCAACAATGTTATATGATAGTAAGTGTTAGGCTTTAAAAGGATAACGTGAACAAAAGATGGGGGTAGCTGAGATGAGAATGTTGAGATGGATGTGTGGTCATACAAGAAAAAACAAGATTCGTAATACTCATGTACGTAAACGAGTTGGAGTGGCCTCTATTCAAGAAAAAATAATAGAAAGTCGTTTGAGGTGGTTTGGATATGCTCAACGAAGGCCATTGAGTGCTTCAGTAAGGAGGGTTGATCAAACAATATGGAATCCTGTAAAACGAGGTCGAGGAAGGCTAAAGTGAACGGTCAATGAGGTCATAGAGAGAGATCTTTTGATTAATAATATATCTAAAGATATGGTTTTCGCCAGAGCACAATGGCGTCATGCGATCCATGTAGCTGACCCCACTTAGTGAGATAAAGACTTTTTGTTGTTGTTGTTGTGTCAAAGTGTATCAAAAAACGTTTGACGTATCAAAAAGGAAGATGTGGTCGCATTGATTTGTAAAAGGCTTTAGACGATAATGATTATCGAAGAAATATTAGATTATGAATTACGTACTTCATTAGTTGCATAACAGTGAGTACATATAAGCTAAATTAATTTTATCAGCTAATAATTGTACCCCTAAAATCTTTCTAGAATCATGGAGAATAAATCAAATTAAAACTATCCTAATCTAACTGAGATTTAAGGGCCCATTAGATAAAATAATTAAATACAAAATAGTCCTACAATATGTGAAAAGGTGATGTTCTCCAAAACTTACATTTTAGCCATGAAAACTATTATATAATGTGCAACCCCATATACGGATTTAGTTAAATAAAGTGACCACCGCTTTCTATGCATTTGATTCTAATTTTTGGTTGAAGCTAAAAGAGGAAAAATGTGTGGACCAACAATTTGTAAATATGGTGAGTATATATTTCCTTTTAACTATGCCACTTCATGTTTATTCAAAAGGAAGTTTGAAAATAAATGCTCATAGGGTTCAATGATTAGATTGCTGTTTGGATGGGACACAAATTGCATTAGTAAAGGATGACAATCATATTCATAATGTCAGCAACATAAATGAGAATAAGATGTGCAAGTAATAGGTAGATTTGATCAAAAAAGGAATCTAAACAAAAAATGCAAAGAATAATGTAAATTTGTTTGCAATAGGTACACCAACCCATATCTCATTTGACATAAAAAATATACACTTGCTCCTTGAATCTCTTGATGTTCTAAAGCTAACTGTCAAACATATACACTAGCTCTTTGGATGGATTCAATAATATTCTACTGCCAATAGGAAAGTAAATAATTATGGAACAACATATACTGTTGGAGCTAATAGTTTGTGAAATAATTTAACCAAAATACAACATATTTAGGGGTAGAAGATGTTGCATTACAACATTATAATCCAATTTATCTTCAACTAAGGAATTGGACATAATTAGAGGTATTTTCTAGATTGGAGCAAATCTTCACAATAAAAAGATATCTTCACAACAAAGTATCCAATCAAAAAAAGGGAATAAAAGCAATCCTACTACTGCATAACATAAAAACATTACTCATAGTGCTTATGAATCAACTATAGCGATGTGTGTTTGGGATTGCGTTTAGCCATGCCAAAAGTGATTTTTTTGGGTACAAGCACGATAGGATGATTAAGGTGATGTTTGGGATTGTGATTTAAAAAGAGTGCTTCACCCATGAAAAGATAGATTGAACTTAAGCAACTTTTTGTTGCTTTTCCAATTGCTACTTCTGAAACTGAAGAGAGATGTCGGATTTCGGGCGTACCTGAAGTGTTGTTTTCGAACTCTTGCAGTACCCACACGAATCAAATCACCAGGATTTTGACTATCTTACACAGTAAATACACAGGAAGGGAAGAGAGGAGAAGAGAGTTCTATAGAGAATGTTTTTCTCTATCTGTTGTCTGTTTTGTGTTCTCATCTGTTACACACACACATTTTAATCAGACAATCGTTCACCCCAAAACATATGGGGAAACTGTTCCCACCAGGTTTCAATTTTGAACCCTTGGGGAAAATTACTAATAAATACACTACATTTGTTTGGGTATTTTATTTGGCCCCAAAAACTTAAAGTTTAATGGGTTTGGGCCTAATCCACCAAGGGTAGACTAAGCCCAATTCCCAACATCTCCCACTCACACTTGGTGGATTGGATGCCATAAGGATTGTCTCTCTCTCTTTCTTCTTTCATACTAGATGCTTTTCCGTGACCGCATGGGCATGACGTCTCCTAGGTGTTTGTAGTAGAAATCCCTCTCATAGGACTAGCACAAGACAACCTTTCTTTATGTAACTTGAATTTTAATATTATGCCTCATATGTCTTAGATATACCAATATATACTTCCACATGGCAGATCTAATCCCTCTCAAGTCAAGATAAAACTTAGATTGCCTTTTCATATGCTTAGTATCCACACTCATGAAATTACCAATATTAATATCATAAGGGACATGTCTCAGACACTAACATAGATGTGTATATTTTAGGTAATCTTCCTTTCACTCATATATCATTTTGATATGTGTCAATCGCTTTCCTAACATAAAACCTTGGATTATATCAGTCATGATCATAGGATGAATGTTAAGGTAGCAGACGCTGAAGTATACCTCTATGATAATGTCAAGGTCAAAGGACATCACAAAAGTGTTTAACCTTCTTGGGACTCACACAGCAATGAAGCAGGGATCCATTCGCTTGCTTCCTATTTGCGGTTCTTGCGCACAGTGGTATAAATCACATGCTACGGTGTTACTCTTGTACTATAAGAGCGTACGTCGTTTTGAATCTTATTATTAACACCATACAAACATAAGTTTAGATGCTCCCAGTATCTAAACCCAAATTCTTCTACTCCATTTATCTATCATGACGTCAATGTTGAAGAATTTGTTATCTGGCATCAGGCATCATGGAAGTGGGTATCCATGATTCGATCCATATTTATATTATGTCTTATTGGATCTCATATCGACATATTACACTCTTATCGAGGTGACATAATTTGTGTTTCTTCTCTATCATATCAGCATTCATGCTGCTTTACTGGTGAACACAACTATCTCATCTTTGCATACTCTTCCTGAGTATCAAAGGCGGTTGCTCGTGTGAGAAAGCCAACCTTACCTACTTGTACGACATACTAGACATTATATACCTTCATATAGACAAATAAAATTTTATGAAGAAACATTTTTTAATTATAAACATATTACATAGTGTCTACAAGTTTACATTTTATGCATTCCAATAGCCTTTACATGTTTGTCATACATTTCCTTGGCTATGGGTTTGGTTAGGGGGTCTGCGACCATACTTTTGGTCAAAATATGTTGTACTGTAACAACTTTTTGTGCTATATAATCTCTCACAAAATTATACTTTATATCTATGTGTTTGGTCTTGCTATGATATTTGGGATCTTTCATATAGGCTATAGCTGCGGTATTGTCACAACACACTAACACTGGATTTGTGCTTTCATTTCCAAATCCAAGATGTTCAATAAATCTCTTGAGCCATATAGCCTCTTGCACTGCTGAGGTGCACGCGACAAATTCAGCTTCCATATGATGTAGGGCAATACACGTCTGCTTCTTGCCGCTCCAACATATGGTGCCATTGTTCAGCAAGAAGGTGTATCCTGAAGTTGATCTTTGCTCAACTTCATCTCCACCCAAATCAACATCAGAGTATCCAACCAAGCGCAGATCGCTTCCTTGATATAATAGTGCATAATCTGACATGCCCGTCAAGTATCTCAAGATCCTTTTCACTGCTTTCCAATATTGTTCACCAGGATTTGACTGGAATCTGCTAACCAGTCTAACTGCGTAACAAATATCTGGTCCTGTACACATCATTGCATACATCAAACTTCTAACAGCATTAGCATAGGGAACCTTGTCTATTTTCTTCTTTGCTAACTTAGTTTTGGGAGACATATCAAGACTTAAGGTTACACCATAAGCTACTGGGGTATTTAAGGGATTGCAGTCTCTTATATTGAATCACTCAAGAATTTTCTTGATGTAATTATCTTGTGAAAGAAAGAGAATTCTTTTAGAACAATCCCTTTGGATTTTAACTCCAAGTATATATTCTTCTTCACCCATGTCCTTCATCTCAAAATTCAATGATATCCATTCTTTAATAGCTAAGACTGACTTTAGACTATCTCCAACCAATAGTATGTCATCTACATATAAGGATAATATTACAAAATTACCCTCAAACTGCTTAATGTAGACGCAGTGGTCTTCTTCAATCATTTGAAGGTCATAAGAGGTTATTGCTCTATGAAATCTCAAATGCCACTCTTTGGATGATTGTTTCAGTCCATAAATGGACCTTTGAGCTTACAAACTCTACTCTCCATTCCTTTCTTAATGAAACCTAATGGTTGTTCCATATAGATTTCTTCATTCAGATTACCGTTTACAAATGTGGTTTTTACATCCATCTGATGCAGTTCCATATCTAAACTATTTACTATTGCCAGAATAAGTCTTATAGAATTGAAACGTACAACAAGTGAGAAGGTATCCTCATAATCTATACCTTCCTGTTGTGTGTACCCCTTTGCAACCAATCGAGCCTTGTATTTTTCAATTGATCCATCAACTTTTCTTTTAATTTTGAGAACCCATTTGTTCCTAATAGCTTTTCGCCCTTTTGGTAGATCAACTAGTTCCCAAACTTGATTCTTCTTCATTGAATCAATTTCTTCCCCCAATGCATTATTCCATTCATCCTTAGCAGGACCTGATAAGGCTAGTTGTACGGAATGAGGCTCATCATCTTCGTCTGGAGTAACAATAAGTGTCTCTCCTTTTATGGAGAAGCGTCTCCTAGGTACATTTCCCTTGTCACTCCTTGTGGGAACTTCTTGTCTCTTTTGCTTCTCTTGTCTAGGCCTTTGTAAAGGCCTTTCTGAGCTCCCACTCAAGTCAATGTATTGAGACAATTGAGGATCATTAGTCTGAGTTTGTTTTGTACTGCCTTGTTCTTGTGTCTCATAAAGAGATACTGTGCGATCAATATCTCCCCTGCTAGAAAATTCATTTTCTAGAAATACGGTATCTCTAGATTCAATTTCAGTTATAGTTCCATCTTCGTTTTCACCTATGAAAACATATCCTTTTGATTGCTCAGAGTATCTTATAAAGATACACTTTTTTCCTCTTAGACCCAATTTCCTATACCTATGGGAATCATTATGAATGTACGCAGCAGACCCCCAGGGTCTCAGGATGTTTAAATCTGGCTTGCATTTTGTCGATAACTCATAGGGTGTAGAAGTGACTGATTTTGAGGGCACACGGTTAAGAATGAAGGCAGCCATTAGTAAAGCATCACCCCAATATAAAATTGTTAGATCCCATATGTTTTGATGATAACAAAGATTGGATCAATGATATGAAAGGATTTGATGACAAACACATGAATTTGAACAAAGTGGCAAAGCATTACTTGAAGTAAGCACTGGAGTAATAAACAAATTTTGTTAAGGCTTACTCGAGTAGCTACTCGAGTAAGGGAAGTCATTACTCGAGTAGCTACTCAAGTAATCATAGAGAATTTCATCCAGAGAAGCACTGCCAAAATTTGGAAAATGTTACTCGAGGGAATACTCGAGTAATCTACAAAGTTATATAGACCATTACTCGAGTAGCCACTCGAGTAACATAATTTACAAAGGCATCACTCGAGTAGCCACTCGAGTAACCAAGGCAAAAATCTTCCAGTAGCTCTCTGCCAAGAAATGCAACAATTTACTTGAGTAGCCACTCGAGTAACTATGTGAGAAAAAGGCATTACTGGAGGGAGCACTCTAGTAATCTGTGGAGTTATTTGATCCATTACTCGAGGGATCACTCGAGTAACCAGGTAAGCAAACTCTCAGTCAAGATTTGAATGACATTACTTAAGGGAATAATCAAGTAATCTACAAACTTATTTGAACTCTACTCGAGCACTCATGTAACTTCTGATGAAAACACATGGCCACTCGAGTAAGCACTCAAGTAATCAAATTACCAGAGTCAGCACCCGAGTAACTTGTGATAGAAAGACATGGCAACTCGAGTGGCCATGTCTTTCCATCACAAGTTACTCGGGTGCTGACTCTGGTAATCTGATTACTCGAGTGCTTACTCGAGTGGCCATGTGTTTTCATCAGAAGTTACATGAGTGCTCCCTCGAGTAGAGTTCAAATAAGTTTACAGATTACTCAATTATTCCCTCAAGTAATGTCATTCAAATCTTGGTTGAGAGTTTGCTTACCTGGTTACTCAAGTGATCCCTCTAGTAATGGATCAAATAACTTCACAGATTACTAAAGTGCTCCCTCGAGTAATGCCTTTTTCTCACATGGTTACTCGAGTAAATTGTTGCATTTCTTGGCCGAGAGCTACTGGAAGATTTTTGCCTTGGTTATTCGAGTGGCTACTCGAGTGACACCTTTGTAAATTATGTTACTCGAGTGGCTACTCGAGTAATGGTCTATATAACTTTGCAGATTACTTGAGTATTCCCTCAAGTAACATCTTCCAAATTTTGGCAGTGCTTCTCTGGATGAAATTCTCTGTGATTACTCGAGTGGCTACTCGAGTAATGACTTCCCTTACTCGAGTAGCTAATCGAGTAAGCCTTAAGAAAATTTGTTTATTACTCCAGTGATTACATCAAGTAATGCTTTGCCACTTTGTTCAAATTCATTTGTTTGTCATCAAATCCTTTCATATCATTAATCCAATCTTTGTTATCATCAAAACATATGGGATTTAACATTGTCCCCCCTTTTGATGATGACAAAACTTAGTGATTTTGAACAAAGTTTTTGAAATTTAGTTTTCAAGCATATGCTTCTCAAATACTTTTCAGATGAAATCTTTTATTCAATTTAAACTTGAAAATTCTTTTGAAATAGCTTGTTAAAGATCTTTCCAACGTTTTTGTTCTTATATTAACTTGTTTACCTTGGATACACAATCGAAAACACATTAGTCCCAAAATGCAATATAATATCATAAAGAAACAAATTGTATAATGAAGAATTCAATACATAATCAACCTTTAAAATAAAAACTTAAAAACAAAACATACATCCAAATGCCAATTCATCAACTCAGTCATCCATCACAAAATCACTTAGGCTTTTCTTCCCCTTTTTGTCTTCATCAGAAAGGTGGAATCAATCATGAGGAGGAGTAGGTGGCTTGGCTGCTGAGATAGGAGTGACAGGAAATGCCAATGACTCATATGAATCATCTGAACTTGAAGGATCTGAAGATGATGGTTCAGAGTCAGGAAGGTTCACTAGCGGTGTCTGAAGATCCTCTGGAAGATTTATCGGAGATGAAGGGTAAGGAACCAGAGAAGTAATTTCTACTTCCTCTATAGCAACAGGTGAAGACTCAAGCACCTCCTCAGTGCGTGTAGGTGATACAATGGGAGTAGGTATGGGCTCTGGCTGAACAGGCTGAGATGGATCATCAATGGTGATGTGGATAGGCTTAGATGTGTCAGGGTTAGGCATAGAGAATAACACATTGCTAGGTCCACTCTCAGAGGGTTTATGCTTAATGGGTATAGAGGGTCTAGGTTCAGGAACAGGTATAGGCTCAGGAATACCAGAAGGACCAGGAGTAGAGGATCCAGATGCCATAGCATCAAGTCTGGCAACAATGGATCTCAGAAGCTCACCCTGGGCACATTGTTTAGCTAGCAACTCTTCATGCCTCTTATCCATCCTCTCCACAAGTTGTCCCATCTTCTCATTCATATACATCACCAACTCTGCATTGGTATTTGCAATGTCCACATGAAAACTCTTCAAAATATTCTCTATAAACGTTTGCATTGCGACACCAAAGAAGGAAGGAGAAGATGTGTTGGCTGGAGCAGAAGACTATGTGTCATCCATTAGACTGGTTGCTATATCAATCTTCTTCTTTTTCTTGGGACTTGCGTCTAGAGGAGTCTTTAGGGGAATCTCAATATTCAACTTTCCAATTTGATTCCTCCCCATTGGTGCTATCCTCTCAATCGGCTCCATACTCTCCAAGCACCAAATCTTATTCTTGAGGAATAAGGAAATAAGTTGAGGATAAGGCATTAGAGTAGTTGGTTTTCCTTCATATCTATACCTCTTGATCTCATTGAAGATATACTCTCCCAAGTCATTTTGCTCTTTGAGAATTAATGAGGCGAATTTCCTGAAGTCTCTCTCAATGAAATGAGTGAAGTTATTGGTTTTGTTCACCATGGCTCTAGAGTAGATATACCATAGGACTCTATAAAAATCACTCATATCACTCAGATTGAAATTGAGAGGTGCCACTATCTCACCAGGTCTGAGGATAGAAAATATCTGGTTTGAATCAAGGTTAGGGTAATCATCATCAGGAGGATTTTCTATTCCTAACCAGGTATTGATTTTGGAAGGTGAGATTAGAATTCTTTGTCCTCTAACCTTAGAAGTCATTTCTTCTTCTACAAACTTCCTAACAGGATTATTAATAGGTTCGAGGTTACAATAAAAATGTCTCACAACTTTGGTGTAAAATGGGAGTTTGACAGATAGCCAGGGCATATAGGAATTAAGGTAGGGACTCAGATCGAATTCCAATATCTCTTGAAGCACCTTGTAGTCAATGTAGTTCATCTTGCACACATTTTTTCTTCCAAAATGACTTAGGTACTTATGAGATTCCTCAAGCTTGCTCATGTTGAATCCCTTTGGAGGAAATGTGATTTCTTTATCTTTCTCTTCTGTTTGCTTTGAAGACTGCCCTTTCTTTGCTTTCTTAGATTTGAAAGCTTCTTCAAGCATGCCTACCATGACTTTGGTAAGCTTCTCACTAACCTTAGGCTTTTTCAAAGGCTTATGAGAAAAGGTGGGTGTGTCGGATGAATCAGAGGAAGGAGGAGATTGTTCTTTTGTTGTTTTTCCTTTTCCAGGGGGTGAACTCTTCTTGGAATGAGCTCTTGTGGCAATGGGCTCCTTAATCACAACCCCTTTTGTAACCCCCTTCACGATTAAGGCTGAGATTAGTTCGTAAAAATGTAATTGATGTGGAATTGGAGACCGTAAAAGATTTTGGGACTTAAACAAAGTCAATCTTCCCAAAATCATGGGTTACAAAAACTTTTACAACATTTGTTCATGACGGTCTCATATTCACATTTCAATACTAAATGGCCTGTACAAGTTGATTTCATTCACAAATATCAGAGTATAAACAATTTCCCGACACACTCGGGTTCCATTCATTAAATAAGCGATTTACAAAGGCACAAAGCCCACAATTCATTACCCTTAACTTGGGGATTACACAAAACTATACTACAATCCCATTATATACAATTGTTTCCCAAACATATCCAAAAGATATACATGATAACCAATAAACCAAAATATAATCTAAATCAGAGCTCTATCCGCTCTTCGTCGCCCGCTTTCCCTTTGATCCTTCTGCCATGTCTAAAACATGGTTTTTGGGAGAGTGAGATTCTAAGGAATCCCCGTAGTAACAAATCAATCATATAATGTACAATAATAATGCATGTAAGAAAATCATTAACCATAACAAGCAACTACAACGGCAGTTACAACGGCAATGGTTAGTATGACACATGTCATCCCTTACGATTGCTCACGCTGAATTGCTCACTTTGCATTGCATCACAACAATCCACACAATACATTTCACCACAGCTGGGATTCATATAATGCATTTCATACACAAGCCATACAGGCAAAATACACACAGCCCACGGCTGGATTCACAAACGCCGCCCCACGGGTCAGATTCACAATATCCATGTCGATTACGACGGCAGTTCAACGGCCGACCTAGAGATGACCACCGTCAATCCCTACACGGCTCACGCTGACCTGCTCACGCCGTAATGGACCATGGCACACATTTCACAAATTCAATGATAAGTTATGCATGCCAAAACATCATACATAATATGAGAGAAGAGTCACTACCTTGATCCTTCCGGGCGTGTCCTAGCGCCGGTCTCTCCCGAGGAAGGCAAATGTCAAATCCTATATTCATAATTAGGAACGAAGAGTTATATTCTATTCCAAGACTTAATTAACTTGAAACACTTAATTTTGGTTATCATAATTGACCCTTAAGAGGCCCCAAATGCCTCTAATAAAAGCCCTAAAAGGTTGGGAAACAATAGATTAGATATCTCCTTTCGAAAACTCAAAGTGTTGGAACACAGGGGTGGGCCGTGGCCCACCCTTCCTTGGGCTGCGGCCCAAATATGGTCAGAAGGTCATGGGCTGCGGCCCGACACTCATGGGCCGCGGCCCGAATCAGGTCAGAAAGTCTTGAGCCGTAGCCAGCCACCTTGGGCCGCGGCCAAGAAATTTCCTGACTCTTGGCTAAACTTCAAAAAAATATAACTAATTCTAGAAAACTTGAAATGGAGTGATTCTAAAGCCAAATGAAAGTTATATGAGTCCTCTATCAAGGAAAAATATAGCCCTTCACTGGAAATCACAATACAAATACAGAATCACCAAAAACTACACACTACTCCGAAACAGAGTTCTGTTTCAATCCCAAACTTTGGACAACCATAACTCATAGAATACTAAATGAAATGACATAAAATATATGTCCATTTTGAAGCTTGGGATGTGAACTTTAAGACTGGAAAGTTTCAGAATTTTCCAATACCATTTGGTCCTTCAAAACGCTCGCCCAAACAGACTGCGAAAAACAGAGCTCAAACAAGACAACTTTCCAACTTTTCCCAAGTGATTCAAATGAACCCAAAATCAATAACCAAGCTCATTCCCACACAAAATCACTCAAGGAATCCAATGGGAATGTCAAAATCACCAAAATCCTATTCCATTATCATGCTTTGGTTTTGGGTAACATCAAACACTAAAATCTCAAATTCTCCAAACTTAACAATTTCCAACCCAAACAATTCTATCTATCCAAAATGCATTCCAAACATACAAATTCCATACCAAACATATACCAAACTCTAAATGGCCCTCATTTTCAAAAATGAGCCCAAAATTCCAGAAAATTCAAACTATTTCAAATGGTATGAAACTTAGATAGATAGATAGGTCTCACTCACCTTATCAACTTCTCCAAAGAGAGTTCTTGATTCACCACTTCTCAAATTTTTTTGTGGCCACAAACCATAACCAATGGACAAGCTACAACCATAGAAATGTTGCTCTTAACTCAAGGATCAACTTTAATGAAGGGAGTTTGAGCAATAGAAGCCATTTTCCTTATCTTTTTCAAGCTTTCTTCTTCCTCCTTTTCTGCAGAAATGGCTGACGAGAGAGAGAGCAAGAATGAGAGAGAAAATGTGAGAGATGGAGTGAGGAAGAAGAAGGAAATGATAACATACTCCCTCCCCCATACTTCAGCCGAAAAAGAGAGAAGAGAGGTGTAATATCCCAAAAAGTGATTAAGGGCTAATGACTTTAAAAGTGGATATAATTATTGTTGAATAAACACTTTTGGAGAATGTGTGATGGGAATTTGAATATTTTAATGATTCCAATGGCTTCCTTGTGAAAATTCTTGTGGGGAGAGTGTTTATTGTGAAATTGGAACCATTGGGAACAATCGTGCAAAAGTTGAAAACTCTGTCCATTGAAACTCTGTACAGGGCAGCCAATTTGTATGGACGTTTTAAATAGGCAAATGGTGTCTAACAATTCTGAAATTTTCCAGTATTAAAGTTCACATGTCAAGCTTCAAAATGAACATATAATTTGTATCATTTTGATTTGTGACCTAAGAGTTTTGGATTTTTGAAGTTTGCCCAGCGAAATTAATTATTTTCTGGAACAGTATGCAAAGATTGAAATTCTGGGAATTTTATGGTGATTTTCAGTAATGGCCAATATTTTTCCTATGAAGAGGACTTAAATATATTTCATTTGGCTTTGGAATCACCTCATTTCGATTTTTCTAGAATTAGTTATGATTTTTCAAAGTTGGGCAGAAAATCTGCCAGAAAATCCGAAAATGTGAAATTAGAAATTATGACATCATCATGTGGTAAGGTGACATCAACATGGAATTAAAAGCAATTCCATCATCTTGATCAGCCATTCCTGACCCATTTCAGAGAAAAAAAAGACGTGAAGAGAGCTTGGAGAAAAGAGAGAAAAAGAGGAAGAAATCTCGCAAGGTAAGCCGATTTCTCCGACGATCTAGCTCCTAACGCGTATAATTCCGACTCTAAGCTACTCCTCTTTATTCTTTAAGGTTGTGAAGCTCAAAATTTGGTGTTTCAAAGAGGCTAGGGTTCAGCCAAATTTGGGAAAAGCCAGAGGGAGCTTGAGGTAACTTCCAAACTTTCGTATATTGCTTATTCTGGCTGCTGTGGGCAATTTAATCGGTGAAATTTCGTCGGATTGCCATTGGTTTTAAATTTTGGAAATTGAGTTTCCTAAGGGTTATGCTGCCCAATTTTGGTTCAAATAGTAGTTATAACCTAATGTAATAGTGAATAAAGTGGTTTGGAGTAGAAAGGAACGCGTTTACGGAGCCGAAATCGTAAAACCCCAATTTTTCTCGGAGAACATGTATATTTTGGCGAAGGCTGTAAATGGGTTTTAGAGTTGGATTTTCAATGATTTGATGATTCCATTGGATTCAGTGGGCGAAAATAGGTGGGGTTACAGTTGGGCACTTTTTCAAAAAAGGCCGAGAAAGCATAATTACGGAAACACCCCTAAAACCATAAAAGTAGGGCTGCCAAGGGCAATTTCATAATTTAACATTGAATTTGATAATTCCGAGTCCGGAAATGGATTCCTTGGGCGAAAATATGTCAGGATAGCCCATGTCAAAATTTCAAGAAAAGTACAATCAGACCGGGTACGGAGGGCCCGGGCCGGGTCCCCGGGGGTATTTTTGTAAATTTTCATTATAGACTCATATAACCCCAAGTAACACTATGGAAGTGTCTAAATGGTGCATTTGGAATTGTAGGATTCGATATTTGCCGCCCTCGGGAGCCAACTGCGCCGAAGGACGTCAGGAAAGGACAAGGTAGTGACTCTCTCTCTTATACTTTGTGTAATGCACTGTATGTGTGTTGTATCACTGTTGTATGATGATTTCTGATGCTGCTGCGGTTACAGCTGGTGATAGCTGTCGTTTACAGCGCAAGCTGTCGTTTACAGCGCAAGCTGTCGTTATTGTGATTACAGCGTAAGCTGTCGTGATGTTGATTACCGATTACAGCGTAAGCTGTCGTGATTATGAATACAGCGAGAGCTGTTGTATTATGTATACAGCCGTGAGTGCTGTCGTTTGTGGTGAAAACCATGTATCTGTGAATTGCTGCTGTTGTTGCTGTTTGTGATTTATGTACATGCTTTGTGTTTATGCAATGTGTGAGTGGTTTGTTACTACTGAGATTCTCTCGAATCTCATTCTTTCCTATGACTAACATTTCAGACAGGGCGTGTGGCTCAAAGGAGAAGCGGCCAACCCGGAGCAATTAGGACCCTTGGGGGTATATAGTTGAATTAGAAACGTTGGTTATGTATTTTGAACTTGGGATTACTGTATATTCTGAATCAGGAACACTACATTCGATTTTGGTTGCGTAATCCCCTAGTGTATACTCATAAACCTTCAGGTTTTATGCATAGAACCCGGGAGTTGCCGGGGATGCGGTTATACACTCTGATATGATTGAATGTATATTAACTGCACAGGTAATTATATTCAAATATTGAAATTGAGACCTGGATGGGAAAAAGAGTTTTGAAAGTTTTGTAAAAATTTTACTGTGAGACAGAAAGTTTAAAACGAGGTTAAAACATCCAATGGTCTCTAAGCCGATTTAAATATGTGTTATCGAATTATAATTACGTGTTTAAAGTCAGGGGGTTACAAGAGGAGAGAGAATTGATTATTTTAATCAATTTTGACTTACACATATGCCCTCTCCCCCATACCCTCTATGCCACATGTCAAATTGCTATTGGTTCTCACCAAATATGTCACCAATTAACTTATCTAATCTCTCCATTAGCTATTTTAATCACACATCTCATTTCCCCATTAATTACCACTTATGGCCAATATTTCCATTATTCCAATTTTTCAGTAATTATGACATATTAATTTAATATTGCCATAAAACACATAATACTTCCAATTAAATTCATAATTATCCATAATAATCATGATTAACCCATAATAATCATGATTAACCCTCGATCATTTGATGACACTTTAGAACATATTTGAACTGAAACTCAGCTGATTTGAAATTTGCACCCAGGTTCACTCGAGGCCTTACTCGAGTAATATTAAAGTTCACTCGAGGCCTCCCTCGGGTAAGCTGTGTCTTCACCTTCTGATTGTTCATTTCCAACCGTTGTGCCGTTTCATTTGAAATTAATGCTTTACTGGCACATTTCCAAGTTCATTACTCGAGTGGCTACTTGAGTAATGCATCCATTACTTCAAGGTGTCACTCCAGTAATGCTCATTACTTGAAGTTCTCACTCCAGTAATGCTCATTACTTGAAGTTGTCACTCCAGTAATGTTATCCTCTGTTAACCTCTGCTATTCATACTCCAAAATAGATTATTATGATCCTGCAAAACAAATTGCTAGAAACTCTGATGCTTAAGTTAGTAATCAACAAAACATCAATAAATAATATCATCTAACATTTTGTAAACACTAAATAACTTACAATTCATTGGGATTTACATTTCCCAATTCTCGTCTAATATATAAAAATTGATCTTTTGCAAGAGGTTTTGTGAAGATATCAGCTAGTTAAAGATGAGTTGGAATGAATATTACTTTAACATCTTTCTTTTAGACATGATCTCTGATGAAG
Source organism: Inga oerstediana (assembly GCA_963210345.1). Taxonomy (NCBI): domain Eukaryota; kingdom Viridiplantae; phylum Streptophyta; class Magnoliopsida; order Fabales; family Fabaceae; genus Inga; species Inga oerstediana. The sequence continues at coordinate 58,963,641 of OY723401.1, read as the reverse complement.
TGATGTCTAACATCAATATGCTTGGTTCTGGAATGTTGAATAGGATTCTTTGCCAAGCTTATCGTGCTAGTGTTGTCACAGTATATTGGTGTTTCTTTCAAATAAATACCAAGATCCTGGAGTTGTTGCTTCAGCCATATTACTTGTGCACAACAACTTGATACTGCAACATACCCAACTTCCATTGACGAAAGAGACACTGTAGTTTGTTTCTTGCTAAACCATGATACAAGTGAACCTTCAAGAAACTGGCCTTGTCCACTTGTACTATTTGAGTATGCAACTAGATATTCACTTCTTCCTTTGGGATACCAGAGACCCAATTCTGGCGTGTCAACAAGATATCAGAAGATTCATTTGACGATTTCAGCATGTGACTCTTTTGGTGCTGATTGATATCTTGCACACATACCCACACTGAATTGAATGTCAGGCTTGCTTGCAGTAAGATAGAGTAATGATCCAATCATTCCTCTATATTTTTTGATGTTGTAATCTTTTCCCTTGACATCCGCATCAAGCAACGTGGTTGAACTTATGGGTGTGTCTGTTCCATTTGCTTCATCCAATCCATACTTCTTCAATTGCTCTTTCAAATATTTCGTTTGAGGTATGAAAATTTCATTCTTTCTTTGTTTGATTTGCAAACCGAGAAAGAAATTCAATTCTCCTATCATTGACATCTCAAACTCCCCTGCATTATTTCAAAAAATTCTTTGCACATAGTTTCGTTAGTAGCACCGAAAATTATATCATCAACATATATTTGCACAATTAATATATCATCACATTTTCGTTTTGTAAAATGTGTTGTATCAAAGTTTCCTCATACAAAACCTTGATCAATAAGAAATTTACTGAGCCTTTCGTACCATGCTCTAAGAGCTTGTTTTAAACCATATAAAGCCTTTTTGAGTTTAAAAACATGGTCAGGTTTGGTTACATCTTTAAAACCTGGAGGTTGCTCTACACATACTTCTTCCATGATGTAGCCATTTAGAAATGCACTCTTTATATCCATTTGATAGAGTTTGAATCCTTTGATGCATGCAAAGGCTAAGAGTACTTGTATAGCTTCCAATCTAGCTACTGGAGCATATGTTTCCTCATAGTCAATTCCTTTTTCCTGATTATAGCCTTTGGCCACCAATCTTGCCTTGTTTCTAATAATTATTGTGGATTCATCAAGTTTGTTCTTGAATACCCATTTAGTGCCAATGATCGGATGATCCTTAGGTCGGGTTACTAAATCATAAACTTGATTTCTTTCAAATTGGTTTAGTTCTTGCATTGCTATAACCCAATCATTGTCTGATAGAGCTTCGTCAATGTTAGAAGGTTTAATCTCATAAATGAATGCAGAAAAACTAACTTCATTGAAAATTCTATTTCTAGTTTTGACTCCTTCATTCACATCTCCTATGACTTGATCTAGGGGATTACTCCTATTGTATTTATAGGCTTTAGGTTATCCTAGTGACTGATCTTCTTCCTTGGTTTGATCAACTTCTAGAATAAGAGATTTAGAAATAGATTGACCATTTTCTTGATTTAAAACAACTTCCTGCTCATCATCAATGGTTTTGTCAGAGGATTCAAATTCATCAAATACAACATGAATTGATTCTTCAACAACACATGTTCGTTTATTGAAAATTCTATATGCTTTACTTCGGTTAAAATAGCCTAGGAAAATTCCTTCATCTCTTCTAGAATCAAATTTTCCTAAGTTATCTTTACCATTGTTATGAATGAAACACTTACAACTGAAGATGTGTAAATGAGCAAGATTCGGCTTCCTTCCTATGTATAGCTCATATGGTCTCTTTCCAAGTTTTGTTTTAATGTAGGCTCTATTTGAAATATAGCATGCTGTGCTCATTGCATCGGCCCAGAAAACTTGAGACACGTTCTTTTCATTCAGCAATGCTCTAGCTATTTCAGTGAGCACTCTATTCTTTCGTTCTACGACTTTGTTTTGTTGTGGTGTCCTTGGAGCAGAGAAATTGTGATCAATGCCATTAGTATCACAATATTCTTTAAAGGCTTGATTTTCAAATTCTCCACCATGATCTGTCCTGATACCTGTAATGGACATACCTTTCTCATTTTGCACTTTCTTGGCAAAAACAATGAATTCTGCAAAGGTTTCATCCTTTGATGATAGAAAAATAGTCCATGTAAATCTAGAGAAATCATCAACAATGACCAATGAATACAAGTTGCCCTTAAGTCTTTTAACTCTTGCTGGACCAACTAAATCCATATGTATCAATTGAAGTGGTTGATTTGTTGTAATTTCATTTTTTGATTTGAAAGATGATTTAGTTTGTTTACCCTTTTGACATGCGTCACAAATCAACTGATTTTTAAAAATTACTTTGGGTAATCCAAGAACTAAATCTTTTTTGAGTAGTTTGCCTAGTTGATGCATGTTGACATGAGCTAGTCTCTTATGCCATAACTAACTTTCATCGAGATTACTTAGAAAATAATTTTCAGAGTTATTTCTATTGATATCAAGTGTATAGCAGTTACCTTCCCTTTTTGCTCTGAGCTTTGCCTTGATATTTTTCTTATCAAAGTTGTAAGCCTTTCTTGTTGACAATCAGAGATTCCTCTGAGTCAAATATTATCCAGTTGTCTTTATCTACACTTTGACTTACGCTTAGCAAATTATGACACAAGCCTTCAACGTAATATACATCTTTGAATTTTATTCCTTTGTTATTTTTGATTTCACCAATTCCTGCTATTTTTCCGGATTGATTTCCTCCAAATTTTACCTTTCCACCTTCCTTAGGTTGCAATGTGGTAAAACTTTCAAAATCACCGATCATATGTCTAGAGCATCCACTGTCTATGTACCACTTGTTATTTTTGGATGCTTTAAGACATATCTGTAATCAAATAAGATTAAGTCTTAGGTACCCACATCTTTTTGGGTCCTTTTGGGTTAGTACAAAAATTTTTCGGAACATATGAACCTTTAGGTACCCATTTGTAGGTTCCTATATTTTCTTTCTTCTTATGAATGCATGATGAAGTATAATGACCTTTTCTATTACAATAATTACAATGTGCAAAAGGATTTGATGTATGCACATAATGCTGAAAATAATTCAAGTATGATTTACCTCCAGCTTTCTTTCTTCCTTTCCTTCTGTCTGATTTTGGATCATAAACAATTCTAGATCGATCATTAACAAATCGTTGAGCTTTTAAAATTGCATTTAGCATTTCACTTACTTTAGTAAATTTTTCAAGAGATTTTGTAATATCACTATTTTTCTTTTTCAAAGAAGTACAGTTTTCACAATCCTTTTCAAAATTCTCTTTAAGTTCTACTTTAAGAGCTTTATTTTTCTTTTTGAAAATAACTAGTTCTTTAACTACTTTGATGAATTCAAAATGTAAAGCATTATATTCGGAAAGTAATTCATCATAGGTAGGATCAGAATCAGTTACCTCTTTTCTATTTCCTCTTAAGCAACTAGACAGATATTGGCTACTTCTTCTTCATCGCTTTCTTCGTCAGAAGAACTATCTCCCCATATGGCAAATACAAAGGCTTTCTTCTTATTGTAGAATTTGCCTTTCCTCTTCTCTTTATTCTTTTGAATTAGTTCTAGACATTCTAATTTGAAATGTCCTCGCTTTCCACATTTATAGCAGATGATGTGTTCTTTATTGCTTGTTCCTCCTTTCTGAAAGTTTTTGAATCCTTGGCCTTTCTTGTAAAACTTTCTGAATCATTTTATTATTAGGCCCATTTCATCATCATCATGCTCTTCATCTTCATCTTGTTCTTCTTCTTTTGCTTTCAGTGCTAGACCTCTTTTCTTCTTATCACCAATATCATCTAGTTCTCGTTTGAACTTTAACTTACTTTCATATTCAGAAAGACTTCAGAATAGAGAAGCAACTGATCGCATTGATTCACCTTTTGCTTCCTCAATTGTAGTGACTTTAGCTTCCCAGTCTTTAGAAAGAATATTTAAAATCTTTTGTTCTTGGGTATGTTGATCATAGACTTTTCCAAGTGCTGCAAGTTGATTAACAAGGTGAGTATATCTAAGTTCAAATTCAGCTATCGACTCACCTGATTTCATTCGAAGTAAATCAAACTCAGTAACCAGAGTATTGATCCTATTTTCTTTTATTCCTGAAGTTCCTTCGTGAACTATTTCCAAGGCTTCCCATATTTCTTTAGCTGTTGGGAGTGTGCAGATTCTGAAGTACTCATTTTAACTCAAGGTACTTTGAATCATTAGAATTGCTTTATTGTTGAGTGTAATGAGTTTCTTGTCATTCTCATTATATTCTGCTGGTGTCTTGGGAACTCTTTGTGAATCTACAATCTTTTCAGGTTTGTAGTTTCCACTTTCGATCACATGCCATAGCCCATATTCAGTAGCCATTACGAAGACTCTAAACTTTGCTTTTCAAAATGAAAAGTGTTCGCCATTAAAACTCGGAGGTCTTGTGATAGAAGCTCCTTCGGGAAGAATGCCTTCACCCATGCTTGCCATTAGATCCTTCTTAGACTGTTAAACCTTAACAAGAAGACCTACGCTATGATACTAAATGTTAGTGCAAGCATTTCACCCAAGAGGGGGTGAATTGGGTGATAACAGAAATTTCGTTGCATATAAGTAAATTAACTAAATATTTAAAACAGTTGAGAGAAAAGAAAAATATCACCGAAGTGTACACCTAGTGTTATACTGGTTCGGCCACAACCACTATGACCTACGTCCAGTCCTCAGAACATCTCTGAGAGTTTCACTATATTCTCCAAGATTCAGTGGGTTCTTGGTACCTCAGTACACAGCAAGTTCCTTCACCTGGACACTCGCTCCCCCTTACACATTGTAATCAAATCCCCAACTTAAAGTTCCACAAACTTAAGTTGTCTTAATAAAAAAATATTGAGTTTGTAATGAAAACCTCTCTCACAGAGAAAATATATCATCACTGAAGTACAATGAATGAGTATAAGAAAAACAAAGCACTAAGAGTGTGTTGATCAGTGTATTCTTAGTCTTGTGTCTTGTTTTCTTCACTTTGAATACTCCATATATGTAGATAATTTGGAATGTTTATTGGAAGCAATTCAAACATGTCCATTAGAGTCGCGCAGCAACGGTTGACTATTCTTCTAATTTGAAAACTATTCGTTTGCGGTAAGCAACGGTTCAGACTTTTATTTGACCTTTCACTTATGTGATAATCTTTCATTATTTCTCTTCAAATGTACTTAGAATACTAGTGCAATAAAGAGTTAATCATATAGAAAACAATTTAATAAAAATTCAATTAAAAACATAATTTCTGGACTACCTTACTCGAGTGGCTACTCGAGTGATCATGTCTGTTACTCGAGTGGTCCCTTGAGTAAACCTGTAAAAAATATGGCAGTGGATAACTCAACATATTTCATAAGATATTACTCGAGTAAGACATGGAGTGAGGGGTAAATTGGCAGATTTGCTTGAGCCATAATTAACCTAACCATGTCTAGAAGAGTTCTATTTCTCCTTTCAGCAACTCTGTTTTGTTGTGGAGTACCAGGGATAATTAGTTGCCTAATTATCCCTTTTTCTTTACAGAGCTCCTCAAACTGATCAGATAAGTATTCACAACCCCGATCAGTGCGCAATGCTTTAATTTTACAATCCGTTTGATTCTCTACTTCATTCATGTACCGTCTAAAGCATTCAAGAGCTTCAGACTTGTGTGACATCAAATAGATGTGACCATATCGTGAATAATCATCAATGAAGGTAATGAAATACCAAGCTCCATGTCTTGCCCTCACACTCATTATATCGCATATATCAGAATGTACTAATTGCAACGGAATCTCAACTCTAGTTCCCTTACCGAATGGTTTCCTAGTTGCCTTACCAGCTAGACAATTCTCACATAAGGACATTTCCATATTCAAAATTTCACCTAGCAATCCTTCTCTAGCTAGTTTAATCATTCTATTTTAGTTAATATGCCCTAGTCTAGCGTGCTAGATATTCATATCAATAGTTATATTGGAGGAAATAATGAAACAGTCATGCATATTAAAATTACCAACAATATACATAACAAAGAAATTTCTAGAAAGGAAAGCTAAACCATAAAAGGTCTTGTTGCTAAAAATGTTTGCAACTTTGCCATGAAATTTTACATCAAACCCATAATCTAATAAACAAATTATTGAAACTAAATTCCGTCATATGTCAGGTGCATAAAGAACATCATGTAGGATTAAAGTCTTCCCACCACACAAAGGTAACTTGCAGGTGCCAATTCCTTTGACTTCGATATTTGCATTGTTGCCAACGTAAAGCCATTTGCTTAGATACAGCAATCGACGGTATTCCATGAAGGATCCTCAATCCCTCGTCACATGGTCTGTTAAGCCTAAATCCAAAATCCAAAATCCAAGAAGAACAAACAGGTTCTGTTAGAAAAGAAGTACTTAAAACAAAAGAAATGTGTGAATTCACATAATGCACTAGTAACTTTTCATAGTCGTTTCGCTCGGTACAGTCTCGTGCGAAGTGACCCATTTTCTGGCAGGCATAACACTTGACCTTATTCAGGTCAGCTTTCTTCTTGAATTGCTTTCTGCCTTTTTGAACTTAAAGCCATCCTTCTTGCCTCTCTTCTGAGATTTCTTGCCCTTTTTGGAATTGGGCTTTAAGTTAGAAGGACCAGCATTCAGTGTAGTAGACTTGGCCAGAAGCCTGATATGCCTCTAGGCGTTCATCCTCAAGCTCAAGATGTTTCACTACATCATCAAAAGTGACGATGTTGTCATTATGAGTTAAGTTCACTTTCATGTGCTCCCAACTAGAAGGAAGCGACCTGATCACAGCCTGTACTTGTTGTTCATCAGTTAAGGTATGTCCAACTTCCTAAAGTTCTCTGATCATGTTGGACATCTCTCTCAAATGCTGCTTCATAGGAGTATTCGCTCTAAGCTTGTAGGTATCAAACTTGATTGTCAACCTTCTAAGCTTAGTGGTTGATGTGCCACCAAACTTATCCTTGAGTGCAGCCCACATAGCCTGTGCAGTTTGGTATTTCTCATATTGACACATCAAGTCATTCTCCATCGTACTCAATAGAGTGACTCTTGCAATGCTGTTCTTCTTCTTCCACGCTTGGTAAAATTCCAAGTTTCTCCCGTGCTGAGTAGTCATCCCAGCTTTAGGTTCCACCAAAATAGTGGTTAGTGGTTCAATAGCCTCTTGTTCCTCCAAAATGTACTGCACCTTACGGTGCCAGATGTCCCAGTTGTCGCCATTCAATTTCTCCCCCTTATTCAGTTCAACAATGATGCCTTTCGTGGCCATTTTTCAATTCTGAAGCAACGTTTTTCACATTTAGAAATGTTGTTCTCTTTAAGAAAACATAACCAAATGATTATATAGCACAACATGGTATACAACGTCTGTACTTATATCATTCTTGACCAGAAAATAAGTTCATTACTAGATCCATGATTAGGAGAATACGTTTGTACCTCCCATCACACAAATACTAGCAACTTATTATTTTCTATCAAAAAACTTCATATAAGTACTTTAAATAAGTTATTAGCTTTTAGAAGTTCTACCTTCTAAAAGCTCCCACTCATCAGGGATACATGGTATTATAACGTACAATTAAAAATTAGCATTAACTAACAAACAAAATTCATTACATGAAAAATACCATGTCCATACATAAAACATACAAACAATAACATTTAGAGTCATATTCTCAATACAAACAGCATAAAAGGAAATAGGAACATAATACACCATTAAATGTCAGAACAACAGTATTCAATAATGGCTTTCCTTAGTTTCCTAAAGAATCTTTCTATTTCTTCATGAATTTTGTTGTTTTCGTCACAGCATCAACCCAAGCAACAGTTATTGAGAATGTGCCCTTGCCCTTACAGCCGCGCGGTACTTCATCATTACGCTCATGTAGAATTCTGCACTCTTTTTATCTTTTATGCTATCCACATAATTCGCAATGATTGAGTATATGATTTTTATATTATTTATTCTAGCTGTTTTGTCCACGTCTAGTTCTGATATCTTCTCAGTCATAGCAGCAGAATAGGGTTGGTCGACCTCTTCTTCTAAATTTTGAGGTTCATAAGGACAGGAGGGCATAGACTTAGGTCCAGAATCAGAGTAGACCACTTGAGGTTCCTCTGGAACAGGCTCCAGAAAATCTTCTTCAGGATCTTCCTCAAAAAATTCATATTCTTCAGGTTCCTCTTCGGGATCCTCTTTAGGATCATTTATGTGAGCTTGATCGTCCACAAACTCAATGCTCAATGACCCATACTCAAGTGTTTTAGTGCTATTAGAAGCCTCTTGCTTCATTTTTGACCTAAATAAACAAATGTAAGTCATTATCATGATTTTAGGTATTTTTAAATGTATAAAAAACATTTAAACAAGCACTAAAACCTCACAAACAGATCTTGAATTGCCACAAAAAATAGGCAAATAATATATCATTATGAAGATCTTGAATTTACAGATTTTTAGGAACAAATTGTTATGATCGGAAGGCACAGCGGAATAATTTTAAAAATTATTACCGATCCTAATTGATGATCTATTAACGACGTTTAAATCGGGTTAGAAAGAAGTCATACATTTTTCACTTGGGGTTTTCACGATCTCTAGAAGCCAACACGTTAGGTCCGCTCCCTCTATTGGTATCGACATGAATGCTCTCCAACAGAGACTGCGTGCTAGCACCTCCAATGTTTTTAGGGTTTCCCTTGCGGCTCTGAATTCTCATGCGCGTATGAGTATATCTGCTCTATCAAGTTTATAACCTATGATGTCTATATTCAAATTTCAAAATTAATCATCATTAATTTTGAAATTTATCAAAAATTAATTATTTTGATGAGCTAATTAAATAAATTCAGTTTAAATTAAATCTGTCGAACAGTTTTAATTTAACCTATTTATTTAATCCAAATAAAGAGCCATTAGATTTAATTTATCTTTATAAATTAAATCTGAGATACTATATCTCTATCATGTTAGTTATTAAATTTAATATATCTTAATAAATTAAATTTAAAACTAACACAATATAATAATATCATGTAAAATATATATATATATATATATACATATACATACATATATATATAATATATAAGATATGTATTTTGAAAATATATATCTATATAATGTTATTAACGAATTATATATATATATAAGTATAAAATTCATCCACCCTAAATTAAACATTATCTCGTGTTGGGTCATTCTTGTGTGCGACTCTGTAGGCCCATATGAAGTTGGCAGTGGGCCAATAACTATACTAACCCAAAAGTCACAAGCGGCCTCTAGCAAGACATTACGACTACCCAAATCATATGAGGATCGTTATCACGATGCAACATGTCATAAAACCATGTCACGTCCTTTTTGTCACACAATATATCGATCAAGGATAAGGCATGGATAATGTCATCCTCTTGTTCCTAACCATTACTTTCTCAATTCCTGAGTAGCTTGACAATAGAAATGGAAACTCCTTTCCATTGTAGTATGGCCATACATTTCTCAGACTCACTCATTGAGGGGCCCAGTAATATCTCTCTACTAATGTGAGGGATAAATTCCATCTTGATCATTCATATTCCTCTGCATGAAAAACCACAAAGCCCGATCATAGCCTTTATCATCACTCTGTCAAAAGTGACTTTTGACTAGTTCAAAACTTAGCAACTCTCATGTAGGAATCCATGATGACCTCAGGTCTAAGGACATGTGACGTGGTTATACATGAGAAAAACTTATGACTTGATCCATGTAGCTTTCTCATAGTGGGTCGGTCCAGCACCTTGTACTCTTACAAGTGCCTAAGACTTTGATTCGTATCTTCATATCTTATTAAAGTCATACTGGTCTTGTTTCATATCTGCTCCCGCATAGATGACCGACCAGGGACATTTTAGGATAATCTTCATGAATTATCCAAGGATACAATTATCATAGTTAATATGCAAATAATATGATAACAGAATGGAGAAATTTTATTAAAATAATAATGTTCAAAGTACAATGATCGACCCTTAGGGCACAATTTCCAACATAAACCGCCTCTGAAACAAAGCTACCATGCACCCTCACACGCCCCAAGAAGAAAAAATAAGGGGAAAATAAAAAAACTGCTTAAAACCTACTCTCGCTGGAGGCGCATGTCATACACGCGCCACTGTGTAGTCCTCTGATCATCACACACGCCATCTAGTTGGACTCCAAGTTCTGCCAGATGTCGATCTATGTCCTCCACGTGTCAATCGAATCTGCCACATGGCCACACGCGCCATATGGCATTTCTGTCCCTTTAAATTCAATTTTTTTTAGTTTGGGATGGGTCGGGCGTTGGGCCTTTGCTTACTGACCCGATCTGATTTCCCTTTTTTTGTGTTTGTTTGGGTTTTGGGCCACTGACGGCCTAAATATCCTTTTTCTTTTGTTGGCACCGAATCAGGTTAGGCTCTTACCCAATCCGGTTTTTTTTTTTACAAAACTTATCTCCTGATTGGGTTGGGCCTCAAACCCGATCAGGTTTTTTAAAAATTCTTTTAATCCAAGCTTAAAACGGCGCTGTTTTGGAGTCGTTAGAGGTTGTCTTCAACCTCCAGCCGGGTCGGCTCGGACCCGATTTTAGTCTCGACCTGAAAACTTCTCTCCTCTGTAACTTCGCTGTCCAATGTCCATTTTGCGTGTTCTTGGTGTCCATCTTCATCATTTTTTAAAGCTCTACGCAATGGGATTATTTTTAAATTCTAAAAAGCTCATTTTATGATGACCCAATTCAATTCTCTTTTCGGTCTTCCGATTATTTTCTCAGATTTCGCACAACCTATAAGTTCTTTTGTTTCATAGTCTTATTATGTGTATTATGAGGCTTTTTGATATGCTAATACTCAGTACCAAAGCTTAAACACATAACAGGAATTCAGATAAAAAATGAACCCATAATATATGTCCGATAAAGAAGAAACGACACAGACACTTATAAACATATAAATAGAAACTCGTTCTCATATAGATAATCGTATATTCATATATATACTGAGAAAACTTCCGCACAGGTATATCATGAACATAAAACAAAAAAAAATACACGGACAGTGAATTTTTTTATATAAATGCTTTTATGTTCAAAAAGTACAGACGCACAGCAGAAGCCATATTCAGGACTGATAAAACCTAAATGCTCTGATACCAATATCAGATTTTAAGCGTACCTGAAGTGTTGTTTTTAAACTCTTGTGGTACCCACATGAATTGAATCACCAGGATTTTGACTATCTTACACATCAAATACATAGGGAGAGAAGATAGGAGAAGAGAGTTCTACAAGGAATGTTTTTGTCTATCTGTTGTCTGTTTTGTGTTCTCATCTGTTACACACACATTTTAATTAGATAACTGTTCCCCCCAAAACATACGGGAAAACTGTTCCCACCAGGTTTCAATTTTGAACCCTTGGGGAAAATTACTAATAAATACCCATACATTTGTTTGTGTATTTTATTTGGCCCCAAAAACTTAAAGTTTAATGGGTTTGGGCCTAATCCACCAATGGTGGACTAAGCCCAATTCCCAACAAGAGAGAAGAAATATTTTGAGAGAAGAAAGATAGGGGCCATGATGGGTTGGTGATGTAATATTACTTTTGTTCATAGTATGTAGGTGATGTAAAATTATTATGAGAAAATTGTATTTATTTGATCAGGATGATCATACAACTCTTTGGTGGCTTTTAGCCAAAAAAATACAACTCTCTACTGTTTATTTATTTATTTAATTGATTTAAAAAAATTAATATTCTTATAATTTGCAATTTATATTTCTTTTATCTATTAAATATATTTAATGAAGACTTTTTTGGTATTTATAATTGTTTCAATAATAATTAACTTTTAATATGCTTTTATAATTTCAATTTTATTATTTCTATATAAGTTATCAAATTATGTACAAATAATATAAATACACACACACACACACACACACACACACACACACACACACACACACACACACACATGTATGTATATTATTTAACAAAATTCATATCTTTTAAGTCATTTACATCTAAACTAGTTTTTCAATTACTCATCCAAACAAGTTTTAGTTTGTCAAACTGACTGTTTACAAAAGACAATCTAAACATAAATCAAATTACCTTATCTAATTTTTACTCTATCTTACATTTGCAAAAGTCAAATTAAAAAAAAAAAAGACTTCTGCCATCGCTAATCCAAACACATCTATACATATTTATAGCAATGACACAAGCTTTAGAATTGAAATATGTACATTACATAAACAAAAAGATATATATTAACTTCCACTCAATGTCTCTGATGCAAATAGATTAACAAAGAAAATTTTACTACCCGTCCAAAAAGACATAAATGTTCATTCAAGCCACCCCAACATGCACTACAAAAAAAATGACTTTAAGTCACTGTTGAAAGTCTAAAAGTCACTGCTGAAAGTTTTCAGTGGTGATAAAAAGTCGTTGCTGTTGTGATTGTCACTGAAAGTTTTAGTGGCGACAATTTTTGTCACCGGTGAAAGTATACTTAAAGTCGCCACTAAAGGTGACTTTCAGCGGCTACTTTTGTGTTGCCACTGAAATTATACTTGCAGTGGTGACTTTTGTCACCACTAAAAGTGTAAATGTTTTTTTTTAAAAAAAAAACTTTTGGCAGTGGCCAAAAGCTAACCGTCGCCAGCCGTCCACATCATCACTAAGGCCCACATGTCGCCTTGTCCCTCACCACCTCACCCCGTGCCATATGTCGCCACCTCGTTGCACCACATTTGTGTGACAATCAATTCATTTATGATCCCTCCAAGGTTGAACTCAAGACCACCTCTTTTTTGTGGCCATGCCTTTTACCACTACGCTAGAAAGAACCTATTGATTATTATTGCAAAATAATATATATATATATATATATATATATATGTTTAATATATATATATATATTAAACAACACAAACATAAATAAATATATATTATGAAATATTACTTATATTGTTAAATATTGTATCTTTATGTTATTTATAATATATTAATATATATAACAAATACATATGTGTGTGTGTGTGTGTGTGTGTGTGTATTAACATGTGTGTGTATATTAGAGCTAGGAAATCAGGTTGAAGCTGTCAGACCGCCTTGAGCCCGTCACGGGCCGAGCTTATAATTTAGAGCCTCCAAAAGGAGGTGGGCCTAAAAGGGCTAGCCCTGTAGCCCTGGTCCTTTTAGGCCCGTTTAACTTTTCTTTTTTTTAAACTGGGCACAGGGCAATGGGCAGCAAGCACTGATCAGGGGGTAGAGTTAACATAACATAACCCTCAAATCAAAGACGCTCTCACACTGACTCAGACCTCATTTGAAGCTTCTCTTCTTTGATTTTCTTTTTTCTTTTTTTGTATCTATATGCCAAAATTCAAATCAGGTGTTCTATTATTATTGAAATTTGAAGCTTGCAGACTTGTTTGATTGTAGCTATGGACTTGTTTGATTGGTTGTGAACATTAATTATAGTTTGGACTTAAGTCTTAGTTTTTGTGTTTTATTAAACCTGGATAATATTTATGTTTTAAACTAGTTTTGATGATATTTATGTTTTAAATTAGGTATTTTTGTTTTAAGATAATAAGAAACAAAAAAGTCATGGTAAAAAAAAGCTAAACGGGCCTAAAGTCCACGGGCCGCCCACGAGCTTTACATAAACGGTCCAGGCTGCGCGATTTCTGTAACACCCCAAATTTTATTCACCAAGAATGTATTGTAATTATTTCATATATTCAATAAAATGGTAAATATTCATTGCCATAGGAATTAAATATTGAAAATTGAAAGGTGAATAATGCTTCTGGTGAAATCGCCTATGAGGTAGTGAGCTTGTCATGTGGTTTTGAATGAACAAATGATATTTGAAAATTATGAAATTTTATAGAGTAAAATTAGGCATTCTAAGCTTTAATTTAATAGGTCATATGACTCAATTAGAGCTATACACAAAACGTTATGAATGTTTGAAATTAGACCAGAAAAACTGTGAATTTTCTGGAACAACATGTAAAGATTGAAAATCTGGGAAATTTGTGCTTCCATTTGGCTAAAGACTATATTTTATTTTGTGAAACTAGACTCAATAAAGGTTCTACAACCTTTGGAATCACTCCAATAAAATGTCTACAAATTGAGTTATGCTTTTTCAAAGTTCAGGCAGAAAATCTGCCATATTGCCAATTGTTGTGATTTTTTAGGGGAAAAATGCAATGGACATTATGGAATAAATAAAACCTAATTAGGCTACTTTGGACCAAAAGTGGCGTATTTATGGGCTTAAGGAGATGAAGGGATTAATTCAATTTCAATTGGGCTTGTGAACCATTTACATGTACAAAAGGTTTTATGTACATAAAGTGAATTTTTGGAAATTTTGAAAACTGATAAAGAATTAAAATATGAAATAAGCCTAGGAATATATCATCATCTTCCTCCTCTTTAGCACTAAACCGTTGCTCATTTCAGCAAAAAGGAGAGAGAAAGAGTTGAGAACATTTAGAGAGAGAAAGAGAAGAAAACTCGCAATGTAGGTCAATTTGTTCGGAGAATTTGTACCTGATGCGTATAACTCCACTCCTAAGCTTCCCTTTCATGTATTTCAAGGTGTAGGAAGCTCAATTTTCATTGTGAAGAAGGGCTAGGGTTGGACCACATCAAGGAAAAGCCAAAAGGAGTTGGAGGTAACGTCCAAACCTTTGAATATTGACTGTTCTTGCTACCGTGGACAATTTAATCGGTGAAATTTTGCCGGATTGTCTTTGATTTATAATTTTGGAAATGTATTGTTGGAAATGTTATGCTACCAAAATTAGGACTAAATGGTAGTTATAACTCAATTAAATAGTGAATAAAGTGGTTAAGAGTAGAAAGGAACATGTCTACAAAGTTGGATTTCAAAAACCTAAAGTTTTCCTGGGGAATTTGTGCAATTTGGCCAGAGTTAGAAATGTGCCATAGAGTTGGATTTTCAATGATTTAATGATTCAATTGAGTTCAGGGGGAAAATTAGGTGGAGTTACAGTTAGTCACTTTTTAAGAAAAAGCCCGAGAAAACATAATTATGAAAACGCCCCTGAAACCCTGAAATAGGGGCTACCAATAGCAATTTAGCCTAATTCTTGTATATTTGCTATTTTAGGACCGAATTGGGGTGAAAGTAACTTGAGGTAGGAGACTTATCCTTCATACATCATGCCTTAGTTCATATGAATGTGTGATTACCATTGTTTATGCTTTTAGTAATCAACACGATTTGCCTAGAAGGAGCAGTTAGTGCCGGAAGTGCGCTTACACCTGGGGTTTGGCTAAGAATTCAACCAGTGTACAATTAGTGGGGCAGGAGCCCTACTCATGTATACATGACGATAATGTGTTATACTGTTCATCAAATGGTGTATACATGGCGCATGTCATATCTACTTATCGAGTGTTATGTGAACGATAATATGTTTCTACTGAGATTCCTTGGAATCTCACTTTCTTTTCTAAATATAAATATCTCAGTGGGTGCTAGCGGCTTAAAAAGCGATGACGTAGATATGGGGAACTACGGAAACGTTTCCCAAGACAAATTCATGGTTATATATAGTCTTTAATTTTTGAATATTTTGGATGGAATGTATATATGACCAACCCTGTGGGGAATGCCCCAATGTAATTATGTACTATATATCATTATTTTGATGCTTTTCCTGTGTGCCAACTAAACTACTCGTAAACATTCTTAAAAAATGAGAAACTAAGATAAGGGTATGACTTTTTGTTATTAAAGCCCAAAGTGGTTCTAGATTAGCCTAAGTGAATTGGCAGAGTGGCGGTTTTGGCAACAGGATAGCATACTGATATGGTCTTGATTACACAGTGATGGGAAATATGCACAGAAGGGGGTACCAAAGGAGTGTGTGCTCCCAATCTATGAGCTAGCCCCTAGAGATTAGTGAATATCTAAAGGGTAGCAAGTGGAATAATACCGATATGAGGAAGGTACCAATGGTATCAAGAGAGTACCAATGGTATCAGTGGCATCAGAGGACAATGGAATCAGCACACGCGAAGGAGGTATCAGTGCCTAGTCGATGGTATCAATAGGACTTGTGCACTGGACAAAGGAATCACTGTACGTAATGACGGTATCAGAATACCAATAGTAACAATTCTGATAATGGTATCAGAATTGATATTGTGCATATACTGATATTGATATGCAAACTATACACAGTATTTTGATGCCCTGAGGCAATGGGCATGATTTTTTAGGCAAGGGTAGCCTCAGGGTATCAGTGGTCAGAAGCAGATAAAGCTGGTATCTGCATTTTAGCACGGGTGAATGAAAGTTAAGCGTGCTCTACCCAGGGCAATCTTAAGATGGTTGACCCCTTGGGAAGTTATATTGGCAAGGTCAAGAAGACTTGAAAAATAGTGATTGTCTTGAGGTTTCTCCATATCTAATGATTATGTAAGTTAGATGATTTAAAGGGTGCTTAGATGCCTGAAGATATTGATGATATAACCAATGATTGTAAATCAGGACAGTTCTTTCATGATGAATATTGCCCATAAAGATCCATTTAATGGGGTTATAAAAATTTGAGGGATCATAAATATTTTGCGATTTCTTTATGCTAAGTAATGATCCTTAGTAACATTGTAGGGTCAAATGAATGTAGATATTATATACGGTGCTATATGATGAGTGGTGATTATACCGTATATGGATCCTAAAGGATCCGAACCAATGATACTGAACGTTGGGAATAGGCCTGAATTAGATCTAAACTGAAATAGTGCTTAGGTCAAAATATGAATTGGTTGCACTATGGTTCTGATACACAACAGAAGTTTGAACCTTATGGATAGTATTGAATCTTCAGTAATGGTTGGAAGATATTACCCTGATACTGTGAAGGTTAGAATAGGGGCTTTTGATCTTGATTCTTAGCTAAACCTATTAGGTATATTGAGGAAAATGATCTCTGATCTACGTGATGTTGAGGTTCCAGCTTTCATGATGAACCGAAAAGTTAGGTTAGAGAGACCTTAGGTTGTAAAATCCTATAGGCCAGCAATGTGATAGTAGACCTGTGAGTCCAGAGGCCCTAAAACCTAGTGGACCAGTGTGTCCTTAGGTTGGTAAGTTTATTTAGTATTGTGTTGGGCCAGTGATGATCCGTGGGATTGAGGAACAAGATTCTTACGGACATGAATCCTTGTAGAAAGGAATATTGAAAATCTGCTAGCTATTAAGTCTAGTATAGGGAAAGATCTTAATAATAGAATATTCCCTTAAAGGATCGATCGAGGCGATAGCTCTCTGATGAATGAGAGATATAATTGATTTGTATGCTATCCCACTAATTTGAGGCTATACTAGGATTTAATTGGTGGATGGCTAATGAGGTAATGAAAGGTATAAGTAGGAGGGTTATCAAGTAATCTATAACCCAGGAATTGGTTGTTAAGTTTTGATTCCATGAGAATTTAAAATGGCTCAGAATGATTTATGTCGAAGCGGGCTAAGAACTGGCACAAAGAAATGCGTATTTCTAGTGCAGTCAGGTGTTGTAGGGGGTTCCTGTGGGACTTCTCTTGAATCATTATGACATTATAAAGGCTCACATGAGGAGATAAACATCAAAGTATGTAGCGAAAGTCTATGACTCTGTGTTGGTTATAGGAAGTTAAATAAGGTGACTGTTGAGATAAAGCACCTACTTCCTAGAATAGATTATTTGCTCGATTAGTTGTCTAGTTCCTATGTGTTCTCCAAACTGAGTTGAGTTTGGGTATCACCAGCTTGAGGTAAAAGTAGAGAATGTACCAAAAACTGCTTATATGACCAAATACGGTAGTACTGGAATGGCCATTTGGGCCGACCAATGCAACTGCCATGTTAATGGACTACATGAATCGAATTTTTATCTGTACTCAGACCAATTCGTAGTAGTCATTATTGATGATATACTGGTATACTTGCAGAGTAGAGTAGAACACGAGTAACATTTGAAAATCATATTGAACGTACTGAAATCTAAGCAACTCCATGTCAAGTTGAGCAAATGTGAGTATTGGCTTTTAGAAGTTAGACTTTTGGGCCATATTGTCTCACAGCAAGGAGTCACAGCTAATCCTTACAGGGTAGAAGCAGTATATAACTAAAAAGGCCAGAGATTGCAGTTGTGATGCCCAATGTTATAGGTCTTATTGATTATTATAAGGGGTTTATATAACTTTCCCCCAGAAAACTCAACATTATGCATGAGATGATGATTGTGAGAGGAGCTTTAGGGAGCTGATGATGAAAATTTATTAAAGTACCAATACTGATAATCTCAAATCCATGATCTCAAATCCATAGTGGACTTTTGTTGTCTTCACTGATGCCGGTCGGCATAGATTGGGAAGGGTATTGATCCCAGATGCCAGTAGGTAGGGATTGAGATATGAATTGATGCGAGCCCGATGAGGGAGTATGCATCTTGTCAGCTGAAGCTTCGAGAAGTAAACTATCCCACCCATAATCTTGAGTTAATGGTAATAGTGTTGTATTGAATCTGGAAATTTTGCCATTATGGCAAAGTCATAGAGTTGTACTGTGACCACCAGGGTTTGAAATGTTTGTGTGATAAAAAAGAACCGAAGGTGAGAAATCATAGATAGATTGAGCTGCTTAAAGATTTTAACCTAGAGATAAAGTATAATCCAGGAAAGGCTAATGTCGTTGCTAACGCATTGAGCCATAAAACAATGCAGGTGGCAACCATGAGGATTTATGAGCAGAAACTGATCGAGGATTTTTGGGATATTAATCTGTCTAATCAGATTTTGATTAATGCGAAAAATGTCAGTGAGACATATAAGGATCTGAGAGTAGCAATTGAAAAAGCTTATATCAAGGATAGAGAAGGATATGCTGAAGTGTCACCTGGACTTTAAGGCTACGTACATATAGCAAATTTTGGGCACAAAATTTATTTAAGTGGGGAGAGAAATGTAACACCACAAATTTTATTCACCTAGAATGTATTATAATTATTTCATATATTCAATAAAATGGTGAATATTTATGGCTATAGGAATTAAATGTTGAAAATTGAAAGGTGAATAATGCTTCCGGTGAAATCGCCTATGAGGCAGTGAGTTTGTCATGTGGTTTTGCATGAACAAATGATGTTTAAAATTATGAAATTTTATAGGGTGAAAATAGACATTCTAAGCTTTAATTTAATAGGTCATATGACTTAATTAGAGCTATATACAAAAAGTTATGAATGTTTGAAGTTAGCCCAAAAAAACTGTGAATTTTCTAGCACAACATGTAAAGATTGAAAATCTAGGAAATTTGTGCTTTCATTTGGCTAAAGGTTATATTTTTCCTTGAAATTAGAATCAATAAGGGTTCTATAGCCTTTCGAATTACTCCAATACGATGTTTACAAATTTAGTTATGATTTTTTAAAGTTTGGGCAGAAAATTTACCAAACTGCCAATTGTTGTGCTTTTTTAGGGAATAAAATGCAATGACATTATGGAATAAAGAAAAACCTAATTGGGCTACTTTGGACCAAAAGTGGCGTATTGATGGGCTTAAGGAGATGAAGGGATTAATTCAATTTCAATTGGGCTTGTGAACCATTTACATGTACAAAAGGGTTTATGTACATAAAGTGAATTTTTGGAAATTTTGGAAATTAATAAAGAATTAAAATATGACATAAGCATAGGAATATATCATCATCTTCCTCCTCCTTAGCACCAAACCGATGCTCATTTTAGCAAAAAGGAGAGAGAGAGTTGAGATCGTGTAGAGAGAGAAGGAGAAGAAAACTCGTAAGGTAGGTCAATTTCTTCGGTGAATTCGTACCTAACGCATATAACTCCTCTCCTAAGCTTCTCTTTCATGTATTTCAAGGTGTAGGAAGCTCAATTTTCATTGTGAAGAAGGGCTAGTGTTTGGCCACATCAAGGAAAAGCCAAAAGGAGTTTGAGGTAACTTCCAAACCTTTGAATATTGACTGTTCTAACTACTGTGGACAATTTAATTAGTGAAATTTCACCGGATTGTCTTTGATTAAGAATTTTGGAAATGTGTTGTTGGAAATGTTATTGTAACACCTCAAATCGAAACAAACAAATACTTACCTAGAATGTTTCAAATATAGCCAATAAGGATGTTCAACATTCAAACCATCAAAATATAAATAAGTTTAAATAAAGCCCATGTCACAATGTTAAATCAAATCCTCAAAGCATTTCGGCAAAATAAAATAAAATGCGAAAGTCTTAGGGTCATGGCAATAAAAATGACATAACATGAGTTATAAGAGCACAAAAGAGCCTTCAAGGCTCACTCTATAGGTGTCTTCCCCTGCTCCCTACTAGAACAATCACCTGAAAATGTTAATATATAGGGATGAGATTCCACGTCTCAGTAACTAATGAAAGTTTCTACCGTACACAAGCAAATCACATATGATAAAAAGAAGGAACTAATTACATATATATTTGTATATACCATATTCCTCATACAAGACAAAAACAAATTTAATTATCATCATGTCAATCTGTGTTTTCATCACAACATATAATATAGAATTATGCAATATGCAATATGTAAGATGCAACCTCCCTTATATCACCGTCCATCCTTATTCCGCTGACTGGAGCCATAGGCTATGTAATACCCCGAATTTTGAGATTCGAGGCTAGAAAATAAGCCTGAAATAAGTGAATTGCTAAGCCCCGGTTTAGCAAGATCCCAAATTATGATTAAGAGATAATGACTCCAAAAGTGGATGTGGTTAGTGATGAATAAACCCTTTTGGAGATTATGGTGTGATTTGGCACCCGATGTGATTCGTATGCGTTGTGAGCAACGCCGAAACCCTGTATTTAAGTTCAATTATGGATTAACATCCAAATTGACTTAGAATAGAGGGAAGACGCATATTGTGGCTAAATGAAAATATGTGAAGTGTTGGTGGTGATTCAATGAGAATTACCGTAATCAGGGGCAAAACGGTAAAGTTACCGACCAATTGGTCAGTTACCGAAGAGGAAACTCATTGGTAACTTCAAGATCAATGGTTAGGATTGATTTGTGTGATAGATCAAAGGGTGGAATCCCATGTGCTTGTGTGCATGTGAGCTCATAGGAGATGTGGTGAGATGTTGACATGTGGCACTTTGTGGACCCTTGGATTTTGGTCAAATATTCAACTCATTTTCTCTCCTCTCTATTTGGACGTTTTAGAGGCCCCAAAAACTGATCCTTATCTTCATCTTCACTCCCTCTCTCTCTCAACTCCATGGTCGTCCATCAAGAAGGAAGAAAGATAAAAGAATAAGGTGAGATTTGGCTTGTTTCTTATCCTTTTTAGCTCTAATCACCTTCTATAAAGTTGTTCATAGTGATGAGAGCTTTATCTCTATGGTTTTAGATTCTTGATTGGAGGTGTTTGAGAGCTTGAGCAAAAGTGGAAAGATGAAGAATCAACAAATTGATTTGGGAAAGAGGAAGAGGTGAGTATTTGAAGCCTTTTGATCTAAGTTTTGTGATTTGTGGATGAGTTTTTTGAATTTTGAATTTTGCCCTGATTTTGTGTGATTTTCGAATTTGATGATTTGAATGGTGAATTGTGGTTAAATTGATGCCATAGTGTGTTTTGGTGTCATTGGAATTGGTTTGAGAACTTGGAATGAAGAGTTACAATGTTGTGAATTGTGTTATGGTTAAGTGATGACATGTTGTGATTGTTGGAAAAACATGTCAATATAATGTGAATTTGGTTGATTTGGTGTTTCCAATGGATTCCTTGTAAAATTTTGTGTGAGAATGATGTTTGATATGAAAATGGAACCATTGGAAGCCAAATTGCAAAACCTGGAATTCTGTCTTTTGAAGTTCTGTTTTGGGCAGTCAGTTTGTGTGAGCGTTTTGAATGGGCAAATGGTCTCTAAAAATTTTGAAACTTTTCAGTCTTACATTTCACATCTTAAGCTTCAAAATGGACATATAATATGTGTCATTTCGTTCTGTGAACTGGGATTTATGTTTGTCCAAAGTTTGAGGTCGAAACTGGGTTTGATTCTGGAGCAGTAGTGGATTTTAGGGAATTCTGTATTTTTGTGGTGATTTCCAGTAATGGCTCATATTTTTCCTATGAAGAGGCCTTAAATAGATTTCATTTTGCTTTGGAATCACCTCATTTCGATTTGTTTGGAATTAGTTATGAATTTCCTAAGTTGCCTTGGCTGCAGCAGAAAATCCTGGCTGCAGCGCAAAAATTTCTGTGCACGTTTTGGCCGCAACCAGAAATTCTTGGCTGCAGCCAAAAACCTTCTGTGCATGTTCTGGCTGCAGCCAGAGGATTCTTGGCTGCAACCAACCCCCATTTTCAGCATTGAGATTTTGAAAGGTGATTTCCAACCTAGTACGTCCCAATCCTTTAAGCTTTCGTTGAGATTATTTTAGCCACCTAAAGGGTGTGAATGGTAACCAACCTTAAGTGATATGAAAGTAAAGATTTAGAATAGAGAATAACCCTATGTCCTCGATTTGGTTATAGGGTTGGATATTCGCTTTGATCGTGAGTATTCGGTGCTGGAGCATACGTGGAAAGAATAAGGGTAGGGAACTTACCTCTCTTGCATGCTTTGATATTTGTGTTTGTGTATTGATGCATGTATTGCTTTGCTAGATTATGTGAAACATGTATGAATGATTGTAGCTCTGTTTCTAGTTATGCTATGGCCATGAGTATGTTGTTGAAACATTGAGCACGCAGATATGTCATTGTGTGAACATGAGTTATGTATTGCAAGCATGTCATGCATTAAACACATATCATACATGCATATAGGTATTTGTTTCCTACTAAGATTCTCTTGAATCTCACCCTCCCCTACCAACATTTTAGACAGGGTAGGTGGATCGAGGTTGGAGCAAACAGGCAAAGGTGACGAGGACTCCCTTCGAGTTAAAGATTCGGTAGTTGGTTATCATTATAGTAGAGGTGTGTATTTGTATAAATGGATGTGTTTACATGTGTGTTGATGAGGATTTGTTATGTCATGAGAAAGGTTTGTGTAAACCTCATATGAGGGCTTATAGGGGCGAATATGCCCTATAAGGCTTTGAGTTAATGTATGGAACCCGGGATTGCCGAGATTATTTTTGTGTACTCTGATTTGTTATGAATGTGATATTCCGCGTAGTAATTGTATTCGAAAAGTGATTATGAGACCAAGGTTATAAATGTTTCGAAAGGTAATTGTGAAAACCCCGTCATGTGATGGGTTAGTAAATGTTATTTGTTTATTATTGGTCTCTATTTCACTTTAATCGCGTATTTCGGATATAATTACGGCAGAGGGTTACAGGCTAACACATAGTCCAATAGAAACTCATCCATTTGACTTGATTGTCCCAAGCTCACCAGTTCTTAAGATACACCTGGCCAAAGGTGTAGAGCTTAAGTCGGGACTATGGCTCCCTTCCTTAAAAGAACACAACTAAGAAGGTGTAATATGTCCCACAACTCCAATGCAATCCCGACCAAAGGAAAACATGGAAGAAGGGGCCCTGACAAGTGCCATCCACTGTGCACCGAGTGATGGCATACCACGTGATAAAAGATCTCAACATACAAATTCTTCCTTACTCCAACCATCACAAATGCAACCGCCATGACAGTTATGTTTAATCACTAATAATATAATTAACAAACAAGGTACAATAAATTATGCTTCCATTCATATAAAATATTATCACATATTCAAACATATCTAAAAGGAAGCAATAATCCAACCATACATTAATTATAATTAAACTATTAACTATGTGAATAAAGTGAGTTATAAAGAAATTTACCTGAAACATTACTTACTTGGGACTTTATAATACATACACATATACATATAAATCACTCCTTTTTTTTTAAATAAAAGATAGTCATTCACAATCATCACAATTCACAAGTATATGGAAGAATATTCAGAGTTACCTGCTACTCCTTAGAACACAAGTAATCACACAAGAGTTACTCCAAAGCTCTCAATAAAAGTCTACAAGGTCACCAATACAAATATCTATCAATATATAACTCAAAACTACAGTGGCGTTACTCTAATACAACTCTAAAGCCTAAATCTACCCTTCTAAAAATTGATATTATAGGAATACATACTTATTAGTTACCACATATTCACTTTTACATTTAGATTTAATTTTTCTAGAAATAAAAATAATTATACAAATGCATCATATTAAACATGAAGACCTAGAACTCGTATATGTGCATTCTAGTAAGCAAAGAAAGCCCGTTTATGAAGTGATGCCTTGCATATATATTTGTATATATTAAAGAAGAGAGAACAATTTAAAGGTGTTAGTGCAAAACAAAAGTGACAATGAGGACACAAATTCTTCAATATATATCTTCTTATTAGAGTAAGCTTATTTGAAGTTTGGGGCCCATGTGAAGTGAGAATAATAAAAGTATGAACAGGGAATGCACCACCCAAATAGATTATTTTATTTTGAGGTAGAAGAAAAACTGAGACCTACCCACAAAAAAATTTAATAGAAATTGGTGGGAACTGGAGGGGTTTTGCATAGAAGAACACACACACACACACACACAGAGACATATACTCACGCCAAATAAATTATGGAAGAGGAGGAGGTTGAATAAATATAAAAATATGTATATTACACCCACATACCAACATGAATGAAGAAAAAGGGTGAATGAAGTAATATATATTATATATATTTATATGTACCCAGGCCAATAGTTTCACGAAAAGGAAATGGGTATAAGAAATGATGAATATACATATACACCTAGCCACAATGATTGGCAAGACAACAAAAATAAAAAAAAATAAAAAGAATGGGAGATGTAATAAAATGATTGAAAAGACATTGTTACAGTGAAATGAAGGCAAGGTCTAGATTTAGGATACATGAGGGAGATGAATAAGAAAGAAGAATAGACCTAGATATCTGAGAGCACATGCGGCGTCGAAGTGTGAGAAGTATGTGGGAGAACAAGTATTTATAGGAGAGAAGATAGGGTTAGGATTCACTTTTTGATTAAAATAATATTTTTTTAAATAATCATAATTCTAATAATAATTGTGGTAATAATACTCAGACATTTTTTTACTTATTCCAATAATAAGATTTAATTACATAAATATACCCATATATTTGAAATAATTATTTTAAGGAGATATTTCATTTGTATTATTTTTTTTTATAGAATAATATTTAGAACTTATTGTTTCTTTTAAATTATTAATTTATCATATACTCTTGACTAAATAAAACTTGAATTACAACTTATCTTAAGTGCTAGCAAAAATTAGGATGTTATAGTTATGCTGCCAAAATTAGGACTAAATGGTAGTTAAACTTAATTAAATATTTAATAAAGTGGTTAGAAGTAGAAAAGAACACGTCTGCGAAGTTGGACATCAAAAACCCCAATTTTTCCTAGGGAATTTGTGCAATTTGGTCAGAGCTAGAAATGGGCCTTAGAGTTGGATTTTCAATGATTTAATGATTCAATTGAGTTTAGTGGGGAAAATTAGATGAGTTACAATTGGTCACTTTTTTGGAAAAGCCTAAGAAAGTATAATTACGAAAATGCCACTATAACCCTAAAATAGGGGCTGCAGGGCAATTTTGTCTTTTGGAAGTGAATTTGTTAATTCCAAGTCTAGAAATAGATTCCTTCGGCGAAATTATGTTGGAATAGCCCATGTCAAAGTTTTGGGAATGGTACAGCCGGACCAGGTAGGTGAGCCGGGCCGGGGCCCCGGAGGTATTTTGGTAAATTTTTACCATAGGCTAATATAACCACTATAAACACTATAAAAGTGCCTAAAATGGTACTAAAATGGTTTTTAGCCTAATTCTTGTACATTTGTTATTCTAGGACTGAGTTGGGAGCCTAAGCTTGGCACTCTTTTTGAGGCACACAAAATGGGTGAAAGACACTTGAGGTATGAGCATTATCCTTCATACATCATGCCTTAGTTCATATGAATGTGTGATTGCCATTGTTTATGCTTTTATTAATCAACACGTTTTGCCTAGAAGGTGCAGTGAATGCTGGAAGTGCACTTACACTTGGGGTTTGGGTCAGAATTTGATTGGTGTACGATTAGCAGGGCAAGAGCCCTACTCATGTATACATGACGATGATGTGTTATACTATTCATTAATTGGTGCATACATGGTGCATGTTATATCTACTTATCGCATGTTATGTGAACGATAATATATTTATACTGGGATTCCTTGGAATCTTACCCCTTTTTCTAAATATAAATATCCCAGCGGGTGCCAGCGGCTCAAAAAGTGAGGATGTAGATAGGAGGAACTGATGGACATGTTTTCCGCAGTGAAGTTCGTGGTTATATGTAGTTTTTAATTTTTGAATATTTTGGATGAAATGTATATATGACCAACCTTTCGGGGAATGCCTCAATGTAATCATGTACTATATATCAGTATTTTGATGCTATTCATATATGCCCACCGAACTGAGTGCAAACACTCTGAAAAATGAGAAAATAAGATAAGGATATGACAATTTCAATACTTTGTTGGACTCAAGCCTAAACAGGTCGTACCTGTTTAGGTCTGAGCCAGTCACGGTGGGGCCGGGCCGGCTTGTTTTCCCAGTGTTAGTGTATATACTAATATAAGACTTTAAAATTATTTTTGAATAAATCACAATAAAAATTTAATTAATATCCTATTATTAATTAAAATGTATTAATTTTTTATATTTACTTAACTTATTAAGTGTGTTTATATATAAATGAAGTAATTAAAAAAGAAAACCAAGTACATGTCATATGTATTAATTGATACATTTATGAAATAATTTATTTTAGATAAAAGTGTCATTACATGTTATTAATCTATAAAGATATATTGATGGGAGTGTGGGAAATAATAAATCTTGAAGAACTTAACAGACGATAGGTTTGCTTATACATTTGAAAGTTTAGACTTTACCTAACAACCCGTTGTTATTATATATATTTACAATCAGAGTTAGCTATGTGTCAGTTTTGTTCACTTTTTTATATTCTTCTCCTTTAAATCTAATCGTTTTTCATCCATTCATCTTAATATGTAAGTGTACAAGAGAAGGAAACTTATATGGAGAGATCCCACACACATGCAAATGTATAATTATCTTATTTTTCTTTATAATAAATAGCATATTTAGTGTCCTCAAATGTTAAATATCAAATTTAAACAAAAAATATATAAAAAAATAACATTTGTCGGTGATTAAAAAAATCCATAAAAAAAATTTTAAATTGACTTTCAGCGGTGACTCTGAAAGTATGGTTTTAGTGGCGACATTTTTTTTATCGCCACTGAACTTAATTGTCACCTTTGAAAGTATGAGTTTCAACAGCGACTATCAAAAGTCACCGCTGAAACTCATACTTTTAAAGGTGACATTAAAAGTCACCGTTGAAAGTTGTCGCTAAAAGTCAGTTTTTCTATAGTGATATCATATTAGCTACCATAATTAACTCTCATGCATGTCATGGTCAATAAATGCTACTGACTTTTGATGATAAAAGGTAATACGATTATTAATGAGTATTTACCATACTTGTTAAACTGCGTGCCAAAGTGCCAAAGTGAAAATTCTGTTCTTGTGCTTCTAAAAGGGGATCTTTGGGATAGTTCGTCCAATCCTTTAGGGCTTTTGTTAGAGGCATTTATGGGTACTAGGGACAATAGTGATAACCAATTTAAGAGTTGAGAAGTTATTGATAATTGGAATAGTGAATTGACACTTTGTCCTGTTAGTACAAGCGTTTCACCCAAGAGGGGATAAATTGGGTAATACCAGAAATTCGTTGCGTATAAGAAAATTGACTGGAAATATAAAGCAGTAGAGAGTAAGGAGAAATATCACCGAAGTGTATACCGGGAGTTATACTGGTTCGGTCAAAACCACTTTGACCTACGTCCAGTCCTCAGAGCTTCTCTGAGAGTTTCACTATATATTCCAAGATTTAGTGGGTTCTTGGCACCTCAATACATAGTAGGTTCCTTCACCTAGACACTCGCTCCCCCTTACATGTTGTAATCAAATCCCCAACTCAAGGTTCCACAACCTTAAGTTGTCTCAATAATGAATATTGAGGTTATAATGAAAAACTCTCTTACAAAGTAAATGAATAATCACTGAAGTACAAATAATGAGTATAAGAAAAACAGAGCACTAAGAATGTGTTGATCAATGTATGTTCGTGTGTTCTCAGTTGTTGTACTCTTTTCTTTGAATGCTCCATATATATAGATGATTTATAGTGTCCGTTGGAAGTAATTCAAACATGTCCGTTAGAGTCGTGCAGCAACGGTTGACTATTCTTAATTTAAAAACTATCTGTTTGTGGTAGGTAGCGGTAGGTGAGATCTCGGACATTTTATTTGACTTTTCTCTTATGTCATGATTTCTTCATTGTTTCTCTGTAAACATCCTTAGAATACTAGTGCAATAAAGAGTTAATCATATAGATAACAAATCAATAAACATTCGATTAAAAACATGATTTATGGACTATCTTACTCGAGTGGCTACTTGAGTAATCATGCTCATTACTCGAGTAGTCCTTTGAGTACACCTATCAAAAACATGGTAGAGAGTAATTCAACATTTTTCATAAAATATTACTCGGGTAAGACATGGAGTAAGATATATCACAAACCTTGAAACTACCTAATTACTCGAGTGTTTGCTCGAGTAATCTTGTCTTTTCTTCACAGGTTACTCGAGTAGTCCCTCGGGTAAGCTTTCAAATAAGTTTGCAGATTACTCGATTGGTCCCTCAAGTAAAGTCATTCAAATCTTGGCCGAAACCTCCTGGAAGATTTCTTCTCTGATTACTTGAGTGATCCCTCGAGTAATGTCTCAGATAACTCTACAGATTACTCGAGAGCTCTCTCGAGTAATGCCTTTTTCTCACCTTGTTATTCGAGTGGCTACTCAAGTAAAGTTTGTCAATTCTTGGCAGAGAGCTACTGGAAGATATTTGCTCAGGTTACTCGAGTGGCTACTAGAGTAAAACCTTTTCTCTTGTTGTTACTTGAGTGGCCCCTCGAGTAACTATATCCAAATTCTGGCAGTGCTTTGCTAGATGATATTCTTCATGATTACTCGAGTGCTCACTTTAGTAACAGCTTCCCTTACTTGAGTAGTCACTCGAGTAAGCCATGACAAAATCTGCTACTACTGTTTTTCCTTTGCTATTTCTCATTACTCCAGTGCTTACTTCAAGTAATGCTTTGTCAGCCATTTATTTACTTTGTTCAAATTCATTTGTTTGTTATCATATCCTCTTTTATCATTAGTCCAATCTTTGTTATCATCAAAACATATGGGATCTAAAATGTCCCTAATTATGAATTATAAGATTTGACATTTGCCCAACTTAGGAGAGATCGGTGCCAGAGCACGAACAAAAGGACCAAGGTAGTGACTTTTCTCTTATTTTGTGTATAATGCTTGGTATGCATGACTTATCATTTTGTGTTGTGAAAATTTTTTGGCATGAGGCCATTGTGAACATGTGTATATGTTATCGGTTGTAGGGCATTACAGTGGAGCAGTCGTAGGGGGTGATGGCTATCACACTTACCCCTGTCATTGCATCTTCCGTTGCAATTGTCGAGGCTATGTTGTGGAATCGTGGATTCCTGTTTGATTATCCGACTAGTGTGGTGTGCGTATGTGAATTATTTTATATGAATCCCAGCTGTGGTGATATATGTGATATGAATATGTGAATATGTAATACAGCGTGAGCACTTCAGCGTGAGCAAATGTAAGGGTGACGCAAGTCATACCTGCCCTTACCGCTATAACTGCCGTTGTAGTTGCTATGTGTGTGTGATGATTTGCTTTCATGCTTTATGGTTGTGCATACTATGTGTGATTTGCTACTATAGGGATTCCTTAGAATCTCACTCTCCAAAAAACAAATTTTTTAGACAGGGCCGAAGGATCAAAGGGGAAGCGGGTGACGAAGAGTGGTTAGAGCTCCGGATAGGAGTTTCATTTTGTAATATTTGGTTATCATACTTGTAATTGGTATTTTGGATTTTTCATTGGGAAACAATTATGTATAATAAATGTATGGTGTAGTTTTGTGTAATCCCCAAATTAAGAGAAGTAAACTATAGGCATTATGCCTTGTATAAACCCTTATTCGATTAATGGAACCCAAGTGTGTCGAGAATTTACATTGTAATCTGATATTTATAAATGGAATCGAATCGTGCAGGCCAATTGTGAAATTGAAGTGTGAATATGAGACCATTGTTAAACAGGTTTAGAAAAGTTTTTGAAAACCCTGATTTTGGGAAATTTACTTTCATTAAGTCTCAAATCATGTTATGGTCTCTAATTCCACATAATCACGTTTTTATAAACTTAATCTCGACCTTGAGGAGGAAGGGGGTTACAATTTGGGTACTTGATATCAACTCTCTCTTACAACATATAAGGTAATAACTCAATTCAGCAATAAATGAAACTAACTCTCTCGATAAGGTGGATGGCCAAGAGCACTTTGACGATGACAGAACTTTCAATGCAAGACAATATATCATGAGTTCAACACTTTTATTCACTCTCACAATAATTCTTCTGTCTTAATGCTCCTCCTTTAATTGACATAGGAGGGTAATTAGCCAGTAGACATTTAAAGCTTCCAATTGGACTTCTCTATCTTCTCGTTTGAACTTGTATTGAATACGTCTGACAAAAAAGTAAATATGCTCATTGTGCTTCGTTTTGCCTTATGTAATGTAACACCCCGAATTTTATATTCACCGAATATATTGTAAGTATTTAAGAAATTAAATAAAATGGTGAATATTCATGAGAAAATAAGCAAATTAATTCAAGAAAGGAATTAGATTACAAAGGTTATAGTAAAACCATTTTTTTGCTAATTTAGCCCAAGATTAATTATTTTTCAATTAATTGAAGTTAATTTCAATTAATTAAGGAAAATAAAGGGGAATGTATGTTTGGAATAAATCAAGAGTTGTGAAATTAGAAAGAATTATACATAATTCATTTAATTGAATTATGGAAATGTTGGGACAATTTTATTTCCCTTTCTCTTGTAAATTTTGCCTAGCATAAGAAAAATGGAGGGAAAATGATTTTTTGGATTAAACATGCCAAGTGTCATTATCATATGGTGAGGAGATTAGATTATGATTTATGAGGATGAGCACATGTCTAATTGCATTAAAATAATGCTACATAGACATAGTAATCATGATTAATGATGATAAGGGTACACTACTTGAGTGCATGGTTGGATTAGTTAGAGGAAACCAATTTGATTAGGGTAGACATAAGGGGGGACGGTTTTATGCTAACCAAAAGGGAGAGGAAATTAGTTCAATGATAATGAAAGTCTAATGGATCAATTATGACACAAATATGAATGAGGTGTGGATTGTGACAAGTGCCACCATCATATGCCTTGATGAAATCATGTGGTGTAGGGTGAAGGGAGATATTTTATGAAGCACTCTTCCTTCCTCTTCCCTTCATATTTTCATCCAAAGTTAGAGAAAGAAGAGAGAGAGAGCTTGAAGAGTTCTTGAGATCTAGAGAGAAGGAGGAAGAAGTTCAAGGTATGATCTCTTAGGCATTTTTCTTGTATTCTTTCATGAAAACCTTCTCTAAACCTTTCTTCTTCTTGGAATCCATGATTTTGAAGACACATTTTAAGTTCAAAGAGAGAGAGGAGAGGACACCTAGAGAGAGAGAACTCAAGATCTCTAGAGGTAACCTCATAAGCCTTAGATATATTCTTTTATGATGTTGTTGTTGATGTTTGTGTTTGGATTTGGTGATTTTTGGTTAAGTTTGTAAATTTGAAAAGTCTTAATCCTAAGGGGTTATGCTGCCCAAATTTCTTTGAATTATGATGATCATGTGTTTAAATGACTTAATAAGGGATTAGAAGTGAAAAGATACAAGCTTTGGAAGATAAAACACAAAAGTCCAATTTTTTCTTTTTCTTGACCAAAGTTTCAACTAAGACCAGATCTGGGGGAATAAGTGAGGTTTCCAATGATTTGATAATTCCAATGGATTTAGGAGGAAAAAATAGGTGGGGTTACAGTTGGTCAATTTTTTGGAAAAAGCCGAAAAAGCATAATTACAAAAACGCCTCTAAAATGCTAAAACATAGCTGTCAAGGGAAATTTCATAATTTGACGCTGAATTTGGTGATTTCGAGCCTGAAAATGGATTCCTTACGAGAAAATATGTCAGGATAGCCCTAGTCAAAATTTTGAAAAAATGTGCCATCGAGCTGGGTACGGCGAGGCCGGGTCGGGCCGAGGTCCTAGGGACATTTCGGTATATTTTCACCATAGGCTAATATAACCACAAGAAACACTATGGAAGAGTCTAAAATGATGCTTGTATAGGTTATGACCTATTTCTTTTACATTTAATATTTTAGGACCAAGTCAGAAGCCGGAAGCAACACGTTTTACGAGGACATAAAAAAGGATTGATAAGACTTTGACGCAGGGACTACCATCCTTCATACACTATGTGAATAATTGTATGTATATGTTACTGTATTTCATGATATGATTGCATGCAAGAGGCACAATACCTAGTTGTGGTTTAGTACCCAACAACGGTATATCAAAAATCCTAACTGTGGTTCGGTGCCCAACCAAGGTACATTATCAAAAATCCTAGTTGTAGTCAATGACTCGGCTGAGATACTTACATGTGAATTGAATGGAACTTTCATTTTTGTCTAATATGATGCATTGCATATTTAATTTTCACATTTTATATGTCGATCGTATGTCTTTACGAGGATTTCTCGGAATCTCACCCTTTTTTAAAAATAAACATCTCAGCGGGTACCAGTGGGACAAAAGGCAAATGCGTAGACACCGAGAAGTTATTGGCATGTGTCTCGAGGCAAGGTTAAAGATGGTGGTTATAAGTAGCCTATTGTTAAGATATTTTGGGGAATCCTGTAAACATTGAATTTTCATTGTATTCTGTATTTTGTCTAAGAATGACTTGGGATTGTAAATGAATACTTTTATCAATATGAATGTGCTTTTCTGTATGCCCATAGAATTCCATCTTTATTACTCTTCGATTATCAAAATGGAAATGAGTGTTGACATGTAATAATGGCTGATGTAATTTTGTGTGATGTTCATAGTTGAAGGCCATTGGCTCATACTTGATGTAGGTTTGATGATGATTAGATGAAATTCAAAATATTTGAAGCTTTGTTCTTTTCTTGCTTTGAACTTGAACTCAAGTTGAACTAATGTCACTTGCTTTTAGTTTGAGCACCTAAGAGAACATATCTTGAGATAAGAGTATGCTAATCTCACTATATAGTATATCTCAAGTTAGGAAGATGATAACTTCATAAATCTCACAAAATGCACTACTACAGATTTGTTATTTTTTGACACTCCATGCTTAACAGTTTAAAAAACTGTCAAATATAAAGAGGCAGAGTTAAGGGAAAGCAATACATAACATTTTTTTTAAAATAATCACTAAGTATAAGAGCAAATATTTGACAGTTTTATACTTCAATTGTAATATATTAGTTTGGTTTTCTTGAGAAATATGGTATCCTTTACTTGATGGTATTTTGTGAACAACTGTCAAATGTAAATCATATATATTTGATGGTTTTTGTGCATAAGCATCAAATATGGATCATATGTATTTGACGGTTGTTCAGAAATAACTGTAAAGTATCATATAGTTAACCATTATTTAAAACAACCATCAAATATTAACATTTTACTTTTAACATATATTTAAC
The DNA here is from genome assembly GCA_963210345.1 of Inga oerstediana. NCBI lineage: Eukaryota > Viridiplantae > Streptophyta > Magnoliopsida > Fabales > Fabaceae > Inga > Inga oerstediana. Next base: position 58,929,600 of record OY723401.1, on the reverse strand, counting down.
GGTTATAAGATGTCACTTGTGAAGTTTATTATCTTAATTAATATTTTACCCTCATCACACCACTTCTCCCCCTCAACTCCGCAGCACTTCTTTCTGCTCTCACCATCCCTAAGCCCACCCCTCTCCTCTTCTCTTCCTCATTAAGTCCCACAGCGATTTCTCTCTTCCTCTCTTCTCACTACTACAAAAAACACAAGCTATGCCGCTTAATTTAAAAAATACTATGGCGCTTGGAAAGCGCCGTAGCTTCCAGCGCTGTTAAAACAAGCTACAACCCTTCTTGAATATATGGAAACACCATAGCTTGATTATTTTTTTTTTAAATATAACTTCCTATGGCACTTTCAGTAGAAGTGCCGTAGGAAGTCTTTTATTAAAAAAAAATTGTATGACTTCCTACGGCGCTTCCCTGGAGAAGAGTAGTAGGAAGTCTTTTATTTTTTTTAAACAAAATAATTTTATGACTTCCTACGGCGCTTTCTTGGAGAAGCGCCGTAGGAAGTTTTTTATTTAAAAAAAATAATTTTTCATAAGTATTTTATTTTCCTAATGAAAATCTCAAATTACAATCCAAAATTCACAGTCCACAGCAATTTACAATACAATTCACAGTAAAATGAAATAACATAGCACATATCTTTTGCAATATTGCGCCTTCATATATCAAGCATAATAGAACTCCAGCATTTAAGTTTCTTAAACTTGAGCCATACACGTTACTTCTACGGAGGATTAAACTAAATTAAATTAAAAAACTTACAATGTATAAGAAGTTCAAGAAGACAGAGTTAATATTTCAAATAAATACCTGAAAAAAAAATATTATGAGCACACATATAAGATTCATGACATATTTTAAATAAAAGAAAACGTGAACCAAATGTTGAAAAAAAAACACTTACAAGCTAGGAAGCTTCTGAAGGAGGCCGAGACAAGAAAAAAAAAACATGGCAGACGAAGCTTCCTATAGCAATTGAGTTCTGGGAAATTGGGGGAGCTAGAGAGAAAGCAGGAAGATGAAAATGAAGACGAAGACGAAAACGAAAACGGCAAGTTATGTAAATTAAATTATAAGGTGGGAGAAGCTACAACGCTTTTTGTCAAAACGCTAAAGCTTCTCAACCTACAAAAAAAAAAAAAAAGATGGCCAATTTTTTTTAAAAAAAGGCAGAAGCTAGACGTTTTTTTCTAAAGCGTCAAAACTTCTCAATTTTTTTTAAAAAAATGATAGCCAATTTTGTCTTTAAAAAAAATCTTAGATGATACTTATTTTTCAAACACTGTCTATGTCATCTTAAAATATCAAGACACCTGACCTTAGACGTTGCTTGTAAAACAAGCGCCATCCAAAAGGCACTGAATAATTCAAGGCACTACAGTAATAATTCAAGGCACAGTAATCCCTTGAGTTATTCAACGCACTAGTGTGCCTTGATAATGTGGTGCCTTGATAATTCAAGGTAACTGTGTGGTCTTAGACGGTGCTAAAAGAATAAGCAACGGCCAAGGCTGTTCTCTAAGCACGGTCTAAGGCCACATCTTAGATGGCATTTTTTTTATGAAGTTTCGTTTAATGTCTTTTATTAAATTTTTTTTAATAAGGATGATTTATTTTTATGTTTTGACTTTTAAATCGATTCTTAAATTTAACTTTTGTTTTTTAATATAGACAAACTTTCTAAAAAAGTATTTAATCATAATAATAGAGCTTTGATATTTACAGAATTTCTATTATTCCATAGTTGTTACACATTTCTTTTTTAATAGTAGTAAAGAGATTAAATTTATTTTTTTACAAAAATAACCCATTGTATGGCGCTTTCTCAGGCAAACGCCATATAATGTATTAAGCAACTGAGACGCTTTCCTGTTTAAGTATCGTAGCTGTCACACGTATTTTCTTAAAAAACAAAATAAAAAGTCTTCTCCGATGTTTGTTTGAAGAAGTGTCATAAGAATGACTCTACTAAATTCATATTTTATAGTAGCATCTAGGCACTGTCCCCATTCTTCTCTCCCTCAACCTTTGGCTTACCGTCTCTATCATGAAAACGTGTTAAGGCTCTCACAAATCATGATTAGGGTTCTTGTTTTAAGATATCCGTTCCACGTCTTTATTATTTTGGCAGGGGTTGGTCCGCTACTTCAGCTTCCAGGTGGTGCGACTTCAACTTTTCTCTGAGATTGTCGATGATGTGGTCGTCTAGGTGATCCCCACAGAGGTTGAAGGGATGGTCAAACCCCCGCAGCCTTCCCATTGTCAACTGATGACTTCCATTTTTGATAAACTGGAGATATATTTTTGATATATTTATGAAGTCATAACGTTAAATTAAAGAGATTTATTTTGTATGTTTTAAGAGATATCAATTTAGGTGTATCATTTGTGTGGGATTTCAAGTGAGAATATAAGTTTTAAAGTTTAAGAAAGAAACAATAATAAAATAATAATAATTGAAAGATTCCAAAAAACAAAAAAGAGTTTTAGTTTATTATTATTATTATTATTATTATTATTATTAGTATTATTATAATAATATTGTTTCCTTGATTGATAGGACAAAAAGGATAGGGGGAAAACTTAAGCCATAAGTCACAATTGAAATAGAAGGAGGAGGAGGTAGCCGCATATCATCACTAATCACTGTCTTAAATCACAAAAGAATAAGAGAAAGAACAGGATTTGAGTTTCATTCTTCTTCTTATACAAGGGAGGATGAGAGGACTGTGGAGAAGAGAAGAGATCAAAGTAGCCACTTGGACAAAGAAGTAGCTGAAGTTTTATGAGGAGGCTTTGAATAATCAATATTATATTCATTTTTCTTTTCTCTTTTTCTTAAGATTTTGGATTATGAACTTCTTGTTGTTTTTCTTTAATTATGTTTAGTTAGTTTGGGGTTCAACCTAGGAGCTATGAACTTATGGGTGGATTAGATTTTGTTTTCAATGTTTAGTTATAATTAATATTAATTTTAGTTACTTAATCTTATTTAGCTTTATTTATTTAGTGACTGGCCATAATTAAATATGAATTTGAGCATTATAATTTATTTTGACGAAGGGAATTTTAATTAGATTATGAGATTAAGTAATATGGGATTAGATTAAGATTTAATTTGTAATTAGAATAGACATATACCTAATAAAACCATAGAATTGTTGAAGTGTGTGTTTGAGTTATCTTACCTCTTATGTAATTATGTTAGACATAACAATTTATATTTAAGAAAAAGTTGAGAGTGGACCGACAGGAACTTATATTTATTTATATTCGAGATTAACAAAATTGACATTAATACTAATTAAATTATTGAAAACAAGGTTTATAAAGTTAATAAAGGGTTAGTGACTTTGAGTTGTTTATTTGATTACTGTGGTAACTAACTTATTTTAATTTGATTTTAATTTTTTTTTCACTCATTTAAATTCAATTTGGTTTCCTCGACTTAAATAAAAAGTGTACAATTAATGATCAACTGGGTTTAGATATCAAATCATCATGAGAATACAATTTTTCTTATCACTTTATTGCTTAATCGTCCTGTACGCTTACAGAGTTTAAGGATTTAAATTTTTCCCGTCTAGTTTTTGTGCCCCTGACTTCTTAAATCAACAAGGTCATATTTTTGGGTATAGTAGATCAAGAATCCACAGGAACTTCAATGGGTAGGTAATAGTTTTCCCTTCTACTCTTTTTTCCCCTTTGTTATTTTCTCGTGCTCGCTATTCTTAGATTTTCCATCTGTTTCTCTGTTTTGGGTGTCTATTGTTTACTATTCTATTTCTGGCTTTCTTCTTTTCTGGGTTCTGTTCTCAATTTGGAGACGGTATTTCTGGGCTTTCATCTCTGGTTTCATAAATCTGAGGCTCTGTTTGTTAAATTTGCTTGGATTTTTCCTTCTTTGTTGGTTTTCTCAGGCTCTTCTTCTTCTTTCTCTGTTGAATTAGCCTTTCGATTTCTTTTTTAATGTTTTGGTTGGCCTAATGGGTTCTGTTTGAGGATTCCTTCTTCTTATTGTTTTTTTTTTTTTTTCGCTTTTTGAGCTTACTGGTACTTAGCTACTTTATTTTTGGGGTCTCTGGTTTTCTTCTTTAATTTCCACGGTTATTCCTTGGGTTTTTTCCCATCCCTTTACGATTGGTCACTTCTCTTTCATTTGCCCACTTCTGCTTTATCATTTAAGAGATAATTTCCTAAAGAGGGTTTTATTTCTTCTTCCTTTGTACTATAATAATATTACTTTGGATCCGTTCCAGAATGAAAACCCAAGTTTGAGTCTCTGGAACTGAACACTGCACAAATTTACCGGCGAGCCGCATCTCTCAGACTCAGTTTGGATCTGAGGACAGCACACCTCAACAATGGTTTGACGACGTTCTTCGTCAACTTGTTTGCTACAACTTCTTTCTTTCTACCTTCAGTTTTGCGTTCAGTTCCACTGTTATTTTCCCCCCCTGGAATTATATTTGTTTTATTCAGTCATCTGTATCTGTTTTGGCTCTATTCTTTTTGATAGTTTCCCCATCAGCCGTATGGTATTAAGTTTTACTGCATGCACTTCGATGGTCGTGCCGAAATTTCTTCATTGGGTTGGGATACCATCCGCTAGTGTATATTGGTATTGATTTGAATGGAATCTGTTATATATTAAGATGTGCCCTGCTTCCAGTATCTCATGAATTATCGGGTGCCGGGAATTTATCTGGTGCCTTGTGGCACGGTATTTATCCTTCATGTTCTAGGCTAAGGCTGTGATATTGTGATCTTTTTTGGTTGCCATTGGTAAATTTTTATGCTCATTCTTTCCTCCTCACATTTTAATATTTTACTGATGCTCATTCTTTCCTCCTCACATTTTAATATTTTACTGACTTGATATGAAATGTCTGCAGCAAATTTGATATTATGGCCTTTTGATTTCAGTGTTCCTATATTCTTGCAATTATTTGCTGTACGTTCCTTTTGGAATGATTTAAACTGTTAATGTTCGTTGCTTTTGGAATGATTTAAACTTTCTGTCTCGGTCTATAGGTTTCATCTCAGCTTAGTTCAAATAGGGCCCAAAAAAAAAAACAAGCTCAAGCCCTTGCCTTAAATTAGATTTACACAATATTTACCCTCAGCTATGATAATTCCCTGCTCATTGAGAAAGAACCTTGAGTGAGTTTAAATTTTGAACTGTATTGGCTTTGGAAACTTAAAGGATTGGTTGGGAACTGTGGATAATTGGGTGCTGTGACGTTACCAGCTTATTAAGCTGAATTACTGTCACTAAATTTGCTTCTTCTTTTTTTTTATTTCCCCAGTTATCCAATAGCAAAGAGTATATAGAAGGAATGAAGCCGAGTGGCCCTTACTGGTTATAGAACAATGGTTCGAGATTACATAGAAGCATAGAAGCTTCTTGAAGTGTTAGAGACCTCAATAATGGTAGCTGATGCATGATTTTGTAAGTCTTTGATTATACTGTTGGCAATTGCTGTTGTTAGTTAGAACTTTGCATCCAGAAAAATTAATTGAAGAAACTGCATTTGAGTTGTTGCTAGTAGTGCTTGAAATCTTTGGTTTATTGCTCTAACCGTTGCTGTGTTGCGTAGGTATACAAGGACATTGGGTAGAGAGAAAATGAAAGGTAACAGAGAGAATTGGGGAAGTTGCTCACAGCCACTTCATTTGCACAAAGCGATTTAGTTATTGATGATCTCATTGCCATTGAAGATAAGACTTTTGAAGAGAGAAGAGTTACAATTTAAAGAAATTGAAGATTAATGCTTTTGCTTTAGTAGAGCCTAGTATGTTTAGAAAGTTTATTCTGATTTTGATTTTGTTAGGTATAGGGTTGTTTTAAAATTTAAAAGTGTTGTATTTTATGAATTGGAGATTAAATGCAATTCATAGTAGTGATTGTAATTTTTTATAATCAATAATAGTTTGTTAGTCACAAAATTATTGGTTTTTGCATGGTTTATTTATGTAAATTGGTATTTATATTCATATGATGGAAATATATTGTTTTCTAAAGAAACACATTTATTTGTTGGTTATTGATGAAGAACCGTAAAATATTCTTCGTAAAATATTCTGAAAAATATTTAACAGTTACCAACAAAAAAACCATTAAATATTTAGTAACTGTAAAATATCAATATTAGCGCTTGGATAAAATTGAGTAAAAATAATCATTAAATATAGATAAATATATATTAGTGATGGTTTAGTAAAGCACAGATTCAACTTCCAGTTGGAGAACTCCAACTCGGGTTGGTGTTTTGATATCTAATATTAAAAACGAAATGAATAACCCCAGTTAAATACTCGTTGGCCTAAGCTAACTCAATCTTGAAGTACAAAAACTTGATGTTTATAAATGATACATTCAAGTATTAAAGAGTATAACATCAAGTTTTATTGTTCTAATGATATGACATTGAAAGTACTTATCTCTATTGTCAATATTATTTAATATTTGAGGATAACCTCAAGTTGAATTAACTTGACTCGAGTTCGGGATTGATTTAATCCTAGGAGAATTGAAGATTGACTTGAGCTAACAGAGAATGACCTCAAATGAAATGAGTGCATGGGAACTTCTATTTGAAGGACTTGACTCAAGGTGAACTGGTCTGACTTGCATTCTAGATGGGATTGAAAATTAAGTTTGCAACTCAGGTTTCTTCTGGACTAACCGGAGGTAGATTCAATATGAAACATAGTCCAAGATGGGTAAACTCGGTTTGAAAAATTTTGACTTCCAATTGTAGTAACCGCACTACTGTTATTTGAAAAGAGAGGAATAATGCATTGTAATTATTTGAAAAAACTTAAAAATTTTATTATTCTGAAAAAATTAGAAAAAAAATAATTCGAGCTTTCGTGCCTACCTTAATACACTCAGTGTTAGGTTCAGGCTTAGCTAAACTATATGAACATTTTTATTTGTCTAGATTTTTTCTAGCTAAGCTCGTCCGCCTGAATTACTGGTTCTATTTTACAATTTTTTTTACCAGTATTTTACAATTTACAAGTGAGTAACAACGAGAATTTAATAAAGATGACATAAAAGTACACTATTTTTTAATTTTAATTAAAAAATAAATTTAAACTAAAAATCTATCCTTGTAACTCTTGAGTATTGAGATCTAGTGTATCCCGCGATGTTGACAGAAAATTAAAGGTGTGATATAAGACTCCTGAGCTTTGGACAAAAAATATAAGACTGTTGAGCATTCTTTCGTCTAACCAAATGCATAAAGATTTTTTTAAATGAAATTCATTGTTGACGGTTTGAAAGAATAGATTATGTCACTACTATAAAATGATACATATATAACACTAAATACTTAACGGCTACAGCAAATAAACGTTATGTATGTCGAGGAGTTCAAGTAAGAATATATAATGCTAATACTTAAGGGTTAAATATATACACCATCATATATTGAGAGGCTGAATTTGCAAAAACAAAAACATAACAGTTATAATTATTAACTATAAAGCATGAAAGACAAATATGATGGTTCTTAAGAAACAACCATCATATAACACTTTCAAATGAATTGTCTTCACAACTTTATATCAATAAAAGCAAATATATAACGGTTATAAAAATTAATTGCACTACAAAAAAGGTGTTTTAGTAGTGGTTACAAATAACTGCTACAAAGTTGCATCAGTTTTATTAGGCCCAAAGAAAGTGTGTAGTTGTAGTGGTGGTTTATAGCGGTTTAAAGGAAGAGATCAGGACAAAAAAGGAGCAGCCTTGGCACCAATTGGTGCCAACTTTGTAGCAGCCATTTTATCGTAGTTTTATGGAATGTGTAACGCTCCAAATTTTGATTAAGGGCTAATGACAATTATTGTGAAATGATTTTGTAAATTAAAGTGGATTTGAGATCTGACTTTGTTATTGAGAATGCATAACACCCTGTATTTTAGCATAATTATGTGATGAAATAATTATTGGGCTAAAATAAGGGAAAATGGCGCATGAAAGAGGAAAAAGGATTTAATTATGAGCTATGTGGCAATTTAAATAAATATGCCATAATCAGTGAGAAATTGAAAGAATGGCAATTAGTTAGTGATTAATGGGAGAATTAATTACTAACTAAGGAGAAATGAGATAAGTAACTAAATGACTAATGGTGTGGTTAGAGTAACTAATTAGTTACTTACTTTATGAGAACCAATGGGAGTGGAACAAGTGTCAAGTATGAAGAGAGTTGGTGGTAGAAAAATCAAAGAACAATTTAAAAATCACTTTCTCTCTCTCCCCCTCTCTCTTATGTGTATGGTATGGGCAAGGGGAGGCAAAAATCAGATCTCCTCCATCTTCATCTTCATCATCTCATTTTCTCTCTCTTCTCTCTCCATTTTCGCCATTTTTGAAGGAAGAAAGAGAAAGGAAAGCTCAAGATTTAGGTAAGATTTTAACCTTGAATGTCAAATCTCCTTCTTTAAAGTTGTTCCTCTTGTTAAGAACTTTCATCCTATGGTTTTAGATTCTCAAGAAAAGGTGTTTTTGTGTTTAAGAAAAGTTGGAGATTGAAGAATCAAGAAACAAGTTTGAGAAAATGAAAGAAGTAAGTGTTAGCTCCCTTTTGATATATATATTGTGGTTGTTGGTGGAGCATTAATTTTTCTAGAATTTTGCTCTAATTTTCATGTATTATGGAGTGTGAGGATTGCATGATGTGTTGTGATGGAAATGATGTTTGGTTAAGTCATTTGAACAATGAAAATAGTTTGAAGTCTTGAATGTGGAATTTGGCAACTTTGAGGTTTTATGTTGAAATGTGTCCCAAAGTAGAACATGTAATTGGGTTGTGATTTTGGGCATTTTGAGGTTACCATTGTGTTCCTTGTGGAACATTGTATGGGAATAGGTTTAGTTAATGATTTTGGAGTCATTGAACACTTTGGTAGAAAATTAGAAATCTGTCAAGTGTGAACTCTGTTCTGGGCAGTCAATTTACATGAAAGTTTTGAATGACCAAATGGTGTTGAAAAATTCTGAAACTTTCCAATATTAAAGTTCACATCCCAAGATTCAAAATGGACAATAATTTGTGTCATTTCGTTGTGTTAACTAAGAGTTATGCTTTGCCAAAGTTTAGGACAAAAACTGGACTCTGTTTTGGAGCAGTGTTTAGTTTTGTGTAATTCTAGAATTTTGTGGTGATTTCTAGTAATGGTCCATATTTTTCCTATAAAGAGGATTTAAATATCTTTCATTTCTCAACTCGTTTCGATGTTTCTAGAATTAGTTATGAATTTTGGAAGTTCAGACAAGAATCAGGGAATTTTTTGGCCACGGCCCATGGGTGGCTGGCCGTGGCCAATGACCTCCAGACCATATTTTGGCCACGGTCTAAGGGAGGCCTGGCCATGGCCAACCCCTGTGTTCCAACACTTTGAGTTTTTGAAAAGAGATCTTCAATCTATTGTTTCCCAACCTTTTAGGGGTTTTATTAAAGGCATTTGTAGCTTGTTAAGGGTCATTATTGATAATCAAATCTAAGTGTTGAAGAGTCAATTGAGTATTGGAATAGAGAATAATGCTTCGTCCTTAATTATGACTTTAGGATTTGATATTTGCCCAAAGCGTAGAAGGCCTGTGCCTGCTCAAGAATGGAAAGACCAAAGTAGTGACACTTTATCCTATATCATGTATATTGCATGGCTTGTTTGCATTAATCATCGTATACAGTGAAGGGAACGTGGTATAAGCCCGGTCTCGAATACAGATACAGTTGATAGGACGTGGCGAAAGCCCGGCCTTGAAGGCAGATACAGTGGGGGGACGTGGCGAAAGCTCGGCCTCGTATACAGTGAAGGGGACGTGGCAATGTGCCTAGCCTCAAATATTGATTGCTGCATTGTGATATATGTTTACTTGCTTTGTTTATATGCATCATATACATAAACTATTGCTACTGGGATTCTCTAGAATCTCATTCTTTCCAAATAACATTTTTAGACAGGGCAAGTGGATCGAAGAACAAGCAAGTGAACAAGGACGAATAGGACTGCCAGCGGTAGTCTTAGTTAGATATTTTGGTTTTATACTGAACTGGTTATCATTTTGGATAAATGTACATATGGAATAGACCATTGAAGTATAGTTTTGTATAATCCTCAATATGGATACTGAGATGGGCATTGATGCCCTGATTATTATTTTAGATTAACATTATTATCCCGGGTGAATGTCGGGAATTGTGGTATACTCTGATATTGTACATGTAACAGACCGAACAGACCATTTGTTTTAAGGAACGAAATGAATGGAGATCTATTTATACAGGTGTTATAAAAGTTTTTTTAATTATCTTGGATCTCTCATTCGATTATTAAACGTGTTTAAATGCTAATTGTAGTCTTTATTGAGGCGGGGGTTACAGAATGAACCACTGCAAATTTGGCGCAAGCTTGGCCCCATACGGTGGCAATATGGCGAGACATTTGCTGCAGTGATTTAGTAGCGTTTGGTAAATAGAAACCCTCTACTAGGAAAAAGGCCTATAAGACTACCATATCTAGACCTCTCTAGGCGAAAACAGTTTAAACACTATGACCGATGACATTCTTGTAAACATTGATACAACTTAAGACTAGTCGTGCTTCCACGTAATTTAAATAATATTTTCTAGATTGGTTCTATTATAATTCGGCCTCAATAAGTTTTAAATATTATGAAAATTTTAAAATTTAAATTCTTTTTAGGCTAGTCACTAAAACATCAGGTTTAAAAATCCTATTAGAGACCGTGGTTTTTTTACAACAGGTCTTAAATGTTGCAGAGTTTCTTCAGGTTCCAAAGTAAACTTCCCAACGCGTCTTGTAACATCCAATTTTGAGTCATTAATATTCCTTGTATGTAATTGATACAGTTAATGGAATAAAATGGTGAATTTTGGTGACTTGGAAATGCTATGCCAATGAAATTTCCAGCCAGGTGGTAAGATTGTCATGTGTTTTTGGATCACCAAATGATGTGCAATAAATGTGAAATTTTTTAGAATGAAAGTAGAAATTCCAAACTTTAATTTGATAGGTCGTATGAGTTATTTGGACATGTACACTATGAGTTATGTATTTTTGAAGTTAGCAAAGTGAAACTGGCAAGTTTCTGTGGCAGTGTCCAAAAAATATTAATTTTGGAATTTTAAGCTTCCAATTGGCTGAAGAAAATGTTTTTCCTTACAAATAATTTTAATGAGAATCACATAGCCTTTGGAATCACTATAATTGGACACCTATAAATAAAGATATGAATTTTCAAAGTTTGATGAAAATTCTACTAGCTTGTGCGAAAATCACAAAATGTAAGGGCAAAATGGTAATTTTTCAAATTAACCACGAGGAAATTATTTTCTCAGAAAATTTGATCATTTTCAATCAAATAGAGTTAAGAGGAGGGGAAAAATAATTAATTGGGCATTTATATTTATTTGGCACAATTTTTGGTCATATGGTCAAATTGGAAAAAAAAATAATGATGAGAATGTCAATTTTTTCAACTAAAGATAAATATGTGAAGGAGAAAATTTATGACAATTCAAGAGCATATCTTTGGCTAATTGGAAACTCATTTTTGGCCTAATATTTGGGAAGGGAAAAAAGATTATGATTAAATAGAATAAAGCATGCATTCAATTGTATTAAAATAACATAAAAGAAAGGAGGTTGGAGGATATTTTTACAAAAGCTTTTCTCTTCCCAATTGAGCTCATTTTAGGCCAACAACTGCAACCAGAGAGAGAGAGAGAGTGTGTGTGTGTGTGTGTGTGTGCCATATGAAATAGAGCTCAAGAACAAAGAAGAGCTAGGGTTCAACCAAAAATCCAATGTAAGAGGTTGAAATCTTGGAGTTTAAGCCTTCTAGCTCTTGTAATACCTCTTCTTCTTCTTCTTCATAAATAAGGTTTTAGTAAGCTAAAGCAAGAGTAGAGAGAGAGAGGCTGCACAACTAGAGAGAGAAAGTGGAGAAATCCCAAGGTAATCTTAAGAACCTTGATTATCTTGTTAATTATGTTGTTGTGGTGGTTGTTTGTTGGTTGATTGGCTTTGTTTTCATGGTTTTTGCAATTTGGGATGTTGAAACCCTATAATGTTATGCTTCCCAATTTTCCTCTAATCATGTTCATTTAGTGTTTAAGTAGTTAATCATATGATTAGAAGTGGAAAGGAAGGGTTAAGTAAAAGAAATCAAGAAAATACATATTCCCTCCTAAGAACCCTAACTTTCAGCCAAGTGCAGAATAGTGGGGAAGAGTTGGAATTTTGTAATTCTAATGATTCTATTGGATTTAGAAGGGAAAATTGTATGGGAATATAGTTGTTCATGATTTTTGGAAATATGTATCCAAATCTAAAATTTATTGAAGTTGTAAGTGCATGCTATTTGATTTGCTTCCAGTGAGACAGTGTTGTTGTGCATTGGATTTCATTAGTCAAACCTAGTCCAAAAATTATGAAACTTGGTAGGATTAAAGTATAGATGTAGAGCTTGAATTTGATGTGGTACATAATTGTGAGACTTGTATATTAAAAGATATGGTTTTTGAAGTTGTGCCCTGTTTCTAGAATTTAATCTGGAGTAGGAGAAATTCTATGAATTTTTGGGGAAAATGTGATAATAGTGGCTAGCTTTGGGTATTTTTCCATAAAAAAAATTAAATAGCTTCATTTAGGCTTTGGAATCAATCAAATTGGATTTTCCTAGGATTTATTATGAATTTCCAAAGTTGACTGAAAATCTGTCAGTTTTCTGGAAACAATGAAATTATACTGTACATAATTGCACAACGTAGAAACTGATATAACTGTATTAGATGACCGCCAGAATTTGATTTAAAGGTAGTAAGAGTATAAGTAATAATTAGTTACTTGTTAACTTTAATTTGGATAGAAACTGGAAATTTTCCGAGCCAAAACCAAGGTTAGGACCGACAGAGGAATTAAGAAAGGATTCTGGCAGTAACTTTTTCTTACATATGCTATGTGATTATTATATGTTTGAGTATGTCATTTTCTATAACATGAGCATAGTGTCTTGGACACGCACATTAGCCTACTTGTGGTCTGGCACCCAGCAGAGGCGCAGAGTTCAGTCAGGGTTTCAAACAGTTGTTTGATCTTGGACAGTGTACACACAGTATTCTATCATGCATAACAGTCTATCATCTTACATAACATGGTGTATTGCATATTTATTTTCACATTTTATATGTATGAAAAGCATGTTGCTTCTGAGATTTATTTAAATCTCACCCTTTTACTACACTTGAAAACATTCCAGCAGAGGCTAATGGCTCAAAGGTAATGTCAGGGGCTACCAGTGTGTAGAGTCCTATGCATACCAGAGCTGCTGGGTTATCTATATTTGTACTTTTGCTTTCTTTTTAATACTATGTACATTTGTGTATATTTTTCAAACCCTACAAGGCTTCTCCTGTATTGTAAATAAATACCTAATATCATTATATTTCCACTATTTCTATATGCCTTATGGAACTATGCGTGTAACACTCTACAAATATCGAAATGTTAAGGGTTTGACATGTCTCTTCGAAATCAAAAGCTTTCCACTTCAATAAAGGCAATCTTCATCTATCATGTCTATTTAAACTCCTTGAGTCCTTTTGTTTCTTGGAATTAAAATTATCTTTCAAGCTCCCACTTCTCTCCTCTGTTGACCAACATTATGTTGAGATGAATCAAAACTCCATTAGTTCTTCCTCCATTTCCTTCTCTGTGTGCACCACCTCTACCGCGTCCTTCAATGAGGGAGGTTCTTGACCAGATCCATGCAAGGGTAGAACACATGGAGCAAGCCTTGCAGGATTTGTCACTTAGCTGCACGCTATCAATAAGAAGTTGAATCTTGTACTTGGCACCAATGACATCGAGTATAATATGTCTTATAACCCCTTTTCTCCTTCATTTTCTTCCTCCCTTGCCTTTGGTGATGATAAGGAAGGATGATGAGTTTTCTTATATATAAAAAGATGTATTTTCTTTAAATCACACATGCAATATGCTGCCTTCAGGCATTAAGAAATTACATTAATGAAGAAAAAATTTATTTCTAATCTTTCTCTTGATATTGATCTTGAATGTCTCTTATTTCTATGTTCAGGTGTTGTTTTAATTTTCAGACTTAGCTTGACAAGTTAATTTTTTCTATATGTATAATTATATATATATATATATATGATATATAATATATTAGCAAATTATATTATTTGAGTACTATTAATTACATAATCTATTGATATTCAAACCAGTTGTAGCGGCACAAGGTCTAAATATACTAATTTGAACAATCTCTAAATGTTGTTTAATCTTCTAATGTTACACTTTTAATTTAGACTAGTTAAGATGTATACCCGGTCACATTAATATTATGTAGGCCACATTTTAGAAGACGAAAGGTCTAAATATGCAACCTTTCAACTTCCAATGCATATATTGTCATGTCTTATCATTATATAAAGTTTCCAACCATCTCTCTAATTTATAAATACCAATGTTCCTTGAGTTCTGAAGTTCAAATTCAAACGTCCCTCTCTACTTCTCTCTTTCTTCTTTGAGTTGAAACACTTTCAATGGCAAGAACAAAAAAGCAGCATTCTCCCTCTACTCCAATAGTAGCAGCCATGTCTTTGCATCCCCACCACCTCCAACCTTAAAGGAAATCGATGAGGCCATCTTTTGCCTTCAAGGCACTATTTTGGAGGTCACAGAGAAGCAAGATCGCTTTTATAAAGAATTAGAGGAGTTGTTAAACAAGGTGGACAACATCCTGAACCATTGGTTTAAGGATTGTCTCCTAGAATGATGATGATCAACTGATGGCTTGGGTTTCCAAAACCTCATTTTGCATACATATTTTTATGTTTTTTTGTGCCCAATCATTTTCATCATGTGTGTGTGTGCGCGCGCACGCGCTGCCACCTCTAGCTGAAAATATTAATGAAAAAGTTTCAATCTTTTTATGTATTTTGCTCAATTACTATTATTTCCTATTCATGATATACTTCTTTTTGTGTTACATGATCATTTAGATTATTTAGGTTCTTTTCTATGAATTTTGTTTCTAAAACTTGATTTCTCTATTTTTAAAAATTACAATTAGACAAGTTGTCCTTAAAGTTAGTCTCATTATAAATTAAATTTATTTTTTTACAAATTTATACTAGTTGTTTTACAGCCAGTCTCATTATGAATATTTAGACCAAATTTACAAAGGGCTAGTCTAGAAAACTTACCCCAATATTTATACTCACTTCTGTGCTTAGACTTCATATCTCACATCACGAAGTCATGCATGATAAGTAAAATATTTACATATTTATTTTTCATTATATGATGATTTTGTGGTTGATATTTGAACTTAATGTAATGAATTGGAGTGTAATTGATAAATACATAATGATTTTAGAATAAATATTTTCGTTACTATTATTATTATTATATAATATTTTCTTGCTTTTCTTTTGATACCCACGTACAACACCATATTAAGGAGAAAAGAGAAGGAAGGAGACCTAAAAATAGACCCATGGGATTGAAACAAGACAAGGAGGCGTAGCTGAAAAAAATTGAACGACACTGTAGTAGTACTATTCATCATCACTATTAATCGAAAAAGAGTGGCCGGACTTGAGCCTATATATATGCATGCTAGAGAGAGAGAGAGAGAGAGCAGTGGGTGGATCCTTCTCTGAAAAAAGAAAAAAAGAGAGAAGAAGTTGGAGCATAGAGAGAGAGAGAGAGGTGCTGTTTCTAAAGGAAATTGACACATCTTAGAGTTAATTTCATACATTGTATTACTTCATGCATGCTTCTTTTATGGAAGGCTTAGGTAGTCCTCCTTTATGGATAATATAGGTTGCCACCTACATGAAAGATTTTACCTCCTATATAGATGGCTAGATTTTTCCTTTTACATGCATCTTGTAGTTGTATCTTTATGTGTTAGTATTTAATAATTAAGTTTTATTCAATGTTTATGAAGTTTACAATTTATTTTAGTTTTATTTTTAATTTCATCATGAGCTAAATGTCCATTTTCCTAGGGTGATGATGTAGCTTACTAATGACGGATTGAATCTTAACTTATTAAATCTAGATTTAATTTTTTTCCATTTATGATTGAGTTTTGATTATTGTTCTTAATGCTCTGCATTGATTAGCGAACTTTTGAATGATTTCAATATGCATATTGTGACCGGAAGGATATGCATGTGAGTATATCCTATAATAAAAACCATAACTTGCATATGAAATAAGAATATATTCATATGGGTTGTGCATTTTTTATGAGTTTTATAAATCTTAATGCATAATTAATTGCTTTAATTCATATAAGGATACATTGAATTAGCAATTAATTATAGAATTGCTCGACCTTGGAAGAGGCTAGTAATTAAATAAGAAAAATATGGCTATCAATCGAGTGGAATAAATTGGACTAGAATAGATAAATGATTTAATCTGAAATTTGTTAAGTGAAATATGGTCCCTAGGGCGTTTTTCTTATAGTTATTTCTATATTAATTGCATTCATATTTAATCATTTTTAATTTTGAAATTTCAATCACCAACTAATCAATCAACCTAATAGAATTAAGATTGCTAATTTTGGTATTTAGTGATCAATTCTCATCAGAACGATACTTTACTTACTTCTATATTACTTGTTTACAATAGTGTACACTTATACTTTTAATAAATCAATTTCACGTGTAATAAGTTTTTAGTGATGTTGCCAAGTATTGTTATCATTAATATCAATACCAAGTAATCTTAATACTAATTTGGTCTTCATTTTAAAAATTAAAAAAATGTATTATTCACGGCATTTATTTGGTTCAATCAGTGATATATTGTTATATCTTGGTTCTTTTTTAGAAATACATGTGGATGGAATGAGACAAGAAAATATAAATGCTTGTTGGATTGGAAAGTATTCTCCTTAGATTTGTTTTTCTTGTGCTTATTATGGAGAGAGTTATTCCTATGAGCATTATCCATATAGTACTACCAGTCATTATGTGAGAGATGATTTCACTATGAACCAAACTTGTTTTGATCATTCCTTTTATCCTGATAGAATTTTAGAGCAACAAGAGTCTTTGTGTAATATCCCAATTTTTAGTTAAGGGCTAATGAGGATTAGTGTGGATATTTATGAATTTAAATGGGAATTATTATGTGTTTTATGACTATTTTAATTAATACGTCATAATTATTGAGAAATTGGAAGAATGGAATTATTGGGCAATTAGTTGGTGATTAATGGGAAAATTAATTGCTAACTAAGAGAAAATGAGAAGTGTAATTAAAATGACTAATGGAGGGATTAGATAAGCTAATTGGGTGCTTATTGTGTGAGAGCCAATGAGAAGAAGACATGTGGCAAGTTGGCTTGTGTGTGTGAGAGAGAGAAAAGTCAAAGGTTTTTTTAAGCATTTCTCTCTCCTCTCTTTCCCCTCTTTTACGCTGAAAAAACTGAAATGGGAAGGGAGTATGATTATTTCCCTTCTTCATCACTCTTCCCTCTCATCTCTCTCGTTCTCTCTCTTCTCCCTCTCTTCGTCAGCCATTGAAGACCAAGGGAAGGAAGAAAAGTTGGAAAAGGTAAGGGAAAATGATCTCTAATGCCAAAACTTCATTCATTAATGTTGTTCCTTGCATCAAGAGCTTTTATTTGATGGTAATAGTTTGGCATTTGGGGCTGGATTGAGTTCTAGAGAAATTGTGAAAGTTGGAGAATAAAAAACTCCCTTTGAGAAAGTTGATAAGGTGAGTGAAACCTATCTATCTATCTATGTTTTGTGTCAAATGGATTAGTTTGTAATTTCTGAAAATTTGGCCTTGAATCCAAAAATGAGTGCCACTATTCATTTGGTATGTTTTGGCATGAGAATGGTATTTTGGGATGAGTTTAGGATAGATAGATTGATTGGTGATTGAAATTTGATATTTAGATGAGATTGGAATTTTGATGTTTGTGTTGCCCAAAACCAAAGCATGATAAAGGAGTAGGATTTTGGTCATTTTGAGATTGTAATTGTATTCCTTGTGAAAAATTGTGTGGGAGAAGTGTTGAATATGAATTTTGAACCATTGGGAACTTAGTTTTAAAAGTGGCAAGTTTTGGTTAGTAAGAAACTCTGTTCTGGCAGTGATCTTGCATGGACGTTTTAAAATAGCAAATGGTGTTGGAAAATTATGAAACTTTCCAGTCTTAAAGTTCACTTGCCAAGCTTCAAAATGGACATATATTTCATGTCATTTCGACTTTTGGGCTAGGAGTTATGACTGTCCAAAGTCTGGTGTTAAATCTGGGACCAATTCTAAAGCAAGGTGGAATTTTCTTGAAATCTATATTTTTGTGGTGATTTTCAGTAATGTCTCATATTTTTCCTATAATGAGGACTTCAATACCTTTCATTTGCCTTTGGAATCACCTCATTTCTATTTTTGTAGAATTAGTTATGATTTTTCGAAGTTCAGCCAAGAAACAGAATTTTCCTGGCTGCAGCCATAAAATTCTTGGCTGCAGCCAGAAACTTTCTGTGCTGCTTCTGGCCATAGCCAGAACATTCTTGGCTGCAGCCAGAAACTTTTTGTGCTGCTTCTGGCCACAGCCAGAAAATTCTTGGCTACAGCCAGAAACTTTCTGTGCTGTTTCTGGCCACAACCAGAGGTTTTTTTGGCTGCAGCCAGCCCCTGTTTTCAGCATCTTATGATTTTGAAAAGTGGTTTCCAACCCGATGTTTCCCAATCCTTTAGGGCTTTTATTAGAGCCAATTGCAACTACTTAAAGGACATAAATGATAACCAAATCTAAGTATTGTGAAGTCAATTGAATATTGGAATAGAGAATAACTCTTCGTCCCTAATTATAATTATAGGATACGATATTTGCCCTCCTCGGGAGAGACCTGCGACAAAACACGCATGGAACGAACCAGTTAGTGACTTTTCTCTCATGTTGTGTATGATGTTTTGGTATGCATAACTTATCATTGAACTGTGAAATGCATGTACCATGGTCCATTATAGCATGAGCCGTGTAGGGATTGATGTTGGTCTAGGTCGGCCATTGAACTGCCGTTGTAATCGACATGGAACTTTATGAATTTGACCCGTGGGGCGGCGTTTGTTAATCCAGCCATGGGCTGTGAGTTTTGAATCTTGCCTGTATGGCTTGTGTGATGAAATACTTTATATGAATCCCAGCTGTGGTGAAATATATTATGTGGATTGTGTTGTGCAATGCAGTGTGAGCAATTCAGCGTGAGCAATTGTAAGGGATGACATGTGTCATACTAACCATTGCCATTGTAACTGCCGTTGTAATTGCTTTGTGTGGATAATGATTTGATTTCATGCCTTACTGTTATGCATATTATGAGTGATTTGACACTACGGGGATTCCTTAGAATCACACTCTCCCAAAATTAAACATTTTAGACAGGGCAGAAGGATCGAAGGAAAAGCGAGTGATGAAGAGCGGGTAGAGCTCATTGCTAGAAGTCTATTTTGGAAAAAAATTTGGTTATCATTTGGGTATATTTTGTTGGGAATTACATGTATATATTGGATAGTAATTATGTAATCCCCTTGTATGGGAAACTACTTGGGCTTTGTGCCTTGTATAGACCCTGAATTAGTAATTGAACCCCGAGTGTGTCGGGAATTTACTGAGTACTCTGATATTTATAAATGGAATCAAATTGTTCAAGCCATTTTTGTATTGAAATGTGAATAGAAGACCATTGTTAACAGGTTTTAGAAAAGGTTTTATAAAAGCATGTGTTGGGTAAAACTTGTTGTATTAAGTCTCAAATTATTTACGGTCTCTAATTCCACATTAATTACATGTTTTTGAACTTAATCTCGGCCTAAGCGTGAAGGGGGTTACACTTTGGATCCATATGTCAAGTATGGTTTTAGTGAATTAATCCTCCTTTCTACTCTTATCCACATTTTGAAGAACACACCCTTGAGTATAAGGAAAAATCTAATTTAGAAATATTATGTGAGGAGTGTATGGAATCATTAGAGAGATTTAGTAAAGAGCAAAAGGAACTTATCACTAGAGTTGAGTCAAGTGTCCAAAATATTGGAATATATATTAGTCAAATTGTTTCTTCACTTGAGACTATAAGGCAAGATAATTCTTTAAGCATGATGACCATTTCTTGTGCTGATGATGATTATTGTGAGGAAGTTGAGGATGTAGAATTGAATGAAAATTTAGCTCTTGTGGAATGTGATAAGGAACTTGAAATCAATTTTGGAGAGAATAATGGGTGTAGTCTTGAAGAGATTCCAGTTATGGAACATAATTCCTGTCATTTTGATGTTGAAATTAATGTGGATGTTCCAAAAAGTGTTGTTCATGTCTCTCCTATCAAAGTGTTGACTCTTACCGATAAGAGTCAAGTAGATCTTGTGGGATGCTTTAAAATTTTGGAAGCTCCTAAATCTGTTTGCAAATATATACATGTTGTGCTTTATTTGAATGCAGTAAATACTTACACTCTAAAATTGTCTATGATTGAAGAAGTACAATTAATTACATTGAATGATCATTTTTTGTGTCTGAACCCTTGTTGCTTGAAAAGAAATGAAGATAAGGTGATCATAGTGTTTGATACTTTTGATTAGTGGTTTGTTTTGGGAAGTTTGGCTAAGGACCACAAATTTAGCGGTGCTTAGGAGGCAACCCAAGGTTTGGTTTCATGTTTTGTTGAGTTTTTAGGACTTATGGTAGCCCCTGATGATGTATTCCACTTTGGTAGCTATAATCAAGAACATTTAAGAACACAGGCAACTATTGAGAGGGGAGTTTCCTTCTACTTTTCCTTGTTTTGTCTGGATTGATTGTTGTAATATGTTCTGGACAGAAGTGCTAGTTGTAGCCTAGTTTTGCATGTAATAGATATTTGTTAATGACTACTGATTTGAATGGTGGCACTTGTGAGTTGTGCTCAGTTGGTAAAAAATTTGATATCTTGGAAGCTTTTGCTATCCCTACATTGAGGATATAGTGATTTACCAGGTGTTACTTGTTCACATTAAGGACAATGTGACATTTAAGTATGGGGGTGAAGTTACCTTTGATTTTGTACGATTTATACCCAAAATAAAAAATAATAAAATAATAAAAAAATAATACAAAAAGAGTTAATTGGTTTGGTTTTTGTTTAGCTAAAGATGTTAAAGAAGGGCGGCTATTTGGGAGGCAATCCAAACCTTCTTTTTCTTGCTCGTTTTTCTTTCCTACTCACTAAAACATACTGCACTGCATTAGAAATTTTAGTTGTCATCATTTTCATTTCAAGTTAATATGAAGGAATCTCTTGTAAAGCTTAAAAATAGGTTCCTCACTCTTCCCAAGATGTGCTCAGGAAGATTTATAGCTGTCGACTTGAAAGAATGAAGATATTCAAGTGTTTGGGCTTTATGAGGACGTACGTTGGATCATTAAAGCTAAGGTACATTTAGTAAGTGAGATTCATAAGTCAATCATTAAACCTTATACTAGGAATAGGAAGAAGTTCTTACTCTAAAAAGGGAAGCGCTAAAAGAATGAAGGTATACCATAAATGTGCAAGGTGGACTGGGATCAGCACTGTAAGAGCAAAGGTATAGTCACTATAAATCAAGAAGATAAAATTAAATTCATAAAGGACAGACAGAGTAAGGGATCATTAGATGATATCATTCAAACTCTTGAAATGCATTCGAGTGGTGATGTTCATCGTATTCTTCTCGATTTAATGGACACAAATAAAAAGAGCGCTATTGTCTTGGGAATTTGACTTTAAAAGACCATTTTTCCAATTTATAAGAAAACTGGATGGCAAGTAAATCCTCGATTCATAGAAAGCGTTTAAGTCGTTACTGGACTTAAAACCAGAGGAAGATGTGAGCCATAATCACAACTACAATTCATAGTCACGCTTTTGTCTAATCTGTCTTATCTTTTCAATAACTTTTGACTTTCTTTACTCATTTTGTTTAATTTCTTCACGCAACATTATACCGGTCACTTGTGTTGGAAATTTTTTCAAACTTCTTTGAAAAATGCCTGATTTGCATGATCTTGTTGTCAATGTTTTAATAGTATAATTATGTACTCTTCACCTGTAAATATGCACTCTTCCACTTGTAAACACAAAATGTTTGAGAGAAAATAAGTGAAAAAGGGTATGAGACTAAAATGTAGATTTATATCTATTTGCATTTTTGGTGAAACTGATTTGGGAAAGGTTGGGGAGTTTCTAACTGAAGCAAAAGAACTTGGAAATGCATTAACTTCTAGAAAGATTAACTTTGTATATGGGGGAGGCAACTAGGGCCTTAGGGGAAGTATGGCCATTTCTGGAACCATTAATAGAAGCAAGAGTTTATGTGTAAGGGTGAAGGAGTTGGAAGATCACATCTTTTTCTTAGGACAAGAATTATAGGTTTTGAGCTTGCCTGAACGAATGGGACTAATGTTCTACCATGCTCGTGCTTTAATTGCTCTACCTAGTGGTTTAGGGATGTTGGATGGAATTTCTAGCATTGCATATTAGGCGAAGCTAAACTTTCACAAAAAGCCATTAGGATTGTTAAATGTTAATGGTTTTTATGATGATCTATTGTCTTTTTTTGATCATGCTATGGAAACAGAATTCATATCCTAAGCGACTCGCCATTTCATAATTTCTGCACCAACTATTGATCAGCTGCTTGATCAACTACAACCTATGAACCTAAACCAAATCTATTAGTCAAGCAAATAGGTGGGCAATCTTCAGATAGCAGTCAGAAGCAAAATCTAGATACCACTCTTTAGTTGTAACTTTTCTTAATCTTTTGGTTTTACTCTTAGTATTTTAGTTTACTTTACTTTGTGTTTATGTTTAAAAAAACTTTCTCTAAACTCTAGAAGACATTGAGGACAATTTCTGATTTAGGTTGGGGGAGGAGTAGTAAAAAAATTTAGTTAGTTAGTAGAACCATTAGATACATAGGGTGTGAAAAAAATGGCAGACTAAAGAGTTATTTTAACTCTTGAGACGCATTTTATTAGTTGCATGTTTTTTACTCCTTCTTTAAAGAAAAATTAATTAATTTTTTTTAAAAAAAATGCATCCTGTTTGGGTGTTTTTTAATGATCTTAAGAAGTATATAAGTTAAGTATGGATCAATTGAATTTAGAGATTTCATATCATGATTGAACAACTTTTTGTTGGGATTGCTAATAAATTTTGAGATTGAATGAACCGAGTTTGAAAGCTCCTGACCATGAGCTTTTGAGCCTATTTGATCAATAATGATTATTTCTCTTGTGGTGATATTCATCTATTAAGTGGTCACTCTAGAACTTGCTTTAAATCTGGTTGAGATTACATTTCACATGCCATTCAAAAATGAAAAAGGCATTCATTTCAATTTTTAGCCTGAGCCAAATAGTCAACCTTACAATTATATCATTGATAAGCCCCTTTGAGCCTAATTGGTTGTTTCTTTGTTCTCAACCCATTAACATGTATTTTAATGATATATCAAGTGTTTTTACCTAATTCGGAATATTAGTAGAGCATTTGAAATTTTTGTGAACTAGGCTTTTGACAAGTGTGAGGTGTATATATCATCAACTTTAGAGTTGCAAAATTATGAAAAAGAAAAAAGAAAAAAAAAAGAGATATTGATTATTTGAAATAAAATTGTGGGTTGTTGGGATAAGAAAGATTTATTCATAAGTTAGCCCATTTTTCAATTGTTCTATTTTTTAAATGTAGCCCTTCATCTCATGTTTTACATTCCAATTATCTTAACCCCATTACAACCCTTAATAAGTCCTTTTGATTTGAATTATGCATGTGAATTAGGTAGTGGAGATTGAGATTGTTAGCAAGTCTATGGTAGTGCAATTTTTTTGGTTGAATTTGAGAGAAACACTTACCTTTAAAGACTTGAGAGAATGAGTTACAATTACAAACTCGGTTCATTCATTTTTAAATAAAGTTACCATTTTATATTTTTATTGATTCATGAATGCTATGATCTCTTTATTTTTCAATTGTGTTCTTGCTTATGACTTGATACTTTTGATTTTGTTGGAAGCACTTATTAATCACTCCTTGTTTGAAGACGTCCAAGAGCTAAGTGTAGGAAATTTTGATAAGTAAAATATTTGTATATTTATTTTCCCTTATATGATGATTTTATGGATGATATTTGTGCTAAATATAATGAATTGGGGTGTAATTGATAAATAAATAATGATTTTGGAATAAATATTTTTATTACTATTATTATTATAATATAATATTTTCTTGTTTTTCTATTAATAGCCACATACGACACCATGTTAAGGAGAAAAGAGAAGAAAGTAGACCTAAAAAAAGACCCACGGGATTGAAAGAAGACAAGGAGGCGTAGCTAAAAAAATGGACCGACATTATAGAAGTATTGTTTATCATCACTATTCACTGAAAAAGAGTAGACGATCTTAAGCCTATATATATGCATATCAGAGAGAGAGAGAGAGAGAGCAAAAGGTAGATCCTTCTCTAAAGAAAGAAAAAAAGAGAGAACAAGTTGGAGCATAAAGAGAGAGAGAGGTTCTATTTCTAAAGGAAACTGACACATCTTAGAGTTAATTTCATGTATTATATTACTTCATGCATGCCTCCTTCATGGAAGGCTTGGATAGTCCTCCTTTATGGATGGTATAAGTTGCTACCTATATGGAAGGCTAAATTTTTCCATTTTTATATATCTTGTAGTTGTATATTTATGTGGTAGAATTTAATAATTAAGTTTTATGCAATTTTTATGAAGTTTAAAATTTATTTTGGTTTTATTTTTAATTTCATTATGAGCTAAATTTCCATTTTCCTAGAGTGATTATGTAGCTTACTAATAACGGATTGAATCTTAACTTATTAAATCTAGTTTTAATTTTTTTTTTTCCTTTTTGATTGAGTTTTGATTATTGTTCTTAATGCTTTGGGTTGATTGGCAAACTTTTGAATGATTTCAATATGTATGTTGAGACCGGAAGGAGATGCATGTTTATATATCCTATAATTAAAACCATAACTTGCATATAAAATATGAATATATTCATATGGGTTATGCATTTTTTATGAGTTTTATAAATCTTAATGCATGATTAATTGCTTTAATTCATGTAGGGATATATTAAATTAGCAATTAATTATAGAATTATTTGACTTTGGAAGAGACTAATAATTAAATAAGGAAAATTCGGCTATCAATCATGTGGAATAAATTAGACTAGAATAAATAGGTGATTCAATCCAACATTTGTTAAGTGAAATATGATCTCTAGGGCGTTTTTCTCATAGTTATTTCCATATTAATTGCATTCATATTTAATCATTTTTAATTTTGTAATCTTAATCACCAACTAATCGATCGACCTAATAGAATTAAGATTACTAATTTTGGTACTTAGTAATCAATCCTTGTGGGAACGATACTTTACTCACTTATGTATTACTTGTTTATGACAGTGTTCACTTGCACTTTTTAACAATCATTTACACGTGTAATGTAACCCCCTCCGTAATTATATCCGAAATACGCGATTAAAATGAAATAGAGACCAATAATAATCAAATAACATTTACTAACCCATCACATGACAGGGTTTTCATGAATACTTTTTCAAATATTTATAAACTTGGTCCCATATTCACATTTCGAATATAATTACTACGCGAAGATAAATCACATTCATATAAATATCAGAGTGCACAACTTAATCATCTCGGCAATCCTGGGTACATACCTTCGCTAAAGATACATAGGGTACAATTGCCCATTACAATTCTTCAAATGGGGATTACACAATCTCATCTCGAAGGAGTCCTAGCCGCTCCCTCCACGAGCCACTTGCCCTGTCTAAATTGTTGGTAGGGGAGAGTGAGATTCGAGAGAATCTCAGTAGGAAACAGATACCATAATGCATGCATGATAGATGCTAGGTGTATGACATGTTAGCTTTATCTAGATGCATACCCCATAATGATATTTCTGCATGCTCAATATTTCATGTAACAAAACTATGGCCACAGTAAAACAGAAACAGAGCTTTATTTATTCAAATATGCTCTGCACAATCAAGTAAAGCAATCACATACATCACTACACAAGCAAAGATATCAAATACATGCAAGTAAGGTAAGTCCCCTACCTCCAGTCTTTTCTCTTCGATTTGCGTGCCAGCAACTCGGGGCTTCACATTCGATCCTACAATGTCAAATGTACCATTTAGACACTTCCATAGTGTTTCTGGGGGTTATATGAGGCTATATTGAAAATTTACTAAAATGCCCCCGGGGACCCGGCCCGGCCCCACCGTACCCGGTCCGACTGTACTTTTTCTGAAATTTTGACATGGGCTATTCTAACATATTTTCGCCCAAGGAATCCATTTCCGAACTTGAAATTATCAAATTCAATGTCAATTACAAAATTACCCTTGACAGCCCTACTTTAAGGGTTTCAGGGGCGTTTTCGTAATTATGCTTTTTCGGCCTTTTCTGAAAAAATGCCCAACTGTAACCCCACCTAATTTTTGCTCCTGAACTCAATGGAATCATAAAATCATTAAAAATCCAACTCTAAGACCCATTTATAGCCTTGGCCGAAATATACATGTACTCCGGGAAAAATTGGGGTTTTTCGGTTTCGGCTCCGTAAACGCGTTCCTTTCTACTCCTAACCACTTTATTGACTATTCCATTAGGTTACAACTACCATTTAGTACCAATTTGGGCAGCATAACAGCCCCACACACCCATTTTCCATTTTTGAAACCAATGACAATCCGGCGAAATTTCACCGATTAAATTGTCCACAGCAGCCAGAATAGTCAATACACAAGAGTTTGGAAGTTACCTCAAGCTCCCACTAACTTTTCCTTGTCTTGGCTGAAACCCTAGCCCCTTTTAAACAGAAAAATTAAGCTTCAAGTACCTTAATCCATGTAGAAGAGAAGTTTAGGAGAAGGATTATACGCGTTAGGTACGAATCCACCGAAGAAATCGACCTACCCCACGAGTTTTCTCCTTCCTTCTCCCTATTTTCTCCAAGGTCTCTCTCACCTTTTTGTTTCTCAATGGCGTCAGGAAATGGCTGATGAAGATGGAGGAATTGCTTTTAATTCCATGCTGATGTCGTATTTTATTTTGATGATGTCATAATTCCCATTTTCGGATTTTCTGGCAGATTTTCTGCCCAAACTTTGAAAAATCATAACTAATTCTAGAAAAATCAAAATGAGGTGATTCTAAAGCCAAATGAAAGTTATTTAAGTCCTCTTTATAAGAAAAATATTTATCAATACTAGAAATCACCACACAATTCCAGAATTACACAAATTTCATCACTGCCCCAAAACAGAGTCCATTTTCGACCTCAAACTTTGGACAGTCATATCGCCCAATTCCCAAAACGAAATGGCACAAATTATATGTCCATTTTGAAGATTGGGATGTGAAATTTAAGACTGGAAAGTTTCATAATTTTCTGACATCATTTTCCTAGTAAAAACATCCACATGAGAAGACTGCTCAGAATAGAGTTTCATTGGACAGAATTTCAGATTTTGCATCTTTGCTTCCAATGGTTCCATTTTCATACCAAACATCATTCCCACATAAATTTTCACAAGGAATCCATTGGAAACACCAAATCAATCAAATTCACATCTCATTGACATGTTTTCACAACAATCTCAACATGTCAACACAATTCACATTTCAAAACCTAACATTGCAACATTTCCATTCCAAAGTTCCAAACCAATTTCAATGAAATCAAAACACACTATGACACCATTTCCAACACAATACTCCATTCAATTCTTCCATCTATTCTAAGTCAATTTGGATGTTGATCCACAATTGAACTCAAATACAGGGTTTTGGCGCTGCTCACAACACACACGAATCATATTCGAGTGCCAAGTCACATCATATTCTCCAAAAGGGTTATTTATCACTAACCACATCTACTTTTGGACTCATTAACCCTTAATCACAATTTGGGATCTTGCTAAACCGGGGCTTAGCAATCCACTAATCTCAGGCTTATTCTCTAGCCTCGAGTCTTAAAATTCGAGGTATTACATGTAACAACGTGCACATGCTCTTCCTCTCTCCATTGCCTATGGTCGCCATGATCTCTCTCTCTCTCCCCCCCCCCCCCACTGTCAAGATGGCTTGGTATTTCTTTCCATGGGGCTCTCCTTCTTTGCTATTGTTGTTATGCTCTTGCATTTGACAAAAATCGTTGGCTTTCACAAACCCTCGCTAGCCTTCTTTTGTAAGTGTTCTCTTTCATTGTCTTTGCTTGCACGGACATTTTAATCGAGTCATCCTGATGCTGACTCCTTTCCTTTCTTTGTTGAAACACTAATGCTTAATCTTCATTCTTTGTCAAAACCCTAATTGAAAGTTCATATTTTTTTCCTACTTTCTCGATATTCTCTATGGTTGTTGTAGTTATTTTGTGCAAATTTCTATTTACTTTTGGTTTAGAAATATTTTTTTATGCCCTAATGATTTCATAATGTATAGAAAAGAGTATAAAGAGCTTGAAAAGTTTCCAATATGTGTCATATATAGTAGTGTTGGTAAGCCAGGATTATTTAATTTGCTTATTGCTCCAAATGCAATGCAGCTCATGAACATATGTATTACACATGCAGTAATTCTGTTATGTATTACATATGTTCACAAGCTACGTTGCATTTGCAACTAAGAATTTAATATCACAACAATTAATTCTGGTTAAACAACATCTCCACATATATCACAAGATTTGACCTATAATGGGAATGAACATAAGACAAGCATGCATCACCACTACATATAACACTTTTAATGTCTATTTTTAGGCCCTTTAATGTCCATTTTCAGAGCGTAGAGTATGTGAGTGACGTCACATGTTTGGAAATAACATCCGTTAAAAAATGGATGTTATAAGACCCTTACAATGTTGTTTTTAAAAAAACAGATGTTGTAAGTGTGTTTGTTTTTTCAATAATGGACATGTACTATATGCCACTTATGGCATCCATTTTATAAAAAAAGAATGCTATAAGGGTTTTACAGTTTCTGTTTTTCTAAAATAAATGCTGTAAGTTCATTTTTTTTACAAAAAGAATTTTGTATTTTATTTTTCACTACCCATTATAGAAACATCCATCACTTCATAAACAAAGTGTTCATATAAACATATCCATATACAAATAGTACATAAACATCCAGCACTTCATCAACTACTACTACCATCTAAAATAATCAACTATTTATAAACAAACTGTCCAGAACTAGTCTAAATGACTACTATCTAAAATAAACTTTTTATCAAAATAAACTTTACTCATCATCTATGGGTTAAAGATGTCCTATTAAAAGGTTTCGGATCAAATTAATATCTTCATCTAAGTATAATTGAGCTAATATATATCAATTAAGTGAATGAAATATTTAACAATTCAATTACAACAACAAAAAGATGATAATTTGAGAATGAAGAAGTGATTACCTATTCAAAATCTGTAGTAACTCCACTCTGAATGATATTATACATATACAATAGAATATAGTATCGATGCTCAATTCTCTCTGGTTGCTGAGAGCACTATAAATCAAAAGCAAATAATGGTTAAAATAAATAAAGGAGTATATAAAGCGACTATCAATGAAATAACTTGAAGTTAAACTACTTACTATTGAATAAAACCATATCGCCTCTATATTTTTACCTTATTGCCTTTTCTCATTATTTTATATGTCTTGACTGCACTATATATCATTAAAATGAAAATCATACAACTTTAAAACAATTTATTTAAGTCAAGAACCAATGATTTGCAAACGAATTAACTTACGTGTTGAAGATGATTTTTATCTTTTTGTTTGGCTTGTGACCTAAGGAATCAAACTAATAGACAATGTTGATGATGGGTCAAACAACACATAAACTCCTATGATAACTATATCAACATATATAGATTAAAATGAAGTTAGATAACATGATAATTTGTAACAAACTAAATATGTATAAATAGACAAAATTAAGTTACTTGCCCTTCAACAACTGGTGCTAGATAATAAGGCAATTAGTCTCTCATATTTTGTAGCCCATATAAACTATTTCTTTCTTGTTGAACACATATGTTGTAGAAGTAGCTATCATACAATTAAAATGAGATATGAATTAGTAAATATATTAAACCTAAAAATCAGTGCATTAATTGAAGTTAAAAGTAAAATTTAAACTTACATGGTTGCAATTTTAATCCATCCTATGTTTATCTCCTCTAAAAATAGGAACTCCCTGAGATCTTTCTTATCAATTGTAAAGGGATACGATATTCTTTCTCCCATAATCCCACAAGGCATCTTCAATTTTTTTTATGGATCTACTGTAGTCATGCCAAGAAGAGAAATGTTGTCCCATCTTCTTGATCTTAATAAAGCATAAAACAAAGATTATAAGTAATAGTAGAAGAAAACTCAAGTAATAGCATGGTATTTCCTACCATTGGAGATGGTATCGCCGTGTAAATAAGATTTTTATGCCAAAGGATGAAAGATCCTTTCACTTGACCTACTTTGGCAACCTCTTTAAGAAGGATTGGAACATCTGCACCTTCCTCCCCCTTTTGAATACTTATCACAGTGACCGTACTTTGATCATATGGAATTTGCTTATGATGGTGGGTGGTAGCTAGTATGTATACAAGAGCATCGGAACAACACATAGTAGCGGAGCATCCAAATAGAGAGTACAAGGTTCTCTCTAGCCTCTAGAGTGGGAGAAAGGTTGCTAAGGGGTACCAATGATGGATTATAACTTCATTTGGTACTGGGGAAGGCCAAGAAATCCTAGGTTCTACGCTCTTCTTGACCTAGCTCCAATTGAATGCTAGACATTACCATAGATCTTACCTCACCATATAGCTTGTGGAATAGATCTTCTCAAAGTGATTGGCAAAGTTGCACCTTGAGCTATTCTCGGACTTCCTCTTGAGTAATTAATAAACTTCCTCTTAAATATTGGCCATAAGCTACCTACTAGGTTCACTTTGTGATGAATGTTGTGAAGGTAGTGAAACCCTCCTTTTACTTAATGTATGCGTATGAGTTATTACTTAATTCACTTGTATATATTATCAATATAGATACTATCGTCTTGGTTGTACACTTTGATACCACTGCTCTTTGATAATTCTGATACCATGTTTAGATACTAATACCCTTATCTTATATACTAATCTTACCATTATGTGAGTCAATATTACCAAATATGTAAATATTCTGATATAATAACTAAGTGTTCTGATACCACCTTATACTATCCTTACTATTTGTCTATGTGTATTCATATAAATCTATAATGTGTAGTCATATAAGACTGCTCAATTATATCTTTCAATATATTATAAAATATACAAATAGTAAGCAAAATAGCTTCTTTATATTTAGCTCCTTTCTTCACTTATCAGAACTTACCTCTTCTCTTTGCCCTTTATGCTACTTGTCTTTACTATGTAATAAATTTCAGAAAGGGGGTGAGATTCGGAAGAATCTCAATAGTAACAGCATCCAATCATATAAAATGCAAGTATACAAGGCATGTATTACAGCCATCACATATAATGAGCATTGCAGGTGCATCTATCACATCAACATGCAACACAACATACACATATCACATTACCATAGGCTTGGTTTAAAATACAGGTGTC
Organism: Inga oerstediana; assembly: GCA_963210345.1. NCBI lineage: Eukaryota > Viridiplantae > Streptophyta > Magnoliopsida > Fabales > Fabaceae > Inga > Inga oerstediana. The sequence continues at coordinate 58,897,783 of OY723401.1, read as the reverse complement.
TACCAGTCTTATACTTAGTTGCCTCGGGCATCCACCTGACATGTTCCACATGCTCAGAACACAACACAGTTGATGGTAAAACATACATGCAAAGTATTACATAGTATATGAAAGAAAGAGTTGCTACTTGAACACCTTTTCGACAACTTGTCCTTGTTTATCAGTCTCTCGGTTGGCCTGGGCAAAGATTGAATCCTATAAGTTAGAATTCATGAGCGAATGTGTTATTACTTATTCCAAATTCTTATCCTCTAAAATTAGTTATATTTTAAGATTCTCACATTATGTCAGTAAGGTAAAAAATAGGGTCTACACTAGCTTCTAGTATGTGTCTCGTTAGATCCCATATGTTTTGATGATAACAAAGGTTAGACTAATAATAAAAGAGGATATGATAACAAATGAATTTGAATAAAGTAAATATATGACAGACAAAGCATTACTTGAAGTAAGCACGGGAGTAATGAAGATTTGAGAGAAAGAACAAAGGAAGAACATCACTGCCAGTTTTTGTTTATGTTTACTTGAGTGACCACTCGAGTAAGGAACACTGTTACTCGAGTAAGGTTGTAAGAAAATGTTTTTGGAGGCACTGCCAAAATTTGGTAGAAGTTACTCGAGTAGCCACTCGAGTAATCTGTAAAGTTATATGAACCATTACTCGAGTAACATATGAGAAAAGGCATTACTCGAGTAGCCACTCGAGTAACCAGGTCAAAAATCTTCCAGTGGCTCTCGGCCAAGAAATGCAACAATTTACTCGAGTAGCCACTCGAGTAACCAAGTGAGAAAAAAACTTTACTTGAGGGAGCAGCCGAGTAATCTGCAGAGTTATTTGAAGCATTACTCGAGGGGTCACAAGAGTAATCAGGTAAGAAAAGAATAGGTACTCTCGACCAAGAATTTGATGTTATTACTCAAGAGAGTAATCGAGTAATCTGCAAACTTATTTGAAATTTACTCGAGGGCTCAGTCGAGTAACTTGTGAAGAAAAGATATGGCCACTCGAGTAATCGCTCAATTAATCAGCTTACTGGAGGGAGCACCCGAGTAACTTGTGGGGAAAAGACATGGCCACTCGAATAACCACTCAAGTAATTTGGTATTTCCAAGTTTTGTGAGTTATCTTACTCCATGTCTTACCCGAGTAATACTTTATGAATTATATTACTCTCTCATATTTTTTATATGTTTACTCGAGGGACTACTCGAGTAATGAGCATGATCACTCAAGTAGCCACTCGAGTAAGGCAGTCCAGAAATCATTTTTTAATCGAATGTTTATTGATTTGTTATCTATATGATTAACTCTTTATTGCATTAGTATCCTAAGTACATTTGTAGAGAAACAATGAAGAGATCATGCTAGGAGTGAAAAGTCAAATAAAAGTCCGAACATTCACCTACCGCTACCTACTGCAAACGGATAGTTTTCAAATTTGAAAAATAATCAACTGTTGCTGTGCAACTCTAACGGACATGTTTGAATTGCTTCCAATGGACACTACAAATCATCTATATATATGGAGACTTCAAATAACAACAACAACAACAACAACAGAAAACACACAAACATACACTGACCAACACACTTTTAGTGATTTATTTTCTTATACTCTTTCATTATACTTCAGTGATTATATATTTTCTCTTTGAGAGAGTTTTTCATTACAAACTCAATATTTGTTATTGAGATAACTTAAGGTTGTGGAACCTTGAGTTGGGGATTTGATTATGTGTAAGGGGGAGCGAGTGTCCAGGTGAAAGAACTTGCTATGTACTGAGGTGCCAAGAACCCACTAAATCTTGGAGAATATAGTGAAACTCTCAAAAATGCTCTAAGGATTAGACGTAAGTCAAAGTGGTTATGGCCGAACCAGTATAACTCCTGGTGTACACTTCAGTGATATTTCTTTTTGCTCTCAACTACTTTAAATATTCTGTTAATTTTCTTATACGCAACGAAATTTCTGGTATTACCCAATTCACCCCCCTTTTGGGTGAAACGCTTGCACTAACATTTGGTATCCGAGCATAGGCCTTCTTGTTAAGGTTTAACAGCCTAAGAAGGATCCAATGGCAAGTATGGGTGAAGGAATTCTTCCTGACGAAGCTTCTATCACAAGACCTCCAGGTCTCAATGGTGAACACTTCTCATTTTGGAAAGCAAAGTTTAGAGTCTTTGTAATGGCTACTGAATATGGGCTATGGGATGTGATTGAGAGTAGAAACTACAAACTTGAAAAGATTGTAGATTCACAGAGAGTTCCCAAGACACCAGCAGAATATGATGAGGATGACAAGAAACTCATCAGACTCAACAGCAAGGCAATTCTAATGATTCAAAGTGCCTTAAGTCAAAATGAGTACTTCAGAATCTGCACACTCCCAACAGCTAAAGAAATGTGGGAAGCCTTGGAAATAGCTCATAAAGGAACTTTGGGAATAAAAGAGAACCGGATCAACACTCTGGTTACTGAATTTGATTTACTTCGAATGAAATCAGGTGAGTCGATAGCTGAAATTGAACTTAGATATACTCACCTTGTTAATCAACTTGCAGCACTTGGAAAAGTCTATGATCAATATACCCAAGTATGAAATATTTTGAATATTCTTTCTAAAGATTGGGAGGCAAAAGTCACTGCAATTGAGGAAGCAAAAGGTGAATCAATGCGATCGGTTGCTTCTCTATTCGGAAGCCTTTCTGAATATAAAAGTAAGTTAAAGTTCAAATGAGAACTAGATGATATTTGTGACAAGAAGAAAAGAGGTCTAGCACTAAAAACAAAAGAAGAAGAACAAGATGAAGATGAAGAGCTTGACAATGACGAAATGGGCCTAATCATAAAATGATTCAGAAAGTTTTACAAGAAAGGCCAAGGATTCAAAAACTTTCAGAAAGGAGGAACAAGCAATAAAGAACACATCATCTGCTATGAATGTGGAAAGCCAGGACATTTCAAATCATAATGTCAAGAACTGATTCAGAAGAATAAAGAAAAGAGAAAAGGCAAATTCGACAACAAGAAGAAAGCCTTTGTATCTGCTATATGGGAAGATAGCTCTTCTGACGAAGAAAGCAATGATGATGAAGTAGCCAATATCTGTCTAGTTGCTCAAGAAGAAAAAGAAGAAAAGGTAATTGATTCTGATCCTACCTATGATGAATTACTTTCCAAACATAATGCTTTACATTCTAAATTCATCAAAGTAGTTAAAGAACTAGTTGTTTTTAAAAAGAAAAAAAATTCTTGAAATAGAACAAAAAGAGAATTTGGAGAAAGATTGTGAAAAATGTTCTTCTTTGAAAAAGAAAAATGTTGATCTCACAAAAACTCTTGAAAAATTCACTAACGGAAGTGAGATGCTAAATTTGATTTTAAAAGCTCAACGTTTTGTAAATGATCGATCTAGTCTTGGATATGACCCAAAATCAAATAGAAGAAAATGAAGAAAGAAAGTAGGAGGTAAGTCATATTTGAATTATTTTCAGCATTCTGTGCATACATCAAATCCTTTTACATATTGTAATTATTGTAATAGAAAAGGTCATTATATATCATCATGCATTTATAAGAAGAAAGGAAAGATAGGAACCTACAAATGGGTACCTAAAGGTTCATATGTTCCGAAAATCTTTTGTAAAAGGACCCAAAAAGATGTGGGTACCTAAGACTTAATCGTATTTGATTGCAGATATGTCTTAAAGCATCCGAAAACAACAAATGGTACATAGACAGTGGATGCCCTAGACATATGACCGGTGATTTTGAAAGTTTTACCACATTGCAACCTAAGGAAGGTAGAAAGGTAAAATTTGGAGAAAATCAATCCGGAAAGATAGCAGGAATTGGTGAAATCAAAAACAACAAAGGAATACAAGTCAAAGATGTATATTACATTGAAGGCTTGTGTCATAATTTGTTGAGCGTGAGTCAAAGTGTAGATAAAGACAATTGGGTAATATTTGATTCAGAGGAATGTCTAATTGTCAACAAGAAAGATTTACAACTTGATAAGAAGAATATCAAGGCAAAGCTCAGAACAAAAAGGGAAGGTAACTATTATACTCTTGATATCAATAGAAATGACTCTGAAAATTGTTTTCTGAGTAATGCCGATGAAAGTTAGTTATGGCATAAGAGACTAGCTCATGCCAACATGCACTAACTAGGCAAGAGTTGGTCCAGCAAGAGTTAAAAGCCTTGGTGGCAACTTATATTCATTGGTCATTGTTAATGATTTCTCTAGATTTACATAGACTATTTTTCTGTCATCAAATGATGAAACCTTTACAGAATTCATTGTTTTTGCCAAGAAAGTGCAAAATGAGAAAGGTATGTCCATTATAGGTATCAGGACAGATCACGGTGGAGAGTTTGAAAATCAAGCCTTTGAAGAATATTGTGATACTAATGGCATTGATCACAATTTCTCTGCTCCAAGGACACCACAACAAAATGGAGTCATGGAACGTAAGAATAAAGTGCTCACTGAAATGGCTAGAGCAATGCTTAATGAAAAGAATGTGTCTCAAGTTTTCTAGGTTGATGCAATGAGCACAGCATGCTATATTTCAAATAGAACCTATATTAGAACAAAACTTAGAAAGACACCATACGAGCTATACAAAGGAAAGAAGTCAAACCTTACTCATTTACACATCTTCGGTTGTAAGTGTTTCATTCATAATAATGGTCAATATAACTTAGGAAAATTTGATTCTAGAACAGATGAAGGAATTTTCCTAGGCTATTCTAACTAAAGTAAAGCATACAGAATTTTCAATAAAAGAACGTGTGTTGTTGAATAATCAATTCATGTTGTATTTGATGAATCCTCTGATAAAACCATTGATGATGAGCAGGAAGTTGTTTTAAATCAAGAAAATAGTCAATCTATTTCTAAATCTCTTATTCCAAAAGTTGATCAAACCAAGGAAGAAGATCAATTACTAGGACAACCTGAAGCCTAGAAATACAATAGAAGTCATCCCCTAGATCAAGTCATAGGAGATGTGAATGAAGGAGTCAAAACTAGAAATAGAATTTTCAATAAAGTTAGTTTTTCTGCATTCATTTCTAAGATTGAACCTTCTAACATTAATGAAGCCCTATCAGACAATGATTGGGTTATAGCAATACAAGAAGAACTAAACCAATTTGAAAGAAAACAAATTTGGGATTTGGTACCCGGACTTAAGGATCATTCGATCATTGGCAATAAATGGATATTCAAGAACAAACTTGATGAATCCGCAATTGTTGTCAGAAATAAGGCAAGATTAGTGTCAAAAGGCTATAATCAGAAAGAAGGAATTGATTATGAGGAAGCGTATGCTTTAGTGGCTAGATTGAAAGCTATAGAGTACTCTTAGCTATTGCATGCATCAAAGGATTCAAACCCTATCAAATGGATGTAAAGAGTACATTTCTAAATGGCTACATAATGGAAGAAGTATATTTAGATCAACCTCCAAGTTTTGAAGATGTAACCAAACCTGACCATGTTTTCAAACTCAAAAAGGCCTTATACGGTTTAAAACAAGCTCCTAGAGCATGGTACGAAAGGCTCAGTAAATTTCTTATTGATCAAGGTTTTGTACGAGGAACAGTTGATACAACACTTTTTACAAAACGAAAATGTGATGATATCTTAATTGTGCAAATATATGTTGATCATATAGTTATGCTACTAACGAAAGCATGTGTAAAAGAATTTTCTGAGATAATGCAGGGAGAGTTTGAGATGTCAATGATAGGAGAGTTGAATTTCTTTCTCAATTTGTAAATCAAACAAAGAAAGAATAGAATCTTCATATCTCAAACGAAGTATCTGAAAGAGCTTTTGAAGAAGTATGGATTGGATGAAGCAAATGGAATGGACACTCCAATGAGCTCAACTACATTGCTTGATGTTAATGTCAAGGGAAAAGATTAAAACATCATAAAATATAGAGTAATGATTGGATCATTACTCTATCTCACTGCAAGCAAGCCTGATATTCAATTCAGTATGGGTATGTGTGCAAGATATCAATCAGCACCAAAAAAGTCACATGTTGAAACCGTCAAATGTATCTTCCAATATCTTGCTGACACAGCAGAATTGGGTCTCTGGTATCCCAAAGGAAGAAGTGAATATCTAGTTGCATACTCAGACTCTGATCATGGAGGATACAAGACAGATAGAAAGAGTACTAGTAGACAAGGCCAGTTTCTTGGAGGCTCACTTGTATCATGGTTTAGCAAGAAACAAAATACGGTGTCTTTTTAATCAACGGAAGCTGAGTATGTTGCAGTATCAAGTTGTTATGCACAAGTAATATGGCTAAAGCAACAACTCCAAGATCTTGGTATTTATTTAAAGAAGATACCAATATACTATGACAATACTAGCACGATAAGCTTGGCAAAGAATCCTGTTCAACATTCCAGAACCAAGCATATTGATGTTAGACATTACTTCATCAGATATCATGTCCAAAAGAAAGATGTCAAAGTGATATTCAGTCCAACTCATCTTCAACTAGCTGATATCTTCACAAAATCTCTTGCAAAAGTTTAATTTTTGTATATTAGACGAGAATTAGGAATGGTAAATCCCAATGAATTGTAAGTTATTTAGTGTTTACAAAATGTTAGATGATGTTATTTATTGATGTTTTGATTATTACTAACTTAAGCATCAGAGTTTCTAGCAATTTGTTTTGCAGGATGATGATATTCTGTTTAGGAGTATGAAAAGCAAAGGTTAACAGAGGATAACATTACTAGAGGGACAACTTCAAGTAACGAGCATTACTGGAGTGACACCTTGAAGTAATGGAATTACTCGAGTAGTCACTCGAGTAATGAACTTGGAAATATGCCAGCGAAGCATTAATTTTAAATGAAACGGCACAACGGTTGGAAATTAATAGTCAGAAGGTGAAGAGACAGATTACCCGAGGGAGGCCTTGAGTGAACTTTAAATGTTACTTGAGTAAGGCCTCGAGTGAACCTATGTGTATATCTCAAATTTGCTAAGTTTCAGCTCAAATTTGTCCTAAAGAGCCATCAAATAATCGGGGTAATATACATGAGTAATTACAATATTATTCATGTCAGGTACACATTTGAATTCACAGCATTTTGAAATTTTTTGGTATGATCACTCAAGTGGTTACTCAAGTGATGCTGATGATCACTCGAGTAAGCCCTCGAGTGATATCGGGATTTAGGGTTATTTCAGTCGATACTCGGTCATTTCTCACAAAATCACCTCGAGTGATTCTCCTATTGCTATCACAAAAACTTTTCACAATCATTTTCCCTCCTCATAACTATCAAAACCATTGATTTTTTATTACAAAAACTTCTTAGATTTCACTAAATCCTCTACCCTACATTCGCAACTCTCGATCCCTATTTTTTGGAAATATTTGTTTCTCACAAATCAAAATGGTGAGGACTAAATCTCATAATCTTAGCACTCCTTCTGAGTCCTCTAAACCATATCAATGCTTTGATTCTCTTTCATCTCCTCCTACCAAGTAAAGAAAAATCTCTTCCAAACCGAAAGTAAAGTCTAAGCTGCAAACCAAGCCAAAGGTGAAAGGAGTTGTAATTAAAGAGCCCATTACCACAAGAGCTCAAACCAAGAAGAGTTCACCTCCTAGAAGAGGCAAAGCAACAAAAGAGCCATCTCCTCATTTTTCTGACTCATCCGACACACCCACTTTTTCCCCAAAACCTCTGAAAAAGCCCAAGATTGATTAAAAGCTTACTAAAGTCATGGTAGGCATGCTTGAAGAAGCTTTTCAATCTAAGGAAATAAAGAAAGGGCAATCTTCAAGGCAACCAAAAGAGAGGGATGAAGAAATCACATTTCCTTCAAAGGGATTCAATGTGAGCAAGCTTGAGGAATCTTAGAAGTATCTGAATCACTTTACAAGAAGAAATGTGTGCAAATGCATTACATTGACTACAAGGTTCTTCAAGAGGTATTGAAATTTGACCTGAGTCCCTATCTTGATTCCTATATGCCCTGGCTGTCTATTAAACTCCCATTTTGCACCAAAATTGTGAGGCATTTTTACTGTAACCTAGAACCTATAAATGATCCCATTAGGAACTCTGTGGAAGAAGAAATGACTTCTAAGATCAGAGGACAAAGAATTCTAATCTCACCTTTCAAAATCAAAACTTGGTTAGGAATAGAGAACCCTCCTGATGATGATTATCCTAATTATGATTCAAACCAGTTGTTTTCTATCCTAAGACCTGGTGAGATAGTAGAAACCCTTAATTTCAATCTGAGTGATATGTGTGATTTTCATCGAGTCCTATGGTAAATTTATTCTAGAGCCATAGTGAACACATCCAATAACTTCACTCATTTCATTGAGAGAGACTTCAAAAAATTCACCTCATTACTTCTCAAAGAACAAAAGGACTTGGGAGAATATATCTTTAATGAGATCAAGATATATAGGTATGAAGGAAAACCTACTACTCCAATGCCTTATCCTCAACTTATTTCCTTGTTTCTCAAGAAGAATAAGATTTGGTACTTGGAGAGTAAGGAGCCGATTGAGAGGATAACACCAATTGGGAGGAATCAAATTGGAAAGTTGAATATTGAGATTCCTCTGAAGACTCCTCTAGAAGCAAGTTTGAAGAAGAAGACTGACACTGCAACTAGTCGAATGGATAACACACAGTCTTCTGCTCCAGCCAACACATCTTCTCCTTCTTTCTTTGGTGCTGCAATGCAAACATTCATGGAGAATATTCTGAAGAGTTTTCATATCGACATTGCGAATACCAATATGGAGTTGGTAACTCATATGAATGAGAAGATATAACAACTTGTGGAGAGAATGGAGAACAGGCACAAAGAGTTGTTAGCTGAACAACATGCCTAGGGTGAGCTTCTGAGATCCATTGTTGCCAGACTTGATGCTATGGCATATGGCTCTCTTATTCTTGGTCCTTCTGTTATTCCTGAGCCAATACCTATCTTTGAACCGGGACTTTCTATACCTATTGAGCATAGACCCTCTAAGTTTGGACCCAGTAATCTCTTATTCTCTATGCCTAACCCTGTCACATCCTAGCTAATCCACATCACCATTGATGATCCACCTTAGCCCATTCAGCCAAAGCCCATATCTACTCCTATTGCCTCACCTACACACACTGAGGAGGTACTTGTGTCTTCACCTATTACTACAGAGGAAAGAGAAATTACTTCTCTGGTTCCTTACCCATCATCTCCAGTGAATCCTCTAGAGGATCTTCAGACACCCCCAGTGAATCTTCCTGACCTTGAACCATAATCTTCAGATCCTTCAAGTTCAGATGGTTCATATGAGTCATTGGCATTTCTTGTCACTCCTATCTTAGCAGCCAAGCCATCTACTCCTTCTCATGATTGATTCCACCTTTGTGATGAAGACAAAAAAGGGGAGAAGAGCCTGAGTGATTTTGTGATCAATAGCTGAGTAAAAGCATAGAGGATATAGGTGTACAGGGCTTTAGGGTGCTTTTAACTTTTAACTTTGAATTCTAAGTTTGATTATGTAATGAATTATTCTTCTTTATGCAATTTGATTCTTTATGTCATTAAAGTTAAAATTCATTGAAATTATATCACATTATGGGACTAATGACTTTTCGATTGTGTATGCAAGGTGACGAAGTAAATAAGAACAAAAACTTTGAAAAGATCTTTAATAAGCTATTTCAAAAGAGTTTTCAAGTTTAAATTGAACAAAAGATTTCATATGAAAAGTATTTAAGAAGTATATGTTTGAAAACTCAATTTCAAAAACTTTGTTCAAAATCACCAAGTTTTGTCGTCATCAAAAAGGGGGAGAATGTTAGATCCCATATATTTTGATGATAACAAAGGTTGGACTAATAATAAAAGAGGATATGATAACAAATGAATTTGAACAAAGTAAATATATGGCAGACAAAGCATTACTTGAAGTAAGCACTGGAGTAATGAAGAAGATTTGAGAGAAAGAACAAAGGAAGAACATCACTGCCAGTTTTTGTTTATGTTTACTCGAGTGACCACTCGAGTAAGGAACACTGTTACTCAAGTAGGCACTCGAGTAAGGTTGAAAGAAAATGTTTTCGGAGGCATTGCCAAAATTTGGAAGAAGTTACTCGAGTAGCCACTCGAGTAATCTACAAAGTTATATGAACCATTACTCGAGTCGCCACTCGAGTAACACATGAGAAAAGGCATTACTCGAGTAGACACTCGAGTAACCAAGTCAAAAATCTTCCAGTAGCTCTCGGCCAAGAAATGCAACAATTTACTCGAGTAGCCACTCGAGTAACCAAGTGAGAAAAAGACTTTACTCGAAGGAGCACCCGAGTAATCTGTAGAGTTATTTAAAGCATTACTTGAGGGGTCACTCGAGTAATCAGGTAAGAAAAGAACAGGTACTCTCGGCCAAGAATTTGATGCTATTACTCAAGGGAGTAATCGAGTAATCTGCAAACTTCTTTGAAATTTACTCGAGGGCTCAGTCGAGTAACTTGTGAAGAAAAGATATGGCCACTCGAGTAATCGTTCGATTAATCAGCTTACTTGAGGGAGCACCCGAGTAACTTGTGGGGAAAAGACATAGCCACTCGAATAGCCACTCAAGTAATATGGTATTTCCAAGTTATGTGAGTTATCTTACTCCATGTCTTACCCGAGTAATACTTTATGAATTATATTACTCTCTCATATTTTTTATATGTTTACTCGAGGGACTCCTCGAGTAATGAGCATGATCACTCAAGTAGCCACTCGAGTAAGGTAGTCCAGAAATCATTTTTTAATCGAATGTTTATTGATTTGTTATCCATATGATTAACTATTTATTACACTAGTATCCTAAGTACATTTGTAGAGAAACAATGAAGAGATCATGCTAGGAGTGAACAGTCAAATAAAAGTCCGAACGTTCACCTACCGCTACCTACCGCAAATAGATAGTTTTCAAATTTGAAAAATGATCAACCGTTGCTGCGCAACTCTAACGGGCATGTTTGAATTGCTTCCAACAGACACTACAAATCATCTATATATATGGAGACTTCAAATAACAACAACAAAGAACACACGAACACACACTTATCAACACACTTTTAGTGATTTGTTTTCTTATACTCATTCATTGTACTTCAGTGATTATATATTTTCTCTTTGAGAGAGTTTTTCATTACAAACTCAATATTTGCTATTGAGATAACTTAAGGTCATGGAACCTTGAGTTGGGGATTTGATTACAACGTATAAGGGGGAGCGAGTGTCCAGGTGAAGGAACTTGCTGTGTAATGAGGTGCCAAGAACCCACTAAATCTCGGAGAATATAGTGAAACTCTAAAAAATGCTCTGAGGATTAGACGTAGGTCAAAGTGGTTCTGGCCGAACCAGTATAACTTCCGGTATACACTTTAATGATATTTCTCTTTGCTCTCGACTGCTTTAAATATTCTGTCAATTTTCTTATACGCAACGAAATTTCTGGTATCACCCAATTCACCCCCCCTCTTGGGTGAAATACTTGCACTAACAGTCTCTACCCTTTAGAATCAAGTTTAACACAATTTGCCTTAGACACTTTAAATCTGTAGGTTACCTCATTCTGGAAGATTTGTCAACCAACTTTAAAAATTCATAACTTAATCAAGAAACTTCCAAATAAGGTAGTTCCAAGTCCTATGGAAATCTATTTAAGTAATCCTTAAAGGAAAAATATCACTCAATACTAATTAAGGGTTAAAACCTTAAGAATTCGCGACCAACATTACTACCTTAGAATGCATTCCAGTGTTTGTACCTCAACTTTAACAGATTATAATTCACAATTTACAAAGCCAAATGGTGCATTCTATACATTATTGGAAAGCTTAGGATATCCACTAACATCTTTTAAAATATCACAATTATGGGACAAGTTTTGGCCATTCAAAAATAATCCACAAGTAGTCTGACTCAAGTTTGGCAGAATTGAACATTAACACTTTAAGTTCCAAAATTAGGGTTTTCTAACTAATCATCCAAATATCATATCCACAATCTTTTCCTATATACTTTTACCCATAGAATCCCTTGGAAACCTCAAAATTATCAAAATCACATTCATTCTCCTTGCCCTGCTCCTAGCCAAAATTTACTATAAAATACCACATTGAGATTTCTTGTAAATTTAATCACAAGACTTGCTAAATATCATCTTCAAACCTTGTTTAACATCTTGTTCATAATCTTAAGATCATCAAAGCCCTAATTCCTCATATTGTTAGGTCACCTATAACCTCAATAAAACTAATCAAAACCACAAGATACTATATTCGAATTAAAGCTTATACTTATCTTTACTTTGTTCTACAATCAGTTCTTGTTTTCGATAGTACTTCGACCATAGAGGCAGCACCAAACTTCTTTGATCAAGGATCCAAAATCATAGAAATGTAGCCCTCCAAGAATAGAAGAAGATTCATGAAGGCACTATCAGTCAGTAGCACCAATTCAAGCTTTAATCAGGCAAGAACACCAAGAACACACAAAGTTCTCTCCTCTTTCCTTTTCTTATTTTTCTCCTATGTTTTGGTGGCTGCATGAAATTAATAACCCTTAGGAGTATTAGATGATCTTTTAATTTCATGTGTCAAGTGCTTAAAAAACCAGGGTGCCTGACGCTCCTTTTGGAAATTATAGGGTGCCCGGTACTTTGGGGTACCAGATGTTCTTTCTTATAATTGCAGGGTATTTAGTGCAACTTGTTAAAATCCATCCCCCCTTCCCCTTTCTCATGCTTGCTGACTTCATTGGTAAAGGGAAAAGAAGTCTGATGAATTCATCCAGCTTCTGGTGCAGTGTTTGAGACAATCGAGTATGTGGCTTGACCAAAGACCAATGAATTGTACTAGTTATTCAACATATGTTTGATAGACAACTGTAAATGTTATCATATGATTGGTTAACTAGGAGAAGAAGTTAAAAGTTACTTTAACAAAACTACTTTAACAAAGCTGCTTTAATAAAGCTACTTTAATATAGCTACTTTTTTATAAGAAGTCACTTGGTTTTGTGACACTCATCATGCTTTTGCCTAAATGGTGCCATGTGTTCTGGTGGCTGCCTGAAGAGTGCCATATGTCCCTTATATCTTATGATTACACCACATACATGCCTGGGTGTCCCAAACAACTGACACTAAGTTGGTGTCTCTTAAAAACGCTGAGCACTTGAACATGCCCTAAAAATGCCATGCGCGCACCTATATCGGCATATTTTATCATACTAATTAGTCACATATGTCTATGTCTTCAAGAATACGCCACATATGTGCCTATGTGGCACAAGATGGCACCACATACCTCAGAAATTACCACAAGTGAGCCCGTGTGTCTTATGGCATACTAAGTATATATAGATGTAACCCCCTCACCGTAATTATATCCGGATTATGAAATTTAAGTGAAATAGAAACCAATAAGACGAAATAACAAATTATAATCCCACATCCACGAGATGGGGTATTTCAAAAATCAGTTCAAAATCCAATTAATCCTGGTCTCACATTCACATACGGATATAACTACTTGAGAAATCAAATCACATAATAAATATCACAGTGCGGAAACTAAAATCCCGGCAAACCCTGGGTTACTTACATATATAACATAGGTTTAAAGGTTCCCAAAATGGGAATCACATGTCCAAAATATTCATTTACATCTCATATAAACTTAGTAATCCCAAAACCAAAATAAAGATAACCAACTACCACTAAGTCTCAGAGTAATCATAAGTACTCCTGGTTGTCCGCTTCCCTTTCGAACCACTCGCCCTGTCTGAAAAGGTTAGTCATTTGGAAAGAGTGAGATTCTAAAGAATTCCAGTAGTAACAAATTATTCATACCACACGTAATCACATAGCATGTAAATGAATCATCTCATAACAACAATAACACGAATCACACTCCAACCTCATCCCCTTTTAGCGCCGGGAAGGCACACCGTCCTAACCCGAACTATTGTTAGCGACTCAGGGACTATTGGCTTGGCAGTGCATACGAATAGCCTTACGGCTCACATATAGCCTTTCGGCTTTTACAATTGGCCCGTCAGCCTTCACAAATAGCCTTTCGGCCCACGTAATCACATATAACACACCCTAACCTCATCCTTTTTCACCGCCGGGAAGGCACACGGCCCTTACCCGAACCGTTGTTAACGACTCAGGGACTATTGGTATAGTGGTGCTTCCACGATTTCATATAAACACATATATGACACCCTAACCTCATCCCCTTTTACCACCGGGAAGGCACACAGCCTTTACCCAAACCGTTGTTAGTGACTCAGGGATTATTGGTATAGCGGTGCTTCCACAATTTCACATATCTTGCAGCATACGAAATCATCACATCATCATGATATAGCACACATACAATGTATCACATAAGGTATAAAGAAAGAGTCACTACCTATATCTTTCCTGACTGGCTCCGGTACCATGGCCTCACAAGGACAACAGATATCAAATCCTATACAAAATCAGGGATAACCAGTCAATCTCTTTTCCAAGTTCTTAATTTCATAATACACTTAGTTGGTTATCATTTAGGACTCTTTAGGTAACCACTAGAGGCTTAAACATATGCCTAAAGGGTTGGAAGACACTACCCCAAAGACCCCTTTTTTGAAGGCACAACACAGATTTCTGACAGCCTCACTTGAGTGAAGACGACCTCACTCGAGTGATGAGAGACTTGTGCTCGGGTGAGAACGCTCTCACTCGCGAGTGCTTGACAGAGAGCAACCTTCACAGCCAGGAAGTGCTCACATCACTCTAGTACCAAGCTCTGCACTCGGGTGATGACCCTAAATATGCTTGAGTCCCCGAAAGTGCAACACCACGAGTGACCACCCGAGAGCACAACCACACTAGAGGCACCAGCTCACTCGAGCATGACACCCTACACTCAGGTAAGACAACTATTCTTGCAAGTGTCAGAGCACACTCTTGGTATCAACCAGCGAGTGAGGACCCGAGAGCAACCATAACTTTGGATTCACACTATCACTCGAGCAAACCTAAGCTCACTCGAGCATGATCTTCCCTCACTCGAGAACAAGGAAGTACACTCGAGCCTTACTCAAAGAACCCAACCAAAACTCAAAGCAGAGAAGGGAAAATGCACACAGCACTCGAGCATGATCCTCCTATGCTCAAGTGTTGTGCATCAGAGACCAGAAATGCAGAAAACAACAGCAAATACCAGATGGTCAAATTCATACCCAATGGTGGTTCCAAAACTTTACCAAAAGCTCATACACACTTTGCACTAACTAGGGAACACATTGGCCACTTCAAAAACACTCCCTAAACCAATTTGACCATAATCATATCCTTAGGTCTCTATAACACAACAAAGGTCCAATTTCCCTTAACACATTTCCAACATTCCAAACTAAATCCAATACTCAAATATCTTCATAATAGATCATTTCCAACATCTAATACAATGAAATCCATATTTTCAACATTTGGTATAACTAGGGAAAATTTTCAGATTTTACTAAACTTATCCAAAAATCACAAACAATATATCAAAATGCACTAAATACCTACCTCTTTACTTTGCCAAATCCAGAATCTTGATTTTCCTACTTTCAATTTCGACCAACACACAAATCACCACTTCTCAAGATTCTACAACCACCACAATGGAGCTCTCAATGAGATACACAACATTAAAGAAGAGGATTTTAGCAAAGGAGGATCATTACTTACCAAAGATCAAAGCTTTTATTTCCCTCTCCAAGCTTGTTCAGCGAAAATAGGGAAGGAAGAGAGAGAAAATGTGAGATGGAAGAGATGATGATGATGAAGCAACTCCTCTCCCTTGCCCATGCCTCTTAGCCGAATAGGAGAGAGAGAATAAGGGAAAAGTGAGCTTTTGCCTCCTTGTGCCTCATCCAACAACCACCACAATGCCACATGTCCATATCTTGTCCATTCTCTCCATGAGCTCACACAAACGCAAAGCATAGGATTCCGACCCATAGTCAAAGAATCTCAACCCTTGATCTTAAATACCACATATATGTATACCAAAATCACATCCCATTAATTCCCAAAAGTGCTTAATCACACTAATTACAATAATTATCAGAGTCATTAGCCCTAATCACAAATCAGGATATTACAATAGACACTGATAATTTGTGTTCTATTACTGATACATAAGACAACTTGTCATTACATCACTTTAAAAGCTACTTATGGATATGGGACCCAGATGGCGCTACATATGCCTTTGGGTACCACCAAATGGCGCCAAGTATGCCTAAGTGCCCATACATCAGCATCTAATATCCAACTACTTATGCGCACCGAGCAACGTGAAATCAGGAAACTTGGTCTCAACTTAGAGCGTTGAATCATAGTCCCATGAAACTCATTCTATCTTTGAAACCCTTGCCAAATAGGGCTTAGTTATCTTCTTGACTTAGGCTTATTTGCAAGCTTCTAAGCCTAAAATTCAGAATATTACAATTCTTTCCCTATATAATAAATTTCATCCTCAAAATTTTGAATGTCCTATAGATTTAAATATACATTCGGGGATCATACCTTGTTACTCCGTCTATCCCTTTCATGTGCAGGCCCATAAAGTATGCAGCATAGATCATCATATCATCAATTTAGATCACTAATAGCATTCACAATCAACATGCATCATTTACACATATTCACAAGACCATTAGTTCAATATCACAGTGCTAGGCAACAGCCTCATTGTTAGGCACACAGGTCTTATGGCCCAGGGCCTCTACTTTGTTCAAGATGCACATTAGGACTTACCGTCATCTGGCATCCCAAGATGTCCGCCCTAGACAAACTTGCATATCGGGTCTTACTACCTTGGCCTCTGTTTATCACAATTTGAATTCTCTTCACTCTACCGTCCTAGGGACATACTAGTCTAACAAGTCTTATAGCCTCAGGACACACAATCCACATGACACACAATCTATTATCATGCTGAATGCATAATTGGACTTTTACCCTCAGGACATATAGTCCAAGAGTTACTTTGAATACATTACAAGCTCTATCTCTTGCTACTCAAGCTATCATATACTTATGTAACATCCTTAAAGCATGCAAAACAAACCATCATCATAGTAGCATTCAGCACATTAGCATGTAGCATAATGTCAAATATCATCACATTAGCATGTAGCATAATGTCTAATATTGGACCATCGGTCCCAAACCAAAGCGCTAGGTCTCATATGTCTTACGACCACAAGCATATGCCTGTCTCATTTTGAATGCTCACAAGCACTTGGTCTCATCGGTCTTATAGTCAAGGGCCTTTGCCTTATACAAATGTGCATATGGGTCTGACCCCATATAGATTTGCGTATGGTCTTAATGTCACATGAGTGCTTTCCTGTCATACTCTAAATGCTCATCAGGCCTTACTACCTAAGGAATCACCCCTATGACATTGGCACTTTGGGACTTACTGCCTCTAGGCCTCTGCCCATCAGGTTTGACTACCTAAGGATACGCTGATCTAATAGGTCTTACTGCTTACCGTATATTTATGAAACAAATATACCTAATGGTAAATACATGCATGTAGAACCATTGCATAAGATGCAAGAGCAAGAGTTTCTTGACATTTTATATCTTGTTGAGCTTATTTTGTCTTAGTCTCTTTTTCATCTTTCTTTCATCAAATAGCACTGAAGCACTTTATGGAGATATATTGGGTCATACAAATCCAGATGTCTGACTGGAAGGGCTAACCATTAAGTTACTGAGTGAAGCATTGGGATGTCAAACCGTAGAGTAGAGCTACAGGGAGGTCAAACTATAGAGTGGAGCCACCGGAATCCCACTCGATATAAGGCTCGTTACAATGCACCACTCTCTAGAGTCAACATCCATATGGCCCTAGTTAAGAAAGGACAAAATATCCCAGAAGCAAGATTCCGACTAGACAAAAGACCATATGACTTGTAAAAAACCCTCCTTGGGTAGCCCTCTCCGGTCAAAATCCTCTATAGGTAGCCCTCTCTGGTCGATCGTCTTTTAATTAAAGCACTATTGTAATAGAAATCCATAATCTTATAAGGCTCCTTTTTCTCCAGCAATTCCGCAATCTTGCTTCTTTAATTCTGCCATTTTATTTGGGGTCATTTTGTATGGACTTTTGATATCAGTCCAGCTCCAGGCATGATCATGAATTATACTTCCCTTATCGAGGTAATCCACCCACGTCTTTTAGGGAATCCATTAACCACTAGTATATCTTCTTTTGTCAGTCTCAACTATGAGACCATAATTCATGACTACCCTTTGTTGTATCAAAGAACTACTCTCAATCAATCTTCTTAAGGGAATATTATATGATCAAGATCTTTTCTTATGCTAGATTAGCAACTAGCAACCTTCAAAAAGCCACATACACATCTTTAATAGATTCTAGTACCTTAAACTACACAGGTTATTTCAAATTCCTAAAGAATAAATTCAATTATTGATTTTGATTCTTAGGTCATAATTCATTATATTGCATATAATATTGGCTCTGCTAAATCTAGAACCTCAACATCATCTGAGTCAGGAAAGCATTCACCACAATTATACCCAATATACGTACTAGGAATCATTGTGATTTATAATATCTATTCCAACCTTCATTGTATTCATTCTAACATCCTCATGACATCCCTAAGAATCACCATATTTCACACCTTAACATACTCAAACCTTTAATCAAAAGGTTTTAAATCTTTGAGGTACTTCCCAGATGGTCACCCATTATAGTACTACTCTCACCTAAGCATGCTTAACCACGGAGTTCTGAGGGGATCCGGGTTATTAGTGCCAGTATATTCCCATATGTGATAGGGTATCGATAACTCATACATACCTTAATCCCAGTATCGCATATCAACCTTCCCAAGAATGCTAGATATTGTCCTCACAGGGAAGTATACATAGTGCCAGCTTCTCTATATATCTTCCCAACAAAGAACAAGGATTCTAATTATACTCTAACTCAATATCATAAGATCAAATCCCCCTAAGATCATTATACGGCAAAATCATTGCCCACTATATAGCACCGTATAGTATATCTACGTGCCTTTAACACCATAATGTTACTAAGGATCATTACTTAAGAGACTAGCCAACTCTCGGTCACTTCGAGGTTTGCGGCCACCTAGGGATCTGGGTCATACCATTGTCAAATGCTTTTGAGTTAGCAACAAAATTGGAATCCTATGCTTCATCTTCTATCGCTAGGGTCTCATTGTCATTGTCACTAGTAAAGGAATCCTTACTAGGATTGGGCACCACCAACATCCTTGTCAAACGGAGCCACTTCCCCTATATAGACCTTTGCCCCTTCCTTCTATAGGTTAGTTAACAGATAGGGGTGGTATACTTCTTTGGTATCTTTTATTCCTCATACTTCCTAAGCTATCCATATACCTATTCACATCAATAGAGAACATTTTCCTACTACCAGAATCTCAGCTCTCAATCAATACTAATTACAGGGTTAAAACCTCAAGAATCCTCGACCAATATTATTGCCTTAGAATGCATTCCAGTGTTTGTACCTCAACTTCAACAGGTTATAACTCACAATTTACAAAGCCAAATGGTGCATTCTATATATTATTGGAAAGCTTAGGATATCCACTAACATCTTTTAAAATATCACAATCATGGGACAAGTTTTGGCCATTCAAAAATAATCCACAAGTAGTCTAACACAAGTTTGGCAGAATTGAACATTAACACTTTAAGTTCCAAAATTAGGGTTTTCTAACCAGTCATCCAAATATCATATCCACAAGTTATTCCTACATACTTTTACTCGTAGAATCCCTTGGAAACCTCAAAATTATCAAAATCACATTCATTCTCCTTGCCCTGCTCCTAGCCAAAATTTACTATAAAATACCACATGGAGATTCCTTGCAAATTTAATCACAAAACTTACTAAATATCATCTTCAAACCTTGTTTAACATCTTATTCATAATCTTAAGATCATCAAAGCCCTAATTTAAGATCATCAAAGCCCTAATTCCTCATATTGTTTGAACGCTAGGGTAGGTATAACCTTAAGAAAACTCATAAAAACCACAAGATACTATATTCAAATTGAAGCTTATAGTTACCTCTATTCGATTCTACAATAGGTTATTGATTTTTGGCAGTACTCTGACTATAGAGGTTGCACCGAAATTCTCTGATCAAGGATCTAAAATAGTAGAAATGTAGCGCTCAATGAATAGAAGAAGATTCATGAAGGCACTATTGGTTAGAAACGCCGATTCAAGCTTGAATCAAGCAAGAACACCAAGAACACTCAAATTTCTCTCCTCTTTCTTTTTCTTATTTTTCTCCTATGTTTTGATGGCTGCACAAAATTAATAACCCTTAGGGGTGTTGGATGATCTTTTAATTACATGTGTCAAGTGCTTAAAAATCGAGGGTGCCTCAGGCTCTTTTTGGAAATTATAGGGTACCAGTGCTCTGGGGTGCCAGATGCTCTTTCTTGTAATTGCAAGGTGCTTAGTGATAAAGATCAATATTTATATATTTTTAGTAATTAATCTTGGGCTTTTGTGGGACTTAATCAACTATTTTGGGCATAATCAAGTGTTAATGTGAGATTTTAGTAAAAGAATAATTTGGGATTTAAAGAGGTTAAATTGTTATATTTTTAATTAATATTTGTTATTCCCATTATTCTTTAATTGTGAGCAAAAGATATTTCCTTTGTGAATCTAATTTTGTAGGTGATGATATGGCACAACTTGAGTGGTCAAGGTCAAAGATGTCATTTTGGAGCTTAATGAAGGACAAGAGTAGAACATCACAAGTGCATAATTTATTTTCACATTTTTTTTCTAAGAGGAGGTTAAATAAGTAAGGGCCTTGTTTGGTGGTTACAATTTTATGCCAAATGTTAAAACATATTTTCTCCTGATCATCCAAACATGGCACAACTTATTTAACTAAGTAAATTGAAGAAGCAAAGGAAAAGGGGGGACCACATGAAATGAATAGGAAGGGTGGCAGTTGTGTAGTAAAAAGGTGAGCTAAACCAAAATAAACAATTTAACGGGGCTAGACCGAATTAATAGAAAGGGAGAGGTGGATGTAAAGAGGAATTGGAGAAGAAATCAGATTGAATAAACAAAAGAGAGCCAACCGATATTATTGATGAAATTGAAGATGGTTTGGACCAAAAAGGAGAGCTAGACCAAATTAATATAAAGGAGAAGTCGACACTTGAAAAGAAAAAGGGGGAAGCACACGAGAGAGAAATAGAGAAAAGGCGTGGATACAGCTACAACAAGGAAAAGGAGGAACACATTAGTGCTACAATTTCAATGGCTCTTTTACTCTCCTTCCATTAAGCTTCATCTTCCTCTTCCATTAGTAGCTAAAGTATTGGTGATTTCCTTGAGTTAGGTAATAGTTTGAGCTTCTAAACTTCAATGGAATTCCTTAAGCTCTATTTCTATTTCATAATTATATAGCTTGGTTAAGTATGTGATTATGATCTAGATTGTTCTATGCCAAGTGAATAAACTTGGTGGTTGAGCTAGTAGTTGACTAATTAAGCTTTGTATGATTCGAATTAAGAGTAGGTTGAGTTGTTTATTCCAACTTGGTTAAGTGGATTGTAAATGACTAAACTAAATGCTTTGAACTTTTGTAATTGTAATTACAAGCTAGAATTAGAAGTTGATTATTCATCTCCTTGAGTCTAAATTATTTGGTGGTATTCATTTAATTGCTTCAATAGAATGAATTAAATGATTATTGCAAGTATGGAGCTAGTGGTAGCTTAGTTCCATCCTTTTGACTCATATTATGTAATTCATATTATTAGCAAGTAAGGAAGACTAAAACATTAACTCAAGGGAATCTTGTCTCATCATTATACTAGTTTATTGAATTTAACTTGTTTATTGTTAATTTTGATTTCGTTTGCTTCTTTGTCTTGAAAACCAAAAAATACAAAAATATTGAATTAGATTAGATTACTTTAATAGTTTTAAAATCAATTTCTCAAAATGATTTCTCACAACTTTAAGTTATTTATCACTTTACTATTTAGAAACTTAGAAATTAATCTCCTCACAAGAACGACCTAGGTTAAGCTACTACGCTACATTTTTAAACCTAGTTTTATTTTGAGAACTCACACTACATGGGTTCATCAAATTGGCACCACTGCCGGGGAGGATGATTGCCAAGGTTTTAAGTATTCTTTTTAATTGTCATAGTGTGTCTTAGCTTAATTGTTAGTGTCTTTTTGAGTTTGTCTTAGTTAGTTGTTAACTGTTGGAGTGTTTGGTAGTGATTTAGGTCATTTTTTCATGTTCATAGTTGTTTTGCTTTCCATATGCATCTAAAAAAACCAAAAAGAAATTTTGCATTTTGTTGCTTTGGTATATTGTTCTTAGTGGCCATTATGTGGTTTACTATTATTTTGTGGTGAGCAACTTTGCATTCTTTATCTTTGGAAAGCTCTTGGTAATACTTCCAAAATGGAAGATCCTCTTTCTCAAAGCTTTAAAGCCATACAACATCAATTAGAGCTTGTTCAAGCCCAGTTGGAGAGTCTAGAGAGAGCTTCCAATAGTCAAGAATATGATTTATCTTTCCACAACCTATATCATGAACCCTATCTCCAACAATCTTTTCCACCACACTAACCCTTCTATAGTCCTTCATTCCCCCCACAACTCCCATATAGCCCTCAACATAACTTTTGTTCCCTACCATACAACCTAAATCTTGACCTTATCCCTTCACCCCAAAGGCTGTGGTGTAACGAATTTTGAGGACGAAATTTATTGAACGAGGAGAGAATTGTAACACCCCAAATTTCAATTAAGGTCTAATGATAATTATTGAAGATAATTATTAAATTAAAGTTGAATTAATGTGTATTTGTGACAATATTATCTAATATGTCATAATTGATGGAAAATTGATATAATGGAAATATTGGCCATAAGTTAGTAGTTAATGGGGAAATTAATTACTAAGAGAAAAATGATAAGTATGATAAAATGGCTAATGGAGGGATTAGATAAGATAATTGGTGACTTATTGTATGAAGAGCCAATGGGAATGAGACAAGTGGCAAGCTCACATGTAAAAAGGGTGAGAGAAAGGTTAAATGAAATATTTTAATAGTTTCTCTCTCTCTTTTCCCTCATTTTTTTCACTGAAGAGTATGGGAGGGAGTATGATCATCATCATTCCTTCATTTTCTTCACTCAATCTCTCTCTTCCCTCTCTCATTTTCTCTCTCCAAACCAGCAGCCATTATTGCTCAAGAAAGAGAAAGGAAAAAGCTTGAGGAAAGGTAAGTAAATGACCTCTAATGCCAAAGTTCACTTCATTAATGTTGATCCTTGGAGTGAGAGATTTATTTTGATGTTTATAGTGTGCCTATTGGTGTTGATTTGGGGCCACACGAAATTTTAAAGGTTGGTGAATCAAGAAAATCTCTTGGGCAAAGTGAAAGAGGTAAGTGATACTAATCTATCTATCTAAGTTTTATGCTAAATGGGTTAGTTGGAAATTTCTAGAAAATTTGACCTTTAATTTAAAAATGAGGACCACTGGGTTGTTGGCATGTTTTTGGCATAGTAATGGTATGTTGGGAATGTATATAGATAGATAGGATTGGCTTGGGATGGGAATGGTATATTTGAATGATTTTGGAATTTGGATGATTATGTTGCCCAAAACTAAAGTATGATAATAGAGTAGGATTTGGATAATTTTGATTATTACATTGAATTCCTTGGATGTTTTTGTGTGTGAGTAGTTTTGGTAGAAGTTTTGGGTCCATTGGGATCAATTGGGCAAGTATTAGGAGATGTGGTTAGTTTTGCTGCGTTTTCTGGTTTATGATAAAATCACTCGAGTGAGGGGTGAACATCACTCTAGTGGTGATAAGTTCCACTCGAGTGCGGTAGTGCAAACTTCCTTTCTGCTCTCTGTGTTCTTGTTGCACTTTCGTGGTCAAAGGCAAGTGTTGCCTTACTTGCAAGTGTGGTAGGACATCACTCGAGTAAGCTTTCTATCACTCGAGTGCAGGTGTATCTGACACAAAGGCTTGCCCCTCGGGTTGTCACTCGCGGTTATGGTAAAAGAGTGTGCCTTCTCACTCACAGGTATGTGGTATCCACTCAAGTGTAATGGGCTGTGCTCAAGTCCTCCTGATCCTTGAGAACTTTTGTGCTCTCAAGTCTTTACTTTCTGTGCTTTACTTCCTAATACTCAAGTGAGCATTTGGCTATCACTCGAGTGTTGCTTTCTGTGCTTGAGTGTTCTTGTCTCTGAAAAGTTTCTTGTGCTCTCGGGTATTCACTCGATGTTGTTTACTCTCTAGTACCTAAGTGTAGACCATACCATCACTTGAGTGAGGTCTCCTTTACTCGAGTATCCGTACAATATCACTCGAGTGAGGCCATCTTCACTCGAGTGTCTCAGTGGAAAATACCAGGTTGAGCTTTCAAAAAGGGGATCTTTGGGGATAGTCTTCCAACCCTTTAGAACTATTGATAGAGTCATTCATGGGTACTAAAAGAGCAATAATGATAACCAAATTAAGTGTTAAGAAGTCCTTGAGAATTGGAATAGAGAATTGACACTTCGTCCCTAATTATGAATATAGGATTTGACATTTGCCATACTCAGGAGAGACCGGTGACAGGACATGCCCGAAAGGATCAAGGTAGTAACTCTTCTCTCATGTTGTGTATGATATTTTGGTATGCATGACTTATCATTGAGTTTTGTGAACTGTATGTGCCATGATCCATTACAGTATGAGCAATGCAGCGTGAGCCGTTTAGTGATTGACGTTGGTCATCTCTAGCTCGGTCGTTGTAGTGCCGTTGTAATCGACATGGATCTTTATGAATCCGACCCGTAGGGCGGCGTATTGTGAATCCAGCCGTGGGCTGTGTGTTATGTATCTTGCCTGAATGGCTTGTGTGTGAAATGCTTTATATGAATCTCAGCTGTGGTGAAATATATTGTGAATTGTTATGGTGCAATACATCGTGAGCAATTCAACATTAGCAAATGTAAGGGTGACATGAGTTATACCTGCCCTTGCCGTTGTAACTGCAATTGTAGTTGTCATGTGTGTGTGATGATTTGCTTTCATGCCTTATTGTTGTGCATATTATGAGTGATTTGTTACTACGGGGATTCTTTAGAATCTCACTCTCCTAAAACATAAATTTTAGACAGGACTGAAGGATCCAAAGGAAAGCGGGTGACAAAGAGCGGGTAGAGCTCCAGATTGAGAGTTTTATTTTGGTTATTTGGTTATCATGTATAAATCATTTGGATAGTTTTGTGTAATCCCCGACTAAAGGGAAAGTTTATGGGCTTTGTGCCTTTGTAGACCGTTTATTAATTAATAGAACCCGAGTGTGTCAAGAATTTATGCTGTACTCTGATATGTATGAATGAAATCAACCTGTAGAGGCCATTTATGTATGGAAATGTGAATGTGAGACCGCTATGAACAGGTTTTGTAAAATTTTTTGTAAACCTTTATTTTGGGAAGTTTAATTTTTAATAAGTCCCAAATCATCTTACAATCTCTAATTCCATATAATTACTTATTTATGAACTAATCTCGGCCTTGATTGTGAAGGGGGTTACTGTAATATCCCAATTTTTAATTAAGGGCTAATGAGGATTAGTGTGGATATTTATGAATTTAAATGGGAATTATTATTTGTTTTATGACTATTTTAATTAATATATCATCATTATTGAGGAATTGGAAGAATGGAATTATTGGGCAAGTAGTTGGTGATTAATGGAAAAATTAATTACTAACTATGGGAGAAATGTAATTAGAATGCCTAATGGAGGGATTAGAGTAACTAATTGGGTGTTGCTTTATAAGAGCCAATAATAAAATGACAAGTGACAAGTGAAGAATAAGAGAGGATGGAGAAAAGTTAAATGAGCAATTTTTAATCATATTTTCTCTTTCTTCTTCCCTCCATTTCGGTTACACAAGGGATGGGGAGGCAAAAACCATCATTTCATCATCTTCTTCAATACTCTCATCTCTCCTTCTCTCTCTCTCTCTCATTTTCGTGCTCCCATTTCTGCAGCAGAAAGAAGAAGAGGCTTGTGAAATAGGTGAGTATTTGACCCTCTTAATTACCTCTAATGGAAAAATGCTCTTCTATAAACTTGTTCCTTGTCTTAAGAGCTTCAATTTCATGATTTTAGATTTGTCATTTGGTGTTGTTTGAGCTCTCAAGAAATCTTGAAGTTGGGAGAATCAAGAAACTCCTTTGGAAAAGTTATAGAGGTGAGTAAGACAAACTTTCTATATAGGTTTTGTAGCCATTGGTTAAGTTTGAATTTTGTGGAAATTTTGCCTTGAATTTTGAAAATGAGGGTTATTGTGTTGTGGGCATGTTGTTGTTATGGAATTAGTGCTTTGATATGTGTTTTGGGTTGATAGAATGGATTTAGGTTGGACATGTGAAGGTTGGCAACTTTGTGTTGGTTTTGTGCATTGGGCAAAATAGGGCATGTGATTGGGTTGTGATTTTGGTCATTTTGAGGTTACCATTGTGTTCCTTGTGGAAAATTGTATGGGAATAGGTTTGGTAAATGATTTTGGAGTCATTGGACACTTTGGTAGAAAACTGGAAATATGTCTTGTGTGAACTCTGTTTTGGGCAGTTAGTTTGCACAAAAGGTTTGATTGACCAAATGGTGTTGAAAAATTATGAAACTTTCCAGTCTTAAAGTTCACATCCCAAGCTTCAAAATGGACATACAGTTTATGTCATTTCGTTTTTTTAACTAAGAGTTATGCTTTGCCAAAATTTGGGACAAAAACTGGACTTTGTTTTGGAGTAGTGTTGAGTTTTGGGATATCTAGAATTTTTTGGTGATTTCTAGTTATAGTCCATATTTTTCTAGTAAAGAGAACTTAAATACCTTTCATTTGGCTTTGGAATCACCTTGTTTCAATTTTTCTAAAATTAGTTATGAATTTTGGAAGTTCAGCCAATAATTAGGGAATTTCTTGGCCACGGCCCAAACCTTTATGTCTAGATTCTGGTCGCAGCCCATGAGTGGCTAGCTGGGGCTAGTGACCTTCTGACCATATTTTGGCCATGGCCCAAAGGAGGGCTGGCAGCGGCCAACCCCTGTGTTCCAGTACTTTGAGTTTTTGAAAGAAGATCTCTAACCTATTGTTTCCCAACCTTTTAGGGCTTTTATTCAAGGCATTTATGGCCTCTTAAGGGTCAATTATGATAACCAAATTTAAGTGTTATGAAGTAAATTAAGTCTTGGAATAGAGTATAATTCTTCATCCTTAATCATGATTCTAGGATTTGACATTTGCCCTACTCGAGAGAAATCGGTGCTAGAATACGCCCGGAAGGACCAAGGTAGTGACTTTTCTCTCATGTTGTGTATGATATTTTGGTATGCATAACTTAACATTGAGCTGTGTGAACTGCATGTGCCATAGTCCATTACGGCGTGAGCACTTCAGTGTGAGCCGTTTAGGGATTGACGTTGGTCATCTCTAGTTCAGCCGTTGAATTGTCGTTGTAATCGACATGGATCTTTGTGAATCCAACCGGTAGGGCGGTGTTTATGAATCCAGTCGTGGGCTATGTGTTGATCTTGCCAACGTGGCTTGCGTATGAAATGCTTCATATAAATTCCAACTGTGGTGAAATATATTGTGTGGATTGTGTTGTGTAATGCAGCATGAGCAATTTAGCGTGAGCAAATGCAAGGGTAACATGAGTCATACATGCCTTTGCCGTTGTAGCTGCAATGTATGTGTGATGATTTGCTTCCATGCCTTATTGTTGTGCATACTATGAGTGATTTAACACTACGGGGATTCCTTAGAATCTCACTCTGCCATAAACCAAATTTTTATACAGGGTAGAAGGATAGAAGGGAAAGCAGGCCACAAAGAGCGGTTAGAGCTCCGATTTAGGAGTTTTACTTTGGTTATCATGTTAAAACCATTTGGATATATTTTTGGGAAACAATTGTATATGTTTTGGATTAATGTATAGTTTTGTGTAATCCCCAAGAAAAAGGGAAAAAGTGTATGGTCTTTATGCCTCTGTATAATCCCTTTATTAATTAATGGAACCCGAGTGTGTCAGGAATTTATAATGTACTCTGATATGTATGAATGAAATCAACTTTTACAGGCCATTCAGTATTGAAATGTGAATATGAGACCATCATGAACATGTTTTGTAAAAGTTTTTGTAAGCCATGATTTTGGGAAGTTTGATTTTGTTTAAGTCCCAAAATCATCTAAGGTTTCTAATTCTACATCAATTATGTGTTTATGAACTAAATCTCAGCCTATGGTGGAAGGGGGTTACAGTTACATTAAAAGAGAGAGGGAAACTATTAAAATATTTCATTTGACCTTTCTCTCACCCACTTTACATTTGAGCTTGCCACTTGTCACATTCCCATTGGCTCTTCATATTATAAGTCACCAATTATCTTATCTAATCCCTCCATTAGCCATTTTATCATTTTTCTCTTTGTTAGTAATTAATTTCCCCATTAACTACTAAATTTTGGCCAATATTTCCATTCTATCAATTATAACATATTAGATAATATTGTCACAAATACACATTAATTCAACTTTAATTCAATAATTATCTTCAATAATTATCATTAGCCCTTAATTGAAATTTGGGGCGTTACAGTAAGAATCACAAGGAATTAGCTAAGTTTGAATAGAGGCCTAGCGGATGTTACCAAAGGTTATGACTTATAAAGGTTTGACGATGTTACGAAGGGTTATGAGATATGAACTAGTACGTTTGAAAGTATTACATGACAGTTGATTTTGTAGAACGTTACATTTTGTCTTTGCTAATATAAGAGGTTGGAAGACAAATCATTTGTAAGTGTTACATGACGATTTTTTTATAAGAACTATCATATTTGTCACTAATGACGATTATTAACTACAACTATTATTTTTGTGCTTTTATGGATGCTACCCCTCAATAATGATGATGCACGTATTTAACCATTACTTTTAAGCAATATATATTATTGTGTGATCTCAGCCTCGACATACATGACATTTATTGATGCAACCGTTATTTATCAATCATTATATATGTGTGAGTCTATTGAATTGGAGGATGAAAGAGTCCAGTTAATTTCAAAAACCATGGTTATACGGGTTTTTTGTTTTTACCTTTGGATATTTTGGGATTACACAGTGAAAATATTAAAAGGTTATGGGATTTTTTATTTGCCAACATTAAAGTGATGAACAACACATACGATTTAACAACAGAGAGTATATTTCCCATAAGCTAATTACTGTAAAATGAAATATTTATTCTTGATTCTTTAATGTTTATTGGGAATTTATATTTTTATTTATTCCAATACTACGTCTTATAGATGATCTCTTATACTTAATATAAAACTTACTTTAACAAAAAAAAAAAATTGAACTACAAAGTTGTCCTTATATTATGAAGAAATATTTATTCTAATTTGGCATTGATTTTTATATTTTTTTTATTTTCATTTAATATAACCACTATATATGTTTTAAAATATTAAATATATTATTGTAATTACTACCGATCTAACCTCAGGCTGACCCCTGATCTAACCGTTGACCCATTACCCTGACCGATTTACAAACAAGTCCGGTTTTTAATACTTTGGTGTGTACTTGTGCGGAAATATTTTTCCTTTCAACCAATGTTGTTTGTGGAGTATTATGTTGAAGCTTGATACAGGTGTTGAGTTTTTATTTTATTTTATTAGAATATATAGAGAATTCAAAGCAAACCTACCTAATCTTTAACTTTTGGGTCTTCGTCCTTTTCCCCCTACAATCTTCCTCTTCTATATTCTTCTTATCTCATCTTTAGATTTACATCCTCTTTGTTCTTTTTCTCTCCAATCTTTTTAGCATTGACATGAGAAGAGAGCACTAGCAAAGTTCGATCGTGAAGACTAAGTTTAGCAACGACGCAAACAAATTTAGAATGGCAGGTCTAAGAGTTTAGAAAGCTCTTCTTCTTTCTCTTCATTTTTTTGGTCTTTTATTTTGGACTTGCCAAATTTTGGTTGCTTTCAATGTCAAAGTTAAAATAAAAAGTAACTCACCCCCACTTGGTGAGTCACACGAGTTGGACCTGGGAAACCCTAGGCTGGCTTTCCCCCTAAGTTGGGGGCTCATCCAAACTAGTTAGTTGACCAATTTCTTGAGTTCCACATCATTTCAAGCAATCTGATCCAAGTTTTAGAACCAAGGTGTGTGACGTTATGATTTTTTTTTGTAAAAAATAACAATTTAAAAATAATTAATAGACTACTTGACTTGCATGTTGAAAATCAGTTTTAATTGTATGATTCTAACGGTTGAGGAATTGTACTTTTTCATTAGCTTTGGGAATCTAAATATCTTTGTAGTCTTACAATCAAATTATTTAGTCAGCTAAGTTATTTTTTATTTATGAACCCATCTAGTTGAAATCTAGTCACGAAATATTTATGCCATACATTGGACATCCAAAATGGATATTAATTTGATAGAAATAACCTATTGACTCTCTTCTTGTTCGTCAGGTTGTCAAAATTTTATCCTTTTCATGGTATAATTGAAATCAAAATCATAGTGGACTCCAATATTGTGTTCCACAATAGATAATACTATAGAGAGGGAAAGAATGAGAGAACATGAAAGAGACTTATGTTGAAGGAGCAAGACTGAATGCATCATCCTTTAGGAATGATTCCTCTCTTAATATAAAGGCCCTTTTCATAATTTCACTAGTATAAAATAGGAGATTTAGACTACCCTTTGTCAAACCCCTTAACATTTTGATATTGGCAGAGTAAATAACACATAGTTCAGTGGGCAAATAGGAAAAACATATACATATTGATATTAGCACTTGTATTACAATACAAGACATCCCCATATGATTTGAAAAATATTTACAATATCCTCAAAAATTAACCAACACTAGGATAACCAATGTGAGCTCTTGATCTTCATTGGGACCCTCAATCGCTAGTGTTGACGTTTTTGCCCTTCAAGCCACTACTTTCTCCTGGAATATTTTTAAATTTGACAAAGAGTGAGATTCAAACGAATCTCAGTAGTACATGCAATCAATCATATAAAATGTGATAGATAAATATGCTATACACCATGTAATACAACACAATAATAACTCAAACAATACTGCATGTGCACATGAGTCAGGGCTACTTCCCTACTAATCTATAAACTTCGGTTGGGCTCTTGCTCAAAACCAAGTAAATGTGCCTCCTAGCATAATGCCCTACTCGGCAATATAGTGTTCATATTACAGAAAATGACATACACAAAGCATATAAACATTCACATAGTTTATAAAAGATATAGTTACTACCTTAAACCCCTTTTTGACACTGAGCTGGTCCTTAATTTTGATCCGGCTTGGGCACGAATGTTCGGTCCTAAATTTCTAAATTTACAAGAAATGAGTTATTACTCATTCATGTATTATTCTAAACACATTTTGTTGGTTATTTTATCTTAAAACTGCAAAATGACTAAAATAACCCTGAGGACCCCGTCCAAGTCCCTTTATACTCGGTCCAACTATACTTTTTCAAAAAGTTATGAATTAGGCTAATCCTACACAATTTCATGTGTAAAATCCATTTTTGACCTCAGGTTTGGGAAAATTCAGTCCCAAATGACAAAAATGCCCCTACATTCCCTAACTTGAGGTTTTAAGGGATTTTTGACATTTCACATTCTAATGCTTTCCACACTTCACATTTAACACATACACTACACAATTTTCCATTCTAAACACAATGGAATCATCAAAAATACAAAATTCTAGCCCTAACCTCTTAAACTAGGTCTAGCCAAAAGCTATAAAGAAATTGGGAAAAATGTCTTTTCTAGATTCAAACCATCTAATCATCTTCTTTTCACTTCTAATCACTTATTTAACCACTTAAATACCTATAAGACATGATCAATGGAAAATTGGTCAGCATAACCCCTTAGGGTTTCATCATCCAAAATCACAAAACAAGGCAAAACAAACCAAACAACCAATACACACCAACAACAACAACCATATAACCTTGAATTCGCAAGAGAACAAGGTTATTTGTGCCTACCTTTTGATTTCTCTTTCTTTCTCTCTCTAACCATGCACCTCCCTCTCTCCTTCCTGTTGTTTTTGCCTTCCTACAGGCCATATTCATGAAGATATAAAGGTTAGAAGTGATATTGCATAAACTAGAAGGCTTAAACACCAAGATTTCAACCTACTTACCTTGGATTTTCTTCTTGAGCTCTCTCTCCTTTATGTTCTAGCCTCCATTTCGTCCAACTCTCTCTCTCTCTCTCTCTCTCTCTCTCTATTTCTCTTGATTTGGCCAAAAATGAAGGCTTATGGAAAGAAAAAAGCATTATAAAAACAAATATTCTACACCTCATTTCTTCATTATATTTTATGGCAATTTAACACATGCCAATTATTTTACCTATCATCATCTTTTCCCTCGACCTTTTTACTTGGCTGAAATTGAGCTTTAAGAGGGAGTAATAATATGTCTTCAATTATCACTTTCATCCTCTTCCACATAAATTTGCAATATTTGACTTTCTCATCATCACTTTTTTTTATTTTGACCATATACCAAAAATTGCTCCAAATGGGATATTTATTTTCAATTGATTGTTTTCCCCTCTTCATATCTCTTTTTGGCCGAAATATATCCAAGAGAAGGGAAAAATAATTAGCTTCTTGCTTTATTGGCAAACTACCATTTTGCCCTTACATTTTTGTGATTTTCGCACAAGCTAAAAGAATTTTCATCAAACTTTAAAAATTCATATATTTATTTATAGATGTCCAATTGCTATGGTTCCAAAGGTTATGTGACCTTTATAAAGTCTATTTTTAAAGACAAATATTTCCTTTAGCCAACTAGTCGTACAACATTCCAGGATTATCATATATTAGACACTGCCACCGAAACTTGCCAGTTTCACTTGTCTAACTTCAAAAATATATAACTCTTAATATACAGGTCCAAATGACTTATATAACCTATTCAAATAAAGCTTGAAATGTCTACTTTTATTTTGGAAAATTTCACATTCATTGGATATCCTTTGGATATCTAAAAACACATGACAATCTCACTACCTCGCAAGAAATCACACTGGCAGCACATTCCAGTTCACCAAAATTCACCATTTTATTCCATTTATTGAAATAAATATACACTAGATTTTTGGAGTATGAATTTTGGGATATTACAACTCTCACCCCTTAATAAAATTTCATCCCCAAAATTTGCTACATATATCTACTAATAAATTATGGGTAACACTTCCGCATCCCTTCCTCTACTTCCTACGTTGCTTCTCTGGGAGATAATCCCTTCCAGACAACTTTTATGAATGTGATACTCCTGTGTCTAAGTTGTTTCTCTTGCCGATCAATGATCCGGTCAAGTCCGACCTCATATGTCAGATCATCCCGCACATCCAAATCTCCATATTCAATGACATGTTCGGGATTAGGTTGATATTTCTTCAACTGTGACACGTGGAAAGCATTATGCAATCTGCTCAAATTTGGGGGTAAGCAATTCAATATGCAAATGGCCCAATCTTTGATAAAATATCGAATAGACCAATGTACCTAAGCCTTAGTTTCTTCACTTTTAATGCCCTAACTATGCCTGTAACATGTGAAACCTTCATAAACACATGATCACCTACCTTAAACTCGAGTTGTGAACATAGCTTTTCTGTCTATTTTAAGCAGCTAGCAATCTCTGCTTAATCAGCTTGATCTATTCAGTTGTTTGATCAACTATGTCTGGCCCTAAAAACCATCTCTCATATAACTTCATCCAGCACAAGGGCAACTAACACTTCCTTCTGTATAATGCCTCATATGGAGCCATTTGAATGCTCGAGTGATAACTGTTATTATAGGTAAGCTCTACAAGTGGAAGGAACTAGTCCCAACTGCCTTTAAAATCTAAGGCATATGCCCTCAGCATATTCTCTAGTGTCTAAATTGTTCTCTTAGTCTGCCCATCTATTTGAGAATGATAGGCTATGCTGAACCTAAGCTTAGTACCTAAAGCCTTGTGCAACGCTCTCCATAAATTGGAAGTGAAGTGAGGATCTCTATCTGATAGATGCTCTTTAGTGTACCGTGCAATCTCACGATCTCCTTGATATAAATCTCTGCCAGATTATTAGGAGAATAGTGAATTTTGATTGGTAGGAAATAGGTAGTTTTTGCGAATCAATCAATGATCACCCTATCGTATTGTGATTCCTAATATTGGGCAATCTTATCACGAAATCCATCATGATACTTTCCCATTTCCACTCAGGAATCTCAGGGTTCTATAGCAGTTCTAATGGTCGTTGATGCTTATTTTTCACCTTCTGACAAGTAAAACAAGCAATGAACCTTGTCATATCTCTTTTCATCCCTGGCCACCAATATATGGACTTCAAGTCATGATACATTTTGGCTGCTCTGGGTGTAGAGTATATTTATTCTTGTGTGCCTCCTCCAAGATTTGCCACTTAAGCTCTGGTTGTAATGAAACATATATCCGCTTTCTGTATCTGACTAGCCCACTCGGTAACAAGTCATATTCCTGAGCTTTTCCTTGATCAATCATATCTTTGATAGACTGCACTTGTCTATCCTGCATCTGAGCTTCTTCAATTACTGCTCTCAAGTCATTCTCAATCTGACTGACATTACTACCACAAATCATAATCTAATTGGATAGGTTCAGATCTCTTAAATGCTCTATCAATTTTTGCTCATGAATCATTAAGAATGGCACCTGTACTGTTTTACAATTCAATGCATCAACAACAATATTAGCCTTTCATAGATGGTACTTGATTTTCAAGTTGTAATCCTTAAGTAGCTCCATCTATCTGCGCTATCTCATATTGAGCTCTTTCTGATTGTACAAATATGTCAAGCTCTTATGGTCACAGTATAGTTCCACGGTTGCACCATAGAGATAAGTCTCTAGATCTTTAATGCAAACATAATTGCCACTAACTCAAGATCATATATGGGATAATTCTGTTCATGAGGCTTCAGATGTCTCGATGCATAAGCCACTACACGATCATGCTACATTAAAATGCTTCCCGATCCATGCCTACTGGCATCAATATAGACAAAGAGATCTAATTAGGAATTTATTAATATTGTTAAAAGACCATAATACTCCTTAATACTTAAAAAGAAAAATTGAAAGTGGGGTAGGCTTGATTTGAGTTTTAAGTATTTCAGTTGGAATTAACTGAGATTTGTTTGTTTAATTTGTTTGTCTTAATTATGTTTTTGTTTTATTTTTTATAAAACAAACAAATATATGTTAAGTTGCAATTTTACCAACAAAGTTTTTCCCAAGGAGCGTCTGGCACAAATAAGTTTTGGAAAGGAAAAAAATACTAATAAACAATTTAAAATGGTATAAATTGACCAAGGCCGTTAAATTTCATCAAACATATGTTAAACTTACCGAGGCCAATTGGGTTAAGGTGCAATTTTACCAACAAAGTTTTTTCCTACGAGTGTCTCACACAAATAAGTTTTGCAAGAGGAAAAATACATATAAACAATTTAAAATTGTGCAAATTTAACAACCTTGTTAACTTTCTTCAAACGTCCATTATGTGCTACTTGAAATTGTCCAGCTGGATAATCCAAAATCAGATTTAAGGGTTTCGGATAGGGAATTGCTCAAGGCTATGCCAAAGAATCCACCGGTCGTTTTCTCTCACGCTGCCACAGAGTTGTGTCCCTGGGTAAACCTATTTCAAACGAGTTCATCCAAATCAACAATCACCACAGGTTGTCTCGAGACTCCTTTACATCTCGTGACTCATCCCCTATGTTACTTGTCTTTGTCTTCTTCTGTCGAAATTAAAGAGAATGAACACTAGAACCCTATTGGTCCAATTTTCAAGGAAGAGAATGAACACTAGAAACCCTTGAATCTGACTCTGGATTATCCAGTTGGACAATTTCAAGTAGCACATAATGGACATTTGAATGAAGTTAACGTGTTGTTAAATCTACTCCATTTAAAATTGTTTAAATGTATTTTTTCCCCTTGCAAAACTTATTTGCCCCTAAGGAAAAACTTTGTTGGTAAAATCGTACCTTAACCCAAGCCAATTTAAAGTAAAACCTAATGAACATTTGATGAAATTTAATGGCCTTAGTGAATCTATACCATTTTAAATTATTTATAGGTATTTTTGCCCCTTCCAAAACTTATCTATCCCAGACGCTCGTTGGGAAAAACTTTGTTGGTAAAATTGCACATTAACCCAACAAATATTTATCTATATATATATACTTCTCTTGTCTCATTATAAGTCCAATTTGACAAAATTTCACATATCAAGAAATGCATTTTTCTGCCAAAACTAAGAAATAAAAGTTAAAACATTTAATAGGTCTTCAATTGATTGGCTTTTTGAAATTTGCCGTTATCTAATAATGAGTATTGAAAAAAAAAGGTGCAATACATTTTCTCTCACACACATTTCAATAGAGATAAAATTGGAAAATATTCATTAATAACTATCAAGGTAGACTTTCATTTAGGACAAAAACTTTTTGACCAACAAGTC
The DNA here is from genome assembly GCA_963210345.1 of Inga oerstediana. NCBI lineage: Eukaryota > Viridiplantae > Streptophyta > Magnoliopsida > Fabales > Fabaceae > Inga > Inga oerstediana. The sequence goes on along the minus strand of OY723401.1, from coordinate 58,860,957 downwards.
TTCTATTAAGTATAAGAGTGGTACATATATTTAATATATAATATAAAATGATTTTTAACAACTATAGAATACCTTTTTTGCATCAAAAAGAGGGATATAAAGTTAAAATTTTTAAAAAAAAATGTTAAGGTGTAATTTTAGCAATGAAGTTTTTCGACATGAGCCTTTAGTACAATTAAGTTTTGAAGGGTTTAAAAATAGATATAATCTTTAAAAATGGTGAAATTTTAGCAATTCCTAAAATTGGCCCAAATGTTTGTTATCTTTTTGATGTGGGCCCACTTGTTTCCCCTCCAACTTTATAATAAACGTTTGGGTTAATTTAACAGAATTGTTAAAATTACATCACATTTAAAAGATTGTGTCTACTTATATACTATTCAAAACTTAATTATGTCAAAAGCTCGTGGGGAAAAAATTTATTGCTAAAATTGCACCTTAACCCTTAAAAAATCAATTAAGGAAAAAAAGAACGACTCCATTATGTGTAAGTTCTTGTATGTTGTCTTGTATGTGCCAAATTGTGCCAAAGGTGTTGAAGGGGGAATTTGATCCCCCAACTCTTTGGATCACAAAATAGATATTTACTATACTTATAACGTGGTTAACAACATTCATAATTATAAAAATCAAAAGTTATTAATTATAATTTTATTCTCTTCTTTCATATTTTTTATTATTATAATTTGAATTTTAGAATTATAATCAATTTAAAAATAAATAATATAATAAACATATATAAATAATACTAGACTTGTAATGTTTTTGACAATATTTGTAAGGATATGTAACATTTTATTTACTCCAATTTCTACTACTTTTAACAAGCTCTAAACTTAGAAAAATTCAACTAATTGGGTGAAGGTGTAGGAGCTTGCCTACACTTTTTAATTTTTATGAGTAAGAGTGATTGACTACACCGGTAACCTTGGTGCTCATGGCTTGAGTTTCCTGGTCCTAAAGGATCCAAGTTTTATTACTAGTATCACCCCCCAAGGAAATCATTGACTAGACTTGTAATACAAATAACAGCATTGCTAAATGTATCTATATAATACAAATGAGGGGGATTTTCCTTTTAAAAAAAATGTTAGGGGCATTTTGGTAAAAACGTCAATACTTCAAAATTTTGCATTCCTACCTTTTTACCTATTTGTTCTTTTGCTTATTCACATGGCATTTTGGGAATTTTAAAATTCATGAGGTATTTTTTAGAGATTTTCCCATTCAAAATCATCATCAATTTGAAATGAATGTTTTTTTATTCTTTCTGGGAACAAGAACTTTGTCAACACCCTTTTCCATTTCAATATATACAGAGTATAGAGACCATGTTCCACTGGCATACAGAAAAGTATAATTACATTGATAATAGTATTTATTTACAGACAGACATCAATAGTGTAGAAAATGAAAATATGTACAATTATGTCCAAAATATCCCAAAAATAAACCCATTATAGACTATATAACCACTGTCCTTGCCTTTGGAAACGTGTACGTCAATTTCCCTTATCTATGTCCTTTCCTTTTGATCTGTTGGCACCCACTGAGACATTTTGATTTAGAAAAAGGAATGAAATTCCAAGGAATCCCAATAGTAACATATGATCAACATATAAAATGCGAGAATTTAATATGCAATGCACTGTATCGAGTAACATGAAAATTCATATCATCCGTGTGCGTACACAAAGTTCAGGGCCAACTGATCAGTTGAAATACCTACGTGTACATCAGTCGAGTCATCGACTACAGCTAGGTTATACCAGTGTACCTTGGCTGGGTATTGAACCACAACCATGTAATGTGCCTCCGGCACATGTTCATATTACAAAATACAGTAATGCACATCATATAAATAGTCACATAATATATGAGAGATAGTACTCCCTACTCGAATCTTTTCCTAGTTTTAAATGGTCCGCTTCGTAAAACGTGCCAACTACAGCGTCTGACTCAATCCTAAAACATCAAATGTACAAGAAATAGGTTAAAACCTATCCATGTATCATTTTAGACCCATCCGTAGTGTTTATTGTGCTTATATTAGCCTATAGTGAAAATTTACCAAAATGCCCTCAGGACCCCAGCCCGCAATGAAATAGGCTGTAATGAAATAGCTTATATTAGCCTATAGTGAAATAGGCTGTACTTTTTCTGAAATTTTGACATGAGTTATTTTCATAAATTTTCGCTTAAGGAATCCATTTTTGGACTTGAAATTACCAAATTCATTGTCAAATTATAAAAAATACCCTTGACAACGCCTATTTCAGGGTTTTAGGGGTATTTTCGTAATTATGCTTTTTCGGGCTTTTCCAAAAGAGTGACCAACTATAACTCCACCTAATTTTCCCTCTTGAACTCAATGGAACCATCAAATCATTTTAAATCCAACTCTAAGACCCTTTAACAGCCCTGGCCGAAATTGACAAGAACTCTAGGGAAAATCAGGGTTTTGTGATTTTGGCTCCGTAAACGCGTTCCTTTGTACTCCTAACTATTTTATTGACTATTCCATTAGGTTACAACTACCACTTAGTACCAATTTGGGCAGCATAACAGCCCTATATACCCATTTTCCATTTTACAAATATAGACAATCCAACAAAATTTCACTGATTAAATTGTCCACAACAGCTAGAATAGTCAATATACAAGAGTTTGGAAGTTACTTCAAGCTCCCACTAGCTTTTCCTCAATGTGACTGAAAACCCTAGCCCTTCAACAATATATTTTTGAGCCTCTAAATCTTAAACCACATGAAAGGATAGTTTAGAAATGAAGTTATACGCGTTAAGTAAAGATTTACCGAAGAAATCAACCTACTGTACAAGATCTCTTCACCTTCTCTCTCTAGGAAAATCTGCACTTTCTCTCTCTAGTTCAGGGCTGTTTCATGTCAGTTGTGGCTGAAGAAAGGAAGGAGATGATGCTTTTATCATATTATTATATTATATTTTAATTACTTATGGAATTTCCAAAAATTAACTTTATGTACATAAACCTTATGTACTTGTGACCAAGCTCACTAAGCTCAACCAATATTTTCTTCTTCATGCCACATGTAGGAGACACCTAGGGGCCTCCCTATGGTCTCAATTGGCTTTACAACTTGTTCTATTACGCATATACGTAAAGTTTCAATTTTGGTCAAAATTGCACTTTTTGCTCACATTTTCCATAAATTCATATTAAATTGACCAAAATATTCTAAATATATTTTTTCCTCTTATTTTTCTTAATTAATTGAAATTAAATTCAATTAATCGGAAAATATTTAATTTTGTGCTAAATTGACAAAATTAAGATTTTGCTATTACCTTTTTAATCCAAATTCTTTTCTTCTTTTTATTTGGCCAATTTCCACCCATTTTTGGACCAAATATTTTCTATATTATTTCTTGCTTTTTGGACCTTAATATTGGGCTTTTTAAATTACCCAAATTAATTCCATAATTATTTCTGCCCATTTCTAATGAAAATGAACATTTATAAATTTTATAAATTCCAAATTCATGAATATTCACTATTTTATTGAATTTCTTAAATAATTATAATATATTTGGTGAATATAAAATTTGGAGTGTTGCAAAATTTTCTTCTTATTCTTCTTCAAAATCACCATCAATTGTACTACCAACAAGATTTTATAAAGGTAGTAGTAGTACATCAATAGTCACTTCCTCTTCTGTGTAGAGCTGGCAAATCGGGCTGAGCCTGTCAGGCTAGCCCGTTTAGGCCCGAGCCTATCAAGGGCCAAACTTATAATTTAGAGCCTCTAGAAGGAGTTGAGCTAAGGCTGCAAGGCCAGCCCTTTTAGATTCGTTTAATTTTTTTAAAAAATAAGGCTAACTACACTGGCTCTAGATATCACCTAACCACTAACTAGTTAACCTAACCCTTACTTGGTAGAGGATCACCTTCGCCCTCACGAGTCACTCCCTCTCCCTCTTCTTTGACGTTGATAGTGATGACAATGTTATTTATATTATTTAGTGTTTAGTTTATGATTATGACTTTACCTACTTATTTATTTGATTGTGGTTTGTGTACTTGTGGTTGACTGGTGGTTGTATGTGGATATTAGTTTTGGTTTGGTCTTATATATTAGTATTTGTGTTTTGTTAAACATGGATAATGTTTGATGTTTTAACTTAGTTAATATTTTTGTTTTAAATTAGGTATTTTAGTCTTCAAACGTATAGGAAACAAAAAGGTGTTAAACGGGCACGAAGCCCGCGGGCCTCTAAACAGGGCTTCCCTAAAAATATGTACTTTTTTTTGTACTCAGCCCTAAACAAGCAAAAAGTACTCTAGCCTAAACAGGAAAGCCTGTTTAGGCCCGAGCCCATGAAGGGCCGGCCCTACAGAGTCAGGCCTGCCCGTTTTATCAATACTAGCTGTGTCAAACACACTAAGCCACTTCTTGAAAAAACAGGTCTCCCATATCTATCATCCACTACCCCCACTATTGACACCTCAAAACTTCTTCCAACTGAGGAGGTTTTGTTTTACGAAAAATCATAGTGGAAAATACATGAACCTTGTTTGCTAAGAAAACAAAAGGAAAATACCAATTAAATTCAATTGAAATAGTTAAACTTGTAATCAAGAAGGTTATTAGTTAATTATAAAGGGCCATTATGGTTATTTGCATTACAAGTGTAGTTAATGATTCAAACCATACACTCTTACTCGTCAAAATTAAGTGTAGTCAATCTCCTACACCTTCACCCAATAGTTGAATTTTCCCAAGTTTTGAACTTGGTAAAAGTAGTAGTAATTGGAACAAATAAAATGGTAAATACATTGACAAATGTTGTATAGTATTACTTGTTTATGTTAATTATGTTATATTATATTAATTATTTTTAAATTGATTATAATTCTAAAATTCAAATTATAATAATAAAAGTTTCTGAAAATAGAATACAATTCTAATTAATTATTTTTTATTTTTATATTTATGAATGTTTTCAACCACGTTATAGGTGTAGTAAATATCTATTGAAGTGTTGTTAATTTGCATTATAGAAGTTGTAAATTGTATGCCAGCAAATCTTAAGAGTTAGCTTATAATTTTTGTGCACATATATAACAAAGATATTTGGTGACTCAATGGTCACCAACATTTTTGTGATTCAAAGGGTTGGGGATCAAATCCCCCTCTTCAAAACCCTTGGCACAATTTGGCAAAAAAAAAAAAAACCTTGGTGTGCCTATATTTAATGTCTAATAGTACCTCAAACAATATTATCTTCAATAGGAGAATACCTATGCCTAGACAAAAAAAAAAAAAAAATCTCCCTAGGCGTTTGGTAGTTGGCAAAGCTCTAACCTGCAAGGGGAGCTTGTCTGTTTTTAAAGAAATGTGAGGGACATTTTGGTAGAAGCATTAACATTTCAAAATTCCATGTTTCTACCTTTTTACCAATTTGTCCTTTTACTTATTCAAAAGACATTTTGGGGTTTTTAAAATTTATGACTTATTTTTTGGGGATTTTCCCATTCAAAAGCATCATCAATTTGAAATGAATGTTTTTTTTTCCTAGGAACAAAGATCTTTTCTTCTTATTCTTCTTCAAAATCATCATCAATTATACTACCAACGAGATTTTACATAAAATATAAGAGGTAGTACATCAATAAAGTCACTTTCTCTTCTATATCAAACGCACCGAGCTACTTCCTGATAAAAACACCTCTTTCATCTCTGTCACCCATCGCCCCCACTTTTGACGCCACAAATTGCTTTACAAATGGTCACAGTCGGTGGAAAGTACATGAACCTTGTTTGCTAAGAAAAAAGAGGGGCAATTCCAATTAAATTCAATTGAAATAATTAAAATTATAATTAAGAAGGGTATTAGTTAATTATAAAGGGACATTATACTCTTTTAACAATATCTAAAAATTTCTAATTATGTCTTAGATATGTCTTTATTTAGAATTTGTTAAAAGTGCATATTTGAATTTAGTTTTGGATATTTTAGATGGATTTAAAAATGATTTTTCTTAAGAAAAAGAATGTGGACTTTTATGAATAAAAACTAGTAGAATTGGTGTGTTTGAGAGATTAATGTGTAGCAACTCACTTTATAGAATACACATGTGTATTATATTATTATTATATTTAACAATTCTTGAGGAAGTATCAATTTGAATAATTTTTGAAAAATTGATAAATATGAAAATATGTCTTATATTTAAGTTTAAAATCAACTTCCCAATTAAATATTATATTAAGGGCAAAAAAATATTTTTAATTGATCCTAAATTGAGGATCCAACTCCTATACTTCTTTCTTTTATTTCAGTCTTCCTCGTGATTATTTTTTCCTTTTTGAAATAATTTGGCCAAAATGCTTTTAAAACAAAATGCTTTCTCCATATCCTGAATATTCGGGAATCAGCCATCAACTTGTTATACTTGTTCAGTAAAATTATTAATTTATTAATGAACCTAACTAACTAACTAATCAATCCTTAATATTGATTCCATGTTCACACTTTAGTTTTCGGGATTTGGGTTCGGTAAAGATAAAGAACTAAAGAAGCCATATAAAAAAAAAAGATATTTCTATTTCTATTTCGCTGACTTTTAAAATTGGACGTAAGCCCGCCAAATATGCCGCTGTTCCTTTATCCGTCACTCCCGTGGAACGCTCCGGCCAAAAAAAAAAAAAATTGTTAAAAAAATTCCCACGTGGAAGGCGAGGAAAGCAAGGACCATTTTTTTTAAAATTTTTTTGCCTTGAGGAAGGGAAGGACCGTGCTCGTTGCCCGTTGCTAATTAGTATACATATTTTTAATTAAATACGTTTTTTCAAAAAAATAGTTTCAATAACTTTATTTAATATTTAAGAAAGTAATTATATTTTTTTAAAAATAATATTTTTCTGTTTTGTGAGTTTACTTCTAAAAGTAACTAGATATGTTTAAGAAGATGAAAAAAGATAGATACAGTTGATAAGAAAGATTATTCTTAAAATTCACATAAAACTGCACAGATTTTATAACATTTTAAAATATCTAAATACTAAATTATTTTTTATGATTATAATAAAAATAAAATAGTTCAGACTTCTTTTTTTAAAACACGCTTTGGCATTTCACACTGAATGATCACGCTCTTTTCTTAAAAGTCATGGATTTGTGAGCTCCTAATACATAAGTGGGCCTTGGAAATAAATGCTCACAAAATAATTGATGAATTTTTTGACAAAAGTCGACTTTAATATTTTTAGGTTAAATTATACTTTTAATTCTTTAAATTTATATAAAATGTATGTTTAGTCCCTTAATTTTATAAAGTATACTTTTAATCCTATAATTTTAATACTGTTCATGTTGCTAATGGAAAATGCTGACGCAACAAATTCAAGTGATGATTGTGTAATCTTATGCGATGACTATGCAATTAAATGCTATTAATATGAAATTTAAAATATGTGAAAATGAAAAAATATCTAAAAATATAATGAAGCAATCAATATCAAAACCTAAATTGTATTAAAAAATTTTAGTTTAATAATCTAAATATCAAAACATCGATTTCATTTACAGTAATTTGTCAGTTTATTTTAGTTTAATAATCTAAATTTATTATATTAAAAAATTAAATTATAAATATGCTTTGTCAGCTGCTCAGTCATTACTTGAGTTTACTGCGTTAACATTTTCTGTTAACAATGTTGACGGTGTTTAAAATTCAAGACCAAAAGTATATCTCATGTAAAATACTAAAAGTATACTTTAAATTTTTTTTTTCTTTTCAATTTCATAGTGGATCACTCTCTTTAATAATTGATGAATTTTTTTGACAAAAAGTCTACTTCGGATTTAAGTCTAATCTTTGTCGGACTAAGAACATTAAAGTTAAGCTTTCCCAACAATTGTGTTTCCTAGGTTCGAACTTATGTTATCCTCTTTAGAGAAATAAGACTGCTTACCATATCAACCAACAGTTTGTTGGTAATTTTATATAAAATTTTATTTTGATACCATAATTTTGTAAAATATTTTTCAGTCTTTTAACTTTACTACTATTAGTTCTATTTATAACAAATGTAGACACAAAAATTTTAAGTCAATATTAAATATTAATATATAAAATTTAATTTTTAATAATTGCAAAATATTATCATTTGAAATTAACAGCGAAAGATTAGGTTAAAAAACTAAAAATACGTTATATATATATATATATATATATAGGTAGATGAGCACATTTGCCTAATCCATTTTATCTTATAACCACACAAATGATCCAATTATTGTCAAAGTTAGAAATCATGTGAATGTGAATTTGCTTTCCATTATATTTAAAGTTAATTTTTATTTATTTAAATTTTTTGGTCTTATTGATGTTCTAATTTTGAATCTTTTCATATGAAACAAAATATAAATAATATTTGTAAGGATATTTATTATTTATTCTATACCTTAATCTACTATTTATAAAATTTATGGTGCATATTTCATGAATGTTGAAAAGAAATTTAAGAAAAAACATTATATTTAGTATAAGATAAAATCAATAACACTATTGGTAAATTGTCAATAATAGTTATAAATTTTAATAATAGTTTAAAGGGCAGTTTACATAGTGAGAGTAAGAAAAGACGTTTAAACTTCAAACCCTTATGTCATGTTTGGTATAGTGGAATTGGGAAGGGTGGAAGTGGAACTAATAGTGGAAGTCATTTTTTACGCGTTTGGTATGGAAGCCACTTCCATAAAAATCGATGGAAATGGGTTCCATAGCTAGACCCATAAAACTCACTCCAATTCCAGAGAACTGAGACCAAGAGACTTTTTTGCCCTTGGTCCAACCCACCTCCCTCAGATCCAGCTATGGCGACCTTATCTCCGCTAGCCGTCATCAATCTCATCTCCCCCATTGCCCTTAAATTTGATGACCACACCACTATTAGCGAACTATCAAATATGTTCGTGCGACCCCTGCTCTCCAGAATGAAGTCATAAATCTGGAAAGTCTTTGTCCGTTTCGATTCATCTCCACTGTTGCTGGATAATCTGTTGTACCACCAACGATTCCATTTTGTCTCCCTTTGTTTCAAAACTTCTATTAGTCTCCACTGTCATTTTCAATCTGGTTTTTTGCGATGATGCAACGTCTTCTCTCTCTTCGATTTAGTTGTTTTCGAAGGCAAAGGAGGATGGAGGATGGACAGTGGACAACGTGTCACACCTGAGTCCGGCCCTCCTATTTGTAATTAGGGTATTCACAAAGGTATCCCTGACTCCTCCAACTCAATTAGGTTTTTTTCACCTTCCGTAGCTCGAACCCTGGACCTAAGGGCATAAATTCAAAGCCTAAGAGCTCCTTGGTATCCACTGCTCTAGCTCAATGGTACCAACTCTTGATAGGCACTCGTACTTATCCCTAGGTCAAGTGTTCGAGGGTTGGGGAGGCAAAAGAAATACACTTGGGGTGTATATATATCCTGCCTTGGGCCTGGAGGGCTTACCGATAAAGCTGGAACCATATCCCTTGGCCCTAGATTAGGCTTACCGACAAGGAGTGGACTGTTACACAACGTCTTCTCCTTCTTCGACCTACAACTTTTTTTTAGCTTGGAGCCATGTATTTTTAAAATTCATTTTGCTATTAAATTTCTGGTTTGTTTTCTATTTTATGATTCATTTTTTGGTTTATGGATTGTTCTTCTTCTTGATTTTTGTTTTACAATTTCATTGCTCCAATTTGGTTTTTATTTGTTGTTCACGGTGGTAGTCAGATAAGGAAGTAGGGGACAATGGACCTAGCTAGAGGTGGGAGAGAATTTTGTTGGGTTGGAGGGCATTTTGGAATTTTTCATATTTAAAATACATATTTTAATTAAAAATTATATCTTGCTTCCACCCTCCTATCAAACATGTTTTAAAACTCAATTCCTGTTCCAATTCCACTTCTAGTTCAACTTCCACTTCTTGTTTTACTTCCACTTCCACCAAAAACCCTTCCATATTATCAAACGAGGCATTATGATTGCCTCTCCAAAAAAGAATCCCCTAATGATTAAATTTCTAAATTTGATTGCTTACAGTGTCGTGTCGGGATAATGATAGAAAAAGAATTTTGAAATTGTAAATCCCAAATTAAATTTGTTACTAAGAATTAGTCCCTCCGGTCCTAATTATAGGACAACATTTGGAAGTTGATTTTGGTCCTAATTATAGGACAAAATTTTAATTTTTGTCAATTTGTTCCCAAAATATCCCCATTACTTTAGATAATGGTTAGATTGCCTTATGGTAGACTCATGTAATATTCCTAAATCATCCCTATTAAATAAGGGCATTTTTAGAAAATAAATAAAATTAACTAATTTAACTACTATCCTTAATTTCTCCAAAGTTAAGTAAATATGTCCTATAATTAGGACCGGAGGGAGTAATAAAGAAATGAAGAAATTTGATAAGCAATTTACAACTCATTTTTAGGAAATACCTGATTTAAAATTTTATAATTTTAAAATTCTTTTTCTATCATTTTTCCTAAAGTTTATAATAATATTACAAAATTAATTTTTAATTTTTCTTACACGTTACAGGATTCCATTGGGCTCGTAGGAACTGGGTTACTGCGAGAGATCCTTCCTTGCTAAGCATCTGACTAACCTTTCTTGTCCAAAATAAGTACCATCTCCGTCTCTGTTTTTCCCAATAAAAAAAGATTCTCAATTTTATTTATTTTTTAATAATTTTTTTTTTCCTTCTTTGAACCGTGAATATGAGTGTTCTCGAAATTGGTATTTCGTCCCAAAATTTCCATATTTATAAATTCGTTGCTGGGTTTCGGAGCTTCAATTCATACTTCACTTGCACATGTCCAAAACAACTACAATCTCCATCTTTGCTTTTCCTTCATCTGGTTTTGGCGCTTACCAAACTTTCGTCCTGCTTGAATGGCTGTTTGGTTTGCGTAGTTGGCTGATTACACTCACTACTCAAGCTTTCAAGCGAGCTTCAAGTGTTCAGATTACTCAGAAACTGTTGCTTCTGAGCTCGTGAGTGAAGAGATTCTTGGTTGCTTATTGGGTTTTTATCCTCTTCATCGTCAGCTATATGGTGATTTTGAAGTCCGTTCATAGAGCATTACCGTTTTGGTCCCGTGCATTTGTTAGAATTTACAAGTTTTGTCGACTTAAAAGCACTTCAAGTGTCGCGAATTGACACTGGGGATTCTGGAAAAGCGGGTAATGCGTCCAAAATTTTTCCAACGAATTAGATGAAGAAGGGTGTTGACAGTTAATAACAAAAGATTTAAGGAAATGGAAGGTGCTGATTCGGTTACAGTACCTTTGTTATCTTGTGAGGAGCCACAGAAGTCTAAAGCAAAAGAACCAGAAGCTAGTTCTTCGCCTCGTATAGGTTAGTGCTCATTGGCTGAGTCACTAGTTTAGTGTCACTGTATCAGATATTTGATCATTGTATCGGCATTGTCATTTGTCATCACTATAGGTTAGATTATAAATAAAGCATTCAGTGTTGTATCAATGATCTTGTCGGTTTATTAGTTGGATAAATTCATGGTTAAAAATCTAGGCTAATGCTATGTATGGGATTACGTGAATCATAGAAGTAGTGCTTCATGGCTTGAAATGAGGCCAATTTGTTGTGGGCTTTATTTTTTTTGTTCTTTTGTCCTTACTGTGGAAGAAGTGCTTGAGCTGCAGTGGTCTACTTCATAGCTTAATTTACTTTTTCAGACTTAGTTCTAATGAAGTTCTTGCTCTCCTGTGCATCTGGTTCATGGGGTATAAGCCATGGGAAGAATACAAGAAGCTGATGCCAATTAAAGAAGGAAAAAGACTTGCATTTCCCATATAGGGGATTGCTTATTGTCTAAGTCTTCTTGTACAAGTCCTTAGAATTGTGTTAGCTTGTTGACACTGACCTTACTTTTCTGTAGTGAAATAGTGAAGGTATGTAGACGAATAATCTACCCTATGGTTCCCCCCCCCCCTCCCCTCCCAATAAAGGAAAAAAAAGGACCCAGGTCTTGAAAGGCTATATGCATTTTTCATCATTTTATTTAATTGGACCCGGGTAATCAGCTTTGATATAAAAAATCTTCTCACCCAATTAGGCATTTCTTATACTTATACTACGTATGGTGATCATCCTCTTTTGTGTTTCAAAAATTTAAATCTACATAATTGTAAGTATTTTCATTTCCTTTTGAGACCTTAATGGCATGATCTCATTTTAATTTAAAGAACTCAACGTCCACATTCTACCTTGGCCACATGCAATTCATTGTCTCTTATTCTCAATTTTGATACTGTTGGATTGTTAATTTTGATTTACTTCTTTCATAAAGTTTGTTTTTATGTATCATAATATTGCAAATTTTTCTTGAAGGGTTGAACCATTGCATAACGGCACCAGTTGGAACTGAGTGGGAGCCACTTATTGATTATAATGCTGTTACAATTTCTCGATCTTTCACAGAGAAGAGAGCATCTCCAAGGCGCAGCTTATTAGTGGACAGGCTTTTAGAGCCTGAAGAGGTAGGCACAAATGTCATCACAGATACATAGGTTAATATTTATCATTGTGCTGTGCAATTTTGTTCCACTAAAGTAATTAATACCTGTCTATTCTTTGGCCTTTGATTATACTGCTGGAATAAAATTCATCTTCACATGCTTTGAAGGTTGCTTATGTCTTTGAGCCATCCCATGTTTAGGGTTATTTGGAAAATATGTTGCAGGTTGTTAATTTTTCTCTTGATCTTGAAGTCTGTATTCCTGTTTATGCTTTTGAATTAAAAACTTTTAGGCTGGTCATTACACCTTCTTATTGTGCTCCCCAGAAAAATTTTATTGAGAGCCTTGTGAAGATACAAAGTGATGGGACTGTCGAAGTGGATTTAGAAAAGAGTAAGCCTGTTGCGTCAGAATTGTTAGAGCTTCAATCATTTGAAGACTTGGCAGTGAGGGACATTTTTGTTTCTGAACGCAAAAAACCAATTCCAAGGTTGCAAATTGCCATACTTGTTGTTGGAACTCGAGGAGATGTACAGCCTTTTATGGCCATTGCAAAGAGACTACAGGCATGTCTGAATGTTTCTATTTAATTAACCTTGATTCTTAAAAGAGTTGCATTGTCAAATCATGTTATTGTTATCATTATGATTACCATTGTTGTTGTCGTTATTATTTATTGTTCTTGCCTGTCAAGTAGAACAGATGAATATCAAGTGTTTATAGTACAGGATTGAACTCATTCAAAATAATAGAATCTTCTTTATGCATGTGTTCTTAAGCCATGATTTCTCTGATGTCCGTTAGTGACATCTGTATGTTTTGGGTTTGTTTCATTCACCTTGGTTGATGATAGCTTCAAGATGTCAAAGGTATAAACTGGTTATGGGCATTGGCTATAACATGTACCTTCTTATTATAGGATTTCTCTTATTTCTTGTTTGAAGGTAGAACTTGGTTCTGGTCTTCCATTTAGTTCAATAGTCAAAGTTGAAGTCCCAAGTTTAATTCATACTGATATGAGCGATCTTGCAGTTTGGTGGGGAATTTCAAGCAGGGGTCAGGGTTCATTTTAGGTGGCCTGAATTTATCTGTGCCAGGTCTAGGGTTGGTTAAAGCCCTGGCCCAACCTGGCTATTGTACACTGTATCTGTTAATATCATTTGAAGCAATTCCCTTGACTTCTGCCCTTTGACAAGTGCATTATTTTGCATGTCTATTAAATATTAATCAAATGTCATCTTGTTACTGATTCGGTGCCTGTAATTATTTAATTTTCTTGACCTGTGATTTGGAAATCATTCATACCTTAAATAATGTTAGTATTCCAAGTATTTCTTTCACAAAAGGCATAGAATGTTCTAATATTTTATTGAGATATATGCATTTTCATGTTGTTGATTTCTAACTTCTACATCTTGATTGTTGTCATGAAGATTCTACTGTTGACCTATTCATAGGATGCCAAATCTTGATCTTCCAGATAATATGTTCTGCCTGTCGACTGTTATATTTGTTGAATGTCACTTTCTCTAATTGTCTGATTTATTATCAGTGATGATTTGATGCTTTCATGCAGGAGTATGGTCATCATGTCAGGTTAGCAACTCATGCTAATTTTGACACATTTGTCAAGTCAGCTGGTGTAGATTTCTATCCTTTGGGCGGTGATCCTCGAGCTTTGGCAGAATGTAAGGGTTGCCCAAGTCTAAGATATTTGTGTTCATGTCTAATAATTCTTATTGCACAGTGTTTGCTTTTGATCTTAAATTGGATATGTAGAAATTTTTACAAAGTTCCCTTCCTTTGATTCACCTATTGGATTTTGCCTCCAAAAACATGATGCCAGAACACACTTTTTTTTCTTCTTGATGCCAGACTGATTTCTGCATGGTAGTTTTCAAAGTTTACTTTGAAAGCTTTGTCCAGTACGGAAACAAGAGATATTGCTCTTCGAACACACCTCTAGCTGTTAGATGTCGATAGGTTTAATAATAAGAAACAATTATGAAAGTTTGGTATGATATATAAACATCTTAAAAGAAAAAAAAAAAAAAATTTCCTTCTATAATTGACAGGAAAAGGATATTAGCTCTAGGACCATGAACTTCAAGGTCAAGGATGCTTTTCATAGCATCTTAAACAACCAAATTTGAAGTGTAAAATGTAGAAATTTTGATATGAAAGAGAGGAGAGCTGAAGGTTCAATATATATTGAAAATCTGCAAGGCAGATAAATTTTACCTTATGGCTACACCAAATAATTCTAATTCTGTTAGTGTAAGGAACATGCTTTGGCCTTGGTGATCATGGTTCGTTCAAATAAAAATTTCTGCTTGCCAAAACATGTAACTACTGGAGCTGTATATCTCTAAACAGAGGTGGTTAATTCTCGTGGTCATATTACATCTATAATGCTGATCTCTAAAACTAATTTAGAATTATATCAAGATAATTCTCATTACATTCTCCCTCATATTGTACTAATGCTGAGGATTACAAAACTTGCCCAAATTTTTATCAAGCTAATGCACTCAATGACTGACCGTAAGACTTCCAAAATTGCAATCTTTCTGTAACTCATGACTCTGTAGTTTTCATTTGAAGAATGTTATTCACTGAATCATAGATCTTATTTTCACAAGGAGCTTACATGGGTATTTATACAAAGAGAGCTTTAGGATAGTATTATATGCTAACTCCTAACTACCAACTAATATCTATTGCTTATTAATTACATCTATATTTACCAACACTCCCCCTCAAGTTGGAGCGCAAATGTTAATCAAGCCCTACTTGTTACAAAGATTGTCAACTCAAGTCCTGTTTAAGGCCTTAGTCAGAAGATCTCCCAATTGGTCACTAGACCGCACATGGCTTGTAGAAATAAAGTTCTCCTTGATCTTATCATGTACAAAGTGACAATCGATCTTAATGTGTTTTATACGTTCATGAAACACAAAATTAGAGGCTATGTGTAGAGTAGCTTTATTATCACACCATAGCTTTGCGGGCAATAACATGACAAGACCAACTTCCTTCATTAATTGGTGAATCCACACAATTTCTTGCACAGACTGAGCATGGCTCTATATTCAGCTTCCGCACTAGACCGAGAAACTACATCTTGCTTCTCGCTTATCCAGGACACCAAATTTCCACCTATAAATACGCAATAACCTGTAGTGGATCAGCTGGTAGCTTTTGACCCTGCATGATCTGCATCACAAAAGCATTCAATCTTGGTATGATCATGATTCATATAAAATATACCACGACCAGGTGAACCCTTCAAGTAATATAAGACATGCTCCAAAGCTTCCCATTGAGCAACTGTTGGTGCTATCATGAATTGGCTAAGCACACTAATTGAAAATGTCACATTAGGGTGAGTCACTATGAGATAATTCAATTTCCCAATCAGTTTATGGTATCTCTCAGGATATGCAAATGGTTTGATCTTCTCAAGATCATCCTTTTTTCTCACATCATCAGGTAGCTCATCAAATGGTACTCTGTCATCAATATCTAGAAAAGGATTAAGAATCATGGGAAAAATACTTGGTGTTGCTCCAAGTTTCCCGGTTTCTTTTAGCAAAGCAAGAACATATT
The DNA here is from genome assembly GCA_963210345.1 of Inga oerstediana. NCBI lineage: Eukaryota > Viridiplantae > Streptophyta > Magnoliopsida > Fabales > Fabaceae > Inga > Inga oerstediana. Next base: position 58,844,822 of record OY723401.1, on the reverse strand, counting down.
TTCTATGTCAAGAAGATGCCTTTCTTGCTTCTCATAACCTTGATTCCAAGAAAGTATTTTAAAAGACCCAAATCCTTTGTTTGGAAATGAGAATTAAGGGAAGCCTTGAGTGATAAGATTCCTGACATATTGCTACCTGTAATAACAATGTCATCAAAATATACCGCTAAGAGAATCATGCATGCATTTGTTCACTGATAAAACACAGAATGATCACACTTGCTCTGATTCAGACCAAATTTCTTAACAACAGAGCTGAACCTGTCAAACCAAGCACAAGGACTTTGCTTTAAACCATATAAAAACTTTTGAAGTTAGTATACCTTCCCATGCTCCCCTTGAGCAACAAAATCAGATGGTTGCTCTATGTAAACTTCCTTAAGAAGATCACCATTCAAGAAAGCATTTTTAATATCCAATTGATGTAGATCCCAACCATAAGTGGCCGCCATAGAAATGAAGAGGCGAACAGAGGATAGTTTGGCCACAGGAGAGAAAGTTTCCGAATAGTCAATAGTTTTGAGCATTTCCCTTGGCAACCAGTCAGGCTTTCAAACGTTCCAGGGTGCCATCAGCTTTCATCTTAACCATGAACACTCACTCGCACCTAATAGCCTTCTTGCTAAGAGTCTGATCAATGAGATTCTAGATACCTGCCTTATCAAGGGCCATCATCTGTTCTTCCATAGCAGGACGCCAACCAGGATGGGCTAAGGCTTGGTAGAGAGTAGTAGGAATGATGGTAAAGTCTAAGGAAGTTATGACATAGCAGGATGGAGGAGAGAGGTGGTTATAGGAAACAAAAGAAGAAATATGATAGGTAGGAGTATGTTTACCTTTGTGGAGGGCAATGGGCAGATCATCAGAAGGGGCAGAGGTATCAAGAGGATCAGGCACGATTGTAGGTTCTAAGTCAGAGTCACGAACGGGGGGAACTGATTCCGGATCATACGTCGTAGTAGGCACTACTGGTGGGTCATGAACACTATCGATGACATTACTTCCCTTGGGACATTTTCGGCAAACATGATAGATAGGTGGCTTAGCAGGAGCCGGGACAGAAGCTTGTATTGGTGGTAAAGGAACTGCATAGACCAATATATCATCAAGATCGTTGCTGGTGCAGGGGATGTAGATGGAGTAGAGACAGGAAGAATAGAGTCACCTCATGGAAGGTGACATCAATAGACACAAGATAACGCCGAAGAGTAGGAGAATAGCACTGATAACCTTTTTGAACCTTAGAATACCTAAGAAAGACACACTTAACAGATTTAGGATCAAGTTTGGTAATAGTGGGATGAACATCTTGAATGAAACACACAACCAAAGACTTTTGGATTAATGGGGAACAAGGGGTTGGAAGGAAACAAAGTTGTATATGGAGTGTCACCATTGAGAATAAGAAAGGGCATACGAACAATAAAGAAACATGCAATAGACACAACATCAGCCCAAAAGGATTTAGGAACTTGTATTTGAAACATGAGAGATCGGGTTACTTCTAGTAAGTGTTGGTTTTTTCTTTCTGCAACACCATTTTGAGCAGGTGTATTAGCACACGAGGACTGGTGAATCATGCCATGTTGGAGCATATGGGTTTGAAATGGGGCAGAAAAATATTCCTTAGCATTGTCACTGCGTAAGGTTTTCACAGAGACACCAAATTGAGTTTGGATTTCAACATAGAAACTGCAGAAGTGAGAAAACAGTTTTGAACGAGTTTTCATTAAATAAAGCCAGGTAGTTCAAGAAAAATCACCAACAAAGTTAACAAAGTACCGAAATCCAGACTTGGACTCAACATGACATAAACCCCAAACATCAGAATGAACTAAAGCAAAAGGGGACGCAACCCATTTATTGACGCGAGGTGCTAGGTGAACACGGTGATGTTTGACAAACTGACACGACTCACACTCTAAAGACAATAAATTATGAAACTGAGGATATATCCTCTTCAAAGTGGACGAAGACATATGACCTAGGTGACAATGAACGTCAAAAGGAAAGGAACCACTAGAGCAAGCAACTGAACACGACACTCGATTATCAAGGAAGTAATGGCCGCCAGATTCATATCCCCTACCAATAATACGCTTCGTCATGAGATCTTGAATCAAACAATGGTTAGGAAACAATGAGATAAAACAGTTTAATTGGCGGGTAAGCTTGCTAGGAGACAAAAGGTTAAAAGTAAGATTAGGAACTTTAAGGACGGAAGATAGGGAAATAGATGGGGTAGGTGTAACAGTGCCAAATCCAAGAACACAGGAGTAAGAACCATTGGCAATAGTGATTGAAGAGGGGTTGGCATAAGGTGCATATGTAAAGAATAAATAATGATTACCTTCATATGGTCAATGGCACCAGAATCGATGATCCATTTTGAGGAAGAAGAAGCAAGGCATGAATCACTGTTACCTATAACAAGCGCAGTTGGTGTTGACGGAGCATTATTAAAGTGATAAGAGGATTGGGCCATATGAGCAGAACCATTACGCTACAGCTTATTTTGCGACTTATGACAGTAACGTTTGGTATAACCAGGTTCCTTGCAATAGAAGCAGACAATTCCACTAGTGCCAGAAGTCTGAGGATTGTTGCCTTGTCGAGGGAGGCGGTGGTTCCTGTTATCAGCAGAGACAATATTCGATGTTCCAGGTCCTTGTCTTGAGAAGCCTTGGTTCCTGTTATCTGTAGGACCATGGCCAGTTAAAGCACTAGCATTAGGATTAGAAGCCGATTGATATAGACTATCGGCATGCAACACACGGGAGTACACATCCTGAAGCGAAGGAAGCTCAAAGCTAGACAAAATCTGAGAGCGAACTGTCTCATAAGTTAGATTGAGAGCAGTGAGGAAGCTGATAATCGCTTGTTTTCCATATCATCCACTTGTGCCTGAAGGTCAGTTGTAGGAGGCATCAACTGCCTCATTTCCTTATACATTCATTTAAAATCCATAAAGAAATTCTTCAGGAGGCAGCCCTACTGTTCAGCATGATAGAAACCTTTACAGATTTTGTGAATGCGAGTAATGTTCCCTTTCCTAGAATACAGGAACTCCAGATAATCGATAAGTTCTTTAATAGTATTACAATGACTAACAGAAGGGAGAATGTCACTGTTAATAGAATTGTGAATTTGCAAGAATAGCCTAGCATCAGTTTGACCCAAACCAACTTAGGATCGTCCTTCGGAGGAGCCTCAGTTAAATGGCCCTCTTTTCAATACTCAATAAGTACATGCGAACAGTTTTGCTTCAGTCCGAATAGTTCGTCCAGTTCAACTTATGATTAGTAATTTTATTTGAGATTGGAACAATTTCATTAGGAAAACTAGACTTAGAATCAGCCATGAAGATAAACGATAGAGGCAGCCATGCAACAGCGAAGAAGTAGGAGCAAACCACAAGGCCAAACAACCAGCAAAAGAAACAAGTCTCAAGAGACCAACCAATGTGCAATAATAAACCAAACAACCAACCAATTGTGACCAATGCCACTAGTAATATTACCAAACAGCTGAATGATGCAGTCAGATGTCAAAAAACAAGAACCTCAACGAAGAAGACAGAAAAACAAATGGTACTGGTAGTGCTCAGCTAGAAGAATACCGCAGAGTCCAGAAACTCAGCAAGAAGAGACAGAAATTGCACTTAATTCTAAGATATTGATGCAGTATAGTAAGCCTTGCTGTTTCAAACGCAAAGTGACAGTAAAATAAGAGAAACAACTGAACCCAGTCTCAAAACACAACCGTCGAAGCAGAAACCGGCCAACACACGCCGGAAATAAGGAGTTGACTCCAGAGAATGAAGCACGACAGGAAAAGGGACTGCCACATGCTGGGAAGAGAGAGCTGCCTGCAGAGCGCGTCACGCGCCGTCAAAACTCAATTGGACCACCGGGAAAGCGCCGAACGGAGGACAGTGACCACTGCTGAGGGGTGCTTGAGGCAAAAGAAGGATCTCCTGAAAAAGAAACGCTCAACCTCTCTCTCTCTCTCTCTCGCTGTGAAGAGACTGACGGGCAGAAAAAAATTTATGAAACCGGCTCTGGTACCATGTTATTCACTGAATCATAGATCTTATTTTCACAAGGAACTTACATGGGTATTTATACAAAGAGAGCTTTAGGATAGTAGCAAATGCTAACTCCTAACTCCTAACTCCTAACTACCAACTAATATCTATTGCCTATTAATTACATCTATATTTCCTAACAAAAAATATTGAGGATTATTAATTCTGTGACTCTTTTTTAATGTCACGCTCATTTTCCTCAATTTTTTTGTAGACTTATATTTAATGAATTATTTCGTTTTATAGATATGGCAAGAAATAAAGGTCTAATCCCATCAGGGCCATCCGAAATATCCTTGCAAAGAAAGCAGCTGAGGACCATTATTGAATCTCTTCTCCCAGCATGCACCGCACCTGATTTGGAAACTGGTGTTCCTTTCAGAGCTCAGGCTATTATTGCCAATCCTCCTGCATATGGTGAGTGGCTACAAGCTTAGTGAGTTTTGTGGTTCTTAACTTAGAAAGAAAAATGTACTAGGCTTATCCTTTTTCTTTCTTCTTTTCCTGTATCATATGGGATGCATGAATTGGGTAGCATGGCCAAGTATTATGATGAAGTTGTGTAAAATAGTCTGTTGATATGGGTCCTATATTCTTTGGTTTCCAATGTTAATAATGGAAAAAAAGTGTTGAACGTGTACTTGGGGAAAATATGGGAAATTTGGGCCATATAAATCAGTATCGACTATGGATGAAGTTTGTTGCCTATAACATTTGATGTTTGAACAATGCATTTTTTTTGCCATTTTCCCCCAGTCCATTAGAATGTGACTTAATTGCACTTACTTTGTGAAGAATATTGATAGAAATTTATCTTCTTTTTGTTTTGTAGGACATGCACATGTTGCCGAAGCGCTTGGTGTGCCCATTCACATCTTCTTCACAATGCCTTGGACGTGAGTTGTTGTTGTTATTATTATTATTACCACTACTACTGTTATTATTATTATATTACTTGAGTGGAAATTATGACTACAAGAGACCTCTTAGCTGAAAGATATGGTGTTACCAACAAAGAAACAAATTATTATCATGAAATGTTCATACAGTACAGAAGCTAAGTAAAGGAATAACTGCCGCTTTGAATATTATGATAAATGCCTTTTATTATGAACAATAATTACACATTAAGTAAGATAAAATACAGTACTAAAAGTCTTAGACACGATTCCAATGTCACGATGAACATTTTGATATTGCCATGGAATCAGGCTTGGTGTAGATAGTATTTAGACATACTATCTCTTAACTTAGAAAATAAAAAGAGGACACTAAGGTGATGCGAGAATAATTCTGTGCTCATGTAGCCAATGTAGTGATTCTCGCTGGAGAAGAAGTTGATGCTGAATTCGTCTTATTTTTCTAGCAAATTGTTACTCATTACTCAATTGTAATTTTTTGCAATATGCCAATTTTCAATCTGAAGCATGATCTGGAAAGTTTGGTATTATGTTTCTCCTTATGTACTTTATATTGTGTATTATGGCAAGATTTATGTGATATCCATGCTATATAATCCTCATTGTAAATAGTCGAATATTTTCTTTCTTATTAAAATTATATCAGAATCTCTTTTTTATTTTTAATATAAGATTAGAATCAACTTAGAAGCTGATTTGGAGGGATGGTATAGGGAATATTACCTGTATGTAATTTTACATCTTGTGTGTGTATATACCACTGTTAACTGTACAGACTCTGACAACGAATTAAATTGGAACAATAGCCCACACAGCTGCTGCTCCAATACCTCTGGTGTCATTTCTTACATGTTCTCTTTTCAATAGGCAGGCCAACACGTGAGTTCCCTCACCCTTTGGCACGTGTTCCTCAAAGTGCTGGTTATTGGGTATGTCCTTTGTTAAAATGCTTTGGTAATTAGAGTTTACTAGTATGAAAGAACTGGAGAATTACGTTTACCACTAAATCTTTTATATTTTCTTCTGCATCCAGCTGTCCTACATTGTTGTAGAACTAATGTTGTGGTGGGGGATGAGAGGACTTATCAATGACTTCAGGAAACAGACATTGAAGCTTGCTCCTATTGCATACTTCAGTATGTATCGTGGATCGATATCTCATTTACCAACTGGCTATATGTGGAGTTCTCATGTTGTTCCAAAGCCGAGTGGTATGGTCGAGGATGCAATTAATCATTTATTATAACATTTGGTGATACCCACTCATATCATTTTTATTACATAAAGTTCCTTTAATTTGGATATATTTCCTAAACTAATGAAGTTTTTTCCCTAGGAGAACGCAGTAACTCTGCTCTAGTTCAAATTAGATCCTCCTCAATACTAAGCTGTCTATGCTTAACGATAGTTGTGAAAATATAGTTGCCTTGAAATGTTTGGTAGACATGTTTTGTTTAATCTGTCTCAATACTAGGAATAATAACGTTTAACATATTTGCAGACTGGGGCCCTTTAGTTGATGTTGTTGGTTATTGTTTCTTAAACCTTGGATCAGAGTACCAACCACGGGAAGATTTTGTCCAATGGATTGAAAAGGGATCAAAACCCATATATGTTGGTTTTGGAAGCATGGTATGGCAAATTCATTTCAGCCAATTGAGTTTCTGAGGAACTTATTTCTAGTTTTTTTTTTCGTGGTAATTTTCATGTTATATCATTTAAACATATGATAGCTTTTGGCTTGTGATCTTTATTATTCAATACTTCTTGAAATGTCAAACCTTTATCTCCTGCAAATGTAGCGTAGATGATACTTTGAGTGGTAGCATGAAGATGTTTTTACAAAACTTCTGGGGGTAAATATTTTGAGTGGTAACATGAACAGTTTTTCTGCTCCATGAAGCACAAAAATTGAAGGTTCTCCTTGGAAGCAATCGCAGAAGTAGAAAATTATTTTTAAAAGACAATCATAAGCCCACTCAATCATTATTTCACCATACCCTTATTATAATGTCAAATCTGTATATGTCCTTCTCTAATTTGATAGTTAAATGCACTTTTTGAAAGATTAATGAAACAGAAACTGCTTAAATATTTTTAAAAGCAGTATCAAAGAATTTTGCTAAACTTGAAGTGCTTGTCTGTGTGAATAAGGTGGTTCAACTCGTTCTCAGTATGAGGGAGAGCATAGAAAAGGCTAGGGATGTTTTGTTGTCATTAACTTCATTATATTTAGAAGCTACTATGTGCAGGCCCTTCATTACAATGGTTGTCTATTGTGGTTCAGGGAATTGAATTTTCTGGACCTCTCAAAACAGAGTCTTCTGTTTAGGCTGCTACTCCGCGCCCCCCCCCCCCCCCCCCCCACATTTTTGTCCTAATTTTCTGACAGCCCAACTCAAACGGGTTTCTAATGAGCTTTACCATGCATGCAGAGAATTCCATCTAATTTGCAACACAGTTTTAAACTGTGGACTGTATCACCCCATCGTCTGATGTGGCCCCAATGCAGTCTGCAATGGATCAATGGCCACTTTTCTTTTGTATTTCCTACAATAATTCAAATCACATGAGAATGACAATCATAATTTAATTAAACTTACTTTATATTACAAATGAATAAATGTTAAAATAAAAAGCTTAGAGCATTTTTATGATTAATGCACTATGGTCATGCATGTCGTGTTGATCTATTTATAAAATTTGAATTCAATCTAGAATCAATTTACTCTACTGGCTTGCTTGTCATAAGTAAAGCTTGCTTTTGAATGTATGCTTAATGCCTGTGAACCTTTGATTCTATGTGCTTAGACACCGCTTGACATTTTGTAGGCAGTTTTGAAAATATTCTAAATATGAACTTTATGGTTTACTTTACTAGCCTCTTGAAGATTCCAAAATAACTTTCGATGTTATATTGGAGGCACTAAAGGATACAGGACAACGAGGTATTATTGATCGAGGATGGGGAAATCTAGGGAATTGTAAGTGTTTAGATCCATCTTTATATTATACCTGCCTCCTCTATTCCAAAATACAGATTCTTATTGACGTTGGAGATCATATAGTTTTTTCAAATTCTTGTTTCATCTTAAGTCATTTATTGGTATCAAGTTAAATAATGTTCTAAGTACATAATGTGTGTTACTGAGGGTTAATATAACGAGTTTGAAAGTTAGGTTTTATATTCTGTACTTTGTCAATATTTCTAATTCCTGGTATACATCATGAATGTCACTAGTTTCGGCTTCTTCTCCTTCTTCTTTTTGGTAGTATTTACAAGTTTTCTATGGATTCCATAGCTAAATGTTATCAAGATCATAGAAATTTGCATTTGACAGTTTTCTCTCACTGTTGCATAACTTCACGGGCCTTTTTTCTTTGTTGAAGGATAACTGTTTTATGATGCTCCTTTATTCTTTAGAGTTTGAATCTGGAGTCTCCAGGGATAGCATTTGAAACAACATGGCTTGATATTGCCCCTGTATATTTAGGAGTTAATATGGGTTAATAATCATTTTATGGGATGATGAGGAGAACCTTTAAGGTCCAAGTAACATATCTTGAACAAATTGCAAGATGTATTCTATGAATTAAAATGAGGAGTCTTCTTTTATTAAATAGGTTAGAAAAGTAAGCAGTACTCTGAAAAAGTAGTCTTGCTTGTGCTGGAATTAATTTTCTCTCACTGTCTAATCAAATCTTATATTAATTCTTCTTTTTCTTGTTTGTTTCTTTAACTCATTTTTATTGTCAGATGAAACAAGGTTTTCACTTTTTGTTGTTATTATAAATTTGAGGAGTTGTTAAAGTTTTTCTGTGAGAAAAGTCCAAGAAAAACAGAAGGCCTACATTCCAAAATAACAAATTGAGTTTATTTATTTTGTAAGAGAGATTTTCAATGTTTTCAGTGCATGTCCTGGTCAGCTTATTTCTTGCATGTTGTCACATGTTTATGTTTTTTACTTTAAAAGGATTTGAGGTATTATGAACGTTGCATATCAAAATACCAAGAAGGGAAAAGTTAACACCTAACAATAACAACAACAAAGCCTTTATCCCACTAGGTGGGGTCGGCTACATGGATCGCACGACACCATTGTGCTCTTTCGAAAACCATATCTTTAGGTAGATTATTAATCAAAAGGTCTCTCTCTATGACCTTATTAAGCGTTCGCTTCGGCTTTCTATGACCTCGTTTAACAGGACTCCACACGGCTTGATCAACCCTCCTCACCGGTGCATTCAACGGCTTTTGGTGAACATGTCCAAACTATCTTAAACAACTTTCTACCATTTTTCCTTCAATAGAGACCATTCCAACTCGTTCATGTATATGATTATTATGAATCTTATCTTTTCTTATATGATCATGCATCCATCTCAACATCCTCATCTCGGCCACCCCCATTTTATGCTTATGTAATTCCTTTAAAGCCCAACACTCACTACCATATAGCATTGCTAGTCTTATAGCAGTGCGGTAGAACTTCCCTTTTACTTTATTAGGTACTTTCTGATCACAAATAACTCCAATAGCTTTTCTCCATTTATACCATCCAGCTTGAATTCTGTGATTGACATCTTCATTAATTTCACTATCTTATTGTATAATTGATCCCAAATATCGAAATTTTGTCACTTGCGGATCCAATTTAACTTCTACTTCATTTCGACCTTGTCTCTTATCATACTTACAATGCATATATTCAGTTTTGCTCCTACTCAGGCGAAAACCCTTCACTTCCAAAGTCCGTCTCCATATTTCATGTTTAAAATTAATTTCCTTCCTGGATTCTGCTAACAAAACTATATCATTCGCAAAAAGCATGCATATCCGCAAAAAGCATGCATGTAGGAATTTCCTCTCTTATAGGCTTAGTTAGAACATCTACCACTAGGTTAAACAAATAAGGGCTCAAAGCTGACCCTGATGTAGGCCAATTCTTATAGGAAAGTCCTTTGTTACACCTCCAGGCGTTCTAACATTGGTTGTAACCCCCTCATACATGCGATACAATAAAAACATATTTTGTTGACGCCTAAGTAATACATAAAATAAGAAGTAACCTAGTGACTGTATATTTCAGCTTATATTGACGCGCACACACATCTTGTGCAGCTAACACATTCAAGACTGCCTTTGACTAAATTTTCCATTTTAGCACTGGCTAATAAAATGCCCTCATCAGAGTCACAGGTTTCTTTGCCATTAGTGAATTGAGGCAATGATAACCATGCCTTGAATTTCATCATTTCTGTTGATAACCACCTTAAGAATTAAACGATTTGGATATGATGAGGTGTACATGCGATACAATAAAAACATATTTTGTTGCATGCTTTTTAGAATATCATCGTTGTTTCACTTACATTACGATTTTGGTATGCAGTGGAAGAAATTCCGGAGTATGCTTTCCTTCTGGAGGAATGTCCTCATGATTGGTTGTTTCCTCAATGTTCTGCTGTGGTAAGATTCTGATTGATTTCTTTTGGGTTTCTTTGGAGATGAAAAAAATTCATTCTCGAGCATGTGGCTGAGTTTGCACTCCCATCAAAATCTAGAGGAGCCAGGGGTTGAATAAACAAACTAACTGGAAGATTTGTTGGTGCAAACTTGCAGGTGCATCATGGTGGTGCTGGAACCACAGCCACGGGATTAAAAGCCGGGGTAATGTTGTCTTCATAAGTGTCTTTTATTTATTTATTTTTTTAAAAATCTTTTTCGTGATCCAAAAATCTGTTTGAATGCTTTCACTTGTCCAAGACACTATTAAATGATAAACTATTAAATTTAATGCCAAGTTGATTCTATTCTTCCCTTACTCTCTCTCCTCACAAAGCCCACAAGTTACAAGCTCGGCCCTATACCTATTGATCCAACATTTGCCAAGTTGAGTTTCTTTCTTTATTTTTTGGTGGTAGGCCAAGTTGGTTCTTGATGCCTGCTTCTGATGTTATGATAAAGAGCTCATTAAAATAAATTGGTATTGAAATTTTTTAATGTAATATCATGACAGTGCCCCACTGCCATAGTTCCTTTCTTCGGAGATCAGTTTTTCTGGGGAGACCGAATATACGAGAAAGGATTGGGACCAGCCCCAATTCCAATCTCTGAGCTCACTTGCGAGAAATTATCAAATGCCATAAAGTTCATGCTCCAGCCAGAGGTAATTCTAATTTTGTTCATACAACATTTTGGATTTCTTATCACTATTCCCTACTGAACTTCTAGAGAATAATGTGATTTATTTATAGAGGGCTACTCATTTATGAGCTAGTCAAATTTGTTTATGATTTTTATGAAATTTATGTGAAGTTATGATTTGAGTTATCTCTAACAATTGTGATATATGGCTTTCTATCCTAAAATAAATGTCTACACCAGAAGTGTTCTCTGATTATGGTATTCCTTATATTTCATTTTTTGTCTTGCCATAGATTACTACTGCCACCCATATAAGTAGACATATTACATATGCAGAAGATGGCTCTGTATTCTTAGTGATATTATTGAATCATAAATTTAAAATAGGGAGAATTACTATAAGGTCCTGAGGAAGAGATTTAATAATCCAAAAGTCCAATATTTAAGTGAGTAGCATAAATCTGTTGTTATTTCGGACATTGGAACTTGTCATTACGTGTTTCTCAGTTGTTATTAGACTTTTGGGTAATTAAATCCCTTCCTTGGGACCTTATAGTATATCTCCCTTTAAAGTATGATAAAAATAAATGTGTTCCTTCTTTTCACCACTAATATTTATTTTCAATATTTGGATTCTCCGACTTTTTATCGAGCCTGCTAATTTGAAACTTGGTAGTTTAGTCGTCAAGTGTATAGGTGCTGACATCTTGCTAAACTCTTATGAATAATTCTGTGCATCATGGTCTTGTGAAGTATATCCAACAACTAGTCTAGCCTATGAACGCCCCTATTATAAGATCATAATATGTAAAGGAATTTTAAATGTTCAGGTGAAATCTCGAGCAGCAGAAATAGCCAAGTTGATTGAGAGTGAAGATGGTGTTGGTGCCGCTGTGAATGCATTTCACCGCCATCTGCCTCCAGATTTATCCTTCCCAAGCCAATTGCGGCCGGTAGAGCAGGACCAACCTTTTCCTCTGCAGTGGGTTTTTCTTCAGGTTGCAAAGTGGTGCTGTGTGCCTTGCGGTGGTGTGTAGGCTTTTTTAAATTTAACTTCAATCTTATTTTCTTTTTCATTTTAATATATATGTAGAATAGAATAAATAGAATGTCCTTTTTTTCGTTCCTGAGTTTTGCAATATAGTGATTTACCATGATGTTCCATTCATTTTAGACTGAGTATCAAGCTCTATTTTGAGGGTTTGATTAATAATTTATATTGTAGGATGTGGATTAGGCTTGTTTTCTGCCTTGTGTAAATAAAGAGGCTTTGCTAGTTGGAATACTTGATGTTTGATTATTATATTAAGAGCTCTTGGATTTCTCAGGAAGACTAGAGTGATTTTTGGGCCTGAAGATCCACTTTCTTTTAATAGTAGTTTTACAAAATCCAACATAATCCAAAGAGTGAGGGCTTGTTCGAATCTATTCTCTGTGTTTTGTTCTCAAAAACAGTTTTATAAAATAGTTTTTGGAAACAAGTTTTACAAATAAAAAAAAAAATCTGTTTGGATAGTTGTTTTGAAAAATCTGTTTTTAGAGTGACGTGAAAGTGCATTTGCTAGTGTTGGTGACATGGCGGTAGTCGTCACTGGTAGTATGGTGTTGATGATGGATAAGTGACGAAAAATAAAAAATTGAAAAGCAAAAACAAGAAAATAACTAAAAACTGTTTTTGTTTTTTAGTTTTTTAAAAATAACTTTTTTCTTTTTTGTTTTTAAAAACAATAAAACCTGTTTGGCTATTGTTTTTAAAAACTAAAAACCAGTGTTTAAATACAAAATCAAGCAGCCCTTGAAATTCTCTTTTAATTATTTGGCCCAAAATAATCTTGTTTAATTTTACAGAAAACTTCACTTTGCCCATTGATTTTTCAGAATGGCCATCGGTTTAATTTTAAGGGTGAGGTTGAGGTAGAGGTCAGTGACCTGGCTTTTTTAGAACAAGTTTTAGAAATAGAAAAAAAAAAAAAATCTGTTTGAATCAAGGTATTAAAACCCGGACCGGGTATTGAACCGGTCGGGGTACTGGGTTAAGGGTCAGTGGGTCAAACCGGGACCAAACCGGAGCTAAACCGGTGAGTAATTGAAAATTTTAGGCTTATAGTATAAAATTCTAAAGGAAAAAGTTAAATTTTTTTTTTTAATTTGGGACCCGAACCGGACCGGTCTGTGACCGGTTCGGTGGTTTCCGGTCCGGACCGGCCGGTCCGGGTCCGGGAACCATGGTTTGAATCATTACTTTTGGAAATCGTATCTAAAATGGTGAGGTTAATAGTATAATTGTCGTTAATACAATGCCTTTTGACTAGTTCAAAAAACTAATAATAATAAATAAAAGTGATAAAATATTAAAAAAGATATTCTGATTTTTTATTGTGAGGAAAAAAAAATAATTTGACAGTAGGAAACATTAATTAAACTCAGTTTTTCTATATTCTATGCAACGCCTAGATAAGTATGATCAGAATACGAGAAGACAGGAATTTAGCCAATTCTTCGGTTTCACTTATACTGTTGATTTGGGTAAGTACTTGGGAGTGCTTTTACATCATTCCAGAGTGTCAAAGCGTACTTATCAGTATGTCGTGAATAAGACGGATGTTCGACTGTCAAGTTGGAAGGCGAAACATCTATCAATGACAGCTCGGCACACCCTTGTGTCTTCAGTTGCAGCAGCCATACCGGCGTACGCTATGCAGTCAATGCCACTGCCGGTAGATACGTGTAAGGAGATTGATAAGAAATGTCGGACTTTCTTGTGGGGCGGTGTGGGTTTGACGACGAAGGTTTCACTTGTTGCTTGGGATGATAATTGCAGACGTAAGGAGGAGGGAGGACTTAGGTTGCGAAGTGCAAGGAAACAGAATACGGCTTGCATGATGAAACTGGGTTGGGGAATGGTGCAGCGTCGTGATGCATTGTGGGTCACGACATGAAAGGGTGAGACATTGAAGGGTATTGGGTGGAGGTTAGGTGATGGTTGTAGAGGTCGGTTCTGGGAAGATGCATGGCTGCCTAACTACTCATGCGTTGGTGGATATTGATGATAATCTAAGGAGCTTGACTTGACGGTTTTGGATCACTTTTCTGCGTCACGTGGTTGGGATTTAGATAGGTTAGCGGGTGTACTCCCAAAACCCCATTTTCATGTTTAGAATTGGAAGAGGAACAAGTCTCCACGTTTAAACATGGGCTGTTGTATGGGGACTTGAGAGTCAGTTTGAGATGGTGTTTGAGAAGCACGTTTACATAAGTCGACACAAAACTCCTTTCATATACTTACCTCATATATATCGTAAATGACGTTGTAAAAGTAGTTTTTGCCACTAACCCAAATAGACACTTCAACGGACGTGGGAGATGCAGGGGCGTAGGATTGTTAACGAGACGGATTGTGGGAGATTTACCGGCTGAGATTAAGCGCTGGCTGGAAAGAGATTGGGAAGCAAGCTTCGTTTGGCGTTGGAGGGAAAATAATTCAGTAGCTGATTGTTTGGCAAAGGAAGCGCATGTGCTCCGTCGTTCTTGACAGATTTAGTTTGCACTGATATATAGAGATTTAGTTTAGTTTCATTGTCATCGGAAAAAAGAATATCGAAGAAACTGTTTGAATAATTTCATGAAAGTTCATTATGTGATAATTGATTGAGCTTCCACCGGCCAACAATATCCACACATCAATCTTATCATAAGTTACGTTGTACAAGAAATTTTTGCTTATTAATTACTATTCCATAATATAAAAGTTAGTTGGCATTTTTTAAAAAGGAAGCTAAAAAAGTTAGAGAAAATCCCTATAAAATGCGCTCAAAATTGTTAAATCCCGTTTCAGTACAGCGAATTCCAAGAACCCAAATCAGTCGTGTGTTAGTACGGAATGAACAGTGTAGGGGTGCCAAAAGAAGATTTTGCCTTTCAGCCCTCATTCTCGCCACTTTCAGAATAACAACACGAGCCTTTTAATTAACAACTTTGGGTTCTTGATTAACAGCTCTGCTTTATTCTTTCACATATTCGCATCTTCAAAATATAGTGTTGTTAATGTAAAATATTGTGTTGTTAATAAAGAAAGAGGTGTTGTTATTGGTCCTGAAACTTAAATTACGAAGTTGTGAAATAAGAAATGAGAGTTATTAATGTAGAATATAGTGTTGTTAATAACAAGACCGGTATTGTTATTGTGAAAATAAAAAGATGAAATTGGAGTTGTTAATCAAGAAGATAAAGTTGTTAATTAAGAGGCTCGTGTTGTTATTCTGAAAGTGGCGAGAATGAGGGCTGAAGGGCAAAATCGTCTTTTGGCACCCCTGCACTGTTCATTCCGTACTGACACACGACTGATTCGGGTTTTTGGAATTCACTGCACTGAAACGGGATTTAGTAATTTCGAGCGCATTTTATAGGGATTTTCCCAATAAGTTATATTGTATTTATATTTATTCTGTTTCTCAAAATTTAATTGTCTGACCTATAAACTGATATGTTACCTTAGGAGCCTGTTTGCCAAAGCGTTTAACAGCCCCAACGTCCGATTATTTTCAAGAAAAGCATGTCAACCTTTAAGATGATGTTTGTGTAAGCGTTAGTGTCTGTTGTGCTTCTGAAAAAAATGCCACATCCTGCAAAAGCTAATTGAAATAGCTTTTTTTTCATTCCCCCGCACGGTGAGGCTATGCCGAAGAGAGATAAAATATGAAAATATAGGAAAGAGATATGTGATGTTAATTATAAGATAAAGTTGACTTTTTTTAGAGAAATTAAGGAAGTTAATTAAATTACTATAGATTATTTTTATTTTTATTTTTTCTCCAAACTAATTAGTTTGACTAATAAACTAACATATAATCTGAGGATATATAATATATGATATGATTAAGTAGCTTATTATCAAATTTTATTTATATTTTTTCATTTTAATTATCACAATATATACAAATAATATATATGTAGTATTACATAAGATTCATGCCCTTTTTCAGTCATTTTACATCTAAACCGGCTTTTCAAACTCTAATCCAAACAGGTTTAAGGTTAGAAAAAAAAGTCACTTCTGTCACCGCTAATCCAAACACAAATCACATTTACATTTTCACTTTTAATCCTACTTTACTTTTCCAAAAGTCAGGTAAAAAAAAAGCCATTTCTCTACCGCTAATCCAAACGGGCACTAGGTCCTTAATATAAGACCTAGTTGACTTTTTTTGAGAGATTAAGGAAGCTAAGTAAACTACTTAATCATAACATATGTTATGTATCATTATATTATATATTAGTTTATAAGTCTGACAAATTGGTTTGAAAGAAAACTATAAATATAAATACATTAAAGTAGTTTATTTAACTTCATTAATTTCTTCAAAAATGTCAATTAGATTTTATATTGAGGAGTGGAGAGAATATAATCTAATGATACACCACGTATGTTATAATTAAGTAATTTATTTAGTTTCCTTAGCTTCCAAAAAAAAAAAATCAATTGACTTTTATATTAAGAATCGGAATTAGTATTTTTTATATAATTTTACTCTTATTTAATTCTTGTTAGAAAAAGACATGGGAGAGAAATGAGAATAATTTGTAAATGTTTTAGAGAGAGAGAGAGAGAGAGAGAGAGAGAGAGAGTTTTAACAAGAGTACATTTGAAAAATTTTATGCAGTTTTAATAATTTAACCGTTACTTTTGAGTATCCATCAATTAGTTAAAATGGACTTAAAATAACCACGAGAGTGGTAGTTTAATGGACTTGAAGATCTTTCTTCTTCTATGCCCTGAACCCAATATTCATGCATGTATGCTTTAGGAAGCATAAGAGGCAATACTAATTAATTTCACCTCTAATTTGGAGCATTCATTGGTAACACCCATTTTTATTTATACCGGTTTGATTGGATCATCATAATTTACGTTACAACTTACAATACCTCTCCAAAAGAAGTCACTTGAAGTTATATCTATACTAGTCCAGCATCTGAAAAATGGACGGCAAAGGACAAGGTGGAGATCATGGGGGAGGATGCTTCCAAAAAGGTGGTGGCAGTGGAGGCAAAGGAGGGTACGAAGCAAAAAAGAAAAAAACATCGAGTCGAGGAGGTGGTGGCCAAATGTGCTATACGGTGGCAATACTGGTAAAGGTACTGTCGGAGGAGGTTATCCGAAACCACCGGTTGGCGGTGGAGGAGGTTACGTGAAGCCACCAGGTGGCGGTGATGCATACATGTTACGTTATAAGCGTATCTAAAGGGTAACAAGTGCACGTATAGGGCTATATGTATCGTAGTGTGAGAAATAAGAAGTCTTTAATTAGTGATGAGTAAAGTGAATTTGTATTTGTTACTATGTTGTTTATATCAATATCAATATAATATAATAAATCGCTTGTTCATTTGCACACACGCTGTTTTTGGCTTCACCTGGCAGTTCGAGAATAGTGGTGCAGATATACACTACTCTGATTGAAGGTATTTATCTTTATAGACTTTAAGAATTGAAGAAACAAAGAAACAAAGGTCTAACTGAAGACTAAATAATTGAAATGAATTTATATAGCAAGTCTAATTGTTAATGAAATAACAACACAATATATTCAGTAAAATAACACCATACGGTTACAAATTAAATTGTGTGCTTTTAAAGAGGATCATTTTTATAGATTTTAATTTTTTCCAAAAAAAAAAAAAAAACAATTGTTTTTAGCCTTTATTCTGTCAACCTCAAAACTTGTCTAATTCTAGATTTTGGCTCATAGGCAACTCAACTCCAGTCCAACTTGACTCAACTATAAAACAATTTTCCGTCGGTTCTTTAATCATTGCGAAGTAGGAGTCCATGTGTGTTCGTATGTGGACTTGGAAGGCACTTCTATTGGCCGTAGCTTAACTAGGATGTGGGTTGGTTTTGTGTGTTGTTACGAGTCAAGATGATTAATTAAATAGTGTAAATGTACACTATCATAATCAAGTAATACAGAAGTGAGTAGAGTATCCTTCCCACGAGGATTGATCACTAAGTACCAAAATGAGTAATTTTAATTTTATTTAGTTGATCGATTAGTTGGTGATTGAGAGTACGAAATAAAATATGAGCAAATATGAATGCAAATGATATGAAATAACAATGAGAAAAAGTCCTAGGGATTAGATTTCACTTAACAGTAATAGGCTTTTCCTACTAGTCTGTCAAGCATCTGGTCTATAAATGGCAGAGGGAAATTATCTTTTCTGGTGGCTCTATTGAGCTTTCTGTAGTCGATGCACACTCTCCATCCAGTCACCGTTCATTGTGGAATCAGTTCATTTTTCTCGTTGGGCACTACTGTCATTCCACCTTTCTTTGACACAACTTGAACTCGACTTACCCATTGACTGTCAGAGATTGGGTAGATTATGCTAGCATCCAGCCACTTTATTACCTCCTTTCTCACCACCTCCTTCATGTTTGGATTGAGTCTTCTCTAGTGCTCAACTGTTGGCTTGTAGTTGTCCTCCATCAAGATCTTATGCATACAGATTAAAGGACTAATCTCTCTTATATCAGCTATTGACCAATCAAATGTTGTTTTATGCTCCCTTAAAACTCTTAATAACTTTTCTTCTTCATCAGGACTAAGAGCAGCTGAAACGATTACTGGTAGTGTTGAATTTCCTCCCAGATAAGCATACTTCAAATGGGATGGCAGTACTTTCAACTCCAAAACTGGTGGTTTCTCTGTTGATGGCACCGGCTTACTCGGCCTTTCCCCCAAATCTTCAAATGGTTTTTTGATAAAAATTGGGGAATTTGCTTCAAAGTACTTTATCTGCTCCAAGATTTCTGGATTAGTAGATTTTGATACATGTACCATTCCCATTGCTAGTGGTTGAACCATGCAGATTTCGTTTACCACATCGTTTGTGCAGCTGGTCAATGCATCGACTCTGTAGCAGGTGTCACCTTCATCTGGAAAGGATAAAGCCTTGAAAATGTTGAAGGATACTTGATTATCTTGAACTCGCAAGGTTAACTTCCCCTGTTGTACATCTATTAACGTTCTCCCAGTTGCTAGGAATGGCCTCCCAAGAATGATAGGAATTTATTGGTTTTCTTCCATGTCGAGTATTATGAAATAAGCTGGGAATATGAGTTTGTTCACCTTCACTAGAACATCTTCTAAGACACCCCTCGGATGTTTTATTGATCGGTCAGCCAGAAGTAATGAAACTATGGTCGGCTTCACCTCTCCAAGACCAAGTTTGTTGTATACAGATATAGGCATGAGGTTTACACTTGCTCCAAGATCACAAAGTGCTCTTTCAAAGTGACATTGACCTATAGTGCAAGGTACGCAGAAGCTTCCTGGATCTTTTAGCTTTGGAGGTAATTTTTTTTTGGAGAATAGCACTGCACTCCTCAGTAAGTGCAACTATTTCAAATTTCTCAAGCTTACGCTTATTTGAGAGAATGTCCTTCATGAATTTTGCATAACTAGGCATTTGGGCAAGAGCGTCTGCAAAAGGAATGTTGATGTGAAACTTTTTGAAAACCTCCAGAAACTTTGCAAACTGCTTGTCTAGCTTTGCCTTTGCAAGTCTCTGAGGGTATGGAACTGGTGGTACATATGGAGGAGGATTGTCTGGAAAGCTAATTCTTCCTGGTATCATATTATCCTCCTTCTATTCTTCTCCACTTTCTTTCTTTTCTCCGTCATCCTTCTTCTTGATTATATGATCTTTCAATTCTTTACCACTTCTTAGTGCAACAGCCTTCACATGTTCTTTTGGGTTTCTTTCTATGTCACTTGGTAGAGTTCCTGGTTGCCTGGAATTCAGCACATTTGCAATTTGGCCCATCTGGATCTCTAAGTTCTTTATTGAGGCTTCTTGATTTTTGATTGTTGTATTAGTCCTAGCCATGAATTGAGATGTATTCATGGTTAGTTGAGCTAGTGCATCCTCCAAATTCACTTTCTGTTGTGGTGGATTTGGTTGTTGAAAAGCTTTTTGTTGGTAGTTCCCTTGTGGCTTGAATGCATTTTGATTATTCCTCCAACTAAAGTTTGGATGATTTCGCCAACCTGGATTGTAGGTGTTTGAGAATGGATCATTCCTTTGATTTCCGATGAAATGAGCTTGCTTCAGCATGAATGAGTGTCCTTCTTGACATCGCGTGCTCATATTAGGTCCTCCACATTGATCACAAGCTTTAGTAGGAGTGCTGATTACATTTGCTTGGGTTGTCAATGATCCTACTTGCTTGGATATAGATGCAACTTGAGAAGACAAAGTTGTAAGGACATCTAGCTCGTATACCCCAAGTGCTTTCTTTGAATTGCTACGTTCAAATGGCCATTGATATGCATTGGCTGCCATCTCCTCAAGTAGATTGTAAGCATCATCTATATTTTTTTTCTATTAAAGATCCTCCAGCTGCAACATCTACAAGAATTCTGGATATGTTTGTCATCCCACTATAGAAAGTTTGAAGTTGCCACCAATTTGGTAACCCATGATGAGGACATTTCCTTAGCAACTCCTTGTATCTTTCCCATGCTTCATAGAGGCTTTCTTGTTCATGCTGGGTAAATGAGGCAATTTCATTCCTCAATTTAGCAGTTTTTGCTGAAGGAAAAAATTTCTCCAAAACTTTTTGTGCCATGATCTCCCATGTAGTTATGCTTCCCACTTGTAATGATTGTAACCAACTCTTAGCCTTATCCCTGAGTGAGAAAGGTAAAAGTCTAAGTCTAATGGCGTCATCAGTAACACCATTATGCTTGAATGTGTCACAGATTTCTAGAAAGTTGGCTATATGTGCATTAGGATCTTCTGTTGGTAAACCACCGAACTAATTTGCTTGCATCATCTGGATAATTGCCGGCTTGATTTCAAAGTTGTTAGCTGCTACTGGTGGTCTCGTGATTCCAGAATTTGTCCCCATGACTGTTGGTGTTGCATAGTCACGGAGTGTTTTTGTATCTGTTGTTCCTCCCCCCGGATTTGCCATCGGATTGCTTAGGATTGAAGTAGACTGCTTTCAAACTTTTTGATTTCTTCGACAAGTTCTTTCGATCTCCGAATCAAAAGGCAATAGTTCAGTCTCTTCGATCTGGTCATACACTAAGCAAAAGCCTGAAAAGAAACACAAGACACAAAGAAGAAAAACAAATGTAATATGAAGACTAAATTAGTATTAAAATTACTTGGTATTGATATTAATGACAACAATCCCCGGCAACGGCGCCAAAAACGTGTTACGAATGAAGATGATCAATTAAATAGTGCAAGTGTACACTATCGTAATCAAGTAATACAGAAGTGAGTAGAGTATTGTTCCCACGAGGATTGATCATTGAGTACCAAAATGAGTAATTTTAATTCTATTTAGTCGATCGATTAGTTAGTGATTGAGAGTACGAAATAAAAGATGAGCAAATATGAATGCAAATGATATGAAACAATAATGAGAAAAAGTCCTAGGGATTAGATTTTACTTAACAAATTCCAGATTGAATCACTTATCTATTCTAGCCCAATTTATTCCACATGATTGATAGTTGAGTTTCCCTAATTTAATTACTAGCCTCTTCCAAGGTCAAGCAATTCTATAATTAATTGCTAATCCAATATATTCCTATATGAATTTAAGCAATTAATTATGCATTAAAATTTATGAAACTTTATAAGACTACACAACTCATATGAATATATTCCTATTTCATATGCAAGTTATGGTTTTAATTATAGGTCTACACACATGTATCTTCTTCCGGTCTCAACATATATATTGAAATCATTCAAAAGATGGCCAATCAAATGAAAGCGTTAAGAATAATAATTAAAACTTAATCATGAAAGAAAAATTAAAACTAGATTTAATAAGTTAAGATTCAATCCGTCATTAGTAAGTTACGTCATCACCCTAGGAAAATGAAAATTTAGCTCATGATAAAATTAAAAACAAAACCAAAATAAATTGACATTATATAAAGCTAGAATGAAATCCTCATAAACACCGCATAAACTTGAATATTAAATTCTCAAACATAAATATACAACCAAAAGATGCATGAAAAATGTAAAATCTAGCTGTCCCTTTAGGAGGTAAAACCTTCCATGTAGGTGACATACAAAAAGTAATACAATCCTAAGCCTTCCAAGATGGAGGTATGCAAAAAGTAATACAATGCATAAAATTAATTCTAAGATGATGTAGTAAGTGGAGAAGAGATGAGAATAATGAGATGGTGTGTAAGTAGAGAAGAGAGGAGAGTAATGGAAATGAAATGTTATGTGTGGAGAAGAGATGAGAGTAATGGATATGAATTGTTGTAAGTCAAATGTGAAGGAGAGGGTGGCTATATATAGGGAAGAATGGAGTAGGGTAGATGAAGTTGTAGATGAAATATGATAGGTGAAGTAGTAGATAGAATGTGGTAGATGAAATAGTTGGTGAAAAGAAAGATGAAGTGGTAAATGAAATGCAGTAGATGAAGTAGTAGGTGAAAAGGAAGATGAAGAGGTAGATGAAATGGTTGGTGGAATGGTAGATAATTCCCGCTTTCAACTTCCAAGCAAAATTCCAAACCCTTAGAGATAGAACTGGATTTTTGTCTCAACATCAAAGTTGTAGAGCTCTTTCTTAGCTTTTTATCCATACAAAGAATGTCCCAATCTGACATCTAGAGCTCCAGATATTGCCTGAAAACTGAAAGAGGGTCTAATTTAGTATTTTCCAAGAAATTCTATTTTATGCCAAAATCATTATTTATTTATTAATTACATCCAAATTTATTAAATTGAGCTCAAATATCATCCATAAAATCATCATATAAGGGAAAATAAATATGCAAATATTTTACTTATCATGCGTATAGCAATTCATCAAATTTGTTATGATAATGAATTGAAAAATAAAAAATGTATACAGTTACAATTGATCTAGGTGCATGGTTTTTCCTTATAGGATTATTTTGGAAAAGTAGATGATAAATCCTTAACTCTTCTGTCATAAATAATTAATGCAAGTGTGGCGAACACATCTAAAAATGACTAGTGTGTGGTAGACACATAGATTAATATACTATTATTTCTCATTATATACTTTATGTGGGATAATTTATTGAAGTGGTTCCCTTGTCTCTAGACCAGGACCTTATCCCAGCTGGATGTCAAGTTTTCTCCTAGCCAAAAAGATTGGTTCATACGAACATGGGTTGGGTCTAGTAGAAGGGGCTAGTCCCTCACAATATGGTGAATAAAGATTTGAATCTTTGTTGGGAGAGGTGCCCACATTTATTGTCCGATAGTGTCTCAAATAGGATTACCTCCAATAGGAGGATGTCTATGCTTAAAGGAAAAAAAAAAAAAAAAGAAGATTGGTTCATTCTCTTGGTCTCAAGCTAGAATTTTCGACACAAAATGAGCATATTTTCTTGTTTCAAGTCAGTAATTTTTCTTGTGTCATAATTATAAAGAGCATTTTTTCTATCCTAATAGTTCGTGCAATCGTTTATGCTTATATTAATATTAATTTCTTTTTTCTTTTTTGCATCATTCACCAAATGGAAGGAACTTACACATATTCATGATTTATGAGGCTTAAACTCACAACCTCACATTTAAGAAAGATTTAATGGAGATGTTATTGGGCTAAAATGCGCCGATTATATTAAAGGCAATTGATTTCTTATAAAAAAATCAATTTTTAATTCTGACTTTATTTATTTGACAATTTTATAGCATACTTCCTCTCTTTCAAATATACTCCCTCCGATCCTAATTATAAGATAAAGTTAAATTTTTTGGAGAAATTAAGGAAGCTAATTAAATTACTTTAGAGTATTGATATTTTTTTTGTCAAACTAATTAGTTTGACTAATAAATTAATATATAATCTAAGGATACATAACATATGATATGATTAAATAACTTCTTTAGCTTCCATAATCTCTTAAAAAAAAAGTCAACTTTATCTTATATTTAGGACCAAAGGTATTAAGATGTTTTTTGCCCATGCATGTCTTGGGGCTATCTGGTATAAGGGGAGAGGAGAGGAGGGAAAGTGATGGGAGGAAAAAAGTTTTTGAGAAAATGACGCCAATGTCCCAATTAAAAAAAAATAAAAAAAAAGTTCTATGACTTGTCAATGATAACTTTGTCACTTATCAATGATTGCTTTTTTACTTGTCATTAATAAGTTAGGGACTTTTCTGATATTATTTTTCTTAATTGGGACTTTGGTGCCATTTTCCCAAAATTCTTTGAGTTGGATTTAGGAAAATTAGAAAATTGGAGTTAAAAGTTTTTAATTAATTTTTCTTACTCTTTTATCTTACATATTCTCTTTATTAAAATCTTACAACCCCACTTTTTCAATTTTTTTTTAAAAATCCAGCTTATAAATATTTTCTCTCCCCTCCTGTCTAATTCCCTTGTACTCCCATGATTAATTATTAATTTAAATATGAGTAGGTAATTTTGATATACTTCCAAGATTATTTAAGATTTTAGATAAAAAAAACATTAATTATATTTAAAATTATATAAAACAAGTATTGCTACCCTTACGTTGCGCGGGGAAGTTCATATATATCATTTTGAGTTTTTAAAGCTACTGCAAGCACAGAAGGACGGTTCATGGTGCTAAAGTATGAGGTGTGCAATATTTATTATATAACTTAGTCTTTATGACTGGACAATTTTTTTTATTGTAGGCACAATAAGCAATATTTATTTGTAATCATAATAAATCATGTAATTATTTTATAATCGTATATTTTAAATGACCCGTATATATATTGAAAGTCACAAATGTATTGCTTGTCAATAAATATTGATGATGCCAATATTGAAGACCCTTCTCATGAGAGTGAAATATGAGAAAGGTCATTGCTTAAAAAGAAGAAACAAATGTTGAAAACGAAATCAATACTAGTCAACGTGAATATAACAAAATAGTTAGAAACCTACAACACTCTCCAATGTGAATCAATGTTTGGTTTTTTGGCCTAAATTAAGGAGGTATCATAATTCAAAATTATGTCCATAAATCAAGGAATTATATCATTCAAAATTATAGTTTGTTTTTGCCAAAATACATGATAAATACTAGGGGATTCAGTTTGGATATGTTAATCAATAAATATAATTTATTGATAATTATTTTATAATTTAATTTTTTTTATATTTTTTCAAAATTGATTGATGAAATAATCATACTTAAAAATGATTGGATCATTTCTTAAATTTCATTTATTATTAATGCAAATTAATGATTTGATTTAGAAATCCTGACATCATTGTCCCACATTGCATATGCTTATTTCCTAATTTCCCTTTTTTTAAAAAAATATATTTCTTCATAATTGATTGATTAAGTAATCATATTTGAAAATCATTTGATTTTTTCTTAAATTTCACTTATTATTGATGCAAAATATGAAAATTGATTTGATTTATAAATAGAGATATCATCATCGCACATTATAATTTATAGACGATTATTTCCTAATATTTTCTTACTTACTTTATTTATATTTTTTTTTGGGAAAAATTGATATTTTTTTCATATTAGATGTATTAAGCAAATATATTAGTTCATGTCCTCCTCTTTATATTGATGATCTACTTAATCATATAGAAAATTCATGCCTTCTCTCTTTACTTTTTTCCACATTATGTGTTAACTTTGACATTTTGATTGTAATTAGCTTTCACTTTTACATTACATTTTGTTGTTGATTTTGGTAATTCTTCCCTTTTGTTTAAAACATCTGATTTTTCATTTCTCAAGTCAAGAATATTTCCTCGAGCGTCCTCATATTTGACCCAAATCAATTTTTATTAAATATTCACATAATTTATTTTTAATTAACATATTTTATACTTTTTTATAAATGTCAAAATGCATTAACATATTGTATACACTTAGAATTATTAATCAATATAACTTCTACAAAAAAAGAATTATTCATCAATATAAAATAACTAATAGTAGTTCAGTGTATATATTTTGACCAAAGGATATTCATAAGTGGTAAAAAATTATAAAATCAAATTTAAATAGGCAAGTCTAGAAAAAGATATCACGCTAAGGAGTATAGCCTAATATAACATGGAAACACTACACGCAATTAAAAATAAAGTAGCCTCGAAACCTATATTGCTAAAATGAATTGAAAACTCAAAACAACACA
Organism: Inga oerstediana; assembly: GCA_963210345.1. Taxonomy (NCBI): domain Eukaryota; kingdom Viridiplantae; phylum Streptophyta; class Magnoliopsida; order Fabales; family Fabaceae; genus Inga; species Inga oerstediana. Next base: position 58,818,494 of record OY723401.1, on the reverse strand, counting down.
TGAGAACTCATTTTTTCTATTTTTATCTTCTTGATGATTGCTTTGTTGGTCTTGAAAGTAGGGGTGAACATATCAGACAATGCCACATTCCCATTATCAGCTAATGCAGTGTCATATATCTTCTTTCTCTTTGAAGGAGTGGCTGAAGATCCTGACAACTGAACTATTAGAAGGTCATCATCATTTTAAACTTTTTCTACTGATTTCAATGTTGTCAAGGAGATTGAGGCATGTGCTTCTACTTTGGAGGGCTCGAAAAAAGGACCCCAGAAATAAATGAAATGACCAACACATGAATATATAATCAAGTACTGAATCACAATATGTGCTCATATCAACTAAATCCTTTTCTTCTTATCGTTAATTCTGAGTATGTAAATCGTTGAAAAATTTCTCCCTCCTCAAAAAATTGCAAAATGCCTGAACTACTGGATGGGTATTAGATGTTGCTCTGCTTGACTCTAAGCCTAACAATAATTTCTCTTGTCAACACCCGTTTTCATTTTGATATGCGCAGGGTAATAAAGACTAAGTTCCACAGGCAAACAAAAAAGTACATATATACTGATAAAAGCATTTGTTTACATACAGGAAACAACAGTGCATAATTCAAACATATTTACAATTTCGTTCAAATATTCATAAATATCTACATATAACCACTATTCCTCACCTCAGGATCCGTGCTCGTCAATCTCTCGTGTCTGCACCCTTATCTTTGGATCCGCTAACACCCTCTGGCACATTTTGTTTATAAAAAGGGGTGAGATTCCAAGGAATCTCAATAGTAACATATAATCAAACATATAAAATACGAGAGTTTAGATATGCAATGCACTATATAGTATAAAATGAAAATTCATAATATAACATGTGTGTACACAAAACTCAGGGCCAAAGTGCCATTCGGATCCCCTACTACATGTACCTCAGTTGGGCCCCTAACCACAATTAGGCAATGTACCCTAGGTGTACCTCAACCGGGCACCTAACCACAACTAGGTATCATACCTCAGGCACCGTATTCATATAAAAAATAGTAACATACAACATATTAACAATCACATAGTGTATAAGAGAGTATAGTTACTACCTTAACCCTTTCCTGCCTCGATTTATGTGCCTCATAATGTGTGCCAACTTCAAGCTTTTAACTCGGTCCTAAAATATCTAATGTACAAAAATTATGTTAAAACTCGTTCATGTACCATTTTAGGCACTGCCATAGTGTTTCTAGTGGTTATATATACCTAGTATGAAAATTTATCAAAATACCCCCAGAGATCCCACCCCGCCCCGCCGTACCTGGTCTGACCGAACCTTTTTCAAAATTTTGATTCAAGCTATTCTGATATAGTTTTGCCCAAGGAATCCATTTACAAACTCAGAATTACTAAATTCACTGCCAAATGATGAAAATGCCCTTGGCAACAGTATTTCGAGGTTTCAAGGACGTTTTGGTAATTATGCTTTTTAGGGCTTTTCTGGAAAAGTGTTCAACTGTAACCCCATCTAATTTTTCCTCCTGAACATAATGGAATCATCAAAACACCAAAAATCCAGCTCCTGACCCATTTTCTAGTTCTAGCCAAAATTAAGGGTTCCCCAGAAAAAAATTGGGGTTTTTCTATTTTGACTCCCCAGACTTGCTCTTTTCTACTCCTAACCACTTTATTAACTATTTAATGATGTTAAAACCACCATTTAGACTCAATTTTGGTGGCATAATGTCTAGGCCTATACTTTTTCCAAATTCAAATTTAGAGCAAATCGATCAGAATTTCACCGATTAAACTACTCACAGTAGCCAGAACAATCAATATTTGAAGGTTTGGAAGTTACCTCTTGCTTCCTCTGGCACTTTCTAGTATGGCCGAAACCTTAGCCCCTTTTACGCTGAAATTTGAGCTTCAACTACCTTAAATCATATAGAAGAGAAGCTTAGGAGAAGGATTATATACGTTAAGAACGAATTTACTGAAAGGAAGAGAATGATGTTTTAATAATATCCCTTAATTTAATTAATTAATTTTCCCAATTTCGGATTTTTACAAAATTCTAGCAGATTTTATGCCCAAACTTTGAAAAAGTATAAATAAATTTGTAGACCTCGTATAGGAGTGATTCCATAGGCTAAAGAACCTTTATTGAGTCAGTTTGAAAGAAAAATATAGCCCTTAGCCAATTTGAAGCTCACAATTCCCAGAATTAAATTCTTTGAATGCTACCCTAGAAACATTTCAGTTTCACTGGGTAAGCTTCAAAAATTTATAATTTTTTACATACAACTCTAAAATTGCCCATGATCTATCAAATTAAAGTTTAGAATGTCTACTTTCATCCTCAACAATATCATAATTTTTGCTGATCATTTGATCATACAAAATCCCATGACAAACTCATTGTCTCACAGGAAATTTCACTGGAAGTACTGTTCGCCTTTCAATTTCCAATATTTAATTTATATGATCATGAATATTCACCATTTTATTGAATATTTCTAGATAATTACAATATATCTTGGTGGATAAAATTTGGGCCATTACATTTCTGCTGACACAATGCTCTAATTGTTTTGGGAAAGTTCCAAGCTCTCATTTTTGTAGTTAAAAATGAATCTTAAGAAAATCAAGTATGGAGGAATATAGAAAAAAAGAAATTTAGATTAAAAAATTAATATACTACAAGGCACAAACGATCAAACAAAAGGAGGAAAAGAAAGCATTGAGGTAAGTGCTGCCGCTAACTTGTCATCAAAAAGTGATGTCTTTTTGGTCATTGTACACTTCTTGATTACCCAAGCAATGATAGCCCAGTTATTCTAGATATCCTTACAGACACCAATATCCCTAATGAGCTCATAAGGCTGCCTTACCATGATATTAGGGATGAAGAATTGAGCTCACTAACAATGAAGAATGGAGAATGTATTGCCCCAAATTTTTGAGTAAGGGCTAATGATAATTATTGAGAATAATTTGTGAATTAAAGATTTAATTATTATGTGTTTTGTGACAATTTCGGTGAATGTACCAAAATCAGTGGGAAATTTGAAAGAATGGAAAATTATCGGGTAATTAGTCGGTGATTAATGAAGAAATTAATTACTAATTAAGAAGAAATGAGATATATGACCAAATGGCTAATGGAGTGGTTAGAGTAACTAATTAGTTACTTATTTGAGGAGAGCTAATGAGATTGTGATATGTGTAAAGTGGGTTATGAAGAGAGATATGGAGAAAATTCAAAACTCATTATTCTATTATTTTCCTCTCTCTCCTGCCCCTCATTTTCTGAAGCAAGGCATGGGAATGAGAAAAATCATCATTCCACCTTCTCCTTCAAGCTCTCATCTCTCTCATTCTCTCTCTACTTCCGGCGCCATTGTTGAAGAAGCAAGAGGAAGAAAAGCTTGAGATTAAGGTGAGTAAATGATCTCTAATGCAAAAACTCACTTCTTTAATGTTGTTCCTTGGGTTGGGGGCTCCATTTTGATGGTTTTAGATTTTCCATTAGGTGGTGTTTGAGCACACAAGGAAATCTAAAGTTTGGTGAATCAAGAAACCTCTTGAGAAAGTTATTGAGGTAAGTGAAATGAGCCTTTCTATCTATGTTTTGTGCCAAATGATGAAGCTTTGAATTTCTAGAATTTTTGGCCTTATTTTCCAAAAATTAGGGTCATTGGTAGTTTAGCATGATATGGCTATGAATGTGCTGTCCTGAGATGTCTTTTGAATATATAGAATTGGTTTGAGGTTGAAATGTTAAGTTTGATGATTTTGGGATTTTGGTGTTAGATGAAGCCTAAAATTAAAGCATGATAATGAAATAGGAATTTGGTAGTTTTGATGGTTCCATTGGATTCCTTGTGCAATTTTATGTGGGAGTAGCCTTGGTTTAGTATTTGGGATCATTGGAATTACTTGGGTAAATTTTGGAAAAATGCTGTCATTTTGTTGCGATTTTGGCTTTTGGTATGCATCACTCGAGTAATCTGGGGTCTCACTCGAGTGAAGTCATGCATATTGTCTTTTCCCTTTGAGTTTTTGGGTGCACTTTCGTGCAAAAAGCCACGAGTCTTGTCTCACGTGTGGGTGTTGCGGGTTATTACTTGAGTGAACCTTTTTTCACTCGAGTGCAGGTGCATTTGGCACTATGAACTTGCGTCTTGAGTTATCACTCATGGTCAAAATTCAAGAGTGTGTCTTAACACTCGCAAGTGTTAAGCCATCACTCGAGTGGCAAGATCCCTGCTCGAGTGATGTTCCCTTATGAAAGTTTCTTGTGCTATCAGGTAAGCACTTCTTGAACCTTACTTTGGAGAACTCGGGTAAGCATTAGGATATTACTCGAGTGATTTGGTTTATGCTCGAGTACAGTGAGCATTTCTTGTTTCTGTCATTGCTTTCTACTCTCAGGTGATCACTTCATGAACCGTACTCTCTAGAACTCGAGTGAGCATTTGGCTATCACTTGAGTGTTGCTTCCAGGACTCGAGTGCAAGTCCATCATCACTCGAGTGAGGTCTTCTTCACTCGAGTGCAATAGTAAAAAACCAGTACTTGTGCTTCTAAAAGGGAATTTTTGGGATAGTTCTTCCAACCCTTTAGGGCTTTTGTTAGAGGCATTTGTAGCTTCCTAAATAACATTAATGATAACCAATATAAGTGATATGAAGTCATTTGAGTATTGGGATAGAGAATAACACTTCATCCCTAATTATGAATTTTAGGATTCGATATTTGCCCTGTTCGAGAGAGACCAGTGCCAGAACACGCACAGAAGGACCAAGGTAGTGACTTTTCTCTCATGTTGTGTATGATGCTTGGTATGCATGACTTATCATTATTTTATTGTGAAAATCTTCGGCATGAGGCCATTATGAACATGTGTATGTGCTATATGTTGTAGGGTATTACTGCGTGAGCAGTTCAGCATGAGCAATTGTACGGGGTGATGACTATCACACCTACCCCTACCATTGTATCTGCTATTGTAATTGCCAAGGCTGTATTATGGAATTGTGAATTCCTGTTTGATTATCCGGCTAGTGTGGCTATGTGTTTGTGAAATATTTTATATGGATCCCAGCTATGGCGATATATGTGATATGAACATGTGGTTGTGCAACACAGTGTGAGTACTTCAGCGTGAGCAAATGTAAGGGTGAGGTACATCATACCTGCCCTTGCCGCTGTAACTACTGTTGTAGTTGCTATGTGTTGTGTGATGATTTGCTTTCATGCTTTATGGTTGTGCATACTATGAGTGATTTGACACTACAGGGATTCCTTAGAATCTCACTTCCCAAAACAAATTTTAGACAGGGCTGGTGATTCCAAAGAGAAGCAGATGGCAAAAGGCAGATAGAGCTCTGGGATAGGAGTTTTATTTTGGATAATTGGTTATCATGTACAAATTATTTGGATATTTTGTTGGGAATTATATGTATGTTTTGAAGATATTGGATAGTATTTGTGTAATTTCCTAGACTGGGAAACTGATTATGGGCATTCGTGCCTTGTAAACCCTTAGTTGTTTAATAGAACCCGAGTGTATCGGGGAATTATATTGTACTCTGATATTTATAAATGGAATCGAATTGTACATGCTATTTATGTATTGAAATGTGAATATGAGACCATTATTGAACAATTTTTGAAATTTTTTTTGAAAATCCTGATTTTGGGAAATTTACTTTTAGTAAGTCCCAAATCATTGTACGGTCTCTAATTCGACATAATAACATATTTATGAACTTAATTTCGGCCTTGGATGAGAAGGGGGTTACAGAGAATGCAAAACAGAACACATTGATGACGTTAATATATACAAGTATTAATATAATCATGGAGCCAACTATTTTTCTTAGAAATTAAGCTTCTTGCATATTTAGTTTAAATTATGATTATGATAACTCATTGATTTATGAACCAAATTATTATTATTATTATAACAATTCCTTAATCATGGGGGCTAAATAATAATTTATGGATATAAAATATAAAATATTGATATTGAATTATAAAGAGGAGCGATAAATAATTATGATAGCCAAAAGAGGGATATTGATATTTATTGGTGTCAAAGTAAACAGAATTCACTAACAACGTTAATAAAAACACCACTATTTCTCTAAAAACGATTGCTCATGAAACGGTCTTTAACGGCGTTACTATAAGTATTATAGAAGATATAGATATAGATACCTTATAAATTAAAATATATATCTAAAAATTTCTTATATTAAAAAAATTGAGGTATTAGTTTAGATAAAACGGGAATCAATGCAAGATACAAGGAATGAAGATAATCACAACAAATTTTCAATGATAGCAGCTTAATGGTTAATTATTGTAAGATTTTTAATTTGGTCAACATGTTCTTTTTCCTCAACTAAAAAGGCATTAATTAGAGACTTCATATACCACTATAGTCCTTATTTTTCTTTTTCCTCAACTAAAAAGGCATTAATTAGAGACTTCATATACCACTATAGTCCTTATTATAAGTTTAGTGGGTTAAGGTGTAAATTTGTCCTAAAAGTTTTCACTTATAAGCACTAGGTACCCGGAAGTTCTTTGAGGAGTAATGTCACCCCAGAAAGTTACCAAAATGTAGCAATTTTACCCTAGTAGTTATCCAATGTTAAGTTTGACCATTAACTGACATGTGGAATTCCACACAACACCCAATATGTCACCTCATTGCCACATAGCACTTAATGTTACATCTAGCAAAATGAAAAATAAAAAAGAAAAAGAAAAACACTCCTTCCTCTCCTCCTTCTCTTTCGGTCGTCTGCATGCTGCCTCTCCTCAACACCACCGTCCAAACCATTGTAGTGTTAAAGATGATAGGACAACTTGCTTGACCCATCCACCATCCTTGATTCTTCTGTCTTCATCATCTATGTAAGATTTTAAAATAGACTTTCGATTTTCAAATCTTAGATGGATGCTTTTTAGTATTACCATCTCACCTTCCACCTTCACCAACCTCCTGCTTCTTTGTGACTCATGACTGTTGTTCCTATCTTACTAAAGATGTGTTGCAACAACCAACTCCATGACTTCTTAAAGCCGTCCCCTTTTATTGCTCCACTGTAATTACCATCAATGTCCAATCCTCGTCTTCTTCATTCGACGACTCCTCACTGCAAATGACATCTTCTTCATCCTCCACTGTTGGCGAGCCTTCAGTGTTCCATGAAATCAAAGAATTTGACTCGAAGATGTGAAGGAGGGAGGTAGCAGGAGGAGTCGATGGTGGAATTGAAATCCAAAAAAGTAGAGTCGATAGTGGAAGCGTACCAAATGGTCTTCTCAAACTTTTAATTCTTTCTCTTCTCCTAGGACCTCAATACTCTCTCTTCCCCATGTGCTACCAAATCTAAGATCTGAAAATTTATGCTTGATAAGTTTTTTATGATTTTGTTTCTGGTTTATTGTGCTTTTTGTGTGTTGAATATATACAATATAGGTGTAGAGGATAGTTTTAAGTATTTAGAGTATCTTGAAAACAACTCTAGAATAGTTTTGAATTATGTATATTAGTAGATATTTATATTTGTGACTATGTAGATTCTCAATGAAAGCTTTGGAGTAACTCTATGTGATAACCTGTGAGTTATGGTATAGTAGTTAACCTTAAATATTCTTCCATATACTAGTGAATTATGTATAATTGAATTATGGTTGACTATCTTTTATTTTAAAACTATAAGGACTAAATTATATGTATGTATTCTAAAACTTCTAGTAAGTGATGTTACAATTAAATTTTTTTATAACTCATTTTATTCATATAGTTAACATATTTTTATTATTGTTGTTGTTGTTGTTGTATTGTTAAATTTTTGTTTTCTTTCAAGCATGTTTGTATATGTAACTGATATGTTCCTATTTTACTATATATTTATATATCTATTTATAGAATTTTATCATTGTTGTTGTGCTTAAATGTGATTATTATCTGTTACAAAAAAATTGTGATTATTGTGATTGTTTTGGATTAGAAGGTATTGCACAAAATAAATTCTAAAAATGATAGAATTGTTATATTTTATTTCCATTGATTAAACTGATTTGAACGAACATATTTTTGGTTGTGTTTATTGTAGGAAAATTAAGGAATTAGAGTTAAAAAGACAATCAACCATGGAAAAGAAGGTGCAAATTCATATATGCAAAAGGATCCATGAAAAGCAGGTCCTTAAGATTGCTATGGGCCAAACTACACCATAGCTAAAGCCTATGTTTGTTAATTTATGACTTATGCTCCTTAAATGGGCCCTATGACTACCACTTAAGCCCAAATGCATGTCTTCCATGACGCATGAAGAGCTAAAATGTTTCCACTTACAATTAATGAAGGGTAGGAAGGTGATTTCACAAGGATGCCTCCTCTTTAGTCATAACAAGGTGCGACCTCATTAATGAAGAGCACGAAGGTCATTTTACATGGTTTCTTTTCCCACAAGCTACCATATGGCGCTACCTAAGAGGATGAAGACCAAGCCTTACACCCCAAGTTGCCACATGTTATCAGAATTAATTAGAGATAATTCATTAGAAAATCTAAAAGATATTATCAAATCTCAATTCTCATAATGCCAATCTTAAAGGATATAATTAATTACAATTCAAAAATGGATTAAATTCAAAATATTATATGTTTTTATCCCTTGAGAATTAAATTCAATTCTTTTCCTCAAATATATTCAAAAAAAAAACTAGGTGTCACTATCTCTCCAAATATCAAGGGCCAAATCATCATCTTTCCAATATCTTTTCCAAGATATCACGCCATCTCATCATCCTTTCAAATTCAAGTGCAAGAAAAGGAAAAAAGATTCATCAACAAGGAACATCAAGAAGGCTATAAAAGGGACCAAGCTTCATTCCCAGAGCATGACCACACTCTACACCAATTTTCTTCTTCCATCACCATGTGTGGTTAATTAGTCCTCCTCTTGAGGATGAATCTTGTGGCTTAAGTTCTCTGTTCTCTAATTGAGAGATGTTATTTAGTTTAATATTTTCTTGTATTTTATGATTTCTTAGTTCCAGGATTGCATTTATAATTTCAAGACTTTGATTATCGCTTGGATAATCTTTGTTATTAAACATTTTTAAGGTTTTTGAGCAATTATGATTTGTAGTTCTTAATCCTTAATTTAGTTTCCTCATATGATTAATTTTGTTGTTCTTTTATGTTACTAATTAAATCGCATGGTTGATTATATTTTCTTGAATATAACATTTGCTTATTCTATTAGGATATATCATTTGATTGTTCTAATTAGAGGAACAAATTATAATTGAGAATTTAATTTATTCATTGCAACACCTGATATTTATACCCCTTTATTACACATTCAAAAGCGTTACGGCTCAAGGGAAACAATAGTTCAAGCCCCCAAACCAACACTTGATATTTTATTTTCTTGGGTTACTATTCATTTGATAAAACTATACTTTAAGTTTACCAAATATCAAGAGCTAACTCATTCGTTTAGCCTTTCGAATTACTTCCATTCTTAACTAATCAAATGTGCAAACTCACTCTCATTCCTTCTTGTATACATACATACATACATACATACATACATACATACATACATACATACATGACATGGACAACAAACTTAATAGCATCATACACTTTAGCATGTTTATACAATTAATCACATTATACAATAATTATACAAAACACATTATTACAAATCATTCTTCAATTCACCACCACATATCCCTTTTGCATATCTTCATGCAGTCCCTTATGTGCTCAACATACCTATATGGTTGGGTGAGGGAGGGTGAGATTCCGGAGAATCTCAGTAGCAAACAATATCAATTATGCATGCAAGATAAGTGCTTAGTGCATGACATGCTTGCCTTGTCAAACCCCTTAACATTTCAATATTTTCTAGAGTGATAAGGGCACAGTTCCACAGCCATACAAAAATAGCACAAATATACTAATAGAGTACTTGTTTATAATACAGGAAATCCCCATAGGGTTTGAAAATATATACAAATCCTTAAAGTTTACAAAATAAAACTAAGGGTAATCAACAGTAGTCCTTGCTTGAACCGGTACCCTTATAAGCTGGTATTTACCGTTTTACCCTTCGAGTCGCTAGCTTCACTAGAATGTTTTTAAATATTGGAAAGGGTAAGATTCGAATGAATCTTAGTAGTAACATGCAAGCAGTCATATAAAATACGATACTTAAATAGGCCAAGTACTATATAATGCAACAGAATAAATACATTGTAAAACTCATAATCATCGGAATGTGCATGTGTTAAGGGCTAACTACTGTTAGAACCCTTACTTGTCTATACCTGAGCTGGGCTCACAACAACAAACTAGGCAATGTACCCTCTTGGTACTGTATCTCATAACTAGATCCCCGTTTGGGGCTATTGAGGTACTTGTACTTTTCCCCCCAAACGGTACTTACACTTTTCCCGCCCTAATTAGAGTGCATCATACATATCACAAAAGATGGCATACAAATAATCACATAGTTTATGAAAGATAGAGTTATTAGCTACCTTAATCCCTTTTTCTGGCTCTAACCTTATCCCAGCTCGGGGAAATTGTTTGGTCGCAAAATTCCAAGTTTATAAGAATTGAGTTAATACTCATTCATATATGACTCTCAACTCTTCTAAACTTGTTTCATTTGAGCTTATTATAGCTACCTAATGGACTTTAATGATAACCAAACCTGAGTGTTTTATAGTCATTTGAGAATTGGAATAAGTGATAACTTGTCATCCTTAACTATGAAGATAGGATTTGATATTTGCCCCGAACGTAGGAGGCCTGTGTATGAACAAGAACAAAAAAGAACAAGGTAATGACACTTTCTCCTATATCATGTTTAATGCATTGTATGTTTGTACTTATCATTGAATGAACGATTGAGTTATGGTGAAAGCCCCGGCTTTGAATGAACAATTGAGTTGTGGCGAATATCCCGGCTTTAAATGAATGATTAAGTCATGGAGAATGTCTCGGCTTTGAATATGACGAAAGTCACGAAAGTGCTATTAGTGATTGTCATGCATATCACGTAAGTGATCTTGGTAATGATTGAATGATGCTGTTAGTGATTGTCATGCTTATCATGTTTGTAATCATAGTCATGATTGAATGTTGCTGTAAGTGCTATGCTGATTAAATACTGCTGTGTTGCTGTATTGTGATATTTGCTTACATACTTTGTTATATTATGCATCATATACGTGAAATGTTACTACTGAGATTCTTTTGAATCTCACTCATTCCATTAACCAAATTTTAGCTAGGGCAAGTAGATCAAGGGACAAACAAGTACATAAGGGCGACTAGAATTGCCGGCGGTAGTCTTTAGCTTTTGGTTTTTGGTTATTACTTTTAGATAAATGTATATATATTAATCACAAAATAGTGTTTTATTGTAATCCCTGATAAGGGAAACTGAGATGAGCAATGATGTCCTACAAAACCCTTTTAATTAATGAATATATCCCAGGTGAATGTCAGGAATTTTCGCTAAGAACTTTGATATTGATGTATGTAATAGAACCGAACAAGCCAAATGGTTTTTAAAGGTGAATGGATATCGTATTATACAGGTTTTGGAAAAGTTTTTATTTATTCTCGATCTTTTAATTAATTTATGACATATGTTCAAACATTATTATGGCCTTGTAAGTGCGGGGTTACACATGGTAGGTTACCCGGTATGAGAAGTAGAATTATGCCCGGAGCAGGACCGATATTGAAGTTTATACAGAACAACCCCAGATGAGATGGCAAAATGAAGAATTGTTAGAAAAAGGGTATATGTGACTCAATATATCGCCATGGGGTGCTCCAGTGCTATTGTAGAAAGAAGGATAGAAAAGAGAATTAAGAAAGAATAAGCTCGACAGAAAAAGTCAAGTGAACTCTTGCTCTCGTATCTTATGTAATGGTTCTGCGGGTATGTATATACCATCGAGTATATTCATATTATGAATATACTATAAGCAGTAAGACCCGATATGCCTATGGCATAAGGTGATACCTCGGGCAGTCAAGCCTGAGGAGCATTCAGTATACAACAGCAGAATAGAATCAAAGTTGGTTTAGTAGAATTTCTACATGATCATGGGCTTTAACCCCGAACATGGCCTTACGCTACGACGGAGGTTACACTACCTAGAATTTGCCATAGCAGAGAGGCGGTGTGTACAATCAGTGTCTGAGAATGAGAATTACCTAGCACTATAGTAAGGGACAGTTGTCCTTGAATTTACCCAACTTTATGCCTTGTTGCATATCTTGAATTGGTATCTTAACTTTATACCTTATTGGATATTATGAATTATGAATACCCAGCACTAGGAGAAGGGACCAATGTGTCCTAGAGTGGTGATTACCCAATAGACTGTGTGTCCAGTAACCATTGAATGTTGATTGCTCATGGATGGATGGTTTGTTTTGCATGCTTCGTGAACATTACTTATGGGTATGAATATCTTGAGTAGCAAGAGTAAAGCCTGTAATGTATACAGAATAAATGACCTTCTAGAACAGTTATCTAGTTCTTGAGTATTTGTGAAAATTGAATTTTGAACTGACCATTGCACCTCTATTTGTGAGTTGTATGAACTGAATTGTGAACAAAATTTTTTTCAAGAATTGAATTTTTAAACAGAATTTTTGACCAATTTGTTGTGGTCATTTTTAAACTTTGTTTTCTTAAAAAGAAGGGATTATCAGAAGAACCCAAAACAGTGGAAGCAGTATAGAACTAGAAGAGACCAGAAACTATTATAGAATTACTCAGTTTACTGGGTCTTGCCATATGAATTCAGAATTTTTCTTGAATCGTTTTGCCACTCACTTGAAAGAAAGAATTGCACAAAGAATTTCTTAAGTGGGATGATGTCTACAAAAGGATTTCAAAGGGTTGTTGGAGAGCTTGAAACTCTTACCAATACAAAATATTCCCGATCCTAGAATGCAACCCTTGTGGGGTCTGTAAAGAATGAATAAGGCAACCTGTATGGTCTGTAGAGAATTGTGACCTGTATGGTTTGCAGTGAAGCAACCAATATGGTCTATAATAGAATGAGAAAGAAAGAAAGGATTGGGATATGTCCTGGTGAAAGAAAACCAATATGGTCTATAATAGTGGCATGTGTCTCTCAACAGTCGAAACCTCATTAGATGAACTACCCCACTTGTGAATTGAGCTGGCGATTATTATTTACTTTGAAAATTTAACAACACTATTTTGTATGGTCATTTGCTAAAATGTATTACGACCACAAGAATTTCAAATATTTGAAAATCTGAAATGTATAAAAGAGACAACATAAATGAATGAAAAAGCAAAGACGTGAATATCGTCGCTGATGCTTTGAAATGAAAAGCGAGCCAGTTGATGGTCATGATGATATAGGAACAAAAACTGATAGAAGTGTCTAGAAATCTAAACTGATGAAGTCAGATAGTACTTGCTAGCTGTCGTGTTAGTCAAGAGGAAAGTAGTCTAAAAGCTGAGATTAAAGAAGCTTTGACTCTGGATAGATGAGTAACGTCTATAAGAATATAATTGAATGAGAAAACCTCCAGAATTGAGGTGTCCTCTAGAATTTGAGGTATTGAGAATTTGGAGTGTCCTCAAGTATTTAATGTGACCTCTAGAATTTGATATGTCGACAGACCTCTAGAATTTGAGGTGCCAATAGAATGTAGAAGCAAAGAAATGAAACCCTTGCTACAATGATCCTTTTGAAGTATTATTAAGAATTAGACTAGTAGCAAATTTTGAGGACAAAATTTATTGAATGGGCGAAGAATTGTAATATCTCGAATTTTAGGTCTAGAGACTTGAGGATATGCCTATATCAGGCAGACGACTAAGCCCTATTTGGGAAGAGTCCCAAGAATGTCAAGAGATAGAAATACTCTAGGGGACTATATGATCCTTCCCTACCAAGCAGAGGGCCCAGTATGCGTAGGTAATAGAATAAAAGTGTCGATGCAGATGTGCACAGGATAGATATATGGTCCTATTGGGTTAGTAGAATATGACACCCAGTTATGTCATAAGGTAACAGATGGATTAGTGTGGGAAATAGGCCGGTGTAGGTGTACACATAGCATTTTTAAGGCAGACATGTGTACCTTGTGTTTTGAAGTAGACACCGAAATGTGGTGCCATGTAGGGCCCATACACACATACTTTAACCTGGTGTCATCTTTTATGCCTCGTTATGCTTGCCACGTTCCCGAGTAGATCCCAAGTATGCACCGATAAAGTAACTTTATTAAAGTAACTTTAATAAAGCAAGCAATGATAACTCATGATGGCATAACTTTTGTGTTGGCTAAACAAGAGCTTGATATGTGTCCCTTAATAATGGCAAAGTACAAAGCCACTTTTGTGTTGGCCAAATGAGGAGGTGACAAGTGTCCCTCATCATTACACCACCTTTATGCCTTTTGTGTTGGTGTTCCTAAAACGCGCCACCTAGTACCTGAGTATGGGGAATCCATGTGTCCCTGGTTTGGTTAAGTACTTGACTTTCTCGAGCATCGAGCTGGGAGTATGGGGAAATTGTCAAGCCTCTCCTTTTCCCTGACAAAAGTGACTCTTAAGAGGAGAGAGAAGGATGTGGGACCCATTTTAGTAAAGCAAGTGACACGTGTCACCGAATCACTAAATTACTAGACAAATGGCACTGTAGGCATCTGACATGTGGCATAATTTTTCAAGACTCCCTCTTGGCTATTAATTTTGTCCAAACAGCCCAAAAATAGAGAAAAATAGTAAGAAAATTGAATAGGAGAGAAGAAAGGTTAATAGTAACCGTTCTTGAGGTCTGGATCCGATTTCACCTTCGAATTGCCATTTTCTCTCAAAATACCCTTTACAAACCTTCTTTTACTCATCACAAGCTTCATTTCTACGATTTTGGATTTTCATTTAGGGGGTTTGGTGCCATCTCGCTTGTCAAAATTCTGTCGAATTCTCGAATTGGTTGTGGAAACACGTACAGATAAGCATAGGCTTCGTTTTGAACCGATTGGTTTGGTTTTTGGATGGGTATTTTTGAGGGCGGGTACTATTCGAATTTAAGTGGAAAATCTACCAACTTTCTGGAATAGTACGAAAATGAGAAAGTAATGACATTTGGTAATAAAGTTAGCTTCCAATGGTTAAGTAAAGCTCATAAAGTTAGTATAGGACTATTAAATACGTATTGGGCCTAATGTATTAACTTTAATGGTTAACCAACCAGGGTGCCTTGAGATATTAAAACTGGGATAAGTCGGGCCCAAAGAATAAAGACAAGTCATAGAGGCTAAAGTGGCTCATTGGGCATTAATTTTCCATGGCTCTAATAATATAGCCATTTATCTAGGGCCATGAGATGAGAAAGAAGAGGTAATAGAAGCAACTTCAGTGGTTGGAAGAAAAGGTATAAAAAGAAGACTTGAAGACAATAGGTAGTGAACTTACTTACTTGCATGCATGTGATGTTTATGATGTATATTGATTTGCTATATTTTTTACTTGATTATATGAAGCATGTATGAATGAATGAAGTTTTGTTTCTATTTTTGCTGTGGCCATAAGTATGTTGCACGAAACATTGAGCATGCAGAATATCATTATGTGAACATGAGCCTATGTAGGGCAAGCATATCATGCACTAGTATTCATCTTACATGTATTGTCTGTAATGTTTGTTACTGAGATTCCCCTGAATCTCATCCTCCTCCACCAACCATATGGCAGCTGAGCATAAAGAAGGAGTGCATGACACTATTCCAGGAAAGAAGTTGCAATAAAGAAGAGAAGAATTATTCACACGCTAGTCCATTATGTAAATTAATATATTTGCAATGGATAATTGTATAACCCACGTGATGAATGAATTAATTATCCAAGCGATATAATTGAATTAGAAGTGGGTAATCACACAGTATGAGCCCATTTGTTTAGAATAATAGCTCAACAGCCAAAAATGAGTAATAATCCCCTTAGAGAATATAAGTAATTAAAGAGTAACGTTTCCGTATACGTAATAAAGGGGTATGTATGACGGGTGTTACAGCAGAGCCACCTTAGTATAATTGAGTCAACTAATAATTAAAGTTAACTTTGTTAATGGTAAGTCCAGTTTCTATCATAAGCATTTTTCTCATTATCCCTCATAAGCTCTAAATCTTGCCCATTTATTCGATCAACTACTTATAAAAAGCCACATCATCCAGCTTTTAGTTAAATTCAATCTTGATCATTCATTTGTTATAATATTGATTGTTAGTTCAAACCAATCTGCTACCACGAAAGTCACTCCCTTTCATTTTAACCCATGACAATAGCTAAAACACGAAAGCAGATCATGCGTCATCATCCACCAATACTTGACATTGTCATTTGTTGGAAATTGTGCCCTAAGGGCCAATCATTGTAATGTTAACATTATTATTTTAATGAAATTTCTCCATTCTGTTATCATATTATTTGCATGTTAACTGTGATAATTGTATCCTTGGATAATTCATAAAGATTGTCCTAAAATGTCCCTGGTCGGTCATCTATGCGGGAGCAGAGATGAAACAAGATCAGTATGACTTTGATAAGATATGGAGATACGAATCAAAGTTTTAGGCACTTGTGAGAGTACAAGGTGCTGGATTGACCCACTATAAGAAAGCTACATGGATCAAGTCATAAGCTTTTCTAATGTATAACCACATCACAATGCCCTTAGACCTGAGGTCATCATGGATTCCTATATGAGAGTTGCTAAGCTTTGAACTAGTCAAAAGTCACTTTTGACCGGGTGATGATAAAGGCTACAATCAGGCTTGGTGGTTTTTCATGCAGAGGAATATGAATGATCAAGATGGAATTTGTCCCTCACATTAGTAGAGAGATATTACTAGGCCCCTCGATGAGTGAGTCTGAGAAATGTATAGCCATACTATGATGAAAAGAGTTTCTGTCTTTGTTATCAGGCTACTCAGGAATTGAGAAAGTAATTGTCAGGAACAAGAGGATGACATTATCCATGCCTTATCCTTGATCGATATATCGTGTGACAAAAGGGACGTGACATGGTTGTATGACAGGTTGCATCGTGATAACGATCCTCATATGAATTGGGTAGTCGTAATGTCTTGCTAGAGGCCGCTTGCGACTTTTGGGTTAGTATAGTTATTGGCCCACTGCCAACTTCATATGGGCCTACAGGGTCGCACACAAGAATGGCCCAACACGAGATAATGTTTAATTTAGGGTGGACGCATTTTATATATATATATATATAATATAACATTCATTAATAATATTGTATAGATATATATATTTTCGAAATATATATCTTGTATATATATGTATATATATATTATATGATATTATTATATTTAATAATATTATATAGATATATATATTTTTGAAATATATATCTTATATATATATATATATGTATATATATATTATATGATATTATTATATTGTGTTAGTTTTAAATTTAATTTATTAAGATATATTAAATTTAATAACAACATGATAGAGATATAGTATCTCAGATTTAATTTATGAAGATAAATTAAATCTAATGGCTCTTTATTTGGATTAAATAAATAGGTTAAATTAAAACTGTTGGACAGATTTAATTTAATCTGAATTTATTTAATTAGCTCATCAAGATAATTAATTGTTAATTAATTTCAAAATTAATGATGATTAATTTTGAAATTTGAAAATAGCCCTAATAGGTTATAAACTTGATAGAGCAGACATATTCATATGCACATGAGAATTGAGAGCCGCAAGTGAAACCCGGGGAGACATTAGAGGTGCTAGCACGCAGTCTCGGTTGGAGAGCATTCGTGTGGATATCGGTAGAGGGAGCGGACCTGACGTGTTGGCTCCTAGAGATCGTGAAAACTCTGAATGATCAATAAGGTATGAATCTTTCCAACTTGGTTTAAACGCCGTTGATAGATCCTCGATTAGGATCGGTGAAAATTTTTAAAATTCTTCCGCTGTGCCTACCGATTCCAACAGTGGCATCAGAGCCAGATCAATTGTGCGTTTAAATTGAGTTTATGATTCTTATACATGTGATAGATATGGGATGTGTACGTATGTTTATAAGAAACACTCAAATATATATGTGATTCTCGTTTTGGAACAAGCATGAAATCGATTCCGAACATGTATATCTTGAAACATGTATGTGATTTTCGTTTTGAACAAGCATGAAATTGGGTAGGATACCTGAGATCGTAGTTGGCGGCAATCAAATCGGGTCTAGGTTCGGATATCTATTCGGGTAATAGGGATCCGAACTATGGGGAAGACAAATTGGATCAGAAGCGTTCTGGGCCATTGTTGTTTTTGTTTTGAAAAATTGGGTTCGAAATTTAAAAATTTAAAATTTTCAAATATTTCTTTTAAAAGGAATGTGCCTTTTTTAAAAGCTCCAGGGGCGTTGCCCCTTGCAACCCCGCAAGGGCGGCCCCCTTGACCCCGCCCGCTAACTGGCTAGCGGGACCGCCATGACCACCTCTGCATAGTACAATATAATCTGATCACGACATTTATTGCTTTTCATATTATATGAATTCTTGTTGTGGTTTATTATTTATCCTTGTTTGGGTATGGTGAACAACATGGCTTTAGAATTTTACAAAGGTTGTAATATTTAAAATACGGCCTGCGTGCCGTGCCTTTCTCTAAATACTCTCGATGTACATTCTCTTCTCATCTCACTCCCCTCGAATGTTTAAACGAGGTTTCTCTCAATGTATTTCTTTTTTATTTAGAGAAGTCCTCTCATTGGCTTGGGAGGATTTTAGGTTAGGTAAGCCATGTTGTGTCACATTTAAATTATACTTTTGATAAGATCATTGCATGATTACTTTTGCGTTTATATGTATTTATCTGTATGAGATACGACCACGATTGTATCCATATAAACAAAACTAATTAATTAAGCCCTCTGAATCAGATCTTAAGTCATAATGCCGTCAATTAATGAATACTTGTCAAAACCTAGATCGCTCAATTGTGGAAACCACCAAAGTGGATGCATTTGAGTTATCTTGATGAGACAAGCTTGAGTAATGGTGCTACTCATAATATTCATTATTGTTTTGACTTAATTGAGATTAACAAAACGGTTTTGAATCTCAAGGCATTAGATGGGGTTAAACATGCCAAATCATATGATGATTAAATCCTAAAAAGATCTAAGAGTTACATGTGACGTAATTGGTAAATAGGTTACCTACCTAAATAACTTGAATTTAAGTGTCTTGCCAAAGCGGACTTAAGTTTAAGCCAAATATAGATCTTAGCCCACTAATTATTATATTGAGGGTTGTTAATTTAGTGGGAGATTACTAACTAACTTTGCATATTTTAATTGTAGAATCATGTCGACTAGTAATACTGCTACACTTTCGTTGCGATCGGTCCTTGAGAAGGACAAACTCAATGGGACAAACTTTCTTGACTGGTTCAGGAACTTGGGAATTGTTCTCAAGCAGAAAAGAAAGGCTTATATCCTAGATCAACCCATTCCTGAGGAGCCTGCAGCCAATGCTCCAAGAGCTCAGAGAGATGCATACACAAAGCATAAGGATGACTCTGTGGATGTAGGTTGCCAGATGCTTGCCACTATGGTTCCAGAGCTCCAAAGAGATCTGGAACTCATAGAGGCTTATGAGATGATTGTACATCTCAAGGAAATGTTCCAGCAATAGGAAAGGCAAGAAAGGTATGAGACCACAAAGGTCTTACATTCCTGCAAAATGGCTGAAGGTGCATCCGTTAGTACTCATATGTTAAAGATGAAAGGCTATATTGATCACCTTGAGAGGCTTGGATTTCCCATGAGCCAGGAGTTAGCTACGGATTTGATCCTCAACTCACTCCCGGAGAGTTATGACCAGTTTGTTATGAACTACAACATGAACAACATGGAGAAATCAATTTCTGGCTTGCATGGGATGCTCAAAACTGATGAGCAAAGCATTAAGAAAAAGCCTAGCACAGTTTTGATGGTTTAGAAAGGAAAGGGTATGAAAAAGAAAGGGAAGGGCAAATGGAAGGGTAATGGCTCAAGTGGTAAGACCAAAGAGTCAAACAAGCCCGAAACCAAGCTTGCACCCAAAAAGGCAAAGCCTCCAAATGAAGGAGTCTGCTACTTCTGTAATAAACCCGGTCATTGGAAGAGGAATTGCAAACTCTACCTGGAAGATTTGAAAAAGAACAAGAAGGATAGCAATGCTATCTCTTCAGGTTTTTATGTTATAGACATTTATTTTTCTACTTCCTCTACATGAGTATTAGATACTGCATGTGGTTCTCACATTTGTACAAATGTAAAGGGTCTAAAGGACAGTAGAAAGCTGAAGAAGGGCGAGGTGGACCTACGAGTTAGAAACAGAGCAAGAGTTGCTGCTTTAGTCGTAGGCACTTATGAATTAGTTTTGCCCAGTGGGCGTTTGTTAGTTTTGAACAATTGCTATTATGTTCCTGCTTTGAGTAGTAACATTGTTTCTTTTTCTTATTTGGATAAGGAAGGTTATACTTCCATTACTAGGAATGGTAAATGTTCTATTTATCGTAATGACATTTTCTATGTTGATGGTGATTTGCATGTTGGTCATTATATATTAAATTTGGAACATCCTAATAAAAGGAATATCTATAATGTAACTACTAAGAGGATAAAATCAAACGATTTGAATCCGACCTACCTATGGCATTGTCGTCTAGGCCACATAAATGAGAAACGGATTTTTAAACTCCATCAAGATGGATTTCTAAACTCATTTGATTTTGAATCATATGATACATGCAAATCTTGCTTATTAGGAAAGATGACTAAGGCACCTTTTACTGGGTATAGTGAGAGGGCCACTGAATTATCGGGCCTCATACATACAGATGTATGTGGACCATTAAATATAGCTGCCAGAGGATGTTATGTCTACTTCATTACATTTATAGATGACTTTAGTAGATATAGCTATATCTATCTAATGAAACATAAATCTGAATCTTTTGAAATGTTCAAAATATTCCAAAATGAAGTACAAAACCAACTTGGTAAAACAATTAAAGCACTTCGATCTGATCGAGGTGGTGACTATTTGATCCAAGAATTCATTGACCATCTTAGAAGTTGTGGGATAATCTCACAATTGACTCCTCCAGGAACACCACAATGGAATGGCTTTTCTGAACGGAGGAATCAAACACTATTAGATATGGTTCAATCTATGATAAGTCAAACAGATCTTCCACCGTCTTTTTGGGGACATGCCCTAGAAACAGCTGCGTTCACACTAAATCGTGTTCCATCTAAGGCAATTGAAAAGACACCATATAAGATATGGACTATAAAGAAACCAAGTTTATCTTTTCTCAAGATCTGGGGATGTGAGGTATATGTTAAGCAACAAGCCTCTGATAAATTAGCGACCAGATCCACAAAGTGCCTTTTCGTGAGGTATCCTAAAGAAACGAAAGGATACTATGTCTACAATCCCACCGATAACAAAGTGTTTGTTATTCGAAATGGTAAGTTTCTCAAAAGAGAGTTTGTCTCTAAAACAACCAGTGGGAGCGACGTACATCTCGAAGAAATTCGAGAGCCACAAGATGGTACAGAACCATAGATGGAAATTAGAGAAGACTCACAACAAGTTGCTGAGCCTCCTCAAGTAACACAAGGTCCATGAAGATCTGATAGGACACGGTATCGGCCTCAGAGATATGGATTTCCGATTACTGAAGGCCGTGATGTGTTGCTCATTGAGCAAAATGAGCCCACCACCTATCGAGAAGCCATAGTGGGACCAAACTCTGAGAAATGGCTAAATGCCATGAAGTCAGAAATGCAATCCATGTACGACAATCAAGTATGGACCTTAGTCGATCCATGTGAAGGTGTAAAAACCATTGGGTGCAAATGGGTTTTCAAGGAGAAAATTGACATGGATGGCAATGTAAATGTCTTCAAGGCACGACTGGTTGCAAAAGGATTCACTCAAACTCATGATGTAGACTATGATGAATCCTTTTCCCCAATGTAATGGCCAAATCAATCAAAATCCTTCTTGCCATTACAGCATATTATGACTATGAAATATGGCAGATGGATGTCAAAACAGCCTGCCTTAATGGAAAGCTGCTTGAGGATGTGTACATGACACAACCTGAAGGTTTTATGCATCCAGAGGACTCTGGTAAAATTTGCAAGCTTCAAAGATCCATTTATGGATTGAAGTAACCATCTCGGAGCTGGAATCATCGTTTTGATGAAGTAGTCAAAGAGTTTGGATTCATTCAAAACATCGATGAAGCCACCTATATCGTAGGGATTAGGATCTATAGGGATAGATCCAAAAGACTAATAGGCCTAAGTCAGAGCACATACATAGACAAGATACTGCATCGGTTCAGTATGTAGGATTCAAAAAGGGTTTACATGCCCATGTCTCATGGCATCCATCTTAGCAAGGATCTGTGTCCTAGTACACCTGATCAGCGAGATCGCATGAGTAAGGTTCCATATGCCTCGGCCATTGGATCCATCATGTATGCCATGTTATGTACTCGATCGGATGTCTCGTTTGCCTTAAGTATGACTAGCAGATACCAATAAGATCCTGGTGAGGGTCATTGGACTGCCGTCAAGAATATCCTAAAGTACTTATGAAAGACTAAGGACTTATTTTTGGTCTATGGTGGATTGGATGATGAGCTCTGCGTAACCGGTTACACAGATGCAAGTTTCCAAACTGACCAAGACGACTTTAAATCCCAATCTGGATATGTATTCCTCCTGAATGGTGGAGCAGTAAGCTGGAAGAGCTCCAAGCAGAGCACTATAGCAGATTCTGCAACAGAAGCTGAGTATATAGCAGCATCAGATGCAGCTAAAGAAACCGTTTTGGATCAGAAAGTTCATTACTGAACTAGGGGTGGTGCCTACCATCTCAAATCCAATAGATTTGTTATGTGACAATAGCGGTGCTATTGCACAGGCCAAGGAGCCTAGGTCACATCAAAGGACCAAGCATATACTCAGGCGATTTCATCTTATTAGAGAAATCAATGATAGAGGTGATATAAAGATATGCAAAGGAGTAGGAGAAGATAATGTTGCTGATCCTCTTACTAAGCCACTTGCACAGGCAAAGCATGAGCGTCATGTTAGGGCAATGGGAATTAGGCAAATTAATGATTGCACCTAGGGCAAGTGGGAGGATGTTGGAAATTGTGCCCTAAGGGCCAAGCATTGTACTCTTAACATTATTATTTTAATGAAATTTCTCCATTCTGTTATCATATTATTTGCATGTTAACTGTGATAATTGTATCCTTGGATAATTTATAAAGATTGTCCTAAAATGTCCCTGGTCGGTTATCTATGCGGGAGCAGAGATGAAACAAGATCAGTATGACTTTGATAAGATATGGAGATACGAATCAAAGTCTTAGGCACTTGTGAGAGTACAAGGTGCTGGACCGACCCACTATGAGAAAGCTACATGGATCAAGTCATAGGCTTTTCTAATGTATAACCACGTCACAATGCCCTTAGACCTAAGGTCATCATGGATTCCTACATGAGAGTTGCTAAGCTTTGAACTAGTCAAAAGTCACTTTTGACCGGGTGATGATAAAGGCTACGATTGGGCTTGGTGGTTTTTCATGCAGAGGAATATGAATGATCAAGATGGAATTTGTCCCTCACATTAGTAGAGAGATATTACTGGGCCCCTCGATGAGTGAGTCTGAGAAATGTATGGCCATACTATGATGAAAGGAGTTTCTGTCTCTGTTATCAGGCTACTCAGGAATCGAGAAAGTAATGGTCAGGAACAAGAGGATGACATTATCCATGCCTTATCCTTGATCGATATATCGTGTGATAAAAGGGACATGATATGGTTGTATGACAGGTTGCATCATGATAATGATCCTCATATGAATTGGGTAGTCGTAATGTCTTGCTAGAGGCCGCTTGCGACTTTTGGGTTAGTATAGTTATTGGCCCACTGCCAACTTCATATGGGCCTACAGGGTCGCACACAAGAATGGCCCAACACGAGATAATGTTTAATTTAGGGTGGACGAATTTTATATTTATATATATATAATATAAAATTCATTAATAATATTGTATAGATATATATATTTTTGAAATATATATCTTATATATATATGTATATATATATTATATGATATTATTATATTGTATTAGTTTTAAATTTAATTTATTAAGATATATTAAATTTAATAACTAACATGATAGAGATATGGTATCTCAGATTTAATTTATGAAGATAAATTAAATCTAATGGCTCTTTATTTGGATTAAATAAATATGTTAAATTAAAACTGTTGGATAGATTTAATTTAATCTGAATTTATTTAATTAGCTCATCAAGATAATTAATTGTTAATTAATTTCGAAATTAATGATGATTAATTTTGAAATTTGAAAATAGCCCTCATAGGTTATAAACTTGATAGAGCAGACATATTCATATGCACATGAGAATTGAGAGCCGCAAGTGAAACCCGGGGAGATATTAGAGGCGCTAGCACGCTGTCACACCCCACCGCCGTCTCACCCCACCGGGCCACAACGGTTGGTGCCCTCTCCCACCAACCGGGTGCGGAGAGGCTGGGTACACTACGTCGACCCAGGACTCACAAGAGTCCCTCGCTCCCCAAGCGAGATTTTTCGCCTCCGTGGGAATCGAAGCCACTACCTGGGGGTAAGTAGCGCCTCAATGCATTCCCACTACCACTCGAGAGTGGTAGTGGGAATGCATTGAGGCGCTACTTACCCCCAGGTAGTGGCTTCGATTCCCACGGAGGCGAAAAATCTCGCTTGGGGAGCGAGGGACTCTTGTGAGTCCTGGGTCGACGTAGTGTACCCAGCCTCTCCGCACCCGGTTGGTGGGAGAGGGCACCAACCGTTGTGGCCCGGTGGGGTGAGACGGCGGTGGGGTGTGACAATAAAATGTAACCCCCTGCCGTAATTAATATTCGGATTACGCAATAAAGTGAAATAGAGACCAATAAGAACAAAATTTAATATTATAAACCCATCTACCAGACGGGGTTTTCACAAACACCTTTCGAAATCATTTATAAACTTGGTCTCAGAATCACATTTCCGAATACAATTACTACGCGGAATATCACATTCATAACAAATCAGAGTACACAACAATAATCCCGGCAATCCCGGTTTCCATATATTAACTCAAGCTTTATAGAGCACATTCGCCCATACAAGCCCTCATATGGGGATTACACAAAGTCTTCTCAAATACATAGCAAATCCTCATCCACATACTTATATACACATCCAAATCTATATACTCCCATCTGGGATGATAACCAACTACCAAAACAACTACTGAAGGAAGTCCTCATCGCCCTTGGCTGCTTACTCGATCATCGATCTACTACCCTGTCTGAAAGGTTAGTAGGGGAGGGTGAGATTCTAGAGAATCTCAGTAGGATAACAATATCAATATGCATGTACGATAAATGTTTAATGCATGACATGCTTGCATCACACAACTCATGATAACACAATGACAATTTGCCAGCTCAATGCTTCGAACAATATACCTATGGCCATAGCATAAATTGAAACATAGCTTCAAATTACACATAATTATGCAAAGCTAAGACATGCACCAACACACTAACA
Organism: Inga oerstediana; assembly: GCA_963210345.1. NCBI lineage: Eukaryota > Viridiplantae > Streptophyta > Magnoliopsida > Fabales > Fabaceae > Inga > Inga oerstediana. Next base: position 58,792,725 of record OY723401.1, on the reverse strand, counting down.
CATATATCAAATACAAGCAGAAGAGATATGTTTCCTACCTCCAGTCTTTTCTCCTCGATTTGCATGCCAGCAACTCGGGGCTTCACATTCGATCCCTTGGCAGCCCCACTTTAAGGGTTTCAGGGGCGTTTTCGTAATTATGCTTTTTCGGCCTTTTCCGAAAAAGTGACCAACTGTAACCCCACCTAATTTTCGCTCCTGAACTCAATGGAATCATCAAATCATTGAAAATCCATCTCTAACCCCTCCAAACAAGGCTTGGCCGAAATTCTCAATTCCCCAGGAAAAATTGGGGTTTTTCGGTTCCGGCTCCGTAAACGCGTTCCTTTCTACTCCTAACCACTTTATTGACTATTCCATTAGGTTAGAACTACCATTTAGTATCAATTTGGGCAGCATAACACCTAGGCCAACCCATTTTCCAAATTTACAAACAAAGACAATCCGGTGAAATTTCACCGATTAAATCAACCACAGCAGCCAGAATAGTCAATATGCACGAGTTTGGAAGTTACCTCAAGCTCCCACTAGCTTTTCCTTCTTGTGGCTGAAAACCCTAACTTCAAAACACCAAAAGAGGAGCTTCCAAACCTTAAAGAACAAAGAGGAGTAGTTTAGAGTCGGAGTTATACGCGTTAGGAGCGAAATCGTCGGAGAAATCGGCTTACCTTGTGATTTTTCTTCTCTTTCTCTCTCTAAACTCTCTCAACTTTCTCACACTATGTTCAGGTGCTGTGCGTGAATGAGCAGCTGAAGATGATGAGAAGATGTTTTAATTCCATGCTTATGTCATCTTGCCTTTTGATGATGTCATAATTCCCAAAATTGGCATTTTCGGATTTTCTGGCAGATTTTCTGCCCAATCTTTGAAAAATCATAACTAATTCTAGAAAAATATAAATGAGGTGATCCCAAAGCCAAATGAAAGATATTTAAGTCCTCTTCATAGGAAAAATATTGGCCATTACTAAAAATAACCACACAATTCCAGAATTACATAAAACTCATCACTGCCCCAAAACAGAGTTCAGTTTCCATCCCAAATTTTGGACAGTCATATCTCCTAGTTCACAAAACGAAATGGCACAAATTATATGTCCATTTCGAAGCTTGAGATGTGAACTATAAGACTGGAAAGTTTCATAATTTTATGACATCATATGCCTAGTAAAAACGTCCACACGAGAAGACTGCCCAGACAGAATTCACACTGGACAGCATTTCCAGTTTTGCAACCAATGTGTCCAATCCAATTTAAATCAATTCCAATGATTAAATACCACAACATGACACCATTTCCATCACAATACCCCATTCAATTCTTCCCTCTATTCGAAGTCAATTTGGATGTTAATCCACAATTGAACTCAAATACAGGGTTTTGGCGTTGCTCATAACACAAGCGACTACAATCCACTTTATATTCTCTAAAAGGGTTCATTAATCACTAACCACGTCCACTTTTGTAGTCATTAACTCCTAATCACAATTTGGGATCTTGCTAAACCGGGGCTTAGCAATCCACTAACCTCAGGCTTATTCTCTAGCCTCGAGTCTCAAAATTCGGGGTGTTACACACGCAGTCTCGGTTGGAGAGCATTCATGTGGATACCGGTAGAGGTGGCGGACCTGACGTGTTGGCTCCTAGAGATCGTGAAAACTCTGAATCATCAATAAGGTATGAATCCTTCCAACTTGGTTTAAACACCGTTGATAGATCCTCGATTAGGATCGGTGAACATTTTTAAAATTCTTCTGCTATGCCTACCGATTCTAACATCATTAACGGAGTGAATCGCCACAACTTACACTTTGCTTTTGAGTTTGTGTCTATTCCTTCCTTAATCACATCTACCTATTTCTGTCTCTATATTATGTGTCTGTTATATGAGAATGCATTTAGGTTTTTATTTGGGTGATTTTTTCAATCACATCACTATTTCTTAGAACAGTAATATAAGTTTTCTGAAAGTAGCTTTTAACAATTTCAAACATTGAATGCTAGATTTTGCAATGAAAGGTTTGTGTTGAAGATGAATTTAGGTTATGAATATGTTTAAGTTAATATGCATATGTTGTTTTTAGGAAAGCTCTCATGGCAAGGTAAAAGAAAACTAGCCACTCCTTTTAGAGATTTATACGAAGGAATAGAAACTCTATATGCATAATTCAGATAAGAAGATGCTTGCTCTGGAAGAAGCTGATACATGTATAATAGTAAGTTCTCAGTAATGGGACAAACTTGTTAAATTAATCATAACTTTTACCTGATTCTCTAATGCACCAAATCCTCCCTTGGAATCCAGAATGTTTATTAATCCTTCCAATCCTCCCATGATGGATTCAATCAATGACTCAACATAAAAAACATCATCCCTACCAATTTTTGTAACGTTCTTGAAGAAAATAAATGAAGTAATCACTCATGTTTCAAACACTTCAATATAATGCATGCAACTTATTGTTTTGATGAATCAATGGACAACAAAAGAATGATTTCAGGACCTAATGATTAATTTAAAGTTATGAGAATCCATTTGAAAAGTGTGTCCTCCCTCCTAACTTGCCTCCTTATATTCATACTAAAGTGACTATGTATTTATCTTATATACACAGGTATTGCTTATTGAAATTATGATAGATTCATTAATTCTTCTGCAATCATATTAGGTTATGCATTTGGTGTTGCAACAAATTGTGCTATCTTAAGTTAGATAGTAATATATCATTTTTATGTGCAACTTGACTTTAGTATAGCAGTAAAAGATTTCTTTACTATCATAGGAAAACTAGGTATTTATAAAAAAAATTATAATATGTTGTTAACAATGCATTTGAGTGAATCTTTATGTGCCTCTTTTTATAGTACCAAATTGAAATTATATAGTGTGCTTGTGCACACATATATGCAAGTCAAATGTTAGAATGTTGGTGTTGCAACATTTTAAGGCTGAGCAAAATAGAATTTGCTATCATTAGAAACTTGTCCGTTGCAATCATACATGGACAATTAGATGGAAAAAAAAGCAACTTATGATTGCTGACATATTAAACAAAATACAATTTATTACCATATTAAACAAAATACAATTTGTTATCCTATTGAACAATAGCCAATTTTACTATACAAAAAAGAAATCAAACTCTTAAAAAATAAGAGATATTTCAGAGAAATTCTTCCTATGTGTATTATGTTTGAGTTGATTATCAAAAGAAAATCCAACTATATTGAATGACTGAACTACTAATTGTCATTGTAGGTAGTAGTTGATTTATCCTTCATGCTGACTGAGCAATATTGAAGCGACAGAAGATGGACCATCGCCTGCTAGGAATTGACTAGACATTGTTGAAACTGTTACAGAAGATGGACCTTCACATAATAAGAAGAAAGAAGAGTAATGTTAATGTTAGTATAGGGTTATAAAAAAGTTGTGATGCAATTTTTTTTATACTAGAGAGTGTATTAGATAATGATAGTTGTATTTAGATACTTGATGTAATATACATGTTGATTTCAATAAAGTTGACTTTCTTTTAACTTGTGCTCATTTCTATCTTTGTTTTTTTGTACCTGACAACAAAAACTCTTCTTCCACTACTTCCAATGATGGCGTTGAACAATCTACAGGGGCCTATAAATCATCACAAAGAAAAATCCTGTATATTATTAAAATGAAAAGGCATTATACAAAAATTCCTCTTTTTGATACCCACTAACAAAATAAGACATAAAGGACATATAATTTGGGGGGGGGGAACTCACTATCAACATACTAGTACATGACTGCACTTGAGGTAATGCTTGCAATGTTGTATGTGCAGAACATGAAATTGGAGCATCTAATCCCTTACTTCTTACCTTGGCTAGGACTTGCTTATCTTTCCTAGACGCTCACACCAACCCTTAAATCTTTTTTGTCTCTTAGCTTCATCTCTCTTTTTAATGAGCTAGGGTTGTTTATCCTTAATTCTATCTTCTACCTTTTTGTTTTCATCTTTTGAATTTGTTAGCCTTGAACGGAAGTCTATTACTTCTTTATGAAGTTCTATTATAGAGTTGAAGACAAAGGTAGAAGTTTTTGGACAGTCATACATTTTAGCTGCTAATGTTATCATTAAATGACATAATTGTCTATATGTTTGAGTGTTCGGAAGATTAGGATCCACTTGTATTTCATTTCCTCTAATATCATGTAACACACCATCTCTTACATCTTTAGTCCATCTTTTCAAAATATATTTTTTTGGTAGTTTGTTCATTTCATTTGCCTCATATATTTTTAAAGCATGGCAACATAATATCCCTATAAATTCAAAGTGCCTATAACTACACTATATAGAATCATCATTTGGATAAATGTCAATGTCCACTTTTTGTCTTCATTAACCATGGTTTTAGTATAAGTGAACAATGGACCTTTCTCATCTCGAGAGGAAATACATGTGGCAAAAAAGAGATTCAATTGCTCTTGGAAATATTCTAACACCAAGGCATGTAAATCTTGTGACATCCTAAATTTCAGTCACCAAAATTATGTTACCCCTTTGGGATATTAAAGGAAATAAAGAAAGGTAAATTATGAAGCACATGAAATGACAAAATAATGCAATTAGTGATCACACACAACATGATTAAGTTTGGAACACAAATTGTAAAACATGGATTTGCTACTAGTGTGTTTTCCTGTGTGCTAGTCTTATTGTGTGATTGTTTTGGATAATCAAATGATGTCTAATAAATATGAAATTTTCCAAAATAAGATTAAACTTATCATGCTTTAATTTGATAGGTCATATAAGTAATTTCGAGTTGTATACAAAGAGTATGTATTTTTTAAGCTAGCCAAGTGAAACTTTCAAGTTTCTGTGGCAGTGTCCAATAAATGATAATTCTGGGATGTTGTGCATCCAATTGGCTAAAGAAATATTTTTCCTTAAAAATAGACTTAATAAGGGTCACATAGTCTTTAAAACCACTGTAATTGGATATCTATAAATAAATATATGAATTTTTAAAGGTTGGCCAACAAAACTGGCAGATTGGGTTAACTTACGAATTTATTGCAATTTTTATTATAATTGTCATAAGTATTGGGTCAAATATAAGAGATATCCTAAAAGCCCATATAGTCCCATTGGACACTCATTTATCATATCTCTAATGATATGATTATATATCTAGGGTCATGAGGTGACAAAGAAGAAGTATCCTTAAAGGTTGGAGAAAGGTACAAGAGGAGGACTCAAGATAAAAGGTAGTGAACTTACCTTATTTGCATTTATTTGATAATTATGCTTGTGTAGTGATATATGTGATTGCTTTACTTGATTGTGTAGAGCATATTTGAATGATTAAGCTCTATTTCTGTTTTTGCTATGGCCATGAGTATAGTATGTCAAGCATTGAGCATGCAAAAAATGTCATTATGGGGCATGCATCTAGTTAAAACTAACATGTCATGCACATAGTATATATCTTGCATGAATTATGATAATTGTTTACTACTGAGATTACCTCGAATCTCATCCTCCTTAATCAACCATTTAGATAGGTGAACATAGGAGGTGTACTAAGAACAAAGAAGAGAATTGCATGAGAGGAATGCAGTAGTGGAATGAAGATAAGAAGATGTCTGTGTTTCATTGTAATGGGTTTAGACACTCTAGTAGCCTTATTCGGCTACAATATTTGTAATTATGATGTAAAATTCCTATGAGGAATTTCTGTAATCAAATATTTCTTATCAGTATATTTATGGTATGCTTGAGTGCCAGCCGAACTACGCATTGATACTCTGGTTAATATCAGAATAAATAATGGTGTTTATATTTTTGGTATCAAAGCCTAACCAGTTCTGGAAGAGCAAGCAGTTCTAGCAACATGATAGTATACTGATATGGTCTTGATTATATAGTGACAGGACATATGCACGGAAAAAGGGTATTTCTTTGAACCAGCCTTAGAGAAATAGTGAATACCCATGGGTAGCCAGTATTACCATACCGGAGTAAAGGTGGTACAAGGATGTCATGGACACAGAGGGAGCAGGTCCAAGTAAGGTCAGAGTATGGGCCTCATCCTAGAACAAAATCACCAATAGGCTTATCAATGTCAGACAGATAAGCCATAGAGAGATAAGATAGAGTCAGATCCGGTTGTGGTTTAGGAGCTATAGGAGGACGTCCAGAGTATATATATGTATGGGTTGTTTGAAAGCATGACACCCCTATAGATCAGCATACAGGTTACTCTGATGGTCTAATCTCAATATAGTATGAACAAAGTCTTCTAGATTTAGAGACCAAATGACTTGTGGATCCGTACAATGATATACGTTTTCCCGTATACTGTATTATGGGGTTCGAGGGCATAACAAGGTTATGAGTGGGATCCAAATGACAGCTTGGTGGACTTCAGGAAGCATATCACAAAGTAAGTGACTGAGTGCATATACCAACACTAATATGCAGTCCATACATAGATAGTATTTTGATGCCTGGAGATAGTAGGCATGATTTTTAAGATAAGGGCAGTCACAGGGTACCAGTGGTTAGAAGCAGTTAAAGCCAGTATATGTGTTTTGGCAGGGGTACACAAAACATGTGAAAGAGGCAAGCTTCACCCAAGAGGGGGTGAATTGGATGATGTGATAAATTTTTTGCTAGATGTGGTGATATGAAAATAATTGTAGACAGAGTAGAGTTGAGAAGATTACAACACAGAGAGTTATACTGGTTCGACCTAAAAACCAGGCCTACGTCCAGTCCTCAGAGATCAAGACCTACTGAGATTTTCACTATACTTCCAAGATTCAATGGGCTCTTAGAATGCCACAGAACAACAATTGTCCTCGAATGGACTACGAGCATAAATATTCTCACACTAAGAAATTTCTTTCCCCTTTACGACAAGTCTTACGTGCAGAAAAACAACCTATGACCTTTCTCACTTGCTTACGTATACAAGTCTTATGAGCAGCAACGTTCTCTCCCGCTTACACCACTGTAAGTCTTACGAGCAGCAACGTTCTCTACTGCTTATATCTTATAAGTCTTATGAGTGGAAGGTTTTACTAGGAATTCTCTCAACTACTTCTCTCGTAAGGATATCTACCCTCTCAAGGTCCCAATACCTTGAAATCAAATGAAAATAGAATTTGAAATGTATATAAACTCTCTTACAGAGCAAGTATAATAAACACTGAAGAGCAATATGAATACAGAGAAAATATGAATAACAGAGACTCGTGAATTTGCTTGTGAATTCTTGTGCTTCGTTGTTTTTTATGATCTCTGGAACTCTGTATTTATAGACGTTCGATTTTGCCCATTTGAATAATGATCATTGTGGAGCGGGGCATGTTACTGTGGAACGGCATGCGTACGTTTGAAATCTTTGAATGCGGTAGTTGCGTGCTTGTAATGATATTGTCTGCCGTTGTTTGACTTCCTTTACGTCTGTTATTTCAAATGTTCATCCTTCTGTATCACACTTAAAATACATTCAAAATGTTGTTAAATAATAATAATAAGTGATGATAACATAAATAAATATCATTAAACCATATTCGGATTGAAGCTGTAAGACTGGTGCATTTTGTCTTCTGGCAAAGTATCACTCGAGCATGGATGGGCTCACTCGAGTGAACTCACAAATTTTCTCCTTGTTCTTCAGTTTTATACTTGCACTTCCATAGGATTTCAGAGAGTTCATTTTCTCATTCGCGAGTGATGTGGGGTCTCACTCGAGCACAACTCCTTCTGCTCGAGTAGCCTTGTTCATTACACTAAGAGACTCGTCTCTGGACAACACTCATATACCATTTTAGCAAGAGTGAGATTTTGCGCTCGCAGGTGATGTGGGCCCTCACTCGAGTACACATACTCCTGCTCGAGTGAGAAGAATATTCTCATGTAATATACTCTTGTTATCAGCACTTGCATCAGGATTTAAGAGAGTTGAATTTCACTCGCGAGTACTGATGTGTCACTCAGGCATATGAAGTCTCACTCGGGCATACTTGTGCTTCTCTGACCTTCATGACTCTCGGCCAAACACTTGCAGTCCCTCACTCGCTAGTGCTCGAGTACAAACCAGCTTCATGCTCGAGTATTGGTTACGATGCTCGAGTGTATCAGTAAGGATGATAGGAATTGCTCTTGGCCAAACACTTGCAGTCCCTCACTCGCATATGCTCGAGTGAGAAAGGGACTCATGCTCTAGTGCTATCTCCAGTGCTCGAGTGCATCAGTAAGAATGACAGTAATTTGCTCTCGTGCAAACACTTTATGTCTAACACTCACATCTGATCGAGTGCAAAAGGGCTCCATGCTCGAGTGCTGGCTCTGTTGCTCGAGTGCATCAGTTAAATCTGACAGCAAACATTACAAGACTTTGCCATATGTATTTGGTAACTTTGTAAACATTCTTTAGACTTATAAAACCATGCTTTGCATCCAATTAGCTTTTGTTATCATCAAAACTTGGGCTCTAACAACATGTATATGTGGTGACATGTTATGAAAAAGAGCAAGCACATGTTGTACAGTAGTTAGAGGCTGCATGTTGTTGCAGGCTTTCTCTTACAATTGCAAATGATGCGTTTTGCAAGTATACAGGTCGTGTCAAATAATAAAGTGATAAGTAAAGTATCGTCCCACGAGGAATCAATAAATTAATTTTTAGATATTAAAATCTCAACTTTTTTAAGTTAAATGAATCTAGTTATAAGTAAATTCAAAGGAAATTTAATAACAAAAAACACTAATGTCAAACATAACCTAGAGTCACTAATTCCTCACTAGCTCCCCAAATCTTATTTCCACTAATTAGTTAGTCTAAAATGTTAATTTTTGTTAATCTCAAGCACAAATAGTTATAAGTGCCTGTCGGTCCACTCACAATCCTCTCTTAAGTATAAATTGTTATGTCTAACCTAATTACTCAAGAGGCAAGATAACTCAAACACACTCTTCAATAATTATATGGAGCTATTAGGTATATGTCTATCCTAATTGCAAATTAAATCATAATCTAATCCCATATTACTTAATCTTAAAGACTAATTAAAATCCCCTTCGTCAACGTAAATTCTAATGCTCAAATTCACATCTAATGGTGGCCAATCATCAAACAGACATAATAAAGCAAGATTAAGTAATCAAAATTAACATAAATCATAACTAATAAATCATGAAAATAAAATCTAGTTCACTAGTAAGTTCATAGTTTCTCTAGATCTAAAATAAAATTAGCCACTCATGGATAAAACAAAATCCATAATGAAACAAAGAAATTCAAATTCAAATAATAAGAAGAACAGGAGATGAGTAGAAGAAAGAGCAAATCTTGTTGGCTATCGCACAAAGGAGCTTCAGATGTTCTCAACTCCCTTGCTGCTGTCCAGATCTCTTTGTAGAATCGCTCCTTGATTGTTCTTTTCTACCTTCAAATTCTATTCTTCTTGTCATCGTGGACTCCCTCTAAGACTTACCTCTTTATTTATAATAGTAGGTCTAATTCCTTGAATCAAGTTGCGTTCGCTGCATCCATGGGCTTAGATATCTCTATCCTTTTTTTTATCTCTTGTCTTATCTGATTTTTCTATTTTGTAATATATATATATTCTCTTCATGTTGACCCACATTTTCAAATCTGGAGATGGATTTTGTAATGTTATTATTCTTCTTTTCCCTTTGTATATAACTTCACATGGCTCCACAATATATATCTATATATATATTTATCTTTTCTTCTAATTTTCCCCGTCCTGAATATCATCATATTTCTTGCAAAATAAAAATAGGATATCGATAGATTTTATATCAAGATTTCTTTTTATTCTGAACTTAATTAAAAGATAGAAAATATATAAAAGATAATTAAATAGGTATAAAATGTCAATAAATTTAATCAATTATGACAAAATCTATACCTATTTAATTAAAAAATATATATTTATCAGTAAACATTTGTGATATGTTATTTCATGTGTATCTGGGCACCCAAAACTTTATGAAATGACATATATTCCCTTGTGAATATGTGACATTTACCGCTTCTTGTTTCTATATAGTGAAACATAAAGATGATGAGATTAAGAGGTACAAGTGCTGGGCAGGGTCAAGAAGTTAGACTTGACCCAATGAAGCCAATCATGGGCATATTAACAGAATATCAAACAATGATCAATGATCATAGTAATCAACTGCAAGGGGTGCAACAAAAGCAGAACACAAATCAGGGGAAGATTAGAAATCCAACATCATCCAGGAAAGGCCAATAAAGTGACACTTTCTTTCCTACATTATGCGATTATCTATATGCTTTGTATGCCATCTCCTGTAATATGTATGCTATACAGTACCTATAGGTACATCGATATACATTGTGTATAGGTACACCAATACATAGTACCAAAAAAGGTATACTGATATATAGTACTATGAGGGTACACCGATATGCCCAGTTAGAGGATTGAGGTATAGAACAAGTAGGGGTTGGAACAATGGTTGGCCCTGCATATATTTCCAACCAAACTGAATTATATGTTATTATAATGTTGTATTATATGATGTATGGCATATGATTTATCACATTCTCTATGAATGATTATGTGTTACTACAGAGGTCAAGTGGAATCCAACTGAGAAAGTAAGACAAGTGTGGGCAGATGGTGCAGTCCTACCTATATTGTATTTGATAATGTGAAACATCAGAATGGGCAACGAAAGCATAGTCAATTTATGTGTAATATTTGAGAACAACTGGAGAGGTTAACATTTGCATCAGTGTTAATAATCCTAAATCATGATTAGATTTGTGTGGTCTATGGTAACATAGTCTGTATGACATATAATGATTTACCCTAAGTACCAAGGCAGCCCATTAGAGCATGTTAAAGATCTGACTAATCAGTCTATGATCAAGTGGCTATCCCTGACATGGCTAGGCGGGTTGCCCCTTACTGGTTGCTTGTAGTAGAGAGAATGTGTGTAAAACATATGTGCTGAGGTGGTGTGGCCAATAATATTACACCCTGAATGGTGTACACTGATATAATCAAGTGTATTTTACAGTGATGTGACCTGTATGTTCGATAGTCACACAACTAATGTAATTCGTAGTGATACATGTAAACAGAGATTAGGATAAGCCTTAGTGTAATAGGGCAAAATAGCGGCCAATACTTTCCAGACTATAGCTTCCCAGAATCAAATACCTACGCATGTTGGCAGTAAGCCCCAATGTACATGTTTGTGTAGGGAAGTAATACCTAATGGGCTATATGTCTTGAGGTTGTTAGTCTCGATATGTATATAGAAAAAATGATGAACTGCATGTGCTTAGGCCATACAACCTTATGGACATATATGTCCTAAGGCCGATAGAATGTTATGTTGTTAAGAATTATGATGAGCAAAGGCTTGAGGCAGTAAGTACCGAGGTACTTGTAAGAATAGGGGTGATTCCCTAGACTATAAGACTCGGCATGCAAGATTGCAAGGGGTAACATCCCTAGGCTATAAGATCCTATATGCCAATTATGTTGTGATAGACCAGTATGCCCAGGGGCCCTAAGACCTAATAGACCAATGTCTCCTTAGCCTAGTAAATGTATTCAAAATTGTAACAGGCCATGACTTAAGGATTGGGGGGCAAAAACCCTCAGCTATACAATCTTATATGCCAGTTATTTATATTGCACATTGATTGTTGAATGCAAATATTGAATAAAAAATGCTAAATACAATCAGAGATCTAAGATATGATGATTGTGTTGCATGCTTAGTGAGCTTGCACAAGAGAGAAATAAATTGAATAATGACTTGTGTAGCATGATTTTTGAGCTTGCACACGAGAGTGATGGACTGAATGTCTAGAAGAATCCCTGAGCTATAAACATTCAAATTTTGAGGATGAAATTTATTAAATAGGGGAGAAATGTAATATCTCAAATTTTAGTTACCAGAATTCCGTTACCCCTTTGGGGTATTAAAGGGAATAAAGAATGGTGAATTATGAAGCACATGAAAAGACAAAATAATGCAATTAGTGGTTACACACAACATGATTAAGTTTGGAACACAAATTTGAAAATGTGGATTTGCTACCAGTGTGTTTTCCTGCATGCCAATCTGGTTGTATGATAGTTTTGAATAATCAAATAATGTCCAATAAATATAAATTTTTCAAAATAAAAGTAGACTTATCATCCTTTAATTTGATAGATCATATGAGTAATTTGGAGCTGTACACAAAGAGTTATGTATTTTTGAAGTTAGCCAAGTGAAACTGGCAAGTTTCTGAGGCAGTGTCCAATACATGATAATTCTGGAATGTTGTGCGTCTAGTTAGTTAAATGAAATATTTTTCCTTAAAAATAAACTAAATAAGGGTCAGATAGCCTTTAGAACCACTGGAACTAGATATCTATAGATAAAGATATGAATTTTCAAAGTTTAGTCAACAAAACTGGCATATTGGGTTAACCTACGAATTTATGGCAATTATGTTAAAATTGTCATAAGTATTAGGCCAAATATAAGAGACATGTCCAAAAGGCCCATGTAGTCCCTTTGGACACTCATTTATCATGGCTCTAATTATATGATTTTATATCTAGGGTCATGAGGTGACAAAGAAAAAGTATCCTAAATGATTGGAGAAAAGGTATAAGAGGAGGACTCAAGACAAGAGGTAGTGAACTTACCTTATTTGCATGTATTTGATAATTATTCTTGTACAGGGATGTATGTGATTACTTTAGTTGATTGTGTAGAGCATATTTTTGAATGTTGAAGCTCTATATCTATTTATGTTATGGCCATGAGTATAGTATGTGAAGCATTGAGAATGCAGAAATGTCATTATGGGGCATACATCTAGTTTAAGCTAACATGTCATGCACATAGTATATATCTTGCATGCATTATGGTAATTATTTACTACTGAGATTCCCCCGAATCTCATCCTCCCTAATCAACCATTAAGATAGGTGAAAACAGGAGGTGTATTGAAAACAAAGAAGAAAACTGTACGAGAGGAATGCAGTAGTGGAAAGAAGACAAGAAAATGTCTGCGTTTCATTGTAATGGGTTTAGACACTCTAGTAGCCTTGTGTGGCTACATTATTTGATATTATGATGTACAATCCCTGTGAGGAATTTCTATAATCAATTTTTTATTATTAGGATATTTATGCTATTCATGTGTGCCCACCGAACTACGCATTGCTACTCTGGTTAATATCGGAATAAATAAGGGTGTTGACAAATTTTAGCAACTTGTCATAGCATGGGCGGACTTTATACTATCAATCGTGGTTTTTTTCTCTTTTGCATCATACTCACATTTCATCCCATTATACCTCTTATGTACAGCAACCCGCTCAAAACTTTTGAAGAATTCATCAATATTAATACTCGAGTTTGTAATACTCTTGATATCTGCATTAACACTTTCACTTATTTGTGTTCTCACATACCAAGAGTAACATAGTACTTCACATAACACCATGTCGATTTTTCTTTGATTTCATATATGGACTTCAACCATAAGTTGTCCTCCAAATCGAATGATGCTATTAAAGTATCCCATGTTTCTTCAAATTGTGATATGTCTTCAATAGCAAGTATACACTTGTTGAAACCATGCAAAAATGTGAATCACCCATCGTCTTATTTCCCAAATTTTTTATTTCATTTTACTCAATATGCCATATGCATAATGCATGCTTCAAGAAAGTTTGTTTGCTTTCAAGAAAGTTTCTAATAACCACTTGAATGATTTTATGGTTTCTTTATATAACAAAGCTCGATAGTTACAACTCCTCTATGATGATTGAGTCCTAAAAATATGGAAAGAGGCCTATGATTACAGTTTGTGTAGCATGTGGTGTGTAGTGAAATTACAAATCCAAAATAAGCATAATTTACAAGCATACGAGGATCGGCCCAAAAATATTTGTAACTTGATTTTCCATATCAAGTTGGTATGAATGATAAAATGAAGGGTTCTCAATAATTTGTTCTTCAACATAATTCAACAACCAGCCTACTTCCCCATCCTTCATGCTTCTTCATTGTTTAGCTTTCAAATAACTTTTCATATCAACTTGAGAGCCAACCTTAGCTCGTCCACCTACTTGCTTACTCATAAGGTCAAAAGTTTCATTCTATTTTAGGCCAGCATCCCTAGCTAAATCAACCTCATCTATTTGTGAATCACATATTTTTTGTTGAGACCTCATCATATGCACTGTTCCTTGGAGATGCAATGGGTGGTTATGCTTTCCTACAAAGTTAGTGATCTTGAATTTACCTTCCACTAAATTAATTGTCATTCTAGCTTTACATTCAATCCTAGTCTAAGGATGATGGTTAGTGGCCGGTGTGTCCCTTGTAAGTGCCTTAATCTTATTTTCGCATCCATGTACTACTCTAGACTCTTTTAAACTCATTTTGTTGGTTATCTTAGCTTAAAACTAAGAAATTACTAAAATACCCTTAGGGACCCGGTCTAAGCCTCTTTGTACCCGATCCAACTGTACTTTTCCAAAAATTAGGACCCAAGCTATTCCTATATAATTTCACCCAAAGTAATCCATTTTTGACCTTAGAATTTCCAAATTCAATACCAAAAAATGAAAATGCCGTTGGCAGCCCCTAACTTAGGATTTTAAGGGTATATTTGACATTTCACATTCTAATGCTTTTTGCATAACATGATCAACATCAACCCTACACAATTTTCCCTTCTAAATACCATGGAACCATCAGAATTGTACAATTCTAGCCCTAAACCCCATTTTAGCTAGTAGCCAAAACTTACTCAAGAAAAAGGGAAAATGTGATATCTTGATTTAACCTTTAAAACTCCTTCCTTTTCACTCCTAATAACATGATTAACCATTTAAATACTATTTGAACATGATTTGTAGAAATTTGGGTGGCGTAAGCCCTTAGAGTTTCATCATTCCAAATTTACAAAAACAACCAAACAATCCATAAATCAAGCCAACAACCACCACAATAATATCATATCACCAAAAGGATTGAGGTTCTTGAAGTTACCTTTGATTTATCAACTTTCTCTCTCTAGGATGTCACCCTCCTCTCTCTTCTCTTGGAGTTTTGCTTGCTACACATGGTTTACATGCAGGAAAAGGACTTAGAAGAGATTGTACACAAGATAGAAGGCATGAACTCTTTAAATCACAAGAGTTGCCTCCTTGAGTTGTTGCCTCCTTATGCTCTCTTGTTTCTCTATGTTCCCAAAGCTTCTCTCTCTCTCTCTCTCTCTCTCTCTCTCTCTCTATTTGAGATGCTAGGCGTGAAATGAGAAGCAAGAAGGATGATGAAGCCTTTAAAAAAAATATCTCCATATTTCTTTTCACAATATAATAATTTAATGGGTTTTATGACACTTTTTTATCCTTATCTCCTCTTAATTTGTGTCATAAATTCCATTGACTTGGAACCAATTTTCCTCCTCCCTTCTTGGCCCAATAACATGCCACTTAGGGCCCTTCATGCATCCAATTTGGTTCCTTTAATTACTTCATCCACTTCCCCCAATATTATATTTTATTGTTAATTCCAACATGTGTCTTTGCTTTTGCATCTCTGTTTTTTTCTATTTGACTTTTCAAACAATCTCTCTTTGCCTTCTTATGTTGGATGAAATGTTGGCCCAAGAAGAGATAAATGATCTCTCAAAATATCATAGTTCCCACCCCTTCAAACAATAATATTAAATTGTTAAGTAGCATGAGAAAATTGACTTTTTAACTCCTTTTACTTGGCCAATGTTGCTTCTTCTTTCTTTTAATTTGGACCAAGTATTTAAATCCTCTTCTTGCTCCTTTACTTGGACGTCATATGCACCAAGAAAAAGGAAAAAATATTGGCTTTGGGATTTTACTTTATTCTACAATTTACATAATTGCCATTACAGTTTTTCCCAAATTCGTAATAGTTGCCAATTTTGGTAGATTTTCTAACCAAACTTTGAAAAATCATAAATTTATTTGCAGAAACTAAATTGGAGTAATTCCAAAGGCTATGAAACCCATATTGAGTCTAGTTTCAAGGAAAAATATAGTTTTTAGCCAACTAGAAGCTCACAAATCTCAGAATTTAAAACTTTGAACACTGTCCCAGAAAATATCCAGTTTCATTGGGTAAACTTCAAAAATTCATAACTCTTAGTGTACATGTCCAAATAATTCCCATGACCTGTCAAATTAAAGCTTGGAATGTCTACTTTCATTCTGAAAAATTTTAAAATTTTTGGACACCATTTGTTCATCCAAAACCACATGGAGAACTCACTGCCTCATAAGAAATTTCATTGGCAGCACTGTTTACATTCCAATTTTCAGTGTTTAATTCCCATTATCAAAAATTTATGGCCAAAGGCTATTTAAAGTATATTAATATTCACCATTCTGTTTCAGCCACAAATAATTACAAGGCATATTGGTGAATAAAATTTGGGGTGTTATATATCTTTTATCTGGAGTTCGTTTACCCTCTTTTGAACACATATATATAGGCAACAATAGTCTCCTTATATTTTTTTTCTCTTTGTTGCCCCATTTGTCCTTCCACTAAAACCTACTTTACAAGCATCTTCATTATAAAACCACTATGCTTCTTCTAGATTATCAAATTCTTTTCCAAATCTAAAAGTCAAATCAACTTCCATAGATTGAAACCTACAAAATAATGCTATACATCACACATAACAAAAACTTAACTAGGTGAAAAATATACTCCCTCTGATTCTTTTTATAAGCAACTTTCTCTCTCTTGAAGTTGATCCTTTTTACAACCAACTTTCTTCATGCGTCTCAAAATTTATACTACTTTTTCCTTTTCTACCCCTATTAAAGCATCTTTATATTAATTACCCCTTACTCACCACTAATTCTCTTTCATTTACTCATTCATTATATATTCTCTCTTATATTTTATACCTATGCTCTCTTATATTTGTTACTCATGCTCTCTCCTATGTCCTTTTCATAAATAGGGGCATATTTGGAAGAAACATGACATTTTTGACATATTTATTGTTTTTAACTAATCTTAACCATCAATTCGTTTTAGTAAATAAAGATAAAAGTTGCTTATAAAAATGACCAGAGAGAGTAAATTAAAGCAATAAACTTAAACAAAAAATCAAGAAAAATAAAATTGACTTTTTAATAGCATCAAAACCTTGCTACCGAGAAGCTAAAATACCAAAACAAAAAAAGGGAAAAAACCCATATTTGGCTTCACAAAATACAATATACACAAAAAAGCAACCAAAAGGAAGAAAACCAAAATTGTCGACAGCAAAGCAGCTATATATTGCAGCAACAAAATGCAACATTTTGATTTTTTTTATAATCAATAGTAATTACATAAAGACAAATGAGAAATCTTCTACAATGTCAAGCAAGAACAATATGGCCTCTTCTATGAACTTACACTACAATAGAATTATGATTATATGATGATTATTATTAACCATAAATCATGGTTTCAAACCGTCATATATGTGGGTGCTATATATGCTCAGTACAGATACATTATGATTCCAAATTATTATTTATTTTGGACCTATTATAACAGTTCTAATATAACACTCGTTATGCATTTAGTTTTGGTGAGGTCATGATATGAGTATTGTTGTTCAGTACTGCTTCCACTTTACTGGGATCCAAGAGACCTTTTCTTGCGAGATAACATGGCCTAGGAATTTCACTTCTGATAGCCAAAACTCGCACTTACTTAGTTTGGCATAGAGTTGCTTTTCACGCAATATATTCAATACGGTTCTCAGATGATGCTCATGCTCCTCCCTACTCTTGGAGTATATCAGAATATCATCGATAAACACAACAACAAACTGATCCAAATACTACCAAAAGATACGGTTCATGTAATCCATGAAAACCACAGGCGCATTGGTTAGCCCAAATGGCATCACCAGAAACTCATAATGACCATATCGGGTCCTGAAAGCAGTCTTTGGAACATCCTCTGCTTTCACTCGCAGCTGATGATATCCTGACCTTAGATCAATCTTTGAAAATACATACGAACCGGATAGTTGATCTAAAAGGTCATCGATTCGGGGAAGAGGGTACTTGTTCTTAACAGTAACCTTGTTCAATTCTCTATAATCGATACACAATCGAAGACTCCCATCTTTCTTCTTTACAAACAACACTGGAGCTCCCCAAAGCGACACACTGGGCCTAATAAACCCTTTCTCAAGCAAATCTTCTATTTGTTTCTTTAACTCTGCCATTTCATTTGGGGCCATGTGATATTGGGCCTTAGATATGGAACCAGCTCCAGGTACAATGTCAATCGGGAACTGAACTTCCCTCTCAGGAGGCAATCCACTAAGATCATCTGGAAATACCTCCGGGAATTCTTTTACCACGGGTATATCACTCAAAATTTCACTAGCTTCCTTTTGTACAGAGAAAAATACCATATACCCCTGGCAACCTTTTTCAAGATATCGTTCAGCTTTAGCTGCAGCAAGGAAATTCATACTAGAATCCACAACTTCAGCCCTATGAGAAACAGGATATACTATCCTCTTGTTCCCACAATCTAATAACACATTATTTGCCGTTAACCAATCAAAACCCAGAATGACTTCCAATTGGTAAAGCGGCAGACAGATCAAATCTACAGTAGATTGGTGCCCTTCCACAGTTACGACACAACTCAAACAAGCTTCTGTGGTTAAAGCCTTAACACCCATTGGGGTTGACACTACTAATTCAAATGGTAACTTATGTACATGCATTCCCAGGTGCTTCACGCAATCATAGGCAATGAAGGAGTGACTTGCACCTGAGTCGAACAATGCTTGCAACAGATGGCCATTAATAGAGATTTTACCTTGTATCAACTCAGGAGATTTACGAGCTTCCTCGTGGGTCATAACGAACACTCGGCCCTGTGTCTTCGGCTTCTGCTCAGCTCGCGGTCGCTGACAATCTTTGGAAAGATGTCCTGGCTGCTTACAGTTAAAACAGATCATTTCTCCCCGACAATTCTGGCCATAATGTGATTTGTTGCAGCGAGGACATTTCCACTCAGTCGCAAATCTCTGAGGTTCACGGTCTTTAGGCTGATAGGGCTTCTTATCACCGCCCTTGAATGAAGATGATCCTTGGCCTTTCCGCTTCTGGGAAACATTACCCTTACTAGGTTCATTGCGGTGGCCAGTAGCTCTAACAGGATACAGCTTTTTCAAATTGTTTTCCATGATTCGACATTGCTCCACAGCCTTGTTAAACTTGGTGAATTGGTGAGTGGCTAACCGCTTCCTCAACTCTCATCTCAGACCGCGGATAAGCATATCCAAACTCCATTCTTCGTCATCCTTGAACCGGAGGTAGGAGGAGTACCGAGCCAATCGAACAAAACGGGACAAGTAATCATCAAAGCTCTTTATGTCCCCTTGTCTGATATTCAGAAACTCTGTCTCCTTCTCGAGCCGCACTGATTTGGGAAAATACTTCTCGTTGAATTCTTGTTGAAACAGTTCCCAAGTCAATGGCATTTCTTTGCTCTTCAATGTTAGGGCGATATTCCGCCACCAACGATCTGCATCCCCTTCGAGTTTATAAATGGCCAGTCGTGGCTTTACCTCATCCAGGCAACCAAGAACCTCAAATATTTTCTCCAGCCTGTTCATCCAATCTTCGGCTGCTTGAGGTTCAAACCTCCCTCTGAACGCCGGAGGCAGATGCTTGCAGAATCTGGTGACCCAAAACTGTAGGTCTCTTTCCTCTCTAAGCGGCATCCCATGTGATTCTTGATTTGGGACAATGTGAGGTAGGGACTCCAGGGGTCGTGCTGACCCTTCAGCAGTGTCCTCATGACGGGTTTCTTCTTGAGTTTCCATCGGAGTGGATTGAACCGGGTCCTTTTTGTTCTTCGCCTTTTCTGCTCTGAGCTCTTCTCTTAGCTCAGTTATCATATCCCGCTGATCTCTGATTAGACCCATTAATTCCTGCATTGCATCCGGTGGGTTATCCTTGACGACTTCCACCTCTGGGTCTACACGCGGAATACTGGGGCGTCTTCTAGTTTTCTTCATTCTACAAACAACTTGCCCCATTAATTTAGCAGAAATAGTATGCACTTATAGTCATAAAACTCATTTATATATCCATGTCAATAAAACTTACATGTGCATACACAACAATCATTCACAGATAATCTTCTATCCCTACAACCAACTAAGGGATCTATCCTAGCAAACTCTACCCTTGCCAGGAACTACAGCTCTGATACCAAAATGTAACCCCCTGCTTATAAACACGTAATTATAATTCGATATCACTTAATTAAGTTGGTTTAGAGACCGTCGAATAGTTCAAAACTCGTTTAAAACTCCCTTTTATGGTAGGGACTTTACAAAATTTTCAAAACTTCTTTCCTACTCCGGTCTCAAATTCAATTATCGAATATAATCACCTGTGCAGTTAATTTACATTCATTCATATCAGAATATCTAATAGCAATCCCGGCAACCCCCGGGTTCCATTCATTCACTAGAAGGTTTAAAATTCCCATATAGGGGATTACACAACTGTAATCTGTTACTAAATACAATCCAAAAATAATTTACAAGATTCATGTCCAACAGGTTTAACCAACACATCCAAAAGTAAATGTCCCTATAGGGTTCTAACCGCTCCGGGTCGTACGTTTCTCCTTAGAGCCACTCGCCCTGTCTGAAAGGTTAGTTAAAGGAAAGAATGAGATTCAAGAGAATCCCAGTAGTAACAAAACATTTATACCACATATAAGTACACAGCATGTAAGCAAATCATCATACAGCAGCACAAATCACACTCCACCCTCCTCCCCTTTCTCCGCCGGGAAGGCACACTGTCCTAACCCGAACCGTTGTTAGCTACTCAGGGACTATTGGCATGGCAGTACATACACATAGCCTTATAGCTCATATAGCTATCTGGCTTTCACCAATGGCCCGTCGGCCTTCACAAATAGCCTTTCGGCCCACATAATCACATATATCACACCTCATCCTCATCCCCTTTCTCCGCCAGGAAGGCATACAACCCTTGCTCGATCTGTTGTTAGCTACTCAGGGACTATTGGTATGACGGTGTTTACACATATTCACAATGTCGCAGCATACGAGTTTATCACCAATCAATGATAATACACACATACAATGCATCACATATGGTACGAAAGAAAGTTACTACCTCGTTCCTTCCTGACGTTTGCTGGCTCAGTGGGCTCACGAGGACGGCAAATGTCGAATCCTATAAACCAAATTAGGGACAATAAATCAATCTCTTTTCCAAGTTCTTAATTCCATAGTACTTAAGTTGGTTATCATTTAGACTCTTTAGGTGGCTATTAGAGGCCTAAACATATACCCAAAGGGTTGGGAAAGGCTATACCGAAAACCACCTTTGAAAAGTGCAAAACATAGATTTTTGGGGTTGGGCCGCGGCCCAAAATCCATGGGCTGCGGCCCAAAACTGCCCAAAAACATTTGGGCTGCAGCCCAAAATCCATGGGCTGAGGCCCAAAACTGTCCAGAGACGCTCAGAAACATTTGGGCTGCGGCCCAAGAAAATCCAGTTTCTGGCTGAACTTCCAAAAATCATAACTAATTCAGGAAAAATCGAAATAAGGTGATTCCAAAGCCAAATGAAAGCTATTTAAGTCCTATTTCAAGGAAAAATATTGGCAATAACTAGAAATCACCACAAAAGTCCAGATTTACCAAAATCCTAACATTGCACCAAAACAGGGTCCAGCTTTGATGCCAAACTTTAGACAGTTAAAACTCCCAGCTCAAAAAGCGAAATGACACAAAATTTAGGTCCATTTTGAAGCTTGAGATGTGAACTTTAAGAATGGAAAGTTTCATAATTTTTCAACATCATTTGCCTAGTCAAAACGTCCACACCATCTGACTGTCCAGAACAGACTTACATTGGACAGATTTTCCAGATTTTGCCAATTGGTTTCCAATGGTCCCTAATTTCAAATCACATACTATTCTCACATAATTTGGCTCAAGGAACACATTGGAGCCATCAAAATGACCATATTCATTATCCATGAGCATGTTCTACCACAATCACCACATGTCACCTTAACATCTCCAATCAACACACACATTGCAATCCATTCCAACCCAAAATTCCAAGCCAATTCCAAATGCACAAAGACACTCTATGACACTAATTTCCACACTAAACACTAACCAAATCATGCTTTTCGAAATTTACCAAAAATCAGGGCAAATTCCAAAGTCCTCAAGACTCAACCAATGATCAAAGCAACCATACCAAAGTGCTTCTAATTCTTACCTCTTCTTCTTCCTAAAGCCAATTCTTCAACTCTCCAACTTCCCAATTTCCACAAGTTCTCAAACTTCACCAACCAAAATTCTGAAACCATAGAAATATAGCCCTTAACCTCATGAACAACATTAATAGAGAACATTTGAGCATATAGAGATGTTCACTTACCTCAACTCAAGCTTTTCTTTTTCTCTTTCTTTAGCTTGTTCAGCGAAAAATGGAGGAGGATGAGAGAGAAATGAAATATTGATGAAGATGATCACATTTCCATTCTTTCTATACACTTAGCCGACTTGGGAGAAAGAGAGAATGAGTTTGAAAACTTTGACCTCATCCATGGTCCATATCTTGACACTTGGCACCATCTTGTTCTCCCTATTATGATTTCACATATATTTGCATGCACAAGATTCCACCCTTTGGTCTTTCAATCTTAGCCATTAATCTTGATTACTAAGAAGTGTTCTCAATGGTATCTAACCAGTCAGTCGGTAAATTTACCGTTTTGCCCCTGATTATCACAATGCACGATATATACTTCAAAAGTGCTTAATTAATATTAATTACATTACTTTGAAGTTGCTAATCCTTGGTCACAATCCAGGATATTACAGAGTTGACATATATAAAGGTTGTTAGGTAACAACAGCGATGTATCGAAACTAAATTTTCTTAAAAAAATGAAGGGGTTCAGCTTTCGGTATCCCCCTACATATACATTTGTACATAACAAATCAGAATATATATTTATAGTCATTCATATACAAAACAATACAACAAGTCAGAATATGTTTATAATCATTCATGTACATGTATACAGTATTAAAACTACAAGTTTAAAATAAAAAAATCAGTATCTATAAATTTACAACCATACAAAGCAAATCTCTACCTCCCACTAATATTGCATAGATGTTGTCAACCCTTCAGCCACTTTTTCCATTTGTAACTGGCTAAAATTCATGCAGGAGACATAAGAATACTATGCGCAAAAGGAAACAATAGATGAAGTTATATATTGTAATATGTAGCTGAATGAATGTATATGAATAAATTGAGCATATAATATAACTTATTAGGATCAATATTTTTAGGACCAAGCGTGATTATATCCTTTATGAACTACATCACGCAGTACCCAGAATCATTGCTCTTGTCCAGTTGGTATAGGCACCATAAAGAACTTAAAAGAAAAAATTGAAAGTCAATCATATATAAATTATATGTGTGGTTCAATTTAATATTATAGTCATTGGTGAATAATATATATATATACACCTTTGGACTCAACCATTGGAAGGCGTATATGAAGCGGCCATCAGTGAAGTTGCATTTGGTGTAGTCGAGACCATTTTTCGTTGAGAAGATATAATAAAAAATTATATATATAGAAACATACAAGTTGAATTGAATTATAAGAAATGACAAGTGGATAACTTACTGGCTGAATATCTCCTACATGTATGGTTTGTGGTCTGGAACCCTACTAATAGATTTATAATACCAAATCTTTTTACGCAATGGATTTAGCACTATTAGCATCCAGTGTCCCCTTATTACAATAATAGATCACACCATTAGGACAATTATAAAAAACAAAATAAACTAATTTAAGAAAAGTTAATGATGTACACACCCTTAATATGTAAGGCACCAAGAAGTAAGTGTCTCTTTTGTTTAGCGCCCTCCTTGTCAGACCTCTTATTTATTTCCTCAAAGTGTTTACGTGCAATTCAATGGACACACAAAACTAACATAAAAATACTGATAATAAGTACTTGATTATATTACAGGAATTTCCCACAGGGATTGTACATAATAATTATAGACTTAAAATATAATGAAAGCCTATAGATAACCAACGTCAGCACTTGATCTGGACCAGAACCTTCAGTTGCTGGTAATTACCACTTTGCCCTTAAAGCCGCTTCCTATTGCTAGATATACTATACATTATGGAAAGGGGTGAAATTCGAAAGAATCTCAGTAGTAACAGGCTATCAATCATATAAAATGCGATAATTAAATATATAATGCACCATATAGTGTAAAATGAAAATATATATTGTATCATGTGTGTTTACACTGTTCAGGGCCAAATAACTGTTTGGATCCCCTACTTGTCCGTGTACCTCAGCTGGGTCCTAGACCACAGCAATGTGCCCTAGGCACCGTGTTTATATCACATAACATAGCAACATACAGCATATCAATATTCACATAGTGTATGAGAGATAGAGTTTCTACTTGAATTACCCTTTTTTGCTCTATTGCTGTCCAATACCTTTGATCCGACTTGGGCTATTGATATGTCCTAAAATTTCCAAATGTACAATAAATGAGTCATTACTCATTCATGTATTATTCTAAACTCATATTGTTGGTTATCTTGACTCAAATTGCTAAATGACCAAAATACCCTTAGGATCCTGGTCTAAGCCCCTTTATGCCTAGTCCAACTGTACTTTACCAAAAATTATGACCCAAGCTATTCCTATGCAATTTTTGCATGTATAATCCATTTATAACCTTAAATTTGTCAAATTAATGCCCAAATTATGAAAATACCCCTGCAACCACTATGTTAGGGTTTTAGGGGTAAAATTGTCATTTCACACCCTAAAGCCAAAATTTTCCATTCTAAACACAATGGGAACATCAATATCATGAAATTCCAGCTCTAACCCTGTCAAACACAGCTAGCCAAAAATATGAAAAATTTAGGGGAAAATGATGTTTCTTGATTCCATTCTATTAATCACCTTCTTTCCACCTCTAATAACTTGTTTAATCACTTAAACACTTATTGCACATGATTAATCAAAATTTAGGCAGTACTTCCCTATAGGTTTGTGTATCCCAAATCATAAATTCAACCAAAACAAGCCACCAAACAACCACAACAACAATATTCACCTTAAATTCACAAAAAAAAAGGTTATTTGTGATTACCTCTTGATTCTCTCTCTAGATCAAGAAACTGCCACCTGTCTCTCCTTCTTGCTCTTGATTTTGTCTTGCTAAAAGTGTATTTCAAGATGGCATAGAGATTAGAAAGAGTTGTGCATGATTTAGAAGGAATAACACATGAAATTTCCTACTAAACTTACCTTAATTGCTTCTTGAATAACTTGAGCTCTCTCTTTGTTCTTGTTTTCTCCAAACTTTCTCTCTCTCTCTCTCTCTCTCGCTTTCGCTCGCTTCTTGTGTTTGGATGAAAGTGGCTCTTAGAAAAAAGATAAGAGCTCTTAAAAATGTCATCATCCACCTCCTTAATTAATATTATTTTAATTACAATTTACCATATGTTTAACTTTTGACTTTTCTTTATCCTTTTACTTAGCTAAAAATGCTCTAACTTTTGGCATAATTTGAAATAACTATTTAATTCCCTTCTTGCTTCTCTTTTTGGACGTCCAACACCATAAAGGAAGGGAAAATATTGGCTTTTAATTTTTATCTAGCCAAATGACCATTTTGCCCTTATATTTTTGTAATTAAATTAGGCCTTCTTCCTGTTCTTTTGTTTGGCTTAAAATTCACAATATATTGGGCCCAAAAATTATGCTCTTCCATTCTCCAATTTGGCCTCCAATAATGGGCTTTTATGAAGACACAAATTAAATTTTATGTCTTATGTTGGTCCAAAATTTGTGTGGCCACTAATTACACTGTTTGGCTAATTCAAGTATGCTAATATTCACCATTTTATTCCCTTTAATACCACAAAAGTGCAAAGAAATTTTGGTGACTAAAATTTGGGATGTTACACTCCTAATGAATTCATCTCCCAAAAACCTCTCTTGAGATTGCTTCACATATTCCTACATGTCCTCATACTAGTGTCTGATATTGCCAGTGCGGATGAACTTGATCTAGTCCTAGATGTCACAAGGGAGGATGTAAGTATGGTACAAGTGCCTAAAATGCCAAAACCAACATATCATAATATAATCAAAGTTCTAAGTAGCTATGGTACAGGTTCCTGAAATGTTGAAACCAATACATCATAATATAATCAAAGTTCTAAGTAGCTAATTATTTAATCACGGTTGAAGAAATACCTGATAAAAAAGTTGACAGAGCTTGTATTTGCCATCTCCTTATATAGGACCTCATAAACAAGCTCTTGGCTTATAGACTCATTTTCTCCCATTTATTGAAGACCCCTATCTCAATTTGGATTATTGGAATAGGTTCAAATTTAAAGTAAAGAACTTGTCAGCAAATTCCTAGAGGGACTTTTGAGTAAATTGACTAATGGGCTTATCTTGTGAGAATGACTTCTTTCTGGACTAATCATTAGTTGTGGGATGCTTCCTCTTCTTGGACTAAGTGGTGGTCTTGGATAGAGTAGGGGCCTTGAACTAATTAGGGGCGGCCTTAGACTTGGTAGGCACCTTCTTTTGAGTAGTAGGCTTCTCGATCAGCTTGCATACTTTAATTAGATGGTGTTATTAGTAATAGGGGCATTATAAGTGTCAAAGGAAATAGAACTAGCCATTTTAACTAGAAAACATAACTCATTTAGTCAACCATAGGGAACATAGAAATGGGTTTTCCAAAAAAAATGATGCATGACTGATGTCAAAACCTAGCTAGGCAAGGCGAAGTGAAAAAAGGATAATGCAGAATAGAGAATGCAAAATGCAAGAAAGAAATCATACCTAAAAATAAGGACAGTAGAGCATGTGAAGGAATGCAACCTAGCTAGAGCTCCAAAATGAAAAAGCAAGTTAAGGCAATCAAAGCAACTCGTATGGCTATCAGACTGAAGTTCAAAGAAAGTAGTGAAGGATGTAGTTCGACTAAAAGTATTTGATTAGCTTGTCATCTAGCCATCAAAATTCTAGATTAACTTTAATATAGATAGTGATGAGAAACCTAGGTCTATTTCTCAACAATTCAATTATGCAATAATCCAATTATTTTGAATTCCATAAGTTAAAGTGACTGCTAGCATGGCGAATTGGTGAATTTACTTCTACAAACTAAACTAGACAAATTCATGATATAAGAAGCAGTAATTTAAGCTCAGACTGGACCAGGCGGTTAAACCGCTAGTCGAAGTTTGAGGTGGTCTATTTTTAGGATGAAAGCTACTTAAGGGGTTGAGGTGAGTTTAGCCTGCAAAAGCTTGCATTTCAACCGAAAACCCATGTTAAGCCGGAAGCTAGAGTGATTCCTTAAAAACCAGACAGGTAAGGGATGAGGGTCCAACTATGCTGCAAAAGAAGAAGAAAGAAGAACATTGAAGGAAAGGATGACGGATCAAGAAAGCTACCTATGCTTTCATTAATAACGATACAAATAATGGAAAAAATTGATTGTGAAATCAAAAAAATATGATGCCTTAAACCCTGCTAGCCATAGCCCTTAAAAATATCCCAGAGTTTGAATGGAGAGAGCAAGCGAAGGTGGGCAAAAACAGGAGGAGGAAAGAGAACTTGCAAAGAAATTGAGAGGCAATGGTACCATTACCTTCTTCCTTCTACATTGTTTACTACCACACATTCTCTTTTTTCAATGTCATTAAATTACCATCATTGCTACATTACAAATATGTTAACCAAGGCAGTTTTATTTTTGACGATATAACTGAGGTAGTTGACTATTTTAACTCTTTTAACTTTTTTTAATATAATTGAATTACAAATGGCCATCTTAAGTGGGAGATGTTTATACTATTCAAAAAAGTAAAGGATGTTTTGTTAATGTCTTTTTTCTTATTTTTCATTCTTTTTATTCTTTATATTTTTTATTTTACAAATTTTTATAATTTATTTACATATTTTTTAATTTATTTTTTTAAAATAACTAATATAAAATTTATCATATAAGTTTATTTTTTAAATTATTTGATAACTCATAATATTTTAACTTTGTACTCATATTATATATATATATAATATTATTTTTATTTGGTTATTATACCACTGGCTTGACTGACGTTCCAACCGGATGAACCATGACCCACTAGTCTTTCGGTTCGACATCTGGTCCGGCTTTTAAAACATTGATGACAAGTTGTTTTTCTTATCAAATACCACGTCATCCTAGGAGTAATCATTCTCTTGTCATTACTGCATCAAAGATCTAATCCTACAGTCTCAAACTTCCTATCCAATTCAACATGGAATTCTATCAAGAATAATGAATTTAATGGAATCAAGGTAGAGAAACATGAATCACATAGTCGAATCACATAATCTTCGCATGAATTACTCATTCATAAAGAATAGATCACAAGTATAACAAGTCTAATTCAACTAAATCCAGAGCTACTACACTCGCTACAAGAATTCAAATTACAAACATAATCATACCTCAACACTTTGAACCACAAATCCAGCTCACTTTATAGCTAAACTATAGCTATCCAATTATCACACAAGGATAAATCATTGAAGTCCAATTCTGGAAAGAATCAAGAAGAAGAAGATATGAAGTTCACAACAGACTTCCTTATCAATATCATTCGAGCACCAGCAGCTCCAAGAGAATCCATCTCCTAAGATGAAGGAAAGAGCTCACCTGAGCATGGAATAAGGAATTCTCAGCACTTGGAACTCCCTTGAACGGCTATGCAACATCATTAAGCTCTCAGCAACTCTCTCTCTCTAACAGAATTCTCTCTTCTTACAACTCTCTAAGAACTTATGATTACAAAATTTGCTTCTAGTGTCTTCCTCTTCTTCCTTTTAAGATAGCTCACTCTCAACTTGCTGAAAACTATGTTGGCTTGCTTCTTCTTCTCAATTTCAGCTCACTTTGCCACTTGCTTCACGGTAACTAATCACAACAACTTACTTTCCATTTTTGGACAGGTTTAGGTCAATTTTCATCCTTCCCATGCCTTATTTCCATTGGATTTTTTAGTTTTAAGTCGATGGAATTGTATTTCCATCTCTGATAGAATTGCTCGTGGACTGTTTCTCAACTTAGCAATACCTTGGATAGCAACTTGGACTATTTCACTCCCTCATATGAACTTTTAGGGTCAATTTTCACTCCTCTTTACTAGCTCAACTCCCTACTATAGGCTTGCATTCCCTCTAAGATCTCCACTGCAAAGTTGTGCACAACTAGTAAATCAAGAGATATTTTAATAGGTTGTAATATTGACAAGGGTAAGTAATGAAATGGATAATGAACTAGAACAATTGTAGCACCAATTATGCTTCCTACTTCATTAATTGTATTGCTTTAATATAGCAATTATGCATTATTATTTATAGAGTTGATTCATGGTTGATTCAATACTACTCCTATATACTTTTTTTTCTTTTGTATAGAGCTCTTTCTTTTCATTTTTTAGAATTTGATCTCTTTTTTTCTATTTTCTACTTCTTGCATGCTTCAGCATTGTGCTTAGCAACATATTTTTCTCTTTTTTTCTCTCTTTTTTTCTTGACCAGACCATTACAACTTCTACTAAATTTTTTTGCACAACACTTCCTTATTGTATTTCTTCAATAGAGTAGTCCACACTCATGAGGTACTACATCTAGTATGGGTGATCATGACAGAATCAAATGAAAGGCTCAAAAGGCTTGCAATAGTTAGATTTTGTGAATGGCTTTTGTTTAGGGTAAAAGGGTAATGAGATGAATGCCTTCTATCATTTTTACCATGTCATGCATTATGCAGCCTCAATCCAGAAGTCAAAAAGTTCTAGAGGAAGCTAAGACTAGTGAAGTATGCTCTTAATAGTTTAATGAATCGAACAGGTTCAAAATCCTTCCAATAAGGTTTTGTACTTCCAAGCTAACCTCCTCAAGTCACATCTATTACACGGAATCAAAGCATGCATATGCAATAAACATATGATACTTGCTAACACTTAAAGCCATTAGACATGAATTTCACATCTTCAATGCTATACATTAATATGCTATACTTGCAGGCGAGAAGGTTCTTGGTTTAGTTTGTCATACTCTTGTTTAGTCAAATCTCTTTGGGAGTCTGGTATAAGGTTGTGTTTTTCCCTTTTTTCACTACTTGTTCCTATTTTTGATTTGGAAGTGGCTTCTGGGCATAAGCCTATTCATAAGACTCTAGTGTCTCTTTTGTAGAAGCTGCTTTTGTTTGAGGTTTCTAGATCGATGACCTAGATAGAGTGAATGACTCCAATTGAGACTACTTCTACTGATTGGATCCTTGTGTTTGGGATCCATATTGTTGCAAAAGTTGTTTTGCTTGATCGCCTCCAGAATTGTGCTAGAAACTATTTGATTTTGGGCATCTTGCATGACACCCTCGATTTTATCACTCTGTTTATCATCAAGATCTTTCTTTTTCCTGGGCATTTTGTTTAGTGGTTTCATTTTAACTTAGACTACCCTATAAAAACTCATGGGTAAGGAAATCTGGTAAGAAGTTTAAAGTGCCTTTGATAAATTCAATGTCAAAATCAAAAACACTTAAAATGGCTTGCCATCTGGCAAAAAATTGTTTAGATGCAAGTTTTTTAACATCTTTTTGTAAAACGTCTTTTGCCGATTTACAATCAATACGAACTAAAAATCTTTGGTTTAAAATATCATATTGAAATTTGGAAATGCATAAAATAATTGCCAAAATTTCTTTTTTAATTGTGGAATAGTTCTGTTGTGCATTATTCCAATGTTTAGAAGTAAAAGACACAATTTTCTCTTTACCGTCTATACGCTGTTTAAGAAGGCCACCATAACCAATGTCAGAGGCATCAGTTTCGACAATTTTGTAAGTAGAGGAATCAGGAAGGCTAAGACAAGAAAGCTCCTTAACTTGAAGTTTGATCTTCTTAACAATGTTTGAATGAACATCCATCCACGGGGAGGGTTCATTTTAAGACGCTGGTAAAGCAGTTTAATGAAATTGCTAAGATGACGAATAAACTCAGCAACATAGTTTAAACATCCCAAAAATCTTTGAAGTTGAGTTTGATCAATGATTTGATAGGGAAATTTTTGAGCAAATTAAATTGCACGTTCAATTGGCATTATGGATCCCTGGTAAATCCAATGACCAAGAGATCTAACCTTAGTTTGGAAAAGACTAATCTTAGGTTTAGAAACTATTAAACCATTTGTTTCTGCAATTGTAATGAAATGATTAACATGTTTAAAATGTTGTTCTATCAAATGAGAATAGATCAAAACATCATCAATGTAAACAATAATGACTTGACTATAATCATTGAAGATTTCGTTCATGATCCTCTGGAATTCAGAAGGAGCATTTTTTAAACCAAAAGGCATAACATTCCTCTCATACTGACCAAAAGGTACAATAAAAGCAGTCTTATACCTATCATTTTCAGAAATTTGAATCTGCCTAAATCCAGATTTCATGTCAAATTTTGAACAGATTTTTGCAGAATACAAATGTTTAAGTAGATTAGATTTGTTTGGAACTGGATACCTAATCCATTGTAACACTTCATTTAATGGTTTATAATTGATTACAAGTCTAGGAGCTCTACGCTCGATTTCTGCATTTTTATTTACATAAAGAGCAGCACAAGACCAAAGGCTTCTAGATTTGCATATCAATTTCTTGTTCAGAAGTTCTTGAATTTCCTTTGTACAGGTTTCAAGAAGTTCTGTAGTCATTTGAATTGGTCACGCCTTAGTTGGCATCTGTTTTTCAGAAAAACTTGTTTCATAAGGCAAGTAAACCATATGTTTTTTATGATTCCAAAACAAATTTGGTAAATCCAAACTAATGTTTGATGTATTTTCGTAAGACAAGTTTGAATTTGTTGTTTAATTTATGTTTGACACAATTGCGTTTCAATATGTTTAAAAGAAATATCTTCCTTCAAAAAATTAATTTGTTGTCGTTTTGAAGAAAGAAGATTTAATTCTTGAACTCTAGGTTTTCGAGTAAAATGAAATAGAATTGTTTTACCCAGATGTTGTTTCAAAATCCTATTTTTATCAGTCATATATAGGAATAATATCCTTACAAATGGCGCTCAAAGAATAACCTAGGTTCCCATATCTTTAACCAATATAAATAGAGTTTGAATCTTTAAACCTTCATTTTCAATAACAACATTTGAAACTTTGTATTTGATGTCTAGACGTAAGCCATTAACGTCGTTAAATCTTTCGGTTGCTTTTTCAAAATATTTTGTAGGAATCATTCCTACTTTAAAACAATTAGAATCAGCTCCTGTGTCAAACAAAACAGTTTGCTCAAAGATAAAATCATTATTAATAATGATCTTAGCATAGACATAAAAATTTTGAATTGATATTTTTAAAATCAAGTTTGAAAATGGTTCAAAAATATTATCATCTTCCTGATTGAATGGTGTTTTCTGTTGCCCTTCAATTTGAGTTGCAAGTTGAATATCCTGAATTTGGCATATAGAGTTGCATGGGGGTCTTGTTGAAGTTTAATAAGACAAATTTCAGTTTTGAGGTTATTTACCTTATACTGAAGGTCTTGGATGGTTGTTGGTTTAACAGAATGTTTGAACTTGTTTAAAACATCTTTTAAGTCATATTTGTTGAAAAGAACAAAAGGTTTAGAGTTTGAAGAACTCAGAGTTTGATTGAGAATTTCTCTTAGTTTAAGCAAATACTCTCCTCTATTAGAATCTAGAAGTTTAGTAATAATATCAAGAAGTAAATTATGTTCCTTCGTGATAACATTAATTTCTGAAGAAGAGTTTTCTGGAAGATCTTCATTTTGAACTTGATTAAGATCTTCAGAATAACTACTCTCAGAATCTTATTCAGAAGTTTCAATTAAAAGATTGTTTACTCAAGAAGAGGTTCTTCAATGCTCTTAATCTTTTTTAAATTTTTGAGTCAAATGAAAATATTTGGAAATATGACCTGGTTTACCACACTTATGGTTTACCACACTTAAAATAAGTAACTTTTGTTTTTTTAGGAAAATAGAGTTTTAGTTTGGAACGAAATTACTTTTCGAGCCTATTGAGAGGTGTATTGGGTTTATACTTTTGGTAGGCATGTTTTTTCTTGTTATGGTAAGGTTTACGGTGATGTTTAGATTGTTTACAAGGAGGAAAACCAAATTGGTCATAGAAAGTTCATAATTCTTTCCTACTTGTATCTTTTTCTTTTTTAAGTTGACATTGGATTTTGTCATCCTGACAAATCTTAAGAGCAGTTCTTTAGACATAAGAGATCAATTGACTATATGTCAAGTACTCGTTAGGGATGTTGCCATTATTTTGGTTTCTAAAATTTTCTCTAACTTTATCAACTAAAGATTTAGGTAATCTAGCTAGGAATTTTTCTTTCCAAAATGGTTGATGAGGATCATCTCTAGTGAGTACTCTAGTAAAAAAAGTATCTCTATACCATCTAAAATCAGATAAGGTACTACATTTAAGATTTGAAAGAAGTTCAGTAGATCTATCTTTCCAGATAGATGGATCTCTAACAAAATGTTTAATAATTGTAAAAATAAGAGTGTTCATGGAATCAAGAATGGGTTTTCCATTAGAGGTAATGGGTGTTCCATTAGATTCGGTTTTAACAAATGCAAAAATGGTATTTTTATCTTTAGTAGAAAGATAATTATCCCACCAACCTTTAAGTTGTCTAGTAAAACTAGAAACTAAAACATTAGTGATCATTTCATCTATAAATTCGTTTGTAGTTTGATAGGCAATGCTTACCATGGTCATCTGTTGAAGAGTTTGGAGGATGTTTGATTCACTCTGACCATCTATATTCCATTCATAGATATTGTCAGCATTGAAAGATTTGAATTTTCAGTTTATTCGTTCTTCAACCAGAATGTCTGGAAGGCTAGCTCTATGGTAATAGAGTTTTGAAGGCTTTTTCCAATGTTGGTGGTTAATTTGGAGTTGTGAATCAGAATGATTAGAGTATGTTCTCCAGTTTGGGAATCTTTTTCAAAAGTCATAACATCTTTAGATTTGGATGTTAAAGTTTGAGGTGTTTCAGGGACAGTTATGGTTTGAAGTTGACTAATTTGTTTATTAACTTTTGTAATAAATCAGATCACTTAGTTTGAAAATCTGACTTAATTTTTGGGTTAATTTAAAAAGGTTTGAAAAGTAGTGTTTCAATCCTAGTTTCGACCTTCTTCGAAGAAATTGGTGTTTGAATAAAATAATCACCCAATACATGAAGGTATTGATTTGTGTAATTGTTTTGTTCAACAATGTTTTTAATATCCCATGAATCAATAGGGTTTTCAATATTTTTAAATTTGAAAGGTGTAGCCATAATAGGCTGATGTTTGTCATCAACCAATTATGGTATTTGCAAGGGTTTAGGTGGAAGAAACTCAGAAGAAATAGTTTCACCTTCAGAAGCTTTCCATTGTTTTTTTGTCATATTGATAGTTTGCAAGAAAAGGTATTCTAAATTTTGATCTTGGGTATAAGCATTAAACCAATCAAAAAATGGAATATTTTCTTTTACCTTTTCAAGAAATCTGTAGAATTTTTCTTGAATTTCTTTTCTAACATATAATTTTTTGAAGTTTTCAAAAATACCATTCTCTTTGAAGGGTATATTTCTCAGAGTAAAATTCCATTTATAAAGTTTGTTTGTCAATTTGAAAAACATTTTTCAAAACGTTTATAACAAAGGGTTCCCCTAGTTCCCTAAGAGATGAATAGGTCAAAGACTCAATTGATCTCAAGTCTTCATCCTTTTCATAACTTGTTTGTGGGATATTTAGAATTGTCAACTCCTTGAATTGAAATGTTTGTGGTTGGTTGTGGGGTTACCGTAGGTGCATAAATAACATATGGTATCTTTAGTAAAGTTTAGGGAGTTGATGTGTTAGGGGCTAACATGTAAATGATAGATGGTGGTTTAACTCTACAAATGATTCACCATGTCAGTACCATAACAAATGTATACACATAGTCCTTCAAACTTATATATATCCACAAACAACAAAAATACTCATATGTATACAACAACAATCCTAAGTCATCATCTATGACTAAGGCAACAAACTATGGCAACTATCCTAGCAAATCCTATCCTTGCCAGGACTACAGCTCTGATACCATAAATGTAACCCCCTTCCAACCAAGGCCGAAATTAAGTTCATAAATACATGATTATGTGGAATTAGAGACCATAAGATAATTTAGGACTTAGTTAAAATTAAACTTCCCAAAACCAGGGTTTACAAAAACTTTTTAAAGGACTATTCAACACGGTCTCATATTCATATTTCGAACATACAAAAGGCCTGTACAAATTGCTTTCATTCATAATTATCAGAGTACAAGGTAAATTCCTGACACACTCAGGTTCTATTAATTATTTAAGGGTCTACAGGGCTCACATGCCTATAATCAGTTTCCCAATCAAGGGGATTACACGAATCAATCCAATATCTCCAATATATACATTTAATTCCCAACAAAATATCCAAATGATTTCTACATGATAACCAAATAATCCAAAAAAAAACTAACTCCAAGCCTGGAGCTCTATCCACCCTTCGTCACCTACTTCCCTTTAGAACTACTAGCCCTATCTGAAAATTTGTTTTATAGGAGAGTGAGATTCTAAAGAATCCCCATATCAACAATTCACTCATAGTATGCACAACCACAAAGCATGTAAGCAAATCATGACAATAAACCAAACAAGAGCAATTACAATGGCAGTTACAGCCGCAGGGGCAAGTATGACTTACATCATGTAACACCCCGAATTTTGAGACTCGAGGCTAGAGAATAAGCCTGAGGTTAGTGGATTGCTAAGCCCCGGTTTAGCAAGATCCCAAATTGTGATTAGGAGTTAATGACTACAAAAGTGGACGTGGTTAGTGATTAATGAACCCTTTTAGAGAATATAAAGTGGATTGTAGTCGCTTGTATTATGAGCAACGCCAAAACACTGTATTTGAGTTCAATTGTGGATTAACATCCAAATTGACTTAGAATAGAGGGAAGAATTGAATGGGGTATTGTGATGGAAATGGTGTCATGTTGTGGTATTTAATCATTGGAATTGATTTAAATTGGATTGGACACATTGGTTGCAAAACTGGAAATGCTGTCCAGTGTGAATTCTGTCTGGGCAGTCTTCTCGTGTGGACGTTTTTACTAGGAACATGATGTCATAAAATTATGAACCTTTCCAGTCTTATAGTTCACATCTCAAGCTTCGAAATGGACATATAATTTGTGCCATTTCGATTTGTGAACTAGGAGATATGACTGTCCAAAGTTTGGGATGGAAACTGAACTCTGTTTTGGGGCAGTGATGAGTTTTATGTAATTCTGGAATTGTGTGATGATTTTTAGTAATGGCCAATATTTTTCCTATGAAGAGGACTTAAATATCTTTCATTTGGCTTTGGGCTCACCTCATTTCGATTTTTCTAGAATTAGTTATGATTTTTCAAAGATTGGGCAGAAAATCTGCCAGAAAATCCGAAAATGCCAATTTTGGGAATTATGACATCATCAAAAGGAAAGATGACATAAGCATGGAATTAAAACATCTTCTCATCATCTTCAGCTGCTCATTCACGCACAGCACCTGAACATAGTGTGAGAAAGTTGAGAGAGTTTACAGAGAGAAAGAGAAGAAAAATCACAAGGTAAGCCGATTTCTCCGACGATTTCGCTCCTAACGCGTATAACTCCGACTCTAAACTACTCCTCTTTGTTCTTTAAGGTTTGGAAGCTCCTCTTTTGGTGTTTTGAAGTTAGGGTTTTCAGCCACAAGAAGGAAAAGCTAGTGGGAGCTTGAGGTAACTTCCAAACTCGTGCATATTGACTATTCTGGCTGCTGTGGTTGATTTAATCGGTGAAATTTCACCGGATTGTCTTTATTTGTAAATTTGGAAAATGGGTTGGCCTAGGTGTTATGCTGCCCAAATTGATACTAAATGGTAGTTCTAACCTAATGGAATAGTCAATAAAGTGGTTAGGAGTAGAAAGGAACGCGTTTACGGAGCCGGAACCGAAAAACCCCAATTTTTCCCGGGGAATTGAGAATTTCGGCCAAGCCTGGTTTGGAGGGGTTAGAGATGGATTTTCAATGATTTGATGATTCCATTGAGTTCAGGAGCGAAAATTAGGTGGGGTTACAGTTGGTCACTTTTTCGGAAAAGGCCGAAAAAGCATAATTACGAAAACGCCCCTGAAACCCTTAAAGTGGGGCTGCCAAGGGATCGAATGTGAAGCCCCGAGTTGCTGGCAAGCAAATCGAGGAGAAAAGACTGGAGGTAGGAAACATATCTCTTCTGCTTGTATTTGATATATGTGTTAGTGTGTTGGTGCATGTCTTAGCTTTGCATAATTATGTGTAATTTGAAGCTATGTTTCAATTTATGCTATGGCCATAGGTATATTGTTCGAAGCATTGAGCTGGCAAATTGTCATTGTGTTATCATGAGTTGTGTGATGCAAGCATGTCATGCATTAAACATTTATCGTACATGCATATTGATATTGTTATCTTACTGAGATTCTCTAGAATCTCACCCTCCCCTACTAACCTTTCAGACAGGGTAGTAGATCGATGATGGAGTAAGCAGCCAAGGGCGATGAGGACTTCCTTCAGTAGTTGTTTTGGTAGTTGGTTATCATCCCAGATGGGAGTATATAGATTTGGATGTGTATATAATTATGTGGATGAGGATTTGCTATGTATTTGAGAAGACTTTGTGTAATCCCCATACGAGGGCTTGTATGGGCGAATGTGCTCTATAAAGCTTGAGTTAATATATGGAAACCGGGATTGCCGGGATTATTGTTGTGTACTCTGATTTGTTATGAATGTGATATTCCGCGTAGTAATTGTATTCGGAAATGTGATTCTGAGACCAAGTTTATAAATGATTTCGAAAGGTGTTTGTGAAAACCCCGTCTGGTAGATGGGTTTATAATATTAAATTTTGTTCTTATTGGTCTCTATTTCACTTTATTGCGTAATCCGAATATTAATTACGGCAGGGGGTTACACATCACCCTTACATCTGCTCACGCTGTAATTCACAACATGTTTCATATGTACATAATCCTTATTAACAGGTGTCCACATGACACATTTCACAATCACATAGCCCACTAGCTTGTTTCTCAAAGTCAGAATTCACAATTCCCAACACCGCCTTGGCAATTACAACGGCACATTTCACAATTTTTAATACACCATTTTTCACAACAAGCATAATTCATGATAAGTTATGCATAGCAAGCATCATACACGATACAAGACAAAGGTCACTACCTTAGTCCTTCCATGCTTGCTCTGGCACTGGTCTCTAGTGAGCAGGGCAAATATCGAATCCTATAATTCACAATTAGGGATAAAGTGTCATACTCTGTTCCAATACTTAAATGACTTCATATCACTTAAATTGGTTATCATTAATGTCCCTTAAGTAGCTACAAACGAATCTAACAAAAGCCCTAAAGGGTTGGAAGAACTATCCCAAAGATCCCCTTTTAGAAGTGAAAGTACAGATTTTTCACTATTACACTCGAATAAAGAAGGCCTCGCTCGAGTGATGAGGAATTTTGTACTCAAGCATGAAATTAAAGCTCACTCGCACGAGTGCTTGGTAGAGAGCCACGATAGAAAGAAGAAATGCTTGCTGTACTTGAGTCATGGAAGCAACACTCGAGTGATAGCCAAATGCTCACTCGAGTCCTCCAAAGTGAGGTACAGAAAGTGCTCACCCGAGAGCAAAGGAAACTTTCAAAGAAGAATAGCACTCGAGCAGGGACCCTAGAACTCGAGTGATGACTTAACATTTGTGAGTGTTAAGACACACTCTTGAAAACTAACCATGAGTGACATCCCGAGACACGAGTTCATAGTGTCAAATACACCTACACTCGAGTGAGACAAGGTTCACTCTAGTGAGAACCCATAACACTCACAAGTGAGACAAACACTTTGGCCTTTTTGTAAGGAAGTGCAACTGAAAAATTGAAGGAAAAAGAGAACATATTATGTTGCACTTGAGTGAGACTCAAGATCACTCAAGTGAGGCTTTTTAGAGCCAAAAACACAATAGAGCTAATAGCACTTTCCAAACTTTATCCAAGTGTTTCCAATAATCCCAAATTCTAAATCAAGGCTACCTTCACATTACTTTGTACAAGGAATCCAATGGAAACATCAAATTTACGAAATTCCTATTTCATTATCATGCTTTGTTTTAGACTATATCCAATGCCAAAATCCCAAAATCACCAAACTTAACATTTCAACCTCCAACCATTTATATCTATTCAAAAACATAATTCCATGACCATAGCATACCAAACTCTTCATGACCCTAATTTTTGAAAATAAGGCCAAAATTCCCAGAAATTCAAAGCTTCATCATTTTTCACAAAACATAGATAGAAAGGTGTATCTTACTCACCTCTACAGCTTTCCCAAAGAGGTTTCTTGGTCTTCCAACCTCTAGATTTCCTTAAGGGCACAAACCAACACCAATGGACAATCTATAACCATAGAAATAAAGCCCTCAACTCAAGGAACAAGATTAGAGAAAGGAGTTTTGGTATTTGAGGTCATTTACTCACCTTAATATCAAGCTTTTATCCTTCTTCCTTAAGCTCCCATGGCAGCACGCACAAGAAAGAGAGAGATGAGAGTATGAGAATAAGGTGGATGATGATTCTTGCACCCCCATACCTTGTCCAGCCAAAAATAGGGAGATAAGAGAGAGAGAAATGATAAAATAATACCATTTGACTTTTCTCCAACCACTCTCTCTTCACATAAGCTTGCCACATGTCTCTACCTCATTGGTTCTCATAAGTAACCAATTAGTTACTCTAACCACTCTATTAGCCATTTAGTCACACATCTCATTTCTTTTTAGTTAGTAATTAATTTCTCCATTAATCACTGACTAATTGGCATATAATTTCCATTCTTCCAATTTTTCCCTTATTATGGCATATTCACTGAAATTGCAATAAAACACATAATAATTCAATCTTTAATTCATAAATTATTCTCAATTGCACTTGAGTGTTGGTAGAAAGTGCAACCCGTACTTCCAGTGTGCTTCTTGCACTTCCAGTGAATTCTCAATACACTAGAGTGAACATCAGAATCACTTGAAGAATTCTCAATACACTTGAGTGAACATCAAAATCACTTAAGGTGATTATTAGTAAAGGTATATCACTCCCAGTGAATTCAAAATACACTCGTGTGATATGACATAAATGACAGTACACTTCCAGTAATATGGGCTAACACTCGAAGAAGCACACTAGAATGCAATATCACTCAAGTGAAGTATTGATGAACTCAAGTGATACAAAAAAATGACAAAACACTTCTAGCACTGCTTTTTCATGAAAGCAAAGCAACGCTTCGTAACTTTTGAAAATCATAGGAATGATTGTGTAACTCATTTTTCTTGCTTCAAATCACTCTACCACTTCATCATATTAGTGATTAAGCATTTTCTAGGTGATCAAACAAGGATTTACACGCAACTTGGAAAAAGTTTTTCAAATATGAAGAATGGTCAAACCAAGCAATGAGACTCAACAGATAGGTTGAAATACTGACAATGAACCTATCCTAATCAACTATAAATACAAGAGATTCAAGCAGAGAGAAACAACAAAAACATGCTAATATCATGAGCTATCTACCTCGACCCAAACACTCTCTGTTATTCTTTAGTTTCCATATCATTTACCTTTGAGAGAGTGATTATTTGTATTGTACTTCAGTATTTATCTTATTCACTTCTGAGAAAGAAGATTGATTGTAATCATTCATCAATAAGGTTGCATCCTTACAGTGTCTAAGGGGGAGTAACTCGGTTGTATCCTTGCAGTGTGTAAAGGGCACTAACTCAGTGAGAGATTTGTAAAAGGCTTCATAAGTGCCTGACTAAACTTATGGGATTATAGAGGCTTCACTTGTGCCCGGATTAAACAACAGGATAGCGGATTGAAAATCTTATGGGAAGCCTGGGGATTAGACGTAGGTCATCATGGATTGGATCAAACCAGTATAAATCATAGTTTTCATATTCTCTTCCCTAAGCTCTTATATTTCCAGTATATATTATTTAATCTAACTTTTGATTTATGATTCATTACTTTTATACTTACTATTTTCACTAAGATGCGAAAATTTTTTTGAAGTATTTAAGTTTTTATCTTATACCCAATTCACCCTCCTCTTGGGTGTCAGCCGGTTCTAATATTTGGTATCAAAGCTAGGCTCTTGTTTAAAGGACTTAACTATCTTAAGAGTTATCAGTGGCTTATTTTGGGTGTTATATGCTTTCAGAAGGTTTTGATTATACAGTTCCACCTCTTTTAAAAGATATTGATTTTTTGTTTTGGAGAGCTAGAATGACTAGTTTTCTTAAAGCATCTAATTTTGATATGTGGAATGTTTTTATTCAAACCAAGAAAGGATTGGATAGAAAGAGAAAAGAAAATATTTTCGTTGAATATTAGAGCAATGAAAATTCTGTATAATGCTTTAACCGAAAATGATTTGAGAAAATTAGATTTTGCTCTAATGCTAAAGATATATGGGACACTCTTGATTCTATTTATGCTTCTAACAAAAGTGTTGAAGTTGAAAATGTTGATAGTTCATCTGAAACTATAAGCTGCATATCTTTGTTTCATGAACAATTGGAAGTTGACAATGAAGAAGGAGAAATCATCAAAGACTTTTATGTTACAGTCAAAATAGATGGACAAGAAGAAGGGATTCCCAAGAAGAGCTCATTATAGACGAATATAACAAATCATTCTCTAGAGCTCAAGATGAACTTAAGGGAAAAATGATTCTGAAAGTTTGCATAAAATTACTTTTCAACCATTCATTGATTCTATTTTTGAAAAACAAAAATGTTTTCAATTACGCTGGAAAATTTATTAGGAAGAAAGAATGTTCAAATGAAATCTATTCGAGTTTTTACTCTCATGACCAACACAATACTTGCATAAAATCTCATAATGCATATCATCATACAATTTGCAATTATTATGGTAAATCATGCCACTCTCTCACACATGCTATATTAGAAGAAATTCCCATGTGAGAAATAAATATGTTTGGGTTTTGAAAGAACATGTAAAGTCGAATGATAACAATCAAGAACCCAAGTATATATATGCCGGAAAATTCAAGAATAAATAGACATAAGGGTACAAAGAAGATGAAGAAGAAGCCTAGAGGTTCTCATGCACCAGTTAAGAGGTTCATATCATCACAAAAGAGAACTCTCAGAACATCTATTGTAGGAGCTACAGAGCATAACCTCATAAAGAAGCAATGGATAAAAGGAGTATGTTTCACCTCAAGGAAGGGCTACCATAATATACCATTCAACTACCTTGAGGAGAACAAGAAGAAGAGGATCTCTCATACATAAAGAAAAATACTCTTGAAGCCTACATCATATGATAGGGCTTTGCATAATCCTAAAGCCAAATACAGAAAAATAGAGCTTCAAAGAAAGATGCAGTGGATATACAAAGGCAATCCTCCAAGCACCTAATGTAAAAGTAAACAACGGTAAAACCTCCCACACTATCATCTTTAATATTTATTGAGGTTTATACCTTGTTACTTTAGGAATGTGCATTGCACATATATTTTTACAATCTTTAGAAAATTCATTCATAAAGAATTGCAATGTTCAATAGATACACTTTATAAATATATGCATACATCAAGAGAAAATATTTTTATGCATAAAGTCATTCATTATACTTAATTTCTTCGAATTGACTACATTCTTATAGCATGTGAATTATGATTCCTACAAGCTAACCATAAGTGGATCCAAATAAACATGGGCACCGAAAGAAGGAAAAGATCTATATGATTTTGTAGGAAGAAGGAAGGAATGCTCTATTTTCGGTCAGTAAAATAGGGATGAACAGAATATACATGAAATCTAAGTGAAACTCGAGTTCATATCAAGTGCAGACACAAAACTCAAGTTCATAACTTGAAGTTGCAGTGGGAAATTCAAGGTCAGGAAAGAAACTGCAGAAAAGCTTGACTCAAAGGCATGGGTTACTCAAGTGATCATAGAGGACTTGAGTACAAAGATACAAGGAGATGAAAGTTAATTTGGGTGTCTACAAGTTACACTCAAGTCAAGTACGTTGTATTAATATGTGAACTTTTCTATAGAACTCAAGTTCTTAGGGAAAACTCGAGTTCATATGAACTCAAGCTCTTACGCAGAACTCGAGTGTCTCGACTTTATATTAGTAATCTCAAAAACTCAACCATCACACCCGTTCTTCTCAACTCAAATTAAGTGATAAATACTTGCGCATTATTGTATACCATTAGCAATCAATCATTTGTGGTTTTCAAAACATTTTTCAAATTGCTAAATGAACCAAAAGTGAAAATATACATAGTTTTTCTATTGGTCTATGTTTTGAAGTGCACAATCCAAAAAATATGTTTTTAATTCATCCTATACATATACATTATTTGAAAATTATCTTGTCTGCATTCAAATCGGTTTCAAAATTGGAAGTTAATATTTTTGTATAATGAAAGTCAAAAATGCTTCAAATTCATCAACTAGGGTATTTCCCAATCATTAACATACTGATCATTCATCTTAAATGTGTTATCCAATGCTTGAACTCCTTGGTCTTTATTCTCTAATGAGTTAGATCTCATGTCTAACACGTTGATTATCTATATGAGTTTCAAGTGTATTCCCTAGAAAAGAATTCAATTCATGAAAGCCTTATGCCTAATGCATAAAATCTTTGGTTGACAGTGTTATTCCAAGCATTATGAATGTTCATTAATGCATTAACTATTATAATGGAATAACTTACTAGGATAATATTCTAGTACTCTAGTTATTTGGACTAATGAGTATGTGCTTCATCATCCATAAATCCTTATACTCATCTGGTTGCTCAAATGCATTAACATTTGTCTTCATATATTTTTGAGTAACTAAAGTCTTCTATTCAAACTCTTGCCTTGAATTTTCAAATATTTCAAGACACAACTGTAAGATGCAAGATTATCTCTTAGCAAAGCCATTGTGCTTATATATATATCTGTCAAGTTAAAACATTTTGGCTAATTC
Source organism: Inga oerstediana (assembly GCA_963210345.1). Taxonomy (NCBI): domain Eukaryota; kingdom Viridiplantae; phylum Streptophyta; class Magnoliopsida; order Fabales; family Fabaceae; genus Inga; species Inga oerstediana. The sequence goes on along the minus strand of OY723401.1, from coordinate 58,748,281 downwards.
ATTTTCCATATAAATTTTGCACTTGGAAAATTCTCCAATATTAAATCTGATAATTAATATGTTATCGAAGCTTTATGATACATATTTTATAACTATTGACTCCCACTACTTTTAACATGACATTGATTATAAACATGTTTCAAAAATGAGTTTTTCATACATACAAAATCTTAATATCATAATGCATATTCATGATTCGAAAGAACATTTAAAATTTTGAAACAATTTACATATCTCATTATCATTTTTGGAAAACTTGATTTCATTCATCATTTTATAAAAGTTGGTCATTATGGATAGATTTTCTACTCTCTTTTATCTGACTTACATCAATAACATGAAAATCTTATCAATGACATATTTTCTATATAAAATGTATTTATAAATTGTCGTTGATCATTGAAAATCATCATTCCTGGTATCATTTGCTTGTTACCCTTTACGATTCAATGGCTTGAATTTATTCAATTGGGTAAAATTATATCTTAGCCTTTGTTGGTTTATGATACTCTTTGCTTAAATATCATATGATTTAATTATATCAGAGCATCAAAGTTATAATATCTAATATTGTATGGACCCAAGAGAAAGTTGGGTATGAAAGAGCATATATTTATACTTTTGTAGGAGTTGACCAAAATGCTTTATTTTTGGACATAAAGATCAGAGGCTAACAGAAGAGGCATGACTAACAGTGTTGTAGTGTGGCAGAAGCATAATATGTGATATCACTCAAGTGACACTCTATCATTATCAAGTAACTAGCTAGTGGTGTAGTCAGAGAAAGAGAAAGAAGAGGAAGACCTCTTAAGTGGGCGTAGTTGAGATTCATTTCAAAGCAGTTTAAGGTCAAGAACAAGTCTAGCCATTAGGAGTCTTTGTTGCCTACTCATCTTCCTTATCATCCCAAGGTAGTTAGACATCTCTGCTGTGACATGGAGCTTGAGAAGTACAGAATCATCAAACCATGAAAACTAATAAAGATTCTTACCTTGTGTGATCTTCACTAAATTATGTGATATACCTAAACTAGAGTTATGGTGAACAAGGCCAATAACTTCACTTACTTTATCAAGAATAATTATCACACAACGGCCTATGTCATTAGCTAAAAGGAGAGAAACACTGGAAAGATCATATCTTTCAAGAGAACAAGAAAGCTAAATGAGCCCCTTATGAGGGCTTCTATAGTTGAGAAGCTGCACATCCAAAAAGTGAATCTACACTTGTCACTAGTGGGCGGTACTAGCTAGAGACAGAGAGCAGAACCTAAGGCATCCAGAGATGATAAAGTACAATCCTTAGCTAGAGCTAGATCAGCTGGAGCCTCTTTTATTAGAACCAACATTCAAACAGACTGAGCTTTACTTGATGTTACAAATAAGAAGCTCATTAATGTTATGAACGATAAAGTTAGGAAGCTATGTGCTGTGGTGAATCAGAACTTCTAAATGATATTTACTTAACACAAAAGGATGGGAGCTGAGATTTCAAGAATAAATGAGATATAACACTTTCCTAGAGCTAGTCTCCCTGGTTATTCTTTGGTCCATCTGTCAAAGGCTATCTGAGTGAGGACCTTCAATCTCATACAGAGCTTGCTACGAACAATGTTGATTTCATCACTTCTATGAATGGTAAGATTAGACAACTTTGTGACTTGATCAACTAGAACTTCAAGGCCTTACCCGAACACATCTTGATATACTCAAAATGTTCACAGAGATTACACTTCAGAATCCCTCAGTACTGATCACATCATCAGACAATGACTAGCCAACATTGCAGTAATGAACTACAGAGGATTATGACTCAAGTAATTATGATATTATTTGAGTAAAGTATTGTATTCTTAATTAACATTCTCTGAGTTGCATCACTTGAGTAAACACTCGAGTAATGGTCGAGTAGGATCACTCAAGTGATTTCTTGGGTGATATTGGGTATAGTTATTAAAACCTTTGAATAAAATCATTTTCAAAACTTGATTTCTCACTAAATCGTCTGACTTTCATACTCAATTTCACTACAAAGTTTTTCCAAATCCATGAGATTTTTTAACTATATTCCTTATAATATTATTTTAAAGCAATGCACTCATTAAGGGGGAGCTTCACATTTATTGTGCTTTATATCTTAAAAGCTTATCTCCTTTATTTAAAGAAAATCATTATAACACACTCATCTGTATTCACTCTCAATTGATTAGTTTTGATGATGAATTACTCATATATCTCTTTCCATGATCTTAATTTGCATATATTTAATAGAAAGGAAACTTTTGATACTTGATTGCACTAACCATTCTCCTTGCAAGAATGCTTTTACTTATAGCAGGAGAATTTGCTCTATGCAAGATCATTCCTCAACACACAAAAAGGAGAATATATCAACTTTAAGGACATATGCTTTAACAATCAATCAAGGAAAATATATTGGCTACAACATTCAAAGCAACAAATACCTATACCAATACAAAGGAGTGTGTTACGAGTATAAATAGTCTATTAAAAAGTGCAGGTGTACACTATCGTAATCAAGTAATACAGAAGTGAGTAGAGTATCGTTCCCACAAGGATTGATCACTAAGTACCAAAATAGGTAATTTTAATTTTATTTAGTCGATCGAGTAGTTGGTGGTTGATAGAACAAAATAAAATGACTAAATATGAGTGCAAATAATATGAAAACAAATATGAGAAAAAGCCCTAGGGGTCAGATTTCACTTAACAAATTCTGGATTGAATCACTTATCTATTCTGGCCCAATTTATTCGACATGATTGACAGTCGAGTTTCCCTAATTTAATTACTAGCCTCTTCTAAGGTCAAGCAATTCTATAATTAGTTGTTAATCCAATATATTCATATATGTATTTAAGCAATTAATTATGCATTAAGATTTATGGAACTCAATAAGAGTACACAACTCATATGAATATATTCCTACTTCATATGCAAGTCATGGTTTTAATTATAGGATCTACATACATACATCTCCTTTCGATCTCAACATGCACATTGAAATCATTTAAAAGATGGCCAGTCAATCAAAAGCATTAAGAATAATAATTAAAACTTAATCATGAAGAAGAAATTCAAACTAGATTTAATAAGTTATGATTCAATCTGTCATTAGTAAGCTATATCATCACCCAAGAAAAATGGAAATTTAGCTCATGATAAAATTAAAAACAAAACCAAAATAAGTTGACATTATATAAAACTAGAAAGAAATCCTCATAAATACTACATAAAACTTAAATATTAAATTCTCAAATATAAATATACAAACAAAAGATGCATGAAAAATGGAAAAATCTAGCCATTCCTTTAGGAGGTAAAACCTTCCATATAGTGGCATGCAAAAAGTAATACAATGCATAAAATTAACTCTAAGATGGTGTATGTGGAGAAGAGAGGAAAGTAATGGATATGAAATGGTTGTAAGTGAAGAAGAGAGGAGAGTAATAGATATGAGTTGGTGTGTAAAATGTGAAGGAGAGGGCGGCCATATATAGGGAAGAATGGAGCAGGGTAGAAAAAGTGGTAGATGAAATGTGGTAGATGAAGTGGTACATGAAATGATTGGTGGAATGGTAGATGATTCTCGCTCTCAACTTCCAAGCAAAATTCGAAACCCTTGGAGATAGAACTGGATTTTGGTCTCAACATAAACATTGTAGAGCTCTTTCTTAACTTTTTATCTATATAAAGAACGTCCCAATCCAACATCTAGAGCTCCAGATATTGCCTGAAAACTGAAAGAGGGTCTAATTTAGTATTTTTCAAGAAATTCTATTTTATGCTAAAATCATTATTTATTTATTAATTACACCCAAATTTATTAAATTGAGCTCAAATATCATCTACAAAATCATCATATAAGGGAAAATTAATATGCAAATATTTTACTTATCAAATTCCCCCACACTTAGCTCTTAGACGTCCTTAGACAAGGAGTGACAATTAATGCTTCCAACAAAATTAGAAGTGTCAAGTCATAAACAAGAACACAATTGAAAAATAAAGAGATCATGCTATTCATGAATCAACGAAAATGTAAAGTGGTAACTTTGTTTGAAAATGAATAAACCGAGTTCATAATTACTACTCATTCTCTCAATCTCTCAAGTTTTTAAGGTAAGTGTTTCACTCAACTCCACTAACTAATTCACATGCATAACTCAAATCAAAAGGACTTATTAAGGGTTGTAGTGGGGTTAAGGTAAAAGGAATGTAAAACGTGATATGAATGGCTAAATTTAAGAAATTAATAGAATAATTGAAAAATGGGCCAGCTTCTTAATAAATATATTTCATCACAACAACCCATAATTCGAATACTCAATTTTTTTTCTTTTTTTTTCATCTTTTTTTTTTAAACTTTAAAGTTAATTATATATACATCCCCACACTTTTCAAAAGCCCATTCCACAAAAATTTCAAATTCTCTACTAATTTTCTAAATTAGATAAAAGCACTTGATATATCATTAAAGCATATGTTAATGGGTTGAGAACAAAGAAACAGTCAATTAGACTCAAAGGGGCTTATCAACGGTATAATTGCAAGGTTGGCTATTTGACTCTAGTTAAACAAAATGAATGCATTTATTATCTTTGAATGTGCATGTGAAATGTAATCTCAACCAGATTTAAAGCAAGTTCTAGAGTGACAACTTAATAGGTGAATATCACACACAAGAGAAATAATCATTATAGTCTCAAAAGCTCACGGTTAGGGGCTTTCAAACTCAGCTCATTCAATCTCAAAATTCATCACCAATTGCAACAATCAGTTATTTATTCATGCTATGAAATCACTAAATTCAATTTATCCATACTCAAAACTTATATCCTTCTTAAGATCATTACAAAGCAATTAAATAGGATGATATTTTTTCACTTTTACTCTTTTTTAAGAAGGAACAAAATCATGCAACTAATAAAATGCGTCTCAGGAGTTAAGAATAACTCCTTACTCTGCCATTTTTTTTCCACACCCCATGCATCTAATGGTTTTACTAACTAACTAAGTAAAAAAAAATTCTCCTCCCCCAACCTAAATCAGACATTGTCCCAATATCTTCTAGAGCTCAGAGGAAGTGTTTTTTTTAAACATAAATACACAATAAAGTAAAACCAAGAGATTTAAGGAAAGTTACAACTGAAGAGCGGTATCTGGGTTCTGGTTCTGACTGCTATCTGAAGATTGCCCACCTATTTGCTTGACAAGTAGATCTGGTTTAGGTTCATAGGTTTGCAGTTAATGTACACTCTCCATCCAGTCACCGTTTGTTGTGGAATCAGATCATTTTTCTCGTTGGGCACTACTATCATTCCACCTTTCTTTGGTACAACTTAAACTGGACTTACCCATTGACTATCTGAGATTGGATAGATTATGCCAGCATCCAGCCACTTTATTAGCTCCTTTCTCACCACTTCCTTCATGTTTGGATTAGGTCTTCTCTGGTGCTCAACTGATGGCTTGTAATTATTCTCCATCAAGATCTTATGCATACAAATTGAAGGACTAATCCCACTTATATCGGCTATTGACCATCCAAATGTTGTTTTATACTCCCTTAGAACTCTTAATAAATTTTCTTCTTCATCAAGAGTAAGAGCTGCTGAGACGATTACTGGTAGTGTTGAATTTTCTCCCAGATAGGCATACTTCAAGTGGGATGGCAGTACTTTCAACTCCAGTACTGGTGGTTTCTCAATTGATGGCACCGACTTTCTTGGCCTTTCCCCCAAATCTTTAAATGGTTTCTTGATAAAAATTGGAAAATTTGCTTCAAGGTACCTAATCTACTCTAAGACTTCAGGATTAGTAAATTTGATACATCTACCATTCCCATTGCTAATGGTTGATCCATACAGATTTCGTTCACCACATCTTTTGTGCAACTGGTCAATGTATCAACTCTGTAACAGGTGTCACCATCATCTGGAAAGGACAAAGCCTTGAAAATGTTGAAATATACTTGATTATCTTGAACTCGCAAAGTTAACGTCCCTTGTTGCATATCTATCAACGTTCTCCCAGTTGCAAGAAATGGCCTCCCAAGATTGATAGGAATTTCTTAGTCTTCTTCCATGTCAAGTATTATGAAATCAGCTGGGAATATGAGTTTGTCCACCTTCACCAGAACATCTTCTAAGATACACCTCGGATGTTTTATTGATCGGTCAGCCACAAGTAATGAAAATGTGGTTGGCTTCACCTCTCCAAGACCAATTTTGTTGTAGACAGATAGAGGCATGAGGTTTACACTTGCTCCAAGGTCACAAAATGCTCTTTCAAAGTGACATATGGTGCAAGGTATGCAAAAGCTTCCTGGATCTTTCAGCTTTGGTGGTAATTTCTTTTGAGAATAGCACTGCACTCCTCAGTAAGTGCAACTATTTCAAATTCCTTAAGCTTACACTTATTTGAAAGAATATCCTTCATGAATTTTGCATAACTGGGCATTTGGGCAAGAGTGTCAGTAAAAGGAATGTTGATATGTAGCTTTTTTAAAACCTCCAGAAACTTGCCAAACTGCTTGTCTAACTTTGCTTTCACGAGTCTCTGAGGATATGGAACTGGTGGTACATATGGAGGAAGATTATCTGGAAAGCTGATTCTTCCTGGTATTACATCATCCTCCTTCTATTCTTCTCTTCTTTCTTTCTTTTCTCCGTCATCCTTCTTCTTAATTACAGGATCTTTCAATTCTTTACCACTTCTTAGTGCAACAACCATCACATGTTCTTTTGGGTTTCTTTTGGTGTCACTTGGTAAAGTTCCTGGTTGCCTAGAATTCATCATATTTGCAATTTGACCCATCAGGATCTCCAAGTTCTTTATTAAGGCTTCTTGGTTTTTGATTGTTGTATCAATCCTAGCCATGAATTGAGATATATTCATGGTTAGTTGAGCCAGTGCATCATCCAAATTCACTTTTAATTGTGGTGGAATTGGTTGTTAAAAGCTTGCTGCTGGTAGTTCCCTTACAGCTTGAATGCATTTTGATTATTCCTCCAACTAAAGTTTGGATGATTTCGCCAACCTGGATTATAGGTGTTTGAGAATGGGTCATTCCTTTGATTTTCGATGAAATGAGCTTGCTCCGGTATGAATGAGGGTCCTTCTTGACATTGCTTGCTAACATGAGGTCCTCCACATTGATCACAAGCTTCAGTAGGAGTGCTGATTACATTTGCTTGGATTGTCAATAATCCTACTTGCTTGGATATAGATGCAACTTGAGAAGACAAAGTTGCAAGGACATCCAACTCGTATACTCCAAGTGCTCTCTTTGAATTGCTACGTTCAGAAGGCCATTGATATGCATTGGTTGCCATCTCCTCAAGTAGATTGTAAGTATCATCTATATTTTTTCCTATTAAAGATCCTCCAACTACAGCATCTACAAGAATTCTGGAGATGTGAGTCATCCCACTATAGAAAGTTTGCAGTTGCCACCAATTTGGCAACCCATGATAAGGACATCTCCTTAGCAACTCCTTATATCTTTCCCATGCTTTATAGAGGATTTCTTGCTCATACTAGATAAATGAGGCAATTTCATTCCTCAATTTAGCGGTTTTTGCTGAAGGAAAGTATTTCTCCAAAAATTTCTCCGTCATGATCTCCCATGTAGTTATGATTCCTATTGGTAGCGATTGTAACCAACTCTTAGCCTTATCCCTGAGTGAGAAAGGGAAAATTCTAAGTCTAATAAATGGTCTATTAAAAAGTGTAAGTGTACACTGTCGTAATCAAGTAATACAGAAGTAAGTAGAGTATCGTTCCCACGATGATTGATCACTAAGTACCAAAATAGGTAATTTTAATTCTATTTAGTCGATCAAGTAGTTGGTGTTGAGAGAACAAAATAAAATGACTAAATATGAGTACAAATAATATGAAAACAAATATGAGAAAAAGCCCTAGGGGTCAGATTTCACTTAACAAATTCTGGATTAAATCACTTATCTATTCTAGCCCAATTTATTCCACATGATTGACAGTCAAGTTTCCCTAATTTAATTACTAGCCTCTTCCCAAGGTCAAGCAATTTTATAATTAATTGCTAATCCAATATATTCGTATATGAATTTAAGCAATTAAGTATGCATTAAGATTTATGGAACTCAGTAAGACTACACAACTCATATGAATATATTCCTACTTCATATGCAAGTCATGTTTTAATTATAGGATCTATATACATGAATCTCCTTCCGGTCTCAACATGCATATTGAAATCATTTAAAAGATGGTCAGTCAATCGAAAGCATTAAGAATAATAATTAAAACTCAATCATGAAGAAGAAATTCAAACTAGATTTAACAAGTTAGGATTCAATCCGTTATTAGTAAGCTACGTCATCACCCTAGGAAAATGAAAATTTAGCTCATGATAAAATTAAAAAAAAACAAAATAAATTGACATTATATAAAACTAGAATGAAATCCTCATAAATACTGCATAAAACTTAAATATTAAATTCTCAAACATAAATATACAACCAAAAGATGCATGAAAAATGGAAAAATCTAGCCGTCCCTTTAGGAAGTAAAACCTTCCATATAGGTGGCATGCAAAAAGTAATACAATCCTAACCCCTCCAAGATGGAGGCATGAAAAAAGTAATACAATCCATAAAATTAACTCTAAGATGGTGTGTAACCCCCTCACCGTAATTACATCCAGATTACGAAATTTTAAGTGAAATAGAGACCAATAAGATGAAATAACAATTTATATTCCCACATTCAAGAGATGAGGTATTTTGAAAATCAGTTCAAAACATATATATATTCGTGGTCTCGCATTCACGTGCGGATATAATTACCAGAGAAATCAGAGTACATAATAAATATCAAAGTGCGGAAACCAAAATCCCGGCAAACCCCGGGTTCATCTACATATATATAAATATATCATGGGTTTACAAGTTCCCAAACTGGGGATTACATGACCAAAATAATCATTTACATCTATATACACTTGGCAATCCCAAATCCAAAACCAAGATAACCAACAACCTCTATATCTCAGAGTAATCCTAACTACTCCTGGTTGTCCGCTTCCCTTTCGAGCCACTCGCCCTGTCTGAAAAGGTTAGTCATTTGGAAGAGTGAGATTCTAAAGAATCCCAGTAGTAACAACAATTTCATACCACATGCAATCACAGAGTATGCACACAATTCATCTCATACAGCAACACACGTCACTCCACCCTCATCCCCTTTTACCGCCGGGAAGGCATACGACCTTCACCCGAACCGTTGTTAGCGACTCATGGACTATTGGCGTGGCAGTGCATACGAATAGCCACACGGCTCACATATAGCCTTTCGGCCTTCACAAATGGCCCGTCGGCCTTCACAAATAGCCTTTCGGCTCACAATTAGCCTTTCGGCCCACATATACACATATATCACACCCTAACCTCATCCCCTTTTACCGCCGGGAAGGCATACGGCCCTTACCCGAACCATTGTTAGCGACTCAGGGACTATTGGTAAAGCGGTGCTTCCACAGTTTCCACAACACTTGCAGCATACGATATTCATTTCAAAACAATGACATAATATACATACAATGTATCACACAAGGTATAAAGAAAGAGTCACTACCTGTATCTTTCCCGACTGGCTCCGTTATCGTGGTCTCACGAGGGCGACAAATGTCAAATCCTATTCAAATTAGGGACAACCAATCAAATCTCTTTTCCATATGTATATTTCAATAATACTCTAAGTTGGTTATCATTTAGGACTCTTAAGAGGCCACAAATGTCTCTAATGAAAGCCCTAAAAGGTTGGGAAACAAAAGGTTGAAGGTCACTTTTCGAAAACACAAGTTGCTGGAACACAGGGGTGGGCCGCGGCCCACCATTCCTTGGGCTGCGGCCCAAAACAGGTCAGAAAGGCTTGGGCCACGTCCAGCCACTCTTGGGCCGCGGCCCAGAAATTTCCTGACTCTGGGCTGACTTCGAAAAACCATAACTAATTCTAGAAAAATCGAAACGGAGTGATTCTAAAGCCAAATGAAAGGTATATAAGTCCTCTATCAAGGAAAAATATAGCCCTTCACTGGAAATCACTACACAATTACAGAATTACCAAAAAGTACACACTACTCCAAAACAGAGTTCTGTTTCAATCCCAAACTTTGGGCAACCATATCTCACAGAATACTCAACGAAATGACACAAAATATATGTCCATTTTGAAGCTTGGGATGTGAACTTTAAGACTGGAAAGTTTCACAATTTTTCAATACCATTTGGTCACTCAAAACGCTCGTCCAAACTGACAGCAAAAAACAGAGCTTAAACAAAACAGATTTTCCAACTTTTCACAAGTGATCCAAATGAATCCAAAATCAACAACCAAGGTTATTCCTACACAAAATCACTCAAGGACTCCAATGGGAATGTCAAAATCACCAAAATCCTATTCCATTATCATGCTTTGGTTGTGGGTGACATTAAACACCAAACTCTCAAAATCTCCAAACTTAACAATTTCAAACCCAATCAATTTCTATCTAACCAAAATGCATCAAATGTTCATATATCTCCAAACTAAATCATTTCCAATCATCAATCATAATGAACTTCATATTTCCAAAAATAGGCATAATTAGGGCAAAATTCCAGATTTTACCAACTTAGCCAAAGATCACAAACAACATATCAAAATACTATAAATGCCTACCTCTTTACTTTGCCCAATCCGGAATCTTGATCCACGAACTCTCAAATTCGCCCAAATCACAAATCACCACTTCTCAAGATTCTACAACCACCACCATAAAGCTCTCATTGCGATGAACAATATTAGAGAAGAGGTTTTTAGCAAAGGAGGAGCATTTCTTACCAAAGATCAAAGCTTTTCCTTTCTCTCTCCAAGCTTGATTCAGCGAAAATGGAGGAATGGGAGAGAAGAGAGAAAAATGGGAGGAGGATGATGATGACTCTTCCCTCTACACACACATACTCCACCGAATAGGAGAGAGGGAGAAGAGAAAAAGTGATTTTTGTCTTCTAGTGCCCTATCCAATGGCTACCATCATGCCACTTGTCACCATTTACACAATTCCCTCTATGAGCTCACCAAGTCACAAAACATAGGATTCCGACCCATATGAAATGCATCTCAACCCTTGATCTTAAATACCACTTGTATTTATCCCAAAATTTACATTACATTAATCATAATAGTGCTTAATCAAGATAATTACAATAATTATCGGAGTCATTAGCCCTAATTACAAATCGGGATATTACGCGTAGCTCAAGTGGTAGTGGGAATGCATTGAGGCGCTACTTACCCCCAAGTAGTGGCTTCGATTCCCACGGAGGCGAAAAATCTCGCTTGGGGAGCGAGGGACTCTTGTGAGTCCTGGGTCCCATGTAAGTGTACCCAGCCTGCTCCGCACCGCGTGGTGGGAGAGGGCACCAACCGTTGTGGCCCGGTGGGGTGAGACGGCGGTGGGGTGTGACATGGTGTATGTGGAGAGGAGAGGAAAGTAATGGATATGAAATTATTGTAAGTGAAGAAGAGAGGAGAGTAATGGATAGGAATTGGTGTGTAAAATGTGAAGGAGAGGGTGGCTATATATAGAGAAGAATGGAGTGGGGTAGATAAAGTGGTAGATGAAATGTGGTAGATGAAGTAGTAGGTGAAAAGGAAGATGAAGTGGTAGATGAAATGGTTGGTGGAATGGTAGATAATTTCCGCTCTCAACTTCCAAGCAAAATTCGAAACCCTCAGAGATAGAACTGAATTTTGGTCTTAACATAAAAGTTGTAGAACTCTTTCTTAGATTTTTATCCATATAAAGAACGTCCCAATCGATATTGCCTGAAAACGAAAAGAGGGTCTAATTTAGTATTTTCAAGAAATTCTTTTTTATGCCAAAATCATTATTTATTTATTAATTAATTATACCCAAATTAATTAAATTGAGCTCAAATATCATCCACAAAATCATCATATAAGGGAAAATTAATATGCAAATATTTTACTTATCAGAGTGTTAAGCATATTGTGATAAAAATATGGAACAGAAGCTCAACTCAGTAAGAGTATCCAAAGACACCATGAATAGACATCAGAGTTGCATAGCGAAAGCAGGGTGAACTGGACTTTGTGGATCTATTATCAGCTTGCCAAATCCAAATGAGCATATTTAGACCCTTTCTCTTTATATTTTGAGAATACTTTGCATATCCTTGATTATGAAAGTTTTCTTGAAAATATCTTCAAGTTGTTTCAAATTTAAAAAGTGAAAACCATTATTTATTCGCATCATATTAAGAATGAAATTACTTTCAAATAGGAGGAGAGAAAATTGTTTTCTTGATACATTTATTTTGATTAATGGGGAGAAAGACATTTCTAATTTATTTTCATATTTACTTCTCTAAGAGCCTTTACTACCTTCAAACTTTTTGTTGATGTCAAATAGGGGGAGAGAAATACGAGAAAAATATGTTGCATTCAAATTCTTGTAATACTCATACATGTTTTTCTTAAAGGATTTGTCATCATAAAAAAGGGGGGGATGTTAGATATGATTAGTTTTGATGATGTCAAATATAAATGCTAAATATTAAGAGCAAAAACTTTACGTAATATATTTATTTTATACTTTGACTAACTACTATGTTTAATGTGAAATATATTGTAGATTAGTCAAGAAAAGGAACAATATATCAAGTTGTATTGATGAGAATGATTAAGAGGAAGAAGAAGAAAGAAATTGAAGATATTAGTCAAGAAAGCAAGGAGCTATCAAAATGATTTTGGAAAATAACCAATAAGAAGAAGAGAAGAGATTAAAGAAAGAAGAACTGCAAAGATCTAATGAGAATATTAAGACTGAAGCTGTTAGATGTAATTTTGGAAGTCTCTATGATCAATTGGACGTTGGAATGGCTTAATTAGAAGCCAAAGTGTCTTATATCGGAGTCATATCAACCCCACACGAGTCATGCTTCATTTTGGCATTTTCAGGGCTGATTGCTCAAGTGAAATACAATATCACTCGAGTGATCTCTTCAGAATCACTCAAGTGATGCTCAAAAGTACAATGCTCTGTTTTCGTTCAGCATGAGTGAGGTTTAGTAATTTGATCATATCTCCCAAACTAAAACTCTGAATGAGATGAAACTAATGGCATATGAAACTATACTTCCAATCCATTATTTTGACACCAAGATCAAGTCAAAAGGAAATAAGATGAAAGAGATATCAATTTTACAAAATGACACTCAAATCACCATTATATTCTAGAACAGCTTCGGTATTTTTGACATAACTCTTAAACTACATATCGAATTGTGGAATATGAAACTAGACTTAAAGAGGATTTCATGGATAGGTATGGGTCATATTTAGAGCTATATTCTAAGAGTTATGGCTTCTGGAAGTTGACTCTTATGAATTCAGACACTATCCAGTGCAGTAGTCACTCTTTGGAGCATAACTTGCAAAATACAATGAGTTTGGAGCTAATTCTTTTTGCATTGGAATGTAGCCGACAAGAGATTTCCAATGATAGGTTATTTTCTTTGTTTTAAGTCAAAATGAACAAATCATGTTTGATGAGAATTCGAGTTGACTATAAACTCTCTCACAAGTGTTGCACAGAAACTTATCCAAAAATTTAAGTTGTTACAAGAACTTGAGTTTTAGATGAAAACCCGAGTTATGGTCCAAGATAAACTCAAGTTTAGAGGAGGCACTCAAGTTCTGGAAGCTTGAACAATCATCTGTGGACTCACACTCTTGCAAGTGTTAGACAAACGCTAGTTAAGAAACTGAAATTCTGCTGATGCACTCGAGTTCCTGAGATGCACTCGAGTTTTGTTGGCAATTGTACTTGAGTGTTGGCAGAAAATGCAACCCACACTTCCAATGCACTTCTTGCACTTCCAATGAATTCTTAATGCACTCGAGTGAACATCAGAATTACTTGAAGTGATTATTAGTGAAGGCAAATCACTCCCAGTGAATTCACAATGCACTTGAGTGATATGATATAAATGACAGTGCACTTCTTGTGATATGGGCTAACACTCGAATAAAGCATATTGGAATGCAATATCACTCAAGTGATATAGAAAAATGACAGAATACTTCTAGCATTGCTTTTTCCGAAAAATAGAGCAACGCTTCGTAACTTCTGAAAATCATAGGAATGATTATGTAACTCATTCTTCTTGCTTCTAATCATTCTAACACTTCATCATATTAGTGATTAAGCATTTTTCAAGTGATCAAATAAGGATTAATACACAATTTGGAAAAAGTGACTTCATGGAGCATAAGGAACGTCTAACGTAACGGCTAGTTTTTCAAATATGAAGAAGGGTCAAACAAAGCAACGGGACTCAACAAATAGGTTGAAATACTAATAATGGTACTATCCTAATCAACTATAAATACAAGAGATTCAGGCAGAGAGAAACAACAAAAACATGCTAATATCATGAGCTATCTACCTTGACCCAAACACTCTCTGTTATTATCTAGTTTCCATATCATTTACCTTTGAGAAGTTGATTATTTGTATTGCACATCAGTATTCATCTTATTCACTTCTGAGAGAGAAGATTGATTGTAATCATTCATCACTAAGGTTGTATCCTTACGGTGTGTCAGGGGGAGTAATTCGATTGTATCCTTACGATGTGTGAAGGGGAGTAACTCAGTGAGAGATTTGTAAAAGGCTTCACAAGTGCCAGACTAAACTTGTAGAATTGTAGAGGCTTCTCTTATGCTTGAATTAAATAAGAGGATAGTGGATTGAAAATCTCAGGAGGAGCCTGGGGACTAGACGTAGCTCATCATGGATTGAATCCAACTAGGTTAAATCACAATTTGCATATTCTCTTCCCTAAGCTTATATAATTGCAACATATATTATTTAATCTAACTATTGATTTATGATTTATTACTTTTATACTTACTGTTTTCACTAAGATGTGAAAAGATTTTCAAAATACTTAAGTTTTTATCTTACACCCAATTCACCCTCTCTTGGGTATCAGCCAGTTCTAACACATTGTACTACATAACTAAATCTCCTGCAGAAAATTCCTTCCTCAAAACTCCTTTATCATGTGCCAATTTAGTCCTTTCTTTATACATCCTTGCATTATCATAAGCTTCCAAGCGTGATGTCTCCAATTCCTGCAACTGAAACTACCTATCTTCCCATGCTTCAGCCAAATCAGGGTTGTAAGCTTTAACAACCCAATATGATTTATGCTTTATTCCCACAGATAAATGACATGATTTACCACAAATAAGCCAAAAAGGAGATATACCAATTGGAGTTTTAAATGCAGTTCTATATTGCCATAGTGCTTCATCAAGTCTCAAACTCCAATCCTTTCTACTAGGTTTTATTGTCCTTTCTAAAATACTAATAATTTGCTTATTAAACACCATAGCATACCCATTAATTTAAGAATGATATGGATTTGAGACTTTATGAGCCACTTCATATTTAGTTAGCAAACTCCTCATCAACTTATTACAAAAATGAGTACCTTTATCACTTACTAATGATCTTGGAACACCAAATCTGCAGAAAATGTAAGTTTTCAAAAACTTCAAAATTGTACTAGCATCATTCTTCCTTGTGGGAATAGCTTCAATCCATTTAGAGATATAATCCATAAAAAGCATAATATACATGTATCCATTAAACATAAGAAATAGATCCATAAAATCAGTTCCTTATATATCAAAGACTTCACAAAACAACAAGGGTTGTTGTGGCATTTCATGCCTCTTTCCCATGCTACCAAACTTTGGTAGTTATCACAAGCTTTACAAAAATGATAAGCATCCCTAAATAATATAGGCCAATAAAACCCTATTTCCAAGGCTTTCCTAGTTGTTTTCCTAGCACTAAAATGCCCACCGATGCTTCACCATGACAGAATTGCAAAACAAAAGCAAAATCATCATCATGAACACATTTTCTTATAATCTAATTGTAACCCCTGCCTTAATTAGCGTAATTAAGATTCGATAACACATAGTAAAAAGGGGTTAGAGACCGTCGGATAGTTCAAAACTTATTAAAACACCTACTAAGTAGTAGGGACTTTACAAAATTTTTCAAAACTTCTTTCCCATTCCGGTCTCAAGTTCCATTATCGAATATAATCACCTGAGCAACAAATTTTACATTCATACATATCAGAGTATATAACCAAAAATCCCGGTAACCCCCGGGTTCCATTCATTCATTAAAAGGGGTTATAATTCCCATAAGGGGATTACACAGCTATATTCACTAATAATTACAACCCAAAAATAATTTACAAGATCTTTGTCCAATATGATTAACCAACATATCCAAAAGAAAATGTCCCTACAGAGTTCTAACCACTCTGAGTCACGCGCTTCTCCTTGGAGCCACTCGCCCTGTCTGAAAGGTTAATTTAAGGAAAGAGTGATATTCAAGAGAATCCCAGTAGTAACAAAACATTTATACCACATATAAGCACACAACATGTAAGCAAATCATCATACAGCAGCAGAAGCACAAATCACACTCCACCCTCATCCCCTTTCTCCGTCGGGAAGGCACACTGTCCGAACCCAAACCGTTGTTAGCTACTCAGGGACTGTTGGCGTGGCAGTGCATACATATAGCCTTATAGCTCATATAGCTATCCGGCTTTCACAAATGGCCCGTCAGCCTTCACAAATAGCCTTTCGGCCCACAATTAGCCTTTCGGCCCACATAATCACATGTATCACACCTCATCCTCATCCCTTTTCTCTGCCGGGAAGGCACACAACCCTTACCCAAACTGTTGTTAGCTACTCAGGGACTATCGGATTAACGGTGCTTACACATATTCACAATGTTGAAGCATATGAATTTATCACGAATCAATGATAATACACACATACAATGCATCACATATGGTACGAAAAAAATGACTACCTCGTTCCTTCCTGACGTTTGCTGGCTAGTGGGCTCACGAGGATGGCAGATATCAAATCCTATAAAAATAAGGACAATAGGTCAATCTCTTTTCCAAGTTTCTAAATCTCGTAATACTTTATGTTGGTTATCATTTAGACTCCTCAGGTGGCTATAATAGACCTAAACATATCCCAAAAGGATTAGAAGAAACTACCCAGAAGATACCTTTTTCGAATTTTTCGAATGCAAAACACCACTTTTGGGCTTCCTTACTCGAGTGACAACCACCTCACTCGAGTGATGCCCTCAGTTCTGCTCGAGTCCCAGCAAGTGAAACACAGAAAGTGTTTGCCCGAGAGCATAGACCACTTCCAAGCAAGACCTCACTCGAGCATGCCCATGCGCACTTGAGCAGGATCATATTTCACTCGCAAGTCAGGAAGTGTGATCACAGTTTCTGGCTAAAGACTTAACCAAAATTCCCAGAAATTCATATCGTGCTCGAGTGAGATCCTCCCTCACTCGAGTGATGCCTATCAGATGCCAAATCGCAGCAACTGATATGGTTTTCCAGAATTGACCAATTGGCTACTAATGGTCCTAAAACTTATACCACAACTCATTCTCCCTTATTTCAACACAAAGGACCTATTGGTAACTTCAAAACAACTAAATTCCCACACAAGCACACATTCCCATCTCTAAACCACAAATTCCCCAAAATTTGCCAACTTCTTCTTCTCAAATCCAAACCAAAACCATTGACATCCATACACTATTTGGCATCTATTACACTACATTACATCACTTGATTCACATCTTCAAAAATCACAAGAAATCAGGGCAAAAATCCAAAATTTGCTAAACTAAACCAAAAGTCATAACATTTATACAAAAGGGTCACCAATGCTTACCTTCTTAACTTGCCAAGATCAAACCCTTGATTCCTCAAGTTCTCAAACTTCACAATCCTTCAAATACCACTAATGAAAATTCTGAAACCATAGAAATCAAGCTCTCAACCTCTTGAACAACTTTTTTGAAGAGGCTTTAAGCATACAAAAGCAATCACTCACCTGAAAGCAATTTTTCCCTTTCTCTTTCTTAGTTCAGCTGCACCGAATGGAGAGAATGGAGAGAGAAAAATGAGATAAGAGAATGATGATCACATTTCCCTTCTTCCCAAGCTTTTTCACCGACTTGAGAGAGAGAGGGAAAAGAAATTTAAGTTTGAAACTTTGACCTTGATCCAAAGGTCCATATTTTGCCACTTGGCACCATCTCATTCTTTCTACCATGATTTCATATGAACTTGCATGCATAGGATTCCACCTCTAAGGTTAAATCCTAGCCATTGATTCATTTGACTTTTAATCTCAACCGTTGATCCTCAAGTTACCAATGAGTTTCCTCTTCAGTAACCGACCTGTAGGTAAGTAAATTTCCAATTTCGCCCCTGATTATCATAACCCTTGCCAAATCATCACTATACTCCAATATAAACTTTAACATTGCTTACAACATGTTTGCAACAAGATTAACAATAATTACATCATTACAATCGTAATTAGCCCTAAATCACAAGTCAGGATATTACACTAATCGCTACACATTTTTCTTTAAATGAGGTTCATCCCAAATGTAATATGTGTTCTCTTTTTTATTTTTGAATTTGAAATTGATTCATGTATTGTGGTACAACAACAACAACTAAATAATTTACAATATACACAAACCAAGGATCAGCAATAGTCATAAACATCAAGACAACTTTTGGAAATTCATCACACACAATTAGTGCCTATAACACCAACACAACCACCAGACAACCTACTCAAATGATCTACAACTAAGTTATCTTTGTCAGCCCTGTCTTTCACCTCAACATCAAATTCTTGAAAAAGTAATAGCCACCTAATCAATATAGGCTTAGTGTGAGGCTTAGTGAATAGAATCTCACTACAGCATGATCACTAAAACTATGACTTTGGAATGCAACAAATAAGCCTTAAACTTATCTAGACCAAAGACAATAGCAAACAGCTCATTTTCAGGGGTGGTGTAATTGGTTTAAGCTCTATTTAAAGGTTTTGAAGTATAAGCAATCACCCTAGATAGCTTATCGAATTTCTACCCCAATATGACAACCACAGTTGCATTACTGGCATCACATGACAACTATTATCAAAATTCCAATCAGGTGCAGACAAAATTGAAGGAGAAACCAGTCTGTTTTTCAATTCAACAAAAGCTAATTTATAGCTATTATCAAAATCAAACACAATATATATTTGCAACAACTACGACAAAGGCAATGCAATTTGTCTAAAATTCTTGATGAATCTTCTATAAAATCTAGCATGCCCCAAAAATGATCTTAAATCTTTCACATTAGTTGGATAAGGTAAAGAAGAGATCACCTCTATCTATACCTTATCAACTATGATTTCATTCCTAGAAATCAAATGTCCCAAAACAATCCCTCTATCCACCATAAAATGACACTTTTCAAAACTCAAAATCAAACTCTTATCAATACATCTACTAAGTGCCTTATCAAGTGTGGATAAATAGTCATCAAAGCTATTTTCATACAAGTTAAAGCCATCCATGAATACTTGAATACCATTCTCAAGCAAATCGCTAAAAATGCTCATCATACACCTCTGAAATGTTCCAAGAGAATTACATAAGCCAAATGGCATCCTTTGTATGCAAAGGTGCCAAATAGACAGATAAAGGTTATCTTTTCTTGAACCTCTAGTGCAATTGGAACTTGGAAGTAACCTAAAAATACATCAATAAAATAGTAGAGATTTGCTAGTAAGCTTTCCTAACATTTGGTTTATGAACGGAAATGAAAAATGGTCTTTTCTTGTAGCATCATTTAATTTTCTGAAATCTATACACACTCTCCAAGCATTTTGATCTCTAGTTGAGATCAACTCATTTTTCTCATTTCTCACCATCATTATACAACTCTTCTTTGGTACCACATGCATAGGACTCACCCATTCACTATCACTAATAAGAAAGATAATGCCAGCACTTAACAATTTAGTTACTTCCTTTTTTAGTACATCCAAAATCAATAGATTCAACCTTCTCTATGGTTGTCTAATAGGCCTAGCATCATCTTTCAATAAAATTCTGAGTGCAAACCGAGGGATTAATCCCTGGTATATTAGCCAAAGTCCATCCTATAGCCTTCCTGTGCTTTCTAAGCGCACACATCAGCTTTTCTTCTTCTGCTTAGTAAGTGCATTAGCAATTATAACTAGTAATTTCTCCTTGTCAGCCAAAAATGCATATTCTAGATTAGATGGTAGTGACTTCAGTTCCAAACTAGGTCATTTTTCAGTAGAAGAAACTAATTTCTTAATTTCTAAAGAGTTAAGAAACTTCCCTATCAACATGTGCTCATATCCAATGTTGACATCACTGAATTATGCACTTGAGACTTCTGCCATGAATGTTCTAGGATTAC
Source organism: Inga oerstediana (assembly GCA_963210345.1). Lineage (NCBI taxonomy): Eukaryota > Viridiplantae > Streptophyta > Magnoliopsida > Fabales > Fabaceae > Inga > Inga oerstediana. The sequence goes on along the minus strand of OY723401.1, from coordinate 58,727,823 downwards.
TGACTCCAGGTCCTGTTTATTTGCATAATTGGCACACATTAAGAAATCAGTAGAGTCATGATCATATCCATAACAATTTTGCACACAGATCACTTCCTTGATGTTGTTCCAATTTAACTATCAGCTTGTTGCTAGCTTCATAAATGTCCCTCGGCTTCTGAATTCTTGCTTTACATGTATCAATTGCTTTGATCTCATAGTGGCTCAGCTGAGAGTCACTTTGATCACCAGCAACCAACTCTTGCTTCTCTAATTATGTTCCTAACCAGTCTTGACAGCTCCTCCTAAGGTCACTAGCTAGTCCCTTTTCCAATAGCTCTTGCCTCCCTACAAACTCAGAATAGTCCTTTGCTATTTCTACTAGCATTAAAAATGGTTAGTCTGGACTAAATATTAGATGCTGAGAGATAAAAACACACAAGTTTAGGTTTAGACAAGGAACTTTCAACTGTCAAGCACTTCATATTACACTCATCATCATTTAAGGCATGTGATATGAGAGGAGGATTAAAAGTGAAAGAAACATATTCTATCTTAGTTTCATGCAATTCATCAATTTTAGGTATTGCATATTTACAAGTGAGAATTCATGCTCATCTTTTTCTTTATAAATCACAACATCAACTATATTCAAGCCAAGCGAAGAATAATCTCCAAAAGGATGCCTCATGGCTTCATACACATTGAATCTTATAATCCAACTTCCCACTTCTATTGTTATTAGGCCTTCTTTCAAACTTACCACAGTATTGGCATTTCTCATAAATGGTCTAGCTATAATCAACGACTCCTCAATTGGTGCTCTTTTGACATTTCCAACACAAGAAATTAGCAGGAAACACTAAGTTCTTGACCCTAACCAATCAATTTTCTAATATCCCAAAAGGTTTCCTAGTGCTCCTATTAGGGGTAAGCATAGTGCCCAAGAGGCCAGTATGCCCACCCGAGCCTTGTCAAACATTGCCATGCCCAGCCCAAAAAAAGTGGCCCGATATAAATTTGGGCATCTTTGGGCAGGGCGAACTATCGGATAGGGCTGGGTATTAAGCAGGGGTTACTACCCTGCCTATTTGGCCCTACCCTAAAAATTATATATAATTTATTTAAAATATTCATTATTTTATATAAAATAAATAGTATTTTATATGTATTATTTTTATTTAATATGTATATATATTATTTCATTTTTATGAAACATTTTATATTATTATTTAATATTCATCCACCATAGTTTACATATAACTCATTGCTTTTTGGAAGGACGTGGTTTTTTTATTTGGATGGATGATACAAAGCATTAAAAAGTGGAGATCAAAGACAAAAAATTTGTCTTCTTTGAAGTCTCTATCACAATTACACCTATCCATATTAATCAATATTCATACACAAACATATATTACTTCATAATTTGTCATGTAATTATTAAGACGTGTTTTTTTTAAATTTCAAGACTCAAGTTATAGATTTATTTTGAGATATCTCAAAGTATGAAATTATGGAATGTATTTGAAGTTTTTAATAGTATTTATTAGGTGTAATTGGAAGTTTTGTACATATAGTATTGGTTAAGGAGTTACCACTTGGGCAGGGAAACCCGCCTTGCCCAACCCGCCCTTTGTAATACCCCGAATTTTGAGACTCGAGGATAGAGAATAAGCCTAAGATTAGTGAATTGCTAAGCCCCGGTTTAGCAAGATCCCAAATTGTGATTAGGGGTTAATGACTACAAAAGTGGACGTGGTTAGTGATTAATGAACCCTTTTAGAGAATATAAAGAGGATTGTAGTCGCTTGTGTTATGAGCAACACCAAAACCCTGTATTTGAGTTCAATTGTGGATTAACATCCAAATTGACTTAGAATAGAGGGAAGAATTGAATGGGGTATTGTGATGGAAATGGTGTCATGTTGTGGTATTTAATCATTGGAATTAATTTAAATTGGATTGGACACATTGGTTGCAAAACTGGAAATGTTGTCCAGTGAAACTCTATTCTGGGCTGTCAGTTTGTGTGAACGTTTTGAATAACCAAATGGTATCTAAAATTTCTGAACCTTTCCAGTCTTATAGTTCATATCTCAAGCTTCAAAATGGACATATAATTTGTGCCCTTTCATTTTGGGAACTGGGAGATATGACTGTCCAAAGTTTGGGATAGAAACTGAACTCTGTTTTGGGGCAGTGATGAGTTTTATGAAATTCTGGAATTGTGTGGTGATTTTTAGTAATGGACAATATTTTTTCTATGAAGAGGACTTAAATATCTTTCATTTGGCCTTGGAATCACCTCATTTTGAGTTTTCTATAATTAGTTATGATTTTTCAAAGTTTGGGCAGAAAATCTGCCAGAAAATCCGAAAATGGGAATTATGACATCATCTCAATAAAAGATGACATCATCATGGAATTAAATATCTTCTCATCTTCTTCAGCTCTCATTTTCTGTCGTGAGTTTCAGCTGAAATAGAGAGAGAGCATATGGGATCTTTAGAGAGAGAAAGAGGAAGAAATCTCGTAAGGTAAGCCGATTTCTCCGACGATCTAGCTCCTAACGCGTATAACTCCGATCCTAAGCTACTCCTTTATGTTCTTTAAGGTTTAGAAGATCTTCCTTTGGTGTTAAAATAGCTAGGGTTTCAACCAAGACAAGGAAAAGCTAGTGGGAGCTTGAGGTAACTTCCAAACTCTTGTGTATTGACTATTCTGGCTGCTGTGGACAATTTAATCGGTGAAATTTCGCCGGATTGTCATTGGTTTCAAAAATGGAAAATGGGTGTGTGGGGCTGCTATGCTGCCCAAATTGGTACGAAATGGTAGTTGTAACCTAATGAAATAGTCAATAAAGTGGTTAGGAGTAGAAAGGAACGCGTTTACGGAGCCGAAACCGAAAAACCCCAATTTTTCCCGGAGTACATGTATATTTCGGCCAAGGCTATAAATGGGTCTTAGAGTTGGATTTTCAATGATTTGATGATTCCATTGAGTTCAGGAGCAAAAATTAGGTGGGGTTACAGTTGGGCACTTTTTCAGAAAAGGCCGAAAAAGCATAATTACGAAAATGCCCCTGAAACCCTTAAAGTGGGGTTGTTAAGGGTAATTTTGTAATTGACATTGAATTTGATAATTCCGAGTCCGGAAATGGATTCCTTGGGCGAAAATATGTTAGAATAGCCCATGTCAAAATTTCAAGAAAAGTACAGCCGGGCCGGGTCCCCGGGGGTATTTTAGTAAATTTCCAATATAGCCTCATATAACCCCCAGAAACACTTTGGGAGTGTCTAAATAGTACATTTGACATTGTAGGATCGAATGTGAAGCCCCGAGTTGCTGGCAAGCAAATCGAGGAGAAAAGACTGGAGGTAGGGAACTTATCTCTCCTGCATGCTCTGATAACTGTGTTAATGTGTTGATGCATGTTATTGCTTTGCTTGATTATGTGGAATATGTATGAATGATTTGAAGCTATGTTTTAATATATGCTATGGCCATATGTGTATCGTTCAAAGCATTGAGCTTATAGATTTGTCATTGTATGTGTGCATGAGTTATGTGATGCAAGCATGTCATGCATTAAACACTTATCTTGCCTGCATATTGATAATGTTTCCCTATTGAGATTCTCTCGAATCTCACCCTCCCCTACCAACAATTTAGACAGGGCAAGTGGCTCGTGGAGGGAGCGGCTAGGACTCCTTCGAGATGCGAATATGTAATCCCCATTTGAAGAATTGTAATGGGCAATTGTGCCCTGTGTATCTTTAGCGAAGGTATGTACCCGGGATTGCCGGGATGATTATGTTGTGCACTCTGATATTTATATGAATGTGATTTATCTTCGTGTAGTAATTGTATTCAAAATGTGAATATGAGACCAAGTTTATAAATGATTTCGAAAGATATTTTTGGAAACCCCATCATGTGATGGGTTAGTAAATGTTATTTGATTATTATTGGTCTCTATTTCATTTTAATCACGTATTTCGGATATAATTACGGAGGGGGTTACACCCTTGCCTTACTCGAAATGGTTAGGGCTTTTACCGGGCAAGGTCGGGCATTAGGCTGCAGAATACAGCCCATTCATCCTTTGGAGTAGGCATCGGGCAGGGGTCTCGCCCTGCCCAGCCCTACCCATGTCCACCCCTAGCTCCTATCAGGAAGTTCGTATTTGTTGATTTAATGTTTTTAATGCTTAAGGAATCCATAAAAGAATGAGGCATGACATTAATTATAGCTCCTAAGTCCAACAATGCATAAACAAAACTAACTTTTGAGTAAGGCAAGGGTGGGTTATGGAATGTATTTGAAGTTTTTAATAGTATTTATTAGGTGTAATTGGAAGTTTGTACATATAGTATTGGTTAAGGAGTTACCACTTGGGGAGGGAAACCCGCCCTGCCCAACCCGCCCTTGCCTTACTCGAAATGGTTAGGGCTTTTACCGGGCAGGGTCGGGCATTAGGCTGCAGAATGCAACCCGTTCATACTTTGGACTAGGCATCGGGCAGGGGTCTCGCCCTGCCCAGCCCTACCCATGTCCACCCCTAGCTCCTATCAGGAAGTTCGTATTTGTTGATTTAATGTTTTTAATGCCTAAGGAATCCATAAAAGAATGAGGCATGACATTAATTATAGCTCTAAGTCCAACAATGCATGAACAAAACTAACTTTCTCAATCTGACATGAAACAGTGAAGGATCCAAGGTCCTTACACTTAATAGGAAAATCAGTTGTGAACAAAGCTAACACATTAGACCCTAATTGCACCATATTATTTGGTTTACAAATACTCTTTTGAGTATAAAGTTCTTTGAGAAATTTTGCACAGCTAGGCATTTGTTTAATCAAAACCACCATAGGTAAATTTACCTCTAGCTTGCTGAACAAATCCATCATCCCAGTTTACAAGGTCTCATTTAACTTCTTCTTACCTTTCATATAAGACTTTAGAAATGGCAATTCTTTCAACTTCAGTTCCTTATCATTTTTAGTTGTAACAAGTTGCATTTCTATTGGTTCTTCTTTTTGTTCCTCTTCTGTACTTACATCTTTGCAATTCTAAAGGTCTGATTTATCTGTATACTGAGTCATAGATTGCTCATCTTCTTATTCTACTACATTCTTATCTTTCTTCTCAAGTTGAATTGATTTATCTTCATGTAACTCCTTACCACTTCTCAATGTAATGGCATAAAGAGGCTGAGGATTAATTACTATGTTTGAAGGTAGTACTCCACCAGTCTAAGCTTGCTTACTAGTCATACAATCTGCTAGCTGTGTAACATAGCTAGACAGATTTGCATTTTTGGACTTTACCTCATCCAATTCTTTAACAAGGGTCTCCATCTTTGCGTCATTATAGTGAATGGATGTGCCGCGGTGGCTCATCTTCTTTGAACTAAGCTAAAAAGTGCTACTTATCCTCAACCATTTGTGTATGCATTAAATTGACCTTTTGCATCATTTCTCTCAAAAGTTGATTGGTATCTTCTAGTTTATCACCAAATCCAGATTCTGACACCAGGGCACTGGACTGACCACTTTGTCCTAAGTTATACTTTTGGTAATTTGAAGGTCCAGCATCATTAGCAAAGAACTTGGTATTGTTATACTTGTTCTTCCTCCCCCATCCAAAATTAGGATGCTCCTACCATCCAATATTGAAAGTGTTAGAGAAGGGATAATTTTTTTTAAATTGGTGTGGAGGCCATTACTGGTAGAAAGCATTTACTTCCTCATATCTGCCTGGACACAGTGGAAATATGCATAGCATAACCACAATGATCACAAGAAGGTACCACCAGTTGTTGACTGCTAGCAAGAAGCCTTTAAGGCATAGAGGCCCTATACCTTACTTGTTGTAGCTTCTTAATATTGTGAGCCAGCTTATCAATTAAAGAATGTGAATGACAGACTTCCAACTCATGAACATCATAAGTCTCCCTTGTAGAGCCAAATTGCTGGTTGTTTCTGACCATCTTTTCTAATAAATCCCAACCAACTTGAGTAGCAAGATCCAAAATATTGCCATTGGCAACGGCATCAATAATGGCCTTAGTTGATGGTAGCATTCCTTCATAAAAGTACTAAACTAGCCATTATTTAGGTATTTAGTGATAAGGGTAGTGAGTAAGCATAGTCATGAACCTACTCCAATACTCCTATAGTGATTCACCCTTGGTCTATCTAATGCTATAGATTTCCTTCTTCAAAGTGGCAGTTCTAGAAGCTGAAAAGAACCTCTCCAAGAACAACTTCTTCAACTCTGGGCATATGAGTATAGCATGATATTGTAGTAAAGTTTTTAGCCACTTCTTAGCATCACCATGCATAGAAAAATGTAAAGCTTTTCTAAGGGCCTCATCCAAACTAACATTAGAAGGAGTAAAGGAAGAAATTGTCAAAAATCAAGTCAAGCAAGTGCTGGTGAGGATCCTATCCATCTCGGCTATAGAATTTAGGAATGACATTCAGAATAGAACTCTTAAGCTCAAAATTCACGTGATTGTTATAAAAGCCATATGGATCATAGTCAATTGTATAATTGTAAAGCTACCTAATACTCCTAGTTTCTTCATTATTAGCAGCATAATGTCTATTACAATAATGATAATTATATCCCTTTTAGCATGGTTTTCTTGGTGATTATTAGGACCATCCATAATCAAATGATTATCTATATAGACACCAAAAACAGAAAGAGAATCAGGAACACATGAATGCTGGGCTAAACAAGTTGTAATTTAGGCAACAATGCAGATAAAGTTATAGTTAAGTGACCAGTTCTTTTAAATTCCCTAATACCCTTATGTAATTTAGAATAATATGGCAACAAAGATTGTTTACTACTTCTAATCATACAATTGCAAAAAACTAAGTTGCAACACATAAAACCAACCAGATAGAAACAAATGAAGCTAATCACAACAAGTGCAACAACCTAATGAGGAATGAACAGCAATTTGCATATAAGCAAAGGCACAAAATAGAACAACTGCAATTTGCGTAGCAAATGCAGATAAGTATAATACAAAATAGCACATTTTATAGCAACTGAAGCTCAGGAAAAATCCAGCACCACAAAGTAAGATATGCCCAAAGTAAGATATGTGGTGCATAGAATATTAAGAAAACAAGAGGAAAATGAAGTTAACATGAACTCAATGAACCAGGTCATAGCAGAAAAACCATTGTCAATGGCACCATTGGATTAACTTATCGTCTAGCCATCAAAATTCTAGATTACCTCTCATATAGGCAGTGATAAGTGACCTAGGTCTATTTCTTAATAGTTTCAATTATGAAATGATCCAATTATTTTTAATTCCATGAGTTAAAGTGATTGCAAGCATGGTGAATTAGTGAATTTATCTCTACAAACTAAACTAGATAGATACACAATATGAGAGTTGTTTTTCTTATCAAATACCACTTCATCCTAGGAGAAATCAATCTCTTGTTATTGTTGCATCAAAGATCCAATTCATCATGGAATTCTATCAAGAATATTGAATTTAATGGAATCAAGGCTGAGAAACATGAATCACATAATCTTCATATGAATTACTCATTCATAAAGAGTATATCATAAGAATAACAAGTCTACTTCAACAAATCCAAAGCTACTACACTTGCTGCAAGAATTCATATTACAAACATGATCATGCCTCAACACTTTAAAACACAAATCCAGCTTCATTTATAGCCAAACTATAGCTATCCAATTATCACACAAGGATTAATCATTGAAGTACAATTCTAGAAAGAATCAAGAAGAAGAAGATATGAAGTTCATAAGAGACTTCCTGATCAATATCATTTGAGCACCAACAACTCCAAGAGAATCCATCTCCTAACATAAAGGAAAGAGCTTAGCCGAGAATGGAATAAGGAATTTTCAACACTTGGAACTCCATTGAATAGCTATGCATCATCTTCAAGCTCTCGATAACTGTCTTTCTAATGGAATTCTCTCTTCTCATAACTCTCTACCAACTTTCGATTTCATAATCTGCTTCTAGATGTGAGAACTTTAGTCAGAAGTTGGATGTAAGAAGTGGAGTTCATTTTTTGAACATTTAAATTGAAAGGGTTTCATGGTTTATCTTACTATCGAACGGATCCTTTAGTATTAAAGATCATGTCCTTTTAATTAAATAAAAGTATAATAGAAAGGGTTTCGCAGGTTATCGAGTAGAATGTGTCCTTTGGAATGGAAAGGGTTAAAGAGCCAAACATGTCCTTATAAATTGGCATGGTTACTAACATAAGTAACAGTTATTTATTAATAATCATGAACATTGTTTGTAAAATGCCAGACATTAGTAACGATTGTTTACTAATAATTGTGAACTATCAATTATTTTTTTAATAATTTTTTGCTACTTTGCCCTAATGATTAATTTTTTTAATATTCAAAAAATAAAAAAAAAATAGTGGTTTTCAATTATCACCACTACTAATGTCCTTCTCCTCTTGCCCCTCCCCCTCGCTTGGCACATCATCAATGTCAAAGGAAGGAGATGAAGGGTCTAACTGGAAGTGATCATATACAAACTCATTATGATAAAGGATAAGGTTCAACTTCCTATTCAGACCATGGGTGGATGTAGCTAGAGCAGTCAAGACTGGCCAATGTCTGTAGTAGATCCTCCATTTTAAGAGGAGGCAGAAGAGGAGGGGGAGGAGCTTGTAGAGGTGGTGATGGTGGAGGGGGAGGAGCTTGTGGAGGAGGTGAGGGTGACGAGGAGGAGGAGGAGGAAGGAGAATGGAAAGAGCTCTCCCGCGTCTGACCATAATGAAGGAGAGAAGAACGAGGTCGATCGATGAAGAAAAGCACTAAGAACAAAAGGAATATGTCAGTTTAAATAGAGTTGAAGTGTACATGGTGTCAAACAGAACAAGGTTATGAAAATGTGTTTTAAGAATTGTTTTTCACATGATGATTGTTTATTAGAAAAAAGTCATTTTTCTCATTCATACTTTACAATCAATTGATATAACCGTAATGTTTTTGTTTTCGCTGATATAAGGTTAGAAGACAAATAGTTTGTAAGTGTTACATGATAGTTGTTTTGTAAGAAGTGTCATTTTTGTTACTCAATAAATGACAGGTATTAACTATGACTATTATTTTTGTGTTTTCGCGAACTCTGCCTCACAATATATAATGGTGCGCATAATTAACCGTTACATTTTAGCGTTATATATTCTTGTTCGACCTCTACCTCGACATACATGATGTTTATTTGTTTTAACCATTATTTATTAAGCATTACATATCCGTGAATCTATAGTAGAGATAAAATTAAAAAAAAACCTTCACTTTAAATAGAGATAAGTTGCATCTCAAAAATCCCTATAATGGAGATTTGTGTGACATTAGCTATGAAAAAATCCAAAAGATGCAATCTTTTTTATGAAAAAATTAGTTCTTTTGATCTTACCTTGCCTCTTTGTGTATTTCCTGCCAAGCTAAGGAAGAAAGGTGTAGAATGTCAAAACATTTGAGGGGCTGGGAATGGGTTCTAATAGTATAAAATGGATGGCTACGATTTAATCAAATCAACAATATAGATGGGTTTATGAGAGATGATGAGAAAATGGGATCATGAGAGGATCCGCTTCCATTAATGGTTGGGAAAATTGCTAGTTTTTGTAACTTTGAGGTGATATTGCTCCTAAAACAACTTTTGGATACTTAATGCTCCTGAGTGAAAACCTCCAAAACAAATTTACACATTAATCATAAGTTCAATTGATAAAGATTTTTGTTGTCGTTAATATAAGTCTAAATAAGAGTTATTAATGATTGTTTTCCTATTTTACTCCTATTAAATGAAAGAAATAGTTTAAACTTGAGAGAAATATAAAATACCTTTTTTCCGTACTCATTAAATAATGATAAAGTTTGAAAAATCGATCAATTTAAGATATATTAAATTTCTTAATTTCAATTTCTTTCTAAATATGTGAGATTTGATGAAAGTATAATTATAATAAGCACACGGGTGGTATATGGTCCAACACAAATTTTTAGATAGGGATGACATCAATTCCTTTCCTGCAAGAGGACCCGCATTTTTCCTCAATCATCACTCATCAATTTCGAGCCTTTGGCACTCACTTTCCATTTAACAAGCATGTGCTACCCTTGCGATGCACAGGAGCTTATACATATTGATATTTTTTTTCTTTTATTTCAAACTTTGTTTAGTTATACTATTTTCTTCATTCCATATTATTTAAATCATAAACAACTACACCTACACTGTAATTATAAAATAGCAATGACAAATTCTTCTTCATAAAATTTTGTAATTAGTACAGTTGATCAATATGATTATGCATCAAGATTTCTAAATATCTCCTTGTATTATAAAGGATATGTGTGTGCTTCCCCACCTGGGGTAGTAAATATGGAGTAATTTTATTTTAATTCCAAAAAAAAGAACTCGCACCAATCATAATGAACAAATATCTGAAAATCAAAGACATTCCAAAAAAGCACTATACCATCCCAACAATATATCCTTTCTTATATGCTTAACCTCACATGATACCGATCTACATTCTCTGCTCAGCAAAAAGATGAGCAGGGCATGCTCATCACCCCAATTTTGGGTGGACCCACTTTTTTTTATTTTTATGCATTCTTATTTGTTTGGATTAAATTGTATGCTGCACTCTGAAATATTTTTTCCACCTGGTATCTCAAACTCATTAATTTCTAGTGTTGCATTCAAAAATATTTTTTCTGCAATACCAGGATCCTGAAATATTTTTCCAGTAGCACCTAATATCTGAAATATTTTTTTAACACACAGTATCTTTAGCTAATTAATGTTTAGTGCAAGAGTATTTTTTTCAAACAAAATAAAAGAAACCCCAAAATTGGGGTAATGAGCATTCCCTCCTCATCTTTTTGATGAGCATGGAACGTAAATCCCACATGATACATTAAAATTTCATGACATGCAAGTTTTTTTAGAGCGACTTTTAGTTTTATACACAACTATATCAATCCTTCCCCATTTATTACGCTCGATAATACAACATATAATTAAAGAAGCATTTTATTGGGACCACAACTTATAATTAAGTTCTTCCCAAAGCACATAAAGATTTAAAATTAATAATGTTCGATTGCTCATGGTTAGGATGATTCAATCTTTTACACTGTATGGATAATTGATTAAAAAATGAATTGAAATACTTGACATAATATTGGGATAATATATTTTTATTTTTACTTTTTTAAGGTATTTTGATTTGTGATTATAAGTTAAATCTATATAATCCTCTAAAATATATTCAAATAAAAAAAGTATTACCAAACTCTAAATAATGTATCATGATATTTTAAAAAAAGCAAAACAAAAAAGACAATGATAGTCTTGTGATTTTTTTTTTACATCATCCTGTATTTACCTATAGTCCTAACTAAAAATGAAAGAGACCACATCCCCAAAGAAATGAAAGAAACTACAATGCTATTCTTGTGTTCTAGTCCATTGACTCCTTTTCTTGCTCTGGTTACATACATATGATTATGGTTTATAGAGAATATTTAAAAAAGATGAGAAAAGAGAAGAGAACTTTTATTGAACAAAGGTGTTAGCGCACACAGATGAATCTATATATATATATATATATATATGCACGTGTGAAAGCAAGCTTTCATAGCTCGTCCTATCACAACTCTATTTCTAGTTTTATTTTGCAAAGTCATCAGCTTTTGCCCAGTTTCATATGCTCCTTGTTGCAACCGAAATGCCCTCCATATGTGCACTATATAGTGACCTTTGTGGGTATCCTCAATGGGAGAATGTGTCTTTCACAAAAGAGGGAACTATACATAATATATGCATTTTCTCCATGCATAGTAGATATAGGGGCTAGGCTCCAAAACAACACCTACATAAAGATTTTTTGGATACTGCCAACTGACTTTTTGTGGGTCATTGAAAAAGACAATATCATTTACACAAGTGAGGGATGTTGCTTTTTTTTGTTGAGGTGTGAGCATGAGGGAGAAGGATTGAGGGAAATTACATGGTCTACACTTTGATATTTTGTAGGTGTCAAGTCTACCTAGATTCACCACTATCCTTGTAGTTTAGGTTGCCAAACTTTATCATAGTCTACACTTTGATATTTAGCTTTTTTTTGTTGAGATTTGAGCATGACGGAGAAGGATTGAGGGAAATTACATGGTCTACACTTTGATATTTTGTAGGTGGCAGGTCTACCTAGATTCACCGTTGTCCTTGTAGTTTAGGTTTTAAAACTTTACCATTGTGTAAGTAAAATAATTTCCAAAAGAATCCAAGAGTGTATTAAATAAACGAATGTAAACCTATAGATCATAAGGTAAACTTACTTTTCATGGACAATTATAGATTAAGTTTGCATGATGAACCCCCTTACCAGCAAAATTTATAAACCTGCATTATGACCTATAAGAAAGACAAACCTATACCAATATATAGACAAAACCTATTACTATTACAAAAAACAAACTTTCTAAACAAACTGCAAAACTGACTTTCCGTAAAGTTTTATTGATCTCAAACAAATTGGTTTGATATCCAAGATTGCTTAAAATTAAAATCACTGTGCTTGAATGAAAACACACACACACACACACACACACACACACACACACACACACACACACACATAAGCAAATGTAGAGCAAATGAAGGTCTGATTTCTATGAAATAAATACCTTCAAATGTAGAGCAAACTTTTCAAATGGCATAATCAATAGGGGAAAGCACTATTGATAGCTTAAAAAAACATGAACTATGCAAAAATTTGTGCAACATGAAGGAAACAAAAGAAAAATGATAAAATATGTGTAATAGAGGAAAGGGACAAACATTACAATACCTTATAAGTGATCCCATAATCTGATTTCATAGAAAAGTTATTCCCCAAGCATTAATTCTAAAGTTGCCAAATTCTTTTACAGCACTTATGAATTAGTACAATACGTTATAACTCAAAATCATTGCAAAGCTACCAAATAGTATAGCACTTGTGATTTTGTAGATTTTATTCAATGTTTTCATTTACCATTTCTTTAACATCTTTATAATAAAAGTTAAAATGATTGTGTATGTACACTATAGTCATCTTAGTTAAGCCAAAGCTAGAAGATTCTTCCAAGGGTTACTAATGTACATTATTTCCACACTAAGGAAGTTCATCATAGATATTTGAAGGTTTGCATATATTGAGAGGTGATGACTTAGTTGATTAAGTTTCTAATCGTCAACAACAGGATTTTCTTTCATTCATTGATTAAAGTGTTATTAGTTTCATATCTGCCATATACCAACACTTTTTAACATTTGATTTTACTTGTTGCACACCAACATAAAGTAATCATTTCTACAAATATATGGCATCTACATTAGTCAAGCATTTTTTTTTTTTGACCAACTTCTAGAAACCACACACATCTGCAACCCAAAAACTCCATAAGGCCATAAAAAAAATAGGGTTTGACAGTAAGAGTGCAAAATACATAAAATGACATACCAATTAAACCCATCTCCCTCATATCTCTATATGAAAATCGGTGACAAACATCATATCGAAGGAGTGTCTAGGCATTGAGTCCCTTGTTTGCTCTAAGACACTAGAGGGGTGAAGTTGGAGATGGTATCTCTCATGTATATATCTACCAAACTCACAAACCAAGAAGTCATAGATGATGTAAGTGTCCTACAAAATGCAAAATTAGTTACAATATGATTGAGAATAAAGAATGCATATCAAAAACAAATAAATAAATAATGATAGATAGACTATTTCAAGAGAACCCGGAGAAACAACTTATACTAAATGATTCATCAAAAACTATTATTTCAAAGGACTACACTTCTTTCCTTGGACGATCATCATTGGGATGGCCAGTGGTTGTTTTGCAGGTGGGAAGAAAAGGCCACAGCTTCCTTGCAATTGCTTCTTCGCCGCTGACACCACCACAACCTCTTCAATAGGTATGAAAGAGGAGAAACCAAATAAGAAAAAGTAATTGGAAACTTGATGGAAGGGACTTAGAGATTATATGCTGACAAAGACTGAAGGTGAGAGAATAGACGATGATGGCAGGCCGGAGCTTTCGTGTTCGGTAAGTAAAGCATTTTGAAAATCCCTAAAGCTAAGGTTAAGAGCTGTCGGGAGGCACGGGCACAAAGAAGAAACCGAGGAAGAAGATAGAGAGAGAGAGAGAGAGAGAGGAGGAAAGGTCCTAGGCAAAGAAAAAGAATGAGGGTGCAAAAGAGGAGAGAGAGGAAGTGTTTTTTCGTTGGTGCCAGCCTTTTGCAAAGCATGTGGTTTGGATTTGGATTTTATACCCGATATTTTTTTGGACAAATTATATCAGATAGAATCAGCGACAATTTTGAATTTGAATAGCCCACTCAAGCCTCAACTCGTCCTAAAATGCAGGATGTTTCGGCCCACAGCCCCAAAACTACTAATTCCAAACCTGGCTTCAACGGAGCCCGATGCAAGGAGAAGGTGGCTTGTGAATAGTGAAATGAGTGTATAGTCATGCATAAGCCGCAACTTGGGATAAGCTAAATGTAACGGTATTTAATGATATTTTGATATTGATATTCATCGACACTCAACTGTGATCAGTCTATCTCCGTCCCATCAAACGATGCGATGGCCGGCGGCCAGATCTTGTGGCTTGGGCATCGCCGCCATGTGCTACGTCGCCATCGATTACCTCCGTCACATATCGCCGAGCTGGCACTCGCGGCTGCAACCGGCTCTGTGGTTACTTCTTGCTTTGATTGCCATATCTCGCATCCCCTTTTACAAGCACTGGTCCGCTGAATTTCGTGCGGCGATTCCGTTCCTCGCTTCCATGGTCTTCATGCTCGTAGCTTTCCTCGTAGAAGTTATCTCCGTTCGCTCCGTCACCGCCGTGCTCGGCCTCGATTGGCACCGGTAAATGTCTCTCTTTCTCTTTCTGGTATCTGTTATGGTCATTCCTTCGTTAATGGGGTTAAATGAACTTCATTTTCACTTAGTGTAGTACACGATTGTATGAAGTGCGGATCGACTTCATTTCCTTTCCGCTTTATTTGAGTCCAGCTCGGTCCGCGTCTTGTGGTGTGTTTCGTTGAGACTCAGTGTAATATGTAATCTTGGCTACCTTTCACCTCTGGTTGAGTATGTAGGCTAATGCGATTTTCTGATGAACTTGCCACTTAATCTGTCAGGATTCTGGGAAGAGGAGGTAATCAGAGACATTCTCGAGTTGAATCCATATGTCACTCTTACCATATCTGACGAAACACTTCAAATTGCGTGTAAATACAATACATTTTGTAGCGTTTCTATGTTCTTCTATTTCCCCCTTATTTCTTAAGGCTGCTGTATCTCATTTTGGATTCAGTTATTGGCGATTTTTAAAGCTGGTTAGAAATATGGATTTAAGACAAATCTTGGATGAGGAGCTTAACTAGTTTCTTTCATTTCAGGTGAAGTGAATAACTATAAGGAGTTCTGACCTATTAAATTAATAACCACAATATGGCTGTTTAACAATGATTGTGAGTCTAGTATGTATTTACGTTTCAACTTTGAGTTTTTGTTTACTTTGTATGTTTTGGCGGCATATTCTTAACATTGCAGTATAAAAAATCAAAGCAAAATAAAGTTTCCTCTCACATTTTCGTAGTCAATTGTGGTTCAACTTGGAACTTTACATCGTCTATGGTACATAAGAGATTGGTGTAGGACAATATAGAAATGGGGAAGGAGGAGGAGGAGGAAGAGATAGAAAGAAAGGAGGGTGGATTAGGGAGAAATGGGGAAAGATACTAAGTAAGGCCTACATCAAACTAAAACCCTAAGGCCTATTTTATGGAGCCTAGAGCGCTGAAATAATAAAAGTAATCTAAACTATCCTAGATAAAATGAGATAATCCTAAATAAGATAGAGTATTAGGCTGAGCATATAAGTTGTAATGCAGTTACATTAATTTAAAAGCTTATCTAAATACCCTAATTAACATTAACTATTTGAAAACCAAGTTGGGTTAGCATGAGTAGTAGGGGTTTCAATTCTCAAGCTTTGTGTATGCAAAAAAACAAATTAAGGGAGGTTTGCCCTTTACCCTTTGTATTCTGAGGAAGATTAGTCTTTGGTGCTGTTGGAGAATACTTTTGATTTCACAACAAAATAAAGATAAAATAACCCTATTTCTGGTTCCCATCAGAGACTGAGACTGCTCACAGCTCATTTTAGAGAAGTGATGAGTAATTGGCAGACTTTCTGCAGTAGGAGCTTCAACTAGGCTCCAATAAACGGTATATATTCACTAGTATTAGAGCCTGCCAACCTTTGATGTTCTGTGACTGAGAAAGTTTGCTTATTGTTCTACTCGTACTGGGTTCAAGATTGATAGAGTATTGAGTTTAAAGTTTCGTGCATAAATTAAATTAGTCTGATTTTATTTTATTGTAAATTATTTTAGATATTTCAGAATAAGTTGAATATCCACAAGTAGGATTTAGTTCCTAGATTTTAGATATTATTTTAAATATTTCAGAATAAGTAGACTATCCACAAGTAGGAAATAGTTTCTAGATTTTAGATATTATTTGGATTTCATAATTTGAATTTTGAATTAGATTTCATCTCTCTCTATACTTCTATGAATTGGCTTCTTGCCTACTCAATAAAGCATCGAATATTTAGAGAGTTAATTAAGTGTGGAGATTATCCTGGGCTGTTCATAGAGAGTTAGTGAGATGCTTACTATCTCTTTAAAACAGAGCATTCTATTTCCTTCTTCTTCATCCTAAATTTATATCAGATTTGGTAGCTTAACAAATGGTTTAGGAGATCCCCAGGACTGTTTTAGAGAGAGAGGACTGTTTTAGAGAGAGGGTGAGATTCTTGCCTATTCTTTATCTCATAATATCTTTATCTTTCTCAACATAAATTCTCAAACTATCATCTAACTTTCCCATTTTATCAATTACTTTACTCAGTACCTTGACAAATGGCATCAAAGCTATTTGATCCGGTGACCAACCCTTCCATTAGTTTTCCTTCCTCATTCCCATCATACACTTCTTCCACTTTTTACAAGTCATTGCAAGCATTTTA
Source organism: Inga oerstediana (assembly GCA_963210345.1). Classification (NCBI taxonomy): domain Eukaryota; kingdom Viridiplantae; phylum Streptophyta; class Magnoliopsida; order Fabales; family Fabaceae; genus Inga; species Inga oerstediana. The sequence continues at coordinate 58,710,678 of OY723401.1, read as the reverse complement.
TATTATCTCCTATCTTGACACTATAAATGCTAAACTTGGCTTAAAAACCCAAGTTAGTATTTCCCAGACCCAACAAAGTAGCACAACTCCCACCATCAAAGAAAAATTTAGTGACATTGGCTTAGGAGTTAGGAAAGATGTCAGAATCCACAAGTACAGAAGCAAAAAACCTAGTCATAGCCGCTTAACTCTATCGGGGTATTTTGCCAACAATAATGCACGTGACTCTAAACCGAGCCACCTAAAATATTCGCATCCCATTAATTCACTCGCATTGTCATCGGACATTACCAAAGCACCAAAGTTCGCTCACAGTGATACTCTTTTGATAATCTCACATTGGATGAAGATTCTGCGACAACTTCAATAAGAGCAGCGTCTGTGAGTTTGAGACCACCCCCACCAGCGACAACAAACGTGACTTCATCCCAGTACTCCTTTGCAAGCTTGTCTATTACCTCAACTGTGGAGTCCGAGTGCCAGCGTCGCAGAAAGAAAGATGGCTTCCGTTTTTGCAAGCAAATTCGCCTTGGGCAGCGTCTTTCCGAGTCCTTCTCGCTTATGGAGATCACGGAGATCGTTCCACCTCTAATCGAAGAAGTTGAAACAGAGATAGGGGGTGATGAGGCTGAAATTTCTTTTGACTTTATCCTGGGAAAGTCTACATCACTGATGAAGCTTCAAGAAACCTTGCTGCGTCCTTTTGATATGATTCTTATGGATTGTGGCTCCATGGATTATTTTTTCCTTGACAAATTGGTGTCTTATTTGCTACATCTTGTTCGGCCTATCCTTGTTCTTGAAGTCTCTTTTAGAGTTGCTGATACATCTTATTTCACCTTCCTACCGTTGCTGCCTAAATGTCTAGATATACAAGGAAGATAATTTTTTTCGTTTTGCCTTTAGGACAAGGCAAATTTACAAGGAGGGGATAATGATAGAGTATTGAGTTTAAAGTTTCATGCATAAATTAAATTAGTCTGATTTTATTTTATTATTAATTATTTTAGATATTTCTGAATAAGTGGAATATCCACAAGTAGGATTTAGTTCCTAGATTTTAGATATTATTTGGATTTCATAGTTTGAATTTTGAATTAAATTTTATCTCTATTTCTATAAATTGGCTTCTTGCCTACTCAATAAAACATCGAATATTCAGGGAGTTAATTATCTGTGGAGATTCTCCTGGGCTGTTCTTAGAGAGTTAGTGAGATGCTTGCTATCTCTTTAAAACAAAGTATTATATTTCCTTCTTCATCCCAAATTTATATATCAGATTTGGTAGCTTAACAAATGGATTAGGAGATCTCCTAAGGCTGTTTTAGAGAGAGGGTGAGATTATTGTGTGCTCTTTATCTCAGAATACCTTTATCTTTCTCAACATAGATTCTCAAATTATCATCTAACTTTCCCATTTTATCAATTACTTTACTCAGTACCTTAACAAAGATTTTCTTCAACAAAAAACCTTTTGCTAATAACCAATCTACTTGCTTATATCTGTTTCTTTTCATAAGCAGGATGATATGTATGCTGCCTATTTCACATAGACAATGCTTAAACTCCTGCAGTATTTTCATATAAAAGATTGATACTGATTTTCTTCTTTCACTTCTGACAGTAATACACCACCACTGCCAGATACTGGCCAGTGGTTGCTTCTGGCATTAAATGAGAAACTTCCTCAATTAGTTGTTGACATATTAAGAGCACGAATTGTTGGCCTACACCATTACCTGATGTTGTTTATGATGCTGGCATTCTCTGTGTTGTTTGACTCTGTAAAGGCTCCAGGCTTTGGACTAGGTGCAAGATATATGTTTACAATGGCAATTGGTCGCCTTCTTCGGGTTATAACTTTTACATCTACAATTGTACCATCAGCGAGGCCTTGGTGTGCCACTATGAAGTACAGATTTCCAGCATATCCTCATCTTTGGGCTCAGAAATATTATGTTCCTTATGCTTCAGACCATTATGCTATCAGCCAGTTGATTAAGCAAGATTTAGCTTACGGTATGCAGTACATTTGTCTATTTGATTTTAGGGATTTTCTCCTAAAATTGATGTTTATGAAACTATAAGCTGATTTACACTTGAGGTGTCAATTCAGTGGTGCCTACAATGTATCAACACCCTGCCTACTTGCTTGTGATATTTTTTATTGAATGTGGATTTTCAGATTTATCCAACAGTTGATAACTGGGCCAATTAGGCATGGTACCAGTACTCTCTGGATTGCTGCCTTTTTTCCTCAGGGCCCAAGCAGATTTCTTGGACCTCTAAATATGTGCATGCGGATATGATTGTGTGTATGTGCCTGCCTGTACTTGTACTTGTCCTGGTATCTTGGTGGATGTATTAACTATTAAACAAGAATATCGTCTATGAAGCTTTTTCAAAATTCCCTTGATTCTTTCCTGAGCATTTCGCTCTCAGTAAGATATGCTTTGGACTGAAACTGAAATATATCAGATCTTGGGATCATCTGCAATCACTGTAGGGTTTACATGGTGCAGTAATTTAAAAATTCTGATCATGACATTTTTAATGATGACATGATTTTAGATTGTATTCCAGTTTTTCTTAAACCTAAAATCGGTAAGTTTTATTCATTTTAATTTTAATTATGGATAATTTAGTACATAATCTATCATCAATTTCATGTTTTGCGTCTCTGTGAGTCTATCCACCTTTACAGGTATTCTCTTTCTACTGAAAATCCTGCAAATAATTATCATGTTGTTCTTTCACAGCTGAAATTGGAAAACCTACTGTTGATTACCAGCCAGATTGGGGTAGAATGAACTTTTTAATTGATTTTCTCCGACCTACTGCCTCAGAAGGACCTAAATGGTACCATCTCTTGAAGAAAGCTGAAGGTGGTTGCAATGACCTCATATATAGTGGCCACATGCTTGTTGCTGTACTTACAGCTATGGCTTGGACGGTATGATGTGCAGCCATATTACAAGATTCTGTTATTTAATCTTTCCGTTGCTTCAGGCTTCAGGAGACTTTTTCTCTCTGTATTTTAAAAATCTAAAACTTCTTGCAGGAAGCTTATGGAGGTGTTAGTTCAGCATTTATATGGCTTCTTGTATTACACAGTGCTCAAAGAGAAGTAAGAGAACGTCATCATTACTCTGTAGACTGCATTGTAGCCATCTATGTGGGGATCCTCTTGTGGAAGATGACAGGTTTCATGTGGTCAAAACGAGCCGATGCGAAGTTGAGTAAGCTCGAGAAAATTCAGGGTAAACTAATCCAAGCTGCGAAGGATTCAGACATGGATGAAGTGAGGGACCTTCTTAAAGACATTGGGTCATCTAGTGAAGAGAACAAGAATCTGAGTTCAAAGGAACAGTATCCATGGTGGTTTACTTGCGCGACAATGTTCTTTGCGCTTGCCATAGTTGTTCTAGCTTTCATTTTCACAAGTGATGGGTAATCCCCCAAGGACAGGAATTGTTTTCCCACCATCATGATTCATGGTGTTTGGCATTGAACTGTCTGTAAGCACTTTTCACTCTTTGCTTTCTGGTAGAAACATGAATGGGGAAAAGTTGGGCGGATATGAATGAGATTAAGTGCCTGTTTGGATTAACGATGAAAAAGGAGTTTTTGTTACAGAGGGGTTTTTGGAAAAGTCATATAGAAAAAAAGTTAGATTGTAGATGTGATTTGTATTTGGATTGGCGGTGGCAGAAATGACTTTTTTTCTAACCTGAAACATATTTGGATTAGCGTTTGAAAAACCCGTTTAGATAGAAAATGACTGAAAAAGGCATAAATTTTATTAAATACTATATATATATATATTAGTTGTATATATTGTGATAATTGAAATGAAAAAATTTTAAAAAAATTGATAAAATAAAAAAGGTGTAATTAGTATTGAAAAAGAAAAAAGAAAAATACACGAATGTATTTAATTAAAAAATGATAAATTTATATTTAAATTAGAATGCATACATGAAATATCTCATTATTGGATCATATACCCCTAACAAGTTAATCTCTGATTATGTCACGAAAATGATTCATTTGTGTTGAAGATAATCTATGAATAGTTGATATGGATACGACATCAATCGGATCATTAGTATCTTGATCAGGTATATTTCTTCATTCAGCTTCTTGAAAATCCACATATGTTTGGAAATTACTCTGGATAAGATTATGTATAGTCATTGTTGCACAAACTATGTGGACTTGTGTTTCAAAACTATATGATTTCATTTCCCCAAGAGCTGAAACCTATTCTTCCAGACTCCAAACATCTTTTCTATAGTTTTCCACAAACTTGAATGATAATAATTGAACATCTCGTTTGGATTTGCAAATCCCTCGCGTTGCCTAAAGTTTAGAATATGATAACGCTCATGTCTATACGGACCAAGATATCCAAATGGTGTTGGATAGCCAACATCTACCAAATAATATTTCGCTGAGTAATACACCGAAAATGTCTTTTACACGGTAAAATTATAGCAAGTGTGAGGAAAAAAACAACAACACAATGTAGGTGTAGATGAGCAATAGATACCTTGAGGTAGATAAGGGAAATTCATATATGGAGTTGAGATTGCAGTTTGGAACACACAAACATCATGTGCAGTTCCCTCCCAGCCTGCCAACACAAAAGTGCAGCACATATCCCAATTACATACGGCCATGATATTTTGAGTTGGATATCACTTTCTCCTGATATATTTCTCTTGCTCAGACTGACTGACCACACACCATATGTGAGTTCCATCAATTATAGTCCAATGATAGAAAACCTGGAGATTAACTATTATAGTCCAATGATAGAATTTTCCACGAGTATCAAATCAGTGTGATCTCTATTATATGGCCTCAAGATGCCAATAACACGACGGTTTTGCTTGGCTTCTGTGAAACGGTTTGGTATTTTGCATGTTACAAATGAAACAGCTTGACTTGCTTGCAAACTTTAAATTTAATTTATTTATATATTTCCATTTGTTTCAAATAACAGAATGCCACTTACATTTGCTTGCTCAGCAGCAGCAATGCAACCAAAAACCAAAGGAAGCTGTCCTTGCTTCAAGGCACCGGGATGAATCTGAAAGTTATTTTATTCAATGCCCGTTTAGAAACATTCAAGTTTTTGCAATGAACAAGAAGAAACTAATAATTTCAAAAATATCAGAAGTTAGAAATATTCAAGAGATGCACATACTATGAGAAGTGAGAACAAAGATAAATACATAGAAGAAAGTGAAGAAAAACTGACTTGAAAAGTGAAGCACTGCCGATGGAGGAGGAGGAGAATCAGCCTAAAGATTTGAAGTAGATCCAGCTGGAGATTTGAAGCACTGAGGAGGAGAACCAAAACAGACTCCCGACGGCAAGACACCGCAACGAACTCACTCTGCAACCAAGCCAAAGCACAGAGCAGAGGAAGGCACAAAAAATTCTGAGCAGAGCATAGGAAATCACAGAGAAGCAAAATCCGGCCACCATACGAGCTCCGGCCGCCACACCAGATCTACCGCCGCACATGCCTACACCCACAAACAAGGAGATCAGGCCAACCGAAGGACTACCCATTGGATCCACCCGCCAATGTCGACCTCCACTTGGGACATCCATTAAGCCCTTCCACTCAACGGCGCCATGTGCTGTGTTCAAGATCGAAGGACAAGGAAGAAGCTTGAACTCCGGTCTATGAGGCAACTGAGAGGAGTTTTTAATATTGCCAACGGTCGCTGAGGCAGCTGAGAGGAGGAGGATATTTGTGGAGAATGTGGTAGCTGAGAGTTTGAATGCGGCAATAATTACCCCTAACGGTCGCTGACCTTCAATTTGCAAAGCGTCCGGATGCGGGGAGAAGCAGCTTGGATCAACTTCTCATAAAAGCTATGTTTTCTTCAGAAGCCCAACCATCACAGAAGCTTTCCTAAACACACTAAATGGGCTTTTGGGGCTTTTTGCCCCCAAATGGGTTTTTTATCCTCCAAACGGGTTCCGAAATAGACCCTAATTAATAGGGAGCGGTTTTTTTTTAAGGTAGAAGGGTATACACTAATAGTTTAAGGTTACATCATAAGTGAACCAGTGGCCCCTATTTATATAATAACTTTCATATCACTAGAATGTAAGGCCATTGACAAATAAATAGAGTTTTACTAAAATGCATACAATAGGGTGGAGGAGGGTCCCTTCCAAGTTTTCATTTTGATAGTGCCTTGGAAAAGTATTGTGTTCCTCAATGTATTGTGTACATCAATAGGGTATGTATGGAGCTTATCACAGTTAGATGAACGCTTTGATAAATAGACTTTTGATAAGTTAAAAAGAGTAAATCATTTTGCAAGCATTTATATTTCCTTTCAATTTTTAATTTGGCACTTCTACTTTGTTTTTCTCTCTCTATTTATTTATTTATTTTGGCCAAAAGAATTTTTCTCTATCAAATTATTTAATTTTGCTATGTTAGTATTGTTAACCTTTCAAACTTTACTGTTAGCATTGTTGTTCCTTGTACAAGAGCTAAGGATGCTAACGAGCAAAGTTAAATGATAATCTACAGAAAGAAAAGTGCAGGTACCATTTTTTTTTTATACAAAAATTTTAGGAAAGGGGTTAGGCTCACCCACGATCCAAGGGCAAGGCTCCAAGTTTGGATGCTTCCCCTAGCGCCTCGACTGGACCACAACTAAGTGGACTTCCCCAGAATCGAACCCTCTTCCATTGGTAAGAATGTCCGACCCCTTCGCTATCTAAACCTAAAGACAGAGATGCACGAGTGCAGGTATCAAATTAAAAATTATGGGGAGGTACCGGTGCTTGCAAAATGGTTTCTCCAATTGAAAACTGAACACACTTTGGGCTTGATCAAGTGGAGTTTACGTCGAACCAAAAGGGGAAACTATAGGAAATCATAACAATCTGGGTCATGGGCTTTCTCAATGTTTTGTTTTTTAAGATGTACTGTGTTCGACACTAGCCTACGGTGATGTTTGGCCTGTGAATACAGAATGTAAAAGAGAGGCAAAAGCCTAAATGGCTAAAGTCAAAAAGAATGAGAAAGCCGAAATGGCTAAATCAAACCAACCTGCAACCTCCGTATGGCAGAAGAACACCGGCAATACTCCAAGCCCAAACAAATATTGGACTAAATAGACATTATACATGAATCAGCTTATGCCACAGTAATCTAGCACTAAGGAAATACACTATTATTTCACTGAACTAACCTTAAACAGAATACAAACCAAAAAGGGGATGAGTGAGACTGAAAAACACCAAACACCAAACGATTTTACAACGCTCAGTCGCTCCCTGTGCTTAACGGGCCCTAAGTATGTGGACCTTCCCATAGCCTTTCTCTTTCTCTTTTTTTTTTCCAATCTTCCCGAAGACTTTCTCCCAAACACAGATCTAATCCCTGCATAATTGCATAGTGTTGCAAATCATTGGCGGGATCACATACGTGGAACAAGCACAAATCTTTAGAAAAATCACACCTTAAAAGTTAGTCGTTGAAGTTGAAAAGCCCAATGCTTCTGGCCTTCAATAAAAACACCATGTAATGAGTACAAGTTCTTAGAAAAATAACACCTCAAAAATTAGTTGTTGGAGTTGGAAAGCCCAAAACCTTATAAAACCCCTATTTCAAGGCATTGAACTATCTGTAAGCATTTTTCACCCTTTGTTTTACGGTAGAAACATGGTTTAGGAGAAGTTAAGGAGAAATGAATGAGATTAATAGGGAGTTTTTTTTTTTGAGTTGGAAAAGTAGATATTAACGGCCTGAGGTTATGGTAGGATCAAACTTACAACCTCCCACTTATATGGGAGTTTTCATGTCACTAGATTATAAAGTCATTTGAAACAGGAAGAGTTTTATCCAAAGTGCATTTGATAGGGTAAAGGGTCCCTTCCCTTCTAAGTTTTCATTTAAAAATGCCTCCGAAAAGTAGGTATTGTGTTTCTCAAAATGAATGTATGGAGCTTATCTTGATAAACGGTTTAGTAAAAAGACTTTTGATACTCCGCTGGTTGTTAGAATCTAATTGGGGAGTTTTTCTTTATCCTAGATATAATTCTCTTATTTATCTTTTTTCCCCAAATTACCCCTATTGATACTCCTTCGATAATATATTAATCACTTTTGATAAATTTAGTTTTAAACCTAGGTTGTTTAGTAAAAACTATCATATAATAATTAACTAACTTAACTATCTTTATTAACATAATCAAATTAAACCGTAGGAGTAAATTGGAAACGGAACACACAGAGTTTGATCGAGCAAAGTTCAAGTCAAATCATACTAAGAGGGAAACACTAGGAAACTAAGGCCTCTGACTCTCAATAAAAGCATCATTATAATGAGTACAAATCATTGAAAGAAACACATCTCAAAAACTAATCACAGGATCAGAAAAGCCAATGTCTTATATTCTCTCTAGTCTTATTTATAACCAACTTTTTTTTTATTGCGCAAAATAAATTGATAGTTAAAAGCAATAGGTGTGTTAACAATACCATGTGTTTTCTATATATGCCCCTATTTATGACAAGAATATAGGAGAGAGAATAGATAAAAAGTATGAGAGATAATGAATATAAAATATGTGAGAAAATGAGCATTTAATAAAGGTAAAATAAGAAAAAGAAACTTACATTTTTAAACAAAAAGTGAAAGTTACTTATAAAAAGGATTAGTCCTATAAAAAAGAAAGTTGCTTATAAATAAGACCGGAGAAAGTAAAACCTTTATTTTAAGGGTTTTTTTTTTTTTTTGCCAGTAAGGTATCCTTTATCCTTTACAATGTCGGATTCATGACTATATATTGAGCTTTATTTTATGATTCCATTTAAACTATTCTATACCTTGTAAGTTTTCAAGTGGAGACAACATATGTTAGTCTCCATTATTGCTTTTGATCTGGTCATAGAGATGAGGAAACAGATCATGTCAAAGAAAAAGGAAAAAAAACAGAGAGAGGCAGATATGAGGAAAACAAACCTCAAGGAATATCTTAGTTATAGCACATCCTCCATCACAATTATCATTTAATGATTTTTAATGGAAAGTTAAAATTCAAAAATTAATTTTATAAAGAGTCAAAATTAAACCAAAAAAAAAAAACTTATCCAATCTAGGATATAGTTTGTAATGCACTACAAATTGTGTCTTACATTTGAGACGGAAGGTAGTACTATTACATAAGTTGGTATAAAATAAATAAAAATGACATTATAAAGAGAATTTTGTTGACATATATTATAAAAAATAGTTTTAACAAATTATATTCCTCACATGGGTTGTGAGAACACGTGGGATCGGTCATTCTTCGGAGTTCAATCTTCGGCGTAATGGGCCGACAGCCCAAAACTGTGTACAACAGAACGTCAACCAGGACCCTTCTAGCGAGTCACCAAGTGTGTTTTTTTTAAATAATGTTTTAAAAATAGGATCCATGCGAGACTGAGCAAATAATAATTAAATAAAAGTTTAAAAAAATAATTGTATATTGATAATCTCTAAAAATTTATACATTTTATCACATTTCCCCCACTTTTTCTGGTTTTGAAATAATTTTTTGTGCATAAAATATAAATAAACAAAAAAATGTGATGTGGCCAAATCAGACCTAAACCTTTGATAATTCATCAGCTAAATGTAATTGTGATTAACCGAAGAAAGTTAAAGAGCCCATAAATTCCTTTTTCTTATAGGAGGATGATGACTAGAGGAAGAAACTTTCAAAGATCATGGGATGCTGTAAAAAGAGGGAAATAACGTAAGAGGAAGATTAAAGAGAAGATTATGGAATGAATACCTGCATTCCTCGTGGATTCACCCTTGTGGAGTCATATCAAACTTATCTCAAAAGTTGACCTCTCTGCCTACATTTGTTGTGGCTTCACTGGGGTGAATCCACAATGAAAATAACTTTCAAAGTAATCTCTCTATCTCTCTTTAGTGTAGCTTTACCCAACAAAGCCATGAGAAAACCATCTTAAAAAGCATGGTTACTAACCTCAATTAGTCGTGGCTTTGTGACGACTAAGGGCCTGTTTGATTACCTGTTTTTAGAACAGTTTTTTTGGTTTTAAAAATAAAAAAACAAAAAACCTGTTTGATGGCTTGTTTTGGCCCACCTGTTTTACAAAACAAAAAACAAGAACTTATTTTTAAAAACAGAAAATAGAAAACAAGTTTAAGTTGTTTTCTATTTTTCGTTTTTCATCTTTTGGTTTTCCGTTCAGCTTCGCCCCGACACTCTCAAGTCTCAACCTCCGATCAGCTCGCCTCGTCCTCACGCTTGCCGTCCGCCGTGGTTTCTCAGTCTTCACTTTTTGGCTTCTCCGTCTCTCGCCTTGGCTCTTTCAACGCCGTCATTCTCAGGTTTGTTTTCCCTTTTCTCATTTTTCAGTTGACCTATGTTACTCGCGATCAACTGTTCTTTTCTCTCTAGCACAATGAGGCAGATGGCAGTGCAAGACGACGCACCATTTCTTCCGAACGAAATTATGAGAAACATTCTCAAACGACTCCCTGTGAAATCCCCAATTCAATTCCAATGTGTGTGCAAACAATGGAAAAATCTCTTCAAAACCCCATTTTTTGTTATTGACCACCTTCACTGCTCCTCTGTTCAAAACCCTTCTCTCCTTCTTAAACAAAATAGCAGATTCGAGCCTCTGCACTTACGTCTGGTCGATGTAGAGATGCATGTGCTTGAACTTCAGAACCCAGGTTTGATTGGTTCCTTGCCTAAGGTTAGGATCATCGGTTCCTGTAATGGCTTGCTCTGTGTTGCAATGGATGAGTCTGATATATATAATTCTACCCATCTTTTGTGCAATTCATTTTTGTTGTGGAATCTTGCTATTAGAGAGATCAGACAGATCCCTTAGAACCAGAACTGTTGCATTTGATAAGTGGCATTGCATGGTAGGATTTGAGTTCAGTGCAATGGTTAATGATTATAAGATAATGAAAAATTATGCCAAGAGTGGTGAAGTGATTAGAGTTATTGAAGTGTATTCATTAAGCACAGGTTCATAGAAAGAAATAGAATTTGGCAGCTTAGAGGGTGTAAGTCTTTTTGGTATGTGACTGCCAATGGATCTATCTTTTGGTATGGTAAAAAGCAAGGTGTGGAGGAAGAGGGTGAAGATGATATCATTTTGATAGTTTCATTTGACATAGCCTCATTGTGCTAGAGAGAAAAGAACAGTTGATTCTATTCTCAAACGAGGCAGTACCATCCATAGTAGATATAACCGAAGTAAACATTAATGGCAAAAATTTTGTTCATTAACTGCCTAAATGTTTGTCTACATTAATGTTTAATATATATAAGTTGTTTTAATGGCAGACACGATGGATAGTTATGGCAGTAGATATAACCAAAGTAAAAGAACTGATTTGGCCTCTTTTTTGAATAAACTAAATAGGATGATAGAATATAGGTTATATTGATTGGTTCATGACTTGCATGTTGATTTGTATAGTTGGGAGTAATTTTTGATTATGTATTTGCAAGTTCCAGAGGAGTCTGTTCAATATTTCTTATGTGGCCTGTAAAAACATTTTAATGCTAAAAACAGATGAAGTGTTGAGTGCTAGCTAGCTGGATGACATTGAAAACTATGAGATTTGAATTTTTGAAGCCGAGAACCAAATTCAAATCTACTGTTAGATATTTCTAAAGTTGAATCACTGCTATGGGTAGTTAAATCATGCTTATAGATGTTAAAATCAAGATCAACAATAATGTTCTTGAAGTTGGAGAAAAGTTTCAGATTTCTGCAGTAGAGCTCTGTGAATTTAATATAGATATCATGTCAAATATGAAGATGGAATATATGATGTTGGAAGCTTCAAGAGTTTGAATTTTGAGGCTAAAATGGATAAGGAAGTCACTGTTTGATTCTTCCAAATGTTGAATAACTATCTTAGATTTATAAGCTGTGCATAAAGGCTCTAATATGATGATTAAAACAACCTTATTTAAGCTGAAATTTGCAGAATTAAAAGGGGAAGCCCATGTGAGAGAATAAGAAGAGGCAAGACATACTTAGATTGTTATAAATGAGTTACATATGGATAAACATATTCGATGATTTTGGATGGTAGGGTATAATGATTATATAGTGAATAATTTTGGATAAGCTGGTCAAAGTCTATGGAATCTCAAGCAGTTCACCTTAGAATTTATATTGATAATTTATATTGATTGAATTGGATTTTTTTGTTTGGTCTCTGGTTCTCACTTGTCATTGTGGGTCTCTGAAAGATGTAATACTAATGCATTGATTTGATATCATGTGAACTTTCTTTCTTTCTTTGGTTTATTTGTGTTGGGTATTCTCCATATGGTTGTATATTTTATTTGTGTTTCTATAGTCTTGACCAAAGTATGTAGAACATGTACAGCTATGTTGTAGCAAAATTTGGGTTAAAACTCACTTGGGGTATGCAATTTTGTCTAAAATGACATAAGTTTGAAGTGTTCTTTTCTTTTGTCTATTTTAGATGGCATTTGGTGGAAAGGTAGAACAATTAGAACAATCAGTTTGGCCAAAGCATATCATTAAATGGTACATTGATATTATGGTGGAAGAAGCAACCAAAGGAAATATGAAAAATGGTGTGTTTATTCCCAAAGTTTGGAAAAACATGTTAGAAAAGTTGAATGCAAAGAGTCAACGCACTTTCAGTTTAGTCCAAATCAAGCAAAAGTTTAATAGGCTGCGAACAAAGCACAGAGAATTTTCTCAATTGTTACAACACACTGGATTTGGTTGGGATGCCGAAACAAATACAGTTACCGCTAATGAGGAGGTTTGGAATAACTATATTTTGGTATGTAATTATTGTGATTTATTTGATTAGATAGCTTGGATTCTTCTGTTTCTAAATGCATATTTTGTAGGCACATCCTGAGGCTTCGCAATTCAAAAAGCATGGGCTAGAACATTACAAAATGTTGGGCATAATATTTAATAGAAGCACTGCAACAGGGGTACTTCATCACGCATCTACACAAGATCCACCAAATTCTGACGATGAGATTCGACTTGATGATGAATATCTCAATTCTGGAGTTCATGTAAACATTGATAAGGATGGAGACAATTTTGCTCCGGACATAGTTGAGCGTGTTACACACTGTGGAAAACGGAGTATTGAATTCTCTGATCGAAAGAGAAAAAAAGAACCTAGGTCTATGCAAATGGGGGAAGCAATTCAAGCATTTGTTGAGGCATCTAAGGCAAGGACAGAAGCTCACCTTGCTAAGGCTGAGAGGTGGAGGTCAAGGAGTGAAGCTAGTGTTGGAACCCCAGCATCTCATGGTTGTTCCGTTTCTGCATGTATTGCTATTCTAAATGAGATGGATTTGTCTGATGATATTTATGTCAAGGCAATGAAGCAGTTTAAAGAACCTATCAATAGGGAGTTGTTTATGGCAGTGCCTTTAGAAAGGAAGAGGGCTTGGCTAGAAAGCCTATAGATAGACACACACACACACACATATATATATATATATATATACATATATTGACTTGTAGCTTCTATATTAGATGGTGAACTAGTAGTTCTTAGATTAGTTAATATGAACTATGCTTTGTTTTGTGGCTGGATGGTTGTTTTGTCCTGAGTATGAAAATGATACAGTATATGATAGATATACACACATAGACTTATAGCTTTTATATTAGATTGTGTTACTATGAACTATGCTTTGTTTTATGCTTCATATCTTATTTAAATTTTAACATGTTAATTTTTTTAATAGTAAATTATTTTTGTGTTATTTATTGATGATTTTATTTGATTTTTATTAAACTAATTTATTAATATAATAACATATTAAGTAATTTTAAAAAATAATAGTAATATCTATTACATAAAAGATCCAAATAAATAAAAGTATATTTTTTTTTTTAAACTTGTTTTAAGAAATAATTATATAATTTTTTTTAAACTTGTTTTTAAAAACAATCATCCAAACAAGTTTTTTTGTTTTTTTGTTTTTAAAACTTGTTTTTAAAAATAATCATCCAAACAAGTTTTTTTGTTTTTGTTTTCAAAAATTGTTCACAAAAACTGTTTTATAAAACTGTTTTTTAGAACAAAAAACAGAGAATAGAATCAAACAGGCCCTAAGTGATGGCGAACATGCAAAAATGAGGCCGTGTTTTGGAAAATAATGCAGTTGCAAAGTATTAACCTGGGTTTTTGTGTTGTAATGCAAGCATTCTGCACTCTAGGAGCTAAGGATCAAAAGGAGGCACCTTGGACGAGAGTAGTTGTAGAAGTTTGGACCCTTTGAGGAAGATTCTTAGAGAGATTCAATGTTTTCTTTTGTTCTTTTCATATTTCCTTAGGAAAATTACTCACAGGTCCCAAGGACCCAAAACAATCACAAAAAATTTCCAATGCAAATTTTCAAAGAAAAAAAGTTCTTAGAGACTTTTATGTGATTAATTGGCAATGTAAAATGACTATTTTGCCTTTAGTACAATTCAGCCTTGTTTTATAAGTACACCAATCATATTTACAACAACATGAGTTATTCCTTGAGAAGCATAGAATTTTACAACTCCCACCTGTCACAACTTCTTATTTGGTTTGTAACAACTTTTTATGCGTTATTTTACAAGTTCATGACTTATATTCACAACTAAATTGTAATTCCCGGAGGAGTTTAGAAATTTGACAAGTCCCTACTTTCACATATGCTAATTAGAATCTTAACAACATGTTGTGCCTATTTTGACAAGTCTATAAGTCATTTTGACAATTGCATTTTCATACATTGAGTGCATTTCAAATTTCACAAGTCAGTGCTCACAACTGTTTATTAGAAGTTTAACATCTACATCAGTCATTTTCACAACTCCATTTTCATTCATTGAGTGCATTTCACATTTCACGAGTTCCAACGCTCACAACTGCTTATCAAAAGTTTAACATATGCATTAGTCATTTTCACAACTCCATTTTCATTCATAGAGTGCATTTCACATTTCACAAGTCACAACGCTCACAACTGTTTATCAGAGGTTTAACATCTTCTTCAGTCAATTTAACACCTTCTTCTACCTTTTTTAAGAAGTGCATGAGTTATTTTCACAACAACATGAGCTTTTCCTGTAGGGTTTGCCACAACAGCTGATTTGGTTTTTAACATCTTCTTTTACCTTATTTTACAAGTGCATGAGTTATATTTTCAATAGTATGAGTTATTCCTGAAGGAGTGTATAACTCCCACATGTGACAACACCTAATTTGGTTTTTAACAACTTATTCTGCATTTTTTGATAACTTCCTGAGTTATCGTTACAACTGCATGAGTTATTTTTGGAGGAGTGTAGAACTTAACAACTCCCACGTTACAACATCTTATTTGGTTTTAACAACTTCTTCTGCATTTTTTAATAAGTGCATTAGTCATATTTACAATAACATGAGTTATTCTCGTAGGGTCTGTCACAATAGCATATTTAGTTTTTAACAACTTCTTATGCCTATTTTGACAAGTTTTCTGAGTCCTTTTTACAACTGAATTGTAATTCCCGGAAGAGTTTATAAATTTCACAAATCCAACTCTCACAAATGCTTATCAGAATTTTAACACCTCTTGTGCCTAGTTTTTTACAAGTCATTATGCCATTTTTTACCCTAGCTAACGCCTTCTTTCACAAGTCCTAATGATTATTTTCATAATTACATGAGTTATTTTCACAAGCTGGTTTTCCTCCCTATAGGAGTTTACAAATCTCACATCGCACCTGTCACAATAGCATATCAGGAATTTTAACGACAGCTTGTACCTACTCTAGCAACTTCATCAACGTACTTTCACAATTGAATATCATATTATATCTACATATCATATAATATTAAAATATTAAGTTGTATGAGTAAGTGCCTATTTCCACCTATTTAACTTAATATCTTATGATTTCTAACTAAGTACACCAACTTCTGGACCCAACGCTCACAAAAACAGAGCACATGTTCTGTATTAACAACTACAATATCAATATTAACAACTACAACTACACGTAGTAACAACACTTTTTTTATATCATATCAGCATTTTGTAATTAAACAAACCATCATCTCATTCAATCATTCCCACTTAAAAAGGTAGTTTTATTCAGACATGAGAAAGAAGTTATTAAAATGACTCAACATATTGTAAAAACACGCTTAACGAGTTATAAACTAAGTAATTTGCAATAGTGAACAGTTGTTAAAAAAGTAGTTTCATTGTGACCTGAAAAATATATTGTAAAAAATACTAAACATGTTGTAAACACAAACATAACCAGTTGTTAAACAAAACATATGCAGTTGTCATATTTGGAGTTTTGGAAAAGGTAATTTCATTTCGGCAACAAAAAAATGTGTAAAAAATCACTCAAACAGTTGTTATAACACGCAATAATAGTTGTAAACGTAGGAACTTGACAAACTTGAAATTAACTCATTATATAAAAATATGTTATGAAAATAACTGATGAAGTTGTAAATGACTGATAAACTAAAAACAATTTTATCATTTGACTTTGAAAAATAATCACAGAAAAATCTTTAGAAATTTTTCTGATATTTAACTTTTCTCAAGGACTTTTTGTTATTAATTTATTATCTTGTTTTCTTAGAACTTGGAGTGATTTTCCCAAAAATAAATGCATCCATGTAACCCTTGGCGTGAGTACTTCCTCCCTCCCATGTGAAAAATATTTGGGAAAAAAAATCGGTAATTATTGAATATAATAAATTAATAAGGCGACTACAAGAAG
Source organism: Inga oerstediana (assembly GCA_963210345.1). Classification (NCBI taxonomy): domain Eukaryota; kingdom Viridiplantae; phylum Streptophyta; class Magnoliopsida; order Fabales; family Fabaceae; genus Inga; species Inga oerstediana. The sequence continues at coordinate 58,693,865 of OY723401.1, read as the reverse complement.
GCTGGAGATCCAGAGAGCAGACGACGATAATCTTCTGGCGCCTTTCTTCGATCTCATTTTCAGATTTTTAATATAGGGATATTCATTCTTCTCTCGCTAAGCAAACAGATATTTTCTCTCTCATTTCTCTTCCTGATTATCCAAACACACTACAACGTTGAGTTGGTTTCGAGCTGTGGATTATCTCTTTTCCTTAGCTGAGGTCCCATGGCAGTCTCCTCCGTTTCAGCTTCCAAGATTCTCTGCTTGAACTCGGACCGTTCCACACGGTTCGGTCTTGCTTCTGCAGCAGTTTCTTCTTCCTCATCGTCTTCTTCGATAAAACTCTCTTTTCTCTCGTCCCTGCAATTTCCTGTACGGACCCGTCTTCTTCGAAATGGAAGCATAGGGGTTGTCAGTTCTCCGCGGCCTCGAATTCTTCCTCTGGTAGCAATTCCTGCCTTTATTGGTCGTGATTCCATATGTGTTTTGCCTTATTGTTGAGTAGAACTCCAGTGGGAGAGCTTTGTACTTGGTTTTTCCATGTTGTCTGTTTAAGCTTCTTCTGGTGATTTTCGTGGCTTTTTGTTTGTTATTTGTTATATTTATTCGCCTTATGTCAATTCATTGTCTGATTTGGGTTACTTGCTTCCTTTTTTTGTTGTTTTATTTTCTAATCTTTTGTGATTTATCTTTGTGGGTTTAGACGGGAAGGTTTTCTTGCTTTTTTGGGTGTATGGTTGACACTTGATAACAGAAAAGCAAGTGTAAGTCGTTCCGCAAAGAAGATTTCATGGTTTCCGGAAATAAAAAATTCATGACGGATAGAATTGAATTTACAATGTATAAATAGCTGTTTCAGAATCATATCAGTAAAACTTGCTAAGATAATTTGACACTTAAACAAAATTTTCTTATGTAGGTTTTGAAAATAGAAAGTGAATGTAGGTAATATTCAAAAGGATTATGATACAAAGAAATGGAGTATATTGGTTTTTCGTTTAGATATTTCAGCAGGATTCTCTCTATTAATTCCATAGATGGCTGGTGACTTGTGCACCTCTTTCTAATGCTTATATTCCTTTTATTCTGGCTCATATCTGGAAAGTACATGGTACATCAACCGTGAACTAATTCAGATTGATGCTTCCTATTTAATGGAGTATACAATTGATTTGGGATGCTTGAAGTTGATTATGTCATGTCATAAATCTGTGCTTATGCCAATAGCTGTTCTTTCTGACCTTCGTTGCGCTTTCATGCATCTGCAATGGTTGGCTTAATCTCAGTTTTTATTGTCTATGAAGAGCTGACAAGCAATTTTGAATAACTGTTGTTGTAGGTGGAGGCAAAGAAACAAACTTTTTCCTCATTTGATGATTTGCTTGCTCATTCTGAAAAACCTGTATTGGTTGACTTTTATGCTACCTGGTAATTTATTCTCTTCTTGGTGTCTCTCTTGTGGTAATGCGCATGTTAACTTATATTATTTGATACAAATCATAACTTTCTATATCCCAAAATTCAAATGTGTTTAATCAAAGGCATGGTCTCCAGGTGTGGTCCTTGTCAATTCATGGTTCCCGTCCTTAACGAAGTAAGCACTCGGCTTAGAGATGTGATACAGGTAGCAAAGGTTGACACAGAAAAGTATCCTAGCATTGCTGATAAATACAGCATTCAGGCATTGCCTACTTTCATAATCTTTAAGGACGGAAGACCCATTGATCGCTTTGTAAGTTGGATTCTATCTTTTTCTTGCATCTGAATTCTTCTCTTCCCACACCCTCTCTTTGTGGTTAACTGCCTCTCGACATTTTAAAGTGTGTGGAAGCCTCTCATCTGTAGCTTTTGCCATGGACTCCTGGCATTTTCTTACTCAACATGAAGTTTTGAACTTCAAAATTAGATGCTTAGCATGCATCATGAAGTATTCACCTGTATGAATGTTTTTGAGATGCTATGCTTTTACTCCAATTTTGCTGAAAATTTCAAGTTGCATTTATAAATAGTCCTTTTAAATTTACTAGTGACATAAAAGCTGAAATTTATTTTGAATGATTATTTAGTTGTAAGTGACCGATGCCTGTATGATTGCTAAAGTTCATGAACCATTATAATGTTGTGCTTGATGGCTAAGTGATCAGAGGAAAGAAAAGAATCGTTTTGGTTTGTGAGAAGCCTGCTATTGCATTCTTTCCTCATTTGCTGAAGTCAATTTAGCAAAAGACTAACAGCCCTGAAAGAAGACTTCAACTTGATTTTCCCTTTCCTCTCAGAATCTGAAATATTCAAATATCACGTATGGTCCCTGGTCTTTTTGAGAATTATATTTCACTGATGAAATTTTTGACACCAATGTCTGTAAGTGATTTATATGCGTAGAAAGAGAGGGTAGATTAGCTAAGGAATTTTCTTTTCTCTTATTTTGTTTGAATTTGTAGGTGTAAACTAAAAATAGGAATCACTTCCTGCACTTTGGAGTTGCATCAACTTGCTCTACATTGGACAAATCATGTGATTTCTAAATTATGATTAAAACCGGATATCGGCCCACGGCCACTTGAAGTTTAATACCCTCCAACAATGTTCCTTTATATAACTAAGATTGTCAAACTTTCTAGCCATATTTGTTTAAATTACCTGTCAAAATTTATCGGGCTGTCAAACTATTTCTTGTGTTTAATTAGAAAGTGCTTCTTATGGAATATTGTTGCTTAGTTCTAACTCGGTCCTTCATCTAAGAGTTAGTTGACTAATTTAAAGATGTTAAAGAAGCTATATAAATTACTTAATTATAGCATATGTTACATGATCCCCTTGAAATACTTATATGTATAATTAAATTATATATCGGTTTATAAATTAGTCAAATTAGTTTTAAAAAGGGTAAATATAAGAGATAAAATGAAAAAAATATCTCATATTTAAGACTAAAATTACTTCTAAACTAGCTTTTATATTTTGAACTAGAGGTAGTAAAATCAAAGAATCATCTAATCTCTCTTAAATCAATCTGCTCTCTAGCAGATTGGCCAACTTCAAATTGAGTTGAGAAAAGAGAATGAATAACAAGAATTTGATGATTTTCAGGAGGGAGCACTTACTGCAGATCAGCTGATTGAACGGATAGAATCCAGTCTCAAGGTTAAGCAATAAGCGTACTTAGCCTGTATTGTTTTTTCTGTAGCTTAGCACAAGTGTAATAAAGATACTTTCTCAAGGGAATATCTCTAGCCGGCTAGATGTATAATGTCCCCCACACTTAGCTCCAAAAATATCTTATCATTGGTATTTTTTTGTGAGAAAGCTATCTTCAGCTGTTATGAAGCCACTAGACAAAAATGGGTGTTGTCTGATGCATGTATTACTGGATTTTATAAACGGTGTTTAGCTTGGAAAATGACAATTCCTGTTTCAGCATTGTTGTTGTGATGGTACAGTAGTTACTGGTCTTTAAGATTCTGCACTTTCTGAACTTACCAATTGCATCTGGATTGTTTTGACACAGTGAGTAGATAATATATTTAATCACCCAAAAAAAAAAAAAAAAGGAAAGGCAAATACATACACAGAAAAAAACAATAATAGGGGAAATCAATCATCTATCTATCTTTTCTTTCCTTTTTTTTTTTTTTTTTCCATTTCTAAGAGGCAAGTTACAGCTTGAAAATCACAAAGCAGACAACATTAGTCAAAACAAAAACAAAGTTACAGCAATAATCTGCTCTCTAGTGAGCACTATAGCCGGGGCATGGCGCCTGTATAAGGAACATGCCGTCATCAAGGTGCCAGATAGTCAACATGCTAAGTAGCCTCATGTCGCCAAGGTGTTTGTTTCGGATTATGTTTATAGTCCTTAAAAGTACTTATTCATGCAAATCGAGGTAAAACTTCTATCACATATTTATCTTGTATGCTATAAATTATGATTGAAAAGCTGTTTTTAAAAACTTTAATTGTTATTCCGAACAAGCACTAAATCATTTCTCTTACTTCGTTAATAACCTCAGTGGATGATTAGATCCTACTTTTGTTATCAAATGAAAAGTTTATAGGGAGCAAATATATGCTAAAACGTTTATAAAACCACGATCCTTACACATTCGAAGACAAGTTAAGAGGGCCAATAGTTCTGCAGAAGTTGATGGGACCAAAGCCAAGTTTCCTCTGAAAGCCTAAGAGACATGTCCCTCGTGAATCTCTATTCAACCATCCTTGAATTGGTCTTACAAACTGTATAAAAGTTGACACACAATGGAGACCATAAACTGGTAGTCATATGAACGAGTGAAGTAGAGCATTGCACTTTTGAATGGCAGGAAACAAAATACACAATGCACATTATTTTTATTTGATTGGGTCATATTTAAGTATTGTCAGACTTAATTGAGGTAGTTTTGAAGACATTTTTTTACATTTATGTGGATTCAAGCTCAAAAAGAACTAATTCAAATTAATGAAAACATGGCATTTTGGCCTATTCGTTTGTGAAATGTTTTTCTATTGAGAAATGCTCATCAGAGAAGATGTGTAACTAGCTAACAAGGGATGGGCATTCGATTGATCTAGTGGCTTGAATTCTTTCATTCCTTTTGTTCTTTAAAGTTTGGGTGGTTTTCATTGAATGCTTATTTAATTGCATTTGTTAAATTGAGTTTTGTTCATCAAATATTAGTTTTTCCAACCAAAGTTGAATTTTTCCAACGCAAAATTTCTAACGAATAGGACATGAGCCTATACTCGAGTAACTAAAGCTTACAAAAGCACCTACAAGTTCTCCGTCAATAAGATTATCATATTAACAATGAGATTTAAACTAAATTTGTCTGCTAAACTTTTCAGTTGGGACAAAAATGATCAACGCTCACATGGGGATGGATTCATACGATACGTACTGATACTACAAATTAACAAATGTTAACCATAAAAAGCTAATATGTAAAGAGTAGTGTGCAATTATCACGATCTCATTAAAATTTTTAATCCAGGCAATTGCTACAACCATACACTGTTAATGACTTGGTCATAAATGTCAATTTTAATTTGTACAAAACCTTGCACTGCACCAACAAACTTAGCTCACTAATATAAAAAAATATTCCTCTTGCCCAACATGTGTCTCATCTAGTTAACACTTGACACTTGCATTTATGGTTGGAGCGAACCAACCATTGTTGAGACAATCCGTAATGCGAACATGACAAAGCTGCAAGTGAAATTTGAAGATGTCTTTTTATTTTTGGACAAAAAATTTGAAGATGTATTTTGATTGTGTTTCTTTATTCATTTCTACTGTACTCGCTCGGCTTCTATTTATAATACTACGATCCTAATTATAAAATAAAATTGATTATTTTAGAGAAATTAAGGAAATCAATTAAATTATTTTAGAGTATTTATATTTTTATTTTTTTCTCCAAACTAATTAATTTGATTAATAAACTAATATATAATCTAAAAATACTAAAAATATAAACACTCTAAAATAATTTAACTAGCTTCCTTAATTTTTCCAAAAAAATCAACTTTGTCTTATAATTAGGACCGGAGGGAGTTACTAACTTTCTCTCTCACGAGGTTTATTTTTTTTACAAACAATTTTTATTTTTTATCTAAAAATATAAATTTCTTTTTTATATTTTATCCTTATTAAATATTCATCCATTCTCATATCTTAAACTAATTATCTCTCATACTTTTTATCTATTCTTTCTCCTATACTCTTTTTATAAATAGGAGCATATATAAAAAAAATGACATTTTTGACACACTTATTGTTTTTAATTATCATTTCGTTTTACACAATAATAAGAAAAATTATTTATAAATAAGCCTGGAGTATAACTTTTAGACCAAATTTGTTTCTACTATATAACTATTTCTTCAAGAAAATGGTGTTGCCTGCAATTCTTAAATCAACACGCTAAATATAGCTTTGAAGATGGTCCAGAGTATATACGGCTGTTTAGACAACAAATTATATTTCAAGCACAACCATAAGATTCATAGAGTCATATCAAATGGCTAGTAGTAACAGGCAACGTTCAAACATAAACAAAATTCAACTGCATTCCAAAAACAAAAATTACTTGATTATCCGACCACATATCTAATTTCTTTAAAACTAGTAGTAAATCACTAAATGCAAGAGCTCAACGCTTCTTAGAGACACCAACAGTCTTGCCCCTACGTCCAGTAGTCTTGGTGTGCTGACCACGAACTCTAAGACCCCAGTAGTGCCTCAAACCACGGTGGTTCCTGCATATACAAAGTTTCAGATGTTACACTTTATCCGTATGTTTCACCAACCAGAGTTCACAACCAAAGTACAAAATCAAGAATCAATAGACAGTTCTTCTGGCCAAGGGAATTGAAGATATAAACAAATCAACCTCAAAAGGGTACATATAGCTTCAGGCCAATAATGCTCAACAATAGAATACAAAGTAGATCATCTTTGATATACATAATGCTCCCACCAAAACAAAAGCCGGATAGGAGTCACTGTGAAAATCTACCTTTAGTTTTAATGAGGATAAAGGACAGGACAGTGAGAAAAACACAACGCAGAGAAGTTAAAAATATTTTCCCACATTTTACATATTCAGCAGAATAGTGTGTCTGGAGCCTATTCAACAGATTTGCACTTCCAAGAATAAAGATTGAAAACATTATGAGAATCTACAAATCAACAAGTTGGATGCTTAACAACACTGCGCATGTCCACTGAGAGTTGGAGCGTAGTTTCAGTAAAATATACAGATGATGTGATTAAGAGCATGAAGATAAAAATAACACATGTTCAAAGGACACAGATTTGACAGAACAATTTGAATATTTGTCGAACCAGGGATGAAAAAACGCTACAATCCAAAATGTTATTACCTGATTTTCTTCAACCTTTCCAAGTCATCTCTCAACTTCATATCCAAAGCATTTGATACAACCTGAGAATACTTGCCATCCTTGTAGTCCTTCTTCCTATTCAAAAACCAGTCTGGAATCTTGAACTGCCTAGGGTTCGCAACCACGGTCATAAGATTATCCAACTCAGCAGCACTCAATTCACCGGCCCTGATAGTAAAATAACAAAACTTCATAGATTTAATTTCCTTTCAAAAAAAGGATTAAAAATCAAAAGCAAATAACGCAGATGAAACAAACCCTATGTCAGTCAACCCTAGACACTATCATCAAATCATCTAACAGAAATCAAACACAAATTAGAAATGTGAAAACCTATGAAAACAAACCTCTTGTTCATGTCAATATCAGCCTTCTTGCAGCAAATGTTAGCGAATCGCCTGCCAATACCTTTGATAGAGGTCAGGGCGAACATAATCCTCTGCTTCCCATCGACGTTTGTGTTCAGAACACGAAGAATGTGCTGGAAATCCTCGTTCGCTACCAGAGACTAACATAAAAAAAAAGACCAGAGATTTCGAATTACATTTATGAAGCTAATCAATCTAAACTAAAAGAAGGAGAAGATTCGAAGTTTAAAAGTTCATTAAGGGCAGCCAATATCATCAACAAAAATCCGCAGATTTCAGCTCAACAAAAAACACTGAGAATTTGAAGATACAGACATTTAGAGAACACACAGGGGGAAAAGATGAAAAGATGATAACACGATAAGGAACGTACCATCTTGGAAGCTGAGATTCAGGTAAGCGGCAGTGCCTAATTCGAAGATGTAATCACCACAGCTCCTTCAGTCTAAACCCTAGAAATTTTTTTTTTATAGTACACATAGACTGGGCTTGAACCTGGCCCAATAAAATAGGCTATTGATTTGGGTCATGTGGAACCAAAACTTACGAAGTTTTTTTTTTAAAAGAATTGTGCAATTATCATTTAGTGGGATCGGTTTGAAGCCTCATTCTCTTAGTCAAAAACAAAAGCCTCGTCCTCCATTTTTATCGGTCATTTCTATTGGGCCTTAATTAGTGGGTTGGGATTTTAGGATTTGGGTTGGGTTTTGGTTAGAAGAACCTATCTTACTCTTGAAATTAATACCCGATTTGGCTTTTTGCCGCAATATACTCGAGTTTTTTTTTGGTCGGGTAAAATTTGTACTGCCCCCATTTCAATAAAGAAAATTGTGTTTAGTGTTAATTATGAATTAATTAATTAATTATTGTTTTTTTTCCACCTGAAATCAAATATTTTTACTAAAATCTTGTAATACAGGTTTTCCTGCCAAGCATCAATATTAAATATTAACTGCTAACTAAGTATTGAGTAGAAATTAAATATCTATCTATCTATCTTCTATTTTATATATATATATAGCAGGTTTAAAACATCACTATCATGGCACCACATGCATTAATAAAATTACTCCAACTATAATTCTGAATCCATCGATATATTATCTGTTATATTGAATTTTGTATATATTATGTATTATATATTCAACCTATTATATATTTATAATTCCAATATGATGGAAGCGCTAAATGCATCCTTCTCAAGCTACCACATGGATTATTAATGAAATGATTCCAGGTAGGATTATGAAATATTAAATTAAAAATTCTCAAGATTTTCACACGCAATTTCTCCTTCTATGGTGCTATATATATCATGATGGATGATTGTTATTTGTTTTGAATTGACTGATATGATTTTATGATTTATTAAATATGCCTGATCATGTTGATTACTGATTCCGAACTTTTAAATAATTTTAATTTTTCATTTTAATTTTCTTTAATGGACATCATAAATGATTATGTATTATTTATATTTAAAATTTTAAAAATATTAAGAAAAATAATGGCCTAGTTTATGTATTTGAATTTATTGGTATAATTTTTTAGATTTATTCTTCATTATAAATTTTAGATCCTAACAAATACGCCTGAATTATTATTTTAGATTTTGAAGTTTTATACATTTTTAAAATTTTCTGCTTCATTCCTCCTTATAACCTGAGATGGTAACAGATGCGGCCACAACTCCTTTCATCTAAAACCCTAGAAAACAGAATTATGGTTTACTTGTTCATGGACTTGGTGTGAGCTAGGTCCTCTTTCATTATTAGGCCATTCAAAAGGTCGTTAACATAAGTTTAAAGAGAAGACACGAGTCCTGACAAAATTAAAAAAAAAGGACTATGTTGCTTCATCAAAACAAGTGGGGTTCTATTGAGCCTTCCCAATTGGGTTGGGCCTTTAGAATTCGGGTTGTGTTTGGTAAGAAGAATGAGGGGTAATACAAAACAAAATAATGAAAAACTAGTGAGAAACATTAATTTACCCTATGTTTTAAAAACTGGATTGGATAGGAAGGTGGAAAAGCTAGCGAGTCATGGTTCAACCGGTCGAAATGGTCAGACCGTTTGGTTGAACCGTTACACAATAATTAAATTAAAAATAATATTATATGGATATATATTAATAAAATAAATTCAAAATTATGACTTAATTTGATAAGAGGATATTATCATAATCCTTTTTCTTATTTTCTTCATAGAATTTCATATCTACCTTCACATTAAAAAGTGGATGATTTGAATTTAATATTTATAAAACTAATTCTTGCAGTATTTTATAAATTAATTTTTATGAATTATGTATATCATATTTTAAACGTTTAAATTTATTTATTTATATTTAGAATAATAAATTTATAAAATTTTAAATCTAAATCATCCAATTTTTTTAATATGATGGTGAATAATGAAGTGAGAGTTAAATGATAAAATTTAAACCCATCAATATCCTTTTCTTATGCACACAGCATAAAAGTTAAAAGTGAACAAGAAATTAAAAATCCCTTCGTTTTATGTTTTGTAATTTTGTTGGCAGAAAAAGTAAACCATTGGAAATTGGATAATCCAATTGGAGTGGTTTTGATTTTTTTTTTTTTTGATTACAATCCTGGAGATCAAACTTTAAACAACACAAATAACGGATAAGCGCTTACAAACAGCCTACATTCTTTCATCATTCACAACCTCTTAGTTAACAGGTGGGGGATGATCAAAGATACAAAAATTGCCTATAATATCATGCGCAACTTTGGCCAAACCATCAGCAAGGACCAAGTCTTCCCGTGGAACATTAATAAACTGTACCTGCCAGTCCCTATAAATCAGATTCCTAATCTCATCCACCACATCTCTGAACGGATATTCAAATTCACATCCCCTAGTTACAAGATTAATCGCCTTTATGCAGTCAGAGAGAAGACATACCTTACGGTTTTGATTTTTTAAATTTCAATTAAAAGTAATATTTATCTTTCACCGTATATTTCCAGTAGTCAAAATGCAACTCCCCTTATGAATTCCTTCTTTTATCTAGTGGTTATAAGTAAAATGCCCTTCCTAAGACAACCTGTTGTCCTTTTCCCTTCCCAATGCTTTTTCTTCTGGAATCCTCGTCCCTAGTGCCTCTTCATCCTTATTAGTTATTACTTTTACCCAGAGTGTAATTTTCGAAACAACTGTACAATGTTCACCTATTCCTATTCCCTACTTTTCTCTTGAGCTCTCTTTTTTTCTGAACCTTCACTCTCGTTGATCGTTTCGGCCCTTCCTTCTTTTTATCCCGGTCATGCAGAGGGAGTAGCAGGTAAGATGCTACCGTGGAAGACGCCATGGATGGCATAAAACAACGAAGGGGCAAACGGACTCGTGGAAGAACACCATCGCCATGTTCTGAAAATGAAAGAAGGTTTGATTTAGTTTTCCGATCATTTTTTCCATTTGGTCTAGACCCGTTCGACTTTTTAAAAACCGTTCCGGTTCCAGCTCATCAACGGATTCAGCTCAAAAGTGACTAACCTCCGGCTCATTCCGGCCTCACTACGAAAACTGTCTCCAGGCTTAATCCGAGCCGCCACCAAGTCCGGCTGACGGTCTAGCCATCCGGTCCGGTTTGTTTCTTAAAACACTGATTTTACCTATTATATTTTATATTCCCCTTATATTATCAAACGATTATGGGATTACATTGAAATTATTAAAACGAAGGGGATGAAGTTACATGTCTATGGACACAAAATGTTTACCTATTATTCCCTATATATTTCTATTCATGCCTAACTATAAAAAGAAAAGGGTCAGAAATATTTTGTAATTTAATTATTTTTTGTTTCAAAATTTTTAATTTTTCATATGAAGAAAAAAAAGTGAATTTTTATTGAGAATTTATTATAGTTGGGGCTTAAATAAATTTGGGTTTGTGTTTAGTTAGAAGAATGAGAAGTAATATACCAATAAAAGCCTAACACACACAGTTGGTAGATGGCTAGATCCCTTAAATGTGATGTCCATGGTTTGAATCAAAACGTGTGCATGTAACTATTTGGTTCAACTCCATTGTATGTCTATAATGATAATCATAATTATATTATTAAAAAGAAGTGTTTGGTTGCTCCTTAACATGATAATAGGGTTTACCATGGTGATGAAGGTTACCAAAAAATTGGTAATCTTCATTTATATCTCCTCCTATTAATACTCATTATCACCCCATTGCATGGTTGAAAATGTCTAATTTACTCTTCAGTTTCATTTGTTTATATTTCACTTGTCTCATTTCACCTGTTACACCAAGCCACAATTGCCACCGCCACTAGCTACTACCCCCAGTGTCATTAGCTCCTCCTCCGCTGCCGCGCTACTACCTCCTCCTCCTACATTGCCGTCGCCGTCGCTGCCGTCACGACCTCTTCCTCCATTGTTGTTTCCGCTGCTACCTCTACTATTGTTGCCACCACCACCTCCACCATTGTCGACCCTGCCACTACTACCTCCTCCTTCACCGATGCCGCTAGCACCCCTCACCACTATTACCTCCACTGTAGCAGCCGCCGCCACCTCCTCTTTCATTGTCGTCGCCACCACCCTCCACCTCCACCACTACTACCTCCTCCTCTACCGTTGTTACTGTCACCACCTGCCACCGCCAAACCACTATTTTTGTCACCTCCACCACCACAACCATCGCCATCTGACGATCCTCGGAGAAATAGCATGACGGTTTTGATAAGGCAGCGTGATATCTCTTGACTATTTTTCTGCAAAGATTATGTTAAAGGCAAAGTAGACTTTGTGTGATATATCAATTTTAAATAATTATTAAAAAAATAACTCATTGCATATTGCATTAAAATCAAACCAAACACTGGCCCTATAATTATTATTGCATTACATTACCATTGCATCGCATTGCATTGCACTACATGATATAATGGGATTGAACTAAATAAACCCTTAATTATCATTAGTGCCACATATACGAGTTCTAAGGGACTCCATTATTTTTTGAAATATAAGGATGGAGAGAGATAATTGAGAAAAATATAAGGAATGAGTCATGATGAATTAAAATATGAGGACTAAATTGCAAACCGATGAACCTATAAAGATTAAATAATTAATTTTTCAAGAAAAAAAAATCTTGTTTCCTTTCTACCTAGGTTGCCATTGACAACTAGTGTAAAAAGACAAAACTTTTGCATATTATTTTACACTAGTGGAATAAAGTGCTAGAAGTTAACAATGCAATAGACAAATAAATTAGGAAGCGCAAGTTCCACATGGGTGAGCTGGCACATCGTCGTACCTTCCAGGAGGCAAATGAAGATTGTGTGAAACTTGAAGTGGATGTCTCGGCGTTGGCAGATGGACGAAGTGGTTATAGAGGAGTTTTAAAGGACTACTAGGGAAGTTGGATATTTGACTTTAGCAGCAAACTCAGGATCATCCTACTAGCGATTACGGAGTTAATTGCCATGATTCATGGGTTTAATATTTGCTAGCTAGATGTTATAGGCAAATTATTGTATTTTTTAATTGTATTAAATATTAATGGCATCAACCTGATTTCAAGAGGTTGTAAGAGGAATCATCCTTTTAGAAATATTGTGGATGAAGCAAGGGCTCTTGTTTATAAGGAATGGTTGGTTAGCTTTAGGCCTCTTGATAGGGATCAAAACACTGTTGATGATAGATTGGCTAAGATGTCATATCAATTAGTAGGGAATTTTTGCGTCTTTGATCAACCACCACCTATTAAGGAGGAGGAGTTTGTTGATGAAAGAGAATGAACTAGAACTTTTGTTGTAGGTCTTCATTATTGAGACATGTTATTCTGTTTCAATTAAAGAAAAACAATGCAAAGACAGTTTCATCAAAGCTTAGTGCAACATATCATCATTCCAAAGTTGGGTTTAGTTTGGTCTAATTACCTAAAAGCTTTTTTTGGATTTTTTCCCTCTTACATTTCCTATATACCTTCTTTATTTGCATCCTTCCCTTTTATAGAGTCCGTTATAATTCTCATTTCTCACAATAATTGTTCACAACTTGGAGCCTTGTTTTCTCTCCCATGTTCTTCACAATAATTGCATATTTCTTTTCTCAAGTTCCATTTACACTTGTATGTATCATGCCTTGTGTTTTGATGAGGACACTTGAATACAGATTATATATGGAAGTTCTGGTTCATCCTATCATTTAACTTGATGTGAAGATGCTTATAAAACAAGTTTAACTATATATAGAGAAATCAAGGAGGTTGTAACCCCCTTCCTTAATAGTCGTAATTATAGTTCAAAAATGTGTCATTATGTTAAATTAGAGACCAACGGGATAATTCAAAACTTATTGAAAGTTTTGACTTAGGATAGGGTTCTCAAAAAATTTTTCCAAAACCTGTTCATGACGGTCTCACATTCAACCTTCGAATATATTTAGCCTGCGTAGTTTAGTTTTATTCATAAATATCAGAGTGTATAGTAAAATTTTCGATAACTCTCGAATTTCATCTATTTACCACAAGGATTTACAGAGCGTATATGCCCGTATCAGATTCCCATACCGGGGATTACATCACACTAACCAAATTTACAACTGTAATATCCCAATTCGGGATTAAGGGCTAATGACTTTGAGAATAATTGTAAGTGTGTAATTAAGCACTTTTAGGATTAATGTGATGTAAATTTTGTATAAATGTGTGTGGTATTTAAGATCAAGGGTTGAGATTCATTGTTTATGGGTCAGAATCCTATGCTTTGCGGTTGTGTGAGTTCATTGTGGGAGTGAATAAGATGTTGACATGTGGCATGGTGGTGGCTATGGGATGTGGCACTAAGTGACAAAAAGCCACTTTTCTCTCTCCCTCCTCTCTCTTTTTCGGTTGTGTGTTGGGGTGGGGAAAGGAAACATTGCATCATCATCATCTCTCTCATCATCTCACCATCTCTCAAATTCTCTCTCTTCTCTCCATTGTTTCCGGCGACCTTGAGGCAAGAAAGAGAAAGAAAGCTTGAATTTTTGGTGAGTATTGAACCTCTTATGCTCAAATCCTCTTTTATAATGTTGTGCATCTCATTGAGAGCTTCAACTTGGTGATTTCAGAATCTTGAAAGGTGGTGGTTTGTGAGTTGGTCGAAAATTGAAAGTTTGAGAATCAAGATTCTGGATTTGGCAAAGTGAAAAGGTAAGCCTTTAGTGCATTTTGATATATTGTTTGTGATTTTTGTATAAGTTTGTAAAAATCTGGAAATTTTCCCTAGTTTATGCCTATTTTTGGATATATGAATTTCATTTTGATTGATGTTGGAAATGGTCTATTATGAAGCCATTTGAGTATTGGATATAGTTTGGAAGTTTGGATTTAAGTTGAATGAGATTTGGGGTATTGTGTGTCATAGAGACCCAAAGGCATAAATTGTGGTAGAAAGGGTTTTTGGAGTGTTTTGGAAGTTGTCAATGTGTTCCTTAGGTCATTTTAAGTGGAAATTGGCTTTGTGAGAAGTTTGGAAACCATTGGGTATGATTTTGACCAATCTGGTATTTTCTGTCATTTGATGCGTTTCTGGTCTCTGATGCACAACACTCGAGTGAGGGAAGATCATGCTCGAGTGCTGCGTGTGTTTTCTCTTTTTTGCGTTGTGTTTTGCTTGGGTTTGCATGAAGTGTGCTCGAGTGCACTTCTTGTCCGCGAGTGATGTTGGTGCTTGCTCGAGTGAGCAAGGGATTGTTCGAGTGATGGTGTGAGAGCTTGGTTAGGGCTGCTCTCAGGTTGTCACTCGTTGGCCATTGTTCAAGAGTATGCTCTGACACTCACAAGCACGGTCGTCTCACCCGAGTACTGGGGGGTATGCTCGAGTGAGCTTGTCCTTCTGGTGTTGCATGTGCTCTCAGGTTGTCACTCGTTGTGTTGCACTTTCGGGGACTCGAGCATATTTGGAGTCATCACCCGAGTGTAAAGTTTCATGCTCGAGTGATGTGAGCACCTTCTGGTCGTAGTAGTTGCTCACTGTCAAACACTCGCGAGTAAGAGCCGTTCTCACTCGAGCACGAGTCGCTCATCACTCGAGTAAGGTCATCTTCACTCGAATGATCCAGCTTAAAATCACTGTTTTGCCTTCCGAAAAGGGGTCTTCAGGGTAGCTTCTTCCAACCCTTTAGGCATATGTTTAGGCCTCTAATAGTCACCTATAGAGTCCTAAATGATAACCAACTTAGAGTATTATGAAATGAAGAACTTGGAAAAGAGATTGACTGGTTGTCCTTAATTTGGTATAGGATTTGATATCTGTCGCCCTCATGAGACCATGGTACCGGAGCCAGTCAGGAAAGATATAGGTAGTGACTCTTTCTTTATACCTTATGTGATACATTGTATGTGTGCTATATCATTGGTTTATGATGAATTTGAATGCTGCAAGATTTATGAAAATGTAAAAGCACCGCTATACCAATAGTCCCTGAGTCACTAACAACGGTTCGGGTAAGGGCTATGTGTCTTCTCGGCGGTAAAAGGGGATGAGGTTAGGGTGTAATATATGTGATTATGTGGGCCAAAAGGCTAATTGTGGGCCGAAAGGCTATATATAAGTCGTAAGGCTATTCGTATGCGCTGCCATACCAACAGTTCCTGTGTCGCTAACAACGATTCATGTTAGGACGGGGTGCCTTCCCAGCGGTAAAAGAGGATGAGGGTGGAGTGTGATTTGAGTTGCTGTTATGTGGTGATTTGTTTACATGCTATGTGATTACGTGTGGTATGAATGATTTGTTACTACTGGGATTCTTTAGAATCTCACTCTTTCCAAATGACTAACATTTTAGACAGGGTGAGTGGCTCGAAAGGGAAGGGGACAACCATGAGTAGTTAGGATTACTCTGAGACTTTAGTGGTTGTTGGTTATTTATTTTGGTTTGGGATTACCAATTGTACATAAGATGTAAATGTTAAATTTTGGATATGTAATCCCCATTTTGGGAACTTTAAACCCATTTTGTTTATATGCAAGTAACCCGGGGTTTGCCGGGATTTTAGTTACACACTCTGATGTTTATTAATATGATTTGGTTTCTCAAGTAATTATATTCGAATGTGAATGTGAGACCAAGATGAATTATGATTTTGAATCGTTTTTCAGGAAACCCCATCTCTTAAACGAGGGATTGTAATTTATTACTTTGTCTTATGGTCTCTATTTCACTTAAATTTTATAATTCGGATATAATTACCGTGAGGGGGTTACAACAACATTCATAATATGTACAATAATCCCAAAAATACGATATCCAACTAACAAAGTACAAATCTCCCAACTGGGAACTCTAACCGCCCTTAGTCACTTGTTTCTCCTTCGATCCGTTAGCCCTGGCTGTAGTTTAGTCATTGAAAAGAGTGAGATTCATAGGAATCTCAGTAGTAACAATTTACTCATATGATATATACCAACAAAGCATGTAAGCAATTATCACAAAGCAACAAACAACAATGGCATTCACAACAGTAATACAACAACGGCATTCTCAACATCAATAATATATGTGACTTTTGTCACATTCACGACAACTTTTGATGTATTCATAATGGCATAAACAATAGCATTCCCGTTCAACACAATTCAATGATAAAAACATTGATAAATCACAATTTTAATATATTTTATCCCACCTTATACATTTATTTTGGAGATTATTTTAGGCTAATTTGGATTTAGTAGATAATATTTGGATTATTAACCAATTATAGGAAATAATATAAATTTGAATGGATTATGATATTATTGGGCTTAAATTGATAATATTTTAATTGTTATATTATGATTGGATAATATTTTTAAATATATGATATATAACAATTTTATTTAATTCTTGCAGAATAAGGAAAAATAGATTGAAAGATCCTACGGTGCAGAAATTTTCTGAAAAGCTAAAAGAATATCCAACGGTTGAATTTTATTTGGGCTTCTTAAATTTTAATGTGCTCAAATTGATACCCAAAAGCTCTCTTCTCCCCCTTTTAATTACCCTAGCTGTCACAGAAGTGGGAGAAGACGCAGAGATACACTGACTAACGAGCACAGACGCAGAGGGACAAACTGCCGCTGGAGAAAGGAGGTCGAGACACAGCCGCCGGACACACATGCAGAGAAGAAGCGCAGATGCGCGCACACGGCAAAAGTGAATGTGCCATTCATTATCTCCAATCACCACGAGCCCACCTCCACAATCCATTCAATATTTCATTCCATATATATTGTGTGTGTAGAAACTGAGGCAATTGATTCATCAATTCTTCTCAACGTTTCTTCATGGCTGTGACGCATTGTGTGGAGTTTGGAGGAGAGAATAAATCCATGGCAGTTTAAGGTCTTTTATGTAATATCCCAAAAAGTGATTAAGGGCTAATGACTTCAAAAGTGGATGTAATTATTGTTGAATAAACACTTTTGAAGAATGTGTGATGGGAATTTGGATATTTTAATGATTCCAATGGATTCCTTGTGAAAATTTATGTGGGAATGATGTTTGGTATGAAAATGGAACCAATGGAAGCAAAGATGCAAAATCTAAAATTCTGTCCAGTGAAATTCTATTCTGGGCAGTCCGTTTGTGTGAACGTTTTTAATGACCAAATGGTATCTAAAAATTCTGACATTTTCCAGTCTTATAGTTCACATCTCAAGCTTCAAAATGGACATATAATTTGTTCCATTTCGTTTTGTGAACTAGGAGATATAACTGTCCAAAGTTTGGGATGGAAACTGAACTCTGTTTTGGGGCAGTGATGAGTTTTATGTAATTCTGGAACTGTGTGGTGATTTTTAGTAATGGCCAATATTTTTCCTATGAATAGGACTTAAATATCTTTCATTTGGCTTTGGAATCACCTCATTTTGAGTTTTCTAGAATTAGTTATGATTTGTCAAAGTTTGGGCAGAAAATCTGCCAGAAAATCCGAAAATGGGAATTATGACATCATCTCAATAAAAGATGACATCAGCATGGAATTAAATATGTTATCATCTTCCTCAGCTCATTTCTGTCGCACAAAGCAGCTGAATGAGGAGTGAGAACGTTGAGGTTTGTAGAGAGAGAAAGGAGAAGAAAAATCACAAGGTAAGCCGATTTCTCCGACGATTTAGCTTCTAACGCGTGTAACTCCGATCCTAAGCTACTCCTCTTTGTTCTTTAAGGTTTGGAAGCTCAAAATCTGTTGTTGAGCACTTAGGGTTTTCAGCAATATTTGGGAAAAGCTTGTGGGAGCTTGAGGTAACTTCCAAACTTTCGTATATTGCTTATTCTGGCTGCTGTGGGCAATTTAATCGGTGAAATTTCGCCGGATTGCCATTGGTTTTAAATTTTGGAAATTGAGTTTCCTAAGGGTTATGCTGCCCAATTTTGGTTCAAATGGTAGTTATAACCTAATGTAATAGTGAATAAAGTGGTTAGGAGTAGAAAGGAAAGCGTTTACGGAGCCGAAATCGTAAAACCCCAATTTTTCCCGGAGAACATGTATATTTCGTCCAAGGCTGTAAATGGGTCTTAGAGTTGGATTTTCAATGATTTGATGATTCCATTGGATTCAGTGGGCGAAAATAGGTGGGGTTACAGTTGGGCACTTTTTCAAAAAAGGCCGAGAAAGCATAATTACGGAAACACCCCTAAAACCCTAAAAGTAGGGCTGCCAAGGGCAATTTCGTAATTTAACATTGAATTTGATAATTCCGAGTCCGGAAATGGATTCCTTGGGCGAAAATATGTCAGGATAGCCTATGTCAAAATTTCAAGAAAAGTACAGCCGGACCAGGTACGGCGGGCCCGGGCCGGGTCCCCGGGGGTAGTTTTGTAAATTTTCATTATAGACTCATATAACCCCAAGTAACACTATGGAAGTGTCTAAATGGTGCATTTGGAATTGTAGGATTCGATATTTGCCGCCCTCGGGAGCCAACTGCGCCGAAGGACGTCAGGAAAGGACAAGGTAGTGACTCTCTCTCTCTTATACTTTGTGTAATGCACTGTATGTGTGTTGTATCACTGTTTTATGATGATTTCTGATGCTGCTGCGGTTACAGCTGGTGATAGCTGTCGTTTACAGCGCAATCTGTCGTTTACAGCGTAAGCTGTCGTTATTGTGATTACAGCGTAAGCTGTCGTGATGTTGATTACTGATTACAACGTAAGCTGTCGTGATGTTGATTACAGCAAGAGCTGTCGTATTGTGTATACAGCCGTGAGTGCTGTCGTTTGTGGTGAAAACCATGTATCTGTGAATTGTTGCTGCTGTTGCTGTTTGTGATTTATGTACATACTTTGTGTTTATGCACTGTGTGAGTGGTTTGTTACTACTGAGATTCTCTCGAATCTCATTCTTTCCTATGACTAACATTTCAGACAGGGCGTGTGGCTCAAAGGAGAAGTGGCCAACCCGGAGCAACTAGGACCCTTGGGGGTATATAGTTGAATTGGAAACGTTGGTTATGTATTTTGAACTCGGGATTACTGTATATTCTGAATCAGGAATACTACATTCGATTTTGGTTGTGTAATCCCCTAGTGTATACTTATAAACCTTCAGGTTTTTATGCATAGAACCCGGGAGTTGCCGGGGATGTGGTTATACACTCTGATATGATTGAATGTATATTAACTGCACAGGTAATTATATTCGAATATTGAAATTGAGACTTGGATGGGAAAAAGAGTTTTGAAAGTTTTGTAAAAATTTTACTGTGAGACAGAAAGTTTAAAATGAGGTTAAAGCATCCAATGGTCTCTAATCTGATTTAAATATGTGTTATCGAATTATAATTACGTGTTTAAAGTCAGGGGGTTACATTTTGGTATCAGAGCTGTAGTTCCTGGCAAGGGTAGAGGTAGCTAGGATAGACCCCTTTGATAGTAGTAGGGATATTTGTAAATGATTGTTGTGTATGCACATGTATGTTTTATTGACATGGATATATATATGAGTTTTGTGACTATATTGTTAGATCTCATGTTTTGATGATAACAAAAGAATGGTTTGAAAGAAGAATGTTTAATAATCAAGGTTGAACTAAGTAATGACAGGAATAAGCTTTACTTGAGGAGAGCATGGAAGTAGTGAAGATTGGCCAAGAGAAAATGCTAAGGAACTTGATCAGAAGTGCATTTCCTAAGGCATTACCCGAGGAGCTACTCGAGTAATGACCCAAAACTTGAGGTAACCAGGCAAAACTTCCAGTTACTACCACCATTACTCGAGGAGCTACTCGAGTAACCAGGTAAAACTTTAAGGTTGCTCTCGGCCTGCCAATATTACTCGAGGAACTACTCGAGTAACCATGTGAAAACTTCCAGTTGACTTCAAGTTTTCCCCATGATACTCGAGGAGCTACTCGAGTACCTTTGTATCCTAAAAGATGGACCTCTCGGCATTTTGTACCACTGCTAATGTTACTCGAGGAGCTACTCGAGTAACCAGATCAGAAACTTCCAGTTCACCTTCAAGTTTTCCTTGATACTCGAGGAGCTACTCGAGTAACCGTGTATTTGAAAATGTGAAGCTCTCGGCACTTTGTACCACTGCCAATGTTACTCGAGGAGCTACTCGAGTAACCCACTAAGGTGAGTAAAAACTTGAGGTTTGTACCCGATTACCTTGATTTGTTTTTTCTTTATCTTCCTCGAGTACTTACTCCATTAAACAAGTTCTTCATGTTTTATTTTAAGTGGATTCCTCGAGTAAGTACCCCAGTATGCAAATGTTTTCAAAGCAAAACTTCAAGTCATTACCAGAGTAAATCTATTGAAAAGTCTCAGTTACTCGAGGAGCTACCCGAGTAACCTATGCAAAAATGAATGCTTACTCGAGGAGCTACTCGAGTAATGAGGTAATTGCTCTCGGCCTTGAAATCCTGCCAACGTTATTGGAGTAGAGCATCGAGTAATCAAAAGTTTTCCAAAGGATTACTCGAGGTGTTACCCCAGTAATCCATAAAGTTGCAGAAGCATTACTGGAGGCACTACCCGAGTAAGTAACTGTTCACAAAGGTTTGAAATTTAGTTTACTCCATGCACTACCCCAGTAATCTTATTTGTCTTCATTAAATTTCAAACAAACAGTGATTTCACGATGTTACTCGAGGAGCTACTCGAGTAAACTTCAAGGGTTACTCGAGGAGCTACTCGAGTAAACATACCCAGAAATTTAGAAATCATTCAAATCTTCATTATGTTGCTTCCTATATGATTAACCTTTCATTGTATTAGCATTCTTAGTATATTTACAGAGAAACAATGAAGAAATGATATCAAGAGATGAAAGTCAAATCAAACGTTCAAATGCCAACCACCGCCAACGGATATTTTTCAAAAACTTGAAAAGTCAACAGTGGCTGCGCACTCACCAACGGACGAAAGGAAAACGTTCCAACGGTCATTTCTATCATATCTATATATATGGGAACCTTCAAACAGAGAAGAACAACCAAGCATCCACACAAACGATTCATTAAGTTCATTGCTCTGTTTTCACGTTGAAATTGTATTCATATGCTTCAGTGATTATCATTTACTCTTTGTGAGAGATATTTCATTCAAACTCAATATTTGTTATTGAGATAACTTAAGGTTGTGGAACCTTGAGTTGGGATTGGATTACAACCTGTAAGGGGGAGCGAGTGTCCAGGTGTAAGGAACTTGCTTGTACTGAGGTGCCAAGAACCCACTGAATCTTGGAAGTTAGAGTGAAAATCTCAGAGAAGCTCTGAGGATTGGACGTAGGTCAAAGTGGTTGTGACCGAACCAGTATAACTCCCGGTGTACACTTCGGTGATATTTCTTTTTCCTTATTACTGCTTTAATTCTTGTGTCAAAGTTTTATATTTTCGAAAGAAATTTCAGTATCACCCAATTCACCCCCCTCTTGGGTGAAACGCTTGATCTTACATTTGGTATCAGAGCGTAGGTCTTCTTGTTAAGGTTTAACAGCCTAAGAAGGATCCAATGGCAAGCATGGGTGAAGGAATTCTTCCCGACGGAGCATCCATCACTAGACCTCCTGGTTTCAATGGAGAACACTTCTCATTCTGGAAAGCTAAGTTCAGAGTGTTCGTGATGGCTACTGAATATGGGCTATGGGATGTAATTGAGAGTGGAAATTATCTACCTACAAAAGATGTAGATTCTCAGAAAATTCCAAAGACGCCAGCGGAATACGATGAGAATGACAAGAAACTTATCACTCTCAATAGCAAAGCAATTCTGATGTTGCAAAGTGCTTTGAGTCAAAGTGAATATTTCAGAATTTGCACACTCCCAACAGCAAAACAAATATGGGAAGCTCTGGAAATAGCTCATGAAGGAACTTCGGGAATTAAGGAGAATCGAATCAACACCTTGGTCACAGAATTCGATTTACTTCGAATGAAATCAGGTGAGTCAATTTCTGAATTCGAACTTAGATATACTCATCTTGTTAATCAACTTGCAGCTCTTGGAAAAGTCTATGATCAGCACACCCAAGTACGAAAGATTTTGAATATTCTTTCTAACGAGTGGGAAGCAAAAGTTACTGCCATAGAAGAAGCAAAAGGAGAATCAATGAGATCAGTTGCTTCTCTATTTGGAAGTCTTTCTGAATATGAAAGCAAACTAAAGTTCAAAAGAGAACTAGATGACATTGGTGACAAGAAAAAGAAAGGTCTTGCTCTAAAAGCGAAAGAAGAAAATCAGGATGAAGATGAAGAGTTCGACGATGACGAAATGGGTTTAATCATAAAACGATTCAGAAAATTCTACAAGAAAGGTCAAGGATTCAAACATTTTCAGAAAGGAGGAAATAGTAGCAAAGATCATATCATTTGCTATGAATGTGGGAAACCAGGACATATCAAGTCAGAATGTCCAGATTTGAATCAAAAGAGCAAAGAAAAGAGAAAAGGTAAATTCTTCAACAAAAAGAAAGCCTTTGTATCTGCTATATGGGGTGACAGCTCCTCAGACGAAGAAAGCGATGAGGAAGAGGTAGCTAATATATGTCTTGTAGCTCAAGAAGAAACAGAAGAAGAGGTAAATGATTCTGAACCTACCTATGATGAATTACTTTTCGAATATAATGCTTTACATTCTGAATTCATCAAAGTAGTTAAAGAATTGATTGTTGTTAAAAAGAAAAACAAGGCTTTTGAAACTGAACTTAAGGAAAAGAATTGTGAAAATTGTTCATCTTTGAAAAAGAAAAACATTGATCTCACAAAAACTCTTGAAAAATTCACACAAGGAAGTGAGATGCTAAATGTTATTTTAAAAGCTCAACGATTTGTAAATGATCGATCTGGAATTGGATATGATCCAAAATCAGATAAAAGAAAAGGAAGAAAGAAAGCAGGAGGCAAGTTATATTTGAATTATTTTCAACATTCTGTGCATACATCAAATCCTTTTGCATTTTGTAATTACTGTAATAGAAAAGGACATCATATATCTTCATGCATTCATAAGAAGAAAAGAACAATAGGAACCTATAAATGGGTACCTAAAGGCACATATGTTCAGAAAATCATTTATACTAACCCAAAAGGACCCAAAAAGAAGTGGGTACCTAAGACTTAGTCATTTGATTGCAGGTATGTCTTAAAGCATCCAAAAATAACAAATGGTTCATAGATAGTGGATGCTCTAGACATATAACCGGAGATTTTGAAAGTTTTACCACATTGCAACCTAAGGAAGGAGGAAAGGTAAAATTTGGTGGAAATCAATCCGGAAAAATAGCAGGAATTGGTGAAATCAAAAATGACAAAGGCATACAAATCAAAGATGTATATTACGTTGAAGGCTTATGTCATAATTTGCTGAGCGTAAGTCAAAGTGCTGATAAAGACAACTGGATAATATTTGATTCAGAGGAATGTCTAATTATCAACAAGAAAGACTTACTACTTGATAAGAAGACTATCAAGGCTAAGCTCAGAGCAAAAAGAGAAGGTAACTGCTATACCTTAGATATTAGTAGAAATGAATCTGAAAACTGTTTTCTGAGTAATATCGATGAAAGTTGGCTATGGCATAAGAGATTGGCTCATGTCAATATGCATCAACTAGGCAAATTACTCAAAAAGGATTTAGTCCTTGGTTTACCCAAAGTAAATTTCAAAAATGATTTGATTTGTGATGCATGTCAAAAGGGTAAACAAACTAAATCATCTTTTAAATCGAAAAATGAAATTTCAACAAATAGACCATTACAATTATTGCATATGGATTTAGTTGGTCCAGCAAGAGTAAAGAGTCTTGGTGGCAATCTATATACATTGGTCATTGTTGATGATTTCTCAAGATTTACATGGGTTATTTTTCTATCATCAAAAGATGAAACCTTTGAAGAATTTATTGTTTTTGCCAAGAAAGTGCAAAATGAGAAAGGTATGTCTATTGCAGGTATTAGGACTGATCATGGTGGAGAATTTGAAAATCAAGCCTTTGAAGAGTACTGTGATACTAATGGCATTGATCACAATTTCTCTGCTCCAAGGACACCTCAACAAAATGGAGTTGTGGAACGTAAGAATAGAGTGCTTACAGAGATGGCTAGATCATTGCTAAATGAAAAGAATGTGTCTCAAGTGTTTTGGGCTGATGCTATGAGTACAGCATGCTATGTTTCAAACAGAGCATATATCAGAACAAAACTTGGAAAGACACCATACGAACTATACAAAGGAAGAAAGCCAAACATTGCTCATCTACACATCTTTGGTTGTAAGTGTTTCATTCATAACAACGGTAAAGATAACTTAGGAAAATTTGATTCTAAAACTGATGAAGGAATTTTCCTAGGATATTCTAACCGAAGTAAAGCATATAGAATTTTCAATAAAAGAACTTGTGTTGTTGAAGAATCAATTCATGTTGTATTTGATGAATTTGAATCCTCTGACAAAACCATTGATGAAGAACAGGAAGTTGTTTTAAATCAAGAAAATGGTCAATCTATTTCTAAGTCTCTTATTCCAGAAGTTGATGAAACTAAGGAAGAAGAGCAATCTCTAGGTCAACCTAAAGCCTGGAAATACAATAGAAGTCATCCCTTAGATCAAGTCATAGGAGATGTGAATGAAGGGATCAAAACCAGAAATAGAGTTTTCAATGAAGTAAGTTTCTCTGCATTCATTTCTGAGATTGAACCTTCTAACATTGATGAAGCCCTGTCAGACAATGATTGGGTGATAGCAATGCAAGAAGAACTAAATCAATTTGAAAGGAATCAAGTTTGGGATTTGGTACCCCGACCCAAAGATCATATGATCATTGGTACTAAATGGGTATTCAAAAACAAACTCGATGAATCTGCAATTATTGTCAGAAACAAGGCAAGATTGGTGGCCAAAGGCTATAATCAGGAAGAAGGAATTGATTATGAGGAAACGTATGCTCCAGTGGCTAGATTGGAAGCTATACGTGTACTCTTAGCCTTTGCATGCATCAAAGGATTCAAACTCTATCAAATGGATGTTAAGAGTGCTTTTCTAAATGGTTACATCATGGAAGAAGTGTATGTAGAACAACCTCTAGGATTTGAGGATGTCACTAAACCAGACCATGTTTTCAAACTTAAAAAGGCCTTGTATGGTTTAAAACAAGCTCCTAGAGCCTGGTATGAAAGGCTTAGTAAGTTTCTCATTGATCAAGGTTTTGTACGGGGAAAAGTTGATACAACATTATTTATAAATCGAAAACGTGATGATATTTTAATTGTTCAAATATATGTTGATGATATTGTTTTCGGTGCTACTGATGAATCTCTATGTAAGGAATTTTCTGAGATAATGCAGGGAGAGTTTGAGATGTCAATGATGGAAGAATTGAATTTCTTTCTTGGTTTGCAAATCAAACAAAGAAAGAATGGAATCTTCATATCTCAAACAAAGTATTTAAAAGAGCTATTGAAGAAGTATGGAATGGATGAAGCAAATGGCTCAGATACACCTATGAGCTCAACAACATTGCTTGATGCTGATGTCAAAGGGAAAGACTACAATATCACAAAATATAGAGGGATGATTGGATCATTACTCTATCTCACAGCAAGTAGACCAGACATCCAATTTAGTGTTGGTATATGTGCAAGATATCAATCGGCACCAAAGGAATCACATGCTGAAACGGTCAAACGAATTTTTAGATATCTTGCTGACACACCAGAATTGGGTCTGTGGTATCCCAAAGGAAGAAGTGAGTATTTAATTGCATATTCGGACTCTGATCATGGTGGATACAAAACAGACAGAAAGAGCACCAGTGGACAAGGACAATTTCTTGGAGGATCACTTGTTTCATGGTTCAGCAAGAAACAAAATACTGTGTCTCTTTCATCAACGGAAGCCGAATATGTTGCAGTCTCAAGTTGTTATGCACAAGTGATATGGTTAAAACAACAACTACAAGATCTTGGTATTTATCTCAAAGAAATACCAATTTATTGTGATAATACAAGTACGATAAGCTTGGCAAAGAATCCAGTTCAGCACTCTAGAACCAAGCATATCGATGTCAGACATCACTTCATCAGAGATCATGTTCAAAAGAAGGATGTGAAAGTAATATTCATCCCTACTCATCTTCAACTAGCTGATATCTTCACAAAACCCCTTGCAAAAGATCAATTTTTATTCATTAGAAGAGAATTGGGAATGGTAAATCCCAATGAGTTATAAGTGTTTTCAGCATTTCATAATATTAGATGAAGTCATTTGATAATGTTTTGATGATCACTAACTTAAGCTTCGGAGTGTATAGAAATGTGTTTTGCAGGAGGGTAGAAATTCTGTTTTGAGGAATAAAAACAGAGGTGATCAGAGGACACATTTACTGGAGTACCAACTTGAAGTTATGAGTAAGACAGAAGCAATACCCGAGGAGCAACTTGAGGTAAAGAAGCACTTTACTCGAGTATGTACTCGAGTAATGGCCCCCAAAACTGGAAGTAACGGATCAAGTTACTTGATTTTCAAATGTAACGGATCAGATCTCAAAGAAATGAAGAGTCAGAAATTAAGAAGCTATTTACTCGAGGTAAGCCTCGAGTAAACTTGAAGCTTACTCGAGGAAGGCCTCGAGTAACGTCGGAGCTCAGATTCTCAAAGTGATCAATAATGACTCAAATCTGAATCAAATGGACTATTAATGATCGAGGGAACATCTATGGATAATTACTATATTATTCATGCCAGGTACGCAATTTAAATGAATTATTTTTGAATTTTTCTGTATGAACACCCGAGGAAGGCCTCGAGTAATGTTGAATGTTACTCGAGTAACGCCTCGAGTAAAGTCGGGATTTAGGTCTTTATCTTGCGCAAACTTGGTCATTTCCACAAAATCTCCTCGAGTAAATCACTATACACCCTTTCAAAAATTTTTCCTAATCGATTCCTTGCCTCATTACCGTCAAAACCCAACTGATTTCAAGTCCAAAAACTTCCTATCTTGTTCAAAATCTGTCTGCCCTATTCTCGCGACAGTAGCTCTGTTTTTCTGAGATTTCTGATCCTCTGTGTTTAAAGATGGTTAGAACCAAGAATCTCAACTTCACTGATTCCTCTGATTCTGAGCAAAATCCTGATCTTCTTTCTCCTCCTCCAACAAAAAGAAGAAAGTTGATTCCTAGACCAAAAGCCAAAACCCCTCTTAAACCTCAACCACAACCCAAAACCAAAGGTGTGGTGATCAAAGAGCCCATTGTGACTAGGGCTCAATCTAAAAAGAGCACATCTACAGGAAGGAGTAAAGGTGTCAAAACTCCCTCACCTTCTCACTCAGACTCATCCACACCTTCTTTTACTCCAAAACCTCCTAAGAAGCCAAAATATGACAAAAATGTGGCTAAGGCAATAGCTGGGATCATTGATCAATTGGAGAAGGGTCAATCTTCTAAGAAATCCAAGATTCCAGAAGCAGAGATCACTACCCCTCCCAAAGGATT
The DNA here is from genome assembly GCA_963210345.1 of Inga oerstediana. Taxonomy (NCBI): domain Eukaryota; kingdom Viridiplantae; phylum Streptophyta; class Magnoliopsida; order Fabales; family Fabaceae; genus Inga; species Inga oerstediana. Next base: position 58,665,642 of record OY723401.1, on the reverse strand, counting down.
CAATGTGGGGAAACTTGTGGAGTCTCCCAAATACCTGACACAGTTCTCCAGAAGGAAAGTGTGTAAAACACACTATGTTGATCTGAAGCTTCTTCAAGAGGTAGTAAAGTTTGACCTTAGTCCTTATCTTGATCCTTTTATGCCTTGGTTATCTGTTAGATTACCTTTTTGCACAAAGGTAGTCACTCACTTTTATTGCAACCTAGAAATCACAGATGAACCTAACCGTACCTCAGTTGAGGAAGAGATGACCACTACTGTTAGAGGTCAAAAGATTCTGATATCTCCCTCTAAAATCAATTTGTGGTTGGGAATTGAAAACCCTCCTGATGATATTTATTCTGAACTTGAGCCCAATCAAATTTTTACTATCCTAAAGCCCGGTGAGTTAGTTGGCCCCTTAAACTTTAAACCGAGTGATATGTGTGATCATCACAGGGTCCTATGGTATATCTACTCTAGGTCCCTTGTGAACAAAGCCAACAATTATACCCACTTCTCGGATAGGGACTATAGATGGTTTGCTTCACTCCTCTTGAAAGAAGAAAAGGATCTGGGAGAGTACATATTTTCTGAAATGAAGAGGTATAAGGTGGATGGAAAAGGTACTACTCCAATGCCATATCCTCAAATTGTTTCTCTTATCCTGAAAGAGAACAAAATATGGTACTTGGATAGTAAGGAGCCTATTGAGAGGGTGACCCCAGTGGGGAGGAACCAAATTGGTAAATTAAACATCGACATTCCTCTCAAAGGCCCACTGGAGTCTGGGTCCAAGAAGAAGAGAAAGGCTACTGAGGCAGAAACCAGTAGAATGGATGACACTCAGTCATCGGCTCCAGCCGCTACCACATCTTCACCATCTTTCCTGAATGCCACTCTCCAGCACTTTATGGAGAATATGCTCAGAGGGTTTCATGTGGACATAGCCAACACCAATGCAGAACTCATTACCCACATGAACACGAAAATGGGAGAGTTGGTTGAAAGAATGGATCGAAGGCACGAGGAGCTTCTAGCAGAGCAACGTGCCCAGGGAGAGACTTTGAGACTGATTCTGGCACGGTTGGATTCTCTGGGTCCTGGACCTTCTGCCAGTCCTTCTTCATCTGCACCACCACCACCTTCAGTAGACCCTCCTTCAGATATTCCTATTCCTACCCCTACTCCTGAGGCTGAACCATCTACTCCTCTGGTTTCTGATCCACTTGAGCCCCAAGGAAAAGACATCTTATTCACAGTGGATGATCCTGAAACCCTTGAGTCTACACATATCACTATTAGTGATTCACCTCAAAAGCCACAGCCTGAGACCACTCCTAAACCTATTCCCTCTCCTACCCAAACAGAGGTAGTATCATCTTCTTCTTCTGAGCATCTCACTCCAGCATTTGACACAACTCCAGAAGCTCAGACCACTATGGTTGTCTTTCAACCTTCTCCTCTCCTACCTAGAGATGATATCCAAATTCCACCTCTCAATCTTCCTAAACCAGAGTCATCCAGTTCCTTTGATTCATCTAGTTCAGATGGTGGTGGGTTGGTTCTTCCAGTCAAACCTATCTCTATGGTGAAGCCTTCTAACCCTCAACTTGAATGATGAAGCCAAAAAGGGGGAGAAGAGCTTGAGAGTGATTTTGTGGACTTGTCCTTGCTTATTTTAGGGATTTGGTTGTATATGGGCTTTTAGGGTGCATTTTGTTATTTAACTTGTAATTTGAATTTCTTAAATTTCAATACAAGTATGTTTAAATTATGACTTCATTTGTTTTTCATTTAAGTTTGTGAATTATGATACATGTTTGAACTAATGAAGTTGTTATGTATGCAAGGTATATTCAACTTACTAAGAAATAATTAATTAAGAATCCAATTTGAAAACCAGGTTCAAAATTACCAAGTTTTGTCATCATCAAAAAGGGGGAGAATGTTAGATCTCATGTTTTGATGATAACAAAAGAATGGTTTGAAAGAAGAATGTTTAATAATCAAGGTTGAACTAAGTAATGACAGGAATAAGCTTTACTTGAGGAGAGCATGGAAGTAGTGAAGATTGGCCAAGAGAAAATGCTAAGGAACTTGATCAGAAGTGCATTTCCTAAGGCATTACCCGAGGAGCTACTCGAGTAATGACCCAAAACTTGAGGTAACCAGGCAAAACTTCCAGTTACTACCACCATTACTCGAGGAGCTACTCGAGTAACCAGGTAAAACTTTAAGGTTGCTCTCGGCCTGCCAATATTACTCGAGGAGCTACTCGAGTAACCATGTGAAAACTTCCAGTTGACTTCAAGTTTTCCCCATGATACTCGAGGAGCTACTCGAGTACCTTTGTATCCTAAAAGATGGACCTCTCGGCATTTTGTACCACTGCTAATGTTACTCGAGGAGCTACTCGAGTAACCAGATCAGAAACTTCCAGTTCACCTTCAAGTTTTCCTTGATACTCGAGGAGCTACTCGAGTAACCGTGTATTTGAAAATGTGAAGCTCTCGGCACTTTGTACCACTGCCAATGTTACTCGAGGAGCTACTCGAGTAACCCACTAAGGTGAGTAAAAACTTGAGGTTTGTACCCGATTACCTTGATTTGTTTTTTCTTTATCTTCCTCGAGTACTTACTCCATTAAACAAGTTCTTCATGTTTTATTTTAAGTGGATTCCTCGAGTAAGTACCCCAGTATGTAAATGTTTTCAAAGCAAAACTTCAAGTCATTACCAGAGTAAATCTATTGAAAGTCTCAGTTACTCGAGGAGCTACCCGAGTAACCTATGCAAAAATGAATGCTTACTCGAGGAGCTACTCGAGTAATGAGGTAATTGCTCTCGGCCTTGAAATCCTGCCAACATTATTGGAGTAGAGCATCGAGTAATCAAAAGTTTTCCAAAGGATTACTCGAGGTGTTACCCCAGTAATCCATAAAGTTGCAGAAGCATTACTGGAGGCACTACCCGAGTAAGTAACTGTTCACAAAGGTTTGAAATTTAGTTTACTCCATGCACTACCCCAGTAATCTTATTTGTCTTCATTAAATTTCAAACAAACAGTGATTTCACGATGTTACTCGAGGAGCTACTCGAGTAAACTTCAAGGGTTACTCGAGGAGCTACTCGAGTAAACATACCCAGAAATTTAGAAATCATTCAAATCTTCATTATGTTGCTTCCTATATGATTAACCTTTCATTGTATTAGCATTCTTAGTATATTTACAGAGAAACAATGAAGAAATGATATCAAGAGATGAAAGTCAAATCAAACGTTCAAATGCCAACCACCGCCAACGGATATTTTTCAAAAACTTGAAAAGTCAACAGTGGCTGCGCACTCACCAACGGACGAAAGGAAAACGTTCCAACGGTCATTTCTATCATATCTATATATATGGGAACCTTCAAACAGAGAAGAACAACCAAGCATCCACACAAACGATTCATTAAGTTCATTGCTCTGTTTTCACGTTGAAATTGTATTCATATGCTTCAGTGATTATCATTTACTCTTTGTGAGAGATATTTCATTCAAACTCAATATTTGTTATTGAGATAACTTAAGGTTGTGGAACCTTGAGTTGGGATTGGATTACAACCTGTAAGGGGGAGCGAGTGTCCAGGTGTAAGGAACTTGCTTGTACTGAGGTGCCAAGAACCCACTGAATCTTGGAAGTTAGAGTGAAAATCTCAGAGAAGCTCTGAGGACTGGACGTAGGTCAAAGTGGTTGTGACCGAACCAGTATAACTCTCGGTGTACACTTCGGTGATATTTCTCCTTCCTTATTACTGCTTTAATTCTTGTGTCAAAGTTTTATACTTTCGAAAGAAATTTCAGTATCACCCAATTCACCCCCCTCTTGGGTGAAACGCTTGATCTTACATATATGTGCATACTATCTCTGCTAAATTAATGGGGCAAGTTGTTTGTAGAATGAAGAAAACTAGAGGACGCCCTAATATTCCGCGTGTAGACCCAGAGGTGGAGGTCGTCAAGGATAACCTACCGGATGCAATGCAGGAATTAATGGGTCTAATCAAAGATCAGCGGGATATGATAACTGAGCTGAGAGAAGAGCTCAGAGCAGAGAAGGTGAAGAACAAGGAAGGTCCGGTTCAGTCCACTCCGGAGGAAACTCAAGAAGAAACTCGACATGAGGACACTACAGAAGGATCAGCACGACCACTAGAATCCCCACCTCGTGCTATTCCGAATCAAGAATCACATGGGATGCCGCTTAGAGAGGAAAAAGACCTTCAGTTTTGGGTCACCAGATTCTGCAAGCATCTGCCTCCTGCGTTTAGAGGAAGGTTTGACCCTCAGGCAGCCGAAGATTGGATGAACAGGCTGGAGAAAATATTTGAGGTTCTTGGTTGTCCGGATGAGGTGAAGCCACGGCTGGCTGTTTACAAGCTCGAAGGGGATGCGGACCGTTGGTGGCGGAATATCGCCCTAACATTGAAGAGCAAAGAAATGCCATTGACTTGGGAACTGTTTCAACAAGAGTTCAACGAGAAGTATTTTCCCAAATCAGTGAGACTCGAGAAGGAGACGGAGTTTCTGAATATCAGACAAGGGGACACAGAGAGCTTCGATGATTACTTGTCTCGTTTTGTTCGGTTGGCTCGGTACTCCTCTTACCTCCGGTACAAGGATGACGAAGAATGGAGTTCTGATATGCTCATTCGCGGTCTTAGGCGAGAGTTGAGGAAACGCCTAGCTACTCACCAATTTACTAAGTTCAACATGGCGGTTGAACAGTGTAGAATTACAGAGAACAACTTGAGAGACCTGTATCCTGCTAAAGCTACTGGCCACCGCAGTGAACCCGGTAAGGGTGCTACCTCACAGAAGCGGAAGGGGCAAGGATCTTCATCTGGAAGTGGTAAAAAGCCCTACCAGTCTGGGAGGCATGACCAGCAAAGAACATATTTTGCACCATGGATTTGTCGTCGCTGTAATCAACCACACCAGGGTAAAACATGTGATAGCAAAATAATATGTTACAATTGTAAGCGTGTGGGCCATACTTCTGCTGACTGCAAAGAGCCATGACCAGACCAGAGACCGAAGACACAAGGCCGAGTATTTGCTATGACCCACGAAGAGACCCGTAAATCTCCTGAGCTGATACAAGGTAATATTCTTCTTAATGGCCATCTGTTGCAAGTTTTGTATGATTCGGGTGCAAGTCACTCCTTCATCGCCTATGATTGCGTGAAGCGCCTGGGAATGCATGTACATAAGTTACCATTTGAATTAGTAGTGTCAACTCCAATGGGTGTTAAGGCCTTGACCACAGAAGCTTGTTTGAGTTGTGTCATAACTGTGGAAGGGCACCAATCTGTTGTAGATCTTATATGTTTGCCGCTTTACCAATTGGAAGTTATTTTGGGTTTTGATTGGTTAACGGCAAATAATGTATTACTTGATTATGGGAACAAGAGGATAGTATATCCTGTTTCTCAGAGGGCTGAAGTTGTGGATTCTAGTATGAATTTCCTTGCTGTAGCCAAAGCTGAAAAGTATCTTGAAAAGGGTTGCCAGGGTTATGTGGTGTTTTTCTCTGTGCAAGGGGAAACTGGCGAAACCTTGAACAATATACCCGTGGTAAATGAATTTCCTGAGGTGTTTCCGGATGATTTGAGCGGATTACCTCCGGAAAGGGAAGTTCAATTTCCAATCGATATTGTGCCTGGAGCTGGCTCTATATCTAAGGCCCCATATCGGATGGCCCCAAATGAAATGACGGAGTTAAAGAAACAAATAGAAGACTTGCTTGAAAAAGGGTTCATTAAACCCAGTGGGTCACCTTGGGGAGCTCCAGTGTTGTTTGTAAAGAAGAAAGACGGGAGTCTTCGATTGTGTATCGACTACAGAGAACTAAATAAAGTTACTATTAAGAACAAGTACCCTCTTCCCCGAATCGATGACCTTTTAGATCAACTATCCGGTTCGTGTGTATTTTCGAAGATTGATCTAAGGTCAGGGTATCATCAGCTACGAGTGAAAGCAGAAGATGTTCCGAAGACTGCTTTTCGGACCAGGTACGGTCACTATGAGTTCTTGGTGATGCCATTTGGGCTAACCAATGCGCCTGCGGTTTTCATGGATTACATGAACCGTATCTTTCGACAATATTTGGATCAGTTTGTTGTTGTGTTTATCGATGACATTCTGATATATTCCAAGAGTATGGAGGAGCATGAGCATTATTTGAGAGTTGTATTGACTACATTGCGTGAGAAACAACTATATGTTAAATTGAGCAAGTGCGAGTTCTGGCTATCAGAAGTGAAATTCTTAGGCCATGTTATCTCGCAAGAAGGGGTCTCTGTGGATCCCAGTAAAGTGGAAGCAGTACTGGACTGGAAGAGGCCAGAATCTGTAGCGGAAATACGCAGTTTTCTGGGTCTTGCTGGTTATTATCGGAGATTTATCCAAAATTTCTCCCGTATTGCGTTGCCGATGACCAAGCTCACGAGAAAGGATCAGCCGTTTGTGTGGGATGAGAAATGTGAAAACTGTTTTGTGGAGCTGAAGGAGAGGTTGACGACGGCACCTGTGTTGATTTTACCCGATCCCAGTTTGACATACGTTGTGTATTCTGATGCCAGTGGGCAGGGATTAGGGTGTGTCCTTATGCAGCAGGGACGTGTGGTGGCCTACGCCTCTCGACAGCTCAGACCTCATGAATTGAACTATCCCACTCATGATCTGGAGCTTGCGGCCATTGTATTTGCTTTGAAGATTTGGCGTCATTACCTATATGGTGTGACTGTGGAATTGTACTGCGACCACAAGAGTCTTAAATATCTGTATGATCAAAAAGAACTGAATATGAGACAGCGCCGCTGGATGGAATTGCTTAAGGACTACGACCTGGAAATAAAATATCATCCGGGTAAGGCAAATGTAGTCGCTGATGCTCTTAGCAGAAAGACTGTGCTCGTTGCAGCTATGATGATACAAGAAAGGAAATTGATTGAAGATTTCCGTGATTTAAATTTGACAAACCAGATCATCTGTGTGAATTACACTGTGTCTCAAGAGGAGAGTGATCTAAGGGCGGAAATTGAAGAAGCTCAGAGTCAAGATGACTGGATACAGCGCAATCTGACTCGAATCGAACAGGGAGAAGTTTCAGGCTACGACATATCGCCTCGTGGATTGGTTCGTTACCAGAAAAGAGTCTGCGTTCTACTTAAGGTAGAGTTGAGGCAGAAGATTCTGGATGAGGCACACAAGAGCCGATATACTCTTCATCCTGGTATGACCAAGATGTATCAGAATCTGAAATCGGTGTATTGGTGGCCGGGTTTGAAGAGTGACGTGAACAAATATGTTGCAAGGTGTCTCACTTGTCAGAAAGTGAAAATCGAGCACCAGAGACCGCCTGGTTTACTTCAGAGTCCTGAGATTCCGGAATGGAAATGGGAAAGTGTGACCATGGATCTGGTTGTGGGATTGCCCAGGATCAGGAATTTTGATGCGATCTGGGTAATTGTGGACCGATTAACAAAGTCAGCCCACTTCATACCAATCGATGCTGGTTACTCTTCGGATAAGCTAGCAGAGATTTATATCCGAGAAATTGTGAAACTCCATGGTGTACCGAAGAATATCATTTCCGATCGAGATCCCCGATTCACTTCGAGATTCTGGAAAGCATTGCATGAAGCCTTAGGTACTCAACTAAGGTTCAGTACGGCTTATCATCCTCAAACGGATGGACAATCTGAGAGAACAATTCAGACGCTGGAAGATATGTTGCGAGCTTGTGTTCTCGACTTTAAAGGAAGTTGGGACCGTTTCCTTCCACTGGCTGAGTTCGCTTACAACAATAGCTATCATGTGAGCATCTAAATGGCTCCGTATGAAGCGTTGTATGGAAGACGGTGTCAATCACCTTTATGCTGGAATGAATTATCCGAAAGGAAGCTTTATGGGCCAGATTTGGTTGATCAAACCTCAGCACAGATTCGGATCATTCGTAAAAGGCTCCTTGCAGCGCAGAGTCGACAGAAAAGTTACGCTGACAAGAGGAGAAGGCCTCTAGAATTTGAGGTTGGTGATCACATATTCCTAAGGGTATCACCAATTACGGGTATTGGGCGAGCCATCAAGAGGAAGAAGCTGAGCCCGAGATATATAGGTCCTTTTGAAATCCTTGAGAGGATTGGGCCTGTTGCTTATCGAGTAGCCCTACCCCCAAACTTAAGCAGACTCCACGATGTGTTTCATGTTTCCCAACTGAAGAAGTATCAACCGGATCCATCTCACATTGTCGAATACGAAGAAGTCGAGTTGCAAGACAACTTCACATATGCGATAGAGCCAGAACAGATCATTGATAGAGAAGAACGACGGCTCAGACACCGAAGCATTCCCTTTGTGAAGGTGATCTGGAAGGGAATGACTCAGAGGGAAGCAACTTGGGAAGTGGAGGCGGATATGCGAAGACGTTATCCAGAGTTTATGGGTTAAGTTGTGTGACAAATTTTGAGGACGAAATTTATTTTACGGGGGGAGAAATGTAATATCCCAAAAAGTGATTAAGGGCTAATGACTTCAAAAGTGGATGTAATTATTGTTGAATAAACACTTTTGAAGAATGTGTGATGGGAATTTGGATATTTTAATGATTCCAATGGATTCCTTGTGAAAATTTATGTGGGAATGATGTTTGGTATGAAAATGGAACCAATGGAAGCAAAGATGCAAAATCTAAAATTCTGTCCAGTGAAATTCTATTCTGGGCAGTCCGTTTGTGTGAACGTTTTTAATGACCAAATGGTATCTAACAATTCTGAAAGTTTCCAGTCTTATAGTTCACATCTCAAGCTTCAAAATGGACATATAATTTGTTCCATTTCGTTTTGTGAACTAGGAGATATAACTGTCCAAAGTTTGGGATGGAAACTGAACTCTGTTTTGGGGCAGTGATGAGTTTTATGTAATTCTGGAACTGTGTGGTGATTTTTAGTAATGGCCAATATTTTTCCTATGAATAGGACTTAAATATCTTTCATTTGGCTTTGGAATCACCTCATTTTGAGTTTTCTAGAATTAGTTATGATTTTTCAAAGTTTGGGCAGAAAATCTGCCAGAAAATCCGAAAATGGGAATTATGACATCATCTCAATAAAAGATGACATCAGCATGGAATTAAATATGTTATCATCTTCCTCAGCTCATTTCTGTCGCACACAGCAGCTGAATGAGGAGTGAGAACGTTGAGGTTTGTAGAGAGAGAAAGGAGAAGAAAAATCACAAGGTAAGCCGATTTCTCCGACGATTTAACTTCTAACGCGTGTAACTCCGATCCTAAGCTACTCCTCTTTGTTCTTTAAGGTTTGGAAGCTCAAAATCTGTTGTTGATCACTTAGGGTTTTCAGCAATATTTGGGAAAAGCTTGTGGGAGCTTGAGGTAACTTCCAAACTTTCGTATATTGCTTATTCTGGCTGCTGTGGGCAATTTAATCGGTGAAATTTCGCCGGATTGCCATTGGTTTTAAATTTTGGAAATTGAGTTTCCTAAGGGTTATGCTGCCCAATTTTGGTTCAAATGGTAGTTATAACCTAATGTAATAGTGAATAAAGTGGTTAGGAGTAGAAAGGAACGCGTTTACGGAGCCGAAATCGTAAAACCCCAATTTTTCCCGGAGAACATGTATATTTCGGCCAAGGCTGTAAATGGGTCTTAGAGTTGGATTTTCAATGATTTGATGATTCCATTGGATTCAGTGGGCGAAAATAGGTGGGGTTACAGTTGGGCACTTTTTCAAAAAAGGCCGAGAAAGCATAATTACGGAAACACCCCTAAAACCCTAAAAGTAGGGCTGCCAAGGGCAATTTCGTAATTTAACATTGAATTTTATAATTCCGAGTCCGGAAATGGATTCCTTGGGCGAAAATATGTCAGGATAGCCCATGTCAAAATTTCAAAAAAAGTACAGCCGGACCGGGTACGGCGGGCCCGGGCCGGGTCCCCGGGGGTAGTTTTGTAAATTTTCATTATAGACTCATATAACCCCAAGTAACACTATGGAAGTGTCTAAATGGTGCATTTGGAATTGTAGGATTCGATATTTGCCGCCCTCGGGAGCCAACTGCGCCGAAGGACGTCAGGAAAGGACAAGGTAGTGGCTCTCTCTCTCTTATACTTTGTGTAATGCACTGTATGTGTGTTGTATCACTGTTTTATGATGATTTCTGATGCTGCTGCGGTTACAGCTGGTGATAGCTGTCGTTTACAGCGCAAGCTGTCGTTTACAGCGTAAGCTGTCGTTATTGTGATTACAGCGTAAGCTGTCGTGATGTTGATTACTGATTACAGTGTAAGCTGTCGTGATGTTGATTACAGCAAGAGCTGTCGTATTGTGTATACAACCGTGAGTGCTGTCGTTTGTGGTGAAAACCATGTATCTGTGAATTGTTGCTGCTGTTGCTGTTTGTGATTTATGTACATGCTTTGTGTTTATGCACTGTGTGAGTGGTTTGTTACTACTGAGATTCTCTCGAATCTCATTCTTTCCTATGACTAACATTTCAGATAGGGCGTGTGGCTCAAAGGAGAAGCGGCCAACCCGGAGCAACTAGGACCCTTGGGGGTATATAGTTGAATTGGAAACGTTGGTTATGTATTTTGAACTCGGGATTACTGTATATTCTGAATCAGGAATACTACATTCGATTTTGGTTGTGTAATCCCCTAGTGTATACTTATAAACCTTCAGGTTTTTATGCATAGAACCCGGGAGTTGCCGGGGATGTGGTTATACACTCTGATATGATTGAATGTATATTAACTGCACAGGTAATTATATTCGAATATTGAAATTGAGATTTGGATGGGAAAAAGAGTTTTGAAAGTTTTGTAAAAATTTTACTGTGAGACAGAAAGTTTAAAACGAGGTTAAAGCATCCAATGGTCTCTAATCTGATTTAAATATGTGTTATCAAATTATAATTACGTGTTTAAAGTCAGGGGGTTACATTTTAGGAGGTAACTTGGGAGGAACATGGAGGAAGCTAGAGCCTAGAAGCTTACATTTGAAGACTATAAGGGAGTGTCTTTCTTTTATCTTTTTGATTCAAGACTTGAGATTGTTTAGTTTTAAATAATTTTGGGTTGCATTAATTGAGAACAATCTAGTTTTAGATTGTAGACTTATTTTTTATTTAGATTGAATTGATAATTTGGATTTGATTTATTCTTAATTGATTATTGGGATTTTTGTTTGCAAACCTTTGATTGTCGATTAAATTATTAATTGAGTTTTCATTATTAATTTATTGTCAATTTGGGTTTAATCTCTTGATTGTTTAATTAGGTGATTAATTGTCGAATTGTTTAATTAGGCAATTGTGAACATAATTTCCAAAATTATCTTAAACAATTGTGATTGGTTTTTTATGGATTTAATTAACCACCATTTTTTTCATCATGAGTTTTTTAGTGGATTAGGTGTTATTGAGCTTGAGGGTTTCCCATGTTTCAATTAGGTGATTAAATTTATTAATTCCAATATTTCATCAATCCCTTTGGTCTAATAAATTAAATGGCTAAGAAAGCTAAATCCATGTGAATCCTAAGTTGTCCCCTTCATCATCATAACTGAACTAAACCCTTGTTGATTGTCTTGCTTTTGATTATTCTCTTGCTTAGCATCTTAATTCATTTTTCATAAAAAAACCCCCCAAAGATTGCATTCCAATTCATTTAGGTTAGTTTCACTCTCATATAGATTTTAGAGTCATTTGCATTTAGGTAGTAGAGTCTTGCATTTTAGTTTAGGTCCATTCTATTGCATCTCTTGTTACTTAAAAATCAATCCAAAAGAAAACCCATAGCTTGCTCCTTGGGAGAATGACCTAGGTTGACCCTAAACTACATAATTAATTAGGACCTATTTTAATTGATTGCTTTAGCAACAGAAGCACTCATCAATTTTGGGGTCGTTGCCGGGGAGCAGCGGTTAGGCTTTAGGTTTGAGTTTTTAGGCAATTTCTTTGGTAGTTGTTTATTGCATGACTTGATCTTCTTCTGAAAAATTGTTTGAATTTGATCCTGAGATTGAGAGGACACTTCACCAACGAAGAAGGACTAGAGCTAGTACTTTTGTAGGCAATAGTTCCTCTGTTGAGCCCATTGTTGATTCTTCTGATTCTAAGGTCAATATGGATGCTAATAATATTGTTGTTAATGCTGATGGGAATGTTAATGCAAATGCAATTGTAAACGCAAACGCAAATGCAAATGCAAATGCTAATATTGTTGATCCTGCTATGATTATTAGAGAATTGGTTTCACCTAATTTGCATTTTCAAAATTGGTGTATCAATTATCCTGATATTAATGCAAATTTTGAATTGAAATCTGGATTGATTCACTTACTTCCAAAATTTAATAGCCTTTCAGGTGAGGAAGCGTACAATCACTTGAAGATGTTTCATATGGTTTGCACTGCTATGAAACCTGTTGGTGTAACTGAAGATCAGATTAAGATGCGTGCCTTCCCATTCTCTTTAGAAGGATCTGCTAAACATTTCATTTTTTGGTTCCTTCTGGTTACTCTAATGAGGACTGACGAAGACCCTCAAGGTACAAAAGTTCCTTTTTTTATCCATTTGCATGATAGAACTCAATCGTAAATTCCAAACGAAATTTTGAAAACTCACATCAAGAATCAAACAAGCATAGAGTAGGATCGAAAGTGGGTATGTAGATTAAGTTGACCGTTTTCAAAAACCATCGATGAGATTAAAGGTGTATGCTTAGAAATGAATTAGAGAAAATGCAGATCAAAAGGTAATGATCAAGTTATTTTGAAAAACTTTCGAAAGAATTGAATCCTGAGGTTTAAATCGATGATAGGGAATATTCTTTTATTCATTGTTTCAATAATAGTGGAAAAGCAGCTCGGATTCCTCAAGAACCTGGGGACGGTGATGATTTCATAGGGAAAATTAATCATCTTCTCATGCCATAATCTGAAGTGCAATTTAACATAATACGCAGTTTAATAAAATAATCAACTTATTAATAATAAACTACACAGATTAATTTATTTGATTCAAAATCAAATCTAGATAAAATGTGATCTCTGAACTAAGATATGGAACCTGTACAAAACTACTACAGTATAACAATTAATTTTATGCTAGAGCATCTCCGATCAAAGAGTAGAAGACAGAGCATCAAAGAGCGTGACTTTATACCACATGTAGGACAAAACTTATGAAATACAAAATAAATCATAAATTATAGTACATGAATATTCCTATATCGATAGTGGAAGACTTATAAAAATTACCTCTCACTATTGTTAAGCTTTGATAAAAGAGAGAATTCACAAATCCTGATGAAAAAAAGCTACACAAAAAAGTGAAGATAGAAGATAATTGTTAGGCCTCTTTTTGACTGACTGGCTATGAGGTATAGCGATAACAATTGGGTTAAGAGTCATAGTCAGTTAGGGAACCTCAAATGAGCAGACTGGGTTTTTTTAATGCTCGTATCAATTAGCCATAAGCTCAAGTGAGTACATCCATTATAAAAAATATCACATTAATGCCCAAGGGGCGTGGCTCGGATGGTTTGAAAGGGGAGTCAAGGTGCCTCCTCCGCCATTTGCCTCAAGGGCCCGAATTCGATTCCTGGGAAGTCCCTCTACATCGGGGGGCAACTCCGGATTAGTCTGCCTCTAAAGGGGATGGGACATCGGGGGTGTAAACAAAAAAAAATCACATTAATAGCCAATAACCTTAATCATGAATTGCATCTAAATCTGACTTACGGTCCACATTCAAGATATTTTAATTAATTATCTAAATAATAATAACTAATAATAATTATAATATATTAAAATGTCTTACATTTTCGTTATTCTCATTATGGGGGGCTTGTGTAATACATTATTACATTACAAAATTGAGTTTAATTTTGTTAGTGAATATTGCATTGCCCTGCTACAATTAACGGAGAACGTAAGAACACTTTGTTTAATAATTTAATGTCCACTTAATCATGTTCACAGGGACCACCATAGAGAATGGGCAAATATAACAATATACAATATCTAAAGTCCCACACCGTAAAGACTAAGAGCTAGTTTGGTTCAATTCCATTACATGTCTATAATGATAATCATGATTGTATTATCAAGAAAAGAGTGTTTGGTTGCTCTTTAGCATTATGATAGGGTTTACCATGGTAACGATGATTACAAAAAAAGTTGGTAATCCCCATTTATACCTCCTCCTTATGAATCCTCATTACCATTCCATTGCATAGTTTAAAAAAGTCCAATTTACTCTTTAGTTTCATATATCTTTGTTTCACTTATCTCATTTCACTTACCACATCATGCCACAACTACCACCACCACTACCTTCTCCTCCGCCGTTGTAATGCCCCAACTTGTGATTAAGGGCTAATTATGATCTTAAGGATGTAATTTTGCTAAACTCATTGTGAATGTGTGGTAAGCAATGTTTAAGCTTATATTCATGTTTAATGGTGATTTGGTAAAGGTTATGATAATCAGGGGAGAAATTGGAAATTCATTTACCAATTGGTCAGTTACCGAAGAGGCAACTCATTGGTAAATTGTAGATCAATGGTTGGGATTACATATCAAGAGATTATGAGAGAGTGATCCAATGCTTGCATGAACATGGAAGGAGTTGGGAGGAGGAACAAGATCTTGACACTTGGCTTCATGTGAACCATAGATTAAGGTCAAAGTGTCAAAATTTTCTTTTCTCTTCCCTCTCTCATTTAGGATGCCTAATAACCAATTGAAGGGCCAAATTAGATCATCATCTTCACCAACTCATCTCATCTCTCCTCTCTTCCATTTTCGTTCAGTTATAGAAGGAAAGAGAAAGAGAAAAACCTAAGGTTAGTGCTCCAAATGACCATGAATGCTCAAATACTCTTGATTAACATTGTTCTAGGTATTGAGAGCATTATTCCTATGGTTTTAAATTTTTGATTAGTGGTGATTGAAAGCTTGAGAAAATTTGGAAGTGGTGGAAATCAAGAATTAGTCTTGGGGAGAAGTTAAGGTAAGCCTTTGGAACCTTCTG
This sequence comes from Inga oerstediana, assembly GCA_963210345.1. Classification (NCBI taxonomy): domain Eukaryota; kingdom Viridiplantae; phylum Streptophyta; class Magnoliopsida; order Fabales; family Fabaceae; genus Inga; species Inga oerstediana. The sequence continues at coordinate 58,650,556 of OY723401.1, read as the reverse complement.
ACATATTTATTGGGGTCATTGGTTTAGCTTTGAGGATTTTGGATTTTTGCCTTGATTTTGGCTTAATTTCAAAATGTGTGTATTGGTTAGTGTTTAGTGTGAAATTGGTGTCATAGTGTGTCCTTGAGCATTTGAAATTGATTTGGAATGTTGGTTTGGATTGTTTGCAATATGGTGGTTTGATTGAGTTCTTGGTAAGACATGTGGTGGTCATTGTGTAACATGTCAATGGAGGTTGAATTGGGTTGTTTTGATGATTTCAATGGATTCCTTGTGAAAATTTATGTGGGAATGGTATTTAATATGAATTTGGGAACCATTGGAAGCATTGGTGCAAAATTGAAATGTTGTCCATTGAAAGTTTATTCTGGGCAGTCAGGTTGTCTGGATGTTTTAAATAGGCAAATGGTGTCTAAAAATTCTAAAACTTTCCAGATTTAAAGTTCACATTCCAAGCTTCAAAATGAACATAAATTTTATGTCATTTCGTTTTTTGAGCTAAGAGCAATGACTGTCCAAAGTTTGGGATTAAAACTAGAATCTGTTTTAGAGTGGTGGTGAATTTCGTGTAATTCTGTACTTCTATGGTGATTTCCAGTAATGGCCAATATTTTTCCTAAATATTGGCAAATGGTGTCTAAAAATTGGCCAATATTTTTCCTAAATATATTTAAATAGGCAAATGGTGTCTAAAAATTCTGAAACTTTCCAGATTTAAAGTTCACATTCCAAGCTTCAAAATGAACATAAATTTTGTGTCATTTCGTTTTATGAGCTAAGAGCAATGACTGTCCAAAGTTTGGGATTAAAACTGGAATCTGTTTTGGAGTGGTGGTGAATTTCATGTAATTCTGTAATTCTGTGGTGATTTCCAGTAATGGCCAATCTTTTTCCTAGGAAGAGGACTTAAATAGCTTTCATTTGGCTTTGGAATCACCTCATTTTGATTTTTCTAGAATTAGTTATGATTTTTCAAAGTTTCCTTGGCTGTAGCCAGAAATTCTTGACTGCAGCGCAAAACTTTCTGTGCACGTTTTGGCCGCAGCCAGAAATTCTTGGCTGCAGCGCAAAGCTTTCTATGCACGTTTTGGCCGCAGCCAGAGAATTCCTGGCTGCAGCCAAAATACTTCTGTGCTGTTTTTGGCCGCAGCCAGAGAATTCCTGGTTGCAGCCAAAATCCTATTTTCAGCATTTTGTGACTTTGCAAAGTAATTTCCAACCTAGTACTTTCCAATCCTTTTAGGTTCTCTTTGAGCTTGTTATAACCATTTAAGGGACTCATATGGAACCTATTTTAAGTGTTTGAAAGTAAGAATTGGGGGTAGGAAATTAATCCACAATTCTTGATTTTGTTTATAGGCTTTGACATTTGTCGTACTCGCGAGCCCACTGTGCCAAAGGACGTCAGGAAAGAACAAGGTAGTGACTCTTTCTCTTATACCATATGTGATGCATTGTATGTGTGTTATATCATTGATTTGAGATGAATTCGAATGCTGCAATATCTGTGGAATTGTGTAAGCACTGCTATACCAATAGTCCCTGAGTCGCTAACAACGGTTCGGGTAAGAGCTGTGAGCCTTCCCGGTGGTAAAAGGGGATGAGGTTAGGGTGTGATATTGTGATTATGTGAGCCGTAAGGCTATTCGTATGCACTGCCATACCAACAGTCCCTGAGTCGCTAATAACGGTTCGGGTTTGGATGGTGTGCCTTCCCGGCAGTAAAAGGGGATGAGGGTGGAGTGTAATTTATGCTGCTGTTCCTGTGTAATGATTTGCTTGCATGCTATGTAATTATGTGTGGTATGAATGATTGTTACTACTGGGATTCTCTTGAATCTCATTCTTTCCGATGACTGATATTTCAGACAGGGCAAGTGGCTCCAAGGGGGAGCGGACTACTAGAAGCGGTTAGAATCCTGTAGGGACGTTTGTTTTAGATATGTTGGTTACTCATTTTGGGCAGGGTTTCTGTAAATTATTTTTGGGTTGTAAATATTAGTTGGATACAGTTGTGTAATCCCCTAAATGGGAATTATAACCCTTTAGTGAATGAATGGAACCCGGGGGTTGCCGGGATTTTTGTTATATATTCTGATATGTATGAATGTGAATTAACTGCACAGGTAATTATATTCGAATATTCGAAATTGAGACCAGGATGGGGAAAAGTTTTGAAGGATTTTGTGAAAAACCCTACGGTAAAGTAGGAAGTTGAAAAGAGTTTAAATTATCCAACGGTCTCTAAACCATCTTATTTATGTGTTATCAAATTATAGTTACGTGTTTAAAGGTAGGGGGTTACATTTTTGGTATCAGAGCTATAGTTCCTGGCAAGGGTAGAGTTTGCCAGGATAGATACCTTAGTTGACCTTAGGGATAGAAGATCAGTTGTGAATAATTGTTGTGTTTGCATATGTATGTTCTATTAATATGGATATATATATATATATATATATATGAAACTTGTGAATATATGTGCATACCATCTTTGTAATATTAATAGGGTGAGTTGTTTGTAGAATGAAGAAAACTAGAGGACGCCCCAATATTCCGCGTGTAGACCCAGACGTTGAGGTAGTCCATGACAATCCACCACCAGATTTAATGCAAGAGCTTTTGGGTCTAATCAAAGGTCAGCGAGATATGATCACTGAGCTATGAGAAGAGCTCAGACTGGAGAAAGGAAAAAATAAAGCATATCAGGTTCCGTCAGTCGAGGAGGAAACCCAGGAAGGGACTCATAAAGAAGAGACTGTCGAAGGATCAGCACGACCACTAGAATCTCCACCTCATGCTATTCTAAATCAAGAATCTCATGGGGTGCCGGTTAGAGAGGAAAGGGACCTTCAGTTTTGGGTCTCAAGATTCTGCAAGCACCTGCCTCCGGTGTACAGAGGGAGGTTTGATCCCCAAGCAGTCAAAGATTGGTTGAACAGGCTGGAGAAAATATTTGAGGTCCTTGGGTGTCCGGATGAGGTGAAGCCACGCTTGGCAGTTTACAAGCTTGAGGGGGATGCAGATCGTTGGTGGCGGAATATCACCCTAACATTGAAGAGTAAAAAGATGCCATTGACTTGGGAATTGTTTCAACAAGAATTCAACGAGAAGTATTTTCCCAAATCAGTACGGCTAGAGAAGGAAACAAAATTTCTGAATATTAAACAAGGGGACACGGAAAGCTTTGATGATTATCTGTCTCGTTTCATTCAGCTGTCCCGATATTCATCCTACCTGCAAAAGATGGATAATGACAAATTGAGTGTGGATATGCTTATTCGTGGTCTGCGACAAGAGCTAAGGAAGAGGTTAGCTACACACTTGTTCACCAACTTTAACAAGGCGGTGGAAGAGTGTAGAATAACAGAAAATAATTTGAGGGAACTGTATCCTGCTAAAGCTCCTGGTAATCGCAGTGAACCCAGTAAGGGTAATGTTCCACAGAAGCGTAAAGGCTAGGGATCCTCTTCGTCCCAGGGCACCGGTAAGAAACCCTACCACCCCAGAGATCAAGAGTCTCAGAAATCTTTTACGGAGTGGGTATGTAACCGTTGCAATCAGCCGCACTATGGCAAAAATTGTCGGGGTGAAATGATCTGTTTCAATTGTAAGCAACCAGGACATCTTTCTAAAGATTGTCAGTGACCGCGGGCAGAGCAGAGGCCAAAGACTCAGGGCAGGGTATTTGTAATGACTCATGAGGAAGCTCGGAAGTCCCCTGATCTCATTTAAGGTAATATTCTCCTTAATGGTAATGCTTTGCAAGCGTTGTTTGACTCGGGTGCCAGTCATTCTTTTATTGCTTATGATTGTGTGAAGCACCTGGGTATGCATGTGCATAAGTTGCCCTTCGATTTGATTGTGTCAACACCAATGGGTGTTAAAGCGGTAACTACCAAAGCTTTCCTAAATTGCATAGTAACTGTAGAAGGATATGAATCTGTTATTGATTTGATTTGCCTGCCGCTTTACTAATTAGAAGTTATTCTGGGTTTTGATTGGTTAACGGCAAACAATGTGCTACTCGATTGTGGGAACAAAAGGATTGTGTATTCTGCACCTTGGAATGTTGAGAGTATGAGTGCAAAATTTAACTTCCTTTCAACAACTGAAGTAGAGAAGTCTTTGAAGAAGGGTTGCCAGGGGTATATGGTATTCTTCTCTATACAAGGGGAGATTGGTGAAACTTTGAGTAGTATACCCGTGGTAAATGAATTCCCTGAGGTATTTCTGGATGATTTGAGTGGATTGCCTCCGGAAAGGGAAGTTCAGTTCTAAATAGAAATTGTGCCTGGAGCTGGTTCTATTTCAAAAGCCCCATATCGTATGGCCCCAAACGAAATAGCGGAGTTAAAGAAGAAGATTGAGGATTTACTTGAAAAAGGGTTCATTAGACCCAGTGTATCGCCTTGGGGAGCTCCAGTGTTGTTTGTGAAAAAGAAAGACAGGAGTCTTCGGTTGTGTATTGATTATAGAGAATTGAATAAGATTACTATCAAGAACAAGTACCCTCTTCCTAGAATTGATGACCTTTTAGATCAACTGTCTGGTTCTTGTGTGTTTTCAAAGATTGATCTAAGGTCAGGGTATCATCAGCTGCGAGTGAAGGCAGAAGATGTTCCAAAGACTGCCTTTCAGACTAGGTATGGTCACTATGAGTTCTTGGTGATGCCATTTGGGTTAACCAATGCACCTGCAGTATTTATGGATTATATGAACCGCATTTTTTGACCATATCTGGATCAGTTTGTTGTCGTATTTATTGATGACATCCTGATATACTCTAGGAGTAGAGAAGAGCATGAGCATCATTTGAAAATTGTGTTGAATATATTGCGTGAGAAGCAACTCTACGCCAAATTGAGTAAGTGCGAGTTTTGGCTGTCAGAAGTGAAATTCTTAGGCCATGTTATCTCGCAAGAAGGGCTCTCTATGGATCCCAGTAAAGTGGAAGTAGTACTAGACTGGAAGAGGCCAGAAACTGTTACCGAGATACGCAGTTTTCTAGGTCTTGCTGGTTACAACCAGAGATTCATTCAGAATTTCTCCCGTATCGCTTTGCCGATGACCAAGCTCACGAGAAAGGATCAGCCGTATGTGTGGGATGAGAAATGTGAAAATTGTTTTATGGAGCTGAAGGAGAGGTTGACTTCGGCACCTGTGTTGATTTTACCTGATCCCAGTTTGACTTATGTTGTGTATTCAGATGCCAGTGGGCAGGGATTAGCGTGTGTCCTTATGCAGCAGGGATGTGTGGGTACGCCTCTCGACAGCTCAAACCTCATGAAATGAATTATCCTACACATGATCTGGAGCTTGCGACTATTGTATTTGCCTTGAAAATTTGGAGGCATTATTTGTATGGTGTGACGGTGGAACTGTACTGCGACCATAAAAGTCTCAAATATCTGTATGACCAGAAAGAATTGAATATGAGACAGCGCAGTTGGATGGAGTTGCTTAAAGACTACAACCTGGAAATTAAATATCATCTGGGTAAAGCAAATGCAATCGCGGATGCTCTTAATCGAAAGACAGTACTTGTAGTAGCAATGATGATACAGGAGGGGAAATTGATTGAGGATTTTCGAGATTTGAATTTGTCAAATCAAATCATTTGTGCTAATCATACTGTGTCCCAAAGGGAAAGTGATCTGAGAGCTGAGATTGAAGAGGCTCAACGACAAGATGGCTGGATACAGCGTAATCTGGCTAGAGTTGAACGGGGAGAAGCTTAGGGCTATGATTTATCACCTAGTGGATTTTATCACCTAGTGGATTGGTTCGCTATCAAAAGAGAATCTGCGTTCCACTTAAGGCGGAGTTGAGACAGAAGATTCTAGACGAGGCGCATAAGAGCCGGTACACTCTTCATCCTGGTATAACCAAAATGTATCATAACTTGAAATCTGTGTATTGGTGGCCGGGTATGAAAAGTGATGTGACGAAATATGTAGCACGATGCCTCACATGTCAGAAGGTAAAAATTGAGCACCAGAGACCACCGGGTTTGTTGCAAAGTCCTGAAATTCTGGAGTGGAAATGGGAAAGTGTAACTATGGACCTTGTTGTGGGATTGCCCAGGATCAAGAACTATGATACGATCTGGGTAATAGTTGACCGGTTAATGAAGTCGGCACACTTCATACCGATCAATGCTGGTTATTCTCCGGACAAACTGGCAGAGATATACATACGAGAAATTGTGAAGCTCTATGGTATACCAAAGAATATCATTTCCGATCAAGATCCCTAATTCACTTTGAGATTCTGGAAAGCGTTGCATGAGGCATTAGGTACTCAGCTAAGATTCAGCACAGCTTATCATCCTCAGACGGATGGACAGTCAGAGAGGACCATTCAGACGTTGGAAGATATGTTGCGAGCTTGTGTTCTTGATTTTAAAGGGAGTTGGGATCGTTTCCTTCCACTTGCGGAGTTCGCCTACAATAATAGCTATCATGCGAGCATTTAGATGGCTCCGTATGAAGCATTGTATGGAAGGAGGTACCAATCACCCATGTGCTGGAATGAGTTATCAGAAAGGAAGCTTTACGGGCCAGAGCTTGTCGACTAAACCTCAGCCCAGATTTGAATCATTCGTAAGAGGCTTCTTGCAGCACAAAGTAGACAGAAAAGCTACGCTGACAAGTGGAGAAGACTCTAGAGTTTGAAGTTGGTGATCATATATTTCTGAGAGTATCTCCGATTACGGGCATTGGGCAAGCTATCAAGAGAAAGAAGCTAAGCCCGAGATATATAGGTCCTTTTGAAATCCTTGAGCGGATTGGGCCTGTTGTATATCGAGTAGCCCTACCTCCAAGCTTGAGTAGACTCCATAATGTGTTTCACATTTCCCAATTGAAAAAGTACCAACCGGACCCGTCTCACATCATTGAGCACGAAGAAGTGGAGTTGCAAGACAATTTCACATATGCGGTAGAGCCCGAACAGATTATTGATCGCGAAGAACGACAGCTCAGATATCGAAGCATTCCATATGTGAGGGTGATCTGGAGGGGAATGACGCAAAGAGAAGCAACTTGGGAAGCGGAAGAAGATATGCGGAGACGATATCCGGAGTTATGGCCTAAGTTGTGTGACCAAATTTCGGGGACGAAATTTATTTTTCGGGGGGAGAATTGTAATGCCCCAACTTGTGATTAAGGGCTAATTATGATCTTAAGGATGTAATTGTTGCTAAACTCATTGTGAATGTGTGGTAAGCAATGTTTAAGCTTATATTCATGTATAATGGTGATTTGGTAAAAGTTATGATAATCAGGGGCGAAATTGGAAATTCATTTACCAATTGGTCAGTTACCGAAGACGCAACTCATTGGTAAATTGTAGATCAATGGTTGGGATTACATATTAAGAGATTATGAGAGAGTGATCCAATGCTTGCATGAACATGGAAGAAGTTGGGAGGAGGAACAAGATCTTGACACTTGGCTTCATGTGAACCATAGATTAAGGTCAAAGTGTCAAAATTTTCTTTTATCTTCCCTCTCTCATTTAGGACGCCTAATAACCAATTGAAGGGCCAAATTAGATCATCATCTTCACCAACTCATCTCATCTCTCCTCTCCTCCATTTTCTTTTAGCTATAGAAGGAAAGAGAAAGAGAAAAACCTAAGGTTAGTGCTCCAAATGACCATGAATGCTCAAATACTCTTGATTAACATTGTTCTAGGTGTTGAGAGCATTATTCCTATGGTTTTAAATTTTTGATTAGTGATGATTGAAAGCTTGAGAAAATTTGGAAGTGGTGGAAATCAAGAATTAGTCTTGGGGAGAAGTTAAGGTAAGCCTTTGGAACCTTCTGACATATTTATTGGGGTCATTGGTTTATCTTTGAGGATTTTGGATTTTTGCCCTGATTTTGGCTTAATTTCAAAATGTGTGTATTGGTTAGTGTTTAGTGTGAAATTGGTGTCATAGTGTGTCCTTGAGCATTTGAAATTGATTTGGAATGTTGGTTTGGATTGTTTGCAATATGGTGGTTTGATTGAGTTCTTGGTAAGACATGTGGTGGTCATTGTGTAACATGTCAATGGAGGTTGAATTGGGTTGTTTTATGATTTCAATGGATTCCTTGTGCAAATTTATGTGGGAATGGTATTTAATATGAATTTGGGAACCATTGAAAGCATTGGTGCAAAATTGAAATGTTGTCCATTGAAAGTTTATTCTGGGCAGTCAGGTTGTCTGGATGTTTAAATAGGCAAATGGTGTCTAAAAATTCTGAAACTTTCCAGATTTAAAGTTCACATTCCAAGCTTCAAAATGAACATAAATTTTGCGTCATTTCGTTTTATGAGCTAAAAGCAATGACCGTCCAAAGTTTGGGATTAAAACTGGAATCTGTTTTGGAGTGGTGGTGAATTTCGTGTAATTCTGTGGTGATTTCCAGTAATGGCCAATCTTTTTCTTAGGAAGAGGACTTAAATAGCTTTCATTTGGCTTTGGAATCACCTCATTTTGATTTTTCTAGAATTAGTTATGATTTTTTAAAGTTTCCTTGGCTGTAGCCAGAAATTCTTGACTGCAGCGCAAAACTTTCTGTGCACGTTTTGGCCGCAGCCAGAAATTCTTGGCTGCAGCGCAAAGCTTTCTATGCATGTTTTGGCCGCAGCCAGAGAATTCCTGGCTGCAGCCAAAATCCTATTTTCAGCATTTTGTAACTTTGCAAAGTAATTTCCAACCTAGTACTTTCCAATCCTTTTAGGTTCTCTTTGAGCTTGTTATAACCATTTAAGGGACTCATATGGAACCTATTTTAAGTGTTTGAAAGTAAGAATTGTGGGTAGGAAATTAATCCACCATTCTTGATTTTGTTTATAGGCTTTGACATTTGTCGTACCCGCGAGCCCACTGTGCCAAAGGACGTCAGGAAAGAACAAGGTAGTGACTCTTTCTCTTATACCATATGTGATGCATTGTATGTGTGTTATATCATTGATTTGAGATGAATTTGAATGCTGCAATATCTGTGGAATTGTGTAAGCACTGCTATACCAATAGTCCCTGAGTCGCTAACAACGGTTCGGGTAAGAGCTGTGAGCCTTCCCGGTGGTAAAAGGGGATGAGGTTAGGGTGTGATATTGTGATTATGTGAGCCGCAAGGCTATTCGTATGCACTGCCATACCAACAGTCCCTGAGTCGCTAATAACGGTTCGGGTTTGGACGGTGTGCCTTCCCGGCGATAAAAGGGGATGAGGGTGGAGTGTAATTTATGTTGTTGTTCCTGTGTAATGATTTGCTTGCATGCTATGTAATTATGTGTGGTATGAATGATTGTTACTACTGGGATTCTCTTGAATCTCATTCTTTCCGATGACTGATATTTCAGACAGGGCAAGTGGCTCCAAGGGGGAGCGGACTACTAGAAGCGGTTAGAATCCTGTAGGGACGTTTGTTTTAGATATGTTGGTTACTCATTTTGGGCAGGGTTTCTGTAAATTATTTTTGGGTTGTAAATATTAGTTGGATACAGTTGTGTAATCCCCTAAATGGGAATTATAACCCTTTAGTGAATGAATGGAACCCGGGGGTTGCCGGGATTTTTGTTATATACTCTGATATGTATGAATGTGAATTAACTGCACAGGTAATTATATTCGAATATTCGAAATTGAGACCAGGATGGGGAAAAGTTTTGAAGGATTTTGTGAAAAACCCTACGGTAAAGTAGGAAGTTGAAAAGAGTTTAAATTATCCAACGGTCTCTAAACCATCTTATTTATGTGTTATCAAATTATAGTTACGTGTTTAAAGGCAGGGGGTTACAGCCGTCACCTCCACCCGCTGTCGTCACCACTTCTTCCTCCTCCACCCTCTGCCGCCACTAGTACCTTCCTCCTCCTCCACTGCTGCAACCACCACCCCCACCACTGCTATTGCAGCCACTACCTCCTCCTCTACCCACTTCACCGCCCACCGCCATAGCCACTATGTCCTCCTCCGCCGCCGTACCCACCACTCGCCACCCACCACCACACACTACCTCCTCCGCTGCCGCCGCCTACAACCACTACCTCATCCTCCGCCGCGACCCGCCTACCACCACCACACACTACCTCCTTCGCTGTCACCGTCGCCATCTGCCCACCGCCACCATCATTACCTCCTCCTCTGCCGCCACCCTATCATTGCCACGCCCACTACCTCTTCCTCCTCTATACTCGCCGGCACCGCCAGCTCTTAACTATTTTTTTTACAAAGATTATATTAAGAATAAAATAGACTTTGTGCAATATATTAATTTTAAATTATTGTTAAAATATTAACTCATTGCACCTTGCTTAAAAATCAAACCAAACAGTATCCCTATAATTAATATTGCATTGCATTGCCATTAATCACATTACACTGTATTGCACTGCAGCATGTAATGGAATCAAATCAAACAGGCCCTAAGAATTACAAGTTGCAGCACCACATGTAAAAGGAAAGGCGAGGTGGGTAATTATAACATACTTACCTGGATGGGGACAATGGATGATCAAGACGCCACATGGCTTGGGCTGGTGACTGTTGGAATTAGTATATAAATAATGTGGGTGTGTCAAATAGAACAAGTCTCACATTGCTTAGGAGTGTGAGAGTCCAAGTGTATAAACTTGGATAAGTAAATGAGTCAAGAGGAGGAATGAACTCACATAACAATGGCCCACATGGAAATCTGGCAATTTCCCCTACGAGCGAGTTGAAAGCAGATTGGGCACCTTTTTATTTAAGGTTTTAAAAAATATAAATCTTAGTTTGGAATAAAATATTTTACTAGAACATGTCATTATTTTGTCTTATTGTTGAGAATGGGAAGTTGGAGTAATTTAAATCAGAAACAATTTTTAACAAATAAATTATCGATGACTTTGAATACATTTTAACTTGTCATATTCCCAACGTCCATGTCTTTAAAAGCATTTGATGGCTCTTAACTTGCCATATTCCAAACGATCCATTTAATCACGCTTTATGACTCTCAACGTTCAAATTTGTTTTATGGCTTTAAGTGGCATTTTATGGTCATTTATTAGGTGCCCAAACGGTCATATACTTGAGGCCTATAAAAAGGATGTATTTGCAAGAGGGTCAAGTATCATACTCTTGAGCCTTTGAGCATTTCTCTCCTCCTCTAATTTTTGCCTGCTAAGTTCTATTTTATTTCGTTGTTCTGTTCACCCTGTTCTTGGAAGAAGGATCCGTTTTATCTTGGGGAGTGCCGCTTCTTCTTAGCCAGTGGTGGCGGAATGCTCTTAAGGACAGCGTCCTTGGACGTGACTCGGATTACACAGTGTATTTTCAGGGACTAAGCCAACAATCTTAAGAGCTACTATGGCTTCTGTTCCTCCTATTGGTGCTGGAGCTAGTACCAGAGTTAACAATGCTACTGCTTCCAAAGCAAACAACACTAGTGCTGGTTCTAACCTAATGGTGGTCCCTATGCCAAGACAATTTCCTGACATTTCTAAGATAGAGCAATTTGAAGGGAAGAACTTCAGACGCTGGCAAGAACGTATCTACACTATTCTTGACATGTATGGAGTTGCTGATGCACTTACACAAGCTGCATCATCCCCAGTGCTAACCAAGCCCAAAAGGATGCATGGGCATATGCTAGTAAGGTTTGCAGACACACTCTTATTACTACTTTATCTAACGATTTGTTCGATGTGTACCATGTTTACAAAGAAGCAAATGAGATATAGGGATCACTTATCCTCAAGTACACTGTTGAGGATGCTGGAAAGCAGAAGTTCGTGATAGGAAACTTTTACAAGTGGGAGATGATAGCTGATAAAGACATCAAACTCCATATCAATGAGTACCATAAGCTGAATGAGGAGCTTCGAGCTGAGAAGATCAATCTGCTAGATGAGTTCATGGCTGGTGTACTGATCGAGAAACTGCCAGATTCATAGAATGACTACAAGCAATAGCTGAAACACAAACAGAAACATTTGTCTTTGAATGATTTGATTACTCATATCATCATTGAAGATACCAACTGAAAGGTAATACAAGCTGTAAAGGGCAAAGAAATGGTTGCTAAAGCAAACCTAGTTGAGGAAAAACCGCACAACAAGAGGTACGACCCCAAACACAAAAAGAATAAAAATAAAAAACCTTACTAAGAGCCTAAAGACACTAACCCCAAGAAGAAGACAAGTAATTGTTTTGTCTGTGGAAAACCAGGTCATTATACAGCGCAGTGTAGGAAAAGGCCTAAGGGAGATAACTCTCAAAGGGGAGAAAATCCTCGTAAGCCAAATGTGAATTTGGTTGAAGGAGATGATAGCAATGATGAAGAAATCATTATTACTGTTGTAATGCCCCAACTTGTGATTAAGGGCTAATTATGATTTTAATGATGTAACTATTGTTAATATTGTTGTAAATATGTTGTAAGCAATGTTTACGTTTATATTGGATTCTAATGATGATTTGGCAAAGGTTATGATAATCAGAGGCAAAATTGGAAATTTACTTACCGATTGGTCGGTTACTGAAGAGGAAACTCATTGATAACTTGAAGATCAACGGTTGAGATTAAAAGTCAAAGGAATCCATGGCTAGGATTTAACCATGGGGGTGGAATCCTATGTAAATGAAATCATGTGAAATCAAGGGGAAGGAACAAGATTGTGCTAAGTGTCATTATGAGGACCCTTAGATCAAAGTCAAATTTTCAAACCCATTTCTCTTCCCTCTTTCCTTCAAAGTCGGTTCTTGGGGCTTGAGAAAGGAAAAAATTCTGCTCTCTTATTTTCTCTCTCCATCTTCCATTCTCGTTAAGCTTTAAGCAAGAAAGAGAAAGAGAAAAGCTTAATTTTAAGTAAGTGATTGCTTTCATATGCTCAAGTGTTTTTCATTAATGTTGTTCATGAGGTTGAGAGCTTCTTTGCTATGTTTTCAGAATTTTGAGAAGTAGTGTTTTGGTGCTTGAGCACATTTGAAAGTTGTAGAAATAGAGATTTGGTTGTGGCAAGTGAAAGAGGTAATGATTTGATGCATTTTGATGGTTATGTTTTGAATGTTGGCTAAGTTTTGTAAATTCTGGAATTTTGTCCTGAATTTGGTGTTAAATGCCAGGAGGAATTGGAGAGAGTGTCACTGCTGAATTGGTAGCTTATGGTATTTTGAATTGATTGGGACTGATTTAGAAGTGGGAAATGAAAGTGTTGATGATTGAGTTCTTGAGTGGAATGTGGAGATCTAAGGGCAAATTGTATTTGGGGGTGTGATTTTGGGTATTTTGTGTTTACTAATAGGTTCCTTGTGGAATTTTAGGTGAGAATGAGCTTTAGTACAAGTTTAGGACCTATTGGGATCAGTTTTGGTCACCTTGGAAAACCTTATCAGTTGCTACGATTCTGGCTTCTGATGCGCATCACTCGAGTGGAGGATGAACTCACTCGAGTGCAGCAATAGATTTCTATTTTCCTTGGTTTTCTTAGTGGTGTTTTTGAGTGGAAATGCAAGAGTGCACTTCCTGACTTACGAGTGCGATAGGATCCCACTCGAGTGAGCATGGGCATACTTGAGTGCGAGAGGGTTAGAGCTATAGGGTTGCGTCTCGGGTAGTCACTCGCCGGTGGATGTACAAGAGTGTGTCCTAGCACTCACAAGTACTGGACCCTCACTTAGGTTCATTTAGCTGTGCTCGAGTGAGGTTTTCCCTTGGAAGTGGTCTGTGTTCTCGGGCAAACACTCTTGGTGTTGCACTTCCTGGTGCTCGAGTGCAACGAGCACTTCTTAGTCAAAGATGTTGCTCTCAGCCAAACACTCGTAAGTGAGGAGGCTTCTCACTCGGGCACGAGTGCCCTATCACTTGACTGAGGCTATCTTCACTAGAGTGAAGCGACCAAGATTCAGCATTTTTCTTCCAAAGGGGGAACTTTGGGGTAGTGTCACCTAACCTTTTAGGCACATGTTAGGTTTCTAATAAGCACCTAAAGAAGTTTAAAAGATAACCAACATCTAGTAAGATGAAATTAAGAACTTGGAAAAGGAATTAATCCAATGTCCTTACTCTTGGTTTTAGGCTTTGATATTGGCTGTACCCGTGAGCTGACTGTGCCAGAGGACGTCAGGAAAGTACAAGGTAGTGACTTTCTCTCTTTATACCATATGTGACGTATTGTATGTTTGTTATATCATTGACTTGTGATAAAACTTGTATGCTACAACATTTGTGGATATGCGTAAGCACCGTCATACTAATAGTCCCTGAGTAGCTAACAACTGATCGGGTAAGGGTTGTGTGCCTTCCCGCGGAGAAAGGGGATGAGGATGAGATGTGACTTTGTGATTAGGTGAAAGCTTAATTATGAAGGCCGACGGGCCAATTGTGAAAGCCGAGTAGCTATGTAAGCTATAAGGCATGTGTATGCACTGCCACGCCAACAGTCTCTGAATAACTAACAACGGATCGGGTAAGGGTTGTATGCCTTCCCGCAGAGAAAAGGGATAAGGATGAGATGTGACTTTGTGATTAGGTGAAAGCCTAATTATGAAGGCCGACGGGCCAATTATGAAAGCCGAGTAGCTATGTGAGCTATAAGGCTATGTGTATCCACTGCCATGCCAATAGTCCCTGAGTAGCTAACAACAGTTCGGGTAGGGCGGTGTGCCTTCTTGGCGGAGAAAGGGGATGAGGGTGGAGTATGATCTGCATTGCTAATGTATGATGATTTGCTTACATGCTATGTGTTTATGTGTGGTATGAATGATTTGTTACTAATGGGATTCTTTTGATAATCGGTAATTATTGGTTTCTATTTCACTTTAATTTCATATTTCGGATGTAATTATGGTGAGGGGGTTACAGCTGTGGTGTTACAAGCCCTTCTTGTCTCTGATGTGAAGAAATGGGTGGTAGACTCAAGAGCTATCAGGCACATCTGTGCAAACAAAGAGATGCTTACCTCCTTTGAAGAAGGGGAAGACCACATTTATCTGGCTGACTCCCGAACTGCTAAGGTTCAGGGAAAAGGGAAAGTGGTATTGCAACTCACATATAGAAAGACCTTGGCATCGAATGATGTGCTGTATGTTCCTGAAGGTAGAGCTAACTTAGTCTCTATGGCACTACTTGGAAAAGCTGGGGTTAGAGTGTGTTTTGAGTTTGACAAGATTGTCATGACCAAGAACAATGTTCTTATTGGGAAGGGTTATTGTAATAAGGGACTATTTGTTCTAAGTGTTGCTGAAATGAATGAGAATGCATCTTCTTCTGCTAACTTGATTGATTCTTTTGATGTGTGGCATGCTAGATCAGGACATGTTCATAGATCTTATATTAAAAGACTGCAAAATCTTGTGTTTATTTCTGAAACTAAAAATGATTTTCAAAAGTGTGAAGTTTGTGCAGAAACTAAGCAAGCTAAAAAACCACATTTT
Source organism: Inga oerstediana (assembly GCA_963210345.1). NCBI lineage: Eukaryota > Viridiplantae > Streptophyta > Magnoliopsida > Fabales > Fabaceae > Inga > Inga oerstediana. Next base: position 58,635,143 of record OY723401.1, on the reverse strand, counting down.
CCTACTCAAAGAGAAACTGAGTTGTTAGATTTGATTCATACTGATTTGGGAGATTTAAAACAAACTGAGACCAGAGGTGGTAAAAGGCATTATGTTACTTTTATTGACGATTTTTCAAAATATACCAAAGTGTATTTAATGAGAAATAAAGATGAGGCTTTTGAAAAATTTCTTTGTACAAGGCAGAAGTAGAAAATCAATTAAATAAAAAGATTAAAAGGATTAGGTTGGATAGTGGAGGAGAATATTTATTATTAAATAATTTTTGTGAAAAAGAAGGGATAATTCATTAAGTAACTCCTCCTTATTCACCTGAATCTAATGGTGTTGCAGAAAGAAAAAATAGAACTTTAAAAAAAATGATGAATGTTTTACTTATAAGTTTTGCAGCACGTAATAACCTATAGGGTGAAGCCTTGTTATCTACTTGTTTTTTACAAAACAGAATACTCAATAGGAAAACTAAAAAGACACCTTATGAGTTATCAAACGGTTTTGTGCCTAACCTTCAATATTTGAAAGTATGGGAGTGTCTTGTTAAAGTTTTATTACATGATGTTAAAAAGAGGAAAATTGGTTTTAAAACTTCTGATTGCATGTTTATTGGATGTGCTCAACAAAGTGCTGCTTATCATTTTCTGGTTTTGAAAAGCGATGTTTTAGATCATAACACAATTGTTGAAACAAAAGATGCAGAGTTTTTTGAAAATATATTTCCTTTGAAGGTTGAGTATATTCCTAAAAGAGTTGAAAATTCCTCTACTTCTTCTGAACAAAATGTTTTGGTTGAAGATTTAAGGAGAAGTAAAAGACAAAGAAAACAAACATCTTTTGGAGATGATTTTTATACTTACTTGGTACAAGATGAACCCACAAATTTTTATGAAGCTATTTCTTCTTCAGATGAATCCTTTTAGAAAGAAGCAATAAAAGCTAAAATTGATTCTTTAAATCAAAATAAAACATGGGTTTTGGTAGACTTGCCTCCAGAAGCAAAGCCTATTGGTTGTAAATGGGTTTTTAGGAAAAAGTATTTTCCTGATGGAACTATTGATAAATATAAGGCTAGCTTGGTAGCCAAAGGATATACTTAAAAAGAAAATGTTGATTATTTTGACACCTTCTCCCCTGTAACTAGGATTTCTTCTGTTAGAATCCTAATTGCCTTAACGTCTATTCATAAGCTTTTTATTCATCAAATGGATGTTAAAACAACTTTTTTAAATGGTGATTTAGAAGAGGAGATTTATATGGTGAAACCTGAAGTGTGTATTGTTCTTGGGCAAGAAAATAAAGTTTGTAAACTTGTTAAATCCTTGTATGGTTTGAAACAAGCGCCTAAACAATGGCATGAAAAAATGAATCAAGTTTTGTTAAGTGATGGTTTCTCTACGATTGAGGTAGAAAGATGTGTTTATACAAAACTTGTAAATAATGATTGTGTGATTATTTGTTTGTATGTGGATGACATGCTTATCTTTGGTATTAGCATGGGTGTTGTGCTTGAGACAAAACATTTTCTATCTTCTAATTTTGATATGAAAGATTTGTATGAAGCGAAAGTGATTTTGGGTGTAAAGATTATAAGGAATGATAATGGTATCATACTTTCTCAGGAACATTACATTGAGAAAATTCTGAGAAAGTTTAAGTTGTTTGATGAGTCTCCCATGAATACTCCTTATGATCCTAATGTGCATTTAAAGAAAAATGGAGGAGAACCAATTGCTCAATCTAAATATGCACAGATTATTGGGAGTTTGCTGCATCTAATATACTATACCAGGCCAAATATATCATATGCTGTGTGTAGATTAAGCAGATATACTCATTGTCCAGGCAATAAACATTGGAAGGCTCTGGTAAGTGTATTGAGATACCTAAGAGGTACCATGAATTATGGTATTCATTACAGTGGATTTCCTGTTGTATTGGAAGGATATAGTGATGCTAACTGGATCTCAGATTTAAAAGAGAGCAAATCCACTAGTGGCTATATTTTCATTCTTGGTGGTGGTGCCATAACGTGGAAGGGATTCTGAGGGATTCTGAGTTTAACTATTTTAACTAGTTCCTCAAGGGATTCTGAATTTATAGCTATGGAGTTAGCTGGTACTGAGGCTGAGTGGTTGAAAAACTTCTTGGCGGATATCCTACTAGGTGGAAAACCAACACCATCGGTGTCTTTACATTACGATAGCCAATTTGCTTTAGCTACGGCTAAAAATAAAATCTTTAATGGTAAAATTAGACATATTCGATTGAGACATAATATAATAAGGCAGCTGCTAACAGATGGTGTAATCTCAATCGATTATGTAAGGTCAGTAGTAAACCTTATGGATTCGTTTATAAAACCCCTAGGGAGGAAACAAATCTTTGATTCTTCGAGGGGAATAGGACTTAAGCCGATACAAAATTAACAGCGATGGCAACCCAACCTTTGTGATTGGCGATCCCATGAAGGAGGTTCAATGGGTAAGAACAAGTCGTATGTTAGTTCTGCTAGCACTAAAGTAATTTGTTAGTCCCTTCCTATGATGCTGAGAAAGTGTTAGAATGCATTTTGGTGAGGATGAGCAAAGCTCTTAATGATTTCATCATCCTAAGGGATGGTGTGCTCATTGCAGGTATATTTCATGAAATTACCTCTACGAATGTAGAGTGGGGTCGCTCCTATGAGATTGTGGCAAAATCTCTAGAGCATTCGTTATGCACCAGGCACACGCATAACCGTCTTAACGTGCAAAACCGCGTTAACAGCGAAATGTGGGGGGTATAACCTGACTCTTAATACCTCTAGTATACGCCTAAGAGTTATTGGTTTTAAGTTCATAGGACCACCAGCACCTCTGTGTATTAAGTGTTATTGGTCTATGTCTGGTTTTAAGTTCATATGCCACCAGATACAACGGTAATACCCGTGTGCGCAACTAGCTAATGGCATTCCTTTTGACACATGTGGGGGATTGTTGGAATTATTATATAAATAATGTGGGTGTGTCAAATGGAACAAGTCTCACATTGCTTGGGAGTGTGAGAGTTCAAGTGTATGAACTTGGATAAGTAAATAAGTCAAGAGGAGGAATGAACTCACATAACAATGACCCACATGGGAATCCGACAATTTCCCCTGCGAGCGAGTTAAAAGCATATTAGGCACATTTTTATTTAAGGTTTTAAAAAATCCAAATCTTAGTCTAGAATAAAAGATTTTACTAGAATATGCCATTATTTTGTCTTATTGTTGAGAATGGGAAGTTGGAGTAATTCAAATCAGAAACGTTTTTTAACAAATAAATTATTGATGACTTTGAATACATTTTAACTTGTGATATTCCCAACGTCCATGTCCTTAAAAGCATTTGATGGCTCTTAATTTGCCATATTCCAAACGTTCCATTTAATCACGCTTTATGACTCTCAACGTTCAAATTCATTTTATGGCTTTAAGTGGCATTTTATGGTCATTTATTAGGTGCCCAAACGGTCATATACTTAAGGCCTATAGGAAGGATGTATTTGTAAGAGGGTCAAGTATCCTACTCTTGATCCTTTGAGCATTTCTCTTCTCCACTGATTTTTGCCTGTTAAGTTCTATTTTATTTCGTTGTTCTGTTCACCCTGTTCTTGCAGGAAGGATCCGTGTTATCCTGGGGAGTGCTACTTACTTTTAGCCGGTGGTTGCGGAATAGCTTTTAAGGACATCATCCTTGGACATGACTCATATTACACAGTGTATTTCAGGAACTAAGCCAAAAGTGACTTCCATTGCACATAGGATGGGTGCCCGCTTAAGTTCTGCCTAATAGGTAGAGCCTACGTCATAATTTGTGGCAGTGGGAGCTTGCGTTTGCGCAGCCCCTACCCAATTGTTATTTATTAAAATTTTTTTATAATTTCTTTATGTTATATATGTGTGTGCCTATGATTTTCCTCTGTCATGTTTTGCTCGGCCCCTACCCAAGGTATTAAAAATTAGACCGAACATTGAACCGGTTGGGGTACTGGGTTAAGGGTTAGTGGGTCAGATAGGAGTCAAACCGGAGCTAAATCGGGGCTAGACTGATGAGGAAGTAAATATTTCAGGCTTATTTATATGAAATCATGTGTAAAAATTAATGAAAAAATTTTTTTTAAAAAAAATTAAAAAATGGGTGAACCGGTCCTTACAGTTCACCCACTGGACCAGACCGGTTGGACTGCTAGTTCGCTAGTTCAGGGGCTGAACCGTCTGGTCCGGTCCGGTCTGATTTTTCAAATGTTGCCCCTGCCCAATTGTCATTTATTAAATTTTTTTATATGTATACATATATAAGATTTTTCTCTTTCATGTTTTGCCTTGTAAGATTAGTTTTGTAGTTTTTATTTTAAAAAATTATTTTCTCCGTTTTTTATACAAATTTATTTCTATTATTAAATATTGGACTCACTAGAGTTGGAAGAGAAATTTTTTTTCTTTTTTATTTATAAAGTAGGGAGATAAATTTTTTGTAATATCCTAAATTGTAATTAAGGGCTAATAACTTGAAAGTGATGTAATTAATGTTAATTAAGCACTTTTGAAGTATATGATGTGAATTGTGACGTAAAATGTGTTTTGGAGATGGTTTAGTAAGCATTGTGATAATTAGGGGCAAAATGATGGTAAATTACCGACCAGTTGGTTAGTTACCAAAGAGGAAACTCATAGGTAACCCAAGGAAAATGGCTAGGATTGACTCTTGAATGATCAATGGGGCAGAATCAAGTGTGTATGTGAGTATGAGAGTTCATGAAAGGGTGGAATGGGATCTTGCCAAGTGTCATTATGATTGCCATAGGATTGGTCAAAGTTTCAAAAACACTTTCCTCTCTCCTCTCTCCCTCCAAGTCAGGTAAGTTGCATGGGAGGGCATGCAAATCTGCAACTTCATCAATATCTCATTCTCTCTCTCATCATTCTCCTTTTTCGCTGACATTAGGCAAGAAAGAGAAAGACAAATGTAAGAATTTGACCTTGAAAATGGTCTCTTTGGCCGAAATGCTATTCTCTAAAGTTGTTCATGATAATAAGGGCTTCATGATTATGGTTTCAAAATTTTGAAAGAAGGTGTTTTAGAGTTTGCACCAGTTTGGAAGCTAGAGAATCAAGAAGCTAATTATTGGAAGTTGAAGAGGTGAGCAATTGTAGTATTTTAGTATAATTATTTTGGTCATTGGTTTGGTTTTGGAAATTCTGGATTTTTTCCCTTATTTCTGGTGATTTTGAAAGATATGGATTGGTTAGTGTTTGATGGTAGAATTGGTCCCAAACTATGACCTTGAACCATTAGAAGTGATTGGGAAATTGTGGGAGTAAGATTGGTTGTTGGTGGTTTTGGGGTGCATTTTGGGTAAAAACAGGGTATGTGTTGATTGGGAAGGAAATTTAGGTGTTTTGAAGGGAATTTTATATGGAAATAAGTTTTGTTATAAGTTTTGGAACCATTGGAGCTAGTTTTGGTAAATCTGGAAAACCATATCAGTTGCTACGATCTGGCTTCTGATAAGCCTCACTCGAGTGAGGTAAGGTCTCACTCGAGTACAGTATAAAATTCTCGATGTTTTGGTTAAGTCCTTGGGCTGAGATCGCGAGTGAACTTCTTCATCTTTGAGTGACATATGTTATCACTCGAGTGCAAGTGCATGTAGCACTAAGGGTGAGCATCTCAGGTTATCACTGGTAGGCAAATTGTCAAGAGTGCGCGTGGGCACTCACGAGCATTGGGAAGTCACTCGAGTGCACTTGTCACCTTAGAGCCTTTGATGCTCTTGGGTTGTCACTTTCTGCACCCCACTCGTTGGGACTCGGGTGAGTAGGCATCATCACTCGAGTGCCCAAGTAAATGCTCGGGTACATTGGCCACTCTAGGAGTTGTTGGTGCTCTCGGGTACACACTTTCTGTGTCTCACTCGCTGGGACTCGAGTGCAATTGTGGGCAACACTCGAGTGAGACCTTCACTTGAGTGAGTCAGCCCAAAACTAGAGTTTTGCTTCCTAAAAAGGTATCTTTTGGGTAGTTTCTTCCAACCCTTTAGGTATATGTTTAGGCCTATAATAGCCACCTAAAGAGTTTAAATGATAATCAACTTAAAGTACTTCGAAACTAAGAACTTGGAAAAGAGATTGACGGGTTGTCCCTAACTTGGTTTATAGGATTTGACATTTGCTGCCCTCGAGAGCCCATGGTGCCAAAGAGCGTCAGGAAAGAACAAGGTAGTGACTCTTTCTCTTATACTGTGTGTGAAACATTGTATGTATGTTTTTCATGCATTGAGAATACTTTACGAATACATTATGATGCTTTGAGATCGCAGCAAAAGCTGACGCATAGTGATACTTTATGAATACTTTGTGATACATAGAGATCGCAGCGAAAGCTAATGCATAGAGTTTACAGCCATGAGTGCTGTTGTTTATAGCGTGAGCCATGATACATTGTGATGCTGCTTAACATGATCATACATGCTATGTGTTTATGCATTGTGTAAGTGATTTGTTACTACTGAGATTCTCTTGAATCTTATTCTTTCCAATGACTAACATTTCAGACATGGCAAGTGGCTCCAAAGAAAAGCGGGCAACCCGGAGAGATTAGGACCTTTTGGGGTATATTTGACTTTTGGGAAGTTGGTTATCTACTTTTGAACTTAGGATTACTGTATATTTTGAGATGTAAAAACTATATTTGATTTTGGTCATGTAATCCCCTAGTTGAGACTTTCAAACCCTTAGTTTATGTATGTATAGAGCCCGGGAGTTGCCGGAGTTTGGTTATACACTCTGATATGTAGGAATGTGAATTAACTGCACAGGTAATTATATTTGGAAATTTGAAATTAAGACCAGGATAAGGAAAAGTTTTGAAAGATTTTGTGAAAATTCTACTGTAAGGTAGGAAGTTGAAATGAGATTGAATTATCTGATGGTTTCTAATCCATTTTGATTATATGTTATCGAATTATAATTACGTGTTTAAAAGCAGGGGGTTACATTTTTAATGCACAATTATATCCTTTATTTATTATTATATTGATTTTGTTCTCATGGGATACTATAATGTCTATTAAACACGTATAAAGTTCAAAGGTTGTTGGTTTTTCTTGCTATGTGTGAAATATGTTAGAACAAATTTATAAAAGGGATTAGAGGAGTATGAATTAAATATTGTATTTAAAAAAATGCTAAAACAAAAGCCCTGTCGTTTAATTTTCAAGCCTTGCCATTTATGGGGTTGGCTTTGTTAAGGGGCCTATCTAGCAATTCTAGCTAGGGCTCGTAAAAGGAGTAAATTGAATTGAATTATCCTAACATTAGATTTTAATTCATTCCAAAAATTCTACCCAACAAACATCTGGAAAAAAATAAAAAATGACGTAAAAATGCCATTTGAATTACAAAAGTCCCAAAATGTCAATTGAATTAGTAAAAGGGCAAATATATAATTTGGTAGGACTCTAAGATTTTGAAATTTGAGTGTTGATAACTTAAGTATAGAAATTAACAGATTATGTATAGAGATTGACAATCTGAGTTCCTCAAGTTGTCACTATGTATACCCAAATTGATAATTGCTATTTTTAAGTTGTTATTGCTAATACTCAAGTGATCAGCACCCAAACTTCAAAATCCCATATTTCTATCAAATCACCTATTTATCCTTTTACTAACTTAATGGATATTTTAGATTTTTATAATTCAAAAGGTATTTTTATGTCATTTTCAAAAAAAAAAGTCTAATATGGCTACTAATATTATTGCTAGGTTGTGCTTTTTTTTAGGAGAAATATATACTACTCCTTCATGTGTTTAATATAGGAGATATTTGGAGAGTTGATTTTGGTCTTAAATATAATATATATTTTTCATATTTGTCAATATTTTTGTAATTTACCAATATTGATGTGTAACACCCCAACTTTTATTCACCGAAATATGTTGTAATTATTTGAAATATTCAATAAAATGATAAATATTCATGAAATTGAAGTGTGAATAGTGTTGGAAATGTAATTTCTGACGAAGTAGTGAGTTTGTCATATGGTTTTGGATGACCAAATGATAATAAAAAATTATAAAATTTTACAGGATAAAAGTAGATATCCTAAGCTTTAATTTGGTAGGTCATAGGTAATTTTTGGAACTGTTTGCAAAATGTTATGGATTTTCAAAGTTAGCCCAGAAAAACTATTGATTTTTCTAGAACAGCATTCAAAGAATTTAATTCTGGAAATTTTGTAATTCCAATTGGCAAAGAGCTATATTTGTTTCTTGAAACTAGCCTCAATAAAGGTTTTATAGCCTTTAGAATCACACCAATACGATGTTTACAAATTTAGTTATGATTTTTCAAAGTTTGAGTAGAAAATCTACCAGAATTTCCAATAAATCCGAAAATGAGGATTTTGGAAATTAAATCATTAGAGAAATTAAGGAATAATTACAAAAGCTATTTCTCTCACTCTTTCTCTTCATTTCCGTCAGTTTTGAGTGTCCGAGAGAGAGAGAGAGAGAGAGAGAGAGAGAGTTTGCTTGATTTCTAGAGAGAAGGAAGGAGAAAACTTGCAAAGGTAAGTGATTTCTTTAGTAAATTAGCTCCTAACGTGTGTAATCCTTCTCCTAAGCTTCTCCTCTATGCGATTCAAGGTTGTTGAAGCAAAGATTTTGAAGTTTGAGAGGGGCTAGGGTTTGGCCAAGAAGGGAACAATCAGAAGGAAGCAAAGGTGACTTCCTAAATTTGAAATTATTGTTGTTGTGACTACTGTTGTTGATTTAATCGGTGAATTTCTTATTAATTTGTTGTGATTGTGAAATCTGGTAAATGGTGAACCCTAGACATTATGTTGTCAAAATTGGGTCTAAATGGTAGTTATAACATAATTAAATAGTTAATGAATTGATTAGGAGCAAAAGGGAGCAAGTCTGTAAAGTTAGAATTGGAAAACCCAAATTTTTCTTGGAGAATCCTGGGATTCGGCCAGCTCTAGTTTAGGGGGTTAGAGTTGGATTTTTCATGTTTTGATAATTCCATTGTGTTCAGGAGGGAAAATTAGATGGGGTTATAGTTGAAAACTTTTCCAAAAAAGCCCTAAAAAGCATAATGACCAAAATGCTCCTGAAACCCTAAGTTAAGGGCTACCAAGGGCATTTTAATCTTTTGGTAGTAAAATTGATAATTCTAAGGAGGAAATGGATTCCTTGGGCAAAAATATGTCAGAATAGCCCTGGTCAAAATTTCAGATAAAGTACGGTCGGACTGGGTAAGTCAGAGTCGGGCCGGGTCCCCAGGGCCATTTTAGAAAATTTTCACTATAGACTCGTATAACTACCAAAAACACTTTGGAGGTGTCTAAATTAGTACATGAAAGGGTTTTAACCTAATTCTCGTACATTTGGAATTTTAGGACCCGATTGATAGCCCAGCTATGACACGAATGAAAGAGGCAAGCTTCACCCAAGAGGGGGGAGAATTGGGTGATGTGATAAATTTTTCAGTTGATGCGGTGATATAGCAGTAGCTGTAGATAGAGTAGAGTTGAGAGGATAAGCAAACAGAGAGTTATACTAGTTCGGCCCAAAACCCAGACCTACGTCTAGTCCTCAGAGATCAAGACCTATTGAGATTTTCAATATTCTTCCAAGATTCAGTGGGCTCTTAGACTGCCCAAAACAACAATCATCCTTGAATGGACTACGAGCAAAAATATTCTAACACTAGAAATTTCTCTCCCCCTTACGACAAGTCTTACGTGCAGAAAAACAAACCTATGAACTTTATTTCTTGCTTACGTATACAAGTCTTATGAGCAGCAATGTTCTCTCCTGCTTACACCACTGTAAGTCTTACGAGCAGCAACGTTCTCTACTGCTTACACCATGTAAGTCTTATGAGCAGAAAGTCCTACTAGGAATTCTCTCAACTGCTTCTCTTGTAAGGAAATCCACTCTCTCAAGGTCCTAGTACCTTGAGATCAAATAGAAAATCGAATATGAAGTGTATATAGACTCTCTCACAGAGTAGATATGGTAAGCACAGAAGAACGATATGAATACAGAGAAAATATGAATATAGAGACTTGTGAATTTGCTTGTATGTATTCTTGCACTTCGTTATCTTTGATGGTCTCTGAAGCTTTGCATTTATAGCAAGATGATTTTTCCCATTGAATAATAATCATTGCGGAGCGGAACATTTTACTGTGGAACAACATGCGTATGTTTGAAATCTTTGAACGTGGTAGGTATGTGTTTGGTTGGTAGTAATGATTCTGTCTGCCGTTGTTTGACTTCCTCTGTGCTTTTCTGATTCAAACGATCAACCACCTGTATCACACTTGTAATATATGTTCAATGATGTTAAATAATAATAACAAGTGTAAATAGGATGATTAAATAATATTAAACCATATTCAGATTGATCGTTGTAAGACTGGTGTGTTTTAGCTTCTGGCAGAGCATCACTCGAGTGCTAAGAGGGCTCACTCGAGTGCAATACCATATTTTCTCTTCTTGCTTCAGTTTTATACTTGCACTTCAATGTAATTTTGAGAGAGTACATTTTCACACTTGTGAGTGATGTGGGACCTCACTCGAGTGTAATTCCTCTCACTCGAGTACCCTTGTATTTTACACTATGAGCCACGTCTCTGGACAACACTCGCATCCCATTTTATCAAGAGTGTGATTTTGCACTTGCAGGTGATGTGGGCCCTCACTTGAGCATACTTACTCTCACTCGAGTGAACATAATATTCTTCTATAAGATACTCTTTGTCTTCAGCACTTGCATCATAATGGAGAAAGTTAGATTTCTCACTCGTGGGTGCTGAGGTATCACTCGGGTGCATGTACTCTCACTCGAGCATGCTTATTCTTCTCTGCTCTGCATGACTCTCGAGCAAACACTTGAAGTCCCTCACTCGCTTGGACTCGAGTGCAGCTTACATTTTGAGTTTACCTTGCTCTTGGGTAAACACTCTCTGTGCCACACTTGCGAGGATTCGGGTACATATGAGGCCATCACTCGAGTACAGAGTCTGTGCCCGAGTGGAGTGTTTATATCTTGTCTCTGACTTTACTCTTTGTCAAACACTTTTTGTCCAATACTTGCAAGTGCTTGAGTGTAAAATAGCCTAATGCTCGAGTGATAGCTCCATCACTCGAGTGCATCAGTTAAACTGACAGTAAACACTTCTAAACTTTGTGAAATAAATTTGTTAATATTTTTCACCATTGCAAAGTATGAATTTCTTACTACAACACACAATGATTTTTTGTTATCATCAAAACTTGGAATCTAACAACGAACTTCAAGGCGCTCTTTATGAGGTGAAAAGGGTTAAGGTAGTAACTCTATCTTTCATACATTATGTCAATGTTTATATGCTTTGTATATGCTATCTTCCGTAATATGTATGATACACTAAGCATGACCGAGCATAGTGCCTACGGGTTCACTTAACATGACCGAATATAGTACTTACGGGTACACCGATGTGCCCAGTTGGTGGTCACGAGCCAGCTGAGGTACGAAACGAGTAGGGGTTGCAATAGTGGTTGGCTCTGAATGTTCCCGACCAAACCGAATTATGTGTTATTATAATATTGCTGTATGTGGTATTTGACATATTTATTATTGCATTTTCTATGATCGATTGTCTGTTACTACTGAGATTCATTTGAATCTCACCCTTTTTCATAAATAACAATGTTCCAGCAAGAACTAGCGACTGTAAGGGCAAGGTGGTAGACAGAGGGGAGTGCTTCATTGATATGGCTCCCTATATATCAGAGGTACTATGTGAAATCACGTTTTGGGATTTTTGTCCCCGTTTTGAGTAATATGTAATTACCGTGCTTAATCTCTTTTTCTGTTATTTTACAATTCATTCCAAGAAAGATGGAATAAAAAGTGTAACTATAAAATGAGCAAAGGAATAAATGCAATCTTTTAATTTCATGCAATGTTTTATTTTACTTCTTTAACTTTATACAATATTTTTAGTCATTTATCCCTAACGTCATTAAAAAAAATATGCTGATATTGAAGTTTTAAATTTTGATAAAAAAAACATTTTTAAATGCTATCATATTAAGTTTAACTTTTAAAATAATATTTTATCATTAAAAAATTATGACTTGATATTAACTATATTAGGGGTAAACAACTGAGATTATGCTTTTTTTTTTAAATTAAGGGATGAACTAAAACTTTATATAAAATTAAAGGTTCAACTGTATACTTTTGTCTTAAAAAAGTGTAGTTATTATAGAAATATAGTAAAGACAATCAATATTATCATCAAAATTTCTTCCCTGTTAATTTTTTTACAAAAAACAAATTCAGAGAAGCAAAACGCAAATATCAATTCAGGCTCACGTTTAATAAGATCTCTCCTTTTTTTAAATGATTAATTATATTTAAAATGAAATAAAATTATACCTCTAAAGTTAATATAGAAGGAACCAACAAACTATTAGTTAAGGTAGTGAGCAAAATCACCCCTAATAAGAAAAGAACACAAATTCAAATTCTAAAAAACTTGCTTATTGAGAGGAGCAAACACCCTTTAAGTTAAGGGAAAATCACTCTCAGGTCCCAAGCAACAGACATATTCACAGAAAAGTCCCAGAAAAAACTCAAATATCATAATAGTCCCCAGGGACTTTTCTGATATTATTTTCTAAAGTAAAATGACACATATACCCCTCTTGTAATTTAAACTCTTCTCTATTCAAAGCGAATTCCCAAATCATGAAGCTGTGATTTTCGAACAGGAGCTTGCCCTGCCTCTCCATCATCGGTGGTCAGTTGTTTGGCATGCCTCTCCGTCGCTAGTGGTCGGGTTCAAGTGGCGTCTGTCGTTGCTCCTCCGCTTGAGTGTCCATTGTTGCTCCAATCAAAGTCACCTTCCGTCACTGCTCCCATCCCAGTCGGTGTCCGTCGCTGTTGTGAGTGTTGGTATATGTTGAATTACTCATGATATTTTAAGAGTTTGCATAGTGGTATTGTGTAAATTGTTGGATATATTGTTGCGAGTGCCAGCATTGTCTCATTGCTGTCATTCTTGTTCATTGCTGTATATTTGTGGTAGTTTTGGATTACTAAAAATAATTGCTTCTTCCATGAATTAGTCTGAGCATAGTTTATGGCGTTGAACTGAATACTTGGTAAAAAAAATAGAAATAAACTTGTTTGAGATCATTTATTAATCTTCCTGACACTTGATTATTTAAGGCTAACCTCTATTTAGTTGCCATAAATTGCTGCAAAGTATGACTGGACTTGCTGGTTTTTGGATGAGAATTGTGAGTTGATGTGAGCTTGGTTTAGGTTTTGCTAGGCTGAGTACATAACTGCAATGATATAATTGATTGGTTTGAGAAACTGAATTAGCTAATGTGAAATGAGTTTGCTGGTTTAAATTGAAAAGAAAAATCTAAAAAGCAAATTCATCCTTGCATTTAAGCTGTTGATTTGTGATTATTGCATTAATTATGAACTCAGATTGTCCATCTGCATGTGGAACTAAAATTTTGGCAGAATTGCATCATTTTGAACACTATCATTGGGCTAATGAATTTTGCCATAGTTTTATATATATATATATACCCTTAACTAAGGTTGTGAGTTTGCAAGCCTTTTAAACTGAATATATACACACACACACACACACACACACAAATGAATCTTTGCTTGCTGAGAACTTAAACTGTTGTTGTCATTTCACTGCTGAATTTTGCTTCTGTTTACAACTCGTAAAGCGTATATTAACAACAGGTTGAGTATGTTTAACAACAGACTCAAGCTTCCTCCCTGAAACAACTTTTTTTCACATTAAGTATCACAAACAGATTGTTTACAACTCGTAATGCGTGTATTAACAATAGGTTGAGTGTGTTTAACAACGTCCTCCATGTTCCTCCTTGAAACAATTTTTTCACGTTAAGTATCACAAATGGATTGTTTACAACTCGTAATGCATGCATTAACAACAGATTGAGTGTGTTTAACAACGTCCTCCATGTTCCTCCTTGAAACAATGTTTTATCACATTAAGTGTGACAAACAGTTTGTTTACAACTCGTAAAGCGTGTATTAACAACACTTTGAGTGTGTTTTACAACTTCATACACATTCCTCCTTGAAACAATGTTTTATCACATTAAGTATGGCAAATGGTCTGTTTACAACTCGTAAAGTATGTATTAACAACACCTTGAGTGTGTTTTACAACTTCCTATAAGTTCCTCCCTGAAACAATGTTTTATCACGTCAAGCATGTCAAACGTCTGGTTGCAACTCGCAAAGCGTGCATTAATGACACTTTGTGAGGTAAAAGTTGTTAAAAAGACTCAACGTGTTGTAAATGGACGCTTGACGGGTTGTAAATAAAGCGCTTCGCTTACTTAACGTGAGAAAACCTTGTTTTTGTCCAATGTGATGTAGAAGTTGTTAGAAAGAATCAACGTGTTGTAAATGGACGCTTGACGAATTGTAAGCAAAGAACTTCACTTACTTAACATGAGAAAACCTTGTTTCTGTCCAATGTGAGGTAGAAGTTGTTAGCAGGACTCAACGTGTTGTAAATGGACGCTTGACGAATTGTAAACAAAGCACTTCGCTTACTTAATGTGAGAAAACCTTGTTTCTGTCCAATTTGAGGTAGAAGTTGTTGAAAAGACTCAACCTGTTGTAAATGGATGCTTGACGGGTTGTAAATAAAGGGCTTCGCTTACTTAACATGAGAAAACCTTGTTTCTGTCCAATGTGAGGTAGAAGTTGTTAAAAAGACTCAACGTGTTGTAAATGGACGCTTGACGGGTTGTAAATAAAGTGCTTCGCTTACTTAATGTAAGAAAACTTTATTTCTGTCCAATGTAAGGTAGAAGTTGTTAAAAAGACTCAATGTGTTGTAAATGGACGCTTGACGGGTTGTAAATAAAGCGCTTTGCTTACTTAATGTGAGAAAACCTTATTTCTGTCCAATGTGAGGTAGAAGTTGTTAAAAAGACTCAACGTGTTTTAAATGGATGCTTGACGAGTTGTAAATAAAGCACTTCGTTTACTTAACGTGAGAAAATGTTGTGACTACACGCTTTAAAAATTGTAAACAAAACATTTGTCATACTTAACGTGAGAAAATATCGTTTCAAGCTGAAATGTGTGGGAGGTTGTTAAAAATACTCAACAGGTTGTGAATACATGGTTTAAGAGTTGTAAACATACATGCTTTGAGAGTTGTAAACACCGCAATTAGTCATACTTAATGTGAGAAAAAAAGTTGTAAAGCAGAAACATGTGGGAGGTTGCAAAACACACAGAATCGATTGTAAATACACGCTTTAAGCGTTGTAAAACGGATATGAGGTGTTTTCGCTTTTGCTTCGCTGGGGCGTTACAAAAGCGAACGTGGTCAAAAGGACCTATTTTTTGCGTGATTTCGCTTTTGCTTCGTTGTGGCGAAGCAAAAGCAACTGGGCACACCTTCAAGTTGTAAAACACACTCAACACGTTGTTAATAAACGCTTTAAAAGTTGTAAATAGCACATTTATCATACTTAAAATGAGAAAACATCGTTTGAAGCTGAAATGTGTGAGAGGTTGTAAAACGCACAAAACCTGTTGTGAATATACACATTAGCAGTTGTAAACAGAACATTTTCCATACTTAACGTAACCACTTATACAACAAGGCATATGCAGTTGTCAAATTGCCTAAAGAAGTTGTAAATATGAACTTGTCACCTACACACGGCAGTGAATAAAAAGCATTGCATGATTGCCCTTCCTAAAACTAGCCTTTCCCAAACAAGGACATAAGGTTCTCAAAGGACCCACAAAATAGCAACATATCTACATAACAATTCACGTTGCGTACAAAATAATATCACAAATGCTACTTGTCTCTCTTCCTCTTCATTTGTTCCTTGCCAATTAAAATGGACAGCACTTTTTGGGCATGTTTGTTCTTCTCATGTGTCTCAAGCCACCATAACAAATCGACTTTCATCTGCCAATTTACTTTCCAAGCACAACATTCTAATGATGGTTGTGTATTCAATGTAGCAATATTTACATGTATATCCTGCAAGATCTAACTTCGCCAAATATATGCTTTTCCTGCAAAATTTCATGTAAGAAGAAACAAACATGTCATTCATTTTGGAAATCATAAAATCTTCCATCTAAATACTTATACACATTGAGAGAAAAAAGTTGTATATGTATATACATTTCAGTAGTTATTCAAGACTGTAGTTAGAAAACACACCCCTTTCCATGGATTAAGGAGGCACAGCATAGAGAAGAAAGTAATGGGTGTAAACCTTGAAGAAAGGAGAAATAGTTATAGTAACTACTCCCTAAAAATATTGATATAAATTTATACTTTTAAATAATGCTAAAAAGAGATGAAAGTAGCGCAGAACTAAATAGTGCTGCCATATTGTAAGTAAAAACTAGTTTTAAGTTTACTATGGGTGTATATATGATAATATCTCTCAAATTCTTCAAATTTTGTATTATTCAAGCTCACCCCATCTTTTGCAGACGCGCTAAACTGTCTTCTAGCATGTTATTCAAAGCATTGAAAATAGCTTGTGGGGCGTTCTTATCGCCAAAATTCCTCTCTCTTGACCAATTTTCAGCATTTAATTGGCAGTCTTTTTGCAAATTTGACATGAAATCTTTGTTAGATAATGACAGCATACACTCTTCACCATTAGTCCTACATAAATAACGAGAACATCATGATAACATTGAGCCAAAAGTTTCATCTAAAATCATAATAAGTGTATGTACTGTGACAGGAGACAATCCAGAAAATAAAAAGTAGAAAGTAAAAAAAAATATATTAATTACTAATTATGTACTCTCCAAAGTAATGAATTCATAGTTCATATTTCTATCTCTTGCCTTTTTACCGTTTATAAAAGTTAAAACTACTAAAACCCTATCCTTCACATTACTTTTGTGGTAAGAAAACATAGTAAAAGAAAGCCTATAGGATTGAACACCCCAAAAAAAGGTAAGAATCAATGATACTACCTGCCATTTCTACCCTTCTTTGGTTGGAAGTAGAAAATGCTAGCCACAGTCTGACCAACATCATGATTGGCACACCTAAAGCTCTGATTCAAAAATCTTAAGAGAACAATATGGAGTGGCAGGAAAGGTGATTCTCCAAAGGAAGCTAATAGTTGAGGCAATTAAAACAAATTAATTGGCGACAAAGTTATACAAAATCAACTGTAAGATGGTGCATCATTAATCATCAGAAAAATTTTCACTTACTGCCGTTCAGCTTTCTCAAATTTTTTATTCTCGATTTATATTAAATAAAAACATTGAAAACATCTGCAGAATGAAACAAGTCTTCAGCCAAAGAGTTCAAAGAATTTCTGGCTAGTCACAAATATGATCAAACATGTGAGACACATGGTCATCTAAGCACAATATATGATCAAACATTTGGCACTACTTGTCACCTGCATAAGAGATTACAAGAAAATCATAAGAATCATGGATGCTCAAAATATAAATTCAAGTTAAACTACTGGCAAACAATAAATATGAACATGATAAGCAAAATTAAACCACAATGGTTTGAATATGCAAGGACTAATGCAGGGACCAAGACAAATATAAAGAATTAGAAATATTCTATCTATTATCCCCACATGTATTGATATAGATCATACAATAGATTGCTCGAAAAAGAAAGAAAAAAAGAAAAAGAAGATAATCAAGAATTTATAAATACCAAAGCTAAAGAAAATAAAGAAACATATGCATTTCAATAAGACAAAATAGAATTCCAACAAGGACGGATGGCAAAGATATACCGAAATTATAAATATGTGATCATTAGTAGAAAAACATGGATCATAATGTAATGACCACCAACATCTAAGCAGTTGATACACATAATCAAGGGTCAGAAAGCGTGCTCCCAATTCTCATCATAAATCATTTTCTCAAAGAGGAAAGCATGATGACAATGACACAATGCCTTTAATGCAAGAACCATGCAACAAGAAAAGAAAAGGCAATACATAAATAACCTTTCAGGAAACCCGATACAAGTAATCAGGTTAACAAAGACTATGAAATCCCAGATATACAATCATATTCACCCACAAGAACCAGAAGTAAATGTATGTGAGAAATCATTAGGAACAAATAGTAAACAATCCTAAAAACAATTGTATATAGCAACAAGTGACAAGAAACAAAACCCAAAACGAAACAACAAGAAAAAACTCAAGAATAAATGTTCAACCTAAAAACGATAGCCTCCTGACTCTAATAATGTCAGTGGTTTTTTGCACTCACAGCAACAAATCCAACAATTTACATAATATGATTATGCAAACTCTTAAAATTTTATGAGTAATTCAACATATATCAACACTCATAGTAGCGACGGACACTGACTGGGATGGGAGCAGAGACGGAAGCCGACTACGAGAGGAGCATCGACAAACTGAGACTGGAGGCGAACCAGCAATGTCGGACGGCAGTGGCGACTTCGATTAGAGCAGCAACGGACACTCAGAGCGGAGGACCATCAACGGACGCCGCTGGGACTAGACCACCAACGACAGAGAAGCACGGCTAACAATCGGACCACCGATGGAGAGGCAGGGCAAGCTCCTTTTCAAAAATGGCTCTGAACGCGATTTGGGAATTTGCTTTGAATAGAGAAGAGTTTAAATTACAAGAGGGGTATGTGTGTCATTTTACTTTGGGAAATAATATCAGAAAATATTTGAGTTTTTTCTGAGACTTTTCTGTGAATATGTCTGTTGCTTGGGACCTGAGAGTGATTTTCCCTTAAGTTAATGTAGAAGGATTGGGATGGGGAACAGGATCTCTCCTGGGAAATGAGTTAATGACATGAATGAACGCATGGTTAGGGGGGAAAACCAACGCCGGCTGGAACAATAATATTTCTTTTTTTTTTCTTATGAATAACTTTTGTTTTTAGGAATAAGGAACAAAAATACTTATAAACTTTTATTAAAAAAAATGCATCCAATATTATATACATTTCAATGTGTAAAAATACCTATGAATATTCAAAATAGGAGCAAAAATGTCAACACAATTAAATATAATTTAACATTGTTATATATGCATATGCAAAAAGAGTATGGTCACCACTACAAAAAGTAGCCATGTTAGGTCAAATTAATAGTGTTGATATTTTTGCTCTCATTTTGAATATTGATGGTATTTTTGTACACCTAAAATGTATATGATACTAGACACACTTTGGGTAAAAGTTCGTAAGTATTTTTGCACATTTACCCTTCTTTTTATTAAAGAATAAAATATTTCAAACAAACAAATCAAAAAATATTCATATCTATATACACCCTCCTCTCTATTTTATAAAGCATATCTAATTACTTTACAAATATTAGTAAAATTAGTTGTTATCTTTAAAATTATATTTTATTTAAATAAGATATCTTAATTAAATACTTCCCTTCTGAAGTCCATCATCTACGTCACCATAAATTTATTGATTAATCACTCCCTCCCACGCATTTATTGTCAAGGGCATTATTTCTTAAAAAAAGAATTAAGTACTCTTTAAGTTTTGCAAAATTTTTTATAAATGCTGTATAAGCACTCAAATTATTTAAATTGCATCTCATAAATAGAAAGAAATGGAGAGAAAAAAATGTAAAATGCATGATAAAACATGTAAGTAGGTCATAACACTGTTGGGGCGTCTTTTTGACAAAATGAGTGTTTTTAATTTTTTAAAATGGTTTTAATTTAATGTTTTACAAATAAATTAATCAATTTAATTTGTAAGAAAATTTTTATCTCAGTTTTTTAAAACATTAACATCTTATTTTACTCAATCAAAATTATCTTTAAAATTCTACGAAGGAAATCATCTCTAAAAATCATCATTATTATACGCATAATAATTGAATAAAATTGATTGTTAAAATACCCTACCTTCTAAAATTTCCGAACTCTTTCACAAAATTAATGTCCCTTGTCAACACCTATTTCCATTTCGATAATTGAAAAATAATAAAGACGGAATTCAATTGGCATATAGAAAAGTGTAATTATATTGATAAAAATATTCATTTACAATCATACATCGTTCGTCAACAAAATACAGAAAATACAGCGGAAACTTTAATATTTACATGATTCCTCAAAATATCTAAACATAAACTAATTATAACCACGATCATGTCCTTGCCTCGAGACACATGCCAATCACTTTCCAGCGTCTACGCCTTTGCCCTTTGTCCCACTGGCACCCGCTGAGATGTTTATTTAAAAATAGGGTAAGATTCTGAAGAATCCCAGTAGAAACATGCTATCGTTCATAGAATATACGAAAAGTAAATATGATATGTGCCAAGGTATGCACCAATTAATGAACAATATCAACACATCATCTTCATGTATATATGAGTAGGGTCTAGCACCACAGTCTACACTGGTTGGTCTTCTACCAACTCCCAGTGTAAGTGCACCCCGGCACTAAATGCCCCTCTCTAAGTAACCATGTTGATTAATAAAGTGCATTTATAAACATTAGCATCCACATAAGCATATAACTATGGCATGATGTATGAAGGATAATGTTCCTACCTCAAGCTTTATAAACCCCTTTTTAGATGTGCCTCGTAAAACGTATCGTGTCTAGCCTCCGACTCGATCCTAAAATATTAAATGTACAAGAAATATGTCATAACCTATCAAAATATCATTTTAGACTCTTCCATAGTGTTTCTTGTGGTTATATTAGTCTATGATGAAAATTTACCAAAATGACCTCGGGACCCCGACCTCACTATACCCGGCCCGATGGCATGTTTTCCCAAAATTTTGACTAGGGCTATTTTGACGTATTTTAGAGCAAAAAATCCATTTATGGGCTTGAATTCACCAAATTCACTGCCAAATTACGAAAATACCCTTGACAGCCCTGATTTAGGGTTATAGGGGCGTTTTCGTAATTATGCCTTCTCGGCCTTTTCTGAAAAAGTAACCAACTGTAACCCACCTATTTTTACCCATTGAATTTAATGGAACCATTTATTTCATAAAAATCTAGATCCTATCCCCTAAAACAGTGCTGGCCGAAAGTTTCAAGAAAAAAATGAAAAAATGGAGTTTTGTGTTTAAACTTCCAAAACTTGTATTTTTTTCACCTATAATCCTTTATTAACTTATTTAAACACATCTTAACTATGATTTAAAGAAATTTGGGCAGCATAACCCCTTAGGGTTATGGCTTTTCCAATTTTACAACTCAATCAAAAATCACCAAACTAACAACAAACTCCAAAACCAACTTCATACAAGTATAAATTTGAGTTTGATGTAGTTACCTCTTAGGCTTCTTGGTTCCTCTCTCCCTATGCGCCCTCTCTTTCTTCTCCTTGACCTAAGAATATGTCTTCAAGATTATGGATTCATGAAGAAACAAGCTTTAGAGAAGGATCTCAATACAAAATCACAAGAAAACCTTAAGAGATTAGCTTCTTACCTTAAGTTCCTTCTTCTTCTTCTCTCTAGCTCTCAAGAGTTCTCCAAGCTCTCTCTCCCTCTATGTTGGACGAAAATACACAAAGGAAGAGGAAGGAAATGGCTTCATAAATTTTGCTCCCTTTCTCCTACACCATTGATTTCATCAAGGGGTGTCATGGTGACACTTGACACCACCATACTTCCACCTATACCTTCTTCACTTTATGACTTACCTGCTCCATTAGGTTTCATTTGGAATTGGACTAATTTCTTCCCTTGGTTTGCTTCACAAAAACCGTCCCCCCTCTCTTGATCTAACCAAATCAATTTCTCTCACAACTAACCAAACTAGCACTCAACTTCACCCCTTCCTTCACTTAAGCTACTCCCTTACCATCACCCATCATGATCACCATGTCTATACCTTCATGTAATTTACACCTTACCATTGTCATCATTACTCTCTTCATGTAACATTTTGACATGTGCTCTTGAAATTTAATTTTCCCCCCTCATTTTCATGTGTTGGACGAAAATATGGAGAAGAAGGGAAGGAAAAATGTGTTTTACTAATTCCATAATTTCCTTAATTGATTTATGCTCAAGTTCCTCTAACTTTACAAATCTTGATTTATTCCATTAAGAATAATCTACTTTATACATTTTCCTTTATTTTCCTTGATTAATTAAAATTAACTCCAATTAATTGGAAAATAATTAATCTTGGGCTAAATTGGCAAAATTATGATTTTGCTATCACCTTTGTAATTTATTTCCTTTCTTGAATTAATTTGCACATTCCCTCATGAATATGAATATTTCAAAACTTATAAGATACAAATTTCATAAATATTCACCATTTTATTGAATTTCTCAAATAATTATAATTTATTTTTGGTGAATATAAAATTTAGGGTGTTACACCCCTTTTCATATGCACTAGAAAATATTCTAACTATCATTTCAAAATAGAACTAAGCAATTTAATTTTGAAATGAAAGATAATGATAAGATTAGAATATTTTTAACGTAGGATCTAGATAGCCAATTTGCAGAAATTAAAAAAAATTTAAGTTAGTTAGTTATAACAAATATGTGATATTTTCCCCCCTAAAATATCATCTTTAATCATTTGCATTAAAACTTTCCATTTATGAAAAACCCCTTCTACATGTGCATATAAAACGAATAGTTAAAATATATATATATAATTATCAATTTAGGAGATAAAACAAATTGAGGTCATATTTAAGACCAAAGTAAAACTCCATAAACTATCTTGTACAACTAGGGCCGGAGGGAGTATTTAATTCGTTTAGGTAATAAAAATGGCCAAGTATACTTCGTTTAAGCCATAAGACGCGTATGATATATGTTTATTGCTTCGAACGAACTTTCGAAGAGTATGAAATAATGTGAGAAAAGAGGATAAAGCCAAAAGAGTTAGAACGTGAACATAAATGCTTGACAAAGTCTTGAGGAATAGAATTGAATACAACAATAGACCACACCAAGTCACGTGGAAGAAGATGGGAAAGTGATGTGAACAAACCATAAAAGAGGTCAATTGGAGAACGTGGCGGCAATACTAGGCTTTGCTTAACCTACACTCTCACCGCCCTTTCATAGTTTACTTCCTTCCCCACTAAATCCCCCCACCAAATAAATGTCTCTCTACTTAGTCACTACCTCTCATAATTATTCTCTTATTTAACATCAAAATGGCACTCTCTACCATCCTTAACTTAATAATTAGTGTACGAAGATAAAAAAAATATATTTAAATTAGTTATTTGTAAAAATATACTTCATCCAATCTAATTCCTCCGATTCTTTTTATAAGAGCATAAAATTTGAATTGTCTTGATCCTTTTATAAGAGTCCGACAAGAATTGTCTAGACATTTAATAAATTTTTTTCCATTTTTACTCATAATTGGTTATATGTATTGCATTAATTAAAATGCTTGTGATACTTATATTTACTTTATTTCTCTCTCTTGCTTGCCACTTATAAATAAAGGCATACTTAAAAAACAAAGTTTATTTCGAACATACTTATTATTTTGAACTAATTTTAACCGCTTTTATAAACCGCATAATTCGGTTGTTCAGAGGGAGTACGATATAAGTTATTTTCTAAAAAGATTTTTTTATCTATAATACAAGTCATTTGGAGAGTAATTAATACGTATTTGCCAATTCAGCCCTTGCAATTAATGCTTTAACTTAGCTTTTTTTATATTTCTCACTCCTTCAAAATATTATTAATTTATAGGGATGAAAATTGAAAAATTTTCAATTTAAGACATATTTAATGAATTAACTGTTTTTTTCTTAGTTCTAGCAAAGTGGTTAAAAATAATTTATATTTTGGATCGAAGGGCGTATGATGGTTTCCCTAAAATATATTTTTTAATTATTTGAATTGGAACTATCCTTGATGAAAACTTCTAAAGATGTGCGGTCAATAAAAATAGTTTAAAAAGAAATTATAAAATTAAAACACAAAATGATTGACCTCTTGCAGTAAAATCTACAATTAAGAGTCCGTTTGGTTCAACCTCATTACATGCCTACAATAGTAATCATGATTACATTACCAAGATAAGAGTGTTTGATTGCTCTTTAGCATGGTAATAGGGTTTACCATGATAATGATGATTACCAAAAAATTGGTAATCTTCATTCATACCTCCCCCTATAAATGCCCATTTCCATCTATTGCATGGTTGAAAAAGTCGAATTTACCCTTTAGTTTTCCATGTCTTTGTCTCACTTATCTCATTTCACTTGTCATATCACGGCACAACTACCACTGCCACTACTTCCTCCTCCTCCATTGTTGTCTCCTCCACTCGCTGCCGCCGCCACTACCTCCTCCTCCACCTCTTGCCACCGCCACTACCTCCTCCTCCTCCACCGCTATAGCCGCCACCCCCATCGTTGCATTCCCCACCACTACCTCCTCCTCCACCCTGACTGCAGCCTGTCGCCATTGCCGCTACCCCCACATCACCATCACCGCCTCCTCCTCCTCCTCTGCTGCTGCCGCTGCCGCCGCCACCACCACTACCGCCACTACCTCCTCCTCCACTGCCGTCGTCACCGTCACTCGCCCATCGCCGCCACCACTACCTCCTGTTCCTCCGTTGCCGCCACCACCATCGCCACTACCTCCTCCTCCCCTGCCGCCGTCGTCGCCACCCACCCATCACCACTACCACCACCTCCTCCTCCTTCGCCGCAGCCACCACCATCGCCATTACCTCTTCCTCCACCGCCGCCGCCACCGCCACCCGACCGTAGCCACCACACCACCTCCTCCTCCTCCGCCGTCGCCACCATCACCATCACTACCTCCTCCTCCACCGCTGTCATTGCCACCACCCGCCCATCGTCACCACCACCACCTCCTCCGCCCCCGCCACCCGCCAGCCCCAGCCACCACGACCACCTTATCCTCCTCCACTGCCGCCGCCGCCGCCATTCACCCACCGCCACCACACAATACCTCCTCCGCCGCCACTAGCCTACCGCCACCAACACTACCTCCTCCCACCGCCACCTCCCCCACCAACAACCCACCGCCCCACCAGTACCTCCTCCTTCGCCATCGCCCCCGCCACCCATCCACCACCACCACACACTACCTCCTCCTCCTCCTCCTCCGCGATCGCTGCCACCGGCCCACTGCCACCGGCCCACTGCCACTACCACCACCACTACCTCCTCCTTCGCTGCTGCCACCATCATACGCTCATCGCCGCCACCACCTCCTCCTCTGCTGCCACCCTCATCGTTGCCGCCACCAATACCTCCTCCTCCTCCATCCCCACTGACGCCGACTCTTAACTGTTTTTTCTACAAAGATTATATTAAGGGTAAAATAGATTTTGTGCAATATATTAATTTTAAATAATTGTTAAAATATTAACTCATTGCACCTTACTTAAAAATCAAACCAAACACTACCCATGTAATTAATATTGCATTGCATTACCACTGTACTGCAAAGTGTAATGGAATCGAACCAAACGGACCCTAAATTCTCTAATTAGATCATGCCTTTGGGATCAAGGGGAGTATTAAAATCCCAAAAAAAAAAAAAAGGATTGCCCCCTTTTTGGGCCGGATAGCGTGACACTATTCCTAACTACATTATTGTGGCTCCAATGAAACTTTGAAACTCATACCGAACGTTTTCTCTCATGACCACTCAATATTTAATATTGTAAAACAGAGTAATTATATATTTAATCATGCTATAATAGCATGCTATTTTATAACTCAGTTGAGGAATGGGCCTACATTGGATTTGATCTGATTTAAAGGGGAAGCAAATAATGAAATAGATATTTGTGGCAAAGTTAGACAATAGACATCATGATTGAACAAGTTGAAACTTTTAATTATATTTACTTTCATAAATCAAGCTATAAAGATTTTTTTTTGGCCAACTATAAAGATTCTTGTTTAGATGATTGCTTTTCTATTTTGTATGGTTGGATATCATAAACTAATGTGTAAAATAGCCTCATCTCTACTATATATAGATCTTCATTTTTGAGATCCTTCTTTTATTTTTCACAAAACTGGAGTTCATTTGCTTATATTCATTAAGTTCAATTTTCTAATTAAACATTGTCCTAAGTGATTCTTACTATTGATAATAGTTCAATAGAATTGTGAAACTTTATCTATATGAATTTTTATTTTTTAAAAAAATTCAAGTGCTAAGATTTGATGGGAGAATTAGACATAATAAATATAACCAAATGAACATAAGTAATTTTGTTTTTATGTTAGTATTTTTATCTTTAAATTTAGCAGTAAATTTTTCAAATTTTCAATTTTTATAAATAACTCACTGATCAATAATCATTCATATTTGTTATAAATAAAATTCAAGTACATAATTATTATATACCATAAATCGAATGATTTTAATTCAACTTTTGATCATTAGAACTTAGAAGAGTCATATCTTTAAATTCGAAGGTTTTTTTTTTCATAAAAAGAGTCCCCATTTTAATTTGTTTCTTTTATTATTATTATTTTTTTTTTTTTTTGCTTTGAGAAGAAAATTTATGGGATAATAGTATGTTAAATTAAAAAGGCAAATGTTTAAAATCATGATCATGGAATATTCCTTGTTGCCGACACACAGTGACAAACGTTTGGAGTCCAATGGGGCCCACATAACCGACCATATTATTACCCATATGTCCGCATTTCCGGCTTATCATAGTGATGAGAAAAAAATTTCTCATCATCAAAACGACACAGTTTTGTCTAAAGGAGAGATTTGAGTCGTTGATATAAAAATAATTAGGGTTGTCTGTGATGTATCTAGTATCTTAAAATATTTTTTAAATCTCTCTCCTCATCCTAAAATAATTTTTATTATCTTTAACCCCTTAAAATATTTTTTCAGTTGTACCCAGTGCGTTAGCAGATTGACTGCAATTTTACTCTTAAAATATTTTACATTATCTTTAACCCCTTAAAATATTTTTTCAGTTGTACCCAGTGCGTTAGCAGATTGACTGCAATTTTACTCTTAAAATATTTTACTCTTAGCAGTTGAAAAAATACATTAAGATACTAGATACATCACAGACAACCCTAATTATTTTTATATCAACGACTCAGATCTCTCCTTTAGACAAAACTGTGTCGTTTTGATGATGAGAAATTTTTTTCTCATCACACAGATAAGCCGGAAATGCGGACCACCATATTATGTGATGGCTGCACAAAATAATCAATCTTCTTTTTTTTTTTTTTTGTTAAAAAAAATTATCAATCTTATCCGCATCATTTCAGCTGAGTATTCTTTATTTTTTGAGAGAAAATGATTTAATTCTAAATAAAATAAAATACTTACACTTTATTAGAATGTGAGGACATAGATCTATAAATGTCGTAGTAATATATAAAAAAGGGAACACTATGTAGTAACTACTAAATTAAAATGACTTTTCTGATTTTAATATATTTTTTTATAAACTGTTTTTAATATATTAACATTACTGTAATATATTTTTATCAAATTAATGTTATTACGTAGTTATTTATACTAAAAAAGTAAGGGAAAATCACTGTGAGGTCCCAAGTAAGGAAGATAATATCAGAAAGGTCCCTGGGTACAACCCCAAAGCGCGCATTCACAACCTGATGAGTGCGTTTTTACAACCTCAAGGGACCTTTCTGATATTATCTTTCTTGTTTGGGACCTCACAGTGATTTTCCCAAAAAGTAACGTATAATTTTTTTGAAAAAAATTGGAAACGAATATGATTTTTGGGGGGGGGGGGGACAAACATGATGAGATGGTGGGGTGAGGGAGACTCCTCTTCGCTTCCCATCATCTTTCATTCTTTAATTTTTTTTAAAGTATTATTATTAATAACTAGTACAAAATTATTATAAATCAAAATAAAAATTTATAAAATATTCCCTCGGAAAATGTATAAAAATATATGTTTTTTATACAATAAAATTATAAGTTTGTATGAGATTAATTTGTTTTATAAATTCTATGCATATTGTATTAAAAAGTTTAATAAAAAGAAACATAAGTCGTTTTAGCTAGCATGTGATCTAAAGAAATGCATATTATGTTATTGAAGTAAATTTATATTTAAGAGCTTAGGTTATGCAATATTCTTTACAATTTATTTGAGGAGTTGATCTTGAATCTAAATATAAAATATAATTTTTATATTTATCAATTTTTTTTTAATTTACTCCTATTGATGCTCCCTCAATAATAGTCAACGAAGAGAGGAAATAAGAAAATTAAGTAAGATGACTAGAATGCTTTAGAAAATATATATCATATTAACTAACTAAATTAATTACTTTAATATAATCATATTAGATAAATATGTATTATATCAAGGATCAAAAAGAGTATTAAGTTAAGCTTGATCTTTATTCCAATTACTACAAAAAATTACTTTTATTACAAAAATATGTGTTTTGTCACCACAAACTATATATCAAGTTAGTTTTCCTACACTATTATAGAATTACACATATATGACAGTTATTATTGATCATTGATGACGGTTCCAAATCGTCATATATGTGATGGTTATCACTTTTTACCATTCAGTATTCTTAAAAAAAAAGTATTTAGGAATAATACTTTACGGTTAATTATTATAACCATTATGTATTTGTTTTGATGATATAAAGTTGTGAAGACAAATTATTTGAAAATTTTATTTGATAGTTACGATGTTCTGTAAGAACAATTATTTTTGTCACTAAATAAATGACGGTTAATAATTACAACTACTATATTTTTGTTTTCGCAAATTACGCCTCTTAATACATGATTGTGAGGATATTTAACTACTAAATTTTAGCATTATATATTCTTACATAACCTCCCCTCGACATACATGACGTTATTGATTGTAACCGTTATTTGTTAAGTTTTATATATGCACAATTATGTAGTAATGCTAGTTTGGTATATATTTTGTTGTAGATTAATGTTAAATCATATTTTCAATTAATTTTGAAAATATTTAAAATTCTAGCATGATATGCTTTTTTGTAGAGATAAAGATAGATTAATTTAACTCAAAAATAAGTATTAGTAATGAAAAATCATAAAAATTAAAGCAAGTTGGATGATCATTTTTAATTAATTTGTTTGTTCAACTTTAAATAAAAATACTTATATCAAGTTCGTTATATCTATTATATCAAATTCTCTAATAACAGGTGGTAGAGGTGGTAATATGGGTTGGGACCGTGGGCTGAACCCGCCCAACCCTACAAAATGGGCGGTTTGAGTTCTACAAAACTAGGACCATATTGATGCGGTCCTTTTGGGTCCTAACCCATATGGTCCTAACCCGTGACGGGTTGGACCATTGGGTTGGTGGGTTAGCCCATATTTTTAAAAAAACTAAGAGGGAAGAGCCATTAACTAAGGCCTAACCTCCAACAGTCCAAGACCATTACTCCATAGTTCAGCCTAATACTCCTACTCCTCAGTTCTTACTCCCCAACTTGGTCAACTTTCTTTTGTTTTTGCTTGAAACAGTATCTCACTCCTTGTCTCTCTTATAGCTCACGCTCTTAGTCTTAGAAATCATAAGTCAGTTTTAACTCTCTTTAATTTGCAATGTATTTTAAATTTTGTTATGTTGAGGTGAGTAGGAAAAAAAATCTTAATATATTGTTAAAAAAATTGAAAAAAAATATGGGTTGGCCCGCCCAACCCACCAACCCAGTAGTTATGGGTTGGGTTGGTTAAATGCCAACTCATATTGATGATGTTCTTTTGAGTCCCAACCCATATGGTCCCAACCCATGGTGGGTTAGCCCGAACCCACCGGGTCGGACCATATTACCACCTCTAACAGGTGGTCATGAGTCCTATTTTTGAAATATTATCATTTAATTATAAACCCACATAAAAAATAGGATGCATACCTATGTGTGATTGGAAAACTTGATGTAATAGATATAAGAAACTTGATGTAAGTAAAGTCAAACTTTTAAATTTAAAAATATTACTAATCTAATATTCAGTTTTGAAAAAAAAAAGGTATTCTTAAAAAATTATATAAGAAGGTCCTCTAACTTTTTTTTTTGGCCAAAGAAGATCCTCTAACTTGAAATATAGATTTATCTAAATAAAAATATTGAAATAATCATTATCATTATATGGATAAAACGAAAATAAAAATTACTGGTCATTAGTGTAAGTGCATGGGATTGAAGCGAAAGTTATGGAGGCAAGTTCAAGTGATTATTAACTAACTGATTAAAGTTTAGGCTCTGTTATCATTTTGTATCATCAATTGAAGGGTTAAGGGACAATTTTATTTTGGAACTATAAAAAAGGGAGCAATTTTTTTTTTTAGACCATTATCCCAGTTAATTTTAACCGTTAGTAGACCAAATATGCTGATATGTTAATCTGCATGTCCTCAACGTCATTTTTGTTAAGATGCAAATTTATACTGAAAGTTCATGTGCCCTCAACTTCATTTATTTTCAAAGTTTGATTTAAAACTTTTGGGATAAATTTGCACTGTAACAAAAATAGTTTGGATGACATGCCGACTGTCAGCTCAACATATTTGATCAATTAACGATCAAAATTAATTAGGATAACAACCAGAGCAAAATTACTTCCTTTTTGACATTTCTGAGGGCAAAATTGCACCAAAAAAACTTTCGAGCCAAAAATACCCTTTAACCCTCAATTGAAAAGTTAAGAAAACATATAGACCTTTTATATTCAAATAACCTTATTTCCTTACCAATATTGTTATTATTACTATTTACTGCTATTATTATTATTATTATTGTGGGAAAATAAAAAAAAAACATTCAAAATATCAAAATCTTAAATTAGTTTTGTTTCTTACAAATTTATAATAGATTAGATATTTACTATACTTGATTAATAATTTACAATTTATTTTAGTAAAAAATCACTGATTTGAGATTTTCAAATTTTAAAGGTATTTTTTTTTGGAATTTTCCCTACTTATTATATATCTTTTCATAAAGTTTTATGTATTTATTATATCTTAATTAAAAAGTTAGAAAAAAAAATATAGAAGAATATTAGAAAAATATTTTCAAAATTTGAGAATCCCAACTCAGTGATTTTATACTAAAATGAGTGGTGAGTTTCTAATCAAATATAGTCAATACTTAATTTGTTATAGGAAACAAAACTGATTTGGGATTTTGATATATCTTCAAGGTATTTTTTTTTTTGGAAATTTTCCCTAATAAGTAAGTATGTATGTAATTTTTAGACAAATAAAAAGTATTAAATTGAAAAATAAGATAAAAAAAAAAAGGTAATAGTTCACAATAATTAAATAAAAAAAACTATATACTTATAATGTTATATTTGAAAATTTTTGACTATATTTTAATAACAGAAACTTTGAGTTGAACAAAAGTAAGTCCATAATTATTTTTTGATTTGATCAAGAGTTTGCTATTTCAAGATTTAGATGGATCTGGTGCATTCTATAGAGTTTAAAAAATTAAAGATAATCGTTAAAATATTTATTTCATATAAAAATATATAGCTTTTGTCAAAGCCCTTGGGCTTGATCATGCTCGTCCTCCAGCATTGAGGACGTGTCCGGTTTGATTCTGAGTGAAGTAATTCCTATGGGGAAGAGAAACGGGGGTGTGTGTGAGATTTAAAAAAAAAAAAAAATATAAAGTTCAATGTAGAATCAGATTTTTTTAATGTTGAAGATAAAAAAATAATCCTATCTTCAGATTAATAACCACAACTAGATCCAACTTGTTTAGAGCAAACAAATGAGAAGCATCCAAGTGTCAAAATAATAAAGGAAATGACTCCACCGTTTGGATGCAAAGTCTTGATCAGAAATTGAATGCACATGAAAGCTGATTAAGTGGTGGAGGACCCATCTAGATCTAATAATCTCCATCCATTTAATCTGTGTGACCATTCGCACAGATCACCAATTATAAATACATCCTCCAATCATCCACATATGCACATAGAAACACTCACACAAACACAAGTATATATCTTCTTCTTCATCATCATCCTCGGATATTTTTGATTAACTAGAAGCAGCTAGCATGGCTGAAGAGAAGCACCACCACCACCTCTTCCACCACCACAAAGACGGTGATGAGAAACCCGTAGATGCCGGCTATGGCGGAGAAAATCCTGAAGGTGGCTATGGAGGTCAACCTCCTGAGGATTACAAGAAGGAAGAGAAGCACCATAAGCATCTTGAGCACCTTGGTGAGCTTGGTGCTGCAGCTGCTGGTGCTTATGCTCTGGTATGTATATATTTTATACACACGATCATTTTAATTTCTTAATTTTTGTGATTTCGTCTAATTCTCCCAGTTTTTTGATCTTGTTTTATTAGGATATGGTTGATCGATCTCTGTTCTTAAGAAATTGATCTTTCTTTATTAATTAAGATATGTGATGGCTTGATCGCTTGTGTTTTGGCTTCCAATCAACTTGTTTGTTTACTTTTTTGTGATTTAATTTAATTTTGTTTCTCTGATCTCTGATTCTGTCTCCTGAATCTCTGTAGGAGGTTTTTATATATGTTATTATTTATGGTGCTATATATAGCTGGTGCGTTGACTTGAAATCAATTCAATTTTTCTAAAAAATATTAATGCGTGATTAATCGTGTGTTGTCTCAAAACTCAATCTCCATGAGTTGGTCATATACTAGAACGGGGCTTCAAGTTGTGAAGTTCTCCTCTGATTTTTAATATATAATTTCTTTAAAGAGTTATTTTGATCCTAAATATAAAATATAGTTTACATGTTTGTTAATCTTTTCCTAATTTATCCCATTGAAGCTTCCTTAACAATAATCAAAGAGAAGAAGGAATGAGGGGATTAAGAAAGATAGTTAAGGTGTTTTAGAAAATTAAATATAAGACATAATTTACATATTTGTTAATCTTTTTCTAATTTATCCCTATTGAAGCTTCCTCAACAATAATCAAGGAGAAAAAGGAATGAGGGGATTAAGAAAGATAATTAGGGTGTTTTAGAAAATATGTGTCATATTAATTAATTCAATTAACTTCATTAATTTAATTCAATTAACTAAATATGTTTTTATATTAAGGACCAAAAGACTAACATTTTATCACCAAGAGTGATTGGATTTAACAGGGCTAGTTCTTTATAATGTAACGATGCCTACATATAGTGTCTAATACATTGAATATGATTGCTTCGAATAGGAGTATTCCTATGGTTTTTTAAAAAACATCATTTTATCATGTTTGTGCATTAATAACTAATTTTAAAGCAACAACTGGCTAAATCATTTTTCACTAGTACTAAGAATCCTAAATTAATTTTTTATGCATCACCCTGGAGTATTTTTCTTATGATACTTAGTATCATTAAGTAATTTTTAGTGCATTGAGCACTTTAAAGTATTTTTCGAGTAACATTAATTAAACGTGTAATCATTATTATTAAAAAAATACTTTAAGGATAAAATTATACAAAAAATTAATTTAGGATAAAAATTACTGCTAGAAAAATGGTTTAGGATGTTAATACAACTTAACGTTTTATATATAGATTGATGTTGGTATTGATGAATGTATGTTTGAAATGATATATCATAGCATGAGAAGCACAAGGCAGAGAAAGACCCAGAGCATGCCCACAAGCACAAGATAGAAGAAGAGGTTGCCGCCGCTGCAGCCGTCGGAGCTGGTGGCTTTGCCTTCCACGAGCACCACGAGAAGAAGGAAGCTAAGGAAGCAGACGAGGAGGCTCATGGCAAGAAGCACCACCATCTCTTTGGCTAAACATTATATATATAAGCACACTGAAGCATCAACAGTATCTCTATCTGGTTTCTTATTATTCCGCTTTCTCTGTATTATTATGTGTTGTCAGTTGTGTTTCTTTTTATGGTTTATGGGAATAACTTTGGGGTGAGTTTGGAGACTGGTTTTTCTCACTAGGTGCTGCTTCATACATCTCTGTGTGCTACAGGTTGAGTTATTAATAATAATGATAATATTTTAAATTAATTTGAGATTACTTATTTAATTGTATTGGTCATCTTTAATTGCTGGGCATTGACTATGGTTGTGATTGTGCGTTATCGAGAAAACGCAATAGTGTAATGACATATATCATATTCAAACCACAAAATTCAAATCATGGGCCCGATAACCAATTATGCTATAAATTGATTAACCAGATGATGGGGCCCAAAGGGCCCAAGGTTAGGGGATATTTAGAGCGTGTTTGGAAACACGTTTTAGGGTATATAAGTCTGATTTTTTCAGAAAAAAGCCTAAATGAAATGTGTTTTGATTTTTTTATGTTTGGTGTAGTTTTTTAAAATCACGGGTAGAATAAGCTACTTATTAAATAATCTCTTCATTGCAGCTTTTTTATTAAGTCACTTATTACGTACTTACAACTCCTCTTACCTCGTATTCCGTAAATCACGTTTTATAAGCACTTATTGTTTAAAAATAAATTGTTCATCCAAACATAAATCACATTATAAAAACTAATTTTTCTATTAAGTCATTTTTAATAAGTCAGAATTATACTAAGTCATTTTTTTTACTACCATCCCAAACACACACTTATTATGAGTATGTTTGGATTGATGATTGGATAAGTGACTTATTTTTACTTAGACTTGTGGAATCTTAAGATTGAAAAAAAGTAAAATTGGGTAAAATGATGAATGTTTGGATTGACGATTGGATAAGTGTTTTTGAAAAAGTGAAAGATGTTTGATTTGTCTTTTGCATAAGTGATTTTTGTGTTATTTAAGAGAAAAAATTGTAAAAATTATGAAAAATATAAAAATGAAGGGATAGTTGTGAAAAAAACCTCATTGGTAACTTAATTGTCAAATGGGACAAGGGAAGATATCTACACATGGAGGGATTTTTTTCACAATTTTCCCAAAAATTAACTTTAAAAATTTGACAATGGAACAATTTTAAATAAAATGTTTAAGAGTTATGAACATCATGATAAGCAATGCAAAAAGCATATATGAAGACAGTCGTTCCCACTTCCTTCTCATTTGTTAAAGTGGCATTTTTGGTGATAAATTGATCCAAACCATCTAATGGCGACAGTGTTACCATAAAGCACATACTCAAAAGTTTCATGCCGCTTATCCATCCAGATGACAATTCTTTGCACACTCTTCATCAACAAATCTGCCTTAGTTTCATGTATACTAGCAAAATACACAGTACATAATTTTGTGCTTCACTCATACCAATCAAACATCAGAGCATTCTAACATATCAAGTTTGGCAATGGTAAACTAAATAATAAAATTACAATTAAAATTCGAATAAATTAGAAATTGTTCAAACTTAAAGTTTTTTATAAAGTTAAATATAACAGAACTACTCAGATCAATGGTCCTGTACAATTTGGTCCCTGATGGTGTCACAAACATGATTCATTTGGGTTGAATATGTCCAAGCATCATTCGTCGACAATGGCTCTTGATCTTGACTATTATCTACATCAACTATATTATTCTCATTTTCTGCTTCC
This sequence comes from Inga oerstediana, assembly GCA_963210345.1. Classification (NCBI taxonomy): domain Eukaryota; kingdom Viridiplantae; phylum Streptophyta; class Magnoliopsida; order Fabales; family Fabaceae; genus Inga; species Inga oerstediana. Next base: position 58,599,525 of record OY723401.1, on the reverse strand, counting down.
GTAAAGTCCACATCAGTTTGGGAATTTCTTCTAATGAAATTATGTATAACAATTGTGGCACAGACAATGCAGACTTGCGTGTCGAAGCAATACTTGCGCAGGTGTTGTAAGATTTCAAACCTATTTTTTCACACTCCAAAAGTCCTTTCTATTGTGCACCTTAAGCTTGAATGATAAGAATTGAAGGCCTCATTAAGATTCTGAAATCCCTGATGATTCCTGAATTCTGAGAGGTGATAACGTTCACATCTGTACGGACCAAGAAACCCAATTGCTGTTGAGTAGTCAGAATCGACCAAATAATATTTGCCTAACATGTGTTAAAATCATTATAAACGTGAGATTAAGTTAAACATGAAATATAGACAAAGAAACGTAATTAAAGTATACAAAAAAATTACCTTGTGGTGGATGTGGGAAATTCATGGTTGGATATGAGACAGTAGAGTGAAAAATACGAGCATCATGTGCTGAACCTTCCCATCCTGCTAACACGAACGTGAAGCATATATCCCAATTACAAACAACCATAACATTATGTGTGGGATATCCCTTTCTCCCAATAAATTTATCTCGGCCCAGTCCAGTCATGATACACCTGATGTGAGTACCATCAATAGCTCCAATGACATCCTCGAAATATGGGAAATATCAATTATCATTTGCTATTTTTGGATGACATTGATCGAATTCTGGATCACTTGGCCTAATAATTTTGATTCTAAGCTTAAGGCAGGCCTTTAAAACCGTGTGTAGAAGCCTACTTACAGTTTCGCCCAAATGTTTAAATATTTCTTGTACTAGCCTATTTCCTACTCTATGTCCTATAGTGAGCAAGAACATGGCAACCATTTCTTCAACACCGGTATTCCTAGAATCTCTTAACCCATGCTCACACAGCTTAGTGCACAAACTATGAAAAACATATTTTTCCATTCTAAACATCTGATTACATTTTGAACCTTCATTTGCCAACATTTCTTGTACCCAATAGTGACATGTTCCCTGACTTGTTCTACGTGGTTGTTTGCACACATATGGCACTAAATATTGACACAACAACACGCATAATTGTACATATTCTTCCAACTTAGCCTCAATAATTGAGGCATCGTCACTATCTTTATCTTCCTCCATCCCCTGCAACCTGTTTTGGTTGTTACGATTTGCCATTGATGTACCTGTGATTGTGGTGAAATTGTGGTGTGAGTAGGATGATTAACAAACATAACATATAATATAAATACCAACAAGATGAAACCGTTCTAAACGACGGGTCAAGTAATCCGAAACAAAATAAAAACTACAAATGTCTTAGTTCAAGTGCCAGATATCAAATGCAACTACAACTACTGCTCCTTTACGATATAATGCAAATAAGTAATCAAGTACTCAGGGTCTCTTTTTAATGACACAAACACATCCCAACGTGCCTTGCTTTCCAGACCTCGCATACACCAGACTCCAAAGGCTTTGTCCGCCTTTACATCATCAAGGTCCAGCAGAGATTTCATAACCTCAGGCATGCTATAGAAACATTAGCAATGACACTGACGGCATCAGCTATTTTGCTTTGCAGCCTGAATTTTTTGTTTTTTGCTTTTTCTAGACCCTTCACCTCTCTTCCTTTTCTGTTCACTTCCGGATGCGCTAGGACCAGTGCCTGATGGAATTGATGTTGTTAATCCAATGCTTGCCATTTCCTCTGTCACTCCTGTACTAACTGCAGGGGCAGTGCCAAAATGCTCACCCTCACTGTCCCCAGAGCCTTCCTCTTCATCCATTGTGGGTTTGTAAACGTCATCCTTATCTTCATCATTTGTCTGTGGTTGTGTGCGAGAAGTTGAGAAAATGTGGTTTCCTGTCGCTGAGCCATCTTTGAATATTATTCTTAACTCCCTTTCATTCTTTAGGCAAGAGTACCTAAATTTCTTATATTCGAGATGCTTCTGCATGCATACAAGTAAAAGGAGTCAAAATGAATATTTAAATGAATTATATACCAAAAAAAGAACTAATTAAACTTGTAAATTGCACTTAAAATTTTTTACCTGTAATTTCTCCTTCCACCAGTCCCTTGACGCAAGCACATTGTTCATAATAGGGTCTCAGCCCACACCGGTCTCTCTGTTTAAAGAATCCTATATCCTCAAATCTTTCTTTAAGATATCTAACCTATTTTTTAATTGTTTCTTCTCGTATTGTTTCCCAGTCTTTTCAGTTAATGTGGAAATAATATTCTTCCATCCCTTTGGCGTAAATGACTGCCCTTTGCGTTCTTTTTTGTATATTTGGTCTACGCATGTGTTGATGAATATTTCTGTTGACTCTAAATCCCACACAGCTTTTATGTCCATATTACTATACGACAAAAGTCACATTTCACACAGAAGACATAGCAATTTGCATTCCTATTCCACATGATTAGTCAAAGTAACAAGCTAATATGAAACTATTTAGTAATGAAAGCACGAACAGTCATCACATGCGACTTGCCTACCTAAGTGGCATTCTCTCACTGAAGGAATTGAACACATTAATTGAACTTTAACATTTAATTTCTCTCACGAAAGGAACTGAACCAAAAATTTGTGGATGAAATTTTCAGAACCTTTTTTCAAAGTAAATCTCCATTTATGATGTCAAATATTTTTATACATACAATCCAATATGACGTACTAAATCAATAAATCATATTCGGACATTATTGAATGGTCTGGGTGCAAGTCCAAAATCTTATTATGATGTGTTATTTTGGCATAAAGTACTAAAGCTTATTTTTATTATTTAATGGAAAAAATGCGTTCCTCTTTTGAATTTGATAAAGAGACAGTGATCTAATATGGAAGATTCAAAAGTGTATAAAATAAGTTTAACATGGCCGACTTGAATTTGGAACCTCTATTTAACCAGTCAAAGGACCCTAATTCTTTAACTAAAATCAATACTTGTGGGTTAAATTAATCTTTTTTTTAACCTTCAAGATCAACAGTCAAACAGGCGCGCAAAATTGTATGATCATAAAACTTATTTGAACGAAAGGAGTTGAGACTTCAATCTAAAGAAAAAGTCCTATGCATTCAACTTCCATGTGTGTGTGTGTGGCAGCGTTTTCACTCAAGCAAATTGGTCAGTTTCAAGACACTTGACCCGTCGGTTATCGTGTGTGTGTTTATATGTGCCTACAAACATCAAATGCAATCGAAACAATGGCACTCAAACTAACATCAGAGTTTCAAAGAACATGGAAAAACATAGCAATCAGTGTTTCTCTTATCTTTGGTACTTTGTCAATGACATCGGTTGATTGCCAAATGCAATGGCAATCAAACTAACATTTCAGAATACCCACTCACTACAGTTCTTACACCATCCATACCATCACTCCAACCCACCGAAACAAGCAACCCATCGAAAGAAGCAAACACACACACCGCAGATCACAGATCGGAGCAAAACAGAGCAATCATTGGTGTTTCATTGAACAAGGAGAAAGGCAGAGCAAACATACCTGAGTAGAGGACAACTACGACAAGCAAGAGACCACCACCACACGAACAGATCACCAGCACTGAGAAGAACCACCACTACACGAGCTTCAACAGTAGATCGAGATTTCACTGTTGGCCGCACTTCACCAACCAAACTCACCCAAAGTGCATTGTACTCACAGATTAGCCACCGTCATTGTGTGAAGCTTCCTACCGAACTCCAGACGACTCCGTTAGACTCCAACACCAGCAGCCTCCCTCAACAGCAACGGCTATTGACGCTGACCACCGCTATCACCACCACCGCCAACAACTATAGGACCAAGCTAACACATTGGTGGAGAGAACCACAAGAGGCAGTAGCGGCACCGAGAAGAAGGCAAAACGAGAGAGGGAAGATCTGTTGAAGTGAAGCTCGATAGTGCCGCACGAAGGAAGATCGAGAGGAGAGGAGAGGAGAGGAGACGAGTAAAGAGGAGAAGAGAAGAGAGAGAAATGGCAGGTAGGGCATTTAATGATTATTAACGGCAATATCCTCAGCTGAGAGAAATAAGCTACCCACCGGAGCTTATTCAAAAACAACTTATTTTTAATTGCAACCAATTGTTCCAACGCCCAACCAAACGTGTGGGCTCTTTTTTCTAAGCCGCTATCCTACTTATAATAAGCCAACAGCACTAAATGTTTGAAAACACTTATTTTTTGAATATAAGTGTTTATTACGTAAGCCGAGATAAAACTCATATCACATACTTACCTCGTATACCGTGAATCACGATTTATAAGCACTTATTGTCCAAAAATAAGCTATTCCAAACGAGCACTAAATTGAGCTCCAAATGCTCAAACAAACACACACTATACCATGTATATAAGTTAAAAGCTTCAACTTTGGAGGGATTAGTTCATTACAACGTAGTAAATTGAGGTTTGAATCTTCATTGAGAGAGGTTCTCACATTTAATACATGTTTGACAACAAAGTCTTTACATCAGCAACAAGATTTCAGCTCACGATTTTATGGTTTATGATGACTCAACTCCTTACCAATTAGATCAACTTTTATTGGTTAATCAACACAAATTTATATGTAAAACAATGAGTATTTATCATTAGTGCTGAGCTGTTATTAAGAATAAAAGATTTAGACATAACTCTTCCATAATCTTGATTGTCCCACGTTATATATCTCCTTAACACAGTATGCGTAGTATAACTTAAACTTTCATATCGATATCTACTCTTTTTTACTATGAATAATTTTTGCTAATAATATAACTTAACTAAAGTTAAAATATATTTATTCTAGCTGAAATCTCTGGCAAAAAAAATTATTCTAGCTGAAATCATGGGAGAATTGATGATAAATACCTTTTTGGTAAATTAATTGCTGAATGCTACCATTGCACATAACGGAAGATTGCTTGCACATTTATATGGAAGATTTTTGCACATACGGAAGATGATTTGTACAAAACGGAAGATCGCTTACACACACGGAAGATCCCTTACACGCTTGGTAGCAATCAGCAATTAATTTACTTCTAAAGTATTTTTCAGCAATTCTCCCAATCATTAATTAACACAATAGGTAATGCACGCATATTTTCCTTTTGAAATAAAGCACTTAATCGCAATCCCACTATGGACAACATGAATATAATTTTTTTTGACATGCCAACATGAATATCATTGCTCTTTCCCTGAAAAAATATCATTAGTAATGTCAATGAAGGCAGAAATTAACTTGAATCACAAACACGTTTGTTGGTGATGGCTAATTATTTAAAATGAAAGATATATATCACCTACTGATGCGGACAAGAGGCCAAGTTTTTTGCCTTTTCTTTTTTAAAAAAAAAAGTGATTGGAGTCTTCAAAGAAAAATTGAGTTAAAGGTGGAAAAAGCATCTACATCCCTTAAAATATCTTTAAGGCAATACACTTGGAACTGATGTTTAATCTAGATTGTCTAAATTAAATTTTATTTAATGTAACATCAAAATTTAATCAATTTTAGATCATTTAAACTTAATTTTAGCAACACAAATAAAATGTTAAATGTATAATTAACTATATATAGGAAACCCATTTGTAACGGGGAAGACTGGAAAATGGCTTATGTGAGAGCCTTCAATTTAATGTTACTGTTTATCATATTTATTCAGTATCATGATGTTGATTATATTGAATCCACTAAAAAGAAAATCTTATGATGCTAATCATAGGGTTAAGGTGCGCTGAGCACTCTAAAATTTTTTTGGAGGTGTATCAAGCTCCCTAAAATATTTTAGGATGCAATTTTGCCTTTGATATATTTAAAATGGATTAATCTCACCCTTGCCAATTAATAGGACAATTGTTTGTTATCTCTGTTATTTTCGTTTAAGAAATACCTTCCATCCTCTCTCCCCCCCTCCCTCCCTTTGTAGCCACTAGATATAACCAACCCCATATTCTATGTTTGGATAAAGAGAAAAGTGAGTGAAAAATAAAAGTGAATACAAGGAATAAAAACTTTCAAAAATGGTAAAGAGTTTTACTATTTTTGAGAGTTTTTTCTTGTAAATTTCTTTGGGGGAATTGTGAAAAAAGACCTTACTGGCAAATTAATTGCTAAATGGGACATGGAAAGATCATCTGCACATGGGGGGAAGATATTGTGTACATGGGGGAAGATCTTCTGCACACAGGGGAAGATGTTTTGCACACGCATAGGGAAGAATATTGCACAAAGGGAAGATCTTCTGCACACAGGGGAAGATATTCTGCACACTTGGAAGATCGTTTGCACACCGAGGTCCCATTTAGCAATTAAGTTCTCACTGAGGTATTTTTCACAATTCTCCCAATTTCTTTCCCCCTGATGTTACGCCCTTATTTTAATTTCACTTTTACCAGAGTATTCATGGAAAACGATATACGATTTGATGGGCAACACATGAATAACATAAATATATTGATAATAAGTGCATGATTACAGAAAATTCCCCATAAGGGTTTGTACATGATACTTACAATTAAGGTAGCCGCACAGGGCTACTAGGGTGTCAAAACACATCCCAGTAAACAAAGACTTCTTCCCGTCTTCGCTCCACTACTGCAACCCTCTCTTGTGCAATTCTCTTCTTTGATTTCCGCGTACCTTCTGTATTCGCCTGTCTAAATTGTTGGTAGGGGAGGGTGAGATTCGAGAGAATCTCAGTAGGAAATAGATACCATAATGCATGCATGATAGATGCTATGTGTATGACATGTTAGCTTTAATTAGATATATGCCCCATAATAATATTTCTGCAAGCTCAATGTTTCATGTAACAAAACTATGGCCATAGCGAAAAAAGAAACAGAGCTTCATTTATTCAAATATGCTCTACACAATCAAGTAAAGCAATCACATACACCACTACACAAGCAGAGATATCAAATACATGCAAATAAGGTAAGTCCTCTACCTTGTATCCCTTTTGCTAAACAGAAATAGTTCCTCAATTTACGTGCAAACAGCTTGGGCTCCATATTCAATCCTATAATGCCAAATGTACCATTTAGACACTTCCATAGTGTTTTTGGGGTTATATGAGTCTATATTGAAAAATTACTAAAATGCCCTGAGACCCGGTCTTACCACGTCGTACCCAGTCCCACCGCACTTTTCCCGAAATTCTAACCTGGGCTATCTTGACATATTTTCACCCAATGAAACCATTTCCAGACTCAGAATTACAAAATTCACTACCAACAGGCTAGAATGCCCTGGCAGCCCTTATTCCACTGTTTCAGGAGCACTTTCGTAATTATGCTTTTTCAGGCTTTTTCCGAAAAAGTGACCAATTATAACCCCGCTTAATTTTCCCTTTTAAACTTAATGGAATCATCAAATCATTGAAAATACAACTCTAAGACCCATTCTAGAGCTGGCCAAAATTATGGTATCCTCCGGGGAAAATCGGGGTTTTGTGATTTCGGCTCCGTAAACGTGTTCCTTTTTACTCCTAACCACTTTATTGACTATTCCTTTAGGTTACAACTACCATTTAGTACCAATTTGGGTAGCATAAGCCCTAAGCAAACCCATTTCCAAAAATTAAAACCATTGACAATCCAACGAAATTTCACTAATTAAATTATCCACAGCAGCCAGAATAGACAATATACAAAGGTTTGGAAGTTACCTTTCGCTTCCCTCTAGATTTTCTCAACAAGGCTGAAACCCTAAATCCTCCAACACCAAATTTGAGCCTACAAACCTTAAATCACATGAATAGGAAGCTTAGGATCGGAGTTAGATGCATTAGGAACCGAATACCGAAGAAAGTACCTACCTTTGTAAGGTTTTCTTCCTCTCTCTCTCTAGAATTTTTCTCTTCCTCTCTCTAGTTTCAGCTGGTTCAAGTCAGTTTAGGGGGAGTATGAAGAAGATGAAGCTTTTTTTCTTATTATTATATGTTATTTTAATTACTTATGGAATTTCAAAAATTCCAAAATCAATTTTATGTACAATAACTCTATGTACATGTAACCTTGTTCATTAAGCCAAACCAATATTTCCTTCTTTATGCCATATGTAAGAGACACCAAAGGGTCCCTCCCTTTGGCCTTAGTTAGCTTCACAACTTGTTCCGATTATGTATACACGTAAAGTCTCAATTTTGGTCAAAATTGCACTTTTACTCAAATTTTTCATAAATTCATATTAAATTGACCAAAATATTCTAAATATATTTTTCAACTTCATTTTACTTAATTAATTGAAATTAAATTCAATTAATTGGAAAATATTTAATTTATCACGTGTTTGGCAAAATTACAAGTTTGCCATTATATTTTTCTCTATTTTCAGATTTAGTGGCAGATTTTCTACCCAAATTTTGAAACATCATAACTAATTCCAGAAAAATTAAATTAGAGTGATTCTAAAGGCTATAGAACCTTTATTGAATCTAGTTTCAAGAAAAAATATAGAATTTAGCCAAATCGAAGCACAAAAATCCTAGAATTTAAATATCTGAATGCTCTTCCAGAAACTTTCCAGTTTTTCTAGGTTAACTTCAAAAATTCATAACTTTTTGTATATATCTCTAATTAAGTCATATGACCTGTCAAATTAAAGCCTAGGATGTCTACTTTCACCTTGCAAAATTTCATAATTTTTATCATCATCTGATTATAGAAAATCACATGACAAGCTCACTTCTCATAGGCGATTTCACCAAAAATATAATTATATTATATAAAATTCACCATTTCATTTCATTGACTATTTCCAATAATTATAATATATTTGGTGAACAAAACTTGGGGTGTTGCAGCCCAAATTTTATTCACCAAGAATGTATTGCAATTATTAACACATCTAATAAAGTGGTGAATAAAATGGTCATAGGAAATAAAATGGTGAATTTTGGAAAGATGAATGAAGATTTCCTAGAGGCAGTGAGCTTTTTATGTGATTTTGTATGACCAAATGATAAGTAAAAATTATGATATTTTACAGGATGAAAGTAGACATCCTAAAATTTAATTTGATAGGTCATATGACTCAATTAAATATATATACAAAAAGTTATGAATTTTTGAAGTTAGCCCATAAAAACTGAATTTTATAGAACAACATTCAAAGAAATTAATGCTGCGAATTTTATGCTTCCAATTGGCAAAAGTCTATATTTTTTCTTGAAATCGGACTCAATAAGGGTTCTAAAAAATTAGCTATGATATTTTTAAAGATTGGGTAGAAAATCTACCAGAAAATCCAAAAATATCAAATTTTGGAATTATGACATCATCATAAGGCAAGATGACATAAGCATGGGATAAAACTTTTTCTCATCATCTTCAGCTCTTATTTCTGACGTCCTACATAGCTGAATATAGAGAGAGAACATGTGGAATTTTAGAGAGAGAAGGAGAAGAAAAATCACAAGGTAAGCCGATTCCTCTGACGATTTAGCTCCTAACGGGTATAACTCCATTCCTAAGCCACTCTTCTATAGAATTTAAGGTTTGGAAGCTCAAATTTGGTTGTTTAAAAGGTTAGGGTTCAGCCATATCAAGTGAAAAGCTAGTAGGAGCTTGAGGTAACTTCCAAACTCTTGTATACTGACTATTCTGACTGCCGTGGATAATTTAATTGGTGAAATTTCACCGGTTTGTCTTTATTTGTAATTTTTGGAATGGGTTTTCTTAGGGGTTATGCTGCCCAAATTGGTACTAAATGATAGTTGTAACCTAAAGGAATAGTCAATAAAATAGTTAGGAGTAGAAAGAAACATGTTTACAAAGCCGAAATCGCAAAACCTTGATTTTTCCTAGAGTTGTGAGTATTTCAGCCAAGGCTGAACCAAAGGATAGGAGTTTTATTTTCAATGATTTGATGATTCTATTGAGTTTAGAAGGGAAAATTAGGCGGGGTTACAGTTAGCCACTTTTTCAGAAAAGCCTGAAAAAACATAATTACAAAAACGCCCCTGAAGCCTTGAAATAAGGGCTGCTAAGGGCAATTTTTTAATTTGACATTGAATTTGGTAATTCCAAGTTTGAAAATGGATTTTTTGAGCAAAAATATGTCAGAATAGCCCATGTTATAATTTTGGGAAAAGTGCAGCCAGACCGGGTACAGGGGGCAGGGTCGGGATGGGATCCCAGGGGCATTTTGGTAAAATTTCACCATAAGCTATTATAACCACTACAAATACTATTGAAGTGCCTAAAATGGTGCATGAATGGGTTTTAACATAATTCTTGTACATTTGATATTTTAGGATTGAGTTGGGAGATTAAGCTTGGCACACTTTTTGAGGCACACAAAATAGGGTGAAAGAGACTTGAAGTAGGGACATTATCCTTCATACATCATGCCTTCTTCTATATGAATGTGTGGTTACCATTGTTTGTGCTTTTATCAATTAACATGGGTTACCTAGAGATGCCAGTTAGTGCTGGAAGTGTACTTACACCTGAGCGATTGGATGAGAATCCAATTGGTGTACGAGTAGTGGGGCTGGAACCCTACTAATGTATAGATTATAATTTGTTATATTGTTTATTAATTGTGCATTAATGGTGCATATCATATTTACTTATCGCATGTTATGTGAACGATAATATATTTCTATTGAGATTCCTCAGAATCTCACCCCTCTTTCTAAACAAAAATGTCTCAGCGGGTGCTAGCAGCTCGAAAAGCAAGGACATAGATACGGGGAACTGACAAACACGTTTCCTGAGATGAAGACAGTAGTTATATACCGTCTTTAATTTTGTATAATTTGGATGAATTGTATACATTACCATACCCTGTGGGGAATTCCTCAATGTAATCATGTACTATATATATCGTTATCTTTATGTTATTCTTGTGTTGCTCACCAAACTAGGTACAAGCACTCTAAAAATATGGAAAATAAGGTAAGGGCGTAACATTTTGGTATCAGAGCCAAAAGCGGTTCTGAAAGAGCCTAGGTGGTTCTGGCAGAGTGGCGGTTCTGGTAACAAGATAGTATATTGATATGGTCTTGATTACACAATGATAGGAAATTTGCACAGACGGGGGTACCAAAGGAGTGTATCCTCTTAATTTGTGAGCTGGCCCTAGGAGATCAGTGAATATCTAAAGGGTAGCAAGTGGTGTAATATCGGACTGAGGATGGTCCAAGGATGTTGTGAAACCTAAGGAAGCAATTTCTGCCAAGGTCAACAGGCAGTCCACACAGTATTTTGTCAGCCAAAGACAGTCGGCATGACTCCATAAGACAAGGGCGATCATGGGATGCCGATGGTTAGAAGCTGATAGAGCCGGTATCTACCTTTTGACTCGAGTGCATGAAAGTTAAGCGTGCTCAAACCAAGTAAATCCTAGGATGGGTGACCCCCTAGGAAGTTGAGTTAGCAAGGTCATGGAGACTTAAGGAATGGTTATTATCTTGAGGTTTCTCCATGACTAATGATCATTTAAGTTAGATGGCTTAAAGAGTGCTTAGACGCATGGAGATATTGATGATGTAAGTACTGATTTTAAATTGGGACAGTTCTATCGCGGTGAATATTGCCCAGAAAGGTCTGTTTGATGGGGTTATGGAAATTTGAGGCATAGTAAATGTTTTGAGGTTTCCCATGCTAAGTAATTATCCTTAGTAACGCTGTGGGGTCAAAGGGATGTAGATATGATATACGATGCTATATGATGAGTGGTGATCAAACCACATATTGATCTTAAAGGATCTGAACCGATGATACTGAAGGTTGTGAGTAGGCTTGAATTAGATCTAAGTTGGAATAGTGCTTAGGTTGAAATATGAATTTGTTGCACTATGGTTCTGATGCATGATAGAAACTCAAACCATGTGAACCTGATGGACCATGTCAAACCTTCAGTAATGTTTCAAGGATATTATCTAAATACTGTGAAGGTTAGACTAGGCGCTATTAATCTTGATTCTTAGTGAAACCTATTAGGTATAATTGAGGAAAATGATTTCCAATTTATGTGATGTTGAGGTTCTAGATTTCATGATGAACCTAAAGGTTAGGTTAGAGACCCTAAGCTGTATGATATTACATGACAGTGATGTTATAGTGAACCTGTGTGTTCAAAGGCCCTAAGACTTAGAGGACCAGTGTGCCCTTAGGCTGGCAGATATACTCAGATTTGTGTTAGGTTAGTGATGATCCATGGAAACAAGGAAAGTGATTTCTCGGCTCAGCTAATGTTGAGGTTCTAAGAGTTGAATTGTGATCCAAGAATCAGACTCAATAGTTGAACTGATTTTTTAGGAATTGGAATTTGACCTGGATGGTTTGAAGTACTAGAACATGGTACTAAAATGAATTGAAATGTGTATGAGGTATCTTGACGTTGCTAGTTGCCAATCTAGCATAGGGAAAGATCTTATTAATAGAATATTCCCTTAAAGGATCGATTGAGGTCATAGCTCTCTGATGAATGAGAGATAGAATTGATTTACCTGCTTATCCCACTAATTTGAGGCTATACTAGGAATCGATTGGGGGATAGAAAATGAGGTGATGAAAGGTAAGAGTAGAAGGGTTACCAAGTAATCCGTAACCCAGGAATCAACTGTTAAGTTTTGATTCCACAAAAATTTGAAATGGCTCAGAATGATTTACGTTGAAACAGGCCAGGAACTGGCACAAAGAAATGCATATTTTTAGTATAGTCAGGTACTATGGAGGGAGTTTCCTGTGGGACTTCTCTTGAATCATCCTGACATTATAAAGGCTCACATAAGGAAATGAACATAAGAGTGCACAGCAGAAGTCTACAACTCTGTGTTTATTACAGGAAGTTGAATAAAGTGACCATTGAGATCAAGCACCTACATCCTGGAGTTGATGATTTGCTGGATCAGTTGCCTGGTTCCTGTGTGTTCTCCAAACTGAGTTAAGTTTGGGTATCACTTGTAACGCCCCAATTTTCGATTAAGGCCTAATGATAATTATTGAGGATAATTATCAGATTAAAGTGGAATTAATGTGTATTGGTGACAATATTATCTAATATGTCATAATTGATTGGGAAAGAGATGAGTGAGATTGGAAAGTTTGGAAAGTTAGTGTTTAGTGTGGCCATGGACCAAATCATGCTAATATAGTGGAAATTAGGTTGTTTAAATGGTTTTATTGGATTCCTTGAGTGTTTTAGTGTAAGGAATAGGCTTGATTGTTGATTTTGGAGCCATTGGTCACTTTGGTAGAAAATTGGAAATGTTGCCATTGAAAGTCTATTCTAAGCAGTCTGTTTGTATTGGCGTTTTGAATGACCAAATGATTTCAGAAAATTGTAAAACATTCTAGTCTTAAATTTCACATCCCAAGCTTCAAAATGGACATATAGTTTGTGTCATTTCGTTTATTATTCTGTGAGTTATGGTTGTCCAAAGTTTGGGATTGAAACAGAACTCTGTTTTGGGGTAGTGATGCGTTTTGTGAAATTCTGGGATTTGTATGGTGATTTCCAGTATTGGTTCATATTTTTCCTATGAAGAGGACTAAAATAGCTTTCAATGGGCTTTGGGATCACCTCATTTCGATTTTTCTACAATTTATTATGAATTTTTGAAGTTGCCTTGGCTACAGCAGAAATTCTTGGCTGCAGCACAAAAATTTCTGTGAGAGTTTTGGCCGCAGCCAGAAATTCTTGGCTGTAGCCAGAAACCTTCTATGCTTGTTTTGGCCACAGCCAAAGGTTTCTTGGCTGCAGCCAACCCCCTGTTTTCAGCACCTTGGGATTTTGAAAAGTGGTTTCCAACTCGGTGTTTCCCAATCCTTTTAGGCGATTGTTAGAGACTTTCATAGCTACTTAAGGGACTTTAATGATAACCAAAACTAAGTGTTTTGAAGTCAATTGAGTATTGGAATAGAGAATAATGCTTCGTCCTTAATGATTATAGGATTTGATATTTGCCTGGAACATAGAAGGCATACGCCTGCTCAAGGGAAGAAAGATAAAGGTAGTAACACTTTATCCTATATCATGTGTATTGCATCGCTTGTTTGCATTAGTCATTGAATACAGTGAAAGTGAAGAAGACATGGCGAAAGCCTAGACTCTATTACAGTGAAAGTGAAGGGGACGTGGCGGAAGCCCGGACTCGATTACAGTGAAAGTGAAGGGGATGTGGCGGAAGCCCGACCTCATATATAGTGAAGGGAACGTGGTGAAAGCCCGGTCTCGAATATTGATTGCTGCATTTTGATATATGTGACTTGCTTTGTATATATGCATCATATAAATAAACTGTTGCTACTAGGATTCTCTAGAATCTCATTCTTTCCAAATAACATTTTTAGACAGGGCAAGTGGATCGAAAAGCAAGCAAGTGGCAAAGGACGATTAGGACTGCCAGCGGTAGTCTTAGCTATATATTTTGGTTTTATATTGAACTGGTTATCATTTTGGATAAATGTATACATATTGAATAGAATTATAGTGGTATAGTTTTGTGTTATCCCCAGTATGGATACTGAGATGGGCATTGATGCCCTGTATAAACCTTTGGATTAATGTTATTATCCCAGGTGAACGTCGGGAATTGTGCTTACTTTGATATTGTATATGTAACAGACCAAACAGGCCATTTGTTTTAATGAATGAAATGAATGGAGATCCATTTGTACATGTGTTTTAAAAAGTTTTTAATTGTCCCGAATTTCTTATTCGATAATTAAATGTGCTTAAACGCTAATCCCGGCCTAATTATCGAAGGGGGTTACATCACTAGTTTGAGGTAAAAGCAGAGAATGTACTAGAAACTGCTTACAGGACCAAATATGGCATTATCGGAATGGCTATTTGAGCTGACCAATGCACCTGTCGTGTTCTTGGACTACATGAATTGAATTTTTATTCGTACTTGGACCAATTTGTAGTAGTCTTTATTGATGATATACTGGTATACTAGCGAAGTAGAGTAGAACATGAGCAACATTTGAAAATCATATCGAACATACCGAAATTTAAGCAACACCATGCCAAGCTGAGCAAATGTGAGTTTTGGCTTTCAGAAGTTAGAGTTTTAGGCCATATTGTCTCACAGCAAGGAGTTACAACGGACCCTTGCAGGGTGGAAGCAATATAGAACAAAAAAGGCCAGAGATTGTGGCTGTGATACGCAGTGTTCTAGATCTTGTTGATTATTATGAGGAATTTATGCAATTTTTCCCTGGAAAATTCAACATTATGTAGGGGATGATGATTGTGAGTGCAGCTTCGAGGAGCTGATGACAAAAATTTATTAAAGAATCAATACTAAGAATCCCATATGCGAGTAGGCATAGATTGGGATGTGAGCCAGGTACAAATATCGTGCCATGGTGAGGGACCCCTGAGTGGGCGAAACCATGGCCAGCATCGACGTCGAGTCCCAGAGCTATGCCACTAGGCATCGACTTCGAGCTCAGGACTATGCGGTTACAAAAAAAAAGTGTCGTTACATATGTATCTTGTTAGCTGAAGCTCCATGAATTGAACTATCCCACCCATAATCTTGAGTTGATGGAAATGGTAATAGTGTTGTATTGAATCTGGAGTTGCCTTTATGGCAAAAATCGTGGAGTTGTATTGCGACTACCAGGGTTTAAAATGTTTGTATGATCAAAAAAATGAAGGTGAGAAATCACAGATAGATGGTGCTACTTAAAGATTTTAACTTGGAGATAAAGTATCATCCAGGACAGGCTAATGTTATTGCTAACACATTAAGCCATAAAACAATGCAGGTGGCTGCCATGAGGATTTCTGAGCAGAAACTGATTGAGGATTTTGGAGATCTTAGTCTATTTAAGCAAATTTTGATCAATGAGAATAATGTCAGTAAAACACATAAGGATATGAGAGCAGCAATTAAAAAGGCTCAGATCAAGGATAGATGAGTATAATCCATTAGGAACATGAAACTAAATGTAAGGATGTAGATATATGGGATTATTTGATGTATGAAGTCAAACCTGACCAAGTCAATTATCAGCAGGAGGAATAGCTCAGATATAGGAGTATCCTAATCATAAAATTTGATTGGACGAGATTATCTCCTAGAGGAGCAACTTGGCAAATAGAGAAAGATATGATGAAGTGTCACTCGGAGTTTAAGGCTATGTATATATAGCAAATTTCGGGGACGAAATTTATTTAAGTAGGGGAGAAATGTGTAACACCCCAAATTTTATTCACTAAGAATGTGTTGCAATTATTAATATATCTAATAAAATGGTCATAGGAAATAAAGTGGTGAATTTTGGAAACATGAACAAAGATTTCCTGTGAGGCAGTGAGCTTTTCATGTGATTTTGTATGACCAAATGATGAATAAAAATTATGATATTTTACAGGGTGAAAGTAGACATCCTAAGATTTAATTTGATAGGTCATATAACTCAATTAGAGCTATATAAAAAAAGTTATGAATTTTTGAAGTTAGCCTAGAAAAACTGTGAATTTTATGGAACAACATTCAAAGAAATTAATGCTACGAATTTTGTGCTTCCAATTGGAAAAAGTCTATATTTTTCCTTGATTGTCTTTGGGCTTCCAATTACTGTGGACAATTTAATCGGTGAAATTTTACCGAATTGTCTTTATTTTTAATTTTTGGAATGGGTTTTATTAGGGGTTATGCTGCCCAAATTGGTACTAAATGGTAGTTGTAACCTAAAGGAATAGTCAATAAAGTGGTTAGGAGTAGAAAGGAACACGTTTACAGAGCCAAAATCGCAAAACCCCGATTTTCCCCAGAGTTGTGAGTATTTCAGCCAGGGCTGAACTAGGGGCTAGGAGTTTTATTTTCAATGATTTGATGATTCCATTGAGTTCAAGAGGGAAAATTAGGTGGGGTTACAGTTGGCCACTTTTTCGGAAAAGCCCAAAAAAGCATAATTAGGAAAACACCCTTGAAACCCTGAAATAGGGGCTGTCATGGGCAATTTTTTAACATGAATGGGTTTTAACATAATTCTTGTACATTTGATATTTTAGGACTGAGTTGGGAGATTGAGCTTGGCACGCTTTTTGAGGCATGCAAAATGGGGTGAAAGAAACTTGAGGTAGAGACATTATCCTTCATAAATCATGCCTTAGTCTATATGAATGTGTGGTTACCATTGTTTGTGCTTTTATTAATTAACATTGGTGGCTAGAGATGCTAGTTAGTGCTGGAAATGCACTTACACCTGAGGGATTGGATGAGAATTCAACCGGTGTACGAGTAGTGGGGTTGGAGCTCTACTCATGTATACATGACGATGTGTTATATTGTTTATTAATTGGTGTATTCATGGTGTATATCATATTTACTTATCGCATATTATATGAACGATAATATTTTTCTACTGAGATTCCTTGGAATCTCACCCCTTTTTCTAAACAAAAATGTCTCAGCTGTGCCAGCAGCTCGAAAAGCAAATATATACATATGGGGAACTGACGAACACGTTTCCTGAGATGAAGACAGTGGTTATATACAGTCTTTAATTTTGTATAATCTGGATGAATTGTATACATTTCCATACCCTATGGGGAATTCCTCAATGTAATCATGTACTATATATATTAGTATGTTTATGTTATTCCTGTGTTGCTCATCGAACTACGCACAAGCACTCTGAAAAAATGGAAAATAAGGTAAGGGCGTAACAACACCTAATTTTTTTCTCCTTCCAAAAAAGAGTCAAGAGTTAAGGTTGTTGTTATCAGATGACCAAAGAGTTTATCTCTTTCAGGAAGTGAGGGCTTTCTCTCGACTGGGAGAGCATAGTTACAATGATTGGTAGTTGAGATTGTAGGAGATAGATCTGTCACTCGTTGTGATGGAGAAGAGGGAGAGACAGAGCAATCTGTCACCTATTACGGCAGAGGGCAGAAATAGAGTGGCTTCTTCGTCATTCATTGTGACAGAGTGGCAATGAGATTTGTGTGCGAAGAGGTGATATTGATGATGGAGGTTTAAAGCAAGCTAATCGGCAAGGGTTCTGAGTGAAAGAAGGGTGAATTGAAGGTGAGTCTAGCATGGAGGAAGAAAGAGGATCGAATGTTTGGTGAAGGACTGCTAATTGGGAAATTGTTTATCGAAAAAATCCTAAATGCTGCTACTACGAAACAGATGATTAGGAAGGGATGAAACCTAGAAAAAAGAGAAGATCTAGAGATTATGGAGATAGATCAGAAAATCTTTTCATTCAAATTTCACAACGAAGAGGAACACTAGAGAATTTTGTGTAGTAGGCCATAGTTAATCAACAATTGGCTCCTGAATATTTAGCCGTGAGAGAAAGACATGATGGTTGGTGAAGTTAATTTTGCTAAGTGTCCTACATGGATACAATTCCATGATCTTCTGCTGGATGTAATGGATACGGAGGATGTTAAAAAACTTGGAGCTATAATTGGTGAAGTGGTTATGTTTAAAGATCCAGTTTGTGGAGGTATGAATGCTCATATGATTTATGGACACAGAGGCTTGGGAAAGATCCAGTTCGCATTAAGGTTAGGTATGAGCATTTACAGAATTTATGTTTTGCTTATGGTACACTGGGACATGAGATGAGAGCTTGTGTGTATAAGGCGGTTAAAGAAATAGGAAGGATAGATGAAATTATTGCAGTGTGTAAGGAGGGATGGGAGGAGGTAGTGATCAGTAGTGAGAGGAGGGATAGAGGGAAGGATACGGGGGAGGATTTGAGGTAGAATGAGGATAAATTGATAGTAAAGGAGGAGTTAAGTAAGAAGAATGAGTTTGATTCTGATTTCACAAAGAAAATTAGAAAAGACAGTGCTAAGAGTTCCTTGGTTAGATGGAAAAAGAAGGAAGCTGACTATGTATTAAATATGAATTTAGAAGTTAATGTGCAGAAATCAGCTAGTGCAAAGTTAATGGATCAGGTAAAGCTAGGAATTAATAAAGTCTAGGTTGGTTTAAGTGAAGAAATAAGGTTTGGAAATTTGGAGGGGACTAGGCGTAATTTCAAAGCTAAAAGGTTGAGTTGTGAAGGAGAATCAAGTGGTGGACAAAATATTATAGAGGAGTGTGAGAAGGATTATGTTGATGAAGTTGAGCATGCAAAGAAGGCCATTGTTCCTTATGTTAAAAAGGAAATTATTTTTGAAATGGCCTAGAAGTTGAAGGGAATTCAACTTAAAAGAAATGCAAAAGATGATCTGATTGTTGAAAAGGTGAAGCGGAGGAAATTTGGAGAGTGGACGAAGAATAATAAAATAGCTATTTCTGTTTTGTTGGCTCAGTTGAAGAAGGAAGAGTTGAAAAAGAAGAGGCTTGTAAGAAAGTCAATATTGAGTGAAGGTAAAAGGGGAAGGAGGATTAAGAGTAGGGAAGCTCTGAAGGAAGTATCTATGAATATAGTTCAGGAGGAGGGCGATTGAGTGAATTTTTGGAGGAACCGAGAAGATTGATGGGTGAAGGTAGTGGTGACTGGCCTTTAATAGCCACCAAGGAGGCATGAAGGTCTTATTATGGAATTGTTGAGGTCTAAGTGGGGCCTTGATAGTAAGAATATGAGGGAGGTGAATGGTAAGTATAATCCCTCAGTGATTTTTCTTATGGAGACTAGAATGAAGGAGAAAAAAATAAAAAGACTTTGTAGGAGGTATCGGTTTGAGTTGGATTGGTATGTTGAACCAAAGGGGTTATCTGGTCAATTGGTGTTATGGTGTAAGAAGGAGGTGGTTTTTGAAATTCTGTATAATTCAGAAAATATTATTTATGTATGAGTAACTTCAGCAGTGATAAATACCCCTCAGTTTATGACCTTTGTGTATGGTCATCCAAAAGAAAAAAAGAGACGCATTATTTGTGATAAATTGAGGATATTGGCAGGATAAATAATGGGATGTTGGTTTGTATTGGCGATTTCAATGATTTGACCTCGATAATTGAGAAGGAAGAAGGTAACCCTAGGGTGGTTAGAAGAATCCTAATATTTTAAAAGTTATTGTCAAATTGTAACCTTATGGATTTGTAATTTAAAGGTGTCAGATTCACTTGGAATAATAGGAGGATAGGTGATGATCATGTCAAAGAAAGGCTGGGTTGATGTGTAGCAAATGTAGAGTTTACGAAGGAATTTGAGGAGGCTCTAGTTTTTCATATAGAGCCGTTTAGTTTAGATCATCGCTTACTCTTGCTAGATTGATGTCATGATGATTTGAGATCGCCTAGGATATTCAAGTTTGAGGCTGTGCACCTTAAACATAATTGTTATAGGGAAGTAGTGCATAAAGGGTGGAATTCAGTATGTAGTGATAGCAGGTTGGGTGTAACCCCTCCCTTGAAAACTGTAATTATGATTCAAAATTTGTAATTAAAATGAAATAGAGACCAATAATCATCAATAGTTTCTTTTACAATCCCTTCTTTACAGAAGGGTTTTCAAAAATATTTTTAAAATTTCTGTCTTATCTGGTCTCAAATTCCATAATCCGAATATAATTACCTGTGCAGTTGATTCATATTTATATATATCAGAGTGTACAACAAAAATCCCGGCAACCCCCGGGTTTCATATAGATACTATAGGTTTACAAATTCCCATATAGGGGATTACCCAAAATCATATCCAAAATTTAAATCCCAATTTATATACAGTAATCCCCATACCAAAACTGATTACCAACAACTAAAATATAAATCTCCCGAAGGAGCCCTATCCGCCCTTGGTCGTCTGCTTGTCCTTGGAGCCACTTGCCCTGTCTGAAGGTTAGTCAAAGGAAAGAGTGATATTCAAAAGAATCCCAGTAGTAACAAATCACCCATACAACATGTAATCACATAGCATGTAAGTAAATCATCAAACAACATCACTGTATAAAACACAACACACAGGATGCCACATATGCACACAATCACATAGTCTCATCCCCCGTATTCCACCGCCCCGCAGGCACGATCCTCCCACCGTCAACACCGATGGGCCGTAGGTGACAGACTCATAAATAGCCTTTCAGCTTTCACATAGTCTCATCCCCCGGATTCCATGTCCCTGAAGGCACGATCCTCCCATCGTCAACACCGATAGGCCGCAGGTAATAGACTCACAAATAATGATCAATCAAACATACCATGAATCACATATAGTATAATGAAAAGAGTCACTACCTTATTCTTTCCTGGTGTGCACTGGCACTAGTTGCTCGCGATCAGGGCAAATGTCAAAACCTATAAACCAAAATCAAAGATGATAGGTTATTCTCTATTCCAAATTCTTATCTTCATAACACTTAATGTTGGTTATGGTTTGAATTCTTTAGGTGGCTAATAAAAGCCTAGACACATGCCCAAAGGGTTGGGAACACTTGACCAAAGATCCCTTTTTTCGAAGCTTAACACTAATTTTTGACTTAGGCACTCGAGTAAAGATGACCTCACTTGAGTGATGGAGCGACTTGCACTCGAGCACTGAAGATTACTCGTGCGAGTGTTTGAACGAGAGCACAAATTGAGAAAGAAAGTTATCATAGCACTCAAGTCCTGACCTCATTACTTGAGTGATAGCCTTGTGCTCACCCGAGTCCTACCGAATGAGGCATAAAAAGTGACTACTCGAGAGCAACTAAGAACCCTAAAGTTACAAGTGTACTTAAGCACAAGCTCTGGCACTCAAGTGACCAGCCAACACCCGTGAGTGCTGAGGCATACTCTTGAAAAATGGCATGCGGGTGTTAACCTGAGACGCGGCTTTATAATCCAAAACACCCTGGCACTCGAGTGAGACAGGTTCACTCGAGTGATGACCCATATCACTCGTAAGTAAAGAGGTGCACTCTTGCTTTCTGCTTGAGAACTCTACTGATATGCTGAAGAAAAAGAGGAAATATACTGCTGTACTTGAGTGAGATCCTACCTCACTCGAGTGAAGCTTATCAGAAGCCAAAAACGCAATAGCTGGTATAATTTTCCAGACTTGCCCAATTTATTTCCAATGGTCCCAAAATCCTCATTCAACACTACTCCCACACAATTTTACACAAGAAACTGATTGAAAACACTAAAACAACCAAATCCCCCCACAATGACACATTCCACACTTCCAACCACATTGTAAACCAAATCCACCTAATGACCCAAATTCTTACATTTCAATTTCCAATCTAACTCCTATGATCCAAAGGCACAACCTAATACCATTTTCATGTACTACAATATCCTATTCATCCATTTCCAATTCTCCTGAAATTAGGGTAAAAATCCAAAGTTCTAAAAACTTGGCCAATGACCACAACAATTACATCAAAATGCTAATAATTCTTACCTCTTCTTTTTCCAAGGTTGATTCCTTGATTTCCTAACTTCCAAATTTCTTCAAATGCTCAAACACCACATTTCAAAAATATGAAACCATACCTATAAAGCCCTTAACTCCATGAACAAAATCATAGAAGAGTATTTGAGCTAAAGAGATCATCTACCAAGACAAAATTCACCTCTTCACTTTCTCTTTCCTCTTTTTGTTGAGCAAAAATGGAGATTAGGGTGAGAGAAGATGAAATGATGATAAAGCATAGATTTTTCCCTTTTTCCTATGCCTTCAGCCGACTTGGAGGGAGAGAGAAGAGAGGAAAAGAGTTTGAAAATTTGACTTCCATCCTATGGTCTACATTTGGACACTTGGCATGATCTCATCTCCTCATCCATGGGCACACATAAACTCACATACATAGGATTCTACTCTCTTGCTCAATGAATCTCAACTATTGATCTTTAGATCACCGAGGGGTTTCCTCTTCGAAAACTGACCAATCAGTCGATAACTTTCCTTTTTACCCATTTTGCCCTTGATTATGGCAATCATTACCAAATCAATACTAAACTTATTTTATCATTCCATTTCCTTATTCATGCACCCTCCCCTACCCAAAGGGTTTATTTTAAGCTTTATCACACAATTAAGCTTAAATGCAGGGTTTAGGAACTGATTACAACACATTTAGATCATAATTCACATCATATTCTTCAAAAGTATTTAATTAATAATAATTACACTACTCTTGAAGTCATTAGCCCTTAATCTCATATTGGGGCATTACATTGGGAGGTATAGAAGGTAACAAAGAGGTTGAATGCGTGTAGTTGTGAGTTAAAATGTTGGGGTAAAGTAGAATTTCCTAACAACAAGAAAGCAATTGATGAGCTGTTAATAAAGTTGGGAATGTGTAGGGAGGGAAGGCTGACTAAAGCTAAGAAGCTGAGGATTAAGGAAATCGTTGGAAAAATTGAAGATTGTGGGGCCGAAAAGAGATGTATTGGTGGTAAAGGTCTCAGTTAAATTGGATTAAATTTGGTGATAAGAATTCAAGATTCTTTCACAACACTGTCATTCAAAGAAGTGCTAGAAATACACTGCTGAGGTTACCATCTAGTGAAGGTTTTGGCTTAAAAATTCTGTAGAGATTGACTCATAATTTTCTAATTTTTATAAAAATCTTTTCACAGCATCAAAGACAGAATAAAGAAGTCCTGAAATATGTAAAAAGAGTTAGTTTTGATGAGGATAATCAGTGTTTAATGATGTCAATTGATGAAGAGGAAATAAAACAAGGAGTATTCCAGCTTGGTGCAAACAAGGCTCTTAGGCCAGATGATTTCTCAAGTATTTTTCTCAATCCTCTTGGCTTAATATTAAAGATGAAGTCTATAAAATGGTGTGGGAAATTTTGGGGGTGGTTGTAGTCTAAAAGGGATTAATAAAACTAATATTATCTTTGTTCCCAAGATTGATAAACTTGAAACTATCAATCATTTTAGGCCTATTGGATTATGCAATGTGATTTATAAGATAATCTCTAAGATCATGATTAATAGGATGAGAGGTCTCATGCAGAAATGTATTTTGCCATAACAAAGAGGCTTTATTTCGATAGGATGGCCCATGATAATATTGTGGTAGTTTAGTAGGCCTTTCATTATTTGAAGGTAAGAAAGAAGGGGTATAGAGTTGAAGTGGCTTTGAAGGTAGCTATAAGTAAAGCCTACGGCCAAGTGGAGTGGAATTTTTTAGGCAAGTTCTCTTGAGAATGGGGTTATGTGTGATTTGGGTGCAATGGATAATAGAGTTTGTCAGATATATCGAGTTTGAATTAACTATTGATGGGAGGCGTGTCCTAAATTTCATTCTTGGAAGGTGGTTCAGGAACCAATCTCAAATATGTTTACTCAATTTCTGGATGTCTTACAATGAATCTCATTCACCTATTTATACTACTAAAATACCTATTAAAATATTACAAGAGTCAGAAACGTTGGGCTTCACCAACTCTTCTCCCACCTACTCCCACAGCCACCAACCCCCTTCAGCCATCATTCACTATTGTTGCTGTCATGCCCTGCGTCATTCATGCTCTATTTTTTTGTTTTATTTTCCCAGGGTTGGACAGGACTCATCCTTGAGTTAGAAACAACATCATCATCATCAAGATACGGAGATAATTCTGCAACCTTATACTTGAGTAAAAATGACTTGGACTTATTTTTTACTTTGATGTGTTTATCGGGTGGCAAAGGTTCGAGCTGAATCTTCATGTCATCTTTCTGGAAGGAATATGTGTTTGTATAACCATCATATAGAGGGCATCGATCATATTGCCAAGGTCTTCCCAGAAGAAGATGACAAGCGTCCATCGTAACAACATCACACCAAACTTCATCATGATACCTTTTACCGATAGAAAAAGTAACAAGGCATTGTTTTGACACTTTTACTGCACTTCCTTTGTTAAACCATTGGAGCTTGTACGGGTATGGATGGTTGTGAGTTCGTAGTTGTAACTTTTCTACCATGTAGTTAGAGACTACATTTTCACAGCTTCCATTATCAATAATGATGTCACAGACTTTACCTTGAGTAGTGCAACGAGTATAAAAAATGTTACGACGTAGCCAAGGCTCTTCTTTCACTGTGGCTGTATGCAAGCTTCGTCTGATCACAAGTGTTTCACCGTGATCAGGAGGAATGACTTCTTCATCAAAATTTGGCTCTTAATCAAAGACAGGTTCTTTGTCGGGTATGAGCTCCTCCTCTTCTTCAAATACTACAGAAGTTTCCCATTCAATAATAGTAACAACTCTGCGGGTAGGACATTCTGAAGCGATATGACCGAACCCTTGGCATTTGAAGCACTTAGGTGCTTTGGAGCTAAATTCCTTGGTAGCCTTTGTTGGAGGCTTGCTTGAAGAGTTAGACTGATATTCTTGTGTATGCTTGTTTGAAGAGTTATACTGATGCATGTGTGCTTCATATCCAACAAAAGGAATTTCGGTGGAGGAAGACGGTTGAAATGGAAACCTTTTGGGCAACTGTTTCTCAATACGGATGGCTAGATGAATGACGTCGTCTAGAGTCCAGTATTGTTGGAGCTGTACCAGATAAGCAATATTGGTATTTAATCCTCTGATATAACAGGCTATTGTTTGCTCCTCCCTCTCTTGGACATCACACTTCATCATGATTTTTTCAAATTCCCTCGTATATTCTTCCACAGACATAGCCTTTTAGGGGAGATTATGTAATTGAAGGAAATTATCTTGATAATAATTATCTGGAAGAAACTTACGTGAGAGCTCACGTCGCATCTTGTCCTACTTTCGGATCTTGCTTTTTCCTTCTCTTTCACGCCTTCTCTTGAGATTTTCCCACCATATGGAGGCATGTTTCTTTAATTTGATGGTGACAATTTTGACTTTCTGCTAATTGGGAATCTCTTTATATTCAAAAACTCGTTTGACGGTTTGAAGCCAATCGACGAATTTGTTTGGTTAAAGTCTTCCTTCAAATTAAGGTATGTCCACCTTAATGTCATTAAGGCGGAATGGTTGTTGTTGAGGACGGTGGCGGTAGTCACTGGATGACGAATTATTGTTATCTGAATCATCCTCTCATATTCACTACGAGATTCTAGCATGGCTTGCTGCGTTTATATAGTGGTTTCTAGTTCTTGTATCCGGCATCTCATCTTGTCCATCTCAATCTTATGTGTGTTTCTGCATCTTTGAGGTATTTTGGAATTGTTCTTGTGAGGTTAGGTATAGGGTGGAAGGGTAGGATTGGTATTTATGGAAAAGTAAGGGATAAAATTGGAAATTTTATGGACAAATGGGGTAGAAAGGTAATTTCTTAACTTTCAGGGACTGAAATGTAATTTTGGCAAAAATCTGGGGTCAAAATATAATTTCAGAAAGTTTTGAGGTCCGAAATGTAATTTTGGCAGAAATCTGGGGCCAAAATATAATTTCAGAAAGTTTTGGGGCAGAAATTGTTTTTTTTACCAAATTTAGGGGTCAAATTGCAATTTCTGAAAGTTAGGCTGACTGGGATTGTTGATGTGGCGGTTATGACACGCGGCAGTCAATGGGTGGCTGACATGTTGATGACGCAGCAGATCAGGATGACGTGGCAGATGACGTCATCATCTTCAACCTCTGAACTCCGGCGACTTTTTCGGTGACTGTCCGATGACGTCCGTGGGGGAGCGTGGAACTGTTTCACAGCGGTGACCAAGGCTATCCCTAGGTTTTTCGGCCTTCTAAACACGATGGTGAGGTCGATTTCTTCAAAAAACGTTCTGAGAGTGAAAATCTGACACCCCCTTTTTCTCACAATTTTTTTATTTCTCACCCACTCCTCACTCTTTCACTCTCTGGCACTCTAGAACTCAGCTCTGATACCAAAATGGTTCAGGAACCAATCTCAAATATGTTTACTCAATTTCTGGATGTCTTACAATGAATCTCATTCACCTATTTATACTACTAAAATACCTATTAAAATATTACAAGAGTCAGAAACGTTGGGCTTCACCAACTCTTTTCCCACCTACTCCCACAGCCACCAAACCCCTTCAGTCATTGTTCACTATTGTTGCTGTCATGCCCTGCGTCATTCATGCTCTATTTTTTTCTGTTTCAGAAGGGGTACAAGACAAAGTGATCCTTTCTCACATTATCTTTTCATCATTGTGGCAGATGTGCTCTTATAAATGATCCAGTACTATGTTGGGAAACGTGAATTGAAAGGCATCAAGTTACTTGGTAGCTGTCCAATTCTTTCACATTGCTTGTTTGCTGATGATTCTTTATTCTTTATAAATGCAAATAGAAGAAATTGTTTAATTCAGAAAAGGATTTTGGAAATTTATTGTGAGGCTTCTGGGAAAGAAATCAATTTTGATAAATCTTGTTTATTTTTCTTTGAGAATGCTACTCCATAATTGAGGAATGAAGTAACTGAGATATTTCAGGTTAGAGAAACAGACTAGCCTGGGAAATACTTGGGGTTGCCAATGATATGAAGTATATCTAAATCTTCGGCTCTTGCCTTTGTTAGAAATAAGGTTGGGTTGAAGATTCAAGGATGGAAACAAAGTCTTGATCAAGGTAGTGGTAAACTCCATCCCTATATATCTAATGTCTTGTTTTTCTTTCCCCCAAGAAAACCTGTAAGGAGTTAGATATGTTAATAGCCAATTTATGGTGGGGAAATAATAGTGAAGAGAGTAGTAAAATTCATTGAAAGAAATGGGATTATCTTGCCACTTCTAAATTGGAGGGAGGATTTGGGTTTCAAGATTTTAAGGACCTTAATAAGGCCATGCTAGCACTACATGCTGAATTATTCAAAATCCAAATGACTTTTAGTGTAGGATTTTAAAGGGAAAATATTTTCCTAAGGTCAATTTTCTTGAAGATAAGAAGGGTAAGCATGCGTCTTGGTGCCAGGGAAGTATTCTTGAGGGAAGGGACTTTTTAATGAAGAATTTGTGCTAGAAAATGTGAAGAGGATCAGAAGTGAAGGTTTGGAAGGAAAAATGGGTGCCAGGGCTACTGGGTGTTATGCTAAATAGTAGTCTTGGAAGAGGGATTAATTCTAAAATGAAGGTGCAGGAACTTATTGAAGGGAATAGATGGAATTTGAATGCAGTTGAAGGGGTTATCTCTGTAGAGGAGAAAAAAGCGATATTGAAAATCTAGTTATGTAATAATCATAGTGATGATTATGTTTTTTGGCTTCCTTGTAGGTATGGGGAATTTACTGTGAAATCTGGATATAAAATAGCAAGAGATGAGTTGAAGATTAAACATTTTTTGTGGAGAAGCATTATGGGGGTTTTGCCAACTAAAGAGGCATTGTTTAAAAGAAAATGTAACGTCTCTCCTATTTGTCCTATTTGTCTAGATGAAGTAGAGAATGTAGATCATCTATTATTTTTTTGTCCATGGGCTCAAGCATGTTGGTTTAGATGTCAATTGAATTTAAAATTCTCAAAGCATGATTTTAAAAGCTCTTTGCATTGGATTTTGTAAGTTTTTAGTAAAGGCAGTGGTTTGGATGATAAGGGAAAAGCTACTGTTGCTACTATATGTTAGGGTGTTTGGAAAGGGAGGCATAATTGAGTTTTCAATAGAGAAGAGGTGGGGGTGGAAAGGGTTATTAGGAATGCACATAAACTAGTGCAAGAATGCTTTGAATCAAAGGTTATTGGTGAGAATTTTGATTTTGCAGCTTTGAGAAAAGAGGAAAGAGGCTTGACATGGACAACTCCTGTGAATGGAAAAGTAAAGATTAATGTAGATAGTTCCTTCATCTATGACTTAGACTCTGCTGGTATGGGAATTATTTGCAGAAATAGTAGTGGAGAAATGATAGGTGGATTGAGTAAGAAGGTTTATGCTTCATCACCTTTTATGGCAGACTGTTTGGCACTAAAGGAAGGTTTCATGGTAGCTAATAGACCTGAATTCTCTAATGTAGTTCTGGAAACGTTTAAAACTACAAGTACCAAAATCAAAATTTGATCACATTATAAAAACTAACAATGGCATTAACCCCCTTTTTTGTTTTTTATTCATAAAGTAAACTGTTTGAAAATTTGTGAATGCAAGGTATAAGAGAAGGAACATTGAGATCAAGATTAGTGAATATGGGAGAGAGCTGTGGGTAAGAGGGGAGAAGACAGCGAAGGAAATAACGATAATGCCCTTGAAGATGAAGAGATTGGAAAAGGAGGAGATGGTGAAGATAAGAGAGTTCAAAAAGATATTCGAAATCCCAAAAAGGGTTGTCTTGGATGGGATCAAAGCAAGATATGATGAAGATGAATGGATCTTAACGATTGTAATGCCTAAAAGGGTTGGGATTAAAGAAGAAGAAGAAGAAGAAGATCCAAGTGAAGTAGATTAGAAGAAAGAAGAGTATGAAGAAGAAGAAGGGCAAGTTAAGAAGTGTAAAAAACAAAGGATGCCATGTTGTTTTCCTCTGATGTTTGGAGGATCTGCTTTTTGTTTTGTCTGTTGTGTTATGTGCTATATGTTTTATTAGGTTTAAACACAAATGACGTGGCATTTGGCTTCATATAGAATCCAAACATGCTAAGTTTTTTTGTTACATGAATCGTCGATAGGACTTTCATACGAAGAGAAAGTAATATAAAAAGAATGAAATTATGAATCCAATGTATTTTTCCTCTCAAGACTCTAACCTCATTTTTCTGAATTCTACATTTATTGACAATAAAAAACATTAAAAATGAAAAAAGTAAAATAACATTAAACATCTTATGAACAAATTTGGCAATGAGATCCAAATTTAATCTATCACAAGTTTGTTTTATAATGGCTAAGAAATATTTTTAACGATAAATTATTGTTGGAGAAGCATTAATTATATTAAATTATCAAGTAGTGCAATTGAAAAAAACAAAATCAATATACTCTTATTGAATGATAAGTAAAGATATGTGAATTCAAATCCCGCAACTTATAAAACAACTTTATTGATAGGTAATTTGTAAATACATCAGTAAGTTCTCTTCGAACCTACATGTATGCCCTGATGCTGATATAAGTAGCTCTGTACGTTTTATGTAAGAATTTTTATAAGGGCTATGTGAGCTTAAATTAGATCGGTAAGGATTTCAGTGTTTTTTGCCATGTTTTGAAAATTGGACCAGCCGGTTCAGACAGGAAACCGGCCAACTGGTGGTCCAACCAGTCCGGTTTAGTAGTTAACCCTGGTTCAACCAGTTTTTTCATTGTTTGACCAATTTGTTTTATTCAGAATTTCATATAAATAACCATAAAATCTTTACTTCCTTACCAATTTAGCTCCGATTTGACTCCGACCTAACCCATTGACTCTTAACCCAGTACCCCAGCTGGTTCAGTGATTGGTCCAGATTTCAGAACCTTAATTTTTTGAGCCAAGACCTAAACATCTTTTTACCAGGAAAGAAAATAAATTTCATTAGGCAGTAGTGTGGCACCCCAAAGCCTGACGGGTCTCATATGAGGTTTTTAAGTGCTTAACTGTATTTTTTTTTAGAAAAAAAATAGGGAAACTCTTTGCTACCTATACTTTTTTTTTCAATTTTTAATTTAATACTTGTGTATTTTTTTTCCCCATAATTTAATATTTTAATTTTGTTTTATTAGTGCCATTAACAAAATTAATGGCACTAATAGAACAAAGTTTGCAAGAGCTAATAGTGTTAAAATGACAAAATTAATGATTTAATTAAGAGAGAAAAACACACATATATCTAATTAAAAATTAAGTGAAAGCATCGGTACTGGGTTTTCCAAAAAGAAAAAAACAAGTGTAATCCAAGGAAAACCTTAAAGAAATTTTAACCAGTGTCCGGCAATTCCACGGCCACTACATCCTCTTTCTGATGTTGATGAGAAGGCTTGAGTTACCGTGGGCAACACTTTATGTTCGCCAAGGTTCTCTATAACAGGTCTATCCACACTTTTTGCATCAAGATCATTGTAGCATGGCGGTAAGATGTGATTGGGTTCTTTCTCGGACCTTGGGTTCCAAGTCGGGTCATATAGTTTTTCTTAAAGGTTGCTGTTACATGGGTGACAGAGATATTGGGCTTCTGACTCATTGGGTCACTCTCATAATTTGATAATTGTGATGGCTGCTTTGGTGCATCACCTAGGACTTTTAAGGTTGTTAATTTTACAAAAAGGTTTGGGCTTCATGTACAAAAAAAAGAAGATTTGGGCTTCTAGCTTGTCTCAAAATGAAGCTATTTCACGAACTGAACAATCTCATCCTAGTTCTAAGCGAGCAAGGTTAGTTTCTTCAAGCAACGAGGTTTCTCCTATTTCTCAATCATCATGAATTTACAGCAAAGCCGATAGTCTTCATGTCATCTACTTTTCCTAGGGTCAAGCGTGGTGTCTCCCTTCTTCATCCCCTTGGATTATGTGTGTAACACATCATGCATGTCTTGAATTGTATCTCAACAGACATGCATTTTTAGGAGAAGGAAGTGCCTCCGGGATGAGCACCATGCTCATAATCCGTGTTCTAGCGGAGTTTGTGCCAAAAAACCATGTTCATGTGTATGATGTTGTTGGGGGGCCACTCTCTAAGTTTGTTAGCAGCTACTTAGAGGTTCATCTTGCAGCGCTGTTTCTTGCTACTTTAGTGTTTTTTTTCCCTAGTTGTTGTGGTGTTGCTGTCAAGTAGTGTTGTTTGTTAGTTTCAGTTGGTTTGCTATTTGCTTTTGAATATTGTCACATGGGGTTCGCACTGGCTTTCTCTGGCTTCTTTGTCTGATCTCTCGCTTCTGGATTTTCCTTCCCGTTGCATTTTCAATATCCTTTAGGATATCCGAGCCCTTTACCCCTTGTGGCTCACCTTGGTGGTCATCGCTACGCACTCTCTGTAGTGTTATGGTAACTCTTTGCCACCTACCTTGTCTCCAAAAATGTTCTATGTATGTGCAGTGTTTGAAATGCAGTGGTAAATTGACTATTGGTCTTTGGTTCCCTTTTTTTCTTGTTCAGTTGTGGGGGTTGTCTTGTGTTCTTTGTTTTGTTTTTCAGTGGATTGGACCTCGTTATTGTGTTCGCTTTATCTTCTGATGTATAGAGGCTCAATTCTATATGTATATCATTTTACTTTGTTTTAATGAACTGCTCATTTATGAAGATTGAGATTTACTTTGTTTTAAAGGAAAATGGCTCAAAAAGAACTTTGAATATGATAAAAGACTAAAAGGTGTTACAAAATTCCTAAATCCCTCAGAGGTGCTAGCACTTATCAGGGATTTACAATTTCAGGGGCAAATTACCATTTTACCCTTATCTATATTTTTATTAAAATAATAAAAAAACTTCCGCCGGGGGCAGGCGGGCGTAGCCGGCAAGCCCCGGCCAGGGAATATTCCGTCAGGACGGAATATTCCCACCAAGCTTTGGGAATTGAGGTGGGGGATCGAACCCCCCACCTGCCACTAGGCTAAGCTTGCACTTTAATATATATAGTGCAGAAAAAATATATATAGTAAACTTTTATTTTTAACTAAACCAACCAACAAATTTAGATAAGGAATTGGCAGATTGATAAAAGAAATTAAAAACTTCATATAAGAATTTCACAACTTTCGTTTTTTAAGCAAAAAAATCCACCTACTCTATCAGACCATTCACTAGTTTAGATAAAGAATTCTCAAGTTCATATGACGAATTAACAAATTGAGATAAGGATTTCGCAACTTTTATTTAGTAAAAAAATTTTAAATTAAATTTTATTAATAAGCTCCTTTTTGTTAGTAAAAAAATTTATACAAAAATTCGTACAAACGGACGAACTCTCGGGATACGAAATCACTAGCGGATAACCCGCTAGTGATGAAGCATATCACCAAAGCTTTGGGAATTTTTTCACAAAGCTTGGGGGAATATTCCGTCAGGACGGAATATTCCCTAGCTGGGGCTTACCAGCTGCGCCCGCCTGCCGCCGAGTCCGGGCGGCCGGCGGAAGTTTTTTTATTATTTTAATAAAAATATAGATAAGGATAAAATGATAATTTGCCCCTGAAATTGTAAATCCCTGATAAGTGCTAGCACCTCTGAGGGATTTAGGAATTTTATAACACCTTTTAGTCTTTTACCATATTCAAAGTTCTTTTTGAGTCATTTTCCCTTGTTTTAATGACCTTGTTTTTTATACAAGTTGTGCAGATTTTACGGCAAAGAGAGAGCTCAACTTTTGTAAATCATATATTCTGTTGGAAAATAGGGCATAGGATTATGAGCCCATAAGACCTTATATGGGCCAACTCCTATTAGGACTGAGCCAGCCCATTTCTTGGCTTCCCACTTTTATAAGAATTTCCCTTATTAGACCCAATAGTGCTTGAACATGAGTTGACAGTAACTGATGTCAGCCGTATTATGAAAAAAAGGTTATCTAATCAGGACCGGACTGGCCAAATCGGATGGGAAAACGGCGACCCTGCCACTAAACAGGTCCGAGTCAATTTTTTTTATTTTTTTTAAAAAAATTTTCCTTTAGAATTTTATATTATAAGCCTAAAATATTCCATTTCTCACCGGTTTGACTCCGATTTGACCCACTAACCCTTAACCCAATACCCCAACCGATTCACTGACCGGTCTAAGTTTAATTATCTAAAAAAGTAACCACTCACTTTAATTTCCATTTAATCCATTCATCTTAATCTATAATGTATCTCAGCTTTTCCTATTTATACAGTGACACAAGGGAAAAAATACTTATTACATCATATAGCCTTCGGTCTATAAATTAAAACATATTTATTTAATTTGATTAGATTAAAGAAATTAGTTAAGCTAGTTAATATGACATACATTTTCTAAAACACCTTAGTCGTTTTTTTTTTATTCCTTCCTACCCTCTCCTCCTTAATTATTATTGAGGGAGCATCAATAGGAGTGAATTAGGAAAAGATTGACAAATATAAAAAAAATAAGTCTTATATTTAGGATCAAAATGAACTTTCTAAATATATCTTATATTAAGGACAAGAAGGAGAGTATAAATTTAATATAATAATATCGTAATACTTTACTTCACTTTGATATATATAGACACTCGCGCACATATAATATGAAATTTAAACAAATCTTATTACTATTATGAATATTAAACATATGGATGTCCATTGACTCATATCTAGACCAATTTACTCTTTCAGTCAACTTGACATAATGAAGAAAAGAAGACTTGACACAAAGCAAAAGTAAAAGAAGACAATGACATAAAGAAGATATAAAGTAACCATGGTCATGTAACCAGAGTTAGATTTCTGACTCTATATAAAGGCTTGTAATCGATTGTTTCAAACGAACTGAATGAGAACTTCTCTCTAACTTCTCTCTATAAATTCTATCAATTTTCTCTAAATCCTATTGATCTTCTCTCTTATCACATATACTTTTATAACACGTTATCAGCACGAAGCTCTAACAAAGGTATGATCTTCTCTTTGTTTCTTTGAAGATTTCATTTACCTTATTTTATTTGATAGATCTGGGATAATTAAGCCACTATAAGGAATTAGAGATATACTTTTACCAATTGTTATATAACATTGGGTTCCATGGCTAAGATTGGAGATCATTATTGTTTTTATATCATTTATATATCATTTACAAGTTCTTTTATATTATTATTATTATTATGGCCAGAAGTCATACACATCTTATTCTTGAAATTATGACCAGAAGTCATATTGTTTTAATTTCTTATAATATGGCCAGAAGCCATATCCATTTGATTTCCTATTATATAGCCAGAAGCTATATATATATATATTCTTTATCTTATTGTACGGCCAGAAGTCATATACAACTTTTATTTATCTTGAAAATAATAGTTTAATTTCTCATCTTGAGATTAAATGGCCTGAAGTCATACAAGTTTTAATTTTCTTATCTTGCCTTATGAATTTTTATTGTCTTTATGAATTTACGGTTATTTTTGTTTAAGATATTATATTGCATGTTTACATTTCATATTTTAATTATTTTCATTTATTTCTTTAATTAGTTTGAACCATGGCAAACCTAACAAAACTTGAAATTGTGGCTCTTGATATTACTAGGAAAAATTATTTATCTTAGAAGTTGAATGCAGAAATTCACCTAAATGCTAAAAGTCTGGAAGACACAATCAAAGAAGAGAATCATGCATCCAACCAAGACAAAGTCAAATCCATGATTTTTCTTCGTCACCATTTACATGAGAATTTAAAAATTGAATATTTGATAGTAATGGACCCACTTATTCTTTGGAAAAATTTGAAAGAAAGGTAGATCACCAGAAAATGGTCATCCTCTCAAAAGCTCATTATGACTGGATACATTTGCGCCTACAAGATTTTAAATCTATAAGCAAATATAACTCAGTTATGTTCAGGATTACTTCTAAATTGAAATTATGTGGAGAAAATACTACTGATGAAGATATGCTAGAAAACACATTCTCCACATTTCATGCATCCAATTTGCTCTTACAGCAGCAATATCGTGAAAAAGGTTTCAAGAAATATGCTGAATTAATTTCTTGTCTCCTTGTAGCTGAACAAAATAATAAGCTTTTATTGAAAAATCATGAATCCCGCCCAACAGGCTCAACTCCATTCTTTGAAGTGAATGCAGTAACAAATGAATTTTATTATGGTCGTGGCCGTGGCCGTGGGCGTGGCCGTGATCGATATCATGGTGGTTCAAATTTCTACCAGAAGTGGAAAAGACTGATAAGAACCAAAAAGGGGAAAGTAGTAGGCATAATAAATATGCTGATAATCCATGTTATCGATGTGATGACAAGGGTCATTGGTCTCGTACATATCGTACGCCAAGACACCTAGTTGATCTTTACCAAGAATCAATTAAAAATATTGGTAAAAGATCAAATGTTGAAGTTAATCATGTTGATCAGAGCGAGAATTCTGAGTATGGCGATATAAATAATAACTATTTAGATGTTGTAAATTTCTTAATTTAATTTGAACTGTTATGTTTTATTTAAAGTTGCTTCTATCATATGTATTAATCTTAATTATGTTTTTTTATCTTTCTTTTAATGAAGAATGAATTTTATTGGCATCAATCCTGAAGATTTATGTCTTGTTGATAGTGCAACAACTCACACCATACTCAGACATGATAAATATTTTTCTTCTTTGGTAATATGAAAAGCCAATGTTTAGACTATATTTAGTAGTATAAATTTAATTGAAAGCTCCGAAAGAGCTAATATTTTGTTACATGAAGGAACAAAATTATACATTGATAATGCATTTTATTCTACCAAGTCTAAAAGAAATTTATTGAGTTTCAAAGATATCAGCAGAAATGGATATCATTTAGAAACAACAACTAAAAATAATCAGGAATATCTTGTCATCACAAATATAGTTGCTGGTAGAAAATGCATATTAGAAAGATTTCCTATTTTTTCTTCTGGTTTGTATTACACATGTATAAGCACAATTGAAACACATACTATTGAGAACCAGAAGTTCACTAATGCAGACCAGAAGTTTGCCAATTCAAACCAGCAGTTTGACAATGTAAACCAGAAGTTTACTAATGAATTTATTGTTTGGCATGACCGGTTAGGCCATCCCGGTTCAATCATAATGCGACAAATAATGGGGAATTCATGTTGACATACCCTAAAATGTAAACAAATACCACAATCCCATGATTTTTCATGTACTGCATGTTCCAAGGGAAAGTTAATTATTTGCCCCTCACCAAGCAAAGTAGAAAGTGAGTCTCTCACATTTCTAAAATGGATACAGGGAGATATTTGTGGGCCAATACACCCACCATGCAGACATTTAGGTACTGTATGGTTTTAATTGATACATCAACTAAATGGTCACATGTTTGCTTATTATCTTCTCGCAACCTGGCGTTTGTGAGATTACTTGCTCAATTGATTAAATTAAGAGCACATTACCCTGATTATCCTATCAAGAAAATACGTCTTGATAATGTTGGTGAATTTACATCACAAGCTTTTAATGAATATTGTATGTCCCTTGGAATTGATGTTGAACATCCTGTAGCTTATGTTCATACGCAAAATGGGCTTGCAAAATCATTGATTAAAAGGTTGCAACTAATTGCAAGACCTTTACTTATGAAATCTAATCTCTCAATTTCTATTTGGGGCCATGCCATTTTGCTTGCAGCAATGTTAATTCGCATAAGGCCAACAAGTTATCTAAAGGTTTCCCCCTTACAAATGGTTTTTGATCAGGAACCTAATATTTCCCATATAAGAACTTTTGGGTGTGCGGTATATGTGCCTGTAGCACTACCACAACGCACCAAAATAGGTCCTTAAAGAAGGATGGGAATATATTTTGGGTATGAATCTCCATCAATTATAAAATTTTTAGAACCATCTACAGGAGATTTATTTACGGCAAGATTTGCCTATTGTCATTTTGATGAATCACTTTTCCCAACATTAGGGGGAGAAAACAAACAGCTGAGTAAAGAAATTAGTTAGAATGAATTATCATTGGCTCATTTTGATCATCGTACAAAACAGTGTGAACTGGAAGTTCAAAAGATAATTCATTTACAGAATTTAGCTAATCAAATGTCAGAAGCATTTACTGACCCAAAGAAAGTGACAAAGTCACATGTCCCAACTACTAATGCTCCTATCAAAATTGATGTCTTTGAAGGACAACTTGCTATAAATGAATTTAAAGCACGCCTGAAGCGTGGCAGACCCATCGGTTCCAAAGATAAAAATCCTCGAAAAAGAAAATGAGCAAAAAATAAAGATGGTCAAGTCGAGGATAATAAAGAAAAATTAGTAGCTTCCGAAGAGCCATCTCCTAAAGAGATATTATCTCCACTAGAGATATCTCCAGAAGGGAATGTTGTAGTCCCAGAAGAGACCCAGGTACCTGATATATGTGAAAATAATGAGATCTCAATAAATTATGTTATGAATGGAATTCGATGGGATCAAAATGAAGTTAATGTTAATGACATCTTTGCTTGTCATATAACATATGATGTAATGAATGATAATGAGAATCATGAGCCCAAATCCATTAGTGAGTGCCAACAAAGAAAAGATTGGCCCCTATGGAAAGATGCCATAAATGCAGAATTAAAATCATTGGCAAAACGGAAAGTATTTGAACCTGTAGTCCTTACACCTGAAGATGTAAAACCAGTTGGATGCAAATGGGTTTTTATACAAAAAAAGAAATGAAAAGGGAAAAATAACTAGATATAAGGCACGTCTTGTAGCCTAAGGTTTTACGCAAAGAACTGGCATTGATTTTGAAGAAACATATTCACCAGTAGTGGATGCGACTACTTTTCGTTATTTAATTAGTCTAGCAGTAAATGCAGGAATTAATTTACATTTAATGGATGTTGTGACTGCCTATTTATATGGCTCACTTGACAATGATATTTATATGAAAGCCCCTGAAGGACTTAAGATGCCAGAAGCATCCAATTCAAGTTCTCGAGAACAATATTTAGTTAAGTTAAATAAGTCTCAATATGGCTTAAAACAATCAGGGTGCATGTAGTATAATCGTCTTAATGAATATCTATTGAAAGAAGGATATAAAAATGATTTGATATGCCCATGCATCTTTATAAAAAGATCTAGCAGTGAGTTTGCTATAATTGTTGTTTATGTTGATGATATCAACATCATTGGAACTCCTGAAGAGTTTCAAAAGGCAATTAATTGTTAGAAGAAAGAATTTGAAATGAAGGACTTGGGAAGAACAAAATTCTGTCTTGGATTACAGATCGAGTATCTCAAGAATGAGATCTTTGTATATCAAAAAACTTATACAAAGAAGGTCCTAGAATAATTTTACATGGATAAATCTCAGACATTATGTACCCCAATGGTTGTAAGGTCTTTGAAGGTGGATAAAGACTCATTCCGAGCCCGAGAAATTAGTGAAGAAGGTGATGAAGAACTACTTGGTCCAAAAGTATCATATCTTAGTGCTATTGAAGCACTAATGTATCTTGCTAATCACACACGTCCTGATATATCATTTGCTATTAATTTATTAGCAAGATATAGTTCTTCATCAACACGAAGGCATTGGAATATAATAAAGCATATTCTTCGTTATCTCAGAGGTACTATAGACATAGGTTTATATTATTCAAATGTATCCAAGCATGAACTAGTTGGTTATGCAGATGTTGGATTTTTGTCTAATCTATATGATGGTAAATCACTAACAGGCTATCTATTTACATGTGAAGGTGCAGCTATTTCATGGTGATCTATGACACAGACTATATCAGCCACATCATCTAACCATGCAGAAATTCTAGCAATATATGAAGCAAGTCGAGAATGTGTGTGGTTGAGGTCAGTAATACATCATATATGCACAACTTGTCATTTATCTTCCAGCAAAATGATCCCAACAATCTTATATGAGGATAATGCTGCATGTATCGCTCAACTTAAAGAAGGTTATATCAAGGGTGATAGAACGAAGCATATTTCATCAAAATTCTTCTTCACTCGTGACCTTCAAAAGGATGGTGAAATAGATATCCAGCAAATCAGTTCAAGTGAAAATCTAGCAGATTTATTCACCAAGTCACTTCCAGGTATAATCTTTGAAAAACTTGTTCATGACATTGGTCTTCGAAGACTCAAAGATCTCAACTGATGTTGTCAAGAGGGGGAGTCGATACACGTTGTACCCTTTTTCCCTTATCTAGGTTTTGTCTCACTGGGTTTTCCTAGAAAGGTTTTTAATGAGGCAGCAATCGAAGGTGTATTAATGAATGAAGTACTCTTTTCTTTGGCTAGATTTTTATCCCATTGGGTTTTTCCTAGTTAAAGTTTTTAACGAGGCACATTCATAATGGACATCCAAGGGAGAGTTTTATGAATATTAAACATGTGGATGTCCATTGACTCATATCTAGACCAATTTACTCATCCAGTCAACTTGACATAAAGAAGAAAAGAATACTTGACACAAAGCAAAAGCAAAAGAAGACAATGACATAAAGAAGATATAAAGTAACTATGGTCATGTAACCAGGGTTAAATGTAACCATGGTCATGTAACCAGAGTTAGATTCTAACTCTATATAAAGGTTTGTAATCGATTGTTTCAAAAGAACTGAATGAGAACTTCTCTCTAGAAATTCTATCAATTTTCTCTAAATCCTATCAATCTTCTCTCTTATCATATATACTTTTATAACAATTACTACTTTATTGTGGATGAGTCGTGTTGGAATATTGATGGATAGACAAAAGAGTGTTGAGATAAGTTTGTCAGCAATAATGTTATCAACATTCTAGCATATATATATAAAGGGCCATTTGTCATTGTATTAAAGGTTGAGTGACATCATACAGAAAAAGGGAGGTTGATTAGTCTTTTGAAGGTGTCGCCGGGAAGTTGATTAGTCTGAAGGTGTCGCAGGGAGGTCATTGTCTAGTAGCCGGTATGTGGAAGCTCATTCTTCCTGCATCCTTGTGGGACCCACTTTAAACCTTCTATACCTAATCTAAACTGTCCAAATTCCCAAATTTTTTTTTTGGTTACAGCCAAATTCCCTAATTGAATCCATGGGAATACCATATTTTCTTATACTGCATCATTTTTTTGTTTGAATTGGCAAGCATATGGCTTGTTGGAATCGACCGAACCTGTGATTACTGCTGCTACCAAAGGGTGGCTTGTGTGCCACTACACCAACAAAGTGCTAGCATACTATATCATATTATGTCACAGTCACATACATTATGATTTTAGTGGGAAAAAATGTAACAAAGCCCTTTGGTTATTCGTATTTACTTGATCACCTCACATTAGCTATCTTCCCTTTTTTACTTCTTTTTTTTCAAATTCATCGCACATCTCACTTCTTTCAATTCCAGAAATTCCCCAGCACAGCATCAAGAAGGAAGGATCTCATTCTATGGGACTACACAACACAGAGCTTAAGTGAAGTTAAATGCCACCAACTGCATTATTATTCTTCAAAAAAAAAATATGGGGATCCTATGATTGATTATATTCGTCAAACTCCCTCCACAGCCACAGCTTCCCTTGCAGCTAACCAGCTATAATAAATGTATTATATCACACTATTCGAAAGACAACATAACATGAGAGATAGGACCAATTAGCATAACAACCACTATTTTCTATGGTTATGAATCATGGAAATAGACATTTCCACTAACACAAATGTTAACATCACATGACAGAACCCAGCTCCTTATTCTAGCTCATTGTTGGGCAAACTTAATTTTCACTTATCAAAAACATAAAAGATAAACTTCAGTTTTCGTCCCCATTTGTCAACTCGACAATGTTTGACTTTTTATCACAAAAAAAAAAAAAATCGGTAAGTTAGATTCCGAGAGCTCACTTGAGAGACCTGACTGAGTAATCAAACTAACTTTGGTATAGGTGTTGAACTCTTTTTATCTTTTTATAAAGTGCATGTGTATAACAGCCGATCAAACGACCTTAACTTCATAGAAAGGATGGAAGTTGGACTAACCTTTTGGGTAGTTTGCGGTACGTTATTTTATAGCTCCTTCAAAATGAAAGAATCAAGCCCTTGTTGTTACATTGAGCTGGAAAGAAATAGTTTGATTGTAAAGCAAAAGATTTCTGCTGACGCCGCACGTGCACACAAGGTTGTACAGGGATAGATTATAGAACGTGAAAAAAAAAACAGATAATGAGAGATTTGTAGGATTAACTAATACTACCTTTGGTCCTTAATATAATATTCAATTTGTAGTGCAATGCCGGTAGTACTTTGTATTCTAAGACAACACTTCAATAGCATTGTGCGTGTGTGTCAGTTTCAATACCCTGGAGAGTTAGACAAATCTTCGACGATGATTTAGTAGCCTGCACTAGGCTTGGTCATGACTAAGGTTGAGTTAAAACTTGCGAGTAATTAAGTTTGGCATTCTTCTGAGTAGAAACAGATAAATTAGGATGCAAATCATTATTAAAATAAATTATAAAAGATATAAATATCAAAGTGTATTATTTACAAGTTATAAGTGATACACCTCATTTTAGGGCATGGAAAACCATGTCTTAGTTTATCCAAAATGGCAAATACCTGAAAAGCTCAATTAAAAGGGGTTCAATCAAGAATACATTAATCAGGGACCAATCTAGTCAATTCTGGTTGGCTCAATAGACCTCTTTATTGACTCGACCGGAAAGTCACAAATTAGCAAAACCCAATCAAATCATCAATGGAATTGCACAATGCTCAGTTGTGAAATTCACACTGATGGAGAAAAGAGCAAATTCTGAGAATAGGAGAATACAGGAAACAGGAACAACAATGTGTGAGTTTTCCAACTGTTTGTCATTTCCCATTAACTATAGAGAATTTCGGAAAGAAAACATACTCTGAATCTGGAATACAATCTCAACAAAATTTATAACAC
Organism: Inga oerstediana; assembly: GCA_963210345.1. NCBI lineage: Eukaryota > Viridiplantae > Streptophyta > Magnoliopsida > Fabales > Fabaceae > Inga > Inga oerstediana. The sequence goes on along the minus strand of OY723401.1, from coordinate 58,557,256 downwards.
CGACTTTGTTATGGAAAACTTTTTCTTAGATCATTCTTCCTAACAGAAATTGTAGGGACTGTAACAAAGAAAGAAAATGCTTGACTAATATTAATGTCATTCAAATATCTACAGAAGAGCCAAACAAAAGTAGTATATGAACCAAAAGCACAATGTACATGGACAAAATCAGCTAAAACGAGGATGAAGCAATATACTGAGAAATTTGATTACAATAGCAGCATCAAAAGGCAAAAAGCCAAACAGGTGAGAAAGACAAACAAAATGGACATCAAATGACTACTTCAAATATCCAAAACTCTGTACATTCTAGGAGTTTTAAAATTACAAGAAATTTCTACCCCTTCCCCATTATTGGCGTAATTCTCATTTTACCTTTTGCAGCTTCTGCAATTTGTTCTCCATGGAAGTTTGAGTACAAGATGTTATTCAAGATTCATGATGGTTTAGCCTACCTAGAGTGTCAAGTCCCTGGGTTTGGCTCTGCACAATTTTATGAAACACCTCCCTCACATGGCGGTCCAAGGGGTCGAGTCCATCTTTCAAAGCTTCACAAATCTGTGAAACGTCCTGCACTCTGTGTCTGATCTCCCCTTCTTTCTCCTCCGCCAACGGGAAGCATACCGAATCACCCAATTCATTCATCAACCTAGTACATTTCTCAATTTGATGAATCTCCTTTAGCAAACCACAAGAGTTTCTCCTCTCCCGCTTTTTCGACTCATCCATAATCCGCTCATATATTGATAGTAATGGAGCAGCCCATGAAAAAGTCCTCGGAATGGAAAAATGAACCAGGAGTCCACGGTCTTGGCATGGAATTGCCGCGACAAGAGCCCACATTACAAACAGCAGAATCGAACTCATAGTAAAAATGATAACTGCAAGCCCATTAGAAGCCACAAGATCATTCCCTCTTGGGGCATTCAAGTTGTTCCCAATTGCCAAAAGCTGCTTTGCAGCAGACCAATTGCGAGAGACACTCCATGAAAGTGATCGAAAATGACTTGCCAAACGATGGCGATGATTACGATTATGATGATGAGGATCCCTACCAGCAGAATTGCGGCTGAAGGATCGGTTCTTTTGTGCCACATACGCATTGGAATCTTTATCATCAAGCATCCCAATTGACAATTCAATGAGTGCCTTCTTGGCACGACGAAATTGGCCCTCACCAATACTCTTCTGATTGTTCAATGCACAAAGAACAATCTCCAATAGCTTCTGCCATTGCCTAATCTCATCAATCCCATCTCGTATCGCATTACACACATCTAGAGCTTTCACATTCCGCTCAAATAAATCAGTCATCATGCGATCCACCGGGGGTTTAGACACTAGAGCTCTGTGATCGTGAAGGATATACCTAAACTCTTCATGAAGATAGATAAACGAATCAAGCAACTTCCATACCCATGAAAGTGAAAGCAAATCATCCTGGCAAACCGAAGAGAGATCCAGAAATTTGTCAGTGACCTGTTTCTGAAACGACTCAAGCTCCTGCTCCAAATCAGAGCTTGGACTATGCTGAGGTGTAGCTGAGCCTTCCATTGAATGAACTTGAATGTGATCGCGACGAAGACTCCGAATCGCACGGCCAAAATAGGCTAAAGAGGGAGATGAATTTTGAAAGTCCGTCGCGGGCATCCTCATGTAGGCTCCCAAATCACGAAGCTCTCTCACTCTCTCTCTCCCCCTCTCTCCCCACCGACTGTATCACACACTATTTCCCCCAATTTCCCAGACCCATTTTTTGAATTTCACAATTGAATCGCTCGAATTGGTTTCTTTTCTCTTCTTTTTTCTCCCCTTTAACCTCCAATCAGAAAGCTCTTCCACTTCAATTTGCATACAGTACACCCAGAAACAAAACGCAGTTAGCTTTTGAACCAACAAGAATTGAAAGATGAACGGAAAAACGAACCCAGATTTTCTAAGACAGTCAAAAAAAAAAATAGAAGCTGGAGAGAAAAGAGGAAAAATGAGAGGGATAGAACACTTAACGGGAAGGAAAGGAATTATATCGCAGGCGATGGGACCGAGTTTTATGGTGGTTGGAAAAGGAAAAAGCAAAAATGAAAATAAATTTCCGCCTTCCTTTAATCCTTTCCATATAATTTGATCTCTACTGGCAAAAAATCTCTACTTTTTGTCCAAAAATAGTTTTTTTAATCTTTGGGTTAACACTGGTGAATAATAAGGTTGTGCATTGAAAAAATAATAATAATGATAATTGTTATAAAAGTATATGTTCTAAGAAAGAAGATTGATAGGATTCAAAGAGAATCGATAGAATTTCTAGAGAGAAGTTAGAGAGATGTTCTCATTCAGTTCAATTGAAAACAATCGATTACAGCCCTTTATATAGAGGCAGAAATTTAACCCTGGTTGTATTACCATGGTTATATTTAAATGACCGTGGTTACTTTATATCGTCTTTATGTCCTTGTCTTCTTTTCTTTACGTCCTTGTCTTCTTTTGCTTTTGCTTTGTGTCATGTCTTCTTTTCTTCTTTATGTCAAGTTGACTGAAGGATTAATATGAGTCAATGGACATCCACATATTTAATATTCATAACACTCCCCCTTGGATGTCCATTATGAATGTGCCTCATTAAAAACTTTAACTAGGAAAAACCCAGTGGGATAAAAACCTAGTCAAAGAAAAGAGTACATCATTCATTGATACACCGTCGAGTGCTGCCTCATTAAAAACCTTTCTAGGAAAACCCAGTGGGACAAAACCTAGATAAGGGAAAAAGAGTACAGCGTGTATCGACTCCCCCTCTTGATAATATCAGTTGAAATCTTTGAATCTCCGAAGACCAATATCATGAACAAGTTTTTCAAAGATTGTACCAGGAAGTGACTTGGTGAATAAATCTGCTAGATTTTCACTTGACCTGATTTGCTGGATATCTATTTCACCATCCTTTTGAAGATCGCGAGTGAAGAAGAATTTTGGTGAAATATGCTTCGTTCTATCGCCCTTGATATAGCCTTCTTTAAGTTGAGCGATACATGCAGCATTATCCTCATAGAGGATTGTTGGGATCATTTTGCCGGAAGATAAAAGACAAGTTGTACGTATATGATGTATTACTGACCTCAACCACATACATTCTCGACTTGTTTCATGTATTGCTAGAATTTCTGCATGATTAGATGATGTGGCTGATATAGTCTGTTTCATAGATCGCCATGAAATAGCTGCACCTCCACATGTAAATAGATAGCCCGTTTGTGATTTACCATTATGTGGATCAGATAAAAATCCAGCATCTGCATAACCAACCAGTTCATGCTTGGATACATTTGAGTAGTATAACCCCATGTCTGTTGTACCTCTGAGATAACGAAAAATACGCTTTATTCCATTCCAATGCCTTCGTGTTGGTGAAGAACTATATCTTGCTAGTAAATTAACAGCAAATGATATATCAGGACGTGTATGATTAGCAAGATACATTAGTGCTCCAATAGCACTAAGATATGGTACTTCTGGACCAAGTAGTTCTTCATCACCTTCTTCACTAATTTCTCGAGGTCTGAATGGATCTTTATCCACCATCAAAGATCTTACAATCATTGGGGTACATAATGGATGAGATTTATCCATGTAAAATCGCTCTAGGATCTTCTTTGTATAAGTTTCTTGATATATAAATATCCCTTTCTTGAAGTACTCGATCTGTAATCCAAGACAGAATTTTGTTCTTCCCAAGTCCTTCATCTCAAATTCTTTCTTCAAACAATTAATTGCCTTTTGGAGCTCTTCAGGAGTTCCAATGATGTTGATATCATCAACATAAACAGCAATTATAGCAAACTCACTATTAGATCTTTTCATAAAGATGCATGGGCATATCGGATCATTTTTGTATCCTTCTTTCAACAAATATTCATTAAGGCGATTATACCACATGCGCCCTGATTGCTTCAGGCCATACAGGGACTTATTTAACTTAACTGAGTATTGTTCTTGAGAACTTGAATTAGATGCTTCTGGCATCTTAAGTCCTTCAGGGACTTTCATATAAATATCACTATCAAGTGATCCATATAAATAGGCAGTCACAACATCCATTAGATGTAAATCAAGTCCTGCATCTACTGCTAGACTGATTAAATAACGAAAAGTAGTCGCATCCACTACTGGTGAATACGTTTCTTCAAAATCAATGCCAGGTCTTTGTGTAAAACCTTGGGCTACTAGACGTGCCTTATATCTAGTTATTTTGCCCTTTTCATTTCTTTTTCGTACAAAGACCCATTTACATCCAACTGGTTTTACATCTTCAGGTGTAAGGACTACAGGTCCAAATACTTTTCGTTTTGCCAATGATTTTAATTCTGCATTAATGGCATCTTTCCATAGGGGCCAGTCTTTTCTTTGTTGGCTCTCACTAATGGATTTTGGCTCATGATCCTCATTATCATTCATTACATCATTTGCTATATGATAAGCAAAGATGTCATCAACGTTGACTTCATTTCTATCCCATCGGATTCCATTCATAACATAATTTATTGAGATCTCATTATTTTCACATATATCAGGTACCTGGGTCTCTTCTGGGACTACAATGTTCTCTTCTGGAGATAATATCTCTTCAGGAGAAGGCTCTTCTGGAGCTACTAATTTTTCTTCATTATCCTCGACTTGACCATCTATATTCTTTACTCCTTTTCTTTTTCGAGGATTTTTATCTTTGGAACCGATAGGTCTGCCACGCTTCAGGCGTGCTTTGGATTCATTCATAGCAGGTTGTCCTTCAGGGACATCAATTTTAATAGGAGCATTAGCAGCTGGGATATGTGACTTTGTCACTTTCTTTGGGTCAGTAAATGCTTCTGGCATTTGATTAGCTAAATTCTGTAAATGAATTATCTTTTGAACTTCCAGTTCACATTGTTTTGTACGAGGATCAAAATGAGCCAATGATAATTCATTCCAACTAATTTCTTTACCCAGCTGTTTGTTTTCTCCCCCTAATGTTGGGAAAAATGATTCATCAAAATGACAATCGGCAAATCGTGCCGTATATAAATCTCCTGTAGATGGTTCCAAACATTTTATAATTGATGGAGATTCATACCCAACATATATTCCCATCTTTCTTTGTGGGCCCATCTTAGTGCGTTGTGGCAGTGCTACAGGCACATATACCGCACACCCAAAAATTCTTATATGGGAAATATTAGGTTCCTGACCAAAAACCATTTGTAAGGGGGAAACCTTTAAATAACTTGTTGGCCTGATGCGAATTAACATTGCTGCATGCAAAATGGCATGGCCCCAAGCAGAAATTGGTAGATTAGATTTCATAAGTAAAGGTCTTGCAATAAGTTGCAACCTTTTAACCAATGATTCTGCAAGTCCATTTTGCGTGTGAACATAAGCTACAGGATGTTCAACATCAATTCCAAGGGACATACAATATTCATTAAAAGCTTGTGATGTAAATTCACCAGCATTATCAAGACGTATTTTCTTGATAGGATAATCAGGGTAATGTGCTCTTAATCTAATCAATTGAGCAAGTAGTCTCGCAAACGCCAGGTTGCGAGAAGATAATAAGCAAACATGCGACCATTTAGTTGATGCATCAATTAAAACCATATAGTACCTAAATGGTCCGCATGGTGGGTGTATTGGCCCACAAATATCTCCCTGTATCCGTTCTAGAAATGTGAGAGACTCACTTTCTACTTTGCTTGGTGAGGGGCGAATAATTAACTTTCCCTTGGAACATGCAACACATGAGAAATCATGGGATTGTGGTATTTGTTTACACTTCAGGGTATGTCCACATGAATTCCCAATTATTTGTCGCATCATTATTGAACCGGGATGGCCTAACCGGTCATGCCAAACATTAAATTCATTAGTAAACTTCTGGTTTATATTATCAAACTGCTGGTTTGTATTGGCAAACTTCTGGTCTGCATTATTGAACTCCTGGTTCACAATAGTATGTGTTTCAATTGTGCTTATACATGTGTAATACAAACCAGAAGAAAAAATAGGAAAATTTTCTAGTATGCATTTTCTACCAGCAACTATATTTGTAATAACAAGATATTCTTTATTATCTTTAGTTGTTGTTTCTAAATGATATCCATTTCTGCGGATATCTTTGAAACTCAGTAAGTTTCTTTTAGACTTGGTAGAATAAAATGCATTATCAATGCATAATTTTGTTCCTTCAGGTAACAAAATATTAGCTCTTCCGGAGCCTTCAATTAAATTTATACTACCAGATATAGTCTGAACATTGGCTTCTCGTATTACCAGGGAAGAAAAATATTTATCATGTCTGAGTATGGTGTGGGTTGTTGCACTATCAATGAGACATAAATCTTCAGGATTGATGCCAATAGAATTCATTCTTCATAAAAACATAAATAAAATTAATACATATGATAGAAACAACTGTAAATAAAATATAACAGTTTAAATTATATTAAGAAATCTGCAACATCCAAATAGTTATTATCTATATCAGCATACTCAGAATTCTCGCCTTGATCAACATGATTAACTTCAACATTTGATCTTTTACCAGTATTTTTTATTGATTCTTGGTAAAGATCAACTAGGTGCCTTGGTGTACGACAGGTACGAGACCAATGGCCCTTTCCACCACATCGATAGCATGGATTATCAGTATATTTGTTTTGTCTACTGCTTTCTCCTTTTTGGTTCTTATCAGTCTTTTCCCACTTCTGGTAGGAATTTGAACCTCCATGATATCGACCACGACCACGCCCACGGCTGTAGCCACGCCCACGTCCACGTCCATGTCCATGTCCACGTCCACGGCCACGGCCACGGCCACAATAAGATTCATTAGATACTACATTCACTTCAGGGAATGGAGTTGAGCCTGTTGGACGGGATTCATGATTTTTCAATAAAAGCTCATTATTTTGTTCAGCCACAAGGAGACAAGAAATTAACTCAGAATATTTCTTGAAACCTTTTTCACGATATTGCTGCTGCAGGAGCAAATTGGATGCATGAAATGTGGAGAATGTCTTTTCTAACATATCATCATCAGTAACATTTTCTCCACATAATTTCAATTTCGAAGTAATTCTGAACATAGCTGAATTATATTCGCTTATAGATTTAAAATCTTGCAAGCGTAAATGCATCCAATCAAAATGAGCTTTTGGAAGAATGACCAACTTCTGGTGATCATATCTTTCTTTCAAATTGTTCCAAAGGACAAGTGGGTCCATCACTGTCAAATATTCAGTTTTTAAATCTTCATGTAAGTGGTGGCGAAGAAAAATCATGGATTTGGCTTTATCCTGGTTGGATGCCTTATTCCCTTCTTTAATTGTGTCTTCCAGACTTTTGGCATTCAAGTGTATTTCCGCATCCAATTTCCAAGATAAATAATTTTTCCCGGTAATGTCAAGAGCCACAATTTCAAGTTTTGCCAGGTTTGCCATTGTTCAAACTAATTAAAGAAATAAATGAACATAATTAAAATATGAAATGTAAATGTGCCATATAATAACTGTAAATTCATAAAGACAATAAATAATTCATAATGCAAGATAAGAAAATTAAAACATGTATGGCTTCGGGCCATTTAATCTCATGACTTCAGGCCATGTATGGCTTCGGGCCATTTAATCTCAAGATGAGGAATTAACTATTATCTTCAGGATAAAAGTTGTACATGACTTCTGGTCATACAATAAAATAAAATATAAAAATATATATAGCTTCTGGCCATATAATAAGATAAAATATATATAGCTTCTGGCTATATAATAAGATGAAAAATGTATATAGCGTATGGCTATATAATAAGAATGGATATGGCTTCTGGCCATATTATAAGAAATTAAAATATTATGACTTCTGGTCATAATTTCAAGAATCATATGTGTATATGGCTTCTGGCCATAATAACAATAATAATAATAATAATAATATAAAAGAACTTGTATATAAAGCAATAACGATCTCCAATCTTAACCATGGAACCCGATGTTATATAACAATCGGTAAAAGTATCTCTCTAATTCCATATAGTGGCTCAGATTATCCCAGATCTATAAATAAAACAGGATATATATAATCATTAAAGAAATCATAAGAAGATCATACCTTCTTTTAGAGCTTCGTGCTGATAACGTGTTATAAAAGTATATGTTCTAAGAAAGAAGATTGATAGGATTCAAAGAGAATCGATAGAATTTCTAGAGAGAAGTTAGAGAGATGTTCTCATTCAGTTCAATTGAAAACAATCGATTACAGCCCTTTATATAGAGGCAGAAATTTAACCCTGGTTGTATTACCATGGTTATATTTAAATGACCGTGGTTACTTTATATCGTCTTTATGTCCTTGTCTTCTTTTCTTTACGTCCTTGTCTTCTTTTGCTTTTGCTTTGTGTCATGTCTTCTTTTCTTCTTTATGTCAAGTTGACTGAAGGATTAATATGAGTCAATGGACATCCACATATTTAATATTCATAACAATAATAAGGTTGTGCGACACGCGACAGTATAAATAATAATAATAATAAGAAGGTTGTGCCGGGGTGACTCTTGCTTACCCACGCACCGCACACGTCTTAGACACGATTATAAGATTTTGAAGAGAATTACAGGTAAGGACCGAAAGCTTACTTATTTTAAAATTATTGTAATTCTTTTTTGTTTTTTTTTTGATTGCATAGTGGCATGAGATTTAACCTGTGTAAGGGGAGGGGGAGTAGAGCTGGCAAAATGGGCCGGCTCGCGGGTTGAGGGCTGGCCCGCACCAACCCACAAGTTGGGCGGTGCGGGCCAGTGCTGCCCGCACTTCCACGGGTTGGGAAATCCTCAACCCTAACCTGCATATGTGGGTTCGCAGGCTAGTCTGCAGCCCGCACTTTTTTTTTTTGGCCACACACAAGTCTGGACAAAAAAAAACAGAACCTCCCAAAGTCCAAAAAAGAAAAACTATCCCTCCAAGCCCAAACCCCAACAATGTATCCATGTAAAAAAAACAGTCCAGCCCGCATCAACCCATTGGTTGAGTGGTGTGGGCCTGTGTAGCCCACATTTTTATGGGCCAAAAAACCCCTAACCCTAATCCTATCCCAACCCGCGTGTTTGCAGGTTGGATTCGTTTTTCTAGCTTTACGGGAGAGTGGCTTAAGGCCACTTAGATAACCACTATGCCTAGTGGCGCTGGTCTGTAATTCTCTTTAAAAGCTAAGTTCTCGCTAAGCTAACCTATTTCTTTTTTCCTTCTTCAAATTATTATTGAGCTAACATAATTACGCTTCACATGTGAAATTCAATGAAACTCTAGACAATTAATAAGTGTGCGTAAAGAAGGTGATATGCCACATATATTAATTAGTAATAAAGTACTATTAATAATAAATGCTAGTTATAATCCCTAATATAAGAGCTTCTTGAATGTTAGATTTTATCCTAAATATATGATCTCATTTCATTTTGTTTTCTATTAGGAATATCATTTTATATTTGTTCAAATTAACCATATTATTTTATGTTTTTAATATACTCAAACTAATTAAATAGCAATTATTTTAGGTTATTATTAAAGTATAAATATAATGTATAATTTTTAGATAGTTATAATATCTACTAGTCATGAATATTATTTCAAAACTTCAATGCTTCAATCCTATGGTATGGTACTTTTATGTATTATATTGATTTTTATTTTTATAAGGAGAATTTCTTTAAGCTACTTTAAAGTATAACTTTTCAAAGTATGGTTATATTTCTTAAAAAATTATAATAAAATAATAAATTTTTCAAAAATTTATATCGGAAGACAAAAATTTTAAAATTAACATTCACTGACATAAATTTCTTGATTAATGTTCTCAAAAAATTCAGAAACACTTACTACCATATATTTAAAAAGTTACCATTAAATGTTTAAACACTATTTAGAATCTTAAAAGTAAATTTCTTATAATTAAGCGATAATAAAAAAAAATTTCATGTCTTTGGGGCTACATATGTCATTGTCGCAAGATTAGATTCTCATTAAGCCACCTAGATCCGATGAATATGTACGGACAGACTCATAGTCATTGATATGACGCGCGTGAATGAAGCAGTAGCACGTGGTTCAAAATAATTTGGATTGAGTTAGTAAATACTTGAATTGGTAGTAAAAATTATTTTTTTAATGTGATTTACGGTATATGAGGTAAATTTGTGAGATGGGTTTTATCTCAATTTATATGAATTTATTTTTTCACCATTTTCTCAAACAGGGCTTTAATCCTCGTATCTTTTTTTTTTTGGCCAATTTAATCCTCTTATCCACATAATACGTCGATGGTAGAAAAAATAATTTGATGTTCAGTATAAGTGATTTAAAGATTAATTAATGTTTATCTTTTAAATTTATGCCTGTAATTAATATTTAAATATGACTTCTTATATTTTTCTTTCTTTAAGTATGACTCCTTATATTTCTCTTTGTCTTTTAAATCCTGATTTGATTTGGGTAAAATTGAAAATATTTTTAATTTAAAAGAAATTTAATGAATTAACTAGTACCATTTTTTAATATTAATAGATTAGTTTATTATGAACTGGAAGGGCTGTGTAGGATTACACAGTAAAATAAAAACTCTACTATTAAATAGTACATCTAACCTCATAAATAAGAGCTACCTTGTGTTGATGGCAAAAAAAAGAGTTACTTTAAGTTGTATTTTGTCTTAAATATAAGATTTCAATTCTTTTTATTCCTCTATTTCATTTTTTTTAAATATCCTTATTTATTGCACACATTAAGGAGTTTCTAATGAAAGATGCTCCTAAATATAAGGTATATTTTTCATATATATCTTTTCCTAATTTACTTATATTGATACTCCTTTAACAATAATCGTAGAAAAGAAGAAAGAGAGAAATTAAGAAAGATAATTAAGATATTTTAGAAAATACATGCTATACTAATTAACTTAATTAACTTTCTTAATTTAATCAAATTAGATAAATATATCTTATATTAAAAATTTAAAAAAAATATTATTTTTAAAAAAATAACTTATATTTATTATAAATAACTTACAAACTTATTTGGTAAATCTACAATTAGGTTAAAATCTCCAATCCAAACATCTACTGTATGGCCTGATGGGAGGATCTAGCATCACTTGGCGGGGTGCTAGGGAGTTGGGGAACTCCGATTGATGGTGTGCCACGTGGATGAACCGCATGATTTCATTGCTTGATGACTGACTGGACACGTGGGCAAAGGTGAATGGTTGAGAAACAGCGCAGTCATTTGACCCCCTGGTGGACCCACAAGTTACACGCGGGCGGAGCCACTCAGTCTATGTGGGCGTGTAAGGTGGAGGAGAGGGGTGTGGATATATTACGCCCGATTCTAATTATAAGATAAAGTTGATCTTTTTTGAAGAAATTAAGGAAGCTTAATGAGTTACTTAATCATATAATATGTTATATATTTTTAAATTATATATTAATTTATTAGTCAAACTAATTAGTTTGAAGAAAAAAATATAAATATAAATATTATAAAGTAATATAATTAGCTTCCTTAATTTCTCCAAAAAAGTCAACTTTATCTTATAATTAGGACCAGAGGGAGTATAATATTTATTTGTTTCTAGAAAGTGAAAACGATGACCTGTGATGTCCTTTTGCCTGATATGTCGTTAATTATTACTACATCCGGTCCTAAATATAGGACATAGTTTATAGTGTAAATTATATTATAAATTATGTCCTATATTTAGGACCGGATGAAGTATTATAATTTCGAGTTAAGATGTAAATTTGCTCTAAAAGATTTTACACGGAGATAATGTTGTCTCCAAAGTTTTTTTTTTTTTTTCGGTTCAAGCCTTGAAGGTCATCCTTAAGTATTAGAATAGAATAATGTTGTCTTTTACCATTAAAAATATTAATTACAACATTTATTTTTTAATCTCTAACATTAGCTTTTTAATGGGGTAAGGTAACATTGCATGTTTAAACTGATTAACATTGAGTCTAACAAAAATTCTAGAGCAACATTACTTTATAAGCAAAAATTTTTAAGGTAAATTTACACAATAACCCTTATAATAAATTTGTTGAATAATATTTTAATTGTCCTAACAAAATTGGGATAAATTTGTAATTTTGATTTTTATAAAATATGTTTAATAAAAGATTAAAAAATAATGTTTAGATTACAGTTGAAAAAGTTATATTATATATTATATACCCATAAAATATAAAAAAGAGAATTTTTTTTTAATTTTATAATAATAAAATAGATAATTTTTTACTAGCTTCCCTTTCCTCCTCTCTTCACTTTCCGTTGAGCTAAACAAAGCGAGTATTTAATGATAGTATTTAATTTTCAATAATCTTTTTGCCCACAAAGATAATTTCATTACTAGAATAACCATGGGAAAATCCCTATAAAATATTATTGAAATAGGTAAATCCCTATTTGTTGGAGTGAAATTTGGAAATTCCTTATCAGAACTGTGTCAATCAGAGGAGGAATTTGGGATTTTGAAATTTCGGCCAAAAGACGCTTCTGTCCTTCAATTCTCTCTCTCTCCACTTCGGAATAACAACACTGGCTTCTTAATTAACAACATTGTATTCTATATTAACAACACCAAAATCCCATAAAAGAATTCGTACGTCTCTGTTCTTCACCTTTGTTCTGAGCGCTTTCTTCCTCATCTCAGTTGCAAATCATACAGCTGATTCAAAGCTCATTGAAGAACCCATCGAAGATTCGCTGAGACCTTGTAATTATAGCCCTATCGATCTCACCCACCACCCAACACCTCCCACGGCCGCCCAACGAGATCTCACCCACCACCATCAATTGATTCCAGATCTAACCACCACCCAACATGTAACACCCCAAAATTTATATTCACCAAAATTATTGTAAATATTTGAGAAATTCAATAAAATGGTGAATATTCATGAATTTGGAATTTATGAATTTATAAATGTTCAATTTCATGGGAAATTGGGCAAAAATAATTATGGAATTAATTTGGGTAATTTAAAAAGCCCAATATTAAGGTCCAAAAATTAAGGAATATTAGAGAAAATATTTGGTCCAAAAATATATGGAAATTGGCCAAAGAAAAATAAGAAAAGAAATTGGATTAGAAAGATAATGGTAAAATCGTAATTTTTTCAAAATAGCACAAAATAAATTATTTTCCAATTAATTGAAGTTAATTTCAATTAATTAAGGAAAATAAAGGTTAAAAATATATTTAGAATATTTTGATCAATTTAATATGAATTTATGGAAAATTTGAACAAAAAGTGCAATTTTGACCAAAATTAAGACTTTACGTGTATACGTAACCGGAACAAGTTGTGAAGCCAATTGAGACCATAGGGAGGGACCCCTAGGTGTCTCCTACATGTTGCAAGAGGAAGAAAATATTGGTTGGGATTAATGAGCTTGGTTACACATACATAGGGTTTATTTACATAAAAGTGATTTTTGAAAGTTTTGGAAATTGTTAAATAATTAAAGTATAATGTTATATATATTATAAAACACATGTGCATCTTCATCCTCAGCTCATTTCTGTCGCACACAGCAGCTGAATGAAGAGTGAGAACGTTGAGGTTTGTAGAGAGAGAAAGGAGAAGAAAAATCACAAGGTAAGCCGATTTCTCCGACGATTTAGCTCCTAACGCGTATAACTCCGATCCTAAGATACTCCTCTTTGGTCTTTAAGGTTTGGAAAGCTTAAATTTGGTGTTCTAAAAGTTAGGGTTTTCAGCCATTTTTGGGAAAAGCCAGTGGGAGCTTGAGGTAACTTCCAAACCTTCGTATATTAACTATTCTAGCTGCTGTGGGCAATTTAATCGGTGAAATTTCGCCGGATTGCCATTGGTTTTAAATTTTGGAAAAGTGTGTATATAAGGGTTATGCTGCCGAATTTTAGTTCAAATGGTTGTTATAACTCAATTAGATGGTTAATAAAGTGGTTAAGAGTATAAAGGAACGCATTTACGGAGCCAAAAACACAAAACACCGATTTTGCCCGGAGGACTCCATAATTTCGGTTAGGGCCAGATCTAGGGGTAGGATTTGGATTTTCAATGATTTGATGGTTCCATTGGATTCAGTGGCCAAAAATAGGTGGGGTTACAGTTGAGCACTTTTTCAGAAAAGGCTGAGAAAGCATAATTACGGAAACGCCCCTAAAACCCTAAAAGTAGGGCTGCCAAGGGCAATTTTGTAATTTGAAATTGAATTTGGTAATTTTGAGTCCAGAAATGGATTCCTTGGATGGAAATATGTCAGGATAGCCCTAGTCAAAAATTTAGAAAAACGTGCCATTGGGCCGGGTACGGAGGGGCCGGGGTCCCGGGGGCATTTTGGTAAATTTTCACCATAGGTTAATATAACCACAAGAAACACTATGGAAGTGTCTAAAATGATACTTGGATAGGTTATGACCTATTTCTTGTACATTTGATGTTTTAGGACCGAGTTGGACGCCTATAGTTGACACGTCTTACGGGGCGGACCCTTTGAGACAGGAAAGAGGTTAAGGTAGGGACTACTATCTCTCATATACTATGTGACTATTTGTATGATGCGTGTTACTGTATTTTGTGATCTGAACACGTGCTGGAGGCACATTACCTAGTTGTAGTCTAGGACCTAGCTGAGATACACTGGTCTTACCTAGCTGTAGTCAAGGACTCGGCTGAGGTACATGCAGAGGTTTCAACGGGTTAGTTGGCCCTGAATTTTGTGTACACACACCGATGATATGAATTTTCATTTTACTTGATACAGTGCATTGCATATTTAATTTTCGCATTTTATATGTTGATCGTATGTTTCTACTGAGATTCCTTGGAATCTTACCCCTTTTTCTAAACCAAATGTCTCAACGGGTGCCAGTGGTTCAAAAGGCAAGAACATAGTTCCGGGAAACTGACGGGCATGTTTCTCGAGACACAGTTGGTGGTTACATTTAGCCTGTACTTGGAATATTTTGGGATATTATGTATATATTTGTAATTATTAGTGAATTTTGCTCTGTTAATGTCTGTCTGTAAACAAATACTTATTATCAGTATAACTGTACTTTTCTGTTTGCCTATGGAACTTGTTCATTATTGCCCTGCGCATATCAAAATGGAAACGGGTGTTGACACAACACCTCCCTCCCAGCAACTGGCGCCAATCTCTAATCGTCTCCTCCCACCACCGAAAATGCCCATCGACACGCTCCCAAGAGAGTCTCCTACTCCCATACGTCCGACGAACGAGAAGTGACACCGACAATTGCATCTCACCTATGAGAAGAAAGTGAAGTTGTTAATATAGAATACGGTGTTGTTAATAAAAAGAAAGGAGTTGTTATTGGCCATGAAACTTGTAAATTGTGAAAAAAGAAAGTAGAGTTGTTAATTTATAATATGATGTTGTTAAAAAAGAGACAGGTGTTATTATTAGCCTTGAAATTTGTTAATTATGAAAGAAGAGAGTTGTTATTGTAGAAAACGATGTTGTTAAGAAAGAGAGAGTTGTTGTTATTGGCCCTAAACTTGTTAATTGTGAAAGAAGAAAGTGGAGTTGTTAATGTAGAATACGGTATTGTTAATAAAGAGATAGATGTTGTTATTGTCCTTAAAACTAGTTAATTGTGAAAGTAGAAAGTGGAGTTGTTAATGTAGAATGCTGTGCTGTTAATCAAGAGTGAGGTGTTGTTATTCTGAGCTGGGAAGGGGGAGAGATAGCTGAAGGGTACATTTGTCTTTTGGTCGAGATCTACAACTGAGATGAGGTAGAAAGTGTTAGATCCCAAGTTTTGATGATAACAAAAGATAATTGTGTGCAAATCATAGTTTTATAAGTCTAAGGAATGTTTACAAAGTTACCAAATGCATATGGCAAAATTCTGTGATGTTTGCTGTCAAAATTAACTGATGTACTCGAGCACAAGACTAGCACTCGAGCATGGAACTCTTTCATGCTCGAGCATATGCGAGTGATAGCCAGAAAGTGTTTGCTCGAGAGCATACTATTGTCATTTTTGCTTATGCACTCGAGCACTGGAGATAGCACTCGAGCAAAAGAGTCTTTCTCACTTGAGCACATGCGAGTGAGGGACTGCAAGTGCTTGCCCGAGAGCAATTCCTATCATTCTTCTTTAATGCACTCGAGCAGTAAAATAATACTCGAGCATGAAGTTGTTTTGTACTCGAGCACTAGCGAGTGAGGGATTATATGCGAGTGATAGCCAGAAAGTGTTTGCTCGAGAGCATACTACTGTCATTTTTGCTTATGCACTCGAGCAAAAGAGTCTTTCTCACTTGAGCACATGCGAGTGAGGGACTGCAAGTGCTTGCCCGAGAGCAATTCCTATCATTCTTCTTTAATGCACTCGAGCAGTAAAATAATACTCGAGCATGAAGTTGTTTTGTACTCGAGCACTAGCGAGTGAGGGATTGCAAGTGTTTGGTCAAGAGTCATGAAGGTCAGAGAAGCACAAGTATACCCGAGTGAGACTTCTTATGCCCAAGTGACACATTAGCACTCACGAGTGGGAAATCCAACTCTCTCAGATTCTGATGCAAGTGCTGATCATAAGGGTATATTACATGAGAATATTCTTCTCACTCGAGCAGGAGTATGTGTGCTCGAGTGAGGGCCCACATCACCTGCGAGTGCAAAATCTAACTCTTGATAAAATGGTATGCGAGTGTTGTCCAGAGACGAGTCTCCTAGTGTAAAATGCAAGGCCACTCGAGCAGAAGGAGTTGTGCTCGAGTGAGGCCCCACATCACTCGCGAGTGAGAAAACTATCTCTCTGAAATCCTATGCGAGTGCAAGTTCAAAACTGAAGAACAACGAGAAAAATGGTGAGATCACTCGAGTGAGCCCATCCATGCTCGAGTGATACTCTACCAGAAGAGAAAATGTACCAGTCTTACAGCGTTCAATCTGAATATAGTTTAATGTTATTTATTTATCTTATCATCACTTATTATTATTATTTAACATCATTTTGAATGTTTTATAAGCGTGATACAGGAGGATGAACGTTGAAATAAACAGACACGAAGGAAGTCAAACAACGGCAGACAACATCATGACAAGCATGTACCTACTACATTCAAAGTTTTCAAATGTACGCATGCCATTCCACAATAGCATGCCCCGCTCCACAATGATCGTTATTCAAATGGGCAAAACTGAACATCTATAAATACAGAGTTCCAGAGAGATCGAAAACAACTAAGCACAAGAATTCACAAGCAAATACACGAGTCTCTGTTATTCATATTTTCTCTGTATTCATATTGATCTTCAGTGTTTATCATATTTGCTTTGTAAGAGAGTCTATATACATTTCAAATTCTATTTTCATTTGATCTCAAGGTATTGAGACCTTGAGAGGGTAGATATCCTTACGAGAGAAGCAGTTGAGAGAATTCCTAGTTAAACCTTCTACTCATAAGACTTATAAGATACAAGCAGTAGAGAACGTTGCTGCTCGTAAGACTTACAGTGGTGTAAGCAGGAGAGAACGTTGCTGCTCATAAGAGTTGTATACGTAAGCAAGTAGGAAAGGTCATAGGTTATTTTTCTGCACGTAAGACTTGTCGTAAGGGGAGAGAAATTTCTTAGTGTGAGAATATTTCTGCTCGTAGTCCGTTCGAGGACAATTATTGTTTTGTGGCATTCTGAGAGCCTATTGAATCTTGGAAGAATAGTGAAAATCTCAGTAGGTCTTGATCTCTGAGGATTGGATGTAGGCTTGGTTTTTAGGCCGAATCAGTATAACTCTCTGTGTTCCAATCTTCTCAACTCTACTCTGCCTACTACAATTTTCATATCACCCCATCAAGCAAAAATTTATCACATCACCCAATTCACCCCCTCTTGGGTGAAGCTTGCCTCTTTCAGAAAGCACTCAGAACGAAGGTGAAGAACAGAGACGTACGGATTCTTTTGTGGGATTTTGGTGTTGTTAATGTAGAATACCTTGTTGTTAATTAACAAGCCAGTGTTGTTATTCTGAAATGGAGAGAAGGAGAACTGAAGGGCAGAAGCGTCTTTTGGCCGAGATTTCAAAATTCCAAATTCATCCTTTGATTGACACAGCTCTGATAAGGGATTTCCGAATTTCACTGCACCAAATAGGGATTTACCTATTTTAAAGGTATTTTTTAGGGATTTTCCCAATAACCATAAAACATCAGTTTGAAACATAAACAATGTTGAAAATAAAATAAAGCCAACCTAAAACAACTAGAAAACAACAAGAAGCAAATACAATTAACCATGATCATCTACTATAATATAATCATCACCGTCCAAAAGTCCACATAAAATAAATGGAGGTTTTTATGTCCAATCTCTAGGGCACAACCTCTTCATTGAAGTTTTAGCAATTCAGTCGGCAACTAATTTTCAATAATAACCATGTGATGATGAAAGATACGATAGCAGCAATGATCAAGATTAGATAACAAAAGCCGGCAAAAAGGATAGCAGAATAGTGTGTAATATAAAATTGCTTAATTAGTGGAGCAAGAGCTCAATAGGATGTTTTCATGGGATAATATGGGTTATAATACTGTATACTTTCCTTATCTATCTTTTCAAGATTTTAAAAAGACGCATTTGATGATAATATTTTTTTTCTTTCTTTATTATTTAATAAAAAAAGTATATTAGTATTCTTAAGTACTTCCCTGGACCCTTTTTATAAGAGGCTAAAATTTGAATTGCTTTAATTTTTTATATAAGAGTCCAATAATAGTTGTCCAAACATTTAATGAGTTTTTCTCATTTTACTCCTCATTAATTATATGTATTGCATTATTAAAAGGTTGGTGATACATATATTTACTTTATTTTTCTCTTTTACTTGCCCTTAATAAATAATGCCATATTGGGAAAACAAAATTTATTTTAGACATACTTATTATTTTTACTTAATTTTATCCGCTTTTTTAAAACACATAATTTAATTATTGAATTCTTATAAATAGGACTAGATTGAGTATATTATATCAATGAGCATGAATTTGACATTTAGTATGGATTTCCAAAGTTTAATAATAGGAGATTAATTAAGGGTCAAAAGTAGGAGATTAATTGCTTCTTTTTTTTAGTAGGACAATCATTACTACACACATGACCGAATAAAAGGATAACGGAACATGAAAGTAAAACGATTTTTTGTTTTATTAAATGATACAAAAGAATAATTTTAATGAGTTCAAAGTGCTTTTTTAATAGGAAATTTGCACTCAAGTTCTACTAAGACAAATTATTATTGTAAGGTCCCTTGAAATTTCTAAATTGCTATCAAGTCTTAGGAGACCTGAGGGTAAGAGATCTCAACTATAAAAAGACGCCCTTGCCCTTACCCTCATTCACTTATCATTACCTCCTCCCTCACTTGTTAATTCATACTATTTCATTTGTCAATCAAATTGAAATTATGGCCATGATTCAAAACATGATATAAACATAACATAACATATAATTTTATTTTGGTTTATATATTTTAAGCACACAGGAGTCCGAATCAAGAGAAAGAAATTAAAACATATTTTATATTTTAATTGATTAACAAGTGAAAGAGCATGAATTAACAAATGAGAGAGCAAGTAATGATAATTAAATAAGCGAAAGGGTAAGTGCATCTTTTTACAATTGAAATCTCTTATGCCCCATTTGGTACGAGGAGTTGGTTTTGACGGAAATAAATATGGGGATAGAAATGAGGCTTAGATGTGTGTTTAGTATGTCTTGGAATTGAAAAATAATCATCAACTTTACTCTCTAAATCTCGTGTGACCAGTTCCATAGCCCAGTTACGCTTGATCTGGGTCGAACAATCACAATCCAAATTACAATCACAATCAAATTTCACATAATGACTGTAATCTTCCACGATTGTAAGAAATAATAACTTTAACATTCCAATCCTAATTGGATTAAAACACATTTATGATTATTGACAAATAATAATTGGATATAGCCTTTCAAATTTCAAATAATGATTGTAATCTTTCACAATTATAGGAAATAATAACTTGATTATTTCAATCCTAATTAGATTACAACACATTTATGATGATTGGCAAACAATAATTGGACATTGCTTTTCAAATTTTAAATAATAAATATAATCTTTCAAGATTGTAGGAAATAATAATTTTAGCATTCCGATCCTAATTAAAACTTTGAGAGAATATTTGTGATAGCGGTTGGTTGTTTTCTTTAATAAAAATAAATAAATAAAGTGGAATCCGTCTTATTTTGGTTAATACACAATTTTTAATTGATTATTGGGGCTCATTTGCGTTCAAACTCTGAAACGTCCTAAAGAATTGTTGCGAATTGTGATTAAGGATTTGAATGAATACTTACTACCTCCGTTTCAATCAATACAGGTCAATGCTATTTCCAACAAGTACACTCTAGTAGGAATAAATTGAGGCATACAATCCCGTGACCAAATTATGGCGCCTTTCATTTTAATATGTTTCTTTCATATTAATAATAGAACAAAAATTAGGAAGGGAGAAAGCTGACGTTGAACATAGACAGTGTGGTTTTAATGCATGTCATTGAAATTTCATTAATACATATTTACAAATAATAACCGTAATCTTCTAAGATTGTAGTGAATAATAACCAACATTCTAATCCTAATTAACTTAAAACCATTTAGTCCATTATATTTGTTTTATTGGAAATTCATTCACATTCAATATGTTTACACGTACCATTATATATCTCAGCATAAGCCTCTCATCGTTATATACAACATAATTTACATTAACTCAAGTAATGGCAAACACTGCTCATGATTTACTCAAGGACGTCGATGATAGCAAGGAAACCTGGAGCGGTATTTTTAGGATACTTAAGAAGTGGACAAGGTGAAGAAGGCCCCACCATTTGAGGTTTGGAAAGTCGATATCATATTATTCGACAAACAAGTAAGTATCTAATGTGATTTATAGATAAATTTTTCAAAATATCATGTAAGACTTAATTTTTTGTTGTAAGATTTTTTCGGTGATATATTTAGTAAAAAACTAAAATTGTAGTCATTTTACCTTTGCTTTATCAAATTTTGTCCCCTATATAGCCTTCCATTTATTAATTTATTGACACTCTATTGACACACCGGGGTGTAGTAAATTCTCCAAAAAAAA
This sequence comes from Inga oerstediana, assembly GCA_963210345.1. Taxonomy (NCBI): domain Eukaryota; kingdom Viridiplantae; phylum Streptophyta; class Magnoliopsida; order Fabales; family Fabaceae; genus Inga; species Inga oerstediana. Next base: position 58,536,035 of record OY723401.1, on the reverse strand, counting down.
TGTTTGATGAACCCATATCGTGTGGGTTCTCAAAATAAAACTAGGTTTGAAAATATAGCATAGTAGCTCAACCTAGGTCATTCTTATGAGGAGATTAATTTCCAAGTTTCTAAATAGTAAAGTGATAAATATCTTAAAGTTGTGAGAAATCATTTTGAGAAATTGATTTTAAAACTAATGAAGTAATTTAATCTAATTCAATATTTTTGTATTTTTCGGTTTTCAAGATAAAGAAGCAAATGGAATTGAAATTAACACTAACAACAAGATAAATTCAATTAACTAGTATAATGATGAAACAAGATTCCCTTGAGTTGAGGTTTTAGCCTTCCTTGCTTGCTAATGATATGAATTCCATGATATGAGTCAAGAGGATGGAACTAAGCTACCACTAGCTCCATATTTGTAATAATCATTTAATTCATTCTATCGAAGCAATTAAATGAATACTACCAAATAATTTAGACTCAAGGAGATGAATAATCAACTTCCAATTCTAATTTGTAATTACCACTACAAAAGTTCAAAGCATTCAGTTTAGTCATTTACAATCCACTCAACCGAGTTAGAATAAACAACTCAACCTACTCCTAATTTGAATCATACAAAGTTTAATTAATTAACTCCTAACTCAACCACCAAGTCTATCACTTGGCATAGAACAATTTAGATCACAATTACATACTTAACCAAGTCATATAATTATGAAATAGAAGGAGAGCTTCAAGAAATTCCATTGAAGTTTAAAAGCTCAACTATTATCCAACTTAAAGAAATTACTAAAGCTTAGCTATTCATGGAAGAAAAAGATGAAACTTGATGGAAGGAGAGGAGAATAATCATTGAATTGCACACGCCTAACAGCTTGCGTCTTTGCCTTCTTTTTTTCTTTTCTTTTGGCTGCTCCCCAAAACCTTCTTTATTCTATGCTCTCTTCATTTCCTTTCATAGGTTTCTCTCCTATCTCCAGCCGCCTCCCCCCTCTCCAATTATTTCCCATTCGGTTCTAACTGCCTCCCTTACGTCAGACCCTCTTTTTGTATTATTTCACAATGCCACTTCAATACAAAACCCATGGTCCCCACTTGCCTGCTCCATTCATTCCTCTTCAAATTAGTCCAGCCCATCACGCCTCACCCTTTTACAATTCAATTCAGCTACCTCCTCCCATTTCGGTGCTCCCCTTGTCATCATTTAATTTTGGCCCAACTTGCTTTTTCTCTCAATTCACCCATTCCGGCCCAGCAGCCCTCTTCTCTCTCTTTTTTTAATAGGGAAAATTCCTATAAAATACCCTTGAAATAGGAAAATCCCAAATAAGTACATTGAAATCAAAAAATCCGGATCAGTCACACGTCAGTACGGATGAATAGTGCGGGTGGCGGCAAAAGATGATTTTGCCCTTCAGCCTTCATTCTCACCACTTCAAAATAACAGCACGCGATTCTTAATTAACAACTCTAGTTTCATCTTTTTTACTTTCACAATAACAACACCGGTCTTATTATTAGCAACTCTGAATTCTTGATTAACAACTCCGTTTTATTCTTCCACATATTCGCATCTAAAAAAATAGAGTTGTTAATGTAAAATACGGTGTTGTTAATGTAAAATACGGTGTTGTTAATAAAGAAAGAGGTGTTGTTATTGGCCCTGAAACTTAAATTACGAAGTTATGAAACAAGAAATGGGAGTTGTTAATGTAGAATATGATATTGTTAATAACAACACCGGTGTTGTTATTGTGAAAGTAAAAAGATGAAATGGAGTTGTTAATCAAGAATACGGAGTTGTTAATAAAGAATAAGGAGTTGTTAATTAAGAGGACATGTTGTTAATAAAAAAGAGGTGTTGTTATTGGCCTTGAAACTTAATGAGGAAGTTGTGAAACAAGAATACGGAATTGTTAATCAAGAATCTGGAGTTGTTAATTAAGAACAATGTGTTGTTATTTTTGAAGTGGCGAGAATGAGGGCTGAAGGGCAAAATCACTTTTGGCACCGCCCGCACTGTTCATCCGTACTGACGCGTGACTAATCCGGATTTTTTGATTTCAATGTACTGATTGTGGATTTCCCTATTTGAAGGGTATTTTATAGGAATTTTCCCTTTTTTATATCCCATTCTCAAATTTCGGTCAGCTTCTCTTCCTTTTTCAATTTTTTCACAATAGCTGCCACTTCACCTTTCTTTTATTTCGTTCAATCCTCTCTAGGTTAAAATAAGTAAGTTGTGTCATGTTTGGATGAAAGGGTGAAAATATGTTTTAAGATAGGCATAAAATTACAACTACCTAACAAGTGTCTTACTCATTAAACCTCATCTTAGAAAAAATGTGAAAATAAATTATGCACTTGTGATATTCCATTCTTGTCCTTTATTAAGTTTCACAATGACATCTTTGACCTTGACCACTTGACAAAAATTATGCCACATCATCACCTACAAAATTATATTCACAAAGCTAATATTTTTTGCTCACAATTAAAGAATAATGGGAATAACAAATATTAATTAAAAATATAACAATTTAACCACTATAATTCCTAAATTATTCTTTTACTAAAATCTCACATTAACACTTGATTATGTCCAAAATATTCAATTAAGTTTCATAAAAGCCTAAGATTAATTAATAAAAATATTTAAATATTGAGCTCTATCAATGCTCCCTCAAAATGTGATATATAAGCATGATTATAATCACCCTTTATACATTTTCGAGCTGAAAATTCAGTTTTTTAGATATACAAATAAATGCATTATTGTCATAAAAAACTAATTCTACAATGTATTAATAATTAGAATTCACGTTCTCGTGCAACGCACCGGGGTTAATGCTAGTTTTTATATGAAAAAACCAAAATGCCCTTATAAGTGAAAATATAAAAAATCTCCCCACAATAGCATCAATGAAACCAAATATGGAGAACTACCGTTGGCCACTAAAATTACATCCACTTTGTTGGAAATAGCAAACCAGGTCTGGAGAACCTTTGCTTAAAGGTCAAAACTATGAAAAATCTTTTCAATCTTTTAGACATGTGAAGAATCAAATAAAACAAAGTTAATCAGTTGTTGAATCTTGCTCAAAATTGAAGAAGAATATAGGGTATGGATGAAGTTACAGATCTAGAGAAGTCAAATTTGAAGTGGAGAAGATCAAGTTGGAACACAAGTTGTAACATATGCATCTGAATACTAAAAGATTTGTGTATTTTCTATTCACAGGAAGGTACAATATATATATATAAAGAGTGAGTAGCCTATGTATTAATTGCTCCTAAATGAAGGAATCGTAACAGTCAATCAATCCTACTAATTATGCTAATTGATCTAATACTAATGACAGAATATTTCCTTAACACTTCCCCTTAAGTTGGGGCATATATGTTAATTATGCCCAACTTGTTACAAATATACTCAACCCGTATCCCATTCAATGCTTTTGTCAGAAGGTCTGATAGCTAGTCGTCCGATCGCACATGTCCTGTAGATACAACATTTTCTTTGATCTTGCCCTGAATGAAGTGATAGTCAATCTCAATATGCTTCGTACTCTCATAGAACACAGAATTCGATGTCATACGAAGCGCTGCTTTATTGTCACACCAAAGCTTCACAGGTAATATCACGACAATGCTAATTTCCTTCATGAGTTGAAGTACCCATATAACTTCTTGTACGGATTATGACATATCTCTGTATTTTGCCCTTGCACTTGATTTAGATACAACCCCTTATTTCTTACTCCTCCAAGATATCAGGTTGCCACCAACAAACACACAGTAACCCATAGTGGATCATCTCGTGGCCTTGGATCCTGTATGATTCGCATCACAGAAGCACTCAACTTTAGTGTGTCCATAATCCAAATAGAGAATGCCCTGACCTAGGGAGCCTTTCAAATAGTGCAAGATATGTTCTAAGGCCTCCCACTATGCCACTATAAGAGATGCCATGAATTGACTAAGTACACTGACCGACAAGGTTATATCAGGACTAGTTACTGTAAGATAATTCAGCTTTCCAACCAATCTTCTATATCTCTTAGGATGTGAAATGGCTTTAGTTTCTCTGGATCAATCTTCTCTTTCAAGTATCAGGAAGTTCATCAAACATATCAAGTCTAGGTATGGATTTGGAATCATGGGAAGGCTACTTGATGCAGCTCCAAGCTTCCAAGTTTCCTTCAGGAGGTTGAGAATATACTTCCTTTGAGTCAACAAAATGCCTTTCTTGTTTTTGATAACTTCAATATCTAGAAAGTACTTCAATAGTCTACGTATTTCGTCTGGAAGTGGAGGGCGAGAAAGACTTTAAGCTCTGAAATTCTAGAAGTGTTACTCCCTGTAATCAAAATGTCATCAATATATACAACCAGAAGAATTATGCCTGTATCGAGTCTTCTGATAGAATATAGAATGATCACTCTTGCTTTGGTTCAATCTAAACTTTTGAACCACATTACAAAATCTATCAAACTAGGCATGTGGACTCTATTTCATATCGTACAATGCATTTCTAAGATAGTACACTTTCATACACTCTTGCTGAGCAACAAAACCAGGAGGCTGCTCCATATAAACTTCTTCAAGAAGGTCACCATTGAAAAAAGTATTCGTAACATCCAACTGATGCAAGTCCTAATGATAGGTGGCGGCTAGAGAGACAAGAAGATGAATAAAAGTGAGCTTAGCGACTGGGTAGAAAGTCTCGGAGTAATTAATGCCATAAGTTTGAGCATACGCTTTTGCAACAAGCCTAGCTTTTAGCGTTCCAAGGAATCATCAGCATTAGTCTTAACTACAAACACCCATTTACACCTAGTGGCCTTCTTCCTAGAAGGTAGATAAATAAGAGTCCAGGTACCAGCCTTTTCAAGGGTCATGATTTCTTCTTCTATCATAGCATGCCAACCAGGATGGGTTAAAGCTTAGTGAAGGGTGGTAGGGGTAGTGATGGATTCAAGGGTGGCCACAAGGGAAGAAGAAATAGGGACAACTATTAATAAGACACAAAGTTAGAGATAAGATACGTGCAATCATAGCATAGCATTTGTGAGGACAATAGGGGAAGGTGCCCTTACGGAGGGCAATAGGTAGGTTATTGGATGGGTTAACTGCAAAATTAGGCACAAATATATTAGGGGCAGGATTAGGAGGGTCGGGGGACTCAGGAACGGAATTTGATGGCAAAGCATCTATTGACAGAGGTATAAAGGTGGTAGCATCAGTCTCAGTGGTTATATTAGGAACCAAAATAGCAGCTTGAACTGGTGGGACACGATGTAATATCCCAAATTTTAGTCTCCAAAATTCCTTATACCTTTGGGGTATTAAATGGGATAAAATGGTGAACATTGATACACCTTGAATAGCCTCTAGTTTTAAATTTTGAACAATAGGAATTAAACACTGAAAATTTGAAATGTGAACAATGTTGCTGGTGAAATTTCCTGCAAGGCAGTGAGCTTTTCATGTGGTTTTGGATGATCAAATAATGTTCTAAAATTGTGAAATTTTGCAGAATAAAAGTAGATATTCCAAGATTTAATTTGATAGGTCATATGAATTATTTGGACATTTACACTAAGAGTTATAAATTTCTAAGTTTACCTAGTGAAACTAGCTAATTTTTGGGACAACATCCAAATATTTAAATTATGAAAATGTTGAACTTTCATTTGGCTAAAGGCTATTTTTTTAATTAAAACTAGACTCAATAAAGATTAACTAGCCTTTGAAAGCATCTCAATTGGATGTCTATAAATAAATATATAAATTCTCAAAGTAGCGTGAAAATGTTGTTAGTTTTGGGCTAAAATCACAAAATGTATGGGCAAAATGGTAATTTGCCATATTAATCAAAAGAAAATTATTTTCTTCAAAAAATACCTTCAATGTCGTCCAAAGTGAGATGAATAAGGAGGGAAAAATTATTTTTTGATATTTATCATTAATTTTTGGATTAAGGTCAAATTTCAAATAAAGAAGATGACATAAAGTCAACAATTTCAACTTATAGTAAATAGGTGGAAAAGGATAAGTGAAGACATATTATTACTTCCTTCCAATCTTCATTTTCGGCCAAGTATTGTGAAGAAAGAGAAAAGATGATGATCCACTCTAGAATTTGCATGTGTTCAAATGGAATAAAATACAATATTTTAAGGAGGTGGTAGGATATTGATTTTAAAAGGCTTATCATCTTTCCTAAGCCTTCATTTTCAACAGAACAAAGAAGGGGGGGGGGGAGAGAGAGTCATACGAAAGGAGCTTAAGAACAAGAACAAGCAGCTAGGTTTCTAAGCGATATAAGGTAAGGAGATGATTTTCTTGTGCATTTGCTTGCTAAAAACCTAGCATACCTCTTCTAAATCCTATATCTCCATGAATATGGCTTGGAGCAAGGAAAAAACAAGAAGAAGGAGAGAAGGAGGTGCATGGTTAGAGAGAGAAAGAAGGATAAATCAAAAGGTAACCACAAATAACATTGTTCTCTTGTGAATTCAAGGTTAGATGGCGGTTGTTGTTGTTGTTGTGGATTTATTGTTTGGTTTGTTTTATCTTGCTTTGTGATTTTGGATGATGATAACCTAAGGGGTTATTCTGCCCAATTTTCCATTGATTATGTTTAATAGGTGTTTAAGTGATTGAATAAGTGATTAGAAGTGGAAGAAGGTGATTAGTTGGATGGAATCAAGAAAACATATTTTCCCTTGAAATGTTGCAACTTTCAGCCAACAGCAGAAATAGGGGATAGAGATGGAATTTTGTGTTTTTGATGATTCCATTGTGTTTAGAATGAAAAATTGTGTAGGGTATATGTAGAATGTGAAGTGTGAAAAACATTAGAATGTGAAATGACAAAACTACCCTTGAAACCCTAAGTTAGGGGCTGCCAGGGGCAGTTTAGTTATTTGGCAGTAAATTTGGTAATTTTGAGGTTAAAAATGGATCCCTTGGGTGAAGATATGTAAGAATAGCCTGGGTCATAATTTTTGGAAAAGTACAGTTAGATCGGATATAAAGGGACTTGGACTGGGTCTCTAGGGGTATTTTGGTCATTTCGCAGTTTTAAGCTAAGATAACTAACAAAATATGTTTAGAATAATATTTGAATGAGAAATAACTAATTTATTGAAAATTTGGAATTTTAGGATTAGACCGCTAGCCCGAGCCTATCTGGAAAAGAGACCAGTCTGTGCTTAAAAAGTGATTTAAGGTATTAACTCTATCTTTCATAAATTATGTGAATGTTTTATATGTTTGTGTATGCCATCTTCTGTTATATAATTGATGAACACTGTTTTTCCAACTAGGGTAATTGGTGCGAGTAAGCACTTTTATCTGGTTGTTGAGCAAGAATCCGACCAAGGAGTACGAATAGTGGGGAAATAGCCTAGACTCATGTACACATGCCGTGATGTTGTTTGTGTTGTTAATATATTGCATAACATGAAGCATGTCATATTTAATTTTCACATGTTATATGATTGGTTGTATGTTATTACTAAGATTCTTTTGAATCTCACCATTTTTCAAAATATAAAATATTCCAGCTAAAACTAGTGGCTTAAAGGGCAAAACGCCAACACCAGTGATTGAGGGTCCCAGTGAAGATTCAGGAACTTACGTTAGTATCCTAGTGTAGTTAATTTTGGAGATACTGTAAATAATTTTTCAAAACCCTATGGGCATTTTTTGTAATGTAATACAAGTACTAATGTCAATATATTAATGCTATTTCTGTTTGCTTATCGAACTCTGTGTTATTTACTCTGCTAATATCAAAATATTAAGGGGTTTGACACATGATAAACCAAGAAATCATTTGAAGTATCAATGACTAAGGGAGACTCAGACAAGACTAAAGAATTGAAGAAAGAAGAGGACTCATGGAAGGTAACATCAGTGGACATAATATAACGATGGAGAGCATAAGAGTAACATTGATAACCTTTCTAGACGCGAGAATAACCGAGGAAGACATACTTCAAAGACGTGGGATCAAGTTTATTGACACTTGGACAAACATCCCAAGCAAGACAAACACAACTAAAGATTTTTGGATCAATAGGGAAAAGCTTAGTGGTGGGAAATAGGACAGAATATGGAATGTCACCACTAAGAACAGCCAAAGGCATGCGATTGATGAGAAAACAAGCAGTAGACATGGCATCAGCCTAAAAGGGTGTAGGAATACTGGAATGAAATATGAGAGCTGAAGCAGTTCTAAAAGGTGGTGATTCTTTCATTTAGCAACACCATTTTGAGTAGGTGTATCGACATGTGAGAATTGGTAAACGATACCATGGCTATACATGTAAGCAGTGAAAGGGACAGAAAAATATTCTTTCACATATCGCTTTGAAGGATTTTTACAGGAGTATTGAACTGAGTTTGAATTTCAACACAGCAATTTTGAAAATGAGTAAACAATTCAGAGTGCTGTTTTATTAAGTAAAGCCAAATTGTTTGGGAAAACACATCGATAAAAGTGACAAAATAATGATAACCAGTTTGAGATAAAATTTAACAAGGACCCCAAATATCAGAATCTACTAACTCAAAGGGGGACACAACCCGTTTATTGACTCAAGGTGCCAAATGAACACGATGGCATTTGGAAAACTGACATGACTCATAATCTAAAGCAGACGCAGAAGAAAACTGAGGATATAACCTCTTGAGAGACGAAAGTGACAAATGACTGAGAAGACAATGAACTTTAAAGGGAGATGACCCACTATAGCATGTAATGGAATGCAGTACTTGATCATCCAAAATGTAATGCCCACTAGATTCATATCCTCTACCAATAATATGCTTCGTAGATAGATCCTGGATCAAACAATGGTCAAGGAACAGTGAGATGAAGCAATTCAAATAACGAGTCAGTTCACTAGGAGACAAAAGATTAAATGTGAGATTGGGAATATTAAAGACAAAAGATAATGAAATTGAGGGAGTGGGGTTAATAATGCCTAATCCAACTACATTGACGAGGGAACTATTAGCAATGTAGATGGAAGATGGGTTAGCATAGGGGGCATATGATGAAAATAAGTGATGGTTACCTGTCATATGGTCGGTAGTACCAGAATCAATGATCCACTTTGAAGAAGTGGTAGTAAGACTAGAGGCCAGAGTACCTGTAGATAAATCCACGATAGAGGGTGAACCAGAGTTAGACCGATCAGAGGTCTGGGTAACATGAGCAAAGCCATGCTACTTTTTATTCTACAATTTTCAACAATTTTTCTTGATATGACCAGGTTCCTTACAATAATTATAGATAATATTGCCAGAAGTCTTTTTAGGCTATTGGAACCCTGTTTGGATTCATAATTCTTGTTGTCAAAGGGACCCTGACTTGCCAAACCATTGTATTTAGATCCACAGATGGATGGGTCACACTATTATCATGAAGAACACGTGCGAACACATCGTCAAGAGATAAGAGCTCTTGACTAGACAGATATAAGAGCGAATGGTCTCATAAGAGGGATCAAGAGCTTTGAGAAAACCAATGATGACCTGTAGTTTCTAGATTCTTAATGCGAGTCATAAGATTTACTTGTGGAGACATTACTTGTGGAGACATGAGAACTTTCATTTCCTCATACAACTGCTTATAGTCCAAAAAGAAGTCCTTTAACGTACGACCTGTTACGAGTTTAGATGATCAATTAAATAGTGCAAGTGTACACTGTCGTAATCAAGTAATATAGAAGTGAGTAGAGTATCGTTCCCACGAGGATTGATCACTAAGTACCAAAATGGGTAATTTTAATTCTATTTAGTCGATCGATAAATTGGTGATTAAGAGTACAAATAAAAGAAAAATAATTAAATATGAGTGCAGATGATATGAAAACAAATATGAGAAAAAGTCCTAGGGATTAGATTTCACTTAACAAATTCCGGATTGAATCACTTATCTATTCTGGCCCAATTTATTTCACATGATTGATAGTCGAGTTTCCCTAATTTAATTACTAGCCTCTTCCAAGGTTAGACAATTTTATAATTAATTGCTAATCCAATATATTACTATATGAATTTAAGCAATTAATTATGCATTAATATTTATGGAACTCAATAAGACTGCACAACTTATATGAATATATTCCTATTTCATATGTAAGTCATGGTTTTAATTATAGGATCTACACACATACATCTCCTTCCGGTCTCAACATGTATATTGTAATCATTCAAAAGGTGGTCAATCAAATGAAAGAATTAAGAATAATAATTAAAACTCAATCATGAAGGAGAAATTAAAACTAGATTTAATAAATTAAGATTCAATCCGTCATTAGTAAGCTACGTCATCACCCTAGGAAAATGAAAATTTAGCTCATAATAAAATTAAAAACAAAATAAAAATAAATTGACATTATATAAAACTAGAATGAAATCTTCATAAATACTGCATAAACTTGAATATTAAATTTTCAAACATAAATATACAACAAGAAATATACATGAAAAAAAACTGGAGAAATCTAGCCGTCCATTTAGGAGGTAAAACTTTCCATGTAGGCAGCATGCAAAAAGTAATACAATACTAAGCCTTCTATGTAGGAGGCATACAGAAAATAATATAATACTAAGCCTTTTTTGTAGGAGGCATGCAAAAAGTAATACAATACATAAAATCAAAAATAAAAAATAACACAATTTATTTATAACTGTCAGAGAAAATATCTCTCCCTATCAGAGAAGTATCTCCTTATCAAAGAGAATATCTCCACTATATTTCTTCTCCGTTCCTCTTCCATTTTGCAAAGAAGCACACATATATATAGGCAAGCGAAGTGCGTCAAGTGCGTCTGTTGCTTCTTCTTTTTTTTTCCACAGGTGCTACAGTGATTTGCCTTCTTTTCACGAATTGCTACAGTAGTGAACAGTATCCTGTTGGTTGGCTTACGCGTTTTTTCCGTGTTGCTACAGTGCTACAGTGATTCCATCCGCTACAGTCACCTCCATCCGCTACAGTAACGTCCTGCTACAATGATTCCGTCATGAATAGTGACCGACGCTACAATACTGACCTTTTTTTTATATTTTTATTATTTTTTAAATACTATTTATTTTACACTCAAATATATTATATTAAGCTCAAATATCATCCATAAAATCATCATATAAGGGAAAATAAATATGCAAATATTTTACTTATCAAATTCCCCCACACTTAGCTCTTGGATGTCCTCGGACAAGGAATGACTAATAAGTGTTTCCAACAAAATCAGAAGTGTCAAGTCATAAGTAAGAACACAATTGAAAATTAAAGAGATCATAGTATTCATGAATCAACGAAAATATAAATTGGTAACTTTGTTTGAAAATGAATAAACCGAGTTTGTAAGTGTAACTTATTCTCTCAATCTCTCAAGTGTTTAAGGGTAAGTGTTTCGCTCAAATTCAACAAAAAAAAATTGCACTACCATAGGCTTGCTAAAAATCTCAATCTCCACTACTTAATTCACATGCATAATTCAAATCAAAAGGACTTATTAAGGGTTGTAATGGGATTAAGGTAAAAGGAATGTACAACATGATATGAAATTCTATATTTAAGAAATTTAATAGAACAATTGAAAAATGGGCTACTTATAAATTTATCTCATCATAACAACCCACAATTCAAATACTTGACATATTTTTTTTCTCTTTTTTTTTCTTTTTGAATTGCAACTATAAAATTGATGATATATACATCCCCACACTTTGTCAATAGCCCATTTCACAAAAATTTCTAATGCTCTACCAATCTTCCGAATAAGGTAAAAGCACTTGATATATCATTAAAGTACATGTTAATGGGTTGAGAACAAAGAAACAGTCAATTAGGCTCAAAGGGGCTTATCAACGGTATAATTGCAAGGTTGGCTATTTGGCTCTGGCTAAAGGAAATGAATGCCTTTATCATTTTTGAATGTGCATGTGAGATGTAATTTCAACCAGATTTAAAGTAAGTTCTAGAGTGACAACTTAATAGGTGAATATCAAATACAAGAGAAATAATCATTATAGGCTCAGAAGCTCACGTTTAGGAATTTTTAAATTCAGTTCATTCAATCTCAAAATTTATCACCAATTGCAACAATCAATTGTTCATTCATGCTATAAAATCTCTAAATTCAATTGATCCATACTTAAAACTTGTGTACTTCTTAATATCATTACAAAACACTTGAACAAGATTTTTTTTACTTTTTTTTTACTTCTTCTTTTTTTGAAAAAGATAAAAAAAAATTGCAACCAATAAAGTGCAATTAATGAAATGCGTCTCAGGAGTTAAGAATAACTCCTTACTCTGCCATTTTTTCCACACCCCATGCATCTAATGGTTTTACTAACTAACAAAAGAAAAACAAAAAAAAAAAATTTTTTTTCCTCCTCCCCCAACCTAAATCAGACATTGTCCCCAATGTCTTCTAGAGCTCAGAGAAGGTTTTTTTTTGAAACATAAACACATAATAAAGTAAAATCAAAATACTAAGTGTAAAACCAAGAGATTAAGGAAAGTTACAACCGAAAGGTGGTATCTGGGTTCTGCTTCTGACTGCTATCTGAAGATTGCCCACCTATTTGCTTGACGAGTAGATCTGGTTTAGGTTCATAGGTTTGCAGTTGATCGAGCAGCTGATCAGCAGTTAGTGCAGAAATTATGAAATGGCGAGTCACTTGGGGTATGAATCCTGTTTCCACAGCATGATCAAGAAAAGACAACAGATTATCATAAAAACCATTAACATTTAACAATCCTAATGGCTTTTTGTGATAGTTTTGTTGGAAATTGTGCCCTAAGGGCCAATCATTGTACTTTAAACATTATTATTTTAATGAAATTTCTCCATTCTGTTATCATATTATTTGCATGTTAACTATGATAATTGTATCCTTGGATAATTCATAAAGATTGTCCTAAAATGTCCCTGGTCGGTCATCTATGCGGGAGCAGAGATGAAACAAGACCAGTATGACTTTGATAAGATATGAAGATACGAATCAAAGTCTTAGGCACTTGTAAGAGTACAAGGTGCTGGACCGACCTACTATGAGAAAGCTACATGGATCAAGTCATAAGCTTTTCTCATGTATAACCACGTCACAATGCCCTTAGACCTGAGGTCATCATGGATTCCTACATGAGAGTTGCTAAGCTTTGAACTAGTCAAAAGTCACTTTTGACCGGGTGATGATAAAGGCTACGATCGGACTTGGTGGTTTTTCATGTAGAGGAATATGAATGATCAAGATGGAATTTGTCCCTCACATTAGTAGAGAGATATTACTGGGCCCCTCGATGAGTGAGTCTGAGAAATGTATGGCCATACTATGATGAAAAGAGTTTCTGTCTCTGTTATCAGGCTACTCAGGAATCAAGAAAATAATGGTCAGGAACAAGAGGATGACATTTTCCATGCCTTATCCTTGATCGATATATCGTGTGACAAAAGGGACGTGACATGGTTGTATGATAGGTTGCATCGTGATAACGATCCTCATATGAATTGGGTAGTCGTAATGTCTTGCTAGAGGCCGCTTGCGACTTTTGGGTTAGTGTAGTTATTGGCCCACTGCCAACTTCATATGGGCCTACAGGGTCACACACAAGAATGGCCTAACACGAGATAATGTTTGATTTAGGGTGGATGAATTTTATATATATATATATAATATAAAATTCATTAATAATATTATATAGATATATATATATTTTCGAAATATATATCTTATATATATATATATATATATTATATTATATTATTATATTTAATAATATTATATAGATATATATATATATATATATATTTTCGAAATATATTATATATATATATATGTATATATATTATATGATATTATTATATTGTGCTGGTTTTAAATTTAATCTATTAAGATATATTAAATTTAATAACTAACATGATAGAGATATAGTATCTCAGATTTAATTTATGAAGATAAATTAAATCTAATGGCTCTTTATTTAGATTAAATAAATAGGTCAAATTAAAACTGTTGGACAGATTTAATTTAAACTGAATTTATTTAATTAGCTCATCAAGATAATTAATTGTTAATTAATTTTGAAATTAATGATGATTAATTTTGAAATTTGAAAATAACCCTCATGGGTTATAAACTTGATAGAGCTGATAGACTCAGGGTACATCAGAATTGAGAGCCGCAAGTTAAACCCTTGGAGACATTAGAGGCGCTAGCACGCAGTCTCGGTTGGAGAGCATTCGTGTGGATACCGGTAGAGGGAGCGGACCTGACGTGTTGGCTCCTAGAGATCGTGAAAACTCTGAATCATAAAAAAGGTATGAATCCTTCTAACTTGGTTTAAACGCCGTTGATAGATCCTCGATTAGGATCGGTGAAAATTTTTAAAATTCTTCCGCTGTGCCTACCGATCCTTACAAGTTTAACTTAGCCCAATAGGCAACGCTAGAAATGCCATCCAACGTCCCCAAACCACTGGGTAGAGCAATGAAAGCTTGAGCATGGTAGAACATTAGTCCCATTTGTTCAGGCAAGCTTGAAACCTGTAACTCTTGTCCTAAGGAAAAAGTGTGATATTCCAACTCCTTCACCCTTACACTTAAACCCTTTCTTCCATTCATGGATGTAGAAATGGCCACACTTCCCTTTAGGCCCTGGATGCCTCCCCCATACATAAAGTTGATTCTTCTGGCAGCTAATGCAATTCCTAGTTCATTTGCTGCTGTTATAAACTATCCTTTCTTGCCCAAATCAGTTTGACCAAAAATGCAAATAGATGTAAATCTATATTTTTGTGTGATACCCTTTTTCTCTTTGTTTCTCTCGGACTATGTATGCTTACTAGTGGAAGACTGCATATTTACAAGTGGAAGTGTATATGCTTACAAGTAGAAGAGTACATGCATATATAACACTAAAACAGCGACAACAAAATCACACAAATCACATATTTTTCAAAGAAGTTTGAAAAAATTTCCGACACAGATGACCTGTGGGCTATTGCGTGAAGAAATTAAATAAAAAGAGGAAAGAAAGTCAAAGGATAAAGTAAAGTAGACAAAAGCTGTCGAAAAGATAAGAAAGATTTGACAAAAGCTACAGAAAAGATAAGACGATTAGACAAAAGCATGATTATGTACAGTAGTTGTGATTTTGGCTCACATCTTCCTCTGGTTTTACGTCCAGAAATGGCTTAAACGATTTCTATGAATCGAGGATAGGCTTCCCATCCATTTTTCTTATAAACTGGCAAACGGGGTCTTTTTTCGTCAGATTCCCAGGACAGTAGTGCCATTTTTCTAGGTTGAATACATTCACAAAATCAAGAAGAATACGATGAACATCACCACTCAGATGCGTCTCAAGAGTTTGAATGATATCATCCAGGGACTCCTTACTCAGTCCATCCTTTATAAATTTAATTTTATCTTCTCGATTTATAGAAATCATACCTTTACTTCTATAGCACTGATCACATGTCCACCTTGCACATTTATAGCAGACATTCATTCTTTTAGCTCTTCTCTTTTTGGAGTAAGAACTTCTTCCCATTCCTGGTAAAGGTTGAACAACTGATTTATTAAACTCATTTGCTAAACGTACCTTAGCCTCAATGATCCAGCGTACGTCCTCAGGAAGGCCCAAACGCTTGAATACTTTCATCCTTTCAAGTCGACAGCTATAGAGCTTCCTGAGCACATCTTTGGGAAGAGTGGGGAACCTGTTCTTAAGCTTTGCAAGAGATTCCTCCATGGTAACTTAAAAAGAAGCCGATGAAAACTAAAATATCAATGCAGTGCGGTGTGTTTCGGTGAGTAGGAAAGAAATGAGAGAGTAGGAAAGAAATTTTGGGGTTGCTTCCCAAATAGCCGCCCTTCTTTAACGTCTTTAGCTAGACAAAAACCAAACCAATTTTTTTTTCTTTTTTTTATATAATTTATATATATATGTATATATATATATATTTTTAAAAAAAATTACTAGATTGAGGACTTACCTGTTGGTTCCTCAAATGTGATGACAGATTTCAAAGTGTTGAGTGCACCTTCATTGTATTCTTTGAGTCTTTGCCCATTCACTTTGAATTTTTGATCACCATCTTGAATCTCCACAGTTCCATAAGGCCATACTTGAATAACAGTAAAAGGACCTGACCACCTCGATCTCAGCTTTCCTGGAAAGAGCTTTAACCTTGAGTTGTATAAAAGCACTTTTTGTCCCGGTGTAAACTCTCTTCTCAAAATTCTTCTATCATGCCACATTTTTGTCTTCTCTTTGTATAACTTAGCATTTTCATAAGCTTGTTGTCTGAATTCTTCAAGCTCATTGAGTTGGAGAAGCCTTTTCTCCCCAGCTGCCTTTAAGTCAAAATTTAATGCTTTTATTGCCCAATATGCTTTGTGCTCCATTTCTACTGGAAGATGGCATGCTTTTCCGTAGACCAATTGATATGGGGATGTACCAATTGGTGTCTTGAAGGCAGTTCTATAAGCCCAAAGTGCATCATCTAACTTTTGAGCCCAGTCCTTCCGATTGGAATTCACAGTCTTTTCTAAGATCCACTTCAGTTCTCTGTTCGAGATTTCCACCTGCCCACTAGTTTGTGGATGATATGGAGTTGCAACCATATGAGTTACTCCATATTTAGCCAATACCGACTGAAGTTGCTGATTGCAAAAATGCTTTCCTCCATCACTGATAATAGCTCTAGGCACTCCAAATCTTGTAAAACTATTCTTCCTCAAGAACTTCACAACCGCACGAGAATCATTTGTAGGAAAGGGAAGCTGCTTCAACCCACTTGGAGACATAGTTAACAGCTACTAAAATGAACTGGTTGCTAAATGAAGATGGAAAAGGCCCCATAAAATCGATCCCCCATACATCAAAAAGTTCAACTTCTAAGATGTTGGTTAAAGGGGCTTCATGTCTCCTTGAGATATTTCCCGTTCTTTGACATCTGTCACAGGTTGCCACAAGTCTGTGAGCGTCCATGAAGAGTGTAGGCCAGTAAAATCCTGATTGAAGGACTTTAGTAGCTATTCTGTTTGCTCCAAAATGACCACTATATAGGGATGAATGGCAGTGATTTAAGATGCAGTCCATCTCTTCTTCAGGAACACATCACCTGATAATTCGATCTGGGCTTTGTTTGTATAAGAATAGATCCTCCCAAAAGTAATGCCTTATATCAGCCAGAAACTTCTTCTTTTGCATTTTAGAAAGTTTATAAGACATTACCCTGCTTGCCAAATAATTCACAATATCAGCATACCAAGGAGTAGGTTGTGACTGCATGATAAAAAGTTGCTCATCTAGAAAATTCTCCTGGATTGGTGATTCTCTCTTTTGTTCAGGTGGTTCTAACCGAGAAAGATGATCTACAATGAGATTCTCAGTCCCTTTTTTGTCTTTGATCTCCAAGTCAAATTCTGTAGTAGAAGCACCCATCTGATCAGTCTAGGCTTTGTATCTTTCTTCTCATTCAAGTATTTGATTGCTGAGTGGTCTGTCTATACAATGACCTTTGACCTGATCAAGTATGCACTGAATTTGTCGAATGCAAACACTACTGCTAATAGCTCCTTTTCTGTTGTTGCATAATTCAGCTGTGCATCTGAGAGTGTCCTACTGGCATAATAGATGGCATGAAAGACCTTGTCTTTTCTTTGGCCCAAAACAGCTCCAACTGCATAATCACTTGCATCGCACATCATCTCGAATGGAAGATTCCAATCCGGAGCTATGATAACTGGTGCAGAAGTCAAGGCACTTTTTAGAGTTTGAAAGGCTAATAAGCACTCCTTATTAAACACAAAGGGAGTGTTTTTCTCTAACAGCATGCAAAGTGGCTTTGTAATTTTTGAGAAGTCCTTGATGAATCTTCTATAGAAGCCAGCATGTCCCAAAAAACTCCGAATGCCCTTGATTGAGGAAGGACGTGGTAGCTTTTGAATTGTTTCAATCTTAGCTCGGTCCACTTCAATGCCTCGATCAGATACCTTGTGACCCAGTACGATTCCTTCTTTCACCAGAAAATGGCATTTCTCCCAATTTAGAACCAACTTTGTCTCCACATAACGTTGCAAGACTTTTGCCAAATTTGAATGACAATGATCAAATGATTCTCCAAAAACTAAAAAATCATCCATGAATACCTCAATGAACCTTTCTACCGTGTCTGAGAAGATCGCCATCATACTCCTTTGAAATGTTGCTGGTGCATTACATAGACCAAATGGCATCTTTCTGAAGGCAAAGGTACCATATGGACATGTAAAAGTTGTTTTCTCTTGATCCTCCGGTGCAATTGTAATTTGATTATATCCTGTGTAACCATCCAGGAAACAATAATAGGCTTTCCCTGCTAGTCTGTCAAGCATCTGGTCTATAAATGGCAGAGGGAAGTGATCTTTTCTGATGGCTTTATTGAGCTTTCTCTAGTCGATGAACACTCTCCATCCAGTCACCATTCGTTGTGGAATCAGTTCATTTTTCTCGTTGGGTACTACTGTCATTCCACCTTTCTTTGGCACAACTTGAACCGAGCTTACCCATTGACTATCAGAGATTGGGTAGATTATACCAGCATCTAGCCACTTTATTACCTCCTTTCTCACCACCTCCTTCTTGTTTCGATTGAGTCTTCTCTGGTGCTCGACTGATGGCTTGTAATTATCCTCCGTCAAGATCTTATGCATACAAATTGAAGGACTAATCCCTCTTATATCAGCTATTGACTATCCAAATGCTGCTTTATACTCCCTTAGAACTCTTAATAACTTTTCTTCTTCTTCAGGAGTAAGAGTTGCTGAGACGAGTACAGGTAATGTTGAATTTCCTCCCAGATACACATACTTCAAGTGGGAAGGCAGTATTTTCAACTCCAGTACTGGTGGTTTCTCTGTTGCTGGTACAGGCTTACTTGGCCTTTCCCCAAGATCTTCAAATGGTTTCTTGATAAAAATTGGGGAATTTGCTTCCAGGTACTTAATCTGCTCCAAGACTTCAGGATTAGTAGATTTTGATACATCTACCATTCCTATTGCTAATAGTTGATCCATGCAGATTTCGTTCACCACGTCTTTTGTTTAACTGGATAATGTGTCGACTATGTAGCAAGTGTCACCTTCATCTGGAAAGGATAAAGCCTTGAAAATGTTGAAGGATACTTGATTATCTTGAACTTGCAAGGTTAACTTCTCCTGTTGCACATCTATTAACGTTCTCCCAGTTGCTAGAAATGGCCTCCCAAGAATGATAGGAATTTCTTGGTCTTCTTCTATGTCGAGTATTATGAAATCAGCTGGGAATATGAGTTTGTCCACCTTCACCAGAACATCTTCTAAGACACCCCTCAGATGCTTTATTGATCGGTCCGCCAAAAGTAATGAAACTGTGGTTGGCTTCACCTCTCCAAGACCAAGTTTGTTGTAGACAGATAGAGGCATGAGGTTTATACTTGCTCCAAGATCACAAAGTGCTTTTTTAAAGTGACATTGACTTATGGTGCAAGGTATGCAGAAGCTTCCTGGATCTTTCAGCTTTGGAGGTAATTTCTTTTGGAGAATAGCACTGCACTCCTCAGTAAGTGCAATTGTTTCAAATTCCTCAAGCTTACGCTTATTTGAAAGAATGTCCTTCATGAATTTTGCATAACTGGGCATTTGGGCAAGAGCGTCTGCGAAAGGAATGTTGATGTGCAACTTTTTGAAAACCTCCAAAAACTTTGCAAATTTCTTGTCTAGCTTTGCCTTCACAAGCCTTTAAGGGTATGGAACTGGTGGTACATATGGAGGAGGATTGTCTGGAAAGCTGATTCTTCCTGGTATCATATCATCCTTCTTCTGTTCTTGTACTTCCTCCTTCTGTTCTCCTCCACCTTCTTTCTTTTCTCTATCATCCTTCTTTTTAATTAAAGGATCTTTCAATTCTTTCCCACTTCTTAGTGCAACGGCCTTCACATGCTCTCTTGGGTTTCTTTCGGTGTCACTTGGTAGAGTTCCTGGTTGTCTGGAATTCAGCATATTTGTAATTTGGCCCATCTGGATCTCCAAGTTCTTTATTGAGGCATCTTGGCTTTTGATTGCTGCATCAGTCCTAGCCATAAATTGAGATGTATTCATGGTTAGTTGAGCCACTGTATCCTCCAAATTCACTTTCTGTTGTGGTGGATTTGGTTGTTGAAAAGCTTATTGCTGGTAGTTCCCTTGCGGCTTGAATGCATTTTGATTATTCCTCCAACTAAAGTTTGGATGATTTCGCCAACCTAGATTGTACGTGTTTGAGAATGGGTCATTTCTTTGGTTTCCGATGAACTGAGCTTGCTTTGGCATGAATGAGTGTCCTTCTTGACATTGTGTACTCACATGAGGTCCTCCACATTGATCACAAGCTTCCGTAGGAGTACTGATTACATTTGCTTGGGTTGTCAATGATCTTACTTGCTTGGATATAGATGCAACTTGAGAAGATAAAGTTGTAAGGACATCCAGCTCGTGCACTCCAAGTACTTTCTTTGAATTGCTACGTTCAGAAGGCCATTGATATGCATTGGTTGCCATCTCCTCAAGTAGATTGTAAGCATCTTCTATGTTTTTTCCCATTAAAGATCCTCCAGCTGCGGCATCTACAAGAATTCTTGAGATGTGCGTCATCCCACTATAGAAAGTTTGCAATTGCCACCAATTTGGTAACCCATGATGAGGACATCTCCTTAGCAACTCCTTATATCTTTCCCATGCTTCATAGAGGCTTTCTTGTTCATGCTGAGTGAATGAGGCAATTTCATTCCTCAGTTTAGCAATTTTTGCTGAAGGAAAGTATTTCTCCAAAAATTTCTGCGCCATGATCTCCTATGTTGTTATACTTCCCACTGGTAGCGATTATAACCAACTCTTAGCCTTATCCCTAAGTGAGAAAGGGAAAAGTCTAAGTCTAATGGCATCATCAGTAACACCATTATGCTTGAATGTGTCACAGATTTCTAGGAAGTTGGCTATATGTGCATTAGGATATTCTGTTGGTAAACCACCGAATTGATTTGCTTGCATCATCTGGATAATTGCTGGCTTGATTTCAAAGTTGTTAGCTGCTACTGGTGGTCTCCTGATTCCAGAGTTTGTGTCCATGACTGTTGGTGTTGCATAGTCACGGAGTGTTTTGGTATCAGTTGTTTCTCCCCCGGATTTGCCATCAGATTGTTTAGGATTGAAGTAGACTGCTTCTAAATTCTTCGATTTCTTCGGCAAGTTCTTTCGATCTCCGAATCAAAAGGCAATAGTTCAGTCTCCTTCGATCTGGTCATACACTAAGCAAAAGCCTGAAAAGAAACACAAGATACCAAGAAGAAAAACAAATGTAATATAAAGACCAAATTAGTATTAAAATTACTTGGTATTGATATTAATGACAACAATCCCTGGCAACGGCGCCAAAAACTTGTTACGAGTTTAGATGATCAATTAAATAGTGCAAGTGTACACTGTCGTAATCAAGTAATATAGAAGTGAGTAGAGTATTGTTTCCACGAGGATTGATCACTAAGTACCAAAATGGGTAATTTTAATTCTATTTAGTCGATCGATAAATTGGTGATTGAGAGTACAAATAAAAGAAAAATAATTAAATATGAGTGCAGATGATATGAAAACAAATATGAGAAAAAGTCCTAGGGATTAGATTTCACTTAACAAATTCCGGATTGAATCACTTATCTATTCTAGCCCAATTTATTTCACATGATTGATAGTCGAGTTTCCCTAATTTAATTACTAGCCTCTTCCAAGGTTAGACAATTCTATAATTAATTGCTAATCCAATATATTCTTATATGAATTTAAGCAATTAATTATGCATTAATATTTATGGAACTCAATAAGACTGCACAACTTATATGAATATATTCCTATTTCATATGTAAGTCATGGTTTTAATTATAGGATCTACACATATACATCTCCTTCCGGTCTCAACATGCATATTGTAATCATTCAAAAGGTGGCCAATCAAATGAAAGAATTAAGAACAATAATTAAAACTCAATCATGAAGGAGAAATTAAAACTAGATTTAATAAATTAAGATTCAATCCGTCATTAGTAAGCTATGTCATCACCCTTGGAAAATAAAAATTTAGCTCATAATAAAATTAAAAACAAAATAAAAATAAATTGACATTATATAAAACTAGAATGAAATCTTCATAAATACTGCATAAACTTGAATATTAAATTCTCAAACATAAATATACAACAAAAAATATACATGAAAAAAACTGGAGAAATCTAGCCGTCCATTTAGGAGGTAAAACCTTCCATGTAGGCAGCATGCAAAAAGTAATACAATACTAAGCCTTCCATGTAGGAGGCATACAGAAAATAATATAATACTAAGCCTTTTATGTAGGAGGCATGCAAAAAGTAATACAATACATAAAATAAAAAATAAAAAATAACACAATTTATTTAGAACTGTTAGAGAAAATATCTCTCCTTATCAGAGAAGTATCTCCTTATCAAAGAGAATATCTCCACTATATTTCTTCTCCGTTCCTCTTCCATTTTGCAAAGAAGCATACACATATATATAGGCAAGCGAAGTGCGTCAAGTGCGTCTGTTGCTTCTTCTTTTTTTTCCACAGGTGCTACAGTGATTTGCCTTCTTTTCACGAATTGCTACAGTAGTGAACAGTATCCTGTCAGTTGGTTTACGCGTTTTTTCCGTGTTGCTACAGTGCTACAGTGATTCCATCCGCTACAGTCACCTCCATCCGCTACAGTAACGTCCTGCTACAATGATTCCGTCATGAATAGTGACCGACGCTACAATACTGACCTTTTTTTATATTTTTATTATTTTTTAAATACTATTTATTTTACACTCAAATATATTATATTAAGCTCAAATATCATCCATAAAATCATCATATAAGGGAAAATAAATATACAAATATTTTACTTATCACGACCCAACTGCTGAGAGTGATAAAAACCTTTACAAATTTCTTGAACTTGAGTGAGGCTCCTTTACCAGAGAACATAAATTCTAGATAATTCATTATTTCCTTAACAGTAGTATAGTGACTCACTGAAGACAAGATCCGGGGTTCAATAGAATTTCTAATTTGAAACAAGATTCTAGTATTAGCCCTTTTCTAAGTGACCAGTTTGTCTTTGTCACTAGAGGGCCATCAGTGAAATGTTCTTCCTTCTTAATACCCATAATATATATCTTAACAGTGGTGCTTCAATAACTTAATTAGGCTAGTTCAATCGTGAGAAAGTAATCTTAGCAAACATAGGTAACATTTCAGAAGTCTTGGAGTCATCTATTGAATCTAGAAGCAAATAGCAATAACAAAGAAGTCCAACCGACGAGAAAATCTCCAAATTAGGTCACAAAACTGAACAATGAAAAAAAGGATGATGAACAGTACCTGAACAGTGTTAAAACATTGCAAAACAGTATCAAATAGTGTCAAAATAGTGCTGAACAATGCAAACAGGAACATACAGTGACTGAACAACGCCGAAACAGTGATGCATAGTGCCAAACAGTGCCAAAAACAACGATGAACATTACACGCTGGAAAACAAATTTCAAAGAGCCCACAGTAAAAAAAACAAATTTTAGAGATCAATTAGCTCTAATACCATGTTATAGTAGTATCTGAATACTAAAAGATTTGTGTATTTTCTATTCACAAGAAGGTATAGTATATATACAAAGAGTAAGAAGCCTAGGTATTAATTGCTCTTAAATAAGAGAATTGTAATGATCAATCAATCCCGCTAATTATGGTAATTGATCTAATACTAATGATAGAATATTTTCTTAACACAATTCAAGCTTCAGCCACGTAAATGGAGGGGACGAACTTCCCTTCTGGTCATTTAGAATGTGTTATCCCATATAAATCAAATTGAAGTAGGAATCTGGGATTTCCAATTCTGACCAAATGACCAAATTGCCCTTAGTTTAGTTGTGAAATGTCAACACCTATTTCCATTTCAATATTCACAGAGTAATAGAGACCAAGTTCCACAAACATACAGAAAAAGTACAAATATACTGATAAAAGTATTTATTTACAGACTAAAATCAATCATGCAGAATTTGATAATATTTACAAATATGTACAGAATATCCAAAAACATTTCTATTACGAACTATATATATAACCACGATCTTCGTCTCGGGAAATGTGCCCATCCGTTCCCTGCACCTACGTCATTTCCTTTCGAGCTGCTGGCACTTGCTGAGATGTTTTGTTTGAAAAAGGGGTGAGATTCCATAGAATCCCAATAGAGGCATACTATCATTCATATAAAATGCAAAATGTATATATGATATGCACCATGTATGCACTAATTAATGAATAATATAAAACCTCATCGTCATGAATACATGAGTAGGGCTCCTGCCCTACAAATCGTATATCGGTTGGATTCTTACCCAACCCCCAGGCATAAGTGCACTTTCGGCACTAACTACCTCTTCTAGGCTAACCATATTGATGAATAAAAGCACAAAAAATGGCAACCACATAATCATATGCATTATGGTATGATGTGTGAAGGATAATGTCCCTACCTCAAGTCTCTTGTACCTCGAAACATTCGCCTTGTAAAACGTGCCAATACCAAACTCCCAACTTGGTCATAAAATGTTAAATGTACAAGAATTAGGTTAAAACCCATTCATATACCATTTTAAACACTTCCATAATATTTATAGTTGTTATATTAGCCTATGGTAAAAATTTACCAAAATACCCTTGGGGTCCTGGCTCGGCCCCGCCGTACCTGGTCTACCTTACTTTTTCTTAAATTTTGACTGGGGCTATTCTAATATATTTGCACTCAAGGAATCTATTTTTGAGCTTAGATTTATCAAATTCACTACCAAAGAATAGATATGCCCTTAGAATTTTGCTTTTAGGGGCGTTTTAGTAATTATGGTTTTTCAGACTTTTCCGAAAAAGTGACCAACTATAAACCCACCTAATTTTTCCTCCTAAATGCAATGGAATCATCAGAACATCAAAAATCCAACTCTAACCCCTAGATATGACTTGGTTGAAACTTGGGTTTCCCCTGAAAAAAATTGGGGTTTTTTGATTTCAGCTCTGCAAACGTGTTCCTTTTTTACTTCTAATCACTATATTAACTATTTAATTACATTATAACTACCATTTTATACCAACTTTAACAGCATAACAGCCCCCACAACCCATTTTCCAATTTCACATTCAAAGACAATTTGGAGAAAATTCACCGATTAAATCGACCACTGCAGCTAGAATAATCAATATTTGAAGGTTTGGAAGTTACCTTTCACTTACTTCTGGATCTCCTTGATGTGGCTAAATGTAACACCCCAATTTTTGATTAAAGGCTAATGGTAATTATTGAGGATAATTATCGAATTAAAGAGGAATAATTATGTGTTGTATGGCAATTTTAATTAATATGCCATAAGAGTTGGAAAATTGAAAGAATGGAATTATTGGCCATAAGTTAGTAATTAAGGGAGAAATTAATTACTAACTAAGAGAAAATGGGATGTGTGATTAAAATGGCTAATGGAGAGATTAAAGTAGCTAATTGGTGACTTAATTGGTGTAAGCCAATAGCAAGTTGACATGTGGCAAAAGTGGGTATGGTAAGTGTTGAGGAGAAAAGTCAAATGGAGACTATTTTAATCATTTTCTCTCTCTTCCTCTCCTCTCTTTTCGCTGGATGTATGGGGGGGAGTACTATTATTTCTCTTCCTCACACTCCATCTCATTTCTCTCTCTCTTTCTTGCTCTCTCTCTCTCTCGTCAGCCATGGAAGAGGCAAGGGAAGGAAGAAAGCTTGATCTTTGAGTAGGTAAATGATCTCTATTGCTCAAACTCCCTTCATCAAAGTTGATCCTTGAGTTAAGAGCTACATTTCTATGGTTGTAGCTTGTCCATTGGTTGTGGTTTGTGGCCACACGAAATCTTGGAAGTTGGAGAATCATGAAGTGCCTTTGGGAAAGTTGTTGAGGTAAGTGAAAGCTTCCTTCTCATATAAGATTTGTGGCCATTGGTTAGGCCTTGAATTTCTGGAATTTTAGCCCTAATTTTCATGATTTAGGGTCTTGGGGTGTTTGAATCGTTGTTGTCATGGAATTAGTGCCTTGTTAAGTGTTTTGAATGAATGGTATTGAATTGAAGCTTAAAGGTGAAGTTTGGGAACTTTCTGTTGGTTTTGTGCTTTGGTCAAAACAGGGCATGTTAATGGGTTGTGATTTTGGTCATTTTGAGGTTACCATTGTGTTCCTTGAGTGATTTTGTGTGGGAATAAGCTTGGTTATTAATTTTGGAGTTATTGAACACTTTGGTAGAAAATTGGAAATCTGTTTGGTTTAACCTCTGTTTTGCGCAGTTATTTTGTATGAGCGTTTTCAATAACCAAATGGTATTGGAAAATTCGAAAAATTTCCAGTCTTAAATTTCACATCCCAAGCTTCAAAATGGACATATATTTTGTGTCATTTAGTTGAGTATCCTGTGAGATATGGTCGTCCAAAGTTAGGTACAAAAACAGAACTCTGTTTTGGAGGAGTGTGTAGTTTTTGGTGATTCTGTATTTGTGTAGTGATTTCCAGTGAAGGACTATATTTTTCCTTGAAGGAGGACTTATATACCTTTCATTTGGCTTTGGAATCACTCCGTTTTGATTTTTCTAGGATTAGTTATGAATTTTGGAAGTTCAGCCCAGAGTCAGAAAATTTCTGGGCCGCGGCCCAAACCTTTCTGGCCTGTTTCGGGCCGTGGCCCATGAGTGGCGGGCCGCAGCCCACGGCCTTCTGACCATATTTGGGCCGTAGCCCAAGGAAGGGCTGGCCGTGGCCCACCCCTGTGTTCCAGGGCTTTGAGTTTTCGAAAAGAGATCTTCAACCTATTGTTTCCCAACCTTTTAGGGGTTTTATTAGAGGCATTTGTGGCCTCTTAAAGGTCAATTATGATAACCAAATCTAAGTGTTATGAAAGTGAGAATTTGGAAAAGAGAATGACCATATGTTCTTGATTTGGTTATAGGGTTGGGTATTTACCCTGATCATGATTTGATATCCGCTTGGATCATGAGTAGCCGACGCGGGAGCATACGTGGAAAGAATAAGGGTAGGGAACTTACCTCTCCTGCATGTATTGATATTTGTGTTTGTGTATTGATGCATGTTATTGCTTTGCTTGATTATGTGAAACATATATGAATGATTGAAGCTCTGTTTCTATTTATGCTATGGCCATGAGTATGTTGTTGAAACATTGAGCATGCGGATATATCATTATGTGAACATGAGTTATTGTGATGCAAGCATGTCATGCATTAAACACTTATCTTACATGCATATTGGTATCTGTTTCCTACTAGGATTCTCTAGAATCAAACCCTCCCCTACCAACATTTTAGGCAGGACAAGTGGCTCGAGGAAGGAGCAAGCGACTAGGGGCGGTGAGAATCCCTTATGGGCATTTGTATTTGGTTTGGTTATCATTGCTATTTGGGATAATGGTAGTGGATTTGGATATATAATTGTATATGTTCGGATGATATAATGGAATATGTATTTGGATTGAAATTTCTGTAATCCCCATTTGAGCAATTGTAAAGGGCATATGTGCCTATAAACCTTTAGTGAAGATATGAACCCGGAATTGCCGGGATTGTTATTGTGCACTCTGATATATTATGAATGTTAATTATCTTCACGAAGTAATTGTATTCGAAACGTGAATGTGAGACCAGGTTAAACTGTTTGATTTGTGAAATGTATTTGTGAAAACCCTATCTTAGGGATGGGGAATGTAAATGAATTTTGATTATTATTGGTCTCTATTTCACTCTAATGTTGTATTTCGGATATAATTACGGAGGGGGTTACACTAAAACCCTAGCTCTTCACACAAGGAAATTTGAGCTTCCCAAAGCTTGGATAACATAGAAGAGTAGCCTAGGAGTAGAGTTATATGCGTTAGGTACGAATTCACTGAAGAAATTGATCTACCTCTTGAGTTTTCTTCTCTTTCTTTCTCTAGAATTTCTCAACTCCCTCTCTCTCTATGACTCCTGGTTGGGTGATGGAAATGAGCATAAGAGGAAGAGGATGATGTTATTTTATTATATCCTAGTTTACTTTAATTTTCCAATTTTCCAAAAATACAAAATTTGACTTTTTGTACATAAATTCCTAACTTCAAGTAACTTGATACCTTGAGCCTAATCAACATGCAGCTAATATTTCTCTTTGTTGTTACATGTGACAGCATCCCAAGGATTCCTCCTTTAGGTCCTAATTAGCTTCACAACTTGTTCAAGTTATGTATACACTTAAAGTCACAATTTTGGTCAAAATTGCACTTTTGCTCAAATTTTCCATAAACTCATATTTATTTGACCAAAATATTTCAAATATATTTTCCCCCTTTATTTTTCTTAATTAATTGAAATTATCTTCAATGAATCGGAAAATAATTAATGTTGTGCTAAATTGGCAAAATTACGAAATTGCCCTTACATTTTCTGTTTAATTCTTTTCCTTCTTTTTATTTGGCCAATTTTCATTTGTTTTTGGACAAAATATTTTCTCTATTATTTCTCCATTTTTGGACCTTAATATTGGGTTTTTTAAATTACCCAAGTTAATTCCATAATTATTTTTGCCCAATTTCTCATGAAAATGAACATTTATAAAAGTCATAAATTCCAATTTCAGGAATATTCACCAATTTTGTTGAATTTTTCGAATAATTACAATATATTTGGTGAATATAAAATTTGGGGTGTTACATGAAATATGAAGGTGATGTTGTTAATGTAAAATCTGATATTGTTAATATAGACATAGATGTTGTTAATATAGACACAGATATTGTTATTGACCCCTGAAATGTGTGCCCTCAAAATTATCCTTGATTTTTAGGATATGAAGTTGTGAAACATGAAAGTAAAGTCATTAATGAAAAATATGATATTGTTAATATAGACACAGATATTATTAGTGACCTTTAAAACTTATGTCCTCAAAACTAGCCCTGATTTTTAGGATATGAAGTTGTTAAACATGAAAGTAAAGTCATGAATATAAAATCTGGTGTTGTTAGTATAGATACAGATGTTGTTATTGATCCTTAAAACTTGTGAACTGAACTAAGGGTATTTTGGTCATTTGGTTAGAATTGGAACTCCCAGATTCCTACTTCAGTGCTAATTTGGGGTTTGATAACTTCACAGCGCTTATTTTTCTTTTCCCATTTTTAGTTGTATGTTTTTGGAATTTTCCATTTTTTCCCCTTTTGCATACTAAAAAAAATATAAGCAACTTGATTTTTCAAAAACGATTAGTTTATTCTATAATTTGTATTCTATAACGGCCCATATAGGCAGCCGACTAGGCCCACATAGGTGGCCACACAGGCCCCGGCAAGAATTGTCCCCTCCTCTGCACCACACAGGTGCTTGGGGATTTATTCCAATCACACAGGAAGAAATACACCTCTCCATGGGATCGAACACACTACTTGAGGATAAGTAGTACGCCATGACCCACTGTGGTGCAAGTGGCTACCAAGTGGGTCATGGCGCACTACTTGTCCACAAGTAGTGTGTTCGATCCCTTGGGGAGGCATATTTTTTCCTGTGTGGTTGGAATAAATCCCCAAGTACTAGTGTGGTACGGAGGAGGGGACAATACCTGGCCTTCTTGTGTGGGGGGTTTGGCACCTCTCACTCTGTGTGGGGGCTCGTGTCATTACATATTCCATATAGTATTATATTATAAACAACAACTGTTCCATTGATTTTTTTATATCATGGATATTAAAATATAAACAATAATTTATGTTATTTTAAAACTTATTTCTATGTACATAAGAAAATATAGACAAAAATATTTTATTTTAAAATATAACCTTGTGTAAATTGAAAATCTAAACAACAATACAAAAAGGAGGTTGGTTTGATAATGTAGGTTTTCGGGTGTACCTGGAATTCGTTGACTCACTGAGTACCTACAAGAGATCGGAGCACCAATTCGGACTTTGATCTTGTTATATAGCAGATTGACCATTGGAAAAGAGAACCCATGGAGAGAGGAATTTTTAGAAGTTTTATGAGTGATGTTGTTAACTTGCATCCACTGGTGAGAATAACCCCTTATATCACGTACGGGAGTTATTATGATTTAAACTCAGATAAAACTCAGATGGCCTTTTTTATATGCATAGTATCCACACTTATGAAATTACCCATGTAACATCATAAGGGATCGGTCTCAGACACAAGCAAAAGTCTGTATATTCCAAGTAATCTTTCTGTCACCCATATATCATTTCAATATGAATCAACGTCTTTCTTAACATAATGCCTTTAGATCGTATTGATCATGATTATAGGAAAAATGCTAAAGTAGCTGACGTCGAAACATATCTCCATCATATTGTCAAAGTTAGAGGACATCATGAAAGGGTTAACCTTTCCGGGACTCACACAACAATGAAGCAGAGATTCTTTCACTTGCTTCCCGTTTGTGGTTCTCTAGCACATGTGGTATGAATTGCATGCTACGGTGTTACTCTTATACTATAAGAGCGTATGTTGTTTTAATCTTACCAATAACACCGTACAGACTTAAGTTTAGACATGTACAACATTTAAACCAAAATTCTTCAGCTTTACTCATATGACGTCAATTTGAAGAATTTGGTGTCTGACTACAGGTATCATGGATGTGGGTATCCATGAATCGATCTATTTTTATAATTTCAGATCTCATCCCGATTGAATGCACTACTAAGTTGAGGCGACATTTCGTATTGTGTTTCTTCTCTACCATATCAGTTCTCTCACTGATTTACTGGTGAACACATATGTCTCATCTTTACACACTCCTTCAGAGCGTCAAAGGTGGTCGCTTGTGTGAGAAAGCCAACCTCATCAACCTGTAAGACATACTAGACATTTTATACTTTCGAATACACATGTAAAACCATAATGAAGTATCTATACTTTACTTCCTATGCATGCCAAAGGACTCATCATGCTATTCATGTATTTTCTTGGCCACATGCTTAGTTAGGAGACTTTGCATAGGAATGTGTTGTTCAACAACAACTTTATGTGCTATAGTATTTGTTAGATCTCATGTTTTGATGATAACAAAAGTATGGTATGGAAAAGAATTGATTAATAAATGAGTTTGAACAAAGTAATAACATGGATAAGCATCACTTGAAGTAAACATTGGAGTAATGAGGAAAGACCAAGAGAAAATGCTAAGAAACTTATGCAGAAGCCGTTTTTCTAAGGCATTACTCGAGTACATACTCGAGTAATGAGACAAAACTTGAAGTAACCAGAGGCACCTTCCAGTAATCTGACAACGTTACTCGAGTAAGTACTCGAGTAATAGTGTAAGTATTTTCAAGTTGCTCTCGGCCTGCCAATGTTACTCGAGTGGCTACTCGAGTAACCATATAAAAACTTGGAGTTGCTCTCGGCCTGCCAATGATACTCGAGTGGCTACTCGAGTAACCAGGTAAAAACTTGAAGTTGCTCTTGACCTGCCAATGTTACTCGAGTAGGTACTCGAGTAACCATGTGAAAATTTTCAAGTTGCTCTCGGCCTGCCAATGTTACTCGAGTAGGTACTCGAGTTACTCTGTTTCACAAAATATGATACTCTCGGCACTTTGTACTTCTGCCAATGTTACTCGAGTAGCTACTCGAGTAATGCACTGAAGTAAGTGAAAACTTGAAGGTAGTACTCGATAAACTTGATTTTCTTTACACCTCATTTTCCTCGAGTCTTTACTTTAGTATGCAAGTATTTAATGTTTCATTTTGAGTGGATTCCTCGAGTAGGTACCCAAGTATGCAGAGTTATTTTCAAGGAAAACTTCAAGTCATTACCCAAGTAAATTGTGCCCAAAAAGTAAGTTTACTCGAGTAGGTACTCGAGTAACAAGGTAATCTAACTTAATGTGCTCTCGGCCTTGAAATCCTGCCAACATTACTGGAGTAAAGCATCGAGTAACCAAAAGTTTATTTGAAGGTTTACTCGAGTTGGTACCCGAGTAACTCATAAAGTTGTGAGTATATTACTCGAGTAGGTACCCGAGTAAACATACATTTCCAAAGGTTTGAAAATTGGTTATTCCATGCACTACCCGAGTAATCTTATTTTTGTCTGTTGACTTGCAGTTGATCAAAGATTTCCCGATGATACTCGAGTAAGTACTCGAGTAAACTTCAAGGAATACTCGAGTAATCAAACTCAGAAATCCAGAAATCATTCAAACATTCATTGATTTGTTTCCTATATGATTAATCTTTCATTGTATTAGTATTCTTAGTCTATTTACAGATAAACAATGAAGAAATCATATCAAGTAATGGAAGTCAAAAGAAACGTTCAAATGCCAACCACCGCCAACGGATATTTTTCAAAAACTGAAAAGTCAATAGTGGCTGCGCACTCTCCAACGGACGAAAGGAAAATGTTCCAACGGTCTTCACCAACATATCTATATATATGGGAACATCCAAACAGAACAAGAACAACAAGAACACACACAAACATATCATCAAGTTCATTGCTCTGTTTTCATGTTGTAATTATATTTCTATGCTTCAGTGATTCTTATTCACTCTGTAAGAGAGATATTTCATTCAAACTCAATATTTGTTATTGAGATAACTTAAGGTTGTGAAACCTTGAGTTGGGATTGGATTACAACTTGTAAGGGGGAGCGAGTGTCCAAGCGAAGGAACTTGCTTGTACTGAGGTGCCAAGAACCCACTGAATCTTGGAAGTTATAGTGAAACTCTAAGAGAAGCTCTGAGGACTGGACGTAGGTCAAAGTGGTTGTGACCGAACCAGTATAACTCCCGGTGTATACTTCGGTGATATTTCTGCTTACTCCTTACTGTTTTAATTTCACTGTTAAAGTTTTACATTTCTGACGAAATTTTAGTATCACCCAATTCACCCCCCTCTTGGGTGAAACGCTTGTTCTAATAGTATTTCTAACAAAAATCACATCTTCGTGTTTCGTCTTGATATGATACTTAGGGTCTTTTACTTAGGTAATGGTTGTAGTGTTTTCACAATACATTAACACTATATTTAAATTCTCATTTTCAAATCATAGATGTTTTCCTAAACATCATCAGCCATATAGCCACATGTACTGACAGAGTACATTAATATGTGCATGATCATTATATGCCTTAAAAAGTATCTTAAGACCTTTTGTGAAGACATTCCATATCTCTCACAATGGTTAGACTAGTATGAACATACAAGTCTTATCACAAAATAGATATCTGGTCTTGTACACATCACTGCGTACATAAGACTACCAACATCATTTGCATGGAAACCTTTTTCCATTTTCTATGTTGATTTAGCTCAGGGGCAAAAATCAAGACTCAAAAATCATTACTGAAGCCACTGGGGTATCTATGGGTTTGTATTAACTTATATAGAAATTGCTCAAGGATATCCTTATATAATTCTCTTGTTACAGAGAGGGTTCTCCTTAAGCTATCTCACTGGATCTCAAATCCAAGAATATACATTGCTTCACCCATATGCTTCTTTTCAGAATTTATAAGTACCATTCTTTAATATATACTATTACGTTCAAACTATTTCTTGCCAATAGTATATCATCCATTTAAAAGGATAATATCAAAACATTGCTTAATAATGGTTTTCTTCAACATTTGAAAAATACATTAGGTTATCGCTCTTTTGAAACCTTATGCATCACTATCTAGATAATTGCTTCAATCCATAAAAGGATTTCTGCAAAAACAAATGAGGTTATCCCTCTATGAAACCTCAAATACCACTTTTGGTGAAAACTAATTCTCACTGTAAATAGATTTTGTCATCCATATCACCACTTAAAGGTGTAGGTCTCACATTCTCTTGATGTATATCTAAATTTAAATAGTAAACTGCTGTGAGAATAAGTTTGAGTAAAATGCATAACAGGTAAGATAAAAGCCTTTGTGTTATGCTCACCCCTTTATAATCAAATAAGTATTTGCTAATCTTAACCATGACTCTTTTTTAATGAATCATCATTTCTATTGCTTTCTTCCATTTTGCCTTTGCAAGAATCTTGTATAGAACACGACTCTATCTTTTAGAGCAGCCATGAATTCATTTTTCAATTATTCCTTCTTATTGGAGCTTCCTGCTTCTCTTATTTAGGTCTCTTTATTGACCCTTCTAAGCTCCTACTCACAAGGACGATTGAGAATTACTAGCTAGTTTTGTACTATCTTGTCTATGTGTCTCATAAAGAGACACATAGTCATCATTTTTGCCCTTATTTGGAAACTGATGCATAATAAATGTGGTTGCTTTTAGTTCTTTTCACTTACAATTCCATCTTTTCACTTATAAAAAAATTAAGTTAGTCACAATTCCATCTTTTCACTTATGAAAAAATGAAGACGTCACTCTAATGAGCTCCCACTTACAATCACAATGGGAATGTTCAACTAACCCTTATGGTTTGCACTCTTATGGTCTACAAAAAATCAAATCCAATGACCATAATTCATAGAGTGTAGAAGTGACTACTTTAGAGGGCACATGGTTAAGTTCAATACCACACACAGTTGATGAAAACAAATATGTGTACTAATCCACCAAAAGTGAACCTTAATGCTCTTCCACTCACATTTGGTGGGCTAGCTTGAACCATCATAACCATGTCTCATAATGTTTCATTACACTTTTCAGCAAACTCCATATGATGGTGGAGTGCATTGGATAGTTAGCTATAAACTATCTTTCTTCTGTCACAGAGCTCATTTGATCATTCACAACCTTGATTAGTTCATACAGAGGATTTTAAAAAACATTATTTAATTTATTCAATTAACTTCACAACTTATCAATTTACAGTCCAAATTACTTAAACTTCATACTTACGTGGAATTAAACATGTATGATCATATTGTAAATAATCCTCAACAAGAGTGATAAAATGTTCTGCCTTGCCCTCATACTCAGTACCAAATTTATCATAGTGGAATAATTACAATGGAAATGTGGTCATTTTCCCTTTACTATAAATCTTTTCATGTTGCTTTACTTGCTAGACTATCACAAGGACATCTGCATATTGGAAACTAAACTTAGCAATCCTCATTATGCTAATTTTGGTAGTAATTCCTGTCCTTATCTAGCATGACACATAATCAAGTCAATACTTGAATTACAAAAAGGTGGTCAAGCAACTAAGCATAGAGATTCACCAACAATGCTCAATTCAAAGTAATCTCATGAAAGGAAAACTAAATCAGAACTATATACATGTCACAAAATCATGAAAGTTTAAATCAGTTGAACCCTTAATCTTGACGGCATGAGAAAACAACTTAATCTTATTTGAACTAGTGCATGAAGCACATCACAGAGAATTAATGTCATTCTACTACATAAAGTGGACTTGTAGGTGCTTATACCTTTCACTTCAATCCTCATGTCGCCACCAACGCTAAGCTTCTGGCTTAGATTCGATAATAGAGAACATTTTATAAAGAATTTCAATCCCTATCATCATGATTTATGGAGCTTATGTTCTTTTTGTGTTCCCCTTACTTGGAATAATTCTTTGCAAAATGGACGTTTCTTTAGTAGGAAAAGCATTTAACCTCACTTAGGTTAGTCTTCTGTTGGGAGAAATTCTTACCCTTCTTTGAACTTAGGGTCATCCTTCTATCTCTTTTCTGGGATCTCTTACCCTTCCCTAATGTTGGGTGTAAAGTGTGGAGGACTTGGCATCCCATATGGGGTAAGTTTGTCCAGAGGATTCACAAACCTCTAGACATTCATTTCTAAGCCCCAAGTACTTCAATATATCATTGAAAGTAATAATGTTTTTACTATGGGTCATACTAACTTTCATGAGCTCCCACCTAGAAAGGAGCATCTTGATGAACAAATTGAACTTGTTCGTTAAACAATACATGTTCAGCTTCTCCCAGTTTCCTTGTTAAGTTGGTTATCTCATATAGATATTGTCTCTTAAGAGGTGATTGAAGTACCTTAAGAGATTATCTTTGAATGTAATTCACATGGCATTGCTGTTGGATTTCTTTCACATTTGCACATGCATTTATTAACAACCATGCGAATTAGATCATTTAGGTCTCATAATCTCTTATTTGTCGAGAAAATTCTCAGCTTATGACCCAAGTAAATGGCTTTACAACATCTTTTATTTATATGAGACCTTTCAATGCCAGATATCACAATTGTCCCCATTTAGCTTATTAATTAACATTCTTGTTCTTGCTAGCCTTCATTTGTTTAGTCACTTAAATCATCCCACTCACAGGGTCATTCACAATTGATTTGAACCAAGAATGTCTTTGTATAGCACATTGAAGTATACAATGTCATGTACTTGTATTATTCTTGACTAGAAAGGTAATAACACTATTGGGTCTATGATCAGGAGGATATGTTTGTACCTACCATTACATAGATTCTAGTAATGCACTATTATCTGTCAAGAATTTTATACAAGTACTTCACATAAGATGCTCAATTATAACTTTCAGAGGGCTCAATTTCTGAAAGCTCCTACTTAGATAGAGCATATGAAACTAGCTCCTACTTAGATGGAGTATATGATTCTCTTAGAAGACTCATTTTCCAAGAGCTTCCACTCATAAAGAGTGTTTGACATTTACTTTTTCATGTCTCTTAGAGCATTATTTGTGTTGACAATGTCTTATTA
The DNA here is from genome assembly GCA_963210345.1 of Inga oerstediana. Lineage (NCBI taxonomy): Eukaryota > Viridiplantae > Streptophyta > Magnoliopsida > Fabales > Fabaceae > Inga > Inga oerstediana. The sequence goes on along the minus strand of OY723401.1, from coordinate 58,499,208 downwards.
TAAAGGAATGTGGGACAATTCAATAGTTTTCTTTGATTTCATATGCATCTAATTTATACATTTGGGGAGAATTTTCATTTCTTCTCAAACCCAATTTGATAAAGTTCATAATAACCACTATTTTCTAAGGCTGGAAGAATTTTATGTCCCATGTTGTTTTAATCATCTTCAAGAGTTTCTTTATCATATTGAGAAGATGTTTTAAATGTCTTATGCAATTTGTATTTGTTTCATCCTAGAAATATTACATATTTACTCTTAATTCTTTTATGGTTTCTAATGTTGGTGGTTGGACTGGGCTCAAGGCTCATTTTCACTCATGAAGTGGGCTATACCTTCTGAGGTGCATCGCTTGCTTGAATCTGGCATTGGGAAGTTTCTCCATTTTAAGATTCCCTTTTACTATGATTTGATACTGTCTCTTTTAGTATCAAATCCTCACTTTTACCTCTGTGAGGTTTCCTCATATATGAATCTTGACATTCACCTTCTTAAGATTCATGAGATTTAGGCTTATTTTTAAGTTTATTTTTTTAGTTTCTTTTCGGTCACACCTCTTATTCAATTTCAGGTACTAATGAACCTTAGTTTGAATCATTTTCCTCTTGAAACTCTCTTTTGGATCTTCTCCTTCTAGGTTATTTTTCAAGGCTCAATTTTAAATGAGCAAATCCCTCTTCCATCTATTACGTAGAGGCTCACATTGCTCAATTTATGCTTGAATCATTATTTAGAGATAACATCAAATAATTTTCACTTTTTCAATCCACTACAAAGGTGGTTCATACTTTGTTAGGAAGTATTTTTCAATATAGTAATCATCCAAAAGAATAAAATTCCTTTGGTTTAGTGCTTTTTGAACTCCGCAAATTCATAATTATCTCAAATAAAATTATTATGAATTATTACAAATATTTTTGGATTTTTAAACTCATAAAAAATCATTAAAGATAGCACTAAATGCCTCTTAAATAGATTCAAATATATTTAAAAAATTTCAAATATATATCAACATGAAGATCTTGAATTTAGGGATTTTTAGAAACAAATCGCGTCTCAATCTGAGTTTAAACGCGTCTTCATGTGCCCCTAGAAAGAGGAGGAAGAGGAAATTCAGGAAAAATTGAAAGAAACTAGACTGTCCCACTCTTGGCATCGGCACGCGCCGCAACACAGATACCAAAACGTTACACGCATCGGCTTTCCAGAGTCCACATTCCGAGAGCTTTTAGATGAAGTCTGCCATGTGGCAAAGGCAATCCGATGGCCCGACACGAGCCACGTGGTGATTTTTAGTTTTTTTTTTGTAAATTTTGCCTTTTTTTTATTTATGGATTGGGTCAGACCATTACCCGAACCGCTTGCCTAGTCCAAATCCACCTTTGGCCCTTTTTTTTGGGTTTAGGTTAGGCCAACTTCGGCCCAATCCATTTAGTTTTTTTTGTTTTGGATCGGGTTGGGCCCCGACCTGGCTACGTTGATCCAGGTTTTTTTTATGCATCGCAAAATGATGCTGTTTCAATTGTCTGGAGGTTGTCTTCAACCTCCAACTGGGTCGACCCGGACCTGATTTTAGGCGCGGGTCAGGTTCGTCGACCCGGTACCTTATCTCCTCTGTAACTTCACCATCCAACGTTCGTTTTGCGCATTCTTAGTGTCCATTTTCATCATTTTTTTGAGGTCTTCGAATGGGATTATTTTTAAAGCCTGAATCAATCATTTTAAGATGACCAAATTCAATTTTGCATTTCGTTTCTGATTCGGTCCTTCGATTTCTTACACCCTGGAGTGTTATTTCGTTTCATACAATTATGATGTGTATTATATGGCTTCTAAATACACTCTTACTCATAAAACTAAGGCATAAACAAGAATCAACAATTAATTGATTACACTGTAAAAACACCAAGAAACGAAAAAACACGTAGAGAAGAAAAAACAATGAACTGACAAATAGAAACTAATCTCATACATAAAAAAAAATATGTATTTGAGTCAGAATCATATATATCTCATATATTTTCAACATCAACATAATCTAACAAAATTTCTATTCACATGCTTTCAAATAAAAACTTACTATTCATAAACATAGTGAACTCTACGATGCACAGTAGAAGTAACTTTTAATCCGGGACAGATAATTAACCAAATGCTCTGATACCACTGTAGGATTTTAGGCGTACCTGAAATTTGTTGACTCACTGAGTACCCACATGAGATCGGAGCATCGATTTGGACTCTGATCATGTTATACGACAGATTCACCATTAGAGAAGAGAACCCAGGGAGAGAGTTTTTTTTTTTGAAGTTTTTTGAGTGATGTTTTTAACTTGCATCTGTAACACCCTGCCTTTAATCATGTAATTATAATTCGATATTAAACAATTAAAGTAGATTAGAGACCTTCGGATAACTTAAACTCGTTTCAATCTCCTACTTTGTGGTAGGGTTTTCACAAAATCATTCAAAATCTCTTTCCTGTTCCTGGTCTCCATTTCAAAATTCGAATATAATCACCTGTGCAGTTTATCTACATTCACGTATGACAGAGTGTAAAACCAATTCCCCGACAACTCCCGGATTCTATACATATATAACCTGAGGTTTAAGTATCCACTAGGGGATTACATCCAAAATTGAATATACTATTCATATTTCAGATTATACAGTAATCCCGAATTCAAAAGATATAACCAACATTCCAAAATCAACTATACCCCTAAGGGTTCTAAGTGCTTCGGGTCGGCCTCTTCTCCTTTGAGCCACATGCCCTGTCTGAAAGGTTAGTCATAGGAAGGAATGAGATTCAAGAGAATCTCAGTAGTAACAAACCACTTATACAATGTATAAATACCAAGCATGTATATAAATCACAAACAGCAACAGCAGCAGCAATCTTAGAGATACATGGTTTTCACCACAAACGACAGCACTCACGGCTGTATACACAATACGACAGCTCTCGCTGTAATTATAATCACGACAGCTTACGCTGTAATCACAATAACGACAGCTTATGCTGTAAACGACAGCTTGCGCTGTAAACGACAGCTTACGCTGTAAATGACAGCTATCACCAGCTGTAACCATAGCAACATCAAAGATTCATCATAGAATAGTGATAACACACACATACAGAGCATTACACACAGTATAAGAAAGAGAGAGAGTCTCTACCTGATCCTTTCCTGACGTCCTTCAGCGCAGTTGGCTCACGAGGGCGGCAAATATCGAATCCTACAATTCCAAATGCACTATTTAGACACTTCCATAGTGTTACTTAGGGTTATATGAGTCTATAATGAAAATTTACAAAAATACCCCCGGGGACCCGGCCTAGGCTCGCCATACCCGGACCGGTTGCACTTTTCTTGAAATTCTAATCTAGGCTATCCTAACATATTTCCGCCCAAGGAATCCATTTCCATACTCAGAATTATCAAATTCAATGTCAAATTACGAAATTGCCCTTGGCAGCCCTACTTTTAGGGTTTTAGGGGTGTTTCCGTAATTATGCTTTCTCGGCCTTTTTTGAAAAAGTGCCCAACTATAACCCTACCTATTTTCGCCCACTGAATCCAATGGAATCATCAAATCATTGAAAATCCAACTCTAAGACCCATTTACAGCCTTGGCCGAAATATACATGTTCTCCGGGAAAAATTGGGGTTTTATGATTTCGGCTCCGTAAACGCGTTCCTTTCTACTCCTAATCACTTTATTAACCATTACATTAGGTTACAACTAACATTAAGACCCAATTTGGGCAGCATAACCCCTAGGCCACATCATTTCCAAACTTTAAAACCAATGGCAATCCGGCGAAATTTCACCGATTAAATTGCCCACAGCAGCCAGAATAAGCAATATACGAAAGTTTGGAAGTTACCTCAAGCTCCTTCTAGCTTTTCTCAAGAGTGGCTGAAAACCCTAGCCCCTTGAACACCAAATTTTGCTTCTCAAACACCTTAAATAACATAGAAGAGAAGCTTAGGAACAAGGTTATACGCGTTAGGAGCTAGATCGTCGGAGAAATCGGCTTACCTTGCGAGATTTCTCCTCTTTCTCTCTCTAAGAGCTCTCAACTTTCTCTCACTATCTTCAGCTGGAAATGGCGTGAAATGGCTGAAGAAGATGAGCAATTTGATTAATAATCCATGCTGACATCATCTTTTAATGAGATGATGTCATAATTCCCATTTTCGGATTTTCTGCCCAAACTTTGAAAAATCATAACTAATTCTAGAAAAATCGAAATAAGGTGATTCCAAAGCCAAATGAAAGATATGTAAGTCCTCTTCATAGGAAAAATATTGGACATTACTGAAAATCACCACAAAATTCCTAGAATTTCAATCTTTGCATACTGTTCCAGAAAATAATTAATTTCGCTGGGAAAACTTCAAAAATCCAAAACTCTTAGGTCACAAATCAAAATGATACAAATTATATGTTCATTTTGAAGCTCGACATGTGAAATTTAATACTGGAAAATTTCAGAATTTTTAGACATGATTTGCCTATTTAAAACGTCCATACAAATTGGCTGCCCTGTACAGAGTTTCAATGGACAGAGTTTTCAACTTTTGCATGATTGTTCCCAATGGTTCCAATTTCACAATAAACACTCTCCCCACCTGAATTTTCACAAGGAAGCCATTGGAATCATTAAAATATCCAAATTCCCATCACACATTCTCCAAAAGTATTTATTCAACAATAATTATATCCACTTTTAAAGTCATTAGCCCTTAATCACTTTTTGGGATATTACATTTCTCCCCCCGAAAATTAAATTTCGTCCTCGAAATTGCTACACAACTTGAGCCATAAACTCCGGATATCATCTTTGCATATCTTCCTCCGCTTCCCAAGTTGCCTCTCTTTGTGTCATTCCCTTCCAGATCACCTTCACATATGGAATGCTCTTGTGTCTGAGCCGTCGCTCTTCTCGGTCAATGACTTGCTCTGGCTCCACTGCATATGTGAAATTGTCTTGAAGCTCAACTTCTTCGTATTCAACAATATGAGATGGATCCGGTTGATACTTCTTCAGTTGGGAAACATGAAACACATCATGGAGTCTGCTCAAGTTTGGGGGTAGGGCTACTCGATAAGCAATAGGCCCAATCCTCTCAAGGATTTCAAAAGGACCTATGTACCTTGGGCTCAGCTTCTTTCGCTTGATAGCTCTCCCGATGCCAGTGATTGGTGATACTCTCAGAAATATGTGATCACCAACCTCAAATTCTAGAGGCCTTCTCCTCTTGTCAGTGTAACTTTTCTGTCGACTTTGCGCTGCAAGGAGCCTCTTACGAATGATCCGAATCTGTGTTGAGGTTTGATCAACCAAATCTGGCCCATAAAGCTTCCTTTCGGATAATTCATTCCAGCATAAAGGTGATTGACACCGTCTTCCATACAACGCTTCATACGGAGCCATTTGAATACTCGCATGATAGCTATTGTTATAGGCGAACTCAGCTAGTGGAAGGAAACGATCCCAACTTCCTTTAAAGTCGAGAACACAAGCTCGCAACATATCTTCCAACGTCTGAATTGTTCTCTCAGATTGTCCATCAGTTTGAGGATGATAAGCCGTACTGAATCTTAGTTGAGTACCTAAGGCTTCATGCAATGCTTTCCAGAATCTCGAAGTGAATTGGGGATCTCGATCGGAAATGATATTCTTCGGTACACCATGGAGTTTCACAATTTCTCGGATATAAATCTCTGCTAGCTTATCCGGAGAGTAACCAGCATTGATTGGTATGAAGTGGGCTGACTTTGTTAATCGGTCCACAATTACCCAGATCGCATCATAGTTTCTGATCCTGGGTAATCCCACAACCAAATCCATGGTCACGCTTTCCCATTTCCATTCCGGAATCTCAGGACTCTGAAGTAAACCAGGCGGTTTCTAGTGCTCGATTTTCACTTTCTGACAAGTGAGACACCTTGCAACATATTTGGTCACGTCGCTCTTCAAACCCGGCCACCAATACACCGATTTCAGATTCTGATACATCTTGGTCATACCAGGATGAAGAGTATATTGGCTCTTGTGTGCCTCATCCAGAATCTTCTGCCTCAACTCTGCCTTAAGTGGAACGCAGACTCTTTTCTGGTAACGAACCAATCCACGAGGTGATATGTCGTAGCCTGAAACTTCTCCCTGTTTGATTCGAGTCAGATTGCGCTGTATCCAGTCATCTTGACTCTAAGCTTCTTCAATTTCCACCCTTAGATCACTCTCCTCTTGAGAAACAGTGTAATTGGCACAGATGATCTGATTTGTCAAATTTAAATCACGGAAATCTTCAATCAATTTCCTTTCTTGTATCATCATATCTGCAACGAGCACAGTCTTTCGGCTAAGAGCATCAGCGACTACATTTGCCTTACCCGGGTGATATTTTATCTCCAGGTCGTAGTCCTTAAGCAATTCCATCCAGCGACGCTGTCTCATATTCAGCTCTTTTTGATCATATAGATATTTAAGACTTTTGTGGTCGCAGTACAGTTCCACAGTCACACCATACAGGTAATGACGCCAAATCTTTAAAGCAAATACAATGGCCGCAAGCTCCAGATCATGAGTGGGATAATTCAATTCATGAGGTCTGAGCTGTCGAGAGGCGTAGGCCACCACACGTCCCTGCTGCATAAGGACACACCCTAATCCCTGCCCACTGGCATCAGAATACACAACATATGTCACACTGGGATCGGGTAAAATCAATACAGGTGCCGACGTCAACCTCTCCTTCAGCTCCACAAAGCAGTTTTCACATTTCTCGTCCCACACAAACGGCTGATCTTTTCTCGTGAGCTTGGTCATCGGCAACGCAATACGGGAGAAATTTTGGATAAATCTCCGATAATAACTAGCAAGACCCAGAAAACTGCGTATTTTCGCCACAGATTCTGGCCTTTTCCAGTTCAGTACTGCTTCTACTTTGCTGGGATCCACAGAGACCCCTTCTTGCGAGATAACATGGCCTAAGAATTTCACTTCTGATAGCCAAAACTCGCACTTGCTCAATTTAGCATATAATTACTTCTCGCACAAGATATTCAATACGATTCTCAAATGATGCTCATGCTCATCCTTATTCTTGGAATATATCAAAATGTCATCGATAAACACAACAACAAACTGATCCAGATATTGCCGAAAGATACGGTTCATGTAATCCATGAAAACCGCAGGCGCATTGGTTAGCCCAAATGGCATCACGAAGAACTCATAATGACCATATCGGGTCCTGAAAGCAGTCTTTGGAATATCTTCTGCTTTCACTCGCAGCTGATGATACCCTGACCTTAGATCAATCTTTGAAAACACACACGAACCAGAGAGTTGATCTAATAGGTCATCAATGGTACTTGTTTTTTATAGTAACTTTATTCAGCTCTCTGTAGTCGATACACAAGCGAAGACTCCCATCTTTCTTCTTTACAAACAACACTGGAGCTCCCCAAGGCGACACATTGGGTCTATTAAACCCTTTCTCAAGCAAATCTTCTATTTGTTTCTTTAACTCCGCCATTTCGTTTGGGGCCATGCGGTATGGGGCCTTGGATATAGAACCAGCTCCAGGTACAATGTCAATTGGGAACTGAACTTCCCTTTCTGGAGGTAATCCGCTCAGATCGTCCGGAAACACCTCAAGGAATTCATTTACCACGAGTATATTATTCAAGGTTTCGCCATTTTACCCTTGCACAGAGAAAAACACTACATACCCCTGGCAACCCTTTTCAAGATACTTTTCAGCTTTGGCTGCCGAAAGAAAATTCATACTAGCATCCACATCTTCAGCCCTCTGAGATACAGGATATACTATCCTCTTGTTTCCACAATCAAGCAATATATTATTTACCATTAACCAATCAAAACCCAAAATGACTTCTAATTGACTAAGAGGCAAACATATCAAATCTATAATAGATTGATGCCCTTCCACAGTTATGACACAACTCAAACAAGCTTCTGTGGTCAAGGCCTTAATACCCATTGGAGTTGACACTACTAATTCAAATGGCAGTTTGTGCACATGCAATCCCAGGCGCTTCACGCAATCATAGGCAATGAAGGAGTGACTTGCACCCGAGTCAAATAAAACTTGCAACAGATGGCCATGAAGTAGAAGTTTACCTTGTATTAGCTCAGGAGATTTGCGGGCCTCCTTATGGGTCATAGTGAATACTCGGCCCTGTGTCCTCGGTCTCTGGTCTGGTCGTGGCTCTTTGCATTCAGCAGAAGTATGCCCCACACGCTTACAATTGAAGCATATTATTTTGCCATCACAAGTTTTGCCTTGATGTGGTTGGTTACACCGACGACAAATCCATGGTCCAGAATATGTTCTTTGCTGGTCACGGCTCCCAGACTGGTAGGGCTTCTTACCACTTCCAGACGAAGATCCTTGCCCCTTTCGCTTTTGTGAGGTAGCACCCTTATTAGGTTCATTGCGGTGGCTAGTAGCTCTGGCAGGATACAAATCTCTCAAGTTGTTCTCTGTAATCCTGCACTGTTCAACCGCCTTGTTGAACTTGGTAAATTGATGAGTAGCTAAGCACTTCCTCAACTCTCGCCTCAGACCGCGAATGAGCATATCAGAACTCCATTCTTCATCATCCTTGAACCGGAGATAGGAGGAGTATCGAGCCAATCGGACAAAACGGGACAAGTAATCATCAAAGCTTTCCGCGTCCCCTTACCTGATATTCAGGAATTCTGTCTCCTTCTCGAGCCTCACTGATTTGGGAAAATACTTCTCGTTGAATTCTTGTTGAAACAATTCCCAAGTCAATGGCATCTTGTTGCTCTTTAAGGTTAGGGCGATATTCCGCCACCAACGGTCTGCATCCCCTTCGAGTTTGTAAACGGCCAGTCGTGGCTTCACCTCATCCGGACAATTAAGCACCTCAAATATTTTCTCCAGTCTGTTCATCCAATCTTCGGCTGCTTGAGGGTCAAACCTCCCTCTGAACGCAGGAGGCAGATGCTTGCAGAACCTGGTGACCCAAAACTGAAGGTTTCTTTCCTCTCTAAGTGGCATCCCATGTGATTCTTGATTTGGGACAATGTGAGGTGGGGACTCCAAGGGTCGTGCTAACCCTTCAGCAGTGTCCTCTTGACGGGTTTCTCCTTGAGTTTCCTCCGGAGTGGACTGAACTGGACCTTCCTTGTTCTTTGCCTTCTCTGCTCTGAGCTCTTCTCTCAACTCAGTTATCATATCTCTTTGATCCCGGATTAGACCCATCAGCTCTTGCATAGGATCTGGTGGATTATCATTAACGACCTCCACCTCTGGGTCTACATGCGGAATATTGGGGCGTCCTCTAGTTTTCTTCATTCTACAAACAACTTGCCCCATTAATTTAGCAGAGATAGTATGCACATATAGTCACAAAACTCATATATATATCCATGTCAATAAAACATACATGTGCATACACAACAATCATTCACAAATAATCTTCTATCCCTACTACTATCTAAGGGATCTATCCTAGCAACCTCTACCCTTGCCAGGAACTATAGCTCTGATACCAAAATGTAACACCCTGCCTTTAATCATGTAATTATAATTCGATATTAAACAATTAAAGTAGATTAGAGACCTTCGGATAACTTAAACTCGTTTCAATCTCCTACTTTGTGGTAGGGTTTTCACAAAATCATTCAAAATCTCTTTCCTGTTCCTGGTCTCCATTTCAAAATTCAAATATAATCACCTGTGCAGTTTATCTACATTCACGTATGACAGAGTGTAAAACCAATTCCCCGGCAACTCCCGGATTCTATACATATATAACCTGAGGTTTAAGTATCCACTAGGGGATTACATCCAAAATTGAATATACTATTCATATTTCAGATTATACAGTAATCCCGAATTCAAAAGATATAACCAACATTCCAAAATCAACTATACCCCTAAGGGTTCTAAGTGCTCCGGGTCGGCCTCTTCTCCTTTGAGCCACATGCCCTGTCTGAAAGGTTAGTCATAGGAAGGAATGAGATTCAAGAGAATCTCAGTAGTAACAAACCACTCATACAATGTATAAATACCAAGCATGTATATAAATCACAAACAGCAACAGCAGCAGCAATCTTAGAGATACATGGTTTTCACCACAAACGACAGCACTCACGGCTGTATACACAATACGACAGCTCTCGCTGTAATTATAATCACGACAGCTTACGCTGTAATCACAATAACGACAGCTTATGCTGTAAACGACAGCTTGCGCTGTAAACGACAGCTTACGCTGTAAATGACAGCTATCACCAGCTGTAACCATAGCAACATCAAAGATTCATCATAGAATAGTGATAACACACACATACAGAGCATTACACACAGTATAAGAAAGAGAGAGAGTCTCTACCTGATCCTTTCCTGACATCCTTTAGCGCAGTTGGCTCACGAGGGCGGCAAATATCGAATCCTACAATTCCAAATGCACGATTTAGACACTTCCATAGTGTTACTTAGGGTTATATGAGTCTATAATGAAAATTTACAAAAATACCCCCGGGGACCCGACCTGGGCTCGCCATACCCGGACCGGTTGCACTTTTCTCAAAATTCTAATCTGGGCTATCCTAACATATTTCCGCCCAAGGAATCCATTTCCATACTCAGAATTATCAAATTCAATGTCAAATTATGAAATTGCCCTTGGCAGCCCTACTTTTAGGGTTTTAGGGGTGTTTCCGTAATTATGCTTTCTCGGCCTTTTTTGAAAAAGTGCTCAACTATAACCCCACCTATTTTCGCCCACTGAATCCAATGGAATCATCAAATCATTGAAAATCCAACTCTAAGACCCATTTACAGCCTTGGACGAAATATACATGTTCTCCGGGAAAAATTGGGGTTTTATGATTTCGGCTCCGTAAACGCGTTCCTTTCTACTCCTAATCACTTTATTAACCATTACATTAGGTTACAACTAACATTAAGACCCAATTTGGGCAGCATAACCCCTAGGCCACATCATTTCCAAACTTTAAAACCAATGGCAATCCGGCGAAATTTCACCGATTAAATTGCCCACAGCAGCCAGAATAAGTAATATACGAAAGTTTGGAAGTTACCTCAAGCTCCTTCTAGCTTTTCTCAAGAGTGGCTGAAAACCCTAGCCCCTTGAACACCAAATTTTGCTTCTCAAACACCTTAAATAACATAGAAGAGAAGCTTAGGAACAAGGTTATACGCGTTAGGAGCTAGATCGTAGGAGAAATCGGCTTACCTTGCGAGATTTCTCCTCTTTCTCTCTCTAAGAGCTCTCAACTTTCTCTCACTATCTTCAGCTGGAAATGGCGTGAAATGGCTGAAGAAGATGAGCAATTTGATTAATAATCCATGCTGACATCATCTTTTAATGAGATGATGTCATAATTCCCATTTTCGGATTTTCTGCCCAAACTTTGAAAAATCATAACTAATTCTAGAAAAATTGAAATAAGGTGATTCCAAAGCCAAATGAAAGATATGTAAGTCCTCTTCATAGGAAAAATATTGGACATTACTGAAAATCACCACAAAATTCCTAGAATTTCAATCTTTGCATACTGTTCCAGAAAATAATTAATTTCGCTGGGAAAACTTCAAAAATCCAAAACTCTTAGGTCACAAATCAAAATGATACAAATTATATGTTCTTGTTGAAGCTTGACATGTGAACTTTAATACTGGAAAACTTCAGAATTTTTAGACACCATTTGCCTATTTAAAACGTCCATACAAATTGGCTGCCCTGTACAGAGTTTCAATGGACAGAGTTTTCAACTTTTGCACGATTGTTCCCAATGGTTCCAATTTCACAATAAACACTCTCCCCACCTGAATTTTCACAAGGAAGCCATTGGAATCATTAAAATATCCAAATTCCCATCACACATTCTTCAAAAGTATTTATTCAACAATAATTATATCCACTTTTAAAGTCATTAGCCCTTAATCACTTTTTGGGATATTACAGCATCCACCGAGTGAGAATAACCCACTATATTACATGTTAGATTCCAAGTTTTGATGATAACAAAAGGTAATTGTGTGCAAAGTATGTTTTTACAAGTTTAGACAATAATTGCAAAGTTACCAAATGCATATGGCAAAGTTTGGAGATGGCTGCTTTAAGTTTTTGTTGATGCACTCGAGCAACAGAGCTAGCACTTGAGCATGAAGCTATTTTGCACTCAAGCAGATGCGAGTGTTGGATAGAAAGTGTTTGCCCCAGAGCAAATTACTGCCAGTTCTACTGATACACTCGAGCACTGGAGCTAGCACTCGAGCATCAAGCTCTTTTGCAGTCGAGCACATGAAAGTGAGGCACTGCGAGTGTTTGGCCGAGAGTCATGCAGAACAGAGAAGCATAAGCCTGCTCGAGTGAGAGTGCATGTGCCCGAGTGATATATCAGTACTTGCGAGTGAGAAATCTAACTCTATCAAATTTGATACAAGTGTTGAAGACAAGAGTATATTACAGAAGAATATTCTTCTCACTTGAGTAGGAGTATGTATGCTCGAGTGAGGGCCCACATCACCTGTGAGTGCAAAATCACACTCTTGCTAAAATGGCATGCGAGTGTTGTCCACAGACGCAGCTGTTAGTGTAAAATACAAGGACACTCGAGCAGGAGGAGTTGTGCTCGAGTGAGGACCCATATCACTCGCTAGTGTGAAAATGCTCTCTCTTAAATCATGTGGAAGTGTAAATGTAAAACTGAAGCAATATGGTATTGCACTCAAGTGAGCCCCCTCAGTGCTCGAGTGATACTCAGCCAGAAGTAAAAAATGCACCAGTCTTACAACGTTCAATCTGAATATGGTTTAATGATATTTATTCATTTTATTATCACTTATTATTATTATATAACATCATTTAAAATGTATTATGAGTGTAATACAGGAGTTTGAATGTTTGAATTAAAAAGACGCAGAAGAAGTCAAACAATGGCAGACAGTATCATTACGACTATCCAAGCACGTACCTACCGCGTTCAAAGATTTCAAACATACGCATGCCGTTCCACAGTAACATGCCCCACTCCACAATGATCATTATTCAAATGGGCAAAAACAAATGTCTATAAATACAGAGTTCCAGAGATCATCAAATATAACAAAGTGCAAGAATTCACACAAGCAAGTTCACAAGTCTCTGTTATTCAAAATTTCTCTGTATTCATATCGTTCTTCAATGTTTATCATATTTGCTCTGTAAGAGAGTCTGTATACACTTTAAATTCTATTTTCATTTGACCTTAAGGCATTGGGACCTTGAGAGGGTAGATATCCTTACGAGAGAAGCAATTGAGAGAATTCATAGTAAAACTTTCTACTTATAAGACTTACAAGATACAAGCAGTAGAGAATATTGCTGCTCATAAGACTTACAGTGGCGTAAGTAGGAGAGAACGTTGCTGCTCATAAGACTTGTATACGTAAGCAAGTGAGAAAGGTCATGGGTTGTTTTTCTGCGCGTAAGACTTATCGTAAGGGGGAGAGAGATTTCTGAGTATTAGAATATTTTTGCTCGTAGTCCATTCGAGGATGATTGTTATTTTGTGGCATTCTAAGAGCCCATTGAATCTTGGAAGCATAGTGAAAATCTCAGTAGGTCTTGATCTCTGAGGACTGAACGTAGGCCTGGTATTTGGGCCGAACCAGTATAACTCTCTATGTACTAATCCTCGCAACTCTACTCTATCTACAACTATTGTCATATCACCACATCAAATGAAAAATTTATCGCATCACCCAATTCACCCCCCTCTTGGGTGAAGCTTGCCTCTTTCATTACGTACATGAGTTATTATGATTTGAAATTAAAAATCATATGGATAAAACTCCTTAATTGAACCCATACTTCTCTATAATTACATAATAGTCTCAACTGAATCAGGCTTGGGCCCTGATCCACCAAGGATGGACCAGGCATATTCCAACAGATAAAATAAAATTTTGATATAACAATATGGGATTTTGTAAATGTTGGGTATTTAACCACATTGCCCCTTACTTGTTATTTCTTCAAAGCCCCCTATACTGGCGACTGGCCTGGCAGCAGTTGGAGCTATAGCGACAATTTTATCTCAAAATTTTTGTTGTGAATAATTAATGAGGGCTTTTGAATTACTAAATTGGATTTGTTAATTTCTAAAATTATCTTGTAATTGAATAAAAAAACATTTGTTTATTGAAGAGTGCAACTTTCTTGTAAAAGTTTTGTTGTGAATAGCTAATCAGGACCTGTGAATTGCTAAATTGAATTTGGTAATTTCTAATATTGTCTTGTGATTGAATAACAATAAAATTTATTGATGATTTCAAGTTTATTGTAAAAAGTTTTGTTGTGAATAGTGAGTATGGACTTATGAATTGCTAAATTAGTAGTTGCACTTATGACTAATTTGGGAATAATTAAATTTTGATTGACTGAAATGCGATTTTGATTTTTGCAGCTGGGGGGGTTTATTTGCCTTTTATAAAATCATATGGATGCAATTAAAGATAAATAGAATAATAATAATAAAACAAATAATGAGATGTGGATCCAATGTTCTTATGTTATTTTCATTTCCCCCTGAATGCATAAACATAAATGTATATGTTACCAATCTAATTTAATTTATTTTCCCTTTAAATTAACACCTAATTTTCTTGCCTGCAAATTGACACCTAAATTTAAAACATAAAAAAATCAGATTGAAATAAAAACTTGCGAGGGAGTTGATCTTCCCTAGGGTAATGGAATTGATAAACAAGGCAGGATCCCTGAACCAAATCTGTCTTCATCAATGTTTTTAACCTAAGGACCACTTTTACTTGTGAGCCCTGTGTGGTTTTAAAATGATATATTAAATATCTTTTTTTACTTAAAAAACAGAGAGAAGACGCATGTCTAAATTTGTATTGCCAAGGCAAATATGACATTGATTATCTGGCCTAAGGCTGTCAATGCGACTAAAATGTATAATTTGTATATATAAAGCCCAATGCCCAATGTTGTTGAAGATGAAATATACACACACGCATCGTATTTATTTATTTAAAATAATTTGTAAATACCAGTAGCATTGAGGGGGAAATGCATGCATAGGGGAGATGAACCCACTTGTTGGTCTCAAGTTTCTATGAATTTTGGGAATTGCATCATTATGTAGAAATGATAATAAAGAGGAATAATAATCATGATGATTGTTATCAAAATAAGGAAAATAAATAGATGAGATAAAGATGTAGAAAGACAAGAGAGAATTGTAGAGATGAAGAGTGAAGAAAAACTCTCCTTCATATATCATTTCCATGTACATCAAACTCTGTGAACGTCAAGCCTCTATTTATAGCCTCCAAACCATTCCAATTGTTACAATGTCATAAACATATGAATTAATCTACATTATGATACAATATGAAACCAAGGGAAGTTATGGCTAGGAATCACAAAATGGAATCCTAAGAGGGAGGGGTTATAAACATTCACTTATGCAATATTTTACAACACTACCCCTTGAATGTCTACCAAATATTGTGCTTTATTAAAACCTAGTGAAGGAAAAAAAAGTACACAATATGTATTGAAGCTACCTCATAAAAACCTTACTAGGAAAACCCAGTGGGACAAAACCTTGGTTAAGGAAAAAAAATACACTATAGCCTCTACTCCCCTTGACAATAATGGTATTTTTACTCCCCCTGATTACAACATCATGCCCAATATATTTTCAATCATATCTTTCTTTTAGCCGCTAAACTGTGAATGATGCATTGTCACCAATTGTTTTGCTGAAATGTATTTCTCTAACATATCCCTCTAACACACCTTTTGGATATGTTAAATTATTAATACATGCACTTGTCTTGTGCATTGTGAAAAAAAAAATAAAAGAAAAGTTATTTTGAAAATAACTGGGATATATCTTGCATCCACATATTCAATTTATTTCAAATAGAATGATCCCATATAATAATTGTTTTATAGAATTATCAAATGAAACCTCAATTTTGTAGTATCCATAGTATACTTGTTGAAAGTCAATTTTACCAATAAAACATAATAAATGCTATATTATCATGATGTAAATATTCATAAAATATATTGTTCTTCTAATTCATTAAATTCTATATACTTTTTCTATCAATTATATATATATATATATATACATACTGAAATTATTTTAATCATGTAGCATTTTATATATTGAATGCTTTTCTTGAACATGCTTCTAGCATTTTGGATTTTTCAAAGATTCTTATGTAAATGGTACTATTTAATGAGCCATATTTATTGGCTCTATATAATAATATATAAAAGACGCATAATTGTATTTTCATATGCTACCAGAATAGTAATATATGCAAAATTATTATATCAACCACAAAGTAATATACCTTATCATAGTCTTCATTAGCCTTTGTGAAAATATTTATTTTCACTTAAATGTTTATACATTTCATATTTTAGATGCTGGAACTGCAAGTCCATAATTTTCACATCAAAATAATGTAATAATATGTTTATTGTATCTTTTCCCTTTTACTTTTCCTTTTGTCCAATCACCATTCTATCTACCTTGCAAGATAGATTTATGCATAAGATCTTCACTTCATCATGTGAAATAGTTATCAAAACCATCATCGACAACTTAATCTTTTTGGTTCCATTTTTCCTGTGATATAATTTATTGAGATCTTTTATTGCTTTCATGTACTTGAACCTCATTTGAGGTTTTTGCAATTATTTATGTCTTGGAACTCTTTTGGATTGCCTACCTCCTAAATATGTTCATTTTAATTACATACTCCTTTTTATCTAGAATATTTATATTTAGAACCAAATGGTTTCTCATACTTGGGTATGTCTCACTTTCATTCATACTAATTGGAGCATTTTTGTAATATCCCAAAATTTGGGATTGGAGGCTTGAGAATAAGCTTGAATCAAGTAGACTGCTAAGCCCCGGTTTAGCAAGAGTCCTAGAAATGAGGATTATGCTGCTAGTGAAATTTCTTGTGAGGCAGTGAGTTTGTCATGTGGTTTTGGATGATCAAACTATGTTCAACTATTGTGAAATTTTACAGGATGAAAGTAGACATCCTAAGATTTAATTTGATTAGTAATGGATAATTTTTGGAGCTGTATACAAAGAGTTATGAATTTTTGAAATTAGCCCAGAAAACTGTTTATTTTCTAGAATAGCATCCAAATACTTAAATTCTGGGAATTTTGTGCTTCTAGTTGGCTAGAGGCTATATTTTTTCTTGAAACTAGACTCAATAAAGGTTCTATAGCCTTTATAGTCACTGCAATTAGATGTCTACAAATTTAGTTATGATTTTTTATAGTTTGGGCAGAAAATTTGCCAGAATTGCCAAATAATCCGAAAATGAAGAAAATAATGTGATGGCAATTTTGAAATTATGAGATAAAAGGGAAAACGTCACTTAGGCTAATGGAAGGACCCTAGGCGTGAATATGAATGGACCAAGAGAGGGAAATATTAGCTAGCATCTAATTGGGCTTATGACATCCATTTTTATATAGATAAGTATATGCCTCAAAAGTCAAAATATTGGATTTTTGGTAATTAAAGAAAATAAGGGAAAATGAGATATTTTATTAAATCAAGTTTCCCTTCCTCTTCCCTTCCTCTCCACAGTCATAGTTCGAGAGAGAGAGAGAGAGAGAGAGAGAGAGCTCTTGAGAAATCTATAGAGAAGGAGGAGCAAAACTTCAAGATAAGTGTGATTTCCTTGGTTCTTTGGCTTCTAGATTGTGTAATCCTTCCTCTAAGCTACTCTTCTACATGATTCAAGGTGTTTTGGAAGCAATCCTAGGGTTTAAGAGGGGAGTAGGTTCAGTCAAAAGGAAAGAACAAGGAGAAAGCAAAGATGATTTCATAAACCTTAAATTAATGTTGTTGTTGGATTAAACGGTGGTTTTGTGGTTGATTTGCTATGGATTTTGAATTTGGGAAATTCTGAACGCTAACCGTTATGCTACTCAAATTTAGTCTAAATCATTTGGGATTGTAATTAAGTAGTTAATAAAGTGATTACTAGTAGAAAAGAACAAGTCTGTGGAGTTAGAATTCAAAAACCTCAATTTTTTTTAGAGATTCTCAGGTTTTGGCCCGGTCAAGATCAAGGAGTTAGGGTTGGATTTTTGATAATCTAATGGCTCCATTGTGTTCAAGAGGGAAAATTAGGTGGTGTTACAGTTGAACACTTTTCTAGAAAAGTTCTAGAAAGATAATGACTAAAACACCCTCGAAACCCTAAATTAGGGACTGCCAAGGGCATTTTTATCTTTTGGAAATGAATTTGATAATTCTGAAGCTGGAATTGGATTCCTTGGGTAAAAATATGTCAGAATAGCCTGGGTGAAAATTTTGGAAAAAGTATGGTTGGATCGAGTATAGTAAGGTTGGGCCGGGTCCCCAAGGGCATTTAGGTAATTTTTCAATATAGACTAATATAACTACGAGAAATACTTTGGAAGTGTCTAGAAATAGTACATGAATGAGTTTTAATCTAATTCTTGTAAATTTGGAATTTTAAGACCTGATTGATAGCCTAAGCTGTGCACGAAGTTTGAGGAGCCTATTTAAGGATAAAAAAGGGTTAAGGTAGTAACTTAATCTCTTATATACTATGTGATTGTTGATATGTCGTATGTTGTTGTATTTTGTGATTTGAACATGTGCCTTAGGCACATTACTTAGCTGTGGTTAGGGACCTAGCTGAGGCACACGTAGGGGATCTAAACCACTATTTGGCCCTGAGCATTGTATACACACACATTATGATATGAATTTTCATTTTGTATTATATGGTACATTGGATATTTGATTATCACATTTTATATGATTGATTGTATGTTGCTACTGGGATTCCTTGGAATCTTATCCTTTTTCATCAATAAAAATGTTCCAGCAGGAACTAGTGGCTTTAAAGGCAAGGTGATAGACACGGAAAACTGACCAATGCGGATCCCGAGATAAAGATAGTGGTTATATGTAGTCTTTATTTTTGGATATTTTGGACAATTTGTGTTGTGAAACCCCAAGGGGAAAACTGGTAATGTAATCAAAGTACCTTGTATCAATATATCAATATATTTACGCTATTCCTGTGTTGCTCACCGAACTACACACAAGCACTCTGAAAAATGTAAAAATAAGATAAGGGTGTTACAATTTTCAGCTAGAACATGAGATTTATTAACTCTTGTTTAGATCAGTATTTACATCTAACATGTATTTTGTAATATTTCATGAATGCAAAGCTTGATGAACTTCTAGTTCATACTGCTATATTTGATAGTAATAATGCATTCCATATGTTCTCTTTTCCAGCTATTTAATTTCTCCCCCTTATGTTAGGAAAAATTTGTCAAATGCCAATTGAGTAATCATGTGGTATAAGTCTTCTAAATCCATTTGTTTCCTTTAGAAATATCTTTTTGTTTCATGTAACACCCCAACTTTTATCACCAATATTCCCTTTATGTAATGAGATATTTAATGGGGGTAAAATGGTGAATGGTGATGTACAAAAAAAGATAAATGCTCCAATTGGTGGTCACACACAACATGAGTATATTTAAAACACAAAGCGTAAATAATTGTATTTGCTGCCAGTGAGTTTCCCTGTGTAACAGTCTTGTTGTGTGACATTTCTAATTAGGCAAATGTTGACCAATACTTATGAAATTTTACAGGCAAAAATTATACTTATCTAGCTTTAATTTGATCGTCATATGAAATATTTGGATTTGTACATAAAGAGTTATGAATTTTTGAAGTTTGCTCAGGTAAACTGACGATTTTCAATGGCAACGTCCAAAAATAATAATTCTCGGAATTATGAGCTTCTAGTTGGCTAAAGAATATATATTTTTCTTAAAAATAGACTTAATAAGGGTCACATATTCTTTGGAATCACACCAATTAGATCTCTATAAATGAAGATATGAATTTTCAAAGTTTGGTGAAAATTCTGCCAGCTTTTAGTCTATGTGCGAAATTGGCAAAAATGTTTAGGGAAAATAGTTATTTGACTAAATTTAATCCAAAGCCCATATTTTTTCCTTCCTTCATGATGTGGGACATCCAAATGAGGGAGCAAAATGGAAAATGAATAATTGTGATAAATATGCCAAAAGTTGGAAAATTTGTGGACAAGTATAAGAAGAGTTGAAAGGTCAACAATTGTAGGCTATTAAGTGTAACTTTCCAAGAGATAATTGAAGAAGCTATTTAGTTCATTCCTAAGCTTTATTTACGTCACTTTATGGCATGAGACAAAGGGAATAATGAATCAAATCTAAATGCCCTAGTTCAAGGAATGAAACCAAGCAAAAAGGTGAAACTTTTAAAAGTCAAAAGATGAGTTTGTAACAAATGGCTATCTTGTAATTAATGATAAGGGAATGGATGAAGTAATTGAATAAGCTTATTTAGTTATTTTGGAGGCTCTTCTATATGACTTTTGCAAGAGGAACAAGAAGTCATTTATGATAAAGATATAAAGGGGGTAAAGCTTGCAAAATTGGCATGTGCTTAAAGGCAATTAAAATTATTATAAATTGAGGAGGTGCCAAGAGATATTGTATAAGGCTTTTATCCTCTTTCAAGCCTCTATATTAGGTTAAATTAAATGCACGAGAGAGAGGGAGTTAGACGAAGGAACATAGAAGAGCATGAGAAACTCAAGGAAGCAAGGGTTCACAAGGCCAAAAATCAAAGGTAAGAGCATGTAAATCAAGTGATTTTGCCTTTTAATCACCTTGAAACTTCCTCTAATCTCTTCTCCTCCTTGCATTCCATAGATAGTAATCCAAATCAAGGGTGTAGGAGAGAGAGAGGGCAGTGACATTTTTAGAGAGAGAAAGTGGTGAAATCAAGAGATAATCTCATAAACTTGAATATAACGGCACGACTCCCCATCGTGTGGGTCGCAGAGCAGTGCTGGACCACCCCTACTAGGTGGCCAGGATTTGTCCCCCCCTCCGCC
Organism: Inga oerstediana; assembly: GCA_963210345.1. Classification (NCBI taxonomy): domain Eukaryota; kingdom Viridiplantae; phylum Streptophyta; class Magnoliopsida; order Fabales; family Fabaceae; genus Inga; species Inga oerstediana. The sequence continues at coordinate 58,478,158 of OY723401.1, read as the reverse complement.
CCTCTGAGGCTTATGGATTTTGCTCTCCAGGTACATACACCCTTCCCCAGAGAGTCGCCTCCCTAAGGATTGAAGGCATGACCTGAGGGTCAAGTACATACCCTATGTGATCCTTTGTAGCCAAGTGCGCCATGGCATACTTGGTTACCAGGAGTCATATGAGGCGTGTAGTTGACCCTTAGGTCATGTCTTCAATCCTAGGGAGGCAACTCTTTAAGGAAGAGTGTATGTACCTACTGAGCAAAATCCCTAAGCCTCAGGGGGACGGAGGGGGGGACAAATCCTGGCACCCTTGGAGGGGGTGTCTGACAACCCTTATTGCTGATAGGTGGGGCTCGTGCCATTACATAAAAAGGTGCCTTTTTATTGTCACACCCCCACAGTCACGCCTCCCATCTAGGGCCCGGAGATGTATGGCGTGGTGGACTCAATTAGCATATCCTTGCCGCCCGTTGATGGCGGGTTTCTTTCACCTTCCCAGGTTTTGAACACTTACTTTGGGGCTATAAGATGCATGCATGTGAAAATTGCTACCATTAAGGTAGCTTGTCACACCCCCCATAGTCACGCAACCCCTCTAGGGTTCGAAGATGTGTGGTGAGGTGGACTCAATTAGCATATCCCCGCCGCCCCTAATAGCGAGTTTCTTTCACCTTCCCAGGTTTTTGAACAGAGGCCCTGGGGCTATAAGATGCATACCATGTGAAACCTGGCACCATTAACCTAAGGTTTCTTTCCCTTTCCCAAGTTTCGAACACACGCCCTGGGGCTATAAGATGTATTCCATGTTTAACCTGGCACCTTTGAAACCTTGGAAGGTGAAAGAAACCCACTATTGGGGGCAGCGGGGATATGCTAATTGAATCCACCTCACCACAAATCTCTGGGCCCTAGAGGGTTGGCCTGATTATTGGGGGTGTGACATTAATCCTCTTGTGCTATAAGTTGTTGTGGTGGTTGTTGTTGAATTTGGTATGGTTTTTGCTGGATTTGTAAATTTGGAAATATGAAACCCAAGAGGGAAATGCTGCCAAAAGTTTCCCTAATCTTGTACAATTGCTGTTTAATTGGTTAGTCATTTGATTAGAAGTGTGAGGAAGATGTTTAATTGCATGGAAAAAGAAAATCACATTTTCCCTTGAATTTGGAATTTTTGGCTAGGGATATTTTCATCTTGTTTGAGTTGGAATTTTGTAATTTTGATGATTCCATTAGATTTATAAGGGAAAATTGTGTAGGTATATATGAGTTCATGATTTTTGGATGAGTGTATGTAAATCTGAAGTTTTTAGAAGTTCAAAGTACATGTTGTTTGCTTGTTTCACTAGAGGTAGTGTTATTGTATAGTGAATTTTGTGGGTCAAACCTAGTCTAAACTTATGAACCTTGATAGGATTAAAGTAGAGATGTAGGTATTTAATTTGATAGGTGGTACATAATTTTTGGACTTGTATACTTAAAGGTATGGATTTTTGAAGTTGTGCCCTGTTTCTAGATTATAATTTGGAATAGGGGAGGTTTTGCGAATTTATGGGCAAAATGTGATAATATATGCTAGTGTTGGGTATTTTTGCATGAAAGTACATTTAACAAGCTTCACTTAGGCTTTGTAATTAGTCAAATTGGAATTTTCTAAAATTAATTGTGATTTTCCAAAGTTGACTGAAAGACTACTAGTTTTCTGGAAAACTGTGAAACTACACTGTGCAGAGTTGTATTATGTAGAAATTGTTGAAACTGTGATAGATAACCAACATAATGAGTTTAAAAGATTTTAGACTACTACATGAATGAGTATTAACCTAATTCTTGTAAACTTGGATTTTTGGCACCAGTTTGTTGAGCCTGAGCCGAATCAAGTTAGGATTTTGATTTGTGTTGCAAAAAGGGACTTGAGATAGTAACTCTATCTTTCATACATTATTTCAATGTTTATATGCTTTGTGTATGCCATCTTCCGTAATTGTATGAATATAGTACCTACGGGCACACCGAAATACAGTGCCTATGGGTACACTGATATGCTCAGTTTGTGGTCTCAAACCCAGCTGAGGTATAGAACGAGTAGGGGTTGCAACAGTGGTTGCCTGACTTGGCATTGAACATTTTTGACCGAACTGAATTATGTGTTATTATAATATTGCTGTATGTGGTACTTGACATATTTATTATTGCATTTTCTATGATCGATTGTCTGTTACTTCTGAGATTCATTTGAATCTCACCTTTTTTCAAATTAAAAATATTCCAATAAAGGACAATAGCTTAAAAGGGGCAAGAGTGTACTTACCGGAAGTTGATGGTTTCGGTACTGATCAAACAAGACTGTTGGTTATCTGAGGACCATTTTTATTATTTCAAGGTTTGTAATTGGTATTCACACAACCTGTGGGGGATTCCTGTAAAACAATCATGTACATTTTATTAGTATATCTATACTATTCCTGTGTACAAGCTAAATCATGAATTGCTACTCTGATTAATATCAAGATAAGTGATGTGTAAAGTGGGGTCTAACATTTCATTTAGAGATAAAAAAGATAAAGGAGTTTCTTACCCAACAGTTATCCTAACTTTCTTTAAACATCTATGTATGTGCATTGTGGTAGATTGAAACATTGCACATTCAAATATTTATAAGATGGAACATATCTGGCTCTTGACCAAAAGCCAATTTTATTGGCTTGTATAAGTGCTGCAATATGTAAGATCAAATATGTCAACATTGAAATAGAAATTTATTTCTCATGAGTATTAATCTAATTATTTATGGAGCCTTCAATAAATATTTTTGCATCATACAATCTAGAAATTGCGTGATCAACTTAATGATTTATTCACATACTCGTACAAACTTCAGTTTGCAAACTAGTAGTAATGTCACATGTAACCATTTTCTAGGTGCATCTATCATATTTATTAAATACATGCTTATTTAGTTTACATGTTATTAGAAGGGGCCTATAGAATTTAGTTTGATATATTTCTAGAAATGTGAAGATTTACTCCAAATTATAGACAATGATACTCTCATAATAAATTTTCTATTAGAATTTTATACTTTATTGCATAATATATATGACTCGGATGATCAAACAAGTCATGTCAACAATAAATTTGTTTGGATCAGTAAACTTCTGGTTTGCTTCACACCATTATCTTATTTTCACCTTTTTTAGAGTATTTACAGAAAATGATACATAGTTTAGCGGGTAGCACATGATTAGCATAAATATACTAATAATTTGTGCATGATTACCGAAATTCCCCATAACGGTTCGTACATGATAATTACCACTAATGTAGCGCATAGGGTTACTAGGGTGTCTAAACCCGTCCTAGCAAAATGGAGACATCTTCCTGTCTTCGTTCCACCACTACAATCCTCTCATATAATTCTCTTGTTTGCTTTCAGTACACCTCTTGTTTTCACCTGTCTAATTTGTTGGTAGGGGGAGGGTGAGATTGAAGAGAATCTCAGTAGGAAAACAATACCAATATGCATGCAGGATAAGCGCTTAATGCATGACATGCTTGCATTACATAAACTCATGCTAACATAATGATATATCTGTGTCATACCCATATCTTAATTTCACCTTTTTCAAAGTATTTGCGGAAAATGATATGCGGTTTGGTGGGCAACATAGGAATAGTATAAATATATTGATATTATGTGTATAATTACTAAGATTCCCTATAAGGGTTCATACATGATAATTACAATTAATGTAGCCACATAAGGCTACTAGGGTGTCTAAACCCGTCCCAGTGAAATGGAGATATCTTCTCGTCTTCGTTCCACCACAACAATCCTCTTGTATAGTTCTCTTTGCTGAGATGTACATACCTACTGTATTCACCTGTATAAATTGTTGGATGGGGAGGGTGTGCTTTGAGAGAATCTCAGTAGGAAATCAATACTAATATGCATGCAGGATAAGTGCATAATACATTACATGCTTGCAATACATAAACTCATGCAAACATAATGACATATCTGCATGCTCAATGTTCAAACAAGATACTTATGGCCATAGCATAATGAGAAACAAAGCTTCAATCATTCATATATGTCTCACATAATCATGCAAAGCAGTAACATGTATCAACACACCAGCATAAATATCAAATACATGTAGGAGAGGTATGTTCTCTACATTAACCCTTTTTGATCCTTAAGTAAGCTCCTCGAACCTCGTGCCTCGTAATGTGTGCCAACCCCTTGGGCTCTCACTCAGTCCTAAAATTGAAAATATACAATTTAGACACTTCAATAGTCTTTATGGTAGTTATATAAGTCTATGGTGAAAATTTACGAAAATGCCCCTCAGATCCCGGCCCAGCCTGGCCTCGTCGTACCTGGTCCGACCGTACTTTTTCTAAAATTTTGACATAGGCTAATCTGACATATTTTCACCCATGGAATCCATTTTTGGACTTAGAATTTCTGAATTCACTGCCAAAAGACACGAATGCCCTTGGCAGCCCCTATTTCAGGGTTTCTGGACGTTTTTGTAATTATGCTTTTTAGGGCTTTTCTGGAAAAGTGTTCAACTATAACCCCACCTAATTGTCCCTCCTGAACACAATAGAATTATCAAATTATTAAAAATATGGCCCTATCCCCTCCAAACAACACTGGCTGAAACTTGAAATTTTCAGGGGAAAATTGGGTTTTCTCAGTTTTGATTCTGCTGACTTGCTCCTTTATACTCTTAACCACTTTATTAACTATTTAATTATGTTCAAACAACCATTTAGACTCCATTTTGACATCATAAAGTCTTGGATACAACGTTTCCCAAATTCTATAATCACAGCAATTTAACCAAAAATTCATCGATTAAATCATCCATAACAACCAAAATAACCAAATATTGTAGTTTAGGAAGTAACCTTAGCTTCCGTCTGGCTTTTCCTTTCTTGGATGAACCCTAGCCTCCTCTCAACACTAAATTTTGAGCTTCAAACACCTTGAATCATGTAGAAGAGAAGCTTAGAGGAAGGGTTATACACATTAGGAACCAATTCCCCGAAGAAATCAACTCACCTGGTAAGATCTCTCCTCCTTTTCTCTGCATCACAAAACTCTCTCTCTCCTTTGCACTCATGGTGCTGCATGGTTTTTGTGTAGGGGAGAGGAAGGAAATGATTTTATAATGCTTTACACTTATCCCTTAATTTACACCAATTATTTAATTTCCAAAAATTGAATTTTGGTGTCATAAAGTAAGTAGACTTTATCTACATAGGAGTTTATGACTTAAAGCCCAGTACATGTGGCCAATTCCTTCCCTCTCTAGTTAGCCCTTACACGTCTAGGGGTCCAAATTAGTGCCAAAATGGGCTGACATGTATTTAATACCAAAATGTTTTCCATTTTCAGATTTATACAATTTTTAGAAGATTATATGCCGAAACTTTGAAAAATTATAACTAAATTTGTAGACATCGAATTGGAGTGATTGAAAAGGATATAGAACCCTTATTGTGTCTAGTTTCAAGGAAAATATAGCTTTTAGCTAATTGGAAGCTCACAATTCTCAGAATTAATTTCTTTGGACACTGTTCTAGAAAATAGGCAGTTTTTTTGGGCTAATTCAAAAATTCACAACATTTCGTATATAGCTACAAATAATTCATATGATCTATCAAATTAAAGCTTAAGTTGTCTGCTATCATTCTGTGAAATTTCATAATTTTTGTTCATCATTTGGTCATCCAAAACCACATGACACTCTCACTGCCTTATAAGAAATTTCACTGGAAGCATAATCACATTCTCCAAAATTCACCAATTTTCTTTCTTTAATACCCCAAAAATATAAGAACCATTAGGGAATAGATTTATGGTACTTGTTAAACCGGGGCTTAGGAGTCCACTTTTTTCAGGTTTATTCCTAAGCCCCTGATCCCAAAATTTGAGGTATTATAATCTGAGTGCTCAATGTTTCATGCAACAAAACTATGGCCGTAGTATAAAGAGAAATAGAGTTTTAATCATTCATATATGTTTCACATAATCATGCAAAGCAGCAACATGTGTCAATACACCAGCACAAATATTAAATACATCATAAGAGGTATATTCCCTACCTTAACCCTTTTTGACCTTAGTAAGCTCCTCGAACTTCATGCCTCGTAATGTGTGCCAACCCCTCGGGCTCTCACTTGGTCTTAAAATTGTAAATGTACAATTTCGACACTTCCATAGTGTTTCTGGTGGTTATATAAGTCTATTGTGAACATTTATTAAAATGCCCCCGAATCCCGGCTCGGCCCCGCTATACCTTGTCTGACCGTACTTTTCCTAAAATTTTGACCTAGCCTATTCTAATATATTTTCACACAAGAAATCCATTTTCGGACTCAGAATTTCTGAATCCACTATCAAAAGATAAGAATGCCCATGGCATCCCCTATTTCAGGGTTTCAGGGATGTTTTCATAATTATTCTTTTTAGGGCTTTTCTGAAAAAGTGTTCAACTGTAACTCCATCTAATTTTCCCTCCTAAACACAATGGAATTATCAAATTATAAAAAATACGGCTCTAACCCCTCCAAACAGCACTAGTTAAAATCTAAAATTTTCAAGGAAAAATTGGAATTTTTGAGTTTTGACTCCGCAGACTTGCTCCTTTATACTCTTAACCACCTTATTAACTATTTAAATATGTTAAAACCACCATTTAGACACAATTTTGATAGCATAACGTCTGGGACACAACGTTTCCCAAATTCTATAATCACAACAATTTAACTAGAAATTCATTAATTAAATCACTGACAGTAGGCAGAATAACCAAAGATTGAAGTTTAGGAAATCACCTTAGCTTCTATCTAGCTTTTCCTTTCTTGGTTGAACCCTAGCCTCCTCTCAACACTGAATTTTGATCTTTAAACACCTTGAGTCATGTAGAAGAGAAGCTTAGGATATGTATTATACACGTTAGGAACTAATTCCTTGAAGAAATCAACTTACCTGGTAAGATCTCCTCCTCATTCTCTCTATATCACAAAACTCTCTCTCTTTCTCTCTTCTTTGCACTCATGGTGCTGTATGGTTTTTGTGTAGGGAAGAGGATTGAAATGATTTTATAATGCTTTACACTTATCCTTTAATTTACACCAATTATCTAATTTCCAAAAATTGAATTTTGGTGTCATAAAGTAAGTAGACTTTATCTACATAGGAGTTTATGACTTAAAGCCCATTACATGTGGCCAATTCCTTCCCTCTCTAGTTAGCCCTTTACACGTCTAGGGGTCCAAATTAATGCCAAAATGGAATGACATGTATTTAATACCAAAATGTTTTCCATTTTAAGATTTATACAAATTTTGGCAGATTCTATGTAGAATCTTTGGAAAATTATAACTAAATTTGTAGACATCGAATTGGAGTGCCAAAGGCTATAGAACTCTTATTGTGTCTAATTGCAAGAAAAAATATAGCTTTTAGCCAATTTGAAGCTCACAATTACTAAAATTAAATTCTTTGGACGTTGTTTCAGAAAATAGACAGTTTTCTAGGGTAAATTAAAAAATTCATAATGTTTTGCATATATATTCAAATCATTCGCATGACCTATCAAATTGAAGCTTAGGATGTCTAATATTATCCTATAAAATTTTATAATTTGTGCTCATCATTTGGTCATCCAAAACCCCATGACTAACTCACTGCCTCACAGGAAATTTCACTAGAAGCATAATCACATTCTCTAAAATTCACCATTTTTCTTTTTTTTAATACTTTAAAGATATAAGAACCATTAGGAATAGATTTAGGAAAACTGATAAACCAGGGCTTAGCAGTCCACTTATTTTAGGCTTATTCCCAAGCTCCAATCCCAATATTCTGGGTATTACATTTCTCCCCCCGTTCAATAAATTTTGTTGTCAAAATTTGAACATCTACAACTTGTGGATAACTTCTTATCACTCATTTCATCCCTTTTTCATGCGCAGGCTCACAAGCCATGCAACATAATGATCATATAGCTGAGGGTTACTACCCCCAGTCCTCGGGTCACTTCCCATCACATTTCTGAATTCATCTGCTAGCCTCTGGACATACTGGTCCACTAGGTTTTAGGCCCATGCACATACAGGTATCATGCTTCCGTTGCGCCACTCTAATGTTTCACACTATCTAATACATTATAGGTGGGACTATACTGTTCGCCTACACTTATCTTACTTCCTCAGTTGGATCCCACTGGACCTCCATAGTAACCCCTACTTGTTCCATAATTCAGTTTGGTTGGAAACGTTTAGGGCCAACCACTATTGTAACCTCTACGTGTTCTATAACTTGGTTTGGTTGGAAACGTTCAGGGCCAACCACTGTTGCAATCCCTATGTGTTCTGTAATGCAGTTCGGTTGGAAATGTTCAGGGCCAACTACTATTGTAACCCCTACTTGTTCCGTAATTTGGTTCAATGTACCTGTAGGAACCATTTTCGGTCATGCTTGGTATACCAGTAGGTACTATGTTTGGTCATGCTTAGTATACCTGTAGGCACCATGTTCGATCATACAGTGTACCCGTAGGCACTATGTTTGGTCATGTAGTGTACCTGTAGGTACTATGTTCGGTCATGCAATGTATCCATAGGCACTATTCGTCTGTGTCAGTTTTAATTTTAGTTTCATTGCGGTTTAACGTATCTGGCATGTAGGATTTTATACCCTAGGGTCTCTAACCTAACTTTTAGGTTCATTATGAAATTTAAAATCTCAATATCACATAAATTGGAAATCATTTCCCTCAATTATACCTAATAGGTTTGCTAAGAGTCAAGATCAATAACGCCTATTTTCAACATTCAGTATCATCAGTTTGGATCCTTTAGGATTGATATACGACATAATCACCACTAATTATGCATTACCATATATCATTCCTATATACTATTAACACTACGGTGTTACTAAGGATCATCACTTAGCATGGAGAAACCTCAAAGCATTTACTATGGGTTAAATTTCTATAACCCCATCAAATAGACTTTTTTGGGCAGTATTCACCACGACAGAACTGTTCTGATTTAAAATCAATACTTATATAATCATTATCTCTATACGTCTAGGTACTCCTTAAATTATTTAACTCAAATGGTCATTAGTCATGAAGAAACCTTAAAATAATTACTATTCTTCAAGTCTCCATGACCTTGCCAACATAACTTCCGATAGGGTCACTCATCCTAAGATTTCCCTGGGTTGAGCATGCTTAATTTTCGTGCACCAGTTCAAAAATACAGATACTGGCTTCAACGGGTTCCGACCACCGGTACTTCGTGAGTGTCCTTGTCTCATAGAGTTATGCCGACTGTCTCTGACTGACAAAATACTGTGTGTGAACTACGTACTGGCCTTCACCATTCATGCTTCCTCAGGTTTCATAATATCCTTGGACCATCCTTAATTTGGTATTGCACTACTTGCTGCCCTCAGGTATTTCCTACTCTTCCGAGGTTGATTCACAGAAGAGGGGTAGTTCACTTCTCTAGTACCCATGTAATATCCTGAATTTTGGGATTAGAGGCTTGGGAATAAGCTGGAATTAAGTGGATTGCTAAACCCCAGTTTAGAAGGTGTCTCAAATCTATTCTCTAATGTTTCTTATATCTTTAGGGCATTAAAGAAAATAAAATGGTGAATTTTGAAGAAAATGATTATGCTTCCAATGAAATTTCCTACGAGGCAATGAGCTTGTCATGCGGTTTTGGAAGACTAAATTATGAGCAAAAATTATGAAATATTACAAGGTGAAAGTAGACATCCTAAGCTTTAATTTGATATTCATATGAATCAAATCAAGCTATGTACAAAGAGTTATGAATTTTTGAAATGTGCCTAGTGAAATTGATTATTTTCTGGAACATCATGGAAAGATTGAACATCTGGGAATTTTGTGCTTCCATCTATTAAAAGGCTATATTTTTCCTTGAAACTAGACTTAATAAGGGTTCTATAGCCTTTATAATTGATCTAAAATTATGTCTACAAATTTAGTTATAATTTTTCAAAATTAAGGCAAAAAATCTGCCAAGAAGGCCAACTATTCCAAAAATTGGAAACTAAAATGTACGGGCAATTGTGTAAATTGTGGAATAAGGAAATAAGAGGGGAAATAATTATTTGGCTCATAAACATGCCAAGTGGCATCATTTTAAGGCAAGAGGAATAAACAATAATTGTTGAATATGAGCGCATAGGTTATAATCTTAAGATATTGTTATTTGGTACATTAAGCTTAAGACAATTGGAAGAAGCCCATTTGTTTCTAAAAGGAGCCTAAATTGTGTGTTGGGCTAGAAGGGAAGAGAAGAAAAAATTGGTTCAAACTCAATTGGACTTTATGACACAAATTTGAAGAAGATAAGGTCAACTACCAAAATGATGTCGTAAACCTATTTTACCACCATTTATTAAATATGGGGAAAATAGGTAAGATTTTTTATGAAGCAAAGCTTTAGCTTTCCTTGCTCATTTTCATCTTAAACCAAGAGAAGAGAGAGAGAGAGAGAGAGAGAGAGAGAGAGAGAGACCTTAAAAAACTCAAGGTTAGAGAGATGGAGGAAAATCAGGGTAAGGCTTGTGATTTCTTAAGATTTTCTTCCAAATTTCCATATGCTTCCTCTCTAATCTCTTCTTTTCCATAAAACCCATTATTTAGCAAGCTGATCTCAAGCTTGAGGAGAGAGGAAGGATATGTCTAGAGAGAGAAAGAATAATAACTCAAGAGGTAACTTCAAAAATCTCAAATCCATACTAGTATGTTGTTGTTGTTGATGTTTGTGGTTGGATTTGGTTATTGTTGGTTAACTTTGTAAATTTGGAAAGTTCTAACCCTAAGAGGTTATACTACCCAAATTTCCTTAAATCATGGTTAGTATAGGTATAAATGGTATAATAAGGGATTAGAAGTGGAAAGGAGTAAGCTTTAGAGGTTAAAACACAAAGTTGCAATTTTTCCCTTTTCCTTGGTAGTTTTTTGGTTGGACCTGTTCTGGGGGGAAGGAGTTGGATTTTCAATGATTTGATGGTTCCATTGGGTTTAGGAGGGAAAATTAGGTTAAGTTATAGTTGATCACTTTTTCGAAAAAGTTCGTAAAAACATAATTACGAAAACACCCCTAAAACCCTTAAAGTATGGCTGCCAAGGGCAATTTCATCTTTTGGTAGTGCATTTGGTAATTCCAAGTTTGGAAATGGATTCCTTGGGTAAAATTATGTCAGAATAGCTCATGTCAAAATTTCAGGAAAAGTACAGTCGGATTGGGTACGGTAGGCCAGGTCAGGTCCCTCAAGGTAGGGGTTGAAATAGGCGAGGCGGCCTGACACAGGCCTGCGGCCTGGCTTGTTAGAAGTCTGATCAAGGCTTTCCTGTTAGGCTAAAAGGCTAGGCTCAGGGTGATTTAAAAGCCTGTTTGTCTTAATTAGTTTTGATGATGAGTTATTCTTACATTGTTCTTTTCATGATCTTAATTTTAATATAACATATGGAAAGGAATAGTTTGTTACTTGATTAACCTAACAATTCTCTTTGCAAAGAAAGATTAAATTTATGACAGGAGAATTTGTTTTGTGCAATAGCATTCCTCAACATACTACAAGAAGACTCTATCAACCTTGAGGATGTTTTTAACGCTCAGTCAAGGAATATATATTGGCTACAACATTCATATGCCAATATAACTAAGCATTGAACATGCTAAATAGAAGCTCAACTCAGTTGGAGAATCCTGGCAACAACTTGAATATTTATCTAAGTTGCATAACAGAAGTGTGGTGTACATTATCATGAACTAGCATTGACAAAGGATAAAGCAACGGACTTCGTGGAGCACTTTATCAATTTTCAAAATCTACATGAGCATTTCTAAACCTTCTCTCTTTACATTTCAAAAATACGTTTCATATATTTCATTTATCTTGATTATAAAAGTTTCCTTGAAAACCTCTCCAAATTTTTTTTAGTTCCCTCTCATTAAAAATGAAAGTACTTTCACATAGGGGGAGTGTAAATTGTTCATTCATTTTGATTAGAGTAATTTCTACTCTATTTACTTCTTCACAAGCTTTACTTCTTTATATATTTCAAACTTTTTGCTGATGTCAAACAGGGGGAGAAAAATGTAAGAAAAATATGTATATGTTGCATTATATATAATACGTATGTTGCACTTTGCATTATATATGTATGTTGCACTTCATTTAGACATATTTTTCTTAAAGGATTTGCCATCATCAAAAAGGGGGAGAATGTTAGATATGATTAGTTTTGATGATGTCAAATATAGATATGAAATGATAAGAGCAAAAAGTTTATATAATGTATTTCTTTGACTAACAACTATATTTAATGTTACATATTTTGTAGATTAGTCAAGCAAAGAATGAAGAAGATTGAATTAATGAAAATGAACAAGAGGAAGAAGAAGAAAAGAAATTGAAGATAGTCAAGGAGATGCCTACTCGGATTATGAAGAATGATTATCAAGAGAAAAATAAAAAAGAAATATATTGAAGAATGAAGAACTTGGAAGATCTATCAAGAATATCAAGATTCCAGTTGTTAGAAGTGATACTGGAAGTTTCTATGATGATACCGGAGGCTTCTATAATCAAATGATGGTTGGAATAGGTTAATACGAAGCTAAGATGACTTATATGTGAGTTATGGCACTTCTAGGGGAGTTATACTCGAGCACAGAGCTCAATACTCGAGCACAGGATGAACTCACTCGAGCACGGGGTGACTCTGTTATACTCTGTTTTACGTTTAGCCTGACAGAGGTTCGGTATGTTGGCCATATCTCTCAAACCACAAGTCGGATTGACCCAAAACTGGTGGCATATGAACGAAGACTCAACACGTAAAATATACACCAGAATCACATTGAAAGAAGCTCAAATGAAGGCGATATGATCTGTAGAAGAAGACAGTGAAATCATCGTCACTTTTCAACACAGGTTCGGTATTCTGAGCATAACTCACAAACCATACATCGGATTGAGACGAGACTAGTGCCATATGAAACGACACTTAAAGAGCTTTCCATGGATAGGTAATGTGCCTAATTTGAACGTATATTCTAGGAGGTATGCCTTCTGGAAATTGACGCTTGTGCAGTCTAGCAGAATAGACACTCCTTCGATCATAACTTAAGTAGAATACAATGAGTTTGGAGCTGATTCTTTTTGCATTGGAATGCATATGGCAAGAGCTTTCTTATGATACATCATTAGAATCAAATAAAAACGCACTCTTTGAAAATATTGTGCGAGTGATGTCCAGAAGCAGCTGAAACGTAAAGAAACTTACAACACTCAAGCACTAGGATCCATACTCGAGCATTAGACTATTTCTCACTCAAGCACATGTAAGTTTTGGCATGAAAGTGTTAACCTGAGAAGAAGCATGTACGTGAAAACAAGTAGCGCACTAGAGCATGACTGGTTGTGCTTGATTGATGTCTAGAATTCACTGGAGCATATGCGAGTGAAGAGCAGCGAGTGTTTGCCTGAGAGGAAGCTAGAACGTGAAAATATCAAATCCACTCGAGTGAGCCATACTGCACTCGAGTGAGAACTTGGTAGAATGCAGAAACGAAACAGAGCCTTACAACAATCACCGCAAACATGGTTAAATGTTATACAATCATTATGTTTTCACTTGTTATTGTTCCTAAACATTAACTAACATATATTTCAAGTGTAAAACAGGAGATTAAATATTTGGATTGCATCTTCAAGAACGGAGGTCATGTATGGCAAATATCTTCACTCAACGTGATGAGTCACAGAAGCCAGAAATTCATCCTTTGACCAATGATCCAACATACCCATGACTAATACTTCATCATATTAGTGATTAAGCACTTTACAGTGTGAAACAGGAAATTTAACGGTGAGCTTACAGATTCAAATGAAAGAGTCAAGTGTTGCGGGCGACATCATTACACACCGAATGGCGGCTACCTACCACGACAAGCAACTGACCCACCATGAGAAATTGTCTAGAAACTCAAACATATTCATCCCGCTCCACAACGTGACGTACAGCTCAAAATAAATCTTCCTGTTGTTCAATGAGACGCTCCACTTTGCAACAGACATTTCATAGTGGCTTGTTTTTCAAATATACTCAACAGTCAAAATGACTCCAACGGACAAATGCTCACAACGGTCATCATCTTCATCAACTATAAATGAGAAAGCATTCAACGTCGATGGGTAAGAGAGACAGCGAGCAACTATGAGAAAAATGATAGAAATGTGAATCCTCTGGTTCTACCTAAACACTCTCTATTTTCCAGTTTCTATATTACTTATTATTGAGAGAGTGATTATTTGTATTATACTTCAGTGAGTATTATACCCACTCTGTGAGAGAGTCTGTAAACACCTTTAAATATATTTCTGAGTTGATCTCAAGGTAGAGGGACCTTGAGAAGGTTGATTTCCTTACGGGAGAAGCTGTTGAGAGAATTGCCAGTAAGACATTCTGCTCGTAAGACTTACAAGGTGCAAGCAGTAGAGAACGTTGCTGCTCATAAGACTTACAGGGGTGTAAGCAGGAGAGAACATTGCTGCTCGTAAGACTTGCATGAGTAAGCAGGAGAGGAAGATCTTCGGGATTGCTCTGCTCATAAGACTTGTCGTAAGGGGGAGTATCTTGGTGAGAGATTTGTAAAAGGTTTCACAAGTACCCGGCTAAACTTGTAGGATTGTAAAGGCTTTTCTTGTGCCCGGATTAAACAAGAAGATAGTGGATTTGAAAATCTCAGGAGGAGCCTGGGGACTGGACGTAGGCCATCACAGATTGGACCAAACCAGGATAAATCACAGTTTGCATATTCTCTTTCCTAAACTCTTATATTTCCATAATATATTATTTAATCTAACTGTTGATTATAAACCTTCATACTTACCACTTTTGTTAAGAAGCGAAAAGATTTCCAAAGTTCTTAAGTTTTTATTATACCCCCAATTCACCCCCCTCTTGGGTGATAGCCGGTTCTAACAGGATTCATTAGTGAGAAAGCATGTGTAATAATTGAAAGTTTGATAGAAGTTTGATCTTGGAATTGGAAGTTTGTTGCCTTAAACGCGTGTGGCTTGTATTCATATGTGCCATAACCAATTCATGATTTTGATTCTTCAAATGATGAAGATTTCATATCCTTTTGTTCTCAAACTCCTAGATTGATTATTTTTTCTGCACTTCAACTGATATTTTTATAGATATTACTTGTTAAATTATGTTATTATCTAATATTGTACATTTGATTTATATTTTTTCAAGGTGTTGGAACAAGATGACGAAATTGTGTTGAAGATTTGATGATTTGCGAATAGTTGCCATACTTTGATTGATGTCTTTTGTTGTATTTTGTGATGTATTTTGAATTAATTTATGCAATCTTAGCATGTTTGCCTTTAAGACCTTTCAACCCTGGTAGCTTGTTTATAAAGTGATTTAAAATACATGCTTTCTTAATAGGCCTCAGGCCAAGCTAGGCTTTATACAGGCCAGGCTTAGGCAAAAACAAGGCTTGTAATAGGCCAAAGGCCAGGCTTAGACCGCTCTATTACAAAACAAGCCTGGCCTGTTAAGGTTGAAGTCTGGCCTGGCTTTGCCTATTTCTACCTCTACCCAGGGGCATTTTGGTAAACTTACATAGTAGACTTATATAACTACTAAAAGCATATTAGAAGTGGCTAAAATTGTACATTTGACATTTTAGGATTGATTTGAGAGCCTAAGTCACTGGCACACAAATCGAGGAGCCTCTTTAAGGATCATGGAAGGGTGATTAAGGTGGGGAACTTACCTCTCCTGCAAGTATTTGGTATTTGTGCTACTATATTGATGATGTTATTGCTTTGCTTGATTATGTGAAACATATATGAATGATTGAAGCTCTGTTTCTATTTATGCTATGGCTAAAAGTACGTTGTTTGAGACATTGACCACGTAGATATGTCATTGTGCTTGCATGAGTTTATGTAATGCAAGCATATCATGCATTAAGCACTTATCTTGTATTCATAATTGTACTATTACCTACTAAGATTCTCTCAAATCTTACCCCTCCACTACCAACAATTTAGATAAGGGATGCAGAGGAAAGTGGCCTTAAGGGCAAAGATGTAAGTTCTGGCCACATACGGTCCCGGTTCAGACCAGGAGGAGGAGTTGGTTATCTGTAGGCTTTTAATTATTTTAAAGGTCTGTGATATTATGGACAAACCTATTGAGAATCTTTGTATTATAGTCAAGCACATTGTATAAATAATATTAGTATATTTATGCTATTCCTGTGTTATGCATCGAACTGCATATCATTTTCCGCGAATACTTTGAAAATGGTGAAAATAAGATAAGAGTGTGATAATTTTGGTATCAGAGCCAAAAGTGGTTCTAGAAGAGCCCAAGTGGTTATAGCAGAGTAGCGGTTCTGGCAACATGATGGTATATTGATATGGTCGTGTTACATAGTGATAAGAAATATCCACGGACGGGAGATACCAAAGGAGTGTATATTCCCAATTTTTAAATTAGCCCTTATAAATATTGAATACTCGGAAGATACCACTGATATCAGAAGGGTACCAGCAGTATCAGGGAATAATGATATCAAGGCCCTTAGAGGTGATATCAGTGCCTAAATGGCAGTATTGGTGGTACCAGTTTACCTAGAGATGATATCAATATGGTATCAGTAGTTCAGGATGGTATCAGTGGTATCAGGAAGTAGTAGTAATAGTGCACACAGAGGAGGTACTAGTGCCAAATCAATGGTATCAGTGGGATTAGTGCACTGGATAGAAGAATCGATACATGTAATGATGGTATCAGAACATGAATAGTAACAATTCTGATAATGGTATTAGAATTAATGTTGTATATGTACTGGCACTGATACGTAGACTATATACAGTATTTTGATACTCAGAGAGAATGGGTACGGTTTTTGAGATAAGAATAATCTTGTGGTACCGGTGTTTGGAAGTAGATAAAACCAGTATCTGCGTTTATGCACGGGGGCACGAAAGTTAAGCATACTCAACCTAATGTAATCTATATAGGTGACCCCCTAGGAAGTTGAGTTGACAAGGTCATGTAGACTTGTGGAATAGTAAATTGTCTTCAGGTTTCTCCATGACTAATGATCATCTTAATTATATGATATGAATAATGTTTAAATATACAGTGTGATAATGTAAGTATTGATTTTAATATGGAACATTTCTATTACTGTGAGTATTGACAAAAAGGTTCATTTGATGAGGTTATGGGAACTCGAGGCATAGTAAGTTTTTTGAGGTTTCTCCATATTAAGCAATGATCCTTTGAAATACTGTTGTGATAAATGAATGTAGGAATGATGTACGGTGATATATGAGGCGTGATGATTATGATGTATGTCAATCCTAGGGATATGATCGGATGATATTGAAGGTTGGGATAGGCTTGAATCCAATCTAAGCTGAAATAGTGCTTAGGTCGAAATGTGAATTGTTGTACTATGGGTTTGAAACATGATAAAAGTTTAAACCTTGTGAACCTTGTGGATAGTATTGAACCTTCAGTAACATTTTGAGGATGTTTTGGGTTAGAGAACCTAGGCTGTATGATATTACGTGCCAGTGTTGTTATAGTGGACTTGTATGGCCAAAGGCCCCAAGACTTAGGGGACCAGTGTGCCTTTAAGCTTGTAGATATACTTAGATTTGTGTTGGGTTAGTGATGCTGCATAGAAATGAGGAAAGTGATTTCCTAGCTCAGGTAATATTGAGGTTCCAAGAATTGAATTGTGAACTAAGGATTAAACTCAATAGTTAAACTGATTCTTTGAAATTTAATTTGACCTAGACAGTCTGAGGTACTAGAACATGATACTAAAATGAATCAAAATGTGTATGAGGTATCTCGAGGTTGCTAGTTGCTAATCTAGATAGGGAAAGATCTTGATAATAGAGTTTTCCCTTATTGAATGAGAGTTGTTCTCGATAGAACAATGAGTAGCCACAAATATGGTCTCACGGTTGAGATGGAAAGTCAAATGTACTAGTGGCTTTTGAATTCCCTCTATAATGTGGTAGAGTACCCTGATAAGGGAAGTAGAGTTTGTGAATATGCCTAGAGCTAGACCGATAATAGAAGTCCATATGATATGTCCTAGAATAATTTGAGTTGAAATAGGCCAAGAGTGAGTATAGAGGAATATAGATTGCGGGTGCCGTCAGGTGTCATGGGAGGTTCTTGTGGGACTCATATTAAATGACCCTGACATTATTAAAGCTCATATGAGAAGATAGACCTCAAAGTGAACAGCGAATACATGGTAACTTTATGCTTAATCTTTAGGCACCGATAATTTGTTTGAGGTTGTTTGTCTTGATCTGTATTCCACAAAGATGATGAATTGTATGTGCTTAAGTCATAAGACCTAATGGACTAGTAAGTCTTTAGGCCGGCTGAATATGATATGTTTGAAAATTGTGATGAGCCGAGGCTTGAGGCGGTAAGACCCAATGTGCAAGGTTGCATGGACTGCGTCCCTAGGCTGTAAGACTTGTGTGTCTAGCTTTGTGGTTGATGCCTAGCACGATGACATTGGACTAGTATGTCCAAAGTAATGTTTTGAGGTTGACAAAACATCCAAATTGTACCAAGTTGTAGTGGAGGCAGTAAGACCAGTGTGACTAAGCATTTTGGTGTCCAATGGTACTATGTCTTACATGAGGCATGATATTCTACCATGGGAGGAACCTAATTAAGTGAACCATGGCTTGTAACCCCCTCACGGTAATTATATCTAGATTATGAAATTTAAGTGAAATAGAGACCAATAAGATAAAACACATTTATAATCACTCATCTCTAAGAGATGGGGTGTAAAAAAAACGTTTAAAAGCAGAATTCATCTGGTCTCACATTCACTTTCGAATACAATTACCTGTGCAGTTATATCACATAATAAATATCATAGTGCGTAACCAAAATCCCGACAACCTCGGGTTACTTGTATATATACAATGGGTTTAAAGTTTCCCAAAATAGGGATTATATATCTAAACATTTTATCTACAACTCGTGTACATACAGTAATCCCAAAATCTAGCTAGATAACCAATAGTCCTAAAACCTAAAATGTCTCTACTAGCCCTAACCACTCCTGGTTGGCCGCTTCCGTTTCGAGCCACTTGTCCTGTCTGAAAATGTTAGTCATTTGGAAAGAGTGAGATTCTAAAGAATCCCAGTAGTAACAAATCACTCATACAATACATAAACACAAACATATAAGTTCATCATGTTCAGCAACAACACTATGAGTTATGGCTCGCGCCACAACTGACAGCTCTCACGACTGTTATCACAATGCACTATGCCACTTTCACGGTAATCACTATGCCAGCTTTCACTGTAATCACTATGCCTACTTCCACGGTAATCACTATACAACAGCATCACAAGGCACAAAGCTCCATAATGCATCATGAGGCTACAGTAGCAACGATACAATGCATGATAAGCATACATACAGTACATTTGCACAAAGTATAAGAGAGAAGTCACTACCTGTATCTTTCCTAATGTTCTTCGGTATAATGGGCTCACGCGTCTTACAGATATAAAATCCTATACCAATTTAGGGACAATTGATTAATCTCTTTCCCAAATACTTATTTCCATAATACTTTAAGTTGGTTATCATTTAAGAATCTTTAGGTGACTATTAGAGGCCTACACATATGCCAAAAAGGTTGGGAGAAACTACCCTAAAGACCCCTTTTTCGAAGGTAAAATAAAGATTTTTGGCTGACTCACTCGAGTAAAGATGACCTCACTCAAGTGATGGGAGACTTGCACTAGAGTGAGACTGGCTCTCACTCGCTAGTGTTTCACAGTGATAACAACCGTGACTAGAAATTGCTCACAATACTCGAGCATAGGGGTTTTGCACTTAGGTGATAACTCCAAATCCACTCGAGTCCTCGGAAGTGCAACATAGAAAGTGACAACCCGAGAGCACATGCAACATCAGAGGGACAACCTCTGGCATTTGGGTGAGAGGGCTTCAATTGCGAGTGTTAGAGCACACTCTTGAACATTGACCAGGGAGTGACGACGTGAGAGCAACCCTAACTTTGAACACACGCCATCACTCGAGTGACCCCTTTCTCACTCGAGTAATCACCAACTTCACTTACTATTTAAGAAGTGCACTCGAGCCTCCTTTATGAGAATCTAGGCAAAATAGAAAGAAATAGACAAGAATCAGACTAACGCACTCGAGTGAGATCCTCCCTCACTCGAGTGAGGCTTATCAGATTGCCAGATCGCAGTAACAGACAGAAATTCTCAGATTGGCCAAAATCACACCCAATGGTTCCCAAACTCCACACAAAGCTCATACTCACTCAAAATGACATAGGGAACCTATTGGTAACCTCCAAAACACTCAAATACCATTTTAAACATAATCTAACTCTTTGGGTCTCAATAACACACACAACATCCAATTCCAATCAACACACTTCCAAAACTCAAAGCTATAACCAACATTTAAATAACTTCACAATGAACTATTTCCAACATCAATCACTATGAAATTCATACATTCAAAAATGGACATAAACCAGGGCAAATTCTAGAATTTCTCAAACTTATCCAAAAGTCACAACATATATATCAAAAAGCATCAAATCCTTACCTCTTCACTTTGCTAAAACCAGAACTTTGATTCTCCAACTTTCAAATTACTCCAACACTCAAACCACTACCTTTCCAAATTCTGAAATCACCACAATGTAGCTCTGAATACTATGAACAAGTTTAAGGAAGAGGATTTGAGCATAAGAGGACCATTACCTACCCAAAATCATAGCTTTCTCTTTTCTCTTTCCTTGCTTGGTCCGCCGGAAATTGAAGAAGGATGAGAGAGAAATGGTGAGATATGGAGGTGATGATGATGAGTATACAACTTTCCCCTTTGCCCATGCACCTAGCCGATTAGGAGAGAGAAGAGAGAAGAAAATGGGTTTTTGTCTTTTATCTTGATCCCATGGTCCACACAATGCCACATGTCAACATCTTCTCACATCCACCATGAGCTCACATAAATGCAAAGCATAGGATTCTGACCCATGGTCAATAAATCTCAACCATTGATTTTTATTTCCAAATACACTTATATCAAATTTACATCATATTTCTACAAAAGTATTTAATTACAATCAATATTAGAGTCATTAGCCCTTAATCCTAAATTGGGTCATTACATGGTCAGCTCACCAGCCAAACAGACTTTGTTAGGTGGGGTAAGGGACATCTAATAGACTTCTTCAGTGGGGTGAGGATTGGGCTGTTACATAAAAAGGTGGATACCTTTTGGGCTCCCGACTAACCTGGAGTGGGCCAGACTGGGAGTGCCATGAGTCACACGCCCAATTACCTATTGGGCTGGACTGGGGTGTGAGTGCCCTAATTACCTGGAGGGCTAGATTGGGGTGTGACAATAAAAAGGTGGTTGTGTGAATCCAGGTGAAGTCTCGAAGAGGCCATGAGGCCTAAGGAACCAAGCACTGTGGGAAATGACCAGTGGGTCCTGTGTTTGATTTCATGCTACATACTGTGTACAGAATGGATGTTGAGTACAGAATACTATATGAGATTTATGATGAGAATATGGTGATTATATTGCATGCTCGATGAGCTTGCAGATGAAAAAGATAGATTGAATATGATTATGATGTTACATGGCTTGTGGGCCTGCACGTGATAATAAAATGAGATATGCTATAAGGCCAGGATATTAGGGCAGTGTTCAAACAAGGCAATGAGGCCTAGTATAATATACTGAGAGTCCTGATTTACAATCAGTACAATAATGGGTAGGATAACTTATGAAAATAAAACGGATTGAGTGTTGATAAGCAGTTCATCCACATATAGCAGTTAATACATGGTGCATGCTTTATAAGTATGCACAACCTAGGGATGAGTCACACAATGTGATAGGATTAATCTCGAAGTTGTACGCATTCAAATTTCAAGGACGAAATTTATTGAACGGGGGGAGAAATGTAATATCTTGAATTTCGGGATTGGAGGCTTGGGAATAAGCCTGAAAGAAGTGGACTGCCAATCTCTGTTTTAGTAGGTGTACCAAATCTATTCTCTAATGTTTCTTATATCTTTAGGGCATTAAAGAAAATAAAATGGTGAGTTTTAAAGAATGATTTTGCTTCCAGTGAAATTTCCTATGAGGCAATGAGCTTGTCATGTGGTTTTGGAAGACTAAATGATGAGAGAAAATTCTGATATTTTACAAGGTGAAAGTATACATCCTAAGCTTTAATTTGATAGGTCATATGATTCAATTGAAGCTATATACAAAGAGTTATGAATTTTTGAAGTTTGCCCAGCGAAATTGATTATTTTCTGGAACATCATGCAAAGATTAAAACTTTGGGAATTTTTTTTCTTCCATTTAGTAAAATCCTATATTTTTCCTTGAAATTACACTCAATAAGGTTCTATAGCATTTGGAATTGCTTCGAAACGATGTTTACAAATTTATTTATGATTTTTTAAAGTTAGGGCAGAAAATCTGCCAAGAAGGCCAACTATTCCAAAAATTGGAAACTAAAATATATTGGCAATTGTGTAAATTGTGAAATAAGAAAATAAGAGGGGAAATAATTATTTGGCTCATAAACATGCCAAGTGGCATCATCTTAAGCCAAGAGGAATAAACAATAATTATTAAATATGAGCATATGGGTTATTATCTTAAGAGATTGTTATTTGGTACATGAAGCTTAAGACAATTGGAAGAAGCCCATTTCTTTCTAAATGGGCCCTAAATGGCGTAATGTGCTAGACAGGAAGAGAAGAAAAAATTGGTTCAAACTCAATTGGACTTTATGATACATATTTGAAGAAGATAAGGTCAATTACCAAAATGATGTCATAAACCTATTTTACCACCATTTATTAAATCAAAGGAAAATAAGTAAGATATTTTTATGATGCAAAGCTTCATCTTTCCTTGCTCATTTTTGTCTTAAGCTAAGAGAAGAGAGAGAGAGAGAGAGAGAAAGAGAGAGAAACCTTAAGAAACTCAAGGTTAGAGAGAAGGAGGAAGAAGATAATCAAGGTAAGGCTTATGATTTCTTAAGATTATATTCCAAATTTGCATAAGCCTCCTCTCTAATCTCTTCTTTTCCATAAAACCCATTGTTTAGCAAGATCATCTTAAGATTGAGGAGAGAGGAAGGGACACCTAGAGAGAGAAAGAATAATAACTTAAGAGGTAACTTTAAAAATCTCAAATCCATACTAGTATGTTGTTGTTGTTGATGTTTGTGGTTGGATTGATGATTGTTGGTTAAGTTTGTAAATTTAGAAAGTTCTAACCTTAAGGGATTATACTGCCCAAATTTCTTTAAATCATGGTTTGTATGGGTATAAATGGTATAATAAGGGATTAGAAGGGGAAAGAATAAGCTTTAGAGGTTAAAACATAAAGTTGCAAATTTTCCCTTTTCCTTGGTTGTTTTTTGGCCATACCTGTTTTGGGGGGAATGAGTTGGATTTTTAATGATTTGAGAGTATCATTGAGTTCAGGAGGGAAAATTAGGTGGGGTTACAGTTCATCACTTTTTCGAAAAATTCCAAAAAAACATAATTATGAAAACACCCTTGAAACCCTTAAAGCAGGGTGCCAAGGGGAATTTCATCTTTTGGCAGTGAATTTGACAATTCTGAGTCAGAAAATAGATTCCTTGGGTGAAATTATGTCAGAATAGCTCATGTCAAAATTTTGGGAAAAGTACGGTCAGACAAGTATGGTGGGGCTAGGGCGGGTCCCCGGGGGCATTTAGGTAAATTTACATAGTAGACTCATATAACTACTAAAAGCATATTGGAAGTGCCTAAAATTGTATGTTTGACATTTTAGGACCAATTTGAGAACCCGAGTTGCTGGCATGCATATCGAAGCTTGATTATGTAAAGCAAATATGAATGATTGAAGCTCTTTTTCTATCTATGCTATGGCCATAAGTACGTTGTTTGAAACATTGAGCACGCATGATATGTCATTATGTTAGCATGAGTTTATGTAATACAAGAATGTCATGCATTAAGTACTTATCCTGCATGCATATTGATATTGTTACCTATTGATATTCTCTTGAATCTCACCCTCCCCTACTAACAATTTAGACAGGTGGATGCAGAGGAAAGTGGCCTTAAGGACAAAGATGTAATATCCGACCATATATGCTCCCGGTTCAGACTAGGAAGAGGAGTTGGTTATTTGCAAGATTTTAACTCTTTCAAAGGTTTGTAATATTATGTACAAACCTGTTAAGAATCTTTGTGTTAGAGTCAAGCACATTGTATAAATAACATCAGTATATTTATGCTATTCCTGTGTTACCTGCTGAATTGCATATCATTTTCTGTGAATACTATGAAAATGGTGAAAATAAGATAATGGTGTGACAATACCCATTCTGTGTGTATCTCCCTTTTACCATATAATCAAAACCTTATCAGTTTACTATCTAGTTGTCAAAACCGCTATTCTGCTAGAACCACTTTGGGCTCTAATACCAAAATGTCACATCCTTATCTTATTTTCACTTTTTTCAGAGTATTTGGCAAAAATGATACATAGTTTAGCGAGTATCACAGGATTAGCATAAATATATTGATAATATGTTCATGAATAGAGAAATTCCCCATAATGGTTCGTACATAATAATTACTACTAATGTAGCCGCACAGGGTTACTAGTAGGAGTGTGCAACTTTTTTCCGTCCCGGTCTTCCTGTCCCAATCTCGAGCAAATCAGGATGGGATTTTCCTGTCCCGAAAATTTCAGGACGGGAAAAGTTTGGGATCGAGAATGGGACTTCCCAATCTTGACTTTTTCCTAATCCCAAAAAAAAAATATATATTATGTATATTTTTTAAAAATATTTAAGAAAGCAAGACCAAATGCAAAATAAAATATAAAAATCCCTAACACCCTCAAGGTAATATCTATTCTTTTAGTTAATTTAGTTAATTTCATTTATTATTTATAAATAATTCTAATTTTTTGTTCTTGTATTTGTGCTTTTTGTAGCTAAATCGACAACTTTAAGCATGTATTGGACTAATGATATATTTTTATTGGACTAATTTGGTACAATATGATATTAGACAAATTATATATTTATACTAGACTAAAGAAAATAAAACAAAAAAATTTAATATAGGAATGTTTTTAAAAAAAAAGAAATCCGAGATCGGGAAATTCCCGATCCCGATCCCAAACATGACGGGATAGGAAATTTTCAGGATCGGGAATGAAAATCATTCCTGAACCCGTTTCGGGATCGGGAATGACATTTCCCGATCCTGAACACCCCTAGTTACTAGGGTGTTTAAACCTGTCCTAGCGAAACGGGGACATCTTCCCGTGTTCGTGCGACCACTGCAATCCCCTTATGTAGTTATCTTTTATGCTTTCGGTACACCTCTTGTTTTCACCTATCTAATTTGTTTGTAAGGGAGGGTAAGATTCAAGAGAATCTCAGTATGAAACAATACCAATATGCATGCAACATAAATGCTTAATGCATGACATGCTTACATTACATAAACACATGCTAATATAATAACATATATGTGTGCTCAATGTTTCATGTAACAAAACTATGGCCACAATATAAACAGAAATAGAGCTTTAATCATTCATATATGTTTCACATAATCAAGCAAAGCAATAATATGCATCAATACACCAGTACAAATATCAAATACATCAGGAGAGGTAAATTCCATACCTTAACTATTTTTTATCCTTAAGTAAGCTCCTCGAACTTCGTGCCTCATAATATGGCAACCCCTCGGCTCTCACTCAGTCCTAAAATTATAAATGTACAATTTAGACACAACCATAGTGTTTTTTGTGGTTATATAAGTCTATTATGAAAATTTACCAAAATGCACCCGGATCCCAGCCAAGGAATCCATTTTCGGACTTAGAATTGCCAAATTCACTACCAAAGGACAATAATGCACTTGGCAGCACCTATTTCAGGTTTTTATGCCCTTGGCAGCACCTAATTTTCCCTTATGAACATAATGAAATCATCAAATTATTAAAATACAGCTCTAACTCCTTCAAACAACACTAGCTAAAACCTAAAATTCTCAGGGGAAATTGGCATTTTTGAGTTTTTGACTCCGCAGGCTTGTTCCTTTATACTCTTAACCACCTAACTAACAATTTAATTAAGTTAAACACCACCATTTAAAGTTAATTTCGATGGCATAACATCTAAGACACAACATTTTCCAAATTCTATAATCATAGCAATTTAACCAGAAATTCATCGATTAAATCATCCACAGCAGCTAGAATAACCAAAAATCGAAGTTTAAGAAGTCACCTTGGCTTTAGTCTCGCTTTTCCTTTCTTGGCTGAACCCTAGCCTCCTCTCAACACTGAATTTTGGGCTTCAAACACCTTGAATCATGTAGAAGAGAAGCTTAGAGGAAAGGTTATACACATTAGGAACCAATTCGCCAAAGAAATCAACTTACCTGGTAAAATTTCTTCCTCCTTCTCTCTACATCACAAAACTCTCTCTCTCCCCTTTACACTCATAGTGTTGCACGGTTTTTATGTACAGAAGAGGAAGGAAATGATTTTATAATGCTTTACACTTATCCTTTAATTTACACCAATTATCTAATTTCCAAAAATTGACTTTTGGTGTCATAAAGTAGACTTTATCTACATAGGAGTTTATGACTTAAAGGCCATTACATGTGACCAATTCCTTCACTCTCTATCAGCCCTTTACACATCTAGGGGTCCAAATTAGAGCCAAAATGGGCTAATATCTACTTAAAATGGACTGTTTTCCATTTTCACATTTATACAAATTTTAGTAGATTTTATGCCCAAACTTTGAAAAATTATAACTAAATTTGTAGACATCAAATTAGAGTAATTCTAAAGGTTATAGAACCCTTATTGTGTCTAGTTTCAAGGAAAAGTATAACTTTTAGCCAATTGGAAGCTCACTATTCTCAGAATTAAATTCTTTAGATGCTGTTCTAGAAAATAGACAGTTTTTCTAGGCTAACTTAAAAAATTCATAACTTTTTGTATATAGCTTGAAATGATTCATATGACATATCAAATTAAAGTTTAGGATGTGTACTATCATCTTGTAAAATTTCATCATTTGTGCTCATCATTTGTTCATCTAAAACCGCGTGACAAACTCACTGCCTTACAGGAAATTTCACTAGAAGCATAATCACATTCTCCAAAATTTACCATTTTTATTTCTTTACTACCCAAAAAATATAAGAACTATTATGGAATAGATTTGGGGCACCTGCTAAATCAGGGCTTTGCAGTCCACTTATTTCAAGCTTATTCCCAAGCATCCGATCCCAAAATTCAGGGTATTAGATTTACTGTATCATGTTTCTTTTGTCCCTTTTGTGAAATAGAAATATTTCCTCGATCTACGTACAAACATCTTAGTCTCCAAGTTCAATCCTAAAATTTCAAATGTACAATTTAGACACTTCCATTTTTATATACAAATTTCATGTACTCTTTAATTTAACAAGTGCTTGGCTAAACTTATGGTTTGTAAAGGCTTTTCTTGTGCCTGTATTAAACAAGAAGATAGTGGATTTAAAAATCTCAGGAGGGGCCTGGGGACTAGACCTAGGTCATCACAGATTGGACCAAACCAGGATAAATCACGGTTTGCATATTCTCTTCCCAATGCTCTTATATTTCAAACATACATTATTTAATCTACCTGGTTATTTATGATTCATTACTTTCATACTTATTACTTTCACTAAGATATGAAAAGATTTTCAAAGTTTTTAAGTTTTTATCTTTCACCCAATTCACTCCCTCTTAGGTGTCGGCCGATTCTAACATTTGGTATCAGAGGTTGGACTGTTGTTTAAAGCCTTAATCTCTGGAGTTCCAATTTATTACCAAAAATGCTACATTTTTCATTTTCACACCTCTTCCAAAAAGCTAAAGCTACCAGATTTTTCTATTAAATTTAAAAAATCATAACTAATTCTACAAAAGTCCAATTGGTTGATTCAAAATTCTATGTGACCCTTATTAAGGCTATTTTAATGGAAAAATACTTTCCACAGTATTTTGTCCACACAAAATTCATAGTTTTTATGTTTTTCCTTGCTGCCAGAAATTTTTCCAGTTTTAATAATCCAATTTCAAACTTTCATATTTTTTTGTGTATTTATCCATTTTCTACCCATTACCTATCAAATTTAAGGTCTTTAAGCGTACTTGAATTCTAAAACATCTCATCATTATCAAATGAAGTTTGAACAGTGAAATTTCGTCACAACAAAACTGCCAGGCAAAAACGCACACTGGTAGCTTAATGAACTAAGTTTCCAGTATTTGAGCTTTTTAACCAGTCTTCCTAAAATGGTAACCAGAGTTTATTCCAACACAATTTTTTGTTTAGAATCCAATGGAAAGCTCAAAAATATCAATGTCAAACTCCCTCACCCAGTTTTGATCCTACATGAAATATGTGCCAAAAACTACAAAAATTTTTACTTTGGGTTTTTAACTACCAACAAGCCTAATACTTTAACAAGCATCATATATCACCTTAAATATGATTAAGAACATCTTCTTAATTCCAAAACTCCTCTTAGATGAAAGTTAAGGGTGGCACAAGGGTCAAGAAATACTTAAAGAAAACGCGAAGTAATCGGTTCAAAACAGAGCTGAGGCTTACCTCTTCGTGTTTCTATAAGTGGTTCGGTACTCCAGTGGCACTTTGAATGACTAATTGACACAAAACACCTCAAATGAGAAATCTAAGACCATAGAATTAAAGTTTACAGTGAGTAGAAGTAGTTTCCTGAAGGACTTACTAGACGATAATAGCGATTCAGGGTCAGAATTGGCTTCGGTGTTCAGGAAAAGTCACTATTCACTCTCCTTTCCTGTAACAATTTTGAGTGATTTAATTTAGATTTTCCTCCCTCGCTTCTCACTTGGCTGAATATAGGCCTCTTTGAGAAGGATAGATGGCTTTGATTTTAATCTTGCAAAATGCTTTCATCATGTTGTGCCATGTGTTAAAAGTTTGGAGCCTTAGATTGCCATGTGTCATTCTAACATCTCATCCTCTCTTTCTTTCTCTTAGGTGGTGTTAAAAGGGTTAGGGGAAGGAAGGGACCTGACAATTTCCCTAGACTCCTGGTGCAGTGTTCCAGAAAGTTAGTCGGGTGACTAGACCGGAGATCAGTAGATGTTCCTGACACAGGTGACATGTGGTGCTCTCTAGAGATGCCAACACAAAAGGCATAAAGTGAGTGCAATGATAAGGGACACTTGTCACTTCGTCATTTGGCCAACACAAAAGCAACTTTGTACTTAGTTATCACTAAATGGCATTTGTCAATCTCTCAACTTGCCAACAAAAAAGGTATGTCATCATAAGCCATCATTATTTACTTTATTAAAGTTACTTTAATAAAGTTGCTTTATCGGTACTTACTCAGGATTCCACTTTGGATTGTGGCATGTGATGCGACACCCGAATCCCTTTAATCTCATAATAGCGCTTCTATACCCTGTAGCCACGAATGAATTTTCTTCTGATGACTTGCACTCATATTTTACAATCCTAACTTATCGATTTTTGCAAATGACATAATGGATATCTAGGAATTTTGAAAATGGATTTGCCTTTATTTATAAACACTAGTATTTATTTTATTTCATTATTTCAATATTTTACATGTTTTCACTATTAGAAAATTTAGTATATTACAACTAAGCCCTCATTTTTTGCTAGATTGAGAAAGAAGAGAGAGAGAGAGAGAGAGCTTTGAGAACATAGAAGGCAAAAGATAGGGTAAAGGTTCAAGAGAGTTCAAGAAGCAAGAATCAAGGTATGTTAGTGTGAAATTGAAGTGTTTAAGCTCTTTAGTTCATGTATAACTCCCTCTAATCTCTATGCCACCATGAATATCATGTGTAGCAAGATAAACTCAAGAGGAAGAGGAGGAGGGAGGCCACGGTTTTTGTGGTTTAGAGGGAGAGTCAACAGGTAAGCCATGAAACCTTGTCATCTTGGTTGATTCAAGGTAATTATTGTATTTGTGCTTGTTTGGTGGCTTGCTTTGCTTGATTTATGAAAATGGGATGATGAAACTCTAGCATGATATGCTGGTCAAATTTTGATTAATCATGTCTAAGAGGTGTTTAAATGGTTAATCTTGTGATTAGAAGTGCAAGGAAGATTTTAATTGTATGGAAAGTGAAAATCACATTTTCCCTAAATTTTATACATTTCATCCAGGCACTGTTCACAGGGGGTTTGGACTAGAATTTGGTTGATTTGTTGTTCCCTTAGTATTTAGAAGGGAAAATTGTGTAGGATTACATGTGTTCATGATTTTTGGATGTTGGTGTGCAAATTGGGAAATTTATGAAGTTAAGGGGAGCTGCTGTTTGATTTGTTTCATTGGAGGCAATTTTGTTGTGGAATAAATTTCATTAGCCAAACCTAGTCCAAATTTTATGAAATTTGATAGGCTGAAATTAGACATCTAGAGCTTTAATTGATAGGTAGATCATAATTTTTCAACTAGTAGATTAAAAGATACGGATTCTTGAAGTTATGCCCTATTTTTGGAAGGAAATTTGAAACAGGGGAAGTTTGACAAATTTTTGGGAACAATATGGTTAAAATGGCTAGACTTAAGTTTTTTATGTAAAAATACACTTAAAGGGCTTTTCTTAGGCTTTAGAACCAGTTATGTTGTAATTTCATAGAATTAATTATGATTTTCCAAAGTTGATTGAAAATCTGCTAGTTTTCTGAAAAACTGTGAAACTGCACTGTGTAAAATTGTGCTATCCAGAAATTGTTGAAACTATGATAGATAACTGGTAGAATATGATTAAAGGCAGTAATAGTTTAAGTTGTAACTTGTTAATTTTTACTTGAATTTATAGGAATTTGCAATAGCCCAAGCTGGAACTAAGATTTTGAACGGACAGTAGAGCAGGAAAGGGTAATTCTGGGTAGTAACTCTTTCTTTTATGCACTATGTGATTGTTATATATTTGTGTATGTCATCTTCTGTAACATGAGCATAGTGTCTTGGACATGCATATTTGCCTGGTTGTGGTCTGAGACCCAATGGAGGTGCAGAGTAAGTTAAGGTTGCAAACAAATGTTTGGCCTTAGATAGTATGCATACAACATTTTATTATGCCGTATTCTATCATTTTACTTAACATGGTGCATGGCATATTTATTTTCACATTGTATATGTCTGATTGTATGTTACTACTGAGATTCTTTGAATATCACCCTTTCCATAAATGTAAAACATTTACAGCAACAGACAATTGATCAAAGGGCAGAATCGTATTTACTGAGAATAGTTGGTTCGAAAAGAGCACAAGAGGAGATGTTGGTTTTCTGAAGACATTTTATTGTTTTAAGGTTTGTGATTATTTTGTACAAACCCTTATGGGGGAACTCTTGTAATATAATCAAGCAATATTGTTTCAATAATGAGTATATTTTTGCTATTCCTATGTGCCCACCGAACTATGCAATTGCTAATTTGATTAATATCGATAACAAGTATATATAAGGTGGGATCTTACATCCGACAACAAGTACTAGTTCTCTTAAGTCAAATATACTTTAGAGTGAAGTATTTAACTCTATTCATACTAACCTATTCCTTTTGTTCTTGGTACTTTTCTAAAAAGCAAATTTTCATAACCTCATCCTTTTCTCCCTCATCATGGTCAGAAGCTAGACAGCTCTTTCCATTCACCCTCTTCTTCTCTACATGCTCACCCTTCGTCTCGTCCTTTGCATCATTCTCAACCTACGCCTCCCAAGCCCTTCCTCTTCTACCACCACCTTTTCCATAGGCTCCTCCCTCTTCTCCTCTACCACACCTCTTCTGCTTCCTCTTGAAATGGAGGCTCTGCTACAAAAGTTGGCTAGCCTTGACCACTCCATATGGTGTCTTGCTAGAGATGCCTATATTTTGAATAGGAAATTGGACCTCATCCTTTATTACAATTAGGTTGTATATGATCACTTCCAATCAAATCCTTTATCTCCTTCCTTAGATGTCGATGATGTGCCGATCGTGGGGGAGGGATAGGAAGAGGACAACAGTAATGGTCATAACTAAAAGTCAATATTGCTTTTTTAATTTTTGAGTATTAAAAATAATTAATCATAGGGCAATGCAGTGCAAAAATATTTTAAAAAAATTGTCTCTTCACGATTGTTATTAGGTAACCATTACTAATTTATGAGATGTTCAAGGTTATTAGTTAACAACCGTTATTTATGTTAACTGTGGCAATTTATACCGATAAGTTTGGCTCTATAAACCCTTTCATTCCAAAAGGACACGATCTTCTGGATAGCCCAAAAAACCTATTTAGCTATCTACTTCTATTCCAACTTCTAACTTTTGTTCTTCATCGATTAAATGGGAGAGCAAGGACATATGGACAAGAGCAGCAAAGGGGAACTGACCTCTCTCATTCACACTCTCGTTTATTCACATTTTTGTTTTCATTTTTTAAGTTTTTTTATTATACTTTAGGGTTGAATAATCAACTTTACAAATCATTAAAAAAGTCAAATAATTTATATTTATTATGCAAAACCTGTCACTTTTTAGAATACCAGATTAAATACCTAATGGTTATTAAGAAATCACCGTTACCATCTACAAAACCTAACGACTGTGATGTTAAAACCATGAACTTTAGTTTAAAGGTTTGTTATGGTTGTAAATTAAGAACTATAAGAAAAGGTCATCATTCATAATGGTTATGAACTTATAACCGTGAGTAAGTTTCTTCAAGTCTT
Source organism: Inga oerstediana (assembly GCA_963210345.1). Classification (NCBI taxonomy): domain Eukaryota; kingdom Viridiplantae; phylum Streptophyta; class Magnoliopsida; order Fabales; family Fabaceae; genus Inga; species Inga oerstediana. Next base: position 58,445,166 of record OY723401.1, on the reverse strand, counting down.
TTAAAACTCATACCCATTATCTCACTCCTCTTCACTGTCCCAAGTTATTTCCCTTAACATGCTTGTCTTTGGTTGAACATTACCTATTATCTTTGGAACCCCACAACTCTGGTTGACTTTTTTGGCCATCGAAAGTCACATCTAGATTAACCACATCCTCCATTGCTTTCTTTGAACTCCAATTTGTTAGCTGTGTGAGTCAATTTTATTTCCTTAAGTCACTTTTTATTTTTGAAACCCTAGCTAGGTCACATTCCTTCTCATGCTCTGTTCTTCTTATTTTAAGGTATTATTTCTCTTTTAAATTCTCATTCTCTATTCTACATTCCTCATTTTCCTTATTTTTCACTTTGTCTGCCTATGTAGGTTTTGACCATAGTCATGCATCATGTTTTTTTTAGAAAACTCATTGCTCTATTCCCTTTGGCTGACTGAATAATTTTTGTTTTCTAGTTAAAATGGCTTGTTCTACTTCTCACAGCACTAATAATGCCCCTATTTTTGATAGTGCCTCTAGTTTTGATGATGTTCCCATTAGTCTAATATTTTTACTAGGAAACCTAAACATGAGACCCCACAATAGTTGTTAGAATGAGTGCGGGATATTGTGACGATGGGCCGCTGTGCCTTAACTTTTGTGAATAAAGCAAAGTCTGTGGGGAGAAGATTTAAGGTAATTTGGAACAATGATGATCAATGTCATACCCTTATCTTGTTTTCTATTTTTTCAAAGTGCTTGCGTGCAATCTGGTTAAAAACACAAGAATAGCATAAACATGCTGATATGTTGATACATTAGGCTTGACTATGTTACAGGAATTTCCAATAGGATGTGAAAATACATACAAAATTTTCCAAAAGATAAAAAATATTCAAACAGAATAGACTACATATAACTATATTTCCTCGCCTCAGGATCTATGCCTGTTAGTTCCCTATGTCTACAACCTTTCCTTTGGATCTGCTAGTTCCCGCTGGCACATTATCATTATTGAAAAAGAATGAGATTCTGAGGAATCCTAGTAGCAACATACTATCGTTCATGTAAAATACAGAAAGTAAATATGTTATGTACAATGTACGCAAAAATTAATGAACAATATAAAAACATCGATATGTATATATGTGTAGGGCTTCCATCCCACTATTCGTACACTGGTTAGATTGACACCCAACCCCCATGTGTAAGTGGTCTTCTTGTACTGACTGCCCCTTGTAGCAGATCACCCCTTCTGGGTAAACCATGTTGATTAATTAATCAAAATAATGGCAACCATAAAACATATAAACCATGGCATCATACATGAAGGATATAGTCATTACCTTAAACCTTTTTCGCCTTGAAACGTGTGCCTCGATTTACGTGCAAGCATCCAGGGCTCTCAACTCGATCCCAAAATGTCAAATATATAAGAATTAGGTTAAAACCTATTCATGTATTATTTTAGGCACCTCTACAGTGTTTTTAGTGGTTATATGAGCCTATTTTGAAAATTTACCAAAATGTCCCCAGAAGTTTTGATCTGAGCTATTCTGACATATTTTTGCCCAAAGAATCCATATCTAGAGTCAAAATTACCAAATTCAGTGCTAAAAGACTTGAATGCCCTTGGCAGGTCCTATTTCAGGGTTTCAGGGGCGTTTTGGTACTTATAATTTTTAAAGCTTTTCTGGAAAAGTGATCAACTGTAACCCTACCTAATTTTACCTCTTGAACTCAATGGCATCATCAGATCATCAAAAATTTAGCCTTAACCCCTTCAATTGGACCTGGCCTAAACCCATGATTCTCTGTGGAAATTTTGGGTTTTCCTATTTTGACTCTGTAGACTTGCTCCTTTCTACTCCTAACCACTTTATTAAATATTTAATTGCATTTTAACTTCCATTTAGACCCAATTTTGGCAGCACAACGTCTAGGGTTCATCTTTTTCCTGAATTCACAAATCACACAAAACAACTAGAAATCCATCGGTTAAACTAACCACAACAGCAAAATCAACACGTAGTTGAAGCTTAGGAAGCTACCTTTGATCTCCTCTTGTTCTTTCTGCTTGGTTGAATACTCCTTCCCTTTCAAACCCTAGAATTTGCTTCACAACCACCTTGAACCATGTAGAAAACAAACTTAGGGAGAGGATTAAGCAAATCGGAACCTAAATCACTGAAGAAATGCACTTAGCTTGTAAGTTCTTCTTCCTCCTCTCTCTAAAATTCAAAGTACACACACACACTCTCTCTCTTCTCTCTCCATGGCTGCACGATTTTGAGCTTGGGAAGGGGAACAAACGTGTTTTTATAATATATTATGATTACTCCATAATTTTACTTAATTTTCGGATTATTGGAAATTCTTGCAGATTTTCTGCCCAAATTTTGAAAAGTCATAACTAAATTTGTAGACATCATATTGGAGTGATTCCAAAGGCTATAAAACTGTTATTGAGTCTAATTGCATGGAAAAATATAGCCCTTTTCCAATTGGAAGAAAAAAATTCCTAGAATTAATTGTTTAGATGATGTTCCAAAAAAGCAACAAATTTTCTGGGCTAACTTCAAAAATTCATAACTCTTTGCATAGAACTCAAACAATTACCCATCACCTATCAAGTTAAAGTTTAGGATGTTTATTTTCACCTTATACAATTTTATTATTTTTTATTATCATTTATTCATCCAAAACCACATGATAAACTCACTGCCTCATAGGAAATTTCACTGGCTGTACTATTATCATTATCCAAAATTCACCATTTTATTTGATTGACTATTTCCAATAATTACAATATATATTGGGGAATAAAATTTGGGGTGTTATATTTCTCCCCCCGTTCAAGAAATTTTATCCTTGAATTTTTAACATCTATAACTTGGAAATCAATCCTCATCACTCAACCCATTGCTTTATCATGTGTAGGCTCACAAGCTGTGCAATATAATGATCATATTCAATCCATCCATTTCATTTGTAAGCTCATTGAGCATGCAACACAATCACCATATTCTTATTACAAATCTCAGATAGTATTCAGTGTCCATCATTCATTCCGTACACAATATTATGATATAAGCAACAACAACAAGGGTGTGTTTGGTAGCAGGAGTTCATTCCAAAACTGTAAAGAATGGAGTGGACCACCCAGAGGAGGAAATAAGAAGCCGTATTAGGCTAGGGATCATGGTAATCAAAGACCCTCATACGGCAGAACATGATGGTATTGCCATAAGCCACACCATCCTAGGAGGACATGTACACTAGTGCAAAATTCACTTTTTAGATCAGGTTAAAAACACTTTTTAGACCGGTTTTGGAATAGGTCTAAATACAACTGGTCTAAAAAGTCTAATATTTTTAGACAAGTTGTGGTCACTTTTTAGACCAGTTCCCAAAGTAAGGTCGAAAAAGTCACACTTTTTAGATTGGTTCTAATTGCAACTGGTCTAAAAAGTGTGACTTTTTAGACTAGTTCTGGTTGCTACTGGAATAAAAAGTCACTTTTTAGACCTGTTCCCAAAGGTGAGGTCTCAAAAGTCACACTTTTTAGATCGGTTCTAATTGCGACCGATCTAAAAGTCACTTTTTAGACTTCTTCTAATTACAACCAATATTAAAAGTGTGACTTTTTAGACCGATTGTAATTAGAACCGGTCTAAAAATTAGCATATTTTTTTAAAATAAATAGGGCCTTTTTTTATTAGATATTATTTTTAAAAATATTCTCCTTCAATACAAAAAAATGATTTATAATTTTTATCATTATATAAATTCTGGGTAAGCTATGAGAACCACCTTATTCCAAAAAAAAAAAATAATAAAACAACAAAAAACTAGAAAGTAAAAATTTCTCTTGCTTTGTGAGAAATATAACCATGTGTACAACTATACACATAAAGACATAATTCATGTCATCCACAGTCTTGCTTCGAGGAAAAAAAAACTAAATTCAGGAAAAAACTTTATAATATCATTGTGACTAATGTTCTTATAACCACCAGGACTTTAAAATTTCAATTGGATACATACTCCAAATAGTTGTTGTTTTCTTTCTCCTTAAAAACCAACCAACCAAAAATTCTAATAGCTCTAGATGATGTCACCACCAACAAACTCATAGATGATGTAATTGCCTGTTGGGTACTCTTTAGTCAAAACCTGAAAAAATAAAGCCACAAACATGCAATCATCAAGTAGAGCCTTGGGGAAAGGTATTGCATAATTTTTTTGGGGTTTAAAAAAGACATATCTTGGACAATGTGTGAAAAATATTATTTTAGTGTTAGCAATACCATTTCACATAAATATATTAATTTGTCAATTTTAAAAAAATGTCATCAAATCATTAGGCAAACCATTAAAGCAACCAAATATTGTTAAAAGAAATAAAATATAAAAGTGAAAAAAAATCAAAGGACTTGAGTGTTAGGATCGGCAGGCAATGCGGAAGAATTTAAAAAAAAAAAAGAAATTTCACTGATCCTAATCGAGGATCTATCAACGATGTTTAAACTGAGTTAGAAGGATTCATACCTTTTTTAATTTAGGGTTTTCGAACTCTAGGAGCCAACACGTCAGGTTCGCTCCCTCTACTGGTATCCACACGAATGCTCTCCAACACGGTAGTGCCCCTGGAGCTTTTGAAAAAAGGCATATTCCTTTTAAAAGAAAAATTTGAAAAATTTTAAATTTTAAAAATTTTTAACCCAATTTTGTTAAAATATTTTTTTTAGTCCAGTTCTAAAGGGATTTTGGCCTAGTTTCAAAAAACACAACAACGGCCCAGAACGCTTCTTATCCGGATTGTCTTTCCCATAGTTTCGGATCCCTAATACCTAAGTAGATATCTGAACTTAGACCTGGTTGGGTTGCCGCCAACTCTGATCTTAGGTACCCTATCCAATTTCATGCTATCTGATAATGAAAATCACATACATGTTTCAAGATATACATGTTCGGAAACGAAAACGAAAACAATTTCAAGATTCAATTTAAACGAAAACAAAAATTAGCGGAATTTCAAGATCACATCTTTCAAAATAGTTTCATTTCATATTAACTCAATCACATTTATGTTCGAACGTTTCTTATAAACATATGTACATATCCCATATATATCACATGTATAAGAGTCATAAACTCAATTTCAACGAACAATTGACCTAGCTCTGATACCACTATTAGGATCGGTAGGCACAACGAAAGAATTTTAAAAAATTTTCATCAATCCTTATCAAGGATCTATCAACGGCGTTTAAACCGAGTTAGAAGAATTCATACCTTTTTCAATTCAGGGTTTTCGATCTCTAGGAGCCAACACGTCAGGTCCACTCCCTCTACCAGTATCCACATGAATGATCTCCAACACGGACTATGTGCTAGCATCTCCAATGTCTCCTAGGGTTTCCCTTGCGGCTCTGATTTCTCATGCGTGTATGAGTATATATGCTCTATCAAGTTTATACCCTATGAGGACTATATTTGAATTTCAAAATTAATTAACAATTAATTATCTTGATGAGCTAATTAAATAAATTCAGTTTAAATTAAATCTGTCCAACAGTTTTAATTTAACCTATTTATTTAATCCAAATAAAGAGCTATTAGAATTAAGTTATCTTCATATATTAAATCTGAGATACTATATCTCTATCATATTAGTTATTAAATTTAATATATCTTAATAGATTAAATTTAAAACTAACACAATATAATAATATCATATAATACACACACACACACACACACACACACATATATATATATATAAGATATGTATTTAGAAAATATATATTTATATAATATTATTAACGAATTTTATATTATATATATATAAATAAAAAATTTGTCCACCCATTAAACATTATCTTGTGTTGGCCATTCTTGTGTGCAACCCTATAAGTCTATATGAAGTTGGCAGTGGGCCAATAATTGTACTAACCTATAAGTTGCAAGCGGCCTCTAACGAGACATTACGACTACCTACTTCATATGAGGATCGTTAACATGATGCAACCTGTCATACAACCATGTTGCGTCCCTTTTGTCACACGATAAGGCATGGATAATGTCATCTTCTTGTTCCTGACCATTACTTTCTTAATTCCTGAGTAACCTGACAATAGAAATGGAAACTCCTTTCCAACGTAGTATGGCCATACATTTCTCAGACTCACTCATCGAGGGGCCCAATAATATCTCTCTACTAATGTGAGGGACAAATTTCTTCTTGATCATTCATATTCCTCTGCATAAAAAACTACTAAGCCCGATCGTAGCCTTTATTATCACCCAGTCAAAAGTGACTTTTGACTAGTTAAAGCTTAGCAACTCTCATGTAGGAATCCATGATAACCTCAGGTTTAAGGGCATTGTGATGTGGTTATACATGAGCAAAGCTTATGACTTGATCCATGTAGTTTTCTTATAGTAGGTCGGTCCAACACCTTGTACTCTTACAAGTGCCTAAGACTTTGATTCGTATCTCTATATCTTATCAAAATCATACTGGTCTTGTTTATCTTTGCTCCCGCATAGATGACCGACCAGGGACATTTTAGGATAATCTTTATGATTTATCTAAGGATACAATTATCACAGTTAACATACAAAAATATGATAATAGAATGGAGAAATTTTATTAAATTAATAATGTTTAAAGTACGATGATTGGCCCTTTGGGCACAATTTCCAACATTGGGTTATACAGTTTTAATATCTACATTTTATAGTCTATGACCGTCAACTCCCATCCTTTTAAAAGCTTAGCTTTCAACTCTTCTCCACAACTTGCAACCACTTTATTTCCTCCTAATTTTGCAAGCTGCATAGAATCCAAATTACTTAGAAGACATAGAAAGGACCCGATATTTAGTACCAATAAACTTACAGGAAAAGAAAGAAAATATAAACCACAACTCATATAATATTTACAAAAAAAGGCTTAAACTAGTGGTCAGACATCTTCAAATTCAATGAATCAAGGGAAAAATGCTTAAGGGTTAAAAAAGTCTAAAGAACAGGTAGTGCATGGATAGAAGAAAAAGCATAAAACTCAAAGCAATAAATATCTCTTGTCTATACACTTAAGAGAAAAAATATCTCATTGAGAAACATGAAATATGGCAGTGTAATGTGTAGATGGGAACAAACATTATATGATTGGCTGTTAGCTGAGTTGTGTAAAATATAAAAACCCAGGCTCTGCCATTCACTAGATACTGTGAAAAAGTATAAATGCTAAATTGCACACAAACACATTTGAGAGAAGCAAATGGTAACATATTTATTATGTGCACTTGAACTACAAATTGTCCAGTTTGTAACCCCCTCACAGTAATTATATCCGGATTATGAAATTTAAGTGAAATAGAGACCAATAAGTCAAAAATCACATTTATAATCACTTTTTTCCAAGAGATGGGGTGTCCAAACAAAACGTTTAAAAACAGAATTCATCGGGTCTCACATTCACTTTCGAATACAATTACCTGTGCAGTTATATCACATAATAAATATCAGAGTGAGTAACCAAAATCCCGGCAACCTCGGGTTACTTTTATATATACAATGGGTTTAAAGTTTCCCAAAATGGGGATTACATATCCAAAAATGTATATTTACAATCCATATATACAGTAATCCTAAAATCCAGCTAGATAACCAACAGTCCCAAATCTAAAATGTCCCTACTAGCCCTAACTACTCCTGGTTGCTGTTTCCCTTTCGAGCCACTTGCCCTGTCTGAAAATGTTAGTCATTGGAAAGAGTGAGATTCTAAAGAATCCCAGTTGTAACAAATCACTCATATTATATATAAACACAAAGCATGTAATGTTATCATGTTCAATAGCATCATCAGCAACACAATGATCCATGGCTCGCGCCACAGACTACAGTACTCTAGGCTGTATCACAATGCACTATGCTCGATTTCGTGGTAATCACAATGTCAGCTTTCGCTGTAATCTCAATGCCAGCTCTCGCTGTAATCTCAATGCCTGCTTTCACAGTAAACACTATGTAGTAGCATCACAAAGCACAAAGTATCACAAAGCTCCACGAAGTGTCATAAGGCATAAAGCATCATGAAGCAACAGTAGCACAATACATGATAGGCATACATACAATACATTTACATAAAGTATAAGAGAGGAGTCACTACCTGTATCTTTCCTGACGTTCTTTGGCACAGTGGCCTCACGCGTCTGGCATATATCAAATCCTATACCAAATTAGGGGCAACCAATCAATTTCTTTTCCAAATACATATTTCCATAGTACTCTAAGTTGGTTATCATTTAGGACTCTTTTGGTAGCCTTAAGAGGCCTAAACATAAGCCAAAAGGGTTGGGAGAACCTACCCTAAAAACCCCTTTTTTGAAGACAGAACACTGATTTTAGGCTGACTCACTCAAGTGAAGATGACCTCACTCGAGTAATGAGAGACTTGCACTCGAGTGAGAACGGCTCTCACTCACGAGTGTTTCATAGTGAGCAACAACCATGACCAGAAAGTGCTCACAACACTCGAGCATGGGGCTTTGCACTCGGGTGATAACTCCAAAATCACTCGAGTCCCCGAAAGTGCAACACAGAAAGTGACAACCCGAGAACACATGCAACATTAGAGGGACAATCTCACTCGAGCACCACCCTTGGCACTTGGTTGAGGAGTCCGCACCTGTGAGTATCAGAACACACTCTTGAATACTAACCAGTGAGTGAGGACCCGAGAGCAACCCTAACCATAAACTCACACCTTCACTCGAGCGAACCCATACTCACTCGAGTGATTAATAATATCACTCGCGGGTTATAAAGAGCACTCGAGCTTCCTTCATGAGAACCCATACAAAACACAAAGGAGAAAGGGAAAACACACGGCAACACTCGAGTAGGTTACTCCCTCACTCGAGTGATACTATTAGATTGCCCAAGTCACAGCAATTGACAGAAATTCCCAGATTGATCAAAATTGCTCCTAATGGTTCCCAAACTCCACACAAAGCTCATACCCACTTAACACTACCTAAGGAACACATTGGTAATCTCCAAAACACCCAGAAACTATTTTAACCACAATCTAACTCTTTGGTCTCTATATCACACACAACACCCAATTTCAATCAACACACCCCCAAACTTCAAAACCATATCAAATACTCAAAGAACTTCACAATGAACTAATCCCAACATCATCTACTATGAAATTCATACATTCCAAAATAGGCATAAAACGAGGGCAAATTTCCTGAATTTCCTAGCTCATCCAAAAATCACAAATAATACACCAAAATGCATCAAATCCTTACCTCTTCAACTTGTCAAATTCAGAATCTTGATTCTCAAACTTTCAAATTGCTCCAATACCCAAACTACCACCTTTCAAAATTCTGAAATCATCAAAATGAAGCTTTTAATGCTATGAGTAAGTTTAATGAAGAGGTTTAGAGCATATGAGAACAACAACTCACCCAAAATTCAAGCTTTCTCTTCCTCTTTCCACCTTGGTCACTGGAAAAATGGAGGGATGAGAGAGATGGTGAGAGATGATGATAAAGTGTTTCTCTTTCCTTGCTCATACACAAAACTGAATAGGAGAGAGAAGAGAGAGAAAAAGTGGGTTTTTGTCTTTTAACATCATCCAATGGTCCATACTAAGCCACTTGTCAACATCTTCTCACTTCCACATGAGCTTACATATGCATAGCACAGGATTCTGTCCCATTGACAATAGATCTGAACCCTTGATCTCTAATTACCAATGAGTTTCCTCTTTGGCAATTGACCAATTGGTCGGTAAATCTCCAATTTTACCATTTTACCCCTGGTTTCACAATTATTAATAAATCATCACTATGCACATTTATTTCAAATACACATCTCATTTCCTCAAAGTGTTTAATTACACTAATTATAATCAATTTCAGAGTCATTAGCCTTAATCTCAAATTAGGTCATTACACAGTTCCTCTAGCATCAACAGTAACAAGGACTACCTTTCCAGATTCTATATGTCCTGCCGAGTCAATGCATAAGAGGAAACCTTTATTAGGTCAAGCCAATTTAGCAAGATATTAACTTAAGGCATTAAACTGATTATAAGCTACCAAAAAGGTAGTATATCATAAGAGTTCTTGAATAGATATCAAGTAATATATCAGGTACTAAACTAATTAAAGTACATCACATAACATCTTAGAAGCATGAAGATGAGCTTATATCAATAAACCTTTTCAAGAGGAATTGAAGCAGTTAGTCCTGAAGTAAGCATGGTAACAACTTTTGGATCCTCACCAAAGCCTCCTTATACAGATCCTTACCAAAGACTAATTTAATCCTCCTTGCTTTCTCTGCTTCTTCCCATTCCTTCTCCAACAGCCACCCTGATTTATAAACACAACATAACTGGTAGAGAAATTAAATACATGAAGAATGGAATACCTTCAGTGAGGGCCTTAATCAGAGCACTTTTGGAGCATAAAAGTCCCTCAAAACTGGTTCTATCTTATCACAAACACCGAACACAATCAACGCACAAAATCTGTCCATTTAAACCAAAAATTGTTGTCTATAAAAGGAGGAAAAAGTATTTGATCACAAACAATTAAATCACATTGGTTGAATTATAAATTTGTTACCTTCAAAGCAGTAGCTGTTTATGCCTAATAAGCTGTAGTGTGTCTTAGTCCAGGTATACATTTGTATCAAGTCCAGAATATTGACAAACATCTTCCCATATGTATATGAACTCCAGAATCGTATGATTCAAAACATCCAAGGATGCATTTGTATCAAATACGGATATAAAAACCTGCATAATCATCAATGTAAGAGTTTCGCTTGAGGGTTTGAAAGAAAAATAATGGAATTCATAACTTAATTTTAAACTAGCAACTTTAGTTCTTTCCTATCATTCTGACAATAAGCTTCAAAATATATCAACGATCGTTATGATAATACAGTCAAAAGTTACCATTATGTATCATATCAAATAGTAGGTGAAACACATAATAGTGACAGATCCGACCTGCAGTACAAATAAACCCACTTTTTTGTGAACACAACTATTATTAATATATACAATCTTTATTGCAATTTCCCTTGTTTTACAATTGGGAAAGAAGAAAATTAAAAAATTCATGCAAGTCCACAACGGTAAAATACAGGATAGAAACTAGTTTTAAATAAGTCCACAGGAGAAATCAAGTTAAAATTCAACTTGAAATAGTTTGAAACCTTCAGTGAATGTCGATAGACAATTACATTAATCAACCAAGAACGTAGACATATACCTAATGTTCCAAATAGCTTAGCTAAAACAAAACAATCGAAGAAAGAAAATTAACATCTACCGTAGCGAAATTCCAATTCAGAAGATTACAACTCAAGAACACAACCATTAGAATTGCGAAGGAAAATCCATAATCATGGCAAGTCAAGCACAAAATATATAGCAGTTTCAGAAAAAGAAAGGGAGATAGTGTTTGTCAAAAACTAGAGCTACTAAGGAAATGAGAGCATATGCAGTATAGAGGAAGTAGTAAATAGCATCCTGCCATAGAGAAGAGTCATTGATTTCTTCTTACCAATCAAAGAGGAGAACCCTAATCTTCATGAATAGTGAAGCAAGCGGTGTAACCCTCATTTCTGGACCTAGAAGATGAAGATGATGGCGATGACAATGAACAAACAGAGCGAGTCCTCTAAGAGAGATCGAGGGATGAGTCTACGAGACTTATATATAAATCACGCGAAGAAGAGAGGATTGAGATTTAAAGAGCGAGAACTAGGCACGAGCAATGGAATGGAGAAATCTTAAATGCATATGGTGGATTCTCTTAGACCAGTTTCAGACAACAATTGGTCTAAAAAATCATATTTTAGACCCACTATCCCAAATAACTGGTCTTAAAAGTAAGAAATATTTTTAATTTTTTACTGTTTAACTTTTTAGATCGGTTCCTAATAGCAATTGATCTAAAAGGTTTGGTATTTTAGACTGGTTTTGAGGGACAACTAGTCTAAAAAGTAATAAATATTTTATTTTTTTAATTCAGAAAATATATTAGACCTGTTATAGTAGAACCGATCTAGAAAATGTATCGTACATATCTTTTTAGACCGATTTTTAAGAAAACTGGTCTACATAATATATTTTAGATCCTATATTAAGGGAACCGGTCTCACAAGTTTTTTATAATTACAAAACTACTACTGCTTATGCCTTTTAGACTTTATTCGTTATAACTGGTCTAAATGAGCTTGTCTAAAAGTCATTTTTTGTACTAGTGGTAGTAGTGCTCCAGTATATCAGACTTCATCTATAAACCAAGCTCCAGCCAGGTAAATAACTCGTTACATATTCCAAAAACTAGGGTATTATGCTAAAGATTACCCACAACAGCAGCAATAGACAGCTGGGCCCAGACTAAGAGTTTAGGGCAGAGTTTACACGATAACTCAGGAGGAGGCCAGAAAATCTCTTGAACTGATATAATGTATGGTTTCTCTTAATGGAAATTCAGTACACATAATCTATGATTCAAGTACTAGTCATTCATTCATTGCATATAACGATGTAAGATGGCTAGGCCTGAGTGTACACAAATTTCAATAAGACTTGGTTGTGTCTACACCCACGGTGGCGAGAGTTGTCACAACCAAGGTCTGTTTGGATTGCATAATAAATGCTAAGGGGAATGAATCAATAGTGGATTTGATCTGTCTTCTGCAGTAAGGCTTAGAAGTAATCATCAGTATTTACTGGTTGACAGCAAATAGTGTGTTGTAAGACTACATAAGAAAAATGGTCATTTACCCTAATCCACAACCACATGTCAGAACAAAAATCAACCTTAACTTTTATTCAGTAGCTGAGGCTAAGAGATGTATGCATAAAGGTTTTCAGGGGTACATAGTATTCTTTTCCATGCAATCAGAAATTTGAACAATATTGAAAAGTATCCCTCTGGTAAATGACTTTCCAAAGGTGTTTTCAAATATATCAACGGATTACCTTTAGATACAAAAGTGGAGTTTGCAATTGACCTTAGGCCTTGTACAGGACCAATATCTAAAGCCCCATATAGAATAGCTCCAAGCGAGATGGTATAATTGAAGAAGTAAATTGAGGAGCTGCTAGAGAAAGGGTTTATTCAACCTAGTATTTCAAAATGGGAGCTCCAATGCTCTTTGTCAAGAAGAAAGATAGAAGCCTATGAATCTATATTGATTACAGGGAGTTGAACAAGATGACCATTAAGAACAAGTACCCACTCCCTAGAATTGATGATTTGCTTGATCAGTTTTCTAGTTCCTGCGTGTTAACAAAAATTAACTTGAGATCGGGATATCACCAGCTCAAGGTAAAAGCAGAAGACGTACCAAAAACTATTTTAGAACCAGATATAATCGTTACAAATTTCTTGTAATGTCATTTGGGCTGAACAATACACCTGTCATGTTCATGGAACATAAATCGAATTTTTCTCCTTATTTGGACCAATTCTTAGTAGTCTTCATTAATGATTTTTTGATATACTCTCAAAGTAGAACAAACACATGAGCAACATCTGAGAATAGTGTTGAATAGATTGAGAGATAATCAACTCTATGCCAAGTTGAGGAAATGCGAATTTTGGCTTTTAGAAGTTAAATTTTTGGGCCATGTAGTCTCACAGTAAGGGTCTGAATGAATCCTAGCAAAGTGGAAGCAGTATTAAATTAGAAGGCGTCACAAACTATGTTTGTGATACATAGTTTTTTGGGTCTTGCTGGATTACAGACGGTTTATACAGAATTTCTCCAAAATAGCTCTGCCTTTGACAAAGTTAACACGAAAAACTCAACTTTATCAGTGGGACCATAATTGCGAAAGGAGCTTTATAGAGCTAAAACGTAAATTAACATTAGTACTAGTGTTAACAATCCTAGATCCATAGTTGACCTTTATTGTCTACACAGATGCGAATGGGCATTGATTGAGATGTGTTTTAATACAATATGGCTGAGTAGTAGTATATGCATCTTGACAGCTAAAGCCTCATGAATTGAATTATCCCATGCATGATCTTGAGTTAGTGGTAATTATGTTTACATAAAAAATCTGGAGATGCTATCTTTATGGGGCAACCATAGAGTTGTATTATGACCACAAGAGCTTGAAATATTTCTATGATAAAAAAGAGTTAAACATAAGACAATGTAGGTGGATGGAGCTATTTAAAGATTACAACCAAAAATCAAATATTATCCAAGCAAGGCTAATATAGTAGTAGATATATTGAGCCATAAAACAGTACAGGTGGCAGCCTTAATGATATATGAGCAAAAATTGATCGAGGACTTTGGAGAACTTAGTCTGTCTAAACAGATTTTGATTGGTAGTAATAGTGTCAGTCAAGCATATAATGATCTAAGAGCAATAAATAAAGAAGACTAAATGGAGGATAGACAAGTATAGTTTATTGGAAACATGATTACAATGGGAGAACTCAAGAATATGACCTGTCACCAAGTGGACTAGACAAATACAGAAAGAAGATATATCTCCCATTGTAAATAGAGCTTAAGTGGCAAATCTTGGATGAAGCACATAAGAGTAGGTATGCTCTGCACCCAAGAGTTACCAAAATGTATCATGACTTGAAGTCTATGTATTGATGGCCAGAGATGAAAAGAGACGTAACAAAGTTTGTGGCTTGTTGTCTTATATGTCATAAGGTAACCATTGAGCATCAATGACCATCTGAACTTCTAAAAAACCCTAAGATTCCTAAATGAAAATGGGAAATTATTACTATGAATTTTATGATAGGGTTAGCCAATATCAGAAATCATGATGCAATATGGGTAATAGTTGATCGATTCATAAAGACAGCCAATTTCCTACCCATCAGAATTCATTATTCGCCTAATAAGCTAGTAGAGATCTATATCAAGGAGATTTTGTAGCTACTCTAAAGAATATCATTTTGGATAGAGATCCTCGCTTCACTTCCAATTTTCAGAGAGCGTTATACGAGGCTTTAGGTATTAATCTCATATTCAGTATAACATATCATCCTCAGACTAATAGACAAATAGAACGAATAATACAGATATTAGATGATATGCTAAGGGTATACGCCTTAGATTTCATAGGCAGTTGGATCAATTCATTCTGTTGGCAGAATTTGCTATAACAATAGTTACCACTTGAGCATTCAAATGTCTTCATATGAGGCATTGTACTGGACAGAATTGTCTAACAGGTGCTTACTTGGGGCAAATATAGTTGATCAGACAATAGTGTAGATCAAGTTGATCAAGTAGAGATTGTTAACTACTTAAAGCCGACAGAAAAATATGCTGACTAGAGGCAAAAATCTCTAGAGTTTGAGGTTGGTAATAATATATTTATGAAAGTTTTGCTTGTTATGGGTATCGATAGACCATAGAAAGTAAAGAAGTTAAGCTCAAGGTATATTAGTCTATTTGAAATCTTGTTGGAGGTTGATTTGATTAATTTTGTAATTTTGGGATGATGAAACCCTAAGGGGTTATGCAGCCCAAATTTCTACAAATCATGATTAATAAGTGTTTAAGAGGTTAAACATACAAAGTGCAAAAGAAAGTTATTTAAAGGGTTAAATCAGACAACATCATTTTTTCTAAATTTTGTGTAACTTTCATCTAGACCTAGAATTAAGGGTTAAGGCTGGAATTTTATCAATTTGATAGTTCCAATGTGCTTAGAAGGAAAAATTGTATAGGGTATATGTTAAGTGTGAAGTGTGAAAAGCATTAGAATGTGAAACGACTAAATTATCCCTAAAACCCTAAGTTAGGGGTTACAAGGGCAAATCTTCTTTTAGCAATGAATTTGGAAAATCCAAGGTCAAAAATGGATTCTACATGTGAAATTGTGAAGGGATAACCCAGGTTATAATTCTTAGAAAAGTATAGATGGGCCAAGTATAAAGGGACTTGGATTGGGTCCCTAAAGGTATTTTGGTCATTTTGTAGTTTTAAGCTAAGATAACCAACAAAGTGAGTTTGGAAAAGCATATGAATGAATAACAACTTATTTCTTTGTAAATTTGGAATTTTAGGACCAAATAGTTTTCCCAAGCCGGGACAAGATTTAGAGCAGGTAAAAGGGACTTAAAGTAGTAACTCTATATTTCATATATTATGTGAACTTGTATATGCTTTGTGTTTCCAATCTTTTGTGATATGTATTTGCACACACATTATTTAACCGGCGCGGGAAAAGCACAAGTACTGTCTAGTGGAAAAAGCACAAGTACCCTAACAGCCTAAAGGGTATCCAGTTATAATACACTCTGCTTATAAGGTACATTGCCCAGTATATGGTCTTGAGCCTAATTGAGGTATGGATAAGTAGGGGTTTGAACAATCGTTGCCCTTGAATTTGTGCACATACTGATTATTATGATTACAGTGTAATTATTCTGCTGCATTATAAGGTGCTTGGCATATTTATTTATTACATTTTATATGAATGATTGCCTGTTACTACTGAGATTGGTTTCAGTATCACCCTTTCCAATATTTAAAATATTCCAGTAGAAGCTAATGACTCAAAAGGAAAACTAGTAAATTTGAGCATTTGAGGATTTCTGATCAAGAAACCGTAATTGTTGGTTATCGTTAATTTATTTTATTAATTTTAGAGGATTGTATATGTAGTAATATCCTAAAAAGTGATTAAGGGCTAATGACTTCAAAAGTGGATGTAATTATTGTTGAATAAACACTTTTGGAGAATGTGTGATGGGAATTTGGATATTTTAATAATTCCAATGGCTTCCTTGTGAAAATTCGTGTGGGGAGAGTGTTTATTGTGAAATTGGAACCATTGGGAACAATTGTGCAAAAGTTGAAAACTCTGTCCATTGAAACTCTATACAGGGCAGCCGATTTGTATGGACGTTTTAAATAGGCAAATGGTGTCTAACAATTATGAACTTTTCCAGTCTTAAAGTTCACATATCAAGCTTCAAAATGGACATATAATTGGGAGAATGACAGAAAAATATCATTTGAACTTCAAAATCCCGCTGACAAGAATGGTAATGGGATTGACAAGAATAGTAATGGGATTGACAACACAAATCTTTGTCAACGGACTAATTGGGGTTTCTGAAGTTCAAGTGGTATTTTTTTGTCATTCTCCCCATATAATTTGTATCATTTTGATTTTTGAGCTAAGAGTTATGGATTTTTGAAGTTTTCCCGGTGAAATTAATTTTTTTCTGGAACAGTATGTAAAGATTGAAATTCATAGACATTTGTGATTCCATCCAGAAAAATTCTATATTTTTCCTTAAAACTAGACTCAATAAGGGTTTTATAGGCTTTGGAATAACTCCATTTTGATTTTTCTAGAATTAGTTATGATTTTTCAAAGATTGGGCAGAAATCTGCCAGAATTTTGTAAAAATCAGAAATTGATGGAAATTTAGTAAATAATTAGAAAATAATATTATATCATATTAAATCATCATCCACCTCTTCCATCAGCCAAAAACCGTGACATTCATCTGCAACAAGACAGAGAAGGTGTGAGAAATTCTAGAGAGACAAGGAGAAGAGAACTTGTACGGTAAGTCGATTTCTTCGGTAAATCCTTACCTAACGCGTATAACTCTGCTCCTAAGCTATTCTTCTATGTTCTTCAAGGTTTGTGGAGCACAAATTTGGGTGTTCTAAGGCTAGGGTTTTCAGCCATCTTGAGGAAAAGCTAGTGGGAGCTTGTGGTAACTTCCAAACTTTCGTATATTGCTTATTCTGGCTGCTATGGGCAATTTAATCGGTGAAATTTCGCCGGATTGCCATTGGTTTTAAAGTTTGGAAATGATATGGCCAAGGGGTTATGCTACCCAAATTGGGTCTTAATGATAGTTGTAACCTAATGTAATGCTTAATAAAGTGGTTAGGAGTAGAAAGGAATGCATTTACGGAGCCGAAATTGTAAAACCCCGATTTTCTCTGGAGAGCTCATAAATTTTGGCCAGCTCTAGAAATAGATCTTAGAGTTGTGTTTTCAAAGATTTGATGGTTCTATTGAGTTCAGGAGCGAAAATTAGGTGGGGTTACAGTTGGTCACTTTTTCGGAAAAAGCCAAAAAAGCATAGTTACAAAAACGCCCCTGAAACCCTTGAAGTAGGGCTGCCAAGGGTAAATTTGTAATTTGACATTGAATTTGATAATTCCAAGTTTGGAAATGAATTCCTTGGGCGGAAATATGTTAGGATAGCCTAGATTAGAATTTCAGGAAAAGTGCAATCAAACTGGGTACGGCGGGCCAGGGCCGAGTCCCCGAGGGCATTTTTTTAGATTTTCATTATAGAGTCATATAACCCCAAGAAACACTATGGAAGTGTCTAAATAGTGTATTAGAATTGTAGGATTCAATATTTTCCCTGTTCATGTTCCACCTGCGCTAGAGCACAATCGGAAAGAACATGGTAGTGACTCTTCTCTTATGCTATGTGTAAAGTATTGTATGTATATTTGTCATGCATTGTCATATATTGTGATGCTTTGAAATCACTGTAACACCCCAATTTTCGATTAAGGCCTAATGATAATTATTGAGGATAATTATCGAATTAAAATTGAAATTAATGTATATTGGTGACAATATTAATTTATATGTCATAATTGTTGGAAAATTGAAAGAATGGAATTATTGGCATAAGTTGGTAATTAATGGGGAAATTAATTACTAACTAAGAGAAAATGAGAAGTGTAATTAAAATGACTAATGGAGAGATTAGAGAAGCTAATGGGTGCTTATTGTGTGAGAGCCAATGAGGAGTGAACACTTGGCAAGTTTACATGTGAAGGGATTGGGAGGAAAGTCAAAGGGAATTTTTAATTGTTTTCTCTCTCCTCTCTTCCCTCACTTGGCGCTGGAAAACTGAAATGGAGGGAGTATAATCATTCTTCATTATCTCACACTCCACCTCCATCTCTCTCTCTCGTTCTCTCTCTCTCACTCTCATTTTTCTCTCTCGTCGGACACCATTGAAGGCCAAAGGGAAGGAAGAAAAGCTTCAAAAAGGTAAGGGAAATGTCTCCAAATGCTCAAACTTCCTTCTCTAATATTGATCCTTGAATGAAGAGCTTCATTTTGATGGTTGTAATGTGTTCATTGGTGTTAGTTTGTGACCTCAAGAGATTGTGAAAGTTGAAGAATCAAGAAATCTCTTTGGCAAAGTGAAAGAGGTGAGTGTTAACTCCCTTTTGATATATATATTGTGGTTGTTGGTTGAGCATTGATTTTCTGGAATTTTCTGCCCTATTTTCTAAAATTAGGGTCTTAGTGAGTTTGGCATGTTGTGATCATGGAAATGGTATATTGTGATGTCTTTTGGACAAATGGATTGATTTGAATCATTAAAAGTAAAGTTTGGGAACTTCGTGTTGGTTTTGGTGTATTGGTCAAAACAGGGCATGTGGTTAGATTTTGAATTTGGTCATTTTGAGGTTACCATTGTGTTCCTTGTGGAAAATTGTATGAGAATATGTTTGGTTAATAATTTTGGAGTCATTGGACACTTTGGTAGAAAAGTTGGAAAATGCTGTCAATATGAACTCTGTCTGGGCAGTTTATTTATGTGGACGTTTTGAATGACCAAATGATATCAGAAAATTGTGAAACTTTCCAATCTTAAAGATCACATCCCAAGCTTGAAAATGGATACATATTTTGTGTCATTTCGTTTAGTATTCTAAGAGTTATGCTTTACCAAAGTTTGGTACAAAAACAGAACTCTGTTTTGGAGTAATGTTGGGTTTTGGGTGATTCTGTATTTGTGTGATGATTTGAAGTTATGAGCCATATTTTTACTTGAAAGAGGACTTAAATACCTTTCATTTGGCTTTGGAATCACTCCGTTTTGATTTTTCTACAATTAGATATGATTTTTCGAAGTTCAGCCAAGAGTCAGGAAATTTCTTGACCGCGGCCCATGAGTGGCTGGCCTCGGCCCAAACCTTTCTGGCCTGATTTTGGCCGCAGCCCATGAGTGGCTGGCCGAGGCCAGTGGCCTTCTGATCATATTTTGGCCACGGCCCAAGGAAGGGCTGGCCGTGGCCAACCCCTGTGTTCCAGCACTTTAAGTTTTTGAAAAGAGATCTTCACCCTATTGTTTCCCAACCTTTTAGGGGTTTTATTAGAGGCATTTGTGGCTTCTTAAGGGTCATTATTGATAACCAAATCTAAGTGTTGAAGAGTTAATTGAGTATTGGAATAGAGAATAATGTTTCATCCTTCATTATGACTTTAGGATTTGATATCTGCCCGGAGCATAGAAGGCCTGTGCCTGCTCAAGGAAGGAAAGACAAAGGTAGTGACACTTGTAGGATCGGTAAGCACAGCGGAAGAATTTAAAAATTTTCACCGATCCTAATCGAGGATCTATCAACGGCGTTTAAACCAAGTTGGAAGAATTCATACCTTTTTGATGATTCAGTGTTTTCATGATCTCTAGGAGCCAACACGTCAGGTCCGCTCCCTCTACCGGTATCCACACGAATGCTCTCCAACTGAGACTGCGTGCTAGCGCCTCTAATGTCTCCAAGGGTTTAACTTGCGGCTCTCAATTCTGATGTACCCTGAGTCTATCAGCTCTATCAAGTTTATAACCCATGAGGGTTATTTTCAAATTTCAAAATTAATCATCATTAATTTCGAAATTAATTAACAATTGATTATCTTGATGAGCTAATTAAATAAATTCAGTTTAAATTAAATCTGTCCAACAGTTTTAATTTAACCTATTTATTTAATCTAAATAAAAAGCCATTAGATTTAATTTATCTTCATAAATTAAATCTGAGATACTATATCTCTATCATGTTAGTTATTAAATTTAATATATCTTAATAAATTAAATTTAAAACCAACATAATATAATAATATCATATAATATATATATACATATGTGTGTATATATATAATATATATTTCGAAAATATATATATCTATATAATATTATTAAATATAATAATATAATATAATATATATATATATATAAGATATATATTTCGAAAAAATATATATCTATATAATATTATTAATGAATTTTATATTATATATATATATAAATATAAAATTCATCTACCCTAAATCAAACATTATCTCGTGTTGGGCTATTCTTGTGTGCGACTCTGTAGGCCCATATGAAGTTGGCAGTGGGCCAATAACTACACTAACCCAAAAGTCGCAAGCGGCCTCTAGCAAGACATTACGACTACCCAATTCATATGAAGATCGTTATCATGATGCAACCTGTCATACAACCATGTCACGTCCCTTTTGTCACACGATATATCGATCAAGGATAAGGCATGGAAAATGTCATCCTCTTGTTCCTGACCATTACTTTCTCTATTCTTGAGTAACCAGATAACAGAGACAGAAACTCCTTTCATCATAGTATGACCATACATTTCTCAGACTCACTCATCGAGGGGCCCAGTAATATCTCTCTACTAATATGAGGGACAAATTCCATCTTGATCATTCATATTCCTCTACATGAAAAACCACCAAGCCCGATCGTAGCCTCTATCATCACCCGGTCAAAAGTGACTTTTGACTAGTTCAAAGCTTAGCAACTCTCATGTAGGAATCCATGATGACCTCAGATCTAATGGCATTGTGACGTGGTTATACATGAGAAAAGCTTATGACTTGATCCATGTAGCTTTCTCATAGTAGGTCGGTCCAGCACCTTGTACTCTTACAAGTGCCTAAGACTTTGATTCGTATCTCCATATCTTATCAAAGTCATACTGGTCTTGTTTCATCTCTGCTCCCGCATAAATGACCGACCAGGGACATTTTAGGACAATCTTTATGAATTATCCAAGGATACAATTATCACAGTTAACATGCAAATAATATGATAACAGAATGGAGAAATTTTATTAAAATAATAATGTTTAAAGTACAATGACTGGCCCTTATGGCACAATTTCCAACAACACTTTATCCTATATCATGTGTATTGCATTGCTTGTTTGTATTAGTCATTGAATACAGTGAAAGTGAAGAGGACGTGGCGAAAGCTCGGACTCGATTATAGTGAAAGTGAAGGGGACGTAGTGAAAGCCCGGACTCGATTACAGTGAAAGTGAAGAGGACGTGGCGAAAGCCCGGACTCGATTATAGTGAAAGTGAAGGGGACGTGGCGAAACCCCGGACTTGAATACTGATAAAGTGATGGGGCATGGCGTAAGCCCGAACTCGTATAAAGTGAAGCGAACGTGGCGAAAGCCCGGTCTCGAATATTGATTGCTGCATTATGTTATATGTGACTTGCTTTGTATATATGCATCATATAAATAAACTGTTGCTACTGGGATTCTCTAGAATCTCATTCTTTCCAAATAACATTTTTAGACCAGGAAAGTGGATCGAAAAGCAAGCAAGTGGAAAAGGACGATTAGGACTGCCAGCGGTAGTCTTAGCTATATATTTTGGTTTTATATTGAACTGGTTATCATTTTGGATAAATGTATACATATTGAATAGAATTGTAGTGGTATAGTTTTGTGTAATCCCCGGTATGGATACTGAGATGGGCAATAATGCCCTGAACAATATTTTGGATTAAATGTTATTATCCCGGGTGAACGTCGGGAATTGTGCTGATACTCTGATATTGTATATGTAACAGACCAAACAGGCCATTTGTTTTAAGGAATGAAATGAATGGAGATCCATTTGTACAGGTGTTTTAAAAAGTTTTTAATTGTCCTGGATTTCTCATTTGATTATTAAACGCCTTTAACACTAATCCCGGCCTGATTATCGAAGGGGTTTACAATCATAACAAAAACTGACGCATAGTGATTACAGCGTAAGCTGTTGTATTGAGATCGCAACGAAAGCTGACGCATAGTGTTTACAGCCATGAGTGCTGTCGTATGTGGCGTGAGCCATATATCATTGTGATGCTGCTGAACATTATCATATATGCTATGCATTTATACACTGTATAAGTGATTTGTTACTACAGAGATTCTTTTAAATCTCATTCTTTCTATTGACTAACATTTAAAACAGGGCAAGTGGCTCCAAGGAGAAACGAACCACCAGGAGCGGCTAGGATCTTGTAGAGATGTGTTGTTAGGTTGTTGGTTATCTATTTTAGACTTGGGATTACTGTTTATTTTTGAAATGTAGATATTACGTTGATGTTGGTCATTTAATCCCCTAGTTGGAACTTACAATCCTTAGTTTATTCATGTATGAAACCCGGGAGTTGCCGGGAATTTGGCTATGCACTTTGATATGTATGAATTTGATTGAACTGTGTAGAGTAATTAGATTTGGAAGATGAATCTGAGACCATGTTGAACGAATTTTAGAAAAGAGATTTGAGAAAAACGTATCCGTCGGTCTCTAATTCTTTTAAATTACTCATTTTCGAATCTTAATTAAGGTTATCAAGGTAAGGGATTACAATATATTTTTTTCAAACACTATGGGGATTTCCTATACTTTAAACAAGTACTTATTATCAGTATATTTGTGCTATTTCTATATGCTTGTGGAACTATATCTTTATTACTTTGGCAAATATCGAAATATTAAGGGATTTGACATAACGCAATAAGATAAATATATGGAATGAGTTTAGTTGAGTAATACTAAGTGATCTAACAATTTATTTGGTGCAAGCATAGTGTATGTTAAAACATTCTCCATTTATTAAGTCTTTTCAACATTAGAACCCTAAGAAGTCCCCTTGACTATGGATTCATAGCATACTAGTAGTAAGGATAGTAGAACCTTTACAAGCTTATGGTAGATATAGAATTAGAGGTTTGAGTGAAAAATTTGATATGCTTTGAGAGATGAGTTAAACACTTGCATCCATGTGAGCTTTATCATGTTTATCTTCCTTGATTTTGTTATGTTTTCAAATTAGTTATTTTTGCACTAAAGTATTGCATGACCTTTGATTGAATTTGGGATTGTGGTTATTCAACCTTTATGTATCTGCATTCTTGGAATGACTTGATAATTACATACATTAGGTATCCTTTCAAAAGCATTGGTTTTATTTTTGCCCACGAGTATAATAGGCAAAGTATGGGGCAATTGACAAATCCCTATTTTGTTATATAATTTTATACTTTTGCGGATTTTGCCATGATTATTGAGTTTAAAATACATTTATCTTGATTAATTTTGATTAAGAATAAATACATTAAATTAGAACTAAAATGGGCAAAATTGTCATAATAATAGTAATTACTTTTAAGCATTAATCTTTGAGAAGATTTGATGTTGGTATAATCATTTTTAATTTTAGGTGCTTGAAGAAATTGGATCAAATCTAGGAATGCAAGTGTGGGCTTAAATTGCAGAAATTATAGTTGAGTACCACAAACTCTTAAAAATTGTAGTTTGGCTCGTATTGAAAACTATTACATTTTGACAGATAATTCGGTTGATTTACAACAACTTAGCAAGAGATTTTTCAGAAAGAGGGCACCACAAAAAGGCTTTAGAATCAAAGCTCCAGATTCGATTTGACAAACTTCCTCACCACTCTATGGTTCTTCTAATTTGGCAGTGACATGATTCACCTTCACCATCACCACGCCTTCACCATTTTCAACACAAACCAAAAAGGAGACCCCATCTTTACTTTTGACCATTCTTACCTATACATCACATTCACCATCATCTTCTTTATCATCATTCAATGCCTCTATAACCCTTACGACTATTACAATACTAATAAGCTCCAAGGTCTATCACCATCAACAACTTTCATCCTCTTTCGCCAAACCCGTCATTTTCCTTTGTCCCCTTTCTCTTCAATTGTTATCCACCCATATCTCATTCTCATTGTAATATCTTGTATTTATGGATCAAATGCTAGAGTATAAGCTTGAATTAAGTGGACTACTAAGCCCCAGATTAGTAGGTGTCCTAAATCTATTCTCTGATGTTTCTTATATCTTTAGTACATTAAAGAAAATAAAATGGTGAATTTTTAAGAAAGTGATTATGTTTCCAGTGAAATTTGCTATGAGGCATGGAGCTTATCATGAGGTTTTAAAAGGCTAAATGATTAGCAACAACTATGAAATTTTTCATGGTGAAAGTAGACATCCTAAGATTTAATTTGATAAGTCATATAAATCAATTAAAGATATATACAAAGAGTTATGAATTTTTGAATTTAGCCCAGTGAAATTGATTGCTTTCTGGAACAATATGCAAAGATTGGAAATTTGGGAATTTTGAGCTTCCAGCTAGCAAAATGCTATATTTTGCCTTGAAACTAGACTCAATAGGGGTTCTATATCCTTTGGAATAACTCCAATTTGATGTCTACAAATGTACTTGTGATATTTCAAAGTTAGGGCAGAAAATAAGCCAAGAAGGCCATCTATTCCAAAAATTGGAAAATAAAATGTGTTGGCAATTGTATAAATTGTGGAATAAATAAATAGGAGGGAAAAATAATTATTTGGCTCATAAACATGCCAAGTGTCATTATCTTGAGGCAAGAGATTTAATTATAATTGATAAAGTTTATACACATGTTCAAATTAAGAGTAAAATAATATTTCTTGTACATGTAGTTTGATAAATAGAATTGAAGCCTAAAGGGTGTGAATGGAGGGCCCTTAGGCATCATTTAGGGACAACCAAGGGGAAGAGAAAATATTTCAGTGCTAATGAAGGATTATGACTTAAGTTGGTAAGGGATAAAGTCAAGTACAAGACTTGTCATAAAATCCTATTTTTATGATAAAATTAATTAAGGGAAAATGAGAGATATTATTAAACCTTATCATCTCATTTCTCTTTCTCATTTACGTTAGGCATTAAGGAGAGGAGAAAGAGAAAGTGTGATACTTAGTAGTAGATAAGCTCAAGTACAATTGGTGTCATAAACTTTAATTTTATGACAAAATTGATTAAGGGAAAATATGAAGATATTTTTAAAAGCCATGCTTCATCTTTCTTTGCCCGTTTTCACACCAAGCAAGGGAGAGAGAGAGAGAGAAAGTGTGTGTGTGTGTGTGTGTGTCTTAGAAAAGAGCTTAAGAACTAAAGAGAACAAGAGAGCTCAAGAGGAAGAAATCTAAAGGTAAGGCTTGTTGTTCTTGTGATCAAGCTTCCTTTCTTGCATAATAGCTTCCTTAACCTCTCATTTTCCATGGAAAACATTTTGTAGCAAGCAAAATCAAAAGGTTAAGAGAGAGAGAGTGTGTGTGTATGTGTGTGTTTGTGAGACATCCTAGAGAAAGAAACACCAAGAGTCAAGAGATAACTTCAAAAAAATCAAATCCTTGGTGTTGCTGTTGTTATTATGATTCTTGGTTTGGTTGGTGATTTATTGTTGATTTTGTAAATTTGGAAAGTGTAAACCCTAAGGGATTATACTACCCAAATTTCCACAAATCTTGATTAGTATATGTTTAAATAATTAATCAAGTAGTTAGGAGTGAAATGGAGTGAGCTGAGCTTTTGAGGTTGAAATTCAGAAAGCACATTTTCTCTTTCCTAGGAGCATGTTTTGGCCAAGGTTGAGTCAGGGGGGTTGGAGTTAGATATTCATAAATCTAATGGTTCTATGGTGTTCAAGAGGGAAAATTATATGGGTTTACAGTTGGTCAATTTTTTGGAAAAGCCTGAAAAAGTATAATTATGAAAACGCCCCTAAAACCCCTAAAGCAGGGCAGCCAAGGGCAATTTCATTATTTGGTAGTGAATTTGGTTAATCTGAACCCCAAAATGGATTCATTGGGAGACAATATGTTAGATTAGCCCATGTCAAAATTTTGAAAAATGTACAGTCGGGCCAAGGTCCCACGACATTTTAGTCATTTTTCAATATAGGCCTATAGAACCCATAAAAACACTATGGAAGTGTGTAAATAGTACATTTGGAATTGTAGGACCAAGTGGACAGCCATGTTGCGACTTGTTTTATGAGGTACACATTTTTAGGCGAAAAAGGGTTAGGGTAGGGAACTTACATCTCTTGCGTGTATTTAATCTTTGTGCTGGTATATCGATGCATCTTGTTGCTTTGTTTGATTATATGAAACATAAATGAATGATTGTAGCTCTATTGCTATTTATGCTATGGCAATAAATTTGTTGGTTGAAACATTGAGCACGTAGATATGTCATTGTGTGAGTATGAGTTATGTAATGCAAGCATGTCAAGTATTTAGTACTTAGCTTGCATGCATATTGGTATTATTTTACTACTGAGATTCTCTCAAATCTCAGCCTCCCATACCAACAATTTAGATAGGTGAATACATAAGGTATACATAGATAAGAGTTGAGAACTACACGAGAGGATTGTAGTAGTGGAACGAAGGCAAGAAGATGTCTCCGTTTCACTGGGATGAGTTTAGATACCCTAGTAGCCTTTGCAGCTACATAATTTGTAAGTGTTATGTACGAACACCTATGGGTAATTTTTGTAATCATGCACTTATTATCAATATATTTATATTATCCCTGTGTTGCCCACCGAACTGCGTATCATTGTCCGCAAATACTTTGAAAAATGAGACAAGAAGATAAGGGTGTGACAATTTTGGTATCAAAGCTGAAAGTGGTTTTGGAAGAGCACAAGTAGTTCTGGCAGAGTGGAGGAAGCGGGCATGGTCAAGGCCAAGGTACTGACACAGTATTTGGTCAGCTAAAGGCAGTTTGCACAATGTTTAAGACGAGGGAAGTCTCAGGGTACCGGTGGTTGGAAGTAGTTGAAGTTGATATCTATGTTTTAGCACGGGCACACAGAAGTTAAGTGTGCTTAACCCAAGGAAATCTTAGGATGGGTGACCCCCTGGGAAGTTAAATTGGTAAAGTCATGGAGACTTGAGGAATAGTAATTGTCTTGAGTTTTCTCCATGGCTTATAATCATTTTAGTTAGATGATTCAAAGGATGCTTAGAAATATGGAGATTTTGATGATTTAAGTTTCAATTTTAATTTGAACTATTAATGTTGTAGTAAGTAATGCACGTAAAAGTTCGTTTGGTAAGATGATGGAAAACTTAAGGTGTCTTAAATATTTTGAGGTTTCCCTATGCTAAGTGATGATCCTTAGTAACACTATGGTGTTAAGGGGATGTAGATACGATATACGTTGTGATATGATGAGTGGTGATTATATCGTATAGTGAAACATAAAGATGGTAAGGCTAAGAGGTACAGATACTGGGTAGGGTCAAGAAGTTAGAACCTGACCCAATATAGTAAACTTCGGCATGTTAGCAGAACATCAAACAAGGATCAATGATCAAGGATCATAGTAATGAGGAGTGAGAGAGGCAGCAGAACACAGACTAAGGGAGGATTAGAAATACAATCTTATCCAAGAAAGGCCAATGTAGTAACTGTATCCTTCATACACTATGTGAATGTTTATATGCTTTGTATATGCCATCTTCTATAATATGTATGATACACAGTGCCTTCAGGTACAGTGATGAATAATGCTTATGGCAGTGCCTTCACGTACAATGATAAATAATGCCTATGGGCAGTGCCTTTAGGTATACTGATAAATAGTGCCCTTAGGCAGTGCCTCCAGCTACTCTGATGAATAGTGCCCTTGGGCAGTGCCTCCAGGTACTCTGATGAATAGTACCTACGAGTACACTAAAATGCCCAGTAAAGGACTAAGGTACATGATGTGTAGGGGTTGCAACTGTTGTTGGCTTTGAACACATTTCCGACTAAACTGAGTTATGTGTTAGTATAATATTGCATTATATGGTGCAAGGCATATATATTATCGCATTCTATATGAACGTGTAAGGATTTCAACAGTGGTTGGCTCTGATCGTTTTTTACTAAACTGTACTAAACACACTAGAATCAAAGAAAATGTGGGATTTAACTTTCAGAGGTTAAGTTTCTAGGCCATGTAGTCTCACAGTAAGGAGTCTTGGTAGATCCTTACAAGGTGGAAGCAATATTGAACTGGAAAGGCCAGAGATTGTTTATGAAATGTGCAATTTTCTGGGTCTTGCTAGATAGTACTAAAGAATCATGCTGAATTTTTCCATAATAGTTTTTCCATTAACAAGGTTAACCCGAAAAACTCAACATTATCTGTGGGACCGTAACTGGGAAAAGAGCTTCATTGAGCTTAATCGAAAATTAACGTCAACAGTGATATCGATAATCTTAAATCCACTGTGGACCTTTGTCGTCCTTATTGATGCTAGTTGGTAGGATTGGAAGTGTTTTAATACGGCATGGCCATATAATGTCTTATGCATCCAGAGAATGGAAGCCTTATGGAAAAATAATTTAATTAGTATCCCACATGTGATTATGAGTTAGCAGCAATTGTGTTACACTGAAAATCTGGAGACGTACCGTTATGGTGTGACTATGTGCTGTACTACGACCACCAGGATTTGAAAGAATTGATATAATCCAAAAGGACTAAATATGGGACAGTGTTACCCAGTGTTTATGGCAATATAAGTGTAGCAAATTTCGGATATGAAATTTATTTAATTAGGGGAGAACTGTAATATCCCGAATTTTGGGATCAGAGGCTAGAGTATAAGCCTGAATTAAGTGGACTACTAAGCCCCGATTTAGTAGGTGTCGTAAATCTATTCTCTAATGTTTCTCATATCTTTGGGGCATTAAATAAAATAATATGGTGAATTTTTAAGAAAGTGATTATGCTTCCAGTGAAATTTTCTGTGAGTCAATGAGCTTGTCATAAGGTTTTGGAAGACTAAATGATGAGCAAAAATTATGAAATTTTACAGGATAAAAGTAGACATCCTAACCTTTAATATGATAGGTATATGAATCAATTGAATATATATACAAAGAGTTATGAATTTTTGAAGTTAGCCAAGTAAAATTGATTACTTTCTGGAACAGCATGTAAAGATTGGAAATCTTGGAATTTTGTGCTTCCAACTAGCAAACAACTATATTTTTCCATGACATTAGACTCAATAAGGGTTTTATAACCTTTAGAATCACTCCAATTCTATATCTACAAATTTAGTTATGATTTTTCAAAGGTAGGGTAGAAAATCTGCCAAGAATGCCATCTATTCCGAAAACTGAAAAATAAAATGTGTTGACAATTGTGTAATAGTGGTATAAAGAAATAGGTGGGGAAAATAATTATTTGGCTCATAAATATGCCAAGTGTCATTATCTTGAGGCAAGAGATTTAATTATAATTGATAAAGTTTGTGCATATGTTCCCATTAAGAGTGAAATAGAATTTGTTGTACATGTGGTTGGATGAATGGAATTGACGACTAAATGGTGTGCATGGAGGGCCCTTAGGCGTCATTTAGGGACAACCAAGGGGAAGAGAAAATATTTCAATGCTAATGAAGGATTATGACTTGAGTTGGTAAGGGATAAAGTCAAGTACAAGACTTGTCATAAAATCCTATTTTTATGATAAAATTAATTAAGGGAAAATGAGAGATATTATTAAGCCTTATCATCTTATTTCTTTTTCTCATTTACGTTGGGCATTAAGGAGAGGAGAAAGATAGTGTTTCATACCTAGTGGTAGATATGCTCTAGTACAATTGGTGTCATAAACTTTAATTATATCACAATATTGATTAAGGGAAAATATGAAGATATTTTTAAAAGCCATGCTTCATCTTTCTTTGCCCGTTTTCACACCAAGCAAGGGAAAGAGAGAGACTGTGTGTCTTAGAAAAGAGCTTAAGAACTAGAGAGAAGAGCAGAGCTCAAGAGGAAGAAATCTAAAGGTAAGGCTTGTTGTTCTTGTGATCAAGCTTCCTTTCTAGCATAATAGCTTCCTTAACCTCTCATTTTCGATGGAAATCATTTCGTAGCAAGCAAAATCACAACGTTGAGAGAGAGAGAGAGAGTGATAAATCAGAATTTTAATATATTTTATCTCACCTTATTCATTTATTTTGGGGATTATTTTAAGCTAATTTGGATTGATTAGATAATATTTGAATTATTAGCCAATTTTAGGAAATAATATAAATTTGAATGGATTATGATATTATTTTAATTTTTATATTATGATTGGATAATAATTTTAAATATATGATATATCACAATTTTATTTAATTCTTGCAGAGTAAGGAAAAGTATATTGAAAGATCCTACGGTGCAGAAATTTTCTTGAAAGCTAAAAGAATATCCAACGGTTGAATTTTATTTGGGCTTCTTAAATTTTAATGGGCTCAAGTTGGTACCCAAAAAGCTCTCTTCTCCTGCCTTTTAATTACCCTAGCCATCACAGAAGTTGGGACAGACACAGACTGACGCTGAAGGAGGGCCGAGAGGTACGTCTATCACGCACTCACAGAGGCGGAAGGACGCTGGTGACACGCAGACAAAAGCTCAAATTGCTGCTGGATGTTCTTCTCCATTCACCATCAATTCACCATTCCTTTACTCTATTCACGAGTCCTACCTCAATTTCCATTAAACAATTCCATTCTTCTCCACTCACGCACACAACCAACTATATCCTTTGTTCAACTATTCCCTTTCCTTGATTCTCATCCACGGGACCCACTCAGACCAACACTATCATCAAATCCCTTTCATTCACCATTCACCCACTGATTCATCTTCGTTCATCAACCATGTTTGCGCTAGGTAAGAAGCAGCTCGGAGAGGAAAAATTCATGGAAGCTTAAATTCTTTTGGGAGGCAACTTGGGAGAAGCTTGGAGGAAGCTAGAGCCTAGGAGCTTACACTTGAAGACTACAAGGGAGTGTCTTTCTTTTTATCTTTTTGATTCAAGCCTTGAGATTATTTAGTTTTAAATGATTTTGGGTTGTATTAATTGAGAACAATCTAGTTTTAGATTGTAGACTTATTATTGATTTGGATTGAATTGATATTTTGGATTTGCTTTGTTCTTAAATGATTATTGGGATTTTTTTTTGCAATCCTTTGATTGTCAATTAGATTATTAATCGAGTTTTCATTATTAATTTAATTGTCAATTTGGGTTTAGTCTCTTGATTGTTTAATTAGGTGATTAATTGTCAAATTGTTTAATTAGGCAATTGTGAACATAATTTCCAAAATTATCTTAAACAATTGTGATTGGTTTTTAATGGATTTAATTAACCACCATTTTTTCCATTATGAGTTTTCTAGTAGATTAGGTGTTATTGAGCTTGAGAGTTTCCCATGTCTTAATTAGGTGATTAAATTTATTAATTCCAATATTTCATCAATCCCTTTGGTCTAATAAATTAAATGGCTAAGAAAGCTAATTCCATGTGAATCCTAAGTTGTCCCCTTCACCATCATAACTGAACTAAACCCTTGTTGATTGTCTTGCTTTTGATTATTCTCTTTGTTTATCATCTTAATTTCTTTTTCATAAAAAACCACACAAAGGTTGCATTCCAATTCATTTAGGTTATTTTCATTCTCATATAGATTTGAGTCATTTGCATTTAGGTAGTAGATTCTTGCATTTTAGTTTAGGTCCATTCTATTGCATCTTTTGTCACTTAAAAATCAATCCTAAAGAAAACCCATAGCTTGCTCCTTGGGAGAATGACCTAGGTTGACCCTAAACTACATAATAATTTAGGACCTAGTTTAATTGATTGCTTTAGCGATAGAAGCACACATCAGTAAGTGAACGTCCTAGAGAGAGAAACAGTAAGAATTAAGAGGTAACTTCAAAAATATCAAAACCTTGGTGTTGTTGTTGTTGTTGTTGTTATGATTCTTGGTTTAGTTGGTGATTTATTGTTGATTTTGTAAATTTGCAAAGTGTAAACCCTAAGGGATTATACTACCCAAATTTCCTCAAATCTTGATTAGTATATGTTTAAATGGTTAATCAAGTGGTTAGGAGTGCGCTTTTGTAGTTGAACTTCTAAAAGCACATTTTCTCTTTTCTAGGCACATATTTTGGCCAAGGTTAAATCAAGGGGTAGGAGCTGGATTTTCATAAATCTGATGTTTCTATGGTGTTCAGGAGAGAAAATTAGATGGGGTTACAGTTGATCACTTTTTCGTAAAAGCTTGAAAAAGCATAATTACGAAAACACCCTTAAAACCCTTAAAGCGGGGCTGTCGAGGGCAATTTCATTATTTGGTAGTGAATTTGGTAAATCCAAGCCCTGAAATAGATTCCTTAGCTGAAAATATGTCAGAATAACCTACGTCAAAATTTTGGGAAAAGTACAGTCGAACCAGGGTCCCAGGAGCATTTTGGTCTTTCTTCAATATAGACTCATAGAACACCCAAAAACACTATGGAAATGTCTAAATGATACATTTGGAATTGTATCATCGAATGGATAGCTAAGCTGTAACATGTTTTATGAGGCACATGTTTTGAGGCGGAAAAGAGTTAAGGTTAGAAACTTACTGCCCTATGTGTATTTGATATTTGTGCTAATGTATTGATGCATGTTATTGCTTTTCTTGATTATGTGAAACATATATGAATGATTGAAGCTCTATTTCTGTTTATGCTATGGCCATAAATATGTTGGTTGAAACATTGAGCATGCAGATATGTCATTGTGTGAGAATGAGTATGCAATCATGTCAAGAATTAAGCACTTGTCTTGCATGCATATTGGTATTGTTTTCCTACTGTGATTCTCTCGAATCTCACCCTCCACTACCAATAATTTAGACAGGTGAATACATAAGGTATGCAGAGATCAGAGTAGAGAACTACATGAGAGGATTGCAGTGGTAGAACGATAATGAAAAGATGTGTCTATTTCACTGGGATGAGATTAGATACCCTAGTAGCCTTGTGTGACTACATAATTTGTAAGTGTTATGTACAAACCTCTATGGGAAATTTTTTTAATCATTCACTTATTATTAGTTTATTTATGTTATCCTATGTAGGCCACCAAACTGCATATTATTTTTTGTGAATACTCTGAAAAATGAGAAAATAAGATAAGGGCGTGACACTCATCGTCAATCTCATTCTCCGGTGGTGGTTTCTATGGCTGGATGTGTAAATCAATAGGTTTGGATTCTTAAATCTATTTCCATGTGTGTTTATGGCTTTTATTTTCTTCTCCTAGAGAAATAGTTTTAATCTTGATGCTTGGAGCTTCATAGGGGAGTGTGTGGCACCTAATTTCTTTATTCTTTCCTTTATATTTGTTAAATTCTAGGTATAGAGTTTGATTTATATATTGGATTACAGTTGTATATTGGGGTTCCATGCACTTGATGAGATTAGTGTGCATTTTAATTTTAATTTTGTGCATTGGTCATTTTAAACTTCATTAGTAGCAGTTTCTTGTATATTGACTTGATATAGCTTATGCTTAAAGTTGTCCTTAAAATTAATCAACACTAGGATAACCAATGTAAACTCCTGATCTTCACTGGGACCCTTAATCACCAGTGTTGATGTTTCTGCCCTTCAAGGCACTACCTTCTTCTAGAATATTTTTAAATTTGAAAACGGATGAGATTCAAATGAATCTCATTAATAGCATGCAATCAGTCATATAAAATGCGATAGATAAAATAGCCACCCACCATATAATACAATATAACACAAACAACACGACATGTCCACATGAGTCAGGGCTACTTCCCTACTATTCTTAAACCTCTATAAATGTGTCTACTTGCACAATGCCCTACTTGGCAATGCAATGTTCATATTACAAAAGATGGCATACACAAAGCATATAAACATTCACATAGTTTATGAAAAATAGAGTTACTACCTTAAACCCCTTTTTGTTCATAAACCGTTCCTTGAATTTTGTTCCAACGGTTTGGGCTATCAATCCAGTCCTAAAATTCCAAATGTATAATAATTGAGTTAAGACCAATTCATGTACTACTCTAAACTCTTTTAAGCTCATTTTGTTGGTTATCTATATAAGTTTCAACAATTTTCGCATAGTAGAATTCTATACAATACAGTTTCAAATTTTTCCAGAAAACTAGTATATTTTCAGTCAAATTTGAAAAATCATAATTAATTCTATGAAATCCCAAATTGACTAGATCAAAAATCTAAGTGAAGCTCTTTAAGTATTATTTTAAGGACAAATAATTAAGGCTGACAATTATCATCACACTTTTTCCAGAAACTCGCCAAACTTCCCTATTCCCAGATTGCATTATAGAAACAGGGCTCAAATTCAAAAATCCATATCTTTTAATCTACTAGTCCAAAAATCATGCTCTACCTATCAAATTAAATCTCTAGATGTCTACTTTAATTCTATCAAATTTCATAATTTTTGGACCAAGTTTTACCAACGAATTTCTTTACACAATAACAATGCCTCCAATGAAACAAATCAAACAGCATTTCCTTTCAACTTCAAAAATTTTCATATTTGCATAAAAACATCAAAAAATCATACACTCGTATATTTCTACACAAGTTTCCCTTCTAAACCAATGGAATCATCAAATTATGAAATTCCAACTCCTTCCCCCTGTTCTTCCTCTGGCCAGAAATCAGAACCTTAGAAGAGAAGTTGGGTTTTCTTGATTTCTCTTGATTAATCACTTCCTTTTCACTTATAATCACAAGATTAACTCCTTAAACACTTAATAAACATGATTTGGGGAAATTTTGGCAACATAACCCCTAGTTTTATCTTCCCAAATTTACAAAATGAACATATCCAAGCCAAAATCAACATAAGCAAGGCGTAAGGCTAGAGGATCAAAGTTTTAGAAATTACCTCTTGATTTCTCCAACTTTCACTCTCTACATGCCTCTTCCCTCTCCCTCTCTCTCTTCTTTCTTGATTTAGCTTGTTAACTATGATTTTCAAGAAGAAGAAGAGGTTAGAAGAAGTTCTAGGTAGAGTAGAAAGCATAAGCACCTTGATTTCAAGCTCTTACCTTGGATTTCGGCTTCTTGAACCCAAGATCTCTTGGTGTTCTTGAGCTCTCTTCAAACTCTTTTCTCTCTCTCTCTCTCTCTCTGGTTTTTGTTAGCCAAAAATGGGAAGGAAGAGAAGAGATATTAGCATAATCATAATATCTCTCTTACTTTATGAAATATTATTATTTAATGGTAATTGGTCATATGCTAATTTTACTTGGCTTTCATTTTTTTCCTTCTTGAATTAAATATGGGCCAATCATTTTTATTCCCCTTTGACCAAAATTTAAGAGAAAATAGGGAAATAAAATTTGCCTCTTGCATTTTCTCATAACTCCTTTAAATAATTAATTGTGTCATACTTTCTTTTATGACATCATTTCTTCTTCTTAGATTTAAGATAATTCCATATGGCATTCTTGTCCTCCAAGTTTTTATTTTCCCTCCTTTTTCCCTTATTTAGGTGAAAATATTAATAGGAGAGGGAAAAATAAATTGCTTCTTGCTTTGTTGGAAAATTACCATTTTGCCATTACATTTTACGATTTATTGTAATAAATCATGTCTTGCTCTTTTCTTCTTGGATTTGGCCAAATTTGACACTTATTTTAGGCCATTATTTGTGTCCTTCCATGCTACAATTTAGTTTACAATGTTAGGCTTTCAAGTGGACAATGGTTGCTTCTTTGTGTCATAGCTTGGCCAAGTTGTGTGTAACCACCGGTTGGAGTGTTTATCATTTGACCTACATCACATTACGCCATGTTATTTCATTAAACTATCAATTTCATACAAGCAATATTGGTGACCAAAAATGGGATATTACATTCTATAAATATATTATGTTTGCAATTCAATGGTTATTGGTTGCTTTATAAATTGTTAATTCCATTGGCTAGAATTTTGAATTTGGTTTTTAGTTAGAGGAGTTAGGTTTTGCTGGTGTGGGAGATTTCTTTCACCTAACTCAAACTAGCTCAAAGGTCCTTTGGGAAAATTTGAAAAACTAGTACTTTCCCATATTTTTGAAGTAAAGGATAGGTGAAATCTATTGAACTAAGAGGGTTTCATTATATTTTTCTAAACTAATTTCCATTTCATCCATTTTTATTCCAAACCTTACTTATTCCGATATTAACCAGAGTAGCAATGTGCAGTTCAGTAGGAACATAGGAATAGCATAAATATACTGATAATATGTACATGCTTATATTACAAGAATTCCCCACAGGTATTGTACATAATGCTTACAGACTTAAAATATAATAAGAGCCAGTAGATAACCAATTACTTCTCTTAGATTAAACGAGATCCTTCTGTAATTTTCCTCATGCAGCCTTCTTCTCTTTTTCACCACACCTTTTGTGCCCACCTGTTTAAATGGTTGGCTAGGGGAAGGTGAGTTTCGGTAGAATCTCAGTAGTAAAAGTTACCATAATGCATGCAAAATATATGCTATGTGCATGACATGTTAGCTTTAACTTGATGCATGCCCCATAATGACATTTCTGCATGCTCAATGCTTTACATACTATACTCGTGGACATAGTATAAATAGAAATAGAGCTTCATCATTCAAATATGCTTTACACAATCAAGTAAAGCAATTACATGCATCACTATACAAGCATAAGTATCAAATACATGCAAATACTGTAAGTTCACTACCTGGATTGCCCTTCTCTTGCCTATCTATCGGTTCAACTGTGTCTGGCTCGAGCTACTATCCGATTTTAAAATCCCAAGTTTACAATAAATGAGTTATTACTCATTCATGTATTATTTTAAACTTATTGTGTTGGTTATCTTTGTTTAAAAGCAGGAAATTACTCATTCATTTTCATCTTTGTTTACACCCCTTTATACCTGGTGTAACTGTACCTTACCAAAAATTATGACCTAGGCTAATATTGCACAATTTTGAATGTAGAGTCCATTTTTTACCTCAGTTTTACTAAATTCATTGCCAAAAGATGAAAATGCCGTTGGCAGCCCCTAACTAGGGTTTTAGGGGTAGATTTATCATTTCACATTCTAGGGCATTTGTACTTCATAATTCATATGTACCAAACACAATTTCCCCTTCTAAACTTAATGGAATAATCAACAATACCAAAATCCAATCCAAACATAGTAAAAACAGCTGCTAGACAAAAAACACAATAAATTGGAAAAATTGGAGTTTCTTGATTCCATTCCATTAATCACCTTCCTTTCACCTTTAATTACTTGTTTAACCTCTCAAACACCTATTGAACATGATTAATGGAAATTTGGATAGCATAACCCCTTAGGGCCTATTTGGTATGCTGGAATTGATTTTGATGGAAATAGAAATGGATATGAGGTTCAAAAGTATGTTTGGTACGTCAGGGAAATGAGATATGATTTTTATGTAAAAATACCAAAATACCCTTCCAAATTCAAAAAACAAAAAAACCATCGGAGAACAAACCCATACCACCACTAATTTTTTCAGATCAAAAATTTCAACAATTTTTTCAGACCATGGGAGAACAAACAAACTATCACACCATTCAACAATTTTTTCAACCAAATTTCATATCTTTAGTCAAGCACAAAACACCCTCCAATTTGAGAACAAACACAGACCACTATTGATTTGAGAACAAACCACCGTCGATGAGAGAAACAAATGGGAGAGGTCGGTGGTGCTATGAAAAACAGAACTCACCAGAATCTGGGATTTGTCAAAAAGGTCACCAGAAATAGTAAGTGTGGCTGTGTGAGAACGGAGGTGGAAGACGGTGGTCACTCCCTATAGTTCAAGTCTCCGGTCAAGTTCCTTTAGGTCGAGGCTCTCCTATCTTGAAGCTCACTAGAAATGGAGGATGGAGGTGAAGGTGACGATGAAGACGAAGCTCTACGCTCTTTCTGGTTCCAGTTTTGCCTCCCCAATCCAAATCATGTCACAGCCCAGCGAAGCTCACAGCCCCCCTTCGGCTCATAGACTCTCAACTACCGCCTCCCCATGTCTCGGGTCTGTTTGTTTCTTTTAGCTCCAGATGCTGGTGAAGTCGGAGAGTGGGACAGTGAGGAAGAGGATGAAGTCGGAGCAAATCCTCAGTAGTTGAGGATGGTCGAGCTCCCTGGTAGTAGAAAGGGTAGAGATGGAAATGAAGACATGGAATTATAAATCTTGGGTTTTTGAGTAGAATTGAGTTTTGCTTCCATATGGAATTAAATTCCATGACCAATTCATTGTACCAAACAAGCACAAGACAAGGAATTCAATTCTAATTCCAATTCCATGACTACAACTCCACCATACCAAATAGGGCATTAGTGTTTGGACTTCTCAAAATTACAAAATCTAACCAAACAATCGAATCAATCAAACAAACCACCAATAACAAGCAAGAATCAACAATGTAAGACAAGTTTCCAAGCTTACCTTGATTTATGTATCTCTCTCTCTAAACTGACCTCTCTCTACTCCTTGTTACTCTTAATTTTGCTTACTATATGAGTATTCGAAGAAGGAATAGAGATTAAAGAGAGTTACTTATGAATTAAGAGGCATAAACATGTGTAAATCACTACTAACTCACGTTGTTTTGCCTCTTGAACTTGCTTCTCTCTTCTTGTTTTTCATTTTTGTATAAGTTCTCTCTCTCTCTTGGTTGTTATGTTTGGCTGAAATAATGGCTAAAGAAAGAGATAAGAGTTCTTTAAAATATCCTCATCTACCATATAATATCCTGAATTTTAGTACTAGAGGCTTGAGAATAAGTCTTTGCTAAGCCCTGATTTAACAAGTGTCCCAGGAAAGCATAAATTTATTTCATAAAATTCCTTTACACCTTTGGTGTATTAAAGGGAATAAAAGGGTGAATTAAAGAGCATTGGAAATAATAGCACAAGGCTATTGGTGGTGACAGACAACATGAGTATGTTTAGAACATAAATTGTAAACATTTGAATTTGCTGCTAGTGAGTTTCCCCACGTAGTAGTCTTGTTTTGTGACATTTTTAAATAGAAAAATGATGTCTAATGCCTATGATATTTTCCAAAATGAAAGTAAACTTCTCTCTTCTTGTTTTTATTTTTGTATAATTCATTTGGAGTTGTACACAAAGAGTTATGTATTTTTTAAGTTAGCCTAGTAAAACTAGTGAGCTTCTGTGACAACGTCCCAATAAGATAATTCTGGGAATTTTGAGCTTCGATTGTGCTAAAGGCAATATTTTTCCTTCAAAATAGATTTAATAAGGGTTACATAGCCTTTGAAACTATACCAATTAGATCTCTATAAATAAAGATATGAATTTTCAAAGTTTGACGAAAATTTTGCCAGCTTTTGGTCTATATGTGAAACTAACTAGGTGATGGCAAAAATGTATAGGCAAAGTAGTCATTTGGCTAAATAAAATTCAAAGCCCATATTTCCCCTTCCTTCATGATCTGGGATGTCCAAATGAAGGAGTAAAAAGGGAAATAAATAATTGAGGTAAATATGCCAAAGGTTGGAGCATTTGTGGTCAAGTAAAAGATGATGTTGAAAAGTGAACAATTGTAGGCTAAAGTTGTAACATTTGAAGAGTCAATTGGAGTAGCATATTTGGTTATTGGGAGGTGCCGATATACATCACTTTATGGGCATAAGGCAAAGGAAATAATGATTAAAGTCCAAATAGGAAAAGATAAAGTATTATAGTTAATTAAGAGGTGAACTTTGAAAAGTCAAAGGTGAGTGTAATACAAGGAACCCTTATATGGTAATTTCAAAGAGATGGATAGGTCAAATTAGGAGACTTATTTGGTCTCTTTGTGCAACCATCTATACGTCATGTTTGGAGAGAGGAAAGAGAGAGCATTTATGATAAAATAAAAGTAGATAAAGCTTGGTAAGCTAGCATGTGTGGAAAGGCAATAAAATAACATAAAGAAAGGAGGAGTTGGATATTTAGTTGTAAGCTTTTCTCTTTCCTTTAAGCTCCATATTTTGATCAGCTACAACCAAAGAGAGAGAGAGAGAGAGAGAGAGGGCCATATGAAATGGAGCTCAAGAACAAAGAAGAGCTAGGGTTCAAGCAAAAATCTAAGGTAAGAGGTTGAAATCTTAGTGTTTAAGCCTTCTAGTTCATCCTAGATCACTTCTAACCTCTATATTTTCATGAATATTACTCGTAGCAAGCAAAATCAAGGGGTTAGAGAAAGAGAGAGAGAGGTCATCCTTGGTTTAGAGAGATAAAGAAGGAAAAATCAAGGTAAGCTTAGAAATATGTCTTATCTTAGAAATTTGGTGGTTTGATTGGCTTGTTTTGTTTTGTTTTGTGTTGTAAATTTGGGAAGATGAAATCATAAAATGTTATGCTGTCTAATTTTCCATTAATCATGTTTAAAAGGAGTTTAAAATTTATGTGATTGGTCATGTGATTATAAGTGTAAAGGAAGATTTTAAATAAGTGGAATCAAGAAAACTCAATTTTTCCCTTTTCTTTGGGATTTCATCCAAACACTGTTCACAAAGGGTTAAGACTGGATTTTGGTGTTTTTAATACTTCTATTGTGTTTAGAATGAAAAATTGTATAGTTATACATGAGTTCATGATTTTTGGATGAGGGTATGCAAATCTAAAATTTTTAGAAGTTCAAAGTACATGTTGTTTACTTGTTTCACTGGAGGCTGTGTTAATGTACAGTGAATCTCATGGGCCAAACCTAGTCCAAATGCTAGGAAACTTTCTAGGATTGAAGTAGAGATGTAGAGCTTTAATTGGATAGGTATTATATGCAATTTGAACCAGTGTGTAACACCCCAACTTTTATATTCACCAAATATAATGTAATTATTTGAGAAATTCAATAAAATGGTGAAATTCATGAAATTGGAATTTATGAATTTTATAAATGTTCACATTCATGAAAAAATGGGTAAAATAATTATGGATTAATTTGGGTAAGTTAAAAATCCCAATATTAAGGTCCAAAAATGGAGAAATAATAGAGAAAATATTTGGTCAAAAAATTGATGGGAATTGGCCAAATAAAAGAAGAAAAGAAATTAGATTAAAAAGGTAATGGGAAAATCGTAATTTTACCAATTTAGCATAAAATTAGTTATTTTCTAATTAATTAAATTTAATTTCAATTAATTAAAAGAAATAAAGGGGAAAATATATTTGGAATATTTTGGTCAATTAAATATGAATTTATGGAAATTTTGAGCAAAAATTGCAATTTTTACCAAAATAGTGACTTTACATATATACATAACCGGAATAGGTTGTAAAGCCAATTGAGACCAAAGGGTAGGAGCCCTAGGAGTCTCTAACATGTGGCTTGAAGAAGGAAATATTGGTTGGGCTTAATGAGCATGGTTACATGTACATAGGGTTTATATACATAAAATTGATTTTTGGAATTTTTGGAAATTGATTAAATAAATAACATAACATATGATATATTATAAAAATACATTATCTTCATCCTTATTCCAGGAAAAACAACACCATCACAGATCTAAGCTAGAGAGATAATGTGTGGAATTCTAGAGAGAGAAAGGAGGAAAAAGCTACAAGGTAGGTGATTTCTTCGGTAAATTGGTTATTAACGCGTATAACTCCGATCATAAGCTACTTTTCTATGTATTTAAGGATTGTGAAGTTCAATTTCCATTGTAAAGAGAGCTAGGGTTTTGGCTACTTTGAGAAAAGACAGAGGGAGCTTGAGGTAACTTCCAAACCTTTGTATATTGACTATTATGACTGCTATGGGCAGTTTAATCGATGAAATTTCACCGGATTGTCTTTGGTTTGAAAATTTGAAAATGTAATGGCCTAAGGGTTATGCTGCCAAAATTTAGTCTAAATGGTAGTTGTAACGTAATTAAATAGTTGATAAAGTGATTAGGAGTAGAAAGGAACACGTCTGTGGAGTTAGAATCGAAAAACCCCAATTTTCTCTAGGGTTTTGCTCAATTCGGCCAGAGCTAGAAATGGGGCTAGGAGTTGGATTTTCAATGATCTGATTATTTCATTGAGTTTAGGAGGAAAAATTAGTTGGGGTTACAGTTGGTCACTGAAATTAACCATAATTACGAAAATGTCCCTGAAACCCTTTAAAGCGGGGTTGCTAAGGGATATTTCATCTTTTGGTAGTGAATTTGGTAATTCTAATTCTAGGAAATGATCTTTTGGGCCAAAATATGTTGGAATAGCCCTAGTCAAAATTTTAGAAAAAGTAAGGTCGGACCAGGTACGGTGGGGCTAGGCTGGGGTCCCGGGGGCGTTTTGGTTAATTTTCATCATAGTCTAATATAACCACAATAAATACTATGAAAACTTCAAAAATGGTACATTGATAGGTTATAATCTAATTCTTGTTCATTTAATATTTTAGGACTGAGTTGGGAGCCGAAGATTGACATATTTTACTAGGCACGTGATATGGGGTGAAAGAGCTTTGAGGTGGGATCATTATGTTTCATACATCAAGTCATAGTTCATATGATTGTGTGGATGCCATTGTTTGTGCTTTTATTAATCAGCATAGTTTACCTAGAAGAGGCAGTTAATGCTGGAAGTGCACTTATACTTAGGAGTTGGGTAAGAATTTGACCGATGTACGATTAGTAGGGTGGGAGCCTTACTCATGTATACATGACAATAACATTTACAACCGGTGTACGATTAGTGGGGCATGAGCCCTACTCATGTATACATGATGATGATGTTTTATGTTTTATGTTTTAAATTGTTCATTAATTGGTGCACATCATATTTACTTCTCACATTTTATATGAATGATAATATGTTTCCTCTGGGATTCCTTGGAATCTCAATCATTT
The DNA here is from genome assembly GCA_963210345.1 of Inga oerstediana. Lineage (NCBI taxonomy): Eukaryota > Viridiplantae > Streptophyta > Magnoliopsida > Fabales > Fabaceae > Inga > Inga oerstediana. The sequence goes on along the minus strand of OY723401.1, from coordinate 58,401,481 downwards.
TATGAAATAAAATATCACACTGGGTGCCAGTGGTTCAAAAGGCAAGGATGTAGATAAAAGGAATTGATGGGTACGTGTCCTGAGACGAAGACAAAGTTCGTGGTTATATATAATCTATGTTTTAAACCCTTTTGGATATTCTGTAAGATTTGTAAATATTATCGAATTTTGTACGGTTGATTCTAGTTTGAAAATAATTACTTTTATCAGTATATATGTACTCTTCTGTATGCATGTGGAACTTGGTCTCTATTACTCTGTGTATATCAAAATGGAAACAGGTGTTGACACAGTGGATTAAAAGTTATGGATTTTTGAAGTTGTGCCCTGTTTCTAGAATGTAATATGGAATAGTGTGGGAATTCATGGAATTTTTTAATTTTATGGTTGTAGGTGGTAGTGCTTTATATTTTTTGTGTAGAGGACTTAAAAAGCTTTAAACAGAACTTTGAACCACTCTATTTGGATTTTTTCTAGAATTAGTTATGATTTTTAGAAGTTCAGCCAAGAAATAGGACAGTTTCTAGCTGCAGCCAAAATGTTTCTGACCTTTTATTGGCCATAGCCAAGACCCCAACTTCTAGCATTTCATATTTTTCAAAGAAATGTTGAATTGTTTAGCCTTTATAACTTCTTGGACATTGTTATACACTTCCAATGACTTGCTATCATGGCTCTAATTATGTCATTGGGTATTTAGGGCCATGAGAGGTCAAAGAAGAGGAAATGGAAGAATTTCGAAGATGCTATAATGGTTGGAAGAAAAGGGAACCAGAGAAGGACTTAAAGACATAAGGTAGGGAACTTTCCTAACTTGATATACGTGCTTGTGTATTGATGTGTTAATTGCTTTAATGAATTGTAGGAAGAATATGTGAATTAGTGAAGCTCTATTTTACTAATACTATGGCCATTAATGTATGTGTTGAACATTGAGCATGCATACATGTCATTATGTTGGCATGAATTTATGTAAGCAAGCATGTCATGCACAAAGCATTTCTTATAAGCAATTGTTAGCATTGTTCACTACTAGGATTCCCTTAAATCTCACTCTCCCTCACCAACCATATAGGTAGGTATGCTCAAAAGAGGAATGCAGGGAGATGAGCAAGAAGAGGACAAGCAATGGCGAATTCAAGATTTGTATGTGATAATTAGTTATAAGTAAACTATCACTGTATGAGACTCCTTGTATTAACATGCCTAGTTGAATAGTCTTGAGGATTATGTAAATGAATGATTTAAGTATAAGCAAAGAAATGAGTAGCTAATCACTATGATTAAATTAAATGAAGATAAGAATCGATAAGTAATACTGAAGTTGTGAACTACTGAAAGATGCTTCTCAAGATTTTAAAAATTATTCTGAAAAACCCACTCAACTACAAGTTCAAGTCCTATCTTAAGGTTGGGAATTGAAAATGATTTTATGAAAGTGGGTTAAACTTATTGTGTACGAGCTTATTCGATTGATTACGAGAATAAGGTGTTACACACCTCCATAAATAATATATTTTATTGCTTTAATAAGATGCCAATTGAATTCATGTCTTCATCTTTTCTCTTTCTCCATTTATGATATACGAATATGAACCATGTAAACAACCGAAAGAGCTTCTTGAATTATCACAAATTTTGCCTCCTTAGATATTAATTTTAATTGTAGTTATTTGCTTACAATTTTTTGTTGGAACCGGTTGACACCTAAGAGGGGGTGAATTAGGTGTAAGATAAAAACTTAAGAATTTTAAAAATCTTTTCGCATCTTAATGAAAGTAATGAATCATAAATCAATAGTTAGATTAAATAATATATGCTAGAATTATAAGAGGTTAGGGAAGAGAATATGCAAACTGTGATTTTCCTTAGTTTGGTGCAATCCGTGATGACCTACGTCCGGTCCCTAGGCTCCTCATAAGATTTTCAAATCTACTATCTTCTTGTTTAATCCCTTATCTTCTTATTTAGCTAGGACTTGTGAAGCCTTTTACAATTCTCTCTCTGAGATACTCCCCCTTACAGCAAGTCTTACGAGCAAAGCAATCCCAAAGACATTTCTCTCCCGCTTACCTGTGCAAGTCTTACGAGCAACAACGTTCTCTCCTTCTTATACCCCTGTAAGTCTTATGAGGAGCAACATTCTCTACTACTTGCACCTTGTAAGTCTTATGAGTTGAAAGTCTTACCAGCAATTCTCTATATAGGTTCTCCCATAAGAAAATCAACCCTCTCAAGGTCCCTCTGTCTTGAGATCAATTCAGAAATACAAGTGTTACAAACTTTCTCACAGAGTGGATAAAAGGCTCATTGAAGTAAAATACGAATAATTCTCTCTCAAATAAACATGATATAGAAAATATATAAGAATAGAGAGAGTTTGAGTTGATGTGAATGAGTCATGATGATAGCATGTTGGTATGTTAAGCTCATTGTTGTTGCACTTTGCTTGAATCTCCTGTATTTATAGTTGAGTAGGATATGATCGTTGTGAGTATTTTAAATTATCTGTTGGAGTGCGGGTGCTTCTTTTATCCAATTGCTTGAATTTGAAAAATAGCTATTACGAAAATTGGTGCTTCGCTTCCATAAAGTCACATTTTGTCTCTTCACATCATCTCTTCATTGTAATCCTGGAGAAATACATTAAACACTAATACAATGAAGTGTTAGAGTGATTGGAAGTAAGAAGCACAAAAAAAACATGAAATTTTTTATGGAATTTGCCACAAAAAAATTTTCCATGGCAAATTCCAACTGAAATCCGTTGGAAAAGTTTCTGACAGAATTTTGTCTGTGGAAAATATTCCGTGGCAAATTTTGTCTTTTGCTACGATATTTACAATGGAATAATTTCGTCACAAATTTTTGACGGAATTTCCGAGGGAAATTTGTGACGGAATTCAAATTCTCTCACAATTTTCGATGGAATACAATTTCATTGGAAAATTTTAAAAATATTATTTTTAATTAATTATGATTTTTAATTAAATTAATTTTTAAAAAAATTTAAAAATTTATTATTTATTAATTAATATTTTAATTTTAATTTTAAATTTATCTTTTAATTATTATTTTCTAATTTCTAAAATATTTTTACTTCCAATAATAGGTTTTGGTCCCTATAAATAATTAATGTTAATAAAAAATTAATTTTAGAAATTTGAATAGAATATAGTCATATGAAATTATAAGAATATATAAAGTTATTTTATATTACAATTATATTTATATATAAGAAAAATATATATATTTATAAATAATTGATTATGTATAATAATATTATATATATATATATATATATAACTATGTAATAATAGAATGCCAAAGCAATCGAGCCCCCAGTAAGGCATCACGAGCGTACGGATGAGGTCATGGGTATGAAACAAAGGAGGGGCAGGTTGAGTTGCATTTCCAGGAATAAAGAGGTTGTGACAAGTGGCGGATCTGGGCTTCGGCGACAAAGTGGATGCCCACAAAGTTACCACACGCCGCCGCCAGCGATGACGGGGTGGTCGTCAGAGTTTCGACGTGGCTTTTTCAATTTAAAAAATAAAACATAAGTTTGTGACGGAATTTTCCGACGGAATTCAATTCTGTCAAAAATTGCGACAGACATAAATTTCGTTGGAAATTTCCATCAGAAATTTGTGATAGAATTAATTCTGTCAGAAATTTCTAACAAAATCTGAATTCTATCAGAAATTTGTTTGTCACGCTATTATTACCGACGAAATCCATTTTGTCAGAAATTCTATGGGAAATCCATTTCCGTCAAAAATCCATCAGAAATTTCGTCGGAAACTCTAAATTTCGTTAGAAATTCCAACAGAAATTCATAGTTTTTTTGTAGTGAAGAGTGAATTACACAATCATTCCCATGATTTTCTGAAGTTAGGATATGTTATCTGTTGTATCACTAGAATGGTTGCTCGAGTGATCTTGGGATCTCACTCGAGTAATCCCCTTTAAAACATAGCAGAGAGCATCAAAGTCTTTTTCCAATTTCATCACTCGAGTGGTCACTCAAGTGATCCCTTTATTTTGATTGGAAACTTGGCAAATTACATATCATCGGAAAGCTCTTACTATCTACTTTCTAATGCAACAAGAATTAGTTGTAAACTCATTGTATTCATAAAGGTATGATCCAAGTAGTGACAACTGCACTAGATAGTCTCTAAATTTACAAGTGTCAACTTCCAGAAGGCATAACTCTTAGCATATAACTTCCAATATGACAAACTACCTATCCATGGAAAGCTCTTTAAGTCTAGTTTCATATGGCACTAGTTTCATCTCAATCCGATGTGCAATTTGTGAGTTATGTCCAAAATACTGAAGCTATTCTGGAATATGACGCTAATTTGTTTGGAATTTTCCAAACTTCATATCTCTCTCATCTAAACTCCTTTAAAAGTGATTATGGAGTGTATTTGACATGTTGGGATTCTAGTTTCATATAAAACTAGTTTCAGATCAATCTGACGTGTAGTTAAAGAGATATGGCCAAAATATCAAAGCTTTGTCATGTTATACGAAAACAAAGCACAACAAAATGCTCATCACTTGAGTGATCATGGGCATTACTCGAGTAATGCCTTCCAATACTTGATAGAGGGCTAATACTCAAGGGAACACCTTGGGGAAGTTCCTCAACTTTCATATAAGTTATTTTAGCTTCGTATTGACCCATTCCAACCTCCGGTGTCAGTTTTAAGAGCTTGAATCTTGATATTCTCATTTGATCTTACAAGTTTCTTCAATCTCTTTCTCTTGATTTTTCTCTTGATGATCATTCTTTATAACCCAACTAGATATCTTCTTCAATTAATGATCATTCTTTATAACCCAATTAGATATCTTCTTGAATATTTTCAATCTTCTTCTTTCTTTGCTTGACAAATCTATAAGATATGTAACATTAAATATAGTAGTTAATCAATATTGAAGATAAGTATATCACGCAAAATTTTTGCTCTTTTTTGACATCTATATTTGATATCATCAAAATTATCATATCTAACATTCTTCCCCTTTGTAATGATGGCAAATCCTTAAAAAAAATATGTATGAGTTATAAAAGTAAATTAAGAGAAACATATTTTTTCCCTTTTTCTCCCCCTATTTGAAGTACAAGGAAGAAATGCTTGTAAAAAAGTAAATGTGAAAACAAATTAGAAATTTCTTTCACCCCATTAAATAAATGTTTCAGGAAAACAATTTTCTCTCCCCCTATTTGAAAGTATTTTCGTTTATAATGTGATGCAAATGAAAAATGGTTTTCATGAAAACAAATTTGAAACAATTTGGAGAGGTTTTCAAGATAACTTTCATAATCAACGCAAATTGAATTCAAAGATATGAAAAGTATTCTAAAAAAAGGTGGGGTTTAGAAATGCTTATGTAAATTTGGAAAAAAGATGATTTGCTCTATGAAGTCTGTTACTTTATTCTTTGGCAACACTACTACAAAAAAGTAAAGCTATGGCGCTTATAATTGCATTAACTGTGGCGCTAGAGAAGTGTCACATATCTGGACGCCACTAAAAAAAAGCTGTGGCGCTTAGAAGCGCTACAACATTTTAAATTTTTTTTTTAAAAAAAATACCCTCCTGTGGCGCTAGTTTGAGGAAGTGCCACAGGAGGGGGGCCTCCTGTGGCGCTTGTGTCAGCAAGTGCCATAGGAGGGGTGTCCTACTGTGGCGCTTACGTCAGCAAGCGCTACAGGAGACCCCCCTCCTGTGACACTTCCTCAAACAAGCGCCACAGGAGGGTCCCTTTTTTCTTTCTTCTTCTTCTTCTTCTTCTTCTTTTTCCTGTGGCCCTTTTTTATGCTTCGTGATTGTAAAGCTTTATATAAAATGAGTGGCTTTCGTGTTTATCATCTCCACAAATTATCAATCTTTCTATTTTATATTTCAACCTATTATATATATATATATATATATAATTTTCACATTTAAAATTCAAGTTCCCCAACAATAATGTTCTTACATTAATACTCTCCAAAGCTAACATAAAAAATATCACAATACAAGAACTTGATATGTGAGCACAGTACATCAACAACTAATTAAGTAAATTAAAAGATTAATAAAAAACGCAAGCTTGTCGGCAAAAAAATTTAAACAAAGCAAAAAGGCAAACGAAACAAGCTAGGTTTTCACTCTTTCCTATTAAATTAGGAACAAAAAGGCAAATGTTATATTACAGTTTATCTTGACTAAAAAAAAGTAAACAAAGCAAACTAGAATAAAACAGTCTTCTTACAAATCTATTAATTGACCGGCGCAGTGAGTGGGGGACCACGTTGGTGATGCTAGCTTGAGTGACGAGTGAGTGTGTTTTTTAGTGTGAAGATGATAGGAAATGGAGGGAGGGGGCCGGCGAATCCACTAAGAAGATGAGAAAGGGAAAGTAGTTTAATGGAAGAGAGAGTAGTTGAATAATTAAAGTGGAGTAGTAGTTAAAAAGAGAAGGAATGGGGGCGGACATGGGACCACTACTTGGGAAATGAAATAATTAAGAGATACACTATCAATTTGAAATTTTTCCTTTTTTTTTAAAAAAAATAGGCATGTGTGGCGCCTAACCATTTAGACGCCATACATTGCCTATTCAGCTGTGGCGCCTGGGCATCCCAGGCGCCACAGCTGATATATATTATATCCTGTGTGGCGCCTAACTATTTAGGCACCACACATGATATTTGTTGCAGCTGTGGTGCCTAACCTGTCAGGCGCCACAACTGCTTGCATGGCACCAAGTATAGCGCCTGCGTAGGTAGGCGCCACACTAGGCCTCCCCAATTGTGGCACCTAACCTATTAGGCGCCACAGCTGTTATCCAAAATAAAAAAAATTATAGAGGTAAAAAATAAAAAAGGGAAGCTGTGACACTTCTTTAAATAAGTGCCACAAAATGTGCGCCACCTTTGACCCTTTTTGTAGTGATATTGTGTTCACTACACTCTTGCTGTACAACTCTGATGTATATTCATGTTGTTTCTAGAATTCTTCTATTGAGTTGAGCTTCTGTTCAACATGCTTAATGCTCATTTGTATTGGCATATGTAATTTTTTTGGATGTTGCAGCCAATATATCTCCCTTGATTGATCATTAAAGCATATGTCCTCAAAGTTAATATATTTTCCCTTTAGTATGTTGAGGAATGATCTTGTATAGAGCAAATTTTCCTAATATAATTAAATGCATTCTTGCAAGGAGAATGGTTAGTGTAATCAAGTATCAAAAGTTTCCTTTTTATAAAATATATGCAAATTAAGATCATGGAAAGAAGATATATGAGTAACTCATCATCAAAACTAATCAATGGAGAGTAAATTTAGATGAGTATGTTATAATGATTTTGTTCAAAAAAGGAGATAAGCTTTTAAGATATAAAACACATGTAAATGTGAAGCTCCCCCTTAATGAATGCATGGCTTAAAAGAAAATCATTGTGAATAATATAGTTAATAACTCTCTTGGATTTGTAAATGTTAGAACCGGCTATCACCCAAGAGGGGGGTGAATTGGGTGTATAATAAAAACTTAAGAACTTTGGAAATCTTTTCGCATCTTAACAAAAGTAGTAAGTATGAAGGTTTATAAATCAACAGTTAGATTAAATTATATATGCTGGAAATATAAGAGTTTAGGGAAGAGAATATGCAAACTGTGATTTATTCTAGTTTTGTCCAATCTGTGATGGCCTACGTCCAGTCCCCAGGCTCCTCTTGAGATTTGCAAATCTACTATCTTCTTGTTTAATCCGGGCACAAGAAAAGCCTTTACAATTCCACAAGTTTAACCGGGTACTTGTGAAACCTATTACAAATCTCTCACTGAAATACTCCCCCTTACGGCAAGTCTTACGAGCAGAGCAATCCCAAAGATCTTCCTCTCCTGCTTACTCATGCAAGTCTTACTAGCAGCAATGTTCTCTCCTGCTTACACCCCTATAAGTCTTATGAGCAGCAACGTTCTCTACTGCTTGCACCTTGTAAGTCTTATGAGAAGAATGTCTTACTGGCAATTCTCTCTACAGCTTCTCCCGTAAGGAAATCAACCCTCTCAAGGTCCCTCTACCTTGAAATCAACTTAGAAATATAATTGAAAGTGTTTACAGACTCTCACACAGAGTGGGTATAATATTCACTGAAGTACAATACAAATAATCACTCTCTCAATGATAAGTAATATAGAAACTTGAAAACAGAGAGTGTATGGGTAGAAACAGATGATTCATGTTATTCGCATGTTGGTGTCGTTGCTCTGTTTTTTCTGTCACCCATCGATGTTGAATGCTCTCTCATTTATAGTTGATGAACATGATGGCCGTTGTGAGCATTCGTCCGTTGGAGTCATTTTGACCGTTGAGCATATTTGAAAAATGAGCTACCATGAGCTTTTCGTTGCAAAGCAGAGCGTCACGTTGAGGAGCCGCATGTCTCATTTTGAGCTGTACATCACGTTGTAGAGCAGGATGAATTCGTTTGAGTTTCCAGACAATCTCTTATGGTGGGTCAAACTTTTGTCCTGGTAGGTAGCTGATGCTCGGTGTGTAATGATGCCGCCCACCATAATTGACTCTTTTATTTGAATATGTAATCTCAACGTTAAATTTCTTGTTTCATACTGCAAAATACTTAATCATTAATATGATGAAGAGTTAGTCATGAGTATGTTGGATCATTGGTCAAAACCTGAATTTCTGGTTTCTGGGACTCATCACGTGAGTGAAGATATTCGCCAGACGTGACCTCCGTTCTTGAAGATGCAATCCAAATATTTAATCTCCTGTTTTACACTTGAAATATATGTTAGTTAATGTTTAGGAACAATAACAAGTGAAAACATAATGATTATATAATATTTAACCACATTTGGATTGATTGCTGTGAGGCTCTGAACTTCTACATTGCTTCTATCAGGACCTCACTCGAGTGCAAAGAAGCCTCACTCAAGTGCATGTAGAATTTCATGTTCTGACTTCCTCTCGGCCAAACACTCGCTGCTCTTCACTCGCATCTGATCGAGTGAAATCTAGACATCACTCGAGCACAACCAGTCATGCTCGAGTGCTCCTCTTGTTTTCACGTACATGCTTCTTCTCGGGTTAACACTCTCATGTCAAAACTTGCATGTGCTCGAGTGAGAAATACTCCAATGCTCGAGCATAAATCCTAGTGCTCGAGTGTTACAAATTTCTTCACGTTTCAGCTGCTTCTAGACATCACTCGCACAACTTTTTCAAAGAGTTAGTTTTTGCACTCGCGGGTGATGTGGGGCAACTTTAGAAAAAATTTGTTTATTTGATTCTAATGATGTATCATAAGAAAGCTCTTGCCATATGCATTCCAATGCAAAAAGAATCAGCTCCAAACTCCTTGTATTCTGCAAGTTATGATCGAAAGAGTGTATATTTCGCTAGACTGCACAAGCATCAACTTCCAGAAGGTATAGCTCCTAGAATATACGTTCAAATAATGCAAATTACCTATCCATGGAAAGCTATTTGAGTCTAGTTTCATTTGGCACTGGTCTCATCTCAATCCGATGTGTAGTTTGTGAGTTATGTGCAAAATACCGAACCTGTCTTGAAAAGTTACGATGATTTCAGTTTCATTTTCCATGAATCATATCTCCTTCATTTGAGCTTCTTTCAATGTGATCTTGGTGCCAATTTTACGTTTTATGAGTCCTCTTTCATATGCTACCAGTTTTGGGTCCATCCGACGTGTGGTTTGAGAGATATGATCAAAATACCGGACCTCTGTCAGACTGAACGTAAAATAGAGTAGAACAGAGTATTCACCCCGTGCTCGAGTGAGTTCATCCGTGCTCGAGTGAGTTCATCCCGTGCTCGAGTATTGAGCTCTGTGCTCGAGCATAACTCCCCTAGAAGTGCCATAACTCACATATAAGTCATCTTAGCTTCGTATTAGCCTATTCCAACCATCATTTGATCATAGAAACCTCCGGTATCATCGTAGAAACCTCCAGTATCACTTCTAACAACTTGAATCTTGATATTCTTGATAGATCTTCCAAGTTCTTCATTCTTCAATATCTTTCTTTTTAATTTTCCTTTTGATAATCATTCTTCATAATCCAAGTAAGCATCTCCTTGACTATCTTCAAATTCTTTCTTCTTCTTCCTCTTGTTCATTTTCATTAATTCAATCTTCTTCATGCTTTGCTTGACTAATCTACAAAATATGTAACATTAAATATAGTAGTTAGTCAAAGAAATACATTATATAAACTTTTTGCTCTTATCATTTCACATCTATATTTGACATCATCAAAACTAATCATATCTAACATTCTCCCCCTTTTTGATGATGGCAAATCCTTTAAGAAAAATATGTCTGAATGAAATGCAACATACATATATAATGCAATGTACATATTTTTCTCACATTTTTCTCCCCCTATTTGACATCAGCAAAAAGTTTGAAATATATAAAGAAGTAAGGCTTGTGAAGAAGTATAAACTACTTTAATCCAAATGAATGAACTAAGAAAAACAATTTACTCTCCACCTATGTGAAAGTACTTTCATTTTTTATGAGAGGGAACTAAAAAAGATTTGGAGAGGTTTTCAAGAAAACTTCTATAATCAAGATAAATGAAATATACGTATTCTTGAAATGTAAATAGAGAAGGTTTAGAAATGCTCATGTAGATTTGGAAAAATGATGAAGCGCTCCATGAAGTCCGTTGTTTTATCCTTTGGCAATGCTAGTTCATGATGATGTACACCACACTTCTCTTATGCAACTCAGATATATATTCATGTTGTTGCCAGAATTCTCCAATTGAGTTGAGCTTCTGTTTAGCATGTTCAATGCTCAGTTATATTGGCATATGAATGTTGTATGTTGAGGAATGCTATTGCACTAAACAAATTCTCTTGTCACAAATTTAATCTTTCTTTGCAAAGAGAATTGTTAGTTAAATCAAGAAACAAAAGGTTCCTTTCCATATGATATGTTCAAATTATGATTGTGAAAAGAACAGTATAAGAGTAACTTATCATCAAAACTAATCAAGACATGGTGAATATAGATGAGTATATTAAAAGGATTTTCTTTCCAATAGGAGATAAGCTTTCAAGATATAAAACACATATGAATGTGAAGCTCCCCCTTAATTGATGCATGGTTTAAAAACTTGTCTTGGAAAAAAACAGTTAATTACTCTCCTGGATTTAAGAAACCATTGGAAACTTTATAGAGAAAATGATTTTGAAAGTATGAATATTTGGAGAGAGAAAAAATGGCAATGCTAATAAGAGGTTTTAAGAGATATAACCTAATATCACCTGAGTGGTTACTTGAGTGATTCTACTCAATCATGACTCAATTGTATCCTCAAGTGATACAACTCAAGGATTTTGAATTAAACAAGAATACAATACCTCACTCGAGTAATATCGTAATCACTCGAGTTATAATCCTCTGTAGTCCATTGATGAATCATGTCCTAGTCAATATTGGATGATGTGACTAGTACTGAGGGATTCTGGAGTGTAGTCTTATGTGAGCACTTTAGGATACCAAGATGAGCTCAAAATAAGGCATTGGGATTCTAGTTGATCAAGTCACAGAGTTGTCTAATCTTGCCATTCACAGAAGTGATAAACTCAGCATGTTTGTGGCAAGCTCTGTGTGATTGTTGAAGCTCCTCTCTCAGAAAGCCTTAGACAAATGGACCAAAGAATGAAGGATCATGGAGACCAACTCTAGCAAAGTGTTGTCTCTCATTTATTGGCCTTGTTCGCCATAGCTCTAGTATAGGTATAGCAGATAATCCAGTGAAGATTAGACATAGAGCTAGGATAGTAGTTAAGAATCCTCATAGGCTCATCAAGCTTGATGATTCTGTGCATCTCAGCATCTTCCTCTAAACATCTCTATTGGCTCCATATCATAGTGAAGATGTCTGATCACCTTGAAACAATAAGGAAAGTGGGTAGGCAACAAAGATTCATATTGGATAAACTTATTCTTGGCTCTGTGCTGCTTTGAAATAATCTCCACTGGGTCCACTAAGAGATCTTCCTTCTCTTTCTCTTTCTCTGATTGTATCACTAGCTAGTTATTTGCTAGTGATGGGATGTCATTTGAGTAATATCACATATTTTGCTTCAACTCACGTTGCAACACTATCAGTCATGCCTTTTCTGTTAGCCTCTGACCTTTGTATCCAAAATGAAAGCATCTTGATCAACTCCTGTAAAAGTATAAACATATGCTCTCTGGTACCCTTCTTCTTTTGGGTCCGTACAATATTAGACATAGCAAATCTTATGCTCTTATGCAATTAATGATATGAAATTTCAGCAAAGAGTATCATAAACCAACAAAGATCAAGATATAATTTTACCCACTTAAATAAATTTAAACCATTAGATCATGAAGGGTAACGAATAAGTGATATCAATGAATGGTGATTTTCAAAGATCAATGACAATTTGTAAATACGTTTTATAAAAAATATGTCATTGATATGATTTTTATGCAATTCATGTAAGTTGGATCAAAGAGAGTAGAGAATCTATCCATAATGACCAAATTTTATGAAATGATGAATGAAAACAAGTTTTTCAAAAATGATAATGAGATATGCGAATTGTTTCAAAATCTCAGATGTAATTTCAAATCATAATAATGCATTGTGAAATTGAGATTTTGAATATATGCAAAAACTCATCTTTAAAATATGTTTATAATTAATGTTCATGTTAAAAATGGTGAAAGTCAATAGTTTAAATATACATATACCAGAAAGCTTCCTTTTTAGAGAACAACTAAGATAACATGTTAGACATTGAAGTTTAACATGTTTGAGAATTTTCCCAAGAGCAAAAGTCATATTGAAAATGAATTAGCCAGAAAGCTTAGCTTCAAAGATGTATATAAACACAATGATTTTGCTATTGACCAAGAGATAAACTTGACTCTTAGAGATGTGTCTTAAAGAATAGGGATATTCAACTCAAAAATTTGAATAGAAGGCTCTAGTAACTCAAAATGGATGAAGACAAATGGTAATGCATTTGAGCAACAATATGAGTATAAGAATTTATTGATGATGAAGCACATACTCATTTATCCAAATGACTAGAGTTCTATAATATTATCTCGGTAAGTTATTCCACAGTAATGGTTAATGCATTAAGATTCAATGCACTAATGAACATTTATAATGCTTGGAATACATGGCCAACTAATGATTTATGCATTAGGCACAAGGCTTTCACATATAGAATTCTTTTCTAGGAAATACACTTGAAACTCATATAGATAGTTAACTTGTTAGACGTAAGGTCTAGCATGTTAAGGAATAAAGACTGAAGAGTTCAAGTATTGAATAGCACAACTAAGATCAATACGTCAACGATGGGAAAATACTTTAGTAAATGAATTTGAAGCATTCTGACTTTTAGTATACATAAATATTAACTTCCAATTTTGAAACCGATTTAAATGCAAATAAAATATTAAAAATTTTCAAATAATGTGTATGCATTTTTATAAACAAGATTAATTTGGAATCTAGGTACATTTTTGAAATATGCATTTCGAAACTCAAATACATAGAAAGATTATGCACAATTTCACTTTCAGTCCATTTAGCAATCTAAAAACAATTTAAAAACCCATAAATGATTGATTGCTAATGCTATGTAGTAATGAGCAAGAATTTACCACTCAAATTGAGTTGGAAAGAATGAGTACGATGGTTGAGTTTTGAAATTACTGATACAGCGTACCTGGCTTGAGTGTAACTTGTAGACACCCAAGTTAATTTCCATCTCCTTGTATCTTTGTACTCAAGTCCTCCAAGATCACTTGAGAATCCATGTTTTAAAGATAATTTATGCATTTATACCTATGGCATTCACGAGTTCTTGATGCACTTTCAGGTGAGTTCTTCAAATACTCGAGTATGTGACAGTATTATTGATGAATTTGAGAGTGTCCTTAGAGTTTCTGCACACTCTGTTAATCCCTGTTTTGCAATCCAAAAGTAGAGCATAGGATTCGAATCTATACTTGAGTGACCAACCAGTACTCGAGTGTTAACATGCCTTGCACTCGAATGTTCACTTCTGCTTTCTAGTGTCATGATTCTTTTTCAAATTATTCCTGCAAAAATCATATAACCCTTTTTCTTCCTTCGGTATCCAATTCTACTTGGATCCACTCATGGTTAGCTTAAAAGAATCATAATTCACATGCTCTAAGAATATAATCACTTCAAAGAAATTGAACATAATGAATTAAGTATGACTTTATGCATAAACATTGTTTTCTCATGAAGTATGTATATGCATAACAAGTTAGACTAATGAACATTGCAACTCTTTATGTATGATTTTTCTAAAGATTGTGAAAAACATATGTGCAATGCTCATATCTAAGGTAACAAGTAACAAGGTATAAACCTCAATAAATATTAAAGATGATACTGTAGGAGGTTTTTACTGTTGATAACTTTTACGTTAGGTGCTTGAAGAATCGCTTCTGCATACCCACTGCATCTTTCTTTGAAGTTCTGTTTTTGCATATTTAGCTTTGGCATTATGCAAAGCTTTCTCATATGATGTAGACTTTGAGAATCTTTTTCTTTATGAATGAGATATCCTCCTCTTCTCGTTCTTCTCAAGATAGTTGAATGGTACATTATGATAGCCCTTCGTTGAGGTAGAACATACTCCTTTTATCAATTGATTCTTTCTCTGGTTATACTCTGTAGCTCCGGCAATGGGTGCCTTGAGAGTTCTCCTTCTTGATATAAATGGTATGAACCTCTTTATTGGCGCATGAGAAACTCTTGGCTTCTTCTTTATCTTCTCCGTATCCTTATGTCCATTCTTCTTATAATCAGTCTGCACACATAAAGTACTAGATGGACATTTTGGTACCCACATATACTTGGGTCCTTGATTGTTAGTATTAACCCTTACATGTTTCTTCGGTACCCAAATATACTTATTTCTCATATGGGAATTTCTTCTAATATAGCATGTGTGAGAAATATGACCAGATTTACCACAATAATTGCAAATTGTATCAAGATATACATTATGGGATATCATGCAAGTATTATGTCGATCATGAGAGTAGAAATTCGAATGGATTTTATTTGAATATTCTTTCTTCCGAACAAACTTTCCAGCATATTTGAAAACATTTTTGCTTTTCTCAATAAAATCAATAATTGGTTGAGAAACAAACTTTTGTAGACTTTGAAAATCAGTTTTACAAAAATCACACAAAGAATTGGAACTTTTTACCTTAAGTTCATCTTGAGTTCTGGAGAGTGACTTTTCATGTTCGTCCATAATGAACTCTTTTCGTGAATCCTCTTCTTCTTGTTTATCCATGTTGACTGTATGGAAGTGTTCTATAATTTTTCCATCTTCATCATCAACTTCCAATTGTTCATGCACAGTAGATTCGTAGCGTGTAGTTTTACACGAACTGTCAACACTTTCAACTTCAACACAATTATTAGAACCATAAATAGAATCAAGAGTGTCCTAGATATGTTTAGCATTAGAACAAAATCTAATTTTCTCAAAATCATTTTCGGTTGAAGCACTATACAGAATTTTCATTGCTCTAATGTTCAACGAAAACATTTTCTTTTCACTTTCTGTCCAATCCTTTCTTGGTTTGAAATCAAAAACATTTGTAAAAATATTCCACATATCAAAATCAAAAGCTTTTATAAAACTAGTCATTCTAGCTTTCCAAAACCAAAAATCAATATCTTTCAAAAGTGATGGGATTGTATAATCAAAACCTTCTGAAAGTATAAAACACCCAAAGTCAGCCATTGTAACTCTTGAGACGGTTAAGTCCTTTAAATAAGAGCCCAGGCTCTGATACCAAATGTTAGAACCAGCTATCACACAAGAGGGGGGTGAATTGGGTGTATAATAAAAACTTAAGAACTTTGGAAATCTTTTCGCATCTTAACAAAAGTGGTAAGTATGAAGGTTTATAAATCAACAGTTAGATTAAATAATATATTCTTGAAATATAAGAGTTTAGGGAAGAGAATATGCAAACTGTGATTTATCCTGGTTCGGTTCAATCTGTGATGGCCTACGTCCAGTCCCCAGGCTCCTCCTGAGATTTTTAAATCCATTATCTTCTTGTTTAATCCGGGCACAAGAAAAGCCTTTACAATTCCACAAGTTTAACCGGGTACTTGTGAAACCTATTACAAATCTCTCACTGAAATACTCCCCCTTACGGCAAGTCTTATGAGCAGAGCAATCCTGAAGATCTTCCTCTCCTGCTTACTCATGCAAGTCTTACGAGTAGGAACGTTCTCTCCTGCTTACACCCCTATAAGTCTTATGAGTAGCAACGTTCTCTACTTCTTGCACCTTGTAAGTCTTACAGCAGAATGTCTTACTACTAGCAATTCTCTCTACAGCTTCTCCCGTAAGGAAATCAACCCTCTCAAGGTCCCTCTACCTTGAGATCAACTTAGAAATATAATTGAAAGTGTTTACAGACTCACACAGAGTGGGTATAATACTCATTGAAGTACAATACAAATAGTCACTCTCTTAATGATAAGTAATATAGAAACTTGAAAACACAGAGTATATGGGTAGAAGCAGACGATTCATGTTATTCGCATGTTAGTGTCGTTGCTCTGTTTTTTCTGTCACCCATCGATGTTGAATGCTCTCTCATTTATAGTTGATGAATATGATGGCCATTGTGAGCATTCGTCCGTTGGAGTCATTTTGACCGTTGAGCATACCGTTGGAGTCATTTTAACCGTTGAGCATATTTGAAAAATGAGCTACCATGAGCTTTCCGTTGCAAAGCAGAACGTCACGTTGAGGAGCCGCATGTCTCTTTTTGAGCTGTACATCACGTTGTAGAGCAGGATGAATTCGTTTGAGTTTCCAGACAATCTCTTATGGTGGGTCAAACTTTTGTCGTGGTAGGTAGCTGATGCTCGGTGTGTAATGATGCCGCCCACCATAATTGACTCTTTTATTTGAATATGTAATCTCAATGTTAAATTTCTTGTTTCATACTGCAAAATACTTAATCATTAATATGATGAAGAGTTAGTCATGAGTATGTTGGATCATTGGTCAAAAGCTGAATTTCTGGCTTCTGGGACTCATCACGTGAGTGAAGATATTCGCCATACGTGACCTCTATTCTTGAAGATGCAATCCAAATATTTAATCTCTTGTTTTACACTTGAAATATATGTTAGTTAATGTTTAGGAACAATAACAAGTGAAAACATAATAATTGTATAACATTTAACCACGTTTGGATTGATTGCTGTGAGGCTCTGAACTTCTACGTTGCTTCTGTCAGGACCTCACTCGAGTGCATGTAGAATTTCATGTTCTGACTTCCTCTCGGCCAAACACTCGCTGCTCTTCACTCGCATCTGATCGAGTGAAATCTAGACATCACTCGAGCACAACCAGTCATGCTCGAGTGCTCCTCTTGTTTTCACGTACATGCTTCTTCTCGGGTTAACACTCTCATGTCAAAACTTGCATGTGCTTGAGTGAGAAATACTCCAATGCTCGAGCATGAATCCTAGTGCTCGAGTGTTACAAATTTCTTCACGTTTCAGCTGCTTCTAGACATCACTCGCACAACTTTTTCAAAGAGTTAGTTTTTGCACTCGCGGGTGATGTGGGGCAACTTTAGAAAAAATTTGTGTATTTGATTCTAATGATGTATCATAAGAAAGCTCTTGCCATATGCATTCCAATGCAAAAAGAATCAGCTCCAAACTCCTTGTATTCTACAAGTTATGATCGAAAGAGTGTATATTTTGCTAGACTGCACAAGCGTCAACTTCCAGAAGGTATAGCTCCTAGAATATACGTTCAAATAAGGCAAATTACCTATCCATGGAAAGCACTTTGAGTCTATTTTCATTTGGCACTAGTCTCGTCTCAATCCGATGTGTAGTTTGTGAGTTTTGTGCAAAATACCGAATCTGTCTTGAAAAGTAATGGTGATTTCAGTTTCATTTTCCACGAATTATATCTCCTTCATTTGAGCTTCTTTCAATGTGATCGTTTGCCAATTTCACGTGTTGTGAGTCCTCTTTCATATGCCACCGGTTTTGGGTCAATCCGACGTGTGGTTTTAGAGATATGATCAAAATACTGGACCTCTGTCAGACTGAACGTAAAACAGAGTAGAACAGAGTATTCACCCCGTGCTCGAGTGAGTTCATCCATGCTTGAGTGAGTTCATCCCGTGCTCGAGTATTGAGCTCTGTGCTCAAGCATAACTCCCCTAGAAGTGCCATAACTCACATATAAGTCATCTTAGCTTCGTATTAACCTATTCCAACTATCATTTGATCATAGAAACCTCCGGTATCATCATAGAAACCTCCAGTATCACTTCTAACAACCTGAATCTTGATATTCTTGATAGATCTTCCATGTTCTTCATTCTTCAATATCCTTCTTTTTGATTTTCCTTTTGATAATCATTCTTCATAATCCGAGTAAGCATCTCCTTGACTATCTTCAAATTCTTTCTTCTTCTTCCTCTTGTTCATTTTCATTAATTCAATCTTCTTCATGCTTTGCTTGACTAATCTACAAAATATGTAACATTAAATATAGTAGTTAGTCAAAGAAATACATTATATAAACTTTTTGCTCTTATCATTTCACATCTATATTTGACATCATCAAAACTAATCATATCTAACAACTTATTATTATTATTTAACATCATTTGAATGTATTATAAGTGTGATACAGGAGGATGAACGTTGAAATAAACAGACACAAAGGAAGTCAAACAACGGCAGACAACATCATGACAAGCACGTACCTACCCCATTAAATGTTTTCAAACGTGTGCATGCCGTTCCATAGTAACATGCCCCGCTCCACAATGATCGTTATTCAAACAGGTAAAAATGAACATCTATAAATACAGAGTCCCAGAGATCGTCAAAGTGAACGAAGCATAAGAATTCACAAGAAAATTCACAAGTTTCTGTTATTCATATTTTCTCTGTATTCATATTGATCTTCAGTATTTATCATACTTGCTCTGTAAGAGAGTCTATATACATTTCAAATTCTATTTTCATTTGATCTCAAGGTATTGGGACCTTGAGAGGGTAGATATCCTTACGAGAGAAGCAGTTGAGAGAATTCCTAGTTAAACCTTCCACTCATAAGACTTATAAGATACAAGCAGTAGAGAACGTTGCTGCTCGTAAGACTTACTGTGGTGTAAGCAGGAGAGAACGTTGTTGCTCATAAGACTTGTATACGTAAGCAAGTAGTAAAGATTGTAGCGCTGGATATCCTTACCATTTCGTAACGGACATGTGGTTTATGAATCCATTTTCTATTCTATTTCTGCAGTTTGAATTCGCTGGGTAATGCAGAATGTAAATAATCATTTTAAAAAAATCAAACCTTTTAACGTCCCAAATTAAGAATTGGGACGTCTAAAGTCACCCTGTGGAGGACTTTAGACGTCCCAAGACTTTAGACATCCCAATTCCTAATTGGGATGTCTAAAGTCCCACGTGGAGGACTTTAGACGTCTCATTTTTTTGGGATTTCTTTTCTTAAAACATACTACGCCTCCCCACATAGACGTCCCCCAGTTTTTGGACGTTAAAAATGCCAAAATAAGGATGTTACAACCCCTTTTTGTAGTAGTGTTTGTGTAATCCCCTAGTTAAGGGAAAATGGATTATGGGCATTAGTGCCTTGTAAAACTCTTATTTGATTAATAGAACCTGAATGTGTCAGGAATTTACATTGTACACTAGTGGAAAAATAATTTTTTAGACCGGTTAAAAATGACTGTTCAGACTGGTTTTGGATCCGATCTTGATACAGCCGGTCTAAAAAGTCTGTTACTTTTAAACTGGTTAAGCAACCGGTCTTAAAAATCACTTTTTTTAGACTGGTTGTTTGAAAACCAAGTCTAAAAAGTTCATAGTTTTTAGACCGGTTGTTTAAAAATAAATTTTCAAGACTTTTATGACTGGTTCTTAGAATTATCGGTCTTAAAAGTCATACTTTTTATACCGGTTCTTAGAATAACCCGTCTAAAAAGTGCTTTTAAGACTGGTTATTCTAAGAATCGGTCTTAAAAGTACTTTTAACACCGGTTATTCTAATAACTGGTCTAAAAAGTGATATTTTTTAAAAAAAATTAAATATGGCTTTTTTTTGTAGTGCTCTACCTGTATCACCCTTTTCACTCTAGACTCTGAACAAAGGGCAATGAGAAACAGAACAAAACAAAGAAAAAAAAAATAAAGAATCATCTTTTTATCATATTCACTCAACTTTTCTACCAATCCATATCTCTGAGATAAGAGCAACTTATCTTAGATTTATTCAATGTAATGAGTTCAAAATTTATTAGATGCTCATCACTTATTCAACTAACTTCACTTGACATCAAGAGTATAACACACATACAGTCATTGAGTTCAGTTTATTGCACATCAATAAATAATACAACTACTTACCATCTCAGTCTTCAACAGCATCTCCACCCTCATTAGTAAAGTTACGAGTTTCAACCTTCAATCAAAAAACAAGCATCATATTGCCCCTATATAATTATATATTCCAATGGCTTCGGCAGAGATTGTGTGCAAAAATATTCTACATAAATACTAAATGACTTACTGTCTTCTTCTTCTTCTTTTTTAAACCAGCAAATGGAGTCTCAGCCCCATCCAAAACTGCAAAAATGAGAATGAACCATGCATATGCACAGTTAGAGATACCTCAAATGATAACATTGGCAACAATAATAAAAATATCTTTTGGTTTAAATTAGATACCAGACAAGTTTTCTGTCTTCTCATCCAAGTTGTCAACTAAATCATCAGTAAGATCTATAATTGTAACTTTCTTCTTCTTCTTCTTCTTATTAGGATCAAATGGGGCAATCTGTCACTCAACAAATAAGGCCTCAGAAGGGAGTGCTTTTTGAACCAACTAAAGTATCAGGTAATTGTGGTAACAGATGAATGGGGTTGCTAGATAGTAGAAACATGAAATATAACAACTTATAGACCATAACAAAAAAAAATCCTTGCATAGCTAATCAAACAAAACACAAAGCATAACAACATTGTAAAATCATAAATAATTCAAGAGGGAAAGAAGAATACTAACTTCAGGAACCTCCTCTTTCTTATCATCACTTACAGTATACTAAAACTAAAAAGACGAAAAGATGCTTCCTTTGCAACAACGCAAGGTTGATGTTCTCTTCTTCAACCTTTTCTAAAATGTTGATTCTACAAATCACATTCATGGTACAAGTCTATGTGACCAAGCAAAGCAAGACCCATACTAGAGATAGAAAAGCAACTACAATGAAAAGTCGCAACGAAGGAGATCAGAGCAAGCGAGGTTGTGCTGGCAACAAACTCATTTAGTGCGAGGGTAAGAGCACCGAAACAATAAACATGAGAATGAGATCGAGCGAAGATGACCAAGCTCACAAAGTAATCGCACCAAGAAGAGAGGTTTCAGATTAAGAGAATGAAAATTAGGCGCGATAAAGAGGAGATTTAAAAATTTATGGTCGATATTTTAGACTGGTTATAAATAAAACCAGTCTTAAAAGGATGAATTTTTTTTTAAAATTTTCATATTTAAAAAAATCCATATTTTTTTATAAAAAAATATCACTTTTTAGACCGGTTATTTTAGACCAGTTATTAGAATAACCGGTCTTAAAAGTAATTTTAAGACCGGTTCTTAGAATAACCGATCTAAAAAGTATGACTTTTAAGACCAGTTATTTTAAAAACTGGTCTTAAAAGTCTTGAAATGTTTGATATTTTCAAATTTTTTATTTTTTTAAATATTTTGATATTTTAAGACCGGTTTTATTTATAACCGGTCTAAATAATTTTTTTAAGACCGGTTTTTTTAAGAACCGGTATTAGAAGTTCTATATAATTACAAAATTGCCACCGGTCAAATTTTTTAAACCTTATCCACTATAACCGGTTTAAATATGGCGTTCTAAAAAGGAAATTTTGTACTAGTGGTACTCTGATATTTATAAATGAAATCGTACTGTACAGGCCAATTGTGTAATGGAAATGTGAATCTGAGACCATTGTTGAACAAGTTTAGAAAGGTTTTTGAAAACCCTGATTTTGGGAAATTTACTTTTATTAAGTCCCAAATCATCTATGGTCTCTAATTCCACATAATCACGTATTTATGAACTTAATCTCAGCCTTGGATGAGAAGGGGGTTATAGGTGGCCTAGCCTAAGGAATCTCCTATGTCCAAAGTACACCGTCTTCCTACCATGTTGAAGTTAATGGTAGCATGTCTCTTCCTTACAAATTGGGCATGCTTTATGGGCCTTAAAGCTATAGCCTGACAAGTTTCTGTACATAGGAAAGTCATTGATAGTGCAAAATATTATCTCCTCAAGGTTGAAAACCTCCTTCTATTAGCATCTTAAACATCTATACCTTCCTCCCACAACTCTTTCAAGTATTTGATCAAGGGCCTTAGGAGCCATCTATGTCGTAACCCAGTTGTTTTAATCCAAAAATCAACATAAGCAGCAATATGTACTTGTGTTTCATGCATAGCAAAAGAGACAAGTTGTAAATTATCAACAAAATAGGCCACGAACTTTGTATGATGCTCAGGCTCCCGTAAGAATTCATGTCATCCATACTGTAATATCCCAAAAAGTGATTAAGGGCTAATGACTTTAAAAGTGGATATAATTATTGTTGAATAAACACTTTTGGAGAATGTGTGATGGGAATTTGGATATTTTAATGATTCCAATGGCTTCCTTGTGAAAATTCATGTGGGGAGAGTGTTTATTGTGAAATTGGAACCATTGGGAACAATCGTGCTAAAGTTGAAAACTCTGTCCATTGAAACTCTGTACAGGGCAGCCAATTTGTATGGACGTTTTAAATAGGCAAATGGTGTCTAAAAATTCTGAAATTTTCCAGTATTAAAGTTCACATGTCAAGATTCAAAATGAACATATAATTTGTATCATTTTGATTTGTGACCTAAGAGTTTTGGATTTTTGAAGTTTGCCCAGCGAAAATAATTATTTTCTGGAACAGTATGCAAAGATTGAAATTCTGGGAATTTTGTGGTGATTTACAGTAATGGCCAATATTTTTCCTATGAAGAGGACTTAAATATATTTCATTTGGCTTTGGGATCACCTCATTTCGATTTTTCTAGAATTAGTTATGATTTTTCAAAGTTAGGGCAGAAAATCTACCAGAATTTCTGAGAAATCCGAAAATGGGAAATTAAGATTATGACATCATCATATTGTATGATGACATCAACATGGAATTAAAACCAATTACACCATCTTCATCAGCCATTCCCGACCCCATTCAGAAAACAAAAAGACGTGAGAGAGAGCTTGGAGAAAAGAGAGAAAAGAGGAAGAAATCTCGCAAGGTAAGCCGATTTCTCCGACGATCTAGCTCCTAACGCGTACAATCCTTCTCCTAAGCTATTCCTCTATGTGAATTAAGGTTTTGAAGCAAAGAATTTGGTGTTTCAAAGAGGCTAGGGTTCAGCCAAATTTGAGAAAAGCTAGAAGGAGCTTGAGGTAACTTCCAAACTTTCGTATATTGCTTATTCTGGCTGCTGTGGGCAATTTAATCGGTGAAATTTCGCCGGATTGCCATTGGTTTTAAAGTTTGGAAATGAGGTGGCCTAGGGGTTATGCTGCCCAAATTGGGTCTTAATGTTAGTTGTAACCTAATGTAATGGTTAATAAAGTGGTTAGGAGTAGAAAGGAACGCGTTTACGGAGCCGAAATCGTAAAACCCCAATTTTTCCCGGAGAACATGTATATTTCGGCCAAGGCTGTAAATGGGTCTTAGAGTTGGATTTTCAATGATTTGATGATTCCATTGGATTCAGTGGGTGAAAATAGGTGGGGTTACAGTTGGGCACTTTTTCAAAAAAGGCCGAGAAAGCATAATTACGGAAACACCCCTAAAACCCTAAAAGTAGGGCTGCCAAGGGCAATTTCGTAATTTGATATTGAATTTGATAATTCTGAGTATGGAAATGGATTCCTTGGGCGGAAATATGTTAGGATAGCCCATATTAGAATTTCGAGAAAAGTGCAACCGGTCCGGGTATGGCGGGCCCAGGCCGGGTCCCCGGGGGTATTTTTGTAAATTTTCATTATAGACTCATATAACCCTAAGTAACACTATGGAAGTGTCTAAATAGTGCATTTGGAATTGTAGGATTCGATATTTGCCGCCCTCGTGAGCCAACTACGCCAGCGAACGTCAGAAAGGAACGAGGTAGTGACTTTTCTTTTGTACCATATATGATGCATTGTATGTGTGTTATATCGTTGATTTGTAATGAATTCGTATGCTGCGACATCTGTGGATTTGTGTTAGCACTGTCATTCCAATAGTCCCTGAGTAGCTAACAACGGTTCGGGTTAGGGCGGTGTGCCTTCCCGGCGGAGAAAGGGGATGAGGATGAGGTGTGATATATGTGATTATGTGAGCCGAAAGGCTATTTGTGGAGGCCGACGGGCCATTTGTGAAATCCGAATAGCTGTATGGGCTATAAGGCTATATGTATGCACTGCCACGCCAATAGTCCCTGAGTAGCTAACAACGGTTCGGGTTAGGCGGTGTGCCTTCCCGGCGGAGAAAGGGGATGAGGGTGGAGTGTGATTTGTGGTGCTGCTGCTGTATGATGATTTGCTTACATGCTGTGTGCTTATGTGTGGTATAAATGTTTTGTTACTACTGGGATTCTCTTGAATCTCATTCTTTCCTTTAACTAACCTTTCAGACAGGGCGAGTGGCTCTAAGGAGAAGCGTACGACCCGGAGCGGTTAGAATCCTGTAGGGACATTTATTTTGGTTATGTTGGTTAAACCTGTTGGACAGGGTGTCTGTATATTATGTTGGTTGTAAAGAATAGTTGAACGTAGTTGTGTAGTCCCCTATATGGAGGTTGTAAACCCTTTTTGTGTATGAATGGAACCCGGGGGTTGCCGGGATTGCTATTAGATATTCTGATATGAATGAATGTGAATTAACTGCACAGGTGATTATATTCGATAATTGAACTTGAGACCGGAATAGGAAAGAAGTTTTGAAAATTTTATAAAGTCCCTACTTCACAGGGAGTTCTAAATGAGTTTTGAACTATTCGACGGTCTCTAAACCAATTTAATTACATAATATCGAATTATAATTACGCTATTTAAGGCAGGGGGTTACACATACTAAGTGTCAGCCTTATATTCCTTGGCTCTTAGGAAAACTAAGGAAATAATTCACCAATTTTCTTCTATTGAATGGATTCTACCAAGTTTCTAATCTTTCTATATGAAATCCTCTTGTTTCCATGCCATAACAAGTTCTATGTATCCTCTTCATTAGCAAACAGTCACTTCAGCCTTGTACAATTGGCAAGTACTACAACACTTTCACTAGAGATTTCCTTGATTTGTACCTTGCCATGCGACACATTGAACACTTGTCAAGCCCTTTATAATCGTTTTTGTGCAATTTTAGTCATTAGGGCATGCATGAATCTTTTATACTCCATGCCAAGGGAACACACAATTTTTTTGCGTTATAGTAGCACTCCAGTAGAGAATTTCCATTAGAAAGCATGTCCTTTACAAACTCCAATAGCTCTAAAACACTGACGTTGCTCCTCCCCTGTAATGCTTTCAATCTTATCAAATGCACCAAAGTATTCAACACTTGGTATTTTTCACAGCCTAGGTACAAGGGGTTCTCAAAATTATAGCACAAATCGCCATATGCACTTGCCTGCTCAAAGTTTCCAACTCCAACATCACGAATCATGTTCTCCATCCAACATCTCAAAATTACAATTATTAGTACATCAATAACAATATGGACAAAGTGCTTGTATGTAGTATATCTATACACCGAGCAGCATATAACCATCACTATTAGAACTACATATCAGAAGGAAGCTAGACTTATACGTGACAAGTTGACAAACAAAACAAAAGAAGATCATCATTAAGATCATTTAAATCAAACAATGATTAACATGTGCACAAACCATAATTAAATCAAGCAAGAAAGGTAAGGGAATTTACATGATCAAGTACTCATTTTTCTTTTCCTATACTTAATAATTTTAATGCTCTTTTTACTAACAATTGTTTTTTTCAATTTGTGAATCAATTTCCCCCTCTTAGAAATGTAAATTCTTTCATTGTAGTCATGCCTAATGTACAAAGCATCGTCCTCATTAAAATGTGTTTCAAGTGACGTCCCATGGAAAGGATATTCCTCGGCTGGATTGACTTCACCTCCCATATCCTTATTTGTTTTATTTGATAACAAAATAATAGACCATTCTTCATTAGCAAGATCAGGAACATAGAATACTTGTTTAGCTTGAGAAGCCAAAATGAAAGGCTCTTCTTTATGCCCTTGCTTATTCAAATTCAACTATATCAATCCTAACTCATCCACTTTTAAAGCATTATTATTCTCAACCCACTTGCATCTAAATACCAGAACTTGAAATCGTAAGTAATAATCCAACTCTCAAATGTGCTCAACCACCCCAAAGTATGGCATATTTGCATAGATAGGATTCTTATATTTTGCACTTGATACATGCATGGTATTAGCAACAACAGTTACCCCAATATTTTGCATTTTGCTTTGATCATCCTGTTCTTTAGTGTTGAAGATATATAAATGAATTTTAATTTAAAAATTTAGTTCATATTTATATTAAAATTTGATCACCTTGATATCATATATATGAAGATTATGCATATAATTAAAATGCAAAACGCAATTGTTCAAAGGGGAAGTTGGGAATAAATCTCTATTCAAGAAATTAATTAGGGAATAGGACCTAGAAAAACTAAAGTCTTGAGGTTTTTTAGAAGAAATAAGTAACCATATAAAAAAACCACTCTACCCCTGATGAAATAAGAATCTACCCTTTCACCTTTTTCACTTATCAGTTCCCTTACTACATCCACTCCCTCATCGTCTCCTTTATCTTTCTAACTTTACCATTCATAAACTCCATATTCCCCTCAAACAAACTCCAACAACAAATAATCGTAATTTTGGCAATCAATGATGGTGACCTCCATCTTGCAAAACTACATTAGATCTATCGACCTTGTCTGCCACTGCTACACTTGCCTTCTTAACTACCCCTATTTCTTTGATCTTTACTGTTGGTCCCTCCCTTCTTTGCCTTCTTAACTTGGTTGGAAAAAAAAAGCAAATTTCAAAAGAAAAATAGTAGATCTTGTGTAGTGACAAGCCATGATAAATTTGGCGATGGAGGGAGACGAAGAAGGAGATGAAGGTGAACCATAACATATAGGCAGAATAGAAGGTAAACCATGAATTGCAATTGACCTTCCATGAATTACAAATGACCTTCCATGAATTGTGAATGACCTTTTTAGAATTGCAAATGAGCTTTTGTGGTGTGTAAATTAAGTTAAAATTCAAATAAACTTCCAAGAATTGCAAATGACCTTCCAGTGTGAAAATTAAGTTACAATGCAAATGCAAGCGACCTTCCACGAATTATAACTGAGCTTCTAGGAATTGCAATTGAACTTCCATGGTGTGCTAATTAAGTTAAATTGCAAGTGACCTTCCCTTAAATGCAAATGCAAGTGACCTTCCAAGAATTGAAAATGACTTTCCGTGGTGTGAAAATTAAGTTAGAGTAAAACTACAAATAGCTTTCCATGAATTGCAAATTAATGACCTTCCAAGAATTGCAACTGAGCTTCCATGGTATGCAATTTCATCATTTTTCTACATATTTATTTCTCCTAAATGACCACATATTCCAGGGTGCAATGACCAATTAGTTTTCCATTAAGGGACTTTTAGCAAAATTTCCTAAAATCTATAGTTAGAAATAAAAAAGGAAAAGAGCTATAAAAAAATGTTGGGTTAGTTTATCAAATTTACTATTATTTTGGTTTTGGTTTTTCAAGTTTCTAACAAGAGGTTTTGGTTCCACAAGAAGCAAAATAGTCCAAGTTTTTATTTAATTATAGGGACCAATGTTTTAAGCAAAATGATACTTGAAGGACCAAAACCTCTTCTTTAAAACTTCAAGAAGCAAAATCAAAATGTGGACAAACTTGAGGGATCAAAAATTATATTGACCCAAAATTTTCTCTAGTAAATGGTAACAATTTTTTATATTTACTATCTAGTTTTAGCAATTAATTTTGGGAAAATGACAAGAAAATAGTGTCAAAATATGTAAAAGATAAATAAGGGTGGTGAAGTTTAATAATTCCAAATTGATTGATTTAGAATTTTGAAATATTGAAAAATGTGTTAAATTACATAAGTGTCTTACTCTTTTTAAAAAATATCCCTAAAACCCCTTGCTGGTCGTTAGCCGTTGGAGCTCCGGTGCTAGTGACCGGTGAGCTCCGGTGCTAGTGACCGATAACAGGAGCTCCGGCATCCTAATATATTTTTTTGTGAATTTCTCAAGCAAAACTTGTCAATATAAATACTTGAGTTGTTAATAGTGATATTAAAGTTGTAAAAGGCATTGTCAATATATTTTTATTTTCTGAATATTCAACAAATACCCCTTTTATAACTTTAATATCACTATTAACAACTCATACATCCATATTTTTCTTAGTGCCTTTAGCTTCCACATGATGGATGGGCATATTTTAACTACTAAGCTTTGGGCACTGGTGCTCGAATTCAAATTGACGTAGGACCAACTCACCAAAGGTTTCAGCAAATAAAGTTGGAGACTGATGTTGCTGAAGTTGTTTGATTGGTCCAGCAAGAAGATTTGGAGGCTCAACCGGATAACTTGATTCAGGAAGTCCAAGAGCTAGCTGCTCGATGTTGGGAGGTGGACATTTTTCACACTCCTAAACTTGCTAACTCGGTTGCAGACCATCTAGCAAAGCAAGTGCTAGGACCTATGCCGGGACTAACTCACATTCTGTCTCCAGTTGAGGAGTGGGAGATTTTGTTGAAAAAGGATTGTATTGAGCCCTCTAGTTATGGGCAGTGAACGTGAACCATGATGTTAATTCCCCTTTATTATAAAAAAAAAAATAGCATTATCATTGTGATTTCATGTGTGTTTTTTAAATTTTCAATTAGGAAAGATTTAAAATTCAAATTACTTCTGTAGCGCACAAAAAATCTATGATTATTTATACCTATGATATTATATAATTATTTAAATTTAAATTTAAATAGCTTAAAAATCGTAATCCTTTACTATTTTTTATTTAAATCTATTGGTTGAATTTTTTTCAAAATTTACCTTTGTAATTTATTCATATTTTTTAAATTTTTAATTTCACGGTTTCTTTACCGTTATCTACTTCTTATGTATTCTTTATATTTAGAGTCAAGGGGAATCTAGCACCCCAAAATAGTTTTGAAGGTGTATCTAACATCTTAAAATATTTGAGAGTACAATTTTACCCCTAAAATATTAAAAATGGAGCAATCTCTCCCTCAATTCCAGCCCTTCGCCCTGCCATCAACATTAGTTCCATACTCCCATCTACTAAATGACAGGATTTGCATTTATTAATTGTTGAAAAGTGTGGCGATCATTCTGGAAACTCTTGCTCTAGAAGGGTTTCATTTCAATATGTTTATTGAGTTTAATTTTCGTCTTATCATTTATAATGATTTTTATCACCTAAGATTATTTCTTAATTCTTTTGAAACATATACTGAAAAGTGGCGAACTCTCTTCTTTGCCAGCAAAAACAGTGAGAGTTTTCTAGAACGATCCGAAGCTCCTCCTTCTCCAGCAAATAGAGTGACCTCCGTGGCCGAGTCCGATTCTTGAATGCCCATGATAGTATATTACAATGTCTGGCAATGGTATGTTAGGGTAACCTAAACAAGGGATTATGTCTCATAATCTACCTGTAGACATTTCTTATTTTAAGATATGCCAGCCGCGATAATATATTATCACATGAACCTCCTTTGTTTTTTCTGGGATTTATGTCTATCACGTCTCATTTGGTTGATGGGGTAGCAGAGGGTGCGCTAGAGAGTTGGCAGAGAAGTTGAAAGATTCGGTGTTAATCAACCTGTTAGCAAAGGGTGGGATTGCACCATTTTTAACATGTTAGTGGTAAAATTGTACCCCTAAATATTTTAGGGTATTAGATGCACCTTAAAAAAATTTCAAGATGTTAAATGCGCCTTAACCCTTAAATTTAAATGATAGAAGATTTTTAAAAATCATAGCTACTGAATTCCTAAACAATTATTTTTATTTGAATCTTTGAATTATTTGGATATATTTTTTATTATTGATTCCATATTTAGAATAAAGATTTTAATTTTTTTTACAAGTGTGGAAATTGGGAACCCTCATATTCATTTATTTATGAATTAGTTTGAATTTTATTTCACATTTTAAATTATTTTATTTTAGATATTTTGAATGAAAATTTTAAGTTAAGTAGTACTATGAAAATATTAATCAATTGTCAAGCGAAGAAAGAGAGGCCGTTAAACAATTTTGTGCCCAGATTAGTACTGACTTTTAGACGTGGGTGGACATTTATTTATCCTTGACTTCCCGTTAGCTAAGGTTTACCTAACCGATGTTTCAATTTTTCTAATAGCACTATCATAGTGATTTTAAACTTCAAATTAAGAAAAGTACAAAAATCAAATAACTTTCGTAGTGCACAAAAAATCTCAGATTATTTAGGCATGTGATATTATATGTATTATTTAAATTGAAAATTTAAATAGCTTAAAAATTGTAAACCATTAATGAAATTGGTTGAATTTACCTTTAGAATTTATATATACCTTTTAACTTCCTGATTTAACTCTTTCCTTACCATTTTGCAAAGGGTTCATCACGCACAAAATACTTCCTATGTCTTTCCATCCTCTTCAACGATCATCACCATTAATTACATATAAGGCTGAAAATAACCCACCCATTAGGTGCAGCAACGTCATCTCCCTCTTTATTTTCTAAACCATCTTTCTTCACCTCTACTGTTGACTTTGCCGATATCAGGACCCTAAGACTTCTAAACCTTGCTGCCATTGCCACTTTCAACCGCCTTGTCCCCTCTCTCGTCTCCTCTCAGTCGCCTTTTGCTTCAGCTTGATTACCATCCCCTTGGTATTTTTTTCTTCATTGTTACTTTTAAGATATGTAAAGATATGATTAGATTGTGATTTAAATAGACATAGTCATATGATTTAATTTAGGATATAGTATTATAACTCTAATTGAATCCCTAATTTTCTCGGGATCCTCATAAATGCTCCCTTATATATATACTATGACCTCATACTCAATAGACAAGTTATTTAGATTATATTCCCTCTATAGTCTATACTCACTTGGTGTTAGAGCATACACTACAAAAACAATTGCCCCGTTTGGTACGCTTGAATTGGAGTCAAGGAAATGGAAATGGAAATGAATTCCATGATGTAAGCATGTTTGGTATGATGGAATTGGCCTCCATGGAAGAGCCAATTCCATCAAATTGATGGAATTAAGCTTCCATCATATACCCCATGGAATTGTAACAAATTCCATGGAATTCTCATTTTACCCTTAAGATTTATAATTTCATATGATCATTTCCATCTATTACCCTCCACTACCTTTAAAAAAAAATAAAAAAATAAAAAATTGAAGGACATTTTGATATTTCTATACAAAAATTAGATCTCATTTCCATGACATACCAAACATACTTTTAGTCCCCATTTCCATTTCCATTTCCATATCCATTTCCATATCCATATCCATATCCATTTCCATCAAAATCAATTCCAGCGTACCAAACGGGCCCAATGACTTTCGGCGGCGACAAGGCTAAAAGTCGCTGCTAAAGGTTTTCAGCGATGGTAAAAAAGTCATCGCCTATGTGACTGTCGTTGAAAGTTTTAGCGGCTACAATTTTTATCGTCGTTGAAAGTAACTTTCTGTCGCCGCTAAAGGTGACTTTCAACGGCGACTTTTATATCGCCGCTGAAAGTGTAATTTTTTTTTAAAATTACAAATTCTGTCACAATTTTTTTAAAAAAAATACATATTCCATGTGTCTCTCTCCTCTACTAGCTGCCACGTGTCATCTCCACACGCTGCCACGTGTTGACGTCCCATAATTCATGAAAGTGCTTCTTTTCTAACTCGAACAAGCGACCTCATGGTGTTGAGGCCTTCACGCGCGTGCTTTTGCCAGTTGCGCCGAAATGAACCTGTGTTAATTATTACATATTGTTATATATATAATATTATCATACACCACACACACAATTAATTAATTGATTAATTAATCAGTTATATATAATAATTAATTATTAATTATATAGAATATTATTAAAAATAATGATAAATTAAATAAAAATGTAAAAAAGTATTTATATATTTAATTAACCAATTTTTTAATTAAAATTACTTAATAAATAATAATTTAATATTATAAATATTATTTTTAATATAAAATGATACATATAGTACTACTAACATATAATTTATTTTTATATAAAATAAAATAATAACTAATATAATAATATCATAAATATTATTTTAGTAGAAAATTTTAAATATAATATTAATAAATAATAATATAATTGTAATAATTAATATTAAATAGAATTATTTAATAATTAATATTTTAATATTATAAATATTATTTTAAAAATAAATTTTTAGTTTTTATTAAATTTTAAAAATAAAATAAGCTGAAAGTATGGTTTCGGGAGCGACTTTTAATAGTCGCTGTAATACCCCAAATTTTGAGACTTGAGGCTAGAGAATAAGCCTGAGATAAGTGGACTGCTAAGCCCCAATTTAGCAAGATCCCAAATTGTGATTAAAGGTTAATGATTCCAAAAGTGGATGTGGTAAGTGATGAATAAACCTTTTTGGAGATTATGGTGTGATTTGGCACCCGATGTGATTCGTATGTGTTGTGAGTAGCGCCGAAACCCTGTATTTAAGTTTAATTATGGATTAACATCTAAATTGACTTAAAATAGAGGGGAGGGCGCATTATGGAAGAAAAGGAATGATATGGTGTGTTTGGTGGTGATTCAAGAGGAATTGCCGTAATCAGGGGTAAAACGGTAAAGTTACCTACCAATTGGTCAGTTACCGAAGAGGAAACTCATTGGTAACTTCAAGATCAATGGTTAGGATTGATTTGTGCAAGAGATCAAGGGGTGGAATCCCATGTATGTGTGCCTTGGTGAGCTCATGGAGGTGTGACAAGATCTTGACACTTGGCACAATGTAAGCCCTTGGATTGGTCAAATGTGTCAACACCTCTTCCCTCTTTCCTTTCCCTTTTAGGTCGATTTTGGGGGCCTTTGAACTCCAAAATCTGATCTCTTTCTCTCTCACCCAAAGCTCCCATGATCGTCTAAGGCAAGGGAAGAAAGAGAAATGCAAAGGTGAGTTTTTGGTTGTCTTAATGTCCTCTAATGCTCAAATACCCTTCTTTAAAGTTGTTCATAGTGATGAGAGCTTCATTACTATGGTTTTATATTAGTGAGAGAAGGTGTTTAAGAGCTTGAAAAATTTGGGAAGTGGAGGAATCAAAGAATTGGCATTGGGAAGAGGAAGAGGTGAGTATTTGATGACTATTGACCTAACTATTGTGGTTATTGGTTGAGTATTGTGAATTGAGAATTTTGCCCTGATTTTATGGTATTTTCGTGTGGAATGTGAATGGTGGAATTGGATGTTGTTTTGTGTTGAAAATGGTGTCATGTTATGGTATTTAATCATTGGAATTGGTTTGAATTGGATTGGACACAATGGTTGTAAAACTGGAAATTCTGTCCAGTGAGAATTCTATCTGGACAGTCTGCTTGTGTTGCCATTTTGAATGAGCAAATGATGTCAGAAAATTATGAAAATTTCCATTTTTGAATTTCACATCCCAAGCTTCAAAATGGACATATAAATTGTGTCATTTCATTTTGTGAACTGGGATTTATGTTTGCCCAAAGTTTGAGGTCGAAACTGGGTTTGATTCTGGAGCAGTACGGATATTTGTGTAATTCTGTATTTCTGTGGTTATGTGCAGCCTTGATTCATATTTTTCCTATGAATAAAACTTGAATATATTTCATTTGGCTTTGGAATCACCTTATTTCGATTTTTGTGGAATTAGTAATGAATTTTCGAAGTTACCTTGGTTGTAGCAGAAAATCTTGGCTGCAGCGTAAAAGTTTCTGTGCACGTTTTGGCCGCAGCCAGAAATTCTTGGCTGCAGCCAAAAACCTTCTGTGCGCATTTTGGCTATAGCCAGAGGGTTCTTGGCTGCAACCAACCCCTATTTTCAATAGTTTGTGATTTTGAAAGGTGATTTCCAATCTAGTACGTCCCAATCCTTTAGGCTTTCGTTGAGCTTATTATAGCCACCTAAAGGGCGTGAATGATAACCAACCTTAAGTAATATGGAAGTAAGGATTTGGAATTTTGATTGACCCTATGTCCTTGATTTAGTTATAGGGTTGGATATTTGCCCTGATCGTGAGCAGCCGAAGCTGGAGCTTATGTGGAAAGAGTGTAGGAAACTTACCTCTCTTGAATGCTTTGATATTTGTGTTGGTGTATTGATACATGTATTGCTTTGCTGGATTATGTGAAACATGTATGAATGATTGTAGCTCTATTTCTAGTTATGCTATGGCCATGAATATGTTGTTGAAACATTGAGCACGCAGATATGTCATTGTGTGAACATGAGTTATGTATTGCAAGCATGTCATGCATTAAACACATATCATAGATGCATATAGGTATCTGTTTCCTACTGAAATTCTCTCGAATCTCACCCTCCCCTACCAACATTTTAGACAGGGTAGGTGGATCGAGGATGGAGCAAGCAGTCAAGGGCGACGGGACTCGTTCGGGTTGTAATCTTTTGATAGTTGGTTATCATAATTGGGATTATTTGTATTCGTATTTGGATATGAGTTGTATATATTGTGGAATGTATATTTGGTTATATGTTGAATGAGAATATTTGATTATGTATTTGGAATGAGCATTTAGGTATTTGTATTTGTATTTGAGGAGAACTGTGTAATCCCCATTCGAAGAACTGTGAAGGGTGGATGTGCCCTATGAATTCTATGTAAAGGTATGAACCTGGGAGTTGCCGGGATGATATTGTTGTACACTCTGATATTTGTATAAATGTGATATTCCATGTGATGTGGTTATATCCGAAATTGAATATGAGAAATAATTAATTTTTTTAAAAAGATAATACTTTAGGTGGCCCTTCTTTGAAGAAGTGCCACAGGAAATCATCCTGTGACACTTCTTCAAGGAAGCGCCACCTAAAGTTATTATCTTTTAAAAGAATAATTATTGACTTCCTATGGCACTTATTTAAGGAATCGCTACAGGAAGTGTTTTTTTAATATATATAGCTTCTTTTAGTGGCATCTTGATATGTGACACTTACTAAGTGCCGCAACTAGTTCAAATACAAGTGCTACAACTTTTTTTTTTCGTAGTAGTGAAAAGTTGAAGAATGCCAGCCAAGAGAAGATTTTCCAATAAGGAGTACACAATCAACATCAAGCGCATCTTGGAGAGTTTGAATCTTGTCCCCCCTCCCAAAAAAGAAATTACTCTTGATGATATCCCTATTTATACACACTCCCAAAATAAAAAAAGAATTGTCAATGATTATTTATGAGTTGAATTTTAAAAGATTGAAGAAGTGGGGTAATAAAATTTTAATAATGAGAATATATAAGATAAAATAGTAAGAAAAATTAATTAAAAATTTTTAACCCCACTTCTCTAATTTTTTTAAATTCAACTAAAAAACTTTTTCCCTCCGCCCATTTTCCCTCCTCTCCCCTCATACCAAACAAGCCCTAAGTCTGTGTGCGCATATGATTGTTTTATATGAACTATATGCAAACATGAATAATAGAGGATACATTGGATCATGATAATTTAAGTATGAAAAAACATGAACTGCAATATGCAAGGAACCGTGGATGACAGTTACCCTAAGCATCCTCTACATTTGACAGCTTCATGTCGATGATATTGAAATTCTAATTACTAACATCAAGATTTCATAAATTGATTATAAATTCATTTGCTGAGATAAATGCTCATCAACACTTCACAGGGATCAACACCTGTAGGTCATTGAGGTGATGATCTTTGGGAGTGGAACGCCTCTTATTCCTTCCCATCCTCTTATCATTCTCTTCCCTAATCGATGATCACCGTTCATCACATCTAAGGCTAAATATAACAGAGGCCAAAATGAATTGAAAAATAAGTTTGAATGATATCACTACAAAAAAACTAACTTTTAGCGATCACTTTCAACCACGACATTTTTTGTCGCCGCTGAAAGTACAATTGAAAGTGGGAGTTTCAGTAACTGAAAGTGCCACTTTCCGCCGTGACTTTTAAAGTTGCTGTTGAATGTGCCATTATCTGCGATGACAAAAAATGTTGCCACTGAAAGCGCCACTTTCAGTGGCGACTGTAACCCCCTTCTGTAATTATATCCAAAATACTCAATTAAAGTGAAATAGAGACCAATAACAATTAAATAACATTTACAAACCCATCTACCAGACGGGGTTTTCACAAATACGTTTCGAAATCTAATTAAATGAGAATAATTTTTTCAGCATATAAAAATGAGAATAATTTTTTCAGGAATAAAATAAGAAAATAAATTTCAGAAGCATTCTTTGTCAAGGAAAATTAGAACACTTAAAAGTAAATATAACCGTTGTTTACTAACGCTGCAGTTGATAAAACAATACGAATACCATTCCCTCCATCATAAAAAACCAAAGATTTCTTTTCTTGTAGAAACATACGCAACATAATAATAAGAAACTATTATTCAAAATAAACTGGTAAGCTATATCTATGATATAATGTAGCTAAAATAGCAATTAGACTAAATAAACTTACTACTTTGTGGCTAATGCTAAGTTGGACGACACAAATCTAAAATCTGAAGCTTAATATAAAAATAATGGAAGAAGAAACAAGTGAAGAGAGAGAGAGAGAGAGAGAGTGTGTGTGTGTGTGAAAGAAGGAAGTGTCACTATCTTCATAAGATTCAGAGAAGGGAAGGCGATTGAAGATCTATTATTTATAGATGCAAAAATCTGACAGACCACAATTTTTTCAAAAGAAAATCCTCACAAAGGTGACAAGTGACTAAGGAATAAAGAGGAAGTGCCGATCGAAGTGGGGATGGTGATGAATGACAAAAAGAGGAGAAGGAGAAAATGTGGGGATTAAGAGGATAAGGAGTGATGGTACGTGTTAGATAAGGACTAAGGACTGAGGACTAAGAGGATAAAGGTGATAGAAGCAGATTGCATGAGAGAATGATTTGAAAAATAATAATAATTTAAAAAAAATTACTTTGTCTGGCGCTTCCTAAGCCAGATGTCATACAAAATACGTAACAGCTATGACACTTCCTTGAGAAAGTGTCACAGCTACTACTTCAGTGGTTTTTTAAAAAAGAAACACACATTTGGTGGCACTTCTTCAAGGAAGCGCCACCTAATGTCATCAAGCAGTTGTGTCTCTTCCTTGAAGAAGCGCGAGCTAGGGTGCTTTTTTAAGTAAAAAAAATTAAAAATCTAAAAAGAAGCTGTGGCACTTCTTTAAAGAAGTGCTACAAAAGGTGCGCCACTAATTCCTATTTTTGTAGTAGTATTTATGTCTCACAAAAGCCTTCTCTTTCTGGGCATGTGATAACTAAGCAACATAATTGAAGCTTTTGAGGGATCAAGGAAGAAAAGGGATGATGTAATATTGATAGTGATCAAGCAAAATATAGCCTACAAAGTCAATTTTAGGATAAGGGGCCATTAGCCGCTGGGGAGCATACTTCTTTTTTCAATTATTATACAGTCACTCCTAGAAGTGTATTTATTGAAGCAAAGGAAAGCAATTTTCTTGTTTAATTTTAATGAAATGTAGGGGATATAGACTCATGAAATATTTCACTACAATGCAGAGCCACCTAAGAAAAGGCATAGAAGCTCTTCTATTTTAAATCAATTCATCCATGATAGGAAAAGACAGCTTCAAGCCTCTATTATCCTTGACCATGTTCAAAAGGCTAAGAGAGTTTGAAGAATAAAAAATGAGAAGAGTAAAAGAAAGAGAATCTCATCATGTAAAACATTTTAATTTCTAATCTTTTTCCTCCATTCAAAAAGTGGTGTTTGTATATTAATTGGGTTCAGGCAAGGGATACTCCAATTAAGTTTCGTAATTTTACAATTATTCATGATAAATTTATGTTTTGGCATATAATTTTGTCGTTGTAGTATAGTGGTGAGTAGTCGTGCCTGTCACGCAGTCAACTGAGGTTCGATCCCTAGCAACGGTGCCATTTACTTGTTCGCCATTTAGCTTACCGTAAACACACAGGTCACAAGTAATAGTATAGTGATAAAAAGAGTGTCGTTCCATAAGGACTATGATGAAAGAGAGCTAATTATTGTAACCATGTTCTTAACTAGATTGAATGAAATCATTTGAAATTAAGCAAGTCAAATAAGGAATTTGAAGAAAACAATAAAATTGAGTAATGGAAAATTGATTCTAACTTCAAGAGATTAAAAGCTTGGGATTACTTCTTCCCCTTTGTATTTCATAAAACTATGCAATTAAATCACTAATGCTAAATGAATGAGTCTATATGCTAGTTAAAGATTCTAAAATCATCAACCAAGCTCTCTCAAGTCAAGATTGATTTTTAATCTTCATTAAGAATATTCAATCTCTTGTTTATAATTAATGAAAACTATCTTTCAAAAATAATTCTTCATTAGACTATGTTAGGTTGTTAGATATATCTCTGGTCTAACAACAAACCATCCATTTAATCCACAAACTACTTCAAGTCTAATATGATTTTTCTCAAGTTCTACGACCAAAATAGCTCTCTCAAGCATCATTCAATTGAACTAATCTAATCAGGTGTGGTGATCAAGCACAAGATAATCATTAGGCAAAAAGAAAAATCAGCATATATTCTCAATAACTAGCGAAAGCAAGAAAGTCTAATAATTTCAATCCATACAATGGGTAAAAGTAATCCTAATTAAATGAGAGTTTTAGCTACTCATAATCAATACAAACCAAATACTAAACTTAAAACTCATATTCATATCAACAGAATGGGAAGAAAAGATGGAAAAACCAAAAAAAGCAAGGAAGACCCTTGAATCTCTCCAAAAATCTCCTACCAGAGTCCTAAAATTCTTCAAGTGCTCTCTCCCAAGTAGCCTCTTTTTGTGCTAAGCCTCTCCTCTATCCAGAATGATGAGTTTCAGCGCCCCTTCTTAGGTTAAAAGGCCCTAGATTCATCACTGTTTCAAAACACACAACATCAGTTTCATAACTTCACTTTTGCTTCGCTATAGTGAAACCAAAGCGAACGCAGTCAAAAAGGCCTTTTTTTTAGGTGTTTTTGGTTTTGCTTCACTGTAGCGAGGCAATAGCGAGCATGGTCAGAAAGGCCTATTTTTGAGGTGTTTTTGCCTTTGCGCTGCTATACTGAAGCAAAAGAGATTTGGAGTATCTTCAAGCTGCTTCTTTGATATTTCTTTTTTATTTTTTTTTCTTTTCCCCACTTCCAATGATCCTTATAAGCTTCTACATTTTGTCCTCATCCTCCTACAAAAAGAAGGAGTTTATGGACTTTCTACTCTCTTCAATTTAATCAAAACTTCTATACTTTTAGCTCAAAATTTGAAAATTGCCAAAGTATTTTCATCACATCACATTTTCTTTCATGTGTATAAATTTTATGCACAATTTGAGTTCAAAACCAACAAATATATAAGAAAAATATAATGTGATAAAATATAAGAATTTTTGGAGAATAACACTTCCCTAAACTTAAGCTTTTGCTTGTCCTCAAGCAAATTCAGACATTTAACATGAATTCATCAGTTGTCTATCAAAATTGCAAATACATATGTTAATGTCCTCATTCATTACTCTGAGGATCATACAAAACAAGAAATTAAGAAAATATGCCAAGATGGATGCCTCATAATCTCTAAGCAAGTCTTTCAAGAACCCCCCAAGTGTGAATGTATGTATGGAATCAAAAGACATCTTCAGATTTTACCTCAGTCACAAATAATATGCTCCAACTCATACAAATTTCCAACTTTACAACTTCACTACCCTATTCTTCATCCTTCTCTACTTACAATTTACCTTAGATGATGTTAAAATCAAAAGGACTTTCAGGCTTGTAACATGGCCATAGGTTTAGGGTATTTGAATAGAAGGGAAAAGGATAAATACAAAAACTTTGAGATATATGAAATAAATTTCCTATTTGTCCTCTTTCTCTTCTTTTCTTACTGTTTCTTTCTTATACACTCCCCCAACTTGAACTAACTTGCTTTCTTCCTCCTTCTTTGAATTTTCTTTGCTTTGATTTTCTTCCTTTCTTCAATTTTTTAACATTTCTCTCTCTCTCTCTCTATATATATATATTCATAAGAGAGTATATAAGAGAGTATTGGCTTAGTTTCTATACACTTTGTCAAACCCTCAATGATTTACACATTTTACATTCATAACTTGACCCTTCACATATCAAACCATTCATTACAAATTTTCTTTTTATTTCATTTATCTCAAAGTAGGGTATTTCATGGTTTTTTAGGCTAGCGGTTAGGAAAGTGAATTGGTTTTCAAAAGAACATTTATATTGGTTTTTCTATAAAGGCCCAAAATTGGGTTCAATATAGAAGAATAATAATGCAGGTTAGCTTGAAAGGCTCAAGCGCTTTTTAAAGAAATGCCTACATCATTTTTCAAAACCATATGAGATGCACCATAAGCTTTGAAGAATTCTAAAGGAGATTTGGAATTTATATCTTTGAAAATAGATATATAAGCTAGTTTACCAAAAAGTTTCCTCAACCAAAACCTTTAAAACATCCCTGACTCCAATAGCACAAGATTATACTCAAGAGAATTCCTTAGAAACCGACTTCAATATTATAACTCACTCAACAAAGAATATTAATCACAATTTCCTATCAAGCATAATGCTAAGCAGCTATCCAATCATAGGACCATTCATACAATCTTAAACAAACAATTCACCAATTCAAAAATCTTTTCCTAACTATTTTCCAAGCAAAGGCTTAAATTTATGAAATTTCCTATATTTCACCAATACAAATGGTGTGGTCCTTCTGTCATCCTAAACATCACCTAAGCTATTTTAACAAGATCACCATCATCCTCATTAATAAGTCAAATGTTCCTCAAAATTTCAAAGATCTAAGACCAATTAGTTTGTGCAATGTACTAAATAAGACCATTTCCAAAGTTTTTTGCAATTGTCTCAAGAAAGCCCCTGATCATTGTATTGCCCCACATCAAAGTGTGTTTTTGAAGGGGAGGATAATTATCGATAATATTCTTCTTGCAACAAATTTGATGCAGCAAATCCATAATCCCAAACAAGGAAGGAATTAGCTATTTTTAAAGTTGATTTGCTGAAGGCTTCAATAGATCATTGTCTTGGAATTTCATCTTGGCCATTATAAGGTGCAAGAATTTTCCCTCTAAGTGGATCAACCGAATCATTCAATACTAACCAATAATGCAGCGTAAAATTCAAATCAATAGTCAACTTACTCAAGTTATTAGGCCATTGAGAGAAATAAGGGAGGTATTTATCTTCTAACCTTTATATTCTCTCCACCAATATCCCACTCCATCAGTCCCTAATTATAAGGTTCAAATAACCTATTTGCATTTATGAAAAAAAAATTACTTAAGAGTAATAATATGTATTTTCCAACTACGCCCTTATTTGTAAAGAGCGTAGGTGAAAGAGACAATAAATGCAACAAATACAATCAAGGGGTAAAGTTGGAAAAAGCACAATAAATGCTTTGACAAAACTAAAATAAAGCCTATTTTTTAGAATACACCCATTCACAAATTTAAAGCTTATATTTTGGGCAACTTAGTGGTTGTAAAATTTTCTTTTAATATCTTTTTTTCTTGGTCTGGTCAAGAAATTAATAAATTCAAATCTACCTTAATCTTCAATTCAGGTTTGCCTTATCAATCAAAGAGGTATTGTTATGTACCAAATTTCGGGATTAGAGGCTTGAGAATAAGCCTGAATCAAGTGAACTGTCAATCCCCGATTTAGCAAGTGTCCAAGGAATGTAAACCATGGGCAATAAAATTGTCATGCGTTTTTGGATAATCAAATGACATCCAATGAATGAAAAATTTTTCAGAATAAGATTAAACATATCAAGCTTCAATTTGATAGGTCATATAAGTTATTTAGAGCTGTACATAAAGGGTTACGAACTTTTGAAGCGAAATTGATAAGTTTCTGTGACAGCATCCAAAATGGAAATTCTGGGAATTATGGGCTTCTAGTTGCCTAAAGGATATATTTTTTCTTAAAAATAGACTTAATAAGGGTCACATAGCCCTTAGAACCACACCAATTGGATATTTATAAATAAAGATATGAATTTTCAAAGTTTAATGAAAATTCTATCAGCTTGTGCAAAAATCACAAAATGTATCGGCAAAATAGTCATTTGGCTAGATTTAATCCAAAGTCCATAAATTTCTCTTTGTTATGTGTTCTCAGATGTCCAAATGATAAAGCTAGAAGGGAGTTTAAATACTTGGTTCATATTATGCTTCAATACGGAGGAATTGTGGCCAAGTAAAAAGTTGAGTTGAAATGTCAACAATTGTAGACAAATTAAAAGCAAAATTAAAGAAATAAAATTTTGATAATTTAAGAAGCAAATTTTCTTCCTTTTCTTGATGGATTTCGATCAAGCAAAATGGAGAAAGAGAAAACAATGGATACCACCCAAAAACAAAAGATGAACAGGAAAAGTCAAAGGAAGGAATTGTGATAATACATGAAAACAATTAATGTTCTTTTTCTCTCTTAGATATTTCGGCTGATTTGGAAAAATAGGAGGAAAAATATATGCTTGGGAGGGAATTGTGCCATATGGAAATGTTCTAAGCCAAGTAAAAGAAAAGCTAGTAATAAAAGAAAAATCACTTGGCAAATTAGCATAAAATAATATATAGTTAAGGAGATATTATAAGACCATTCTCATCACTTTCTTGGCTCCATATTTCATCCAAAGATAAGAAAATAGAGAGAGAAGAGCTTTGAAGAACCTAGGCACAAAGAGAGATCAAGAAGGCAAAATTCAAGGTAAGTGCTTGTGATTTCAAGTGTTATTGCCTTCTAGCTTGTGTAAAACCTCTCCTAACCTCTTCTTCTCCATGAATATCATGGTTAGCAAGCTAAATCAAGAGAAAAGAGAGAGAGCAGTGGCATTTTAGAGAGAGAAAGTAAGCAATAAAGAGGTAATCTCCAAAACTTTGATCCTCTTTGTTATATGATGTTGTTGTGGTTGTTAATATGGAATTTGGCTTGGTTTTGCTTGGTTTTGTAAAATTTGGATGCTAAAACCCCAAGAGGAGATGCTGCCCAAATCTTAATTAATCATGTTTCAAAGGTGTTTAAGCGGTTAATCATGTGATTAGAAGTGTAAGGAAGATGTTTAATTGCACGGAAAGTGAAAATCACATTTTCCCTAAATTTTATAAATTTTGTCTAGGCACTTTCACAAAGAGTTTGGACTGAAATTTGGTTGATTTGATGTTCCCATTATGTTTAGAAGGGAAAATTGTGTAAGAATATATGTGTTCATGATTTTTGGACAATTGTATGCAAATCTGGAAATTTATGAAGTTAAGGGGAGTTGCTGTTTGATTTGTTTCACGAAGGTAGTCTGATTGTGTAATGAATTTTGTTCATCAAACCAAGTCCAAATATTATGAAATTTGGCAGGATTAAAGTAGACAAGTAGAGATTTAATTTGGTGGGTAGAACATGATTTTTGGATGAGTAGATTAAGAGATGTGATTTTTCAAAGTTGTGCACTATTTTTGGAATGCAATCTGGAATAGAGGAAGTTTGGCAAATTTCTGGGAAAAATGTGATAATAGTGACCAGCCTTGGGTATTTTTTCATGAAAATACACTTAGAGAGTTGTACATAAGCTTTGGAATCAGTCAAATTGGATTTTTCTAGAATTAATTATGATTTTCCGTAGTCGACTGAAAATCTACCAGTTTTCTAGAAAATAATGAAACTGCACTATGCAGAGTTGTACTGTGCAGAAATTGTTGAAACTGTGATAGATATCTAACAAACTATGATCA
Organism: Inga oerstediana; assembly: GCA_963210345.1. Taxonomy (NCBI): domain Eukaryota; kingdom Viridiplantae; phylum Streptophyta; class Magnoliopsida; order Fabales; family Fabaceae; genus Inga; species Inga oerstediana. The sequence goes on along the minus strand of OY723401.1, from coordinate 58,357,104 downwards.
AAGGCAATAATAGTTCAAGCAATAACCAGTTACTTGTAACTTTAATTTATAGGAATTTGCAATAGCTCGAGCTGAAACTAAGATTTTGAACAGACGATAGAGTAGGAAAGGGCAATTCCAGGTAGTGTAACTCTTTCTCTCATACATTATGTGAGTGTTTATATGCTTTGTGTTATTGTTATGTTGCATTACATAGGGTATGACATATTTATTTAACATATTCTATATGACTGATTGCATGTTACTACTGAGATTCTTTCGAATATCACCCTTTCCATGTGTATTAAAGTTTTCAGTAGCAAGCAGTGGCTCAAGGGCAAAGGTGTACTTACCAACAACTAATGGTTCCGGTACGGATCAATCAAGACAGTTGGTTATTTGAAGACCTTTTTATTATTTTTGAGATCTATAACTATTGTGAATACACCCTGTTGGATTTTTTGTAATATAATCATGTGCATTTTATTAGTATATTTATGCTATATGCAATATCCCAATTTTTGACTAAGGGCTAATCATGATTAGTGTGGATATTTATGAATTTAAAAGGGAATTATTATGTGTTTTATGGCTATTTTAATTAATACGTCATAATTATTGAAAAATTGGAAGAATGGAATTATTGGCCATGAGTTGGTAATTAAGGGAGAAATTAATTACTAACTAAGAGAAAATGAGATGTGTGATTAAAATGGCTAATGGAGAGATTAGATAAGTTAATTGGTGACATATTTTGTGTAAACCAATGGCATGTGGACATGTGGCAAAAGTGTGTATGGTGAGTGTTGTGGAGAAAAATCAAATGGAAGAGTATTTTAATTATTTTCTCTCTCTTCCTCTCCCTCATTTTCACTGGTGGAGGCATGGAGGGAGTATGTCACATTTTCTTTCATCTCTTCTCACCATCTCTCTCTCATTCTTGCTCTCTCTCTCTCTCTCTCTCTCTCTCTCTCGTCAGCCATGGAAGGTGAAAGGGAAGGAAGAAAAGTCTAAAAAGGTAAGGGAAAATGATCTCAAATGCTCAAACTCCATTCATTAAAGTTGATCCTTGAGTTAAGAACTACATTTCTGTGGTTATAGTTTGCCATTTGGTGTTGGTTTGAGACTTCAAGAAATTGTGGAGGTTGGAGAATCAAGAAGCTACTTTGAGAAAGTTGTTAAGGTGAGTTTAAGAAACCTTTCTATCTAAGTTTTGTGCCAAATAATTTAGCTTGGAAATTCTGGAAATTTGGCTTGAAATTTCAAAAATTAGGGTCTTGTGGTGTTTGAATTGTTGTTGTCATGGAATTAGTGCCTTGTTAAGTGTTTTGAATGAATGGTATTGAATTGAAGCTTAAAGGTGAAGTTTGGGAACTTTATGTTGGTTTTGTGCATTGGGCAAAAACAGGGCATGTAATTGGGTTATGATTTTGGTCATTTTGAAGTCACCATTGTGTTCCTTGAGTGATTTTGTGTGGGAGAAGTGTTGAATATGAATTTTGAACCATTGGGAACTTAGTGTTAAAAGTGGCAAGTTTTGGTTAGTAAGAAACTCTGTTTTGGCAGTGCTCTTGGAAGGACGTTTTAAAATAGCAAATGATGTTGGGAAATTATGAAACTTTTCAGTCTTAAATTTCACATCTCAAGCTTCAAAATGGACATATGTTTTGTGTCATTTTTATTTTTGGGCTAGGAGTTATGACTGTCCAAAGTTTGATGTTAAATCTGGGAACAATTCTGGAATAGTGTGGACTTTTCTTGAACTCTGTATTTTTGTGGTGATTTCCAGTGATGAGCCATATTTTTTCTTGAAAGAAGACTTAAATACCTTTCATTTGGCTTTGGGATCACCTCATTTCAATTTTTCTAAAATTAGTTATGAATTTTCAAAGTTTCCTTGGCTACAGTAGAAAATCTTGGCTACAGCGCAAAAGCTTCTGTGAATGTTCTGGCCGCAGCCAGAAAATTCTTAGCTGCAGCCAGAAACTTTCTGTGCTGCTTTTGGCCGCAGCCAGAAAATTCTTGGCTGCAGCCAGAAACTTTCTGTGCTGTTTCTGGCCGCAGCCAGAGGTTTTTTTAGCTACAGCCAGCCCCTATTTTCAGCACCTTGTGATTTTGAAAAGTGGTTTCCAACCTGATGTTTCCCAATCCTTTAGGGCTTTTATTAGAGCCAATTTTAACTACTTAAAGGACATAAATGATAACCAAATCTAAGTATTTCGAAGTCAATTGAGTGTTGGAATAGAGAATAACTCTTCGTCCCTAATTATAATTATAGGATACGATATTTGCCCTGCTCGGGAGAGACCTGCGACAAAGCACGCACGGAACGAACCAGGTAGTGACTTTTCTCTCATATTATGTATGATGTTTTGGCATGCATAACTTATCGTTGAATTTGTGAAATGTGTGCCATGGTCCATTACGGCGTGAGCAGGTCGGCGTGAGTCGTGTAGGGATTGACGGTGGTCATCTCTAGGTCGGCCGTTGAACTGCCGTCGTAATCGACATGGATATTGTGAATCCGACCCGTGGGGAGGCGTTTGTGAATTCAGCCGTGGGCTATGTGTATCTTGCCTGTATGGCTTGTATATGAAATGCATTATATGAATCCCAGCTGTGGCGAAATGTATTGTGTGGATTGTTGTGATGCAATGCAACGTGAGCAATTCAGCGTGAGCAATCGTAAGGGATGACATGTGTCATACTAACCATTGCCGTTGTAGTTGCTTGTTGTAGTTAATGATTTGCTTACATGCATTATTATTGTACATTATATGATTGATTTGTTACTACGGGGATTCTTTAGAATCTCACTCTCCCAAAAATTAAACATTTTAGACAGGGCTGAAGGATCAAAAGGCAAACGGGCGACGAATAGCAGTTAGAACTCCAGTTTAGGAGTATATTTTGGGTTAATGGTTATCATTGTATACCTTTTGGATATTTTTAGTAGAAACGATTGTATATAGTAGATTTTGTGTAATCCCCAAGAAAAAGAGTATGAATTGTAGGCTTTGTGCCTTGTGTAAATCCCTTTTTATTAATGAATGGAACCCAAGTGTGTCGGGAATTTATGTTGTACTCTGATATGTATGAATGAAACCAACCGGTAGAGGCCATTTTGTATTGAAATGTGAACGTGAGACCATTATCTAACAGGTTTTGTAAAGATTTTTGTGAACCCTAATTTGGGAAGATTGACTTTGTTTAAGTCCCAAAATCTATTACGGTCTCTAATTCCACATTAATTACGTTTTTACAAACTAATCTCGGCCTTAATCGTGAAGGGGGTTACACTAAACATGTGTGTCCACTGAACTGCGCAATTGCTACTCTGATTAATATCGATAATAAGTGGTATGTAAGGCGGGGCCTTACAGGTATCTCTCAAATTATAGTAGAATTTGTTTTTCTTCAAGGGAAAGTATCTTGGAACGTAGATTGACCTAGGTAGAGAGAAATCTTGAATTTATCAACAAGTGTTGGAGGCCATTGAGTGCAAAACAGGTACACGGAAAATTAAACTTCTTTCTCAAGTTACTCAGTTAACTCTCATTAAATATGTTCTATTAGCTAGAATATTGCATTTCTTCTCATGGATAAAATGGCCTAATCATATTTGTGACAAGATTGATATTTGCTTTATGAATTACTTGTAGGGTTCTTGAAGTGATAAAAATAAGAGCAATCTATTAGTTAAACAATCCCTCTTTCATCCTATTGACTATGGTGGATTAGGAATTTTTCCATCTAAATTTTTACAATGCTATACTTGCAAAGATTATTGGTGCCCCCTCCTGTCAAACATCACTTCATGTAGTTGGTCTATAATTTTATCTAACAAGAATCAAAACAAGCAGACTTCTTGCCTTGTCATAATGTGCTTTGATGGATCTCCTCTCCTAATATGCTATGGGTCAAGATAAGCTCTAGCTAATATGTATTGATAAAAGATAGATTTCTCAAGACTAAGAGCCTATTTGGGCAAACAAACAAAACACTTTGGTGCTTGAAAACCATGATTTAATGAAAAAGTAGCCACACAGCTAGAAAAATGGGAGCACTTTTTGATTCCAAACCATGGTTTTGGGGCTTAAAACCAGGGTTTTGGAAAAACAAGATTTCGCCCTTTTTTCTAGTAGTTAGGTCATCATTATTGTATCATAAATTCCCCAACTGAAAATGCCCTCCTCTTTTTCTCTTCCTTCATCTCTCTCTTTCCTTGCCCATTTCAAATTTTCACCTTCAGCCAATCACTTTCCTTCCCAAACTCTAACCTTTAGCCAATCAGAGAAGATGGCCGCTATCGGTAGCTACAAGTAAGCTTCTCATCATACATTCATGAGCTCCCAAAAACTCAAATCTCTCACTCTCTCCTTCCCCATTTCAAAAATCATCTTCGCTACTTCCAGATCAGAGAACATGACTGCTAGTGAGCTTCCTTTCATAAAAAATACACGCCGGTAAGGTCTTGCTCAGGTTGAAAGACAATGTTTGTGCATTGGGTTATCTGATCCATTGCTCCTTGCTTTGTAGTCTTCATCTTCTTGGTAAGGTGAGTGTTTTGTCTAATCTATTTGTTTTTTTATTAAAATGGGTAGTTAGTTTAAGTTGTAACCAGTGAGGACTAGTTAGCATCTGGATCGGTTCACTTCTAGAGTAAATTCTTGTGAGATTAGGATGCCTTGAGTTATTTCTAATCTTTAGATAGGAGAAGATATTCTTTTAATGACTATGTGTAGTGACTTGAATAAAACTAATATGAGTGTTAGATTTGCATACAAAGATTGTATAATGAGGGAATTAATTGATATGTGCTTTTAGATTTCGAGGATCTCCTATTCTGATAGTTTATTGTTTCTCTACTTTTTATTGGCTCAATGATCATGGTTCTTTTCTTTTTGTTAATCAATCATGAATCAAGAAACAAATTTAAATAATTCAATATTTCATTTTGTATTTGATTAATGTTTTTTCTAATCTTTATATCCTAGTTAGCATCTGCTATTTATATAGGAATAGCTCATCCATTTTAAAATTGGACGTGATACGGTTTCAGGACAAGTTCTTGCTGATAAAAGCCATTGCGTTATTGGCAAATTGTCTATTCATACTTTAATTCAACATAAGTCTATGATCAAAGTCAGCTAGTGTTTTGATTAACTAAGACATGATTCAGTAGCTCAATGCTTTCAACTTTTACTAGTCAAATTTTCCCCTGTTTAATAATATAGTTGAAGTTTTTTCTATTTCTTTCCTTGTGGTTATTGTCTTCAAAATGTATAAACTTTAATAGTATGATTTCTGATGAATAGGTTTAATAGCCTCCATCAAGTCCTTGATTTGCATGTTTTCTCTAGTTTTAAATTGCAATGATTTGTGTATTGAAATAGTATTGATGAATTCAAAGCACCTTACTTATGAGCAAAACCGGTGTCATATAATTTACTATTCATCGTGCGAATCATAATCTTTTGATAATATATTTCAAGGTTTTTAATTAATAACCATTCAATATTGTTTGGTATATTTAACATCCATTGATAAAGAACCAGCAAATATAAGGCCTTATAAATAACAGTTGTATTTAAACAACTGTCAAATATAGTGCCCTATATTTAACAGTTGATAATTGCTAAATATAATACTTAGCACTCGCGTATTTAATTGTTGAAAACCGTTAAATATATGTAAAAATAACTATTAAATATAGATAAATATGTAGTAGCAAAACAAATAAAAAGAAAAGAAAATATAAAAGAAATTGCAATTAAATCAAATAAAGAACTGGCTCTTTTTTAATTTTCAAACTGTAATTTACTATTATTATTGTTATTATTATTAACCTAAATTAAACTATTTCGAGTGTTAGTTTAAAACTAAGGGTAAAGGTGCAAATTTAGCAATCAAGTTTTTTGCTATAAGAACCCAGCACATTTTATGTTTTGATGGATACAAAAATAGGCATAATCATTTTAAGGGGTAGCAAGTTTGGTACTACTATTAACTAGAGTTAACATCCATCCCTTTTTTGTCTTGTGGGTTTCACAATTCTTCTTGTTGACCACATAATTTATGTTATGACCAATAAAAGCATGCCACATACTGAATTTAATATGATGTGTAAGCTAATCTTTTAAATTTATTTGAGTTTTATTATTTTTATTTAAATATTATTTTTGTTCTAGAGATTCGTGCCCATCTTTTTTCTCTCTCCTCACCTCATCGTCTCTCACCTCTGACCTCCTCTACACCTTTTTTTTCTCCCTCTCCTTTGTAACCTCTGGCCTCCTTCTTCACATTTTTTTCCTCAGAGTCTCTCCTCATGTCATCAAGATCAATAAGAAAAATGGTAGGAAAGCTTCCATGCTTTGACTTAAACAAAGTATCAACATAAAAGCTCTAGCATCGCCTCTAATTTGTGTTGGGGGGTACACTACAAAGCCAATCATAGCTCTTCCATACTTGGGGAGTCTAAACACTACAAAACAAGGACTTTTAGCGGCGACATTTGGTGGCGAGTTTTAATATTGCTGCTGAAAGTTAGACTTTCAGTGACAACTTTTAAAGTCATCGCTAAAAGTTAGACTTTCGGCAAAGACAAAAAGTGTCACCGCTAAAAGTCTAACTTTCATCGGCGACATTGTGTTGTTGCCGCTGAAGGTGTAACTTTTGGCGGCGAAAAAAGTGTCGCCGCCGAAAGTCTAACTTTCAGCGGCGACATTGTGTTGTCACTGCCAAAAGGTGTTTCAGTGGCGACTTTAGTGTCGCCACTAAAAGTCTTGTTTGAAAATTTTCAAAATTATTTTAAAACACCTTCAACGGCAACATTGTGCTGTCGCTGGCGAAAGGGTGTTTCAGTAGTGACTTTAGTGTTGCCACTGAAAGTCTTGTTTGAAATTTTTTAATATTTTTTAAAACACCTTCAGCGGCGACATTGTGTTGTCATTGCCGAAAGGGTGTTTCAATGGTGACTTTAGTGTCGTCACTGAAAGTCTTGTTTGAAATTTTTCAAAATTATATATTTTTTAAAACACTTTCAGCGACGACTATTAAAAGTTGCCCTTGAAACTCACATTTTCAGTGGCGACAATTAAAGTCACCGCTGAAAGTCAATTTTAGCTTTTCTTTTTTTAATTTTTTAAAAATAATATTTATAAAATTAAAATAATATTTATAAAATTAAATTATTAATTATTAAATAATTATATTTAAATTTAATTATTAAAAATATATTATTCTTTATTAATATTATATTTAATATTTTCTACTAAAATAATATTTATGATATTATTATTTTATTTTATTTAAAAATAATATATATGTTATTAATATTATATTTATAATTTTATATTAAAAAAATATTTATAATATTACATTATTAGTTATTAAGTAATTTTAATTAAAAAATTGTTTAATTTAAATATATAAATATTTTTTTTCCATTTTTATTAAATTTTTCATTATTTTTAATAATATTATATTTAATTAAAAATTAATTATATGTATATAATTAATTAATTATATGTATGTATATTTATATATTTAATAATATTATACATATAATAATATGTAATAATATGACACAGGTTCATTTCGGCGCAATTGGCAAAGACTTACGCACGAAGGTGTTGGCTCCCTGAGGTAGCAGGTTCAAACAGGAGGAGAGTCACTTGGAGAAATTATGAGGTGTGGACACGTGGCAGCTAAAAGAGGCAACATGTGGCAGCCAGGGGAAGGGGACACGTGGCAGCACATGAGGCGACACGTGGCAACTAGGGGAGGGGAATACATGGCGCTCTGAGGAGCAAACACGTGGCATTTGTAAATTGAATTTTTTTTAATTTGAATTTTTTTTAAAAAAAATATTTTTTGAATTTTTTTAAAAAAAATATTGACACTTTCAGCAGCGACAAAAGTTGCCACTGAAAGTATTGAGTCGCCATTGAAAGCCACATTTAATGGCAAGAAAAAGTTGTTGCTAAAACTGTACTTTCAACACAATGTAAAAGTTGCCGCTGAAAGTCACCTCCGCTAAAACTTTTAGCAACAGTTGCAACAACGGCGACTTTTTGTCACCGCTGAAAACTTTCAGTAGCGACTCGTAGACTTTTAGCGGTGACTTTTGTCGCCGTCGAAAGTCATTTTTTTGTAGTGAAAGTTTCAAATCGCATACTCATATACGCCCCTCAATGATTTCAAAGAAGTGACTTTTATATTGCCCTTCTCCTTCACAAACTTACCGTTACAACACCCACACAAAAAAAAAATCCAAACACCTAACAAAAAACTCATTATCCCTCATGTAGCCTTTTGTTATAGTGTTCTCCCACAAATCATTTTTGTAGTATCGAATACATATTAAGTCCCCAGTATTATTTGTCCAACGAATCAAAAATGAAAAACGGAACTTTAATCACATCACATTAGATATTTTCAGCTGTAGCACATGTTCACTCCCCACCAACACCTGCCCTTAAGTTCTAAGGGTGTTTTACTAGTCAGTGGAGACCTTACTTTTGAGTAATCTATTGGATCTCTTGTACGACCCTCTACCAGAATCATCTAGAGAAAGTAAATGAGTAGGGAGAGTATGAAGAAAAATGTGAAGAGGAAGGCTAGAGGTGATAGAATGAGAGTGAAGGAACAGAGAAAGGCGGGCATGGATCTTTAGAACAAAATAAGTGCACACCACATGCTAGCTGGAAGAACCATATAAGCCACAATGCGAAAAAGGATGAATGTTAGCTCTGGTTAATGGAAGTGCCAAATTTCCTCCCTCTTAAAATGATTATGTCTACTTTTACACCCCACAAAACATAATTGTGCTAGGTACTCATAGTGAAAAACTTCATTGCTAAATTTATACCTTTACCTAAAACTAATGATACTCACAATAAAATCCCACCAATGATGCCCCAAATTTACATCTTATAAAATCTCAAGAAACACCCTTCAATATTTCATTAATGACTCCCAAATATACCAAAATATATCTCAAATCTATTAAATTTGGAGAATCATCAAATATACATACCCCTAGACAATTGTCATAGATATAAATTAATTATTTATTTATTTGCAATTCTGTCTAGTAAGATTGATAGTACTGTTAGGGCATGACTGCTATATATGCCTTTCTTTCTATTAGGACATGATGTTACTATTAGGGTGTAAGATCCTGAATTTGGGGCTAAAGTCTAGGGAATAAGCCTAAATCAAGTGAACTACTAAGTCCCGATTAGCAAGTGTCCTAGGAAGGCATAAGGAACAAAATGCCTAATAGAAGCCGCACCTAGAATAGATTATGAATTTCAGTGCGAATTAGCCGAAAGAAAATACCCAATTCCTTTATGATGTGTCAGAATGACATAGAACCTAACTTGGATCCAAAGAAAAAGGGAAATGGTGTCTATGAACAAGAAACAAAAAGAAATGTAAAGAAAGAAAAGAACTAATGGAACAATAAATAATATTGCCATAATCAAGGACAAAAGAGACAATTGCCACTTAATCTTGAGGTTAAGATTGGAAACCAAAATGAAGGGTCAAGATTTGCTCTTAAGAAGCAAGAGTGATTATGAGGGTTGAAAAGCAAACCAACTCCTTCCTCTTAAATGGTTAAAAACGTCCAAAAGGGCATACCAAAAGAGCAAGAGGATTAATCAACATACTGTACAAGAAGACTTAGTCAAAAATTGTGGCTAAGACACAAAGGAAGCAATAAGAAACTTTTTGGTCAGCATTTCCTCTCCAAATGGCCAGCAATTTTGTCCAAACAAGAGAATAGAAGAGGGAAATAAAGCACGTGGTCCAAAATTAAGCAAAGAAGAAGCAATTATGGCTAAGTAAAAAAGGAAGAAGAAAAGTTAAATTTACATGTGATTAATTAGCATAAAATAATATGTTGTAAGAAGGTGCATGATGATATGTTAAGGGCTCATTTATCATTTCCAAAGAGCCATAACCTACATCCAAAATAGAAGAGAAGAGGAAAGAGAAAGCTTCACCCAGAGCAAAATAACCAACATGATTAATTAACCATAAGTGTAAGCAAAAGGATGCAATCTTGGCTACACATTTTTGTCTTTTCTTCTGGCCAATTTCATCTAGGTTTATTAGAGGAGGGACTGAAGTGAATTAAATTAAACACAATATCACTCTCTCACACTTATCTCAAGGTCAGCCAAGCACACTTAAGGAAAGAGAAAAGTAAGAAAAGGTTAAGGTGAGATCTTCTACTTAGATTTTAATCTTGTAAACCACTTCTATGGCTCAAAATCTCTTCATGAACATTGTTCCTCTTGATGAGAGCTTTATTTCTATGGTTTTAAAATTTCAAGAAGAGATGTTTTGAGACGTCTAGTAAGAGCCAGAGTTGGAGGATCAAGAAAACAGCTTAAGGAGGAGCAAGAGGTAAGTATAAGTTTCTTTTTGGCCAAAGTATTATGTTGATTGGATGAGTCTTGTGGACTTTTCCATGGTGCCCTAATTTCCGTTGTGTAAGGGTTTTAGGGTTTCATGATGCTTTGGTCATATACATGTGATTATATGATGTTTGGGAAGCACATGAGACTAGTTAGTGGTTCAAATTGCAAAAGGGTGGATTGTTGTCTTGTGTGGGTCTATTACACTAGATGTAGGACAGAGGGAAAGAATGTGAGCTTGCCAAATTTGAGGTTTCCAATGTATTCATTGGCAAAATTGTGTGGGGTTATGGTGTGGATGTGATTTTAGAAGGGTTCGATTGAATACCCTAAATTTGAAATTGAACATGGTGTTGCCAGATGTTGGTTTCTGTGAAGAAATTTGCTTGTGGCATGTTTTTATAAATGTTATCCAATGATCATGAAACCTTTCAGAATAATAGTAGACATGATGGGCTTTAATTTGATATATAATATATACTATTTGGATTAGTACATTAGGAGTTATGATTTATTGAAGTTAGGCATTGAATCTAGATACGTTACGTGTGAAAGCAGAAGATTTTCCAAAGACTTATTTCAGGACTAGGTATGGGCACTATGAGTTTATGGTAACACCCTTCGGCCTAACCAATGCACCAGCAGTATTTATGGATTACATGAACCGTGTCTTTCGACAGTAGTTGGATCAATTTATCGTTGTGTTTATTGATGATATTCTGATATACTCCAGGAGTAGGGAGGAGCATGAGCATCATTTGAGAATTGTGTTGAATATCTTGCGTAAGAAGCAACTTTATGCCAAATTAAGTAAGTGCGAGTTTTGGCTACCAGAAGTAAAATTCTTAGGCCATGTTATCTCGCAAGAAGGGGTCTTTGTGGATCCCAGTAAGGTGGAAGCAGTACTGGATTGGAAGAGGCCAGAAAATGTTGCTGAGGTACGCAGTTTTTTGGGTATTGCTGGTTACTACCAGAGATTCATTCAGAATTTCTTTCGTATTGCTTTGCCAATGGCCAAGCTCACGAGAAAGGACCAGCCTTTTGTGTGGGATGAGAAATGTGAAAATTGTTTTTGTGGAGCTAAAAGAGAGATTGACTACGGCACCTATGTTGATTATACCTGATCCCAGCTTGACTTATGTTGTGTACAGTGATGTGAGTAAGCAAAGATTGGGGTGTGTCCTTATACAATAGGGACGTATGGTGGCCTATGCCTCTTGACAGCTCAAATCTCATGAAATGAATTATCCCACTCATGATCTTGAGCTTGCAGCCATTGTGTTTACTTTGAAATTTTAGTGGCATTATTTGTATGGCGTGACGGTAGAACTGTACTGTGACCACAAGAGTCTTAAGTATCTGTACAATCAAAAAGAGTTGAACATAAGACAACATCATTGGATAGAGTTGTTGAAAGACTACAACCTGGAAATCAAATACCATCCAGGTAAGGCAAATGTAGTCGCGGATGCTCTTAGTCGAAAGACAGTGCTTGTGGCAGCAATGATGATACATGAGGGAAAGTTGATAAAAGACTTTCAATATTTGAATTTGTTGAACCAGATTGTCTGTGCCAATCATGCTATTTCCCAAGGGGAAAGTAACTTGAGGGCTGAGATTAAAGAAGCTCAAAGACAAGATGGTTGGATACAGCATAATCTGGCTAGAATTGAATAGGGAGAGGCTCAGAGCTATGATTTGTCGCCTAATGGATTGGTTCGTTATCAAAAGAGAATTTGTGTTCCACTTAAGGTGGGGTTGAGGTAAAGAATTCTTGATGAGGAACATAAAAGCTGGTATACTCTTCATCCTGGTATGACCAAGATGTATCATAACTTGAAATCTATGTATTGGTGGTTGGGATTGAAGAGTGACATGACAAAATATGTGGTACGATGTCTTACTTGCCAGAGGGTAAAGATTGAACATCAAAGACCATCGGGGTTACTGCAGAGTCCTGAGATTCCAGAATGGAAATAGGAAAATGTGACCATAGACCTGGTTGTGGGATTGCCCAGAATCAAGAATTATGATGCAATCTGGGTGATTGTTGACCGATTAACAAAGTCAGCACACTTCATATCGATCAATGCCAGCTACTCTCCGGACAAATTAATAGAGATTTATATTTGAGAGATTGTGCCCAAGAATATCATTTTTGACTGAGATCCCCGATTTACTTCTAGATTTTAGAGGGCTTTGCATGAGGCACTGGGTACTTAGTTAAGATTCAGTACAGCTCGTCATCCCCAGACAGATGGACAGTCAGAAAGGACTATCCAGACGCTGGAGGATATGTTGCGAGCATGTGTCCTCGACTTCAAAGGGAATTGGGATTACTTTCTTCCACTTATCGAGTTCACCTACAACAATAGCTATCATGCGAGTATTCAAATGGCTCCGTATGAAGCACTGTATGGGAGGAAGTGCCAATCACCCTTATACAGGAATGAGTTATCTGAGAGGAAGCTTTATGGACCGAAACTTGTTGATCAAACCTCAAGACAGATTTGAATTATTCAAAAGAGGTTTCCTGCAGAGCAGAGTCGATAGAAAAGCTACACTGACAAGAGGAGAAGGCCTCTAGAGTTTGAGGTTGGCGACCATGTGGTTTTAAGGGTATCTCCTGTTACCGGCATTGGGCGAGCAATCAAGAAAAAGAAGCTGAGCCCAAGGTATATAGGCCCTTTCGAAATTTTTACGAGAATTGGGCCTATAGCATATTGAGTAACCTTACCCCCAAACTTGAGTAGGCTCTACGATATGTTTCATGTTTCTCAATTGAAGAAATATCAACCAGATCCTTCTTACATCATTGAGTTTGAAGACGTTGAGTTGCAGGACAACTTTACATATGTGGTAGAGCCAGAATGGATCATTGATTGGGAAGAACGACAGCTCAGACATCGAAGCATTCCGTTTGTGAAGGTGATCTGGAAGGGAATGACTCTGAGAGAAGCAACGTGGGAAGCGAAAGCCGATATATAGTTTATGGCTCAAGTGGTGTGACAAATTTTGAGAAAATTTTGAGGACAAAATTTATTTTATGGGGGGAAAATTGTAATATCCCAAATTATGATTAAGGGCTAATGACCTGCAAAGTAAAGGTAATTAATGTTAATCAAACACTTTTGAAGATGGTGATGAGAATTTTGATCTGAATGGGTTTCAAGCAGTAACTAAACCCTGTATTTGAGAACGATTATGGATTAATATTTAAATCAAGTTAAATATGGGGGGCGCATATTTGAGTTAAATGAAGGGCATAAATGTATTTGGTGGTGAATTGGTGAGCATTATGATAATCAAGGGCAAAATGGTAAAGATACCGACCAATTGGTTAGTTGCCAAAGAGGAAACTCATTGGAAACCTAAAGATCAATGGTTAGGATTAACTCTCAAGTGTTAAAAAAGGGATGGAATCATGTGTTTTAGGGCTATGTGAGTTCATAGTTGAGAAAGCAAGATCATGATACGTGGCAAGTTGTGAGCCAAAGGATGAGGTCAAGATTTCAAACTTGTTTTTCTCTTCCCTCTTTCTTCTAAGTTGGTTAAGGGGCATTAGAGCAAGGGAAAAATCAGACCATCATCATCATTCTCTCATCTCTCTCTCCCAAACCTTATTTTCCTTGAGCTTCAAGAGGAAAGAAAAAACCAAAGGTAAAATTTTGACATATTTGTTGGCCTCTAATACTTAAATCTCTTCATTAATGTTGTCCACCTTGATGAGAGCTTCATCTTGATGGTTTTAGATTTTTGAAGAAGGTGTTTTTAAATAAGTTGGAAAGCTAGAGAATCAAGAAACTAGCCTTTAGAATTTGAAGAGGTGAGCATTTGTAGCATTTTGGTATATATGTTGTGATTTTTGGTTAAGTTTTGATGTTTATGGAAATTGCCCTGATTTTAGTGGCCATTTGGAATGCCAAAATTGCATAGGGATTGATGATAGAATTGGTGTGATGTGATGTTATTTGAATGTTAGAATTGTTTTGGAATTAAGTTTGATGGAATTGAGTAAGGTGTGTGATATAGAGCCCAAAACCCAAAACTTGCTGTTAGGATGAGAATTTGATTATTTTGAGGGTTCTAATAGATTCCTTACGTGAAATTATATGGGAATGAGCCTTGAGTTGAGTTTGGGATACATTGGAAACAAATTGGTCAATTCTAGGAAATGCTATCAGTTACTGCAGTTTTAGCTTCTGATAAGCCTCACTCAAGTGAGGTAGGGTCTTACTTGAGTGCAGTATGATATTTTCCCTTCCTCTTCAGTGTTTTGGTTAAGTTCTCAGGTAGAGATCACGAGTGAACTTCCTCACTTGTAAGTGATATAGGTCCTCACTCGAGTGACCTATATCTTTCTCGGGTGCAAAGGTATTCGGATTATAAGGCTGCGTCTCAGGTTAGCACTCGAAGGCTATTTTTCAAGAGTATGCTTTAGTACTCATATGTTTTGGGTAATCACTCGAGTGTTAGAGCTAGTGCTCAAGTGCACTCCTCATTCTAGGGTTCTTGTTGCTCTCAAGTTGTCACTTTCTGTGTCTCACTCGATAGGACTCGGATGAGTATGAGGCCATCACTCGAGTGTTGGCTTTAGGACTCGAGTGCTGTGACAACTTTTTGTCTCATATTGTGCTCTCGGCCAAACACTCGCACGAGTGATCGTCAATGCTCGAGTACAGATCGCTCCATCACTTGAGTGAGGTCTTTTTCACTCAAGTGTCTGAGTCAAAAATCAAAGTGTTCACTTCTGAAGAGGAATCTCTGGGGTAGTTTCTTTGAACCCTTTAGGTATTTGTCTAGGCTCATAGTGGCCACCTAAAGAGTTCTAAGGATAACCAACTTTAAGAGTTATGACATAAGAATTTGGAGTAGGAAATTAATCCGCCGTTCTTGATTATGGTTATAGGGTTCGACATTTGCCCTGATCGTAGATGTGCAGTGCTGGAAAACGTCAAGAAAGAAAAGGTAGTGACTCTTTCTCTTATACCAAGTGTACTATATTGTATGTATGTTTGTCATTCGTTGTGATTATTTTTGATGCTGCTGCATAGTGTATACAGCCAGGAGGGCATCATTGTGATTACAGTGAAAACTATCACATAGTGTATACAGCTAGGAGGGCTGTCGTCATTGTGATTACAGCGAAAGCTATCGCATAGTGTATACAGCCAGGAGGGCTATCGTCATTGTGATTATAGCAAAAGCTGTCACATATACAGCCAGGAGGGCTATTGTCATTGAGATTACTGTGAAAGCTGTCGCATTGTGTTTACGGCTGTGAGTGCTGTCGTTTATAGTGACCACCATTAATTATTGTGCATTATGATATTGCTGCCGATGTTGTTACTAATGATTTGCTTACATAATATGAGTTTACATATTGTATGAGTGATTTGTTACTACTGGGATTCTTTTGAATCTTATTCTTTCCTTTGACTAACTTACAGGCAGGGTAAGTGGTTCTAAGGAAAAGTGAACGACCAGGAGGAGCTAGGACTTTGTAGGGATATTTGATGTTGGGTTGCTGGTTGTCCATTTTAGTTTGGGATTACTGTATATCTTTGGTATGTAAATATTATTTTGGATTGGGTGATATAATCCCCTTATTGGGAAGCTATAAGGGGTGAATATGCTCCGTAAACCCTTTTAGCTTGATATGAAACTCGGGGGCTGCTGGGATATTTTTGTTACACTCTGATATGTATAAATGTGATTTAACTGCACAGGGTAATTATATTCGAAACGTGAATTTGAGACTAAGTTACGGCAAAAGTTTGAAAGAATTTGTGAAATCCCTTCCATAGGGAAGGGAATGTAAATGACGTTTGATGATTATTGATCTCTATTATATTTTAATTATGAATTTCAAATTATAATTATAGTTATCAAGGCAGGGGGTTACAGGTTACATCCACAACTAAGAGATGATGGTAAGAAGGCATACATGGGGCTAGTAGCTTATACACTTCACAAGCAGAGAAAAGAAGTTTGTGTGGGTGTTTGCATGAAATTAAGGTGCCGAAAGGGTATTCCTTTAATGTGAGAAGATATGTCTCAATAGACGATTTAAAGTTAGTGGGAATGAAGTCCCATTATTATCATGTGTTGATGTAACAACTATTACCAGTAGCTATTAGAGGCATCATGAAAGATGAAGTGTGAACCACTATAACAAGATTGTGCATTTTCTTTAATGCTATTTATAACAAATTCATTGACACTGAAAAGTTGGATGAACTAGAAAATGAAGGTTATATTATTTTGTCTCAACTAAAGATGCATTTTCCTCCTTTATTTTTGATATAATGGTGCATTTGATAGTTCATTTGGTAAAGGAGGTAAGGCTCTGCAGTCCAGTTTTCCTAAGGTGGATGTACCCTTTTGAGCGATACATGAAGATCTTAAAAGGGATTCTAAAAATCCTTATTGACCAGAAGCCTCAATAGTTGAAAGATATGTAGTTGAAGAGGCTATGGAGTTTTGCAAAGATTATTTTTCAGGGAAGAAGGAACAATATCGGCATGAAGAGGGGAGAAGCAAGGGAACACAAGGACTGAAAGTGAAGAATGTTCCTCATGAAGAGGTGTTGCAAGCACACTTGTATATCATGAATAATAAGGAAGAAGTTCAACCTTACATATATGAACACAGAAAGACTTTGAAGAACAAAAATCCAAGGAAGAATGACATGCAGATTGCTATTGACCAAAACAAGACATTCATAGAGTGGTTTGAGAAAAAGGTTTCGCACGAGACTGGTGTGTCTGAGACAATCGAGTGCTAGCTTGGGGGACTTTGTTTCAGGTCATTACTTGGACCGGTTATGATATAAACAACTATTCTTTCTATACAAAAGAGGAAGATGATAGAAGTACCATGCAAACTAGTGGGGTGATGGTAGAAGCTAAAGCCATGCACTTTTCCAGTTCAAAAGACAAAAATCCCATATTAGTGTCTATAGCCTATTATGGAGTTATAGAAGAAATATGGGAGATTACATACAACAAGTTCAAAGTTGCTTTATTCAAATGTAAATAGGTTAGCAATAATGTTGTGGTAATAGATCAACAATTTGGATTTGTCTTAGTTGATCTTCGAAGAGTTGGATATAGAGATAAGCCCTTCATTCTAGAAAGCCTGGCGAAACAAGTGCTTTATGTTATAGATCTTGCGAATAAAAAAATGTCCATTGTACTTCAAAGTAAAAAATAGAAGTATGGTAATCTAACCTTCAACCTTGATGGCACACCAACTTTCACAACAAATCCACCTAAAACAAATAAAGTTAATTGGTAGATGATGAAGAATATGCTGTAAGAAATGATCATAGTAAAGCAATAAGGAAAACAATATAGAGTAAGACCTTGACTTATAAAATAGAACCGTGTGCTTTTTGCTTTACTCCTGCTTAGTTTATTTTATTTTTATTGTAATTTATTTACCTATCTAACGATGCTTCTTGTGTTAACCGGAATATGGTCAACCTAGTGACTCATCACAAAATGCTAGGGATGACGAAATGCCTAGAGATGAACCCGTTGCAAGAAGGGTTAAAGGCGGCACAAAGATGGGAGTATTGGTTGCATGTCATAAACATCAACAAGAGAGGCTACATGTGGACTTCGATGCTAATATGAATCCAGTTGGTCCTGAGGAAGACCATTTCATTTGCTACTTAGGGTATTTAGGTTGAAGCAAAGTGCTCATTACCTATGATAATTGGAGATTGGTTCCCCCAAAAATGAAAAACATGATTTGGCAACAACTTTTGGTATATAAGTTTCAATATATCTACGATAATTGTAGCTTTATTCCTATTGCTTCAAATATAATTATCTTATGTTTTACCTTGCAGCAAACATACAATGTCCCAGACACTAGGGAGATGTACAAGCACTGGATGGGGGAGGTTTATCTACGATGGAAAGGTTTCAAGAAAAGCTTACAACAAGGTATATTTAAGGGACCCAGAGGGGTGAGGATCCATGTAAACATTATTCGTATTTGTCTCCAGAGGACTAGCGGTTGCTTGTGGCATCACGGGAAGATCCTCAATTTTTGGTAAGATTTCTGTCATAATGATATAGAGCTTTTGATTTTAATATACTTGATATCATTGATTTATTTTTGTTGTTTTTCATTCATAGGAATTAAGTGCAGCAAATGCACAGAGGCAAGTAGAAAATAATTATCAGTATTACATGTCTCGTGGTAGTTATCGGAAGCTTGAGAGACAGATGATGTAAGAAGAGTTGGAAAAAATGAAGGAAGTAGCGGAATCAAATCCCAGAGCTATTATCCAGGCCTCACATCCTCTTCATCGTCACAAAAGATAGAAGCAGGGAGGATTAAGGGTAGGAAGTACATAAATCCGGCTATTGCTGAGGTATCTGTAAGGATTGTAAGTAGTTAAAGCATAAGTACATAATTTTTTTCATATCGAGAGTGCTTACTTTTCATTTACAATAAATTGTATCCTATAAGATGAACTGGAAGATCATAGTAGCTAAGGTTTATTCAATCCAAGTAGATGGATAAACATCTTATCAACAGCTATTGGGAAGGCAGATGACCCAGGTCGTGTTCAAGGAGAGACAAGGGGAGTTATTGCCGTGAGGTATTTTGGACGAGACTCACGTTATTTGTCACAAGTTGAACCTAGTAGGGAGTTTGTAGCCAAGATTCGAGAGGAAGTCGAATGAGAGCTCGAGGCCAAATTTCACAACAAGCTCCGACAAGAGCTGTTGGTAAAGCTTTAACTTGAAATGACAAAGATGTTCAAATCGCATAGGGTAAGTGACGAGGGTAGAACTCAGGAATCCCCAGCCTTCCCCAGTACCAAAGGAATTTACAACCCTCTAGAGAAACCACTTGGCGACACTCTAGTGCCGAGAGAACCTTCCACCCTCTATTTGGATGTGCCATTATTGCGTGTTGTTACCGATGCTCTCGTTCACACACATGCTACCACCCACCATCATTAGCAAATTCCACAGCATTTATGTAAGGTGATTGTGACGTGTGTTAGAGAGGGGGAAGAAGGTACAGCCATCTCTGTTCCTGATGTAGAGGTTAGCATAATAGGTCAAGCAATAGGATCTATCATCCTTTGGCAACAAAATCTTATTGGTTCAGGGGTAACACATCCAATAGTATGCATTACCTTACTATTACTTGAGATCTGTTGCCATCTTACTAACAATTTGTTTTTTTATGTTCTACAAGGATGATAAAGATGCGAGAAAATAGCCCTTCTTAGCATGGCTGCAATAGATCTATAAAGGCATTCGCCAAATTGACTTGCACATACCTTAAGGGATTGTGGGCCTTACATTAGAGTGTCCCTACACGATTAACGTAAAAGATCTTAAGGAGTTTATCAAGTTGGAGGAGATAGATGCAGGATAGGTGAAATTTGCAATCTGGTAAGTTTTTTTTTTCAATTTTTCCCTTCAATTTATGTAGTGGATTTTTGATTTCATACATTGAATAATTCATTCCTTATTTTAATTCTATTATAGCTGCTTCCATCACATCTACATAGACATGGAAAGACGTGGTTTGTATGGATTCTTACAAATATGACAAGGGATACTAATACTTTGGCAGCAAGGACTCACTATGTGGGCTACACAAAGGGACAGACCAAAATTCATTGTTATTTAGCACCCATTGTTCAAGGGTACGTATTTTAATTTTGTCTATTTAAGATGTTTAATAAATAATTGCCTTGTCATCTAACTTCATTTTAATCTGTACATGTTATTATAGTTACTATTGGAGTTTGTGTGTTATGTGTCATTGCCACAATGTAGTCTATTGGTTTGATTCCTTGTGTAAAAGGCCAGACAAAAAAACAAAATCCGTCTTCAACACGTAAGTTATTTTGTTTGTATTTTATTGATTTTTTAAAAAAATGAATAGTTCTAATTTCTGTTGATTTTGATTTTCATGATAGTGCGACTCAGACATATAGACTCCTAGGTGGGTCACGTGAGAGTAAAGTTGTTAGAGACCTAAAGTGGTATTTTTCGAAAGTACGTAGTTTCGATTAAAATTCTTTCATTGACGGCCATTTTAAATATACCTTTATTGATTTTAACAACCAATTGGCTTTGATTTAAAGTGCCCTCGACAACCTGACAACACTGAATGTGGATATTATGTTATACTTTATATGTATAACATCATTTAAAGTAGAATTATTACGATTTTGAATAGATAATCACTTCTTCATTCTCAAATGATAATATTTTTAGTGTTGTAATTGAAATGCTAATTAATTCATTTACTTGATTCATTTCATCAAAGCTTATTTTCTAATTTACAGATTTTTGATAATGAAAATGCCTACCTACATTAAGACATTAATTTGATTAGAGCCCTTTTGGTTGGACATCTTCAACATATAGATTAGTAAACTTTTTAATTACATTAGTTAGTCATTGTGTGATGACAACATTTTGACACTTTCTAGTTGTTATTGTACATATATAGTAGTAGGTTGTATGAGTTGTTATTGTACATATATATATATATAGTAAATATTGCAGTTCTGGATATCCTTACCATTTTACAGCAAACATTGTGGTTTATGAATCCATCTTCTATTCTATTTCTTCAGTTTTAATTTGCTGGGTAATGAAGAATATAAATAATCATTATTCAAAAAAATAAAACCTTTTAACGTCCTAAATAGGAAAAAAGGATGTCTAAAGTCACTGTCGAGGGACTTTAGACGTCCTTATTCTCAGTAGGGGCTTCTAAAGTGAGACTTTAGATGTCCCTAATGAGAATAGGGACGTCTAAAGTCCTCTAAGGGAGACTTTAGAGTCCCTTTTTTTCATTTGGGATGTCTAAAGTCTTCACTTTCACTACAAAAAAATGGCATTTTGTAGCTGTGACTTTGTAGCAGTTAATGTAAACCACTACAAATATTGACATTTGCAGCGGTTTTAACATAAACTGCCATAATATTGTAGCAGCAACCTACGCGCCAAGTGGCGCGACAGATTAGCAACGTTATTTATAGCGGTTAATAGGAAAAAACCGCTATAAATATGGCACACGTTTCCCACCAAATTTTTTCGCGGTTATTTAGTAGCGGTTATAAGATATAAACCGCTACAAATTTTGCGCCACTTGGCGACACCAAGCCGCTCCAACAGTATATCAGTTTTTTGTAGTGGTTACAATGAATCGAATCGCTACAAAATACCAAAGGTCCCCTATTTGTAGTGGTTATGCTTATAAAACCGCTACAGAACTTCAAAGGTCATCAAATTTGTAGTAGTTATGTCATAACCGCTACAAAGTTTTGAAGCCCTAGCTTTTTTGTAGCGGTTCATGTAGCGATTCATTCAATAACCACTATAAAATCCACAACTATAAAAGGCATGCCGCCCCTCCATTTTCCTATTTGGCCATTTTGTTTTTTGAAGTTTTTCTAAGAGTTTTCCTTTATATATGAGCATTCTGATGTCTATCGGAGAGTTTTCTCTTTAGCATTTCTCATTATCACTTGAGGTATGGACAATACTTATTTTATTTTTATTATAGTTTTATATATAAATGTGACTAAATCGGTTTTTTTTTGAATTTTTGTAGTTGATATAGGTTCAGGGATAGACAAAGGGAAGGAGCCTGAGGTCCCCAGACCAATTCTACTCGGTAGCAGCAGCAAAGGAAGGGGCAGTGGGTTGGCGTAGAGCGGAGGGAGGGCGACTGCGCCATTTAAGCCCATCTCCCCACAGCAGCCACAGGAGTCAGCTCTACCATAGCCACCGCAGACGGTCCCATAGGAGACGATCGCACCAGAGGTTACTGATCTGGGAGAGGGAGATATTAGTGTCGATGACTATAACGCAAACGAGGACTTCGAGATCCTGATTGGGATCAGAGAGATGGAGCAGGTCCTCGATGAGGAGGAGGCACGGGAGCAGAACAACCCAAGAGGGTCATCTTTGCGGTCCACTGGGTTTGAGGTGTAGGTCCAAGGTAAATATATTTTTTTATTTCAATTCGAAATGTTAAATTTGAATTACAATTTATCTAATATGTGGTAAATTGTGTAGATGAGTAGGGGAACATGTCCACGAGGAGGCTTGACGTGGCCGGTCTGAACAGCATGGACCGGACACTGTGAGTTGTAGTACCGTGGAATGAGGGCATAGACCAGCCCATCGACAATGGGGGTCACCTGTTCAACCGCTTCCTGAACGACCTGGGCTCGAATTAGATGCGGTTTCCCCTTCACTTCAGGACATAGAGGAACGTTTCGAAGGGGCCGAAGGACCTGGCGTGGGAGGATGTGGTGCAGGTAATTAATAGTATTTAATTAGACTATATTTTTTGTAATTAATTCTATTTAATTAATATCTTTTAATTGTCTTATTTGTAATTAGTCATATTTAATTTTTTTTTAGCTAAGGTTGTTGGAAATTGTGCCCAAAGGGCCAATCATTGTACTTTGAACATTATTAATTTAATAAAATTTCTCCGTTCTGTTATCATATTATTTGCATGTTAACTGTGATAATTGTATCCTTGGATAATTCATAAAGATTGTCCTAAAATGTCCCTGGTCGGTCATCTATGCTGGAGGAGAGATGAAACAAGATCAGTATGAATTTGATAAGATATAGAGATACGATTCAAAGTCTTAGGCACTTGTAAGAGTACAAGGTGTTGGACCGATCCACTATGAGAAAGCTATATGGATTAAATCATAAGCTTTTCTCATGTATAACCACGTCACAATGCCCTTTGATCTGAGGTCATCATGGATTCCTACATGAGAGTTCCTAAGCTTTGAACTAGTCAAAAGTCACCTTTGACCGAGTGATGATAAAGGCTATAATCGGGCTTGGTGTTTTTTCATGCAGAGGAATATGAATAATCAAGATGGAATTTGTCCCTCACATTAGTAGAGAGATATTACTAGGCCCCTCGATGAGTAAGTCTGAGAAATGTATGGCTATACTACAATGGAAAGGAGTTTCTATTTCTATTATCAGACTACTCAGGAATCGAGAAAGTAATAATCAGGAATAAGAGGATGACATTATCCATGCCTCATCTTTGACCGATATATCGTGTGACAAAAAGGACATGACATGGTTGTATAACCGGTTGCATCGTGTTAACGATCCCATATGAATTGGGTAGTCGTTATGTCTTACTAGAGGCCCCTTGCGACTTGTGGGTTAATACAGTTATTAGCCCACTGCCAACTTTATATGAGTCTATAGGGTCGCACACAAGAATAGCCCAACACGAGATAATGTTTAATTATGGTGGACGAATTATATATATATATATATATGTAATATGAAAAAATTCGTTAATAATATTATATAGATATGTATTTTTGAAATACATATTATATATATATATATGTATGTATGTATATATTATATGATATTATTATATTGTGTTAGTTTTAAATTTAATTTATTAAGATAAATTAAATCTAATAATTATCATGATAGAGATATGGTATCTTAAATTTAATTTATGAAGATAACTTAAATCTAATGGCTCTTTATTTAGCTTAAATAAATAGGTTAAATTAAAATTGTTGGACAGATTTAATTTAAACTGAATTTATTTAATTAGCTCATCAAGATAATTAATAGTTAATTAATTTCAAAATTAATGATGATTAATTTTGAAATTTGAAAATAACCCTCATGGGTTATAAACTTGATAGAGCTGATAGACTCAGTATACATCAGAATTGAGAGCTGCAAGTTAAACCCTTGGAGACATTAGAGGCGCTAGCACGCAGTCTCGATTGGAGAGCATTCGTGTGGATACCGGTAGAGGGAGCGGACCTGATGTGTTGGCTCCTAGAGATCGTGAAAACTCTGAATCATCAAAAAGGTATGAATCCTTCCAACTTGGTTTAAACGCCGTTGATAGATCCTCGATTAGGATTGGTGAAATTTTTTTTTTTTAATTCTTCCACTATGCTTACCGATCCTACAGTGGCATCAGAGCCAGATCAATTGTGCGTTTAAATTGAGTTTATGATTCTTATACATGTGATATATATGGGATGTGTACGTATGTTTATAAGAAACACTCGAATATGTATGTGATTCTCGTTTTGGAGCAAGCGTGAAATCGATTCCGAACATGTATATCTTGAAACATGTATGTGATTTTCGTTTTGAACAAGCATGAAATTGGGTAGGGTACCTGAGATTGTAGTTGGCGGCAATCAAATTGGGTCTAGGTTCAGATATTTATTCGAGTAATAGGGATCCGAACTATAGGGAAGACAAATTGGATCAAAAGCGTTCTGGACCATTGTTGTTTTTTTGTTTTGAAAAATTGGGTCCGAAACCGGCTAGCGGGACCGCCATGACCACCTCTGCGTAGCACAATATAATCTGATCATGACATTTATTGCTTTTCATATTGTATGAATTCTTGTTGTGGTTTATTATTTATCCTTGTTTGGGTATGGTGAACAACATGGCTTTAGAATTTTACAAATGTTATAATATTTAAATACGGCCTGCGTGCCGTGCCTTTCTCTAAATACTCTCGATATACATTCTCTTCTCATCTCACTCCCCTCGAATGTTTAAACGAGGTTTCTCTCAATGTATTTCTCTTTTTTTTAGAGAAGTCCTCTCATTGGCTTGGGAGGATTTTAGGTTAGGTAAGCCATGTTGTGTCACGTTTAAATTATGCTTTTGATAAGATCATTGCATGATTACTTTTACGTTTATATGTATTTATCTGTATGAGATACGACCACGATTGCATCCATATAAACAAAACTAATTAATTAAGCCCTCTAAATTAAATCTTAAGTCATAATGCCGTCAATTAATGAATACTTGTCAAAACCTAGATCGTTCAATAGTCGAAACCACCAAAGTGGATGCACTTGAGTTATCTTGATGAGACAAGCTTGAGTAATGGTGCTGCTCATAATATTCATTATTGTTTTGACTTGATTGAGATTAACAAAACGGTTTTGAATCTCAAGGCATTAGATGGGGTTAAACATGCCGGATCATATGATGATTAAATCCCATAAAGATCTAAGAGTTACATGTGATGTAATTGGTAAATAGGTTACCTACCTAAATAACTTGAATTTAAGCATCTTGCCAAAGCGGACTTAAGTTTAAGCCAAATATGGATCTTAGCCCACTAATTATTATATTGAGGGTTGTTAATTTAGTGGGAGATTACTAACTAACTTTGCATATTTTAATTGTAGAATCATGTCGACTAGTAATACTGCTACACTATCATTACGATCGGTCCTTGAGAAGGACAAACTCAATGGGACAAACTTTCTTGACTGGTTCAGGAACTTGAGAATTGTTCTCAAGCAGGAAAGAAAGGCTTATGTCCTAGATCAACCCTTTCCTGAGGAGCCTGCAGCTAATGCTCAAAGAGCTCAGAGAGATGCTTACACAAAGCATAAGGATGACTCTGTAGATGTAGGTTGCATGATGCTTGCCACTATGGTTCCAGAGCTCCAAAAAGATCCGGAACTCATGGAGGCTCATGAGATGATAGTACATCTCAAGGAAATGTTCCAGCAACAGGCAAGGCAAGAAAGGTATGAGACCACAAAGGCCTTACATTCCTGTAAAATGACTGAAGGTGCATCAGTTAGTACTCATGTGTTAAAGATGAAAGGCTATATTGATCACCTTGAGAGGCTTGGATTTCCCATGAGCCAGGAGTTAGCTACGGACTTGATCCTCAACTCACTCCCGGAGAGTTATGACCAGTTTGTTATGAACTACAACATGAACAACATGGACAAATCAATTTCTGAGCTGCATGGGATGCTCAAAACTGCTGAGCAAAGCATTAAGAAAAAGCCTAGCACAGTTTTAATGGTTCAGAAAGGAAAGGGTATGAAAAAGAAAGGGAAGGGCAAATGGAAGGGAAATGTCTCAGGTGGTAAGACCAAAGAGTCAAACAAGCCCGAAACCAAGCCTGCACCCAGGAAGGCAAAGCCTCCAAAGGAAAGAGTCTGCTACTTCTGCAATAAACCCGGTCATTGGAAGAGGAATTGCAAAATCTACCTGGAAGATTTGAAAAAGGACAAGAAGGATAGCGGGGCTATCGCTTTAGGTATTTATGTTATAGACATTCATTTTTCTACTTCCTCTACATGGGTATTAGATACTGCATGTGGTTCTCACATTTGTACAAATGTGTAGGATCTAAAGGACAGTAGAAAGCTGAAGAAGGGCGAGGTGGACCTACGAGTTGGAAACAGAGCAAGAGTTGCTGCTTTAGCTGTAGGCACTTATGAATTAGTTCTGCCCAGTGGGCTTTTGTTAGTTTTGAACAATTGCTATTATGTTCCTGCTTTGAGTAGTAACATTGTTTCTCTTATTTGGATAAGGAAGGTTACACTTCCATTACTAGGAATGGTAAATGTTCTATTTATCGTAATGACATTTTCTATGCTGATGGTGATTTGCATGTTGGTCATTATATATTAAATTTAGAACATCCTAATAATGGGAATATCTATAACGTAACTACTAAGAGGATAAAATCAAACGATTTGAATCCGACCTACCTATGGCATTGTCGTCTAGGCCACATAAATGAGAAACGCATTTCTAAACTCCATCAAGATGGATTTCTAAACTCATTTGA
Organism: Inga oerstediana; assembly: GCA_963210345.1. Classification (NCBI taxonomy): domain Eukaryota; kingdom Viridiplantae; phylum Streptophyta; class Magnoliopsida; order Fabales; family Fabaceae; genus Inga; species Inga oerstediana. The sequence goes on along the minus strand of OY723401.1, from coordinate 58,330,042 downwards.
TTTTGAATCATATGATACATGCAAATCTTGCTTATTAGGAAAGATGACTAAGGCACCTTTCACTGGGCACAGTGAGAGGGCTACTGAATTATTGGGCCTCATACATACAGATGTATGTGGACCATTAAATATAGCTGCCAGAGGAGGTTATGTCTACTTCATTACATTTATAGATGACTTTAGTAGATATGGCTATATCTATCTAATGAAACATAAATCTGAATCTTTTGAAATGTTCAAAATATTCCAAAATGAAGTACAAAACCAACTTGGTAAAACAATTAAAGCACTTAGATCTGATCGAGGTGGTGAATATTTGAGCCAAGAATTCACTGACCATCTTAGGAGTTGTGGGATAATCTCACAATTGACTCCTCCAAGAACACCACAATGGAATGGCGTTTCTGAACGGAGGAATCGAACACTATTAGATATGGTTCGATCTATGATGAGTCAAACAGATCTTCCACCATCCTTTTGGGGACATGCCCTAGAGACAGCTGCGTTCACACTAAATCGTGTTCCATCTAAGGCAATTGAAAAGACACCATATAAGATATGGACTGGAAAGAAACCAAGTTTATCTTTTCTTAAGATATGGGGATGTGAGGTATATGTTAAGCAACAAGCCTCTGATAAATTAGTGCCCAGATCCATAAAGTTCCTTTTCATAGGGTATCCTAAAGAAACGAAAGGATACTATGTCTACAATCCTACCGATAACAAAGTGTTTGTTATTCGAAATGGCAAGTTTCTAGAAAGAGATTTTGTCTCTAAAACAACCAGTGGGAGCGACGTACATCTCGAAGAAATTCGAGATCCACAAGATGGTACAGAACCACAGATGGAAATTAGAGAAGACTCACAACAAGTTGCTGAGCCTCCTCAAGTAACACAAAGTCCACAAAGATCTGATAGGACACGGCATCAGCCTCAGAGATATGGATTTCTGATTACTGAAGGTCGTGATGTGTTACTCATTGAGCAAAATGAGCCTACCACCTATCGAGAAGCCACAGTGGCACCAAACTCTGAGAAATGGCTAAATGCCATGAAGTCTGAAATGCAATCCATGTACGACAATCAGGTATGGACTTTAGTCAATCCACCTGAAGGTGTAAAAACCATTGGGTGCAAATGGGTTTTCAAGGAGAAAACTAACATGGATGGTAATATAAATGTCTTCAAGGCACGACTGGTTGCAAAAGGATTCACTCAAACTCATGGTGTAGACTATGATGAAACCTTTTCCCCAGTTGCAATGGCCAAATCAATCAGAATCCTTCTTGCCATTGCAGCATATTATGACTATAAAATATGGCAGATGGATGTCAAAACAGCTTTCCTTAATGGAAAGCTGCTTGAGGATGTGTACATGACACAACCTGAATGTCTCGTTTACAAGAAGGTTAGTGGGAGCATAGTTGTATTTCTAGTGCTTTATGTAGATGACATCCTACTCATTGGGAATGATATTCCTACCTTGCAGAGTGTCAAGTCTTGGTTAGGAAAGTCTTTTTCAATGAAAGACTTAGGTGAAGCCACCTATATCCTAGGGATTAGGATCTATAGGGATAGATCCAAAAGACTAATAGGCCTAAGTCAGAGCACATACATAGATAAGATACTGCATAGGTTCAATATGCATGATTCAAAAAGGGGTTACATGCCTATGTCTCATGGCATCCATCTTAGCAAGGATCTGTGTCCTAGTACACCTGATCAGCGAGATCGCATGAGTAAGGTTCCATATGCCTCGGCCATTGGATCCATCATGTATGCCATATTATGTACTCGACCGGATGTCTCGTTTGCCTTAAGTATGACTAGTAGATACCAACAAGATCCTGGTGAAGGTCATTGGACTGCCGTTAAGAATATCCTAAAGTACTTAAGAAGGACTAAGGACTTATTTTTTGTCTATGGTGGATTGGATGATAAGCTCTATGTAACCGGTTACACAGATGCAAGTTTCCAAACTGACCAAGACGACCTTAAATCGCAATCTGGATATGTATTCCTCCTGAATGGTGGAGCAGTAAGCTGGAAGAGCTCCAAGCAAACCACTATAGCAGATTCTGCAACAGAAGCTGAGTATATAGCAGCATCAGATGCAGCTAAAGAAGCCGTTTGGATCATAAAGTTCATTACTGAACTAGGGGTGGTGCCTACCATCTCAAATCCAATAGATTTGTTCTGTGACAATAGTGGTACTATTGCACAGGCCAAGGAGCCTAGGTCACATCAAAGGACCAAACACATACTCAGGCGATTTCATCTTATTAGAGAAATCAATGATAGAGGTGATATAAAGATATGCAAAGTAGCAGGAGAAGATAATGTTGCTAATCCTCTTACTAAGCCACTTGTACAGGCAAAGCATGAGCGTCATGTTAGGGCAATGGGAATTAGGCAAATTAATGATTGCACCTAGGGCAAGTGGGAGGATGTTGGAAATTGTGCCCTAAGGGCCAATCATTGTACTTTAAACATTATTATTTTAATGAAATTTCTCCATTCTGTTATCATATTATGTGCATATTAACTGTGATAATTGTATCCTTGGATAATTCATAAATATTGTCCTAAAATGTCCCTGGTCGGTCATCTATGCGGGAGCAGAGATGAAACAAGACCAGTATGACTTTGATAAAATATGGAGATACGAATCAGAGTCTTAGGCACTTGTAAGAGTACAAGGTGCTGGACCGACCCACTATGAGAAAGCTACATGGATCAAGTCATAAGCTTTTCTCATGTATAACCACGTCACAATGCCCTTGACCTGAGGTCATCATGGATTCCTACATGAGAGTTGCTAAGCTTTGAACTAGTCAAAAGTCACTTTTGACCGAGTGATGATAAAGGCTACGATCGGGCTTGGTGGTTTTTCATGTAGAGGAATATGAATGATCAAGATGGAATTTGTCCCTCACATTAGTAGAGAGATATTACTGGGCCCCTCGATGAGTGAGTCTGAGAAATGTATGTCCATACTATGATGAAAGGAGTTTCTGTCTTTGTTATCAAGCTACTCAGGAATCGAGAAAGTAATGGTCAGGAACAAGAGGATGACATTTTCCATGCCTTATCCTTGATCGATATATCGTGTGACAAAAGGGACGTGACATGGTTGTATGACAGGTTGCATCGTGGTAACGATCCTCATATGAATTGGGTACTCGTAATGTCTTGCTAGAGGCCACTTGCGACTTTTGGGTTAGTGTAGTTATTGGCCCACTGCCAACTTCATATGGGCCTACAGGGTCGCACATAAGAATGGCCCAACACGAGATAATGTTTGATTTAGGGTGGATGAATTTTATATTTATATATATATATAATATAAAATTCATTAATAATATTATATAGATATATATATATATATTCGAAATATATATCTTATATATATATATATATATATATTATATTATATTATTATATTTAATAATATTATATAGATATATATATTTTTGAAATATATTATATATATATATGTATATATATATTATATGATATTATTATATTGTGTTGGTTTTAAATTTAATTTATTAAGATATATTAAATTTAATAACTAACATGATAGAGATATAGTATCTCAGATTTAATTTATGAAGATAAATTAAATCTAATGGCTCTTTATTTAGATTAAATAAATAGGTTAAATTAAAACTGTTGGACAGATTTAATTTAAACTGAATTTATTTAATTAGCTCATCAAGATAATTAATTGTTAATTAATTTCAAAATTAATGATGATTAATTTTGAAATTTGAAAATAACCCTCATGGGTTATAAACTTGATAGAGCTGATAGACTCAGGGTACATCAGAATTGAGAGCCGCAAGTTAAACCCTTGGAGACATTAGAGGGGCTAGTACGCAGTCTCGGTTGGAGAGTATTCGTGTGGATACCAGTAGAGGGAGCGGACCTGACGTGTTGGCTCCTAGAGATCGTGAAAACTCTGAATTATAAAAAAGGTATGAATCCTTCTAACTTGGTTTAAACGCCTTTGATAGATCCTCGATTAGGATCGGTGAAAAATTTTTTTTTTAAATTCTTCCGCTGTGCTTACCGATCCTTCAGAAAATCTATATCATCATCATCTTCATCTTCTCTCTCCTCAGCCTCCATTTTCGCTAAAACAAGGCAAGAAAGAGAAAGTGTTAAGGTGAGTTTTGGCTAGCTAGATGCCTCTTAATGCTCAAATGTTCTTTATTAATGTTGTGCAAGAGAATGTTGTGCAAGAGGTTGAGAGCTTTAAACCTATGGTTTCAAAATTTTGAAAGAATGTGTTTTGAAGTTTGCACAAGTTTGGAAACTAGAGAATCAAGAAGCTAATCATTGGAAGTTGAAGGGGTGAGTATTTATAGTATTTTGATATAATTGTTTTGATCATTGGTTGAGTTTTAGAGAACTTTGGAATTTGCTCTGATTTTAGCCTAATTATGAAATGTATGAATTAGCCAGTGTTTTGTGATGAAATATATGCCAAATAGTGTTTTGGTATTAATGGTTGTGGTTTGGATTTGAAAAGGGAAAGTTTGATCATTAGGTGATATTGGGTGCAATGTGGTTAGAAGTGATCAATGTGTCATTGTGGTAAGATTTTGGTTGTTTTGAGTTTACCAATAGGTTCCTTGTGGAATTTTAGAGGGGAATGAGTTTTGGTATAAATGTTGGGACCATTGGAACCAGTTTTGGTAAATCTGGAAAATCATATTAGTCGCCACGATCTAGTTTCGATAAGCTTTACTCGAGTAAGGAGGGGTCTCACTCAAGTACAGTATGAAATTTTGGGTATTTTGGTTAAGTCATCAGGCAGAAATCATGAGTGCACTTTTGTTTCCGCAAGTGATATAGGTCATCACTCGAGTGATCTTGCTTTCACTCGAGTGAGGGAGTAAGTTTAAGACTTTGGAGTTTATGATTGCTCTCGGGTAGTCACTCGTGGTGCCTCACTTCTTGGTGCTCGAGTGCATTTGAGGTTATTACTCGAGGGGGGTTTCTAGTGCTCAAGTGAGGGTGTAAGATATATCAAGGTTTTGCTCTTGGGCAAACACTTCCTGTGTGACACTTTTGGGTGCTCAAGTAAAGTTGAGGGTTGTCACTCGAGTGAGGTCATCTCCACTCGAGTGAGACGACCAAAACTCAGTTTTTTGCTTCCTAAAAAGGGATCTTTGAGGGTGGTTATCCCAACCATTTAGGCATATGTTTAGGCATTTAATAGCCACCTAAAGAGTTCATATGAATACCAACTTAAAGTATTATGGAATTAAGAACTTGGAAAAGAGATTGATCTATTGTCCCTATTTTGGTTTATAGGATTTGACATCTGCCGTCCTCGTGAGCCCACTGTGCCAGCGAACGTCAGAAAGGAACAAGGTAGTGACTTCTTCTTTATACCATATGTGATGCATTGTATGTGTGTTATATCATTGGTTTGTGATGAATTCGTATGCTGCGACATTTGTGAATATGTGTAAACACCGCCACCCCAATAGTCCCTGAGTCACTAATAACAGTTCGGGTTAGGACGGTGTGCCTTCCCGACGGTAAAAGGGGATGAGGATGAGGTGTGATATGTGTGATTATGTGAAAAGCCGAAAGGCTATTTGTGAAGGCCGAAGGGCCAATTGTGAAAGCCGGATGGCTATATAAGCTATAGGGCTATGCGTATGAACTGCCACACCAACAGTCCCTGAGTCATAACAACGGTTCGGGTTAGGACGGTATGCCTTCCCGGCGGTAAAAGGGGATGAGGGTAGAGTGTGATTTGTGCTACTGCTGCTATATGATGATTTGCTTACATGATGTGTGCTTATGTGTGGTATGAATGATTTGTTACTACTAGGATTCTCTTGAATCTCATTCTTTCCTTTGACTAACATTTTAGACAGGGCCAGTGGCTCTAAGGAGAAGCGCACGACTCGGAGCGGTAAAAACCCTATAAGGACATTTAGTTCGGGCCATGCTGGTCATTCATTTTGGATAGGGATTACTGTATGACATTTTAGAGTTGTAAATAGTTTTTGAATGCTTGGTGGTGTAATCCCCTAATTGGGAATTGGAACCCTATAGTTATATATATATATATATATATGAAACCCGGGGGTTGCCGGGGTTTAAGTTATAAACTCTGATATGTTTAAATGTGATATAACTGCACAGGTAATTATATTCGATATTTGCACCTAATACCAAGACAGAGAGGAAGCTTTGAAAATTTTGCGAAGTCCCTACTACTTTAAAGGGAGTTTTAAATAAATTTTGAATTATCCGACGGTCTCTAATCCATTTTATTATATATTATCGAATCTTAATTACACTAATTAAGGCAAGGGGTTACATTTGATCCTACACTTGAATGGGTTTTCTAAAACTTTTCATTTCGATCTCAACTGGTTTGCATTTTTATTACATCCCATCCATTTGTAGTTTCATTTATTAATATCAGAGTGTTTACCAAAGCATTCTCTATGGAAACCCATAAACCCACATTCTTGCACTTATACTAATAGGCCCTACGCATACATCTGCCCGATTTCAACTTGATTACTATACATAATTACTAGCGTCCGGCTTTGAATATCGCAACTACAACTACGGCTATTACTAATGTTGTCATATAATACTTACATCATATACAACCCAAAACATATAACTAATGGAATATAAACTCCTTCAGACTTGTTCTACTCATCCGTGACTACCTTCTTGCCCTTCGATTAGCTTGCCTTTGCTATAGGTTGTGTAACCCCCTGCCTTATTAAACGTAATTATGATTCGATAATACGTGATTAAATGGATTAAAGACCAATGGATAGTTTAGAATTCATTTTAAATTCCTACATTAGGGTAGGATTTTTCACAAGTTTATTATTTCTTTTTTTTCCAAAGCTTCTTCTTTATCCTGGTCTCACGTTCAAATATTGAATATAATTACCTATGCAGTTATATCACATTCATATATCAGAGTAGTCAACAAAATCCTAACAAACCCCAGGTTTCATACATATACTAAGGGTTTACAAGTCCCAACTAGGGGATTACATAACCAAAATCAAGCATAGTATTTACATCCCACAATATACAGTAATCCAAAATCCAAGTAGATAACCAACAATCCCATATTTCCTAAAATCCCTAACCACTCTTAGTTGGCCGCTTCCCTCTTAAGCCACTTGCCCTATATGAAATGTTAGTCATTGGAAAGAATGAGATTCAAAAGAATACCAGTAATAACAAATTCACTCATACAAAATGTAAACATATAGTAGGTAAGTAAATCACAACCAACAGCAACAATCAAACATGCTTTTCACCACAAACGATAGCACTCATGGCTGTATAATAAAGTTACCAGCTTTCACTGTATACACAAGTCACCAACTTTCACTATATAATATAGTCACCAGCTTTCACTGTATACACAAGTCACCAGCTTTCGCTATATAATATAGTCACCAGCTATCATTAGCTGTATAAGCAACAGTATCACAACTTCATCACAACTCATCACATCACATGACCAACATACATACAATACATTTACACAAAGTATAAAGAAAGTGTCACTACCTTGTTCTTTCCGGATATTCTCTGGTACCATTGGTTCGCGAGTAGGGCTAATGTCGATCCCTATAAACCAAATCAGGGACAACCAATCATTCTCTTTTCCAAGTTTTTAATTCCATAATACTTTCAGTTGGTTATCATTTGAACTTTATAGATGGCTATTTGAAGCCTGGACATATGCCTAAAGGGTTGGAAGATACTATACCAAAAACCACCTTTTAGATATGCAAAATGTTGATTTTTGGGTGTTAGCTCTAGAGCCGGGAATTTGGGCCGAGCCCGTCGGGCCGGCCCGAACCCGTCAAGGGCCGGGCCTATGATTTAGAGGCTGAAAATGGAAGCGGGCCTAAAAGGGCCGGCCCTGTAGGGCTAGCCCTGAAGCCTTGCGGGCCGGCCCTTTTAGACCCGTTTAATATTTTTTTAAAATAAATTAATAAATATAATATCATTATATCAAATTATCAATATGAGAAACACCTAAGTTCCTAATAGAGTATTAATAACAGGCAAACACTAATTAATTGGTTTGATTTATTTTATTTTCTACAATGTTTTATTCATTTAAACTTTAAAAAAAAAGGCTAATTTGGACATTAGATGATTATTTTAACTAAAAATTTATGAGTTTTAAAAATAATGTATACCAATTTAAAGCAAAATAATAAATAAATTGTAAAACTTTAAAAAAAAAAAATTTAATTAAAATGAGTTTAAGCCCGTTTAGGCCTGAGCCCGTGAAGGGCCGCGGGCTTAAAAAATATGGTACTTTTTAGGAAACGGGCCTAAACGGGCTGGCCCGTTTAAGCCAGAGCCCGTGAAGGGCCGGCCCGTTTTCCCAGCTTTAGCTGCAGCCTACAAATCCACTAGCCGTGGCCAATGAATGCACAGAAAGTTATGGGCCGCAATCCATAACCTCTGGCTACGGCCAAGAAAATTCTGTTTCTTGGCTGAACTTCCCAAAATCATAACTAATTCCACAAAAATATAAATGAGGTGATTCCAAAGCCAAATGAAAGATATTTAAGTCTTTTTCCTAGGAAAAATATTGGACATTACTGGAAATCACTACAAAAATACAGAATTGCACAAAACTCAAAACTGTTCCAAAACAGAGTTCAGTTTTCATCCCAAACGTTGGACAACCATAACTCTTAGTACACAAGACGAATTGATACAAATTTTATGTCCATTTTGAAGCTTGGGATGTGAAATTTAAGACTGGAAATTTTTAGAATTTTCTAACATCATTAGGTCATTCAAAACTCTAATACAAACAGACTGCCCAGAATAGACTCTCAATGGGCAGCATTTCAGTTTTGCACCAATGCTACCAATGGTTCCCAAATTCATATAAAATACCATTCCCACATAAATTTGCACAAGGAATCCATTGAAATTATCAAAACAACCCAATTTAACCTCCATTGACATGTTACACAATGACCACCACATGTCTTGCCAAGAACCCAATCAAACCACCATATTGTAAACCAATCCAAACCAACATTCCAAATCAATTTCAAATGCTCAAAGACACACTATGACACCAATTTCATACTAAAAACTAACCAATTCACACATTTTGAAATTAAACCAAAATCAGGGCAAATTCAACAAATTCTCAAGACTCAACTAATGGTCACAAGTTTTAGGTCAAAGTGTAGTAATTTCTTACCTCAACTTATTCCCAGAGCTAATTCTTCAATTCTTCCACTTTCAAATTTCCTCAAGCTTCCCAACACCACAAATAAAAAATCTGAAACCATAGGAATGAATCTCTTGACACTATGATCAATGTTAATGAAGAACACTTAAGCATTTAGAGACAAATACTCACCCAAAACTCAAGCTTTTCCTTTCTCTTTCTTGCTCAAGGTTAGACGACCATGAAAAAGGAGAGAGAGATGAGAGGATGAAGACGAGATCAGATTTTTAGGTGAAAGGGAGCTCTTGGCCGACTTTTAGAGAAGACGAGAGAGGAAAAATAAGTTGAAAAGTTGACTTGATCCAATGGTCTCATACTTGGACACTTCGCAACATCTTGGCCTTCCTTTCCTAACCTCACATAACACAAGCACACACACAAATCCTCTCATACTCATGAATCCTAACCATTGATCTTAAAGTTACCAATGCATTTCCTCTTTGGTAACTGACCAATTGAGAAGTAAATTACCATTTTATCCCCGAGTATTACAACACTTATCAAATCACCACTAAACACATTCTTTTCTTTCCTTTATACCATTCACACGCCCTCCCCTCTATTTTCATTCAATTTAGATATTAATCCGATATTGAACTTAAATACAGGGTTTGAGTTCTGGCTGTAACATATTTTGATCATAATTCTTGTCGTGTCCTCCAAAAATGTTGGTTTAACATTAATTACCTTTACTTTCAGAGTCAAAGTCCCTTAATCACAATTCGGGATATTACAGGTTGGTTATTGGAAATGGTGAGATTCTGAAGAATCTCAGTAGTAACAAGCATTTAATCACATATATACAAGAACATAGAGCATGCCACACAGTCATCATATAACACAAAAAATAGCAATCAAAATTTAAAACATATTATGCAGCATATCACATTACCATAATCATAAGTATATAAATCCCTTAGCCCCAGGTGTTCACTTGAACAACAGGCCCCAGGATTCTACTGGTGCATAACAATAATTTTCATGGCCCAGGCTTTCATCCACGTAACAAGCCCTGGGCGACCACCTTGCAAATTGTGAATGCTTTTAACATTCATGATAAAACCACAAACATGCAACTTATCTCATAACATATGAAAGAAAGAGTTACTACTTGGTCGCCTTTCTTGAAGGGTATCCAACTGTTTCTCTAAGCTTGGGCAGATCTTAGATTCTAGATAGCTGTTAGATCCTATAATTGGAGTTTACGAATGAGAGGTTATTATTTTGTCCAATACTTGTATAATTCAAACACTCAAGTTGGTTGTTATTAAAGTAAAGTCAATGTGGTCCAACTATCTCAAGATGGTTAATTTTCCCCTTGAAGTTCAAAATAATTACATAGGGTCATTACATTTTCTATTTCGTACATAGACCCAATTCTGCTAGAACTTTCAGCAATATTTGAAAATTCACTTCTTTATGTACAAATGTCCAATTGTGATGATTCTAAAGGTTATGTGACCCTTAATTAGTCCATTTTCAGGGAAAAAATGCAACGCCATAATTTCATATAGTTCAAAACAGTTAAAAACATGACATGAAGTCAAACCAGAGACCATAAATAGTTTTCAACCCATTCAGGATTCGAACTTCATTACATGGCTTAGTTTGTACTTAAGTAGGTTTTCAAATTTTTTTCAAATATTTATACAGTGGTCTCATTTTCAATTTTCAAATTCATTTGTTAATATCAAAGTGCTTATTATAGTTCTTAGTAGACGTACTGGTTTGGTTTATTAACCTAAGGGTCTGCATTTAATAGACAGACCAGTCTAGTCCATTTACAATCTTGTTGTACAAAACATAACAATTACTATTTCTACTGTTTAGGCTAGTATCTGACTATCAGTGGTTATATGTATAACATATATACTTTTCCAAAAAGTAACAGATAGCCAACAAGAAATAATCTAAAATCTTCAACTCTTTTCATCTATAGCTACCTTCTTTCCATGCGAGCTTCTTGCCCGTGTTGCGATTAATTATCAGAAAGGAGTGAGATTCAAAAGAATCCCAGTGTAACCGATAACACTCATATAAAATGCACATAAAGAAACATGCCATATCAACCATCACATACCAGTCAGTTCAATATTCATTCAACATTCAGTTATATGCATTGTAGTAAACACTACTATTCAAGGACTTACTGTCCCTTCCACAGTGCTGGGTATTCTACTGGGCCAAAACCCTTCTAACTGAATGCTTAATAGGCAATTCTGCCCAATACAAATTCATATATCAAGTATTTATAATGGCAATAATATACATGAGATAGAACACATATAAGAGTAAAGTTATTACCTTGGCCTTTTCGGTCCCAAACTTGTTCTGGTTCTAACGCCCAGGGCAAATATCGAATCCTATAATTAGAATTATGGACTACAGGTTATTGTTAGATCCCATATGTTTTTATGATAACAAAGATTGAATCAATGATATAAAAGGATTTGATAACAAACAAATGAATTTGAACAAAGTAGCAAAGCATTACTTGAAGTAAGCACTGGAGTGATGTGCAAATTCTGTTATGGCTTACTTGAGTGACTACTCGAGTAAGGAAAGCTGTTACTCGAGTAAGCACTCAAGTAATCGTAGAGAATTTCATAGCACTGCCAAAATTTGGAAGAAGTTACTCGAGGGACCACTCGAGTAATCTGTAAAGTTATATAGACCATTACTCGAGTAGCCACTGGAGTAACATCATTTACAAAGGCATCACTCGGGTAGCCACTTGAGTAACCAGGTAAAAAATTTTCCAGTAGCTCTCGGCCAAGAAATGCAACACTTTACTCGAGTATAGACCATTACTCGAGTAGCTACTGGAGTAACATCATTTACAAAGGCATCACTCGGGTAGCCACTCGAGTAACCAGGTAAAAAATTTTCCAGTAGCTCTCTGCCAAGAAATGCAACTCTTTACTCGAGTAGTCACTCGAGTAATCAAGTGAGAAAAAGGCATTACTCGAGGGACTACTCGAGCAATCTGCAGAGTTATTTGAAGCATTACTTGAGGGGTCACTCGAGTAATCAGTAAGCAAACTCTAAGCTAAGATTTGAATGACATTACTCAAGGGAATAATCGAGTAATCTGCACTCTTATTTGAAATTTACTCAAGGGCTCACTCGAGTAACATATGAAGAAAAGTGAAGGCCACTCAAGTAATCAAATTACCAGAGTCAGCACCCGAGTAACTTATGAAGGAAAAGACATGGCCACTCGAGTAACCACTCGAGTAATTAGGTATTTCCAAAGTTTGTGATATATCTCACTCCATGTTTTACCCGAGTAATATGTTATGAAAAATGTTGAATTAGGCACTGCCATATTTTTGATAGGATTACTTGAGGGACCACTCGAGTAACAAACATGATCACTCGAGTAGCCACTCGAGTAAGGCAGTCCAGAAATTATGTTTTTGATCGAATGTTTATTAAATTGTTTTCTATATGATTAACTCTTCATTGTATTAGTATCCTAAGTACATTTATAGAGAAAAAATGAAGAGATCATGCAAGAATAGCAAAGTCAAATAAAGTGTCCGAGATCTCACCTACCGTTACCTACCGCAAACAGATAGTTTTCAAATTTGAAGAATGGTCAACTATTACTACGCGACTCTAACGGACATGTTTGAATTGCTTCCAACGAATACTACAAAACATCTATATATATGGAGCATTCAAAGAGAAGAAAACAATACACAAGAATTGAGAACACACGAACATACACTGATCAACACACTCTTAGTGCTTTGTTTTCTTATACTCATTCATTGTACTTCAGTGATTATATATTTGCTCTGTGAGAGAGTTTCTCATTACAAACTCAATATTTGTTATTGAAACAACTTAAGGTTGTGGAACCTTGAGTTGGGGATTTGATTGCAATGTGTAAGGAGGAGCGAGTGTCGAGGTAAAGGAACTTGCTGTGTACTGAGGTGCCAAGAACCCACTAAATCTTGGAGAATATTGTGAAATTCTCAGAGACGTTTTGAGGACTGGACGTAGGTCAAAGTAGTTATGGCCGAACCAGTATAACTCCCAGTGTACACTTCGGTGATATTTCTATTTGCTCTCAACTGCTTTAAATATTCTGTCAATTTTCTTATACGTAACAAAATTTCTGGTATCACCTAATTCACCCCTTCTTGGGTGAAATGCTTGTACTAACAGTTATTACTTAGTCCAATTTGTTTATAACTCAAACACTCAAATTGGCTATCATTAGGGATATTTAATCAAGTCAACAAGTAGGCTGAAGTGGTCAAATAACCTAAAAGACTAATTCTTTCCCTTAGAGTTCAAAAATATTACATGATGCCATTACATTTACAATTTTCGCACAATTGACCAAATCTGTCAGAATTTTTCATCAACTTTAAAAATTCATATCATTATGTACAAATGTTCAATTGTAGTGATTCCAAAGGCTATGTGACCCTTATTAAGTCCATTTTAAACGAAAAATATCACCACAGCTAGTTGGATGCACAACATTCATAGAATTGTCATTTATTGCACATTATTAGAATTCAATCCAGTTTTCATGACTTAACTTCAAAAATTCAGAACTCCCAGTGTACAAATCCAAATAACATAAATGACCTATCAAATTAAAGCTTGATATGTATACTTTTATTTTGGAAAATTTCACATTCATTGGATATCATTTGATTATTCAAAGGCACAACACAAATAGGGTACCTTGTAGGAACCCTTCACTGGGAGAAAATCCAGTTTTTCACTTTGAGTTCCAATGATACAAAATTCACAACCAGGGGCTATTCCCACACAGTTTTTCATGTAGAACACAATGGTAACATCAAAATGAAAAAATTCCTACTCATTCTACACATACTGTTTTGGCATAAATTCAACAAATTTCCAACAATTACCAAACTTCCAATTTAAGCATCAAACTTGTGTCATATGACTTCTAATAATCATAAAACACTATAAAAAAAAATCAAATCTCCATGACTCCTCCAAACCCTTGTTTGGCTGAAATAAGGGTAGGTTCACACTTGCAAAAATACTCATTTAACCATTAGCTTAATTTGAAGCCAATACTCACCTCTTGCTCCTCCTTAGGTCCTTTCTTTGATTCCATAACTTTTGTTCTTGGATGTTGGCTCAAAACACCTCCTCTTGAAATTCTAAAACCATAGAAATGAAGCTCTCATCAAGAGGAACAATTTTTATGAAGGATACTTGAGCAATAGATGAGGTTAAGAAGGTGAAAATCAAGATCAGAAACTTACCTTCAACCTTGCTTCTTCTTGCTCTTCGTGTGGCAGCTCTAAACTGACTTGGAGAGAGAGAAAATGAGTGATAAAATAATTTGATTTCCCTTATTTTATCTCTTATTAAGGTTAGCCGGGGGACAAAAGCAAATAAAAAGTTGTAGTTAAAAGTAAATCACTTTAGACATATACTTATAGTAACTTAAATAGGTGCAATTACAAGTTATGTAAACTTTTCTCTTTCCTTCCTCTTCCTTTTTTTGTGGCCAAAATTTTAGACTTGAGAAGGGAAAATAATTATTGACCAATTCATTGCTTAATGTCTTGCATTTAGTCAATTTTCCTCTAAGTGGAAAAAGTGAAAGAAACTTTGACTTTTCTTTACCTTCTTCACTTCCTTTACTTTTGACTCTTCAAATTGATATGAGATGGCTTCTAATTAATTTTCTCTCTTCCTTTCCTTGCCTTGACCGTGGAAATTTATATGAAAAGATAAGGTAAGGAAAAATTAATTGAATCTTATATCCAAGTTATGTTTTTGGTTATTTCTGACTTTAGGTGAAAAGACCAGATAGTTACCTCTAGCTAATCGAAACTAAAGTCATAACAAAATTTTCAGGGGTAATTTTGTCATTAATTCCACTATCTATTTTGTGTATTTAGCTCTTGAGTACATTTTGGGATATTACAAAAAATACCTCTTACTGCCAATTACACGAATACTATTCCAAAATTCACAATTAATCACTACTGCTACAGAAACCATACTTGTTTTTCACAGTAATCTTGTTTAACTCTTTGTAATCAACACACAAGCGAAGATTCTCGTCTTTCTTTTTAACAAATAACACTGGAGCTCCCCAAGGCAATATACTGGGTCTAATAAACCCTTTTTCGAGTAAATCTTTAATATGCTTTTTCAACTCCGCCATTTCATTTAGAGCCATATGATATGGGGCCTTTGATATCGAACCAGCTCAAGTCACAATCTCTATTGAGAACTGAACTTCCCTTTCAGGAGGCAATCCGCTAAGATTATCGGGAAATACCTCAGGGAACTCATTTACCACAGGTATTCTACTTAGCTTTTCTCCTGTCTTTCCTTGCACAGAAAAGAACACCATATACCCTTGGAAACCCTTCTACAAATATTTCTCAGCTTTAACTGTTGAGAGGAAGTTCAGGTTCGCATCACATCCTTCACATTTTGCAAAGCAGGATATACTATCCTTTTATTGCCACAATCTAAAAGCACGTTATTTGCTGTCAACCAATCAAAGCCTAAAATGACTTCGTGCCCCTCAACGGTAATCACACAGTTTAAACAAGCTTAAGTGGTCAAAGCTTTAACACCTATTGGTGTCGACACAATCAAATCAAATAGCAACTTATGCACATACAATCACAGGCGCTTCACACAATCATAAGCAATGAAAGAGTGATTGGAACCTGAGTCAAATAACACTTTTAATAAATTACCATTAAGAATGATATTACCTTGAATCAGGTTAGGAAATTGCTGAGCTTCTTTATGAGTTATAGCAAATACTCTCCCTGATTCCTGGGTCTTTGCTCTGGCTGTGGCTGGTTGCATTCATTAGATATATGCCCATCCTGCTTACAATTAAAACATGTTACTAAACCATCGCAAATTTTGCCATGATGTGACTTGTTACAATGAGGACATATCCATCCTGTGTAAGCTCTCTGTGGCTCTCGATTCCCTGGCTGATAAGGCTAGATAAAGAAGAGAATCCCTGACCCTTCCGCTTCTGGGAAGTATTACACTTACTGGGTTCACTGCGATTACTAGTAGCTTTGGCATGATACAAATCTCGCAAATTGTTCTCGATAATTCTACATTCCTCCACCGCTTTGTTAAACTCAGTGAACAGGTGGGTGGCCAACCACTTTCTCAATTCTCATCTCAACCCACATATGAGCATATCTGAGCTCTATTCCTCATCATCCATCCTCTGAAGATAAGAGGAATACTGGGACAAACGGTTGAAACGGGACATATAATCATCAAAAGTTTCTGTGTCCCCTTGCTTGATAGACATGAATTCTATTTCCTTCTCCAGCCGCATTGACTTGGAAAAATATTGCTCATTAAATTGTTGTTAAAACAACTCCCAGGTCAATAGCACATTTCGACTCTTCAATGTTAGGGTGATATTCTGACACCAACGATCTGCATCACCTTCTAGCTTGTGTATGGCAAGACGCGACTTCACCTTTGACGGACATTCAAGAACCTCAAAAATCTTCTCAAGACGGTTCAACCAATCTTCAACCGCTTGAGGAACAAATCTACCTTTGAACAATGGAGGCAGATGTTTACAGAATTTAGAGACCCCAAAACTGAAGATTCCTTTTCTCTTTAGCTGGCACCCCATGTGATTCTTGGTTCAGGGCAGTATGAGGTAGGGACTCTGGTGGTCATGCTGACCCTTCAGCAGTTTCCTTATGGCGAGTCTCTTCTTAGGTCTCTTCCAGAGTTGACTGAACGGGTCTTCTTTATTCTTTGCTTTCTCTACTTTGAGTTTTTCTCTCAGCTTAGCAATCATATCTCGCTGATCCTTTGTTAGACCCAATAATTCTCACATCGGATCTAGTGGATTGTCATTGACTATCTCCACCTCTAGGTCCACTTGTTGTACTCTGGGACAACCCTTTGTCTTTTTCATTCTACAAATCATTCACTAAGTTAGTTTCATAGATAATGTTTACACATAGTCCACAAATCTCATATGTATATCCACAATCACAAAACATACATGTGTATACAATAACCAATCATAATCATCTTCTATCACAAAGATGAAGAACTAAAGGAGCTATCCTAGTAAACTCTACCATTGCCAAGAACTACAGCTCTGATACCAAAAATGTAACCCCCTACCTTGATAAACATAATTATAATTCAAAATTCATAATTAAAATGAAATAAAGACCAATAATCATCAAAAGTCATTGACATTCCCTTCCTGGCTGTATACACTATACAACAGCTTTAACTCTAATTGCAATGATGATAGCCCTCCTAGCTGTATACACTATGCGATAGCATTCACTGTAATCACAATGACAACAGCCCTCCTGGCTATATACACTATGCGACAGTATCAAAAATCATCACAAAGAATGACAAACATACAATATATTACACATGGTATAAGAGAAAGAGTCACTACCTTGTTCTTTCCTGATGTTTTTTGACACTGCATGTCTATGATCAAGGCAAATGTCGAACCTTGTAACCAAAATCAAGAACGGCGGATTAATTTCCTACTCAAAATTCTTATTATCATAACTCTTAAAGTTGGTTATCCTTAAAACTCTTTAGGTGGCCACTAGGAGCCTAGACACATACTTAAAGGGTTCGAAGAAACTACCCTAGAGATTCCTCTTTAGAAGTGAACACTCTGATTTTTGACTCAGATACTCGAGTGAAGAATACCTTACTTGAGTGATGGAGCGATCTATACTCGAGCACAGAAGATCACTCGTGCAAGTATTTGTTTGATAGCACAATCTGAGACAGAAAGTTGTCACAGCACTTGAGTCCTGAACCCAGCACTGGAGTGATGGCCTCATACTCATCCGAGTCCTATCGAGTGAGACACAGAAAGTGACAACCCGAGAGCAACAAGAACCCTAGAATGAGGAGTGCACTTGAGCACTAGCTCTAGCACTTGGGTGATTACCCAATACCTGTTAGTGCTGAGGCACACTCTTAAAAAATGGCCTACGAGTGCTAACCCAAGACGTGGCCTCATAATCTGAAATACCCTTGCACTAACAAAGTTTATGCGCAACATTACAAAGGCTAATTGGTCGAAGGTCCTTGAAAGATTTAGGCCTATCAGACTTTGGTATCAAAATAATAAGTCTTATTTAGACTTTGAAGTTTATGCTCAGAATTCCAAGAGTGAGTGACCATATTGAAGATATCATCCCCAACAACTCTCTAATATTCCTAGTAGAAACGAGCATTAAATCCGTCCAAGCCCAAGGTATTATCTTTAGGGAGTCCAAAAACTGCATCTCGAACTTTCAATTTAGGTAGTCTTATCTTTTACTGTCACTTGTAAAACATTATAGTTACACATGTTCATTTTGCCTTTTCATCAAAAAGAAGCAAGGGAAATGAAATCATTTTTATTTGAAATTCAGATTTTGATATGGAATATTGTGATTTGAGATTTTAAACTCTAGGTGATATTTTTTTATCTTTTTTTCCTTTCATTTTCAGGGTACATTTGATATTTGAGGTGATTATTGTCAATTTTCTCTTAAGGTGTGTTTGGTTTGAGGGGAGAGGGGAGAAGGGGAGGGGGTGATAAATTATAATTTTGGATTAGAGAAACCTCAAAATTTATCCTCTCATTTTTTTTTTTAATTTTAGATTTCTATTCAAAATTTATCTTCTCTCTCTTTTTTTTTTTTTTTTTTTTTTTTTGAGTTTATGCACAAAATTTATTAAAGAGAAAGATAAGTGAAAAGTGGCCACCCATCATGGCCTCCCGGCAGAGTGAGGTTTCACGTTTCACCCTCAGGTCTCTTCATCTTCTACTCTGCGGCTTCACATAATTACGACAAATCCTCAACGAACCGAACCAAGTGAGAAATTTCCAGTCTGCAAGATTTATATAAAGCTTCCAATTTTTCACTGAAGAACTACGATCATCAAGATTAAATTGTGAGCTCGTTGGCTTAGTTCATACTCAACTGGTTTCATCTACTCTTCAGAAGCCACGTTTGCACTTGGAGAGAGCGAATGTGAAGATGTTAGAAGCTAAGAGTCTGAAAAAAGCGGTGGTTCCATCTACTCTTATTCAAGACCCATCTCCTGGAAGCCTCCAGTCTACTCGCCTCGCTCTCCATGTAAAAAACCCTACACTCAAACTCTCTGTCACGGATGATTTACTTTCTGCCTCCCTATAGGCTCATACATTTTTCAGTTCATTTGTCAGGTTAGCGAAGACCCAAGGTTTTGTTTTGTATACATTGCTTCCGGCTGTGACATTTTTAAGCTCCAGGTATCTATTTTGATACACATAGTATGAGGAATGACCCGCACTAGTAATGATTCGTTTGTGTGTGTGTGTGTGTAGGTTTGATGGAATGAATGCATTTGTCGGTTTATGGTCCTCTGCATTAGCCTAGTGAAGTTAAGCACCATTGTTTGGCTTTCTTTTGTTTTTTCCCCTTGGTGATTGCGATGAGCTCAGTTATTTATTGTGATGTATGCATGGAATAGCGGAGGCTTGGGCTGAATAGTGCTTTGTTGTGGAACATTTCATATTAGTTGTCACAGGCATTGATCATGTTTTTATAGGCTTAGTCATGTTCTGGTTTATTTGAGGCTCCCGTAGTTCTAAAACTAATTTTTTCTTTTCTTCTTAAATTTATGTACTTTCTAGATTACATTGGAAGAATCTTCAGTTTGTAAAGGAAAAGAAGGTCTTTTGATCCCCGAACAAACTGAGGTATGGAGTCTCTTGTGCTCAGGGGAAAGCACTGGCATCATGCCTCTGATCCTTTTATGCGAAGTTTCATGTGTTCAGTTTCTTATTTTTCCTGTTATTTGTTAATATGATGATGGGTGAATTTTTGTCTTCTTGTCTCTGGTAGGTTATTGACTCTTCATTGCTCAACCTCTGCCCCCATCGTTCAGAAATTCAGAGTATTGTTCTTGCTGAAGCTGGAAGTATGTAACTTATGCATTACAATTATGACTTTTAATTATTTCATCGGTCTTCTTAGTTCTTTGTTCTTACAATTCATTTCAGTTAGCATAAAAAGTTTAGATAGGATATGCATGGTCTAATTGTCCTGTCTATTAACCTGTTTCAAAGAAATTAATTGGCATTAGCATATTTCTGGGAAACGGGTGTATATCAACATGGATTTGGGCCCTGGATCAAATATAGAAGAATATTAGATCAATGTTTCTTGCTTCAGTAACGTTATTGTTTTATAACTGCTATGATTTATTTTATATGAAATATTTTACCTTTTCTTTATCAAGTGGTTCTCAAGTCTTTCTTTCAATTTTGTTATTCTATCATAAGGCTTTTACCATCTATATACCATTTTGCAACTGATATAAGAATAATTTCACCTAATATACCTTGTTGATTGTTTGTATTTCCTGTATATTTGTCAGTACTTTAAGTTTTGATTGGTGATACCGGAAAGACAGTAAATGCCTACAATATGTAGAAGCAGTGTACTTATAATTAGTTTGATGCATCTTCACTCTTCAGCTCTTCTTACCTGTTAGCTATTAAATCCCTCTTCATCTTTGGGAAAAAATTTTCCGACTGAGAATATAGCTTTATTCGATATCCACTTTTGAGTTTGTTTTTCTTACCCAATTAGATAGTTATGAAGCAAAGAGATTGAATAAATAATTGATAGAATTATTCAGCATGGTAAGCGTTCAACATAACTAAATTGAATAAAATGTTTGTTGATGCTTCGAAATGAAACTTATATGGAAAGCAACTTCCAGTATTGGTCCAATTAATTAAATGTTTTTCCTAGTATCTTGGGATGTTAATATGTTAACTTACTATAATTTTCAGGCAATGGCTACTTAACGTTAGGAAGTGTGGATTCTTATGGCCATCTTATTGTATCAAAGTTAGATACCTCGGGTACAGGTACAATTTTCTTTTCTTTTTCTTTTTTTTCTTTTCAATACTGTCATTCAGAATTATTAAGTTGAAGAAAAATTGGAGATTGTTTTTTTTTCCCGAATTTAGTTACCATATATAAGTTCATTGTTTTTTAATTGAGTGGAATTTGGATGGAAGTGCCTATTTGGAGATTTTTCAAGGTACAAGTGTTTGATTTCTAGAGTTAGAATTTAATAGTGGGAGATTTCTCAAGTTCAAGTGATTAATTTAAGTGATATTCTGCCAAAGGTAAAAGTTAAATGATGTATAATTTATCCTTTTATATCTTATACTTGTTAAAAAGGTCTTCAGTATAATTTATCTTTGCGAATGCATTGCTTGTGTTCTAGTTTATAATGTGTCTAGTTCATTGAGTTACTACTTAGATTCACCTGATTGATACATTTTGAGTTCTGACATGTTAAGAGGGACAGATAAGTATAATTGGATTGTATGAACCTTATCTACGCACTTTTCCGTTTCATTTTACATGTTAATATCAGGAACAAGATTTATTATTAATCATTTTCTCTTGCTGGTTTCTGTTTTCTTTAAAGTGACAGAGTTAGATGTATCTGTAAATATGCAGATGTTGACAGGCTTGCATACTCAGTATCACCTAATGACTATGGAATTGGAGAAGGATGCTGGTCAGGACTCAGCTTTAGCCCAAGTCAATGTTTCATGGTGAGCTCTTATGGATTTAAGAATTTCACTTGCCTTTTGTTTTCCTGTGATGGTATACTTTTTTTCTATCTCATGGCTTTTATGCCCGAAAGTATGATTATAGAAAACAAGAGAGTTCTCATCTATAGTTCACAATAATAGATGCTGGGATTAATTTTTAAGATTAAATATTGTTTTGCATTCTCATATTGATAATTTCCTGATGATAATGATCACAAAGGTCTGTAATGTGTATTCTATTTGTAAGTTCTTAGTCGTATCATTAAATAAATCAAATTGTGCAGCTGAAGCAGTAGCCATAAGTTATGTCAAGAAGCAAAAAAAGTATTATATTATTTGGTGTCCTTGTCTTGTAAAAATTATGAAAATTTTTGATGTAATGCCATTCCCTTATTCTTGTGAAATAAAAAATGCAAGAATCAAAAAAGGAGATGGTCACCCTTTTAATCTTCGAGTTTTGACATTTGACCATTTCCGGTTTTCCTAATGTGTTGATTGGTTCCTTCATCCAGGCTGCTGTTGCTCGCAGTTTTTGCAAAACCATCGACATTTATGATCAAGATATACCCATTTGTACGTTACGAATGTAAGGATGCTATCGGATGGTTAAATCTTCTTTCCAATATTTTTTTCCAATTTTAATATTATGGAATTAAAATTATCTAGTTCCATGTACTACTCCATTCTTGTTTAATTTCAACTTCATCTGATGAAAGATTTAATGAAATTCATTCCCTTATTCCCCTTCGTCTTGTATGCAGTATCTCCAAATAGATGGCAATGGTAATGACCATGCCTCAGAGTCATTGATTTCTACTGATGCCAAATTTTATATTTTAAACATTAGAAACACATTTCAAGTCATTCATTTTAAACTTTATCTTTTCTTTTAATCTCCCTTCCCATCCAGCTCTCTGTAATTTACATTAAATTGCTTCCATAATGTCTTGAAAATATTTCAGATGATAATTGCAATAATTTTTTGAGTATAGCTTGATTAGTGATTTCATGGGTTGCATTTTTACAATGTAGTAAAAGGAAAAGGAAAAGAAAAGCTCCTGAGTGTGTTCTTATTGGCTGTCTATTTAACTCCTTGCTTTCTAATGTATGAGATATTTCGTCTCACGGTCACCCTTATTAATCGAAATGTTTAACCTGCAGAATTCTCCATTTCACACAATATTTGTTCAAATTCACATTTTTCTTGGCTTCATAGGATGGGAGGGTCTAATATTTGTTTTTTTTGCCCCCATTTATGGAAGACTTGTGCTTATTCCTCAAAAAGCTAAATGTTAATGGTATATCTAGTACTAAGTTGCGGTGGACCTGCAACTTGTGGGCCCAAGATGTTGATGAATTATGGCAAGAAAATAAAGAAAAAAGACATTATGGAAGGCACATTGGCTGTGCTATCTGTTTGTGTGATGGCTAGAGGCAGATAGTGGGAATTGCCAATTGGGTGCTACAACGAATTGTTGCATAAGATGTAGAGGGATAACCTAGAGAGAGAGGGGAGTATTGCAAAGAAGAGGTTTATTAAAGGCGTTTAGAGGGGTGAGTATTTTGAGAGATTCTAGCCTCTCAAATGCAAAGGAGTGTGTGGGTGTTTTCTGTCATTTTCCCTATAGCTTTCTGGTCAGACCTACATTCTGCCAGAATCATACCATTTAATAGCATTTTCAGTGCAACTTCTATCAATTTGCGAGGATGACACTTATTTTGTTTGATTCTCACAGGCTGTGGTGCCCTACTTCATTAAACTTTATGCAAAATGTAGTTGGTGGAGATGGAGGTTCTATCTTAGCCGTTACTGAAGGTTGCCAGGTAAATCTGTCAGCTTTTATGGTGGCTGCTGCTTCCTTTTTTTTTTTTGTGCATTGGGATTGTCTTGAGTTCACTCATTTTTTATTGTTTGCATATGGTTTTTGCATCTTCTGTAATAAATGGCAGTTGACTATATGGGATTTGAGAACGAACGAGAATGGTGGTTGTATACATCGAATATGTGGTTCCCCTGGTGATATATACTATTCTGTATGCAGTTCTTCAACTGGCAATGTTGCTGTGGGTGGAGTTGATCGCACTCTGACCATTTATGATCCTCGCAGGTTAGTCACTGTTATGGTCTTTTGGGGAAAAATATTGGAATTGGTTTAGGAATCATGACTTTGGACTTGTTTGCCTCCACATTGCTAAATTGTATTATACATTTTTTACCTAATAAACTAGAAAAGAAAGAAAAATCCATTTAAATTTTATAAGAATAAAATAGTTAATTTATAATCAGCTCTTCTTCCTTCCACTCTCCTTTTGAACAAAATAAAGTATTACCTCCGCTCCTAAATATATGACCTCATTGATTTTTTTGGAAAAGTTAAGGAAACTAAATAAATTACTTTAAAATATTTATTGTTGGAAGCCCGACTCAATTAGGGGCAGATTTGCCCTTATCATAATCTCGGTAGTTACTGAGATTTCAGGATTTAATTGGAAGATTATGGGAATTTGATTTTTTTAATTATTATTCTGATTGTAATCCCTAGATATTAGGATCTATCTCAGCTAGAATCAAACTAGGAGATAATACACCTCTTCTGTATAATTCCTGTGAACTTAGATGAATAAAATCTATTGGAATCAGCTCTAGTCACCGTCGCTCTTCATGGTATCAGAGCTATTAAGGCGATGATGATGTTCGATTCCTCGACAAATGAATTGGGGTCGAGTTCTCGGCCTTTGTCGCACCACTTAGTGGCAATGGCGACTAGGGATTCCTCTGCAACTGGTGCATTGCGCCCTGTGATAGCTGCCTTTGAAGGTTTGGCTTTCACAATCATTCCGGAGATAATTACTGAGAATGGGCACAATCAGTCAGCTTTGAGCTTAAAGGCCGTGGAAAACTTGGGCATGTCATCGGCAACTCACCACCACCTCCATCCTTCGACTAGAAAGCAATGGAAATATGGCTAGCAGAAGATGTGCTGGTTTGTTCCTGACTAGTAAACTCGATGGGACCAACTATTAAGAGGTATTTCATGTTTATGTCATCTGCACGTGAGATGTGGGAAGCCATACGAGAAGCCTTCAATGACCTTGGAAATTCCTCTTACATATTTGATCTGCAAGCAAAGGTATGGGATCTTAAACAAGGTAATCTTCCATTGGGTGACTAGTACCTTGCCAAGAGCACACTCTTGATCTCATTAGTGAAGACACTCCTTGTTGCACCTCACATGTTGCAAATCACACCAAAAGAGTAGAGAAGGCATAATTGTTTGAACTCCCCGGCAGGTTTGGACAAATCTTTGGTGACATTCGTGGTTGAATTCTATGTCAAGTACCCTTACCAAGTGACCGAGAAGCATTTGCAACACTCAGGAATGAAGAATCCAAAAAGAAGGTCCTGCGTAATGGAGCCTCAGGGTCTCAAAATGTGCCCCAAAACATTGTTCCAGAGCTGTCTACCCTTGCGGCCTGCTCCACTGAACCTCATCCTAACAAGAATCTACCAACTTGTGACCAATTGCTAGAAAGTGGGTCACGCCAAAGATACGTGCTGGGACATTCATGGCAAACCACTAGACTAGAAGCCAAAGAAGCACTGAGGCTGAAGTTACGTTGCTAAAACATCCAAAGAGGGTGATACTGTTATTATCTCATCAATTCCACAAGGTGATAAGTTTGATAAAATACCTGAAATTGCTATCTACGTTGCAACCTTCTCAGAGGCAACCCACCACTACGATAGTAAAATGAGGTAACTTCTTTAAAGCCCTATCTACTATCGAAGGTATAAGTACTGGAAATTGTTGGATCGTAGACTTCGGAGCTTCTGATCATGTGTTTGATGATGCTTCATTATTTATGACCTATACTCCAACAAAAACAAATATGACGATTACAATTACTGATGCTTCTGATTCTGTTGTTGCTGGTTCTGGGAGTGTTAAAGTTTCTCCTACCCTCGTTCTTCATAATATGTTACATGTTCCTAAATTAAAATGCAACTTATTATCTGTTCGTCAGTTAGCCCATGATGTGAGATGCCATGCTGACTTCTATGCCACTCACTATTTTCCAGGACCTATTCATAGGGGCAACGATTGGCATTACGGATGAAAGTAATGGGCTGTATTTCCTAGATGAAAGTGACCTTCGCAGTATTATTTTTTGCAATAAAGTGTCTCTACCTAGGATTAGTGGTTTGGAGTTGTGGCACAAGCGATTAGGCCAGTCTAATCTTAATTACATGTCAAAGCTATTTCTGTCAATTTGCTCAAATAAACATTTATCTCATTTTTAGTGTGATACATGTGAACTTGTGAAGCATCACCGAACATCTTTTTCCAGCATTCCATATCGTGCTTCCTAGCCATTTACTATCATCCATAGTGATGTGTGGGTAGAGCTGGTAATTTGGGCCGACCCGCCAGCCCACCCAAAATAAACTTAAACGGGCTGCCATTTCGGCGGCCCGTTTAAATTCGGGTGTAGCCCGCGGTAGAGCCGGCAAAACGGGTCCAACCCGTGGGCCCGCAGGTTGGGACAGGGTTTTGCCAACCCTCGAAAGTGCGGGCTGCATGGGCCTGACCCGCGTGGCTCGCGGGTTGGCGAGTTGGCCCGCAAATTTTTTTTTTTACATATAATAATTTTACAATATTTATAAGTTGTCCACTCCTATCTTGATACTTCCTAATTCAAAGAGAAAAAATTTTAACCTCTTCCCTTCTTTTTTAAACAAAATTATTATATTTTGGTTGTTTGAGGATGAGTTTATATTTTGCTTATAAACTTTGGCAAATTTAATAACTTTATCTCTTAAATTGTGAATTATATTTTTAAATTTTTATAAGAGGAATGATTGATGTTAAAAAAATAAATTTAATAATTCATATATGTGTCTCGTATTTTCAACTACCTTTAAAAAATAGGATCTTTTTTTTTTTTTGAAAAAAATATACGGGGCAACCCGCACACTGCGGGTTAGGGTCCTGTCCCGCGGGTTGGTGCGGGCTAGCCCGCAACCCGCGGGCTGGCCCGCTTGTTTTTTTTTAATGTTTTAATGTTTTTTTGTTTTTTTAAATAAAATAAATTCAAATACCCTTATTACCTTTCATTTTTGATGCTGTGTTTAATTAATTCTTCATACTTTTTATTTGACATTTTTATTTTTATATTATATTTATTTATTCTACTATTATTAAATTTAAAAGAGATGTGTTTATATGTTTTTGTTATGTGAGTAGATGAAAAAAAAGGAAAGTAAGAATAAAATTGACTTCATAGCATAAATGTATAAAAGAATAGAGGTATGATATGAGCGGGTAAAAGAGAAAGAGAGTAAGAGTTTTTTTAAAAAAAGTGAAATTTAAAAAAAAATAAAAATGGCCGTCAGCCCGCCTAAACGGGCTTAGCCAGCCCATGAAGGGGGGGCTACACCAACCCGCCCCGCCAAAGCTCCCAACCCGCACTAGCTGGCCTGCAACCCGCATTATCAGCACTATGTGTGGGGCTCATCCCACGTTCCTAATCATACAAACTCAAAATGGTTTATTACGTTTATTGATAATCACACACGAGTGAGTTGGGTTTTTCTTTTAAAGGACAAATGCAAGGTTCCCTAAACCTTCATTGATTTCTATAAGATGATCCAAACATAATTTCAAACGAACTAATAATGGAATTGAGCACTTCAACACCACCCTTTCTACATTCCTTAAAAACAATAGGCTCGTTCACGGAAGTACCTACTCATATACCCCCCAACAAAATGGTATTGCCGAAAGAAGAAACTGTCATATCCTAGATACCGCAAGAGCACTCATGCTCAACTCATTTGTTCCTAAAATTCATTGGGGGGATGCAATCCTTACCATTGTGTTCCTGATTAATCTCAAAACCCCTATCTTTTAAACCCCTACTCCAAGCCCTACATCAGCATTATCATCTTCCCTACCTCAAAAATATCCTTTTGCTTAAAGTCTTTGGCTGCACCACATATGTTCACCTTCACCATGCAACCAAACTCGAGCCTAAAGCTGTTCATTGTATCTTGAGCTACTCTACTTCTCAAGAAGGCTACAAATGCTATGATCCTATCACCAAATGTTTATGTCTTATGTGATATCACCTTCCATGAGGACGTACCTTTTTATTCTCCGTCCTCAATTCAGGGGGTGAATTGGAGTGAATTTCAGACCTTGAATAGTGATACAACACCTGAGCCTACATCAAAACCCTCACCCGAACCTGAATTCCATGACACAACACTCCACATTTGCAACCTTGAGACATACGAGGAAACTGTAACCCAAATAGTACCACCTGATAGACAAACAACTTATCCTGGGGGAGACAAGGAAGACAACATCAATAAATGGAAGCAACCTTATACATGAATGTTATCAGAACTAGGTGATCCCCCTCAGGTTCATAGTGCACGCCCTAAGTCAAAACCAATAATAGGTCTAGGAGATGTACATGGTGAAGAAAATGATTTTCGAATAGAAGTTGATGAAAGCATTGATATTGTTGATGATCTAGACCTGCCAAATGCTGTGAGAAAACAGCCAGAGCTTGCACAAGACACCCTAACCCTCGTCCAAATACCATGCCTTTGTCTCTCAACTTGATGGTGTCAAAATAACTAACAACATAAATGGAGTACTAGACAGCCCTGAGTGGAAACAAGTTGTCTTGGCTGAAATGGAGGCCCTACCCAAAGGAAAAAATCCATTGCAAGTGGGTATTTACCCGCAAATACAAAGCCGATGGAAGCCTTGATAAGTATAAGGCACGACTTGTAGCAAAAGACTTCTCCCAAGTCCATGGAATAGATTATATTGAAACCTTTGCCCCTGTTGCAAAGTTGAATACAATTAGGATTCTGAGGGGGATTGTTGGAAGCCCGACGCAATTAGGGGCAGATTTGCCCTTATCATAATCTCGGTAGTTACTGATATTTTAGGATTTGATTATAAGTTTAAGGGAATTTGAATTTTGTAATTATTATTCTGATTGTAATTCCTAGATATTAGGATCTATCTCAGCTAACATCAAGTTGGGAGATAATACACTTGTATATAATTCCCATGAACTTAGATGAATAAAATCTGTTGGAATCAACTCTAGTCAGAGTTTCTCTTCATTTATACACATTGGTTTTCTTCAAACTTATTTGTTTGACTTATAAACTGATATATAATCTAATGATACACAATATATATATGATTAAGTAACTTATTTAGTTTCTTTAACCTCTCTTAAAAAGTCAACGGGGCCTTATATTTGTTAAAAGTTAGAAGTAATTCGGTGATTGGCATGAAATTGTTGACTCTCTCCTCTCCATCTATCTCTCTATCAATCGCTGCATATGCTTCTCCATCTATTTGCATTTTCTATCTTACTTTGTTTCTCCTATATATATTCTGTAACATTCACTATTTTATACATATTAATGAAATCTGAGCTCTATGATCTAATATGGTATTAGAGGAGGACTGGGTTCAATCTGAACCCAGAGAGTGTGCTGCATGACGTGTGAGAGACGAGAAAGAGAGGGAGAGGGACACGTGAGAGAAGAGAGGGTGTGACCCAGAACCTCTGCAAGAGCGAGTGGTGCGTTATAGCCCCCCAGGAAGAATCGGAGACCGCTGACCGGCTGATTCCCAGAATCCGGCGTCAATCAGAGTGGCGCGTGAGCTCCATGCGTTGGCAACAGTTTCTGCTTTAGAGGCGCTTGAACTCCATATGCCGGCGACAGTTCCTATTTGGGCGCGAGATATCCACGCAACGGCGACGTTTTCCCTCCCAGAAGCCCAGGAGCAGCACCGTCAGTGGTTGGCAGTATCAAGCTAAAAAAAAAGGAGGCTGGGAGGGAATATGGTGACTCCAGTCGCCTTGAAACCATCATAGATTTCCCAAGTTTCTTCACAGTGTCACCAACTTCACAGCGTCACTAACTGCAACTCCCTTGGCATTGTTTAGGATGAGATGCAACACGACAAAATACACCAGCCACGTAGCCACCTGCAAAACTAATATCAAGTTGCAAAGGTTTTCTGCAATTATGCTCGAGTATGAAAATGCCATGCTTGTAGTTCGTCTCATCATCATTGTATATGGGATCTAGCGTTCCTATAGAGGAACAAGTCTCTTGGACAGCCCCAAGGTTCTTTTAGATTTAACAAGTATCCTTGGATGTTCAGCTATATCCTTGGAAGTTCAATCAAAATCGGGGTCACTTCAATAGCTCTCATGTCCAGTACAAATATTACAACTCAAAATTCATCTTCTTCCTCAAACTCCTCTACTACCAGTGGCATAGTGGTGAAACCAAAATTCTCTGATAGTTAGGAAGAATTATAGATGCTTCACCATATACTTGACAAGCAGGATAAGTCAAATTCTGTTCCCAGTGTGAATTTAATACAATCAGGTAATTCCGTTATAGCTCTCAATGTTGTGATGAATAGTGAAGATACTTGGATTGTTGACTCCGGAGCTACAGATTACATGAATGGTAACAAAAATTTATTCCACTACCTTAAATTCTGTCATGAACATCTCAAAGTAAAAGTAGCTAATGGTGTATTCACAAGGGTTGAGGGAATTGGCATTGTCACTTTATCTGATCATTTGGAACTTCACAATGTTCTATTTGTGCTTGCACTTACCTGTAATCTTATATTTGTGAGCAAGTTAACTAGAGGTTGAATATGCTGAGTAGTTTTTGAGGATGATTTTTGTGTTTTTCAGGATTTAAAATCGAGGAGGACAATTAGTACTTCTATAGAATGGGATGGATTGTTCCATCTTAAAGGATCAAACATAAAAACTAAAAATTCAAGGAAGACAAGAAAGGCACTGGTTAGTTCCAACTCTCAAAATCATGATGTACACTTGTGGCATTGTCACTTTGGTCATCCTAGTTTTGATTATATGAAGCATGTGTTTCCATGTTTATTCAACAAGAATTCCATCCCTTTACATTGTGAAACTTGTCAACTTGCAAAGCAAACTAGATCTTCATATTCCAAACAGCCCTATACACCCTCCTCACCATTCACACTAATTCATAGTGACATTTGAGGTCCTACACGAATAAAAACCCTCACCAATGCTAGATGGTTCGTTACTTTTATAGATAATCACACTAAAACCACGTGAGTTTATTTAATGAAAGATAAATCCAAAGTAGCCAAAGTATTTCAAAACTTCTATCCCTTTGTGCAAACCCAATTCATTGCTTCCATTAAAGTACTACGAAGTGATAATGCCAAGGAATACATGAGCAACACCTTTACAGAATTTCTTAATCAGCAAGGAATTTAATTCCAAACTTCCTGCCCTTACATCCCTCAACAAAATGGAGTGGCCAAACGAAAGAATCGTCACTTATTGGAAGTAACCCAAATCTTACCAATAGAACAAAATGTTCCTACCATCTTCTGGGGTGATGCCATACTCACGGCATCTTGTCTCATTAACCACATGCAATCCAAAGTTCTCAATTACAACGCTCCTATCCAAAAACTCCTTGAACACTTTCCAAATTGCCCTTTAATCAATTCATTATCTCCAAAGGTGTTTGGTTGTGTTGTCTTTGTTCACAAAAATGATGGCAATAAATTTGCTACTCAAGCTGACAAATGTATATTTCTTGGCTACTCCTCTACTAAAAAAGGGTATAAATGCTATTGTCCTACTTCGAAGAAACTTATTATCTCCTGTGATACCGCCTTCTCAGAAGAAGCATATTATTCCAAGTTACCCATTCAGGGGGAGTATAACGACATTGAATGGCTAATCCTGGAAGAATTAAACTCCAAAGACTTACCACACACATCATCATTGTCACAACCACAACCTAACCTTATGGCTACCATTGACTCATTTGCTTCCACAAGCCAACCTATCCCTATCCAACTTGATCATGAATATGAACATATTCCACCTCAACCTGAATCCACGCCTGATGAACTGGAAACAAATATTGAGATCAATTTAGGGATGGATACTGAACCACAATGAGAGGAAGAATCTGGACTACAAGTTTGAGATGAACCAAACACTAGTAGAACTATCTCCTCCATTCAAAGGAATGACCATGACTCCAATTTGGGATTAAATCCTGAAGAACTGGGTTGACCTATTGCTTTGAAAAAAGGGGTAAAATCTTGTACTCTACATCCAATTCAACATTTTGTTTCATACGGTAATCTGTCTGCAAAAATGCAAAGGTTTGTTGTAGACAATGCAAAGATGAAAATTCCAGACACATTTCAACAAGCTATGGCTGATCCAAATTGGAAGCAAGCTGCAAAAGAAGAGTTGAGGGCACTTGAGGAAAATAAAACGTGGGAGATTTACTACTCTTCCTAAAGGAAAGAAACTAGTAGGATACAGGTGGATCTTCACTCCAAAATTCAATCTTGATGGTACAATCAACAAATACAAGGCAAGACTGGCTGCAAAAGGATATACCCAGACATATGGAATTGATTACCAGGAGACATTTGCTCTAGTGGCGAAACTTAATACTATCAAGTGCTACTATCAATCGTAGCTAACTTGAATTGGTCGTTGCACCAACTGAACTTAAAGAATACATTTTTGAATGGAAACTTGGAGGATGAAGTATATATGGAGGTTCTAGTTGGAATTTTAACTTTTGACAACTCTGTGTGTAAACTCAACAAATCATTGTACGGACTTAAGCAATCACATAGGGCGTGGTTTGGCATATTCACCAAAACAATGAAAAGACTTGGGTACACTCAGGGACAGGCAGATGACTCATTGTTCATTAAACGTGTTGATGACAAAGTCACCATCTTGATCGTCTATGTGGATGACATAGTCATTATAGGAAACGATGAAAAATCCATTGCTCAACTAAAACAAGATTTGTCAATTGAATTCCAAGTGAAAGATCTTGGACAAATGAGGTATTTCCTAGGTATGGAAGTGGCAAGAACTAAAAAGGGCATCAACGTATCCTAGCGAAAGTATGCCATAGATTTATTGCATGAAACAGGAATGTTAGGGGCACAACCTGAAGGAATACCAATGGGAAAAGGTTGTCACTTAGAAATCAAACCAAATGGTGTCCTAGTCAACCCAGAAAGATACAAAAGACTTGTCGGGAAACTCATATACTTGACTCACACACGTCCAGGCACTAGCTATGTAGTTAGAATAGCAAGTCAATTCATGCACCAGCCACAGGAAGAACACATGGCGGCTGTGCACAGAACCCTAAGCTATTTAAACCTTAACCCTGGAAGAAGAATCTTCTTTAAGAAAGGTACTATCCGAAATATCTAAATATACACCGATGCAAACCATGCATGGGATAGAGAGACTAGAAGATCAACCTCAGGGTATTGCACATATGTGTGGGGAAATCTAGTTACATTGAGAAGCAAGAAATAGACTGTGGTGTCAACGGATAGTGTAGAAGCCGAACTAAGAGCCGTTAACAGTGGAGTACGTGAAGGAATTTGGGTCATCAGATTACTGAAGGAGTTGGGAATTTCACATGAGGGACCGATACAAGTTTGGTGTGACAACAAGGCCAATATTGAAATGGTCAATAACCCAGTCTATCATGATAGGACAAAATATGTTGAGATAGACAGAGACTTCATTACAGAAAAAATTGAAGCAGGCATCATGAGTTTTTCCCACATACGATTTGATGATCAAATTGCAGATATTATGACAAAACCACTAAGCAGAACTAAATTTGAAGGATTTAGGTGTAAGCTGGGAATGATTGACATATACTCTCTAGCTTGAGGGGGAGTGTTAAAAGTCAGAAGTAATTCGGTGATTGGCATGAAATTGTTGACTCTCTCCTCTCCATCTATCTCTCCGTCAATCTCTGCATATGCTTCTTCGTCTATTTGCATTTTCTATCTTATTCTGTTTCTCCTATATATATTCTGTAACATTCACCATTTTATACATATCAATGAAATCTGAGCTCTATGATCTAATAATATTTAGGACCAGAGGGAGTATTATGAAGATTCCTTCTCTCCTTCCTTCCCCTCACCTCCCCTCTATCCCTTCACTCCTTTAAAGCCCCTCCCTTCTCCTCGCCTCCTCTCCAATTTAGCCAAATAAAGCATTATTTATAAATCTGTGCCAATAGCATATATGGCTGACGTTAGCAGCATGCAGAAATCTTTTTACGTTGTGTTTTTAATGCTTATTTTTATTAAGGAGAAGGTGCATCAAGGAAAAATTATTTTTTATTTTTGGGTTGTGGGGAAGAAATACTGATTTATTGTCTGTCACCTGAAGCAAATTGATCCTAACCTTGTAAATAATAACTTTAATGTAGATGGTCAGCTCTATCTAGATGGGTGCACTGTTCAAAATATGAGGTCAGTTTTATGCATTAATTTCTTGAAGGAATAATATTGGAAATGATGAAACTGACTGAGTTTGTTGCTTTCTGTTCTGCCATTATATGCATTAATTTATGAAGAGTGTAATATGGAAAAGTTTGGGGAATGATGCACCACCGAATACAAATTCTAGCGTTCACCCCGTGTACAATTTCATACAGTGACATCTATTAAAGTTATATATATTCATAATTATCTGTGAAAGAATGAATTATTTTCATGGTTTGTTTCGCTATGAGCACTCCCTTTAGTTGATTTTATTCAATCAGAATTTCTGTTTTCATATATATTCCTCGTGTCGAAGCATTTATGCTTGAAAAACTCACACACACACATTGCAAAAAGTTGATGGCAAATTAATTTCTACTTGCTGTCCTTTTGTCATTAAAGTATATTCCAATTGCTTATAATTTATTTATGCTAAATCGCCCCCATTAACGGGTATCAGGGTGATTATTGTGCTTCAAGCTCTTCCAAAGGGATGGCTTAAATTCAACCTGTAGAACATTGATGAATTCTTATGAAACAGTAATATTGATTGAAAAAAGGGGGGAAATGAAAGAGGGAGAGGGAGGAGGGTCGTGGTTTGGAAATGGAGGGTCTGGTCATTATGAAAATGAAATGCTTTAGTTGATAGGTGGACCTTTTAACTGTGAAAAAATCTATCTAGCTTTTTGTCCACTGCTTCAACTTTCCTGTTGCTGTTTATTTACTGTACTATTATCTAGAAACAAGTTATTTTGGGTCATCCATTGCTATTATTGGTGACTGTTGTTAATTGCATTTTCCATTGTTGAGCCGCAGATTACGGGACTTGCTTTCTCAACAATTGACCCTAACTATATCTATGTACAAGGGGTTGATTATGAGGTAATTCTATCTCTTGTTTCTGATGCTAAATTCTGGGTCTTGGGGGTGCTATTTCTCATAATAATTTAACTTTTGTAATGTGAAATTGGATAGTGGATTATTGACATGAATCATGATATGGGTGAAGGTGGAGTTATCAACTTGGATTGGGATGCTTAAAATGTCAAACACCAACAATTTCATAGCAAAATTAATACTGTTGCTTATTAGATTTTGTTTCATATAATTATGTTTATTGTAATTACTGACATTACATCCGATACTATATGTTGAGAAAATTATTGGGGGAGTTTCTTTACTTTAAATATTGTAATCCATAAATATAAGTAAATAGAGTAACGTGATAACTTTATGAGGTTTTTCTGGCATATTCTATACTCATTAATTAATATCATTTTATAGTGCTCATATATTGCAATGATTTTTTTAAATGTGTCTCAAACTCAGTTTTAGCAGGAGAAAAATTCAAAGAACTCTAGACTAGAGGGGTAGAGGAAGGCTGAATAGAGCACTTGAGTTATTGAATGTGAACTTTAGATAATATATTCAAAGATTTGGTTATTGATAGAATACAACAATGTTATGCAATCCTTATAGTCAACCACACTTTGTGAGAAAATGCTTGTTGATTCTGGTGGGATAATTTGTTTCTAATTTTTTATGTCCAAGTACTTAAACGTTGGCCGTTAATAGAATACAATGACTTAATACAATCCATACAGCTAACTCTACCTAATGGAAACGGCTTACTTTTGCTGTTGTGTTGCCTAACTACCAAAAGCATCTGAGACATTTCTTTATGGTACGAAATTAGTGTTTAATGTTGCACCTCAATTTATACTGACGTTCTATAATCTACCACACTGAATCCCTTTTTGGTTTGGACTAGATGTATAGCTGTATATTGCTGTTGATAGTCATAAATGGTCTGCAATTCTGAGTCTCCAATGCAGGTCTTTTGTGGACAATGGAAAGAAAGCAACAAATTTTTTTCTCTTAGAGGAGATTCAAACTGGCTTGGATTTAGCAAGGTACTAACTTCTGGATTAATTATCCTTGAAACTTGTATGATTACATGAAAGTTACATTATATTTATCAATAATGAGAGATCCAAACTCTCAAGTAATTGAGTGATAAAGCATATATGCAAATATTTAAAAGAATCTTATTGTCTGCTCATTTTGCGGAGTGCTACCTCCAATATCATTAGCACAAGATTTCATGTATGGCATATTTTGGAATCTCTCCCATCACATATGTATTCCCAGAGTCTTCGTATAATAATTAGAAAATTAAGTGGACGATCAATCAATGATTGCCACTGTTTATAAATTGGAGAAATCTTTACTAGAAAACAAAGAAACATTGGAAAGTTATGCTCTTGCTGTGGATTAAAAGGTAGTTATTTATTTTCTTTTTGTCATGCTACTTAGCTTTGGCAAATTGCTCTAAAGTAACATTATATTTTGTTGCAGTGCTCCAACATGGATGTTTTGGCTGGATGGTGTGATTCAGGAAGCATATTCATCACTGATGTTGGTGGTGGGTGAAACAGAAAAATTAGCATCTGTTCAGTTATGTCATCATTGAAGATATCTTCTTATAAGCTCTAGTGTAACCATAGTATGCACGAGGTAAGAATTAGTCCGATTGTGTGCACAAGTTTTCCCGGCAATTTTGAGTTAAACATGCTAATGGCATTTCTAATCATTCCTTGTGAGCTAAGAGAGCACTGAATGAAATGGGCTTTTGCTCTGCTTCACTTTTGGAAAGGCCATTTCAAGCTCCCAAAAATTGATAATGTTAATTTTTGGAAATATGTAGTATTAGAATCGGCAGGCATAGTGGAAGAATTTTAAAAATTTTTGTCGATCCTAACTGAGGTTTTATCAACGGCGTTTAAACCGAGTTAGAAAGACTCGTACTTTTTTCAATTCAGGGTTTTCGATCTCTAGGAGCCAACATGTCGGGTCCGCTCCCTCTACTGATATCCACACGAATGCTCTCCAACACAGACTATGTGCTAGCGTCTCCAATATCTCCTTAGGTTTCCCTTGCGGCTCTAAATTCTCATCCGTATGAGTATATCTGCTCTATCAAATTTATAACCTATGAGGGTTATATTCGAATTTCAAAATTAATCTTTATTAATTTTAAAATTAATTAATAATTAATTATTTTGATGAGTTAATTAAATAAATTTAGTTTAAATTAAATCTGTCTAACAGTTTTAATTTATCCTATTTATTTAATCCAAACAAAGAGCTATTAGATTTACTTTATCTTCATAAATTAAATCTGAGATATTATATCTCTATCATGTTAGTTATTAAATCTAATTTATCTTAATAAAATTAAATTTAAAACTAAAACAATATAATAATATCATATAATATATAACACATACATATATAATATATCTGTATATATATAATAGTATTAACGAATTTTATATTATATATATATATATATATAAATATAAAATTTATCCACCCTAGATTAAACATTATCTCGTGTTGGGCAATTTTTGTGTGCGACCCTGTAGGTTCATACGAAGTTGGCAGTGGGTCAATAACTGTACCAACTCATAAGTCGCAAGCGGGCTCTAGTAAGATATTGCGACTATCAAATTCATGAGTATCGTTAATACGATGCAATTTGTCATACAATCATGTCACGTCCCTTTTGTCCTACGATATATCGGTCAAGTATGAGGCATGGATAATGTCATCATCTTGTTTCTGACCATTATTTTCTCGATTCCTGAGTTGTCTGACAATAGAAATGGAAACTCCTTTTCATTGTAATATGACCATACATTTCTCAGACTTACTCATCGAGTGGCCCAGTAATATCTCTCTACTAATGTGAGGGACAAATTCCATCTTATTCAATCATATTTCTCTACATG
Organism: Inga oerstediana; assembly: GCA_963210345.1. Lineage (NCBI taxonomy): Eukaryota > Viridiplantae > Streptophyta > Magnoliopsida > Fabales > Fabaceae > Inga > Inga oerstediana. Next base: position 58,291,936 of record OY723401.1, on the reverse strand, counting down.
AAAAGCCATCAAGCCCGATTGTAGCTTTTATCATCACCTGGCCAAAAGTGACTTCTGATTAGTTCAAAACTTAGCAACTCTCGTATAGGAATCCATGATAACCTCATGTCAAAGGGCATTGTGACGTGGTTATACATGAGAAAAGCTTATGACTTGATCCATATAGCTCTCATAGTGGGTCGGTCCAGCACTTTGTACTCTTACAAGTGCTTAAGACTTTGATTCGTATCTCCATATCTTATCAAAGTCATACTGGTATTATTTCATCTCTGCTCTCGCATAGATGACCGACCAGGGACATTTTAGGACAATCTTTATAATTTATTCAAGGATACAATTATCACAGTTAACATGCAAATAATATGATAACAGAATAGAGAAATTTTATTAAATTAATAATGTTCAAAGTACAATGATTGACTTTTAAAGCACAATTTCCAACATCCTCTTACTTGCCCTAGGAACAATAATTAATTTGCCTAATTCTCATTGTCTTAACATGACACTCATGCTTTACCTGTGCAAGCGGCTTAGTTAGAGGATCAGCAATATTGTCTTCTCCTGCTACTATGCATATGTAACCCCATGCCTTAATTAGCGTAATTAAGAATCGATAACGCATAGTAAAACAGGGTTAGAGACCGTCAGATAGTTCAAATCTCATTAACACAGCCACTAAGTAGTAGGGACTTTATAAAATTTTCAAAACTTCTTTCCTAATCCGGTCTCAAGTTCAATTATCGAATATAATCACCTGTGCAGTTAATTTACATTCATTCATATCAGAATATCTAATAGCAATCCCGGCAACCCCCGGGTTCCATTCATTCACTTCAAGGTCTACAATTCCCATATAGGGGATTACACAACTATGTTCAACTACTAATTACAACCCAAAAATAATTTACAAAATCTCTGTCTAACATGATTAACCAACGTATCCCAAAAGAAAAATAATGTCCCTACAGGGTTCTAACCACTTTGGGTCGTGCGCTTCTCCTTGGAGCCACTCGCCTTGTCTGAAAGGTTAGTTTAAGGAAAGAGTGAGATTTAAGAGAATCCCAATAGTAACAAAACATTTATACCACACATAAGCACACAGCATGTAAGTAAATCATCATACAACAGTAGCAGCACAAATCACACTCCACTCTCATCCCCTTTCTCAGCCGGGAATGCACATCGTCCTAACCCGAACCGTTGTTAGCTACTCAGGGACTGTTGGCGTGGCAGTGTATACACATAGCCTTATAGCTCATATAGTTATCCGGCTTCCACAAATGGCCCGTCGGCCTTCACAAATAGCCTTTCGGCTTTTCACATAATCACAAAGTCACACCTTATCCTCATCCCCTTTCTCTACCGGGAAGGCAAACAACCCTTACCCGATCTGTTGTTAGCTACTCAGGGACTATCAGAATGACGGTGCTTACACATATTCACATAAGTCGCAGCATACGAATTTATCACAAATCAATGATAATACACACATACAATGCATCACATATGGTACGAAAGAAAAGTCACTACCTCATTCCTTCCTGACGTTTACTGGCACAGTGGGCTCACGAGGACGACATATATCAAATCCTATAACCAAAATAGGGACAATAGGTCAATCTCTTTTCCAAGTTTCCAAATTTCGTAACACTTTATGTTGGTTTTGACGTCCATCTGCCATATTTCATAGTCATAATATGCTGCAATGGCAAGAAGGATTCGATTGATTTGGCCATTGCAACTGGGGAAAATGTATCATCATAGTCTAAACCATGAGTTTGAGTTAATCTTTTTGCAACCAGTCGTATCTTAAAGATATTTACATTGCCATCCATGTCAGTTTTCTCCTTGAAAACCCATTTACACCCGATTGTTTTTACACCTTCAGGTGAATCAACTAAGGTCCATACCTGATTGTTGTACATGGATTGCATTTCAGACTTCATGGAATTTAGCCATTTCTCAGAGTTTGGTCCCACTATAGCTTCTCGATAGGTAGTTGGCACATTTTGCTTAATGAGCAACACATCACAGCCTTCAGTAATTAGAAATCCATATATTTGAGGCTGATGCCGTGTCCTATTAGATCTTCATGGACCTTGTGTTACTTGAGGAGGCTTAGCAACTTGTTGTGAGTCTTCTCTAATTTCTATATGTGGTTCTGTACTATCTTGTGACTCTCGAACTTCTTTGAGATGTACCTTGCTAACACTGGTTGTTTTAAAGACAAACTCTTTCTTGAAACTTACCATTTCGAATAACAAACATTTATCGGTGGGATTGTAGACATAGTATCTTTTCGTTTTATTAAGATACCCTATGAAAAGGCACTTTGAGGATCTGGGCGTTCATTTACCAAAGGCTTGTTGCTTAACATATACCTCACTCTTAACCTTCTCTCCGCGGCTAAGGTTGAGAGATATTTGCAGAAGAGTTTTTAGGGTTACATGGTATTGTGCTCTATGCAATCAGAGGCCGGTGTAGCCTTGGAAAGTATTCCTGTAGTGAGTGAGTTTCCTTATGCTTTTTCCGAAGGATGTCAGTGGATTACCTCCATATAGGGAAGTGGAGTTCTCGATTGATTTGAGGTTTGGAGCAAGTCTAGTTTCATAAACCTCATACCGTATGGCTCTAAGTGGAATGACAGAGCTAAAGAAGCAGATCGAGGAACTATTTGAGAAAGGGTTCATACTGTTAGAATCGGTAGGTATAGCGGAAGAATTTTAAAATTTTCACCGATCCTAATCGAGGATCTATCAACGGCGTTTAAACCAAGTTGGAAGGATTCATACCTTTTGATGAAGCAGAGTTTTCACTATCTCTAGGAGCCAACACGTGAGGTCCGCTCCCTCTACCGGTATCCACACGAATGCTCTCCAACTGAGACTGCGTGCTAGCGCCTCTAATGTCTCCTAGGGTTTCACTTGTGGCTCTCAATCTCATGTGCATATGAATATATCTACTCTATCAAGTTTATAACCTATGAGGGCTATTTTCAAATTTCAAAATTAATCATCATTAATTTCGAAATTAATTAACAATTAATTATCTTGATGAGCTAATTAAATAAATTCAGTTTAAATTAAATCTGTCAAACAGTTTTAATTTAACCTATTTATTTAATCCAAATAAAGAGCCATTAGATTTAATTTATCTTCATAAATTAAATCTGAGATACTATATCTCTATCATGTTAGTTATTAAATTTAATATATTTTAATAAATTAAATTTAAACCTAACACAATATAATAATATAATATAATATATATATATATATACATATATACCTATATAAGATATATATTTCGAATATATATATATATATATAATAATATTATTAAATATAACAATATCATATAATATATTTATACACATATATATATAAGATATATATTTCGAAAATATATATATCTATATAATATTATTAATGAATATTATATTATATATATATATATATAATTCGTCCATCCTAAATTAAATATTATCTCGTGTTGGGCCATTCTTATGTGCGACCCTGTAGGCCCATATGAAGTTCGCAGTGGGCCAATAACTATACTAACCCAAAAGTCGCAAGCGGCTTCTAGCAAGACATTACGACTACCCAATTCATATGAGGATCGTTATCACGATGCAACCTGTCATACAACAATGTCACGTCCCTTTTGTCACACGATATATCGATCAAGGATAAGGCATGGATAATGTCATTCTCTTGTTCCTGACCATTACTTTCTCGATTCCTGAGTAGCCTGATAATAGAGACAGAAACTCCTTTCATCATAGTATGGCCATACATTTCTCAGACTCACTCATCGAGGGGCCCAGTAATATCTCTCTACTAATGTGAGGGACAAATTCCATCTTGATCATTCGTATTCCTCTGCATGAAAAACTGTTAGATCAAGCGTTTCACCCAAGAGGGGGGTGAATTGGGTGATACTGAAATTTCTTTTGAAAATATAAAACTTTCACAAAAGAATTAAAACAGTAATGAGTAAGGAGAAATATCACCGAAGTGTACACCGGGAGTTATACTGGTTCGGTCACAACCACTTTGACCTACGTCCAGTCCTCAGAGCTTCTCTGAGAGTTTCACTATAGCTTCCAAGATTCAGTGGGTTCTTGGCACCTCAGTACAAGCAAGTTCCTTACACCTGGACACTCGCTCCCCCTTACAGGTTGTAATCCAATCCCAACTCAAGGTTCCACAACCTTAAGTTATCTCAATAACAAATATTGAGTTTGAATGAAATATCTCTCTCAAAGAGTAAATGATAATCACTGAAGCATATGAATACAATTTCAACGTGAAAACAGAGCAATGAACTTAATGATACGTTCGTATGGATGCTTAGTTGTTCTTCTCTGTTTGAAGGTTCCCATATATATAGGTATGTTGTTGATGACCGTTGGAACACTTCCTTTCGTCCGTTGGTGAGTGCGCAGCCACTGTTGACTTTTCAAGTTTTTGAAAAATATCCGTTGGCGGTGGTTGGCATTTGAACGTTTCTTTTGACTTTCATCTCTTGATATGATTTCTTCATTGTTTCTCTGTAAATATACTAAGAATACTAATACAATGAAAGGTTAATCATATAGGAAACAATATAATGAAGATTTGAATGATTTCTAAATTTCTGGGTATGCTTACTCGAGTAGCTCCTTGAGTAACCCTTGAAGTTTACTCGAGTAGCTCCTCGAGTAATATCGTGAAATCATTGTTTATTTGAAAGTCAATGAATAAAAGCAAGATTACTCGGGTAGTGCATGGAGTAAACTAAATTTCAAACCTTTTAGAATAGTTATTTACTCGGGTAGCTCCTCTAGTAATGCTTCTGCAACTTCATAGATTACTGGGGTAACACCTTGAGTGATCCTTTGAAAAACTTTTGATTACTCGATGCTCTACTCCAGTAATGTTGGCAGAATTTCAAGGCCGAGAGCAAATACCTTGTTACTCGAGTAGGGACTCGAGTAATGTATTCATTTTTGCATAGGTTACTCGGGTAGCTCCTCGAGTAACTAAGACTTATGAGCATGATTTACTCTGGTAATGACTTGAAGTTTCCTTAGAAAATATTTATGCAAACTGGGGTACATACTCGAGGAATCCACTTAAAATAAACCATGAAAAACTTATCTAATGGAGTAAGTAAAGAGAGATCAAGTTAATCGGGTACTAACCTCAAGTTTTCACTCACCTTGGTTCATTACTCGAGTAGCTCCTCGAGTAATATTGGCAGTGGTACAAAGTGCCGAGAGCTTGACATTTTCAAATACATGGTTACTCGAGTAGCTCCTCGAGTATCATGGGGAAAACTTGAAGACAACTGGAAGTTTTCACATGGTTACTCGAGTAGCGCCTCGAGTAACATTAGCAGTGGTACAAACTGCCGAGAGGTCCATATTTTTTGAAATAAAGGTACTCGAGTAGCTCCTCGAGTATCATGGGGAAAACTTGAAGGCAACTGGAAGTTTTACCTGTTTACTCGAGTACCTCCTCGAGTAACATTAGCAGGCCGAGAGCAACTCCAAGTTTTTACCTGGTTACTCGAGTAGCTCCTCGAGTAATGGTGGCAGGTTACTGGAAGTTCTCCTTGGTTACTTCAAGTTTTGTCTCATTACTCGAGTAGCGCCTCGAGTAATGCCTTAGAAACTGCACTTCTGATCAAGTTCCTTAGCATTTTCTTATGGCCAATCTTCATTACTTCCATGCTAACTTCAAGTAAAGCTTGTCCCTGTCTTTACTTAGTTCAAACTTGATTATTAATCATTTTCTTTTCAAACCATTCTTTTGTTATCATCAAAACATGAGATCTAACATTCTCTCCCTTTTTGATGATGACAAAACTTGGTGATTTTGAACATGGTTTTTCAAATTGGATTCTTAATTAATTATTTCTTTTTAAGGTTGAATATACCTTGCATACATAATAACTTCATTAGTCCAACCATGTATAATTCAAAACTTAAATAATATCAAATGAAGTCATAAATTAAACACACTTGCATTAAACTTTAAGAATAATTTCAAATTACAATTTAAATTCAAGAGACACTAATAACAAAATGCACCCTAGAACCCATATACAACCAAATCCCCCAAATTAAGCTAGGACACATCCACAAAATCATTCTCAAGCTCTTCTCCCCCTTTTTGGCTTCATCAATCAAGTGGAGGGCTAGGAGGCTTGGCCATGGAGATTGGTGTTGCTGGAAGGACCATAGAATCATTTGATTCTAGAGAATCAAATGAGCTAGATGGTACTGGATCAGGCAGATGAAGTGGAGGGATATGGATGTCATCGCCGGGAAGAGAAGGTTGGAAGACAACCATAGTAGAGGTTTCTCCTTCCGGAGTGGTCTGAGTCTCAGGTGTATGTTTTTCAGGTGAGGAAGAGGGAGATATTTCCTCAGTATGAGTAGGAGAGGGAATGGGTTTTGAAGTGGTTTCAGGCTATGGCTTTTGAGGTGAATCATCGATGATAATATGTGTGGTTTCGTGGGTATCAGGATCATCCACTGTGAATAAAACATCTTTCTCTTGGGGCTCAAGTGGATCAGAAACCAGAGGGGTAGATGGTTCAGCCTCGGGAATGGGAATGTCTGAAGGAGGGTCTACTGAAGGTGGTGGTGGTGGTGCAAATGAGGAAGGACCGGCAGAAGGTCCAGGACCCAAGGAATCCAAACGTGCTAGAATCAATCTCAAGGTTTCTCCCTGGGCACGTTGCTCTGCTAGCAACTCCTCATGTCTCCTATCCATTCTCTCAACCAACTCCTCATGCCTTTTATCAATTTTCTCAACCAGTTCTCCCATCTTGAAGTTGGTATTGGTAATTAGCTCAGCATTTGTGTTTGCTATGTCCACATGGAAACCTCTGAGTATGTTCTCCATGAAGTGCTGGAGAGTGGCATTCAGGAAAGATGGTGAAGATGTGGTAGCAGCTGGAGCCGATGACTGAGTGTCATCCATCCTACTGGTCTCTGCCTCAGTAGCCTTTCGCTTCTTTTTGGACCCAGATTCCAGTGGTCCTTTAAGAGGGATGTCGATGTTCAGTTTACCAATCTGGTTCCTCCCCACTGGGGTTATCCTCTCAATTGGCTCCTTACTATCCAAGTACCATATTTTGTTCTCTTTCAGGATAAGAGACACAATTTGGGGATATGGCATTGGAGTAGTACCTTTTCCATCCACCTTATACCTTTTCATCTCTGAGAATATATACTCTCCCAGATCCTTTTGCTCTTTCAAGAGGAGTGAAGCAAACCATCTATAGTCCCTATCCGAGAAGTGGGTATAGTTGTTGGCTTTGTTTACTAGGGACCTAGAGTAAATGTACCAAAGGACCCTATGGTGATCACACATATCACTTGGTTTAAAGTTTAGGGGGCCAACTAACTCACCGGGCTTTAGGATAGTAAAAATTTGATTGGGCTCAAGCTCAGAATATATATCATCAGGGGGGTTCTCTATTCCTAACCACAGGTTAATTTTGGAAGGTGAAATCAAAATCTTTTGACCTCTCACAGTTGTGGTCATTTCTTCCTCTACTGAAGTTCGGTTAGGTTCATCTATTATCTCTAGGTTGCAATAAAAATGAGTGATTACCTTTGTGCAAAAAGGTAATCTAATGGACAACCAAGGCATAAAAGGCTCTAGATAAGGACTAAGATCGTGCTTCAATACCTCTTGAAGTAGCCTGAGATCCACATAGTGTGTCTTACACACTTTTCTTCTGGAGAATTGTGTCAGGTACTTGGGAGACTCCACCAGTTTCCCCACATTGAATCCCTTTGGAGGAGTAGTGATCTCTGCCTCTGGAATCTTGGATTTCTTGGATGATTGACCCTTCTCCATTTGGTCAATGATCCCAGCCATTGCCTTAGCCACATTTTTGTCATACTTTGGCTTCTTGATAGGCTTTGGAGTAAAAGAGGGTGTAGAGGAATCAGAGTGAGAAGGTGAGGGAGTTTTGACACCTTTGCTTCTTCCAGTAGATGTGCTCTTTTTAGACTGAGCCCTAGTCACAATAGGCTCTTTGATTACCACACCTTTGGCTTTAGGTTGTGGTTGAGGTTTAAAAGGAGTTTTGGCTTTTGGTCTTGGGGTTAGCTTTCTTCTCTTTGTTGGAGGAGGAGAAAGAAGATCAGGGTTTTGTTGTGAATCAGAAGAATCAGTGAAGTTGAGATTCTTGGTTCTAACCATTTTGAATCACAGAAAATCAAAAATCTCAGAAAAACAGGGCAACTGACGCGAGTTTAGGGCAGAAGGATTTTGAACAAAATAGGAAGTTTTTGGACTTGAAATTAGTTGGGTTTTGACGGAAATGAGGCAAGGAATCGATTTGGAAAAGTTTTTGAAAGGGTGTATAGTGATTTACTCGAGGAGATTTTGTGGAAATGACCAAGTTTGCGCAAGATAAAGACCTAAATCCCGACTTTACTCGAGGCCTTACTCGAGCAAGATATAACCGTATGATCTTTAGGTCGAGGAACCAAATCCCAAACTTGATTTCTTTGAAATTGATTTAGTTCTTCTTGCATAGCAATCACCCAATCATTGTCAGATAAAGCTTCTTCTATGTTAGAAGGTTCAATTTCAGAAATAAAAGCAGAAAAAGTTACCTTATTGAGGATTCTATTTCTGGTTTTGACACCTTCATGAATATCTCCTATGACTTGATCAATTGGATGATCCTTCATATGTCTCCATGCTTTAGGTTGAGCATGTTCATCGACATCTTCTAAATTTTGAAAATCATTTGTTTCAAAATCATCCTGCTTTGAAATAGATTTGTTTTTCTTGATTGAATCCATTTCTTCTTCATCAATAAGTTCTGTCTGAGATTCAATTTCATCACACACAACATGAATAGATTCTTCAACAGCACAGGTTCTTTTATTGAAAACTCTATAAGCCTTACTTCTATTAGAATATCCTAGAAATATACCTTCATCAGACTTTGAATCAAATTTACCTAAGTTTTCTTTACCATTGTTGTGAATGAAACACTTACACCCGAAGATATGAAGATGAGCAATATTTGGCTTTCTTCCTTTGTAAAGTTCATATGGCATCTTTCCAAGTGATTTACGGATATATGCTCGGTTTGAGATATAGCATGCAGTACTCATTGCATCTGCCCAGAATACTTGTGACATTTCTTTTTCATTAAGTAATGCTCTCGCCATTTCTGTAAGAACTCTGTTCTTTCTTTCCACTACTCCATTTTGTTGAGGGGTTCTAGGAGCAGAAAAGTTATGATCTATTCCTTCGTTGTTACAGTAGTTTTCAAATAGTTGATTATCAAATTCTCCTCCATGATCTATCCTAATAGAAACAATAGAAATACCTTTCTCATTTTGAACCTTTTTGGCAAACATAATGAATTCAGCAAAGGTTTCATCTTTTGAAGCAATAAATATAGTCCAAGTAAATCGTGTAAAATCATCGACAATTACTAAAGTATATAAATTTCCTCCAAAACTTTTTACTCTTGCAGGTCCTACCAAGTCCATATGAAGTAATTGTAAAGGTTTTGAAGTAGAAATCTCATACTTTGTTTTAAAAGAAGATTTAGTTTGTTTGCCTTTTTGACATGCTTCACAAATCATATTATCTTTGAATTTGAGTTTGGGAAGGCCAACAACTAAATCTTTTCTAATCAGTTTGTCAAGTTGATTCATATTGACATGAGCCAAACGCTTATGCCATAACCAACTTTCTTCTGATTGATTAAGAAAACAATTTTCAGAAGAATTTGAATTTAAATCAATAGTATAACAATTACCGTCCCTTTGAGCTCGGATCTTTGCCTTGATAGATTCTTTGTTCAGGGATAGATCTTTCTTGCTTACTATCAAGCATTCTTTTGAGTCAAAAATTACCCAGTTATCTTTGTCAGTGCTTTGACTTACACTCAGGAGGTTGTGACATAATCCCTCAACATAATATACTCCATTGATTTGAACACCATCGGATTTTCCTACTTCACCAATTCCAGCAATATGTCCAGATTGATTACCTCCAAATGTTACTTTTCCTCCTTCTCTAGTTTCTAGCATGGTGAACTTATTTTTATCACCAGTCATGTGTCTCGAACATCTACTATCAATATACCATTTGTTTGCTCGAGATGCTTTGAGACATACCTAGAATAAGATGATCAAGTTTTAGGTACCCACACTTTCTTGGGTCCTTTGTGGTTAGTATGTGATGTATGTGTCCCTTTCAGAACCCATTTATATGTTCCAACAACCTGTCCCTTTTTGAAATAACACAATGAAGTATAATGTCCTTTCCTATTACAATAATTGCATGATGCGAATGGATTCGATGTATGCACAGGATTCCTGAAATATTTAAGATAGGCTCTACTATTCTTCTTATATCCTTTATTCTTATCATGAACAGAATTATATCCAATTCCAGATTTATCAAATGAAACTTTCAGAGTCTGATTCTTCTTCCTTAGCTACCAAGCATAGATTTGCTACTTCGTCGTTGTCACTTTCTTCATCTGACGAACTATCACCCCATATAGATGATATATATGCTTTCTTTTTCAGCTTCTTTTTGTCTTTGTTTTTGAAACATTCAGATTTGATGTGTCTTGGTTTCCCGCATTCATAGCATACTATCTGTTGTTCTTTATTTTCTTTCTTGCTTGGTCCACCTTGATAGTTCTTGAAATTCCTTTGACCTCTTCTGTAGAATTTCTTGAATTTTCTCATGATCATTCCCATTTCATCATCATTAGGGACATCTTCATTCTCGGAAGATTCTTATTCTTCTTTGATAGCTTTAAGTGCAACTCCCTTTTTCTTTTTATCATCGAATTCTTGAAGTTCCTTTTTGAATCTCAACTTACCTTCATATTCAGAAAGACTTCCAAAGAGAGCAACTACGGATCTCATAGATTCTCCTTTAGCTTCTTCGATGGCTGTTACCTTTGCTTCCCACTCTTTCGTAAGAATATTAAGAATCTTTTTTACCTAAGAATTTTGATCAAACGACTTTCCAAGAGCAGATAATTAATTAACAAGATGAGTATACCTAAGTTCAAACTCTGATATACTTTCTCCAGATTTCATACGAAATAAATCATATTCTGTAATTAAAGTATTGATTCTATTTTCTTTGATTCCAGATGTACCTTCGTGAGTAATTTCAAGAGCATCCCACATATCTTTGGCAGTTGGTAGAGTACATATACGAAAATATTCTTTCTGACTAAGAGCACTCTGTATCATAAGAATGGCTTTACTATTTAATGTTACTAACCTTTTGTCATTCTCATCAAATTCATCTGGGCTCTTTTTAACTGCTCTATCTTCGATTTTCTTCATTGGAACATAGTCACCATCTTGAATAACATTCCACAATCCGTATTCGTTGGCCATCACGAACACTCTGAATTTAGCTTTCCAGAACGAAAAATGTTCTCCAGCAAAACCAGGAGGTCTAGTGATTGAAGCTCCGTCTGGAAGAATGTTTTCACCCATTATTGCCATTTGTCGGATCCTTCTCAAGCTGTTAGGCTCTTCGGAGAAGACTAGGCTCTGATACCAAATGTAAGAGGCAAGCTTCACCCAAGAGGGGGGTGAATTGGGTGATGTTATAAATTTTTCGCTTGATGTGGTGATATGAAAAATATAGTAGATAGAGTAGAGTTGAGAAGATTTGAACACAGAGAGTTATACTGGTTCGGCCTAACAACCAGGCCTACATCCAGTCCTCAGAGATCAAGACTTTTTGAGATTTTCACTATACCTCCAAGATTCAATGGGCTCTCAGAATGCCACAAAACAACAATCGTCCTTGAATGGACTACGAGCAGAAATATTCTCTCAATAAGAAATTTCTCTCCCCCTTACGACAAGTCTTATGTGCAGAAAAACAACCTTTGACCCTTCTCACTTGCTTATGTATACAAGACTTATGAGCAGCAACGTTCTCTCCTGCTTACACCACTGTAAGTCTTACGAGCAGCAACGTTCTCTTCTGCTTGTATCTTATAAGGCTTATGAGTGGAAGGTACAACAAGGAATTCTCTCAACTGCTTCTCTCGTAAGGAAAACTACCCTCTCAAGGTCCCAATACCTTGAGATCAAATAAACATAGAATTTGAATTGTATGAAGACTCTCTTACAGAGTAAATGAATAAATACTGAAGATCAATGTGTATACAGAGAAAATGATGAATAGCAGAGACTCGTGTATAAGCTTGTGTGTTTTGTGCTTCGTTGTCCTGCTTGACTATCTCTGAATCTCTATATATATAGTTGCTTCAGTTTTTGCCCGTTTGGGAAATCATCGTTTGAGGAGCGGGGCTTTTGCAACTATTGAAAGACACCCGCATGTTTGAATATTCTGAATGTGGTAGGTGCGAACGTGTTTGTAATCATGTTGTCTGCCGTTGTTTGACTTTCTCCGTAACAACTAATTTTCAAACGTTCATCTTCCTGCATCATACTTATAATACATTCAAAATGATGTTAAGCTATGATAATAAGTAATGATGATATGAATAAATAATAATAAACCATATTCGAATTGAACGTTGTGAGACTTGGCATTTTTGATGATCTGGTAGAGCATCATTCGAGCATGGATGGCTCACTCGAGTGATCTTCCTATTTTCCTCTTTGTGCTTCAGTTATCGGGTTGTGCTTGCAAAGAATTTGAGAGAGACAGAATTCACACTCGCGAGTGAAGTGGGGTCTCACTCGAGCACAACTCCCTCTGCTCGAGTGATCTTGCATTTTCTACTGGGAGTGTCTTCTCGGGTCATCACTCGCACACCATTTTGACAAGAGTGAGATTTTGTACTCGCGGGTGATGTGGACCCTCACTCGAGCACACACACTCCTGCTCGAGTAAGACGCATATTATAGAGGAATATGCTCTCAATACCAACACTCGCATCAGAAACTCAGAGAGATAAATTTATCACTCGCAGGTGATGTGGGCCCTCACTCGAGTGAGAAGAATATTCTCAAGTATTATACCTTTTAGACAAGCACTCGCATCAGATTTGGAGAGGGATAGAATTTTCACTCGCAGGTGCAGATGTGTCACTTGAGCATATGAGGTGGTGCTCGAGTACACTTGCACTTCTTGACTCTCGGCCAAGCACTCGCAGTACCTTGCTCGAGTACAAAATGCTCATGCTCGATCATTGATGTCTCTGCTCGAGTAAATCAAGGAAGCATGATAACACTTGCTCTCGGCCAAGCACTCGCGGACCTTCACTCGCATGTGCTCGAGTGAGAATGGCTTATCTGCTCGAGTGCAAACTCCAGTGCTCGAGTGAATCAATGAAAATAACAGTGGCATGCCTCTCGGGTGAACACTTTCTGGCTTTCACTTGCACCTGCTCGAGTGCAAAAGGGATCTATGCTCGAGTGCAAAACTTATGCTCGAGCACTCTAGTTCAATTTTGCAGCAGATACCAGAAAACACTCCTATATGCATTTGGTAACTTTGTAAACTTTTCTTAATCTTATAAAAACATGATTTGCATACAATTGTCATTTTGTTATCATCAAAACTTGGGATCTAACAATTATAACAAATATATCCTTTTAAGATTTATTTTCACACAATCATCTTTAATTCAATTTAATCATAATAAATGTTATTTAACCCAAAAATTAATGATAAAATCCCTAAATATGATATTAAATATTATGATAAAATCGGGATATATCAAATTCCCCCACACTTGAACCTTTGTACTCCTGAACAAAGATTATCAATTTAAAGTCATCCAAGATGACCATTAATACAATTTAAAGATGAGCTATCTCATAGTATGAAAAATAATAAATTGATTAATTAAGCTCCACAACTAACATAAGTCATAGTACAAAGCAATGCAAAGGGATTAGTCCACTACACAATCAAATGTATTTGAAATAAGCAAAAGAGAGCTCTCCAGGATATTAGTGTTTACGCTCAACTCTCTTCATTAGGGTCATCTCGCTCTGGCTCACTTAACAATCACCTTACCATAGGCTTGTAACAACTCTAACCTCTCTACCGTTAACAACAATAATGTAACGAATCAAGAGAACTTTCATAGGTTGTAATGATGGAGAAGGCCACATGAATTAATTGAGAAAGAAACAAGTGTTATGCACATATATAAGCTAATAACTCATCACTTAGTATCCAATTTACCACTTGAAGTGCATATTGTCATTTATAGAGATTCCCTAGAATTGCCTTATTTGAATGATTTTTTTTTTCTTTTTTCCTTTCTTTCTTTTTTTTCCTTTTTTTTTTGTTTCATTTTTTTTTGCATTTTTTTCCACAATTTTTTTCCTTTTTTTCTCAATATCTATATGTATGGCAATTCAACATTTATAGAAACTAGGAGTGATGACAATTTACTTATAACAAGATCAGATGCAAATATACGTAAATGATATACACGTACATAACAACTTAATGAATGGCTCAAAGGGGTAAGCAATGGATGATTTGAAAGGCTTGTGTTTAGGTCAAAAGGGTTTAGAATCGAATGCCTCTATCATTTCCATCACATTAATGTAATTACAGCTTTGACACAGAGTTGAGACAAGTTCTAGAAGATGAAAAGCTAAGAAAGCATGCACACATATAAAGAAAAAATTTAGGCTCAAATAACCTTCCAACAAGGGTTTTTCTCAAATGCTTACCAAAACACCAAATTGCATAACAAACTAACCACAACGCATTTACTCAGCTATTTCCAATGCTAGAATTAAGAACAATAACTAATCAAAACATTGCAATTAACCATAATCAAGCTCAACTCTCAAATGTATTAATGACTTTGGACAAACTTTCATTTTTCAAAACATTCAAGTACCAAAAATTCAAGTGCGGTGTTTTTTTTTTCAAAACACACTCTCCCCCACACTTACTCAATACATTGTCCTCAATGTATTCAAGGAATACAATGCAATAATCTAATTAATCTTGAATGTAAGAGAGAATGAGGATGGCATATGATGAGAGAACCAAGGAAACATAGGGGGTTTTATTGAACTTGAAAACTAAACTACTAATCCTACTATCACTACTGGGAATGTCCCTCCCCCACACTTATCTCAAGCATTCATGTTCAACAAATTTCACAAGCAATTATATACATGATATGAGAGATTGAGAGAGGAAAGGGACAACTTGGTCTTAAGGCGGCTCGGTGCTATCATGATAAAGCTTGAGGAGATGACCATTGACTTTGAATTCTGATCCGCTAACCTCATCCAATAGCTCTACTGTTCCAAAATCATGCACCTTGGTGACTATGTATGGTCCTTCCTACCTGGTGTTAAGTTTTCCAAGTTTGAGTGCAAATCAAGCCTTGAAGCGTAGAACCTTGTCACCAACTTTGAAGTATTTTCTCATAATCTTTTGGTCATGTAGCTGCTTAGTTTTCTCCTTGTAGATGCGGGAGCTTTCATAAGCTTCTAATCACATTTCCTCCAATTCCTGTAGTTGCAGCTTCCTCTCTAAGCCGGATTCTTCCATATCCATGTTGCACGTTTTCACTGCCCAATAAGTCTTATGTTCCAACTCTACCGGAATGTGACATGCTTTTCCATAGATAAGCCGGTAAGGAGACATCCCTATTGGTGTCTTGAATGCAGTTCTGTATGCCCATAGTACTTCTTCCAACCTTGAGCTCCAATCTTTTCCAAAATCTGCTTGACTTCTCGGTTGGATGTTTCTGCTTGCCTATTCGTCTGTGGATGATAAGCAGTGGATGTTTTGTGGGTAACTCCAAGTTTAGAAAGTAGGTTATTGACAACCCTATTACAAAAATGGGTACCTCTATCACTTACTATAGCCCTTGGCACTCCAAATCTACAAAAGATGTTAGTCTTGAGAAACTTGGAGACCGTTTGGGAGTCATCTTTCCTAGTGGGAATGGCTTCTACCCACCTAGAAAGGTAATCTACAGCTAACAAGATGTAAGTAAACCCAGATGATGGTGGAAAAGGGCCTATAAAGTCTATACCCCATACATCAAATACCTCACAAAAGAGCATGGGTTGTTGTGGCATCTCATGCCGTTTACCTAACCCCCCAAACCGTTGCCATTTATCACATGCCTTACAATATAAATACGCATCCTTAAATAGGGTAGGCCAATAAAACCCAGCCTCTAATACTTTCCTAGAGGTCTTGTTAGCACTAAAGTGTCCACCATATATCATTGAATGGCAAGCATAAAGGATGGACTGGAATTCTTTCTCAGGTACACATCTTCGAATTATTTGATCACTGCACATTCTCCATAGGTGAGGCTCATCCCAGACATAGTACTGGGCTTCTCGCTTTAATTTATTCACCTGAAATGGAGACAAATGTGTAGGAATCAATCCTAATACTAAATAATTAACCAAGTCAGCAAACCATGGTTCCTTTAATTCCACAACACATAAAGCAATATCAGGAAAATCATTACAAACTAAAGCAGAACAATCAACTCCCCTTGTATCATTAGGAAGTCGACTGAGGTGATCCGATACATGATTCTCTGCTCCAGCTTGATCCTTGATATCAATATCAAATTCCTGCATAAGAAGAGCCCAGCGAAGCAGTCTTGGCTTAGATTGTGGCTTTTTGAACAAATACCTGACAGCTGCATGATCTGAGAAGACAACAACTTTAGAGTTGATTATATATGATCTAAATTTATCTAAGGCAAATACAATGGCAAACAACTCTTTCTCAGTAGTTGTGTAATTAATCTGAGCACTGTCTAATGTTTTAGAGGCATAAGCTATGACCTTAGAGACCTTACTATCTCTTTGGCCAAGCATTGCTCCAACAGCACTATTAGACGCATCACAAGACTGCTCAAATGGAAGGTTCTAGTTAGGAGAAGCCAAAATAGGAGGAGTGACTAATCTATGTCGCAACTCATCAAATGCTAGCTTGCACTTGTCATCAAAAATAAAATCCACATCTTTTTGTAGTAACTTTGATAAAGGCAATGCAATTTTACTGAAATCTTTTATAAAACGCCGGTAGAAACCAACATGCCCTAAAAATGACCGAAGGTCCTTAAGGCTATGTTTGGTTTGAGGGGAGGGGGTGGGAGGGGATAGAAGGCATCCTTAGTTCATCATTTGGTTTGAATTTTGATGGGGGAGGGAAGCAAAAAATTTGGGTTTAATTCCTTTCCCTCCATTGCTTTTGGGGTGCTTCAAATTTTTCGTTTTTGGAGGGAAGATAAAATCATTTTGTGATATTCTAATAATACCCCCTACTAAAATACAAATCCTTTAATTCATTACTTGGCTTCTCCTCCGCTGACTGTGAAAGAAAAGTTTTGTTAATTTAATATTTTTAAAATATTTATTATATTAGCTATTGATAAAAATATCATTTTTATATGAATCATTAAAAAAAAATGGGAAATAAAAAATCTGTTAATTTAATTTTTTTAAAATATTTATAAAAGAAAAATTTTGTTAATTTAATATTTTAAAAATATTTATTATATTAGCTATTGATAAAAATATCATTTTTATACACATTACAATATTAATGTAATAATTTAATTTAAATCCAAGTATAAATTAATTTAAACAATATATAACTATAAAAGTATAAAATAATATACAAGGGTAAAATAGTCAATTAATTATTACCTCCCCTTCCCTCTCCTCTTAAACCAAACAAAGGATCTTCTCCCCTCCCTCCCCTCTAACAAACCAAATAGGGTGACATACCCTCCCCTCCTTTCCCTCCCCTCCCACCCCCTCCCCTCAAACCAAACACACCCTAAGTGAAGATGGGTAGGGCAATGATGAAATCACCTCAATTTTTGCCTTATCAACTTCAATACCTTTTTGAGAAATCAAATGTCCAAGCACTATGCCCTGAGTGACCATAAAATGATATTTTTCATAATTCAAAACAAGTTTCTTCTCAATGCATCGTGCTAAGACATGATCAAGACTAGACAAGCAAGCATCAAATGAGTCACCATAAATAGTAAAGTCATCCATAAAACATCCATGCAATGCTCAAGGAAATCATAAAAGATTGACGTCATGCAACGTTGAAAAGTACCAGGGGCATTACAAAGACCGAAAGGCATATTCCTGTAAGCAAAAGTGTCAAAAGGGCAAGTAAAGGTGGTTTTCTCTTGATCCTCAGGAGCTATAGGGATTTGAAAGTACCCAGAAAACCCATCTAAGAAGCAGTAATGACTCTTTCCCGCTAATCTCTCTAGCATTTGGTCAATAAAGGGTAGAGGGAAATGGTCCTTCCTAGTGGCATCATTTAGTTTTCTAAAATCAATACACACTCTCCAGGCATTTTGTACTCTAGTGGGAATTAATTCATTTTGCTCATTCTTAACAATAGTAAGCCCACTCTTCTTTAGAACCACATGAACAGGACTAACCCACTCACTATCAGAAATAGGATATATAATCCCGGCACTAAGTAAATTAGTAACCTCTTTCTTTACAACATCTAAGATCAATGGATTAAGTCTCCTTTGGGGTTGTCTAACAGGTTTAGAACCCTCATTTAACAAAATTCTATGAGTACATATAGATGGACTAATCCCTGGTATATCAGCTAATGTCCAACCAATGGCTCCCTTATTCTTCCTAAGCACACAAAGCAATCTAGCCTCTTCATCATAAGATAAAGCATTAGAAATAATTACAGGTAGTTTATCATCATGCTCAAGGAATGCATACTTAAGATTAGGAGGCAAAGGTTTCAATTCAAGGGAGGGGGTTGAACAGTAGAAGGGATTAGTTCAGGGAGTTGAAGGGAGTAAAGAGAACTTCCCTTTGTAACCTCAGGTGGTTGGTGTGCATTTAGCTCCTTTGCATTCATCTCTTGCTCCTTGACCTTCTCAAGTGTTGAGTCAAATTGAGGTTGACTAATAGCAGCAACAGACTTGGATTTATCATTTTTCATACCTGCATCACAGTTAGAGAGAATATCCTGCAAATATTTTAAGGTATGAGGGGAAATTATAGATTTAGGAGCAGTGGCAAGAGAATAAGTCTCTTTAAGCCCATTATTCTTAAACACAGGTTGCTTCTATTGCAGTTCAAATGTATGAGATGGTGGAACAGCTAAAAGGAAACCCTCTTCATCTTCCTAGTCAAGAGAGCTATTACAGTCACTTCCAGCTATATTCTCAACTTCCACCTTATTATAAGTATCTGCACACTCAAGAAGCAAACCTTTTTCCAAAACAGAATCACTTGCAAAAGTGGGGTTAGCATCATCAAAAGAAAATGTGTAAACGGGTGAAGCAGGAAGATTGCAACTGATATCAAAATCAGGGCAAATCACATCACCAACACAAGCATCAGAAAGAGAATGTATAGACGGGAGAGATGAAAAATATGCATAATAAGCAGCTATATCATCATCAAGCATAGAAGAATCATGTTCAGCATGCATATGGAAACAGTAATAATCATGCAAGTTCAATTCATAATCGTCTCTAGCATCCTCAATGGCCAAATTAATAGCATTAACACCTAACAAGGAATAATCCTCATAAGGATGTTTTATGGCCTCATACATATTAAAATAGATTTTATAATTCCCAACCTCCATAGTTATAGCACCTTCCTTCATATCTATGATGGCATTTGCTGTTCTAAGGAAGGGTCTGCCTAGAATGAGAGTCAAATCACGAGCTAATTCACTAGACACATCTAGAACATAAAAGTCAGCAGGGAACACAAAACCTTTAACTTTGATTAAGATGTCCTCTAAGATACCATCTGGATGCCTAATTGACCTATCAGCTAGCTGTAACACAACACTAGTAGGTTTAATAGCCTTTATTCCTAGAGCAGTATAAACAGACTTAGGCATCACATTAATTGCAGCCCCTAAATCTAGCAAAGCAGCAGTTATGTTAACAGGTCTTATAGTACAAGGAATAGTATAGGCACTAGGGTCTTGGCATTTGATGGGAAGTTGGGGCTTAAAGATGGCTGACACATTAGAACTCAATTGGACTCTTTCATTAGGCCTGAATTTTCTCTTATTTGTGCAAAGATCTTTAAGAAACTTACAATATGTAGGCATACTTTTAATCATCTTGAGAAAAGGCATATTCACTTCTAACTTGCTAAAGAACTCAAACATTTCTTTTTCAGTTTTATCATCATGCAATTTCTTACTTCTAAGGTAAGCTTTAGGGAAAGGAATATCAGAAAGTTTTACCTCCTTACCATTTTGCATTAAAGCTCCTTGCATGCTTGATTCGCCCTTCTCATGTGTGGATTGAGCTTTCTCATTGACCTCTTCTATAAGTGGTTGTTCCTCCACTTGAGGTTGCTCAACTTCCTTACCATTCTTCTTCTCTAAGATCTCTTTCTCCTTGATGCTTTCAGAATCACCCACTTTCATAGGGCTTAAAGGTGGACTCTCAGCTTCTATCTCTTCATCCACATGGTCTTCACTATCTCCTGAGAAATACACTATCTTGCCACTTCTTAACTCAATGGCATTGATAGATTTAGGATTGATCACAGTGGTAGAAGGTAGACCACTTCCATTCTTTGCTTGCAAGTCATTAAGAGTGTTGGAGACTTGAGTCAAGTGAGATTGCACCATGTTATTCTTCATTTCTAACTCTTCCAACTTCTTACAAATATTTGCCATTTGGTTGTTGTTACTTGCTCTATCACCTTGCATTTGCTGTAGGATTGTGGCAATAGAGGAGAATTGACTATCATTTAAAGCCTTATCTTCCTTCATCCGATTGTCCATATTAGTAAGTTGAGCAGCCATACTCTTCAACAGTTGGTTGGTCTCATCACTCTTTGGTTGGGAAAGCGTGTTATCTTGGAGTGAAATGACCATCTTTGAAGATTCTTGAAACTGGTTAGAAGAGATACCAGCTCCAATATTTCCTTGTTGAAAAAGATTTTGTCTTCTATTATCATTGTCTCTCCAACTAAATTTAGGATTTTGCCTCCACCCTTCATTATATGTATTTGAGTAAGGGTCCCATTTGGGATTGTTAGGGCGGCCCTGATACATGGCAGAGACCTGTTCATAACGAGATGGACAATTGCAGGAGATGTGCATAGATGAGCCATAAAGGTCACAACTTGGGGCTGTCAATTCCTTGCCTATGGAATTTACTTCTTGAATGGATGGTTTAGAAGCAATCTGGTCTAACTTTGTCATTTAAGCAGAAATTTGAGCAGTGAAGGTGTCAAGCTGAGGAATGTGTAGAGGTGAAGAGTTAACATGATAAACTCCTCTAGAATTCCTTCTTGGTTCCCCATAGGTTTGCTTAGCTAGGGCCATCTTCTTGATCAATTCCCAAGCTTCAGGAGCAGTGAAATCAATGATAGCACCACCAGCGGCTGCGTCAATCTTGTCTTGATCTTTCTCTTTCAAACCGTCATAGAAAGTTTGAGCCAGCTGCTCATCAGGAATCTGGTGATTGGGCACCGAGCCAAAAGATCTTGAAAACGGTTCCAATACTCATACAAAGTCTCATTTGGATCTTGAAGGATTGAATTGATCTCCTTTCTCATAGTAGAAGTTCGAGATGCAGGAAAGTACTTCTCAAGAAAAGCTTTTTGCAAGTTTTACCAACTTTGATATGTATCAGCTACATGTCTTGGTAAGCTCATGTACCATTCCTTTGCCTTGCCTTCCAATGAGTGGTGAAAGACTTTCCACATGACATCTTCTACAGAAGCTCCAACTGGCTTCATACTCGAACAATTCAAGTAAAGCTCCCTTAGATGTAGATAAGGATCCTCTGCAGATAAACCATGAAACTTAGGTAGTGAATTGACCAATAAACCTTTAATCTCAAAATCATCATTCATGTTAGGTCCAGCATTAGCAAGATGATTTAAATCAATACCAGAAGTGGTGACTTCCCTAATTGTTTTTCTATGTGGAACACCATTATTTTCTCCTTCATCCTCACCTCTTCAATGTGGAATACCATTATTTTCCTCTTCATCCTCATTATGACGTTCCATATCTAAAGTTCGATTAAATTGATCACCTATTTCATAATGAAGTTCCTTAAAGGCACTAGGTTCAACAGATATGTGATGTCTTAAGGGATTTTCACTAATACCCCTTGTTCCTTTTGCTTTACTCTTTTTCAGTTGTTCCCTAAGTTGTTTTAAAGTTATGTCAAGATCAAGATCACTAGGTAAAACTTTTTTACCTCGGGGCATGCACACAAAATTCAACCACAACGTGCAAAATGTATGATATGCGATGCAAATGCAATCTAAAACCTATATGATGAATGAATGCAAGAAACTATAACTAACTAACTAACTAAAAGGCACACAAAAGATTAACCCAATTTTTTTTCTTAAATTGACACTTAGTTAAACAAGGAGTCAAATAAATTGACTCCCCGGCAACGGCGCCATTGATTTAAAGCCTTTAGTCGCCTCAGGTTAAATCAAAATAAATCAAATTATGTAGTAAAGGGCACAACTCGGGTTGTATTCTCTTGAGGAGCCTTTTAGTTAATTCCTAATCTAACTAAGTGACAAAAAATATTTAGATGGGTTTTAAATTGACATTTTTTCTTTTTAATAATGGAAAATAACCTAAACTATTATTTCTTCCTTGGATTTTTGAGAAATTGTTGAAATAATTAATGAAATTGTGATTTAAACAAATTAATGATGAATGCTTCTTGGAAAAATGGAATATAGATTATCCTTGCTCAAATTGAACTGGGAGTTAAACCACTCACTAAGTCAAAATTAAACCTTAACAACTCGTTAAGTCTAGTATATTAATTGGTGATTACCCCTAGAGCTCTAGCTTAATAATTACCTCTTAATACACTATTAAATACCACTTAGTGTGCAATTTAGGATTGGATTCATGCAACTTGTTCCTCTATACAATGAACACTCAACTGAGATATTCAAACAAGATCTAAGCAGTTATAATACTCATTCAAACTATGAAAGAATAGACAAACACATTAAACCAAAAGGAAATATACAAATTTAAATCTCAAACCACATAAACCAATCTAAATCACAATTGTTCAGTCACTACTAAGATAAACAACTCGCAATCTTAGTAAATTAACCATATAACATAAAATCCTAACTCAGGAAATTTGTTACATAATTAAATAAAAAGATTAAAACAATTAACTCCCCTGAATGTATCTCTGGAGCTCAAACCAATCTTCCATCTCCAAGAAGCAAGAAGGAATTTAGCCTCTCATGAAATTCATCACAGCTGCAACTTTTTGAATGCACCAAGAATCCATGAAATTAAAATAAAAGGAATAGATTACAGAATGAGAGAGGCGTTGTTGGTAAATCTTGGTCTTTGTTCTCCTTCTCTTCCATTCTGGTGCTTCTCTTTCTGCGCGATGATTCAGATATGCCGCTCTGTGCGGCTGTTAGTCTGCTACGGCCGTTCTGGTGCGTCCTCCCTTTGGTGCGATGATTTAGATCTGTCGCTGTGTGCTCCTAGCTGTCTGCTCTGCTCTCTAATTTCATATCCCCCTGTGCGGCTGTTTGTCTCTTTTTATTTTTATTTTTATTTTTTTTTGGTTAATTGAAATCTAGGTCAAATCTGCTCAAGTTACGGCAAAATCTTTCAAAACTATATTCAGATAAGATTTTCCAAGATTTTATATGAGAATCTGGACAAAAAAATCAGTTTCAGAGGTGTTAAGACGCTGATTCCCGAATATTGAGACAAAAATAGCAATTCTCGAATTCGGGGTTCTGTTCTGTAATTTCCGCTGAGAGCAAATGAATCAGTTCCAGTGGTGATCTTCGCATTTTGGGACCCAAATGGCGTTTTGTAAATTAGGGGTACTTTTCTGTAATTATCTCTGATATTTTCCTCTCTGAAAGTGACAGCCAATATTACAGAAAAGTGCCTTTTTTCTGTCAGAATTCTCTTGGAGCCACACGTAGAATCTTATTTTCTGTTTCAGTCCTTGTACATTTTTACTTTTTAGTCCCTCAGCTCCTCCTTTTCCAATGTGACCTACAATTCAGATCAATATCTTGTAATATCTTTATTCAAAATTCAAATTTTAAAAAGTAATTACAAGATTATAACAAATATATCCTTTTAAGATTTATTTTCACACAATCATCTTTAATTCAATTTAATCATAATAAATGTTATTTAACCGAAAAATTAATGATAAAATCCCTAAATATGACATTAAATATTATGATAAAATCGGGATATATCAAGGGGAACATTTTTTAAGGCCAACCAAGGGAGAAGAAAACTAGTTCATAATATGAAAGAGGTATGGGTAGAAGTATGAGTCTTGACAAATGTCACAATAAGACTTCATCTTGAAAATCAAGGGCTAAGAGGAGAGATGAGGCATGTTAATTAAAACACATTTCCCTTCTCTTCCCATGCACATTTTAGCCAGCAACAAGAGAGAGAAGAGAGAGAGAGAGAGAAAGCTTGAAGCCATTGAAGAGTTGGAGAGAAGGAAGAAGGAGCTTAAGGTAAGAGGTGATTTCTTAAGTATTTCTTTGCAATTTTTTCATGAAAAACCTTCTCTAAACCTCTCTTCTTCATGGAATGTATGATCTTGAAGACACATTTTGAGATCAAGGATAGAGAGAGGAGGCGCCTAGAGTGAGAGGATCCAAGAAGCTCAAGAGGTAGCTGCACCAAACTCAAATCTATAATTGTATGAAGTGTTGTTGGTGATTGTTGTTTGGTTTTGTGACTTTTTTCAAGTTTGTAAATTTGGAAAGCCCTAACCCTAAGGGGTTATGCTGCCCAAATTTCTTTGAATCATGGTTAACAAACTTTTAAATGAGTTAATAAAGGATTAGAAGTGGAAAAGTATAAGCTTTGGAAGCTAAAACACAAAAGTCCATTTTTCCAATTTTTGACCAACTTTCAGCCAGCACTGTTCTAGGGTGTAGGTGGGGTCACAGTTGGTCACTTTTTCATAAAATGCCGAAAAAGTGTAATTACGAAAACGTCCCTAAAATCTATAAACTGGGGCTGTCAAAGGGTATTTTTGTAATTGGACACTGAATTTGGTGATTTTGAGCCTGAAACTAGATTCCTTGGGTAAAAATACATCAAGATAGCCCTAGTCAAAATTTTGGGAAAATGTGCCATTTGGCAGAGTACGGCGTGACTAGGTCGAGGTCCTAAAAGCATTTTGGTAAATTTTTCCCAAAGACTAATTAACCCCAAGAAACAATATGAAAGAGTCTAAAATGATACTTGGACAGGTTATGACTTATTTCTTGTACATTTAATATTTTAAGACCGAGTCGGAAGTCGGAATGACATGTTTTACTAGGCACACTAAAAAGGGATTGATAAGACTTTGAGGTAGGGACTACCATCCTTTATACACTATGTGAGTAATTGTATGTATGTGTTACTATATTTTGTGATATGATTGTGTGGCAAAGGCACAGTACCTAGCTGTGGTTCGGTACCCAACAACAGTCAATCGGAAAATCCTAGCTGTGGTTCGGTGCCCAGCCAAGGTATATCGAAAATCCTAGTTGTAGTTAATGACTCGGCTTAGGTAATTGCATGTGAATTGAATTGAACTTTCATTTTTACCTAATATGGTGTATTGCATATTTAATTTTCACATTTTATATGTCGATCGTATGTCTCTATGGGAATTCTTCGGAATCTCACCCTATTTTTAAAACAAATATCTCTATGGGTGCCAGTGGGACGAAAGGCAAAGGCATAGATGCCGAGAAGTGATTGGTCCATGTCTCGAGGCCAGGTCAAGGCTGGTGGCTATAATTAGTTTATGTTTAAGATATGTTGGGGAATCATGTAAACATTAGAATTTCCGCTATATTTATGTATTTTCTGTATTTCATTGACGAACAATGTTGACATTGTAAACAAATATTTTTATCAGTATAATTATATTTGTCTGTATGCCCACGGAATTTTGTCTTTATTACTCTTCGATTATCGAAATGGAAACAGGTGGTGATATAGATAGTGGCTATATAGTCTGTATTTGGTATATTTTTGCGATATTCTGTACACAAATGTAAATATTATTGAATGTTGCACTGTTGATTTCGGTCTATAAACAAATACTTTTATCAGTATCACTATGCTGTTCTGTTTGCCTGTGGAACTTGTTCGTTAGTGTCCTGCACATATCAAAATAGAAATGGGTGTTGACATTATATGAAATGATAAAGTTTGAATGAATGAAATTGTTGTACACAAGGTCTATTATATATAAAAAAAAAACTTGTGTGTATTCAAGTATGAATTATGTTTGTGTTGAAGAATTATTTTTGACTTTGAAATGTTATAAAATGGCGTTGACGGGACAAATTATTCAGTAAATGGTTATTTTCTTTTGTATTTCAAAGTTTTCATGCCAAAAACACTTTTGAAGATCTATTTTAAAAGTTTGGAATAGACAAATGTTCCTATTAAATACCTTTTAAAATGAGTGATTTGTTATTTTTATTTATTGTTCCATACCAAGGAAATGTATGCATTTTACACGGTACATGTGAAAATTAAAAAAAAAATGAATTGATGTTACCCTTTTGTTGCTTATACAACAAAGGAATGCAAAATCTTGGAGCATGTGCAAAATCTTCAAATGAGTTTTTTTTTTTTTTTTTTATAGTTAGTGACATGAAAGCAAAAAAAAAAAATGTAGTTGAAGTATCATTTGAGGTTAAAGGTTGTGATTTGACACTTGATCAAATATTATGTGTATTATCTAAATCTAAGAGTATTACTGATGAGGTTGATAGATGATCGTAAATTGGGATAAATAATTTATTTTGATATATACACATAATAGTGAACTTCAAATATGTCTTTCAAGTTTGAAATGATGTTATGAATTTATTAAATGTTTGAATCAAGTAAGAATCTCTTATCCTTTATGATGTGTTGGGAAAAAATTATGAGCAAGAAAATTTTGGTGGGTTCAGAAGGAAGGAATATTGAGATAAGAGTTTCAACGGTTAATTATTGTTCAACCATGATTCTTTTTACGAATATTTTTTTTTTGAATTATTTGAGAAATATTTTACAAGTGTTCTAGAAATATGATAATTTTGAGTATGAAATATTTAACTTTTATAAGAAAAAGTTTTTCTTCCAATTAACTTTCTTTATTGTAAATGTACGAAGAAAGACTTTTTATAAGTAGTCGTCTTTCACTCGAATTTAAAATGTAGAAAAAGAAATATTGATGACTAATGATCATTTTTAAGATTTTATTATCCAAGAGAAGTGTTCAAAATTTGGATTTGTAAAAGTTCATGTTTATTGTGTGGTTACAAAGCGAATGATTTTTGAACTATAATTCGTTAATTGGACAATGTTTGAAAGCTATATATTTGTCAATAAAGGCATTTAAGTTTGGAATGATTCGTTTAGTCCTTTTCTTTCCTTATTGACGTCCATAAGTATCTCTATTTAGAATAAATCAAAATTCATTTCGAAAACATGTTTTGGATCAAGAAATCGTGTAGCATAGAAGTTTTTTTTTTTCTTTACCAAAGTTTATGATATTTGCAAGTTTTTAACTTGTTTGGAAGAACGAAAACATTGAAATTGCGTGGTTGAGTATTGGATGTTGCGGGTAGGATGAAAATTGATGATGTGGAGATCTAATTAAGATAATAATTTTATGGCAACTAGGTTAAGTTGTGGGTTGTAACCAAGATAAAGACACTATGATGATTTTTTATCATCCCCATAGTGTGGGTAGAGCTGGGAATCAGGGCCGGCCTGGTCCTATAGGATCGGCCCTTGACGGGCAGCCCTTTTAGACCCTTGGTATGAAAAATTGCTATTTTTCAAAGCCCAGCCTGAAGCCATTTTCACAATATTGAACAAATTTTATTTTTTTTAAAAAAAATTATAACAATAGAATTCCTAATTTAACACATAAATATTGTCAAAATTAGAGTGTAAACAGTATGCATCATGCAACACACAAAACATGGTCATTAAGTCATAATCAAAGATAAACTATTATCTACATACCACATTTACAAATAATTAATTAGAAGACTTAACAAAATTAAAAATACTTCTTCTAAATATGTCTTGAAAAGTGTAAGTAGACAATAAAATAAACAACACAAGATATAAATAAAACAATCACAAGAAAATAAGTCAAAAAATACAAAATTGGTAAGAATACTTATGAAATAAGAAATATTTTTTATAAGTTTTTAATTTTTAGGATTATTAATACAAGATATTCTTATGAAACTTAATTCTAAAAATGTTAATATCAACTAAATATTTTCAACATCATTAAAAAAATATAAAAAATCAATAATAATATTATCATATAAATAATTCTAAAAAACAAAAAAAACAACATACAGGGCCTAAAGGACCGGTCCTTTTAGGCCCTCGGGCCTACAGGGCTGGCCCTTTTAGGCCTGCTTTCATTTTTGAGGTAAAAATCTAAGGCCCAACCCTTATAAATTCAAGGCCTAAAAGGGCCAGCTCAACGGGCTTGGCCCGTTTTCCCGGCTTTAAGTGTAAGGATATGCCTTTAAGGCTTGTATGCATTTCCTCCTCATGGAGAGACTCAATTTGAGTTCTTATCCTCCTAGTTATATGCAAACATTGATATTGCAAGCTGATGAAAATATGTTCGGTCTCATTGGAGATTGAGTTTGATTTTAAGAAAAACCGTTATAAATTATAGTTTGTAAGATTTAAGTAAGAATGTTTACTATTTAATAGTATTAGTAGGTGTATAAGAAATTTGGGATAAAATTCACTTAGACAAATTAAAGAAAGAAAAGTGGAATAGACGGCCATATTGCGAGAGGACTGCATTATTAGTAGTATAAGTTGTGATGCCCTTTGGTAAAGTTCTAAATTAAACTATGAAAATAGTGCAAACTAAAATATATAATGAGAAAATTTTCTCATTCCATATTGTCTCAATCCTGATTAGTTATAGTTGTGTAGCAGAAATGTTACAAGTGAATTATGAAAAAAGTATATTGTATATAAAGATAACTAGAAAATGAAGTGGAGACTACATAATTGTAACATCCCAAATTTTATTCGCCTAAAATTCCTTATATTAAAGGGAATAAAAAGATGAAGTAAAAGCATATGGATTGAAAAAACAAAGCAATTGGTGGTCACACACAACATGATTATGTTTGTAACATAAATTGTAAAAATTTGAATTTGCTGTCGGTGAGTTTTCCTGTATAGCAGTATTGTGATGTGACATTTTTAAATAGGCAAATGATGTCCAATGCCTATGATATTTACTAGAATAAAAGTATTCCTATCAAGCTTTAATTTGATAGGTCATATATGTTATTTGAAGCTATATACAAAGAATTATAAATTTTTGAAGTTAGCTCAGTGAAACTGGCAACTTTCTATAACATCGTCCAAATATAGAAATTCTAGGGATTATGAGCTTTCAGTTGGCTAAATGCTATATTCTTCCTTGCAAATATACTTAATAAGGGTCACATAGCCTTTTTTTCCTTTATTGGTCACATAGCCTTTAGAACCATACCAATTGGACATATGTACAATTAAATATGAATTTACAAAGTTTGATGAAAATTCTACCAGATTTTCTTGGTAAGTGTGAAAATGGGAGAAAATGTATGGGCAAAAAGGTCATTTGGCTAATAAAGCAAGATAGCTTATATTTTCCCCTTTTCTTTATGTAATTTTCATCCAAATAGGGGCACAAGAGAGAAAATATTTATTTAGACATTAGTTGTGACATGTAGAGGCATTTTTATCCAAGTATGAAAAGATAACATAAAAGTCAAATTAGCATGAGTTAATTTGGTAATTAACTATTTATATGTAAAGTGATATTTTTTAAGATCATTATCCTCTTCCAAGAGAACATCATTTTCATCCAAATGAGGAAGGAAGAAGCAAAAAGAATAAGACTTGGACACAAGTCATGCCATGTGGAAGCTTCTTGGCCAAGAAGGGGAAAAAAAATGAAGACTAAAGTCAAATTACACATGTTAATTGTTCATAAAATATTATTATCTTAAGGAGGTGGAGAAATGATATTTTTAAAGCTCTTATCTTCTTTTAAGAGATCAATTTCGTTCAGCCATGAGAAATAAAAAGAGAGAGAGAGACTTGAAGAAAGCATGAATAAAGAGAAAAGAAGCTAGACGGTTGAAATCCAACCAAATAGCAACTTGGTGATTGTTACACAAACCAAGGGCAAATTGGGAAATTGGCTAATTATCTCTCCTCCCACTTATTAATTTCGTTCAGCTAGCCAAAAAGGAGAGAAAAATGAGAAAAATCATGAGAAAATGAAAAAGGAAAGAGAAAGGATGAATAGTGAAAGTTCATAAGCTCCAGAGCCGATTTCACCTCCGATTCGGCGTTTCTAGCTTCCAGAGTCTTCTCTAATATTGTTCCTCTCATGAAGAACAAAATTTCTATGGTTGTTTATTTTCAATTAGAGGTGTTTGGTTTTGTCTACTCAGAGAAGGTGCTGCCGGAATCAAGAACATATCACAGATTAGAGTTCCGGTAAGCATGTGCTTCAATTTGGACTGAATATTATATGATTTCATTGAGTATTTCTTAAGATATCCAAACCTTAATTTCAGCCAAAGGGAGTGTTTTAGGGTTTGATGTTCATATGATGATGATTATGATGTTAAAAGAGGTTTTATGATGATTATGTTGACTTTGGAAGTTGTGTTAAAATCTGCCTGAATTCGTTTTCTGGAGGCAGAGAACTTGCAATATGTTTTTGATTTGTCAAACTTAGTTCAAATGCTATGAAATTTTACAATATGGAAAAAGACATCTTGGGCTTTAATTTGATAGGTAATATGAGCCATTTGGACTAATGGATTGAAAGTTATATATTTTCATTGTTTGACCTTGATTCTGGAATGAAATTTATGACAGTGTGACTTTAACAAATTTCTGAGAAATATGTTGCTGTAATTGATGCTCTGTGATATTGTTTCTTTAAAGAGGACTTAAATAGCTTTCATTAGGCACTGGAACCAACCCATTTGGAGTTTTGTAGAATTAGTGATGAATTTTCAAAATGACTAAAAATTTCTAGTAGCTTTAGTCTAAGTGCGAAATTAAAAACTTAATGACATAATATAATTATCTTGATTTTTAAGGGTAAAGAAAACCAACAATATGAGTTTAGTAATAACTCATTTATTATGAATTTGGAATAATAGGACTTGACATTTACCGAGCCGAAACACGGTATATTGGACTAATAGACAGGCAGGGAAAGGGCACAATTCCAGGTAGTACCCTTTCTTTCATTCACCATATGATTATTGTATGTTTGTGTATGCCATCTTTTGTAACATAAGCACAAAATCTTGGACACGCATATTTAGCTTAGGTATGGTTTAGGACCTTAACGGAGGCACAGGGTTAAGCTAGGGTTGGCACAGAGTTAAGGCAGGGTTGGCACAGAGTTAAGCTAGGGTTGGCGCATAGTTAAGCTAGGATAGGCGTAAAGTTAAGCCAGGGTCATTTAGGCATAGATAGTGTACACACATCATTCTATCATTTTACATAACATGGTGCATAGCATATTTATTTTCACATCGTATATGTCTGAATGTATGTTACTACTAAGATTCTTTGAATCTCAACCTTTCCATAAATGTAAAACTTTTTCAGCAACAGACAGTTGTTCAAAAGGAAGAATCGTAATTATAGGCAATGGAAGTTTCCAGACCAGTACAAGAGAAGTTGTTCGTTACCTAAAGGCCTTTATCATTTTAAGGTCTATAAATATTATGCATGTAACATGCCAAAATTCATACACCAAAATCTAGTGTATATTTATTTCAATAAATGGAATAAAATGGGGAATTCTGGTGAACTGGAATGTGTTGCCAGTGTGATTTCCAGCTTGGCAATCTGATTGTGTGACACTTTTGAATTGGTAAATGATGTCCAAAAATTATGAATCTTTCTACTCTAAAAGTAGACTTATGAATCTTTAATTTGATAGGTGATATTAGTCATTTGGAATTGTACACAAAGAGTTATGTATTTTTGAAGTTAGCTCAGTGAAATTGGCAAGTTTCTATGATAGTGTCTGAAAATGGAAATTTTGGTAACTATGAGCTTCCAGTTGGCTAAAGACTATATTTGTTGCCTAAAACTAGACTTAATAAAGGTCATATAGCCTTTAAAACCATACCAATTGGACATCTATAAATTAGATATGAACTTTCAAAACTTTGATGAAAATTCTGCTAGATTTCCAACAGAGTTTGAAAATGGACAAAATGTATAGGTAAAATAGTCATTGGGTTAAATTTAATCCAAAGCCCATATTTTCCCTTCCTTCATGATATTGGACGTCCAAATGAGAAAGCAAGAAGGGAATTTAAATACTTGGTTCTTATTTTGCTTTAATATGGAGGAATTTTGGCCAAGTAAAAGACGTTGCAAAAGTAAAAAAGTATAGGTAAAATATAATATGTGAGGAGAGAGCATTTGGATATTTCAAGAAGCATTTTTATCCTCTTCCAAGGCCTTCAATTTCAATCAAGATAATAGAAAGAGTGGAAAGAAAATATTCATGGCCAAAAAATAGAAGATGAAGGTGTAGTTGAAAGTTCAGAAAGTATTACACATTAAATACTAATTTCAAGAAATGGATGAAGCTAATGTGTGAGACTTCTTTGACTCCTTTTATCAGCCCCCATTTACATCAATATGGAAAGAGAAAAGGGAAATACTTAGATCAACTTACAAACAGATAGAGCTTAAAGTAAAAACATGTGCAAAAAATGGCAATTAAATATTACAAATAAAGGAGGTGGATGGGATATTTTCAAGAGCTTATGTCATCTTTCCTTAGGCATATTTTCAGCAGCCATCAACAAATAGAGAGAGAGAGGAGGGAGGTTTTTGAGAAAATAAGAAGCAAGAGGGGAGCGCAAGTGAAAACAAGAAGCAAACAAGGTAAGGTGATGGTGATTTTTGCTTGTTCTTGTCCTCTAGTTTTTGTAAGACCTCTCCTAACCACTATATCTTCATGAATAACACTTGTAGAAAGCAAAAACAAGAGCAAGAAGAGGAGAGAAGGGACGGTTTAGAGAGAGAAAGACAAGGAAATCAAGGTACGCACAAGAACTTGTCATCTCTTGTTGATTCTTCCTTGTTGTTTTGCTTGATTGATGGGATTGTTTTGTTGGATTTTGTAATTTTGGGAAGTCCAAACCCTATGGGGTTATGCTGCCCAAATTTATATTAATTATGTTTAATAGGTGTTTAAGAGGTTAAACAAGTGATTAAAGGTGAAAAGAAGGTGTTTTAAGAGATTAAACATGAAAACACATTTTTCCATATAAATCTGGAATTTTTGTCTAGGGGCATTTTTATCTTTGTTAGAGCTGGAATTTCATGGTCTTAATGGTTCCATTGGATTTAGAAGGAAAAATTGTGTGGGAATACATGTCTTTATGATTTTTGGATGATTATGTATAAATCTGGAAATTTTAAAAGTTATGAAAATATGTTGTTTAATTGGTTTCTCTTAAAACTGTTTGGTTGTAAAATGAATTTCGTTAGACAAATCTTGTCCAAAAATGATGAAACTTTACAGACATAAAGTAGACATGTAGAGCTTTAATTTTATGGGTAGAACATAATTTTTGGACTAGTAGATTAAAAGATATGATTTTTCAAAGTTGAGCCCTATTTCTAGAAGACAATCTGGAATAGGGGAGGCTTGATGTAATTTTGGCAATAATGTGGTGGTAATGATTAGACTTGGGTATTTTTCCATAAAATTACACTTAAAGAGCTTTTTTATGGAATTTGGATTTAGTCAATTTGGAGTTTCGTAGAATTAATTATGGATTTTCAAAGTTGATTATAAAGCTGGCGTTTCTCGAAAGCTATGAAAATGCACTGTGTGGAATTACACTATGCGGACCTGTTGTAACTGTGTTAGATAACTAATAAAATGTGATTAAAGGACAGTAGTAATAAGTAATAATTGGTTACTTGTTAACACTAATTTATAGAAATTAGCAATTGCCCGAGCCGGATCAAAGAATGTGGATGGATAATATATGCTAGAAAAAGGGATTTTAGGTAGTAACTCTCTCTTTCATGAACTATATGAATGTTTATATGCTTTGTATATGTCATCTTCTGTAATATGAACATTGAATTGCCAAGTAAGGCATTGTGCGAGTAGGCACATTTATAGAAGTTTACAGATAGTGGGGAAGTAGCCTCGACTCATGTGCACATGTCGTGTTGTTATTATTTGTGTTATGTTGCGTTACATGGTGCATGTCATATTTATCTGTCACATTTTATATGAATGATTGCATGTTACTACTGAGATTCTCTTGAATCTCACCCGTTTCCCCAAAAATTAAATATTCCAGTTAGAGGAAGCGGCTCGAAGGGCAAAGAGGTAAATACCGGTAGCTGAAGGTTCTGGTCCAATTCAAGTGCTGACATTGGTTATCTGCAGGCTTTTTATTAATTTAAGGTCCGTAAATATTATGTACAAGTCCCTGTAGGAAAGCTTGTAATATAATCATGTCCTTTTTATCAGTTTTTTATGCTATTTCTGTGTGTCCACTAAACTTTGCTGAAAGCTGAGATTAGTAAGGGATCTTACATTTTTGGTATTAGAACTCAAGCAATTTTGTTAGAGCGGCGGTTCTGCCAACAAAATAGTGTATTGATATGGCTTGATTACATGGTAAAAGGAAATATACACGGACTAAGGTAACTAGTATCATATTACCAGTTTAAGGATAATGCAAAACCTGAGGAAATGGGTACGACCAAGGCTAGGGTACAGACACAGTATTTAGTCAGTTGGGAATAGCTAGCATGAAATTTGAGACAAGGATAGTCTCGAGCTATTTGAACAGGCACACAAGGGTTAAGCGTGCTCAACCCAGGAAATCGTGGGAAGGGTGAAACCCTGGCAAGTTAAGTTGGTTGGGTTATGGGGACTTGAGGAATAGTGATTGCCTTAAGATTTCTCCATGGCTAGTAATCATCTTAGTTAGATGATGTAAAGAATGCTTAGAAGCATGGAGATGATTATGATGTAAGTATTGATTTCTAATCCGAACCATTTATGTTGTAGTGAGTACTGGTCAAAAAAGTTCACTTGATGAGGTTATGGAAACTCGAGGTATAGCAGTTGTTTTGAGGTTTCTCCATGCTAAGTGATGATATTAGTTAGTTATAACATACAGTACTATAAGATGATTTTTAGTATGTATGTTGAGTATGATTGAGGAAGAACGATCTTTGACTCAATTAATTTAAAGGTTATAGATCCAGTATTAAATTAAAAGATGGATTGTAATCCAAGAATCAATGTTGAGCCTTAGGCTCATAAAAAGGCTAAAATGGCTCAAAGTTGTTTCAGGCATATAATATAGATAAGAATGATATATTATGATATCTAAGCAATGATTAGCGGTGATTATGATGTATATCGATCCTAGAGGATCCGATATGATGATACTAAAGGTTAAGAAAAGGTTTTAATTAGATCTATGTTGAAATAGTGCTTAAGTCGAAATGTGAATCAGGTTGCACTATGGTTCTATTGTATGACGGAAGTTTGAACCTTATGAACGATAGGGATAGCGTTGAAACTTTAGTAATATTTTGAGGATATTACCCGAAAACTATGGAGGTTAGAATAGGTGCTATTGATTTTGACTCTTAGCATACCTTATAAGACCCCAAATTTTATTCAGCAATGTGTATTGTAACTATTTGTGGGAATTAATGAAATAAATGGTGAATATTCATGAACTTGGAATTTAAGAAGTTAGTAAATTTCCATTTTCATGAGAATTTGGCCCAGAACAAGTTATGAAATTAATTATTGGGTTTTCCAAAAGCCTAATATTGAAGCCCAAAAATGGAGGAATAGTAAAGTACATTATTTGGGCCAATATTAATGATAATTTTGGCCATGGATAAAGAAAAGGAAATAGCTCTAAAATAAAATTTAAAAATGTAATTGCAAATTCAAAATTTTGTGAAAAAAACACAAGATTAATTATTTTCCAATTTGTTGAAGATAATTTCAATTAATTAAGGAAAATAAGGGGTAAATATATATTTGAGACATTCTTGATCAAGAAAAATCAAGTTGAAAAGTAAATGGGAAATTAGACACAAATTACATAAGAGACTTTGGGAAATGAATGAAATAAATACTATTTCCCTAATTCCTTAGCATTTTCATCCAATTAAGAGAAAATAGGAAGGGAAATAATTATTTGAATCATAAAAACGCCAAGTGTCACCAAACTAGGCAAGAGATTAAATTATAATTGTTAAGTATGAGCACATGCTTAATTAGAATAAAATATGACATATGTGTACATGTGATTTGACTAATTTAATGAAGCCCAATTGGGTCATAAAAAGGGGACCCTAGGCGTCTTTTATGGACCAACTAGAGGGACGGAAGTTGATTCAATTGCAATGGGGGATTATGACTTAGTTAACAAGAGATAATGCCAAAGGACAAGCTTATATCATAAGTCCAAATTATTAACATTAATTAATTAGAGAAAAGATGAAGATATTTTAAGTTTCCCTTAATCTTTTTCCTCCTCATTTGGATGGCCAAGAGCAAGGAAAAGAGAGAAAGCAAAGAACTAGAGAGAGGGGGAGAGCTCTAGAGGAAGAACTCTAAAGGTAAGATTTGTAGTTCTTGTGATTAAGCATACTTCCTTGTAACATAGCTCCTTTAATCTCTTATTCTTCACGGAAATCATGGTTTAGCAAGGAAAGTCTCAAGGAAGAGAGAGAGAGAGAGGGTGGTCGGCCTAGAGAGAGAAACACCAAGAATCAAGAGGTAGCTTCAGAACTATCAAATCCTTGGTGTATTGATGTTGTTGTTGTGTTCTTGGTTTGATTTGTGATTGGAGTTGATTTTGTAAATTTGGAAAGTGATAACCTTAAGGGGTTATGCTGCCCAAATTTCCTCAAATCTTGTTTAGTATGTGTTTAAATGGTATAAAAAAAGGGGTAGGAGTAAAAAGGGATAAGCTTTAGGTGTTGAAATACAAATTTTCATTTTTACCTTTTCCCTTCTATGTTTCAAGTATAGCTGTTTAGAGGAGTAGGAGCTGGAATTTCATTAATCTGAAGATTCCATGGTGTTCAGGAGGAAAATTGTATAGGGTTGATGTTGACCACTTTGTGAGTAAAGCCATAGCAAGTGAAATTAGAAAAATACCCCTAAAACCCTAGATAGGGGTTGTCAAGAGCAAACCTGTCATTTGGTAGTGATTTTTTTGAAAACTAAGGTAAAAAATGGATTCTATACACAAAACTGTGTGGAATAGCCTAGGTCAAAATTTATGAAAAAGTATGGTATGACCGGATACAAAGAGGCTTATATCGGGTCCTTAGAGGCATTTTGGTAATCTTGCAGAATTGGACTAATATAGTCAACAAAAGAATATTGGAAGAGTCTAAAGTTATACATGAATAGGTTTTAATGTAATTCTTATACATTTGGAATTTTAGGACCTGACTGTTGAGCCGAGCCGTTGACACGAAATTCAAGGAACTTGTTTTTTTGTTATAAAAAGGGACACAAGGCAGTAACTCTATATCTCATATACTATGCAAATGTTGATATGTTGCTATATTCTGTGATACGAACATGGTGCCTGAAGCATATTACGTAGCTATGGTCTGGGACTCAGATGAGGTACACGGACAAGTAAGGGATCCAAATACTCATTTGGCTCTAAGAATTGTGCACACACATAATATAGTATGGAATTTTCATTTTACATTATATGGTGCATTGCATATTTAATTTTTGCATTTATATGATTGAATATATGTTACTACTGAGATTCGTTTGAATCTCACCCTTTTTCAAAGAAATAAATATTCTAGCAGAAGACAGTGACTTAAAGGGAAAAATAGCGAATACGGGTAGTTGGGGTGTGCGGATCCTGATATAAGAGTCTTTTGGTTTTATTAGTTTAATTTTAATATTTTGGACAATTTGTATATATTATATCAAACCCTGCGGGGAGACTCTTGTATGTAAACAAGTACTTTTTATCACTATATTTGTAGTATTTATGTATGTCAGTGGAACTATGCCTTTAACACTCTACACATATCGAAATGTTAAGGGGTTTGACATTTTTGGTATCAGAGCTTAAAGCGGTTCTGGCATTATTATAATGGTATATTGATATGGTCTTTTTTGCATGGTGACAGGGAATCATGAGCAATGGAAGTGAGCAACGTGAGGAGTCATTAGTATCCATGAACCAAATTCCTCTAGAGCAGCGGATTCCAGAGGGACAACATAAGATATAGTACTACGTGTCGGGAGGACTTAGGATGAGATGGACAGCTAAGAACAGGATACTAGCAAGGCCTATATTTGGTCCTGAGTCACCGGCCGGATCGTTGTTTAGGGAGATAGGGCATCCACTCACGGATGACTCTGAGGAGGATCCAAGAGAGCTTGATGACTCTAGAGCTGAGATCGTGCATGTACAGTATGACCTGCAACTAGACCTAGAGTTGTGGGACTATATCCAGGGTTGATATGGCTAAGAGTTATGAGCTCATACCACTCTTACTAGGCAATACCTTGCATTCCTGGTAGGCGTGGAGTCTCTGTACCAAATCTGGGAACAGCTAGAGGTTGATTTGCCGATGACTTCTAGGTCTACACTACTATGGACTTCTTTCTGAACTCAGCTTATTGGAATCAGTAGAAGATTGATATATTTGATCAGGGCCTAAACGAGAATTTCTGGGAGTTTTTGGAGCACAGTACTAACTTCGAATAGAGATACATGTACATCGGGTAATGTAGGACCCATTCAATATATTTTGGGTGACTAGAGGTAGCCGACACTTATTTGGAGGCGAAGGCAGTCATAAGGAATCGATTGACGGAATTTGATAGAGCCAGTACCAGTATTTTGGACGAGTATATAGAGAGTTAACGTGCTCGACCCAGGGCAATCCTAGGATGGGTGACCCCTGGGAAGCTATATGTAACTTAGGTTATGTGATGTAAAAAGGACAATTATGTGATGTACAATAGTTAGTAGGTTGTGTGATATTTCTATCTTTCCTTAACTACTATAAATATATGTTGTTTGTTATATCTAACATATATGTGTACCTAAATTATTATGAAATGAAAAAAATGCCCTTGCATCTATATGAAATTTTATTTCTTCTCTATTTTTCATGTAGAGTGAATTATCAAGATGGAACAAACTGGAGAAAATGCTAAAGGCTGAGGAAGAGGTAGAGGAAGAGGTGATAACACAAATCAGGAGGATAGACTTGACCTAATCCTGCAACAGATTTTGGGTATGTTGTTGCAACAGCAGGCTACCATGAATGAAATCCGGGAAGAGTTGTGAGAGGTACAGCAGAAGCAAGATCACCTGGAGGAACTGGTGAGGGGTGATAGTGATTATCGTCATCTAAGGGACCTCAACTAGAGGATATTTTTCCTGAGATAGAGGCTAACATATAGACCTGGGTAGGCAAGTTTAGCGAGCAACA
This sequence comes from Inga oerstediana, assembly GCA_963210345.1. Lineage (NCBI taxonomy): Eukaryota > Viridiplantae > Streptophyta > Magnoliopsida > Fabales > Fabaceae > Inga > Inga oerstediana. Next base: position 58,252,361 of record OY723401.1, on the reverse strand, counting down.
ACCTCCTATTTTTTGAGGGAAATTTGATCCACAGTTAGTCAAAGATTGGCTGTCACATTTGGAGAAATTATTCAACATTTTGCTATGCCCAGATGAAATCAAAGTTCTACTAGCAATTTATAAACTTGAGGGTGATGCAGATCGATGGTGGAAGAATATTGAATAGATTCTAAGGGAAAGGAATATTCCAATGACTTGGGAATTATTCCAAGAGAATTTCAATGGGAAAATTTTCCCCCTTCTGCCAAACGTGAAAAAGAGAAAGAATTCCTCAGCATCCAACAGCAAGACCGCGAGAGCTTTGATGATTACCTAGCTCGATATATTTGATTGTCTCAATATTTTGAATACCACAAATATCGGGATGACAAGAGATGGAGTGCGGATATGATGATAGAAGGACTCAGGCCAGAGTTGAAAGAAAAACTAGTTTCAAGGTGTTATATATAGTTCCATTAGGCAGTTAAAGAATGTCGTATTTTTTAGACGAACTGGTTGAACTTGCATTCTGTTAAAAACAACTAATGCAAGGGGGTATCTGGTAGTGGCAGTTCATCATAGAAACATAAAGATCTGGGTGGACTATTATGGGGTGATAGTAAGAGGCCAAACCATGTTGGAGGCCGCGGAGCCAAGCTTCTCGGGAAACAGAACCTACTGGCATTATCATAAACCATTTCACCCTGGCAAAAATTATAGTGGTGTTCCATTGAGATTGGATCCTGCTAGACAACTTACCTACTGTATATTCAACAAACTGAGGTATATTTCTAAAGATTACCCACAGAAATGTCAGCCAGAGGTGAAGAGGCCTAGAGTTCCAGGTAGGTCTATACCATAATGCAAGAGGAAGCTTGAAAGTCTCCTAAATTGATACAAGGTACGGTTTCCCTCAATGGCAACTTAGTGCATGTTATGTATGACTCGGGGGCTAGTCATTCATTCATTATATATAACTGTGTGAGACGGCTTGACCTAAGATTACAAAAATTCCCCTATGAGCTGATCGTATCTACTCCCACGGTTTAGAGTTGTCATGGTTGATGCCAGTCTGAACTATGTAGTAAAGGCCGAGGGGCATGAATCAACCGTAGATTTGATTTGTTCACCACTGTAAGGGTTATAAGTGATACTCGGGATTGACCGGTTAACTACAAATAATGTGTTGCTAGATAATAAAGGGAAGAGGGTTATATACCCTAATCCAAAATCTCATGTTAATACAGAAATCAACCTTAATTTTCTTTCTGCCGCTGAAGCTGATAGATGTCTGTAAAATGGTTGTCAGGGGTACATGGTAGTTTTCTCTATGTAATCAAAGGCTGGAGTAGCCTTATAAAGTATCCCTGTAGTGAACGAGTTTCCAGATGTATTTCTGGAAGTGATTAGTGGATTAGCTTCGAATAGGGAAGTAGAATTTGTGATTGATCTTAGGCCTGAAGTAGGTATAATATCTAAAGCCCTATACAGAATGGCTCCAAGTTAAATGGTGTAATTAAAGAATTAGATTGAGGAGGTACTAGAGAATGGGTTCATTCGACCTAGTGTCTCGCCATAGGGAGCTCCAGTACTTTTTGTCAACAAGAAAGATGGAAACCTAAGACTTTGGATAGATTACAGGGAGCTGAATAAGGTAATCGTCAGGAACAAATACCCACTCCCTAGAATTGATGACTTGCTCAATTCGTTAATTGGATCCTGCGTATTCTTGAAAATTGATTTGCGATTGGGATACCACCAACTCAAGGGTAAAAGTAGATGATGTGCCAAAAACTGCTTTTAGGACCAAATATGGCCATTATGAGTTTCTTGTGATGCCATTTGGGCTGACCAATGACCTATCATGTTTATGGACTACATGAATCTAATTTTTCGTCCATATTTGGACCATTTCGTCGTAGTCTTCATTGATTATATTTTAGTATACTCGCGGAGTAAAACTGAACACGAGCAACATCTGATAACAATATTGAATGTATTGAGGGATAATCAAATTTATGCTAAGCTGAGTAAATATGAATTATGGCTTTTAGAGGTTAAGTTTCTGGGTCACATAGTCTCACAATAAGGGGTCTTGGTTGATCCTAGCAAGGTGGAAGTAGTACTGAACTGGAAGAGGACAGATACTATTTTTGAAATACACAGTTTTCTGGGTGTTGCTTTATATTATAGAAGATTTATATAGAACTTCTCTAGAATAGCTTTGCCTTTGACAAAGTTAACATAAAAAACGCAACCTTATCTATGGGATAACAATTGTAAGAGGAACTTTACAAATCTGAAATAGAAATTAACAATAGCCCCATTGTTGATAATCCTAGATCCACAATTGACCCTTATTGTCTATACTGATGCTAGTGGGTATTGTCTATACTGACCCTTATTGTCTATATGTAGGGTAGTAATGCAGCATGCCCATGTGGTGGCTTATGCATCTAGACAGTTAAAGCCTTATGAATTGAATTACCCTACATATGATATTGAGTTAGCGGTAATTGTATTTGCACTAAAAATCTGGAGACATTACCTCTATGGTGTGTCCGTAGAGTTGTATTGAGACCATAAGAGCTTGAAATATTTGTATGATAAAAAAAAGCTTAATATGAGATAACGTAGATGGATGGAGTTGCTAAAAGATTATAATCTAGAGATAAAATATAATCCCGGGAAGGCTAATGCCATTGCTAACACATTGAGCCGTAAATCAGTGCAGGTAGCAGCTATGATGATTCACAAGAAGAAATTGATCAAGGATTTCAAAGATTTCAATCCATCTAGTTAGATTTTAATTGGCAACAGTAACATCAGTCAGGTGTATAATGACCTGAGAGCAGTAATTGAAGAAGCACAGCTGCAAGATAGGCAAGTATTGTGTGTTAAAGATATGATCACTAACGGAGAAACTCAGAAATATGACTTATCACTGATCGGACTAGTCAGATATCATAAGCGGATATATGTTCCACCATAGATAGAGCTGAAAAGACAAATCCTGGAGGAAGCACAGAAGGGTAAATATACTCTATACCAGGGGCTGTCAAAATATACCATGACTTGAATCCTTATATTGGTGGCTGAGAATGAAATGAGATGTGACTAGATTTGTCTCTCGTTGTCTCACAAGTCAGAAAGAAAAAGTTGAACACTAGCGACTATTGGGGCTTCTACAAAACCCTGAGATTCCTGAGTAAAGTGGGAAAGCATTACTATGGATTTTGTGATTGGATTACCCAATGTCAGAAACCATGATGCTATATAGGTAATAGTGGATAGATTTACCAAGAGAGCCCATTTGCTTCCGATCAGCATTCATTACATTAAGAAGATTGTGAGATTACATGGTACTCTAAAGAATATCATCTCAGATCAAGATCCTCGATTTACTTCCAAGTTTTGGAAGGCAGTACACCAGGCTTTAGGTACTAAGCTTAGATTCAGCATGGCATATCATCCTCAAACAGATAGGCAGACAGAAGGAACTATACAGATGCTAGAGGATATACTGAGGGTGTATGCATTAGATTTCAAAGGTAGTTGGGACATATTTCTTCTTATTGCAGAATTTGCCTATAACAACAGTTATCACTTGAGCATTCAAATGGCTCCATATAAGACACTGTACAGAAGGAAATGTTAATCTCCCTTGTGCTGGACTGAGTTGTCAGAGAGGCATTGACTAGGGCCAAACATAGTTGATCAAACAATCGAGCAGATAAGTTGATTAAGCAAAGATTACTGACTGCTCAAAGCTGACAAAGAGCTATGCTTATAAGAGGCAGAAACCTCTAAATTTTGAAGTCGGTGATCATGTGTTCATGAAGGTTTCGTTGGTCACAGGTGTTGGCAAGGCACTGAAAGTGAATAAGCTATATCCGAGGTACATTAGTCCATTTGAGATCTTGGCAAAGATTAGACCAGTAGCATACTGTATAGCTTTGCCACAGAACCTGAGTAGGTTGCACGATGTCTATCATGTTTCCAAATTGAAGAAGTATTAACCTGATCCAGCGTATGTGATTGAATATGAAGACGTAGAAATGTGGGATGATTTGATGTGTGAGGTCACACCGACCGAATCATCAATCGGCAAGAGAAACAGCTCATAAACAAGAGCATCCCGTTCATCAAAGTCATCTAGAAGGGGTTATTTCTTAGGGAAGCAATGTGGGAAATGGAAGAAGATATGAGAAACCATTACCCAGAGTTTATGGCTATGTATGTATAGCAAATTTTGTAAACAAAATTTATTTAAGAGGGGGAGAACTGTGACACCCTGAATTTTATTCACCGATATGCCTTATAATTATTTATGGCAATTAATGAAATGAATGGTGAATATTCATGAACTTGGAATTTAAGAAGTTAGTAAATTTTTATTTTCATGAGAATTCAGGCTAGAACAAGTTATGTAATTAATTTTTGGGCTTTCCAAAAGCCCAATATTGAAGCCTAAAAATGAAGGAATAGTAAAGTACATTATTTAGCCCAATATTAATAGAAATTTTGGCCATGGATAAAGAAAAGGAAATAGCTCCAAAATAAAATCCAAAAATGTAATGGCAAATTCAAAATTTTGCCAATAAAGCACACGATTAATTATTTTCCAATTAATTGAAGTTAATTTAAATTAATTAAGGAAAATAAGGGGTAAGGATATATTTGAGGCATTCTTGGTCAAGAAAAATCAATTTGAAAAGTAAATGGGAAATTAGACACAAATTTCCTAAGAGACATTGGGAAATGCATGAAATAAATATTATTTCCCTAATTTCTTAGTATTTTCATCAAATTAAGAAAAAATAGGAAGGGAAATAATTATTTGAATCATAAAAATATCAAGTGTCACCAAGCTAAAGGCGAGAGATTAAATTATAATTGTTAAGTATGAGCATATGATTAATTAGAATAATATATGACATATGTGTACATGTAGTTTGACTAATTTAATGAAGCCCATTTGGGTCATAAAAATGGGACCCTAGGCATCTTTTATGGGCCAACTAGAGGGAAGGAAGTTGGTTCAATTGCAACGGGGGATTATGACTTAGTAAACAAGAGATAATGCTAAAGGACAAGCTTATGTCATAAGTCTAAATCACTAACAAAAATTAATTAGAGAGAAGATGAAGATATTTTAAGTTTACCTTCATCTTTTTCCTCATCATTTACAAGGCCAAGCGTAAGGAAAAGAGAGAGAGAGAGAGCTAAGAACTACAGAAAGGAGGAAAGCTCAAGAGGAAGAAATCTAAAGGTAAGACTTATAGTTCTTGTGATTAAGCTTCCTTCCTTGTAACATGGCTCCTCTAATCTCTTATTCTTCATGGAAATCATGGTTTAGCAAACAAAATCTCAAGGAAGAGAGAGAGAGAGGGTGGTCGTCTTAGAGAGATAAACACCAAGAATTAAGGGGTAACTTCAAAAATCTCAAATTCCTGGTCTATAATGTTGTTGTTATGTTTCTTGGTTTGATTTATGGTTGGACTATTGATTTTGTAAACTTGGAAGGTGATAACCCTAAGGTGTTATGCTACCCAAATTTCTTCAAATCTTGTTTAGTATGTTTTTAAATGGTTTAACAAAGGGGTACAAGTGAAAAGGAATAAGCTTTAGGTGTTGAAACACAAAATTTCATTTTTCCTTGTTCCCTTTTATGTTTTGACTAGAGCTATTTAGAGTGGTAGGAGCTAGAATTTCATTAATCTGATGATTCTATGGTGTTTAAGAGGGAAAATTGTCTAGGGTCGATGTTGACCACTTTGTGAGAAAAGCCCTAGAAAGTGAAATTATAAAAATACCCCTAAAACCCTAAATAGGAGCTGTCAAGGGTAAAACTGTCATTTGGCAATGATTTTACAAAAACTGAGTTCAAAAATGGATTTTACACTCAAAACTAAGAGGAATAGCCTGGGTCAAAATTTCTGGAAAAGTGCAGTCGGATCGGGTACAAAGGGCTTAAACCGGGTCCCTAGGGGCATTTTGGTAATTTTGTAGAATTGGACTAATATAACCAACAAAAGTATATTGGAATAGTCTAAAAGGGTAATGCATGGGTTTTAACTTAATTCTTGTAGATTTGGATTTTGTAGGACCCGACTCTTGAGCTGAGCCATTGACATGAAATTCAAGGAACTTGTTTTCTTTAATAAAAACAGACATAAGGTAGTAACTCTATCTCTCATACACTATATAAACATTAATATGTTGTATGTTGCTATATTCTATAATATGAACACAGTGGCTAGGGCATATTACCTAGCTGTGGTCTGGGACTTAGCTTAGGTACACGTACAAGTAGGGGATCCAAATAGTCATTTAGCCTTAAGCATTGCGCAAACACACCAGACCACCGGTACTCTGAGACCACCCTTGTCTCAAAAATCATGCCCACTTTCTTCGGGCATCAAAATACTGTGTGGAATGCAAATCAGTGTCGATACATGTACTTGGTCAAGTATAACCTTTTGGAGAATACAGTGTGAGTATTGACTCGAATGACCGGAATTAGTAGCAGAAAGTGCTAAAACCCAGTGTTTAAGCTCAATCATGGTGACAAACCATAAATTGAATTCAAATGAAGGGGAGGGCACATGACATTTGAAATAGAATCAAAAGATGTGTTAAGTAGTAATCCAGCGGGAATTGCCATATTCAGGGGCAAAACTAGAAGAAAAAAATTTATCGGCCAATTAGTTAGCAACCGAAGAGGAAACTGACTAATAGCTAAAAGAGTAAGAGGTGTGATTATATTGCTAATGGAAGTGGTGAAAATAATCCTATAGTTGCATGCTCTTGATTAGAGTTTTAAGATCATGACACTTGGCAACACATTGGACCATTGGATAAGGAGTCAAAATTTCAACTCAAACTTTTCCCTCTCTCTCTCTTTCAAGTTGGTTAAAGGTCATGGAGGGAGTTGAAAACTGATCATTCATCATCATCTCTCTTTCCCCCCAGCTCTTATGGACGCCCAAGCAAATAAAGGAGGAAAGAGAAGGAAAATTTGTGAAAGTGAGCCATTTTGACTTTGAAGATGACTCCTATTGCTCAAAACCTCTTCTCTAAACTTGTTCCTCTTGATGAAAGCTTTATTTCTATGGTTTTAGATTTTCAAGAGGAGTTTTTTTTGTGAATTCAAGAAAGGCTAGTGGTCGGAGAATCAAAGAACAAGCTAGTGAAAGAGGAAGAGGTAAACAAAAGCAACTCTTTGTTGTGTTTATTGTGATGTTTGCTTGAGTGTGTTTGTAACCCACTTCTGTAATTATATCCAAAATACGCGATTTAAAGTGAAATAGAGACCAAAATGAAACAAAACTACATTTTACAAACCCATCTACCAAACGAGGTTTTCATAAATACCATTCGAAATCCTTCATCACCTGGTGTCACATTCACATTCCAAATACAATTACTACACAAAAATAAATCACATTTAAATATATCAGAGTACGCAATATAATAATCCCGGCAATCCTAGTTTCCATATATTAACTCAAGCTTTATAGGGCACATTCACCCATTACAAGCCCTCATATGGGGATTACACAAATCCATCTCAAATACATAGCAAATCCTCATCCATATACTTATATACACATCCAAATCTATATACTCCCAACTATGATAACCAACTACCGAATCTTCAACCCGAAGGAAGTCCTTGCCGCCCTTGATCACTTACTCCATCCTCGATCCACTACCCTGTCTAAAAGGTTAGTAGGGGAGGGTGAGATTCTAGAGAATCTCAGTAGGTAAACAATATCAATATGCATGTATGATAGATGTTTAATGCATGACATGCTTGCATCACATAACTTCTGCTAACACAATGACAATTTGTAAGCTCAATGCTTTGAACAACATACATATGGCCATAGCATAAATTGAAACATAGCTTCAAATTACACATAATCATGCAAAGCTAAGACATGCACCAACACACTAACACATATATCAAATACAAGCAGAAGAGATATGTTCCCTACACTCTTTCCACGTATGCTCTAGCTCCGCTTACTCGCTATCAGAACAAATACCGAACCACGTTCAGGGCAAACATCAACCCTATAATCAAAGCAAGGACATAGGGTTATTCTCTATTCTGAAACCTTACTTCCATATCACTTAAAGTTGGTTATCATTCATACCCTTTAGGTGGCTATAATAAGCTCAACGAAAGCCTAAAAGATTGGGACGTACTAGGTTGGAAATCACCTTTCAAAATCTCAAAATGCTGAAAATAGGGGTTGGCTACAGCCAAGAATCCTCTGGCTGCAGCTAGAACACACACAGAAGGTTTTTGGCTGCAGGCAAGAATTTCTAGCTGCGGCCAAAACGTGCACATAAACTTTTGTGCTGCAGCCAAGGCAAATCCAAAAATTCATAACTAATTCCAGAAAAATCGAAATGAGGTGATTCCAAAGCCAAATGAAAGCTATTTAAGTCATCTTCATAGAAAAAATATGAGCCATTACTGGAAATCACCAAAAAAATACAGAATTCCCCAAAATCCACTACTGCTCCAGAATTAAACCCAGTTTCGACCTAAACCTTTGGGCAAACATAAATCCCAGTTCACAAAACGAAATGGCACATTTTATATGTCCATTTTGAAGCTTGGGATGTGAACTTCAAGACTGGAAAATTTCAGAATTTTATTACATCATTTTCCCATTCAAAAAGGCAACACAAGCAGACTGTCCAGAACAGAGTTTCAAAAGACAGAATTCCAGTTTTTGCAATTTGGCTTCCAATGGTTCCATTTTCATACCAAACATCATTCCCACACAAATTTTCACAAGGAATCCATTGGAAACACCAAAACAACCAAATTCACATTATATTGATATGTTTTACCAACAATCACAACATGTCATCACAAATCACAACACAAACACTACATTGTCATTCTTTTCATTCCAAGTTCTCAAACCAATTCCAATGACACCAAAACACACTATGGCATCAATTTAACCACAATTCACCATTTTCAACACAAAAAACATGACAATTCATGCATTTCACAATTCTACCAAAATCAGGGCAAAATTCACAATTCACAAAACTCATCCACAAATCACAAAACTTAGATCAAAAGGCTTCAAATACTCACCTCTTCCTCTTTCCCAAAACAAATCTTTGATTCTTCATCTTTCCAAATTTCCTCAAGCAACAAAACACCTCCTCTCACAAATCTAAAACCATAGAGATAAAGCTCTCATCACTATGAATAAGATTATAGAAGGACAATAGAGCATTAGAGGACAAGAAACAAACCAAATCTCACCTTATTCTTTTCTCTTTCTTCCTAGCTTTGGGACGCCATGGAGTCTTGAGAGAGAGAGGGAGTGAAGATGAAGATGAAGGCAGTAGTTTTTTGGGATGCCACAACGTCCAAATAAAGAGAGGAAAGAGGGAAAATGAGTTGAAATCTTTGACCAAATCTAAGGGCTCAAATTGTGACACTTGTCACACCCTTATTCCATCTCTATGAGTTCACATGAACCCACACACATGGGATTCCACCCACTTAATCTCTACACAAATCAATTTCAACTATTGATCTTGAAGTTACCAATGAGTTCCCTCTTCGGTAACTGACCAATCGATCGGTAACTTTACCGTTTTGCCCCTGATTATGGCAATTCCTCTTGAATCACCACCAAACACACCATATCATTCCTTTTCTTCCACAATGCGCCCTCCCCTCTATTTTAAGTCAATTTAGATGTTAATCCATAATTGAACTTAAATACAGGGTTTCAGCGCTGCTCACAACACATACGAATCACATCGGGTGCCAAATCACACCATAATCTCCAAAAGGGTTTATTCATCACTAACCACATCCACTTTTGGAGTCATTATCTCTTAATCACAATTTGGGATTTTGCTAAACTGGGGCTTAGCAATCCACTAATCTCAGGCTTATTCTCTAGACTCAAGTCTCAAAATTTGGGGTATTACAGTGTTGGCTTGTGTGATTTGCCCTAATTTTGTGTGTGATAAGGTTTTAAAGTGTTCACGGAGTTTTGTTGATGGAAATGGTGTCATGTGATGACTATTAAATGTTTGGAATTGATGTGGAGAATTGAATGTGAAGTTTGGCACTTATGTGTTTTTGTGTTGAGTTTGTGTCAAAATAGAGCATGAGAATGGAATGAGAATTTGATTGTTTTGATATTTCCATTGGATTCTATGTGAAAATATATGTGTGGAATAGCCTGGTTGTGAATCCTGAACCTTTGGAGACAATGGTTGAAAATTGGAAATTATGTCAAGTGTAAACTTTATACAGGGCAGTCAGTTTTCGATTGTAGTTTTGAATGAGTAAACGGTGACTAAAAATTTTGAAACTCTCCAATCTAATATTCAACATGCCAAGCTTTAATTTGCTAAATTATGGCTGGCATTTTGATGTGTGTGCTAGAAGTTGTGTATTTCCAAAGTTTGAGGTTGAAACTGGAAGCTAATCTATAGTAGTATGGAATTTCATGTAATTCTGTATTTTTGTGATTGTAAATGGTAGTGGTTCATATTTTTCCTATATATAGGACTCAAAAATCTTTCCATAGAACTTGGAATCATCTCATTTTGATTTTTGTAGAATTAGTTATGATATTTGGAAGTTCAGCCAAGAAACAGGATTTTTCTTGGTCGCCGCCCAAATGTTTCTAACCTATTTTTAGCTGCGGCCAAACGTTCTTGGCCACAGGCAAAATGTTTCTAACTATTCCTTGCCCGTAGCCAGGGGATTTTTGGCTGCAACCAACCACCAATTTCAACATTTTTGACTTTTGAAAGGTGGTTTTTGGTCTAGTTCTTCCCAACTTTGTTGGGCTTTTATTTGAACTTTTCATAGCTACCTAAAGGACCCAAATGATAACCAATGCTAAGTGACTTGGAGTCATTTAAGAAGTTGAAATAGGCAATAACTCGTCATTCTTGATTATGATTTGTAGGACTTGAGATCTGCCCTGAGCATGAGAAAACGGTGCTCGAGCACGAATGGAAAGAACAAGGTGGTGACTCTTTCTCTTATATCATGTATAATACTTGTATGTTTATGTTTATCATTGAATTGTGAAGAAAGTAGAAGCTGAATTATGAAGAAAGCGGTAGTCGAATACAGCAAAAGCTGTTGTGACAATCGTCACACATCTTTGTGATTACAATAAAGGATGTCGTTTTGTGATGTGAGTCACGCATCATTGTGATTACAACGAAGGCTGTCGTTTTGTGATGCAAGTCACACATCATTATGGATACAGTGAAAGCTGTCATTTATGATGAAAGTCACTCATCAATGTGGTAGCTAAATATAGCGAAATCTATTGTGACAATCGTCATGTATCAATATGGTAGCTGAATAAAGCGAAAGCTGTTGTGACAATCATCACACATCAATGTGGAAGCTGCTGTTGTAAATTGCCGCAGAGAATATTATTGTGTTATTGTTTTGTGATAATTGCTTATATGCTTTGTTTATTACATATCATATGATTGATATTGTTGCTACTAAGATTCCTTTGAATCTCACTTTTTCCATTACTAACCTACAGCTAGGGTAGGCGGATCAAAGGAGAAGCAGGTATACAAGAGTGGCTAGAGTTCGTGGCTAGGAGATTTGTTTTATGTTGGTTATCAATTGTTAGGATTATCGTATGTGTAAATATAGACTGATGTAGTAGATTTGTGTAATTGTCTGTTATCCCTGTTTGAAAATGGACAAATATGCCCTGTAGGCTCTTATAGTTAAAGGAATTTCATTGAGTACTCTGATATGAATGAATAGAACAATACCAAACATGACAAATAGTTTTGAAACGTGGGCATAAGACCTGATTAAAATAGATTGTGAAAAGTTTTGAAAAAACCCTCTTTACCGCAAGCCCACATCCTGTCTTGAAGTTGGAATTACGAATGAGTTTTAAATTTTTCTTTGGTCTCTTGCTTGCTTTATGACACATTTTGGAACTATATTATCGGTTGGAAAGGTAGGGGGTTACATCCACCAAGTTGTCGTTCAGAGCCACTCCCTTGGTGTCCATCACATCCTTATACCGCCCTTGAACCAGTATTATGATGTTAGCTGTCCTTTGGGTATTTCACTATTTCTCTGGACTTATTTATTCCTTTCAGGAGCTAAACTGTGAACAAGCTAAAATAATTCACGTCATTGTTCCTATCATTGTATAGCCAAGCATATTAGGATACTATCTTATTGCTAGAACTGCACACACTGCAACTAGAACTACTTTTTTGATACCAAAATGTCACACACTTATCTTATTTTCACATTTTTCATAGTATTAGCGTGTAGTACAGTGGGCACATAGGAATAGTATAAAAATATTGATATTATTGATACAATGTGCTTGATTATATTACAGGAATTTCCCCATAGGGGTGTACATAATGTTTACAGACCTTAAAATAATAAAGGCCTTCGGATAACCAACGTCTTCTCCTATACTAATTTGAAACCTTCTGTTACTGGTAATTATAATTATGCTCTCTGAGTTGCTTACTTAAGCTGAAAACTTTAAACATTTATGGAAAGGGTGAGATTCAAAAGAATCCCAGTAGATACAATAAGACATATACGATGTTAAGATAAATATGCATGAACCATGTTATGTAAAATGATAGAATGTTGTGTGAACACTGTCTAAGGCCAAATGACTGCTCAACCTTGGCTTAACCCTGCGCCAACTATGGCTTAATCATGCACCTTTGTTGGGGTCCTAGGCCATAACTATGCTAATATGTGTGTCAAAGACACTATGCTCATGTTACAGAAGATGGCATACATAAACATACAATAATCACATAGTGCATAAAAGAAAGAGTTACTACTTGGAATTGCCCTTTCTTGCTCTACTGTCTGTTCAATATGTTTGATCTAGCTCGGCCTATTGATATGTCCTAAAATTCTAAATGTACAAGAATTAAGTTATTACTCATTCATGTATTGTTCTAAACACATTTTGTTGGTTATCTTTTAAGTCACTTGGGTAGCCTTTGAAAGCCCAAACAAATGCCTATAGGGTAGGAGAGGCTAGACCAAACAACACCATTCAGAAAATGTGAAATGCTAAAATTGGGGTCTTGGCCGCGGCAAAGAAATCTTTTGGCCGTGGCTTAGACATCCTCTAGCCGCTGTCAAGAAATCCTCTGTTTTTTGGCTGAACTTTCAAAAATCATAACTTAATGTACAAAAATCCAAATGGAGTGGTTCAAAGTCCTACTTGAACCTTTTTAAGTAATATATACATGACAAATATTAATCACTACCACTTATAACTATAGAAATATAGAATTCCTCGAATTACCACATTGTTCCAGCATCCAGTTATGTTTCAACCCTCAAACTTTAACAATTAATATCTCCCAAAGTACAAACCCAAATTCCACATATTCTATATCAAATTAAAGCTTAGAATGCGTGTTATCATTTTAGAAAAATTAGCCTATCAGACATGATTTGGAAATTCAAAAGTTTGTCACAAACTGGCCGTCTCCCAGAAACTTCAACCAAACCATCAACAATTTTGTAATTTCACTATCAAACTAGTCTAATATCATCAATACCCTCATATATCATCATTTTCATGATTACAACAACTTTAGCCCTGAAATCCCAGTTTGGATGAAATCATAGGGTAGCCCAAGAAATGCTTGAAGCTTGACAAAACCATAAAACAATAGGTTCAAATAGGAGCTCATACGTACCTCTACTCGATTCTACAACCGGTTTTTGATTTTGGCAGCACTTCCCCTAGGTAGTTGGCTGTAAACACCTCTAATCAAGAATCCAAAACCATAGAAAGAAAGTTGTCATTGAGTATAGCAACATTAGAGCAGACTCCGAAAGCTAAAAACAACGAATCAGGGGTGAAATCGGCTCCAGAACTCAGGAATTTTCACTATTCATTCTCCTGTACTGTTCTTTCTATTTTCTTGTGATTTACATATTTCTTTTTCTCTTTCCTTGTGTTAGACAAATTAATGACGAAGGAAAGGGATAATTGCTTCATCAAAATATCTCTCCTCTTGCTTTTGAAATAATATTGTTCGATGCTAATTACCATGTGCATTTTTACTTGGCTAAGGATTTTTCCTGATGAATTAATGTAAGCCAAGAAAATTATTTTCCTTTCTTGCTCCCTACTTCAGCCAAAATGTATCCCAATTAAAGGGAAAAATAGATGGCTTCTTGCTTTATTGGTCAAATGACCATTTTACCCTTAAATATTTTTTTCCATTTTCGCACTTTACTGAAAATCTAGTAGAATTTTCATTGATCCTTTAAAATTCATATCTAATTGTAAAGATGACCAATTGGTATGGTTCCAAAGCCTATGTGACCCTTATTAAGTATATTTTTAAGTAAAAATATGGCCTTTAGCTAGCTAGAAGCTCGTGATTCCTAGAATTTCCATTTTTGGACGCTGTCATAGAAACTTACCAGTTTAACTTAGCTAACTTCAAAAATACATAACCCTTTTTGTACGCTCCAAATGATCTATATGACCTATCAAATTAAAGCTTGATAAGTCTACTTTTACTTTGAAAAATTTCATAGACATTGAACATCATTTTGCAATTTAACGATTTCACACAACAAGACTACTACATATCACACCTTATCTTATTTTGACTTGCAGGGGAATATTAATGCGTGGTTCGGTAGGTAACGTAGGAATAGCATAAATATACTGATAATATGTGCATGATTATAGACATTCCCCATAGGGGTTCGTTCATAATAATTTCAAATAATATAGCTGCATAGGACTACTAAGGTGTCTAAACCCATCCTAGTAATATGCAGAAACCTTCTTGACTTCGTTCTACAACTGCAATCCTCTTGTGTAGTTCTCTTCTCTAATCTCTACTTACCTTTTGTATTCGCCTGTCTAATTGGTAGGGGAGGGTGAGATTTGAGACAATCTCAGTAGGAAATAGTACCAATATGCATGCATGATAAATGCTATATGCATGAAATGTTAGCGTTATCTAGATGCATCTTCCATAATGACATTTCTGTATGCTTAATGTTTTATGAAACAGAACTATGACCACAATATAAATAAAAACAAAGCTTCATTATTCAAATATGCTCTACACAATTAGGTAAAGCAATAACATGCATCAATACACTAGCACAAATATCAAATATATGTAGGAGAGATAAGTTCCCTACCTTAACCCTTCTTGATCCTTAAGTAGGCACTTTAAACTTCATGCCGCAGCTACGGTAATGAATCGGGTCCTATAGTTCCAAAGGTACAATTTAGACACTTCCATAGTGTTTATGCTCGTTATATAAGTCTATATTAAAAAATTACCAAAAGCCCTTGGGACCCCGCCCTGCCCCACCATACCCAGCCCGACTGTACTTTTCCTGAAACTTTGATATAGGCTATTCTGAAATATTTTTGCCCATAGAATCCATTTTCAGACTCAAAATCACCAAATTCACTAGCAAAAGACCAGAATTTCCATGGCATCTTAGCTTTCAAAGTTTCAGGGGAATTTTTGTAATTATGCTTTTTTCGGCTTTTTCAAAAAAGTGACCAACGATAACCCCACCTAAGTTTCACTCTTGAATGTAATGGAATCATCAAATATCAAAAGTTTAACTCTAACCCCTTATACCAGCCCTAGATGAAATGGTCAATTCCCTGGGAAAAGTTAGGGTTTTTCGATTCCGACTCTGCAGATGTGTTCCTTTTTACTCCTAATCACTATATTAACAATTTAATTACATTGTAACTATCATTTAGTATGAATTTTGGTAGCATAACATTTCCAACAACTCATTTTCCAACTTCACAAACAAAGATAATCCAGTGAAATTTCAGCTATTAAACTATCACAGCAACTAGAACAATCAATATTCGAAGGTTTGGAAGTTACCTTTCACTTCCTTCTGGCTCTCCTTGATGTGATCAAACCTTAGGCCTTCTCAACAAGAAATTGGAGCTTCACAAACCTTGAAATACATGAAGGAGAAGTTTAGGAGAGGAGTTATATGTGCTAGGTATGAATTCACTAAAGGAATCGACCTACCTCTTGAATTTTCCTCTCTGTATCTCTCTAGAATTTCTCAACTTCCTCTCTCTCTATGGCTTCGGAAATGGGAGCTAAAGATAATGGGAAAATATTTTATAATCCCATGCTTATGTCATCCAAGATTTTGCTTTTGTCATAATTCCCATTTTTGTATTTTTTGGCAGATTTTCTGCTCAAACTTTGAAAAATCATAACTAATTTTGTAGACCTAGAATTGGAGTGATTCATAAGGCTAAAGAACCCTCATTGAGTCTAATTTCAAGGAAAAATATATTCTCTAGCCAATTGGAAGGTAAAAATTCCTAGAATTAAATTCTTTGGATGTTGTTCCAGAAACTTTTCAGTTTTTCTGGGCTAACTTCAAAAAATTCATAACTCTTTATATATAGGTTCAAATGATTCATATGAACTATCAATTTAAAGCTTAGGATGTCTAATTTCATCCTGTAAAATGTCATAATTTTCGGTCATCATTTGTTCAGCCAAAACTACGTGGCAAACTCACTGCCCCACATACGATTTCACTGGAAGCATTATCACCTTCTCCAAAATTCTCTAATTTACTTGCTTTAATATCCTAAAGATATAAGAACTATTAAGGAATAGATTTAGGGCACCTGCTAATCCAGAGCTTAGCAGTCCGCTTAATTTAGACTTATTCCCAAGCCACCAATCCCAAAATTCAGGATATTACATTTCTCCCCCTGTTCAATAAATTTCGTCCTTGAAATTTGCTATACATACATAGCCTTAAATTCTAGGGAATGCTTCACATATCTTTTTCTGTTTCCCATGTATGTATGTGAATTGCCTATTAGGCTCCACACGTTCAACCTATTACTATTCACATATACTGCTTGTTTGGTATACATAGGCCATACAGTTCATTACTGCATAAAATATTTGTCTAGTCTTAATGCCCAGGGACATTACCCCATGCAAACATACTTATTGGGCCTTACTGCCTTTGTTCTCTACTTTGTACTCATGGGCCACCTAACCCATTACTATACTGATCGTCTATCAGGACACTCAGTTCATTATTCTAGGCCTCGTTGCCTTATCGGGACACTACCCGAGGTATTTAGCCTTATGGTTTATGTCATCCTATCCTCACAATACTGAGTATTCTAGTCTTACAATCCTTTACAAATATGTACACTGGGACATATTGGCAATATATCTATTTTTATTTATACCTGCCTGTTCAATGTTCATGACCATATGATTATTTGACCCTTTCTGGCCGTACTGTGCGCATTGTTTACTTGTCGTATCATGTGCACAGTTCAGGATCAAATAACTTCTTGATCCCTACTATTGTGCTTTATTCCAAATTGTTTCACATTCTATTTTAAAATCAAAATCAACTGTTACCAACTCTTACAACATGAGTAGGGTAATTGATTCTGTAAGGCTACAACTTTTGAGATGCTCATGCCTCTATTCAACCCTGTTGCATCAGAACACATCTCAATCTATGCCTACTTGCATTTGTGTAGACCATAAAGGTCAACTGTAGATCTAGGATTATTAACACTGGTGCTGTTAAGAACTATTCACTACCATTATGCCCTACTACACTAGGGCTCATCCCAATTCCAGTTCATATGTGTCACTATAAACTGTAAAGGTTGTGTGATTGTTGACCATATAGGTCATCACACTGTACACCCCTCTAGATGTAATACTGTACACCAAACTGGATGTAATAGTGTACACCACTCTGGATTTAATACTGTACACCACACTTGATGTAATACGGTTTTTCACACATAATATAACACTATTGACCATCAAGGCCATATTATGTTTTGGAATGATCAACAATGGTGCGAACATCAACCTCTCCTATAAGTTTCAAAATTGCACCTAGATTCACCACACTTCCGTTGCCTACTCTGATGCTTCACACTATTAAATACAATATAGGTAAGGTTACTTTATTTGCCTACCCTTGTCTTACTACCTCAGTTAGATCCCATAATCATCCATAGAAAATGTGATAGTTAAATATGCCATGCACCATATAGTGTAAAATGAAAATCCATATCATCTTGTATATATACACAATGCTCAAGGCCAACTATTCAGTTGAAACCCCTACATGTACCTTAGCTAAGTCCCTAACTACAGCTAGGTAATACCAGTGTACCTTAGCTAGGTCCTAGACCACAGCTAGGTATTGTGCCCCAGGCACTACTATGTATCATAGCTAGGTCCTTACTAGGCCGAATAGTATATATACTCTTCCCGCACCATATCTAGATAGTGTGTGTTTATTAGTCATATCACAACACATGGCAAACATACAACATATACACTACCACATAATGTATGAGAGATAGAGTTACTACATTGGCCTTTCCTGGATAACCTTCCTGTTGATCATTGATTATTGTTTGTTATTCTATTATCTTGCCTTGTGTTTGCTCTATTAGGTTAGGTCTAACTTCCTGACTCTGCCCAGCATCTAAACCTCTTAGCCTTACCATCTTTGTGTTTCATTTTATGAAACAAGAAAGAGGTAAATATCATACTATCACAAGGGCATCTCTATCATTTTATAAGTGTTGGTTACACAGGTACTCCTAAAATTACATATAACATATGTTTGCAGTAGTTAGGGAAGACTTGTAATAACATACAAAATATGCTTACTCCTATTACATGATGTATCACAACATATACATGTAGCTTCCCAAGGGGTCACCCATCCTAAGATTTCTCTAGGTTAAGCACACTTAACTTTAGTGTACCCGTACCAAAATGCAGATACCAACTATATCTATTCCCATTCACCGATACCCCGAGACTTCCCTTATCTTGAGAGTCATGCCAACTGTCTCCAGCCAACTAAACACTATTTGTGGACTTCATATCAGTGCTGGTACATGTAATACGTACCTTGATATGTTCCCTGATGTCTACAAAGTTGTCTATTTGACTCCACTCTACAATCTTATTCTTCTTCTGGGCCAAAACATTATAACCGGAAAGAAGTGCATTGTTGTATGGATACCTGTCATCTGGAATACCCAAATTAACTTATCCCTAACTACTGGCCATTAGGGTCAGTTTATCCGTGTAAACTATATACTGGGCCACTGGGGTGTCATACTCACTGACATCCCTTAAGTATATGCTCTAGAAATCCTCCCACAATCCTCAATCTGGTTGTAAACCACACATCACATATATTGCTCCAATTCTGGGATCGATAACAAAACTCGTATCTGTCTCTGTCTTGTCTATTTATGGCTTATCTGCCTGTTACTTTACCACCCGCAACTATGGCTGGTCGCTGTTCAGCCAACTGCTAATTGTTTTTTAAGATAAGGCTCCATACTTTAGCCTTACTCAGACCCACTCCCTCAGTATCCATGTCATCCTTATACCATCCTATCTCTGGTATGGTAACATGTACTGCCTTCAGAGTATTTCACTGTTCCCTCAAGGCATGTCTATTCCTTTCAGGGCTTGGGAACTAGCCGAAGCAATTCACTTCATTGTTCCTATCACTGTATAATCAAGAATATCAGTATACTATCCTATTGTCAGAACCACCGCATTTACTCTAAGCAAACAATTCTATGGGAAAAATCCTTACTCTGATACCAAAATATCATACCCTTATCTTATTTTGACTTGTAGTGGAATATTAATGTGTGGTTCGGTGGGTAATACAGGAGTAGCATAAATGTACTGATAATATGTGCATGATTATAGACATTCCCTATAGGGGTTTGTACATAGTAATTTCAAATAATGTAGCCGTATAGGGCTACTAGGGTGTCTGAACCCGTCCTAGTGAGACGCAAACACCTTCTTGACTTCGTTCTACCACTACAATCCTCTTGTGTAGTTCTCTTCTTTGATTTCTGTGTACCTTTTGTATTCACCTGTCTAAATTATTGGTAGGGGAGGGTGAGATTTGAGACAATCTCAATAGGAAAGAGTACCAATATGCATGCATGATAAATGCTATATGCATGACATGTTAGCTTTATCTAGATGCATACCTCATAATGACATTTCTGCATGCTCAATGTTTAATGCAACAGAACTATAGCCACAGTATAAATAGAAATAGAGATTCATTATTCAAATATGCTCTACACTATCAAGTAAAGCAATAATATGAATTAATACACAAGCACAAATATTAAATATATGTAGGAAAGGCAAGTTCCTTACCTTAAACCTTATTGATCCTTAACTTCATGCCGCAAATTGGGAAATCAATCGGGTCTTGCAGTTTCAAAGGTACAATTTAAATATTTCTATAGTGTTTTTGGTGGTTATATAAGTCTATATTGAAAATTTACCAAAATGCCCATAAGGATCGGGCCCGGCTCCGCCTGCCGTACTTGGTCCGACTGTACTTTTTCCAAAACTTTGACATGAGCTATTTGACATATTTTCACCCAAGGAATCCATTTTCATACTCAGAATCACAAAATTCGTAGCCAAAAGACCAGAATGCCCTTGGAAGCTCCGCTTTCCAACTTTCAGGGGTGTTTTCGTAATTATGCTTTTTTGGGCTTTTTCGATAAAGTGACCAACGATAATCCCACCTAAGTTTCCCTCCTGAATGCAATGGAATCATCAGAATGTCAAAAATCCAACTCTAACCCCTTATACTAGCTTTGCCTGAAATGATCAATTCCCCGAGAAAAATTGTGGTTTTTCGATTCTGGCTCCGCAAACGTATTCCTTTTTACTCCTAATCACTATATTAACTATTTAATTATATTATAACTACCATTTAGTACCAATTTTGGCAGCAAAACATTTCCAACAACCCATTTTCCAATTTCACAAACAAAGACAAACCAACAAAATTTCACTAATTAAAGTACTCACAGCAGCCAGAACAATCAATATTCAAAGGTTTGGAAATTACCTTTTGCTTCCTTTTGGCTCTCCTTGATGTGACCAAACCCTAGGCCTTCTCAGTGAGAAATTGGAGCTTCACAAACCTTGAAATACATGAAGGAGAAGCTTAGGAGAGGAGTTATACGCGTTAGATATGAATTTACCAAAGGAATCGACCTATCTCTTAAGTTTTCCTCTCTTTCTCTCTCTAGAATTTCTTAACTCCCTCTCTCTCTATGGCTGCTGGTTGGGCAATGAAAATGAGAGCCGAAGATGATGGGGAAATATTTTATAATCCCATGCTTATGTCATCCAATACATTGCTTATGTCAAAAATCCCCATTTTCAGATTTTCTGCCCAAATTTGAAAAAACATAACTAATTTTGTAGACCTAGAATTGGAGTGATTCCCAAGCCTATATAACCCTTATTGAGTCTAGTTTCAAGGAAAAATATATTCTCTAGCCAATTGGAGGCTAAAAATTCCCAGAATCAAATTCTATGGATGTTGTTCCAGAAACTTTTCACTTTTTTTGGGCTAACTTCAAAAATTCATAACTCTTTGTATATAGGTTTAAATGATTCATATGAACTATTAGTTTAAATATTAGGATGTCTAATTTCATCCCGTGAAATGTCATATTTTTCGATCATCATTTGGTCATCCAAAACCACGTGGCAAACTCACTACCTCGTATGCGATTTCACTAGAAGCATTATCACCTTCTCCAAAATTCTCTAGTTTACTTGTTTTAATATCCCAAAGATATAAGAACTCTTAGGGAATAGATTTAGGGCACTTGCTAAACTAGGGATTAGCAGTCCGCTTAATTTAGGCTTATTCCCAAGTCTCTAATCCCAAAATTCAGGATATTACACTACACAGGGAAACTCACTGGCAGCAAATTCAAATGTTTACAATTTGTGTTCCAAACATAATCATGTTGTGTGTGACCACTAATTGCCTTGTTTTATCATTTCATATGCTCTTTACTTCACTTTTTTATTCCATTTAATGTAAGGAATTTTGGGTGAATGAAATTTGGTATATTACATTCTTCACTAATTCTTAAAGCATTCATCCAACTATGATCCATTTTATTACCACCTAAGCTATTTCCAACAACACTCAAGTTTAGAACAACTGTCAAGGAATGAATTTCCTTTTACTCAATTTTTTAAAAAAATTGGTAGCATATCCCCTTAATAGTAAGACATCCCAAAATTTCAATAACAACCAATTTCATCTTAATTCAAACAAAATCAACTAACTAAAGTAATTTAGGACAATATTAGCAATTTAATCCGTCAATTTCATCAATACAAAATATAAAAAGCATAGCTTGTAGTTGTCTAATTCATATATAAACTAGGAATCATGGACTTCTATGTATCCACATTCATACAAGCTTACAAAGCGGTCTAATTCAATTCTCATAAACATACTAGCCATATATTACAAGCATTATGTCATTAGAAAATATGCTCCAACTTTTAATCAACTATTTAACCTTTATTAATTCTAAAATCATACTTTACTTTCAACTCTAGATCATGCCTCTTATATTCCTACATCCCAAAATTACAAAATCTGAAGATCAATACAATTCATCATCAACATCATGATCAACAACAACGATATTTAACTATAATTACCTCAACTTTAAATTTAGATTATTGAAATTTCATTTCTCTAGTTAACCCTAACATCAACAACAACAACAACAAAGAGAACATTAGAATCTTTTACAAACTATAAACATAATCAAAGCTTATATATTTGATAACAACTAACTTTGGGGATTCAAAGGGAATCAAATTGGAAGAAATTTACATTGGAAAAGCAGAAATGGTAGACTTCTAGAGGAATAGAGGCAGAAAAGGAGGGAAAAGTTGATGATCAATAGATAGAGGGAGGAGCCGATGGAGGGAGGTGTGGCGGACGGAGGAGCGAACACATGACAGAAGGATCAAAGGTGTGACAGAGGAGGATGGGGGTCATGACGGAGGAGGAAGGGGGACTCGAAAGAGGGGGAAGGGGCCCGTGAGACATAAGGAGGAGTTGTGGTGGTTGGAGTGAGAAAGGGATGAAAAGGGAAGCACTGATTTTAAGAGCAACGGAGAAGAGGAATAGTCATTCGATGATTCACATAAGGTAGAAGGGTTTTTTTAAAACCCTTCTATGTCTCTTTTAAAGAAAAGGGACGCCAAAAGCCAGGTTTTGTCATCCCCATCTGTTAAGGGACACTAGAAGATGGGCTTTTAGCATCCCTTTAATTATAACAGACACCAAAAGCCCAGCTTTTGGCCTTTGTTTATGTAAAATGGACACCTAGTATGCCAAAAGTGATACACATAATCACAAAAATGTCACTGCCTTTATTTTTTTACTTCCCTTTTTGAAAAAACGGACGCTTTTTGGGGGAAGTAAAATCTATATATTGTAGTAGTGTCAAGTTTTAATGGTTGAGACTTTATACTATTTAATGTTATATTTAATAATATTTTTATATAGTATTAAATCTCAACTATTGAAATTTGATCTAATGGTAGATACATTCAATAGAGAGAAAATGGAGAGAGAACTCAATAGAGACATTCCTCTCCCACCACATAACACTTGTATGTTAAAGAAGACATTTTTGTTATTATCACACAGTCACTATATTAATATATTAATTAATCTAAAGTAATAAATACATAGCAATCCCACTATTTATGAATCATAATGGGAGAATGGCATCTCTCCATTTACCTTCCTCTCCATTTACTATCTCCACCATTGGATTAACTTCTAATGTTTAGATTAAACATTTTATAACAATATATTATAAAATTAAATAATTAAAAATATATAAATAAATTAAAAATCATTAAAATAATACGATTCATATCATTAAAATGTGTGAATCTAATCAAAACTAAAGTTTTTATATTTAAATTTGAATAGTAAAATCATAAAATAATACGATTCATATCAAATATATATACGTCCAACTTTCTCAAAAAATGTCCATAGAATCCATAACCCAAGACGACAACACCTCATGTCCAGATCTTATAAGAATTCTTATCATCTGCGCATTTCCTATATACCAAAATCAAGGTAATATATCTTTCTTTATTAATCAACGAGGATAAGAAAAATTTCAGAAGCCTTGTGATTTTCATTGGCATGCACAAATGCTCCCTACATTTCAAATTATAAGTTATAAGATGTTTCTAACGAATTCACATGTACCAATAAAAATATAGTTAAAAGCATTCAGTTGGTTATAAAATTTAAGTGATTTTCAATATTTATGTTATTAATAATCCTAAACTTCAACATCATATTAATGTCTGCTGACTCTCACAATACTTATTAAATATAGGCATATATGAAAAAAATATTTAATGCATTTGAAACTATCAAAATGTCTAATAAAAGGGACTAACATTTCCTTCTAAAATACTTCTTATAAAATGTACTGGAGTGAATATATCATAACTATTAGAGCTAGTGGGATATTTCTCATAATTACATTATTGACATGTGAGTTTCTAAAAGCGTATAGATTTTGTTCTGGAAAGTGTATCTCATGCTTAGGACGTTTACCAAACCAATATTATTATATTATTATTATGTTGTATAGGTCTTACGTAATACACAAGATAAAAAAATAAATTATTGGAAAAATTGTCCATAAATCCATGTTTAAAATTTTTGTAAAATGGGACCTGAAATTATGCAAGCATGTGATAAACAAGTACGATAAGAGAAAGACAAATTTACCCTTAATAAAAACGTAGTAAAAAATGAAGTAGAAGGAAAACAAGTGAAAGGCGAATTTGAAGAATGAATTCGTATATATGACATAAGAGATGAGTAAGCAACGACAACGAAGGAGTATGGTCTATTTTCTTATGATAGTCGAGGAGGTAGCGGTAGTCGATAGAGTCTTCTCTATTTGTGGAGGCGACAAAGTGCCCTAGTGGTGGCAGCAACGACAACTTAATCAAACCTATTTGTAGGAATAAATATAGAGAGCGGGAGGACAGAGATTATTGGAATGTAACTTGTGTATTATGGTATGGTTTAGTTATTAATTATTGGGCCTATTACATATATTAGTTAGTGGGCCTGAAGCCCGTTAGGCGTGTCTATTGTTTTAGTAATGTAACAGGGTAACATAAATATATATATATATATATATATATTGGATCATTGTATGATCCAGAGTGTGCGTAAACATTCATTATAAAAATCAATAAAATAGAAGGGTGGTTGCTTGCTTCCCATTTTACACCTTTGGGTCCAAATCTCCAACATGGCATCATAGTGAAAGATCCACCGTGAATTACACACCATCTTTTAAGAAGCAGACCACAAACCAAGATCCAAATCCAAGGATGGGACACAAACTAAGATCTGAGTCCAAGGATGGGCCACAAACCAAGATCTCTTCTACCCTAATCGAGTATTCGCATGTCCATCGCATCTTCACCCGATTCTTTCGACGATTCACACAACTCTACTATTGCATTTGATACTTCAATGGTGAAATCAACATCTTCCTCCACCGCAGTCAACACTTTGAGCTTCAATCATCCTCTTTATCTCCACCCTTCCTAGACTTAGGGAATAACCATAGTTCAACATGTCCTCATTGCAATGAAAATTATCTGATTTGAAGTCGTGCGATGAGGATTACTCTGTGTAGGAAGCACAAATTAGTGTTCATTGATGGATCTTGTACAAAGGAATCACAAGACAAAGGTCTCTAAGATCAATGGGAATGGTGTAATGCCATAGTCCTCTCTTGGATTCTCAACTCCATCTCCAAAGAACTCACCAACAACGTCATTTTTTACCAAGATGCGTATTTAGTCTAGAAGGACCTTCAAGAAGGATTCGACAAGATTAGAGGCTCTCAAATTTTCACCCTTTATCATGAGCTTAGATGCCTCTGACAAAATTTGTCCTATATTTCTTAGTATTACACCAAGATGAAGGACCTTTGGAAAGAGCAAGCCACTTTGTTTACTGTGCCTTCCTACAAATGTGACACATCAAAGGTATACGCTGATTTATTACAACAGCAAAAAATTCTTCAATTTCTGCTAGGATTAAATGAATCTTTTAGTCGGGCTCATAGCCAAATTCGATTGATGATCCTACTGTCATCAGTTAATCAGGCCTTCGCCATGAATGCGAAGGATGAAGCTCAAAAGTCCCTTGCACGTTCATCTAGTAATAGCCTATTCGATGGGGTGGCAATAACTATCTGTGTTAGAGGACGTGGCCGAGGGTGAGTTCATTCTAGGGGAGGCATCGAATGTTCCCATTATGGCAAGAAAGGCCACTCAAAGAGAAATATATCTCTCAATAATTTTGATACTCCCCCTTGATGAGAAGATTTTTTGTCCAAAAAAGGGAATGTATCTTTAGAAAAAGTTACATGCCTACTCACAAAAATTCTTTCACTTTATAAGCCCAAGAGCACATATCCTTTTTTGGTTATTCAGATATCCTAGAAATGCCCATTTTATGGTACATGGTTGAAATTTGTCAGATATTTTCAGATTTGTTGCATCAACAAGGGACCAAATATTCGAAGGTTCACATAGTTAGGTTCCTCACCATAGACTTTCTCATAGGGTGTTTTGTACCCTAAGACCTTGGAGGGAACTCTATTGACTATGTATTCAACCATACGCACGCATTCCCCCCAATATTTGAGAGGGACTCTAGATTGTATCATATGGCTCCTAGAAAGTTGTATCAAGGTTACTTGCTTACACTCTACTAGACCATTTTGTTCATACGTTAGGGGCATGTAGTTTCATGAATGATCCCTTTATTACTCAAATAATTTCCTAATTCATGGTTGACAAACTTTGAGCCATTGTCACTTCTAATCCTGTTAACACAAAAAGAGAATTGAGTATGAACATAAGCAATAAAATTATGAATGCGACTAGCAGTTTTAGGTTTTGATTTCATAAGAAAAACCCAAGTACTTTTGGAGTAATCATCAATGACAATTAGAAAACAACAATGCCCTTGATGTGTGGGGGTTATGTAAGGCCCCCAAACATCCATGTGAATCAATTCAAAGCAACTATGAGTTTTAAAACAACTAGAATTAAAAGGAATACAGTTTGCTTAGATCATATGCGAACATCACATTTATTGTTCAATGAAGCATGTTTATTCATTACAAATGATCAATGTCTCAAAATTGGCAATGGCGCATGTTATAATCTTTTGTGCAAAAGTGGCAATTCATCATAGCTATGTATTTCAATATTCAAAGTATTTTAGTAGCAATTCTTTTCAGAAAGCATAGCATGTATAGAACTTCCTCTAGTTTACCAGTCACCTTTTTCTTGCCATTTCGAAGGGCCTGTACTAAAATATAGTCAGGGAAAAACACTACTATGGTTCTCAGTTATTTAGTTATTGTTGGTATAGATATCAAGTTAAAATGCAGCTGTGAAACATCTAACATGTTAACACCCTTTTCCATTTCGATATTTACAGAGTAATTATACATAAAAGTACAATTACACTGATAATAGTATTTGTTTATAGATTAGCATCAATGATGTAGCATACAAAAATATGTACAATCATGTCCAGAATATCCCAAAAATAAACCCATTACAGATTATATAGCCACAGTCCTCACCTTGGGAAACATGTACGTCAATTTCCCTTATCTATGTCCTTTCCTTTTGATCCATTGGCACCCACTAAGACATTTTGATTTAGAAAAAGGGATGAGATTCCGAGGAATCCTAGTAGAAATATAAGATCAATATATAAAATATGAGAATTTAATATGCAATGCACCATATCAAGTAACATGAAAATTCATATCATCCGTGTATGTACACAAGGATCAGGGCCAAACACCAAGTTACAACCCCTACATGTGCCTTAACCGAGTCCTTGACTACAGCTAGTTAAGACTAGTGTACCTCAGCTAGGTCCTAGACCACAGCTAGGTAATGTGCCTCCAGCACGTGTTCAAGTCACAAAATATAGTAACACGCATCATACAAATAGTCACATAGTATATGAGAGATAGTAGTATCTACTTGAACCTTTTCCTAGTCTCAAACGGTCCCCTTCATCAAACGTGCCAACTACTAGCGTCCAACTCGGTCATAAAACATTAAATGTACAAGAAATAGGTTAAAACCTATCCATGTATCATTTTAGACACTTCCATAGTGTTTATTGTGGTTATATTAGCCTATGGTGAAAATTTACCAAAACGCCCCCGGGACCCCGAATTGGCCCTAATATACTCTATATGGTTGTACTTTTTTTGAAATTTTGACATGGGCTATTCAGACATATTTTTGCCAAAGGAATCCATTTTTAGACTTAGAATTACCAGATTAAGTGTCAAATTATAAAAATACCCGTGATAGCCCCTACTTCAAGGTTACAAGGGCGTTTTCGTGATTATACTTTTTTGAGCTTTTCTGAAAAAGTGACCAACTGTAACCCCACCTAATTTTCCCTCTTGAACTCAATGGAGTCACTAAATCATTAAAAATCCAACTCTAATATCCTCCTACAGCCCTGGCCAAAATTGACAAGAACTCCGGGGAAAATCAGGGTTTTACGATTTCATCATTGTAAACGCATTCCTTTCACTCCTAAGCACTTTATTGACTATTCCATTAGGTTAAAAACACCATTTAGTACCAATTTTAGCAGTATAACAACCCTACACATCCATTTTCCATTTTAACAAACATAAACAATCCGACAAAATTTCACCGATTAAATTACCCACAGCAGCCAGAATGGTCAATATACAAGAGTTTGGAAGTTACCTCAAGCTCCCACTAGATTTTCTTCAATGTGGCTGTAAACCCTAGCCCTTTAACAATAGATTTTTGAGCGTCTAAACCTTAAACCACATGAAAGGGTAGCTTAGGAACGGAGTTATACGCATTAGGAGCTAAATCATCGGAGGAATCGGCTTATCTTGTGAGATTTCTTCTTCTTTCACTCTCTAAAAATTGCTGCATTTCCTCTCTCTTTATGGAAGCTATGGCATCAAAAATGGGCTCAAGAAGGAGGTGGATGATGCTTTATAATATCATATCATGCTTTAATTGATTATTTAATTAATATTCCTAAAATTCCAAAACTAATTTTTATGACATAACTTCCTACATTCATGTAACCATGCCATTATGTCCGACCAATATTTCCTTCTTCATGCTACATGTAGAAGACACCTAGGGGTCCCTCCCTATTGTCTCAATTGGCTTCACAACTTGTTCCAGTTATGTATATACGTAAAGTCTCAATTTTAGTCAACATTGCACTTTTTGCTCAAAATTTCCATAAATTCATATTAAATTAACCAAAATATTCTAAATATATTTTCCATTTTATTTTCCCTATTAATTGAAATTAACTTCAATTAATCGGAAAATAATTAATTTTGTGCTATATTAGCAAAATTACGATTATGTCATTACTTTTTTAATCTAATTTCTTTTCTTTTTTTTTATTTGGCCAATTTCCATCAATTTTTGGACCATATAGTTTCTCTAGTATCTCTCCATTTTTAGACCTTAATATTGGCCTCTTTAAATTATCCAAATTAATTTTATAAAATTTTCTGCCTAATTTCTGATAAAAATGAACATTTATAAAATTCATAAATTCCAAATTCATGAATATTCACCATTTTATTGAATTTCGCAAATAATCACAACATATTTGGTGAATATAAAATTTGGGGTGTTACAGTTCTCCCCTACTTAAATAAATTTCTTCCCTGAAATTTGCTATCCCTATTCAGCCAAAAATTCCGGGTAACGTTTCTTTACACTTTCCTCCGTTTCCTATGTAGCCTATCTGGACGATAACCCTTTCTAGACAATCTTGATGAATGGAATACTCTTGTTTTTGAGCTGCTTTTCCTGCCGATCGATGATTCAGTCAGGTGTGACTTCATACATCAAGTTATCATGCATTTCCATGTCTTCATACTCCATTATGTGTTCTGGATTAGGTTAATACTTTGTCAATTGGAAAACATGAAAAACATCATGTAGCCTGCTCAGATTCGGTGGCAAAGCAATGCGGTACCCTACTAGCCCAATTTTTGCCAAGATCTCGAACAGACCAATGTACCTTAGATGTAGATTTTGTACTTTCAATGCTCTGGTAATACCCGTAGCTGGTGATACTTTCATAAATACGTGGTCGCAAACTTCAAATTCTAAAGGTTTTCATCTTTTGTCCACATAAATCTGTTGTCGGCCTTGAGCAGTTACAACTCTGCTTAATCAATTTTATCTATTTCGTTGTCTGATCAATAATATATGGTCCCCGCAAATGCCTCTTAGACAACTCTGTCCAGCAGAAGGGTGATTGACACTTTCTTCCATAGAGTGCCTCATATAGAGCTATCTGGAAGCTCGAATGATAACTATTATTGTAAACAAATTCTTCCAATGGAAGGAATTTGTCCCAACTACCTTTGAAATCAAGTGTACATGCCTTCAGCATATCCTCAAGGGTTTGAATCATTCGTTCTGTCTGTTCATGTATTTAAGGATGATATGCTGTACTAAATCAGAACTTGGTGTCAAAGCCTCATGAACCGCTTTCTAAAACTTGGAAGTAAACCATGGATCTTGATCAGAGATGATATTCTTTGAAGTACCATGTTACCTCACAATCTCCTTAATATAAATTTCTACCAGTCTGTCAAGAGAATAGTGGACATTGATAGGCAGGAATTGAGATGTCTTTGTGAATCTATCAACTATCACCCATATAGTGTTGTGGTTTATGACCTTGGGCAATCCCATCATGAAATCCATAGTAATGGTTTCATACTCCACTTAAGAATCTTAGGGTTTTACAAAAGCCTCGATAGTCGCTGATGTTCTACTTTCACTTTTTGACATGTTAAACAACAAGCGACGAACTTAGTCACCTCTCTTTTCATCCTTGTCCACCAGTATTAGGCCTTTAAGTCATGATACATCTTAGTAGCCCTTGGATGCCAAGTATACTTACTCTTATGTGCCTCCTCTAGGATTTGCCATCTCAGTTCTAGTTGTGATGGAAAAGAAATCCGCTTCTTGTACCTGACTAGGCCATTGAATAACAAATCATATTCCTGAGTTTCACCTCAAGCAATCATATCTCTTATAGATAAAACTCGCTCATCTAGTAATTGTGCTTCTTCAATTGTCAGCGTTAGATCATTGTATATTTGGCTAACACCACTATTAAACAAAATTTGACAAGACACATTTAAATATCTGAAATCCTCAATCAGTTTCTACTCATAGATCATCATGGCTATCACCTACATAGATTTTCAGTGCAATGCGTTAGCAACGATATTAGCCTCTCTAGGATGATATTTGATTTCTAAATTATAGTCTTTCACCAACTCCATCCATCTGCGTTGTCTCATATTGAGCTCTTTCTGATCATATAAGTACTTCAAGCTCTTGTGGTCGCAGTACAACTCTACAGTCTCACAAGAGGCATATGCCACCACTTGGCCATATTGCATCAACACATATCCCAATCCATGCCAACTAGCATCTGTATAAACAATGTACATAAACTGTGGATCTGGGATCATCAGTACTGATGCTGTAGTCAACCTCTACTTTAACTTTAGGAAGCTCTTCTCACAATTCACAGCCCATATAAAATGTTGAGCTTTGTACCTCATTTCGTCAATGGCAAGGCAATTTTGGAGAAATTCTAAATAAACCTTCTGTAATAGCCAGTTAGACCCAGAAAACTACATACTTCAAATACAATCTCTGGTCTCTTTCAGCTCAGTACTTCTTCCATCTTACTAGGATCAATAGAAACCCATTGCTGTGAGACAACGTGGCCCAGAAACTTTACCTCTGAAAGCCAAAATTCATACTTGCTTAGCTTGGCATAGAGCCGCTTATCCCGCAATATGTTCAACCCGATTCTCAAATGTTACTCGTGCTTGCACTTTACTCTTCAAATACACCAGTATATCATCAATAAAGACTACACGAACTAGTCTAGGTACAGACAAAAGATTTCATTCATGTAGTCCATGAACACGGCAGGTGCATTGGTCAGCCCAAATGGTATCACAAGGAACTCATAATGGTTATTTTGATCGTGAAAGCAATCTTTGATACATTTTATGCTTTTACCTTTAACTGGTGGTATCCCAATTGTAAGTCAATCTTTGAGAATACATAGGAACCAGATAACTAATCAAGTATATCATCAATTTTAGGGAGTGGATACTTGTTCTTGATGGTCACCTTGTTCAATTCTCGATAATCAACATGCTTCCATCTTTCTTCCTGACGAAGAGCACTAAACCACCCCAGGTTGAAATGCTGGGTCATATGAACCCTTTCTCAAGTAGCTCCTCAATCTGCTTCTTTAGTTTTGCCATTACACTTAGAGCCATATGGTATGGGGTTTTGGAGATTGGTCCTACTCCATGTTAGGATCGATAGGCACAACGTAAGAATTTAAAATTTTGCCAATTCCAATTTGGATCTATCAACGACATTTAAATTAAGTTGGAAAGATTCGTACCTTTTCAAATTAGGGATTTTCGATCTCTAGGAGCCAACACCTCAAGTTCGCTCCCTCTACCGTTATCCACACAAATGCTCTCCAACATAGACTACATGCTAGTACCTCTAATGTCTCCTAGGTTTTCCCTTGCGGCTCTGAATTCTCATCCTTGTATGAGTTTTTCTGCTTTGTCAATTTTATAACCCATGAGGGCTATATTCGAATTTCAAAATTAATCTTTATTAATTTTAAAATTAATTAACCCTTAATTATCTTGATGAGCTAATTAAATACATTCAGTTTAAATTAAATCTGTCAAATAGTTTTAATTTAACCTATTTCTTTAATATAAATAAAGAGCCAATAGATTTAATTTATCTTCATAAATTAAATCTGAGATACTGTATCTCTATCATGTTAGTTATTCAAATTTAATTTATTTTAATAAAATTAAATTTAAAACAAACACAACATAAAAATATCATATAATACACACACAAACACACACACACACACTCACACACACACACATGTATTTTGAGAATACACATATATATAATATTATTAATTTTGTTTTCACGAATTTTATATTATATATATAAATATAAAATTTGTCCACCCTAGATTAAACACTGTCTTGTGTTAGGTCATTCTTATGTGTAACCCTATAAGCCCATATAAAGTTGGTATTTGGCCAATAATTGTACTAACCCACAAGTCACAAGCGGCCTCTAGGAAGACATTATGACTACCCAATTAATACGAGGATCGTTAACACGATGCAACCTATCATACAACAATGTCATATCCCTTTTGTCACATGATATATCGGTCAAGGATGAGGCATGGATAATGTCATCCTCTTGTTCATGACCATTACTTTCTTGATTCTTGAGTAGTCTGACAATAGAAATGGAAACTACTTTCCATCGTAGTATAGCCATACATTTCTCAGACTCACTCATCGAGGGGCCCAGTAATATCTCTCTACTAATGTGAGGGACAAATTGCATCTTGACCATTCATATTCCTCTGCATGAAAAACCACCAAGCCTGATCATAGCCTTTATCATCACCTGGTTAAAAGTGACTTTTAACTAGTTCAAAGCTTAACAACTCTCATGTCGGAATCCATGATGACCTCAAGTCAAAAGGCATTGTGATATGGTTATACATGAGATAAGCTTATGACTTAATCCATGTAGCTTTCACATAGTAGGTTGGTCCAGCACCTTGTACTCTTACAAGTGCCTAAGACTTTGATTCATATCCCCATATCTTATCAAAGTCATATTGGTCTTACTTCATTTTTGCTCTTGCATAGATGCCAGGGAATTTAGGACAATCTTTGTGATTTATCCAAGGATACAGTCATCATAATGAACATGCAAATAATATGATTATATAATGGAGAAATTCATTAAATAATAATGTTTAAAGTATAATGATGGGCCCTTAGGGCATAATTTCCAACACTCTAGGCCTTAGATCAATTGAAAACTCCACTTCCCTATCTGGAGGTAATCCAGCGACATCCTCCAGAAACACAACAGAGAACTCATTCATTATAGGAATACTTTCCAAGGCTACACCAGCCTCTAATTGCATAAAGCAAAACAACATGTACCCCTGACACCCTTTCTGCAAACATCAATCAACCTTAGCTGAAAAAGTAAGTTGAGAGAAATTTATGTTTCCGTTCACGTTTGTGGATTCTGATATATAACTCTCTTATGTTTGTAATCCAATAACACACCATTCGCTGTCAACCAGTCAATCCCCAAAATTACCTCTAACCCTTGCAATGGCAAACAGATCAAATTTACTAATGATTCATACCCCTCGGCATTTACTACGTAATTTCAAAAAACATTAGCCGTAACAATTTGAATGCCTATAGGCGTTGACACAACCAGATCATATTGGCATTAATACATATAAGTTCAACCGTCTCACATAGTCATATGCAATGAATTAAGGGCTAGCACCAGAATCATACATAACATGTACTAGACTGCCGTTGAGAGAAATCATACCTTGACTCCGCTTTAGAGACTTTCTAACCTCTTCTTGTGTCAGTGTGTAGACCCTGCCTGGAACCCTGGGTCTAGTCTCCTCCAGTTAGTGCTTTTGCTGGAAATCTTTAGAAAAGTGTCCTGATTTACCGCAACTAAAGCAAGTGAGTGGTTTGTTAGAATCCATCCTCAATGGGGCTCCATTACAAGTCTTGTTAGGATGGAACAGCTTGCGGCAATGCCAACATGTTCCGCCTCTCAGGAAACCCTAGCCTCCATAACCTCCATCTTGGTTCAACCTCTTATAATCATTCTTGGAAGGTCTACCCTATTCTTTTCACTTGTGTGATGAACTTCCACTCTTAGAAGTACCTTTGTTACTACTTTGGGTTGCCAGACTTGACATACGTTTCTCAATGTATCTGTATTCTTCCACCGCTTTACTGAACTCGGTGAAATGCTTTGTAACCAATTTTTCTTTAAGTTCTGATCTCAACACCTCAATTATCATATCAGAACTCTACTCTTCATTATCGTGAAGTTTTAGGTATGCTAAATACCATGACAGTCGAATGTACCAGGCTAGATATTCATTAAAGCTCTCTTGTTCTTACTATCTGATATTCAGAAACTCTTTCTCATTTTCTCTTCTAACAAATGGGGGAAAATATTTATCATTGAATTTCTCTTGGAATAATTCCCAGGTG
This sequence comes from Inga oerstediana, assembly GCA_963210345.1. NCBI lineage: Eukaryota > Viridiplantae > Streptophyta > Magnoliopsida > Fabales > Fabaceae > Inga > Inga oerstediana. Next base: position 58,217,115 of record OY723401.1, on the reverse strand, counting down.
ACGGGAATATTCCTTTGCCTCAAGGTGAGTTCCATGTTCTTACACCATCGATCTACATCACCTTCCAACTTATAGATGGCTAGCAGAGCTTTTATCTCGTCTAGACATCACACATCTTAAAAATCTTATCCAGACGTGTTAGCCAATTCTCAGCCAGTTGTGGGTTAATCTTTCCCCAAAAGATAAGTGGCTGTTGTTTATTGAATCTTCTCAACCAATTGTGGACTTTTGCCTTAGGATCTTGTAAGATATCCTCTGGTTCAAGTTCCTCCGGTGGTATGTCTTCACCATAACCCCTCATGTATTCATCCAAGCGATCTTACCTTTGTTATACCCCCTGAAGTTCACCTCTTATCTTATTCATTGTATTTTGCTATTGTGCTAGCATATCTAGTATTCGTGGGTGAAATGAATCTGGTCCAGGAAGTGGTATTGCCTCATAATTACTAATGTCTTCCTCATTATTATCATGCCGACCCCTTCCTTGGCCTCTACCTCATGGCCTCCCTCGTATCGTCTCTATATTTCAAACTACATGAAAAAAGAGAAAAATTACATTTCATATAAGAGCAAGGGCATTTTTGTCATTTTATAAAAGTCAGGGTACACAGACATGTCATACATAGCATACAGCAACTATTCACAGTAGTTACAGAGAAACAGAAACATCATATAACCTATAAACTACTGTACATGACATATTAATCCTTTTACATTACATTACCCAAAGTTACATGCACTTCCCAGGGCTCACGTATCCTAGAATTTTCCTGGGTCGAGCACGATTAACTTTGTCTGTACCCTCCCAAAATACCGACTCTGGCTAACTCTTTTTCTGTCCATTAGTTCCACTTGACTTCCTTTATATTGTACTATGTGTCAGACATCCCTGGTTACCCAAAATATGCCGCCCAGTCCTATATCAGTCATCGTACATGAATCTCTGAACCAAGTCATCCATATGATCCAGAAACTCTTAAACATTCCTATTTAGGTCCTGCTCGATAACGTTATTCTTCTGCTGATTCCAAAATACAAAGTTTGGGAAGAAATCCAGTGTGGTATGAATCCATAACTCAATTGGCACTCCGACTTATAACTGCTCCCAGATATCATACAGGGATCGAACCCTAGCCAGGAACGTAAAGTAACGTCCAACAAGTATGGCCTAAGCTAGCTGGGCTCTGTGATATCTATCAAAGACATAATGCCACAGCTCCAGATTTGGCTGTAAGTCATATCCCACCTCTACTTTGCTGGCCCAAGCTGTTGGAAATTGTGCCCAAAGGGCCAATAATTGTACTTTGAACATTATTAATTTAATGGAATTTCTTCATTCTGTTATCATATTATTTGCATGTTAACTGTGATAATTGTATCCTTGGATAAATCATAAAGATTATCCTAAAATGTCCCTGGTCAGTCATCTATGTAGGAGCAAAGATGAAAGAAGACTAGTATGACTTTGATAAGATATAGAGATACAAATCAAAGTCTTAGGCACTTGTAAGAGTACAAGGTGCTGGACCGACCCACTATGAGAAAGCTACATGGATCAAGTCATAAGCTTTTCTCATGTACAACGACGTCATAATGCCCTTAGACCTGAGGTTATCATGGATTCCTACATGAGAGTTGCTAAGCTTTGAACTAGTCAAAAGTCACTTTTGACCAGGTGATAATAAAGACTACGCTCGGGCTTGGGGTTTTTCATGCAGAGGAATATGAATAATCAAGATGGAATTTGTCCCTCACATTAGTAGAGAGATATTACTGGGCCCCTCGATGAGTGAGTCTGAGAAATGTATGGTCATACTATGATGGAAAAGAGTTTCCATTTCTATTATCAAGCTACTCAGGAATCAAGAAAGTAATGGTCAGGAACAAGAAGATGACATTATCTATGCCTTATCCTTGACTGATATATCTGTGACAAAAGGGATGTGACATGGTTGTATGACAGGTTGCATCATGTTAACGATCCTCATATGAAATTGGTAGTCGTAATGTCTTGTTAGAGGCCACTTGCGACTTATGGGTTAGTATAGTTATTAGCCCACTGCTAGCTTCATATGGGCCTACAGGGTCACACACAAGAATAGCCCAACACGAGATAATTTTTAATTTAAGGTGGACAAATTTTATATTTATATATATATAATATAAAATTCATTAATAATATTATATAGATATATATTTTTGAAATACTTATCTTATATATGTGTGTATGTGTGTATTATATGTTATTATTATACTTTGTTAGTTTTAAATTTAATCTATTAAGATATATTAAAGTTAATAACTAACATAATAGAGATATAGTATCTTAGATTTAATTTATGAAGATAACTTAAATCTAATGGCTCTTTATTTGGATTAAATAAATAGGTTAAATTAATACTATTGGATAGATTTAATTTAAACTGAATTTATTTAATTAGCTCATCAAGATAATTAATTGTTAATTAATTTTGAAATTAATGAAGATTAATTTTGAAATTCGAATATAGAACTTATAGGTTATAAACTTGATAGAACAGATATACTCATACATGTATGAGAATTCAGAGCTGCAAGGGAAACCCTAGGAGACATTGGAGGCGCTAGCACGTAGACCATGTTGGAGAGCATTCATGTGGATACCAGTAGAAGAAGTGGACCTGATGTGTTGGTTCCTAGAAATTGAAAACCCTGAATTTCGTTTTAAAAGGTACGAATCTTTGTAACTCGATTTAAACGTCGTTGATAGATCCTCGATTAGGTTCGGTGAAAATTTTAAAATTCTTCCGCTGTGCCTGCCGATCCTAACATGAGCCTCACAGTCACTCAGCTCATCCTCCCAGTACTCCTCCAGATCCTCGTTAAGGTCCTCCTCTGGATCGTCCTTAGGGTCCTCCTCAAAATACTCTCCTATCTCCCTGATCTTTGACTCTCTAGGCGATGTTGGCCCCTGTTCGGGTCCATACACTGGTAGTGGCAGTATGCTTTTCTGTGCCATCTGTCTCATGTGTACTCCATTGAGTCTATAATACTCTATATATGGCTGCTTGTCTGGTATGCGCTATTCTAGCGAATGCTGGTTCACTGATGGTTCGCCCTCAGATGTCTCACTTGAGCTGCTCACAACCCTGTCATCATGCAAATAAAACCATATCAATATACCATTCTGATAATGCCAGAACTACTTATTAGCTCTAATACAAAAAATGTCAACACTTGTTTCCATTTTGATATTTACAGAGTAATAGAGACCATGTTCCACCGGCATACAGAAAAGTACAATTACACTAATAATAATGTTTGTTTACATATAGGCATCAACAGTGCAGAATACAAAAATATGACAATCATGTCAAAAATATCCCAAAAATAAACCCATTACAAATTATATAACCATAGTCCTCGCTTTGGGAAATGTGTACATCAATTTCCCTTATCTATGTCCTTTCCTTTTGATCCGCTGGCACCTGCTAAGACATTTTGATTTAGAAAAAGGGATGAGATTCCAAGGAATCCCAATAGAAACATATGATCAATATATAAAATGCGAGAATTTAATATGCAATGCACCGTATCAAGTAACATGAAAATTCATACCATCTGTGTGTGTGCACAAGGTTCAAGGCCAAACACTAAGTTACAACCCCTACGTGAACCTCAACCGAGCCCTTGACTATAGCTAGGTAAGACTAGTGTACCTCAGCTAGGTCCTAGACCACATGTGCCTCCAGCACGTGTTCAAGTCACAAAATATAGTAACACACATCATACAAATAGTCACATAGTATATGAGAGATAGTAGTATCTACTTGAACCTTTTCCTAGTCTCAAACGGTCCCCTTCATCAAACGTGCCAACTACTGGCGTCCAACTCGGTCATAAAACATTAAATGTACAAGAAATAGGTTAAAAACTATCTATGTATCATTTTAGACACTTCCATAGTGTTTATTGTGGTTATATTAGCATATGGTAAAAATTTAACAAAATACCCCCGGGACCCCAGCCCGGCCCCACAATACCTGGTCCGGCTGTACTTTTTTTGAAATTTTGACATGAGCTATTCTGACATATTTTTGCCCAAGAAATCAATTTCCCAACTTAGAATTACCAAATTAATTGTCAAATTATAAAAATACCCTTGAAAGCCCCTATTTCAGGGTTTTAGGTGTGCTTTCATAATTATGCTTTTTTGAGCTTTTTCGAAAAGGTGACCAACTGTAACCCCACTTACTTTTACCTCCTAAAATCAATAGAACCATCAAATTATTGAAAATCCAACTCTAAGGCCCTCTAATAGCTCTGGCCAAAATTGACAAGAACTCTGGGGAAAATTGGGGTTTTGCGATTTCGGCTCCATAAACGCGTTCCTTTCAACTCCTAACCACTTTATTGACTATTCCATTAGGTTACAACTATCATTTAGTACTAATTTGGGCAGCATAACAGATCCATACACCCATTTTCCATTTTTACAAACACAGACAATCCAGCGAAATTTCACCGATTAAATTGTCCACAGCAGCCAGAATAGTTAATATACAATAGTTTGGAAGTTACCTCAAGCTCCCACTAGCTTTTCTTCAATGTGGCTAAAAACCCTAGCCCTTCAACGACAGATTTTTGAGCCTCCAAACCTTAAACCACATGAAAGGGTAGCTTATGAACGGAGTTATACGCATTAGGAGCTAAATCGTTGGAGGAATCGGCTTACCTTATGCGATTTCTTCTTCTTTCTCTCTCTAAAAATTGTTGCACTTCCTCTCTCTTTGTGGCAGCTATGGCGTAAAAATTGGGCTGAAGAAGGAGGTGGTTGATGCATTATAATATCATATCATCCTTTAATTGATTATTTAATCAATATTCCAAAAATTCCAAAACTAATTTTTATGACCTAACTTGCTACATTCATGTAACCATGCCATTATGTCCAACCAATATTTCCTTCTTCATGCCACATGTAGGAGACATCTAGGGGTCTCTCCCTATGGTCTCAATTGACTTCACAACTTGTTCAAGTTACGTATATACGTAAAGTCTCAATTTTAGTCAAAATTACACTTTTTGCTCAAAATTTCCAAAAATTCATATTAAATTGGCCAAAATATTCTAAATATAATTTTTCCTCTTATTTTCCTTAATTAATTCAAGTTAACTTCCATTAATGGGAAAATAATTAATTTTGTGCTAAATTGGTAAAATTATGATTTTGCTATTATCTTTTTAATCTAATTTCTTTTCTTTTTTTTATTTGGCCAATTTCCATCAATTTTTGGATCAAATATTTTCTCTATTATTTCTCCATTTTTGGACCTTAATATTAGGCTCTTTAAATTACCCAAATTAATTCCATAATTATTTTTGCCCAATTTCTCATGAAAATGAACATGTATAAAATTCATAAATTCCAAATTCATGAATATTCACCATTTTATTTAATTTCTCAAATAATCACAATATATTTGTTGAATATAAAATTTGGGGTGTTACATAACACATTGATAAGATATATATCATTAGACAACCTAATATTACCAATATGTATGACAGGGACCGTTTCTCCATTTTCAATTTTAATGGCCCTAATATTACTATAATTATATCTATAAGAATCAAATAGAGATAGATCCCATGTTATATGAGTAGTTGCCCCCGTGTCCAAAACCTACTTACTAGAATGAGAAGCTAAAAAAGTCAAACTAGAGTTAGTACTAGTGAGTGCATGAATGATAGCCACAGAGTCTCATTTCATCATGTCTAATATCTTCGCGTATTGTTCCTGTGTGAAGGTTGGGGCCGCGGTCTGAGAACTTTGAGAACTTGTATTATGCTTATCCACATCAGCATAGAGTCTATGGCTAGGTGGTTGGCTGCCGCAGTACCAAACAGCTTCCTATTGTGGCCTCTAAATTATGGTGGGTAGCTAACAAGCTCCTAGCAAACATCCTTTGAGTAGCCTTTCTTGCCATAATAGGAATATTCGATGCCTCCCTCAGAATGGCCTCACCCTCGGTCACGTCCTCTACCATGGATAGTCATTGCTACCTAATCAATCGGCTATTACTATAGGAACGTGCAAGGGATTTTTGAGCTTCATTCTCCACAATCATGGCGAAGGCCTGATTAACAAATGGTAGTAAGCTTATCAAAAGAATCAAGCTACAAGGCCTACTGAAGGATTCATTTAATCATAGCAGAAACTGAAGAAGCTTTAGTTATTGTAATGAATCAGTGTATACCTTTGATATGTCGCATTTGCAGGAAGGCATAGGGAATGAAGTAGTTTGCTCTTCCCAGAGCTTATTCATCTTAGTGTAATACTGAGAAACAGAGGACAAATTTTGTCAGAGACAACTAAGCTTGTGATGAAAAGAGAAAAGTTAAGAGCTTGTGATCTTGTCGAATTGTTCTTGAAGGTCCTCCTTCCACACTCCTTCCAAGGTCTTAGCGTGCAAAACTCCCTATGAGAAACTCTATGGTGAGGAACCTAACTATGGGAACCTTTGAATCTTTGGTTCCCTTGCTCATGCAACAAATCTAAACATTTTTGACAAATTCCAACCATATACCATACAATGTGCTTTTCTAGGATATCTGAATAACCAAAAAGTATATGTGCTCTTGGACTTACAAAGTGATAGAGTTTTTGTGAGTATGCATGTAAATTTTTCTAAAGATAGATTCCCTTTTCTGGAAGAAAAATCTTCTCATCAAGGGCAAGTATCCAAAGAATTGAGAGATATGTTTCTCTTTGATGAAAATGATATATCACAACCACCAATGGTAGAAAACTCTATGGGTAGTAATCAATAATAGATTGTAAAGTATCTACCACCTGTTTAAGATGAAGTTCAGTCTCCAATTAGTTCTTCTCAGTCTCGGCCATGCACTCACAGGGCAAGGAATTCCCCTCATTTGGGCACCAGATTATGTGTGTTACTTGATGACAAAGGGTTCTCATGAAAATTCAACTAATTGCCGCTATCCTATTGATGATTATTTGTCTTATGATAACATATATGCATCTCACATGTGTTTTCTTTGTCATATAGATTCAGTTTTAGAACCTAGGAGCTATCATAAGGTAATACAAAATGATGAATGGATAAAACAATGAATACTGAAATGGAAGCCCTTGAGTCTAACAAGACTTGGGACATAGTTCCATTGCCTAGTGGTAAAAACCCCATTGGATGTAAATGGGTATATAAGATTAAGTATAAATCTAATGGAGAGATTGAAAAATACATAGTTAGGTTGGTGGCTAAAGGATCTACCCAAAAAGAGGTTATAGACTATCATGAAGCATTCTCACCTACTGTTAAAATGATTAGTGTATGCATGATTTTGAAATTGGTAGCTATGTATAATTGGAATATATATCAAATGGATGTGTAATATCCTAAAAAGTGATTAAGGGCTAATGACTTCAAAAGTGGATGTAATTATTTTTGAATAAACACTTTTGAAGAATGTGTGATGGGAATTTGGATATTTTAATGATTCCAATGGATTCCTTATGAAAATTTATGTGGGAATGATGTTTGGTATGAAAATGGAACCAATGGAAGCAAAGATGCAAAAACTAAAATTCTGTCCAGTGAAATTCTATTCTGGGCAGTCCGTTTGTGTGAACGTTTTTAATGACCAAATGGTATCTAAAAATTCTGAAATTTTCCAGTCTTATAGTTCACATCTCAAGCTTCAAAATGGACATATAATTTGTTCCATTTCGTTTTGTGAACTAGGAGATATAACTGTCCAAAGTTTGGGATGGAAACTGAACTCTGTTTTGGGGCAGTGATGAGTTTTATGTAATTCTGGAATTGTGTGGTGATTTTTAGTAATGGCCAATATTTTTCCTATGAAGAGGACTTAAATATCTTTCATTTGGCTTTGGAATCACCTCATTTAGATTTTTCTAGAATTAGTTATGATGTTTCAAAGTTTGGGCAGAAAATCTGCCAGAAAATCCGAAAATGGGAATTATGACATCATCTCATTAAAAGATGATGTCAGCATGGAATTTCATATGTTATCATCTTCCTCAGCTCATTTCTGTCGCACACAGCAGCTGAAAGTGGAGTGAGAACGTTGAGCTTTGTAGAGAGAGAAAGGAGAAGAAAAATCACAAGGTAAGCCGATTTCTCCGATGATTTAGCTCCTAACGCGTGTAACTCCGATCCTAAGCTACTCCTCTTTGTTCTTTAAGGTTTGGAAGCTCAAAATCTGTTGTTGAGCACTTAGGGTTTCAGCAATATTTGGGAAAAGCTTGTGGGAGTTTGAGGTAACTTCCAAACTTTCGTATATTGCTTATTCTGGCTGCTGTGGGCAATTTAATCGGTGAAATTTCGCCGGATTGCCATTGGTTTTAAATTTTGGAAATTGAGTTTCCTAAGGGTTATGCTGCCCAATTTTGGTTCAAATGGTAGTTATAACCTAATGTAATAGTGAATAAAGTGGTTAGGAGTAGAAAGGAACGCGTTTACGGAGCCGAAATCGTAAAACCCCGATTTTCCCTGGAGAACTCATAAATTTCGGCCAGCCCTAGAAATGGGTCTTAGAGTTGGATTTTCAATGATTTGATGGTTCCATTGAGTTCAGGGGCGAAAATTAGGTGGGGTTACAGTTGGGCACTTTTTCAAAAAAGGCCGAGAAAGCATAATTACGGAAACACCCCTAAAACCCTAAAAGTAGGGCTGCCAAGGGCAATTTCGTAATTTAACATTGAATTTGATAATTCCGAGTCCGGAAATGGATTCCTTGGGCGAAAATATGTCAGGATAGCCCATGTCAAAATTTCAAGAAAAGTACAGCCGGATCGGGTACGGCGGGCCCGGGCCGGGTCCCCGGGGGTATTTTTGTAAATTTTCATTATAGACTCATATAACCCCAAGTAACACTATGGAAGTGTCTAAATGGTGCATTTGGAATTGTAGGATTCGATATTTGCCGCCCTCGTGAGCCAACTGCGCTGAAGGACGTCAGGAAAGGATCAGGTAGTGACTCTCTCTCTTATACTATGTGTAATGCTCTGTATGTGTGTGTTATCACTGTTCTGTGATGAATCTTTGATGCTGCTGCGGTTACAGCTGGTGATAGCTGTCGTTTACAGCGTAAGCTGTCGTTTACAGCGTAAGCTGTCGTTATTGTGATTACAGCGTAAGCTGTCGTGATGGTGATTACAGCGTAAGCTGTCGTGATTATGATTACAGCGAGAGCTGTCGTATTGTGTATACAGCCGTGAGTGCTGTCGTTTGTGGTGAAAACCATGTATCTCTGAGATTGCTGCTGCTGTTGCTGTTTGTGATTTATATACATGCTTGGTATTTATACATTGTATGAGTGGTTTGTTACTACTGAGATTCTCTCGAATCTCATTCCTTCCTATGACTAACCTTTCAGACAGGGCATGTGGCTCAAAGGAGAAGAGGCCGACCCGGAGCACTTAGGACCCTTAGGGGTATAGTTGATTTTGGAAATGTTGGTTATATCTTTTGAATTTGGGATTACTGTATAATCTGAAATATGAATAGTATATTCAATTTTGGATGTAATCCCCTAGTGGATACTTAAACCTCAAGTTATATATGTATAGAATCCGAGAGTTGCCGGGGAATTGGTTTTACACTCTGTCATACGTGAATGTAGATAAACTGCACAGGTGATTATATTCGAATTTTGAAATGGAGACCAGGAACAGGAATGAGATTTTGAATGATTTTGTGAAAACCCTACCACAAAGTAGGAGATTGAAACGAGTTTAAGTTATCCGAAGGTCTCTAATCTACTTTAATTATTTAATATCGAATTATAATTACATGATTAAAGGCAGGGTGTTACATTTTGGTATCAGAGCTGTAGTTCCTGGCAAGGGTAGAGGTTGCTAGGATAGATCCCTTAGATAGTAGTAGGGATAGAAGATTATCTGTGAATGATTGTTGTGTATGCACATGTATGTTTTATTGACATGGATATATATATATGAGTTTTGTGACTATATGTGCATACTATTTCTGCTAAATTAATGGGGCAAGTTGTTTGTAGAATGAAGAAAACTAGAGGACGCCCCAATATTCCGCGTGTAGACCCAGAGGTGGAGGTCGTCAATGATAATCCACCAGATCCTATGCAAGAGCTGATGGGTCTAATTCGGGATCAAAGAGATATGATAACTGAGTTGAGAGAAGAGCTCAGAGCAGAGAAGGCGAAGAACAAGGAAGGTCCAGTTCAGTCCACTCCGGAGGAAACTCAAGGAGAAACCCGTCATGAGGACACTGCTGAAGGGTCAGCACGACCCCTGGAGTCCCCACCTCACATTGTCCCAAATCAAGAATCACATGGGATGCCGCTTAGAGAGGAAAGAGACCTTCAGTTTTGGGTCACCAGGTTCTGCAAGCATCTGCCTCCTGCGTTCAGAGGGAGGTTTGACCCTCAAGCAGCCGAAGATTGGATGAACAGACTGGAGAAAATATTTGAGGTGCTTAATTGTCCGGATGAGGTGAAGCCACGACTGGCCGTTTACAAACTCGAAGGGGATGCAGACCGTTGGTGGCGGAATATCGCCCTAACCTTGAAGAGCAACAAGATGCCATTGACTTGGGAATTGTTTCAACAAGAATTCAACGAGAAGTATTTTCCCAAATCAGTGAGGCTCGAGAAGGAGACAGAATTCCTGAATATCAGGCAAGGGGACGCGGAAAGCTTCGATGATTACTTGTCCCGTTTTGTCCGATTGGCTCGATACTCCTCCTATCTCCGGTTCAAGGATGATGAAGAATGGAGTTCTGATATGCTCATTCGCGGTCTGAGGCGAGAGTTGAGGAAGCGCTTAGCTACTCATCAATTTACCAAGTTCAACAAGGCGGTTGAACAGTGCAGGATTACAGAGAACAACTTGAGAGATTTGTATCCTGCCAGAGCTACTAGCCACCGCAATGAACCTAATAAGGGTGCTACCTCACAAAAGCGAAAGGGGCAAGGATCTTCGTCTGGAAGTGGTAAGAAGCCCTACCAATCTGGGAGCCGTGACCAGCAAAGAACATATTCTGGACCATGGATTTGTCGTCGGTGTAACCAACCACATCAAGGCAAAACTTGTGATGGCAAAATAATATGCTTCAATTGTAAGCGTGTGGGGCATACTTCTGCTGAATGCAAAGAGCCACGACCAGACCAGAGACCGAGGACACAGGGCCGAGTATTCACTATGACCCATGAGGAGGCCCGCAAATCTCCTGAGCTAATACAAGGTAAACTTCTACTTCATGGCCATCTGTTGCAAGTTTTATTTGACTCGGGTGCAAGTCACTCCTTCATTGCCTATGATTGCGTGAAGCGCCTGGGATTGCATGTGCACAAATTGCCATTTGAATTAGTAGTGTCAACTCCAATGGGTATTAAGGCCTTGACCACAGAAGCTTGTTTGAGTTGTGTCATAACTGTGGAAGGGCATCAATCTATTGTAGATTTGATATGTTTGCCTCTTAGTCAATTAGAAGTCATTTTGGGTTTTGATTGGTTAATGGCAAATAATATATTGCTTGATTGTGGAAATAAGAGGATAGTATATCCTGTATCTCAGAGGGCTGAAGATGTGGATGCTAGTATGAATTTTCTTTCGGCAGCCAAAGCTGAAAAGTATCTTGAAAAGGGTTGCCAGGGCTATGTAGTGTTTTTCTCTGTGCAAGGGGAAAATGGCGAAACCTTGAACAATATACCCGTGGTAAATGAATTCCCTGAGGTGTTTCCGGATGATCTGAGCGGATTACCTCTAGAAAGGGAAGTTCAGTTCCCAATTGACATTGTACCTGGAGCTGGTTCTATATCCAAGGCCCCATACCGCATGGCCCCAAACGAAATGGCGGAGTTAAAGAAACAAATAGAAGATTTGCTTGAGAAAGGGTTTATTAGACCCAGTGTGTCGCCTTGGGGAGCTCCAGTGTTGTTTGTAAAGAAGAAAGATGGGAGTCTTCGCTTGTGTATCGACTACAGAGAGCTGAATAAAGTTACTATAAAAAACAAGTACCCTCTTCCCCGAATTGATGACCTATTAGATCAACTCTCTGGTTCGTGTGTGTTTTCAAAGATTGATCTAAGGTCAGGGTATCATCAGCTGCGAGTGAAAGCAGAAGATATTCCAAAGACTGCTTTCAGGACCCGATATGGTCATTATGAGTTCTTGGTGATGCCATTTGGGCTAACCAATGCGCCTGCGGTTTACATGGATTACATGAACCGTATCTTTCGGCAATATCTGGATCAGTTTGTTGTTGTGTTTATCGATGACATTTTGATATATTCCAAGAATAAGGATGAGCATGAGCATCATTTGAGAATCGTATTGAATATCTTGTGCGAGAAGCAATTATATGCTAAATTGAGCAAGTGCGAGTTTTGGCTATCAGAAGTGAAATTCTTAGGCCATGTTATCTCGCAAGAAGGGGTCTCTGTGGATCCCAGCAAAGTGGAAGCAGTACTGAACTGGAAGAGGCCAGAATCTGTGGCAGAAATACGCAGTTTTCTGGGTCTTGCTGGTTATTATCGGAGATTTATCCAAAATTTCTCCCGTATTGCGTTGCCGATGACCAAGCTCACGAGAAAAGATCAGCCGTTTATGTGGGACGAGAAATGTGAAAACTGCTTTGTGGAGCTGAAGGAGAGGTTGACGTCGGCACCTGTATTGATTTTACCCGATCCCAGTGTGACATATGTTGTGTATTCTGATGCCAGTGGGCAGGGATTAGGGTGTGTCCTTATGCAGCAGGGACGTGTGGTGGCCTACGCCTCTCGACAGCTCAGACCTCATGAATTGAATTATCCCACTCATGATCTGGAGCTTGCGGCCATTGTATTTGCTTTAAAGATTTGGCGTCATTACCTGTATGGTGTGACTGTAGAACTGTACTGCGACCACAAGAGTCTTAAATATCTATATGATCAAAAAGAGCTGAATATGAGACAGCGTCGCTGGATGGAATTGCTTAAGGACTACGACCTAGAGATAAAATATCACCCGGGTAAGGCAAATGTAGTCGCTGATGCTCTTAGCCGAAAGACTGTGCTCGTTGCAGCTATGATGATACAAGAAAGGAAATTGATTGAAGATTTTCGTGATTTAAATTTGACAAATCAGATCATCTATGCCAATTACACTGTTTCTCAAGAGGAGAGTGATCTAAGGGTGGAAATTGAAGAAGCTCAGAGTCAAGATGACTGGATATAGCGCAATCTGACTCGAATCAAACAGGGAGAAGTTTCAGGCTACGACATATCGCCTCGTGGGTTGGTTCGTTACCAGAAAAGAGTCTGCGTTCCACTTAAGGCAGAGTTGAGGCAGAAGATTCTGGATGAGGCACACAAGAGCCGATATACTCTTCATCCTGGTATGACCAAGATGTATCAGAATCTGAAATCGGTGTATTGGTGGCCGGGTTTGAAGAGTGACGTGACCAAATATGTTGCAAGGTGTCTCACTTGTCAGAAAGTGAAAATCGAGCACCAGAGACCACCTGGTTTACTTCAGAGTCCTGAGATTCCGGAATGGAAATGGGAAAGCGTGACCATGGATTTGGTTGTGGGATTACCCAGGATCAGAAACTATGATGCGATCTGGGTAATTGTGGACCGATTAACAAAGTCAGCCCACTTCATACCAATCGATGCTGGTTACTCTCCGGATAAGCTAGCAGAGATTTATATCCGAGAAATTGTGAAACTCCATGGTGTACCGAAGAATATCATTTCCGATCGAGATCCCCGATTCACTTCGAGATTCTGGAAAGCATTGCATGAAGCCTTAGGTACTCAACTAAGATTCAGTACGGCTTATCATCCTCAAACGGATGGACAATCTGAGAGAACAATTCAGACGCTGGAAGATATGTTGCGAGCTTGTGTTCTTGACTTTAAAGGAAGTTGGGATCGTTTCCTTCCACTGGCTGAGTTCGCTTACAACAATAGCTATCATGCGAGCATCCAAATGGCTCCGTATGAAGCGTTGTATGGAAGACGGTGTCAATCACCTTTATGCTGGAATGAATTATCCGAAAGGAAGCTTTATGGGCCAGATTTGGTTGATCAAACCTCAGCACAGATTCAGATCATTCGTAAGAGGCTCCTTGCAGCGCAGAGTCGACAGAAAAGTTACGCTGACAAGAGGAGAAGGCCTCTAGAATTTGAGGTTGGTGATCACATATTCCTGAGAGTATCACCAATTACGGGCATTGGGCGAGTCATCAAGAGGAAGAAGCTGAGCCCGAGATATATAGGTCCTTTTGAAATCCTTGAGAGGATTGGGCCTGTTGCTTATCGAGTAGCCCTACCCCCGAACTTGAGCAGGCTCCATGACGTGTTTCATGTTTCCCAATTGAAGAAGTACCAACCGGATCCATCTCACATTGTTGAATATGAAGAAGTTGAGTTACAAGACAACTTCACATATGCGATAGAGCCAGAACAGATCATTGATAGAGAAGAACGACGACTCAGACACCGAAGCATTCCATTTGTGAAGGTGATCTGGAAGGGAATGACTCAGAGGGAAGCAACTTGGGAAGCGGAAGCGGATATTCGAAGACGTTATCCAGAGTTTATGGCTAAAGTTGTGTGACAAATTTCGAGGACGAAATTTATTTTACGGGGGGAGAAATGTAATATCCCAAAAAGTGATTAAGGGCTAATGACTTCAAAAGTGGATGTAATTATTTTTGAATAAACACTTTTGAAGAATGTGTGATGGGAATTTGGATATTTTAATGATTCCAATGGATTCCTTATGAAAATTTATGTGGGAATGATGTTTGGTATGAAAATGGAACCAATGGAAGCAAAGATGCAAAAACTAAAATTCTGTCCAGTGAAATTCTATTCTGGGCAGTCCGTTTGTGTGAACGTTTTTAATGACCAAATGGTATCTAAAAATTCTGAAATTTTCCAGTCTTATAGTTCACATCTCAAGCTTCAAAATGGACATATAATTTGTTCCATTTCGTTTTGTGAACTAGGAGATATAACTGTCCAAAGTTTGGGATGGAAACTGAACTCTGTTTTGGGGCAGTGATGAGTTTTATGTAATTCTGGAATTGTGTGGTGATTTTTAGTAATGGCCAATATTTTTCCTATGAAGAGGACTTAAATATCTTTCATTTGGCTTTGGAATCACCTCATTTAGATTTTTCTAGAATTAGTTATGATTTTTCAAAGTTTGGGCAGAAAATCTGCCAGAAAATCCGAAAATGGGAATTATGACATCATCTCATTAAAAGATGATGTCAGCATGGAATTTCATATGTTATCATCTTCCTCAGCTCATTTCTGTCGCACACAGCAGCTGAAAGTGGAGTGAGAACGTTGAGCTTTGTAGAGAGAGAAAGGAGAAGAAAAATCACAAGGTAAGCCGATTTCTCCGATGATTTAGCTCCTAACGCGTGTAACTCCGATCCTAAGCTACTCCTCTTTGTTCTTTAAGGTTTGGAAGCTCAAAATCTGTTGTTGAGCACTTAGGGTTTTCAGCAATATTTGGGAAAAGCTTGTGGGAGTTTGAGGTAACTTCCAAACTTTCGTATATTGCTTATTCTGGCTGCTGTGGGCAATTTAATCGGTGAAATTTCGCCGGATTGCCATTGGTTTTAAATTTTGGAAATTGAGTTTCCTAAGGGTTATGCTGCCCAATTTTGGTTCAAATGGTAGTTATAACCTAATGTAATAGTGAATAAAGTGGTTAGGAGTAGAAAGGAACGCGTTTACGGAGCCGAAATCGTAAAACCCCGATTTTCCCTGGAGAACTCATAAATTTCGGCCAGCCCTAGAAATGGGTCTTAGAGTTGGATTTTCAATGATTTGATGGTTCCATTGAGTTCAGGGGCGAAAATTAGGTGGGGTTACAGTTGGGCACTTTTTCAAAAAAGGCCGAGAAAGCATAATTACGGAAACACCCCTAAAACCCTAAAAGTAGGGCTGCCAAGGGCAATTTCGTAATTTAACATTGAATTTGATAATTCCGAGTCCGGAAATGGATTCCTTGGGCGAAAATATGTCAGGATAGCCCATGTCAAAATTTCAAGAAAAGTACAGCCGGATCGGGTACGGCGGGCCCGGGCCGGGTCCCCGGGGGTATTTTTGTAAATTTTCATTATAGACTCATATAACCCCAAGTAACACTATGGAAGTGTCTAAATGGTGCATTTGGAATTGTAGGATTCGATATTTGCCGCCCTCGTGAGCCAACTGCGCTGAAGGACGTCAGGAAAGGATCAGGTAGTGACTCTCTCTCTTATACTATGTGTAATGCTCTGTATGTGTGTGTTATCACTGTTCTGTGATGAATCTTTGATGCTGCTGTGGTTACAGCTGGTGATAGCTGTCGTTTACAGCGTAAGCTGTCGTTTACAGCGTAAGCTGTCGTTATTGTGATTACAGCGTAAGCTGTCGTGATGGTGATTACAGCGTAAGCTGTCGTGATTATGATTACAGCGAGAGCTGTCGTATTGTGTATACAGCCGTGAGTGCTGTCGTTTGTGGTGAAAACCATGTATCTCTGAGATTGCTGCTGCTGTTGCTGTTTGTGATTTATATACATGCTTGGTATTTATACATTGTATGAGTGGTTTGTTACTACTGAGATTCTCTCGAATCTCATTCCTTCCTATGACTAACCTTTCAGACAGGGCATGTGGCTCAAAGGAGAAGAGGCCGACCCGGAGCACTTAGGACCCTTAGGGGTATAGTTGATTTTGGAAATGTTGGTTATATCTTTTGAATTTGGGATTACTGTATAATCTGAAATATGAATAGTATATTCAATTTTGGATGTAATCCCCTAGTGGATACTTAAACCTCAAGTTATATATGTATAGAATCCGAGAGTTGCCGGGGAATTGGTTTTACACTCTGTCATACGTGAATGTAGATAAACTGCACAGGTGATTATATTCGAATTTTGAAATGGAGACCAGGAACAGGAATGAGATTTTGAATGATTTTGTGAAAACCCTACCACAAAGTAGGAGATTGAAACGAGTTTAAGTTATCCGAAGGTCTCTAATCTACTTTAATTATTTAATATCGAATTATAATTACATGATTAAAGGCAGGGTGTTACAGGATGTGCTTAACACATTCTTGCATGGTGATTTAGATGAGGAGGTCTATATGACCATTGCTCTAGGCTTTGATAGCAATGGAGAGAACCTTGTGTGTCAGCTTCAAAGTTCTTTATATGGGCTAAAGCAAGCCTTTTGACAATCGAATTGTAAGTCGTTAATGGCATTAATACAAGGAGGCTTCACCCAAAGTAAGTCAGATTATTCACTCTTCTTTAGAAGATATAGTGACGGTAGTATAATTATGATCCTTGTATATTAAATTAAAGACCTAGGGTTAATGAAGTATTTCCTAGGGATTGAAATGGCTAGATCAGCAAAGGGAATTTTTATGTCACAAAGAAAATACGTTTTGAATTTGTTGGTTGATTTGGGGATGAGTGGTTGTAAGCCTCTAGCTATCCTAATGGCTCAAAATTTAAAATTAATGGGCTACTGAGAGGGAAAAGATAAAGAGTCAGATTTATTGAAGGAACCAAATAGGTATAGATGATTGGTTAGTAGGTTCATTTATTTAACCATGACTCACCCTGATATTTACTTCTCTGTGCAGGCTTTGAGTCAGTTCATGCAACAAGCCATGAAGGTGCATATGGCAACAACATTAAACATTGTGAGATATCTATGGCAACCCTAGATTAAGGATACCAATTGATACTTGAGAAGGCACCACCATGAGCTGTTATTGCAATTCATATTCAGGAGCATTTGCTATGACGAGGAGGTCTATCACAGGGTACCTACTCAAGTTAGGAGGGTCACATGTTCATTGGAAGATGAAGAAGCTGTCAACATTGTCTTGATCCTTTGCTGAAGCATAATATAGGGCTTTAACTTCAACCGCCTCAGAGGTTGTGCGGATGGAAGGCCTACTGAAGGAGCTTGGGAAACCTCAATTAAAACTAGTGGATGTCTTTTGCGACCGTAAAGTACCGATACACATCGCAACCAATCTGGTATTCCATGAGCGCACAAAGCATATTAAGATAGATTATCACTTTGTGCATGAAAAGGTACAGCCAAAGCTAATTAAATTACAGCATGTGAAGTCATTAGAACAAGAGGCAGATATTTTGACTAAGGCAGTTACTAGAGATACACAAGACATGATTCTCAACAAGTTAGGTACTGTGGATGTCTTTAGCCCCTTACTTGAGGGGAAGTATTAGAATGTAACTTGTGTCTGATGCTATGATTTAGTTATTAGTTATTGGGTCTGTTATACATATTAGTTAGTGGGCCTGAGGCTCGTTAGGTGTGTCTGCTGTTTTAGTATTGTAACAGGGTGCTTTGTATATATTGCATTATTCAATGATCCAGAATGTGTTTAAACATTCATTATTAAAATCAATAAAATAGAAGGGTGGCTGCTTACTGCCCATTTTACACTTTTGGGTCCAGATTTCCAACAAAGATGCGTACATGGTTGGATCGGATCCGGGCAATCGGAGCTCACACAAGGATTAAACTACTAGTATAAATTTTCTGGTTACATAATGTAATGTAAAGCTATCAAAAAAGAAAAAAAAAAAAGCGGACTTAAGAGGAACAAAAATGTATATATATTTCATTAAAAACCCTTATAAACGATTAAAGAATAGCTGACTTAATAAAATAAAACATGTGGACAGTTGACATTAATAATAAGTTGCGAATAGTTGACGGTAAATGCTTACCACCTCATTAAATTCGTCACTTGCGGAATCTAAATCCTCTTTTAGATATCATTCCATGGTGGGTCTACCGAATATATATTTATATATAGATATATAAAAATATACACAGACATATATGAGAGAGAGGGAGGAAGGGAGAAAGGCAGATAATAGCTGCTGAGTTAGTTGGATGAAATTAAAAATTGCAAGTGGATATTAATAATTATGAAAATGAAAACTAAAGCACAAAAAAGTAATATGTATAGTGCACACTACAAGTTGGAAAAAGGTAGCATCCATATGATTTTCTGAGAAAGTGAAGTGGGCGATGTGTTCAAATAAATAATGAGGCCAAGGGCTACAAGTAAATGCTCAGTATGCCAACCGAATATGCGCACTTCGCTTTTATGTTTCAGTGATGAAACATAGTATTATAGATATTATAGGGTCTAATGCCTGGAGAAACTGTAAGAAACTAATAAATGATATTATAGAGCAGGTGCATATTTGAGAAAAGTTTATAAGTATTTTTGTCTCTTAACCCATTAATAAATGATATTACTTTTGATCATTAGTTTTTGTTTAGTTTTTGTTTGAATTTTGTAATTTACAAATTTTAAATTGAATTTTCATTTATAAATATTCATTTTTTGCCAACATATGAAATATTCATTTAATTTTTATTAGTCCAATTTGACAATATTTTATTAAATTTGTGTGTGTGTGTGTGTGAATTGGTTTTCAAGATCAACCATAAGATCATAATAATTCTGATCAAGACAGTTATAACGATATAAATGTCCTAATATCTTATTAATGATAACGTTTGTTAATATATAGCAAACTGAACTAAAACAGCAATGTTATAAAAAAACTAAAACTTACAACTTTTGAATTAAGTAAAGAGTTCTTATTAAAGTTAGGCTTATTTTCATAAGGCCTAGCTTACAAATCTAACCTATTTAATTTTTTTAATTTATATTATTATATAAGTATAGATAATATCATCTAAATAGTTTTATAAATCATTTATAAATTTACCAACTTAACATTAATTCTAAGTTTCACATCTCATCATCATTACATTCAACCCTTGATTTCGTATCAATCATTCACCATACCTCTCTTCTCTTCGATCACTCATGATGGTTCCTTTAACTCACTTCCTCTCCCTTGATATGTGTCATCCATTAAAGCATAATAATTCCTATAAATTTATTTTAATATCAAATAAAATATTATAATCGTAGTAGAAGGAGTTTGTCCCAATTTATGTAGGAAGAGTGAAAGAGCTAAAATCTAGTTTTACATGCGGCTTGTTATGCTTGGTCAATTTTAGAAAATATATCTCATTAGTAAACAAACGATTAGTTTTTTTTTATTCCTATTTGGTCAAACAATTATTATCACTGGACATTTTTTTTCTTTTCCTTACTAAGCTATAATATTATGACAAGAATAGATGTTAGACTTTTGAAACATAATGTAGGATTGTAAATAAGCATGAAGGGTTGTATATGAATTTGGAAGCATAGGCTTTAAAGGCTATTTAAATGCTTACATTTTAACTAGGCTTTTAAACAGGTTGTAGGTCTCATCAAGCCTTTTGAAGGCCCAAGCCTAAGTATTTAAAAAAACAAGGCCTACATATATACAGGCTCAAACTCAGTCTCAGGCTTTGAATCTCTATTGTAGGCTCAGGACTATTTAGGTGAAGTCTAGCCTAGGCTAACCTATTTTTACCCCTATCCAAAAATACCCAAGGGCTCGAGTCCTTAAACGGGTGCCAATCTTCTTCTTTTTGGTGAAACGTGTGCTTAATGTCTTTTGTTTTACATGTAATTAAAAATAGGTTGCATATACAATATAATTGAAGAAGAGCTATACCCGCTAAAGATAGGTTGTTTGTCTTTAAACAAATTTTCACTACTACAAAAAATACAAGCTTTGACGCTTAATTTAAAGAATACTATGACGCTTGAGAAGCATCGTAGCTTCTAGTACCATTAAAACAAGCTATAGTACTTCTTAAATATATAGAAACACCATAGTTTAATTATTTTTTTTTTTAAATATAAAGCTATAACGCTTTCACGGAGAAGTGCCATAGGAAGGTGGCGCTTCCTTCGACGCTTCTCCAAGTAAGTGTTGACTTCCAATGACACTTCCTTGGAGAAGCGCGGTAGGAAGTCTTTTTTTAAAAATAATTTTTGGTAATTATTTTATTTTCCTATTAGAATTCTCTATTTACAATATAAAATCCACAACAATTTACAATATAATTCATAGCAAAATGAAATAACATTGCACTTAACTTTTGTAATATTGCGTCTTCATGTATCAAGCATAAATGAACTCCAGCATTTAAGTTGCTTAAACTTAAGCCTTTTACCTTATTTCTACATAGAATTAAACTAAGTATTATTATATTTGTAAGCTCAAAAATTAAAAAACTTACAATATATAGGAAGTTCAAGAAGAAAGAATTAACACTTGAAATAAATACTTGAAAAAAAATTATGAGCATACATATAAGATTTATGAAAGATTTTAACTAAAAAAAAGTGAACCAAATGTTGAAAAAAAAAAGCACTTACACGCTAGGGGTCTTCTGAAAGAAGCCAAGACAAGAAAATATATATATATATATATATGAAAGAGGAAACTTTGTATTATAACGGAGTTTTGAGAAATGAGGGAGCTAGAGGAAACACGGGAAGATCAAAATGAAAATAAAAACGGTGGGTTGTGAAAATTAAATAGAACCTTATATGACACTTGTTTGTCAAAGTGCCATAGCTTCCTAATAATAAAAAAATTTACTTTTTTTTAAAAACCACCCCCAACCTAACAAATTCAAGACTCCCGATGCCTTGAATAGTCAAGGCATCAGGTGCCTTGAATATTCAAGGCACCTACCGAGCACCTTGGACCATGCGCCGTTCAAGGCCAAGCTTTCTATTAAAGAAAAATTAAAATCTTTTTTAATAAGGGTGATTTATTTATAAGTTTTGATCTCTAATTTGTTTTAAAAAAATTAGTCCACTTTGTATGGTCTTTAAAACCACTTCCCATAAAAAATAATTTTAAAAAAAAAGTTATTTTACATAATAAATTAAATGTAAAATACACTGAACAAATTAAATAAGTAAAACTAATAAAATTATATTTGTAAGTTTAAAAATTAATAAGACACATGTGTTATATTTTAGAAATATTATAATTTCAATATAAATCTAGCTGAAATAAATTGGGCATATAGTCTTAGAGAACTTGACATGACGAATTCAATGAACTTAACTTAATTTTTTGTCTTCCTTTAAATCTTTAAAAACTCTTCATTTTTTAATTAATTTTAACTCTTACTAGGTACTACAATTATTTTTTAAAAATAAATTTATGTAATAAATTAAATATAAAATACCTTGAGTAAATTAAACAAGTAACAACTAATAAAATTATACTTATAAGCTTACAAATTTTAAAACTTACAATGTATAGGAAGTTTAATGAGAGATGAAAAAAAATTATAAGTACAAATAAAACTACAAGCTAAAGATTTATGACAGAATTTTTTTTAAGAAAATGAAGGGCCTTTTTTTTTTTATGGTTTATGCAATGGACCATTTTTGGCCTTCGGTGCACCCACCTTCCAGGTATCCAGCGTTAACCTGAAGACCAACGCCGAATTTACCGACATGGGCCCCTGACAACCGACTAGTCCTGGCACCCCCAATCTGATAGGCCCGACAGGAATTCACCTCTTTGAGGCGCCCCAGGGGAGAGAGCTCCAAATGGAAATTCTTTACACCTTCCGTTTCCTGGGATCGAACCTAGGAACGGATTGGTGTGGCGCAGATGTCTACCCATCTGCGCCAACTTCCATTGGTAAAATGAAGGGCCTTTAATGGCGCTTTATAGAGAGTGTCATTAAAGGTATATATGATTATATGCCTTTAATGACGCTTTGTAGAGAAAGCGTCATTAAAGGCATATATGCTTAAGTCATATTATATATGCCTTTAATGGCACTTTTTTGAGAAAGTAACATAAAAGTATATATGATTATATCTTTAATGACACTTTCTCTGTAAAGCGTCATTAAAGGCTCCAATTTGTTTTTTAAATTAACCCACCTTATATGGCCTTTGAAGGCCATTTCCCATAGAAAATGTTTTTAAAAAAAAGAAAATAATTTAACGTGATAAATTAAATATAAAATACATTAAAAAAATTAAATAAGTAACAACTAATAAAATTATATTTTTAATTTTTAAACTTAATATGACATATGTTATATTTTAGAAATATTAGAATTTCACTATAAATCTAGCTAAAATAAATAGGATACATAGTCTTAGAGGACTTAATATGATGAATTCAAAGAAGTTGACTTAAATTTTTTTTTCTTCATTTAAATCTTCAAAAATTTTTTGTTTTTTTAATTAATTTTGACTCCTACTAGTTACTACAATTATTTTTTAAAAATAATTTTATGTAATAAATTAAATATAAAAGATATTGAGTAAATTAAACAAAAAACAACTAATAAAATTATACTTGTAAACTTAAAATTAAAAAACTTACAATATATAGGAAATTTAACAAGAAATAAAAAATTATTATAAACACACATAAACTACAAGCTAAGATTCATGAAATATTTAAAAAAGAAAAAATTGAAGGGTCTTTAATGGCGCTTTATAGAGCAAATACCATTAAAGATATGTATGATTATAAACCTAATTATAGCACTTGTCCGGGTAAACGCCATATAAGGGGTCTAATTTTTTTTTAAATAACTCCTTGTATGGCGCTTCCCCAGGCAAGCGCCATACAAGGTACTCAGCAGTTATGGCGATTGACACAGAAAGTGCCATAACTGCCACATGTATTTTCTTTTTTTAAAAAATAAAAGTCTCCTCCGGCGTTTGTTTCAAGAAGTGTCATAAGATCAGTGTCTTTAAATCTCTATTTTGTAGTAGTGTTTAAGTACATTGGGCAATAAATTTTGTAACGAGGGATTTTTTTAACATTTTTTCCTAATATTAACTCCAAATATTTTATTTATAACAAATTGTATTGCTTATCATTTATGAATACCATATATATTAATGCTAATATTAATAATACCAAATAGTAGTATAAAATTTATAAATAATTTTATTGCTTATAATTTATTCTTCATATTCTACGGCTACGCAATCTACAAAGAAACAATAATTTGTTCAAACAAATGCAAACTTTTATAACATGGCATGATTCATGGTGGTCATTATGGCCGCTAATTATTAAGTATAAAAAATTCTTGCTAATATGTAGTTATACATTTATTGTGTAATGGAAAACCAATATTTTTCCTGATTTTGTCAAACAAAAATTTAACAGAATCATATTGAACAAGAAGAAATATTCTTAAATTACAAGCTATCTCAAAATTTATCCATACAGTCAGGTAAAAGAATTGAAAAAGTAAAACGAACACTAACTAGTACCAGCAAAGTATTCCATTTATTATAAAAATATTTTTTTGAACAAAAAATATAATATTGAAGGTCGTCAAGTTGCTAATAGATTTGCCAACAAAAATTAAGTGATAATGACTATTCATAACAATTATTACGTGACCACATATTATTAAGAAATTGCGCAACTCAATGGGCTTTAGGATATTGTCTCTCCAATTAGAATATTGGGTTCAGGTCTAGTTTTACTTTGAAAGTTGTCAAAATATCTCAATTTTGTCTCAAGTTTTTTGAAGTAATGTCACCCTGAAATTTTCAAATCATGGCAATTTCGCCATAGCCATTATTCATGTTAAGTTTAACTATTAGTTGATCAAATATACTGAATTAGCAGGTCCACGTATTATCCACGTCATTTTTGTTAATATGCAAAATTTGCCTGAAAAGTTCACTCATGATCAATGTTGCCTCAGAAATTTTTTGGATTTAATATTGTCATAAAAGTTTCCAAATTGTAGTAACATTTTCCTAATCATTATGTTAAGTTTTAATGTTAGTTGACCAAATATGTTAAGCTGGTAGTGTGAATGACATTGAAGAAGAAGTTCTAGATGGAGGAGGAGTTTACGTTTATTAGAGAGTAATGAAGAAAAATATTCAATTACTGGATTCAAGATATACTGAGCAACATTACTGAGAACAAGGCCATTGGTAACCATGGAAAACAGTCAAACTTAACCTGTGTCGAACTTTGGGTCCAAGTCCGCCCTTGATGGGCTAGACTATTTGATTAGGATACAAGTAGCCTAATCAAAAAAGAATAAAATCAGCATTAGTTGCAGATTGGGGAATAAGTCAGTATTAATTATGGGATTGTTAATTGAGGAGCAAGTCACCATAATTAGGAAATTAATTGAGAATTAATTAACTTAATTACTGTCTTGGAGGGCAAGGAGTGCACACGTTTTCTAATTAGTGGCCACTCTAAACCACTATAACTAGGGTGTGCCTCCTCAATTGCAAAACCACCCCTGCTATTGAGTTTTCTAGCAATCTCTTCTCTCATACCATCTTTCTTGTTCTGGTGATCTGCTGTGCCAATCTTAATTAGGCTCTAGTAGTCTAATAATTGTGTGGCCATTATTATGGAGCATTAGAGCCTTGACCCGTATCTGAACATAGATTCGCCTCAGTATACTAGTTCTCTCTCCCCTATATTTTTTCTACATTGGCATCAGAGCATGTTGATCCTGTAGCTATGATTATTCTATGTGAATAATTATGTGATATAATTTATTTATATCTCCATCATATTTTTTCAGCTATGCTACTGTACATATGTAAATATATATTGTACATATTTCTTCTCCTCTCATTCACACATATATTCATATGATTATATGCAATTGTCGCATGCATATTCTTCTTCCTGCTCTCCTCTAATATTTTGTTGTATAAGATATTTATTTATTATTACCTCTACTTCATGATAGTATGTAATAATATGAGCTTGTGACTATGGAATGACTACAAGTTAATTTACACAGGTTTTCTCATGCTTTAACCCGTGAGGCCGTGAGACTTGCTGCACAATTTTTTTCCCTCAAACAAGCAAGGTTAATATATATATGTATAAGTTGTTCATATTTATATATGCATGAAATAATATGTTGCTCCTTAGTTTGCATGTATAAAGCTTGAGGATAAAAGTTTTTGTGTACAAATATTCTTCTTCTTCTCCTCACTCCTTCGTTTTCTTAAAAGTTAAGCTTTTGGAACCTATGTGGAACCAAAAATAAGAGACTTTAACCCTTAAAAGCTAGGAAAGTTTTTGAAATATAGAGGACGCACATCCAAGTCACGTTATGCAGTGCCGTCGATGTTGAGAAAAAAATTAGGTGTTTGAAACTAAGTGTTTTTGCCCAAGGAAAGGCCATAGATGTGTAGAGCTCGAAGAGATGATTCCAACGACGCTTAGAACGTGTCAAACGGAGTTCGAACGAAGGAGAAATGAATGAAAGAAGTTGGTGAGTTGCTTGTTGCTGCCGCCACTTCACTAGTGATTTAATCAATGGAAAAGACATTTTCAAATCAAATAAAAGCCATGGATTTATAGTTTGTTTAACTATGATTCGAACGACACCAAGAACGCAAAAAACGGAGCTAAAATGAGGGAGATATGGCCTTCCGAAGTTGGTGGGTTGTAATGACCCACTGGAGCTCTAACCGATTTGAGTTGACCCGGCTGGAGGTTGAAGACGATGACTACCACATCATCGGTCAACCAAAGCCACGTGGTGCCAATGAGAGAGTGCTATGTCAGTGTCCAGAGATACGTCATCGCCACGTCATACCACGTCAACCTGGTCCCGGTTAACCATTGATAATTGACAAGTCAATGGTCAACCATTGACTGGTCAAAGTCAACAGTAAAAAAATTGACTGTATTTTTTAAAAAAAGACAGATGGTGCGTGGTGCCCATTGGGGCCACTATTTGACATATGGTGAGCCCCGTTAGAGAGAGGACAGCATGTAGAGTTGGGTGAACTGGCGCGTGTCACCGTCAGACGACAGTAAGGCGGAAATTTTCTAATTTTTTAGGATTTTTTGATCTAGACACATTCTAGGGGCATGTGAGAGTGCGTGGAACCTCCGATCAAGATATGGTTTGTTCCTAAAAATCCTTAAATTTGAGATCTTCAATTTGATATATAATTTGCATATATTTGAAGCACGTTTGGATCTGTTTTGAGTCAACAAGGTGCTTATATGCACTTAGAGATTCCCAACAACGTTGAAATTGAGTCAATGATGATTCTATTGTTTTTGGAATAGGTTGGCTTACTTATTAAGAGTATTTCAGCTACAACATAAGGTTAATCCTGAAAGATTCTTTAAAGTGAGAGATTATTCAAATGAGTTTTTGAATATAAGATCTTATCCAACCATGACTCAAACTTTTAGAGATAAAGCCTGAAAATTGCAACAACTTGAAATTATTGAATAATAATAAGTCTTCCCATGCTTCTAACCGCATTGATCTAGTTGGGATTGAAGTAGTGACTTCTAAATCAACCCTTTATCATAAATGTTGTGACAAAGGACAAGGCAGATAGAGATGTGAGAATCATCTCATCAAATGGGAGGTATGCTGCAAATACATCTAAGTGAGTAGATGTAAATATGGCAATAAGGAGCTTGACATTATAGCTAGATGCTACATGAGTTCATATGGTTAGAAGGGCCTATGAGAGGAAGAACCTAGTTAAGAGACAACAATATGAGGTAAAGTTTTTATAACTTTTTGAATATTCATTTTTCATTGAATTTGTGATTAAATTCTTTTCTTTTAGAATTGAATTAAGCTATTCTCTTCTTTCTTTCATGAACATTCATGTTGATTAGATGATAATGTGTCATTATCTTCTTATTATAATTGTCTTTGATTGAGTGGGAGTTTCTAGAATGTATCTAGAAATCCAAAGGGGAATGTGTTCAATGAAGACTATGGTTAAGAGGATGATGAGCTAACTAGCATAAGTGGAATGGGAGTCAACATAGTTGTCCCCTGAACATAAAACTAGTGAACTTATTATCTAATTATCCTTTATCTTATTTGAACAAATATGATTTGTATAATAATCATCTAAGTGACCAATTATGACCAAGTCTATTTGACTGAGCTTATGAAGACAAGGTCAATAGAGATATCTGTGGAGTTAGAAACTCTCAAATCTCTTTTTCATTCAAGAAGAATGAGATGTCAGGGACATCCTACCAACTAGTCTTCAGCATTTAGAGGCTGAAGCATCCGAAGGATACAAAAAGTTTATGCTATCAAGTATAGAAAGAACAAAATTGCTTGGACTTATGATAGTACGAGCAATGTAACTTTATCCAAACAATTTGACTAATTTTGGAAGATCGTGGAATTGATGATCTTCTTCTATAACGTTAGAACTAAGTTAAGTTTTAACATAGTGTAGTAAGTCCTAACATGTCGTTTAGGTAACACTTGAGGCAAATGTCAAACTAAGAAGTTGAGACAAATACAATGCCAAGTTCTTTCTAACAAACAACAAGTGTATGTTGTGATAAGACGTCTCCCAGTGAGTGGGAGTAAGCTATGTCTCCCAGTGAGTGGGACTAATTCACGTCTTCCAGTGAGTGGGTGTATACAAAAGCAAATATTGCTCCTTATATGCATATTGTGACCTTCAGCAATGTGATTCGCCACATTGAACTTGAGTGTGAAAGACTGAAGGATCCAAGATCCATCAGTTAGACGAACTTAGTTAAAGAGTAGGAGGATTCATCCTCTAAGCCAAAGGGCAAGAAACCTATGAGGAAAACTTGATCTAGAGGAGGTCAATGTTTCTACAAAGATGAAAGGCTATATTGATAATCCTTTAGGGTTGTAGAAGTAGCAATCCACATGAGTTGTGGATGTTTCACAGAAGTATATAGCTTCATGTTAGATGCAAAGCAAGAAAGAGAAAGAATCAAGGGATTGGGACTTGCACGTTAACTCTACATAGATAAACCACTCTGATTCACTCTATGCAATTGCAATCAACAAAATCACATCTTTGCTATATCTTTAGTTAATGATCGATGGGACTGTGACTCTCAAATCCTTTGTTGGATTTTGATGTTTCTTTTTGGGATAATAAATCTATTTCTTGCCATATGAACACATTGATTAAAATAAATGATCAAACTAGCAATAGAGAATTTGCTAAATAATGTGTTCTAAAGGGTTAATACTCTTGTGAGTAAGTTGAGCAATTTAGTCTACCTGGCAAGAAAGACAAAGAAATATTTTGAGAAGATATCCTCTGCAATTGGCAAACTATGATGTTTGTGAAACAAATGAATGTAAGGGCAAACACAAAGCTTCGTGTTTCATTAACATTATGGATGTTTACTCAGAATACAAATATGTTTACTTGATTTTTGTCAAGTGCGAAGCTGTTAAATAATGGCTAAATCTAGTCAGGAATCAGTTAAACTTAAAGGATAAGACATTGCAAACTAACAAGGGTTAAGGACACCCACATGATTAGTTCAAGCTACTTTGTGTACAAGAAAGGGATTGTTAGGCAACTATTAATACCTAGAACCCTTCAACATAATATAGTTATTGAAATAGAGAGATAGACCTGTCCTTGACATGGTCGAGTAATAGTAGCATAAGTGAAACTATTAGCCATATGTTGGTATGTAAAATCACAGCTATTATCTTCACACTTAACCAAATTCCCTTTATGTCAGTCATAACCTTACCCTGTGAATCGTGGATAGGCCTTAGATCAGGCCCAAGCTCGTTAAGACCATAAGGGCAGGCAACTTCATATCCAAAATTCTTCCTATGAGTAAGGAAGATTAGGGTCAAGGTTTACAAGGTATATTTTTTGTGAGATGCCCTGAGAATTTGAGAAGACATGTCTTCATCAGTGACTATGAGAGAGCTGAGGGACGCGACGTTCATAAAAGTTAGATCTCCTTGTAGGAAATGAACATTAATCATATTGAATCTTTTTAAGAGATTCACAGTAACAAGGAATAACCAAGTGTTCCTAAGTTCACTTATCCGAGTGGGAGGGATGAGACCATTTTCACAACGAAAGAGGTAAGAGGTAAGTTACAAGAGAATTACCTCACTTATACATAGGAAAAGAATCCTATGAAATCTACCTCAGAGCAAATTGTCATCCAGGAATGACTATAAAGGGATAGATTCCCTAATGGATTAAATGCTTTCTTTATCATTTAGCAGGTGATGATTGTAACCCCTTGCCGTAAGTATATCCGGATTATGGGATTAAAGTGAAATAGAGACCAATAACAATCAAATAACATTTATAAACCCATCTACCAGACGGGGTTTTCACAAATACCTTTCGAAATCATTTATAACCTAGTCTCACATTCACATTCCGAATACAATTACTACACTAAGATAAATCACATTCAATATATCAGAGTACGCAATGTAATAATTTCAGCAATTCTGGATTCCATACATTAACTCAAAGCCTTATAGGGCATATTCGCCCCTACAAGCCCTCATATGGGGATTACATAAAGTCTTATCAAATACACATCTCAAATACATATCTGAATACATACTCAAATATATATCCGTATCATATATAATTATCCCAACATCTATGATAACCAACCACCAAACTCAAATACTCTAAGGAGTCTTAACCGTCCTTGAATGCCTGCACCATCCTCGCTCTTCCTTCCTTGTCTACAATGTTTATAGGGGAGGGTGAGATTCTAGAGAATCTCAGTAGGATAACAATATCAATATGCATGTACGATACATGTTTAATGCATGACATGCTTGCATCACACAACTCATGATAACACAATGACAATTTGCAAGCTCAATGCTTCGAACAATATACCTATAGCCATAACATAAATTGAAACATAGCTTCAAATTACACATAATTATGCAAAGCTAAGACATGCACCAACACACTAACACATATATCAAATACAAGCAGAAGAGATATGTTCCGTACACTTTTTCCACGTAAGCTCCAACTCCGACTACTCACGATCAGGGCGAACACCAAATCCTATAACCAAACAAGGACATAGGGTTAATCCCTTTTCCATTTCCTTAACTCTCAAACACTAAAGTTGGTTATCAATCACGACCTTTAGGTGGCTAATCAAAGCCCAAACATATGCCTAAAGGCTTGGGAAACACTTGACCAAAGATCACCTTTTAAAAGTCCAAAATGCTGATTTTTGGGGGTTGGCCATGGCCCACAAATCCACTGGCTGCGGCCAAAAACTGACCAGAAACATTTGGGCCGCGGCCCAGAATCCACTGGCTGTGGCCAAGCAAATCCAGTTTCTTGGCTGAACTTCGAAAAATCATAACTAATTCCACAAAAATTGAAAATGAGGTGATTCAAAAGCCAAATGAAAGCTATTCAAGTACTCTACATAGGAAAAATATTGGCCAATATTGGAAATCACCACATAAATATAGAATTACACACATTTACATTTCATCACTGCCCCAAAACAGAATCCATTTTTGACCTCAAACTTTGGACAGCTATAACTCCCAGTTCCCAAAATGAAATGGCACAAATTATATGTCCATTATGAAGCTTGGGATGTGAAATTTAATACTGGAAAGTTTCACAATTTTCAGACACCATTTGCCCAGTCAACAAGTCCACATGAACAGACTGCTCAGACAGAATTCACACTGGACAGAATTTCCAAACTTTGCACACAATGTATCTAATCCAATCCAAACCAATTCCAATGACTAAATACCACAACATGACACCATTTTCAACATAAAACAACATCCAATTCATCCAATTACATACCACACGTAAATACCATAAAATCAGGGCAAAATTCATAATTCACCATACTTAACCAAAACTTACAAAACTTAGATCAAAAGGAAGCAAATGCTCACCTCTTCCTCTTTCCCAAACCAATTCCTTAATTCTTCATCTGTCCCCTTTTGCTCAAGCAACAAAACACCTCCTCTCACAAATCTAAAACCATAGAGATGAAGCTCTCATCACTATGAATAAGATTATAGAAGAACATTAGAGCATTAGAGTACTATAAACCAACCAAAATCTCACCTCTAGTTTTCTCTTTCCTCCCCTTATGCTTGGTGAAAATGGAGAACAAGAGAGAGAGATGAAGATGAAGATGATGAAGTGAGTGTTCATTTTTTGGGAGCCAAAACCGACCAAATAAAGAGAGGAGAGAGGGAAAATGAGGTTTGACACTTTGACCTCATCCAAGGGTTCACAAAGTGCCAAGTGTCACCATCTTGACAAACCTCACATGAACTCACATAAGCTCACACACATGTGATTCCACCCCTTGATCTCTTGCACAAATCAATCCTAACCATTGATCTTGAAGTTACCAATGAGTTTCCTCTTCGGTAACTGACCAATTGGTCGGTAACTTTACTGTTTTGCCCCTAATTATGGCAATTCCTCTTGAATCGCCACCAAATACATTTTCTCATTCATTTTCTTTCACAATCGCGCTCCCCTCTATTTTAAGTCAATTTAGAGGTTAATCCATAATTAAACTTAAATACAGGGTTTTGGCGCTGCTCACAACACATACGAATCACATTCGAATCCCAAATCACATCATATTCTCCAAAAGGGTTATTTATCACTAACCACATCCACTTTTGGAGTCATTAACCCTTAATCACAATTTGGGATCTTGCTAAACCGAGCTTAGCAATCCACTTATTTCAGGCTTATTCTCTAGCCTCAAGTTTCAAAATTCGGGGTATTACAATGATAACTACCTATAAGTGTCTGAAAGACACTAGAAGGACCTATTAAAAAGAATTGCAAAGTGTTATGCATGAGCCTATGGATTCTTTTTGAAACTAGCTAAGTATATGTTTTAGGCAATTTGTCACCTAGCCAGGAGGTGATTGGGAACAAGTAGGTTCTCAAATATGTTGGGGGCATATAAAACCTAAAACACTTAGTGGCTAAGGGGTACTACAATGGAAGGTTGTCTGTTGTGCGTTTTAACTTTGAACTTTGGCTATGATAACAAGCTTAGTCTTGAAATCACATCAAGATGATGTGAAGGCCGCTTTCGAATTTGGAAATTTTGGAAATTAGATGATGAACTCTACATGAAGCAGTTTAAGGGCTTTGTAGAAACAATCACCTAGATAGTAGTATATAAGGTTTCGCAAGGTGAAAGCCTCACCAACTTCGAGATAATCAAAAAACACTACATGAGTCCCAAACAGTCTAGTGATGATTCTTTGTGAAGTTATCCTTTATCAAATGACATATGTTTAGCTAAAACAAGTGTCAAGGGAGTAACAGGAATAAAGGATAAGAGAATCCTTAAATTCTGAATTGGAAAAAAATCATGGGTTGAATAAATAATATATTGAATGACAAGGTAAACAGAGATTGCATAAGGAAGATACAGTCTTTGCCACCTAAGACATATACAAGTGTGATCCTTAGGCATCTTAGGATGCCAAACTGCAAGCCCATGGATACCCCTAAAGTTCAGGGCACAAACCTAAAGAGGTTACATATCCTATGAGGAATCCAACATAGAAAAGTTGGATAGAGTCGCATGTGAAACTATGGTTGGTACTATGAATGTACACATTGGTGTACATGAGACCAAATATTTTTTATCGGACTTAGAAGCTATTTTTGGTCTTGTTGTGAATAGATTATGAGAATAACCATAGATTAAGTTGTCAAGGCAACAACTTTCTTTTGAAAGGATACTCCAATATAAGACCTAGGCAAATGATAATGGAGTAAGGAAATATATAGAGTATTTTTCCTATTACCCATAGAAATAAAACTCAGAGTGTGTTCTACCATCATTTAAAGTGCCATATGGCTAAAGTAGTTCCTATGAGAGATTGGGAATGAATGGTGGATAGAAGAATCCAAACGATAGCATCTTATGATGAGGATCCTAAGTATCACAGTAAGGCGAAACATACAATTGATATATCTCTATGAGAGATATGATTTCAAAGAGGGAAAGCGACAATTCAATGACCTTTTGCTGACACAATGTTGGTAGATCCCCTTAGTGAGCCCACAGCTTGATATTCATTAGTTAGAGAAAATCTTGGGCGCAAAAAAAAATGTAAGGTCATGAACTTCTTTTATATGAAGATAAAAGAAATAGTATGTATGTTATGAGTAAATACATATAAGGTATACAATTTTGTATGTCATACATATCTGAAGAGGTTAGTTTACTCACACAAACAACCATCTTCCCACGTTTTCAAGGGCATGGGAAGGTAGGACGAGCAAATGATCACCATGAGATGGTTAAGAAGAATCTTTGCATTTGATTTGCCTTACTTAGACTAAGATGAGATCCATATGTGTATATATACACATAAAATAGATCGAAGCATGAATACAGACCTGTAGCCAGGCAAAGAACTCTTTTTCATAAATGAGATTGTAAAAGAGATATTGTGAAAAAGAAAGTTCTGGTTCAGTTGTTAAGTATATTTTAGACCTAATGTCTGTACAATGAAAGATAAAGAAATCGATGTACGCCACAAATCATTCACCATAGCATGCAATTCATACTGCATGTACTTGAGAGTTAGACTGCAACATGGGATGTAGGTGAAAGATCCCTAGTTCACTACAGTATGAGTCTCAGGAAGGAAGAATCCTTCCACGATGCCCTTAAGACTTAGGCAGCATCATAAGAGCTTGGTTTGGTGACAGCTACTTTACCTGAAGCTCTATAATCACACTCGATTTGATTAGACGAGTGAAAACTAGGAAAGCTACTAAGTTAAGATGGACTGATGTTTAGTCAAAAAAGAAGATTTACTCCTAGATACATAAAATGTTTTAGTGTCTGTAGTTGACCCCTTCCTAGCTCTATGTGTAGCTTGTAAGTGTGAATACTATATGCATGGCGAGCAATCTAGGTTAATCAACATATTAACCTGAGAGGGATTAGATATGCCATGAGTAATATTATAGGAGAATCTGGGGCATCTGAGGCAATAAATATATAGCTTATAGATATAACGGGTATCCTTGGATGCTGATACGGTATGAGGGATTTCTAGTATCATAAGCACCAAATCTTGAAGAAGCTTTTGCCCATATGGTCACAACAGATGCCAAGTATGAAACAGAAAAGAGTAACAGATGCATGATAGGAGGCCCATCAAGTGCAGGTGGGATATGTTGGACTTTAGGTCCAAGTCCGCCCTTGATAGGCCAGACTATTTGATTAGGATACAAGTGCCTAATCAAATAAGAATAAAATCAGTATTAATTGTATATTGGGGAATAAGTCAATATTAATTATGGGATTGTTAATTAAGGAGCAAGTCACCATAATTAGGAAATTAATTGAAAATTAATTAATTTAATTACTGTCTTGGAGGACGAGAAGGAGTGCACATGTTTCCTAATTAGTAGCCACTCCAAACCACTATAAATAGGGTGTGCCTTCTCAATTGCAGAACCACCCTTACTATTGAGTTTTCTAGCAATCTCTTCTCTCCTACCATCTTTCTTGTTCTGGTGATCTGCTGTGCCAATCCCAATTAGGCTCTAATAGTCTGATAATTGTGTGGGCACTATTATGGAGCATTAGAGCCTTGACTCAGATCCAAACATGGATTCGCCCTGGCATGCTAGTTCTCGCTCCCTTATATTTTTTCTACAACCTGAATAATGGTCAGGGTGAAATTGTTACGATATGCAAACTTTCAATGCACATTGCTTAAAAAAAATTTCAGGGTAAAATTGAGATTTTTGGACAACTTCTAAAGTTAAAATAGATCTTAACCCTAAATTATTAATACTTATCTTTTATCAAAAAATAATAAATTATTATAACTTATCAATATCAATATGGCCTAGTGGAAGGAGTTGATTTCTTGTAACTTGGTTAACTAAAGTTCGAATTTTTTTAATGATGTGTCCATATTTATTTATGGGGCTGTCTTAAATAGGATATGTTTCTAATAAG
Source organism: Inga oerstediana (assembly GCA_963210345.1). Lineage (NCBI taxonomy): Eukaryota > Viridiplantae > Streptophyta > Magnoliopsida > Fabales > Fabaceae > Inga > Inga oerstediana. Next base: position 58,181,348 of record OY723401.1, on the reverse strand, counting down.
ATGAGAGGTGTATAAAAAATATTACAACTTGGACCATTTATATCATGCATTTTTTTATGCAGGCGTATATGTTAATCTCATTCTCAGGGATGTTTTTCAGTTGACTCAATTTACTTGAAATAAATTAATTAAGAATTTAATATTTTAGACACAATTTATTGTGATTCATCACTTCTAACAACTTGCTCGTATTTGTTTATATATAATTAATTATATTTCTATATTTATAATAAGCTGTTATTTTCATACTTCCCAATTCCATCTTCTAATCAAGTTACTAATTTAATGGCTCCATAATTCGTATTCTGAAAAGATTGACTTGATAATTTAGAATTAAAATTTAAATGATTGACTTGATAATTCATATGAATTTGTAGTTTTGGGAATTGTTTTGATGCTGATTTCTATATCATAAAGATGTGTACTTTGTGTACGTCTTTTATGTGTGTTAGATTGGATCTAATTTTAATGAATATAAATTTTTTACAAGGTCCCAGCATTTGAGGTTTTTGAACAAGTGAAACTCATCTGTAGCTGCCGGAACTCTTTTTCATTTATATGCAAATATTTTTCATTTTGCTTTTAAAATAAGACATGTGCCATTATTCTTAATTATTAATACCAATTCAATGAAGATTTAAAGTTAATTAATAAAAGAAGCAATGAGAGAGCAAGAGTGAAGTCATGAGCAAGAGTGAGAGTAGAGTCGTGAGCGTGTGAATCTGATGTTAACGTCGAAGGAGAGGGATGCTCTAGGTCAAAGTGAGAAAAATGTGTGAGAAGATGGGAAGGAGCTTTCAAGGGATCAACAGTTGGTGCCTATAGTAGAGAGTTGGATAAATGAGTCTGTGGAGAAGGGTGCTGAGGGTGCCAAGGAAACTGGTGGTGCTAGTAGGGCTAAGTAGAAGTCTTTTAAGGTAGCATTGTTTAATGAGAATGCTGATGCTAAGGAGGAAGAGGAGCATTGGTGGAGTAGAGAGAGATGGAAGGATAGGGTTGCAATGAAGGTGATAGACTTGGGACCAAACATCGTTTTTACACTGGCTGAGAACTAGAGGTTGGCAAAATAGTGGAAGAATGCTCTGATAAAAAAATTCCTTGGTTGTATGGTAGAACCGATCTATTTGGCATCTAAAGTCCATTAGCTATGGCCAAAAGCAAGGGAGGTAGACACGATTAATGTTGGGGTTCGATACTTTCTGGTTCAGCTCATGGATATCAGTGACTATGATCTGGCCTTAACTGGGGGGTCCATGGCTTTTGTTTGGTAATTATATTGTTGTCCAACCGTGGAAGCAAGACTTTGATCCTGAAAGGGAGGTTGTGATAAAGATTGCAATGTAGATCTAGTTTATGAAGCTTCCCTTAGATTATTATGAGAAAGGAGCTCTGTATGTGTTGGGATCTCAGGTGGGTTGTGTGCTCAAGCTAGACTTGGCCACATTAATGTGTAAGAAAGGGAGGTTTTCCGGATATGTGTGGAGTTGAATCCCTCTGTACTATTACATCTGTTTATTCTGATTAATGGGAAAATAATGAGGATACAGTATGAGGGTATTCACTCCATTTGTTTCAAGTGTGGCCGATATGGTCATTATACCAACCATTGCTTTCACCAGGTATGAGGTAAAGGACGGAGTAAAGTTAACGGTAAGGATTAAGGCAGGAAGATAGCAAAAATGGGGAACCATATGGAAGAAAGTGCATCGACGGGGGAAGTACAGGGTGCGGGAGGGAATAGAGGGTGTGATTGGGAGGTTCCATCAACTATAAAGTATGACAACTAGATGTTGGTCTAATGCCCTTGGTGTTATGCCCTTACTTTAATTTCACCTTTACCAGAGTATTCACAGAAAACGATATGTGATTCAGTAGGCAACACAAGAATAGCATAAATATACTGATAATATGTGCATGATTATAGAAATTCCCCATAGGAGTTCGTACAAAATAATTACAAACCTTGTAGCCATACAGGGCTCTAGGGTATCTAAACCCGTCCTAGTGAAATGGAGACATCTTTCTATCTTTGTTCCACTACTGCATTCCTAACATGTAGTTCTCTTCTTTGCTTTCAGTACACCTCTATTTGAACCTGTCTAATTTGTTGGTAGGGAAGGATGAGATTCAGGATAATCTTAATAGGAAAATAATACCAATATGTATGCAAGATAAGTGTTTAATGTATGACATGCTTGCAATACATAACTCATGCTAACACAATGACATTTCTACATTTCTACATACTTAATGTTTCAAACAACATACATATGTGTTGGAAATTGTGCCCTAAGGGCCAATCATTGTACTTTGAACATTATTATTTTAATGAAATTTCTCCATTCTGTTATCATATTATTTGCATGTTAACTGTGATAATTGTATCCTTGGATAATTCATAAAGATTGTCCTAAAATGTCCCTGGTCGGTCATCTATGCAGGAGCAGAGATGAAACAAGATCAGTATGACTTTGATAAGATATGGAGATACAAATCAAAGTCTTAGGCACTTGTAAGAGTACAAGGTACTGGACCGACCCACTATAAGAAAGCTACATGGATCAAGTCATAAGCTTTTATGATGTATAACCACGTCACAATGCCCTTAGACCTGAGGTCATCATGGATTCCTACATGAGAGTTGCTAAGCTTTGAACTAGTCAAAAGTCACTTTTGACCGGGTGATGATAAAGGCTATGATCGGGCTTGGTGGTTTTTCATGTAGAGAAATATGAATGATCAAGATGGAATTGGTCCCTCACATTAGTAGAGAGATATTACTGGGCCCCTCAATGAGTGAGTCTGAGAAATGTATGGCCATACTATGATGAAAGGAGTTTCTGTCTCTATTATCAGGCTACTCAGGAATAGAGAAAGTAATGGTCAGGAACAAGAGGATGACATTATCCATGCCTTATCCTTGATCGATATATCATGTGACAAAAGGGACATAACATGGTTGTATGACAGGTTGCATCGTGATAACGATCCTTATATGAATTGGGTAGTCGTAATGTCTTGCTAGAGGCTACTTGCGACTTTTGGGTTAGTATAGTTATTGGCCCACTGCCAACTTTATATGGGCCTACAGGGTCGCACTCAAGAATGGCCCAATACGAGATAATGTTTAATTTAGGATGGATGAATTTTATATATATATATATAATATAAAATTCATTAATAATATTATATATATATATTTTTTCAAAATATATATCTTATATATATATGTGTGTATACATATATATATATATATATATATTATGTTATATTATTATATTGTGTTAGTTTTAAATTTAATTTATTAAGATATATTAAATTTAATAACTAACATGATAGAGATATAATATCTCAGATTTAATTTATGAGATAAATTAATTCTAATGGCTCTTTATTTGGATTAAATAAATAGGTTAAATTAAAACTATTGGATAGATTTAATTTAAACTAAATTTATTTAATTAGCTCATCAACATAATTAATTGTTAATTAATTTCAAAATTAATGATGATTAATTTTGAAATTTGAAAATAGCCCTCAAAGGTTATAAATTTGATAGAGCAGATATATTGACACAGACATGAGAATTGAGAGCCGCAAGGTAAACTCTAGGAGATATTAGAGGCGCTAGCACGCAGTCTCGGTTGGAGAGCATTCATGTGGATACCAGTAGAGGGAGCAGACCTGACGTGTTGGCTCCTAAAGATCATGAAAACCCTGAATTATAAAAGGTATGAATCCTTCCAACTTGGTTTAAACGCCGTTGATAGATCCTTGATTAGGATCGGTGAAAATTTTTAAAATTCTTCCGCTGTGCCTACCGATCCTAACAATATGACCATAGCATAAATAGAAACAGAGCTTCAATCATTCATATATGTTTCACATAAACAAGCAAAGAAATAACATGCATTAATACACCAGCACAAATGCCAAATACATGCAGGAGAGGTAAGTTCCCTAACTTAAGTCTTTTCCTCCGTGAAACTTGTGCCTCGATTTCTATGCCGACCCCTCGGGCTCTTAACTTGGTCTGAAAATGTTAAATGTACAATTTAGACACTTCAATAGTATTTATGATGTTTATACGAGTCTATATTTCAAAACAACCAAAATGTCCCCCAGGACCTGGCCCGACCCTACCATACCCAATTCGACAATATTTTTCCTGAAATTTAGACTGGGGCTATTTTGACATATTTTTGACCAAGGAATCCATTTTTGAAGTTAGAATTGTCAAATTCAATGCGAAATGACAAAAATGCTCTTGGCAGGCCCACTTTTAGGGCTTCAGGGGTGTTTTCGTAATTATGCTTTTTCGTGCTTTTCCGAAAAAATGACCAACTGTAACCCCACCTAATTTTCCCTCATGAACTCAATAGAATCATCAAATTATTGAAAATCCAACCCTAAGGCACTCTAAAATCTTGGCCAAAATTCTCAAGCACTCTAGGAAAAATTAGGGTTTTTCAGTTTCAACTCCGCAGACGTGTTCCTTTCTACTCCTAATCACTCTATTAACTATTTCATTAAGTTACAACTACCATTTAGACCTAATTTTGGCAGCATAACCCCTAGGCATAAACATTTCCAAAATTTAAAACAAATGACATTCCAATGAAATTTCACAGATTAAATTGTCCACAGCAGCCAGAATAGTCAATATACAAGAGTTTGGAAGTTACCTCAAGCTCCTACTAGCTTTTCCCTTGATATGGCTGAAACCCTAAGTGCTCAACAACATATTTGGAGCTTCAAAACCTTAAAGAATATAAACGAGTAGCTTAGGATTGAAGTTTTACGCATTAGAAATCGATTTATCGAAGAAATCACTTACCTTTACAAGTTTTCCCTTTACTTTCTCTCTCTATGTGCAGGGTTGTTTCATATCAGATATGGGCTAAAGAAGGAGGAACATGATTTTAATAATATATCCCAATTTAATTAATTAATTTTCCTAATTTCATAATTTTACAAAATTTGGCAAATTTCTGCCCAAACTTTAAAAAATCATAACTAATTCTAGAAAAATTGAATTAGAGTGATTGCAAAGGCTATAGAACCTTTATTGAGTCTAGTTTCAAGAAAAAATATATCCTTTTGCGAATTGAAAATACATTATTCCCAGATTTTTAATCTTTATATGTTGTTCCAGAAACTTCACAGGTTTTCTAGGTTGAATTCAAAAATGCATAACTTTTTGTATATAAGTTCAAATGATTCATATGACCTATCAATTTAAAACTCATGATGTCTACTTTCACCTTGTAAAATTTCATAATTTTTACTCATGATTGGGTCATACAAAATCACATGACATACTCACTGCCTCGCAGGAAATTTCACTAACAACATAATTATATTCTCCAAACTTCACCCTTACATTTCATTAAATGCCATAAATGTTTAGAAATCATATTAGGGAATAAAATTTGGGGTGTTACAATTCTCCCCCACTTAAATAAATTTCGTCCCAAAAATTTGCTACACTTACATAGCCAAAAACTCTGGGTAATGCTTTCTTGTATTCAGTTCTTTGTGATTATACCAATACTTCAAATCTTGGTGGTCACAGCACAGTACTACAATTACACTATAACAGTACGTCTCCAGATTTTCAGTGCAACACAATTGCTGCTAACTCAAGATCATGTGTGGGATAATAATTAAATTTTTTTTCATGAGGCTTTCGTTCTTTAAATGCATAAGCTAATACATGGCCATGCCGCATTAAAACACTTCCCAATCCTGCTTACTAGTATCATCATGGACAACAAAGGTCCACAGTAGATATGGGATTATCAATATCAGTGGTGACGTTTATTTTTGTCTTAACTCAGTGAAGCCCTTTTCCCAGTTACTGTCCCACAGATAATGTTGAGTTTTGCAGGTTAACCTTGTCAAAGGTAAAACTATTCTGGAGAAATCCAGTATAAATTTTTGGTAATTTTTTGTAAGACCCAGAAAACTGTATATTTTAGAAATAGTCTCTAGCCTTTTTCAGTTTAGTACTACTTCTACCTTGTAAGGATCCCCTAAGACTCCTTACTGTGAGACTATATAGCCCAAAAGTCTAACTTTTGAAAGCCAAATCCCATATTTGCTTACCACTATAGTTGGATCCCACTTGACCTTTATAGTAACACACAATCATTCATAGAGAATGTGATAATGTATGTGCCTTGCACCATATAATGCAATATTATACTAACATATAACTCAGTTCAGGCGAAAATGTGTTTAAAGCCAACCACTGTTGCAACCCTTATACATTATGTACCTCAGTCCTCGATTAGGCATATCTGTGTACCCGAAGGCATTGCCCGTAGGCATAATTCATCAGTATACCCGAAGGCACTACCCGTAGGCATTACTCATCAGTGTACCAGGAGGCACTGCCCGAAGGCATCATTCATCAGTGTACCCGAAGGTACTGCCTGAAGGCATTATTCATCAGTGTACTCGGAGGCACTACCTGAAGGCATATTTATTTGTGTACCCGGAGGCATTGCCCGAAGGCACTATTCATCCGTGTACCCGGAGGCATTGCCTGAAGGCACTATTCAACCGTGTACCTAAGGCACTGTGTATCTTACATATTGTAGAAGATGGCGTATATAAAGCATATAAAGATTCACATAGTGTATAAAGGATGAAGTTACTACATTAGCCTTTCCTGGATAATATTGAATTTCTAATCTTCCCCTGGTCTGTGTTCTGCTATATCTCTTGCAGCTCATTACTATGATCCTTGATCATTACATACCACTTATTATCGATCTTAATCAGAGTATCAATGCGTAGTTCAGTGTACCCGTAGGTACTCAGTTCGATGTACCCTTAGGTACTCAGTTCAGTGTACATGTAGGTTCTTAGTTCAGTTCGTTGTACCCACAGGTACTCAGTTCAGTTTGGTGTACCCGTAGGTACTCAGTTCAATTCAGTATACCCATAGGTACTATATTCAGTTCAGTACAATGTATCTGGCATGTAGGATTTTACAACCTAGGGTCACTAACCCAACTTTTAGGTTCATCATGAAATCTAGAACCTTAATATCATACAGGTTGGAAATCATGTTCTTCAAGTATACCCAATAGGTTTGCTAGGAATCGGGATCAATAGCGCCTATTTTAACCTCCACAGTATTTGGGTATTTTCCTCAACTCATTACTCAAGGTTTAACGCTATCCATAAGGTTCACTGGGTTCAAACTTCCATCATGGAACAGAACCATAGTGCAAGCAAATCACATTCTGGCCTAAGCACTATTTTAGCTTAGATTTAATTCAAACCTATCCCCAACCTTCAGTAACATCAAATTGGATCCTCTAGGATCGATATACGACATGATCACCACACATCATGTAACACTGTATATCATATCTACATCCATTTGACACCATGGGATTACTAAGAATCATTGCTTAGCATAGAGATACCTTAAAACATGTACTACACCTCAAGTTTCCCATCACCTTGTGAAATTAACTTTTCTACGCAGTAATTACTGCAACAAAAATGGTTCAAATTAAAATTAACACTTACATTATCATCATCTCCATACTTCTAAATGTCATTTAAACCATCTAACTAAGATGCTCATTAGTCATAGAGAACCTTAAGGCAATCACTATTCCTTAAGTCTCCAAAACCTTGCCAACTTAACTTTCCAGGTTATAATAACCCAATTTGAGATTAAGGGCTAATGACTTCAAAATTGATTCTAATTAATGTAATTAAATATTTTTGGAGAATGTGATATGAATTTGATATAAATGTACTTGATGATAATTGATACTTGTGCAGATGATTAATTAAATAGTACAAGTGTACACTGTCGTAATCAAGTAATATAGAAGTAAGTAGAGTATCGTTTCCACGAGGATTGATCACTAAGTACCAAAATGAGCAATTTTAACTCTATTTAGTCGATCGATTAGTTGGTGATTGAGAGTTCAAAATAAAAGAAAGACAATTAAATATGAATGCAGATGTTATGAAAGCAAATGTGAGAAAAAGCCCTAGGGATTAGATTTCACTTAACAGATTCCGGATTGAATCACTTATCTATTCTAGCCCAATTTATTCCACATGATTGTTAGTCGAGTTTCCCTAATTTAATTACCAGCCTCTTCTAAGGTCAAGCAATTCTATAATCAATTGCTAATCCAATATATTCCTATATGAATTTAAGCAATTAATTATGCATTAAGATTTATGGAACTCAGTAAGACTACACAACTCATATGAATATATTCCTATTTCATATGCAAGTCATGGTTTTAATTATAGGGTCTACACACATATATCTCCTTCCGGTCTCAACATGCATATTGAAATCATTCAAAAGATGGCCAGTCAATCAAAAGCATTAAGAATAATAATTAAAACTCAATCATGAAGGAGAAATTCAAACTATATTTAATAAGTTAAGATTCAATCCATCATTAGTAAGCTACGTCATCACCCTAGGAAAATGAAAGTTTAGCACATGATGAAATTAAAAACAAAACCAAAATAAATTGATATTATATAAAGCTAGAATGAAATCCTCAGAAATACTGCATAAACTTGAATATTAAATTCTCAAACATAAATATACAACCAAAAGATGCATGAAAAATGAAGAAATATAGCTGTCCATTTTGGAGGTAAAACCTTCCACGTAGGGGGCATGCAAAATGTAATATAATCATAAGCCTTCCAAGATGGAGGCATGCAATAAGTAATACAATCCTAAGCCTTCCAAGATTAAGACATGCAAAATGTCAAATTAAATCTAAAAATTAATACAATGAACTTAGAAATATCAGAGAAAGATCTCTCTCGGTCAGAGAAGGTCCTCTCCCTGTCGGAGAAGGAAACCTCTGCTTCTCTTTCTCTCCTCCTTTTTGAGCTTGGCCTTGATCTCTATTTATAGGGGGAAAAACATGTGCTATAGTACTGCTACAGTGTCCGGAGGCTGCTACAGTGATCTGGCGGCTGCTACAGTGCCCGTCGGTTGCTATAGTACTTTCATTTTTTTATTTTTTTATTTTTATTTTTTTAAATGCTGTTTATTCCAAAAACATTATTTATTTATCAATCACACCCAAATCTATTATATTAAACGCAAATATCATCCATAAAATTATCATATAAGGGAAAATAAATATGCAAATATTTTACTTATCAAATTTCCCCACACTTAACTCTTGGACGTCCTCGGACAAGAAGTAAATAATAAGTGCTTCCAATAAAATCATAAGTGTCAGGTCATAAGTAAGAACACAATTGAAAAATAAAGATATCATAGTATTAATGAATCAACAAAAATATAAACTAGTAACTTTAATTGAAAATGAATAAACCAAGTTCGTACTTGTAACTCATTTTCTCAATCTCTCAAGTGTTCAAGGGTAAGTGTTTCACTCAAATTCAACCGAAAAAATTGCACTACCATAGGCTTGCTAAAAATCTCAATCTCCACTACCTAATTCATATGCATAATTCAAATCAAAAGGACTTATTAAGGGTTGTAATGGGGTTAAGGTAAACGAATGTAAAACATGATATGAAAGGCTAAAGAAATATAGCAATTGAAAAAAGGGCTACTTGTAAATTTATCTCATCACAACAACCCACAATTCAAACACTTAACATATTTTTTTCTTTCTTTCTTTTTTATTTTTTTTATTTTTTTCTTCTTCTTTCTTTTTATTTTTTCTATTTTTTTCTCTTTTTATTTTTTTTTATTTTTTATTGAATTGCAACTATAAAGTTGATGATAGATATACCCCCACACTTTGTCAAAAGCCCATTTCATAAAAATTTCAAATGCTCCACTAATCTTCCGAATTAGGTAAAAGCACTTGATATATCATTAAAACACATGTTAATGGATTAAAAACAAAGAAACAGTCAATTAGGTTCAAAAGGACTTATCAACAGTATAATTGCAAGGTTGGTTATTTGACTCTGGCTAAAGAAAATGAATGCCTTTATCATTTTTGAATGTGCATGTGAGATGTAATTTCAACCAGATTTAAAGCAAGTTCTAGAGTGACAACTTAATAGGTGAATATCACACACAAGAGAAATAATCATTATAGGCTCAGAAGCTCACGGCTAGGAATTTTTAAACTCAGTTCATTCAATCTCAAAATTCATCACCAATTAAACAATTAGTTGTTCATTCATGCTATAAAATCTCTAAATTCAATTGATCCATACTTAAAACTTATATACTTCTTAAGATCATTACAAAGCACTTGAACAAGATGATCTTTTTTAACCTTTTTTTTACCTTTTTTTTTGAAAAAGATAAAAAAAAATCATGCAACTAATGAAATGCATCTCAGGAGTTAAGAATAACTCCTTACTCTACCATCTTTTTCCACACCCCATGCATCTAATGGTTTTATTAACTACCAAAAGAAAAACAAAAAAGTTTTTTTCTCCTCCCCCAACCTAAATCAGACATTGTCCCCAATGTCTTCTAGAGCTCAGAGGAGGTGTTTTTTTTACATGAAAACACAATAAAGTAAAACCAAGAGATTAAGGAAAGTTACAACCTAAGAGTGGTATCTGGGTTCTGCTTCTGACTGCTATCTAAAGATTGCCCACCTATTTGCTTGACAAGTAGATCTGGTTTAGGTTCATAGGTTTGCATTTGATCGAGCAGCTGATCAGCAGTTGGTGCAGTAATTATGGAGTGGCGAGTCGCTTGGGGTATGAATCCTGTTTCCACAGTATGATCAAGAAAAGACAACAGATTATCATAAAAACCATTAACATTTAACAATCCTAATAGTTTTTTGTGATAGTTTAACTTAGCCCAATATGCAACACTAAAAATGCCATCCAATGTCTCCAAACCACCGAGTAGAGAAATAAAAGCTTGAGCATGGTAGAACATTACTCCCATCCGTTCAGGCAAGCTCGAAACCTGTAACTCTTGTCCTAAGGAAAAAATGTGATCTTCCAACTCCTTCACACTTACACTTAAACCCTTGCTTCCATTCAAGGATGCAGAAATGGCCACACTTCCCTTTAGGCCCTGGATGCCTCCCCGTACACAAAGTTGATTTTTCTGGCAGCTAATGCAATTCCAAGTTTGTTTGCTGCTGTTATAAACTCTTATTTCTTGCCCAAATCAGTTTCACCAAAAATGCAAATAGATGTAAACCTACATTTTTGTGAAATATCCTTTTTCTCTATTGAATATGTCTGCTAAATCAAGAAGAATACGATGAACATCACCACTCGGATACATCTCAAGAGTTTGAATGATATCATCCAGTGACTCCTTACTCAGTCCATCCTTTATAAATTTGATTTTATCTTCTTGATTTATAGAAACCATACCTCCTTTACTCCTACAGCGCTGATAACATTTCCACCTTGCACATTTATGGCAGACCTTCATTCTTTTAGCTCTTCTCTTTTTGGAGTAAGAACTTCTTCCCATTCCTGGCAAAGGTTTAACAAATGAATTATGAATCTCACCTCCAAAACGTACCTTAGCTTCAATGATCCACCGTACATCCACAGGAAGGCCCAAACGATTGAATACTTTCATCCTTTCAAGTTGACTGTTATAGATCTTCCTGAGCACATCTTTAGGAAGAGTAGGAAACCTATTCTTAAGCTTTACAAGAGATTCCTCTATAGTAACTTAAAATGATGAAAACTAAAATGCTCAATGCAGTGCAATGTGTTTCGGTGAGTAGGAAAGAAAAATAAGAAAGTAGGAAAGAAGTTTTGAAAGAGTAGGAAAGAAGTTTTGGGTTGCCTCCCAAATAGCCGCCTTTCTTTAACGTCTTTAGCTAGACAAAAATTTTAAAAAAATTATTTTTTCTTTTTTTCTTTTTCTTTTTAAAAAAACTATCAAAGTAGAATTCATCATTAGGAGCTACCAGAAGTCCTACAAAATCACAACAAAACATCAAACCAAACCTTGGGTTGCCTCCCAAGCAGTGCTAAATTTATAGTCTCCAGCCAGACTTCTCAAACACAAACTACTAATCAAAAGTATCAAACACCAGGATCACCTTGTCTTCATTTCTTTTCAAGCACCAATATTTCAGAAACCAACAATGATCATTCAAAGTAATTAATTGTACTTCTTCAATCAGAGACAATTTTAGAGTACAATTATTTACTGAATTTAAATAAAGCACAGCATACATGTATTTGCAAACAGATTTAGGAATTTTCAAAATTTTAGAACATCCCATAAAATCCACTTGACTCTCATCAGTAAGAGTCAATACTTCAACAGGAGAGACATGAACAACATCTTTTGGAATATCCATATTAGTTTCAATATCAAAATCACAAAGATTAGGCTCCACAGGTGGAACCTCAATTAGACATCCATTATTCTCTCCAAAAGTGATTTCAAGTTCCTTATCACATGCTACAAGAGGCAAAGTTTCATTCAATTCCACATCCTCAACTTCCTCACAATAATCATCATCAACATAAGGAGTAGGAATCATGCTCAAAGAATTATCTTGCCTCATAGTTTCAAGTGAAGCAATAATTTGACTCACATATATTCCAATATTTTGGACACTTGACTTGACTCTAGTGTCACTTTCCTTTTGCTTTCTACAAAATATCTCTATTGATTCCGCAAACTCCTCAATTAATCTTTCTAAGTCAGATTTTTCCTTATACTCAAGAGTTTGTTCTTCAATATATGGATAAGAGTAGAAAGGAGGATTAGGAGAATACTTGACATATGGATCCAAAGACTCTTGTTGCTCCAAAATTCCACCAGGATAAAAGGAATGATCAAAACAAGTTTGGTTCATATTGAAATCATCTCTCACATAATTACCAGTATTGCTATATGGACAATGCTTATAAGCATGAGACTCTCCACAATAAGCACAAGAAAAACAATTATAAGGAGAAGAATTTTCAATCCAACCAGCATTTATATTTTCTTGTCTCATTCCATTCACATGCATTCCAGAAAAAGAACCAAGATATGACAAGTTATCACTGATTAAACCAAATGAATGCTATGAATAATCCATTTAAAATTTTTTTTTAAAAATTTTTACATGAAGACTAAATTAGTATTAAAATTACTTCATATTGATATTAATGACAACAATCCCCAGCAACGGCGCCAAAAACTTGATACGTGTGCAGATGATCAATTAAATAGTGCAAGTATACACTGTTGTAATCAAGTAATATAGAAGTAAGTAGTATATCATTTCCACGAGAATTGATCACTAAGTACCAAAATGAGAAATTTTAACTCTATTTAATCGATCGATTAGTTGGTGATTGAGAGTTCAAAATAAAAGAAAGACAATTAAATATGAATGCAGATATTATGAAAGCAAATATGAGAAAAAGCCCTAGGGATTAGATTTCACTTAACAAATTCCGGATTAAATCACTTATCTATTCTAGCCCAATTTATTCCACATGATTGATAGTCAAGTTTCCCTAATTTAATTACCAGCCTCTTCCAAGGTCAAGCAATTCTATAATCAATTGCTAATCCAATATATTCCTATATGAATTTAGGCAATTAATTATGCATTAAGATTTATGGAACTCAGTAAGACTACACAACTCATATGAATATATTCCTATTTCATATGCAAGTCATGGTTTTAATTATAGGGTCTACACACATATATCTCCTTCCGGTCTCAACATGCATATTGAAATCATTCAAAAGATGGCCAGTCAATCAAAAGCATTAAGAATAATAATTAAAACTCAATCATGAAGGAGAAATTCAAACTATATTTAATAAGTTAAGATTCAATCCGTCATTAGTAAGCTACGTCATCACCCTAAGAAAATGAAAGTTTAGCACATGATGAAATTAAAAACAAAACCAAAATAAATTGATATTATATAAAGCTAGAATGAAATCCTCAGAAATACTGCATAAACTTGAATATTAAATTCTCAAACATAAATATACAACCAAAAGATGCATGAAAAATGAAGAAATATAGCCGTCCATTTCGGAGGTAAAACCTTCCACGTAGGGGGCATGCAAAATGTAATACAATCCTAAGCCTTCCAAGATGGAGGCATGCAAAATGTGAAATTAAATCTAAAAATTAATACAATAAACTCAGAAATGTCAGAGAAAGATCTCTCCCGGTCAGAGAAGGACCTCTCCCTGTCGGAGAAGGAAACCTCTGCTTCTCTTCTTCTCCTCCTTTTTGAGCTTGGCCTTGATCTCTATCTATAGGGGAAAAACATGGGCTACAATACTGCTACAGTGTCCGGAGGCTGCTACAGTGATCTGGCGATTGCTACAGTGCCTGGTGTCTGCTACAGTACTTTCATTTTTTTAAAAAAAATGCTGTTTATTCCAAAAATATTATTTATTTATCAATCACACCCAAATCTATTATATTAAACATAAATATTGTCCATAAAATCATCATATAAGGGAAAATAAATATGCAAATATTGTACTTATCAATAATTTATTAAGCATAGTGAAAATTAGGGGCAAAATGGTAAAATTGGAAGTTTACTGACCAATTGGTCAGTTACCGAAGAGGAAACTCATTAGTGATTAAAGATCAATGGTTGAGATTTATTGTCTATGGGTAGGAATTCTGTGCTTTGAGTTTATGTGAGCTCATGGAGGAAGTGAGCAAGATATTGATAAGTGGCATTTTGTGGACCAAAGGATCATGCACATAAGTCAACAATCACCTTTTCTCTCTCTTCTCTATCCTATTCGGTTTGAGCTTTGGGAAGGGGAAATATATGCTTGCTTCATCATCATCATCTTCATGATCTCTCATCATCTCTCTCCCCATCCTTTATTTCCAATGACCAAGGAAGAAAGAGAAGAAGAAAGGTGAGATTTTGATGCCTTTGTTGATCTCTAATGCTTAAGACCTCTTCTCTAATGCTATGCACCTTATTGAGAGCTTCATTTTGATGATTTCAAAATTTTGAAAGGTGGTAGTTTGAGTGTTGGAGCATATTTGAAAGTTAGAGAATCAAGGTTTTGGTTTTAGCAAAGTGAAGAGGTAAGCATTTAGATAATTTTGATATATTTATTGTGATTTTTGGTTGAGTATGATGAATTCTAGAATTTGCCCTGGTTTTATGCCAATTTTTGAATGCATGGATTATATGATGTATGATATTGGAACTGGTTTAGTGTAAAGTTATTTGAATGTTGGATATGGTTTTGAATTTTGGAAGTGGGTTGAATGAATTTGGGTATTGTGTGTGTTATAGAGACCTAAGAGTATGAATTGTTGTTAGGATGGGTTTTGAGTGTTTTGGAGGTTACCAATGGGTTCCTTATGGGATTTTAAGTGGGTATGAGCTTTGTGTTTAGTTTGGGAACCATTGGGATCAGTTTTTGTAAATCTAGGAATTTATATGTTTTGCTGCAATCTAGCAATCTGATAAGCCTCACTCGAATGAGGATGAGTCTCACTCAAGTGTTGTGCATATTTTCACCCAAGTTCTTTCAGTTCTTGATGCACTTCCATGCTTAAGCGCGAGTGCACTTCTTGATTCATGAGTGTTTTAGGCCATTACTCGAGTAAGCATGGGTTCACTTGAGTGTAAGTATAATGTCATGTTAAGAGTTGCTCTCAGCCAAGCACTCGCAGGCCATTTGTCAAGAGTGTGATCTGACACTCACAAGTACAGTCTTCTCACCCAAGTGCCAAGGGCTATGCTCGAGTGAGCTCCCTCCTCTAAAGTTGGATGTGCTCTCGGGTTGTTACTTCTTGTGTTGCACTTTTAGGGACTCGAGTGACTTAGAGTCATCACTCAAGTGCAAAACTTCATACTCGAGTGTTGTGAGCACTTTCTGGCCATAGTTGTTGCTCACTGTCAAACACTCGCAAGTGAGAGCCATTCTCACTCGAGTGTAAGTCTCCCATCACTTGAGTGAGGTCATCTTCACTCAAGTGAGTCAGCCAAAAATCGATGTTCTGCTCTGAAAAGGGGACTTCAGGGTAGTTTCTCCCAACCCTTTTAGCATGTATTTAGGCCTCTAATGGTCATCCTAAAGAGTTTGAATGATAACCAACCTAGTGTATAATGAAAATAAGTACTTGAAAAAGAGATTGATCGGTTGTCCCTAATTTGGATATAGGATTTGACATTTGCCAGACTCATGAGCCCACTATACCAAGGAACGTCAGGAAAGAACAATATAGTGACTCTTCTCTTATACTTTGTGTAAACGTATTGTATGTATTTTGTCATGCATTTTGTTGTTGCTGCTGCTTTGTGATACCTTGTGACGCCTTATGGAGCTTTATGATGCTTTGTGCCTTATGATGCTGCTGCATAATGTTTACCGCAAAAGCGGGCATAATGATTACAGTGAAAGCTGGCATAGTGTTTACCGTGAAAGATGTCGCATTGTGATTACATCCATGAGTGCTGTCATTTGTGGCGTGAGCAATGAATCATTGAGATGCTGCTTGTAACCCCCTCCGTAATTATATCCGAAATACGCTATTAAAATGAAATAGAGACCAATAATAATCAAATAACATTTACTAACCCATCACATGACGGGGTTTTCGCGAATACTTTTTGAAATCATTTATAAACATGGTCTCATATTCACATTTCGAATACAATTACTACACGAAGATAAATCACATTCATATAAATATCAGAGTGCATAACTTAATCATCCCGGCAATCTCGGGTACATACCTTCACTAAAGATACACAGGGCAAAATTGCCCATTACAATTCTTCAAATGGGGATTACACAATCTCATCTCGAAAGAGTCCTAGCTGCTCCCTCCACGAGCCACTTGCCCTGTCTAAATTGTTGGTAGGGGAGGGTGAGATTCGAGAGAATCTCAGTAGGAAATAGATACCATAATGCATGCATGATAGATGCTATGTGTATGACATGTTAGCTTTATCTAGATGCATGCCCCATAATGACATTTCTGTATGCTCAATGTTTCATGTAACAAAACTATGGCCACAGCAAAACAGAAACAGAGCTTCATTTATTCAAATATGCTCTACACAATCAAGCAAAGCAATCACATACATCACTACACAAGCAAAGATATCAAATACATGCAAGTAAGGTAAGTCCCCTACCTCCAGTCTTTTCTCCTCGATTTGCGTGCCAGCAACTCGGGGCTTCACATTTGATCCTACAATGTCAAATGTACTATTTAGACACTTCCATAGTATTTCTGGGGGTTATATGAGGCTATATTGAAAATTTACTAAAATACCCCCGGGGACCCGGCCCGGCCCCGCCGTACCCGGTTCAGCTGTACTTTTCTTGAAATTTTGACATGGGCTATTCTGACATATTTTCGCCCAAGAAATCCATTTCCGGACTCGGAATTATCAAATTCAATGTCAATTACAAAATTACCCTTGACAGCCCCACTTTAAGGGTTTCAGGGGCATTTTCGTAATTATGCTTTTTCGGCCTTTTCTGAAAAAGCGCCCAACTGTAACCCCACCTAATTTTCGCTCCTGAACTCAATGGAATCATCAAATCATTGAAAATCCAACTCTAAGACCCATTTATAGCCCAGACCGAAATATATGGGTTTTCCAGGGAAAAACGAGGTTTTTCGGTTTCGGCTGCGTAAACGCGTTCCTTTCTACTCCTAACCACTTTATTGACTATTCCATTAGGTTAGAACTACAATTTAGTGTCAATTTGGGCAGCATAACAGCCCCACAAACCCATTTTCCATTTTTAGAACCAAAGACAATCCGGCGAAATTTCACCGATTAAATTGTCTATAACAGCCAGAATAGTCAATATGCAAGAGTTTGGAAGTTACCTCAAGCTCCCACTAGCTTTTCCTTCTTGTGGCTGAAAACCCTAACTTCAAAACATCAAAAGAGGAGCTTCCAAACCTTAAAGAACATAAAGGAGTAGCTTAGGATCGGAGTTATACGCGTTAGGAGCTAAATCGCCGGAGAAATTGGCTTACCTTGCGAGATTTCTCCTTCCTTCTCTCTATTTTTCTCTCAACTCCTCTCTCCATATTCAGTTGTGCAGCACGTCAGAAATGAGAGCTGAAGATGATGAGAAGATGTTTTAATTCCATGCTTATGTCATCTTGCCTTTTGATGATGTCATAATTCCCAAAATTGGCATTTTCGGATTTTCTGGCAGATTTTCTACCCAATCTTTGAAAAATCATAACTAATTCTAGAAAAATCAAAATGAGGTTATCCCAAAGCCAAATGAAAGGTATTTAAGTCCTCTTCATTGGAAAAATATGATCCATTACTAGAAATCACGACAAAATTCCAGAATTACACAAATTTCATCACTGCCCCAAAACAGAGTCCATTTTCGACCTCAAACTTTGGACAGTCATATCTCCCAGTTCCCAAAACGAAATGGCCCAAATTATATGTCCATTTTGAAGCTTGGGATGTGCTTCAAGATTGGAAAGTTTCATAATTTTCTGACATCATTTTCCTAGTCAAAAAATCCACACAAGAAGACTGGCCATACAGAATTCACACTGGACCATTTCCAGTTTTGCAACCAATGTGTCCAATTCAATTTAAATCAATTCCAATGATTAAATACCACAACATGACACCATTTTCATCACAATACCCCATTCAATTCTTCCCTCTATTCTAAGTTAATTTGGATGTTGATCCACAATTGAACTCAAATACAGGGTTTGGGCGTTGCTCATAACACAAGCGACTACAATCCACTTTATATTCTCTAAAAGAGTTCATTAATCACTAACCACGTCCACTTTTGTAGTCATTAACCCCTAATCACAATTTGGGATCTTGCTAAACCGGGGCTTAACAATCCACTAATCTCAGGCTTATTCTCTAGCCTCGAGTCTCGAAATTCGGGGTATTACACTGCTGAACATGATCATATATGCTATGTGTTTATATATTGTATGAGTGATTTGTTACTACTGGATTCTTTTGAATCTCATTTTTTCCAATGACTCACATTTCCGACAGGGCAAGTGGCTCAAAAGGGAAGCGGATAACCCAAAGCAGTTAGGATCTCTTACAGACATTTTATTTGGTTGTTGGTTATCTTTTTTGGATTTGGGATTACTGTATATATTTTGGGTTGTAAATATTATTTTTTGGATATGTAATCCCCTATTTTGGGAAACTATACACCTATTTTATATATACATGTAACCCGGGGCATGCCGGGATTTTTAGTTGTGCACTCTGATATTTATCAATGTGATTTGACTTCTCAAGTAATTATATTCGAAACGTGAATGTGAGACCAGGCTGAATATATTCTGAACTGTTTTTCTGGACACCCCATCTTGAAGGTGAGGGATTATAAATGTTGATTTTGTCTTATTGATCTCTATTTCACTTAAATTTCATAATTCGGATATAATTACGGTGATGGGGTTACACAGGGGGTCACCCATCCTAAGATTTCCCTGGGTTGAGCACGCTTAACTTTCACGCACCTAAGCCAAAACACAGATACCAGCTCTATCTGCTCCTGACCAACAGTACCCTGAGACTACTCTCACCTCAAAGGATGTACCAGCTTCCTCTGGTTACCAAAAATATATTGACTAGGCCCTAAGTCACTCACTGTGCATATATCTCTATACCCAGTCAGTAATGTGCTCCATGAGGTCCTAAAAGCATTCAGTTGGACCTCTCTCAATAGTTTCAATCCTTTTCCAATATCAATCCTTTCACAGAAAGGGGTAGTTCACTTCCCTAGTGCCCCATTCTGTGCGTATCACCTTTTGTCATGTAATCAATACCTTATTAGTATACTATCTATTGCTAGAACCGCTTGCACTCTTATAGGAGCACTTTCAGGTCTTCCAGAACCACTTGGGCTCTAATACCAAAATGTTATGCCTTTATTTTAATTTCAACTTTACCAGAGTATTTGCAAAAAATGATATGCTGTTTATTAGGCAACACAAGAATAGCATAAATATACTGATAATATGTGCATGATTATAGAATTCCTCATAGGGGTTCGTACACAATAATTACAAACCTTGTAGCCGCACAGGGATCTAGGGTATCTAAACCTGTCCTAGTGAAATGGAGACATCTTTCCATCTTCGTTCCACTACTGCATTCCTCCCGTGTAGTTCTCTTCTCTGCTTTTAGTACACTTCTTGTTTTCACCTATCTAATTTGTCGGTAGGGATGGATAAGATTCAGGAGAATCTCAATAGGAAAACAATACCAATATGCATGCAAGATAAGTGTTTAATGCATGACATGCTTGCAATACATAACTCATGCTAATACAATGACATTTCTGCGTGCTAAATGCTTCAAACAACATACGTATGGCCATAGCATAAATAGAAAAGAGCTTTAGTCATTTATATATGTTTGACATAAACAAGAAAATCAATAACATGTATCAGTACACCAACACAAATCCCAAATTTATGTAGGAGTGGTAAATTCCCTACCTTAAGTCTTTCCTTCGTGAAACTTGTGCCTCGATTTTTGTGCCAACCCCTTGGGCTCTCAACTTGGGCCTAAAATGTTAAATGTACAAGTTAGGTACTTCTATAGTGTTTCTTGTGGTTATACGAGTCTATATTGAAAAATAACCAAAATGCCTCTGGGACTTGGCCTGGCCCCGCCACACCCGGTTCGATCATACTTTTTCAGAAATTTAGACTAGGGCTATTCTAACTTATTTTTGCCCAAGGAATCTATTTTTGAACTAAGAAATATCAAATTGACTGCCAAATGACAAAAATGCCCTTAGCAGCCACTCTTTAAAGGTTTCAGGGGTGTTCTCATAATTATGCTTTTTCAGGCTTTTCCCAAAAAGTGACCAACTATAACCCCACTTAATTTTCCCTCCTGTACTCAATGGAATTATCAAATCATTGAAAATCCAACCTTAAGGCCCTCTAATAGCCCTAGCCAAAATTCTCAAGTACTTCGGGGAAAATTTGGGTTTTTCGGTTTCGGCTCCGTAGACGTGTTCTTTTCTATTACTAACTACTCTATTAACTATTACATTAGGTTACAACTACCATTTAGACCTAATTTTGGCAGCATAACCCCTAGGCATACACATTTCCAAAATTTAAAATAAAGGACATTTTGATGAAATTTCACCAATTAAATTGTCCAGAGCAGC
Source organism: Inga oerstediana (assembly GCA_963210345.1). Lineage (NCBI taxonomy): Eukaryota > Viridiplantae > Streptophyta > Magnoliopsida > Fabales > Fabaceae > Inga > Inga oerstediana. Next base: position 58,160,236 of record OY723401.1, on the reverse strand, counting down.
CAGAATAGTCAATATACAAGAGTTTGGAAGTTGCCTCAAGCTCACACTAGCTTTTCCCTTGATACCCTAAGTGCTCAACAACATATTTGGAGCTTCAAACCCTTAAAGAACATAAAGGAGTAGCTTAGGATCAGAGTTATACGCATTAGGAACTTATTTACCAAAGAAATCACTTATGTTTATAAGTTTTTTCTTCCCTTTCTCTCTCTATAAATATACTCTCTCTCTCTATATGCAGGGCTATTTCATGTCAGATATGGGATGAAGAAGGAGGATGATGATTTTAATAATATATCCCAATTTAATTAATTAATTTTTCCAATTTTGGATTTTTACAAAATTTTGGCAAATTTCTGTCCAAACTTTGAAAAATCATAACTAATTCTAGAAAATCGATTTAGAGAGATTCCAAAGGCTATAAAACACTTATTGAGTTTAGTTTCATGAAAAAATATTTCCTTTTGCTAATTGGAAGCACATCATTCCTAGATTTTTAATCTTTACATGTTGTTCCAGAAACTTCACAGTTTTTCTGGGCTGAATTAAAAAATTTATAACGTTTTGTATATAACTTCAAATGATTCATATTACCTATCAATTTAAAGCTCAGGATATCTACTATTACCCTATAAAATTTCATAATTTTTACTCATCATTTGGTCACATAAAATCACATAACAAGATCACTACCTCACATGAAATTTCACTAACAACATAATTATATTATCCAAACTTCACCCTTTTATTTCATTAAATGCCACAAATGTTTACAAAGCATATTGGGGAATAAAATTTGGGGTGTTACATTCGACGGCCTCTTGAGTTGAATATGGTAGAGAATCACATAGTTAATGAATCACATAACTTACGTGATAGGGAGTCGTTAGTGGATATATCTCGTATCACGCAATCTTAGGAACAAGATAAGGGGAGAAATAAAAACAAGACAAGTGAGCAGTCAAAAGTTGGGCTTAAGAAAATGTCAGTAGTTGAGGAGCAGAAAGGCTCGAATCTGAAGGCTATTGTTAGAATGGAAGCTTGGGAAGTAGCCAAAATGAAGTTGGGCTTAATGAAACTATAATACTGTGCCAAAAGCAAAAGAAACTCACCACGATGAGTTTGGAAGGACATATGACAATGAATATCGACAAACTTAAAAGTGCTGTTATATAAATTGGCAGAACAAGTGAGGAACAGGTATAGGGACTTGACACAGAGAGGAAGGCCATAATGATGAGTTTGTGGCTGAGACTCTTGAGGTAGATAACCCTTGGGATCCAGGTGTGGTGGCAAAGAGGAGATAGTCAATTCGCTCTAATCTATTATCATAGGATTTGAATGATCAAGAAATGGTTGAGCTAGATTTTACTAGTAACATTGAATAGTAAAATGTTGGGTTCAGCTTTATACCTATCTAGTTGTTTATGGTTACAAATATAATGCTATAGAATAGTAGAGGGGTTAGGGGTAAGACATTTGTTGGTCTATTGATGGATCAAAGACGTAGATATCGCTTTGATTTTGTAGCACTACTGGAACCAAGGAAAACTAGTGATAAAGCTGTTAGTATAGCTCAATGTCTGGGGTTGCATAATATGGAGATGGTTAAGGCAAATGGTTTTAGTGGTGGCATTTAGTGCTTTTGGGATGATCACATTGATTTTAAAGAAACGCACAAGGCTTCGCAGGTTCTACATGGGTTATTTAACCAAGGGAAATATAGCAGGTTTGAGTTTTTAGAGTTGTATAGGCATCCTAACCCTACACATCAATGTATGTTGTGGCAACAATTAAATGACATTTGGGATAATAGCGTGGGACTTGTTGTGTTGGTAGGGATTTAAAAGCTATAGCGAAAGGGCATGAGCAGGTTTTGACCAAAAGTTCCCATATCTATCCTGATCCTAGCTTTGTGGAGTAGATACAGAATAATGGTATAGAAGAGTTGTGGTTCTAGGGACCTGAGTTTACTTGGACGAGGAAGGGCTCAACTAGCAGATTAGGTTGTTTTGGGGCTAACCAGGGGTGGTGTGAACATTTTAATGAGGTAACTCTAATTCATCTTCCTTTCTTTAAATCTAATCATTGTCTAATACTTTTTAGAAAACATCAAGTGGTAGGTCACCGGCATAAATATATTTTAAGTTTTTTTTTGTTTAACTCATGAAGGCTTTCCTAAAGAGGTAAGGAACTTGTAGAGAGGTTCTTGAAGCTAGGAAGAGAATATGGCAAGGTTTAAATAAGAAGTGACAAAATGAAATAAGTTCATTTTTTGCAATATAAAGCATCAAAAGGCAGTTCTTCTAAGAAGGCTTGAGTTCCATATCATTTTAATGGTTCCTGGATTAATGATGATGAGAGGAAATAGGTATGGGAGGAGTTGGAAAAGTGCTTGGTACAGTAAGATATCATTTGGTTGCAATACTCTTGTTATAACTGGTATGTTAATAGAGATAAAAACACCAAGTATTTTCATACAGTTACCAATAGTCGACTAAGAAAGAAATAAGTTGAAGATCTTAAAGAGGAAGATGGAGAATGGATTTACAATGTGGATGAATTAAAGGAAGAAGGTACAACTTTCTTTCAGAATTTTACACAAGTAAGTAGGAATAAGACATCATGATTAATTTTGGAGCCAGCTACTTAGTTGTTCTTGATGATATTATCTGTATATTAGGGGGCTTAGTTACTGAACAGGAAGTGAAGCAATCCATCTTTAGTAAGTTTCCATTGAAAGATCTAGAACCAGATGGTTTAAATCCTATGTTTAATCATAACTAGTAGGAGATTATTGGTAGTCTTGCTATGGAGTTAGTGCAAAATATCTTCAGGAAATAAGAGGAAGTTAAGAGAATCAATGGAAGAAATGTTGTTCTAATTCCTAAAATAGATGTCCCTTAAACAATCAGGGATTTCCACCCAATTAGTCTTTGCAATGTGCTATACAAGATTATCACAAAAGTGCTAGCAACAAGATTGAAGATAATAAAGCCACTTGTTATGGGCCCAAATTAGTGTAGTTTGGTGCCAGGGAGACAGAGCCTAGATAATATAATCCTCGCTCAAGAGATAATCCATTCTACAAATAATATGAATAAGAAGGTTGGATATATGGCCCTAAAAATTGATCTAAAAAAAGCATGTGAGTGCGGAAGGTGTGATTTTGTTATAGAATGTTTGTGGGAGTTGGGACTGCCATCAGTTTATGTTGATTTGAATAAATGCTGTTTGAATATAGCTGAAATGAAAGTCTTGTGGAATGGAGAGCCTAGCTCGAGCTTTACACCTACACGTGGTGTCCATCAAGGTAATCCATTTTACTCTTATATGTTCATTTTGCTAATGGAAAAGTTAGCCCACCTGATTCAGAGTGAAGTTCTTTCTGAAAATTGGATCCCATTTAGGCTTAAGAAGAATGGCACTACAGTGTCTCATATATTTTTTTACTGATGATCTCATTCTATTTGCTGAAACTTTTTTAGATGAAGTAACAATTATTAAGGCTTGTATGAATGATTTATATGTCACATCTGGAGAAAAAGTGAATAATGCCAAATCTCATTTTTTTCCTCCAGTGATGTTTTCCAAAATAGGAGGTTAGAAATTAGTTCATTCTGAGTTTAATCCCATAGCACACCTCAGCAAGTACTTAGGAATACCTCTATACCATAAAAGGGTTTCCAAGAGTATGTATCATTATGAATTGACAAAAATGGATGATAGATTGAAGGGATGGAAAGTAAATTCTTTGTCCATGGCTACTAGGCATATGCTAGTGTCCTCAATGGTTTTGGTGATTTCCAACTATGCAATGTAGTCTTCATAGATATCCCAATCTACGTGTGATGAGATAGACAAAAAATGTCAGTTTTCTTATGGGGTCGTACTAGAGCAAATAAGAAACCTCTATTAGATATGTTTAGTTTTGATTGTGTCAAATATAGATGCCAAATATTAAAATCAAAAAGTTTGCATGATGCATTTATCTCCTATATTAACTTACTACTATATTTAATGATTAAATATCTTTTAGATTAGTCAAAAAAAGAAAGAAGATGTCAATGTCAACTATAAAGAATGATTAAGAGGAAAAAGAAAAAGCAAGATTGAAGATAGTCAAGAAAATAAAGAAGCTATTGAGTAGGTTATGGAAAATGATTGTCAAGAGGAAAGACAAGAAGAAAGAAGAGCCTTCTTCATATTAAGTCGAAGAAAGGAAGAAGTTATCCAATTGGAATGATAAACAAGACAAAGAGAGATTGAAGAAATAAGAACTTACAAGATCTAATAGAAATATCAAGATTTAAGCTCTTAGATGTGATACTAGAGATCTCTACAGTCATATAGAGGTTGGAATGGGTCAATTCAAAGCTAAAATGACTTATATAGAAGTTATACCAACTTCACTAGGGTGACTACTTGAGTAACCACTCAAGTGATGTTCTTCATCACTGGTAGGCATCACTTAGGTGATGTCATAATAATGACCAATTTGTTGTTCTGTTTTCCATTAACATGTTATAGGTTTAGTATTTTTAATGTATCTATCAAACCACATATCTAATTGATCTGAAACTTATTTCATATGAAACTATACTCCAAATACGACACCACGACACTGAGCTTAAGCTCAATGGATTTCAGATGGAAAAGATGTGAGTTTTGGAAGTTGACACTAAAATTTCTCATGTTATTCCAAAACAGGTTCATTAATTTGGATGTATCTCACAAATAACGCATATGATTGAGGTGAACCTTATTGCATATGAAATGACACTCAAAATTCATTTCACAAAAGTCAATATCAAGCTAAAATAGTCTCAGACAAAAGAGATATGCATATCGAAATTTGATGCTCGATGTTCTCATGATGTTATTGAAGAACAGTCATTCTTCATATCATAACTTTCAAAAGAATATGAGTTTTGGACTGAAACTTGTGGTGTATACAAATAAACTTAAGAGGCATTTCAAAAACATTAAGATCATGCTTAACAAAGGTCATCTAGAAGAGATATGAATTTTGGAAGTAAACAGTCGTATAAAGACGCTACTCTAGACCAGCTGCTATTAATTTGATCATAACTTTGAGAATATAATGAATTTTGAGCTAATTCTTTTTGCTTTGGAATGTAGACTTCAAGAGCTTTATGATGATAAGTCATTTTGCAGATTTGTATTCAAAATGGATTTATCACTAGTAAAGATCACTCCAGTGATGTGAAAGTGATGCCTAAGATCATTGTGGTGACTACTCGAGTGATGTGCAATATTTCAAAGAGAAGATCACTTAAGTGATATGTTCCCATCACTACCACATAAACATAGTGATCTTTTGTAGTGATGTTCTGCCTAGTTTTAAATCACTATCTCAGATTTCATGATTTTCTTCCTGACTCATATAAATCTTGATTATGGGTGATTAAATTTATAATCAGTACTAATCAAGTTTATATAAAGATTATGGGTGATTAAATTTGGAACAAGCTTCAACAGCCAAAAAGCAAATCTTGTCAGAACTTCCAATGATTACTTCCAATGGTCGTTTTGTACTCAACAGGAAGAAGACTGCTCAATGATCATTAAGCTACATCAACTATAAATAAAAGAAGAACCTGCAACCAAATGGTCTAGACCAAGCCCCTCCCGAGCCTCAACCGAAAGCTTAAGGTGTTGTGATTCAAGGACTAAGAACCACCAGGTCAAAGACTAAATCTGTGGCATTAGAAGGAAAGGAAGGAAAGGGAAAATCAAAAGCTCCTACCAATCCACCAGGTTCAAACTCTAAATCAGACACACCTCTTGGACTAAAAGAGATTGGCAAAAGGGCAGATACAATGCTAGAATCTCTAAAGTCATGGCTAACATGATCAAAGAGGAAATAAGCACCAAAATTTCAACAAAATTAAAACAAGGACACAGATTTCAAGAAAGATCATCATCTATGCCTAGTCAACCCTTTGCAGAGGAGGAGGATCATGGAGAAAACATCGAAGAAGAAGAAGATGTGTTGATTACACCTCCAGGAATCCTTATAGATAAGATAAAAGATTCAAAGAAATTCCTACAACATTTTGGCAAATCAAATATGTGCAAGATGTTTTATGTTAATATTCAAGCTTTGTATGATGCTATTAAATTGGATTTGTCATCATATCTTGATCACTATATGCCATGGTTGTCTTTCAACTTGCCTTACTGCCCTAAAATTGTGAGGCGCTTCTACTACTATCTAGAACCTGTTGAGGATTGCTCTGATAGTGGGTTAGTGATTAAAGAGAAGCTAGATACTTTAGTAAGAGAAAAGAAAATCTTAATCTTAGCTTCTTGAATCAACAAGTGGCTAGGAATTAAGAATCCTTTACAAAATCCGCCATCTAAACTCAAGCCAGATCATATTCACATAATTCTCAGGCCTGGAGAACCTATTGGTCCTCTGAACTTTAAGCCTATTACTATACGTGAACTGCATCATATCCTCTAGTACATCTACTCAAGGGTTATAGTGAACAAATCCAAAGACTTCACACATTTCATTGATTGTGATTATAGCATGATGGCTTCACTACTAAGTAAAGAGGAGAGGAACTTGGGAGAAATCATCTTCTCTAAGATCAAGAGGTATAGGCATTCCTCTACCAAGTCTACACCCATTCCATACCCTCAGTTGGTATCTCTGTTCTTGAAGGAAAACAAGATTTTCTACCTGGAACCAAATGAGTCTCTAGAGCGGTACCTTAGTTTTAAAGGCATCAAATTGGCAAATTAGGTATTAATCTAACTCTGAGACATCCTTTGGTCACTACTCCTAAAAAGAGAAAGTTACAAGAGTCTAACTACAAAAAAACAATCAGAGAATGATAATACTCAATCTTCAGCCCCAATTACATCCACTACACCCGATTCCTTGGATCTACTATGCATATGTACTTAAAGGAAGTGCTTTAAGGATTTGATATTGATCTAGCCAACACCAATGCTGAATTTGTCTCCCATATTGATGAAAAGATGCGCAAGATGTATGAAGTGATGTATCAGCACACAAGGAGGTTCCTGTTTTATGTGTGTAAATGATTTATTAAATATTGCAAGTGAACACTGTCAAAATCAAGTAATACAGAAGTGAGTAGAGTATTGTTCCCACGAGGATTGATCACTAAGTGCCAAAATGGATAATTTTAATTCTATTTAGTCGATCGATTAGTTAGTGATTGAGAGAACAAAATAAAATGATTAAATATGAGTGTAAACAATATGAAAACGACTATGAGAAAAAGCTTTAGGGGTTAGATTTCACTTAACAAATTTCATATTGAATCACTTATCTATTCTAGCCCAATTTATTCCACATGATTGATAGTCAAGTTTCCTAAATTTAATTAATAGCCTCTTCCAAGGTCAAGCAATTCTATAATTAATTGCTAATCCAACATATTCCCATATAAATTTAAGCAATTAATTATGCATTAAGATTTATGGAACTCAGTAAGACTACACAACTTATATGAATATATTCAAATTTCATATGCAAATCATGATTTTAATTATAGGATCTATACACATACATCTCCTTCCAATCTCAACATACATATTGGAATCATTCAAAAGGTGGCCAATCAATTGAAAGCATTAAGAACAATAATTAAAACTCAATCATGAAGGAGAAATTCATACTAGATTTACTAACTTAAAATTCAATCCATTATTAGTAAGCTACGTCATCACCCTTGGAAAATAGAAACTTAATTCAAGATGAAATTAAAAACAAAACCAAAATAAATTGCAAACTTCATAAACATTGCATAAAACTTGAATATTAAATTCTAAATTATAAATATACAACCAAAAGATGCATGAAAATGGAGAAAATCTAGCCATCCCTTTAAGAAGTAAAACCTTCCATGTAGGTGGCAACCTATACCATCCATAAAAGAGGACTACCTAAGCCTTCCATATAGGAGGCATACAGGAATTAAATACAATGCATAAAATTAACTTTAAGATGGTGTATGTGGAGAAGAAAGGAAAGTAATGGATATGAAATGGTGTGTTTTAAATGCGAGGGAAAGGATGGCTATATATAGGGAAGAATAGAGTATGGTAGATGAACTAGTAGATGAAGTAGTAGGTGAAAAGGAAGATGAAGTGGTAGATGAAATGTGATAGATGGAATGGTTGGTGGAATGGTAGATAATTCTCACTCTTAACTTCAAAGCAAAATTCAAAATCTTTAGAGATAGAACTGGGTTTTAGCCTTAACATAAAAGTTGTAGAGCTCTTTCTTAACTTTTTATCCATATAAAGAACGTCCCAATCCAACATCTAGAGCTCCAAATATCATTTGAAAATTGAAAGAGGGTCTAATTCAGTATTTTTCAAGAAATTCTATTTTATGCCAAATCGTTATTTATTTATTAATTACACCTAAATTGAGCTCAAATATCATCCATAAAATCATCATATAAGAGAAATAAATATACAAATATTTTACTTATCAAATTCCCCCACACTTGGCTCTTGGACGTCCTAGCATAAGGAGTAACTAATTTGTGCTAAAAAAATTAGAAGTGTCAAGTTATAAGCAAGAACACAATTGAAAAATAAAAAGATCATAGTATCCATGAATTAACGAAAATATAAACTAGTAACTTTATTTGAAAATGAATAAACCGAGTTCGTACATGTAGCTTATTCTCTCAATCTCTCAAGTATTTAAGGGTAAGTGTTTCGCTCAAATTCAACAGAAAAAATTGCACTACCATAGGCTTGCTAAAATTCTCAATCTCCACTACCTAATTCACATGCATAATTCAAATGAAAAGGACTTATTAAGGGTTGTAATGGGGTTAAGGTAAAAGGAATGTAAAACATGATATGAATGGCTAAATTTAAGAAATAAAGCAATTGAAAAATGGGCTACTAATGAATAAATTTATCTTATCACAACAACCCACAATATTTATTTTTTGCCTACATTTTTTTATTATTTATTTACTTTTTCTTCTTCTTTTTTTCCTTACTTCTCCCTCAACTTAAATCAGACATTGTCCCCAATGTCTTTTAGGGCATAGAGAATTTTTTTTTTCTTGCATAATTCTGTGACTTTAAAATTGATGATATATACAACCCCACACTTGACAAAAACCCATTTCACAAAAATTTCAAATGCTATGCTAATCTTTTGATTTAGTTAAAAGCACTTGATATATCATTAAAACAATGTTAATGGGTTGAGAACAAAGAAATAGGCAATTAGACTCTAAGGGGCTTATCAACGATATAATTGCAAGGTTGGCTATTTGGCTCTACCTCAACAAAATGAATGCCTTTATCATCTTTGAATGTGCATGTGAAATGTAATCTCAACCAGATTTATAGCAAGTTCTAGAGTGATAACTTAATAGATGAATATTACACATAAGAGAATAATCATTATAGGCTCAAAAGATTACGGTTAGGGATTTTCAAACTCAGCTCATTCAATCTCAAAATTCATCACTAATTGCAACAATCAGTTGTTCATTCATGCTATGATATCTCTAAATTCAATTGATCCACTCTTAAAACTTGAACAGGATTTTTTTTTAAATTTTATTCTTTTGTTTTTTAAAACGAACAAAAACATGTAACTAATAAAATGCAACTAATAAGATGGGTGTCAAGAGTGATTTACTCTTCTATTTTTTTCATACCCTATACATTTAACGGTTTTACTAACTAACTGGCAAAATATATAAATTTTTTTAAACATAAACACACAATAAAGTAAAACCAAAATGCTAAGAGTAAAACCAAGAGATTAAGGAAAGTTACAACTGAAGAGTGGTATTTGGATTCTACTTCTGTCTACGATCTGAAGATTGTCCATCTATTTGCTTGACTAGTATATCTGGTTTAGGTTTATAGGTTTGCAATTGATTGAGTAGCTGGTCAGTAGTTTGGGTAGAAATTATGGAATGGCGAGTTGCTTAGGGTATAAATCCTGTTTCCATAGCTCGATCAAAAAAAGACAACAGATTATCATAAAAACCATTAACATTTAACAATCCTAATGGCTTTTTGTGATAGTTTAACTTAGCCTAATATGCAATGTTAGAAATCTCATCCAACGTCTCCAAACCATATAGTAGAGTGTAAAAGCTTGAGCACGGTAGAATATTTGTCCCATTCATTCAGGCAACCTTAAAACCTGCAACTCTTATCCTAAGGAAAAGATGTGATTTTCCAACTCCTTTTCCCTTACACTCAAACCCTTACTTCCATTCATAGATGCAGAAATGACCACATTTCCCCTTTGGCCCTGGATGCCTCCCCCATATACAAAGTTGATCTTTCTAGCAGCTAATGCACTTCCAAGTTCTTTTGTTGTAGTTAGAAACTCTCCATCATTGCTCGAACCAATTTCACTAAAAATACAGATAGATGTAAATCTATATTTTGTGTGATACCCTTTTTCTCTTTTTTTCTCTCAGACCATTTGTGTTACAAGTGAAAGAGTACATATTTACAAGGGAAGAGTACAAATTTACAAGTGGAAGAGTACATATGTATAACACTAAAATAGTGCAATAAGATCATGCAAATCAAGCATTTTTCAAAGAAGTTTGAAAAATTTCTAACACAAATGATCGGCATAATTTGCATGAAGAAATTAACAAAAAAAGGAAAGAAAGTCAAAAGTTATTAAAAAGACAAAATAGATTAGGAAAAAGCTGCTAAAAAGATAAGACAGGTTAGACAAAAGCATGATTATATACAGTAGTTGTGATTTTGGCTCACATCTTCCTCTGGTTTTACGTCCAATAACAGCTTAAACGCTTTCTATGAATCAAGGATTTGCTTCCCATCCAGTTTTCTTATAAACTGGCAAACAGGGCTTTTTAATGTTAGATTGCCAAGATAGTAGCGCCATTTTTTTTGGTTGAATACATCCACTAAATCAAGAAGAATATGATGAACATCACTACTCAGATGCATCTCAAGAGTTTGAATGATATCATCCAGTGACTCCTTACTTAGTCTATCCTTTATAAATTTAATTTTATCTTCTCAATTTATAGAAACCATACCTTTGCTCCTACAGTACTGATCACATATCCACCTTGCACATTTATGTCAGACATTTATTCTTTTAGCTCTTTTCTTTTTGTAGTAAGAACTTCTTCCCATTCCTGGCAAAGGTTTAACAAATGATTTATGAATCTCACCTGTTAAACATACCTTAGCTTCAACAATCCAGTGTACATCCTCAGGAAGGTCTAAATGCTTGAATAACTCCATCCTTTCAAGTCGACTACTATAGATCTTCCTGAGCACACCTTTAAGAAGAGTGGGGAACCTGTTCTTAAGCTTTGTAACAGATTCCTCCATGTGAAATTGTAATGAAAATGATGAAAACTAAAATTCTCAAAGTAGTGTAATGTGTTTCGGTGAGTAGGAAGAAAAATGAGAGAGTAGGAAAGAAGTTTTAGGTTGTTCTTAAATAGACGCCCTTCTTTAATGTCTTTAGCTAAACAAAGACCAAACCAAATTTTTTTATTATTTTTTAATTTGTTTATTTTCATTTTTTAAAAAACATTATGAGAATGAGGACTTACCTAGTGGTTCCTTAAACATTATGACAATTTTCAAAGTGTTGAGTACACCGTCATTGTACTCTTTGAATGTTTTTGATTGTAACCACCAAAGTGGAATACATCATTATGGCTACCAGAAGTCCTGCAAAATCACAACAAAACCTCAAACCAAACCTTGGGATGCCTCCTAAGCAGCATTAAATTTATAGTCTTCAACCAGACTTCTCAAAACAAACTACTAATGAAAAGTATCAAACACTAGGATTACCTTGTCTTCATTTCTTTTCAAGCAACAATGGTTCAAACACAAGAAATGATCATTCAAGATAATTAATTGTATTTCTTCAATCATAGACAATTTTAGAGTACAATTATTTACTAAATTCAAATAAAACACAACATGCATATATTTGCAAACAGATTTAAGAGCTTCCAAAATTTTAGAGCATCCTACTAAATCCACTTGACTCTCATCAGTAAGAGTCAACACTTCAACAGGAGAGACATGAATAATAGCTATTGGAACATCCACGTTAGTTTCAATATCAAAATGATAAGAGTTAGGTTCCACAACCGGAACTTCTTCTAGACTACACCCACTATCCTCTCCAAAAGTGATTTCAAGTTCCTTATCACAATCCATAAGAGCTAAAGTTTCATTCAATTCCATATCCTCAACTTTTGTACAATAATCATCATCGACACAAGAAGTGGTAATTATGCTTAAAGAATCATCTTGCCTCATAGTCTCAAGTGATGAAATAATTTGACTCACATATATTCCAATATTTTGGACACTTGACTCAACACTAGTGACAATTCCTTTTGCTTTCTACTAAACTCCTTACATAATCTTTCTAAATTGGATTTTTTCTTATACTCAAGAGTTTGTTCTTTGATATGTGAATAAGAGTAGAAAGGAGGATTAGGACAATACCTAACATATGGATCCAAAGACTCTTGTTGCTTTAAAATTCCACCAAGATAAAAGGAATGATCAAAACAAGTTCGGCTTATATTGAAATCATCTCTCACATAATGATTAGTATTGCTATATGGACAATGCTCATAACAATTCCACTCTCCATAATAAGCACAAGAAAAACAATTATAAGGAGAAGAATTTTCAATCCAACCAGCATTTATATTTTCTTGTCTCATTCTATCCATATGCATTCCAGAAAAAGAACAAATATATGACAATTTATCACCAAATGAATGCTATAAATAATCCTTTTTTTTTTGAAATTTTTACATGAAGAGTAAATTAATATTAAAATTACTTGGTATTGATATTAATGACAACAATCCCCAGTAACGGCACCAAAAACGTGTTACGTGTGTAAATGGTCTATTAAATAGTTCAAGTGTACACTGTCATAATCAAGTAATACAGAAGTGAGTAGAGTATTATTCCCATGAGGATTGATCACTAAGTACCAAAATAGATAATTTTAATTCTACTTAATCGATCGATTAGTTGGTGATTAAGAGAACAAAATAAAATGATTGAATATGAGTGCTAATAATATGAAAACAATTAGGAGAAAAGGCTCTAGGGGTTAGATTTCACTTACAAATTTCAGATTGAATCACTTATCTATTCTAACACAATTTATTCCACATGATTGATAGTCGAGTTTCCCTAATTTAATTACTAGCCTCTTCCAAGGTCAAGCAATTCTATAATTAATTGCTAATCCAATATATTCGTAAAGGAATTTAAGCAATTAATTATGCATTAAGATTTATGGAACTCAGTAAGACTACACAACTCATATGAATATATTCCTATTTCATATGCAAGTCATGGTTTTAATTATAGGATCTATACACATATATCTCCTTGCAGTTTCAACATACATATTGGAATCATTTAAAAGGTGGTCAATAATTGAAAGCATTAAGAACAATAATTAAAACTCAATAATAAAGGACAAATTCATACTAGATTTAATAAGTTAAGATTCAATCTACCATTAGTAAGCTACGTCATCACCCTAGGAAAATAAAAATTTAGCTCATGATGAGATTAAAAACAAAATCAAAATAAATTGAAAACTTCATAAACATTGCATAAAACTTGAATATTAAATTCTAAAACATAAATATACAACCAAAAGATGCATGAAAATGGAGAAAATCTAGCCGTCCCTTTAAGAGGTAAAACCTTCCATGTAGATGGCAACCTATACTATCTATAAAAAGGACTACATAAGCCTTCCATGTAGGAGGCATGCAGGAATTAAATACAATGCATAAAATTAACTCTAAGTTGGTGTATGTGGAGAAGAGAGGAAAGTAATGGATATGAAATGGTGTATTTTAAATGTGAGGGAGAGGATGGCTATATATAGGGAAGAATGGAGTATGGTAGATGAAGTGGTAGGTGAAGAGGAAGATGAAGTGGTAGATGAAAAGGAAGATGAAGTAGTAGATGAAATGTGGTAGATGGAATGGTTGGTGGAATGGTAGATGATTCCCGCTCTCAACTTCCAAGTAAAATTCAAAATCTTTGAAGATAGAACTTGGTTTTGGCCTCAACATAAAAGTTGTAGAGCTATTTCTTAGCTTTTTATCCATAAAAGAACGTCCCAATCTGACATCTAGTGCTCCAGATATCACTTGAAAACTGAAAGAGGGTCTAATTTAGTATTTTTCAAGAAATTCTATTTTATGCCAAAATTATTATTTTTTTATTAATTAATTACACCCAAGTTCATTAAATTGAGCTCAAATATCATCAACAAAATCATCATATATGGGTAAATAAATATATAAATATTTTACTTATCATCCTGCACATCAAGAGGTTCAGACTAACAAGATGTTTGAGGTGGCAAATGTAATATCCTAAATTTTAGGATCAGAGGCTTGGGAATAAGCCTAAATTAAGTGGACTCTTAAGCTCCAGTTTATCAGGTGCCTTGAATCTATTCCCTAATATTTCTCATATCTTTGGGGTATTAAGAAAGTAAAATGGTGAATTTTGGAGAATATGATTATGCTTCCAGTGAAATTTCCTATGAGGCAGTGAGCTTGTCATATGATTTTGTATAACCAAATGATGAGTAAAAATTATGAACTTTTACAGGGTAAAAGTAGACATCCTAATATTTAATTTTATAGGTCATGTGACTCAATTAGAGCTATATAGAAAAACTTATGTATTTTTGAAATTAGCCTAGAAAAACTATGAATTTTCTAGAACAACATTCAAAGAAATTAATTCTGGGATTTTTGTGCTTCCAATTGGCAAAGTTCTATATTTTTCCTTGAAACTAGACTCAATAAGGGTTCTACAGCCTTTAGAATTGTTAGATCCCAAGTTTTGATAATAACAATAATTCAATTATGTGCAAAACATGTTTTTAGAAGGTTAAGAAAAGTTTCCAAGTTACCAAATGCATATTTGATGATTTGCTGATATCTGCTGTGAAATTGCATTGGAGTGCTCGAGCAAGGATTTTGCACTCGAGCATAGATCTCCTCTGTGCTCGAGCATGTGCGAGAGAAAGCTAGAAAGTATGTACCCGAGAGGCATTCTCCCTTTGTATTCACTAGATCACTCGAGCAGAAGGTATGCACTCGAGCAGAGAAGTCATTCTCACTCTAGCACACATGCGAGTGAGGGCATGCGAGTGTTTGGCTGAGAGCAAGTAATGGCATGCTTCCTTTATTTACTCGAGCAGTGACATCAATGCTCGAGCATGAGCATTCTGTGCTCGAGCAAGGTACTGCGAGTACTTGGCCGAGAGTCATGAAGTTCAGAGAAGTGCAAGTGTGCTCGAGCACACCCATCCATGCTCGAGTGACACATCAATGCTTGCGAGTGAAAATTCTATCCCTCTCCAAATCAGTTGCGAGTGCTTGGTCAAAAGGTATAATTCTTGAGAATATTCTTCTCACTCGAGCAGGAGTCTTTGTGCTCGAGTGAGGGCCCACATCACTCGCGAGTGAAAATTCTATCCCTCTGAAATTCTGATGCGAGTGATGGTTTCGAGAGCATATTCCTTGAGAATATGCTTCTCACTCGAGCAGAGGTAAGTGTGCTCGAGTGAGGGTCCATATCACTCGCGAGTACAAATTCTCACTCTTGTCAAAATGGTATGCGAGTGATGACCCGAGAAGCCATTCCCTGTGTAAATTGTAAAGATCACTCGAGCAGAGGTTTTGTGCTTGAGTGAGACCCCTCTTCACCCGCGAGTGAAGATTTTGTCTCTCTGATATTTCATGCAAGCACAACCCGATAACAGAGGTATATGAAGGAAAATAGGAGATCACTCGAGGTGAGCCTTTCATGCTCGAGTGATGCCCTGTTTGACCACCGAAAATGCTAAGTATCACAACGTTCATTCCGAATATGGTTTATTGTTATTAATTCATATCATCATTACTTTTTATCATTGTTTAACATTGTTTTGATTGTTTTAAAAGTATGATACAGGAATATGAACGTTTGAATTGAACCACATGAGGAAAGTGATACAACGGCAGACAAGATGATTATAAACACGCTGGCACCTACCGCACTCATATTATTCAAACATGCACGTGTCTGCCAATACTTTCAAATGTCCCGATCCACAAATGAAGAATTTCCAAACGGGGAAAAACTGGAGCAACTATATATATACAGAGACTCACGGAGAAACTATAACAACGTAGCACATGCATTCATAAGCTCATACCAAGTTTCTGCTATTCATCATTTTTCTCTGTATACACATTGATCTTCAGTATTCATTGATTTGCTCTGTAAGAGAGTCTTCATTCAATTCAAAATTCTATGTGTATTTGATCTCAAGGTATTGGGACCTTGAGTGGGTTGTTTTTCCTTACGAGAGAAGCCATTGAGAGAATTCCTTGTTGTGTCTTCCACTTTTAAGTCTTATAAGATACAAGCAGAAGAGAACGTTGCTGCTCGTAAGACTTACAGTGGTGTAAGCAGGAGAGAACGTTGCTGCTCATAAGTCTTGTATACATAAGCAAGTGAGAAGAGTCATAGGTTGTTTTTCTGCACGTAAGACTTGTCGTAAGGGGGAGAGAAATTTCTTGTTGAGAGAATATTTCTGCTCGTAGACCGTTTAAGGACGATTGTTGATTTGTGGCGTTCTAAGAGCCCATTGAATCTTGGAGATATAGTGAAAAGCTCAGTAGGTCTTGATCTCTGAGGACTGGACGTAGGCATTGTTGTTAGGCCGAACCAGTATAACTTTCTGTGTTCAAATCTTCTCTACTCTACTCTATCCACTATATTTACATATCACCACTTCAAGCGAAAAATTTATAACATCACCCAATTCACCCCCTCTTGGGTGAAGCTTGCCTTTTACATTTGGTATCAGAGCCTCGTCTTCTCCGAAGAGCCTAACAGCTTGAGAAGGATCCGTCAAATGGCAACAATGGGTGAAAATATCCTTCCTGATGGAGCCTTAATCACTAGACCTCCTGGTTTTGCTGGAGAACATTTTTTGTTCTGGAAAGCCAAATTCAGAGTGTTCATGATGGCCAACGAGTATGGATTATTGAATGTTATACAAGATGGTGACTATGTTCCAATAAAGAAAATCGAAGATAGAGCAGTTAAAAAGAGTCCAGATGAGTTTGACGAGAATGACAAGAGGTTAGTAACATTAAATAGTAAAGCCATTTTAATGATACAGAGTGCTCTTAGTCAAAAAGAATATTTTCGTATATGTACTCTACCTACTGCCAAAGATATGTGGGATGCTCTTGAAATTGCTCATGAAGGTACATCTGGAATCAAAGAAAATAGAATCAATACTTTAATTACAGAATATGATTTATTTCGTATGAAATCTGGAGAGAGTATATCAGAATTTGAACTAAGGTATACTCATCTTGTTAATCAATTATCTGCTCTTGGAAAGTCGTTTGATCAAAATTCCCAGGTAAGAAAGATTCTTAATATTCTTACGAAAGAGTGGGAAGCAAAGGTGACAGCCATTGAAGAAGCCAAAGGAGAGTCTATGAGATCCGTAGCTGCTCTCTTTGGAAGTCTTTCTGAATATGAAGGTAAGTTGAGATTCAAAAAGGAACTTGAAGAATTCGATGATAAAAAGAAAAAGGGAGTTGCATTTAAAGCTATCCAAGAAGAAGAAGGAACTTCCGAGAATGAAGATGTTCCTAGTGATGATGAAATGGGAATGATCGTGAGAAAGTTCAAGAAATTCTACAGAAGAGGACAAAGGAATTTCAAGAATTATTAAGGTGGACCAAGCAAGAAAGAAAACAAAGAACACCAAATAGTATGCTATGAATGTGGAAAACCAGGACACATCAAATCTGAATGTTTCAGAAATAAAGACAAAAAGAAGCAAAAAAAGAAAGCATATATATCATCTATTTGGGGTGATAGTTCGTCAGACGAAGAAAATGACAACGACGAAGTAGCAAATCTATGCTTGGTAGCTAAAGAAGAAGAATCAGACTCTGAGGTAAGTGACTTGAACCCTCTTATAATGAATTGTTATCTGAATATAATGCATTGCATACAGAGTTTATTAAAGTTGCTAAAGAAATGGTTAGTTATAAGAAGAAAGTAAAAGAATTAGAAAGTAATGTCATATCATCATATGAAATGTGTAAAGAGAAAGATAAGAAAATAGAAGACTTAACAAAGATTGTTGAAAAATTTACTAAAGGAAGTGAAACTCTCAAGGTTATCTTAAGTTCTCAGAAAGTTTCCTTTGATAAATCTGGAATTGGATATAATGCTGTGCATGATAAGAATAAGAAGAGTAGTAGAGACTATCTTAAATACTTCAGGAATTCTGTGCATACATCAAATCCATTTGTGTCATGCAATTTTTGTAATAGGAAAGGACATTATACTTCATCGTGTTATTTCAAAAAGGGAAAGGTTGTTGGAACATATAAATGGGTTCCGAAAGGGACACATATTCCAAATACTAACCACAAAGGACCCAAGAAAGTGTGGGTACCTAAAACTTGATCATCTTATTCTAGGTATGTCTCAAAGCATCTCGAGTGAACAAATGGTATATTGATAGTGGATGTTCGAGACACATGACTGGTGACAAAAATAAGTTCACCATGTTTGAACCTAGAGAAGGAGGAAAGGTGACATTTGGAGGAAATCAATTCGGACGTATTGTTGGAATTGGTGAAGTGGGAAGAATCGATGGCATTCAAATCAACGGAGTATATTATGTTGAAGGATTATGCCACAATCTCTTAAGCGTAAGCCAAAGCACTAACAAAGATAACTGGGTGATTTTCGACTCGAAAGAATGCTTGATAGTAAGCAAGAAAGATCTACTTCTAAACAAAGAAACTATCAAGGCAAAAATCCGAGCTCAAAGGGACGGTAATTGTTATACAATTGATTTAAATTCAAATTCTTCTGAAAATTGTTTTCTTAGTCGATCAGAGGAAAGTTGGTTATGGCATAAGCGCTTAGCTCATGTCAATATGAATCAACTTGACAAATTGATTAGAAAAGATTTAGTTGTAGGCCTTCCTAAACTCAAATTCAAAGGTGACATGATTTGTGAAGCATGTCAAAAAGGCAAACAAACTAAATCTTCTTTTAAAACAAAATATGAAATTTCTACTTCAAAACCTTTACAATTACTTCATATGGATTTGGTAGGACCTGCAAGAGTAAAAAGTTTTGGAGGAAATTTATATACGTTAGTAATTGTTGATGATTTTACAAGGTTTGCATGGACTATATTTATTGCCTCAAAAGATGAAACTTTTGCTGAATTTATTATGTTGCCAAAAAGGTTCAAAATGAGAAAGGTATTCCTATTGTCTCTATTAGAACAGATCATGGAGGAGAATTTGATAATCAATTGTTTGAAGATTACTGCAATGACAAAGGAATAGATCACAATTTCTCAGCCCCGAGAACACGTCAACAAAATGGAGTAGTGGAAAGGAAGAATAGAGTGCTTACAGAAATGGTAAGAGCATTACTTAATGAAAAAGATATGTCACAAGTATTCTGGGCAGATGCAATGAGTACTGCATGCTATATTTCAAACAGAGCATATATTCGCAAATCTCTTGGAAAGACACCATATGAACTTTACAAAGGAAGAAAGCCAAATATTGCTCATCTTCATATCTTCGGGTGTAAGTGTTTCATTCACAACAATGGTAAGGAAAATTTAGGTAAATTTGATTTAAAGTCTGATGAAGGTATTTTTCTAGGATATTCTAATAGAAGTAAAGCTTATAGAGTTTTCAATAAAAGAACATGTACTATTGAAGAATCTATTCATGTTGTGTTTGATGAAATTGATTCTCAGACAAAACTTAATGATGAAGAAGAAATGGATTCAATCAAGAAAAACAAATCTATTTCAAAGCAGGATGATTTTGAAACAAATGACTTTCAAAATTTAGAAGATGTTGATGATCATGATCAACCTAAAGCATGGAGACATATGAAGGATCATCCAATTGATCAAGTTATAGGAGATATTCATGAAGGTGTCAAAACCAGAAATAGAATCCTCAATGAGGTAACATTTTCAGCTTTTATTTCTGAAATTGAACCTTCTAATATAAAAGAAGCTTTATCTGACAATGATTAGGTGATTGCTATGCAAGAAGAATTAAATCAATTTCAAAGAAATCAAGTTTGGGATTTGGTTCCGTGGCCTAAAGACCATACGGTTATAGGGACCAAATGGGTTTTCAAAAATAAACTTGATGAATCAGCAATCATTGTGAGAAATAAAGCAAGATTGGTTGCCAAAGGCTATAATCAAGAAGAAGGTATTGATTATGAGGAAACATATGCTCCAGTGGCAAGATTGGAAGCAATACGAGTACTCTTAGCTTTTGCTTGCATCAAAAGTTTTAAACTTTATCAAATGGATGTAAAAAGCGCTTTTCTAAATGGTTATATTATGGAGGAAGTATATGTCGAACAGCCTCCTGGTTTTGAAGATGAAACAAAACCTGATTATGTCTTCAAACTTAAGAAAGCATTATATGGTTTGAAACAAGCACCCAGAGCTTGGTATGAAAGACTAAGCAAATTTCTTCTTGATCAAGGTTTTGTCAGAGGTAAAGTTGATACAACTCTATTCATCAAACATAACAAAAATGATATTCTAATAGTTCAAATTTATGTTGATGATATTATTTTTGGTGCTACTAACGAATCTATGTGTCAAGAATTCTCTAAGATTATGCAGGGAGAATTTGAAATGTCCATGATGGGAGAGTTGAACTTCTTTCTTGGACTTCAGATCAAACAAAAGAAGAATGGTATATTTATATCTCAGACAAAGTATTTGAAAGAATTATTGAAGAAATATGGATTAGATAATGCTAACGGAGCTGATACTCCAATGAGCTCTACAACATTGCTGGATGCTGATGTAAAGGGACCGAGCTTCAACATTACAAAGTATAGAGGAATGATTGGTTCATTACTCTACCTTACAGCAAGCAGGCCAGATATTCAGTTCAGTGTAGGAATGTGTGCAAGGTATCAATCCAATCCTAAGGTATCTCATGCAGAGACAGTAAAAAGAATTTTCAAATATTTAGGAGATACTTCTGAGCTTGGACTGTGGTATCCAAAAAGAGGGAACGAGTATTTAATGGCATATTCAGATTCAGATCACGGTGGATATAAAACCGACAGAAAGAGTACCAGTGGACAATGTCAATTTCTCGGAGACTCTCTAGTGTCATGGTTCAGTAAGAAGCAGAACACAGTTTCATTATCTTCGACTGAAGCTGAATATATAGCTGTGGCAAGCTGCTGTTCTCAAGTGCTATGGTTGAAACAACAACTTCAAGATTTGGGAATTTATTTAAAAGAAATCCCAATCTATTGTGATAATACTAGCACGATAAGCTTGGTAAAGAATCATGTACAACATTCAAGAACCAAGCATATAGACATTCGACATCATTTCATTCGAGATCATGTTCAAAAGAAAGATGTCAAAGTAGAATTCATACCAACTCATCTTCAACTTGCGGATATTTTCACAAAACCAATTGCAAAAGAGCAATTCCTCTATATTCGAAGAGAATTGGGAATGGTTAATCCCAATGAGTTGTAAGTTTTCTTGTTAAAAAGTTTAATTAAATAGTTCCTTTGATGATAACTATACTGACTTTAGCATCGGAGTGGCCAAAATTTGTTTTTGCAGGATTCTCACTCGAGCACAGAGGGTACTGCTCGAGTGAGGAGTTGTGTCACTCGAGCACAAGAAGCTCTGCTTGAGCACAACACTATTTATGATACTCTGTTCTTTGGTAGTTAAAACAGAGGTTAACAGAGGAGTTAAGAATACTAAGGGAATATATCAGAAACAAGAGTGAGAATTGAACTCACTCGCGAGTGAGGAATTCTCACTCGAGCATGATAAGAACATGCTTGAGGTGAGGAATGCCTGCTCGAGTGAAGAAGAAGAATCTCTTTGCAAAAGCTATCCAAATCATGGTTACTCAAATGATCTTGGAGGATTTGAGTACAAAGATGCAAAAATATGTCAAGAAATCCACAATCCAGGTACGTTTTACATGTTTCTATATTTTTCCAGAAGATCACTCGAGCACAGATAGAACACACTCGAGCATAGTATGAACATCACTCGAGCACTAGGGTTCATGCTCGAGCACTGTCACTTATATCAGTTACTGGGGAGCTCAGAACGTCGCACTTCCTCGTCTCACTCGAAGTGCTCTCTCACTCGAAAGACACAACTCTTCACCTTCAACCGTTTTCCCATCATTCAATCACGTCTCTCTGCTTCAAATCGCCGTTACAACCTTTCAATCTTCTATAAGAAGTGATTTTTGTCTTCTGCATTTCTCACTTGTGCCCTAATCTCTACTTGTTTTTCTTTCAAAAACTAAGAGTCTTTGCCTCTCTTCCATTCTCTTAACAATGGCAAGAATAAAACTACCCTCTATCCCTCAAAGATCTCATTCACCTTCTCCTACTCACTCTGCTGCCAGTGAATCTGGAACTCCTGAGCCTACTCCTCCATCTCCCAAAATCTCTTTCTCACCTTCACCTCCTCCTAAACCAAAAACCAAAAAGAGGACTCCGGCTAAGAAACCTCATCCAAAGCCTCAAGTTTCAAAGAAAGACCAACCTCCTCAAAAGAAACCAAAGGGGGTGGTATTCAAGGAACCAATAATCACCCGGTCTCAATCCAAAGAGGTTCAAGGAAAGGGAAAGAAGAATGATTCAGAACAACCCCAATCATCTTCTTCTTCTGGGGATACCTTCAGTAAACAACTCAGGGAAGCAATAGAAAAATCCAAATTGGACAAGTTAGTTGGGACGATTGCTTCTCAAGCCGGTGTTTCAAGTTCACATCAAGATAGGCAACCAAGTGCCTCTGCTTCAGGAGCACTTTCTGCATCACAAGCACCAGTGGATGATCACATCACCAGCCCTCCTAAGGGATTCAATGTGACAGAGCTTAAGGCCTTATCTCAGAAGGTATATGATGATGAATTTAAGCATAGACATTTCTGCCCTGTAGTGTATGTGGATTTGGATTATCTGAAAAAGAATTGTCATTTGGACTTGTACCCTTACCTTCAATACTATGCTCCCTGGCTAAATATTCTTTTGCCATATTCCCCCACTGTTGTGAAAACTTTCTACTGCAACATGAAAACTCATAATATTATGTCTAGATCCGGTGAGTTGGTTGAAGAAGCTGTATCTACAACCATTAGAGGGAAATTTATTATGATTTCTGCCAAAATCATAAATGATTTACTTGGTTATGTTGCACCTCCTACTGATCCACCCTCATTCTCTGCCAATGAAACCTTTAAAATTTTGAGACCAAAAGACCCAATTAGCCCCCTCATTTTCAAGCCTATTGATATGCCTGATAATCACAGAATCCTTCATTACATTTATTCCCGGAGCATAGTCAATAAATCCAAGAACTTTACCCACTTTGCTTAAAAGGATTACTATCTCTTGGCTTCTTTGGTTGCTGGGCAACAAAGGAATGTAGGGGAGATCATTTTTAATGAGATGAGGCGGTTTCGATTTTCTTCAACAAGATCCACAACCATACCTTACCCTCAACTTGTTTCCTTCATCTTGATGAAAAACAAAATTTGGTATCTGGAAGGAAAAGAAAGGGTACTCATCTCACGGTTTGGTAAGACTCAGTTAACTCATATGGGTATCAATCTTTCGGTGAGTCGGACCAAAGCCACATCAAAAAGGGAAGCCACTCCATCCAGAGGAGATGAGGCACAATCATCTGCACAAGGTCCTATTCCTCCTCCTTCATTTCTTAATGCCTCTCTGTCCAATCATCTGTCTGAGGTAATCAATCAAGCTGTATCAAGTTTGAAGAAGGAGTTAGTGACTGAGTATGAGAAGCTTGTGGAGAAGATGGAAGCACAAGTCATCAATCTGGTAGACAAGGCCAATCTTAATTTTGAACTGATGTTCAAAACTCAGGATGAGATGTCACAGAGGATCACCAATATGGAGACTTTCTTGTACTCCCATTTTCCCTCTTCATCATCCGGGGTGCCTCCTGAGACCACTCCTCCCTCAGTACCACAGACTCATGTGCTCTTCACCGACCTAGATTCCAATGTAGATGTTACATTTGATCGGTCACCTTCACTACCTCCCTCATCATCTGTACCACAACCACCATCTCCCTCTGATCAGCCCATTGACCCTCTCACTGCCATGATTTCCTTTGTTCCACCTCCAGACCCCCCTTCTGATATTGACAAAACGGGGGAAAAGGATGTGTGATATTTCTGAGCTTCTGTAGGGTGTATTTGGGTGTTTGGGTAGAATTCTGTATTGGGGTAGGATTTGATTTGTATGTCATTTTGTCATTTTGAATTACAAGTTATTATGTTATGTTGTTCAAAGTTTTTCCAAAGTTAATGATATTGTTCAAGTTTTTGATTATCAAAATTTCAATGTTTCAAGTTATTAAGTTCTTATTAAGTTATATACCTCATACTATACTTACCTTGGCTGTTGAGTGTCCAGAGGAAACATTGCAGGAAAACTTGAATTTGAAACTTAAACTTGATATGCATTTGGAAACTTTGAAGAAATTTCAAAATTTTCAATCTCAATCAATTTCTCTTAAATCTTCATCACAAAGAGTTTTGTCATCATCAAAAAGGGGGAGAATGTTAGATCCCAAGTTTTGATGATAACAATAATTCAATTATATGCAAAACATGTTTTTAGAAGGTTAAGAAAAGTTTCCAAGTTACCAAATGCATATTTGATGATTTGCTGATATCTGCTGTGAAATTGCACTGGAGTGCTCGAGCAAGGATTTTGCACTCGAGCATAGATCTCCTCTGTGCTCGAGCATGTGCGAGAGAAAGCCAGAAAGTATGTACCCGAGAGGCATTCTCCCTTTGTATTCACTAGATCACTCGAGCAGAAGGTATGCACTCGAGCAGAGAAGTCATTCTCACTCGAGCACACATGCGAGTGAGGGCATGCGAGTGTTTGGCCGATAGCAAGTAATGGCGTGCTTCCTTTATTCACTCGAGCAGTGACATCAATGCTCGAGCATGAGCATTCTGTGCTCGAGCAAGGTACTGCGAGTACTTGGCCGA
The DNA here is from genome assembly GCA_963210345.1 of Inga oerstediana. NCBI lineage: Eukaryota > Viridiplantae > Streptophyta > Magnoliopsida > Fabales > Fabaceae > Inga > Inga oerstediana. The sequence goes on along the minus strand of OY723401.1, from coordinate 58,135,049 downwards.
GAGTCATGAAGTTCAGAGAAGTGCAAGTGTGCTCGAGCACACCCATCCATGCTCGAGTGACACATCAATGCTTGCGAGTGAAAATTCTATCCCTCTCCAAATCAGTTGTGAGTGCTTGGTTAAAAGGTATAATTCTTGAGAATATTCTTCTCACTCGAGCAGGAGTCTTTGTGCTCGAGTGAGGGCCCACATCACTCGCGAGTGAAAATTCTATCCCTCTGAAATTCTGATGCGAGTGATGGTTTTGAGAGCATATTCCTTGAGAATATGCTTCTCACTCGAGCAGAGGTAAGTATGCTCGAGTGAGGGTCCATATCACTCGCGAGTACAAATTCTCACTCTTGTCAAAATGGTATGCGAGTGATGACCCGAGAAGCCATTCCCTGTGTAAATTGTAAAGATCACTCGAGCAGAGGTTTTGTGCTTGAGTGAGACCCCTCTTCACCCGCGAGTGAAGATTTTGTCTCTCTGATATTTCATGCAAGCACAACCCGATAACAGAGGTATATGAAGGAAAATAGGAGATCACTCGAGGTGAGCCTTTCATGCTCGAGTGATGCCCTGTTTGACCACCGAAAATGCTAAGTATCACAACGTTCATTCCGAATATGGTTTATTGTTATTAATTCATATCATCATTACTTTTTATCATTGTTTAACATTGTTTTGATTGTTTTAAAAGTATGATACAGGAATATGAACGTTTGAATTGAACCACATGAGGAAAGTGATACAACGGCAGACAAGATGATTATAAACACACTGGCACCTACCGCACTCAGATTATTCAAACATGCACGTGTCTGCCAATACTTTCAAATGTCCCGCTCCACAAATGAAGAATTTCCAAACGGGCAAAAACTGGAGCAACTATATATATACAGAGACTCACGGAGAAACTATAACAACGTAGCACATGCATTCATAAGCTCATACCAAGTTTCTGCTATTCATCATTTTTCTCTGTATACACATTGATCTTCAGTATTCATTGATTTGCTCTGTAAGAGAGTCTTCATTCAATTCAAAATTCTATGTGTATTTGATCTCAAGGTATTGGGACCTTGAGTGGGTTGTTTTTCCTTACGAGAGAAGCCATTGAGAGAATTCCTTGTTGTGTCTTCCACTTTTTAGTCTTATAAGATACAAGCAGAAGAGAACGTTGCTGCTCGTAAGACTTACAGTGGTGTAAGCAGGAGAGAACGTTGCTGCTCATAAGTCTTGTATACATAAGCAAGTGAGAAGAGTCATAGGTTGTTTTTCTGCACGTAAGACTTGTCGTAAGGGGGAGAGAAATTTCTTGTTGAGAGAATATTTCTGCTCGTAGTCCGTTTAAGGACGATTGTTGTTTTGTGGCGTTCTAAGAGCCCATTGAATCTTGGAGATATAGTGTAAAGCTCAGTAGGTCTTGATCTCTGAGGACTGGGCGTAGGCATTGTTGTTAGGCCGAACCAGTATAACTCTCTGTGTTCAAATCTTCTCTACTCTACTCTATCCACTATATTTACATATCACCACTTCAAGCGAAAAATTTATAACATCACCCAATTCACTCCCCTCTTGGGTGAAGCTTGCCTCTTACAAGAATCACTCTAATTTGATGTTTACATGATTAGTTACAATTTTCAAAATTGGGACAGAAAATCTGAAAATGGGAAAATAGGGAATTATGACATTAGTATATTAAGAAATGACATAAGCAAGGATTATTAAACATTTCCTTATACTTCAGGCCTGCATATGACGCCATAATGTTGGAAATTGTGCCCTAAGGGCCAATCATTGTACTTTAAACATTATTATTTTAATGAAATTTCTCCATTCTGTTATCATATTATTTGCATGTTAACTGTGACAATTGTACCTTGGATAATTCATAAAGATTGTCCTCAAATGTCCCTGGTCGGTCATCTATGCGGGAGCAGAGATGAAACAAGACCAGTATGACTTTGATAAGATATGGAGATACGAATCAAAGTCTTAGGCACTTGTAAGAGTACAAGGTGCTGGACCGACCCACTATGAGAAAGCTACATGGATCAAGTCATAAGCTTTTCTCATGTATAACCACGTCACAATGCCCTTAGACTTGAGGTCATCATTGATTCCTATATGAGAGTTGCTAAGCTTTGAACTAATCAAAAGTCACTTTTGACCGGGTGATGATAAAGGCTACGATCGAGCTTGGTTTCATGTAGAGGAATATGAATGATCAAGATAGAATTTGTCCCTCACATTAGTAGAGAGATATTACTGGGCCCCTCAATGAGTGAGTCTGAGAAATGTATGGCCATACTATGATGAAAGGAGTTTCTGTCTCTATTATCAGGCTACTCAGGAATAGAGAAAGTAATGGTCAAGAACAAGAGGATGACATTATCCATGCCTTATCCTTGATCGATATATCATGTGACAAAAGGGACATAACATGGTTGTATGACAGGTTGTATCGTGATAACGATCCTTATATGAATTGGGCAGTCATAATGTCTAGCTAGAGGCCGCTTGCGACTTTTGGGTTAGTGTAGTTATTGGCCCACTGCCAACTTCATATGGGCCTACAGGGTCGCACACAAGAATGGCCCAACATGAGATAATGTTTGATTTAGGGTGGATGAATTTTATATATATATATATTTATATAATATAAAATTCATTAATAATATTATATAGATATATATATATTTTTGAAATATATATCTTATATATATATATTATATTATTATATTTAATAATATTATATAGATATATATATTTTTGAAATATATTATATATATATGTATATATATATTATATGATATTATTATATTGTGTTGGTTTTAAATTTAATTTATTAAGATCTATTAAATTTAATAACTAACATGATAGAGATATAGTATCTCAGATTTAATTTATGAAGATAAATTAAATCTAATGGCTCTTTATTTAGATTAAATAAATAGGTTAAATTAAAACTGTTGGACAGATTTAATTTAAACTAAATTTATTTAATTAGCTCATCAAGATAATTAATTGTTAATTAATTTTGAAATTAATGATGATTAATTTTGAAATTTAAAAATAACCCTCATGGGTTATAAACTTGATAGAGCTGATAGACTCAGGGTACATCAGAATTGAGAGCCGCAAGTTAAACCCTTGGAGACATTAGAGGCGCTAGCACGTAGTCTCGGTCGGAGAGCATTCGTGTGGATACTGGTAGAGGGAGCGGACCTGACGTGTTGGCTCCTAGAGATCGTGAAAACTCTGAATCATCAAAAAGGTATGAATCCTTCCAACTTGGTTTAAACGCCGTTGATAGATCCTCGATTAGGATCGGTGAAAATTTTTCAAATTCGTCCGCTGTGCTTACCGATCCTACACATAATAGATATGAAATAAGAGAAAGAAGAGTTGAGAGAGTTTAGAGAGAGAAAGAGAAGAGAACTCGTAAGGTAAGCCAATTTCTCTGATGATTTAGTTCCCAACGCATATAACTCCACTCCTAAACTATTCTTCTATATTTCTTAAGGTCTTTGAAGCTCAAAATTTGGTGCTTAAACATTAGGGTTTTCATCCACCTAAGAGAAAAGCTAGAGGAAGTGAAAGGTAACTCCAAAACCTTCGTATATTGCTTATTCTGGCTGCTGTAGACAATTTATCGGTGAAATTTTGTCGGATTGTCTTTGCTTGTAAACTTTGGAAAAGTGACATTAAAAGTGTTATGATCCCAAAATTTGAATTAAATGGTTGATGTAATTGAATTTAATAGCTAATAAAGTAATTAAGAGTAGAAAAGAACATGTTTACGGAGTTAGAATCGAAAAACCCTGAGTTTTCCCAGAAGATACCCATATTTTGGTCAGGATGAGATCTTTAGGTTAGAGTTGGATTTTCAATGATTTAATAGTTCCAATGAGTTCAGGAGGGAAAATTAGGTAGGGTTACAGTTGGTCACTTTTTTGGAAAAGCCCGAAAAAGCATAATTACAAAAACGCCCCTGAATTCCATCTTTTGGCAGTGAATTTGGTAATTCCAAGTCAAAAAATGGATTCCTTGGGTAAAAAATGTCAGAATAGCCCTAGTCAAAATTTCAGAAAAAGTACAATCTGACCAGGTACGGCGAGGTCGAGCCAAGTCCCTGGAGGCATTTTGGTAAACTTTCACAATAGACTTATATAACCACTAGAAACACTATGAAAGTGTCTAAGGGCCAAGTTGAAAGGCTGAGGGATTAAGACACAAATTGAGGCACACGGTTCAAGGTGGAAAAGGTCTAAGGTAGGGAACTTACCTCTCCTGCGTGTATTTGATATTTGTGCTGGTATATTGATGCATGTATTTGCTTTGCTTGGTTATGTGAAACATATATGAATGATTGAAGCTCTGTTTCTATTTATGCTATGGCCATAAGTATGTTGTTTGAAACATTGAGCATGCAGATATGTTATTATGTTAGCATAAGTTTATGTATTGCAAACATGTCATGCATTAAGCACTTATCCTATATACATTTGGTATTTGTTTCCTACTAAGATTTTCTTGAATCTCACCCTCCCCTACCAACAAATTAGATAGGTGAAAATAAGAGGTGTACTAAAAGCAGAGAAGAGAACTACACGGGAGGAATGCAGTAGTGGAATGAAGATGGAAAGATGTCTCCATTTCACTAGGGCAGGTTTAGATACCCTAGAGCCCTATGTGGCTACAAGGTTTGAAATTATTATATATGAACCTTTATAAAGAATTTTGGTAATCATGCATATATTATCAGTATATTTATGCTATTCTTGTGTTACCCACCGAACCACTTATCATTTTTCGACGAATACTTTAGTAAAGGTGAAATTAAAATAAGGGCATAACAACAAACTTATTGAGGTCTCTACATGAGAAATTGGATGCCATGAATCCTAGCTCCTCCACTCCTCTTCAATCAACTCCAATACCTATTGCACCTACCTTTGCTCCTGAGCATCCCTCTCAGACCAACATACTATTTACCAAGAATGACCTTAAAATCTCTAATCACATCCATATCATTATTGATTCTACCGCCACATAGCCTATCCCTAGCCCTGTCATCTCTTATCACATTCCTACAGCCACTCTTCATCAAGATGAGCCAATTCTCCAAGAAAGATCTCAGTCTCCATCTCATCACTTTAATAATTCTAATAACTAAGGTACTAAGAAGCTATATGAGGAAATTGAAGTATATGAGCTCTCCAACGATCCTTCACAACCTACTAACTAACCTCAACATATTCCCCTTTATATTCATGATCCAACGAATCCCATCAAGATTCCTCCTCTCCACTTGCCTAAGCAAGCTACTTCATATTCAACTACCTTTGCCTACTAAGGTGGGGAAACTATCGATCATGCCTTTTTCCCCATTCACGCTACACCATTACATACCATATACCCTTCTTTTGACCCACCCAATGCCCTACTCAGATCTAGACCATCTTCTCCTGTCCAACCTTCCCTTTCTGGTAATGTCAAATAGGGGGAGAAGGACCAGAGTTTTGGCTACTAATGTTCAGGGTGATGATGGTAGACATGACACGCTTCCTCTTAGTTTTTAAAGTTATTGATCTTTAAGTACATGTTCTAGTTTCAACATTTTAATATCTAGCTGAACATGTTTTTGGATATATATCATGAATATTTTTAGGTAGGAACATTTGTATTGAAACATATTTTTATGTAATATTTCATAATTAAATTAGGATTTTTAATAGATTTTATGGGATAATATTACATGATTAAGCATTAATTTTAGGTAGGAACATTTGTATTGAATTAATTGTAATTAAGGGCAAAATAGTCATAAATTTGTTGATTATTAGTACAAATGTTTTTCTTGAACTTTTGATGCTACATGATGTTAATATTGTATTGTAGGTGGTTTGGAAGAAAATTGGGGATTTTGGAGGTCAAATTAATATTTTGAAGATTGGGGAAAATCATAAAAAGGGGCCTTAGATTTTGGAAAAATTACAAAATAATGAAGAAAAGTGACAATAAGAATTACAGTTAAGTTCCCAAAAAGTTCAAAAAGTTTGCTTCTGCCCACCAAAGTTTCAAAAATATGCAAGTTTGTTCCTTAAGAAAAGGTTTTACAGTTCTTATTTTGGTCCCTAGGTCAAAACACGTTGTTTTGACCAAGGGATCCGATTGCCATGGACCCAACCTGGTGGACATGGGAATTGGACATGCTGAGACTCGATCCGAGACGCTGGGAGAGCCGCAGCTGAGAGATATATCACAGATGGAGGGGCGCCGCACAAGCATCGGATGACCTGAGCTGGAATCATCATCGTCCAACCTTCATCTTCTTCTTCCTCTCTCGCCGGTGGCGTCTTCACCACCACAGGCCGCCGGCGAGCATCACTCCTCACCAACGCACAGAGAGCCACGGGAACCAGTGGGAGCTGCTACAAAAGAGAATCTGAGAAGCTAAGAGGAGGGAGCTAAGAATCGGTTCTCAACTAACCACTACCATCAACCACCGCCCCTCATCTTTCATCCACCACTATCGTCATCCCTCACAGTCGCTGCTCCACCTCCAGCAACCTCTCCTCTGTTCTTGAACTGTTTAAACTGTGGCTTAATTTCCTCTGTTCTGTTATGCTTCTGAATTCAAATCCAGCCCCAATGCTTAATTGATGAAATGTTGATTTGTCATTTTTAATATGTGATTTCATGGCTAGGTGTTTGATTCAGAATGTGATTATATTTCTTGAAGTGATTCTCATGATTGGCTAGGCAATTTTGTGCTCTTTGGGATGAATTGGAGATGGCTTGAGCTCATATGTGCTTTAAAGGGGAGTTTATTTTATCTATAGCTCATTGTATTTTTGATTTCTTAGGTGTAAGAATTCATTTATATATTGAGACTATAATTTTAGTTATGATTTCTATAGATTGAGTTGTTGTGATTTGGAATTTGTAATGAGGATTTGTGCTCATCAATACATATGGTTATATATATGTTTATCTATGATTCTATTGTTTCTTTCTATTTAACATGGTATTGTTGGATAGTTTGATTAAATTGGAATTGTAGTTGAACCTAAATGCATTGCTTATTCCATAGTCACTCTCTAAGGGGCTTTAATAATGCTTAAATAAATGGGTTCATGAGTTTAAGCATTAGACTCAATGGTAATTGGGGTTTGATATATTAGAAAACTTAGAGAAACTCATTACACTAAGAGGGCTTAATAGCATTTCAAGAGGAGGGGTTCCTCTCTTGTGATGCTAGACTCAATGGTAATTGAGGTTTGGTATATTAGAAACTTAGTGTATTAACTCCCCAAATATCTTAATTGAGCAAGGATAGCCATTGAAAACCATTTCCAAGAGCATATTTATCACTTGCATTTCTAACCAATTTCCATTCCATATCAATTTTATTCCAAAAATCCAAAAATATTAGTTTTAAAAGCATTTTAGTTTAATTGCAATTTAGTTGTTAGATAAAAAGCTCAAAGATCATTTTTAACTCATTTCATGTCAATCATTGCACTTAGTTTCTAGGTAATTAATAAAAGGCTCTTCGAGAGACGATCCGGGATTGTACCCTATATTGCAATCCTTGGTTTAAATTTTGAAGAGGTTACCAAGGCATAAAAGCCGATAAAGCCTAATTCTTCAATATATATCATGAATATTTTCAGAAATCTAACCTATCTTATCTATTATCTCTTTGGTTGATATGTTACTTGTGATTCCAAAAACACAACAAGGCTTTAGCAAACTATTTTTCTCAAAATGTCTTAACCTAAGAATAATTTTTGTCATCATCAAAAAGGGGGAGAATGTTAGACTCTATTTTTTTTATGATAAAAAGCTTAGAAAGGATTTGGAAAGGATTTAAAAGAAAAGCAAAGTGTTTTTGGAACAAACAAAGATCACTTTCTGCAAGAATTGATAGATCACTCGAGTGACCACTTGATAAGTATATATTTTATAATTAGATAAGTGTAGATTTTGAGATATATTTGATTCAATTTATTAATATTTTATACTTATTTAATTATTTTGTATACATTTTTATATCTTTTATTGAATTATATGATAAAAAGATATTTTGATATAAAATATGCTCATATTCTAATTCATTTTATAGGAGATATTAAAAGATTCAAGTGAGAACAAAATATCAATACAATATATTTTCAAGAAGTTTACACATTAAAGATTCCAAAAGAAGGAATTTGATGAGCAATACAAGAAGTTCTTAGATATCTTCAAGCAATTACACATTAACATCCCTGTGATAAAAGCTTTGGAAAAAATGCCCAAGTACACCAAGTACTTGAAAGATATGCTAAGTAAGAAGAAACACTTTATGGAATTTGCAACTGCAACATTGACCAAGGAGATTACTAGTGTCATTAAGCCTAATATCCCTTTAAAGTGTAAAGATTCTAGTTCTTTCACTATTCTATGCGTGATTGGTGACAAATTTGAAGGTCGTAAGCTATGTGATTTGTGGTCTACCATAAAGCTTATGCCTCTATCTCTTTTCAAGAAGCTTCAGCTAGGGGTGGCTAATTCAACAACTATTGCACTTAAGCTAGTTGATCAAAGTTTCTCTTATCCATATGTCATCATTAAGGATGTATTGGTGAAAGTTGTCTCTTTTATCTATCCTATTGACTTCATTGTACTTAGCATGGAAGAAGGTCAAGAGATTCCGCTAATTGTTGGGAGACCATTCCTGGCTACTGCAAGAGCATTGGTGGAAGTCGAACAAGGAGAGATAATTCTACGACTTGGTGATGAGAAAGTCAAGTTTAAGAGGGACAAAGCAATAGAGTATCAAAATGACTTTAAACAATGTGCAAGGGTTATTGCGATAAATGAGCTCAATCCAGCTAAATTGGATTCATTTGCCACTAAAGAGCCCCTTAAAATAACTATCTTTATTGAAAAAAAATATTATGGGGAATGCTTGTAGGCAAAATGAGTAAGTTTTGAAATCCCTTGCATCCTTCCCTACGATACATTGGGCACCGCTTGTTTCAACCTCCATGACCTTCTAACATAGTCAGGCTGAAGACTATTAAACAAGCGCCTGTTAGGAGGCAACCCAATGATTTTACTTGCATTTTTATTATTTTTTCTTTCTTTCATTTTTATTCATGTTTAAAGATGATTGCTCCTCTTATGGCTGCAAAGTCTTGCTTGTGTACTCTTTCCTCCCTCAAAATTTGAAATATCAAAGATGGTATTAGACAAAAAAATCCACATCAAAATCAAAGACCTAAACTAGGGGAGTACTAGTTCCTTTTCTTCTTTATTGGTTTTTGCACCAATGAGGACAATTTTTGATTTAAGTGTGGGGAGGGATATGATTTTTTTTTTTGTAGTGTGTGTCCTTATGCAATTGAAGAGAAATTTTTTTCCTCCTTACAATATTTTTAAAAGTTGAAATTTTTGCATTGCTTAGGATTGACTTTAACTTTGAACCTTTCGCATCTTAGAAAATATTATCAAGTAAAAAAGTAAAATAGAAAAGAATGTTTCAATTAAACCTTTACGCCTTGATCTTTTGAGTAAATCTTGAGATGGACTATGAGAATAGGGATTAGTTTTTATTATGATAAACAAATTATTAGTTTATGAATATTTTGCCACCTAATTTCTTTAGAAAATTTGATTATGTCCTTGTTGGCTAAGTGAAGCTTTTGTTTAGGTAAATGACTTAAGTGAAAAAAATTAAAAAAAAGGAAGCAAAAAAAAACAGAGAATAAAAAAACACAACTCCAATAGCTTCTCTAAACCTAACTTAGTAACTAGGGGCACTTCATCATCAATGTTGGCACTCATGTCAAATGGTAAAAGTCAAAGAGGGGTTGAGCTAAAAGCCTCTTGAGGTATCTATTAGAGTAACCAAGTAGCTGGTGCTGCATAACCCATGTGCAGGGTCACGTCAAAAGGGGAACCTACAACAGCTCATGAAAAAATAACAAAAGAAGAGGGAAAAAATGAAACAATTTTCTATATGAGAATCTCTATTAAATTAAATGAAAAGCTTAGTTAAGTAAGGCATTTGAGTTTTTCTAGAGGAGTTAAGTAACTTAATATTCCTTCACTAAACTTGTTGCACTTATTACTTGTTGATCCTTTTATCATTTTGAATATAATAGATTATTACAATTGATTAAAACTATTGGCTTAGTAACCCATTGTTACAAGACATTAAATTGAACAAAATTTGAGAGCATGATCTAAGTGTGGTAGTGTGCTGCTCTCTATTTAGGAACATAGGCAATGTTCTTCTTGTTCGGATGATGAATTTTCTTTCTTTTGCTTTAGGATAAGCAAATGTTCAAGTATGGGGAAGTTTTATAAGTATATGTTTTATAATTAAATAATGTAGATTCTGAGATATATTTGATTCAGTTTATTAACATTTTATAGTTATTTTATTATCTTGTATATATTTTTCTATCTTTTAATTGAGTATAGGATAAAAGGATATTTTGATATAAAATCTGCCCATATCCTTATTTATTTTGTAGGAGATATTAGAAGATTCAAGTGAGAATAGAATATCAATATAATATATCCATATTATATGATAATCAATAAAAAAAGGGATAAATCAAGATATTATGATAGAGGTGTAAGCAAGGAGGCAATATATACCTATATATATGCTAGGCATAGCAAGAGGAGAGGGGCAAATGATCTGGGCAACATCAAGAAGTTATTGGTGGCAGAGAAACATCTTAGCGAGAGCCAAGGAGCAGTAGGCAACTTCTTCTCCTTCCATATGTGACAACAATGAGGAATAGAGGGAGTCTTTGATAGTCTTGCTTTCTTTCATCTTTCTCTTTATTCTTTGAACCTAGATTTCTATTTTTATTTCATGGATTTTGTTTTAGCCATGAGTGGCTAATTTTCTTTTTAGACCTAGAGAAACTATAAACTCACTAGTGAACTAGATTTTATTTCCATTATTTATTAGTCATGATTTATGTTAATTTTAGTTACTTAATCTTGTTTTGATATGTTTGTTTGATGATTATCCACCATTAAATGTGAATTTGAGCATCAGGATTTACCTTGATGAAGGGGATTTTAATTAGGCTTTGAGATTAAGTAATATAGGATTAGATTATGATTTAATTTACGATTAGGATAGACATATACCTAGTAGCCCTATATAATTGTTGAAGAGTGTATTTGAGTTATCTTGTCTCTTGAGTAATTAGGTTAGACATAACAATTTATACGTAAGAGAGGGTAGGCACTTATAGCTATTAATACTCGAGATTAACAAAATTAGCATTTTAGACTAACTAATTAAGTGGAAATAAGATTTGGGGAGCTAGTGAGGGATTAGTGACTCTAAGTTATGCTTGATATTAGTAGTTTTCATTATTTAATTTCCTTTAAATTTACTTATAACTAGATTCTTTTAACTTTAAAAGAAATTGGGATTTTAATACCTAAAAATTAATTGATTGATTCCTAGTGGGATGATACACTACTTATCACTCTATTACTTGGCACGACTCATATAATTGCGGAGTGCATCACTACTCGAGTAATGTGTTTTAAAAAGCAACTCACCACTGTAGTAGCCACTGGAAGAGAAAAAATCATATCACTCTAGTAACCACTAAAGTGATATTATAAAACTTATTTTAACCACTATGGTGATCTTCCAGGTGAAATGTTTTCACAAAAAGAAGATCACTCGAGTGACTACTCGAGTGGCGTGTTCAAAATTCATTACCACCATATCACCATAATGAACCCTCCAGTGATAGGTGTTGTGTAAGAGTGACTACTCAAGTGATATGTTCAAAATTGCATCACTTTCACTGCACCACAGTGATACATGGTAGTGATATGTTTTTGAAAAATTTTTCTAAGAGAATATCACTTCGAGCGATGTGTTCAAATCTCATTACCATCACATTACCACAATAAATTGTCCTAGTAATCTTTGCTCTAAAAATTTTTAAAGATAAAATCACTCGAGTGATGACTTAAGTGATGCATTAAGCTCACTCAAGTGACCACTTAAGTGATGCATCCAAAAGAGCATCACTAGTATAGCACTGCAGTGACCTTGGAAGTGTTTTGAGAGCCTAAAATTTTCTAAGTGTGAGATCACTCGAGTGACCACTTGAGTAATGTGTTAAAAGAACATCACTAGCAAAACACTCCAGTGATATAATCAAGTGATATGTTTCCCTCAAAATTAAAGGAAACAAGATCACTCGAGTGACCCTATAACCCTTCATCATTGAAGTGATGTATCAAGTAATTTGTTTTTCAAAGAAACACGATCACTTAAGTGATCACATTTTATAAATCACTAGCACATCACTCTAGTGATCCATCCGATGCTCTGTAAGGTTTTCAAATTGGTAAGATAAGATCATTCAAGTGATTATTAATGTGATGCTTTCCCAAAAAACAAAGCATCATCTTGAAACTTCTAAAAATCATTAGAATGATTGTATAACTTGTTCTTCTTGCTCCTAATCACTGTAACTCTTCATTATATTAGTGCTTAAGTGTTTTCTAGGTGATCAAACAAGGATTAACACACAAATTGGAAAAAGCACTTTTATGTCAGAAGCATTAACTTGTTCTAAAAATCATTGGAATGATTGTATAACTTGTTCTTCTTGTTCCTAATCACTCTAACTCTTCTCCAATGGTTAATTCCTTAGACACAAAGAATGTTTAAAGACTTCAATAGCTATAACAATGACTAAGGACACTCCAATGGATACATTCAATAAGGCAACTGTCAATAATTCATTCTACCTAAAAATACCCAAAGCATTAAAGATGAAGCAACACCCTTCTACGAAAAATTTACTATTACATTCATTGTTAAGTCTTAACTCCGCCTATGCTATAGCCGGTCCCAAGCCCGGGTAAAGGAGGAGGGTTGTGCTAGGCCCCGACAGCCAACATAAAACCCTGTCGAATCTCTTATGAACATGGATTAACAAAGAAATTGTGCCAATACTAGGTCGTTGCCTGTAAGTAACGTGCTGTATGGCTCGAGTACAGTGATAAGTGAGCAAGGGCCGCTACATCATCGCCTGGGTATAGTGTTAAATGAGCAAGGGCTACCGCTTTCTTTTGAAAGGAGGCAGCTAAAGAAGCTAGTTCATGAGAGCAAGATCAGATTTGGCACTTGAAACACTGGGACTCTGAATGACAAATCTCTGGAGGTGGTAGGCATAATGAATGATCGAAAGATTAATATCTTGTGCCTTCAAGAAACTAAATGGGTGGCAGAAGGGTCTCAGGAAATTAATCATTTTAAGCTTTGATATACAGGAAAGGTCAATGAAAGGAATGGTGTTGGTATCATCACTGACAATAAATGGAGAAAGAACGTGGTGGAAGTTAAAAGGGTTGAGGATAGAATCATTTCCTTAAAAATGATTTTTGGGAAGGATAGTATAAACATAATCAGTGCATATGCACCTCAAGTAGGGGCAGAAGCACATCTTAAGGAAAAGTTCTAGGAGGCAGGACCTCATGCAAGGGCTCATAGGGGTTTTGGATTTGGGGTGCTCAATAGTGAAGGTCAATCTATTATTGATTTCTCCCTCGCATATAACCTCAAGATTATCAACACTTGCTTTAAGAAGAGAGAGGAGCATTTAATAACATATAAGAGTGAAGTTGCCAAGACACAGATTGACTTCTTTTTGGTAAGAAACTCTAATAGAAGATTTTGTACTAATTGCAAAGTGATCCCTAGGGATGGCGTGACAACACAACATAGGGTTTTGGACCTTGATGTGAATATTAAGTGTGTAAAACAAAAGTATCAGAAAGTTTTAAATCCAAGGATTAGGTGGTAGCAGTTAAAGGGGGAGAAGCGAGAGATTTTCAAGAGAACTCTTCTGGAGGAGGGTGAGTGGGAGTTACAAAGAATGGCTAATATAATGTGGTAGAATATGTCTAAAAAGGTTCAGAAGGTTGCTAAAGTAATTTTGGGAGAATCAAAAGGTTTTGGTCAGCAAGATAAGGAGACTTGGTGGTGGGATGAAACTGTTCAAGAGAAAGTCAAGCATAAGAAAGATTGTTTTAGAGCAATACACTTGTGCAATAATGTGGAAAATTGGGAAAGGTATTGTTTGGCTAAAAAGGAGACTAAGAAGGCAGTGAGTGAAGCTCATAATAAAGCATATGAAGAGTTTTATAAGTAGTTAGGAATAAAGGCGGAAGAGCGTAAGATTTACATGATAACAAAGAACAATGAGAGAAAATCGAGAGACTTAGATCAAGTGAGGTGTATAAAGGATGAAGAAGGCAAAGTTTTGGTTACTGATGGAGATATTAAGAATAGGTGGGAAGCCTACTTTTATAAGTTGTTCAATGATGGAGGGGGAGGGCCTTATGATTGTGAAGATTTGACAACTCGAGAAGGTGATCTCAATTTGTCATTTTACCACAGGATTCGAGTTGGCGAGGTTAGGGAAGCTCTTAAGAAAATGGAAAATGGTAAAGTTGTTAGGCCTGATGAGATTCCTATTGAAGTTTGGAAATGCTTGAGTGAAGAGGGTGTTTTGCGGCTCACAAAATTATTTAATGAGATTTTACGATTCAAGAAAATGCCAGATGAGTGGAGGAAAAGTACTTTGATTCCTATTTATAAGAATAAAGGGGATATTCAAAATTGTGCAAACTATAGAGGAATTAAGCTTATGAGTCATACAATAAAATTATGGGAAAAGGTGATTGAACACCGATTGAGGTTGGAGACTAAAATTGTGAAAAATCAATTTGGATTCATGCAAGAAGGTCTACAACAGAAGCGATTTATTTATTAAGGGGGTGTATATAGAAGTATAAAAGCAAAGGAAGAGATTTGCATATGGTTTTCATCGATTTGGAAAAAGCATATGACCATGTGCCAAGAGATATACTATGGAAAGTCTTAGAAAAGAAGGGGGTGCGGTTTGCATACATCAAAGCCATTCAGGACATGTATGAGGGGGTTACAACCAATGTTAGAATGCCTGGAGGTGTAACAAAGGACTTTCCTATAAGGATTGGCCTACATCAGGGATCAGCTTTGAGCCCTTATTTGTTTAACCTAGTGGTAGATGTTCTAACTGAGCCTATAAGAGAGGAGATCCCTAAATGCATGCTTTTTTTGGATGATATAGTTCTGTTGGCTGAATCCAGGGAGGAAATTAATTCTAAACTTGAGATATGGAGACGGACTTTATAAGTGAAGGGTTTTCGTCTGAGTAGGAGCAAAACTAAAGATATGCATTGTAAGCATGATAAGAGACAAGGTCGAAATGAAGTGGAAGTTAAATTGGAAGGGCAAGTCATTTCGTAAGTGACAAAATTTTGGTATTTGGGATCAATTATACAACAAGAAGGTGAAATTGATGGTGATATCAATCACAGAATTCAAGCTGGATGCTGTAAATGGAGAAAAGTCACTGGAGTTATTTGTGATCAGAAAGTACCTAATAAGGTAAAAGGGAAGTTCTACCATACTGCTATAAGACCAGTAATGCTTTATGGTAGTGAGTATTTGGCTTTAAAGGGATTACATGAGCATAAAATGGGGGTGGCCGAGATAAGGATGTTGAGATGGATGTGTGGTCATACAAGAAAAGACTAGATTCTTAATAATCATATACGTGAATGAGTTGGAGTGGCCTCTATTGAAGGAAAAATGGTAGAAAGTCGTTTGAGGTGGTTTGGACATGTTCAACGAAGGTCGTTGAATGCACCGGTGAGGAGGGTGGATCAAGCCGTATGGAGTCCTATAAAATGAGGTCGTAGAAGGCTGAAGCGTACGTTTAATGAAGTCATAGAGAGAGACCTTTTGATTAATAATATACCAAAAAATTTGGTTTTCGACAGAGCATAATGGTATCGTATGATCCATGTAACCGACCCTACCTAGTGGGATAAAGGCTTTGTTGTTTATTCATTGTTAAGTCTTGAGCTCTTAAGTGTGATTCTATACTTCATTGATTATTCATATACTCTTTAGTGGGTCATTTATTGAATCATTTATTATAGTGAGAAACTCAAGATAGTAGTGTAATATCCCAAATTTTAGTCACTAAAATTCCTTGTACATTTGTTACATTAAATGGAATAAAATAGTGGGTTTGGTGCACTTGAAATGGCAAAATATTAGAAATAGAGGTTGCATGAAATTTGGCTAAGTTAAGACCAAAAAAAGTTCAACTTTTGTCTTCTTAAAAGCCTAATTTTATAGCCCATAATGGAGAAAGGAAGAGCACAATTATTGGACCAATTTAATATGAAATATTTGGCCAAAAATAAAAAGGGAAGAAGGAAGACAAAATTTAATTCAAAAATTGAAGAAATGCAAGAGCAAAATAGTCATTTGGCAATAAATCAAGAAGCCTCTTATTTCTTCATAATTAAGGACCAAAGTCGACAAAGAAGGAAGGAGGGAGGAGAAAATAAATATTTGGACACAAATTAAGCCAAGTGGAAAAAGAAGCAAAAGAGTAAAAAACCATGTGCAAAATTCCATTAAATAATTATTTTTTTAAGGAGATGGAAGATGATATTTCAAGAAGCTATTTAGTTGTTACAAAGGGCCAAAATTTCAGCCAAATAGAGAGAAGAGAGAGAGCAACATCTTGAAGAAGGCAAAGAGCAAAAGAAGAGACAAGAATTCAAGAAGCAAACCTAGTTAAGTTTGCAAGCAAAATTCACTTGTTCTTGTCTCTAAATCCTCAGAAACATCTTCTAATCCTCATATCCTTCTTGAAATCACATGAAGCAAGAAGAAACAAGAAGGAGAGGGGACAATTGAGGACGAGGAGGAGGAAGAGAATCAAGAGGTAAATCATGAAACCTTGTCTTATTTGTTGATTCATAGTTGTTGGTGAATTCACCAAATATTTGGCTTGGTTTTCGTGGTTTTATGATTTAGGAAGCATAAACCCTAAGGGGAGGTACTGTCCAAATTTTTATTAATCATATGGGAAGTGTAATTCAGGGATTCAAGAAGTGAATTAGGGTGAAAAGAATGTGTTTTATTAAATGAAATCATGAAACTCTAATTTTTCCAATTTTTCTTGAATTTTGGCTAGGGGTTATTTGTAGTATTTGGGATGGAACGTAATGGATTTGATGTTTCCAATGTATTTAAAATGAAAAATTGTGTAGGGAATATGTGAAAAATGAAGTATGGAGGCTTTAAAGTATGAAATGACAATTTTACCCCTAAAACCCTAAAGTATGTGGTTGCAAGAATAATTTTGGAAATGGAGTGTAATTTTAGCAAAAATAACATAAAAAATGGATTATACATGCAAAATTGTGTAGTAATAGTGTTGGAAATTGTGCCCTAACGGCCAATCATTGTACTTTAAACATTATTATTTTAATGAAATTTCTCCATTCTGTTATCATATTATTTGCATGTTAACTGTGATAATTGTATCCTTGGATAATTCATAAAGATTGTCCTAAAATGTCCCTAGTCGGTCATCTATGCGGGAGCAGAGATAAAACAAGACCAGTATGACTTTGATAAGATATGGAGATACGAATCAAAGTCGTAGGCACTTGTAAGAGTACAAGGTGCTGGACTGACCCACTATGAGAAAGCTACATGGATCAAGTCATAAGCTTTTCTCATGTATAACCACATCACAATGCCCTTAGACATGAGGTCATCATGGATTCCTACATGAGAGTTGCTAAGCTTTGAACTAGTCAAAAGTCACTTTTGACCGGGTGATGATAAAGGCTACGATCGGGCTTGGTGGTTTTTCATGTAGAGGAATATGAATGATCAAGATGGAATTTGTCCCTCACATTAGTAGAGAGATATTACTGGGCCCCTCGATGAGTGAGTCTGAGAAATGTATGGCCATACTATGATGAAAGGAGTTTCTATCTCTATTATCAGGCTACTCAGGAATCGAGAAAGTAATGGTCAAGAACAAGAGGATGACATTTTCCATGCCTTATCCTTGATCGATATATCGTCTGACAAAAGGGACGTGACATGGTTGTATGACAGGTTGCATCGTGATAATGATCCTCATATGAATTGGGTAGTCGTAATGTCTTGCTAGAGGCCGCTTGCGACTTTTGGGTTAGTGTAGTTATTGGCCCACTGCCAACTTCATATGGGCCTACAGGGTCGCACACAAGAATGGCCCAACATGAGATAATGTTTGATTTAGGGTGGATGAATTTTATATTTATATATATATAATATAAAATTCATTAATAATATTATATAGATATATATATTTTTGAAATATATATCTTATATATATATATATATATATGTATGTATATATATTATATGATATTATTATATTTAATAATATTATATAGATATATATATTTTCAAAATATATATCTTATATATATATATATGTATATATATATATATTATATATATGATATTATTATATTGTGTTAGTTTTAAATTTAATTTATTAAGATATATTAAATTTAATAACTAAAATGATAGAGATATAGTATCTCAGATTTAATTTATGAAGATAAATTAAATCTAATGGCTCTTTATTTAGATTAAATAAATAGGTTAAATTAAAACTGTTGGACAGATTTAATTTCAACTGAATTTATTTAATTAGCTCATCAAGATAATTAATTGTTAATTAATTTTGAAATTAATGATGATTAATTTTGAAATTTGAAAATAGCCCTCATAGGTTATAAACTTGATAGAGCAGATATATTCATATGCACATCAGAATTGAGAGCTGCAAGTTAAACCCTTGGAGACATTAGAGGCGCTAGCATGCAGTCTCAGTTGGAGAGCATTCGTGTGGATACCGGTAGAGGGAGCGGACCTGACGTGTTGGCTCTTAGAGATCGTGAAAACTCTGAATCATCAAAAAGGTATAAATCCTTCCAACTTGGTTTAAACGCCGTTGATAGATCCTCGATTAGGATCGGTGAAATTTTTTTTTTAAATTCTTCCGCTGTGCTTACCGATCCTACAGTGGCATCAGAGCCAGATCAATTGTGCGTTTAAATTGAGTTTATGATTCTTATACATGTGATATATATGGGATGTGTACGTATGTTTATAAGAAACACTCGAATATGTATGTGATTCTCGTTTTGAAACAAGCGTGAAATCGATTCCGAACATGTATATCTTGAAACATGTATGTGATTTTCGTTTTAAACAAGCATGAAATTGGGTAGGGTACCTGAGATCGTAGTTGGCGGGGCAATCAAATTGGGTCTAGGTTCGGATATCTATTCGGGTAATAGGGATCCGAACTATGGGGAAGACAAATTGGATCAGAAGCGTTCTAGGCCATTGTTGTTTTTTTGTTTTGAAAAATTGGGTCTGAAACCGGCTAGCGGGACCGCCGTGACCACCTCTGCGTAGCATAATATAATCTGATCATGACATTTATTGCTTTTCATATTGTATGAATTCTTGTTGTGGTTTATTATTTATCCTTGTTTGGGTATGGTGAACAACATGGCTTTAGAATTTTACAAAGGTTGTAATATTTAAATACGGCCTGCGTGCCGTGCCTTTCTCTAAATAGTCTCGATGTACATTCTCTTCTCATCTCACTCCCCTCGAATGTTTAAACGAGGTTTCTCTCAATGTATTTCTCTTTTTTTTTAGAGAAGTCCTCTCATTGGCTTGGGAGGATTTTAGGTTAGGTAAGCCATGTTGTGTCACGTTTAAATTATGCTTTTGATAAGATCATTGCATGATTACTTTTACATTTATATGTATTTATCTGTATGAGATACGACCACGATTGCATCCATATAAACAAAACTAATTAATTAAGCCCTCTAAATTAAATCTTAAGTCATAATGCCGTCAATTAATGAATACTTGTCAAAACCTAGATCGCTCAATTGTGGAAACCACCAAAGTGGATGCACTTGAGTTATCTTGATGAGACAAGCTTGAGTAATTGTGCTACTCATAATATTCATTATTGTTTTGACTTAATTGAGATTAACAAAACGGTTTTGAATCTCAAGGCATTAGATGGGGTTAAACATGCCAGATCATATGATGATTAAATCCCATAAAGATCTAAGAGTTACATGTGATGTAATTGGTAAATAGGTTACCTACCTAAATAACTTGAATTTAAGCGTCTTGCCAAAGCGGACTTAAGTTTAAGCCAAACATGGATCTTAGCCCACTAATTATTATAATGAGGGTTGTTAATTTAGTGGGAGATTACTAACTAACTTTGCATATTTTAATTGTAGAATCATGTCAACTAGTAATACTGCTACACTATCATTGCAATCGGTCCTTGAGAAGGACAAATTCAATAGGACAAACTTTCTTGACTGGTTCAGGAACTTGAGAATTGTTCTCAAGCAGGAAAGAAAGGCTTATGTCCTAGATCAACCCATTCCTGAGGAGCCTGTAGCTAATGCTCCAAGAGGTCAGAAAGATGCTTACACAAAGCATAAGGATGACTCTGTGGATGTAGGTTGCCTGATGCTTGCCACTATGGTTCCAGAGCTCCAAAAAGATCTGGAACTCATGGAGGCTCATGAGATGATAGTACATCTCAAGGAAATGTTCCAGCAACAGGCAAGGCAAGAAAGGTATGAGACCACAAAGGCCTTACATTCCTGCAAAATGGCTGAAGGTGCATCAGTTAGTACTCATGTGTTAAAGATGAAAGGCTATATTGATCACCTTGAGAGGCTTGTGTTAGATATGATTAGTTTTGATGATGTCAAATATAGATATGAAGTGATAAGAGCAAAAAGTTTATATAATGTATTTCTTTGACTAACTACTATATTTAATGTTACATTTTTTGTAGATTAGTCAAGCAAAGAATGAAGAAGATTGAATTAATGAAAATGAACAAGAGGAAGAAGAAGAAGAGAAATTGAAGTTAGTCAAGGAGATGCTTACTCGGATTATGAAGAATTATTATCAAGAGGAAAATCAAGAAGAAAGATATGGAAGAAAGAAGAACTTGTTAGATCTTACAAGAAGATCAAGATTCAAGTTGTTAGAAGTGATACTGGAGGTTTCTATGATGATACTGGAGGTTTCTATGATCAAATAATGGTTGGAATAGGTTAATACGAAGCTAAGATGACTTATATATGAGTTTTGGCACTTCCAGAGGTGTTATGTTTGAGCACGAGGTGTTTTACTCGAGCACAGATGAGTTCACTCGAGCACGGGATGAAAACTCTGTTCTACTCTGTTTTACATTCAGCCTAAGCGAGGTCTGGTAGTTTGGTCATATCTCTCAAACCACACATCGGATTGACTCGAAACCGGTGGCATATGAAAAAAGACTCCCAACACGTAAAATGGGACCAGGATCACATTAAAAGAAGATCAAATGAAGGAGATATGAATCGTGGAAAATGAAACTGAAATCACCGTCACTTTTTGACACAGGTTTGGTATTTTAAGTATAACTCACAAACCACACATCGGATTGAGACGAGACCAGTGCCAAATGAAAGTAGACTCAAAGAGCTTTCCATGGATAGGTAATTTACATAATTTGAACTTATATTCTAGGAGCTATACCTTCTGGAAGTTGACACTTGTGCAGATTAGCGAAATATACACTCTTTCGATCATAACTTGCAGAATACAACGAGTTTGGAGCTGATTCTTGTTGTATTGGAATGCATATGGTAAGAGCATTCTTATGATACATCATTTGAATCAAATGAATAAAATTTTTCTAAAGTGGCCCCACATCACCCGCGAGTGCAAAAACTTTCTCTCTGAAAATGTTGTGCGAGTGATGTCCAGAAGCAGCTGAAACGTGAAGAAAATTGTATCACTCGAGCACTAGGATTCATGCTCGAGCATTGGATGATTTCTCACTCGAGCACATGCAAGTTTTAACATGAGATTGCTAACCCGAGAAGAAGCATGCACATGAAAGCAGAAGACGCACTCGAGCAGGACGTGTTGTGCTCGAGTGATTCGAGAATTCACTCGAGCAGATGCGAGTGAAGTACAGCGAGTGCATGCCTGAGAGAAAGTTAGAACGTGAAAATATCAACTTCACTCGAGTGAGCCATATTGCACTCGAAGTGAGAACGTGGCAGAATGCAAAAACAAAACAGAGCCTCATAGCCATCAATCCAAACGTGGTTAAATGTTATACAATCATTATGTTTTCACTTGTTATTGTTCCTAAACATTAACTAACATATATTTCAAGTGCAAAACAAGAGATTAAATAATCTGGGTTGTATCTTCAAGAACAGAGGTCACAGCGAATATCTTCATTCAACGTGATGAGTCCCAGAAGACAGAAATTCAGTTTTTGACCAATGATCCAACATACCCATGACTAATACTTCATCATATTAATGATTAAGTATTTTGCAGTGTGAAACAGGGTATTAAACGTTCGGGTTGCAGATTCAAATAAAAGTCAATTACGGTGAACTCAATCATTACACACCGAATGGTGGCTACCAACCACGACAAGTAACTGACCCACCATGAGAGATTGTCTAGAAACTCAAACGAATTCATCCCGCTCCACAACGTTACTACAGCTCAAAATGAATCTTCCTGCTGTTCAACAAAATGCTCCACTTTGCAACGGACAGTAGCTCATTTTCAAATATGCTCAACGATCAAAATGACTCCAACAGATGAATGCTCACAACGGTCATCATATTCATCAACTATAAATGAGAGAGCATTCAACGTCAATGGGTAACTGAGAAAAACGGAGAAAACAGAGATAGCGAGCAACTACGAGAAAAATGATAGAAATGTGAATCCTCTGCTTCTACCCAAACACTCTCTGTTTTCCAGCTTCTGTATTACTTATTAATGAGAGAGTGATCATTTGTATTGTACTTCAGTGAGTATTATATCCACTCTGTGAGAGAGTTTGTAAACACTTTCATCTATATTTCTGAGTTGATCTCAAGGTAGAGGGACCTTGAGAGGGTTGATTTTCTTACGGAGAAGCTGTAGAGAGAATTGCCAGTAAGACATTCTGCTCGTAAGACTTACAAGGTGTAAACAGTAGAGAACGTTGCTGCTCATAAGACTTACAGGGGTGTAAGCTGGAGAGAACGTTGCTGCTCGTAAGACTTGCATGAGTAAGCAGGAGAGGAAGATCTTCAGGATTGCTCTGCTCGTAAGACTTACCGTAAGGGGGAGTATTTCAGTAAGATATTTGTAAAAGGTTTCACAAGTACCCGCTAAACTTGTGGGATTGTAAAGGCTTTTCTTGTGCCCGGATTAAACAAGAAGATAGTGGATTTGAAAATCTCAGGAGGAGCCTGGGGACTAAACGTAGGCCATCACAGATTGGACCGAACCAGGATAAATCACAGTTTGCATATTCTCTTCCCAAAACTCTTATATGTCCAGCATATATTATTCAATATAACTGTTGATTTATAAACCTTCATACTTACCGCTTTCGTTAAGATACGAAAAGATTTCTAAAGTTCTTAAATTTTTATTATACACCCAATTCACCCCCCCTCTTGGGTGATAGCCGGTTCTAACATTTGGTATCAGAGCCCGGGCTCTTGTTTAAAGGACTTAACCGTCTCAAGAGTTACAATGGCTAATTTTGGGTGTTTTATACTTTCAGAAGGTTTTGATTATACAATCCCACCTCTTTTGAAAGATATTGATTTTTGGTTTTGGAAAGCTAGAATGACTAGTTTTATAAAAGCTTATGATTTTGATATGTGGAATGTTTTTATAAATGCTTTTGATTTCAAACCAAGAAAGGATTGGACAGAAAGTGAAAAGAAAATGTTTTTGTTGAACATTAGAGCAATGAAAATTCTGTATTGTGCTTTAACCGAAAATGATTTTGAGAAAATTAGATTTTGTTCTAATGCTAAACATATCTGGGACACTCTTGATTTTATGTATGCTTCTAACAATTGTGTTGAAGTTGAAAGTGTTGACAGTTCATGTGAAACTACACGCTACGCATCTACTATGCATGAACAATTGGAAGTTGATGATGAAGATGGAAAAATCATAGAACACTTCCATACAGTCAACATGGATAAACAAGAAGAAGAGGATTCCTGAAAAGAGCTCAGTATGGACGAACACGAAAAATCACTCTCCGGAGCTCAAGATGAACTTAAAGTAAAAAGTTCCAATTCTTTGTGTGATTTTCATAAAAATGATTTTTAGAGTTTACAAAAGTTTGTTTCTCAACCAATTGTTGATTCTATTGAGAAAAGAAAAAATGTTTTCAAATATGCTGGAAAGTTTGTTGGGAAGAAAGAATATTCAAATCAAATCCATTCGAATTTGTACTCTCATGATCGACATAATACTTGCATGATATCCCATAATGTATATCTTGATACAATTTGCAATTATTGTGGCAAATCCGGTCATATTTCTCACACATGCTATATTAGAAGAAATTCCCATGTGAGAAATAAGTATATTTGGGTACCGAAGAAACATGTAAGGTTTAATACTAACAATCAAGGACCCAAGTATATGTGGGTACCAAAATGTCCATCTAGTACTTTATATATGCAGGATGATCCGAAAAGAAATGGACATAAGGGTAAAGAGAAGATGAAGAATACAAGAGGTTCTCATGCGCCAATAAAGAGGTTCATACCATTTATATCAAAAAGGAGAACTCTCAAGGCACCCATTGCTGGGGTTACAGAGTATAAACAAAGAAAGAAGCAATGGATAAAAGGAGTATGTTCTACCTCAACGAAGGGCTACCACAATGTACCACTCAACTATCTTGAGAAGAACAAGAAGAGGAGGATCTCTCATTCACAAAGAAAAAGATTCTCGAAGTCTACATCACATGAGAAAGCTTTGCATAATCCCAAAGCCAAATATGCAAAAACAGAACTTCAAAGAAAGATGCAGTGGGTATGCAGAAGCAATCCTCCGAATATCTAAGGCAAAGGTACACAATGATAAAACCTCCTATGCTGTTGTTTGTAATATTTGTTGAGGTTTTATATTTTGGAACCTTAGGAATGATCATTGCAAATATTTTTGAATTTATGTTTTTGTATCTCTTAAAAATAGACTTATTTATAAAGGTATTGTAATGCTTAAAAGGTTAATTCTTTATGCATGTATAATGATTTGAAAAGAAAATATTTCTCTTATGCATAAAGACATGTTTAATTCATTATGCTCAATTGTCTTAAATTAATTATATTCTTAGAGCATGTGAATTATGATTCCTACAAGGTAACCATGAGTGGATCCAAGTAAAATTGGATACCAAAGGAAGAAAAATATCTATAAGGTTTTGTAGGAAGAAGAAAGGAAGAGCTTCATCTCAAAACTATGACTACATAAGATTTCACTCAAATCTTGGTGAAGTTGGACCTTGAGGCTACATCTTAAATATGTAAACAAAAGGAGGCATTACATGAGGCAACACTGCAAGTGCCTAGCTAGCAATAAAGGAAGAAAAGATGCACAGTGAAGCGTCATTCAAGTAACCAATCAAGTGATCATCATTACTGCGTGACAACTGGGAGTGAATATTCAAGTGATAACACCAACTGGAAGATTGGAAGGTAAAAGTCAAGGAATCATGCACAAATGAACTCCAAAGGATAATTTCTCAAGTAATTACGAGATTACTTGAGCACGGTACTATCTTCTTTATTCTTACCTGATATTATGCTTATATAAATTATTTATTTGGGTAATGAATAACTTGCTCATTATTGCATACCATTAGCAATCAATCATTTATGGGTTTTAAATTGTTTTTAGATTGCTAAATGGACTGAAAATAAAATTGTGCATAATCTTTCTATGTGTTTGAGTTTCGAAATGCATATTTCAAAAATGTACCTAGATTCCAAATTAATCTTGTTTATAAAAATGCATACACATTATTTGAAATTTTTTTTAATATTTTATTTGCATTTAAATCGGTTTCAAAATTGGAAGTTAATATTTATGTATACTAAAAGTCAGAATGCTTCAAATTCATTTACCAAAGTATTTTCCCATCGTTGACGTATTGATCTTAGTTGTGCTATTCAATACTTGAACTCTTCAGTCTTTATTCCTTAGCATGCTAGACCTTACGTCTAACAAGTTAACTATCTATATGAGTTTCAAGTGTATTCCCTAGAAAAGAATTCTGTATGTGAAAGCCTTGCGCCTAATGCATAAATCATTAGTTGGCCATGTTATTCTAAACATTATAAATGTTCATTAGTGCATTGAATCTTAATGCATTAACCATTATTGTGGAATAACTTACCGGGATATTCTAGAACTCTAGTCATTTGGATCAATGAGTATGTGCTTTATCATCCATAAATTCTTATACTCATATTGTTGCTCAAATGCATTACCATTTGTCTTCATCCATTTTTTTTGAGTAACTAGAATCTTGCACTTTAAGTCTTGTTGCCTTGAATATTTATCCATTTTAAGATGCAACTCTAAGAGGCAAGGTTATCTCTTGATCAATACTAAAGTCATCATGCTTATATATGTCAAGATAAGCCATTTTGGCTAATTCATTTTTCATATGACTTTTGTTCTTGGGAAAATTCTCCAACATGTTAACTCTTATAATTAACATGTTATCTTAGTTGAACTCCTTAGTGAAACTTTCTGATATATATATATATATATATATTTTATAACTGCTGACTTCCATTGTTTTTGGCATAAGCATTGGTATTTAACAAGCTTCATAAATAAGTTTTCATGCATTCAAAATCTTAATGTCATAATGCATATTTATGATTCAAAAGAACATATGAGATTTTGAAACAATTTGCATATCTCATTATCATTCTTGAAAATTTGGTTTCATTCATGATTTATTATTTCATAAAAGTTGGTCATTATGGATAGATTCTCTACTCTCTTTGATCCAACTTACATAGATTGCATGAAAATTTTATCAATGACATATCTTTTAAAAGTGTATTTACAAATTGTCATTGATCATCATCATTCCTGGTATCACTTGTTCGTTATGCTTTATAATGACTTGATTTAATTGGGTAAAGAATTATATTTTGATCTTTGTTAATTATTATACTCTTTGCTCAAAATTCATATGATTAATTGCATAAGAGCATAAGAGTTGTTATATCTAATATTGTACGGACCCAAGAGAAGTTGGGTACCAAAAAGCATATAATTATATAAGTTTGCAGGAATTGACCAAAATGCTCTACTTTCACATACAAAGATTAGAGGCTAACAGAAAAGGCATGACTGATAGCGTTGCAGCTTGAGTTGAAGCAGAATATGTGATATTACTCAAATGACATCCCACCACTAGCAAATAACTAGCTAGTGATACAATCAGAGAAAGAGAAAGAGAAGGAAAATCTCTTAGTAGACCCAGCGAAGATTATTTCAAAGCAGCACAGAGCCAAGAATAAGTTTATCCAATATGAATCTTTGTTGCCTACCCACCTTCCTTATCATTTCAAGGTGATCATACATTTTCACTATGATATAAAGCCAACAGAGATGTTCAAAGGAAAATGCTGAGATGCATAAAATTATCAAGCTTGATGAGCCTATGAGGATTCTTAACTACTATCCTAGCTTTATGTCTAAATCTTCATTGGATTATCTGCTATACCTACACTAGAGCTATGGTGAACAAGGCCAATAAATGAGAGATGACAATTTGCTAGAGTTGGCCTCCATGATTCTTCATGCTTTGGTCAATTTGTCTAAGGTTTTCTGAGAGAGGAGCTTCAACAATCACACAGAGCTTGCTACAAACATGCTGAGTTTATCACTTCTGTGAATGGCAAGATTAGACAACTCTGTGACTTGATCAACTAGATTCCAAGGCCTTATTTTGAGCTCATATTGGTATCCTAAAGTGCTCATAGAAGACTACACTTCAGAATCCCTCAGTATCAGTCACATCATTCGATATTGACTAGGACATGATGCATCAATGGACTACAAAGGATTATAACTCGAGTGATTACGATATTACTCGAGTGAGGTATTGTATTCTTGCTTAATTCAAAATCCTTGAGTTGTATTACTTGAGTATACAATCGAGTAATGATTGAATAGAATCACTCAAGTAATCACTCAGGTGATATTGGGTTATATCTATTAAAAATCTTGATTAGCATTATCATTGCATTTCTCTCTAAATCTTTCAAAATCATTTTCTCTATAAAGTTTGTAATGGTTTCTCAAATCCAGGAGAGTTATTAACTGTTTTCCTAAAATTTTTAAAACCATGCATCAATTAAGGGGGAGCTTCACATTCACATGTGTTTTATATGTTTAAAGCTCATCTCCTATTTGAAAGAAAATCCTTTTAATATACTCATCTATATTCACCATGTCTTGATTAGTTTTGATGATGAGTTATTCTTACATTGTTCTTTTCATGATATTAATTTTAATATATCATATGGAAAGGAATAGTTTATTACTTGATTGACCTAACAATTCTCTTTGCAAAGAAAGTTTAAATTTATGACAGGAGAATTTGTTGTGTGCAATAGCATTCCTCAAAATACTATAAGAAGACTATCAACCTTGAGGATGTTTTTAACGCTCAGTCAAGGAATATATATTGGCTACAACATTCAATGCAATATAACTAAGCATTGAACATGCTAAACAGAAGCTCAACTCAATTGGAGAATCCTGGCAACAACATGAATATATATTGAGTTGCATAACAGAAGTGTGGTGTACATCATCATGAACTAGCATTGCCAAAGGATAAAGCAACGGACTTCATGGAGCGCTTCATCAATTTTCTAAATCTACATGAGCATTTCTAAACCTTTTCTCTTTCTATTTCAAGAATACGTTTCATATATTTGATTTATCTTGATTATAAAAGTTTTCTTGAAAACCTCTTCAAATTTTTTTTAATTCCCTCTCATTAAAAATGAAAGTACTTTCACATAGGGGGAGTGTAAATTGTTTTCTTGGTTCATTCATTTTGATTAAAGTAATTTCTACTCTATTTACTTCTTCACAAGCTTTACTTCTTTATATATTTCAAACTTTTTGCTGATGTCAAATAGGGGGAGAAAAATGTAAGAAAAATATGTATGTTGCATTATATATAATATGTATGTTGCACTTTACATTAGAAAAATGTAAGAAAAATATGTATGTTGCATTATATATAATAGGTATGTTGCACTTTACATTATAGAAAAATATAAGAAAAATATGTCTGTTGCATTATATATAATATGTATGTTGCACTTTACATTAAAAAAATGTAAGAAAAATATGTATGTTGCATTATATATAATATGTATGTTGCACTTTACATTATATATGTATGTTGCAATTTATTCAGACATATTTTTCTTAAAGGATTTGTCATCATCAAAAAGGGGGAGAATGTTAGATATGATTAATTTTGATGATGTCAAATATAGATATGAAGTGATAAGAGCAAAAAGTTTATATAATGTATTTCTTTGACTAACTACTATATTTAATGTTACATTTTTTGTAGATTAGTCAAGCAAAGAATGAAGAAGATTGAATTAATGAAAATGAACAAGAGGAAGAAGAAGAAGAGAAATTGAAGTTAGTCAAGGAGATGCTTACTTGGATTATGAAGAATTATTATCAAGAGGAAAATCAAGAAGAAAGATATGGAAGAAAGAAGAACTTGTTAGATCTTACAAGAAGATCAAGATTCAAGTTGTTAGATGTGATACTGGAGGTTTCTATGATGATACCGGAGGTTTCTATGATCAAATAATGGTTGGAATAGGTTAATGTGAAGCTAAGATGACTTATATATGAGTTTTGGCACTTCCAGAGGTGTTATGCTCGAGCACGAGGTGTTTCACTCGATCACAGGAAGAACTCCCTCAAGCACAGATGAGTTTACTCGAGCACGGGATGAAAACTCTGTTCTACTCTGTTTTACGTTCAGCCTGAGCGAGGTCTGGTATTTTGGTCATATCTCTCAAACCACACATCGGATTGACTCGAAACTAATGGCATATGAAAGAAGACTCCCAACACGTAAAATGGGCACCAGGGTCACATTGAAAGAAGATCAAATGAAGGAGATATGAATCATGGAAAATGAAACTGAAATCACCATCACGTTTTGACACAGGTTTGGTATTTTAAGTATAACTCACAAACCACACATCGGATTGAGACGAGACCAGTGCCAAACGAAAGTAGACTCAAAGAGCTTTCCATGGATAGGTAATGTCCCTAATTTGAACGTATATTCTAGGAGCTATACCTTTTGGAAGTTGACGCTTGTGCAGACTAGTGAAATATACACTCTTCCGATCATAACTTGCAGAATACAACGAGTTTGGAGCTGATTCTTGTTGCATTGGAATGCATATGGCAAGAGCATTCTTATGATACATCATTTGAATCAAATGAATAAAATTTTTCTAAAGTGGCCCCACATCACCCGCAAGTGCAAAAACTTTCTCTCTGAAAATGTTGTGCGAGTGATGTCCAGAAGCAGCTGAAACGTGAAGAAAATTGTATTACTCAAGCACTAGGATTCATGCTCGAGCATTGGATGATTTCTCACTCGAGCACATGCAAGTTTTAACATGAGAGTGATAACCTGAGAAGAAGCATGCACATGAAAGCAGAAGACGTACTCGAGCAGGACGTGTTGTGCTCGAGTGATTCGAGAATTCACTCGAGCAGATGCGAGTGAAGTACAGCGAGTGCATGCCCGAGAGAAAGTTAGAACGTGAAAATATCAACTTCACTCGAGTGAGCCATATTGCACTCGAAGTGAGAACGTGGCAGAATGCAGAAACGAAACAGAGCCTCATTGCCATCAATCCAAACGTGGTTAAATGTTATACAATCATTATGTTTTCACTTGTTATTGTTCCTAAACATTAACTAACATATATTTCAAGTGTAAAACAGGAGATTAAATAATCTGGGTTGTATCTTCAAGAACAGAGGTCACAGCGAATATCTTCATTCAACGTGATGAGTCCCAGAAGACAGAAATTCAGTTTTTGACCAATGATCCAACATACCCATGACTAATACTTCATCATATTAATGATTAAGTATTTTGCAGTGTGAAACAGGGTATTAAACGTTCGGGTTGCAAATTCAAATAAAAGTCAATTACGGTGAACTCCATCATTACACACCGAATGGCGGCTACCAACCACGACAAGTAACTGACCCACTATGAGAGATTGTCTAGACTCTCAAACGAATTCATCCCGCTCCACAACGTTACTACAGCTCAAAATGAATCTTCCTGCTGTTCAACAAAATGCTCCACTTTGCAACGGACAGTAGCTCATTTTCAAATATGCTCAACGATCAAAATGACTCCAACAGATGAATGCTCACAACGGTCATCATATTCATCAACTATAAATGAGAGAGCATTCAATGTCAATGGGTAACTGAGAAAAACGGAGAAAACAGAGACAGCGAGCAACTACGAGAAAAATGATAGAAATGTGAATCCTCTGCTTCTACCCAAACACTCTCTGTTTTCCAGCTTCTGTATTGCTTATTAATGAGAGAGTGATCATTTGTATTGTACTTCAGTGAGTATTATATCCACTCTGTGAGAGAGTCTGTAAACACTTTCATCTATATTTCTGAGTTGATCTCAAGGTAGAGGGACCTTGAGAGGGTTGATTTTCTTACGGAGAAGCTGTAGAGAGAATTGCCAGTAAGACATTCTGCTCGTAAGACTTACAAGGTGCAAGCAGTAGAGAACGTTGCTGCTCATAAGACTTACAGGGGTGTAAGCTGGAGAGAACGTTGCTGCTCGTAAGACTTGCATGAGTAAGCAGGAGAGGAAGATCTTCAGGATTGCTCTGCTCGTAAGACTTGCCGTAAGGGGGAGTATTTCAGTAAGAGATTTGTAAAAGGTTTCACAAGTACCCGCTAAACTTGTGGGATTGTAAAGGCTTTTCTTGTGCCCGGATTAAACAAGAAGATAGTGGATTTGAAAATCTCAGGAGGAGCCTGGGGACTGAACGTAGGCCATCACAGATTGGACCGAACCAGGATAAATCACAGTTTGCATATTCTCTTCCCTAAACTCTTATATGTCCAGCATATATTATTTAATCTAACTGTTGATTTATAAACCTTCATACTTACCGCTTTCGTTAAGATACAAAAAGATTTCTAAAGTTTTAAATTTTTATTATACACCCAATTCACCCCCCTCTTGGGTGATAGCCGGTTCTAACAGCTTGGATTTCCCATGAGCCAGGAGTTAGCTACGGACTTGATCCTCAACTCACTCCCGGAGAGTTATGACCAGTTTGTTATGAACTACAACATGAACAACATGGAGAAATCAATTTCTGAGCTGCATGGGATGCTCAAAACTGCTGAGCAAAGCATTAAGAAAAAGCCTAGCACAGTTTTAATGGTTCAGAAAGGAAAGGGTATGAAAAGGGAAGGGAAGGGCAAATGGAAGGGTAATGGCTCAGGTGGTAAGACCAAAGAGTCAAACAAGCCCGAAACCAAGCCTACACCTAGGAAGGCAAAGCCTCCAAAGGAAGGAGTCTGCTACTTCTGCAATGAACCCAGTCATTGGAAGAGGAATTGCAAACTCTACTTGGAATATCTGAAAAAGGATAAGAAGGATAGCGGGGCTATCGCTTTAGGTATTTATGTTATAGACATTCATTTTTCTACTTCCTCTGCATGGGTATTAGATACTACATGTGGTTCTCACATTTGTACAAATGTGCAGGGTCTAAAGGACAGTAGAAAGCTGAAGAAGGGCGAGGTGGACCTACGAGTTGGAAACAGAGCAAGAGTTGCTACTTTAGCTATAGGCACTTATGAATTAGTTCTGCCCAGTGGGCTTTTGTTAGTTTTGAACAATTGCTATTATGTTCCTGCTTTGAGTAGTAACATTGTTTCTCTTTCTTATTTGGATAAGGAAGGTTATACTTCCATTACTAGGAATGGTAAATGTTCTATTTATCGTAATGACATTTTCTATACTGATGGTGATTTGCATGTTGGTCATTATATATTAAATTTGGAACATCCTAATAATGGGAATATCTATAACGTAACTACTAAGAGGATAAAATCAAATGATTTGAATCCAACCTACCTGTGGCATTGTCGTCTAGGCCACATAAATGAGAAACACATTTCTTAACTCCATCAAGATGGATTTCTAAACTCATTTGATTTTGAATCATATGATACATGCAAATCTTACTTATTAGGAAAGATGACTAAGGCACCTTTCACTGGGCACAGTGAGAAGGCTACTGAATTATTGGGCCTCATACATACAGATGTATGTAGACCATTAAATATAGCTGTCAGAGGAGGTTATGTCTACTTCATTACATTTATAGATGACTTTAGTAGATATGGCTATATCTATCTAATGAAACATAAATCTAAATCTTTTGAAATGTTCAAAATATTCTAAAATGAAGTACAAAACCAACTTGGTAAAACAATTAAAGCACTTAGATCTGATCGAGGTGGTGAATATTTGAGCCAAGAATTCACTGACCATCTTAGGAGTTGTGGGATAATCTCACAATTGACTCCTCCAGGAACACCACAATGGAATGGCATTTCTGAACGGAGGAATCGAACACTATTAGATATGGTTCAATCTATGATGAGTCAAACAGATCTTCCACCATCCTTTTGGGGACATGCCCTAGAGACAGCTGCGTTCACACTAAATCGTGTTCCATCTAAGGCAATTGAAAAGACACCATATGAGATATGGACTGGAAAGAAACCAAGTTTATCTTTTCTTAAGATCTGGGGATGTGAGGTATATGTTAAGCAACAAGCCTCTGATAAATTAGTGCCCAGATCCATAAAGTGCCTTTTCGTAGGGTATCCTAAAGAAATGAAAGGATACTATGTCTACAATCCCACCGATAACAAAGTGTTTGTTATTCGTAATGGTAAGTTTCTAGAAAGAGAGTTTGTCTCTAAAACAACCAGTGGGAGCGACGTACATCTCGAAGAATTTTGAGATCCACAAGATGGTACAGAACCACAAATGGAAATTAGAGAAGACTCACAACAAGTTGCTGAGCCTCCTCAAGTAACACAAGGTCCATGAAGATCTGATAGGACACGGCATCAGCCTCAGAGATATGGATTTCTGATTACTGAAGGCCGTGATGTGTTGCTCATTGAGTAAAATGAGCCCACCACCTACGAGAAGCCACAGTGCGACCAAACTCTGAGAAATGGCTAAATGCCATGAAGTCTGAAATGCAATCCATGTACGACAATCAGGTATGGACCTTAGTCGATCTACCTGAAGGCATAAAAACCATTGGGTGCAAATGGGTTTTCAAGGAGAAAACTGACATGGATGGCAATGTAAATGTCTTCAAGGCACGACTGGTTGCAAAAGGATTCACTCAAACTCATGGTGTAGACTATGATGAAACCTTTTCCCCAGTTGCAATGGCCAAATCAATCAGAATCCTTCTTGCCATAGCAGCATACTATGACTATGAAATATGGTAGATGGATGTCAAAACAGCCTTCCTTAATGGAAAGCTTCTTGAGGATGTGTACATGACACAACCTGAAGGTTTTGTGCGTCCAGAGGACTCTGGTAAAATTTGCAAGCTTCAAAGATCCATTTATGGATTAAAGCAAGCATCTCGGAGCTGGAATCATCGTTTTGATGAAGTAGTCAAAGAGTTTGGATTCATTCAAAACATTGATGAACATTGTGTTTACAAGAAGGTTAGTGGGAGCATAGTTGTATTTCTAGTGCTTTATGTAGATGACATCCTACTCATTGGGAATGATATTCCTACCTTGCAGAGTGTCAAGTCTTGGTTAGGAAAGTCCTTTTCAATGAAAGACTTAGGTGAAGCCACCTATATCCTAGGGATTAGTGTAACACCCCGTCCCAGGGAGCACGTACTTCCAGACACCCCTCGGGCCGTAAGCGTCTCCAAGGGCACGAGCGTGCCACTCACAGGATTCTCCCACACCCCCTGCGTGGTTTCTTTCTCCTCCGCACGGTTCGAACACTCGACATGGGGGTAAGTACGAGCGCTTGTCGAACCATTGCCCTTGACAGCTCCACTTTAAAGGTTTCAGGGGTGTTTTCATAATTATGCTTTTTCGGTCTTTCCTGAAAACGTGACCAACTGTAACCCCACCTAATTTTTGCTTCTAAACTCAATAGAACCATCAAATTATTAAAAATCCAAATCTAAGGCCCTCTAACAGCCCTGGCCAAAATTATGGTATCCTCCAGGAAAAATCGTGGTTTTGTGATTTTGGCTCCGTAAATGCGTTCCTTTCTACTCCTAACCACTTTTTTAACTATTACATTATGTTATAACTACCCTTTGAACAAAAATTAGATAGGATAAATCTTAGGTAACTCAATTTCTAAAATTTAAAATTAACGGCAATCCGGTGAAATTTCACCGATTAAATTGCCCGCAACAGCCACAATAGTTGATATACGAAATTACCTCAAGCTCCCACTAGCTTTTTCTCAATGTGGCTAAAAACCGTAGGTTTTCCACGACAAATTTTGAGCTCCCAAACCTTAAGGAACATAGAGGAGTAGCTTAGGATTGAAGTTATACACGTTAGAAGCTAAATCATCGAAGTAATCGGCTTACCTTGCGAGATTTGTTCCCTTTCTCCCTCTAAATGCTCTCAACTTTCTCTCTCTTGTTTCAAGTCTATTTGGATGTGATATGCTAAAGAAAGAAGGAAGATGATGATATTTATCATATATTTTACCTTATTTTATTCATTCGTTTCATTTTCCAAAATTCCAAAAATTAACTTATGTACATAAATCCTTATCTACATGTAACCATGCTCATTAAGCCCAACCAATATTTCCTTTTTTTATGCTACATATAGGAGACTCCTAGGGGTCCTACCCTTTGCTCTCAATTGGCTTCACAACTTGTTCTGGTTATGTGTACATTTAAAGTCTCAATTTTAGTCAAAATTGCACTTTTTGCTCAAATTTTCCATAAATTCATATTTAATTGACTAAAATAATTCAAATATATTTTCCCCCTTTATTTTCCTTAATTAATTGAAATTAACTTCAATTAAATGAAAAATAATTAATTTTGTGCTAATTTTGTAAACTTACAATTTTGCCATTACCTTTTTCATCTAATTTATTTTCTTATTTTTATTTGTCAATTTCCCATATATTTTTGGATCAAATATTTTTTCTAATATTTCTCCATTTTTGGACCTTAATATTGGGCTTTTTAAATTCAGGGGATAAGACCGAAAAATTAAATTCATCCCGCTAATAATGCTAAATTAAATGACTAAAGATTTGGGGGAAGACGAGCTAAGAAATCGGGCTGAGCCCATCGGGTCAGTCCGTTTAGGCCTGAGCCTGTCAAGGGCCGGACTTATAATTTAGAGACTCAAAAAGGAAGCGGGTCTAAAAGGGCTGGCATTATAGTGCCAGCCCTTTTAGGCTTGTTTAATATTTTTTAAAATAATTTAATATATGTAATATCATTATATCAAATTATCAATATGAGAGACATCTATGTACCTAATAGAGTATTAGTATCAGGCTAACACTTATTAAATGGTTTGATTTATTTTATTTTCTACAATGATTTATTCATTTAAATTTAAAAAAAAGGTTAATTTGGACATTAGATAATTATTTTAACTAAAAATTTATGAGTTTTAAAAGTAATGTATATCAATTTAAAACAAAATAATAAATAAATTTTAAAACTTGAAAGTAAATTTTATTTGAATTAAAATGAGTTCAGGCATGTTTAGGTCCAAGCCCGTGAAGGGCCACGGACTTCAAAAATTAGGAGTTTTACAAGAAGTGGGCCTAAACGGTGAGTTTATAGAAGCCAGTGAGTTTTTAAATAATGATAACATTTGGTGAATATACTTATTTGTTGCATGCTTTATGTACATTTTTTTAAAAAAAATATTTAAACTACAGATATATGCGTTCATAAAAAAAAGCACATATATGCTCATGTAATTAGTAACATACAATCAGTCATATAATATGTGAAAATTAAATATGTCATGCTCCATATTATACAACATATTAACAACACATACAATCATCACGGCATGTATACATGAGTCTGGGCTACTCCCCTAATATCCGTAAACCTAAGTTGGGTTCTTACTCAACAACCAAGTAAAAGTGCCTACTCGCATAAAGTTGCCTTGCTCAGCAAAATAGTGTTCATCAATTATATCATAGAAGATGGCGTACACAAACATAAAAAATATTCACATAATTTATGAAAGATAAAGATACTACCTGTCTCCTTTCTCAATTTTTCAGTTGCCTTAACTTTGATTTCCTCTCGAAAAATTTCCAAGTCCTAACAAAATTTAAGGTAATAAGTAAATGGTTATTATTTGTACCATTACTGCCTTTTTTTTTTAATGGGAATACAAGCACGTGGAGGTAAACTAGCTACATACAGAACAAGCATCCCTCACTGTAATATCCTGAATGATATCTGGTGGGGCCGAGAAACTCACAAACCCATTCCTCATGAACAGTACCTCCTTTGCAAGTGCATCAGCTGCTCCATTTACCTCACGTCTACACCATGCAACTTGAATCTTCCAGTCCCTTTACAGTAGATTCTCAATCTCGGCCAGCACCCCCTGGCTTCTTCCATAGTGATCAATATGTCGTAGGTCTTCCACCAGCTCTCGGCAATCCTTCTCGAGTATCACTTGACGGTATCCAAGATCCGCATCCAACGTACAGGTAAACCCTTTCAACATCACCCCCACATGATCTCTTATAATACCCGCACAAGCAGAATAGTTGCTCGCTACAGAATAGGCGGCGTCTACATTAATCTTAACGCAACCCTCATCCGGAGGCTACCAAACCTGTAGGGACTCCAGTGACTGTGTTGCACTACTAATAATAGATTTCCCCCACATGGCACATGCACACACCTTCGACTTGATAGCCTGAGGGCTATCTGACACCTGCTGAAATACTGTTGCATTCCGACTCAACCATATTTGACGGCAAGCTATAGTAAACCAACACTTCCATTTAATGCCATGAACTTTAAATCCTTGAGCAAGGTTCCAACAAACCCAGCTCTTGACATCCCTGGGCCTAAAGAACCGTGATAGAGAACTGGTTGGAACCACCGACAACCAGACTGCACAAGCTCTCTCATAATCACGAAGAACATGCAATATCGTCTCATCCCCAGAGTGGCACAGAGGACAATCGGCCGAACTTCCCATCCCACGTCGAAACCTATTTACATTTATAAGTATGTTCTTGCGAAGGCATAACCACAAGAAAACCTTACAGCATTGGGGAGCTAGAAGTTTCCACACCACTCACCATAACTTCTCTTTCGGCTGATCACATTGCTGTAAGCTCTGATAAGCAGAATGTGTGGAGAACTCCCCAGACGCAGCCCACTTCCAACTTGGTATATCCTCTCCATGGTGATGATCGTGCAGGTGCAAGATCCTTCATACCACCCCCTCTGGAAGGTACCTTTCGAAGTTGTCACACAGCCAGATCCCCTCACTCAACCGAAATTCACAAACTGTGCGCTCTAGCA
Organism: Inga oerstediana; assembly: GCA_963210345.1. Classification (NCBI taxonomy): domain Eukaryota; kingdom Viridiplantae; phylum Streptophyta; class Magnoliopsida; order Fabales; family Fabaceae; genus Inga; species Inga oerstediana. The sequence continues at coordinate 58,096,505 of OY723401.1, read as the reverse complement.
TATCCTCTAGGATAGCATTTGTAGCTAGATCCGCCAGCTTCTCAACACTGGGCAGCCAAGAGTCTTGCCAGAAACGGGTAATACACTCATCACCCACCCTCCATTGTAAACCAATCCTCACTTCATCCCAGCTACTCTTTATACCTTTCCAGACTGATGAACCAGACCTCTTCATGTTAATACAGGGAATAAGATCACCACCATATCGATACTTCTCATGCAAGAACTGCACCCATAGCTTATCCCTTTGCTTGATAAGGCCCCAACCTAACTTCATCATGGAGGCTTTATTTTGAAGGCTTGCCCGACGCAACCCTAAGCCCTCGACCTCCTTCTTGGTACACACCACATCCCAGGACACCAGATGTACCTTCTTATTATCCGAGTCCTCACCCCACAAAAAACTACGGCATCTCTTGTCTATATCAGAGCACACCATCATGGGAAGCTGAGCAGCCTGTATGGTATATGTTGGGATAGAGGCAATAACCGAAGCCACCAACGTACTCCTACCAGCTAACGATAGACTTCACACCTTCCAAGAAGCCAGCCTTGCATCAATTTTGTCCAGGATAAACTGGAACGTATTCCTGGTAACTCGCTTGTGATGAATGGGGACACTGAGGTATTTCCCAAGATCAGGAGTGGGTGTAAACCCCAAGAAGTTACTAATATCAAACCTGCGAGAATGGTGGACCTTTGATGAAAAGAAAATGCGTGATTTAGCTCCACTAACCTTTTCCCCTAAAGCCTCACGAAAATCATCGAGGCATGCTTTAATTATACCAGCCTATACCAACGAACCTCAGCGAAAAGTAACAGATCATCCGCAAAGAAAAGGTGAGAAATAGCTAAACCATTCTTTTTCAATCTGAACGGCTTCCAGTTATCTGCATAAACTTCACTTTAAATCAATTGAGTTAGTTTTTCTATGACAAGAACAAATAAAAACGGTGAGAGAAGGTCACCCTGGCGTAGGCCACGCGAGGGGGAGAATTTCTCACCGGGTGTTCTATTCCACATTACCTGCATTTGTGATGAGCTCATGCATTGATAAATAAGGGAGATTACATTTTTCAGGTATATTCAATTCCTTCAAGCATCTAACTACAAAAGACCACTTTACCCTGTTATACGCTTTTTCCAAGTCAATTTTCATAGCCATGAACCCGTTTCTGCCATGTTTAGTTCTGATAGAGTGGAAAATCTCTTGTGCCAGAATTATGTTGTCCGACACTTGTCTACCCAGAACAAAACTACACTGATTCGGGGATGTAACATGGGGCATTATTCTACGGAACCGGTTTGTATGGACTTTTGTCAGTACCTTATAGATCACATTACAAAGACTTATAGGTCTAAAATCACGGATGCTCTCTGGTTGATCCACTTTAGGGATAAGAACTATATTGGTATTATTAACGCCTTGGATCTCTGATGGAAATAGAAAAAGGCGCTGCACCATAGATACCAAAGAGCTACCTCCAGTATCCCATTAACTTTGAAAGAATAAGGGATTAAGGCCATCAGGGCCTGGTGCCTTCAGGGACCCCATAGAAAATAGGGTTTGCTTGAACTCAACTGTACTCGGTGTTCGACCAAACTCATCAATACTCAAATCATCCAGTCTAGGAAAGCTCCCACCAAAGTCTATTGTGTCGTGTCCGCTAGCATCCTCTATTAACAAGGATTTATAGAAGAGGGTACCAATGCCCTTTACTTCATCTTGGTCATAGGTCCATATACCGTCATCCCTTTTCAAGGCCTCAATCATGTTGCGGCGGCGACGGCTATTCGCCATGGAATGGAAGAACTTAGTGTTCTTATCACCGTCTAGATACCAATTACAACGTGACCTTTGTAGCCACATCACCTCCTCTTGGGCTAGAACTCGTTCAAGTTCCAACCATACCGTGTCCCTCTCAACCGTGAGCCTAGCATCATCTGTCCACTGCATACGCCTATTTATTCCTTCGAGGCGGCGAATGAGCTAGCATTTCTTCTTATTCATATCACCAAAGACTTCCTTATTCCATACCAAGACACTGATTGTGAAAGACGCCACATTCTCATCCTATGATCTGGAGGGTACCCAAGATTGCTTAACCACGCCATTAAACCCATCATGTGTTACCTATAGGGCGAAGAAACGGAATCCTCTAGATGGCTTGTGTCGTCATTGGATGCCATCTAGACATAGTAATAAGGGAGTGTGATCAGATTTAAACCGCGGTAGGTGTGTCACTGTGGCATGAGTAAATGAACTATACCAACCAGCGTTTACCACTACCCGATTTATCTGACTATAACTATTTCCTCTACTTAGGTATACTTCAGACCAGAAAAGTCCAAATCAACATACCTAGGTCCGTCACCCAATTCCTGAAGGACTTATCTGCAGGAGTTCTGCCCCTTCCTGCGGAGATATGCTCATTCTCCCTTAACATAGCATTAAAATCACCACACACACACCATGCTGTAAACCTCCTTGGGCTATACAAGTAAGTTGTGACCATAGGGCTCGCCTCTTCCTAGCATCAGGATGCCCATAAACCACAGAGAAGTGCTACTCATTTCTTGAACCTTCATTGAAAACCCCATGCAATACTTGGTCGTATTTACGTAGTACCTTAAAATCTATCCCATTAGCCCAGAAGCACCATATACCTCCACTGTAACCCTCCACCTCTACTACGTCATAATAATGAAAACCCAAACGCTGCTGCAGATATTCTACTTTCTCCCCTTTTTGTCGAGGTTCAAGTATCGCCAAAAAACTCAAATTATATATGCACTTAATGTCTTTCATTAAATGCACAAACCCCTTGTTCCCGGTACCACGGGAATTCCAGATGAGCATATTAATCATAAATATTGACTGCGAGTTGAGTAAACAGGCGCGGATCAACGATCTTAGGCCTCGTCTTGAGGCTCGTTCGAGAACACAGGCTGCATGACTTCATCCGTGTCCCCAGTTAGGGGGTTCTGATGTATGAGGAAACAGGAACTGCATGGTGAGCCTGGATCAATTGGGTTATCATTCCCTTACGTATGGATACGAGTCGGTCGAGGATTCTCCAGACGAGCCATGGAATCACAGGTGCCGTGGATGGTAGGCGTAGCCCGAGTGTCAAGTGAAATAGGCCCTTTGAGGTCCACGGTTGACTCCTTCCGCAAGCCCACTTTCTCTTTCATAGATAAGTAGAAGTCCATTGGGTCGCAAACTTGCTTTGACTTGGATACAGGACCTGCTGATTTGGGCCCAATTGGGTTCTGGATCTTTGGAGGTTTATGACCCTTGCGTGAATCAGATAAAATATTCTTGGACATCTCTTTCATCGAGGAACGTGTATTAAGTGGTTCCAAAATATCCTCCATAACTTCCTCCTCTAAATCTCTCTCAAGCGCGACAAATCTGGAACCTGAAATCTTCGCCCCCCATCTCGCCCAGCAGACCGACTATCACGCCCCTTTCCCTCACCGTTAACTGAACGTTTCGGTTTCCAGTGGTGCTGCACCACCATCCAGCCACCGTACTGTGAGTCTGGCAAGCCATCTGTCGAGCCACCGCTATCTTGTTGGCTTGGTTGTTTCGGAGAGACAGCATTGGTCCTTACTACTGAGCAGCGTCCCGTATCATGACCATATGTTCCATATTAGAAACATATAGAGTGGAGACCCTCATACTCAATCTTTTTCTTCCTCCCATTCACCATAATACTCGATTGCAGAGGCTTCGTCAGATCTAATTGGACATAGATACGAGCAAACCGACCTTTTGTCCTCCGCATAGTATTCATATCTACACGAATGACATGGCCAATCTAGTTACTAATGACGTAAAGGACCCTATTTTCCTAATAATCTAATGGTAGCTGGGAGACATGGACCCATGCCGTGATCATTGAAATCGTTTCCTCTATTGGTGCAAAATCCTCCTTCCATGGTTGAACACTTATATAATGGTCAAATATTAACCAAGGGCCACCCGTTAAGGCCTGATCATACACCTCCTTCCTTTGACAAGGAACTAGAAAGAAACTCGAGCCCACGGTCTTGACATCGCCCCACAGTTGCTGCAACTTCCTTTTGAGGATATCCTCCCTCACCATTCGGCCTAAGACAGACACGATGAGGGTGTTCTTCCACTTCTCTGCGAGCCATGCTTTATAACCTGGGAGGAGAATAATATTCGGCCCTCCAGGTGTTGAATCCACCCTAATCGCGACCTCCAACCCTCATTACTCCACCAATCCTCCTCCTCCTCCTCAGTTTCATCCTCCAAATCCCCTCCCCTGTAAAGACTTATTTGTAGGACTTTTTAGTAGGCCCCACATTCACTTCTTCCTTACTTCTGACTCCACCGGATCATCTACCATCCAGTCTTCAACCTTTGGGATGACTGCCCAATCATTTGTCACGTCGCCCTCCCCTGTCCACACTTTCTTCCGGCTACGGCTGAGAGCATATGCTTCCTCCAGAGTCAGCTCCACACTTGACATACTTCTCATGGATACTATGATCGGGCCTTAATGGGTGGCCCTTGGTTAATAACGAGTGGCCCTTGATTTTCACCTATCTAATTATAGTTAATTATATAGTGTTCCTCCATAGTCAGCTCAATACAACTCTATTCAATGCAGTTTCACATTTTTCTAGAAAACTAGTAGATTTTTGGTCAACTTTGAATAATTATAGTTAATTCTAGGAAATTATAAATTAACTGATTCCAAAGCCTAAATGAAGCTCATTAAGTTTATTTGCACAGAAAAATACCAAGTCTAGCCATTACAACTATAGTATTCCCATAAATTCGCCAAAACCCTACTATTCCAGATTGTACTCTAGAAACTGTTAGGATCGGTAAGCACAGCGGAAGAATTTTAAAATTTTCACCGATCCTAATCGAGGATCTATCAACGACGTTTAAACCAAGTTGGAATGATTCATACCTTTTGATGATTCAGAGTTTTCACGATCTCTAGTAGCCAACACGTCAGGTCCGCTCCCTCTACCGGTATCCACACGAATGCTCTCCAACCGAGACTGTGTGCTAGCGCCTCTAATGTCTCCTAGGGTTTCACCTGCGGCTCTCAATTCTCATGTGCGTATGAATATATCTGCTCTATCAAGTTTATAACCTATGAGGGCTATTTTCAAATTTCAAAATTAATCATCATTAATTTCGAAATTAATTAACAATTAATTATCTTGATGAGCTAATTAAATAAATTCAGTTTAAATTAAATCTGTCCAACAGTTTTAATTTAACCTATTTATTTAATCCAAATAAAGAGCCATTAGATTTAATTTATCTTCATAAATTAAATCTGAGATACTATATCTCTATCATGTTAGCTATTAAATTTAATATATCTTAATAAATTAAATTTAAAACTAACACAATATAATAATATCATATAATATATATACATATATATAAGATATATATTTCGAAAATATATATATCTATATAATATTATTAATGAATTTTATATTATATATATATATATATAATTCGTCCACCCTAAATTAAACATTATCTCGTGTTGGGCCATTCTTGTGTGTGACCCAGTAGGCCCATATGAAGTTGGCAGTGGGGCCAATAACTATACTAACCCAAAAGTCGCAAGCGGCCTCTAGCAAAACACTACGACTACCCAATTCATATGAGGATCATTATCACGATGCAACCTGTCATACAACCATATCACATCCCTTTTATGACATGATATATCGATCAAGGATAAGGCATGGATAATGTCATCCTCTTGTTCCTCACCATTACTTTCTAGATTCCTGAGTAGCATAATAACAGAGACAGAAACTCTTTTCATTATAGTATAGCCATACATTTCTCAGACTCACTCATCGAGGGGCCCAGTAATATCTCTCTACTAATGTGAGGGACAAATTCCATCTTGATCATTCATATTCCTCTGCATGAAAAACCACCAAGCCCGACGTAGCCTTTATCCTCACCCGGTCAAAAGTAACTTTTGACTAGTTTAAAGCTTAGCAACTCTCATGTAGGAATCTATGATGACCTCAAGTCTAAGGGCATTGTGACGTGATTATACATGAGAAAAGCTTATGACTTGATCCATGTAGCTTTCTCATAGTGGGTTGGTCCAGCACCTTGTACTCTTACAAGTGCCTAAGACTTTGATTCGTATCTCCATATCTTATCAAAGTCATACTGGTCTTGTTTCATCTCTACTCCCGCATAGATGACCAACCAGGGACTTTTTAGGACAATCTTTATAAACTATCCAAGGATACACTTATCACAGTTAACATGCAAATAATATGATAATAGAATGAGAAATTTCATTAAAATAATAATGTTCAAAGTACAATAATTGGCCCTTAGGACACAATTTCCAACATCCTCCCACTTGCCCTAGGTGCAATTATTATTTTGCCTAATTCTCATTGCCCTAACATGACGCTCATGCTTTGCCTATACAAGTGGCTTAGTAAGAGGATCAACAACATTATCTTCTCCTGCTACTTTGCATATCTTTAAATCACCTTTATCATTGATTTCTCTAATAAGATGAAATTGGCTGAGTATATGCTTAGTCCTTTGATGTGACCTAGGCTCCTTGGCCTATGCAATAGCACCGCTATTGTCACATAACAAATCTATTGGATTTGAGATGTAGGCACCACCCCTAGTTTAGTAATGAACTTTCTGATCCAAACGGCTTCTTTAGCTGCATCTGATGCTGCTATATACTCAGCTTCTGTTGCAGAATCTACTATAGTGCTCTGCTTGGAGCTCTTCCAGCTTACTACTCCACCATTCAGGAGGAATACATATCCAGATTGCGATTTAAGGTCGTCTTGGTCAGTTTGGAAACTTGCATATGTGTAACCGATTATGCAGAGCTCATCATCCAATTCACCATAGACCAAAAATAAGTCCTTAGTCCTTCTTAAGTACTTTAGGATATTCTTGACGGCAGTTCAATGACCCTCACCAGGATCTTGTTGGTATCTGCTGATCATACTTAAGGCAAATGAGACATTGGTTGAGTACATAACATGGCATATATGATGGATCCAATGGCTGAGGCATATGGAACATTACTCATGCGATCTTACTGATCAGGTGTACTAGGACACAGATCCTTGCTAAGATGGATGCCATGAGACATGGGCATGTAACCCCTTTTTGAATCCTGCATACTGAACATATGCAGTATCTTGTCTATGTATGTGCTTTGACTTAGGCCTATTAGTCTTTTGGATCTATCCCTATAGATCCTAATCCCTAGGATATAGGTGGCTTCACCTAAGTCTTTCATTGAAAAGGACTTTCCTAACCAAGACTTGACACTCTGCAAGGTAGGAATATCATTCTCAATGAGTAGGATGTCATCTACATAAAGCACTAGAAATACAACTATGCTCCCACTAACCTTCTTGTAAACACAAGGTTCATCGATGTTTTGAATGAATCCAAACTCTTTGACTACTTCATCAAAATGATGATTCCAGCTTTGAGATGCTTGCTTCAATCCATAAATGGATCTATGAAGCTTGCAAATTTTACCAGAGTCCTCTGGACGCACAAAACCTTCAGGTTGTGTCATGTACACATCCTCAAGCAGCTTTCCATTAAGGAAGGCTGTTTTGACATCCATCTTCCATATTTCATAGTCATAATATGCTGCAATGGCAAGAAGGATTCTGATTGATTTAGCCATTGCAACTGGGGAAAAGGTTTCATCATAGTTTACACCATGAGTTTGAGTGAATCCTTTTGCAACCAGTCGTACCTTGAAGATATTTACATTGCCATCCATGTCAGTTTTCTCCTTGAAAGCCCATTTCCACCCAATGGTTTTTACACCTTCAGGTGGATCGACTAAGGTCCATACCTGATTGTCGTACATGGATTGCATTTCAGACATCATGGCATTTAGCCATTTCTCAGAGTTTGGTCCCACTGTGGCTTCTCGATAGGTGGTGGGCTCATTTTGCTCAATGAGCAACACATCACGGCCATCAGTAATCAGAAATCCATATCTCTAAGGCTGATGCGGTGTCCTATTAGATCTTCGTAGACCTTGTGTTCCTTGAGGAGGCTCAGCAACTTGTTGTGAGTCTTCTTTAATTTCCAGTCTATATCTCATATGGTGTCTTTTCAATTGCCTTAGATGGAACACGATTTAGTGTGAACGTAGCTGTCTCTAGGGCATATCCCCAAAAGGACGGTGGAAGATCTGTTTGACTCATTATAGATCGTATCATATCTAATAGTGTTTGATTCCTCCGTTCTGAAACGCCATTCCATTGTGGTGTTCCTGGAGGAGTCAATTGTGAGATTATCCCTCAACTCCTAAGATGGTCAATGAATTCTTGGCTCAAATATTCACCACCTCGATCAGATCGAAGTGCTTTAATTATTTTACCAAAGTTGGTTAGTACTTCATTTTGGAATATTTTGAACATTTCAAAAGATTCAAATTTATGTTTCATTAGATAGACAGCCATATCTACTAAAGTCATCTATAAATGTAATGAAGTAGACATAGCCTCCTCTGGCAGCTATAGTTAATGGTCCACATACATCTATATATATAAGGCCCATTAATTCAATAGCCCTCTCACTGTGCCCAGTAAAAGGTGCCTTAGTCATCTTTCCTAATAAGTAAGATTTGCATGTATCATATGATTCAAAATCAAATGTGTTTAGAAATCCATCTTGATGGAGTTTAGAAATGCGTTTCTCATTTATGTGGCCTAGAGGACAATGCCATAGGTAGGTCAGATTCAAATCGTTTGTTTTATTCTCTTAGTAGTTACGTTATAGATATTCCCATTATTAGGATGTTCCAAATTTAATATATAATAACCAACATGCAACTCACCATCAACATAGAAAATGTCATTACGATAAATAGAACATTTACCATTCCTAGTAATGGAAGTATAACCTTTCTTTCCAAATAAGAAAGAGAAATAATGTTACTACTCAAACCAGGAACATAATAGCAATTGTTCAAAACTAACAAAAGCCCACTGGGCAGAACTAATTCATAAGTGCCTACGGCTAAAGCAGCAACTCTTGCTCTGTTTCCAACTCGTAGGTCCACCTCGCCCTTCTTCAGCTTTCTACTGTCCTTTAGACCCTGTACATTTGTACAAATGTGAGAACCACATATAGTATCTAATACCCATGTAGAGGAAGTAGAAAAATGAATGTCTATAACATAAATACCTGAAGTGATAGCCGCGCTATCCTTCTTGTTCTTTTTCAGATCTTCCAGGTAGAGTTTGCAATTCCTCTTCCAATGACCGAGTTCATTGCAGAAGTAGCAGACTCCTTCCTTTGGAGGTTTTCCCTTCTTGGGTGCAGGCTTGGTTTCGGGCTTATTTGACTCTTTGGTCTTACAACCTGAGCCATTACCCTTCCATTTGCCCTTCCCTTTCTTTTTAATACCCTTTCCTTTCTGAACCATCAAAACTGTGCTAGGCTTTTTCTTAATTCTTTGCTCAGCAGTTTTGAGCATCTTATGCAGCTCAGAAATTGATTTCTCCATGTTGTTCATGTTGTAGTTCATAACAAACTGGTCATAACTCTCAGGGAGTGAGTTGAGGATCAAATCCGTAGCTAACTCCTGGCTCATGGGAAATCCAAGCCTCTCAAGGTGATCAATATAGCCTTTCATCTTTAACACATGAGTACTAACTGATGCACCTTCAGCCATTTTGTAGGAATGTAAGGCCTTTGTGGTCTCATACCTTTCTTGCCTTGCCTGTTCCTGGAACATTTCCTTGAGATGTACAATAATCTCATGAGCCTCCATGAGTTCCAGATCTCTTTGGAGCTCTGGAACCATAGTGGCAAGCAACAGGCAACCTACATCCACAGAGCCATCCTTATGCTTTGTGTAAGCATCTCTCTGAGCTCTTGGAGCATTGGCTGCAGGATCCTCAGGAATGGGTTGATCTAGGACATAAGCCTTTCTTTCCTGCTTGAGAACAATTCTCAAGTTCCTAACTAGTCAAGGAAGTTTGTCCCATTGAGTTTGTCCTTCTTAAGGACCGATCGCAACGATAGTGTAGCAGTATTACTAGTCGACATGATTCTACGATTAAAATATGCAAAGTTAGTTAGTAATCTCCCACTAAATTAACAACCCTCATTATAATAATTAGTGGGCTAAGATCCATATTTGGCTTAAACTTAAGTCCGCTTTGGCAAGACACTTAAGTTCAAGTTATTTAGGTAGGTAACCTATTTACCAATTACATCACATGTAACTCTTAGATCTTTATGGGATTTAATCATCATATGATTCAGCATGTTTAACCCCATCTAATGTCTTAAGATTCAAAACCATTTTATTAATCTCAATTAAGTCAAAACAATAATGAATATTATGAGCAGCACCATTACTCAAGCTTGCCTCATCAAGATAACTCAAGTGCATCCACTTTGGTGGTTTCCACAATTGAGCGATCTAGGTTTTAACAAGTATTCATTAATTGACGGTATTATGACTTAAGATTTGATTCAGAGGGCTTAATTAATTAGTTTTGTTTATATGGATGCAATCGTGGTCGTATCTCATACAGATAAATGAATATAAACTCAAAAGTATTCATGCAATGATCTAATCAAAAGCAAAATTTAAATGAGACACAACATAGCTTACCTAACCTAAAATCCTCCCAAGCCAATGAGAGGACTTCTTTAAATAAGAAAAGAAATACATTGAGAGAAACCTCGTTTAAACATTCGAGGAGAGTGAAATGAGAAGAAAATGTACATCGAGAGTATTTAGAGAAAGGCACGGCATGCAGGCCGTATTTAAACATTACAACCCTTTGTAAAATTCTAAGGCCATGTTGTTCACCATACCCAAACAAGTATAAATAATAAACCACAACAAGAATTCATACAATATGAAAAGCAATAAATGTCGTGATGAGATTATATTGCGCTACGCAGAGGTGGTCATGGTTGAATTTTACAACCGAAAATGAAACAATTTCAAGATTCAGTTTAAACGAAAACGAAAATCAACGGAATTACAAGATCACATCTTTCTAAATAATTTCGTTTCATATTAACCAAATCATATGCATATTCGAGTGTTTCTTATAAACATACGTACACATCCCATATATATCACATGTATAAGAATCATAAACTCAATTTAAATGCACAATTGATCTGGCTCTTATACCACTGTTAGGATCGGTAGGCACAGCGGAAGAATTTTAAAATTTTCACCGATTCTAATTGAGGATCTATCAACGACGTTTAAACCAAGTTGGAAGGATTCATACCTTTTGATGATTCAGAGTTTTCACGATATCTAGGAGCTAACACGTCAGGTCCGCTCCCTCTACCGATATCTGCACGAATGCTCTCCAACCGAGACTGCGTGCTAGCGCCTCTAATGTCTCCTAGGGTTTCACCTGCGGCTCTCAATTCTCATATGCGAATGAATATATCTGCTCTATCAAGTTTATATCCTATGAGGGCTATTTTCAAATTTCAAAATTAATCATCATTAATTTCGAAATTAATTAACAATTAATTATCTTGATGAGCTAATTAAATAAATTCAGTTTAAATTAAATCTATCCAACAGTTTTAATTTAACCTATTTATTTAATCCAAATAAAGAGCCATTAGATTTAATTTATCTTCATAAATTAAATCTGAGATACTATATCTCTATTATGTTAGTTATTAAATTTAATATATATTAATAAATTAAATTTAAAACTAACACAATATAATAATATCATATAATATATATATATACATATATATATATATAAGATATATATTTCGAAAATATATATATCTATATAATATTATTAAAGAATTTTATATTATATATATATAAATATAAAATTCGTCCACCCTAAATTAAACATTATCTCATGTTGGGCCATTCTTGTGTGCGACCCTGTAGGCCTATATGAAGTTCGCAGTGGGCCAATAACTATACTAACCCAAAAGTCGCAAGCGGCCTCTAGCAAGACATTACGACTACCCAATTCATATGAGGATCGTTATCACGATGCAACCTGTCATACAACCATGTCACGTCCCTTTTGTCATACGATATATCGATCAAGGATAAGGCATGGATAATGTCATCCTCTTGTTCCTCACCATTACTTTCTCGATTCCTGAGTAGCATGATAACAGAGACAGAAACTCCTTTCATCATAGTATGGCCATACATTTCTCAGACTCACTCATCGAGGGGCCCAGTAATATCTCTCTACTAATGTGAGGGACAAATTCCATCTTGATCATTCATATTCCTCTGCATAAAAAACCACCAAGCCCGAACGTAGCCTTTATCATCACCCGGTCAAAAGTGACTTTTGACTAGTTCAAAGCTTAGTAACTCTCATGTAGGAATCTATGATGACCTCGGGTCTAAGGGCATTGTGACGTGGTTATACATGAGAAAAGCTTATGACTTGATCAATGTAGCTTTCTCATAGTGGGTCGGTCCAGCACCTTGTACTCTTACAAGTGCCTAAGACTTTGATTCGTATCTCCATATCTTATCAAAGTCATACTGATCTTGTTTCATCTCTGCTCCCGAATAGATGACCGACCAGGGACTTTTTTGGACAATCTTTATGAATTATCCAAGGATACAATTATCACAGTTAACATGCAAATAATATGATAACAGAATGAGAAATTTCATTAAAATAATAATGTTCAAAGTACAATGATTGGCCCTTAAGGCACAATTTCCAACAGAAACATAGTCAAACTTTAAAAAATCATAACTTTCAATCTACTGGGCCAAATGGATTATAGTACCTATCAAAACCATAGCCCAGGATGTCTACTTTCACCCTATAAAATATCATAAAATTTAGATAAGGTTTGACTACTGAAAAACATGCCATAACAATACTGGTTTCCAGAAACGAATCTAGACAGCAACTACGCCAACCGCCAAAATTCTAGAATTATGTATAATCATCCAAAAATCACAACCACATGTGATTCTGCATAATTTTTCATGTAGAATCCAATGGAATAGTCAAAAGCATCAAAATCCATCTTCTTCCCCAGATTCTAGACAGAATTGAACAGAACCCCTTTCCCTAAGAATCCAATTTTGCAAATTAAGCTTCAAAACTTACAATCTAACATCATTAAACCTTCTTTAAGCCATTTCTCATGATTACAAGACCATTAAGCTTCATTTTCATGGTGTTAGAAAATTAAGGTAGTAACATAACTCCATGAATAATTACTCAAACATCACAATATTAGGCTCAAATTGAAGCTAACACTGAGTACGATTCTACAATTAGTTCTTGATTTCGATAATACCTACCCTGAGTAGATGACACCAAACTCCACCAATCTAAAATCTAAAATCATAGAATTGAAGCTCATGATGAGGAGAAGAAGATTTGTGAAGGACCTTTCGGACGAAAGCTGCGATTCGATAATGAAATCGATGAATTTTCCCTAAAGTTTTTACTATTCATCACCTTCTTTCCTCTCTGAATTTTTCTCAATTTTTGGCAGATTTTTATTATTTTCTAAGCTTCTGGACGTTTTAATGGATAGAGAAAAGATAAATTTTTCCAATTTCCAAAATTGCCCTTACATTTTGTGACTTTTACACTTTGCTGAATAAATATGGTAGAATTTTCATCAAACTTTGAAAATTCATAACTTTATTTGTAGACATTCAATTGAGGAGATTCGAAAGGTGACTCAATCCTTATTGAGTCTAGTTTCAAGAAAAAATATAGTCTTTAACCTACCAAAAGCTTAACATTCCTAGAATTTAAATCTTTGGACGTTGGCCTAGAAAGTAACCAGTTTTACTGGGTAAATTTTAGAAATTCATATCTCTTAGTGTACAGGTCAAAATAGTTCATATACCTATCAACTTAAAGCTTGGAATCTCTACCTTCATTTTGAAAAATTTTACAATTTTTGAACATCATTTGATCATCCAAAATCACATGACAAACTCATTGTCTCATAGGAAAATTTTCACTAGCAGCATAATCAAATTCTCCAAAATTCACCATTGATTCTATTTGTTGAATAAATATACATTGAATCCTTGGTATGTGAATTTTGGGATATTACAAAAAACACTTCAATGCCAATGACTCTTTGTCCATCTCGAATTTTCTTTAACTTGGAAAACACACTCCAATGATGTTGATGTGCAACATGTAAGAGCAAAGAAGTTGTTGATAGGTACTGCTGATTATGAACACTATTTTACTCCAAACTCCTAGCATAGGATGTTTAGCATTGATATTGAACCGAAGATGTGAATGCTATAGCCCGCGCGTTGGCCATGCAAATTATCTGATAAAGATGAAACTTGGTTCCTGCATGACAAATTGAATTCTGTGCAAACCATAATGATTCAAGCATTTAGAACAGCAGAAAAGAAATGAAATTGCTAGAATCATTATGATTTTGCAACCATAACATAATCCATTGAGTCAAGGAATTGGAAGGAGAAGTGTCCATTCTAATACCTAAATTGCATCCAAACCAACAAGCTTTTGAAAATGGACAATATAGAAACAAATGCTCTAGAGATTCATCATCATGAGAACAAAAGGAACATACATCTTTCTTTGTTAAATGCCTAGTTTTCAAAAGATGAGAAGATGGAAGAATACCTCTAACAATCTTCCATAATAGCAATATGACCCTTAGAGGAATTTGAGACTTCTAAATCATTTCGCACACAATACTTTCCATGTTAGAGGATTAACCTGCAAAGGATTGAAGTAGACGATAGCCATCCCAAACTGTGTATGAACCTGGTTGAGTAGCACTCCTTCTGATTGTATAATGAGCCTAAAAGTATAGAACCAGGCACCTGGCAAATTAGAGGATGACCTACCTAGGATAAAGAGAGGAAATGACATGAACCAAAACTATATATATAAGCATGAACCAAAACTATATATATATATATGTATATATGTACGTACATGCGATTGGGTCTCTGTTTCCTTTTTTTTCTTTACATGCACATGAATATATCTAGAGAAAGAAAAAACGCTGACCACCACAATCACAGAGATCAGGGAAAAATAAAGAACCATATATACTCACACAAACACCAATATATTTTCTTTCAAACTCACGAAAGAAACCGAAAACATACACACAGCGGAAGCAACATGATAATATATATAGATATTTGAAAATAATAATATGCACATCATATTATCATAATATGGAGATCATAATTTCATGCAAAGCCAACCTGGCTTTGATACCATGTAAGAATAATTGGGCGTACCTGGAGTGCGACCGTTTATCTCTTATACCCATGCTAATCGTATCACAGTAGCGGAAGCGATTATGACGCACAACAAATATACCACGATAGGAAGAAGAAAAGAGAAGTATAGTAGAGGGAATAGGGATTCAAAGTGGCAGAGTTTCTGTATGTTAATTCAAGTGTCTTGCAACTGAATCCCTTTAATTCTATTTATAGGGTTTTATGCACCCCTTCCTCTTCTACTAACATGTCCTTCCATCAGAGAGACAAGATATCCTTTCAATTGAGAGATATATTGTTTCAGTGAAACAATACCACTTGAAGAGTCATATTGCATCGGATAAAAAACATGACTCATAACATTTTAGAAAATATTACATATATCCACCCAAGCATTTATGTTATTTATACTTTGTCCACAATCCTATTGAGCTTGGGCCCAATCCACCAAGGGTGGACTAGGCTATTTTCCAACAATATATGCCTCGTGATCCCCACTGACCATCAAACTCCCAAACTATGCACCGCAACCCAACTAAACACCAAACCTGAAATCCTCGCATCCATATTTTAAATACCTATGGACTACTCCACATGACATCCAATGTAGCTGCCCCCAATATATTATTATATGGTTATCGCTATGACATGTTCTAAGAGCCATACACATACACACTGTTTGGTCAGATAACAGAACACTCGGTAGGTCAACCGTAGGTGGTAATATCGTCATTTCATATCCTTGCATAGCGTAGCATTTAACTCATGCCCCAAGTAGGTGGTCCTTTTTGTCCTTTTTATTTCAGTGAGTTAAATTTACTATGAGATTAAATCAATATATATATAAGTATATGTAGAATCCCGTAATTATAGGAATTTTAGTAAGAAATTGTAGGCATTTTAGTCAAAGATTATAGGCAGTGTATGCAAAATTCATATCTCATTTTTTTCTATAAATGTGATAGTTTGTTCTCTGAATAATACTTAAGAATCATTCTCTAAGAAATTTCTTCATGGTATAAGAGCATTGAAAAAAATTATCATAAGAATTGTTTTTGTCAAGTATCGCCTGTAACTCCCACTTCTATTGAGTTCAGGCCTCTACATCGACAACACTCCTGATTAGCTCCTCCCTCAAAGTATGAGAAACCACTATGAAATAGAGAAGCAGAGGTGAAAGCTATCCACCATCGTACTTCACAGTATCTGATGGAGCAACTCAGTCGACGACCTTCTCTCTTATCTCCAATAGCAAATTTTGTTCTCCACACCCATCAACCACAACGACATTGGCTTGAACCAAATAGAGATTGACAGACACAGCTCCTCGAGACAGACTTGGAGATCACAAACCAAAGCTTCATCATCATCTCTCACGAGCTCAGTCCTCAGCGAGTTAAAATAAAGAGAGGGAGCAAGCTGAAAGGAAAGGAAGGCGATTGCGAACTCACCTCGTCCACTACTAGAATCACTTCTCTCTACCTCACAACCACCATCGCACATCCTCTGCCAAACCACCGTCGCAGGCATCACTGGTGAGACCGGATCACAAAGCTCAAGAGAGAGATGTCATGACACCACCATTATCAGGAATGAGTGGAAGCTTCCAAAAGAACAGAAGTGCTGTAAGCTCATCCTCTTCACCATCTCTTGAGAGACATCCACAGTGAGAAAGACACAGACGTGAGCCAGAGAGATCTTGCTGAAGACTAGTCCGATATTCCAACTCAATTATTTAGGCTAAAGTATGCTTTTGGTCCTTTATGTTCATATGATGTTTCATTTTAGTCCTTTAAACTTAACACCGTTAGTTTTGTATAATGGAAAATGCTGACTCAGCAATCTAGATATATGACTGTGAAATTAAATACTGACAAAGCATGCTTATATTTTAATATTTTAATATATAAGATTTTTATAATTTAAATTGTGTAAATTTTAGAAAGGTGTAAAATAAAAATCTATAATCATTCTACGATTTTAGGTCTAACTCATCCCTAACTAATCATCTCTACAGTGTCAAACATATCTCTACTCTGTTCCCTACGAGGAATAACAGCACAAAAATAATCCAATGGTAAACTACCATACATGAATTTGAATCTGCCTCCTAACAAGGTACATGACACTGCCAATTATATGAATAACAGTGTTAGATCTCATGTTTTGATGATAACAAAGAATGGCATGAAAAAGATTTGATAAACAAATAAGTTTGAACAAAGTAAAAAAAGGGAAAATCATCACTTGAAGTAAGCATTGGAGTAATGAAGAAAGGCCAAGAGAAAAAGCTGAGAAACTTCATTGTTGGCAAATTTTCTAAAGGGTTACTCGAGTAGCTACTCGAGTAATAAGACAGAAACTTGAAGTAACCAGGTCAACCTTCAAGTAACTTGCCAACGTTACTCGAGTAAGCACTCAAGTAATAAGGTAAATATTTTCTAGTTGCTCTCGGCCTGCCAACGTTACTCGAGTAGCTACTCGAGTAACCAGGTAATTCACTTGGAGTTGCTCTCGGCCTGCCAACGTTACTCGAGTAGCTACTCGAGTAACCATGTCAAATACTTCCAGTTACTCTCGGCATTTTCAATCCTGCCAATGATACTCGAGTCTGTACTCGAGTTACTCTGTTTCAGGAAATGTGTTGCTCTCGGCATTTTCAACCCTGCTAATGTTACTTGAGGAGCTACTCAAGTAACTCACTGTGGTAAGATAAACCTGAAGGTGTTACTAGAATAACATGAAATGTTTTTCTCACCCTTCACTTTAAGTTACTACTCCCGTATGCAGAATTACTTAGAAGAAAAACTTCAAGTCACTACTCGAGTATGCAGAGTTAGTTGGAACAGAACTTCAAGTCACTACCCGAGTAAGCTATGTAGAAAATTTATGTTTACTCGAGTAAGGACTCGAGTAACAAGGTAATCAAACTTGAAGTACTCTCAGCCTTGAAATCCTGCCAACATTACCGGAGTAAAGCATCGAGTAACCTAGAGTTTATTTGAAGGTTTACTCGAGTTGCTACTTGAGTAACCTATGAAGAAAAGGGAGCCATACTCGAGTAAGTACCCGAGTAAACAGGTATTTCCAAAGGTTTGAAATTTTGTTTACTTCATGCACTACCCAAGTAATGTTATGTTTGGTTATTGACTTTCAGTTTATCAAAGTTTTCCCGATGATACTCGAGTATGTACTCAAGTAAACTTTAATGAATACTCGAGTATGCAAGTTCAGATTTTGAGAATTCATTCCAACATTCATTGATTTGTTTCCTATATGATTAACCTTTCATTGTATTAGTATTCTTAGCATATCCACAGAAAAACAATGAAGAGATCTTACCAAATAAGGAAAGTCAAAAGCAACGTTCAAATGTCACCTACCACCACCTACCGCAAACGGATATTTTTCAAATACTGGAAAAGTCAACAGTGGCTGCGTACTCTCTAACAGACGAGAAGAAATTGTTCCAACGGTCATTACCAACACACCTCTATATACGGGAACATCCAAACAGAGAAGAAGAACAAGATCATACACACGAACGCATTATCAAGCTCACTACTCTGTTTTACTCATATTTGTAATTCTATGTTTCAGTGATTCTTATTCACTCTGTGAGAGAGATATTTCATTCAAACTCAATAATTGTTATTGAGATAACTTAAGGTTGTGGAACCTTGAGTTGGGATTGGATTACAACTTGTAAGGGGGAGCAAGTGTCCAGGCGAAGGAACTTGCTTGTACTGAGGTGCCAAGAACCCACTGAATCTTGGAAGTTATAGTGAAACTCTCAAAGAAGCTCTGAGGACTGGACGTAGGTCAAAGTGGTTGTGGCCGAACCAGTATAACTCTTGGTGTACACTTCGGTGATATTTCTCCTTATTCTTTATTGCTTTATATTCACCGTCAAGTTTTTATATTTGCAACGAAATTTTAGTATCACCCAATTCACCCCCTCTTGGGTGAAACACTTGCTCTAACAAACCGTACCAGTGGTACTATTCGGAAACCTAATATCGAATGTAAATCCTCTATACTGCTACAATGTTTGAGCAAATGAATGGTGATTGAGAATATTGGAATCATCACTCTCCTTTGTACATACTTCATGGATTCCTCGAAATGAGCAGCCATGATCTCATGATGATTATAGGGTTTTTAAAACCGTAGAGTGATTATTGAGTTTTTTTATTTTAAATATTTTTAAAATTTACACAATTTAAAATATAAAAATATTATACTAAAATATCAAAATGTAAGCATGCTTTGTGAGTGTTTAATTACATAGTCACTAATTAAATTGTTGAGTCAACATTTTCCATTATACAAAACTAATGGCATTAAGTTTAAAGGACTAAAACTGTACTTTCAAACTTAAAGGACTAAACTAAAACCTAATGTAAATTTAAAGGACTTAAAGTATGTTTTAGCCATTATTTAATTGAGTTAAGGATCATTCTGTCATTTTCCAAATTCAAGGGACCATTATGTCATTTTGAAAATTTGGAGGACTGAGCTAGTATTTCTGAAATTTGATGAACCAATATGTCATTTTCAATTTTGGAGGACCAACTGGTCATTTTTGAAATTCAAAGAATTAAACTAGCCAATTTCCTCTATTTAATTATATTAGAATTGCATCTAAAGGATCTTCCTCTGTTTCACGGTCCAATGATATTTCTACTGTCCTTATTGTCTCTGAGAAACTTGCTAGTAACAATTATCAGGAATGGTCTCAATCCATGATCATCGCTCTCGATGGAAGAGACAACCTGAATATATCACTGGTGAAGCAAAAAATCCCCTTGAATCAGAAATCATGGCATTTCAAATTTGGAAATCTAAAAATGCCCTGGTATTATCCTGGTTGATTAATGTATTGTCATAATCAATCAAGAAGAGTTTTATGTATCTTCCCTTGGCCCGAGAGATTTGTGAGGCCCTTCGAGAGACATATAGTACAGTAGGTAACAGGTCCTACATTTTTTATGTTAAGAAAAAGTTGTGGTAGTTGAAACAAGATCTCATGTCACTCGATGACAATTATCTCAAAAACCCTACTCTTTGGCAAGAGTTTGATGCCCTAAACAAAAAAACTCATTATTGCTAAGCTGATGCTTCAAAAGATCGCAAAGAGAAAGAAGATGAGAGAGTATATGAGCTACTGGCTGGTCTTAATGTAATTTATGATGATATTCGGGCTCGGATTCTTAGCCATAAACCCTTGCCTTTTGTACGTAAAGCCTACTCCATTCTACGCAATGAAGAAGATAGGCACAAATCAATGCTTTGGAGTAATTCCACTACTACTCCTACACCTCCTGGGCCTCAGCTCTTGCTATTTGATCCACATAATCAAAAGGTTCCAAAGGTCGACCATTTTGTGATCATTGTAAGAAACAGGGGCATACAAAAGACACTTATTGGAACCTCCATGGTAAACCTGCCGATTGGAAGTCAAAAAACGGGAAAGGACATAGCTGTGTGGCTGAAGCTTTAAAAGGTGGTGAGACCTCCCAAAGTAACCAACTGAGCAAAATCATGGGAATGCTTGCAACAATCTAGACTACAAAACAGCCTATTGCCACAGTAGTAAAGAGAGATAATTTCTTACAAGCCTTGATGTAATAAAAGGTTTGTGTACAAGTAGTTGTTGGATTGTTGATTCAGGTTCCTCGGATCACATGACTAATAATAACGCTCTCTTCTCATCCTATACTCCCATTTCCAAGGGAATGACTGTACAAATTGTTGATGACCCTAAATCAGTTGTCACTGGGATGGGATCAATCAAAATCTCTGCTATACTTACACTACACTCTGTATTACATGTTCCAAAGTTAATGTGTAACTTACTATCAGTAAGTCAATTAGCAAATGATGAACGATGTCATGCTAACTTCTTTGCTACTTATTGTCTCTTTCAGTATCTACTAACGAGGACAATGATTGGGAGTGGTAAAGAGCATGATGGTCTCTATTACCTTGATGCAAGTGATAGTCGTAGAATTAAGTGTTGCAATAAAGTATCTCTTTCTAGGATTGGTGACTTGGAGTTATGGCATAAGTATTTAGACCATCCAAATTTCAATTACATGTCTCAAATATTTCCATCTCTTATTTCTAATAAAAAAGCATATGATTTTTATTGTGATTCATGTGAAAAAGTCAAGCATTATCGTACATCATTTCAAAAATATCCATACCAAGCATTTAAACCCTTTTCCTTGTTCATAGTGATTTATGGGGACCGTCACGCACACCAAACAGATCAAAATCCAAATGGTTCGTCACATTTATCGATGACTATACATGTGTCTATTGGGTTTACCTATTGAAAGATAAAACAAAGGTGTCTCAAACCTTCATTAACTTCCATAGTATGATCCGCACCCAGTTCCAAACCCAAATCTAGATCCTACATACTAATAATGGGACTAAATACTTCAATCAAGCCCTGTCCACCTTTCTAATTAAAAATGGCATCATCCATAAAAGCACTTGCCGCAACACACCTCAACAAAATTGCAGTGCCGAACAAAAGAATTGTCATATCCTCGAGACTGCTAGAGACATTATGTGTTGTAGCAGTGTTCCTAAATTTCATTAGGATGATATTGTCCTCACTGCCACCTTCCTCATTAATTGAATGCCCAACCGACTACTATCTTACAAAACACTGGTTCAGCTCCTACATAAATATTATAACCTCCTGTATCTCGAAAACACTGCACCACTCAAGGTGTTTAGATGCACGTCCTATGTTTACCTCCATCACACCAACAAACTAGACTCTAAAGCCCTTCGTTGTATCTTCCTTGGCTACTCCAATTCCTAAAGGGGATACAGGTTTAATGACCCGGTCTCCAAATGACTCTCCATTACCTATGATGTAACATTTCATGAGAACACTCCCTATTATTCCCTATCTGCAATTTAGGGGGAGAGAGAGGGTGAATTTGATGAATTCCAGACACAAGAGATACTAGAAGATGACCGAACCTTCATAGTTTACACACCTACGCAAATAGAACCTAATCATAACTTTGATGATCCAGTCCCAGAGAGAGACAAAAACAAGTGGGATAATACCTATATATGATGTAACCCCCATTATAATCAAGGCCGTGATTAGTATTTAAACTCGTTTTGTAATTGGATAAGATATCGAGAGTAATAAAAAAACGTTTTTCAAAAAACCTGTACGACAAGATCTCCATCCTTTCATTCATAAAGACAATTGTCCTGTTCGGTTTGTCACATATACAATATTAGAGTACTAATAAAATTCCTGACATTCAGCCGGGATAATATCATTAATCCAAGAGTTTTACAGGACATTATTGCCCATCTCAGTTTCCCAAACCGGGGATTACACAACAATTACAAATTTATGGTCAATCCAATATATACATATAGTTGTCCAAATGATAACCAAAAACCAAAGACTACCACCGGCAATCCTAGTCGTCCTTGCTCACTTGCTTGTCTCGAGATCCACTTGCCCTGGCTAAAAATATTATTTGGAAAGAGTGAGATTCAAAAGAATCCTAGTAGCAACAATTTACGTATATGATGCATAATTAAATATAGCAAGTAAGTATATATCACAATGCAGCATATCAATATTCAAGGCCGGGCTAACCGCCACGTCCCCTATTCAAGGTCGGGTTCACGCCATGTCCCCTCGCTCATTCAATGATAAATACAAACAAGCAATGCATTACACATGATATAGGATAAAGTGTCACTACCTTGTTCTTTCCGTTCTTGTTTAGGCGTAGGCCTTCTATGTTTCAGGCAAATATCAAACCCTATAGTCATAATTAAGAACGACACGTTATCACTTACTCCAATACTCAAATGACTTTAAAACACTTAGTTTTGGTTATCATTAAAGTCCCTTAAATAGCTATGAAAATCTCTAACAATCGCCTAAAATGATTGGGAAGTATTAGGTTGAAAACCACTTTTCAAAATCATAAGGTACTGAAAATAGGGGTTGGCTGCAGCCAAGAAACCTCTGGCAGCAGCCAGAAACAACCCAGAAGGTTTCTGGCTGCGGCCAGAAATAGCATAGAAGGTTTATGGCTGTAGCCAAGAATTTTCTGGCTACTGCCAGGAAAATTCTGTTTCTTGGCTAAACTTCAAAAAATCATAACTAATTCTAAAAAATCGAAATGAGGTGATCCCAAAGCCCATTGAAAGCTATTAAGTCCTCTTTACTAGAAAAATATGGACCATTATCAGAAATAACCACACAAATATAGAATTCAAGAAATGTCCACACTGCTCCAGAATTGATCCCAGATTTAACATCAAAATTTAGACAGTCATAACTCCTAGCTCACAAGTCAAAATTATATAAATTATATGTCCATTTTGAAGCTTGGTATGTAAAATTTAAGAATACAAAGGTTCAGAAGTTTCCAATACCATTTACTATTTCAAAAAGTCCATGCAAGACCACTGCCAGCACAGAGTTTTTCACTGACCAAACTTGCATCTTTTCAACCTAAGTTTCCAATTGTTCAAAGTTCACATCAAACACTACTCCCATACAATCTTCCACAAGGAACACAATGGAAACATCAAAACAACCAAATTCTCATTCTATCTATATGTTCTGTTTTTGGCATATATTGAACAAAAATCCCAAAATTGTCAAACTTGGCATTTAATCTTCAATCAAATTCTATCTATCCAAGATACATCTTAATACACCATATCCATGACAACAACAACTCAAACACCACAAGACCCTAATTTTTGAAAATAAGGCTAAATTCCTAGAAATTCCAACTTAACCAAATGACCATAAAACTTATATCAAAATGCTCTCAACTCACTCACCTCTTTAACTTTCTCCAAAAGGAGTTCTTTGATTCTCCAAACTCTATATTTCCTTGTGTGCTCAAACACCACTAAATGGAAAATCTAAAACTATGAAATTGAAGCCCTTAACAAGAGGAACAACTTTATAGAAGAGGGTTTTGGCATAGGAGGTCATTAGAAGGGTCAAAATACTTACCTAAACCAAGAGCTTCTTCTTCTTTCCTTCCTTCAATGGTTGCCGAGAGAGAGAGAAGAGGGAGATGAGTGAAATGGAAGTGTGAAAAAGATGAGAACATGATGGTCTTCTCTTGCCCATACCCATTCAGCCGAATACAAGGGAGGGAGGAGAGAGAATTTTGTTTTAAAATTCCTTATTTGATTTTTCTCAACAACTATCATCATATTCTGGATTTTTAATTGCAAAACAGTTTTATTGTCTTGATGTTTCAGTTAAATATGTTTTTGTATAGAACTGTAATATTTAAAATCTAATTTAAATTAAATAAAAAGTTTCAAAAATAAAGTATGATTATTTGATTAATTTATTGAATTATTACAAGAAAACACTCAATGATTAATCAGACAAAATCAAAATATAATTACAATCAAATTTTTAAATCAGTTAGTTGGTTTGATTTCACATCTCCAAACCATATTATAGTGTCATCCTAATCTTAATCTTAAATAATACTCCCTCTGGTCCTAATTATATGACATATTTACCTAACTTTGAAGAAATTAATAATAGTAGTTAAATTAGTTAATCTTATTTATTTTTCAAAAATGCCCTAACTTTGGAGTATTAATTGAAGTACTTCTTGTATATGAGAAAATTGTAGTTAAGGACTTCAGAACTCATTGTTTGATTAACAAAGTCATATTTGATCCATTCAATTCAAAGATTGAGAATTAATTTCTCTAGCTAGTGCACCTGAGAGTTAAGAAAAAACCACAAACAACGTGTATTACTCTCTATTTTAATTCAAAGCCTCCAAGCATAATACACTCTATATAAATTAAAAGACTATCAAAAGGCGTTAACTTAAAGTTTCTCAAGGTTTCAAAATTATTTTATTAAAAAAATAAAAGAAACAATAGAATTGAGGTGTATGTGACATTAATGAGTTGCAAGTATTACTCACTTTATAGAATACATAGGTGTAATATAAAATTGTTATTGTGTTTCATTATTATTAAGAAAGTATCAATGGGGGTATTTTGAGAAGAAATTGATAAAAATTAAAACTTTGTCCTATAATTAAGACCAAGATTAACTCCTAAATGTTGTCCTATAATTAGGACCGCAGAGAGTAAAATTTATTGTCAAATCATAAGTTGCATATCTTTTGTGAATATTAGCTTTTTTCCTTCTTATTTAAATTTTAGCTAAATGAATAGGATTTGAAATTTTGAGGGAATTAAATTAAAATTAAAAAATTATTAACAACATCTTCAATATTCTATATATATATATATATAATAGTAAGGTTTAAAGCTGGTTTCCTGTTGTTCCACGTCAGCATCTCCCTCTCCCTCTCTCTCTCTCCCTCTCCCTACGTTTTTACACTATCTTACTCTGTTTATCTGATGGTGCTCATATTTGTGGTTAAGCCGAAAACACGCTTGTGCTATGTGCCCACGATCTGTTCCTGTAATGCACTTCCTCATATCATGATATTTCACCTATACCGTGACTGTTTCAAGGCCGTCGGATGTTTATTTGCGCAACTGCATGGCGGTTACCTCTCTGCCACGTTTGTCCTTTTAGTTTTCTTTTGTTCGTGGATCTGTTTGTTGCAGGTATCTAAGCTCATCTTCTTCCAGACTTTTTGGTGACGTGGATGGTTAGTTTTTTCTTTCTCTCCTCTATAAATACCTATTGTGGTTCCAATTCTCTCATTCTATATCGTCCATTTCCTCATCACCCATCAGATGTTGATTCCTCTCTCTCTCTCTTTCTTTATCTCTCCTTTCTCGCCAAAATAAGGTTGTGTGAACTAGGATAAAAGTGAAGTGAAACCAACCCATAGATCGAGTTCTCTTGTTTGGTGTTTTATTCTTTCATTATGGAGGACATTAGCCTTTTTCTTTTCAGCACAGTATTTTCTTCTATATTTAATGTTAATAATAGGTTTTATCAGAATCTCTGTTATGCTTTAATTACAAATATCTGGTTCGTTTCTTTATGGCTTCATAGTTTTTTGGAGTGTTTATAGTCATGTTCTCACTCTTCTTTTCCAAGGAAATTCTATTAGTATCGAATATTGATAAGCAGGTAGACTACAGAGCATAGATACTGGAGGAAATTCTCTGTCATCTATTCTTGATGGGGTGAAGAGAAAAGTCTGCTATTTCTATGATCCGGAGGTTGGAAATTACTATTACGGGCAAGGTCACCCTATGAAGCCACATCGTATTCGAATGGCACATGCTCTTCTTGCCCACTATGGATTGCTCCACCACATGTAGGTCCTTAAGCCATTTCCTGCTAGAGACAGAGATCTTTGCTGATTTCATGCTGATGACTATGTTTCATTCCTTCGAAGTGTAACTCCTTAAACACAGCAGGATTAGCTTAGACAACTCAAGCGCTTTAATGTTGGTGAAGATTGCCCTGTCTTTGATGGTTTATACTCCTTTTGTCAAACTTATGCTGGAGGTTCAGTTGGTGGTGCTATTAAGTTGAATAATGACCAATGTGATATTGCTATCAATTAGGCTGGGGGGCTACATCATGCTAAAAAGTGTGAAGCTTCTGGATTTTGCTACGTTAATGATATAGTCCTGGAAATTTTGGAACTTCTTAAACAGCATGAGGTTGGTTTAATAATGAGCAATCCCCCCTTTATGTTTCCCTTTGTAGCTTCGGGTTTATAACCTATTTTGACTTAATAAATTCAAGTAAAAACCACAATTTGCAGCCTGTATCATTACCAAACCTCATGCTGACACTCATAGTTAAGAGACCGGGTTTTGGCAAGTGTGAGATACATGAACCCACACTTAATCTCCTAACTTTGTTATATATTGCTAGATAGGTTTAGATTAAATCAAAGCTTTAGGTCACTTTCTACTGAGGTTTTATTCAAAAATACTATTTTTAATAAAGTTTAGTCTGTAAAGAATCTAAGTTTACTTATAGTTGGTTTGAAATAATTTATCAAGCTTGGAATTTTTTATTTCATTTTTCTTAGTAAACTGGATTCAACCTCTTTTGGTACCATCGCTGTCTTTTTCTTTTAGCTTCTCTAAATGATAAATATCTCCATTATTCTTTTTCTATATTGTTCTGACGTCAATTTCATGTGGAATTCCTGTTTTAACATATTAAGGGTTGGCTTCACATCTAGCATTTTTTTATTGATTGGAAACCCAGGTTGTCTACATCAGATAGTATGCTTTCTTCAATTCAAGAACAGATAAATGGGCTGATACAATGAGTGAGTTGGATAAGAAGCACAAGAAGGAAATGGAAGAAAAGACAAAAGAAGTGAAGAAGTTAATTTTCAAGGTCGGTTGAATTTAATATCATGCCCATCTCATTTATAATTGGTGATTTGCTTTACTCACATGGATATGAGGATGACCCATGAGAAACATGTATGTAGTTTGAATCGTTGTTGGCAATTTCCCCTTTAGTAGGTTGTCTTCTAGGATTGATCTTTAATTCATTTGCTGGTTTACGTTCAATTTAGGCAGGATAGTTTTGAATAAATGGCTTGTACTGACACTTGTAAAAGAATTTTTAATTTATTCTGAAGTTTGTGTATTTATATTCTGCAGTTAATTTAGCACATTTTTGTCTTGAGTTCTGCATGGCAGTACTCATGTTCCACCCACCTCATGCACATACTCATATACATGATGATATGGCAATAGAAAGAAAGAATAAGAACAGAGAGAGCTAGAGAAGAAATGGGAATTTTCTGAATGGTACCCTTCTATTGATGAACAAAATCGCAAATCTGATCTATAAAATAGCTTTAGGGGTTTATATAGACTACTAATCTCACCTACACCCCTTCTAACCACCTCAACTAACTAATCGTCAATTATTACTTAAAACAGAATAACAAACATAAGCCCTAACTGACTGACTTAACTACCCTTCACAACAGAATATTGTTTATATAATACATGCCCTCCAGAAGATGAGGATGGAAGAGATGAACCACTTCATACTTGCAAATCTAGGCTTATCTTTAAATTTTTCGTAGTATTTTTACATGATAAAACCACGACACTAATGTTAAATGGGAGAACTACAATTTCATCTTTCACTATTCATATAGAGTTGGGTGTGGAATTAAAGCCTTCTCAACTTTTATTAGCTCAAACAAGGTTCGTATGCCAAAAATGTTTATCAAACAATTATGTGTTGCCAACTCAGTAATCTTTGCTCAGATATATATTTGTATATAAGCTTCTATTATGCATTATTGCTTTTCTTTCTTGTCCATTGTCTGTCACAAAATTAGGATGTCCATAGCTTATAATGTTATGGTTTTTAACTCGAAGACTAGAATATCATTCTACGGTCCAAAAATATCACAAAAGAATAATCATACAGAATCAAATTCATCTAACGGGTAAGGTTTCTAGAATAATAAAAACATCAGTTTTCTATGTTTGACTGGTTCTGATAAGTTGACCTGTTATATTTGTTTTATTTTGGACTTAACTGCATATGAAGAGTTGGTGTAGAACTGATGGAGCCATTCCAAATTTTTTTAAAACCAAATCAACTTAAAGGTTTGGTTTGGCTACGTTTTCTTAACATCTTTACTATCTTTACTATGCATATCTAATTGGGATCATGAGGGAGCTTGGTCTCCGAAAAAGAGTACGAGGTTGTACCTTGCACCTTCATCAAGGAGGGAAACAGATATATAGGAGAAAAAATAGTATATAAGTATAAAATTTGAATATGTGAATCTAATTTTAGAAATGAAATCAATACAAATCACGAATTGTCTTTTAATTGTATATGGTCTGTTTACTATTAGATTGTTTATGCACTGCAACATCAGTATGTGTTACATATCTATGTATGACATTTATATGTAGTTATACATTAAAAGTGTCTATATGAAGTTGTTTGATGCCTTGCTTTTGTAACAGTATTTCTTGGTATCTGATTATGGCTTCATTTACAAATCAACCATACATGCCATAGTTCATGATTAATTTATTGGTAATTCTGAATTGTATTGGCTATAGATTTGCTTTAATAGAAAGGTTTAAAGCCAATCTCCTGTGTGTCCACATCATCATTTTATCCTCTCTCTCCTCCTTATAATTTAATCCCTCACGGTCTGTTATTTTCCTGCGCATCTCAATGGCGGTTACAAAGCGGCCACATTCTGTTCGTTGTTTACGTTTTGTTTTTTTAAAGCCAATAACTAACTCCTTATATAACTATGCGGGTCCCATATATGGTTGTGGTGTTAGTGGGTTGCGTTTCAAGCTACGCTTTATGTTTCCCGCATATTACGCTTACATGGGCTAAATGGTTGTGTTCTCTATTTCTCTATATATATGGTGCTTTGGGTGCTTTTATGTATGTCGATTATGGTAGGTAACCATAGTGTTTTACTCAATGTATACTTTTGTTTCTTCTTTCTGCTTCATGCCTTCTGTTTATGGTTTGAGAGCTTTGGTCAAGTTCTAGCTTTGAGTCACTGTCCCTGATATATAGGTGCCTATTTTTTCCCCATAACTTCTGTAATTTTCATCATTTTTCATGAGTTTGTTGTTATTTTGCTTCATCTTGCTCTCTTAACTATGATAATAGTTAGGTATTTCTATTCCATTCTTTATACTTCAATGTTGGTCATCTGATTTTTCATAACCTGTCCCAAAAAACCTAATATTCCTAACGATAGCGCAAAAACCAATATTCATAGCGACGTCAAAATGAATCAACAAAGCCCACTAATTAAGAACCCATAAAAGGTCGGTTCTGCAAGTTTCAGACTTATAGGCTAGGTACTCTATTATTGTTGCTTCAACGTGGTATAGGGTTTTTGACAGTTGCTTTCAACTCTTTACGCACACTAAAAGTAGACCGAAGGAGAAACATCCACTGTCTTGTGCGAACTGGTATGCTATTTTGTATTGATTTAGATTTTCACTTCACAATAGCAAGCTTGATATAAGCCATAAATGTATTGGTTAGTTGTAACCATTATTAATGTATTTGATTTAAGTCAGTAATCAAAAACATGAACAACAATGTTATCTTCTTACTTGTCATCGATCAATTACTGTATTTTTCAAGCTTAAGCGACTGTATAACATTTGCCTTATGTGTTTTTTTCCTCCTTTTGTTAAGGATAAAAAAGTATTCTTATGGATTCTGATGATGTAAAAGTTCAATGTGCTGCTCCAAGGAAGGTATGATTTGAACATGTTCATTATTGAAGTGTTCATTGCGTTCTTTGGGTATTTGATGAATAACTTGAATGGTTGCAAGTAAAATTTGCACCAAGAGCTCCACCTCATCAAGTTCCAAATGCAGAAGTTAAAACGTATGTGACATTTTGTTATTTACATTGACACTTCTCAATTTAATTATCCTCTTGACTGCTCTGCCCCTAACTTGGTTTTTTATTTCTATAGAGAAGTGGTTGACGATGCGGATGCTGTTTAGGCTAGGGACTTGCTGCGCTTTTTTAATGTATTAGTGCTTCCATTTTCATCACTTCTCCTGATTCAATTTTCTCTTTCATTCTGATTTCCGTGTTGAAAATTTCTGCATTTCACGTAAGATAATGCAATGAGAGCAAGGCCTAAGGTGGAGAAAAAAGGTTTAGGCTGTTACTTCATTTTGTTGTGAGATAAGTCAGAAATTTGTTTTATTTAGTTAAAAAGATTGGAATTCGATAAATGTTAGCCTAATACATAACTGACACTGAAGATAGAATTTAAATTAGAATCCTTCAACAAAGCAGTTTTTGAATGGAGTGACCACCGAAGTCAAGTTTTGCTGCAAAATGTTTATATTTTGTTTTTGGTATTGTTTCCTTTCTATGTGGAATGACACTAGAAAAATTTGCTATCTCAATTGTTTGCAGCATTTCTATGTTACACATCAAAGGTAAGTTCAAGTTACTCAATTTAAATGCTTTGTATCTATGATTTATTGACCCCCTCATCACTCATATGATGAAGTTTTAATCAAATTAAGCATTATTCTTTTGTGTTTGTTTTCTAAAATTTCACTTTTGATCCTTTTTTTCTTGCCAGTATCAGCTTCACAAATTGCTTTTGGTTCTGGAGGTTCATCATCTACAATTAAATCATATGGTACTCCCTAGGGTGAGAGTCATAGTGGAAGCTCTCAGAGCTCAACCTTCGGTAGTATGTTGCCATTCAGGCCATCTACCATATCCCTTCGTGGCCATTGGATCCCTCCATTGTCTTTGTAATGACAATTTTTCTGTGATGCTTTCACCACAGGTGTGAGAGAGAAAGAATACCAAGAACCATGGGTAAGCATACTTTGAGTCAAATAAAAATGAAATTGTATTCATATATTTATTTGTTTCCTCTGTGTGTATATTTGGAGGCACATTTGTGCGTGCACATTCTTCTTTGAGTTAATGGTTTGAGGATTTTGCTGCAAGACTATTACAGTTATTATCGAGTTACTCTTCCTTTAAGGAGGCCGTATGAGAGAAAAGTTGACAAAAACAATAAAGGAAATTTTTGTACTTTAGTCATTGATGTCAATGGTTTGACTTGTCAACCTGCTACAAAACTACAAATGTTGTAAACTCCTGGTTTGTTACATGTATTGTTAACTGTTAACATGATTTTTGTTCTTCTGCTAGAGTTGAGGATTTATTTCAGTTATTTTGAAGGCATTTTGTTTTATGCTATATCAAGTGTTTAATTTGCAATGATGTAATAGAACTTCTGGATGAGGAGGAATTTGGGGAGGCCACAGAATCATCAACTTATAATGAAAATTCATCAAATCAAGCAATGGAGCTTGGACTACAGGTAAATGATCTGAAATTAGGACCAAAAAGTTTTTTTTTATAATTTTAGGTCGATTTGTTTATCATAAATCTTAATTCTCTTAGTGACTTGCTGAGTAGAAGGAGAATCCAGAGCCAAGTTTGTTTTGGTTTCATTTGCCACCAGACTTTACTTCAATCATAAGGTTAAGGAGGTTGGGGATCTAATCTAAAGCCTATGATTATCATTATCCGTAGCTATTTCTTGCCTGTCATCTAACGGTTTTCATCTGATATTGTTGCCTTTCATCTTGGAGGTGGTCGCAGGTATGACTAGCGAAAAGTAAGGGTGATCTACTCTGAGGGACGTTTTTCTAACTACTTCCCTATTTGTAGCCATTTTTCGTAGAGTGGAATGGAGAGAATAAGAAAACCATATTATATATGAATTGGCAGCATCCTATTGTGAACATATTCCTACTTTTACAAGCATTTCCAACAGATTTCCCTATCATTTGTTTTTGTTTAGGGGATGAATTGAATATCAATCAGTTTATTTGCCTCTATAATATTTCGTCTAATTAGGCAATAGTACGGTTTCTGAGTTTTTAACCAATTCCATGGCGGCAACATGAGGGATTCGTATACACTTAATTCCTTGTGGAGTGGGTTTTAGGAAGGTAAGTGTCGTTTGTTTGGTGGAAAATCAGGCAATGGAAAAGGAACTGATATTCATTTTCTTTGTTTTTTTTTCATTTAAATTTTTCTTTATTGCTGTATATCTATGCGGCCGAAAATTTTTGGGAAAATGCTTTTAAAAGAAAACTAATCATTTAAATTCTTAATTGGGTTGTTAAATTCAATAAATCATAAATCAGATTATATATCTTAAAATAGGATTTTATAATTTATTAATTTTACCTTACTGTTTCTGATTTGATTTTAAAAAATAATTCCATGTGTTAGGTGTCACTCATCCATCTTTGTTATTTTAATTTTTTTTTACAATACGGATTCATCCATCTCATTGTAATTAAAATAATAGAGATGGAATAGTGATATGTAGTCTGACATATAATCAAATGAGGGGTAGTAAAGTGAAATTAATAAATTATAAAATTCTATTTTAGGATATATGATCTAATCTAGAATTTGTTGAATTTAACATGCCAAATGAGAATTTGAATTATTCAACAGTCTTTTAAAATGGATTTTTTCAAAATTTTTCTTTTGATTCTTTTTCATTAAAATATATTCTACGTATCAAATGGTCCTAATTGATCTTTGGATGACTTTTCATTTGACAGTTTGAAAATGATTTTGTTCTGAAATAGAATCTCATCTCCAAATCAATATCTTGCTATACCTAGATAGCGAACATGTTTGGCGAATTTATCCAAAAACAGACTTTCAATATTTTAACCAAGCAGTTCATGGCATTTTTCAGTCTTAAATATAAGATTTATTTGAATTTTTTTTAGAGAGATTAAAAAAACTAATTAAATTACTTTCTCCAAACTAATTTATCTCACTTATAACTTGATATCTAAAATATGATGATATACAATATGTAAAATACTCCCTCCGGTCCTAAATATAAGACAAAATTAGCTGTTTTTTGACATATTAAGAAAGCTAATTAAATTACTTTAAAATATTTATATTTGTCATTTTTTTCTCTAAATTATTTTGCCTAACTTATAATCTGATATACAATATTAGGATACACAACATATGATATAATTAAGTAACTTATTTAACTTCCTTGATCTCTCCAATAAAAGTCAACTTTATCTTCTATTTAGGACCGGAAGGAGTTATTAAGTAACTTATTAAGCTTTTTTAATTTTTCCAAAAAACAAAAGTCAACTAAGGATTATATTTAGAACAAGAGATAGTCATATTTATATAGCTTCTTTTTTGTCGGCATAATATTTATATATCAATTTATTAGAAACTGTGTTTTATACAAGTGACTCATTATAGACTTCATATTATACACCATGTGTTTTTGCAATGAAGTCATATATTCATATTTTGCCACGCAACAACTTTGAATGTATTGGGATTTAGTTGGGAAAACAAGGTTTATGCGCACCATTGGGAGTTTGAGGCAGATGTTGAGTTAGCGTTCATGGGGATGCTCCATTACACAAGTGGAGCTGGATAGAGCTTCACATATTTAATTTAAGCAGCCATATACTATACTCACTGATTCATGAACAAAACTATGGTGAACGACTTACTACACACACTCTGCTGATGAAAAATAAAATAAAACAACAAATAAAGTGAAGTAGAATTGAAATTGGTTACTTAAAAATTAGAGGCTTAGTGACAGTGCGCACTCATCTTCTTCACTACCTTGCTCCTCCATACTCCCATCTGCTTCAACCCCTCCCATGTTCTTCTCTGCAACATTCAATTCAATCATCTTACTAGGTGAGATGAACTATTAACACTATAATTTATTATAGTGTTTTTATAGATAAATTTTCTACTCATATTTAAATTGATAGTGTAAAAACCAACACAGAATTAGTCTAACAGTATAAGGTCCTGTTAAATTCCTTTAAGTTTCGAATTCAAATCCTACAACAGACACATGTGTTGGGAGGGACGACTCTAAACTGAATACGGATGAAAATATAAAAAAAAATAGTATTGTAAAAAATTCATATTCAACGTAATAAAAAAAGAATTCGTTACAATGATAATCACTATTACCCAGAGGCCAGAACGTGTTGGCTTCACTTTGTTCTTCCGAGAACCGTCAATGGCATCCACATCGCTGGTCTCTCTATGATCAGCACCACAAGATGAGAACACATAACCACCGCTGCTTGCCTCTCTCTTCTTCGCCCTCCGAGAGCCAAACCACTACCGTTTCATTCTGAATCCAACCCACCGCCTACTCCGGATCACAGCCCAAACCGGAATCCGGCCTCTTTCAGCAAAGAAAGAACCACAACAATCGGAACTAATTCTCAAAGAGGCAGAGTGAAATCACAATAAATGCAAAATAGTTGTGTAAGACACATTCATCTCCTAATATATGTCAAAACAACATTGACAATTTTGTTACCTTAATATGCATGCTTCACTTATTTACCCCTTGGAAGATGCAAGCCAAATTACTTTGTTTATTTAATTTGCCTTAGGACATTTGAATTCTTGAAAGACAATAGAAGGGTCAAATAGTTAGGACATGTATCTTTGATAAAGCAAATAAGTATACTTTTGCAATGGCATTTTATTCTGTTGATTTTTTAGAAGATTCTATTTTAGTCATCCTCTAAGTACAAGTTTCTCACCTGAAATGCCTTTAAAAAGGAAATTTCAATATATATATATATATATATATATATATATAATTTTAGGGAGAAGGACAAGGAAACAAAATATTTATTAATAAAGATATTAAAAATTATAATTATTTTCAATGACCAAAAATTAAAACATAAATTTTAAACTACGAATTAATATTTCCTACTGTTTTACTATTGGTTATCAAATTTGATGATATCTTTATATAAATTTTGATTAAAAAAAAATTTATGCAACTCAATATTTTTATCATAGTTTTTTCTCATACATATCAGATTATAAATGCTTCCAATTTTTTTTTCATATCATATGGTTTAGATAAGTTTAGATAAAGTAAAGTAGTAAATGAATTAAAATCTTTGTTAATAGGTATTGTATGATAAAAACTGGGTTTTTAAAAGTTTGTGTAATTAAAATTATGTTACCTTTAAAATATATCGTGTGAGAGATTGAAAGAGATATATCATAAATTGTTGCTGAAATTAAATTTATTTTTTCTGAATTTATATTTTACACCTTTAGCTTCCAAATGCTTTCTTTGGTAGTAACTTTTCAAAGTGAATGTTGACATTAAAAACCCATAGAAAAATTCACTGTATGATTTGAATTTATATCAATATATCTATAATTACAAAATATATCTTTAATAGATGCACACCAAAATAGACATGTTTATAAATGTTTGTGTAAAAAATGTTTTTATAAAATTAATATAGACACACATCATAATTTTAAATAGACACACATCATAATTTTATGCTTCTATCTTAATTTAGTAGCACAAATAGCAATTTTATTTACTATTTCAACCAATATTTTGGTTGTATTTCGAGTTTGCTCATCATTGTTCCTTTGGAGCATCAACTTTTAAATATGTGAATTTGTACATTTTAAAGTTTAAAATATCCTACTTTTTCATCAGATATAGGGCCAATGTTTAAACTATAATGAAATTATATGCAACAAAACTTTTTCTTCCAAAGTGTAGACACAAAAAACTGACGTTGGGCAAAATTTTAGGGAAATATAGTATATTAATCATTTAATTAAAAAAAATTAAAATATAATTGGGAGAATTCCCCAGAAATAGCTCATTGGAAACTTTATTGTCAAATGGGACCAAATGTCATATAGGGACGATATATTGAATATATGAGAAGATTGTTTGAACACAAAGAAAAATCTTTTGCACATGAGGAAGATTGTTTGCACCCAAAGGTCCCATTTAGCAAATAAGTTTTCATTGCAGGTCTTTATGAACAATTTTCTCAACATAATCCAACCACCTAATATGTCACATGTTACTGATTGTATTGTTTCAGAACCCTATAATAAATAATTGTGCGAAATTGTTTTTATATTATATAGATGATATTCACAAATTTTACTAATAAATAAACAATTTACTACGATATTATAAAGCGTATTGAACTAGTTATTATTTAATGTAACAGATGAAAAGCATAAACAAACCATAGCAAGGCGTTGCCAACTCTAGTTAAATCCGTAATAAATAATGGCTTATTTTGGTTTATTCTTTCAAGTAAAATATTAAATTAATAGGATTAGGATTAGATTTCTTGTTTGGTAATAAATAAATAAATAATTAAGCTAAGGTTTTATATTAATTCTCAGATTCTTTCTAATTAATACAGGGCCGTTGAGTCCGTGCATTTCAGAGTCAGACAGAGGCTCTGCGTTATGTGACAAAGTGAGAAAAAGGAGGCGAATGTGGAAGGAACGGAACCCGTCCTTATCTTGAGAGATATTTGAAGAAGGCGGTGAGGTTTTTTTTTTTTGGCTGGGATCTTGTTCTTCGATTTAGGCTACACCTCGTAATCTCTTCGAAGGCTTCTTGAAGTAAATTTCTGGTTTCGTGGTCCCTTTATTTTCGAATTTGATCACGAAATTTCTGTGGTTTAGGTGAGATTGGGATTTTGGAAGTTTCCAGACTGAGATTTTTTGGTCCTAGTAGTAGCTTCCAATGAAGTTTCTTCTTGGTTCCGTTCTGTATCTCTATTGGAAGCTGTCGTTGTTTCTATTGGGGTTCTTGTGAAATTTTCGTCCCGTTTTATGAATTTTCTGAGAGGCTAACTAAACATGTTGAGTCTACTTTTCTGATTTGATTTTCTTCACTTATTGATGTGCATCGGTTTAGATAGTTCATGAAAATAATTTTTTGATTTTGAGGGATTTCTTGTCAAAACGCTTTATACCCTTTCTCTTCCCTTTCCTATTTTCATGTTACAGACAGCTTTTGGGTTTCGGAGATTGTAATGGACCGGTCTGATATCGGTTTGCTCCTTTTCAAATCATGTATGATCTCAGCGTTAAGAAAAGGAAACCTAATTTGGCTTTGAAGTTCCAAATTTCAGGTTCGCTGTCTTTCTTGCCTTCACGTATGCATTTCTGATGTCTTCTTTCTTGCGTGCTTGTACTTATCTGTGCGTGTGAGAGTCAATCATCGTAGAGCTGATCATATATACCCTAACATATAAAAAAAGAGTGAAGAGGGCTTAGAATTGGGGCAATTGGATTCCCCTTTCTGTTGAAATGATTAAAAGATAGTGGAGCCATATCTCATTTGCATTGTCTTTCTTACTTACCTGGTATATTAACTATGACGACTACCTCTAGTTTGTTTTTCTGCTCTCTTTTCTTATGTGGTGGAAAAGTTGGTTCAAGCAAAATCCTTATGATAAGATTCTTATTTGGTTTGATTGCTCCAGTTGGAAGTTAGATTGAGATTCAAAATCAGGTTTAAAACTTGCCAAAAGATGTTTCTGACAAAAGTCTGGTATTTTGGGCTGCTTTAGTTCCAGTGAGCTTCTTTATGAGAATCAACTTTTTTTTTTTAAATATACCTTCCACTTTATGCTTTTCCCTATCTCTCTTCTTGCTCTTTTCTGTCTTAATCTGTAAGAATTGAAGTGCGACTTTTGAATTAAATTTTTTTGTTGATTTGCAGTTCTTCAGCAACCTAAAGCTTATGAATTGTGACTCAGAAAACTCACTGGATTATTTTTCTTTGCGTCAAATTTGATGACATACTAAATTCTGGGGCTGTAAGTGTATAGAGCAAATGTCCTTCCGCAGTATAGTTTGTGATGTACGGGATGGGTTTGGGAGCTTTTCGAGGCGGAGTTTTGAGGTGAGGCTTCCTGGCCATCATAGGAAGTCACAAAGCTCAGTACACGAAGTGCAGGATCAAGCTCCAGTTATACAGAACAGCCGTTGGGCTAGCCTTCCACCAGAGCTTCTTTGTGATGTTCTCAAAAGATTGGAAACAAGTGAGAGTACATGGCCTGGTCGTAAACACGTAGTTGCTTGTGCTGGTGTGTGCAAGGCCTGGAGAGAAATGTGCAAAGAAATTGTGAGTAGTCCCGAGTTCTCTGGGAAGATTACTTTCCCTATTTCCCTAAAACAGGTGAGATATGATATCTTCCATCGTGCTTCTTAAATTGAATTTCTTCAAGCTTTAATAAATGAAAATATGGAGTGTGGCAAATTTTCTTTGTTTTTATG
Organism: Inga oerstediana; assembly: GCA_963210345.1. Classification (NCBI taxonomy): domain Eukaryota; kingdom Viridiplantae; phylum Streptophyta; class Magnoliopsida; order Fabales; family Fabaceae; genus Inga; species Inga oerstediana. The sequence continues at coordinate 58,057,564 of OY723401.1, read as the reverse complement.
TGATTATTTTTTATTTTTTGGCAGCCTGGATTCAGGGATGGAACCATCCAGTGTTTCATCAAGAGGGACAAATCTAATTTGACATACCACCTTTTCCTTTGCCTTAGCTCTGGTAGGCTAACGTTTTTACTCGTTTGTCACCAACATTTGTGTTTAACATGATCATTTGTTTTCTTGCAATTGAAATACATCGTAATTTAATCTTTATGTTTGAGTTTGATGCAATTCACTACTCAGAATTTGATTGATGTCTAATATGACCTGATCATATCTCTTGGGAATTTTAATACTATGTGATTTTATTTTTACCTTTGAATATGATGTAATTTATTACACTGTATTTGATGTCTCATATGATAGGCTGATAGGTATTAATTATATGCATGTTTCCTTATCAACCTTTGATGGACTTAGTTTTGACGTCTAATTTGTTACCCATATTTCTTTAATACTTCTGTTGAATTTCTTATAACTTAAATATTTCTTTGACATGATGGGGAGTGCAATGGTGTTCTGTTATGTGAAACCGTGGGAGACTTTATCCTGGTTGAATAACCCAATCCGTTGTCTGATCTATTTGGTGACATCCTATGAATTTTTATGGTATAACACTAAATGAAAAGAAATGGGTTTTGTATACGTACTAATATTGATGAAAATATGCTTAACTGAATTTTCAATAACGGTGCCTTTAGGAACTAGGTTTTCCCAATAGCCCCGTGTGTTTTTAAACAATGGTAACTTTCTTAAGCCTAGTTAACATTAAGGTTTCATTAAAACTAAGTCAATCCTTCTTCTTTTTGCAGTTCTGTCACTTGGCCAATGTAACTCTTGGTCCTGTTACGATCGTAATCTTCCTTGCTTTATCAAAGGCTGATTCCATTCATTACTATTTTCCAAACTACTTACGAGATCTAACTCTAAATTTTTCTGATAAGAAACGTCAAATTGCCCTTCAAAATCTGTATTGTCATATATTGAGTAGCAAATTCATCTGTGATTCTGTGTTAGTAAAAACATGTTCTTAGTAAAATAGTAGTGATTAACTGGCCATTTCAAAGGTCAGATATTTTCAATAGTTCCTTAATATTAGTTATAACAAAATAACTTTGTTGTTACCATAGATAAATAATTAGGCATGCTTTCAACAATTACTAGGTCCTGGTTCTCTGTCTCTGACATGTTCTGATTTCAACATGGCTTTTCTGCAGCACTGCTTGTTGAAAATGGAAAGTTTCTTTTATCGGCAAAAAGGACAAGAAGAACTACATGCACAGAGTATATTATATCAATGGATGCAGAAAACATATCTAGATCTAGTACTAGGTACAATGGAAAACTGAGGTATGTGCTTGAATTTAGCTGATAGTCCTGAAGCACATTTCAAGCACACATATATCTTCCACCTCTTTATGCAATAGAAATCCCTTTATATTCATAGCTTATAACTATTAATTTTCCCTTGTGTCAGGTCAAATTTTCTTGGCACCAAATTTATAATTTATGATACACAGCCTCCCTGCAATAATTCTCAGCTGTCTCCACCTGACCGAAGCCGTAGGTTTTATTCAAAAAAGGTTTCTCCAAAAGTCCCTAGCGGCAGCTACAATGTTGCCCACGTCTCTTATGAGCTTAATCTGCTAGGGACTAGGGGACCTCGGCGGATGCAATGTACCATGTACTCCATCCCCACATCATCTCTTGAGCCCGGTGGCATTGTCCCAGGCCAACCTGAGCTTCTTCCCTGCTCCCTTGAGGATTCATTCAGAAGTATATCCTTCTCAAAATCGATTGAAAATTCAACCGAGTTTAGCAGCTCAGGGTTCTCATACATAATTGGTCCTGTCGGAAATGAAGAGGAGGAAGGCAAGGAGAGACCATTAGTTCTTAAGAACAAGGCTCCAAGGTGGCATGAGCAGCTGCAATGTTGGTGCCTAAACTTCCGGGGTCGGGTGACAGTTGCATCTGTAAAAAATTTTCAGCTGATCGCAGCAACCAAACCGCCTGCACCCGGTGCCCTGGCACCAGGACAGCCATCACAGTCTGATCACGACAAGATTATTCTTCAGTTTGGCAAGGTTGGGAAGGACATGTTCACAATGGATTACAGATACCCCCTATCTGCGTTTCAGGCTTTTGCCATTTGCCTGACCAGCTTCGACACAAAACTGGCATGTGAATAGTGACATGAGAGAGATACGGCAAGAAACAAAAGGTAAAAAAGAATTCAATCTGTACATTCAGGTGTTTATAGGATGAAGTTGTATGCAGTTGTACAACTCAGTTTAATAGCTGTAAAGTACAGGACACTCTGTCCTCTTGCTTTTCTTCTGGTCTCCTTTTTTTGTTTAGCATGCTTTATTCTGCCTTTTCCAAAACTCTGTTATTATTGTTGTATGGTCCTTGTGGATGAAGATGAAGACTCTTCAGTTTGTATGTTCTGATGTAAATAAAATTTAGTTGCAAATTGTGTTTTTGTCCGTACGTGCAAGAATTTTCATTGTTTCTGGCTGACTTCGGTGGATTCACTTGGTTCTAATAATGCCGTCTTTAAGTGATTTTTTTGGCCCCAAGAGTCCGAAAAAAAAGTATACTGGGTTTTAGTGCACGACACAAAAAGGCTTGGTGTTTTAGAAGATAAAACTGTTGGATATGTTTTTTGTAACCATTAAACCATTGGATATGTGAAATAGTATGTCTAGTGCCATGGTTGGGTTCACCCATAAACCAAGTTTAGGGTGTTTGCCTGATCACACACAACTCAATCAGGCTTGTCGGTCACACATTAACCTTTTGCTAGGGTTAAGGATTAACTATGTGGGAATTAGCTCCAAATTCTATTTGCAACAAGTTTGGAGTATAGTTTCATGTGCAACAAGTTTGGAGTCTAGTTTCATATGCAATAAGTTTTACGGAGTTGTGGTTTCAGAGATATGACCAGATTATTGAACTTCTATCATGCTATACGAAAACAGAATTAAACAGAGATGCTGAAATATGATCATTAATCCAATGGAATTTTCTTAATTCGAGTGAATTATGTAGAAATCACTTTTGGAGGTGCAATGCGAGTGATAATAAAGTGTGACTCTAATGGAGATGAAAAAGCATCCAGATGAGGTATTTTAACTTTGAATTGAGCCATTTCAATTTCCATTTGATAATAGAGACCTCTAATACCAAATATAAGAACTTGAATCTTGACATTCTTATTATATCTTGCGAAATCTTCTTTCTTCAATCTCTTCTCTTATTCTCCATAATTACTCTCCACAATCCTCCTAATGTCTTCAATCTCTTTCTTCTTCTTCGTTTTAATCATTCTTCATAATTCAACTTGATAGCTTCTTTCTTCTCTAGACTTTCTCTCATCCTATGTGATAACTTTCTTCAATATCTTCTTTTTCTTCCTCTTGATCATTCTCCATATTCCAATTGGATATCTTTTTTCTTTACTTAACTAATCTACAAGATATTTAATATTAGATATAATAATTAGTTAAAGTATAATATAAATACATGATGCAAACTTTTTTCTCTTAATATTTGGTATATATATTTGATATCATCAAAACTAATAATATCTAACAGACAATTAATAAACTCAATTAAACAATCAAGAGGATAAACCAAATGACCATTAAATTGATAATGAAACCTCAGTTAGACAATTAAAGTTTGCAGACAAAAATTCCAGCTGTTGTCTCAAACACAAGTCAATAAAAAATAATCAATATAATTCAAAAGAGATATGTCTATAATCTAAAATTAGATTATTCTTAAGCAATACAACTCAAAATTATTTAAAATTAAATAATCCCAAGTCTTGAAATAAATTGAGAAAAGAAAAGAAATTCCTTATGGTCTTCAAGTGTAGGTCCTAGGCTTTAGCTTTATCTATGCTCCTCCTAAGTTGCTTCCCAACTAGCTTAAGTTGCCATGAAGCTCTCCTCTTCAAACTCCTTCATGCAAGTCACCGCCATTGACAAATATGATTGAGATGTTGTGGATGAAGAATATTTTAATGTTGGTGGAGGAATTTATTGGTGAATTGGTGGGGTGAAATTGGCACAAAGTATGTACATTATATGCTAGGCTGTGAATAGAAAAAGGGGTAGAGAGAGAAATTGAGGAGGTATATTCATCAATATGCATTGTAATTATTTGAAATATTCAATGAAATGGAATAGTGAAAATTTATGAATTTGAAATTAAAGAAGTTAGTAAATTTCCATTTTCATGAGAATTGGGCTAGAACAAGTTATGAAATTAATGTTTGGGTGTTTTAAAAAGCCCAATATTAAAGTCCAGGATGGAAGAATAGTAAAGCATGTTATTTGGCCAAATATTAATGTTAATTTTGGCCATAGATGAAGAAAAAGGAATAAATTAAAAAATGTAAGGGCACAATCGTAAATTTGCCAACAAAGCACAAACTTAATCATTTTTCAATTAATTAAGGAAAATAAAGGGAAAAAATATATTTGGAACATTCTTGGTCAAATAAATCAAGGTTTGAAAAGTCAAAGTGGACTTATGCAAAAATAAATTAAAGAGATTGTGGAGAATGTTGGAACAAATATTATCTCCCTTATTCTTTGTGAATTTCACCCAAATAAAGAAAATGGGAGGGGAAATACTTATTTAAATCCTAAATATGCCAAGTGTCACTAATCTAAAGCCAAGGGATTAAATTATAATTGTTAAAGATGAGCACATGCTTAATTAAGAATAAAATACTACATATATGTACATGTCGATAATGCTAATGGAATGAAGCTCAGATTGATTTGGGAAGGGACCATTTAGGTGTCTTTTATGGGTCAAGGAGGAGATGAAAAATTGGTTCACATGTAATGGGATTGTATGACACAAGTTGGAAGAGATAATGCCAAAGTACTAAGCTTATGTTATAATTGATTAACTAATATTAATTAAATAAGGAAAAGATGAAGATATTTTAAAACTCCACCTTCATCTTTTTCCTTTCATTTTCACTTCCAAGAAAGAGAAAGCGAGAAAGAGAGAAAGCTTAAGAAACTTAAAGAAGAGGAGAGCAAGAGGCAAAAATTCAAAGGTAAGCTTGTAGTTTCATGTGATTTTGCCTCCCAATTTGTGTAATCTCTTCTCTAATCTCTTATTCTTCATGGAGATCATGGTGTAGCAAGCAAAATCTCAAGGTTTAAGGAGAGTGGGAGGAAGGTTTTAGAGAGAAAAAGTAAAGAAATCTAAGGTAACTTCAAGAACATCAAATCTCTTGGTATGTTGTTATTGTTGTTGTTCTTGGCTTGGTTGGTTGTTTGTTGTTGATTTTGTAAATTTGGAAAGTATAACCCTAAGGGGTTATGTTACGCAAATTTCCTCAAATCTTGTTTAGTATGTGTTTAAATGGTTTAACAAGTGATTAGGGGTGAAAGGGGTTAGAAATTGAAAAGTATAGTCAGACCGGGTACGGAGGGACTTAGACCGGGTCGTCAGGGGCATTTTAGTGAATTTTCAGAATTAGACTAATAGAACCTACAAAAACATTTTGAAAGAGTCTTGAGTGGAACATGAATCCTATACATTTTTGCGTGTAGAATCCATTTTTTACCTTGATTTTCGAAAATCACTGCCAAATGACAGGTTTGCCCTTGGCAGCCCTTATTTAGGGTTTTAGGGGTATTTTCGTAATCTCACTTTCTAGGGCTTTTCTCACAAAGTGGTCATCATCAATCCTACACAATTTTCCTTCTTGGACACAATGGAACCATCATATTAATGAAATTCCAGTCCTAACCCCTCTGTTAGTTATGGACCTGAGCATTGTGCACACACAAAATACATTATGGATTTTCATTTTACTTTATAAGACATGACTGTTGAGCTAAGTCGGATCAAATTAAGAACTGTTTTCTGTTACCAAAAGGGACACAAGGTAGTAACTCTATCTCTCATACACTATGTGAATGTTGATATGTTGTATGTTGCTATATTTTGTGATATGAGCACGATGCCTGGGGCGCATTGCCTAGCTATGGTTTGGGGCCCAACTGAGGTACACGGACAAATAAGGGATCCAAACAGTCATTTGACCCTGAGCATTGTGCACACACATAATACATTATGGATTTTCATTTTACTTTATATGGTGCATTGCATATTTAATTTTCATATTTTATATGATTGATTATATGTTACTACTGAGATTCTTTGAATCTCACTCTTTTTCAAATAAATAAATATTCCAGTAGAAGCTAGTTGCTCTAAAGGCAAAATAGCGAATACGAGCAGTTGAGGTGTGTGGATTTTGAGATAGGAGCTGTTCAGTTATATTAGTTTAATTTTAATATTTTGGACAATTTGTATATATATTTTCAAACCCTGTGGGAGACTCCTGTATGTAAACAAGTACTTGTTATCAGTATATTTGTACTATTTTTATATGCCTGTGGAACTATGCCTTTAACATTTTATGCATATCAAAATGTTAAGGGGTTTGACATTTTTGGTATCAGAGCTAAAAGTGGTTCTGGCAATTTCAAAATAGTATACTAATATGGTTTTGTTTCCATGGTGATAGGGAATCAAGAGTAGTAGAAGTGAGCATCGTAAGGGATCAATGACATCCGTGAACCAGAGTCCACCGGAGCAGCGGATTCCGGAGGGACAATAGTATGTTGAGTACTATACACCGGGAGGTCTCCGTATGAGGTGGACGGCTAGGAAGAGTGTACCAGCGCTACTAGCATATGGTCCTGAGCTGAGCCAACATCACCAGCCAGGTCACTGTTGGGGGAGTCAGGACACCCACTGAAGGATGATTTGAAGGAAGACCTAAGTGAGGTGCACTATTCCCGAGCCGAGACGGTGTATGTACTATATGACTTGCAACCGTACCTAGAGTTGTTTGATTACATTCGGGGTAGATATCGCCGAGCAATACGAGCTCATACCACTCCCAATGACCAGTATCTATCATTCTTGCGTGGCGTGGAGTGGAGTCTCTGTATTGGATCAGTGAGCAGCTGGAGGTTGATCTGCTAGACGAGTTCTGGATCTTCACCATATAGACTTCTTTCTGGACTAAGCTTTCTAAAATCGGAAGAAGATAGATATTGTCAAGAAGGGCCCGAATGAGAGCTTTTGGAGGTTCATAGAGCACATTACCAACCTAGTATGGAGGTATATGTATAGCGGGTGATATGGGCCCCATACAGTACATTTTGGGTGACCAGGGGTAGTCGGCATGTTGTTTAAGGAACTAGTAGACGAAAGCTAATAGAACCAGTGTCTATGGTTTGGATGGGTACATAGGAAGTTAAGCATGCTCAACTCAGGGCAATCTTTGGGTGGGTGACCCTCTGGAGAGCTATATGTAACTTAAGTTATGTGATGTAAAAAGGACAATTATGTGATGTACAGTAGTTGTAGGTTGTGTCATGTTTCTAGTTTTCCATAACTACTGTAAATATCTGTTGTATGTTATATCTAACATATCTATGTACCTGAATTATTATGAAATGACAAAAATGCTCTTGGATCTATATAAAATTTCTCTCTCTCTATTTTCATGTAGAGTGAATTATAGAGATGGCACAAATAGAAAGAGGTGGTAGAGGCCGAGGTAGGGGCTAAGGAAGTGGTAGAGATGGGGGTCGATACGGAAATAACGAGGAAAAATTGTGTGCCAGACCAGACCCAATCCAGCAGTGATTTTTGGTATATTGACCCAACAGCAGGCTACCATGAATGAGATCTGGGAAGAGCTACGAGAGGTGCAGCAGAGGCAAGATTGCTTGGAGGAACTAGTGAGGGGTGATGGTGATGATACTCCATCTAAGGGACCTCAACTAGAGGATATTTTGCCTGAGCCTAAGGCAAACATACAGACATGGGTAGGGAGTTTAGTAAGCAGCAACCTCCTATCTTCCAGGGGAAATTTGATCCACAGTTAGCTGAAGACTGGCTATAACACTGGAGAAAATATGCAATATTCTACTATGCCCAGATGAAATCAAAATCCTGCTGGCAATCTATAAACTGGAAGGTGATGCAGATCGATGTTCGAAGAATATAGAACTAATTTTGCTGGGAAGGAATATCCTAGTGACCTGGGAATTATTCCAAGAAAAGTTTAATGAGAAATACCTTCCCCCTTTATGTCAGGAGAAAAGAAAAGAAAAAGAATTCTTCAGCATACAACAGCAAGATAAAGAGAGCTTTGATGACTACCTAGATCGTTATATTAGGTTATCTTGATATTTTGTGTACCTCAAATATTGGGATGATGAGGAATGGAGTATGGATATAATGATAGAGGGTTTGAAGCCATAGATGAAAGAAAAACTAGTTTCGAGGCGTTACACTAAGTTCAACAAAGTAGTAGAAGAATGCCATGTCATTGAGAGGAACATGTTGAGCTTATCTTCTGCTAGAAATAATCAAAGTAAGGGTGTATCTGGTAGTAGCAATTCATCTTAGAAACACAAAGATCAAGGTGGACCGTCCAGGGGGAATAGTAAGAGGCCACACCAAGCTGGAGGCCATGGAGGCCAGAATTTTTTGGGGAACCGAACCTGCTAGCATTATCGTAAACTATTTCACCCTGGAAAAACTTGTAGTGCCCCATTGAGTCTAGATCCTACCAGACAGCCTACCTGCTATGTATGCAACAATCTAGGGCATATTTCTAAAGATTGCCCATAGAAATGTCAGCCAGAGGAGACGAGGCCCAGAGTTCTAGGCAAGGTTTATACCATAACACAAGAGGAAGCTCGAAAGTCTCCGGAATTAATACAAGGTACGATTTACCCTAATGGCAACTTAGTGCATGTTATGTATGATTCAGATGCTAGCCATTCATATATTGCATATGATTCTACAAGACGGCTAGACATGAATATACACAAATTTCCGTATGATCTGGTTGTATCTATGCCCACTGGTGTTAAAGTTGTCACAACCGATGTCTGTCTGAATTGTGTGGTAAAATGCCAAGGGACATGAATCTACCATAGATCTGATTTGTCTACCACTGCAAGGGTTAGAAGTAATACTCAGGATTAACTGGTTTACTATGAATAGTGTCTTGCTAGACTGTAAAGGGAAGCGGGTTATATACCTTAATCTGTAATCTCAAGTCAGCACAGAAATCAACCTTAACTTTCTTTCGGCCGCTAAAAGGTTGTCAGGAGTACATGGTATTTTTCTCCATACAGTCAGAGGCCAGAGTAGCACTAGAAAGTATCACTATAGTGAACAAGTTTCCAGAAGTATTTTCAGAAGATATCGGTAGATTACCTCTAGATAGGGAAGTGGAATTTATGATTAATCTTAGGCCTGGAGTAGGTCTGATATCCAAATTCCCATATAGAATGGCTCCGAGAAAAATGGTGGAATTAAAGAAGCAGATTGAGGAGCTACTAGAGAAAGGGTTCATTCCACCCAGTGTCTCACCATGGGGAGCTCCAGTTCTCTTTGTTAAAAAGAAAGATAAAAGCCTAAGACTTTGTATAGATTACAGGGAGTTGAATAAAGTAACTGTCAAAAACAAATACCCTCTCCCTAGAATTGACGATTTGCTCAATCTGTTATCTTGTTCCTGCCTATTCTCGAAGATTGATTTGCGATCAGGATACCATCAACTTAGGGTAAAAGTAGAGGATGTGCCGAAAACTGCTTTCAGGACCAGATATGGCCATTATGAGTTTCTTGTGATTCCATTTGAGCTGACCAATGCACCTGCCATATTCAATGACTACATGAATCGAATATTTCATCTGTATCTGGACCAATTGGTAGTAATCTTCATTGATGATATTCTGATATACTCGCATAGTAAAGCCAAACACAAGAAGCATCTGAGAATGGTATTGAATATATTGAGGGATAAGCAACTCTATGCCAAGCTGAGCAAATGCAAATTCTAGCTTTTAGAGGTTAAGCTTTTGGGCCATGTAGTCTCACAATAAGGGGTCTCGGTTGATCTTAGCAAAGTGGAAGCAGTACTGAACTGGAAGAGGCTAGAGACTATTTTGAAATACGCGGTTTTCTGGGTCTTGCTAAGTATTATAAAAGATTTATACAGAACTTTTCTAGAATAGCTTTGCCTTTCACAAAGTTGACATGAAAAACTCAACATTTTGTGTGGGACGATAGTTGTGAGAGGAGCTTCATAAATTTGAAGCAGAGGTTAACAACAGAACCAGTGTTGACGATTCCAGATCCACAGTTTACTTATGTTGTTTACACAGATACCAGTGGGCATGGATTGGGATGTGTGTTGATGCAACATGGTTGAGTAGTGGCATATGCATCTCTTCAGCTAAAACCTTATGAATTGAATTATCCTACTCATGATCTTGAGTTGGTGGCTATTATATTTGCTTTGAAAATCTGGAGACATTATCTCTATGGTGTGACCGTAGAGCTCTACTGTGACTATAAGAGCTTGAAATATTTGTATGAACAGAAAGAGCTTAATATAAGACAGTGTAATGGATGGAGTTGCTGAAAGATTACAATCTGGAGATAAAATATCATCCAGGAAAGGCTAATGTCATTGTTGACACATTGAGCCATAAATCAGTGCAGATGGAAGCCATGATGATTCACGAGCAGAAATTGATCGAGGACTTCAGAGATCTCAATCTGTCTAATCAGATTTTAATGAATAATAGTAATGTCAGTTAGGTGTGTAATGACCTGAGAGTAGCAATTGAAGAAGCACAATTGCAGGATAGACGAGCACTATCTATCAAAGTTATTATTGCTAGAGCAGAAACTCAGGAATATGACTTGTCACTGAGTGGGCTAATTAGATATAAGAAGTGGATATACGTTCAATCGCAGATAGATTTGAAACAATAAATCCTAGAGGAAGCAATAAGAATAAATATACTCTGCATCTAGGGGCTACCAAAAGTACCATGACTTGAAGTCCCTATATTGGTGGCCAGGAATGAAAAGATATGTGACTAGATTTGTCGATTGTTGTCTCACTTGCCAGAAAGTGAAGGTTGAACATCGGCGACCATAAGGGCTTCTACAAAAACCTGAGATTCTTGAGTCAAAGTGAGATAGCATTACTATAGATTTTGTGATAGGGTTGCCCATGGTCAGAGACCATGATGCTATATGGCTAATAGTGGATAGATTTACGAAGACAGCCCATTCCTACCTATCAACATTCATTATTCTCCAAATAAACTGGCGGAGATTTACATTAAGGAGATTGTGAGATTGTATGTTACGCTAAAGAATATTATCTAAGATTTAGATCCCCAATTAACTTCCAAGTCTTGGAAGGCAGTACACGAAGCTTTGGGTACTAAGCTTAGATTTAGCACGTCATATCATCCTCAAACAGATGGGTGGACAGAACGAACAATACAAAAATTTGAGGATATGCTAAGGGCGTGTGCATTAGATTTCAAAGGAAATTGGGACAAATTCCTTCCACTTGCAAAATTTTCCTATAGCAACAGTTATCATTCGAGCATTTAAATGGCTCCATATGAGGCATTGTACGGAAGGAAATATCAATCACCTTTTTGTTGGACCAAATTGTCTGAGAGACGCTTACTCAGACCAGACATAGTTGATCAGACAACCGAATAGATCAAGTTGATCAAGCAGATATTATTGATTGCGCAAAGTCGATAAAAGAGTTAAGATATAAGAGGCAAAAATCTTTAGGCTTTGAAGTTGGTGATCACTTGTTCATGAAAGTTTCGCCAGTCGTAGGTGTTGGCAGGGCATTGAAAGGGAAAAAGCTACATCTGAGGTATATTGGTCCATTTGAGATCTTAGCGAAGATTGGGCCAATATCATACCGTTTAGGTTTGTTACCAAACCTAAGCAGATTGCATGACGTCTTTCATGTTTCCTAATTCAAGAAATATCAACCCAATCCAGAACATGTGATTGAATTGAAGACATGGAGATGCGGGACAATTTGATGTATGAAGTCACACTTGACCGAATAATTGATCGGCAGGAGAAATAGCTTAGAAATAAGAGCATCTCGTTTATTAAAGTCATCTGGAAGGGCTTATCTCCTAAGGAAGCCATATGGGAGACAGAAGAAGATATGAGAAAGAGTTAGCAAAAGTTTATGGCTATGTTCATATAGCAAATTTTGGGGACAAAATTTTATTCACCAATATGCATTGCAATTATTTGAAATGTTTAATGAAATGAAATGGTGAATATTCATGAACTTGGAATTAAAAAAGTTAGTAAATTTCCATTTTTATGAGAATTGGGCTAGAACAAGTTATGGAATTAATGTTTGGGTGTTTTAAAAAGCCCAATATTAAAGCCCAAATGAAAGAATAGTAAAGCATGTTATTTGGCCGAATATTAATTTTAATTTTGGCCATGGATGAAGAAAAAGGAATAAATTCAAAAATGTAAGGGCACAATTGTAAATTTGGCAATAAAGCATACGCTTAATTATTTTTCAATTAATTGAAGTTAATTTCAATTAATTAAGAAAAATAAAGGGGAAATATATATTTGGAACATTCTTAGTCAAATAAATCAAGGTTTGAAAAGTCAAAGTGGACTTATGCATAAATAAATTAAAGAGATTGTGGAGAATGTTGGAACAAATATTGTCTCCCTTATTCTTTGTGAATTTCTCCCAAATAAAGGAAATGGGAGGGAAACTAATTATTTGAATCCTAAATATGCCAAGTGTCACCAATCTAAAGCCAAAGGATTAAATTATAATTGTTAAAGATGAGCACATGCTTAATTAAGAATAAAGTACTGCATATATGTCCCTGTTAGGATCGGTAGGCACAGCGGAAGAATTTTAAAAATTTTCACCGATCCTAATCGAGGATCTATTAACGGCGTTTAAACAAAGTTGGAAGGATTCATACCTTTTTGATAATTAAGAGTTTTCACGATCTCTAGGAGTCAACACGTCAGGTCCGCTCCCTCTACTGGTATCCACACAAATGCTCTCCAACCGAGACTGCGTGCTAACGCCTCTAATGTCTCCTAGGGTTTCACTTGCGGCTCTCAATTCTCATGTGTGTTTGAATATATCTGCTCTATCAAGTTTATAACCTATGAGGGCTATTTTCAAATTTCAAAATTAATCATCATTAATTTTGAAATTAATTAACAATTAATTATCTTGATGAGCTAAATAAAGAGCCATTAGGTTTAATTTATCTTCATAAATTAAATCTGAGATACTATATCACTATCATGTTAGTTATTAAATTTAATATATCTTAATAAATTAAATTTAAAACTAACACAATATAATAATATCATATAATATATATATACATATATATATATAAGATATATATTTCAAAAATATATATATCTATATAATATTATTAATGAATTTTATATTATATATATAAATATAAAATTCATTCACCCTAAATTAAACATTATCTCGTGTTGGGCCATTCTTATGTGTGACACTGTAGGCCCATATGAAGTTGGCAGTGGGCCAATAACTATACTAACCCAAAAATCGCAAGTGGCCTCTAGCAAGACATTACGACTACCCAATTCATATGAGGATCGTTATCACGATGCAACCTGTCATACAACCATGTCACGTCCCGTTTATCACACGATATATTGATCAAGGATAAGGCATGGATAATATCATCCTCTTGTTCCTGACCATTACTTTCTCGATTCCTGAGTAGCCTGATAACAGAGACAGAAACTCCTTTCATCATAGTATGGCCATACATTTCTCAGACTCACTCATCGAGGGGCCCAGTAATATCTCTCTACTAATGTGAGGGACAAATTCCATCTTGATCATTCATATTCCTCTGCATGAAAAACCACCAAACCCGATCGTAGCCTTTATCATCACCCGGTCAAAAGTGACTTTTAACTAGTTCAAAGCTTAGCAACTCTCATGTAGGAATACATGATGACCTCAGGTCTAAGGGTATTGTGATGTGGTTATACATGAGAAAAGCTTATGACTTGATCCATGTAGCTTTCTCATAGTGGGTCGGTCCAGCACCTTGTACTCTTACAAGTGCCTAAGACTTTGATTCGTATCTCCATATCTTATCAAAGTCATACTGGTTTTGTTTCATCTCTGCTCCCGCATAGATGACCGACCAGGGACATTTTAGGACAATCTTTATGAATTATCCAAGGATACAATTATCACAGTTAACATGCAAATAATATGATAACAGAATGGAGAAATTTCATTAAAATAATAATGTTCAAAGTACAATGATTGGCCCTTAGGGCATAATTTCCAACATCCTCCCACTTGCCTTAGGTGCAATCATTAATTTGCCTAATTCCCATTGCCATTCCATTATGGTGTTCCTGGAGGAGTCAATTGTGAGATTATCCCACAACTCCTAAGATGATCAATGAATTCTTGGCTCAAATATTCACCACCTTGATCAGATCGAAGTGCTTTAATTGTTTTACCAAGTTGGTTTTGTACTTCATTTTTGAATATTTTGAACATTTCAAAAGATTCAGATTTATGTTTCATTAGATAGATATAGCCATATCTACTAAAGTCATCTATAAATGTAATGAAGTAGACATAACCTCCTTTGGCAGCTATATTTAATGGTCCACATACATCTGTATGTATAAGGCCCAATAATTCAGTAGCCCTCTCACTGTGCCCAGTAAAAGGTGCCTTAGTCATCTTTCCTAATAAGCAAGATTTGCATGTATCATATGATTCAAAATCAAATGAGTTTAGAAATCCATCTTGATGGAGTTTAGAAATGGGTTTCTCATTTATGTGGCCTAGACGACAATGCCATAGGTAGGTCGGATTCAAATTGTTTGTTTTATCCTCTTAGTAGTTACGTTATAGATATTCCCATTATTAGGATGTTCCAAATTTAATATATAATGACCAACATGTAAATCACCATCAGCATAGAAAATGTCATTACGATAAATAGAACATTTACCATTCCTAGTAATGGAAGTATAACCTTCCTTATCCAAATAAGAAAGAGAAACAATGTTACTACTCAAAGCAGGAATATAATAGCAATTGTTCAAAACTAACAAAAGCCCACTGGGCAGAACTAATTCATAAGTGCCTACGGCTAAAGCAGCAACCCTTGCTCTGTTTCCAAATCGTAGGTCCACCTTGCCCTTATTCAGCTTTCTACTGTCCTTTAGACCCTGCATATTTGTACAAATGGAGAACCACATGCAGTATCTAATACCTATGTAGAGGAAGCAGAAAAATGAATGTCTATAACATAAATACCTGAAGTGATAGCGTCACTGTCCTTCTTGTTCTTTTTCAGATCTTTCAGGTAGAGTTGGCAATTCCTCATCCAATGACCGGGTTCATTGCAGAAGTAGCAGACTCCTTCCTTTGGAGGCTTTGCCTTCTTGGGTGCAGGCTTGGTTTCGGGATTGTTTGACTATTTGGTCTTACCACCTGAGCCATTACCCTTCCATTTGCCCTTCCCTTTCTTTTTCATACCCTTTCCTTTCTGAACCATCAAAACTGTGCTAGGATTTTTCTTAATGCTTTGCTCAGCAGTTTTGAGCATCCCATGCAGCTCAAAAATTGATTTCTCCATGTTGTTCATGTTGTAGTTCATAACAAACTGGTCATAACTTTCTAGGAGTGAGTTGAAGATCAAATCCATAGCTAACTCCTGGCTCATAGGAAATCCAAGCCTCTCAAGGTGATCAATATAGCCTTTCATCTTTAACACGAGTACTAACTGATGCACCTCAGCCATTTTGCAGGAATGTAAGGCCTTTGTGGTCTCATACCTTTCTTACCTTGCCTGTTGCTGGAACTTTTCCTTGAGATGTACAATCATCTCATGAGCCTCCATGAGTTCTAGATCTCTTTGGAGCTCTGGAACCATAGTGGCAATCATCAGGCAACCTACATCCACAGAGTCATCCTTATGCTTTGTGTAAGCATCTCTTTGAGCTCTTGGAGCATTGGCTGCAGGCTCCTCAGGAATGTGTTGTTCTAGGACATAAGCCTTTCTTTCCTGCTTGAGAACAATTCTCAAGTTCCTGAACCAGTCAAGAAAGTTTATATCCCATTGAGTTTGTCCTTCTCAAGGACTGATTACAACGAAAGTGTAGCAGTATTACTAGTTGACATGATTCTACAATTAAAATATGCAAAGTCACAGTTAGTAATCTCCCACTAAATTAACAACCCACAATATAATAATTAGTGGGCTAAGATCCATATTTGGCTTAAACTTAAGTCTGCTTTGGCAAGACGCTTAAATTCAAGTTATTTAGGTAGGTAACCTATTTACCAATTACATCACATGTAACTCTTAGATCTTTATGGGATTTAATCATCATATAATCCGGCATGTTTAACCCCATCTAATGCCTTGAGATTCAAAACCGTTTTGTTAATCTCAATTAAGTCAAAACAATAATGAATATTATGAGCAGTGTAACCCCCTGACTATAAACACGTAATTATAATTCGATAACACATATTTAAATCGGATTAGAGACCATTGGATGCTTTAACCTCGTTTTAAACTTTCTGTCTCACAGTAAA
The DNA here is from genome assembly GCA_963210345.1 of Inga oerstediana. Taxonomy (NCBI): domain Eukaryota; kingdom Viridiplantae; phylum Streptophyta; class Magnoliopsida; order Fabales; family Fabaceae; genus Inga; species Inga oerstediana. Next base: position 58,041,039 of record OY723401.1, on the reverse strand, counting down.
ATTTTCACAAAAACTTTCAAAACTCTTTTTCCCATCCTGGTCTCAATTTCAATATTCGAATATAATTACCTGTGCAGTTAATATACATTCAATCATATCAGAGTGTATAACCGCATCCCCGGCAACTCCCGGGTTCTATATATAAAACCTTGAAGGTTTATAAGTATACACTAGGGGATTACACAACCAAAATCGAATATAGTGTTCCTGATTCAAAATATACAGTAATCCCGAGTTCAAAATAAATAACCAACGTTTCCAATTCAACTATATACCCCCAAGGGTCCTAATTGCTCCGGGTTGGCCGCTTCTCCTTTGAGCCACACGCCCTGTTTGAAATGTTAGTTATAGGAAAGAATGAGATTCGAGAGAATCTCAGTAGTAACAAACCACTCACACAATGCATAAACACAAAGCATGCACATAAATCACAAACAGCAACAGCAGCAACAGTCTCAAAGATACATGGTTTTCACCACAAACGACAGCACTCACGGCTGTATACACAATACGACAGCTTACGCTGTAAACGACAGCTTGCGCTGTAAATGACAGTTATCATCAGCTGTAACTGCAGCAGCATCAGAAATCATCATAACACAGTGATACAACACACATACGGTGCATTACACAAAGTATAAGTGAGAGAGAGTCACTACCTTGTCCTTTCCTGACGTCCTTTGGCGCAGTTGGCTCACGAGGGCGGCAAATATCAAAGCCTATAAACAAAATCAAGAATGGTGGATTAATTTCCTACCCCCAATTCTTACTTTCAAACACTTAGAATAGGTTCCATATGAGTCCCCTAAATGGTTATAACAAGCTCAAAGAGAGTCTAAAAGGATTGGAGAGTACTAGGTTGGAAATTACTTTGCAAAGTCACAAAATGCTGAAAATAGAGTTTTGGCTGCAGCCAGGAATTCTCTGGAGTGGAGAAGAGAGAGATGAGAGAATGAAGATGGGATCATATTTCCTTGTGCATGAGACTTTTTGGCCGACCTAAGTGGAGGAGAGAGGAAGAAAAAGAGGTTGAAACATTGACTTGATCAAAGGGCTCACAAATGGACACTTGGCAACATCTTGGCCCTCCTTTCCTAACCTCACATAACACATTCACACATACAATTCCTCTCATACTCATGAATCCTAACCATTGATCTCAAGTTACCTATGAGTTTCCTCTTCGGTAATTGACCAATCAGTCGGTAATTTACCATTTTGCCCCTGATTATCACAATACTTACAAAACTATCACCAAGCACATTTTACATTACAATTCACATAATATACTTCAAAAGTGCTTAATTAACATTAATTACATCCCTTTGAAGTTATTAATCCTTGATTACAATCCAGGATATTGCAATTCTCCCCCCAAAAATTAAATTTCGTCCGCAAAATTGTTACATAACTTGAGCCATAAACTCCGGATATCATCTTCGCATATCTTCCTCCGCTTCCTAAGTTGCCTCTCTTTGAGTCATTCCCTTCCAGATCACCTTCACATATGGAATGCTTCGGTGTCTGAGCCATCACTCTTGTCGATCAATAACTTGCTCTGGTTCCACCGCATATGTGAAATTATCTTGTAGCTCAACATCCTCATATTCAATGATGTGAGACGGATCGGGTTGGTACTTCTTCGGTTGAGAAACGTGGAATACATCATGGAGCCTGCTCAAGCTCGGAGGTAGTGCTACTCGGTAAGCAACAGGTCCAATCCTCTCAAGGATTTCAAAAGGTCCTATATATCTCAGGCTCAGCTTCTTTCTCTTGATCGCTCGCCCAACGCCCGTAACTGGTGATACTCTCAGAAAAATATGATGTCCAACCTTAAACTCTAGAGGCCGTCTTCTCTTGTCAGCGTAGCTTTTCTGTCGACTCTGCGCTACAAGCAACCTCTTACGAATAATCCGAATCTGTGCTGAGGTTTGATCAACCAAATCTGGCCCATAAAGCTTCCTTTCGGATAACTTGTTCCAATATAATGGTGATTGACATCGTTTTCCATACAATACTTCATACGAAGCCATTTGGATGCTCGCATGATAGCTATTGTTGTAGGCGAACTCAGCAAGTGGAAGAAAACGATCCCAACTTCCTTTAAAGTCGAGAACACAAGCTTGCAACATATCTTCCAGCGTCTGAATTGTTCTCTCAGATTGTCCATCCGTTTGAGGATGATAAGCCGTGCTGAATCTCAGTTGAGTACCCAAGGCTGCATGTAATGCTCTCCATAATCTCGAAGTGAATCGTGGATCTCGGTCGGAAATGATGTTTTTCGGAATGCCATGGTGTTTCATGATCTCACTAACATAAATCTCTGCTAGTTTATCAGGAGAATAACCAGCATTGATTGGTATGAAGTGGGCTGACTTTGTTAGCCGATCCATAATTACCCAGATCGCATCATAGTTCCTGATCCTGGGCAAGCCCACAACCAAATCCATGGTCACGCTTTCCCATTTCCATTCCGGAATCTCAGGACTCTGAAGTAAACCAAGTGGTCTCTGGTGCTCGATCTTTACCTTCTGGCAAGTGAGACACCTTGCAACATATTTGGTCACATTACTCTTCATTCCCGGCCACCAATACACAGATTTCAAATTATGATACATCTTGGTCATACCAGGATGGAGAGTATATCGGCTCTTGTGCGCCTCATCCAGAATTTTCTGCCTCAACTCCACCCTAAGTGGAATGCAGACTCTCTTCTGATAGCGAACTAACCCATGAGGCGATAGGTCGTAGCCTAGAACTTCTCCCTATTCGATTCGAGCTAGGTTGCGCTGTATCCAGCTATCTTGCCTCTGAGCTTCCTCAATTTCCGCCCTTAGATCACTCTTCTCTTGAGAGACAGTGTAATTGGCACAGATGATCTGGTTTGTTAAATTCATATCACGAAAATCTTCAATCAATTTCCATTCTTGTATCATCATAGCTGTAACAAGCACGGTCTTTCGACTAAGAGCATCAGCGACTACATTTGCCTTACCCGGATGATATTTTATTTCCAGGTTGTAGTCCTTAAGCAATTCTATCCAGCGGCATTCTCTCATATTCAGTTCTTTTTTATCATACAGATATTTGAGACTCTTGTGGTAGCAGTACAATTCCATAGTCACACTATACAGGTAATGACACCAAATCTTCAAAGCAAATACAATGGCCGCAAACTCTAGATCATGAGTGGGATAGTTCAATTCATGAGGTCTGAGCTGTTGAGAGGCATAGGCCACCACACGTCCCTGCTGCATAAGGACACACCCTAATCCCTGCCCACTGGCATCAGAATACACAACATATGTCAAATTGGGATCGGGTAAAATCAACACAGGTGCCGTCGTCAACCTCTCCTTCAGCTCCACAAAACAGTTTTCACATTTCTCATCCCACACAAATGGCTGATCCTTTCTCGTGAGCTTGGTCATCGGCAACGCAATTCGGGAGAAATTTTGGATAAATCTCCGATAATAACCAGCAAGACCCAGAAAACTGCGTATTTCCGCCACAGATTCTAGCCTCTTCCAGTCCAGTACTGCTTCCACTTTACTGGGATCCATAGAGACCCCTTCTTGCGAGATAACATGGCCTAAGAATTTCACTTATGATAGCCAGAACTCGCACTTGCTCAATTTAGCATATAGTTGCTTCTCACGCAATGTATTCAATACAACTCTCAAATGATGCTCATGCTCCTCCATACTCTTGGAATATATCAGAATGTCATCGATAAACACAACAACAAACTGATCCAAATATTGTCAAAAGATACGGTTCATGTAATCTATGAAAACCGTAGGCGCATTGGTTAGCCCAAATGGCATCACCAATAACTCATAGTGACTATACCTGCTTCGAAAAGCAATCTTTGGAATATCTTCTACTTTCACTCGCAGCTGATGATACCCTGACCTTATATCAATCTTCAAAAATACACACGAACCAGATAGTTGATCTAAAAGGTCATCGATTCGGGGAAGAGGGTACTTGTTCTTAATAGTAACCTTGTTCAATTCTCTATAATCGATACACAACCGAAGGCTTCCATCTTTCTTTTTTACAAACAACACTGGAGCTCCCCAAGGCGACACACTGGGTCTAATGAACCCTTTTTCAAGCAAGTCTTTTATTTGTTTCTTTAACTTTGCCATTTCATTTGGGGCCATTCGATATGGGGCCTTAGATATAGAGCCAGCTCCAGGCACAATGTCGATTGGAAATTGAACTTCCCTTTCTGGAGGTAATCCGCTCAAATCATCCGGAAACACCTCAGGAAATTCATTTGCCATGGGTATATTATTCAAGGTTTCGCCAGTTTCCCCTTGCACAGAGAAAAACACCACATACCCCTGGCAACCCTTTTCAAGATACTTTTTAGCTTTGGCTGCAGCAAGGAAATTCATACTAGAATCCACAACTTCAACCCTCTGAGAAACATGATATACTTTCCTCTTGTTCCCACAATCAAGTAATACATTATTTGCCGTTAACCAATCAAAACCTAAAATAACTTCCAATTGGTAAAGTGGCAAACATATCAGATCTACAACAGATTGGTGCCCTTCCACAGTTATGACACAACTCAAACAAGCTTCTGTGGTTAAGGCCTTAACACCCATTGGAGTTGACACTACTAATTCAAATGGTAACTTATGTACATGCTTTCCCAAGTGCTTCACGCAATCATAGGCGATGAAGGAGTGACTTGCACCCGAATCATACAAAACTTGCAACAGATGGCTATTAAGAAGAATATCAGCTCAGGAGATTTACGGGCCTCTTCGTGGGTCATAGCAAATACTCGGCCCTGTGTCTTCGGTCTCTGGTCTGGTCGTGGCTCTTTACAGTCAGCAGCAGTATGGCCCACATGCTTACAATTGTAACATATTATTTTGCCATCACATGTTTTACCCTGGTGTGGTTGATTACAGCGACGACAAATCCACGGTGCAAAATATGTTCTTTGCTGGTCACGGCTCCCAGACTGGTAGGGCTTCTTACCACTTCCAGATAAAGATCCTTGCCCCTTTCGCTTCTGTGAGGAAGCACCCTTACTAGGTTCATTGCGGTGACTAATAGCTCTGGCAGGATACAATTCTCTCAAGTTGTTCTCTGTAATTCTGCACTATTCAACCGCCTTGTTGAACTTAGTAAATTGGTGAGTAGTGTTACGAGTGTAAATAGTCTATTAAATAGTGCAAGTGTACACTGTCGTAATCAAGTAATATAGAAGTAAGTAGAGTATCGTTCCCATGAGGATTGATCACTAAGTGCCAAAATAGGTAATTTTAATTCTATTTAGTCGATCGATTCGTTGGTGATTAAGAGTACGAAATAAAAGATGAGCAAATATGAATGCAAATGATATGAAACAATAAAGAAAAAAAGTCCCAGGGATTAGATTTCACTTAACAAATTCTGGATTGAATCACTTATCTAATCTAGTCCAATTTATTCCACATGATTGATAGTCGAGTTTCCCTAATTTAATTACTAGCCTCTTCCAAGGTCAAGCAATTCTATAATTAATTGCTAATCCAATATATTCCTATATGAATTGAAGCAATTAATTATGCATTAAAATTTATGGAACTCTATAAGACTACACAACTCATATGAATATATTCCTATTTCATATGCAAGTTATGGTTTTAATTATAGGGTCTACACACATGTATCTCCTTTCGGTCTCAATATATATATTGGAATCATTCAAAAGATGGCCAATCAAATGAAAGCATTAAGAGTGATAATTAAAACTCAATCATAAAGAAAAAAATAAAACTAGACTTAATAAGTTAAGATTCAATCCGTTATTAGTAAGCTACGTCATCACCCTAGCAAAATGAAAATTTAGCTCATGATAAAATTAAAAACAAAACCAAAATAAATTGACATTATATAAAGCTAGAATGAAATCCTTATAAAAACTGCATAAAACTTGAATATTAAATTCTCAAACATAAATATACAACCAAAAGATGCATAAAAAAAATGTAAAAATCTAGCCGTCCCTTTAGGAGGTAAAACCTTCCATGTAGGTGGCATACAAAGAGTAATACAATCCTAAGCCTTCCAAGATGGAGGCATGCAAGAAAATAATACAATACCAAAAATTAATTCTCAAATGATGTAGTAAGTGGAGAAGAGATGAGAGTAATGAAATGGTGTGTAAGTAGATAAGAGAGAAGAGTAATAGAAATGAAATAGTATGTGTGGAGAAGAGATGTGAGCAATGGATATGAATTGGTGTGTCAAATGTGAAGGAGAGGGTGGCTATATATAGGGAAAAATGGAATAAGATAGATGAAGTGGTAGATGAAATGTGATAGGTGGATTAATAGATAGAATGTGGTAGATGGAGTAGTAGGTGAAAAGGAAGATGAAGTGGTAGATAAAGTAGTAGGTGTAAAGAAAGATGAAGAGGTAGATGAAATGGTTGGTGGAATGGTAGATGATTCCCGCTCTCAACTTTCAAGCAAAATTCGAAACCCTTAGAGATAGAACTGGAATTTTGTAACATCCCAAATTTTATATTCACCAAATATATTGTAATTATTTGAGAAATTCAATCAAATGGTGAATATTCATGAATTTGGAATTTATGAATTTCATAAATGTTCAATTTCATGGAAATTGGGCAAAAATAATTATGGAATTAATTTGGGTAATTTAAAAATCCCTATATTAAGGTCCAAAAATGAAGGACTATTAGAGAAAATATTTGGTCCAAAAATATATGGAAATTGGCCAAAGAAAAATAAGAGAAGAAATTGGATTAGAAAGGTAATGGCAAAATCGTAATTTTGCCAAAATAACACAAAATAAATTATTTTCCAATTAATTGAAGTTAATTTCAATTAATTAAGGAAAATAAAGGTTAAAAATATATTTAGAATATTTTGGTCAATTTAATATGAATTTATGAAAAATTTGAGCAAAAGTGCAATTTTGACCAAAATTGAGACTTTACGTGTATACGTAACCGGAACAAGTTGTGAAGCCAATTGAGACCATAGGGAGGGACCCCTAGGAGTCTCCTACATGTGGCATGGAGAAGGAAATATTGGTTGGGCTTAATGGGTATGATTACATGTACATAAGTTTATGTACATAAAAACTAGTTTTTGAATTTTTGGAAAATTAATAAATAATTACATGTTATGCAATATATAAGATAAAGTAACATCATCCTCTTCATATCAGCCCTAAACCGACGTATTCAGCTGGAGCAAAGGTGAAAAAAACGTTGAGAGGTCTTGGAGGAAGAAAGAGAAGAGAACTCGCGAGGTAAGGCAATTTCTTCGGTAAATTCTTACCTAACGCGTATAACTCCGCTCCTAAGCTATCCTTCTACGTTCTTTAAGGTTTGTGGAGCTCAAATTTGGGTGTTTAAGGACTTAGGGTTTTCAGCAATTTTTGGGAAAATCTTGTTGGAGCTTGAGGTAACTTCCAAACCTTCGTATATTGACTATTCTAGCTGCTGTGGGCAATTTAATCGGTGAAATTTCGCCGGATTGCCATTGGTTTTAATTTTTGGAAATGGGTATGTGGGGTCATTATGCTGCCCAAATTGATACTAAATGGTAGTTATAACCTAATGGAATAGTCAATAAAGTGGTTAGGAGTAGAAAGGAACGCGTTTACGGAGCCGAAATCGTAAAACCCCGATTTTTCCCGAAGAACACCATTATTTCGGCCAGGGATGTTTGAGGGCCTTAGAGTTGGATTTTCAATGATTTTATGGTTCCATTGGATTCAGTGGGCAAAAATAGGTGGGGTTACAGTTGGGCACTTTTTCGGAAAAGGCTGAGAAAGCATAATTACGGAAACGCCCCTAAAACCCTAAAAGTAGGGCTGCTAAGGGCAATTTCGTAATTTGACATTGAATTTGATAATTTTGAGTCCGTATATGGATTCCTTGGATGAAAATATGTCAGGATAGCCCTAGTCAAAATTTTGGGAAAATGTGCCATCGGGGCCGGGCCGGGGTCCCGGGGGCATTTTGGTAAATTTTCACCATAGGCTAATATAACCACAAGAAACACTATGGAAGTGTCTAAAATGATACTTGGATAGGTTATAACCTATTTCTTGTACATTTAATATTTTAGGACCGAATCGGGAGCCGAAAGTCAACACGTTTCACGAGGCGCACAGAAAGGGGTCAATAGAACTTTGAGGTAGGGACATTATCCTTCATACATCATGCCATAGTTATATGATTGTGTGAATGCCAATGTTTGTAAATGCGCTTTGTTAATCAACATGTTTTGCCCAGAGAGGGGCCAGTAGTGCTAGAGGCACTTACACTGGAGTTGGCGGAAGACCAACCGGTGCAGAATAGTGGGGCTTGGCCCTACTCATGTATACATGCAGATGATATGTTTATATTGTTCATTAATTGGTGCATACATGGCATATATCATATTTACTTTTCGCATTTTCTATGAACGATAGCATGTTTCTACTGAGATTCTTCATAATCTCACCCCTTTTTCTAAACCAAACATCTCAGCGGGCGCCAGTGGATCAAAAGGCAAGAATGTAGACGAAGGGAAGTGACTGACATGTGCCTCAAGGAAAATCCAAAGTTCGTGGTTATAGATAGTCTATGCCTAAAATACTTTTGGATATTTTGTAATGATGGTGTATATTGTCGCATTCTGTATGGTTGACTTTGGACTGTAAACAAATACTTTTATCAGTATATATGTACTCTTCTGTATGCCTGTGGAACTTAGTCTCTATTACTCTGTGTATATCAAAATGGAAACGGGTGTTGATATTTTTGGTATCAGAGCCCATAAGCGGTTCTGGCAGAGCTTAATAAGCGGTTCTGGCATTATCAGAATAGTATACTGATATGTTTTTGTTTGCATGACGGCAGGGAAATAGTGAGTTATGGAGATGGTACAGCCAGGAGAAGGTGGTAGAGGCCGAGGCCGAGGGCGTGGTAGACATGGTACCAATGAGGGAGAACCAAGGCCTGACCCTATCCAGCAGCGAATCCTGGATTTATTGGAACAACAACAACAAACCATGAATGAGATAAGAGTTGACCTCCAGGGGGTACAACAGAGGCAGGATCACCTGGAGAATCGCATGGATGAGTTCATGTGGGGGAATTACAAAGAAATCCATGAAGAACCTCCGCTAGCAAATCTACCACCAGAGCCTGAGGTGGATATCCAAGCTTGGCTGAGTAGATTTAGTAAACAGCAGCCACCTATGTTCAAAGGGAAATTTGATCCTCAACAAGCAGAAGACTGGTTAGCTCGTTTGGACAAGATCTTTGATATGTTGCAATGTCCAGATGAGGTGAAAGCTCGGTTAGCCATATACAAGCTGGAAGGTGATGCTGATCGCTGGTGGAAAGGCATGGACCTCATCCTGAAGGGGAAGAATGCTCCAATCACATGGGAACTGTTCCAAGAGGAATTTAACAAGAAGTACTTTCCTCTGACTATTAAGAGAGAGAAAGAGAAAGAGTTCCTCAGCATCAAGCAGCACGATCGGGAGAGTTTTGATGACTATCTAGCCCGGTATATCCGACTGTCATGCTACTCATCATATGCCAAGCTGAACGACAATGATGAGTGGAATTCAGAAATGATGATAGAGGGGCTGAGACCTGAGTTCAAGGAGAGGCTGATCTCCCAACACTTCACCGAATTTAGCAAAGCGGCAGAGGAGTGCCGATACATCGAGAAACATCTGACAAGCTGGCTAACACAGACTGGGAATCGTAGCGGTTTTGAGAGCGGTAGCTCAGCACAAAAGCGAAAGGATCAGAGTGGATATTCCGGAGGGGATCCTAAGAGGCCAAATCAATCTGGGGGCCGAGGAGGCCAAAGCTCTTCTGGAAGCAGGACTTGTTGGCGCTGCCAAAAGCCAATTCACCCTGGTAGATCTTGCAGTGGAATTCCGTTTAGGCCAGACCCGAGTAGACTACCTGTTTGTTTTGTGTGTAATAAGCCGGGACATATGGCCAGGGATTGTCCACAAAAGCAGCAGCAGCAGGAGACGAGACCTAGAGCGTCTGGCAGGGTCTATACACTAACACAGGAAGAAGCTAGGAAGTCTCCGGAGCTGATTCAAGGTACGATTTCTTTGAACAGCAGCTTAGTATATGTTATGTATGATTTTGGTGCAAGTCATTCATTCATTACATACAACTGCATGAGATGATTATGTTTATCGATGCATAAATCCCCGTACAATTTAGTTGTATCTACGCCTAAGGGCATTCGAATTGTGATGGCCGAAGTTTGTTTAAATTGCGTGGTAAATGCTGGGGGCACAAATCGACCGTAGTTAGGGAAGTGGAGTTCTCGATTGATTTGAGGCCTGGAGCAAGTCCAATTTCTAAAACCCTGTATCGTATTGTACCAAGCTGGATAGCAGAGCTAAAGAAGCAGATCGAGGAACTACCTGAGGAAGGGTTCATATGACCTAGCGTATCACCCTGGAGTGCTCCAGTACTCCTCGTAAAGAAGAAATACAGAAGCTTGCATCTCTACATCGATTACTAAGAGTGGAACAAGGTGATCGTAATGAACAAGTATCTGTTCCCTAGAATTGAGATTTTCTCGATCAAATGTCTGGTTCCCGTGTATTGTCAAAGATCGACTTGCGATCGAGATACCATCAATGAGGGTAAAAGCAGAGGATGTAGCAAAGATTGCTTCTAGAACCAGATATGGGCATTACGAGTTCCTAGTGATGTCATTCGGGTTTACTAATGTGCCTGTTGTGTTCATGGACTACATGAATTGAATCTCTAGTCCATACTTGGATCAGTTCGTTGTAGTCTTCATTAATGATGTACTGATACACTCACGGAGTAAGGCTGAACGCGAAAAACATCTGAAAACTGTGTTAAACGTATTACGGGATAGGCAATATGCCAATTTGAGCAAGTGTGAATTCTGGCTTACAGAGGTAAGATTTATGGGCCACGTAGTCGCTCAACAAGGGATCCTGGTGGACCCTGGTAAAGTGGAAGCAGTACTGAACTGAGAAGGCCAGAAACTATGGTTATGATACGCAGTGTTTTGAGTCCAGTTGATTATTATTATGAGTAGCTCAATAATAGTAGACTTGTTTAGGACCGCGATCTTATGCCCTCAGGGTCGTGTGTTTGAGGCTACGGGAGGCGAAAGAAATGCGGTTGAGTTGGAGGGGCCGCAGATATCCTGGTGAGTCCACGCTCGTAGTCCCTGGATTGGGGGAAGTGCGGGGGAAGTGCGGGGTGTGACAATAAAAAGGATGAAATGTTTATATCGAAATTTCCCAGAACTCAACATTATGCATGTGATGATGATTGTGAGAGAAGCTTCAGAGAGCTGAAAAAAAATTTTATTAAGGTACCAATATTGATATTCCCAGATCTATAGTAGGTCATTGTTGTCTTCACTAATGCTAGATGGCATGGATTGGAAAGGGAATTGAGTCTCAGAAGCAAGCAGGAATAGATTGAGATGAGAATTGATGCAAGCCGAGTAAGGGCGTATGCATCATGTTAGTTGAAGTTGCAGGAATTGAACTATCCCATCCATAATCTTGAGTAGATGGTAATAAAGTTTGCTTTGGAATATGGAAATGTTGCCTTCATAGCGTAGTTGTGGAATTGTATTGCGACCACAAAGATTGAAAGTTCTGAACAGAGAGGGCTACCTACGGTGAAATCTGATCGGAGAGGGCTACCTACGGTGAAATCTGATCGGAGAGGGCTACCTACGGTGAAATCTGAACGGAAAGGGCTACCTAAGGAAAGTTCTAACCGGAGGGGGGCTGACCAGGTGTATGGGCACCTGTGTGAAGCACCGAGTACAGAACCCTAGAGTGCAGCCACCGTGACGATAAACCCTAGAGTGCAGCCACTGTGATGATAAACCCGCGAGTGCAGCCACCGTGACGATAAACCCGCGAGTGCAGCCACCGTGACAACTAACCCCAAGGTGCAATCGCCGTAACATTGAATTGTAGTATAGAGCTACCGGAGCGTTGGCTCTCAAAGATAGTGCGTTGTAATGAGTTCCATCTTAAAGGGGTTTTTTTTATAAGAGTTTATATGGCATAGAAAATTGGGCCAAAGTTTAGCATAGAGAAACACAGATTTTAGGTGTAGTCAGGTATTATGGAGATTCCTGTGGGACTCCTATTTAATCATCCTGACATTATTAATGCACAAAAGAGGAGATAAACCTCAAAGTGAATACCACATCGCTTTTCCACCGAATCTGAGCAGGCTACATGATGTTGTTCATGTTTCCTAACTGAAAAAGTACCAACCTGCTCCAGAACATGTAATAGAGTATGAAGACATAGAAATGCGCAACGATTTGACTTACGAAGTCACACCTGACCGAATCATCGATCAGCAGGAGAAGCATCTTAGGAATAAGAGCAATCCATTCATCAAGATTGTCTGGGAAGGTTATCACCCAGAGAGGCTACATGGGAAACAGAAGAAAGTGTAAAGAAGCGTTACCCGGAATTTATGGCTGATCAGGTGTAGCAAATTTCGGGGACGAAATTTATTTAAGTGGGGGAGAACTGTAACATCCCAAATTTTATATTCACCAAATATATTGTAATTATTTGAGAAATTCAATCAAATGGTGAATATTCATGAATTTGGAATTTATGAATTTCATAAATGTTCAATTTCATGGAAATTGGGCAAAAATAATTATGGAATTAATTTGGGTAATTTAAAAATCCCTATATTAAGGTCCAAAAATGAAGGACTATTAGAGAAAATATTTGGTCCAAAAATATATGGAAATTGGCCAAAGAAAAATAAGAGAAGAAATTGGATTAGAAAGGTAATGGCAAAATCGTAATTTTGCCAAAATAACACAAAATAAATTATTTTCCAATTAATTGAAGTTAATTTCAATTAATTAAGGAAAATAAAGGTTAAAAATATATTTAGAATATTTTGGTCAATTTAATATGAATTTATGAAAAATTTGAGCAAAAGTGCAATTTTGACCAAAATTGAGACTTTACGTGTATACGTAACCGGAACAAGTTGTGAAGCCAATTGAGACCATAGGGAGGGACCCCTAGGAGTCTCCTACATGTGGCATGGAGAAGGAAATATTGGTTGGGCTTAATGGGTATGATTACATGTACATAAGTTTATGTACATAAAAACTAGTTTTTGAATTTTTGGAAAATTAATAAATAATTACATGTTATGCAATATATAAGATAAAGTAACATCATCCTCTTCATATCAGCCCTAAACCGACGTATTCAGCTGGAGCAAAGGTGAAAAAAACGTTGAGAGGTCTTGGAGGAAGAAAGAGAAGAGAACTCGCGAGGTAAGGCAATTTCTTCGGTAAATTCTTACCTAACGCGTATAACTCCGCTCCTAAGCTATCCTTCTACGTTCTTTAAGGTTTGTGGAGCTCAAATTTGGGTGTTTAAGGACTTAGGGTTTTCAGCAATTTTTGGGAAAATCTTGTTGGAGCTTGAGGTAACTTCCAAACCTTCGTATATTGACTATTCTAGCTGCTGTGGGCAATTTAATCGGTGAAATTTCGCCGGATTGCCATTGGTTTTAATTTTTGGAAATGGGTATGTGGGGTCGTTATGCTGCCCAAATTGATACTAAATCGTAGTTATAACCTAATGGAATAGTCAATAAAGTGGTTAGGAGTAGAAAGGAACGCGTTTACGGAGCCGAAATCGTAAAACCCCGATTTTTCCCGGAGAACACCATTATTTCGGCCAGGGATGTTTGAGGGCCTTAGAGTTGGATTTTCAATGATTTTATGGTTCCATTGGATTCAGTGGGCAAAAATAGGTGGGGTTACAGTTGGGCACTTTTTCGGAAAAGGATGAGAAAGCATAATTACGGAAACGCCCCTAAAACCCTAAAAGTAGGGCTGCTAAGGGCAATTTCGTAATTTGACATTGAATTTGATAATTTTGAGTCCGGAAATGGATTCCTTGGATGAAAATATGTCAGGATAGCCCTAGTCAAAATTTTGGAAAAACGTGCCATCGGGGCCGGGCCGGGGTCCCGGGGGCATTTTGGTAAATTTTCACCATAGGCTAATATAACCACAAGAAACACTATGGAAGTGTCTAAAATGATACTTGGATAGGTTATAACCTATTTCTTGTACATTTAATATTTTAGGACCGAATCGGGAGCCGAAAGTCAACACGTTTCACGAGGCGCACAGAAAGGGGTCAATAGAACTTTGAGGTAGGGACATTATCCTTCATACATCATGCCATAGTTATATGATTGTGTGAATGCCAATGTTTGTAAATGCGCTTTGTTAATCAACATGTTTTGCCCAGAGAGGGGCCAGTAGTGCTAGAGGCACTTACACTGGAGTTGGCGGAAGACCAACCGGTGCAGAATAGTGGGGCTTGGCCCTACTCATGTATACATGCAGATGATATGTTTATATTGTTCATTAATTGGTGCATACATGGCATATATCATATTTACTTTTCGCATTTTCTATGAACGATAGCATGTTTCTACTGAGATTCTTCATAATCTCACCCCTTTTTCTAAACCAAACATCTCAGCGGGCGCCAGTGGATCAAAAGGCAAGAATGTAGACGAAGGGAAGTGACTGACATGTGCCTCAAGGAAAATCCAAAGTTCGTGGTTATAGATAGTCCATGCCTAAAATACTTTTGGATATTTTGTAATGATGGTGTATATTGTCGCATTCTGTATGGTTGACTTTGGACTGTAAACAAATACTTTTATCAGTATATATGTACTCTTCTGTATGCCTGTGGAACTTAGTCTCTATTACTCTGTGTATATCGAAATGGAAACGGGTGTTGACAAATTTCGTCTCAACATAAAAGTTGTAGAGCTCTTTCTTATCTTTTTATCCATATAAAGAATGTCCCGATCCAATATCTAGAGCTCCAGATATTGCCTGAAAACTGAAAGAGGGTCTAATTTAGTATTTTCCCAGAAATTCTATTTTATGCCAAAATCATTATTTATTTATAAATTACACCCAAATTTATTAAATTGAGCTCAAATATCATCCATAAAACCATCATGTAAGGGAAAATAAATATGCAAATATTTTACTTATCAAATTCCCCCACACTTAGCTCTTGGACGTCCTCGGACAAGGAGTGACCATTAAGTGCTTCCAACAAAATTAGAAGTGTCAAGTCATAAGCAAGAACATAATTGAAAAATAAAGAAATCATAATATTCATGAATCAACGAAAATATAAACTGGTAATTTCATTTGAAAATGAATAAACTGAGTTTGTAGTTATGACTCATTCTCCCAATCTCTCAAGTGTTTAAGGGTAAGTGTTTCACTCGAATTCAACCGAAAAAATTGCACTACCATAGGCTTGCTAAAAATCTCAATCTCCACTATCTAATTCACATGCATAATTTAAATCAAAAGGACTTGTTAAGGGTTGTAATAGAGTTAAGGTAAAAGGAATGTAAAACGTGATATGAAAAGCTAAATATAAAAATTAATAGAACAATAAAAAATGGGCCAGCTTCTGAATAAATCTATTTCATCACAATAACCCACAATTCGAATACTCAAATTTTTTTTTTCATTTTTTTTTCAACTTTTTTTTTTCAATTCATTTTTTTTTGCAACTTTAAAGTTGATGATATATACACCCCCACACTTGTCAAAAGCCCATTTCACAAAACTTTCAAATGCTCTACTAATCTTCCGAAGCATTTGATATATCATTAAAGTATATGTCAATGGGTTGTAAACAAAGAAACAGTCAATGAGGCTCAAAGGGGCTTATCAACGGTATAATTGCAAGGTTGGCTATTTGGCTCTAGCTAAACAGAATGAATGCCTTTATCATCTTTGAATGTGCATGTGAAATTTAATTTCAACCAGATTTAAACAAGTTCTAGAGTGACAACTTAATAGGTGAATATCACACATAAGAGAAATAATCATTATAGGCTCAAAAGCTCACGGTTAGGGGCTCTCAAACTTAGCTCATTCAATCTCAAAATTCATCACCAAATGTAACAATCGGTTGTTCATTCATGCTATGAAATCTCTAAATTCAACTGATCCATACTTAAAACTTATATACTTCTTAAGATCATTACAAAGCACTTAAATAGGATGATTTTTTTTACTTTTACTCTCTCTCTCTCTTTTTTTAGAATGAACAAAAACATACAACTACTAAAATGCGTCTTAGGAGTTAAGAATAACTCCTTACTCTGCCATTTTTTTTTCACACCCTATGCATTTAATGGTTTTACTAACTAACAAAAGAAAAACAAAGAATTTTTTTTCTCCTCCCCCAATCTAAATCAGACATTGTCCCCAATATCTTCTAGAGCTCAGAGAAGGGCGTTTTTTTGGAAACATAAACACATAATAAAGTAAAATCAAAATACTAAAAGTAAAACCAAGAGATTAAGGAAAGTTACAACCGAAGGGTGGTATCTGGGTTCTGCTTTTGACTGCTATCTGAAGATTGCCCACCTATTTGCTTGACGAGTAGATCTGGTTTAGGTTCATAGGTTTGCAGTTGATCGAGTAGCTGATCAGCAGTTGGTGCAGAAATTATGGAATGGCGAGTCGCTTGGGGTATAAATCCTGTTTCCACAGCATGATCAAGAAAAGATAACAGATTATCATAAAAACCATTAACATTTAACAATCCTAATGGCTTTTTGTGATAGTTTAACTTAGCCCAATATGCAACGCTAGAAATGTCATCCAATGTCTCCAAACCACCGGGTAAAGCAATGAAAGCTTGAGCATGGTAGAACATTAGTCCTATTTGTTCAGGCAAGCTCGAAACCTGTAACTCTTGTCCTAAGGAAAAAGTGTGATCTTCCAACTCCTTCACCCTTACACTTAAACCCTTGCTTCCATTCATGGATGCAGAAATGGCCACACTTCCCTTTAGGCCCTGAATGCCTCCCCCGTACACAAAGTTGATTCCTCTGGCAGCTAATCCAATCCCAGTTCATTTGCTGCTGTTATAAACTCCTCTCCTTTCTTGCCCAAATCAATTTCACCAAAAATGCAAATAGATGTAAATCTACGTTTTTGTGAAATACCCTTTTTCTCTTTCTTTCTTTCGAACCATGTATGCTCACTAGTGGAAGACTGCATATTTACAAGTGGAAGTGTATATGCTACAAGTAGAAGAGTACATGCATATATAACACTAAAACAGCGACAACAAAATCACACATTTTTCAAAGAAGTTTGAAAAAAATTTCCGACACAGATGACCGGTTGGCCATTGCGTGAAGAAATTAAACAAAAAGAGGAAAGAAAGTCAAAAGATAAAGTAGAGTAGGCAAAAGCTATCAAAAAGATAAGAAAGAAATGACAAAAGCTACAGAAAAGATAAGACGATTAGACAAAAGCATGATTATGTACAGTAGTTGTGATTTTGGCTTATATCTTCCTCTGGTTTTACGTCCAGAAATGGCTTAAATGCTTTCTATGAATCGAGGATTTGCTTCCCATCCAGTTTTCTTATAAACTGGCAAACAGGGTCTTTTAACGTCAGATTCCCAAGACAATAATGCTCTTTTTCTCTGTTGAATATGTCTGCTAAATCAAGAAGAATACGATGAACATCACCACTCGAATGCGTCTCAAGAGTTTGAATGATATCATCCAGTGACTCCTTACTCAGTCCATCCTTTATAAATTTAATTTTATCTTCTCGATTTACAGAAATTATACCTTTACTCTTACAGCGCTGATCACATGTCCACCTTGCACATTTATAGCAGACATTCATTCTTTTAGCTCTTCTCTTTTTGGAGTAAGAACTTCTTCCCATTCCTGGCAAAGGTTTAACAAATGAATTATGAATCTCACCTGCTAAACGTACCTTAGCTTCAATGATCCAACGTACATCCACAGGAAGTCCCAAACGATTGAATATCATCATCCTTTCAAGTCGACTGTTATAGATCTTCCTGAGCACATCTTTGGGAAGAGTGGGGAACCTGTTCTTAAGCTTTGCAAGAGATTCCTCCATGGTAACTTAAAATGAAATTGATGAAGACTAGAATTCTCAACCCAGTGCAGTGTTTTTTGATGAGTAGGAAAGAAGTTTTGAGAGAGTAGGAAAGGAATTTTGGGTTGCCTCCCAAATAACTGCCCTTCTTTAACGTCTTTAGCTAGACAAATATCAAACCAAAAAAATATTTTTTAAAATATATTTTTTTATTTTTTTATTTTTTTTCTTATCTTTTTTTTTTAAAAAATTAATTACTAGATTGAGGGCTTACCTGTTGGTTCCTCAAACATGATGACAGATTTCAAAGTGTTGAGTGCACCTTCATTGTATTCTTTGAGCCTTTGCCCATTCACTTTGAATTTTCGATCACCATCTTGAATCTCCAAAGTTCCATATGGCCATACTTGAATCACAGTAAAAGGACCTGACCACCTTGATCTCAGCTTTCCTGGAAAGAGCTTTAATCTTGAGTTATATAAAAGCACTTTTTGTCCCGGTGTAAACTCTCTCTTCAAAATTATTCTGTCATGCCACATTTTTGTCTTCTCCTTGTATAACTTTGCATTTTCATAAGCTTGTTGTCTAAATTCTTCAAGCTCATTGAGTTGGAGAAGCCTTTTCTCACCAGCTGCCTTTAAGTCAAAATTTAATCTTTTACTGCCCAATATGCTTTGTGCTCCATTTCTACTGGAAGATGGCATGCTTTTCCATAAACCAATTGATACTGGGATGTACCAATTGGTGTCTTGAAGGCAGTTCTATAAGCCCAGAGTGCATCATCTAATTTTTGAGCCCAATCCTTCCGGTTGGAATTCACTGTCTTCTCTAAGATCCACTTTAGTTCTCTATTTGAGATTTCCACCTGCCCACTAGTTTGTGGATGATATGGAGTTGCAATCTTATGAGTTACTCCATATTTAGCTAGCACAGACTGAAGCTGCTGATTGCTGAAATGCCTTCCTCCATCACTGATAATAGCTCTAGGCACCCCAAATCTTGAAAAAATATTCTTCCTTAAGAACTTCACAACTACTCGAGAATCATTTGTAGGAAAGGCAGCTGCTTCAACCCACATGGAGACATAATCAACAGCTACTAAAATGAACTGGTTACTAAATGAAGATGGAAAAGGCCCCATAAAATCGATCCCCCATACATCAAAAAGTTCAACTTCTAAAATGTTGGTTAAAGGGGCTTCATATCTCCTTGAGATATTTCCCGTTCTTTGACATCTGTCACAGGTTGCCATAAGTCTGTGAGCGTCCTTGAAGAGTGTAGGCTAGTAAAATCCTGATTGAAGGACTTTAGTAGCTGTTCTATTTGCTCCAAAATGACCACTATATGGGGATTAATGGCAGTGATTTAAGATGCTGTCCATTTCTTCTTCAGGAACACATCGCCTGATAATTTGATCTGGGCTTTGTTTGTATAAGAACGGATCCTCCCAAAAGTAATGCCTTACATCAGCTAGAAACTTCTTCTTTTGCACTTTAGAAAGTTCAAAAGGCATAACTCCGCTTGCCAAAAAATTCACAAAATCAGCATACCAAGGAGTAGGTTGTGACTGCATGCTAAAAAGTTGCTCATCTGGGAAATTCTTCTGGATTGGTGATTCTCTCTTTCGTTCAGGTGGTTCTAACCGAGAAAGATGATCTGCAATGAGATTCTCGGTCCCTTTTTTGTCTTTGATCTCCAAGTTAAATTCTTGTAGTAGAAGCACCCATCTGATCAGTTTGGGCTTTGCATCTTTCTTCTCAATCAAGTATTTGATTGCTGAGTGGTCTGTCCAAACAATGACCTTTGACCCGATCAAGTATGCTCTGAATTTGTCAAATGCTAACACTACTGCTAATAGCTCCTTTTTTATTGTTGCATAATTTAGCTATGTATCTGAGAGTGTCCTGCTAGCATAATAGATGGCATGAAAGACCTTGTCTTTTCTTTGGCCCAAAACAGCTCTAACTGCATAATCACTTGCATCGAACATCATCTCGAATGGAAGATTCCAATCTGGAGCTATGATAACTAGTGTAGAAGTCAAGGCACTTTTTAGAGTTTGGAAGGCTGATAAGCACTCCTTATTAAACATAAAGGGAGTGTTTTTCTCCAACAGCATGCAAAGTGGCTTTGTGGTTTTTGAGAAGTCCTTAATGAATCTTCTATAGAAGCCAGCATGTCCCAAAAAACTCCGAATACCCTTGATTGAAGAAGGAGGTGGTAGCTTTTAAATTGTTTCAATCTTAGCTCGGTCTACTTCAATGCCTCGATCAGATACCTTGTGACCTAGCACAATTCCTTCTTTCACCATAAAATGGCATTTCTCCTAATTTAGAACCAAATTTGTCTCCACACAACGTTGCAAGACTTTTGCCAAATTTGAAAGACAATGATCAAATGATTCTCCAAAAACTAAAAAATGATCCATGAATACCTCAATGAACCTTTCCACCATGTCTGAGAAGATAGCCATCATACTTCTTTGAAATGTTACTGGTGCATTACATAGACCAAATGGCATCTTTCTGAAGGCAAAGGTACCATATGGACATGTAAAAGTTGTTTTCTCTTAATCCTCTGGTTCAATTGTAATTTGATTATATCCTGTGTACCCGTCTAGGAAACAATAATAGGCTTTCCCTGCTAGTCTGTCAAGCATCTGATCTATAAATAGCAAAGGGAAGTGATCTTTTCTGGTGGCTTTATTGAGCTTTCTGTAGTCGATGCACACTCTCCACTCAGTCACCGTTCATTGTGGAATCAGTTCATTTTTCTCATTAGGCACTATTGTCATTCCACCTTTCTTTGGCACAACTTGAACTGGACTTACCCATTGACTATCAGAGATTAGGTAGATTATGCCAGCATCCAGCCACTTTATTATCTCCTTTCTCACCACCTCCTTCATATTTGGATTGAGTCTTCTCTGGTGCTCAACTGTTGGCTTGTAGTTGTCCTCCATCAAGATCTTATGCATACAGATTGAAGGACTAATTCCTCTTATATCAGCTATTGACTATCCAAATGCTGTTTTATGCTTCCTTAAAACTCTTAATAACTTTTCTTCTTCATCAGGAGTAAGAGCAGCTGAGACAATTACTGGAAGTGTTGAATTTCCTCCCAGATAAGCATACTTCAAATGGGATGGTAGTACTTTCTGTAATACCCCAAATTTTGAGACTTGAGGCTAGAGAATAAGCCTGAAATAAGTGGATTGCTAAGCCTCGATTTAGCAAGATCCCAAATTGTGATTAAGGGTTAATGACTCCAAAAGTGGAGGTGGTTAGTGATAAATAAACCCTTTTGGAGATTATGGTGTGATTTGGCACCCGATGTAATTCGTATGTGCTGTGAGCAGCGCCAAAACCCTGTATTTAAGCTCAATTATGGATTAACATCTAAATTGACTTAAAATAGAGGGAAGGCGTATATTGTGGCTAAATAAAAAGATGTGAAGTGTTGGTGGTGATTAAATGAGAATTACCGTAATCAGGGGTAAAACGGTAAAGTTACCGACCAATTGGTCAGTTACCGAAGAGGGAACTTATTGGTAACTTCAAGATCAATGGTTGAGATTGATTTGTGTAGAGATCAAAGGGTGGAATCATGTGTGCAAGTGCCTATGTGAGCTCATGAAGATGGATCAAGATCATGACAAATGGCAAGATTTGGACCCTTGATCTTGGGTCAAAGATTCAACACCCTTCCTATCTTCTCTCTCCCTTATTTGGACGGTTTTTGGCCCTAAAAATCTGCTCCCTTCTTCATCATCTTCATTTATTCATCATCTCATCTCTCTCTTGTTTCTCCATGGCGTCCCAAAGCAAGGAAGAAAGAGAAAGGAAGAGTTCAATGTTTAGGTGAGATAATATCCTCTAATGCTCAAATACCCTTCTTTAATGTTGTTCATAGTGATGAGAGCTTCATCTCTATGGTTTTAGATTCTTGATTGGTGGTGTTTGATGGCTTGAGGAAATTTGGAAAGATGGAGAATCAAGGAATTGGTTTGGGAAAGATGAAGAGGTGAGTATTTGAAGCCTTTTGATCTAAGTTTTGTGATTTGTGGATGAGTTTAGTGAATTTTGAATTTTGCCCTGATTTTCTTGTGATTTTGGATTGGATGAATTGGGTTGTGTTTTATGTTGAAAATGGTGCCATGTTGTGGTATTTGGTCATTGGAATTGGTTTGGGAACTTGAAATGAAAAGAATGGCAATGTGGTGTTTGTGTTGTGATTTGTGATGACATGTTGTGATTGTTGGTAAAACATGTCCATATAATGTGAATTTGGGAACCATTGGAATCTTTGGTGCAAAACTGGAAATTCTGTCCAGTGTAAATTCTGTCTGGGCAGTCTTGGTGTGTGGACGGTTGGACTCGGAAAATGAAGTCATAAAATTATGAAACTTTCCAGTCTTAAAGATCACATCCCAAGCTTCAAAATGGACACATAATTTGTGCCATTTCCTTTTGTCTTCTGTGAGTTATAGCTGTCCAAAGTTTGAGGTCGAAAATGAACACTGTTTTGGGACAGTCTTGAGTTTTGGGGAATTCTGTATTTATGTTGTGATTTTCAGTATTGGCCAATATTTTTCCTGTGTAGAGGACTCGAATAGCTTTCATTTGGCTTTTGAATTACCTCATTTCAATATTTTTGGAATTAGTTATGATTTTTGGAAGTTAAGCCAAGAAAATGGATTTTCTTGGCCGCGGCCAGCGGATTCTGGGCCGTGGCCCAAATGTTTCTGGACAGTTTTTAGCCATGGACAGTGGATTTGTGGACCGCGGCCAACCCCCAAAAAACAGCATTTTGGACTTTTAAAAGGTGATCTTTGGTCAAGTGTTTCCCAAGCCTTTAGGCATATGTTTAGGCTTTGATTAGCCACCTAAAGGTCGTGAATGATAACCAACTTAAGTGTTTGAGAGTTAAGGAATTGGAAAAGGGATTAACCCTATATCCTTGTTTGGTTATAGGATTTGGTGTCCGCCCTAATCATGAGCAGCCGAAGCTGGAGCTTACGTGGAAAGAGTGTAGGGAACTTACCTCTTTTGCCTGTATATGATATTGTGTTAATGTGTTGATGCATGTTATTGCTTTGCTTGATTATGTGGAACATATATGATGTTTGAAGCTCTGTTTCTATTTATGCTATGGCCATGAGTGTGTTGTTGAAACATTGAGCATGCAGATGTGTCATGGTATAGACATGTGATATGTATTGCAAGCATGTCATGCATTATACACTTATCATACATGCATTTTGGTATTTGTTTCCTACTAAGATTCTCTCGAATCTCACCCTCCCCTATAAACATTGTAGACAGGGAAGGAAGAGCGAGGATGGTGCAGGTATTCAAGGACGGTGAAGACTCCTTAGAGTATTTAAGTTTGGTAGTTGGTTATTATAGATGTTGGGATAATTATATATGATATGGATGTATATTTGAGTATATATTCGGATATGTATTTGTGATGTGTATTTGAGAAGACTTCATGTAATCCCCATATGAGGGCTTGTAGGGGCGAATATGCCCTATAAGGCTTTGAGTTAATAAATGGAACCCGGGAGTTGCCGGGATGATATTGTTGTATACTCTAATATTGGTATAAATGTGATATTCCGCGTGATGTAGGTATTCAAAATTGAATATGAGACCAGGTAAATTAGATTTCGAAAGTTATTTGTGAAAACCCTATCGTGAAGATGGGATTTTAAATAAGTTTTGTTTCTTATTGGTCTCTATTTCACTTTAATCGCGTATTTCGGATATAATTACGGCAAGGGGGTTACACTTTCAACTCCAAAATTGGTGGTTTTTCTGTTGATGGCACCGGCTTACTCGGCCTTTCCCCCAAATCTTCAAATGGTTTCTTGATAAAAATTGGGGAATTTGCTTCAAGGTACTTTATCTGCTCCAAGATGTCTAGATTAGTAGATTTTGATACATCTACTATTCCCATTGCTAGTGGTTGATCCATACAGATTTCATTTACCATATCTTTTATGCAGCTGGTCAATGCATCGACTCTGTAGCAGGTGTCACCTTCATCTGGAAAGGATAAAGCCTTGAAAATGTTGAAGGATACTTGATTATCTTGAACTTGCAAGGTTAACTTCCCCTATTGCACATCTATTAACGTTCTCCCAGTTGCTAGGAATGGCCTCCCAAGAATGATAGGAATTTCTTGGTCTTCTTTCATATCGAGTATTATGAAATCAGCTGGGAATATGAGTTTGTCCACCTTCACCAGAACATCTTCTAAGACACCCCTCAGATGTTTTATTGATTGGTCAGCCAAAAGTAATGAAACTGTGGTCGGCTTCACCTCTCCAAGACCAAGTTTGTTGTATACAGATAGAGGCATGAGGTTTACACTTGCTCCAAGATCACAAAGTGCTCTTTCAAAATGACATTGACCTATGGTGCAAGGTATGCAGAAGCTTCCTGGATCTTTTAGCTTTGGAGGTAATTTCTTTTGGAGAATAGCGCTGCACTCCTCACTAAGTGCAACTGTTTCAAATTCCTCAAGCTTACGCTTATTTGAGAGAATGTCCTTCATGAATTTTGCATAACTGGGCATTTGAGCAAGAGCGTCTGCAAAAGGAATATTGATGTGCAACATTTTGAAAACCTCCAGAAACTTTGCAAATTGCTTGTCTAGCTTTGCCTTTGCAAGTCTCTGAGGGTATGGAACTAGTGGTATATATGGAGGAGGATTGTCTGGAAAGCTGATTCTTCCTGGTATCACATTATCCTCCTTCTGTTCTTCTCCGCTTTCTTTCTTTTCTCCATCATCCTTCTTGATTACAAGATCTTTCAATTCTTTACCACTTCTTAGTGCAACGGCTTTCACATGTTCTTTTGGGTTTCTTTCTGTGTTACTTGGTAGAGTTCTTGGTTGCCTGGAATTCAGCATATTTGCAATTTGACCCATCTGGATCTCCAAGTTCTTTATTGAGGCTTCTTGGTTTTTGATTATTGCATCAGTCCTAGCCATGAATTGAGATGTATTTATGGTTAGTTGAACCAGTGCATCCTCCAAATTCACTTTTTGTTGTGGTGGATTTGGTTGTTGAAAAGCTTGCTGCTGGTAGTTCCCTTGCAGCTTTAATGCATTTTGATTATTCCTCCAACTAAAATTTGGATGATTTCGCCAACCTGGATTGTAAGTGTTTGAGAATGGATCATTCCTTTGATTTCCGATAAAATGAGCTTACTCTGGTATGAATGAGTGTCCTTCTTGACCTTGTGTGCTCACATGAGGTCCTCCACATTGATCACAAGCTTCAGTAGGAGTGCTGATTGCATTTGCTTGGGTTGTCAATGATCCTACTTGCTTGGATATAGATGCAACTTGAGAAGACAAAGTTGTAAGGACATCCAGCTCGTGTACTCCAAGTGCTTTCTTTGAATTGCTATGTTCAGAAGGCCATTGATATGCATTAGCTGCCATCTCCTCAAGTAGATTGTAAGCATCATCTATATTTTTTCCCATTAAAGATCCTCCAGCTGCAGCATCTACAAGAATTCTAGATATGTGCGTCATCCCACTATAAAAAGTTTGTAGTTGCCACCAATTTGGTAACCCATGATGTGGACATCTCCGTAGCAACTCCTTGTATCTTTCCCATGCTTCATAGAGTCTTTCTTGTTCATGCTGGGTGAATGAGGCAATTTCATTCCTCAATTTAGCAGTTTTTACTGAAGGAAAGAATTTCTCCAAAAATTTCTGTGCCATGATCTCCCATGTAGTTATGCTTCCCACTGGTAGTGATTGTAACCAACTCTTAGCCTTATCCCTGAGTGAGAAAGGGAAAAGTCTAAGTCTAATGGCGTCATCAGTAACACCATTATGCTTGAATGTGTCACAGATTTCTAGGAAGTTGGCTATATGTGCATTAGGATCTTCTGTTGGTGAACCACCGAACTGATTTGCTTGCACCATCTGGATAATTGCCTGCTTGATTTCTAAGTAATTACCTGCTATTGGTGGTCTCGTGATTCCAGAATTTGTCCCTATGACTGTTGGTGTTGCATAGTCACGGAATGTTTTGGTATCTGTTGTTCCTCCCTCCGGATTTGCCATCATATTGCTTAGGATTGAAGTAGACTGCTTTTGAACTTTTCGATTTCTTCGACAAGTTCTTTCTATCTCTGAATCAAAAGGCAACAGTTCAGTCTCCTTCGATCTGGTCATACACTAAGCAAAGGCCTGAAAAGAAACACAAGACACCAAGAAGAAAAATAAATGTAATATGAAGACCAAATTAGTATTAAAATCACTTGGTATTGATATTAATGACAACAATCCCCGGCAACGGCGCCAAAAACTTGTTACGAGTGTAAATGGTCTATTAAATAGTGCAAGTGTACACTGTCGTAATCAAGTAATATAGAAGTAAGTAGAGTATCGTTCCCACGAGGATTGATCACTAAGTACCAAAATAGGTAATTTTAATTCTATTTAGTTGATCGATTCATTGGTGATTAAGAGTACGAAATAAAAGATGAGCAAATATGAATGCAAATGATATGAAACAATAATGAGAAAAAGTCCCAGGGATTAGATTTCACTTAACAAATTCCGGATTAAATCACTTATCTAATCTAGTCCAATTTATTCCACATGATTGATAGTCGAGTTTCCCTAATTTAATTACTAGCCTCTTCAAAGGTCAAGCAATTCTATAATTAATTGCTAATCCAATATATTCCTATATGAATTTAAGCAATTAATTATGCATTAAAATTTATGGAACTCTATAAGACTACACAACTCATATGAATATATTACTATTTCATATGCAAGTTATGGTTTTAATTATAGGGTCTACACACATGTATCTCCTTCCGGTCTCAACATATATATTAGAATCATTCAAAAGATGGCCAATCAAATGAAAGCATTAAGAGTGATAATTAAAACTCAATCATAAAGGAAAAATAAAACTAGACTTAATAAGTTAAGATTCAATCCGTTATTAGTAAGCTACGTCATCACCCTAGGAAAATAAAAATTTAGCTCATGATAAAATTAAAAACAAAACCAAAATAAATTGACTTTATATAAAGTTAGAATGAAATCCTTATAAATACTGCATAAAACTTGAATATTAAATTCTCAAACATAAATATACAACCAAAAGATGCATAAAAAAATGTAAAAATCTAGCCGTCCCTTTAGGAGGTAAAACCTTCCATGTAGGTGGCATATAAAGAGTAATATAATCCTAAGCCTTCCAAGATGGAGGCATGCAAGAAAATAATACAATACCTAAAATTAATTCTCAGATGATGTAGTAAGTGGAGAAAAGATGAGAGTAATGAAATGGTGTGTAAGTAGATAAGAGAGAAGAGTAATGGAAATGAAATGGTATGTGCGGAGAACAGATGTGAGTAATGGATATGAATTGGTGTGTGTCAAATGTGAAGGAGAGGGTGGCTATATATAGGGAAAAATGGAATAAGGTAGATGAAGTGGTAGATGAAATGTGATAGGTGGATTAATAGATAGAATGTGGTAGATGGAGTAGTAGGTGAAAAGGAAGATGAAGTGGTAGATGAAGTAGTAGGTGTAAAGAAAGATGAAGAGGTAGATGAAATGGTTGGTGGAATGGTAGATGATTCCCGCACTCAACTTTCAAGCACAATTCGAAACCCTTGGAGATAGAACTGGAATTTCGTCTCAACATAAAAGTTGTAGAGCTCTTTCTTATCTTTTTATCCATATAAAGAATGTCCCGATCCAACATCTAGAGCTCCAGATATTGCCTAAAAACTGAAAGAGGGTCTAATTTAGTATTTTCCCAGAAATTCTATTTTATGCCAAAATCATTATTTATTTATAAATTACACCCAAATTTATTAAATTGAGCTCAAATATCATCCATAAAATCATCATGTAAGGGAAAATAAATATGCAAATATTTTACTTATCAAGTAGCTAGCTGCTTCCTCAACTCTCGCCTCAGACCACGGATGAGCATATCCGAACTCCACTCTTCATCATCCTTGAACTGGAGGTAGGAGGAGTACCGAGCCAACCGAACAAAACGAGACAAGTAATAATCAAAACTCTCTATATCCCCTTGTCTGATATTCAGAAACTCCGTCTCCTTCTCGAGTCTCACTGATTTGGGAAAATACTTCTCGTTGAACTCTTGTTGAAACAATTCCCAAGTCAATGGCATTTCTTTGCTCTTCAATGTTAGGGGGATATTTCGCCACCAACGATCTGCATCCCCTTCAAGCTTATAAACGGCCAGTCATGGCTTCATCTTATCTGGGCAACCAAGAACCTCAAATATTTTCTCCAACCTGTTCATCCAATCTTCGGCTGCTTAAGGGTCAAACCTTCCTCTGAACGCCGGAGGCAGATGCTTACAGAATCTGGTGACCCAAAACTGAACGTCTCTTTCCTCTCTAAGCGGCATCCCATGTGATTCTTGATTCGGAATAGCACGAGGTGGGGATTCTAGTGGTCATGCTAATCCTTCAGTAATGTCCTCATGCCGAGTTTCTTCTTGAGTTTCCTCTGGAGTGGACTGAAACGGACCTTCCTTGTTCTTCGCCTTCTCTGCTCTAAGCTCTTCTCTCAGCTCAGTTATCATATCCCACTGATCTTTGATTAGACCCATTAATTCCTGCATTGCAACCGGTGGGTTTTCCTTGACGACCTCCACCTCTGGGTCTACACGCGAAATATTGGGGCGTCCTCTAGTTTTCTTCATTTTACAAACAACTTGCCCTATTAATTTAGCAGAGATAGTATGCACATATAGCCACAAAACTCATATATATATCCATGTCAATAAAACATACATGTGCATACACAACAATCATTCACAGATAATCTTCTATCCCTACTACTATCTAAGGGATCTATCCTAACAACCTCTACCCTTGCCAGGAACTACAGCTCTGATACCAAAATGTAACCCCCTGACTTTAAACACGTAATTATAATTCGATAACACATATTTAAATCGGATTAGAGACTATTGGATGCTTTAACCTCATTTTAAACTTTCTGTCTCATAGTAAAATTTTCACAAAAAATTTCAAAACTCTTTTTCCCATCTTGGTCTCAATTTCAATATTCGAATATAATTACCTGTGCAGTTAATATACATTCAATCATATCATAGTGTATAACTGCATCCCCGGCAAGTCTCGGGTTCTATACATAAAACCCTGAAGGTTTATAAGTATACACTAGGGGATTACACAACCAAAATCGAATATAGTATTCCTGATTCAAAATATACAGTAATCCCGAGTTCAAAATAAATAACCAACGTTTCAAATTCAACTATATACCCCAAAGGGTCTTAATTGCTCTGGGTTGGCCACTTCTCCTTTGAGCCACACACCCTGTCTGGAATGTTAGTCATAGGAAAGAATGAGATTCGAGAGAATCTCAGTAGTAACAAACCACTCATATAATGCATAAACACAAAGCATGGACATAAATCACAAACAGCAACAGCAACAGCAACAACAGTCTCAGAGATACATGGTTTTCACCACAAACGATAGCACTCACGGTTGTATACACAATACGACAGCTCTTGCTGTAATCAACATCACGACAGCTTACGCTGTAATCACAATAACAATAGCTTACGCTGTAAACGATAGCTATAATCAGCTGTAACTGCAGCAGCATCAGAAATCATCATAACACAGTGATACAACACACATACGGTGCATTACACAAAGTATAAGTGAGAGAGAGTCACTACCTTGTCCTTTCCTGACGTCCTTCGGCGCAGTTGGCTCACGAGGGCGGTAAATATCAAAGCCTATAAAAAAAATCAAGAATGGTGGATTAATTTCCTACCCCAATTCTTACTTTCAAACACTTAGAATAGGTTCCATATGAGTCCCCTAATTGGTTATAACAAGCTCAAAGAGAACCTAAAAGGATTGGAGAGTACTAGGTTGGAAATTACTTTACAAAGTCACAAAATGCTGAAAATAGAGTTTTGGCTGCAACCAGGAATTCTCTGGAGTGGAGAAGAGAGAGATGAGAGAATGAAGATGGGATCGTATTTCCTTGTGCATGAGACTTTTTGGCCGACCTAAGTGGAGGAGAGAGGGAGAAAAAGAGGTTGAAACATTGACTTGATTAAAGGGCTCACAAATGGACACTTGGCAACATCTTGGCCCTCCTTTCCTAACCTCACATAACACATGCACACACACAATTCCTCTCATACTCATGAATCCTAACCATTGATCTCAAGTTACCTATGAGTTTCCTCTTCGGTAACTGACCAATTGGTCAGTAATTTACCATTTTGCCTCTGATTATCACAATGCTTACAAAACTATCACCAAGCACATTTTCCATTACAATTCACATAATATACTTCAAAAGTGCTTAATTAACATTAATTACATCCCTTTGAAGTTATTAATCCTTGATTACAATCCAGGATATTACAAGCAGCACCATTACTCAAGCTTGTCTCATCAAGATAACTCAAGTGCATCCACTTTGGTGGTTTCCATAATTGAGCGATCTAGATTTTGACAAGTATTCATTAATTGACGGCATTATGACTTAAGATTTGATTCAGATGGCTTAATTAATTAGTTTTGTTTATATGGATGCAATCGTGATTGTATCTCATATAGATAAATACATATAAACGTAAAAGTAATCATGCAATGATCTTATCAAAAGCAGAATTTAAACGTGACACAACATGGCTTACCTAACCTAAAATCCTCCCTAGCCAATGAGAGGACTTCTCTAAATAAAAAAGAAATACATTGAGAGAAACCTCGTTTAAACATTCGAGGGGAGTGAGATGAGAAGAGAATGTACATCGAGAGTATTTAGAGGAAGGCACAGCACACAGGCCGTATTTAAATATTACAACCTTTGTAAAATTCTAAAGCTATGTTGTTCACCATACCCAAACAAGGATAAATAACAAAGCACAACAAGAATTCATACAATATGAAAAGCAATAAATGTTGTGATCAAATTACATGTTTCAAAACCAAAAACGAAACAATTTCAAGATTCAATTTAAACAAAAATGAAAATCAACAGAATTATAAGATCACATCTTTCTAAATAATTTCATTTCGTATTAACCAAATCACATGCATATTCGAGTGGGCCAATAACTATACTAACCCAAAAGTCACAAGCGGCTTCTAGCAAGACATTACGACTACCCAATTCATATGAGGATCGTTATCACGATGCAACCTCTCATACAACCATGTCACGTCCCTTTTGTCACATGATATATCGATCAAGGATAAGGCATGGATAATGTCATCCTCTTGTTCCTGACCATTACTTTCTCGATTCCTGAGTAGCCTGATAACAGAGATAGAAACTCCTTTCATCATAGTATGGCCATACATTTCTCTGACTCACTCATCGAGGGGCCCAGTAATATCTCTCTACTAATGTGAGGGACAAATTCCATCTTGATCATTCATATTCCTCCGCATGAAAAACCACTAAGCCCGATCGTAGCCTTTATTATCACCCGGTTAAAAGTGACTTTTGACTAGTTCAAAGCTTAGCAACTCTCATGTAGGAATCCATGATGACCTCAGGTCTAAGGGCATTGTGACGTGGTTATACATGAGAAAAGCTTATGACTTGATCCATGTAGCTTTATCATAGTGGGTCGGTCCAGCACCTTATACTCTTACAAGTGCCTAAGACTTTGATTCGTATCTCCATATCTTATCAAAGTCATACTGGTCTTGTTTCATCTCTGCTCCCGCATAGATGACCGACCAGGGACATTTTAGGACAATCTTTATGAATTATCCAAGGATACAATTATCACAGTTAACATGCAAATAATATGATAACAGAATGGAGAAATTTCATTAAAATAATAATGTTCAAAGTACAATGATTGGCCCTTAGGGCACAATTTCCAACATATATGTACATATAGATAATGCTAATGGAATGAATCCCAAATTGATTTAGGAAGGGACAATTTAGGTGTCGTTTTTGGGCCAAGGAGGAGAGGAAAAATTGGTTTGCTTGTAATGGGATTATATGTCACAAATTGGCAAGAGATAATGCCAAAGCACTAAGCTTATGTAATAATTGAGTAACTAATATTAATTAAATAAGGAAAAGATGAAGATATTTTAAAACTCCACCTTCATTTTTTTCCTTTGTATTTTATGTCCAAGCGAGAGAGAGAGAGAGAGAGAGAGAGAGAGAGAAAGCTTAAGAAACTTGAAGAAGAGGAGAGCAAGAGGAAAAAATCCAAAGGTAATCAACTTCATATGGGCCTACAGGGTCGCACACAAGAATGGCCAAACACGAGATAATGTTTAATTTAGGGTGGTTGAATTTTATATATATATATATATAATATAAAATTCATTAATAATATTATATAGATATATATATTTTCGAAATATATATCTTTTATATATATATATATGTATATATATATTATATGATATTATATTATTTAATAATATTATTTAGATATATATATTTTCGAAATATATATCTTATATATATATGTATATATATATTATATGATATTATTATATTGTGTTAGTTTTAAATTTAATTTATTAAGATATATTAAATTTAATAACTAACATGATAGAGATATAGTATCTCAGATTTAATTTATGAAGATAAATTAAATCTAATGGCTCTTTATTTAGCTCATCAAGATAATTAATTGTTAATTAATTTCGAAATTAATGATGATTAATTTTGAAATTTGAAAATAGCCCTCATAGGTTATAAACTTGATAGAGAAAATATATTAATATGCACATGAGAATTGAGAGCCGCAAGTAAAACCCTAGGACACATTAGAGGCGCTAGCATGCAGTCTCGGTTGGAGAGCATTCGTGTGGATACTGGTAGAGGGAGCGGACCTGACGTGTTGGCTTCTAGAGATCGTGAAAACTCTGAATCATAAAAAAGGTATGAATCCTTCCAACTTGGTTTAAACGCCGTTGATAGATCCTCGATTAAGATAGGTGAAAATTTTTAAAATTCTTCCGCTGTGCCTACCGATCCTAACAGTGGCATCAGAGCTAGATCAATTGTGTGTTTAAATTGAGTTTATGATTGTTATACATGTGATATATATGGGATGTGTATGTATGTTTATAAATCTTGTGGTTTCATGTGATTTTGCCTCCCAATTTGTGTAATCACTTCTACAATCTCTTATTCTTCATGGAAATCATGGTGTAGAAAAGCAAAATCTCAAGTTTTAGAGATAGAGAGGGAGGACGGTTTTAGAGAGAGAAAGTGAACAAATCTAAGGTAACCTCAAGAACATCAAATCTTTTGGTATATTGTTCTTGTTGTTCTTGTTCTTGGCTTGGTTGGTTGTTTATTGTTGATTTTGTAAAGTTGGAAAGTATAAACCTTAAGGGGTTATGCTACCCAAATTTCCTCAAATCTTGTTTAGTATGTGTTTAAATGATTTAACAAGTGAGTAGGAGTGCAAAGGAGTAGGCTTTGCGTGTTTAATTTCAAAAATCACATTTTCCCTTTCTTGTGTAAAAGTTTCATCCAGTTGGAGTTAGAGGGGTTAAGGCTGGAGTTTCATTAATATGTTGGTTCCATTGTGTCCAGGAGGGAAAATTGTGTAGGGTTGATGTTGACCACTTTATGAGAAAAGACCTAGAAAGTGAGATTACGAAAATACCCTTAAAGCCTTAAATATGGGCTGTCAAGGGCAAAACTCTTATTTGACAGTGATTTTACAAAAACTGAGGTAAAAAATGGATTTTACAGGCAAAATTGTATAGGAATAGTTAGGGTCAAAATTTCTGGAAAAGTACAGTCGAACCAAATACGGAGGGACTTAGACCGGGTCCCAGGGGCATTTTAGTAATTTTGCAGAATTGCACTAATATAACCTATAAAAATACTTTGGAAGAATCTTGAGTAGTACATGAATGGGTATTAACCTAATTCTTGTAAACTTGGATTATAGCACCCACTGTTGAGCTGAGCCGGATCAAATTAGGAACTTTTTCTGTTACAAAAAGGGACACAAGGTAATAACTCTATCTCTCGTACACTATATGATTGTTGATATGTTGAATGTTGTTATATTCTGTGATATGAACATGGTGCTTGGGGCACATTACCTAGCTGTGATCTGGGACCCAGCTGAGGTACATGGACAAGTAGGGGATTCAAATAGTTATTTGGCCCTGAGCATTATGCACACACACAATACAATATGGATTTTTATATTACTTTATATGGTGCATTGCATATTTAATTTTTTCATTTTATATAATTGATTGTATGTTATTACTGAGATTCTTTGAATGTCACCCTTTTTCAAATAAATAAATATTCTAGCAAAAGCTAGTGGCTGCAAAAGCAAAATAGCAAATACGAGCAATTGAGGTGTGTGGACAATTTGTGTATATATATATTTTCAAACCCTGCGGGGAGGCTCCTATATGTAAACAAGTACTTCTTATCAATATATTTATACTATTTCTGTATGCCTGTGGAACTATGCCTTTAATACTCTGTGCATATTGAAATGTTAAGGAGTTTGACATGACAGGTGATAATGAGCCGAACAGAGAAAATAATCAATGTGTGAGTTTTAGCGTGAATGAATAATTGTCACATCTAGGATAATAAAAGGGAAGGAAGATAGAGATTTGGGTTTAAAACTTGAGTCCATTAAAATTTAAGTGGCCCAATAAAATCCATCGGTTAGATCCTGTTTTAGTTTTTAAGAAAACTTCTGTACTATATGATTTTCTAATATGCATTTCCTTGACTTATAAGAATTAAATGAGATCGTGATCTCTCATATATTTGGAAATATTTACCCAATCCAAAAATAGGATATTAATATATTAACAATTTAAACCCAATAATCTCATAATTAATTCAGATATATATTGTTACTAGTGTAAATGATCTATTAAATAGTACAAGTATATAAGGTCGTAATGAAGTAATACAGAAGTGACTAGAGTATCGTTCCCACAATGATTGATCACTAAGTAACAAAATGGGTATTTTTAATTCTATTTAGTCGATCGATTAGTTGGTGAATGAGAGTACAAAATAAAATGATTAAATATGAGTACAAATAATATGAAAGCAACTATGATAAAAAGCCCTAGGGGTCAGATTTGACTTAACAAATTTCAGATTGCATATATCATTTATCTATTCTAGTCCATATTATTCCACATGATTGATAGTCGAGTTTCCCTCATTTAATTGCTAGCCACTTCCAAGGTCAAGCATTTCTATAATTAATTGCTAATCCAATATATTCCTATATGAATTTAAGCAATTAATCATGCATTAAAATTTTTGTAACTCATTATGAATATATTCCTACTTCATACACAAATTATGGTTTTAATTATAGAGTCTGCACACATGCATCTCCTTCCGGTCTCAACATGCATATTGAAATCATTCAAAAGTTAGCCAATCAATCAAAAGAATTAAGAATAATAACTAAAACTCAATCATGAAAGAAAAATTAAAACTAGATTTAATAAGTTAAGATTCAATCCGTTATTAGTAAACTACATCATTACCCTAGAAAAATAAAAAATTAGCTCATGATAATATTAAAATCAAAACAAAAATAAATTAACATTGCATAAAACTTGATAATTAAATTTTAAAACATAAATATACAACATAAAGATGCATGAAAATGGAGAAATCTAACCTTCCTTATAGGAGGACTACTTAAGCCTTCCAAGATGGAGGCATGCAAGAAATAATACAAAGCATGAAATTAAATCTAAGATATAGTACAATGTCTTCCTCCTGTCAGAGAAGGATGCCATACACACACACACTGTTAGAGAAAGATTGTTTTTCCTCCTTTTCCTTTCAAATAAGGCACATCTATATATAGGCAGGCAAAATATCTGAAATCCTTTCATGGTGCTACAGTGTCCGCCCACTTTTTACATGTGGTCAACAGTGAATTGCTACAGTGAATTCAATAAACATTACCCCGTCGTGAATAGTGACCTCATGATAAGTACCGACACTACAGTAACCGACCTTTTTAAATCCCATTGGTCCAATTTTTGATCTCTTTTCTCCTTTTATTATGTGGCTATCAAAAGAAAAACAAGCAAATATTATAATAGTAATAAAAATATTTATGCCAAAATCATCCTGTATTTATCAATTCCACCGAAATTTATTACATTAATCTCAAATATCGTCCATAAAATCATCATATAAGGGAAAATAAATATGCAAATATTTTACTTATCACATATTATTTCCTAAAGCCTAATAATCCAAATATTTCTTAATAAACCCTAATTAGTAGAATCATCTCCAAAATAAATGAATAAGGCGGGGTACAATATATAAAAATATTTATTTATCAACTCCCCTACACTTATCATTTGCACTCCTAGGCAAAGCAAATCAATACAAAAAAAAAAAATAGAGGCTTCAAAAGTGAATGTTTAAATCACAAGTAAAAAGTAAACTAAAGCATTTTAATACTTTTTTATCCAAATGATCTTCTCAAGAATCAACAAAACAAACTTCATGGCAATTTACTTTACAAAAGGGGACCTAAACTAGAAATCCCTCACCAAGGATAATGTGCATATCACTCATCACTCAATAGTGTATATGTTGGAAATTGTGCCCTAAGGGCCAATCATTGTACTTTAAACATTATTATTTTAATGAAATTTCTCCATTCTGTTATCATATTCTTTGCATGTTAACTGTGATAATTGTATCCTTGGATAATTCATAAAGATTGTCCTAAAATGTCCCTGGTCGGTCATCTATGCGGGAGCAGAGATGAAACAAGACCAGTATGACTTTGATAAGATATGGAGATACGAATCAAAGTCTTAGGCACTTGTAAGAGTACAATGTGCTGGACCGACCCACTATGAGAAAGTTACATGGATCAAGTCATAAGATTTTCTCATGTATAACCACGTCACAATGCCCTTAGACCTGAGGTCAACATGGATTCCTACATGAGAGTTGCTATGCTTTGAACTAGTCAAAAGTCACTTTTGACCGGGTGATGATAAAAGGCTACGATCGGGCTTGGTGGTTTTTCATGTAGAGGAATATGAATGATCAAGATAGAATTTGTCCCTCACATTAGTAGAGAGATATTACTAGGCCCCTCGATGAGTGAGTCTGAGAAATGTATGGCCACACTATGATGAAAGGAGTTTCTGTCTCTGTTATCAGGCTACTTAGGAATCGAGAAAGTAATGGTCAGGAACAAGAGGATGACATTTTCCATGGCTTATCCTTGATCGATATATCGTGTGACAAAAGGGACGTGACATGGTTGTATGACAGGTTACATCGTGATAACGATCCTCATATGAATTGGGTAGTCGTAATGTCTTGCTAGAGGCCGCTTGCGACTTTTGGGTTAGTGTAGTTATTGGCCCACTGCTAACTTCATATGGGCCTACAGGGTCGCACACAAGAATGGCCCAACACGAGATAATGTTTGATTTTGGGTGGATGAATTTTATATTTATATATGTATAATATAAAATTCATTAATAATATTATATAGATATATATATATATATTTTCGAAATATATATCTTATATATATATTATATTATATTATTATATTTAATAATATTAGATAGATATATATTTTTTCGAAATATATTATATATATATATATATATGTATATATATATATTATATGATACTATTATATTGTGCTGGTTTTAAATTTAATTTATTAAGATATATTAAATTTAATAACTAACATGATAGAGATATAGTATCTCAGATTTAATTTATGAAGATAAATTAAATCTAATGGCTCTTTATTTAGATTAAATAAATAAGTTAAATTAAAACTGTTGGACAGATTTAATTTAAACTGAATTTATTTAATTAGCTCATCAAGATAATTAATTGTTAATTAATTTCGAAATTAATGATGATTAATTTTGAAATTTGAAAATAACCCTCATGGGTTATAAACTTGATAGAGCTTATAGACTCAGGGTATATCAGAATTGAGAGCTGCAAGTTAAACCCTTGGAGACATTAGAGGCGCTAGCACTCAGTCTCGGTTGGAGAGCATTCGTGTGGATACCGGTAGAGGGAGCGGACCTGACGTGTTGGCTCCTAGAGATCGTGAAAACTCTGAATCATCAAAAAGGTATGAATCCTTCCAACTTGGTTTAAATGCCGTTGATAGATCCTCGATTAGGATCGGTGAAAATTTTTTAAATTCTTCCACTGTGCTTACCGATCCTACAGTATAGGCTTGTATTTATACTCAAATCCACCCAATCCAATACTCTTTCTATAGGCTTGACAAGAATCTAAGTTCTCCACCACTAATATATCAAATGCAAGCATAAATTAAAAGGCCTTTTATTAGGTTGTAATAGGGTTAAGGTTAAAAAAGAAATGATGTAGTGTTTGAGAAACAAAGTTGAATATTTTAGAAGATAAAGAGACTATGCAATAGAGAATATGGGATGAAAGAAATCAAACCAAACTTGTACTAGGTCACAACTTTTTTTCTTTTCATGTTTTTTCAACTTTCGTAGGCTATTATATAGACGCTCTTTTGATGTAAACCTTTATATTGGTGATACAAAGGCCCATTTACTCAACCATTTATAACTTAATATCACCAATATGCTACTAGCATGCTTATAGCTCTTGCTGGCTATTTTATAAGAAGATCAACATTGATGTTAAAGACCCCCGATTACTAAGCACAGCTCAAACCAACTAAACAGAATCTTATTACACCTATTATTCTTTTCAAGATAACCCTTTATACTTTTCACAATGACCCAATTTCTAATTTTATACATGTTTTTCCATCCAAAACAGATATAATGCAGGGCTCTTCAATTCCTAAGACATTCAAGAGGGTATGATTTTTTTTGTTTGCTTTTTTTAAAATGTCTATGGGTGCAGACGAAATGGAAAAAAATATTGGCTCAGAGGGGCTAAACAAAGGATATATGCATGAAAAGGGTAGACTTTTTGGTTATCTGGCTAAAATGAAATGAAGGCCTTTATCAATTTTACCAATGAAAATGCATAAAATGTGGCCTCAAATAAGATTCAAGTAAAGTTCTAGATCAAGTAAAGACATAGGGGGCATACATACTGAAAAATGCATTAGGCTTAAAATCTCACTGGATGTATATGGTTACTAACCTAAATCCACCAAAGTCAAATTCATTACTACTTAGTCTACTAACTTAAAACAAAATCGATCACTTTTCAAATCAAGAATGTATCATACTAAAGTCACTTAAAATATGCAATTTTCACATTCAGAATAGTTGATCCCTCCCTCATACTTAAATAGAGCATTGTCCTCAATGCATAACAATCAAAGTAAGCAACAAAAACAAGTAATATGCAACATATCTCACCTTAGTAATATGACTATGCAAACTAAAAAAGTGAAGGGAGGAATACAACTGGGGTGTACATGGTATCACGCAATGCAATAACCTCTACTACTTGAGTGGAGAATCCTTCATAGAATGGCTTCAACTGGTGTCCATTGATGACAATGCATTTTCCATTTGGCTCCCTTTTAATATCGACATTTCCATATAGAAAAACATTAGTAACAATGAAAGGACCCTCCCATCTAGAGCAGAGCTTTCTAGGCATGAGTTTCAATATGGAAATGTAGAGTAGAAATTTTTAGCCCACTTGAAATTATCTCTTCAATCTTGAATTCTTTCCTTGTAAATCCTAGCATTCTCATAAGCTTCTCTTCTTAACTCTTCATGCTCTTACAATTGCAACTTTCTTTCAATATCGGTACTTGCAAGATTGAGGTTGCACCTTTTTATTGCTTAGTATGCCTTATGCCCCACCTCTACCAGCAAATGACATGCTTTGCCATAGACAATCTTTTATAGAAACATGCCATTGGGACTTTTATATGTTGTGTGATATGCCCAAAATGCATCATTAAGCCTTTTACTCCAATCCTTTCAGCTGGGCTGACCGTCTTTTCTAAAATAAGCTTGATTTCTCTATTAGAGAGCTTTGCTTGGCCATTCATCTAAGGGTGGTATGGAGTGGCCACCTTATGCATAACACCATACTTGCTAAGCAAGCTTTGCATACTTTGATTGCAAAAATGAGTGCAATGATCACTAATGATAGCTCTATGAATGCCAAACTTGTAGAAAATGTGAGACCTAACAAAGGAAACCATTACAGAAGAGTCATTAGTATAAGTGGGGATTGCCTCAACCAACTTTGACATATAATCTACTGCCTGTAGGATGTGCAGAAAACCAAATGAAGTGAGAAAATGTCTAATGAAATCAATTCCCCAAATATCAAAGACTTCATAGAACAATAGGGGTTGTTGGGGCATCTCATGCTTCCTAGAAATATTACCCACCAATTGACATTTGGAATACTTCTTACAAAATTGATGGGCATTACAAAATAGACTAGGCCAGACCAATCCACTCTCCAAAACTTTCTCACAATATGCTTAGCACTAAAATGCCCCCATATGTAAGAGTATGGGAAGAAGTTAAGACATACTCAAATTCATCATCACAAATACATCACCTACTAGTTTGATTAATACAAATGTGGCACAAGTAAGGATTATCCCATGTATAGAATTTGGCCTCTCAAACTTATTCAATTGAGGTTTATTCATGTCAACTGGTAAAACATATGCAATTAGATTGTTAGCAATATCAGCATACCAAGGAATAAAAACAACCTTCGAGAGCCTATTATCAGAAAAAAACATCTAAGGTTAAAGATGTTACCATAGGTGTCTTAATCCTACTTAAGTGATCAATTACCATAGTCTTTGCACCGATCTTATCATGAATCTCTATATCAAATTCTTGTATCAGCATAACCCACCTAATAAGGCAAGGTTTGGAGTCTGGCTTTTTAAACATGTACTTGATAGCTAAGTGATATGTAAAGATAGTCAACTTTGTGTGGAGGATGTAGGATCAAAATTTTCTAACCTAAAGACAATTGTAAAAAGTTATTTCTCTATGATAGTGTAGTTATCCTAAGCAACAGCTAATGTCCAAAATGCATACATTGCTAGAAATATGGGCTATAAGAACGTCACATCTAGACTTCTATAGGCAGAGAAGATTTAAAAACTAGGACTAGTTGAAGTTTGTAAATACTGTTTCAACTTTAGACTAGTCACACATTAGTTAAGTCTAAATAATATTTTCTAGACTGGTTATAATTATGTCCGCTCTCAATAGGAAAATAATTAGATAAGTTGTCTTGCACCCAATGTAAAAAGTAATTTCTAAACCGGTTGCATTTTCTTCCACTCTAAATTAATTGTGCTCGTACACTAGTTTCAATATGTTCAGTATAGAAAATTATAATTTAAAAATGCT
Source organism: Inga oerstediana (assembly GCA_963210345.1). Taxonomy (NCBI): domain Eukaryota; kingdom Viridiplantae; phylum Streptophyta; class Magnoliopsida; order Fabales; family Fabaceae; genus Inga; species Inga oerstediana. The sequence continues at coordinate 57,999,634 of OY723401.1, read as the reverse complement.
TAAACATTAAACCGGTGCAAAAATATATGTGCACCTAGTATATTCTTTCATTCCTGAGAACTTGAAAAGTAATAGTTCATTGGATTTCTTTACGTGACCTTCTTTGCCTTCAATCTCACTTGTCTTCGAGTGTACTTTCAATCAATTAGACTCCCCTTTAATTTCTGAACTTATACTTTAATCCCCAGAATTTCTCCTCCTTATTCTATTTCATGAGCTAAATATTTTTGCAGTTTCTTTATACCAAGAGCATTTGAAGAGTAATCCAACTCTAGCTTAATTTTCATAGTTTCCTAATGTAAATATATTTGGTGTTGTCTTATTTGTGCTTTCTTGCATTTTGTTAAAATATTTTAAGGATTTATCACTATTCGTGTGAATCATTTTTAGATTTATACAAACTTGAAATTTGTTTAACTCACATTGTAGGATGTCAAATATGGACCATAGTTAGATAAAAGGTAAATGGACAAGTGCTGAGTATTGTAATGGGGTTAGGGAGATTTTGGAATTTGCTAAAAGGAATCCTTCGTATGCTGATGCTTAGTAAAGGTTTTTGTTTCCTTGTAAGAAATGTTTGAATGGTAGGCGACTAATTCCTTTGGAAATATACACCTACTTAATTTGTATGGGTTTTATGAAGAGTCATACAGTATGAGTATGACATAGAACAAGTAGAAAGACGGACTGAATCCAATAGTGAGAAGAGGCATTTTATCGTGATTATGATTCTTTGGATAGTGGTGATAAGATAGAGGACATGATCCGTGATGTTTGAGTAGGTGCCTTTCAGCAGACAAGTGCATATGGTGATTTGTGTAATGATGTAAAGAAGCCCTTGTACCCAAGTTGCGAAAAATACCAATTGTTGAATACTTTAGTGAAATTGGTGAGGTTAAAAGCACGACATGGGTGGAGTGATGTTAGTGTTTTAGAGCTACTTAAGGCTTTAAAAGGCATGCACCCTAATGGAAATTCTCTACTCGAGTGCTATTATGATGCAAAGAAAATTTTGTGTCCCCTTGGCGTGGAATATGAAAAGATTCATGCTTGCCTTAATGACTACATATTGTACAAAAAATATTATGAAGGACTTGCCAAGTGTTTGAAGTGTTGTGAACACCCTATTTTGTCCGGGCCCCACTAAAAAAAATACAAAAAAATTGATAATGATTGGTGTCCAAATTGACAATCATCATTGAAAGAAAAATTTAAAAAAAACGAAAATAAGAAAAAATAAGGAAATCCTCCTATTGATGATGATCGGTGTCTAAATAGGCAATCATCATTGAAAGGGAAAAATTTTAAAAAAAACGAAAATTAAAATAAATCCCTTAATTGATATGATTGGCATTGTTATTCATTAAGGGAAAATAATAAATAAAAAAAATGAAAAATGAAAAATAAAAAATAAAAAAATCTCATTTATGTTGATAGGTTTAAATTAGGAAGTTACTTGTGGGGAGAATAATGCAAAAAAGATTAAAAACGAAAAAATCTCCACTAATGGTAATTAGGTCAAGTTAGGAAGTTTTATCAATAGAAAATACAAAAAAATAAAAAAAATGAAAATAAAAAAAAAAACTCCATTGATGGCGATTGGGTTAAGCTAGGTAGTTCTTAACATAAAATACAAAAAAATCAAAAAAACGAAAAATAAAAAATAAAAAATAAAAAAGGGAGCATTTATGAAGAAAACCCTACCTTGAGACTATAAATAAGAGTGCAAGGGTTGAAGCAAAGGGGACAAGAATTTTGGGAGAGTAAGGAGATAAGGTCAGTGGTTGAGTTTTCATCCTTTTCTTTGATTTCACTTTTACATCTCGTTTTTCTCTCTTTCATCTAATATCCATTGGTTCATGCTTACTTCATCATTCATGTACTATGACTTTAGCCAATATGCATTACATTGCTTTACTTTGTATTATGATGTTGTTGGACGTGTTTTAGCTCATTGTGGTTTTGTGGATTTGCATTTTATTGTCCAACTGAATTATCTCATACATAGGCAAGAGGTATGTGCTGTCTTATTTTCTTATGATATTAGGTGTTATGCTTAATAAATATAGATAATATAATTGTACTTGCCTCTTGTTTATTATGTGGTTCTATCACCCTATCCTTATTGTAGCGGGTTTAAAGAATAAAAGGTACGCATAAATCTCCTGACTTTTGACTTCTTTTTTGTTTAACTTGTGCTACTTTTTTTCTTTTTTTTTCTTAATCCCTTTCTTAGGTCCTCTTTCAAAAAAAAAAAGAAAAGAAAATATTTTGACACATTTTGATAAATGAAAATAAAATGGAAAAACTCTCTTTTACAAGAAAAATGTTTTTTGGAAAAAAGTAAAAAACACAAACCCAACAAAAAAAAGATATTTTTCTCAAATAAATTAAATAAAAATTTTTCTAAAAATCACCAACCAAGTGACACGCTTTTCTACCCCCCGAACTACGTGGGCTTTGATCCCTCTAAAGGGTACGTAAGCCCTAGGTTTTCATCCTAGGTCAAGTCCAATTTTATAAATAAATATAATTTTTTTCTTATTTCTTGTTGTAAATAAATGTTTTTTTTAAATAAATATATTTTTTCTTATTGTAAATAAGTGTTCTTTTTTTCTTCTTCTTTAGTTTTCATTTCATTTAGTTTGGTAAATATTCTTTTTGTTTATTTGGGTAATTATAATAAAGTTAAAGGCCATAATATTTTTAAATAATTAACTTAGGGTAACCATTCTTATGAATGGGTGTTGTGGGGTGCCTAGCACCTTCCCCACACACAATCGACTCCCGAACCCTAAATGGTTTTTGTAGACCAGTTTCCATTTTTAAAAAAGGTTTCCAAAATTATCCCTTTTTCTAAAATTTTGGTGGCGGCTCCATGTTTTTCAAAATCCCGGGCGCTACAGCTTGGCGACTCCACTGGGGATAGTTTGAGAGTCAAGCCCATTTAAGTTAAATGTTTAAAAATAATTTGGCCTTAATTTTATTTTAATTACCCTTTTCTTATTATTATTATTTTTTTTGTTTTTTGTTTTTTTTTGTGAATAGTTGTTTTTATTTATTAAATTCCTTATTCATCTATTTGTTTTTTTTTTCCTTTTTTCTATCTATCTTGTGATCTGATTAGCAGATGAGGGTTGGGTAGAACCTAGGCCCATAGGTTGGTATGCTCTCCACACACACTAAACACATACACTATTCTCCTCACACACATTTTGGGCCCTATACCCGGGTCTGTGAGTTCCTTAGGTGAGTGGAAGTTTCTAGCGGTCTCCCTGTGGGGTTTTAAGAACCCCCTGAGGTTACTGTGAAGACTTCATCCTAGCTGTTACTCATTTGATGAGGTTAATCCCTGTGGGGTTTTCAGAACCCCCTGAAGGTCAACTTCATTAAATGGGGTCTTCATCTTTACGATGGGGGCAGTTAGGAGACCTTTATCTGTGAGAATTAGAACCACCTTGAAACCATTACACCTATTAGTAGAAATTATAGACCTGCCCAATTAGTTAGTACCTGCCTTTCTTAGGATAGATACTACTAACCTAGGGTCATTCCTAAAATAGGACACTGGAGGGCATATATTTATTTATTGTTAATAATCTTTATTGTCATCCATGCATAATCAATGGAACCCCTAGGATCAAGTGACTAACTGTCGCTTCACCTGAGTATGTATCTAGCATCATTCCACATAAAGATACATCACAAGGACGGTGTATGCATTAGATAGCTAACCTTAGTCTAAGGGATTATGACCCTAAAAGACCATGATCTCATCACATTAATCATGTTAGAAAACATCTCGATGAGGGATAACCCTTTAGGACTCATAAGGCATCATTATATCATCCATTAGCATTTTAACTTCATTTGATATGGGCCTTGGACATAATCATCATTAAAAAAAACCCTTAACCGCGTGATGGTTTGGGCCATTCGCAGGTTAATGGGCACTTCATTCTCCCTATGAGGTAATAGATCTCTTGAGGAGGTGAAGTTCTTTTTCTTAATGTCCATTACCCATATCAAAACTTGAAGTATAAGTCGTTACTCTTTCACGTCTCATGAGGTAGCCTTGCATCATCCATTAGTATTTTTCATTTGATATAGGTCTTGGACATAATCATCATTTTAAAAAAAAAACCCTTTGCCGCGTGATGGTTTGGGCCATTCGCAAGTTAATGGGCACTTCATTCTCCCTATGAGGTAATAGATCTCTTGAGGAGGTGAAATTCTTTTTCCTAATGTCCATCACTCATATCAAGGCTAGAAAGCACATATAATCATATGCATAGCATGCATTTGAAAATACTTTCTGACTCTTCCTTCTCTTTTCTTTAATGAAGGGCAAACGAGTTATCCGACAACTGAAAATTTGGTATAAAGGTTAAATGGCACAAAAACCAAGTTTAAATCAAGTTCCTACAGGAAAGGTATATAGAGGGAAGGGCATCAGACTGACTACTGGAGCAGAACCACTTGAAGGCCTAATTCGATTAAGTCGCTACATTCAAGGTTCAGTCAAATTGGGTTTCATGAAGAAGTATGGAAATATCATTGATTTATTACACGTGCCTGTGCATAATGAGGCTATCATAGAACTGGGCCAGTATTGGGATGCCTCTTTGAGATGCTTCACTTTCTCCGATTTTCAACTAGCCCCAACCCTTGAAGAATACGGGGAAATCCTTAGGATGCCAATTAAGAGGAGTGATAAGATCTACCATTATCCAGGCCGGCTACCTTCTCAGGGAGGAATAGCGAAGCTGTTAAGGGTTCACATGGAAGAAGTACAGATTGTAGGCACTGGACAGGTTAAGGGGATTAAAAGGACCATAGTGGAAGCTCGCTTAGCAAGATTTGCAGAAAATAAAGATTGGGAGAGTTTTTGTAGGGTTTTTGCCTTGGCTATTTATGGCATGATCCTCTTTCCTTCATCAGTGGAAATAATCGACTTGGGAGCTATCAGTGTCTTTCAATTAGTCGAACACTACCAAATTAACCCGGTACCCGCAGTTTTAGCAGAGACCTACATGTCATTATCTCAATGCCACTTAAAGAAGGAAGGTCGAATAAAATGCTGTCTTACATTGCTTGAGGTATGGATGCTGAGTCACGTATATGGAAAGAAGAAGTACTTCCGAGAAAGGCATGACAAGTTTACTAATCCGCTTATGGCTTTCAATCATCTTCAATTAAGCAAAAATGATTGGAGGAAGGAGTTCTCACAGTTAACAGAAGATTCTCTCTTATGGAAAATAGAATGGTGGGAGGATGAAGAGATCATCCATCACTGCGGGGACTTTTCTAATGTGCCTCTCATGGGACCAAGAGGATGTATTAACTACAACCCTTCTTTAGCATTAAGGCAATTAGCATTTCGGCAAAAAGTTCCCTCTCAGGAAGAAGTGCAAGCCATACACTTCACATATGGAGAAGATAATGGGAAGGACTCATGTCGAGAAATCAAAGAAGCTTGGAGCAAGATAGCATACAAGGGAAAGGCTGAGCTGGGGAAGCGAGAAATAGGTGCAACTCCGAGCTATAAGGATTGGCTCAAGGACAGAATCAAAGGATCCAATCCATCTTATTCCCCCCAAGATCCTTTGTTAGGAAATGATGCCCAAGAAGTAAACAAAGAGTTGGCAAGGCTCCTGGAAACAAGAGAAAAGGAGTTGGAGGAGTTGTCTATGATGGAATCACAAAATAAGAGAAAGATGAGTCAGCTAGAGGATAAATGTGCATCCCTTCAAGAAAAACTGACAGAAAAGAGAAAGAGAAGAGAATTAAAAGAACGCTCAAGGATCATGAAGCTGGAAGAAGAAAACAAAAGCTTAAAAAGAGCTATGCAAGAGAACGATAGGCAAATGAAGAATAATAGAGTTCGACTATTGAAGATGACTACAGCAAAAGAGTTGCTTGAAGAGAAACTGCAAGACAATGCCCCTCTTAAGAAATTGCAAGGGGAAGTTGATATTCTTACTCAACTCCTAGAAAACAAGAAGGGTGAATTGGTTGCTGTAAGGGCCAGTAGCACTGAAACCATCCAGAGCCTCATGGACAAGCTAAATCACGAAAGGAAAGTTTTAGCCAACTGGGAACTCCTCTACCACAGACAAGTTGTTGTGACAGAAGAATGGGTAAAGAGATGTGGTAACTTAATCAGCTTTGCTAACACCAGAATCCCAGAATTTGCTAGTACATTCAAGCGCGCTGAAGGCATGATCATCCCTTTGAATCCGCCAGAAGAGATTGTTGAATTCTTCAACTTATGTAATCAAATAGTAGAGGAACTCAAACTTGTAACCAAATTTTGATATTATCAAATAAAAGCATATCTCCTTTTACTGTCATTTTTTTATGATTATTACTACTATCAATAACAAGATCTTGGGCTAGGGTGGGATTCAAGGTCCCCTCTATCTAATGATCAACTCTAGTTCTCCCTGTAGAATAATGGGTTCTCTGAGGAGGCTAGAGGACACTCGTTCCAGAAGACCATGTGCCGACTAAAACACTCACCAAATAAAAAGATCTTGATTAGGATGGGACTTAAGGTCCCTCCTATTTAATGATCAACTCTAGATTCTCCCTGTGGAATAATAGATTCCCTGAGGAAGCTAGAGGATACTTGTGCTAGAAGACCTTTATGCCAATACGTCGTGATAACTCGCCATGCCCGCTCGAAATTGTAGGTTTAAATAGACTAATGATATTTTGTTCCTTTATAGGCAGGTGATACAATATTGCTCCGTCTAAACGTCCTAACCAGCTACCCCCTGCGCATTCATACAACACGCGCTCACGTAGTCGTCAGATGGCAGCTAATCCCGGTGAAGCTGAATCTAATCTGAATCATCGGATGTCTCACATGGAGGCACAAATGGCAGATTTGAAAGAAATGATTTCCACCTTGACTATAGCTCTTCAAGCCCAGAATAATGAAAAAGAGTCAGGAACATCTGATCCATTGAAAAATGCTGAGATAAGCATAACAGAAAATGGCGAGAAAGAAAAAATGATAGAAGAGCCTTAGAGTAAACAGAATCCTCAAATTCCGAGCGGTAAAGAGGAACAGCCAGGTGAAGATTCAACATACACTTTCAACATTCCCTCCCTATCAGCTGAAAAGGAGGGGTGGAAGGAAGAGTTAGGTGAAGTAAAAGACCAACTAAAAGCCCTTCAAGGTCCAAACACCTGGGGTTCACTTGATTTAAAAGATTTATGCTTGGCACCACATGTCTCAATTCCCAAGAAATTCAAGATGCCAGACTTTGATAAGTACAACGGCACAGGAAATCCGATATACCATCTTAAGGCCTATTGCACCATGATGCTTGTATGGTCACAAGACGAAAACTTTTTGCTACTCTTCTTCCATAAGAGCTTGAAAGGGCCAGCACTGGAATGGTACATGCAACTTGACCAGACAAAGATCAAGAAATGGAGAGATTTGACTGATGTATTCATGAAACAATACAGGTTCAATCTTGACACTGCCCCCACCAGGGAACAACTGAAGTCAATGAGCAAGAAAGCCACTGAAGCTTTCAAAGATTATGCCTAAAGATGGAGGATGGTAGCAGTACAAGTTCAACCTCCCCTTATACCATCCGAGCTTAGTTCTTATTTCATCCGTACTTTACAAGAACCTTATTACAGATATATGGTTGGGACGCATGTCACCGATTTTTCTGGTTTGATCGAGATTGGTGAGCGAATCGATGCTGACATACGCGACGGTAGGATTCTTCAAAGTGAGAGCATCACCAAAAAGGGGAACAATGGGAAGAAGAAGGAAGGCGATGTTAGTTTCATCTAAACCACTAGACAACCCCAAGCAATACATCAAGGTGGTAATGATGGGTTTCGACAAACAAAGAATGATCTGACACAAAATAGGCAAGGTCAAGCTGGAGGACGAAGGAATTGGCAGCAACGAGATAGTCGGCAGTGGCCAGATTTCGGCATGACAAATATTGAGCTATATCGCCAACTTTTGGAATCTCAGCTGTTAGGGCCATGTACTTACAAACAGCTTCAACCACCATTCCCCGCTTGGTATGACTCTAATGCCCAATGTGAATACCATATGGGCGCCCCGGGACACTCAATAGAGGACTGTGCAACATTCAAAAGGAATGTGTTAGACTTAATTGATTCTAATCACATTCAATTGAAGAGGAACGACAACTCCACTATCAACGCCAATCCTCTTCCAAGTCATGAAAACCAAGTAAATATTGTTGATGAAATTGAGTTCTCCAACGATCCTCTACTAATAGGAGAAGATATCCATGCTTGTTTAAAGGCAGCAGGTTATATGCCTCGAGAAGAGAAAGAAGTAGGCATGGTGGAGAAAAGACATGTCGAGTTCGTCATTAAGGAACCATATGAAAAGAGAAATTCTCATGTTGTCTCTTTCACCATCTTGACTCCATTGCAACAGCCTGTAGTGACCATTAAGGTACCGACCCCTTTTCCATATCAGAGTAATCATGCCGTACCATGGAGGTATAAAGGTATTGTCAAAAATCCCTCAGGACAAGTAATGGATGCCGAGGCTAGCAACGAAACAATGGTTCACCCAACTGGAGTAACACGAAGTGGGAAATCTTATCTGCCACAAAATATTGGATTGTCGAAGAAGGGAAAACAAACCAATATTGATATTCCATCAAGTTCTGGTCTAAAAGGCATGGAAAATAAAGATGAAGAATTCCTTCAAATCATGAAGCAAAGTGAATATAGCATAGTAGACCAATTGAACAAAACTCCGCCTAAGATCTCAATTCTCTCTTTGATCTTGAGTTCTGAACCGCATCGTCATGCACTACAAAAGGCGCTAAATGAAGCATATGTGCAGTCCAGTGTGACCCCGGACAAGGTTGCAAGCATTATGAATGTGGCAAGGGCATTCTCTACCATCTCATTTTCAGGAGAAGTTGTTCAATCAACCGTTGATCAGTATAAAGCCCTCTATATTTCCCTGAAGTGCAAAGGGTTCATTGTGGCCAAAGTATTGATAGATGGAGGATCAGCGTTGAATGTTTTACCGCTATCCACATTTGAGCAATTGTCAGTAGAGGCGTCAGAGGTTGAAAAGAGTAACATGGTGGTTAGAGGATTCGATGGTACTCGGAGAGGAGTGTTGGGAATGGTCCGTTTACCTTTACAGATTGGACCAACTTCATTCACAGTAGACTTTCAGCTTATGAACATTGACCCGTCCTACTCTATGCTGTTGGGGAGGCCGTGGATACACACAGCTGGGGCAGTACCTTCTACCTTGCACCAGAAGGTAAAGTTCGTTGATAGTGGGAAGATAGTGATAATCAAGGGCGAAGAAGAAATCATGGTGAGCAAGCCAAGCTCTCTTCCATATATTGAGGCTGCCGAGCACGAGGAAGGAATGGTTTTCCAAGGTTTTGAAGTCGAAGGACCCAAGGGATCTAAAAATGTCAACTCCATAGTAACCAAGATAATGGAGAAGAATGGGTTTAAGTAGGGCAAAGGATTAGGCACTCACCTCCAAGGCATCAAATCCCCTATAAATCTGCAAGAGAATCACAAGCGCCAAGGGTTAGGATACGAACCACCATTGGAAATACAATTGAAAGAGAAAGCAAGCTTGAAGATAGAGAAGGATGACGAGCACCTTGAAATCCCCCACATAAGGAAGACATTCCCGACATCCTCTGAAGTGCTAAACAAGCCGACTATTGCAATGGTTTCAACAATAAGCAAAAAGACCTGCACATGGATTTCAGCTGATGATTCTGGAAGGGCTTTGGAAAATTGGGAGTTCGAGGACACCTTCAATTCTATCATTTTAGAGTAACATGTCTAGCTAAAAGTTGTCTTTTTATGCTTTGTATACGCCTTTAGGCGAGCTCCTATATAAACCATGAATAAAGAATGATATGCGAATAAAATTCACTTACTTATTCCATTCCTTTTTTTCCTTCTATTCATTCGTTGTTCATTTTTCGCCCTCCAGGAAGTCGATTTCCTCGGAACTCTTGTCCAACACAGAGGTTCCTGAATCCCTGAATGATGATACGCTTGTTGCCATTGATATGCATGATTACGAGTATGATGATGATGAGATCATTCAAGTATACAAAAAAATCCTCGAATCCGACGACAATAGAATGTGCCCACATGAAGACGTAATTGAAGTAATAAATATGGGCACGGAGGAAGAAAAGAGAGAACTAAAGATAGTAGATAACCCTGAAAGAGAGCAAATGGTTGAACTCTTTAAAGAATTCATAGATGTATTCGCATGGTCTTATCAGGACATGCCAGGCCTTGATCCAGGGATTGCCTCTCACAAGATCCCCTTATTCCTAGACACTAAGGCTAAAAAGCAGAAATTGAGGAGGCTCACTTCCGATATGTCCTTAGTGGTTCGAGACGAGGTGATGAAGCAATTAGAAGCGGGTTTCCTAGAAGTAGCTAAATACCCACAATGGATAGCAAATGTCGTTCTTGTCCCAAAGAAGGACGACAGAATTCGAATGTGTGTGGATTATCGAGATCTGAATAAAGCTAGCCCAAAAGACGATTTTCCATTGCCTCATATTGATGTCCTGGTTGATAATACAGCCCGTAGCTATAGGTACTCGTTCATGGATGGGTACTCAGGGTATAACCAAATCCCTATGGATAGAGAGGACAAAGAAAAAACCACATTTATTACACAATGGGGAACTTATTGTTACCGCGTCATGCCATTCGAGCTAAAGAATGCTGGGGCAACTTATCAGCGTGCCATGGTGGCACTCTTCCATGATATGATGCATAAAGAACTTGAAAGTATACGTGGATGATATGGTAGCTAAATCTTCTGAGGGAGAAAGCCATGTTGTGGTGTTAAGAAAGCTATTTGAAAGGCTACGCAAGTACAAGCTACGACTAAATCCTAACAAATACGTCTTTAGAGCTTTATCTGGAAAATTGTTGGGCTTCATTGTAAGCCAAAAAGGGATTACAGTAGATCCTGACAAAGTAAAAGCAATACGGGAAATGCCCCCTCCTCAAACAGAAAAGGAAGTTCGAAGCTTTTTGGGGCGACTGAATTACATTGCACGATTCATTGCCAACCTGACTACAACTTGTGAGCCGATATTCAAGCTTTTAAAGAAGAACTGCACCAGGAAGTGGGATGAAGATTGCCAACAGACATTTGATAGAATCAAGGATTATTTGTTAAATCCCCCAATTTTGGTTCCTCTTGTACCAGGACGACCTTTAATTTTGTATTTAACAATACGACCAAATTCCATAGGAGCCATGCTGGGGCAACAAGACGCATCTAATCGAAGAGAACAAGCGATCTATTACTTGAGCAAGAAGTTTAATGATTGTGAGTCACGTTACCAGATGATCGAACGAACTTGTTGTGGTTTAGTCTGGGCTACAAGGAGGTTGAGGCAATACATGCTTTACTACACCACTTGGTTAATTTCAAGAGTAGACCCACTCAAGTACATCTTTGAAAGCCCGCATGTAGCTGGAAAAGTCTCTAAGTGGCAAGTAATATTGTCTGAATATGATATAAGATACGTTGTTCAAAAATCTGTCAAGGGTGGTACGATAGCAGATCACTTAGCGGAAAACCCCATAGATGAATGCCAGCCACTAGATTTCAAATTTCTAGATGAAGACATATGTGCTACAGAAGACCCGATCGAGGAAAGCAAATCGAAAGGGTGGGAAATGTATTTTGATGGGGCAGCAAACATGCATGGCAATGGTGTAGGGGCAGTAATCATATCCCCGGACGGAAAGCAATTTCCAATTGCTATAAAATTAGGATTTGACTGCACCAATAACATGATAGAATATGAAGCTTGTATTAATGGTCTCCAGGCTGCCATAGATCTTGGGATAAAAAACCTAAAAGTCTATGGTGACTCAGCTCTCATAATTTATCAGGTAACTGACGAATGGCGTACTAAAGACCCAAAGTTGATCCCTTATCAAGAGTATTTGATAGAGTTGATCAAAAATTTTAAAGTAATCAATTTTCATCACATGGCTAGAGAAAAGAATCGCTTCGCTGATGTGTTAGCTACTTTAGCAGCTATGATCCAACTTGATTGTGGGGTCCAAGTTCAACCAATACAGATTGAGACTAGAAGATCACCAGCATTTTGCTTCAATATTGGAAGAGAGCACGACGAGCAACCTTGGTACCATAGTATCAAGATGTATATGGAGCATGGTACTTACCCTCCAGATGCAACACATAATGAAAAGAAGACCATCCGGAGATTGGCCATGGGCTTTTTTATCAGTAATAACGTCCTATATAAGAGAAGCTTTGATGGGACATTGCTACGCTGTGTAGACATGAGGGAGGCGCACAAGATTATGGCAGAGATCCATGAAGGCGTATGCGGTACACATGCAAATGGCCACTCATTAACTAAACAAGCTCAAAGATCTGGTTACTATTGGATAACTATGGAGAAGGATTGTATCATTATGTTAGAAAGTGTCATAAGTGCCAGATATATGCCAACAAAGCTAACGCCCCTCCGACTATAATGCATAGTCTCGTATCTCCATAGCCATTCTCCATGTGGGCAATAGATGTCATTGAGCCGATTAACCCAAAAGCTTCGAATGGTCATCGTTTCATCCTCGTTGCTATTGACTATCTCACTAAGTGGGTAGAAGCCAATTCCTTTGCTAGTATTACTCAGAAGGCCTTCATCAAGTTCTTAAAGGCCAATATCATCTGTAGATATGGGTTACCGGAGAGGATCATAACTGACAATGCACCAAACCTCAACGGGGCAGCGGTTAAAGAATTATATGATCAGTTCAAGATCAAACACCATAATTCTGCACCATATAGGCCACAGATGAATGGTGCAGTTGAGGAGCCAATAAAAACATTAAGAAGATCCTCAGCAAAATGACAGTAACCTATAAGGACTGGCACGAAATGCTTCCATATGCATTACACGGATACCGTACCACAATGCGTACTTCAACTGGGGCAACCCCTTACTCTTTAGTTTATGGCATGGAGGCTGTTACTACAATTGAGGTGGAAATACCATCCCTGAGAATCTTGGCTGAATCAGACCTAGATGAAAGCGAATGGATACGTTCTCGATTTGAACAATTAAATATGATTGAAGAAAAAAGGCTCACAGCCATATGTCATAGGCAGTTATATCAATCACGAGTGGCAAGGGCCTTTAATAAGAAACTACGACCCAGGTGGTTTAAAGTAGTAGACCTAGTCCTCAAGAAGATCCTCCCAAATCAAGAAGATGATAGAGGTAAATGGGCTCCGAACTATAAAGGCCCATATGTTGTTAAGCAAGCTTTCTCTGGTGGGGCATTGATATTGACAAACATGAATGGCCAAGATCTATCAAGGCCAATCAATTCAGATGCTGTAAAGAAATACTATGCGTAAAGAAAAAAGGCTTGCTAAGTTGAAAACCCGAAAGGGCAGCTTAGGCAAAAGTTTGAGCAAAACAAAAAAGGGGCTCGCTAAGTTGAAAACCCGAAAGGGCGGCTTAGGCAGAAATTGGAGCAAAAAAAAAAAAAAGAAGCTCGCTAAGTTGAAATCCCAAAAAGGGCGGCTTAAGCAAAAGTTAGAGCAAGAAAAAAAGCTCGCTAAGTTGAAAACCCGAGAGGGCGGCCTAGGCAAAAGTTAGAGCAATAAAAAAAAAGAAAAAAAGAAGCTCGCTAAGTTGAAAACCCGAAAGGGCGGCTTAGGCAAAAGTTAGAGCAAGAAAAAAAAGGCTTGCTAAGTTGAAAACCCGAAAGGGCGGCTTAGGCAAAATTTAGAGCAAAAAAAAAAAAGGGGAGCTGTTAAGTCAAAAACCTGGAAGGGCAAGGTTATCAGTCCTAGCCCCATGACTCTCACTACTTGTCTATTTGGAAGACTCCATAATCATTCATCGAAAAGTGCATATCTCTGGCAATTAAGCGTGGCACCATCAGGGGGACTACGCGGAACTAAAAGCGAAGGACCTCCTAATAACATCACGCCTACACCAATATGTGCTTATCATAATGCATCTGTAATATCCCAAAAAGTGATTAAGGGCTAATGACTTCAAAAGTGGATGTAATTATTGTTGAATAAACACTTTTGAAGAATGTGTGATGGGAATTTGGATATTTTAATGATTCCAATGGATTCCTTGTGAAAATTTATGTGGGAATGATGTTTGGTATGAAAATGGAACCAATGGAAGCAAAGATGCAAAATCTAAAATTCTGTCCAGTGAAATTCTATTCTGGGCAGTCCGTTTGTGTGAACGTTTTTAATGACCAAATGGTATCTACAAATTCTGACATTTTCCAGTCTTATAGTTCACATCTCAAGATTCAAAATGGACATATAATTTGTTCCATTTCATTTTGTGAACTAAGAGATATAACTGTCCAAAGTTTGGGATGGAAACTGAACTCTGTTTTGGGGCAGTGATAAGTTTTATGTAATTCTGGAATTGTGTGGTGATTTTTAGTAATGGCCAATATTTTTCCTATGAAGAGAACTTAAATATCTTTCATTTGGCTTTGGAATCACCTCATTTTGAGTTTTCTAGAATTAGTTATGATTTTTCAAAGTTTGGGCAGAAAATCTGCCAGAAAATCCGAAAATGGGAATTATGACATCATCTCATTAAAAGATGATGTCAGCATGGATTATTAATCAAATTGCTCATCTTCTTCAGCCATTTCACGCCATTTTCAGCTGAAGTAAGAGGAAAAAACGTGAGAGAGAGCTTGGAGAAAAATAGAGAGAAGGAAGGAGAAATCTCACAAGGTAAGCCGATTTCTCCGATGATCTAGCTCCTAATGTGTATAATCCTCCTCCTAAGCTATTCCTCTATGTGAATTAAGGTTTTGAAGCAAGGAATTTGGTGTTCAAGGGGCTAGGGTTTTCAGCTACTCTTGAGAAAAGCTAGAAGGAGCTTGAGGTAACTTCCAAACTCTTGTATATTGCTTATTCTGGCTGCAGTGGGCAATTTAATCGGTGAAATTTTGCCGGATTGCCATTGGTTTTAAATTTTGGAAATTGAGTTTCCTAAGGGTTATGCTGCCCAATTTTGGATCAAATGGTAGTTATAACCTAATGTAATAGTGAATAAAGTGGTTAGGAGTAGAAAGGAACGCGTTTACGGAGCCGAAATCGTAAAACCCCAATTTTTCCCGGAGAACATGTATATTTCGGCCAAGGCTGTAAATGGGTCTTAGAGTTGGATTTTCAATGATTTGATGATTCCATTGGATTCAGTGGGTGAAAATAGGTGGGGTTACAGTTGGGCACTTTTTCAAAAAAGGCCGAGAAAGCATAATTACGGAAACACCCCCTAAAACCCTAAAAGTAGGGCTGCCAAGGGCAATTTCATAATTTAACATTGAATTTGATAATTCCAAGTCCGGAAATGGATTCCTTGGGCGAAAATATGTCAGGATAGCCCATGTCAAAATTTTAAGAAAAGTACAGCCGGACCGGGTACGGCGGGCCCGGGCCGGGTCCCCAGGGGTATTTTTGTAAATTTTCATTATAAACTCATATAATCCCAAGTAACACTATGGAAGTGTCTAAATGGTGCATTTGGAATTGTAGGATTCGACATTTGCCATCCTCGTGAGCCGCAGTGCCAAGAAACGTCGGGAAAGGATCAGGTAGTGACTCTCTCTCTTATACTGTGTGTAATGCTCTGTATGTGTGTGTTATCACGGTTCTGTGATGATTTCTTTGATGCTGCTGCGATTACAGCTGGTGATAGCTGTCGTTTACAGCGCAAGCTGTCGTTTACAGCGTAAGCTGTCATTACAGCGTAAGCTGTCGTATTTGTGATTACAGCGTGAGCTGTCGTGATGAAAATTACAGCGAGAGTTGTCGTATTGTGTATACAGCCGTGAGTGCTGTCGTTTGTGGTGAAAACCATGTATATTTGAGATTGATGCTGCTGTTGATGCTGGTTGTGATTTATGTGCATGCTTGGTATTTATACATTGTATGAGTGGTTTGTTACTACTGGGATTCTCTCGAATCTCATTCTTTCCTATGACTAACATTTCAGACAGGGCATGTGGCTCAAAGGAAAAGCGGCCAACCCGGAGCAATTAGGACCCTTAGGGGTATATGCGATTTTGGAGACGTTGGTTATCCTCTTAAGACTTGGTTATCCATTTAGAACTTGGGATTACTGTATATTTTGAATTAGGAATATTATATTCGATTTTAGTTGTGTAATCCCCTAGTGGATACTTGTAACCTCTAGATTATATATGTATAGAACCTGGGAGTTGCCGGGGATTTGGTTATATACTCTGTCATACGTGAATGTAGATAAACTGCACAGGTAATTATATTCGAATTGTGAAATGGAGACCAGGAACAGGAAGAGATTTTGAATGTTTTGTGAAAACCCTACTACAAAGTAGGAGATTGAAATGAGTTTAAGTTATCCGAAGGTCTCTAATCGTGATTTAATTATCTAATATCGAATTATAATTACGTGATTAAAGTCAGGGTGTTACATTTTGGTATCAGAGCTGTAGTTCCTGGCAAGGGTAGAGATTGTTAGGATAGCTCCCTTAGTTGACCTTAGTGATAGTAGATGATTGGTGAATGGTTGTGGTGTATACATATGTATTCTCTGCTATTGTGGATGTATAGGAGATTGGTGGACTTTGTGTATACATTACCTGTGGTATTGACGTGTTGAATGATTTGTGGAGTGAAGAAAATAGTAGGACGTCCTAGAGTGCAATAGGTAATGCCAGAGGTGTAGATAATTAACGACAATCTACTGGACCCCATGCGGGAGAGGATGGGTTGGTTAAGGACCAGAGGGGTAGGATTAATGAATTAAGAGAGAATGAAGCGGAATGAAGACCAAGCTCAATCCACTCAGGAAGAGACTCGAAATGAAGAGACTACTGAAGAGTCATGTGGGGTACCAGCTCGAAATGAAGAGACTGCTGAAGAGTCATGTGGGGTACCAGCTAGAAAATAAAGAGATGTCTAATACTGGGTTTCGTTGTTTTGCAAGCACCTACCTCCAGTATTCAGAGGGAGATTTGATCCCCAAGCAACTGAAGACTGACTGAATCAGCTGGAAAAGATATTTGAAGTGCTTGAATGCTCGACGGAGGTAAAATCATAGTTGGCTGTGTGCGAGTTAGGGGGGATACAAATCGATGGTAGCGGAATATCACCCCAACGTTGCGAAGCAAAAATATGCCATTGACTTGGGAATTGTTTCAACAAGAATTCAACGAGAAGTATTTTACCAAATCAGTGCGACTCGAGAAAGAGACTGAGTTCTTATCAATCAAGCAGGGTGTCACGGAGATCTTTGATGATTGCTAGTCTCATTTTATCCGGCTAGCTAGGTATTCCTTTTATCTACGGCTAAGAAATGATAAGGACTGGAGTTTGGATATGCTAATTCGTGGGTGCGGCGTGAATTGAGGAAGTAGTTAGTCACCTATTAATTCATGGGGTTTAACAAAACGATAGAAGAGTATATAAGCATTGAGAATCATTTAAAAGATTCATATCCTGCCAAGGGTACCATTAGCTGCAGTGAACCCAGTAAGCGTAATGCTTCTCATAAGTTGAAGAATCAGGGGTTCTCATCCAAAGGTGATGGTATGAAGCCCTATCAGCCTAGGAATCGTGAACCATAGAAAGCCTTCACGGGGTGGATATGTCTTTGTTGCAACCAGGTACATCAAGGCCGAACGTGCGAGGGGCGAGTGATATGTTATAATTGTCAACAACCTGGATGCATTGCTAGTGAATGCAACCGGTCGCCGGTTGAGCGAAGGTCTAGGACTCAGAGCAGAGTGTTTGCTATGATACACGAAGAAGCTCAGAGGTTCCCCGACCAGATCCAAAATAAACTCTTTCTCGATGATAGGTTATTAGAAATTTTGTTTAATTCGGGTACAACTTATTTTTTTTTCATTGTGATGATTGTGTGAAGCGCCCGGAACTGTGTGTATAAACTGCTAGTTGAACTAGTTTTGACGATGTTAATGATTGTTAGGGCTATGATTCCTGATGCTTGTGTGAAGTGTGTGAGAATTATGGAAAGGCATGTGCCTATAGTTGATTTGCTGTGATTGCGAGGTTACCAATTGGAAGTCCTATGGGATCTTAATTGGTTGATGGCAAGAAATGTACTTGCTGTGCATATGAATTCGATAAACCACATCCGTCGACTGTAGTTAGGTTGGTTCATGATGATTTTCATTAGTGACATTTGGATATGCTGTACATGTAGCCATAGATTGTGGTCTCATGGTTGGGACAGGAAGTAGAATGTATGAGTAGTTTCTAGACTCTCGTTACAACAATATTTCTAATTAGAGATGAGTAATGGAAAGAGCTATCTACGGAGGATTCAGATCGGAAAGGGCTATCTGCGGAAAGTTCTGATAGGAAAGGGCTACCTATGGAGAGTTTGATCGGAGAGGGCTACCTATGGGGAAATCTGATCGCAAAGGGCTACCTACGGAGAGTATAGTACCGTAGTGTGGAGCCACCGTGACGACAAACCCTAGCGTGAAGCCGCCGTGACGACAACCCTTGGAGTGCAGCCGCCTTGATGACGAACCGTGGAATGCAGCCGCCGTGATGTTGAATTGTAGATTAGCACTATGGAAGCATTGGTTCTCCATGATGTGGTATTGTAATGACTCCCACAGGGAATGGGTTTTCCTGAGATAAGAAGTCATATGGCTCTGTATGATTCAAGTTGAAACGGGCCAAAGTCAGGCACAGATAAATCTGGATTGTGAGGGCTGTCAAGTGTAGTGGGAGGTTCCTGTGGGACTCCTACTAAATTAATCTAACAGTGTTAAGGCATAGATGAGGGAAAAGACATCAGAGTGTGCAGCGGAAGCATGGTGAATGTAATGCGCTTGAGAATTATGTTGAGCAGAAACTTGAACTTGCAGTAAGAATGATGTGTCAATCATGGCTTTGGGAAGTAAAACTTCGATGCCAATTTATCTTGTAAAGGGGTCTTGAAGGTTCGTAGTTTGGTGAAAAGAATTTGTGGTGGTTGGAATCATTAAAATGCCTGGTTCCAGCTTGTTGCAATTGTGCATTGTGAGTCTCTCACCTGCGGCCGCATAGGGTGATTCCTATGGCGGAGGACCGTTCCGCTGGGGCGGTAGTTACGGGGGATTGACTATTTGTGAGCCGTGAGGCTATGTATATGCACTGCCACGCCAATAGTCCCTGAGTCGCTAGCAACGGTTCGGGTAAAGACTGTGTGTCTTCCCGGCGGTAAAAGGGGATGAGGGTGGAGTGTGATTGTGAATCTGTGATAGTTGTGAACAAGCTGGGATTAGGGTGTGGTCGTATGGCAGAGCAGAGCTAGTTCAGCTGATGGTGAATTCGACTACATGATCGGGGGTTCTCACTTGTGGGGGCGCTTACCCCGGCATGGCCAGCATGGCTAGCTACCAGGCTGGTTGCACCGGTGTTGACCCTAGGCCGAAAGGCGGTGCGTAAAATTAGAATTTGCGATGCATATTGGATATGGGAGTTGCGTGAATGCTGGAAGGGCCATGTGTATTTGTGCAATCGGCGAGAGCTGAGATATTCTTGTAAACAGTGGTAAGTTGTGTGATTGTGAATCTTGTGATGTTAGTCACGCATCAATGTGAAATCTACTGCGAATGTTGTGGGATACCCAAAGTGGATGTAATTATTGTTGAATAAACACTTTTGAAGAATGTGTGATGGGAATTTGGATATTTTAATGATTCCAATGGATTCCTTGTGAAAATTTATGTGGGAATGATGTTTGGTATGAAAATGGAACCAATGGAAGCAAAGATGCAAAATCTAAAATTCTGTCCAGTGAAATTCTATTCTGGGCAGTTCGTTTGTGTGAACGTTTTTAAAGACCAAATGGTATCTAAAAATTCTGAAATTTTCCAGTCTTATAGTTCACATCTCAAGCTTCAAAATGGACATATAATTTGTTCCATTTCATTTTGTGAACTAGGAGATATAACTGTCCAAAATTTGGGATGGAAACTGAACTCTGTTTTAGGGCAGTGATGAGTTTTATGTAATTCTGGAATTGTGTGGTGATATTTAGTAATGGCCAATATTTTTCCTATGAAGAGGACTTAAATATCTTTCATTTGGCTTTGGAATCACCTCATTTTGAGTTTTCTAGAATTAGTTATGATTTTTCAAAGTTTGGGCAGAAAATCTGCCAGAAAATCCGAAAATGGGAATTATGACATCATCTCATTAAAAGATGATGTCAGCATGGATTATTAATCAAATTGCTCATCTTCTTCAGCCATTTCACGCCATTTTCAGCTGAAGTAAGAGGAAAAAACGTGAGAGAGAGCTTGGAGAAAAATAGAGAGAAGGAAGGAGAAATCTCACAAGGTAAGCCGATTTCTCCGACGATCTAGCTCCTAATGTGTATAATCCTCCTCCTAAGCTATTCCTCTATGTGAATTAAGGTTTTGAAGCAAGGAATTTGGTGTTCAAGGGGCTAGGGTTTTCAGCTACTCTTGAGAAAAGCTAGAAGGAGCTTGAGGTAACTTCCAAACTCTTGCATATTGCTTATTCTGGCTGCTGTGGGCAATTTAATCGGTGAAATTTCGCCGGATTGCCATTGGTTTTAAATTTTGGAAATTGAGTTTCCTAAGGGTTATGCTGCCCAATTTTGGTTGAAATGGTAGTTATAACCTAATGTAATAGTGAATAAAGTGGTTAGGAGTAGAAAGGAACGCGTTTACGGAGCCGAAATCGTAAAACCCCAATTTTTCCCGGAGAACATGTATATTTCGGCCAAGGCTGTAAATGGGTCTTAGAGTTGGATTTTCAATGATTTGATGATTCCATTGGATTCAGTGGGTGAAAATAGGTGGGGTTACAGTTGGGCACTTTTTCAAAAAAGGCCGAGAAAGCATAATTACGGAAACACCCCCTAAAACCCTAAAAGTAGGGCTGCCAAGGGCAATTTCGTAATTTAACATTGAATTTGATAATTCTGAGTCCGGAAATGGATTCCTTGGGCGAAAATATGTCAGGATAGCCCATGTCAAAATTTCAAGAAAAGTACAGCCGAACCGGGTACGGCAGGCCCGGGCCGGGTCCCCAGGGGTATTTTTGTAAATTTTCATTATAGACTCATATAACCCCAAGTAACACTATGGAAGTGTCTAAATGGTGCATTTGGAATTGTAGGATTCGACATTTGCCGTCCTCGTCAGCCGCAGTGCCAAGAAACGTCGGGAAAGGATCAGGTAGTGACTCTCTCTCTTATACTGTGTGTAATGCTCTGTATGTGTGTGTTATCACGGTTCTGTGATGATTTCTTTGATGCTGCTGCGGTTACAGCTGGTGATAGCTGTCGTTTACAGCGCAAGCTGTCGTTTACAGCGTAAGCTGTCGTTATTGTGATTACAGTGTAAGCTGTCGTATTTGTGATTACAGCGTGAGCTGTCGTGATGAAAATTACAGCGAGAGCTGTCGTATTGTGTATACAGCCGTGAGTGCTGTCGTTTGTGGTGAAAACCATGTATATTTGAGATTGATGCTGCTGTTGATGCTGGTTGTGATTTATGTGCATGCTTGGTATTTATACATTGTATGAGTGGTTTGTTACTACTGGGATTCTTTCGAATCTCATTCTTTCCTATGACTAACATTTCAGACAGGGCATATGGCTCAAAGGAAAAGTGGCCAACCCAGATTAATTAGGACCCTTAGGGGTATATGCGATTTTGGAGACGTTGGTTATCCTCTTAAGACTTGGTTATCCATTTAGAACTTGGGATTACTGTATATTTTGAATTAGGAATATT
Source organism: Inga oerstediana (assembly GCA_963210345.1). Taxonomy (NCBI): domain Eukaryota; kingdom Viridiplantae; phylum Streptophyta; class Magnoliopsida; order Fabales; family Fabaceae; genus Inga; species Inga oerstediana. The sequence continues at coordinate 57,977,782 of OY723401.1, read as the reverse complement.
ATATTCGATTTTAGTTGTGTAATCCCCTAGTGGATACTTGTAACCTCTAGATTATATATGTATAGAACCCGGGAGTTGCCGGGGATTTGGTTATACACTCTGTCATACGTGAATGTAGATAAACTGCACAGGTAATTATATTCGAATTTTGAAATGGAGACCAGGAACAGGAAGAGATTTTGAATGTTTTGTGAAAACCCTACTACAAAGTAGGAGATTGAAATGAGTTTAAGTTATCCGAAGGTCTCTAATCGTGATTTAATTATCTAATATCGAATTATAATTACATGATTAAAGTCAGGGTGTTACAGCATCCACTTGACTATTGGAAGATCGTTTCTTTTAAATGAATCTTCATCCTTAGTATCTCTTTCCCTTCTATTAAATCGCATGTCAAACTTTGTGCCATGATTTGTATAAGGGTAACTCTTTTTAATGAAAGCACAACTTTTGTCTGGATAAACACTCACGTTGATATACATGGTGTCCTCTACTCCCATTTAACTTGTGTAATTTCAGGATCATTAGCGAAGGTCCCAACTAGAATTTTTGTTGTGGGGTCAAACAGTTGACAAAGGAACACAATCTAAACTGAGGGTTCTAGGCTGTGGCATCTATGTGAATCTCATTATACACATCTTCATACCTCCGACAAGACTGTGCAAGTAACGGGATACTGGTTAGGCACTTGGACGAAGAAGGAGCAATATCACCTGCCAGGATATTCTTTAACACCACAATTATTGCACTCATTCTCATTAACATGTCATCACCTCCATTATCAACATCACCATTAACATCATCATCATCACTACTATTATCATCATCATCATTAGCATTATCATTGTATTCATCATCCTCATTAGGATTCCATCATCACAGTCCTCACCATTATTAGTGTCATCACCTCCATCATGACATCACTATTTTGATATTCCCTTCATTATCATGACTATTATCATCCTCTTCATCATCATCACTATCATCATTATTATCAATGTCATCATCTTCATAAGCATTACTCCAAGGGGCATCACATGTTCATAGCACCCTTTTCAAAGCCCTGTAATGGCAGGCACCCTCAAAGCCCAGTAACGGCTGGTACCCTTTCAAAGCCCTGTACCGGCAGGCACCCTCAAAGCCCAGTAACGGCTGGTACCCTTTCAAAGTCCTGTACCGGTAGGCACCCTCAAAGCCCAGTAACGACTGGCACCCTTTCAAAGCCCTGTACCGGCAGGCACCCTCAAAGCCCAGTAACGACTAGCACCCTTTCAAAGCCCTGTACCGGCAGGCACCCTCAAAGCCCAGTAACGGCTGGCACCTTTTTCAAAGCCCTGTACCTGCAGGCACCCTCAAAGCCCAGTAACGGCTGGCACCCTTTCAAAGCCCTGTAACGGTAGGCACCCTCAAAGCCCAGTAACGGCTGGCACCCTTTCAAAGCCCTGTACCGGCAGGCACCCTCAAAGCCCAGTAACGACTGGCACCCTTTCAAAGCCCTGTAACGGCAGGTACCCTTTCAAAGCCCTGTACCGGCAGGCACCCTCAAAGCCCAGTAACGACTGGCACTCTTTCAAAGCCCTGTACCGGCAGGCACCATCAAAGCCCAGTAACGGCTGGCACCTTTTTCAAAGCCCTGTAACGGCAGGCACCCTCAAAGCCCAGTAACAGCTGGCACAATTCTTTTAAAGCCCTGTAACGGCAGGCACTATTCTTTCAAAGCCCTGTATCAGCAGGCACCTTCAAAGCCCAGTAACGGCTGGCACAATTCTTTTAAAGCCCTGTAACGGCAGGCACTATTCTTTCAAAGTCCTGTACCAACAGGCACCCTCAAAGCCCAGTAACGGCTGGCACAATTCTTTTAAAGCCCTGTAACGGCAGGCACTATTCTTTCAAAGCCCTGTATCAGCAGGCACTCTCAAAGCCCGGTACCGGCTGGCACAATTCTTTTACACCCCACCAAAGTCCTATGCTACTAGGCGCTTCACTTCCATTCTAGGTAATCATCTATCTCCACTTGCGCTCTTCTCCCCTATGAACCAAGTAAAGAGGGGCATGGACACTGTATTTTGTCCAAACCCTCTTTGGTTCCAAGGGGGCACCTTGTTCTCTGGCCGGACAAAATACGTGTTCTTATCTTTACTTGTTTCATAGACGAGAATCTCACTTTTCTCAGCTATGAAACAAGTAAAGAGGGGCAACTGTGAACACCCTATTTTGTCCGGGCCCCACTAAAAAAAATACAAAAAAATTGATAATGATTGGTGTCCAAATTGACAATCATCATTGAAAGAAAAATTAAAAAAAAAATGAAAATAAGAAAAAATAAGGAAATCCTCCTATTGATGATGATCGGTGTCTAAATAGGCAATCATCATTGAAAGGGAAAAATTTTAAAAAAAACGAAAATTAAAATAAATCCCTTAATTGATATGATTGGCATTGTCATTCATTAAGGGAAAATAATAAATAAAAAAAATGAAAAATAAAAAATAAAAAAATCTCATTTATGTTGATAGGTTTAAATTAGGAAGTTACTTGTGGGGAGAATAATGCAAAAAAGATTAAAAACGAAAAAATCTCCACTAATGGTAATTAGGTCAAGTTAGGAAGTTTTATGAATAGAAAATACAAAAAAATAAAAAAAACGAAAATAAAAAAAAAATCTCCATTGATGGTGATTGGGTTAAGCTAGGTAGTTCTTAACATAAAATACAAAAAAATCAAAAAAACGAAAAATAAAATAAAAAAATAAAAAAGGGAGCATTTATGAAGAAAACCCTACCTTGAGACTATAAATAGGAGTGCAAGGGTTGAAGCAAAGGGGACAAGAATTTTGGGAGAGTAAGGAGATAAGGTCAGTGGTTGAGTTTTCATCCTTTTCTTTGATTTCACTTTTACATCTCATTTTTCTCTCTTTAATTTGAATATCCATTGGTTCATGCTTACTTCATCATTCATGCACTATGACTTTAGCCAATATGCATTACATTGCTTTACTTTGTATTATGATGTTGCTGGACGTGTTTTAGCTCATTGTGGTTTTGTGGATTTGCATTTTATTGTCCAACTGAATTATCTCATACATAGGCAAGAGGTATGTGCTGTCTTATTTTCTTATGATATTAGGTGTTATGCTTAATAAATATAGATAATATAATTGTACTTGCCTCTTGTTTATTATGTGGTTCTATCACCCTATCCTTATTGTAGCGGGTTTAAAGAATAAAAGGTACGCATAAATCTCCTGACTTTTGACTTCTTTTTTGTTTAACTTGTGCTACTTTTCTTCTTTTTTTTTCTTAATCCCTTTCTTAGGTCCTCTTTCAAAAAAAAAAGAAAAAAAATATTTTGACACATTTTGATAAATGAAAATAAAATGGAAAAACTCTCTTTTACAAGAAAATAAAAAAAACGTTTTTTGGTAAAAAGTAAAAAACACAAACCCAACAAAAAAAAAGATATTTTTCTCAAATAAATTAAATAAAAATTTTTCTAAAAATCACCAACCAAGTGACACGCTTTTCTACCCCCCGAACTACGTGGGCTTTGATCCCTCTAAAGGGTACGTAAGCCCTAGGTTTTCATCCTAGGTCAAGTCCAATTTTGTAAATAAATATAATTTTTTTCTTATTTCTTGTTGTAAATAAATGTTTTTTTTAAATAAATATATTTTTTCTTATTGTAAATAAGTGTTCTTTTTTTCTTCTTTAGTTTTCATTTCATTTAGTTTGGTAAGTATTCTTTTTGTTTATTTGGGTAATTATAATAAAGTTAAAGGCCATAATATTTTTAAATAATTAACTTAGGGTAACCATTCTTATGAATGGGTGTTGTGGGGTGCCTAGCACCTTCCCCACACACAATCGACTCCCGAACCCTAAATGGTTTTTGTAGACCAGTTTCCATTTTTAAAAAAGGTTTCCAAAATTATCCCTTTTTCTAAAATTTTGGTGGCGGCTCCATGTTTTTCAAAATCCCGGGCGCTACAAGTGTCATAAAACAAGTTACAAATCAAAGACATCTCTAATAAAGGTATTGTGGTACCTACCAATCGTACCAAGGCTGAAGTGACTATTTGCTAATGAAATTTGTGTAAATAATTTGTTATGGCATGTAAATGAGCTGATTTCAGATGGAAAGATCAAACACCCGATAGATACCATAGAATGGAAGAAAACTGATGAACTATTTCCTTATTTGCCCAAGAGCCAAGGAATATAAGGCTTGCACTTAGTACGGACGATATGAATCTTTACAGGAGCTTGAGCAACATATATAGTTTGTGGCCTATTTTGTTGATGATTTGCAACATTTCTCCTGTGCTATAAATGAAATACAAGTACATATTGTTGTTTATGTTGATTTTTGGACCAAAATAACTGGGGAACGATATAGATGTCTACTTAAGGTCCTTGATTGAAAACTTGAAAGAGTTATGGGAGGGAGGTATAGGTGTTTATGATGCAAATAGGGAGTAGGCTTTGAAGCTTAAAGTGATAATATTTTGTACTATTAATGACTTCCTTGCATATGGAAACATTTCAAGCTATAGCTTTTAGGGTCATAAAACATGCCCGATTTGTGAGGAAGGGACATGCTACCATCATCTTCAATATAGTAGGAAGATGATATACCTTGGGCATAGGAGATTCCTTAGGTCGGCCCACTCATATCATAGATTAAAGAAAAAATTCTTTGTGGGCCAAGAACTTATGAATGCTTCGAAGCTATTGACTAGAGATGAGGTGTATGAAAAGGTGAAAAGCATCAACACTTTTTTCAATAAGTATAAAAAAAATAAGGGTACTAAGAAGATCATATGGAAAAATAGCTCTATCTTGATGTGAGGCACTGTATTGATGTCATATATGTGGAAAAAAATGTGTGTGACATTGTAGTTGGAACACTTTTGAATATGCAGGGCAGTGCCAAGGATGGGGTGAGGGCAAAACTGGATTTGCAAGATATAGGAATGTGGGAGAATCTCCACCCAGTGGTAGATGACAAACATACGCATTATCCCCCAACTCCTCATACTTTAACAAAGGAAGAGAAAATAAGTATATGTTAGTGTTTGTATGGCATCAAAGTACCCTCTAGTTATTGTTTGAATGTTTAGAAGCATGTTTCAATAAAATATTTGAGACTCGTAGGACTAAAGTTTTATGACTGCTACTTCCTAATGCAACAACTACTCCCAGTGGCAATTTGAGACATTTATAAGGATGAGTTAAAACATATAGTGACTATACTTTACTTCTTCTTCAATGTTGTTTGTAGTAAGGTCCTTAAGCCAAAATAATTGGATGAAATAGAACATGAGGGATATATGATCTTGTGCAAACTTAAGAAGCTATTTCTTCCTACATTTTTCAATGTCAAGGTCTACTTAATTGTTCATTTGGTGAAAGAGATAAAGTTTTGTGGCCCTATCTATGTATATTGGATATACCCAATTGAAAGAATAATGAAAATCTTAAAGGCGTGTGAAGAACCTAAACCAGCCAGAAGCATCCATAGTTCAGAAATATGTTTCAAAAGAAGCTATGGAATTTAGTCTGCAGTAGCTGCCACAAGTAATATCAATTGGGGTTCCTAATAAATGTAGAGTTCAAGAATATAGTAAACGTGCAACTGATATGAAGACACATAGATCCTCATGAAATACAACTAGTACACTTGAACATCTTGAATAATATTGTTGAAGATGATGAGTACATATAGGCGTATAAAGAACATCTTAGGAAGGAAATTGGTAGGGCTAGAATGATTGAGCAAAGGCTAATTAAGGAGTATAAAAAAACTTTTGTATAGTGGTTTATAGAAAAATTTGAAGTAGATGAATGTGCTTTAGATATGGTGAGATGGTTATCTCGCTGTCCTAGGTTAGATATGATAACTTAGCAGTCATTTGACATCAATGTGTATTCTTTACATACAAAGATGCTAGGTGATAAGAGTACTGTGCAGAATAAGGGTGTGATGTTAGTGGTTGAGTCTATGCATTTCTTAAGTTCGAAGGACTAAAATCCTAAATTGGCTACCATGCCAATTTATAGAGCTATTGAAGAGATATGATAGGTGGACCACACTTAATTTAGATTGCCCATTTTCAAGTGCAAGTGGGTTGACATAAATAATGATGTTAAGGCCATTGAGTTAGGATTTACACTTGTTGATCTTAATAGTAGACGGTGATGAGCCTTTCATTATGGCAGACCAGGCTACACAAGTTTGACATATTGATGATCCTACAAAAAGAGGATGGTCTGTGGCTCTTTAAGGGAAATAGTTGATAGATAATGATGACCCCAATTATTCAAATATTGACGTTTCTAAGACTCTTTTTTCAAGGGGTCTTTTTGAATTGAATGGGAATGATGAGTTGGATGATAAATACGTCATAAGAAATGATCACTATAAAGGGATATGGGAGGATATACCTATATGAATCTATTTCAATAGTTAGTATTATGTTGCCTATGATCTTTTAAGTTGAATGTATGTTAATATGTTGTCTTGTGACTTAGCTTTTTTCAAAAATAGGAATATGGTTGATGATAGAGTCAATCAAATTGGGCAAAAAAGATCATGGAGAACGGTTAGTCTAATCAAACCAATAAACCACATGATGAGGGTGCTACAGATTAGTCTAGTCATACCAATAAACAAATCATTGCTGATGTCTTAAATGCTATAGGCTATCTAACCTTAAGCAGGTCTATATAGGTGATGCCTTATGGTGATTTGTTTGAGCCTACCTCCTGCACTAGGTAAATAAGAGGTAGAAGAGGGACCAAAATGAGAGAGGTCAACTTGTCTCATAATGTCAGGATGAAGAGTCCAATTGAATCTACCAATTAGGGAAAATGTGGCCATCTATAAAACTTACCTCGGTGATCTCGTACGTATCAAGGTGCTGATCACAGTAGAGAGTTGGCAAGAGGTTTCAGATAATGTCAATGACCAACTCTGGCAAACTGTCTTTTTGCAAAACATACTTTGAATTTAATAACTGTTAATAACCTATGTTTATGTTACTAACCATTTTAATGGCATGTAATGCAGCTCACATATGATGTTCCAGATATTCAAGCATTGAAGGACAAGACCCTGTCTTACTTGTGTGAGCATTTTTGGGCGTTCAAGAAACAATTAGAACATGATTTCATTCATGTTCAAGTAGAGGAAGGCAAGCCTTATCTTACTCCATTTGATAAATATCCATCTATTACTTAAGAAGTTTGAGTAGAATTCTGCTAGTTGTGTACTAAGCTAGTAGCTATGGTGAGTTTAATTGTGTTGGGTGTTATTCCATAATGATTTATTTTAACTATTAGCCAGTATTTGTCTCTTATTATGATTCTTACTTTTAGGAAAAAAAGGAAAGAGTGAATTAAAAAGGGAGAAAGAACACAATGTCTTTAAGTGGTTATGCCAAGGCAACTAAGGACCTAATGGAGGCCAAACGGAGGAAGTTAGAAGAAGTAGTAAAATAAGATCCTTCAGTTCTCTGTTAACCACTTTCTTTAGCCCACCACGAAGAGCCATGATTGTACACTCACCAAATGAGGAGCGGGTTATACACGAGTTAAACTTCTCACAAAGTTGCTAAAAAATTTGTAAGACACGTTACTGTATTAGTTACATTAGATAACTAAGCATGGTGTTCATACCTATATTTGTAATATATATATATGTAATGAGATGATATTAAGAAAAAAGAAGCTGAGGGAGCCTTCACGCTAGAGGGGAGGAATGACTTTTTAACCTTTGCAATGGGTAAACAAGATCATGAAGGACATGTCAGGGGTGTTGGACAAGAGGTTGGCTTAAGAAAGTATTTGGAAAACAAACTTTACACAGTTTTAACATAGTTATTAAGGAGGAGGTGAATACATTAATTGCCACTATAAGGGCAGAAGCAAAAGCTTCATTTAATAAGAAAATAGAAGGTCTCGAACTAAAGGTATCTGCATTGATGACAACAAGTAGACAAGAACAACACCTCTCACAAAGACACAATCCCAAGTAGCTCTTGATAACACTAAAAGGAGTTGTTATATACTTGGCTATTTGTAAAGGCTCCTGTTGGCGGTGATGAAAATGAGCATTATGAACTATATCTGGAGGATCTCAATAGAAGACTAGTAGCATGTGGTAGCATGCACAACCTTGGCCCAACCATCTACCACCATGAAATTACAGATGACTAAGAGAGAGAGTAGGTTATCGAGGTCATAGTAGCAGAAGCTTCTACCCTATTCCCTATTGACGATTGTGAGGGATGCAAAAAATACTTTCCTCAATGACCAAAGCATCTTGGTCAAATGTTCTTACTGCAGTCACCTCACCATTCCCAAATGAACCTCAATCCCCTAATAAATTCCACCTCCCAAGTACACTATCAAGCAACATGTGGCTTATTTATGCTTTGTTGATGACTATTAATCCAAATAAGGGTATCTGGACGTATCTATTATGGGACATGCTTATGGCCCAAATAAGCACTCTTTTATTAACAAGGATGATTTGATGAGCCTCTTTGTCAAAGGATAGCAGCTGACTAGTGCATGCATTCAACTATGGATTATATAATTATTGTCTTATAAAATAATGTAAATATAATATAAAGATGATATTGCAAGTTACTAAGTAATTAACTAACATGCTCGCAGATACTTGTACGACTTGTTCCAAAAATTAGGTAAAACAGTAAGTTTGCATTCCTTCATCCATTTTAGATCTCCCTAAACCCAAACATGAACAATGAACATTCAAGGTGTACCCACATATCACAATGACTGGATCATAGCGGAGCTGAGTGGTTAATGGCACTATACAATCAGGAGTAAGTCAACAACTTTCTTTTCATTATAATACTTTTTGTATTTACTTTGCTTAATAAAAATTTATTCTTTTTTCATATAGGAACTACTAGAAGTTGTTGCTATTGTCGAGGAGACGTTATGCGATCATCTTTTTATGCTCCACTCACAACAAACTGCTCCAATCTTAGAAGACCCTATTTAACAAGAGAGTTTTGTTATGCACCTTATGGTCTTTGTGATTAATATGTATAGGTTACTAACTATACATTTGATAATGATTAGGTCTATAAAGGTTGTGTGGCATATTGATCACCCTAACAAGAAACTACAACAATCAGCTCCAGAACCTGAATGGATTATTCCAAAAGTAATTACATGCATGTTTGTTGCATTGTATACATTCACTCACATGTGATTTGAACTATTTTGCTAATGTGATGTATGTTCTTTTATAGACCTGCAACCAGCCACCAATAAGAAACTTATGCAACCATTATGTCATGAGGCATATGCACAATATTGTTGGCTTAGGTGACACAAATCTTAAAAAACTAGTACATGTGTTTTTCTAGATGTGTTTACTACTTTTAATATATTTGCATTGTATTAATTTCCTTGCCTTTCACATTTCAGATATGGAAGATATTGAGCACACTACTAGAAAAAAGGGTTTTAATATCCCTTTTTTTGGCCTTTTAACGTCTGAAAACAAAGGGACGTCTATCTGAGGGACGTAGAAAAAAACGTCAATAACATCCGTAAAACAGGGGATGTGGAAGGTAGACTTTAGACGTCCCCAGTTCCAACTAGGGACGTCTAAAGTCCACCTTAGATGTCCCCAGTTCCAACTGGGGACCTCTAAAGTGGCCAACTGGGGACGTCTAAAGTGGGACCTTAGACGTCCCCAATAGAATTGGGGACGCTATTGTGGTCTTTAGACGTCCCCAGTTCCAACTGGGGATGTCTAAAGTGGGACCTTAGACGTCCCCAGCATAATTGGGGATGTCTAAGGTGGACTTTAGATGTCCCCAGTTGGAACTGGGGACGTCTAATGTGGCCTTTAGACGTCCCCAGTTTTATCTGGGGATGTCTAAAGTGTCGCCACCCACTCTACCACTTCCCTTTTTTATTAAGGACGTTGAAAGTGTTTTTCTTTTAAAATGGACTTTTTATATATTGCACTGTCTGGAAAATGTAAACTGCAGAAATAGGATTCCAACAACAGAATAAAACAACAGCAGTTCAGTAGAATGGAAACAACAACAAACACAATGATCAACCAAAGGCTACTATATGCAACAAATTTAAGGAGTAGCAAACTAATTAACTAACAAACCACACAAACTACACAACAATCTATATCCAAGTCCCTAGTTTGTATAATAACCAAGACTAAATCCAATCTATATCTAACAACAATAACGCTAATTATATGTACTACCACAAAAGTATGTCCTACACAAACTACTAAAGACTTTACTCTTCTGGTATACGTTGAAGAAGATGTCCAGCCAAAAAGTCTCTGATCATATTTAGGTCTTCATATGAGTAGGCGTCTTCATTGTCAAAAATCTGTAAATTAGAAAATAAGCTTAGATGAAATAATGAATGAAGTGAATGAATTGCCACTGAATTACAACACCCACTACTACAAAAAGGGGCTTTAACCTCCCAAATTTGGCACTTTTAACGTCCCAAAACGGGGGGACGTATATGCTGGGGGCGTAGTAAGTTGAGACAAAAGACGTCCCAAATGATAGGGACGCCTAAAGTCTGACTTTAGGCGTCCCAAATTAAGATTTGGGACGCCTAAAGTCCCCCCAGGTTGGGACTTTAGGCGTCCCAAATTAAGATTTGGGACGCCTAAAGTCCCCCCAGGGTGGGACTTTAGGCGTCCCAAATTAATATTTGGGACGCCTAAAGTCCCAACAGGTTGGGACTTTAGGCGTCCCAAATTAAGATTTGGGACGCCTAAAGTCCCATCCGGGGGGGACTTTAGGCGTCCCAAATCTTAATTTGGGACGCCTAAAGTCCCAACCTGGGGGGACTTTAGGCGTCCCAAATCTTAATTTGGGACGCCTAAAGTCCCACCCTGGGGGACTTTAGGCCTCCCAAATCTTAATTTGGGACGCCTAAAGTCCCACCCTGGGGGACTTTAGGCCTCCCAAATCTTAATTTGGGACGTCTAAAAGTTAGATCTTTTTTTATACCATAATTTACATTCTGTATTACCCAACGAATTGAAACTGCAGAAACAGAATAAAAGATGGATTCATAAACCACACTGTCCGTTACAAACTAGTAAGGACATCCAGCACTACAATCTTTACTATATATACATACAATAACCTTTCATGCAACCTACTACTATATATATCAACAAAAAACAACCAGAAAGTGTCAAAACGCTGTCAACACAGTACAAACTGATATAAAATAACAAGTTTACTGATCTATATGTTGAAGAAGATGTCCAGCCAATAGATCTCTGATCAAATCAAGGTCTTCACGTAGGTAGGCATCATCATTATCAAAAATCTGAAAATTAGAAAGTAATAAGCTTTGATGAAATGAATCTCAAGCAAATGAATTAATTAACATTTCGATTAGAACACCAAAAATATTATCATTTGAGAATGAAGAAGCGATTACCTTTTCAAAATCGCTAGTAATTCCACCTTGAGTTATGTTATACATATAAAGTATAACATAATATCCGCATTCAGTGTTGCCAGGTTGCCGAGGGCACTTTTAATCAAAGGGATGCAATTAGTTGTTAAAATCAATAAAGGTATGTCTAAAAGGACCGTCAATGAAACAATTAGGTAGGATCGAATGTACTTACTATGGGATAAAACCACTTTGGCTTTTTAACAACTGCACCCTCGCGTGACCCACCTAGGATTCTATATGTTTGACAAGCACTATCATGAAAAGCAAAATGAACAGAAATTAGAACCATTCATTTATTTTTGTTGTTAATGAAATACAAACAGAATAACTTACGTGTCGAAGACGGATTTTGTCTCTCTGTCTGGCCTGTTACTCAAGGGATCAAACCAATAGACTACGTTGCGGCGGGGACATATAACACACAAAGTCCAGTGGTTTCTTTAACAACATGTACACATTAAAATGAAGTTAGATGAGTGAGAAGACAATTATTTAGTAAACTTCTGAAATTGACAAAATGTAAATACGAACCGTTGGACAATGGGTGCTAGATAACAACGAAGTTTGGTTTGTGCCATTTGGGAGCCGACATAGTGAGTCCTATGCGCCACAGTACAACTATCCCCCATCGTATTCGCAGGACATAAGAATCCATACCAATTACTTCTTTCCATGTTTGCGCAGAGATCGTGGAAGGTGCTATAATAGAATTAAAATAAGGAATCAATTCTTGAATGTATGAAAACAAAAAACCACTAAATGAATTCTATGGGAAAATTGAAAAAAAAAACTTACCGGACTGTAAATTTGACCCAGCCTGCATCTATCTCCTCCAACCTGATAAACTGCTTGAGATCTTTATTGTCAATCGTGTAGGGATACTCCACTTGGCCCACAATCCCTGGAGGCATCTTCAAGTCAATCTGTTTAATGCCCTTGTAGATCTGTTGCAGCCGTGCTAAGTAGGGCCATTTGCTCGCAGCTTCGTCATCCTTTTAGAACATCAAAAAACAAATTGTTATTAGGATGCCAATAGATTTTCAGTAACAGTAAGGTAATTCCTACCATTGGAGGTGTTGCGTCTGAACCAATAAGATTGCGAGGCCAAAGGATGAAAGATCCTATCGCTTGACCTAACGTGCCAACCTCTGGATCAGGAACAGGGATGGCTGTACCTTCTTCCCCCTTTCTAACACTCGTCACATTCACCCTACGATAATCCTCCGGAATTTGCTGATTATGGTGGGTGGTAGCATATGTGTGAACGAGAGCATCAGCAACAACACGCAATAATGGATCATCCAAATAAAGGATGCAAGGGTCTCCCGACACTGGATTGGGAGAAGGGTCGCCAAGTGGTCCCGATACTGGAGTGGGAGAAGGGTGGCCAAGTGGTTGCTCCAGAGGGTTGTAACTTCCTCTGGTGCTATTGAAGGCCGGGGATTCCTGAGTTCGAGCCTCGTCCCTTGCCCTTTGTGCTTCAAACATCTTTGCCATTTCAAGTTGAAGCTCTGGCAACATGTCTTGTCGGAGCTTGTCACGAAGGTTGGCCTCGATCTCTCGTTCGAGCTCCTCTCGAATCTTGGCCACAACGTCCTTACTAGGTCCAGCTTGTGAGGAATAACGTGGCTCTCGTCCAAAATACCTCGCGGCACTAACTCCCCGTGTCTCTCCTCGAACACGACCAAGGTCATCTGCCTTCCCAATAGCCGTTGACAAGATGTCCATCCGTTTACTTGGATTGAATGAACCTTGGCTACTCTGCTCGTCCAGGTCATCCTGTAGCATGCAGTTTATCGTAAATGTATCGAAACCACTCACGACATGTAAAAAATTAGGTACTTATGGTATAACTACTTACAATCCTCGCAGCAACCTCAGCAACAGTCGGATTGATGTACTTCCCAGCCTTAATCCTCCCTGCTTTCCATTTTTTGTGACGTGGAGGAGGTGCCGGTGGCTGGATAACAACGCTAGGATCAGATTCCGCTGCTTCCTTCATTTTTTGTAACTCTTCTGCCATCATTTGCCGCTCAAGCTTGCGATATCCACCGCGAGACATGAAATGTTGATATTTATTTTCTGCTTGCCTCTGGGCATTTGCTGCACTTAATTTCTATGAATGAAAAACGACAAAAAATGAATCAACGATATAAAGTATATGAAATCAACGATATAAGTAGTTCTAAATCATGACAGAAATCTTACCAAAAACTCAGGATCTGCTCGTGATGCCGCAAACAACCTCCAGTCCTCTGGAGATAAATATGTATACTGTGCACATGGATCATTACCCCTAAGGGCCCCTCAAATGTAATGCTTTGTTAGCTTGTTCTTGAAACCTTTCCATCGTACACGAACCTCATCCATCCAGTGCCTATACATCTCTGTGGTGTCGGGGACATCGTATGTTTGCTGCAAGGTAAAACATAAGATTATTATGTTTGAAACAATAAGAACAAAGCTACAATGCATCAAAACTTACATACCAAAAGTTGCTGCCAAATCATGTCTTTCATTTTTGGGGGAACCAATCTCCAATTATCGTAGGTAATGCGCACTTTGCTTCGAGCCAAAAGCCCTATGTAGCTAATGAAGTGGTCTTCCTCAGGACCAATTGGATTCAGATTATAATCGAAGTCTATATGCAGCCTCTCCTGTTGATGTTCATGACGTGCAACCAATGCTCCCATCTTTGTACAGCCTCTAACCCTCCTTCTTGCAGGGGGTTCAACTCTAGGAATTTCGTCATTGCTAGAGCTTTCGTCATCTCCACCCCTCTCGTCATCACTAACGTTGTCCATATTCCTGTTAACACAAAAAGCATCATCAGAAACGTAAGTAAATTGCAATGAAAACACATGTATATAGTAAGCGGGAAGTAAAACACAGTTCTCGTTTATAAATTAAGGTCTTACTCTATATTGTTTCCCATAGTCCTTCACCATGGTCATTTCTTACAGCATATTCGTCATCATCTACCAATTCTACTTCATTTGTTCGAGGTGTAGTTGTTGTGAAAGGTGGTGTGTCATCAAGGTTGAAGGTCGGATCACCATACTTCTGTTTTTTACTTTTAAGGACAATGGACATATTTTTGCTGGCAGGATCGGTGACATAAAACACTTGCTTCGCCTGGCTTGCTAAAATGAAGGGCTCTTCTCTATAGCCAACTCTTCGAAGATCGACTGAGACAAATCCATATTGTTTATCTATTACCACGGCATTGTTGCTAACCCACTTACATTTAAATAAAGCAACTTTGAACTTGTTGTACGTCATCTCCCATATTTCTTCTATAACTCCATAATAGGCCATAGACGCTAATATGGGGTTTTTGTCTCTCGAACTGGAAAAGTGCATAGATTCAGCTTCTACCATAACCCCACTATTTTGCATGGTACTTTTGTCATCTTGCGCTTTGGTATAGAAAGAATAGCCATTTATATCATAACCGGTCCAAGTAATGACCTGAAACGAAGGCCCCCAAGCTAGCCACTCGATTGTCTCAGACACACCGATCTCGTGCAAAACCTTTTCCTCGAACCACTGCATGAATGTCTTGTTTTGCTCAATAGCAATCTGCATATCATTCTTCCTTGGATTCTTGTTCTTCAAAGTGTTTCTGTGTTCATTTATGTAAGGTTGAACTTCTTCCATATTATTCAGGATATACAAGTGGGCTTGCAACACCTCTTCACGAGGAACATTCTTCACTTTCAGTTCTCGTGTTCCCTTGCTTCTCCCTTCTTCATGCCGAGATTGTTCCTTCTTCCCTGACATATAATCTTTGCAAAACTCCATAGCCTCCTCAACTACATATCTTTCTACTATTGAGGCTTCTGGTCGATAAGGATTTTTAGAATACCCTTTTAAGATCTTCATGTATCGCTCGAAAGGGTACATCCACCTCAGGTAAACTGGACCGCATAGCCTTACCTCCCTCACCAAATGACCTACCAAATGCACCATTATATCAAAAAATGAAGGCGGAAAGTGCATCTCTAGTTGTGACAAAATAATGTAACCCTCATTTTCTAGTTCATCCAACTTTTCAGTGTCAATGACTTTGTTACAGATAGCATTGAAGAAAACGCACAATCTTGTCACTGTGTTTCGTACTTCATCTTTCATTATGCCTCTAATAGCTACTGGTAATAGTTGTTGCATCAACACATGATAATCATGGGACTTCATTCCCACTAACTTCAAATTGTCCATTGAGACACATCTTCTCACATTCGAGGAATACCCTTGCGGCACCTTCATTTCATGCAAACACCCACACAAACTTCTTTTCTCTGCTTTTGATAGTGTATGCGCTACTGGCTCCATGTATGCCCTCCTACCATCATCTCTTAGTTGTGGATGTAACCGTTCTCTTATTCCCATATCGACAAGGTCTAATCTCGCATTAATCCCATCCTTAGTCTTCCCTGGTATGTGCAAAAGCGTACTGATAAGGCTATCACAAACATTCTTCTCCACATGCATCACATCAATACTGTGTCTCACGTCTAGCGAACGCCAATATGGAAGATCAAAGAAAATGGATCTCTTCTTCCATATGTTCTTCTCACCCGCGACCCTCTGATTCTTACCAAAAGTGACATGGATACGTTCCACTCGACTGTGGACTTCCTCTTTGGTTAGTGACTTTGGAGCCATTCCATGCTCCGGTAAGCCGTTAAACCGCTTTCTTAGCCTACGATACGGGTGGAACCGATGAAGAAACCTCCTGTGGCCAAGGTAGACAGTTTTTCTTCCATGCTTTAGTTGTTGGAAGTGTGTGTTTGCTTCACATATTGGGCATGCTTTGTGACCCTTCACGCTGTACCCTGACAAGTTTCCGTACGCAGGGAAGTCGTTTATCGTTGTGAAAATCAGTGCACGTAGCTTGAAAGACTCCTTCTTATAAGCATCAAACACATCTATGCCTTCCTCCCATAACTTCTTCAAGTCCTCAATCAAAGGCGCCAAATAGACATCAATATCGTTCCCTGGCTGTTTTGGTCCAGAAATCATCATAGATAGCATCATATACTTACGTTTCATACATAGCCAGGGAGACAAGTTGTATATTACAAGGAGAACCGGCCACGCACTATGTGTGCTAGTAAGAGTTCTATACGGATTGATGCCGTCTGTACAAAGCCCAAGCCGTAGGTTTCTCGGCTCGCTGCCAAATTGAGGGAAGATTTCATCTATTTTTTTCCATTGTGGAGAGTCAGCTGGGTGCCGAAGATATTTCCCATCAGATGTTCTCTCATCAGAGTGCCATCTCAACTTCTTCGCTTTTGTTGCACTCGCAAACAAACGTTTAAAACGTGGTATTATTGGAAGATACCACATAACCTTTAAAGGTTGCCTTTTACTTGTCACATCACCACAACCACCATCTTTTTTCACTTTGTATCGTGCAGTTTTACACTTAGGACACTCACTAAGACCTCCGTACTCATTTCTGTACAGTACGCAGTCATTAGGGCAAGCATGTATCTTCTTATACTCCATACCCATTGTAGACAGGATTTTCTTGGCCTCATACATACGATTTGGAAGTACATTATCCTCCGGAAACATATCACACAATAGTTCAAGTAGCAATGTGAAACTACTATCGGTCCACCCACAAGTTGCCTTTAAGTTAACCAAATGTAATGTTCCTGTCAGCCGCGTGTACTTACTACCACTGTACAATGGTGTCTCTGCATCACTCCGCAGGCTGTCATACTCCTGCGACTGCGCAAAGGATTCTGCCTCAACATCGTTAATCATTCTCTCCATTCTATCTTCATCTATGACATCCACAGCTTCCTTCTTGTGTGACGGACAATCAGTTACTTCCTCACCATGCCATATCCACCTTGTGTATCGCAGATTTATTCCATCACAAAGTAGGTGATCCTTTATGACATCAACATCCCGTCTACTCTCATTCAAACAATTGACACAAGGACAAAAATACTTCCCATTTCTTGCAGGAGCATTCTTTTTAGCGAATTCAATAAATTCGTCCACCCCTTTCTCATATTCTTCACTAGTTCTCAAAGCATTCATCCAACTATGATCCATTTTGTTACCACCTAAGGCATTACCAAATTACATTCACACGTTTAGTACAATTCTCAACGACATATGATGGGATTGCCTAATTAAGTTATTGCCCCCTCCTAGCCTCATCTCTCCTAGATAACAATCATTTAATGAATATTGTGGGGGAGGCTACACTACTACAGAATTGAGATATAACCACCCCAAAAGACGTCCCAAATTGAAAATTGGGTGGTTAAAAAGATAGGCGGTGGCATTTTCGTAATTATATATATGTAGGGGAATTATATAAGAACCTCTCCAAAAAACTGGCACGGCACAATTGCACCCTATCACTATTTTCTATTAATTAATGAAGAGTAAATATCAATTAATAAGTATTTGACAATATTCTGGCAAAAAAAAGTATTTGACAATAATTTTTCATTTATTTGAAATTATAAATAATGCTTAAACTTACATGCATGAATATGAATTTAATTTTATTATCTAATTTGAGTAGAATATTAATTAAACTTACATGCATGAATATGAAAATGTAATAAATTATAAATATTGATCTCTCTGTGAAATCACGAATGGTATAAATTCAAAACTTCATTAAAATCATTTATTACATTTTCATGCCTTGTGTTAATATTGCAATGCTTTTCTCTACGTAGCTTTTACATATTTTTTATAAAAGAAAGTTTGCAAGCTAAGTGAGACGAAGAAGACACTACAACTCTTGAAATATTTGTATTCAACATCCATATTACCTCACATGTCTCTCTACTTCTTACAGCAACATATTGTAATGAATTTAAAAAGGAATTTAGCAACGTGTAAATGCATAACATGTTATAAGCTAAGGGGTCCTATAACAGGGGAGTCTTCTTAATAGATAAGCACAATCTCAACCATTTATATATAAGCAATATATAATAATCACAATCTCAACCATTTAATTTATATTTCAAAAACAAAATATAACATTCTGTTACAAAAAAAAAAAAATTAAAAACGAAGAAATAACCAACCTGATCAGCTAGCTAGTATGTTGGAGAGGTAGATGGAGATCCACGGTGGTGTGTGCACAACAATGGAGCGACCAAGGTGGAGGAGAGAGCAAAGAAACAAAGAGGAAGAAGAAGGGAGGAGTTCAACGACGGTGTTAAAGTTGTGGGTGAGGAATTGAACAAGGGAGGAGGAGAGAGCAAAGATCCACGGTTGAACAAGGGAGGAGGGAGGAGTTGAAGCAAAAAAACTCTAGGAGGGGCCGATGGTGTGGGTGGGGAGAGGAGGAAGAAGAGTTTTGTGGGTGAGGAATTGAAGAAAGAAAACCAGAGGAGGGAGGCCGACGGTGTGGGGGAGAGGAGGAAGAAGAGTAAAGTTGTGGGTGGGTGAGAGGAGATGGGTGTGATAGACCGCATGTCAGACAAGTGTCTGACATGCAACGCCTTTAGGCGTCCCAAATGGCATTTGGGACGCCTAAAGTCTACTTTAGGCGTCCCAAATGCCATTTGGGACGCCTAAAGTCATACTTTAGGCGTCCCAAATGTCATTTGGGACGCCTAAACCTAGCTCCAGGCGCTAAAAAAAATTTCGTAAATTTATATTTCGCGCCATGAAGCACATTAGACGTCCCAAATTTTAATTTGGGACGCCTAAAGGTTCCCCTACATATATATAATTACGAAAATGCCACCGCCTATCTTTTTAACCACCCAATTTTCAATTTGGGACGTTTTTTGGGGTGGTTATATCTCAATTCTGTAGTAGTGACCAAGAATATTATCCTCTAAGAATGAAGAAGCGATTACTTGTTCAAAATCTGTCGTAATGCCACTCTGAATGATGTTAAACATAAAGTAAGACATAATATTCACATTCCTAGCCGCCAGGTTGTCGAGGGCACTATAAATCAAAAGCAAATGGTTAAAATCAATAAAGGCATATCTAAAATGACCGTCAATCAAAAGAACTTGATTTGAAACTACGTACCTTTGGAAACAACCATCTCGGATCTTTGCCACCTCTACGTTCGCGTGGCCCGTCAAGTGCTCGATACGTCGTGCATGCCCTATCATTAAAATGAAAATCAACATAAATTAAAATAATTCATTAAGTCAAGAATCAAGAAGCAATGAAATACAAAAAAATAACTTACGTGTTGAAGGCGCTTTTAGTTTCTTTATCTGGTCTTCTATTTAAGGAATCAAACCAGTAAACAACGTGGGACCGAGGACAGACAACACACAAACTCCAGTGATAACTATCACAACATATACAGATTAAAATGAAGTTAGATGGCAAGGCAATTATTTATTAAAAATCTCAAATACACAAAATTAAAATGCGTACCCTTAAACAATCGGTGCTAGATAACAACGATACTCGTCCTCTGCCAATGTGAAGCCCACATAGTTCGTCCTTCTTTTCAATGTATTCCCAATCCTTGTCGTATGTGCAAGAGACAAGAATTCATATAAATCAACTCTTTGAGAGTCAATGCATATACGACAGAAGGAGCTATAATAGAATTAAAATGATGAATGTATTAGCTAGTTAAAATCAACTTAACTAAATGAAGGAAAAAATGGGAAATAAAAAAATTACAGGATTGCAAATTTGCCCCATCCAACATCTAGCTCCTCGAACTTAATGAGTTGTTTAAGATCTTGTTTATCAATTTTGAGGTGATACTCTGTTTCCTGGCCCACAATCCCTGTAGGCATATGCAAATCAATCTGGCGAATGCCTTTATAGATATGCTGCAGTCGTGCTAAGAAGGGCCATTTCTCTGCTTCCTGCTCGTTCTTTTATAACATAAAAACACATACTGTTAGTAGGATGTCAACACATCTCAAGTAAAAGTGAGGTAGTTCCATACCATTGGAGGTATTGGTGGTAACAAGCCAATAATATGTACAGGCCAAAGGATGAAAGATCCTCTCGCTTGAGCTATCGTGGCAACCTTGTCATCAGGAATAGGGATGGCTGTACCTTCTGTAATATCCCAAAAAGTGATTAAGGGCTAATGATTTCAAAAGTGGATGTAATTATTGTTGAATAAACACTTTTGAAGAATGTGTGATGGGAATTTGGATATTTTAATGATTCCAATGGCTTCCTTGTGAAAATTTATGTGGGAATGATGTTTGGTATGAAAATGGAACCAATGGAAGCAAAGATGCAAAATCTAAAATTCTGTCCAGTGAAATTCTATTCTGGGCAGTCCGTTTGTGTGAATGTTTTGAATGACTAAATGGTGTCTACAAATTCTGAAACTTTCCAGTCTTATAGTTCACATCTCAAGCTTCAAAATGGACATATAATTTGTGCCATTTTGTTTTGTGAACTAGGAGATATAACTGTCCAAAGTTTGGGATGGAAACTGAACTCTGTTTTGGGGCAGTGATGAGTTTTATGTAATTCTGGAATTGTGTGGTGATTTTTAGTAATGGGAAATATTTTTCCTATGAAGAGGACTTAAATATCTTTCATTTGGCTTTGGAATCACCTCCTTTTGAGTTTTCTAGAATTAGTTATGATTTTTCAAAATTTGGGCAGAAAATCTGCCAGAAAATCCGAAAATGGGAATTATGACATCATCTCAATAAAAGATGACATCAGCATGGAATTAAATATGTTCTCATCTTCTTCAGCTCTCATTTTCTGTCGTGAGTTTCAGCTGAAAAGAGAGAGAGACGTTTGAGAGCTCTTAGAGAGAGAAAGAGGAGAAATCTCACAAGGTAAGCCGATTTCTCCGACGATCTAGCTCCTAACGCGTATAACCTTGTTCCTAAGCTTCTCTTCTATGTTATTTAAGGTGTTGAGAAGCAAATTTGGTGTTCAAGAGGCTAGGGTTTTCAGCCAAGTCAAGGAGAAGCTTTTAGGAGCTTGAGGTAACTTCCAAACTTTCGTATATTGCTTATTCTGGCTGTTGTGGGCAATTTAATCGGTGAAATTTCGCCGGATTGCCATTGGTTTTAAAGTTTGGAAATGATATGGCCTAGGGGTTATGCTGCCCAAATTGGGTCTTAATGTTAGTTGTAACCTAATGTAAAGGTTAATAAAGTGGTTAGGAGTAGAAAGGAACGCGTTTACGGAGTCGAAATCGTAAAACCCCGATTTTCCCCAGAGAACTCATAAATTTCGGCCAGCTCTAGAAATGGGTCTTAGAGTTGGATTTTCAATGATTTGATGGTTCCATTGAGTTCAGGAGCAAAAATTAGGTGGGGTTATAGTTGGTCACT
Source organism: Inga oerstediana (assembly GCA_963210345.1). Lineage (NCBI taxonomy): Eukaryota > Viridiplantae > Streptophyta > Magnoliopsida > Fabales > Fabaceae > Inga > Inga oerstediana. The sequence continues at coordinate 57,955,986 of OY723401.1, read as the reverse complement.
TTTTCGGAAAGGCCAAAAAAGCATAATTACGAAAACGCCCCTGAAACCCTCGAAGTAGGGCTACCAAGGGTAAATTTGTAATTTTACATTGAATTTGATAATTCCGAGTCCGGAAATGGATTCCTTGGGCAGAAATATGTTAGGATAGCCCAGATTAGAATTTCGGGAAAAGTGCAACCAGACCGGGTACGGCAGGCCCGGGCCGGGTCCCCGGGGGTATTTTTGTAAATTTTCATTATAGACTCATATAACCCCAAGTAACACTATGGAAGTGTCTAAATGGTGCATTTGAAATTGTAGGATTCGATATTTGCCGCCCTCGGGAGCCAACTGCGCCGAAGGACGTCAGGAAAGGACAAGGTAGTGACTCTCTCTCTTATACTTTGTGTAATGCACTGTATGTGTGTTGTATCACTGTTTTATGATGATTTCTGATGCTGCTGTGGTTACAGTTGGTGATAACTGTCATTTACAGCGTAAGCTGTCGTTATTGTGATTACAGCGTAAGCTGTCGTGATGTTGATTATAGCAAGAGCTGTCGTATTGTGTATACAGCCGTGAGTGCTGTCGTTTGTGGTGAAAACCATGTATCTGTGAATTGCTGCTGCTGTTGCTGTTTGTGATTTATGTACATGCTTTGTGTTTATGTATTGTGTGAGTGGTTTGTTACTACTGAGATTCTCTTGAATCTCATTCTTTCCTATGACTAACATTTCAGACAGGGCGTGTGGCTCAAAGGAGAAGCGGCTAACCTGGAGCAATTAGGACTCTTAGGGGTATATAGTTGAATTGGAAACATTGGTTATGTATTTTGAACTCGGGATTACTGTATATTCTGAATCAGGAACACTACATTCGATTTTGGTTGTGTAATCCCCTAGTGTATACTTATAAACCTTCAGGTTTTTATGCATAGAACCCGGGAGTTGCCGGGGATACAGTTATACACTCTGATATGATTAAATGTATATTAACTGCAAAGGTAATTATATTCGAATATTGAAATTGAGACCTGGATGGGAAAAAGAGTTTTGAAAGTTTTGTAAAAATTTTACTGTGAGACAGAAAGTTTAAAACGAGGTTAAAGCATCCAATGGTCTCTAATCCGATTTAAATATGTGTTATCAAATTATAATTACGTGTTTAAAGTCAGGGGGTTACACCTTCTCCCCCCTCTCGAACACACGTCATAGTCACCCTACACAAATACTGTGGAATTTGCTGATTATGGTGAGTAGTAGCTTCTGTGTGAACGAGAGCATCTGCAACTACACGCAGCACTGGGGCATCCAAAGAGAGGATGGCAGGTTCTCCCTGCACTGGAGTGGGAGAAGGGTCGCCAAGTGATTCCTCCGCCAGGTTGTAACTTCCTTTGGTGCTGTGGGCCAGGGATGAATGGGTTCTACGCTCGGTAGTTGCCATCTGCGAATCAAACATCTTCATCATTTCAGCTCGTAGCTCAGGCATCAGCTCAAGACGTAGCTCTGTGACATAAAACACTTGTTTCGCCTGGCTTGCTAGAATGAAGGGCTCATCCCTATATCCTACTCTTTCCAGATCAGCTGAGACAGATCCAAATTGTTGATCTATTACCACAGCATTATTGCTAACCCACTTACATTTGAATGAAGCAACTTTGAACTTGTTGTAAGTGATTTCCCATATTTCTTCTATCACTCCATAATAGGCCATGGATGCTAATATGGGGTTTTTGTCTTTCGAACTGGAAAAGAGCATGGCTTCAGCTTCTACCATCACCCCACTATTTTGCATGGCACTCCTGTCATCTTGGTCTTTTATATAGAAAGAATACCCGTTTATATCATAACCGCTCCAAGTAATGATCTGAAACGAAGGCCCCCAGACTAGCCACTCTATTGTCTCAGACACACCGGTCTCATGCAAAACCTTTTCCTCAAACCATTGAATGAATGTCTTGTTTTGCTCAATAGTAATCTACATGTCATTCTTCCTCGGATTCATGTTCTTCAATCTCTTTCTGTGTTCATCTATGTAAGTTTAAACTTCTGCCATGTTATTCAGGATATAAAGGTATGCTTGCAACACCTCTTCACGAGGCATAGTCTTCACTTTCAGTCCTCGTGTTCCCTTGCTCCTCCCCTCTTCATGCGGAGATTGTTCCTTCTTCCCTGATAGATAATCGCTGCAGAAGTCCATAGCCTCTTCAACAACATACCTTTCAACTATTGAGGCTTCTGGTCGATAGGGATTTTTAAAGTACCCTTTTAAGATCTTCATGTATCACTCGAAAGGGTACATCCACCTCAGGTAAACTGGACCGCAGAGGCTTACCTCCCTTACCAAATAAACTATCAAATGCACCATTATATCAAAAATTGAAGGAGGAAAGTGCATCTCTAATTGGGACAATATGATATAACCCTCAGCTTCCAGTTCATCCAGCTTTTCAATGTCAATGACTTTGTTACAGATAGCATTAAAGAAAACACACAATCTTGTCACAGTGCTTCGAACTTCATTTTTCATAATCCTTCTAATAGCTACTGGTAATAGTTGTTGCATCAACACATGATAATCATGGGACTTCATTCCCACTAACTTCAAATCGTCCATTGACACACACCTTCTCACATTGGAAGAATATCCTTGTGGTACCTTAATTTCATGTAAACACCCACACAAACATCTTTTCTCCGCTTTTGATAGTGTATGTGTTGCTGGCTCCATGTATGCCCTCCTACCATCATCTCTTAGCTGTGGATGTAACCGTTCTCTTATTCCTATATCAACAAGGTCTAGTCTCGCATTAATCCCATCCTTGGTCTTCCCTGGAATGAGCAAAAGTGTACTAACAAGGCTATCACAAACATTTTTCTCCACATACATTACATCAATACTGTGTCTCATGTCAAGACTACGCCAATATGGAAGATCAAAGAAAATTGATCTCTTCTTCTATATGTTCTTCTCACCTGAAGTCTTCTGATTCTTACTGAGTAAGACATTGATACGTTCAACCCGACTGTAAACTTCCTCTCCGGTTAATGCCTTTGGAACCATTCCATGCTCCGGCAAGCCGTTAAAACGCTTTCTTAACCTACGATATGGGTGGAATCTAGGAAGGAACCTTCTGTGACCAAGGTAGACCATTTTTCTTCCATGTTTAAGTTGGTGGAAGTGAGTGTCTGCTTTACATATCAGACATGCTTTATGCCCCTTCACACTATATCCTGAGAGTTTTCCGTACGCAGGAAAGTCATTTATGGTGGTGAAAAGCATTGTACGTAGCTTGAAGGACTCATTCTTATACGCATCAAACACATCTACGCCTTCCTCCCACAACTTCTTCAAGTCCTTAATCAAAGGCGCCATGTAGATATCGATATCATTTCCTGGCTGTTTTGGTCCAGAAATCATCATAAAAAGCATCACATACTTGCGTTTCATACAAAGCCAGGGAGGCAAGTTGTATATTACAAGGAGTACTGCCACGCACTGTGTGTGCTATTAAGAGTTCCATACGGATTGATGCCATCTGTACAAAGCCCAAGCCGAAGGTTTCTCGGCTCACTGCCAAATTCAGGGAACATTTCATCTATTTTCTTCCACTGTGGAGAGTCAGCTGGGTGCCGAAGATATTTTCCGTCGGATATTCTATCATCCGAATGCCATCTCAACTTCTTCGCCTTTTTTGCAGTACCAAACAAACGCTTAAAGCGCAGTATTATAGGAAGATACCACAAAACTTTTACAGGTTGCCATTTAGTTCTCCTATCGCCTCAACCACCATCTTTCATCTCTTTGTATCGTACGGTTTGACGCTTAGGGCACTCACTCAGACCTTCATACTCCTTTCTGTACAGTACACAGTCATTAGGGCAAGCGTGTATCTTTTTATACTCCATACCCATTGTAGATAGGATTTTCTTGGCCTCATACATACGATTTAGAAGTACATTATCGTCTGGAAACATATCACACAACAGTTCAAGCAGCAATGTGAAACTACTATTGGTCCACTCACAAGTTACTTTTAAGTTAACCAAACATAATGTTCCTGTGAGCCGTGTATACTTACTCCCAGGGTACAATGGTGTCTCTGCATCACTCCGCAGGCTGTCATATTCATACGACTGCGCAAAGGATTCTACATTAACATCATGAATCATTCTCTCCATTCTATCTTCATCTATGACATCCACAGCTTCCTTCTTGTGCAACGGACAATCAGTTACTTCCTCACCATGCCATTTCTACCTTGTGTATCGAAGATTTATTCCATCACAAAGTAGGTGATCCTTTATAACTTCAACATCCCGTTTTCTCTTATTTAAACAATTGACACAAGGACAAAAATACATCCCATTTTTGGCTAGAACGTTCCTCCTAGCAAATTCAATAAAGTTTTCAACCCCATTCTCATATTCTTTACTTGTTCTCAGATCATTCATCCAACTATGATCCATTTTATTACCACCTATGCCATTTCCATTTACACTCAAGTTTAGAATAATTGTCAACACGGGGAATTGCCTTTTACACGCATGTTTTTCAAAATTTTGGCAGCATTTCCCCTTAAAAGTGAGACATCCCAAAATCAAAATAACAAACCATCTTAGATTAATTTAAACGAAACTAAACTTTAGCTGAGGAATTGAGGGCTCATAGTATAATAGTCATTAATTGGTAAGATTACATTGCATTAATCGTAACTTTTTGTCTACTCCTATTATTTACATGCTTGAAAAGTCCACAAACATTATTGGCAAGTATAGTTGAAAACTTCCTTGATGAATGCGCTGCTTACTAGTTAAATACAATGTTGCATTACAACTTACAACTTAATATACCAGAAAATTATGAATTCTTATATAATTTTATTGATTAGTGACTGAAGTGTCAAATTAGTCATGTTTTCACAGTAATTTTCTTTATAAAGAGAACTTGTAATTTTCTTTGCAACTGACTTCTTTTAATAAAAAGCAAACAAAATCATCACCAAATTTGAAACAAAACATCATCTTGAAAATTGTATTTCAAATAAAACATTCAAATAATTCAATAAGTGCAAAATATTAGTATATTATTCAAATCAAATCAAATTAAAAAAAATTAAGATTGCAAATGCAAATTTGTTTCAAATCAAATTAATTATTTAAAACAATTAGATAATGATTCTTCAATCTTCAAATCAACCAAAAAAATTTAAATTGCAATCATCACCTTGTTGTGAAGACAAGTAACATACACAATTATTATGTATTGTAATTAGGATATTGATATTAGTGTTATTTGTTGTCGTTTTGTGTTTCTGTATTCAATGTTTAGTATTGTCGTATTGCTCAATACGCCCCTCATAGTTGTCTAAATATTAGGCACTTGCACAGCTTCAAGTTGTGGACTGATATTTTTGAGTTAATGAGAATTTCATGTTTCTCAAAATAATGCAAAAAAGCAAAAGATTAAAACTTGATGTGGTACATCTTAAATTCAGCAAAATAGCAAAGATAAAGCTCAAGCACAAACCACACTTAAATTCCAGCAGAGAATCAAATGCATTTTGCTAATCATTCACAAGTTTAGTTTTAGCTAGCTAACCTGTTGCTGCAACTTTAGAGGAGATGACCTACGGTGGTAAGAGGAGGCCGACTATGGAGAGAATGAGAGAGAACAGTGCAGACCCAATAGTGCGACTAGCAATTGTGTGGATGAAATAGAGGCTAAGAAGGACCAAGAAGAAACAGGGGAGAGGAGAAATAGCATATTTGATTTGGAGAAACAAGAAAAAAATCAAGAAGCGAGAACAGGGGAGAGGGGACGGAAGTGATGAAGATGGGAGAGTGAAAGAGTAAAGTAAAGCAAGTGCAAAGTTTCAGAAAAAAATTCTGACACTTCACATGCACTGGTCATGTCGACCAGTACATGTGTATTAGCTTAAGACGTCCCCAGCTGGGCTGGGGTCGTCTAAAGGCACCCTTTAGACGTCCCCAGACCAGTTGGGGACGTCTAATATAAGATTTAGATATCCCCAGATGGTCTGGGGACGTCTAATGTGAATATTTAGACGTCCCTAGACCAGCTAGGGATGTCTAATATGAAGCTTTAGATGTCCCCAGGCCATCTGGGGACGTCTTATGTGTGTAAAATTTTATTTTGCTTCATTCACTTTTCTGGGAGTCTTTAGACGTCCCCATGTTCATTGGGGACGTCTAAAACAGTCTTTAGACGTCCCCAATGAAGATGGGGACGTCTAAAACACATTCAGGGGCGAGATTCAATTTTATTTGACGAGCCAACCTTTTCAATTTTGATCTATAATTACACATATGCCACCGCCCAATATTTTGGGCGTCCCTTTTTCAAAAAGGGACGTCCTTTAGGGTCTTTATAAGTATATTCTGTAGTAGTGGCAGATCCGTGAGTGTTGGTGATAATTCTTTTATAAGAATATATATTGTATCACAATAATAAATGGTGAGTTATAATTCATTTCATCACTATAATTCTTGTTGAAAATTTCATTTCATTCTCTCTGTTGTATTTAGAAAGTGAATAAATTACAAGCTTCAAATTGTTTTCGATGCATGTCTTCAGCTCTATCATCGATCTCTCTTCCTTCTACTTCAAACATAAAGTTAGTTCTACATGCATTTCCTTCTTCTATTATAATTTAACCAACTATGTGTGGTTCTAGAATAATGTACTTGTATTTACAGCTAACTGATGAATACATGATGAGTAGAGTATATTGTTTATCTGTGCGGGATTTTACTTTTTAAGATTTTTTATATTAATTTTTTTTCATAAATTAACATCAAAGTTGATTATTCATCTGTGTATATTGTTCAACAATATATAAAAATTGTGGTTCTCTAAGTTAGTTGTCTATAAATAAGTCATTAAATATTGGGCATTGATACACCTACTGGATATATGTAAATATGTATAAACCTGTATAGTAATAACAAAAACAACCTTATTTAGACTGATAACAATAACGAAAGGTTCAAAAATGTTTAATTACTTGAACCAAATTTGTCCACTGGCTGGTCTTAAAAGTTGACCATTTTTAGAGATCCTAAACCAAAAAGTAGATCTTAAACATGTAACTTTCTAGACCGAACTATAAGCTTGATCTAAATATCAATTTTTAAGACCAATTATAGGTTTGATCTTAATAAGGATAGACTTTCTAAATCAGCCGATACAAGATCGAACATAAATCCAGTATAAAAAACCTATTTCAACTGGTCTTAAAGCCCTTTTTTCTAGTAGTGATAGGCTATGATAGGTTGTCTCTTCTCTATACTCTAGGTAAGAACTGCGCCTAGTGCATAATCTGATTATCACACAAGAGCTCAAATGGAAGGCTCTAATTAAGTAGCTGAATGATTGAAATTGTAGTGAGTCTCTTCTTCAGCTTATCCCATGCATAACTACAAGTATCATCGAAAATAAAACCCATATCTTTCTACAGAAAACAAGATAATGCCAATGCTATCTTATTGAAATTCTGAATGAATCATATATAAAATGTACTATGCTTAAGAAAAGAGCGTACATCTTTCACATAAGGAGGATATGGAAGAGATGAAAAAATATCAACCTTAGCTTTGTCAACTTCAATACCATCATGTGAAACAACATGGCCTAAAACAATTCATTTCTTAACCATGAAATGACATCTGTCAAAATTCAGCTTAAGATTATATTGAATGCATCTTTCCAAAACTCTGTCTAAACAAGATAAGCATGCATAAAAAAATATCTCCATAAAAAATGAAATCATCTATGAAAACTTTCATGTAATGCTTCAAAAAATAAAAAAATATGGAAACCATGCAACGTCGAAAAGTGCCTAGTACATTACATAAGCCAAATGGCATGCACCTATATGCAAAGGTTCCAAATAGACATGTGAATATTATTAGTGCAAGTGTTTCACCCAAGAAGGGGGGTGAATTGGGTGATACCGGAAATTTTCATTATGTATAAGAAAATTGACAGAATATTTAAAATAGTTGAGAGTAAGGAGAAATATAACTGAAGTGTACACTGGGAGTTATATTGGTTCGGCCACAGCCACTTTGACCTACGTCTAGTCCTCATAATGTCTCTGAGAGTTTCACTATATCTTCCAAGATTTAGTGGGTTCTTGGCACCTCAATATAACATGTTCTTTCACCTGGATACTTGTTCCCCTATACACGTTGTAATCAAATCCCCAACTCAAGGTTCCACAACTTTAAGTTGTCTCAATAATGAATATTGAGTTTTGTAATGAAAATCTCTCTTACAGAGTAAATGTATAAACACTAAAGTATAAAGAATGAGTATAAGAAAATAGAGCACAAAGAGTATATTGATCGATGTGTGATTGCTTGTTCTCAGTTGTTGTTTCTTGTTCTTTGAATGCTCTATATATATAGATGATTTATGGTGTCCGTTGGAAACATTTCAAACATGTCCGCTAGAGTCACGCAGCTACTATTGACCATTATTCAATTTTGAAAATTATTTGTTTGCGGTAGGTAGCGGTAGGTGAGGGTTCGGACGTTTTATTTGACTTTCCACTTATAGCATGATCTCTTCATTGTGTCTCTGCAAATGTACTTAGAATACTAATACAATGAAGGGTCAATCATATAGAAAACAAATCATTAAACATTGGATTTAAATCATGTTTTCTAGACTTTATTACTCGAGTAATCATGCTCGTTACTCGAGTAGTCCCTCGAGTAATCTCATTAAAAATCTGGCAGAGAGTAAGTCAATGTTTTCTTACCATATTAGTTGATTAAGCCTTCAAGTAATCTTTTTAATAATACCTGGTAAACAAGGTTACTCGAGTGATCCCTTGAGTAAATTTATAATAAGTTTGTAGATTACTCGATTCCTCCCTCGAGTAACAACATCAAATTTTTGGTTGAGAGTACCTGTGCTTTGCTTACCTGATTACTCAAGTGATCCCTCGAGTAATACTTCAAATAACTCTGCAGATTACTTAAGTAGTCCCTCGAGTAAATGTTTTCTCAAATGGTTACTCAGGTATCTACTTGAGTAAAATGTGTCAATTCTTGGCTGAGAGCTACTAGAATTTATTTGTCCTAGTTATTTGAGTGCCTACTCGAGTAATGCCTTTTCTCATATTTTTACTTAAATGGTTACTCGAGTAATGATTCACATAACTTTGTAGATTACTCAAGTGACGCCTCGAGTAACTTCTTCCAAATTTTGGCAGTGCCCCTCTAGACATTTTCTCCAACATTACTCGAGTAACAAGTTCATTACTCGAGTGCTAACTTGAGTAAACCTTTAAAAAATTTGCTAGTAATGTTTTTCCTGTGCTTTGTCTCTCAGTTCTTTTTCATTACTCAGTGCTTACTTTAAGTAAAGCTTTTGTCTACCATTTAGTTACTTTGTTCAAATTCTTTTCTTTGTTATCAAATCCTTTTTATTATTGATCCAATCTTTGTATCATCAAAACATATGGGATCTAACATTCTCCCCCATTTTGATGATGACAAAACTTGGTGATTTTGAACAAAGTTTTTGAAATTGAGTTTTCAAACATGTTTCTTAAATACTTTTCATATGAATTCTTTTGTTCAATTTAAACTTGAAAACTCTTTTGAAATAGCTTAGTAAAGATCTTTTCAAATGATCTTGAAAAAAAATTGAGTTTTTGTTCTTATTTACTTGTTCACCTTTCATACACAATCAAAAACCCATTAGTCCTACAATGCAATATGACTTGAATGAAATTGCATAAAGAAGAATTCATTACATAATCAAACTTAGAATTCAAAGTTAAAAGCTCCCTAAAGCCCTATATATTCACTCAGCCATTGATCACAAAATCACTCAGGCTCTTTTTCCCTTTTTTGTCTTCATCACAAGGATGGAATCAATTATGAGGAGGAGTAGATGGCTTAGCTGCTAAGATAAGAGTAACAAGAAATGCTAAAGATTCATGTGATCCATCTAAACTGGAAGAATTTGAAGAAGATGGTTCAGGTTAGGAAGGTTCACTGGAGGTGTCTGAAGATCCTCTAGAGGGTTCACTGGAGGATTCTGAGGTGATGGATAAGGAATCAGAGAAGTAATTTCTACTTCTTCTGTAGTAACAGGTGAAGACACATGCACCTCCTTAGTACGTATAGGTGAGGTAATAGGAGAAGGTATTGACTCAGGCTGAACTGGCTAGGCTGGATCATCAGTGGTGATGTGGATTGACTTGGATATGTCAAGGTTAGGCATAGAGAATAAAAGATTACTGGGTCCAATCTCAGAGGGTCTATGCTTAGTAGGAATAGGAGAAGGAATAAGCTTATAAGGGCTAGGTTTAGAAGGTCCAGCTTTAGACACTGGTACTGGCTCAAGAATAAATGAGGGCATAGAAGGACCTTGGCTTATAAAGTGATGTCCCAAGCCCCTTCATCAACCAAATTTGGGCTTCAATACCATTAATCAAACCACATGTACAAGAAATGTTATTTTAATCTAATTAAACACGTATCCCAACATTAACAATTATAACTAAATCCATTCGCTTTGAATGATGACACTTGGCATGATTAATACCCAAGCAAATATCCACTAATAAAGTGAAGATATGGGCTTTTAATTAATTTCACAATTACACAATTGCCGTAACATTTATTTCCCAATTTTTGGAATAGTGACAATTCTAGCAGATTTTCTGCCCTAACTTTTAAAAACCATAACTAAATTTTTAGACATCGTTTTGGAGCAATTCCAAAGGCTATAGAACCCTTATTGAGTCTAGTTTAAAGGAAAAATATGGACTTTAGCCATTTGGACGCAAACAATTCCCAGAATTAAATTGGTTGGGCGCTGCTCTAGAAACTATACATATTTTCTGGGCTAATTTCAAAAATTCATAACTCTTTGTATATAGCTTCAAATTGTTAGAACCGGCTATCACCCAAGAGGGGGTGAATTGGGTGTATAATAAAAACTTAAGAACTTTAGAAATCTTTTCGTATCTTAACGAAAGCGGTAAGTATGAAGGTTTATAAATCAACAGTTAGATTAAATAATATATGCTGGAAATGTAAGAGTTTAGGGAAGAGAATATGCAAACTGTGATTTATCCTGGTTCGGTCCAATCTGTGATGGCCTACGTCCAGTCCCCAGGCTCCTCCTGAGATTTTCAAATCCACTATCTTCTTGTTTAATCTGGGCACAAGAAAAGCCTTTACAATTCCACAAGTTTAACCGGGTACTTGTGAAACCTATTACAAATCTCTTATTGAAAATACTCCCCCTTACGGCAAGTCTTACGAGTAGAGCAATCCCGAAGATCTTCCTCTCCTGCTTACTCATACAAGTCTTACGAGCAGCAACGTTCTCTCCTACTTACACCCCTGTAAGTCTTATGAGCAACAACGTTCTCTACTGCTTGCACCTTGTAAGTCTTACGAGCAGAATGTCTTACTGGCAATTCTCTCTACAACTTCTCCGTAAGAAAATCAACCCTCTCAAGGTCCCTCTACCTTGAGATCAACTCACAAATATAGATGAAAGTGTTTACAGACTCTCTCACAGAGTGGATATAATACTCACTGAAGTACAATACAAATGATCACTCTCTCCTTAATAAATAATATAGAAGCTGGAAAAACAGAGTGTTTGGGTAGAAGCAGAGGATTCACATTTCTATCATTTTTCTCGTAGTTGCTCGCTGTCTCTATTTTTTCAATTTTTCTCAGTTACCCATTGACGTTGAATGCTCTCTCATTTATAGTTGATGAATATTATGACCGTTGTGAGCATTCATCTGTTGGAGTCATTTTGACCGTTGAGCATTTGAAAATGAGCTACTGTCCGTTGCAAAGTGGAGCGTTTTGTTGAACAGCAGGAAGATTCATTTTGAGCTGTATTAACATTGTGGAGCGGGATGAATTCGTTTGAGTTTCCAGACAATCTCTCATGGTGGATCAGTTACTTGTCGTGGTTGGTAGCCGCCATTCGGTGTGTAATGATGGAGTTCACCGTAATTGACTTTTATTTGAATCTGCAACCCGAACGTTTAATACCCTGTTTCACACTGCAAAATACTTAATCATTAATATGATGAAGTATTAGTCATGGGTATGTTGGATCATTGGTCAAAAGCTAAATATCTGGCTTCTGGGACTCATCACGTTGAATGAAGATATTTGCTGTGACCTCTGTTCTTGAAGATACAACCAAAATATTTAATCTCCTGTTTTACACTTGAAATATATGTTAGTTAATGTTTGGGAACAATAACAAGTCAAAACATAATGATTGTATAACATTTAACCACGTTTGGATTGATGGCCGTGAGAGTCTGTTTCATTTCTGCATTCTGTCAGGACCTCACTTCGAGTGCAATATGACTCACTCGAGTGCAGTTGATAATTTCACGTTTTGACTTCCTCTCGGGCAAGCACTCGCTGCACTTCACTCGCATCTGCTCGAGTGAATTCTCGAATCACTCGAGCACAACCAGTCATGCTCGAGTGCGTTTCATGCTTTCACGTACAAGCTTCTTCTCGGGTTATCACTTCCATGTCAAAACTTGCATGTGCTCGAGTGAGAAATCATCCAATGCTCAAGCATGGATCCTAGTGCTCGAGTGATGCAATTTTCTTCATGTTTCAGCTGCTTCTGGACATCACTCGCATAACTTTTTCAGAGAGTCAGTTTTTACACTAGCGGGTGATGTGGGGCCACTTTAGAAAAAATTTGTTTATTTGATTCTAATGATGTATCATAAGAATGCTCTTGCCATATGCATTCCAATGCAACAAGAATCAGCCCTAAACTCCTTGTATACTGCAAGTTATGATCGAAAGAGTGTATATTTCGCTAGTCTGCACAAGCGTCAACTTCGAGAAGGCATAGCTCCTATAATATACGTTCACATAAGGCATATTACCTATCCATGGAAATATCTTTGAGTCTACTTTCATTTGGCATTGGTCTCATCTCAATCCGATGTGTAGTTTGTAAGTTACGTTCAAAATACCGAACCTGTGTCAAAAAGTGATGGTGATTTCAGTTTCATTTTCCACGATTCATATCTCCTTCATTTGATCTTCTTTCAATGTTATCCTGGTGCCAATTTTACGTGTTGTGAGTCCTCTTTCATATGCCACCGGTTTCGGGTCAATCCGACTTGTGGTTTGAGAGATATGATCAAAATACCAGACCTCACTCAGGCTGAATGTAAAACAGAGTAGAACAGAGTATTCACCCCGTGCTCGAGTGAATTCATCTGTGCTCGAGTGTGTTCTTCCTGTGCTCGAGTGAAACACCTCGTGCTCGAGCATAACACTTCTAGAAGTGCCAAAACTCATATATAAGTCATCTTAGCTTCGTATTAACCTATTCCAACCATCATTTGATCATAGAAACCTCCGGTATCATTATAGAAACCTCCAATATCACATCTAACAACTTGAATCTTGATATTCATGATAGATCTTCCAAGTTCTTCATTCTTCAATATCTTTCTTCTTAGTTTTCCTCTTGATAATAATTCTCCATAACTAAAGTAAGCATCTCCTTGACTATCTTCAATTTCTTCCTTCTTCTTCCTCTTGTTCATTTTCATTAATTCAATCTTCTTCATTCTTTGCTTGACTAATCTACAAAATATGTAATATAATAGTTAGTCAAAGAAATACATTATATAAACTTTTTGCTCTTATAATTTCACATCTATATTTGACATCATCAAAACTAATCATATCTAACACAAATAATTCATAACCTATCAATTTAAAGCATAGGATGTCTACTTTCATCCTATAAAATTTTATAATTTTTTGTCATTATTTGTTCATCCAAAAGCACATGACAATCTCACTGCCTTACAGGCGATTTACTGAAAACATTATTCACCTTTCAATTTCTAATATCTAATTCCTTTAGCCGTAAATATTCATCATTTTATAGAATATATGAAATAATTACATTACATTATTGGTGAATAAAATTTGGGGTGTTTCACCTATTATTTCAATAATATTAGTATATTTTCACTATTCCCGTGTTGCTCACCGAACTGCATGCAAGCACTTTGAAAATGGTAAGAATAAAATAAGGGTATGACATTAAAGTTTTCAAACTGTCTCCACCTAGAGATGTCTAGATATGGCAGCTTATAGGCATTTTTTCTTGTAAGAGGAAGAACATGCATGTCAAGAGCAATATAACATGCTCATATTAAGTTGTTTTGCTGGATGTAATAGTCCACTAATTAATACTTTTGCATCACAACATTCGTCTCTTAAGAGAAGAGAATGGTATAGAGTTGACTTTAGTTTGTTGAAGAAGCATAATGAATTGATGAATGATGTATGATTAGGTGCGTTGTGCACGTACACACAAGAGACAATCAAAGTTCTAAGAGAGAATTGGGAAGTTTCTCATAGCAACTTCATTTGCTCATTAGGAAATAGGGCTTGGTTTGCTTTGATTAAAAATAACTTATTTGGCTGTTAATTTTTAATGATTTGTTTGTAAAAACACAAAAGTTAGAAATATGTTTTTAAAAACAAAAAACTCAAAACAATTTTTACATATCTTTTGTTTTCAGTTTATTTTTGTTTTGTTATTTTTCCTAATTGTACTTTTCACTCCTGACTACACTTGCATATTGTCTCACATTCTTCTCTCATTTCAACAAATTTATTTTAATAACAATTATTGCAAACAAGTTTTCCTGTTTCCAAATGCAATTTTCTAGAACAATTATATTCAAATAGATTTTTATTTTCTTTTCAAAACTTTTTTTTTCAAAAAGTTTATAAAAAGATTCTAAAATCATTAAAAAAAACGGAAATAAACAAGGCCTAAACATCCAACAAATAATATTCAGAGCGCAAAGACCAATATCAAGCATATAGATACACAATATAATTCTTTTTTACTTTTCTTAACATATATACTTTTATATTAATTTGACACAAACTTTTCATTAACATAAAAGGTAAAGGATATTTTTACCTCTAAACTATTTCACAGGGAGTAACGATTATCCTAAATTGTTTATTAAAATAATGTTGTCAAGAATCAAAATCATTTTTATGCTTTTCTTTGAATATTAAATATATGAAAATACATTAAAAAAAGTAGCAAAATTATGAGCTAAGTGTGTCCCAATATGGGAAAGTTGATCAAAATTTGTTAACAATAGATTATAGAAGTAATAAAATAATAAGGAAATTGTGACTTCGATTGATTCCCTTGATTCCTTGGCAGTGATTGATGCACCACTTGTGAATTAGGTTGATGACATGGGTTTTGCAATTGAACAACTGAAGGATTCTGTGGGCCTACTTGATTCATATGTGTTGATACACTACTACAGAACATAGATACAACTACCCTAAAGGACGTCCCTTTTTAAAAAAGGGACGTCCAAAATATGGTCAGGTTCAAATTATAGAGATTGGCGTGTCTGAAGACCTTTAAACGTCATAAAGAAAAAAGAAAAAGAAAGCCTTTAGACGTCCCCAGCTAAATGCTATCTTTACACGTCCCCAGCTCAGCTGGGGACGTCTAAAGGCTTTCTTTTTTTTATGACGTTTAAAGGTCTTCAGACGCACCAATCTCTATAATTTGAACCTGACCATATTTTGGGTGTCACTTTTTTAGTCCCCAGCTGACCTGGGGACGTCTAAAGGTATGTTTAGATGTCCCCAGCATAGTTGGGGATGTTGAAGACACTCACATGCACCAGAAATGACATGACCGGTGCATGTGAGGATGTCAGACCCCTTCCTACTCCCCTGCCATTTATCTCTCCTCCTCCTACTTTATTCAATCACTCCCATCTCCGTCCCCATCTGCACTTATTTTTTTCCTTCTTTCTCCGTCCCCATTCACTCCCCTGCTGCATCTCCTCCCAAATTCATCACTCCGTCCCCATTGATCGGTCTCCTCTCCCTTTCTTGGTTTTTTAATTTCTTTCTCCAAAGCTTCACCACTTCCGTCACCAGGCCACCTTCTTTGCTCTGGGTTTGCAGAGTGTTTTCCCCATTGGATCTCCTCTCCACCACCGTCGGCCTCCTCCAAAGCTTCACCACTTTTCAGGTTAGCATTTTCTGTTTGATTATTCTTTTCTTTTTGGCTGATATTTCTTTCATTTGTTCATAAAAAGCAATCTTTCTGGGATATTCAATATATTCTATTGTTCCTTACCGTGTCAATTTCCAATTCTTGGTCATTGATGAGATTCATGGGCAATACAGATTAATATTTAAAGATATATATTACCTCTCTCTTTCTCTTCATAAACAAATAAAAATGATTGAAGATTCATGGGCACTCTGTTTATTAAAACGCCCTGTGATCTTATTCGTTTTGAATAAGATCACAGGGTGTTTTATTATTCTTTTTATTATTAGTTTTTTTATTATTGAATAAGAGTTCTTTTTTTTATATTTTTAGTATAGTATATTTTTAGTATTAGTTAGAGGTTTATTTTATTACTCTGTTTATGCGTTTTGATTATGTTGATGATGGTAACTATTAGGTTTATTATGTGGAGGTTTATTAGGCGGATAGTTATTAGGATAGTATTGGATTTGTTTATTAATTTTATAATTTTAGTTATATATATCATTATAGTATTTTATATTATACCTTTTGCTTTTCAGCATTCTCTTATATTTGACAGAATTGGTTCATTTTCACACTTGTTTTGGTTATACAATTGTAGATTCTCTGTAACAGTGAGCTAATCCTTTGAAAATAATACAGAGATAGATTGCATTTTAGTACATTTACATATGGTTCCTAAGTGATTATCTCACAAACTGTATGAATCAAAGTGATGGAAAGGAAAAGAAAAGAATTTGGCACATGATAATGCTTTTAATTAGTAGGGAAAGGAAAAGAAATGAGAAAAGAATAAAGAATAACAAGAAACTAAAAAAATAATAAAAAAAATCTTATAGACACACACATTAATTTTTTTGTTTTGCCATAAGACACACACATTAATATATATATTTAGTGCTAGAATTAGGCAATCTTATTGTAACTTAGTGTACGTAGACATTAATATAAGAAATTCGCGTACTTGCATTTTTTTTTACAATTTTTCATTAAATAGATTTTAAATAGATTGAATAGAATATAAAAATTTAACACGACATGTGCTGTTCCAAAATGAATAGGACTGCAATAAAAGAAGAAACATCTATAATCTTAATGTAACTTAGTGCTAGAATTTGGTAGAAATTAATCTAGACATTAATATATATACTTAGTGTAGACACACACATAAATAATCATGTTGTAACTTAGTGCTAGAATTTGCTCGCTATCATTGACTCCTGGAGTGTGAATTAATTGTTCAAGTTCCACTTTAATTTGTTGTCATAAACCTATTCCATTTGTGACTTAGGATTTTTGGAACTTCATTGGTGTGATCAATCTTGGAACACTTCTAAATCAAAAAATTGTCGTGTGGAAGAAAAATATAATATTGCTGTTGAGATTTGCCATTCGCTAATTGAACTTGGGAAGAATTTTTTGATGTCACATATTTCACTCATGGTACATATCTGATTTAATAATTTGGTTGCTAAAATATAAGTGTATTATGTTTGTGCTTGGTGCTAGAAGCTAAAGTTTTGTTTCATTTAAATTAAGCTGAGATGGTTTGTTATTTTGATTTTGGGATGTCTCAATTTTAAGGGGAAATGCTGTCAAAATTTTGAAAAACAAAATAGTAAATGGCATTCCTAGTGTTGACAATTATTCTTAACTTGAGTGTAAATGGGAATGACGTAGGTGGTAATAAAATGGATCATAGCTGGATGAATGCTTTGAGAACAAGTGAAGAATATGAGAATGGGGTTGAAGAGTTTATTGAATATATTAGAAGGAATGCTCCAGCCAGAAATGGCATGTATTTTTGTCCTTGTGTCAATTGTTTAAATGAGAGAAGACGGGATGTTGAAGTTATAAGGGATAACCTACTTTGTGATGGAATAAATCTTCCATATACAAGGTGGATATGGCATGGTGAGGAAGTAACTGATTGTCCGTCGCACAAGAAAGAAGCTGTGGATGTCATAGATGAAGATAGAATGGAGAGAATGATTCATGATGTTGAGGTAGAATCCTTTGCGCAGTCGCATGAATATGACAGCCTGCGGAGTGATGCAGAGACACCGTTGTACCCGGGGAGTAAATACACACGGCTGACAGGAACATTACATTTGGTGAACTTAAAAGCAACTTGTGGGTGGACCGATAGTAGTTTCACATTACTGCTTGAATTGTTGTGTGATATGTTTCCAGAATGTGCTTCTAAATCATATGTTTGAGGCAAAAAAAAAATCCTATCTACGATGGGTATGGAGTATAAAAAGCTTCATGCTTGCCCTAATGAATGTGTACTGTACAAAAATGAGTATGAGGGTCTGAGTGAGTGCCCTAAGTGTCAAACTGCATGATACAAAGTGAGGAAAAATGGTGGTTGTGGTGATGCGACAACTAAAAGGCAACCTGTAAAGGTTATGTGGTATCTTCCAATAATACCGCGCTTTAAGTGTTTGTTTGGGACTGCAAAAAAAGTGAAGAAGTTGAGATGGCATTCAGATGATAAAATATCCGACGGAAAATATCTTTGGCACCCGGCTGACTCTCCACAGTAGAAGAAAATAGATGAAATGTTCCCTGAATTTGGCAGCGAACCGAGAAACCTTCGGCTTGGGCTTTGTACAGATGGCATCAATCCGTATGGAACTCTTAATAGCATACACAGTGCGTGGCCAGTACTCCTTGTAATATACAACTTGCCTCCCTGCTTTGTATGAAACGCAAGTATGTGATGCTTTCTATGATGATTTCTGGACCAAAACAGCCAGGAAACGAGATCGATGTCTATTTGGCGCCTTTGATTGAGGACTTGAAGAAGTTGTGGGAGGAAGGTGTAGATGTGTTTGATGCGTATAAGAATG
Source organism: Inga oerstediana (assembly GCA_963210345.1). Lineage (NCBI taxonomy): Eukaryota > Viridiplantae > Streptophyta > Magnoliopsida > Fabales > Fabaceae > Inga > Inga oerstediana. The sequence continues at coordinate 57,937,027 of OY723401.1, read as the reverse complement.
AGTCCTTCAAGCTACGTGCAATGATTTTCACCACGATAAATGACTTCCCTACGTACGGGAACCTCTCAGGGTATAGTATGAAGGGGCATAAAGCATGTCCGATCTATGAAGCAGACACTCACTTCCACCAACTTAAACATGGAAGAAAAACGGTCTACCTTGGTCACAGGAGGTTCCTTCCTAGGTTCCACCAGTATCGTAGGTTAAGAAAGCGTTTTAACGGCTTGCCGGAGCATGGAATAGCTCCAAAGGCATTAATCAGAGAGGAAGTTTACAGTCAGGTTGAACGTATCAATGTCTTACTAGGTAAGAATCAGAAGACTTCGGGTGAGAAGAACATATAGAAGAAGAGATCAATTTTCTTTGATCTTCCATATTGGCGTAGTCTTGACGTGAGACATAATATTGATGTAATGCACGTAGAGAAAAACGTTTGTGATAGCCTTGTCAGTATGCTTTTACACATTCCAGGGAAGACCAAGGATGGGATTAGTGCGAGACTAGACCTTGTTGGTATGGGAATACGAGAACGGTTACATCCACAGCTAAGAGATGATGGTAAGAGGGCATACATGGAGCCAGCAGTGCATACACTATCAAAAGTGGAGAAAGGAAGTTTGTGTGGGTGTTTGCATGAAATTAAGGTACTACAAGGATATTCTTCGAATGTGAGAAGGTGTGTGTCAATGGACAATTTGAAGTTAGTGGGAATGAAGTCCCATGATTATCATGTGTTGATGCAACAACTGTTACCAGTACAAAAATGCTTGCATTGGTAGCACGTCATCACCTTCAACAGGAGAGGTTGCATATTGACTTTGATGAAAATATGAAACCAATTGGTCCGGAGGAAGACCATTTCATTAGCTACGTAGGTTTTTTGGCTCGAAGCAAAGTTCGCATTACCTATGATAATTGGAAGTTGGTTCCACCAAAAACCAAAGACTTGATTTGGCAACAACTTTTGGTATATAAGTTTCAATACATCTGCATTATATCTTTATTCCTATCGCTTCAAATATAATTAACTTATGTTTTTACCTTGCAGCAAACCTATGATGTCCCTGACACCGCGGAGATGTACAAGGAGTGGATGACGGAGGTTCACTATGATGGAAAGATTTCAAGAATAGGCTCACACGAGATTACATTCGAGGGGACATGAGGGGTCAGGATCCATGTCATGAGTATCTATTTTTGTCTTAAGAGGACTGGAGGTTGTTTATGACATCACAAGAAGATTCAAACTTTTTGGTAAGATTTCTATCATCATAGTGTTTTATTTGAATATAGTTGACATTATTGATTCGGTGTTCGTTGTTTTCCTTTCAAAGGCATTAAGTGCAGCAAATGCAGAGAGGCAAGCAGCTAATAACTATCAACATTGCATGTCTCGTGGTGGTTATCAGAAGCTTGAGCAAAAGATTATGGTAGAAGAGTCGGAGAAATTGAAGGAAGCAGCCACATCAGATCCTACCGTTGTGGTCCCGCCCCCGCCACCACCACCACATCACAAAAAATGGAAAGCAGGGAGGCTTAAGGGTGGAAAGTACGTAAATCCGACTGTTGCTGAGGTTGCCGCAAGAATTGTAAGTAGTTAGAGCATAAGTACAAACTTATTTTTTCATATTGGGAGTGCTTACGATAACTTTTATGCTGCAGGATGAACTGGAAGATCATAGTAGCCAAGGTTCGTTCACTCCAAGTGGATGGATGGACATCTTGTCAACGGCAATTGGGAAGGCAGATCACCCTGGTCATGTTCGAGGGGAGGCAGTGGGAGTTCGTGTCACGAAGTATTTTGGCCGAGCCTCACATCCTTATTCATCACAAACTGAACCCAGTAGGGAGCTTGTGACCAAGATTCGTCAGGAAGTCTCACAAGAGCTCGAGGCCAACCTTCGCGACAAGCTCCGACAAGAGCTATTGCCAGAGCTACGTCTTGAGCTGATGCCTGAGCTACGAGCTGAAATAATGAAGATGTTTGAATCGCAGATGGCAACTACCAAGTGTAGAACCAATTCATCCCCGGCCTTCCATAGCACCAAAGGAAGTTAGAACCCGGCGGAGGAACCACTTGGTGACAATTCTCCCACTCCAGTGTAGGGAGAACCTGCCATCCTCTCTTTGGATGCCCCAGTGCTGTGTGTAGTTGCAGATGCTCTCGTTCACACAGAAGCTACTACCCACCATAGTCAGCAAATTCCACAGTATTTGCGTAGGGTGACTGTGACGTATGTTCGAGCGGGGGAAGAAGGTACAACCATCCCTATTCCTGATAACGAGGTTGCCATAATAGCTCAAGCGAGAGGATCTTTCATCCTTTAGCCTGTACATCTTATTGGCTCGTTACCACCAACACCTCCAATGGTATGGAACTACCTCACTTTTACTTGAGATGTGTTGACATCCTACTAACAATATGTGTTTTTATGTTCTAAAAGAACGAGCAGGAAGCAGAGAAATGGCCCTTCTTAGCACGACTGCAGCATATCTATAAAGGCATTTGCCATATTGATTTGCATATGCCTACAGGGATTGTGGGCCAGGAAACAGAGTATCACTTCACAATTGATAAACAAGATCTTAAACAGTTCATGAAGTTCGAGGAGCTAGATGTTGGATGGGGCAAATTTGAAATCCTGTAAGTTTTTTATTTCCCATTTTTTCCTTCATTTAGTTAAGTTGATTTTAACTAGCTAATACATTCATCATTTTAATTCTATTATAGCTCCTTCTGTCGTATATGCATTGACTCTCAAAGAGTTGATTTATATGAATTCTTGTCTCTTGCACATACGACAAGGATTGGGAATACATTGAAAAGAAGGACGAACTATGTGGGCTTCACATTGGCAGAGGACGAGTATCGTTGTTATCTAGCACCGATTGTTCAAGGGTACGCATTTTAATTTTGTGTATTTGAGATTTTTAATAAATAATTGCCTTGCCATCTAACTTCATTTTAATCTGTATATGTTGTGATAGTTATCACTGGAGTTTGTGTGTTGTGTGTCCTCGGTCCCACGTTGTTTACTGGTTTGATTCCTTAAATAGAAGACCAGATAAAGAAACTAAAAGCGCCTTCAACACGTAAGTTATTTTTTTGTATTTCATTGCTTCTTGATTCTTGACTTAATGAATTATTCTAATTTATGTTGATTTTCATTTTAATGATAGGGCATGCACGACGTATCGAGCGCTTGGTGGGCCACGCCAACGTAGAGGTGGCAAAGATCCGAGATGGTTGTTTCCAAAGGTACGTAGTTTCAAATCAAGTTCTTTTGATTGACGGTCGTTTTAGATATGCCTTTATTGATTTTAACCATTTGCTTTTGATTTATAGTACCCTTGACAACCTGGCGGCTAGGAATGTGGATATTATGTCTTACTGTATATGTTTAACATCATTCAGAGTGGCATTACATCAGATTTTGAACAAGTAATCGCTTCTTCATTCTCAGAGGATAATATTCTTGGTGTTGTAATTCAATGGCAATTCATTCACTTCATTCATTATTTCATCTAAACTTATTTTCTAATTTACAGATTTTTGACAATGAAGATGCCTACTTATATGAAGACTTAAATATGATCAGAGACTTTTTGGCTGGACATCTTCTTCAACGTATACCAGAAGAGTAAAGTCTTTAGTAGTTTGTGTAGGACATACTTTTATGGTAGCTAGTACATATAATTAGCATTATTGTTGTTGGATATGGGTTGGATTTAGTCTTGGTTATTGTACAAACTGGGGACTTGGATATTGATTGCTGTGTAGTTTGTGTGGTTTGAAAGTTTGTGTGGCATGTAGTAGACTTGGATATAGATTGTTGTGTAGTTTGTGTGGTTTGAAAGTTTGTGTAGCATGTAGTAGCCTTGGGTCGATCACTATGTTTGTTGTTGTTTTCATTCTGCTGAACTGCTGTTGTTTTATTCTGTTGTTGGAATCCTATTTCTGTAGTTTACATTTTCCAGACAGTGCAATATATAAAAAGTCCATTTAAAAAAACAACTTTCAACGTCCTTAATAAAAAAAAGGGACGTGGAGATTGGCTGGCGACACTTTAGACGTCCCCAGTTCCAACTGGGGACATCTAAAGTGGGACCTTAGACATCCCCAGAAGAATTGGGGACGTCTAAGGTCCACCTTACACGTCCCCAGCTCTTCTGGGGATGTCTAAGGTCCCACGTTAGACGTCCCCAGTTGGAACTGGGGACGTCTAAAGTCTGCCTTCCATGTCCCCTATTTTATGGACGTTAATGACATTTTTTTCTACAACCCTCACATAGACGTCCCTCTATTTTTAGATGTTAAAAGGCCAAAAAAAGGGACGTTAAAACCCTTTTTTCTAGTAGTGATAACTCATCTTGATGATATTGATGAAGACTTGAAGGAATTTGAGTTCCTAATTGTTTCATCAGTAGTGAGTGATGGTTATGAAGTTGTGGAAGATGTTTATGAATTTGAGGTTTTGATTCATTTGCAATCCTAATTCATTCACTTGCATTTGTTCTTGAAAAGCAAGAGTAATCATGAGGTTGAAAAAGCAAATTAACTCCTACCCCTTATGTCAACAAAAACATCTAAGGGAAAAAAGGAGAGAAGGAAAAGAGTTAGTCAAAGTCCAACGAACTTTTGAAGAAGATTTTGGTCAACATTGAACCCATACATTAAAAGAAATTGGTCAACATTCTTCCTTCCCTTTTTGTTGAAGCATTTCGGTCAAGACTAAAGGAAAGAGACAATAAGACTTGAAGCAATCTCTATTTATTGACCAAGCCAAAAAGAAGAGAAGAAGAAAAGTCAACAAGTCTTCAACCTTGTCTAATTTTAAGAGTTGACCAAAAAGGAAGAGTGTAAGAGAGAAATTGGTCAACATATTTGCCCCCTTTTTGAATAGAAATTCAGCCAAGATAAGAGGAGATAAGGGGGGGAGAGTTAATTAAACCAAATGAATCCATTGTTAATTAACTAGGTAGTTTTTTCAAGACACTATTGCAACTTGACACATCACCTCTTCTTACTCTCTTGGACTCAATTTTTGGCCACACACTTAAAGAGATGATGATAATATTTAATCAACTCATTTCTATCATCCTCACACCCATTTGGATGGCCAAGAAAGAGAAAACGAAGGGGAAAAAGAAAAAGGAAAGAGAAAGAAGAACTTGAAGAGCAAAGAAGCAAGGTGAGACTTCTTGCTTGATTGTCACCTTTAATATCACCTTTCTATCTCTTGAAGCCTTCCCAAATGTTGTTACCTTCACTAAGAGCTACACTTATATTGTTTTGTTTTCTTTAGGAAAAGAGTTTGAAGTTGCCAAAGAAGTGCCAAAGTTGGAGGAACGAAGAACAAGCCTTAGAAAGTGAAAGAGGTAAGTCTAAGCTTTAATTTGAAATGAATAGTTTATGGATTTGTTGAGTATTATGATTTTTCTTGGTTGCCCTAGTTTTGATCTATATGGGATTTCTAGGTTATGAACTATGGATACTTGGAATGAAATTCTTAAAATTGGAACTTTGGCATCGTGATGCCAGATTTAGGTTTCTGGGAGACAAGCCGTTACTGACGTGCTTTTGAAAGGTCAAATCTTATCCAATGGTCATGAAATTTTCTATTGATAGTAGACATCCTAAACTTTAAAATGATATATAGAATGCATTGATTTGATGTTTAGAAAGAAAGTTATGAATTTTTAAAAGGGCGAAGGTGCAAAAATGCCCATTAACTTTTCTAAAAGAGCGTCAAATACCATAAACTTTATTTGGTTGCAAAAATACCCATAAACTTTTTGAGTCAAGTCTTCACGAGTTGGGAGTCAGCTAGGGTTTGTCAATTGGGCTTGTTTGTTTTGAATTGGGCCAAAACAAATATTTTTTTAAGCTGAGATTTGTTTTTATGGCCAGAAAGTGTTTTGGGCTAAGACCAAAAAAAACTCTAGGGGTGTTGTCCCTCTGACCCAGCAAGGGCGTTTCCCTTGACCTGGCTAACTATTAGTAGCGCGACATAATTATAACATTTATTGCTTTTCATATTGTATGAATTGTTATTTATTGTGTTTTAGTTTCTAAAATTGTTTTTTATGGTAAACAATACGGCTCTAGTTTTATAAGAGTTGTAAATTTTTAAATACGGCCTGCATGCCGTGCTTTCCTCTATATAAGTCTGGATGTACATTCTCTTCTCATCTTACTCTTGTCATATGTTTAAACAAGGTTTCTCAATGTATTTTCCTTTCTTATTAGAGAGGTCCTCTCATTGGCTTGAGAGGATTTAGGTTAGATGAGCCATATTGTGTCATATTTAAATTATGTTTCTATTGATTAGATCATTACATGCATATTTTACATATATATATTCGTATGAGATACAACCACGATATATGTATTCATATAAATGAAATAATTAATTAAGCCCTCCAAATGAAATTTTTAGTCATAATGCCGTCGATTAATGAATACTTGTCAAAACCTAGATTCATTGTTGTTTTGTCTTAATTGAGATTAACAAAATAGTTTTGGATCTCAAGGCATTAGATGAGATTAAATATGCCAGATCATATGATGATTGAATCCTATAAAGATCTAAGAGTTATATGTGATGTAATTGGTAAAGAGGTTACCTATATAAATAACTTGATTTAAGCATCTTGCCAAAGCAGACTTAAATTTAAGCGAGATGTAGATCTTAGCCCACTAATTATTACATTGAGGGTTATTAATTTAGTGGGAGATTACTAACCAAATTTTCATATTTTATTGTAGAATCATGTTGACCAGTAATACTGGTACACTATCATTACGATCAGTCCTTGAGATAGACAAACTCAATGGGACAAAATTTTGTTACTGGTTCAAGAACTTGAGAATTGTTCTCAAATAGGAAAGAAAAACATGTCCTAGATCAACCCATTCCTGAGGAGCCTACAGCTAATACTCCAAGAGCTTAAAAAGATGCTTACACAAGTATAAGGAAGACTCTGTAGATATAGGTTGGTTGATGCTTGCTACTATAGTTCCAAAGCTCCAAAGGGATTTGGAACTTATGGAGGTTCATGAGATGATTGTGCATCTTAAGGAAATTTTCCAGTAATAGGTAAGGCAAGAAAGGTATGAGACCACGAAGGCCTTACATTCATGCACGATGGCTGAAGGTGTGTCAATTAGTGCTCCTATGTTAAAGATGAAAGGCTATATTGATCATCTTGAAAGGCTTGAATTTCCTATGAGCCATGAGTTAGCTACAAATTTGATCTTGAACTCACTCCCAGAAAGTTATAATCAGTTTGTTATGAACTACAACATGAACAACATGGAGAAATCAATTTTTGAACTACATAGGATGGTTAAAACTGCTGAGCAGAACATTAAGAAAAAGCCCAACACTGTTTTGATGGTTCAAAAAGGAAATGGTATAAAAAAGAAAGACAACACCAAGGGGAAGGGTAAAGGCTTAGGTTGTAAGACCAAAGAGTCAAATAAGCCCAAAACCAAGTCTGCACCCATGAAGGCAAAGCCTTCAAAAGAAGGAGTATGCTTCTCCTGCAATGAACCTAGTCATTGGAAGAGGAATTACAAACTCTACCTCGAAGATCTAAAAAAGAACAAGAAAGATAGTGGGGCTATCTCTTCAAGTTTTTATGTTATAAACATTTATCTTTCTCTTTCCTCTATATGGGTATTAGATTGAGCATTAACAACCATTCAGACTTTATGGCTCATAGTCTCACTTGTTATAAGGTGAAAATTGAGAATCAACGACTATCCAAACTTGTATAATATCTTGAGATTGCTGAGTGTAAAAGGAAAATCATCACTATGGATTTCGTGACCGTATTATCCAATGTCAGAAACCATGATGTGATATGGGTAATAGTTGATCGATTAACAAAGACAGCCCATTTTCTACCCATTAGCATTCATTTTTCTCCTGATAGGTTAGCAGAGATTTATATCAAAGAGATAGTGTGACTACATGGTACCCCAAAGAACATCATTTCAGATAGAGATCCTTGCTTCACTTCTAATTTTTGGAGAGCATAGCATGAGGCTTTAGGTACCAAGCTCAAATTCAACACGACATATCATCCTTAGATAGATAGACAGATAAAAAGAACAATACAGACATTAGAGGATATACTAAGAGTATGTGTCTAAGATTTCAAAGGCAGTTAGAACAAATTCCTTCTATTGGCAGAGTTTGCTTATAGCAACAGTTACCACTCAAGCATACAGATGGCTCCCCATAAGGTTTTATATAGAAGGAAATATTAGTTGCTTCTATTCTGGATAGAATTGTCTAAAAGGCATTTACTTGGGCTTGGCATAGTTGATCAGACAACAGAGTAGATCGAGCAAAAATTATTAATTGCTTAAAGCTAATAGAAGAGCTGTACTGATAAGAGACAAATACCTCTAGATTTTGAGGTCTGTGATCATGTATTTATGAAAGTTTTGCTTGTTATAGGCATTGGTAGGGTACTAAAGTAAGGAAGCTTTGAGGTATATTGGTCTATTTGAGATCTTGTTAAAAGTTGGGCCAGTAGAGTACCGGATAGCTTTACCCCCAAATTTGAGCCAATTACATGATGTCTTCCATGTTTCCTAGTTGAAGAAATATCAACCCAATCCGGAACATATGATTGAATATGAAGATGTGGATATGTAGGATGATTTGACATTTGAGGTAACACCTAACCAAATCATTGATCGGCAGGAGAAATAGCTTAAACATAAGAGTATCCTATTAATCAATATAGTCTAGAAGGGATTATCTCCTAGAGAAGCCACTTGGAAAACAAAAGAAGATAAGTGGAAGTGTTACCCAGAGTTTATGGCTATATATATGTAGCAAATTTCAAGGACAAAATTTATTTAAGGGGGAGAGCTGTAACATCCCACTTTTATTTCACCAATATTATTTGTAAATATTTGTGACATTCAATGAAATAAAATGGTGACTTTTGATGTAATTAGAATGACAAGAGTACTTTTAGTTGAGGTCACATGGAAATTGGGCTAAGACAAGTCATAAAGCTAATTTTTTGGGTTTTCCAAAAGCCCATTATTTGAGCCCAAATTTGAGTGATAAAGTGCACAATCTTTGGCCCAATAATAAGGGTGAATTTCGGCTAAGAAGAGAGAAAAAGGAAGAAGCCACAATTAAATGCAAAAATGTAAGGGCAAATGATAATTTGCCAATAAAGCAAGGAGCTAATTATTTTCCCAATTATATGAGGCCATTTTTAGAAAAATAAAGGAAATAAAGGGAAAATAAATGGTTAGGGATAAATATCCCAAGTTTGGAGTAATTGTGGCCAAGTAAAATAAGTTGGAAAAGTCAAAAAGTAACTATGACTTAATCAATTAATTAAAGAAGGGAATTATGGAAAATGCAAGAAACAATAATTATTTCCCTTTTCTGTTGTGAATTTCGGCCATATGGAGGAATTGGGAGGAAAAATAATTATATGGAAGCTAATGGTGCCATGTGGAATTATCTTGAGCCAAGTAAAAAGAACATGGTAAATTAGCATTAAACTATATTATTTCAAGAAAGATGAAGAGATAATTTTTAGAGCTTCTTATATCTTTCATAAGGCCATAAAGAGCAGGAGAGAGAGAGAGAGAGAAATAGAGAGAGAATAAGAGCTTGAAGAACATCAAGAGCAAGAGAGCTCAAGAGGCAAAGAGTAAGGTAAGTAGTCTTAATTTCAAGTGTTTATGCCTAAGAAATCATGAAAGGCCTCTTCTAATCTATATGCTGTCATTAATATCATGTGTATCAAGCAAAAATCCAAGAGAAGAGAAAGAGAGAGGGAGGGTGCTTAGAGAGAGAAAGTGAAGAAACCAAGAGGTAATCTCAAGAACCTTGATCATCTTGTTGATTATGTGGTTGTTGTGGTTGTTGTTGGCTTGATTTGTGGTTGTTTTGGCTGGTTTTGTGAATTTGGGATGATGAAGCCCTAACGGGTTATGCTGCCCAAATTTCCACAAATCATGTTTAATAAATGTTTAAGAGGTTACACATGTAATTAGAAGTGAAAAGGAAGAGTTTAATCAAGTGGAATTAAGAAAACCAGTTTTTCCCTTCCTTTGCTTAAGTTTCAGCCAGACCTAAAATGAGGGTAGGAGTTGGAATTTCATTAATTGGATGGTTCCATTGAGTTTTTAAGGGAAAATTGTGTAGGGTTTATGTGGATTGTGACGTGTGAAAAGTCTTGGAATGTGGAATGACAAATTATCCTAAAAACCCTAAGTTAGGGGGTACCAAGGGCAAAATCATCTTTTGGTAGTGAATGTGGCAATTATGAGGTCAAAAATGGATTCTATATGTGAAATTGTGTAGGATTAGCCCGGATTATAATTTTTGGAAATGATTGGGGATAAAGGAAATTGGAACAGATCCTTAGGGGCATTTTGATAATTTTGCAATTTAAAGCAAAGATAACTAACAAATAAGTTTAAAAGAGTATAGAGTAGTACTTGAATGAGTAAAAACTCAATTCTTGTAAACTTGGAATTTTCAGACCAGATAGTTTGCCCAAGCCGGGACAGGGTTCAGAATAGATTGTAAGCTAGAAAAGGGACTTAAGGTAGTAACTATATCTTTCATACAATATGTGAACTTGTATGTACTTTGTGTATGCCATCTTTTGTGATATGTATAATGCACTCTCTAAATGGGACTGGAAAATCGCAAGTACCGTATGAGGGGAAAGCACAAGTACCCTAATAGCCCAAAAGGGATCCAATTATGAGACACAGTGCCAAGAGGGTAAATTGCCCAGTCTTTGGTCATAAGCCTAGCTGAGGTACGAACAAGTAGGGGTTCTAATAGTAGTTGGCCTTGAACACATGCACATTCCGAGTAAGAGTTTTATAGTGTTATTATTCTGTTGCATTATATGGTACTTGACATATTTATTTGTTACATTTTATATGACTGACGTTATGTTACTACTGAGATTTATTTGAATCTCACCCTTTTAAATATTCAAAAATATTCCAACAAAAGGTAGCTGATCCAAGGGCAAAACGGTAAATACTAGCGTTTGAGGGTACCGATTCAAGGAAGGACTGATGGTTGCCCTTAGTTTGATTTTGCAAATTTTGTGGATTTGTATATATTTTACAAACGCTATGGAGATTTACTATATTGTAAACAAGTACTTCTTATCAGTATATTTATGCTAATTCTTTATGCCTATAGAACTATGCCTTTATTACTTTGGCAAATATCGAAATGTTAAAGGGTTTGATAGGATACATATATATAATGAAACATATATCTAAATCTTTTGAAACGTTCAAAGTATTTGAAAATGAAGTACAAAACCAACTTGGAAAAATGATTAAAGCACTTTAATCTGATTGAGGTGGTGAATATTTGGGCCAAGAGTTCATTGACCATCTTAGGAGTTGTGTGATAATCGACCACCATAATGGAATGGCATTTCTAAACAGAGGAATCAAAGACTATTAGATATAGTTTGATCTATGATGAGTCAAAAAGATCTTTCACTGTCCTTTTAGGGCTATGTCCTAGAGACAGCTGTGTTCATACTAAATCATATTCCATATAAGGGAATTGAAAATATAACATATAAGATATGGACTAAAAAGAAACCTAGTTTATGTTTTCTCAAAATTTAGGGCTGTGAGGTATATGTTAAGCAACAAGCCTTAGATGAATTAGCGCCTAAATCCTCAAAGTTCCTTTTCGTGGCGTATCCTAAGGAAATAAAGGGATACTGTGTCTACAATCCTACCGATAACAAAGTGTTTGTTATTGGAAATAGTATGTTTCTAGAAAGAGAGTTTATCTCTAAAAGAACCAGTAAGAGCAAGATACATCTTGAACAAGTTCAAGAGTCACAAGATAGCACAGAACCATATATGGAAAACAAAGAAGGCTCACAACAAGTTGCTAAGCCTCTTCAAGTAACACAAGGCCTACGCATATATGATAGGACATGGGATCAGCCTTAAAGATATGAATTTCTAATTACTGAAAGCAGTGATGTGTTGCTCATTAGCAAAATGATCCAACCACCTATCGAGAAGCCATAATAGGATTAAACTCTGAGAAATGGCTAAATGCTATAAAGTCTAAAATAAATCCATGTATGACAATTAGATATGGACCTTAGTCTATCCACCTAAAGCTATAAAACCATTTGGTGTAAACGGGCTTTCAAGGAGAAAACTGAAATAAATGGTAATGTAAATGTCTTTAAGGGATGACTGGTTGCAAAAGGATTCACTTAAACTGATGGTGTAAGAAGTCGGAGGAAAATTCATTGGTGGCTGCAGGGCACAGAGGCATCAGTTATGAGATCGGAGGAATTCAGGCATTGAGTAGCATGCCTCAAATGCGTGCCACGGTCCCACGGGGGTCCCACGTGGAATTCCGGGCAATGTACCGATGGAGAAAATTTGTTAAAAGAACTTCAGTAAAGTATGTAATGATAGCTTATTATGAGTCATGATGACACATCTTTGGATAAGTGTCCCAAAATCATTACAAAGTAAAAAACATATTTTTATGTTGGCCAAATGAAGAGGTGACATGTATCACTTATCATTACACATTGTTACACGCACTTTAAGCCTTTCGTGTTGTCATTTCCAGAGTGCACCACCGAGCGGTTGAGTCTGGGGAATTCACCGGTCTCCGGCTGGGTCGCTGACTTTATGAGTTGGGCACCGAACCTAGGAGTCGGGTACCGAACCCAAGAGTCTAGGTAAATTGTTAGGCCTCCCCCTTCCCCTGACCATTTATGGCCTAGCAAAGAAAGAGAAAATGGAAGACCAATAGTTGCTCGACACGTGGCACTCTTAAGCCTTAAACTTATGACACTTGGCAAGGTAAGATGAGATCAATTTTTCAAGATTAAATCTCAACCATTCCTTGACCTTATCTACTTTTGTGTGTTTATTAAGACACTTTTGTTTCTTTGTTGTGAATATGACACATTAATATTATCATATGTATATCTGTTGTGCAATAGTATTTAAAGCTTAAGGAGTATTTATATATGATAAGTGTCATATTAATGGTGCAAATTTTCTTTGGTAATATTGAAAAGAAATAATGGTAAAAGGTAGACTAAAGAAAATACCTGCAGTGCCTTGAAGTTGAAGTAGGAAACCCACCAGACCCTATGTAGCAAATTTTTGAAATGATTCAAGGCTTGCGTGAGGAAATCCGAGAAGTGAAAGAAAAGCAGAATGAAGATAGAGTATAACCTGAAGACACCAACGTAAATGCAGACACTGAGGTGGATCCAGAGGAGGAACCGTCTGAGAATATTGAACAATCACAGACACTGGAATCTAATCAGGGGATTCCTATTGTTCTAGCCTGAGAAGAAGACCTCTAATACTGGATGCCTAGATTCATTAAGTACCAGCTTCTGGCATCCAGGGGAAAATTTGATCTTCATGCTGCTAAGGAATGGTTAACACGGTTGGAGAAAATATTTGAGGTGCTGGGGTATCCTACAAAGATGAAAGCTAAGATGGCTATATATAAATTAGAGGGAGACGCTAACTGCTAGTAGAGAAATACAACAATAATACTGAGTACACAAAACATTCCATTGACCTGGGATTTTTTCCAACATGAGTTCAATGAGAAATTCATCCTGAGGTCTGTGAGGCTCACAAAGGAGAAAAAATTCCTAAATATACGACAGGGTGATACTAAGACTTTCGATGAGTACCTATCCTGGTGCACTCGATTATCGCGTTTCTCTTCTTATTTGCAATTTAAAGATGATGAGGAATAGAGCTTCGATATGTTAATTGAAGGACTGAAGCCCGAGATGAAGGAAAGGTTAGTTGCCAGGAAATTTACTAAATTCAACAAGGTAGCGGAAGTGTGTCGACTGATAGAGGGTAACTTGAGGAGGGTGCATATAAGCAAAAATGCAAACAACCGAAGTGGATCTAGTCAAGGGAATGCTTCTAAAAAATGAAAGGGGCAAGGATTCTTTTGGAAGGGAAACAACAAAAAGCCCTTTAAATCTAAGAAGAAAGGCTACCAAGGTCCTCAAACATAGTAAACATGTCTTCGATGTGGTAGGAAACACCCGGGTAGGTCTTGTAAAGGGCAACTGATTTGTCATGCTTGTAGAAAGCCCAAACACTTTATCAAGATTGTCCACAGTGATCAGCTAAGCCCAGGCCACAGAACCAGGTTAAATTTTTTGCCAAGACATATGAGGAGGCCCAAAAATCACCAGAGAAGATCTAAGGTACTATCCTCCTCCATGGTAATACTTTGCACATCTTGCTTGACTCGAGTGCTAGTCATTCTTACATTTTATATGATTGTGCTAAATGATTAGAGCTAAACATCTATAAATTACCATATGACTTGACTGTATTAACGCCTATGGGTGTCAAAAATGTGACTTCTGATACGGCAAACAATGTGTTACTGGATTATGGTAATAAGAGGGTAGTATTTCTAGAACCGCAGATGAAACTTGATGCTAGTCCAACCTAAAGCTTCTCTCTGTGGCTGAAGTTGAAAAATGCCTAGGGAAAGGGTGTCAAGGGTATGTAGTGTTTTTCTCTGTTCAGCCAGGGACAAATTTAACTCTTGAAAGTGTACCCGTAGTGAATGAATTCCCTGAGGTCTTCCCAGATGATATTAGTGGGTTGCCTCTAGAAAGAGAAGTAAAGTTCGCCATTAAAATTGTACCAGGAGCTGAATCTGTATCCAAAGTGCCTTACAGAATGGAACCAAATGAAATGATAGAACTAAAGAAGCAAATTGAAGAACTTCTGGAGAAAAAGTTCATCTGAGCCAGTATTTCACTATGGGGAGCACCGGTATTTTTTGTTAGAAAGGATAGAAGCCTAAGGCTATACATTGACTACAGAGAATTAAACAAGGTGACTGTCAAGAACAAATATCTGCTTCCCCGAATTGATGATCTCCTTGATCAATTGTCTAGATCTAGTGTGTTTTTGAAGATGGACTTGAGATCAGGTTATCATCACCTGCAAGGAAAGGCTGAAGATATTCCAAAAACAGCTTTCAAGACCAAATATGGCTATTATGAATTTTTAGTATTGCCTTTTGGCTTGACGACATCCTAATTTATTACAAAAATAGAAAAGAGCATAAGGAGCATCTAAGGATCATGTTGGAAATTTTGAAGGAAAAACAAATCTTTGCCAAACTTAGTAAATGTGAATTTTGGCTATCAGAAGTCAAATTTTTAGGTCATGTGATTTCAGAAGAAAGGGTCTCTGTTGATCCTAGTAAAGTAGAAGCAGTGTTAAACTGGAAGAGGCCAAAAACTGTTATAGAAATACGTAGTTTTTTGGGTCTTGTCGGTTACTATCACAGGTTCATACATAATTTTTCCAGAATTACCTTACCATTGATAAAGCTCACAAGAAATAACCAATCATTTGTGTGGGATGAACGATGTGAAAAGAGCTTCACACAGCTGAAGGAGAGATTGATGACCACTCCAATATTGATTATCCCAGACCCCATGAAACCTATGTGGTGTATAGCGCTGCTAGTAAATTGGGATTGGGATGTGTCCATATGCAATAGGGCAGAGTAATGGCGTATGCCTCTCGATAGCTGAAGACCCATGAATTGAATTACCCCACTCATGATCTGGAACTTGCAGCGATCATGTTTGCTTTGGAGATATGGCGGCATTATCTATATGGTACCATTGTATAATTATACTGTGATCACAAAAGTCTCAAGTACTTACATGACCAAAAAGAACTTAACATGTGGCAATAGAGATGGATGGAGTTGTTGAAAGACTATAACCTGGAGATTAAATACCATCCGGGTAAGGCAAATGTCATCGCTAATGCTTTGAGTAGAAAGGCGGTACAGGTAGTAGTTATGATGGTATGAGAACAAAAATTACTAGAGGAATTCAGGGACTTAAATCTTTCAAATCAAGTATTCCTGAACATAAATATATTGAATGAAATACTCATTGCTAACTTCAATGTTAGTCAAGAGGAAAGTAGTCTGGAGTTAAAAATAGAAGAAGTTTAGAAACAAGATGAACAAGCTATGTCTATTAGAGAAATGATTAGAGCAAGTGAAACTCTAGACTATGATCTTTCATCTAGTGGATTAGTCAGATACCAGAAGAGAGTACATGTTTCATCACAGGCTGACTTAAGGCGAAAAATTCTGGATGAGGCACATAAGAGTAAATATACTCTTCATCCAGGAGCAATCAAGATGTACCATAACTTGAAATCAGGATACTGGTGGCTAGAATTGAAAAGTGATGTGATCAAGTATGTAGCATGATGTCTTACCTGTCAAAAGGTAAAAATTGAACATCAATGACCACCAGGACTTATGCAAAGCCCTGAAATTCCATAGTGGAAGTGGAAGAGTGTTACCATGGATTTAGTAGTGGGATTACCCAGGATAAAAAACTATGATGCAATATAGGTAATTGTTGACCGGTTTACAAAGTTAGCTCATTTGCTACCTATCAATGCTAGTTATTTTCCTGAGAAGCTAGCAAAAATGTATATAAAGGAGATAATCCAATTGCATGGTACACCAAAGAGTATTATCTCTGATAGAGATTCTCGCTTCACATCTTGATTCTGGAAAGCTTTACATGAAGCAGTGGGTACGAAGTTGAAATTTAGTATGGCCTATCATCCACAAACAGATTGGCAGTCATAAAGGACTATACAGATACTGGTAGACATGTTGCAAGCATGTGTTATGGATTTCAAGGGGAATTGGGATCGTTTCCTTCCACTCACCGAATCACTTACAACAACAGCTATCATGCAAGCATTCAAATGGCTCTGTATGAAGCACTTTATGGAAGGAAATGCTAGTAACCTCTTTGCTGGATAGAATTATCAAAGAAAAAATTGTATGGGCTGGATTTGGTTGATCAGACTTCAAAACAAATAAAAACTATTAGAAAGAGGCTCCTTGCAAGATAGAGCATACAGAAAGCTACATGAGCAACTTCTCTAGAATTTGAAGTTGGAGATCATGTATTCTTGAAACTATCTCATTTACTGGAATCGCTAGAGCGATAAAGAGAAATAAGTTAAGCCCATGGTATATTGGTCCTTTTGAGATTCTTATGAGAATTGAGCCAGTGGCTTACAAAGTAGCCCTACCCCGAAACCTGAGTAATGTACATGATGTATTTCATATCTCTCAATTAAAGAAATACCAACCAAACCCTGAGCACTTGATCGAGTATGAAGAAATTGAGGTACGAGAGAATAATAAATATGAAGTAGAGCCAAAGCAAATCATTGACCGACAAAAAGAAATGGCCTAGAAATTGAAGTATACCATTCGTGAAGGTGGTCTAGAAAGGTTTATCTCCAAGAGAGGCAACATGGGAAGTAGAAGAGGATATGAAGAAACGTTACCCAGAATTTATGTCTTAGGACGCGTAACAAATTTTAGGGACAAAAATTCATGTACGGGGGAAGAATTGTAATATACCAAATTTTATAATACTGAAAAGATGTAAATATGGAAATAGTGGAATAAAATAAATACTGGTATTTACAAATTAAAAGATAGTTACTTTCAAAATTCCAAAAAAATGTCCATTGTGTCATTCGCGTAAATCTAGAAGTCAAGATTGTAAAAATACAAGTGTAAGAAGTCAGAGGCAAATTCGCCGGTGGCTGCAGGGCACTGAGGCATCAGTTGTGAGATCAGAGGAATTTAGGCATTGAGTAGCGTGCCTTAATATGTGTGCCACGGTCCCACATGGCTACCACTTGAAATTAATGGTAATGCACCGATGGAGTAGCTTTATTAAAAGAACTTTAGTAAAGTATGTAATGACAGCTCATTATGACACATGATGACACATCTTTTGTGTTGACCAAATAAGAAAATAACAAGTGTCCCAAAATCCTTACAAAGTAAAAGCATGTTTTTGTGTTGGCCAAATGAGGTGAAATGTGACCCTCATCGTTACACATGATTACACTCACTTTAAGCCTTTCGTGTTGTCATCTCAGAAGTGCGCCACCTAGCAGCTGAGTAGGGGGAATTCACTGGTCTCCTATTGGGTCACTTACTTTACGAGTCGGGCATCGAACCCATGAGTCCGGGGAAATTGTTAGGCCTCCCCCTTCCCCTGACCATTTATACCCCATCGAAGAAAGAGAAAATGGAAGACCAATGGTTACTTGACACGTAGCACTCTTAAGCCTTAAACTTGTAACACTTGGCAAGCTAAGATGAGATCATTTTTTCAAGATTAAATCTCAACCATTCCTTGCCCTTTAAGTGTTAATTTCGTTCAGCCATCTAAGAGAAAGAGAAAAATAATTTCATAAACTCAAGAACACAAGAAGAGAGAAGGAGAAGTGAATAGTGATTTTTCTTGACTACCCGAGCCAATTTTGACCCTGAATCGCCATTATCATCCAGTAAGTGTTCAGGAAACTTCATCTGGTTATTACAAGCTTCAATTCTATGGTCTTGGATTTCTCATCTAAGGTGTTTTGGTTTAGTTAGTCTACCAGAGTGTCACTGGAATACCGAACTACTTGTAGAAACGTGAATAGGTAAGCGTAGTCTTTCATTTGAACTGAATACTTTGTGATTTCATTGAATTTTTCTTAGCTCTTGAACCACCCATGTATTTCATCCAAGGGGTGTTTTTTAAGAATGAAGATGTTTTAATCATATATAAAATGATATATGATGCTTGTTGAAGTATTAGGCTTATCGGTAGTTAAAATCACAAAGTTAGATTTTTGTTATTTTTGAGCATATATTTAGGTCAGAAGCAAAAATGTTGAGGAAGTTTGATTTTGATATTTTTGAGCTTTCCATTGCATTCTACACAAAAAATTGTATGGGAATAGGCTTTGGTTATAACTTTTGATAGATTGGTTTAAAGACTTAAAAATTGGAAATTAAGTATGCTTGTGTAACAAAGCTGCTAGTTTGCGTTTTTGTCTGGCAGTTTTGTTACGCTGAATATTTCAATGTCCAACTTCATCTGATGATAATGATATTTTCCAGCATTAAAATACACTTAAAGACCTTTAATTTGATAGGTACTTTGAAGGATTTCACTAAGTATACTAGGATTTATGAGTGTTTTAAGTATACCATTAAAACTGGTCAGATTTTCTAGCAGCAAGGGCAAAAAGAAAAACTGGGAAGTATGCGTGGTCAGATGTCTACTGAAATTATTTTTCCCTTAAAATAGACTTAATAAGGGTCATATATAATTTTGAATCACCCCAATTTGATATTTCAAAAATTAGTTATGATTTTGCAACATTTAGTGAAAAATCTACCAGCTTTTGGTAATTGTGTGAAAATTCAAAGTAAAGTGTTTTTTGTAATAGAATTGGACATTTAAGATTTAAGTTAAGCATTTGGAGTAGTTTGAGCTCATTACCGTCATATTGGCCATAATGTAGTAACCCTAATGATAACAAATATAAGAGAATGATTTATAAAGGAATTGGACTAAGTAATAACTCATTGCTCGTAAATTATAATTTATAGGATTTGAGACTTTTCTAGGACGTCCAAAGTATGTCAATCAAGATCAAGATTTAGAAAAATTGTTAGGTAGTAACTTATCCCTCATATACTATGTGATATTTTATATGCATGTTTGTACCATTTTGAATTTAAAATATTCATACGAGAAGGGCTAAGGCCCAATAGAATTTCCTAGTGCTGTGGAAACGGACGGTTGTCCTTCAATTGGTAACTTTATGCTTTCTGCATATTGTGAATTTATCACTGACTATGTTGAATATGTTGATTATACTGTAACTTTGGTTGACATGGCATGATATATGTGCATTTTATATGAGTAATATTATTACTACTAAGATTCATTGAATCTCACCCTATATTTCCAAAACAAATTTTCAGCTTGGGTAAGTAGTTGCTTAAGCAAAAAGGTAAACACGAGCGAATGAAGCAAAGGATTTAGAATTCAATTTTCTTTCAGTTATCTATATTAGAGATTGTACTTAATTTGTATTTAAGTATGGTCAGTCTCATACTGACATGTATGTAAGCGCCTGTATATAAGCAAAGGCACAATGACATTCGAACCAGTAGTGGATAGCCATCCACCGTGGGCCATTAATTCAACAGTATACACTATGCTTAAAGTTGGGACTTCTGTTATTTACAAAATATCGCCGGTCTCCTTTTTAAAGTTATTACTGCACTTATGCCATCTATATGCTTTCAAAACATGGGTGTTACATACTAGGTAGAGGCCCTAGGCCGTAAGACCTATTAGCCTAGCACTGTAGTTGTTGCCTAGTGTTATAGTATTAGACTAGTGAGTATAGACAATGTGTTCTAATGGTTGATGAATGCTATATGGGATCTTTAATGATGATATGATTGTTTGTGTTGCACGCTTTGTGAGCTTGCATAGGGAAGAAATAAACTAAGTAATGAAAGAGAAAGACTAAGTGATAAGAAGTTATTCCCTGAGGTATAGTTAATTATATTCAATGTTCATAATTTGAGGATGAAATTTATTGAATGGGGGAAGAATTGTAATAACCCGAATTTTGGGACTAGAAGCTTGAAAATAAGTTTGAATAAAGTAGACTACTAAGCCTTGTTAGAAGTGGCTGACACCCAAGAGGGGGGTGAATTCGGTGCAAGATAAAACTTAAAAACTTAGAAAATCATTTTGCATCTTAGTAAAAGCAATAAGTATCAAAGTAATGAATCATAAATCAACAATTAGATATTTAAATAATATATGCTGGAAATATAAGAGCTTAGGGAAGAGAATATGCAAACTATGATTTATCCTGATTTATTCCAATCCACGATGACCTACTACTAGTCCCCAGGCTTCTCTTAAGATTTTCAATCCACTATCTTCTTGTTTAATACAGGCACAAGAGAAGCCTCTACAATCCCACACGTTATGTCGTGCACTTGCAAAGTGTTTTAGAAATCTCTTACCGAGTTGCTTCCCCTTACACATTGTAAGGTTACAACCGAGTTACTCCCCCTTACACATCATAAGTCTTATGAGCAGAACAATTCTAAAGACTTTTTTTCTCATACTTACTTGTGCAAGTCTTATGAGTAGCAATGTTCTCTCCTATTTACACCTTTGTAAGTCTTTTGAGCAGCAACGTTCTCTACTACCTGCACATTATAAGTCTTATGAACAGAAAGTCTTGCCAGGAATTTTCTCTACAACTTCTTCATAAAGAAATCAACCCTATCAAGGTCCCTCTACCTCAAGATCAATTGAGAGATACAATTAAAAGTATTTACAGACACTCTCATAGAGTGGATATGATAATCATTGAAGTATAATACAAATATTCTCTTTCTAAGGTAAATGATATCAAAGCTAGATAAACAGAGAGTATTTGGGTAAAAGTATATGATTTATAATCTTAGCATTTTGGTGTTGTTGCTCTCTGTTTGAATCTCCTGCATTTGTAGTTGAGTAGGATATGACCGTTGTGAGTATTTCAACCTATCCATTTAGTCCTATTGCTTCATTTGACCACTCTCCGTACTTAAAGAACTATCTATTACGTTCAGTGGAAGCTCTGCTCCTATGAAGTAGCTTTTCTCCTCTTTACATTATGTTCTCATTGTTTTCTTGGAGAAATACTTTCAACACTAATATAATGAAGTGTTAGAGTGATAGAAGCAAGATGAATGAGTTATACAATCATTCCATTGATTTTTAGAAGCTACATAACATTGTCTGATATGTCACTTTAGTGATTACTCGAGTGATCCAAGGCCATCACTTGAGTGATCCCTTCAAAAACATGACAGAGAGTATCATTGCTATATCACTCGAGTGGTCACTTGATTGGTCCCTTGAGTGATATGCTTATTCTGAACCTAAATATGGCAAAAGACCTATTTTCATAAAGCTCTTGTCGTCTATATTGTAATGCAAAAAGAATTAGCTCTAAATTCAATATATTTTGAGAGTTAAGACCCAAATTATGACTACTGCACTAGATAGTTTCTAAATTCATGAGTATCAACTTCCAAAAGGCATACTGCTTCGAATATAACTCTAAATATAACCCTAACCTATCTATAAAAAGCTCTTTAAGTCTAGTTTCATATGCCATTAGTTTCATCTCAATCAGACATGTAGTTTCAGAGTTATGCCCAAAATATCAAAACTATTTTGGAATATGATGGTGATTTTTTGTGTCATATTTGAAAACACATATCTCTTATATATGAACTCCTTTGAACTCGATCTTGGTGTCTATGTGACATATTGGAAGTCTAGTTTCATATGAAAGATGTTTTAGCTCAATCGGATATGTGGTTTGAGAGATATATCCAAAATATCAAACCTCTATCATGCTAAATGTAAACAAAGCACAAGAGAGTGCTCATCACTTGAGTAATCAGGGTTATTACTTGAGTGATTACTCAAGTGATCACCTTCTGTTAATTCCATAACTTCTATATAAGTTATCTTAGCTTTGAATTAACCCATACTAATATCCATTTGATCATAGAAACCTCCGATATTACTTCTAAGAGCTTGAATCTTAATATTCTCATTAGAACTTGCAAGTTCTTCTTTCTTCAATCTCTTTCTTCTTGTTTTTCTTCTTGATAGTCATTCTTCATAACCCAACTAGATATCTTATTTCTTTTCTTAACTATCCTTAATCTTTTTCTTTCTTATTTTTATTGTTTAGATGTTTAGCCTCTTCAAACATAGCAATCCACACAAAGGGGCTCATTTGTTTCCAAGTATGAAATCTTGTTTGCCATTAGAAATAGCGAATCCAACTGAGGATAAAGAATATGAGTGAACTTTGTAGATCTATATCTTTTCATCTTAGAGAAGATGGTTTCTCTAATATTCCTTTTCTCCTTACTGATGATAGAGGCCATCATGTGATAATTCTTCTTGATGAAGAGATTGAATTGGCCTTGTTCACCATACCTCTAGTGTAGGCATATCAAATAATCCTATGAAGATCACTCATAGAGCTAGGATTGAAATCAATAATCTCTAGTGGCTCTATTAGTCTATTGATTTTGAACATTTATGGCTTATTGAACTCCTTGAATGTACCAATAGGGGGCTTCTTGATCCCTAACCATGCATTGATCATTGAGGCTAGGATGATGATCTTTTGATCTCTGATTGTTGTTTTCATTGTTTCCTTAATCATAGTGTCTTCATCTAAGCATGACTTAGTAGGCTCCAAGTTGTAGTAAAAATGTCTGATTGCCTTTGGTACTAGGGAAGATGGCTGATGGTAAAGGGTTATAGTGTTGGAAATATGAATCAAAATCATGAGTATCCTTCAATGTTTTCAAGTCAAGATAGATAGATGGACAAAAAGATCTTTTGGTATAATCATTGTCATTTCTAGCCTTATTCTCGGCTTGAGCTTCTTTGAGTTGAATTATGTTGTGGCCACTAAGAGTTCTTCCTACTCTTTCTCCTTTTCTGATTGCATCACTCGCTAGTCACTCGCTAGTAATAAGGTGTCACTCGAGTGATACCATAGATTCTGGTTTTGCTAACATTGCAATGATGCTAGTCACACCTACTATATTAGCCTCTGTTCTTCAAAAGCAGAACATCTTGATCAACTCCTGCAAAAGTATAAATGTGTGCCTTTGCTACCCAACTTCTTTTGGGTCCATACAATATTAGGCATAATAACTCTTTTCTTTTATATAATTGAATTACATGATGATTAAGCAAAGTGTGTAGTAAATCACTAAAGATTAGAATTATAATGTCATCCAATTAATTCATGCCATACAGAATAGCAAACAATTGATACCAAGAATGATGTTTTCAAAATAATTGTTTGCAAATATACTTTGTATAGAAAAATATGTGATTGAAAATATTTTCATGCAATCCATGTAAGTTGGATTAAAAGATAGTGGTAGATATATCCATAAAATTTTTATCAACTTTAGTGAAATGATAATTCATGATTGAAATCAGGTTTTCCAATAATGATAATGAAATATGCAAATTGTTTCAAATCTCATATGCAATTTCAAATCATAACAATGCATTATGAAATTGAGATTTTGAATACATGGAAAAATCATTTTTGAAACATGTTTATAATCAATGTTTATGTTAAAAATGGTAGAAGTCAATAGTTATAAAATATGTATCAAAAGCTTCACTATGGAGTTCAACTAAGATAACATGTTAATTATTAGAGTTAACATATTGGAGAATTTCCCTAGTGCAAAAGTCATATGGATAACTAATAGGATTAGCTCGATAGATATATGAGCATCATGACTTTGTTATTGATTTATAGACTATCTTGATACTTAAAGTTGAATCTTGAAAGATATGAATATTCAACTCAATCATTCAAATACATGAAACTAGTTATTCAAAAATAGATCATATAAATGGTTAATGTGTTTGAGCAACAAAGAGAATACAATAGTGATGGAGCATATACTCATTAGTCCAAATGACTATAGTACTAGAATATTATCCTAGTAAGTTATTTTACTATAATGGTTAATGCAGTAATGAACATTCATAATGCTTGGAATAACATGGCCAATCAAAGATTTATGCATTAAGCATAAGGCTTTTCACAAATTGAATTCTTTTCTAGGGAGTACACTCAAAACTCATAGATAATCAACACGTTTGACATGAGGTCTAACTCATTAGAGAATAAAGATTAAGGAGTTCAAGCACTGGATAGCACATTTATAATCAATGATCAATATGTTAATGATAGGGAAAATCTAGTGGTCATATTTGAAGCATTTTTGACGTTCAGTACACAAAAATATTAACTTCCAATTTTGAAACTAATTTGAATGCAAACAAAATATGAAAATATTTTTAAGCCATGTTTATGCACATTTATAAATAGGATAAATTTAAACCAAAACACATTTTTGGATTGTTCACATCAAAACATAAACCGATTGTAAAACTACGTATAGTTTCACTTTTGGTTCATTTAGCAATCTGTAAACAATTTAACGATCATTAAGGATTGATTGCTAAAGGAATGCAATAATGGAAAAATATTCATCACCCAAAATAAATAATTCATATAAGCACAGTATAGAGTAAGGATTAGATATTACAGTAATTCCTCTTATCCTTATGATAGCTTGCTTGGTTTTGGTGGAATAATATTGATTTTCCTCCTTTGCATACTCAGTACCAAAATCAAAACTCCAAAATTCAGCATCATCAAGATATGAATTTCTTTTGATGTGGCCATAGTCTTAAGAAGCTTTTTATTATCCTACAGAACTGTATACATTTCATTTTTTTCACGGTATCCAACCTTGCTTGGATCCATTGCTTGTTTTCTTGTAGGAATCAAGATAAAATTCACATGCTCTAAGAATATAATCAATTCAAGGTAATTGAGCATAACGAATTAAATATGTCTTCATGCATAAAAGAAATATTTTCTTTTAAAATCATTATATATGCATAAAGAATTAACCTGTTGAGCATTGTTATCCCTTTATAAATAAATCTATTAAGTGTCTTTTTAAGGGATGTGAAAACATAATTTCAAAATAGTTTTTATAATGCTCATTCCTAAGGTAACAAGGTATATACCTTAATAGAAATCAAAGATTAAAATGTAGGAGGTTTTACTATTGTACATCTTTACCTTAGGTACTTGTGGATTGCCTTTGCTTACCCAATGCTCCTTTCTGTTATGTTGATTCTTCATATGTGTCACCAATGGTGTCTGTAAAGCTCTCTCAAAAGATATAGACTTTAAAAATCTTATGTTTGATATTTGAGAGATTCTCTTTTTCTTGTTCTCCTCAAGATAGTGTTGGAAATTATGCCCTAAGGGCCAATCATTGTACTTTGAACATTATTATTTTAATGAAATTTCTCCATTCTGTTATCATATTATTTGCATGTTAACTGTGATAATTGTATCCTTGGATAATTCATAAAGATTGTCCTAGAATATCCCTGGTCGGTCATCTATGCGGGAGCAGAGATGAAACAAGATCAGTATGACTTTGATAAGATATGGAGATACAAATCAAAGTTTTAGGCACTTGTAAGAGTACAAGGTATTGGACCGACCCACTATGAGAAAGCTACATGGATCAAGTCATAAGCTTTTCTCATGTATAACCACATCATAATGCCCTTAGACCTGAGGTCATCATGGATTCCTACATGAGAGTTGCTAAGCTTTGAACTAGTCAAAAGTCACTTTTGACCGGGTGATGATAAAGGCTACGATCGGGCTTGGTGGTTTTTCATACAGAGGAATATGAATGATCAAGATGGAATTTGTCCCTCACATTAGTAGAGAGATATTACTGGGCCCCTCAATTTGTGAGTTTGAGAAATGTATAGCCATACTATGATGGAAAGGAGTTTCCTTCTCGTTATCAGGCTATCAGGAATCGAGAAAGTAATGGTCAGGAACAAGTGGATGACATTATCCATGCCTTATCCTTGATCGATATATCGTGTGACAAAAGGGACGTGAAGACATGGTTGTATGACAGGTTGCATCGTGATAACGATCCTCATATGAATTGGGTAGTCGTAATGTCTTGCTAGAGGCTACTTACGACTTTTGGGTTAGTATAGTTATTGGCCCACTGCCAACTTCATATAGGCCTTCAGGGTCGCACACAAGAATGACCCGGCACAAGATAATGTTTAATTTAGAGTGGACGAATTTTATATTTATATATATAATATAAAATTCATTAATAATATTATATAGATATATATTTTCGAAATATATATCTTATATATATATGTATATATATTATATTATATTATATTATATTATTGTGTTAGTTTTAAATTTAATTTATTAAGATATATTATATTTAATAACTAACATGATAGAGATATAGTATCTCAGATTTAATTTATGAAGATAAATTAAATCTAATGGCTCTTTATTTGAATTAAATAAATAGGTTAAATTAAAACAGTTGGACAGATTTAATTTAAACTAAATTTATTTAATTAGCTCATCAAGATAATTAATAGTTAATTAATTTCAAAATTAATAATGATTAATTTTGAAATTTGAAAATAGCCCTCATAGGTTATAAACTTGATAGAGCAGATATATTGATATGCACATGAGAATTGAGAGCCGCAAGGGAAACCCTATGAGACATTAGAGGCGCTAGCACGCAGTCTCGGTTGGAGAGCATTCGTGTAAATACCAGTAGAGGGAGCGGACCTGACGTGTTGGCTCCTAGAGATCATGAAAAATTTTGAATCATAAAAGGTATGAATCCTTCCAACTTGGTTTAAACGCCGTTGATAGATCTTCGATTAGGATTAGTAAAATTTTAAAATTATTCCGCTGTGCCTGCATCATAACAGATAGGTGAATGCTACTATGTGGTAGTCTATTCTTGAGGTGGAATGTAATGATCCAATTTGAGATTAGGGGCTAATGACTTCGAAATTGCTTGTAATTAGTGCAATTAATCACTTTTGGAGAAATGTGATGTGAATTTAATATAAATGTACTTGGTGATAATTGAATAATCATAATGGAAACCAGGGGCAATATAGTAAAATTGGAAATTTACTGACCAATTGGTCAGTTACCAAAGAGGAAACTCATTGGTGATTAAAGATCAATGGTTGAGATTTATTGAGTATGTGTCAGAATCATGTGCTATACACCTATGTGAACTCATGGAAGAGTGAACAAGATTATGCCAAGTGGCATTATATGGGCTAAAGGATCATGCCTATTGTCAACCACTCACCTTTTCTCTCTCTTATCTCTCTTATTCGGTTGGAGCATGGGCCAAGGGAAAAATTCTGTACACTCATCATCATCATCTCTCATCATTTCTCTCTCCTCACCTCTATTTCCAGCGAGCTTGAACAAGAGAGAGGAAGAGAAAGGTAAGATTTTGATACCTTTGTTGACTCTAATGCTCTAGACCTCTTCTATAATGTTGGGCACATCATTTAGAGCTTTATTTTGGTGGTTTTATATATTTGATCAGAGGTGTTTAAGAGTTTGAGGAATTTTGGAAGTTGAAGAAATCAAGGTTTTGGTTTAGCAAGTTAAAGAGGTGAGTATTTGTGACATTTTGGTACAATTATTGTGATTTTGGTTGAGCTTGATGAATTCGGCAATTTTCCCTGGTTTCATGCCAATTTTTGAATGCATGAATTACATGGTGAATGATGTTGGAACTGGATTACTGTGTAGTTATTTAAGTGTTGGATATGGTTTTGGATTTTTGGAAGTGAGTTGAATGGAATTAGGTATTGTATGTGTTATAGAGACCTAAGAGTAAGATTGTGGTGAGGATGGGTTTTTGAGTGTTTTGAGGCTACCAATAGGTTCCTTATGGGATTTTAAGTGGGAATGAGCTTTGTGTTGTGTTTAAGAACAATTGGGATCAGTTTTGGCAAATCTGGGAATTTTTGTCATTGCTGCGATCTGGAAATCAGATAAGCATTACTCGAGTTAGGGGGTCTCACTTGAGTGCTGCAGTATAATTTCCCTTTTTCCTTCTGTATTTCGCCTGATTTTCTGATAAAAGCAAGAGTTCACTTCTTAACCCGTGAGTGATATTGTTGATCACTCGAGTGAGCATGGGTTTACTCGAGTGAAAGTATGAGTTCATGTTATAGGGCTGCGTCTCGAGTTGTTACTGGTAGACCAATTTTCAAGAGTATGTTCTGACACTCGTAAGTGTAGTCTCCTCTCCCGAGTGCCAAGGGTTGTGCTCAAGTGCACTTCCAGTTTGAAAGTTTCTCATTACTCTCGGGTTGTCACTTCCTGTGTTGCACTTTTTGGGACTCGAGTGAATTTGGAGTCATCACTCAAGTGCAAAACTTCATGCTTGAGTGTTATGAGCACTTTTTGGCCATAGTTATAGCTCACTGACAAATACTCACGAGGGAAAGCCATTCTCACTCGAGTGAAAGTCTCTCATTACTCGAGTGAGGTCATCTTCACTCGAGTGAGTCGGCCAAAAATCAGTGTTCTGGTTTCAAAAAGGGGTCTTCAGGGTAGTTTCTCCCAACCCTTTTAGCATATGTGTAGGCCTCTAATAACCACCTAAAGAGTTTGAATGATAACCAACTTAGAGTATTATAGGAATAAGTATTTGGAAAAGAGATTGATCGGTTGTCCCTAATTTGATTATAGGTTTTGACATTTGCTAGACTCATGAGCCCACTATGCTAGGGAATATTAGGAAAGAACAAGGTAGTGACTCTTTCTCTTATACTATGTGTAAATCATTGTATGTTTGTCTATCATGCATTGTGTTACTGCTACTGCTTTGTGATGCTTTATGTCTTGTGATGCTGTTGCATAGTATTTACCGTGGAAGTGGGCATAGTGATTACAACGAAAGCTGGTATAGTGTTTACCATGAAAGCATGCATAGTGATTACAGTGAAAGCTGACGCATAGTGTTTACAGCCATGAGTACTGTCGTATGTGGCATGAGCCATATATCATTGTGATACTGCTAAACATGATCATATATGCTATGTGTTTAGACATTGTATGAGTGATTTGTTACTACTGGGATTCTTTTGAATCTCATTCTTTCCTTTGACTAACCATCAGACAAGGCAAGTGGCTCCAAGGAGAAGCGAGCAACCAGGAGCGGCTAGGACTTATAGAGATGTTTTAATTATTAGACTGTTGGTTATCTATTTTGGTTTGGGATTACTATATATATATATGGAATGTAAATATTATTTTGGATATGAATCTCCTATTTTGGGAAACTTTACACCCATTTTATATACATGTAACCCGGGGTTGCCGGGATCTTAGCTGTGCACTCTGATATTTACGAATGTGATTTAACGGCACAGGTAATTGTATCTGAATGTGAATGTGAGACCAGATTAATTATATTTTTGAACTACTTTTCTGGATACCCATCTTGAAGATGAGGGATTATAAATGTTGATTTTTTCTTATTGGTCTCTATTTCACTTAAATTTCATAACCCAGATATAATTACGGTGAGGGGGTTACATGGAACATACTCTTTTTCTCCATTGCCTTTCTTTATGGTTAGACTTTGCAGTTCCAGCATTAGGTGATCTACGAGTTCTCCTAATTGATGTTAATCTCCTTTCAGGTGCATTATAAACTCTTGGAATATTCTTCCTCATTTTCTTGGTACTCTTATGTCTGTTCTTTCTAGAATTAATCTGTACATATGAAACACTAGAAGGACTTTTTGGTATCCACTTTGTGTTAGGCCTTTGAACGTTAGCATTTAAACCCACTTGCCTTTTAGGAACCCAAACAAATTTATTTCTCGTATTAGAATTTATTCTAATATAGCATGTGAGAAATGAGACACAATTTACCATAATAATTGCAAAATATATAATGATATGTATTATGAGACTTTATGCAAGTATTGTGTTGATCATGAAAACTCAAGTAATTTTCATTTGAACATACTTTCTTCCCCATATATTCTCCAGCATGATCAAAAACATTTTTACTTTTCTAAATCAAATCAATAATTGGTTGAAAAACAATTTTATGCAAACTTTGAAAGTTAGTTTTCAAAATAACTTTTTAAGAATTAGAATTGGTTACCATATGTGCATCTTGAGCTCTAGAAAATGATTTTTCATATTCATCTATAATGAACTCTTCTTAGGAATCCTCTTCTTCTTGTCCATCTGTGTTGACTGTATCAAGGAAGTGTTCTATGATTTCTCCTTCCTCATTCTCAACTTCTAATTATTCATCAAACGTTGATAAGCAGCTTATAGTTTCAAATAAACTGTCAATACTTTCAACTTCAACACATTGTTATAAGTATAAAAAGTATCCCAAATATTTCTAGCAGTAGAGAAAAATTTAATTTTCTCAAAATCGTTTTTGGTTAAAGCATTATACAAAATTTTTATTGCTCTAATGTTCAATGAAAACATTTTATTTTCTTTTTCTGTCCAATCCTTTCTCAGTTTGAAATCAAAAGCATTTGTTAAAACGTCCCACATATCAAAATCAGATGCTTTAATAAAATTAGTCATTATAGCTTTCCAAAACCAAAAATCAATATCTTTTAGAAGAGTTGGAATTGTAAAATCAAAACCTTCTAAAAGCATATAACACCCAAAATCAGCCATTTATAATACTTGAGATGGTTAAGTCCTTTAACAAGAGCCTAGCTCTGATACCAAATGTTACAACTAGATAACACCCAAGAGGAGGGTGAAGTGGGTGTAAGATAATACTTAAGAACTTTGAAAATCTTTTTGCATCTTAGTGAAAGCAGTAAGTATTAAAGTAATGAATCATAAATCAATAGTTAGATATTTAAATAATATATGCTAGAAATATAATAACTTGGGGAAGAAAATATGCAAACTAGGATTTATCCTGGTTCGGTCTAATCCACGATGACCTACATCCACTCCCCAGGCTCCTCCAAAGATTTTCAATCCACTATCTTCTTGTTTAATCTGGGTACAAGAGAAGCCTCTACAATCCCATAAGTTTAGCTAGGTACTTGCGAAGCCTTTTACAAATCTCTCACCGAGCTGCTCCCCCTTACACACCATAAGAATACAACTAAGTTACTCCCCTTACACATGGTAAGTCTTACGAGTAGAACAATTCTAAAGACCTTTTCTCTCCCACTTACTTGTTTAAGTCTTGTGAGCAGCAACATTCTGTATTACTAGCACCTTGTAACTCTTACAAGCAGAAAGTCTTACCAGGAATTTTTTCTGCAACTTCTCCATAAAGTAATCAACCCTCTCAAGGTCCCTCTATCTTGAGATCAATTGAGAAAAACAATTGAAAGTATTTACATGCTCTCTCACAGAGTGGATAAGATAATCACTAAAGTACAATACAAACAATCTCTCTCTAGGGTAAATGATATATAAGCTAGATAAATAGAGAGTATTCAGGTAGAAGTAGATGATTCATGATCTTAGCATTTTGGCATTGTTGCTTTCTACTTGAATCTCCTATATTTATAGTTGAGTAGGATATGACCGTTGTGAGTATTTGACTGCTCTTCGTATTTAAAAAGCTAGCCGTTATGTTCAGTCGATGCTTCGCTCCCGTAAAGTAGCTTTTCTCCTCTTCACATGATCTTCTCATTGTTTTCTTGGAAAATCCTTTCAACACTAATACAATGAAGTATTAAAGTGATTAGAAGCAAGATAAATGAGTTATACAATCATTCTACTAATTTTCAGAAGCTACAAAATATTGCCTGACACATCATTCAGTGATCCCTTCAAAAACTTGATAGAGAGTATCATTGCTACATTAATCAATTAGTCACACGAGTGACCTACACATTCTAAATCTAAATATGGAAAATGACCTATCATTGGAAAGCTCTTGTCATCTATATTTCAATGTAAAAAGAATCAACTCCAAATTCATTGTACTCTAAAAGTTATAATCTAAATAGTGACTACTGCACTAGACAGTGTCTGAATTCACGAGCATCAAATTCCAGATGGCCTACTACTTCAAGAATATAACTCCAAATATGACCCATGACCTATCTATAAAAAGCGCCTTAAGTCTAGTTTCATATGCCATTACTTTCATCTCAATCGGACAAGTAGTTTGAGAGTTATGTCCAAAGTACCAAACCTATTTTGGAATATAACAGTGATTTAAATGTCATCTTTCAAAACTCATATCTCATACATATGAACTCCTTTGAGATTGATCCTGGTGTCTATCTGATACATTAAAAGTCCAGTTTTATATGAAAGAAGTTTTGGCTCAATAGGATACGTGGGTTGAGAGATATGTGCAAAATACCGAACCTCTACCATGTTAAACAAAAACAGAAGATCACTCGAGTGATTACTCAAGTGATCACTCAAGTGATGCCTTTCAAAAGATGGCAGAGAGCTATTACTTAAGTGATCACCTTTTGGAAGTTCCATAGCTTCCATATAAGTTATCTTAGCTTCGAATTGACCCATTCTAACCTCCATTTGATCATAGAAACCTCTAGTATCACTTTTAAGAGCTTGAATCTTGATATTCTCAATAGATCTTACAAATTCTTCTTTCTTCAATCTCTTTCTTCTTATTTTTCCTATTCATGATAATTCTTCATAACCCAACTAGATATCTTCTTAATTTTCTTAACTATCTTCAATCTTCCTCTTTCTTTGCTTGACTAATCTATAAGATATTTCACATTAAATATAGTAGTTAGTCAATGTAGGAGATAAGTACATTATGCAAACCTTTTTCTCTTAATGTTTGGCATCTATATTTGATATCATCCAAACTAATCATATCTAACAAGCCTCAGTTTAGCATGAGTCCCAAGAATGTCCAAGAGCCATAATGACTTTTAGAGACAAATTTAGAATTAAGTATGGACTTTAGCTCCAAGTAATCAAAGGAAAATACCCAAACCCTTTATCTAAAGCTAGAAATAATATAAGGCCTAACTTGGAACCAAAAAGAAGAGAGAAT
Organism: Inga oerstediana; assembly: GCA_963210345.1. Taxonomy (NCBI): domain Eukaryota; kingdom Viridiplantae; phylum Streptophyta; class Magnoliopsida; order Fabales; family Fabaceae; genus Inga; species Inga oerstediana. The sequence goes on along the minus strand of OY723401.1, from coordinate 57,903,540 downwards.
GGCATATAGAAAAGAGAATAAAGAAAAATAAAGGAATTAATGGCAACTTAATTAATATTGCCATAATCAACGGTAAAAGAGACACTTGTCATTTGATCTTGAGGTTAGAATTAGAAACCAAGATGAAGGGATAAGATTAGTTCTTGAAAAGCAAGAGTAATCATGAGGTTGTAAAAGCAAATTAACTCATTCTCCTTATGTCAACAAAAATGTCAAAGGGCAAAAAGGAGAGAAGGAAAAGAGTTGGTCGAAGTCCAACTAACTTTTGAAGAAGATTTTGGTCAATATTGAACCCATGCACTAATAGGGAATTGGTCAACATTCTTCCTTCCCTTTTTGTTAAAGAATTTTGGTTAAGACTAAGGGAAAGAAAGAGAATAACACTTGAAGCAACTCTATATTCATTGAACAAGACTTCAACCTTGTCCAATTTTAAGAGTTGGCCAAAAAGCAAGAGTGTAAGAGAGAAATTGGTCAACATATTTGCCCCCTTTTTGAATTGAAATTCAGTCAAGATAAGAATAGACAAGGAAAGAGAGAGTTAGTTAAACTAAGCCAATCCATGGTTAATTAACTAGGTAGCTTTTTCAAGACACCATAGCAACTTGACACATCACCTCTTCTTACTATCTTAGACTCAATTTTTGGCCACATACTTAAAGAGATGAGAAAATATTGAATCAACTCACTTCGCTTATCCTCACATTCATTTGGACAGCCAAGAAAGAGAAAAAGAAGAGGAGAAATATAAAGGAAAGAGAAAGAAGAACTTGAAGAGCAAAGAAGCAAGGTAACTGTTCTTGATTGATTTTCACCTTCACGATCACTTTTCTAGCTCTTGAGGCCTTCATAAATGTTATTCCCCTCAATAAGAGCTACACTTCTATGGTTTTTTTTTTTCTTAAGGAAAGGAGTTTATAGCTAAAAAAGAAGTGTCAAAGTTGGAGGAACCAAGAACAAGCCTTAGAAAGTGAAAGAGGTGAGTCTAAGCTTTAATTTGAATCGAATAGTTTGTGAATTTGTTGAGTATTATGAATTTTCTTGGCTGCCCTAGTTTTAGTCAATATGGGATTTCTAGGGTTTCAAGTAGCCATGATCATATAAATGACAGTATATGATGTTTAATGATAATTCTAAACAAGTTTAGTGGTAAAATTGCAAACTTGTTGATTATTGGTTTGGGTAGTGTGTTTCAGATAGATGTAGGGCAGTAGGGAGGAGTGTGATTTTGATGAATTCTAGTTTATAAATGGATTTTACATGAGAAACTGTGTGGGAATAGTCTTGGTTATGAATTGTGGATGATTTGAATGAAATTCTTAAATTAGAACTTAAGCATAATGCTGTTAGATTTAGGTTTATGGGAGACAGACTGTTGGTATATGAATTAGCTAAGAATAAGTATAGAAATACTTTGGTAATCATAGAAGGAATTAAGAAATGATGAGTCACTAAGAAGTTACGAACCTCTTTATGATAGTTTTCAAAAAGTTTTAAATTATTTTGAAAAATTCACTCAACTACAAGTTCGAATCCTGTCTTGAGGGTGGGAATTGAAAAATTTTTACAAAGGAATATCGTTTAGTAGTTTGAATTCGCTGCTTAAAACTCATCAGATCGATTACTAAAATAAGGCATTATAGTACATATATACTATTCATAGGCCATAAGTTTTTAAATTACAATTCAAGAGTTACACAACAGAATAAATATCGTAATTGTGAAATATACACTAGTACAAAATAGAACATTTAGACCTGTTCTAAGGGGATAAGGTCTAAAAGGCAAGTGTGGTGGCAATTTTATAATTATAAAGAACATCTAACATCGGTTCAACTAATATATCGTCTAAAATATATCATTTAGACTAGTTATAAATAAAACCGTTCTAAAAAAGTATATTTTCTAGATCGGTTCTCTTTATAACCCATCTAAATGAACTTTTAGCATTAAAAATAATTTTTTAAAAAAATTTCAACACTTTTAGACCTGTTATTCCGTGTAACCGGTCTAAAAAATGTAACTTTTTATACCGGTTATAAATGAAAACCAGTCTAAAATATTCATTTAAGACCCGTTATTTTATATAACCGGTCTTGAATGTATTTCCTCCCAATAACCTTGAATCAATTTTGCTTCTGAATCCGCCCCACTCTTCGCACCTAGAGCTCTATATCTTGGATTTGGGAGCTTTCCACTATCGCACCTCACTCCACCATCGTACCTCACTCTCAGTCTCTGCCGCACATCGCTCCTTGGTCTTAGTCGAGTGTCTCTGTTGCACCTCTCTCATTCTAGTTACATAACTGACGGCTACACTCACTCCCATGGCGTCGGTGCTTGTGTCATCGCTTGTATTGTCGGTAGTCCTAAGACCAACGACTATAGAACCACCAACCGGATAATCAATCACACTATGAGTTTGCCCGATTTCAGCCAAGAGCATGAATGCTTTGAGTCTATCACTTGCTACCAGGTACTAATTTCACTGTAATGTTTGATTTTATTCTTAGTTATTGATAGTGCCCTTGTTCTTCGTTGGGCTTTGAGGAAGTTCACATTTAAAGTTGCAAATGATCTTAAATTCTTAATTACTCTATGGTATGCAGGACCTGGAGCTCCCAATATTTTCAATTGTGTAAGTTCTTTTTTTTCTGCTTCTGGTTGTCTCCTGCCATCTATTATAGAAAAGAATGTGCTTACTTATTGCTAGAAGAAGGATAAAGTATATGTGAATTCTCTTTTTAATTCAACGTGTCTGGAATTTTGTGGCATCTAATGATTCTCTAGGAAGTAGTTCCCGAACTTAACACTGACCGGTTGTGATGGATTGATGCACACTGAGTTCTAGGAAGTTCTAACTTGATGATCTTTTCCCATTCATTTTGGCAAATCACAAATTACTTATAAAAGAAGAAATCAAACTAGTTGCTAAAGCAAAGCATAAAATCATATAGTCCTCTTGCCTGATTTAGCAGAATATGGTTATGTGATTTTATATGGCAAGATTTTTCTTTGCTGAGCTCATGTTTAACTTGGATCTGCGCTTATGCATTTAAATACTGAATAGATTCTCAAAAATTGAAGTAATTTGATTCATAAAATCCTTTCTTACCTCATTAACCAAATCTCATAGCTTTCCCTTTACTCTTTAAGTTTAATTCTATATTTCTCCTGACTCTTCAACTTTTCTTAATGGTCATTTTGAATCTCAATTATCCATTATTCTCCTATTTAAGGTATTTGTTTATCACATTAATCTCATCTCTGACCTGAACTTCGTCAAGTGATAGCTTCCTTGTTACTTTGTTATGTCTCCATTGTTCTTTGGCTAAAGTCTTGTTACTTTGTTATGTCTCCCTTGAGTGTCATGTTATGTCTCACAGCGATGTTATCAAAATAGGCTATTAGTTGAATTAGAGAATGCAGCTCGGGAGCAAATAAAAATAACAGAATTGCGCCTTGCAAGACTCTTTTCATCAGTAGCAAATGGTTCATCTGAAACTAATAAGTCTTCTCCCACTGTTGAACATGAAAAGGCATAAGGTGAATTCTTCTTCTTTCTTTATTGGTTATAATGTCAAAGCTCAATAAAGATTTGTTCTTGTTTTTGCCAGACCAAAAAGAGTTGTTATACAGCTTCCCATTCATATTCTAACTATTTGATCACACCCTTTTTAGCCAACTTCATATGACTTACTCATCCAAAAAAGTACTATTATTTCTTATTTAAATTCTTTCATCATGACCTTTGAAATAGAAATTTAATTTTTTGTAAGTGAAGATAACAGGAGAGTTTGTTTCATGCATTAATCCTAATACTGCATTAGCTAAGTTTTTGTCCAAATGAGACATAATCAAGCTGTAGTGCATCGCTTACTTTATGGGAAAACTAGAAAGCATACCATTTATTAGAGCTTGGGTGGGTATTTACCAAAATGGCTCAATGCAGGATGTTGCTTTAACATTTTCGTATGCCTATTTTATGATATAATTTCAGCTTGGAAACCATCTTTATACTACTTTGTTTCATCTGACTGTACTAAGAGCGTAATGAGTGTCAAGGAAGCTATCGATGCCTGTGAAAAATATAAATGTTCCTCTTTGTATGAGGTAACAGTTTCCAGGAAGTTTGAGTATAATAAGTGACAATAATCTAAAACTCAGAAAGAATCCAATCTCACCAGATTTAATAATATAAAAGTATGTATACCTAGCTACATAAACTAATTTTTTCTTATGCAAATCATTTTGCTCTAACATGTATTTCATTCTATTTAAAAATGGGTTTAAAACAAATTAAGAACTTTCTGATGTTTATAGACAGTCAACCTTTGTAATACTTAGAGATGATTTAGTAAGTCCTCGATCAAGATGAATTCAAGTCTAAGGATTAAAATAAGTTAGTTATAACAATCTTTGAAAAATTCTCATCATTTTAAGCTTATTTGATAGTTTGCTACAGTTCAACTTGTTCACTAGATTTGATACTCATTTGTTTGGGTCATGATTCAATAGAGGTATTACTATAATCCTACAATTTTAAATAATTTGTCCATTCACAAAGTTTGTTACTTTTACTAGGAGCAAGCTTGGAAAGAGAAAGAAGATATTGGTGAAGGATGCATGAGGAGAACCGGAGGAAGGTTGAAGAAGCTCAATGAAGGAAAGCTTTAGATAAGCAGAGGAGAGAGGAGGAACAATATAGAGAGTTAGAAGAGATAAATGAGACATATTTACATTAAAAGATATTTGAATGGGAAGATTGTTGGTATTAAATTTCATTTTGAAACTTTTGAATTGTTATTTGAAAATATTGAGTTGTAGGAATGAGAATGTTGAAATTATAGATTGAATTATACTCTTAAAAATGTTGGGTCTCTTCTCAAGTGCTGGATAATGGGTTAGAAGAAAAAATAATGTAGATGTTTGAAAAAAAAATACTTTTCAAACCGGTTGTGTCTACAACTGGTCTAAAAACTCTTACTTTTTAGACATGTTGTAGACACAACCAGTCTAAAAAGTCACATTTTAGACCGGTTCTGTCTACAATCGGTCTAAAAGGTAAGATTTTTTAGGTCGGTTGTGTCTACAACCAGTCTAAAAAGTGACAGACATTTTAGACCGGCTGTATCATGACCTAATTTAGAACCGGTCTAAAAAGTTATTTTTCCTCTAGTGATATTACATTGGGAGGTTATATGAATTACTCATAAGAAATGCCCAAGAGGCTATTCATTTGTAGGTTATATTGATTTAATTAGAGAACCACAAAAGACACTCTTAGAAGGCTATAAGCATCCATACTAAAAATGACAATATTTATAACACTTCCTCTTGGATGTCCATAAACAAATATTATGGCTCATAAAAAACTTTTATAGGAAAAATTCATTGGGAAAAAAACCTAGTGAAGGAAAAAGAGTACAAAATACTTATTAAAACTCCTTTTTTTAAACCTTACCTAGAAAACCCTGTCAGACAAAACCTTGGTTAAGGAAAAGAGTAAAGCACTATATATACTCCTCCTGATATAGTGATAATATCAAGTTTACTTCTTGATAGTACAATATCATTTATACTCCCCCTAATGATAATATCATTTTTACCCCACTTGATGAAAAAGTCATTCTTAGTCATTTTATTTCAATAGTGTACCAATCCCTCATGTAGAATATCTCCAACACCTTTTCAAGCATATCTTTTGGATATGTTGAGTTATCAATATACACAATTGTCTTATGCACTGTGATAATAACAAAATAAAACTTATTCTGAAAATAACCATGATATTTCTTACATCCACATTTACTGTGAACTAAATAATCTCATTTAATTTTTTCATAGAATAATTACATCAAATCTCAATTTCATTATCCACTTGCATACTTGCAGGAACTTAATCATAACATGAAATATCAACAAGATATGTAAATAATATGGGAAAATAAATATATGGGACCTCTAGTTAAATTCAATAAATTTTTGTAGGCAACATCATCATAGAAAAAATTCATGAGTTTGAAATCAATGAAGCATTCAACAACTCAATATACTAGTCAAGTAAAATGCCAAATTATTCTTTTCTATTATGTGTGTGTGTGTGTGTGTATGTTTGAGTAGATTAAATATACTTCAATTATTTTAATCCACATAACATTTTATATATTGAATGCATTTCTAGGAAATGCTTGTAGCATTTCAAACCCTTCAAGGATTCTCATTTAAACTTCACTATTTATTGAACCATATGCATAGGCTATAACAACATATCTAATAGATGAATATTCTATTTTTATATACTTCCAAACATCTAATATATAAAAAAATTATTGCATCCACCATAAATTAATACATCTCAACATAATCATCATCAGATCTTTGTGAAAATATTTATTTTCACTCATATTCATATATCACAGCAACTTTATATTTCAAGTGTTTGGACTGCAAGTCTATAATTTTGAAATATTGAAAGAACATAATTCTATTTTCCTTGCATCTTCTCCCAATTTTCGTTTGGCCAATCACATTTATACTTAATCCCCATGGCATGTCTATGTAAAATATCCTTATTTGATCATGTGATATTACTATCAAAATCATTGTCAACATCTTTATCTTTCTGATTCTATTTTCCCTATAACATAACTTATTGAGATCTCTTTTAAGGTCTTTGGAATTAGTTATGTCTTGGTACTCTTTTGGAATCACTACCTTCCCAATATGATCATCTTAATTATTTGCTCCTTTCTCTTTTCTTTTGGAATTGATTATTCTCCTATGATTTTGGCATGTTTCATTTTCTCTAATTGGAACATTTTCAGATGGACTTTGAGACTAGTAATTCTCATTTAGCTCAATAATTGCATGTGAAAAATATTGTGGAATATTTAATGAATGTAATATTAGATAAATTTCTAGTTCATATTGCTAAATTTGATCATCTATACTTGATAGTGTAGATGCATTGTCTGTGTTTTCTTTTCTAGCTACTCAATATTTTCTCCTCATGTTAGGAAAGCTTTCTCATATGACAATCAATTAATAATGCATTTTAAGTCTCCTAAATCCATTAGTTTCCTGTAGAAACATCCTTTTATTTCATTTAGAGACAAACAAGAAGAAAGAGGTCCTTACCCAACATTTAAGCAAACTTTCTTTCGATATCAATCTATGTGCATTATGGTGGATTAGTAGAAATAAATATTGCACATTCAAGCTTTTTAAGATGAAATATTTCTAGGTCCTTATTAAAAGCCAATTTTATTGGGAGAATCTTGTTGGCTTGATATATATAAGTGCTACAATATGTAAGATCGAATATTCCAATATTGAAGTGGAAACTTTGTTCTCATAAGTATTGATCTAACTATTGATTGAGGCTTTAATAAATGATTTTTGGATTATATAATTTAAAAATTGTGTGCTTAACATGATTTATTCAAACTGTATTACAACTTCAGGTTGCAAACTGGAAATAAACACACATTATAGATGCATCTATCAAATTTATGGAATACCTGTATGGTTTACATGCTATTGGAATGGGCCCATATATTTCCAAAAAAGTGGAGCTTGATCCATTCCAAATCATAATTGATGATACTCTCATATATTTCAATAATTTTAAAGCAAATAGCACATAATAATTCTTGAGTTATATAATATGTTGGCTATTCATGAAGAATCTTCAAGTTCTTTAGTGGATGTCAATACATAATCATCAATAATTTGTTACATCATATTTGTGACTCAGATGATCAAACAAGTTATGCCAATAATAAATTTGTTTAGATTAGTAAACTTCTTTCTAGTTTACTTAAACAATAGTAAACTTTTCAATTTCCATAACATAATGATTTAAAATCTAAATATGACATCCATTTTTGGGAAATCAATTATCAATATTAACTTGCACTTGTATTCTAATGATCTTCCCCTCAAGTACGACTCTTGTAAATATACTTCTCTTATTCCTATATTTCAAAAATGGTGACCAATATATGGTGGATCAATAACTTATTTTGTACTTGAAAGCTCAAATGCTTCATTTTCTGCATGCAATCATGATTTTAATTCATTTCGGCTATTAGTTTTAGACCCTTTAAGGAATTGAAGCTCTTATGTAAATCTATGGGTCATAATTTTCATTAGTGATTCATTTTTAGCCCATAAAATAAAGATTATATTAGTTCTTTAGGAATTATACAAATGTTGCTATTAGTTCTTCATGACAATAATAAAGTAGATAGACACCTATTGTTAATTAATGAATTTTGCAAAACACTACCTTTTTTTATAACGCACCCCTTATATATGATTGCATTTAACTAGTATAATGTCCTCTCATCAATCAAAATGAATCCACTAGGTAAAAAAAATGTTACACATGTCCTTCTGAAATGAAATACATAGTATCCATCCATCCACTATATTGTTGAAAAATGAGGTTCAAGGTTTAAATAAGTTAAAGTGGATATGTTTTTATATAAAAATTGATAATACTCACTCATATAAATAATGCAATAATAGCATAGTAACAATTATTGATATGTGGACAAACTAATCATATGTTAATATAAACTAAATAACAAATACTATATATGTTATGCCAAATAAACATATTTTTATGACTACTAGTCATTCATGAATTTAACATATCAACATAATTGATTATTATAAACATATATAAGAATAAAGCTTTAACTTTTAAATGATAAAATTATAGATATAAGCTTAACATATAATAAGGACAAAGGTAAAGCATTGTACCTCAATATTGTAAATAAGAATATTTAGTTATCCATTAATTAATAATATGAATACCTCCTTTGAGATTGCAATGAATGTGTGGTAATGAAAACTTAGTCAATATATTTAACACATAAAAAATTGAATCACGGAGCAATCATTAAAGTAATGGCATATGTGAAGTGTTAACCAGAGGAACCAATTACTAGGAGTGCCATAGTGGTAAATAACATCAGGTTCCAATTATAAATCATATCACAAGATAATTAAATAAATATAATGTAAAATGTAAGGAACATGAACTTTTAACTAATAAAATGACAAAAATATATATAAGTAAGACATGAAGTAGAGAGAAAGATAAATTTAATATGATGACTAAGAATCTCTAATCACCAATGAATAAAACATATAGATGCTCCTTCTTAGAAATTGAAAATGAATCAATAAAATATAACAACATAAATCCATAAATGAATATAAGAGGGAGAGAACAAAAAATAAAGATATATGTAGACAAATAAAGAGAGAAACCCACAACCATATAGAAACACAATAAATATACAAGACATGTTCCAAAATCAATTTAAATAAATAAATGTCACAGAAAATGTAGCAATATAAATAAATACACAAACATAAATATATTTATACACACACAAAGATAATATGGAGATCTTATATATGTAGATAATGCATACACAAAAGTTGGAAGTTAAAAAAACTTGTCGCTTGAGCCATAACGATATGGAGATCTTTTAAGAGTTACACTAGGTACCCTACAATTTCAAGAACAACATTTGGCACACCGGTCACTGGATACCCTATAATTTCCAAAAAGAGCGCCGAGCACCCTAGATTTTTAGGCACTTAACACATGTAATTAAAAGATCATCCAACACCTCCAAGGGTTATTAATTTTGTGCAGCACCTTAAATTAAGAGGAAAAATCAGAAAAAATTCAAGATAAAAAGAAAGGGGAGAGAAGTTTTGTGTTGTTGAGTTCAATCGCCGATTTTAAGCCCTAAATCGCATTTTTAATCAAGAGTCTCTATAAACCTTCTTCTACTCATCGAGAGCTACATTTCTACGGTTATAGATTTCTAAATAGAGGTATTTGTTGTCATCTTGTTGATGGAAGTACTGCTAGAATCCAGAACCAATCGTAGAATCCAATAAAGTTAATCATAAGCTTTGATTTAAGTATAGTGTCTTAATGTTTTGATGAGTATTTCTGAATTTAGATCCTTGATAGTCATATGATGATGAATATGATATTAGATGAGAGCTTATGATGATTAATAACATGTCTTCAGGTTGAAATTGCAAGAACACAACTTATGCCAAAAAGGCTTCATATTCGGCCAGCCTTAGTTCATGGGGTTAGAGTTGGATTTTGGTAAAATTGAGGTTGGAAATGGTTTATGGATATGATTTTTAGATGATTGGTTAGAAAACCCTAATTTTAAAACTTAAAGTGTTAAAGTTCAATTTTATCTGATTCAAGTTAGGTCACTTGTGGATTGTTTTTTATTTCTCAAATTTTGTCTAATGGCTTTGATATTTTATAGGATGATATTAGACATCCTAATATTTTAATTGATATATAAAATGCACCATTTGTCATTTTAAATTGGGAGCTATGATATGTTGAAGTTGAGGTACAAACACTAGAATGTATCCTAAGGCAGTAATGTTGGTCAAGGATTCTTGAGGTTTTACCACTATAATTAGCACTGAGTAGTATTTTTCCTTTAAAGAAGACTTAAATAGATTTCCATAGGACTTTGAACCACCCTATTTTAATTTTTTAGATTAAGTTATGAATTTTTAAATTTGGGTGTCAAATCTGTCAGATTTGGGTAACCTATGGATTTAAGGTATCTATGGTAAATTGAGATAAGTTTGATCTTAAATGGTAGAAACATATACAAGAAGCTATTGTTGACCTCGTTTGTTACCTATATGGCTTAATGTTGGAGACTTAGAAGATAATTAACCAAGTTATGCAAGGACAAGAATTGGAATAAATAATAACATGCTCGTTCGTGAATTATAACTTTTAGGATTCGATCTCTGCTCGGGCTAATAAAGAGACTGATAACAAGGACAAGTTATTGGAAAGGCATTCAGATAGTAACTCTTTCTTTCATATACTATGTGATGCTTTGCATGTGTATTTTACTATCAAATATGTTGTGTTTTGAGCATGCGGAACATGTTGGGTGGATGCCTGAAGCAGCTAAGGATAAGATGAGTGCACGCCCGTGATTGTAACTAAGCAATATGTTAATGTGATATGTGTATGCTGTGCTGCATATTAGTGTGATAGATGCTCCTATGATGCTCATTATATGTGATGGTTGTAATGTATGCCTTGTATATTTGCATTTTATACGATTGAATGCCTGTTACTACTGAGATTCTTTTGAATCTCACCCCTTCTAAAATTCATTACACAGTAAATACAAGTAGCATAAAGGGGAAAGAGGTAAGCGCTGATGAGTGAAGGAAGGTGCTAAACATAAAGAAATTATTTTGCTAATTATCTATATAGTTTTGTAATATATTGAGTAGTCGTACATGACTATACACAAATTTTGTATATGAATATTAAAGATAGTATAAGGTGGTGTCTAAAAACTTGGTCATTTTGCCATAATATTTACATATTTTGTGATATTGACCTATATAAAAGAAAAATTAGGCCATACGATAAGGGTATTAGTGCTCGAGTGTGGTATCAGAATTATCAAAGAGTAGTGGTATGAGAGACTGTAACCAAGACAATAGTATTGGTATCAGTATTAGATTAATATATACAAATACATTAAATAATAATTCATACGTATATGTCAATTTAAGAGGGGTTTGACATGAAATATCATGTAGACTAGTCAAGAAAAGAACGAAGATATCAAGTTGAGTTATGAAGAATGATTAAAAGGAAGAAAAAGAAATATTGAAGAAAGAAGAATGTATTAGTTAAGAAAAGCAAGGAGTTATCAAAAGAATTGTGGAGAATAATCATGAAGAAGAAGGGAAGATATTAAAATAAACAATAACTTGTAGGAGATAATGAGAATGTCAAGATTCAAGTTCTCATATTTGATATTGGAGGTCTTTATGATCAAATGGAAGTTGAAATGGCTTAATTTATCTTCACTCAAGTCACACTTCATTATCACTCAAGTTTAACATCCATATAAGGTTTTTACAAGTTTTACTTAAGTTAAGGAAGGTTTACTCGAGTGATGACCATATTCCAGCATACTCTATTAAGCTATGTTTTTATTCAACATGACAGAGGTTTAGTAATTTGGTCGTATCTTCTAAACTGCAAATCTAATTGAGATTAAACTAATTTCATATGAAACTAGACTTGAAAAGAGTTTCAATATGTAACATCCAAAATTTTAATCACCAAAATTCCTTCCACCTTTAGGGTATTAAAAGGACACATGTTGAATTTTGGCACATTTGGAATGTCCAAATAGTGCAATTAGTCATTACATACAACATGATTATGTTTGGAACACAAATTGTACAAGTTGGAAGATTTCCTACGAGGCAGTGAAATTGCATTGTATTTTTGGATAACCAAATAATGTCTAATAAATGTGACATTTTTTAGAATGAAAGTATACTTATCAAAATTTAATTTGACAGTTCATGTAGATCATTTGGACATGTACACTATGAGTTATGTATTTTTGAAGTTAGCCGAGTGAAACTGGCAAGTTAATGTGGTAGTGTCCAATAAATGGCAATTCTAGAATGTTGTGCATCTAGTTGGCTAAAGGAAATACTTTTCCTTAAAAATAGACTTAATAAGGGTCACATAGACTTTGGAACCACTGCAATTACATATTTATAAATAAAGATATGAATTTTCAAAGTTTGATGAAAATTCTATCAGCTTTTAGGCAAGGTGCGAAATTAAAAAAGTAATGGCAAAAATGTATGGGTAAAATGGTCATTTGGCTAATAAAAATTCAAAGCCCATATTTTTCCCTTTTCTTAGGTGTGGGACGTCCAAAAAGGCAAGAGGCAAGGGGAATTGATGGTTGAAATACAAATGCCAAGAGTTGAAGCATGTTAGCCAAGCAAAAAGGTGAAGTTTGAAAAGTCAATAATTGTAGGCAAATGTTGTAATATTTGAGGAGCTAAATTATGATAAATCAAGAAGCTATTTATTTCCCCTTTTCATAATGCAATTTTTAGTTAAAGAGGGAAATTAATACTTGGCTTACATTTAATCAAAGAAGAGCATTTTTGGCCAAATAAATGAAGGTGGAAAAGTAAAAATAATAACATGTGTTTAATGGCAATAAACAAATATATTTCTAGTAGGTGGAACCTGGTATTTTAAGAGCTAATGAAGCTCTTCCAAAGGCCACAAGAAACATCCAAGCATAAGGAAAAGGAGAGAGGAAGTAGTCAAATGAAAAAGATGAAGGCATAAGTCAAAAAAGTTGGCATGTGCTTAATTGTAATAAAATATTATATTTTAAGGAGGTGGATGATGATATTTTAAATATCATTAACCTTCCCAAGCCTTCATATTTTCATCCAACACATGAAAAAGGAGAGAGAAAGATCTTTGAAGAAGCTTGAACAATAAAGAACCACAAATGATTCAGGAAGCAATGTCAAGGTGAATTAGTAAGTAAATTCACTTGTTCTTGTCTTCAATCTCTTGGAAACTCCCTTTAATATCTATACCCTCTTGAAATACACATGTAGCAAGGTAAAAGCAAGAGCAAGAAGGAGGAGAGAGGGACTGTTTTAGAGAGAAAAGGAAGAGAAAACAAAGGTAAACCATAAACCTTGATTATCTTGTTGGCTTCAAGCTTGTAATTGATGTTATGGTTGATTTGTGGGTTTGTTTTGGCTTGGTTTGTGATTTGGGAATGCCAAACCCAAAGGGGAGGTGCCTACCCAAATTTCAATTAATCATGTTCAATAAGTGTTTAAGAGGTTAAATGTAATGTCCCCACACAGGTAATCGCCCGAGTGCACATAGCTTGGCCATACAGGCTCCCAGCAGGTACTATCCCCTCCTCCGCACCACACAGGTGCTTGGGGATTTAACCAACCACATAGGAAGGATTTTGCCTCCCCAAGGACTCGAACTCTAGACCTGAGGATAAGTCCAAAGCCTAAGATCTCCTTGGTAACTATTACACCATTAGACAGATTGAGATCTCTGAAATCCTTGATCAGTTTCTACTCATGAATTATTAAGGCTACACCTGCACTATTTTCCCGCTCAATGCGTCGGCAATGACATTAGTCTTTCCTCGATGGTATTAGATTTCCAGGTTGTAGTCTTTAAGCAGCTCCATTTATCTAACTATCTCATGTTGAGCTCTTTCTGATCGTATAAATATTTCAAGCTCTTATGGTCGCAGTATAGCTTTGTGGTCACCCCATAGAGAAAGTGTCTCCAGATTTTTATTATAAATACAATTGCTGCTGACTCAAGATCATGTATGGGATAATTCTGTTTATGAGGCTTCAGCTATCTAGATCCATATGACACTACTTGGCCATACTACATTAAAACACATCCCAATCCATGCCTACTGGAATTTGTGTAGACAGTGATGATCAACTACATATTTGGTGTTGTTAACAGTAGTGCTGATGTTAATTGACATTTCAGCCCTGTGAAGCTCCTCTCACAATTGTGGTCCAACATATAAGGTTGAGTTTTTCGTGTTAACTTTGTCAAAGGCAAAGCTATTCTTGAGAAATTATGTATAAATCGTCTGTAATATTCGGCAAGACACAAAAAACTACATATTTTAAAAATAGTCTCTGGCCTCTTCCAATTTAGTACTGCTTTTACTTTAATAGGATCCTTTGAGACCCCTTACTATGAGACTATATGGCCCAGAAATTTAACTTCTGAAAGCCAAAATTTGCATTTGCTCAGCTTGGCATAAATTTTCTTATCTCTTAATGTATTCAACACTGTTCTTAGATGTTGCTCATGTTCTATTATGCTCTGAGAGTATACTAGAATGTCATTAATAAAGACTACTATGAATTGGTCCAAATATGGACAGAAAATTTGATTTATGTAGTCCATGAACATAGTAGGTGCATTGGTCAGACCAAATGACATTACTAAAAATTCATAATAGCCATATTTGGTCCTGAAAACAATTTTTGTTATGTCTTCAGCTTTTACCTTGAGCTGGTGATACCCTGATCTCAAGTCAATTTTTGAAAACACACAGGAACTAGATAACTGATTGAGCAAATCATCTATTCTAAAGAATGGGTACTTATTCTTGACGATTACCTTGTTTAGCTCCCTGTAATCAATACAAAAGTGTAGGCATCTGTCTTTCTTTTTGACAAAAAGCATTGGAGGTCCCCATGGTGAAACATTGGGTTGAATGAACCCTTTCTCTAGTAGTACCTTAATATACCTTTTCAACTCAGCCATTTTATTTAGAGCCACTATGTATGAGGCTTTAGATATTGGTCCTGCTCTAGGGCTAAGGTCAATTGCAAACTCAACTTCCCAATCCTGAGGTAATCCGTTGATATCTTCCAAAAACACCTCTGGAAACTCATTCATCACAGGGATAATTTTAAATGTTGATCTAGCTTTTGATTGAATGGAAAAAAATACCATATACCCCTAACAAACCTTATGCAAACATCTCTCAGCCTCACCTGCTGAAAGAAAGTTAAGGTTGATTTCTGTACCACCATATGGTTGCAGATTATGATAAAGAACCCTGTTTCTTCTATAGTTTAGCAACACATTATTTGCTATCAACCAGTCAATACCAAGGATTACTTTTAAGCCTTGCAAATGGTAAACAGATATTCATGTCCCTCAGTATTTATTATGTAATTAAAATAGACTTCTGCTGTGACATCTCTAACACCTGTAGGTGTAGACACAATAGGTCATATGGGAATTTGTGTACACTCAGGCCTAGCTATCTTACACAGTTATATGCAATGAATAAATGACTAGTTCCTGAATCATACATTATTTGTACTAAATTGCCATTAAGGGAAACCATACCTTGTATCAATTCAGGAGATTTTCTAGCCTCCTCCTAAGTTATCGTGTAAACTTTGTTCTAAACTCTCAATCTAGTCAAAGCTGTCTGTTGCTGCTATTATGGGCAATCTTTAGCAAAATGCCCTAGTTTCTATTATATGTAATAGGTTATTTGCCTAGTTGGAACTTGATTTACCGATGAAGCTTGATCTACTAGAGCACCACTATAGGTTCTACCAGGATGGTGTGCCTTATGGCAATACCAACATGTTCTGCCCTAAGAGGGTCTTTAGTTATCGCGGCCCCCAACTTATATGATTTCTTGATTCAGCCTCTGGGTTGTCCACTTTGTTCTTTACATTTTTGGGAAGAACTCCCACTACCAGACGTACCCTTATTATTGTTGCTTCTATCGAAATACAGGCTCAACAAATTAATCTCAGTGATTAGGCACTTCTCAATTGCCTTGTTAAAATTTATAAAATGTTTGGATATCAGCTTCTCTTTCAACTTTGGTTTTGACCCCTGTATCATCCTATCTGAACTCTACTCCTCCTCATCTCGATACTTAAGGTATGAAGAATATCGAGACAACCAGATATAACGAGCTAGATACTCATCAAAGCTTTCTTTGTTCTCCTGTTGTATGTTGAGGAACTCTTTTTCTTTCTATAGTCAAATAGATAGGGGAAAGTACTTCTCATTTTAATTCTCTTGGAACAATTCCCATGTCACAGGAATATTCTGAGCTTGCTGAATTAGTTCAATGTTCCTCCTTTATCTGTTGGCATCCCCTTCAAGTTTATAAATTACCAGCTAGACTTTGATGTCATATGGGCACATCAGGATCATGCAAATTTTCTCTAGTCGAGATAGCCAGTCTTCTGCTAGTTGAGGATCAAGCTTCCTTTTGAAAGCAGGGGGTAGTTCTTGACTAAACTGTGTTAACCATGATTGTAGAATATCAGCCTTGAAAACTGGCATAAGTAGAGGCTCTAGTTGAGGTCCCTCCAGTGGATTAGGCTAACCATCTCCCCTCACTAGGTCTACTAAGCAATCCTGCCTTTGCTACACTTCTCGTAGCTCCTTCCTGAATCATTCATTATTGCCTGTTGATGTGTTGACATGCCCAAGAGCTGTTGCATATTGTTATGTCTAGGTTTAGTACTTGATTATTATGTCCTTCTTATAGTCTACCATGTGTTTGTACCATCTTTATACTTCACTATATGGAAATAGAGAAGAAATAAATTTATTGAACACAAGGGTATTTTTCTCATTTTTTAAAATTTTGGGTACACAAGTATGTCATATATATCATATAATAGATATTTACAATAGTTAGGGAAATCTCTTAACACCATACAGGTTGTAAATTACTATACAATATGCCTTTGTCCTCTTTTACACATTATGTCATAACTACACATAAGTCTTCCCAGGGGGTCACCTATCCTGTGATTTCCTTAGGTTGAGCACGCTTAAATTTTACATAACTATGTCAAAATACATATACTGGATTTAACTACTCCCAACCATCGATACCCTATGACTACCCTCATCTCAAAAGTCGTATTGGCAGCCTCTGATCACCAAAATACTATGTCTGGACTGCGAATCACTCCCAATACATGTACTTTCGTACATAGCCTGTCATGTACCCCATAAACTCTTTGAAATGATCGTTTGGACCTTGCTTGACAATTTTGTTCTTCTTCTGGTTCCAAAACACTGTATCTGAGAAGAAATCCATTGTGGTAAAGATCCAGAACTTATCCAAATATTCTAACTTCAACAAAACCTACTTCCAGTACAGTGAATCCATGGCATCCAAATATGTAAGGTACTAATCAATCAAGGCATTATGTTCTGTATAGCCCATCGATAGTTACACTGGACAAACTCCCGCAACTCCTCATTCGGCTATAGGTGGTATGGTAGTGCACACTCTCAGCACTGGAATCCATAAACCACATACTTAATTAATCGGGCAACTCATCCTTTTTCTGCATGGCTATATGGACATCCTCTCCTAATATGACACATGCAAGCTAGATGAAATCAACATACTTCCCTCCTTTAAATCTTAGAGGGTCGACATAGGCATTAATGGATAGAGGCAAAGGACACATGTCATCTATTAGGCCGAACACTTACACACATATGTGACAATTAAACCCTAACACTCCTCACACTTTTAAATTTGGCCAAGGGGAAAAATAAGAGGAAAAAAAGAGAAAATAGAGAGAAAAATAAAGGAGAGATAAGGTGCTGAAAGTTTGAAGAATAAGAGAGGAAAGTTGTTCTTGAGCTAATTTCATCCCCAAAATCACGTTTCTAACTCAAAGTGTCTTCACCAATCTTGGTCCTTTCATTAAGAGCAATATTCCTATTGTTTTAGTTTATTGAAAGGAGGAACTTGGTGCTTTCTAGGTGGTGTTGAAGTTGGGAGAATCAAGAAAGAGATATTACGCCGAATAGAGGTAAGCATAAGCTCTGATTTGAACCTAGAATCTAGAAATTTGGTTGATATTTACGAGGTTAATATGCTGCCCTAATTTTCTTTTAAAGGTAACCTTGGGGTTTTAATGATCTTTTGAACATAAGAATGATGTTAGAAGAGGTTTAAGCATGATAGAAATGAAGTTTGACAAGTCTTGTGAATTAAGGCTGCAAAATCATTTTGTTGTTCTTTGTGGTATATGTCGGCCAGATCAGGGCAAGAAAAAGGAATAATATTTTGTTGATTTTAAGGTTTCTAATGAGTTTAGAATAAAAAACTGTGTAGGAAAAAGCTGAGAGATTGACTTTGGAAGCATTGAAATTGAAAACAAATTTTTTTGCCTACAAACCCTAATGTTTCATTCATAATTGGTTCATAGGGAAAGAGTTGGATTTTGCCAAATTTGAGATTTGAAATGGATTCTACATGCAAACTTGTGTAGGAATAGCTTGTAGAAACAATTTTAGAAGTGTTGGATTGAAAACCCTAAACTTGGAGTTAAAAGGTTGTTTGAGGATAATTGTTGCCAAATTGTTTCCAGGGAATTAGGTTGATTTGAATTCAATTTTGGTTGGCCAAACCTTATCCTATGATTGTGAAATTTTATAGGTCAATAGTAGACTCCCAAAGCTTTAAAATGAGTAATAAAATGCATTGATTGGATGAGTAGTTTGTAAGTTATGAATTTTTAAAGTTAAGGTATCAAAACTGGAAAGAATGCTGAGGTAGTCAAGTTAGCCGAGGATTCCAGAATTTAGCACCAATAATTGGCATTGATTAATATGATTCCTTTGTAGAGGATTTAAATAGCTTTAAATAGGAACTTGAACTACCTCATTTGGAGTCACAGTCACTAACATCAAATTCCAATGGTCTTCTTTTCTTGTCGACGGAGCTTTTCTGTCTACTATATGTTGCAAGGAGTCTCTTCTTAATAATCTTTATTTACTCTATGGTTTGATAAACCTGATCCAGGCCATACAATTTTCTCTTAGGTAATTTTGTCTGGTAAAGAGGTGATTGACACTTCCTTCCATATAATGCCTCATACGGGGCCATTTAAATACTCACGTGATAACTATTGTAAGCAAACTCAATGAGTGGAAGGAAATGAACCCAAATTTGAAATCCAATACACATAGCCTCAACATGTCCTTTAGCATTTCTATGGTTCTCTCTGTTTGTCCATTGGTTTGAGGATGATAGGCCATACTAAATTTCAATTTAGTACCTAAAGCTTCATGTAAGGATTTCCAAAACCTTGAAGTGAAATAAGGATCTCTTTTAGATATACTATGTTTCAGCATACCATAGAGTCTAATATCTCCTCTGTTTATATTTCTACTAGCTTGTAAGGAGAATAGCTAGTGTTGATCGGAATAAAATGGGTTGTCTTTGTAAATTGTTCAACAATTATGCATATTACATTATATTTCTTTGTTTTGGGTAATCCTATCACAAGATCCATAGTAACACTCTACCATTTTCACTTAGGAATTTTAGGACTTTGTAGATGTTCTGGTGGCCTTTGATGTTCAACTTTTACCTTTTGACATGTAAAGCAAAATGCAACGTATTTAGTTACATCGCCTTTCATTCCTAGCCACCAATACATAGACTTCAGACTATGATGCATTTTGAGTACTCTTGGGTAAAGATTATACTTTCTCTTATGTGCCTCTTTATGGATTTTTCATCTCAAATGTGCCTTTAATGGAACATATATTCTTTTCTTATATCTGACCAGTCCACTTGATTAAAGATCGTAATCTTGAGTTTATCCTTGCTCAATCTTACTTCTGATTGACCTTGCTCGCTTATCCTGCATCAGAGCGTCATCAATCTCAGTTCTCAAATGGCTTTCTTTTTGGCTAGTATTATAGCTACGAAGTAGTATTTGATTTGGCAAGCTCAGATCTCTGAATACTTTTAGCAATTTTTGCTCCTATATCATCATGACTACTACCTAAACCATTTTTTGATTTAAGGCATCTGTTACAACATTCTCTTTACCTAGATGGTATTTGATTTCCAGGTTGTAATCCTTTATCAGTTCCACCCATCTTCATGTCTCATATTCAACTCTTTATGGTCATACAAATATTTAAGACTCTTGTTGTTGCAGTACAATTCAATGTTCGCACTATACAGATAATGTCACCATATTTTCAAAGCAAAGAAAAACATCGTAAGCTCTAAATCAGGCATGGTATAATTCATCTCGTGAGGCTTTAGTTGTTGAGAGGCATACTCTACCATTCTTCCCTGCCGCATAAGGACACATCCCAATCCCTGCTTACTAGTATCCCTATAGACCACATAGGTCAAACTCGGATTTGGGATAATTAACACTAGTGTGGAAGTTAACCTCTCCTTTAGCTTTAAGAAGCTACTCTCACTTTGATCATCCCACTTAAATGATTGATTCTTTCATGTGATCTTTTTTTAATGGCAAGGTGGTACACGACAAATTCTGAATAAATCTCTTGTAATAACTAGCTGACCTAAAAAACTACATCTTTTTGCAATAATTTTTGGCCTCTTCCTGTTCAATACTGCTTCCACTTTACTAAGATCTACCGAGACCCTTTCTTGTGAGATAACATGACCCAAAAATTTGACTCTGAAAGCCAAAACTCATATTAGCTCAACTTTGCATAGAGTTGCTTTTCTTTCAGAATTCCCAACACTATTCTTAAGTGCTCTTCATGCTCTTCCCCACTCTTTGAGTATATTAGAATGTCATCAATAAATACTACTACAAAATGGTCTAGGTATTGTCAAAAAATTCAATTCATGTAATCCATGAATACGGTAGGTGTATTTTTTTATCCAAATGGCATTACCAGGAATTTATAGTGTCCATACCTAGTTCTGAAAGTAATCTTCGGCACATCCTCCACTTCACTCATAATTGATGGTATCCTGGTCTCAAATCAATTTTCGAGAATACACAAGAACCATATAGCTTATCCAAGAGATCATCAATTATAGGAAGTAGATATTTATTTTTGATAACCATCTTATTCAGCTCTCTGTAATCAAAACACAACCTCAGGCTTTGGTCTTTCTTTTTAATAAAAAATAGTACCGGAGCACCTTGTGGTGAGACTCTGGATCGTATAAACCCTTTTTTTGACAACTCCTCAATCTACCTCTTTAACTCTACCATTTCATTTGAAACCATTTTGTATGGGGCTTTTGATATAGGTATAGCACCAGGCATGATTTTAAATGAAAACTCTACTTCCCTTTCTGGAGGTAGCCCACTTATGTCTTCTGGAAATAATTCAAGGAATTCATTAACCACTGGGTATATCCTCAAGTGTTATTTCAGCTTCTGCCTGTACTACGAAGAATACAAAATACCCTTGGCATCCCTTATACAAACATTTCTTAGCTTGAGCTACAGAGATAAAGTTTATATCGTTGTTTGTATTGACATCTTTCTGCAGAGTAGGATATACAATCCGCTTATTTCTGTAGTCTAAGAACATGCTGTTTGCTATCAATCAATTAAGCCCTAATTTAACTTCAAGTTTGTGCAATAACAGATAAATCAAATCTACCATGGAATCATGTCTCTCAACATTCACCTTACAATTCAAACAAACACTTGCTGTGACGGTTTGACACCCATAGGCATCGACACAACCATATCATATGGTAGTTCATGTATACTCAACCCCAAGAGTTTAGTAAAGTCTAATGCAATAAAAGAATGGCTAGCACCAAAATCAAATAATGCTTGTGCTATATTATAATTATGGCAAATTGTACCTGGAATCATCTTGAGTGATTTTAGTGCCTCTTCAATTGTCATGGCAAACATCCTGCCTTGATTTCTAGGTTTGGGCTCTGCTGGTTGCTACTTACAATCTCGTGCATAATAACCTGGCTTTTGACAAGCATAACAAATTATCCGCCCTCTAGTGCAAGGTCTACTAGCATGTGGTTTGCCACAATGAGAGCATGGTTGGGACATTCGAGATCCTTGAAATCATGCGTTTTCTAGCCAAAAGACTCTTTTATTGTTTCCTTTGGGTAAGAACCCTTGGCTTTTTTGCTTGTGAGAAGGATTTGCATGGCTTGAACTTTTATGATTGACCACATATTTGGCTGAATACAAGTTCATCATGTTACTCTTAGTAATTCGGCATACCTCAATAGCCTAATTGAATTCAGTGAACCTCTTGGAGACTAGCTTATCCTTTATTTTTGGCTTAAATCCTCTCACCAGCATGTCAAAACTCTAGCTTTTATCAACCTTATACCTCATATAGGAAGAATAGTGAGATAGGCGAATGAACTTAGATACTCGTCAAAGGGTGGCTCCGAAGAGTCGAGTCATATTTGATGTTAGTCTGGAATAAATCCTAGGACTTGAATTGGATGAGGAATAAATCAACTTAGTTTTCTAGAACATTTTGGTTCTAGCTATTTCCCTTTGTGAGCATAAGTACCAAAAATTAGATAATGTATCCTTAATTCATTATTTTTAAGAGTTTAGAAGTGTTGTATGGAAGTGTTGTTATTAAGAATATGTGTATATATGCATCGCATGCATATCTGTTTTATACACTATACAATCTGTTTCCATCTCTGTTGAGGGTGGTAAATAAGAGAATGGCTTGGGAAATCTTCACTGAGTTTTGGTTTATTAATTCCTATCATACCCTTACCTTATTTTCCTTATTTTTAGAGTACTTGCGGCAAGTTCAGTGGGCACAACAGGAATAATAGAAATATACTTATATTATTGATACAATGTGCTTGATTATAATATAGAAATTCCCAACAGGGTTATACATAAGATTACAGACCTTTAAAATAGTTCAAAGTCTACAGGTAACCAAATCCTCTTCTTGGTCTGAACCGGGAGCATATATGGCGAAAACTTACATCTTTACCCTTAAAGCCAGTTTCTTAGGCTTCTACCTGTTGTAATTATTGGTAGGAGAGGGTGAGATTTGAGAGAATCTCAGTAGGAAATAGATACCAATATGCATGTAAGATAAGTGCTTAATGCATGACATGCTTGCATTACAGAAAATCATGCTAACACAATAACATATTTACGTGTTCAATATTTCAAACAACATACTTATGGCTATAGCATAAACAGAAACAGAGCTTTAATCATTCATATATGTTTCACATAATCAAACAAAGCAATAACATGCATCAATATACTGCCACAAATTTCAAATACATGCAGGAGAGGTCAGTTTCCTACCTTAATCGCCCTTCACTGATCATCGAACAACATGCCTCTTAAGGCATGCCACCGATTGGCTCTCAACTTGGTCCTAAAATATCAAATGTACAATAATTAGGTTAAAACTCATTCATGTACCATTTTAGGCACTTCCATACTATCAAATTACCAAATTACCTATGGTAGCCCTGCTTTAATGGTTTCTGAGGTATTTTCGTAATTATGTTTTTTCAGGCTTTTCTAAAAAAGTGATCAACTGTAACCCTATATAATTTTCCTTCCTGAGCTCAATGGAATCATTAGATCATAAAAAATCCATCGGTAGCCCATCCAAAGTGTACTGGGTGAATCCCAGGATTCTCTAGGAAATATTGGGGGTTTTTTACTTCTGACTCCATATACTTGCTCCTTTCTACTCCTAACCGCTTTATTAACTATTTAATTATGTTAAAACCACCATTTAGACTCAATTTTGGCAGCATAACGCCTAGGCACACCCTTTTCCCAAATTTAATAATCATAGCAATTCAACCAAAATTTTACCAATTAAGTTAACCACAGCAGTCTTAACAACCAAAGATTGAAGTTTAGGAAGTCACCCCTTCTTCTTTCTGGCTTTTCCTCTTTAAGGCTAAAACCCTAGCCCTTTCAACACCAAATCTTTGCTTCAAAACACCTTAAAGAACATACAAGAGAAGATTAAGAGAAGTATTATAGACGTTAGGTACGAATTCACCCAAGAAATCGACCTACCATGTGAGATTTTTCCTTCATTCTATCTTTTTTTCACCAAGCTCTCTCTCTCTCCCCCCTATTTGCTTCACTTCACGTCGGTTTAGCTAGAGGAAGAAGATAGGAAATTTTTTATGTAATACCCCAACTTTTGAGACTTGGGGTTAGAGAATAGGCCTGAGAGAAAGAGGAAGAAATCTCACAAAGTAAGCTGATTTCTCAGACAATCTAGCTCCTAACGCATATAACCTTGCTCCTAAGCTTCTCTTTTATGTACTTTAAGATGTTGGAAGCTTAATTTTCATGGTTAGGAAGGGCTAGGGTTTCAGCCACTCTTGAGAAAAGCTAGTGGGAGCTTGAGGTAACTTCCAAACTCTTGTATATTGACTATTCTGGCTGCTGTGGACAATTTAATCGGTGAAATTTTGCCGGATTGTCATTGGTTTCAAAAATGGAAAATAGGTGTGTGGGGTTGTTATGCTCCCAAATCGGTACTAAATGGTAGTTGTAACCTAATGGAATAGTCAATAAAGTGGTTAGAAGTATAAAGGAACATGTTTACAGAGCCGAAACTGAAAAAACCCCAATTTTCTCTGGAGTACTTGAGAATTTCAGCCAGCTCTAGAAATGGGTCTTAGAGTTGGATTTTCAATGATTTGATGATTCTATTGAGTTCAAGAGCGAAAATTATTTGGGGTTACAGTTGGGCACATTTTCAGAAAAGGCCGAAAAAGCATAATTACGAAGACGCCCCTGAAACCCTTAAAGTGGGGCTGCTAAGGGTAATTTTGTAATTGAAATTGAATTGGATAATTTCAATTTCAGAAATAGATTCCTTGGGTAGAAATATGTTAGAATAGCTCTTGTCAAAATTTTGGGAAAAATACAGTCGGACCAGGTACAGTGGGGCCGAGCCAGGTCTCCGGGGGCATTTTAGTAAATTTTCAATATAGCCTCATATAACCCCTAGAAATACTATGGAAGTGTCTAAATAGTGCATTTGACATTATATGATTGAATATGAAGCCCCGAGCTGTTTGCATGTGGATTGAGGTACACGTTTCGAGGCATAAATGGGTTAAGGTAGGGAACTTATCTCTCCTGCATGGTCTAATAAGTGTATTAATGTGTTGATGCATGTTATTGCTTTACTTGATTATGTGGAACATGTATGAATGATTTAAAGCTATGTTTCAATATATGCTATGGCCATATGTGTATCATTTGAAGCATTGAGCTTATAGATTTGTCATTGTATGTATGCATGAATTATGTGATGCAAGCATGTCATGCATTAAATACTTATCTTGCCTACATATTGATAATGTTTTCCTATTGAGATTCTCTCAAATCTCACCCTCCCCTAGCAACAATTTAGATAGGGCAAGTGGCTCATGGAGGGAGCGGCTAGGACTCCTTCGAGATGAGAGTTGGTAGTTGGTTATCAATAAGTTGTGAAGACTGTATATGATTCGGTTGAATATAGGGTTATGAATTTGAGATGAGATTGTGTAATTCCCATTTGAAGAATTGTAATGGGCAATTGTGCCCTATGTATCTTTAGTGAAAGTATATACCCGGGATTGCCGGGATGATTATGTTGTGCACTCTGATATTTATATGAATGTGATTTATCTTCGCGTAGTAATTGTATTGGAAATGTGAATATGAGGCCAAGTTTATAAATGATTTCAAAAGGTATTTGTGAAAACCCTGTCATGTGATGGGTTAGTAAATGTTATTTGATTATTATTGGTCTCTATTTCATTTTAATCGCGTATTTCATATATAATTACGGAGGGGGTTACATTTTATAAGTTTATGCTTATATCATCTTGCCTTAAGATGATGTTATAATTCCAAAATTTAACATTTTCGGATTTTTCTGGCAGATTTTCTGCCCAATCTTTGAAAAATCATAACATAATTTTGAAGACATCGTATCAGAGTGATTCTAAAGGCTATAGAACCCTTATTGAGTCTAGTTTCAAGAAAAAATATAACCTTTAGCTAAATGAAAGCACAAAATTCCCAAAATTTTAGTCTTTGCATGTTGTTCCAGAGAATAATCAATTTCATTGGGTAAACTTCAAAAAGTCATAACTTTTTGTATAACTTTAATTCAACCTATCAAATTAAAGCTTAGGATGTCTACTCCATAATGTAAAATTTCATAATTTTTGAACATCATTTGATCAACGAAATGCATTGCACAACAATACTGCCTCATTGGAAGCAATGAAATGGCATGCACTTGCAAATTCAACAAACTCCATTTTTGTATACAAATTTTCCATACTGTTTCATTCACCATTTTATTCCCTTTAATACCTTAAAGATATAAGAAACGTTAGGTAATAGGTTTGAGACACCTACTAAACTGGGGCTTAGCAGTCCAATTAGTTTAGACTCATTCCTAAGCCTCCAATCCCAAAATTCGGGGTATTACAATTCCCTTGCGAAAATGCACAACAAATCAAAACACAAAATTAACCCACCCACCTTCAAAAATGCTCTAATTATGCTGTTTGTTTTGTGACTATCTGTTGATACTTGATGGGATAATTTTGGTTTTCCTATTAAGTCTATATGCTTCATTTGTTTTCCTGGCATCTTGATTTGGTGCTCTATGTTAATGCGTCCCCATGTGTGTGTGTGTGTGTGTGTGTTTTTTTTTTTTGGCCTTCTGGCTAATTGAATGGTTAATAGAAATAGGAAAAAATCTAAGAGAAATAGGAACAAAAGAACTTTGTGTTGTGTGTGACACTTTTAGGAATAGTGAAGTAAAAGCTCGCTTTTGACATGAAGCACATATGTTTTTTGTCATGTGAATTGCAGAAGAGATGTAGTTTGAAGTTACTATTAGATAATCTCAAAATGGAAATTATTGCATTTAGTGATTGTAAGATGGTCGTAGACGGATCACTATTAACTAATAAATATATCTGTATAGTATCTTGATATCTTTACCTTCTCCTCCGCTCCTTCTTGATCTTGGCTTCCAACCCTCACTATAATTTCTTAGTTGGTGGCCAAAAACGAATGAGTAAAGGAAGATTTTATTTTATCTTCATGAGTCCCTCATGTTTGATTATCACTTAAACCATCACTTAATTTTTTTTTTTTTGGGTTGAAAATCACTTAAAAAATTTTATAGGGTTGAAATGCACAAAATGGATTTTATTCTTCAATTAGCTTCTTTACTTTATAATATAATTTAACTAAAATTTTTAGCCAAAATGCTAAACTCTAAATATTTTTCTTCAATTACTTTTTGGAAGTTAGACCCTTAAAGAACTTAGTTTGGGCAGTAAAGGAATTGGATTGAGCAGATTAATTTGATATGACATGGTCAAGTTAATTTTTTCGTGTAACCCACGGAGAGTAAATGCCTGTTGAGGGCATAAAACATCTTTTTTTAAAAATATCATGGAGTTATTCAAATTAATAATTGTTCATAGTAAGCGCTGACCTCTTTTGGGTGTTTAGCTATGTGTTTGGCATGTGAAGTGTGGGTGTAATACCCCGAATTCTGAGACTTGAGCTTAGAGAATAAGCCTAAGATTAGTGGACTGCTAAGCCCTGGTTTAGCAGGATCCCAAATTGTGATTAAGGGTTAATGACTCCAAAAGTGGATGCGGTTAGGGATAAATAACCTTTTTGGAGACTATGATCTGATTTGGCACCCAATGTGATTCGTATGTGTTGTGAGCAATGTCGAAACCCTATATTTAAGTTCAATTATGGATTAACCTCCAAATTGACTTAAAATAGAGGGGAGGGTGCATTGTGGAAGAAAAGGAATGATATGGTGTGTTTGGTGGTGATTCAAGAGGAATTGCCGTAATCAGGGGCAAAACGGTAAAGTTACCGGCCAATTGGTCAGTTACCGAAGAGGGAACTTATTGGTAACTTCAAGATCAATGGTTGAGATTGATTTGTGTAGATATCAAAGGGTGGAATCATGTGTGCTAGTACCTATGTGAGCTCATGAAGATGGATCAAGATCATGACAAGTGGCAAGATTTAGACCCTTGGATCTTGGTCAATTTGTCAACTCTTCCCTCTCTCCTCTCCTCCTTTATTTGGACGGTTTTTGGCCCTAAAAATCTGCTCCCTTCTTCATCATCTTCATTTCATCATCTCATCTCTCTCTCTTGTTTCTCCATGGCGTCCCAAAGTTAGGAAGAAAGAGAAAAGAATAAGGTGAGATTTGGCTTGTTTCTTGTCCTTTAATGCTCTAATGTCTTTTATAATCTTATTCATATTGATGAGAGCTTCATCTCTATAGTTTTAGATTTGTGAGAGGAGGTGTTTTGTTATTTGAGCAAAAGGGGAAAGATGAAGAATCAAGGATTTGGTTTGGGAAAGAGGAAGAGGTGAGTATTTGAAGCCTTTTGATCTAAGTTTTGTGATTTGTGGATGAGTTTGGTGAATTTTTAATTTTGCCCTGATTTTGTGTGATTTTCGAATTGGATGATTTGAATGGTGAATTGTGGTTAAATTGATGCCATAGTGTGTTTTGGTGTCATTGGAATTGGTTTGAGAACTTGGAATGAAGAGTTACAATGTTGTGAATTGTGTTATGGTTGAGTGATGACATGTTGTGATTGTTGGAAAAACATGTCAATATAATGTGAATTTTGTTGATTTGGTGTTTCCAATGGACTCCTTGTGAAATTTTGTGTTACAATAAAAAGGCGCCTTTTTATTTCACAAGGTACTATCCCCCCTCCACACAGTTCCAGCCAGGCCACACATGGACCCCGTAGTGCCACAAGGCACCGTGTGCTAAGGGATTTCTTTCGCCTCCCGCAAGGTTCGAACATGCCACCTGAGGGTCAAGTAGTGCGTCGTGGCGAACCCTACTACCATTGAGCTAATGTAACACCCGTGTTTTGAAAGCATATAGATGGCATAAGTGTAGTAATATCTTTAAAAAGGAGACCAGTAATCTTTTGTAAACAGCGGAAGTCCCAACTTCAAGCAGAGTGTGGAGCTGTACTTGAATGATTTTTCAAAAATAATTTTCAGATTGGGTGTCATATTATTTTATGATTTATTTTAAGCCATCCATTTCAGGTTCATTTCTTCATATCAGAGTGTTTACTAATAAGTTCTCTGCTGAAACCCAAGCTACTATGTTTAATTAACGGCCCTAGGTGGACGGCTGTCCACTACTGGTACGAATGTCGTCGCGCTTTCGCTTATATACAGGCGCTTACATATATGTCAGTACAAGTCTGACCACACTTAAATACAAATTACATACAATCTCCAAAATAGATAACTAACAGAAAACTAAATTCTAAGTCGTTTGCTTCATTTGCCAGTGTTTACCTTCTTGCCAGAGGAACTACTTGCCCGAGTTGAAAATTTGTTCAGGAAAAATAGGGAGAGATTCAATGAATCTCAGTAGTAACAGATATCACTCATATAAAATACACATATATCATGCCATGTCAACCAAAGTTATAGTACAATCAACATATTCAAGATTCAGAGATAAATTCACAATATGCAGAAAGCATAAAGTTACCAATTCAAGGACAACCGTCCCTTGCCACAGCGCTGGGAAATTCTACTGGGCCTTAGCCCTTCTCATCTGAATGTTTTAAATTCACAATGGTACATACATGCATATAACATATCACATAGTATGTGAGGGATAAGTTACTACCTGACAATTTTTCCAAATCTTGATCTTGATTGACGTGCTTTGAACGTCCTTGGCAAATGTCAAATCCTATAAATTATAATTTACGGGCAATGAGTTATTTCTTAATCCAACTCTTCATAAATTATTCTCTTATGTTGGTTACCATTAGGGTCACTACATTAGGCCCAATATGAAGCTAATGAGCTCAAGATACTCCAAATGCTTAACTTAACTCTTAAATGTCCAATTTTATTACAAAAACTCTTTGCTTTGAATTTTCGCACAAATACCAAAAGCTGGCAGATTTTTCACTGAACTTTGAAAAATCATAACTAATTCTAGAAAAATCGAATTGAGGTGATCCAAAATTCTATATAACCCATAATAAGTCTATTTTAAGGGAAAAATACTTTCAGTAGCTGAAAGACCGCGCACACTTCCCAGTTTTTCTTTTTCTCCCTGCTGCCAGAACATCTGACCAGTTTTAATGGTCTACTTCAAAAATTCATAACTCCTAGTATACTTATTGAAATCCTTCATAATACATATCAAATTAAAGGTCTATAAGTATACTTTAATTCTGGAAAATCTCATAACCAACAGATGAAGTTTGGATAGTGAAAGTTGCACCACAACAAAACTGCCAGACAAAAACGCACACTAGCAACTTTGTTGTACAAGTAGACTTAATTTCCAATTTTTGAATCTTTAAACCAGTCTGTCAAAAATTATAACCAGAGCCTATTCCCACAAAATTTTTCGTGTAGAATCCAATGGAAATCTCAAAAATACCAAAATCAAATTATTTCTACCAGATTTAGCCCCCAACCGAAATCTGCCTCCCAAAACAACAAAAATTCCACTTTGTGATTTTAACAACCAACAAGTCTAATACTTCTCCAAACATCATATATCACCTTATATATATGATTAAAACATCTTCCTTCTTCAAAAAAACACCCCTTGAATGAAATACATGGGTGGTTGAAGAGCTAAGAAAAACTCAATGAAGTCACAAAGTATTCGGTTCAAAAGAAAGCCTATGCTTACCTCTTCGCGTTTCTACAAGTGGTTCGGTATTCCGGCGGCACTCTGGTAGACTAATTGGCACAAAACACCTCAGATGAGAAATCTAAGACCATATAATTGAAGCTTATAGTGAGTAGAGGAAGTTTCCTGAAGGACTTACCGGACAATAACGGTGATTCAGGGTTGAAATCGGCTTCGTTAGTCAAGAAAACTCACTATTCACTCCTTCTCTCTTCTTGTGTTCTTAAGCTTAAGAAATCTGATTTCTCTTTCTCTTTCCATGGTTGCACGAAATTTTACCATTTCATTAGACATGGATGGTTGTGATTTAATCACATAAAATGATCTCATCTCATCTTGCCACGTGTCACAAGTTTAATGCTTAAGAGTGCCACGTGTCATGCAACCATTTGTCTTCCACTTTTCTCTTTCTTCGGTGGGTCATAAATGGTCAGGGGAAGGGGAGGCCTGACAATTTCCCTGGACTCCTGGGTTCGGTGCTCGACTCAAAAAGTAAGCGACCCAGCCGGAGACCGGTGAATTCCCCGAACTCATACGCTAGGTGGCGTACTCCGGAGATGACAACACGAAAGGCTTAAAGTGGGTGTAATGATGTGTAATGATGAGGGACACATGTCACCCCCTCATTTGGCCAACACAAAAACATGTTTTTACTTTGTAATAATTTCGGGACACTTGTCATTTCCTTATTTGGCCAACACGAAAGATGTGTCATCATGAGTCATAATGAGCTGTCATTACATACTTTACTGAAGTTCTTTTTAATAAAGTTGCTCCATCGGTTCATTACCCGAAATTCCATGTGGGACCCTCGTGGGACCATGGCACGCATATCAGACATATCACGAAATGCCCGAATTCCTCCGATCTCGTAGCTGACGCCCCTGAACCCTGCAGCCACCGACGAATTTTGCTCCGACTTCTTACACTTGTATTTTTACAATATTGATTTCTCGATTTCTGTAAATGACATAATGGATATCTGGGAATTCCAAAAGTAACTCTACCTTTAATTGTAAATACCGATATTTATTTTATTCTACTAATTCCATATTTACACGTTTTTAGTATTGCAAAATTTGGTATATTACATATTGCAAGCATGTCATGCATTATACACTTATCATACATGCATTTGGTATTTGTTTCCTACTGAGATTCTCTCGAATCTCACCCTCCCCTATCAACATTTTAGATAGGGTAGGTGGATCGAGGTTGGAGCAAACAAGAAAAGGCGACAAGGACTACTTCAGGTTATTGATTTTGGTAGTTGGTTATCATAGTTGGGATGTATATTTGGATATTCGTATTTGGATTTGGATGTGTATATATGGATGTATATTTGATTATGTATGGAGATAAGACTTGTGTAATCCCCGTTTGAGGCATTGTAAAGGGCGAATGTGCCATATGAATTCTATGTAAAGGTATGAACCCAGGAGTTACTGGGATGATATTGTTGTACACTCTGATATTTGTATAAATGTGATATTCCGCGTGATGTAATTGTATTCGAAATTGAATATGAGACCAGGTTAATTAGATTTCGAAAGTTATTTGTTAAAATCCCATCTGGTAGATGGGTTTATAAATGTTTTTGCTTCTTATTGGTCTCTATTTCATTTTAATCGTGTATTTCGGATATAATTATGGAAGGGGGTTACAGTGGGGGTGGTGATTATGGCTCTAAAACTTGTGGAATTCCTACAATTTACTATTTTAGGGACTCAACTTTGGTTGACAAATCCCTATTTTGTTATATATTTCAAACTTTGTTCAAGGATTTTGCATAGTAAGGTTTCTGGAAAGCTGAGACTGAAGGGAAAGCAAGTTGGTGGGGATAGGAACGTTGTTTTTTATTTTTTAATTTATGTAAAATCCATCTAAGTAATTTTTAATATTATTTTAACATTTTTTGCCACATAGGATGACTCTTAAGTGTTAGATCCCATAAGTTTTGATAATAACAAAGATTAGATCAATAATATGAAAGTATTTGATAATAAACACAATGGATTTGAACAAAGTAGCAAAGCATCACTTGGAGTCAGCACTGGAAGTAATCAACAATTTTTAAGAAGGCTTACTCGAGGAGCCACTCGGGTAACATAAGCCATTACTCGAGTAGCCACTCGAGTAAGTTAAGAGATTTCTTCCAGTGAGCCACTGCCAAATTTTGAACGAAGTTACTCAAGGGACCACTCGAGTAATCTGTAAAATTATATAGACCATTATTCGAGTATCCACACAAGTAATAAGATTTTCACAGACATCACTCGAGTAACCAGATAGTAAACTCTCGGCCAAGAATTTGATGCCATTACTCGAGGGAGTAATCGAGTAATCTGCCGGGTTATTTGAAAGCCACTCGAAGGACCACTCGAGTAAGGTGTGAAGAGACATGAAGGCCACTCGAGTAGCCACTCAAGTAAGCAGTTTACCACAGTGATCACCTGAGTAATCTGTGAAGGTAAAGACATAGCCACTCGAGTAGCTACTTGAGTAATCAGGTATTTTCAAGGTTTATAATATATCACTCTATGTCTTACCCGAGTGATATCTGATATAAAATGTTGATTTGCTCACTGCCATATTTTTCATAGGTTTACTCAAGGGATCACTCGAGTAACAAACTTGATCACTTGAGTAGCCACTTAAGTAAGGCAATCCAGAAATTATATTTTCATCGAATATCTCTTGATTTGTTATCTATATGAATAACTCTTCATTGTATTAGTATTCTAAGTACATTTATAAAGAAACAATGAACGAGTATGACAGATTTGAGAAGTCAAATAAAAGTCCGAACGTTCACCTACCGCTACCTACCACTAACGGATAGTTTTCAAATACAAAGAATAGTCAATTGTTACTGCGTGACTCTAACGGACAAGTTTGGATTGCTTCCACCAGACACTACAAATAATCTATATATATGGAGCATTCAAAAAGAAGAAAACAGAGAGACACGAACTGAGAACACACATCGATCAATACACTTAGTGCTTTGTTTTCATATACTCATTCATTTGTACTTCAGAAATTATATATTTGCTCTGTGAGAGAGATTTTCATTACAAACTCAATATTTGTTATTGAGACAACTTAAGGTAGTGGAACCTTGAGTTAGGGATTTGATTTCAACATGTAAGGGGGAGCGAGTGTCCAGGTGTAGGAACTTGCTGTGTACTGAGGTGCCAAGAACCCACTGAATCTTGGAGAATATAGTGAAACTCTCAGAGACACTCTAAGGACTAGACGTAGGTCAAAGTGGTTGTAGCTGAACCAGTATAACTCCCGGTGTATGTTAGATATGAATAGTTTTGATGATGTCAAATATAGATGTTAAATATGAGCAAAAAGTTTGTATGATATAATTATCTTCTACATTGACTAACTACTATATTTAATGTTGCATATTTTGTAGATTAGTCATAAACCCGACTGTGGGTTGATATTATAATGACTCATATGTGGAGAATGATTATCAAGAAGAAAATCAAGAGACAAGGGATTGAAGAAAGAAGGCATTGCAAGAACTAATAGGAATATCAAGCAAAGATTGAAGATATTCATCAAGAAGATTGAAGTTGGGTTATGAAGAATGATCATCAAGAGGAAAAACAAGAAGAAAGAGATTAAAGAAAGAAGAACTTGCAAGATCACATGAGAATATCAAGATTCAAGCTCTTAGAAGTGATACCGGAGGTTTCTATGATCATACGGAAGTTAGAATGGGTCAATACGAAGCTAAAATGATGTATACGGAAGCTATGATACCTTTGGGGATGATTACCCGAGTAATCACTCGAGTAATATGGTATTGTATGATTTTGGAGGTGTTTACTCGAGGCCTTACTCGAGTAATCTGCCGGGTTATTTGATGAATTACTCGAGGCGGCACTTGAAGTAAATGGGACTCTGTTTTTCGTGCTGCAGAACAGAGGTTCGGTATTTTGATGATATCTCTCTAACCACATGTCGGATCGAACTGAAACTGATGGCATATGAAACTAGACTTCCAACACGAACTTTTGACACCACGATCACATTCAAAAGAGTTCAGATGAGGGAGATATGATCTGTTGAAGTTGACTCATGAATCACCGTCATATTCCAGAACAGCTTCGGTATTTTGGACATAACTCTCAAAATACATATCGGATTGAGACGAAACCGGTGCCATATGAAAGAAGACTCAAAGAGCTTTCAATGGATATATAATTTGTCACATTTGAAGCTATATTCTAAGAGCTATGACTTCTGGAAGTTGCTGCTCGTGATTTCAGGATTGTCTAAGTACAGGAGATACTCTTTGGATCATAACTTTCTGTACACAACGAGTTTGGAGTTGATTCTCGTTGCATTGGAACGTAGATAATGAGGGCTTTCCGATGATATATAATTTGCCATGTTTCGAGTCAAAATCAAGAATTCACTTGAAGGCACTACTCGAGTAACTGGTTGAAAACAAAAGACTTTACTCGAGTAAGTACTCGAGTAACCATGTAGGTCACTTGCAGTTGCTCTCAGCATTTTGTACGACTGCTAATGTTACTCGAGGAGGTACTCGAGTAACCATGCGAAAACTTCAAGTCACTACTGGAGTAAATCACTGTACATGAAGAATTATTGACGAAAACTTCAAGTCACTACTGGAGTAAATCACTGTACATGAAGAATTATTTAGACGAAAACTTCAAGTCACTACTGGAGTAAAGCACGAAAACTTCAAGTCACTACTGGAGTAAAGCACTGTTTAGACGAAAACTTCAAGTCACTACTGGAGTAAATCACTGTACATGAAGAGTTATTGACGAAAACTTCAAGTCACTACTGGAGTAAATCACTGTACATGAAGAGTTATTGACGAAAACTTCAAGTCAGTACTGGAGTAAAGCACTGTGCATGAAGAGAAAACTTCAAGTCACTACTGGAGTAAAGCACTGTGCATGAAGAGAGAACTTCAAGTCACTACCCGAGTAATGCTTCCCAGAAAAACAGAACAGCGTCCCGAAGATTCTGGAAATCAATGGAATGATCATATAACTCATTCTTATTGCTTCTAATCACTCTAATACTTCATTATATTAGTGTTTAATGTATTTCTCCAGGAATACAATGAAGATATGATGTGAAGAGTCAAAAGGTGAATTTACGGAAGCGGAGCGTCAACGTTCACAACGGCTAGTTTTCAAATTGAAGAAGCCAAACTCCAACGGATATATTGAAATGCTCAAACGGTCATCAACCTTCATCAACTATAAATAGAAGAGCATTTAGAGTTCAGAACACCAACGAAAACTCTACAACGAGAAACATGCAAAGATCATGAATCATCTACTTCAATCCAACTTCTCCCTGTTCTTATCTATTTTCTATATCATGTATATTTGAGAGAGACTTTTTGTATTGTACTTTAGTGTTCATCATATCCACTCTGTGAGAGAGTTTGTAAACCCTTTCAATTGTATTTCTGAATTGATCTCAAGGTAGAGGGACCTTGAGTGGGTTGATTTCCTTACGGGCAAGTGTAGAGAGAATCGCCAGTAAGATTTTCTACTCGTAAGACTTACAAGGTGCAAGCAGTAGAGAACGTTGCTGCTCGTTAGACTTGCATAGGTAAGCAGGAGAGAAAGGTCTTCGGGATTGCTCTGCTCGTAAGACTTGTTGTAAGGGGGAGTACTTGGTGAGAACTTTGTAAAGGCTTTTCTTGTGCCTGGATTAAACAAGAAGATAGTGGATTTGAAAATCTCAGGAGGAGCCTGGGGACTGGACGTAGGCCATCGCAGTTTGGACCGAACCAGGATAAATCACAGTTTGCACACTCTCTTCCTTAAACTCTTATATTTCCAGCATATATATAAACTGTTGATTTATGATTCATTACTTTCATATTTATTGCTTCCTCTAAAATGCAAAAAGATTTTTAAATTTCTTGAGTATTTTATCTTACACCCAATTCACCCCCCTCTTGGGTGTCAGCCGGTTCTAACATTTGGTATCAAAGCCGGACTCTTGTTTAAAGGACTTAACCGTCTCAAGAGTTTATAATGGCTGATTTTGGGAGTTATATGCTTTCCGAAGGTTTTGACTACACTGTTCCACCTATTTTGAAAGATATTGATTTTTGGTTTTGGAAAGCTAGAATGACATCTTTCATAAAAAGCTTTGATTATGATATGTGGAATGTTTTTACAAATACCTTTTATTTCAAACCAAGAAAGGATTGGACAGAAAGAGAAAAGAAAATGTTTTCGTTAAACATTAGAGCAATGAAAATTTTGTACAGTGCTTTAACTGAAAATGATTTTGAGAAAATTAGATTTTGCTCTACTGCAAGAGATATTTGGGATACTCTTGATTCAATGTATACTTCTAACAAGTGTGTTGAAGTTGAAAGTTCATGTGAAACTACAAACTGCATATCTACGATTCATGAACAAGTGGAAGTTGACAATGAAGATGGAGAAATCATAGAACACTTCCATGATCTTGTCAACATAAAAGAACAAGAGGAAGATGATTCCCAAGAAGAGCTCATTACGGACGAATTTGATGGATCATCCTCTAGAGATCAAGAAACACATATGGTAAACAATTCCAATTCTTCTGGAGTTATTTTGAAAACTGATTTTCAAAGTTTGCATAAAATTGTTTCTCAACCAAGTATTGATTCTATTCTGAAAAGCAAAAATGTTTTCAATCATGCTGGAAAGTTTATTGGGAAGAAAGAATGTTCAAATGAAATTTATTTAGGTTTTTACTTTCTTGACCAACACAATACTTGCATAAAATCTTATAATGCATATCATCATATTATTTGCAATTATTGTGGTAAATCAGGTCATATTTCTCACATATGCTATATTAGAAGAAATTCTAATGCGAGAAATAAATTTGTTTGGATTCCTAAAATGCAAGTGAGTTCAAATGCTAACGTTCAAGGACCCAAAGCAAAGTGGGTACCAAAATGTCCATATGGTGTTTCATGTGTGCAGATTGATACTAGAAAAATTGGACAAAAGGGTACTGAGAAAATGAAGAAGATTCCAAGAGTTCCTAATGCACCTAAATGGAGATTCACATCAATTAGGAGAACTCTCGGATCACCCATTGCTGGAATTGCAAAGTTTAACCACAAAGAAAGGCAATGGAGAAAAGGAGTAAGTTCCACCTCAACAATGAACTACCATAGAATACCATTCAACTATCTTGAGGAGAACAAGAAAAGGAGGATCCCTCAAGCATCAAATAAAAGGCTCCTGGAGTCTATATATTTTGAGAGAAGGTTATTAGCACCCAAAGCAAGATATTCAAAGTATCAACATCATAGAAAAATGCAGTGGGTAAGCAAAAGCAATCTTCCAAGTATCTAAGGCAAAGGTACACAATGATAAAACCTCCTATATTATTGTCTGTAATATTTATTGAGGTTTTAGATTTTAGAATCTTAGGAATGAGCATTGCAAATGATTTTGAAATTATATTTTCACATCCCTTAAAAAGGCATTTAATAGATTTATTTATAAAGGGATTGTAATGCTCAACATGTTAAATTCTTTATGCATGTATAATGATTTGAAAAGAAAATATTTCTCTTATGCATAAAGACATATTTAATTCATTATGCTCAATTGTATTATATTCTTAGAGCATGTGAATTATGATTCCTATAAGGTAACCATGAGTGGATCCAAGTAAGATTGGATACCAAAGGAAGAAAAAGATCTATAAGGTTTTGTAAGAAGAAGAAAGGAAGAGCTTCATCTCCAGATTATGACTACATAAGATTTCACTCAAATCTTGGTGAAGTTGGACCTTGAGGCTACATCTTAAATGTGTAAACAAAAGGATGCATTACTTGAGGCAATACTACAAGTGCCTAGCTAGCAATGAAGGAAGAGAAGATGCATAGTGAAGCATCACTCAAGTAACCAATCAAGTGATCATCATTACTGCGTAACAACTCAGAGTGAATGTTCAAGTGATAACACCAACTGGAAGATTGGAAGGTAAAAGTCAAGGAATTATGCACAAATGAGCTCCAAAGGATAATTTCTCAAGTAATTACGAGATTACTTGAGCACGGTACTATCTTCTTTATTCTTACCCTATATTATGCTTATATAAATTATTTATTTGGGTAATGAATAACTTGCTCATTATTGCATACCATTAGCAATCAATCATTCATGGGTTTTAAATTGTTTTTAGATTGCTAAATGGACTTAAAATGAAATTGTGTATTTGAGTTTTGAAAAGTACATTTCAAAAATATACTTAGATTCCAATTCATCTTGTTTATAAAAATGCATACACATTATTTGAAAATTACTTATATATTGTTTGCATTTAAATTGGTTTCAAAATTGGAAGTTAATATTTATGTATACTAAAAGTCAGAAATGCTTCAAATCCATCCACTAGAGTTTTCCCCATCATTCACAGATTATTTCTTGATTTTAAACTTATTATTGCTTGAACTCCTCAACCATTATTTTCTAACAAATTAGACCTTATGTCTAACAAGTTATCTATCTATGAGTTTCAAGTGTATTTCCCAGAAAAGAATTCAATATGTGAAAGCCTTATGCCTGATGCATAAATCTTTGGTCGGCTATGTTATTCCAAGCATTATGAATGTTTATTAGTGCATTGAATCTTAATGCATTAATCATTATAATGGAATAACTTACTAGGATAATATTCAAGTACTCGAGTCATTTGGACTAATGAGTATGTGCTTCATCACTCATAAATTCGTGTACTCATTGCTCAAACACATTCACCATTGATAAAAATCTATCTTTAAGTAAACGGTGTCATGTATTTGAATTCTTGAGTTGAATATTCATATCTTTCAAGACATAACTCTAAGTGTCAATATAGTCTATGAATCAATAGCAAAGTCATGATACTTGTATATGTCTATCAAGCTAATCCTTTTGGTTATCCATATGACTCTTGCTGTTTGGAAAATTCTTCAACATGTTAACTTTGATGATTAACATGTTATATTAGTTGTTCCTGAAAATAGAAGCTTTCTGCTATATGTATATTAAAACTGTTGACTTCCACCATTTTTAACATAAACATTGATTATAAACATATTTCAAAGATGAGTTTTGCATATATTCAAAATTTGAATT
Source organism: Inga oerstediana (assembly GCA_963210345.1). Taxonomy (NCBI): domain Eukaryota; kingdom Viridiplantae; phylum Streptophyta; class Magnoliopsida; order Fabales; family Fabaceae; genus Inga; species Inga oerstediana. The sequence continues at coordinate 57,863,439 of OY723401.1, read as the reverse complement.
TTACAATGCATTGTTATGATTTGAAACTACATCTGAGATTTGAACAATTTGCATATCTCATTATCATTCTTGAAAAACTTGATTTCATTCATGATTTATCCTTTCATAAAAGTTGGTCATTATGAACAAGTTTTTAACTCTCTTTGATCTGACTTACATTGATTGCATGAAAATCTTATCAATGACATATCTTTTAAAATGTATTTACAAATTGTCATTGATATTTGAAATCATCATTCTTGGTATTATTTATTCGTTACCCTTTATGATTTAATTACTTGAATTTATTGAATTGGGTAAAATTATAGTTTGGTCTTTGTTGATTATTATACTCTTTGCTCAAATATCATATAATTCAATTATATAAGAGCATAAGAGTTATAATGTCTAATATTATATGGACCCAAGAGAAAGTTGGGTACCAAAGAGCATTTATTTATACTTTTGCAGGAGTTGATCGAAATGCTCTACTTTTGGATACAAAGATCAAAGGCTAACAGAGAAGGCATGACTAGCAGTATTGCAATGTGAGCAGAAGCAAAATCTGTGGTATCGTTTAAGTGACACCATAAGTAAGTAGCTAGTGATGCAGCCAGAGAAAGAGAAAGAGGAGGAAAATCTCTCAAGTGAACCTAGACGAGATTCATCCCAAAGCAACTCAAGGCCAAGAACAAGTTTAGCCAATATGAATCTTTGTTGCCTACTCACCTTCCTTATTATTCCAAGGTGATCAGAAGATATTCAGAGGAAGATGCTGCGATACACATAATTATCAAGCTTGGTGAGCCTATGTGGATTCTTAACTACAATCCTAGCTCTATGTTTTCCCAAATTATATGATATATCTACTAGAGCTTTAGTGAGCGAGGCCAATTCAATCGCTTTATGAAAGGATTGTCACACAATGGCCTATATTATTAGTGAGAAGGAGAGGAACGTTGGAAAGATCATGTCTTTCAAAGAACAAGAGGTATATATATATATACTTCTACAGGACTTACTCCAAGTAATCTGAAATTACTTCAAGTAATCTGCAAGTACTTCAAGTAATCTGCAATTACTTCAAGTAGACCTTCAAGTAATTCGCAATTACTCCAAGTAAGTCTGAATCTCACTCCAAGTTAACACAAGAGGCATAGAGGATGAGAGCTGAGACTTCAAGAATAGATGAGATACAACATTTTGCTAGAGCTGGTCTTCCTGGTCCTTCATTCTTTGGTATATCTGTCTAGGGCTATTTGAGGAAAGAACTTCAACAATCACACAGAGCTTGCTACGAACGATACTGAGTTTATTACCTTTGTGAATGGCGAGATTAGACAACTCTATGACTTGATCAACCAGAATCTCAAGGCCTTATTTTGAGCTCGTCTTGGTATCCTAAAGTGTTTACAGAAGACTACACTTTAGAATATCTCAGTACTGATCACATTATCATATAGTGAGTCTCCAACAATGCGCCAATGGACTTCAGAGGATTATAGCTCGAGTGATTACAATATTACTCGAGTGAGGTATTGTATTCTTACTTTATTAAAATTTTCTGAATTGCATCACTCGGGTGAGCACTCGAGTGATGGTTGAGTAGAATTACTCGAATAACTACTCGAGGGATACAGGGTTACAATCTTAAAACCCTGAATAGCATCATCTTTTTCAAAACTTGATTTCCCTCCAAATCTTCATATTTTCATACTCATTCTCTTTACAAAATTTTCAATGGTTTTTACAAATTTAGGAGAGTTATTAATTGTATTGCTCATGACGATTTTTTTTAAGCCATGCATTCATTAAGGGGGAGCTTCACATTCACATGTGTTTTATATCTTAAAAGCTCATCTCATTTATTGAAAGAAAATTCTTTTAACATACTCATCTGAATTCACTATCTTTTAATTAGTTTTGATGATGAGTTACTCTTATATTTTCTTATCATGATCTTAATTCTTAACATATCATATAGATAGGATGGCTTTGGTTTAATCAATAAATTTGATACTTGATTGCACTAACCACTCTCCTTGCAAGAATGATTTTACAGTAGGAGAATTGGCTCTATGCAAGATCATTCCTCAACACACTAAAAGGAGAATGTATCAACTTTGAGGACATATGCTTTAGTGCTCAATCAAGGGACAACAACATTTCAAGCAACAAGAGTTTAGACATCACTTGAGAAAATTGCATAGCAAAAATATGATAAACACAACATCATGGATCTAACACAACAAGAAGAGAAGGCAATGGATTTCATGGATCAATTATCAGCTTGCTACATCCAAATGAGCATTGAGCATGCTGAACAGAAACTCAACTCAATTAGAGAATCTTGGAAACAACATGAAAATACATCAGAGTTGCATAGCAAGACATGTGGAGAACACAACATCATGAACTAGCATTGCTAAAGAATAAAGCAACGGCTTTCTTGGAGTGCTTCATCATTTTCCAAAAACTACATGAGCATTTCTAAACCCTCTCTTTATATTTTGAGCTTACTTTGCCTATCATTGATTATGAAAGTTTTTCTTGAAAACCTTTCCAAATTGTTTCAAATGTGTTTTTCATGTAAACCATTTTTCATTTACATCAAATTATAAATAAAACTACTTTCAAAACGGGGGAGAGAAACTTGTTTTCCTGATGCATTTATTTTGATTAATAGGGAGAATGACATTTCTCATTTGATTTCATATTTACTTTTCTACAAGTCTTTCTTCTTTATACTTCAAACTTTTTGCTGATGTCAAATAGGGGGAGAGAAAGGCAAGAAAAATATATTGTTCTTACTTAGTTTTTAGAACTCATACATATTTTTCTTGAAGGATTTGTCATCATCAAAAAGGGGGAGAATGTTAGATATGAATAGTTTTGATGATGTCAAATATAGATGTTAAATATGAGCAAAAAGTTTGTATGATATAATTATCTTCTACATTGACTAACTACTATATTTAATGTTGCATATTTTGTAGATTAGTCATAAACCCGACTGTGGGTTGATATTATAATGACTCATATGTGGAGAATGATTATCAAGAAGAAAATCAAGAGACAAGGGATTGAAGAAAGAAGGCATTGCAAGAACTAATAGGAATATCAAGCAAAGATTGAAGATATTCATCAAGAAGATTGAAGTTGGGTTATGAAGAATGATCATCAAGAGGAAAAACAAGAAGAAAGAGATTAAAGAAAGAAGAACTTGCAAGATCACATGAGAATATCAAGATTCAAGCTCTTAGAAGTGATACCGGAGGTTTCTATGATCATACGGAAGTTAGAATGGGTCAATACGAAGCTAAAATGATGTATACGGAAGCTATGATACCTTTGGGGATGATTACCCGAGTAATCACTCGAGTAATATGGTATTGTATGATTTTGGAGGTGTTTACTCGAGGCCTTACTCGAGTAATCTTCCGGGTTATTTGATGAATTACTCGAGGCGGCACTTGAAGTAAATGGGACTCTGTTTTTCGTGCTGCAGAATAGAGGTTCGGTATTTTGATGATATCTCTCCAACCACATGTCGGATCGAACTGAAACCGATGGCATATGAAACTAGACTTCCAACACGAACTTTTGACACCACGATCACATTCAAAAGAGTTCAGATGAGGGAGATATGATCTGTTGAAGTTGACTCATGAATCACCGTCATATTCCAGAACAGCTTCGGTATTTTGGACATAACTCTCAAAATACATATCGGATTGAGACGAAACCGGTGCCATATGAAAGAAGACTCAAAGAGCTTTCAATAAATATATAATTTGTCACATTTTAAGCTATATTCTAAGAGCTATGACTTCTGGAAGTTGCTGCTCGTGATTTCAGGATTGTCTAAGTATAGGAGATACTCTTTGGATCATAACTTTCTGTACACAACGAGTTTGGAGTTGATTCTCATTGCATTGGAACGTAGATAATGAGGGCTTTCCGATGATATATAATTTGCCATGTTTCGAGTCAAAATCAAGAATTCACTTGAAGGCACTACTCGAGTAACTGGTTGAAAACAAAAGACTTTACTCGAGTAAGTACTCGAGTAACCATGTAGGTCACTTGCAATTGCTCTCGGCATTTTGTACGACTGCTAATGTTACTCGAGGAGGTACTCGAGTAACCATGCGAAAACTTCAAGTCACTACTGGAGTAAATCACTGTACATGAAGAATTATTGACGAAAACTTCAAGTCACTACTGGAGTAAATCACTGTACATGAAGAATTATTTAGACGAAAACTTCAAGTCACTACTGGAGTAAAGCACGAAAACTTCAAGTCACTACTGGAGTAAAGCACCGTTTAGACGAAAACTTCAAGTCACTACTGGAGTAAATCACTGTACATGAAGAGTTATTGACGAAAACTTCAAGTCAGTACTGGAGTAAAGCACTGTGCATGAAGAGAAAACTTCAAGTCACTACTGGAGTAAAGCACTGTGCATGAAGAGAGAACTTCAAGTCACTACCCGAGTAATGCTTCCCAGAAAAACAGAACAGCGTCCCGAAGATTCTGGAAATCAATGGAATGATCATATAACTCATTCTTATTGCTTCTAATCACTCTAATACTTCATTATATTAGTGTTTAATGTATTTCTCCAGGAATACAATGAAGATATGATGTAAAGAGTCAAAAGGTGAATTTACGGAAGCGGAGCGTCAACGTTCACAATGGCTAGTTTTCAAATTGAAGAAGCCAAACTCCAACGGATATATTGAAATGCTCAAACGGTCATCAACCTTCATCAACTATAAATAGAAGAGCATTTAGAGTTCAGAACACCAACGAAAACTCTACAACGAGAAACATGCAAAGATCATGAATCATCTACTTCAATCCAACTTCTCCCTGTTCTTATCTATTTTCTATATCATGTATATTTGAGAGAGAGTTTTTGTATTGTACTTCAGTGTTCATCATATCCACTCTGTGAGAGAGTTTGTAAACCCTTTCAATTGTATTTCTGAATTGATCTCAAGGTAGAGGGACCTTGAGTGGGTTGATTTCCTTACGGTCAAGTGTAGAGAGAATCGCCAGTAAGATTTTCTACTCGTAAGACTTACAAGGTGCAAGCAGTAGAGAACGTTGCTACTCGTAAGACTTACAGTGGTGTAAGCAGAAGAGAACGTTGCTGCTCGTTAGACTTGCATAGGTAAGTAGGAGAGAAAGGTCTTCGGGATTGCTCTGCTCGTAAGACTTGTTGTAAGGGGGAGTACTTGGTGAGAACTTTGTAAAGGCTTTTCTTGTGCCTGGATTAAATAAGAAGATAGTGGATTTGAAAATCTTAGGAGGAGCCTGGGGACTGGACGTAGGCCATCGCAGTTTGGACCGAACCAGGATAAATCACAGTTTGCACACTCTCTTCCTTAAACTCTTATATTTCCAGCATATATATAAACTGTTGATTTATGATTCATTACTTTCATATTTATTGCTTCCTCTAAAATGCAAAAAGATTTTTAAATTTCTTGAGTATTTTATCTTACACCCAATTCACCCCCCATCTTGGGTGTCAGCCGGTTCTAACAGTGTATACTACGGTGATATTTCTCTTTGCTCTTAACTATTTTTAATATTTCGTTAATTTCCTTATACGCAACAAAATTTTTTGGTATCACCCAATTCACCTCCCTCTTGGGTGAAATGCTTGCACTAACATTTGGTATCACAGCGTAGGTCTTCTTGTTAAGGTTTAACAGCCTAAGAAGGATCCAGTGGCAAGCATGGGTGAAGGCATTCTTCCCAACGGAGCTTCTATCACAAGACCTCTGGGTTTCAATGGTGAACACTTCTTATTCTAGAAAGCGAAGTTCAGAGTCTTCGTAATGGCTACTGAATATAGGCTATGGGATGTGTTTGAGAGTGGAAACTACAAACCTAAAAAGATTGTAGATTCATAAAGAGTTCCCAAGACACTAGTAGAATATGATGAGAATGATAAGAAACTCATCACACTCAACAGCAAAGCAATTCTAATGATTCAAAGTGCCTTGAGTCAAAATGAGTACTTCAGAATCTGCACACTCCCAACAGCTAAAGAAATGTGGGAAGCTTTGGAAATAGCTTATGAAGGAACTTCTGGAATAAAAGAAAACCGGATCAATACTCTGGTTACTGAGTTTGATTTACTTTGAATGAAGTCAGGTAAGTCGATAGCTGAATTTGAACTTAGATATACTCACCTTGTTAATCAACTTGAAGCACTTGGAAAAGTCTATGATCAACATACCCAAGTACGAAAGATTTTAAATATTCTTTCTAAAGACTGGGAGGCAAAGGTCACTGCAATTGAGGAAGCAAAATGTGAATCAATGCGATCAGTTGCTTCTCTATTCAGAAGTCTTTCTAAATATGAAAGCAAATTAAAGTTTAAACGAGAACTAGATGATATTGGTGACAAGAAGAAAAGAGGTCTAGCACTAAAAGTTAAAGAAGAAGAACAAGATGAAGATGAAGAGCTTGATGATGATGAAATGGGCCTAATCATGAAATGATTCAGAAAGTTCTACAAGAAAGGACAAGGATTCAAAAACTTTCAGAAAGGAGGAACAAGCAATAAAGAACACATCATCTACTATGAATGTGGAAAGCCAGGACATTTCAAATCAGAATGTCAAGAGCTGATTCAGAAGAATAAAGAAAAGAGAAAAGGCAAATTCTATAACAAAAAGAAAGCCTTTGTATATGCCATATGGGGAGATAGTTCTTCTGACGAAGAAAGCGATGTAGAGGAAGTAGCCAATATATGTCTAGTTGCTCAAGAGGAAACAGAAGAAGAGGTAACTGATTCTGATCCTACCTATAATGAACTGCTTTCTGAATATAATGATTTACATTCTGAATTCATCAAAGTAGTCAAAGAACTAGTTGTTTTCAAAAAGAAAAACAAAGCTCTTGAAGTAGAACTTAAAGAGAATTTTGAAAAGGATTGTGTAAATTGTACTTCTTTGAAAAAGAAAAACACTAATCTTACTAAATCTCTTGAAAAATTCACTAAAGGAAGTGAAATGCTAAATGTAATTTGAAAAGCTCAACGATCTGTGAATGATCAATTTGGAATTGGATATGATCCAAAATCAGACAGAAGGAAAGGAAGAAAGAAAGCAGGAGGTAAATCATACTTGAATTATTTTCAGCATTCTGTGCATACATCAAATCCTTTTGCTTATTGTAATTATTGTAATAGAAAAGGCCATTATACTTCATCATGCATTCATAAGAAGAAAGGAACAATAGGAACCTACAAATGGGTACTTAAAGGTTCACTTATTTCAAAAATTTCTTATACCAACCCAAAAAGAAGTGTGTACCTAAGAATTAATCGTATTTGATTGCAGATATGTCTTAAAGCATCCAAAAATAACAAGTGGTACATAGATAGTGAATCCTTTAGACACATGACTGGAGATTTTGAAAGTTTACCACATTGCAACCTAAGGAAGGTGGAAAGGTAAAATTTAGAGGAAATCAATCTGGAAGGATAGCAGGAATTGGTGAAATAAAAAATGACAAATGAATATAGGTCAAAGATGTATATTACGTTGAAGGCTTGTGTCATAATTTGCTAAGTGTAAGTCAAAGTGCAAATAAAGACAACTGGATAATATTTGATTCAGAAGAATGTCTGATTGTCAACAAGAAAGACTTACAACTTGATAAGAAAAATATCAAGGCAAAGCTTAGAGAAAAAAGAGAAGGAAATTGCTATACAATTGATATAAATATAAATGATTCTGAAAATTGTTTTCTGAGCAATGTCGATGAAAGTTGGTTATGGCATAAGAGACTAGCTCATGTCAACATACACCAACTAGGCAAACTACTCAAAAAGGATTTAGTTCTTGGTTTACCTAAAGTAAGTTTTAAAAATGATTTGATTTGTGACGCATGTCAAAAGGGTAAACAAACTAAATCATCTTTCAAATCAAAAAATGAGATTACAACAAATTGACCACTTTAACTGATACATATGGATTTAGTTAGTCCAGCAAGAGTTAAAAGCCTTGGTGGCAACTTATATTCATTGGTCATTGTTGATGATTTCTCTAGATTTACATGGACTATTTTTCTTTCATCAAAGGATGAAACCTTTGCAGAATTCATTATTTTTGCCAAGAAAGTGCAAAATGAGAAAGGTATGTCCATTACAGGTATCAGGATAGATCACGGTAGAGAATTTGAGAATCAAGCCTTTGAAGAATATTGTGATGCTAAGGGCATTGATCACAATTTCTCTTCTCCAAGGACACCACAACAAAATGGAGTCATGGAACAAAAGAATAGAGTGCTTATTGAAATGGATAGAGCAATGCTAAATGAAAAGAACGTGTCTCAAGATTTTTGGGCCGATGCAATGAGCACAACGTGCTATGTTTCAAACAGAGCCTACATTAGAACTACACTTGGAAAGACACCATACGAGCTATACAAAGGAAGGAAGCTGAATCCTGCTCATTTACACATCTTCGGTTGTAAGTGTTTCATTCATAATAATGGTAAAGATAACTTAGGAAAATTTAATTCAAGAACAGATGAAGGAATTTTCCTAGGATATTCCAACCGAAGTAAAGCATATAGAATTTTCAATAAAAGAACATGTGTTGTTAAAGAATCAATTCACGTTGTATTTGATGAATTTGAATCCTCTGACAAAACCATTGATGATGAGCAGGAAGTTGTTTTAAATCAAGAAAATGGTCAATCTATTTCTAAATCTCTTATTCCAAAAGTTGATCAAATCAAGGAAGAAGAACAGTCACTAGGTCAACCTAAAGCCTAGAAATACAATAGGAGTCATCCCTTAGATCAAGTCATAGGAGATGTGAATGAAGGAGTTAAAACTAGAAATAGAATTTTCAATGAAGTAAGTTTTTCTGCAATCATTTTTGAGATTGAACCTTCTAACATTGACGAAGCCCTATCAGACAATGATTGGGTTATAGCAATGCAAGAAGAACTAAATCAATTTGAAAGAAATCAAGTTTAGGATTTGGTACCCCGACCTAAGGATCATCCAATCATTGGCACTAAATGGGTATTCAAGAACAAACTTGATGAATCCATAATTATTGTCAGAAACAAGGCAAGATTGGTGGCCAAAGGCTATAATCAGGAAGAAGGAATTGATTATGAGGAAACGTATGCTCCAGTGGCTAGATTGGAAGCTATACGTGTACTCTTAGCCTTTGCACGCATCAAAGGATTCAAACTCTATCAAATGGATGTAAAAAGTGCATTTCTAAATGGTTACATCATAGAAGAAATATATGTAGAGCAACCTCCAGGTTTTGAAGATGTAACCTAACCTGACCATGTTTTCAAACTCAAAAAGGCTTTATATGGTTTAAAACAAGCTCCTAGAGCATGGTACGAGAGGCTCAGTAAATTTCTTATTGATCAAGGTTTTGTACGAGGAAAAGTTGATACAACACTTTTGACAAAATGAAAACGTGATAATATACATCTTCACAAAACCTCTTGCAAAAGAAACATTTTTGTATATTAGACGAGAATTGGGAATGGTAAATCCCAATGAATTATAAGTTATTTAGGGTTTACAAAATGTTAGATGATGTTATGCATTGATGTTTAGATGATTACTAACTTAAGCATCGGAGTTTCTAGTAATTTGTTTTGCAGAATCATGATATTCTATTTTGGGGTATGAATAACAGAGGATAACATTACTGAAGTGATAACTTCAGAATACCACCGTCACTGGAGTGACACCTTGAAGTAATGGAGGCATTACTCTAGTAGTCACTCGAGTAAAGAACTTTAAAAAGTGCCAGTGAAGCATTAATTTCAAATGAAACAGCACAACGGTTAGAAATGAACAGTCAGAAGTTAAGGAGACAGATTACCAAAGGAAGGCCTCGAGTAAACTTCAACATTACTCGAGTAAGGCCTCGAGTGAATCTGGGTGCAGATTTCAAATTGACTGAATTTCAACTCAAATCTATTATTAAGAGCCATCAATTGATCGAGGGAATATACATGGGTAATTACAATATTATTCATGCCAAGTGTAGGATCGGTAAGCACAGCGGAAGAATTTGAAAAATTTTCACCGATCCTAATCGAGGATCTATCAACGGTGTTTAAACCAAGTTGGAAGGATTCATACCTTTTTGATGATTCAGAGTTTTCACGATCTCTAGGAGCCAACACGTCAGGTCCGCTCCCTCTATCGGTATCCACACGAATGCTCTCCAACCGAGACTGCGTGCTAGTGCCTCTAATGTCTCCAAGGGTTTAACTTGCGGCTCTCAATTCTGATGTACACCGAGTCTATCAGCTCTATCAAGTTTATAACCCATGAGGGTTATTTTCAAATTTCAAAATTAATCATCATTAATTTCGAAATTAATTAACAATTAATTATCTTGATGAGCTAATTAAATAAATTCAGTTTAAATTAAATCTGTCCAACAGTTTTAATTTAACCTATTTATTTAATCTAAATAAATAGTCATTAGATTTAATTTATCTTCATAAATTAAATCTGAGATACTATATCTCTATCATGTTAATTATTAAATTTAATATATCTTAATAAATTAAATTTAAAACCAACACAATATAATAATATCATATAATATATATATGATATATTTCGAAAAAATATATATCTATATAATATTATTAATGAATTTTATATTATATATATATATATATAAATATAAAATTCATCCACCCTAAATCAAACATTATCTCGTGTTGGGCCATTCTTGTGTGCGACCCTGTAGGCCCATATAAAGTTGGCAGTGGGCCAATAACTACACTAACCCAAAAGTCGCAAGCAGCCTCTAGCAAAACATTACGACTACCCAATTCATATGAGGATCATTATCACGATGTAACCTGTAATACAACCATGTCACGTCCCTTTTGTCACACGATATATCGATCAAGGATAAGGCATGGAAAATGTCATCCTCTTGTTCCTAACCATTACCTTCTTGATTCCTCAGTAGCCTGATAATAGAGACAGAAACTCCTTTCATCATAGTATGGCCATACATTTCTCAGACTCACTCATCGAGGGGCCCAGTAATATCTCTCTACTAATGTGAGGGACAAATTCCATCTTGATCATTCATATTCCTCTACATGAAAAACCACCAAGCCCGATCGTAGCCTTTATCATCACCCAGTCAAAAGTGACTTTTGACTAGTTCAAAGCTTAGCAACTCTCATGTAGGAATCCATGATGACCTCAGGTTTAAGGGCATTGTGACGTGGTTATACATGAGAAAAGCTTATGACTTGATCCATGTAGCTTTCTCATAGTGGGTCGATCCAGCACCTTGTACTCTTACAAGTGCCTAAGACTTTGATTCGTATCTCCATATCTTATCAAAGTCATACTGGTCTTATTTCATCTCTGCTCCCGCATAGATGACAGACCAGGGACATTTTAGGACAATCTTTATGAATTATCCAAGGATACAATTATCACAGTTAAAATTCAAATAATATGATAACAGAATAGAGAAATTTCATTAAAATAATAATGTTTAAAGTACAATGATTGGCCCTTAGGGCACAATTTCCAACATCCTCCCACTTGCCCTAGGTGCAATCATTAATTTGCCTAATTCCCATTGCCCTAACATGACGATCATGCTTTACCTGTGCAAGTGGCTTAGTAAGAGGATCAGCAACATTATCTTCTCCTGCTACTTTGCATATCTTTATATCACCTCTATCATTGATTTCTCTAATAAGATAAAATTGCCTGAGTATGTGTTTGGTCCTTTGATGTGACCTAGGCTTCTTGGCCTGTGCAATAGCACCGCTATTGTCACAGAACAAATCTATTGGATTTGAGATGGTAGGCACTACCCCTAGTTCAGTAATGAACTTTCTGATCCAAACGGCTTCTTTAGCTGCATCTGATGCTGCTATATACTCAGCTTCTGTTGCAGAATCTACTATAGTGCTTTGCTTGGAGCTCTTCCAGCTTACTACTCCACCATTCAGGAGGAATACATATCCAGATTGTGATTTAAGGTCATCTTGGTCAGTTTGGAAACTTGCATCTGTGTAACCGATTACACAGAGCTCATCATCCAATCCACCATAGACCAAAAATAAGTCCTTAGTCCTTCTTAAGTACTTTAGGATATTCTTAACGGCAGTCTAATGACCCTCACTAGGATCTTGTTGGTATCTGCTGGTCATACTTAAGGCAAACGAGACATCCGGTCGAGTACATAACATGGCATACATGATGGATCCAATGGCTGAGGCATATGGAACCTTACTCATGCGATCTCGCTGATCAGGTGTACTAGGACACAGATCCATGTTAAGATGGATGCCATGAGATATAGGCATGTAACCCCTTTTTGAATCATGCATATTGAACCTATGCAGTATCTTATCTATGTATGTGCTCTGACTTAGGCCTATTAGTCTTTTGGATCTATCCCTATAGATCTTAATCCCTAGGATATAGGTGGCTTCACCTAAGTCTTTCATTGAAAAGGACTTTCCTAACCAAGACTTGACACTCTGCAAGGTAGGAATATCATTCCCAATGAGTAGGATGTCATCTACATAAAGCACTAGAAATACAACTATGCTCCCACTAACCTTCTTGTAAACACAAGGTTCATCGATGTTTTGAATGAATCCAAACTCTTTGACTACTTCATCAAAACGATGATTCCAGCTCCAGGATGCTTGCTTTAATCCATAAATGGATCTTTGAAGCTTGTAAATTTTACCAGAGTCCTCTGTGTTAGATCCCAAGTTTTGATGATAATAATTATGATTAAAACATGTTTTAGAAGGTTAAGAAAAGATTCCAAGTTAACCAAATGCATATCTGGTGTTTGCTGATATCTGCTGTGAAAATGCACTTGAGTGCTCGAGCATGAAATCTGCACTCGAGCACAAATCACTTCTGTACTCGAGCAGGTGTGAGAGAAAGTCAGGAAGTGAGTACCCGAGAGACATTCTCCCTCTGTAATCAATGGATCACTCGAAGCACAAGGTTCGCACTCGAGCAGAGAAGTCATTCTCACTCGAGCACGTATGCGAGCAGGGCATGCGAGCACTTGGCCGAGAGCAAAGCAATGGCATGCTTTCTATATTCACTCGAGCAAGGGATGCGAGCACTTGGCTGAGAGCAAAGCAATGGCATGCTTTCTATATTCACTCGAGCAAGGGATGCGAGTGCTTGGCCGAGAGCAAGTTAAGGTATGCTTCCAACATTCACTCGAGAAAGGCACTGCGAGCACTTGGCCGAGAGTCTTGAAGTTCAGAAAAATATAAGTGTGCTCGAGCACACCCATCCATGCTTGAAGTGACACGTCCATGCTTGCGAGTGAATTTTTCATCCCTCTCCAGATCTGTTGCGAGTGCTTGTTCAAAAGAGCATATTCCTTGAGAATATGCTTCTCACTCGAGCAGAGATTTTGTGCTCGGAGTGAGGGCCATTTTCACCCGCGAGTGAAAATTCTATCCCTCTGGATTTCTGATGCGAGTGATGGTTTAGAGAGCATATCCCTTGAGAATATGCTTCTCACTCGAGCAGAGGTAAGTGTGCTCGAGTGAGGGTCCAGATCACTCGCGAGTGCAAATTCTCACTCTTGTCAAAATGGTATGCGAGTGATGACCCGAGAAGGCACTCCCAGTGTAAAGTGCAAGGATCACTCGAGCAGAGAGTTTGTGCTCGAGTGAGACTTCTCTTCACTCGCGAGTGAGGATATTTTCTCTCTGATTTTCCTGCAAGCACAACCCGATAACAGAGGTATATGAAGGAAAATAGGAGATCACTCGAAGTGAGTCTTTCATGCTCGAGTGATGCCCTGTTTGACCACAGAAAATGATAAGTTTCACAACGTTCATTACGAATATAGTTTATTGTTATTTATTCATATCATCAGTACTTGTTATCTTTGTTTAACATTATTTTAAATGTTTTAAGAGGATAATACAGGAATATGAACGTTGGAATCAAACCACATGAGAAAAGTAATACAACGGCAGACAAGATGATTATGAACACGCTGGCACCTACCGCACTCAAATTATTCTAACATGCACGTGTCTGCCAATATTTTCAAATGTCCCGCTCCACAACTGAAGAGAATTCAAACGGGCAAAAGTTGGAGCAACTATATATATGCAGAGACTCACGGAGAAACTAGAGGAACACAACGCAAGAACTCATAAGCTCATATCAATTCTCTGCTATTCATCTGATTTCTCTGTATAAGCTTTTGATCTTCAGTGGTTATTCATTTACTCTGTAAGAGAGTCCACATACAAACTCAAAACTCTATATTTGTGTAATCTCAAGATATTGGGATCTTGAGAGGGTAGTGATTCCTTACGAGAGAAGCAGTTGAGAGAATTCCTTGTAGCGTCTGTCACTCATAAGCCTTATAAGATACAAGCAGGAGAGAACGTTGTTGTTCATAAGACTTACAGTGGTGTAAGCAGAAGAAAACGTTGCTGCTCATAAGTCTTGTATACATAAGCAAGTGAGAAGAGTCATAGGTTATTTCTCTGCACATAAGACTTGTCGTAAGGGGGAGAGAAGTTTCTTGTTAAAAGAATATTTCTGCTCATAGTCCGTCGAAGGACGATTGTTGTTTTTGTGGCATTCTAAGAGCCATTTGAATCTTGGAGATATTGTGAAAATCTCAGTAGGTCTTGATCTCTGAGGACTGGACGTAGGCATTGTTGTTAAGCCGAACCAGTATAACTCTCTGTGTTCAAATCTTCTCTACTCTACTCTATCACTATATCTACATATCACCACCTCAAACGAAAAATTTATAACATCACCCAATTCACCCCCCTCTTGTGTGAAGCTTGCCGTTTACACTCTGGACACACAAAACCTTCAGGTTGTGTCATGTACACATCCTCAAGCAGCTTTCCATTAAGGAAGGCTGTTTTGACATCCATCTGCCATATTTCATAGTCATAATATGCTGCAATGACAAGAAGGATTCTGATTGATTTGGCCATTACAACTGGGGAAAAGGTTTCATCATAGTCTACACCATGAGTTTGAGTGAATCCTTTTGCAACCAGTCGTGCCTTGAAGACATTTACATTGCCATCCATGTCAGTTTTCTCCTTGAAAACCCATTTGCACCCAATGGTTTTTACACCTTCAGGTGGATTGACTAAGGTCCATACCTGATTATCGTACATGGATTGCATTTCATACTTCATGGCATTTAGCCATTTCTCAGAGTTTGGTCCCACTGTGGCTTCTTGATAGGTGGTGGGCTCATTTTGCTCAATGAGCAACACATCACGGCCTTCAAAAATTAGAAATCCATATCTCTGAGGCTGATGCCGTGTCCTATCAAATCTTCGTGGACCTTGTGTTACTTGAGGAGGCTCAGCAACTTGTTGTGAGTCTTCTCTAATTTCCATCTATGGTTCTATACCATCTTGTGGATCTCGAATTTCTTCGAGATGTACGTTGCTCCCACTGGTTGTTTTAGAGACAAACTCTCTTTCTAGAAACTTGCCATTTCGAATAACAAACACTTTGTTATCGGTCGGATTGTAGACATAGTATCCTTTCGTTTCTTTAGGATACCCTACAAAAAGGCACTTTATGGATCTGGGCACTAATTTATCAGAGGCTTGTTGCTTAACATATACCTCACATCCCCAGATCTTAAGAAAAGATAAACTTGGTTTCTTTCCAGTCCATATCTTATATGGTGTCTTTTCAATTGCCTTAGATGGAACACGATTTAGTGTGAACGCAGCTGTCTCTAGGGCATGTCCCCTAAAGGACGGTGGAAGATCTGTTTGACTCATCATAGATCGAACCATATCTAATAGTGTTCGATTCCTCCGTTCAGAAACGCCATTCCATTATGGTGTTCCTCGAGTAGTCAATTGTGAGATTATCCCACAACTCCTAAGATGGTCAGTAAATTCTTGGCTCAAATATTCACCACCTCGATCAGATCTAAGTGCTTTAATTATTTTACCAAGTTGGTTTTGTACTTCATTTTGGAATATTTTGAACATTTCAAAAGATTCAAATTTATGTTTCATTAGATAGATATAGCCATATCTACTAAAGTCATCTATAAATGTAATGAAGTAGACATAACCTCCTTTGGCAGCTATATTTAATAGTCCACATACATCTGTATGTATGAGGCCCAATAATTCAGTAGCCTTCTCACTGTGCCCAGTGAAAGGTGCCTTAGTCATCTTTCCTAATAAGCAAGATTTGCATGTATCATATGATTCAAAATCAAATGAGTTTAGAAATGTGTTTCTCATTTATGTAGCCTAGACGACAATGCCATAGGTAGGTCGGATTCAAATCGTTTAATTTTTTCCTCTTAGTAGTTACGTTATAGATATTCCCATTATTAGGATGTTCCAAATTTAATATATAATGACCAACATGCAAATCACCATCAGCATAGAAAATGTCATTACGATAAATAGAACATTTACCATTCCTAGTAATGGAAGTATAACCTTCCTTATCCAAATAAGAAAGAGAACAATGTTACTACTCAAAGCAGGAACATAATAGCAATTGTTCAAAACTAACAAAAGCCCACTGGGCAGAACTAATTCATAAGTGCCTACAGCTAAAGCAGCAACTCTTGCTCTGTTTCCAACTCGTAGGTCCACCTCGCCCTTCTTCAGCTTTCTACTATCCTTTAGACCCTGCACATTTGTACAAATGTGAGAACCATATGCAGTATCTAATACCCATGTAGAGGAAGTAGAAAAATGAATGTCTATAACATAAATACCTGAAGTGATAGCCCCGCTATCCTTCTTGTCCTTTTTCAGATCTTCCAGGTAGAGTTTGCAATTCCTCTTCCAATGACCGGGTTCATTGCAGAAGTAGCAGACTCCTTCCTTTGAAGGCTTTGCCTTCCTGGGTGCAGGCTTCGTTTCGGGCTTGTTTGACTCTTTGGTCTTACCACCTGAGCCATTACCCTTCCATTTGTCCTTCCCTTTCTTTTTTATACCCTTTCCTTTCTGAACCATTAAAACTGTGCTAGGCTTTTTCTTAATGCTTTGCTCAACAGTTTTGAGCATCCCATACAGCTCAGAAATTGATTTCTCCATGTTGTTCATGTTGTAGTTCATAACAAACTGGTCATAACTCTCTGGGAGTGAGTTGAGGATCAAGTCCGTAGCTAACTCCTGGCTCATGGGAAATCCAAGCCTCTCAAGGTGATCAATATAGCCTTTCATCTTTAACACATGAGTACTAACTGATGCACCTTCAGCCATTTTGCAGGAATGTAAGGCCTTTGTGGTCTCATACCTTTCTTTCCTTGCTTGTTGCTGGAACATTTCCTTGAGATGTACTATCATCTCATGAGCCTCCATGAGTTCCAGATCTTTTTGGAGCTCTGGAACCATAGTGGCAAGCATCAGGCAACCTACATCCACAGAGTCATTCTTATGCTTTGTGTAAGCATCTCTCTGAGCTCTTGGAGCATTAGCTGCAGGCTCCTCAGGAATGGGTTGATCTAGGACATAAGCCTTTTTTTCCTGCTTGAGAACAATTCTCAAGTTCCTAAACCAGTCAAGAAAGTTTGTCCCATTGAGTTTGTCCTTCTCAAGGACCGATCGTAATGATAGTGTAGCAGTATTACTAGTTGACATGATTCTACAATTAAAATATGCAAAGTTAGTTAGTAATCTCCCACTAAATTAACAACCCTCAATATAATAATTAGTGGGCTAAGATCCATATTTGGCTTAAACTTAAGTCTGCTTTGGCAAGACGCTTAAATTCAAGTTATTTAGGTAGGTAACCTATTTACCAATTACATCACATGTAACTCTTAGATCTTTATGGGATTTAATCATCATATGATCTGGCATGTTTAACCCCATCTAATGCCTTGAGATTCAAAACCGTTTTGTTAATCTCAATTAAGTCAAAACAATAATGAATATTATGAGCAACATGATTACTCAAGCTTGTCTCATCAAGATAACTCAAGTGCATCCACTTTGGTGGTTTCCACAATTGAGCGATCTAGGTTTTGACAAGTATTCATTAATTGACGGCATTATGACTTAAGATTTAATTTAGAGGGCTTAATTAATTAGTTTTGTTTATATGGATGCAATCGTGGTCGTATCTCATACAGATAAATACATATAAACGTAAAAGTAATCATGCAATGATCTTATCAAAAGCATAATTTAAACGTGACACAACATGGCTTACCTAACCCAAAATCCTCCCAAGCCCATGAGAGGACTTCTCTAAAAAAAAGAGAAATACATTGAGAGAAACCTCATTTAAACATTCGAGGGGAGTGAGATGAGAAGAGAATGTACATCGAGAGTATTTAGAGAAAGGCACGGCACGCAGGCCGTATTTAAATATTACAACCTTTGTAAAATTCTAAAGCCATGTTGTTCACCATACCCAAACAAGGATAAATAATAAACCACAACAAGAATTCATACAATATGAAAAGCAATAAATGTCATGATCAGATTATATTGTGCTACGCAGAGGTGGTCACTACGGTCCTGCTAGCAGGTTAGCGGGCGGGGTCAAGGGGGGCTGCCCTTGCGGGGTTGCAAGGCGCAGCGCCCCTGAAGGTTTTGAAAAAGGCACATTCCTTTTAAAAGAAATATTTGAAAATTTAAAATTTTTAAATTTCGGACCCAATTTTTCAAAAACAAAAAAACAACAATGGCCCAGAACGCTTCTAATCCAATTTGTCTTCCCCATAGTTCAGATCCCTATTACCCGAATAGATATCCGAACCTAGACCCAATTTGATTGCCGCCAACTACGATCTCAGGTACCCTACCCAATTTCATGCTTGTTCAAAATGAAAATCACATACATGTTTCAAGATATACATGTTCGGAATCGATTTCACGCTTGTTCCAAAACAAGAATCACATACATATTCAAGTGTTTCTTATAAACATACGTACACATCTCATATATATCACATGTATAAGAATCATAAACTCAATTTAAACGCACAATTGATCTGGCTCTGATGCCACTGTAGGATCGGTAAGCACAGCGGAAGAATTTGAAAAATTTTCACCGATCCTAATCGAGGATCTATCAACGGTGTTTAAACCAAGTTGGAAGGATTCATACCTTTTTGATGATTCAGAGTTTTCACGATCTCTAGGAGCCAACACGTCAGGTCCGCTCCCTCTACCGGTATCCACACGAATGCTCTCCAACCGAGACTACGTGCTAGCGCCTCTAATGTCTCCAAGGGTTTAACTTGTGGCTCTCAATTCTGATGTACACCGAGTCTATCAGCTCTATCAAGTTTATAACCCATGAGAGTTATTTTCAAATTTCAAAATTAATCATCATTAATTTCGAAATTAATTAACAATTAATTATCTTGATGAGCTAATTAAATAAATTCAGTTTAAATTATATCTGTCCAACATTTTTAATTTAACCTATTTATTTAATCTAAATAAAGAGCTATATATTTAATTTATCTTCATAAATTAAATCTGAGATACTATATCTCTATCATGTTAGTTATTAAATTTAATATATCTTAATAAATTAAATTTAAAACCAACACAATATAATAATATCATATAATATATATATACATATATATATATATATAATATTTCGAAAATATATATATCTATATAATATTATTAAATATAATAATATAATATAATATATATATATATAAGATATATATTTCGAAAATATATATATATCTATATAATATTATTAATGAATTTTATATTATATATATATATAAATATAAAATTGATCCACCCTAAATCAAACATTATCTCGTGTTGGGCCATTCTTGTGTGCGACCCTGTAGGCCCATATGAAGTTGGCAGTGGGCAAATAACTACACTAACCCAAAAGTCGCAAGTAGCCTCTAGCAAGACATTACGACTACCCAATTCATATGAGGATCGTTATCACGATGCAACCTGTCATACAACCATGTCACGTCCCTTTTGTCACACGATATATCGATCAAGGATAAGGCATGGAAAATGTCATCCTCTTGTTCCTGACCATTACTTTCTCGATTCCTGAGTAGCCTGATAACAGAGACAGAAACTCCTTTCTTCATAGTATGGCCATACATTTCTCAGACTCACTCATCAAGGGGCCCAGTAATATCTCTCTACTAATGTGAGGGACAAATTCCATCTTGATCATTCATATTCCTCTACATGAAAAACCACCAAGCCCGATCGTAGCCTTTATCATCACCCGGTCAAAAGTGACTTTTGACTAGTTCAAAGCTTAGCAACTCTCATGTAGGAATCCATGATGACCTCAGGTCTAAGGGCATTGTGACGTGGTTATACATGAGAAAAGCTTATGACTTGATCCATGTAGCTTTCTCATAGTGGGTCGGTCCAGCACCTTGTACTCTTACAAGTGCCTAAGACTTTGATTCGTATCTCCATATCTTATCAAAGTCATACTGGTCTTATTTCATCTCTGCTCCCGCATAGATGACCGACCAGGGATATTTTAGGACAATCTTTATGAATTATCCAAGGATACAATTATCACAGTTAACATGCAAATAATATGATAACATAATGGAGAAATTTCATTAAAATATTAATGTTTAAAGTACAATGATTGGCCCTTAGGGCACAATTTCCAACACCAGGTACGCGCTCAATTTCACTATATTTTAAGAATTTTAGGTATGATCACTCGAGTAGCTACTCCAGTGAAGCTGATGATCACTCGAGTAAGCCCTCAAGTGATGTCAGGCTCTAGGTTATTTCAACTCGATACTCAGTCATTTCTCACAAAATTGCCTCGAGTGATTCATCAAATGCTTTCATAAAAATTTTTCACAATCATTTCCTTGCTTCATTTTCGTCAAAACCCATCAATTTTTAGCTCAAAAACTTCCTATTTTGCTCAGAATCTCTCTACCCTAGCTGAGCAACTTTCACATTTTTTTTCAGAAATTCTCATCAAGATGGCTAGAACCAAAAATCTCACCCCTTCAAAGTCCTCTGAACCTAAACAATCATCTGACCCACTCTCTTCTCTACCCACCAAGAAACACAAGTTTACACTGAAATCCAAAGCCAAAT
Organism: Inga oerstediana; assembly: GCA_963210345.1. Taxonomy (NCBI): domain Eukaryota; kingdom Viridiplantae; phylum Streptophyta; class Magnoliopsida; order Fabales; family Fabaceae; genus Inga; species Inga oerstediana. The sequence goes on along the minus strand of OY723401.1, from coordinate 57,842,350 downwards.
CTCAGTCTAAGCCTCAATCTAAGCTGAAAGAGAAAGGGGTTGTGATCAAAGAGCCCATTGTTACAAGAGCTCAATCCAAGAAGAGTACCTCATTGGAAGAGGCAAAGGCACAAAAGTATCATCCCCTTCTCCTTCTGATTCTTCCACACCCTCTTTCACTCCAAAATCTTCTAAGAGACCTAAATACGATGAAAATATTGCCAAAGCAATAGCTGGCTTTCTTGAAGAAGGTATCATATAAGGCTTGGATTCAAAGAAAACAGGAGTAAAGAAGGGTCAATCCTCTAAGAAGCCAGAAGTGCCAGAAGAGGAAATTACTCTCCCCCCTAAAGGCTTCAATGTTATCAAGTTGGAGGAGTCTCAGAAGTTCTTGACTCATTTCTCTAGAAGGAAGGTGTGCAAGACTTACTGCATTAATCTCCAAGTTCTTCAAGAGGTATTAAAGTACGACCTTAGTCCCTACCTTGAACCCTTTATGCCTTGGTTATCTATTAAATTACCCTTTTGCACCAATGTAGTTAGTCATTTCTACTGTAATCTTAAAATACTAAATGACCTTGTTAGAAGATCAGTAGAGGAAGAAATGATCACAAAAGTTAGAGGTCAGAAAATCCTCATCTCACCCTCTAGGATCAATATTTGGTTAGGAATAGAAAATCCCCCTGATGATATCTATTCTAAACTTGAGCCTAACCAGATCTTCTCTATTCTTAGACCTGGTGAGTTAGTGAGAACTCTAAACTTCAATTCGAGTGATATATGTGAGCACCATAGGGTTCTATGGTACATCTACTCTAGAGCCTTAGTAAACAAATCCAATAATTATACACATTTCATTGAAAGGGACTATAGGTTGTTTGCTTCTTTCTTCTCCAAGAGAAAAAGGACTTGGGAGAATATATTTTTGCGGAGATACAGAAGTACAAGACTGAAGGGAAGCCATCCACTCCTATGCCATATCCTCAGCTCATATCTCTGATTCTGAACAAGAACAAGATTTGGTATTTGGAGAGAAAGGAACCGGTTGAGAGGATAACTCCTATTGGGAGGAATCAAATTGGGAAACTGAACATTAAAATGCCTTTCAAGGGTCCTCTGGAGTCAAGCCCTAGAAAGAAGAAGACTGAGACTGAGACTGAGACAAGTAGAATGGATAACACACAGTCTTCTGCTCCAGCTGGCACTACATCCTCACCTTCATTCCTCAATGCCACACTACAAAATTTTATGGAAAATATGCTAAAGGGATTTCATATTGACATTGTAAATACCAATGCCGAGTTGATAACTCACATGAATGTCAAGATAGGACAACTTGTGGAAAGGATGGATAAGAGGCATGAAGAATTGTTAGCAGAACAATGTGTCCAGGGTGAGCTTCTGAGGTCGATTGTAGCCAGACTTGATGCTATAGCATCTAGCCCCTCTACCTCTAGTACCTCTAAACCTTCTGTCATGCCTGAGCTAGTGTCACCTCCTGAACCCAGACCCTTTGAGGCACCACATTCTGAGTTGAGACCTCCTGAGCTTGTCTCAACTTCTCAGCCTGGACCTTCTCAGCCAATATCTTTCAAGCCTAAACTTTTTGAGGCCGGTCCTTCTTCTATTCCTCCTCTTACATTACCTGTCACTATCTCCAAGAACCTTTTGTTTTCCTTGCCTGACCCAGAAACACTTCAGTTGGTTCATATTACCCTTGATGATCCAGTTCAACCACCTCAGCCTATTCAGCTTGAGCCCACACCTACTCCCATTGCATCTCCTACACGCACTGCGGAGGTACTTGTGTCTTCAATGGTTGCTACAGAGGAAGTAGAGATTACCTCTCTGGTTCCTTACCCTTCATCACCTCTAGTGAATCCTCCAGATGATCTTCAGACACCGCTAGTGAACCTTCCTGAACCTGAATCATCATCTTTAGATTCTTCTAGTTCTGATGGTTCATATGAGTCATTGCCTTTTCCTGTCACTCCCATCTCAGCTGCCAAGCCACCTACTCCTCCTTATGATTGATTCCACCTTTGTGATGAAGACAAAACAGGGGAGAAGACCTTGAGTGATTTTGTGAAGAATGGCTGAGTCTATAGATTAGGATTTGATTGGGATTTGGGTGTATAGGGTTTGTTTTGTTTTTAGGTGATTTATTTCCTTTTGTTCTTGAATGATTTTAAATTTTAAATTTTGATTATGAATTGAATTTCTCATTATGGCAATTTGTTCTTTTATGATATTTCATTGCGATTGCATTTTGGGATTAATTTGTTTTATTATGTTTGCAAGGTAAACAAGTAATCCTAAGAACAAAAACTATGAAAAGATCTTTAATAAGTTATTTCACAAAGAGTTTTCAAGTTTAAATTCAACAAATGATTTCATATGGAATATAATTTGAGAAGCATATGTTTGAAAACTCAACTTTAAAAACTTTGTTCAAAATCACCAAATTTTGTCATCATCAAAAAGGGGAAGAATAGTAGATCCCACATGTTTTGATGATAACAAAGATTGGATCAATAATATGAAAGGATTTGATAACAAACAAATGGATTTGAATAAAGTAGCAAAGTATCACTTGGAGTCAGCACTGGAAGTAATCAACAATTTTTAAGAAGGCTTACTCGAGTAGCCACTCGGGTGACAAAAGCCATTACTCGAGTAGCCACTAAAGTAAGTTAAGAGAATTTCATCCAATGAGCCACTACCAAATTTTGAACAAAGTTACTCGAGGGACCACTCGAGTAATCTGTAAAGTTATATAGACCATTACTCAAGTAGCCACTCGAGTAACAAGATTTTCACAGACATTACTCAAGTAGCCACTCGAGTAACCAGGTCCAAAATCTTCCAGTGACTCTCGGCCAAGAAATGCAGCATGTCACTCGAGTAGCCACTCGAGTAACCATATAGTAAACTCTCAGCCAAGAATTTGATGCCATTACTCGAGGGAGTAATCTACCGGGTTATTTGAAAGCCACTCGAGGGACCACTCGAGTAAGGTGTGAAGAAACATGAAGGCTACTCGAGTAGCCACTCGAGTAAGCAGTTTACCACAGTGATCACCTGAGTAATCTTTGAAGGTAAAGACATGGCCACTCGAGTAGTCACTGAGTAATAAGGTATTTTCAAGGTTTGTAATATATCACTCCATGTCTTACCTGAGTGATATCTGATATAAAATGTTGATTTGCTCACTGCCATATTTTTGACAGGTTTACTCAGGGACCACTCGAGTAACAAACTTGATCACACGAGTAAGGCAGTCCAGAAATTATATTTTTATCGAATATCTCTTGATTTGTTATCTATATGAATAACTATTCATTGTATTAGTATTCTAAGTACATTTGCAGAGAAACAATGAAAGAGTATGACAGATTTGAGAAGTCAAATAAAAGTCTGAATGTTCACCTACCGCTACCTACCACCAATGGATAGTTTTCAAATACAAAGAATAGTCAACCGTTGCTGCGTGACTCTAACGGACAAGTTTGGATTGCTTCCAACGGACATTACAAATAATCTATATATATGGAGCATTCAAAGAGAAGAAAACAGAGAGACACAAATTGAGAACACACATCAATTAATACACTTAGTGCTTTGTTTTCATATACTCATTCATTTGTACTTCAGAAATTATATATTTGCTCTGTGAGAGAGTTTTTTTATTACAAACTCAATATTTTTTATTGAGATAACTTAAGGTAGTGGAACCTTGAGTTGGGGATTTGATTGCAACGTGTAATGGGGAGCGAGTGTCTAGGTATAGGAACTTGCTGTGTACTGCGGTGCCAAGAACCCACTGAATCTTGGAGAATATAGTGAAACTCTCAGAGACGCTCTGAGGACTGGACATAGGTCAAAGTAGTTGTGGCCGAACCAGTATAACTCCCGGTGTACACTACGGTCATATTTCTCCTTGCTCTTAACTGTTTTTAATATTTCGTCAATTTCCTTATATGCAATGAAATTTTTTGGTATCACCCAATTCACCCCCTCTTGGGTGAAACGCTTGCACTAACAATAAGTATTAGGGGCTGAGATGCAAGCAAGTCAAAAGTTGAGGGACTGAGTGATAAGTGAATAAAAACTTTGAAAGGCAAAAGATTAATTTTTCCTATTATAATATATGGAAGTTGGATTTAATAGTTTTGCTCCAATTTTAAATATTTAGGTTACTTTTGCTTCAAAAAGTGATTTATGGTCATTTTTGCACTTTTGATAAAAAATCATGGTTATTTTAGTACCTTATCCCTTTAAGAAATTGACAAGATCAAATTTTAGGAGCGTGAATTGGTCATTACAAAAATGAAGCAGAGCAGAAGATCATTTCATTCAGTGTTCTTCACAAGGAATGATTAGAAATTCCATTATCTATTATTAAAAAAATCAAGGTACTAAAAACCAGCTGATCATAACCACTGATTGAACCAGGGTCAACCCTGTCACAATTAATATATATAAAATTATATACACACACATATAACCTTAAAAATAATATAAAAATATAGTTCCTTTTATGTGAATATAGAACGCTATATATTTAAATGGGCATGAATGTGACTTTTTATTAGATGAAAATAAAGTTACATTTTTGTTCAATGAATTTTTTTTATAAGCATTGTTCTTTCAATAATAAATTGAAGTCGATAACCTTAAATTTTCTCGCATTTTCTGGATTCTAAACCTCATTTTGGCTTAATCCTTCTTTCATTTATGGAATTATAAATGCATTTATACCCTTTGAGAGAAGCATTCTGGTTAAAAACTTGATTTAAGTTAGTCAAATGTTTGAATATTTGATGATAAGATCTAGAAAAAGTGCAAGATGGCCCAAAGGGTTAAGGTATGAAAATATGATTTATCTATTTTATCAATGCATATATAGATTAATTTCAATTCTAACACTAATAAAAGATTCAAGTGTTAAGGTATGAAAATATCCATAAACTTATTTCTAAAGTGCACCTACTACTAATAAACTATTTTTTAGTGGAAAAAAAGCGTTAACAACACATTGGTGGCATGTCGTGAGGTTGGTGTCACCCCTATACATGAAGGGACAAAGATGCTGACAATTTACATATGCACATACATATCCAAAAAATATATGGTATTAGATGCACTTTTGATAAAAGTAAGGATAAATGTGCAAAAATACCAACGAACATTTTCCAAAAGTACACTCACTACTATAAACATTTTTTTTGTCACAGTCACTATAAACTTTTAAAAAGAGGGCAAAAGTGATATAACTGTTAAAACTAACTGACGAACGTACTAACTACGCTATGAAAGTACCAAAATACCCACGTAAAAAATAGGAAAAAAATCCCTCTAAACATCAATCCATTATTGCCCAAATTAAGTCTGCTATAAAGGAGGCATTTTTAAACTAATGCTCTTTAGATACATTAGGTGATGGCATCTGCAAAACAATAGAAGAAATAATTCGACCACTTTCTTTCGTCCACACATCACATTCAACCAAAAAAGAAAATAATGGACCATCTACAGAATCAAATAGAGGCGACAATGGGCAGCTAAAAAATGTTGTCTCCTCCTAACCTTTCTTTTCATCTTCATGTTCATCACACAAGAACCTTTCATGATTTCTTCTTCCCCATCACCCAAGTTTAGTGAAGATAGTAGAAAAACAAAGAGATCAACGACATTATAAATGGAATTGTTTAGATTGATGATACCATGAAAACAATTGCCGAGATCAACGAATATCTAAAGACAAATTGCAGGGGAGGTAACCGCCTTCTCTTCTTCCAACCACACCATATATATTGTCGTCGCCAATGAAGATGACGTTGCCATCTAATAAAGACAATCTCACCGAGTTACGACGATGATGGGAAAGGATTGATGAAGACAAAGAAGAGGAAGTTAAACTTTTGCCATGCTTGATTCACCGCCATCATAGGTGGAAGGCGCCGAAGCCGAAGCCACCATTTTATAAGAAGAAACTAAGGTTGTCCACTATCGAGTAGGGAGGGAGAGTCTGAGAGATGGATGAGAAAGATAAATGAAAGGTAGTAATGGTAATTAAAAAATTAGGCAATTTTTACTTTTTTAATAGCATGGGACCTCCAAAGAATGATAACCGATGTTAACACAGAGCCTATCAATTTTAACAGAAGTTTAACTTTTGCCATCTTTTTAAAAGTGTATGGTTACATCTACACAAAAAACAAGGTTTTTGGTGGAGTATGCACTTGAAAAAAGTTTTTGAGTATTTTTACACCGTAATCCTAAAAATTCATAAGTATTTTTACACCAAAAAAGTAACATATAGGTTGCACTTGACCAAAAAGTTAATGGCACTTTTGTCCTTATTTAGAAAAGTCCATAGACACTTGCTTCAAAGAAAAAGTTTATTGATGCCAAGTGCTCTTCTGTAATAAGTTTGAGTATTTTTGAGCACCCATAAACTTTTTAAATCATAAGATTTAAATTTGCACAAATAATTTTTTAAATAATTAATTAATTCCCTTTTTTACCATCACAAATCATTTCATTGTTTTACGAGTAATGATGGTCTATGTTATTGTATAACAGACACTCTATGTCCATGTGGATTCTTGATCATAACCCTAGGTACCTGAAAATAATAGATTACGCTTATTGTCAATATCAAAAACTAAACTTTAAGGAGATAAAAGGAATACCTTTGCATGATTCAAGGGATGAAATAAAAGCTGAATAATGCATAAAACAATTATTAGTCAGGATTTTAGGATTTAGGCCTGGATTTACATCCTTCAAAATAAACCAAGAACAAACCTTCTAAAGTGAGCGAGTGTGAAAGAGAAAACAAGTGAAAATAAAGTAAATGTCAAAATACTTTATATTAGTCTTACAATTTAGTTTCAGAAGATCCAAATGACTTAACCATGAGAAAGAAACAAAGGTATAAATAACCAAGAGAAAGTTGGAATCTCACCCACCATAGTAAATTTTAGAATAGTTGCACTACTTTTCGAAAAGAATCAAATAGGCCAAAAGAGACAATGAGAACAACTATACTCTAAGAGAAGAACAAGGAGTCTCCATGATATGCAAGCTACAAAACTATCACAAAACCAACATATTGCTCCCTCCACTCCTTTTCAAAAGAAATAATTAACCGAATCACGTTGATTAAAAAGTTGGTTAAAATTAGTTAGAGGTGATCAACATGTAAAAATTGTAACTATTCTCCCCACAAATACCCTTATTAATGAAGAAGAGAGAGAGAGAATAAGCAAATTACTAGGAAAAAATGGGTGCATGAAAGAAAATGTATGTGTAGTGGAAGGAGGGTGTGAGTGAATGTAATAAATGCAGTGATATTAATGTGAGTAATTAAATAGGGACTAAATGAGAAACAACATGTGTCTCTTATAAATAGAAACAAGCAATACCAAAAAAGTGTCTCTTAGAAAAAGAAACAGAGTGAGTATACGCTAACCACGTACCTGTTTGAACTGGCTGACACCCAAGAGGGGGGTGAATTGGGTGTATTATAAAAACTTAACAAGTATGTAAGTAATGAAATATAAAACCATAATCAATTGTTGAAATCATATATGCTGGAAATATATGAGTTTAGGAAAGGGAAGATGCAAACTATGATTTATCTTGGTTTGGTTTAATCTACAATGAACTACATCTAGTCCCCAGGCTCCTCCTAATATTTCAATCCATTATTTCCCTAAAGTTTAACTAGGTACTTGAGAACCACTATAATCTCACAAGTTTTATCTTGGCACTTGTGAAGTGTAATATCCCAATTTTTGATTAAGGGCTAATGGCATTAAGATTGATTAGAATTTGTGTAATTAAATATTTTGAGACAAATATGATGTGAATTTGGTGTAAATGTGTGTGGTATTTGAGATCAAGGGTTGAGATTCATTATTGATGGGTCGGAATCCTATGCATTATGTCTATGTGAGCTCATAGTGGAAGGGAGGAGATGATGACATATGGCATTATGGAGATCGTTGGATGAGCCACTAGAGGACAAAATTTCTCTTTTTCCCTCATTCTATCTCTCCTATTCGGCCAAGAGGAATGGGCAAGGAAAGAAAAACTTCTTCATCATCATTTCATCTCATCATCTCTCTCACTCATTTTCTCTCTCTTTCTTCATCCATTTTTCGCTGAAGCAAGCTTGGATAGAGAAGAAAAAGCCTTGATTTTTGAGTAAGTAATGCTCCTCCTTTGCTCAAAACCTCTTCTCTAAAGTTGTGTATCTCATTAAGAGCTATATTGTGGTGGTTGTAAAATCTTGAAAGGTGTTGATTTGTGAGTTGGAGAAATATGAAAGTGTGAGAATCAAGATTCTGAATTTGGCAAAGTGAAGAGGTAGGCATTTTGAGCATTTTGATATATTATTTGTGATTTTTGGATGAGTTTATGAAAATCTGGAACATTGCCCTAGCTTATGTCCATTTTTGAATATATGAGTTTCATTGTGTTTGATGTTGGAAATGGTTCATTGTGATGATATTTGAGTATTGGAGATAGTTTTGAAGTTTGGAATTGTGTTGATTGGAATTTGGACATTGTGTGAATCATAGAGACCATAGTGTTTGATTGTGGTTATTGATTTTAGAGTCATTGAACACTTTGGTAGAAAGTTGGAAATATGTCTTGTGTGAGCTCTGTTTTGGGCAATCCGTTTACACGAAATTTTTGAATGAACAAATGGTGTCGGAAAATTATGAAAATTTCCAGTCTTAAAGTTCACATCCCAAGCTTCAAAATGAACATATATTTTGTGTCATTTCGTTTAGTATTCTAGGAGATATAATTGTCCAAAGTTTGGGATGGAAACAGAACTCTGTTTTGGAGTAGTGTTGAGTTTTGGGTAATTCTGTATTTGTGTAGTGATTTCCAGTTATGAACCATATTTTTCCTACGAAGAGGGCTTAAATACCTTTTATTTGGCTTTAGAATGACTCCGTTTCGATTTTTCTACAATTAGTTATGGTTTTTCGAAGTTCAGCCAAGAATCAGGAAATTGCTTGGCCGCGGTCCATGAGTGGCTGGCCGCGGCCCAAACCTTTCTGCCCTGATTCTGGCTACGGCCTATGGGTGGCTGGCCGCGGCCAGTGGCCTTCTGAAAATATTTTGGTAGCGGCCCAAGGAAGGGCTGGCCGCGGCCAACCCCTGTGTTCCAGCACTTTGTGTTTTCGAAAAGTGACCTTCAACCTATTATTTCTCAACCTTTTAGGGCTTTTATTAGAGGCATTTGTGGCCTCTTAAGAGTCCTAAATGATAACTAACTTAGTGTATTATGGAAATAAGTAATTGGAAGAGAGATTGATCAATTGTCCCTAATTTGGTATAGGATTTGACATCTGCCGAACGCGTGAGCCCACTGTGCTAAAGTTTGTCAGGAAAGATTCAGGTAGCGACTCCTCTCTTATACTTTGTGTAAATGTATTATATGTTTGTCTGTCATTTATTGTGTGGATGCTGCTGCTACTGCGTTGTGATACCTTGTGCATTGAGATACCTTGTGGAGTTTAGTGATACATTGTGCTTTGAGATGCTTTGTGGTGCTTTGTGCTTCGTGTTGCTGCTACATAGTGTTCACCGCGAAAGCGGGTGTTGTGCATAGTGATTACAGCGAAAGCTGGCATAGTGTTCACCATGAAAGTGGGCGTAGTGCATTGTGATTACAGCCGTGAATGCTGTCGTATGTGGCGCGAGCCAGAGATCATTGTGAAGCTGCTGAACATGATGAACATACATGCTTTATGTTTATATATTGTATGAGTGACTTGTTGCTACTGGGATTCTTTAGAATCTCACTCTTTCCATATGACTAACCTTTTCAGACAGGGCAAGTGGCTCGAAGGAGAAGCGACCAACCCGGAGTGGTTAGGATCTCTTAGGGACATTCAGGATTTTGGGATTGTTGGTTATCCATTGTAGATTTGGGATTACTGTATATAAATTGTTCATAGTGAATTTTTGATTTGTAATCCCCATTTGGAAAATAGTAAACCCATTCGATATATAGAATAACCCGGGGTTTGCCGGGATTTTAGTTTCTGTACTCTGATATTTCTTATATGATTTGATTTCTCAAGTAGTTATATTCGCATGTGAATGTGAGACCCGGAATTATTACGTTTTGAATTGATTTTGAAATACCTCATCCCGAGTTTAGGGATTATAAATTGTTGATTTCATTTTATTGGTCTCTATTTCACTTAAATTTTGAAATCCGGATGTGATTACCGTGAGGGGGTTGCATGAAGCCTTTACAATTCTCTCACTGAAATAAGAGCTCCCCCTTACACATTGTAAGGATACAATTTTTATATGAATTTTTCATGATTAATTTGGGATTTTAATGTATTTTCTGGGACATTATTGCATTATTAAGCATTAATTTTGGTTAGGGACAATTGTTTTGAATTAATCGTAATTAGGGGCAAAAATGGTCGAAATTCATTAATTATTATTTTTTATATTGTCCCTTGAACTTTTAATACTACTTGTGCTTAATTTTGCATTGTTGGTTTTATGGAAGGAAATTGGAGATTTTAAAGGGTCAAAATTAATATTTTGAGGGTTAGAAAAAATTACAGAAAACGTCCCAAGATTTTGTGAAAATTACAAAAATGTGTAGAAAAGGGCCCTAGACAAAATCACAGAAAAAAACCCAGATGTTTGAGAAATTACATTTGACCCTGCCAACATTTTAAATATTTACACTTAAGTCCCTCAACCAAACTTTTGATAATTTCATATTAGTCCCTGGTCAAAACGCAAGTTTTGACCAGGGTTACTATTCATCATCTGCAACCCGAGAACACTGGAATGGAGACCCGACTTGGATTGGTGTATATGCTATTCAGACATGCCTAGACCCGAAAACAGATGTGATATACAGAATCAGCTGAGGGTACCGCAGGGGATCGAGGATGTGAGCTGTGAGATACGAGAGCGCCGCAACGCGAGGACCTTGATTCTCTCTTTAACCTGCCTCATCTTCCCTCGCCGGCGGCCAGTGCTTGACTGTCACCACAGATCCTTGCCGCCGGCGAGACTGCCATCCCAGGACTAGAAGGAGCTGCCACAGATTAGGAGGGAAGCTGAGAGTTTTAGGATGGAGTTGCGCCGTAGCTAGACGTGAGCTTGAGAGAGAACGGATTGTATCAGAGGGAACGAGAAGGAGACCACCACCACCGTCTCTATTTTCGTCAGTCATGGCCAGAGAGACAGAACCGAGAGAGCTCTCCACTACCGTTACACCGCCACCATCTTCCATCTTTACCATCGGCTCACAAACACCACAACCATCCTTCGCCGGACCTCACCTTCAATCACCGGCCCACTTCCGTCTTGCATCGGTAAGCCTCATCTTCTCACAATCTTAGTTCTTCCAGGCTGTGACTTCTCTGACTCCTAGCTAAACAGTCATGGTTTCCTGTTATGAGTTTAATTTTAGCCCAATTAAATTGATTTATTACTAATTGATTACCTTAATTGGTGATTTGATGGCTGGGCATTTGAATCAGAGTGTGATTATATTTCTTGAAATTATTCTCATGATAGGCTAGGCAATTTTGTGCTTTTGGAGATGATTTGGAGATGGCTTGAGTTTACATGTGCTTCAAAAGGGGAGTTTATTTTATCTATAGCTCATTATATTTGTGATTTCTTAGGTTTAGGAATTCATTTATGTAATGAGACTATGATTTCAGTTATTATTTCTATGGATTGAGTTGTTGTGATTTGGAATTTGTAATGAGGATTTGTACTCATCAATATATATGGTTATATATATGTTTCCTATGATTCTATTGCTTTCTATCTATTTAACATGGTATTGTTGGATAGTTTGATTGACTTGGAATTGTAGTTGAACCTAAATGCATTGCTTATTCCATAGTCACTCTCTAAGGGGTTTTAATAATGCTTAAATAAATGGGTTCATGAGTTTAAGCATTAGACCCAATGGTAATTGGGGTTTGATATATTAGAAAACTTAGAGAAACTCATTGCACTAAGAGGGCTTAATAGCATTTCAAGGGTAGGGGTTCCTCTCTTATGATACTAGACTCAATGGTAATTGAGGTTTGGTATATTAGAAGCTTAGTGTATTAATTCTCCAAATATTTTAATTTAGCAAGGATAGTCATTAAAAATCATTTCCAAAAGCATCTTCATCACTTGCATTTTTAACCAATTTTCATTCCTTCTTCAATTTTATTCCAAAAATCCAAAAATATTGGTTTTAAAAGCATTTTAGTTTAATTGCAATTTAGTTGTTAGATAAAAAGCTCAAAGATCATTTTTAACTCATTTCATGTCAATCATTGCACTTAGTTTCTAGGTAATTAATAAAAGGCTCTTCGAGAGACGATCCGGGATTGTACCTTATATTGCAATCCTTGGTTTAAATTTTGAAGAGGTTACCAAGGCATAAAAGCCGACAAAGCCTAATTCTTCACTCCCCCTTACACATTGTAAGGATACAATTTGCTTCCCACTCAAGATTCCCCAATCTTGAGTAAGTCTCACAAATATAGAATGATTACAATGAAAGATTACTTCTCTCTATACGAAGCAGATAATGATTAACAATGAAGTACATAGTGTGAGTATGATTTATAGCTTTAGTCGGGTAATATTCATAGTACCAGCATATTAGCATTGCAGGCATGGCCTCTTATCATGTTCATTTTGAATGAATCTCCTGTTATAGTTTATGAAGAGCATTTGACCGTTGTAGCTTTTCTTCTTCCCATTGAGGCTTAAAATATTACTGTTGAACTAGCCGTTGGAAACTTATGACATAAAAGTGCTTTCTCCGTCTTGTGTGTTAATCCTTGTTTAATCACCTGGAAAATGCTTAATCACTGATATAATGAAATGTTAAAGTGATTAAAATCAATAAGAACAAGTCAAAAAAATTTCAATGATATTCAGAAGTTTCAAGGTGATACTCTATTTTCTGGAAAGCCAGTTATTCGGATAACCTCTGTTGTATTCGAATAGAAGAACTTAGATTCTGTTGAAGTATATTTGTATACACTTTCCTTTGTATTCGAATAGCTTGTCCTTTATTCGAATAATCCTTTCTATATTTGAATAACTCCCTTTGTAAAATATTGATTTTTATTTCAATAAAATAACATGTATTTGAATAGCGTTCTTTAATAATGAGTAATCCTTATTCAAATACTTTATCCTCTATTCGAATAAACTTTTAGAACTTGAAGTGTATTCGAATAATCAGTCCCTTATTTGAATAGCTTCTCACACAAAATATATGATATTATTCAAATAGTACTTGCTCTATTCTAATAGTGCAACTTTGATATTGAATCTTCACAAACGAATATTGCAACCTCTATATTTGAATAAACATATGAAGGTGTAACTCTTTGGTTATAAATCCATGGCAAATAAACTATCCCTACAAAGCTCTTTAAGTCTTCTTTGTATAGTAACTGGAATCAATCAATAATACTTTGTATTTCAAAAGTTATGATTCAATGTGTATCGATTGGTCTGGAACAGAACAGAGCTTGATTTCAATCACCAACTTCCAGAAGACATATCTCTTTGAATATAACTCTAAATATGACCCGTGATCTATCCATGGAAATATCTTTAAGTCTACTTTCATATGGCACTGGTTTCGTCTCAATCCAATATGATTTTGAGAGCTATGTTCAAAATGCCGAACCTTGTTCTGGTAAAAGACGTTGATTCATGTGTCAACTTCAACAGCTCATAGCTCTCTCATCTGAACTCCTTTTAACTTGATCTTACTGTCAAAATGACGCATTAGAAGTCTAGTTTCGTATGCCACTAGTTTCACCTCAATCCAAGTTATGGTTTGGGAGATATGACCAAATTACTGAACCTCACCCATGCTAAAAGAAATAGAGTCTGCTACTGTTATTCAAATAGCACTGCTTCTATTCTAATAAAATAACCCTTTTTTAGTTATGGACTATTTGAATAGTCACTTCACTATTTGAATAGTATTTGATATTTTGCACTGAGACTATTCTTATAGTTCCATTACTATCCTGATAGTCTTGTAGTATTCGAATAGTTATTTCACTATTCGAATAGCATTTGATAATTTGCACTGAGACTATTCTGATAGTTCCTTTACTATTCAGATAGTCATCTTTGAAATATGTCAAATACTATTTTGATAGTCTCCTTACTATCTTGATAGTAACCTTACTATTCTGATAGTCTTGTAGTTTTGGAAGCTGAAATTCATCAAAAACTTATTCGGATAATTATCACACTATTTGAATAGTCATCCTACTATCCGGATAACATATTTAGAAATAGAGTTTGTAATCACAGTGACTATTCGGATAGTGCCTTGATTATTCGAATACTTTTTCACTTGAATTATTTTCAGATAAATTTGTTAGGCATGCTATTCGAGTACTGATGTGCTTATCTGAATACTTTCAACTGTTAATAGTTCTTCTCTATTCGAATAGCATATTTATTATCCGAATAATACTTTGTTTATTCGAATAAATTTAGAGTTATTCGGATAGATCTTAACCAAAAACAAGATTGACTATTCGAATAATCCACAGTATTAAATCTCACGAATCTTTTCAACCCAACTTGATATCTTCTTTCGTTGCATGACTAATATACAATATATTTTATATTAAACATAGTAGTTAGTCAATGTAGGTGATAAGTACATTATGCAAACTTTTTGCTCTCAAAATTTAATATCTATTTGACATGATCAAAACTAATCATATCTAACACTCTCTTCTTTCTCTCTCTAGACAGACCCTCTTCCTCAATAAACCCTAGTGTTTTGTTTGCTAAACACATAAATCCATGGAGAAGAGTAGCTTAGAGAAGGAATTACACAAACTAGAAGCTAAATCACAAGAGAAATCAAGCTTATCTTGTGATTTCTCTCTTCCTTCTCTCTAGAACTTCAAGCTCTCTCTTTCTCTCTCTCTCTCCCTCTCTCTCTCTCTCTTATTCTCTTAGGCTGATGAAAATGGGCAAGGAAGATAAAGGGAACTGCTTTTTAAAATATCTTATTTTTACATAATTAACTTAATTATAAAAATCCCAAAATTTGATTTTTTATGGCAAAAGTGCTTTGACCTTATCTTGACCCAATTGTGTCATAAAGTTCAATTATAATGGAACCAATCCTCCTCCTCCTAATTAGCCTATATTCATGCCTAGGAGGGTCCTTCAATTAGCCCAATTAGCTTTTCTCCATTTATCTCATAATTACACCATTTGCTATAACATTGTTTTCCATTTTCGGAATAATTGACGATTTTGACATATTTTCTGCCCAAACTTTGAAAAATCATAACTTTATTTGTAGAACCTCAATTGAAGTGATTCCAAAGGCTATAAAACCCTTATTGAGTCAAGTTTCAATGAAAAATATAGTCTTTAGCCAATTAGAAGATCAACATTCCCAAAATTCAAATCTTTGGTCGTCGCTACTAATGCTGACGAGTTTCAATGGGTTAACTTCAAAAATTCAGAACTTTTTGTGTACAGCCCCAAAAGTTACCCTTTACCTAGGAAATTAAAGCTTAGGATGTCTAATTTCATCCTGTAAAAGTGTATAATTTTTGGTCATCCCAAAACCACATGACATACTCACTACCTCGTAGGAAATTTCACTGGTAGCATAATCAAATTCTCCAAAATTCACCCTTCTATTTCATTAAATGCCATAAATACTTATAAGGGATATTGAGGAATAAAATTTCGGGTATTACATTTGGCATGTGGTAACTTCAATAAAATATTATATCTTAAATGAGGTGTAAGAGATATTTTAAATTATCATTATCCTCTTTCCAACACCTCATTTTCATCCTACACAACCAAAATAGAGTGAGAAGAGAGCTTAAGAAGCTTAAAGGAACAAGAGGAAGAGCTATAATGCTTATGAAGCCAAAATCTATGGTAAGAGGCTTGATTTCAAATGCTTATGCCTTCTAAATCACTTGGGAACCTCTTTTAATCTCTTATTCTTCTTGGAAATCATGTTTGGAAACAAAAATCAAGGGGGAAGGGAGATTGAAAAGTGATACCTAAAGAGAGAAAACCAAGAAATCAAGAGGTAATCTCAAAAACCGTAATCCTCTAGGCTAGTAGGTTATTGTTGTGGTGGTTGTTATTGATTTTGGCTTGGTTATGTTGATTTTATGAAATTGTGAAGATGAAATCCTAAGATGTTATGCTGCCAAAATTTTCATGAACTATGTTTATTGAGTGTTTAAACGGTTAATCATGTGATTATAAGTAAAAAGGGAGTGTTTAATCAATAGAAATGAAGAAAACACAACTTCCCTCCTAAGAACCTAAGTTTTGGTCAGAGGCAGAACAAGGAGAAGGATTTGGAATTTTGTAATTTTGATGGTTCCATTGGATGTAGAAGGGAAAATTGTGTAGGAATATGAGGTTTTGATTTTTGGATGATTGTATTCAAATCTGAAAATTTTTAAAATTGAAAGGAAATGCTGTTTGATTTGTTACACTAGAGGCAGTTTGATTGTGCAATGAATTTCATTAGTCAAACCTAGTTCAAATATTATGAAATATGGCTGGATTAAATTATAGATATAAAGCTTTAATTTGACAGGTCGATCATAATTTTTGGACTAATATATTAAAAGATATGAATTTTCAAAGTTGTGTCTTGTTTCTGGAATGAAATTTGGACCAGGGAAAGTTTAGCGAATTTCTAGGAAAAATGTGATAATAGTGACCAGCCTTGTGTATTTTTCCATCAAAGAGAGCAGTGCATAAGCTTTAGAATCATTCAATTTAGAATTTCCAAGAATTAATTATGATTTTTCAAAGTTGATTGAAAATCTGCCAGTTTCAGGAAAACAGTGAAATAACACTAGGCAGAATTGTATTGTGCAAAAACTACTAAAACAGTGATAGATAACTAACCAACTTTGATTAAAGATAGTAATAATATAATTAATAACCAGTTACTTGTTAACTCTAATTTAGCCGGAACAAGAGTATTGGACAAATGGGAGAGCTGAAAAGGGAACCTAAGGTAGTAACTCTATACTTTATATAATATGTAAACTATGTGTTCTGTGCATGCCATCTTCTGTGATATATACAATGCACTTTCTACATGGTATGGGAAAATCACAAGTACCATCTGGGGGACGACCACACCAATACCCCAACGGCCTCAAAACAGTATCCAGTTATGAGAATTCAGTACCAAGAGGGTGCATTGCCTAGTCAGTGGTACAAATGCCGGCTGAGGTACATAAGTCAGGGATTAACAGTAGATGACCCTGGCTTGGGGTCTAACAGTGATTGGCCCTGAAATGTGAACATTTTGAGAAAAAATATTACAGTGTATTTATTCTATTACATTATGTGGTACCTGGCATTATTATATGTTGCATTTTATATGATCGATTGTCTGTTACTATTGAGATTCATCTGAATCGCACCATTTTTCCATACTTGAAAACATTTCAGTAGAAACCAGCAGCTCTAAGGGCAAAATGGTAAATAAGAACCATTGAATTGTCTGAATCAAGGAAATAGAGTTTTTGGTTATTATTGGTTTATTTTGGTAGTTTTTAGACAAATTTGTATATGTTATCAAACCCTATAGGGAAACTCTTGCATAGTAAACAAGTACTTTTTATCAGTATATTTATGCTATTTCTTTATGCCTGTGGAATTATGCCTTTATCACTCTGTCAAATATCGAAATGTTATGGGGTTTGACAAAGCTTACGATTCCGCTTTCAACATATGATTTTTTCTTCCTTATTGTTCTTTGACATCTTATTCTATTCATTTCCACCCTTTAACATTAAAATTTTCACATCAAAGTTTCACTATATCTCCCTTATTTTGCCCAAAATTTCCATTGTTTTAAAGCATAAACATGTATAAAACATGTTAAATTCCTTAATTTCTTACCCTTTCTCCTCTCCTAAGGAGGCAACTCACCATAAAAAAATGAGCAATCAAACAAAGCATGACACAATTAAAAACAAGATAGCGAAGGATATGTGAGAATTGTGTATTGATGTGTGCTTCTGTTGCTAAAGCAATCAATTAAACTTGGTCCCAATTAATTATGCAGTTTAAGGGTCAACCTAGGTCATTATCCCAAGGAGCAATATGAGTTTTCTCTCGAATTGAATTTAGGTAATGAAAGAAGTAATGGAATGGTCTTAAAATAAAATGCAAGATTCTACTACCTAAATGCAATTAAACTAATTAAATGCAAGATGCAAATGACTCTAAAATCTATATGAGAATGAGATTATTTTATATGAATTTGAATGCAACTTTTGGGGGACTTTTGTGAAAGAAGAATTAAAATCCTAAGCAAAGATATTAACTAAAAGCAAGAAAAACAATAGAGACTTAATTTAGTTATGACGATGAAGGGGACAACTTTGGATTCACATGAAGTTAACTTTCTTAGCCCAGATTAATTAATTAGATTCAAGGGTTGTTGATGAAAGATTGAAATTAATAAATTTAATCACCTAATTGAAACAAGGGAAACCCTTAAGCTCAATAACATTTGCTCTACTAGAAAACTCATAATGAAATAAGAGCTCGTTAACTAAACTTGTTAAAAACCAATCACATTTAATTTTAAAATAATTTTGGAAATCTTGTTTACAATTATCTAATTAAACAACTAGACAATTAGCCAACCCAATTAAACAATTAAGAGGATAAACTAAATTGACAATTAAATTAATAATGAAAACTCGATTAATAATTCAATTGACAATCCAAAGGTTTGCAAACAAAACTTCCAGCAAATGTCTCAAGCACAAAACATTCCCAAATATCAATCTAATCTAAAGGAAATATGTTTACAATTGAAAACTAGATTGTTCTAAATTATTACAACTGAAAATCATTTAAAACTAAATAATTTCAAGTCTTGAATCAAAATAATAATTGGAAAAACACTCCCTTGTGGTCTTCAAGTGTAAGCTCCTTGGCTATATCTTTCTCCATGCTCCTCCCTATTTGCCTCTTAAAAGAGCTTAAGCTTGCATGATATTCATCCTCCCTTCAAGCCCCAAACATGTCACAACCGTAGGAATAGGAGAATGGATGGCGTCATGCTTGGGTGATGATGATTTAGTGGCGGTGTTTTTCGAATGGAAAAGTAAGAAGTGAAATAGAATGATGGAGTTGAAGGTGGGACCGTAGTGATTGAAGAAAAGGAATGACAAAACTAATTTGTTGTGTGTTTGTGTATTGCTCATGGGAGATATTTTGAATGAAGATTATTGTAGGGATTTAATAAAATGGTGGTGGGGGTTGGAGGGGAATGGTTGGTGGGTAATAGGGTTGGTGGGAGTAGGAATAGAGTTAGTGAGAATGGTTGGTGTGTGGCAGCTAATTAATTAAAAGAGAGGAAGAGAGGGTTTTGGCGCCAAAACTCGAGTCTATTAAAATTTAAGCAGCCCAATAAAATGAAAGAGGCAAGCTTCACCCAAGAGGGGGGTGAATTGGGTGACGTTATAAATTTTCGCTTGATGTGGTGATATGAAAAATAGAGTAGATAGAGTAGAGTTGAGAAGATTATAACACATAGAGTTATACTGGTTCGGCCTAACAACCAAGCCTACGTCCAGTCCTCAGAGATCAAGACCTACTAAGATTTTCACTATTCTTCCAAGATTCAATGGGCTCTCAGAACGCCACAAAACAACAATTGTCCTTGAAAGGACTACCAGCAGAAATATTCTCTCACTAAGATATTTCTCTCCCCCTTACGACAAGTCTTACGTGCAGAAAAACAACCTATGACCTTTCCCACTTGCTTATGTATACAAGACTTATGAGCAGCAACGTTTTCTCCTACTTACACCATTGTAAGTCTTACGAGCAACAATGTTCTCTACTGCTTGTATCTTATATATCTTATGAGTGGAAGGTTTAACTAGGAATTCTCTCAACTGCTTCTCTCGTAAGGAAATCTACCCTCTCAAGGTCCCAATACCTTGAGATCAAATGAAAATAGAATTTGAATTGTATGAAGACTCTCTTACAGAGCAAATAAATGAACACTGAAGATCAATATGTATACAGAGAAAATTATGAATAGTAAAGACTCGTGTATATGCTTGTGAATTCTTGTGCTTCGTTGTTCTTGACAATCTCTGAATCTCTGTATTTATAGATGTTCAGTTTTTACCCGTTTGAGTAATGATCGTTGAGGAGCGGGGCTTGCTACTGTGGAATGACATACGCAGATTTGAATATTCTGAATGCGGTAGGTACATACATGCTTGTAATGATGTTGTCTGCCGTTATTTGACTTTCTTCATGTCAGTGTATTTCAAACGTTCATCCTCCTGTATCACACTTATAATACATTCAAAATGATGTTAAATAATGATAATAAGTAATGATAAGATAAATAAATAACATTAAACCATATTCGGATTAATCATTGTAAGACTTGGTGTATTTGGTGTAACCCCCTCACTGTAATTACATCCGGATTATGAAATTAAAGTGAACTAGAGACCAATAAGTACAAAAAACATTTTCAATTTCCTATCTTCTAGATAGGGTATCTACAAAACAGTTCAAAATACTAGTAATTTGGTCTCACATTCAGTTTGAATATAATTACCTGCATAGGTTAATCGCATTTACAAATATCAGAGCGCACAACTAAAATCCTGGCAAGTCCCCGGGTTACTTATATATGTTGGGTGTATCATTTTTCCCAAAAATGGGGATTACATAACCAAAGTAGTATTTACAACCCCAAATATATACAATAATCCTGTTCTCAAAATAGATAACCAATAGTTTCAAGTCAAATATCTCTAAGAAGTCCTATCCGCTCTTGGTTATCTGCTTTTCCCTGGAGCCACTTGCCCTGTCTGAAAGGTTAGTCATAGGAAAGAGTGCGATTCAAAAGAATCCCAGTAGTAACAAATCATTCATACCACACCTAAACACATAGCATGTAAGCAAATCATCATACAGCAGCAGAACGAATCACACTCCACCCTCATCCCCTTTTACCGCCGGGAAGGCACACCGTCCTAACCCAAACCTTTGTTAGCGACTCAGGGACTATTGGCGTGGCAGTGCATATACATAGCCTTATAGCTCATATAGCATCCGGCTTTCACAATTGGCCTGTCGGCCTTCACAAATAGCCTTTCGGCTTCTCACATAATCACACATATCACACCCCATCCTCATCCCCTTTTACCGCCGGGAAGGCACACTGTCCTAACCTGAACCGTTATTAGTGACTCAGGGACTATTGGTGTGGCGGTGCTTACACATATCCACAAATGTCGCAGCATACAAATTCATCACAAATCAATGATATAACACACATACAATGCATCACATATGGTATAAATGAAAAATTCACTACCTTGTTCTTTCCGATTGTGCTTTGCCGCAGGTGGATCACGAGCAGGGAAATTACCGAATCCTATAAACCAAAATTAAGGACGACAAATTATTACCTATTCCAATTCTTTAATAACTCATAATATTTAAGTTGATTATCACTATGGTCATTTAATCAAGTCAACTAAGGAGCTAAAGTGGTCAATTAACCTAAAAGGCTAATTTCTAACCTCAAAGTTCCACAATATTACATTATGCCATAAAAATCTTCAATTTTCGCATAGGTGACCAATCTGCCATAATTTTCCAACATATTTGAAAAATCATAACTAATTCTAGAAAACTCAAAATGAGGTGATCCCAAAGCCTATTGAAATCTCTTGAAGTCCTCTTCATAGGAAAAATATGAATCATTACCAGAAATCACCACACAATTCCAAAATTACACAACATTCCACACTGCTCCAGAATTAGGTCCAGTTTCGACATCAAACTTTGGGAAACTAGAACTCCCAGCTCAAAACACAAAATGACACAAATTATATGTCCATTTTGAAGCTTGGAATTTGAACTTTAAGACTGTAAAGTTTCAGAATTTTTAGACACCAATTACCCATTCAAAATGTCCCTACAAACTGACTGCCCTGCACAGAGTTACACTTGACAGTTTTTCCAATTTTCAACCAATGTGTCCAATGGCTTCAAAATCAACAGCCAAACCTATTCCCACATAATTTTTCGTGTAGAACACAATGGTAACATCAAAATGAAAAAATTCCAACTCATTCCCCATGTCCTGTTTTGGCAGAATTTTAGGGTATTTCACAACAAACAACCACTTCACTATCTAATCACTAAGCTTAGCTCATTTGCCTCCAAACCAACAACATATAAGCACATATATAGGATGAAAGCTTCATGATCCCTAATATACCCTAAAAAACGAAATTAGGGCTGTCACAATAGCCCACCACAACTCAGCCAATTAAAGCATCATATACATTAACATAATGCTCTTACTCACCTCTTGCTTCTTCTTGTGTTCTTTTCTTGATTCCTCAACTTTTGTTCTTGCAAGGTGGCTGAAAAATCCTCTTCTTAAAAAAAAAAAACCATATAAATGAAGCTAAGGAAGAGAGGAACAAGTTTCATGAAGGTCACTTGAGCCATAGATGAGGTTAAGGAGTTGAAAATCCATGTAGAAGATCTTACCTCAAATTTGTTCTTCACTTTCTCTTATCTTTATGAACTTGGCCGACCTTGAGAAGAGGTGAGAGAGTGAATTATGATCAATTTTTCTCTTCTCTTATCCTCTTAATATTTGACAAAAAATGTGGCCCAAAGAGAAAGAAAAGTTGTGGTGGAAAATAATTCTTTTTACACAAGCTTATGCCATGTTGACTTTGGTCATTTGGTTAAGGTTTCTCTTGCCTCTTCTCTTCTTGCTTTTGGACGTGATATGGGCTGTACAAATGGAGAATTATTATTGACCAACATGTTCTTCAAAAGGAGGAAGAAAGATTGACCAATTGCATGAACTTGCATAGCCATTGGTTACACAAATTTTCTAGTTGCAATTTTTGACTTTTCAAAGACAAAAGTGAAGAAGTGTATGAAGTAAATTTCTCTTTCCTTCCTCTCTTTAAAATTTGACCGAATATGGAGGCTTGAAAGAGGTTAAAGCTTTATAAAATATCTCTTGGCATTTCTTCCATTTATCATATTTAATTGCCTTTTGTTGCAATTGTTGACCAAGTCATCATCCTTTTATAACTTGGTCAAATTGTCTCCTTATGTCATATTTAGTAGCCAATATGTATTTACTCTTACTTTTCCCTCTTGTCATACGTGAATCATGGCCTTCTGAAGAAGAAGATGATCTTGTAAAATATCATCTTGCAATATAATATTTAATTGCCAATCTTGCATGTGAAACTTGACTAAAGTCATAACAAAATTTCCAGAAGTAATTTTGTCGTTAATCCCACCATCTATTCTGTACATTTAGCTCTTGAATACATTTTGTGATGTTACATTTGGTGATCTAGCAGAGTATCACTCGAGCATGGATGGGCTCACTCGAGTGATATTGCAATTTTACTCCTTGATCTTCAGTTTTAAGTGTGTGCTCGCATAGGATTTTAGAGAGACAAAATTCTCACTCGCGAGTGATGTGGGGCCTCACTCGAGCACAACTCCTTCTGCTTGAGTGGCCTTGCATTTTGCACTGGGAGTTTCTTCTCTGGACAGCACTTGCATATCATTTTAGCAAGAGTGAGATTTTGTACTCGCAGGTGATATGGGCCCTCACTCGAGCACACATACTCTTGCTCGAGTGAGAAGAATATTCTCAAATAATATACCCTTAATACCAATACTCGCATCAGAATTTGAGAGGGATAGATTTTTCACTCGCGAGTGCTGATGTGTCACTCAAGCATATGAAGCTATGCTCGAGCATACTTGTGCTTCTCTGATCTTCATGACTCTCGGCCAAGCACTCGCATACCTTCACTTGCTAGTGCTCGAGTACAGGACACTTATGCTCGAGCATTGATTTCTCTGCTCGAGTGCATGAAGGAAGAATGACAAAACTTGCTCTCGGCCAAGCACTCGCAGACTCTCACTCGCATGTGCTCGAGTGAGCAAGGTTCCTCTTCTCGAGTGCTATCTCCAATGCTTGAGTGAATCAGTAAAAATGACAGTAGCATGCTTCTCGGGCAAACACTTTCTGGCTATCACTCGCACCTGCTCGAGCACAGAAGGGTTCCATGCTCGAGTGCTAGACTCATGCTCGAGCACACCAGTTTATTTTGACAGCAGACACCACATAACATTGTTATATGCTTTTGGTAACTTTGTAAACATTTCTTAAGCTTATAAAAACATGATTTGTACACAATTGTCTTTTGTTATCATCAAAACTTAGGATCTAACATAAACTTCATCCATTAAATTTTCTTTTAGCTTCTAAGAAAATTTTTGGCCCACATGATTTCCTAATATGCTTTTCCTTACGCTGCAATAATTAAATAATTAACAATTTAAGCCCAATAATCTCATAATTAATTCAGATTCATATTAATTCATAAAGTTGGCTAACAATCCAAATATTATCTAATAAATCCAAATTAGCATAAACTAGTCCCCAAAATAAATGCATAAGATGGGATAAAATATATAAAATTTAGGATTTATCAACTCTCCCACACTTATCGTTTACATTCCTGAGCAAAACAAATCAAGGCCAAGGGAGAATAACAAAACAA
The DNA here is from genome assembly GCA_963210345.1 of Inga oerstediana. Taxonomy (NCBI): domain Eukaryota; kingdom Viridiplantae; phylum Streptophyta; class Magnoliopsida; order Fabales; family Fabaceae; genus Inga; species Inga oerstediana. Next base: position 57,817,676 of record OY723401.1, on the reverse strand, counting down.
AACAAAGCTTCAAAAGTGAATGTTTAAATCACAAGCAAAAAGTAAACAAAAGCATTTCAACACCTCTCTTTTCTAAATGATTTTCTCAAGAATCAAGAAAACAAACATCATGGCATTTTACCTGAACAATGGGGTCTAAACTAGAAATCCCTCACAAAGGATAATGTGTATGTCACTCATCACTCAGAAGTGTATAAGCTTATGTTTATACTCAAATCCACCCTATCAAATCCTCTCTCCATAGGCTTGACAAGAATCTAAATTTTCTACATTAATAAAGCAAATGCAGTATAAATCAAAAGGACTTTTATTATGTTGTAATAGGACTAAGGTCAAGGAAGATAGGATATGGTGTTTGGAAAAACAAAGTTGAATACCTTAGAGGATGAAGAGATTTATGCATCAAAGAATATAGCATGAAAGAAAACACACCAAGCTTGAACTGGGTCATAACACTTTTTTTTTCTTTTTTTTCTTCTTTTTCAAAATAACCTTCCATTCTTTTCACAATGACCCAATTCCTAATTTTATGCATGTTCTTCCATCCAAAATAGATATAATGCAATGCTCTTCAACTCTAAAGACATTAAAAAAGGTAGGAATATTTTTTTTTCCTTTTGTTCTTTTTTTTTCATTTTTTTGTGTTATGGGACGAGACAGAAAATAAAATATAGGTTCAATTAGGCTAAATAAAGGATATATGTATGAAAAGGATAGGCATTTTGGTTTATCTGTCTAAAATAAAATGAATGTCTTTATCATCTTTATGAATACACATGCACAAAATATGGCCTCAAATAAGATTCAAGTCAAGTTCTAGATCAAGTGAAGAGATAGGGTACATATGGAAACAAATGTATTAAGCTAAAAGTCTCACTAGGTCTATATGATTGCTAGCATAAATCCACCAAAGTCAAATTCATTGATACTTAGTCTACTAACTAAAAACATTATCAATCAATTTTTAAACCAAGGATGCATAATACTAAAGTTACTTAAAACTCATAATTCTCACATTCAAAACAATTGATCCCTCACCTACACTTAAACAATGCATTGTCCTCAATGCAAAACAATCATATTAGATCAATAAGGCAAGTAATATGCAGCTTAGCTTAACTTAGTAATATGACAATGCAAAATAAAAGAATGAAAGAAGGAATACAACTGGGGTCTATGTGGTGTCACGTATGCAGCAACCTCCACTACTTGAGTAGGGAATCCATCATAGAATGGCTTCAAGCGGTGTCTATTGACAATGAAGCATTTTCCATTTAGCCCCCTTTTGATCTTCACAGCTCCATTGGGAAAAACATCAGTGACAATAAAAGTTCCCTCCCATCTAGAGTAGAGCTTTCCAGGCAAGAGTTTTAATCTGGAAACATAGAGTAGAACTTTTTAGCCCTCTTGAAATTCTGTCTTCATGATGAGTTTGTCAAGGATGACTTTAGTTCTTTCCTTATAAATCCTAGTATTCTCATAAGATTTTCTTCTTTGTTAGATATGATTAGTTTTGACGATGTCAAATATAGATATGACATGATAAGAGCAAAAAGTTTATATAATGTATTTCTTTGACTAACTACTATATTTAATGTTACATATTTTGTAGATTAGTCGAGCAAAGAATGAAGAAGATTGAATTAATGAAAATGAACAAGAGGAAGAAGAAGAAAGAAATTGAAGATAGTCAAGGAGATGATTACTCGGATTATAAAGAATGATTACCAAGAGGAAAATCAAAAAGAAAGATATTGAAGAATGAAGAACTTGGAAGATCTATCAAGAATATCAAGATTCAAGTTGTTAGAAGTGATACTGGAGGTTTCTATGATGATACCGGAGGTTTCTATGATCAAATAATGGTTGGAATAGGTTAATACGAAGCTAAGATGACTTATATGTGAGTTATGACACTTCTAGGGGAGTTATGCTTGAGCACAGAGCTCAATACTCGAGCACGGGATGAACTCACTCGAGCACGGATGAACTCACTTGAGCACGGGATGAGCACTCTGTTCTACTCTGTTCTACGTTCAGTCTGATAAAGGTCCGGTATTTTAATCATATCTCTCAAACCACACATTAGATTGACCCGAAACCGGTGGCATATGAAAGAGTACTCACAACACGTAAACTTTGCACCAGGATCACATTGAAAGAAGATCAAATGAAGGAGATATGATTCGTGGAAAATGAAACGGAAATCACCGTTACTTTTCAAGACAGGTTCGGTATTTTGCACGTAACTTACAAACCGCACATCGGATTGAGACAAGACTAGTGCCAAATGAAACTAGACTCAAAGAGCTTTCCATGGATAGGTAATTTGCCTTATTTGAACGTATATTCTAGGAGCTATGCCTACTGGAAGTTGATGCCTGTGCAGTCTAGCGAAATATACACTCTTTCGATCATAACTTGCAGAATACAAGGAGTTTGGAGCTGATTCTTTTTGCATTGGAATGCATATGGCAAGAGCTTTCTTTTGATACATCATTAGAATCAAATAAACAATTTTTTTCTAAAGTGGCCCCACATCACCGCGAGTGTAAAAACTGACTCTTTGAAAAAGTTGTGCGAGTGATGTCCAGAAGCAGCTGAAACGTGAAGAAATTTGCAACACTCGAGCACTAGGATCCATGCTCGAGCATTAGACTAATTCTCACTCGAGCACATGAAAGTTTTGACATGAGAGTGATAACCCGAGAAGAAGTTTGTACATGAAAACAAGAAGCGCACTCGAGCATGACTGGTTGTGCTCGAGTGATGTCTAGAATTCACTCGAGCAGATGCGAGTGAAGAGTAGCGAGTGCATGCCCGAGAGGAAGCTAGAACGTGAAAATATCAAATGCACTCGAGTGAGCCATATTGCACTCGAGTGAGGTTCTAACAGAAGCAACGTAGAAGCTCAGATTCTCATGGCCATCAATCCAAACGTGGTTAAATATTATACAATTATTATGTTTTCACTTGTTATTGTTCCTAAACATTAACTAACATATATTTCAAGTGTAAAATAGGAGATTAAATATTTGGATTGCATCTTCAAGAACGGAGGTCACGTATGGTGAATATCTTCACTCACGTGATGAGTCCCAGAAGCCAGAAATTCAGCTTTTGACTAATAATCCAACATACTCATGACTAACTCTTCATTACATTAATGATTAAGTATTTTGCAGTGTGAAACAAGAAATTTAACGTTGAGATTACATATTCAAATGAAAGAGTCAATTGTGGTGGGCGGCATTATTACACACCTAGCATCATCTACCTACCACGACAAAAGTTTGACCCACCATAAGAGATTGTCTGGAAACTCAAACGAATTCATCCCGCTCCACAACGTGATGTGCAGCTCAAAATGAGACATGCGGCTCCTCAACGTGACGCTCTGCTTTGCAACAGAAAGCTCATGGTAGCTCATTTTTCAAATATGCTCAACGGTCAAAATGACTCCAACGGACGAATGCTCACAACGGCCATCATATTCATCAACTATAAATGAGAGAGCATTTCAACATCGATGGGTGATTGAAAGAGACAGAGAAAACAGAGCAACGACACCAACATGCGAATAACATGAATCCTCTGCTTCTACCCAAACACTCTCTATTTTCCAGTTTCTGTATTACTTATCATTGAGAGAGTGATTATTTGTATTGTACTTCAGTGAGTATTATACCTACTCTGTGAGAGAGTCTGTAAACACCTTCAACTATATTTCTGAGTTGATCTCAAGGTAGAGGGACCTTGAGAGGATTGATTTTCTTACGACGAAGCTGTAGAGAGAATTGCCAGTAAGACATTCTGCTCGTAAGACTTACAAGATGCAAGCAGTAGAGAACGTTGCTGCTCATAAGACTTACAGGGGTGTAAGCAGGAGAGAACGTTGCTGCTCGTAAGACTTGCATGAGTAAGTAGGAGAGGAAGATCTTCAGGATTGCTCTGCTCGTAAGACTTGCCGTAAGAGGGAGTATCTTGGTGTTTGTAAAAGGTTTCACAAGTACCCGGTTAAACTTGTGGGATTGTAAAGGCTTTTCTTGTGCCTAGATTAAACAAGAAGATAGTGGATTTGAAAATATCAGGAGGAGCCTGGGGACTGGACGTAGGTCATCACATATTGGACCGAACCAGGATAAATCACAGTTTGCATATTCTCTTCTCTAAGCTCTTATATTTCCAGCATATATTATTTAATCTAACTGTTGATTTATAAACCTTCATACTTACCACTTTCGTTAAGATACGAAAAGATTTCTAAAGTTCTTAAGTTTTTATTATACACCCAATTCACCCCCCTCTTGGGTGATAGCCGGTTCTAACATTCTTAACTCTTCAAGCTCTTGCGATTGCAACTTTCTATCAAAACCGACACTAGCAAGATTGAGGTTGTACAATTTTATTGCCTAATATGCCTTATGATCCACCTATACTAGAAAATGACATGTTTTGCCATAAACAATCCTATATACAGACATACCAATGGGACTTTTATATGTTGTGCGGTACGCCCAAAGTGCATCATCGAGCCTTTTATTCCAATTCTTCTAGTTAGGTTGCACTGTCTTTTCTAAAATGAGTTTGACTACTGTATTAGAGAGTTCTGCTTGACCATTTGTCTGAGGATGGTATGGAGTGGCCACCTTATGCATCACACCATACTTGCTAAGCAAGCTCTGCAAAACCGTGATTGCAAAAATGAGTTCCTTGATTGCTGATGATAGCTCTAGGAATGCCAAACCTATAAAAAATGTGAGACTGAGAAAAGGAAATAACCACTGAAAAGTCATTAGTACGAGTAGGAATTGCTTTAACCTACTTTGACACATAATCCATGGCCAGTAATATGTATATATAACCAAATGAAGTGGGAAAAGGTACCATGAAATCAATTCCCCAAACATCAAAGACTTCACAGAATAATAAGGGTTGTTGGATCATCTCTTGCTTCCTAGAAATATTACCCACTAATTGACACTTGGAACACTTTTTTACAAAATTTATAGGTATCATGAAATAGACTAGGCCAAAACAATCCATTTTCCAAAACTTTCCTAGCAGTTCTCTTAGAACTAAAATGTGCCCCACATGCAAGAGTATAGCAAAAAGTTAAGACAGGCTCAAATTCATCATCAAGAATGCATCGCTTTATAATTTGATCACTACAAATGTGCCACAAGTAAGGATAATCCCATATATAAAATTTAACGTCTCTCTTAAACTTATTTAATTGATGTTCATTCATGTCAGCTACTAAAACAGATGAAACTAGATAATTGCAATATCAGCATACCAAGGGGTGGAACTCATAGAGCCTTTGATCAGGAAAATCATCTAAGGGTAAAGATGTTACTGCAAGTGTCTTAATCCTACTCAAGAGATCAGCTACTATATTTTCTGCACTACTCTTATCATAAATCTCCACATCAAACTCTTATATTAGCATCACCCACCTTTGTGTAAAGGATATAGGAGTAAAATTTCTCTAGCCCAAAGACAATTAGAAATAGGTCTTTTTCTATGGTAGTGTAGTTAGCCTGAGTATCATCTTATGTTTGAGATGCATATCTATGATATGTTGACTCTTCTATATTATCTAAGCAAGAACTGCACCTAATGCATAGTTTAAAGCATCACATAGAAGCTCAAATGGAAGGATCAAGTTAGGTAGCTGAATGATGGGGGTGTGGTGAGTCTCTTCTTTAACTCATCCGATGCATACCTACAAGCATCATCAAAAACAAAACCCACATCTTTCTACAATAAACGAGACAATGGCAATGCTATCTTATTAAATTTCTAGATGAATCTTCTATAAAGTCCAGCATGACTAAGAAAAGAGCGTACATTGTTCACATAAGAGGGACATGAAAGAGATGAAATGATATAAACCTTAGCTTTATCAACCTTAATTCCATCATGTGAAGCAACATAGCCCAAAACAACATTTTTCAAAATTTAATACAAGATTATATTGAATGCATCTTTCCAAAACATTGTCTAAACTAGCTAAGTAGCATCAAAAGAATTACTATAAACAGTGAAATCATCCATGCAAACTTTTATGCAATGGTTAAGGAAATCAAAAAATATGGAAACCATGGAATGCTGAAAAGTGCCTAGTGCATTACATAAACCGAATAGCATATGTCTATATATAAAGGTTCCATAGGGACATGTGAATGTGGTCTTATCTTGGTATTCAAGTGCAATAGAAATATGAAAATATCCATAAAAACGATCCAAAAACCAGTAATGTGATATACCAGCCAGTCTTTCTAACATTTGAACTATAAAGGGAAGGGGATAGTGATCCTTTCTAGTCTCAGAATTCAATTTTTTATAGTTAATATATACACTCCAACTATCCTGGACTCCAGTCAAGACTAGATCACCTTCATCATTATGAACAATAGTAATACCAATTTTCTTAGGCATTACTTGGATTGACTTGCCCACTAGCTATCATAAATAGGGTATATTATACCTGCATAAAGAAGTTTAGAGACCTCTTTGTTCACTACATCAAGGATTAATAGATTTAGTCATGTCTGTGGCTGTCGTATAATTTTGGCACCATCTTCTTGCTGGATCTAGTACATACACACATCTGAGCTAATTCTAGGGATATCAGGAGAGTCCATATAATAGCTTTCATCCGTCGCCTAAGTACCTCTAGGAGGAGGGTTTCCTCACCATTAACTATGTCACTAGCTACAATCATAGGAAGTGTCTCATCCTTCCCCAAATAGGTATACTTCAATTAGTAAATAACCATCATGCCTCGAATGTCCCATAATCTTAATAACATCAGTGACATTAATCCATGATAGAATCATCCATAATAGCATCAATGACATTAATGTCTATCTCAGCACAATCATTAGGGATATGTCTTATAGATTCAAGTACTTTAAATCTAATGGTTTCACTAGCAAATTCAAGAGTAAGGCGACCAGCATGCATATCTATCATAGCACTAGCAGTTTTAAGGAAGGATTTGCCCAAAATCAAGGATTAACTATGTTTCTGCCTAGACCTACCATCATCCATATCAAGAACATAAAAGTCTGCAGGGAATATGAAATCTTTTACCTTAAACAGGATGTCCTCCAAGAGGCCTTCTGGAACTACGCAATGTCTATCAGCAATAGCTGCTCCCAAATCTACTAAGGCATATGAGAATTCAATGTCACCAATAGTGCAAGGTATAAGAAACCTACTAGGATCCTTGCACTTCACTGGCATTGGCATTTGATAAAGAGAGGAGACAACTACCCCAAAGTCAATTTTTCCTTCATGTTTAAACTTTCTCTTTATAGTACTCAACTCCTTCAAGAACTTTGCATATTTAGGCACTTGTGTGACTAAGTCAACTAGTGAAACATTGATAACCACCTTCTTGAAGAAATTATAGACTTCATTAAACATATCAACTTCCTTCTTTCCCTTTTTAGCCTTAGCTACCACAGTAGGAAAGGGCAGGGATTTCTTGATCACTTGCTTTCCTTTATCATCCTTTTCTTGTTCTTCATGAGGTGCCACTTGTGTTTTTGATAAAGTGGTTGGATCCTGTGATGTTGAAGTAGAAGGAGAGTTATCAACAACTTCTTTATCTTTTAAAGTATTGGTGGTAACAGGATCTGCATAAGGGATTATTTTTCCACATTAGAGAGATATAGCATTAACTCCACCAATATTAGGATTTTGCTAAGTTCTAACCTTTGGATTGGCTACTACTTGAGATGGAAGCCTCCCTCAAACTTGACTTTATACATTACTAAATACATTAGACAATGATCAATTTGAGTCTAAAGAGTTCGAATTTCCTATCTATGTTAGAAATCCTTTTGTTGTTGTTCCTCATCTTTCTGATCAAACTTGTCCATTAGGATTTTTATCATAGCATCCATCTTGCTTTGTAACTTTGAATCTTCATCTTGGATTGGCATTGATTGTCTAACTTGTTGAAACATCTTGCCACTAGAATTTCTACTTTGACTGAATAGCGCTTACTAAGGATGGCCATTTCTATATTGAAGATTTGGATGGTCACACCATCTTGGATTATATGTACTAGAGTAAGGTTCATATTTTTGGTCAACTGGAGTTATAGGCTTAGAAGGATAGCAAGATTTAACTGCATTATTCAGGTTGGGGCCAAAGTTAGTACCATGTGTAGTTAGATAGCAAATAGAATAGAGTAGCACAATAAGATTATAAGAGTCAGGCTGTTGGGTAAAAGAAGTAGAGAGCCCTATAGAATCGGCTATATTAGAAGAATTTCACATATGAGACATACACATTTTTTCCATAGTAGATGCAAGCCTATCAATTTTGCTTTCTAGGTAAGACTTAGAATTGGAAGAAAGTAATCATACTTCATTAACTTTGATTTGTTGTCTAGAATCAAATTGTTGGCTATTCACAGTTTTCTTTTCAATTAATTCCCAAGCATGATCAATAGTCAAGTGGAAAAGGGCACCACCAGCAGCTGAATCTAACAAATCTCTCTCTAGAGGTAAGAGACCTTCATGGAGGTATTAGATCATCAATATATCTAGAATCTGATGGTGGGGACCACTAGAACATAGTGTTTTAAAACACTCCAAATAATCATATAAGGATTCCCCAACCATTTGTCGATAACAACATATGTCTTTTTGGATAGATGAAGTGCGAGAGGCTAGGAAATACTTTTCTAAGAACAATTTCTTCAATTGGTTCCATGAAGTAATGAATCCAACAGGCAATCAAAGTAACCAATTTTTAGCTGATCCTTTTAAAGAGAACGGGAAGGCACGTATCATAATTTGATCTTCAATCACATCAATAGGTTTCATAGTAGTGCAAACCATATGGAACATCTTTAGTGATTGTAAGCTTCCTTACCTAAAAGGCCATTAAATTTTGGAAGTAAGTGTATCAATCCAGATTTTAACTCAAGATTCACATTAATATCAGGATAATTTATGCACCAATTTTGAAAATGTAGATCAGGCAAAGCCAATTCTTTAATGGTCATGCCAAGATCAACAATATGAGCATTTTTATTTACATTACCATCAGCCTTAATAACAATGTTATCACCTTCCATATTGACCTTAGAATCAGAAGAATCAACAATAGGCTTAACAAAGGAACTATTGCTTATAAGATTACTAGCTCTAGTTCTTCTTCATTGGTGAAATGTCCTATCAATCTTAAGATCAAATTCAAACAATTTTTCAGAAGAAGATCTGGTCATGCAATAAACAACTACCTAAGAGGTCACATAAAAATTCAAACCTAAAGACTAACCATTATTGCTCCCCGGCAACGGCGCCAAAATTGATGTGTGATTCTGTCACTAAAGCAATCATTCAGACTAGGTCCCAATTAATTATGCAGTTTAGTGTCAACCTAGGTCATTCTTCCAAGGAGCAATCTATGGGTTTTTTCTAGAATTGAATTCAAGTGATGAAAGATGCAACGGAATGGTCCTAAACTAAAATGCAAGATTCTACTACCTAAATGCAATTAAACCAATTAAATGCAATATGCAAATGACTCTAAAATCTATATGAGAATGAGATTATTCTATATGAATTTGAATGCAATTTTTGGGAAGGTTTTTGTGAAAGAGTAATTAAAATCCTAAGCAGAGAGATTAACTAAAAGCAAGACAAGCAACAGAGATTTAATTCAGTTATGATGATGAAGGAGACAACGTATGATTCATATGGAGTTAACTTTCTTAGCCTAAATTAATTAATTAGATCAAAGGGTTGTTGATGAAAGATTGGAATTAATAAATTTAATCACCTAATTGAAACATGCGAAACCCTCAAGCTCAATAACATTTACTCCACTTGAAAACTCATAATGAAATAAGAGCTAGATAATTAAACTTATTAAAAACCAATCACAATTAATTTTAAAATAATTTAGAAATCTTGTTTACAATTATCTAATTAAACAACTAGACAATTAGCCAACCCAATTAAAAAATTAAGAGGATAAACCAAATTGACAATTAAATTAATAATGAAAACTTAATTAATAATTCAACTAACAATCCAAAGGTTTGCAAGTAAAATTCCAGCAAATGTCTCAAACACAAAACATTCCAAAATATCAATCCAATCCAAAAGAGATATGTTTACAATCTCTAACTAGATTGTTCTCAATTATTACAACTAAAAATCATTTAAAACTAAATAATCTCAAGCTTGGAATCAAAATAATAATTGGAAAAACAACCCCTTGTAGTCTTTAAGTGTAAGCTTCTAGGTTGTAGCTTCCTCCATGCTCCTGCCTAGTTGTCTCTCAAAAGATCTTAAGCTTGAATGATATTCGTCCTCCCTTCAAGCCCCAAACATGTCACAACCATGGGAATAGGAGAATGGATGGCGTGATGCTTGGGTGATGAAGATTAATTGGTGGTGTTTTTTGAATGGAAAAACTAGGAAGAGAAATAGAATGATGGAGTTGAAGGTGGGGCTATGATGATTGAAGAAACAGAATGACAAAACCAATTTGTTGTGTGTGTTTGTGTATGGCTCACAGGAGGTCTTTTAAATGAAGATCATTGTGGGGATTAAATAGAATGGTGGTGGGGGTTGGTGGGGAATGGTTGGTGGGATTAGAGTTGGTGAGAATGGTTGGTGTGTGGCGCCTCGTTAATTAAAAGGGAGGAAGAGAGGGTTTTGGGGCCAAAACTCGAGTCCATTAAAATTTAAGTAGCCCAATAAAATTCATGCATTATATTTTCTTTTAGCTTCTAAGAAAAATTCTGGACCACATTATTTCCTAATCCACTTTTCCTTGCCCTGTAAGAAAAATTCTGGACCATGTTATTTCCTAATTTGGACCATATTAGAAATACTATTCAATCACAAGATAGGTAATGTAAATATTAACAATTTAAGGCCAATAATCTCATACTTAATTCATATTTATATTAATTCCTAAAATTGGCTAACATTCCAAATATTATGTAATAAATTCAAATTAACATAAAATTTTCTCCAAAATAAATGAATAAGGTGGGATAAAATATATAAAATTTGAGATTTATCATGTATATTGAGACCATATGCCACACAGATCACAGAATCTTAGAATATGATACCAAATTGTAAAAATTCTTTTCCTTAAAACTCAATTATGCATACACTTGATCAAATCGTTGGGTAATAAACATTACCATGGCGTAAATGAGAAAACTTAAATCTAAAGTCTACCATAGTAGAAAAGATTATAACTCATCTTTCAAAAATTAATCTTGGTAAAAAAATAGTTTAACTAACGTTTTGAAAATACTACCATGTTTATAAAGGATTTAAATCATTGCAAATATCTATCCATGATGGAAAAGAATAAATTAGTCATTTAAAATTTATCATAGATAATAAAAACTTTCTAAGTAATTGTACACTAAACCGTTTCAAATCAACATATTTATAAAGTCATTCCAATTAACAGTTGGGCTTTGAACTTCTTAAAACTCAAAATAAAACATTCAACAATAAGCACAGAGATAAAACTCTTTTTTAGTACTATTCTTTCTCAAATTTTATAAAATGTCAAAAGTCAACTATCTATCAATCAAACATTTAAAATCTATCTTGGATTATAAAAATTTTATTATCATTTCACAAACTAAACCATAATTAATCAATACACTTGGTTCTTGGGCTTCTCAAAGTTCACAATATAATCATTCGATTACAAGCCCAATATCAAACTCAATTATCAAAATATTGAAACCACAATTTTCTCAAATATCCACTTCAGTTATTATCTATGATAGAAACCAGTATAATTCAAAACATAATATCATATCAAAGTATGCAACATGCCCTGCAGTGGCAACACACAACAATTCATCCCATAAATAAAAAGGAGGAGACTTTACAAAGATTATCACAATAATCAAGCGCTAGAGCCTTCCTCGATTGACTATAAGAAGAACTAGTATATGAAAAATGATAAATCAATGAGGTGAGACAAAAGCCTCAGTAACTAGCTATCCAACTCATTACACAGGCTAACATGTGCTCATGAGGTGCCAAGTAGAACAATTTATATAACAAAGTATTAGAAAGATAATTGACAAAATCCCATGTCATAAATTCCATATCACAATACTTATATCGTAATTTCCATATCACAATTCTGATATCACAATTTCCATATTACAAATCTCATAACAAACTTTCCATATCACAATTCCTAAGTTGCCTCCCATCAATTTTACCGAACCGCCTTATTTCTACCGAGTAGACACATGGGCTAAGTTACTATCCATGCTACTACACACTCAAGAGCTTATTGGTCATATTATAAAGATTGGTCAAAATCCACATAGCACATCTAGACCATAGATCTTTTCCCCATGTTGAACTAGGGGGTGTTGCAGACCCTCGTTGAACTAGTGGGACAACCCCTCATTAAACCAGTGGGACAATAGAAAGTCATCCATTGTGCACCAATGGAGGCTACACCACTTAGTGGAACAAACTACTCTATCTCATCCCAATCCAATCATCACAAATATCTCAACGAGAATTTCTTAAGATTTTCACATTCATATCATGCTATTCAAATCATTTTCATATGAATGCCATAATATTTCAATTCTCAACTCATTAAATGTGTGTGTATATATATATTTCACAATTTAAATCATAAAGTTCCATAAGGCAATTTCTATCAAAATACTCATTAACATCAAAACAACTTTCTCAATCCCAATAAACATTTCAAAGTACTCAATCAAATCTCTAATCAATATCAATATACCATTTTCATTCTCATATTCACTTCACAAAAAACTCAAACATCATGCCAACACACGTAACAAGTGAAAAGTGGTTACCTCTCGCCAAAGCTAAGTTTACCCCAAGAATCCAACATTCAACCTTAACTACAATTCACAAATCAATCTATAACAATTAATTATAACCACAATTTAGTTTTAAACTAATTGAGTGGTTTACAAAAATAATTTAGAGACTTTAAGTCCCTCTAGAAGTCCCCTCTCTCATCTATGATTATTCTCAATCAACCCAATTACAAACCTTATTTTTATTAATCACACTACCAACATCAACACAAAATCTAACCCACAAATCATACTCTATTTCAACTCTTTATATAATCTTCAAACTAATCACCTTAATACAACTTCCCAAAATTCTGAATTTATCACCATAACTCAATTTCTCTATTCTCTATCTCAATCATATTTTTTTTATCATCCAATAACTCTATTTCACTCAATAAAATTATTGACAATAATAATTTCCTCCATTCATCCTTAAATCCCCAAAAATTTACTCACTTTAAATCCTTAAGAAAAATCTCATAAACAACTATTTTACAAAATCATCATTCAAAATTCATTTCCTCCTCCATTAAGTCTTTCTTTCCTTTTAGAATCATTAAACTATAATTGTCTCCTCAATCTTTTTTTTTTCAAAACACCAAATTTTCAACACTTAAAGTTTCACAAAAAATTTCCAATTATTCACTTCTCATCATCAACCTCAAAGTCAGTCTATTCAATTATCAATATAGCTCCAATAAGCTAAACTAAGTTATAAAATTCAAATGTAAAAGTGTGATAATCATAAATCATAACTTTCCCAACCAAACCTTTACCATAGTTCTTCAAATCAGCCACTCAAGCAAAAATCCAAGCCATAAAACTCTTATGGTAATATCGTAAGTTCTATTAAAAGCAAAATTATCCACTTGAAATCTCTAGAACTCAAAATCCATAAACCCCTAGGTTTTTCTTCCATCCAAAATGAGAAATGAGAGAGAAGATACAATTAGAATAAATAGAAGAAAGTAACTTACCAAGGCTCATGGAAGAACCTCAAATCAAACTCTTAATGTGACTTACTCTCCTCTCCAAGCATTGCCCAACCATAAAAGCCAAAGGAGAAGATGAAAGAGGGAAAAAAATAACGCAAGGACCAAAGCATTTGTGCCTTTGCCTATGCCTGTGAGAGAAGAATTGCAAGGAGGAGGACTATATAGATTTTGATAATAGTGGGACCCAACCACTATGTCTCCCCCTCCATTTCCTTTTTTTTTTCCTTTTTAAATTTACCATTTATTTGTTCTTCTTTTTTTTCTTATATCCTTTTCCTCTCTTTCTTTTATTTATTTCACTACATTTTCACTAACTCCTAAAACACATATTTTGGTCTTAGAAGTGTTTAAATCAATTTATCTAACCAATACATAATTGAATAATTTACACATCCTTATTTATCTCCAATTAACCTCATTATTTTATTTTTCATAAAATTATGGCTTAATCATCTATCCTTAAATTTTAATCTCATTTAGTATAAATTCTCCTTACTTAAATAATTACGTGGCAAATTCTAATCACCTTAAAATAATCTTGTTAAACTTAGAACAAAAAAATTTAATATACCCTAAGCCTCAATTTAGATAATAAATCTCATCCTACTGTTATTTAAATCTCAGAATTAAAATTTGGGACGTTATACTATGATGAATTAAAATTTACTAGAAATTTAGGATCTTGTCGTGATGCCACAAACAACCTTCAGTCATCTGGAGAAATGTAGGAATATCCTTTACATGGATCCTGATACCTCTTTGCCCCTCAAATGTACTTTTGTGTGAGCTTGTTCTAGAAATCTTTCCATTGTAGATGAACTTCTTCTATCTAATGCTTGTTCATTGCCTTATTGTCTGGGACATCATACATTTGTTGCAAGGTACAACATAAGATAACTATATTTGAAACAATAGGAATAAAGATACAAATGCAGATATATAGAAAGTTATATACCAAAATTTGTTCCCAAATCATCTCCTTCAGATTTGGTAGAACCAACTTCTAATTAGGGTACACAATGCGAACTTTGCATTAGGCCAAATAGACTAAATAGCTAATGAACATGTCTTCCACATCACCAATTAGATTCATATTAGCATCAAAGTCCACATACAGCCTCTCCAGTTTTTCTTGATGACGTGCAGCTAATGCTCCCATCTTTATTTTGCCTCTAACCTTTTCACAACGGGTTTGCCTATATCCTTTTGATCCTCTCTGTAACGCCCTACTTTCATACTCCTTTATTATATTCATAGAAGCATTTACTTATATTCTCTTAAGGCATTATTATTCATTTCCAGCTGTTAAGCCATTATTCTTACCACATATCAGAGTTCATTCTTTTTCTTAGTTCCTCGGGCTGTTGAGCTATTATTCTTACCACATATCAAAGTTCGTTCGTTTTCTTAGTTCCTTGTGATCTCGATTCTGGCTTAATTCAAATTCATGTATTCATTCTACTATTCATACTATTTATACAAATATCCAGGTTGTGCAAGTAATTAACATACAATAAATTAATACACATTCTTGTTTAATTCTTCATCTCCTTTTCTTCTTGTTCTTCTTCAAGCATTCTTCTTTTTCCTGTTCACATACCTGTATGGTTGGTAGGGGAGGTTGAGATTCGAGGGATTCTCAGTAGCTAACAATACTAACAATGCATGCAAGATGAATGCTAGTGTATGGTATGCTTGCCTTACATAGGCTCATGTTCACATAATGATATTTTGCATGATCAATGTTTCGTGCAACATACTTATGGCCACAACAAAAATAGAAACAGAGCTTCATTTATTCATACATGCTTCATATAATCAAGTAAATCAATATAGCAAATCAATACATAACATAAACCTCACATACATACAAGCAAGCTTACTACCTTGTGGACAAAGTTCTTCTTCTTGACCCCTTTTCTTCCAACTATTGAAGCTTCTTGGAAATTCTTCCATGCTTCATCTTTCTTGGCTTCTCATGGCCCTAAATAAATAATCACATTATTAAAGCCAAGATCAATGAACCTCTAGTATGGCTATGCTAGCCCCAAGTGCTCAACTTAACCCTTAGAGTTCAAAGAAATTACATTTGGCCCTTTCCTTCTTAAATTAGCATGGTAGCTGAACGCTGCCAGCATTTTGACCAAACTTTAAAAATTCATAACTAATTCTATAGAACTCCAATTGGGGTGGTTTAAATTCCTACTTAAAGATATTTGAGTCTACCTTAAGGGAAAAATATCACAGAGCCCTAATTATAGCCACACATTTCCCAGAAAATTCATCAATCCAATCTACCACATATTTCATTCCTCTGTCAACATCAAACTTTAAAAAATCATATCTCTCAATTCACATATCTAAATGACATCTAATACCTATCAAATTAAAGCCTAGGATGTCTACTTTCATCCTGTAAAATTTCATGCAATTTGGATTAGGTTTAGCCATTGAAAAACACACCATAACAATACCGGTTTCCATAAAAGAATCTGGGCAATAACAAGTCAAACTTCTAAAAATTCCAAAATTATTTGTAATCTTCCAAAAATCATAACCATATGTTTTCCAGCACAATTTTCCATCATAAACATAATTGTAATTTCAAAGTCATCAAAATCACAAAGTTTCGCTTCTAGTCACACTAACCAAACATATCCTTTTTATAATAAAGTGACAAAAATAGAATTTTGTCCAATAACTTGGTCTAATATCATCATAAATCATCATCTAACCATAAATACATGATTAAACCTTAAAAACACCCCTTGGCTGAAATATGAATAGTACCCCACCATAATGAAAACTCATATAAACAACAAACCAATTGGTTCAAAACAAAGCCTGCGCTTACCTCAACGCTTTTCTATAACCGGTTCGGAAATCTGATAGCACTCTAGCAAGCAAGATAGAACTAAACACCTCTAAATGAAAATCTAAAACCATAGAAATGAAGCTTCGATGAGTAAAAAAAGGTTTGTGAAGGGTATTTTGAGAGAAAACATCAATTTGGTAGTGTTTCAACGGATTGAAGTTGTAAAAAGTTACTATTCACCTTCTATCTCTCCTCTAACAATTTAATGGCATTTTTCCTTATTTTTAGGGATATATGGACAAAATTGTTGGGCCCTTAATGGTCTTGGAAAGTGTTCGCTATGTGTTGCATTCCGGTGGTGCCATTTGTTCGGTGTTCCATTGATTCGGTTACACATGTCACTGACTTTAATAAAGTAAGTTCTGTATCTTTTATCAGGCTTTTAGCCATCCAATATGTCTGGGAAAATAGGGGTCTGATGATTGTCGCCAGCTCTCAAGCCTAGTGGATTGGCACAACCTTATTTTAATTTCACCTTTACTAGAATATTCACAAAAAATGGTATGTGATTCAGTAGGCAACACAGGAATAGTATAAATATACTGATAGTATATTCATGAACACAAAATTCCCCTATAGGAGTTCATACATAATAATTACCATCAATGTAGCCATACAGAGCAACTAGGGTTTCTAAACTCGTTCCAGTGAAACGGAGATATGTTCCCGTCTTCTTTCCACCACTACAATCCCCTTGTGTAGTTCTCTTCCCTGCTTTCATTAACTATTTCCAATAATTACAATATATTTGGTGAATAAAATTTGGGGTGTCACATGGATTCCCCGAGTTTAGCACTAGGTGTCGCCTCTAAAGAATGCCAACACAAAAAGTCACTTTATGATTCTCATAATGAAGGGATATGTGTCCTCCTCTCATTTGTCCAACACAAAACTGGAATGTACTCTGTCTTAATGTGAGGACACTTGTCACTCTTGTATTCATCCAACACAAAAGTTGTGTCATCATACTTACTTTATTAAAGTACTTTAATAAAGTCACTTTATCAATACTTACTCGGGTTTCACTATGGACTTACTTGGGATTGGTTCACGTATACTGAGGCCTGCCAAATGATGCCAGGTCAGATTATATGTGTGTGGGCACCATATGGTATCACATACCGGTGTTTATTCAAAAAACGTAGGGTATATATGTCTGCCCTAGAAATGCCTTGTGCACTCACATACAACATACTTTACTCGATTACCTTGTCCCATACTTCATGACATAGCTAGGTGGCATCTTTCAACCAACCCAATAGCACCTTATATGTGTCCTATGCACATTTGCACTAATTCTTTGATCCTCTTGCCTATGCATACTGGGCCCCCTAACTGGTAAAGCCAGATCACATAGTCCCCAAGAACCTTTCTATCTCTCTATATTCTTAGGAATCTTCCCAAATTGGGCTTAGTTGTCTGTCTGATATAGGCTTATCCTCAAGCCTCTAGGCCCAAAATCTGGGATATTACACTCTCTAGAGCCTCCAACCTTTGATCCTCACCAAAGCCTCTATTGCTTTGTGACTCATCATAAATGTCCATATTCCTATTAAGAAATCAATGGCAGATAGATATTTAAATTACAATTAAATGAATAAAATAAACAAACTAAAATTTAAAAAAAATCACACAATACTATTTCATAACTTAAGGCTTATTTTATATAGTTTTCCATATTGTTTCGTAATAATCCTTTCTTATAGCATATTCATCATCATCTACTAATTTTACTTCACTTCGTCTAGGTGGATTTGTACTTAAAAGTGGTGTGTCATCAAGGTTGAAGGTTGGATCACTATCCTTCTATTTTTTACTTTGAAGTACAATGGAAATCTTTTTATTTGTAGGATCTGTGACAGAGAACACTTGTTTTGCCTAGCTTACTAGAATGAAGGGCTCATCTCTATAACCAGCTCTTTGAAGATCAACTGAGACAAATCCAAATTATTGATTTTTTACAACAACATTATTATTAACCTGCTTACATTTAAATAAAGCAAATTTGAACTTGTCGTAGGTGGTCTCCCATATTTCTTCAATAATTCCATAATAGGCCATGGATGACAATATGGGGTTTTTGTCTTTCAAAATGGCAAAGTACATGGCTTCAACTACTACCATCACCACACTATTTTGCATAGTACTTCTATCATCTTGGGATTTTATACAGAAAGAATACCCTTTTATATCATAACCACTCCAAGTGACGATTTGAAAAAAACGCCCCTAAGCTAACCATTTGATTGTCTCAGACACACTGGTCTCATGCAAAACCTTTTCCTTGAACCATTATATGAATGTCTTGTTGTACTCATTAGGTATCTACATGTCATTGTTCCTTGGATTCATGTTCTTTAAACTCTTTCTGTGTTCATCTAAGTACTCCTAAACTTCTTCCATGTTATTCAAGATATATAAGTATGCTTACAACACCTCTTAATGACGCATATTCTTCACTTTGAGCCTCGTGTTCCCTTACTTTTGCCCTCTTCATGCCAAGATTGTGCCCTTACCCCTGATAAACAATCTTTACAAAAGTCCATAGTCTCTTCAACTACATATCTTTCAACTATTGAGGCTTCGGGTCTATAAGGATTTTTAGAGTGCTCTTTTAAGATCTTTAAGTATTTCTCGAAAGGGTACATCCACCTAAGGTAAACTGGACCGCAAAGCCTTACCTCCCTTACCAGATGAACTATTAAATGCACCATGATATTAAAAAATGCAGGAGGAAAATGTATCTCTAGTTGGAACAAAATAATATAACTCTTATTTTCTAATTCATCCAACTTTTTAGTGTCAATGACTTTGTTATAGAGAGAATTAATGAAAACATAAAATCTTGTTATAATGGTTCACACTTTATCTTTCATAATGCCTCTAATAGCTATTGGTAATAGTTGTTATATCAATACATTATAATCATGGGATTTCATTCCCACTAAATTCAAATCGTCCATTGATATAAACATTCTCATATTAGAAGAATACCCTTATGGCACCTTAATGTTATGCAAACATCTATACAAACTCTTTCCTCAACTTCTGATAGTGTATGCTCTGCTGGCTTTATATATGTCCTCTTACCATCATCTCTTAGATTTAGGTGTAATTGTTCTCTTATTCCTATATCAACTAAGTCTTGTCTCACTCTAATTCCATCCTTAGTCTTCACTAATATGTGCAAAAGAGTACTAATAAGGCTATCACAAACATTTTTCTCTAAATACATCACATCAATACTGTAACACCTTATTCTCAAACCCAATTGGATGAGCTTTTACACAATGAGTGCAAACCACCTTGATAAAATAGTTCCTAATCCCAACATCAAGATAGGATTCAAACTTATAGTTGAGTAAGTTTTTCTGAGCAATTCAACATTTTTCAGAAGAGTCTTTTAGTAGTTCGTAACTTGTTATTACTCATCGATTCTTATCTTTTTTTTTTCAATTCAATCAGAGTGATTATCTGCTCTATTTATTTCTATTAGATTTCTTAATATGTTCTTATTCACGGAATGTTGGTTAACTAACGAGCTTGTACCATGCGATTACCCATTCCTAGTTCAATTACTGCACTTAGGACATTATTACATCCGTCATACAGGTATACTATTAACCACGTCAAACATTAATTTACACATAGCGAATTAGCGCAAATTAATCTTCAACTCTTCACTACAACTTCTTTATCCTGTACTTCTCTTATGTGCTCACGTGCCTATATGGTTGGTTGAAGGAGGGTAAGACTCGGGGTAATCTCAGTAGCAAACAATACCACTTAGCATGTAAGATAAATGCGTAATGGATAACATGGTTGCCTTACATAAATTTTTGCGAACATAATGGCATATATGCATGCTTGATGTTTCATACACATACTCATGGCCATAGCATAAATAGAAACAAAGCTTCAATCATTCAAGTATGCTTCACACAATTTAGCAAAGCAATCACATATATCAGTGCACAAACATACATTTCATACACACACAAGTTAGGTAACTTACTACCTTTTAAACTTAGGTCCTCTTCTTGTCCCCTTTTCTTCCAACCATTGAAGTTTCTTGAAGATTCTTCCATTCCTCTTCTTTGTCATCTCATGACCCTAACTACATAACCACATCATTAGAGCTATGACAAATGAATGTCCAATATGACTACTTTAGCCTCTAGGACATGTCCCTTATCTTTGGACCCAAACTTGTCTCAAATTACCTTAAATGCCACAAATTTATGGGTCAACTTTAATCTGCTAGATATGTTACCTAACTTTGAAAAATCATAATGAAATCTAGAAAATTCTAATTGGAATGGCTCCAAATTCTATACAAAGATATTTAAGTTCTCTTTACAAGAAAAAAATCATCCACTGCCAATTATGTGCACAAAAATCTAGAAACCTCAAACAAACCTCACTACCATAAAAATCATTCCAGATTCAACGTCTAACTTCAAAAATTCATATATCTTAATGTATTGACCCAAAAGTCACATATTATATATCAAATTAAAGCCCATCTTGTCTAATATTATTCTTAAAAGTTTCATAGCCATTGGATAACATTTGGCTACTCAAAGTCAGGGAAAAAGCAATCAACTCCTAGGAAACGCAATCTGGCAGCACTATGCTTAAATGCCAATTTTAAGATTTTCTATCCAATTCATCCAAGGTCCTTACTATAGGCTATTGCCATATAGTACTTTGTGTGGAATCTATTAGTGATCTCAAAAACATCAAAATCGTCTTTCTTTCTTATTTTCTAGATCTGGCCGAAATTAGGGCAACATAAAAACTTAACAAAACCTCATGATATTAGGCTCAAATCAAAGCTCATATATACCTCTACCTGATTCTATGGCCTTTTCTTGATTTTGACAGTACTTCATCCAGCTAGATGGCACCAAATACCTTAAATTAGGAATCTGAAATCATAGAAATAAAGCTCACAATAAGTAGAAGAAGGTTAGTAAAGGTTTCATCAGCTGGAAACGGTGATTTGGTAGTGAAAAAGCTCAATAACACTCCAACTTTCCCTGGATTTTCTTCATTTTCCTCTCCTTTTTGGGCCCTGGCCTAAATAATAAAGAATGATGGAGGGTTAGGATTTGATCTTGTATTTAGTAGCCTCTTAGTATGCCATATGTCAAGTGTAACATACTTCAATCTAAGGAGTTTTAGGCAACGAATTCGAACCACTAAGCAGTATTCCTTGGTAAAGCTTTTTCAATTCCCAAACACAAGATAAGACTGAAACCTACAGTTGAATAGGTTAGTTTGAATAATTTAAAAATTTTCAAAACTATCATAAGGTGGTTCGTAATTTCTTTATAACTCATCATTTCTTAATTGGTTTTATTATTATTGAAGTATTTCATTTTGTATTAATCATTTTGCTTACTTAACTAATGGGCTCATACTATGCATTTACCCATTTTTAATTCAATTACCATACTTAGAAAATTCAATTCATCTGTTATCTAGTGATATATAAATAATCAATCAAACATAAATTACGTAATGGCACAACAAGCAAATAATTCTTCTCTTCTTCATTGCAACTTCTTCTTTTGGCGTAACATCCTACACTCCCCTTCTGTGCTCAGCTACCTATATGGTTGGTTAAGGGAGGGTAAGATTTGGGGGAATCTCAGTAGCAAATGCATGCAAGATAAGTACTTAATGCATGACATGCTTGCCTTATAAAATTACATGCCAACATATTGATATATTTTCATGCTCAATGTTACAACATACTCATGGCCATATCTTAAATGTAAACAGAGCTTCAATGATTTAATCATACTCAACACAATTAGGCAAAGCAATAGCGAAAATCAATACACAAGCATACATATCAAGTACATGCAGATTAGGAAAGATATACTACATCTTGACTTTAAGTCCTCCTCTTGTACCTTTTCTTCTAACCATTGAAGTTGCTTGAAGATTCTTCCATTCCTTTTCTTTGTCATCTCATGGCCCTAGATATATAGAGACATCATTAGAGCCATGAAAAATGTATATTAAATGGGGCTACATTAGTCTCTAAGACATGTCTCTTATCTTTGGACAAATGCTTATACCAAATTACCTTACGTGCCACAAATCGTGGCTCACCCTAATCTGCCAGATTTGTCACTTAACTTTGAAAAATCATAACTTAATCTCTAGAACTCTAAGTGAGGTGGTTGAATTCTTATGTAACCCTCTTTAAGTTTATTTTAAGGAAAAAATACTTCCTACTACCATTTCCACACTTATTTCTACAAACTCCAATCAGTCCTTACTGCCATAGAATTCTTTCCAGATTCAATACCTAACTTCAAAGATTCATATCTTAAAACTTACTTACCCAAATGACAAATATTGTATATCAAATTAAATCTTAGGATCTCTACTATAAATCTAAAAAATATGATGACCATTGGACAAGATTTGGCCATACAAACACACATCACAATTAGACTATTTCCCAAAAAATGCAGATTGGTAGCACCTAACTTTAAATTCCAAATTTTGTGTTTTCTAGGCAATCACTCTAAAATCATAACCATAGGCTATTTCTACATGATTTTTCCTATAGAAGACATTAGTAACCTCAAATTACTCTAAATCATTCTCTTTCTTCATATTCTGCCCCTGACCAAAAACTCACTCTTAAGCCAACAACAATCAATTTGCAAATTAACCACTAAACCGCTCTAATATCATCATTAAACTTCATACATCACTATATTCATCATCATAACATCATAAACTTTCATTTTCTCAAGTTAGCCAAAACCCTAGCAGCTAAAGAAGTTCAAGAAAACTCAATGAAATCTCAAGATATGCAATTCAAATTAAAGCTTAGGCTTACCTCTTCATGATTCTGCAACCGGTTTGGAATTTTGGAAACACTGACCCTAGGTAGATAGTGTCAAATACCTTAGATTGGAAATCCAAATTTATAGAAAGTAAGCCCATATTGAGTAGAAGAAGATTTTTAAAGGCTCCGTTGGCTAAAAACGCCGATTCGGGCTTGATTCGGGGCAAGAATACTTTGTGCTTTTACTATTTGTCTTCCTTCTCTCATCTTTCAATTACCCTCAACTTTTCTCATTTTCTACCCATTTCTTGTTGTTGCCTAAATTGATAAAGAAGAATGGAAGAGTTGGATTTGTGCCATATGTCTTATCTTTTGATCGAATAGTTCCTTAGAGTGATAAGTATCCTTTAGGTATCATCCTTTCTCTTTTTCTCTCTCTTCTTAGGGGTCCTTTTACGCTTGGGGAAGAGAAGTATGATGAATTCCATTGATTCCCGGGTTTGATGTAAGGGAGAGTCAAGTACGTGTCCACATCGAAGACCGGTGGATTCCCTGAACTCAGAGGCTGGGTGGTGCCTTTTAAGATTTCCAACCAAAAAGTCAAAAAGTGACTCTTATCATTAACGGAGACGTCGTACATCTTGAGTGAGCCAACATAAAAGTTGAAAAAGTAAGTGTCATGATTAATGACACATATCACCTTCTTATGGTGGCAACCAAAAAGTAGTATAATTATTAATCATTATTGCTTGCTTTATTAAAGCTACTTTAATAAAGTACTTTATCACTATTTACTTGGAATCTTACTCGACTTTTCCTTGAAACACTACTCTGGATTCACTCGGGATGACATCACGTATTCTGAAGCTTGCCAAATGGCGCCATGAGCACCCATGTAGCATAAGATAGCGCCAAGTGCCCTTATGCCCCCCTAAGGATGACATGTACTCAAGTAGATGCGTTGGTCTATTTCTTTGACTAACTAAAACCTCAGAGCCCTCATATAACTAAGCAAATCATTGTCTACCCAATATAGTCCCTGGAAATCATTCTACTTCCTAAATATTCCAGGGACTCTTACTAAATTTGGGCTTGGTAGTCTGCCTGAATTAGACTTATTCTCAAGTTTCTAATCCCAAAAGTGGGAAAATTATAAAGTCATAAAGTAACAAGTATATGACCAGACTGGAGACCGGTAGATTCCTCTAACTCAGACGATCGGTGGCACCTTTTTAGAATGCTAAATAAAAAGTAAAATGCTAATGTCATAGTGAGGGCCATATGGCACCTTCTGGTAAAGCCAACACAAAAGCCAAATAGTGCATTCTCATAATGAAGTGACATATGTCATCTTCTTATTTGTCTAACACAAAAGTAAATGCCATCATTACTCTGAAAGAGCCAAGCTTCACCAAAGAGGAGGGTAAATTGGGTTATGTGATAAATTTTTACAAGTTACGATGATATGTAGATAAATTAATTGAGAAGGAGTAGAGATGAGAGAATTTGCATACAGAGAGTTATATTAGTTCGACCTAACCCTAGGCCTATGTCTAGTCCTTAGAGACTAACACCTTTAAGATTTTTACTAATCTTCTAAGATTCAGTAGGCTCTTAGAACACCACAAGACAATGAATGTCCTCACAAGGACTACAAGCAGAAATATTCTAATACCTAGAATTTTCTTTCCCCTTATAGTAAGTCTTACGAGCAGAATAAACCTGAAGATGCTTCTCTCCTACTTACCCATTCAAGTCTTATGAGTAGCAATGTTTGCTCTTGCTTACACCCCTGTAAGTCTTACGAGTAGTAACGTTTACTACTGCTTACACCTTGCAAGTCTTACGAGTAAAAAGTCTTACCAGGAATTCTCTACAGCTTCCATTGTAAGGAATGTACCCTATCAAGGTCCCTTTACCTTGAGATAAAAAATACAATTGAAATGTGTTTACAAACTCTCTCACAAAGTGGATATAATAATAACTGAAGTACAATATGAACACAGAGATGAATATAAAAATAAAGACTCTTGTAGGTTTTTTGATGTATGCTTTCATAATATGTTATTCATATCGTCTATCTCTAATGCTCTGCATTAATAGCAAGTCTGAAATAGCCAATATGTAACATGTCATTAAAGAATAGGATGTTCTATTATGAAACTGAATGTCATGTTGTGGATTGCGATATGGGCATTTGTAGTTTCAGACATTTGTTTATGGTAGGTCAAGTGCATGTGATGATAGTTGTCTAGCAGTCAGTATGTAATGATGATGTTAGCCGCAATTAACCTTCTTATTTGAAAATATAATCTGAATGTTCATTTCATGTTTCACACTTAAAATATATGTTTGACAACATTTAGGTACCAAGTAAAAACATAATGAATAAATATCATTTAACCATATTTGGATTGTTCATTGTGACTTTATATTGCATTTTGCTTCTTAGCCAGATGAACTCGAGTACTTCCTACTCACTCGAATGTTCTAGGAGTTCACACTTGAGTATCAGCTTTTTACTCAAGTGCTCTTTGATTTTTGTAAGGCTATATATGGTAATATTGATCATACTCTTGAGTGAATGGAATAACTTTCAAGTGTTAGGTGGTCTCACTTGAGTTTTCAATCCTCACTTGTGTGCATATGTCAAGTCACAACTTCTAACTCTCTGCACTTGCTAGTGAGCTTTCCACTTGCAAGAGTATTCATGTTACACTTGAGTGTAACATCTCAATACTTAAGTCCTCAGGCTATTCAGCATCTCTTCACTTGGTTCCTATAGAAAGTGTGAAGTTTGCATTAGAAGTGCAAGTCAACACTTTAGTGCCTTACTCCTTCACTCGAGTGCACCATCTCATGTCAGCTTGATGAACTTTTCTTGTTCTTCTTCAGCAGTAAGATTGCAAACGTTCACTTGAAAGTGTTACTTCTTGACTTGAGTGTTAGCTCCTCACTCGAGTCAATGTTTATGACACTTGAGTGTATTTCATAATTTCAGCATCATGTATTCTCTCTTGAAGACACTTGCATGATTGTACTTTCAAAACTTGATTGCATTTCTTACCAAACTTAAGTGCTGAGTTCCTTACTCGAGTACACCAGGAAGTTTTTTATTTCTCTTGACTCTTTGTAAAATACTTGCATAGACACATTCCTGAACTCGAGTACAAAAGCATACATCACTCAAGTGCATCAGCATTTATGTTTCTTCATCTGCTTCTTATGACACTACACAAAAGTGAAAAACCATACTCGATTGTTTCAACTTACTAAACTTGAGTACTTTATCCTCACTCAAGTGCATTAGTAAAATTTAACTTTTTAAACTAGCTTCTGCCTAACACTTGCAAGAGTGTGTAGCCATACTTTTATGTCATACTTCTAGTACTCGAGTGCAACTTCCTTACTTTAGTGTATCAGTAATTTTTCACAACTTTTCTATAAATTTGTGAAATGTATTTTATAATTGAATAGACTTAAGTTTACATCTTCAAAAGATTAACTCCTTTACAAGACAATATATTAACACTTTGTTACATTAAAACATAGAGTCTAATATTCTCCCCTTTTTTGATGATATTTTTTATGATGACAAAACTTAGTTGACTTGTAAACCTTTTTGCAAACTCTTATTTGATTTTCAAATGCATAAACACAAAAGTTGCCAAAGTTCAAAATTATTTGCTGCTTTGGGCTCTTTTCATCATGTTCTCTGCAAGGTTTTCATTGCAACACTTGTGACAAGTTCAAGTCATAGTTTATGATTCAACTATATAGTTTAACTTTAGAATTCACAATTAAGCAACAAATTGAAAGATAAACATCATAACTTCATTACAAAGTGAAAAATATATAAAAAAACTCAAAATAAATAAAATTTAAAATACATGAAATGCTCCCAAAATACATAAAAATCTCTATAAAGCTCCCCCTTAATCTATGACCCCTAAAAGACTCCAAAAGCTCAAATGCCATTACTCCTTCTTCTCCCCCATTTTGTCTTCAGCAGAAAAGGGAGGCTAAGGGAAAGTGATTGGATTAATGTCAAGATTAGGCTGTGGTAGAGTATATACTACCAATGTAATAGAGGGATCAATAGGGTCCAGCATAAAAGGTGGCGATGATGGCTTAGTGGCTAGTTGCTGAGAGGATTGTCCATTTAATGTGACATCTATAGTGGTTGAAGTGATAGGATCGATGTATGTAAACAACACTGTGGTGGTGGTTGGTGCAGTCATGGATGGTGATACAGAGGAGGTTGGATGAGGAACTAAAGTAGAAGGGACATAGGTAGGATGAAAAGGAAGGTGAGTGTGTGGGAATGCCTCCAACTAATTTGTCTCCTCATGTGATCCTCCTAAGTCTTATTCATCATATGAAAGTTGAAATTGGTCTTCTCCACTAATTTACTGACTTGAGACTCCATTGTTCCAACCAACTTCTTATATTATACAAATAATTCCTTCTTTAGGCTTGCCATTGCTTTTTTGATAACCTCTGACATAAAGCCTTGAATTCATACACTGAAGAATGAAGGAGAAGGAGATGGAAATCTTCCTCTTGTAAAGGATTGAGCCTCACCAGCCTTTAAGGGTGTAGTTTCTTGTTGTGGTGTAGGTGCTTTGCCGATAGGGCAAGATATTTCTATATGAATTAACAGAGTTAGACAAAATCTAGTTATCTTTACCTTCTCATTTCCTTCCAAATACCAAATTTTGTTATGAAAATTATGAGGGATACAAGTTGAGGATATAGAATGGTGGTGGATCTGGATGAAAAAGCTATGAATCTCCTCATTTCAATGAAGATTAATTCTCCCACATTCTACTGTTGGCCAGCAAGAAAAGATGCCAACAGATTATAATCCCTATGGGCAAAGTGTGTAAAATTCTTGGATTTATTTATGATGTTATGGGTGAATGTATAGTGAAGTATACAGTGAGAGTCTAGCATTGTGATGGCCTTGAAATTCAAAGGCCCTACTAGTTCACCTGGCCTTAACAATTTGAAAATTTGATCAGGTGTGAACTCTTGGGTTGGATTAGAAGGTGGTATGATATAGCCAAGAATGGTGTTCAGAATAGAGGGGTATTCATCACAGATTAGCCTCTAACAGAAGTGATAATCCCTTCTTCTATTAATTCTCTAGTCTTAGAATCTATATTTTTCACCTTCGTATTGCAGTAAAAGGTTCTAACTACATAGGTGAATAGGGTAGGTACACAATAAGCTAGGGTTGAGAAAATGATAGAGATGGTCTCAGGTTCAAGCTATAATAGTCATCTAGATAAGCAAATTCAGAATCATATACCTTCTTATTAAAAGGTTTCAAATCATGGTTATTGAAGTCTTATGGAGGGATAGGATCAAGTTCCTCTTCCACTAGTGGTTAAGAGGTAGCTGGTACTCTTGGCTGTGAACCACTTTTAGTAGACTATCTAGGGACGTGATGAGATTCAAAGGCACCGACTTGAGAGGCAATCTTGCCAACCAAGGCATCTAATTTTGACTGTTCTATTGCTCGTCGGAGTTGCTGTCATCTTCACTTTTAGAAGAGGATTCTTGTGGGACTTCTATGGTCTTTTTCTTTCCCTTTCCTTGTACTTCCTAGTTTTCTAACCAAGTTACAATCAATTCCTTGAATACAATACCCTTCAGCTTTTTATGTGGAGGTTGAACATCCTTTACCTTTAGTCTAGGATGCTTCTTCTTCAATAGAGGTTAACAAAACAGTGTTTTGCTTTTTACTGGATCATGATACTAGAAAGCCTCTAAGAAATTGACATAGTCTACTGGTACTCTTTCTATCAATTTTGTATCCTCTATGATATGAATCTCAATAAGCCATCAAATATTCATTTCCTCCTTTTGGATACCATAGTCTAAGCTCTTTAATATCTCCTAAGCACCTGAAGGTTCTCTTCAGGGTTTTTGTATGTGACACCTTAAGAGCAGATTGGTACCTTGCACACATACCAACACTGAATTGTATATCTGACTTACTTGCTATTAGATAGAGTAATGAACCAATCATTAATTTATATTCGGTAATATTGAAGTAAAGGCCTTTTATATTGGCATCTAGCAATATGGTAGAGCTCATTAGAGTATTAGTTCCATTGGCATTCTCCATTTCCTACTTTTTCAGCAACTCCTTCAAATATTTCATCTAGGATATAACATTCCATTCCTCCGTTGCTTGATTTGAACTCCAAGAAAGAAGTTAGATCACCCATCATGGACATTTCAAATTCTCCCTCCATAAGTTTAGAAAACTCTTGACACAGTGAATTGTTAGTAGCACCAAAGATTATATCATCAACATATATCTAAACTACAATAAATCATTCTTGTTATGTTTGATAATAAGTGTCATATCCACTATTTCTTTTGACAAAGTTTTGATCTAGAAGAAATTTGCTTAGGCTTTCGTACCAAGCTCTAGATGCTTGTTTCAAACCATATAAAGCTTTCTTGAGTTTGAAAATATGATCAGGTTTTGTGTCAACTTCAAAACCAGGAGCTTGTTCAACATAAACTTCTTCAATAATATAATAAGTTAGAAAAGCATTCTTAATATCGTTTTAATAAAGTTTAAAACTTTTAATGCATGCAAAAGCTAAGAGTACTTGTATTGCTTTCAGTCTTGCCACTGGAGCATATGTTTCCTCATAATCAATACCTTCTTCTTGATTATAGCCTTTGTCAACTAACCTTGCCTTATTTCTCATAATGATTGCAGATTGATCAAGTTTGTTTTTAAAAACCCATTTGGTTCTTATGACCGAGTGATCTTTAAGTCAAGGTACCAAATCACAAACTTGATTTCTTTAAAATTGATTTAACTCTTCTTGCATAGGAATCACCCAATCATTATCAGAAAGTGCTTCTTTAAGACTAGAAACTTCAATTTCAAAAATAGATGTAGAAAATGTCACTTCATTATGAATTATATTTCTAGTTTTGACACCTTCATGAACATCTCTAATTACTTGATCAATTGGATGGTCTTTCATGTGTCTCCATGCTCTTGGTTGAGCATTATCATCGACTTTTTCTTCATTTTGAAAATCATCTGTTTGAAAATTATTTTGATTTGGAATGGTTAGATTTTTATTTTTCTTTATCAAATCTATTTCTTTTTCATCAAAAGACTTTGCCTAAGAGTCAAGTTCATCAAACATAGCATGAACGGATTCTTCTACAATGCATGATCTTTTATTAAAGACTCTATATGCTTTACTTCTATTTGAATATCCTATAAACAAACCTTAATCAAACTTTCAAACAAATTTACCCAAGTTTTCTTTACCATTGTTGTAAACGTAGCACTTGCATCCAAAGATGTGTAGATAAGCAAGGTTTGGCTTTCTCTTTTTGTAGAGCTCATATGGTGTCTTTCCAAGTGACTTATTGATATACGCTTAATTCGAGATATAACATGCAGTGCTCATTGCATCTTCCTAAAACATTTGTGATACTTCTTTCTCATGGATCATTGCCCTTTCCATTTCTATGAGGATTCTGTTATTCCTCTCAAAAACTCCATTCTATTGAGGCATTCTAGTTGTAGAGAAGTTATGATCTATTCCCTGATTGTTACAGAAATCTTTAAAGAGTTGATTATCAAACTCTCCTCCACGATCGGTCTTGATAGAGATAATAGAAATACCTTTCTTGCTTTGGACTTTCTTAGCAAATATAATAAATTCAACAAAAGTTTCATCTTTTGAAGCAAGAAATATAGTCAATGTAAATCTTGTAAAATCATCAACTATTACTAAAGTATATAAATTTACTCCAAAACTTTTTACTCTTCTTGGTCCTACTAAATCCATATGAAGTAATTGCAAGGGCTTAGACATTGAAATCTCATTCTTTGTTTTGAAAAAAGATTTATTTTGTTTTCCTTTTTGACACGTATCACAAAACATGTCGTCTTTGAATTTAAGTTTAGGAAGACCAACAACCAAATCTTTTCTAAATAATTTGTCAAGTTGATTTATATTGACATGAGCGAGACGCTAATGCCATAACCAACTTTCCTCAGATTTACTAAGAAAGCA
This sequence comes from Inga oerstediana, assembly GCA_963210345.1. Classification (NCBI taxonomy): domain Eukaryota; kingdom Viridiplantae; phylum Streptophyta; class Magnoliopsida; order Fabales; family Fabaceae; genus Inga; species Inga oerstediana. The sequence goes on along the minus strand of OY723401.1, from coordinate 57,786,043 downwards.
ATTTTTAGAAGAATTTGAATTCAAATCAATAGTATAGCAGTTACCTTCCCTTTGAGCTTGGGTCTTTGCTTTGATAGATTCTTTATTAATCGGTAGATCCTTCTTGTTCACTATCAAGCATTCCTATGAGTCAAAGATTACCTAGTTATCTTTGTTAGTACTTTGACTCACACTTAGGAGGCTATGGTATAACCCTTTAATGTAGTATACGTCTTTGATTTGGACACCATTGGTTTTTCCAACTTCACTAATTTCGGTAATACATCCAGATTGAGTACCTCCAAAAGGTACCTTTCCTCCTTCTCTAGTTTCCAGCATGGTGAACTTATCTCTATCACTAGTCATGTGTCTTGAGCATCCATTATCAATGTACCATTTGTTTGTCTGTGATGCTTTAAGACATACCTAGAGTAATATGATTAAGTCTTAGGTACCCACACTTTCTTGGGTCCTTCATGGTTAGTATGAATTACTCTTAGTACATGTGTCCCTTTCGGCACCTATTTATAAGTGCTAATAGCCTTTCCCTTTCAAAGTAACACAATGAAGTACAATGACCTTTCTTATTGTAGTAATTGCATGATGCAAATGGATTTGATATATGTATAGAATTCTTAAAATATTTGAGATAATTTTTACTGCCTTTCTTATTCTTTCCTCTGTTTCTATCTTGAATAGAATTATATCCAATTCCATATTAACCATGAATGACTCTTAGTGATTTTAAAATAACCTTAATAGTTTCACTACCTTTATTTAATTTTTCTAAATTTTCATTAGGTCACTTACTTTCTTATCCTTTTCTTCACATAATGCATATGATGATATGACTGTATTAGTTCTACTTTCTAGTTCATTTATTTTCTTTTTATGACTTACTAATTTCTTAGCTATTTTGACGAATTCAGTATGCAATGCATTATATTCAGATAATAATTCATTATAAGTAGGTTCAGAATCACTAATCTTAGAATCTGATTCCTCTTCTTTGCTACCAAGCATATGTTTACAACTTCATCGTCATCACTTTCTTCATCCGATGAACTATCACCCCATATGGATGATATATATGCTTTCTTTTTCTACTTCTTTTTCTCTTTGTTCTTGAAGCTTTCGAACTTGATATGTCCATGCTTTTTACATTCATAGCATATGATTTATTTCTCTTTGTTTTCTTTCTTGTTTGGTCCTCCCTGATGATTCTTGAAGTTCTATTGACCTCTTTTTTAGAACTTTGAACTTTGTTACAATCATTCCCATATCATCATTATCAGGTTCATCTTCATTTTTTGATAAGTTGGCTTCCTTGATGACTTTTAGGGTGACTCCTCTTTTCTTGTTGTCATCAAATTCTTCCAACTCCTTTTGGAATTTTAGCTTTCCTTCATACTCAGAAAGACTACCAAAGAGTGTAGCTACAGATCTCATTGATTTACCTTAGCCTTCTTCAATGGCTATGACCTTTTCTTCCCATTCTTTTATAAGAATGTTAAGAATCTTTCTCACCTGAGAATTTTGATCAAGGGCTTTTCTAAGTATTGATAGCGGTTAACAATATGGGTATATCTGAGTTTGAATTCAAAGATCTTCTCTCCATGTTTTATTTGAAACAGATCATACTCTGTAATTAGAGTATTGATTCTATTTTCTTGGATTCCGGATGTACCTTTGTGAGCGATGTCAAGTGCATCCCACATGTCTTTATCTATCGATAGTATACATATTTTGAAATACTCCTTCTGAATGATGGCACTCTATATCATTAAAATAGCTTTGTTATTTAATCTTACTAACTGTTTTTCATTGTTATCATATTCCTCTGGGCCTTTCTTTACAACTCTATCTTCTTCTTTCTTTGTTGGAACATAGTCACCATTTTATATTACATTCCATAAACTGTATTCATTCACCATCATGAATACTCTGAATTTAGCTTTTCAGAACAAAAAATGTTCTCCAGTAAAACCAGGAGGTGTATTGATGGAAATCCTATCCAGAAGAATGTTCTCACCCGTTGTTGCCATTGAATAGTCCCTTCTTAAGCTATTAAGCTCTTTAGAGAAGACCTCGCTCTAATACCAAATGAAAGTGGCAAGCTCTCACCCAAGAGGGAAGTGAATTGCTAATGTGATACATTTTTTGCGCGTAATAGTGTTATTTAAATAAATGAATGAAGAAAGAGTATAGATGAGAGAATTTGCACAAAGAGAGTTATACTGGTTCGGGCGAACCCCAGGTCTATGTCCAATCCTCAGAGATAAACTCCTCCAAGATTTTTTCTAATCTTCCAAGATTTAGTGGACTCTCAGAATGCCATAAGACAATATTTGTCCATACAAGGACTACAAATAGAAATATTCTAATACCTAGAATTTTCTCTCCCCATTACGTCAAGTCTTATGAGTAGAATAAACCCTAAGACATTTCTCTCCTGCTTACCTGTGTAAGTCTTATGAGCAGTAATGTTCTCTCATGCTTATATGCCTGTAATGTAAGAGGCAACCTTCACCCAAGAGGGGGGGTGAATTGGGTGATGTTATAAATTTTTCGTTTGATGTGGTGATATGAAAAATATAGTAGACAGAGTAGAGTTGAGAAGATTTGAACACAGAGAGTTATACTGGTTCGGCCTAACAACCAGGCCTACGTCCAGTCCTCAGAGATCAAGACCTACTGAGATTTTCATTATACCTCCAAGATTCAATGGGCTCTCAGAATGCCACAAAACAACAATCGTCCATGAACGGACTGTGAGCAGAAATATTCTCTCAACAAGAAACTTCTCTCCCCCTTACGACAAGTCTTACATGCAGAAAAACAATCTATGACCCTTCTCACTTGCTTATGTATACAAGACTTATGAGCAGCAACGTTCTCTCCTGCTTACACTACTGTAAGTCTTACGAGCAGCAACGTTCTCTCTTGCTTGTATCTTATAAGGCTTATGAGTGGAAGGTACAACAAGGAATTTCTCTCAACTGCTTCTCTCGTAAGGAAAACTACCCTCTCAGGGTCCCAATACCTTGAGATCAAATAAACATAGAATTTGAATTGTATGAAGACTCTCTTACAGAGCAAATGAATAAACACTGAAGATCAATGTGTATACAGAGAAAATGACTAGCAGAGAGATTCATGTATAAGCTTATGAATTCTTATGCTACGTTGTATATTTGATTATCCTTGAATCTCTGTATATATAGTTGCTTCAGTTTTTGCCCGTTTGGAAAATCAACATTTGAGGAGCGGGACTTTTGCAACTATTGAAGGACAAGCGCATGTTTGAATATTCTGAATGTGGTAGGTGCGAACGTATTTGTAATCATGTTGTCTGCCACTGTTTGACTTTCTCCGTAACAGCAAATTTTAAACGTTCATCTTCCTGTATCAACCTTATAATATATTCAGAGTAATGTTAAACAATGATAATAAGTAATGATGATATGAATAAATAACAATAAACCATATTCAGATTGAATGTTGTGAGACTTGGCATTTTTGGTGTTCTAACAGGGCATCACTTGAGCATGAAAGGCTCACTTCAAGTGATCTCCTATTTTCCTTCATATGCTTCTGTTATCGGGTTGTGCTTGCATAGAATTTCAGAGAGACAGAATCCTCACTCGCGAGTGAAGTAGGGTCTTACTCGAGCACAACTTCCTCTGCTCGAGTGATCTTGCATCTTTCACTAGGAGTGTCTTCTCGGGTCATCACTCGCACACCATTTTGACAAGAGTGAGAATTTGTACTCGCGGGTGATATGGTCCCTCACTCGAGCACACACATTCCTACTCGAGTGAGACGCATATTCTCCAGGAATATGCTATCAATAACAACACTCGCATCAGGATTTCAGAGGGATAAAATTATCACTCGTAGGTGATGTAGGCCCTCACTCGAGCACATAGACTCCTGCTCGAGTGAGAAGAATATTCTCAAGAATTATACCTTTTAAACAAGCACTCGCATCAGATTTGGAGAGGGATAGAATTTTCACTTGCAAGCATTGATGTGTCACTCGAGCATATAAGGGTGTGCTCGAGCACACTTGCACTTCTTTGAACTTCATGACTCTCGGCCAAGCACTCGCAGTACCTTGCTCGAGCACAAAATGCTCATGCTTGAACATTGATGTCTCTGCTCGAGTGAATGAAGGAAGCAAGCTATTACTTGCTCTCGGCCAAGCACTCGCAGACCCTTGCTCGCATGTGCTCGAGTGAGAGAGTGGCTTCTCTGCTCGAGTGCATATCTTAGTGCTCGAGTGATCTAGTGAAAATAATAGGAGAATGTCTCTCAGGTGCACACTTTCTGGCTTTCACTCGCACCTGCTCGAGCACAGAAGAGATCTATGCTCGAGTGCAAAATCCATGCTCGAGCACTCCAGTGCAATTTCACAGCAGATATCAGAAAACTTCCTTTATGCATTTGGTAACTTTGTAGACTTTTCTTAATCTCCTAAAAACATGATTTGCACACGATTGTCTCTTTGTTATCATTAAAACTTGGGATCTAACATGTAAGTCTTAGAGCAACAACATTTTCTACTGCTTGCACCTTGTAACTCTTAAGAGTAGAAAGTCTTACCCGGAATTCTTTATAGCTTCCCTTGTAAGGAATCTACCCTATCAAGGTCCTTTTACCTTGAGATCAAAAAAACAATTGAAATATGTTTACAAACTCTCTCATAGAGTGGATATAATAATCACTAAAGTATAATGTAAACACAGGGATGAATATCAAAATAGAGACTCTTGTAAGGTTTTTGATGTATGCTCTCATACTATAATCTTTGTATCGTTTATCTCTGATGCTCTGCATTTATAGCAAGTCAGAAATAGCCATTGTATAATGTGCCATTGAGGAGTGGGATGTTCTGTTATGAAACTAAACATCACATTGTGAAGCACTATATAGGTGTTTGTACTTTCAGACATTTGTTCAGGATAGGTCAACTGCATGTGATGACAGTTGTCCAGTAGTCAGTATGTAATTATGATGTTCGCCGGAATTGACCTCCTTGTTTGAAGCTATAATCTGAATTTTCATTTTCCTATTTCACACTTGAAATATATGTTAGAAAGCATTTAGGTATAATAACAAGTGAAGACATAATCAATAAATATCATCTAACCATATTCAGATTGTGTGCTGTGACTTTATATTGCATTCTGCTTCTAAGCCAGGTGAACTCAAGTGCTTCCTTCTCAATTGAGTATTCTAGGAGTTCACACTTGAGTGTGAGCTTCTCACTAAGTACTCTTTGATTTTTACATGACTACACAGAGTAATCTTGATCACACTATAATGACAAGTGCTTTTTCAAGTGTTAGGTTGTGTTACTCAAGTTTTCAATCCTCACTTGAGTGCACATGTCAAGTTTTAACTTCTAACTCTCTGCACTTGTGAGTGAGCTTTGTACTTGCAAGAGTGTTCATGTCATACTCGAGTGCAACATCTCAATACTCGTGTCCTCAGGGTGTTCAACATCTCTTCACTTGGTTCCTATAGAAAGTATGAAGTTTGCACGAGAAGTGCAAGCCGACACTTGAGTGGCTTGCTCTTCATCAAGTACACCATCTCATGTCAGCTTGATAAACTTTTCTGGTTTTGCTTTAGTATACAAGATTGCAGATGTTCAATTGGAAGTATTACTTCTTAACTCGAGTGTTTATTCCTCACTCAAGTGCATATTCATGATACTCGAGTGTACTTCATGATGTCAGCATCCCGTATCCTCTCTAGAAGACACTTATATGATTGCACTTTCAGAACTCAAGTGCACTTCTTACCAACAGTCGAGTATTGAGTCCCTTACTTGAGTGCACCAGGCAGTTTTTGATTTTGCTGGACTCTCTATAAAACACTTGCATGGACACACTTCTTAAACTCAAGTGCAAAAGCATAAATCACTCAAGTGAATCAACAAATTTTCAAGTTTCTTTATCAGCTTCTATATGACACTTTGCAAAAGTAAAGAACTATACTTGAGTATTTTAACCTACTAAACTCAAGTGCTTCATCCTCACTCGAGTGCATCAGTAAAATTTCACTTTCTGAACCTTCTTTTACCTAACACTTGTAAGAGTGTGAAGCCATACTTGGGTGTTCATGCTTCTAGTACTTGAGTGCAACTTCCTCACTCGAGTCCATAAGCAATTTTTCACAGCAACTTTTTGTAAACTTGTGAAATGCATTTAATATTCGAATAGACTCAAGTTTACATCTTTAGCATATAAATTCCTTTATAAAATAATATATTAACACTTTGTTATCATTAAAATATAGAGTCTAACATACTCATCATTACTTACTTTATTAAAGCTACTTTATCGATGTAGGGCTCAGACAGTGCCACACGAGTCTGTGTCTTCCAGAATGCACCATATGTGCTACCTCAGGGGATTTCCAAATGTGTGTCTCGGTGTATCTACATGTGGGCCTACATGGCCTATATCTCTTCTTCCTTTTCAAAAATGCAAGGAATATGTACCTGCCTAAAAAATGTCAGGTACACATCTCTACCAACATATTTTATCCATCTAATCGTACCTACGGAGCCCCCATATAATCTGAAGACTTGTTCTCTACCTTGAGGGGACAAATCACATAGTCTATGATGCCACATGGATCACAAGTTCTTGTCCTTGCCATTCAAAATGGCACCAAGTAGCCTTCTGCCCCCTAAGGGTGCCACATGTACTTAAGTACATTCATCAGTCTATTTCTCTGACAAAGTACAACCACTGAGCCCTTATATCATCGAGATAACCATTCTCTTCCTGGAAAACCAAATCATACTGTTCTCGATAATCTTTATATTTCTCATTATGTTAGGACTCTTTCTAAACTAGGCTTAATAGTATGTCTGATATAGGACTATCCTATATAGGACTATCCTTAAGTCTCTAGCCCCAAAATTTGGGATATTACAAATACTGTGTCTCACATTATGACAAGGCCAATATGGAAGATCAAAGAAAATTGACCTCTTCTTCCATCTGTTCTTCTCAGCCATAGTCCTCTTATTCTTACCAATGATAATATTGATATGTTCCACCTAACTATAAACTTTCTCTCTAGTAAATACCTTTGGATCCATTATATGCTCTGGTAAGCCATTAAAACAATTTCTTAACCTACGATATAGATGGAATCAATGAAAAAACCTCTAGTGACCAAGGCAGACTATTTTTCTTCCATTCTTAAGTTTACGGAAGTATGTGTCTGCTTCACATATCAGACATGCTTTATGCCCCTTCACACTGTACCCTGACAAATTTTCATATACTAGAAAGTTGTTTATCATAGTGAAAATAATTGTACGTAGCTTAAAGGACTCCTACTTATATACATTAAACACATCTATGCCTTCATCCCACAACTTCTTCTAGTCCTCAATCAAAGGCACCAAGTAGACATCAATATCATTCTATGCCTGTTTTTGTCCAGAAATCATCATAGAAAGTATCGTATACCTGTATTTCATACATACCAGGGTGTTAAGTTGTATTTCACAAGGCAAACTAGCCATGCATTATGTGTGCTACTAAGAATTCCATAAGGATTGATTTCATGTTTAGAAAGCCCAAGATAAAGGTTTCTTGGATCAATGCCAAACTTAAGGAACATTTTATTTATTTTCTTCCATTATAGAGAGTTTGTTAGGTGTTGAAGATATTTTTCATCAAATATTCTCTTATCAAAATGCCATCTCAACTTCTTTGCTTTTTTTACACTCACAAACAAATGCTTAAATTATGGTATTATTGAAAGATACCACAACACCCTTAAAGGTTTCCTTTTAGTCGTCCCATCACTTTGTATTGTGAAGTTTTACACTTCAAGCACTCACTATAACCTTTATACTCCTTTCTATACAATATGTAGTTATTAAGGCAAGCGTATATCTTTTTACACTCTATATCCATCGTAGACAAGATTTTCTTGGCCTCATACATATAATTTGGAAGTATACTATCGTTTAAAAATATATCACATAGTAATTCAAGTAATAGAGTAAAACTACTATTAGCCAACCTACAAGTTGCCTTTAAGGTAACCAAAAGCAAGGTACCTACCAAGCTTGTATACTTACTCCCAAGGTACAATGATGTCTTTGCATCACTCTACAAGCTATCATATGCATTCCATTGCGTAAAGGATTATGCCTCAACATCATAAATCATTTTCTCCATTCTATCATCATCTACAACATCCTTAACATCCTTTTTGTACGATGCCTAAACAGTTAATTTCTCACCATGTCATATCTACCTTTTGTACCAAAGATATATTCCATCACAAAGTAGGTGATCCCTTATATCATAAATATCCTATCGACTCTCATTTAAGCAATTGACACGAAGACAAAAATACATCCTTGTTTTGGTAGGCACATTCCTTTTAGCAAATTTAATAAACTCGTCTACCCCATTTTCATATTCTTTGTAACACCCTTATCTTATTTTCATATTTTTCAGAGTATTAGCACTCAGTATAGTGGGAACATAGGAATAGCATAAAAATACTGATATTATTGATATACTATGCTTGATTATATTACCAGAATTTCCCCATAGGGGTGTACAAAATATTTACAAACCTTAAAATATTAAAGGCCTTCAGATAACTAACATCTCCTTCTATACTAATCCGGAACCTTCCGTTGCTGGTAATTATGATTATACCTTATGAGCCGCTTACTTAAGTTAGAAACTTTAAATGTTTATGAAAAGGGTAAGAATCAAAAGATCTCAGTAGTAACATAAAATAAGATATTTATAATGTGAAGATAAATATGACATGCACCATGTTATGTAAAATGATAGAATGTTGTGTGCACACTATCCAAGGCCAAACAATTGTTCAACCCTGGCTTAACCCTGTACCAACCTTGGCTTAATGTTACTCTTTCATTGAGGTCCGAAACCACAACTAAGCTAATATGCGTATCAAAGACATTGTGCTCATGTTATAAAAGATGACATACACAAGTATAAAATAATCACATAGTGCATGAAAGAAAGAGTTACTACCTGGAATTGCCCTTTCCTGCTCTACTGTTCGTTTAATACCTTTGATCTACCTATTAATATGTCCTAAAGTTCAAGGTATCAATCTGCTCCTAAGGTGTCACATACAGAAACTGTAAAAAGAATCTTCAAATACTAGGAGACACTTCAGAACTTGGCTTGTGGTATCCAAAAAGAGGAAACAAATATTTGATAGCCTATTTAGATTCAGATCATGAGGGATATAGAACTGACAAGAAAAGTACTAGTGGACAATGTTGATTCCTTAGAGGTTCTCGGTATCATGGTTTAACAAGAAGCAGAACAGAATGTCATTATCTTCCACTGAAGCTGAATATATAGCTACAGCAAGCTGTTGTTCTCAAGTGCTATAGTTGAAGCAACAACTTCAGGATTTGGGGATATACTTGAAGGAGATACTAATTTACTGTGACAATACCAGCACTATTAGTTTGGCCAAGAATCCTGTACAACATTTAAGGACCATGCACATAGATATCCGACATCACTTCATTCGATATCACGTTCAAAAGAAGGATGTCAAAGTAGAATTTATTCTGACACATGTTCAACTCGCTAACATATTCACAAAGCCAGTAGCTAAAAATCAATTCTTATTTATACGAAGAGAATTGGGAATGGTTAATCCAATGAGTTGTAAGTTTTTCTTAATTATTATGTTTAATGTGAGTTTTGATGATAACCATAATGACTTAGGCATTGGAGCATGTAGAAATTGGATTTGCAGGGCTGGCACTCAAGTACTAAATGCGCCACTCGAGTGTAAGGTATCTTAGCACTCGAGTTAGAGCTGAATTCTTGAGTGTGGAACTATATCATATACTCTGTTTTCTAGCTTGCAAAATAGGGGTTAACAGAGGAGATAAAAGTGCCAATAGATTACTAAAATCCAATAGGTAGGATGGCTCTTACTCAAGTGAAGGTTTTAGTGACTCGAGTGGATGGTGAACACACCTAAGAGTGAGGGAAGAACTCTCGAGTACAAGAAGTATAAATTCATAAATCAGCCTTAAAACATGGTTTACTCAAGTTATCTTAGAGGACTTGAGTACAAAGATATGTTGGAAATTGTGCCCTAAGGGTCAACCATTGTACTTTAAACATTATTATTTTAACGAAATTTCTCCATTCTGTTATCATATTATTTGCATGTTAACTGTGATAATTGTATCCTTGGATAATTCATAAAGATTGTCCTAAAATGTCCCTGGTCGGTCATCTATGCGGGAGCAGAGATGCAACAAGACCAGTATGACTATGATAAGATATGGAGATATGAATCAAAGTCTTAGGCACTTGTAAGAGTACAAGGTGCTGAACCGACCTACTATGAGAAAGCTACATGGATCAAGTCATAAGCTTTTCTCATGTATAACCACGTCACAATGCCCTTAGACCTGAGGTCATCATGGATTCCTACATGAGAGTTGCTAAGCTTTAAACTAGTCAAAAGTCACTTTTGACCGGGTGATGATAAAGGCTACGATCGGGCTTGGTGGTTTTTCATGTAGAGGAATATGAATGATCAAGATGGAATTTGTCCCTCACATTAGTAGAGAGATATTACTGGGCCCCTCGATGAGTGAGTCTGAGAAATGTATGGCCATACTATGATGAAAGGAGTTTCTGTCTCTGTTATCAGGCTACTCAGGAATCGAGAAAGTAATGGTCAGGAACAAGAGGATGACATTTTCCATGCCTTATCCTTGATCGATATATCGTGTGACAAAAAGGACATGACATGGTTGTATGACAGGTTGCATCGTGATGACGATCCTCATATGAATTGGGTAGTCGTAATGTCTTGCTAGAGGCCGCTTGCGACTTTTGGGTTAGTGTAGTTATTGGCCCACTGCCAACTTCATATGGGCCTATAGGGTCGCACACAAGAATGGCCCAACACGAGATAATGTTTGATTTAGGGTGGATGAATTTTATATTTATATATATATATATAATATAAAATTCATTAATAATATTATATAGATATATATATTTTCGAAATATATATCTTATACATATATATATTATATTATATTACTATATTTAATAATATTATATAGATATATATATTTTCGAAATATATTATATATATATGTATATATATTATATGATATTATTATATTGTGTTGGTTTTAAATTTAATTTATTAAGATATATTAAATTTAATAACTAACATGATAGAGATATAGTATCTCAGATTTAATTTATGAAGATAAATTAAATCTAAGGGCTCTTTATTTAGATTAAATAAATAGGTTAAATTAAAACTGTTGGACAGATTTAATTTAAACTTAATTTATTTAATTAGCTCATAAATATAATTAATTGTTAATTAATGATGATTAATTTTGAAATTTGAAAATAACCCTCATGGGTTATAAACTTGATAGAGCTGATAGACTCAGGGTACATCAGAATTGAGAGCCGCAAGTTAAACCCTTAGAGACATTAGAGGCACTAGCACGCAGTATCGGTTGGAGAGCATTCGTGTGGATACTAGTAGAGGGAGCGGACCTGACGTGTTGGCTCCTAGAGATCATGAAAACTCTGAATCATCAAAAAGGTATGAATCCTTCCAACTTGGTTTAAACGCTGTTGATAGATCCTCGATTAGGATCGGTGAAAATTTTTTAAATTCTTCCGCTGTGCTTACCGATCCTACAAGATAAAGATTACAATAAAATACATTAAATCTAGGTACACTTTATGAAACTTTTTTTATAATACTCGAGTTCAAAATTAGTTCACTTGAGTGCATTATGATTAACACTCAAATACTTAGGGCTTTCACTCTAGTGTTGGTGCTTATATCAGACATGTGATAACTCAAACCATCACACTTCCTCTTCTCACTCAAAAAGTGTCTCCTCACTCGATAGCCATACCTCTTCACCTTTGATCGTTACCCACCGATTAAAAGCCTCAAATCTCTTCAAATTTTAGTTGTAACTCTTCAATCAACTTAACAAGGTCAAATTTATCATTATAAATTCCCTCTTCTTGCCTTAACAAAAGAACATTTCTGAAAATCATTCTTCAAGCTCTTCTTATACTGTAATTCTCAATCCATTTCTAAATCATTCAAGATGGTTAAAACAAAGATTCCTTAAGTTTCCCAAAATACTCCAATGCCTTCACCTCCTCATTCTGAAGCCAGTGAGTCATAAGCTTAAACAGCAAAACCCACACCATCTCGCACTCTACCACCCTCTCCAAAACCCAAAATGAGCAAGAAAAGATCAAAACCGGCTAAGAAGAATCATCCTAAGCCTGAGTTGGCTAAGAAGGCTCAACCTCCACTAAAGAAATGAAAGGGAGTTGTCTTCAAATAGCCTATTGTCACTCATTCTCAATTGAAGGAAGTAACAGGAAGAGGAAAGTTAATCGCCACAGAAGAACCTCAAGAGTCTTCCTCTGATTATTCTTTCAATGTGCACCTCCAGGAAGCAATAGACAAATCCAAGCTCAATATGTTGGTTGGGGAGATTGCCTCCCAAGCCGGTGCCTCGAGCTCTCATCATGTTGACCAGATCAGTTAAGCTGTTTCACATTCAGGAATACCTTATACTTCACATGCTTCAGAGGAAGAACAAGACACAATTTCTCCAGAAGGCTTCAATATTCAGGAACTGAAGTCATTTGATCCAAAGGCATATGAATCTGAGTTTGATCATAGAAGTTTCTATCCTATTATTTATGTGGATTTGGATTATCTAAAGAAAATTTGTAGTTTGGATTTTCAACCTTTCTTTGGATACTATGATCCCTGGTTGAATGTGTATCTTCCATATTCCACTACTGTTGTGAGAACCTTTTACTGCAACTTGAAAGTCCAAAACATAAAATCTAGAGCTGGAGAGTTGACAGAGGAATGAATTTCCACCCTGTTAGAGAGGCCAGCATATTATGATATCTCCTTCTATTATAAACCATATACTTGGCTTTATTGCACCACCATCCAATCCACCCACACTCTCTGCTAGTAAAGCCTTCCAGCAATTAAGGCTAGAAGACCCTATAGGACCTCTTAACTTTAAGACTATTGATATGCCTGACTCAATTTGTTCTCTTCATTATATTTATACTTGAAGCATGATTAGTAAATCCAAAAATTATTTGCTTAAAGAGATTACTACCTATTGGCTTCCTTCCGATCAAGCTAATGAAGAAATGTTGGTGAACTTATCTTTGGTAAGATGAGAAGATTTCAAATTTCTTCATCACACACCACCATAATATCATATCCACAACTTGTATCTCTCATACTTTGGCATAACAAGATTTGGTATTTGGCAGGAACTAAGAGGGTAAACATCCCAAGGTTTAGCAAGACACAGTTGACGTACATAGGGATCACTCTTCCAGTCAGTCAAACCAAGGCCATATCTCAGCGAGAAGCTACACCATCAAGAGGTGATGAGGCTCAGTCTTCTATATATGGTTCATCTCCACCTCCATATTTCCTAAGTGCATAACTACCAAGCTATCTAGCTGACATGATCAATCAAGTGGTGGTACGCCTGAAAAAGGAACTGGTAAGTGAGTATGAGAAATTGGTAGATAAGATGGAAAAACAAGTCTTAAAGTTAGTGGATAATGCAAATACAAACTTTGATTTGATGTTCAAGGCATAAGAGGAATAGTTATGAAGAATCACTGAAATGTTTAGACTAAGGTGCCTCTAGAGTCTACTCCTACCACGGCTTCACCATTTTAGCCACAGACTCATGTACTCTTCACTGACACAGATTCCTAGATTGGTTTGACTTTTGACCAGCCATCATCGTCATATCCTACAGCCTTTGCTTCTCAACCATCATCTCCATACTTTGAGCCTAATCCTATTGATCCATCTACTGCCATAGTGGTGTATATTATGCCCTCTGACATCACCTTTCCTCAGCCCCTTTCTTGATGATGACAAAACGGGGGAGAAGGACGTGTGATGGTTTTTGAGCTATTCTTGTCTAATATGGGAGTTTTTGGTTTAAAGGGGAGTATTAGGTAGTTTTAATGTATTTGGTGTAGACTTGATGTTTTTTTTATGATTTGGGTGTATTTGGGTTTCACAGGTAGATGTTGATTAAAGTTTGCTATTCTACTTCATAAGTTAATTAATCTATCTATGGTCATTTTTATGTTTTTATAAGTTTTCTCTTCAAATATTATGGTATTATGACTTATCTTGGCTTTAAGTGTCCATTGGAAGTATTGCAGGAAGCTTATGAGGTTAAGTACAAAAATCTGAAAAGTGAGTCCAAACTTTAGTAAATATGCATTTGTAAATCTTGAAAGTGTTTTAAAAAATTTTCTCTTTAATTAAGTTTTTAAAATCTACCACAAAGATTTTGTCATCATAAAAAAGGGGGAGAATGTTATATTCCAAGTTTTGATGATAATAAAAGATTATTTTATGTTGTGGTAAGAAACTCATGTTTTGCAAGTTTACACAATGGTTGAAAATGTTACCAAATGCATCTCACAAAGTTCTGAGGTCAATACTGCTATTTTAACTGATACACTCGAGTGATGGAAGCTAGCACTCGAGTAATGGAAGAAGCAGTTTTGCACTTGAGCACAGCGAGTGTTGAACTGAAAGTTTTTGAAAGAAGCAGTTTTTACTGAAAATACTAGGACAACTCAAGTGATGGACGCAACACTCAAGTGATTATGTGATTTGCACTCGAGCATGAAAGCACACCATCTAAGTGTTTAATATAGAGTAATGTCAGAGATAGGAAATGATCATTGCACTTCAGCACAGACTCAATACTCGAGTGATAGCCTCAAACTTACTTGAGTTCTGAAAAGTGTCGTACAGGAAGTGTTTACCTAAGAGCAAGGAAAACTTAAAGTTAGAAGTGCACTCGAGCAATGGCCTTGGTACTCGAGTGAAGGAGCAATACCTAAAAGTTAGAAAACACACTTTCTCAAATAGTGCCACAAGTAATGAGCATAAGGATAATCAGATGTGAGGAAATGTTGATACACTCGAGTAAGGACACATACACTAGGGTGAGGGTCCACATCACCTGCAAGTGTAAACTCACACTCTTGAAAAATAGGCTACGTGTGTTATTCAGATACGTAAATCCATATTACAAAATATATATGCACTCGAGTAAGACAAGATGTACTCGAGTGAGGACCCACGTCACTCACAAGTGAGAAAATGCACTCTTGCTTTTTCGTATGGAAGTGCAACTTTGAGGAGAAAATATACTATCATAATTGAATGAACCCTCAATGCAATCGAGTGATGCTCTATCAGAAGCCAAAATGCATCAGACTTATAGTGATGAATCCGAACATGGTTTAATGTTATTTATTCATTTTGCTTTCACTTGTTACTATTTTATAAAATCATTTAACAAATACTTTAATTATGAAACATGTGTTTGATCGTTATCAGAGATTCATAGAGAAAGTCAAACAACAGCAGACAAAATCGTTTTTTGACCTGGACAAACAAACAAAATCATTACAACCAACTAATTACATACCTACCATGATATCTTGTTCAGAGATTTCAAACGTACGTATGCTTTTCCACAATGAAACGCTCTGCTCCACAATGTCTATTATTTAATAGACAAAATCTACTGATTATAAATACAGAGTTTCAAAGGGCGTAAAAAAGAAGAACTTAGAACAAGAATATAGAAATGCAAATTCATGAGTCTCTGTTATTCATATTTTCTCTGTATTCATATTGAACTTCAGTGTTTATTATATTTGCAGAGTGAATGTTGGCATACTTAGGCGCCATTTTGGGATGGCACACCAAGGGTATATGTGGGCTATGTGGGGCCCTAAGATGTATGATTGATCTCCTTAGGGTAGAGGACAAGTCTTCAGATTAAATGGGGGCTTAGTGGGTGCAATTAGATGGATAAAATATGTTGGTAGCAGTGTGCATATGGCATTTTAGAGTGGGTACATATACACTGCATTTTTAAAGGGAAAAAGAGATATAGGCAATATGGGTCCCGTATGTAGATGCACCAGCATAGCTCAGTAATTCCCCTAGTCAGAGGCCCTGTGACGCTATCTGAAGGATTAAACAAACAATTGGTAAGGGTTCGAGGCCATAGGTGTTAGAATCGGCAGGAACAGTTGAAGAATTTTAAATTTTACCGATCCTAATTGAGGATTTATCAACGACGTTTAAATCAAGTTAGAAAGATTTCGTACCTTGTTCAACTTAGGGTTTTCACGATCTCTAGAAGCCCACACCTAAGGTCCACTCCCTCTACCGGTATTTACACGAATGCTCTCTACCAGAGACTGTGTGCTAGCGCCTCCAATGTTTTTAGGGTTTCCCTTGCGGCTCTGAATTATCATGCGCATATGAGTATATCTGCTCTATCAAGTTTATAACCTATGAGGCCTATATTCAAATTTCAAAATTAATCATCATTAATTTTGAAATTAATCAAAAATTAATTATCTTGATGAGCTAATGAAATAAATTCAGTTTAAATTAAATCTTTCCAACAGTTTTAATTTAACCTATTTATTTAATCCAAATAAAGAGCCATTAGATTAAATTTATCTTAATAAATTAAATCTGAGATACTATATCTCTATCATGTTAGTTATTAAATTTAATATATATTAATAAATTAAATTTAAAACTAACACAGTATAATAATATCATATAATATATACATATATATATAATATAATATATGTATTTCCAAAATATATATCTATATAATATTATTAACGAATTTTATATTTTATATATATAAATATAAAATTCATCCACCCTCAATTAAACATTATCTCATGTTGGGCCATTCTTGTGTGCGACCTTGTAGGCCCATATGAAGTTAGCAGTGGGCCAATAACTGTACTAACCCAAAAGTCACAAGTGGCCTCTAGCAAGACATTACGACTACCCAATTCATATGAGGATCGTTATGACGATGCAACCTATCATACAGCCATATCACATCCGTTTTGTCATACAATATATCGGTATGGATAAGCATGGATAATGTCATCCTCTTGTTTCTGAACATTACTTTCTCGATTCCTGAGTAACCTGACAACAAAAATGGAAACTCATTTCCATTGTAGTATGGCTATACTTTTCTCAAACTCACTCATCAGGGGCCAAGTAATATCTCTCTACTAATGTGAGGCACAAATTCCATCTTGATCATTCATATTCCTCTGCATGAAAAACCACCAAGCTCGATCATAGCCTTTATCATCACCCGGGACTCTCATGTAGGAATCCATGATGACCTCAGGTTTAAGGGCATTGTGACATGGTTATACATGAGAAAAGCTTATGACTTGATCCATGTAGCTTTCTCATAGTGGGACGGCCCAGTACCTTGTACTATTAGAGGTGCCTAAGACTTTGATTCGTATCTCTATATCTTATCAAAGTCATACCGGTCTTGTTTCATCTCTTCTCTCGCATAGATGACCGACCAGGGACATTTTAGGACAATCTTCATGAATTATCCAAGGATACAATTATCATAGTTAACATGCAAATAATATGATAACAGAATGGAGAAATTTCATTAAAACAATAATGTTCAAAGTACAATGATTGACCCTTAGGGCATAATTTCCAACAATAGGGGCTTGTGGCACAAAACTGAGTGACTTCATGTAAAGAGCATTAATGATAAAATAGATATTTGAAAAGCAGCTTTTGTGTTGGCCTAATGAGAAGTTTTCACCTAGCACTTTCATAAAGTGGTTTTTGTGTTGGCACACTCACAAGATGCCACATAGAACAATGGTCATGGAATTCACTGGTCCCCGACTCAGAGATTGGGGAAAAGATGTTGGAAATTGTGCCTTAAGGGCCAATTATTGTACTTTAAACATTATTATTTTAACGAAATTTCTCCATTCTGTTATCATATTATTTGCATGTTAACTATGATAATTGTATCCTTGGATAATTCATAAAGATTGTCCTAAAATGTCCCTGGTCGGTCATCTATGCGGGAGCAGAGATGCAACAAGACCAGTATGACTTTGATAAGATATGGAGATATGAATCAAAGTCTTAGGCACTTGTAAGAGTACAAGGTGCTGAACCGACCTACTATGAGAAAGCTACATGGATCAAGTCATAAGCTTTTCTCATGTATAACCACGTCACAATGCCCTTAGACCTGAGGTCATCATGGATTCCTACATGAGAGTTGCTAAGCTTTAAACTAGTCAAAAGTCACTTTTGACCGGGTGATGATAAAGGCTACGATCGGGCTTGGTGGTTTTTCATGTAGAGGAATATGAATGATCAAGATGGAATTTGTCCCTCACATTAGTAGAGAGATATTACTGGGCCCCTCGATGAGTGAGTCTGAGAAATGTATGGCCATACTATGATGAAAGGAGTTTCTGTCTCTGTTATCAGGCTACTCAGGAATCGAGAAAGTAATGGTCAGGAACAAGAGGATGACATTTTCCATGCCTTATCCTTGATCGATATATCGTGTGACAAAAGGGACATGACATGGTTGTATGACAGGTTGCATCGTGATGACGATCCTCATATGAATTGGGTAGTCGTAATGTCTTGCTAGAGGTCGCTTGCGACTTTTGGGTTAGTGTAGTTATTGGCCCACTACCAACTTCATATGGGCCTACTGGGTCGCACACAAGAATGGCCCAACACGAGATAATGTTTGATTTAGGGTGGATGAATTTTATATTTATATATATATATAATATAAAATTCATTAATAATATTATATAGATATATATATATTTTCGAAATATATATCTTATACATATATATATTATATTATATTATTATATTTAATAATATTATATAGATATATATATATATTTGAAATATATTATATATATATGTATATATATTATATGATATTATTATATTGTGTTGGTTTTAAATTTAATTTATTAAGATATATTAAATTTAATAACTAACATGATAGAGATATAGTATCTCAGATTTAATTTATGAAGATAAATTAAATCTAATGGCTCTTTATTTAGATTAAATAAATAGGTTAAATTAAAACTGTTGGACAGATTTAATTTAAACTAAATTTATTTAATTAGCTCATAAAGATAATTAATTTTTAATTAATGATGATTAATTTTGAAATTTGAAAATAACCCTCATGGGTTATAAACTTGATAGAGCTGATAGACTCAGGGTACATCAGAATTGAGAGCCACAAGTCAAACCCTTGGAGACATTAGAGGCGCTAGCACATAGTCTCGGTTGGAGAGCATTCGTGTGGATACTGGTAGAGGGAGCGGACCTGACGTGTTGGCTCCTAGAGATCGTGAAAACTCAGAATCATAAAAAAGGTATGAATCCTTCCAACTTTGTATAAACGCCGTTGATAGATCCTCGATTAGGATTGGTGAAATTTTTTTTTTAAATTCTTCCGCTGTGCTTACCGATCCTACAAAAGACACGTCGGGCACTCTAAGATATTTAAGTACTTGACAAATGGCATTAAAAGAGCATTCAACACCCCCCAGGGCTATTAATTTCATGTAGCCACCATAAAATAGGGCAAAATGAGAAAAATCAAGAGAAGATGGAAAAGGAAAGAGAAAGGATGAATAGCAAAATTTCTTGAGCTCCAAACCTGATTTCACCTTTGATTCGGTGTTTCCTGATTCCGGAATCTTCTCTAATATTGTTCCTCTAAGTAAGGGCAACTCTTATATGGTTTCATATTTTTGATTAGAGGTGTTTAGTACCATCTTCTTAGAAGAGGTGCTTCCAGAATGAAGAACTGATTATGGAATCGAGTAGAGGTGCATATAAGCTTAGACTTAGCATAACATTCTGAGTTATGATTGGTTCAATTTGGAGTTAGGGGGTTGCCTTATTTCAAGTATACCCTAATTTATGGGGAAGGAGTGTGATTTTGTTAGTTCTAATGCTTCCAATAGGTTCAAGATGAAAAATTGTGTGGATAGCGATAAGAAACCCAGTCCCGGAAGCATTAGAATAAAAAATTGAATTTTGGCCTAAGAATACCTAAGTTTTGTCTAGACCTAGAATCTTAGGGAAAGAATACGAATTTGACAATTTTGAGGATTCCATTGAATTCCTTAAGTAAAATTGTGCGGGGTGAAGGTGTGGTTGTGTTTTTAAAAGGGTTAGATTGAAAATGAAAAAATTGAAGTTAAAGGAATAGTATTGCTAGATTTCCTTTTTTGGAGGCAGGTTGTTCGTGACATGATTTTGGATGAATGTTGTTTGATGATCTTGATATTTTTCAGAATAATAGTAGACACATTAAGCTTTACTTTGATATGTAATATGTGACATTTGGGTCAGTAGTTTGGGAGATATGTGTTAGATTGCACGTTTTGATGATAACAAAAGAACATTGTGTTATAGTAAGAAAATCATATTTTGCAATAGTTGAAAATAGTACCAAATGCATATCACAAAGTTTAGAGGTCATTGCTGCTATATTAACTGATGCACTACAGTGATGGAGCTAGCACTCAAGCATTAAGCACTTTTGCACTCAGGCACAAGCAAGTGTTGATAAAAAAGTTGTTGACAGAAGCGTAATTCAACAAAAAATGCCAGGACAACTTGAGTGATAGTCATAGCACTCGAGTGATGATAAGATTTGTACCCAAGCATGAAGGGACACTCATGCAAGTGTTTGGCAGAGAGCAATCACAGAAGCAGAATATTATCTTTTCACTCCAGCATAATCTCTCTACTCGAGTGATGGTCTCAAGTGCACCCGAGTCCTACCAAGTGTTGCACAAGAAGTACTTACCCGAGAGTAATGTATACTAGAAGTAAAAGCTTACTCAAGCACTCAGTATGACACCCGGTGATAATCAGAACTGCACACGAGTCCTAGAGAGTGAAGCATAAAAAGTGCATGCCCGAGAGTCAGCTAGCATGGAAGAGCAAGTACACTCAAGCAAAGGGACTTGCACCCGAGTGATACCTCAGCACCTGCGAGTGAGAAATCTAATTCTCTCTATTCTGATGCAAGTGTTGAAGCAAAAAAGTATCTTATACAATATTATACTCTTCACTCGAGTGAGGATCATTATACTCGAGTGAGGCCCCACATCACCTGCAAGTACAAAATCACACTCTTGATAAAATAGGATGCGAGTGTTATCTAGAGAGGTAGGCTTATAGTGTAAATTATAGGGTCACTCGAGTGACATAATTTGTACTCTAGAGAGGACCCACATCACTCGCAATTGTGAAAATGCACTCTCTTAAAATCTCGTGAAAGTGCAACACAAAAGTAGAAGTAGAAGAGCAAATATGAAGATGCACTCGAGTGAGGCCTCAGTGCACTCCAGTGAACCTCTGCCAGAAACCAAAACGTCACTGACTCATAGCGATCACTCTGAATATGGTTTAATATTATTTAATCATTCTATTTCCACTTGTTATTATTATTTAACATTAATTAACATATATTACAAGTGTGATACAGGAGTTTGATCATTTGAATTAGAAAGGCAAATGAAGTTAACCAACAGCGGACAGAATCATTACAACCAACTAAGCACGTAACTACCACGATATTTTATTCAAAGATTTCAAACATACGCATGCTGTTCCACAGTAAAACGCTCTACTCTATAACGACTATCATTCAACAGACAAAATCTTATGACTATAAATACTGAGATTCAGAGAGCATCGAATATGAACGAAGAGCAAGAATTCACACAAGCAAATTCACGAGTCTCTGTTACTCACATTTTCCCTGTATTCTTATTATACTTCAGTGTTTATCATATTTCTTTGTAAGAGAGTCTGTATACACTTCATATTCAATTTTTATTTAATCTCAAGGTACAGGTTAACCCCTACCTTAATAAGCATAATTATAATTCGATAACGCATAGTTAAGATTGATTGGAGACCGACGGATAATTAAACTTAATTCAATCCCTTCCTTATGATAGGGTTTTCAAAAGTTCTTTCAAAAATTTCTGTTCCGATCCTGGTCTTAAATACAAGCTTCAAATATAATTACCATGTGCAGTTAAATCACATTCATATATATATCAGACTGTACAGTAAAAATCCTGGCAACCCCCAGGTTTCATGTAGGTGTACTAAGGGTTTACAAGATTCCCTTTTTGGGGATTACATAATTATATCCCAAAATAATATTTATATTCCAAAACTATACAGTGATTCCAAATCCAAAATGGGTAACCAACAATCCAAAACTAAATATCCCTACATGGTCCTAGCCGCTCCTAGTCGTCCGTTTCTCCTTGGAGCCCCTTGCCCTATATGTAAGGTTAGTTAATGGAAAGAATGAGATTCAAGAGAATCCCATTAATAACAAGTCACTCATACAGTATATAAACACACAGCATGTAAGATCATGATTAGTAGCAACACAATGATACATGGCTCACACTACATACGACAGTACTCACGGCTGTATACACAATGCAACAGCTTTTACTGTATGGAAGCAGTATCTCAAAGCATCATAATGTATGACAACATACATATAACGCTTTACACACACTATAAGAGAAATAGTCACTACCTTTTTCTTTTTGATTGTACTTTAGCACAGGTGTATCACAAATAGGGCAAATATCGAATCCTATAAACCAAAATTAAGGACAACGAATTATTACCTATTCCAATTCGTTAATAACTCATAATACTTAAGTTGATAATCACTATGGTCACTTAATCAAGCCAACTAAGGAGCTAAAGTGGTCAATTAACCTAAAAAGCCAATTTCTAACCTCAAAGTTTCACAATATTACATTATGCCATAAAATCTTCAATTTTCACATAGGTGACCAATCTGCCAAATTTTTTCAGCATCTTTGAAAAATCATAACTAATTTTAGAAAATCAAAATGAGGTGATCCCAAAGCCTATTGAAAGCTCTTTAATTCCTCTTCATAGGAAAAGTATGAATCATTACCAGAAACCACCACACAATTACAGAATTTCACAAAATTCACCACTGCTCCAAAACAGATTCCAGTTTTAATCCCAAACTTTAGACAGTCATTACTCTAAGCACAAAAGATAAAATGACTCAAAATTATATATCCATTTTGAAGCTTGGAATGTGAAATTTAAGACAGGAAAATTTCAGAATTTTTAGACAACATTTGACCATTCAAAACGTCTAGACAATCTGATTGCCTTGTATAGAGTTTCACTTGATAGTTTTTCCAATTTTCAACCAATATGTCCAATGGCTCCAAAATCAACAACCAAACCTATTCCCACACAATTATTCCTGTAGAACACAATGGTAACAACAAAATGAACAAATTCCCATTCATTTCCCATGTCCTATTTTGGAAGAAATTTAGGGTATTTCACAACAAACAACCACTTCACTATCTAATCACTAAGCTTAGCTCATTTGCCTCCAAACCAACATATAAGCACATACATAGGATAAAAGCTTCATGATCCCTAATATACAGTAAAAACAAAAATTAGGGCTGTCACAATAGTCTACCACAACTCAACCAATTAAAGCATCATATACATCAACATAATGCTCTTACTCACCTCTTACTTCTTCTTGTGTTCTTTTCTTGATTCCTCAACTTTTGTTCTTGCAACGTGGCTAAAAACTCCTCTTCTTCAAAAAAAACCATAGAAATGAAGCTAAGGAAGAGAGGAACAAGTTTCATGAAGGTCACTTGAGCTATAGAAGAGGTTAAAGAGGTGAAAAGTCAAGATCAAACTCACCTTGAAACCTTGCTTTTCTTTTTCTATGTTTTTGGGCTGCTGCAAGCTGACTTGAAGATGGAAAGAGAGAGTGATAAATGATCAGATTTTTTCTTTCACTTATCACTTAAAGTCCAAATGAAAATATGGTACAAAAGTAGATAAAAGTTATGGTGAAAATTACTTCACTTGGTCATGCACTTATGGTGAATTAACTAAGTGTATTTTGCTTCAACTTTTCTCTTTCCTTCCTCTTCCCTTTTTGACCGAAATGGTTGCCCTTTGTATTCAAGATGTCATCTTATGTTTGGCCTATAATTATTGACCAAGTCCTCATCTCCTCACTTGGTCTTTCATGTGTTTCTCTTTCTCTCTTTATGGTCACCAAAAATAGCTCTTAAAGTAACCAAAAGAAAGCTTCTTGAATTATCAATATTCACCTCCTTACTTTAGTTGTAATTGTTGACTAAATTCAACATACTTTGTTTTCTTCTTCATGCCATATGAATTGTAGCCCATGGAATAACCAGAAGGGCTTCTTCAATTAATCATAATTTCAACTCTTCAAATATTACTTCTTTAGTTGAAATTGTTGACTTAGTCATCATCTTTTACAACTTGGTCAAATTGCCTTCATATGTCAGATGTAATAGCCTATATTGTTTCCTCATATCTTACATAAGTCATAGCCCTTTGAAGGAGAAGATGATCTTATAAAATATCCACTTGCAATATAATATTTAATTGCCAATTTTTGCATGTGAAAATTAACTAAAGTCATCATTCCTCTGTACTTGGCCAAAAATGCTTCCATATGACTCATATTATGGCCAAATAAATATTCTCCTCATTTTTCTCTTCCATACGCCATATTCCTTTCTTCTCATGTTCATACTAGTCCTTTGATCATTTTTTACTTTAGGCAAAAAACTAAGCAGTTATCTCAAGTAAATCAGAACTAAAGTCATAACAAAAATTCTAGAGGTAATTCTGTCATTAATCCCACTATCTATTCTGTATATTTAGCCCTTGAGTACATTTTGGGGTATTTCACTGGGACCTTGGGAGGGTAGATATTGTTACAAGATAAGCAATTGAGAGAATTCCTAGTAGGACTTTCTGCTCATAAGACCTACTGTAATATCCTGGATTGTGACCAAGGATTAATAACTTCAAATGATGTGATTAATGTTAATTAAGCACTTTTGAAGTAGATATTGTGTATTGTGATAATCAGGGGCAAAACGGTAAATTTACCGACCGACTGATTAGATACCATTGAGAACACTCCTTAGTAATTAAGATTAATGGCTAAGATTGAAAGACCAAGAGGTGGAATCTTGTGCATGTGAATCTATGTGAAATCATGGTAGGGAGAAGGAGATGGTGCCAAGTGTCAAACTAAGGACCCTTATATTAAAGTCAAATATTCAAACCATTTTCTCTTTCTTCTCTCCTCCTATACGGTTTATGTGTGTATGTGTGAGGAAAGGTGATCATCTTCATCAATATCTCTTCATCTCTCATCCTCCTCCATTTTTTCGCTGCACAAGCTAAAGAAAGAGAAAAAGAAAAGCTTGAGTTGAGGTAAGTGAACATCTCTATATGCTCAAATGTTCTCTATTAATGTTGTTCATGAGGTTGAGGGTTATATTTCTATGGTTTCAGAATTTTGGTTGGTGAAGTTTGAGGAATTGTGAATTTTGGAAAGTTGAAGAAATAAGAAGTTGGCCTTGGAAGACATAAGAGGTGAGTAGTTGATGCACTTTGGTATGGTTGTTTTGGTCATTGATTGAGTTTTGAGGACTTTGGAAATTTGCCCTGATTTTTGGTAAATTTCGAAAAGCATGATTTGGTTAGTGTTTAGTGTGGAAATTAGTGTCATAGAGTGTCTTTGTGCATTTGGAATTGGCTTGGAATTTTGGGTTGGAATGGATTGCAATGTGTGTGTTGATTGAAGATGTTAAGGTGACATGTGGTGATTGTGGTAGAACATGCTCATGGATAAGGAATATGGTCATTTTGATGGCTCCAATGTGTTCCTTGAGCCAAATTGTGTGAAAATAGTATGTGATTTGAAATTAGGGACCATTGGAAACCAATTGGTAAAATCTGGAAAATCTGTCCAATGTAAGTCTGTTCTGGACAGTCAGATGGTGTGGACGATTTGACTGGCAAAATGTTGGTGAAAAATTATGAAACTTTCCAGTCTTAAAGTTCACTTCCCAAGCTTCAAAATGGACATACCTTTTGTGTCATTTCGCTTTTTGAGCTGGGAGTTTGAACTGTCCAAAGTTTGGCATCAAAACTGGACCCTGTTTTGGTACAATGTTAGGTTTTTGGTAAATCTGGACTTTTTTGGTGATTTCCAGTTATGGCCAGTATTTTTCCTTGAAAGAGGACTTTAATAGCTTTCATTTGGCTTTGGAATCACCTTATTTCGATTTTTCCTGAATTAGTTATGATTTTTGGAAGTTCAGCCAGAAACTGGATTTTCTTGGGCCGCGGCCCATGGATTCTGGGCCGCAGCCCAAATGTTTCTGAGCGTCTCGGGACAGTTTTGGGCCGCAGCCCATGGATTATGGGCCGCAGCCCACCCCCAAAAATCTATGTTTTGCACTTTTGAAAGGTGGTTTTGGGTATAGTCTTTCCCAACCCTTTAGGCATATGTTTAGACCTAAAATAGCCACCTAAAGAGTCTAAATGATAACCAACTTAAGTACTATAGAATTAAGAACTTGGGAAAGAGATTGACGGGTTGTCCTTAACTTGGTATACAGGATTTGACATTTGCTGTCCTCGTGAGCCGCAGTGCCAAGAAACGTCGGGAAAGGATCAGGTAGTGACTCTCTCTCTTATACTGTGTGTAATGCTCTGATGTGTGTGTTATCACGGTTCTGTGATGATTTCTTTGATGCTGCTGTGGTTACTGCTGGTGATAGCTGTCGTTTACAGCGTAAGCTGTCGTTTACAGCACAAGCTGTCATTTACAGCGTAAGCTGTCGTTATTGTGATTACAGCGTAAGCTGTCGTATTTGTGATTACAGCGTGAGCTGTCGTGATGAAGATTACAGCGAGAGCTTTCGTATTGTGTATACAGCCGTGAGTGCTGTCGTTTGTGGTGAAAACCATGTATATTTGAGATTGATGCTGCTGTTGATGCTGGTTGTGATTTATGTGCATGCTTGGTATTTATACATTGTATGAGTGGTTTGTTACTACTGGGATTCTCTCGAATCTCATTCTTTCCTATGACTAACATTTCAGACAGGGCATGTGGCTCAAAGGAAATCGGCCAACCCGGAGCAATTAAGACCCTTAGGGGTATATGCGATTTTGGAGACGTTGGTTATCCTTTTAAGACTTGGTTATCCATTTAGAACTTGGGATTACTGTATATTTTGAATTAGGAATATTATATTCAATTTTAGTTGTGTAATCCCCTAGTGGATACTTGTAACCTCTAGATTATATATGTATAGAACCCGGGAGTTGCCGGGGATTTGGTTATACACTCTGTCATACGTGAATGTTGATAAACTGCATAGGTAATTATATTCAAATTTTGAAATGGAGACCAGGAACAGGAAGAGATTTTGAATGTTTTGTGAAAACCCTACTACAAAGTAGGAGATTGAAATGAGTTTAAGTTATCCGAAGGTCTCTAATCATGATTTAATTATCTAATATCGAATTATAATTACGTGATTAAAGTCAGGGTGTTACACCTACAAGATACAAGTAGTAAAGAATGTTGCTGCTCATAAGACTTATAGTGGTGAAAGCATGAGAAAACGTTTCTACTCATAAGACTTGTATAGGTAAGCAAGAGAGAAAGGTCATAGGTTTGTTTTTCTGCATGTAAGATTGTCGTAAGGGGGAGAGAAATTTCTAAGTGTTAGAATATTTCATCTCGTAGTCCATTAAAGGACGATTGTTGTTTTGTGGCGTTCTAAGAGCCCATTGAATCTTGGAAGTATAGTGAAAATCTCAGTAGGTCTTGATCTCTAAGGACTGGATGTAGGCCTAGGTTTTAGGCCGAACCAGTATAACTCTCTATGTGCTAATCTTCTCAACTCTACTCTATCTATACTTATTGTCATATCACTATATCAACCGGAAAGATTTTATTACATCACCCAATTCACCACCCCTATTAGGTGAAGCTTGCCTCTTTCATTTGGTATCAGAGCAAGGTCTTCTCCGAAGAGCCTAACAGCTTGAGAAGGATCCAATAAGTGACAACAAGTTTAGAGTGTTCATGAGTCTATCTCCAAAGAACATTCTTCCAGATGGAGCTTCTATCACTAGACCTCCTAGTTTTGTTGATGTATATTGTTCATTCTAGAAAGCTAAGTTCAGAGTATTCATGATGGCTAACGAATACGGTTTATGGAATGTAATACAAGATGATGACTATACGGTTTATAGAATGTAATACAAGATGGTGACTATGTTTCAATGAAGAAAATCGAAGATAGAGTCATTGAAAAGAGCCCAAAGGAGTTTGATGAAGATGACAAGAGGTTAGTAACGTTACATAGTAAAGCTATTTTAATAATATAGAGTGCCCTCAGTCAAAAGGAATGTTTTCAAATATGCACTCTACCAACAGGCAAAGATATATAGGATGCTCTTGAGATCACTCATGAAGGCACATCTGGAATCAAAGAAAATAGAGTCAATACTCTAATTACAGAGTATGATCTATTTCATATGAAACATGGAGAAAGAATCTCAGAATTCAAACTCAGATATACCCATCTTGTTAATCAACTATCTGTACTTGGGAAATCATTTGGCCAAAATTCCCAGGTAAGAAAGATCCTTAACATTCTTATGAAAGAATGGGAAGCAAAGGTAATAGCTATCAAAAAAGCTAAAGGAGAGTCAATGAGATTTGTAGCTACTCTCTTTAGTAGTCTTTTTGAATATGAAGGAAAGTTGAGGTTTAAGAAGGAACTAGAAGAGTTCGATGATAAAAAGAAGAGAGGAGTTGCACTTAAAGCCATCAAGGAAGATGAATCCTCAGAAAATGAAGATGTCCCTAATAATGACATGGGCATGATAGTGAGGAAATTCAAGAAGTTCTAGAGAAGAGGCTAAAAGAATTTCAAGAATTATCAAGGTGGACTAAGCAAGAAAGAAAATAAGGAGCAATAAATAGTATGCTATGAATGTGGAAAGCTTGGACACATCAAATCTAAATGCTTCAAAAACAAAGACAAGAAGAAGCAGAAAAAAAAAGCATACATATCATCTATATGGGGTGATAGCTTGTCGGATGAAGAAAGCGACAATGACGAAGTTGCAAATCTATGCTTGGTGGCCAAAGAAGAAGAATCGGACTCCGAGGTAAGTGATTCTGAACCTACTTATGATGAATTATTATCTAAATATAATGCATTGCATACTGAATTCATCAAGGTAGCTAAGTAAATGGTTAGTCATAAGAAGAAAGTAAAAGAATAAGACAATACTGTCATATCATCATGTGTATTGTGTGAAGAAAAAGATAAGAAAATAAGTGACTTAACAAAAACTGTGGAAATGTTTATTAAAGGAAGTGAAACTCTTAAAGTTATTTTAAAATCTCAAAGAGTTTCCTTTGATAAATCTGAAATTGGATATAAGTCTGATCAAGATAAAAACAAAGGTAAGAAGAAAAAAGGCATAGGACTTATCTTAGATATTTTAAGAATTCTGTGCATATATCAAATCCATTTGCATCATGTAATTACTGTAATAAAAAAGGACATTATACTTCATCATGTTATTTTAGAAAAGGACAGGTCATTGGTACGTACAAATGGATTCCAAAAGGCATGCCAGTACCAAGAGGAATGCATACTAACCATGAAGGACCTAAGAAAGTGTGGGTACCTAAAGCTTGATCACATTACTTTAGGTATGTCTCAAAGCATCACGGGCAAACAAGTGGTACATTGATAGTGGATGCTCGAGACACATGACTGGTGACAGAAATAAGTTTACTATGCTAGAAACCAGAGAAGGAGGAAAGGTAACTTTTAGAGGAAACCAATATGGACGTATTACTGGAATTGGTGAAGTGGGAAAATTCGATGGTGTTCAAATCAATGATATATATTACATTGAAGGATTATGCCATAACCTCCTCAGTGTAAGTCAAAGTACTGATAGAGATAACTGGGTGATCTTTGATTCAGAAGAATGCTTGGTAGTAAATAAGAAGGATCTCCTTCTTAACAAAGAATCCATCAAGGCAAAGATCTGAACTCAAAGGGACGGTAACTGTTATACTACTGATTTAACTTCAAATTCTTCTGAAAATTGTTTTCTTAGCAAATCAGAGGAAAGATGGTTATGGCATAAGTGTCTAGCTCTTGTTAATATGAACCAACTTGACAAACTAATTAGAAAAGATTTAGCTTTTGGTCTTCCCAAACTTAAATTCAAAGACGATATGATCTGTAAGGCATGTCAAAAAGGCAAACAAACTAAATCTTCGTTCAAAACATAGAATGAGATTTATACTTCTAAACCTTTACAACTACTTCATATGGATTTGGTAGGTCCTATGAGAGTAAAAAGTTTTAGAGGAAATCTATATACTTTAGTAATTTTTGATGATTTTACAAGATTTACATGGACTATATTTATTACTTCAAAAGATAAAATGTTTATCGAATTTATTATGTTTGCTAAGAAAGTCTAAAATGAGAAAGGTATTTCTATTGTTTCTATTAGGACAGACCATAGAGAAGAATTTGATAATCAACTCTTTGAAGATTTCTGCAACAACGAGGGAATAGATCACAACTTCTCTACACCTAGAACACCTTAGTAGAATGGAATAGTAGAAAGGAAGAACAGGGTTCTCACTAAAAAGGCAAGGGCAATACTCAATGAAAAAAATGTCACAAATGTTCTGGGCGGATGCTATGAGTACTACATGCTATATTTCAAATCGAGCATATATTCTCAAGTCACTTGGAAAGACACCATATGAACTCTAAAAAGGGAGAAAGCCAAGTCTTGCTCATCTACACATCTTCAGATACAAGTGCTTCATTCATAACAATGATAAAGAAAACTTAGGTAAATTTGATTCAAAGTCTAATGAACGTTTATTTCTGAGATATTCTAATAGAGGTAAAGCATATAGAGTCTTTAATAAAAGAACATGTACTATTGAAGAATCCATTCATATTGTTTTTGATGAACTTGATTCTCAGATAAAGTATTTTGATGAAGAAGAAATGGATTTGATAAAAGAAAAAAACTATTTCAAATGAGAATGATTTTAAAAGAAATGATTTTCAAAATAAAGAAGATGTCGAGGATCATGCTCAACTAAAGCACGGAGACATATTAAAGATTATCTAATTGATCAAGTGATTGGAGATATTCATGAAGGTGTCAAAACCAGAAATAGAATTCTTAATGAAGTAAATTTTTTTGCTTTTATTTCTAAGATTGAACCTTCTAATATTGAAGAAGCTTTATCTGACAATGATTGGGTGATTGCTATGTAAGAAGAATTAAATCAATTCCGAAGAAATAAAGTTTGGGATTTGGTTCCTCGACCTAAAGATCACTCGGTTATAGGGACCAAATGGGTTTTCAAA
Organism: Inga oerstediana; assembly: GCA_963210345.1. NCBI lineage: Eukaryota > Viridiplantae > Streptophyta > Magnoliopsida > Fabales > Fabaceae > Inga > Inga oerstediana. Next base: position 57,754,685 of record OY723401.1, on the reverse strand, counting down.
AACAAACTTGATGAATCAGTAATCATTGTGAGAAATAAAGCAAGATTAGTTGCTAAAGGCTATAATCAAGAAAAAGGTATTGATTATGAGGAAACATATGCTCTAGTGGCAAGATTGGAAGCAATACAAGTACTCTTAGTCTTTGCTTGCATTAAATGTTTTAAACTTTATCAAATGGATGTGAAAAGTTCTTTTCTAACTGGTTATATTATGGAGGAAGTATATGTAGAACAACCTCTTGGTTTTGAAGATGAAACAAAACCTGATCATGTTTTTAAACTTAAAAAAGCTTTGCATGGTTTAAAACAAGCACCAAGAGCTTGGTATGAAAGGCTGAGTAAGTTTCTTCTTGATCAAAACTTTGTCAGAGGAAAAATAGATATAACTCTTTTTATTAAACATAACAAAAATGATCTTCTAATTGTTCAAATTTATGTTGATGATATTATTTTCGGTGCTACTAATGAACCTCTTTGTAAAGAATTTTCCAAGATTATGCAGGGAGAATTTGAAATGTCCATGATAGGAGAATTAAACTTCTTTATTGGACTTCAAATCAAGCAAAGGAAGAATGAGATATTTGTATCTTAAATAAAATATTTGAAAGAGTTGTTGAAGAAGTATAGAATGAACAATGCTGATGGAGCTGATACTCCAATGAACTCTACAACATTGTTAGATGCTGACGTAAAAGGCCCTGACTTCAACATCACTAAATATAGAGGAATGATTGATTCATTAATCTATCTAACAACAAGTAGGCTGGATATACAATTTAGTGTTGGAATGTGCACAAGGTATCAATCTGCTCCTAAGGTATCACATACAGAGATTGCAAAAAGAATCTTCAAATACCTAGGAGACATTGTAGAACTTGGCCTATGGTATCCAAATAGAGGAAACGAATATTCAATGGCTTATTAGGATTCAAATTATGGAGGATATAAAACTGATAGAAAAATTACCACTGGATAGTGTCAATTTCTTGGAGGCTCTCTGGTTTTATGGTTTAGCAAGAAACAAAACACAGTGTCATTATCTTCTACTGAAATTGAATATATAGCTGCAACAAGTTGCTGTTCTCAAGTACTGTGATTGAAGCAACAACTTCAGGATTTGGGGATATACTTAAAGGAGATACCAATTTACTATGACGACACTAGCACCATTAGCTTGCCCAAGAATCGTGTACAACATTCAAGAACCAAGCATATAGATATTTGATATTACTTCATTCGAGATCATGTATAAAAGAAAAAATGTCAAAGTAGAATTCACACCAACGCATCTTCAGCTTATTGACATATTCACAAAGCCAATAGCTAGAGATCAATTCTTATATATACAAAGAGAATTGGGAATGGTTAATCTAAATGAGCTATAAGTTCTTCTTAATTATTATGTTTAATATAAGTTTTGATCATAACTATACTGACTTAGGCATTAGAATATGTAGAATTTTTTTTGTAGGGCTGTCACTCGAGTGATAAGGACATTTTCACTCGAGTCAGAGATCAATGCTCGAGTAAAGAACTATATCATATACTTTGTTTGTAAGCTTGCAGAATAGGGGTTAATAGAGGAGATAAAAGTACCAAGAGGTTACTCAAATACAATAAGTAGAATAGCTCTCACTCAAGTGATGGTTTTAGTGACTCGAGCACGGTATGAACACACCTGAAGTAAAGGCAAAAGAGAAAGATATATGCAAAAACTAGTCCAAAGCATGGTTACTCAAATGATGTTGGAGGATTTGAGTACAAAGATGAAAAATGCACAAGATAAACCAAAATAAGGTATGCTTTTACATGATTTATGAGATGTCTTTATTTGTCACTCGAGCACTAGGGTTGTTACTCGAGTGTTGGCACTTATATCAGATCTGTGATAGCTCAGACCATCGCACTTCCTCTTCTCACACGAAGCGTCTCATTACTCGAAAGACATACTTTTTCACTTTTGACAGTTACCTATCGATTAAACGCCTTATATTGTTTCAAATTTCTGTTACAACTCTTCAATCATCCTCATAAGGTCATATTCATTATTTTAGCTTCTTATTTCTTGCCCTAACTGATGAGATTTTCTAAAACCTTTTCTTCAAGCCCTTATCAACCTTTTGATTCTCATTTCGTTTCTAATTGGCTAGAACTAAGATGCCTGTTATTTCCCAAAGATCCCATTTGCCTTTACCTCTAACACCTTCTATGTCTTCTACTCCAACACCTCCTCCTAAACCTAAAACCACCAAGAAGAGATCAACTCTAGCCAAAAAAACTCTTCTTAAACCTAAGACGGCTCAACCTCAACCAAAGAAACTAAATGGAGTGGTCTTCAAAGAGTCGATGGTCATTCATTCCTAATCGAAAAAAGTCAAAGGAAGAGGAAAGAAGAAGGACAAAGAGCAACCACAACAATATTCTTCCTTCGATGACTTATTCAAAATGCAGCTCAGAGAAGCAATGGAAAAATCCAAGCTTGACGCCTTGGTTGGCAAGATTGCCACCCAAGCCGGTGCCTTAAGTTCTCATCATATTGGCTAGACAAGTCAAGCTACTTCAGGAGCACATTCTACTTCACATGCGCCAAAGGAAGAACAAGTCACAAATCCTCTAGAAGGTTTCAATGTTAAGGAACTGAAGCCACTTGTTCAGAAGGTATATGACTTTGAGTTTGCTCATAGACATATCTGCCTTATAGTGTATGTGGACTTAGATTATCTGAAGAAAAATTGTAGTTTGGATTTTTAACCTTTTCTTGGTTATTATGACCCCTGGTTGAATATCCATATTCTATATTCTCCTTCTTTTATGAGAACTTTTTACTGCAACATGAAAATAAGTAACATATATTCTAGGGCCGAAGAGTTGATAGAGGAAGTAGTGTCACCACTATTAGAGATCAACATATTATGGTGTCTACTACTATCATTAATAATATTCTTGGATATGTTGTACCTCCTTCTGATCCTCCTACACTCTCTGCTAATGAAGCCTTCTAGCATTTAAGGCCAAATGATCCTATAGGTCCTCTAAACTTTAAGCCTATTGACATGCCTGATTCTATTTGTGCCCTTCATTACATATACACCGATAGCATTGTCAATAAGTCCAAAAACTTTGTCCATTTTGCTCAGAGAGACTACTATCTTCTGGCTTCCTTCCTAGCTGGTCAGCGAAGAAATGTGGGGGAACTTATCTTTGCTGAGATGAGAAGGTTTAGATTTTCTTCATCGAAATCCTCCACAATTCCCTATCCACAACTTCTGTCTCTTATTCTCAAGCACAACAAAGTGTAGTATTTGGAGGGAACTGAGAGGGTAACCATTCTAAGGTTGGCAAGACATAATTGGCTCATATGGGTATCACTTTTCCAATGAGCCAAACCAGGGCTACATCTTAGAGAGAAGCCACTCCTTCTAGAGGTGATGAAATTTAGTCATCTGCATAACGTCCTACTCCACCTCTATCTTTCCTGAATACATCTCTATCAACCTATCTGGCTGAAGTGGTAAATCAAGTAGTGACAAGCCTGAAAAAGAAATTGATGAATGAGTATGAGAAATTGGTGGTCAAGATGGAATCACAAGTCTTAAAGTTCGTGGACAAGGAAAATGCCAACTTTAAACTGATGTTCAAGACTCAAGAAGATATGTCTAGAAGAATAACTGACATGGAAATTTACCTACATACTCATCTTCTGACTGCTTCTATTGAGGTACCTTTAGAGTCTATACCTACTATGGCTTCACCTTCTTAGACTTAGACTTATGTTCTCTTCACAGACCCTCATTCTAATATTGATGTCACTTATGAACGACCACCTTCACCACTATCTGCAGCCGCTGTTCCTCAGCCATCATCTCCACTTTTTGAGCCTAAGCCATTTGATCCTTCCACTGCCATGGTAATCTATACTTCAGCATGTGATCTCACTTTCTCTCAGCCCCCTTTTGATGTTGACAAAACGGGGGAGAAGGATCTATGATGGTTTCTGAGTTGATAGTGTCTGATATGGGAGTTTTTGGTTTAAGGGGGAGTATTAGGTAGTTTTATGTATAGGGGTAGGATTATTGTTATTTGAGCTTTCTTAATTTTTTTTCTGACTCTTTGTATATGGGGTTTTATAGGTAGATGCTGATTCAAGCTTGATATTGTACTTTACAAGTTCATTAATGGTCATTTTCAAGTTTGCTAACTTTTCTGTTCATATTTAATGGTTTCTGTGCAAATATAATGGTACTATATTTTATATTGGTTTTTAAGTGTCCATTAGAAGTATTGCAAGAAACATGTGAGATTAAGTGCAAAAAAGAGTCTAAACTTTCGTGAAATATGCATTTGGAAATGTTGAAAGTGTTTTCAAAAATTTCACTTCAATCAAGTTTTTTTAAAATTCATCACAAAGGTTTTGTCAACATCAAAAAGGGGGAGAATGCTAGATTCCAAGTTTTGATGATAACAAAAGATCATTGTGTGTTCTAGTAAGAAAATCATATTTTGTCATAGTTGAAAATAGTACTAAATGCATATTGCAAAGTTCAGAGGTCATTACTACTATTTCAACTGATGCACTCAAGTGATGGAGCTAGCACTCGAGAATTAAGAACTTCTACACTCAGGCACAAGCAAGTGTTGATCAGAAAGTATTTGATAGAAGCGCACTTCAACAAAAAATGCCAAGACAACTTGAGTGATGGTCATAGCACTCAAGTGATAATAAGATTTGTACTTGAGCCTGAAGGGACACTCGTACAAGTGTTTGGCAGAGAGCAATCATAGAGGCAGAATATTATCTTTTCACTTGAGCACAGTCTCTCTACTTGAGTGATGGCCTCAAGTGCACCCGAGTCCTACCAAGTATTGTACAATAAGTGCTTACCCGAGAGCAATGTATACTGAAATCAAAATCTCAAGTACTCAGTGTGACACCCGAGGGATAATCAGAACTAAACCCGAGTCCAAGCATGTGAAGCATAGAAAGTGCATGCCTGAGAGTTAGTTAGCATAGAAGAACAAGTGCACCCCAGCAAAGGGGCTTGTATCCAAGTGATACCTCAGCACCCGCGAGTGAGAAACCTAACTCTCTCTATTCTAATGCAAGTGTTGAAGCAAAAGAGTATCTATACAAGAATATAATTTTTACTCTAGTGAGGCCCCACATCACCTGCAAGTGCAAAATCACACTGTTGATAAAATAGGATGCGAGTGTTATCCAGAGAGGTGGGCTCACAGTGTAAATTATAGGTACACTCGAGTGAGGACCCACCTCACTCGCAAGTGTGAAAATACACTCTCTTAAAATCTCATAAAAGTGCAACACAGAAGCAGAAGCAGAAAAGCAAATATGAAGCTGCACTCGAGTGAGGCCTCAGGGCACTCAAGTGAACCTCTGTCAGAAGCCAAAAAGTCACTGACTCACAGCAATCAATATGAATATGGTTTAAGATTTTTTAATCATTCTATTTCCAATTCTAATTATTATTTAACATATATTACAAGTGTGATATAGGAGTTTGATTGTTTGAATTAGAAAGGCAAAAGAGGTCAAACAACAGCGGACAGAATCATTACAACCAACTAAGCACGTACCTACCATGATATTTTATTCAAGGATTTCAAACATACGCATGTTATTCCACAATAAAATGCTCCTCTCCACAATGACTATCATTCAATGGAAAAAATCTTATGACTATAAATACAGAGTTTTAGAGAGCATCAAATATGAACGAAGGGTAAGAATTCACACAAGCAAATTCACGAGTCTCTATTATTCACATTTTCTCTGTATTCTTATTATACTTTAGTATTTATCATATTTGATCTGTAAGAAAGTCTGTATACACTTTATATCCTATTTTCATTTGATCTCAAGGTACTAGGACCTTGAGAGGGTAGATATCGTTGTGATAGAAGCAGTTGAGAGAATTTCTAGTAAGACTTTATGCTCATAAGACTTATAAGATGCAAGCAGTAAAGAACGTTGCTGCTCGTAAGACTTACAGTGGTGTAAGCAAGAGAGAAAGTTGCTGCTCATAAGACTTGTATACATATGCAAGAGAGAAAGGTCATAGGTTTGTTTCTCTACACGTAAGACTTGTCGTAAGGGGGAGAGAAATTTCTAAGTATTAGAATATTTCTGCTTGTAGTCCATTCAAAGACGATTGTTGTTTTACGGTGTTCTGAGAGCCCATTGAATCTTAGAAGTATAGTGAAAATCTCAATTGGTCATGATTTATGAGCACTAGATGTAGGCCTGGGTTTTGGGCAGAACCAATATAACTCTCTGTATGCTAATCTTCTCAACTCTACTCTATCTATAGTTATTGTCATATCATTGCATCAACCGGAACAATTTTATTACATCACCCAATTTACCCCCCTCTTAGGTGAAGCTTGCCTCTTTCAATATGAATTCCTAAATTTTAGGCACTGCATCTGGAACAAATCTTGGCACAAATGTCTTAATTGAGGATTCTAGAATTCTGGGCGTATAACTAGCAGTAGGTGATATTTTTCCTTTAAAGTAGACTTAAAGAGTTTTACCTGGGACTTTAAACCACCTCATTTTGTGTTCTAGAAAATAAGTTATGAGCTTTCAAAGTAAGGTGATAAATTCTAGCAATATAGGCTTGATCTATAAAATGAGAAATGTGAGTGAATTGTAATAAATGTGAACTCTAAGGGTCAAGTTGAGCACTTAGGTTAGTATAGCCATATTAGATGTTCAGTTGTCATGGCTCTAATGAGTTAACACATAATGTGGTTATGTGACTATGACCATGAGGTGATAAAGAAGAGGTAAGGGAAGCAACTCTAATAGTAGAAGAAAAGGAATAAGGAGAGGACTCAAGGACAAGATGTGGTTCAACTCTCCTAACTTGTATGTATTTGATATGTGTATGCTTGTGTGATGATATGTGTTATTGCTTTGATGAATTGTATGGAATATATGTGATTGATTGAAGCTCTGTTTGTACTTATATTATCGCCATAAGTGTATTATAAAGCATGGAGCATGCAAACGTCATTATGTTGGCATGAATTTACGTAAGCAAGCATGTCATACGCTAAACATATCTTGCATGCATAAGTTAGCAATGTCTGCTACTGAGATTCCCCTAAATCTCACCCTCCCCTAACCAACCATACAGGTGCGATGATTTACAGAATAGTACTGCAAGGGTTGTACAAGAGGGGATTATGGCAGAGAAGTGAAAATTGATTTGTTGTGTATTATATTATACACTTTGGTAGCCCTTTGTGGCTATACTGTCTGTATAAATATACTAATAAATAAACTAAGAATTAGTAAAGAATTAAGCAAAAGAAATACTCTGATAATAGGGAATGGAAAGAATTTAGTAACCCAATGAATTAAAGACTAAGTTCGAGTTTGGAGGCCTAAGTAATATTTTTACCCAACTCGGTAATGTTTCTTCAATGTTGTATAAAGGAGACTAGGGACGAGTGTTACATTTTAGTATCATGGGTCTAGATAGCGAATTCGTGTACTGTGATTAGGGGTTTTCACAGTATGATCTATGGCAAAGTATTAGCTCTTATCCCAACATAGCCAGACAGCTAGCCACCATACTGGTTGCACATGCCGAGAGGCGGTGTCTAAAACATGTTGCTGAGGCACCTATTATTGCCACAGTGTATGGGCGCTACAGAGACATTATAGCATCAGAGCTAGTTATAAAGATGGATGGGAATTAACCACCATGATCGGGCGTTCTCACAGCATAGGAGTCAGACAAAGCGTTAACTCTTACCCTAACACGACATAGGCACTAGCCACTCTATTATTGCCCTAGCTGGAGGGGTTAACCAGGTGTATGGGCTCCTATATGAAGCAACAATCCATGGTAGAGAGGCAAGTTCTAAAACTTGTGGCCAAAGTACCTTATGTAGTCCCTCGGAGGGGCTAACTAGTAGTTAGTCTGTGTGAAGCACTAAAGCTCTAAACCTATAGAATTAGAGCATAAGTCTAGATAGTGAATATGTGTACTGTGATTGGGGGTACTCATAGTTTGATCTATAGTAAAGTATTAGCTCTTACCGTGATATAGCCGAATGGATGGCACTGTGTCAGCTGCACGCAGCTGAGAGGCGATGTGTAAAACAAGTTGCTGAGGTACCATATGTTCCCACTGCGTATGGGCACTACAGAGACATTTTAGTATCAGAGCATTTATAAAGATACTGGGAATTCACCGTCATGATTGGTCGTTCTCACTACGTGAGGGTAGGATAAAGAGTTGGCTCTTACCCTGACACAGTATAGGGATTATCCACCCTATTGTTGCCCTGGTTGGAGGGGCTGACCTGGTGTATAGGCACCTGTGTGAAGAACTAATCCTTGGTTGAGATGTGGGTCCTAAAACTAGCGGCTGAGGTACTTTATGTAGTCCCCTAGAGGGGTTGATAAGTAATTAGGCAGTGTAAAGTGCTAGAACTCTACAACTGATGCTCTTTCTATCTGTTTTGTTTCCTCTATGTTTAGAGTCTAAAAAAGCAACTAGGTATTCATTTTCTCCCTTTCGATACTAGATCCCAGTTCTATTGTGCCAATGAGATACTTGAATATCCTTTTAACAGTCTCAGTATGAGATTCTTTAGGTGCTGATTGATATCTTGAACACATCCCGACACTGAACTGTATGTCTGGTCTAATGACCATGAGATAGAGAAGTGATCCAATCATTCCTCTATACTCAATAAAGTTAGAATCTACTCATTTTACATCGGCATCAAGTAGAGTTGTTGAACTCATGGGAGTATATTCTCTATTAGCCTGATCCAGCCCAAATTTCTTAAGTAGTTCCTTAAGATATTTGGTTTGGGATATGAATATGCCATTCTTCTTTTGTTTGATTTGTAATCTAAGAAACAAAAGTCAATTCTCCCATCATAGACATCTCAAACTTCCCCTTCATTATCTAAGAAAATTCTTCACACAAAAGATCATTAGTTGCACCAAAGATAATATCATCAACATATATTTAAATGATTAAAAATCATTTCTCTTGTGATTTATGAATAATGTTGTGTCTACCTTTCCTTTAGCAAACCCCTGGTCAATGAGAAATTTACTTAACCTTTCGTTCCAAGCTTTGGAGCTTGTTTTAAATCATAAAGATCTTTCTTTAGTCTATATACGTGGTCAAGTTTAGATACATCTTCAAAACCAGGGGTTTCTTCTACATAAATCTCTTCCTAATATATCCATTTAGGAAAGAACTTTTGACATCCATTTGATAGAGCTTGAATCCCTTGATGTATGCAAAGGCTAGGAGAACTTGTATGGCTTCCAATCTGGCTATTGGAGTATATGTTTCCTTATAATCAATTCCTTCTTCCATATTATATAGCCTTTGGCCACCAAGTTTGCATTATTTCTAATAATGATTGTGGATTCATCACATTGTTTTTTAATAGCTATGCCTTCTGGAAGTTGATGCTTGTGCAGACTAGCGAAATATACACTCTTTCGATCATAACTTGCAGAATACAAGGAGTTTGGAGCTGATTCTTGTTGCATTGGAATGCATATGACAAGAGCATTCTTATGATACATCATTTGAATCAAATGAACAAATTTTTTCTAAAGTGGCCCCACATCACCCGCGAGTGCAAAAACTTTCTCTTTGAAATCCCATGCAAGCACAACCCGTGAACTGAAGCATATGAAGGAAAATAAGGAGATCACTCGAAGTGAGCCATTCATGCTCGAGTGATACTCTGCAGAAAACCAAAAAACACCAAGTCTCACAGCGAACAATCCGAACATGATTACATGTTATTAAATCAGTGTGTTTTCACTTGTTATTGATTCTAAATGTTAGCTAACATATTTTTCAAGTGTGAAACAGGATATTAAACGTTCGGATTACAAATTCAAATTTAAAGTCAAGTGTGGTGAACGGCATCATTACGCACTGAGCATCGGCTACCTACCACGACAAGCAACTGACACACCACGAAAGACTGTCTAATATTCAAATATCCCACTACAGCTCACAATGAAACATTCCACTCTTCAACGGGATGCTCCACTCTGCAACGGACAGAAGCTCATTTTCAAATATGCTCAACGGTCAAATAAAGCAATGAGACTCCAACGGACGAATGCTTACAACGGTCATCATCTTCATCAACTATAAATGAAATAGCATTCAACTTTGATGGGTAACGGAAAAAGATAGAGGAAACAGAGAAAAACGGAGAAAAACTGAGACAGCGAGTAACTACATAGAAATGTGAATCCTCTGCTTCTACCCATACACTCTCTGTTCTGCGGTTTCAATATTACTTTTCATTGAGAGAGTGATTATTTGTATTGTACTTCAGTGAGTATTATATCCACTCTGTGAGAGAGTCTGTAAACACTTTCATCTATATTTTTGAGTTGATCTCAAGGTAGAAGAACCTTGAGAAGGTTGATTTTCTTACGGAGAAGTAGTAGAGAGAATTGCCGTAAGACATTCTGCTCGTAAGACTTACAAGGTGCAAGCAGTAGAGAACGTTGCTGCTCATAAGACTTACAGGGGTGTAAGCAGGAGAGAACGTTGCTGCTCGTAAGACTTGCATAAGTAAGCAGGAGAGGAAGATCTTCAGAATTGCTCTGCTCGTAAGACTTGTCGTAAGGGGGAGTATTTCAGTGAGAGATTTGTAAAAGGTTTCACAAGTACCCGACTAAACTTGTGGGATTGTAAAGGCTTTTCTTGTGCCCGGATTAAACAAGAAGATAGTGGATTTGAAAATCTCAGGAGGAGCCTGGGGACTGGACGTAGGCCATCATAGATTGGACCGAACCAGGATAAATCACAGTTTGCATATTCTCTTCCCTAAACTCTTATATTTCCAGCATATATTATTTAATCTAACTGTTGATTTATAAACCTTCATACTTACTGTTTTCGTTAAGATACGAAAAGATTTCTAAAGTTCTTAAGATTTTATTATACACCCAATTCACCCCCCCCTCTTGGGTAATAGCCGGTTCTAACAATGGAATCACTCTATTTTGATTTTTGTAGATTTCATTATGATTTTTAGAAGTTCAGTTAAGAAACAAGAATTTTCTTGCCCCTGGCCCAAAAGCTTCTGACTTGTTTTTTGGCGGCGGCCAAAGGTTCTTGGCCATAGCTAAAAATTTTATGACCATTTATTAGCTGGGACTAAGGGTTTTTGGCCATAGCCAACCCTCAATTTCAGCATTTTGAACTTTTGAAAGGTAGTTTCTAATCTAGCTCTCCCTAACTCTTTTAAGCTTTTATTTAAGCTTCTCATAGCCACCTACCTAAGTGACTTAAATCATAACCAACCCCAAGTTTTTTATTGTTATTTAAGAATTGAATTAGGGAATAACTTGTCATCCTTAATTCTGATGTATATGATTTGACATCTACCCTAAGCGTAAGAAACCTGTGCCCGAGCAAGAACAGAAAGAACAAGGTAGTGACTCTTTCTCTTATACCATGTATAATGCTTTGTATGTATGTGCATATCATCTATAGTGACGAATGTGTGTCAGCAATGAAAGCTGTCATGAATGTCATGAATTTTGATGAATGTGACGAATGTCATGAATGTGGATGCTGCTATGTATACAACTGTGAAAGCTGTCGTGAATGTCATAAATTGTGACAAGTGTCATAAATGTTAGTGCTACTGTGTGATGATTCTTACATTCTTTGTGAAATTATATATCATATGAGTGAAATGTTACTATAGAGATTCATATTAATCTCACTCTTTCTAATGACTAACCTATAGCTAGGGCAAGCAGATCAAAGGAGAAGCAAGTAAACAAGGGCGGCTAGTGCTCGCTGCTAGGGGATTTGAGTTTTGTTAGTTGGTTATCAAACTTGTGGATTAATGTATATGATGAGTTATAAGTACAATGTAGTAAAGGTGGACGTACCTATCCAAGATTTTTGTATCCATATGTAATCCCCGGTATGGGAAACTAAGATCGCGAATATGCCCTATAGACCCTACTACTTATTGAAGAAAACCCGAGAGTTCGTCAGGAAATTTTGTTGAATACTTTGATATTTATGAATGGAACTGAACCAAACAGGCCAAATAGATTCAAAAAGTAAAAATGAGACCTTCTTAAATAGGTTTTGAAATATTTTTGAAACCCCACTTTATCATAGGGCCAAATCCTATCTTGAAGTTGGGACCTTTAATGAGTTTTAAATTATCCGTTGGTCTCCCGTTTACTTTATGACATGTTTCCGAACTATATTCACGACTTTCAAGTAAGGGGTTTACAAAAAGTGTCTAATCACACAAATTGCCCTACTTGGCAAAATAGAATTCATCAATTATATTATAGAAGGTGACATACACAAACATATAAAAATTCACATAATTTATGCAAGATAGAATTACTACCTTAAACCCCTTTTTGCATGCTAAACGAGTCCTGATTTTGGTCTGGGCTCAATCTCTTTCAAATTCATATAAAATTAGAGTTACAAGTAATTGATCATTACTTAAACTATTACAGTTTTAATCACAATTTGTTGGTTATCCATCATAGTTTCAACAATTTCTACATAGTACAACTCTCCACAGTGCAGTTTCACAGTTTTCCAGAAAACAGTCAGATTTTCAGTCAACTTTGAAAAATCATAGTTAATTCTAGGACATTCCAAATTGACTTTTTCCAAAACCTATGTGAAGCTCTTTAAGTGTTCTTTTAAGTAAAAATACTAAAGTCTAACCATTGGCATTACACTGTTCACAAAAATCCACCAAACTCCCTTATTCCCATATTTCATTCCAGAAACAGGACTCAAATTCAAAAATCCATATCTTTTTATCTACTAGTCCAAAAATTATGATCTACCTATCAAATTGAAGCTCTACAACTCTACTTTAATCCTATCAAATTTCATAATTTTTGGACCAGTGTTGACTCACGAATTTGATTGCCCAATAACACTGCCTCCAGTAAGACATATCAAACAACGTACTTCAATAAATTCCAAATTCACATAAAAACTTTCAAAAATCATGAACACCTATATTCCCACACAATGGAGTCATCAAACCATAAAATTCCAGCTCAAACAGGACAAAAATTCCCGTATCCGAAATTCCTGATTTAAGGGAAAATGCGATTTTCTTAATTCCAATCCACTTAACACCATCTTTTCACCTCTAATCCCATGTTTAACCACTTAAACACTAATTTCACGTGATTAAAGTGAATTTAAGTAGAACCTTCCCTTAGGGTTTGGTCTTCCCAAAGTAAGACCAAGCAATAACAAGCCACCAAACCAACAACAACATCAGCAATCATCAAGAATCAAGGTTCTTGAGATTACCTTGTGTTTACTCCACTTTCTCTCTCTAACCATGGTCGCTCCCTGCCTCTAACCTCTTTGTTTTACTTGCCAGACATGAGTTTCAAGAAGGAATAGAGTTTAAGAGATATTTCCTATGAATTAGAAGGCTTAAACACATGAAAATCACCTTCAATTCACCTTAGTTGCATCTTGACCTTACTCCCTCTTCTCTTGAGCTCCATATTCGAATGAGCTCTCCCTCTCTCTCCTATTTGGTTTAGCTGGCATAAATACTGAGGTTAATGAAAGAGAAGAGTCTTATAAAAATATCCCACAAATCCATTCATTTATATTATTTTATTGCCCAAATAAACACATGCGCATTTATTTAATTGTCATCATCTTTTCCCTTCCCAATACACTTGGCCGAAATACATCTTAAAATAGCCGAGGACAATACTTTTGAATTATCATATTTCCTCTTCCACATATTTTTTTAATTGGAGTTGCACTTATTGACCTAGTGTCATCATATTTTTTTCCTTTTCACCATTGCCAAAAATTGCTCCAAATACTAATAAATCCCCAATCAATTATATTTCCCTTCCTTTATCTGTATTTAGAAAACAATAAGTGAATAATATGGTGGAAATATTTTTATTTTGCCTAATATGGAAAATTACCATTTTACCGTGACATTTTGTAATTTTCGCATCAAATCAGTAGAATATTCATCAAATTTTGAAAATTCATTTCTAATTGTACAAATGTCCAATTGCTATAATTCCAAAGGATATGTGATACTTAATAGGTCTACTTTTAAGGCAAAAAATAGCCTTTATCCAACTTGTAACCCCCTACCTTAATAGCCAAAATTATAGTTTGAAAATGCATCATTAAATTGAAATAAAGACCAATGAAAAATGTAAAACTTATTAAAAATCCCATCTTCAAGAAAGTGTTTTTAAAAACTTTTCCAAAACCTGTTCGATGTGGTCTTACATTAAAATTTCGAATATATATTTAGCCTGTGCAGTTTGATTTCATGCATACATATCGAAGTGTAACAAAAATTCCCGACAACACTTGGGTTTCATTCATTTAATACAGGGTTTACAAGGCACATTTCCTATTCTCAATTTCCCATACAAGGGATTACACAACACTATTCAATATATACAACATATATGTGCAACTAATCCCCAACAAAATATGACAACCAACTACCAAAATTAAAACTCCTAGCTAGGAGCTCTAACTGCCCTTCGTCACTTGTTTTTCCTTTGAACTTCTTGCCTTAGTTGAAGTTTAGTCAATGGAACGTGAGATTCAAAATAATCCCAGTAGTAATAGTTCACTTATAACATGTACAATCACAAAGCATGTAAGCAAATCACAATATAGCAACACAACAATGGCATTTCACAACGGCATATTCCACATCAGCATATTTCACAATGGCAATGTTACATAATGGCATCGTTTCACAAAGGCATTGTTACGCAATGGTAATGTTTCATAATGGCATTGTTACATAATGGCAATGTTTCACAACGGCAATGTTACACAACGACAATGCTTCACAACAGTGTATTTCACAACTTAATGATAAGACACGCATACAATGTATCATACACAGTATAAGAGAAAGGGTCACTACCTTGTTCTTTCCGCTCGTGCACTGGCACCAGTTTATCACGTGCATGGCATATGTCAAATCCTATAATTAGAATTATAGGTGACATGTTATTACGTAATCCAATTCTTCTTCAATTCAAACACTCAAGTTGGTTATCATTAGGGACATTTAATCAAGTCAACTAAGGAGTTAAAGTGGTCAATTAACCTAAAAGACTAGAGTTCAACAATATTACATTATGCCATTACATCTTCAATTTTCGCATAAGTGACCAAATCTACCAGAATTTTTCATTAACTTTGAAAAATCATAACTAAATCTATAAAAATTTAAATGGTTACTTTCAAGGAAAAATATCACCTACATCCAGTTGGATACTAGATTTTCATTTATTGCATATTGTTAGAATTCAACCCAGTTTTCATAACCTAACTTCAAAACTTCATAACTCACAATGTAAAAATCGAAATGATGTAAATGACCTATAAAATTAAAGCTTGATATGTCTACTATTTAACTAGAAAGTTTCAAAAATTTTAGAGATTATTTGGTTATCCAAAAACACCACACAATCAGGGTACCTCACTGGAATCCCGTTTAGCAGAAAATCATGTTTTGCATTTTGAGTTTCAATGACCCAAAATTCACAACTCGGGGTTATACCTACACAATTTTTCATGTAGAACACAATGGTAATATCAAAATGAACAAATTCTCACTCATTTCCCGCATCTTGTTTTGGCAGTAAAATCAACAAAATTAAAGAAACTCCTAAACTCCAAAATTGAGCATCAAACTTGTGTCATATGGTTTCTAATCATCATAAAACACAAAATACATAACCAAAACATCATGAATTAACCAAACCCTTGTTTGGCCAAAATCAGGGCAGATTTACACATGCAAAAATACTTATTCAACCAACACAATGAATAGCTCAAATTGAAGCTAATACTCACCTCTTGCTTCTCCTTAAGTTCTTTCTTTTACTCTGCAACTTTTGTTCTTGGATGATGACTCAAAAATCCTCCTTTCAAGAAATAAATACCATAGGAATAATGCTCTTAGAGAGAGGAATAAGGTTTATGAAGGCATTTAGAGCTAGAAATGGGATCTTGAAGGTATAAATGGCTTACCTTTCCTTCTTGTTCCCCTTGGCTTTCAACTTTCAGTCTAGCTCTTTCTCTCTCCTTTTATTTTGCATTTGGCCGACTTGAAATAAATGAATAAGATGAGAGAATGTTTTTAATTGAATAGCCAAGCCTTCATATAGAGCTTAAGTAGGGTTGAGTATGTGTGTGTGTGAGAGAGCACTTTATTTGTAAGAGACATATGCCAATAAACCTTTGCTTCATCTTTTCTCTTTCTTCTTGATGCCATACGAATATGTGGCCCTTTTCATTCAAGTTATCATCTTTTATTTGGCTTATAATTGTTGACCAAAAATAATGACCAAAAGAAGCTTAAAGAAGCCTTCTTCAATTATCTTAGTTTACCTCCTCATCACATGTGTTACTTTTTAGTTGAAACTATTGACCAAGTCTTCAACTTTTAATTAGTCATATAATTGTTACTATTTCTTGCCTCATGTTATACGAAAATGGAGCCTTCGAAAAGAGATGATAATCTTTTGTAATATCTTCTTGAATAATAAATTAATTCACCAATTAGCATGAGATTGTTGACCAAGTCTTCATCTTTTTATAACTTCGTCAAATTGCTTCCATATGTCATATTCAATAGCCAATATGTTTATTTTCTCTTGCTTTTTCCTCTTGTTATATGCCATTCATGGTCCTTTGAAGGAGTTTATGATCTTATAAAATATCATCTTGCAATATAATATTTCATTGCCAATGTTTGCATGTGAAACTTGACCAAAGTCATTATCCATTTGTACTTGGCCAAAAATGCTTCCATGTGTCTCATATTATAACCAAATAAATATTTTCCTCTTATTTCTCTTCCATATGTCATTTTCCCTTTCTTCCCATGTTCAAATTAGTCCTCTGGTCATTTTTGATTTTAGGCTAAAAGACTAAGTAGTTATCTCAATTTAATCGGAACTAAAGTCATAACAAAATTTCCAGAGGTAATTCTGTCATTAATCTCACCATCTATTCTGTACATTTAGCCTTTGAGTACATTTTGAAGTATTACACAACTGAAGCTTATAATTCCCATAATTTCCATTTTTGGACGCTGTCACTGAAACTAGCCAATTTCACTAAGCTAACTTCAAAAATACATAACTCTTAATGTATAAGTCTAAATAATTTATATGACCTATCAAATGAAAGCTTACAATGCCTACTTTGATTATGGAAAATTTCACATTTTTGGACATCATTTGATCATCCAAAACCACATGTACTCTGGGACTTACTACCAATACCTATTACACCTTGATAAAACACATGATCATCAACCTCAATACTAGAGGTTTCCACCGCTCGTCAGCATAACTTAGTTGTCTACTTTGAGCAGCTAATAATCTCTACTTGATCAATCTATACTCA
The DNA here is from genome assembly GCA_963210345.1 of Inga oerstediana. NCBI lineage: Eukaryota > Viridiplantae > Streptophyta > Magnoliopsida > Fabales > Fabaceae > Inga > Inga oerstediana. Next base: position 57,737,215 of record OY723401.1, on the reverse strand, counting down.
TGTATCATTGGGGTTTTAACCTACACTATAATATGACTCAATGAATTTACCGCTACATTGGCCTATATTAGATGATATTTAATTTCCAGGTCAAAACCTTTAAGCAACTCCATCTATCTATGTTGTCTCATATTCAGCTCTTTCTGATCATACAAATATTTCATGTGTTTATAGTCGCAGTACAACTCTACGGTCGCAGTATAGAGATAATTCCTCAAGATTTTCAAGGCAAATATAGTAGGTACCAACTCAAGATTATGAATGGGATACGCCCTAGTTGGCCCTCATCAAAACACATCCCAATCCATGGGTACTCGCATATGGGATTATTAGCATGGTGCTATAATAAATTTCTATCTTAGCTTTGCGAAGCTTCTCTTACAATTATCGTCCCATACATAATGCTGATTTTTCTAGGGAAATTTTATATAAACCCCTCTATAATAATCAACGAGACCTAGAAAACTTTGTCTTAACAACGGTCTTTGGCCTTTTCTAGTTCAATATTGCTTCCACTTTACTAGGATCAATCAAGACCTCTTGCTAAGAGACTACGTGGCCTATAAATCTCACCTCTGAAAGCCAAAACTCGCATTTACTCAACTTGGCATAGAGTTGCTTTTTCTCAACGTGTTCAATACTGTTCACAAATATTGCTCATGTTTACTCCATGAGCACACCAGTATATCATCAATAAAGACTACCATGAATTGGTCTATGTACGGATAAAAATTTGATTCATATAGTCTATAAACATAGCAGGTGCATTTGTCAACCCATATGGCCATTACAAGAAATTCATAATAGCCATATCTAGTCTTGAAAGCAATTTCAAGTACATTTTCTACTTTTCAACTTTGCCATCTTGTTTGGAGCCATTCTACTAGGCCTAAAATCTACTGTAAACTCTACTTCCCTGTCTAGAGGTAACCACTAATATCTCTTGAAAACACCTAAAAAAATTTCAAATGCCTACAGGGATACTTTCAAACACTATTCCAACTTCTAATTGCATGGAAAGGAATACTTTGTACCCCTGATAACCTCTATGCAAACATCTCTCAGCCTCAACTGCTGAAAGAAAGTTAATATTGATTTCTGTACTAATAGGTGGTTGTAGAGTAGGATAAATAACCCTTCTACTTGCACAATCTTGCAACACATCATTTGCCATCAATCAACCAATTTCAAAGATTACTACTAAGACATGCAACCATGTAACGTATTCACTATACAACTCATATAGGCATCAGCTGTGGCAACCCTGATAACTATGGGTGCAAGCACAATCATTCATATGGGAGTCTATGCATACTTACAAATTCTATTGCCTTTTCCAGGGTAGCACATTCATATCCTCTAGAGAAATTTCAGAGAATTCGTCAGCCTACTAGGCAATCAAACCATAATTTTCAACTACCTTTTATTTTATTAGAGATCTAACTCTCAATCATTCTTTCTAGGTAATCATTCTTTCCATTAGAATATTTTATGATATACATCTTTCTCTATGATAAACTAGTAGCTAGCAAACTTCAATAATCCCATACATTTATCACATTCTAATACCTTGAGTAACTCAGGCCATATCAAATGCCTAAGGAGTTCATTCAACTACTGAATTTGATTCTCAAATTACAATTCTCTCAATCACAACTCAAAACCTCAATCTTACCTGGGTCAAAAATCATTTTGCCTCAATCATCCCTATCGCCCACTCATATCTTTCAGAAGGACTTAGGGAATTTACCAACCACTGGCCTATTCTTTATTTTCTTTCTCAAGCTTGCAACCATAAGCCCTAGCTATTCCTTGCTTACCATATTCTACTAACATTGGAGTAAAACCACTCCAATTCCTCTGCTTAAGTAGCCTTTTCTTTCTTTGGGAGGGCATGTTGTCTTTATTAAATCAATATCGATGTCTACATTTCTATTTTATCAGAGGTCCAGCTCCCAAATTTTATCAAGTATCAAGTATTACTAGGGAGCATATGCATGTATAGGCAGACATCTATTATATACTCTCGTCTCTAATCCCAATTTATCTCATAGGGTTTCTTAATATCATTACTTCGAACTTCAATAAATTCCAGATTGACATACAATTTTCCAAAAATCATGAACACCCATATTCTTACACAATTTTACTTTCTAAACACAATAGAATCATCAAAACTAGGAAATTCCAAATCAAGCAGGACAAAAATGCCCCAGGCCGAAAATTTCAGATTTAAGAGAAAATGTGATTTTCTTAATTCCAATCCACTTAACACCTTCTTTTCACATCTAATCCCATGTTTAACTACTTAAACACTACTTACACATTATTAGAGTGAATTTAGTCAGCACATCACCTAAGAGTTTGGTCATTCCCAAATCAAGACCAAGCAATAACAGGCCACTAAAAGAAACAACAACTCAGTAATAATCAAGAATCTACAAGAATCAAGGTTCTTGAGATTACTTTGTGATTACTCCACTTTCTCTCTCTAATCATGGCTACTCCCTCCTTCTAACCTCTTTGTTTTCCTTGCTACATATGAGTTTCAAGAACTTATGAATTAGAAGGCTTAAACATATGAATATCACCTTCAACTCACCTTGGTTACATCTCAACCTTGCTCCCACTTCGCTTGAGCGGCATATTCAAATGAGCTCTCTCTCTCTCCCATTCAAATGAGGTTAATAAAAGAGAAGAGTCTTATAAAAATATCCCACAACTCCCTTCCTTTATGTTATTTTATTGCCCAAATAAATGCATGCTCATTTGTTTAATTGTCATCATCTTTTCCCTTCCCAAAACACTTGGCCAAAATGCATCTTAAAATAGCCAAAGACAATGCTTTTGAATTATCATATTTCCTCTTCCACATATTTTTTAATTGGAGTTGCACTTGTTGACCTAGTGTCATCATATTTTTTTTTCTTTTAACCATTGCCAAAAATTGCTCCAAATACAAATAAATTCCAATCAATTATTTGTCCCTTCCCTTATCTGTTTTTAGAGGAAAATAAGTGAATAATATGGTGGAAATATTTTTCTTTTGCTTAATCTGGAAAATTATCATTTTACCCTTACATTTTGTAATTTTTGCATAAAATCAATAGAATTTTCATCAAATTTTGAAAATTCTTTTCTAATTGTACAAATGTCCAATTGCTATGGTTCCAAAGGATATATGACACTTATTAAGTCTACTTTTAAAGGAAAATATAGCCTTTAACCAACTGGATGCTCATAATTCCTAGAATTTCCATTTTTGGGTGCTCTCACAGAAACTTGCCAGTTTCACTGAGCCAACTTCAAAAATACATAACTCTTAGTGTACAGGTCCAAATAATTCAAATTAGCTATCAAATTAAAGCTTAGAATGTCTGCTTTCATTTTGGAAAATTTTACATTTTTTAGACATCATTTGATCATCAAAAACCACATAACAAACTCTCTACCTCATAGGAAATTTCACTAGCAACACTGTTCACATTTCAAATTTTAGTGTTTAATTCCTATGATCCAGAATTTTTTGCTAGAGGCTATTCAAGGTGTGTCAATATTAACCATTTTATCCCATTTAGTACCCCAAAGATATAAGGTGTTTTGTTGACCGATATTTATTTGAAATTGTTCTTATCCTTTATGAATTTACTTATCACACATGTTGTAAAAATATCAAGATATTTATACGATTATAGATCATTTTTTTATTAAGGTTTGAGATAATGGTTTGATTTGATTTATCTTTAGTTACTTAGATTTAGTTTGGCACTTTAGTTTACTAATATTCATTATTCGTGGTAGAAATTTTATAAGATCTTCTGTTCTATATCCATTTGAAGATAAGTAAAAAATATTTTAAATGTTGAAAGGGCTTCAAGTATGTAAATTCAAAGATCAGGTTTCAATTTTGGTAGTATTTTGAGGAAACGAGCTTTTTAGGCCTGACCCTTTTAGACCTGAGGTCGTCAAGAACTAGCCTATAGGGCTAGGTTGACCTATTTTCCCACCTATACCTTTTCACATGCATAGAGGATTCTGCATGGAAAATTTTTTGTTCTTATGTATTAATTTATTAAATATATTTATATATCATTATGTAATTGTTGAACATAAAAAGAGAGTGCAAAGTAGAGGATCTATGTTAGTAAAAATTTCTTTTAAAAATAAATTTTGCTTCATTCGTTTTTCTACATTTTTTATTTTTCAAATTAATAGACTTTATTAACTTCAAATTGATGTTTGTGGATATCCTTATTTCATAAATTATACGTGGTAGTCAATAATCGTAGAGTGCCTATTGGGTTTGGTAGGAACAGTCCATCAAGTTCTAATCTTATCCATTTATTGGGCCTTGCACTTTCGTACCTACAAGCAAGGTTGAACTATGTGTTATATCGGTAAATACTCTGTTATTAATTTTGCTTATTACTTATCCATATATAATTTAATGATTTATATGCATGTAACTCATAGTTTGTGATAACTATACATACATAAATAAAGTTTAAACGGTATAAAATTGATGGTTGAGGGTTATCCGCATCAACTTAAAAGTTTAGGGTGATTATTAAGTGTTAAATTTAAAAATTTTATTTGTACATTAACCAAATTTTAGGGGATTTTTGTGAAATTTAAACTAAAAATGGATTCAAATAAAAGGAAAAAAACATGTCAAATTGATGTTAGAACTTAATCGTCAACATATGGTTTTTTTTTTATATATATTTTTGATAGTTTCTCCAAATAAAGGTAGTAGTAATAATGTGCTATTCATCTCAACTTTGAAATGTTTGTTTTTAATGATAAAATCATAAAAATATGTATTATCTATCTCGTCATCTTTCATTTATCCATAATCCATAAGCAAAACACTTAGGTCGCTCCTTACATCCATTTCGAAAAGTTCTCTAGTCACATGTAACTATGTGTCCTGGCCTATTTTTAAATTATTATCATTTAATAATAAACACATATGAAAAAAATAGGGAATGTGGTTATGTGTGATTGGAGAACTTGATGTAATGGATATAAGGGACTTGATATATATATGATTTAATTCATCAAACACGTGCGTTTTATAATTTTCAGCTTAAAATGACATTTTTTTATATAAAGACAAACTTCATTAATTACATAAATGTAACGGTAAAATAGTCATTTAGCTAAATAAAAATTAAAAGCCCATATTTTCCCTTTCCTTATGGTGTTGGAAGTCCAAACAAGGAAAGGCAAAGGGAAATATTTATTTGGCCAGAAATAATACCGTTTGGAAGCATTTTAGACCAAGTGGTAAAAGACAATGACTTTAGTCAACAAACACAAGTTAATTAGCATTTAAATAATAATATTTAAGGAGGTGAAGTTGTGATATTTTAAATAGATCATTATCATCTCCCAAAATGCACTTTCATCCAAACACAAGAAGCAAGAGAGAGAGTGCGTGTTGAATTATAAAAAACAAGAGGGAGCAATATTGGCCAAGTAAACATCAGGAGAAAAGTTAAAAGTTAGACATGTGATTAATAGCAATTAAAATATTAATATTGTAATTAGGTGGAAGAAGATATTGTAAGATCATTTATCTCTTAAGAAGGCCATCAATTTCGTGCAAAACAAAAGCCAGGAAAGGGAGAGAGTGTTGGAAGAACAAAAGCTTGGGGAAAGAGAAAGGAAGAGCAAGTGCACTAGGCAAGCTGCTTAGCTAATTTTTACTTGGTAAATCACCTTTCTAGCTCAAACACTCTTCATAAACATTGTTCTTCTTAATGAGAGCTTCATTTCTATGGTTTTAGAATTTCAAGAGGAGGTGTTTTGAGCCATCACTAGTACATAAAAGGCTTTTAGACCTATACATTTAGATCAGTTATAGCGGATAAGGTCTACAAGGTATAAATGGTGGCAGTTTCATAATTATCCAACACTTATGAAACCTAGAACCCTTGATCAAAATTTTGAAAGAGTTGTGGGATGAAGGTGTTAAAGTTTTTGATATGAACAAGAAGAATATTTTTAAAATGTGAGCCATGATCTTTTGTACTATAAATGACTTCCCTGCATATGGAAATTTATCAGGATATAGCGTTAAAGGCCACAAAGCATGTCCGATTTGTGAAGAAGGCACATGCTACCATCAACTTCAACATGGAAGAAAGACCATTTATCCTGGCCATAAGAGATTTCTTAAACAGAGCTACCCATATCGTAGATTAAAGAAAGGTTTTTTGGGTGGTCAATAGTTTGAAGATGCTCCGGAGGCATTGACTGTGGAGAAAGTTTATGAAAATGCAAAAAATATCAATATTATCTTTGGTAAGACTACAAAGAGTAGAAATAAGAAAAATAAATGGAAAAAGATGTCTATCTTCTTTGATCTTCCATATTAGCACAATCTTGATGTGTGACACTATATTGATTTCATGTATGTGGAGAAAAACCTATATGATAGTATTATCGGTAAACTACTCAACATAAAAGGTAGTTATAAGGATGGCGTGAAGGCAAGATTATATTTTTAAGAAATGGAAATACAAGAAGACTTACATCCAAGGCCATATGTTAAGAGAACTTTTTGTCCTCCAACTTCTCATACTTTGTCTAAGGATGAGAAAAGAAGTTTTTGTGAGGGTTTGTATGCCATCAAAGTTCATTTAGGATATTCTTCAAATTTTAAGAAACTTGTGTTGATGAAAAACTTGAAGTTAGTAAGGCTAAAGTCTCATGATTATCATGTCTTAATGCAACAACTACTCCCAGTAGCTATTCAAGGAATTGTCAAATATGATCTTCAACACATATTGACTAGAAATTGTTTCTTCTTCAATACTATTTGTAGTAAAGTCATTGAGACTGAAAGATTGGATAAATTAGAAAATGAAGGATATATTATCTTGTGCCTACTTGAGAAGCCTTTTTCTTCCTTCTTTTTTTGACATCATGGTTTATCTAATTGTTCATCTAGTCAGGGAGGTAAATTTGTATGGCCCTATCTATTTTTTATGGATGTGCCTAATTAAAAGAACTATGAATATCCTAATTGGATACTCAGAATTCCTATAATCATCATTATTGGATGCTGCCATAAATACTTGCCAGTTTTACATAGCTAACTTCAAAAGTACATAACTCTTTGTATGTAACTCCAAATGACTTATATGACCTATCAATTTAAAGCTTGATAAGTCTACTTTCATTCTAAAAATTTCATAGGAATTGGAGACCATTTGTCTATTTAAAAATGTCACACAACCAGACTGCTTTACAGGAAAACACACTGGTAGCACCTTATAACATTACAAATTGTGTTCCAACTTAATAACAATGTGTATGTGACTATTAATTGCCTTGTTATAAAATTTAATGTTCTCTTTCATTCACCATTTTATTCCATTAAATGCCATAAGTACATATAAGGGATATTGGTGAATAAAAAGTATGACGTTTTACCTATCCCTATCCCTTCTGATGATTTGAAGATTGTGAGTGATGTCCTGAGTACTTTCATCTTGTAGCCAAAAAACCTTGTTTCTATCTAAGCAAAGGAAACCCCCATCAAAGCCCCAACAAGTCTGGCTCCATTTATTCAAGAAGTTTCACAGCCTCCATTCAACTTCATACAATAAGTGATTCTGATAGCATATGATACATCCTTTAAAACAAGAGATTGGCTTACAGATTTTTGATGGCAAGTCATGGGTGACATGCTTTCTTGAGAGGGATGATTTAATGTTCCTAGTAGCTCCTAGACAACATCTTACGATTGTGATTGTCCAACTGTTCTTAATGTAAGTATCTTCTTCAATTCAAAGTAAATATTTTAAAAATTGAGTTGTTGACCTTTGATTTGTGTGCTTGAATTATTGTAGGTACATGAATCATAGGTTGGTCTCCTCTAGCAATAACGATAGATTTGGATTCATATGTCTAGTTCAAATCTAAGAGAAAGGGACTACTACTGCTATTAAACATAAATACTTATCATATAGGCTTAGTGAAACCGCAAGTGAGTATTTCTTGGCTCTATATGTGCATGGGTAAGAAACAAATTATATTTCATAATATATATAAAATGCTTTATATTTGCTTAATATTCATCTCTTTTTTTCAATGATCATTGGCAATTGGTTCTTCTATGCAAGAATAGTTACACTGCAATCCTCTTATGCTCCCTCCACTTCAAACCAGGGAATCAATTGAAAAAGACCATGAACTCGTAAGTTTTCATGCATTATTACCTTTTGTGTATAAAGTTTATGTAATTTGTGCGAAATAAGTAACCTTTATGATTTTGATGATAGGGCTATGCGAACATTCCTACATGCTACTTATGGTAAGCATGTTCGTCACATAAAAGACCCTACATGGATCTTGCCAAAGGTTAGTACATAATGGTTTGTTTTAAGAATGTATTCAATAATCCATGCTTTTGTACTTGTTTTAATGATATCATGTTCTTTTTTAGAGCTGCAGGCAACCACTGGGGCCCAACTTATATGGTTTGCATGTTTTAAGACACATTTACAATATTGTCACTCTAGGCATGACTAGTTTTACTAAAGAGCTAAATGTATATTTTAGTACTTTTGTATTACTTTTAGTGTTTTTAAGTTACCAAGTTAATGTTTTGTCTAGTTTTGTTGTTACAAATGTTTTGATCTTGTCGACCCTTTATTGAAGAAGATATTGATTTCATCCGCAAATGTTTTATTGAATTCATCTATGAGCTTTTACAAAAATAGTGAGTTTTTGAATACAATGCTACATTGTTTTCATGCATATTGCTTCTGCTATATAAATTATAAAGTGTTGTTGTAAATACAATTACATGCTATGTGCTGGATTAATGTGTTGTTATGTGCAATTCTATTTCAATGCAATTACATGCTTTGTACAATTATAAAGTGTTGTGGTTTTCATATCTAACTGAGTTTATATCTCTCTATAGGACAATTTTTGGGACATAGGTGATATAAGTCTGATGTTGATACAGGCATGGAATTTGACGGAATGACCTTTGTACTTTTTCTTCCCTTTATTTTTTTTTGTAAAATTGACGAATTTTCTATACATTTTGAGGAATTTGTCTTCCCTCTGCTTTTCTTTAAAAGTTTTGGAATAGAAAGTGCACAAAGTTGAGATTTTGCTACTATCATTATTAAATTCTAGGTCATTGTTATCTCAGTAGATTCAAATTGTGTTTTAAAATGCTTAATGATAATGTGTTGATATTGTTGCGAGAATGTAGGTAGGAAGAATGATGATAATTGTTGACAAATGAAATTGTTGCTTTCGATTGTGTATGACAATATACTATTTTTCAGTGATTTTTATTATTGTTGCTTCTGTGAAATGTGGGGTGTAGTAATGTTGTTGTCATTACTTCTGATTGTGTGTGATAATGTGTCGTTGCTTCTCTGGAATCTAGAATGTCATTAAAATGGCTTGCTAGGTAAAGTTAAATTGTAAGAGGATTTTTTTTATAATAAAAGGAACTTTTTAGACCTGTTGTATCTACAATAGCTCTAAAATGGGTTACTTTTTTAGAATTTTAGACCGACTGTATCAAGACCTAATCCAAAATCGGTCTAAAAAGTCATTTTTAATCGGTCTAAAAAGTTATTTTTCTACTAGTGCATCTTGCAAGATCAAAAGGTGGAAAATCAACAAAAGAGCTCAATAAGGAGATAGAGGTGAGCAAGAGAATCACTTTTATATATATGTTATTTTGGTTGATAAAGTTGTTGGGGTTGGTTGATACTGCCCTAATTTTGATTATTTAGGGTTTGTTAGGGTTCATGAAGCTTTCATCATATACATGTGATTATACGTTGTTTTAGAAGCATATGAGCTAAGTTTAGAAGTTGAATTGTGAATTGGTGATTTATTGCTCCAAACCCTAAATTCTGGTCTGAATAGGCCATGACAAAGGAATTAGAATTTAATCATTTTTATGTTACCATTATGTTCTACTTGAAAACTGAGTGGGAATAGACCCTAGTTATAAATTATGGGTTATTGGAACACAATTTGTAAAGTTAAAATGTTGCTGCTAGTGTGATTTACTGCATGGCAGTCTGGCTGTGAAATATTTTAGAATAGGCAAATGATGTCCAATTAATATGCAATTTTTTAAAATAAAAGTAGATTTATCAAGCTTTAATTTGATAGGTATATTGGACATTTGGACTTGTATACTATGAGTTATGTATTTTTGAAGTTAACTAAGTAAATCTGGCAAGTTTCTATAGCAGGGTACAATGAATGGTAATTCTGGAATGTTATGTGCCCAGTTGGCTAAAGGCAATATTGTTTCTCAAAAATAGACTTAACAAGGGTAACATAACATTTGGAACTACAATAATTGGACATTTGGCACGATCTTTGAGACAAGGGCAGTCAAAGGGTACCGGTAGTCAAAAACAGTTCAAGTTGGTATCTGCATTTTTGCACGGATACACAAAGGTTAAGCGTCCTCAGCCCAAGGAAATGACAAGATGGGTGACCCCCTAAGAAGTCACATAACATGTTATGTTATGGCATGTACAAGGAATAAGAACATGTTGTATAGTAGTTTAGAGGCTGTATGTTACACAGGCTTTCCTTGACTACTGTAAAGGACTAGTATGTTATCTCAGGAGTACATGTGTACCCAACACTTGTAAAATGATAGATATTCCCTTATGACTATGTGACATTTTCCTCTCCCTTATTTCTATATAGTGAAACATAAAGATGGTGAGACTAAGAGGTACAGGTGCTGGGCAGGGTCAGGAAGCTAGACTTTACCCAATACAGCAAAGAATGAGCTTGTTAACAGAACAGGGAACAATGATCGATGATCATAGCATAAGCTATGAGAAGTGTAGCAGAAACAAAATAAAGATAGGGATAATCCTGGTGGACAAGAAATAAACCCATACAGTATAAGGGACATAAATAGAAGCCTCTGCTTATATATGCTCTTGAGGGAGACAGTTTACAGACATGAGCAACATAATTTAGTCAACAGGGGGTTGCTGTTGATAGAGGCTGACACCCCTATCTTTTAAGGGAAATTTGATCCCCAGCTGACAGAGGATTGACTATAGACTTAGTGTTAACATTATAATATACTCAAGGATTAGGGAAGAACATGAGACAAACCTATGAGTGGTGTTAGGGAAATCACATATAAGCTTTAGCTTTTAGAGCTTGGCTTATTGAGCAGTGATTTCTCACAAGATGGGATTTATCAGATCCTAACAAAGTAGACATATTATTGAGTGAAAGAGCCCATGAACTATCATAGAGGAACATAGAATGGCTAGCGGAAGCCACCATAATACAATAAATTATTTGAGTAGGATGGTGAATTTATATGTAACATTTGAGGACAAAAAGAAAGGTTAATATTTGCACCAATATTGATCATCCCATATCATAATTACAGTTGTGTGGTCAACAGTAACAGAGCTTATGTGGCATACAATGATTTGCCTTATGTGGTCAGTGGTAAAGTAGCCCCATCAGAGCATGTTAATCAACCCTATGATAAGGATACACCGCTGACATGGCCAGGAAAGTCCTGGTTGAACTGGTGAAAATCATAAGTAGCCCTATGGCAGAAAGATGGTGTGTAAAACATGTTGAGGAGGTATGCTATACAGTGATACAGCACAATGGTAAGCCAACTCTATCGTAGCATTTTAAACAACCCTATTATTGGGGTACAACCCTGATATGACTAGGAAGTGTCCTGGTTGTATCGGTGAAAATCACAAGTAACCCTAAGACCGAAAGGCGATACGTAAAATATGCTGCTGAGGTGGTGTTGCCAACAGCATTACATCTAGTATGATGTACAATAACATAAACCTATGTGGTTTACAATGTGATTACCTATGTAATATAAACCTGTTTGGTCTACAGTGACACGACCTATGTGGTCAACAATCACACAACCTATATGGCCTGTGGTGACACATGTAAATAGAAATTGGGATGAGCCCTAGTGTAGTAGGGCATAATGGTAGAAAATACCTCTTAACAGATGTAGCCTCATAGAATCAATTACCCACTCATGTAATAGTGCACACAGTATGATCAGTAAGGGTCAAATAGTCATTTGATGCTGAATAGTACACATAGTATGATAAGCAAACAGTCATATAGTCATATGATCCTAAACAGAGAACACAGTATGACAAGTAAGGATCAAATAGTCATTTGATACTGAACGCTTGACAGGATAGACATAGCTATAGACAATCATGTGGACAAATAGACATGGCTATAAGCAGATATATATGCAGACAAGCATACTTGTAGAGAAATCTTATTTACATATAGGCATAGTGGCAGTAAGTCCTAGTGTACATGTTTGCACAGGGCAGTAACACCTGAATATTCAGTGTTGTAAGAGTAGGATGACAGGAGCCATATGGCTAAGTACACCAGGTAGCATCCTGACAAGGCAATAAGGCCTAAAGTGCTAGTAAACTGAGTTTCCTGAGGCTATAAGTCCTTATATGTATTTAGTATGGATGTTGGACTGTGTCCACAGATTATAAGACCTATTGGACTGGTTCATCCAAAGAACAGTAGATTGCTATGCAATCACAGTTATGCTAAACAGTGATAGAGGTAGTAAGACCTGGTGTGCATATTTGCTTCAGCCTGTGTCCTGGGCAATAAGACCTGATAAATATGTTGTTTTATATTGAATAGTATACACAGTAAGGCAAGTAGGGATAAACAGATAGTTAATTCTAAACGCCGACAGATAGATACATTTATAAAATGAATATTCTTAATGCTTATCTTATAGGTAGTAAGACCTAATGGACAATTGGTACAATATTGGACTGTGTATCTTATAAGTATCAAACAGCCAGGATATGTGAGTATTAAATAGGCTAAATATGTGAATGTGATAGGCATTTTACACACACATACTTTTTGATAATTTGCAATGCATGCTTTAAGAGTATGAATAAGACATGGATATTTGCATATTAAATTGGGACTCTCCGACCGATAATCAATTCTATGTGATATCCAAAATTTTGAGGATAAAATTTTATTAAAATGGAGAGAAATGTAATATTCCAAATTTTATTCACCAAAATTCTTTATATTAAAGGTAATAAAATGGTGAGGCTTAACACACTTGAAATGGCAAAACAGTGCAATTAGTGGCTACACAAATTTTGGGCCACAATAAGACATGAAATTTTAATTTGTGTCTTTAAAAAAGCCAATTATTGGAGCCTAAATTGGATAATGGAATAACACAATTTTTTGGCCTACTAAATATACAAATTTTGGCCAATACCAAAGAAAAGGAATAAGGCGCAATTTAATTACAAAAATATAAGGGCAAAATAGTTATTTGGATAAATGAAAATTAAAAGCCATATTTTCCATTTCCTTATGGGGTTGGACATCTATGCAAGGGAAGTAAGAGGGAAATATTTATTTGGTGACAAATAATGCCATTTGGAAGCATTTTAGACTAAGCGGAAAAAGATGATGACTTTAGTCAACAAACACATGTTAATTAGCATTTAAATAATAATATTTAAGGAGGTGAAGTTGTGATATTTTAAATAGATCAATATCATATCCCAAATGGCACTTCTATCCGAACACAAGAAGCAAGAGAGAGAGAGTGTTTGACTTGAATTATAGAAAACAAGAGGGAGCAATATTGGCCAAGTAAACAAGAGGAGAAAAGTCAAAAGTTAGATATGTGATTAGTAGCAATTAAAATATTAATATTGTAAGTAGCTAGAAGATGATATTTTAAGATCATTTATCTCTTACAAAGGCCATCATTTCCATCCAAAACAAAAGCTAAGAGAGGGAGAGAGTGTTGGAAGAACAAAAGCTTGAGGAAAGAGAAAAGAAGAGCAAGTGTACTAAGTAAGTTTCTTGGCTAATTTTCACTTAGTAAATCACCTTTCTATTTCAAACATTCTTCGAAAAACATTGTTTTCCTGGATGAGAGGTTTATTTCTATGGTTTTAGAATTTCAAGAGGAGGTGTTTTGAGCCATCTTGTAGGAATAAAAGGTGGATAATCAACAAAAGAGCTCAAAGAAGAGCTAGAGGTGAGCATGAGCATCACTTTGATATATATGTTGTTTTGGTTGATTGAGTTGTTGGGCTTGGTTGATGATGCCCTAATTTTGATTAGTTAGGGTTTGTTAGGGTTCATGAAGCTTTCATCATATACATGTGATTATATGTTGTTTTGGAAGCATATGACTAAGTTTGGTAGTTGAAATGTGAATTGCTAATTTGTTGCACCAAACCTAAATACTTGTCTGAACAGGCCATAATAAAGGAATAGGAATTTAAGCATGTTGATGTTGCCATTGAGTTCTATATGAAAACTATGTGGGAATAGCCCCTGGTTATAAATTATGGGTTATTGGAGCACAATTTGTAAAGTTACATTATTGCTGCAGTGTGATTTCCTGTGTGGCAGTCTGGCTGTGTGATGTCTTTGATTAGGAAAATGATGTCCATTGAATATTCAATTTTTTGGCTTGAAAGTAGACTTATCAAGCTTTAATTTGATAGGTCATATAGGTCATTTGGACTAGTATACTAAGAGTTATGTATTTTTGAAGTTAGCCAAGTAAAATTGGCAAGTTTCTACTCAGTGTCCAATAAATGATAATTCTGGAATATTGTGCATCTAGTTGGCTAAATACAATATTTTTCCTTAAAAATAGACTTAGTAAGGGTAACATAGTCTTTGGAACCACAGCAATTGGATATCTGTAAATAAAAATATGAATTTTCATAGTTTGATGAAAATTCGGATAGTTTTAGTCAATAAACTAAATTAAAAAGGTAATGGCAAAATATAATTACCTGAAATTCTAAGGATAAAAATAACCAACAATATGAGTTTATAATAATGTATGAATGAGTAATAACTCATTTATTGTATATTTGGGAATTTTAGGATATATTAGTAGCTTGATCCAGACAGACAGTATTCGATAGACAAACAAGCAAGGGAAGGGCAATTCTAGGTAGTAACTCTATCTCTTATACACTATATGGTGGTATATATGTTATATGTTGGTATATTATATGATATGCATAATGAACACACTATTTAGCTGTGGTGCGGGAAAAACACAAGTACTGTCTGATGAGAAAAGTACAAGTACCATTTGGCTTAGTAAGGACCCAGCTAGATACATAGTGCTAGGGGGCACATTACATGGTTATGGTCTAGGACCCAGCTGAGGTACATAGACAAGTAGGGCTTTGGCCCTAAAATGTGTACACACATCAGTATACAGTGTTAATGTTATATTACACTATGTGGTGTATTGCATATTTATCTATAGCATTTTCTTACTCCATCAATCGAGTGGTCACTCGAGTGATCTAGAGTTATCACTTGAGTGATCCCTTACAATTTCTGGCAGAGTCATAGGCTGCTCTTGTTATCCTATCACTCGAGTGGTTAATCGAGTAATCCTTGCTCATCACTCGTATGATCTCATACAAAATTTGGAATAGAGTTTATAAAGCTTTTTCATCTGCATCACTCGAGTGATCCCCTCCAAAATTAGCCAGAGACTCTACTTTTGCATAGAGGCTGTAGTTCTCACTTTATCACTTGAGTGGTCACTCGACTGATGGCTCTGCATTCCTCATAACACTTTATTTCTTTGTTAAAAATATTTTGTTCAATCAAATCATTTATTATATCTTTCTAATCTTTGTTATCATCAAAACTTGTGAGACATAACATTCTCCCCCTTTTTGATGATGACAAAACTTGGTGATTTTTGAACTAAGCATTTTGAAAAACAGCTTTTGCATTTTAAAGCTACTTGAATCTAAAGACAATGTTATCACATGTTTAAAAAGTACTATAATACATAGACTATTATCTCATAGATAAAAAAGAAAAGCATTTAAACACTTTTACATATAGCTTTCCATATAATTCAGTTTTGCACATAATTCAGAATAACAAGGAATATATCATGAAAGCTCTCAAAAACCCTATACACCCATTCACCATATCAGTCTAAACATTATGTAAGTTCACCAAAATCACTCCTAGTTCTTCTCCCCCTTTTTGACTTCATCAAAAAGAGGCTAGATAGGAGTGTTGGGATGGATCTCAGGCTATGATAGGATTAGCTCTGATAGGGGAGGATACATCAATGAGTGTATCACTTCCACAAAGAGTAAAAGTAGGTGAGTCAAATGAAATGGGCTCTGGTAGATGAAGAGGAGGTACTTGCAAAGGATCCTATGAGTGAGGTACATATATAGAGGTATGCTGTTATGGTGGTGATGAAGGCTATGATGTGACTGTTGTCTACTTAGTATCTTCTAAATGATGAGAGTGATGAGAAGGAGACTGAGGGAGTGGCTCTATGCCTGTTGGTAAAGCTACTGGTGTAGTCACTAGGCTAGGCTGGACAGTGTCCTACTCATCTAAAGTAATGTTAACCTTAGTAGATGAGGACGAATTGGTCATAGTGAATATGATGTTTCTAAGTGTGGTATGAGGGATGATAGAAGGTGGATCAGATACAAGAATAGAATAGAGGCTAGAGCTGAAGCTACGATAGAAGGACCAGGAGTTGAAGTAATAGTAGTTAAGGCATCAGCCTTCTCATGAAGAGACCAGAGAAGCCTGATAATCTCATTTAGTGCACTCGTCTGAGCCTCTAATTGTGCTAACACCTCTTGATTGTGCTTGTTCATGTACTCCACCATCTCTCCCATTTTGAAGTTGATGTGGGTTATTAGTTCAGCATTTATGTTTTCCATATCCACATGAAATCCTTCAAGTACCTCCTTTAAGTAACACTGAATAGTAGATCTAAATAAGGAAGGTTTTACAGATATGGCAGGGGTAGAGGACTCAGTACCATCTATTTAACTTGTCTTAGCTTGAGATGCCTTCTTCTTCTTGGGAGTTGAATCAATGTGTTCTATCAAAGGTAGCTCAATTCCCAACTTCCCAATATGGCTCCTTATAATTGGTGACAACCTCTCAACCGGCTCATTTGGCTCTAGGTACCATATTTTATTGGCTTTGAGTAACAAGGAGATCAACTATAGGAATGGCATCGGTGTGATGCAAATTCCAGAGAATCTATACCTTTTGATCTTTGAAAAGATCAGTTCTCCCGCGTTCCTTTTCTCCTTTAGCAATATCGAAGCCATATTATTGTAGTCCCGATCAACAAAGTGCGTGAAGTTGTTGGAGTTGTTCACTATGGCTCGAGAGTATATCTACCAGAGGACTCTATATAGATCACACATATCCATTAGGTTGAACGTTAGAGGTCTTACTCTCTCACCGAGCCTCAAAATAGAGAAATTTTCGTTCGGTGTAAGTTTGGCAGGGTTATTTTTTTGTGGTTCATTGATTCCTAGACACTTGTTGATTCTTAAGGCATAAATAAGGAATTTCTTCCCTCTCACTTTTGCTTCAATCTCTTCCTCTACAACTGAGCTTAATCAATCTTTTACCAGTTCAAGGTTACAATAAAAATGTCTAATAACGTTAGTACAGTAGTGTAGATTCATAGACAACCAGGGCATATAACTTGCTTGATATTCACTCAAATAAAACTTAATTGCATCATATAACACTTGAAGATCAACATAGTACATCTTAATTAATTTTCTTCAGGCAAAGTACTCATTGAACTTCTTTAATTCCTTAAGTTTTTTTTTTGAGATAAAACCCTTTGGTGGTCCCGTGATATCTTCTTCACTCTTCTTTTCATTCCTTTCTGACTCCTCTGGTTATGACTTGGTAGGCTTAAAAGTCTTTGAGGAAGTACTTCCTTGGCTCTTTTTGTTTAAAAGGTCTCATCTAGCATGTTTTCCATGGCCTTTGCAATTTTTGTATTATAATTTGATCCTTTAGGATCTTTCCCAGTCGAAGAGGGAGTGTTAGACGAGTTAGTGGAGAGTGAAGTAGAGGAGGCAATATCTTTGCCTTTTCCAAGTAGAGTTGCTTTCTTCTTTTTTTTCTCTTCTGGAAATAGGCTCCTTGATCACAACGCCTTTAGCTTTAGGTTGTGGCTTAGGTGGTGTTTTATCAGGCACTTTTAGCTTAACATGAGATTTTCACTTTAGTGTTAGCAATTTATTTTGTTTCTTAGGTGGAGGAGAAGGAGGAGATTCAGAAGACTTACAAGGATCATTACGATGAACCTTTGTTCTAGCCATTTGAAGATTTGAACTCAAACTGCAATTTTCCTTCTTCATAGTGCCAACTATCCAGGTTCTATGACAGAAGATTTGAAGAGAATTAAGCTATTTTTAGAGGTGAAAATTACTAGGTTTTGGTTGGATTTGAGTGGGTAAGATTTTGTGAAACATTTTGGGTAGAGCACTAGGAGAATCACTAGAAGTGGTTTAGTGAAAATGACAGAGTGTCGACTGTTATAAGCTACTGTTCTCGGAATAACTCGAGTGACCTTGACACATTGCTCGAGTGGTTACTTGAGTGATTAAGACAAGCAATTAAAAATCAATGCAATTTTAAATCATACCTACCATGAATAATGTAGTAATTGTCCATAAATATTTAACTCAAGTGACCATTTCCAGTGATTGACACATCACTCAAGTAATCACTCGAGTGATCAGTTCTACAACTTCTAACTATTCAAATTCAACCATTATGCCATTTCAATTTGAAAAATTTGAAACTGCCCTGATTTTCTAGGTTATCACTCTAGTGATACAACCATTACTACTAGTTATCACTCGAGTAATATCTCGACCATTAGAAGTGGTTACTAAAGTAATGTTGTGTTGACAACATCTCTATTTAGCTCTACTCTTCTTACCATATAATAGAGTATCAAGTTCCTACAATAACAAATTACTAGATATTCTGATGGTTAAGTTAGTTATCATCAAAACATAATCTAATTATACTTATTAACATATAACAACATACAATTCATTGGGATTTACCATTCCCAATTCTCTTCTTATGAATAGAAATTGATCTTTGGCAAGAGGTTTTATGAAGACATCTGCTATTTGAAGATGAGTTGGGATGAACACCACTTTGACATCCTTCTTTTGAACATGATCCCTAATGAAGTGATGTCTAACATCAACATGCTTGGTTCTGGAGTGTTAAACTGCATTCTTTGCCAAGCTTATCGTTCTATTGTTGTCACTATAGATATGCATCTCTTTCAAGTATATACCTAGATCTTACCAACGTCTTGTAGTTGTTACTTCAGCTACTATATATATGTATAATAATTGGACATTGTGACATACTCAACTTCTATTGATGAAAGATACACTATATTCTATTTCTTATTAAACTATTATACAAGTGAGCCTCCAAGATATTGGCATTGCCTACTTGTACTCTTTCATGTTAGTTTTGTAGCCTCCATGATCAGAGTCTGAGTATACAACTAGATATTCATTCCTCCTTGAAGATAACAGATACCAAATTATACTATGTCGGCAAGATATTTGAAGATTCTTTTATCTGTTTCAGCATGTGATTCCTTTGGGGCCAATTGATATCTTACACACATACCAACACTGAATTGGATGCCAGGTATGCTTGCCGTGAGATAGAGTAATGAACTAATCATTCTTGTATATTTTGTGATGTTATAGTTTATTCCTTTGACATCAGTATAAATCAATGTAGTTGAGCTCATAGGCATGTCTACTCTATTTGCTTAATCCATCCCATATTTCTTCAATAGTTCCTTTAGGTATTTTGTTTGAGATATGAATATTCCATTTTTCCTTTGCTTGATTTGCAAACTAAGAAAGAAATTCAGTTCTCCCATCATTGGCATCTCAAACCCCTCCTATATTATCTCAGAAAATTCTTTGCACAAAAGATCATTAGTTGCTCTAAATATAATATCATCAACATATATTTGTATCATCAATATATCATTCGTTTATAAACATTGTTGTAATAACTTTTCCTTTTACAAATCCTTAATTGACGAGAAACTTACTAAGACTTTCATACCATGCTCTAGGGTCTTGTTTCAAATCCTGGAGGTTGTTCTAAATATACTTCTTCCATGATATCACCGGTTAGAAATGAACTCTTTACATCCATTTAATATAGTTTGAATCCCTTAATACACGCATAGGCTAAGAGTACTCATATAGCTTCCAATCTTGCTACTGAGCATATGTTTCCTCATAATCAATTCCTTCTTCTTGATTATCGCCATTGGCTACCAATCTTGCCATGTTTCTGGCAATGATTGTGGATTCATCAAGTTTGTTCTTGAATACGCATTTAGTGCCAATGACCGAATGATCTTTAGGATGGGGAATCAAATCCCAAACTTGATTTCTTTCAAATTGATTGAGTTCTTCTTGCATTGTTATTACCCAATCATTATTTGATAAAGCTTTGTCAATATTAGAAGGTTTAATCTCATAAATGAATGTAGAGAAACTTACTTCATTTAATACTTTGTTTCTAGTTTTTGTTCTTTTATTTAAATCTCCTATGATTTTGATCTAGAGGATGACTCGTGTTATATTTCTAGGCCCTAGGTTTACCTAGTCTACATGTTTGATTCTTGTTATCTATTCTTTCATCCTCAGGATTGAAAGAATTAGGAGTAAGATGCCTAGTTTGATTAGTGATTGTTGTTACGAGAGTAAATGATCCATTAAAAAGTGCAAGTATACACTGTCGTAATCAAGTAATACAGAAGTGAGTAGAGTATCGTTCCCACGAGAATTGATCATTAAGCACCAAAATGGGTAATTTTAATTCTATTTAGTCGATCGAGTAGTTGGCGGTTGAGAGAACAAAATCAAATGACTAAATATAAGTGCAAATAATATGAAAGCAAAATTGAGAAAAAGCTCTAGGGGTCAGATTTCACTTAACAAATTCGGGATTGAATCACTTATCTATTCTAGCCCAATTTATTCCACATGATTGATTGTCAAGTTTCCCTAATTTAATTACTAGCCTCTTCCAAGGTCAAGAAATTCTATAATTAATTGCTAATCCAATATATTCTTATATAAATTTAAGCAATTAATTATGCATTAAGATTTATGGAACTCAGTAAGACTACACAACTCATATGAATATATTCCTATTTTATATGCAAGTCATGGTTTTAACTATAGCATCTACACACATGCATCTCCTTTTGGTCTCAACATGCATATTGAAATCATTAAAAGTACCCTTTGAATGATTTAATAAGTTAAGATTCAATCCGTCATTAGTAAGCTATGTCATCACCCTAGGAAAATAGAAATTTAGATCATGATAAACTTAAAAAAAATAAAAATAAATTAACATTACATAAAACTAGAATGAAATTCTCATAAATATTGCATAAAACTTGAATATTAAATTGTCAAACATAAATATACAACAAAAAGATGCATGAAAAATGAAGAAATCTAGCTATCCATTTAGGAGGTAAAACCTTCCACGTTGGCGGCATGCAAAAAGTAATAAAATCATAAGCTATCCATATAGGAGGCATGCAAGAAGAAATATAAGAGAGGAAAGTAATGGATATGAAAATGGTTGTGGGTGAAGAAGAGAAGAGAGTGATGGATATGACTTGGTATGTGAAATGTGAAGAAGAGGGTGGCTATATATAGGAAAGAATGAAGTAGGGTAGATGAAGTAGTTAGTGAAATATGGTAGGTGTAGTAGATGAAGTGGTATATGAAATGTGATAGATGAAATAGTTGGTGAAAAGGAAGATGAAGTGGTAGATGAAATAATTGGTGGAATCGTAGATGATTCCCACTTTCAGCTTCCAAGCAAAATTCGAAACCCTTGGAGATAGAACTAGATTTTGGTCTCAACATCAAAGTTGTAGAGCTCTTTCTTAGCTTTATATCCTTATAAAGAAGATCCTGATCTAACATCTAGAGCTCCAGATATTTCCTAAAAACTGAAAGAGGGTCTAATTTAGTATTTTTCAAGAAATTTTATTTTATGCCAAAAGCATTATTTATTTATTAATTACACCCAAATTTATTAAATTAAGCTCAAATATCATCTATAAAATTATCATATAAGGGAAAATAAATATGTAAATATTTTACTTATCAAATTCTCCCATACTTAGCACTTGGATGTCTTTGGACAAGGAGTGACTAATTAGTGCTAACAAAATTAGAAGTGTCAAGTCATAAGCAAGAATACAATTGAAAAATAAAGAGATCGTAGTATTAATGAATCAACGCAAATATAAACTGGTAATTTTATTTGAAAAGGAATAAACCGAGTTCGTAATTGTGACTCATTCTCCCAATCTCTCAAGTGTTTAAGGGTAAGTGTTTTGCTCGAATTCAACAGAAAAAATTGCACTACCATAGGCTTGATAAAAATCTCAATCTCCACTACCTAATTCACATGCATAATTCAAATCAAAAGGACTTATTAAGGGTTGTAATGGGGTTAAGATAAAAGGAATGTAAAACATGATTGAAGGACTAAAGAAATAAAAAAATTGAAAAATGGGCTACTTATGAATAAATTTATTTCTTAACAACATCCCACAATACTTAAAAATTTTCTTTCTCTTTTTCTTTTCTTTCCGTTTTTTTTTGCAACTCTATAGTTGATGATATATACAACTCCACACTTGTCAAAAGCCTATTTCACAAAAATTTCAAATGCTCCGCTAATCTTCTGAATTAGGTAAAAACACTTGATATATCATTAAAGCATATGTTAATGGGTTGAGAACAAAGAAACAATAAAGTAGGCTCAAAGGGGCTTATCAACGGTATAATTGCAAGGTTGGCTATTTGGCTCTGGCTAAACAAAATGAATGCCTTTATCATTTTGGAATGTGCATGTGAGATGTAATTTCAACAAGATTTAAAGCAAGTTCTAGAGTGACAACTTAATAAGTGAATATCACATACAAGAGAAATAATCATTATAGGCTCAAAAGCTCACGGTTAGGGACTTTCAAACTCAGCTCATTCAATCTCAAAATTCATCACCAATTGTAATAATCAGTTGTTCATTCATGCTATGAAATTTCTAAATTCAATTGATCCATACTCAAAACTTATATACTTCTTAAGATTATTAGAAAGCACTTACACAGGATGATGTTTTTTTGTTTTCACTTTTACTCTTTTTTTTAAGAAGGAACAAAAACATGCAACTAATAAAATACGTCTCAGGAGTTAAGAATAACCCCTTACTCTGCCATTTTTTTTCATACCCCATGTATCTAATGGTTTTACTAACTAGCTAAAAATCTTTTTTCCTCCCCCAACCTAAATCAGACATTGTCCCCAATGTCTTCTAGAGCTTAGAGAAAGTTTTTTTTTACATAAACACACAATAAAGTAAAACCAAGAGATTAAGGAAAGTTACAACCGAAGAGTGGTATCTGGGTTCTGCTTCTAACTACTATTTGAAGATTGGCCACTTATTTTCTTGACTAGTAGATCTAGTTTAGGTTCATAGGTTTACAGTTGATCGAGCAGCTGATTAGCAGTTGGTGCAGCAATTATGGAGTGGTGAGTTGCTTGGGCTATGAATCTTGTTCCCACAGTATGATCAAAAAAACATAACAAATCATCGTAAAAACAATTAACATTTAACAATCATAATGGCATTTTGTGATAGTTTAACTTAGCCCAATATGCAGCGCTAGAGATCCTATCCAACGTCTCCAAACCACCGGGTAGAGCAATAAAAGTTGAGCATGGTAGAACATTTGTCCCAAATGTTCAGGCAAGATTGAAACCTGCAACTCTTGTCCCAAGGAGAAGATGTGGTCTTCCAACTACTTCACCCTTACACTCAAACCCTTGCTTCCATTCATGGATGCAGAAATAGCCATACATCTCTTTAGGCCCTGGATGCCTCCCCCGTAAGCAAAATTGATCTTTCTAGCGGCTAATGTACTTCCAAGTTCTTTAGCTGCTATTATAAACTCTACATCCTTACCCATATCATTTCCATAAAAAATGCATATAGATGTAAATCTACATCTTTGTATGATACCCTTTTTCTTTTCTTTTCTCTCAGACCATTTGTGCTTACAAGAGGAAGACTATATATTTACAAGTGGAAGTGTTCATATTTACAAATGAAAGAATAGATATATATAACACTAAAGCAGAGACAATAAAATCATACAAATCACGCATTTTTCAAAAAATTTTAAAAACCTTCTGACATGGATGACTGGCGTAATTTGCGTGAAGAAAATAGGGAAAGAAAGTCAAAAGTTACTGAGCATATAAGAAACATTAGGCAAAAGCTGCTGAAAAGATAAGATAGATTAGACAAAAGCTACAGAAAAGATAAGAAGATTAGACAAAAGCATGATTATGTACAATAGTTGTGATTTTGGCTCACATCTTCCTCTGGTTTTACATCCAGTAACGGCTTAAATGCTTTATATGAATTAAGGATTTGCTTTCCATCCAGTTTTATTATAAACTGGCAAATAGGGTCTTTTAATGTCAGATTCCCAAGACAATAGCGCTCTTTTTCTCTGTTGAATATGTCCGCTAAATCAAGAAGAATATGATGAACATCACTACTCGGATGCATCTTAATAGTTTGAATGATATCATCCAGTGACTCCTTACTCAGTCCAACCTTCATAAATTTAATTTTATCTTCTCGATTTATAGAAACCATGCCTTTACTCCTACAGCGCTGATCACAATTCCACCTTGCACATTTATGACAGACGTTCATCCTTTTAGCTCTTCTCTTTTTGGAGTCAGAACTTCTTCCTAATCTTGGTAAAGGTTTAACAGATGATTTATGAATCTCACCTGCTAAACGTACCTTAGCTTCAATGATCCAGCGTATGTCTTCAAGAAAGCCTAAGCGCATAAATATCTTCCTCCTTTCAAGTCACTATTATAGATCTTCCTGAGCACATCTTTGGGAAGAGTAGGGAACCTGTTCTTAAGCTTTACAAGAGATTCATCCATGGTAACTTAAAAAGAAACTGGAGAAAACAAAAATATCAACCTAATGATGTATGTTTCGGTGAGTACGAAAGAAAAATGAGAGAGTGAGAAAGAAGTTTAAGAGAGTAGGAAAGAAATAATTGAGTAGGAAAGAAGTTTTGGGTTGCCTCCCAAATAGCTGCACTTCTTTAACGTCTTTAGCTAAACAAAGACCTAACCAAAATTTTTTTGTTTATTTTTTTTTTAAAAATTACTAGATTGAGGACTTACCTATTGGTTCTTCGAACATGATGACAAATTTCAAAGTGTTAAGTGCACATTTATTGTATTCTTTGAGCCTTTGCCCATTCACTTTGAATTTTCGATCACCATCTTGAATCTTCATAGTTCTATATAGCCATACTTGAATCACAGTAAAAGGACCTAACCACCTTGATCTCAGCTTTCCTGGAAAGAGCTTTAACCTTGAGTTATATAAAAGCAATTTTTGTTCTGGTGTAAACTCTTTCCTCAAAATTCTTCCGTCATGCCACATTTTTGTATTTTCCTTGTATAACTTTGCATTTTCATAAGCTTGTTGTCTGAATTCTTCAAGCTCATTGAGTTGGAGACGCCTTTTCTCACCTACCTTTAAGTCAAAATGTAATGCTTTTACTGCACAATATGCTTTGTGCTCTATTTCTACTAGAAGATGGAATGCTTTTTCGTAGACCAATTCATACGAGGATGTACCAATTGGTGTCTTGAAGGCAGTTCTATAAGCCTAGAGTGCATTATTTAACTTTTGACCCTAGACCTTCCAATTGGAATTCACTGTCTTCTCTAAAATCCACTTCAGTTCTCTGTTTGAGATTTCCACCTGCTCGCTAGTTTGTGGATGATATGGAGTTGCAACCTTATGAGTTACTCCATATTTAGCTAATATAGACTGAAGCTGCTGATTACAAAAATGCCTTCCTCCATCACTGATAATAGCTCTAAGCACTCAAAATCTTGTAAAAATATTTTTCCTCAGAAACTTCACAACTACCCGAGAATCATTTGTAGGAAAAGCAGCTGCTTCAACCCACTTGGAGACATAATCAACAGCTACTAAAATAAACTAATTGCTAAATAAGGATGGAAAATGCCCCATAAAATGATCCCCCATACATCAAAAAGTTCAACTTCTAAGATGTTGGTTAAAGGGGCTTTATGTCTCCTTAAGATATTTCCCGTTCTTTGACATCTGTCACAGGTTGCCATAATTCTATGAGCATCCTTGAAAAGCATAGGCCAATAAAATCTTGATTGAAGGACTTTAGTAGCTATTCTATTTGCTCTAAAATGACCACCATATGGGGATGAATGGCAATGATTTAAGATGTTGTCCATTTCTTCTTTAGGAACACATCGCCTGATAAATCGATCAGGTCATTGTTTGTATAAGAATGGATCCTCCCAAAAGTAATGCCTTACATCAGCCAGAAACTTCTTCTTTTGCACTTTAGAAAGTTCATAAGGTATTACTCCGCTTGCCAAATAATTCATAAAATCAGCATACCAAGGAGTAGGTTGTGACTGTATGATAAAATGTTGCTCATCTGAGAAATTCTCCTGGATTAATGATTTTCTCTTTCGCTCAAGTGATTCTAACTGAGAAAGATGATATGCAATGAGATTCTCGATCCCTTTTTTGTCTTTGATCTACAAGTCAAATTCTTGTAGTAGAAGCACCCATCTAATCAGTCTAGGTTTAGCATCTTTCTTCTCAATCAAGTATTTGATTACAGAGTGGTCTATCCAGATAATGACCTTTGACCCGATCAAGTATGCTCTGAATTTATCGAATGTAAACACTACTGCTAGGAGCTATTTTTATGTTGTTGCATAATTCAGATGTGCTTCTGAGAGTGTTCTGCTAGCATAATAGATAGCAGGAAAGATATTGTCTCTTCTTTAACCTAAAACAACTCCAACTGCATAATCACTTGCATTGCATATCATTTTGAATAAAAGATTCCAATCTGGAGCTATGATAACTGGTGCAGAAGTCAAGGAACTTTTTAGAGTTTATAAGGCTAGTAAGCACTCCTTATTAAACTTAAAGGAAGTGTTTTTCTCCAACAATATGCAAAGGAGCTTTGTGATTTTTGAGAAGTCCTTGATGAATCTTCTATAGAAGCCAGCATGTCCCAAAAAACTCTGAATGCCCTTGATTGAGGAAGGAGTTGGTAGCTTTTGAATTGCTTCAATCTTAGCTCGATCCACTTCAATATCTCGATCAGATACCTTGTGACCCAGCACGATTCCTTCTTTCACCATAAAATGGCATTTCTCCCAATTTGGAACCAAGTTTGTCTCCACATAACGTTGCAAGACTTTTGCCAGATTTGAAATAAAATGATCAAATGATTATCCAAAAACTAAAAAATCATCCATGAATACCTCAACAAACCTTTTCACCATGTTTGAGAAGATCGCCATCATACTCCTTTGAAATGTTGCTGGTGCATTACATAGGCCAAATGGCATCTTTCTCAAGGCAAAGGTGTCATATAGTCATGTAAAAGTTGTTTTCTCTTGATCCTCTAGTGCAATTGTAATTTGATTATATCCTGTGTACCCATCCAGGAAACAATAATAGGCTTTCCCTACTAGTCTGTCAAGCATCTGGTCTATAAATAGTAGAGGGAAGTGATCTTTTCTGGTGGCTTTATTAAACTTTCTGTAGTCAATGCACACTCTCCTTCAATCACCGTTCGTTGTGGAATCAGTTCATTTTTCTCGTTGGGCACTACTATCATTCCACCTTTCTTTTGCATAACTTGAACTGGACTTACCCATTAACTATCAGAGATTGGTTAGATTATGCCAGCATCCAGCCACTTTATTACCTCCTTTCTCACCACCTCCTTCATGTTTGGATTGAGTCTTCTCTGGTGCTCGATTGATGGCTTGTAGTTGTCCTCCATCAAGATCTTATGCATACAAATTGAAAGACTAATCCCTCTTATATCAGCTATTGACCATCCAAATGCTATTTTATACTCCCTTAGAACTCTTAATAACTTTTCTTCTTCTTCAGGAGTAAGAGCTGTAGAGACGATTACAGGTAATATTGAATCTCCTCCCATATAAACATACTTCAAGTGGGATGGCAGTATTTTCAACTCCAATACTGGTGGTTTCTCTATTGATGGTACTGACTTACTCAACCTTTTCTTAAGATCTTCGAATGGCTTCTTGATAAAAATTAGGGAATTTGCTTTAAGGTACCTTATCTGCTCCAAGACTTCTGGATTAGTAGATTTTGATACATCTACTATTCCTATTACTAATGGTTGATCCATGTAGATTTCATTCACCACATCTTTTGTGCAGCTGGTCAATGTATTGACTTTGTAGCAAGTGTCACCTTCATTTAGAAAGTGCTCTTTCAAAGTGACATTGAGTTATGGTGCAAGGTATGCAAAAGCTTCCTGGATATTTCATCTTTAGAGGTAATTTCTTTTAGAGAATAGCACAACATTTCTCAATAAGTGCAACTGTTTCAAATTCCTCAAGCTTTTGCTTATTTGAGAGAATGTCCTTTATGAATTTTATATAACTGGGCATTTGGGCAATAACGTCTGCAAAAGGAATGTTAACATGCAACTTTTTGTAAACCTCTAGAAACTTTGCAAACTGCTTGTCTAGCTTTGCCTTCGCAAGTCTTTGAGGATATGGAACTGGTGGTATATATGGAGGAGGATTGTCTGGAAAGCTGATTCTTCCTGGTATCACATCGTCCTCCTTTTGTTCTTGTACTTCCTCCTTCTGTTCTTCTCTGCTTTCTTTCTTTTCTCCATCATCCTTCTTCTTAATTATAGGATCTTTCAATTCTTTACCACTTCTTAGTGTAGCTACCTTCACATCTTCTTTTAGGTTTCTTTCGATGTCACTTGGTAGGGTTCTTGGTTGCCTGGAATTCAGCATATTTGCAATTTGGCCCATCTGGATCTCCAAGTTCTTTATTAAGGCTTCTTGGTTTTTTATTGTTGCATCAGTCTTAGCTATGAATTGAGATGTATTCATGGTTAGTTGAGCCAGTCTAATGGCGTCATCAGTAACACCATTATGCTTGAATGTGTCACAGATTTCTAGGAAGTTGGCTATATGTGCATTAGGATCTTTTATTGGTAAACCACTGAATTGATTTACTTGCATCATCTGGATAATTGCATACATGATTTCAAAGTTGTTAGCTGCTACTGGTGGTCTCCTGATTCTAGATTTTGTCTCCATAACTGTTGGTGTTGCATAGTCACCGAGTGTTTTGGTATCTGTTGTTTCTCCCCCAGATTTGCCATTGGATTGCTTAGGATTGTATTAGACTGCTTTTGAACTCTTCCATTTTTTTGATAAGTTCTTTCAATCTCAGAATCAAGAGGTTGTAGTTCAGTCTCCTTCGATCTGGTCATACACAAAGCAAAAGCCTAAAAGGAAACACAAAACACTAAAAAAGAAAACAAATGTAATATGAAGACCAAATTAGTATTAAAATTACTTGGTATTGATATTAATGACAATAATCCCCACCAACGGCGCCAAAAACTTGTTACAAGTGTAAATGATCCATTAAAAAGTGCAAGTGTACACTATTATAATCAAGTAATACAGAAGTGAGTAGAGTATCGTTCCCACAAGATTGATCACTAAGCACCAAAATGGGTAATTTTAATTCTATTTGTCGATCGAGTAGTTGGCGGTTGAGACAACAAAATCAAATGACTAAATATAAGTGCAAATAATATGAAAGCAATATTGAGAAAAAGCTTTAGGGGTCAGATTTCAATTAACAAATTCGGGATTGAATCACTTATCTATTTTAGCTCAATTTATTCCACATGATTGATAGTCAAGTTTCCCTAATTTAATTACCAGCCTCTTCCAAGGTCAAGAAATTCTGTAATTAATTGCTAATCCAATATATTCTTATATAAATTTAAGCAATTAATTATGCATTAAGATTTATGGAACTCAGTAAGACTACACAACTCATATTAATATATTCCTATTTTATATGCAAGTCATTGTTTTAATTATAGCATTTACACACATGCGTCTCCTTCCAGTCTCAACAAGCCTATTGTAATCATTCAAAGGGTGGCCAATTAATCAAAAGCATTAATAAAAATAATTAAAACTCAATCATGAAGGAGAAATTAAAACTAGATTTAATAAGTTAAGATTCAATCCGTCATTAGTAAGCTATGTCATCACCCTAGGAAAATAGAAATTTAGATCATGATAAACTTAAAAAAAATAAAAATAAATTAACATTACATAAAACTAGAATGAAATTCTCATAAATATTGCATAAAACTTGAATATTAAATTGTCAAACATAAATATACAACAAAAAGATGCATGAAAAATGAAGAAATCTAGCTATCCATTTAGGAGGTAAAACCTTCCACGTTGGCGGCATGCAAAAAGTAATAAAATCACAAGCTATCCATATAGGAGGCATGCAAGAAGAAATATAAGAGAGGAAAGTAATGGATATGAAAATGGTTGTGGGTGAAGAAGAGAAGAGAGTGATGGATATGACTTGGTATGTGAAATGTGAAGAAGAGGGTGGCTATATATAGGAAAGAATGAAGTAGGGTAGATAAAGTAGTTAGTGAAATATGGTAGGTGAAGTAGTAGATAGAATGTGGTAGATGAAGTAGTTGGTGAAAAGGAAGATGAAGTGGTATATGAAATGTGGTAGATGAAATAGTTGGTGAAAAGAAAGATGAAGTGGTTGGTGGAATGGTAGATGATTCCCGCTTTCAACTTCTAAGCAAAATTCGAAACCCTTGGAGATAGAACTGGAATTTAGTCTCAACATCAAAGTTATAGATCTATTTCTTAGCTTTTTATCCATATAAAGAACATACCGATCTAACATCTAGAGCTCCAGATATTTCCTGAAAACTGAAAGAGGGTCTAATTTAGTATTTTTCAAGAAATTTTATTTTATGCCAAAATCATTATTTATTTATTAATTACACCCCAATTTATTAAATTGAGCTCAAATATCATCCATAAAGTCATCATATAAGGCAAAATAAATATGCAAATATTTTACTTATCAATTGTTTCCTACTCATAATCAATAATTTTGTTAGAGGATTCAAATTCATCAAATACAACATGAATTGATTTTTCAACTACACATGTTCATTTGTTGAAAAATCTATAGGCTTTGCTTCAGTTAGAATATCTTAGGGATATTCCTTCATTAGTTTTAGAATCCACTTTTCCTATACTATCTTTACCATTATTGTGAATGAAACATTTACAAGCAAAGATGTATAGATGAGCAAGATTTCGCTTCCTTCTTTTTTAGAGTTCGTACAGTGTGTTAGTGCAAGTGTTTCACCTAAGAAGGGGGTGAATTGGGTGATACTAGAAATTTCGTCGCTTATATAAAAATTGACTAGAAATTTAAAGTAGTTAAGAGCTAGGAGAAATATCCCCAAAGTGTACACCGAGAGTTATACTGGTGCCACAACCGCTTTGACCTACGTCCAGTCCTCATATCTTTTCTAAGATTTTCACTATATCTTCCAAGATTCAGTAGGTTTTTGGCACCTTAGTACACAGCAAGTTCCTTTACTAGAAACTCACCCCCTTACACATTGTAATCAAATTCCCAACTCAAGGTTCCACAACCTTAAGCTGTCTCAATAACAAATATTGAGTTTGTAATGAAAAACTCTCTCACAGAGCAAATATATAATCATTGAAGTACAAAGAATGAATATAAGAAAACAAAGCACTAAGAATATAATGATCGATGTAAGTTTACGTGTTCTCAGTTGTTGTGTTCTGTTATTTGAATGCTCCATATATATAGATGATTTGTGATGTCCGTTGGAAGCATTTCCAAATATGTTTGTTAGAGTTGCATAGTTTCATTTAGCCGTTCTTCAAATTTGAAAACTAGCCATTTGTGGTAGGTAGGCGTTTCAGATGTTGCGTATGAAATATTTAACTTCTCTCTTAATGATGATCTCTTTATAGTTTCTCCGCAAATATACTTAGGAAACTAATACATTAAAAGGTTAATCATATAGATAACAAATCAATAAATGTTGGATTAAAATCATGCCTTCTGTACTGCATTACTCAAGTGATCATGCTTATTACAAAAAAGCCAGAGAGTAAGTCAACGTTGTCTGACCAGATTACACCTTGCTTACTCGAGTAATCCCTCGAGTAAGTGCACCTTTTCTTCTTATTACTTGAGTAGTTCCTCGAGTAATGTTTTAAATAATTTTGGAGATTATTCGAGTGATCCTTTCGAGTAATGCCATTAAAATCTTAGCCAAGAGCAATCTTCTATTAAACTTACCTCATTACTCGAGTGGTCCCTCGAGTAAAACTTTAGATAACTTTACGTATTACTCAAGTGATCTCTTCGAGTAATATCCTTCATTTCTTGATCGAGAGCTACATGGTTTCTACTTTGATTACTATAGTAGTCACTTGAGTAATATCTCAAATAACTCTGCAAATTACTCTAGTGATTCCTTCGAGTAATCCAACGCAATTCTTGCAGAGAGCTTACTGGAACATTTTCTCACATATTACTTGAGTGGTCCCTCGAGTAATGAAGTTATTACCTGAGGGCTCACTCGAGTAATGTCTTCAAAAATATCACCATATTCCTTTTTCTGTGCTCTGTCTTTTATTACTTCATCATTGCTTGAGTAGTTACTTCAAGTAATGCATTTGCCTGCAATCAAGAACTTAGTTACTTTGTTCAAATCATTTTTTTTATTATTAAAACCTTTTGTATGATTAATCCAATCTTTATTATCTTCAAAACATATAGGATCTAACATAGTGTCTTTCCAAATTTAGTTCTGGTATATGCTCTATTTGAAATATAACATGCAGTGCTCATAGCATCTACCTAGAAAACTTGTGACATGTTCTTTCCATTTAGCATGGCTTTGGCCATCTCAGTGAGAAGTCTATTCTTTCTTTCTACAACTTCATTTTTTTGTGGTGTTCTTGGTGCATAGAAGTTGTGATCAATGCCGTTGGTGTCACAATATTCTCCAAAGGTATGATTTTCAAATTCTCCACCATGAACTGTCCAAATCCTACAATGGACATCCCTTTCTCATTTTGCACTTTATTGGCAAAAACAATAAATTCACTTAAGGTTTTATCCTTTGATGATAAGAAAATAGTCCATATAAATATGGAAAAGTCATTAACAATGACCAATGAATATAAATTGCTACTGAGACTTTTGACTCTTGTTGGTCCTACCAACTCTATATGAAGCAGTTAAAGTGGTCTGTTAGTTTTGATTTCATTTTTTGATTTAAGAGATGATTTTGTTTGTTTTACCTTTTTACATGCATCACAAATAAAATCTTTTTTTTAAATTTACTTTACGTAAACCAATTATTAAATCCTTTTTGAGTAACTTGCCTAGTTGGTGCATATTGACATGAACTACTCTCTTATGCCATAACCAACTTTCGTCGGCATTACTTTAAAAGCAATTTTCAAAAACATTTTTACTTATATCAAGGGTATAGTAGTTACCTTCCCTTTTTGCTTTGAGTTTTTCTCTAAGATTTATCTTCTCGATTTAAAAATGCTTCTTGCTTAAAATTAGACACTATTTAGAGTCAAATATAACTGGGTTGTCTTTATCTATGGTTTGACTCAAGCTAAATAGAGGCCTTCAATGTAATAAACATCTCTGACTTGAATGCCTTTGTCACTTCCAATCTCACCAATTCCTGCTATCTTGTCGGATTGATTACCTCCAAATTTTACCTTTTCGCCTTCCTTAGGTTCAAATGTGGTAAAATTTTCCAGATTACCGATCATATGTTTGAAACATCTACTATCTATATACCATTTGTTGGCTCTGGATCTTTTAGATATATCTGCAATTAAAAACAATTAAATCTTAGGTACCCATATATTTTTGGATCATTTTGAGTTAGTACAAATTACGTTCGGAACATATGAGCCTTTAGGTACCCATTTATAAGTTCATATTTTTCTTTTTTTTTATGAAGGCACGAGGAAGTATAGTGACCCTTCCTATTGCAGAAATTACAATGTGCAAAAGGAGTTGATATATGTATAAAATGCTGAAAATAATTCAAATACATTTTGCCTCCTATTCTCTTTCTTCCTTTCTTTTTGTCTGATTTGGAGTCATATCAAATACCAGACCTATCATTCACAAAACACTGAGCTTTTAAAATGACATTTAGCATCTCACTACCTTTAGTAAATTTCTCAAGAGTTTTAGTAAGATAAGCATTTTTCTTATTCAAAGAAGTGTAGTTTTCACTATTTTTGTTAGGTAAGTCTTTGAGGTTATCTTCAGGAATTTTATTCTTCTTTTTGAAATTAACTAGTTCTTTAAGTACTTTGATGAACTCAGAACGTAAAACATTATACTAAAAAAGTAATTCATCATAAGTAGGGTCCGAATCAATTACCTCTTCTCCTTCTATCTCTTCTTAAGCGACCAGACATATATTTGCCACTTCCTCTTCTTCATCGCTATCTTCATCAAAAGAGCGGTCTCCCCATATAGCGGACACAAATGCTTTCTTTTTATTGAAGAACTTGTGACCCTATTTTGTATTCACCAATATACCTTGTAAATATTTTTGGCACTTAATTGAATAAAATGGTGAACTTTGGTGCATTTGAAATGACAAAAAATACCCTTAGTTTATGTTATAAAAAAATTGGGCTAAAACAAGACTTAAAGTCAATTTTTTCTTACAAAAATCTTATTATTGAAGCTCAAATTGGAGAATAGAAGAGCATAATTTTGGGCTCAATAATAAGGGTGAAAAGTCAGCCAAAAAGAGAGACATAGGAAGAGGCTACAATTAAATGTAAAAAAGTAAGGGCGAAATGGTAATTTGCCGAAAAAGCAAAGAGCCAATTAATTTCCCAATTTCATGAGGCCATTTTCGGCCAAATAAGGAAAATAGATATTTGGAGATAAATATCCAAGTTTGGAGCAATTGTGGTCAAGTAAAATAAGTTGGAAAAGTCAAAAAGTGAAATGGTTGATTAATTAATTATGTGAAGAAAGGAATTATGATAATTCAAGAAGCTAGTAAATTCCCATTTTCATGAGATGAATTTTGGGCAAAGGAAAATAAAAGGTGTAACATCCCAAATTTTAGTCACCAAAATTCCTTATATCAAAGGGAATAAAATGGTGAATTTTGGCACACTATGAATGGCCAAATAGTGACCACACGAACTTAGACCATAATAAGACAACAGGATTTAATTTTTGTCTTCATAAGTGCTCATTATTGGAGCCAAAATTGGTTAATGAAAGGACACAATTGTTGAGTCCAATATATTATGAGTTTAGGTCCAAACAAAACAAAAGGGAAGAAAGCCCAATTTAATTACAAACATGTAAGGGCAAAATGATCATTTGACCAACAAAGCAAAACGCTTTTATTTTTCCTTTTTCTTTGTGATATTTTTGGCCAAAAAGAAAATAAAAGGGAGGAAAAATATTTATTTGGTTACAAATAATGCCATGGAGGAGGAATAATAGCCAAGTGAAAAGATGATGACAAAAGTCAATTTTCACATTTGAATATCCGCAATTGTATATTATTATTTAAGGAGGTGCAATATGATTTTTTTGAGATCATCATTCCTCTCCAAGAAGGCCAACATTTCATCCAACATGAAGGGGAAAGAGAAAATAAATATTTGGCTGAAAATTAACCAAGAATGAGCATTTCTAGCCAAGTAAAATGAGTTGAAAAGTGAAAAGTAAACACGTGCAAAAATTAGCAATTAAATAATAAATTATTAAGGAGGTGGAGATGATATTTTTCAAGACTTCATATCCTCTCCCAAAGGCCCATATTTTCGTTCAAGAAGAGGAAAATAAGACTTAGATATAAAACATTACATGTTGAAGCTTTCTTGGCCAAGTGAAATAAGAAATAATAAAATAATCAAGGACATATGATTATTACAATAAATATTAATAATTAAGGAGGTGAAATGGGATATTTTTTAGAGCTCTTATCCCTTGCAAGAGCCTCATTTTCGTCCAAAACAAGAGCTAAGGAGAGAGAAAGAGTCTTGAAACACAAACACACAAGAGAGAAGGAGCAAGTGTTCAAGAAGCTAATCAAGGTGAGTTTGGTAGCAAATCTCACTTGTGCTTGCCTTTAATCTCTTGTACATCTCTTCTAACTTTCATATCCTCCTTAGAAACACTTGTAGTAAGAAGGAAATCAAGAGAAGTAAAGAGGAGAGGGTGGTGTTTTAGTGAGAGAAAGAAGAGAAGCAAAGGCAATGTCACTAAACCTTGCTAGCATGTTGATTCAAGGTTGTTTGTTGTGGTTATGGTTGATTTTGTAATTTTAGGAATGCCAAACTTAATTAATCATGATTAAGACTGTGATTATAATGTTAAAAGAGATTTTATGATGATCTATGATGATTTTGGAAGTTTGTATTTAAATATGCCTGAATCCATTTTCTGGAAGTAGAGAACTTGCAACATGTTTTTTATTGATCAAACTTGGTTCAAATGATATGAAATTTTACAGGATTAAAGTAGGCATCCTAGACTTTAATGCTATAGGTAATATAAGCCATTTGGACCAATGGAGTTTGATGAATTTCTGGGAAATATATGGCTATAATCCATGCTCTGTGATATTTTTCACTTAAAGAGCTTTTTATAGAACCTAGAACCAACCCATCTATATTTTTGTAGAATTAATTATGAATTTTCAAAGCTTAGTCAACAAAACTAGCAGATTGGGTTAACCTGCGAATTTATGGGAATTGTGTTGGATTGTCATAAATATTATGCCAAATATAAGAGACATGTCCTAACGGCCCATGTAGTCCCATTGGAAACTCATTTATCATGGCTCTAATGATATGATTATATAACTAGGATCATGAGGTGACAAAGAAGAAGCATCCTCAATGGTTGAAGAAAAGGTACAAGAGGAGGACTTAAAGACAGAAGGTAGTAAATTTACTTAACTTACATGTATGCGATGTGTTTGCTATGTATTGATTTGTAGTATTGCTTTGATTGATTATATGAAGTGTGTATAAATTAATGAAGCTCTGTTTCTATTTATACTATGACCATAGATATGTTGCATGAAACATTGAGCATGCAAAAATTTCATTATGTGAACATAAGCCTATGTAAGGCAAGCATATCATGCACTAGCATTCATCTTGCATGCATTATTAGTATTGTTTACTACTGGGATTCCCTCAAATCTCACCCTTCCCAACCAACCATTTAGACAAGTGAAAACATTAGGTGTCCTGAGAGCAAAGAAGAAAAATGCACGAGAGGAATGCAATGGTGGAACAAAGACATGAAGATGTTTGCATTGCATTAAACGGGCTTTGACACCCGAGTAGCCCTGTGTGGCTACATTATTTGTAATTATGATGTAAAATTGTTGTGGGGAATTTTTGTATTCAAGTATATATTTTCAGTATATCTATGTTATTCCTATGTGCCCACTGAACTATACATTGCTACACTCGTCAATATCAGAACAAATAAGGGTGCCCACTGAACTATGCATTGCTACTCTGGTTAATATTAAAATAAGTAAGGGTGCTGTCAAAAGGAGAAAAAAAAATAAATACTTGGAAGCTAAATATGCCATGTTGAGTTATCTCAAGCCAAGTAAATAGAAAAAGCAAAATGTAAAAATGTACATGGTAAATTAGCATTAAATTATATTATTATGAAAGAGGTGGATGAGATATTATAAGAGCTATTCTCTTTCCATTTCAAGACTCATATTTTTGGCCATACACAAGAAAAAGGAGAGAGAAGGAGTTTCAAGAACTTCAAGAACAAGACAAAGAGAGCAAGAGAAATCAAGATATGTGGTTTGTGAAATTCAAGTGTTTAGTTCTCTAGTTTATGTATAACTCCCCCTAATCTCTATACCACCATGAATATCATGTTCAGTAATAAAAAATCCAAGGTAAAGAAGAGGAGAAAGGGATGCCTAGAGAGAGAAAGAGGAGAAATCAAAAGGTAATCTCAAGAACCTTGATTCCTTTGATAAATATGTTGTTGTGGCTGTTGTTGTTATTGTTAAATTGATTTGTGGTTGATTTGGCTGATTTTGTAATTTTGGGATGATGAAACCCTAAGGGGTTATGCTACCCAAATTTCTACAAATCATGATTAATAAGTGTTTAAATGGTTAAATTGTGATTATGAGTGCAAAGGAAAGTGTTTAAAGGGTTAAATTAAGAAAATCACGTTTTCCCTATTATGTTGTAAGTTTCAGCTAGACCCAAAACTAAGGATTAGAGCTGGAGTTTCATTAATTTGAAGGTTCCATTGAGTTTAGAAGGGAAAATTGTGTAGGTTATATGTTAAGTGTGAAGTGTGAAAAGCATTAGAATCTGAAGTGGCAAAATTATCCCTAAAACCCTAAGTTAGAGGCTGCCAATGGATAGATCACCTTTTAATAGTAAGTTTGGAAAATTTGAGGTCAAAAATGCATTCTACATTTTAAATTGTGTAGGATTAGCCCAGGTCATAACTTTTGGAAAAGTATAGTTAGATCGGGTATAGAGGGACTTGGACCTGGTCCCTAAGGGCATTTTGGTCATTTTGTAGTTTTAAGCTTATGTAACCAACAAAGTGAGTTTGGAAAAGTACATGAATGAGTAATAACTTATTTCTTTATAAATTTGGAATTTTAGGACTGGCTAATTTGCCCAAGCTAGGATAAGGCTTAGAGCAGGGAAAATTGTCAGCACCCTTATTAACTCCGATATTAACCAGAGTACCAATGCGCAATTCAGTGGGCATATAGGAATACATAAATATAGTTATAATATATGCATGACTATATTGCAGGAATTCCCTATAGGGATTGTATATAATGCTTACAGACTTAAAGTATAATAAAAGCCTAGAGATAACCAACTGTTGCTCCTGGACTGAACCAGAACCTTCTATATTTTCCTCTCGTGCAATCCTCTTCTCTGGTGTCAACATACCTCCTATGACAACCTGTCTAAATGGTTGGTTGGAGAAGGGAAAGATTCAGGGGAATCTGAGTAGAAACAATTATCATAATGCATGCTTGATATTTGCTAAGTGCATGACATGTTAGCCTTAACTAAATGCATGCTCCATAATGACATTTTTGCATGCTCAATGTTTTTAGTATCATACTCATAGTTATAGTATAAATAGAAACAGAGGTTCATGATTCAAATATGCTCTACACAATCAAGTAAAGTAATCTCATACATCATTACACAAGCATACATATATCAAATACATGCAAATAGGGTAAGTTCACTACCTGGATCGCCCTTCCCTCGCCTGTCGATTGGTCCAACTGTGTTCACCTCGGGCTAAGGTTTGATCCTAAAATCCCAAATTTAAATTATATGAGCTATTACTCTTTCATGTATTATTCCAAACTCATAGTGTAGGTTATCTTTGCTTGAAACTGCAAAATTACCAAAATGCCCCTGGGGGCCCAGTCTACACCCCTTTATACCCAGTCTAACCAAAACTTATGACCCAGGCTAATCCTACACAATTTTTGTGTGTAGAATCCATTTTTGATCTCAGATTGGTCAAATTCATGCTTAAATTACAAAATTACCCCTGGCAACTACTATATTAGGTTTTTAAAGATAAAATTGTAATTTCACACCCTAAAGGCTTCACACTTCATATTTTACATTATCCCTACACAATTTTCCATTCTAAACCTAATAGAATAATCAAAAACACCAAAATCTAGTCCAAACACTACCCAAAGCAGGTCTAGACGAAATTCCATAAAAATTGGAATAAATGGAATTTCTTGATTTCAATCAACCAAATACCTTCTTTTCATTCCTATTTACTTGTTTAACCACTTAAACACCTATTGAACAAGATTAATCAAAATTTGGGCAGCACCTCCCTTTAGGGTTTGACATTTCCAAATCACAAACCAAGCCAAAACAAAGTCACAAATCAACCAAGACAACAACAATATCCTTGAATTTAATAAGATAACAAGGTTTTATGGCTTTACCTTTAATCTCTTTCTTTCTCTCTCTAAACCATCCCTTTCTCCTCCTTCTTGCTCTTGAGTTTGCTTTGCTGCAAGTGTATTTCATGAAGAAATAGAGATTTGGAGGTGTTTCCATGAAGTAGAAAGCAAGAACAAGTAGAAATCACTTTAAAATCACCTTGATTTTCCTTCTTGATCTTGTTCCTTATCTCTTGTTCTCTATATTTCCAAGACACTCTTTCTCTCTCTTGTTTCTTGATTTGGACTAAATGAGGCTAAGGAAGGGATAATGATCTCTCAAAAATATCCTAAATCCACCTCCTTAAATATATAATATTTTATTGTATTAAAAACATGCCAATTACTTTATGCTTCATCTTTTCTCTTTCTCCAATTACTTGGTCGAAATAATGGCCTAAGGGAAGAGAAAATGATCCTTTGATATTATCATATTTTCACCTCCCCACATATTTCTTTTAGTTGCAATTTTGTACTTTTCTTCTCATCTTTTTGACCTTGTCTTAAAGTGCTTCCAAAGGTCACCATTCATGTTCACATATTCATTTTCTCTTTCCTTTCTTTTGTCATATGAAATCATGGCCCTTTGAAGGAGATGATGATCTTATAAAAATAACATCTTGGAACTCTTGAAATATATTATTTAATTGCAATAATCACATGTCACTTGTTTTTTCTTCTTCTTTTTCTATTTGAATTTTCAAACACACTCTCTTAGTTCTTGATTTTGGATGTAGGCGAGGCCTCTTGGAAGAGAATAATTGAATTTTAAATATCTCCTTCCACCTTCTTACAATATTAGTATTAAATGGCAACTTTAACAAATGCTTACATTTTTTACTTTTTCTTCACATTTTATTTGGCCAATATTGTTTCTTCCTTGATTAATTTGGACAAGTGTTTAATTCCCTTGCTCCTTTTCTTGTTGGACGTCCCACACACGATTAAAGGGGAAAATATGGGCTGTTGTTTTAATTTAGCCAAATGACTATTTTTCCCATGTAGTTTTGCCAACAACTTCTTAATTTTGCACCCTGCCTAAAAGCTAATAGAAATTTCATCAAACTTGGAAAATTGATATATTTATTTATAGATATCCAATTGCAGTGGTTCCAAAGGCTATATGATCCTTATTAAATCTATTTTTAAGGAGAAATATTTCCTTTACCCAACTATGTTATGTTATT
Source organism: Inga oerstediana (assembly GCA_963210345.1). Lineage (NCBI taxonomy): Eukaryota > Viridiplantae > Streptophyta > Magnoliopsida > Fabales > Fabaceae > Inga > Inga oerstediana. Next base: position 57,695,995 of record OY723401.1, on the reverse strand, counting down.
TTGACATTTCTCAGAGTGTTTACACATAGTTCAATGGGCACACAGAAATAGCATAAATATCTGATAATAAGTGCCTGATTATGAAAATTCCCTATAGGGATTGTGCATAATAAATATAAATAATGTAGCTGCACAGGGCTACTAGGGTGTCTAAGCCCATTATAATGAAACACAAACATCTATCTTCCTATATTCATTCCAGCACTGCATTCCTCTTATGAAGTTTTCTTCTTTGTTCTCAGCACGCCTCTTGTTTTCACTTGTCTACATGGTTGGTTAGGGAGGGGGAGATTTGGCAGAATCTCAGTAGTAAATAGTTATCATAATGCATGTAAGATATATGCTATATGTGTGACATGCTAACCTTAACTAGATGCATGCCCCATAATGACATTTCTGCATGCTCGATGTTTCACATACTATACTCATGGCCATGGCAAAAACAGAAGTATAGTTTTATCATTCTAATATACTCTATACAATCACATAAAGCAATCACATACATCACTAACACAAACATAAATATCAAATATATGCAAGTAGGGTAAGTTCAATACCTCTTGTCTTTGAGTCCTCCTCTTCTACCTTTTCTCCAACCATTAAGGATGCTTCTTCTTTGTCACCTCATAACCTTACACATATAACCATATGACATGTTAGAGTCAAGAAAGTGAGCTATGATTTAAATTACTACATTTCCCTTTAAATGTCACAATTTCGTAGGTCAACCCTATTCTACCAGTTTTGACCCTCAACTTTGAAAAATCATAACTTATTCTCTAGAACTCTAAATAAGGTGGTTCAAATTCCTAGGTACAGCTCTTTAAGTCTACCTTAAGGGAAAAATATTAACCACTGCCAATTATAGGGGTTAAATTCCCATAATCCATAAAAATATTACTGGTCTAGAATTCATCCCAATTTCCTTACCTCATCTTCCACAATTCATAACTTACTTTATAGACATACAAATCATGCATTCTACCCATCATTTGAAAGATTAGGATGTCTACTATTGTTCTAGAAGGTTTTATAATTTTTGGACATCATTTACTTATCCAAAAACATCACACAATCAGACTACCACGCACAAAATTCACACTGACAGAATTTCCAATTTTCAGTATTTATTTCCAGTACTTTAGAATTTACAACTAGGCGCTATTCTCACACATTTTTTTATGTAGAACAAAATGGAATCATCAAATCTATGAAATTCTAGCCCAAACACCCTCTAAATAGGTGTGGACAAAAGTCATAATAAATTGGGAAAGTTGGAGTTTCTTGATTCAATTCCATTAACCACCTTCTTTTCATCTCTAATTACTTGTTTAACCACTTAATTACCCTTCCCACATCATTAATCCAAATTTGGGCAGCATCTACCCTTAGGGTTTGGTCATACCAAAATCACAAAACCAATCAAACAAGCCAATACAAACCAAACCACCAACAACAATCAAGAATTATTAAGAAGAGCAAGGTTTGTTGGATTACCTCTTTCTTCTCTTCTTTCTCTAAAAACTGTCATCCTCTCCTCCTTGTTTCTCTTGATTTTCTTCTTGCTACAAGTGTTTCTAATGAGCATATGAAGATTAGAAGAGATGTACAAGAGATCAAAGGTAAGAACATGTGAGATTTGCCACCAAATTCACCTTGATTTGCTTCTTTAACACTTGCTCCTTCTCTCTTGTTCTCTATGTTTTCAGTACACACACACTCTCTCTTTCTCTCTCTCTCTCTCTTTAGCCCTAGAGTTGGACGAAATATGGCTCTTAGGAAGGGATAAGAGCTATTAATAATATCCTACTTCCAGCTCCTTGGATATTAATATTTAACTATTATTAAACACATGCTATTTGCTTTATATCATCATCTTCTCTCTTTCCTTCCTTATGCCATATGAATATGGCCCTTTTAATTCAAGTCATAATCTTTTTGTTTGGCCTACAATTATTGACAGAAATATGGCACAAGAGAAAGAAATAAAAAAATTATTGAATTATCATATTTCCTTCTCCTCACACGTTACTTTTAGTTGCAATTGTTGACCAAAGTCATCATCTCTTTATAACTTGTCAAAATTGTCTCCACATGTCATATTTAATAGCCAATGTTTATTTCCTCTTGCTTTTCCTCTTTTTGGATGTCACATGGTCCCTTTTTGGAAGAGCAAATTGGCTTCTTGAATTTAATTGCAAATTATTACACATGTTCACTTTTGGTTTTTCCACCTTTTTACTTGGCAAGAAATGCTTCACCTATTAGCATATTTATCACCAAGTATTTATTCCCTTCATGCTCCTTCTTTTGGACGTCCAACATCATGAAGGAAGGGAAAATATTGGCTTTTAACTTTTATGTAGCCAAAGGAATATTTTGCCCATATACTTTTATAATTAAATTGGGCCTTCATCTTGTTTATTTATGTTGGCCAAAAGTCAAAAATTAAATGGGGCAAAATTTGTGTTCTTCCATTAACCAATTTAGGCTCTAACAATGGGTTTTTATGAAGACACAAATTAAATTTTGTCTTATTGTGGCCTAAAATTTATGTGGCCACCAATAGCACTGTTTTACCATTTCAAGTGTGCCAATATTCACTATTTTATTATCTTTAAGACCATGAAGGTGTAGAAGAATTTTAGTGACCGAAATTTGAGATGTTAAAAACTGGATGCACATCATTCTAAAATTATCATTTCTTGAACATTGCCACATAAATATGCCAGTTTCACTTGTCTAACTTCAAAAATGCATAGCTTTTTGTGCATAGCTCCAAATGACTTATTTGACCTATCAAATTAAAGCTTGACAAGTCTAATTTTGTTATGAAAAATTTTACATTTATTGGACATCATTTGATTATCCAAAACTATCATACAAATAGACTACCATGCAGGAAAACACACTGACAGCAAATGAAAATTTTACAATTTATGTTCCAAACATAATCATGTTGTGTGTGATCACAAATTGCAATGTTTAATCATTCTATATGCACCATATTTCACCATTATATTCCATTAAATGCCACAAAGTGCTAGGAATTTTGATGAATAAAATTTGGTATCTTACTAAAAGGGACTTAAGGTCAACTCTTTCTTTCATACACTATGTGAACTTGCATATGCCTTGTGTATACCATCCTCTGTGATATGTATAATGCATGTACATTATCAAACAGGTGCAAGAAAAGAACAAATATTGTCTAAGGGGAAGAGCACAAGTACCCCAAGGGCCTAAAGGGGATCTAGTTATCATACACAGTGCCTATAAAGTGCATTGTCTAGTTTGTGCTTTTGATCCCAATTGAGGTACGGACAAGTAGGATTTCTAACAATAGTTGGCCTAAATATATGCACAAACTGATTATTATGATTATAGTGTTATTATTATGTTGCATTATATGGTGCTTGGTGTAATACCCCGAATTTTGAGACTTGAGGCTAGAGAATAAGCCTGAGATTAGTGGACTGCTAAGCCCTGGTTTAGCAGGATCCCAAATTGTGATTAAGGGTTAATGACTCCAAAAGTTGATGTCATTAGTGATAAATGAACCCTTTTAGAGATTATGGTGTGGTTTGGCACCCGGTGTGATTCGGATGTGTTATGAGCAGCGTCGAAACCCTGTATTTAAGTTCAATTATGGATTAACCTCTAAATTGACTTAAAATAGAGGGGAGGGCGCATTGTGAAAGAAAATGAATGAGAAAATGTATTAGATGGTGATTCAAGAGGAATTGCCATAATCAGGGGCAAAACGGTAAAGTTACCGACCAGTTGATCGGTTACCGAAGAGGAAACTCATTGGTAACTTCAAGATCAATGGTTAGGATTTATTTGTGCAAAAGATCAAGAGGTGGAATCATGTGTGTGTGTGCTTATATGAACTCATGAGAGATGTGATAAGGGTGTGATACTTGGCACAATTTGAGCCCTTAGATCTTGGTCAAATTGTCAAAGCTTTCCCTCCCTCCTCTCCTCTCTATTTGGTCGTCCAAGTGGCCTTTATTTCTCCAAAAATATGATCTCTTCTTCATCTCATCTCTCTCTCTCCAAAACCTCCATTTTCGCCAAGCTTGGGAAGGAAAGAGAAAGAGAAAGGTGATGTTTTGGCCTGGTTCTTGTCCTCTAATGTTCAAACACTCTTCTATAAAGTTGTTCATAGTGATGAGAGCTTCATCTCTATGGTTTTAGATTTGTGAGAGGAGGTGTTTTGTTGCTTGAGCAAAAGTGGAAAGATGAAGAATCAAGGAATTGGTTTGGGAAAGAGGAAGAGGTGAGTATTTGAAGCATTTTGACTTAAGCTTTGTGATCATTGGTTAAGCTTTGTAAATCTCGAATTTGGCCCTGATTTTCATGTGATTTTGGATTTGAGGAATTGCCTTGTGTATTGTGGTGAAATTGGTATTTTGTTGTGTGATATGGCCATTGGAATTGATTTGAGAACTTGGAATTAAGAGTTACAATGTTGTGAATTATGTTATGGTTGAGTGAAGACATGTTGTGACTATGGTTAAAACATGTCAAAGTAATGTGAATTTGGTTGTTTTGGTGTTTCCAATGGATTCCTTGTGAAATTTTGTGTGAGAATGATGTTTGATATGAAAATTGGACCATTGGAAACCAATTGTGCAAATTTGGAATTCTGTCTTTTGAAGTTTTGTTTTGGACAGTCTTGTTGTGTGGACGTTTTGACTGGGAAAATGATGTCTGAAAATTATAAAACTTTCCAGTTTTGAATTTCACTTCCCAAGCTTCAAAATGGACATAAATTTTGTGGCATTTCGCTTTTTGAGCTGTGAGTTTGAACTGTCCAAAGTTTGGCATCAAAACTGGACCCTGTTTTGGTACAATGTTAGGTTTTTGGTAAATCTGGACTTTTTTGGTGATTTCTAGTTATGGCCAATATTTTTCCTTGAAAGAGGACTTAAATAGATTTCATTTGGCTTTGGAATCACCTTATTTCGATTTTTCTTGAATTAGTTATGATTTTTGGAAGTTCAGCCAAGAAACTAGATTTCCTGGGCCGCGGCCAGCCGATTTTGGGCCGCAGCCCAAATGTTTCTGAGCGTTTCTGGGCAGTTTTGGGCTGTTGTCCAAATGTTTCTGAGCGTTTCTGGGTAGTTTTGGGCTGCAGCCCATGGATTGTGGGCCGCGGCCCACCCCCAAAAATCAGCATTTTGGACTTTTAAAAGGTGATCTTTGGTCAAGTGTTTCCCAAGCCTTTAGGCATATGTTTAGGATTTGATTAGCCACCTAAAGGTGTTGAATGATAACCAACTTAAGTGTTTGAGGGTTAAGGTTTTGGAATAGAGAATAACCCTATGTCCTTGCTTTGATTATAGGGTTGATATTCGCCCTGGACGTGGTTTGGTATTCGTTCTGATCGTGAGCAGCGGAGCTGGAGCTTACGTGGAAAGAGTGTAGGGAACTTACCTCCTTGCCTGTATATGATATTGTGTTAATGTGTTTATGCATGTTATTGCTTTGCTTGATTATGTGGAACATATATGATGTTTGAAGCTCTGTTTCTATTTATACTATGGCCATGAGTGTGTTGTTGAAACATTGAGCATGCAGATGTATCATGATATGGGCATGTGATATGTATTGCAAGCAAGTCATGCATTATACACTTATCATACATGCATCTTGGCATTTGTTTCCTAGTGAGATTCTCTCGAATCTCACCCTCCCCTATCAACCATTTCAGACAAGGTAGGTGGATCGAGGATGGAGCAAGCAGTCAAGAGTGACTAGGGCTCCCATTGGAGTTTGGTTGTGATAGTTGGTTATCTTAGTTGGGATGTATATTTGAATATATTTTGGGATAAGAATATTTGATTATGTATTTGGGATGAGTTATTGGATAATTGTATATGTATTTAAGAGGATGTATTCGGATATGTATTTGAGATGTGTATTTGAGAAGACTTTGTGTAATCCCCATATGAGGGCTTGTAGGGGCGAATATGCCCTGTAAGGCTTTGAGTTAATAAATGGAACCCGGGAGTTGCCGGGATGATATTGTTGTATACTCTGATATTGGTATAAATGTGATTTATCTTCGCATAGTAATTGTATTCGGAATGTGAATGTGAGACCAAGTTATGAATAATTTTGAAAGGTATTTATGAAAACCCTATCATGAAGATGGGATTTTAAATAAGTTTTGTTTCTTATTGGTCTCTATTTCACTTTAATTGTGTATTTCGAATATAATTACGGCAGGGGGTTACACTTGGCATATTTATTTATTGTATTTTCTATGAATGATTGCCTGTTACTACTGAGATTCATTTGAATCTCACCCTTAATATTCCAGCAGAAGCTAATGACTACAAAGGCAAAGCAGTAAATACCGGCATTTGAGGATTCTAGATCAAGAAAGTGTAACCCCCTCCGTAATTATATCCGAAATACACGATTAAAATGAAATAGAGACCAATAATAATCAAATAACATTTACTAACCCATCACATGACGGGGTTTTCATGAATACTTTTTGAAATCATTTATAAGCTTGGTCTCATATTCACATTTCGAATACAATTACTACGCGAAGATAAATCACATTCATATAAATATCAGAGTGCACAACTTAATCATCCCAGCAATCCCGGGTACATACCTTCGCTAAAGATACACAGGGCAAAATTGCCCATTACAATTCTTCAAATGGGGATTACACAATCTCATCTCGAAAGAGTCCTAGCTGCTCCCTCCATGAGCCACTTGCCCTGTCTAAATTGTTGGTAGGGGAGGGTGAGATTCGAGAGAATCTCAGTAGGAAACAGATACCATAATGCATGCATGATAGATGCTATATGTATGACATGTTAGCTTTATCTAGATGCATGCCACATAATGACATTTCTATATGCTCAATGTTTCATGTAACAAAACTATGGCCACAGCAAAACAGAAACAAAGCTTCATTTATTCAAATATGCTCTACACAATCAAGTAAAGCAATCACATACATCACTACACAAGCAAAGATATCAAATACATGCAAGTAAGGTAAGTCCCCTACCTCCAGTCTTTTCTCCTCGATTTGCGTGCCAGCAACTCGGGGCTTCACATTCGATCCTACAATGTCAAATGTACCATTTAGACAATTCCATAGTATTTCTGGGGGTTATATGAGGCTATATTGAAAATTTACTAAAATACCCCTGGGGACCCGGCCCGGCCCCGTCATACCCGGTCCGACTGTACTTTTCTTGAAATTTAAACATGGGCTATTCTGACATATTTTCGCCCAAGGAATCCATTTCCGGACTCAGAATTATCAAATTCAATTTCAATTTACAAATTTACCCTTGGCAGCCCCACTTTAAGGGTTTCAAGGGCATTTCCGTAATTATGCTTTTTCGGCCTTTTCCGAAAAAGTGACCAACTATAACCCCACCTAATTTTCGCTCCTGAACTCAATGGAATCATCAAATCATTGAAAATCCATCTCTAACCCCTCCAAACCAGGCTTGGCCGAAATTCTCAATTCCCCGAGAAAAATTGGGGTTTTTCGGTTTCGGCTCCGTAAACGCGTTCCTTTCTACTCCTAACCACTTTATTTACTATTCCATTAGGTTACAACTACCATTTAGTATCAATTTGGGCAGCATAACCCCTAGGGAAACCCATTTTCCATTTTTACAACCAATGGCAATCCGGCAAAATTTCACCGATTAAATTGCCCACAGCAGCCAGAATAGTCAATATACAAGAGTTTGGAAGTTACCTCAAGCTCCCAATAGCTTTTCCTTGACTTGAATGAAAACCCTAGGTGTTTTAACACCAAAAGAGGAGCTTCCAAACCTTAAAGAACATAAAGGAGTAGCTTAGGATCGGAGTTATACACGTTAGGAGCTAAATCGTCGGAAAAATCGGCTTACCTTGCGAGATTTCTCCTTCCTTCTCTCTATTTTTCTCTCAACTCCTCTCTCCATATTCAGCTGTGCAGCACGTCGGAAATGAGAGCTGAAGATGATGTGAAGATGTTTTAATTCCATGATTATGTCATCTTGCCTTTTGATGATGTCATAATTCCCAAAATTGGCATTTTCGGATTTTCTGGCAGATTTTCTGCCCAATCTTTGAAACATCATAACTAATTCTAGAAAAATTGAAATGAGGTGATCCCAAAGCCAAATGAAAGATATTTAAGTACTCTTCATAGGAAAAATATGATCCGTTACCATAAATCACCACAAAATTCCAGAATTACACAAATGTCATCACTGCCCCAAAACAGAGTCCATTTTCGACCTCAAACTTTGGACAGTCATATCTCCCAGTTCCCAAAACGAAATGGCCCAAATTATATGTCCATTTTGAAGCTTGGGATGTGAACTTTACGACTGGAAAGTTTCATAATTTTCTGACATCATTTGCCTAGTAAAAACGTCCACACGAGAAGACTGCCCAGACAGAATTCACACTGAACAGCATTTCCAATTTTTTGCAACCAATGTGTCCAATCCAATTTAAATCAATTCCAATGATTAAATACCACAACATGACACCATTTCCATCACAATATCCCATTCAATTCCTCCCTCTATTCTAAGTCAATTTGGATGTTAATCCACAATTGAACTCAAATACAGGGTTTTGGCGTTGCTCATAACACAAGCGACTACAATCCACTTTATATTCTCTAAAAGGGTTCATTAATCACTAACCACGTCCACTTTTGTAGTCATTAAACCCTAATCACAATTTGGGATCTTGCTAAACCGGGGCTTAGCAATCCACTAATCTCAGGCTTATTCTCTAAGCTCAAGTCTCAAAATTCGGGATATTACAGAAAGCGTAGCTATTGGTTATCATTATTTTATTTTGTTAGTTTTTGAGGATTGTATACATTTTCAAATCTTATGGGAATTTCCTGTATTGTAAACAAGTACTTATTATAAGTATATTTTTGCTATTTCTGTACACCTATGGAACTATACCTTTATTTCTCTGGTAAACATTGAAATGTTAATGGGTTTGACAGAACTTGCCTTTTCTCTTTTCTTTGTTCTTCTAAACCAGCTCTAGACATTCAAACTTGATGTGTCATGGCTTTCTACATTCATAGTAGATGATGTGTTCCTTTTTCTCTCTTCTACCATTGGTTCCTCCCTCCTGAAGATTTCTAAATATCTAACCTTTCTTGTAAAACTTTTTGAATTGTTTTATTATTGGACCTATAATACCCTTATCTTATATCCATATGTTTTCAAAGTGCATGCGTGCAATTGGGTAGGCACACAGAAATATCATAAATATATTGATATATTGATATAAGGTATTTGACTACATTACAAGTTTTGCCCGCACAGTCTTATACGTAATACTTACAAACCTTAAAATAATTAAAAGGTCTTCAGATAACCAACAGTCTTGCTTGATCAGTACCGAAACCATTAGTTGTCGGTAAGTATGCCTTTGCCACTTAAGCCGCTATCTGATACTGAAAAATTTATATTTTTATGGAAATGGTGATATTCAAAAGAATCTCAATAGTAATATGTAATGAGTCATATAAAATGCGATAGATAAATATACCATACACTATGTAATGCAGTATAACAATAATCACATAATGGATGAAAGAAAGAGTTACTACCTGGAATCACCCTTTCCTGCTCTACTTGTTCGTTCAAAATCTTGGTTCTAGCTCAAGCTATTGCAAATTCTTATAAATTAAATTTACAAGTAGCTGGTTATTACTTAAACTATTACTTCCTTTAATCACAGTTTGTTAGTTATTTGTCAAAGTTTCAACAATTTCTTCATAGTATAACTTTGCACAGTGCAGTTTCACTATTTTCTAGAAAGCTAGCAGATTTTCATTCGACTTTGGAAAATCATAATTAATTGTAGAAAAATTCAATTTGACAGATTCTAAAACCTATATACAGCTCTCTAAGTTTATTTTCATAGAAAAATACCCAAGGCTGGTCATTATTATCATATTTTTCCCAGAAATTTGCTAAACTTCCCTTATTCTAAATTTCTTTCTAGAAACAGGACACAACTTTGAAAATCCATATCTTTTAATGTACTAATCCAAAAATTGTGATCTACCTATGAAATTAAAGCTCTAGATGTTTACTTTAATCCTGTCAAGTTTCATAATTTTTAGACTAGGTTTGACTAACAAAATTCACTGTACTTTAGCACTGCCTCCAATGAAGCAATCAAACATCATTTCCTTTGAACTTCAATAAATTCCAAATTTGCATACAAATTTCCAAAAATCATGAACATTCATATACCCACACAATTTTCCCTTCTAAATCCAATAGAACCATCAAAATTACAAAATTCCAACTCCTTCCTATGGTTCTGCACATGATCGAAACTTGCAAGGGAAAAGGTAAAAATGTGTTTTCATGCATTCATCCCTTAAACACCTTCCCTATCACTTCTAATCACATGATTAACTACTTAAACACTAAATAAACATGTTTTATGGAGAGTTGGGCAGTATAACAGTCTAGGGTTTCATCATCCAAAATTCCAAAACAAAGCAAAATCAACCAACCAAGTCACCAAACAACCAACAACTATCAATAATAAGCAACATAAGCTAAGGTTCTAGGATCCCCTTGAATTTCCTTTCTTCCTCACTCCAAAAATGTGCAGCTCTCTCTCCGTACTCTTGATTTTGCTTGCTACAAGCCATGTTCATAAAGATATGAAGGTTAGAGGAGGTTTTCCATGAACTAGGAAGCTTAAACACCAAGTTTACAACTTCTTACCTTAGATTTTTGGCTTGAGCTCACTCTTCTTACTTCTTTTGTTGTCAATTTCGTATGGGCCTCTCTCTGCCTTTGCTTCAGCTTGTTCCACCAAAATATAAGGCTTAAAGGAAAGAGAAAGCCTTATAAAACATATCACCTTCATCTTTCTCTTTTATTATATTTTATGACTATTGCACAGGCTCATTTAAATGGATCATCATATCTTTTCTCTTTCTTATATGCCTTGGCCGAAAAGCACACTTCAAATGGCCATATATATGCTCTTCAATTAACTCAATTCCTTCTCCACACATTTTTTTAATTGGAGTTGCAATTGTTGACCTATGTCATCATATGTTTTTTTAATTTGATCATATACCAAAAATTATGCCAAGGGATATTTATCTACCATTTAATTATTTTTCCCTTCTCATATCCCTTTTTGGATGAAAATGAGTAAATAAATTGGGGAAAATAATTGCCTCTTGCTTAATATGAATAATTACCATTTTGCCTATACATTTTTGTGATTTTCGCACAAGTTAAAAGAATTTTCATCAAACTTTGAAAATTCATTTCTTTATTTATAGAGATTCAATTGGTGTGGTTCCAAAGGCTGTGTGACCCTTATTAAGTCGAATTTTAAGGAAAAATATAGCCCTTAGCTAACTGAAAGGTCATAATTCACAGAATTATTGTTTTTGAACACTACTACAGAAACTCTCCAATTTTACTAGGCTAACTTCAAAAATACATTATCTTTGTGTATAGCTCTATATGACTTATATTACCTATCAAATTAAGCATAACTGTCTACTTTCATTTTGGAAATTATCATAGGCATTGGACATCATTTGCCTACCTAAAAATGTCACACAACTAGACTGCTACGCAAGAACAATACACTAGGAGCAAGGTTTACATTCCTGTGACTCTTGCTAAACCAGAGCTTAGCAGTCCACTTGATTTAATTCTCAAGCTTCTAATCCAAAATTTGGGCTCCCTCTGTTCAATAAATTTCATCCTTGAAATTTGAATGTCTACAACTTGAGGATTCTTCTAAACATTCAGTCTATCCCCATCTATGCAAGCTCATAAAGTAGGCATCATGAATTATATCGTCTATTGGCATTCAGGATTAACTATCTGCTGATTCCTACTAACCTTATTATGTATACTTTTTAGTATAACACAATATGTTTATCAGGTCTTACTTCCTAGGTGTAACCCCCTTCCTTAATAGCCGTGATTATAGTTCAAAATGAGTTATTAAGTTAAACTGGACACCACTGGATAATTCAAAACTTATTAAAGATCTAGACCTCAAGATAGGGTTCGGTCCTGTGATAAAGTAGATTTTTGAAAAATTTTCAAAACTTATTTATAAGGTCTAACTTCTACTTTTTGAATCTATTTAGCTTGATCATTATGTTCCATTCATAATATCAGAGAGCTTAACAACATTCCCTGACAGATTTTCAGGTTTCATTCATCACCAAAAGGGTCTACAGGGCATATTCGCCAGTTTTAGTTCCCATACCGGGGATTACATACAACTTCACAAGTCTATACCATATACAACATATACATTCATCCTAAAAATTGATAACTAACATAAAGCTCTAAACTCCTTGCTGGGAGCACTAGCTACCCTTAGTTACCTGCTTCCCATTCGATTTGCTTGCCCTGGCTGTAGGTTAGTCATTTGAAAGAGTGAGATTCATATGAATCATAGTAGTAACATTTTACTCATATGATATATAATAACAAAGCAAGTAAGTAATTATATAAAGCAGCATCACAACAGCAATCATGTGTGGGACTTTCATTACATTAATGATAGCTTTCACAGTTGTATACACATTCGTGACATTTGACACACTAACGACACCTCTCACAGCTGTATACACAATCACAACAGCTATTACAACTGTATTTACAATCATGACAACTTTCACAGTTGTATTCACAATTATGACAGCTTTCATAGTTGTATTCACAATAGTAGCATAGCAGCATTCACATTCATCACAATTCAATGATAGGCACATACTTACAAAGCATTATACATAATATAAGAGAAAGAGTCACTACCTTGTTCTTTTCGTTCATGCTCGGGCACAGGTTTCTTACGATCAAGCTAGATGTTAACTCCTATCAGTCAGAATTAAGGACAACGAGTTATTCCCTATTCCAATTCTTAAATGACTTCAAAACACTAGGGGTTGGTTATCATTTGAGTCCCTTTGGTGGCTATGAGAAGTTTAAGTAAAAGGCTAAAGGGTTAGGGAGAGCTAGACCAGAAACCAACTTTCAAAAGTTCAAAGTCTTGAAATTAAGGGTTGGCTGCGGCCAAGAATCTCTTGGCTGCCACCAAAAATAGGTTAGAGGGTTTTTGTCTGCGGCTAAGAAAATTCATGTTTCTTGGCTGAACTTCCAAAAATCATAGCTAAATCTACAAAAATCAGAATATAGTGATTCCAAGTCCTTCTAGGTCCTCTTTATAGAAAAAATATGAATCACTACTATCTACAACCACAAACTTCCAGCATTGATTCTAGTTTCAACCTCAAACTTTGAAAATACATAACTTCCAGCACATAAATCAGAATGACACCAATTTTATGACATTTTAAAGCTTGTCATGACTACTACAAAATTGGAAAGTTTCAGAATTTTTAGACAACATTTACTCATTCAAAACTGCTATGCAACCTAGCTACCCTGCATATAGTTTTGATTGACAAAACTTCCAATCTTTCAACATGTGTTTCCAATGGTCAGAATTCACAATCGGGGCTACTCCCCACACAATTTTTCACATAGAATCTAATGGAAACATCAAAATAATCAAATTTCCATTCCTTTCATATGTTCTATTTTGACATAAATTTAAACACAAAATCTAGAAATTTCTAAACTTCACATTCAAGTCTCAAATCAATTCCATTTATCCAAACCACAACACAAGACACCCATCTCCACTATCAAAACACCATGAACCCTCTAAAACTCTAATTAAATGAAAATTAGGGCAAAAATCCATAAGCCAAAGCTTTCAACCAATGGCCACAATATATATATCAAGGAGTTACTCTTACTCACCTCTACCACTATCTCTAGCTTGTTCTTTAATTCTCCAACCTCTAGCTTTTCTTGTTTACACAAAACATCTCCTCTTGAAAATCTAAAACTATAGGAATAAAGCTCTTATCAATATGATCAAGACTATAAAAGAGGTTTTTAGCACTGGAGGTCATTTACTAGGTTAAAGTGCAAGAAATGGAGCTCACCTACCTTGATTTCTTCGTTTTCTTTCCTCTTCCTTCTTGGATGACAATGAGAGTTGAAGAGAGAGAGAGAGTATGAAATGTTGATGATTGGTTTTTTCTACTCCCTCCATGCTCTTAGCCGACCTTAAAGAAGAGAGAGGGAAGAAAAAAGAGTTCGAAACTTTGACTTCAATCTAATAGTGCCCATGGTGCCATGTGTCAACATCTTAGGGCTTCTTCGAAAATGCTTGTAACTAATTAGTTAATCTAACTAATTCCATTAGCCATTTAGTCTTACCTCTTGCTCTTTTAGTTGATGGTGAATTTCCTCTTCAGTAACTAACTAATTGGCCGATAAATTTCTTTCTTCCCATTTTGCCCCTGGCTTTGGCAATTTCTATAGGATTACCACTTAACACATTATATAGCCCCATGAACTCATGTCATGCATCCTCCCACTCACTTTTAATTTAATTTAAGCTTTATCACCATAAATAAGTTTAAATACTAGGTTTGGGCACTATCTACTGCTAATTCAGGTCATAATTCACACTTTATTCACCAAAAGAGTATGTCTAGTATTAACAACATTCTCATTTGGAGTCAATAGCCCTTCTAGATATTTTAGGGCATTACACTAGGGACACTGCCCCATGCAAACATGCATTTCACGTCTTACTGCCTTTACATCTTTTGGGTATAATTTTGATTGCATAGCAATCTGCTGGCTTGAGGACATACTAGTCCCACAGCTCTTATGATCTTAGGACATACTATCCGCTAGTTACTCTAGACCTCATTGCCTTATCGGGATGCTACCCGATATATTTAGCTTTACGGCTTGTATCATTCTATTCTTACAACATTGAATATCCTAGTTTTATTGCCCTATACAAATATCTACATTAAGTTTTGCCAACAAGTCTACCTGTTATGTGTTTAAGTTCAAATGAGTATTTGACCCTTATTACATGTACTGTATGTACTACTTACTAGGTGTACTGTTTACTAAGTGGGTAATTAGTTCTATGAGGTTATTGATAGTGATTCACTGCCACCATTATGCCCTACTATACTAGGGCTCTTTCTAATCTCTATTTACATATGTCACCACGAACCACATTGGTTGTGTGATTATTAACCTCTTCAGTTATCTTCAAAAGTTACACATAAATTCACTATGCTTCTATTGCCCACTCTGATGTT
Source organism: Inga oerstediana (assembly GCA_963210345.1). NCBI lineage: Eukaryota > Viridiplantae > Streptophyta > Magnoliopsida > Fabales > Fabaceae > Inga > Inga oerstediana. The sequence goes on along the minus strand of OY723401.1, from coordinate 57,680,772 downwards.
TAATACTATCAAAGACAATATAGGTGGGGCTGTACTGTTTGCCCATACTTTTCTTACTTCCTCAATTGGATCTACGTAATAATGCATAATCATTCATAAAGAATGTGATAATACATAATTCAATTCAGTCAAAAATGTATTTAGTGCCAACCACTTTTGTAACCCCTACTTATTTCTTACCTTAGTCTTCTAACTGGGCACACAACAAGACTGCCATGTAAGAAAAATATACTGGAAGCAAAGTTTACATTCCTGGGACTCTTGCTAAGACGAGGCTTAGCAGTCCACTTGATTCAGGTTTATTCTCAAGCCTCTAATTCCAAAATTTGGGATATTACAGGACCTATTTCATCATCATTGAAATCTTCATCATCATCTTGAGTTTCCTCCTTTACATTTACCATGAGGCTTTTCTGTTTATTATCACCAATCCCTTTAAGCGCTTATTTGAACTTCAATTTACTTTCATATTTAGAGAGACTTCTGAATAGAGAAGTGACTGATCACTTTGATTTGCCTTTTGCTTTCTCTATCACTATGACTTTGGCCTCCCATTCTTTAGAAAGAATATTCAGTATTTTCCTTAATTAGGTATTCTAATCATAGACTTTCCTAAGTGGTCCAAGTTGATTTATGAGATAAGTATACCTAAGTTTAAACTCAACTATTGAATCTCCTAACTTCATTTGAAGTAAGTCGAATTCAATTACAAGAGAATTGATCTAGTTTTCTTTTATGCCTGAAGTTCCTTCCTGAGAAATTTCCATTGCTTGCCATATTTCCTTAGCTGTTGAAAGTGTGCAAATACTAACATATTCTTTTTGGCATAAGGTACTTTGAATCATCAGGATTGCTTTGCTGTTGAGGGTTATGAGCTTTTTGTCATTGTCATCATATTCTGCTGGTGACTTAGGAACTATTTATGATTCTTCAGTCTTTACTAGTACATAGTTCCCATTTTCAATCACTTCCCATAGTACATATTTCATAGCCATTATGAATACATTGAACTTCACTTTCCAGAAAGAAAAGTGTTCACCACTGAAACCCAGTGGCCTAGTAATTAAAGCTCCATTATGAAGCATACCTTCACCCATGCTTGTTATTGGATCCTTCTTAGGTTGTTATTCCTGAACAAGAGTGTAATATACCAAATTTTGCAATACTAAAACTGTGTAAATATGGAAATAGTAGAACAAAATAAATATCGGTATTTACAATTAAATGTAGAGTTACTTTTGGAATTCCCAGATATCTATTATGTCATTTACAGAAATCGAGAAGTCAATATTGTAAACATACAAGTGTAAGAAGTCGGAGCAAAATTCGTCAGTGGCTATAGGGTTCAGGGGCGTCAGCTATGAGATCGGAGGAATTCGAACATTTCGTGATATGCCTCGATATGCGTGCCATGGTCCCACGTGGGTCCCACATGGAATTCTGGGTAATGCACCGATGGAGCAACTTTATTAAAAAGAACTTTAGTAAAGTATGTAATGACAACTCATTATGACTCATGATGACACATCTTTCGTGTTGGCCAAATAAGGAAATGACAAGTGTCCCAAAATTATTACAAAGTAAAAACATGTTTTTGTGTTGGCCAAATGAGGGGGTGACATGTGTCCCTCATCATTACACATCATTACACCCACTTTAAGCCTTTCGTGTTGTCATCTCCAGAGTACGCCACCTAGCGTCTGAGTTCAGGGAATTCACCGGTCTGCACCCGGGTCGCTTACTTTTTGAGTCGAGCAGCGAACCCAGGAGTCCGGGGAAATTGTCAGGCCTCCCCTTCCCCTGACCATTTATGACCCACCGAAGAAAGAGAAAAGTGAAAGACCAATGGTTGCATGACACGTGGCACTCTTAAGCATTAAACTTGTGACACGTGGCAAGATGAGATGAGATCATTTTATGTGATTAAATCACAACCATCCATGCCTAATTAAATGGAAAAATTTCGTGCAAGCATGGAAAGAGAAAGAGAAATCAGATTTCTTAAGCTTAAGAACACAAGAAGAGAGAAGGAGGAGTGGATAGTGAGTTTTCTTGACTATCGGAGCCGATTTCAACCCTGAATCACCGTTATTGTCAGGTAAGTCCTTCAGGAAACTTCCTCTACTCACTATAAGCTTCAATTCTATGGTCTTAGATTTCTCGTCTGAGGTGGTTTGTGCCAATTAGTCTACCAGAGTGCCGCCGGAATGCCGAACCACTTGTAGAAACGCGAAGAAGTAAGCATAGGCTTTCTTTTGAACCGAATACTTTGTGATTTCATTGAGTTTTTCTTAGCTCTTCAACCACCCATGTATTTCATTAAAGGGGTGTTTTTGAAGAAGGAAGATGTTTTAATCATATATATTATAAGGTGATATATGATGTTTGGAGAAGTATTAGACTTGTTGGTTGTTAAAATCACAAAGTGGAATTTTTGTTGTTTTGGGAGGCAGATTTCGGTTGGGGGCTAAATCTGGTAGAAATAATTTGATTTTGGTATTTTTGAGCTTTCCATTGGATTCTACACGAAACATTGTGTGGGAATAGGCTCTGGTTATAATTTTTGACAGACTGGTTTAAAGAATCAAAAATTGAAAATTAAGTCTACTTGTGCAACAAAGTTGCCAGTATGTGTTTTTGTCTGGCAGTTTTGTTGTGGTGAAACTTTCACTGTCCAAAATTCATCTGTTGGTTATGAGATTTTCCAGAATTAAAGTACACTTATAGACCTTTAATTTGATAGGTATTATGAAGAATTTCGATAAGTATACTAGGAGTTATGAAGTTTTGAAGTAGACCATTAAAACTGGTCAGATTTTCTGGCAGCAGGGAGAAAAAGAAAAACTTGGAAGTGTGCGCGGTCTTTCAGCTACTGAAAGTGTTTTTCCCTTAAAATAGACTTAATAAGGGTTATATAGAATTTTGGATCACCTCAATTCGATTTTTCTAGAATTAGTTATGATTTTTCAAAGTTCAGTGAAAAATCTGCCAGCTTTTGGTAATTGTGCTAGAATTCAAAGCAAAGAGTTTTTGTAATAAAATTGGACATTTAAGAGTTAAGTTAAGCATTTGGAGTATCTTGAGCTCATTAGCTTCATATTGGGCCTAATGTAGTGACCCTAATGGTAACCAACATAAGAGAATAATTATGAAGAGTTGGACTAAGAAATAACTCATTGCCCGTAAATTATAATTTATAGGATTTGACATTTGCCCAGGACATTCAAAGCACGTCAATCAAGATCAAGATTTGGAAAAATTGTCAGGTAGTAACTTATCCTTCACATACTATGTGATATGTTATATGCAAGTTTGTACCATTGTGAATTTAAAACATTCAGATAAGAAGGGCTAAGGCCTAGTAGAATTTCCCAACGCTGTGGCAAGGGACGGTTGTCCTTGAATTGGTAACTTTATGCTTTCTGCATATTGTGAATTTATCTTTGAATGTTGAATATGTTGATTGTACTGTAACTTTGGTTGACATGCATGGCATGATATATGTGCATTTTATATGAGTGATATATGTTACTACTAAGATTCATTGAATCTCACCCTATTTTTCCAAAACAAATTTTCAGCTCGGGCAAGTAGTTCCTCAGGCAAGAAGGTAAACACAGGCGAATAAAGCAAAGGACTTAGAATTTAGTTTATGTTAGTTTTCTATTTTGGAGATTGTATGTAATTTGTATTTAAGTGTGGTTAGTCTCGTACTGACATGTATGTAAGCGCCTGTATATAAGCGAACGCGCGATGACATTCATACCAGTAGTGGACAGCCGTCCACCTAGGGCCGTTAATTAAACATAGTAGCTTGGGTATGAGCAGAGAACTTATTAGTAAACACTCTGATATGAAGAAATGAACCTAAAACGCATGGCTTAAAATAAATCATAAAATAATATGAGACCCAATCTGAAAATGGTTTTTGAAAAGATTTTTGAAAACCCATTCAAGTACAGCTCCACACTCTGCTTGAAATTGGAACTTCTGCTGTTTACAAAAGATTACTGGTCTCATTTTTAAAGATATTACTACACTTATGCCATCTATATGCTTTCAAAACATGGGTGTTACAAAGAGCACCTACTCTCTGATACCAAATGTTAGTACAAGTGTTTTACCCAAGAAGGGGGTGAATTTGGTGATCATAAAATATTTGAACCATAAATATAAATTGATAGAATTTATAATGTAGTTAAGAGCTAAGATTAATATCACTTAAGCGTATACCAAGAGTTATACTAGTTTGGTCACAACCACTTTGACCTACGTTTAGCTCTCAAAGCTCCTTAAAGATTTCTCACTATATCTTCCAAGATTCAGTGGGTTCTTGGCACCTCAGTAGACTGCAACTTCCTTCTCCGGACACTTACTGTAACCCCCTCCGTAATTATATCCGAAATACGCGATTAAAATGAAATAGAGACCAATAATAATCAAATAACATTTACTAACCCATCACATGACGGGGTTTTCGCGAATACTTTTTGAAATCATTTATAAACTTGGTCTCATATTCACATTCCGAATACAATTACTACGCGAAGATAAATCACATTCAAATAAATATCAGAGTGCACAACATAATCGTCCCGGCAATCTCGGGTACATACCTTCGCTAAAGATATACAGGGCACAATTGCCCATTACAATTCTTCAAATGGGGATTACACAATCTCATCTCGAATGAGTCCTAGCCGCTCCCTCCACGAGCCACTTGCCCTGTCTAAATTGTTGGTAGGGGAGGGTGAGATTCTAGAGAATCTCAGTAGGATAACAATATCAATATGCATGTACGATAAATGTTTAATGCATGACATGCTTGCATCACACAACTCATGATAACACAATGACAATTTGCCAGCTCAATGCTTCGAACAATATACCTATGGCCATAGCATAAATTGAAACATAGCTTCAAATTACACATAATTATGCAAAGCTAAGACATGCACCAACACACTAACACATATATCAAATACAAGCAGAAGAGATATGTTTCCTACCTCCAGTCTTTTCTCCTCGATTTGCATGCCAGCAACTCGGGGCTTCACATTCGATCCTACAATGTCAAATGTACTATTTAGACACTTCCATAGTGTTTTTGGGGGTTATATGAGGCTATATTGAAAATTTACTAAAATACCCCCGGGGACCCGGCCCGGCCCCGCCGTACCCGGTCCGGCTGTACTTTTCTTGAAATATTGACATGGGCTATTCTAACATATTTTCGCCCAAGGAATCCATTTTCGGACTCAGAATTATCAAATTCAATGTCAATTACAAAATTACCCTTGGCAGCCCCACTTTAAGGGTTTCAGGGGCGTTTTCGTAATTATGCTTTTTCGGCCTTTTCCGAAAAAGTGACCAACTGTAACCCCACCTAATTTTCGCTCCTGAACTCAATGGAATCATCAAATCATTGAAAATCCATCTCTAACCCCTCCAAACCAGGCTTGGCCGAAATTCTCAATTCCCCGGGAAAAATTGGGGTTTTTCGGTTCCGGCTCCGTAAACGCGTTCCTTTCTACTCCTAACCACTTTATTGACTATTCCATTAGGTTAGAACTACCATTTAGTATCAATTTGGCAGCATAACCCCTAGGGAAACCCATTTCCAAAAATTAAAACCAATGGCAATCCGGCGAAATTTCACCGATTAAATTGCCCACAGCAGCTAGAATAGTCAATACACAAGAGTTTGGAAGTTACCTCAAGCTCCCACTAGCTTTTCCTTGTCTTGGCTGAAACCCTAGCCCCTTTTAAAAAGCAAAATTAAGCTTCAAATACCTTAATCCATGTAGAAGAGAAGCTTAGGAGAATGATCATACGCGTTAGGTACGAATTCACCGAAGAAATCGATCTACCTCGCGAGTTTTCTCCTTCCTTCTCCCTATTTTCTCCAAGCTCTCTCTCACGTTTTTCTTTCTCAAATGGCGTCAGGAAATGGCTGATGAAGATGAAGGAATTGCTTTTAATTCCATGCTGATGTCATCTTTAATTATGATGATGTCATAATTCCAAAATTGGCATTTTCGGATTTTCTGGCAGATTTTCTGCCCAATCTTTGAAAAATCATAACTAATTCTAGAAAAATCAAAATGAGGTGATCCCAAAGCCAAATGAAAGGTATTTAAGTCCTCTTCATTGGAAAAATATCATCCATTACTAGAAATCACCACAAAATTCCAGAATTACACAAATTTCATCACTGCCCCAAAACAGAGTCCATTTTCGACCTCAAACTTTGGACAGTCATATCTCCCAGTTCCCAAAACGAAATGGCACAAATTATATGTCCATTTTAAAGCTTGGGATGTGAACTTCAAGACTGGAAAGTTGCATAATTTTCTGACATCATTTGCCTAGTCAAAACATCCACACGAGAAGATTGCCCAGACAGAATTCACAATGGACAGCATTTCCAGTTTTGCGACCAATGTGTCCAATCCAATTTAAATCAATTCCAATGATTAAATACCACAACATGACACCATTTCCATCACAATACCCCATTCAATTCTTCCCTCTATTCTAAGTCAATTTGGATGTTAATCCACAATTGAACTCAAATACAGGGTTTTGGCGTTGCTCATAACACAAGCGACTCACATCGGGTGCCAAATCACACCATAATTTCCAAAAGAGTTCATTTATCAATAACCACCTCCACTTTTGGAGTCATTATCCATTAATCACAATTTGGGATCTTGCTAAATCAGGGCTTAGCAATCCACTAATCTCAGGCTTATTCTCTAGCCTCAAGTCTCAGAATTCGGGATATTACATTTCTCCCCCCGTTCAATAAATTTCGTCCTCGAAATTTGTCGAACCACTTAATCCACAAACTACGGATGCTTCTTCACAATAGCTTCCGTTTCACAATTCATTTCACATTGGAATAGTCCCTTCTAGACTACCCAGACAACTGGTGCACCACAATTCATAGTCTCGACAGAATCTTATATGATATATGCAACCCAGTTGCCACAAACTGCAATCGGCCCATTTCACGATTGCCGCACAAACACAATCACCACACTATTTCCAAACAAGTACAATCGCCTCCACGCACGATTGCCACAAAACTCTATGATCACATCACCGCAATATCGGAGGCTCTAAATCATGAGCCATCATAAGATCTCAGCAGTTGGGCAGCATAGGCCACCACTCTGCTCAACTCAATCTAGTTACCCCTTTCGGGAGTAACCCTACAACCTCAATACATCAAACGACAGCCTCAGCTGTATACACAAACATTCAGCTTCTGCTATATCCACTTCCACAGCTTTACCCTCACCCGTACACCCACCAGTGACTCCGCTAGTGGTAACCGAGACTTTTGGGTATAAACACAATATCACATCATCTGGTCACTCTGGAATCTCAATTTCTTTTATCCAAAGTACCAGACCGTAATGGCCTACCTAGAGTCCCAGTCTCTTCTATCCAGGCGCCTTTTATTGTCACACCCCCCTTAATGGGTGCCCACGCTTCCGCTGCGTGGCTGGCTCCCACATCACACCCGTCCGATGGATGCCCGTGGGTTACCGGACTCACAATTTTATGATCACAACCACCCCGGTTTTACCCCCTCTAGGGATGCCCCGTGCCGGTGGTGCCCACCCCGGTTTTACCCCCCGCTGGGGATGCCCCGCGATGGTGGCTGGGTTACTCAATTATTGTCACACCCACCCCGGTTTTACCCCCTCTAGGGATGCCCCGTGCCGGTGGTGCCCACCCCGGTTTTACCCCCCGCTGGGGATGCCCCGCGACAGTGGCTGGGTTACTCACATTTCACCCAGGACTCATAAGAAAATCCATTATCACACCCTACCCTCATCCCCTTTCTCCGCCGAAAAGACACACAGTCTTTACCCGAACCGTTGTTAGCTACTCAGGGACTGTTGGCGTAGCGGTGCTCACAAATAGCCTTTCGGCTTCCACATCACACTCCACCCTCATCCCCTTTCTCCGCCGGGAAGAACACAGTCTTTACCCGAACTGTTGTTAGCTACTCAGGGACTATTGGCGTGGCAGTGCATATACATAGCCTCGCGGCTCACAAATAGTCAATCCTCTGTAACTACCGCCCCGAAGGCACGGTCCTCCGCTATAGGAATCACCCCATGCGGCCGCAAGTGAGAGACTCACAAATATCAGTCACATCCTGAGCCTATGCCTACCAGGCGCAGCCCACCAGACCAAACAAATCCGGCCCAACCAGGGAGATGGACTCACAGTACACAATCGTAACAAGCTGGAATCAGGCATATTAACAACTTCATCTTCAACATCTTGAATTCTTTTCACATATTGGGATCCTTCAAGACCCCTTCTCACAAAATAATCTAGACTTTGAAGTTTTACTTCCTGAAGCCATCACTAACACATTGCACTTTCTGCAAATTCGAGCTTCTGCTCAACACAATTCTCAAACATCACATTCACCACGCTTCCGCTGCACACTCTGAGGTCTTTATCCTCATCTGTGCCTTCACAATGTCAGGGTGACTCAATAGGAGTCCCATAGGAATCTCCTACTACCCCTGTCCACACACATAATCTGTGCCAGACCTTGGCTCAATTCAATTCGAATCATTCAGAGCCATAACCAACACATCGTTGAGATCCCATACTCCCAACGTTCCCAGAGCTCTATTCTACAATTCAACGTCATGGAGAGTGCACACTAAGGTTCGTCGTCACGGCGGCTCCACTCTAGGGTTCATCGTCATAGTGACTCCACACTATGGTACTGTACCCGATGCTTCACTCAGTCACCTAACTGGTCAGCCCCTTCGGTCAGCATCCTCCGTAGGTAGCCCTTTCCAATCAGATCTTACCGTAGGTAGCCCTCTCCGATCAGATCTCACCGTAGGTAGCCCTCTTCCATCACAACTCCCCGTAGGTAGCACTCTCCGATCCGAATCCTCCATAGGTAACTTTTCCCTCTGCTAGATTTACAACTAGCAATCTCGGGTACCTGATACATATTTCAATTCAATTCTAGTACCATGCTCTAGCACCACAGACCATCCAGGTCAAATGCAATTCCTATGAATCAGCCCAGCTATGGAGTCTGATCCTTGGATCACAGCTCATCTATCCAAACCTCAATCTTAGTTGAACTGGGAAATCACTTCCCTCAATTCCACGGAGCATTATCAACCCCAACACAAATCCAAATATCTTTGCCAGCCTAAGGCACCATGGTCCCCTAGGTCTTAAGGACTTTAAACACACAAATTCAGGACAACCAAATAATGTATACACATAATCCACAAATCTCAGATATCCACAACACCAGGGATATAAATGTGTATACCACAAACAACCAAAATCACAAATCATTGCCTATTCCTTAGGCAATCATAACTCATCACTCATTCCCTAGCTTGGCCTAAGGGAAATATCCTAGCAAAATCCATCTTTGCCAGGAACTGCAGCTCTGATACCAAAATGTAACCCCCTCCGTAATTATATCCGAAATACACGATTAAAATGAAATAGAGACCAATAATAATCAAATAACATTTACTAACCCATCACATGACGGGGTTTTCGCGAATACTTTTTGAAATCATTTATAAACTTGGTCTCATATTCACATTCCGAATACAATTACTACGCGAAGATAAATCACATTCAAATAAATATCAGAGTGCACAACATAATCGTCCCGGCAATCTCGGGTACATACCTTCGCTAAAGATATACAGGGCACAATTGCCCATTACAATTCTTCAAATGGGGATTACACAATCTCAATTACGTAATTAAATTGGTTTAGAGACCGTCGAATAGTTCAAAACTCATTTAGAACTCCCTGTGAAGTAGGGACTTTATAAAATTTTCAAGACTTCTTTCCTATTCCGGTCTCAAGTTCAATTATCAAATATAATCACCTGTGCAGTTAATTCACATTCATTCATATCAGAATATCTAATAGCAATCCCGGCAACCCCCGGGTTCCATTCATACACAAAAAGGGTTTACAACCTCCATATAGGGAATTACACAACTACGTTCAACTATTCTTTACAACCAACATAATATACAGACACCCTGTCCAACAGGTTTAACCAACATAACCACAATAAATGTCCCTACAGGATTCTAACCGCTCCGGGTCGTACGCTTCTCCTTAGAGCCACTTGCCCTGTCTAAATTGTTGGTAGGGGAGGGTGAGATTCTAGAGAATCTCAGTAGGATAACAATATCAATATGCATGTACGATAAATGTTTAATGCATGACATGCTTGCATCACACAACTCATGATAACACAATGACAATTTGCCAGCTCAATGCTTCGAACAATATACCTATGGCCATAGCATAAATTGAAACATAGCTTCAAATTACACATAATTATGCAAAGCTAAGACATGCACCAACACACTAACACATATATCAAATACAAGCAGAAGAGATATGTTTCCTACCTCCAGTCTTTTCTCCTCGATTTGCATGCCAGCAACTCGGGGCTTCACATTCGATCCTACAATGTCAAATGTACTATTTAGACACTTCCATAGTGTTTTTGGGGGTTATATGAGGCTATATTGAAAATTTACTAAAATACCCCCGGGGACCCGGCCCGGCCCCGCCGTACCCGGTCCGGCTGTACTTTTCTTGAAATATTGACATGGGCTATTCTAACATATTTTCGCCCAAGGAATCCATTTTCGGACTCAGAATTATCAAATTCAATGTCAATTACAAAATTACCCTTGGCAGCCCCACTTTAAGGGTTTCAGGGGCGTTTTCGTAATTATGCTTTTTCGGCCTTTTCCGAAAAAGTGACCAACTGTAACCCCACCTAATTTTCGCTCCTGAACTCAATGGAATCATCAAATCATTGAAAATCCATCTCTAACCCCTCCAAACCAGGCTTGGCCGAAATTCTCAATTCCCCGGGAAAAATTGGGGTTTTTCGGTTCCGGCTCCGTAAACGCGTTCCTTTCTACTCCTAACCACTTTATTGACTATTCCATTAGGTTAGAACTACCATTTAGTATCAATTTGGCAGCATAACCCCTAGGGAAACCCATTTCCAAAAATTAAAACCAATGGCAATCCGGCGAAATTTCACCGATTAAATTGCCCACAGCAGCTAGAATAGTCAATACACAAGAGTTTGGAAGTTACCTCAAGCTCCCACTAGCTTTTCCTTGTCTTGGCTGAAACCCTAGCCCCTTTTAAAAAGCAAAATTAAGCTTCAAATACCTTAATCCATGTAGAAGAGAAGCTTAGGAGAATGATCATACGCGTTAGGTACGAATTCACCGAAGAAATCGATCTACCTCGCGAGTTTTCTCCTTCCTTCTCCCTATTTTCTCCAAGCTCTCTCTCACGTTTTTCTTTCTCAAATGGCGTCAGGAAATGGCTGATGAAGATGAAGGAATTGCTTTTAATTCCATGCTGATGTCATCTTTAATTATGATGATGTCATAATTCCAAAATTGGCATTTTCGGATTTTCTGGCAGATTTTCTGCCCAATCTTTGAAAAATCATAACTAATTCTAGAAAAATCAAAATGAGGTGATCCCAAAGCCAAATGAAAGGTATTTAAGTCCTCTTCATTGGAAAAATATCATCCATTACTAGAAATCACCACAAAATTCCAGAATTACACAAATTTCATCACTGCCCCAAAACAGAGTCCATTTTCGACCTCAAACTTTGGACAGTCATATCTCCCAGTTCCCAAAACGAAATGGCACAAATTATATGTCCATTTTAAAGCTTGGGATGTGAACTTCAAGACTGGAAAGTTGCATAATTTTCTGACATCATTTGCCTAGTCAAAACATCCACACGAGAAGATTGCCCAGACAGAATTCACAATGGACAGCATTTCCAGTTTTGCGACCAATGTGTCCAATCCAATTTAAATCAATTCCAATGATTAAATACCACAACATGACACCATTTCCATCACAATACCCCATTCAATTCTTCCCTCTATTCTAAGTCAATTTGGATGTTAATCCACAATTGAACTCAAATACAGGGTTTTGGCGTTGCTCATAACACAAGCGACTCACATCGGGTGCCAAATCACACCATAATTTCCAAAAGAGTTCATTTATCAATAACCACCTCCACTTTTGGAGTCATTATCCATTAATCACAATTTGGGATCTTGCTAAATCAGGGCTTAGCAATCCACTAATCTCAGGCTTATTCTCTAGCCTCAAGTCTCAGAATTCGGGATATTACACTTACTTCCCCTTACATGATGTAATACAATCCCTACTTAAGGTTCCATAACCTTAAGTAATCTCAATAAGAAGTATTGAGTTTGTAATGAAAGTCTCTCTCATAGAGTGAATATAGAATCACTGAAGTATAAAGTGAGTAAGTGAAAAACAGAGCAAGTATGAATATGTAGATTGATCCTTAATAGTTATGTGTGTTCTTTTTTTCTCTGTTGAATGCTTCCATATATTCAGTTTGAATTTGATAGTTGTTGTCAGTATTTCAATATGCCCATTAGATTCACGCAGCTTTGTTTGACCATCCTTCATATTTGAAAAATTAGCCATTACATTTGGTTGATGCTTCACTTCGTAAATTGACTTTTCTTCTTTCTATATATTTTCTCATTTTTTTCCTGGGAAAATGCTTATAACAATAGTACAATAAGATGTTAGACTTAAACATATTGAATCAATGGTTAAAAGATTGATTATCACGCTTACTGGGACTCATCACTCAAGTGAACACTTTTAGAACTTAGCAGAGAGTTTGAACTATTTTTCTGACTCCATCACTCAAGTAGTCACTCGAATGATCCCTTATAATTTCTAGCACAGAGTCATAGGCTACTTTTGTTATCCTATTACTCGAGTGGTCACTCAAGTGATCTCATTCAAAATTGAGTGTTAGGTGGGAGTGTCAATTGTAATTTTAACCCTAATATGTGGGAGCTTTGTATTTGTGTTTGTATTATAGGCCATTCTTAGAGTCAAATGATTCCACCCTTGGATTATGTGCTAAGTTTACTAATCTTAAGCATTTTGGTTCTTTTGAGATATCAGATAGAATATGGCTTTGGCCTACCTTAGTTTTAGGTGATAAAATATAGAGTATTTTATTTAATGAAGTTGATGAGTCTCACATTGCTGATGTACATAATTGAGAATTCTATTTTTTATGGTTGAATTTAGCCTTGTGTTGAGGTATTTGCTAAGATGAAAATCAAAGTAAAGCCCAATAATAAGGAGATACATAACTAGGTTGAGTTACTAGTGATGGGGTTGATGATTAAGACATCTAAATTAGATGATGAAAAAGGTAGGGCTGGTGATCTAGTCTTGGAAAGAAAATTTTGTTGAGCTAGATGACCTAGTAATGATTGAGCAAATCAAGTTTTAATTGAGTGAATTGTTACAATTAATACTAGCTCATTTAGGTCAATAAATTTGCCCTTCCAAGTTTAGATCACTAGCCTATGTTTTTCATCCTCCAATTTAGAGATATTAATCCTTACCCCGCACTGGTATTTCTACTTAGTCAGTTATTACTTCCTTACTATTGGCCTTTAGTTTGCTTTCCTTCTCAACAAAGACCTTCCCACAAGATCATATTCACACATATAAAATCTAGTTCTCATACTTATATATTAATTTTGTTATACTTAGGCTCATTAAATAAGAATCTTCTCCTTTATAACCTAAGACTAGGGCAGGGCAAAGCCATTTCATATTTAAGGTTTGGATGGATCAAAATGCATAAGTATGGTAACCTAGTAGCCATTCTATCGGTATCTACATTCAACTATAGGGATGCTCACAATATGAATCATGTGTCAACAGTAAGTAAATGCTGGCCTAAAACTGCATCCACTAAATCCAATACTTAAAAATCATCGAACTCCTTTGGTGGTTGGGAAAATGCATGTAGAAAAAAGTAAACCTTGAAAAAACAAATGTCAGAATTAAGATTCACTAATTATCTAATAATATAGGGCTTAGCTTCATGGTTGTTAAATATGATTAGTTTTGATGATATCAAATATAGTGCCAAATATTAAGAGCAAAAAGTTTGCATAATGTATTTATTACCAATATTGACTAACTACTATAATTAATGTGAAATATATTGTAGATTAGTCAAGCAAAGAAAGAAGATATTGGAGAATGAAGTTATCAACTATGGGGAAAAGAAGTCAAGAAAATAAAGAAGTTATTGAATGGATTATAGTGCATGATCAAGAAAAAGATTAAGAAGATATTGAAGATTGAAGTTATCAAATATGGGGAAAGGAAGTCAAAGAAAAGAAAGAAGCTACCTAGTTGGATCATAAAGGATGACTAAAAGGAAGAATAAGAAAGAGGTTGAAGATAATAGTCAAGAAAAAAAATGAGTTATAAAAAAGAATTATGGAAATTAATCAAGAAGAACTAGAAGAGATCGAAGAAAGAAGAACTTGCAAGATCTAATGGGACTATCAAAGATTCAAGTTCTTATATGAGATACTGGAGGTCTTTATGGTCAAATGGAGGTTGGGAAGGGTCAATTCGAAGCTAAAATGATTTATATGGAAGTTATAACAACTTCACTCAAGTGCTTAATCGAGTGACACCTCCAGAGATGACCACTCGAGTGATGTTCTTCATTACTAGCAGCATCACTATTATGCCAGGCAGGTACAACAAAATAATTGTAAAAATGTTGTCAATCCCAATCGAGGATCTGTTAATGGCACTCAAACAAAGTTAGGAAGAATCGTACCTTTTCAAATTTAGGGTTTTCGATCTCTAGGAACTAATACCTCCAATCAGCTCCCTCTACTAGTATCCATACGAATGTTACTCCAACACGAACTACGTGCTAGCACCTCCAACATCTGCTAGGGTTTTCTCATAGCTCTGAATTCTCATCTATGCATAATTTTTTCAGTTCCATCATTTCTTATAACTCATGAGGGCTATATTCGAATTTCAAAATTAATCTTCATTAATTTTGAAATTAATTAACCCTTTAATTATCTTGATGAGCTAATTAAATAAATTCAGTTTGATTAAATTTGTCATCCATTTTTAATTTAACCTATTTATTTAATCCGAATAAAGAGCTAATAGATTTAACTTATCCTTATAAATTAAAGATGAGATATTATATCTCTATCATGTTAGTAATTAAATTTAATTTATCTAATAAAATTAAATTTAAAACTAACATAATATAATAATATTATCATATATATATATATATATATGTATGTATTTCAAAAATACACATACGCACATATATATAATATTATTAATTTTCTTTTCACAAATTTTATATTATATATTTAAATATAAAATTCGCCTACCTTAGATTAAACATTGTTTCACGTTGGGCCATTCTTGTGTATGACCATATAGGCCCATATGAAGTTGGATGTGGGCCAATAACTGTATTAATCCACAAGTCGCAAGCGGCCTCTAGCAAGACATTACGACTACCCAATTTATCTGAGGATTGTTAACACAATGCAACCTATCATACAACCATGTCACGTCCCTTTTGTCACACGATATTTTGGTCAATGATGAGGCATGGATGATGTCATTCTCTTGTTCCTGGCCATTACTTTTTCGATTCTTGAGTAGTCTGACAATAGAAATAAAAACTCCTTTCCATCATAGTACGACCATACATTTCTTAGACTCACTCATTGAAAGGCATATTAAAATCTCTCAAATAATGTAAGGGACAAATTCCATCTTGACCATTCATATTCCTCTGCATCAAAAACCACCAAGTCTGATCATTGCCTTTATCACCACCCGGTAGCTTATGACTTGATCCATTTAGTTTTCTCATAGCGGGTCGGTCCAGTACCTTGTACTCTTACAAGTGCCTAAGATTTTGATTCATATCTCCATATCTTATCAAAGTCAAACTAATCTTATTTTATCTCTTCTCTTGTGTAGATAACCGACCAATGACATTTCGGACAATCTTTATGATTTATCTAAGGATAAAGTTATCATAGTGAACATGCAAATAATATGATAACATAATGGAGAAAATTCATTAAATTAATAACATTCAAAGTACAATGATTGACCCCTAAGGCACAATTTCAACTAATCACTTGAGTTGTCAAACTCCTTAACATTTCAATATTTGCCAAAGTGATAAGGGCATAGTTCCCAGGAATATAGAAATAGCATAAATATACTGATAAGAAGTACTTGTTTACAATATTGGAAATCCCCATGGGGTTTGAAAGATATATACAAATTATACAAATCCTCAAAAATAAAATTAAGGATAACCAACGGTAGCCCTTGCTTGAACCGGTACCCTTACATGCCAGTATTTATCATTTTACCCTTAGAGCCGCTAGCTTCTGGGGGAATATTTTTAAATATTGAATATTCAATCATTCATATAAAATGTGACAAATAAATATGCCAAGTATCGTATAATCCAACAGGATAATAACACTGTAAAACTCATAATGATCGGAATGTGTACATGTATTCAGGGCCAACTACTATTGGAACCCCTACTTGTCTGTACCTCAGCTGGCCTCATGACCACAGACTGGGTAATGTACACTCTTGGTACTGCATCTCATAATTGGATCCCCTTTTGGGGTTGTTAGGATACTTATACTTTTCCCCCAAAATAGTACTCGTGCTTTTCTTGCCCTAGTTAGAGAGTGCATTATACATATCATAGAAGATGGCATACACAAAGCATATACAAGTTCACATAGTGTATAAAAGATAGAGTTACTACCTTAAGCCCTTTTCGCTACTTTAAGTCTTGTCCCATCTTTAAACTGAGTTATGACTCATTCATGTACTACTCTAAACTCTTTGAAACTCATTTTATAGGTTATCTTAGCTTTAAATTGCAAAATTACCAAAATGCCCCTAGGGACTGGGCCCAAGTCCCTTTGTACCCGATTCAACTATACTTTTCCAAAAATTATGACTCAGGCTAATCCTATACAATCCATTTTTTACCTCAAATTTGTCAAATTCACTACCAAAAGACATTTCTGCCCTTGGTAGCCCATGTTTTGGGTTTTAGGGATAGTTTTGTCCTTTCATATTCTAATGCTTTTCATACTTCCTACTGAACATGCACCCTACACAATTTTTCCTTCTGAACATAATGGAGTGTTCAAAAATGCAAAATTCCAGCCCTAACCCCCATTTATAGGTCTAGCCGAAACATGCACAAGAAAAGGGAAAATTTGGTTTTCTTGATCCAACCCTTTAAACTCCTTCCTTTTCACTCCTAATCACGTATTTAACTTCTTAAACACTTATTAAACATGATTTATAAAAATTTTGGCACCATAACCCCTTAGGGTTTCATCATCCCAACATTACAATATCAATCAAAACAACCATAAATCAAGCCAACAACAACAACACCGCCACAACAACAACAATTAACCAAGATGATCAAAGTTCTTGAGATTACCTCTTGATTCCTTCACTTTCTCTCTTTAGGCATCACCCTCCTCTCTCTCTCTCTATCTTCTCTTCAATTTTTGCTTGCTAAACATGATATTCATGAAGATATAGAGGTTAGAAAAGGTCTTTCATAAGCTAGAAGGCAAGAACACTTGAATTTCACCAACTTACCATATATTTTGCCTTCTTGAAGTCTGTTGTCTTTCTTTGCTCCTCAAGCTCTCTCTCTCTCTCTCTCTCTCTTAGTTTGGTTGAAAATGTGTCTTAAATAGAAAGAGAAGAGATCAAAAATATCATCTTCATCTTTCCTAAAATAATATGTTTTATTGCTAATTCACCATGTGATTTACTTTTATAACTTCATCCTTTTACTTGGCTTGATATAATTCCACATGGCATGTATTTTATCCAAGTAATATTTTGGTCCTCTTTTATTTCCCTCTTGACCAAAAGTCACATTAAAAAAGGGAAATAATTAATAGGTCTTGCTTTATCACAATTTTCCTTCTTGATTATAAAGCAATTCTAGTTGAAATTGTTGACCTTTTGACTTTCCCTTTTACTTGGGATAATTGTTTCTCTTTCTTCTTGCCAAAGTGACATAAATGAAGCCTTAAAGGTGCCAAATATGCTTCTTCAATTTGCTTTATCTACTCCCTCACTGTCAACCCTTGTTTCCATTTTGATTTGCACATAGGAATAAAGACATAATTCTATATGTAAACATAAAAGTACTAATATACATATAAAAGTATTTGTTTACATATGGGATTACGTACAGGATCCAACTGTGCAAAATTTTATAATATTTCCAATCTTATCCAAAAGGTTCCAAAACAACTATATATAACCACAATCTTTGTCTCGAGAAATGTGCCCATCAATTCCCTGTATCTGCACCCTTGCCTTTAGAGCTGCTGGCCCCCACCAAGACATTTTTGTTTGCAAAAAAGGGAGAGATTACAAGGAATCACAGTAGCAACATACCATCAAACATATAAGATGTGAGAATTAAATATGCAATGCACCATATAGTGTAAAATAAAAATTCATATCATACCGTGTGTGTACACAATCCTCAAGGCCAACTATCAAGTTGAAACCCCTATGTGTACCTCAGCTGAGTCCCTGACTATAACTAGGTAATATGCCCCAGGCAAGTGTTCATATCACTAAATTTAGTAACACACAACATATCAATAGCTATATAGTGTATAGGAGATAATAGTTACTACTTTAACCCTTTCTTGCTTTGAAACACATGCCTCATAAAGCGCGCCAAACTCAGGCTCCTAACTCGGTCCTAAAATATCAACTGTACAAGAATTAGGTTAAAACCCATTCATGTATTATTTTAGGCACTTCCATAGTGTTTATAGTGGTTATATATGCCTATTGCCAAAACTTAATAAAATGCCCCCAAGGTCCTAGCCTGGCCCTAACGTACCTGGTCTGGCCACAATATTTTTGGAATTTTGACCTTGGCTATTATGACGTGTTTCACCCAAGGAATCCATTTTCAGACTTAGAATTACCAAATTCACTGCCAAAACACCAGATTTCCCTTGGCAGTCCATATTTCAGGGTTTCAAGGACGTTTTCGTAATTATACTTTCTAGGGCTTTTCTGAAAAATGTTCAACTATAATCCCACCTAATTTTCCCTTCCAAAGGCAATAAAACCATATATTTCATGAAAACCCAACTCTTAACCCCTCTAACAATCGTGGCCGAAATGTACAGTTTTACTAAGAAAAATTAAGGTTTTTCAATCTCGACTTCGTAGACTTGCTCCTTTATACTCCTAATCATTTTATTAACTATTTAATTACATTATAACTACCATTTAGACTCAAATTGGCCAGCATAACACCTAGGGTACATCCATTTCTAACGTTCACAATCAAAGCAAATACAATAGAAATTCACCTATTAAATTACTTATAGCAGCCAGAACAACCAATAGTTGAAGTTCAGAAAGTTACCTCTTCTTCCTTCTGGCTTTTTCCTCTTGTGGCTGAAATCTCTAACACTTTAATGCTTAAATTTGCTTCAATAACCCCCTAAATCATGTAGAGAACAAGCTTAGAGGAAGATTTACGCAGGTTAGGAGATAATTTACCAAAAGATTTCGAGTTACCTTGCAAATTTCCTTGTTCATTCTCTCTCTAAAATTCAGCTACTCTCACTCTCTCTTAGACCTAAATGGTGTCGATTTTTGGGCTGAAGAAAGAGATGGAAATGTTTTATAATGTTTTTACAATTATCACATAATTACCTAATTAATTAATAATGCAATTTTGGGCTTTTATGTCATATTCCCCTAACTTCATGAACTTGATGTCATGAGCCAAATTAACATGCAACTAGTATTTCCCCCTCATGTTATATGTAATAGCATCCCAAGAGTCATTCTTCCATGTCCATATTGGCTACATAATTTGTTCCAGTTATGTTTACACCTTGTGTCACAGTTTCAGTCAAATTTGAACATTTACTCAACTTTTTCATAAATTCATATTTATTTGGCCAAAATACTCCAAATATAGTTCCCCACTTATTTTCTTTAATTAATTGAAATTAAATTAAATTAATTGGAAATTAATTAATTTGGCACTTGTTTGGCAAAATTACAAGTTTGCCATTAGATTTTTCTTGATTTTCAGATTTGTGGCAAATTTTTTATCCAAACTTTGAAAAGTTATAACTAAATTTGTAGATATCGTTTTGGAGTGATTCTAAAGGCTATTAAACTCTTATTGAGTCTAGTTTGAAGGAAAAATATAGCCCTTTACCAAATAGAAGCACAAAATTTCCAAAATTAATTTTTTTGAATAATGTTCCAGAAAATCCATAGTTTTTCTTTGTTACCTTCAACAGTTCATAACTTTCTATATATAGCTCTAATTGACTCATATGACCTATCAAGTTAAAGCTTAGAATGTCTACTTTCATTCTAAAAAACTTCATAAATTTGTGTCATCATATGATCATCCAAAACCTCATGACATTCTTACTACCCCATAGGTGATTTCACTGGAAACACTATACCCCTTTCTATTTTCAATATTCAATTCCCATGGCCTTGATTATTCACCATTTTATTGAATATCTTACATATTTACAATACATTCTTAGTGAATAAAATTTGGGGTGTTACAGTTCTCCCCCACTTAAACAAATTTCATCCCAAAAATTTGCTACCCTTATACAGGCATAAATTCTAGGTAATACTTCCTCATACTTTCTCCTATTTACCATGTGGCCTCTCAAAGAGATAGCCCTTTCTATATAGTCTTCACAAATGGAATGCTCTTACTTCTGAGCTTTTTTCCTACTAATTAATTATCTAATCAGGTATGATCTCATAAGTCAAATTGTCATATATTTTAATGTATTCATTCTCAATTACATGCTCTGGATCGGGATAACAATTTTTCAGTTGGGAAACATGAAAAACATCATGTAGTCTGCTCAGATTTGGTTGCAAAGTAATACGGTATATTACTGGTCCAATCTTCACCAAGATATTGAGTCGACCAATCTACCTCAGATATAGCTTTCTTACTTTCAGTGCCCCATCAATTCCTGTGACCGGTGATACTTTCATGAATACATAGTCAAAACTTCAAATTCTAGAGGCTTTCGCCTCTTATTAGAATAACTCTTCTATCAGCTCTGGGCAGTCAACAATCTCTGCTTAATCAGTGTTTATTTGCTCTATTGTTTGATCAACAATATTTAGCCCAAGTAAGCGCCTCTCAGGCAACTCTATCCAATATAAAGGTATTGACACTTCCTCCTGTACAATACCTCGTATGGAGCCATTTAAATGCTTGAATGATAACTGTTGTTGTAGGCAAACTTTGCCAATGGAAGGAATTAATCATGGCTACCTTTGAAATTAAGTACACATGCCCTCAGCATATCCTTAAGTGTTTGTATGGTTCGATCCGTCTACCAATCTATTTGAGGTTGATATATCATGCTGAATCGGAGCTTAGTACCCAAAGCATCATGAACTGCCTTCCAAAACTTGGAAGTGAATTGGGGATCTCGATCTGAGATGATGTTCCTTAAATTACCATGTAACCTCATAATCTCCTTAACATAGATCTCTACTAATCTGTTAGGAGAATAGTGGATACTGATAAGCAGGAAGTAGGCTATCTTTGTAAATCTATCAACTATCACCCAAATTGCATTATGGTTTCAAACCTTAGGTAACCCCATCACAAAATCCATCATAATGCTTTCCCACTTCTACTCAGGAATCTCAGGGTTTTATAGGAGCCTTAAGGGTCACTGATGTTCAACTTCCACTTTCTAACTCATGAGACAGTGAGCGACGAACTTAGTAACCTCTCTCTTCATCCTTGGCTACCAATGCTAGGACTTCAGGTTATGGTACATTTTAGTAGTCCCTAGATGCAGAGTATATTTACTCTTGTGTGCCTCCTCCAGGATTTTCCATTTCAGTTCTGGTTGAGGTGGAACATAAATTCGCTTCTTGCACCTGACTAATCCGCTAGGTGATAAGTAATATCCTCAATTTCACCCTTATCAATGATACATATGATAGACAATACTCATCTATCCTGTAGTTGTGCTTCTTCAATCGCTGCTCTTAAATCATTATATACATCATTGATGCCACAATTCATTAGAATCTAGCTACACAAATTAATATCTCTAAATGCGTCGACCAGTTTTTGCTTATAAATCATCATGGCTACCACTTGCACAGATTTACAGATAAATACGTCAACAATGACATTAGCCTTTTAGTGATAATATTTGATTTCAAGATTGTAATCTTTTAGAAAATCCATCTGCCTGTGTTGTCTCATGTTCAGCTATTTCTCGTCATAAAAATATTTCAAGCTCCTGTAGTCGTTGTAAACTCTACCATCATACGATAGAGATAATGTCTCCAGATTTTTAGAGCAAACACAATTGCCGCCAAATCAAGATCATGGGTAGGATGGTTCAGTTTATGAGGTTTCAAGTGATGAGATGCATATGTTACCACTTGGCCATGCTGTATCAACACACATCCTAATGCATGCCCACTGGCATCTGTATACAAAACGTACGTAAACTGTGGATCTGGGATCATTAGTACTGGTGCTGCAGTTAACCTCTACTTCAACTCCATAAAGATCTGCTAACTATTCTTGTCCAACACAAAATGTTCAATTTTCGGCATCAATTTTGGCAAAGGCAATACAATTCTGTAGAAGTTCTATATAAGCCTTCTGTAATACCCAGCTAGACCTAGAAAACTACTCACTTTAAATATAGTCTCTAGCCTTTTCTAGCTCAGAAATGCTTCCACCATACTATATCAACAAAGAACCCTTGCTGTGAGACAACATGTCCCAGAAACTTTACCTCTGAAAGCCAAAATTCACACTTACTCAGCTTGGCATAGAGTTGCGTGTCCCTCAATATGTTCAATATTGTTCTCAGATGCTACTCAAGTTTGACCTTACTCTGTGAATAGACCAGAATATCATCAATGAAGACTATTATGAACTGGTCCAGGTATGGATGAAAGATTTGATTCATATAGTCTATAAATACTATAGGTGCATTAGTCAGCTCAAATGGCATCATAAGGAACTCGTAATGGCAATATCTATTTCTAAAAGTAATATTTTACACATCTTCTGCTTTAACTTTCAGCTGGTGGTATCCCTATCGTAAACTGATATTCGATAATACACAGGAACCAAATAACTAATCGAGCAAATCATTGATTTTAGCGAGTGGATACTTGTTCTTCATGGTCACCTTGTTCAACTCTCAATAGTAGATACAGAGATGCAAGCTTCCATCCTTCTTCTGGACAATTAGCACTGGAGCACCCCATGGTGAAATGCTAGGTTGAACTAACCCTTTCTCAAGTAACTCCTCAATCTGCTTCTTTAGTTCTGCCATTTCGCTTAGAGCCATTCAGTATGCGGCTTTAGATATTTAAACCACTTTAAGCCTTAGATTAATCGAGAACTCTACTTCCCTATCTAGAGGTAATCTACCGATATCCTCCAGAAATATATCGAGAAACTCATTCACTAAAGGGATACTTTCTAAGGCTACATTGACCTCTAACTGTATAGAGAAAAACACCATGTACCCTTGACAATCTTCTTGCAAACATCTCTTGACCTTAGCTATAAATAGAAGGTTAAGAGTGATTTCAGTGTCAACTCGTGGTTATGAATCAAGATATATCACCCTCTTTGCTTTACAATCTAGCAATACACCATTAGCTGCCAACCATTCAATCCCTAAAAACTACCTCAAAAACTTGCAATGGCAAATAGATTATATCTACAATTGATTCATGCCCCTTGGAATTTACCACGTAATTCACATAAACATCGACCCTAACAATTTGAGTTCCCCTGGGCATAGATACAACCAAATCATATTGAAATTTATGCATTTGCAAATTCAGCTGCTTCACACAGTCATATGCAATGAATGAATGGCTAGTGCCCGAATCATACATGACATGCACTAGACTGCGGTTAAGAGAAATCATACCTTGAATCAATTCTAGAGACTTTTTGGCTTCTCTCTGTCTTAGCGTATAGACGGTACCTAGAACCTTGGGCCTTGACTCCTCTGGTTGACATTTCTGTGGGCAATCTTTGGACATATGCCCCAGCTTATTGCAATTAAAACAAGTTAGTAGTTTGCTAGGATCCATTCTCAATGGGGTTCTACTACAAGTCTTGCTAGGACAGAATAGCTTACGGTAATGCCAACATGTTCTGCTCCCAAAGGAACCTTGGCTTCTATGGCCTCTCACCTAATTAGGCCTCTTATTATCACCCCTAGAAGGTCCACTCTGATCTTTTCACTTCTATGATGAACTACCACTTCCAAAAGCACCCTTGTTACTGTCTCTAGCAACCAAACTCAATATACTTTTCTCGATATAATGGCATTCTTCCACATCTTTGCTAAACTCAGTGAAATGCTATTAAATTAATTTCTCTTTTATCTCTGGTCTGAGCTGCTCAATTATCATATCATCACTTTATTCTTCATTATTGTGAAGCTTGAGGTATACTGAATATCGAGATAACCGAATGTATCAAGCCAGATAACCATCAAAGCTCTCCCGTTCTTGTTGTCGAATACTCAGAGAATTTTTTTTATTCTCACTCCTAATGGATGGGGGAAAATATTTCTCATTAAACTACTGTTAGAAGATGATTGGAATATTCCTTCCCTTTAGTATAAGCTTTGTGATCCTCCACCACCGATTAGCATCACCCTTCAACTTGTAAATGGCTAATAGGATTTTGATATCATCCGAGCACCGCAGCATAATAAAAATTTTCTCTAGACGGGACAACCAGTCCTCTATAATCTGCAGGTCAAACTTTGCTCGGAATATAAGAGGCTAATGTTTGCTAAACCAGCTTAACTAGGTGTGGATGTCTGCTTCAAGCTCTAGTAAAATATCCTCTGGTGGGGGTTCTTCATGTAGTTCTTTCTCACTACTCCCTCTGAACAACTCTTGTAGGTGGTCTTCTTGGCGATCTTGCCCAACCTGTACTGGCCTTAACTCTCCTCTGATTTCAGTCATCGTAACTTGTTGCTGATTAAGCATATTCAAAATTTGCTGTTGGAATGGATCTGGTCTAAAACCTTGATCTTCGCCATTATTATTTCCAGCTTTATCTCCATTCCTACCTCATCCTCGGCCTCTACCTCATGGCCTGCCACACATCATCCCTACAATTCACTCTAGATGAAAAATAGAGAAGAAATAAATTTCATATAAAAGCAATGGTATTCTTGTTATTTCATAAAAGTTAGGGTTCACAGATATGTCATATGTAATATACATCAGACATATACAATAGTTATAGAAAGATGGAAATATCATACAACCTATAAACTACTGCACATCACACACTCGTTCTTTTAATTTACATAACACCTAAGTTACATGCAACTTCCCAGGGGGTCACCTATCCCTAAGTTTTCCTATGTCGAGTACGATTAACTTTCTATGTACCCTCCTAACGCACTGACTCAGGCTCTATCTTCTTCTGTCCATCGGTTCAACATGACTACTCTCACCTCCAAATACATACCGATTACCTCTAATCACCAAAATATACCACATGGTACCACATCAATCTATATATATAAATCTCTATACCAGGTCAGCCTTATGGTCCAAAAATGCATAGATGTTCCTATTCAGATCCTGCTTCACAATGTTGATATTCTATCGGTTCCAAAAAACGAAGTCTGGGAAGTAGTCCAGTGTAGTATTCACCCAGAACTCATTAGGAAGCTCCACCCCTAACTACTCCTTGATCTTATGTAGTAACTTGACACCAGTAAGGAACGCAAGGTAATGATCCATAATAGTAGTCTGAGCTCTAAACGCCCTACGGTTTCTGTTGGGAATATAGTCCCATAACTCCATATTCGGCTGTAAGTCATACTTTACCTCCACTAACTCAGCCTGCGACTCATAATCACTCTACTCATCCTCTGGGATCTCCTTTGGATTGTAATCTGAATTATCTGACGGGGGCTGTCTGGTCTCCCCTGTCAGTAACCCTGCGGGAGATGCTGGCCTCAACTCGGGTCTATATATTAGAAGTGCAAGCACATTCTTCCTTGCTATTCGTCTCAACCGAAGACATCTTACTAGGTAATATTCCCCATGTTGCTATCAATCTGGGATAAGTTGCTTCAGTGGGCACTGGTTCATGATGGTTCTTCCTCAGATGACTCGCTCAAACTACTCATGATCCTGTCATCAACCAAACAACACCATATCAATATACCATTCTGTTAATGCCTAAATTACTTTATAAGCACTGCCAGAACTGCTTGGGCTCTGATACCAAAAATATCAACACCCTTTTTCATTTTGGTATGCGTAGAGGAATAAAGACATAACCCTATAGGCAAACAAAAAAGTACCAATATACTGATAAAAGTAGTTGTTTACATACGGGATTACACACAAGATTCAACTATGCAAAATTTGATAATATTTACAATCTTATCCAAAAGGTTCAAAAACAACTACATATAACCACAATCTTTGTCTTGGGAAATATGCCTATCAGTCCCCCTTATCAGCACCCTTGCCTTTAGAGCCACTGGTTCCCGCTGATACATTTTTGTTTATAAAAGTGGGTGAGATTCCAAGGAATCCCAAGAGCAACATACCATCAAACATATAAAATGTGAGAATTAAATATGCAGTGCACTATATAGTGTAAAATAAACATTCATATCATACCGTGTGTCTACACAAAGCTTAGGGCCAACTATCCAGTTGAAACCCCTACGTATACCTTAGTTGGGTCCCTGACTACAGCTAGGTCATATGCCCCGGCACGTGTTCATATCACAGAATATAATAACACACAAAATATCAATAGTCGCATAGTGTATGAGAGATAATAGTTACTATCTTAACCCTTTCTTGCTTTGAAACACGTGCCTCGTAAAGTGTGCCAAACTCAGGTTCCCAACTCGGTCCTGAAATATCAAATATACAAGAATTACGTTAAAACTCATTCATGTACTATTTTAGGCACTTCTATAGTGTTTATAGTGGTTATATATGCCTATTATGAAAATTTACCAAAATACCCCGGGGTACCCAGCCCAACCCCGTCGTACCCGCTCCGACCGTGCTTTTCCCAAAATTTTGACTTAGGCTATTATGACATGTTTTTGCCGAAGGAATATATTTCTAGACTCAAAATTAGCAAATCACTATCAAAAGAACAAAATGCCCTTGCCAACCCCTATTTTGGGGTTTCAACGGCGTTTTCGTAATTATGCCTTCTAGGGCTTTTCTGAAAAAGTGTTTAACAGTAACCCCACCTAATTTTCCCTTCTGAACAAAATGAAACCATCAATTTCATGAAAATCCAACTCCTAGCCCCTCTAATATCCCTAACCAAAATGTACAGGTTCTCAGGGAAAAGTTGGGGCTTTTCAATTTTGACTTCGCAGACTTGTTCCTTTCTACTCTAATCACTTTATTAACTATTTAATTATGTTATAACTACCATTTGGACTTAAATTCGACATCATAACACCTAGGGCACTCCCTTTTCCAAAGTTTACAATCAGAGCAAATTCAACAAAAATTCACTGATTAAATTACTCACAGCAGCCAGTGTAAACCCCTAACTTTAAACATGTAATTATAATATGATATTTCATAATTAAGTCGAATTAGAGACTATCGGCTAATTTAAACTCATTTCATCTTCCTATTTTATAGTAGGATTTTCAGAAAGTTTTTCAAAAATTCTTTCCTATCCAGGTCTCAATTTTCAAAACTCGAATATAATTACCTGTGCAGTTAATTTACATTCACATATATCAGAGGATATTACCAAATCCCCGGCAACTCCCGGGTTCTATACATATATATAATCTGAGGTTTCATAAGTCTCCACGAGGGGATTACATCACCCGAAATCAAAAGTAATATATACACCTCAAAATATACAGTAATCCCAAGTTCAAAAGTAGATAACCAATTCCCAAAATCAAATATACCCTGTAGGGTCCTAATCGCTCTGGGTTGCCCGCTTCTCTTTAGTGCCACTAGCCCTGTCTGAAATGTTAGTCATTGGAAAGAATAAGATTCAAGAGAATCCCAATAGTAACAAATCACTCATACAGTGCATAAACACATAGCATATATGATCATGTTAAGCAGTATCACAACGTATCATGGATCACGCCACAAACAACAGCACTCATGGCTGTAAACTCTATGCGTCAGCTTTCACTGCGATCTCTATGTATTCACAAGGTATCACAATGTATCACTATGTGTCAGCTTTCACTGTGAACTCTATGTATTCACAAAGTATCACAATGCATTCTCAATGCATGACAAACATACATACAATGTTTCATACATAGTATAAGAGAAAGAGTCACTACCTTGTTCCTTCCTGACGTTCTTCTGCACTGTGGACTCTCGAGGGCGGCAAATATCAAATCCTATAAACCAAATCACGGACAACCCGTCAATCTCTTTTCCAAGTTTTCCAATTTCGTTGTACTTTATGTTGGTTATCATTTAGACTCTTTAGGGTGCTACTATAGGCCTAAACATATCCTCAAAGGGTTGGGAGAAACGACCCTGAAGATACCTTTTTTGGGTAAAGCACAAAGATTTGGGGCTGCCTCACTCGAGTGTTGCCCTCACCCGTGCTTGAGTCCCAGCGAATGCGACACAGAAAGTGTTTGCTCGAGAGCAAACCTCAAAATATCTCTCACACTCACTCGAGCACAAGAAGCTACAGTTGAGCGATGACCTCAGGTGCACTTGAGCACCAAAAAGTGAGGCTCAATGAGTGACTACCTAAGAGCAACCATAAACTCCCAGGCCTTAAACTTACTCCCTCACTCGAGCATACCCATGCTCACTTGAGTGGGATTATATCTCACTCATAAGTCAGGAAGTGAACTCTCACCCTTCTACTTGAAAACACCACTGAGAAACCAAAGAAAACAGAAATCTACTGATACACTCGAGTGAGCTCATCCCTTACTCGAGTGATATGCATCAGAAGCCAGAAACACAGTAACTGTATGGTTTTCCAAAGTGACCTAAACTAATCTCAATAGGTTTTACACTTGCACCAAAGCTCTTTCTCACCTAAAATTCCATAAAGAACCTATTGGTAACCTCAAAACATCCAAAATCACACCCCAAATACAATTTGTCCTTAAATCTCCATATTCCACTCAACAACTCAATCATTAACACTTTCATTTCTTACTTCTAAATCAATCCCAACCAACTCAAAATATCACAAGCTACCAATTAAACAGTGACACTCCCTCCAATTCCCACTTTCATTTAATACCAATATTCAAGGCAAAATTCCAGAATTTACAAAACTTAACCAACATTCAAAAGACAACCATCAAAATACATCAAATCATTACCTCTTTCACTTGGTAAGATCAAATCTTTGTTTCTCCAACTTTCAGATTTGAGCAAACACCAAATCACCACTTTTAAAAATTCTGAAAACATAGAAGTCAAGCTCTCAACTTCTTAAACAATATTAATGAAGAGTGTTTGAGCATGTGAAGTCATTTTCCTACCTAGATTTCAAACCCTTCCTTTCTCTTTCTTGTCCAAGCTCACCGGAAATGGAGAAGGAGGAGAGAGATGAGATAATGTTATTGATGATCACATTCTTTTCTTTTTCCCACACAACAATTGACTAAGAGGAGAGAAGCAAGAGAAAAATGAGTTTGAAATATTAACTTTGATCCAAGGGTCCTCATGATGACACTTGGCACAATCTTGTTCGTCCCTTTTGATTTCACATGTTTTCATTCAGATAGGATTCCACCCATGGTTAAATCCTAACCATTAATTCCTTTGACTTTTAATCTTAACCGTTGATCTTCAAGTTACCAATGAGTCTCCTCTTCGGTAACTGACAAACTAGTAGGTAAATTTACCGTTTTTCCCCTGATTATCATAATGCCTACTAAACCATCAACAAACATATTTTACATCACATATGTCAAAATGCTTAATTAACATCAATTACATCACTTTGAAGTTATTAGCCCTTAATTACAATTTAGGATATTACAGCCCGAACAACCAATAGTTGAAGTTTAGGAAGTTACCTCTTCTTCCTTCTAACTTTTTCCTATTGTGGCTGAAACCCCTAACCCTTTAACACTAAAATTTGCTTCAATAAGCCCTTAAATCATTAGAGAACAAGCTTAGAGAAAGATGTACACATATTAGGAGCTAATTTACCAAATGATTTCGAGTTACCTTACAAATTTTGAGTTAAACCTAAATGGCATCAATTTTGGGGAAAAAGGAGATGAAAATGTTTTATAATGTTTTTACAATTATCACATAATTACCTAATTAGTTAATAATCCTATTTTGGGCTTTTATGGCATAATTCCCAAACTTCATGTAACTTGATGTCTTGAGCCCAATTAACATGCAACTAATATTTTCCCCTTATGTTACATGTAATAGCTTCCCAAGAGTCATTGTTTCATGTCTAAATTGGCTTCATAACTTGTTCCATTTATGTGTACACCTTGTGTCACAGTTTTGGTCAAATTTGCACTTTTACTCAAATTTTCCATAAATTCATATTTATTTGACAAAACAACTTCAAATATATTTTTTCCCTTTATTCTCCGTAAATAATTGAAATTATCTTCAATTAATTGGAAATTAATTAATTTGGCACTTGTTTGGCAAAATTACAAGTTTACGATTAGATATTTCTTCATTTTCAGATTTTTGGCAGATTTTCTACCCAAACTTTAAAAAAATCATAACTAAATTTGTAGACATTATTCTGAAGTGATTCTAAAGGTTATAAAACCCTTATTGAGTCTAGTTTCAAGGAAAAATATAGCCTTTAACAATTGGAAGAGCAAAATTCCCAGAATTAATTTCTTTGAATATTGTTCCAGAAAATCCATAGTTTTTTTAGCTGCCTTCAACAATTCATAACTTTTTGTATCTAGCTCAAATTCAGTCATATGATCTATCAAATTAAATCTTAGGATGTATACTTTTATTCAGGAAAATTTCATAAATTTGTGTCATCGTTTGCTCATCCAAAACCACATGACAATCTCACTATGTCATAAGCGATTTCACTAGAATCACTATGCACCTTTCTATTTTCAATATTCAGTTCCTATGGCATTGAATATTCACCATTTTATTGAATATCTTACCTATTTACAATACATTCTTGATGAATAAAATTTGAGATGTTACGCTCACAATAAATGGCAAGATGACCATTTATTACAAACTTAACTTATTAACTTTTCAACCTTTAGCTTTTTGCTTGATGTACTTACTTCAACTTGGCAATTAGAATTTAATCATTTATTCCTTTTGTTCCTTGCCCAAAATGATGACATGAAGACCCTCTAATTAACCAAGTTGGCTTCTTGAATTGTCTATTAGAAGTTACACATAATAGTCATTTATTGCAAGTTTACTTTTGACTTTTTAACTTTATTTTTGCTTAGCTACAATTTATTCCTCATGTCATATTTCAATTGCCAACATTTTTTTTTCCCTTGCTCTTATCCTTTTTGGATGTCACATGTTTAAGAAAAGGGGAAAATATGGGCTTTTAATTTTTGCTAGAGAAATGACTATTTTACCCATACATTTTTTTTATTTATTGTATTAAATCATAGCTTCTCCTTATTTTTGGCCAAAACTTGATATTATTATTGGGTCAATATTTGTGCTATTTTATGCTCTAATTTAGACTTCCATGTTAGGCATTTAAGGGACTAAAAGTTGTTCCTTTGTGGCCAAACTTAATTATAGTGCATGAAATCACTAAGTGGATGCATTATTGTGTCACTTCATATGCATCTTAATTCACCATTTTATTCCTTTGAACGTCATAAATATTTACAAGCAATATTGGTGAATAAAAAGTGGGGTGTTACACGAGTGATGTTGTCGTGATGACCACTCTGTTGTGCTCTATTTTTGTTTAGCATGACAGACGTTTGGTATTTTGAGCATATCTCTCAAATTTGATGAACCCATGTCGTGTGAGTTCACAAAATAAAACTAGGTTTGAAAATGTAGCATAGTAGCTCAACCTAGGTCGTTCTTGTGAGGAGATTAATTTCCATGTTCCTAAGTAGAAAAGTGATAAAAAACTTTAAAGTTGTGAGAAATCATTTTGAGAATTTGATTTTTAAACTAATGAAGTAATCTAAGCTAAAGCAACATTTTTGTATTTTTCAGTTTTTAAAACAAAGTATCAAAAGGAATTGAAATTAACACTAACAACAAGATAAATTCAATGAACTAATATAATGACAAAATGGTATTCCCTTGAGTTGGGGTTTTAGTCTTCCTTGCTTGCTAATGATTTAAATTCCGTAATGAGCTAAGAGGATGGAACTAAGCTACCACTAGCTCCATACTTGCAATAATCATTTAATTCATTCAACCGAAGCAATTAAATGAGTATTATCAATTAATAGTGACTCAAAGAGATAAATAACTAACTTCCAATTCTAAATTGTAATTACCATTACAACAATTCAAAACATTCAGTTTAATCATTTAAATCCACTTAACCAAGTTGGAATAAACAATTCAGCCTACTCCTAATATGAATCATACAAAGCTTAATTAATCAACTCCTAGCTCAACCACCAAGTTTATTCACTGGTAACAATCTAGATCATAATCACATACTTTACCAAGCCATACAATTATGAAATAGAAAGAGAGCTTAAGAAATTCCATTGAAGTTTAGAAGCTCAAACCATTAACCAACTCAAGGAAATCACCAAGGCTTTAGCTACTCATGAAAGAGGAGGAAGAAACTTGAAGAATGAAGGGATAATTGGCCATGAAATGCAGTAGCTTGCTTCACTGAAATGACTCTCCAATTCTCGTCCAAATCCCCTTCAATATCCTGTTGTGCCTTCTTTCTTCAACCCTCTCGGTCCAGCTTTACAATCGGTCAGCCCTCTTCCCGTTCTTCACCCATAGCCGACTCCTCCTTTTTGGTTCAGCCCTTCCTTTAATTCGGTCAACAGCCCTTTTTCCATTCAATTGCATTTCACATTCGGTTTAACCCTTTTTAATTAGTCAGCTCCTTTATCTTCATTTCAACTTGCTTCTTCAAACCTCTTGGGTCAACAATTTTGGCTGAGGCCTCTCTTCCTAATAATCAATTCGGTCCACTCTCCTTTCTTTAATAAATTGATCAGCACCTCTTCATTTCGGCTCAGCTGCTTCTTTTTCCTTAATTCCGGTTCTTTATTTCTTTTCTTCATAACAGCCGCCTCTCACCACATGGTTCCCACTTTTCCTTTGCTTCTTTAATTATCTTTAGGTTAAAAAGTGAATTGAGCCTTGTTTGTATAAGAGGTAAAAATCTATTTTGGCATTTGGTCCAAAATTACAACTACCAAACAAGGCCCTTACTCATTTAACCTCCTCTTAGAAAAAATGTGAAAATAAATTCTGCACATATGACGTTCCACTTTTGTCCTTCAAGAGAGAATGAGAGTTTTGAATAAAAGAAGTTAGCTTGCGAGGATAGGCATGACTTTGGAGGAAGTGATGTCAACTTGAGACATGTATTTCATTTTTTTTCTTTTACTTTAGGAGTCCCAAATTCAAAGAGGGATATCTAAAGTCACAAATTCAAATAGGGACATCTAAAGTCATACTTTATATGTCTGTTTTTGAATCCTATTTGAATTTGGGAAGTCTAAAGTTAAAAAAAAAACTTACTTTAGGCATCTCAAATTTAAAAAGGGATGTCTAAAGTGTAACCGTAGATGTCCCTTTTTTGAATTTGGATTGCCTAAAGGAAAAAAAGTTATTTCTTTTTCTTTGGGTGTCCCAAATTCAAAAAGGGACGTCTACAGGGTTCCTTTAGGCGTCCCAAATTCAAATTGGGACACCTAAAGCTACTCAATTCCTACCCAGAATTATAAAAATCCCACTGCCTTTATTTTTTACTTCCTTTTTTAAAAAATAGGTGTCCTTTAGGCTTATTACGACCTATTATCCTCAGACAGATGGTCAAACAAAAAAAACAATATAAACGTTGGAGGATATGCTAAGGTTGTGCATACTAGATTTTAAAGGCGGTTGGTGTAACCCCCTGCCGTAATTATATCCGAAATAGGCGATTAAAATGAAATAGAGACCAATAATAAACAAATAACAAATTTCAAACCCATCTACCAGACGGGGTTTTCATAAATGCCTTTCAAAATCATTGATAACTTGGTCTCACAGTCACATTCCGAATATAATTACTACGCGGAATATCACATTCATGGGAAATCAGAGTACACAATATAATCCCGGCAATCCCGGGTTCCATACATTAACTCAAAGCCTTATAGGGCATATTCGCCCCTACAAGCCCTCATATGGGGATTACACAAATTCTCATATCAAATACATACTCGAATATACATTCCAACCTACACAATTATATATCCAAATATACTTAATCCCAATCATGCATTGATAACCACCTATCACAAGATTACAACCTGAACGAGTCCTGTCGCCTTTGATTGATTACTCCATCCTCGATCCACCTACCCTGTCTAAATTGTTGGTAGGGGAGGGTGAGATTCGAGAGAATCTCAGTAGGATAACAATATCAAAATGCATGTATGATAGATGTTTAATGCATGACATGCTTGCATCACACAACTCATGATAACACAATGACAATTTGCAAGCTCAATGCTTCGAACAATATACTTATGGCCATAGCATAAATTGAAACATAGCTTCAAATTACACATAATTATGCAAAGCTAAGACATGCACCAACACACTAACACATATATCAAATACAAGCAGAAGAGATATGTTCCCTACCTTAACCCTTTTCCGCCTCGAAACGCGTGCCTCGATCTACGTGCAAAAAGCTCGGGGCTCCATATTCGATCCTACAATGTCAAATGTACTATTTAGACACTTCCATAGTGTTTCTGGGGGTCATATGATTCTATCTTGAAAATTTACCAAAATGCCCCCGGGACCCCGGCCCGGCCCCGCCGTACCCGGTCCGGCTGTACTTTTCCCG
This sequence comes from Inga oerstediana, assembly GCA_963210345.1. Classification (NCBI taxonomy): domain Eukaryota; kingdom Viridiplantae; phylum Streptophyta; class Magnoliopsida; order Fabales; family Fabaceae; genus Inga; species Inga oerstediana. Next base: position 57,645,682 of record OY723401.1, on the reverse strand, counting down.
AAATTTTGACATGGGCTATTCTGACATATTTTCGCCCAAGGAATCCATTTCCGGACTCGGAATTATCAAATTCAATGTCATATTACGAAATTGCCCTTGGCAGCCCTACTTTTAGGGTTTTAGGGGCGTTTCCGTAATTATGCTTTCTCGGCCTTTTCCGAAAAGGTGCCCAACTGTAACCCCACCTAATTTTCCCTCCTGAACTCAATGGAATCATCAAATCATTGAAAATCCAACTCTAAGACCCATTTATAGCCCAGACCGAAATATATGGGTTTTCTAGGGAAAATCAGGGTTTTTCGGTTTCGGCTCCGTAAACACATTCCTTTCTACTCCTAACCACTTTATTGACTATTCCATTAGGTTACAACTACCATTTAGTATCAATTTGGGCAGCATAACCCCTAGGGAAACCCATTTCCAAAAATTAAAACCAATGGCAATCCGGCGAAATTTCACCGATTAAATTGCCCACAGCAGCTAGAATAGTCAATACACAAGAGTTTGGAAGTTACCTCAAGCTCCCACTAGCTTTTCCTTGTCTTGGCTGAAACCCTAGCCCCTTTTAAACAGCAAAATTAAGCTTCAAATACCTTAATCCATGTAGAAGAGAAGCTTAGGAGAAGGATCATACGCGTTAGGTACGAATTCACCGAAGAAATCGATCTACCTCACGAGTTTTCTCCTTCCTTCTCCCTATTTTCTCCAAGCTCTCTCTCACGTTTTTCTTTCTCAAATGGCGTCAGGAAATGGCTGATGAAGATGAAGGAATTGCTTTTAATTCCATGCTGATGTCATCTTTAATTATGATGATGTCATAATTCCAAAATTGGCATTTTCGGATTTTCTGGCAGATTTTCTGGCCAATCTTTGAAAAATCATAACTAATTCTAGAAAAATCAAAATGAGGTGATCCCAAAGCCAAATGAAAGGTATTTAAGTCCTCTTCATTGGAAAAATATCATCCATTACTAGAAATCACCACAAAAATCCAGAATTACACAAATTTCATCACTGCCCCAAAACAGAGTCCATTTTCGACCTCAAACTTTGGACAGTCATATCTCCCAGTTCCCAAAACGAAATGGCACAAATTATATGTCCATTTTAAAGCTTGGGATGTGAACTTCAAGACTGGAAAGTTTCATAATTTTCTGACATAATTTGCCTAGTCAAAACATCCACACGAGAAGATTGCCCAGACAGAATTCACAATGGACAGCATTTCCAGTTTTGCAACCAATGTGTCCAATCCAATTTAAATCAATTCCAATGATTAAATACCACAACATGACACCATTTCCATCACAATACCCCATTCAATTCTTCCCTCTATTCTAAGTCAATTTGGATGTTAATCCACAATTGAACTCAAATACAGGGTTTTGGCGTTGCTCATAACACAAGCGACTCACATCGGGTGCCAAATCACACCATAATCTCCAAAAGAGTTCATTTATCAATAACCACCTCCACTTTTGGAGTCATTATCCATTAATCACAATTTGGGATCTTGCTAAATCAGGGCTTAGCAATCCACTAATCTCAAGCTTATTCTCTAGCCTCAAGTCTTAGAATTCGGGATATTACAGTTGGGATCAATTCCTTGCACTTTTGAAATTCACATACAACAATAGTTATCACTCGAGCATTCAAATGGCTCCATATGAAGTGTTATATGATAGGAAGTGTCATTGGCCTTGTGCTGGATAGAGCTGTCTGAGAGGCAGATGTGTGGGCCAGATATCATTGTTCGGACAATAAAGTAAATTAAGTTAACAAAGCAAAGATTGTTGCTTGCTCGGAGCAGGTGAAAGAGCTATGCCGACAAGAGGTGGAAACCTCTAGAGTTCGAGCTCAGAGATCATGTATTCATGAAGGCTTAGCCTATTCCCGGTATTGGTAAGGTGCTAAAGGTAAAGAAGCTAAGCCCTAGGTACATTGGTCCATTTGAAATCTTATCAAAGATTGGGCCAGTAGCATACAAAATTGCTTTACCCCCAAGTTTGAATAGGCTGTATGATGTCTTCCATGTTTCACAGTTAAAGAAGTATCAATCTGACCCAGAACATGTGATTGAATATGAGGAAATAGATGTGGGGACGATCTTACGTATGAGGTCACACCTAATCGAGTCATTGATCAGTAGGAGAAAGAACTCAAACATAGGAGTATCCCGTTCATAAAAATGGTATGAAAGGGGGGTTATCTCCTAGACAAGCTACCTGGGAAGTTGGGGAAGACATGTAGAAGCGTAACCTGGAATCTAAAAACCAGTGTGTGTAGCAAATTTTGAGGACAAAATTTATTTAAGGGGAAAGAGCTATAACATCCCACTTGTTATTCACCAATATCCCTTGTATGTAATTATGGCATTTAAGGGAATAAAATGGTGAATTAAAAAGCAGATAAATGACTAAATAAGGCACTTAGTGGTCACACACAACATGATTATGTTTGGAACACAAATTGTAAGAATTAAAATTTGCTGCCAGTGTATTTTCCTATGTGACAGTCTTGTTGTGTGACATTTAAAAATAGGCAACAAATGATGTCCAATACCTATAAAATTTTACAAAATGAAAATAGACTTATCGAGCTTTAATTTGATATGTCTTATAAGTCATTTGAATCTGTACACAAAGAGTTATGTATTTTTGAAATATTCAAGTAAAACTAGCAAGTTTCTATGGCAGCGTCTAATAATGGTAATTCTGGCAATTTTGAGCATCTAATTGGCTAAAGGATATATTTTTTCTTAAAAATAGATTTAATAAGGGTCACATAGCCTTTAGAACCACTACAATTGGACATCTATAAATAAAGATATGAATTTTCCAAATTTGGTTAAAATTCTGGCAGATTGAGTACATGTGCGAAATTTCACAAAATGTAAAGGCAAAAGGGTAAATTGCCAAATAAAGCAAGAAGCTGTTAGATTCTAAGTTTTGATGATAACAAAAGATTATTGTGTGTTGTGGCAAGAAAATCATGTTTTGAAAGTTTAGACAATAGTTGAAAATGTTACCAAATGCATCTCACAGAGTTTAGAGGTCATCGTTGTGATTTTAACTTATACACTCGAGTGATGGAAGCTAGCACTCGAGTGATGAGCAGTTTTGCACTCGAGCATAATGAGTGTTGAACTAAAAGTGTTTGACAAAAGCAATCTTTAGTTGAAAATACCAAGACAACTCGAGTGATGGACACAACACTCGAGTGATAATGTGATTTGCACTCGAGCATAAAGGCACATTCTTGTAAGTGTTTGACAAAGACCAATGTCAGAGATAGGAAATGATTGTTGCACTTGAGCACATACTCAATACTTAAATGATAGCCTCAAGCTTACTCGAGTCCCATAAAGTGTTGTACAGGATGTGTTTACCTGAGAGCAAGGAAAACTTAAAGTGAGAAGTGCAGTCAAGCAATGGCTTTGGTACTCGAGTAATAGAGCAACACCCGTGAGTGCTAAAGAACACTCTTGTGAAAAATGGTGCAAGTGCAGTCCAGAAGCAAAGCCTGATGCTGAAATATAGTGGTGCATTCGAGTGAGACTTTGTCACCTGAGTGAGGGCCCACATCACCTGCAAGTGCAAAATTACACTCTTTAAAAATAGGCTACGAGTGTTATCCATAGACATAAGTCCATAGTACAAAATATATATGTACTCGAGTGAGACAAGATGTACTCGAGTGAGGACCCACATCACTTTCAAGTGAGAAAATGCACTCTTTTTTTTTGCATAGAAGTACAACTTCAGAGGAGAAAATATACTATCGCACTCGAGTGAACCCTTAGTGCACTTAAGTAATGCTCTGTCAAAAGCTAAAATGCACAAGACTTACAGGGATCAATCCAAAAATGGTTTAATGTTATTTATTCATTCTGTTTTACTTGTTATTATTATTTAACATCATTTAACATATACTTTAAGTGTGAAACAAGAGTTTGATCCTTTGAATTAGAAATTCATAGAGAAATTCAAACAGGGACAGACAAAATAATTATGACCAACTAAGCACGTACCTACCACGATATCTTGTTTAGAGATTTCAAACGTACGCATACTTTTCCATAATGAAATGCTCTGCTCCACAACATCTATTATTCAACGGAAAAAATCTACTGACTATAAATACAAAGTTTCAGAGAGCATAAAAAAGAAGAACTTAGAACAAGAATATACACAAGCAAATTCACGAGTCTCTGTTATTCATATTTTCTCTTTATTCATATTATACTTTAGTGTTTATTATATTTTCTCTATGAGAGAGTCTGTATACATTTCAAATCATATTTTCATTTGATCTCAAGGTACAGGGACCTTGAAAGGGTAGATATCCTTAGACAGAAGCAGTTGAGAGAATTACTAGTAGGACTTTCTACTTATAAGATTTACAAGGTATAAGCAGTAGAGAACATCAACCAATTCACCCCCCTCTTGGGTGAAGATTGCCTATTTCATAAGCTATTAGTTATTCATTCCTTTCTTGATATTTTCAATCAAAAAGGAAGAGGCAAGGGAGAAATAAAATGCTTGGTCTAAATTAATCAAGAGGGATTAATCTTGACCAAGTAAAATTAGAGTTTCAAAAGTCATAAAGCTAGTTGTCATAAAAGAGGCACTACATACCAATTATAAGGGAATGGATGAAGGTAATTGAAGAAGCTTATTTGGTTACCTTGGAGGACCATTCATGACACTTTTGTCAAGAGGAGAGAGGAGTAACTTTGTCAGGTTAGCAAGGGCTAAAGTCATGTGGAAAAGAGATGATGACATTAGCAAAATAGCACATGATCTAAATACAACAAAAAAATAGTATTTGTGGAGGTGGAAATGGCTTATTCAAGAAGCCAATTTTGCTCTTCCAAAAGAGATAACACAATGACATATCTGCGTGCTCAATGTTTCAAAAAAACATACGTATGCCATAGCATAAATAGAAACAGAACTTTAGTCATTCATATATGTTTCACATAAGCAAGCGAAGTAATAATATGCGTCAATACACCAGCACAAATATTAAATACATGTAAGAGAAGTAAGTTCCCTACCTTAAGCCTTTTCCTTCGTGAAACTTGTGCCTCGATTCCTGTGCCAACCCCTCGGCCTCTCAACTTGGTTCTAAAATGTTAAATGTACAATTTAGACACTTTCATAGTGTTTCTGGTGGTTATACGAGTCTATATTGAAAAATGACCAAAATGCCCCCAGGACCCGCCTCGGCCTCGCCATACCTGGTCTGACCATACTTTTCCCAAAATTTAGCCTGAGGCTATTCTAACATATTTTTTCTCAAGAAATACAGTTCTAAAATCAGAATTATAAAATTCACTGCCAAATGATAAAAATGCCCTTGGCAGCCCCACTTTAAGGGTTTCAGGGGTGTTTTCATAATTATGCTTTTCCGGGCTTTTCAGAAAAAGTGACCAACTGTAACCCCAGCTAATTTTTCCCTCCTGAACTCAATAAAATCATCAAATCATTGAAAATCTAACCACATGGCCCTCTAATGGTTCTGGCCGAAATTCTCAAGTACTCTAGGGAAAATTGGGGTTTTTCTCTTTCGGCTCCGCAGACGTGTTCCTTTCTACTCCTAACCACTCTATTGGCTATTACATTAGGTTACAACTACCATTTAGATGTAATTTTGGCAGCATAACCCCTAGGCATACACATTTCCAAATTTTAAAACAAATGACAATCCAGAGAAATTTCAATGATATAATTGTCCACAACAGCCAGAATAGTCAATATGCAAGAGTTTGGAAGTTACCTCAAACTCCCACTAGCTTTTCCCTTGATATGGCTGAAACCCTAAGTGCTCAACAACATATTTTGAGCTTCAAAATGTTAAAGAACATAAAGGAGTACCTTAGGATCAGAGTTATACGCATTAGGAACCGATTTATCAAAGAAATCACTTATCTTTACAAGTTTTTCCTTCCCTTTCTCTCTCTATAAATATGTTCTTGCTCTTTCTATGTGCAGGACTGTTTCACGTCAGATATGGGCTGAAGAAGGAGGATGATTATTTTAATAATATATCCCAATTTCATTAATTAATTTTCCCAATTTCAGATTTTTACAAAAGTTTGGCAGATTTCTGCCCAAACTTTGAAAAAGCACAAGTAATTCTAGAAAAATTGAATTGGAGTGATTCTAAAGGGTATAGAACCCTTATTGAGTTTAGTTTCAAGAAAAAATATATCATTTTACTAATTAGAAGCACATCATTCCCAGATTTTCAATCTTTACATGTTGTTTCATAAACTTCAAAGTTTTTCTGGGCTGAATTCAAAAATTCATAACTTCTTTTATATAACTTCAAATGATTCATATGACCTATATAAGTCTAAAGCTTAGGATGTCTACTTTCATATTATAAAATATCATAATTTTTACTCATCATTTGTTCATACAAAATCATATGACAAATTCACTACCTCGCAGGAAATTTCACTAACAACATAATTATATTCTCCAAAGTTCACCCTTCCATTTCATTAATGCCACAAATGTTTGCAAAGCATATTGGGGAATAAAATTTGGGGTCTTACATTACCAATCTAATTAAGAATTTTGAACAGGACAGTTTATTTGAATTTTATGTTTTTCCTCTTTTTATTGAACATGAAGATGACATTATTTTGAGTTAAAAGGGAACAAACCACAGCCCACCATATTTTGTGTTTTCGAAACTCTATTTTGTTGGATTATGTTCAGTATATACATGAAAACTTCATATACTTATAGATTAATGCCTTTATTAGTTAAAAATTGCTTTTTAGGATTAAATATAAAATATTTTTGCATATTATAATTAAATTATATTATTTTAATAATAATTTGTTTGACCTAGGTTTAACGATGGTTAGACCATTGAACCATTGCTTCCACTAGTTTTCACTACCTTACCTTATGGTGGGAAACTGTATTTATACGTGCATTGATGAGTTGTGTACATATGATTAATTCTTCAAATTAACAAATGAAAGGACTGCTAACTTAAACTTTGCAAGCGAGGTAAAAAAACACACATTATTACATGTATTTAAATAAGACAATTGTAATTAATTTCACATAATTGTAATTAATTTCATCGAAATAATCCAGACTTAGCTTTCATTTTTAAGCTTATAAATATCTTTTATATATTTAGCTTAAATTGTAGAGATCTTTTCTTTGTTTTAAAAAACTATTCCATGAGTATGATTGAAAAAACATGATTTTTTTGTTAGTATTTACTACTACAAAATATAGATTTAGTGACGGTAATCTCATGACACTTCATCAAACAAGCGCCGAAGGAGGCCTCTATTTCTTTTAAAAGAAAAAACATGCGCCAGCTATAGCGTTTGACCAAGAAAGCGCTGTAGCTAGCTAATACCTCATATGGCACTTGGCTGGGGAAGCGCCATATAAGGGGTTATTTTTTTAAAAAAAATTACTCCCCTTGTATGGCACTTGCCCAAGAAAGCGTCGTACAAGGTATCAAATAGCTATGGCGTTTTCTTGGTCAAGCGCCATACAAGGGGCTATTTAATACTTGCTAAATTTCAAAATCTCACCTCATAATAAATACACTGTTGTTTGCAAGGAAATATAAGTTTGACTGTAGGTTTTTTTTTTAATATACAAAAGCTTTCATCAATTGGCACTATGATTTTCTTTTTTTTTTCTTTAAGTTTAAAATCTGTCATGAATCTTAACTTATAGTTTTATGTATGCTTATAATTCTTTTCAAGGTATTTGCTTGAAGTTACGACTTTCTCTTAAACTTCCTATGCATTATAAGTTTTTTAATTTTTAAGCTTACAAATATAATTTTATTAGTTGTTACTTGTTTAATTTTCTCAATGTCTTTTATATTTAACTTATTACTTAACATTATTTTTTTAAATCAATATTTTCTATATGCCTATTCGCTTGAGAAAACATTGCAAAAGTCTTACTGAAGAAAAAAGTTGAAAAAGGTGTATTAAGTCTTTAATGGCGCTTTCTCAATGGAGTGCCATTAAAGGCATATAATTAATGCCTTTAATGACACTCCATTGAGAAAGCGCCATTAAAGGCACTATTGTTTGCAAGACTGTAAGTCTTTTTTTTTTTTTTTAATACAGAAGCTTTCATCAATTGGCATTATTTTAAGTTTAAAATCTGTCATGAATCTTAACTTATAGTTTTATATGTGCTTATAATTTTTTTCCAAGTATTTGGTTGAAGTTACAACTTTCTCTTAAACTTCCAATGCATTATAAGTTTTTTAATATTTAAGTTTACAAATATAATTTTATTAGTTGTTACTTGTTTAATTTGCTTAATATATTTTATATTTAACTTATTACTTAAAATTATATTTTTTTAAAAAAATATTTTCTATATGCCTACTTGTTTGAGAAAACGTTGAAAAAGTTTTACAAAAAAAAAAGTCTTACCGAAAATGAACGTTAAAAAAGGTGTATTAAACCTTTAATGTCATTTTCTCAAGGAAGTGTCATTAAAGGTTTAATAGTCTTTAATGGCACTTTCACAAGGAAGTGCCATTAAAGGCATATGTTAATATCCTTTAATGGCACTTTTTCAAGGAAGTGTCATTAAAGACTATTAAAATATGCCTTTAATCAAGAAAGTGCCATTAAAGACTTAATCCACCTTTTTCAATGTTTTTTTTTGTAAGATTTTTTCAACATTTTCTCAAACAAGTAGGCATTTAGAAAATATTTTTTTCAAAAAATTAATTTTAAGTAATAAGTTAAATATAAAAGACATTGAGCAAATTAAACAAGTAACAACTAATAAAATTATATATGTAAGTTTAAAGATTTAAAAACTTATAATGCACAGAAAGTTTAAGAGAAAGTTGTAACTTCAAGCAAATACCTGGAATAAAATTATAAGTACACATAAAACTATTAGTTAAGATTCATGATAGATTTTAAACTTTAAAAAAAACCATAGTGCCAAATGATGCACGCTTCTATATTAAAAATAAAAAGAAGTAACAATCACTACTACAAGTTGAAGATACTACTACCCTTATAGACGTCCCTATTTTAAAAAGGGAGGTTAAAAGGTTGAAGCGGTGGCATTTTCAAATAAAGATGGGAAATGGGAACATTAGGCATCCTAAATTTGAATTTGGGACTCCTAAAGTAGATTTTAGACGTACCAAATTTAAATTAGGACTCCTAAAGTTTCCCGCAGGAGCCAAAAAGAGAGAATTAAAAAAATTTGACTTATTTTAAGCGTCCCAAAAACTTTTTGGGATGCCTAACATATCAGTTTAGGCATCCTAATTTGAATATGACGAGTGTTAGAAAAGGGGAAAAAGGTACAGCTATTCCTGTTCCTGATCTAGAGGTTGGCACGTTAGGTCAAGTGATAGGATCTTTCATCCTTTGACCTCAAAATCTTATTGGTTTAGAGGCAACACCTCCAAGGGTAGGCATTACCTTACTATTATTGAAAATCTGTTGGCATCCTAATAACAATTTGTTTTTTGATGTTCTGAAACGATGACGAAGATGTGAGGAAATGGCCCTACTTAGCACGGCTGCAACAGATCTACAAGGGCATTAAACAGGTTAACTTGAATATGCCTCAAGGGATTATGGGCCTTACATTTTAGTGTCCCTACATGATTGATAATACAGATCTCAAGTAGTTTATCAGGTTGGAAGAGATGATGCAGGCTGGGTGAAATTTGCAATCCGGTAAGTTTTTTCCCAATTTTCCCATAGAATTTATTTAGTGGTTTTTTGATTTCATACATTCAATAATTCATTCCTTATTTTAATTCTATTATAGCATCTTCCATGGCTTTTGCACAAGAATGGAAAGACATGATTGGTATGGATTCTTATGCCCTATGAATACGACAGAGTATACCAATACTGTGGCGCATAGGACTCACTATGTGGGCTACGCAATGGGAGAGACCAAACTTCATTGTTATCTAGCACCCATTGTTCAACGGTTTGTATTTTCATTTTGTCAATTTAAAATGTTTAATAAATAATTGCCTTATCATCTAACTTCATTTTAATCTGTACATGTTGTTATAGTTACCATTGGAGTTTGTGTGTTATATGTCCTCGCCGTAACCTAGTCTATTGGTTTGATCCCATGGGTAAAAGGTCAGAGAAAGATATAAAATCTTTCTTCGACACGTAAGTTATTCTGTTTGTATTTTATTGACCCTTAAAAAATGAATAGTTCTAATTTCTATTGATTTTGATTTTCATGATAGTGCTTGTCAAACATATAGAGTCCTAGGCGGGTCACGTGAGGGTATAGTTGTTAAAAAGCCAAAGTGGTTTTATCCGATAGTAAGTAGTCTCGATTCTAATTGTTTCATTGACGGTCATTTTAGACATTCCTTTATTGATTTTAACAACCAATTGCATGCCTTTGATTTAAAGTGCCCTCGACAACCTGGCAACACTGAATGCGGATATTATGTTATACTTTATATGTATAACATCACTCAAAGTGGAATTACTAGCGATTTTAAAAAGGTAATCGCTTCTTTATTATCAAATGATAATATTTTTAGTGTTCTAATTGAAATGCTAATTAATTCATTTGCTTGATTCATTTCATTAAAGCTTATTTTCTAATTTTTAGATTTTTGATAATGAAGATGCCTACCTACGTGAAGACCTTAATTTGATTAGAGACCTTTTAGCTAGATATCTTCTTCAACATATAGAGTAGTAAACTTTTTATTTATATCAATTTGTAGTTGTGTGATGACAGTGTTTTGACACTTTCTAGTTGTTATTGTACATATATAGTAGTAGGTTGTATGAGTTATTATTATATGTATATGTAGTAAAGATTGTAGTGCTGGATATCCTTACCATTTTGTAACGGATATTGTGATTTATGAATCCATTTTCTATTTTGTTTTTGTAGTTTGAATTCACTGGGTAATGCAGAATGTAAATAATTATTTTAAAAAAAATCAAACATTTTAATGTCCCAAATTTAGAATTGGGACGTCTAAAGTCCCCCCAGTGGATGACTTTAAACATCCCAAATTGAGAATTGGGACGTCTAAAGTCTCACCTTAGACATCCCAATTTTTTGGGACGTCTTTTCTTAAAACATACTACACCCCCCACATAGACGTCCCCCAGTTTTTGGACATTAAAAGTGCCAAAATAGGGACGTTAAAACCTCTTTTTATAGTAGTGAATAATGCCTTTAATGACGCTTTCTCAAGGGAGTTCCATTCTCAAGGGAGTGCCATTAAAGGCATATAATTATATACAATTATATGCCTTTAATGGCACTCCCTTGAGAATGTGCCATTAAAGGTACTATTGTTTATAAATCTTTTATTTAATACAGAAGCTTTCATCAATTGACACTATGGTTTTTTTTTTTAAGTTTAAAATCTGTCATGAATCTTAACTTATAGTTTTGTGCTTATAATTTTTTTTTAGATATTTGCTTGAAGTTACAACTTTCTTTTAAAATTCCTATACATTATAAGTTTTTTAATTTGTAAGCTTACGAATATAATTTTATTAGTTGTTACTTGTTTAATTTGCTCAATATCTTTTATATTTAACTTATTACTTAAAATTAATTTTTTTAAAAAAATAGTTTCTATATGCCTACTTACTTGAGAAAACGTTGAAAAAGTTTTGCGAAAAAAAGTCTTACAAAAAAAGAACATTGAAAAAGGTATATTAAGCCTTTATTGACACTTTCTCAAGGAAGTTCCATTAAAGGCTATTAACATATGCCTTTAATGGCACTTCCTTGAAAAAGTGCCATTAAAAATCTTAATCCATCTTTTTCAACCTTTTTTTTTGTAAGAATTTTTCAATGTTTTCTCAAGCAAGTAGGCATATAAAAAATATTTTTTAAGAAAATTAATTTTAAGTAATAAGTTAAATATAAAAGATATTGAGCAACTTAAACAAGTAACAACTAATAAAATTATATTTGTAAGGTTAAAAATTAAAAAACTTGTAATGCATAGGAAGTTTAAGAGGAAGTTGTAACTTCAAGCAAATACTTGAAAAAAAAATTATAAGCATACATAAAACTATAAGTTAAAATTTATGACAGATTTTAAACTTAAAAAAAAACCATAGTGCCACTTGACGAAAGCTTCTGTATTAAAAAAAAAAAGACTTATAACAATAATGCCTTTAATGGTCCTTTCTCAAGGGAGTGCCATTAAAGGTATATAATATATGCTTTATGCACTTATTTGAGAAAGCGTCATAGCTTCTCCCACCATATTGTTATATAATTTTCACAGCCGACCATTTTTATTCTCATTTTCATCTTCCCGCGTTCCCTCTAGCTCATCCATTTCCCAAACCTCAGTTGCAGTACAAAGCTTCCACTCTCATATGTTTTTTTTCTTCTTGTCTCTACCTCCTTCAAAAGTTCCCTAGCATGTAAGTGTTTTTTTTCAACATTTCGTCCACTTTTTTTTTAGTTAAAATCTCTCATGAATCTTATATGTGTGCTCATAATTTTGATTTCAGGTATTTATTTGAAGTTTCAACTTTGTCTTCTTGAACTTCCTATATATTGTAAGTTTTTAAATTTTTAAGCTTACAAATATAATAATATTTAGTTTAATCCTCCGTAGAAGTAACATATATGACTCAAGTTTATAATTGAAAAAAGTTAAATAACCAAGCTATGACGCTTCCATATATTCAAGAAACGCCGTAACTTATTTTTAATAGCACTCGAAGCTATAGCGCTTCCCAAGGGCCATAGTTTTTTTTTAAATTAAGCATCACAGCTTGTGTTTTTTGTAGTAGTGATTATTAATGTAAAATATTGGATCAGATGACTAAGTAGGATGAAATTTTAATCATTTAATAATTTAATATTTTATATTCTAAAATTAAAAGATTAAAATATTAGTTTTTATATTTATTTTAATTTCAATCCCTTAAATTTAGTTGTAGAGTCATAATTTCATCAACTGTATTAAGATTAAAGGAATAAAAGTACAAATTTATCAACTTAATAAACTAAATTGAAACTTGATGTAAATTTAAAAGATAATATATATATATATATATTCACTTTACCCATTTTTTCTATTTTTAATTTGGCAACATAAATGTTATAGTGGGTATGGTGACCGCTACAAAGTTGTAGCGGTTTTTTTCCCACAACTAATCGTCCCATCATAGGGCGTCAGTCAATGAGCTACAAATTCATAGTGGTTTGACTTAAAACTACTACTCTTATCACTTTTTGTAGTGGTGTAGGAACCGCCACAATGGAACTGCTACCAAAACATTTTTTCTGTAGTGTTGCTTTATGGTTAATATTGAAAATAGGATAACTTTGGAAACCTTTTTAAAATAGGATAACTTTGGAAACCTTTTTAAAATGGAAACTGGTCTACAAAAACCATTTAGGGTTCGGGAGTCGATTGTGTGTGGGAAAGGTGTTAGGCACCCCACAACCCCCATTCATAAGAATGGTTACCTTAAGTTATTTATTTAAAAATAAAAATGGCCTTTAACTTTATTATAATTACCCAAATAAAATAAAATAAAATATTTACAAAAATGAATGAAATGAAAACAAAAGAAGAAAAAAAATAACATTTATTTACAAAAAGAAAATAAGAGAAATATATTTATTTACAAAATCGGACTTGACCTAGGATGAAAACCTAGGGCCTACGTACCCTTTAGAGGGATCAAAGCCCATGTAGTTCAGGGGGTAGAAAGGTGTGTCACTTGGTTGGTGTTTTTTAGAAAATATTTATTTAATTTATTTGAGAAAAATATCTTTTTTTTTCTTGTCTGGTTTGTGTTTTTTACTTTTTTTTTCAAAAGGCATTTTTTTATTATCTCATATGAAACCAAATTCATTTAATTGAAGAAAAGAATCCGTTTTTTTTTATGTTGAAACATTTTTATTTGCAAAAAAAAAGAAAAGAAGTGCATTCTCATCATATCATTTATAGTAGAAAATTCAAGATGACTAGAAGATCAAGAAAGTTGTGGGGGGAGCATGTACCTTCAATGCTTTGAGTCTTGCTACAAAAGAGATATAGTAAGGAAGCCAAGAAAAATTGTATCATCAAAGTATAAGAATCCCCTTTTTTATGGAAATATGGGAACAAAATTTAAAGTGGAAGCACATACAACTCTTAATGCATAATATTAGTCAATTGCCCAAACAACTAATTGAGAGAGAGAAATAATGGGAATATGTATGATATAACATAGCATTAAGACCCATGCTTCAAATCATGCGCTGAACCATCATAAATGCCATCAAGAAGCCAAGTAATCACATGAAGAAAAAAAAAGTACTCCTTCCCTGACACAAAAAAAAAATTAATACAAGCAAAAGTTTGATTGCAAGAAAGAGAACGTGAGATGGTATGTGGATGCAAGAATCTTATATGTTTGTGCCTCTTGTCATATTGACAATTTCATTGGCATAGGAAAATATATAGACACTTGATAGAAGAAGGAAGAAAAGAATACAAACAAATTCTCAATAAGTTCCACCCTCTCTTAGACCCACGAGAGAAAAACCCCATATTTTAAAAGAATTATGTAAAAGAATAATAGCTCTTTACCTTGCCTCCTATCTCTTAAGAATTCTTGTCTCCTTTGCTTCAACCTTTGCACTCCTATTTATAGTCTCAAGGTAGGATTTTCTTCATAAATGCTCCCTTTTTTCTTTTCTTTTTTAATTTTAGTTTTTTAATTTTTTTTCTTGTATTTTATGTTAAGAACTACCTAACTTGACCCAATCACTATCAATGGAGATTTTTTTAAATTTTCTTTTTTTTTTTAATCTTTTTGTATTTTTTATTGATAAAACTTCCTAACTTGACCTAATTACCATTAGTGGAGATCTTTTCGTTTTTAATTTTTTTCATTATTCTCCCCACAAGTAACTTCCTAATTTAAACCTATCAACATAAATGAGATTTTTTTATTTTTTATTTTTCATTTTTTTATTTATTATTTTCCCTTAATGAATGACAATGCCAATCATATTAATGAGGGGATTTATTTTAATTTTTGTTTTTTTATTTTTTCCCTTTCAATGATGATTGCCTATTTAGACACCGATCATCATCAATAAGAGGATTTCCTTATTTTTCTTATTTTCATTTTTTTTATTTTTCTTTTAATGATGATTGCCAATTTAGACACCAATCATTATCAATTATTTTTGTATTCTTTAGTGGGTCCCGGACAAAATAGGGTGTTCACAGTTGCCCCTCTTTACTTGTTGCGTAGCTAAGAAAAGTGAGATTCTCGTTTATGAAGCAAGTAAAGATAAGAACACGTATTTTGTCCGGCCAGAGAACAAGGTGCCCCCTTGGAACTAAAGAGGGTTTGGACAAAATACAGTGTCTATGCCCCTCTTTACTTGGTTCATAGGGGAGAAGAACGCAAGTGGAGATAGATGATTACCTGGAATGGAAGTGAAGCGCCTAGTTGCATAGGACTTTGGTGGGACGTAAAAGAATTGTGCCAGCCGGTACTGGGCTTTGAGAGTGCCTGCTGATACAGGGCTTTGAAAGAATAGTGCCTGCCGTTATAGGGCTTTAAAAGAATTGTGCCAGCCATTACTGGGCTTTGAGGGTGCCTGTTGGTACAGGACTTTGAAAGAATAGTGCCTGCCGGTATAGGGCTTTAAAAGAATTGTGCCAGCCGTTACTGGGCTTTGAGGGTGCCTGTTGGTACAGGGCTTTGAAAGAATAGTGCCTGCCGGTACAGGGCTTTGAAAGGGTGCCAGCCATTACTAGGCTTTGAGGATGCCTGCCGTTACAGGGCTTTGAAAAGGGTGCTATGAACATGTGATGCCCCTTGGAGTAGTGCTTATGAAGATGATGATGACATTGATAGTGATGATGATAGTGATGATGACAACGATGATGATGAAGAGGATGATAATGGCCATGATAATGAAGGAAATATCATAATAGTGATGTCATGATGGAGGTGATGACACTAATAATGATGATGATAGTGATGATGGAATCCTAATGAGGATGATGAATACAATGATAATGCTAATGATGATGATGATGATGTCAATGGTGATGTTGATAATGGAGGTGATGACATGCTAATGAGAATGAGTGCAATAATTGTGGTGTTAAAGAATAGCCTGGCAGGTGATATTGCTCCTTCTTCGTCCAGGTGCCTAACCAGTACCCTGTTACTTGCGCAGTCTTGTCAGAGGTATGAAGATGTGTATAATAAGATTCACATAGATGCCACAGCCTAGAACCCTAAGTTTAAATTGTGTCCCTTTGTTAACTGTTTAACCCCACAACAAAAATTCCAGTGAAGGAGCAATTTAAACTTAGGATTCACATAGATGCCACAGCCTAGAACCCTAAATTCAAGTGGATGCATGATGATGATCATATATTGGTGTAGACGTGATGTTATTAGGAGGTCCTTCGCTTTTAGTTCCGTGTAGTCCCCCTGATGGTGCCTTGCTTAATTGCCAGAGACATGCACTTTTCGATGAATGATTACGGAGTCTTCCAAATAGACAAAGTAAAGAGAGTCATGGGGCTAGGACTGATAACCTTCTTCAATATTTGTTCAACCCGCCCTTTCAGGTTTTTGACTTAACAACTCCCAATTTTTTGCTTTAAATTTTGCCTAAGCCGCCCTTTCGGGTTTTCAACTTAGCGAGTTTTTTTTTTGCTCTAACTTTTACCTAAGCCACCCTTTCAGGTTTTCAACTTAGCGAGACTTTTTTGTTTGGCTCTAACTTTTGCCTAAGCCACCCTTTCGGGTTTTCAACTTAGCGAGCTTTTTTTCCTTGCTCTAACTTTTGCCTAAGCAGCCCTTTCGGGTTTTCAACTTAGCAAGCTTCTTTTTTTTTGCTCTAACTTTTGCCTAAGCCGCCCTTTTAGGTTTTCAACTTAGCAAGCTTTTTTTCTCTTGCTCTAACTTTTGCCTAAGCCGCCCTTTCAGGTTTTCAACTTAGCGAGCTTCTTTTTTTTTTTTTGCTCTAATTTCTGCCTAAGCCGCCCTTTCGTGTTTTCAACTTAGCGAGCCCCTTTTTTTAGTTTTGCTCAAACTTTTGCCTAAGCTGCCATTTCGGGTTTTCAACTAAGCAAGCTTTTTTTCTTTACACATAGTATTTCTTTACAGCATCTGAATTGATTGGCCTTGGTAAATCTTAGCCATTCATGTTTGTCAATATCAATGCCCTACCAGAGAAAGCTTGTTTAACAACATATAGGTCTTCATAATTCAGAGCCTATTTACCTCTGTCATCTTCTTGATTTGGCAGGACCTTCTTGAGGACTAGGTCTCCTACTTTAAACCACCTGGGTCGTAGTTTCTTATTAAAGGCCCTTGCCACTCGTGATTGATATAACTGCCCATAACATATTACTGTGAGCCTATTTTCTTCAATCATATTTAATTGTTCAAATTGAGAATGTATCCATTCGCTTTCATCCAGGTCTAATTCAGCCAAGATTCTCAGGGATGGTATTTCCACCTCAATTGGAGTAACAGCCTCCATGCCATAAACTAAAGAGTAAGGGGTTGCCCCAGTTGAAGTACGCATTGTGGTACGATATCCGTGTAATGTATATGGAAGCATTTCGTGCCAGTCCTTATAGGCCACTGTCATTTTGCTGATGATCTTCTTAATGTTTTTATTGGCTGCCTCAACTGCACTATTCATCTGTGGCCTATATGGTGCAGAATTATGATGTTTAATCTTGAACTGATCACATAATTCTTTAACTGCTGCCCCGTTGAGGTTTGGTGCATTGTCAGTTGTGATCCTCTCCGGTAACCCATATCTACAGATGATGTTGGCCTTTAAGAACTTGATGAAGGCCTTTTAAGTAATACTAGTAAAGGAATTAGCTTCTAACCACTTAGTGAAATAGTCAATTGGCCCAATGACATCTATTCCCCACATGGAGAATGGCCATGGAGATACAAGACTATGCATTATAGTCGGCGGGGCATTGGCTTTGTTGGCATATATCTGGCACTTATGACACTTTCTAATATAATTCATACAATCCTTCTCCATAGTTATCCAGTAGTAACTAGATCTTTGAGCTTGTTTAGTTAATGAGTGGCCATTTGTATGTGTACCGCATACGCCTTCATGGATCTCTGCCATAATCTTATGCGCCTCCCTCATGTCTACACAGTGTAGCAATGTCCCATCAAAGCTTCTCATATAAGACGTTATTACTAACAAAAAAGGCCATGGCCAATTGCCGGATGGTCTTCTTTTCATTATGTCTCGCGTCTGGAGGGTAAGTACCATGTTCTATATATATCCTAATAATATGGTACCAAGGTTGCTCGTCATGCTCTCTTCCAATATTGAAGCAAAATGCTGGTGATCTTCTAGTCTTGATCTGTATTGGTTGAACTTGGACCCCACAATCGAGTTGGATCATAGCTGCTAAAGTAGCTAAAGCATTGGCGAAGTGATTCTTTTCTCTGGCCATGTGATGGAAATTGATTACTTCAAAATTTTTTATTAACTCTATCAAATACTCTTGATAAGGGATTAACTTTGGGTCTTTAGTATGCCATTCACCAGTCACCTGATAAATTATGAGAGTTGAGTCACCATTGACTTTTAGGTTTTTTATTCCAAGATTTATGGTAGCTTGGAGACCATTAATACAAGCTTCATATTCTGCCAAGTTATTGGTGCAGTCTGTAATATCCTAGATTGTAATCAAGGATTAATAACTTCAAAGTAATGTAATTAATATTAATTGAGCACTTTTGAAGTATATATCATGCACTGTGATAATCAGGGGCAAAACGGTAAATTATTGACCAACTGGTTAGATACCATTGAGAACACTCCTTAGTAATCAAGATTAATGGCTAAGATTGAAAGACCAAGAGGTGGAATCTTGTGCATGCAAATGTATGTGAAATCATAGAAGGGAGAACAAGATGGTGCCAAGTGTCAAGATATGGACCATGGATGAGGTCAAAGTTTTCAAACTCATTCTCTCTTCCTCCCAAGTCGGCTAAGTGAATAGAAAGAATGGAAATGTGATCATCTTCATCAATATCTCATTTCTCTCTCATCCTCCTCCATTTTTCGCCAAGAACAAGCAAGAAAGAGAAAGAGAAAATCTTCAGTTTTTGGTAAGTTAATGTCTTCATATGTTCAAGTGTCTTTCATTAATGTTGTTCATGAGGTTGAGGGCTATATTCCTATGGTTTCAGAATTTTGGGTTGGTGAAGTTTTAGAACTTGTGGAAATTTGGAAGTTGGAGAATTGAAGAATTGGCTTTAGGAAGAAGAAGAGGTAAGAATTAGAAGTATTTTGGTATAGTTGTTGTAATCATTGGTTGAGTATTGGGGATTTATGAATTTGCCCTGATTTTGTGCAATTTTCGAATGGAATAAATTGGCTTATGTGTTGTGTAAAATTTGGTCTTTTGTTGAACATTTTGGCCATTGGAATTGATTTGGGAACTTGGGTTGGAAAGTGTGGCAATGTGTGAATTGTGTTGTGACATTGTGAGACATGTTGTGGTTGTTGTGTAATATGTCAATGGGAGTTGAATTTGGTCATTTTGATGATTCCAATGGTTTTCTTGAGCAAAGTTGTGTGAGAATGGTGTTTGGGTTGGAATGGGAATCATTTGGGATCAAATGTGAAAATCTGGAAAATTTGTCCATTGAAGGTCTGTGATGGGCAGTCTTTTTGTGTGGGCGTTTTGAATAGGCTAATGATCTTAGAAAATTATGAAACTTTCTAGTTTTGAAGTTCACTTCCCAAGCTTCAAAATAGACATAACTTTTGTGTCATTTCGCTTTGTGAGCTGGGAGTTTGAACTGTCCAAAGTTTGGCATCAAAACTGGACTCTGTTTTGGCACAATATTAGGTTTTTAGTAAATCTGGACTTTTGTGGTGATTTCCAGTAATGGCCAATATTTTTCCTTGAAAGAGGACTTAAATAGCTTTCATTTGGCTTTGGAATCAACCCATTTCGATTTTTGTGAAATTAGTTATGATTTTTGGAAGTTCAGCCAAGAAACTAGATTTTCTTGGCCCCGGCCAGCGGATTCTGGGCCACAGCCCAAATATTTCTGAGCGTTTCTGGGCAGTTTTGGGCCACAGCTAGTGGATTTTTGGGCCGTGGCCCACCCCCAAAAATCAGTATTTTACACTTTTAAAGGTGGTTTTTTTGGTATAGCCTTTCCCAACCCTTTAGGCATATGTTTAGACCTAGAATAGTCACCTAAAGAGTTCAAATGATAACCAACTTAAAGTATTATAGAGAAAAGAACTTGGGAAAGAGATTGACGGGTTGTCCCTAACTTGGTTTACAGGATTTGATATTTGCCGTCCTCGTGAGCCCGCAGTGCCAAGAAACGTCGGGAAAGAATCAGGTAGTGACTCTCTCTCTTATACTTTGTGTAATGCACTGTATGTGTGTTGTATCACTGTTTTACGATGATTTCTGATGTTACTACGGTTATAGCTGGTGATAGCTGTCATTTACAGCGCGAGCTATCGTTTACAGCGCAAGCTGTCGTTTACAGCGTAAGCTGTCGTTATTGTGATTACAGTGTAAGCTGTCGTGATGGTGATTACAGCGTAAGCTGTCGTGATTATGATTACAGCGAGAGCTATCATATTATGTATACAGCCGTGAGTGCTGTCGTTTTTGGTGAAAACAATGTATCTCTAAGATTGCTGCTACTGTTGCTGTTTGTGATTTATGTACATGCTTTGTGTTTATGCATTGTGTGAGTGATTTGTTACTACTTAGATTCTCTCGAATCTCATTCTTTCCTATGACTAACATTTCAGACAGGGCGTGTGGCTCAAAAGAGAGGCGGCCAACCCGAAGCAATTAGGACCCTTGGGGGTATATAGTGGAATTGGAAACATTGGTTATTTATTTTGAACCCGGGATTACTGTATATTTTGAAATAGGAATATTATATTCGATTTTGGTTGTGTAATCCCCTAGTGGATACTTATAAACCCTCAGGTTGTATATGTATAGAACCCGGGAGTTGCCAAGGATTTGGTTATACACTCTGATATGAATGAATGTATATTAACTGCACAGGTAATTATATTCGAATATTGAAATTGGGACCAGGATGGGAAAAAGATTTTGAAAGATTTTGTGAAAATTTTACTGTGAGACAGAAAGTTTAAAATGAGGTTAAAACATCCAATGGTCTCTAATCTGATTTTAAAATGTGTTATCGAATTATAATTACATGTTTAAAGTCAGGGGGTTACATTTTGGTATCAGAGCTGTAGTTCCTGGCAAAGGTAGAGTTTTCTAGGATAGATCCCTTAGTTGGTTGTAGGGATAGAAGATTATCTGTGAATGATTGTTATGTATGCACATGTATGTTTTATTGACATGGATATATATATGAGCTTTGTGACTATATGTGCATACTATCTCTGCTAAATTAATGGGGCAAGTTGTTTGTAGAATGAAGAAAACTAGAGGACGCCTCAATGTTCCGCGTGTAGACCCAGAGGTGGAGGTCGTTAAGGATAACCCGCCGGATGCAATACAGGAATTAATGGGTCTAATCAAAGATCAGCGGGATATGATAACTGAGCTGAGAGAAGAGCTTAGAGCAGAGAAGGCGAAGAATAAGGAAGGTCTAGTTCAATCCACTCTGAAGGAAACTCAAGAAGAAACTCGACATGAGGACACAGCTGAAGGATCAGCACGACCACTAGAATCCCCACCTCGTGCTATTCTGAATCAAGAATCACATGGGATGCCACTTAGAGATGAAAGAGACCTGCAGTTTTGGGTCACTAGATTCTGCAAGCATCTTCCTCCGGCGTTCAGAGGGAGGTTTGACCCTCAAGCAGTCGAAGATTGGATGAATAGGCTGGAGAAAATATTTGAGGTTCTTGGTTGCCCGGATGAGGTGAAGCCACGACTGGCCGTTTATAAGCTCGAATGGGATGCAGACCGTTGGTGGCGGAATATTGCCCTAACATTGAAGAGCAAAGAAATGCCATTGACTTGGGAACTGTTTCAACAAGAATTCAACGAGAAGTATTTTCCCAAATCGGAGAGACTCGAGAAGGAGACGGAGTTCCTGAATATCAGACAAGGGGATACAGAGAGCTTTGATGATTACTTGTCCCATTTTGTTCGATTGGCTCGGTACTCCTCCTACCTCTGGTTCAAGGATGATGAAGAGTGGAGTTCGGATATACTCATCCGTGGTCTGAGGCGAGAATTGAGGAAGCGGCTAGCTACTCACCAATTTACTAAGTTCAACAAGGTGGTTGAACAGTGCAGAATTACAGAGAACAACTTGAGAGAATTGTATCCTGCCAGAGCGATTAGCCACCATAATGAACTTAGTAGGGGTGCTACCTCACAGAAGCGGAAAGGGCAAGGATCTTCATCTAGAAGTGGTAAGAAGCCCTACCAGTCTGGGAGTCGTGACCAGCAAATAACATATTTTGGACCGTGGATTTGTCGTCGGTGTAACCAACCATATCAAGGCAAAACTTGTGATGGCAAAATAATATGCTTCAATTGTAAGCGTGTGGGGCATACTGCTGCTGAATACAAAGAGCCACGACCAGACCAGAGACCGAAGACACAGGGCCGAGTATTCGCTGTGACCCACGAGGAGGCCCGTAAATCTCCTGAGTTGATACAAGGTAAAATCTCTATTAATGGCTATCTGTTGTAAGCATTGTTCGACTCGGGTGCAAGTCACTCCTTCATTGCTTATAATTACATGAAGCGCCTGGGATTGCATGTACATAAATTACCATTTGAATTAATAGTGTCAACTCCAATGGGTGTTAAGGCCTTAACCACAAAAGCTTGTTTAAGTTGTATCATAACTGTGGAAGGGCACCAATCTGTTGTAGATCTGATATGTTTGCCGCTTTACCAATTGGAAGTTATTTTGGGTTTTGATTGGTTAACGGCAAATAATATATTACTTGATTGTGGGAACAAGAAGATAGTATATCCTGTTTCTCAGAGGGCTGAAGTTGTGGATTCTAGTATGAATTTCATTGCTGCAGCTAAAGTTGAACGATATCTTGAAAAAGGTTGCCAGGGGTATATGGTATTTTTCTCTGTACAAAAGGAAGCTGGCGAAACCTTGAATAATATACCTATGGTAAATGAATTTCCTGAGGTGTTTCCGGATGATTTGAATGGATTACCTCCTGAGAGGGAAGTTCAGTTCCCAATTGACATTGTACCTGAAGCTGGTTCTATATCTAAGGCCCCATATGGCATGGCCCCAAATGAAATGGTGGAGTTAAAGAAACAAATAGAAGATTTGCATGAGAAAGGGTTTATTAGACCCAGTGTGTCGCCTTGGGGAGCTCTAGTGTTATTTGTCAAGAAGAAAGATGGAAGCCTTCGGTTGTGTATCGATTAAAGAGAATTGAACAAGGTTACTATTAAGAACAAGTACCCTCTTCCCCGAATGGATGACCTTTTAGATCAACTATCCGGTTCGTGTGTATTTTCAAAGATTGATCTAAGGTCAGGGTATCATCAGCTGCGAGTGAAAGCAGAGGATGTTCCAAAGACTGCTTTCAGGACCCGATATGGTCATTATGAGTTCTTGGTGATGCCATTTGGGCTAACCAATATGCCTGCGGTTTTCATGGATTACATGAACCGTATCTTTCGACAGTATCTGGACCAGTTTGTTATTGTGTTTATCGATGATATTTTGATATATTCCAAAAGTAAGGAAGAGCATGAACATCATTTGAGAATCGTATTGAATTCATTACGTGAGAAGCAATTATATGCCAAATTGAGCAAATGCGAGTTCTGGCTGTCAGAAGTGAAATTCTTAGGCCATGTTATCTCGCAAGAAGGGGTCTCTGTGGATCCCAATAAAGTGGAAGCAGTACTGAACTGGAAGAGGCCAGAATCTGTGGTGGAAGTACGCAGTTTTCTGGGTCTTGCTGGTTACTATCAGAGATTCATCCAGAATTTCTCCCGTATTGCGTTGCCGATGACCAAGCTCACGAGAAAGGATTAGCCGTTTGTGTGGGATGAGAAATGTGAAAACTATTTTGTGGAGCTGAAGGAGAGGTTGACGACGGCACCTGTGTTGATTTTACCTGATCCCAGTTTGACATACGTTATGTATTCTGATGCCAGTGGGTAGGGATTAAGGTGTGTCCTTATGCAGCAGGGACGTGTGGTAGCCTACGCCTCTCAACAGCTCAGACCTCATGAATTGAACTATCCCACTCATTATCTGGAGCTTGCGGCCATTGTATTTGCTTTGAAGATTTGGCGTCATTACCTGTATGGTATGACTGTGGAATTGTACTACGACCACAAGAGTCTCAAATATCTGTATGATAAAAAAAGAACTGAATATGAGACAGCGCCGCTAGATGGAATTGCTTAAGGACTATGACCTGGAAATAAAATATCATCCGGGTAAGGCAAATGTAGTCACTGATGCTCTTAGTCGAAAGACCGTGCTCGTTGCAGCTATGATGATACAAGAAGGGAAATTGATTGAAGATTTTCGTGATTTGAATTTAACAAACCAGATCATCTGTGCCAATTACACTGTTTCTCAAGAAGAGAGTGATCTAAGGGCGAAAATTGAAGAAGCTCAGGGGCAAGATAACTGGATACAGCGCAACCTGGCTCGAATTAAACAGGGAGAAGTTACAGGCTACGACCTATCGCCTCATGGATTGGTTTGTTATCAGAAGAGAGTTTGCGT
This sequence comes from Inga oerstediana, assembly GCA_963210345.1. Taxonomy (NCBI): domain Eukaryota; kingdom Viridiplantae; phylum Streptophyta; class Magnoliopsida; order Fabales; family Fabaceae; genus Inga; species Inga oerstediana. The sequence continues at coordinate 57,620,943 of OY723401.1, read as the reverse complement.
GCCACTTAGGGCAGAGTTGAGCAGAAGATTCTGGATGAGGCACACAAGAGCCAATATTCTCTCCATCCTAGTATGACCAAGATGTATCATAATCTAAAATTGGTCTATTGGTGGCCGGGTATGAAGAGTGATGTGACCAAATATGTAGCAAGGTGTCTCACATGCCAAAAGATAAAGATCGAGCACCAGAGACCGCTTGGTTTACTTCAGAGTCCTGAGATTCTAGAATAGAAATGGGAAAGCGTGACCATAGATTTGGTTGTGGGATTGCCCAGGATCAGAAACTATGATGCGATCTGGGTAATTGTGGATTGGTTAACGAAGTCGGCGCACTTCATACCAATCAATGCTGGTTATTCTCCTGATAAACTAGCGGAGATTTATATCCAAGAGATTGTTAGACTTCATGGTACACCGAAGAATATCATTTCCGACCGAGATCCACGATTTACTTCAAGATTCTGGAGAGCATTGTATGAAGCTTTAGGTACTCAACTGAGATTCAGTATGGCTTATCATCCTCAAACGGATGGACAATCTGAGAGAATAATTTAGACGCTGGAAGATATGTTGCGAGCGTGTGTTCTCGACTTTAAAGGAAGTTGGGATCATTTCCTTCCACTTGCTGAGTTCACCTACTACAATAGCTATCATGCGAGCATCCAAATGGCTCCGTATAAAGCATTGTATGGAAGACAGTGTCAATCACCATTATGCTGGAATGAGTTATCCGAAAGGAAGCTTTATGGGCCAGATTTGGTTGATCAAACCTCAGCACAGACTCAGATTATTCGTAAGAGGTTGCTTGCAGCGCAGAGTCAACAGAAAAGCTACGCTGATAAGAGAAGACGGCCTCTAGAGTTTGAGGTTGGAGATCATATTTTTTTGAGAGTATCACCAGTTACAGGCATTGGACGAGCGATCAAGAGAAAGAAGCTGAGCCCGAGATATATAGGACCTTTTGAAATCCTTGAGAGGATTGGACCTGTTGCGTACCGAGTAGCACTACCTCCGAGCTTGAGCAGGATCCCTGACGTATTCCACGTTTCTCAACTGAAGAAGTACCAACCGGATCCGTCTCACATCATTGAATATGAGAATGTTGAGCTACAAGACAATTTCATGTATGTGGTAGAACCAGAGCAAGTCATTGATCGAGAGGAGCGACGGCTCAGACACCGAAGCATACCATATGTAAAGGTGATCTAGAAGGGAATGACTCAGAGAGAGGCAACTTGGGAAGCGAAGGAAGATATGCGAAGACGATATCCGGAGTTTATGGCTCAAGTTGTGTAACAATTTCGAGGATGAAATTTAATTTTTGGGGGGAGAATTGTAATATCATGGATTGTAATCAAGGATTAATAACTTCAAAGTAATGTAATTAATATTAATTGAGCACTTTTGAAGTATATATCGTGCACTATGATAATCAGGGGCAAAACGGTAAATTATTGACCAACTGGTTAGATACCATTGAGAACACTCCTTAGTAATCAAGATTAATGGCTAAGATTGAAAGACCAAGAGGTGGAATCTTGTGCATGCAAATGTATGTGAAATCATAGAAGGGAGAACAAGATGGTGCCAAGTGTCAAGATATGGACCATGGATGAGGTCAAAGTTTTCAAACTCATTCTCTCTTCCTCCCAAGTCGGCTAAGTGCATAGAAAGAATGGAAATGTGATCATCTTCATCAATATCTCATTTCTCTCTCATCCTCCTCCATTTTTCGCCAAGAACAAGCAAGAAAGAGAAAGAGAAAAGCTTGAGTTTTTGGTAAGTTAATGTCTTCATATGTTCAAGTGTCTTTCATTAATGTTGTTCATGAGGTTGAGGGCTATATTCCTATGGTTTCAGAATTTTGGGTTGGTGAAGTTTTAGAACTTGTGGAAATTTGGAAGTTGGAGAATTGAAGAATTGGCTTTAGGAAGAAGAAAAGGTAAGAATTAGAAGTATTTTGGTATAGTTGTTGTAATCATTGGTTGAGTATTGGGGATTTATGAATTTGCCCTGATTTTATGCAATTTTCAAATGGAATAAATTGGCTTATTTGTTGTGTAGAATTTGGTCTTTTGTTGAACATTTTGGCCATTGGAATTGATTTGGTAACTTGGGTTGGAAAGTGTGGCAATGTGTGAATTGTGTTGTGACATTGTGAGACATGTTGTGGTTGTTGTGTAATATGTCAATGGGAGTTGAATTTGGTCATTTTGATGATTCCAATGGTTTTCTTGAGCAAAGTTGTGTGAGAATGGTGTTTGGGTTGGAATGGGAATCATTTGGGATCAAATGTGAAAATCTGGAAAATCTGTCCATTGAAGGTCTGTGATGGGCAGTCTTTTTGTGTGGGCGGTTTGAATAGGCTAATGATCTTAGAAAATTATGAAACTTTCTAGTTTTGAAGTTCACTTACCAAGCTTCAAAATGGACATAAATTTTGTGTCATTTCGCTTTGTGAGCTGGGAGTTTGAACTGTCCAAAGTTTCGCATCAAAACTGGACTCTGTTTTGGCACAATGTTAGGTTTTTGGTAAATCTGGACTTTTGTGGTGATTTCCAGTAATGGCCAATATTTTTCCTTGAAAGAGAACTTAAATAGCTTTCATTTGGCTTTAGAATCACCCCATTTCAATTTTTGTAGAATTAGTTATGATTTTTGGAAGTTCAGCCAAGAAACTGGATTTTCTTGGCCCCGGCCAGCGGATTCTGGGCCGCGGCACAAATGTTTCTGAGCGTTTCTGGGCAGTTTTTGGCCACAACTAGTGGATTTTTGGGCCGCGGCCCACCCCCAAAAATCAGTATTTTACACTTTTAAAGGTGGTTTTTTTGGTATAGCCTTTCCCAACGCTTTAGGCATATGTTTAGACCTAGAATAGTCACCTAAAGAGTTCAAATGATAACCAACTTAAAGTATTATAGAGAAAAGAACTTGGGAAAGAGATTGACGGGTTGTCCCTAACTTGGTTTACAGGATTTGATATTTGCCGTCCTCATGAGCCCGCAGTGCCAAGAAACGTAGGGAAAGGATCAGGTAGTGACTCTCTCTCTTATACTTTGTGTAATGCACTGTATGTGTGTTGTATCACTATTTTATGATGACTTCTAATGTTGCTGCGGTTACAGCTGGTGATAGCTGTCATTTACAGTGCGAGATGTCATTTACAGCGCAAGCTGTCGTTTACAGCGTAAGCTGTCATTATTGTGATTACAGCGTAAGCTGTCGTGATGGTGATTACAGCGTAAGCTGTCATGATTATGATTACAGCGAGAGCTGTCATATTATGTATACAGCTGTGAGTGCTGTCGTTTATGGTGAAAACCATGTATCTCTAAGATTGCTGTTGCTGTTGCTGTTTGTGATTTATGTACATGCTTTATGTTTATGCATTGTGTGAGTGATTTGTTACTACTTAGATTCTCTCGAATCTCATTCTTTCCTATGACTAACATTTCAGACAGGGCGTGTGGCTCAAAGAAGAGGCGGCCAACCCAGAGCAAGTAGGACCCTTGGGGGTATATAGTTGAATTAGAAATGTTGGTTATTTATTTTGAACCCGGGATTACTGTATATTTTGAAATAGGAATATTATATTCGATTTTGGTTGTGTAATCCCCTAGTGGATACTTATAAACCCTCAGGTTGTATATGTGAAGAACCCGGGAGTTGCCGGGGATTTGGTTATACACTATGATATGAATGAATGTATATTAACTGCACAGGTAATTATATTCGAATATTGAAATTGGGACCAGGATGGGAAAAAGATTTTGAAAGATTTTGTGAAAATTTTACTGTGAGACAAAAAGTTTAAAATGAGGTTAAAACATCCAATGGTCTCTAATCTGATTTAAAAATGTGTTATCGAATTATAATTACGTGTTTAAAGTCAGGAGGTTATACAGTCAAACCCTAACTTTATAGCAATCAAAAAATGCTTTCTGTTTGGGGATATGATTACTGCCCCTACACCATTGCCATGCATATTTACCGCCCCATCAAAATGCATCTCCCACTCTTTCGATTTGCTTTCCTCAATCGGATCCTCTGTAGCACATATATCTTCATCTGGGAATTTGAAATCTAGTGGCTGGCATTCATCTACGGGGTTTTCCGCTAAGTGAACTGCTATCGTACCACCCTTGACGGATTTTTAAGTGACGTATCTTATATCATATTCAGACAATATTACCTACCACTTAGAGACTCTTCCAGCTACATGCGGGCTTTCAAAGATGTACTTGAGCGGGTCCACTCTAGAAATTAACCAAGTGGTGTAGTAAAGCATGTATTGCCTCAACCTCCTTGTAGACTAAACCACAACAAGTTCGCTCGATCATCTGGTAACGTGACTCACAATCATTAAACTTCTTGCTCAAGTAAAAGATCACTTGTTCTCTTTGCTTAGATGCGTCGTATTGCCCCAGCATGGCTCTCATGGAGATTGGTCATATTGTCAAATACAAAATTAAAGGTCGTCCAGGTGTAGGAGGAACCAAAATTGGGGGATTTAGCAAATAATCCTTGATTCTATCAAATGCCTTCTAGCAATCTTTATCCTACTTCCTTGTATAATTCTTCTTTGAAAGCTTGAATATGGGCTCACAAGTTACAGTCAGGTTGCCGATGAATCGTGCAAAGTAATTCAACCACCCCAAAAAGCTTTGAACTTCCTTTTCTGTTTGAGGAGGGGGCATTTCCCGATTGCTTTTACTTTGTCTGGATCTACTGTAATCCCTTTTTGGCTTAGAATGAAGCCCAATAATTTCTCAGATAAAGCCTCAAAGACGCTTTTGTTAGGATTTAACCGTAGCTTGTACTTGCATAGCCTTTCAAACAGCTTTCTTAACACCTCAACATGGCTTTCTCCCTCGAAAGATTTAGCTACCATATCATCCATGTATACTTCAAGTTCTTTGTTCATCATATCATGGAAGAGTGTCACCATGGCCCGCTGATAAGTTGCCCCAGCATTCTTTAGCGCGAATGGCATGATGCAGTAACAATAAGTGCCCCATTATGTAAAAAATGTAGTTTTTTCTTTGTCCTCTTCATCCATAGGGATTTGGTTATACCCTGAGTACCCATCTATGAACAAGTACCTATAGCTACAGGCCGTATTATCAGCTAGGACATCAATATGAGGCAATGGAAAATCATCTTTTGGGTTAGCTTTGTTCAGATCTCAATAATCCACACACATTTGAATTCTGCCATCCTTCTTTGGGACAAGAACAACATTTGCTATTCATTGTGGGTATTTAGCTACTTCCAGGAAACCTGCTTTTAATTGCTTTAACACCTCATCTCGAATCACTAAGGATATATCGGAAGTGAGCCTCCTCAATTTCTGCTTTTTAGCCTTGGTGTCTGGGAATAAGGGAATCTTGTGAGAGGCAATCCCTAAATCAAGGCCTGACATTTCTTGATAGGACCATGCGAACACATCCATGAATTCTTTGAAGAGTTCAACTATTTTCTCTCTTTCAGGGTTATCTACTATCTTTAGTTCTCTCTTTTCTTCCTCTGTGCCCATATTTATTACTTCAATTACATCTTCATGTGGGCACATTCTATTGTCGTCAGATTCGAGGATTTTTTTGTATACTTGAATGATCTCATCATCATCATACTCGTAATCATACATATCAAGGGCAACAAGCGTATCATCATTCAGGGATTCAGGAACCTCTGTGTTGGACAAGAGTTCTGAAAAAATCGATTTCCTGGAGGGCGAAAAATGAACAACGAATGAATAGAAGGAAAAAAAAAGGAATGGATATAAATAAGTGAATTTTATTCGCGTATCATTCTTTATTCATGGTTCATATAAGAGCTCGCCTGAAGGCGTATACAAAGCATAAAAAGACAACTTTTAGCTAGGCATGTTACTCTAAAATGATAGAATTGAAGGTGTCCTCGAACTCCCAATTTTCTAAAGCCTTTCCAGAATCATTAGCTGAAATCCATGTGCAGGTTTTTTTGCTTATTGTTGAAACCATTGCAATAGTCGGCTTGTTTAGCACTTCAGAGGACATCAAGAATTTCTTCCTGATATGGGGATTTCAGAGTGCTAATCTTCCCTCCCTATCCAATGATTTATATTAGATTCGGCTTCATTTCCACTGCTGGCTGCCATCTGACGACTACGTGAGTGCGTGTTGTATGAATGCTTAAGGGGTAGCTGGTTTGGACATTTAGATGGAGCAATATTATATCACCTGCCTATAAGGGAACAAAATATCATTAGTTTATTTGAACTCACAATTTCAAGTGGGCATAGCGAGTTATCCATAGTGTATTGGCATAAAGGTATTCTGGCACAAGCATCCTAGCCAAGATCTTATCATTGACCATAGTGATAAGCATGCAATACACCTTTCCTATAGGAACTTGATTTAAACCTAGTTATTTTGCCATTTAACCTTTGTGCCAAATTTTTAGTTGTTAGATAACTTGCTTGTCCTTTATTAAAGGAAATAGAAGGAAGAGTCAAAAAGTATTTCTGAATGCATGCTATGCAGATGATTACATGTGCTTTCTAGCCTTGATATAGGTTATGGACATTGAGAAAAAGAATTTCACCTCCTTAAGAGATCCAATAACCCATAGGGAGGATGAAGTGCCCATTAACCTGCGAACGGCTTAAGCTATTACGCGGTTAAGGGTTTTGTTAAATGTTTATTATGTCCGAGGCTCATATCAAATGAAGCTAAATATCAATAGATGATGCAAGGATACCTCATGAGACATGAAAGAGTGATGACTTATACTCCAAGTTTTGATATGGGTGATGGACATTAAGAAAAAGAACTTCACCTCCTCAAGAGATCCAATACCCCATAGGGAGGATGAAGTGCCCATTAACCTGTGAATAGCCCAAGCTATTACGCGGTTAAGGGTTTTGTTAAATATTTATTATGTCCAAGGCCCATATCAAATGAAGCTAAACGCCAATGGATGATGCAAGGATATTGAAAGAGGCAAGCTTTACCCAAAACGGGGGTGAATTGGGTGATGTGATAAATTTTTGCTTGATGTGGTGATATGAAAATTGTAGTAGACAGAGTAGAGTTGAGAAGATTGGAACACAGAGAGTTATACTGGTTCGGCCTAAAAACCAGACCTACGTCCAGTCCTCAGAGATCAAGACCTACTGAGATTTTCACTATTCTTCCAAGATTTAATGGGCTCTCAGAATGCACAAAACAACAATTGTCCTCGAACGGACTACGAGCAGAAATATTCTCACACTAAGAAATTTCTCTCCCCCTTACGACAAGTCTTACGTACAGAAAAATAACCTATGACCTTTCCCACTTACTTACGTATACAAGTATTATAAGCAGCAACGTTCTCCCCTGCTTACACCACTATAAGTCTTACGAGCAGCAAGGTTCTCTACTGCTTGTATCTTATAAGTCTTATGAGTGGAAGGTTTAACTAGGAATTCTCTCAACTGCTTCTCTCATAAGGATATCTACCCTCTCAAGGTCTCAATACCTTAAGATCAAATGAAAATAGAATTTGAAATGTATATAGACTCTCTTACAGAGCAAACATGATAAACACTGAAGATCAATATGAATACAGAGAAAATATGTATAACAGAGACTCATGTATTTACTTGTGAATTCTTGTGCTTAGTATATATCGATCTCTATAGAACTCTGTATTTATAGATGTTCAGTTTTGCCCGTTTGAATAACGATCATTATGGAGCGGGGCATGTTACTGTGGAATGGCATGCGTACGTTTGAAAACTTTGAATACAGTAGGTACGTACTTGTCATGATGTTGTCTGCAGTTGTTTGACTTCCTTCGTGTCTGTTTATTTCAACATTCATCCTCCTGTATCACACTTATAAAATATTCAAAATGATGTTAAATAATAATAATAAGTGATGATAAGATAAATAAATATCATTAAACCATATTCGGATTGAACGCTGTAAGACTGGTACATTTTCTCTTCTGGCAGAGTATCACTCGAGTATGGATGAGCTCACTCGAGTGATCTCACCATTTTTCTCCTTGTTCTTCAGTTTTGAACTTGCACTCGCATAGGATTTCAGAGAGATAGTTTTCTCACTCGTGAGTGATGTGGGGCCTCACTCGAGCACAACTCCTTCTGCTCGAGTGGCCTTGCATTTTATACTAGGAGACTCGTCTCTGGACAGCACTCGTATACCATTTTATCAAGAGTTGGATTTTGCACTCGCAGGTGATGTGGGTCCTCACTCGAGCACACATACCCCTGCTCGAGTGAGAAGAATATTCTCATGTAATATACCCTTATGATCAGCACTTGCATCAGAATTTGAGAGAGTTGGATTTCTCACTCGCGAGTGCTGATGTGTCACTCGGGCATACTTGTGCTTCTCTGACCTTCATGACTCTCGGCCAAACACTTGCAGTCCCTCACTCACTAGTGCTCGAGTACAAAAGGGCTTCATGCTCGAGTAATGATTACCATGCTCGAGTATATTAGAAGGAATGATAGGAATTGCTCTCGGCCCAGCACTCGCAGTGCCTCACTCACATGTGCTCTAGTAAGAAAGACTCTTCTGCTCGAGTGCTATTTCCAGTGCTCTAATGAATCAGTAAAAATGACAATAGCATGCTCTCAGGCAAACAATTTCTGGCTATCACTCACATCTACTCGAGCATACAACAACTCCATGCTCGAGTGCTAGTTCTTGTGCTCGAGTACATCAGTTAATTTTGACAGCAAACATCACAGAACTTTGCCATATGCATTTGGTAACTTTGTAAACATTCCTTAGACTTATAAAACTATTATTTGCACACAATTGTCTTTTGTTATCATCAAAACTTGGGATCTAACAGATATCTCATGAGACATGAAAGAGTGATAACTTATACTCCAAGTTTTGATATGGGTGAAGGACATTAAGAGAAAGAACTTCACCTCCTCAAGAGATCTATTACCTCATAGGGATAATAAAGTGCCTCGTAACCTGCGAATGGTCCAAGCCATCATACGGCTAAGGGTTTTAAAAATGATGATTATGTCTAAGGCCCATATCAAATGAAGCTAAATGCCAATAGATGATGCAAGGACACCTCATGAGACATGAAAGAGTGATGACTTATACTCCAAGTTTTGATATGGAAGATGGATATTAAGAAAAAGAACTTCACCTCCTCAAGAGATCCAATACCCCATAGGGAGGATGAAGTGCCCATTAACCTACGAACGGCCCAAGCTATTATGCGGCTAAGGATTTTGCTAAATGTTTATTATGTCCAAGGCCCATATCGAATGAAGCTAAATGCCAATGGATGATGCAAGGATATCTCATGAGACATGAAAGAGTGATGACTTATACTTCAAGTTTTGATATGGGTGATGGACATTAAGAAAAAGAATTTCACCTCCTCAAGAGACCTATTACCTCATAGGGAGAATGAAGTGCCCATTAACCTGCGAATAGCCCAAGCCATCGCATGACTAAGGGCTTTAAAAAATAATGATTATGTCCAAGGCCCATATCAAATGAAGCTAAAATGCTAATGAATGAGATAATGATACCTCATGAGTCCTAAAGGATTATCTCTTAATGATATGTTTTCTAACATGATTGATGTGATGATATCATGGTCTTTTAGGGTTATAGACCCTTAGAATAAGGTTAGCTATCTAATGCATACACCATCCTTGTGATGTATCTTTATGTGGAGTGATGCTAGATACATACTCAGGTGAAGCGACAGTTAGTCACTTGATCCTAGGGATTTCATTGATTATGTATGGATGACAATAAAGATAATTAATAATAAATAAATATATGCCCTCCAGTGTCCTATTTTAGGAATGACCCTAGGTTAGTGGTATCTATCCTAAGAAAGGCAGGTACTAGTTAATTGGGTAGGTCGATAATTTCCACTAATAGGTGCAATGGTTTCAAGGTGGTTCTAATTCTCACAGATAAAGGTCTCCTAACTACCCCGATCGTAAAGATGAAGACCCCATTTGATGAAATTGGCCTTCAGAGGGTTCTGGAAACCCCACAGGGATCAAACTCACCGAATGAGTAACAGCTAAGATGAAGTCTTCACAGTAACCTCAGAGGGTTCTTAAAACCCCATAAGGATACCGCTAGAAACTTCCACTCACCTAAGGAACTCACAGACCCGGGTATAGGGCTCAAAATGTGTGTGAGGAGAATAGTGTATGTGTTCAGTATGTGTGGAGAGCATACCAACCTATGGGCTTAGGTTCTACCCAATCCTCATCTACTAAGCAGATCACAAGATAGATAGGAAAAAAAATAAAAAAAATAGAAGAATAAAGAATTTAAAAAATAAAATGAATATTTACAAAAAAGAAAAAGGGTAATTAAAATAAAATTAAGGCCATATTATTTTTAAACACTTAACTTAAATGGGCTTGACTCTCAAACCATCCCCAGTGAAGTCGCCAAGCTGTAGCGCCCGGAATTTTGAAAACATGGAGCCGCCACCAAAATTTTATACAATAGGATAACTTTGGAAACCTTTTTAAAATGGAAACTGGTCTACAAAAACCATTTAAGGTTCAGGAGTCGATTGTGTGTGGGGAAGGGGTTAGGCACCCCACAACACCCATTCATAAGAATGGTTACCCTAAGTTGTTTATTTAAAAATAAAAATGCCCTTTAAATTTATTATAATAACCCAAATAAAAAAATAAAATAAAATAAAATATTTACAAAAATGAATGAAATGAAAACTAAAGAAGAAGAAAAAAGAACATTTATTTACAAAAAGAAAATAAGAGAAATATATTTATTTACAAAATTGGACTTGACCTAGGATGAAAACCTAGGGCCTACGTACCCTTTAGAGGGATCAAAGCCCACGTAGTTCAGGGGGTAGAAAGGCGTGTCACTTGGTTGGTGTTTTTTAGAAAATGTTTATTTAATTTATTTGAGAAAAATATGTTTTTTTTTTTGTCTGGTTTGTGTTTTTTACTTTTTTTTTCAAAAGGCATTTTTTTATTATCTCATATGAAACCAAATTCATTTAATTGAAGAAAAGAATCAGTTTTTTTTATGTTGAAACATTTTTATTTGCAAAGAAAAAGAAAAGAAGTGCATTCTCATCATATCATTTATAGTAGAAAATTCAAGATGACAAGAAGATCAAGAAAGCTGTGGGGGGAGCATGTACCTTCGATGCTTTGAGTCTTGCTACAAAAGAGATAAAGTAAGGAAGCCAAGAAAAATTGTATCATCAAAGTATAAGAATCCCCTTTTTTATGGAAATATGGGAACAAAATTTAAAGTGGAAGCACATACAACTCTTAATGCATAATATTAGTCAATTGCCCAAACAACTAATTGAGAGAGAGAAATAATGGGAATATGTATGATATAACATAGCATTAAGACCCATGCTTCAAATCATGCGCTGAACCATCATAAATGCCATCAAGAAGCCAAGTAATCACATGAATAAAAAAAAGTACTCCTTCCCTAACACAAAAAAAATTAATACAAGCAAAAGTTTGATTGCAAGAAAGAGAATGTGAGATGGTATGTGGATGCAAGAATCTTATATGTTTGTGCCTCTTGTCATATTGATAATTTCATTGGCATAGGAAAATATATAGACACTTGATAGAAGAGGGAAGAAAAGAATACAAACAAATTCTCAATCAGTTCCACCCTCTCTTACACCCACGAGAGAAAAACCCCATATTTTAGAAGAATTATGTAAAAGAATAATAGCTCTTAACCTTGCCTCCTTTCTCTCAAGAATTCTTGTCTCCTTTGCTTCAACCCTTGCACTCCTATTTATAGTCTCAAGGTAGGGTTTTCTTCATAAATGCTCCCTTTTTTCTTTTCTTTTTTAATTTTTTGTTTTTTGATTTTTTTTTTGTATTTTATGTTAAGAACTACCTAACTTGACCCAATCACTATCAATGGAGATTTTTTTTTTTAATTTTCATTTTTTTTAGTGGAGATCTTTTCTTTTTTTTTTTTAATTACCATTAGTGGAGATCTTTTCGTTTTTTTTTTCATTATTCTCCCCACAAGTAACTTCCTAATTCAAACCTATCAACATAAATGAGATTTTTTTATTTTTTATTTTTCTTTTTTTTTATTTATTATTTTCCCTTGATGAATGACAATGCCAATCATATTAATGAGGGGATTTATTTTAATTTTTGTTTTTTTTTATTTTTTCCCTTTCAATGATGATTGCCTATTTAGACACCGATCATCATCAATAGGAGGATTTCCTTATTTTTCTTATTTTCATCTTTTTTATTTTTCTTTCAATGATGATTATCAATTTGGACACCAATTATTATCAATTATTTTTGTATTTTTTAGTGGGGCCCGGACAAAATAGGGTGTTCACAATTACGATCAACTTCTAAGACCGGTTATACTAAAAACCAGTCTTAAATATATTATTTAGACTAGTTTTATCAACAACAGGTCTTAAAAAATTAATCATTAAAAAATATTAATGTATGTATGTATTTTCTAGACCGGTTCTAAATGTAACAGGTCTAATATATTTTCTGAAATAAAGAAAATTAAAAATTTATTATTTTTAAGACCGGTTATAAAAAATAATCGGTCTTAAATGTTGAACTTTTAAGACCGGTTGTTGATAGGAACCAGTCTAAAATATTTTTAAGACCGGTTATAATAAATAATTGGTCTAAAATATAACTTTTAAGACTGGTTGTTATGTACAACCAGTCTTAAAAATGCCCTAAAAATGAATCGCACCTCATTTCAACTCTGAAATCAGGTTCTTCAAGCTTCTTACAAACCCCTCCCTCCTTTTACGGCAGCTCTTCCTTCCCACGTCAATCCTCCGTCCTTAACCTTCATCGTCGTCAACGCAAAGGTTTGGTTGAAACATTACCGTAAGGCTCAGCGTTTGTTTCCTCCGATTGGTTTCTTCTTCAAGCGTGATTTCTTGCCTCCCCTGGGTTTTGTCTTTAAGCTTGTCTTTCCCATGTCTCTCCTACCAACGATGCCAGTAGACGTAGGGTTACAGTGGATTGCATTTCCTCATTTCCATTGCTTGCCTCCCCAAGGTTTGTTCCTCAAGCTCGAACTCTAGGTTTTTATGTGATAAACTTTGCTTTTTCTGTTGCTTGCTCTGAGGCATTGTTCTGCCTTTTGAATTATCTTAACTTATGAATATTATATGTGGATGCAAAGCCTATCTTTCCTTTCTTAAAGCTACTTCTATGTCTCTCGGTCTTGATTAACTCTGTATTGTTGAATTATAATGTGAGTTTTTCTATTCTGTAACTCTGTGTTATTGGATTATAATGTGAATAATGTCTCTCATCCTTGATTCTGTAACTCTGTATTACTCAATTATAATGTGTTAGATTTTATTATGAAACTTTGTGCATCCCAGTAATGTGTTAGACAGAGTTAGATTTTATTCCTTTTTATAACTCCAATGAGTTTAGGAGGTGGAATTGTATAGGGAGAGCATAAGAAAGAAATTTTTATAAGTTAGTTGTTGGAAAATTCCAGAATATAAAGTGGAATTGTATTGTGCATTTTGATGCCTTGTACGATACTTAAATGCCAACAACGATATAGCATAGTTTAGAATATTAATATAGTGCTTAAAATGAAAATTGGAGGCTGAAATTTAAAGTGTGATGACCATATAGGAATATAAATTAGCTCATCAATTTCAAGTGAGGATAATGAGCTATCCTATTAAGGGTACTCTGGAGCTAACTAATGTTAATCAAAGTGAGGGTACTCCTAGCAATGCTCTGAGCCAGAATCAAAGTGAGCCCTGTAACCAGCCCATACGAAGGGGTAGAAGTAGCACCCGATTGAGAGACATTCCCCTTAATCGGAATACCAGGGAAAACATTCCAATTGTGTTTGATAAATATTGGAAACCAATCAGGCCTAATACAAGCTAGTATAGGAGTTTTGTTGGCCTCCTAACATGCAACAAGCCTAGCATCTTGATAGAGGAGTGGAGAAATGTGGATAAAAGTGTGAAGTGACATATTTGGTAAACTATCTAGCTCACTTACGACTCTCCTGAGAGTGAAATCTTGTGTAATAAGACAATGACGTATTGTGATTAATGCTGGAGAAAGTTTAAAACAACTCTAGCCAACAATTACGTGCATATCAAGGTGGAAGAAGGTCAGCCTTATCCTAATCTGTGTGACAAGTATTCTTATATTGGTGAATACACTTAGCAAGAATTTAGACAGCTTCGGACTACTCCATAAGCTTTAGGAGTTGACATATTTTGCATTTTATTTACTTATAAATTGTCTTTTATTTATTGATTGTAACTCCTTTTTTTTATTTCTCATTTACAGGAAAAAAGGCAAAAGGCACAAGAGAGTGGAAGAAAGAATGATTGCCCCTATACAATGTCTTCTCGGGGTTATGTGAAGGCCAAAAAAGACTTGTTGGCAGCCAAACAGAAGAGATTGGAAGAAGCAGCTCAATTCGATCCTTCCGTTCTTCTTTATCCACCATCTGTGATACGTCGCAAAGAAATGTGGAAGTTCGCTCACCAAAAGAGGAGCGGGTCTTATATGAGCGAACAATTTCGTATAGTTGATAAAAAAAATTGCAAGTAATGTTGTTGTTATTAATTAGTGAGTAAACAAAAATTCATTACTTATGTTTGTCTTACATGTCTTACAGGAGGAGCTTAAAACAAACTAAGGGATCATTTAGGTCGGATAAGAGGAATGACATCCTGACCGTTGCTATAGGAAAACCGAGCATCCTGACCATGTTAGGGGAGTTGGAGGTAAAGTAGGCATAAGGGATTACTTTGGAGCACCCCCACGCCATTCCTCAAGTAGTATGGTGACTAGGGAGGAGATGAAACATATATTGGTCACCGTGAGGGCGGAAGCTAGGGCCAAGCCAAAAGCATAATTTGATGGACGATTAAAAGAAAGGTTCAGCAAGATGAAGGAGGAATGGATTATTATGTCGAGCACAAGATAAGATACCAATGCTCTCCAAGCACATTCCCTAAACCCTAAACAGAGCACTAAAGGGAGTTGTATTGGTCAATCATCAGAGGGACCGAGAAAAGAAATTGGTGAGCCTTGTGACCTATTTGTTGAGGATCCTCTAAGACGATTAGTTGAACAGGAGAGCATACACAACTTGGGATCAACTATCTACCACCAAGAAAAAAAAGATGATCAAGTCAGAGTGGCAGTTGAAGAGGTGATCGTTGCAGATGCACCTCTCACTATCTCCGTTGATGACTTCAAGATTGTAAGCAATGTCCTCAACTCTTTCATCTTATTGCCAAAGAACCTTGTTTCTGATCTAGCTGAGTAATCCCTGATCACAGCCCTACCACCTATACCTCACTCCACTCAAGATTTGTTAGAATCGGTAGGCATAGCAAAAGAATTTTTCAAAATTTTCACCGATCCTAATTGAGGATCTATCAACGGCGTTTCAACCAAGTTGGAAGGATTCATACCATTTCATGATTCAGAGTTTTCACGATCTCTAGGAGCCAACATGTCAGGTCCGCTCCCTCTACCAGTATCTACACGAATGCTCTCCAACCGAGACTGCGTGCTAGCGCCTCTAATGTCTCCTAGGGTTTCACTTGCGGCTCTTAATTCTCCTGTGCATATGAATATATCTGCTCTATCAAGTTTATAACCTATGAGGGCTATTTTAAAATTTCAAAATTAATCATCATTAATTTTGAAATTAATTAATAATTAATTATCTTGATGAGCTAATTAAATAAATTCAGTTTAAATTAAATATGTCCAATAGTTTTAATTTAACCTATTTATTTAATCCAAATAAAGAGCCATTAGATTTAATTTATCTTCATAAATTAAATCTGAGATACTATATCTCTATCATGTTAGTTATTAAATTTAATATATCTTAATAAATTAAATTTAAAACTAACACAATATAATAATATCATATAATATATATATACATATATATATAAGATATATATTTCGAAAATATATATATATCTATATAATATTGTTAATGAATTTTATATTATATATATATATATATATAAATATAAAATTCGTCCACCCTAAATTAAACATTATCTCGTGTTGGGCCATTCTTGTGTGCGACCCTGTAGGCCCATATGAAGTTGGCAGTGGGCCAATAACTATACTAACCCAAAAGTCGCAAGTGGCCTCTAGCAAGACATTACGACTACCCAATTCATACGAGGATCGTTATCACGATGCAACCTGTCATACAAAAATGTCACGTCCCTTTTGTCACACGATATATCGATCAAGGATAAGGCATGGATAATGTCATCCTCTTGTTCTTGACCATTACTTTCTTGATTCCTGAGTAGCCTAATAACAAAGTTAGAAACTCCTTTCATCATAGTATGGCCATACATTTCTCAGACTTACTCATCGAAGGGCCCAGTAATATCTCTCTCTCTACTAATGTGAGGGACAAATTCAATCTTGATCATTCATATTCCTCTCCAAGAAAAACCACCAAGCCCGATCGTAGCCTTTATCATCACACGGTCAAAAGTGACTTTTGACTAGTTCAAAGCTTAGCAACTCTCATGCAGGAATCCATGATGACCTTAGGTCTAAGGGCATTGTGACGTGGTTATACATGAGAAAAGCTTATGACTTGATCCATGTAGCTTTCTCATAGTGGGTCGGTCCAGCACCTTGTACTCTTACAAGTGCCTAAGACTTTGATTTGTATCTCCATATCTTATCAAAGTCATACTGATCTTGTTTCATCTCTGCTCCCGCATAGATAACCGACCAGGGACATTTTAGGACAATCTTTGTGAATTATCCAAGGATACAATTATCACAGTTAACATGCAAATAATATGATAACAGAATGGAGAAATTTCATTAAAATAATAATGTTTAAAGTACAATGATTGGCCCTTAGGGCACAATTTCCAATATCCTCCCACTTGCCCTAGGTGCAATCATTAATTTGCCTAATTCCCATTGCCTTAACATGACGCTCATGCTTTGCCTGTGCAAGTGACTTAGTAAGAGGATCAGCAATATTATCTTCTCCTGCTACTTTACATATCTTTTTATCACCTTTATCATTGATTTCTCTAAGACGATGAAATCGCCTGAGTATATGCTTGGTCCTTTGATGTGACCTAGGCTCCTTAGCCTGTGCAATAGCACCGCTATTGTTATAGAATAAATCTATTGTATTTGAGATGGTAGGCATCACCCCTAGTTCAGTAATGAACTTTCTGATCCAAACGGTTTCTTTAGCTGCATCTGACGCTGCTATATACTCAGCTTCTGTTGCAGAATCTGCTATAGTGCTTTACTTGGAGCTCTTCCAGCTTACTGCTCCACCATTCAGGAGGAATACATATCCAGATTGTGATTTAAGGTTGTCTTGGTCAGTTTGGAAACTTGCATCTATGTAACAGGTTACGCAAAGCTCATCATCCAATCCACCATAAACCAAAAATAAGTCCTTAGTCCTTCTTAAGTACTTTAGGATATTCTTGACGGTAGTCCAATGACCCTCACCAGGATCTTGTTGGTATCTGCTGGTCATACTTAAGGCAAACGAGACATCCGTTTGAGTACATAACATGGGATACATGATGGATCCAATGGCCGAGGTATATGGAACCTTACTCATGCGATCTCGCTGATCAGGTGTACTAGGACACAGATCCTTGCTAAGATGGATGCCATGATACATGGGCATGTAACCCCTTTTTGAATCATGCATACTGAACCTATGCAGTATCTTGTCTATGTATGTGCTCTGACTTAGGCTTATTAGTCTTTTGGATCTATCCCTATAGATCCTAATCCCTAGGATATAGATGGCTTCACCTAAGTCTTTCATTGAAAAGGACTTTTCTAACCAAGACTTGACACTCTGCAAGGTAGGAATATCATTCCCAATGAGTAAGATGTCATCTACATAAAGAACTAGAAATACAACTATGCTCCCACTAACCTTCTTGTAAACACAAGATTCATCGATGTTTTGAATGAATCCAAACTCTTTGACTACTTCATCAAAACGATGATTCCAGCTCCGAGATGCTTGCTTCAATCCATAAATGGATCTTTGAAGCTTGCAAATTTTACCAGAGTCCTTTAGATGCACAAAACCTTCAAGTTGTGTCATGTATACATCCTCAAGTAGCTTTCCATTAAGGAAGGCTGTTTTGACATCCATCTGCCATATTTCATAGTCATAATATGCTGCAATGGCAAGAAGGATTCTGATTGATTTGACCATTACAACTGGGAAAAAGGTCTCATCATAGTCTACACCATGAGTTTAAGTGAATCCTTTTGCAACCAGTCATGCCTTAAAGATATTTACATTGCCATCTATGTCAGTTTTCTCCTTGAAAACCCATTTGCACCCAATGGTTTTTACACCTTCTGGTCGATCGACTAAGGTCCATACCTGATTGTCGTACATAGATTGTATTTCAGACTTCATGGAATTTAGCCATTTCTCAGAGTTTGGTCCCACTGTGGCTTCTCGATAGGTGGTGGGCTCATTTTGCTTAATGAGCAACACATCACGGCCTTCAGTAATCAGAAATCCATATCTCTGAGGCTGATGCTGTGTCCTATCAGATCTTCGTGGCCTTGTGTTACTTGAGGAGGCTCAGCAACTTGTTATGAGTCTTCTCTAATTTCCATCTGTGGTTCTGTACCATCTTGTGGCTCTTGAATTTCTTCGAGATGTATGTCACTCCCACTGGTTGTTTTAGAGACAAATTCTCTTTCTAAAAACTTACTATTTCGAATAACAAATACTTTGTTATAAGTGGGATTGTAGACATAGTATCCTTTCGTTTCTTTAGGATACCCCACGAAAAGGCACTTTGTGGATCTGGGCGCTAATTTATCAGAGGCTTGTTGCTTAACATATACCTCACATCCCCAGATATTAAGAAAAGATAAACTTGGTTTCTTTCCAGTTCATATCTCATATGGTGTCTTTTCAATTGCCTTAGATGGAACACGATTTAGTGTGAACACAGCTGTCTTTAGGGCATGTTCCCAAAAGGATGGTGGAAAATCTATTTGACTCATCATAGATTGAACCATATCAATAATGTTCGATTCCTCCGTTCAGAAATGTCATTCCATTATGGTGTTCCTGGAGGAGTCAATTTTGAGATTATCCCACAACTCCTAAGATGGTCAATGAATTTTTGGCTCAAATATTCACCACCTCGATTAGATCGAAGTGCTTTAATTGTTTTACCAAGTTGGTTTTGTACTTCATTTTGGAATATTTTGAACATTTCAAAAGATTTAGATTTATGTTTCATTAGATAGATATAGCCATATCTACTAAAGTCATCTATAAATGTAATAAAGTAGACAACCTCCTCTGGTAGCTATATTTAATAGTCCACATACATCTGTATGTATGAGGCCTAATAATTCAGTAGCCCTCTCACTGTGCCCAGTAAAAGGTGTCTTAGTCATCTTTCCTAATAAGCAAGATTTGCATATATCATATGATTCAAAATCAAATGAGTTTAGAAATCCATTTTGATGGAGTTTAGAAATGTGTTTCTCATTTATGTGGCCTAGACGACAATGCCATAGGTAGGTCAGATTCAAATCATTTGATTTTATCATCTTCAGCTTTCTACTGTCCTTTAGACCCTGAAGCAATAGCCTCGCTATCCTTCTTGTTCTTTTTCAGATCTTCCAGGTAGAGTTTGCAATTCCTCTTCCAATGACCGGGTTCATTTCAGAAGTAGCAGACTCCTTCCTTTAGAGGCTTTGCCTTCTTGGGTGTAGGCTTGGTTTCAAGCTTGTTTGACTCTTTGGTCTTACCACCTGAGCCATTACCCTTCTATTTGCCCTTCCCTTTCTTTTTCATACCCTTTCCTTTATGAACCATCAAAATTGTGCTAGGCTTTTTCTTAATGCTTTGCTCAGCAGTTTTGAGCATCCCATGCAGCTCAGAAATTGATTTCTCCATGTTGTTCATGTTGTAGTTCATAACAAACTGGTTATAACTCTCCAGGAGTAAGTTGAGGATCAAATCCGTAGCTAACTCCTGGCTCATAGGAAATCCAAGCCTATCAAGGTGATCAATATAGCCTTTTATCTTTAACACATAAGTACTAACTGATGCACCTTCAGCCATATTGCAGGAATGTAAGGCCTTTGTGGTCTCATACCTTTCTTGCCTTGCCTGTTGCTGGAACATTTCCTTGAGATGTACAATCATCTCATGAGCCTCTATGAGTTCCAGATCTCTTTGGAGCTCTAGAACCATAGTGGCAAGCATCAAGCAACCTACATCCACAAAGTCATCCTTATGCTTTGTGTAAGCATCTCTCTGAGCTCTTAGAGCATTGGATGCAGGCTCCTCAGGAATGGGTTGATCTAGGACATAAGCCTTTATTTCTTGCTTGAGAACAATTCTCAAGTTCCTGAACCAGTCAAGAAAGTTTGTCCCATTGAGTTTGTCCTTCTCAAGGACCGATCGCAAATAAAGTATAGCAGTATTACTAGTCGACATGATTCTACAATTAAAATATGCGAAGTTAGTTAATAATCTCCCACTAAATTAACAACTCTCAATATAATAATTAGTGGGCTAAGATCCATATTTGGCTTAAACTTAAGTCCGCTTTGGCAAGACGCTTAAATTCAAGTTATTTAGGTAGGTAACTTATTTACCAATTATATCACATGTAACTCTTAGATCTTTATGGGATTTAATCATCATATGATCCGGCATGTTTAACCGCATCTAATGCCTTGAGATTCAAAATCATTTTGTTAATCTCAATTAAGTCAATACAATAATGAATATTATGAGTAGTACCATTAATCAAGCTTGTCTCATCAAGATAACTCAAGTGCATCCACTTTGGTGGTTTCCATAATTGAGAGATCTAGGTTTTGAGAAGTATTCATTAATTGACGGCATTATGCCTTAAGATTTGATTCAGATGGCTTAATTAATTAGTTTTGTTTATATGGATGCAATCGTGGTCGTATCTCATACAAATAAATACATATAAAAATAAAAGTAATCATGCAATGATCTTATCAAAGGCATAATTTAAACGTAACACAACTTGGCTTACCTAACCTGAAATCCTCCCAAGCCAATGAGAGGATTTCTCTAAATAAGAAAAGAAATACATTGAGAGAAACCTTGTTTAAACATTCGAGGGGAGTGAGATGAGAAGAGAATATACATAGAGAGTATTTAGAGAAAGGTACGGCACGCAGGCTGTCACGCCCTTATTTAATTTTCACCTTTTTAAGAGTATTCGCGGAAGATGATATGTGGTTCGGTGGGCAACACAGGAATAACATGAATATACTGATAATAAGTACATGATTACGGAAATTCCCCTCAGGGATTCGTACTTGATAATTACAATTAGTGTAGCCGCACAGGGCTACATGGGTGTCTAAACTCGTCCCAGTGAAACGGAGACATATTCCTGACTTCATTCCGCACTGCAATCCTCTCGTATAGTTCTCTTCTTTGCTCTCAACATATCTTTTGTCTTCTCCTGTCTAAATTGTTGGTAGGGGTGGGTGAGATTCGAGAGAATCTCAGTAGGAAACAGATACCATAATGCATGCATGATTGATGCTATGTGTATGACATGTTAGCTTTATCTAGATGTATGCCTCATAATGACATTTCTGCATGCTCAATGTTTCATGTAACAAAACTATGGCCACAGCAAAACAGAAACAAAGCTTCATTTATTCAAATATGCTCTACACAATCAAGTAAAGCAATCACATACATCACTACACAAGCAAAGATATCAAATACATGCAAGTAAGGTAAGGCCTCTACCTTAACCTTTTTCCGTCTCGAAACGCGTGCCTCGATCTACGTGCAAACAGCTCGGGGCTCCATATTCGATCCTACAATGTCAAATATACTATTTAGACACTTCCATAGTGTTTCTGGGGGTTATATGAGTCTATCTTTAAAAAATTACTAAAATACCCCCGGGGACTCGGCCCCATCATACCCGGTCCGGCTGTACTTTTCTCGAAATTCTAACCTGGGCTATCCTGACATATTTTTGCCCAAGGAATCCATTTCCAAACTTGGAATTATCAAATTCAATGTAAAATTGCGAAATTGCCCTTGGCGGCCCTACTTTTAGGGTTTTAGGGGCGTTTCCGTAATTATGCTTTCTCGGCCTTTTCTGAAAAAGTGCCCAACTGTAACCCCACCTATTTTTGCCCACTGAATCCAATGGAATCATCAAATCATTGAAAATCCAACTCTAAGACCCATTTACAATGCTGGCCAAAATATATAGGTTTTAAGGGGAAAATCGGGGTTTTTCGGTTTCGGCTCCGTAAACACGTTCCTTTCTACTTCTAACCACTTTACTGACTATTCCATTAGGTTAAAACTACCATTTAGTATCAATTTGGGCAGCATAACAGCCCCACATACCCATTTCCAAATATTAAAACCAATGGCAATCCGGCGAAATTTCACTGATTAAATTGCCCACAGCAGTTAGAATAGTCAATATACGAAGGTTTGGAAGTTATCTCAAGCTCCTTCTAGCTTTTCTTGACTTGGCTGAAACCCTAGCTACTCCAACAAGAGATTTTGAGCTTCCAACCCTTGAATCACATAGAAGAATAGCTTAGGAGCGGAGTTATACGCATTAGAAACCGATTTACCGAAGAAATCACTTACCTTTGTAAGCTTTTTCCTCCCATTTTCTCTCTCTAAAATTTCACACTTCCTCTCTCTAAGTTCAGCTGGTTCACGTCAGAAATGGGGCTGAACAAGGAGGAGCTGATTTATAATAATATATCCCATTTAATTAATTCATTTTACCAATTTTCGGATTTTTACAAAATTCTGGCAGATTTCTGTCCAAACTTTGAAAAATCATAACTAATTCTAGAAAAATCAAAATGAGGTGATTTCAAAGCCTATAGAACTCTTATTGAGTCTATTTTCAAGGAAAAATATAGACATTTACTTTATGGAATCACAAAATTCCCAGAATTTCATTCTTTGCATGTTGTTTCAGAAACTTTCCAGTTTTTCTGGGCTAACTTCAAAAATTCATATCTTTTGGTGTATAGCTCTTATTGAGTCATATGACCTATAAAATTAAAGCTTAGGATGTCTACTTTCATCTCGTAAAATTTCATAATTTTTACTTATCATTTAGTCTTCCAAAACCTTATGATAAGCTCATAGCCTCATAGGCGATTTTATCGAAAACATAATTATATTCTCCAAAATTCACCATTTTACTTTCTTAATACCCCAAAGATATTAGAATCATTAGGGAATATATTTGGGACATCTACTAAATCGGGGCTTAGTAGTCCACTCAATTTAGGCTTATTCCAAAGCTTCCAATCCCAAAATTCGGGATATTACACAGGCCGTATTTAAACATTACAACCCTTTGTAAAATTCTAAAGCCATATTGTTCACCATACCCAAACAAGTATAAATAATAAACCACAACAAGAATTCATACAATATGAAAAGCAATAAATGTCGTGATCAGATTATATTGCTCTACGCAGAGGTGGTCACGGCGGTCCCGCTAACGTGTCTGTACGCCAACTATGATCTCTATTACAGACTTTGGACCCAATTTTTCAAAACAAAAACAACAATGGCCCAGAACGCTTCTGATACAAATTTTCTTCCCCATAGTTCGGATCCCTATTACCCGAATAGATATCTAAACCTAGACCCAATTTGATTACCGCCAATTACAATCTCAGGTACCCTACCCAATTTCATGCTTGTTCAACGTCGTTTAAACCAAGTTAGAAGGATTCATACCTTTTGATGATTCAAAGTTTTCACGATCTCTAGGAGCCAACATGTCAGGTCCGCTCCCTCTACCAGTATCCACACGAATGTTCTCCAACCGAGACTGTGTGCTAGCGCCTCTAATGTCTCCTAGGGTTTCACTTGCGGCTCTCAATTCTCCTGTGCATATGAATATATCTGCTCTATCAAGTTTATAACCTATAAGGGCTATTTTCAAATTTCAAAATTAATCATCATTAATTTCGAAATTAATTAACAATTAATTATCTTGATGAGCTAATTAAATAAATTAAGTTTAAATTAAATCTGTCGAATAGTTTTAATTTAACCTATTTATTTAATCCAAAAAAAGAGCCATTAAATTTAATTTATCTTCATAAATTAAATCTGAGATACTATATCTCTATCATGTTAGTTATTAAATTTAATATATCTTAATAAATTAAATTTAAAACTAACACAATATAATAATATCATATAATATATATATACATACATATATATAAGATATATATTTCAAAAATATATATATCTATATAATATTATTAATGAATTTTATATTACATATATGTATATAAATATAAAATTCGTCCACCCTAAATTAAACATTATCTCGTGTTGGGTCATTCTTGTTTGCGACCCTGTAGGCCCATATGAAGTTGGCAGTAGGCCAATAACTATACTAACCCAAAAGTCGCAAGTGGCCTCTAGCAAGACATTACGACTACCCAATTCATATAAGGATCGTTACCACAATGCAACCTGTCATACAACAATATCACGTCCCTTTTGTCACACGATATATCGATCAAGGATAAGGCATGGATAATGTCATTCTCTTGTTCCTGACCATTACTTTCTCGATTCCTGAGTAGCTTGATAACAGAGACAGAAACTCCTGTTATCATAGTATGGCCATACATTTCTCAGACTCACTCATCGAGGGGCCCAGTAATATCTGTCTACTAATGTGAGGGACAAATTCCATCTTGATCATTCATATTCCTATGCATGAAAAACCACCAAGCCCGATCGTAGCCTTTATCATCACCCGGTCAAAAGTGACTTTTGACTAGTTCAAAGCTTAGCAACTCTCATGTAGGAATCTATGATAACCTCAGGTCAAGGGCATTGTGACATGGTTATACATGAGAAAAACTTATGACTTGATCCATGTAGCTTTCGCATAGTGGGTCGGTCCAGCACCTTGTACTCTTACAAGTACCTAAGACTTTGATTCGTATCTCCATATCTTATCAAAGTCATACTGATCTTGTTTCATCTCTACTTCCGCATAGATGACCGACCAGGGACATTTTAGGACAATCTTTATGAATTATCCAAGGATACAATTATCACAGTTAACATGCAAATAATAGGATAACAGAATGGAGAAATTTCATTAAAATAATAATGTTCAAAGTACAATGATTGGCCCTTAGGGCACAATTTCCAACAGATGTTTCACAGCCTCCATTGAATGTCATGCAGCAAGTGATTCTGATGGCATATGATACATCCTTTCGAACAAGAGATTGGCCTAGTGAGTCAGCTATTGGCAAGTCAGGGGTGCAATGCTATCTTGAGAGGGATGATTTAATGTCCTTGCTAGCTCCTCAATAATAGCTTATAGTTTTGATTGCCAAATATTTTTAATGTAAGTATCTTCTCTAATTGGAAGTAAATATTTTACAAATTACGCCATTAAACTTTGATTTGTGTGCATGCATTATTTTAGGTACATGAATCGTATGTTGGTTTCCTCTAGCAAAATCGATAAATTTGGATTCCTATGCCCAGTTCAACTCCACGATAAAGGGACCACTGCTGCTATCAGACACACAAACTTATCACAGAGGCTTAGTGAAACCCCAATTAAGTGTTTCTTGGCTCCATATGTCCATGGGTAAGAAACAAATTTATATTTCATAATATACATAATATTTTATATTTGCTTAAAAGTCTTCTCTTTTTTCAGTGATAATTGGCAATTGGTTATTTTGTGCAAGAAGAGTTATACTATCATCCTCTTATGCTCCTTCTACCACAGCAAGCCACGGAGTGAATTGTAGAAGACCATAAACTCGTAAGTTTTCTTACATTATTAATTACCTTTCGTTTGCAAAATTTATGGAATTTTTGTAAAATAAGTAACCTTTGTGATTTTGATGATATAGGGCTATGTGGACATTCCTACACGCTGCTTGTGGTAGGCATATTCGTGACCTAAAAGACCCTATATGGACTTGCCATAGGTTTGTTACATATTGGTTTGTTTTAAGAATGTATTCAATAATAAGCCATGCTTTAATTTTATATTTGTTTTAATGATATCATATTATTTTTTAGATCTGTAGGCAACCACCGAGGTCCAACTTGTGTGGGTTGTATGTTCTGAGGCACATGTATAATATTATTACCTTAGGTACAACAAAATTTACTCAAGAGGTAAATGTATATATATTTCAAAAATTTTGTATTACTTTTATTCTTTTTTAAGTTAGTAAGTTAATGTTTTGCCTAGCATTAGTGTTTCAGATATTTAATCTTGCTGACCCCTTTCCAGAAGAAGATATTGATCACATTCGCATTATTGTACTGAATTCATTTATGAACTTTTACAACAATGAATTCTTGTAAAACTGAGGAATTTTTTGTATATATATATTGAGGAATTTTTATTTCTTCGGCTTTTTTTGCAAAACTTGTTGATTGCATGAATTGACATGTTTGTTGTTTTTGTGATTATGTGAAACCATGCATTTATACATGTGAATCTATTTGAGACATGTCATTGGCCCGCATGTGTTTTAAAGAATTATGCATATATATATATATATATATTTATATTTATATATGATGGTTTTAAACAATACATTACATGAGGATGAAGGCACATGTTATGTTTCAAGTTCCCAATGAGAAGGTTAAAGAAAAAGAAAATGGTAAGTGGAAGCAAACTGAACATCTTATGACACTTAATAAGTATGGCATTGGAAGCAGCAATTCTAGGATGTGTTCTGGTTATTAACATAATCAAAGATAATTAAAAAAAATTATAATACTTTTAAGATCAGTTATATGGAAAACCGGTCTTAAAATTCAGTTTTAAGACCGGTTTTATGTACAACCGGTCTTAAAACTAAAATTTTTAAGATTGGTTATATGGAAAATCGGTCTTAAAATAACTTTTAAGACCGGTTATATATATAAACCGGTCTTAAAAATAAAAATTTAATACCGATTATATGAAAAGCCAGTCTTAAAAATGTTTCAATATTGCCTACATAAGAGGTCTTTTAAGACCGGTGCTCATGACAACCGGTCTTAAAAATGGTTTATTTAATACCAGTTATCAATACAAACGGTTTTAAAAGTGTCACTTTTAAGACCGATTTCCTTAACTAGTCTTAAAAGTATCAGACTTTTTAGACTGAGTGTATCTATATCTGATCTAAAACCGGTCTAAAAAACCATTTTTCTACTAGTGACACAAATCAAATATTGTACAGCTATAGTTAATTTATTCTTACTAAATCAAGCAAAGCTAATTAAAGTAGTGGAATCCACCTCTATAATTAACATGCTTCTGCATAATAATTTATTTAATTGTTAATGTTAGTCTGGTAGTTACAGATGCATATATATGTTCGCATTTTTATTAGACACCTTGAGTTGTACCAAGTAACATGCCAGGTTGTTACATATATACTAACTGAGAGAGAGAGAGAGAGAGAGAGAGAGAGAGAGAGAGAGAGAGAGAGAGAGAGAGAGAGAGAGAGAGAGAGAGAGAGAGAGAGAGAGAGAGAGAGTTTAATAAAGGTTGGGATAGAATTCATCGAATGTGGTATTCTTTCGTTGTTAAATATAACAGTTATAAAAATAATTTACAGATATTTAAAAACTAATTAATTAAGTTAGTTACCTTTGACAAATATGTGTTGGTTATCCTAAAATATCCCTTTAATTATTATTCTCATTGATGAAAATTCCTTTGATATATGCAATCAATGCTTATAAATTTAGGAGGCGAAATAGATTGAGTTCTTACATTCATAACCAAAATATATAAATTCCTCAACTAACTTGTATGCTTGCGACTGAATGGACTGTTTATTAAAAATTAGAAATTAGAAATGATAGATATGATGTGTTGTTGCTTGGTTATGTTAATAAAAGAGGTAAGGCAGACTGGAAAGAGGGATATGTACAAGTCTTTCTAGCTTGGCAAATGAATACACACATATACTCACGCCTTCACATTATTGAGATTCATCTATGAGCTGTATCACCCTATAGTGGACCACCATTCTAGTTTTCTTCTCTTTCTATATAATTTCCTTTTTAATTTTTATATTGTCGTAAGAAAATTCCCTATCAAATAATTGATAACTAAAAACTCCTGTTTTGGTTTTCTAATCCTAACAGACAGATGAAAACTATCAAAGTGCCAATTATCTTATTATCACCAAATAACATGAAAATTCCCATATAAATAGAAAAACACGAGTTTAATCACATACCTGTAATACTCCCTCCGGTCCTAATTATAAGATAAAGCTGATTTTTTTGGAGAAATTAAGGAAGCTAATTAAATCACTTTAGAGTATTTATATTTTTAGTATCATTAGATTATATATCATTTTATTAGTCAAATTAATTAGTTTGAAGAAAAAAATAAAAATAAAAATATTCTAAAGTGATTTAATTGGCTTCCTTAATTTCCCCAAAAAAGTCAACTTTGTCTTATAATTAGGACCGGAGGGAGTATAATATTACACTGTTAGAGCCCGGCCTTCTAATTAGAGAAAAAATACTGGGCTAGCACTATATATTTATAAAAACTATGAATAACACACATTTTTCAAACCATGGACAGATAGACTACCTTATTAACTCAATATTAAATGTGCTGTGCTTTTTGGTAATAATAGTAGTTAATTTTTTAAAAAATAAATATTTCATTAAATAACTATTTTTTTTTGCTCATATTCTACTTTATGCACTATAAATTATAAAGTCATGATTAAATGGTTTTAGAGATATTTTTCATAATTTTCCATTATATTATAGTTTTTTTTAACAGTCCTTGATATTTTATCATCCTTTCTCTAATTCTTTAATTTAAAGACAAAGTATCTCAATTTATTCTCTAAATATATTTTTTCATAAAAAATTCCTATGAAAGTTTTTTCTAGCTTTCAGATTCAAAGACATTGTGTGTGTTTGTTTAAAAGTTTAGGCTTCAAATCGGACTTGAAGAGTGCACTAATTGGACTTAAATAGTGATTTGCCCATTTTGAGCTTTTGTTTCAGCGATCTAATAGAAGCTAAAAAAAGCCCAAAGCATCCAGAAGCCAGAAGTCACCTTATGAAGCTTATTCTGACTTATATTATCACCTCCCAGAATTCAGAAATCATCGGGGGTTTCGGAATCCTAATGAAGATTTCAATTTTTATCATTCAAGCTTGAGGTGCACAATAGAAAGGACTTTTGGAGTCTGAAAAAATAGGTTTGAAATCTTACAACATATGCGCAAATACAGCTTTGACACGCAAGTCCGCATTGTCTATGCCACAATGGCTATACATAATTTCATTAGAAGAAATTCCCAAACTGATGTGGACTTCAGGGAAGCAGAAAATGAGAATAATGTAGTTCATCTAGAAAATAGTCAAGATGAAGACCCATCGTCGGCAGATGATGTTCGGACATATTCAACCCAAATGAATCATGTTTGTGACACCATCAGGGACCAAATTGTACATGACCTCTGATTTGATTAGTTATGTTATATTTTACTTCTTCAAAAACTTTAACTTTGTACAATTTTTATTTTATTTGCATTATAATTGTAATTTTATTATTTACTTTACCATTGCCAAACATGATTCATCACAATGCTCTGCCATTCGAAAGCTCTGCTGTTTGATTGGTATGAGTCAAGCGCCAAATTATATATTTTGTATTTTCCTAATATATATGAAACTATGACAGATTTTTATGTTAAAGTGTGCAAAGAACGGTTTTATATCTTTTGTCGTGTATTTTTTTGGTAAGGTCTCTACTGGTTTGAAGTTTAGAAATATCAGACCCAATTATGTCCCTGGAGAAAAGAAAGATTTGTGAGTGAAGAGTGTGCAAAGAACTGTTATCTGGATGTGTTAACGGCATCAAACTTTTGAGAATGTGCCTTGTGGTAACACTGTTGCCATTGGATGGTTTGGATCAATTTATCACCAAGAATGCCATTTTAATAAATGCAAATATCTTCCTAGGTCCAATTTTGCATTTAAGTTGTCATTGGATTTTTTTTCCACAATTAGTCCTTCATTTTTTCAATTTTCATAATTTTTTCAATTTTTTTATCTTAATTAATACAAAAGTCACTTATGCAAAAGTCAAACCAAACATCCTAACTTTTACATAAGTTACTTTAAGTTACTTATCCAATCGCTAATCCAAACACTCATTATTTTACCTAATCTAACTTTTTTCCAATCTTAAGATTCCATAAGTTTAAATAAAAATAAGTTACTTTTCCAATCACCAAAATAAACACACCCATTGGCTATGCCAAAAGCGATTTTATCTTTGCGCTTTGTCCTTTGCCCTGCATACTGTGAAGAATAATAGCTAGTCTCTACTGTAGGCGAAAGATATTCCTATTCAAAAAAAAAAAATCCATTCAAATGAATACATAAATAAACAAAGAGAATTTATGTTTAAAATTTAATAAAAAAATGAAATTGAAAAATCACTAATTTACTCATAAAGCTACCTCAACAATCACTTGAGATGATTTCAAATTTATTTGTAGATATTATTTTTATATTATTTAATAGGCTCAATTATCTTTAGGTTTCAAATCAATATTAATGATTAAGTACTTAATATACCCTTTTGAAAACAGAATCTTTATAACATTATTTGTCTTTAATTATTTTTGTTAGAATTATATTGTGAAAAATTACACATAATGATATTTTTGGTACAGGTTCAAAATTCCCCTGGAAAGCCATTTGATATAGAAATTGCTCATAAAGTCCACCACGTTGAAGCACGTTGTGGGGTCATTGCGAGTTAATGGAACAATTCAATTCAAATAAAAATAAATATGTAATTAATAAAATACTCACTTTATCACTTTATCCTCAATCATGTTTACAAATACACACAAATACATATTTGATGAATTCAATAAAGAAACAGAATAAAAAATCAGGTAAAACTGTAAAAGAAGCTCTAACTATAAATATGCATATATTGGTACAAACCGAAGTTATTAACATCAATTCGTTGGCAAAATTACCTAATTGCAATATGGTCCATGATAAGTTTCAAATGACTACCGAATTATGGAGCGTTAGAAGATTAATTAATTAATTAATTAACTAATATTTGGAATCAAAAAATTGATTTTATATTTTATATTTTTTTGTGCTAGGTTCAACTTAACTGTATCATCACTAGTACTACTCCTATCCATCCATAAATGATCTTTTCCTTTCCAAACTCTCTCCATCTAACTACTAATTTGTATATATTACATATTCAATTATAATACCGATTTAAGTTTGAATTTGATTTTTCCCTCTTCAATTAGGTATTCATTAGTGATATTAGTAATTTTATTTTTCAAGCACTTTCAATGTTAAAAAAAAGCTTATAACGATGATTACCAATTTTCTTTTGATTAAGAACTATTTCCAATATTTGCACGATCTAATTGGAGAGAGATTTTTAAATTAAAAAATGTGATAAAACCTATAAATATTCCATTTCTCTTTATACTATCATATATAATCGAAATTCTAGACCATTCTCTTATTATAAAATGAAATCATAATATTGAAGCCGTAATGTTTATAGAATTGTGAATGGTGTAGTTTTTAGTTTTTGGTTTGAGATAGTAATTTATTATTCTGGCTCTATTATAATGTACTTCCTCAAGTTTTTAATACAAGATTAATTCATTTAATTTCATTAGATTTAGAAAGTTAGTTAAATTAATTAATAAAATATGTTTTTTCTATAACACCCTAATCATCTTCTTTAATTCTTTTATTTCCCCGTCCTTAACTATTGTTAAGGGAGTGTGTCACTGGGGGCAGATTAGAAAAATATTAAAAAATATGAAAAATATGTCTATATTTAGGATCAAGATTAACTTTCTAAATATGTGTTATATTAAAGATGGGAATGAGTAATTTCTGATTATAATTTAGGTATTAATTGCATATATTAAATTATATTGTCCCTATTTAAAGTTTAACGCAATTTCTTCAATCTTAAAGGAGTAATTCACGGTTTTAAACATGTGCAAGTTTGAAAAAAAAAATTATTTGTGAATAAATTTAATGATTTAATCACTTTTCTTTGGTTTTAGTATGGCGATTGAGGATGTCTTATAATAAAAAGTAAAGGGAATATATTTTAGGAGAATTTAGAAAGTAAATAACTTTGATCTCAAGGGTAATTTTGTAATTGTGAGCAGGAAGAGCCAGAGCCCCTTAAATCCAAAATCCCCAATAGCAAAGGGGACCTACGATGGGCCAGCTTATCATCTCCATCGTCGCTATCTGCAGGCTGCTCCCAATAAAACTCATAATAATAATAATAATAAATATCTTTTAAAAAATATATTATTATTATTATTATTGTTGTTGTTGTTGTAAATAATATGTTTTTTTCTTAAAAACAAAATATTTATAAAAAAATTAAACATAGTTGTAGTTCTATTATTTCCCCCTATTATTAATTAGTGGACGGTATTGAAATAATTCCCTTAATTAATTGCTTTTCATTTTTATTAATTCTTCTTTTCCTTTTTTCCAGCACTTTATGACACACCCAATAACCAAACCAAAGTGATCGAGTCATGCTCGTCCTTCCTTTTCAATCCAACCAAACCAAAAACAATATAATTAACTCCAGATTCCGTGCCCTAATAATAAAATAATAAATAAAATAAATAAGAACAACGATAATTATTTTTCACACGCACTCACAAAGAAAAGAAAAAGAAAGTTCGCCTCATCGTCAGTTCAACACGAACTTTACAATTTTCTAATTTTGATTATTATTCACATTTTTCTATCCTGATGATATAGACAGTGAAATCCCACCTAAAATAAACAAAGATATAAAATAATTCACCCCCCTCAATTAATTAATTAAAACACCTCCATGCGCATAATAAAAACCCTTTCAATGGTATTCACCTTGTTTTTCTGATATTCTTTTCTTTGCTGTAATTTGCTTTTAGCGAAGAAGAAGGAAAGGAGCCTTACTTCGTGTCTAACAGCTATATGATGATGATGCAGCTCGGAGAACCGACCACTGTCGTATTGGGGATGGTCGCTAAGACGGCAGCAGCGGAAGCACTGCCTCCTCCTTCTCCGCCACCGGAAGCGGCGGAGGAGCCAGACGGAGGCGGCGAGATCATAATTGAGATGGATAATGATAATAAAGCAGCAGCAGTAACAACTTCATCTGGCGAAGGTGACAATAAGATGAACAGTGGACGAAATCGGCGGTGGCCCCGCCAAGAGACTTTGGCTCTGTTGAAGATAAGGTCTGATATGGATTCTGTGTTTCGAGATTCAAGTCTTAAAGGGCCACTCTGGGAAGAAGTTTCAAGGTACATAAATATATATATTTGTGTTTAATTTAAATGAATCTCTCTCTACTGGGTTTTATTTGACGTTTTTTTTGGGTTGGGGGGGGGGGGGGGGGAAGCTACCTAGCTTCCTTCAAGATCATGCATGGAGATCAGTGAATTCGCTTTCAATTCACAGAACCAATCAATCAATTCTGGGAACTCGCAATCTTCATTTTGCTGTTACTTGTTTTAAGCCATTTCGGCTAGCTCTTTTATATATGTATATGTTCTTCGTCAAAACTTTTCGTATCAAAAGGTTTTTGGCGTATCCATGACATTCAATTTTAGAATTCCAAGTTCCACCAAGCACAAAACTTCCATAATTTTCTCCTTGATTCGATATTCTATGTGATTTTCCTCAAAATTTCAAACAATTATATTCTTCCGGGACTCATATTTCGTTGTCTTCATTTCTTTTATTCCTTATGCATGATCCATTTTCGTGCTGAGTTAAATATTTGACCTGCATTAATTATTTGTTTTATTTTGAAATGTTTAATAATATATATATCATGAAATGTGTTAATCTTTATTGTAATCTTGAATTTGAAATAATGAAATACCAGGAAGCTGGGAGAGCTTGGTTATCAGAGAAGCGCAAAGAAGTGCAAGGAGAAATTTGAGAACGTGTATAAGTACCACAAGAGAACCAAAGATTGTAGAAATGCCAAACCAGAAGGAAAGACCAAAACCTATAGGTTTTTTGATGAATTAGAAGCTTTTGAATCTCGATTCACTCCTTCACATCATTCTCAAGTTCAATCTCAATCTCAGTCTCTGTCTCAATCTCATCATCCACCAAAATCATTATCTCATCCTTCTAATTTGCCTCCAAATACACTTACCTCATTGCCATTTCTCTCAACAAGGCCTAGTGAACATTCATCAACTACTTTCTCTTACGTCACCGGTGAGACGACTACTACTACTATTAATACGACTGTTCCATCTTTGAATAATCATCCGGGGGTGGTGAATGCGGCAAACCTTTCAACCTCGACCTCGTCGTCCACAGACTCCGACGAGGACCTGGAGGAGAGGTACAGGAAGAAGAGGAAGTGGAAGGACTACTTTAGAAGGCTCACAAGGCGAGTGCTGGTTAGACAGGAGGACATGCACAGGAGGTTCTTGGACGCCATTGACAACCGAGAGAGCAAGCGTGTGGCTCAGCAGGAAGCTTGGAGGATGCAAGAGATGGCTCGGATCAACCGTAAGCACGAAATCCTCGTTCAAGAAAGATCCACCGCCGCCTCCAAGGATGCCGCCATTATTGCATTCTTACAGAAGTTGTCCTGCGGATCACAGCAGCCTCCTCCTCCTACACCCACGACGGCACCAGTGTCGATGGTGTCACGGTTTCAACCACAGCCACCACCACAACAACAACATAACCAGCAGCAGCCACAGTTGGTATTGATGATGCCGAGTAACAACAACAGTAGCTACGAAAAGTTTGAAATCCAGAAAATGAATAACAACAATCACAACATCAATGACAGTAGCGGCTGCGGTGGCAGCGCTTCTTCACGGTGGCCGACCACGGAGGTACATGCGCTGATAAGACTGAGGACAAACCTGGAGGCGAAGTATCAGGAAAACGGTCCTAAGGCTCCACTGTGGGAGGAAATATCAAGTGAGATGCAGAAATTGGGGTACAATAGGAATGCCAAGAGGTGCAAGGAGAAGTGGGAGAACATCAACAAGTACTTCAAGAAGATCAAAGAAAGCAACAAACAAAGGCGTGAGGATAGCAAGACTTGTCCTTACTACAAAGAGCTCGATGCTTTGTACAAAGAAAAGACCAAAAACCGTAACAACAATAATAACAACAACCTCTTCTGTAATTCGTTTGGTCACAATGTGGAGCCATTAATGGTCCAGCCAGAGCAGCAATGGAGGCCTCCAACTCAAGTAGAAGAAGCCGCAAGTCGTCAGTATCAAGAATGTGAAGAAGACGATGACGACGACTATGAGGAAGACGAAGGTGGGGTTGAAGAAGAAGACGGAGGAAGTATCGACTTAGAAGATGAAGAAGAAGGTGGTGACCGTGGCGGCGGTAATGGTGGTGACGGTGGTTATGAGAATAACAACACGAAAAATAAACTTTCTTCAGTGGACACCGTTCAATGAGACAAGATAAGGAGATTATATATTTTTGAATGCAAGTACTCCTGCAGATGAATATTTTTCGGCTTTATATTTTCTCCGGGAAATATATATGTGTGTGTGTGTGTGTGTGTTTCACTAAATGTGTCACTGAACATTGTCATAGAATATGTAAGGTAGTGATTAAAAGCCATATACACACACACCTCCACGAAGGAGTGAGAAGAAGAAGATTCAATTCCTTAATTTTGAAAAGCATGGCCATCTCCGGGGGCTAGCAGCCTGCAGATGGATCCACATGGTTCATTATACCTATCCGAACAACTTTTTTCTGATCACACACACATATGGGCCACCATAAAAGGTGATGATTGGAGTTCTGGTTCTTGGATTTAATAACGCAAAAACAGCGATCACATGGGCCAGCAAAGCAGCTATTGTGGGAGTACAAAACCTTTTTTTTTTCTTGCTTTTAGAGTGAGATAAATTATGTGCCAAAGTGTAAAATTGCAGGGAGGTCCCGCCATATAGGATAGATATATAATAAAATTTTCAAGTCACATGTAAGTCTTGCAAGTTTCTTTTAGGTTTATTAGTGGGTGGAACCCTTTAGAACAATGCTCTCTAATAACCAGCCTGTTTGTACTTTGATTTTTTTCTTCTTGTAAGTTTTCGTTAATTATGTGTGAGATTGTTAGATGGGTGGAGTTGCAAATTTAGCAACTAATTATTTTCATATGGGCACTTAGCACAATTAATTATTTTGAGGTGCAAAAGTAGACATAGTCAATTTTTTTAGCATATATAGCAATGCTAACTATTAACCTTGGCTAATTTCAATTACTTTTTGTACTATGGGTCCCACCAGTCTTCTCACTCTCTATATTTTAATATATTTTTAGAGGGACAAAGGTGCAAATTTGGTAATAAATGATTTCACTGTGATCACGCAACACAATTATCTTTTGTTTTGTCCAAAAATACACATAAACATTTGTTGGTCTTATAAATGCCCATAATTGTCATATTAATTCACTTATTTGTCTTGTGAATGATCATATTTATTTTGTAAAAGGATTTAAAAGAATTCAGGGAGTTAAACAATTTT
The DNA here is from genome assembly GCA_963210345.1 of Inga oerstediana. Lineage (NCBI taxonomy): Eukaryota > Viridiplantae > Streptophyta > Magnoliopsida > Fabales > Fabaceae > Inga > Inga oerstediana. The sequence continues at coordinate 57,584,245 of OY723401.1, read as the reverse complement.
GGTCATTCATATATTTGTCTTGTAAGAAAAGTTTTTAACTCCCTAAATTTTTTAAAATCCATTTATTTTTCTTGTAAATGCTTTTATAAATAAATTAAAGTAAGGGCATTACTATCTTTTTATTGAAAAAACTCAATTTTATTTTGGCCTAAGGGTTGCAATCAAGTTTTGATGATAACAAAAGGTTATTGTGTGTTATAGTAAGAAACTTATGTTTTGCAAGTTTAGACAATGGTTGAAAATGTTACTAAATGTATATCACTAAGTTCAGAGGACATAGCTATGATTTTAACTGATGCACTCGAGTGATGAAGCTAGAACTCGAGCATTAAGCACTTTTGCACTCGAGCACAAGAAAGTGTTGAACAAAAAGTGTTTGACAGAAGCATATTCTAGCTGAAAATACCAGGACAACTCGAGTGATAGAAACACCACTCAAGTGATGATATGATTTGTACTCGAGCATGAAGGCACAGTCGTGCAAGTGTTTGACAAAGAGTAAAGTCAGAGACATGATATCATCACCTTACTTGAGCATAGACTCACTACTTGAGTGATAGCCTCAAGTTCACCCGAATCCTTGCAAGTGTGGTACAGGAAGTGTTTACCCGAGAGCAAGATAAACTCAAAGTAAAAATGCACTTGCGTCCAAGCGAGTGAGGGACAGGAAGTGTTTGCCCGAGAGTCAGCCAGAGCATGAAAGAGCAAGTGCACCCAAGTGGAGAGCACATTCACCCGAGTGATACCTTAGTCTCGAGAGTGAGAAATCTAACTCTCTCTATTCCTAATGCAAGTGCTGAATTGAAAGAGTATCTTAGACAAGAATATACTGTTCACTCGAGTGAAGATCAGTGTACTCGAGTGAGGCCCCACATCATCTGGAAGTGCAAAATCACACTCTTGATAAAATGGGGTGTGAGTGTTATCCAGAGACGTGGGTTCATAGTAAAAAATACAAGTGCATTCGAGTGAGAGGATATGTACTCGAGTGAGGACCCACATCACTCACAAGTATGAAAATGCACTTTCTGAAAATTACGTAGAAGCGCAACACAAAAGCTAAAGTAGAAGAACAAATATGAAGATGTAATCAAATGAGACCAAAGTGCACTCCAGTGATACTTTTTCAGAAGCCAAAACACAACAGACTTACAGTGATCAATCCGAACATGGTTTAATATTATTTATTCATTCTATTTTCACTTGTTATTATCATTTAACATCATTTAACATATATTACAAGTGTGAAACAGGAGTTTGAGCATTTGAATTAGAAAGGCACAGAGGAAGTCAAACAACGGAAGACAGAATCAGTACGACCAACCAAGCACATACCTACCATGATATCTTGTTCAAAGATTTCAAACGTACGCATGTTGTTCCACAGTAAAATTCTCCACTCCACAATGATTATTATTCAATGGGCAAAATGAACTGACTATAAATGCAAAGCTTCAGAGACCATCAACAATAACTAAGAACAAGAATTCATACAAGCAAATTCATGAGGCTCTGTTATTCACATTTTCTCTATATTCATATTGTACTTTAGTGTTTATCATATTTGCTATATGAGAGAGTCTGTATACACTTCAAATTCTATTTTCATTTGGTCTCAAGGTATTGGGATCTTGAGAGGGTAGATATCCTTATGAGAGAAGCAGTTGAGAGAATTCCTAGTAGGAATTTCTGCTCATAAGACTTACAAGGTACAAGCAGTAGAGAACGTTGCTGCTCGTAAGACTTACAGTGGTGTATGTAGGAGAGAAAGTTGCTGCTTATACGACTTGTATACGTAAGCAAGAGAGAAGGGTCCTAGGTTTGTTTTTCTGCACATAAGACTTGTCGTAAGGGGGAGAGAAATTTCTAAGTGTTAGAATATTTCTGCTCATTATCTATTCAAGGACAATTGTTGTTTTGTGGTATTCCGAGTGCCGATTGAATCTTAGAAGTATAGTGAAAATCTCAGCAGGTCTTGATCTCAGAGGACTGGATGTAGGCCTAGTTTTTGGGCTGAACTAGTATAACTCTCTATGTGCTAATCTTCTCAACTCTACTCTATCTACAGTTATTGTTATATCACCGCATCAACCGAAAAATTTATCACATCACCCAATTCACCCCTTCTTGGGTGAAGCTTGCCTCTTTCATTTGGTATCAAAGCAAGGTCTTCTCCAAATATCCTAACAGCTTGAGAAGGATCCAGTAAATGGCAACAATGGGTGAGAACATCCTTCCAGACAAAGCTTTTATCACTAGACCTCCTAGTTTTGCTAGAGAACATTTTTCATTCTGGAAAGCTAAGTTCATAGTGTTCATAATAGCTAACGAATACAGTCTATGGAATGTGATACAAGACGGTGACTATGTTCCAATGAAGAAAATTGAAGATAAAGTCATTAAAAAGAGCCTAGAGGATTTTGACGAAGATAACAAGAGGTTAGTAATGTTAAATAGTAAAGCTATTTTAATGATACAGAGTGCCCTCATTCAAAAGGAATATTTCTGAATCTGTACATTACCAACAGCCAAAGATATGTGGGATGCTCTTGAGATCGATCATGAAGGCACATCCAGAATCAAAGAAAATAGAGTCAATACTCTAATTATAGAGTATGATCTGTTTCGTATGAACCTAGAGAAAGAATCTCAGAATTTGAACTCAAATATACTCATCTCGTTTATCAATTATCAGTACTTGGGAAACATTTGATCAAAACTTCCAAGTAAGAAAGATCCTTAACATTCTTATGAAAGAATAGGAAGCAAAGGTAACAGCTATCGAAGAAGCTAAAGGAGAGTCAATGAAGGAAAGTTAAGGTTCAAGAAGGAACTAGAAGAGTTCGATGACAAAAAGAAAAGAGGAATTGCACTTAAAGCCATCAAAGAAGATGAGTCTTTAGAAAACGAAGATGTCCCTGATGATGATGATATGGGAATGATCGTGAGGAAATTCAAGAAGTTCTATTGAAGAGGCCAAAAGAATTTCAAGAATTATCAAGGTGGACCAAGCAAGAAAGAAAACAAGGAGCAACAGGTAGTATGCTATGAATGCGGAAAGCCTGGACACATCAAATCTGAATGCTTCAAAAACAAAGACAAGAAGAAGTAGAAGAAGAAAGCATACGTATAATCTATATGGGGTGATAGCTCGTCGGATGAAGAAAGCGACAATGACGAAGTTGCAAATCTATGCTTGATAGCGAAAGAAGAAGAATCGGATTCTGAGGTAAGTGACTCTAAACCTACTTATGATGAGTTATTATCTAAATATAATGCATTGCATACTGAATTTATCAAGGTAGCTAAAGAAATGGTTAGTCATAAGAAGAAAGTAAAAGAGTTAGAAAATACTATCATATCATCATGTGCATTATGTGAAGAAAAAGATAACAAAATAAGAGATTTATCAAAAACTGTGGAAACATTTACTAAAGGAAGTGAAACTCTTAAAGTCCTTCTAAAATCTCAAAAAGTTTCCTTTGATAAATCTGGAATTGGATATAAATCTGATCAGGATAAAGGCAGAGGAAATAAGAAAAATGGCAGTAGGACTTATCTCAAATATTTTAAGAATTCTGTGTATACATCAAATCCATTTGCATCATGTAGTTATTGTAAGAGGAAAGGACATTATACTTCATCATGTTATTTTAAAAAGGACAGGTCATTGGAATATACAAATGGGTTTCGAAAGGGATGCATGTACCAAAGGTAACCCTTACTAACCACAAAGGACCCAAGAAAGTGTGGGTACCTAAAACTTGATCACATTACTCTAGGTATGTCTCAAAGCATCATGAGGAAACAAGTGGTTCATTGATAGAGGATGCTCGAGACATATGACTGGTGACAAAAATAAGTTCACCATGCTAGAAACTAAAGAAGGAGGAAAGGTAACTTTTGGAGGTAACAAATCTGGATATATTGCTAGAAATGGTGAAGTGGGAAAATTTGATGGTGTTCAAATCAGTGATGCATATTATGTTGAAGGATCATGCCATAATCTCCTTAGTGTGAGTTAAACTATTAACAGAGATAATTGGGTGATCTTTGATTCAGAAGAATGCTTGATAGTAAATAAGAAGGATCTACCGCTTAACAAAGAATCCATCAAGGCAAAGATCCGACCTCAAAGGGACGGTAACTATTATACTATTGATTTAAATTCAAATTCTTCTAAAAATTGTTTTCTTATCAAATTAGAGGAGAGTTGGTTATAGCATAAACGTCTAGCTCATGTTAATATGAACCAACTCGACAAATTGATTAGAAAAGATTTAGTTGTTGGTCTTCCTAAACTTAATTTCAAAGATGACATGATTTGTGAGGCATGTCAAAAAGGAAAACAAACTAAATCTTCATTCAAAACAAAGTATGAGATTTCTATTTCCAAGCCTTTACAATTACTTCATATGGATTTGGTAGGTCCAATAAGAGTAAAATGTTTTGGAGGAAATCTATATACTTTAGTAATTGTCAATGATTTTACAAGATTTACATGGACTATATTTATAACTTCAAAAGATGAAACATTTGTCGAATTTATTATGTTTGCTAAGAAGGTCCAAAATGAGAAAGGTATTCCTATTTTCTCTATCAGGACAGACCATGGAAGAGAATTTGATAATCAACTCTTTAAAGATTTCTGCAACAACGAAGGAATAGATCACAACTTCTCTGCACCTAGAACGCCTCAACAGAATTGAGTAGTAGAAAAGAAGAATAGGGTCCTCACATAAATGGCAAGGGCAATATTCAATGAAAAAGAAATGTCACAAGTAATCTGGGTGGATGCAATGAGTACCGCATGCTATATTTCAAATCGAGCATATATTTGCAAGTTACTTGGAAAGACACCATATGAACTCTACAAAGGAAGAAAGCCAAATCTTGCTCATCTACACAACTTTGGATGCAAGTGCTTCACTCACAACAACGATAAAGAAAACTTGGGTAAATTTGATTTAAAGTCTGATGAAGGTTTATTTTTAGGGTATTCTAATTGAAGTAAAGCATATAAAGTTTTTAATAAAAGAATATGTACTATTGAAGAATCCATTCATGTTGTGTTTGATGAACTTGATTCTCACATAAAGCATTTTGAAGAAGAAGAAATGAAATTGATAAAGAAAAACAAAACTATTTCAAATAAGAATGATATTGAAACAAATGATTTTCAAAGTAAAGGAGATGTCGATAATCATGCTCAACCAAAAGCATGGAGACATAATAAAGATCATCCAATTGATCAAGTGATTAGAGATATTCATGAAGGTGTCAAAACTAGAAATAGAATTCTTAATGAGGTAACTTTTTCTGCTTTTATTTCTGAGATGGAACCTTCTAATATTGAAGAAGCTTTATCTGACAATGATTGGGTGATTGCTATGCAAGAAGAATTAAATCAATTCCAAAGAAATCAAGTTTGGGATTTGGTACCTCGACCTAAAGATCACTCGATTATAGGAACCAAATGGGTTTTCAAAAACAATCATGATGAATCAGCAATCATTATGAGAAACAAAGCAAGATTAGTTGCCAAAGGCTATAATCAAGGAGAAGGTATTGATTGTAAGGAAACATATACTCCAGTGGCAAGATTGGAAGCAATACAAGTACTCTTAGCCTTTGCTTGCATTAAAGGTTTTAAACTTTATCAAATGGATGTGAAAAGTGCTTTTCTAAATGGTTATATTATGGAGGAAGTATATGTAGAATAACCTTCCAGTTTTGAAGATGAAACAAAACTTGATCATGTTTTCAAACTTATGAAAACTTTGTATGGTTTAAAACAAGCACCAAGAGCTTGGTATGAAAGGCTAAGTAAGCTTCTTCTTGATTAAAACTTTGTCAGAGGAAAAGTAGATACAACTCTTTTCATCAAACATAACAAAAATGATCTTCTAATTGTTCAAATTTATGTTGATGATATTATTTTTGGTGCTACTAACGAATCTTTGTCAAGAATTTTCCAAGATTATACAGGGAGAATTTAAAATGTCCATGATGGGAGAATTAAACTTCTTTCTTGGACTTCAAATCAAGCAAAGGAAGAATGGGATATTTGTATCTCAAACAAAATATTTGAAAGATTTTTTGAAGAAGTATGGAATGGACAATGCTAATAGAGCTGATACTCAAATGAGCTCTACAACATTGTTGGATGCTGACATAAAAGGATCTGACTTCAACATCACTAAATATAGAGGAATGATTGGTCATTACTCTATCTAACAACAAGTAGGCCAGATATACAATTCAGTGTTGGAATATTCGTAAGGTATCAATTCGCTCCTAAGGTATCACATGCAAAGACTGTAAAAAGAATCTTCAAATACCTAGGAGACACTGTAGAACTTTGTCTATGGTATCCAAAGAGAGGAAATGAATATTTGATGGCCTATTCAGATTCAGATCATGGAGGATATAAAATTGACAGAAAAAGTACTAGTGGACAATGTCAATTCCTTGGAGGATCTCTGGTATTATTGTTTTGTAAAAAGCAGAACACAATTTCACTATCTTCCACTGAAGCTGAATATATAGCTACAGCAAGTTGTTGCTCTCAAGTACTGTGGTTAAAGCAACAAATCCAGGATTTGGGGATATACTTAAAGGAGATACCAATTTACTGTGACAATACTAACACCATTAGCTTGGCCAAGAATCCTGTACAATAAATAAGGACCAAGCATATAGATATCTGACGTCATTTCATTCGAGATCACGTGCAAAAGAAGGATGTCAAAGTAGAATTCATACTGACACATCTTCAACTTGCTGACATATTCACAAAACTGATAGCTAAAGATCAATTCTTGTATATTCGAAGAGAATTGGAATGGTTAATCTTAGTGAGTTGTAAGTTTTTCTTGTTTATTACTAGGTTTAATATGAGTTTTGATGATAATCATACTGACTTAGGCATCAGAGTATATGGAAAATGTTTTTGTAAGACTGTCACTCGAGTGTAAGGCCTCTTATCACTGGAGTCAGAGATGGATTCTCGAGTGTGGAACTATATCATATACTCTGCTTCTAGTTAAGTAAAACAGGGATTAACAGAGTATGTAAGAACTCTTAGAACTCACTCGAGCATACCAAAAGTGTCAGACCTCACTCGAGTAAGGGAAGAACATCACTCAAGCATGGTATGAACACACCTGAGTGAAGCATGAGCACTCAAGCAGAAGAGAAAGATATGTGCAAATATTAGTCCAAAGTATGGTTACTCAAATGATCTTGGAGGATTTGAGTACAAAGATGAAAAATATAACAAGATACACTTAAATCATGTACGCTTTTACATGCTTTATGAGACTTCTTTATTTTTCACTTGAGCACCAAGTTGTGTCACTCGAACAATGTATGAATAACACTCGAGCACTAGGGTTGTCACTCAAGTGTTGCAACTTATATCAGATACGCGATAGCTCAGACCGTCGTACTTCCTCTTCTTACTCGAAGCGTCTCTTCACTCGACAACCACACCTCTTCATTCCGATCATGTCCTACTAAATAAATGCCTCAAGTCTATTCAAATTTTAGTTAGAACCCTTCAATCTTCACTGAAAGGTCAGATTTTTCATCATTTTACTTTCTCTTGCCTTAACCAAAGAATATTCTCAAAAAGCAATCAAAATCTTCCCCATTCTGCTATTCTTCGATTCATTTGTGTATCATGGCTATAACAAAACTTCCCCAAGTTTCCCAAAAATATCCAATGCCTTCACTTACTCATTCCATTACCAATGCTTCAAATTCTTTAACGGCAACTCACTCATCTCCACCTCCAACTCCTTCACTATCCTCTACTCCTACACCACCTCCAAAGCCCAAGACCACCAAGAAAAGAACTCTAGCAAAGAAGCCTCATCCTAAGCTTAAGATGGGTCAACCTCCATAAAAGAAACCAAAAGGAGTGGTTTTCAAAAAACCAGTTGTGACTAGGTCTCAAACGAAAGAAGTTAAAGGAAGAGGAAAGAAGAAGGACATAAAGCAACCATACCAATCTTCTTCCTCTGATGACTCATTCAATATATAGCTCAAAGAAGAAATGGAAAAGTCCAAGCTTGATGCCTTGGATGGTAAGATTGCCTCCCAAGCCAGTGCCTTGGCTAGACCAGTGTAGCTACTTTAGGAGTACCTTCTACTTCACATGCTCCAGAGGAAGAACAAGTCACAAATCTTCCGGAAGGTTTCAATGTAAAGGAACTGAAGCCACTTGCTTAAAAGGTATATGACTCTGAGTTTGCTCATAGACATTTCTACCCTATAGTTTATGTGGACTTAGATTATCTGAAGAAAAGTTGTAATTTGGATTTTCAACCTTTCCTTGGTTATTATGACCCTTGGTTGAATATACATCTTCCATATTCTCCTACTGTTGTGAGAACCTTTTACTCTAACCTAACAGTCCATAACATAATGTCTAGAGCTGGAGAGTTGATAGAGGAAGGAATGTCTACCATTGTTAGAGGTCAACATATTATGATATCTCCTTCTATAAATGATATTATTAGTTATGTTGCACCCTCTTCCAAACCTCCTATATTATCTGCTAATGAAGCCTTCTGGTATTTAAGGCCAAATGATCATATAGGCCCTCTTAACTTTAAGCCTATTGACATGCTTGTTTCTATACGTACCCATCATTACATATACAGCCGTAGTATTGTCAATAAATCCAAAAATTACACCCATTTTGCTCAGAGTGACTACTATCTTTTGGCTTCCTTCGTAGCTGGTTAATGAAGAAATGCGGGGGAGCTTATCTTTTATGACATGAGAAGGTTTAGATTTCCTTCATCAAAATCCGCCACAATTTCATATCCACAACTTATGTCCCTCATCCTAAAGCATAACAAAGTATGGTATTGGGAGCGAACTGAGAGGGTAATCATTCCGAGGTTTGGCAAGACATATTAACACATATGGGTATCAATCTTTCAGTGAGCCAAACCAGGGCTACATCTCAGAGAGAAGCCACTCCATCAAGAGAAGATGAGGCTCAGTCTCTGCACCTAGCCCAATTCTACCTCCATCTTTTCTAAATGCTTCTCTACCAAGCTATCTGGTTGAAGTAGTCAATCAAGCAGTGACAGGCCTGAAAAAGGAATTATTGAGCGAATTTGAAAACTTGGTAGAAAGCTGGAAACTCAAGTCTCAAGATTGGTGGACAAGGCTAATACAAATTTTGACATGATGTTCAAGGCACCAGAAGATCAGTCTCGAAGAATATCTGACATGGAGATCTACTTGTGTACTCATCTTCTTATTACTTCTACTAAGGTGCCTCCAGAGTGCACTCCTACTACGGCTTCACCTTCCCAGCCTCAGACACATGTACTCTTCACTGACCCTCACTCCCAGGTTGAGGTCACTTATGACTAGCCATTATCCTAACCACCTACAGCCACTACTCCTTAACCATCATCTCCACCTTTTGTACCTGAGCCATTTGACCTATCCACCGCCATGGTGATATATACCCCACCATTTGACCTCACTTTCCCTCAGCCCCTTCTACTGATGACAAAATGGGGGAGAAGGATATGGGGCATTTTGGTTTAAAGGGGAGTATTGGGTAGTTTATCTGTATTGGAGTAGGATTTTATGTATTTGAACTATGTACTTGGGTAAATCTAGCTTAATGTTGCTTACAGCTTGTCATTGTACTCTGCAAGTTCATTAATTAATATATGGTCATTTTCATGATTTTCTAAGTTTTCTATTCAAATAATATGGTATTATGACTTATCTTGGCTTTAAGTGTCCATTGGAAGTATTGCAAGAAACCTATGAGATTAAGTACAAAAATATGAAAAATGAATCTAAACTTTGGTGAATATATATTTGGAAATTATGAAATTGTTTTCAAAAGTTTTCACTTCAATCAAGTTTTTAAAATCCATCACAAAGGTTTTGTCATCATCAAAAAGGGGGAGAATGTTAGATTCCAAGTTTTGATAATAACGAAAGGTTATTGTGTGTTATTGTCAGAAACTTATGTTTTGTAAGTTTAGACAATGATTGAAAATGTTACCAAATACACATCACTAATTTCAGAGGACATTGCTTTGATTTTAATTGATGCACTCGAGTGATTAAGCTAGAACTCGAGTATCAAGCACTTTTACACTCGAGCACAAGAAAGTGTTGAACAAAAGTGTTTGACAGAAGCATATTCTAGCTGAAAATACCAAGACAACTTGAGTGATGATATGATTTGTACTCGAGCGTGAAGGCACACTCGTGCAAGTGTTTGACAGAGAGCAAAGTTAGAGACATGATATCATCACCTCACTTGAGCATAGACTTACTACTCGAGTGATAGCCTCAAGTTCACCGAATCCTTGCAAGTATAGTATAGGAAGTGCTTACCCGAGATCAAGATAAACTCAAAGTAAAAATGCGCTTGAGTCCAAGCGAGTGAGGGACATGAAGTGTTTACCCGAGAGTCAGCCAGAGCATGGAAGAGCAAGTTCACCCAAGTGGAGAGCACATGCACCTGAGTGATACCAGAACACCCGCAAGTGAGAAATCTAACTCTCTCTCTTCCTGACTCAAGTGCTGATTTGAAAGAGTATCTTAGACAAGAATATACCGTTCACTTGAGTGAAGATCAGTGCACTCAAGTGAGGCCCTACATCACCTGAAAGTGGAAAATCACACTCTTGATAAAATGGGGTGCAAGTGTTATCCAGAGACGTGGGTTCATAGGACAAAATGCAAGTGCACTCAAGTGAGAGGATATGTATTCGAGTGAGGACTCACATCACTAGCAAGTATGAAAATACACTTTCTCAAAATTATGTGAAAGTGCAACACAAAAGTAGAAGTAAAAGAGCAAATATGAAGATGCACTCGAGTGAGACCAAAGTACACTCCAGTGATACTTTGTCAGAAGCCAAAACACAACAAACTTACAGTGATCAATTTGAATGTGGTTTAATATTATTTATTAATTCTATTTTCACTTGTTATTATTATTTAACATGATTTAACATATATTACAAGTGTGAAACAGGAGTTTGATCGTTTGAATTAGAAAGGCACAGAGAAAGTCAAATGAATGTCAGACAGAATCATTACGACCAACCAAGCACGTACCTTCCACGATATCTTGTTCAAAGATTTCAAATGTATGCATGTTGTTCCAAAGTAAAATGCTCCGCTCCACAATGATTATTATTCAACAGGAAAAATCATTTGACTATAAATGCAAAGCTTCAAAGACCATCAACAATAACTAAGAACAAGAATTCACACAAGCAAATTCACGAATATCTGTTATTCATATTTTCTTTGTATTCATATTGTACTTTAGTGTTTATTCATATTATACTTCAGTGTTTATCATATTTGCTCTGTGAGAGAGTTTGTATACACTTCAAATTCTATTTTCATTTGGTCTCAAGGTACTGGGATCTTGAGAGGGTAGATATCCTTATGAGAGAAGCAATTGAGAGAATTCCTAGTAGGACTTTCTGCTCATAAGACTTACAAGGTACAAGCAGTAGAGAACGTTGCTGCTCGTAAGACTTACAGTGGTGTATGTAGGAGAGAAAGTTGCTGCTCATAAGACTTGTATATGTAAGCAAGAGAAAAGGGTCGTAGGTTTATTTTTCTGCACATAAGACTTGTCATAATGGGGAGATAAATTTCTAAGTGTTAGAATATTTTTGCTCCTAGTCCATTTAAGGACGATTGTTGTTTTGCGGCGTTCCGAGAGCCCATTGAAAATCTCAGTAGGTCTTGATCTCTGAGGACTAGATGTAGGCCTGGTTTTTGGGCTGAACTAGTATAACTCGCTGTATGCTAATCTTCTCAACTCTACTCTATCTACAGTTATTGTCATATTACCGTATCAACCGAAAAATTTACACATAACCCAATTCACCCACATCTTGGGTGAAGCTTGCCTCTTTCAATATGCTACCAAAAAATATTGATTTTGTCTACTTTTGCACTTTAAAATAGTTAATTATGTTAGGTGCCCAAAGGAAAATAGTTCGTTGCTAAATTTACACTTTAGCCCTTATTAGATTCCAGAGAAGAAAATGAAAGACTTTGCATGTACTACCTTTAGTGCATAGTATATATAACTTCCAGTTGACAAATTCAAGGATATTAATGAATCTAAATAAATTACTTATACACTACTACAAAAACAGAGATTATGGCGCACCTTTTGTGGCACTTCTTTATCTTCTTTCTAGAATTTGTTTTTAATTAAAAAACACCTTAAGTGGCGTTTCCTCTAGGAAGTGTCATAACTATTTGGTGACCTTAGAGGAAGCGTCACTTAAGGTGTTTTTGTTTTTTAAAAAAACTGAAGCAGCAGCTGGGATCTTGTTGAAAGAAGTGTCATAGCTGCTACTTGCTTTATATAGCACTTGGCTTGGGAAGCACTACACATGGTAATTTATTTTTAATTTTTTTTTCAAATCCTTCTTTCTCCCACGATCTGCTTCCATAACCTTTATCCTCATAATCCCCGCTCCTCATCCAACAGGTGCCATCACTCCTTATCCTCTTAGTTCTCGCATTTTCTCCTTCTCCTCTTTTTGTCACTCCTTACTGTCCCCACTTCGATTGGGTGGACTTCTTTTATCATTTGCTTTCTTTATGTTCTTTTTTTTTTAATTTAGTTTCCCTGTCCAAGCCTTTCACGTTGTGAACATTTTGACATAGCAATCAATGGATTTGCACATTCTTATATTGGTCCTTCTGTAATCCAAATGTTGGATTTTGGGTTCTTTCTATATTTCGTCATGTTATTCTTTTAATTTTATTGCTTTCGTCTAATAGTTATTTACAATGTCATCGACATCTTCTTTTGTTCAAGTTGGTTTCCAGTCATCTTATACTGTTTTCTCTTTGACCTTTATAAAAATAGAAAATTAGAAATATTTTTATATGGATTAAGTGGTTTTTTTAAGAACTAAATTTCTTCTTTGTAATATTAGGTGCACTTTGAGTAATGGCAGATTTTTAACGATCCCCTTACCCCTTTGAGTAATGCACTTTGATTGTCTTTCTTTTTTTTCTTTATTAAATTTTTTTTCAGGTGTTGTACTTGAGATTTCAGCTCACTCTATTCAAGATTCCTATATACTGTAAGTTTTTTTTTAAAATTTTGAGCTTACAAATCTAATTTTATTACTAGTTGATAGTTTAATTTGCTCAATGTCTTTTATATTTAATTTATTTAGAAATCTGAAAAAACTATTCTCGTTTTTATATGCTGAAAAATAAATGAGATAAAATTAAATATTATTATATATAGGTTGTATGTGAAGATATGTATTAGTTATAATTTTTAGTTGTTATAGTACTTGTTAACATTGATGAATTGCATAAGTAAAATAATTATTTATTTTTAACACTTGTATGTTACTTAGTAGTGATTTTGTTAATTAGTTATTTGTTAATTTATATCATTTTGGAGTTATTTGATTGTGGTTTGCTTTATTTTCATTTTGTTATGGATATGAAAATGTGTTTAAAGTTTGTTATTAATTATAATTATAGGGTTCTAAAAGAAAAATACCACTACAAAAAAACACTGAATTTTCGACAGAATTTGCCAAGGAATTGAGAGTTTCTGATGGAATGGATTCTTACTCTAATAACAGCATGACAAAATAATTTCCAATTGCGATGGAATTCAAAAAGGAATTTTCGATGGAATTAATTCCGTCGCAAATTTCTGATGGAATTTGCAACGAATCTTTTGTTGAAAATTTGCGACGGAATTTAATTCCATCAGAAATTGCGAGGAAATTTCTGACAGAATGTAATTTCCAATTCCGTCAAAAATTCCATCACATTTTTTAAATTTTAAAAAGCCAACTGGCAACTCTGGTGGCCTCCACCTTGTTCTATCACAACCAAATCCGCCACGTGTCACAGCTTGTCTCCACCATGTGTCACAATCTCACTTTGCCATGTGTCGTAACCTCCCTTTGCTATGTGTCATAGCCTCTTTTTTCTTGGAAATGCAACTCAACTTGGCCTCCTTTGGTTTGAAGCCATGACCTCATCCGTACACAGGAAATGCCTTACTGGATGGGCTCAACTGTTTTGGCATTCTATTAGTACACAATTATATATATAATCTTATTATACATAATTAATTATTTATAAATATGTTACGAGTGTAACTTGTCTATTAGAAAGTGCAAGTGTACACTGTCATAAGCAAGTAATACAGAAGTGAGTAGAGTATCGTTCCCACGAGAATTGATCACTAAGTACCAAAATGGGTAATTTTAACTCTATTTAGTCGATTGATTCGTTGGTGATTGAGAGTATGAAATAAAAGAAAAATAATTAAATATGAGTGCAAGTAATATGAAGCAACAATGAGAAAAAGCCCTAGGGATTAGATTTCATTTAACATATTTCAGATTGAATCACTTATCTATTCTAGCCAAATTTATTCCACATGATTGATAGTTGAGTTTTCCTAATTTAATTACCAGCCTCTTCCAAAGTCAAGCAAATCTATAATTAATTGCTAATCCAACATATTCTTATATGAATTTAAGCAATTAATTATGCATTAAGAATTATAGAACTCAGTAAAACTACAAAACTCATATGAATATATTTTTATTTCATATGCAAGTCACGGTTTTAATTATAGAATCTACACACATGCATCTTCTTCTGGTCTCAACATGTATATTGAAATCATTCAAAAGGTGGCCAATCAATCAAAAGCATTAAAAAAAATAATTAAAACTCAATCATAAAGGAGAATTTCAAACTAGATTTAATAAGTTAAAATTCAATCCGTCATTAGTAAGCTATGTCATCACCCTAGGAAAATGGAAGTTTAGCACATGCTGAAATTAAAAACAAAAATAAAATAAATTGAGAATTTCATAAACATTGCAATAAACTTTAATTATTAAATTTTAAACATAAAAATTACAACCACAAGATGCATGAAAATAGAAAAAACTAGCCTTCCATATATGAGGTAAAATCTTCCATGTAGGAGGCATGCAACAAACAAATACAATGCATGAAATTAATTTTAAGATGATGGTAGAAGTGGAGAAGAGAGGAAAGTAATGGATATGAAAAATGGTTGTAAGTGGAGAAGAGAGGAGAATAATAGATATGAAATTCTTGTGTAAAATGTGAAGGAGATTATGGCTATATATAGGGAGGAATGGAATATGGTAGATGAAGTGGTAGAAAAAGTAGTAGGTGAAAAGGAAGATGGGGTGGTAGATGAAATAGTAAATGAAAAGGAAGATGAAGTGATAGATAAAATATGGTAAATAGAATGTTTGGTGGAATGGTAATTGATTTATGCTCTCAACTTCCAAGCAAACTTCGAAACCCTTAGAGATAGAATTGAGTTTTGATCTAAACATAAAAGTTATAGAGCTCTTTCTAAGCTTTTTATCCAAATATAGAATGTCTCAATCCGACATCTAGAGCTCCAGATATTGCCTAAAACTGAAAGAGGGTCTAATTTAATATTTTTTCAAGAAATTCTATTTTATGCCAAAATCATTATTTATTTATTAATTACACCCAAATTCATTAAATTGAGCTCAAATATCATCCACAAAATCATCATATAGGGAAAAATAAGTATGCAAATATTTTACTTATCAAATTCCCTTATACTTAACTCTTAGACATCCTCAGACAAGGAGTGACCATTACTTGCTTCCAACAAAATCAGAAGTATCAAGTCATAAGAAAGAACACAATTGAAAAATAAAGAGATCATAGTATTCATAAATCAATGAAAATATAAACTAGTAACTTTATTTGAAAATGAATAAACCGAGTACATAATTACTACTCATTCTCTCAATCTCTCAAGTATTTAGGGTAAGTGTTTCACTCAAATTCAACAAAAAAAAATTTCACTGCCATAGGCTTGCTAAAAATCTCAATCTCCACTACATAATTCACATGCATAATTCAAATAAAAAAAACTTATTAAGGGTTGCAATGGGGTTAAAGTAAAAGGAATGTAAAACATTATATGAAGGGCTAAATTTAAAGAATTAATAGAACAATTGAAAAATGGGCCAGCTTCTGAATAAATATATTTCATTACAACAACCCTCAATTCAAATACTCAATTTTTTTTCTTTCTTTTTTTTCCTTTTTTTTCTTTTTCTTTTTTTCATCTTTTTGTTTTTTGCAACTCTAAAGTTGATGATATATACAGCTCCACACTTATTAAAAGCTCATTTCACAAAAATTCAAATGCTTTGCTATTCTTTTGAATTAGGTAAAAGCACTTGATATATTCTTAAAGCACATGTTAGTGGATTTAAAATTTAAATTTAATTAAAAAATAATAATTTTTAAATTTTTCCATGGAATTTCCTAAGGAATTCTTTTCCGTCGGAAATTGCCTTGCAATTAATTCTATTGGAAAAGGAGGAATTTGCCATGGAATATTTTCTGTGGCTAATTTTCCAAGGAAAACATTATGTGGGAAATTCCGTCGGAAATATTTTAGAAGGAATTTCCAACGAAATTTGCCACTGAAAGTTTTTCTGTGGCAAATTCTGTCGGAAATGTCATATTTTTGTGTAGTGTACAAAAAAAAAATTATTTTTTTAAAAAATAATACTTCTTGTGGTGCTTCCTTGAAATTCGTGTTTTATATATATAAATATATATATATATATATATATATATATGTAATATCTCAAATTTTGGGATTGGAGGTTAGAGAATAAAATTGAATTAAGTGGACTGCTAAGCCCTGGTTTAGTGGGAGTTCCAAATTTATTCGCTAACATTTCTTATATCTTTGAGTTATCAAAGGGAATAAAATGGTGAATTAAAAAATATGAGAAATTTTTGTAAAAAAATAAAATTTATTGAACTTGCAAGTGCATGCCGTTTCATTGCTTTCAATGAGACAGTGTTGTTGTGCAATGCATTTCATTGAACAAATGATGAGAAAAAATTATGAAATTTTACAAAGGGAAAGTAGACATCCTACGCTTTAAATTGATAGGTCATATAAATCATTTGAAGCTATATATAAGGAGTTATGAACTTTTGAATTCAGCCCAGAAAAACTGTTAATTTTTAGGAATAGCATGTAAAAATTAAAAATCTGAGACTCGTGTGCTTCCAATTGGCAAAAGACTACATTTTTCCTTGAAACTAGACTCAATAAATATTCTATAACTTTTGGAATCACTCCAATTTAAGGTCTAAAAAATTAGTTATGAGTTTTCAAAGATTGGACATAAAATCTATCTGAAAATCCGAAAATGAAAAAAATATGTAATGACAAACTTGTAATTTTTTCAAACAAGTACTAAATTAATTATTTTTTGATTATTTGAAGTTAATTTCAATTAATTAAAGAAAATGAAGGGGAAAAATATATTTGAAATATTTGAATTAAATATGAATTTATGGAAAATTTGAGCAAAAGTGCAAATTTGACCAAAATTGGAATTTTATGTGTATACGTAATTAGAATAAGTTGTGAAGCCAATTGAGACCAAAGGGAAGGACCCTTAGGTGTCTCCTACTTGTAGCATGAAGAAGGAAATATTGGTTTGGCTTAATGAGTAAAGTTACATGCACATAAAATTGATTTTGGGTGATTTTTTGAAATAAGACATAAGATATAATATTAAAGCACTTTATCTCCTTCCTCTAGCCAAAAACCGATGTGAAGTGCAACTCCAAGAGAGAGGAAGAGCAAAAGTTCTAGAGAGTGAAAAGGGGAAGGAAAAACTTGCAAATGTAAGTACTTTCTCCGGTAAATTTGTTCCTAATGCGTATAACTCCATTCCTAATCTACTCTCCTTTATGTTTAAGTTTTGTAAAGGTCAAATTAGAGTAGCTAGGGTTTCGTCCAAATTGAGAAAAGCCAGAGGGAAGAGAAAGGTAACTTCCAAACCTTTGTATATTGACTATTATAGGTATTGTGGACAATTTAATCAATAAAATTTCAACGAATTGTCTTTGATTTGAAATTTCAAAATTGAATTGCCCTAGGGGTTATACTTCTAAAATTTGGTTCAAATGGTAGTTGCAAGCTAATTAAATAGTTAATAAAGTGGTTAGGAGTAGAAAGGAACACGTCTGCGGAGTTGGATTTCAAAAACCCCAATTTTCCCCAAAGTATAGAAGATTTTGGCCAGCTCTATAGATGGGCCTTAGATTTGGATTGTTAATGATTTGATGATTCCATTAAGTTCAGGGCGGAAAATTAGGTGGGGTTACAGTTGGTCACTTTTTCGGAAAAGCCCGAGTATAATTACGAAAAGACCCCTAAAACCCTGAAATAGGGACTGACAAGGGCAATTTTGTCTTTTGGCAGTGAATTTGGTAATTTTGAGTCAGGAAATGGATTCCTTGGGTGAGAATATGTCATAATAGCCCCATTCAAAATTTCAGGAAAAGTATAGTTAGACTGGATATGGTTGGGCCAGCCTGGGTCCCCAAGGGTATTATGGTAAATTTTCATAATAGGCTCATATTACCACCAGAAGCACTATGGAAGTGTTTAACTAATATATTTAGAATTGTAGGACTGAGTGGAGAGCTGAGCTGCGACACACATTACGAGACACGAAGTTCAAGGAGCGTACTTAAGGATCAAGAAGGGCTAAGGTAGGGAACTTACTTCTCCTACATGTATTTGGTATTTGTGCTGGTGTAATGATGCATGTTGTTGCTTTTCTTGATTATGTGAAACAGATATGAATGATTGAAGTTCTATTTCTATTTATACTGTGACCATTGTTTTGTTGTATGAAATTAAACAATGAGCATGCATATATGTCATTGTGTTAGTATGAGTTACGTAATGCAAGCATGTCATGCATTAAGCACTTATCTTGCATGCATATTGGTACTGCTTTCCTACTAAGATTCTCTCGAATCTCACCCTCCCCTACCTACAATTTAGATAGGAGGAGATAGAAGATATGCTGAGAACAAAGAAGAGAACCGTACGAGGATGCAATGGTGGAACGAAGACGGGAAGATGTCTCCATTTCACTGGGATAGATTTAGATACCCTAGGGCCTTATCCAGCTACAAGGTTTGTAATTATTATATATGAACCCCTATGGGAAATTTTTGTAATCATGTATATATTATCAGTATAATTATGCTATTCCTGTGTTGCCTATCGAACCACTCATTAATATTTTGTTGCAAGTCAAAATAAGATAAGGGTGTGACAATATATATGCTGTAGGGCTTCCAAGCACCACAGTTTCTTTTAGTAGTAATGGGATATGTGGCACTTCCTATGTGTCACAATTAGCTTAAAAATAAGTGTCATAGCTACCATTTTTTGTAGTAGTGATAGTATATGTTGCATGATGTTTCTAAAATTTTTAGGGAAAATTCCAAAAAAATACATTGGAAATTGCAAAAGGATTATTCAATAAACCGAAATTGGAAAAGGATAGATTAGTATAGTGTCAGACGGGAGGAGGAATATGGGATTTTGAAATTTTGACGAAATGACAAAAATTCCTTTCAGCCCTTAGTCAAACTAAGAATATGGGCTTCTTAATTAACAACTCCATATTCTACATTAGCAATACCAAAATCTCCCAAAAAGTCCATATTTGTCAACTGTGAAAGAAGAAAGTGGAGTTATTAATGTAGAATATGATGTTGTTAATGTAGAGAAAGGAGTTGTTATTAGCCCTGAAACTTGTTAACTATGAAAGAATAAAGTGAAGTTGTTAATGAAGAATACATTGTTGTGAATAAAGAGATAGACGTTGTTATTGGCCCCAAAACTTAGTGAAAGAAGAAATTGGATTTGTTAATGTAGAATCTAGAGTTGTTAATTAAGAGGACCGTGTTGTTATTCCAAAGTAGAGGGAGGGAGGGCTGAAGGGCATTTTCGTCATTTCATTAAGATTTCAAAATCCCAGGTTCCTCCTCCAGTCTGACATTGTACTGATATGTCCTTTTCCAATTTTGATATACTGAATCATCCTTTTGCAATTTTCAATGTATTTTTTTGGAATTTTCCCAAATTTTTATGTGCATAATTAGTTATATGTCAGTTTATAAGTTAGACAAAATAGTTTGGAGAAAAGTGATAAATATAAATACTTTTAAGTAATTTATTTAACTTTCTTAATCTTTTCAAATTAATCAGCCAGGTCTTATATTAAAGACTGGAAATAGTATATCTTTTACGTGACGCTTGCCCAATGACTATTATTCTTATCTTAAATATACTAATAGAATGACTTGTTTTAATCATAAGTATAACAATTCAATCCATTTGTCTTTCAAATCTTTTTGCTATACCCTTCCTATTGGTTTCATGTATTAAAGAAAGTTTTAATCTGTAAGAAAAATATAACTAAAAGGAGATTTGGAGTACCGGGGTGAATCTATGTTCGGATCCGGGTCAAAGCTCCAATGCTCCATACTTGTGCCCACACAATTATTAGACTACTAGAGCCTAATTGTGATTTGCACAGCAGATCACCAGAACTAGAAAGATGGTAGAAGAGAAGAGAATTGCCAGAAAACTCAATGGCGAGGTGAATTGCAATTGAGGAGGCACACCCTATTTATAGTGGTTTATGGAGGCCACTAATTAGGAAATGTGTGCACTCCTTCTTACCGTCCAATACAGCAATTAATTGATTCTCAATTAATTCCCTAATTATGGTGATTTGTTCCCCATTTAACAAATCCATAATTATTGCTAAATTATTCCCCAATCTGCAATTAATGTTGATTTATTCTTATTTGATTAGGCTACTTATATCCTAATCAAATAGTCCAGCCCATTAAGGGCGGACTTGGACCCAAAGTCCAACATCTCCTACTCGCACTTGATAGGCCTCCCATCGTGCGTGCGTTACTCTTTCTTGTTTCATACTTAGCGTCTGTCATAACCGCGTGGGTAAAAACGTCTTTAAGATTTGGTGCTTGTGATACTAGAAATCCTTTATATCGGATTAACATCCAAGGACACCCTTTATATATAACTGTAAGCTATATGTTCATTGCCATATATGCCCCAGATTCTCCCATACATATTACTCATGGAATATCTAATCCCTCTCAAGTTAATATGTTGATTAACTCATATTGCCTTCCACGCACATAGTATACGCACTTACTAGCTACACATAGAGCTAGTAAGGGGTTGACCACAGATACTAGCACATCTTATGTATCTAGGAGTAAATCTTCCTTTTTGACTAAACATCAGTCCATCTTGACTTAGTCGCTTTCCTAGTTTTCACTAGTCTAACCGAATCGAGTGTGATCATAGAGCTTCAGCTAAAGTAGCTGTCACCAAACCAAGCTTTCATGATGCCGTCTAAGTCTTAAGGGCATCACAGAAGGATTTTTCCTTCCTGGGACTCACACTGTACAGAACTAGGGATCTTTCACCTACATACCGTGTTGCAGTCTAACTCTTAAGCACATGCAGTATGAATTGCATGCTATGGTGAATGGTTTGAGGTGTATGTCGATTTCTTTATCTTTCACCGTACAGACATTAGTTCCAAAATGTACTCAACATTCGAATTAGAACTTTCTTTTTCACAATATCTCTTTTACAATCTCATTAGTGAAAAAGTGTTCTTTGCCTAGCTACAGGTTTATATTCATGCTTCGATCCAATTTCTGTGTATATGCACACATGTAGATCTCATCTCAGTCTAACAGAGGCGACTCAAATGCAAAGATTCTTCTTAACCTCTCATAGTGATCATTTGCTCGTCTTACCTTCCAATGCCCCCATAAAACATGGGAAGATGGTTGTTCGTGTGAGTGAACCAACCTTTTCTGACCTATACGACATACAAACTTGTATACTTTATATGTATTTACTCATAACATACATACTATTTCTTTTATCTTCATATAAAAGAAGTTCACGACCTTACATTTTATTCATGCCCCAAGATTTTCACTAACTCAATGAAAATCAAGCTATGGGCTCAGTAAGAGGATCTATCAACATCCTGTTAGTAGAAGGTCATTGAACTGTCGCTTTTTCTCTTTGAAATCATATCTCTCATAGAGATATATCAAAAAGTATTTTTCGCCTTTCTGTGATACTTAGGATCCTCATCATAAGATATTATCGCTTGGATCCTTTTATCCACCATTCATTCCCAATCTCTCATAGGAATTACTTTAGCCATATGGCACTTTGAATGATGGCAGAACACGCCCTACGTTCTATTTCCATGGATAACAAGAAAAAATACTTTGTATATTTTCTTACTCTATCATCATTTACTTAGGTCTTGTATTGGTGTATCCTTTCAAAAGGAAAGTTGTTGTCTTGACAACTTAATCCATGGTTATTCTCATAACCCATTTCACAGCAGGACCAAAAACAACTTTCAAGTTTGACAAAAATATTTGGTCTTATGTACACCAATGTGTACATTCATATTACCAACTATAGTCTCACATGGGACTCTATCCACCTTTCTTATGTTGAATTCCTCATAGGACATGTAACCTCTTTAAGTTTATGCCCTTGACTTCAGGGATGTCCATGGGTTTACAGTTTGACATCTTAAGATGTCTAAGGATTACAATTGTACATGTCTTAGATGGAAAAGACTGTATCTTTCTTGTGCAATCCCTGTTTATCTTGTCATTCAAGAGATTTGTCCAACCCATGACTTTATCAACTCAGAATTTAAGGATTCTCTTATCCTTTATTCCTTTAACCCCCTTGACACTTGTTTCATACGTCATTTGACAAAGGATGACTTCACAAAGAATCATCACTAGATTGTTTGGGACTTATGTAGTATTCTTCAATTATTTCGAAGTTGATAAGGATTTCACCTTGTGAAAACCTCATATACTACTATTTAGGTGATTGTTTCTACGAAGCCCTTAAGCTACTTCATGTAGAGTTCATCATCCAATTTCCAAAATTCCAAATTAGAAGGTGGTCTTTACATCATCTTGATATAATTTCAAAACTAAGCTTGTTGTCATAGCCAAAGTTCAGAGTTAAAATGCACAACAGACAACCTTCCATTGTATTACCTCCTAGCCACTAAGTGTTTTAGGTTCTACATGCCTCCAACAGATTTGAGAACCTACTTGTTCCCAATCGCCTCTTGGCTAGGCTATAAATTGCCTAAAACATATACTTGGCTCAATGATAATCCAAATCCTCCTGTATGACACTTTGCAATTCATCTTAGTAGGTCCTTCTAGTGTCTTTTAGACACTTATAGGTAGTTATCATCACCTTCTAAATGATGATCAGAGCACTCAATCCATTAGAGAATCTATCCCCTTATAGTCATTTGTTAGATGACAATTTGCTTTGAGGTGGATTTCATAGGATTCTTTTCCTATATATGAGTGAGGTAATTCTCTTTTAACTTACCTCTTACCTCTTTTGTTGTGAAAATGGTCTCAATCCTCCTACTCGGATCAGTGAACTTAAGAACACTTGATTATTCCTTGTCACTTGTGAACCTCTTGAAGAGATTTATTGTGATTAATGCTCATTTCCTGCTAAGAAATCTGGGTTTTATGAACATTGTGTCCCACGATTTTCTCTCAGTCACTGAACCGCCATCATTTTCACTAATGAAGATGTGTCATGTCAAATTCTCATGTCATCTCACAAAGAGATACCTTGTATACATTGGCCCTAATCTTCCTTACTTATAGAAAGAATTATGAATATAAAGTTGATAACCCTTATGGTATTAACAAGCTTGGCCCTGGTCTAAGGCCTATCCACGATTCATAGGGTAAGGTCGTGACTAACATAGAGGGCATTTGGTTCAGTGTGAATATAATAGCTATGAGTCCACCTACCAACATACGGCTGATAGCCTCATTGATGCCTTTATGTTTACAACCAAAGCAAGGAGAGGTCTATCTCTCCATTTCAACAACTCTATTATGTTGTAGGGTTCTAGGTATTGATAGTTGCCTAAAAATGCCTTTTTTATACACAAAACTACTTGAACTAATCATATGGGTGTCCTAAACCCTTGTTAGTTCAAAAGGTCTTATTCTTTCAGTTTACTGATTCCTGACTAGTTTAGCTACTATCTAACAGCTTTACACTTGCCTAGAATTAAGTAAACGTTACTGTATTTCATGTAAAAATCCATGACATTAATGAAATACTAAGTTCTGCGTTTGGCCTTCACGTTCATTGGTTCACTAACGTCATATTTTTCCAATTGCAGTGGATTTTCTCAAAAAATGTATCTCTGTCTTTCTTGCTAGGTAGAATAAGTTTTCAACTTATTCATAAGGGTATTAACCTTTTAGCACACATTTAGTAAATACTCTTTTGCTAGTTTGATCATTCCCTTTGATCAATATGTACAAGTGGCAAGAAATAGAATCTTTTATCCCTAGAAAGAAACATCAAAATCCAACGAAGGATTTGAGAATTATAGTCTCATCGATCCTTAACTAAAGAGATAACAAAGATGTGATTTGTCAGTTGTAATTGCATGGAGTGAATCAGGGTGGTTTATCCGTGTAGAGTTAACGTGCAAGTTCCAATCCCTTGATTCTATCTCTTTGTTGCTTTGCATTTGACATGAAGCCATATGCTTTTCTGAAATATCCACAACTCATGTGGATTACTACTTTTTCAACCCTTAAGGATTATGAATGTAGCTTTTCATCTTTGTAGAAACCATTTGACCTTCTCTAGATCAAGTTTACCTCATAGGTTTCTTGCCCTTGGGCTTAGAGGATGAATCCTCCTACTCTTTAACTAAGTTTGCTAACTGATGGATCTTGAATCCTTCAGTCTTTCACATTCAAGTTCAATATGACGAATCACATTGCTGAAGGTTACAATATGCATATCAGAGGCAATCTTTACTTTCATATACACCTACTCACTGGAAGACATGGCTCACTCCCACTCACTGGGAGACATAGCTTCCTTCTACTCACTGGGAGATGTCTTATCACAACATATACTTGTTGTTTGTTAGAAAGAACTTGGTATTTAGTTTGTCTCAACTTCTTAGTTTGACATCTGCCTCAAGTGTTGCCTAAATAATATGTCAGGACTTAGTACACTATGTTAAAACTTAACTTAGTTTTAACTTTATGGAAGAAGATCACCTATTTCACTATCTTCCAACATTATCTACACGGCTTGGATAAGGTTACATTGCTCATACCAACATAAGTTTAAGCAATGTTGTTCTTTCTATACTTGATAGCATAAACCTTTTGTATCCTTCGGTTGCTTCAATCTTTAAATGCTGAAGACTAGTTGGTAGGATGTCCCTGACATCTCATTCTTCTTGAATGAAAGAGATTTTAGAGTTTTTAACTCCACAAATATCTCTATTGAGCTTGTCTTCATAAGCTGAGTCAAATAGACTTGGTCATAATTGGTCATTTAGATGATCATGGTATAAAAATCATATTTGTTCAAGTTTGACAAAGGATAATTAGATAATAAGTTCACTAGTTTCATGTTCAGGAGACAACTATGTTGAGCACTTACCCCTTTGGATTTCTAGATGCATTCTAGAAAAACTCCCACTCAATCAAAGAGCAGTTATATTAACAAGATAATAACACAACATCATTTAACTAGCATGAATGTTCAAGAAAAAAAAGAAGAGAATATACTGAATTCAATTCTAAAAATAAAGAATTTAAGCATAAATTCAATGAAAAGAACATTCAATAAAAACTTTTGCCTCTTATTGTTGTCTCTTAACTAGGTTCTCCCTTTCATAAGCCCTTATGACCATATGAACTTATGTAGTGTCTAGCTACAATGTCAAGTTCTTCTTTGCCATGTTTACATCTACTCATTTGGATGTATTTGCAGCATACCTCCCACTTGATGAGATGATTCTCACATCTCTATCTGTCTTGTCCTTTATCACAACATGTGATAAAAGGTTAACTCTTAGAAGTCACTGCTTCAATCCCAATTGAATCAATGTGGTTAAAAACATAGGAAGACTTGTTATTATTCAATAATTATTGAACAATTTCAAGTTGCTACAATTTTCAGGTTTTATCTCTAAGAGTTTGAGTCAAGATTGGATAGGATTTTATATTCAAAAACTCATTTTCAATAATCCTTTACTTTTAAAGAATCTTTCAGCATTTAACCTTATGTTGCAACTGAAAATACTCTTAAAAAAATAAGCCAACCTATCCTAAAAAAACAATAGAACCAACATTGATTCTATTCCAACAATTTTTGGGACCCTCTAAAAGCACATAAGTACTTTTTTGACTCAAATCACATCCAGACATGCTTCAAATATATGCAAATTATATATCAAATTGAAGCTCTCGAATTTAGGGATTTTTAAGAACAAACCGCGTCTTAATCGGAGGTCCCACGCACCCCTAGAAGGTGTTCGGTTGGAAAAATCCTAAAAATTTGAAAAATTCCAACGAACGCCACTCTCGTTGGTGGCGCGTGACCTCCACGCACCACCTTGCGGCCCTCAGCCTGTGACACACGCCAGCAATAACAACTCCACGCGTCGTCCTCTCTCCGATGGTGCTTGCCACGTGTCAAAGGGAGGCCCTAATAGGCCCCACACACCATATGTCTTTTTTTTTGCGTCAACAGTCAACAGATGACTGTTGACTTTGACCAGTCAACGGTCAATGCTTGACCGGGACTAGGCTGACATGGCGTGAGGTGGTGATGACGTGTCTTTGACGATGATGTGGCATACTCTGATTGGCACCACGTGGGTTGGGTTGACTGATGAGGTGGCAGTTGACTGTCACGTCATCATCTTCAACCTCTAGCTGGGTCAACCCGACCCGATTGGAGCTCCTGCTGGTTGTTGCGACTCGCAAACTTTGGGAGGCTATATGTCCCTCGTTTTAGCTCTATTTCTTGTGTTCTTGGTGTCTTTGGAATTGTAGTTCAGCGAACTACAAATCCATGGCATTTATTTGATCTTAAAACCTCTGTTTTATTGATCAAATTGTGAGTGAAGTGGTGGTGGCGACTAACAACTCGCGAACTTCTTTCCTTCGTTTCTCCCTCATTCGGACTCCATTTGATGTGTTCTAAGCATTATTAGAATCATCTCTTCGAGATCTACACATCCATGGCTTTGGTTGGGGCAAAAACACTCAGTTTCAAACACCCCATTTTTCTCGACGTTAACGGCGCGGTGTAATCCGACTTGGATGTGTGTCCTCTTTGTTTCAAAGGCTCTTCTAATCTTTGAGGGGTTAAGTTCTCTCATTTTTGGTTCCACATAGGTTCCAAAAACGTCAACCCCTAAGAAATCGAAGATGTGAGGAGAAAATGAAGGAATTGTACCATGAGATATATATATATACACTTATTGTGTATATATATATATAAAACAACCAGAGGAGGAAACAATCAAGAACCTAGCATTTTATATGTGTGCACATTGAGCTCAAGTCGAATAACAAATCTGGGAAGCGAGAATCCGATGCACACACAGACACGCATATAACACAGTTTATATTCAAGGCAGAGACATACGCATATGATCGAAAAATGAAAATGAGGCATGAAATTGTATTACGTGAATAAGTATGTTTGGAACCATATACACACACATGCATACAAAATTGCAGATTCATATGGCATAAAAGAAAAATCATACCCAGAATTATGATTTTGTGTAGCGGAAAAAATAAGCATGATGAAACATATAAATAATTATATTACAAAATTATTCACATAGAATAATTACAACCACAAGATCAACACGCTCTGATGCCAATGTAAGAAAAATATAACTAAAAGGAGATTTGGCGTATCGGGGCGAATCCATGTTCGGATCCGGGTCATAGCTCCAATGCTCCACACTTGTGCCCATACAATTATTAGACTACTACAGCCTAATTGTGATTTGCACAGCAGATCACAATAACCAGAAAAGATGGTAGGAGAGAAGAGAATTTACAGAAAACTCAATGGCGGGGTGAATTGCAATTGATGAGGCATACCCTATTTATAGTGGTTTATGGAGGCCACTAATTAGGAAACGTGTGCACTCCTTCTTGTCCTCCAAGACAGCAATTAATTGATTCTCAATTAATTCCCTAATTATGGTGATTTGTTCCCCATTTAACAAATCTATAATTATTATTGAATTATTTCCAAATCTGCAATTAATGCTGATTTATTCTTATTTGATTAGGCTACTTATATCCTAATCAAATAGTTTGGCCTATCAAGGGCAGACTTGGACCCAAAGTCCAATATAATCAAAGGAGTAGTTTGGATTGCAAATCATTGAAGTCTACGCACTTTTTTTTTAATGAAAAAAAATTAACTAATTTTTTTAATCTCTACAGTTTAGTTTTAATTCTGTAACTCTTTTATTTAATTGGAAGGAGTATTATTCTAATATATGATGAACAGTAGAGAGCAAACTTCTACCACAAGAGTTCGTTGTCAGGTAAGACCAGAAGTATATATAAAGTTCTTTTAAGGAAAAAAAAAAGTTTCTTGTCACCAAAAAAACAAAGAAGTTTCCATATTATATGAATTAACTACGAAAGTTTAAAAGACAGATGCCGAACTGTCCGAGTCGATCGACTATAATTGATAGGAACATTTTTAAAATTTCAAGAAACCAGATGATTGCTTGAGGACGAATGTCACCGCTCACCGATATATGCAAGGGACTGAGCAATTGTCAAAGCTGCTGTCATATATATTCCTTTGGTTGGATTTTTTTTATATAAAACATTTTAATTATTTCAAAAGGATCTTATGTACATCGCCACGTTTTGCCTGTTCGTCCAAAATGTATTTTGAATCGATTTGTTTTTTCCTGTTTATTTTTCATAATTTTAAAATTTTCTTTTGGGTTCGAAGAGTCTGTTTGGTCTAGCATATTTGTATATTTTAAAAGAGAAAAATGCAGGATAGATTAACGTTCAACTTACTTTTATAGATCATGATATTTATTAAAAACGAAATAATTAAATAATTCACTCATAAAGTTAATTTTAAATCTTAAGAATGTGCCTATTCTAAATTAAAAATTCACTACAATGTTGTTTAAATTCTTTTTGTTATAAATAGTCATTAGTTCTTGAAATTAAATGTCGTTTAGCATTTTCTAATCTAAATTTTATTAGATCTAAATTCTTATCAATGATTTTTCATTATATAACCGATTATTAGTTATAAAAACCTATATCTTAAGAGAAACTAATGAGCTCTCAAACTTTCAACTCTCAACTCTCTCTCTCTCTGTCACACTCTACAGTCTACACACGCACAGAGGAATAGTAAATTACAATTATTAAATGAGGGGTCACCCAGATGACCCTTGAGAATATCTATGGCAGGCCACTAATTCTTGACTGCTAGTTGCCCACACAACATGACAACTTTACATATATACGACATACCTTTCTCTTTTGGAGGTCCACTCTAGGGAATCTTCTTTCGTGTAAAAAATTATTAACCAATATTCAATTACCACATTTTTTTTATTTATGTGTAACCAATTTTGTGTGTTGACTTTTGTACACATCATAAACCATCTATTATATATGGTTTGATCGAAGAGTTCATCATTATTTTATATCACTCATGAGGAAGTTGAACAATATGTGTTTATTATTACCGTAGCATACAAGGAACAAATAAATAATAGAGATTTTTTTGACCTGAAAATTAATAATAATAGAGACAAGTAAATGACGTTTTGATGATTCCTGTTCTCTTTCAACAAGTTAAGATCATTTTCAGTGTTTCTTCCAAGGAAAATCACTAATAAAAACTCTTGATGTAACACTCCAAAATTTATATTCACCAAAAATATTATAAATATATGAAAAATTTAATAAAATGGTGAATATTTATAAATTTGGAATTTATGAATTTTATAAATATTCATTTTCATGAGACATTAGGCAAAAATAATTATGGAATTAATTTGGGTAACTTCAAAAGCCCAATATTAAGGTCCAAAGTAAAGGAATATAAGAAAATAATAGTTGGCCAATACTAATGTTAATTTTGGTCATATGATATTAGAAATTAAAGGTAAACAATGTTTCTAGTAAAGTTGCCTATACAGCAGTGAGTTGGTCATGTGGTTTTGGAAGACCAAATGATGACCAAAAATTATGAAATTTTATAGGATGGAAGTTGACATCCTAAGCTTTAATTTGATAATTTATATGACACAATTAGAGCTATATACAAAAGGTTATGAATTTTTGAAGTCAACACATAAAAACTGTGAAATTTCTGGAACAGTATGCAAAGATTGAAATTCTAGGAATTTTGTGATTCCAGCTAGCTAAAGTCTATATTTTTTCTTGAAATTAGACTCAACAAAGGTTCTATATGATTTGGAATCACTCCAATTCAATTTTTCTAGAATTAGTTATGATTTTCCAAAATTTGAGCAAAAAATCTACCAGAAATTTCTGAAATCCAAAATTGTTGGAAATTAAATTAATAATTAAATATCATCTCCTTCCTTCCTCTAGCCCATTTTCATGCTATTTTAGATCTGAACTAGAGAGAGTGTGTGTGAAATTCTAGAGAGAGAAAGAGAAGAAAAACTTGCAAAGGTAGGTGATTTCTTCAGTAAATCGGTTCCTAACGCGTATAACTCTGACCCTAAGCTATTTCTCTTTGTTCTTTAGGGTTTGGAGGCTCAAAAATCTGTTCTCTAAAGGTTAGGGTTTCAGCCATATTTGGGAAAAGATTGTGTGAGCTTGAGGTAACTTCCTAACCTTTGTATATTAATTATTCTGGCTGCTGTGGGCAATTTAATCAGTGAAATTTTGTCGGATTATCTTTGGTTTTAAATTTTGGAAATGGGTGTGCCTATGGGTTATGCTGCCCAATTTTAGTTCAAACGGTTGTTATAACTCAATTAGATGGTTAATAAAGTGGTTGGGAGTAGAAAGGAACGCGCTTATGTAGCTGAAAAGGTAAAACCCTGAATTTTCCTGGAAAATACCATAATTTTGGCCAGGGATGTTAAAGGTCCTTAGAGTTGGATTTTTAATGATTTGATGGTTCCATTGGATTGAGGAGGGAAAATTAGATGGGGTTACAGTTAGGCACTTTTTCGAAAAAGGCCGAGAAAGCATAGTTACGAAAACGCCCTTGAAACCTTGAAAATCCAGGTAGTCAAGGGTATTTTTATAATTTGACATTGAATTTTGTAATTTCAAATCCGAAAATGTATTTCTTGGGTGGAAATATGTCAGAATAGCCTTAGTAAAAAATTTTGGTAAATTTTCACCATAAGCTAATATAACCACAATAAACACTATGGAAGTGTCTAAAATGATACAAAGATAGGTTATAACCTATTTCTTGTACATTTGATATTTTATGACTGAGTTAGGAGCCTAGAGTTGGCACGTTCCACGAGGCGAGCATCTCGAGGTTAAAAAGGGTTGAGGTAGGGACTACTATCTGATTAATTGTATGTTGTATGTTGTATGTTACTGTATTTCATGATATGAATGCGTGCTAGAGGCATAGTACCTGGTTATGGTTTGGTGCCCGGCCAAGGTATATCGAAAATCCTAGTTGTGGTCGGTGACTTAGCTGAGGTACATGTAGGGGTTCTAACTTGATGTTTGGCCTTGAAACTTATGCACACATGTGAATCGAATTGAACTTTCATTTTGCCTAATATGGTGCATTGCATATTTAATTTTCACATTTTATATGTCAATAGTATGTTTCTACTTGGATTCTTCGGAATTTCACCCCTTTTTCTAAACCAAACATCTCAGTGGGTGCTAGTGGATCAAAAGGCAAGGACGTAGATAAAGGAATGTGATTGGCATGTGTCTCAAGGCAAAGTTAAAGTTCATGATTATATATAGCTTATGTTGTAAATATTGTCGCCTTTTGTATCTTGTCTTCAGACTGTAAACAAATACTTTTATCAGTATATATGTACTTTTTTGTATGCCTGTGGAACTTGGTCTCTATTACTCTGTGAATATCGAAATGGAAACGGGTGTTGACATTTTTGGTATCAGAGCTAATAAGCAGTTTTGGCATTAGCAAAATTATATACTGATAAAGTTTTGTTTGCATGGCGATAGGACATCATGGATGGTCAGAGTGAGCATATAATTGTGGTTAGCAGTCAAAGCGAAATGACGGTGAATTAGCGTGTTCCTTACCGAAGACCGATGATCAAATACTTCAGAAACGGTGGTATGCGTATGCTCTACACAGCATGAAAGAGCATGCCAAGACTGCCTGTATACGGTCCGGAGCCGAGGCCAGCTTCACCAAGATTTACCGAGGCTGGCAAGATCGGAGAGGCGCTAGAGGGGTACCATTCTGACTACTAGCCAAAGGAGATGTCAGAGGACGAGTTGACCGATATTGAGTCTCAGGCAGAGTCAGTTTAGGTGCCGTACAATCTAAAGCCAGATATGGAGTTGTCATACCTTCTCATGTCTAAGTATTACCGGGAATTATAGGAGCATGATACCTCGAGGGCCCGATACGATGCATTCCTTGACAGTGCAGAGATATTGTATGGACTGCAGATATCGTTGGGGCTTATGGTGACCGACGAGTGCTGGGTTCTTTCCATGATGAACTTCTTTCCTGACACAACATTTTGGAACTACCAGAAGAACCTCATCGTCGAGCGGGGCTCGAAGGCAAACTTCTGGGTGTTCCAGAAGCACATCAGATGGCTGGTGCGGGATTTCATGTATACTGAGCTGTGATGTAGGGCCTTCGAGGTATATTTTGTATGATCGGGGCTAACCGGCACGTATACGAGTTAAGGGCAGTTAGGTGGAACTGACGGATAGAAGAAGAATTAGCTATAGTCGGTATTTTGGAAGGGTACATGAATGTTGAAAAATGTAACGTAAAAATACTAATATGTCATGTACAGTAGTTTATAGGATATATGATGTTTTTTTTTCTCTGTAACTACTGTAAATAGTTGTTGTATGCTATATATGACATATCCGTGTACCTTGACTTTTATGAAATGATAAAAAAATGTCCTTGCTCTTATATAAAATGTAATGCTTCTCTATTTTCATGTAGAGTGAACTATGAAAATGATACAACAAGGAGAAGGTGGTTAAGGCCGAGGTAGAGGCTGAGGCCGAGGCAGGGGAAGAGGAAGAAATGGTAATCATGAGGAAATACTGTTTCTTGGACCAGATCCATTTCAGCAGCGAATACTAGATATGCTGGCACAGCAGCAAAATACAATGAATGAGATAATAGGGGAAATTCTAGGAGTACAATAAAGGCAAGAGTACCTGGAGGATTTCCTGGACGAATACTTGAGGGGTTATGGTGAAGACATACCACCAAAGGAACCTGAACTAGAGGATATCATACCAGATCCTAAGGTAGAAGTCTAGAATTGGTTAAGCAGATTCAATAAATAACAGCCACCTATCTTTTGGGGAAAGTTTGAACCACAACTGGTTGAGAATTGACTGAAATATCTGGATAAGATTTTTAACATGTTGCGATGCTCGAACGAGATGAAAGCTCTGCTAGCCATCTATAAATTGAAGGGTAACGCAGACTTATGGTGGATGAACATAGAGCTCACCTTGAGGGGGAGGAATGTTCCTATCACTTGGGAATTATTCCAGGAGAAATTCAATGAGAAATATTTCCCTCATCTATTAGGCGTGAGAAAGGGAAAGAGTTTTTGAGTATCAAACTACAAGATTGAGAAAGCTTCGATGATTATTTATCCTGGTACATCCAACTGTCATGGTATTCAACCTCTTTCAAACTTCATGATAATAAAGAGTAGAGTTCCAATATGATGATTGAGGGGTTGAGACCGGATATGAAAGAAAACTGGTTACATAGCACTTCACCGAGTTCAGTAAAGCAGTGGAAGAATGCCGCTACATTGAGAAGTGTATGTCAAGTTTGGCAACCCAAACTAGAATAGGGTACTTCTGGGAGTGGTACCTCAGCACAAAAGAGAAAAGAACAGGGTGGAGCTTCCGGGGGAGCTACGAAGAGACTGAATCAGACAGGAGGCCGTAGAGGCCAAGGATCCTCGGGAAGTCGAACATGTTGGTTTTGTCATAAATCATTCCATTCTGACAAGGCTTGTAATGGTACACCACTGACAGCTAATCCCAATATATCATTTGCTTGTTTTAATTGCGGTAAGCCGGGACACATGTCTAAGGATTGTCCACAAAAGCAACAATAGGAACAGACTAGACCCAGAGTTTTAGGTAGGGTTTACACACTGACACAAAAAGAAGCCAAAAAGTCTCCGAAGCTGATTCAAGGTATGATTTCTCTCAATGGAAGTCTATTGTATGTTATGTATGATTCTAGTGCTAACCATTCATTTATTGTATATGACTGTGTGAGATAATTGAATTTACATGTGCATAAATCCCTATATGATTTGGTTGTATCTACGCCTATGGGCTTGCAAATTGTTACGATTGATATTTTTCGGAATTACGTGGTAACACCGAAGGGCACGAATCAATTGTAGATATGATATGTTTGCCACTGTAAGGGTTAGAGGTAATTCTGGGGATTGACTAGTTGACATCAAACGGTGTGTTAGTAGATTGCAAATAGAAGAGAGTTATATATCTGAATCCATAACTGCAAGCTAACACTGAAATCACTCTTAACTTTCTATCTGCAACCAAGGTTGAGAGATATTTGCAGAAGGGTTGTCAGGGGTATATGGTATTCTACTCTATGCGATCAGAGGCTGGTGTAGCCTTGGAGAGTGTCCCTGTAGTGAATGAGTTCCCTGACGTTTTTCTGGAGGATATCGGTGGATTACCTCTAGATAGGGAAGTGGAGTTCTCGATTGATTTGAGGCCTGGAGCTGGACCAATCTCTAAAACCCCATACCGTATGGCTCAAAGTGAAATGGCAGAGCTAAAGAAGCAAATTGAGGAGCTACTTGAGAAAGGGTTCATATGACCCAGCATATTACCTTGGGGGTGCTCCAATGCTTTTTGTCAAGAAGAAAGACAGGAGTCCATGTCTTTGTATCGATTATTAAGAGCTAAACAAGGTGACCATCAAGAACAAGTATCTACTCCCTAGAATTGATGATTTCCTTGATCAGTTATCTGGTTCCTGTGCATTCTCAAAGATTGATTTATGATTGGGATACCACCAGTTGAAGGTTAAAGCATAAGATGTATCAAAGACTACATTCAGAACTAGATATGGCGGTAATGCCATTCAGGCTTACCAATGCACCTGCCGTGTTCATAAACTACATGAATTGAATCTTTCATTCGTACTTGGACTAGTTTGTAGTAGTCTTTATCGATGATATATTGGTGTATTCAAAGAGTAAAGTCGAGCATGAGCAGCACTTGAGAACCGTGTTGAACATATTGCGAGATAAGCGACTCTATGCCAAGTTGAGTAAGTGTGAATTTTATCTTTCAGAAGTAAAGTTTCTGGGCCACGTTGTCTCACAACAGGGAGTCTTTGTTGATCCTAGCATTGTGGAAGCAGTATTGAGCTCGTAGAGGCTAGATACTGTATTTGAAGTGTGTAGTTTTTTGGGTCTAGCTGGCTATTACAGAAGATTTATACAGAATTTCTCTAGAATTGCTTTGCCATTCACAAAATTAACGCGGAAAGCTCAACATTTTGTGTGGGATGAGAATTGTAAGAAGAGCTTCCTAGAGCTGAAGCAGAGGTTAACTAAAACACCAGTGCTGATGATCCCAGATCCAAAGTTTACGTATGTTGTTTACATAGATGCCAGTGGGCACGAATTGGGATGCGTATTGATGCATCATGGCCGAGTGGTGGCATATGCATCTCGTCAGGTGAAACCTCTGAATTGAACTATCCCACTCATGATCTTGAGTTGGCAGCAATTGTGTTTGCTTAAAAATCTAGAGACATTATGTCTATGGTGAAACTGTAGAGTTGTACTACGGCCACAAGAGCTTGAAGTATTTATATGATCAGAAAGAGCTCAATATGAGACAGCGCATATGGACGGAGTTGCTGAAAGACTACTATCTAGAAATCAAATACCATCCCGGTAAGGCTAATGTGGTTGCTGATGCATTAAGCTGTAAATCAGTGCAAGTGGCAGCTATGATGATCTATGAGCAGAAACTGATTGAAGATTTCAGGGATTTAACTCTTTTTAGTCAGATTTTGTTGAACAATGGTGTTAGCCAAATATAAAACAATCTGAGGGCATCAATTGAAGAAGCCCAATCTGAGGGCGAAACTCAGGATTATGACTTGTCACCTAGCATACTAGCCAGGTACAAGAAACAAATTTATGTTCCACCACAACTAGAACTGAAACAAAAAATCCTGGAGGAGGCACATAAGAGTAAGTATACTTTACATCCAAGGGCTATAAAGATGTACCATAACATGAAGGTTCAATACTATTGGCAAGAAATGAAAAAGGAGGTGACTAAGTTTGTCACTCGTTGCTTAACTTGTCAGAAAGTAAAAGTTGAACATCAGCAACCATCAGGGCTTTTGACAAACCCTGAGATTCCTGAGTGGAAATGGGAAAGCGTTACTATGGATTTCGTGACAAGACTACCTAAAGTCAGAAACCATGATGCTATATGGGTAATAGTTGATAGATTTACAAAGACAGCCCACTTCCTGCTTATTAGTATTCACTATTCTCCTGACAAGCTGGCAGAAATCTACATTAAGGAGATTATGAGGTTACATGGTATTCTGAATAACATCATCTCTGATCGAGATCCACAGTTCACTTCCAAGTTTTGGAAGGTGGTACATGAAGCTTTGGGTACCAAGCTCCGATTCAGTACGACATATCATCCTCAAACTGATGGGCAGATAGAGCAAAAGATTCAAACCCTTAAGGATATGCTAAGGGCGTGTGTACTTGATTACAAAGGTAATTGGGACAAATTCCTTCTATTGGCAGAGTTCGCCTATAACAACAGTTATCATTTGAGCATCCAGATGGCTCCATACGAGGCATTATATGGTAGGAAGTGTCAATCGTCCTTATGCTGGACTGAATTGTATGAGAGGGAATTGCTGGGGCTAGATCTTGTTGACCAGACAACGGAGTAGATAAAATTGATTAAGTAGATGTTGCTAACTGCTCAGAGTTGACAGAAATGTTATGCGGACAAGAGGAAAAAACCTCTAGAATTTGAAGTTGGTGACCACGTGTTTATGAAAGTATCACCTGTTATGGGTATTGGTAGAGCATTGAAAGTAAGGAAGTTGCAACCAAGGTATATTTGTCCATTTGAGATCCTAGAGAAGATTGTGCCAGTAGCATGCTACACCGCTTTGCCACTGAATCTGAGTAGGCTACACGATGTTTTCCATGTTTCCCAATTAAAAAAATATCAACCTGATCCAGAAAATGTAATAGAATATGAAGATGTGGAAATGATGATTTAACTTACAAAGTCACACCTGACCGAATCATCGATCGGCAGGATAAATAGCTCAAAAATAAGAGCATTCTGTTCATCAAAATTATCTGGAAAGGTTTATTGACCAGAGAGGCTACATGGAAAACAGAGGAAAGTGTAAAGAAACGTTACCCGGAATTTATGGCTGTGTAGGTGTAGCAAATTTCGGGGACAAAATTTATTTAAGTGGGGGAGAACTGTAACACCCCAAAATTTATATTCACAAAAAATATTGTAAATATTTGGGAAATTTAATAAAATGGTTAATATTCATAAATTTGGACTTTATGAATTTTATAAATGATCATTTTTGTGAGACATTGGGCAAAAATAATTATGGAATTAATTTGTGTAATTTAAAAAGCCCAATATTAAGGTCCAAAGTAGAGGAATACAGGAAAATAATATTTGGCCAATACTAATGTTAATTTTGGTCATATGATATTAGAAATTAAAGGTAAACAATGTTTCTGGTGAAGTCGCCTATAGGGCAGTGAGTTGGTCGTGTGATTTTGGAAGACCAAATGATGATTACAAATTATGAAAGTTTACAAGATGGAAGTAAACATCCCAAACTTTAATTTGATAGGTCATATGACACAATTAGAGTTATATACATAAAGTTATGAATTTTTGAAATCAGCACAAAAAAGCTGTGAAATTTCTGGAATAGTATGCAAAGATTGAAATTATGGGAATTTTGTGATTCCAGCTAGCAAAAGCCTCTATTTTTCCTTGAAATTAGAATTAATACGGGTTCTATAGGATTTGGAATCACTCCAATTCAATTTTCTAGAATTAGTTATGATTTTCCAAAGTTTGAGTAGAAAATTTACCAGTAATTTCTGAAATCCAAAATTGTTGGAAATTAAATTAATAATTAAATATAATCTAATATATGATATTAAATATCATTTCCTTCCTTCCTCCATCCCATTTTCATGCCATTTCAGATTTGAACTAGAGAGAGAGAAAGAGAAGAAAAACTTGCAAAGGTAAGTGATTTCTTCGGTAAATCGATTCCTAATGCGTATAACTCTGACCCTAAGCTTCTTCTTTATGTTCTTTAGGGTTTGGAAGCTCAAAAATATGTTCTTTAAAGGTTAGGGTTTCAGCCATATTTGGGATAAGCTTGTGGGAGCTTGAGGTAACTTCCAGACCTCCATATATTAATTATTCTGGCTGCTGTGGTAATCGGTGAAATTTCGCTAGATTGTCATTGGTTTTAAATTTTGGAAATGGGTATACCTAAGGGTTATTCTACCAAATTTTAGTTCAAATAGTTGTCATAACTCAATTTGATGAATAATAGGTTGAGAGTATAAAGGAACGCGTTTACGGAGCCGAAACCGCAAAACCCCGATTTTTACCAAAAAAGACCATAATTTCGGCCAAGTATGTTAGAGGGCCTTAGAGTTGGATTTTCAATTATTTGATGGTTCCATTGGGTTCAAGAGAGAAAATTAAGTGGGGTTACAGTTGGGCACTTTTTCGGAAAAGGCTAAGAAAGCATAGTTACGGAAACGCCCCTGAAACTCTAAAAATCAGGGCTGTCAAGAGTATTTTTGTAATTTGACATTGAATTTGGTAATTTTGAATCCGGAAATGGATTCCTTGGGTGGAAATATGTCAGAATAGCCTTAGTAAAAAGTTCTGAAAAACATGCCATAGGCTAATATAACCACAATAAATACTATGGAAGTGTTTAAAATGATACATGGATAGGTCATAACCTATTTCTTGTACATTTGATATTTTAGGACTGAGTTAGGAGCCTAGAGTTTTCACGTTCCACGAGGCGAGCATCTCTAGTTTAAAAAGGGTTAAGGTAGGGACTACTATATTTCATACACTATGTGATTAATTGTATGTCATATTTTACTGTATTTCGTGATATGAATGTGTGCTAAGGCACAGCACCTGGTTGTGGTTCGGTGCCCGGCCAAGGTATATCAAAAATCCTAGCTATGGTTTGTGACTCAGCTGAGGTACATGTAGGGGTTCTAACTTGATGTTTGGCCCTGAAACTTGTGCACACATATGAATCGAATTGAACTTTCATTTTGCCTCAATGGTGCATTGCATGTTTAATTTTCATATTTTATATGTCAATAGTATGTTTCTACTGGGATTCTTTAGAATCTCACCCCTTTTTCTAAACTAAATATCTTAGCGGGTACTAGTGGATCAAAATGCAAGGACATAGATAAAGGAAAGTGACTGGCACGTGTCTCAAGGTGAAGTTAAAGTTCGTGGTTATAGATAGCTTATGTTGTAAATATTGTTGCCTTTTGTATCTTGACTTCGGACTGTAAACAAATACTTTTATTAGTATATATGTACTTTTCTGTATGCCTGTAGAACTTGGTCTCTATTACTCTGTGAATATCGAAATGGAAACGGGTATTGACACTTGAGCTATCAACCTGATTGTCCAATTCATTCCTCATATGATTGTGAATACATTCATGTATCACTATATA
This sequence comes from Inga oerstediana, assembly GCA_963210345.1. Taxonomy (NCBI): domain Eukaryota; kingdom Viridiplantae; phylum Streptophyta; class Magnoliopsida; order Fabales; family Fabaceae; genus Inga; species Inga oerstediana. Next base: position 57,544,355 of record OY723401.1, on the reverse strand, counting down.
TGTATACCTATATCATTCTCTTATTAAATATAGGGAGTGTAATATCCTGAATTTTGGGATGAGAGGCTTGAGAATAAGTTTGAATCAAGTGGACTGCTAAGTCCTGGTTTAGCAAGAGTCCCCTAAATGCATAAGAAATAGAATGCTTATTAGAAAATGCACCCAGAATAGAATTTGAATTTCGGTGTGAATTAGTCGAAAGTAAGTGCCCGATTCCTTTAGGATGTGTCAAAATGATATAGAACCTGACTTAGATCCAAAGGAAAAGTGAAATGGGGTCTAGAAAGAAGTAATAAAGAGAAAGAAAAGAACTAATGGCATAAGAAATAATATTGGTATAATCAAGGGCAAAAAAGATAATTGCCACTTGATTTTGAGGTTAGATTGAAAGACAAAATTAAGGGCTAAAATTTGATCTTGAAAAGCAAGAGCAATCATGAGGTTTAAAACGCAATTTAACTCCCTCCTTTCCCATGGTCAAGGATGTCCAAGAAGGGGCCAAAAAAATGGGAAGAAACTACTAGCCCACGCTGTAAAAATTGGCCATTCGAAATATTAGGATCGGCAGGCACAACAGAAGAATTTTAAAATTTTACCGATCCTAATCGAGGATCTATCAACAGTGTTTAAATCGGGTTAGAAAGAACTTGTACCTTTTTTTCACTTAGGGTTTTCACGATCTCTAAGAGCCAACACGTTAGGTCTGCTCCCTCTACTGGTATCCACACGAATGCTCTCCAACAGAGACTGCGTGCTAGCTCCTCCAATGTTTTTAGGCTTTCCTTTGTGGCTTTGAATTCTCATGAGTGTATGAGTATATCTGCTCTATCAAGTTTATAACCTATGAGGGCTATATTCAAATTTCAAAATTAATCATCATTAATTTTGAAATTGATCAATAATTAATTATCTTGATGAGATAATTAAATAAATTCAGTTTAAATTAAATCTGTCCAACAGTTTTAATTTTAACCTATTTATTTAATCCAAATAAAGAGCCATTAGATTTAATTTATCTTCATAAATTAAATCTGAGATACTATATCTCTATCATATTAATTATTAAATTTAATATATCTTAATAAATTAAATTTAAAACTAACACAATATAATAATATTATATGATATATATATATATATATATATAAGATATATATTTCAAAAATATATATATCTATATAATATTATTAACGAATTTTATATTATCTATATATATATAATTTGTCCACCCTAAATTAAACATTATCTCGTATTGGGCCATTCTTGTGTGAGACCCTATAGGCCCATATGAAGTTGGCAGTGAGCCAATAACTATACTAACCCAAAAGTCGCAAGCAGCCTCTAGCAAGACATTACGACTGCCCAATTCATATGAGGATCGTTATCACTATACAACCTGTCATACAACCTTGTCACGTCCCTTTTGTCACACGATACATCGATCAAGGATAAGACATGGATAATGTCATTCTCTTGTTCCTGACCATTACTTTCTCAATTCCTGAGTAGCCTGACATTAGAAATGGAAACTCCTTTCCATTGTAGTATGGCCATACATTTCTCAGACTCACTAATCGAGGGGCCTAGTAATATCTCTCTATTAATGTGAGGGACAAATTCCATCTTGATCATTCATATTCCTCTGCATGAAAAACCACCAAGCCCTTTCATAGCCTTTATCATCACTCAGTCAAAAATGACTTTTGACTAGTTCAAAGCTTAGCAACTCTCATGTAGGAATCCATGATGACCTCAAGTCTAAGGGCATTGTGACGTGGTTATACATGAGAAAATCTTATGACTTGATCCTTGTAGCTTTCTCATAGTGGGTTGTTCCAGCACCTTGTACTCTTACAAGTGCCTAAGACTTTGATCCGTATCCCCATATGTTATCAAAGTCATACTGGTCTTGTTTTATCTCTACTCGTGCATAGATAACCGACCAGGGACATTTTAGGACAATCTTCATTAATTATCCAAGGATACAATTATCACAGTTAACATGCAAATAATATGATAATAGAATGAAGAAATTTTATTAAAATAATAATGTTCAAAGTACAATGATCGGCCTTTAGGGCACAATTTCCAACATCCTCCTACTTGCCCTAGGTATAGTCATTAATTTGCCTAATTCTCATTGTCTTAACATGACGCTCATGCTTTACCTGTGCAAGCGGCTTAGTAAGAGGATCAGCAATATTATCTTCTCCTGCTACTTTGTATATCTTTATATCATCTCTATCATTAATTTGTCTAATAAGATGAAATCACCTGAGTATATGCTTGGTCCTTTGATGTGACTTAGACTCCTTGACCTGTGCAATACCACTGCTATTGTCAAAGAACAAATATATTGGATTTGAGATGGTAGACACCACCCCTAGTTCAGTAATAAACTTTTTGATCCAAACAGCTTCTTTAGCTGCATCCAATGTTGTTATATACTCAGCTTCTGTTGTAAAATCTACTACAATGCTCTGCTTGGAGATCTTCCAGATTACTGCTCCACCATTCAGGAGAAATACGTATCCAGATTACGATTTAAGGTCGTCTTGGTCAGTTTGGAAACTTACATCTGTGTAACCAGTTACACAGAGCTCATTATCGAATCCACCATAGACTAAAAATAGGTCCTTAGTCCTTCTTAAGTACTTTAGGAGATTCTTGACCGCAGTCCAATGACCCTCACCAGGATCTTGTTGATATCTGCTTGTCATATTTAAGGCAAATGTGACATCTGGTCGAGTACATAGTATGGCAAACATGATGGATCCAATGGTTGAGGCATATGGAACCTTACCCATCCGGTCTCGCTGATTTGGTGTGCTAGGACACAGATCCTTGCTAAGATGGATGCCATGAGATATGGGCATGTAACCCCTTTTTGAATCCTATATACTGAACCTATACAGTATCTTGTCTATGTATGTGCTCTGACTTAGGCCTATTAATCTTTTGGATCGATCCCTATATATCTTAATCCCTAGGATGTAGGTGGTTTCACCTAAGTCTTTCATTGAAAAGGACTTTCCTAATTAAGACTTGACACTCTGTAAGGTAGGAATGTCATTCCCAATGAGTAGGATGTCATCTACATAAAGCACTAGAAATACAACTATGCTCTCGCTAACCTTCTTGTAAACACAAGGTTCATCGATGTTTTGAATGAATTCAAATTCTTTGACTACTTCATCAAAATGATGATTCCAGCTCTGAGATTCTTGCTTCAATCCATAAATGTATCTTTAAAGCTTGCAAATTTTACTAGAGTCCTCTGGACGCATAAAACCTTCAAGTTGTGTCATGTACACATCCTCAAGAAGCTTTCTATTAAGGAAGGCTATTTTGACGTCCATCTGCCATATTTCATAGTCATAATATTCTACAATGGCAAGAAGGATTCTGATTGATTTGGCCTTTGCAACTAGATAAAAGGTTTCATCATAGTCTACACCATGAGTATGAGTGAATCCTTTTGCAACCAGTCGTGCCTTGAAGACATTTACTTTGCCATCCATGTCAGTTTTCTCCTTGAAAACCCATTTGCACCCGATGGTTTTTACACCTTCAGGTGGATCGACTAAGGTCTATACCTGATTGTCATACATGGATTGCATTTCAGACTTCATGGCTTTTAGCCATTTCTTGGAGTTTGGTCCCACTATGGCTTCTCGATAGGTGGTTGGCTCATTCTGCTCAATGAGCAACACATCACGGCCTTCAGTAATCAGAAATCCATATCTCTGAGGCTGATGCCGTGTCCTATTAGATCTTCGTAGACCTTGTATTACTTGAGGAGGTTCAACAACTTGTTGTGAGTCTTCTCTAATTTCCATCTGTGGTTCTGTATTATGTTGTGACTCTCAAATTTCTTCAAGATGCACCTTGCTCCTACTGGTTGTTTTAGAGACAAACTCTCTTTCTAGAAACTTACCATTTCGAATAACAAATACTTTGTTATTAGTGGGATTGTAGACATAGTATCCTTACGTTTCTTTAGGATACCCTACAAAAAGGCACTTTGATGATCTGGGCACTAATTTATCAGAGGCTTCTTGCTTAACATAGACCTCACATCCCCAGATCTTAAGAAAAGATAAGCTTGGTTTCTTTCCAGTCCATATCTCTTATGGTGTCTTTTTAATTGCCTTAGATGGAATATGATTTAGTGTGAAAGCAGCTGTCTCTAGTGCATGTCCCCAAAAGGATGGTGGAAGATCTGTTTGACTCATCATATATCGAACCATATCTAATAGTGTTTGATTCCTCCATTCAGAAACGCCATTCCATTGTGGTGTTCCTAGAGGAATTAATTGTGAGATTATCCCACAACTCCTAAGATGGTCAATGAACTCTTAGCTCAAATATTCACCACCTTGATCAGATCAAAGTGCCTTAATTGCTTTGCCAAGTTGGTTTTGTACTTCATTTTGGAATATTTTAAACATTTCAAATGATTCAGATTTATTTTTCATTAGATAGATATAGCCATATCTACTAAAGTCATATATAAATGTAATGAAGTAGACATAACCTCCTCTGGCAGCTAATTTAATAGTCCATATACATCTGTATGTATAAGGCCCAATAATTCAGTGGCCCTCTCACTATGCCCAGTAAAAGGTGCCTTTGTCATCTTTCCTAATAAGCAAGATTGCATGTATCATATAATTCAAAATCAACTGAGTTAAGAAATCCATCTTAATGGAGTTTGGAAATGCGTTTCTCATTTATATGGCCTATACGACAATGCCATGGTAGGTCTGATTAAAACCGTTTGATTTTATCTTTTTAGTAGTTCGTTATAGATATTCCCATTATTAGGATGTTCCAAATTAAATATATAATGACCAACATGCAAATCACCATCAGCATATAAAATGTCATTACGATAAATAGAACATTTACCATTCCTAGTAATAGAAGTATAACCTTCCTTATCCAAATAAGAAAGAGAAACAATGTTACTACTCAAAGCAGGAACATAATAGAAATTGTTCAAAACTAACAAAAGCCCACTGGGCAGAACTAATTCATAAGTGCCTACGGCTAAAGCAGCAACTCTTGCTCTGTTTCCAACTCGTAGGTCCACCTCGCCCTTTTTCAGCTTTCTACTGTCCTTTAGACCCTGTACATTTGTGCAAATGTGAGAACCACATGCAGTATCTAATACCCATGTAGAGGAAGTAGAAAAATGAATGTCTATAACATAAATACTTAAAGCGATAGCCCCGCTATCCTTCTTGTTCTTTTTCAGATCTTCCAAGTAGAGTTTGTAATTCCTCTTCCAATGACTGGGTTCATTTCACAAGTAGCAGACTCATTCCTTTAAAAGCTTTGCCTTCTTAAGTGCAGGCTTGGTTTCGGGCTTGTCTGACTCTTTGGTCTTACCAGCTGAGCTATTACCCTTCCATTTGTCCTTCCCTTTCTTTTTCAAACCCTTTCCTTTCTAAATCATCAAAACTGTACTAGGCTTTTTCTTAATCTTTGCTCAGCAGTTTTGAGCATCCTATGTAGCTCAGAAATTGATTTCTCCATGTTGTTCATGTTGTAGTTCATGAAAAACTGGTCATAACTCTCTTGGAGTGAGTTCAGGATCAAATCCGTAGCTAACTCCTGGCTCATGGGAAATCCAAGCCTCTTAAGGTGATCAATATAGCCTTTCATCTTTAACACATAAGTACTAACTGATGCACCTTTAGCCATCTTGCTGGAATGTAAGGCCTTTGTGGTCTCATACCTTTCTTGCCTTGCCTGTTGCTGGAACATTTCCTTGAGATGGACAATCATCTCATGAGCCTTCATAAGTGCATCCACTTTGGTGGTTTTCGCAATTAAGCGATCTAGGTTTTGGCAGGTATTCATTAATTGACGGCATTAAGACTTAAGAGTTGATTAGAGGGCTCAATTAATTAGTCTTGTTTATATGAATGCAATCATGGTTGTATCTCATACAGATAAGTACATATATACGTAAAAGTATTCATGCAATGATCTTATCAAAAACATAATTTAAACGTGACACAACATGGCTTACCTAACCTAAAATCCTCCCAAGCCAATGAGAGGACATCTCTAAATAAGAAAAGAAATACATTTAGAGAAACCTCATTTAAACATTCAAGGGGAGTGAGATAAGAAGAGAATGTACATCGAGAGTATTTAGAGAAAGGCACGGTACGCAGGCCGTATTTAAATATTACAACCCTTTGTAAAATTTTAAAGCCATGTTGTTCACCATACCCAAACAAGTATAAATAATAAATCACAACAAGAATTCATACAATATGAAAAACAATAAATGTCGTGATCATATTATGTTGCGCTACGCAGAGGTAGCCACGACGGTCCCACTAGCCGGTTAGCGGGCGAGGTCAAGGGGCAGCGCCTGTGTGGGGTTTCAAGGGGCAGTAACCCTAGAGCTTTTGAAAAAGGGCACATTCCTTTTAAAAGGAATATTTTAAAATTTTAAAATTTTAAAATTTCGGACCCAATTTTTCAAAAAATTCGTTTAGTCCAATTCTTAAGGGATTTCGACCTAGTTTCAAAAAACAACAATGGCCCAGAATGCTTATGATCCAGATTGTCTTCCCCATAGTTCGGATCCCTATTACCCGAATGGATATCCAAACTTAGACCCGATTGGATTGCCGCCAACTATGATCTCAAGTACCCTACCTGATTTCATGCAAGCCTATTAGAAACCTCAATGATGAATTCTACTTCAGATCAAATCCAGAACAAAAATTGCGATACCAGTGGCGGAATTGAAAACTAAACATAACGCATGTAATCAAACACAGCTCTATCTGAAAACGCACAATAACGTTGAACATATTCCGTTTCTTATTAACATATTCCGATGTTTTCTTATAACCACACATATTATCCAATATATATCACATGTATAAGAACATAAACTCAATTTAAACGCACAATAGACCTAGCTCTGATGCCACTTTTAGGATCGGCAAGCACAGTGGAAGAATTTTAAAAGTTTACCGATCCTAATCGAGGATCTATTAATGATGTTTAAATCGGGTTAGAAAGAACTCATACCTTTATTTTCACTTAGGATTTTCACGATATCTAGGAGCCAACACGTTAGGTCAGCTCCCTCTATTGGTATCCATATGAATGCTCTCCAATAGAGACTGCGTGCTAGCGCTTCCAATGTTTTTAAGGTTTCCCTTACAGCTCTGAATTCTCATACGCGTATGAGTATATCTGCTCTATCAACTTTATAACCTATGACGGCTATATTCAAATTTCAAAATTAATCATCATTAATTTTGAAATTGATCAACAATTAATTATCTTGATGAGCTAATTAAATAAATTCAGTTTAAATTAAATATGTCAAATAGTTTTAATTTTAACCTATTTATTTAATCCAAATAAAGAGCCATTAGATTTAATTTATCTTCATAAATTAAATCTGAGATACTATATCTCTATCATGTTAGTTATTAAATTTAATATATCTTAATAAATTAAATTTAAAACTAACACAATATAATAATATCATATAATATAGATATACATATATATATAATATATATTTCGAAAATATATATCTATATAATATTATTAACGAATTTTATATTATATATATATAATTTGTCCACCCTAAATTAAACATTATCTCGTATTGAGTCATTTTTGTATGCGACCCCGTATGCCCATATGAAGTTGGCTGTGGGCCAATAACTGTACTAACCCAAAAGTCGCAAGTGGCCTCTAGTAAGGCATTACGACTTCCCAATTCATATGAGGATCGTTATCACGATGCAACCTGCCATACAACCATGTCACGTCCCTTTTGTCACACGATACATCGATCAAGGATAAGGCATAGATAATGTCATCCTCTTGTTCCTGACCATTACTTTCTCGATTCCTGAGTAGCCTGATAATAGAAATTGAAAGTCCTTTCCATAGTAGTATGGCCATATATTTCTCAGACTCACTTATCGAGGGGCCTAGTAATCTCTCTACTAATGTGAGGGACAAATTCCATCTTGATCGTTCATATTCCTCTGCATGAAAAACCACCAAGCCCGTTCATAGCCTTTACATCACTCGGTCAAAAGTGACTTTTGACTAGTTCAAAGCTTAGCACCTCTCATGTAGGAATCCATGATAACCTCAGGTCTAAGGGAATTGTAACGTGGTTATATATGAGAAAAACTTATGACTTGATCCATGTAGCTTTCTCATAGTGGGTCGGTCCAGCACCTTGTACTCTTACAAGAGCGTAAAACTTTGATGCGTATCTCCACATCTTATCAAAGTCATACTAGTCTTATTTCATCTCTACTCCTGAATAGATGACCGACCTGAGACATTTTAGGACAATCATCATGAATTATCCAAGGATACAATTATCACAGTTAACATGCAAATAATATGATAACAGAATGGAGAAATTTCATTAAAATAATAATGTTCAAAGTACAATGATCAGCCCTTAGGGCACAATTTCCAACAGGAAAGGGGGAGATTCAAAAGAATCTTAGTAGTAACAACTATCACTCAAATACCATGTAAATTCATAGAACATGTTAGGCAAATCATCAATTCAATAAAGCAATACACATTCAATATTCAGTTTATACTATGCAGCATGTACATTATTAGGACATGTGGTCCATTCTCACAATGTTGGATATTCTGCGGGCTTTTGCCCTTCTGTTACTGAATGCTTAATAGGCCATTCTTCCTGTCTCTTTTCTCATTCAGAATTCTAGATGGTACATGTAACCCCTTTCCGTAATTATATCCGAAATAAACGATTAAAATGAAATAGAGACCAATAATAAACAAAATTATTTTAAAATCCCATCTTCACGATAGGGTTTTCACAAATCCCTTTCAAAATCTAATCAATTTGGTCTCATATTCAAATTTCGAATACAATTACTATGTGAAGATAAATCACATTTATACAAATATCAGAGTGCACAACATAATCGTCCCGGTAATCCTGGGTCTCATATCTTTGCTAAACAATCATAGGGCATATTAGCCCATACAACTCCTCAAATAAGGATTACACAAACCTATTCGAATACATACTCAAATACTCATCCAAATATACAAATACACATCCCAACTATAATGATAACCAACTACCAAACTCTCTTCCAAAAGGAAATCCTCGCTACCCTTGGCTGCTTGCTCCATCCTCGGTCCACCTACCTTATCTAAAATGTTGGTAGAGGAGGGTGAGATTTGAGAGAATCTCAATATGAAACAAATACCAGTATGCATGCAAGATAAGTGTTTAATGCATGACATGCTTGCAATACATAACTTATGCTCACACAATGACATATCTGTGTGCTTAATGTTTCAACAACATACTCATAGCCATAGCATGACTAGAAACAGAGCTACAATCATTCACACATGTTTTACATAATCAAGCAAAGCAATATATGCATCAATACACAAACACAAATATCAAAGCATGCAAGAGAGGTAAGTACCCTACACTTGTCTTCTACGTATGCTCCAGCTCCGTTTACTCATGATCTGACGAACATCGAACCATGATCAGGGCGAATATCCAACCCTATAACCAAAATCATGGACATAGGGTTAATCCCTTTCCCAATTTCTCAACATACAAACACTTAATGTTGGTTATCAATTAACACTAACACCTTTAGGTGGCTACTCAAAGCCCAGACATAAGCTTAAAGGGTTGGGAGAAACTATACCAAATACCATCTTTAAAAACCTTAAAACTACATTTTTCAAAGGGTTGGCCGCAGCCAGTCCTATCATGGGCCACGACCAATAGATGGTCAGAAAGTCTTGGGCTGCGGTTAGCACTCATGGACCGCGGCCAAAGACAGGTTAGGAACATTTGGGCCGTGGCCAGCCCCTCATGGGCCGCGGTTAGAGACTGGTCAGAAGGTTTTGGGTCGCGGCCAAAATGAAGTACCGCAGCCAACCAAAGACCTTACTCCTGGCACAATTTCCAATGACCATAACTTGGTCCACAGAACTCGAAATCACTCAAACTTTATATCTATGGAATGCTTGCAATGCTAAACTACAACTCAGGAAAGTATCATCACATTTCAACATCATATGCTATGTCAAAATACCATAAAAATTTAGCCACTTGCACAACATTTTAGACTTAGCCATTTTCTAGAATTCCAGAATCTCTCAGTTTTGGCTCTTTTGCTTCTAATGGTCCCAATTTTATACCAAACATCATTCCCAAATAAATTTTTCACAAGGAATCCATTAGAAGCACAAAACAACCAAATTCACATTCCATTGACATGTTCCCATATTGGCACAATATGTCTCAACAAAACGCAATGCAAATACCACATTGCAAACCTTTCCAATCCAAGTTTCCAAACCAATTCCAATGACATCATAACATATTATGACACTATTTTCAACACAAATCACTATCCAATTCCACCATTTTAAAATCATCACAAAATCAGGGAAAAATTCACAATTCTCAAAACTCAACCAATGGCCATAAAACATAGATCAAAAGGAACCATCAACCAATGGCCATAAAACATAGATCAAAAGGAACCAAACACTCACCTCCTTCTCTTTCGTAAATAAATTCCTTGATTCTTCATCTTTCCCAATTTCCTCAAGCCATCAAATGCCTCCTTTCAAAAATATAAAACCATAAAGATAAAGCTCTCATCAACATGATCAAGATCAATAAAGAGGATTTAACCATTAGAGGCCAATTAGAGCACCATACCTTTACATTCTTCTTTCCCTTTCTACTTTGAGCTAAGCGAAAATGGAGAACAAGAGAGAGAAAGAGATGGAGATGAAGATGATAAAGTGAATGCAGTTTTTGGGATGCCAAAACTGACCAAATAGAGAGGAGAGGTGAGAGGGAATGTTTGAAATCTTGACCTAAGATCCTGGGGTCCAAATTGTGCCAAGTGTCACTTCCTTAAGCCATCTTCCATTAGCTCACATACACATACATACACTTGATTCCACCCTTTGATCTTTACACAAATCAATCTCAACCATTGATTTTTGAGTTACCAAGGAGCTTTCTCTTCGAGAACCGATCAATTCGTCGATAAATTTATCATTTACCCCTGATTATGGCAATTCATACTGAATCACCTCCAAACTCAGTTTCTTATTCCTTTTCTTTCACAATGCGCCCTCCTCTTTATTTTAAGTCAATTTAGAGGTTAATCCATAATTGAACTTAAATACTAGGTTTAGGCGATGCTCATGACACATACAAATCACATTCGAGTGCCAAATCACATCATACTCTCCAAAAGGGTTATTTATCACTAACCACATCCACTTTTAGAGTCATTAACCCTTAATCACAATTTATGATCATGCTAAACCAAGGCTTAACAATTCACTTATTTTAGGCTTATTCTCTAGCCTCGAGTGTCAAAATTTGGGGTATTACAGTACAAATAAACATTTAGAAGAACACATAGCATGTGAGGGATAAGTAACTACCTGATATCCTTTTCCTTTCCAACAGACAAACTAGATTTTCTGACTCTCGATTATCCCGACAATTTTTGAATCCTATAAATTAGAATCCACAAACAGACGAGTTATTACTTATTCTAATTCTTGGATAACTCAAGATACTTGAGTTGGTTATCTTTATGGTTAGTGCACTAGGCCAAATAAAAATTCAACATATTTACACTAGGCCAGAATGCTTAGTTCTACCCTTAGAGTTCAAGTTTGTTACAAGTTACCCTAATTCTCTTAAATTTACATGTTCTCTGAAAGCTACCAAAATTTTCAACAAAACTTTGAAAATTCATATCTTTATGTAGGAATGTCTAATTGCAGTGGTTTAAAGTTATATGTGACACTTGTTAAGAATATTTTGAACAAAAAATTTCTCCTTCCTCCAATTTCATGAACAAAATTCTAGAACCATAATTCAATTCACACTGCCACATAATCATTCCAGTTTTAAATGCCTAACTTCAAAAATTAATAACTCATAATGTACAGATCCAAATGGCATAAATGACATATCAAATTAAAGCTTGACATATCTACTTTTGTTATGGAAAATATTACATTCATTGGATAATATTTGTTTATTAAAAAATAGGCCACATTCTCACTGTCTCACAGGAATCCTAAACTGGCATCGTAGTGTTTAATTCCAATTTTTACTATTTCAGTATTTCATTCCAATGATCCATAATTCATAGGTAGAGGTTATTCGTACATAGTTTTTCATGTGGAATCCATTGGTAATATCAAATTTACCAAAATCACACTCCTTCTACATGCCCTGTTCTGACCGAAAATGACCTTCCACACAACAATAAACCAAGTTTGGAAATATCTCACTAAACTAGTCTTATATGCTTCTTAAACACCGTATAATATCATGTATATAGATATGGCATCATGAAACCCAATGAACCCATATTGAATGAATTTAGGGTAGTAAAGAAAATTCCATAAAATTCAACCAATCAACACAATATATAGTTCAAATTGAAGCTTAGTCTCACTTTTATCACTTTCCCAAGCTAGTTCTTTGATTCTCCAACTTTGTTTCTTCCTTGGTAGCTTAAGACACCTCCTCTTGAAAAAAAAAGCCATAAGTTTAAAGCTCTTAAAGATGAGAGCAATGTTAAACAAGAGAATTTGAGCTCAAGAGGTGATTATCAAGGTGAAATTCAAGCAAGAAGCCTTACCAAATCACTTTGTCTTCCAAATGCTCCATTCTCTTTCCTTCTTCTTTTTCTTCCACTTTCCTCTATTTTTTTTGGTTTAGACCAACTTTTAGGAGATGTGAGAGAGAAAGAGAGAGTAATGTTTTAAATATCCATCTTGCCTTCTTGAAATCACTTGGTTACAATTTAGTCTAAGGAAGAAGAAGATGCCATGTGTCATTAATTTGAGGAGTCTTGGAAAGCTGTCTAGTTAATTAGCTATGTAATGGTTAGGTTAAGTGTTAGATATTTTCTCCTTCCCTCTCTCTTCTTGATTTGGCCGAAAATCTCATTTCAAGTTAAGGGAAAGATGTTGACCAAATTGCTCTTGAAATCTTGCTTTTTGGTCAAAATTTCCAAGTTGGCAACATTCGAAGACACTTTGACTTTTCTTCCCTTATTGCTTTCTTTCTTTTTGACTTGTCAATGGGTATGGTTTAATTGCATATTATCTTTCCTTTTTCCTTAGTCTTGGAAGAAATTTAACACCCAAGAGAGGAAGTATACTTGTTGACCAATTGATCTTATATGTATTGGCTTAAGTTTGACTTTGGTCTTCCAAGTGGTTTGACATTTTGACTAAACTAGTCTTTCTTCTTTAATATAAACCCTTAGGAGAGAATGGTTAATTTACTTTTTAAAGACATGATTACTCTTTCTTTTCAAGAGAAAATCCTAGCGCTTCATTTTGTGTTCTAATTTTAACCTCAAGATCAAGTGGCAAATGTCTCTTTTGCCCATGATCAAGGTAAGATTAATTATATTGACATTAGTTCTTTTATTTCTCTTTATTTTCCTTCTTCAAGGCGCAATTTCCTTTCCTTTTAGGTCCAAGTTAAGTTTTACATACTAACGCAACCAAAAGGAATCGGGTATTTTCTTTCAATGAGTTGGCACTAAATCCTTTACTAAATTTGCCAAGCAGTTTCTATTAGTATTTGCATTTTCTTTTGAGTTATTTAGCCCTTGAATACATTTTAGAGTTCTTCCTAAACCGGGCCTAATCATCTACTTCATTAAGACTCATATTCAAGCTTCTAGTCCCAAATTTGGGATATTATAATTCTTCCCCCGTTCAATAAATTTCGTCCTTTAAATTTGCTATTGGTCCTATTCTCAACAATATTTTTGAAAGACCAATGTATCGAGGGCTTAACTTCTTTCTTTTTATTGCTCTCCAATACCAGTAATAGGTGATATTTTCAAAACATATAATTACCAACCTCAAATTCCAGAGGCCTTATCCTCTTAACTAGTGCTATATCTAGAAAATAACTTTTAACTTGACGTATTCCAGTTTCTAGATCCTTTATCAGTTCCTATTCCTGTATTATCACGACTGTCACTTGCACTACCTTCCAATTCAAACATCAGCGATGATGTTCACATTTACTTGGATGGTATTAAATTTCAAGGTCAAAATCTTTTTCTAACATCATCCATCTACGTTGCTCAAATTGAATGTTTCTGATTTTGGAAATATTTGAAATTCTTGCTTTCATAAAACATTTTCACAATCATAGCATGTAAAGTAGTGTTGTTATATTTCAAAGGAAGCATAATCGCCGCTAGTTATAATTTGTGAGTAGGATATTTTGTAAGGCTTCAGCTGTTGAGAGGCACACACCACCATTCCGTCCTACATCATTAAGACAAATCCCAATCTTTTCTTACATATTCAATTGCAAACCATACAGGTTGCTTGTCTACAGACCACTCAGATCACATTTTACGGACCACGTGGGTCATACTAAAATCTAGGATTATCAATATTTATGCAAGTTTCAACCTCTCCTTCATTATGAGAAGTTCTTATCACTGACATTATCCCACTTAAACAGTTCATTCTTTAACGTAACCTTTTCTTAATGGCAAGGCAATACAAGAAAATTCTGAATAAATCTGCCAATACTTAGAAAACTTTGTATTTTTACAATAATTTCTGGGCTATCCCATTTCAGTACTACTTTTGCCATTCTAGGATCCACCAAGCACGCTTTCTTATGAGAAAACATAGCCCATATATGACCATTACAAACTAGTCGAAAGGCAATTGAAAATTTAGTTCATAATATTCACAAATATGGAAGGTACACTGGCCAGTTCAAAGTTTGATTCTCAAGAATACACAAGAATCAGACCACTAATCTAGAATGTCTTCAATTCAAAAGAGTCAATATTTGTCTCAATAGTCACCTTACTCAGTTCTTTATGAGTAATACACAGTTTTAATTTCCCGTCTTTCTTTTCAAACATAGCACTGGAGCACCCCATGACGATATACTAAGTTATATAAACCCTTTTTTAAAGAAACTCTTCCTTTATAGACTCATTACAATGCATTACTCTCACAAGTCGACGTCCCAGTGGCTCCCCTATATGGTTTGATGTCTCAGTGGCTCCACTCTACGTCACTTTATTTGATGCTTTACTTACCACTGACTTGTCAACCCCTCCAATCAGAACCTTCTATAGGTAGCCTTATCTGATCAGAATCCTCGATAAGTAGCCCTCTTCGATTAGCTAGTTGTCAATTAAGGTACTATTATAACAGAAAACCAAGGCCCTTTTTTCTTCTTTCTCTAGCAGTTTTGCTAGTTTTGCATTCTGTTTCTTTAGTTTCACCATGTCACTTGGATTAATTCTGTATGGACTTTTATAGCTCCTGGCATAATTCTAAATTCTACTTTCCTTTTTAAGGTAGTCCATTTATATCCTCTGGAAAGATTAAGAGAATTTTTCAACATACTAGGCCATTAGACTACAACTCTCGACTACTCTTCATTCTATTAGAGTTATAACCCTCAGTCAATCTTTCTATAGGAATATTCTATGATCATGATCTTTCCCTATGCCAGATTAGCAGCTTGAAACCTTCAAAAATCCCATACATTTAACTCATTCTAATACCTTAAACAACTCAGGCCATATCAATGCTTGAAGAGTTAGTTCAACTAATGAGTTTGATTCTTAGATTACAATTCTCTCAATTACAACTCAAAATGTCAACTTCATTTCAAAAATCAATCTATTCAATCTTACATCTTTTAGAAGGACCATAGGAAATTCACCGACTACTAGCCTATCCTTTATTTTCTTTCTAGAGCATTTAGCCATAGTTTTTGGCTACTCCTTGCTTACCATATTCTAATAATATTGGAGTGAAGCCAACTCCAAATACTTTTCCATAGCAGTCATTTCTTTCTTTGGGAGAGCATGTTGTCTTCATCACAGCAAGATCAATCCCTATTCTCTTTATTCTATCTACATTTCTCTTCTATCAGGGGTTTAGCTCCTAAATTTCATTAGGTATCTAAATCATCCCTTCAATGAAAGGGCAAGCTTTACCTAAGAGGCGGTGAATTGGGTGATGCAAGAAATTTTTGCATGTTACGGTATTATGGAGATAAATGAAGTGAAAGAGAGTAGAGATTAGAGAATTTGCAAACAGAGATTTATACTAGTACGACCCAACCCTAGTCCTATGTCCAGTTCTCATATATCAATGCCTCTTGAGATTTTCACTAATCTTCTAAGATTCAGTGGGCTCTCAGAACGCCACAATACAACAACTGTCCTTTCAAGGACTACGAGAAAAAATATTCTAATTCTTAGGATTTTCTCTCCTACTTATAGTAAGTCTTACGAGTAGAACAATTTTGAAGACCTTTCTTTCCTACTTACCCGTGCAAGTCTTATGAGCAGCAATGTTCTTTCCAGTTTATACCCCGGTAAGTCTTACGAGCAGCAACATTCTCTACTACTTGGAGCTTGTAAGTCTTACGAGCATAAAGTCTTATTAGGAATTCTCTCTACAGCTTCCCTGAAAGGAAATCTACCCTTTTAAGGTCCTTTTACCTTGAGATTAAATTAAAATACAATTTAAAATTATTTATGGACTCTCTCACATAGTAGATATAATAATCACTGAAGTACAATATGAATACATAGAATCTTGAAGATTTTCAGTATATGCTTTTATGTTGTGTGTTCTTAGCATAGTCTATCTCCGATGCTCTATATTTATAGCCAGTCTAAGTTTTAGTCATGTGGAATATACCATTATGGAATAGAGCATTTTGTTAAGGAGCCGGATGTATATGTCTGAGTTTTCAGATAGTTTTTCAGGTGGGTCAACTGCATGTGATGGTAGGTATCTAATATTTGCTGTGTAATGATTATGTTAGCCACAATTGACTTTCTTATTTGATTTTGTAATTTGAAAGTTCAATCTCCTATTTTACACTTGAAATATACGTTAGATAATGTTTAGGTATAACAACAAGTGAAAATATAATGAATAAATAATATTTAACCATATTCAGATTGTTCACTGTGACTCTATAATGCATTATGCTTTTGTGATTGATGAACTCGAGTTCTTTCTTCACACTCAAGTTTCACATTCAAACTTGAGTTCTCTTTAATATTTGCATAAGTACAGAAAACACATTGAACACTTTCAAGTAACACTTAAAAGTTCATCTCGACTTGCCCTCAAAAACTTGAGTTCTTAACACTGTTGGTATTGCTTCATTGTGTCTCTACCAAGAACTTGCAAGAGTTGATTTGCACTTGCAAGAGTTTTAAATTAGAACTAAAGTTCTATACCAAAACTTGAGTTCTCAGGTTGGTCAACACCTCATCAATTTGTTCCTATCAAAAAGTTGAAGAGTTAACTAGAAGTGTAGCACCAAACACAAGTTCCTTACCTAAACTCAAGTTCTCTATTATATGTCAGATTGATGAAGATCCTATGTTGGCTTGAGACTGGAAGTTGTAAAAGTTGACTAGAAGTGTTGAGGCAAAACTTGAGTTCTCCTACAAAACTTTGGTGCATGTTATAGGTTTAGATTTTTGTTTTGCTCCTAGGCAATACTTGCACTAGTTCACTTGCCAAAATCGAGTGTTGCTCCATAACTTGATTTGTTCATATAGTTTTATTTTCTGACTTACCTTCAGGATAGCACTTGCAAGAGTTATCTTGACAACTCGAGTTCTCAGTAGACTAGAACTCAAGTTTTCATCAAAAACATAAGTTCCTCATAAAAGTTTAGTTTCATTGTAGCTTCTTTGTAAAAATTTAAAAGGAAAACTTGCTGAACTTGAGTTCTCTCCTGAAACTCAAGTGCACCAGATATTTAGCAGCAACTTCTTGTTAACTAGTGAAATGCATTTAGTGACTACTTCAAATCAATTCAACTTTGTTAATTTCATACAAATCAATTTGTTAAGACTTTGTTGTTATCAAAACATGGATTCTAACAATTTGTTAATGATTACAAAACCTTTGTGATGGATTTGAAAAACTTAGTCTATTTAAAAATACTTATTGAAAACACTTATTGAATTTCCAAATGCATAAATACTAAAGTTCAAAATTGTTTGCTAAAAATTGGCACTTTTCTTCAAGAACTCTACAATACTTCCACTGTTAAACATTTAACAAGATCAAGTCATAATATATGATTCAAATTCATATCTTAACTTTAGAATTCACAATTAAACATTATAACTTCATTGATTAATCTATAACTTTAAATTACATTTATCAAATTCAAAGTGATCAAAGCAATATAAGCATAAACCCAATACAACCATAAACCCATAAATACAAACCAAACATTGAACCTACATAAGCCTAGAAACAAGATACTTGAATCTGCCATCACTCATTATTCTCCCCTTTTTTTTCATCATCATAGGAGGTAGGTAGAGGGAATGTGATATCTAATATGGAAGGTCAAGTGTATAATACCAAGGTGGTAGATGGGTCAATAGGTTTAGGTATAAATGGTGGTAAAGATGGTTGAGGAGTAGAGGTTTCAGTCTGTGGAGTAGATTCTCTATTCAGAGTGACATCCACAGTGGTTGAGGTGATAGGATCTATGTATGTGAACAACACTATGGTAGAGACTGGTGCAGCAGTATATAGTGATGCAGATGTGTTGGTTTAAGGACTGAGGTAGGAGAACAAAGGTTGGACGAACAGGAAGCTGAGTATGCAAAAATGTCTCCCACTCATTCAATCTCTTTGTGTGATTTTCTTGTGTCTTAACCATCAAGTAAAAGTTGTGATTCACCTTGTCCACTAATTTAAGGACTTGTGACTCTATTCTACCAACTAGATTATCAAATTGTTCAAACAGTTCCTTCAAATTGTTCCCACATTCCTCTTGAGTCTCACAATGAATGATGCCATTATGTAGTAATCCTTGATTGCAAAATATGAAAAGTTCTTGGATTTATTGATGATGCGTTAGTGTAAATATAGAAGAGGACACACTGAATGTTTGGCATAGGGGTAGCCTTAAAGTTTAAAGGACCTATAGGCTCACCCGGTCTTAACAAACAGAATACTTGGTCTACTGTGAACTCTTGGGTTAGGTCAGGAGGTGGAATGATGTAGCCAAGTAGTGTATTGCTAATGAAGGGAGTGATCATTATAGTTTACCTATAAATAATAGTCTCAATTCCTTCTTCTACCAATCCACCAGTATTTGACATAATGTTTTTCACTTTCATATTACAGTAGAAATTTTTCATAATGGTTATTGAATATGTTAGGGGCACATTGAGCCAAGGGTCATAAAATCTAAGATATGGTCTAAGGTTCAAACCAAAATGTGCATACAATTAGTCTAAGTCTATATAATCTACTGGACAGAAACTATAGCAAGAAAATTCATCATTAGATACCTTCTTGTCGAAAGGTGCTAAAGGCTCAAGGTTGAAACCTTCTGGAGGAACAGTATCAACTTCTTCTTCCTCTAGTACATAAGAAGTGAAGGGTGCTCCTGATTATGAAGTTGAATGACCAAAATGCCTAGGAACATGTTGAGATGTAGAGTCATCAGCTTGGGAGGTGATTTTGCCAACCAAGGCTTACACTCTTGATTGTTCCAATACTGCTTGGAGTTGGTTATCATCTTTACTGTTTGAGGATGAATTATGAAGAACCTTCATTGCCTTTTTCTTCTGCTTAGAGTTAGCTCTTTGATAGTAACTCCTTTAGCTTTCTTGAGAGGAGGTTGAAAATCCTTTACTTTCGGTCTAGGATGTTTCTTTTTATCAATATCCTCTTTCTTCTTGGACACTTTTGGCTTTGGAGGAGGAGGGTTGGTGTTAATGATGGAGTCAGAGTTGAAATTGCTATCAATATTGCTGTTAGAGTAGGAGTCTCACTATAGTGAGTGGAATGAGAATAGGAGAATGATGATGATGATGAAGGAAAGTTCTAAGTGACTTTAGGCATCTTCATATGAGGCATTGTAATGAGAGAGTGAAGAAACAGAGCAATCAGGAATTTTTCTGAGAATGAGACTGTATACATTTAGGGCTCGGTAGTGATGATTTAGAGGTGAAATTTGATATTTAAGGAAGATTAAAGAGTTGTAATAGGTGATATGAAGGTATAAGTAATGATTTGAAGTATAACGACTAGATTTAGTTCAAGTAAAGAGTTGTTTAAGGTGAGAAGTAAGAGTATAATGGACTAAGTTACAAACTTACAGTTATAAAACCTCGACAGTCAACTTTTGTTAAAGAACTCAATTTTATATGCACTTAAGTGTGATGTAGCACTTGAGTGCTGCAGAAAAATTTTAGTAAAATGCTATAGCGTACTTGGTTTGAGTGTAACTTACAGTCACCCAAGTTTACTTCCTTCCTCTTGTTTCCTTATACTTAAGTCCTCGAAGATCACTTAAGTAAACCATGCTTTTGATTCAAGTCTTTCTGTAGTGTTCTTTGTAACCCCCTGCCTTAAATAGCGTAATTATAATTCGATATCACATAATTAAATTGGTTTAGAGACCGTCGAATAGTTCAAAACTCATTTAAAACTCCCTTTTATAGTGGGACTTTACAAAATTTTCAAAACTTCTTTCCTATTTCGGTCTCAAGTTCAATTATCGAATATAATCACCTGTGCAGTTAATTTACATTCATTCATATCAAAATATCTAATAGCAATCCCGGCAACCCTCGGGTTTCGTTCATCCACTAGAAAGTTTACAATTCCCATATAGGGGATTACACAACTATATTCTGTCACTAAATACAGCCCAAAAATAATTTACAAGATCCCTGTCCAACAGGTTAAACCAACACATCCAAAAGTAAATGTCCCTATAGGGTTCTAACTGCTTCGGGTCGTACGCTTCTCCTTAGAGCCACTCGCCCTGTCTGAAAGGTTAGTTAAAGGAAAGAATGAGATTCAAAAGAATCCCAGTAGTAACAAAACATTTATACCACACATAAGCACACAGCATGTAAGCAAATCATCATACAGCAGCAGCACAAATCACACTCCACCCTCATCCCCTTTCTCCGCCGGGAAGGCATACTGTCCTAACCCGAACCGTTGTTAGCTACTATAGCTATCTGGCTATCTGGCTTTCACAATACACATAGCCTTATAGCTCATATAGCTATCTGGCTTTCACAATCGGCCCGTCGGCCTTCATAAATAGCCTTTCGGCTTTTCACATAATCACACATATCACACCTCATCCTCATCCCCTTTCTCCGCCGGGAAGGCATACAACCCTTGCCCGATCTGTTGTTAGCTACTCAGGGACTATTGGTATGACGGTGTTTACACATATTCACAATGTCGCAGCATACGAGTTTATCACAAATCAATGATAATACACACATACAATGCATCACATATGGTACGAAAGAAAAGTTACTACCTCGTTCCTTTCTGACGTTCGCTGGCACAGTTGGCTCACGAGGGCGGCAAATATCAAAGCCTATAAACAAAAATAAAAAAATGGTTGATTAATTTCCTACCCCCAATTCCTACTTTCAAACACTTAGAATAGGTTCCATATGAGTCCCTTAAATGGTTATAACAAACTCAAAGAGAACCTAAAAGGATTGGAGAATTCTAGGTTGGAAATTGCTTTGCAAACTCACAAAGTGCTGAAAATTGGGTTCTGGCTGCAGCCAAGAATTCTCTGGCTGCAGCAAAAAATGGCTAAAAACGTCACAGAAACATTTTGGCTGCAGCCAAGAATTTCTGGCTGCGGCCAGGACACACACAGAAAGTTTTGTGCTACAGCCTAGATTTTTTGCTGCAGCCAAGGAAACTTTGAAAAATCATAACTAATTCTAGAAAAATCAAAATGAGGTGATCCCAAAGACAAATGAAAGCTCTTTAAGTCCTCTTCCTAGGAAAAATATTGGCCATTACTGGGAATCACCACAGAAGTACAGAATTACACGCAATTCATCACCACTCCAAAACAGATTCCAGTTTTAAGCCCAAACTTTGGACAGTCATTGCTCTTAGCTCAAAAAACGAAATGACACAATATTTATGTTCGTTTTGAATTAAATCTGGAAAGTTTCAGAATTTTTAGACACCATTTTCCTATTCAAAACATCCAGACAACCGGGCTGCCCAGAATAAACTTTCAATGGACAATATTTCCATTTTTGCACCAATGCTTCCAATGGTTCCCAAATTCATATCAAATACCATTCCCACATAAATTTGCACAAGGAATCCATTGAAATCATCAAAACAACCCAATTCAACCTCCATTGACATGTTACACAATGACCATCACATGTCTTACCAAGAACTCAATCAAACCACCATATTACAAACCAATCCAAACCAACATTCCAAACCAATTTCAAATGCTCAAGGACACACTATGACACCTATTCCAACATATCACACAATGCAATTCTTCCAAACCAAAATCATATGAAAATAAGGGCAAAAATTCGAAATTCTCAAAACTTGATCAATGGTTACAAAACTTAGCTCAAAATGTGTTAAATTCTTACCTCTTCTTCTTCCCAAAGCAACTTCCTTGTTTCTCCAACTTTCAATTTTTCTCAAGTTCTCAAACACCACCTTTCAAAAACCTAAAACCATAACCATGAAGCCCTCAACACCATGAACAATATTAATGAAGGTGAATTGAGCATACAAGAACAAATCCTCACCTAACTTGAGCCTTCTTCTTTCTCTTTCCTTCAAACTTGAGACGAAAATGAAGGTGAGAGGAGAGATGAGATGATGATGATGATGATGATGAATGAAGATATATCAGATTTTTGGTCTCTACTAAGACCATTTGCCGACCTAAAAGAATGGGAGGGAAGAGAGAGAAAAAAAAGTTGCAATTGTTGACTTGTCAAAGGGGTGTGAGATGATGCCAAGTGTCAAAATCTTGAGGCATCTTCCTTGGACTTACTTGAACATTCACACACACTATTCTACCTCCTTGATCTCATAATAATCAATCCTAACCATTGATCTTGATTACCAGGGAGTTTTCTCTTCGGTAATTGACCAATCGGTCGGTAAGTTTACCGTTTTGCTCCTGATTGTCACAATGCTTAATAAATCATCACTAAGCACCTTTATATCACATTGCACAACATATACTTCAAAAGTGCTTAATTATCATTAATTACATCACTTTGAAGCCATTAGCCCTTAATTACAATTTGGGATATTACAATTCTCCCCCCGAAAATTAAATTTCTCCCTCGAAATTGTTACACAACTTGAGCCATAAACTCCGGATATCGTCTTCGCATATCTTCCTCCGCTTCCCATGTTGCCTCTCTTTGAGTCATTCCCTTCCAGATCACCTTCACATATGGAATGCTTCAGTGTCTGAGCCATCGCTCTTCTCGATCTATGATCTGCTCTGGCTCTATCGCATATGTGAAGTTGTCTTGCAGCTCAACCTCCTCATACTCAACTATGTGAGATGGATCCGGTTGGTACTTCTTCAGTTGAGAAACGTGGAATAAGTCATGGAGCCTGCTCAAGCTCGGAGGTAGTGCTACTCGGTACGCAACAGGTCCAATCCTTTCAAGGATTTCAAAAGGTCCTATATATCTCGGGCTCAGCTTCATTCTCTTGATCGCTCGCCCAACACCCGTAACTGGTGATACTCTCAGAAAAATATGATCTCCAACCTCAAACTCTAGAGGCCGTCTTCTCTTGTCAGCGTAGCTTTTCTGTCGACTCTGCGCTGCAAGCAACCTCTTACGAATAATCCGAATCTGTGTAGAGGTTTGATCAACCAAATCTGGCCCATAAAGCTATCTTTCGGATAACTCATTCCAGCATATTGGTGATTGACACCGTCTTCCATACAATGCTTCATACGGAGCCATTTGGATGCTCGCATGATAGCTATTGTTGTAGGCGAACTCAGCAAGTGGAAGGAAATGATCCCAACTTCCTTTAAAGTCGAGAACACAGGCTCGCAACATATCTTCTAGCGTCTGAATTGTTCTCTTAGATTGTCCATCCGTTTGAGGATGATAAGCCGTACTGAATCTCAGTTGAGTACCTAAAGCTTTATGCAATGCTTTCCAGAATCTTGAAGTAAATCGTGGATCTCGGTCGGAAATGATATTCTTCGGTGTACCATGAAGTCTGACAATCTCTCGGATATAAATCTCCGCTAGTTTATCAAGAGAATAACCAGCATTGATCGGTATGAAGTGTGCCGACTTCGTTAACCGATCCACAATTACCCAGATCGCATCATAGTTTCTAATCTTGGGCAATCCCATAACCAAATCCATGGTCACGCTTTCCCATTTCCATTCCGGAATCTCAGGACTCTGAAGTAAACCAGGCGGTCTCTGGTGCTCGATCTTTACCTTCTGGCAAGTGAGACACCTTGCTACATATTTGGTCACATCACTCTTCATAAATGGCCACCAATAGACCGATTTCAAATTATGATACATCTTGGTCATACCAGGATGGAGAGTATATTGGCTCTTGTGCGCCTCATCCAGAATTTTCTGCCTCAACTCCGCCCTAAGTGGCACACAAACTCTCTTATGATAACGAACCAATCCACGAGGCGATAGGTCGTAGCCTGGAATTTCTCCCTGTACAATTCGAGCCAGGTTGCGCTGTATCCAGTCATCTTGACTCTGAGCTTCTTCAATTTCCGCCCTTAAATCACTCTCCTCTTGAGAAACAGTGTAATTGGCACAGATGATCTGGTTTATCAAATTTAAATCACGAAAATCTTCAATCAATTTCCTTTCTTGTATCATCATAGCTGCAACAAGCACAGTCTTTCGGCTAAGAGCATCAGCGACTACATTTGCCTTACCCGGATGATATTTTATTTCTAGGTCGTAGTCCTTAAGCAATTCCATCCAGCGGCGCTATCTCATATTTAATTCTTTTTTATCGTACAGATATTTGAGACTCTTGTGGTCGCAGTACAATTCCACAGTCACACCATACAGGTAATGACGCCAAATTTTTAAAGCAAATACAATGGCCGCAAGCTCGAGATCATGAGTGGGATAGTTCAATTCATGAGGTCTGAGCTGTCGAGAGGCGTAGGCCACCATATGTCCCTGCTGCATAAGGACACACCCTAATCCCTGCCCACTGGCATCAGAATACACAATGTATGTCAAACTGGGATCGGGTAAAATCAACACAGGTGCCGTCGTCAACCTCTCCTTCAGCTCCACAAAACAGTTTTCACATTTCTCATCCCACACAAACGGCTAATCCTTTCTCGTGAGCTTGGTCATCGGCAACGCAATACGGGAGAAATTTTGGATAAATCTCCGATAATAACCAGCAAGACCCAGAAAACTGCGTATTTCCGCCACAGATTCTGGCCTCTTCCAGTCCAGTACTGCTTCCACTTTACTGGGATCCACAGAGACCCCTTCTTGCGAGATAACATGGCCTAAGAATTTCACTTCTGATAGCCAGAACTCGCACTTGCTCAATTTAGCATATAGTTGTTTCTCACGCAATGTATTCAATACAACTCTCAAATGATGCTCATGCTCCTCCATACTCTTGGAATATATCAGAATGTCATCGATAAACACAAGAACAAATTGATCCAAATATTGTCGAAAGATACGGTTCATGTAATCCATGAAAACCGCAGGCGCATTGGTTAGCCCAAATGGCATCACCAAAAACTCATAGTGACCATACCTAGTCCGAAAAGCAGTCTTCGGAACATCTTCTGCTTTCACTCGCAGCTGATGATACCCTGACCTTAGATCAATCTTCAAAAATATACACGAACCAGATAGTTGATCTAGTAGGTCATCAATTCGGGGAAGAGGGTACTTGTTCTTGATAGTAACTTTATTCAGTTCTCTGTAATCGATACACAATCGAAGACTCCCGTCTTTCTTCTTAACAAATAACACTGGAGCTCCCCAAGGCGACACACTGGGTCTAATAAACCCTTTCTCAAGCAAATCTTCTATTTGTTTCTTTAACTCCGCCATTTCGTTTGGGGCCATGCGGTATGGGGCCTTAGATATAGAACCAGCTCCAAGTACAATGTCAATCGGGAACTGAACTTCCCTCTCAGGAGGCAATCCACTAAGATCATCTGGAAATACCTCCGGGAATTCTTTTACCACGGGTATATCACTCAAAATTTCACTAGCTTCCTTTTGTACAGAGAAAAATACCATATACCCCTGGCAACCTTTTTCAAGATATCGTTCAGCTTTAGCTGCAATAAGGAAATTCATACTAGAATCCACAACTTCAGCCCTTTGAGAAACAGGATATACTATCCTCTTATTCCCACAATCTAATAACACATTATTTGCCGTTAACCAATCAAAACCCAGAATGACTTCCAATTGGTAAAGCGGCAGACAGATCAAATCTACAGTAGATTGGTGCCCTTCCACAGTTACGACACAACTCAAACAAGCTTCTGTGGTTAAAGCCTTAACACCCATTGGGGTTGATACTACTAATTCAAATGGTAACTTATGTACATGCATTCCCAGGCGCTTCACGCAATCTTAGGCGATGAAGGAGTGACTTGCACCCGAATCATACAAAACTTGCAACAGATGGCCATTAAGAAGAATATTACCTTGTATCAGCTCAGGAGATTTACGGGCCTCCTCGTGGGTCATTGCGAACACTCGACCCTGTGTCTTCGGCTTCTGCTCAGCTCGCGGTCGCTGACAATCTTTGGAAAGATGTCCTGGCTGCTTACAATTAAAACATATCATTTCTCCCCAACAATTCTGGCCATAATGTGATTTGTTGAAGCGAGGACATTTCCACTCGGTCACAAATCTCTGAGGTTCACGGTCTCTAGACTGATAGGGCTTCTTATTACTGCCCTTGAATGAAGATGATCCTTGGCCTTTCCGCTTCTGGGAAACATTACCCTTATTAGGTTCATTCCGGTGGCTAGTAGCTCTGGCAGGATACAATTCTCTCAAGTTATTCTCTGTAATCCTGCACTGTTCAACCGCCTTGTTGAACTTGGTAAATTGGTGAGTAGCTAGGCGTTTCCTCAATTCTCGCCTCAGACCGCGAATGAGCATATCAGAACTCCATTCTTCATCATCTTTGAATCGGAGGTAGGAGGAGTACCGAGCCAATCTAACAAAACGGGACAAGTAATCATCGAAGCTCTTTGTGTCCCCTTGTCTGATATTCAGAAATTCTGTTTCCTTCTCAAGCCGCACTGATTTGGGAAAATACTTCTCATTGAATTCTTGCTGAAACAATTCCCAAGTCAGTGGCACATTTCTACTGTGCAGAGTAAGACAGATATTTCTCCACCAACGGTCCGCATCACCCTCGAGCTTGTAGAGTGCCAGGCGTGGCTTCACCTCATCCGAGCACCCAAGGACCTCAAATATTTTCTCCAGCCTGTTCATCCAATCTTTGGCTGCTTGAGGGTCAAACCTCCCTCTGAACACCGGAGGCAGATGTTTACAGAATCTTGTGACCCAAAACTGAAGGTCCCTTTCCTCCTTAACTGGCATCCCATGTGATTCTTGATTTGGGACAATGTGAGGTGGGGACTCCAGGGGTCGTGCTGACCCTTCAGCAGTGTCCTCATGACGGGTTTCTTCTTGAGTTTCCACCGGAGTGGATTGAACCGGGTCCTCTTTGTTCTTTGCTTTCTCTGCTCTGAGCTCTTCTCTCAGCTCAGTTATCATATCCCGCTGATCTTTGATTAGACCCATTAATTCCTGCATTGCATCTGGTGGGTTATCCTTGACGACCTCCACATCTGGGTCTACACGCGGAATATTGGGGCGTCCTCTAGTTTTCTTCATTCTACAAACAACTTACCCCATTAATTTAGCAGAGATAGTATGCACATATAGTCACAAAACTCATATATATATCCATGTCAATAAAACATACATGTGCATACACAACAATCATTCACAGATAATCCTCTATCCCTACAACCAACTAAGGGGTCTATCCTAGCAACCTCTACCCTTGCCAGGAACTACAGCTCTGATACCAAAATGTAACCCCCTGCCTTAATTAGCATAATTATAATTCGATATCACATAATTAAATTGGTTTAGAGACCGTCGAATAGTTCAAAACTCATTTAAAACTCCCTTTTATAGTGGGACTTTAAAAAATTTTCAAAACTTCTTTCCTATTTCGGTCTCAAGTTCAATTATCGAATATAATCACCTGTGCAGTTAATTTACATTCATTCATATCAGAATATCTAATAGCAATCCCGGCAACCCTCGGGTTCCGTTCATCCACTAGAAAGTTTACAATTCCCATATAGGGGATTACACAACTATATTTTGTTACTAAATACAGCCCAAAAATAATTTACAAGATCCTTGTCCAACAGGTTAAACCAACACATCCAAAAGTAAATGTCCCTATAGGGTTCTAACTGCTCCGGGTCGTACGCTTCTCCTTAGAGCCACTCGCCCTGTCTGAAAGGTTAGTTAAAGGAAAGAATGAGATTCAAAAGAATCCCAGTAGTAACAAAACATTTATACCACACATAAGTACACAGCATGTAAGCAAATCATCATACAGCAGCAGCACAAATCACACTCCACCCTCATCCCCTTTCTCCGCCGGGAAGGCACACTGTCTTAACCCGAACCGTTGTTAGCTACTCAGGGACTATTGGCGTGGCAGTGCATACACATAGCCTTATAGCTCATATAACTATCTGGCTTTCACAATCGGCCCGTCGGCCTTCACAAATAGCCTTTCGGCTTTTCACATAATCACACATATCACACCTCATCCTCATCCCCTTTCTCCGCCGGGAAGGCATACAACCCTTGCCCGATATGTTGTTAGCTACTCAGGGACTATTGGTATGACGGTGTTTACACATATTCATAATGTCGCAGCATACGAGTTTATCACAAATCAATGATAATACACACATACAATGCATCACATATGGTACGAAAGAAAAGTTACTACCTCGTTCCTTTCTGACGTTCGCTGGTACAGTTGGCTCACGAGGGCGGCAAATATCAAAGCCTATAAACAAAAATAAAAAAATGGTCGATTAATTTCCTACCCCCAATTCCTACTTTCAAACACTTAGAATAGGTTCCATATGAGTCCCTTAAATGGTTATAACAAACTCAAAGAGAACCTAAAAGGATTGGAGAATTCTAGGTTGGAAATTGCTTTGCAAACTCACAAAGTGCTGAAAATTGGGTTCTGGCTGCAGCCAAGAATTCTCTGGCTGCAGCCAAAAATGGCTAAAAATGTCACAGAAACATTTTGGCTGCAGCCAAGAATTTCTGGCTGCGGCCAGGACACACACAGAAAGTTTTGTGCTGCAGCCTAGATTTTCTGCTGCAGCCAAGGAAACTTTGAAAAATCATAACTAATTCTAGAAAAATCAAAATGAGGTGATCCCAAAGCCAAATGAAAGCCTTTAAGTTCTCTTCCTAGGAAAAATATTGGCCATTACTGGGAATCACCACAGAAGTACAGAATTACACGAAATTCATCACCACTCCAAAACAGATTCCAGTTTTAAGCCCAAACTTTGGACAGTCATTGCTCTTAGCTCAAAAAACGAAATGACACAATATTTATGTTCGTTTTGAATTAAATCTGGAAAGTTTCAGAATTTTTAGACACCATTTTCCTATTCAAAACATCCAGACAACCGGGCTGCCCAGAATAAACTTTCAATGGACAATATTTCCATTTTTGCACCAATGCTTCCAATGGTTCCCAAATTCATATCAAATACCATTCCCACATAAATTTGCACAAGGAATCCATTGAAATCATCAAAACAACCCAATTCAACCTCCATTGACATGTTACACAATGACCATCACATGTCTTACCAAGAACTCAATCAAACCACCATATTACAAACCAATCCAAACCAACATTCCAAACCAATTTCAAATGCTCAAGGACACACTATGACACCTATTCCAACATATCACACAATGCAATTCTTCCAAACCAAAATCATATGAAAATAAGGGCAAAAATTCGAAATTCTCAAAACTTGATCAATGGTTACAAAACTTAGCTCAAAATGTGTTAAATTCTTACCTCTTCTTCTTCCCAAAGCAACTTCCTTGTTTCTCCAACTTTCAATTTTTCTCAAGTTCTCAAACACCACCTTTCAAAAACCTAAAACCATAACCATGAAGCCCTCAACACCATGAACAATATTAATGAAGGTGAATTGAGCATACAAGAACAAATCCTCACCTAACTTGAGCCTTCTTCTTTCTCTTTCCTTCAAACTTGAGACGAAAATGAAGGTGAGAGGAGAGATGAGATGATGATGATGATGATGATGAATGAAGATATATCAGATTTTTGGTCTCTACTAAGACCATTTGCCGACCTAAAAGAATGGGAGGGAAGAGAGAGAAAAAAAAGTTGCAATTGTTGACTTGTCAAAGGGGTGTGAGATGATGCCAAGTGTCAAAATCTTGAGGCATCTTCCTTGGACTTACTTGAACATTCACACACACTATTCCACCTCCTTGATCTCATAATAATCAATCCTAACCATTGATCTTGATTACCAGGGAGTTTTCTCTTCGGTAATTGACCAATCGGTCGGTAAATTTACCGTTTTGCCCCTGATTGTCACAATGCTTAATAAATCATCACTAAGCACCTTTATATCACATTGCACAACATATACTTCAAAAGTGGTTAATTATCATTAATTACATCACTTTGAAGCCATTAGCCCTTAATTACATCACTAAGCTCTTGGTGCTTGTTTCAAACCATATAAAGCTTTCTTGAGTTTGAAAACATGACCAAGTTTTGTGTCATCATCAAAACCTAGAGGTTGTTCAACATAAAATTTCTCCATAATATATCCATTTACAAAAGTACTCTTGACGCCAATTTGATAAAGTTTAAAACCTTTAATGCAAGTAAAGGCTAAGAGTACTTGTATGGCTTCTAGTCATACTACTGGAGCATTTATTTCCTCATACTCAATACCTTCTTCTTGATTATATCCTTTGGCAACTAACCTCGCCTTGTTTCTCACAATGATTGCTAATTCATCAAGTTTGTTTTTGAATACCCATTTGGCTCCTATGACTAAATGATCTTTAGGTCGAGGTAACAAATCCCAAACTTCATTGCTTTGAAATTGGTTTAACTCTTCTTACATTGCAATCACCTAATCATTGTTAGAAAGTGCTTCTTCAATACTAGAAGGGTCAATTTTAGAAATGAATACAAAAAATGTAACTTTATTACAATTCTATTTCTAGTTTTGATTCCTTCATGAACATCTCCAATTACTTAATCAATTGGATGATCTTTCATGTGTCTCCATGCCTTTGGCTGAGCAAGATTATCGACGTTTTGTTTAGTTTGTAAATCATTTTAATTTGAAATGATTAGATGTTTAGTTCTCTTTATTGAATCCATTTCTTCTTCATCAAAATATTTTGTCTGAAAATCTATTTCATCAAACACTATATGAATAGTTTCTTCTATAACGCATGTTATTTTATTAAAGACTCTATATGCTTTACTTCTATTTGAGTAACCTAGAAATAAATCTTCATCACACTTTCAACCAAATTTACCCAAATTTTCTTTACCGTTGTTATGGATATGGCATTTACATCCGAAGATGTGTAGATGGGCAAGGTTTAGCTTTCTTCCTCTGTAGAGCTCATACGGTGTCTTTCTAAGGGTCTTGCGGATATATGCTTGATTTGAGATATAGCATATAGTGCTCATTGCATCTGCCTAAAACACTTGTGACACTTCTTTCTTATTGAGCATTACCCTGCCATCTCTGTGAGAACTCTTTTCTTTCTTTCCACAACTCTATTTTGTTGAGGCATTCTTGGAGCAGAGAAATTGTAGTCCATTCCATGATTGTTATAGAAGCCTTTAAAGAGTTGATTTTCAAACTGTCTTTATAATCAGTCCTGATAGAAATAATAGAAATACCTTTCTCATTTTAGGCCTTTTTGGCAAACGTAAAAATATCAACAAAAGTTGCATCTTTAGATGCACGAATATAGTTCATGTAAATCTTATAAAATCATTAACTATTACTAAAGTATATAAGTTTCCTCCAAAAGTCTTTACTCTTGCAGGTCTTACTAAATTCATATGAAGTAATTGTAAGGGTTTGGAAGTAGAAATCTCATTCTTTAGTTTGAAAGATGATTTAGTTTGTTTTCCCTTTTGACAAGAATTACAAATCATGTTGCCTTTAAATTTAAGTTCAAGAAGACCAATTTCTTAATCAATTTGTCAAGTTGATTCATATTGACATGAGCAACATGCTTAAGCCATAACCAACTTTCCTCAGATTTGCTAAGAAAATAGCTTTCAGAAGAATTTGAATTTAAATAAATAGTATAACAATTACTGTCCCTTTAGGCTTAAATCTTCGCTTTGATAGATTCTTTGTTAAGCGGTAGATCCTTCTTATTCACTATCAAGCACTCCTTGAGTCAAAGATTACCCAATTATCTTTGTCAGTGATTTAACTCATGCTTAGGAGGTTGTGGCATAATCCTTCGACATAATACACGTTGTTGATTTGGATACTACTGGTTTTTTCAACTTCACCAATTTCAACAATACATCCAAATTGATTACCTCTAAAGTTACTTTTCCTCCTTCTTTTGCTTCCAATATTGTGAACTTATCTTTGTCATCAATTATGTTTCTTGAAAATCCACTATTAATGTACCATTTTGTTTGCTAGTGATGCTTTGAGACATACCTAGAGTAATATCATTGAGTTTTAGGTACCCACACTTTCTTGGGTCCTTTATGGTTAGTATGAATTTCTCTTGGTACATACATCATTTTTGGAACCCATTTATATATGCCAATAACCTTTCATTTTCTAAAATGACATGATGAAGTATAATTACCTTTCCTATTGCAATAATTACATGATGAAAATGGATTTGATTTTTAAAGTATTTGAGATTTGTCTTACTGCCTTTCTTCTTCTTTCCTTTGTTTTTATCTTGAACAGAATTATATTCAATTCTAGATTTATCATGAATGACTCTTTATGAGTTTAAAATTACTCTAAGAGTTTCACTTCCTTTAGTAAAGTTTTCTAAGGTTCATGTTAAGTCACTTATTTTCCTATCTTTTTCTGCACATGATGAACATAATATTACAGTATTAGTTCTACTTTCTAATTCCTTGACTTTCTTCTTATAACTTATAATTTCTTTAGCTACTTTAATGAATTTAGTATGTAAAGCATTATATTTAGATAATAATTCATCATAAGTAGGTTCAGAATCCCTTACCTCAGAGTTCATTTCTTCTTCTTTGGCTACCAAACATATGTATGCTTTCTTTTTATGCTTCTTCTTGTCTTTGTTCTTGAAGCATTTTGACTTGATATGTCCTGGCTTCCTACATTCATAGCATACGACTTATTGCTCTTTGTTCTCTTTCTTGTTCCAGCTTCCTTGATTATTCTTGAAGTTTTGTTGGCCTCTTCTATAGAACTTCTTGAACTTTCTTAAAATTATTCCTATATCAGCATCATCAAGTTCATCTTCACTTTCTGATGATTTGACTTTCTTGATGACTTTAAGAGTGACTCATCCTTTCTGTTTGTCATTGAACTCTTTTAGCTCCTTTTCGAATTTTAGCTTTCCCTCGTACTTAAAAATACTGCTGAAATGTACAGCTATAGATCTCATTGATGTACCTTTGGTTTCTCCAATAGTTGTCACTTTTGCTTCCCATTCTTTCGTAAGAATATTAAGGATCTTCC
Source organism: Inga oerstediana (assembly GCA_963210345.1). NCBI lineage: Eukaryota > Viridiplantae > Streptophyta > Magnoliopsida > Fabales > Fabaceae > Inga > Inga oerstediana. The sequence goes on along the minus strand of OY723401.1, from coordinate 57,510,574 downwards.
TTACTTTGGAATTTTGATCGAAGGTTTTCCCAAGTGCTGCCAGCTGGTTAACAAGATAGGTATATCTGAATTTGAATTCAGAGATTCTTTTTCTAGGTTTCATCAGAAACAGATCATACTCTGTAATTAGAGTGTTGATTCTATTTTCTTTGATTCTGGATGTACCTTTATGTGTGATTTCTAGTAGATCCCCATGTCTTTAGTTGTTAGCAGTGTGCAGGTTTGGAAATACTCCTTCTAGCTAAGGGCGCTCTGTATCATTAAAATAGCTTTACTATTTAATGTTAATAATCTCTTATCGTTGTCATCATATTCCTCTAGGCTCTTTGTCTCGACTCTATCTTTAACTTTCTTCATTGGAACATAATCACCATCTTGCATTACATTCCATAAGCTGTACTTGTTCACTATTATAAACACTCTAAACTAGCTTTTCAGAATGAAAAATATTCTCCAGTAAAACCATAAGGTCTAGTGATAGAAGCTCCATTTGGAAGAATGTTTTAAATTTTGCGCATTATGGTGTTTCTTTGTTATAGAGATAAATGAAGAGAAAGAGAGTAGAGCACAAGATGACCCTTGACAATAGTTTCTAACCTCACCTCAATTAATTTACCCAAATCATCATAGATATTAACTCGTGTCATGTTGTAATAGAAGTGTTTAACCATAAAGGGACTGTAAGAGGTCTTAATGCTAAGCTAAGGCTCATATTGCTCAAAATAGGGATATACATCCAAATGGTAATATTTTTTAAGATTACTTAAGTCCAAAGGGACAATAAGTTAGAATGACCTATGAGCAAACTCAGTATTATAGCTTACTTGATCATTGCCTCAAGAGCTTCTGAATTGAAGTTCTCTGGAGAACTTAACTTTTATACTATCCCTTTTTCAACCTCCATAGGCATTTGTGACTGTGATGGAGCATTGTAGATAGTGGCCATTACAATGGTACTCTGAAGGTACTTTCATCTTAAGAGTAGGTGGAGCACCATATCTAGATTTCTTAGGAATGGGAACATGTATAGTCTCAGTCACTAAGTTACCCACAATGGTGAGAGTTTGGCTTGAAAAATTTCCTCTTGTTTATTAGATTCTTTGAGTCTGGGAGTAGATTGGATAGCTTGAGAAACTTGAGGTACTTTGGTCATAGAATGTGTCACATGAGGCTTTTGGATCACAATCCCTTTAGACTTAATCACTAGCTCTAGTGGATTTTTGTCAAGGATTTTTGGCTGAGGATCCTTCAGAGATTTTAGAGGCTTGGATGACTTAGAAGCCTTCAAATCTTAATTCTTATGATAAAAAGTTCAAGTCTATCGTGTTTTTTGGTTTAATAGAGAAATGGTTTAGTGATTTGAGAGAGTTGAACAGAGATTCAAGGATAAAGTGGGTGTAAAGAGATGGATTTGATAGAAATTGATGTTTTGCATGCTAGGAAATTTGTTTGGAAAATAATACTTGAAAGAATTTGAAATGGAGATCGAATGACATGATAATGACATGAAGATGATTTGGGGATTTAATGCTATAAACTCAATATCACTCAAGTACTTATGCACAAACACGTCACTTGAGTCACCTTCTCATCACTCAAGTGATATATAAAAATTTTAGTTTAGAAGACAATACCTTACTCAAGTACATTTAGTAATCACTCGAGTCATATTCCATAAAAGACCATAATGTTGAATCAACACCCAGTCACTTTATGGTGAACAAGTCACTAGAGTGCATATGGCCACTTGAGTGGTAACCTTCACCATTCACTCTCCAGTTACCATCTATTACTCAAATCTTCTGGGTTACTTGAGTAATGTGTCTCTACAACACTTCTACTCACTTGCATCACTATCCGATTACATGATAGTGATGTGATACTCGAGTGATTTCTTGATCGCTCAACCAAGGCATTACCTGATGCTTCACTTCTGTGGCCATCACCATCATGTAACTTTATATTGATATGGATCACTCAAGTTGAAGTTGGTTTCATTCAATTGATATGCCTTTATTCTAGCACACTTTTGAACATCAATTTTTGAACACTTGAGTGCTTGTATTTCAGAGTAGAAACAGATGATCCTGCAAAAAAAAAATCTAATGACTCTGATGCTTAAGTTAGTGAATGAATAAATAAAACAAACATAATAATTGACTAAAATCCAAAGATTAGAATAATTTCCTTACAATTCATTGGGATTTACCATCCACAATTCTCTTCTCATATATGGAAATTAATCTTTTACAAGGGGTTTGGTAAAGATGTTTGCCAACTGTAGACTAGTAGGTATGAAGACTACTTTGACATCTTTTTTTTCTACATGATCTCTAATGAAATGATGTCTTATGCTAATGTGCTTAGTTCTTAAGTGTTGGACTTGATTCTTGGTTTGGCTTATTATACTTGTGTTGTTATAATAGATTGGTATCTCTTTGAGATTGATGCCTAGATCTTGTAGTTGTCGCTTTAACCATATGACTTATGCACAACAACTTGGAGCAGGTATGTATTCATCCTTAGTAGAAGATAATGACGCTATGTTTTGCTTCTTGCTTAACCATGAGACTCTGGAACCATCAAGAAACTGACATTGACCACTTGTGCTCTTTATATCAATCTTATATCCTCCACGATCTGAATCAAAATAGGCTATCAAGTATCCATTGCCTCCTTTAGGGTACCATATTTCAAGCTTAGTCATGTCTGCCAAAGTAACACCAAATATAATATCATTATTATAAATTTGAACTATTAATATGTCATGTTTATTATGTTTGATGAATAATGATGTGTCTACATCACCTCTTACAAAGCCTTCTCAAGGAGAAATTATTGAGACATGCATACCAAGCTTTTGGAGCTAATTTGAGACTAGAGAGTGTTTTTATAAGTCTAAATATATGACCAGTCTTTGTTATATCTTCAAAACCAAAGGACTATTCTACACAGACTTCTTCCATAATGTAACCACTTATAAAGGCACTCTTGACATCCATTTGATAGAGTTTGAATCCCTTGATGTAAGCAAAGGTTAAGAGTACTCGTATGGCCTCCAATCTAGATACTGGAGCATATGTTCCCTCATAATTAATTTCTTCTTCCTGATTAAAGCCTTTTGTCACTGATTTTACTTAGTTTCTGATAATGATTGTAGATTCATTAAGTTTGTTCTTGAAGGCTCATTTAGTACCAATTACTAGATGGTCTTTAGGCCAAGGTATCAAATCCCAAACTTGATTTCTCTCAAAATGGTTTAATTCCTCTTGCATTGCTAACACCCAATTATTTTCTGACAGGGCTTCTTTAATGCTTAAAGGTTCTATGTCTGATAGATTCTTCAATAATATACTTACATTTATTAAAGACTCTATATGCTTTGCTTCTATTAGAATAACCCACAAATAAAATGTCATCAGATTTATGATCAAATTTATTTAGGATATCTTTACAATCGTTGTGGATGAAGCACTTACATCCAAAAGCATATAGATAAGCAAAGTTTGGTTTTCTTCCTTTAAATAACTCATATGGTGTCTTCCTAAGAATTGGTTTGATGTTTGCTCTATTAGAAATGTAACATTTTGTGCTCATTGCATATGCCCATAAGACTTGTCAAATATCTTTCTCATTTAACATTACTCTTGCATTGTCTGTGAGGACTTGATTCTTTCTTTTCACTACTCCATTTTGTTGTGATTTTCTTGGTGCTGAGATGTTGTGATTGATTACATGTTCACTATAGTAGTTTCGATATTGAGAAATTGTGATCAATTCCATGTTCATCACAATAGTCTCTAAATGCATGATTCCCGAATACTCCACCAAGATATGTGTTATGTCCTATATTAGCTAGGGAGGGGAACGAAAGATCCTTTATAAGGGCCATACCTCCCTCTCTCGACATGTTTTAAAGCTATAAGGGGTAATGGGGCCCTAAAGCTGATAATATTGAGAGTGAGGCACATGGATGTTACAATTAGTATAAAATCTAGGCTCAGGTCGATGTGGGGTAGCCTAAAGGTAGGTATAGTATTTTATACTATATTGGCCAGGGAGGAAGACAAAAGACCCTTTATAAGGCCTAGTACCTCCCCCTCTCAATGAGTTTTAAACCTATAAGGGGGTGATAGGGGCCCAAAGTGGATAATATCTAGAGCAAGATGTAACCCCCTGCCCTAACTAGCGTAATTAATATTCGATAATGCATAATAAAATGGGTTAGAGACCATCGGATAATTCAAAATCATTTAAAACTCCCTCCATGTAGTAGGGACTTCACAATATTTTCAAAACTTCTTTCTGATCCTGGTTTCAAGTTCAAACATCGAATATAATTACCTATGCAATTATATTTACATTCATATATATCAGAGTGTATAACAAAAATCCCAGCAATTCCTTGAGTTTCACTCATTCACTAAAAGGTTTACAATTCCCATATAGGGGATTACACAACTATGTTCAACTACTAATTACAATCCAAAAATAATTTACAAGATCCCTGTCCAGTCTGATTAACCAACATATCCAAAAACAAATGTCCCTATAGGGTTCTAACCGCTCCGGGTCGTGCGCTTCTCCTTGGAGCCACTTGCCCTATCTAAAATGCTAGTCAAAGGAAAGAATGAGATTCAAGAGAATCCCGGTAGTAACAAAACATTCATACCACACATAAGCACACAACATGTAAGCAAATCATCATATAGCAGCAGCACAAATCACACTCCACCCTTAACCCCTTTTACCCTGGGAAGGCACACCGTCCTAACCCGAACCGTTGTTAGAGACTCAGTGACTATTGGCGTGGTAGTGCATACATATAGCCTCATAGCTCATATAGCCATCTGGCTTTCACAAATGGCCTGTCGGCCTTCACAAATAGCCTTTCCACTTTTCACATAATCACACATATCACACCCCAACCTCATCCCCTTTTACCGCCGGGAAGGCATACCATCCTAACCCAAACTGTTGTTAGCGACTCAGGGACTATTGGTATGGCGGTGCTTACACATATTCATAAATGTCGTAGCATACAAATTTATCACAATCAATGATATAACACACATACAATGCATCCCATATGGTATAAAGAAGAAGTTACTACCTTGTTCCATACTGACGTTCATTGGCACAGTAGTCTCGTGAGGACGGCAGATGTCAAATCCTATAAACCCAATTAGGGACAATAGATCAATCTCTTTTCCAAGTTCTTAATTTCTTAATACTTTGAGTTAGTATTCATATGAACTCTTTAAGTGGCCATTAAATGCCTAGATATATGCCTAAAGGTTTGGGGGAAACTACCCTGAAGATACCTTTTTCGAAAAAGGAAACACTTATTCTGTGCTGGCTCACTCGAGTGAAAGAAGTCTCACTCGAGTGTTGCCCTCACCCGTGCTCGAGTCCCAGCGAGTGAGACACAGGAAGTGTTTGCCTGAGAGAAAACTTCGAAATATCTCTCACACTCACTCGAGCACAGGAAGTTGTACCTGAGTGATAACCTCAAATGCACTCGAGTACTAAGAAGTGAGGCATAATGAGTGACTACCCAAGAGCAACTATAAATTCCAGAGTCTTAAACTTACTCCCTCACTCGAGCATAAGGAGCTGCATTGGAGTGATGACCAATATTACTCGCGGGAACGAAAGTGCACTAATGGTTTCTACCTGAAGACTTAACCAACATACCCAAAATTTCATATTGCACTCGAGTGAGACCCCTCCTTACTCGAGTGAAGCTTATCGAAGCCAGATCGTAGCAACTGATATGATTTTCCAGATTTACCAAAATTGGTTCCAAAGGTCCCAACTTTTATACCAAAGTTCATTCCCATACTAATCTCTACAATAAACCTATTGGAAACCATAAAACAACCTAATTTCAACTCAATCAACACATTCTCAACTCTAGTTCACAAAACCACACAAAACCACAATTTGTCAAACTTCCTCATTCAACTTCAAATCAAACTTAATGACATTATAATACATCCTAACATCACTTCCTATACCATACCATTCCAAACTCTTTCATTATCCAATTCCCATGAAATCAGGGCAAAATTCCAGAATTTCCATAACTAAAACAATAACCAAAACAGTTACAACAAAACATATTAAGTACTTACCCTTTCCTCTTTTCAAAGTTGGTTTTTGAATTCTTCAACTTCCCAAGGTTTACAATCTCTCAAACACCACAAATGAAAATTTTGAAACCATAGAAGTCAAACTCTTAACCTCCTAAACAATATCAATGAAGAGTGTTTTAGCATGTGAAGTCATTTGAAGCACCTACCTCAAATTTTCTTCTTTCTCTTTCCTTCCTTGTGCAACAAAAATGGAGAAATGGAGAGAAAGGTAAGAGATGATGATTATCACATATTTTCCCTTCATCCAAAGCCCCTAGCTGACTTGAAAGAGGAGAGGAGAGTAACCCAGCCATCGTCGCGGGGCATCCCCAGTGGGGGTAAAACGGGGTGGGTGTGACAATAAAATCGTGAGTTCGGTAACCCATGGACACCCATCGGACGGGTGTGATGTGGGAGCCAGCCACGCAGTGGAAGCGTGGGCACCCAACGGAGAGGTGTGACTATAGAAAGGCACCTATGTGGAGTGTTTTAAGTGAAAGCTGGCATTGTGAATACATTGAGCATAGAGATTATAATGAAATCTGTTGTTATTGTATGCACTGCCATTCCAATAGCCCTTGAGTAGCTAACAACGGTTCGGGTGTTGCAATGTGCACCCCGAAGGAGAAAGAGGGTGAGGATGGTATGTGACCACACCAATAGTCCTCGAGTACCTAACATCGGTTTGGGTGTGTAGTGTGCATCCCCGGCGGAGAAAGAGGATGAGGGTGGTGTTGGGAGAGTGAGACTCTAGGTAAGCCGATATCATAGGGTGCTTCAGATAGAGGAGATTGAGATTCCGGAGTGACCTGATAATGTGATGTTGTGGACGCCCAAAAGTCCCAGTTACCACTAGCAGGGTTACTGGTGGGTGTACGGGTGAGGGTAAAACTCTGAAAGTAGATATAGTGAAAGTTGAAATGTTTGTGTATACAGCTGAGGCTGTCATTTGATGTATTGAGGTTATGGTGTTTTGGGGGTTACTCCTGGAAGGGGTAACTAGATTGAGTTGAGCAGAGTGGTGGCCTATGCTGCCCAACTGTCGAGATCTTATGATATGGCTCATGATTTAGAGCCTTCGGGTATTGTGGTTATGTGATCATAGAGTTTTATGGCAATCGTATGTGGAGGCGATTGCATTTGTTGGCAAATGTTTGGTGATTGTGTTTGTGCGGCAATCGTGAAATGGGCTGATTGCAGTTTGTGGCAACTAGGTTGCATTTATTGTGTAAGATCCTTTTTAGAATTTGAATTGTGATGCACCAATTGTGGGGGTGGTCTAGCAAAGACTTTCCCAAGATAGAGTAATTTGTGAAACGGAAGCCATCATGAAGAAGCATTCGAGTTTATGGTTTATGTAGTGCGACAAATTTCGAGGACGAAATTTCTTTGAATGGGGGAGAAATGTAATACCCCAAATTTTGAGACTTGAGGCTAGAGAATAAGCCTGAGATAAGTGGACTGCTAAGCCCCAGTTTAGCAAGATCCCAAATTGCGATTAAGAGATAATGACTCCAAAAGTGGATGTGGTTAGTGATGAATAAACCCTTTTGGAGATTATAGTGTGATTTGGCACCCGATGTGATTCGTATGTGTTGTGAGTAGCGCCGAAACCCTGTATTTAAGTTCAACTATGGATTAACATCTAAATTGACTTAAAATATAGGGGAGGGCGCATTGTGGAAGAAAAGGAATGATATGGTGTGTTTGGTGGTGATTCAAGAGGAATTGCCGTAATCAGGGGCAAAACGGTAAAGTTACCGACCAATTGGTCAGTTACCGAAGAGGAAACTCATTGGTAACTTCAAGATCAATGGTTAGTATTGATTTGTGCAAGAGATCAAGGGGTGGAATCCCATGTATGTGTGCCTTGGTGAGCTCATGGAGGTGTGACAAGATCTTGACACTTGGCACAATGTAAGCCCTTGGATTAGTCAAAAGTGTCAACACCTCTTCATAGTGATGAGAGCTTCATCTCTATGGTTTTAGATTCTTGATTGGAGGTGTTTGATGGCTTGAGGAAATTTGGAAAGATGAAGAATCAAAGAATTGGTTTGGGAAAGAGGAAGAGGTGAGTATTTGAAGCCTTTTGATCTAAGTTTTGTGATTTGTGGATGAGTTTTGTGAATTGTGAATTTTGCCCTGATTTTGTTAGAATTGTGAAATGCATGAATTGTCATGTGTTTTGTGTTGAAAATGGTGAATTGTGGTTAAATTGATGCCATAGTGTGTTTTGGTGTCATTGGAATTGGTTTGAGAACTTGGAATGAAAAGAATGGCAATGTGGTGTTTGTGTTGTGATTTGTGATGACATGTTGTGATTGTTGGTAAAACATGTCAATATAATGTGAATTTTGTTGTTTTGGTGTTTCCAATGGATTCCTTGTGAAAATTTGTGTGGGAATATAATGATGTTTGGTATGAAAATGGAACCATTGGAAGCCAAATTGCAAATACTGGAATTCTGTCATTTGAAACTCTGTTCTGGACAGTCTGCTTGTGTTGCCGTTTTGAATGAGCAAATGATGTTAGAAAATTCTGAAACTTTCCAGTCTTGAATTTCATATCCCAAGATTTAAAATGGACATATAACTTGTGCCATTTCATTTTGTGAACTGGGATTTATGTTTGCCCAAAGTTTGAGGTCGAAACTGGGTTTGATTCTGGAGCAGTAGTGGATTTTGGGAAATTCTGTATTTTTCTGGCGATTTCCAGTAATGGCTCATATTTTTCCTATGAAGAGGACTTAAATAGCTTTCATTTGGCTTTGGGATCACCTCATTTTGATTTTTCTAGAATTAATTATGAATTGTTAAAGTTTCCTTGGCTGCAGCGCAAAAGTTTCTGTGCACGTTTTGGCCGCAGCCAGAAATTCTTGGCTGCAGCCAAAAACCTTCTGTGCGTGTTTTGGCTGCAGCCAGAGAGTTCTTGGCTGCAGCCAACCCCCATTTTCAGTACTTGGTGATTTTGGAAAGTGATTTCTAACCTAGTACTTCCCAATCCTTTTGGCTTTCATTGAGCTTATTATAGCTACCTAAAGGTTGTGAATGGTAACAAACTTTAAGTGATATAAAAGTAAGGATTTGGAATAAAGAATAAACCTATGTCCTTGCTTTGGCTATAGGTTTGATATCCACTTTGAACGTGGTTCGATATTCGCCTGATCGTGAGTAAGCGGTGCTGGAGCTTACATGGAAAGAACAAGGGTAGGGAACATATCTCTTCTGCATGTATTTGATAGTTGTGTTAGTGTGTTTGTGCATGTCTTAACTTTGCATGATTATGTGTTATTTGAAGCTATGCTTCAATTAATGCTATGGCCATTAGTATGTTGTGCGAAGCATTGAGCTTACAAATTGTCATTATGATAGCATGAGCTATGTGATGCAAGCATGTCATGCATTAAACATTTATCGTACATGCATATTGATATTATTTTCCTATTGAGATTCTCTAGAATCTCACCCTCCCCCACTAACCTTTCAGATAGGGTAGTGGATCGAGGATGGAGCAAGCATCCAAGGGCGATGAGGACTCCTTCAGGTTGTCATTCTGATAGTTGGTTATCATAGTTGGGAGTATTGTGTATTGGATATTTGTATATGTGGATGAGAATTTAATTATGTGAATTTGAGGTGAGATTTGTGTAATCCCCGTATGAGAACTTGTATATAGGCGTATTGCCCTTTGTAAACCCTTTTGTAAGGATGTGAATCCAGGATTGCCGGGATTATTATATTGTGCACTCTGATTTATATATTGAATGTGATTATCCGCGTGAAGTGATTGTATTCGAAATGTGAATATGAGACCAGGTTAACTAGATTTCGAAAGTTATTTGTGAAAATCCCGTCTGGGAGATGGGTTTGAAATTGTTATTTGATCATTAGTGGTCTCTATTTCATTTTAATCCCGTATTTCATATATAATTACGGAAAGGGCTTACAGAATGCTTCGGTGTCTGAGTTGTCGCTCCTCTCCGTCAATGATCTGCTCTGGCTCTACCGTATACATGAAGTTATCTTGTATCTCGACATCCTCATACTCAATGATGTGAGTGGGATCCGGTTGGTATTTTTTCAATTGGGAAATGTGAAACACGTCATGGAGCCTGCTCAAGTTCGGGGGTAGGGCTACTCGACAGGCAACAGGCCCAATCCTCGCAAGACTTTCAAAAAGACCTATATATCTCAGGCTTAACTTCTTTCGTTTAATTGCTCGCCCAACACCGGTGGTAGGAGATACCCTCATAAACACATGGTCACCAACTTCAAACTCTAAAGGCCGTCTTCTCTTGTCAATGTAGCTTTTTTGTCGACTCTGCGCTACAAGCAACCTCTTCCGAATAATCCGAATTTGTGCTGAGGTTTGATCAACAAGATCCGGTCTATACAGTTTCCTTTCTTATAACTCGTTCCAACACAAAGGTGATTGGCACCTCCTTCCATACAATGCTTCATACGAAGCCATCTGGATGCTCGCTTGATAACTATTGTTGTAGGCAAATTCAGTAAGTGGAAGAAAGTAATCCCAACTCCCTTTAAAGTCAAGAACAAATGCTCGCAACATATCTTCCAATGTTTGAATAGTTCTCTCTGACTGTCCATCCGTCTGAGGATGATAAGACATGCTAAATCTCAATTGAATACCCAGGGCCTCATGCAACGCCCTCTAGAATCTCGAAGTAAATCGGGGATCTCAGTTGGAAATGATATTCTTCAGTGTGCCATGAAGCTTCACAATCTCACAAATGTAAATCTCTGCTAGCTTGTCTGGAGAATAACTAGCATTGATTGGTATGAAGTGTGCTGACTTCGTTAACCGGTCCATAATTACCCAGATCGTGTCATAATTTTTAATCCTGGGCAATCCTACCACAAGGTCCATAGTCATACTTTCCCATTTCTATTCTGGAAACTCAGGACTCTGACGTAAACCAGGTGGTCTCTGGTGCTCAATTTTTACTTTCTGGCAAGTAAGACATCTCGCCACATATTTTGTCACATCACTCTTCAAACCTGGCCACCAATACATAGACTTCAAATTATGGTACATTTTGGTCATACCAGGATGAAGAGTATATCGGCTCTTGTGTGCCTCATCCAGAATTTTCTGTCTCAACTTCGCCTTTAGTGGAATACTGAATCTCTTCTGATAGTAAACCAATCCACTAGGTGATAGATCATAACCTTGGGCTTCTCCCCGTTCAATCCGAGCTAGGTTGGCAATATCTAGCCATCTTGTCTTTGAGCTTCTTCAATCTCAGCCATCAAATCATTTTCCTCTTGGGAAATGGTATAGTTAGCACACAAGATCTGATTTGACAGATTCAAATCACAGAAATCTTCTATCAATTTCCCCTCTCGTATCATCATAGCTACCATAAGTACAGTCTTCTGACTAAGAGCATCAGCGACTACATTTGCCTTACCTGGATGATATTTAATTTCTAGGTTGTAGTCCTAAAGCAACTCCATCTAGTGCCGTTGTCTCATATTCAATTCTTTTTGGTCATACAGATACTTGAGACTCTTGTAGTTGCAGTACAGTTCTACCGTCACACCATACAAATAATGCCTCCAAATTTTCAAGGCAAACACAATGGCCGCAAGATCCAGATCATGAGTGGGATAGTTTAATTCATGAGGTTTGAGCTGTTGAGAGGCGTAGGCTACCACAAGTCCCTGCTGCATAAGGACACACCCTAATCCATGCTTACTCGCATAACTATACATAACATAAGTCAAGCTGGGATCAAGTATAATCAACATAGGTGCCGTAGTCAACCTCTCCTTCAACTCCACAAAACAATTTTCACATTTTTCATCCCACACAAACGGCTGATCCTTTCTCGTGAGCTTGGTCATCGGCAATGCAATCGTGAGAAATTCTGAATGAATCTCCAGTAGTAACCAACACGACCTAGAAAACTGCGTATCTCAGCAACTGTCTTTGGCCTATTCCAGTCTAGTACTGCTCCCACCTTACAGGGATCTATAGAGACCCCTTCTTGCGAGATAACATGGCCTAAGAATTTCAATTCTAATAGCCAAAACTTGAACTTACTCAATTTAGCATAAAGTTGCTTCTCACACAATATATTCAATACAATTCTCAGATGATGCTCATATTCTTCCCTACTCCTGGAGTATATCACAATATCATCAATGAATACCACAACGAATTGATCTAGGTATTGTCAAAAGATACGGTTCATGTAATCCATGAAAACCGCAGGCACATTGGTCAGGCCAAAGGGCATTACTAAGAACTCATAATGACCATACCTGGTCCGGAAAGCAGTCTTCGGAACATCTTCTACTTTTACTTGCAGCTGATGATACCTCGACCTTAGATCAATCTTCGAGAACACATACGAACCAGACAGTTGATCTAATAGGTCATCGATTCTGGGAAGAGGGTACTTATTCTTGATAGTAATCTTATTCAATTCTCTGTAGTCAATACACAACCAAAGGCTCCCATCTTTCTTTTTAACAAATAGGACTGGAGCTCCCCATGGTAACACACTGGGTCTGATGAACCCTTTTTCGAGTAAATCTTCAATTTGTTTCTTTAACTCTGTCATTTTGTTTTGGGCCATATGATATGGGGCCTTAGATATAGAACCAGCTCCAGGCACAATATCCATTGGAAACTGAACTTCCCTCTCAGGAGGCAATCAACTAAGATCATCCGGAAATACCTCAGGGAATTCATTTACCACGGGTATATTACGTAGAACTTCACTGGTTTCCCCTTGTACAGAGAAAAATACCATATACCCTTGGCAACCCTTTTCAAGATATTTTTCAGCTTTAGCCGTAGAAAGAAAATTCATACTGGCATTTACGGCTTCAACCCTCTGAGAAGCAGGATATACTATCCTTTTGTTCCCACAATCTAATAATACATTATTTGCCGTTAACCAATCAAGAGCCAAAATTACTTCTAATTGGTAAAGCGACAGACAAATTAAATCCATAGTAGATTGGTGCCTTTCCACAATTATGACACAATTTAGACAAACTTCTGTGGTCAAGGCCTTAACACCCATCGGAGTTGACACCACTAAATCGAGTGGTAATTTATGCACATGCATACCTGGGCATTTCAAGCAATCATAAGCAATAAAGTGATGACTGGCACCCGAGTTGAATAATGCTTGCAACAAACAGCCATTAAGAGAAATTTTACCTTGAATCAACTCAGGAGATTTGCGGGCCTCCTCATGGGTTATAGCGAACACTCGACCCTAAGTCTTCAGCCTTGGCTCAGCTCGCGATCGCTGACAATCTCTAGAAAGATGTACTGGTTGCTTACATTTAAAACAGATCATCTCACCCCGACAATTTTTGCCATAATGAGGTTGGTTACAGCGAAGACATTTCAACTTGGTCACAAATCTCTGAGGTTCACGGTCTCTAGGCTGATAAGGCTTCTTATTATTGCCCCTGAACAAAGAAGATCCTTTGCCTTTTCGCTTCTGAGAAACATTACCCTTACTGGGTTTACTATGGTGGCCAGTAGCCCTAATAGGATACAGCTCTCTTAAGTTGTTTTATGTGATTCGACATTGCTCCACAACCTTGTTGAACTTGGTAAATTGGTGAGTGGCTAACCATTTCCTCAACTCTCGTCTCAAACTGCGGATGAGCATATCCGAACTCCATTCTTCATCATCCTTATACCGAAGATGGGAGGAATACCGGGACGACAGGACAAAACGGGACAAATAGTCATCAAAGGTCTCCATGTCCCCTTGTTTGATGTTCAGAAATTCTGTTTTCATTTCAAGCCGCACTGATTTGGGAAACTATTTCTCGTTGAATTCTTGCTGAAATAATTCCCAAGTCAGTGGCACATTTCTACTATGCAGAGTGAGAGAGATATTTCTCCACCAATGGTCCGCATCACCTTTTAGCTTATAGACTGCCAAGCGAGCTTTCACCTCAGATGGGCATCCTAAGACCTCGAAGATCTTCTTAAGGCGATTCAACCAATCTTCAGCCGCTTGAGGATCAAACCTCCCTTTGAACACTGGAGGCAGATGTTTGCAAAATCTGGTAACCCAAAACTGAAGATCCTTATCCTCTCTTGCTGGTACACTATGAGACTCTTGGTTTGGAATTGTATGAAGTGGGGACTCCAATGGTCGTGCTGACCCTTCAGCAGTATCCTCATAACGAGTTTCTTCGTGAGTTTCCATTGGAGTAGATTTAACGAGCCCCTATTTGTTCTTTTCTCATTATATTCTGAGCTCTTCTCTTAATTCAATGATCATGTCCTGTTGATCTTTTATCAGACCCACTAATTCTCGCATAGGATCCGATGGATTATCATCGATGACTTCCACCTCGGGTCTACACGCGGAACATTAGGGCGTCTTCTAGTTTTCTTCATTCTACAAACAACTCGCCCCATTAATATAATAGAGATAGTATGCACATATATTCACATGATTCATACACATTCATGTTGACAGAACATACGTGTGCATACACAACAATTATTCACAGATGATCTTCTATTCCTAACACTAACTAAGGGATCTATCCTAGCAACTGCTACCCTTGCTAGGAACTACAACTCTGATATCAAAATGTAACCTCCTACCTTAACTAGTGTAATCAATATTCGATAATGCATAATAAAATGGGTTAGAGACCGTCGGATAATTCAAAACTCATTTAAAACTCTCTCCATGTAGTAGGGACTTCATAATATTTCCAAAACTTCTTTCTGATCCTGGTCTCAAGTTCAAACATTGAATATAATTACCTGTGCAGTTATATTTACATTCATACATATCATAGTGTATAACAAAAATCCCAGCAATTCCCCAAGTTTCACTCATTCACTGAAAGGCTTACAATTCCTATATAGGGGATTACACAACTATGTTTAACGACTAATTACAATCCAAAAATAATTTATAAGATCCATGTCCAGTTTGATTAACCAACATATCCAAAAACGAATGTCCCTATACGGTTCTAACCGCTCCGGGTCGTGTGCTTCTCCTTGGAGCCACTTGCCCTATCTAAAATGGTAGTCAAAGGAATGAATGAGATTCAAGAGAATCCCGGTAGTAACAAAACATTCATACCACACATAAGCACACAACATATAAACAAATCATCATACAGCAGCAGCACAAATCACACTCCACCCTCATCCCTTTTTACCGTCAGGATGGCACACCATCCTAACCCGAACAGTTGTTAGCGACTCAGGGACTATTGGCGTGGCAGTGCATACATATAGCCTCATAGCTCATATAGCCATCTGGCTTTCACAAATGGCCCATCAGCCTTTACAAATAGCCTTTTGACTTTTCACATAATCATACATATCACACCCCAACCTCATCCCCTTTTACCACCGGGAAGGCATACCGTCCTAATCCAAACCGTTGTTAACGACTCAGGGACTATTGGTATGGCGATGCTTACACATATTCACAAATGTTGCAGTATACGAATTCATCACAATCAATGATATAACACACATACAATGCATCACATATGGTATAAAGAAGAAGTCACTACCTTGTTCCTTCCTGACGTTCACTGGCATAGTAGGCTCGTGAGGAAGGCAGATGTCAAATCCTATAAACCCAACTAGGGACAATAGATTAATCTCTTTTCCAAGTTCTTAATTTCTTAATACTTTAAGTTGGTATTCATATGAACTCTTTAAGTAGCCAATGCCTAGACATATGCCTAAAGATTTGGGGGAAACTACCCCGAAGATACCTTTCTCGAAAAAGGAAACACTAATTCTTGGCTGGCTCACTCAAGTGAAAGAAGTCTCACTCGAGTCTTGCCCTCACCCGTGCTCGAGTCCCAACGAGTGAGACATAGGAAGTGTTTGCCCGAGAGCAAACTTCGAAATATCTCTCACACTCACTCGAGAACTGGAAGCTGTATCTCAGTGATAACCTCAAATGCACTCGAGCACCAAGAAGTGAGGCATAACGAGTGACTACCCGAGAGCAACCATAAATTCCAAAGTCTTAAACTTACTCCCTCACTCGAGCACAGGGAGCTGCACTTGAGTGATGACCTATATCACTCGTGGGAATGAAAGTGCACTCGTGGTTTCTACCTGAAGACTTAACCAAAATACCCAGAATTTCATACTGCACTCGAGTGAGACCCCTCCTCACTCGAGTGAAGCTTATCAGAAACCAGATTGTAGCAACTGATATGATTTTCCAGATTTACCAAAACTGGTTCCAATGGTCCCAACTTTTATACCAAAGTTCATTCCCATACTAATCTCCACAATGAACCTATTGGCAACCACAAGACAACCTAATTTCAATTCAATCAACACATTCTCAACTCTAGTTCATAAAACCACACAAAACCACAATTTGTCAAACTTCCTCATTCAACTTCAAATCAAACTTAATGACATTATAACACATCCTAACATCACTTCCTATACCATACCATTCTAAACTCTTTCATTATCCTATTCCTATGAAATCAAGGCAAAATTCTAGAATTTCTATAACTAAACCAATAACCAAAACAATTACACTCAAACATATTAAATACTTACCCCTTCCTCTTTTCAAAGTTGGTTTCTGAATTCTTCAACGTCCCAAGGTTCACAATCTCTCAAACACCACAAATGAAAATTTTGAAACCATAGAAGTCAAACTCTCAACTTCCTAAATAATATTAATGAAGAGTGTTTGAGCATGTGAAGTCATTTGGAGCACCTACCTCAAATTTTCTTCTTTCTCTTTCCTTCCTTGTGCAGCAAAAAATGGAGAAATGGAGAGAGAGGTAAGAGTTGATGATCATCACATATTTTTCCTTCATCCAAAGCCCTTAGCCGACTTGAAAGAGGAGAGGAGAGAGGGAAATCTTTTGACTTTTTGACTTAATCCTATAGTCCATAGTTTGACACTTGGCAATATTTCACACCACCCTTCATGAATCCATATAACCCATGCACACTTCATTCTACCTCTTGCTCAACACATCCTAGCCATTGATCTTAAGTTACCTATGAGTTCCCTCTTCGGTAACTGGCCAGTCGGTCGGTAAATTCACCATTTTACCCCTGATTGTCATGACACATATATCATCATCATCAAACACTTTTTCATCACAATTCATATTATTTACTTCAAAAGTGTTTAATTAACATTAATTACCTTACTTTGAAGTTGTTAACCCTTAATCACAATTCAGGATATTACACAAGATGCTGGGATGTTACAATCTGTCCTGATAGAGACAATAGGGATACCTTTCTCTTTTTGGCCTTCTTGGAAAAAAATAAAAAATGTATCAAATGTTTAATCTTTTAAGGAAATAAAATAGTCCAAGTAGATCTTGAATAGTCATCAAGTATGACAAGTGTGTAAACGTTTCCAGTGAGACTCTTTACTTTAGCCAGGAAAACTAAATCCATATGGAGTGGTTGGAGAGGCTTATTAGTTGAGGCTATCTACTTTGACTAGAAATAGAACTTTATTTATTTCCCTTTTTGAGAAGAATCACAAACTAAATCATTTTTCACTTTTGGTTTTGGAAGGCTAATCACTAAGTTTCCCTCAGTCAATTTACCTAGTTGGTTAATGCTTTCATGAAAAGTCTTGTATGCCAAAAACAACTTTCATCGGTGTTACTTATATAGCAATTTTAAGATGAGTTACCATTTATATCAAGAGTATAACAATAACCATTCCTTGAAGCTCTTATCTTGACTTTGAGATCATCTTTGGTAATTTGAAGATCTTTCTTGCTCACAATGAGGCATTCTTCTGTGTCAAAGATCACCCAGTTAACTTTGTTAGTGCTTTGGCTCACACTCAGTAGATTGTGGCATAGTCCTTACACATAGTAGACATCTTTGACTTGGACTCTATTTGACTTTCTACCATCACCAATCCTAGCAATCTTTCTCAATTGGTTGTGTCCAAAGCTTACATTGCCTCATTCTCTAGGTTATAACATGTTGAACTTATTCTTATCGGTCATGTCTCTTGAGCATCCTTTGTTAATATACCATTTATTGGGTTTTGATGCTTTGAGACATACCTATAACTAGAAACAGTCAAGTCTTAGGTACCCATACTTTCTTGGGTCTTTTATGGTTAGTGTGAATCACTTTGGGTGCATGTGATCCTTTCAGAACCCATTTATAAGTACCAATGATTCCTTACTTTCTTTGATGTAATATCCCAAAAAGTGATTAAGGGCTAATGACTTCAAAAGTGGATGTAATTATTGTTGAATAAACACTTTTGAAGAATGTGTGATGGGAATTTGGATATTTTAATGATTCCAATGGATTCCTTGTGAAAATTTATGTGGGAATGATGTTTGGTATGAAAATGGAACCAATGGAAGCAAAGATGCAAAATCTAAAATTCTGTCCAGTGAAATTCTATTCTGGGCAGTCCGTTTGTGTGAACGTTTTTAATGACCAAATGGTATCTAAAAATTCTGAAATTTTCCAGTCTTATATTACACATCGCAAGCTTTAAAATGGACATATAATTTGTTCCATTTCATTTTGTGAACTAGGAGATATAACTGTCCAAAGTTTGGGATGGAAACTGAACTCTGTTTTGGGGCAGTGATGAGTTTTATGTAATTCTGGAATTGTGTGGTGATTTTTAGTAATGGCCAATATTTTTCCTATGAAGAGGACTTAAATATCTTTCATTTGGCTTTGGAATCACCTCATTTTGAGTTTTCTAGAATTAGTTATGATTTTTCAAAGTTTGGGCAGAAAATCTGCCAGAAAATCCAAAAATGGGAATTATGACATCATCTCATTAAAAGATGATGTCAGCATGGATTATTAATCAAATTGCTCATCTTCTTCAGCCATTTCACGCCATTTTCAGCTGAAGTAAGAGGAAAAAACGTGAGAGAGAGCTTGGAGAAAAATAGAGAGAAGGAAGGAGAAATCTCACAAGGTAAGCCGATTTCTCCGACGATCTAGCTCCTAATGTGTATAATCCTCCTCCTAAGCTATTCCTCTATGTGAATTAAGGTTTTGAAGCAAGGAATTTGGTGTTCAAGGGGCTAGGGTTTTCAGCTACTCTTGAGAAAAGGTAGAAGGAGCTTGAGGTAACTTCCAAACTCTTGTATATTGCTTATTGTGGCTGCTGTGGGCAATTTAATCGGTGAAATTTCGCCGGATTGCCATTGGTTTTAAATTTTGGAAATTGAGTTTCCTAAGGGTTATGCTGCCCAATTTTGGTTCAAATGGTAGTTATAACCTAATGTAATAGTGAATAAAGTGGTTAGGAGTAGAAAGGAACGCGTTTACGGAGCCGAAATCGTAAAACCCCAATTTTTCCCGGAGAACATGTATATTTCGGCCAAGGCTGTAAATGGGTCTTAGAGTTGGATTTTCAATGATTTGATAATTCCATTGGATTCAGTGGGTGAAAATAGGTGGGGTTACAGTTGGGCACTTTTTCAAAAAAGGCCGAGAAAGCATAATTACGGAAACACCCCCTAAAACCCTAAAAGCAGGGCTGCCAAGGGCAATTTCGTAATTTAACATTGAATTTGATAATTCCGAGTCCGGAAATGGATTCCTTGGGCGAAAATATGTCAGGATAGCCCATGTCAAAATTTCAAGAAAAGTACAGCCGGACCGGGTAGGGCGGGCCCGGGCCGGGTCCCCAGGGGTATTTTTGTAAATTTTCATTATAGACTCATATAACCCCAAGTAACACTATGGAAGTGTCTAAATGGTGCATTTGGAATTGTAGGATTCGACATTTGCCGTCCTCGTGAGCCGCAGTGCCAAGAAACGTCGGGAAAGGATCAGGTAGTGACTCTCTCTCTTATACTGTGTGTAATGCTCTGTATGTGTGTGTTATCATGGTTCTGTGATGATTTCTTTGATGCTGCTGTGGTTACAGCTGGTGATAGCTGTCGTTTACAGCGTAAGCTGTCGTTTACAGCGCAAGCTGTCATTTACAGCGTAAGCTGTCGTTATTGTGATTACAGCGTAAGCTGTCGTATTTGTGATTACAGCGTGAGCTGTCATGATGAAAATTACAGCGAGAGCTGTCGTATTGTGTATACAGTCGTGAGTGCTGTCGTTTGTGGTGAAAACCATGTATATTTGAGATTGATGCTGCTGTTGATGCTGGTTGTGATTTATGTCCATGCTTGGTATTTATACATTGTATGAGTGGTTTGTTACTACTGGGATTCTCTCGAATCTCATTCTTTCCTATGACTAACATTTCAGACAGGGCATGTGGCTCAAAGGAAAAGCGGCCAACCCGGAGCAATTAGGACCCTTAGGGGTATATGCGATTTTGGAGACGTTGGTTATCCTCTTAAGACTTGGTTATCCATTTAGAACTTGGGATTACTGTATATTTTGAATTAGGAATATTATATTCGATTTTGGTTGTGTAATCCCCTAGTGGATACTTGTAACCTCTAGATTATATATGTATAGAACCCGGGAGTTGCCGGGGATTTGGTTATACACTCTGTCATACGTGAATGTAGATAAATTGCACAGGTAATTATATTCGAATTTTGAAATGGAGACCAGGAACAAGAAGAGATTTTGAATGTTTTGTGAAAACCCTACTACAAAGTAGGAGATTGAAATGAGTTTAAGTTATCCGAAGGTCTCTAATCGTGATTTAATTATCTAATATCGAATTATAATTACGTGATAAAGTCAGGGTGTTACATTTTGGTATCAGAGCTGTAGTTCCTGGCAAGGGTAGAGATTGTTAGGATAGCTCCCTTAGTTGACCTTAGTGATAGTAGATGATTGGTGAATGGGTGTGGTGTATACATATGTATTCTCTGCTATTGTGGATGTATAGGAGATTGGTGGACTTTGTGTATACATTACCTGTGGTATTGACGTGGTGAATGATTTGTGGAGTGAAGAAAATAGTAGGACGTCCTAGAGTGCAATAGGTAATGCCAGAGGTGTAGATAATTAACGACAATCCACTGGACCCCATGCGGGAGAGGATGGGTTGGTTAAGGACCAGAGGGGTAGGATTAATGAATTAAGAGAGAATGAAGCGGAATGAAGACCAAGCTCAATCCACTCAGGAAGAGACTCGAAATTAAGAGACTGCTGAAGAGTCATGTGGGGTACCAGCTCGAAATGAAGAGACTGCTGAAGAGTCATGTGGGGTACCAGCTAGAAAAGAAAGAGATCTCTAATACTGGGTTTCGTTGTTTTGCAAGCACCTACCTCCAGTATTCAGAGGGAGATTTGATCCCCAAGCAACTGAAGACTGACTGAATCGGCTGGAAAAGATATTTGAAGTGCTTGAATGCTCGACGGAGGTAAAATCATAGTTGGCTGTGTGCGAGTTAGGGGGGATGCAAATCGATGGTAGCGGAATATCACCCCAACGTTGTGAAGCAAAAATATGCCATTGACTTGGGAATTGTTTCAACAAGAATTCAACGAGAAGTATTTTCCCAAATCAGTGCGACTCGAGAAAGAGACTGAGTTCTTATCAATCAAGCAGGGTGTCACGGAGATCTTTGATGATTGCTAGTCTCATTTTATCCGCTAGCTAGGTATTCCTTTTATCTACGGCTAAGAAATGATAAGGAATGGAGTTTGGATATGCTAATTCGTGGGTGCGGCGTGAATTGAGGAAGTAGTTAGTCACCTATTAATTCATGGGGTTTAACAAAACGATAGAAGAGTATATAAGCATTGAGAATCATTTAAAAGATTCATATCCTGCCAAGGGTACCAGTAGCTGCAGTGAACCCAGTAAGCGTAATGCTTCTCATAAGTTGAAGAATCAGGGGTTCTCATCCAAAGGTGATGGTATGAAGCCCTATCAGCCTAGGAATCGTGAACCATAGAAAGCCTTCACGGGGTGGATATGTCTTTGTTGCAACCAGGTACATCAAGGCCGAACGTGCGAGGGGCGAGTGATATGTTATAATTGTCAACAACCTGGATGTATTGCTAGTGAATGCAACCGGTCGCCGGTTGAGTGAAGGTCTAGGACTCAGAGTAGAGTGTTTGCTATGATACACGAAGAAGCTCAGAGGTTCCCCGACCAGATCCAAAATAAACTCTTTCTCGATGATAGGTTATTAGAAATTTTGTTTAATTCGGGTACAACTTATTTTTTTTTCATTGTAATGATTGTGTGAAGCGCCCGGAACTGTGTGTATAAACTACTAGTTGAACTAGTTTTGACGATGTTAATGATTGTTAGGGCTATGATTCCTGATGCTTGTGTGAAGTGTGTGAGAATTATGGAAAGGCATGTGCCTATAGTTGATTTGCTGTGATTGCGAGGTTACCAATTGGAAGTCCTATGGGATCTTAATTGGTTGACGGCAAGAAATGTACTTGCTGTGCATATGAATTCGATAAACCACATCCGTCGACTGTAGTTAGGTTGGTTCATGATGATTTTCATTAGTGACATTTGGATATGCTGTACATGTAGCCATAGATTGTGGTCTCATGGTTGGGACAGGAAGTAGAATGTATGAGTAGTTTCTAGACTCTCGTTACAACAATATTTCTAATTAGAGATGAGTAATGGAAAGAGCTATCTACGGAGGATTCAGATCGGAAAGGGCTATCTGCGGAAAGTTCTGATAGGAAAGGGCTACCTATGGAGAGTTTGATCGGAGAGGGCTACCTATGGGGAAATCTGATCGCAAAGGGCTACCTACGGAGAGTATAGTACCGTAGTGTGGAGCCACCGTGACGACAAACCCTAGCGTGAAGCCGCCGTGACGACAACCCTTGGAGTGCAGCCGCCTTGATGACGAACCGTGGAATGCAGCCACCGTGATGTTGAATTGTAGATTAGCACTATGGAAGCATTGGTTCTCCATGATGTGGTATTGTAATGACTCCCACAGGGAATGGGTTTTCCTGAGATAAGAAGTCATATGGCTCTGTATGATTCAAGTTGAAACGGGCCAAAGTCAGGCACAGATAAATCTGGATTGTGAGGGCTGTCAAGTGTAGTGGGAGGTTCCTGTGGGACTCCTACTAAATTAATCTAACAGTGTTAAGGCATAGATGAGGGAAAAGACATCAGAGTGTGCAGCGGAAGCATGGTGAATGTAATGCGCTTGAGAATTATGTTGAGCAGAAACTTGAACTTGCAGTAAGAATGATGTGTCAATCATGGCTTTGGGAAGTAAAACTTCGATGCCAATTTATCTTGTAAAGGGGTCTTGAAGGATCCTAGTTTGGTGAAAAGAATTTGTGGTGGTTGGAATTATTAAAATGCCTGGTTCCAGCTTGTTTCAATTGTGCATTGTGAGTCTCTCACCTGCGGCCGCATAGGGTGATTCCTATGGTGGAGGACCGTTCCGCTGGGGCGGTAGTTATGGGGGATTGACTATTTGTGAGCCGTGAGGCTATGTATATGCACTGCCACGCCAATAGTCCCTGAGTCGCTAGCAACGGTTTGGGTAAAGACTGTGTGTCTTCCCGGCGGTAAAAGGGGATGAGGGTGGAGTGTGATTGTGAATCTGTGATAGTTGTGAACAAGCTGGGATTAGGGTGTGGTCGTATGGCAGAGCAGAGCTAGTTCAGCTGATGGTGAATTCGACTACATGATCGGGGGTTCTCACTTGTGGGGGCGCTTACCCCGGCATGGCCAGCATGGCTAGCTACCAGGCTGGTTGCACCGGTGTTGACCCTAGGCTGAAAGGTGGTGCGTAAAATTAGAATCTGCGATGCATATTGGATATGGGAGTTGCGTGAATGCTGGAAGGGCCATGTGTATTTGTGCAAGCGGCGAGAGCTGAGATATTCTTGTAAACAGTGGTAAGTTGTGTGATTGTGAATCTTGTGATGTTAGTCACGCATCAATGTGAAATCTACTGCGAATGTTGTGGGATACCCAAAAGTCCTGGTTGGATGAGGGTAATGCTGTGAAAGTTAATACAGCAAAAGATGAAGTGTTTATGAGTACAGCTAAGGCTGTCGGTTTTGTGTAATGAATTTGTGATGCTTGAGTTATTCCTGCAAGAAAGGTGACTAGATTGGGCAGGGTGGTGGCATATGCCTCCTAACTGCTATGGTTGTATGAGATGTGCTAGTTCACTTATTAACTGAGGGTTTGCAGTAGTTATATTATGTAACGATAATGTTTTGTGGCAATCAACGTGAGGCGATTGCATTTGTTAACCATTGTATGGTGATTATGAGAATTCCGAGTGTTTTTGTGGGAAATTGAGCACTGCACAATAAGTTCGTTTGAGATTCTTGTGAGAATCAAAGTGTGGAGTATTGTTTGTGTGGGTGGTCTAAAAGAGACTGTCCCAATAAGAAATGAATTGTAAAACGGAAGCCATCGTGAAGGGGCATCCAAAGTTGTGGTTTAAGTTGTGTAGCAATTTCGAGGACGAAATTTAATTTACGGGGGGAGAAATGTAATATCCCAAAAAGTGATTAAGGGCTAATGACTTCAAAAGTGGATGTAATTATTGTTGAATAAACACTTTTGAAGAATGTGTGATGGGAATTTGGATATTTTAATGATTCCAATGGATTCCTTGTGAAAATTTATGTGGGAATGATGTTTGGTATGAAAATGGAACCAATGGAAGCAAAGATGCAAAATCTAAAATTCTGTCCAGTGAAATTCTATTCTGGGCAGTCCGTTTGTGTGAACGTTTTTAATGACCAAATGGTATCTAAAAATTCTGAAATTTTCCAGTCTTATAGTTCACATCTCAAGCTTCAAAATGGACATATAATTTGTTCCATTTCATTTTGTGAACTAGGAGATATAACTGTCCCAAGTTTGGGATGGAAACTGAACTCTGTTTTGGGGCAGTGATGAGTTTTATGTAATTCTGGAATTGTGTGGTGATTTTTAGTAATGGCCAATATTTTTTCTATGAAGAGGACTTAAATATCTTTCATTTGGCTTTGGAATCACCTCATTTTGAGTTTTCTAGAATTAGTTATGATTTTTCAAAGTTTGGGCAGAAAATCTGCCAGAAAATCCGAAAATGGGAATTATGACATCATCTCATTAAAAGATTATGTCAGCATAGATTATTAATCAAATTGCTCATCTTCTTCAGCCATTTCACGCCATTTTCAGATGAAGTAAGAGGAAAAAACGTGAGAGAGAGCTTGGAGAAAAATAGAGAGAAGGAAGGAGAAATCTCACAAGGTAAGCCGATTTCTCCGACGATCTAGCTCCTAATGTGTATAATCCTCCTCCTAAGCTATTCCTCTATGTGAATTAAGGTTTTGAAGCAAGGAATTTGGTGTTCAAGGGGCTAGGGTTTTCAGCTACTCTTGAGAAAAGGTAGAAGGAGCTTGAGGTAACTTCCAAACTCTTGTATATTGCTTATTCTGGCTACTGTGGGCAATTTAATCGGTGAAATTTCGCCGGATTGCCATTGGTTTTAAATTTTGGAAATTGAGTTTCCTAAGGGTTATGCTGCCCAATTTTGGTTCAAATGGTAGTTATAACCTAATGTAATAGTGAATAAAGTGGTTAGGAGTAGAAAGGAACGCGTTTACGGAGCCGAAATCGTAAAACCCCAATTTTTCCCGGAGAACATGTATATTTCGGCCAAGGCTGTAAATGGGTCTTAGAGTTTGATTTTCAATGATTTGATGATTCCATTGGATTCAGTGGGTGAAAATAGGTGGGGTTACAGTTGGGCACTTTTTCAAAAAAGGCCGAGAAAGCATAATTACGGAAACACCCCCTAAAACCCTAAAAGTAGGGCTGCCAAGGGCAATTTCGTAATTTAACATTGAATTTGATAATTCCGAGTCCGGAAATGGATTCCTTGGGCGAAAATATGTCAGGATAGCCCATGTCAAAATTTCAAGAAAAGTACAGCCGGACTGGGTACGGCGGGCCCGGGCCGGGTCCCTAGGGGTATTTTTGTAAATTTTCATTATAGACTCATATAACCCCAAGTAACACTATGGAAGTGTCTAAATGGTGCATTTGGAATTGTAGGATTCGACATTTGCCGTCCTCGTGAGCCGCAGTGCCAAGAAACGTTGGGAAAGGATCAGGTAGTGACTCTTTCTCTTATACTGTGTGTAATGCTCTGTATGTGTGTGTTATCATGGTTCTGTGATGATTTCTTTGATGCTGCTGCGGTTACAGCTGGTGATAGCTGTCGTTTACAGCGTAAGCTGTCGTTATTGTGATTACAGCGTAAGCTGTCGTATTTGTGATTACAGCGTGAGCTGTCGTGATGAAAATTACAGCGAGAGCTGTCGTATTGTGTATACAACTGTGAGTGCTGTCGTTTGTGGTGAAAACCATGTATATTTGAGATTGATGCTGCTGTTGATGCTGGTTGTGATTTATGTCCATGCTTGGTATTTATACATTGTATGAGTGGTTTGTTACTACTGGGATTCTCTCGAATCTCATTCTTTCCTATGACTAACATTTCAGACAGGGCATGTGGCTCAAAGGAAAAGCGGCCAACCCGGAGCAATTAGGACCCTTAGGGGTATATGCGATTTTGGAGACGTTGGTTATCCTCTTAAGACTTGGTTATCCATTTAGAACTTGGGATTACTGTATATTTTGAATTAGGAATATTATATTCGATTTTAGTTGTGTAATCCCCTAGTGGTACTTGTAACCTCTAGATTATATATGTATAGAACCCGGGAGTTGCCGGGGATTTGGTTATACACTCTGTCATACGTGAATGTAGATAAACTGCACAGGTAATTATATTCGAATTTTGAAATGGAGACCAGGAACAGGAAGAGATTTTAAATGTTTTGTGAAAACCCTACTACAAAGTAGGAGATTGAAATGAGTTTACGTTATCCGAAGGTCTCTAATCGTGATTTAATTATCTAATATCGAATTATAATTACGTGATTAAAGTCAGGGTGTTACATTTGATATCAAGAAGTATTATAGTGACATTTTCTATTTTAGTAATTACAATATGCAAATGGATTAGACACATGAATAAAGTGCTGAAAGTAATTAAGAAAGACTTCACCACCTCTCTTCTTTCTACTTTCATCTTATCTAAGTCTAGATCATATCGAATTATAGACTTGTCATTTGTTGCTCTTTAAGCTTTCAAGATTACTTTGAGCATTTCACTTTCCGTAGTGAATTCTAAAGGGTCTTGGTAAGAACAGAGTTTTTTTTCTCAAGCTCTTGGCATAATTGTCAAGGATCATCTGACTTTACCTTTAGTTGTTCTACAAGATGTGTCACTTTCTTCTTGGAGCTTACCAACTCCTTAACTACTTTGGTAAATTCTTAATATAAATTATTAGACTTAGAATGTAGTTCATTATATATGGGTTTAGAAGTTGTTACGTGTAATATCCCGATTTGTAATTAGGGCTAATGGCTCTAATGATTGTTGTAATTAGTGTAATTAAATACTTTTGGAAATTTATGTAATATGAATTTAGTGTACATACATGTGGTATATAAGATCAATGGTTGTGATTCCTTGATCATGGGTCGGTATCCTATGCTTTGCGGTTATATGAGCTTAAAGTGGAAGTGGATAGGATGATGACAAGTGGCAAGAGGGTAGCCATTGGATGTGGCACTAGAAGACAACATTACTTTTTCTCTTCTCTCCCTCTTGTGTGGTTGAGTATGTGTGTAAGGAAGAGAATTTTCATCATCTTCACCATTTTCTCTCTCTCCACTCCTTCCTCCATTTCTGGCGCTGGACAAGCATGAAAGAGGAAAAGAAAAGCTTTGATTTTGGTGAGTTGTGATTCTCTAATGCTCTAATCCTCTTCCCTAATATTGTGTGTCTCATTGAGAGCTACATTATGGTGGTTGTAGAGTCTTGAATGGTGTTAATTTGGGCATTGATTCGAAATTGAAAGTCGAGGAATCAAGGTTCTAGATTGGGCAAAGAGAAGAGGTAGGAATTTAGAGCATTTTAATGTATTGTTTGTGATTTTTGGCTAAGTTTAGTCAAATCTGGAATTTTGCCCTAATTTGCACCAAATGTGGATTTTAGGAGTTTCCTTATGATTGATGATTGGAAATGATTTAGTTTGGAGATATATGAACATTTGATACATTTTGGATAGATAGAAATTGATTGGGTTTGAAATTGTTAAGTTTGGAGATTTTGAGAGTTTGGTGTTTAATGTCACCCACAACCAAAGCATGATAATGGGATAGGATTTTGGTGATTTTGACATTTCCATTGGAGTCCTTGAGTGATTTTGTGTGGGAATAAGCTTGGTTGTTGATTTTGGATTCATTTGGATCACTTAGGAAAAGTTGGAAAATCTGTTTGTTTAAGCTCTGTTTTTTTGCTGTCAGTTTGGACTAGCGTTTTGAGTGACCAAATGGTATTGAAAAATTTTGAAACTTTCCAGTCTTAAATTTCACATCCCAAGCTTCAAAATGGACATATATTTTGTGTCATTTCGTTTAGAATTCTGTGAGATATGGTTGTCCAAAGTTTGGGATTGAAACAGAACTCTGTTTTGGAGTAGTGTTTAGTTTTTGGTGGTTCTGTATTTTTGTAGTGATTTCCAGTGATGGGCTATATTTTTCCTTGAAAGAGGACTCATATACCTTTCATTTGGCTTTGGAATCACCTCGTTTCGATTTTTCTAGAATTAGTTATGGTTTTTCAAAGTCAGCCCAGAGTCAGGCAATTTCTGGGCCGCGGCCCAAGAGTGGCTGGCCGCGGCCCAAGCCTTTCTGACCTGATTTGGGCCTCGGCCCATGAGTGGTGGGCCGCAGCCCAAGGCCTTCTGTCCATATTTGGGCCGCAGCAAAAGGAATGGTGGGCCGCGGCCCACCCCTGTGTTCCAGCATTTTGTTTTTTCGAAAAGTGACCTTCAACCTTTTGTTTCCCAACCTTTTAGGGCTTTCATTAGAGACATATGTGGCCTCTAAAGAGTCCTAAATGATAACCAACTTAGTGTATTATGGGATTAAGTAATTGGAAAAGAGATTGATCAATTGTCCCTAATTTGATATAGGATTTGATATCTGTCGTCCGCATGAGACCACGGTAACGGAGCCAGTCAGGAAAGATACAGGTAGTGACTCTTTCTTTATACCTTATGTGATACATTGTATGAGTGCTATGTTATTGTTTTGAAATGGATATCGTATGCTGCAAGTTTATGAAAATTGTGGAAGCACCACTATACCAATAGTCCCTGAGTCGCTAACAACGGTTCGGGTTAAGGTCGTATGCCTTCCCGGCGGTAAAAGGGGATGAGGTTAGGGTGTGATATATGTGTATATGTGGGCCGAAAGGCTAATTGTGAGCCGAAAGGCTATTTGTGAAGGCCGACGGGCCATTTGTGAAAGCCGAAGGGCTATATTTGAGCCGTGTGGCTATTTGTATGCACTGCCACGCCAATAGTCCCTGAGTCGCTAACAACGGTTCGGGTGAAGGTCGTATGCCTTCCCGGCGGTAAAAGAGGATAAGGGTGGAGTGACGTGTGTTGCTGTATGAGATGAATTGTGTGCATACTCTGTGATTGCATGTGGTATGAAATTGTTGTTACTACTGGGATTCTTTAGAATCTCACCCCTTCCATATGACTAACCTTTTCAGACAGGGCGAGTGGCTCGAAAGGGAAGCGGACAACCAGGAGTAGTTAGGCTTACTCCGAGATCTAAGTGGTAGTTGGTTATCATAGTTTTGGATTTGGGGATTGTCAAGTGTACATTTAATGTAAATGAATATTTTAGATATGTAATCCCCATTATTGGGAACTTGTAAACCCAAGTTATATATGTAAGTAACCCGGGGTTTGCCGGGATTTTGGTTTCCGCACTTTGATATTTATTATGTACTCTGATTTCTCAAGTAATTATATCCGCCCGTGAATGTGAGACCAGCAATAAGTATGTTTCGGAATTGATTTTCAAAATACCCCATCTCTTGGATGTGGGACTATAAATTGTTATTTCATTTTATTGGTCTCTATTTCACTTAAATTTCGTAATCCGGATGTAATTACGGTGAGGGGGTTACATTTATGGTATCAGAGCCGCAGTTCCTGGCAAGGGTAGAGTTTGCTAAGATAGCTCCCTTAGTGTAATCTTAAGTGATAGAAGACCATCCGTGAATATTTGTTGTTTGCATATATCTGTTTGGTTATGTGGATATATGTACTTTGTGGAAACTATGTGAATTGTATAATTGTTAGAATAATGGGGTGAGTTCTTTGTAGAATGAAAAGAACAACCAAAGGTCACCCCAGAGTACAACAAGAAGATCCCGAGGTGGAGTTGGTCAATGACAATCCATCGGATCCTATGCAAGAGTTGATGGGCTTGATAAAGGATCAGAGGGATATGATTACGGAGCTTAGAGAAGAGCTTCGAGCTGAAAAAGCAAAGAACAATGAGGGTAGAGGTCAGTCTACTCAAGAAGGAACTCGAGGGGAAACCCAAGAGGAGACTAGACTGGAAGATACAGCTGAAGGGTCAGCATGATCACTTGAATCGCCTCCACGTACTGAAGAAAATCCAAGGCCGCATGGAAAGTTGATCCATGAGGAAAGAGACCTTCAGTTTTGGGTCTCTAGGTTTTGTAAACACCTACCTCCGGCGTTTAAAGGGAGATTTGATCCTCTGGCGGCGGAAGATTGGGTAAATCGTCTTAAGAAGATATTCGAGGTTCTAGAATATCCCTCGGAAGTGAAAGCCAAGCTAGCAGTGTACAAGCTTAAGGGAGATGCAGACCGCTGGTGGCGGAACATCGCTTTGTCTTTGAAGAGCAAGAATATACCATTGACCTGGGAGGTGTTTCAACAACACTTCGATGAGAAATACTTTCCCAAGTCAGTGAGGCTTGAAAAGGAGACCGAGTTCCTACAAATCAAGTAAGGGGACACGGAGTCATTTGATGAGTATTTGTCCTGATTCACCCGGTTGTCCTGATACTCCTCTTATCTTCAGAAGAGGGATGACGAGGAGTTGAGCTCGGATTTACTTATTCGGGGTTTGAGGCGTGATATGAGAAAGAGAATAGCCACCCATTAGTTTTCTAACTTCAACAAGGTTGTTGAAGAATGTCGGATCATAGAAAGTAATCTGAGAGAGTTGTATCCGGCTAAGTCTGCTGGTAGTTATAGTGAGCCCAGTAAGGGCAGTGCTCCTCATAAGCGGAAGGGTTCGGGATCATCTTCGTATAGGGGCAGTGATAAGAAGCCCTATCAGCCGAGAGACCACGAGCCCCAGAGGTTTGGGACTGAGAGGAAATGTCCTCGCTGTAATCAGTCACATTATGGCAAGAATTGTCGGGGTGAGATGATCTGCTTTAACTGTAAGCAACCCGGACATCTTTCTAGAGATTACCAACGACCGCAAGCGGAGCAGAGACCGAGGGCTCAGGGCAGAGTATTTGCCATGACTCATAAGGAAGCCCAGAAATCCCCATAGCTGATACAAGGTACAGTTCTTCTCAATGGATTTGTATTACAAGCGTTATTTGATTCGGGTGCAAGTCACTCCTTTATTGCTTATGCTTGTGTGAAGAGTTTTGGGAATGAATGTGCATAAGTTGCCATTCGATTTGATTGTGTCAACATCAATGGGTGTTAAGGCTGTGACTACTGAAGCCTGTTTGAATTGTGTTATAACCGTAGAGGGTCGTGAGTCGGTGATAGATTTGATTTGTTTACCGCTCTGCCAATTGGAAGTCATTCTGGGTTTTGATTGGTTGAGAGCGAATAATGTGTTGCTAGATTGTGGGAACAAAAGGATAGTGTATCCTGTTTCTCAAAACATTGGGGATGGAAACGTCGGTTTGAATTTCCTTTCAACAACTAAGGCTGAGAAATATTTGCAAAAGGGTTGTCAGGGGTATATGGTTTTCTTTTCTGTATAAGGAGAAACTAGTGAAACTTTGAGTAGTATACCCATAGTGAATGAATTCCCTGAGGTTTTTCCAGATGATCTAAGTGGATTACCTCCGGAAAGCGAAGTTCAGTTTCCGATTGATATTGTGCCTGGAGCGGGTTCCATATCCAAAGCCCCATATCGTATGGCCCCAAATGAAATGGCTGAGTTGAAAAAGCAGATTGAGGATTTGCTTAAGAAAGAGTTTATTAGACCTAGTGTGTCGCCTTGGGGTGCTCCAGTTTTGTTTGTGAAAAAGAAAGCCGGGAGTCTTCGTTTGTGTATAGACTATAGGGAGTTGAATAAGGTTACCATCAAGAATAAGTACCCTCTCCCGAGAATTGATGACCTATTAGATCAACTATTTGGTTCAAGTGTGTTTTCAAAAATTGATCTAAGGTCGGGGTATCATCAGCTGCGTGTGAAAGCGGAAGATGTTCCGAAAACTGCTTTCCAGACTAGGTATGGTCATTATGAATTTTTGGTGATGCCATTTGGGTTAACCAATGCGCCTGCGGTTTTCATGGATTACATGAACCGTATTTTTTGACAATACCTAGATTAGTTCGTTGTAGTATTCATTGATGATATTTTGATATACTCTAAGAATAGAGAAGAGCATGAGCATCATTTAAGAATTGTGTTGAATACATTGCGTGAAAAGCAACTCTATGCTAAATTGAGTAAGTGCGAGTTTTGGCTATCGGAAGTGAGATTCCTAGGCCATGTTATCTCGCAGGAAGGGGTCTCTGTGGATCCTAGTAAGGTGGAAGCAGTACTGAACTGGAAGAGGCCAGAATCTGTGGCAGAGATACGCAGTTTTCTGGGTCTTGCTGGTTATTATCGGAGATTCATTCAGAATTTCTCCCGTATTGCGTTGCGGATGACCAAGCTCACGAGAAAAGATCAACCGTTTGTGTGGGATGAGAAATGTGAAAATTGTTTTGTGGAGTTGAAGAAGAGGTTGACGACGGCACCTGTGTTGATTTTGCCCGATCCCAGTTTAACATATGTTGTGTATTCAGATGCCAGTAGGCAGGGATTAGGGTGTGTCCTTATGCAGCAGGGACGTGTAGTGGCCTACGCCTCTCGACAGCTCAGACCTCATGAATTGAACTATCCCACTCATGATCTGGAGCTTGCGCCTATTGTGTTTGCCTTAAAGATTTGGAGGCATTATTTGTATGGTGTGACTATGGAATTGTACTGCGACCACAAAAGTCTCAAATATCTGTATGATCAGAAAGAGTTGAATATGAGACAACGGCATTGGATGGAGTTGCTTAAGGACTACAACCTGGAAATAAAATATCACCCGGGTTAGGTGAATGTAGTCGCTGATGCTCTTAGTCGAAAGACTGTGCTTGTGGTAGCTATGATGATACAAGAAGAGAAATTGATTGCTGACTTTCGTGATATGAATCTGTCGAACCAGATCATCTGTGCCAACTATAATGTTTCCCAAGGGGAAAATGATCTTAGAGCTGAGATTGAAGAAGCTCAGAGGCAAGACGACTGGATACAGTGTAACCTGCCTAGAATTGAGCGAGGAGAAGTTCAGGGCTATGATGTGTCACCTCGTGGATTGGTTCGCTATCAGAAAAGAGTGTGCGTTCCACTAAAGGCCGGAGTTGAGACAGAAAATCTTAGATGAGGCGCATAAGAGCCAATATACTCTTCATCCGGGTATGACCAAAATGTACCATGGTTTGAAATCTGTGTATTGGTGGCCGGGAATGAAGAGTGATGTGATGAAATATATGGCGAGGTGTCTCACATGTCAGAAAGTAAAGATTGAGCACCAAAGACCGCCTAGTTTGTTGCAGAGTCCTGAGATTCCAGAATGGAAATGGGAAAGTGTGACCATGGACCTTGTTGTGGGATTGCCGAAGATCAGGAATTATGATGCGATCTGGGTTATTGTGGACCGGTTAACGAAGTCGGCACACTTCCTACCGATTAATGCTAATTATTCTCCGAACAAGTTAGCAGAAATTTATGTTCGTGAAATTGTGAAGCTCCATGGCATACCGAAGAATATCATCTCTGATCGAGATCCCCGTTTCACCTCGAGATTCTGGAAGGCATT
Source organism: Inga oerstediana (assembly GCA_963210345.1). Lineage (NCBI taxonomy): Eukaryota > Viridiplantae > Streptophyta > Magnoliopsida > Fabales > Fabaceae > Inga > Inga oerstediana. The sequence goes on along the minus strand of OY723401.1, from coordinate 57,476,502 downwards.
GCATGAGGCACTGGGTACTCAATTGAGATTCAGTACAGCCTATCATCCTCAGATGGATGGGCAGTCAGAGAGGACTATTCAGACCTTAGAGGATATGTTGCGGGCATGTGTTCTTGACTTCAAAGGGAGTTGGGATCGTTTTCTTCCACTTGCTGAATTTGCTTACAATAATAGCTATCATGCGAGCATTCAGATGGCGCCGTATGAAGCGTTGTATGGAAGAAAATGCCAATCGCCATTGTGTTGGAATGAATTATCTGAGAGGAAGCTATATGGGCCGGAGCTTATTGATCAAACCTCAGCCCAGATTCGTGTTATTCGTAAGAGGCTTCTTGCAGCTCAGAGCCGGCAGAAAAGCTATGCTGACAAGAGGAGAAGGCCTCTAGAGTTTGAAGTTGGTGACCATGTATTTCTTAGAGTATCTCCTGTCACCGGTATTGGGCGAGCAATCAAACGAAAGAAGCTGAGCCCGAGGTATATAGGTCCTTTTGAGATCCTTGATAGGATTGGGCCTGTTGCTTATCATGTAGCCCTACCTCCGAGCTTGAGCAGACTCCATGATGTATTTCATGTTTCCCAATTGAAGAAGTACCAACCGGATCCATCTCATGGCATTGAGTATGAGAATGTGGAGTTGCGAGATAACTTCACGTATGCAGTGGAGCCAGAGCGGATAATTGAACGAGAGGAATGTTGGCTCAGACACCGGAGCATTCCTTATGTGAAAGTGATCTGGAAGGGTATGACCCAACGGGAAGCAACTTGGGAAGCAGAAGAAGATTTGCGAAGGCGATATCCGGAGTTTTTGGCTCAAGGGGTGTAGAAATTTTGAGGACGAAATTTATTTGATGGGGGGAGAATTGTAATATCCCGATTTGTAATTAGGGCTAATGGCTCTAATAATTGTTGTAATTAGTGTAATTAAATACTTTTGGAAATTTATGTAATATGAATTTAGTGTACATACATGTGGTATATAAGATCAATGGTTGTGATTCCTTGACCATGGGTCGGTATCCTATGCTTTGCGATTATATGAGCTTAAAGTGGAAGTGGATAGGATGATGACAAGTGGCAAGAGGGTAGCCATTAGATGTTGTACTAGAAGACAAAACATTACTTTTTCTCTTCTCTCCCTCTTGTGTGGATGAGTATGTGTGTAAGGAAGAGAATTTTCATCATCTTCACCATTTTCTCTCTCTCCACTCCTTCCTCCATTTCTGGCGCTGGACAAGCATGAAAGAGGAAAAGAAAAGCTTTGATTTTGGTGAGTTGTGATTCTCTAATGCTCTAATCCTCTTCTCTAATATTGTGTGTCTCATTGAGAGCTACATTGTGGTGGTTGTAGAGTCTTGAATGATGTTAATTTGGGCATTGATTCGAAATTGAAAGTTAAGGAATCAAGGTTCTAGATTGGGCAAAGAGAAGAGGTAGGAATTTAGAGCATTTTAATGTATTGTTTGTGATATTTGGCTAAGTTTAGTCAAATCTGGAATTTTGCCCTAATTTGCACCAAATGTGGATTTTAGGAGTTTCATTATGATTGATGATTGGAAATGATTTAGTTTGGAGATATATGAACATTTGATGCATTTTGGATAGATAGAAATTGATTGGGTTTGAAATTGTTAAGTTTGGAGATTTTGAGAGTTTGGTGTTTAATGTCACCCACAACCAAAGCATGATAATGGGATAGGATTTTGGTGATTTTGACATTTCCATTGGAGTCCTTGAGTGATTTTGTGTGGGAATAAGCTTGGTTGTTGATTTTGGATTCATTTGGATCACTTGGGAAAAGTTGGAAAATCTGTTTGTTTAAGCTCTGTTTTTTGCTGTCAGTTTGGACTAGCGTTTTGAGTGACCAAATGGTATTGAAAAATTGTGAAACTTTCCAGTCTTAAATTGCACATCCCAAGCTTCAAAATGGACATATATTTTGTGTCATTTCGTTTAGAATTCTGTGAGATATGGTTGTCCAAAGTGTGGGATTGAAACAGAACTCTGTTTTGGAGTAGTGTTTAGTTTTTGGTGATTCTGTATTATTGTAGTGATTTCCAGTGATGGGCTATATTTTTCCTTGAAAGAGGACTCATATACCTTTCATTTGGCTTTGGAATCACCTCGTTTCGATTTTTCTAGAATTAGTTATGGTTTTTCAAAGTCAGCCCAGAGTCAGGCAATTTCTGGGCCGCGGCCCAAGAGTGGCTGGCCGCGGCCCAAGCCTTTCTGACCTGATTTGGGCCTCGGCCCATGAGTGGTGGGCCGCAGCCCAAGGCCTTCTGTCCATATTTAGGCCGCAGCAAAAGGAATGGTGGGCCGCGGCCCACCCCTGTGTTCCAGCATTTTGTTTTTTCGAAAAGTGACCTTCAACCTTTTGTTTCCCAACCTTTTAGGGCTTTCATTAGAGACATATGTGGCCTCTAAAGAGTCCTAAATGATAACCAACTTAGTGTATTATGGGATTAAGTAATTGGAAAAGAGATTGATCAATTGTCCCTAATTTGATATAGGATTTGATATCTGTCGTCCGCGTGAGACCACGGTAACGGAGCCAGTCAGGAAAGATACAGGTAGTGACTCTTTCTTTATAACTTATGTGATACATTGTATGAGTGCTATGTCATTGTTTTGAAATGGATATCGTATGCTGCAAGTTTATGAAAATTGTGGAAGCACCACTATACCAATAGTCCCTGAGTCGCTAACAACGGTTCGGGTTAAGGTCGTATGCCTTCCCGGCGGTAAAAGGGGATGAGGTTAGGGTGTGATATATGTGTATATGTGGGCCGAAAGGCTAATTGTGAGCCGAAAGGCTATTTGTGAAGGCCGACGGGCCATTTGTGAAAGCCGAAGGGCTATATTTGAGCCGTGTGGCTATTTGTATGCACTGCCACGCCAATAGTCCCTGAGTCGCTAACAACGGTTCGGGTGAAGGTCATATGCCTTCCCGGCGGTAAAAGGGGATGAGGGTGGAGTGACGTGTGTTGCTGTATGAGATGAATTGTGTGCATACTCTGTGATTGCATGTGGTATGAAATTGTTGTTACTACTGGGATTCTTTAGAATCTCACCCCTTCCATATGACTAACCTTTTCAGATAGGGCGAGTGGCTCGAAAGGGAAGCGGACAACCAGGAGTAGTTAGGCTTACTCCGAGATCTAAGTGGTAGTTGGTTATCATAGTTTTGGATTTGGGGATTGTCAAGTGTATATTTAATGTAAATGAATATTTTAGATATGTAATCCCCATTATTGGGAACTTGTAAACCCAAGTTATATATGTAAGTAACCCGGGGTTTGCCGGGATTTTGGTTTCCGCACTTTGATATTTATTATGTACTCTGATTTCTCAAGTAATTATATCCGCCCGTGAATGTGAGACCAGCAATAAGTATGTTTCAGAATTGATTTTCAAAATACCCCATCTCTTGGATGTGGGACTATAAATTGTTATTTCAATTTATTGGTCTCTATTTCACTTAAATTTCGTAATCCGGATGTAATTACGGTGAGGGGGTTACATTACGTTCTTTGTCTCTATCTCTTCTTCTTGGACCAGCAAGTAGATGTTGGTCACCTTTCTTCATCACTTTCTTTATCTAATAAGCTGTCACCCCATATTGAAGAGACATATGATTCTTTTTCTTAAACTTGTTATTCTCCTTCTCTTTGTTCCTTAAATAGGAAGGACATTTTGATTTGAAATGTCTAGACTTCTTTACACTTGAAGAAAATCACTGGTTCTTTTGCTTCTTTCCATGTACTTGGTCCTCCCTTCTAGAAATTAATTACTCCTTGGTCCTTCCAATAGAACTTTTTGAATCTTTGCATGATTATGTCCATTTCTTCATCTTCTAATTTTTCTTTATCTAGCTCCTTTTCTTTGATCATACTAAGAGCCAGACCCTTCTTCTTTTTCTCATCTACCTCAGCCAACTCCTTTTTCAATCTTTCCTTCAAATTCAGAGAGACTTCCAAATAGGGTAATCATAAACCTCATTGACTCTCCTTTAGCTTCCTCTAAGGCTATGACCTTAGCTTCTTACTCACTTATGAGAATGTTAAGTATCTTTCTCTCTTAAGCACCTTGATTATAGGTCTACTACGGGTAGCTAGTTGATTAATAATATAAGTGTATCTTATTTCAAATTCAGTAATGCTTGCTCCTGGCTTCATTTAGAATAAGTCACACTTTGTTAAGAAAGCATTGACTCTATTCTCTTTGATTTTGGAGGTTTCTTTGTGAGCAATCTCTAGAGCTTCCCATATCTCCTTGGCTATAGGAAGGTTGCATATTTTGAAGTACTCCTTCTGATTAAAGGCACTTTGGATCATCAAGATGACTTTGCTCTTAAGTGTCACCAACTTCTTATCATTGTCTTCAAACTCTAATGGTGTCTTCTTAAACATTCTTTCTCCTTTTCTCCTCATAGGAACATAGTTCCTATCTTGTATTACCTAAAAGGGGGTGAATTGGGTGATATTAAAAATTTAAACTTGAAAACCAAACGTAATGACAAAGTTAGAGTTAGAAGAATATCACTGGAGAGTAAAGGAGATGAAAACAAGGATTTATACTGGTTTGATCTAACCACTTAACCTATGTCCTGTCCCTAGAAAACCTTATAAGTGTTTAACTATGACTTAAAGATTCCTTGGGTTCTTAGTGCCTCAATACAAGCAAGTCTCTTTCTCTAAGACAACTTGCTCCCCCTTATACTTTATAATCAATGCCCAAACTTAAGGTCCCACTATAACACCTCCCTTTCTTTTATCATATATTTATGAATTATTATGCAATTCATTTGGATATGAGAATAGAATTTCAATACCGATACTAATGTCTCAGCTGTACCCTTTGATACTACTACTCTTTGATAATTTTGATACCACACTCTGGTACTGATACCTTTATCTTACATATGGATTTTACCTTTATGTCAATTGTTATTACTAAATTCCTCAGAATTTCAATAAATAACTAAGTACTCTGATACCACTTCATACTATTATTATCAGTATAGGATCTACTCGACTTACAGCCAGTCATACAAAATATTTAGTCATATATACCATATATTAAAAATATTTATAAACAATCATCAAAATAATTCTGTCACTTTATCTACAATCCTCACTCATTAGTGCTTATCTCTTTGCCCTTCATGCCACTAGTCTTTACTGTATAATGAATTTCGAAAAGGGTTAGATTTAGAAGAATCTCAGTAGTAACATACATTCAATCATATAAAATGCAATCAAATAAGGATGTCATATGAACCATCACAAATAATGAGCATATCAAAAGCATTTAACATCTCATTATGCAACTGGCATATTATACAACTTGGCATATAAACAACTTACACCACAGCGCTTGGTAATAAATATGGTTGTTCACCTGGTAAACTCACATACTCAAATACAATCACATTGATGATAAAACACACATGGAAGGCATTACATAGTATATGACATAAAAAGTTACTACCTGAATTCCTTTTCGATCATTTGAATTAGTACATTAGGAATTATGAATTTTTGAAGTTTAGGCATTGAGCCTGGAATAAATTCTGAACCAGTGAGGTTGATCAAGGTTTCAGGAATTTTATGCCAATAGTTGGCAGAGAATGATATTTTTCCTTAAAAGAGAACTTAGAAAGCTTTAAATAGGAATGTGAACCACTCCATTTGGAGTTCCCTAGAATTAGTTATGATTTTTCAAAGATTGGTTAGAATTCATGCAATATAGTCTAAACATGTTAATTTAAGAAAGAAAGGGCCAAATGTAATAAGTGTAAACTCCAAGGGTGAAAGTAAGGCTATAAGGCTAAGGTAGCCCCATTAGGCATCATTTATTATGGCTTTGATAATATGACTATGTGTTTAGGGCCATGAGAAGTCAGGAAAGAAGAAGAATGGAAGATGCTTCGAGCAACTCTGATGGTTAGAAGAAGATGAAACAGAGGAAGGACATTAGTTGGTAAGGTAGTGAACTTACTTAACTTGCATGTATTTGATGTGTATGTTATGTATTGATGTGTTGTATTACTTTACTTGATTATGTGAAGCATGTATGAATGAATGAAGCTTTGTTTCTATTTATACTGTGACCATAGTTATGTTGTAGGACATATTAAGCATGTAGAAATGTCATTATGTGAACATAAGCCTATGTAAGGCAAGTATATTATGCACTAGCATTCATCTTGCATGCATTATTAGTATTGTTTGCTATTAAGATGCCCCTGAATCTCACCCTCCCCCACCAACCATATAGGTACGTGAATACAAAAGAGAAGAATGCTTGAAGATGAACCAGAAGGAATAATGACAAAGAATTGAAGATCAAGTGTATTTATTTATACTGTGCATAAAATATTTACACTTGACAAATATGTTATGCATATACGAATATGCTTATTAGTGTTAAACAATAATCGAGATCACTAAATCTAAGAATAAGAACTAAGAAGAAGAGCAAACTTTGATATTCAGTAAGAATAATGGCTCATAGTCTTGAATTAGTTGCTAACTCCGAAGTAATTGAAGAGTAAGCTTCCAATACAAAACTACAAGGGTATATAAGGATACATGCTCTTTTTTACCAAAAACTCATGAGTTATTACGATATTCATAAAAAAATGTGAAAACTAAGTCAATACGGATACTAGCATCTTGGTAGTACCCTTTGATACCACTACTCTCTGATAATTTTGGTACCGCGTTCAGGTATTGATAGCCTTATCTTGTATATTGATCTTATCTTTACACATGTTATTACCAAATTTCTCAGAATTTTGATAAAATAACTAGGTACACTAATACCACTTCATACTATCATATCTAAAATTATCTTTAGTATAAGATTTGCTAGGCTTACAGCCTGTCATACAAGGTAATTAGTTATACAAATTACATATCTAAAATATATACAATCTGTAACAAAATAACTTTTTCACTTTATTTGTGTCCTTCTCCCATCTGTACTTACCTTTTTGCCACTCGTGCCACTGGACTTTACTATATAATCATATAAAATGTAGCCATACAAGCATGTCATATAAACCATCACAAATAATAAGCATATCAAGAGCATTCAACATCTCATTATGCAACTTGACATATTATACAACTTGGCATATAAACAACTCATGCCACAGCACTTTGTAATAAACACAGGCATTCATCCTCTACATGCTCTAATGGCACGGTTGTTTAATAAAAAATCTCACATGCTCAAACACAATCACATAGAAGGTAAAACATACATGCAAGACATTACATAGTATATGAGAGAAAGAGTTACTACACATATATCTATTTGATCACAAATTTACAATTGACAGGGCCAAATAAAGTATATTACATATTATTGGAAAGCCTGGGATGTCTATTACTACCACTTGCATCTACAAAAGTATAAAATTCTATGTATTGTCACACTATTCTAGAACCAATTCCAGTTTCAAAACACAAACTTGAACAATTATTATCTCCCAATGTACAGACCCAAATTGAACATATTATATGTCAAATTAAAGTTTAATGTCTATTATTATAATAGAAAATATAACAACCATCTGACATCATTTGGCTAATCAAATTTCTCATACAAGCAATCTGGTTCCGGACTGGCAACAACTAACCACAAATAATTTAAACCCAAATTTTGGTTTTTCATTTCTACCAATTAAAAGTTATACTCAGGGCCTATTTCTACACAGTTTTTCATCTAGAACATAATGGAAGCGTAAAAAAAATACCAAAATCAAACTCCTTCTCTTTCTACCAGGTCTAGTCGGATAGACCATTAAAACCACCACCAACCAAAATGCAATTTTAACCATCAGCTTAGTCAATATCATCATAAATTATCATTTAACTATAAATACATGATTAAAAGATCATAAAACCATGAAACCCTAGTATAACCAAAAATTAGGATAGAAATTCATAGGGCATATTTCTTTAATCTTGTTCCTTTTGTGAGAGTTTCATTTGTATGGTTTTAGATTTTCAAGAGGACATTTTTTATGAATCCAAGAAAAGCTAGTGGTTGGAGAACAAAAGAGCAAGCTAGTAAAAGAGGAAGAGGAAAGCAAAAACCATATTTTAATATATATATATATATATTGTGATGTTTAGTTGAGTATTGTGAATTCAAGAATTTGTCCTAATTTTCATGTAATTATGGTGTTAGAGAGGTCATTGTGTTTTGATGGTTGTGTTGATGTCTTGTGGTGTCCATTGGATAAATGAACTAAATTGGAGTCTTAAATGTGAATTTGGTGATTCTGAGGTTTTGTGTTGAATGGGCGTTCAAAATAAAACATGTTAAAGGATTGAGAATTTTGTTGTTTTGATGTTTCCATTGGATTTTATGTGAAAAATTATGTGGGTAGTGGTCCTTGTTGTGAATTTTGGACCTATGGAATCATTGGTTGAAAACTAGAAATTCTGTTTGTGAAAATGCTGTGTAAGGGTGCTTGTTTGTATGGTGTTTTGAATGAGCAAATGATGTAAAAAAGTTATGAAATCTGGCAGTGCTATAGTAGACATTGCAAGCATTAAAATGATATAAATTTTGTGTTATTTTGATTTGTGTCCAAAAAGTCATGGTCGTTGGAATTTAGCCAAGAATCAGGCCAGTTCTTAGCCCCGCCAGGCATCTTGGCTGTAGCCAAAGAGTTTCTGTTTGGTTCTTGACCGTGGCTAAAAATGTCTTGGCCACGCTAAAGGGTTATTGGCTGCCGCCTAAAAGTCTCTAACCATCTCTTGAGGGAGGCCAGAGAGTGGGTTGCTACCTAGTTTTAGCACTTTGAAGTTTCAAAATGTGGTTTCTGGTCTAGTTCTCTCCAATCTTTTAGGCTTTTGTTTTAGCATCTCATAGCTACCTAAAGGTCTCAAATGATAACCAACCCCAAGTGTTTTAGAGTTGAGAACTGAATAGGGAATAACTCGTCATCCTTGAATATGATTGATAGGATTTGACTTCTGCCTTAAGCATAAGAAATCGATGCCTGAGTAGGAATGGAAAGAACAAGGTAGTGACTCTTTCTCTTATATCATGTATAATACTTATATGTTTGTGCTTATCATTGAATCGTAACGAACGAGAAGGCTATGTGGTGGGATAAAAGTAAATAAAGTGAAAGCTGTCATTATTGTGAATACAGTAAAACATGTTGTTATTGTGAATACAGTAAAAGTCGTCGTAAAGTCCATATGGTGGGATGAAAGTATATACAGCTGTGAAAGCTGTGACTACAGTGAAAGCTGTCATTTATGTGAAGAAAGTCACAAATGTGAATGTGGCTGTGATGTTGTAGGTTTGCTGCCTTGTGATAATTGCTTACGTGCTTTGTTTATTATATATTATATGAGTGAAGACATTGCTACTGAGATAAGTATGAATCTTACTCTCCACTACTAACCTACAGCTCGGGCAAGCGGATCAAAGGATAAGCAGGTATACAAAGATGGCTAGAGTTCGTGGCTTAGAGATTAATTTTATGTTGGTTATCACTTGTTGGGATGATTGTATATGTAAATGTAGATCGATGTAGTAGAATTGTGCAATTGTCTGTAATCCCAAGTATAGGAAAGAGAATGGGCATCTATGCCCTATAGACCCTTATAATTAATGATTTAAACCTGAGTGTTCATTAGAAATTTTGTTAAGGATTCTAATATTTATGAATAGAGCTGAATTGTACAGGCCAAATATATTCAAAAAGTAGAAGTGAGACTGTATTTAATAAATTGTGAAAAGTTTTGAAAAACCCACTTTATCACATGAACAAATCCTATCTTAAAGTTGGGGCCTTTCATGATTTTTAAATTGTTCGTTGGTTTCTTGTTTAATTTATGACACATTTTCTAACCATATTATCAGCTGTGAAGGTAGGAGGTTACATTTATGGTATCAAAGAAGAAGTTATTGGCATGGGTAGGTTTTGTTAGGATAGTTGTAATAGTTCCCAGTCATGGTGATGGTAGTTAACCCATGACTGTTGTTGTATACACAAATGTTCCTGTTTGTGGCTGGTATGTTTCTTACGGAATATGTGTATACATTCAATGTGGTATCGATATTGTTAATTATTTGTGTTAGAGTGAAAAGAACACAATGGTTTGACTAAAGATTAGGCGTATGGAATCTGAGGTGGAAGAGATAAACCATAGCCCACCTAGTCCTATACAGCAAATGATGGGTGTATTGATGAAGCAGCGGAATATGATCCATGAATTGAGAGAAGAGCTTTGAGAGGTGAAAGCAAAATAGAATGAGGATAGAGTTCAATTGACACCGAAAGACAAATTATAAAGAAATGGCAGAAGGGTAGATTCAACCTCAGGAGTCAGAACCACATACTGAATAAAATTAGGAATCGTATGGGTGCTAGCCCAAAATGGAAGAGATATGCAGTTTTGGGTTTCCAAGTTCTATAAACACCTACCTTTGATGTTTAGAGGAAGATTTGATCCCCACGCAACTAAACTTTGGCTGGTCTGATTTGGGAAGATCTTTGAAGTATTGGAGTGCCTGACTGAGGTGAGGGCATGACTGGCTATTGAAGAGCTAAAAGGAGACACGGACAGGTGGTGGCAGAATATTGCTATGACATTGCAGACCTAGAATATGCCTTTGACCAAGAAGCTATTCTAAGAGAAATTCAATGACAAGTTTTCCACAAGTCAGTGAGGCTTGAAAAGAAGTCAGAGTTCCTGTCGATAAAGCGAAGTAGTGAAGAGACGTTTAATGATTACTTGTCTCGATTCATCTTACTAGCCATTACTCCTTGTACTTGTGACGTATAGATGATGAGGAGTGAAGCTCTGATATATTGATATGAGGATTGAGGCGTGAAATGAGGAAATGATTGGCCTCTAGATAGTTTATTGAGTTCAATAAAGCTGTAGAGGAGAGCAAAATCACAAAGAACAATCTGAGGGATCTATACCCAACTAAGGGTGGTAGCAATTAAAGTGAGCCCAGAAAGGGGAATACTTCCCAGAAATGGAAGGGGTTAAAATCCTCATTTAAGGGTAGTGATAAGAAAACCTATTGACCTGAGGATCGTAAGTACCAGAGACCTCTAGCGATAAGGTTATGTCCTCATTGTGGTAGGGCGCAAAGTGGCAAAATGTGTTCTGGTGCAAGTCATTCCTTCATTGCTAATGACTGTGTAAAGCAATTGGGATTGCTTGAATTATATGATAACTGTTGAAGGGTATAAATCCACAGTTGACTTGATATGATTATTGCTCTATCAATTAAAGTTCATACTAGGTTTTGATTGGTTGACGGTGAGTAATGCACCCATTGTATTCATAGATTTAATGAATCGTACCTTCTTACTATACTTAGATCAATTTGTGGTGGTTTTCATCTACAACATCTTGATATTCTCTCAGAATAATGAAGAGAACAAGTATCATATGAGAATAGTTCTTAATAGAACAATGAGTATCTATAGAATATGGTCTCCCAGTTGAGATAGAAAATCGAATATATGAGTGGCTTTTGAATTCCCTATATAATATGGATAGAGTACCCTTACAAGGGTAGTAGAGTTTGTGAATATGCTTGGAGTTGGACTAATAGTGGAAGCCCATATGAAATGGCCCAAAATAATTTAAGTTGAAACAGGCAAAGAGCGGGCACAGGGGAACATGGATTGTGGGTATCGTCAGGTGTACTGGGAGGTTCCTATAGGACTCCTTTTAAATCAGCCTGACATTAATAAAGCACATATGAGGAGATAGACATTAGAGTGCATAGTGAAAGCATAGTGAATGTGATGTGTTTGAGAATTGTATTGAGCAGAGGCTCGAGGCGGTAAGAACAACGTGCTAGTTTTGTCTCCTGGAAGTAAAACTTTTGGGTTATGTCATCTCTTAAGAAAGGGTCTCAGTGGATCCCAGTATAGTGGAAGTAGTACTAGATTGGCAAAGGCCAGAAGCTATTGTTGAGATGCGCAGTTTTTTGGTCTTACTGGATATTACTGAAGGATTTATTCAGAATTTCTCCTGGATTGCCTTGTCAATGACCAAGCTCTCATGAAAGGATCAATCGTTTGAGGAGGATGAATTATGTGTATGATAAGTGAAGAGATGCACTAAGCTAAAGGTGAGGTGGCTGATGGCACCTGTATTGATTATACCCAATCCCAACTTGACTTTGTTATGTACTATTTTTCAATAATTTGTTGTGTATCGTGATGTGACTAAACTAGGATTAGGGTATACCCCACCCAGCTTGACTTATGTATTGTATTGTGATGTGAATAAGCTAGAATTGGGGTTTGACCATATGTAGCAGGGCAGAGCTAGTTCAGCTGATGGCGAATTCGACTACATGACTTAGGGTTTTCATTAGATGATGTAACGACACTTACCCCTATATGGGTAACATGGCAAGCCACCAGGCTAGTTACACTGGTGTTGACCCTAGTAGAGAGGCAGTGGTTAAAATTAGAGTCTGTTTTAAATCTATGGTACTTTAAGTTCTTTCTAGAAGGGCTGATTAGATTGAGCAGAGTGGTGGCCTATACATGCCGATAGCTGAAGTCTTCTGAAATGAACTATCCCACTCATGATTTGGAGCTTCCAACGATTGTATTTGTGTTAAAGATATGATGATATTGCCTGTATAGGGTAATGGCAGAATTGTATTGCGACCATTATAGTCTCAAGTATTGTATGATTAGAAAGAACCGAATATGAGGCAACATTGGTGAATGGAGTTGCTGAAATTACAACCTGGAGATCAAGTATCATCCAGGTACAATTGATGTCATCGTGGATGTGCTTAGTTGGAAGGTAGTACATGTTGCAGCAGGATTATAGAGGATTTTTGAGATTTAGATCTCTCGAATCAAATCGTATGTACTAATGGTGTTCCTTAAGGGGAAAGTGACTTGATTTTCAAGATTGAATGGGCTCAAAGCTGAGATAAATGAGTACAGTTCATCTAAACCATGAGAGAATAAGGCAAAGACCTCTAGAGTTTGAAGTTGGAGATTACGTGTTCTTGAAAGTGTCTTGGATCACGGGAATTGGTAGAGCAATCAAGAGAATAGAGCAGAGCCCAAGGTGCCTTGGTCTGTTTGAGATTATTGTGAGAATCAAACTTGTAGCATACCAGAGAGTCCTACCCCCAAACTTAAGTAGGTCCTATGATAAGTTTATGTCCCAAGTCATGTGATAAATATTGGGGACGAAATTTATTGTACGGGGGGAGAATTGTAATGCCTCAAAATGTAAATAAGGGCTTATTATTTCTAAAAGTAGACGTAATGAATGTTGGACAAACACTTTCAGAGAATAAAGTATGAATTATTACCCCAATTAGCAGCAGAAAGTGCCCAAACCCTATATTTAAGCTCAAACATGGTGACTAAGCTTAAATAGAATTTAAAATGAAGGGGAGGGTGCATGGCATAAGAAATTATGTCAAATAATGTGTTAAGTGGTAATCTTGTAGAAATTGCCGTAGTTAGGGGCAAAATAGGAAGAAAGAAATTTATCGTCCAACTAGTCAGCAACCGAAGAAGGAACTGACTAATAGCTAAAAGAGTAAGAGGTGTGACTAAATGGCTAATGAAATTGGTAAGAATAGTCATATGGTTACATGCATGAGAGTGGAGATATAAGATCATGACAGATGGCACCTTTGCCATCATTGGATTGAGTCAAAAAGTCCAACTACTTAATCCTCTTTCCCTTTCTCTTTTCAATTAGGTCAAAAGGAATGGAAAATCTTATTTCATCATATTTTCTTTGCCTTCTCAAGTTCTCTCAAGGTTGCCATGGAAGGTGGAGGAGAGAGAAAGAAACATAGGAGAAATGTGAGATTTTGACCTACTAGATGACCTCGAATACTCAAAACCACTTCTCTAATCTTGTTCCTCTTGATGAGAACTTCATTTGTATGGCTTTAGATTTTCAGGAGGGGGTGTTTTGTGAATCCAAGAAAAGCTAGTGGTTGGCGAACTAAAGAGCAAGCTAGTGGAAGAGGAAGAGGTGAAAAAAAGCCATCTTTTGATATATATATGTTGTGATGTTTGGTTAAGTGTTGTGATTTTTGAAATTTGCCCTAATTTTTGTGTAATTAGGATGTTAGAGAGGTTATAGTGTTTTTATGATTGTGTTGATGTCTTGTGGAGTCCATTGGATAAATGAACTTGATTGGAGTCTTAAATGTGAAATTTGGTGATCTTGATGTTTTGTGTGGAATTGGTGTTCAAAGCTGAACATGTTAAAGAAGTGAGAATTTAGTTGTTTTGATGTTTCTTTTGGATTTTATGCAAAAAAATGTGTAGGCAATATTCCCTATTGTGAATTCAGGACCTTTGGAAACATTAGTTGAAAAATGGAAATTTTGGAAATTATGTTTTGTGAAAATGCTGTGTAAGGGTGCTTGTTTGCATGGTGTTTTGAATAAGTACATAATGTCAAAGAGTTATGAAATTTGGTAGTTTTGTAGTAGACATTGCAAGCTTTAAAGTTATATAAAGTTTGTGTTGTTTCGATGTGTGTATTGAAAGTTATGGTCCATGGAAATCAGTCATGAATCACACAAGTTCTTGGTCGCAGCCAAAGAGTTTTTGTCCAATTCTTGGCCGCAGGATTAAGACCCTTTTGGCCGCGGCTCAAAACTCTCTAACTTGTTCTTGGCCACAGCCCAAGGGTTATTGGCCACGGCCCAAAAGTCTCTAACCATCTCTTAGCTGCTGCTAAACCCCTATTTTCAGCACTTTGAAGTTTTGAAAAGTGGTTTCTGGTCTAGTTCTCCCCAACCCTTTAGACTTTTGTTTGAGCATCTCATAGCTACCTAAAGGTCTCAAATGATAACTAACCCCAAGTATTTTGGAGTTGAGAATTGAATAGGGTATAACTAGTCATCAGTGCTTATAATTTATAGGATTTGAAATCTACCTAGAGCATAAGAAACCGGTGCCTGAGCAGGAACAGAAAGAACAAGGTAGTGACCCTTTCTCTTATATCATGTAAAATGCTTGTATGTTTGGGCTTGTCATTGAATCGTGACGAACGGGAAGGCCACGTGGTGAATACAGTGAATGCTATTATTATTGTGGATATAGTGAAAGCTGTCGTTATTGTAAATACAATAAAATCGATTGTGAAGGTCACGTGCTGGGACGAAAGTGTATACAGATGTGAAAACTGTCGTTATTGTGACTATAGCGAAAGTTGTCATTTATGTGACGAAAGTCACGAATGTGATTGTAGCTGTGATGCTGTTGTGTTGCTGCTTTGTGATAATTGCTTACATGCCTTATTTATTATATATCATATGAGTGAAAATGTTGCTACTGAGATTCCTATGAATCTCACTCCTTCCACTACTAACCTACAGCTAGGGCAAGCTGATCAAAGGAGAAGTAGGTATACAAGGACAGCTAGAGTTCATGGCTTGGAGATTAGTTTTATGTTAGTTATCACTTGTTGGGATGATTGTATATGTAAATGTAGACCGATGTAGCATAATTGTGTAATTGTCTGTAATCTCCGGTATGGAAAACTGAGAATGGGCATTCATGCCCTATAGACCCTTATAGTTAATAATTGAAACCCGAGTGTTCGTTGTAAATTTTGTAATAGTCGAACTATAAATTTTGTAATAGTCGAACTATAGACCCTATGATATTTTTTAGTACAGTCGAACTATACATGCCAAATAAATTCGAAAAGTGGAAGTAAGACCGTATTTAATAGATTGTGTAAAGTTTTGAAAAACCTACTTTATCACAGGACCAAATCCTGCCTTGAAGTTGGGACCTTTCATGAGCTTTAAATTGTTTGTTGGCCTCTCGTTTAATTTATGACACGTTTTCAAACCATATTATAGGCTGTGAAGGTAGGGGGTCACAAAAATCCTCAACCAATCAACACAATCTATAGCTCAAAATGAAGCTCTTACTCACCTTTAGCTCTTTCTTTGATTCTCCACCTTTGGCTCTTGCTAGAAGACTCAAAACACCTCCCCTTGAAATTCTAAAACCATAGAAATGAAGCTCTTATCAAGGGAAACAATAAAGACTATTTGATCTAGAAAGGTGGTTTACCTAGTGAAAATTAGCTAAAAAGCTCACCTTTTGCCTTTGCTCTTCTTTCTCTTTCCTTGCCTTTGCTTGGTTGAATAATTGGGAGCAAGAGAGAGTGAGATAATCTGATATTTCTTGTCTCCCTTTGGTCTACAACACTTGGCTGAAATTTGGCCAAAGGAAAAATAAAAAATGTGGCCTAATTTCCTCCTTCTTGAACAAGCCAATTTATTTATGATTTGTAGTAAATGACCATGGTTATTCTTGTTGACTCTCTATTCCCTTTTTCCTTCTCTTCCAACCGAGATTTTGGACTGCAAGAAGAGAAGATAATTTATTGACCAATTACTTCAAATAATCTACTAATCCAAAGTATGTATTATGTACATCAATTGAAAGCTTAGGACATCTACTAATACCCTGTAAATTATCACAATCCTTGCAAAAGGTTTGACCACTAAAAAACGGCGCACAAGTGATCTAACTCAAATCTGGCAGAATTGAATTTAACACTTTAAGTTCCAAAATTAGGGTTTTTTAACCAATTATCCAAAGATCATATTCACAAGCTATTCTTATAATTTTGCCCATAGAATCCATTTCCAACCTTAATTTTACCAAAATCCAGCTCTAACCCTATGGACTAAGGCTGGTCAAAACCAAACCCTAATTGGCCCAATTTGTGTTCTTGCAATTGCAACTTCAAGATATGTTATCTTTCAATACAAAATCCTATGTAACATCATATTCGTCATCATATTACCATCAAAGCACTAAATTACTCACTTGGCCAAAACCCTAGAGGGTGCATAACTACATAAAAATTCATCACAACATCAAGACACTATAATAAAATCAAAGCTTATGACTACCTTTATTCAATTCTTATACTCACAACATCTTAATTCCGATAGTACTTCCACCAACAAGATGACACCAAACACCTCTTATCAGAATCTAGAATTGTAAGTATAAGAAGATTTGTGAAGGCTCTACCAGCTAAAAACATGATGTCGGGCTTGACATTGGCAAGTGAACTCAAGAACACTAAACTTCTCTCCTCTTTCTTTTTCTCTTGACTTTTTTTGATTTTTTGCTCATTTTTGGAGGATGCAAAAAACCAATAATAGTTGGGAGAGTCTTGGATGGTCTTATGATCACATGTGTCCAAGTACAAAATCTTAGGGTGTTGGCTCTCCTTCTTTAAAAATGTGATCGACTAACTCATCGGGGTATTGATATGGCTTGCTTGAGGGATGTCATAGAAATTGCCATATGTCAGGATGTCCTCTTTCTCTTTCCTTTCCCCTCTTAATGAACTTTCACTTTAAAGGAAGGGAATCCGATGATTTACTCCAACTTTCATGCTCGGTGTTTGGGAAAGTCTGACATGTGGCTGGAACAGGGACCGGTGAGTTGTCCTGGCTAATTGTACATCGTTCCATACCTAAAGTTATTTTATTAAAGCTACTTTAATAATGCTACTTTTATATGGAGCCACTCGATTTTGCACCACGTGTCCTCTATGCATCATGATTTCACCACATACATACCTGGCTGTCCTAGACAACTGACACCAAGCTGATGTCCCTTCAAAAATGCAGGGTACATGCACCTGCTCGGAATATACAATGTGTACTTATACACCAGCATATTCAATCTGACTAATTTGTCATATATGTCTATGTCTTCAAGAATGTGCCATATATGCGCTTGTGTGGTATAAGATGGCGCCGTATACCTAAAAAACGACCACATGTGAGCTTTTATGTCTTATGGCATACCAAGTGTACATAGACACTGATAACTTTCATTTGACTACTGATACACAAGGCAACTTCTCATTGTGCCTCCTTAAAAGCTACTTTATTGATGTGGGACCTAAATGGCCCCACATATGTCTCTGGGTGCCACCAAATGGCGCTAAATATGCCTAAATGCATACGCACTACCATCTTATGTTTGATTACTTATATGTACAGAGCCTCGTGGAATCAGAGACTTGGTCTCAACTCAGAGGACTAAGTCATATAGTCTTATAAAATTCATTCTATCTTTGGGACTCTTTGCCAAACTGGGCTTATGAGTCTTGACTTAGGCATATTCTCAAGCATCTATGGCCAAAATTCAGAATATTACAGTAGTCAAGTTTAATCACACTTATAATAGTATCAAAATCTCAAAGATGCTACTTTTAAAAACTGGTATCAATATCACTTGAGTAATCAAATAGTGTTGTCTTATACTCAAGTGATAAGCTATCACTTGAGCACTAACATTTGTTTTCTCATTTCACTAGAGAGGCACTTGATGGTTATATCGAGGAAATATAGAATCACTAGAAAGATCATTCTTCACTCAAGTGATGTTTGAATTCATTTGGAAAAAATCATTTTAATATTGCAAAACATTGATCATAAGGTTTGTTATCATCAAAACATGAATTCTAATAGAGATAAAGACAAAGGCAAGGACAATTTCTAGGATTTTTGTGTTCGAGATTAAAGGAGATCAAAAAGAAGGAAAGAAAATTTTGTTTACATGTTATATTCATTCACTTTATTATTTCATATGCATATACTAATATTTCATAATACATGTTATATTAAGGAAATGATTTTGACACTAACTTTCTCTAATACAACGTTTTATTACATGCCATTTCTTAAAACTGCAGTTGGCATAGGAACAAAGTTTATTTCCTCTTCTACTTCTATTTAATTTATTGAAAAATCTAAAAATAGTTCTTTATTAATGAAAAGTATGAAGGAACAAGAAAATTCTACTTTAGTCAATCAACACAAGAAGCCTGAATAATCGACTCTAGAAGGGAACTAAAGAAACTTATTCCATCAACAATATTCACTATCCTCTTAGCCAATGAGTCTGCAATAAAATTTGTTGATCTATAGCACCATTCAATTCCTGCTTTGCAATCTTGTTCTAGCTACAATTTAATTTTAGTGAGTAAGTCCCATCATGATGATCCTTAGTCCTAAGCCCTATAGAGTCCCCAAAGAATACTCCAAATTTCAAAATGCAGGCTACAACCTTTACCAATGCAAAATATGAAACCATCTAAGAATCCCTTGTCATGTTCCCATACGATGCTGGTATAGGAAGTCTACTGATACGTGTGCAGATGATCAATTAAATAGTGCAAGTGTACACTGTCGTAATCAAGTAATATAGAAGTAAGTAGAGTATCATTCCTACGAGGATTGATCACTAAGTACCAAAATGAGCAATTTTCACTCTATTTAGTCGATCAATTAGTTGGTGATTGAGAGTACAAAATAAAAGAAAGACAATTAAATATGAATGCAGATGATATGAAAGCAACTATGAGAAAAAGTTCTAGGGGTCAGATTTCACTTAACAAATTCCGGATTGAATCACTTATCTATTCTAGCCCAATTTATTCCATATGATTGATAGTCGAGTTTCCCTAATTTAATTACTAGCCTCTTCCAAGGTCAAGCAATTCTATAATTAATTTCTAATCCAACATATTCCTATATGAATTTAAGCAATTAATTATGCATTAAGATTTATGGAACAGTAAGACTACACAACTCATATGAATATATTCCTATTTCATATGCAAGTCATGGTTTTAATTATAGGGTCTACACACATGTATCTCCTTCCGGTCTCAACATGCATATTGAAATCATTCAAAAGATGGCCAGTCAATCAAAAGCATTAAGAATAATAATTCAAACTCAATCATGAAGGAGAAATTCAAACTAGATTTAATAAGTTAAGATTCAATCCGTCATTAGTAAGCTACGTCATCACCCTAGGAAAATTGACATTATATAAAGCTAGAATGAAATCCTCAGAAATACTTCATAAACTTGAATATTTCTTAAACATAAATATACAACCAAAAGATTCATGAAAAATGAAGAAATCAAGTTGTCCATTAAGGAGGTAAAACCTTTCATGTAGGCGGCATGCAAAATGTAATACAATCCTAAGCCTTCCAAGATGGAGGCATGCAATAAGTAATACAATCCTAAGCCTTCCAAGATGGAGGCATGCAAGAATTGATACAATGTATGAAATTAAATCTAGAAAGTAACACACTTTATTTAGAACTGTTAGAGAAAAGATCTCTCCGTGTCAGAGAAAGGCCTCTAAATGTCAAAAAAGGACCTTTGATTCTATTCCTCTCTTCCCCATTTGAGCTTGGCATTGATCTCTATTTATAGGGAAAAAAACGTGTACTACAGTACTGCTACAGTGTCCAGATACTACTACGGTGATCTAGCGACTGCTATAGTGACTGTCGGTAAATAGCTACAGTGTCCGGCGGCTGCTACAGTGCTTCTGTCGCTATAGTGACTTCCATCCGCTATAGTGTAACTTCCGTCCGCTACAGTCTAATTATCTTCTACAGTGATCCTGTTGCTATAGTACTTTCATTTTTTTATTTTTTATTTTTTTTTATTTTTTTAAAATGTCATTTATTTCAAAAACATTATTTATTTATCAATCACACCCAAATTTATTATATTAAACACAAATAACATCCATAAAATCATCATATAAGGGAAAATAAATATGCAAATATTTTACTTATCAAATTCCCCCACACTTAACTCTTGGACGTCCTCGGACAAGAAGTAACTAATAAGCGCTTCCAACAAAATCAAAAGTGTCAGATTATAAGTAAGAACACAATTGAAAAATAAAGAGATCATAGTATTAATGAATCAACGAAAATATAAACTGGTAACTTTAATTGAAAATGAATAAACTGAGTTCGTACTTGTAGCTCATTCTCTCAATCTCTCAAGTGTTCAAGGGTAAGTGTTTCACTCAAATTCAACAGAAAAAATTGCAGTACCATAGGCTTGCTAAAAATCTCAATCTCCACTTCCTAATTCACATGCATAATTCAAAATAAAAGGACTTATTAAGGGTTGTAATGGGGTTAAGGTAAAGGAATGTAAAACATGGTATGAAAGGCTAAAGAAATAGAGCAATTGAAAAATGGGCTACTTGTAAATTTATCTTATCACAACAACCCACAATTCAAACACTTAACATTTTCCTTTTTTTTTATTTTTTCTTTTTTTATAACTTTTTCCTTCTTCTTTTTTTTTCTATTTTTTTTCTTGTTTTCCTTATTTAATTGCAACTATAAAGTTGATGATAGATACACCCCCACACTTTGTCAAAAGCCCATTTCACAAAAATTTCAAATGCTCCACTGATCTTCCGAATAAGGTAAAAGCACTTGATATATCATTAAAACACATATTAATGGATTGAAAACAAAGAAATGGTCAATTAGGCTCAAAGGGGCTTATCAACAGTATAATTGCAAGGTTGGCTATTTGGCTCTGGCTAAAGAAAATGAATGCCTTTATCATTTTTGAATGTGCATATGAGATGTCATTTCAACCAGATTTAAAGCAAGTTCTAGAGTGACAACTTAATACGTGAATATCACACACGAGAGAAATATTCATTATAGGCTTAGAAGCTCACAGCTAGGGATTTTTAAACTCAGTTCATCCAATCTCAAAATTCATCACCAATTGCAACAATTAGTTGTTCATTCATGCTATAAAATCTCTAAATTCAATTGATCCATACTTTAAAACTTGTATGCTTCTTAAGATCATTACAAAGCACTTGAACAAGATAAATTTTTTTTTGAAAAAGATAAAAAGAATGCAACTAATGAAATGCATCTCAGAAGTTAAGAATAACTCCTTACTCTGCCATTTTTTTCCATACCCCATGCATCTAATGGTTTTACTAACTAACAAAAGAAAAACAAAAAATTTTTTTCTCTTCTCCTCCCGCAACCTAAATCAGCTATTGTCCCCAATATCTTCTAGAGCTCAGAGGAGGTGTTTTTTTTAACATAAACACACAATAAAGTAAAACTAAGAGATTAAGGAAAGTTACAACCTAAGAGTGGTATCTGGGTTCTACTTCTGACTGCAATCTGAAGATTGCCCACCGATTTGCTTGACGAGTAGATCTGGTTTAGGTTCATAAGTTTGCAGTTGATTAGCAGTTGGTGCGGCAATTATGGAGTAGCGAGTTGCTTGGGGTATGAATCCTGTTTCCACAGCATGATAAAGAAAAGACAACAGATTATCATAAAAACCATTAACATTTAACAATCCTAATGGCTTTTTGTGATAGTTTAACTTAGCCCAATATGCAACACTAGAAATGCCATCCAATGTCTCCAAACCACCTGGTAGAGCAATAAAAGCTTGAGCATGGTAGAACATTACTCCCATCCGTTCAGGCAAGCTTGAAACCTGTAACTCTTGTCCTAAGGAAAACATGTGATCTTCCAACTCCTTTACCCTTACACTTAAACCCTTGCTTCCATTCATGGATGCAGAAATTGTCATACTTCCTTTTAGGCCCTGGATGCCTCCCCCGTACACAAAGTTGATTTTTTTGGCAGCTAATGCAATTCAAAGTTCGTTTGCTACTGTTATAAACTCTCCTTTCTTGCCCAAATCAGTTTCACCAAAAATGCAAATAGATGTAAATCTACATTTTTGTGTGATACCTTTTTTCTCTTTGTTTCTCTCAGACCATGTATCCTTACAAGAGGAAGAATTCATATTTATAAATGGAAGTGTGGATATTTACAAATGAAAGAGTACATATATATAACACTAAAGCAGTGACAAGAAAATCATAAAAATCACGCATTTTTCAAAAAATTTTAAAAAACTTATGACACGAATGACTGGCATAATTTGTGTAAAGAAAAAGAGGAAAGAAAGTCAAACATTACTAAAAGGAAAAGACATATTAAATAAAAGCTGCTGAAAAAATAAGACAGATTAGACAAAAGTGACAGAAAGGATAAGGAAGATAAAAACAAAAGCATGATTATGTATAGTAGTTGTGATTTTGGCTCACATCTTCCTCTGGTTTTACATCCAGAAACGGCTTAAACGCTTTATATGAATCGAGGATTTGCTTCCCATCCAGTTTTCTTATAAACTGGCAAATAGGGTCTTTTAATGTCAGATTCCCAAGACAATAGCACTCTTTTTCTCTATTGAATATGTCTGCTAAATCAAGAAGAATACGATGAACATCACCATTCGGATGCATCTCAAGAGTTTGAATGATATCATCCAGTGACTCCTTACTCAGTTCATCCTTTAAAAATTTGATTTTGTCTTCTTGATTTATAGAAACCATACCTTTACTCCTACAGCACTGATCACAATTACACCTTGCACATTTATGGCAGACCTTCATTCTTTTAGTTCTTCTCTTTTTGGTGTAAGAACTTCTTCCCATTCCTGGCAAAGGTTTAACAAATGAATTATGAATCTCACCTGCTAAACGTACCTTAGCTTTAATGATCCAACGTACATCCATAAGAAGGCCCAAATGATTGAAAATCATCATCCTTTCAAGTCAAAATTGTTATAGATCTTCCTGAGCACATCTTTAGGAAAAGTGGGGAACCTGTTCTTAAGCTTTGCAAGAGATTCCTCCATGGCAACTTAAAATGAAAATGATGAAAATTAAAATGCTTAATGCAGTGTAGTGTGTTTCGGTAAGTAGGAAAGAAAAATGAGAGATAAGGAAAGACATTTTGAGAGAGTAGGAAAAAAATAAGTAAGTAGGAAAGAAAATTGAGAGAGTGGGAAAGAAGTTTTGGCTTGCCTCCCAAATAGCCGCCCTTCTTTAACGTCTTTAGCTAGACAAAGATTAAACCAAATTTTTTTTCTTTTTTTTTATTTTTTTAAAAAAATTACTAGATTGAGGACTTACCTGTTAGTTCTTCAAACGTGATGACAGATTTCAAAGTGTTGAGTGTACCTTCATTGTATTCTTTGAGCCTTTGCCTATTCACTTTGAATTTTCAATCACTATATTGAATCTCCACAATTCCATATGGCCATACTTGAATCACAGTAAAAGGACCTGACCATCTTGATCTCAGCTTTCCTGGAAAGAGCTCTAACCTTGAGTTGTATAAAAGCACCTTTTGTCCCGGTGTAAACTCTCTCCTCAAAATTCTTCTGTCATGCCACATTTTTGTCTTCTCCTTGTATAACTTTGCATTTTCATAAGCTTGTTGTCTAAATTCTTCAAGCGCATTGAGTTGGAGAAGCCTTTTCTCACCAGCTACCTTTAAGTCAAAATTTAATACTTTTACTGCCCAATATGCTTTGTGCTCCATTTCTATTGGAAAATGGCATGCTTTTCCGTAGACCAATTGATACGAGGATGTACCAATTGGTGTCTTGAAGGCAGTTCTATAAGCCCAGAGTGCATCATCTAACTTTTGAGCCCAGTCCTTCCGGTTGGAATTCTCTGTATTCTTTAAGATCCACTTTAGTTCTCTATTTGAGATTTCCACCTGCCTGCTAGTTTGCGGATGATATGGAGTTACAACCTTGTGAGTTACTCCATATTTAGCCAATACCAACATTGCAAAAATAACTTCCTCCATTACTAATAATAGCTCTAGGCACTCCAAATCTTGTAAAAATATTCTTCCTTAAGAACTTCACAACCACATGAAAATCATTTATAGGAAAGGCAGCTGCTTCAACACACTTGGAGACAGTTAACAGCTACTAAAATGAACTGGTTGCTAAATGAAGATGGAAAAGGCCCTATAAAATCGATCCCCCATACATCAAAAAGCTCAACTTCTAAGATGTTAGTTAAAGGGGCTTCATGTCTCCTTGAGATATTTCCCGTCCTTTGACATCTGTCACAGGTTGCCACAATTCTGTGTGCATCCTTGAAGAGTATAGGCCAATAAAATCCTGATTGAAGGACTTTAGTAGTTGTTCTATTTGTTCTAAAATGACCACCATATGGGGATGAATGGCAGTGATTTAAGATGCTGACCATTTCCTTTTCAGGAACACATCGCCTGATAATTCGATTTGGGCATTATTTGTATAAGAACGGATCCTCCCAAAAGTAATGCCTTACATCAGCCAGAAACTTCTTTTTTTACACTTTAGAAAGTTCATAAGGCATTACTCCGTTTGCCAAATAATTCACAATATCAGCATACCATGGATTAGGTTGTGATTGCATGATAAAAAGTTGCTCATTTGGAAAATTCTCCTAGATTGGTGATTCTCTATTTTATTCAGGTGGTTCTAACCGAGAAAGATGATCTGTAATGAGATTCTCGGTCCCTTTTTTATCTTTGATCTCCAAGTCAAATTCTTGCAGTAGAAGCACCCATCTGATCAGTCTGGGCTTATCATCTTTCTTCTCAATCAAGTATTTGATTGCTGAGTAGTCCATCCAGACAATGACCTTTGACCCGATCAAGTATTCTCTGAATTTTTCGAACGCAAACAATACTGCTAGGAGCTCTTTTTCTATTGTTCCATAATTTAGCTGTGCTTCTGAGAGTATTCTGCTATCATAATAGATAGCATGAAAGATCTTATCTCTTCTTTGGCCTAAAACAGCTCCAACTGCATAATCACTTGCATTATACATCATTTCAAATGGAATATTCCAATCTGGAGCTATGATAACTGGTGCAGAAGTAAAGGCACTTTTTAGAGTTTGAAAGGTTGATAAGCACTCCTTATTAAACACAAAGGGAGTGTTTTTCTCCAACAGCATGCAAAGTGGCTTTGTGATTTTTGAGAAGTCCTTGATAAATCTTTTATAGAAGCAGCATGACCCAAAAAACTCTGAATGCCCTTGATTGAAGAAGGAGGTGGTAACTTTTGAATTGTTTCAATCTTAGCTCGGTCCACTTCAATGCCTCGATCAGATACCTTGTGACCCAGCACGATTCCTTCTTTCACCAAAAAATGGCATTTCTACCAATTTAGAACCAAGTTTGTCTCTACACAACGTTACAAGACTTTTACCAGATTTGAAAGACAATGATCAAATGATTCTCTAAAAACTGAAAAATCATCCATAAACACCTTAATGAACCTTTCCACCATGTCTGAGAAGATCGCCATTATACTCCTTTGAAATGTTACTGGTGCATTACATAGACTAAATGGCATCTTTCTATAGGCAAAGGTACTATATGGACATGTAAAAGTTGTTTTCTCTTGCTCTTATGGTGTAATTGTAATTTGATTATATCCTGTGTACCCGTCTAGGAAATAATATATGCTTTCCCTGCTATTTTATCAAGCATCTGATCTATAAATGGCAGAGGAAAGTGATATTTTCTGGTGGCTTTATTGAGCTTTTTATAGTCGATGCACACTCTCCATCCAATTACCGTGCGTTGTGGAATCAATTCATTTTTCTCGTTGGGCACTACTATTATTCCACCTTTCTTTGGCACAACTTGAACTGGGCTTACCCATTGACTGTCAGAGATTGGGTAGATTATACCAGCATCTAGCCACTTTATTACCTCCTTTCTCACCACCTCCTTCATATTCGGATTGAGTCTTCTCTGGTACTCAACTATTGGCTTATAGTTGTCCTCCATTAAGATCTTGTGCATACAAATTGAAGGACTAATCCCTCTTATATCAGCTATTGACCATCCAAATGCTGCTTTATACTCCCTTAGAACTCTTAATAACTTTTCTTCTTCTTCGTGAGTAAGAGCTGCTGAGACGATTATAGGTAATATTGAATTCCTCCCAGATAAACATACTTCAAGTGGGATGGTAGTATTTTCAACTCCAGTACTGGTGGTTTCTCTGTTGATGCTACCGGCTTACTTGGCCTTTCCCTAAGATCTTCAAATGGTTTCTTGATAAAAATTGGGGAATTTGCTTCTAGGTACTTAATCTGCTCCAAGACTTCAGGATTAGTAGATTTTGATACATTTACCATTCTTATTACTAATGGTTGATACATACAGATTTCGTTCACCATGTCTTTTGTGCAACTGGACAATGTATCGACTTTGTAGCAAGTGTCACCTTCATCTGGGCAGGATAAAGCCTTAAAAATGTTGAAGGATGCTTGATTATCTTGAACTCGCAAGGTTAACTTCCCCTGTTGCATATCTATTAACGTTCTCCCAGTTCCTAGGAATGGCCTCCTAAGAATGATAGGAATTTCTTAGTCTTCTTCCATGTCGAGTATTATGAAATCAGCTGGGAATATGAGTTTGTCCATCTTCACCAGAACATCTTCTAAGACACCCCTCATATGCTTTATTGATCGGTCAGCCAGACGTAATGAAACTGTGGTTGGTTTTACCTCTCCAAGACCAAGTTTGTTGTAGAAAGATAGAGGCATGAGGTTTACACTTTCTCCAAGATCACAAAGTGCTCTTTCAAAGTGACATTGACCTATGGTGCAAGGTATGCAAAAGCTTCCTAGATCTTTCAGCTTTAGAGTAATTTCTTTTGGAGAATAGCACTGCACTCCTCAGTAAGTGCAACTGTTTGAAATTCCTCAAGCGTACGCTTATTTGAAAGAATGTCCTTCATGAATTTTGCATAACTGGGCATTTAGGCAAGAGCGTCTGCAAAAGGAATATTGATATACAACTTCTTGAAAACCTCTAGAAACATTGCAAATTGCTTGTCTAGCTTTGCCTTTGCGAGTCTCTGAGGGTATGGAACTGGTGGTACATATGGAGGAAGATTGTCTGGAAAGCTGATTCTTCCTGGTATCACATCATCCTCCTTCTGTTGTACTCCCTCCTTTTGTTCTTCTCCACCTTCTTTCTTTTCTCTGTCATCCTTCTTCTTAATTAAAGGATCTTTCAATTCTTTCCCACTTTTTAGTACAACGGCCTTCACATGGTCTCTTGGATTTCTTTCGGTGTCACTTGGTAGAGTTCCTGGTTGTTTGGAATTCAGCATATTTACAATTTGGCCCATCTGGATCTCCAAGTTCTTTATTGAAGCATCTTGGCTTTTGATTGTAGCATCAGTCATAGCCATGAATTGAGATGTATTCATGGTTAGTTGAGCCAGTGCATCCTCCAAATTCACTTTCTGTTATGGTGGATTTGGTTGTTGAAAAGCTTGCTGCTGGTAGTTCCCTTGTGGCTTGAATGCATTTTGATTATTCCTCAAACTAAAGTTTGGATGATTTCGCCAACCTGGATTATAGGTGTTTGAAAATGGGTCATTCCTTTGATTTTCGATGAACTGAGCTTGCTCCGGTATGAATGAGTGTCCTTCTTGACATTGCGTACTCACATGAGGTCCTCCACATTGATCACAAGCTTCCGTAGGAGTGCTGATTACATTTGCTTTGGTTGTCAATGATCCTACTTGCTTGGATATATATGCAACTTGAGAAGACAAAGTTGTAAGGATATCCAGCTCGTGCACTCCAAGTACTTTCTTTGAATTGCTACGTTTAGAAGGCCATTGGTATGCATTGGCTGCCATCTTTTCAAGTAGATTGTAAGCATCATCTATATTTTTTCCCATTAAAGTTCCTCCAGCTGCAGCATCTACAAGAATTCTGGAAATGTGCATCATCCCACTATAAAAAGTTTGCAGTTGCCACCAATCTGGTAACCCATGATGCGGACATCTCCATAGTAACTCCTTGTATCTTTCCCATGCTTCATAGAGGCTTTCTTGTTTATGCTGGGTAAATGAGGCAATTTTATTCCTCAATTTAGCAGTTTTTGCTGAAGGAAAATATTTCTCCAAAAATTTCTGCGCCATGATCTCCTACGTAGTTATGCTTCCCACTGGTAGTGATTGTAGCTAACTCTTAGCCTTATCCCTGAGTGAGAAAGGGAAAAGTCTAAGTCTAATGGCAACATCAGTAACAATATTATGCTTGAATGTGTCGTAAATTTCTAGGAAGTTGGCTATGTGTGCATTAGGATCTTCTGTTGGTAAACCACCAAACTGATTTGCTTGCATCATCTAGAAATTGCCAGCTTGATTTCAAAGTTGTTAGCTACTACTGGTGGTGTTATGATTCAAGAATTTTGTTAGATCCCAAGTTTTGATGATAACAAAATGGAATTGTGTGCAAAGCATAGTTTTATAAGTCTAAGGAATGATTACAAACTTACCAAATACATATGGCAAAGTTCTGTTATGTCTACTGTTAGATTTAACTGATGTACTAGAGCATAAGAACTAGCACTCGAGCATGGAGTTCTCTTTCACTCGAGTAGATGGGAGTTATAGACAGAAAGTGTTTGCCCGAGAGCAAACTACTGTTATTTTTATTGATGCACTCAAGCACTGGAGATAGTACTCGAGCAGAAGATTCTTTCTTACTCGAGCACATGCGAGTGAGGGACTGTAAGTGTTTGGCCGATAGCAATTCCTGTCATCCTTACTGATGTACTCGAGCATTGTAACCAACACTCGAGCATGAAGCTACTTTATACTCGAGCACTAGCAAGTGAGGGACTGCAAGTGTTTGGCCGAGAGTCATAAAGGTCAAAGAAGTACAAGTATGCCCGAGTGAGGCTTCATATGCCCGAGTGACACATTAGCACTCGCGAGTGAGAAATCTAACTCTCTCAAATTCTGTTGCAAGTGCTGATAACAAGAGTATATTACATGAGAATATTCTTCTCACTCGAGCAGGAGTATGTGTGCTCGAGTAAGGGCCCACATCACCAGCGAGTGCAAAATCTCACTCTTGCTATAATGGTATGCGAGTGTTGTCCAGAGACGGGTCACTTAGTGTAATAAGCAAGGCCACTCGAGCAGAAAGAGTTATGCTAGAGTGAGGCCCCACATCACTCGTGAGTGAGAAAATTAACTCTCTGAAATCCTGTGCAAGTGCAAGCATAAAACTGAAGAACAAGGAGAAAATATGCGTATTCACTCGAGTGAGCCCATCCAACCTCGAGTAATACTCTGCCAGAAGACAAAATGCACCAGTCTTACAGCGTTCAATCTGAATTTGGTTTAATGATATTTATTTATCTTATTATCACTTATTATTATTATTTAACATCATTTTGAATAAATATAAGTGTGATACAGGAGGATGAACGTTGAAATAAACAGACGCAAAGGAAGTCAAACAACGGCAGACAACATTATGACAAGCACGTACCTACCGCATTCAAAGTTTTCAAATGTGCGCTGCCGTTCCACAGTAACATGCCCCGCTCCACAATAATCATTATTCAAACAGGTAAAAACGAACGTCTATAAATACAGAGTCCCAGAGATCGTCAAAGAGAATGAAGCACAAGAATTCACAAGCAAATTCAAGAGTCTCTATTATTCATATTTTCTCTGTATTCATATTGATCTTCAGTGTTTATCATACTTGCTCTGTAAGAGAGTCTATATACATTTCAAATTCTATTTTCATTTGATCGCAAGGTATTGGGACCTTGAGAAGGTAGATATCCTTACGAGAGAAGCAGTTGAGAGAATTCCTAGTTAAACCTTCCACTCATAAGACTTATAAGATACAAGCAGTAGAGAACGTTGCTTCTCGTAAGACTTATAGTGGTGTAAGCAGGAGATAACGTTGCTGCTCATAAGACTTGTATAGAGAGTGTATAGTTATTAGAGACCCAAAGTGATTTTATTCGAAAGTAAGTAGTTTCAATTCAAGTTCTTTCATTGACGGTTGTTTTAGATATGCCTTTATTGATTTTAACCATTTGATTTTGATTTATAGTACCCTTGACAACTTGACAACACTGAATACGGATACTATGTTATACTTTATATGTATAATATCATTCAGAGTGGAATTACAAGTGATTTTGAACAGGTAATCACTTCTTCATTCTTAAATGATAATATTTTTATTGTTGAATTGAATTGCTAATTAATTCATTTACTTGATTCGTTTCATGTAAGCTTATTTTCTAATTTGAAGATTTTTGACAATGAAGATGCTTACTTATATGAAGACATTAATTTAATTAGAGACCTTTTGGCGGGGCATCTTCTTCAACCTATAGATTTGTAAATTTTTTATTTATATTAGTTAATAGTTGTGTAATAGACAGCTTTTAGACACTTTGTGGTTGTTATTATACATAGTATTAGGTTGTAGGAGTTGTTATTGTACATAGTATTAGGTTGCACGAGTTAACAATTTAATTAATTAGTGCTGGATGTTTCCTTATCGTTCGTAAGGGACATAATGGTTTATGAGTAATTCTTCAATCTTGTTTTTGTAGTTTTAATTTGTAGGCAGCGAAGAATATAAATAATCATTTTTTTAAAATACAACATTTTAATGTCTATAAAGAAAAAGGGATGCCTAAAGTGTCTAAACTGACACTTTAGACATCCCTTTTTATGCCTAAAGTGTCTAAACTAACACTTAAGGCATCCCTTTTTAAAAAGGGATGTCTAAAGTGCAGACTTTAGGTGTCCCTTTATTAACCAAAGTTATTGCCACAATTTACTACGTCGTTCACATAGACGTCCCCCTATTTTCAAATGTTAAAAGGGCTAAAAAATGGACGTTAAAAGTATTTTCTGTAGTGATGATATGATGATTTTGTATGCCTATGCGATGATTGTTTAACATGCTCTATGTATTTACATATCATATGATTGATTTTTGTTACTATTGAGATTCTTTTGAATCTCTTCCCTTTCCAATAACTAACCTACAGCAAAGGCAAGCTGCTCGAAGGGCAAGAAGGTAGACATAGATGAGTAAAGGTTGAGACCAGAAGATTAAGAATTACTGTCGGTAATCTATTTTGTGTTTTGTATATGTTGTGTATAACTTAAGATCATAACTACAGTACTAGTAGTAGTAATGATGAAGATAGCCTCACAGACGTATGGTAAATGAATAGTTGCCTACTAACTTAGTAAATAAAATAGAATAGGGCATCTATATACTAAAAGGCTAATAACCAAATGATAACATAAGGGTAATAAGCATAGAGATGCTTGAATACTCTAATAAATGGGAATTAAGAAATGATAAGTTACAAAGAAGTTACAAACCACTTTATAATAGTTTTTAAAAAGTTTTAAATTATTAAAAAAAAACCTACTCAATTTTAGGTTTGTGCTTTGAGATTTGGAATTAAAAGAGTCTTGAAAATAATATCGCTTAGTGGTTTGAATTTGCTGCATAAAACTCATTAGATTGATTACGGAAATAAGGTATTACAACTAACCTTACAAAGTTTCAATTTATAATAAAAAATGGCCACTCTTTATAACAATTAATTTCATACCGGGTCTAAAAAGCGGGCAATTTTTTTTTAAAATATACATTTTATTTTGTTTGACTAAAACCCTATTGGATATTATTGTAAGACCTCGCCATACATTCCAGTTACCATTGATATTAATCAAAGTACTGGAGCGCAGTTCGGTGGGTAACACAGGAATAGCAAAAATATACTGATATTATTGAAGTTATAGGCTTGATCACATTACCGGTTTTCCCCCTTGGGGTTTCATAATATATATACAAATTGTCCAAAATATTCAAAGATAAACTAATATAACCCAAAAATTCTGATCTTGGGATCCGCACCCCTCAATTGTCTGTATTTACCACCTTGCCCTTGGAGTCGCTAGCTTCTGCTGGAATATTTGTTTAATTGAGAAAGGGTGAGATTCAAATGAATCTCAGTAGTAACATACAAGCTGTAATCCTCTACCTTGATAACCGTAATTAAGATTCAAAAATGCGTAATTTAAAGGAATTAGAGACTGACAGATACGTTTTTCTCAAATCTCTTTTCTAAAATTTGTTCAACATGGTCTCAGATTCATCTTCCAAATCTAATTACTCTGTGCAGTTCAATCACATTAATACATATCAGAATGCATAGCCAAATTTCTGGTAACTCCTGGGTTTCATACATGTATAAACTAAGGGTTGTAAGTTCCAGCTAGGGGATTACATGCCCAACATCAATGTAATATCTACATTTCAAAAATAAACAGTAATCTCAAGTCCAAAATAGACAACCAACAACCTAACAACACATCTCTATAAGATCCTAGCTGCTCCTGGTGGTTCGTTTATCCTTGGAGACACTTGCCCTGTTTGAAATGTTAGTCAATGGAAAGAATAAGATTCAAAAGAATCTCTGTAGTAACAAATCACTCATACAGTGTATAAATGCATAGCATATATGATCATGTTAAGTAGCATCACAATGATGTATGGCTCACGCTACATACGACAGCACTCATGGCTATAAACACTATTCGTCAGCTTTTACTGCGATCTCAATGAAACATCTTAGATGTAATCACTATGCATCAGCTTTTGCTGCAATCTCAAAGCATCACAATACATGACAAACATACATATAATACTTTACACATAGCATAAGAGAAGAGTCACAACCTTGTTATTTTACAACTGCCATTTAGTACCAATTTGGGCAGCATAACAGCCCACACACTCATTTTCCATTTTTGAAACCAATGACAATTTGACAAAATTTCAACGATTAAATTGTCCACAACAGCCAAAACAGTCAATATACAAGAGTTTGAAAGTTACCTCAAGCCCCCACTAGCTTTTCCTTGTCTTGGCTGAAACCCTAGCTTTTTTAACACCAAAGGAGGAGCTTCCAAACCTTAAAGAACATAAAGGAGTAGCTTAGGATCGGAGTTATACGCATTAGGAGCTAGATCATTGGAGAAATCGGCTTACCTTGCGAGTTCTCTTCTCCTTTCTCACTCTAGAAATCTCAAACATTTTTTCTCTTGTTCAGCTGAATAAACTGACGATTTTGAAGCTTGGAGGAAGAAGATGATATGTTATATTATGCTTATGTCATTATTCCCTTATGATGATGTCATAATTCCAAAATTGACATTTTCGGATTTTCTGGCAGATTTTCTGCCCCAAATTTAAAAAATTATAACTAATTCTAGAAATATTGAAATGAGGTGATTCCAAAGTCAAATGAAAGGTATTTAAGTCCTCTTTATAGAAAAAATATGGGCCATTACCCAAAATTATCATAAAATTCCAGAATTATATAAAAATCATCGCTGCCCAAAACAGAGTTCAGTTTCCATCCCAAACTTTGGACAGTCATATCTCCTAGGTCACAAAACGAAATGGCACAAATTATATGTCGATTTTGAATCTTGGGGTGTGAACTTTACGACTAGAAAGTTTCAGAAGTTTTAGACACAATTTGTCCATTAAAAATGTCCATACAAACCGACTGTCCTGCACAGAATTACACTTAACAGTTTTTTCAAATTTTCACCCAATTTGTCAAATGGCTCCAAAATCAATAATCAAACCTATTCCCACACAATTTTTCACAAGGAAACCATTGGAATCACAAAAACCACCAAATTCCCATCACTCATTCTCCAAAAGTGTTTATTCAACAATAATTACATCCACTTCTGAAGTCATTAGCCCTTAATCACTTTTTGGGATATTACACAATCAATCATATAAAATGTGAAAATTAAATATGCAATGCACCATATAGTGTAAAATGAAAATTCATACTATAACGTGTGTGTACACAATACTCAGGGCCAAATGACTGTTTGGATGCCCTACTTGTCTATGTACCTCTACTAGGTCCCAAACCACAGCTAGGTAATATGCTCCAAGCTTGTGTTCATATCACGAAATATAGCAACATACAATATATCAATATTTGCATAATGTATGAGAGATAAAGTTACTACCTTAAACCCTTTTCGACTCGTGTGACGTTCCTTGAATATCATGCAAACGGCTTTGGAAATTCATCCGAGCCTAAAATTCAAAATGTACAAAAATTAAGTTAAAACTCATTCATGCAGTATTTTAGACTCTTCCAAAGTGTTTTTGTTGGTTATATTAGTCTAAACTACAAAATTACGAAAATACCCCCAGGGACTAGGTCCAGCCTCTATTCACTCGATCTGACCGTACTTTTCCAAGAATCATGACCTAGGCTAGCCTTACATATTTTCTCCCAAAGAATCCATTTTTGGCTCAATTTTCACAAAATCACTACCAAATGACAGTTTTGCCTTGACAACACCTATTTAGGGTTTCAGGGGCATTTTAGTCCCCCACTTTCTACGGCTTATCGATAAAAGTGTTCAACATCAACCCTACCTAATTTTCCCTCGTGAACGCAATGGAATCATCAGATTCATTAAGGCCATATTATGTTTTCAAATGAAAATCCAGCTCCTACTCCCTATTCTTGCTTGGCCAAAACTTAGAAAAATAAAAGGAAAATTTGGGGTTATTGAATTCTAACAGCACAAACTTGCTCCTTTTTACTCTTAATCACTTAATTAACCATTTAAACACTTAATTAAATGAGATTTTAGGAAATTTGGGCAGCATAACCCCTTAGGGTTATCACTTCTCAAACTTGCAAATCAGAGTAAACCAACCACAAATCCACCGATAACTTCAACAACAACAACCACAACAACAAGGATTTGAAGTTTGTGAAGTTACCTTTGGTTTTCTCTTTTTTTCTCTTTCTAGCCAAAATCTTTCCCTCCTTAAACCTTGAAATTTTGCTCACTAAACATGCCAATCCATGGAGAAGAGAAGCTTAGGGTAAAGCTTACATAAATAGAAGCTAAATCAATAAGAGAAATAAAGTCTTACCTTAAGATTTTCCTCCCCTTCTCTCTACGTTTCTTGAGCGCTCTCTCTCTCTCTCTGTGTCTATCTATTGCTTGAGTCAGCCAAATGAGGGGAAGGATAAAGCAAAGACTCTCATAAATATCTCTCTTATTTTCCCTTAATTAAATTATTACCAAAAATCCAATTTTTTGATATAAGTGTACTTGGGCTTTATCTGTATCAAATTGATGTCATAAGCTCCAATTAAAATGGAACTAATCCCTTCCTCCTCTAATTGGTCCAATTTCACGCTTAAGAGCCCACTCCATGCACACAATTGAGCTTTAATTCCATTGGTCAAACTGCATATACAAAGTAATCATATTTTATTTCAATTATATTCCACATGTGCTTATCTTTTATACTTTCATATTTAATTCCCTTGGCTTCTTGAATAAGCCATTTCTACCTCTTTTAATACTTTTGTCAACAATTATCTACCAATAAAGGGAAAATATAGGCTTTTACTTAATTCCACAATTTACATAATTACCATTACATTTCTATCCCTAAATTTGCAATAGTTGCCCATTTTGGCAGATTTGCTGACCAAACTTTGAAAAATCATAACTTCATTTGTAGAACTTCAATTGGTGTGATTCTAAAGACTATGTGACCCTTACTGAGTTTATTTTCAAGGAAAAATATAGTCTTCATCCAACTAGAAGCTAAACATTCCCAAATTTTAGATCTTTTAACGCCGCCACAAATGCTAGGCAGTTTTAGTAGGCTAACTTCACAAATTCTTGACTCCTTGTGTACAACTTCAAATAATTCCTATGACCTATAAATTTAATGCTTAGGATGTCTACTTTCATTTTATAAAAGTCACAATTTTTAGACCTCAATTGTTAATCCATAACCACCTGACAAACTCACTGCCTCACAGGCAATTTCACTAACAGTATTGTTACATTCCAATATTTAGTCTTTAATTCCATTGATCATGAATATTCACCATTCCATTTCATTAAATACCACAAATAATTATAAGGCATATTGGTGAATAAAATTTGGGGTGTTTCAATTATTATATCTAAAAGCTATATTATACGATATAAATTCTACAGATAGCCCTAAAATACAAATGCAATCTATATAATATAATTATAACTAATAACCATGAATCTAAGCCCTATATTATTAGATAACATTGAATCTTAATTCTGATATTTCTTCATTCAAAGTTAACTTTTTTTACTTGTATTTTCCTCACTTCCAAATAATTTAGATGATTTTTGAGTGTTAGATTTAGTGGATACAATTTTATGTCCGGTATTTGTATGCTATTGACACATGATTCATATTGTGAGCATCCTTAAAGTTGAATGCTGCTACCCATGAATTGGGTGCTAGGTTATCATACTTATGCATTTTGATTCTTCTGGACCACAAACATGAAACATGCCTGTAATATCCTGAATTTCGAGACTAAAGGCTTGAGAATGAGCCTGAATTAAGGGGACTGCTAAGCCCCAATTTAGCAAGAGTCCCAAGAAGGCATAACAAATAGAATGGCTTGTAGAAACCACACCCAGAATAGAATATGAATTAGTTAGAAGGAAGTACCCGATTCCTTTTGGATATGTCAGTACGACATAAAACCTAGCCCGAGTCCAAAGGGAAAGGGAAGTAGTGTCTAGAAAGAATTAAGAAAGAGAATTTAAAGAATTAATGGCACAAGAAATAATATTGCCATGATTAAGGGCAAAAGAGACAATTGCCACTTGATCTTGAGGTCAAAATTGGAAGACAAATTGAAAGGCCAAGATTTCCTCTTTAAAAATAAGAGGCAATTATGAGATAAGGGTAAATAAAGAAGGAAGAGAAGTTGAGTCAATAAGTCAAAGTGTCATCTAATTTTCCAACTTGAAAAAGTTGACCAAAAAGTAAGACAAAGCAAGCAAATTGTTCAACATTTGCTTCTCCATTTGGGCAACACATTTTTGGTCAAAAAGAAGAAGAGAAGAGGAAAGAGAAAGCTTTATCAAAAGTGAATTATCCCTACATGGTTATGAAGCCAACATTGTGGCCACATATTATTTCTTTTCTTTCTCTTGCTTATTTTTGTCCAAGTAAATTGCAAGAAGGCAAGAAATGAATATTAAAACATATTCACTCCCTCTCACACTTTCTTTAATTTTAAGTTGACACAAGGAAAAAGGGAAAGAGAAGATGCATTTAACTTTACCAAATTCCAATTAGTTGGGCTAACCAAACAAGTTACATTTTTTTCCTGATGAACCTTTTAGACTGGTTTATAATCAAAACAGGTCTAAAAGGTTTAATCCTTTAGACCAGTTGTCTCTAAAAAGTAAAAAACATATATTTTTGTAATTACATTTGTTTCAAAAAATATATTAGACCTGTTATAGGTACAAACGACCTAAAATATATTTCATATATACATGTTTTTATTTTTAATCTTTTTAGACCAGTTAGTTATAAAACTAGTCTAAATAATATTTTTTAGACCTTATATTACTTGAAACGGACTCCTAATTTATTCATAATTACAAAAATGCCACTAGTTATTTCTTTTAGACCCTATCCGCTATAACTAGTCTAAATGTGCCGGTCTAAAACACCTTTTTTATATAGTGCAAGAAGTATCTTTATGTGGACACATAATCAATTTCTCTCTCCCTCTCATTATTTCGGCCATCACTTATTAAAAATGAAATAAGTGTCTTCAAAACACATCATTACCTTCATTTGTGTCTATTTGGCCATCCAAATCAAGCAACAAGAGAGAGAAAGGGGATCTTGAAGTTGCAAGAAGAGGTAAGAACTTCTCTCTTGATTTTCAACCTTATACTCACCTTTCTAGCTCTTGGAGTGTTCATAAACATTGTTTCCCTTGATGAGAGCTACATTTCTATGGTTTTAGTTTTTCAAGGGGAGGTTGTAACCCTCTTCCATAATTATATCCGAAATACGCGATTAAAGTAAAATAGAAACCAATAAAAAACAAAACTATTTTAAAATCCCATCTTCACGATAGGGTTTTCACAAATGCATTTCGAAATCCCAATAACTTGGTCTCATATTCACTTTTCGAATACAATTACTACAGGGAATATCACATTCATAACAAATCAAAGTGCAAATCAATAATCCCAGCAATCCCGGGTTCCTTACATTAACTCAAAGCCTTATAGGGCATATTCGCCCCTACAAGCCCTTATATGGGGATTACACAAAGTCTTCTCAAATACACATCTCAAATACATATCCGAATACATACTCAAATATACATCCATATCATATATAATTATCCCAACATCTATGATAACCAACTACCAAACTCAAATACTCTAAGGAGTCTTCACCGTCCTTGAATGCTTGCACCATCCTCGCTCTTCCTTCCCTGTCTAAAATGTTGATAGCGGAGGGTGAGATTCTAAAGAATCTCAGTAGGGAAAACAGTTACCAATATGCATAAAGATATGTGTTTAATGCATGACATGCTTGCATCACATAATTCATGTTCACACATTGATAAATCTGTAAGCGCAATGCTTTGAACACATACTCATGGCTATAGCATAAATTGAAACATAGCTTGAAATCATTCATACATGTATCACATAATCAAGAAAAGCAATAACATGCATCAACACACTAACACAAATATCAGAGCATGCAGGAGAAGTAAGTTCCCTATACTTGTCTTCCCGTATGCTCTAGCACCAGCTACTCACGATTCAACGAAATTGAACCACGATCAGGGCGACTATCCAACCCTATAACCAAAATCATGGACATAGGGTCAATCTTTATTCCAAATCCTCAACTTCATAACACTTAAAGTTGGTTACCATTCATGACCTTTAGGTGGCTAATCAAAGAGTAAACATATGCCTAAAGGCTTGGGAAACACTTGACCAAAGATCAACTTTTAAAAGTCCAAAATGCCATTTTTGGGGATTGGCCACGGCCCACAAATCCACTGGCCGTGGCAAAAAACTGCTCAAAAACATTTGGGCCACGGCCCAAGAACTCACTGGCCGCGGCCAAGAAAATTCTGTTTCTTGGCTGAACTTTCGAAAATCATAACTAATTCCACAAAAATCTAAATGAGGTGATTCCAAGCCAAATAAAAGCTATTTAAGTCCTATTCATAGAAAAAATATGGGCCATTACTAGAAATCACCATAAAAATACAGAATTCTCCAAAATTCAAGACTGTCCAAAAACAGAGTTCATTTTCGACCTCAAAATTTGGACAGTCATATCTCCCAGTTTCCAAAACAAAATGGCACATAATAATATGTCCATTTTGAAGCTTGGGATGTGAACTTTAAGACTGGAAAGTTTCATAATTTTTTGACATCATTTGGCCAGTGAAAACGTCCACAACACCAGACTGCCCAGAACAGAACTTCAAGGGACAGAATTTCCAAACTTTCACAATTGCTTCCAATGGTTCCTATTTTCACATCAAACATCATTCCCACACAAATTTTCATAAGGAATCCATTGGAAACACCAAATCAACCAAATTCACATTATGTTGACATGTTTCCACTCCATGTCACACAATTCATCACACTAAACACACATTTCACCACTTTCCATTTCACATTCTTAAATACTTCCAATGACACCAAAACACACTATGACATCAATTTAACCACAATTCACCATTCAAATCATCCAATTCTAAAATCACACAAAATCAGGCAAATATCATAATTCTCAAAACTCCACCAAAAACCACAATCAATAGATTAAAAGGGAGCAAACACTCACCTCTTCCTCTTTCCCAAACAAATTCCTTGATTCTTCATCTTTCCACTTTTGCTTAAGCTCTTAAACACCTCCTTTCAAAAATCTAAAACCATAGCAATGAAGCTCTCATCACTATGATCAACTTTATAGAAGGTGATTAGAGCATTAGAGCACATAAACAAGGCTAAAATCTCACATTTCCATTTCTCTTTCTTCCTCTACACTTAGACATCCATGGGAGCTTGAGGAGAGAAATGAGAAATCTTGAAAATAAAGAGAGGTCAGATTTTGGGAGCCCAAAACCAACCTTAATGAAGAGAGGAAAGAGGAAGGAGTGTTTTGACTATTTGACCCAAGATTCAAGGGTCCACATGTTAGAATCGGCAGGCACATCGGAAGAATTTTAAAATTTTCACTAATCTAAATCGAGGATCTATCAACGGCGTTTAAACCAAGTTGGAAGGATTCATACCTTTTGATGATTCAGGGTTTTCCTGATCTCTAGGAGCCAACACGTCAGGTCCGCTCCCTCTACCGGTATCCACATAAATGCTCTCCAACCGAGACTGCGTGCTAGCGCCTCTAATGTCTCCTAGGGTTTCCCTTGCGGCTATCAATTCTGATGTGTATCTCAGTATATCTGCTCTATCAAGTTTATAACCTATGAGGGCTATTTTCAAATTTCAAAATTAATCATCATTAATTTTGAAATTAATTAACTATTAACTATCTTGATGAGCTAGTTAAATAAATTTAGTTTAAATTAAATCTGTCCAACAGTTTTAATTTAACCTATTTTTTTAATCCAAATAAAGAGCCATTAAATTTAAGTTATCTTCATAAATTAAATCTGAGATACCATATCTCTATCATATTAGTTATTAGATTTAATTTATCTTAATAAATTAAATTTAAACCTAACACAATATAATAATATCATATAATATATATACATATATATAATATGTATTTCGAAAATACATATCTATATAATATTATTAACGAATTTTTATATTACATATATACATATATATATAAATATAAAATTCGTCCACCCTAATTAAACTTTATCTGATGTTGGGCCATTCTTGTGTGCGACCCTATAGGCCCATATGAAGTTGGCAGTGGGCCAATAACTATATTAAACTAAAAGTCGCAAGCGGCCTCTAGCAAGACATCACGACTACCCAATTCATATGAGGATCGTTAACAGATGCAACCTGTAATACAACCATGTCACGTCCCTTTTGTCGCACGATATATCGGTCAAGGATGAGGCATGGATAATGTCATCCTCTTATTCCAGACCATTACTTTCTCGATTCCTCAGTAGTCTGACAATATAAATGAAAACTCCTTTCCATTATAGTATGGCCATACATTTGTCAGACTTACTCATCGAGGGTCCCAGTAATATCTCTCTACTAATGTGAGGGACAAATTCCATCTTAATCATTCATATTCCTCTGCATGAAAAACCACCAAGCCCGATTATAGCCTTTATCATCACCCGGTCAAAGGTGACTTTTGACTAGTTCAAAGCTTAGCAACTCTCATGTAGGAATACATGATGACCTCAGGTCAAAGGGCATTGTGACGTGGTTATACATGAGAAAAGCTTATGACTTGATCCATGTAGCTTTCTCATAGTGGGATGGTCCAGAACCATATACTCTTATAAGTGCCTAAGACTTTGAATCATATCTCCATATCTTATCAAAGTCATACTGATCTTGTTTCATCTCTGCTCCCGTATAGATGACCGACCAGGGACAATTTAGGACAATCTTTATGAATTATCCAAGGATACAATTATCACAGTTAACATGTAAATAATATGATAACAGAATGGAGAAAATTTCATTAAATTAATAATGTTCAAAGTACAATGATTACCCTTTTGGGTTCAATTTCCAACATCCTCCCACTTGCCCTAGGTACAATCATTAATTTGCCTAATTCCCATTGTCCTAACATGACGCTCATGCTTTACCTGTGCAAGCAGCTTAGTAAGAGGATCTGCAACATTATCTTCTCCTGCTACTTTGCATATCTTTATATTACCTCTATCATTGATTTCTCTAATAAGATGAAATCGTCTAAGTATATGATTGGTCTTTTGATGTGAACTAGGCACTTTGGCCTGTGCAATAGCATCGCTAATGTCATAGAACAAATCTATTGGATTTGAGATGGTAGGCACCATCTCTAGTTCAGTAATAAACTTTCTGATCCAAATGGCCTCTTTAGCTGCATCCGATGCTGCTATATACTCAGCTTCTATTGCAGAATCTGCTACAGTGCTCTGTTCGGAGCTCTTCCAGGTTACTGCTCCACCATTCAGGAGGAATACGTATCTAGATTGTGATTTAAGGTCGTCTTGGTCAGTTTGGAAACTTGCATCTGTGTAACCGGTTACGCAGAGCTCTTCATCCAATCCACCATAGACCAAAAATAAGTCCTTACTCCTTCTTAAGTACTTTAGGATATTCTTGATGGCAGTCCAATGACCCTCACCAGGATCTTGTTGGTATCTGCTGGTCATTCTTAAGGCAAATGAGACATCCGGTCGAGTACATAATATGGCATGCATGATGGACCCAATGGCCGAGGCATATGGAACCTTACTTATGTGATCTCACTGATCAAGTGTACTAGGACACAGATCCTTACTAAGATGGATGCCATGAGACATGGGTATGTAACCCCTTTTTGAATCCTCCATACTGAACCTATGCAGTATCTTGTCTATATATGTGCTCTGACTTAGGCCTATTAGTCTTTTGGATCTATCCCTATAGATCCTAATCCCTAGGATATAGGTGGCTTCACCTAAGTCTTTCATTGAAAAGGACTTTCCTAACCAAAACTTGACACTCTGCAAGGTAGGAATATCATTCCCAATGAGTAGGATGTCATCTACATAAAGCACTAGAAATACAACTATACTCCCACTAACCTTCATGTAAACACAAGGTTTATCGATGTTTTGAATGAATCCAAACTCTTTGACTACTTCATCAAAATGATGATTCCAACTCCGAGATGCTTGCTTCAATCTACAAATGGATGTTTGAAGCTTGTAAATTTTACCAGAGTCCTCTCGACGTACAAAACCTTCAGGTTGTGTCATGTACACATCCTCAAGCAGGTTTCCATTAAGAAAGGTTGTTTTGACATCCATCTGCCATATTCATAGTCATAATATGCTGCAATGGCAAGAAGGATTATGATTGATTTGGCCATTGCAACTGGGGAAAAGGTTTCATCATAGTCTACACCATGAGTTTGAGTGAATCCTTTTGCAACCAGTCGTGCCTTGAAGACATTTACATTGCCATCCATGTCATTTTCTCCTTGAAAACCCATTTGCACCCAATAGTTTTTACACCTTCAGGTGGATCGACTAAGGTCGATACCTAATTGTCGTACATGGATTGCATTTCAGACTTCATGGCATTTAGCCATTTCTCGAAGTTTGGTCCCACTGTGGCTTCTTGATAGGTGGTGGGCTCATTTTGCTAAATGAGCAACATATCACGGCCTTTAGTAATCAAAAATCCATATCTCTGAGGCTGATGCCATGTCCTATCAGATCTTCGTGGACCTTGTGTTACTTGAGGAGGCTCAGCATCTTGTTACGAGTCTTCTCTAATTTCTACTGTGGTTCTATACTATCTTGTAACTCTCGAATTTCTTCGAGGTGTACCTCACTCCCACTAGTTGTTTTAGAGACAAACTCTCTTTCTAGA
This sequence comes from Inga oerstediana, assembly GCA_963210345.1. Taxonomy (NCBI): domain Eukaryota; kingdom Viridiplantae; phylum Streptophyta; class Magnoliopsida; order Fabales; family Fabaceae; genus Inga; species Inga oerstediana. Next base: position 57,432,456 of record OY723401.1, on the reverse strand, counting down.
AACTTACCATTTTGAATAACAAACATTTTGTTATCAGTGGGATTGTAGACATAGTATCCTTTCGTTTCTTTAGGATGCCTCACGAAAAGGCACTTTATGGATCTGGGCGTTAATTTATCAGAGGCTTGTTGCTTAACATATACCTCACTGTAGGATCGGTAAGCATAGCGGAAGAATTTTAAAAAAAATTTCACCGATCCTAATCGAGGATCTATCAACGGCGTTTAAACCAAGTTGGAAGGATTCATACCTTTTTGATGATTCAGAGTTTTCACGATCTCTAGGAGCCAACACGTCAGGTCCGCTCCCTCTACCTGTATCCACACGAATGCTCTCCAACCGAGACTGCGTGCTAGCGCCTCTAATGTCTCCAAGGGTTTAACTTGCGGCTCTCAATTCTGATGCACTCTGAGTCTATCAGCTCTATCAAGTTTATAACCCATGAGGGTTATTTTCTAATTTCAAAATTAATCATCATTAATTTCAAAATTAATTAACAATTAATTATCTTGATGAGCTAATTAAATTAATTCAGTTTAAATTAAATATGTCCAACAATTTTAATTTAACCTATTTATTTAATCTAAATAAAGAGCCATTAGATTTAATTTATCTTCATAAATTAAATCTGAGATACTATATCTCTATCATGTTAGTTATTAAATTTAATATATCTTAATAAATTAAATTTAAAACCAACACAATATAATAATATCATATAATATATATATACATATATATATATAGATATAATATATTTCAAAAATATATATCTATATAATATTATTAATGAATTTTATATTATATATAAATATAAAATTCATCCACCCTAAATCAAACATTATCTCATATTGGGCCATTCTTGTGTGCGACCCTGTAGGCCCATATGAAGTTGGCAGTGGGCCAATAACTACACTAACCCAAAAGTCGCAAGCGGCCTCTAGCAAGACATTACAACTACCCAATTCATATGAGGATCGTTATCACGATACAACCTGTCATAGAACCATGTCACGTCTCTTTTGTCACATGATATATCGATCAAGGATAAGGCATGGAAAATGTCATCCTCTTGTTCATGACCATTACTTTCTCGATTCTTGAGTAGCCTGATAATAGAGACAGAAACTCCTTTCATCATAGTATGTCCATACATTTCTCAGACTCACTCATCGAGGGGCCCAGTAATATCTCTCTACTAATGTGAGGGACAAATTCCATCTTGATCATTCATATTCCTCTGCATGAAAAACCACCAAGCCCAATCGTAGCCTTTATCATCACCCGGTCAAAAGTGACTTTTGACTAGTTCAAAGCTTAGCAACTCTCATGTAGGAATCCATGATGACCTCAGGTCTAAGGGCATTGTGACGTGGTTATACATGAGAAAAGCTTATGACTTGATCCATGTAGCGTTCTCATAGTGGGTCGGTCCAGTACCTTGTACTCTTACAAGTACCTAAGACTTTGATTCGTATCTCCATATCTTATCAAAGTCATACTGGTCTTGTTTCATCTCTGCTCCCGCATAGATGACCGACCAGGGACATTTTAGGACAATCTTTATGAATTATCCAAGGATACAATTATCACGGTTAACATGCAAATAATATGATAACAGAATGGAGAAATTTCATTAAAATAATAATGTTTAAAGTACCATGATTGGCCCTTAGGGCACAATTTCCAACATCCTCCTACTTGCCCTAGGTGCAATCATTAATTTGCCTAATTCCCATTGCCCTAACATGACGCTCATGCTTTGCCTGTGGAAGTGGCTTAGTAAGAGGATCAGCAACATTATCTTCTCCTGCTACTTTGTATATATATCACCTCTATCATTGATTTCTCTAATAAGATGAAATCACCTGAGTATATGCTTGGTCCTTTGATGTGACCTAGGCTCCTTGGCTTGCGCAATAGCACCGCTATTGTCACAGAACAAATCTATTGGATTTGAGATGGTAGGCATCACCCCTAGTTCAGTAATGAAGTTTCTGATCCAAATGGCTTCTTTAGCTGCATCTGATACTACTATATACTCAGCTTCTGTTGCAGAATCTACTATAGTGCTCTGCTTGGAGCTCTTCCAGCTTACTGCTCCACCATTCAGGAGGAATACATATCCAGATTGTGATTTAAGGTCGTCTTGGTTAGTTTGGAAACTTGCATCTGTGTAACCGGTTACGCAGAGCTCATCATCCAATCCACCATAGACCAAAAATAAGTCCTTAGTCCTTCTTAAGTACTTTAGGATATTCTTAACGGTAGTCCAATGACCCTCACCAGGATCTTTTTGGTATCTGCTGGTCATACTTAAGGCAAACGAGACATCCGGTCGAGTACATAACATGGCATACATGATGGATCCAATGGCTAAGGCATATGGAACCTTACTCATGCGATCTCGCTGATTAGGTGTACTAGGACACAGATCCTTGCTAAGATAGATGCCATGAGACATAGGCATGTAACCTCTTTTTGAATCATGCATATTGAACCTATGCAGTATCTTATCTATATATGTGCTCTGACTTAGGCCTATTAGTCTTTTGGATCTATCCCTATAGATCCTAATCCCTAGGATATAGGTGGCTTCACCTAAGTCTTTCATTGAAATGGACTTTCCTAACCAAGACTTGACACTCTGCAAGGTAGAAATATCATTCCCAATGAGTAGGATGTCATCTACATAAAGCACTAGAAATACAACTATGCTCCCACTAACCTTCTTGTAAACACAAGGTTCATCGATGTTTTGAATGAATCCAAACTCTTTGACTACTTCATCAAAATGATGATTCCAGCTCTGAGATGCTTGCTTCAATCTATAAATGGATCTTTGAAGCTTGCAAATTTTACCAGAGTCCTCTGGATGCACAAAACCTTCAGGTTGTGTCATGTACACGTCCTCAAGCAGCTTTCCATTAAGGAAGGCTGTTTTGACATCCATATGCCATATTCATAGTCATAATATGCTGCAATGGCAAGAAGGATTATGATTGATTTGGCCATTGCAACTGGGGAAAAGGTTTCATCATAGTCTACACCATGAGTTTGAGTGAATCCTTTTGTAACCAGTCGTGCCTTGAAGACATTTACATTGCCATCCATGTCATTTTCTCCTTGAAAACCCATTTGCACCCAATAGTTTTTACACTTTCAGGTGGATCGACTAAGGTCCATACCTAATTGTCGTACATGGATTGCATTTCAGACTTCATGGCATTTATCCATTTCTCAGAGTTTGGTCCCACTGTGGCTTCTCGATAGGTGGTGGGCTCATTTTGCTCAATGAGCAACACATCACGGCCTTCAGTAATCAGAAATCCATATCTCTGAGGCTGATGCCATGTCCTATCAGATCTTTGTGGACCTTGTGTTACTTGAGGAGGCTCAGCAACTTGTTGTGAGTCTTCTCTAATTTCCATCTGTGGTTCTGTACCATCTTGTGGATCTCGAATTTCTTCGAGAGGTACGTCGCTCCCACTAGTTGTTTTAGAGACAAACTCTCTTTCTAGAAACTTGCCATTTCGAATAACAAACACTTTGTTATCGGTGGGATTGTAGACATAGTATTCTTTTGTTTCTTTAGGATACCCTACGAAAAGGCACTTTATGGATCTGGGCACTAATTTATCAGAGGCTTGTTGCTCACATCCCCAGATCTTAAGAAAAGATAAACTTGGTTTCTTTCTAGTCTATATCTCATATGGTGTCTTTTCAATTGCCTTAGATGGAACACGATTTAGTGTGAACGCAGCTGTCTCTAGGGCATGTCCCCAAAAGGACAGTGGAAGATCTGTTTGACTCATCATAGATCAAACCATATCTAATAGTGTTCGATCCCTCAGTTCAGAAAGGCCATTCCATTGTGGTGTTCCTGATGGAGTCAATTGTGAGATTATCCCATAACTCCTAAGATGGTTAGTGAATTCTTGGCTCAAATATTCACCACCTCGATCAGATCTAAGTGCCTTAATTGTTCTACCAAGTTGGTTTTGTACTTAAATTTGGAATATTTTGAACATTTCAAAAGATTCAGATTTATGTTTCATTAGATAGATATAGCCATATATACTATAGTCATCTATAAATGTAATGAAGTAGACATAACCTCCTCTGGCAGCTATATTTAATAGTCCACATACATCTGTATGTATGAGGCCCAATAATTCAGTAGCCTTCTCACTGTGCCCAGTGAAAGGTGCCTTAGTCATCTTTCCTAATAACCAAGATTTGCATGTATCATATGATTCAAAATCAAATGAGTTTAGAAATCCATCTTGATGGAGTTTAGAAATGCGTTTCTCATTTATGTGGCCTAGACGACAATGCCATAGGTAGGTCAGATTCAAATCGTTTGATTTTATCCTCTTAGTAGTTATGTTACAGATATTCCCATTATTAGGATGTTCCAAATTTAATATATAATTACCAACATGCAAATCACCATCAGCATAGAAAATGTCATTACGATAAATAGAACATTTACCATTCCTAGTAATGGAAGTATAACCTTCCTTATCCAAATAAGAAAGATAAACAATGTTACTACTCAAAGCAGGAACATAATAGCAATTGTTCAAAACTAACAAAAGCCCACTGGGCAGAACTAATTCATAAGTGCCTACGCCTAAAGCAGCAACTCTTGCTCTGTGTCCAACTCGTAGGTCCACCTCGCCCTTTTCAGCTTTCTACTGTCCTTTAGACCCTGCACATTTGTACAAATGTGAAAACCACATGCAGTATCTAATACCCATGTAGACGAATGAGAAAAATGAATGTCTATAACATAAATACCTGAAGCGATAGCCCCGCTATCCTTCTTGTTCTTTTTCAGATCTTCCAGGTAGAGTTTGCAATTCTTCTTCCAATGACCGGGCTCATTGTAGAAGTAGCAAACTCCTTCCTTTGGAGGCTTTGCTTTCTTGGGTGGAGGCTTGGTTTTGGGCTTGTTTGACTCTTTGGTCTTACCACCTGAGCCATTACCCTTCCATTTGTCCTTCTCTTTCTTTTTCATACCCTTTCCTTTCTAAACCATCAAAAATGTACTGGGCTTTTTCTTAATGCTTTGCTCAGCAGTTTTGAGCATCCCATGCAGCTCATAAATTGATTTCTCCATGTTGTTCTTGTTGTAGTTCATAACAAACTGGTCATAACTCTCTGGGAGTGAGTTGAGGATCAAATCTATAGCTAACTCTGGCTCATAGGAAATATAAGCCTCTCAAGGTGATCAATATAGCCTTTCTTGTTTAACATATGAGTACTAATTGATGCACCTTTAGCCATCTTGCAGGAATGTAAGGCCTTTGTGGTCTCATACCTTTCTTGCCTTGCCTATTGCTGGAACATTTCCTTAAGATGGACTATCATCTCATGAGCCTCCATGAGTTCCAGATCTCTTTGGAGCTCTGGAACCATAGTGGCAAGCATCAGGCAACCTACATCCACAGAGTCATCCTTATGCTTTGTGTAAACATCTCTCTGAGCTCTTGGAGCATTGGGTGTAGGCTCCTCAGGAATGGGTTGATCTAGGACATAAGTCTTTCTTTCCTACTTGAGAACAATTCTCAAGTTCCTGAACTAGTCAAGAAAGTTTGTCCTTCTCAAGGACCGATCGTAATGATAGTATAGCAGTATTACTAGCCGACATGATTCTTCAATTAAAATATGCAAAGTTAGTTAGTAATCTCCCACTAAGTTAACAACCCTCAAAATAATAATTAGTAGGCTAAGATCCATATCCAAGTTGCCATGCACTTAATTTACTTGGCCACAAATTTTCTGTGTTGAATTAATCCAAGGTAAGTAAAATCATTTTCCCTTAATTTCCCTTACTTGACTGAAATTAAGATAGAAAAGAGAAAAATATTGCTTCTTGAAATATCTCTAATTGCTTTGTTGGCAAATTACAATTTTGCCATTAAATTTTTACAAAAGTTCACACCTTGATCTTCTACCTTGTTTTTGGCTAAATTTTAACACTATTATTAGGCCATTATTTATGTCCTTTCATGTTCCAATTTAGGTTGCAATGTTAGGTCTTTGAGTGGACAATAATTACTCCTTTGTGTCCTAGCTTAGCCAAGTTGTGTGTAACCACCGATTGGAGTGTTTTTGTCATTTCATGTATATCACAATTCATCATTTTATTCCTTTAATATAAGGAATTTTAGTGACTAAAACCTGGGTTGTTACAGATGAACCCAGAGAAATATAATTTCCCTCGACAACTCATTGGTAGGCTGGTATAGAGGAAGAGTAAAGCCATATATTGGTGAATCTGCAGACTGTAGATTATCTAATAAAAGATGTGGTATAGCTGTATACAGAGAATGAAATGAAGTAGCAGTGATGTATACCCTATAGAGAAGGGTATGAGCTATGGTGAAACTGTAGGATCGGTAAGCACAGCGGAAGAATTAAAAAAAAAAAAATTTCACCGATCCTGATCGAGGATCTATCAACGGCATTTAAACCAAGTTGGAATGATTCATACCTTTTTGATGATTCAGAGTTTTCACGATCTCTAGGAGCCAACACGTCAGGTCCGCTCCCTCTACCGGTATCCACACGAATGCTCTCCAACCGAGACTGCGTGCTAGCGCCTCTAATGTCTCCAAGGGTTTAACTTGCGGCTCTCAATTCTGATGTACCCTGAGTTTATCAACTCTATCAAGTTTATAACCCATGAGGGTTATTTTCAAATTTCAAAATTAATCATCATTAATTTCGAAATTAATTAACAATTAATTATCTTGATGAGCTAATTAAATAAATTCAGTTTAAATTAAATCTGTCCAACAGTTTTAATTTAACCTATTTATTTAATCTAAATAAAGAGCTATTAGATTTAATTTATCTTCATAAATTAAATCTGAGATACTATATCTCTATCATGTCAGTTATTAAATTTAATATATCTGAATAAATTAAATTTAAAACCAACACAATATAATAATATCATATAATATATATATACATATATATAATATATTTTGAAAATATATATATCTATATATTATTATTAAATATAATAATATAATATAATATAATATATATATATATATAAGATATATATTTTGAAAAAATATATATATCTATATAATATTATTAATGAATTTTATATTATATATATAAATATAAAATTCATCCACCCTAAATCAAACATTATCTCGTGTTGGGCTATTCTTGTGTGCGACCCTGTAGGCCATATGAAGTTGGCAGTGGGCCAATAACTACACTAACCCAAAAGTCGCAAGCGGCCTCTAGCAAGACATTACGACTACCCAATTCATATGAAGATCGTTATCACGATGCAACCTGTCACACAACCATGTCACGTCCCTTTTGTCACATGATATATCGATCAAGGATAAGGCATGGAAAATGTCATCCTCTTGTTCCTAATCATTACTTGCTCGATTCCTGAGTAGCCTGATAACAGAGACAGAAACTCCTTTCATCATAGTATGGCCATACATTTCTCAGACTCACTCATCGAGGGGCCCAGTAATATCTCTCTACTAATGTGAGGGACAAATTCCATCTTGATCATTCATATTCCTCTACATGAAAAACCACCAAGCCCGATCGTAGCCTTTATCATCACTCGGTCAAAAGTGACTTTTGACTAGTTCAAAGCTTAGCAACTCTCATGTAGGAATCCATGATGACCTCAGGTCTAAGGGCATTGTGACGTGGTTATACATGAGAAAAGCTTATGACTTGATCCATGTAGCTTTCTCATAGTGGGTCGGTCCAGCACCTTGTACTCTTACAAGTGCCTAAGACTTTGATTCGTATCTCCATATCTTATCAAAGTCATACTGGTCTTATTTCATCTCTGCTCCCGCACAGATGACCGACCAGGGACATTTTAGGACAATCTTTATGAATTATCCAAGGATACAATTATCACAGGTAACATGCAAATAATATGATAACAGAATGGAGAAATTTCATTAAAATAATAATGTTTAAAGTACAATGATTGGCCCTTAGGGCATAATTTTCAACAGAAACTAATGCTAAATTGGCATGTGACCCAGATTCCAATGGAACTTTGTGGTTAAGCCTACTTAGGTGAGAGTAATCCCAGGATGGGTGCCCCTTGAGAAGTTAAGTTAGTAAGGTTATGGAGACTTAAGTACTGTTTAGTGTGAGGGATTCTGAGGGAAAGGGAGGGGAAGAAAAATTTTTGAGTTGAATTTTAAAAGATTGGGGAAATGGGGTAATAAAATTTTAATAAAGAGAATATATAGGATAAAAGAGTAAAAAAAATTAATTAAAAATTTTTAACCAAACTTCTCTAATTTTTTTAAATTCAACTCAAAAATTTTCGCTTCGCCCACTTTCCCTCCCTTCCCTTCAGACCAAACAAGCTCTTAAGTAATAGTGATTACCTTGAGATTTCTCCATGATTGACTATCATCTTAGTTATATGAATCATATGCAAAGGCATGGTTGTATGATAGACAGTATTAAACTGGAGGAGGCTAAAAACTATTATAGAGAGGTGCAGTTTTCTGGGCCTTGCCAGACATTATGAGGGAGATCTCTTAACTCCTGAATCACTTGGCCTTTGATAGAGCTTATGTGAATGAAAGAATTTGATGTTATATGGGATGATAAGTATGAGAGGAGCTTCATAGAGCTAAGAAAGGGGCTGACATTTGCACTAGTATTGATTATCCTATATCCTAGTATTGCTGGGGTGGTCTGTAGAGATACAACTAGAGTGGTTTGCAGTGATGCCACCTATGTGGTCTACAAGTAAAGCTACCTATATGGGTTGTAGTGAAATAAGTATAACTAAAGCCACTGTGTTTTTGAACAGGAAAGTAGAGCTACTAGGATGTCAACTCTAGAGAGTGGTACATTGTAATGAGTCCCACACTGAATGGGTTTCCTTGAGAAAAAAGGGTTTATATGACCTAGTGTATTGCTACGGGTTGCTCTAGAGCTATTGTTGAAAGAATGATAGAAAAGAGATAAGGCAAAACAAGTTCAACAAGATAGGGAAAGTCAAGCAACTCTTGCTCTCATATTTTATGTAATGGTTCTGCATGTATGTGTTTTCCATTGAGTATATTTGTGTTATGAATATGCAATGGGTAGTAAGAATTATTGGACTAACATGTCTTTTGGCCATAAGACCTGATAGGCAGTAGGTCCTGAGACAATAAAACTGATTAGACTAGTATGTCCTTAGGCCGTAAGACATAGTATGCATTCAAAGCAAGGATGTGAGACCCAAAAATTCATGTGAATGGGGTGTATCCGTAGGCTGTAACACCTGTTGTACAATCAAAATTTGAGATTTCGAGCAGCCAGTAAAGGAATAAGATTTAGGGAGTGACCCCATGCATAAGATTCTGAGTATTGTCCCGAAGAGGTTGTAAAGCCTGAGAATGATGGGATATTTAGTTCCAAGGCATAAGACCTATTAGTATAAGTTACATAGGAAGTTACCCTGGACAGCAACATAAGGAGTTACCCTAACTGCATGATTTGAGCCAAGTACGCTTTAGGCAAAAAGGCCTTGAGTGCACCTTGTATGGGGAGTTACCTTAGGCTATAACACCTAATGAATATCCAGTGGTAAATGGGTAGAGGATCGAGGCCATAAGTCCCATATGCTTATGGCATAAGGATGATTCCCTAGGCTATAGGACCTCGTAGGCTACCTAGATTGTTGAGGATAGACAATTTGTCATATAATTACCTAATAGACTGTGTGTCCTATGGTTGCTGAATGACGAATGATTGATTGTTGTTAGATGTTTTGTTTTATATGCTCCATGAACATTACATAAGTGTATGAATAGCTTAAGTAACAAGAGGTGGAGCCTGGAATGTATTTAGAGTACCTAGTAGATTGTATGTTCTGAGGTTGTAAGACCTAATATGCATTCAATGTGGATGTTGGACTATGAGTTATGTGGCCATAATACCTGTTGAACCGATGTGTCATTAGGCCGGTAGATTAATGAGCATCAAGATTGTGATGAGCAGAGGCTCAAGGTGGTAAGACTTGGTGTGCAAGTTGTAAAAGGTAGACGACTTAGGTCGCTAGATGGCAGTAAGACATAATGTGAATCTTGTACGGGTAGAAGCCCTATGGCCCCCCATACAATAAATTTTGCCCTCAAAATTTTGAATATTGTATAATATTGACTCTACCTTGGGGGTTTACCTCATAATACTTAGTCTATCCTTTTTATATGCAATGCTCACAAAGCATGCAATATAACACCCTTAATTCTATAACTATCAAATGGGTTTAAATACATGGTGTATTGAGTTGCTAAACCAGGATATAGTCCTGGTCAAACATACTTTTGAAAATATTTATAAATTTCAACCTCAAAAACAGGTTGGAATCTGGAATTGAATGGGTTTTTCCAGAGAAATTCAATACTTTTCAAAATAATTTCACAATGGTTCACCACTTCAAATAACTCATTGATTCTTAGTTCCTTTTATCAGAGTATTCAAGCACTTCTCTTCTTATGACGTGTCATGTGCTATTTGTTAAGCCTTTAGAGTATGGATGCTCCCTTCTATTTCAGTTATCACATTAATAGGTGTAATACCCCGAATTTTGAGACTCGAGGTTAGAGAATAATCCTGAGAGAAGTGGACTGCTAAGCCCCATTTTAGCAAGATCCCAAATTGTGATTAAGGGTTAATGACTTCAAAAGTGGATGTGGTTAGTGATAAATAATCCTTTTGGAGAATATGATGTGATTTGGCACTCGAATGTGATTCGTGTGTGTTGTGAGCAACGTTGAAACCTTGTATTTGAGTTCAATTATGGATTAACATCCAAATTGACTTAGAATAGAGGGAAGAATTGAATGTGAATTATGTTGACATGTTGAGATTGTTGTGAAAACATGTCAATGTGATGTGAATTTGATTGATTTGGTGTTTTCAATGGATTCCTTGTGAAAATTTACGTGGGAATGATGTATCAGGTATCTTGAGGTTGCTAATGTTAATCTAGCATAGGGAAAAGTGATTCTGCGGAGAATTTTGAATTTGAAAGAGTTACCTATGAGGATTCGGAGTAGAGAAGGCAACCTATGGGGAGTTCTGATTGGAGAGGACTACCTATGGTGACGTCTGATCGGAGCGGCTATTTATGTGTTTATCACCTGCGGCCCATTGGGGGTGTGTATGGCACACAGTGGGAGGATCGTGCCTTTAGGGCGGTGGAGATATGAGGGATATGTGTGAGTCCTGGGTGGTGGGTTAGCCCATGAGGGGTGAGACTAGCCAGCCCAGCCACCTGGCAACCCCATGTACGAGAGCGGGGTAGGCACCGACACGGGGCATCCCCTGAGGGGGGTAAAACTGGGGTGTAACAATATAAAAAAATTGTGACAGCTGCCATGACGACAAACCGTAGTGTGCAGCTGCCGTGATGACGAACCTTAGTGTACACTCGCCATGACGTTGAATCGTAGAATAGAGCTCTAAGAACGTTAGGAGTATGGGATCTCAATGAAGTGCTGGTTATGGCTCTGATTGATTTGAGTTGAATGGGGCCAAGGTCTGGCACAAATTGTGAATGTTGTCAGTTGTAGTAGGAAATTCCTATGGGACTCCTATTAAATCAACTTGACATTGTTAAAGCACAGATGAGGAGAAAGACCTCAGAGTATGTAGCAGAAGCGTGATAATGTGATGTGTTTAAGTACAGCATTAAGCAGAAGCTCGAGTTTACAAAAAGTGCAAGGTGTTAGTGATGGCTTCAGGAAGTAAAAATTTGAAGTCCAGATTAATTTGTGAGAAGGGGTCTTGAAGGATCCCAGTATGTGAAAAGAATTCGTGATGTTGAAGGTGATGTTGTTAAGATACCTGGTTCAAGGTTGTTGCGATTGTGTACTATGAGTCCATCTCCCTGGTTGGGCCGGATCAGGTTGGTTCGGTGGGTTGCGCCTAGTAGGTATACGCTCAGGATGTGACGGATATTTGTTTGTCTTTCACCTACGGCCGTATGGGGTGATTCCCATAGCAGAGGACCATTCTGCTGGGACGGTAGTTTACGGGGGATTGACTATCTAGAAGCCAGAGTGGCTTTGTGATTTCCAGAGAGGCAATGTGATATGTGTATGCCAGTGAGGCATCATGCATGTGTGACAATTGTGAACAAGCTGGGATTAAGGTGTGGTTGTGGCCACAGAGCAGAGCTAGTTCAGCTGATGGCGAATTCAACTACATGATTGGGGGTTCTTGTTTGTGAGGGCAATTACCCTAGCATGGCCAACTTGGCTAGCCACCACGTTGGTTGCACTGATGTTAACCCAAGGCCGAAAGGTGATGCATAAAATTAGAGTCTGTAATGTACATTTGATAAGGAAATGGATTTTCTTGTGAGTCCTGGGTGAAATGTGAGTAACCTAGCAACCGTCACGGGGCATCCCCAGTAGGGGTAAAACCGGGGTGGGCACCACCGGCACGAGTCATCCCTAGAGGGGGTAAAACCGGGGTAGGTGTGACAATAATTGAGTAACCCAACCACAGTCGCGGGGCATCCCTAGCGGGGGTTAAAACCGAGGTGGGCACCACCGGCACGTGGCATCCTTAGAGGGGGTAAAACCGGGGTGGGTGTGACAATAAAATCATGAGTCCGGTAACCCACGGACACCTATTGAACATATGTGATATGGGAGCCAGCCACGCAGTGGAAGCGTGGGCACCCATCGGAGGGGTGTGACTATAGAAAGGCACCTATGTGGGGTGTTTATAGCGAAAGCTAGCATTATGAATACATTGAGTATAGAGATTATAACGAAAGCTGTTGTTATTGTATGCACTGCCATTCCAATAGCCCTTGAGTAGCTAACAACGGTTCGGGTGTTGCAATGTGCACCCTGGCAGAGAAAGAGGGTGAGGATGGTATGTGACCACGCCAATAGTCCTCGAGTACCTAGCAACGGTTCGGGTGTGTAGTGTGTATCCCCGACGGAGAAAGAGGATGAGGCTGGTGTTGAGAGAGTGAGACTCTAGGTAAGCTGATATCGTAAGTTCCTTCGGATAGAAGAGATTGAGATTTCGGAGTGACCTGATAATGTGATGTTATGGACTCCCAAAAGTCCTAGTTACCACTAGCGGAGTTACTGGTGGGTGTACGGGTGAGGGTAAAGCTGTGAAAGTGGATATAGTGAAAGTTGAAATTTTTGTGTATACAGCTGAGGCTGTCGTTTGATGTATTGAGGTTGTGGAGTTTTGGGGTTACTCCCGGAAGGGGTAACTAGATTGAGTTGAGCAGAGTGGTAGCCTATGCTGTCCAACTGCCAAAATCTTATGATATGGCTCATGATTTAGAGCCTCCGGATATTGAGATGCACTAGCCACTCATGAATTGGGGGGCTTGCGACGATTGTGGTTATGTGATAATGGTGTTGTGGCAATCGTATGTGGAAGCAATTGTATCTGTTTGGCAAAATGTATGGTGATTGGGTTTGTGTGGCAATCGTGAAGTGGGCCGATTGCAGTTTTATGGCAACGATGTTGCATTTGTATTCGTGCCGAAGATATGGAGCTATTTTTAGTAAGGGTGATAGCAAGATTGTATGGTGATTAGGAGAATCCCAAGTATTTGTATGAGCAACCGTGCATGACACATTAGTTTGTTCAAGATTCTTTTGAGAATCAGATTTATGGTGCACCGGTTGTCTGCGTGGTCTAGAAGGGACCATCCAATGTGAAATGAATTGTGAAACAGAAGCTATCGTGAAGAAGCATCTGTAGTTTATGGATTAAGTGGTGTGACAAATTTCAACGACGAAATTTATTGAACGGGGGAGAAATGTAATACCCCAAATTTTGAGACTCGAGGTTAGAGAATAAGCCTGAGAGAAGTGGACTGCTAAGCCCCATTTTAGCAAGATCCCAAATTGTGATTAAGGGTTAATGTAACCCCCTCAGTAATTATATCCGAAATACACGATTAAAATGAAATAGAGACCAATAATAATCAAATAACATTTACTAACCCATCACATGATGGGGTTTTCAAAAATACCTTTCGAAATCATTTATAAACTTGGTCTCATATTCACATTTCGAATACAATTACTACGCGAAGATAAATCACATTCATATAAATATCAGAGTGCGCAACATAATCATCCCGGCAATCTCGGGTACATACCTTCGTTAAAGATATACAGGGTACAATTGCCCATTACAATTCTTCAAATGGGGATTACACAATCTCATCTCGAATGAGTCCTGCCGCTCCCTCCACGAGCCACTTGCCCTGTCTAAATTGTTGGTAAGGGAGGGTGAGATTCAAGAGAATCTCAGTAGGGAAACATTATCAATATGCAGGCAAGATAAGTGTTTAATGCATGACATGCTTGCATCACATAACTCATGCACACATACAATGACAAATCTATAAGCTCAATGCTTCGAACGATACACATATGGCCATAGCATATATTGAAACATAGCTTCAAATCATTCATACATGTTCTACATAATCAAGCAAAGCAATAACATGCATCAACACATTAATACAGTTATCAGAGCATGCAGGAGAGATAAGTTCCCTACCTCCAGTCTTTTCTCCTCGATTTGCGTGCTAGCAACTCGGGGCTTCACATTCGATCCTACAATGTCTAATGTACTATTTAGACACTTCCATAGTGTTTCTGGGGGTTATATGAGGCTATATTGAAAAATTACTAAAATACCCCCGGGACCCAGCCCGACCCCGCCGTACCCGGTCCGGCTGTACTTTTCTTAAAATTTTGACATGGGCTATTCTGACATATTTTCACCCAAGGAATCCATTTCCGGACTCAGAATTATCAAATTCAATGTCAATTACAAAATTACCCTTGACAGCCCCACTTTAAGGGTTTTAGGGGCGTTTCTGTAATTATACTTTCTCGGCCTTTTCCGAAAAAGTGCCCAACTGTAACCCCACCTATTTTCTCCCACTGAATCCAATGGAATCATCAAATCATTGAAAATCCAGCTCTAAGACCCATTTACAATGCTGGCCGAAATATATGGGTTTTAAGGGGAAAATTGGGGTTTTTCGGTTTCGGCTCCGTAAACGTGTTTCTTTCCACTCCTAACCACTTTATTGACTATTCCATTAGGTTACAACTACCATTTACTATCAATTTGGGCAGCATAACAGCCCCTACAACCCATTTCCATAAATTAAAACCAACGGCAATCCGGCGGAATTTCACCGATTAAATTGCCCACAACAGCTAGAATAGTCATATACAAGAGTTTGGAAGTTACCTCAAGCTCCTTCTGGCTTTTCCCCAATATAGCTGAAAAACCCTAACTTTCCTAACCAAGATCTGAGCTTCAACAACCTTCAAGAACATAGAAGAGAAGCTTAAGAGTAGAGTTATACACGTTAGGAGCTAAATCGCCAGAGAAATCGGCTTACCTTGCGAGATTTCTCCTTCCTTCTCTCTATTTTTCTCTCAACTCCTCCCTCCATATTCAGCTGTGCAGCACGTCGAAAATGAGAGCTGAAGATGATGTGAAGATGTTTTAATTCCATGCTTATGTCATCTTGCCTTTTGATGATGTCATAATTCCCAAAATTGGCATTTTCGGATTTTCTGGCAGATTTTCTGCCCAATCTTTGAAAAATCATAACTAATTCTAGAAAAATCAAAATGAGGTGATCCCAAAGCCAAATGAAAGATATTTAAGTCCTCTTCATAGGAAAAATATTGGCCATTACTAAAAATCACCACACAATTCCAGAATTACATAAAACTCATCACTGCCCCAAAACAGAGTTCAGTTTCCATCCCAAACTTTGGACAGTCATATCTCCTAGTTCACAAAATGAAATGGCACAAATTATATGTCCATTTCAAAGCTTGAGATGTGAACTATAATACTGGAAAGTTTCATAATTTTATTACATCATATGCCTAGTAAAAACGTCCACACGAGAAGACTGCCCAGACAGAATTCACACTGGACAGCATTTCCAGTTTTGCAACCAATGTGTCCAATCCAATTTAAATCAATTCCAATGATTAAATACCACAACATGACACCATTTCCATCACAATACCCCATTCAATTCTTCCCTCTATTCTAAGTCAATTTGAATGTTAATCCACAATTGAACTCAAATACAGGGTTTTGGCGTTGCTCATAACACAAGCGACTACAATCCACTTTATATTCTCTAAAAGGGTTCATTAATCACTAACCACGTCCACTTTTGTAGTCATTAACCCCTAATCACAATTTTGGATCTTGCTAAACCGGGGCTTAGCAATCCACTAATCTCAGGCTTATTCTCTAGCCTCGAGTCTCAAAATTCGGGGTATTACAGTTAATGACTTCAAAAGTGGATGTGGTTAGTGATAAATAATCTTTTTGGAGAATATGATGTGATTTGGGACTCGAATGTGATTCGTGTGTGTTGTGAGCAGCGTCGAAACCCTGTATTTGAGTTCAATTGTGGATTAACATCCAAATTGACTTAGAATAGAGGGAAGAATTGAATGTGAATTATGTTGACATGTTGAGATTGTTGTGAAAACATGTCAATGTGATGTGAATTTGATTGATTTGGTGTTTCCAATGGATTCCTTGTGAAAATTTATGTGGGAATGATGTTTGGTATGAAAATGGAACCAATTGAAGCAAAGATGCAAAATCTGAAATTCTGTCCAGTGAAACTCTATTCTGGGCAGTCAGTTTGTGTTTACGTTTTGAATGACAAATGGTGTCTAAAAATTCTGGAACTTTCCAGTCTTATAGTTCACATCTCAAGCTTCAAATTAGACATATAATTTGTGCCATTTCATTTTGTGAACTAGGAGATATGGCTGTCCAAAGTTGGGGATGGAAACTGAACTCTGTTTTGGGGCAGTGATGAGTTTTATGTAATTCTGGAATTGTGTGGTGATTTTTAGTAATGGCCAATATTTTTCCTATGAAGAGGACTTAAATATCTTTCATTTGGCTTTGGAATCACCTCATTTTGAGTTTTCTAGAATTAGTTATGATTTTTCAAAGTTTGGGCAGAAAATCTGCCAGAAAATTCGAAAATGGGAATTATGACATCATCAAAATAAAATATGACATCAGCATGGAAATTAAAGCATTTTCTTATCATCTTCAGCTCTCATTTTTGTGCTGAACCAGAAGCTAAGAGAGAGAGAAAGTTTGAGAGCTTTTAGAGAGAGAAAGAAAGGGGAAATCTCACAAGGTGGTCAATTTCTTTGGTGAATTCGTACCTAACGTGTATAATCCTTCTCCTAAGTTATTCCTCTATGTGAATTAAGGTCTTGAAGCAAGGAATTTCATTGTTTAAAGAGGCTAGGGTTCAGCCATAAGAAGGATAAACCGGAAGGAGCTTAAGGTATCCTCCGAAACTTCAATCTTTGATTGT
This sequence comes from Inga oerstediana, assembly GCA_963210345.1. Classification (NCBI taxonomy): domain Eukaryota; kingdom Viridiplantae; phylum Streptophyta; class Magnoliopsida; order Fabales; family Fabaceae; genus Inga; species Inga oerstediana. The sequence continues at coordinate 57,415,043 of OY723401.1, read as the reverse complement.
TCTGGCTGCTGTGGTTGATTTAATTGGTGAAATTTCACCAGATTGTCTTTGTTTGTAAATTTGGAAAATGGGTTGGCCTAGGTTTTATGCTGCCCAAATTGATACTAAATGGTAGTTCTAACCCAATGTAATTGTTAATAAAGTGGTTAGGAGTAGAAAGAAACACGTTTACGGAGCCGAAACCGAAAAACCCCAATTTTCCCCGGAGTACTTGTATATTTCGGTTATGGCTATAAATGGGTCTTAGAGTTGGATTTTCAATGATTTTATGGTTCTATTGAGTTCAGGAGTGAAAATTAGGTGGGGCTACAGTTGGTCATTTTTTCGGAAAAGGCCGAAAAGGCATAATTACGAAAACGCCCCTAAAACCCTTAAAGTGGGGCTGCCAAGGGTAAATTTGTAAATTGACATTAAATTTGATAATTCCGAGTCAAGAAATGGATTCTTTGGGCGAAAATATGTCAGAATAGCCAATGTCAAAATTTCAAGAAAAGTACAGCCGGACTGGGTACGGCTGGGCTGGGCGGGGTCCCCGGGGGTATTTTAGTAATTTTTCAATATAGCTTCATCTAACCCCCAAAAACACTATGGAAGTATCTAAATAGTACATTTGACATTGTAGGATCGAATGTGAAGCCTCGAGTTGCTGGCATGCAAATCGAGGAGAAAAAACTGGAGGTAGGGAACTTATCTCTCCTACATGCTCTGATAACTGTATTAATGTGTTGATGCATGTTATTACTTTGCTTGATTATGTGGAACATGTATGAATGATTTAAAGCTATGTTTCAATATATGCTATGGCCATATATGTATCGTTCAAATCATTAAGCTTATAGATTTGTCATTGTATGTGTGCATGAGTTATGTGATGCAAGCATGTCATGCATTAAACACTTATCTTGCCTGCATATTAATAATGTTTCCCTACTGAGATTCTCTCAAATCTCACCCTCCCCTACCAACAATTTAGACAGGGCAAGTGGCTCGTGGAGGGAGCGGCTAGGACTCCTTCAAGATGAGAGTTGGTAGTTGGTTATCAATGAGTTGTAAAGACTGTATATGATTCGGTTGAATATAGGATTATAAATTTGAGATGAGATTATGTAATCCCCATTTGAAGAATTATAATGGGCAATTGTGCCCCGTGTATCTTTAATGAAGGTATGTACCCAGGATTGCCGGGATGATTATGTTGTGTACTCTGATATTTATATGAACGTGATTTATCTTCACGTAGTAATTGTATTCGAAATGTGAATATGAGACCAAGTTAATTAGATTTTAAAAGGTATTTGTGAAAACCCTATCTCAAGGATGGGATTTTAAATGAGTTTTGATTATTATTTGTCTCTATTTCACTTTAATCACGTATTTCAGATATAATTATTAAGGGGGTTACAATAGGTAGCTAATAGCTTGCTAATTGCAGGATACTGTAACTACTATTACTACTGGTACTGTATTTATGTTCTCTTCGTTATATACGTCATATAGATTTTTCAAATAGATAACCAGCAAAATCTGAGTGCTTTGCCTACAAGCTTTAATTGTCTGTGAATACCTGCTTGCCTTATGTTAGGTAGTAGAAAGGGGCGAGATTCATGAGACCGCAGTAGCAACAACAATCACTCATATAAAATGAAGGTTCATAAAGCACACTAGATAAACCATCATTTCAGCAACATATAATACATTTAACATTCAATTCACAATATGTAGCATAATTCACATTCATGGGATCCTCTAGTCCATTCCCACTGCTCTTGGTATTCTAGACTTATAGCCCAAGGACAGTCTGGTCTAATAGGTCTTATTGCCATGGGCTTCCACCCTTTCAATATATGTTTGCTTATTGAGCGTCACAGCCCAATGCATATTCATATCATAAACATTCATGATGGTAAAGATATACATGCATAATAATGCATAATATGTAAAGGAAAGAGTAACTACCTGAAAGCCTTTCTAATAAATTGTTCAACTGTTTTGTCAGGCTTGGGCAAATGTCAAACCCTAGACAATTATCAATCATATAATTTAGAATTGACAGAAATGGGTCATTCTTGGTCCCATGCTTTTCAGTATAATGAATAGTATGTTGTTCTTGATCCATTATGAACTTTATCCTTAATTTAATTGTGTGGTTATCTTTAGGACTCTTGTATTATATTAGGTAAGTGTCTAGTCTAAGACACATTATGCGTCTTTGGTCCTTTAGGACTTGGTTATCTAATGTGACCCTATCACTCTCTAAGTCTTATCTTTATTCATTTTGATCTCTCTTATCACAAGTCATTACAAATTCTGCAATTTGTAGGTCAACCCTAATCTGCCATATTTATCAATCGAAATTTGAAAAATCATGACTTAATCTAGAAAACTCCAAATCAAGTGGTTCAAAGTCCAATGTTAAGATTTTTAAGTCCTCTATAAGGGAAAAATATCACCCATTGCTAATTATAAGTACACTAGTACAAAAATCCTCAAACAAAAATATTGTTCTAGAATTCATTCTAATTTCACTCCTCAAAATTCAACAGATCATATCTTGCAATCTACTAACCCAAATTGCATATTTTACATATCAATTTAAGGCTCAAGATGTCTGATAATAACCTAGAAAGTATCATAGTCATCAGAGAACATTTGTCTGACCATATTCAACATCCAAGCAACCTGATTCGAATCTGGAAGCAACTAACCTTAGTAACCTTAGGTTCCAATTTTTAGATATTCATTCCAATCATCCACAAATCATAACTAGAGTTTATTCCCACTCAATTTTTCATATATAATCCAAGGGAAACCTTAGAATCAACAACATCACATTCTTTCTTTAAGTTCTGTACTTGGTTGAACCACACACTTAAACCAACAACAACCAATTTGCAATTTCAATTTCCAGACTAATTAAATATCATCATTAAACCTCATACATAATCATAACAACATGAAACCCTAAAACTCTACTTGGCTAAAGTGCTAAGGTATCCTAATAATTCATGAAAACTCAATGAAACCTCAAGATGTTTGGTTCAAATTAAACCCTAACCTTATCTCTACACAATGATACAACCAATTCTTGATTTTGGCAGTACTCTAACCAACTAGATGGTACCAAACTCCACCAACTAGAAACCTAAAACCATTGAGATGAAGCTCATGTTGAGTGGAGAAAATTTTGTGAAGGCTCTATCAGTCGAAAATAGAGATTTAGACTTGAAATCGACAAGAATTCTCAAGTACACTAAGGTTTTTCTCTCGTTCTATCCTCTTTCTTTTTGCTTCTCTTTCCTTGCTTGGCCAAAATTATAAGGGTAGGGGAGATTTTTTATTTTTATCTTTACTTAGGTTAAGTGTTTAGTCCATAAGATGCCATGTGTCATACTCTTATAGCCTCTTGCTAAAAGGTAAGTAGTTAATTAACTAAGGGGTTGATTGTAATATGCCAAATTTTATTCACCAAATTTCCTTGCATTTTTGTTACATTAAATGGAATAAAATGGTGGGTTTTCGTGCATTTGAAATGGCAAAACATTAGAAGTAGAGGTTATATGAAATTTGGCTAAGTTAAGACATAAAAGTTTAGTTTCTTGTCTTCTTGAAGGCCTAATTTTGTAGCCCAAAATGGAGATAGGAAGAGCACAATTATTTGCAGAATTTATTATGAAAATATGGGTAAAAAATTAAAAGGGAAGAAGAAAGACAAAAATTAATTCAAAAATTGAAGAAATATATGGGCAAAATGGTCATTTGGCTAATAATCCGAGAAGCCTCTTACTTTTTCATAATTATGGAACCAAGTCGAAGCTTATGGAACTATGTGGTATTAGATATGATTAGTTTTGATCATGTCAAATATTAAGAGAAAAAAGTTTGCATAATATACTTATCTTCTACATTGACTAACTACTATATTTAATATTGTATATCTTGTAGGTTAGTCATAAACCTGATGGTTGGTTGACGTTATTTTACTTATAATGCCTTATAATTGGAGAATGATCATCAAGAAGAAAAGCAAGAAGTAAGGGTTTAAAGAAAGAAGAAATTATAAGATCTAATGGGAATAAAAAGATTTAAGATTAGTCAAGTAAAAAAAGAAGAAGATTGAAGATATTCAAGAAGATATCTAGTTAGGTTATAAAGAATGATCATCAAGAGGAAAAACAAGAAGAAAGAGATTGAAGAAAGAAGAACTTGAAAGATATAATGAGAATATCAAGATTCAAACTCTTAGAAGTGATAACGGAGGTTTCTTTCAATATATGGAGGTTGAAATGGGTCAATTCGAAGCCAAGATAACTTATATGGAAGTTATGGAACTTCCCCAAGGTGTTCCCTTGAGTTTTGACTCTATGCCAAGTTTTCGTTCGAAGGTATCAGTTGAGTGATCACTCGAGTGATGGACATGATCATTCGAGTGACTACTTGAGTAATGAGCATTCTGGTATGCTTTATTTTCGTGCAGCATAATAGAGCTTGGATATTTTTGCCATATCTCTCTAACCATATATAGGATTGTTCTGAAAATAGTTACATATGAAAGTAGACTCACAACACAAAACATGCACACCAAGATCACATTCAAACAAGCTCAGATGAAAGAGATATGATCTTTTGAGGTTCACAATAAAATCATCATCATATTGCAAAGCAGGTTGAGTATTTTGAACATACATAAACAACACATCGGATTAAGGTGAAACTAGTGCCATATGAAACTAGACTCAAAGAGCTTTCAATGGATAGGTAATTGGTCATATTTCAAGTTATATACTAAGATTTATACCGTTTGAAAGTTAATGCTCATGATTTCAGACATTATATAGTGCAGAAGATACTCTTTGGACCATAACTTTTTGTATACAATGAATTTAGAGCTGATTCTTATTACATTGAAATGTAGATGGCAAGAGCTTTCTGATGTTGTATTATTTGTTATGTTTTGAATCAAAATGAAAAGATCACTTAAGTGATGACCCATGATCACTCGAGTAATGTGATTGGAAAATGATTCCAAAGCTATCTACAATATTTTGAAGGGGCTCACTTGAGTGAACACTTAAGTGATGACCAAGGATCACTCGAGTGACTACTCGAGTGATAAAGTTGGTAAACAACTCAAACGCTCTCTGCCACATTTTAAAGGGGATCACTCTAGTGATGCGATGGACAACATTCTGAAGTTTCTAAAATGATTGGAATGATTATGAAACTCGCTCTTCTTGCTTTCAATCACTCTAATACTTCATTGTATTAGTATTTAATGTATTTCTTTAGGAAATAATGAAGATTTGATGGGAAGAGACAAAAGGTGACTTTACAGAAGCGGAGTGTCAATGTTCGTAATAGCTAGTTTTCAAATTCAGGAAAATGGATAAAGGAAGCAATGGGATTCAATGAATAGGTTGAAATACTCACAATGGTCATATCCAAATTGACTATAACTGTAGAAGATTCAAGTAGATAACTACAACAAAAAACATGCTAAGATCATGAAGTATCCACTCCTACTAAATACTCTCTGTTTTTATAGCTTCTATATCATTTACCTTTAAGAGAGTGATTATTTGTATTATACTTATGTGTTCATCTTATTCACTTCTGAGACAGGAGATTAATTGTAATCCTTCATCATCAAGGTTGTAACCTTACAGTGTGTAAGAGGGAGTAACACAATGAGAGATTTGTAGAAGGCTTCACAAGTGCCCAACTAAACTTGTGGGATTATAGCTGTTGTCAAGTACCCTGTTAAACTTGAGGAAGATAGTGGATTGAAAATCTTAGGAGTAGCTTGGGGACTGGACGTAAGTCATCGAAGATTGGACCAAACCAGGATAAATGACAATTTTCATATTCTCTTCCTTTAAGCTCTTATATTTCCAACATATGTCATTTAAATATCTAAATATAATTTGTGATTCATTACTTTCATATTTACTGCTTTCACTAAGATGCAAAAACATTTTCAAAATTCTTAAGTTTTTATCTTACACTCAATTTACCCTCCTCTTGTATGTCAACCAGTTCTGACATTTGGTATCATAGCTGAACTCTTGTTTAAAGGACTTAACCGTCTCAAGAGTTTATAATGGCTGATTTTGGGTTTTATATGCTTTCTGAAGATTTTGACTATACAATTCCACCTCTTTTAGAAGATATTGTTTTTTGGTTTTGGAAAGCTATAATGACTAGTTTTATAAAAGCATCTGATTTTGATATGTGGAATGTTTTTATAAATGCCTTTGATTTCAAACCAAGAAAGGATTGGACAGAAAGAGAAAAAAAATGTTTTCGTTGAACATTAGAGTAATGAAAATTCTGTATAGTGCTTTAATTGAAAATGATTTTGAGAAAATTAGATTTTACTCTACTGCTAGAGATATTTGGGATACTTTTGATTCCATTTTACTTTTAACAATTGTGTTAAAGTTTAAAATACTGACCGTTCATGTGAAACTATAAGCTGCATACCTACGGTTCATAAACAAGTGGAAGTTGACAATGAAGAAGGGGAAATCATAGAACACTTCCATAATCTTGTCAACATAGAAAAACAAGAGGAAAATAATTCTTAAGAAGAGCTCATTTCGAACAAATTTGATGTATCATCCACTGGAGATCAAGATGCACATATAGTAAACAATTCCTATTCTTTTAGAGTTATTTTAAAAATTGATTTTCAAAGTTTGCATAAAATTATTTTTCAACTAATTATTGATTCTATTGAGAAAAGCAAAAAGGTTTTCAATCCTACTAGAAATTCATGTGGGAAGAAAGAACTTAGGCAAATTGACCATTTGAGATCATCTTTTCTTGATCCATACAATACTTGCATAGAATCTCATAATGCATATAATCATATTACTTGCAATTATTGTGGTAGATCAGGTCATATTTCTCATACATGCTATATTAGAAGAAATTCAAATGTGAGAAATAAATTTGTTTAGATTCCTAAAATGCAAGTAAGTTCAAATGCTAATGTTCAAGGACTTAAAGCAAAGTGGGTACCAAAATATCCATCTGGTGTTTCATGTGTGCAGATTGATTCTAGAAAGAATGGAGACAAGGGTAAATAGAAAATGAGGAACATTCCAAGATTTCGTAATGCACATGAAAGAAGATTCACATCAATTAGAAGAACTCTCAAATCACCCATTGCTAGAAAGTCTAACCATAAAGAAAGGCAATGGAGAAAAGGAGTATGTTACAGCTTAAGAATAAACTACCATAAATTACCATTCAACTATCTTGATGAAAATTCAAAAAAGAGGATCTCTCAAGTATCAAGTAAAAGACTCTTGGAGTTTATATATTGTGAGACTCTCCAAAGCAAGATATTCAAAGTATCAGTATCATAGAAAGATGCAGTGGGCAAGCAAAAGCAATCCTCCAAGTATCTAAGGTAAAGGTACATAATAATAAAATCTCCTATTCTATTGTCTATTATATTTATTGAGGTTTTATATTTTATAACCTTAGGAATGAGCATTATAAACTATTTTGAAATTATGTTTCACATCCCTAAAAAGCCACTTAATAGATTTATTCATAAAAGGGATTGCAATGCTCAACAGGTTAATTCTTTATGCATATATAATGATTTGAAAAGAAAATATTTCTTTTATGCATAAAGACATGTTTAATTCATTATGCTCAATTTCTTTGAATTAACCATATTCTTAGAGCATGTGAATTACGATTCCTATAAGCTACCATAAGTGGATCCAAATAAACCTAGATACTGAAAGAAGAAAAAGATCTATATGCTTTTGTAGGAAGAAGAAAAGATTGCTCTGTTTACAATCATTGAAGCAGAGGTAAATAGAGAGTACATGAAATCTAGAGTGAAATTTGATTTCATGAAGGAAATTGTAGAAAAGCTTGATTCAAGGGATGGGCTACTCAAGTGATCTGGGAGGACTTTAGTACAAAGACACAAGGAGATGGAAATTAACTTGAGCTTCTATAAGTTACACTCAAGTTAGGTATGTTGTATTAGTATAGACAATCTTATGCAGAACTTAAGTATCGATACTTCATTTCAAAACTTAACCATTATACTCATTATTCCCAACTCAATTTAAGTGGTAAATACTTGTTCATTACTGCATATTATTAGTGATCAATAATTTATAGCTTATGAAATGTTTTTAGATTGCTAAATGTACCAGAAATAGAATTATGCATAATCTTTCTATACATTAGAAGTTTGAAATGCACATTTTAAAAACTTGCTTAGATTTCAATCCATCTTATTAGTGCATACACATGATTTGAAAATTATTTATATTTTTTCTACATTCAAATTAGTTTCAAAATTGGAAGTTAATATTTTTGTATATTGAATGTTATAAATGCTTCAAATTCAACCATAAGGTTTTTCTCATCACTAACATCATGATTATTGGTCTTAAACGTGCTATCTTGTGCTTGAACTCTTTAGTCTCATCCTCTAACTAGTTAGACCTCATGTCTAACAAGTTGATCGTCTATGAGTTTCAAGCCTGTTTCCTATAAAAGAATTCAATTTGTAAAAGCCTTATGCCTAATGCATAAACCTTAGTTGGACATGTTATTCCAAGTATTATAAATGTTCATTAATGCATGAACCATTCTAGTAGAATAACTTACTAAGATATTATTCTAGAATGCTAGTCATTTGGACTAATGAGTATGTGCTTAATCATTCATAAGTCACTTGCACTCATTTTATTGCTTGAATAAATTAACCATTGATATCATATATCTATGAGTAACTAGTGTCTTGAATTCGAATGTTTAAGTTGAATATTTCTATTCTTCAAGACACAAGAGTCAATATTATCTCTTGGTCAATAGCAAAGTCATTGAACTTATATATTCAAGCTAAGCCTTTTTGGCTACATTCTTTATCAATATAACTCTTGTTCTTCAGAAAATTCTCCAACATGTTAACTCTTATGATTAACATGTTATCTTAGTTGAACTTTAAAGTGAATCCTTCTTATATATATTTTATAACTATTGACTTCCACCATTTTTAACATAAACATTGATTATAAACATGTTTCAAAAATGAGTTTTGCATATATTCAAAATCTCAATTTTACAATGTATTGTTATGATTTGAAATTACATCTAAGATTTGAAACAATTTGCATATCTCGTTATCATTCTTGGAAACTTTGATTTCATTCATGATTTATCATAGTTGGTCATTATGAATAGATCTTCAACTCTCTTTGATCTGACTTACATCAATTGCATGAAAATCTTGTCAATGATATATATTTTATATAAAATGTATTTATGATCCAATGGCTAGAATTTATTTAATTAGGTAAAATTATTTCTTGGTCTTGATTGATTATTACATTCTTTGCTCAAATATCATATGATTCAATCGTATAAGAGCATAAGAGATGTTATGTCTAATATTGTATAGACCCAAAAGAAGCTGGGTACCAAAGAGTATGTATTTATACTTTTACAGGAATTAACCAAGACACTCTACTTTCAGGTACAAAGAACATAGGCTAATAGAGTAAGTGTGACTAGCAGTGTTGTAGGTTGAGCATAAGCAGAATCTGTGGTATGTGCATCACTTGCAAGTAACTAGCTAGTGATGTAATCAAAAGAGAAGTAAGAGTAGGAAGATCTCTTAGTGGCCATACTAGAATTCATCTTAATAAAGCTCAAGCCGAGAACAAGGCCATAAATGATAGTGACTATACCAAGAGATCTTTTTATCCAGTTGTCTATCTTGACTTGAAAACATTGAAGGATACTCACGAGTTGGATTTATACTTCCAATACTATAAGCCTTCACCATCCAGTCATCCTTCCTATTGCCAAAGGAAGTTAGACATCTCTATTGCAACATGGAGCCTATTGAGTTATGCTTTAAGGAAAGCACAATAATTGAAGAGATATTAGAGACAACAATCAAAGATAATGAAGTACAATCCTCAGTTAAAGCTAGATCATCTAGAGCCTTCTTTATTGGATCCATTATACAAACAAATTGAGCTTCACTTGATGTTACCAATACTGATGAGTAGCTTATTAAGGTTGCGAAGTTAGGAAGTTATGTGATATATCAAAACTTCCAAATGTTGTTTACTTAACAGTGGACCTCTAAGTGCAATGGGATTTCACTGGAAGTGATATGCCTTTTTTAATATTCACCTCAAGTGATTCAAAATTTAACTCGAATGGTATGGTATTTCTGTAAATCACTCCAAGTGATTCTGAGGATCATTCTAAGTAATTCGCAATCACTCCAAGTGATTCTGAGGATCACTCTTAGTAGTATATGATCACTCCAAGTAATTCACAATCACTCCAATTGATTTTGAAGATTACTCCAAGTAATCTGTAATTACTCCAAGTGATTCTCGACCACTTTATTTAAATTACTGAACCTTACCCTAGTTAACACAAGAGGCGTAGAAGATAGAAGCTGAGACTTCAAGGATAGATGAGATACAACACTTTTCTATAGCTGGTCTCCCTGGTCCTTTTTTCTTTAGTACATCTATCTATGGGTATCTAAGATAGGAGCTTCAACGATTTCACACTAAGGTTGTTACAATAAAGCTAAATTCCTCACTTTTGTGAATGGGAAGTTTAGACAACACTGTGACTTATCAACCACAACTCCAATCTGAGCTCATCTTGGTTTCCTAAAGTGATCACAAAAGACTACAGTTAAAAATCTCTAGTACTGATCACATTACCAAACTCTGAGTATCTAACGATTCATCAATGGACTTCAGGGGATTATGGTTCGAGTAATTACGACATTACTCGAGTGAGGTATTATATTCTTACTTAATTAAAATTCTCTAAGTTGCATCACTCGAGTGAGTATTTGAGTAAAGGTCGAGTAGGATCACTAAAGTGACCACTCAGGTGATACAGGGTTATAGCCTTAAAACCCAAAATAGCATTGTCATTTTCAAAACTTGATTTCTCTCCAAGTCTTCAGATTTTCATACTCATTCTTTCTAAAAATTTTCTAATGGTCTTACAAATCCAGGAGAGTTATTAATTGCATTCCAAATAATGATTTTTCTTTAAACCATGCATTAATTAAGGGGGAGCTCCATATTCACATGTGTTTTATATCTTAAGAAGTTCAACTTCTTTATTTGGAGAAAAATGATTCTTGCATACTTATCTACATTTACTATCTCTTGATTAGTTTTGATGACAAGCTACTCTTATATTTTCCTTTCATGATTTTAATTTTAACATATCATATAGAAAGGATAACTTTGATTTGTGCAAAAAATTTGATAATTTGATAGCACTAATCATTCTTTATGGAAGAAAGATTTATACTTGTGGCAGGATAATTTGTTTTGTGTAATAACATTCTTCAAAGTACTACAAGAAGAGGAATGATGCTTTAATTCTTAAACAAGGGATATATATTGGCTGCAACATTCAAAGCAACAAATACATATGCCAATACAAAGGAGTGTTAAGCATATTGTGACAAAAATATGAAACAAAAGCTTAACTCAGTAAGAGCATACTGGAGACACCATGAATATAAATCAAAGTTGCACAGTGAAAGTAGGGTGAATTGGACTTAATGGATCTATCATCAGCTTGTCAAATCTAAATGATCATTTCTAAACCCTTTCTTTATATTTCAAGAATACTTTTCATATCTTTGATTTTAATTTGCCATGATTATTAAAGTTTCCTTGAAAACCTATCTAAATTGTTTGAAATTTGTTGTCATGAAAATTATTTTTCATTTGCATCAAATTATAAATGAAATTATCTTCAAATCGGGGGAGAGAAAGCTATTTTCTTGACATATTTATTTTGGTTGAAAGAAAGTCATTTCTAAATTTGGTTTCATATTTGCTTCTCTAAAAGCCTTTCCTATTTATCCTTCAAACTTTTTGTTGTTGTCAAATAAGGGGAGAGAAAGGCAAGAAAAATATGTTGCATTCAAATTTTTGTCATATTCACACATATTTCTGTAAGGATTTGCCATCATCAAAAAGGTGGAGAATGTTAGATATGATTATTTTTTATGATGTCAAATATTGAGAGCAAAAAGTTTGCATAATATACTTATCTTCTACATTGACTAACTACTATATTTAATATTGTGTATCTTGTAAATTAGTCATAAACCCAATAGTAGGTTGACGCTATTTTGCTTATAATGCCTTATAAATGGAGAATGATCATCAAGAAGCAAGGGATTGAAGAAAGAACAAATTATAAGATCTAATGGGAATATCAAGATTCAAGATTAGTCAAGCAAAGAAAGAAGAAGATTGAAGATATTCAAGAAGATATCTAGTTGGGTTATGAAGACTGATCATCAAGAGCAAAAACAAGAAGAAAGAGATTAAAAATAGAAAAACTTACAAGATATAATGAGAATATCAAAATTCAAACTCTTAGAAGTGATAATGGAGGTTTTTGTGAGCATATAGAGGTTGAAATGGGTCAATTTGAAGCCAAGATAACTTATATGGAAACTTTTCCAAGGTGTTGCCTTGAGATTTGGCTCTCTACCAAGTTTTGGAAGGCATCACTTGAGTGACCACTCGAGTGATAAGCATTCTACTGTGCTGTGTTTTCACGTAGCATAATAGAGGTTCGGTATTTTTGTAATTTCTCTCTAACCACATGTTTGATTGATCTAAAGCTAGTTGAATATAAAAGTAGACTCACAACATGAAAAATGAATACCAAGATCACATTCAAACAAGCTCAGATGAAATAGATATGATCTTTTCAAGTTGACATTGAAATCACCATCATATTATAAAGCAAGTTCCATATGTTGGACTTAACTCACAAACGACATATCGGATTGAGGTGAAACTAGTGCCATATGAAGCTAGACTCAAAGTAATTTCTATGGATAGGTAATGTGTCATATTTCAAGTTATATACTAAGATTTATGCCTTCTAGAAATTAATACTCGTGATTTCAGACACTGTATAGTGAAGAAGATGCTCGTTGGATCATAACTTCCTGAACACAATAAGTTTGGAGTTGATTCTTATTGTATTGGAATGTAGACGGCAAGAGCTTTCTGATGATATATCATTTGCCATGTTTTGAATCAAAATGAAAAGATAACTCGAGTGATGATGTTGGAAAATGATTTCTGAAGCACTGCGTCACATTTTGAAGGGGCTCACTCAAGTGATTACAAATGATCTCTCAAGTTATGAAGTTAGTAAATGACTCTGGTGCTCTCTGCCACATTTTAAAGGGATCACTCGAGTGATGCGATGGACAACGTTCTAAACTTTTTGAAAATAATTGAAATGATTTTCAAACTCACTTTTCTTGCTTCCAATCACTCTAATACTTCATTGTAGTAGTGTTTAATATATTTCTCTAGGAAAATAATGAAGAGATGATGAAAAGAGACAAAAGGTGACTTTACGGTAGTGGATCGTCAACGTTTGTAACGGCTAGTTTTCAAATTCAGGTAAATGGTCAAAGGAAGCAATGGGACTCAACAGATAGGTTGAAATAATCACAACGGTTATATCCTACTCAACTATAAATGTAAAAGATTCAAGCAGGCAATAATCAAAAGCATGCTAACTATGCTTTATGATTCATTGCTTTTATATTTACTGCTTCCACTAAGATGTGAAAAGATTTTCAAAGTTCTTCAATTTTTATCTTACACCCAATTCACCCCCTCTTGGTTGTCAGTTGGTTCTAACAAGTTCAAGCTTGTAGAATCAAGTGGAAGCTTATGGAACTAATTGGAAAAAAAAGAATAAAATATTGAAGACATGTGCAAAAATTCCATTAAATTATTATATTTTAAGGAGGTAGAAGGAGATATTTCAAAAAGCTCTTAAACACTTCCAAGGGGCCAAAATTTTGGGCAAATAGAGAGAGAAGATTGAAAGCAACATCTTGAAGAATGAAGAGCAAAAGAAGAGACATGAAATGAAGAAGCAAACCTAGGCACGTTTGCAAGAAAAATTCATATGTTCTTGTCTCAAAATCCTTAGAAACCTCTTCTAATCCTCATATCCTTCTTGTAATCACATGAAGAAAAAATAAAATCAAAGGTCAACAAGAAGAAGAGGGGATGGTATTGAAAAGAAAATGGGAGAATCAAGGGGATGTGCTATTCAAAATTGGATTAATCATGTGAGAAGTGTAATTAAAGGATTCAAGAAGAGATTTAAGGTGAAAAGAAGGTGTTATTTTTAATGGAAACATGAATTTGATAATTTCATTGTGTTTACTATGAAAAGTTGTATTGGGAACATGTGAAAAATGAAGTACAGAGGCTGTAGGGTGTGAAATGACAATTTTACCCTTAAAACCCCTAACATATGTGGCTGGAAAAGGTAATTTGGGAAATGGAGTATGATTTTGATAAAACTAAGATAAAAAAGGGGTTCTACATGTGAAATTGTGTAGAAATAGCTTGGGTCATAATTTTTGGTAAAGTACAGTTATACCAAGTATAAAAGGAATTTAGATCGGATTCCTAAGGGCATTTTGGTAATTAATCTTTTTTTATAAAGATAACCAACTATATGAATTTAGGGATGAGACATGAATGAGTAATACATCATTTATTATATATTTGGAATTTTAGGATTTAGTAATTGCTCGAGCCGGAGAAAGAATCATTATACCAGATTAGTTTGACAGTTGGAAAGGATTTCAGGTAGTAATTCTATTTTTCATACACTATGTGACTTTTTATATGATTTGCGTTGCCATGTTATGTTATATGAATTTTTTGGTAGACTGTGGTGTGGGAAAAGCACAAGTACCACCCAGTGGGAAAAGCATAAGTAGCACTAGGCTAGGTAAGACCCAGCTGAGGTAGTGAGACAAGTATGAACAGATATTCATTTGTTCTGAAACACTACAACAAGTAAGGGTAAAACTGTCACTTGATCCTAAATAGTGTACACAGTGTGGCCAATAAAGACAAATAGTCATTTAATCTTAAACGCTGAACAGACAGACATGTTTGAAGTATATTTGTTCTATTACATTATATGGTGCATTTCATGTTTATTTATCGTATTTTATATGATTGATTGTGTGTTACTACTGAGATTTGTATGAATCTCACCCCTTTCCAAATAGTTAAAGTTTATTCAGCAAGAGACAATGGCTTTAAGGGAAAGGAAGTAGATACCAACAACTGAAGATTCTGAATATGTCCAAGCATGTAGTGTTGATTATCTGTAGTTTTTATGTTATTTTAGGTTCTATAAAAATTACGTACAAACCCTGTAGGAATTCTTGTAATATGATCAAGTACTTTATATCAGTATGTTTATGTTATTTTTGTTCACCTATTGAACTATGTATTAATACTCTGATAAATGTCAAAATATTAAGGGGTTTGACAATGATTGGTCAAATGGAAAATTCATTCTTCTATCTTGCTTTTTTAATCCTGATCGAATTCCTTAATTAAAAGGGAAGGAAAATGTTGACCAAATGCTTATATGTGTATGTGGTCAAGCTTAACTTGGTCTTCATGTAAAAGGGGTTGAAACTTTGACAAAACTTTTCCATCACCAATTTTTGGCCTTGACTGAAATTAACAACATGAGGAGAGGCAAGTGTGTTTCTTTTTCATCTTCATGATTACTTTGCCTTTTCATTGGAAAATCTTGACCCTTCATTTTTGTTTCGTTCCTACCCTTAAGATCAAATTGTAAATGTCACTTTTGTCCTTACTTATGGCAACATTAATTAATTTGCTACTAGGTATTTTATTCAATTCTCTTTTCCTCTTTCAAAAGGCCATTCCATCTCTTTTGGACCTAAGTAAGGCTTTATATCTTATTTAATTTTAGATAACAGGAATGGGGTACTTTCCTTCAATCAATTGGAACTAAATCCCTTACATGATTCCTAAAGCAGTCTCTAATACTAATTACACTTTCTTTTTGGGACATTTAGCCCTTGAGTAAATTTTGGGATATTACAGTTCTCCCCCTGTGAAATTTCGTCCTTAAAATTTCGAATGTTGTATAAAATTAACTATACCGTGGGATGACCTTTCGTTACACAGTCTATCCATATGCCGTTGGTCCAACTCTTGACAATATTTTATAAGGACCAATATATCTAGGGCTCAATTTCTTTGTTTCTAATGCCCTACCAACACCTCAAATTCCAAAGGTCTTCTCACTCAAACATATTCTTGATAGACCTTGCTCGTTTATCTTGCGTCTGAGCTTCTTCTATTTAACCTCTCAGATCACTTTACTCTTGACTAGTGCTATAGCTAGCAAGTAATATTTGACTCGGCAAGTTCAGATTTCTAAATCCTTCTATCAATTTCTATACCTGTATCATCATGACTACCACCTACATCATTTTCCAATTCAAAGCATCAGCAATGACATTCACATTACCTGGATGGTATTTAATTTCCAGTTCAAAATCTTTTATTAATATCACCTGTCTATGTTGTCTCATATTCAACTTTCTAATTATGAAAATATTGAAATTTATGGTCATAGTACATTTTCACAATCACACCATATAAAATAGTGCTACCATATTTTCAAAGCAAACATAATCGCCGCCAACTCTAATTCATGAGTTAGATATCTTGTGAGACTTCAGTTATTGAGAGGTATACTCCATGATTCCATTATGCTTCATTAGGACATATCCTAATCCTTTCTTGCATATTTCACTATAGACCACATAAGTCGCTTCACTTCAGACCACTCAGGTCACTTCTCTACAGACCATACTGGTCGTACTAAGATATGGGATATTCAACATTAGTGCGAATGTCAACCTCTTCTACAGCTCTATAAAGCTCCTCTCACAGATATCATCCCACTTAAACAATTCATTCTTTCATGTGACCGTTTATCAATGACAAAGCAATTTAAGAAAACTTCTGAATAAATCTGGCATGACCTCAAAAATTGCGTATCTCCACAATAGCTTTTGGCCTTTTCTAGTTTAATACTGCTTCTTATGTTATGGAATTCTTCGAGACCCCTTCTTATGTGACAACATAGCCCATAAATAACCACTATAAATTGGTCTACATTCTGTAGAAAAATTTAGTTTATAAAATTCACGAATATAGCAGGTGCATTGGCCAGTTCAAAGTTCAATCCTCAAGAATACACAAGAACCAGTTAACTGATCTAGAAGGTTATCAATTTTAAGAAGTGGGTATTTATTCTTGACAATCACCTTGTTCATCTTTCTATAGTCAATATATAATCTTAGGACACACAGTCTATTAGGTACTCTAAATATATTAAGGTTCCACCTCTTGTTACTCAAGCCATTCATATACCTATGTAATGTTCTTGAATCATACAAAACAAACTATCTAATAATTGCATTCAGCAATCATAGCACACACTAGTATATCAGGTCTTACCACTTGCTTCGGGCTGCAACCCAGTACACACATAAGGTCTTACAACCTATTCAGGATACAATCCGTTATACCCTCAAATGCATCTGCCAGCCTAAGGACTTAATGGTCCACTAGGTCTTAAGGCTTCCCACAACAATTCTGTATACTCATGAAACGAATACATTTGATGGTAAACAAAAGATATGATGCAAGAGTTACTTGACTTTCACTATCTCGGTGACCCTGTTTCGCCTTAATCTCTTTGCTCATCTTTCTTTTGACAAGCAGCACTGGAGCACCCCCGTGGCAATATACTAGATCCTATAAACCCTTCTTTCTTAATGAAACTCTCCCATTATGGTTCTCATTACAATGCACCATTCAGGAAAATCAATATCCCAGAAGCTCCACTCTATGGTTCGACATATAGGTAGTTTCACTCTATTGCACTTCACTTAGCGCTTAACTTAGTCACTTACTAGTCAAACGCTCTAGTCAGAACCTTCTGTTGGTAGCTCTCTCTAATCAGAACCCTCTATAGTTAGCCCTCTCCGGTTGGCCAATCTAGACAACATTCCAATGGCTCCACTTTACAGTGCTTCACTCAACTTCTCATTGGTCAGCCCTTCTACAAATAAACCTCTTCGATTAACCGTTTCTTAATGAAAGTACCATTGTAATAGGAACAAGTCCTTAAGGGGTTCACACCACAAAATTAAGCATCGGAGAATGCCTTCTTTCTCTAGCCATTCTCCAATCAGCTTCTTTAATGTTTTAGGGGCATTCTATGTGGACTTTTGATATCAGTCTAGCTCCAGGCATCATCCCAAATTGTGCATCCCTTACAGAGGTAATCCACTCATGTCTTTTAGGGAATTCGTTAGCTGATAAGCAAAATATTTGTATATTTATTTTCCCTTATATGATGATTTTGTGGATGATATTTGAGCTTAATTTAATGAATTTGTATGTAATTGATAACTAAATAATGATTTGTTCATAAAATAGAATTTCTTGAAAAAAACACTAAATCATACCCTTTTTAATTTTTAGGCAATATCTGGAGCTCTGAATGTCGGATTAGGACGTTCTTTATAAGGATAAAAAGTTAAGCAAGAGCTCTACAACTTTTTTGTTGAGACTAACCCCAATTATATCTCCAAGAGCTGCGAATTTTGCATAGAATTTAAGGACGTGAATTTGTTCAAGTCTGACCTATGCCCACTAATTTGACCATAAATGGAGCTATAAATATTGAAATGAGGTGTTTCTACTTATGTCTTCAAGCTAAGATTCAGAGCTACAATTTTCTTGAAGATTAAAATGTGAAATGTTACCAACCATTCCTCTATCACATTTTACCTACCACTTCATCTTTCTTTTCACCTACTACTTCATCTACTACTACACCTTCCTTTTCACCTACTACTTCACCTACCATTTCACCTACTCCATTCTTCCCTATATATAGCCATCCTCTCCGTCCCATTTGACACACCATTTCATATCCATTTCTTTCCTCTCCTTTCCACATACACTATTTTAGAGTTAATTTCATATATTGTATCTATTTCTTACATGCCTCCTACATAGAAGGCTTAGGTAGTCTTCCTTTATGGATGGTATGGTTGCTACCTACATAAAGGGTTTTACCTCTTGAAGGGACGACTAGATTTTCTCCATTTTCATGCATCTTTTGGTTGTATATTTATGTTTTAGAATTTAATATTCAAGTTTTATGCAATATTTATGAAGTTCTCAATTTATTTTGGTTTATTTTTAATTTCATTATGAACTAAATTTCTATTTTCCTAGGGTGATGATGTAGATTGCTAATGATAAACTGAATCTTAACTTATTAAATCTTGTTTTAATTTTTCCTTCACAATTGACTTTTAATTATTATTCTTAATGCTTTTGCTTGATTGGCCATCTTTTGAATGATTTCAATATGCATGTTGAGACCGGAAGGAGATTCATGTGTGTAGACCCTATAATTAAAACCATAACTTGCATATGAAATAGGAATATATTCATATGAGTTGTGTAGTCTTAATGAGTTCCATAAATCTTAATGCATGATTAATTGCTTGAATTCATATAGGAATATATTGGATTAGCAATTAATTATAAAATGGTTGACCTTGGAAGAGGCCAGTAATTTTATGAGGGAAACTTGGCTATAAATCATGTGGAATAAATTGGACTAGAATAGATAAGTGCTTCAATCTGAAATTTGTTAGGTGAAATATGATCCTTATGACTTTTTCTCGTAGTTGTGTCATATCATTTGCATTCATATTTCATCATTTTTAATTTTATAATCTCAATCACCAACTAATTGATCGACTAAATAGAGTTAAAATTACTCATTTTGGTACTTCATAATCAATTATCGAGGGAACGATACTTTACTCACTTCTATATTACTTGTTTATGACAGTGTACATTTGCACTTTTTAATAGACCATTTACACTCGTAACAAGTTTTTAGCGCTGTTGCTAGGGATTGTTGTCATTAATATCAATACCAAATAATTTTAATATTAATTGGGTCTTTATATTTTATTTTTTTTCTTTTTGGTGTCTTGTGTTCCTTTTTAGGCTTTTGCTTAATATATAACTAGATCAAAGGAGACTGAACTACAACCTCTTGATTTTGATATCAAAAGAACTTGTCGAAGAAATTGAAGAGTTCGGAAGTAGTTTGCTTTAATCCTAAGCAATCTGATAACAAATCCGGAAGGAGAAACAATAGATACCAAAAGCCATTAATTTAGTTCAAAAACGTTTCAGAAAATTAAATTAGAGACAAGCAGTAAATTCAAAACTTATTAAAGGCCCCAACTCCAAGATAGGGTTTGGTCCTACGGTAAAGTGTGTTTTCAAAACTGGTTTAATATAGTCTCATTTCCACTTTCAAATTTATTTAGCTTGTTCAATACTGTTCTATTCATTAATATCAAAGTATATAACAAAATTCCTAACGACTCTCGGGCTTCATTCATTTATTATCAGGGTCTACAAGGCATATATGCCTGTTTAATTTCCCATATTGGGGATTATATAACACTATCAGAGTCTATGACAAATTTAACTTCTTGTATTACAATAGTCTTACATTCTCATCATATACAACAAATATAAATGTACAAAAAAGATAACCAATGCAAGGAACTAATCTCCCAGTCGGGAGCACTAGCCGCCCTTGTTCACCAACTTCTCCTTCGAACTGCTTGCCCTGGCTGAAGGTTAGTCATTGGAAAGAGTGAGATTCATAGGAATTCAGTAGCAACATTTTCACTCATATGATTTATAATAAACAAGCATGTAAGCAATTATCACAAAACAGCAAACACAATAGCATTCACGACAGCAATCACACAATGCATAACTTTTGTCACATAAACGATAGCTTTTGCTGTATTCACATATACCTTAGCTTTCATTGTTTTCACAAATAACTCAGCTTACGCTGTTTCCACAAATACCTCAGCTTCGTTGTATGCACATTACCTCAGCTTTCATATTCATCACAACTCAATGATAAGCACAATCATGCAAACATTATACATGATATAAGAGAAAGAGCCACTACCTTAGTTTTTTTGGTCATGTTCTTGCACAGATTTCTTGCGCTCAGGGTAGATATTGAATCCTATAATTAGAATTACAGATGATAGGTTATTACTTAATCAAATTCTTCTTTAATTCAAACACTCACGTTGGTTATCATTAGGGACATTTGATCAAGTCAACTATGGAGTTAAAGTGGTCAATAACCTAAAAGACCAATTCTAACCTCAAAGTTCAACAACATTAAACTAGGCCATTACATCTTCAATTTTCGCCCAAGTGACCAAATCTGCCAGAATGTTTTCATCAACTTTGAAAAATCATATCTTTATGTACAAATATTGAATTGAAGCAATTCTAAAGACTATGTGACCCTTATTTAGTCTATTTTCAAGAAAAAATATCACCCATAGCCATTTGGATACACAGCATTCCCAAAATTTTCATTTTTTGAACACTGTCAGAATCCAACCTAGTTTTCATGACCTAATTTCAAAAATTCACAACTCCTAATGTACAAATCGAAATGATGCAAATAACCTATCAAATTAATCTTGATATGTCTAATATTTAACAAGAAAGTTTCAAAATTTTTAAAGATCATTTGGTTATCCAAAAACATCACAAAATTAGGATACCTTATTGGAATCCTGTTTAGTAGAAAATCTAGTTTTGCATTTTGAGTTTCAATAACAAAATATTCACAACCCGGGGCTATTTCCACACCATTTTTCTTGTAGAACACAATGGTAACATCAAAATGAACAAACTCCCACTCATTCCCTATGTCCTATTTCGGTAAAAAAATTCAAAATAAATTCCAATAATTACCAACTTCCAATTTCAGCATCAAACTTGTGTCATATGGTTTCTAATCATCGTAAAACACCAAACACATAACCAAAACTCCATGACTTCTCTAAACCCTAACCTGAACAAAATTAAGGTAGATATATACTTGCTAAAATACTCATTCAACCAACACAAATAATAGCTCAAATTGAAGCCAATACTCACCTCTTGCTTCTCCTTAGCTCCTTTCTTTGGTTTTTCAACTTTTGTTCTTGGTTGATGGCTCAAAATACCCTCTCTTGAAATTCTAAAACAATAGAAATGAAGCTCTCATCAAGAGAAATAATATTTATGAAGGGTATTTGAGCCATAGATGAGGTTAAGGAGGTGAAAATCACATAAAATCACCTTACCTTACTCTTTATTCTTCCAAAACTCACTTTCTCTTTCCTTGCTTCCTTTGGCTGACTTTGTGGCTATGTCAGGATGTGAGAGAGTGTTTTAATTAAATATCTACTCCTACTCTCTTGCTTTATATGCTTGACTAACCTTCCTATTAGAAAAGTAAGGAAATATTTTAATTTCATATTCTCTCTCACACTCTTTCTCTTTGGTCGTCCTAATAAACCAAAAAGGTGAGAAATGTTATAATTCAATTCTCTTTCTTTGATTTGGTGTCTTGACCGACTTTTTAGATGAATAAGTGGATAAGAGAATTGAATTAATCAAACCTCCTCTCTTTTCTTATAACATAGCCAGAATAATTGACTTGAGGGGAAGAAGTTGTGTTAACAAGTCTCTTCCTTTCTCTTGATATCCTTTTGACCCTTTTGACCAACTTTTCTTGGGGAAAAGGTGAACAATGGTATTAATTAAACTCTCCCTCCCTCTTTCCCTTATGATTTAGATGAAAAGCATATTGAAATAGAAAGAGGGAAGCTCTTAAAACATCCTCTTTAATTTAGTTGCAATTGTTGATCAACTCTTCATCTTTTGCTAACTTCATCAAATTGTCTCCATATGTCATATTTAGTAGCCAATATGTATTTTCTCATACTTTTCCATCTTCTCATATGTAAATCATAGTCCTTTGAAGAAGATGATGATCTTGTAAAATATCATCTTGCAATATAATATTTAATTGCCAATTTTACATGTGAAAATTGACTTTTCTTCTTCTTTTTCCATATGGCATCTAAAGCTTCCATATGGCATGATTTATGGCCAGGTGAATATTTTCCTTTAATATAAGGAATTTTGGTGACTAAAATTTGGGATATTACACATGGGGATGAATTTTGGAATCAGAAGACCACTAGGAGTAGCTAACAACTTTGAAATCAAGCATATAATTATCCAGATGATGCAAGTAAATCAGTTCGGTGGTGTACCAATAAAAGATCCTAATACACATATAGCCAACTTCATAGAAATGTACAACACATTCAAGCATAATGGTGTTACTGATGATGCCATTAGACTTAGACTTTTCCCTTTCTCCCTCAAGGATAAGGCTAAGAGCTAGTTACAATCGCTACCAGTAAGAAGCACAACTACATGGGATCTCATAGCACAGAAATTTTTGGAGAAATATATTCCTTCAACAAAAACTGCTAAATTGAGAAATGAAATTGCCTCATGTACTTAGCATGAAGAAGAAATCCTCTATAAAGTATGGGAAAGATACAAGGAGTTATTAAGGACATGTCCTCATCATGGGTTACCAAATTAGTAGCAACTGCAAACTTTCTATAGTGGGATAAGGCATATCTATAGAATTCTTGTAGATACTGCAACTAGAGGATCTTTAATAGGAAAAAATATAGATGATGCTTACAATCTACTTGAGGAGATGGCAGCCAATACATATCAATGGCCTTCTCAGCATAATATTTCTAGACAGCACTTGGAGTGCACAAGTTGGATGTCCTTACAACTTTATCTTCTCAAGTTGCATCATATCCAAGCAAGTGGGATCATTGACAAACCAAGCAAATATAATCAGCATGCCTCTTATGAGCATGCAATGTCAAGAAGGACACTCATTCATGTCAGAGCAAGCTTATTATGCCATAAATCACCCATTCTCAAACACCTATAATCCAGGTGGGCAAAATTTTCAAAACTTTTATTGGAGGAAAAATCAAGATTCATTCAAGCCGCAAGGGAACTATCAGCAACAAGCTCTTCAACAACCAAATCTATTACAGTAGAAAGTGAATGTGGAAGATGCACTGGCTCAATTAAGCATGGATACATCCCAATTTATAGCTAGAACTTCGCAACACTAATAAACCAAGAAGCCTCAATAAAGAACTTAAAGGTCAATATGGGCCAAATTGTAAATATGCTTAATTCCAAGCAGTGTGGAACTTTACCAAGTGACACCGAAAGAAACCCAAGGGAGCATATGAAAGCTGTTACACTATGAAGTAGAAAAGAATTGAAAGATCTTATTATTAAAAAGAAGAATGACAGAGATAAGGAAGAAATAGGAGAAGAACAGAAGGAAGGGCATGAAAACCGAAGGAAGATGATGTGATACCAAGAAGAATCAGCTTTCCAAATAATCCACCACCATATGTACAACTAGTTCTACACCCTTAGAGACTCACGAAGGGAAAGCTAGACAAGCAGTTTGGCAAGTTTCTAGAGGTTTTGAAAAGTTACATATCAAGATTCCTTTTACAGATGCTCTTGCCTAAATGCTCAGTTATACAAAATTCATGAAGGACATTCTCTCAAATAAGTAAAAGCTTGATGAATTTTAGACAGATGCACTTACTGAGGAGTGCAGTGCTATTTTACAAAAGAAGTTACCACCAAAGTTAAAAGATCCAGGAAGTTTCTCCATACCATACACTATAGGTCAATGTCACTTTAAAAAAGCACGTTGTGACCTTGGAGCAAGTGTAAACCTCATGCCTCTATCTATCTACAAGAAACTCATTCTTATAGAGGTGAAGCCAACCACAATTTCATTACTTCTAGCTGACTAATCAATAAACATCCGAGGGGTGTCTTAGAAGATGTTCTGGTGAAGTGGTCAAATTAATATTTCAAACTGATTTCATAATACTCGACTTAGAAGAAGACCGAGAAATTCCTATTATTCTTGGGAGGTCATTCCTAGCAACTGGGAGAACGTTAATAGATGTGCAATAGGGGAAGTTAACCTTGCGAGTTTAAGATAATCAAGTATCTTTTAACATCTTCAAGGCTGTGTGTTTTCCAGATGAAGGTGACACCTATTACACAGTATATACATTAACCAGTTGCATAAAAGATTTGATGGACAAAATTTGCATGCATCAACCATTACTAATGGGAATGGTAGATGTATCAAAATCTACTAATCCTGAAGTCTTAGAGCATATTAGGCACCTATAAGCAAATTCCACAATTTTTATTAAGAAATCCTTAGAAGATATGGGGGAAAGACCGAGTAAGCTGGTACCAACAACAAAGAAACCAACAGTACTGGAGTTGAAACCACTACCAACCCACTTGAAGTATGCTTATATAGGAGGAAATTTAATATTACCAGTAATTGTCTCTGCAACTATTACTCCTGAAGAAGAAGAAAAGTTATTAAGAATTCTAAGGGACTATAAAATAGAATTTGGATGGTCAATAGGTTATATAAGAGGGATTAATCCTTCAATTTGTATGCATAAGATCTTGATGGAGCACAACTATAAGCCATTAGTTGAGCACCAGAGAAGACTCAATCAGAATAAGAAGGAGGTGGTAAGAAAATAGGTAATAAAGTGGCTGGATGGTGGCATAATCTACCCAATCTCTGATAGTCAATGGGCAAGTCCAGTTCAAGTTGTGCCAAAGAAAGGTGGAATGATAATGGTGTCTAATAAGAAAAATGAACTAATTCCATAATGAATGGTGACTAGATGGAGAGTATGCATCGACTATAGAAAGCTTAATAAAGCTACCAGAAATGATCACTGCCCTCTGACATTTATAGACCAGATACTTGGCTGACTAGCTAGGAAACCCTATTATTGTTTCTTGGACGGGAACACAGTATATAATCAGATTACAATTGCACCAGAGGATGCAGAGAAAACAACTTTTATATGTCCATATGGTACCTTTACCTTCAGAAAGATGCCATTTGGTCTATGTAATACACCAACAAAATTTCAAAGGAGTATGATTGCAATCTTTTTAGACATGGTGGAAAGGTTCATTGAGGTATTCATGGATGATGTTTCATTTTTTGGAGAATCATTTGATCTCTGCCTTTCAAATCTTGCAAAAGTCTTACAACGTTGTATGGAAACAAACCTGGTTCTAAATTGAGAAAAATGCCATTTTATGGTGAAAGAAGGAATTATGCTGGGCCACAATATATCTGATTGAGACATTGAAGTGGAGCGAGCTAAGATTCAAACAATTGAAAAGTTACCACCTCCCTCCTCAATCAAGGGCATTCGAAGTTTTTTAGGTTATGCTTGCTTTTATAGATGATTCATCAAGGACTTGTCAAAGCCACTTTGCATGCTATTGGAGAAAAACAATTCTTTTGTGTTTAATGAGGAGTGCTTATCAGCCTTCTAAACTCTAAATAGTGCCTTGACTTATACATAAGTTATCATAGCTCCATATTTGAACCTTCCATTTGAAATGATATGTGATGAAAGTGATTACATAGTTAGAGCTGTTTTAGGTCAAATAAGAGACAAGGTCTTTTATGCCATCTATTAAGCTAGCAGGACACTCTCAGATGCACAGCTAAATTATGTAATAACAGAAAAGGAGCTATTGGCAAGAGTGTTTACATTCGACAAAATCAGAGCTTACTTGATCGGGTCAAAGGTGTTAGAGCAAGCATTTCACCCAAGAGGGGGGGTGAATTGGGTGATACTAAAAAATTTCGTTGCAAATATAAAATTTAACAGTGAAATTAAAATAGTAAGGAGTAAGGAGAAATATCACCGAAGTGAACACCGGGAGTTATACTGGTTTGGTCACAACCACTTTGACCTACGTCCAGTCCTCAGAGCTTCTCTGAGAGTTTCACTATAACTTCCAAGATTCAGTGGGTTCTTGGCACCACAGTACAAGCAAGTTCCTTCACCTGGATACTCGCTCCCCCTTACAAGTTGTAATCTAATCCCAACTCAAGATTCCACAACCTTAAGTTATCTCAATAACAAATATTGAGTTTGAATGAAATGTCTCTCTCACAGAGTGAATAATAATCACTGAAGCATAGAAATACAATTACAACGTAAAACAGAGTAATGAACTTAATGATATGTTTGTGTGTGTTCTTGTTGTTCTTTCTCTATTTGGATGTTCCCATATATATAGATATGTTGGTGAAAACCGTTGGAACATTTTCTTTTCGTCCGTTGGAGAGTGCGCAACCACTATTGACTTTTCTAGTTTTTGAAAAATATCCATTGGCGGTAGGTGGCATTTGAACTTCTCATTTGACTTTCCTTATTTGATATGATTTCTTCATTGTTCATCTGTAAATAAGCTAAGAATACTAATACAATGAAAGATTAATCATATAGGAAGCAAAATAATGAATGTTGGAATGATTTCTGAATTTCTGGGTTTGCTTACTCAAGTAGCTACTCGAGTATCCCTTGAAGTTTACTCGAGTACTTACTCGAGTATCATTGGGAAAACTTTGATTAATTTCAAGTCAACACACAAGTACAAGATTACTCGGATAGTGCATGGAATAAACTAAATTTCAAACCTTTGGAAATAGTTGTTTACTCGGGTACCTACTCGAGTAATACTCTCTTTTCTTGATAGGTTACTCGGGTACCAACTCAAGTAAACCTTCAAATAAACTTTTGGTTACTCGATGCTTTACTCCAGTAATGTTGGCAGGATTTCAAGGTCGAGAGCACTTCAAGTTTGATTACCTTGTTACTCGAGTACATACTCGAGTAAACTTACTTTTTGTGCTTAACTTACTCGGGTAATGACTTGAGGTTTTCCTTCAAACATAACACTGCATACTCGAGTACATACTCGAGTAATTCACTTAGAATAAAACATTAAATACTTACATACTAGAGTAATGACTTGAGGAAAATGAGATGAAAATTAGATCAACGTATTTGAGTACTACCTTCAAGTTTTTGCTTACCTCAGAGAGTTACTCGAGTAGCTACTCGAGTAACAATGGCAGGGTGCCGAGAGCAACACATTTTCTGAAACAGAGTAACTCGAGTACATACTCGAGTATCATTGGCAGGCTGAAAGCAACTTGAAAACTTTTACATGGTTACTCGAGTACCTACTCGAGTAACGTTGGCAGGCCTAGAGCAACTCCAAGTATTTTACGTGGTTACTCGAGTGGCTACTCGAGTAACATTGGCAGGCCGAGAGCAACTTGAAAAACATTTACACTATTACTCGAGTACTTACTCGAGTAATGTTGGCAGGTTACTGGAAGGTGCCTCTGGTTACTTCAAGTTTTGTCTCATTACTCGAGTACGTACTCGAGTAATGCCATAGAAAAATTGCTTCAGATCAGGTTTCTTAGCTTTTTCTCTTGGCCTTTCTTCATTACTCCAATGCTTACTTCAAGTGATGCTCTTCCCTGTTTTTACTTTGTTCAACCTTATTTATTAATCAAATCTTTTTCATACCATTCTTTGTTATCATCAAAATATGAGATCTAACAAAAGGTTATTCTCTGAATAGACCACTCATCAATCAAATACTTGATTGAGAAGAAATATACTAAGCCTAGATTGATCAGATGGGTGCTTCTGTTACATGAATTTGACTTGGAGATCAAAGACATAAAAGGGATCAAGAATCTCATTGCAGATCATCTTTATCAGTTAGAACTATCTAAACAAAAGAAAGAATCATAAATCAAGGAGAATTTCCTAGATGAGCAACTCTTTTTCATGCAATCATAACCCACCCCTTGGTATGCTGATTTTGTAAATTACTTGGCAAGCTAATTAATGCCTTATGAACTTTCTAAAGTAAGGCATTACTTTTGGGAGGATCCATTCTTATATAAGAAATACCCAGATTGAATTATCATACGGTGTGTTCCTGAACAAGAAATGTCCATCATCATAAATCAGTGCCATTCATCCCTATATGGTGGTCATTTTGGAGCAAATAGAATAGCTACTAAAGTCCTTAAATCAAGATTTTACTGGCTTACACTCTTCAAGGATGCCCATAGAATTATGGCAACCTGTGACATATAGCAAAGGATGGGAAATATCTCAGGGAGACATAAAGCCCCTTTAACTAACATCTTAGAAGTTAAGCTCTTTGATGTATGGGGGATTGATTTTATGGAGCCTTTTCCATCCTCATTTAGTAATCAATTCATTTTTGTAGCTATTGACTATGTCTTAAAGTGGGTTAAAGCAGCTGCTTTTCCAACTAATGATTCTCGAGTGGTTGTGAAGTTTTTAAGGAAGAATATTTTTACAAGATTTAGAGTACCTAGAGCTATTACCTATGATAGAGGAAGGAATTTTTGCAATCAACAGCTTTAGCGGTGTTAGCTAAATATGGAGTAACTCATAAGGTTGCAACTCCAAATCATCCACAAACTAGTGGGCAAGTGGAAATCTCAAACAGAGAAATGAAATGGATCTTAGAGAAGATGGTGAATTCTAATCGAAAGGATTAGGCATAGAAATTAGATGATACACTTTGGGCTTATAGAATTGCCTTTAAGACACCAATTGGTACATCCCTATATCAATTAGTCTATAGGAAACCATGCCATCTTCCAGTAGAAATAGAGCATAAAGCATATTGGGCAATAAAGCCTTAAATTTTGACTTAAAGACAGCTGGTAAGAGGAGGCTTCTCCAACTCAATGAGCTTAAAGAATTAAGGCAACAAGCCTATGAAAATGCCAAGTTATATAAGCAGAAGACAAAAATGTGGCATGACAAGACTTTTGAGGAGAGAGTTCAGACTGGGACAAAAAGTGCTTTTATACAACTCAATATTAAAGTTCTTCCCAAGAAAGTTGAGATCAAAGTGGTTAGGTCCTTTTACTATGATTCAAGTATGGCCATATGGAACTGTGGAGATTCAAGATGGCGATCAAAAATTCAAAGTAAATGGGCAAAGGCTAAAAGAGTACAATAACGATGCACTCAACACTTTGAAAACTATCATCACGTTTGAGGAACTTATAGGTAAGTCCTCCTTATTGTAAAATAAATAAAAAAAATTGGTTTGGTTTTTGTCTAGCTAAAGACGTTAAAGAATGGCAACTATTTGAGAGGTAACCAAAAACTCTTTTTCTTGCTCATTTATCTTTCTTACTTACTAAAGTACTCTACATTGTGTTGAAAGTTTTAATTGTCATAATTTTCATTTGAAGTTAATATGGAGGAATCTCTTGTAAAGCTTAAGAATAGGTTCCCCACTCCTCCCAAAGATGTGCTCAGGAAGATCTATAGCCTTCAACTCGAAAGGATAAAGATATTCAAGCATTTGGGCCTTTCTGAGGATGTCTATTGGATCATTGAAGCTAAGGTACATTTAGCAGGTGAGATTTATAAGTCAGTTATTAACCCTTTACCATGAATGGGAAGAAGTTATTACTCCAAAAAGAGAAGAGCTAAAAGAATGAATATTTGCCATAAATGTGCAAAGGGTGGATAAGTGATCAATGCTATAGCAGCAAAGGTATGGTTTCTATAAATCGAGAAGATAAAATTAAATTCATAAAGGATGGATTAAGTAAGGAGTCGCTGGATAATATCATTCAAACTCTTGGGACGAATCCGAGTGGTGATATTCATCGTATTCTTCTTGATTTAGTGGACATATTTAACAAAGAAAAATGGCTCTACTGTCTTAGGAATTTGACGTTAAAATACCATGTTTGCCATTTTATAAGAAAACTGGATAGGAAGCAAATCCTTGATTCATAGAAGTCGTTTAAGCCGTTACTGGATGTAAAAACAGAGGAAGATGTGAGCCAAAATCAAAACTACTTTACATAATCATACTTTTGTCTAATCTGTCTTATCTTTGCAGCAACTTTTGTTTAATCTGTTTTATCTTTTAAATAACTTTTGACTTTTTTCTGCATGTTTCTTAATTTCTTCACTCAATGGTCTAGCGTTCATCTGTGTCGGTAAGTTTTTCAAACTTCTTTGAAAAATGCATGATTTGCATGATCATGTTGTTGCTGTTTTAGTAGTATTAATATGTATTATTTCATTTGCAAATATGCATACTTCCACTTGTAAATATGCACTCTTCTACTTCTAAGCACAAATGGTTTGAGAGAAAAGAAGAGAGAAAGGGTATCACACTAAAATGTAGGTTTAAATCTTTCTGAATTTTTGGTGAAACTAATGAGGGAAAGAATGAAGAGTTTCTAAATGCAGCATAAGAACTTGGAAATGCATTAGCTACTAGAAAGATCAACTTTATATACGGGGGAGTCATCCAAGGCCTAAGGGAAAGTGTGGCCATTGCTACAATCATTAACAGAAGCAAAGGTTTAAGTGTAAAAGTGAAGAAGTTAGATGGTCACATATTTTCCTTAGGGCAAGAGTTACTGGTTTCAAACTTGCCTGAAGTTTGGGACATATGTTCTACAGGGTTGAAGCTTTTATCGCTCTACCTGGTGGTTTGGAAACATTAGAAGGGATTTCCAGCATTGTGTATTGGGCAAAGTAAAAATTTTACAAAAAGCCAAATGGATTGTTAAATGTTAATGGCTTTTATGATGATCTGTTGTCATTTTTTGATCATGTTATGGAAACATGATTCATACCCCAAGCGACTCACCATTCCATAATTTCTATACCAACTGCTGATTAGCTGGTCGATCAACTCCAAACCTATGAACCTAAAACAAATCTATTAGCTAAGCAAATAGGTGGGCAATCTTCATATAGCAGTCAGAAGCAGGATTCAAATACCACTCTTCTGTTGCAACTTTCCTAAATCTTTTGGTTTTACTTTATTGTGTGTTTATGTCAAAAAAAAAAAGACTTTCTCTAAGCTCTATAAGACATTGGGGACAATATCTAGTTTAGGTTAAGGGAGGAAAAAATTTTTTTTAGTTAGTTAGTAAAACCACTAAATGTATGGGGTGTGGAAAAAAATGGCAGAGTAAGAACTGATTTTTAACACTTAAGACACATTTTATTATTTGCATTTTTTTGTTCATTCTTAAAGAAAAGAGTAAAAGCAAAAAAAGAACATCTTGTTTAGGTGCTTTGTAATGATGTCAAAAAGTATACAAGTTTTAAGTATGGATCAACTGAATTTAGAGATTTCATAGTATGAATGAACAACTGATTGTTGTGATTGGTTATGAATTTTGAGATTGAATGAGCTGAGTTTGAAAAATCCCTAACCGTGAGCTTTTAAGCCTATAATGATTGTTTCTCTTGTGTGTGATATTCACCTATTAAGTTGTCACTCAAGAACTTGCTTTAAATATAGTTGATATTACATTTCACATGCACATTTAGAAATGATAAAGGCATTCATTTTCTTTTTAGCCAGAGATAAATAGCCAACCTTGCAATTTTATCATTGATAAGCCCCTTTAAGGCTAATTGATTGTTTCTTTATTCTAAACCCATTAACATGTGTTTTAATGATATATCAAATGCTTTTACCACATTTAGAAGATTAGCAGAGTATTTGAAATTGTTATGAAATGGACTTTTGACAAGTATATGGGTATATATATATCATCAACTTTAGAATTGCAGAAAAAAATGAGGTAAAAAATTTTTAAAAAATAATTTTTTGAGTATTCGAATTGTGGGTTTTGTGATAAAATAGATTTATGCAAAAACTGATCCATTTTTTCACTTGTTCTATTAATCTCTTAACCCTTCATATCACGTTTTACATTCCTTTTACCATAACCTCATTACAACCCTCGATAAGTCCTTTTGATTTAAACTATACATGTGAATTAGGTGATGGAGATTGAGATTTTTAGCAAGGCTATGGTAGTACAATTTTTTCGGTTGAATTTGAGCGAAACACTTACGCTTAAACACTTGAGAGATTGAGAGAATGAGAGAATGAGTAGCAATTATGAACTCAGTTTATTCATTTTCAAATAAAGTTACCAGTTTATATTTTTGTTGATTCATGAATATGATGAACTTTTTACTTTTCAATTGTGTTATTGCTTATAACTTGACACTTCTAATTTTGTTAGCACTTATTAGTCACTCCTTATCCGAGGATGTACAGGAACTAAGTGTGAGTGAATTTGATATGTAAAATATGTGTATATTTATTTTCCCTTATATGATGATTTTGTGGATGATATTTGAGCTTAATTTAATGAATTTGGATGTAATTGATAAATAAATAATGATTTGGGCATAAAATAGAATTTCTTGAAAAAAATACTAAATCAGACCCTTTTTTAGTTTTCAAGCAATATCTAGAGTTCTAGATGTTGGATTGGGACGTTCTTTAAATGGATAAAGAGCTAAGAAAGAGCTTTACAACTTTTATGTTGAGACCAAACCCTACTTCTATCTTCAAGAGCTGTGAATTTTGCTTGGAAGTTGAGAACGTCAATTTGTTCAAGTTTGACCTGTTCCCACTAATTTGACCATAATTGGAGCTGCAAATGTTGAAATTAGGAGTTTATACTTGTGTCTTCAAGCTAAGATTCAGAGCTACAACTTTCATGAAGGTCAACATGTGAAATTCCACCAACCATTCTATCTATCACATTGCACGTACCTTTTCACCTACTACTTCATCTTCCGTTTCACCTACTACTTCACCTACTACTTCATATACCATTTCACCTACTCCATTCTTCCCTATATATAGCCATCCTCTCCTTCCCATTTGACACACCATTTCATATCCATTTCTTTACTCTCCTCTCCATATGCACCATTTTATAGTTAATTTCATAGATTGTATTTGCTTCTTGTATGCCTCCTAAATGTAAGGCTTATGCAGTCCTCTTTTATGCATGGTATAGGTTGCCACCTACATGGAATGTTTTACCTCCTAAAGGAGCGGCTAGGTTTTCTCCATTTTCATGCATCCTTTAGTTGTATATTTATGTTTTAGAATTTAATATTCAAGTTTTATGCAATATTTATAAAGTTCTCAACTTATTTTGGTTTTGTTTTTAATTTCATCATGAACTAAATTTCTATTTTCCTAGGGTGATGATGTAGCTTGCTAATGATGAATTGAATCTTAACTTATTAAATCTTGTTTTATTTTTTCCTCTATTATTGAATTTTAATTATTACTCTTAGTGCTTTTGATTGATTGGCCATCTTTTGAATGATTTCAATTTGCATGTTAAGACCGGAAGGAGATTCATGTGTGTAGATCTTATATTTAAAACCAGAACTTGCATATGAAATAAGAATATATTCATACGAGTTGTGTAGTCTTAATGAGTTACATAAATCTTCATGCATGATTAACTGGTTGAATTTATATAGGAATATATTGGATTAGCAATTAATTATAAAATTGTTTGACCTTGGAAGAGGCTAGTAATTACATGAGGGAAACTTGGCTATCAATCATGTAGAATAAATTAAACTATAATAGATAAGTGCTTCAATCCGAAATTTGTTAGGTGAAATATGATCCCTATGACTTTTTGTCAAAGTTGCTTCATATCATTTGCATTCATATTTAATCATTTTTAATTTTATAATCTCAATCGCCAACTAATTGATCGACTAAATAGAGTTAAAATTACTCATTTTGGTACTTAGTGATCAATCATCGAGGGAACAATATTTAACTCACTTCTATATTACTACCTCCGGTCCTAAATATAGGACATAGTTTGTAGTGCAATGGTCCTAAATATAGGACATAGTTTGTAGTGCAAATTGCACTACAAACTATGTCCTATATTTAGGACCGGAGGGAGTACTTGTTTATGACAGTGTACACTTGATCATTTTAATAGACCATTTATACTTGTAACATTAGCCACTAGTGTATCTTCTATTATCTATCTCGTACCATAATTTGTGGCCACCCTTTTCTCTATCTAATACTTTATTCCATCTGTGAAGGAACTCCTAATCAATCTTTCTAAGGGAATATTATATATTCAAGATCTTTCCTTATGCTAGGCTAGTAACTAGTAACCTTTAGAAACCTTCTACATATCTTTGACATATTCTAGTACCTTAAACTGCTTAGGCAATTTCAAATTCCTACATAATCAATTCAAATATTAGGTTTGATTCTTATGTCATAATTCATTCGATAACATCGAATATTAGCTCTACTAAATCTAGAACCTCAACATTACTTGAGTTCTAATAGGATTAGTGTATTAGGTCAGTCCGGATCCATATATCTATAGGCATCAGGATCTCATATATATTTCGATCTTAGTATATTATATTATCCTCCCCATAAATGCTAAGTACGTTCTCCAAAATGAATTATAAGATGTACCAGCTTCTTGGTACAACTCCTCTATGTATTCCCATAACATAAGGTGTGCTCTAAGTCATACTCTAATTCAATATCAGGAGCTCTATAGTTAGTAACATAATCTATATCCTGTGCTACCTTATCTATCTCTAGAGTTTCCATTCACCAAAGCCTGAATCCTCTTCCTTAGGGTACATATCACTGCTACTATGTTTCTTCCTCTATACACAACACTGCCTCTTCCTTCGACAAGCTGGTTAATAGACGGGGATGATTTACTTCTCTGGTTCCTCTTCTTGCCAATCCTAATCACAAGATCACTAACCAAGGGTTAGTATACCTATTCATATAAGGATAGATCACTAGCCTATTGCTAGAATCTATGCTTTTTTACCAAATTGTAACACCCTTAATTCCATAGCTATCAAATGAGTTTAAATACATAGTGCATTGAATTACTAAGACAAGTTTCAGTCCTGGACAAACATACTTTTGAAAACATTTTTAAATCCTAACCTCAAAGTAGGGTTCAAACCTATAATTGAATGGGTTTTTCCATAGAAATTTAAAACTTTTCAAAATAGTTCACAATGGTTCACCACTTCATATAACTCATTGATTCTTAGTTCCTTTTATCAGAGTATTTGAGCTCTTCTATTCTTATGACTCATGTGTCACGCGTTAGTTGTTAGGCCTTTAGCATACGAATGATTTTGTTTCAGCAAATTAATGCAATTTCCAAATAGATAATGGACAAAATATGAGTCCTTTGTCTGCAAGCTTTAATTGTTTATGATTACTTGCTTGTCCTTCGAGTTGCTTGCCCTTGCTATATGTTAGTTAGTGGAAAGGGGTAAGATTTACGAGAATCTTAGAAGCAACGACAATCACTCATATAAAATACAGAAAGCATGCCAGATAAACCATCATTTTAGCAACACATAATACATTCAACATTCAGTTCGCAATAGGTTGCATAATTCTCATTTATGGGACCTGCTGGTCCATTCCCATAGCGCTTGATATTATGGACTTATAGCCCAAGGACATGTTGTTCTAGTAGCCCTTCCCGCCATAGGCTTCTACCCTTCACAATCTGAATGCTAATTGGGCTTCACAGCCCAACGCATATTCATATCACAAACATTCACAATGCTAAAGATATACATGGAGAATAATACATAGTATGTAAGGGAAAGAGTGATTACTTGAACGCCTTTCTGGTAAATTCTCCAACTATTTTGTTAGTCTTGGGCAAATGTCAAATCCTGGACAATCGTTAACTTCTATAATTTAGAATTTGCAGAAATGGTTCATTACTCAGTCACATGCTATCAGTATAATGACCAGTATGTTGTTCTTGACCCATTCTTAACTTTGTCCTTAATTTAATTGTGTTGGTTATACTTAGGACTCTTGTATTATGTTAGGTAAGTGTCTAATCTAAGATACATTAGGTGTCTCTAGTCCCTTAGGACTTGGATATCTAATGTGATCCAATTACTCTATAACTTATATATGGATTCCCTATCATATCTCTTATCACAAATCATTACAAAATCTGCAATTTTATAGGTCAACTCTAATCTACCAGATTTATCAATCAACTTTGAAAAATTATAACTCAATCTAGGAAACTTCAAGTGGGGTGGTTCAATGCCCTATGTGAAGCTTTCTAAGTCTTTTGTAAGGTAAAAATATCACCCACTAATAACTATAAGTACAATAGTACAGAAATCCTTGAACAACAACACTGCCCCAGAATTCATTCTAGTTTCACTCCTCAAACTTCAACAAATTATATCTTACAATCTACTAACCTAAATTGCATATTCTACAAGTCAATTTAAAGCTCAAGATGTCTACTAACAACCTGGAAAATATCATAGTCATCAGGCAAGGTTTGTCTAACCATATTTAACCCATAATTTTTGAATTTTCATTCCATCCATCCTCAAATCATAACCAGAGGCTATTCCAACACAATTTTTCATGTAGAATCCTATGGAAACCTCAGAAACAACAAAATCACATTCTTTCCGTAGGTTCTCCACTTAGTCAAACCACACACTCAAACCAACAACAACTAATTTTCAATTTCAATTACTAGACTAATCAAATATCATTATTAAACCTCATACATCATCATATTAATAATCATAACAACATGAAACCTTAAAAACACCTCTTGGCCAAAACCTTAGGGTATCCTATGAATTCATGAAAACTCAATGAAACCTCAAGATGTTTGGTTTAAATTGAAGCTTAGGCTTACCTATACATGATGATATAGCTGGGTCTTGATTTTAGCATTACTCTGGCAAAGATGGCACTAAACTCCAACAATTAGGAACCTGAAACTTTAGGGATGAAGGTCACACTGAGTAGAGCAAGTTTTGTGAAGGTTCTATTGGTCAAAAATAGAGATTTAGACTTGAAATGGAAAAGAATTCTCAAGAACACCTAGGTTTTTCTCTCCTTTTCTCCTCTTTCTTTTTCCTTGGAATTTATCTATTTTTCCTTTTTCTTTCCTTGCTTGGCCAAAATTTTAAAGTTGAGTGACGTGTTTGATTTTTATCTATAGTTAGGTTAAGTGTTTAGTCCATAAGATGCCTTATGTCACGCTCTTGTGGCCTCTTGCAAAAAGGTAAGTGGTTAATCAACTAATCGGTTGATTTGTCAAATGGAAAATTCATTTTTCCTTCTTGCTTTTTAATCTTGACTAAATTGCTTAATTAAAAGGGGAAGAAAATGTTGACCAAATGCTTATTTGTGTATTTATTCAAGTTTAACCTTAGTCTTGCTGCAAAAGGGGTTGAAACTTTGACCAAACTTTTCTTTCTCCTATTTTTGACCTTGACTGAAATTAACAACATGAGGGGAGGGAAGTCTGTTGCATTTTCATCTTCATGATTTCTTTGCCTTTTCATTGGCAAATATTAACCCTTATTTTTTATTTCTAATCCTACCCTTAAGATCAAATTCTAAATGTCACTTTTGCCCTTACTTAAGGAAACATTAATTAATTTGGCACTAGGTATTTTATTTAGTTCCCTTTTCCTCTTTTAAAGCACTATTCCATCTCTTCTGAACTCATATTAAGCTTTATATCTTATTTGATTTTAGATCAAGGAAATGGGCTACTTTCCTTCAATCAATTGGAACTAAATCCCTTATGTGATTCCAAAAGAAGTTTATAACACTATTTACACTTTCTGTTTGGGACATTTAGCCTATGAGTAAATTTTGGGATAATACATGCAACACCAATCATCATATCATAAGTAAAGGTCACAAATAGCATTCAACAATCATTGCATCAGTATTCAGTAGTCATCACAGTAGCATTAAGCAACTAGTATGAAGCATAACACATTCACAGGACTTGCTGGTCCAATTCCACAGGCTAGGCAACATAGGTAGTACAACATAGGGCCTCTACCCCATATAAGATGCATATCAGGTCTTATTTCCATCACGATCTTATAGCCTAGTGTCACTACACCATGCAAACCTAGCATATGGGTCTTACCGCCTCAGGCCTCCCCTCATAACAATCTAAATACTCATTAATCTGCCGGCCTAAAGACAAATTAGTCCAATAGGTCTTATGGCCTTAGAGATACAATCCATAGGACATACAGTCTACATCCACACTAAATGCATATCGAGACTTACAACTTCAAGAATCACAATCCAATAGTTATTTGAAATACATTTCAAGCTGTAACTCTTACTACTTAAGCCATTTATATAGTTATGTAATGTTCACAAAGCATTAAAAAACATCATATAAACAACAATCATTACAAGAGTATTCATTAATCAATATGGAACATTAATCCCAATCACGGGACCCACTGCCCTATACTTCAGGTCACTGCCCAGAATCTCATCTGAATGCTCGCAGGCCTTACTACCTTGGAATTACCCCTATGCTCTAGGCACTTTGGGACTTATAGCCTCGGGTGTCGACCTGTCAAGTCTTACTGCCTAAAGACATGCTAGTTCAATAGGTCTTACTGCCTACTGTATATTCATGATACAAATATACCTCTTGGTAAAAACATAAATGCAAAACCATTACATAAGATATGAGAGCAAGAGTTACTTGACTTTCTCTATATTATCAAGTCTATTCCTGTATTATTATAACTATCACATACACCGTATTTCAACTCAAAGCAAACACAACTGCCGCTAGTTCTAAATCATAAATGGGGTAATACATCTCGTGAGGCTTCAACTGTCGAGAGGCATACAACACCACTCTGCTATTATAATTGGGCACTTCTAAATCCTTGCTTACTATAATCACTAAGACCACATAGGTCAAACTAAGATCTGGGGTAATCAACATTGATGTGAACATCAACCTTTTCCACAGCGCCTTGAAGTTCCTTGCACATTTATCATCCTATACTAACAAGTAATTCTTTCATGAGAGCTTTATCAACAGTAAGGCAATTCATGTAATTCATGAATCATCTGGTGCATTGGTTAGTCCAAACGGTATCCTGACTTAGGTTACTTTTCCCATCTTTTCTTCAACAAACAGCACTAAACCATCCCATAGCGATACACTGGTAACATAAACCCTTTTTTCAAGGAAATCCACCCAATGTGAGACTCATTACAATGCACCACCCTTCAAAGTGGATGTCACGGTGGCTCCACTCTATGGTTTGATATCCCGACACTTCACTAACTTTACTATAGAATAAAGATACAACTACCCAAAAGGATGTCCCTTTTTAAGAAAGGGAAGTAAAAAACAAAGGCGGTGACATTTTTGTAAAATGGGCATACAGTGGGAAACTTTAGGTGTCCTAAATTTGAATTGGGACGCCTAAAGCTCATTTTCGACATTCCAAATTTAACTTGGGATGCCTAAAGTTCAGTTTAGGCATCCTAAACTAGTAGAAAAATGACTTTTTATATTAGTTCTGGAACAGGACTTGATATAGCTGGTCTAAAAACGTTTGTTACTTTTTAAACCAGTTGTAAAAACAAGTCTAAAAAGTATGCCTTCTTAGATAGGTTCTCTACAACCAGGACAACCAGTCTAAAAGAATGGATTTTAAGATCGATTGTAGACACAACCGGTCTAAAAAACCCTGGATTTTAAGACCGGTTGTGTCTACAACCGGTCATAAAAGTGACATTTTTTAAAACATTTTCCTCTTACAAATTCACTTTACTAAGCCATTTCAACAACATTCCAAATTCCACGGAAGCAGCAACACATCACACACAATTAGAAGCAATATCAGCGGCATTACTATACCCCACATTCCACAAGCAACAACACGTTATCACACACAATCATAAGCAATATTAGGAGTATTGCTATTGCCCACAATATTCCACAAAGCAACAACAAATTATCACACACAATAAGAAGCAATGACAGTGGCTACATGAAGAAATAGGCTTTATTGGCTTTTTGCCTTGGTAACCCCTTCAAAAATAACCAAGGATTGCAATATAGGATATAATCCTGGATCGTCTCTCGAAGAGCCTTTTATTAATTACCTAGAAACTAAGTGCAATGATTGACATGAAATAAGTTAAAAATGATCTTTGAGCTTTTTATCTAACAACTAAATTGCAATTAAACTAAAATACTTTTAAAACTAATATTTTTGGATTTTTGTAATAAAATTGATATGGAATGGAAATTGGTTAGAAATGCAAGTGATAAATATGCTCTTGCAAATGGTTTTCAATGGCTATCCTTACTCAATTAAGATATTTGGGAAGTTAATACACTAAGTTTCTAATATACCAAACCTTAATTACCATTGAGTCTAGCATCACAAGAGAGAAACCCCTACTCTTGAAATGCTATTAAGCCCTCTTAGTGTAATGAGTTTCTCTAAGTTTTCTAATATATCAAACCCCAATTACCATTGAGTCTAATGCTTAAACTCATGAACCCATTTATTTAAGCATTATTAAAACCCCTTAAAGAGTGACTATGGAATAAGCAATGCATTTAGGTTCAACTACAATTCCAAGTCAATCAAACTATCCAACAATACCATCTTTAATAAATAGAAAGCAATAGAATCATAGGAAACATATATATAACTATATATATTGATGAGTACAAATCCGCATTGCAAATTCCAAATCACTACAACTCAATCCATAGAAATAATAACTAATATCATAGTATCATTACATAAATGAATTCCTAAACCTAAGAAATCACAAATATAATGAGCTATAGATAAAATAAACTTCCTTTTGAAGCACATGTAAACTCAAGCCATCTCCAAAAGCACAAAATTGCCTAGCCAATCATGAGAATAATTTCAAGAAATATAATCACACTCTGATTCAAATACCCAGCCATCAAATCACCAATTAAGGTAATCAATTAGTAATAAATCAATTTAATTGGTTTGAAATTAAACTCATAACAGGAAACTATGACTGTTTAGCTAGGAGTCAGAGAAGTCACGGCCTGGAAGAACTTAGATTGTGAGAAGATAAGACTCCCCGATACAAGACGGAAGTGGGCCGGTGATTGAAGGTGAAGTCCGGCGAAGGATGGTTATGGTATTTGTGAGCCGATGGTAAAGATGGAAGATGGTGGCAGTGTAACGGTGGTGGAGAGCTCTCTCAGTTCTATCTCTCTGGCCGTGACGGACGAAAACAGAGACGGTGGTGGTGGTCTCCTTCTCGTTCCCTCCGATACAGTCCGTTATCTCTTAAACTCACGTCTAGCTGTGGCGCAACTCCATCCTAAAACTCTCAACTTTCGGGTCTGTGTTCAGCTCTAGTCGTCCTCTCTCAACTCTCACGTCTATGGTGGTTCAAAGTTAAGTCGCCGGCGGCTAATGATTGTTAGAGTGAAGCTCACTGCCGGCGACCAGAAGAAGAGGAAGGAAGGAAGGAGTAGAAGATGATGATCTGCCATCCTCCTTGTTGCGGCGCTGTTCCCTCTTATATCATTCCCTCAACTGCGTCTCGGATCGGGTCTCAGCATGTCCATTTCCCATATCCAGATTGTATTCTCTATGGGTATCGGATTTCAGCTCCAAGAAGCCCAATGCTTCAATGTCAGGCCCTGTTAGCATCTTGGGTCTCTTTTCGGATCTGTTTCCCGTCTTCACACTTCACAGAGATAATGAAAAGTATCCAAGGTCAAAACATAAGTTTTGACCAGGGACCTATGTGAAGTTTCTAAAAGTTCTGTAGAGGGACTGCAATGCATCTTTTCAAAATATTCATAGGCATATCTATAATTTCCAAATATTATGGGAACTTTTCTGTGATATTCTCTGGCTCTTTTCTTCACAGTTTTGTAATTTTCAGAAATTGTTGGGCCCCTTTCTGTAATTTTCCCCAATCATCTAAATATTAATTTTGACCTCCAAAATCTGTAATTTCCTTCCAAAACACCTGAAATGTATGATTAAGCACAATTATAGCATCAAAAGTTCAAGGGACAATTGTATAAAAATAATTAATAAATTGTGAATATTTTACCCCTAATTACAATTAATTCAAAACAAATGTCCCTAACCAAAATCAATGCTTAATAATGCAATAATATCTCAGGAAATACATTAAAATACCAAATTAATCATGGAAAAATCATATAAAAATATGGTTCAATCAATTCCCCCACACTTAGACCTTTGTACTCTTGAACAAAGGCAATTAAATACAATTTTCTAAATTCAAATCACTATTGCATTTGAAATTTGAGTAATTTCATAATTAGAAAGCAATAAATCAATTAATCAAATTCTTCAAGTCAACACTAGTCATAGTCAAGCAATGCAAAGAAATTAGCTAACTATGCAATCCAAAATATTAGAATGAAGCATAAGGGACTCTCAAGATATTAGTGTTTAACTTATCTTACCTTATTGGGATAATTTCACTCTAGCTCACTTAATTAACACCTTACCATTGGCTTGTAACAACTCTAACTTCTCCACAACTAATAGCACTTAATGTAATGAATCAAGATGGCTTTAAAGGCTTGTAATGATGGATGAAAGCTAGATGAAATGAATTAAACATAAGAAGGAATTGTTGATATGCAATTCTAAGTTAATGAATAAACTTATA
Source organism: Inga oerstediana (assembly GCA_963210345.1). Classification (NCBI taxonomy): domain Eukaryota; kingdom Viridiplantae; phylum Streptophyta; class Magnoliopsida; order Fabales; family Fabaceae; genus Inga; species Inga oerstediana. The sequence continues at coordinate 57,371,793 of OY723401.1, read as the reverse complement.
GCATCTAAATAACTTGAAAATTCTTACCAATTCTTTTCTAAATTCATGAATAAATGCCTTCTTGATATTTCTTTTGCTTTTCTCTTTCGTTTTTTTTATTCAATTTTTTTCTTTTCTTTTTTTCAATTCCTCTTTTTTTTTTCAATGCTTTTCTTCTTTCTTTTTTTTTTCTTCTTCTTCTTTTTTTTTTAATTCTCTTCTACTTCTCTTTTCTATATACACGGCATTTCACTATATACAATGTTCAACTTCCTATTGGCAAACCACTTTGATTTAAAATACTATGAACACTTTGAATAACAAGACATGCATACAACATAGGAATGGCTCAAAGGGGTAAACTAATGGGTAGATGAATGTAGGTTTGTGTTTGGGTAAAAGGGTTTAGAATGAATGCCTCTTTCATTTTCATCACACTAATGTAAATGCCGTTTTGAAAAAGAGTTGAAACAAGTTATAGAAGATGAAGAACTTAGTGAACATGCACATATAGAAAGAATTCAAGGCTCAGTTAACCTTCCAACAAGGTTTCTCTCTAATGCTCACTCCAATACAATCAATTGCATAGGAAGCTAACCACAATACATTTACTTCACTATTCTTAATGCTAACCTTACAAACATAATCAATCAAAACATTGCAATCAATTATAAAAGTGCTCAACTCTCAAAAGCATTAATGATATGGAAACTTTTGATTTCTCAAAAACAAGGATTAAACCAAAAATCTAATTGTAGGTTTATTTATCTTCCCATTCACTTAAAAAGTAAAATATGGTTTTAAAAGGTTGCCAAAACACTAGATCTCATGAAAGCTGAAAGAATTTCTCATGAATCACATTTTCAAAGTGGCAAATGCGACCCTTTACCACTTAGAACATGTATCAAAGCAAGTCATTCTTGAAAACATTTTTGAAAAATTTTCTAGTTTAAGGCATTTCTCATTTAAAAACAACCAATAGGATTCAAAATGCATTTCCCTACCCCACACTTAATCAACACATTATCCTCAATGTGTAAAAACACTCGAAAGAGAATGTTTAGCCAGTTGAAATTAAAGGGACAATGGTAATTAAGTATGGTAGTGGCAAAAGATGCAAAGCATACAAAGGGGTTCTTATTCATTGGATTAAACTATATTACTTCTACCTTTTTCTACTGGTTTGTGTGCCTCCCCCACACTTATCTTCTTCACACAAAAATTAAGCTCATAGAATCATAAGATTTAAGAAGAAAACAAGTGAGGAAAGAGACAACCTGTGTTAAAGTATCTTGAGTCGCTTGAAGGAGAAGTTCTCATCCTTGATGAGCATAATGTATTTGTCATTGAAGACATCCTCTCCAGTATTAAATTTCCTTGGTGGAGGTGGCTCAGGATCAATCAAAAGAGGTCCAAGGATATATGGTGGATGTTGGTTCCTCTGACGTCCTTTCCAAGAACGTGTCTGTAGAGAAGATAGACAACCAGCTGTATTCCATCTAAAAATAGAAACAGAGAGAGCTTTCAATTGAAATAAAGGCATATTTAGTCCTAAACTCTCTAAGTAACTATCACATCCAAGGAAATCAACGGTACTCCCATCAGTAGGAGTTAAACAAACTGTTAAATTCTCTTGTGTTTACAAAGTGGAAGGTGCAGAATCCAACTTAGTGTTGGAGTACACCACATCATCATTGCAATCACAAGAGATGAAAGGGAAAAGAATGGAAGAAGAAGGAGAATTTTTCAAATCATTACCACCCAAACCTTTTGAAGTTTCAAACGAATCATTTTCCTTTTCTATGTCGGGTGGTAAATCACAAGAAAGAATCATATGGAAAGAATCATTTTCATTTGTAATATTATCAATCAAAACAGTTGAATCTTCCCTTATGATACTATCAAGCAATTCATTGGAATCAAAAGAAAGATCTTTTTCTAGGTAATGGTTTTTCTCATTCACAACAATCACATTAGCATCCACACAAGATTCAACATTTTCACAAGTGTCATGCTTAGAAACATCAATAGTACAAGGAGATGCATCAAGATGAACGGTAGAATCAACAACTTTGCTTAATGCTTTCTTTCGAAACTCAACAAGCAAGTGGCATTTTTCATGATAACAATCTACACAAATATGATCTTCAGCACAAGAACATGAAGATATATAATCCAATTGAGCGCAATCATCCCTAGTACTATGAAGAGAAGCATTTTCAATAGTTAAAGCATCACACAAAGAAGAATGAGCATAGTCATGAATAGGTACAATTAAATCACTACTACTTAAACTAATAGGTAGAGGAATTACATTTTCAAATAGTTGAGGGGATTCAATAATGATTTCCTCATCCACCTTATCATCACTCAAATCGTGAATTGCTTCACTAGTTAAAGTAGTAGGAGAGTATACTTCTATAAGGATAGGATCATTACCGAATGGTAAGGAATACTCTTCAATACTATTTTGAACTTGCTCCACTTCATATGTTTGTGTGGGAATAGGCACCAGAGGTTTGAAGTCTTCCACTTGTGAAGTGGCATTTGACCCTTGAGCTTAGACTCCTTGTGCCTCTTCTTATAGGTCATAGGGCCAAGGGGTTCCATCTTCACCTGTTATTTTTACCCATAGCATATGAGCAAAGTATTCTTTGAAAAACTCATCAATGTCTTTTAATTGCTCTTCTATCTCCCTAGAGCTACCAATTGTGCCTTGATAGAAGAGTAACTGAAGGTATGGCTCTTGGAGTGCTTCATACTTCCTTGTCAATACACTTGTTAGGGAATCCATGTTGTGGGATGAGAGAGGGCATCCAATCCACTAGGTTGAGGGGTAAGAGATTGTGGTGGAGGTTCATAGAATGATAGAGAAGGTGGTTCATAAGGAGTTCTACATTGGATGGAAGTAGGGGAAAATGGGGGAAGATGAAATGGATATGAAGGGTCTTGATAGAGTGGAGTAGGTGATTCTTGATGGAATGGGTAAGGCGAAGAAGTATGGTTGAAGTGGGCTTGAGGTGGTTGAAAGGTGGGTTTATGGTATGATCTATAGGGTAGGTGTGGTGGGTAATGAGATTGGAATGAAGGTTGTTGGTATGGTTCATGATATGGAGAGTGGAATGGACCATTACATTCTTCACCAATTGGACTATCTTGACATCCCATCTTGGCATGAAGAAGCTGTAATGTTTGTTGAATAGCATGGATGCTTTCAGAGATAGACTCTTTCCTTTCAGTCGAATCTGCTACAGAAGAGTGAGAGTGAACGGATAAACCTTGATTACTATTAAACCAAGCCATGAAATCCAATCACAATAAATTCCAATCAATCACAAAGAGGATTATCTAACAAAAAACTATAAAAACTAAGGGGAAAAAATGAAAAAAAATCAAAGAGAACACAAATGCAAATGAAAAAGGGGAAAAGGATTTCAAAATGACAAAAGATGCAATATGCTTTGAAAAACATGCAAAACTACCTAAACTAACTAAAATGCAACCTAAAGGCTCAAGGTACCAATTAATCAAAGATTGACACTTAGCTACTAAGGAATCAATTACTTGGCTCCTTGGCAACGGTGCCACTTGAAGAAATAGGCTTTATCGGCTTTTTGCCTTGGTAACCTGTTCAAAAATAACCAAGGATTGCAATATAGGGTACAATCCTGGATCGTCTCTCGAAGAGCCTTTTATTAATTACCTAGAAACTAAATACAATGATTGACATGAAATGAGTTAAAAATGATTTTTGAGCTTTTTATCTAACAACTAAATTGCAATTAAACTAAAATGCTTTTAAAACTAATAATTTTTGGATTTTTGTAATAAAATTGATATGGAATAGAAATTGGTTAGAAATGCAAGTGATAAATATGCTCTTGCAAATGGTTTTCAATGGCTATCCTTGCTCAATTAAGATATTTGGGAAGTTAATACACTAAGTTTCTAATATACCAAACCTCAATTACCATTGAGTCTAGCATCACAAGAAAGGAACCCCTACTCTTGAAATCCTATTAAGCCCTCTTAGTGTAATGAGTTTCTCTAAGTTTTCTAATATATCAAACCAAAATTACCATTGAGTCTAATGCTTAAACTCATGAACCCATTTATTTAAGCATTATTAAAACCCCTTAGAGAGTGACTATAGAATAAGCAATGCATTTAGGTTCAACTACAATTCCAAGTCAATCAAACTATCCAATAATACCATCTTTAATAGATAGAAAGCAATAGAATCATAGGAAACATATATATATAACCATATATATTGATGAGTACAAATCATCATTCCAAATTCCAAATCACCACAACTCAATCCATAGAAATAATAACTAAGATCATAGTCTCATTACATGAATGAATTCCTAAACCTAAGAAATCACAAATATAATGAGCTATAGATAAAATAAACTCCCCTTTGAAGTATATGTAAACTCAAGCCATCTCCAAATCATCTCCAAAAGCACAAAATTGCCTAGCCAATCATGAGAATAATTTCAAGAAATGTAATCACACTCTGATTCAAATGCCCAGCCATTAAATCACCTAAGGTAATCAATTAGTAATAAATCAATTTAATTGGGCTGAAATTAAACTCATAACGGGAAACCATGACTGTTTAGCTAGGAGTCAGAGAAGTCACGGCCTGGAAGAACTGAGATTGTGAGAAGATGAGACTCGCCGATGCAAGACGGAAGTGGGCCGGTGATTGAAGGTGAAGTCCGGCAAAGGATGGTTGTGGTGTTTGTGAGCCGATGGTAAAGATGGAAGATGGTGGCGGTGTAACGGTGGTGGAGAGCTCTCTCGATTCTGTCTCTCTGGCCGTGATGGACGAAAACAGAGATGGTGGTGGTGGTCTCCTTCTCGTTCCCTCTGATACAATATGTTCTCTCTCAAGCTCACGTCTAGCTGCGGCGCAACTACATCCTAAAACTCTCAGCTTTCAGGTCTGTGTTCTGCTCCAGCCGTCCTTTCTTAACTCTCACGTCTGTGGTGGTTCAAAGTTAAGTCGCCAGTGGCTAATAATGGTAAGAGTAAAGCTCACCGCCAGCGACCAGAAGAAGAGGAAGGAAGGAAGGAGTAGAAGATGATGATCCGCGATCGTCCCTGTTGCGACGTTGTTCCCTCCTATATCATTCCCTCAGCTGCGTCTCAGATCAGGTCTCAGCATGTCCATTTCCCATATCCAGATTGTATTCTCCATGGGTATCGGATTTCAGCTCCAAGAAGCCCAATGCTTCAATGTCAGGCCCTGTTAGCATATTGGGTCTCTTTCCAGATCTGTTTCCCATCTTCAAACTTCACAGAGATAATGAAAAGTATCCCTGGTCAAAACACAAGTTTTGACCAGGGACCTATGTGAAGTTTCTAAAAGTTATGTAAAGGGACTGCAATGCATCTTTTCAAAATGTTCATAGGCATATCTATAATTTCCAAAGATTCTGGGAACTTTTCTGTGATATTCTCTGGCTCTTTTCTTCACAGTTTTGTAATTTTCAGAAATTGTTGGGCCCCTTTCTGTAATTTTCCCCAATCATCTAAATATTAATTTTGACCTCCAAAATCTGTAATTTCCTTCCAAAACACCTGAAATGTATGATTAAGCACAATTATAGCATCAAAAGTTCAAGGGACAATTGTATAAAAATAATTAATAAATTGTGAATATTTTACCCCTAATTACAATTAATTCAAAACAAATGTCCCTAACCAAAATCAATGCTTAATAATGCAATAATATCCCAGGAAATACATTAAAATACCAAATTAATCATGGAAAAATCATATAAAAATATGGTTTAATTACTACACCCCACATTTCACAGAAGCAAGAACAATAAAAATCAATGAAAATGAACACATTGTCATACAAAATCAGAAGCAACACTTTCATTCTTCCTACCCACATTCTCAGCAACAATACTAATGCATTATCATCAAGCATTTTAAAACATAATTTGAATACACTAAGGTAACAATGAGCCATAATCTAATAATGATAATAGCAAAATCTCAACTTTGTGCACTTTTAATTCCAAAACGTTTAAAGAAGAGCGAAGGGAAGACAATTTCCTCAGTGTGTACAAATAATTTCTTAGTTTTATATAAAAGCAAAGAGAAGAAAATGTACAGAGGTCAATCCTTCAAATCCCATGCATGTATCAACATTAGACTTGTATCACCCATATCCCAGAAATTGTTGTGCACATAGACATAAACCCAGTTAGATGTGAAAACCACAATACTTTATTCTACACAGTATGCAATTACAGTTACAACAACACTTTATAATTCATACAGCAGCATCAATACATATAAGAACAACATAAGATTGGATTCAAGAATGAACTATTTTTGTAAAAGCTCATAGATGAATTTAGTATAGTATTTACGAATGAAATTAATATCTTCTTCAGGAACGGGATCTGCAAGATTAAACATCTGTAACACCAAAGCCAGACAAAACATTAATACTAACTTGCTAACTTAAAAACAATAAAAGTAATTCAAAATTTTTGAAATATACATTAACTTCTTTAGTAAAATTAGTCATGCCTATGGTGATAATATTGTAAATGTGCCTCATAACATACAAACCACATAAGTTAGACCCCGGTGGTTACCTACGGCTCTGAAAAAGAACATGACATCATTAAAACAAGCATAAAAGGTATGGCTTATTGAATACATTCTTAAAACAAACCAATATGTGCTAACCTTTAGGATGATCCATGTAGGGTTTTGTAACTCATGAACATGCTTACTATAAGCAGTGTGTAGGAATGTTTGCTTAGGCCTATCATCGAAAAACAAAAGTTAATTATTTTACAAAAATTCCATAAACTTTACATAGAAAAGGTAATAATGTAAGAAAACTTACAAGTTCATGGTCTTCTTTAACCTGGTTTGTAGTGGAGGGAGCGTAAAAAGATGATCGAATAACTGCTAGAGCATAGAAGAACCAATTACTAATGATCCCTGAAAAGAAAAGATTAAATATTAATCAAATTTAAAGATATATATATATATATATATTATGAAATATATATTTTTTCTTACCTATGCACATATGGGGCCAAGAAACACTCAGTTATGGTTTCACTAAGCCTTCCCGATAAGTATGTATGTTAGATAGTACCAGTGGTCTCTTTGTTGTGGATTTGAACTGGGCATGCAAATCCAAATTTATCACTTTTGTCATAGGAAACTAACCTACGATTCATGTACCAACAATAATGCAAGCATGTAAATCAAAGTTTAACGGCGTATTTGTAAAATATTTACTTCAATTGAAGAAGATACTTACAATAAAAATAGTTGGACAATCGAGACCCTAAGCTATTGTCTAGGAGCTACCAGGGATATTAAATGTTCCTTTTCAAGATAGCTTTGCACCCCTGAATTGCTATAATAACCCGAATTCTGAGACTTGAGCTTAGAGAATAAGCCTGAGATAAGTGGACTGCTAAGCCCTGGTTTAGCAGGACCCTAAATTGTGATTAAGAGATAATGACTCTAAAAGTGGAAGTGGTTAGTGATAAATGAACCCTTTTGGAGAATCCAATGTGATTTGAGTTTCGAATGTGATTCGTATGTGTTGTGAGCAGCGCCGAAACCCTGTATTTAAGTTCAATTATGGATTAACCTCTAAATTGACTTAAAATAGAGGGGAGGGCGCATTGTGAAAGAAAATGAATGAGAAAATGTATTTGATGATGATTCAAGAGGAATTGCCATAATCAGGGGGAAAACGGTAAAGTTACCGACCAGTTGATCGGTTACCGAAGAGGAAACTCATTGGTAACTTCAAGATCAATGGTTGAGATTGAATTGTGTAATAGATCAAGTGGGTGGAATCCCATGTGTGTGGGTTCATGTGAACTCATAGAGATGGATTAAGGTTGTGACAAGTGTCACAATTTGAGCCCTTGGATTTGGTCAAAGATTTCAACTCATTTTCCCTCTTTCCTCTCTTTAGTTGGACGTTGTGGCATCCCTAAAAATTTGCTCCCTTCTTCATCATCTTCTTTTGATCTTTGTCTCTCTCTCTCTCTTGTTCTCCATGGCGCCATGCTTAAGGGTAGAAAGAGAAATCAAAAGGTGAGATTTTGATTGGCTTCTTGTCCTCTAATGCTCTAATCACCTTGTATAAAGTTGTTCATAGTCATGAGAGCTTCATCTCTATGGTTTTAGATTTGTGAGAGGAGGTGTTTTGTTGCTTGAGGAAATTTGGAAAGATGAAGAATCAAGGAATTGGTTTGGGAAAGAGGATGAGGTGAGCATTTGCTTCCTTTTGATCTAAGTTTTGTGACTTTTGGTTAAGTATGGTGAATTATGTATTTTTCCCTGATTTTATGGTATTTTCGTGTGGAATGTGAATGGTGGAATTGGATGGTGTTTTATGTTGAAAATGGTGTCATGTTGTGGTATTTAGTCATTGGAATTAGTTTGGATTGGATTGGATACATTGTGTGCAAAACTGGAAATTCTGTCCAGTGGGAATTCTGTCTGGGCAGTCTTGTTGTGTGGACATTTTAACTGGGCAAACGAAGTCAAAAAATTATGAAACTTTCCAGTATTAAATTTCACATCCCAAGCTTCAAAATGGACATATAATTTGTTCCATTTCGTTTTTGGAACTGAGAGTTATAACTATCCAAAGTTTGAGGTCGAAAATGGATTCTGTTTTGGGACAGTCTTGAATTTTTGGGAATTCTGTATTTATGTGGTGATTTCCAGTATTGGCCAATATTTGTCCTGTGTAGAGGACTTGAATAGCTTTCATTTGGCTTTGGGATCACCTCATTTCGATTTTTGTGGAATTAGTTATGAATTTTAGAAGTTCAGCCAAGAAACTGGATTTTCTGGGCCATGGCCAGCGGATTCTGGGCCGCAGTCCAAATGTTTCTGAGCGTTTCTCAGTAGTTTTGGGCCATAGCCAGCGGATTCTAGGCCACAGCCCAAATGTTTCTGAGCATTTTTGGGTAGTTTTGGGCCTCAGCCAGTGGATTTTTGAGCCATGGCCCACCCCCAAAAATCAGTATTTTACACTTTTAAGGGGTGGTTCTTGGTATAGCCTTTCCCAAGCCTTTAGGCATATGTTTAGGCTTTGATTAGCCACCTAAAGGTCGTGAATGATAACCAACTCAAGTGTTTGAGAGTTAAGGAATCGAAAAAATGGATTAACCCTATGTCCTTGTTTGGTTATAGTATTTGGTGTTCGCCCTGATCGTGAGCAGCCGGAGCTGAAGCTTACGTGGAAAGAGTGTAGGGAACTTAACTCTTTTGCATGCTTTGATATTTGTGTTTGTGTTTTGATGCATGTATTGCTTTGCTTGATTATGTGAAACATGTATGAATGATTGTAGCTCTGTTTCTAGTTATGCTATGGCCATGAGTATGTTGTTGAAACATTGAGCACGTAGATATGTCATTATGTGAGCATGAGATATGTATTGCAAGCATGTCATGCATTAAACACATATCATACATGCATATAGGTATCTGTTTCCTACTGAGATTCTCTAGAATCTCACCCTCCCCTATCAACCATTTCAGATAAGGTAGGTAGATCGAGGATGGAGCAAGCAGTCAAGAGTGACTAGGGCTCCCATTGGAGTTTGGTTGTGATAGTTGGTTATCATAAATGGGATTATTTGTATTCGTATTTGGATAAAGGTTGTATATATATTGTGAAATGTATATTTGAATATATGTTTGGATAAGAATATTTGATTATGTATTTGGGATGAGTTATTGGATAATTGTATTTGTATTTAAGAGGATTTATGTAATCCCCATTTGAGGAGTTGTATGGGCCAATGTGCCTATGATTGTTTAGCGAAGATATGAAACCCGGGGTTACTGGGATTATTATATTGTGTACTCTGATATTTGTATAAATGTGATATTCCGCGTAATGTAATTGTATTCAAAATTTGAATATGAGACCAGGTGTAGTATATTTCAAAAGTTATCTGTGAAAACCCTATCGTGAAGATGGGATTTTGAAATGGTTTTGTTTCTTATTGGTCTCTATTTCATCTTAATCGCGTATTTCGGATATAATTACGGCAGGGGGTTACATTTTAGTATCAGAGCTGCCGTTCCTGGCAAGTAAAGGATTTGCTAGGATAATGGCAGTAGTTGCTGCCTTAAGTCATAGAGAATGGCTTTGTTTGTTGTGGTATACACATTATGGTCCCTGTTGTTTGTGGATATGTGAGTTTAAGAGATTGTGTGTGTACATTATTTGTGTTATGGATGTGGTGAGTCAGTATGGTTCACCTGAGAATCTGAGGTGTAAACTCAGAGGTGGAAGAAAATGATTTCCCATGAATGTGATATTGAGCTTCTAGGTGTTATGTCTAACCTAGATGTTGGGTAAGTAACCCAAGGTGGTATGATGTTACATGTAGTGATATCATATTGAGCTTGTGTGTGTAAAGGCCTTAAGACCTAGGGGACCAGTGTGTCTTAGGCTGGCAGAGATATCTGGATTTGTATAGGAGTTGTGATGCTCTGTGGAAATGAGGGAAGTGATTTCCCGGTTCAACTAAGGTTGAGGTTTGGATAGATGAGTTGTGATCCAAGGATCAGACTCCATAGCTGGGCTGATTCTTAGGAATTCGAAATGACCTGAGGATGGTTTTGATAGAACCATGAATAGTTAAGAGATATGGTCTCAAGGTTGAGATAAAGAATGGGATGTGTAAATGACTTCTGAGTTCTCGTTACAATGATACCTTTATTTTGAGACAACCAACTGGAAAGAGTTATCTACTAAGGATTCAAATTGGAAAGGGCTACCTGCGGAGAGTTCTGATAGGAAAGGGCTACCTATGAGGAAATCTGATCGCAAAGGGCTACCTACAGAGAGTATTGTACCGTAGTGTGGAGCCACCGTGACGACAACCCTAGCGTGCAGCCGCCTTGACGATGAACCGTGGAGTGCAGCCACCGTGATGTTGAATCGTAGATTAGTACTATGGCAGTGTTGGCTCTCAATGATGGTATATTGCAATAAATCCCACGGTGAATGGGTATTCTGGAGATAAGAAGTTATATGGATCTGAATGATTCAATTTGAATCAGGCCAAGGTCTGGCATAGATAAATATATGTTGTGAATGTTGTCAGTTATGGTGGGAGATTCCTATGGGACTTCTGTTAAATCAACTTGACATTGTTAAAGCACAAATAAGGAGAAAGACCTCAGAGTGTGCAGCGGAAGCGTGTGAATATGATGTTTGAGAATTGTGCTGAGTAGAAGCTCGAATTTGCAGAAAGTGCGATGTGTTAATCATGGCTTCGGGAGGTAAAACTTCGAAGTCCATATTATTTTATGAAAAAGAGGTCTTGAAGGATCCTAGTTTGGTGAAAAGAATTTGTGGTGGGTGGAATTATTAAAACGCCTGGTTCCAGCTTGTTGCAATTGTGCATTGTGAGTCTCTCACCTGCGGCCGCATGGGGTGATTCCTATGGCGGAGGACGGTGCCTTCAGGGCGGTAGTGATACAGGGGACAGGCTATTTGTGAAGGCCGACGAGCCAATTGCGAAAGCCGGATAGCTATATGAGCTATAAGGCTATGTGTATGCACTGCCACGCCAATAGTCCCTGAGTAGCTAACAACAGTTCGGGTAAAGACTATGTGTCTTCCCAGCGGAGAAAGGGGATGAGGGTGGAGTGTGATTGTGGATCTTATGTGTATGCACTGCCACGCCAATAGTCCCTGAGTAGCTAACAACAGTTCGGGTAAAGACTGTGTGTCTTCCCGACGGAGAAAGGGGATGAGGGTGGAGTGTGATGTGGAAGCCGAAAGGCTATGTGTGAACACAGCTATGCCAATAGTCCCTGAGTAGCTAACAATGGTTCAGGTTAGACTGTGTGTCTTCCCGGCGGAGAAAGGGGATGAGGGTAGGGTGTGATTATAGATCTACTATTGTGAGCCTGAATGGCTATGTTTGTGCACTGCCACGTCAATAGTCCCTGAGTAGCTAACAACGGTTTGGGTAAAGACTGTGTGTCTTCCCGGCGGAGAAAGGGGATGAGAGTGGAGTGTGATTGTGAATCTGTGACAATTGTGGATAAGCTGAGACTGAGGTATAGTTGTGTAGCAGAGCAGAGCTAATTCAACTGATGGCTAATTCGACTATATGATCGGGGGATCTCTATTCTGAGGGCACTACCCTAGCATGGCCAGCCTGGCTAGCCACCACGTTGGTTGCACCGGTGTTAACCCCAGGCCGAAAGGCGATGCGTAAAATTAGAATCTGTGATGTGGGTTGTTGTGAATGTGAACTGTGATGTGAATGCCGAAAGGGCAATGTGTATTTGTGAGACAGTGAGAAGCTATTTTATTTGTACAAGCGGTGGAAGCCGAGGCATTCTTGCAATGTTATATGTGTGCAAGTAGCGAAAGCTACGTATCATTGTGTATATAGCCGTGGGTGCTGTCATTTTGTGAAAATCGTCACGCATTAATGTGAATCTGTCGTGGACATTGTGTAATACCCAAAAGTCCCAGTAGGTGAGGGTAACGCTGTGAAACTTGATACGGCAATGTGATATTGTGATTGAGGCCCAAAAGTCCTGGATGGGTGAGGGTAATGCCGTGAAACTTGATACAGAAATGTGATTGTTGTGAATACCCAAAAAAAAATCCCGGTCACCACTAGTGAAGTTACTGGTGAGAGTACGGGTGAGGGTAAGGTTGGGAATGCGAATACAGTGGAAGAGTTTGTGTATACAGCTGAGGCTGTTGTCTGATGTATTGAGGTTGTGGTGTTTTGAGGTTACTCCCGGAAGGGGTAACTAGATTGAGTTGATCAGAGTGGTGGCCTATACTGCCCCATTGCCAGGATCTTATGATATGGCTCATGATTTAGAGCCTCTGACCTTATGGTTATGTGATGGTGGTTTTGTGGCAATCGTATATGGAGACGATTGCATTTGTTGGCAAATGTATGGTGATTGTGTTTGTGCGGCAATCATGAGATGGGCCAATTGCAATTTGTGACAACTAGGTTACATTTATAATGTAAGATTCTTTCGAGAATCTGAATTGTGATGCACTAATTGTGGGGGTGGTCTAAAAGGGGCCGTCCCAATATGAAATGATTGTGAAACAAAAGTCATCGGAAAGAGGCATCCAAAGTCATGGACTATGTGGTGTGACAAATTTCGAGGACAAAATTTATTGAACGGGGGGAGAAATGTAATACCCCGAATTCTGAGACTTGAGCTTAGAGAAAATGCCCAAGATAAGTGGACTGCTAAGCCCTGGTTTAGCAGGACCCTAAATTGTGATTAAGAGATAATGACTCCAAAAGTGGAAGTGGTTAGTGATAAATGAACCCTTTTGGAGAATCCAATGTGATTTGAGTTTCGAATGTGATTCGTATGTGTTGTGAGCAGCGCCGAAACCCTGTATTTAAGTTCAATTATGGATTAACCTCTAAATTGACTTAAAATAGAGGGGAGGGCGCATTGTGAAAGAAAATGAATTAGAAAATGTATTTGATGATGATTCAAGAGGAATTGCCATAATCAGGGGGAAAACGGTAAAGTTACCGACCAGTTGATCGGTTACCGAAGAGGAAACTTATTGGTAACTTCAAGATCAATGATTGAGATTGAATTGTGTAATAGATCAAGTGGGTGGAATCCCATGTGTGTGGGTTCATGTGAACTCATAGAGATGGATTAAGGTTGTGACAAGTGTCACAATTTGAGCCCTTGGATTTGGTCAAAGATTTCAACTCATTTTCCCTCTTTCCTCTCTTTAGTTGGACGTTGTGGCATCCCTAAAAATCTGCTCCCTTCTTCATCATCTTCATTTCATCTTTGTCTCTCTCTCTCTCTTGTTCTCCATGGCGCCATGCTTAAGGGTAGAAAGAGAAATCAAAAGGTGAGATTTTGGTTGGCTTCTTGTCCTCTAATGCTCTAATCACCTTGTATAAAGTTGTTCATAGTGATGAGAGCTTCATCTCTATGGTTTTAGATTTGTGAGAGGAGGTGTTTTGTTGCTTGAGGAAATTTGGAAAGATGAAGAATCAAGGAATTGGTTTGGGAAAGAGGAAGAGGTAAGCATTTGCTTCCTTTTGATCTAAGTTTTGTGACTTTTGGTTAAGTATGGTGAATTGTGAATTTTTCCCTGATTTTATGGTATTTTCGTGTGGAATGTGAATGGTGGAATTAGATGGTGTTTTATGTTGAAAATGGTGTCATGTTGTGGTATTTAATCATTGGAATTAGTTTGGATTGGATTGGATACATTGTGTGCAAAACTGGAAATTCTGTCTAGTGGGAATTCTGTCTGGGCAGTCTTGTTGTGTGGACGTTTTAACTGGGCAAACGAAGTCAGAAAATTATGAAACTGTCTTAAAGTTCACATCCCAAGCTTCAAAATGGACATATAATTTGTTCTATTTCGTTTTGGGAACTGAGAGTTATAGCTGTCCAAAGTTTGAGGTCGAAAATGGATTCTGTTTTGGGACAGTCTTGAATGTTTGGGAATTTTGTATTTATGTGGTGATTTCCAGTATTGGCCAATATTTGTCCTGTGTAGAGGACTTGAATAGCTTTCATTTGGCTTTGGGATCACCACATTTCGATTTTTGTGGAATTAGTTATGATTTTTAGAAGTTCAGCCAAGAAACTGGATTTTCTGGGCCGCGGCCAGCGGATTCTGGGCCGCAGCCCAAATGTTTCTGAGCGTTTCTGAGTAGTTTTGGGCCGCAGCCAGCGGATTCTGGGCCGTAGCCCAAATGTTTCTGAGCGTTTTTGGGCAGTTTTCGGCCACAGCCAGTGGATTTTTAGGCCGCAGCCCACCCCCAAAAATAAGTATTTTACACTTTTAAGGGGTGGTTCTTGGTATAGCCTTTCCCAAGCCTTTAGGCATATGTTTAGGCTTTGATTAGCCACCTAAAGGTCGTGAATGATAACCAACTCAAGTGTTTGAGAGTTAAGGAATCGGAAAAAGGGATTAACCCTATGTCCTTGTTTAGTTATAGGATTTGGTGTTCGCCCTGATCGTGAGTAGCCGGAGCTGGAGCTTACGTGGAAAGAGTGTAGGGAACTTACCTCTTTTGCATGCTTTGATATTTGTGTTTGTGTTTTGATGCATGTATTGCTTTGCTTGATTATGTGAAACATGTATGAATGATTGTAGCTCTGTTTCTAGTTATGCTATGGCCATGAGTATGTTGTTGAAACATTGAGCACGCAGATATGTCATTATGTGAGCATGAGATATGTATTGCAAGCATGTCATGCATTAAACACATATCATACATGCATATAGGTATCTGTTTCCTACTGAGATTCTCTAGAATCTCACCCTCCCCTATCAACCATTTCAGACAGGGTAGGTGGATCGAGGATGGAGCAAGCAGTCAAGAGTGACTAGGGCTCCCATTGGAGTTTGGTTGTGATAGTTGGTTATCATAAATGGGATTATTTGTATTCGTATTTGGATAAAGGTTGTATATATATTGTGAAATGTATATTTGAATATATGTTTGGATAAGAATATTTGATTATGTATTTGGGATGAGTTATTGGATAATTGTATATGTATTTAAGAGGATTTGTGTAATCCCCATTTGAGGAGTTGTATAGGCTAATGTGCCTATGATTGTTTAGCGAAGATATGAAAACTGGGGTTACCGGGATGATTATATTGTGTACTCTGATATTTGTATAAATGTGATATTCCGCGTAATATAGTTGTATTTGAAATTTGAATATGAGACCAGGTATAGTATATTTCGAAAGTTATCTGTGGAAACCCTATCGTGAAGATGGGATTTTGAAATGGTTTTGTTTCTTATTGGTCTCTATTTCATCTTAATCATGTATTTCGGATATAATTACGGCAGGGGGTTACACTTGCCAACAACTGAATCAATAGGCCAATCTATTATTTTAAAGAATGTATCATACGCCATCTGAATCACTTGTTGTACGACATTCAATTGAGGCTGTGAAACTTCTTGAATAGAGGGAGGTACAGTTGGGGCTGTGATAAGAGGTTCCTCAGCTCGATCAAAAACAAAGTTATTTGGCCAAAATATGAAAGAATTGAGGATACTGCTCACAATCTTAAAGTCATCGACGGGGATAGGGAGAGGTGCATCTGTAATGATCACCACTTCAATAGCTACTCTGGCTTGATCATATTTCATCTATTAGTGGTGAACAGTTGATCCCAAGTTGTGCACGCTCCATCATAGCTCAATAATTTCTTTTCTATGACCCTCTAATGACTGACCAATATTGCAACAGCTCCCTGTAGTGCTCTGCTTAGGTTTAAATGAAGTTGCCCAGGGAGCACTGGTATCTCCTCTTATGCTCGCTATGATAATCATCTCCTCCCTCATCATGCTCAACTGGGCTTCTAATCATGCATCAAATGATGCTTCTGTCTGGGCCCTTGCTTCTGCCCTCACAATTGCCAATATTTGCTCCATCTCCTCCCTAGTTGCATACTGGAGGAATAGCGTGGGGGTGCTCCAAAATAATCCTTGATACCTGCCCCTCGTCCAACTCCCCTAACAATGTCAGGATTCATGTGTTTTCCTATAGCAATAGTCAGGATATCATTCCTCTCATCTAACCTACATGATCCCTTGATTTGTTTTTTTTGAAGTTCCTCCTGTAAGACATTGATGACAAACATAAGTAATGAAATTTGTTTACTAAATAATTAATAACAATAATGATGCTTACAATATTTTCAACAACTATACGAGATTGTTCACTCGTATAAGATCCGCTCCTCTTTTGGTGAGTGCAAAACCATTACTCTTCCAGATATATTGGAGATGGTGGAGAAAAAAGAATAAAAGTATCATATTGAGCTGCTTCTTCTAATCTCTTCCATTTAGTAGCCAACAAGTCTATTTCGGCCTTTGCATAACCCCCACGAGACATTAAATGAGGGCAATCATTCTTTCTACTACTCTCTTGTGTTTTTTACCTTTTTGCCTGTGAATAAGAAATCAAAAAAAGGGTTACAATAAATCAAGACAATTCATAACATAATAAACTGCAAAATAAGTTAACTCACCAAAGCTTATGGAGTTGTCCGAAGCCGTATAAATTCTTCCCAAGTATGTTCATCAATATAAAAATACTTGTCACATGGATTAGGACGAGGCTTACCATCTTTTACCTTGATATACATGTAATTATTGGCTAGACTTGTCTTAAACTTCCTCCAGTATTCATCACAATATGTCATATTCTTCTTTTATAAGATTTTACTTTGAGGAATGTCGTATGTGAGCTGTAATGCATGCATTGAAGTCGTTAGTGACAATTTTGATAATTCAACCATACAAATGAGAATCCAAATATGTTGCTTCACATTTTTATTGACTTTTTTCCACTCCTCTATGAAGATGCTAGGTTTGTTGCGTGTTAGGAGGTCAAAAAAACTCCTATACCGACTTGCATTAGGTCCGATCGGTCTCCAATATCTCTCAAACTCAATCGGGATCTTTTCCTCAGTAATCCGATTAAGGGGAATGCCTGTCAAACATGTGCCTCTTCTACCCTCCTTCTCGATTATCTCAGAGTATTTCTAGGTTTACTCCGATCAATACTAGATGGATTGCTCTGCTGAATACGAAACATCTACATTAGGATGTCGAAGATCCTTCATTTTCCTGTGATAACAAAAAAAATTGTAGTTTTATATATAAACTAACTATATACATAATTCAAATATAAATCATAATGATAGTAATAACTCTAGCTAGCTAACTTTTAAAGTAGTTTTATAAAGTGATATCCTCCCATATCCCAACATGATAATCATTCCTTGTGTCATGTTTATTATCTACTTCATCTTCTTCATTCAATTTTAGTGACTTCTAGAAAAAGGAGGAGTGTCAAGAAGATCAGTTACTGAATGACTGTCATCATTAATATCAATGACCCTTTTTCCTTGGAGAGATACAGACAACATTTTATTTGCCTGATCACTAATATAGAACACTTGTTTTGCCTAATCAGCCATAATAAAAGGTTCATATCTAAAACTTATACTATTCAGATCTACTAATGTAAATCCTAACTGATCAATTTTCACACCATTATTGACATCAACCCACTTACATTTGAAAATTGGAAATTTAATTTTAACATAGTCAATCACTCAAATCTCTTCAATAACCCCATAATAAGGTATGGCTGCCAATTTAGGGTTCTTATCTTTCAAACTAGAGAAGTGCATAGATTCAGCCACTAACATAATACCACTGTTCTATGCTCCTATCATATTAGGATTTCGTGTGAAAGGTATAACCATTGGTCATATATGAAGTCCAACTTATGACTATTTTCTTTACGAATATAGCTATCCTCTCCTTCATATTTTACCACAACCATTTTCATATCCATTACTTTCCTCTCTTCTCCACATATACTATCTTAGAGTTAATTTTATGCATTGTATTTAATTCTTGTCTGCCTCCTTTATGCATTGCCACCTACATGGAAGGTTTTACCTATTATATGGAAGGCTAAATTTTTCCATTTTCATACATCTTGTGGTTGTATTGTTATGTTT
This sequence comes from Inga oerstediana, assembly GCA_963210345.1. NCBI lineage: Eukaryota > Viridiplantae > Streptophyta > Magnoliopsida > Fabales > Fabaceae > Inga > Inga oerstediana. The sequence goes on along the minus strand of OY723401.1, from coordinate 57,353,231 downwards.
TAGAATTTAATAATTACGTTTATTGCAATGATTATGAAGTTTTCAATTTATTTTATTGTTGTTTTTAATTTTATCACATGCTAAACTTCCATTTTCCTAGGGTAATGATGTAGCTTACCAATGACGGATTGCATCTTAACTTATTAAATCTAGTTTGAATTTCTCCTTCATTGTTGAGTTTTAATTATTGTTCTTAAAGCTTTCAATTAATTGACCACCTTTTGAATGATTCCAATATTTATGTTGAGATAAGAAGGAGATGCATATGTATAGATCCTCTAATTCAAACATGACTTCCATATGAAATAGGAATATATTCATATAAGTTGTGTAGTCTTATAGAGTTCCATAAATCTTAATGCATAACCGATTGCTTAAATTCATATAGGAATATATTGGATTAGCAATTAATTATAGAATTGCTTGACCTTGGAAGGAGCTAGTAATTAAATTAGGGAAAATTGACTATCAATCATGTGGAATAAATTGAGCTACAATAGATAAGTGATTCAATCTGAAATTTGTTAAGTGAAATATGATCCCTAGGCATTTTTCTCATAGTTACTTTCATATCATTTGCACTCATATTTAATCATCTTTTATTTGTACTCTCAATCACCAACTAATCGATTGACTAAATAGAATTAAAATTACTCATTTTGATACTTAATGATCAATCCTCGTGGGAACGATACTCTACTCACTTCTGTATTAATTGATTACGATAGTGTACACTTACACTATTTAATAGATTATTTGCATTCGTAACATGTTTTTGGCGCCGTTGCCAGGGATTGTTGTCATTAATATCAATACCAAGTAATTTTAATGCTAATTTAGTCTTCATGTTAAATTTCAAAAAATAAAAAATGGAAAATGGAAAATTAAAAGAATGGATTATTCACAACATTCATTTGGTTTAATCAATGATGAATTGTCATATCTTGGTTCTTTTTCTAGAATGCATGTGGATGAAATGAGACAAGAAAATATAAATGTTGGTTAGATTGAAAATTTTTCTTATAATTGTTTTTTTTTTGTGTTCTTATTGTGGAGAATGTCATTCTTATAAGCATTGTCCATATAGCACTACCAATCATCATGTGAGAGATGATTTCAAAATGAACCAAACTTGTTTTGATCATTCCTTTTATCCTAGTGGAATTTTATAGCAACAAGAGTCTTTAAAGTCATATACCAGGTATTGTCTTATTTCTTCTTTTATCCATATATTGAAGAACACACTCTTGAGTATAAGGAAAAGTCTAATTTAGAAAGATTATGTAAGGAGTTTAGTAGAGAGCAAAAGGAACTTGTCACTAGTATCAAGTAAAGTATCCAAAATATTGGAATATATGTGAGTCAAATTATTTCGTCACTTGAGACAATGAGGCAAGATAATTCTTTAAGTATGATGACCACTTCTTGTGTTGATGATGATTATTGTAAGGAAGTTGAGGATACGGGATTTAATGAAACTTTAGCTCTTATGGAATGTAATAAGGAACTTGAAATCACTTGGGGAGAGGATAATAGTTGTAGTTTAGAAGAGGTTCTAGTTATGGAACCTAATTCCTGTCATTTTGGATGTTGAAACTAATGTGGATGTTCCAACAGCTATTGTCATATCTCACCTGTTGAAGTTTTGACTCTTACTGATGAGAGTCAAGTGGATTTTATGGGATGCTCTAAATTCTTGGAAACTCCTAAATCTGTTTGTGAATGCATGTATGTTGAGATTTATTTAAATTCAGTAAATAATTGTACTCTAAAATTGTCTATGATTGAAGAAGTACAATTAATTACCTTGAATGATCATTTTTGATGTCTGAAACATTGTTGCTTGAACAGAAATAAAGACAAGGAAATCATGGTGTTTGATACTTTTGATTAGTAGTTTGTTTTGGGAATTCTGCCAGAAGACTATAAATTTAGTGCTGCTTGGGAGGCAACCTAAGGTTTGGATAGATATTTTGTTGTGATTTTATAGGACTTCTGATAGCCCTTGATGACAAGAACATTTAAAGAATATAATGGCGTGCACTCAACACTTTAAAAACTATCATCACGTTTAGGGAACAAACAGGTAACTCTTCCTTCTCATAAAATTTTTAAAAATATATATAATAAAAAAAGAATGAAAAAAATAATTTAAAAAAAGGGAGAGTTAAGTGGTTTGGCCTTTGTTTAGCTAAAGATATTAAAGAAGGGCAGCTATTTGGGAGGCAACCCAAAACTTCTTTCCTACTCTCTTATTTTTCTTTCCTACTCACCGAAACACACTGCATCGTGTCAGAGATTTTAGTTTTCATCTCTTTCGTTACAAGTTAACATGGAGGAATCTCTTGTAAAGCTTAAGAACAGGTTCCCCACTCTTCCCAAAGATGTGCTTAGGAAGATCTATAACTGTCAACTTGAAAGGATGAAGATATTCAAGCTTTTAAGCCTTCCTGTGGACATACGCTGGATTATTGAAGCTAAGGTACGCTTAGCAGGTGAGATTCATAAATCATTTGTTAAACCTTTGCCAGGAATGGGAAGAAGTTCTTACTCCTAAAAGAGAAGAGCTAAAAGAATGAATGTTTGCTATAAATGTGCAAGGTGGACATGTGATCAGCGTTGTAGAAACAAAGGTATGATTTCTATAAATCGAGAAGATAAAATTAAATTTATAAAGGATGGACTGAGTAAGAAGTCACTAGATGATATCATTCAAACTCTTGAGATAAATCTGAGTAGTGATGTTCATTGTATTCTTGTTGATTTAGCGAACATATTCAATAAAGAAAAAGAGCGCTAGTATCTTAGGAATCTGACGTTTAAAGACCCTATGTGCCAGTTTATAAGAAAACTTAATGGGAAGCAAATCCTCGATTCATAAAAAGTGTTTAAGCCATTAGTGGACATAAAACCAGAGGAATGTATGAACCAAAATCACAACTACTGTACATAATCATGCTTTTATCAAATATATCTTATCTTCAGCAGCTTTTGTCTAATCTATTTTAGCTTTTCAATAACTTTTGACTTTCTTTCCTCTTTTTGTTAATTTCTTTATGCAAATTATGCCTGTCATTCATGTTGAAAATTTTTCAAACTTCTTTGAAAAATGCCTGATTTGTATGATCTTGTTGTCGCTGTTTTAATGTTATATATATGTACTCTTCCACTTGTAAATATGTACTATTCACTTGTAGATATTTGTAATACCCTGAATTTCGAGACTTGAGGCTAGAGAATAAACCTGAGATTAGTGGATTGCTAAGCCCCAATTTAGCAAAATCCTAAATTGTGATTAAGAGATAATGACTCCAAAAGTGGATGTGGTTAGTGATAAATGAACCCTTTTGGAGAATATGATGTGAACTGTGATTCGTATGTGTTATGAGCAATGCCGAAATCCTGTATTTAAGTTCAATTATAGATTAACATCCAAATTGACTTAGAATAGAGGGAAGGCATGTTTTGTGATAAACGAAACGATATGAAGTGTTTTATGGTGATTCAGTGAGAATTACCGTAATCAGGGGCAAAACGGTAAAGTTACTGACCAATTGGTCAATTACCGAAGAGGGAACTCATTGGTAACCTCAAGATCATTGGTTGAGATTGATTTGTGTAATAGATCAAAGGGTGGAATCTCATATGGTGTGCTCATGTGAACTCATGGTTGATAGAGCAAGATCTTGACAAGTGGCACAATGTGAGCCCTTGGATTGGACAAAGTGTCAAAACACCTCTTCCCTCTCTCCTTCCCTTTTAGGTCGGTTTTTGGATCCAAAAAACTGACTTGCTTCTTCATTTGCACCATCTTATCTTCTCTCTCTCACACTCTATGAACGTCCCAAAGCTTGGGAGGAAAGAGAAAGTTTGAGGTGAGTTTTTAGCTTGCTTGGTGACCTCTTTAGCTTAAACACCTTTCTATAATATTGTTCATAGTGATGAGTACTTCATCTCTATGGATTTATATTCTTGATTGAAGGTGTTTGATAGCTTGAGGAAAATGGGAAATATGAAGAATCAAGGAATTGATTTGGGAAAGAGGAAGAGGTGAGTATTTGAAGCCTTTTGATCTAAGTTTTGTGATTTATGGATGAGTACTGTGAATTTTGGTTTTTGCCCTGATTTTGGTGGAATTGTGAAATACATAAATTGTCATGTGTTTTATGTTGAAAATGGTGCCATATTGTGGTATTTGGTCATTGGAATTGATTTGGGAACTTGAATTGGAAGAGTTGTGATGTTGTGGTTTGAATTGTGATTTGTGTGACATGTTGTGGTAACATGTCAATATGATTTGAATTTGATTGATTTGGTGTTTCCAATGGATTCCTTGTACAAATTTATGTAGAAATGGTATTTAGTGTGAATTTGGGAACCATTGGTGCAAAACTGAAAATCTGTCCCTTGAAGTTTTATTCTGGACAGTCTGCTTATGTAAACGTTTTGATTGGGCAAATGATGTCAGAAAAATGGACATATAATTTATGCCATTTCATTTTCGGAACTGGGAGTTATAGCTGTCCAAAGTTTGAGGTCGAAATGGATTCTATTTTGGGGCAGTGATGAAATGTGTGTAATTCTGTATTTGTATGGTGATTTCCAGCATTGGCCAATATTTTCCCTGTGTATAGGACTTGAATATCTTTCATATGGATTTGGGATCACCTCATTTCAATTTTTGTGGAATTAGTTATGAATTTCCTAAGTTGCCTTGGCTGCAGTGCAAAAGTTTCTGTGCACGTCTTGGCCGCAGCCAGAAACCTTCTGTGCACATTTTGGCCGCAGCCAGAAATTCTTGGCTACAACCAAAAACCTTCTGTGCGTGTTCTGGCTGCAGCCAGAGGGTTCATGGCTGCAGCCAACCCCCAAAAATCAGCATTTTGGACTTTTAAAAGGTGATCTTTGGTCAAGTGTTTCCCAAGCCTTTAGGCATATGTTTGGGCTTTGATTAGCCACGTAAAGGTCGTGAATGATAACCAACTTAAGTGTTTGAGAGTTAAGGAATTGGAAAAGGGATTAACCCTATGTCCTTGTTTGGTTATAGGATTTGGTGTTCGCTCTGATCGTGAGCAGCCGGAGCTGGAGCTTACGTGGAAAGAGTGTAGGGAACATATCTCTTCTGCTTGTATTTGATATATGTGTTAATGTGTTGATGCATGTCTTAGCTTTGCGTGGTTATGTGTTATTGAAGCTATGTTTCAATCTATGCTATGGCTATTAGTATATTGTTAGAAGCATTGAGCTTACAGATTTGTCATCATGATAGTTATGTGATGCAAGCATGTCATGCATTAAACATTTATCGTACATGCATATTGATATTGTTTTCCTACTGAGATTCTCTCGAATCTCACCCTCCCCTACTAATCATGTAGACAGGGCAAGAGGCTCGAGGAGGGAGTAAGCATCCAAGGGCAACAAGGGCTTTTTCAGTATTTGATATAGGGGATTGGTTATCATAGTTGGGAGTATTATGTATATTTGGATTCAGTTTTCGATATGTATGGGTTGGAATGTGTTTGGATACGATATTTGTAGATGTATTTAAAAGGATTTGTGTAATCCCCATATGATGGCTTGTATGGGCGAATGTGCCCTATAAAGCTTGAGTTAATGTATGGAACCCAGGATTGCCGGGATTATTGTTGTGTACTCTGATTTGTTATGAATGTGATATTCCGCGTAGTAATTGTATTCGAAAAGCAATTATGAGACCAAGTTTATAAATGATTTCGAAAGGTAATTGTGAAAACCCCGTCACGTGATGGGTTAGTAAATGTTATTTGTTTATTATTGGTCTCTATTTCACTTTAATCGCGTATTTCGGATATAATTACGGCAGGGGGTTACAATATTCACTCTTCCACTTGTAAACACAAATTGTCTGAGAGAAAAGAAGAGAAAAAGTGTATTGCACAAAAATGTAGATTTACATCTATATGCATTTTTGGGGAAACTAATTCAGGCAAGGATGGAGAGTTTCTAACTGCAGCAAATAAACTTGGAAGTGCATTAATTGCTAGGAAGATCAACTTTGTAAATGGGGGAGACATCTAGGGCCTAACGGGAAGTATGGCCATTTCTACATCTATGAATGGAAGCAAGGGTTTGAGTGTAAGGGTTAAGGAGTTGGAAGATCACATCTTTTCCTTATGACAAGAGTTGCAGGTTTCAAGCTTGCCTGAACGAATGGGACAAATGTTCTACCATGCTCAAGCTTGTATGGCTCTTCCAGGTGGTTTGGAGATGTTGGATGGGATTTCTAGCATTGCATATTGGGCTAAGTTAAACTATCACAAAAAGCCATTAGAATTGTTAAATGTTAATGGTTTCTATAATAATTTGTTGTCTTTTTTTATCATATTATGGAAATAGGATTTATACCCCAAGTGACTCGTCATTCCATAATATTTGCACCAATTGCTGATTAGCTGCTCGATCAACTGCAAACCTATGAACCTAAACAAGATCTATTAGTCAAGCAAATAGATAGGAAATCTTCATATAGTAGTCAGAAGCAGGATCAAGATACCACTTTTTAGTTGTAACTTTCCTTAATCTTTTGGTTTTACTTTATTGTGTGTTTATGTTTCAAAAAAATTAGTTAGTTAGTTAGTTAAAAATCATTAGATGTATGGGGTGTGGAAAAAATGGCAGAGTAAGAAGTTATTCTTAACTCCTAAGATGCATTTTATTAGTTGCATGTTTTTGTTCCTTCTTAAAAAAAGTGTAAATTTTAAAAAAAAAAATCATCCTGTTTAAGTGCTTTTTAATGATCTTAAGAAGTATATAAGTTTTGAGTATGACTCAATTGAATTTAGAGATTTCACAACATGAATTAACAACTGATTGTTGCAATTGGTGATGAATTTTAAGATTGAATGAGCTAAGTTTGAAAACCCCTAACTGTGAGCTTTTGAGCCTATAATGATTATTTCTCTTATGTGTGATATTCACCTATTAGGTTGTCACTCTAGAACTTGCTTTAAATCTTGTTGAGATTACATTTCACATGAACATCCAAAAATGATAAAGGCATTCATTTTTTTAGCTAGAGTCAAATAGCCAACCTTGCAATTATACAGTTGATAAGCCCTTTGAGCCAAGTTGACTATTTCTTTGTTCTTAATCCATTAACATATGTTTTAATGATATATCAAGTGCTTTTACCTAATTTGAAAGACTAGCAGAGCATTTGAAATTTTTGTGAAATGGGCTTTTGACAAGTGTGGAGGTGTATATATCATTAACTTTAGAGTTACAAAAGTATGCAAAAAAATATCTATGCCCTAGAAGACATTGGAGACAATGTCTGATTTAAGTTGGGGAAGGAGTAGTAAAAAAAGAAAAAAAAAGAGGAAGAAAAAAACGAAAAAAAAATTATTAAGTATTGTGAGATGTTGTAATGAAATAAATTTATTTATAAGTAGCCCAATTTTCAATTTCTCTATTTCTTTAGCCCTTCATATCAAGTTTTACATTCATTTTACCTTAACCCCATTACAACCCTTAATAAATCCTTTTGATTTCAATTATGCATGTGAATTAGGTAGTGGAGATTGAGATTTTCAGCAAGCCTATGATAGTGCAATTTTTTTTTTGTTGAATTTGAGTGAAACACTTACCCTTAAACACTTGATAGATTGAGAGAATGGGTAGTAATTACGAACTCGGTTTATTCTTTTCTAAATAAAGTTACCAGTTTATATTTTTATTGATTCATGAATACTATGATCTCTTTATTTTTCAATTGTGTTCTTACTTATGACTTGACACTTCTAATTATGTTAGCACTATTAGTCACTCCTTGTTCGAGGACGTCCAAAAGCTATGTGTGGGGGAATTTGATATGTAAAATATTTACATATTTATTTTTCCTTATATGATAATTTTGTGGATGATATTTTTGGGTATAATTAATACATAAATAATGATTTTGAAATAAAATAGAATTTCTTGAAAAATATTAAATTAGACCCTTTTTCAGTTTTCAAGTAATATCTAGAGCTCTAGATGTCGGATTGGGACGTTCTATATATAGATAAAAAGCTAATAAAGAGCTCTACAACTTTTATGTTGAGACCAAAACCAAGTTCTATCTCCAAGGGTTTCGAATTTTTCTTTGAAGTTGAGAGCGGGAATTATCTACCATTTCACCAATCATTTCTATCTATCTCATTTCATCTTCCTTTTCATCTACTTCTTCATCTACAACTTCATCTTTTTTTCATCTACCACATTTCATCTACCCTACTCCATTTTTCCCTATATATAGCCATCATGTCCTTCACATTTTACCACAACCAATTTCATATCCATTACTTTCCTCTCTTCTCCACATACACCATCCTAGAGTTAATTTTATGCATTGTATTTAAATCTTGCATGCCTTCAATATGGAAGAGTTAGGTAGTCCTCCTTTATGGATGGTTTAAGTTGCCACCTACATGGAAGGTTTTACCTCCTATATGGAAGGCTAGATTTTTCCATTTTCATGCATTTTGTGATTGTATTTTTATGTTTTAGAATTTAATAATTACGTTTATTGCAATGATTATAAAGTTTTCAATTTATTTTATTTTTGTTTTAAATTTCATCATTTGCTAAACTTCTATTTTCCTTGGGTAATGATGTAGCTTACTAATGATATTGAATCTTAACTTATTAAATCTAGTTTGAATTTCTTCTTCATGGTTGAGTTTTAATTATTGTTCTTAATGCTTTCAATTGATTGGCCACCTTTTGAATGATTCCAATACGTATGTTGAGACCGGAAGGAGATGCATGTGTATAGAGATCCTATAATTAAAATCATGACTTGCATATGAAATAGGAATATATTCATATGAGTTGTGTAGTCTTACTGAGTTCCATAAATCTTAATGCCTAATTAATTGCTTAAATTCATATAGGAATATATTATATTAGCAATTAATTATAGAATTGCTTGACCTTGGAAGAGGCTAGTAATTAAATTAGGGAAACTCGACTATCAATCATGTGGAATAAATTGAACTAGAATGGATAAGTGATGACTAGTGGAAAAATCAGTTTTAAGACCAGTTAAAAATGACATTTTAGACTGGTTCCGGATCTGGTCTTGATACAGCTGGTATTAAAAGTCCACTACTTTTTAGACTGGTTATAGAACCGGTCTTAAAAAAAATTTCAAAACTGGTTATTTATGAAACCAGTCTTAAAATAATTATTTTTAGACCGGTTATCAAAGAAACTGGTCTAAAAAGTTGAACTTTTTAGACTGGTTTTAGATATAAATGGTCTTAAAAGTTTTTTTTATAAAAAAATTGTTCCTTTTAAAAGATTTACCCAGCAAGTTGTTTCCCCTGTTTTACATTTCACTCAACAAGCAATCATTTCAATGACATCCAAATAAATTCTTCTCTTACACATTTTAACAAATATCTTATACAAATCACATACATGACAATCCAAAATGCAAGTAGACATAGATTCACCCATATCTGTTGATATACATGTAGTAGCATATATGGAAATTAAAAATTAGAACCTTCTTAATAAGATGAATTAGCATCAACAATAGGCAAGAGACCCTTTAACCCAGACTCAGACAAATTAAGCTCACTCTTTGCATTTGAGTAGGCCCTTACGTGCCGTCATCCTATATGAATTTAAATATGCGTGCAAAAAATAGTTATTCTTCTAGTTTCATAAATAATAAAATAATACACTTTTGTAACAACATTGATTCACAGAATACTAGTTCACGTTGCCTCTAAGAGTGTTTATTTCTCCATTGTGACCTAATATGCATATAGGTTGAGCTCAGTCCCAGCTAAGACACCTCATTTGCTTCATTTTCCTGTGACAACAACAAAAAGAGTAGTTTTATATATATATCAACAATAATATAAATGATAATTATTTTAGCTAACTAACCTTCAAAGTAGTGTTATAAAGGGATATCCTCCTCCCATATCCCTTTATGATAATCGTTTCTTGTGCCATGTTCATTGTCAGCTTCATCTTCTTCGTTTAATTATAGTAGACCACTAGAAAAAGAAGGAGTCTCAAGAAGATCATTCATTGAACAAATTTCCTGATTAATGTCAACGACCTTTTTTCCTTAGAGAGCTATAAACCACATTTTATTTGCTTGATTGGTAACATAGAACACTTGTTTCACTTGATATGCCATAATAAAAGGTTCATCTCCGAAACTTCTATTAATCAGATCAACCAATATAAATCCCAACTAATCAATCATCACACCATTGTTGACATCAACCCACTTGCATTTGAAAATGGGAAATTTAATTTTAACATAATCAACTACCCAAATCTCTTCAATAACCCCATAATAAGGTATTGTCGCCAATCTTGGGTTCTTAACTTTTAAACTAGAGAAGTGCATAGATTCAACCTTAGGACCACGTGCTAACCATTTAATTATATCAAAAACACATTCTTCTCTGTCAACCTTTTGTTTGATCTAATGTGCAAAAGTTTTGTTATGCTCCCTAATTAACCTTTGTTCAATTATTCTACTAGTTTCTTTTTGGACAATTTCTTTATGAGCATTAATGTAATCTTGAACTTCATCAACATTATTCAAGATATACAAATAGACTTGTTGTAATTCATCAGAATCAACACTTTTTACTGTAGCCCCGTGTCTACCCCCTTCTTCATAATGATGTTCAGGAAGCCAAATATGTCTTACATTTGACAGGTAATCTTGACAAAACTCCATGGCTTCTTCAGAAACATATTTTTGAACAATAGATGCTTCAGGCCGATTTGTATTCTTCACATACCCTTTTAGGATTTTCATAGTTTTTTCAATTGGGTATATCTACCGTAAATAGATAGGGCCTCATAACTTTATCTCCCTTACTAGATGTACCATGATGTCAAAAAAAGAAGGAAGAAAAAGTTTCTCAAGCTGGCACAAGATTAGATATCCTTCATTTTCCAGTTCATCCAATCTTTTTGCCTCAATGACTTTACTACAAATAGCATTGAAGAAGAAACAAAGTCTAGTCAAAATATAATGAAGATCATATTCGGCAATGCCACGACTAGCTACTGGGAGTAGTTGTTGCATTAAGACATGATAATCATGAGACTTTAGCCCTACTAACTTCAAATCTTTCATCGACACAAGCTTCATTAAATTTGAAGAATACCCTGAAGGAACTTTCATGCCATGTGCACACTCACGAAAGCTTCTTTTCTCATCCTTAGACAAAGCTGGAGGACAAAAAGTTCTCTTACCATATGGCTTTGGATGCAAGTCTTCTCATATCCCCATGCCTTGTAAATCTACTCTTGCCTTTATGCCATCCTTAAAACTACCTTGTATGTTAAGCAGTGTCCCAACAATACTATCACATATGTTTTTCTCCACATGCATGAAATCAATATAGTGTATGACATCAAGATTGAGCCAATATGGAAGACTGAAGAAGACAAACCTCTTTTTCCATTTATTTTTTTAATTACTATTCTTTGTAGTCTTACCAAATATAACATTGATATTTTTCACCTTTTCATAAACTTGCTCCCCAGTCAATGCCTTCAGAGCATCTTCAAACTCTTGTCCACTAAAAAAATATTTCTTTAATCTACGATATGGGTGGCCTCGTCTAAGAAATCTCCTATGGCCAAGATAAACTGTCTTTCTTCTATGTTGAAGTTGATGGTAGCATGTTCCTTCTTCAAAAATCGGACATGCTTTATGGCCTTTAACACTATATCTTGATAAGTTTCCATATGCAAGGAAGTCATTTATAGTACAAAAGATCATGGCTCGCATTTTAAGAACCTCCTTCTTGTTCACGTCAAAAATATCAACACCTTCATCCCACAACTCTATCAAGTCTTCGATCAAGGGTTCTAAGTAAACATCTATGTCATTTACAGGTTGTTTTGGTCCCAAAATCAACATGATGTACTTTCATTTCATGCATAACAAAAGAGATAAGTTGTAAATTATCGACAGAATAGGCCATGAACTATGTATACTGCTCAGGCTACCAAAAGGATTCATGCCATCCATGCTAAGTCCAAGCCTAAGGTTCCTAGGTTCGTCACCAAAGATAGGAAATAATTGATCGATTTTCTTCTATTGAGAAGAATCAGCTGGATGTCAAAGCTTTCCATCGGATATCCTCTCATCCACATTCCATCTCAAATTCTTTGCATCATTTTCATTAGCAAACAAGTGCTTGAACCTTGGTATGACAGGAAGATACCACAACACTTTTGCAGTGGCGTTATTTGATTTGTACCTGAAAGCTTCACATATCAGGCACTGTTGTTCCTCTTGATCCTCTTTTCTATACAATATACAATCATTAGAGCATGCATGGATCTTTTTATACTTCATCCCTAGTGGACATAGTATTTTTTTAGCATCATAGTATCGAGAAGGTAACACATTATCATGTCGTGCTTTCAAGCTTACCAATTTCAATACTGCTTTCAACAATTGGTATTTTTGACATCCCGGGTACAGCGATGTCACAGCATCACTGCACATATTACCATATGCATGTGATTGCTCAAAAGACTCTTATCTTATATCAAGAATAATATCCTCTATCCGATCATCCATATCCGTGTCATTATCTTCAAAGCCCACTCCCCCTATTCAGATAAACTTGGCATTTCTAATTCTTCACCATGCCAACCCATACTATATAACTCTTACAAAATCCTTCACAAATTAAATATGTATATATTGCAGTACTTAGTCGCTTCTTATTCAAACATACTACACAAGGGCAATAAAACTTCCCACAACCATTATCGACATTTCTTATAGCGAAGTCTAAGAAACCTTTACCCTATTATCATATTCAACACTTGTTCGTTTAGCTTTAACACCCGCGGTACAGCGGTGTCTCAGATCACTGCACATATTACCATATGCATGTGATTGCTCAAAAGCCTTTTCTCTTATATCACGAATAATATCCTCTATCCAATTATCCGTATTCATGTCATTATCATCAAAGCCCAAACCCCCTGTTCAGATAAACTTGGCATTTCTAATTCTTCACCATGCCATACCCATACTGTATAACACTTAAAAAATCCTTCACAAATTAAATGTGTATATATATCTGCAACACTTAGTCACTTCTCATTCAAACATACTACACAAGGGCTATAAAACTTCCTACTACCATTATCGATATTTCTTATAGCGAAGTCTAAAAAACCCTCACCCCATTATCATATTCAATACTCATTCATTTAGCTTTTATCCAACTATGATCCATATATATCTCAACACTTGTAGCACCCTATATCCAATAGCAAAAGGATAGACAAAAACACAACCACCATTGAGTTTTAGAGATTTCAACGAATTTTAACATACCCCATTTGAAAGTAGTTAAAAAAATAGAACTTTAAATCAAACAAGCACACTAAACACTGACAATAATACTGACAATCAAACAATCACACTAAATTAAAACAAAATTAAACTTAGAATGGTATTACTCCAAGCCAATTATCATAAGTCAGAGAGCACCTAATTTACTTTTGGTCCAAAACAAGAAAAACGTATATAGTAATAAAGTTATTAATCACACAGTTTTCCCTTTAACTTTAATTACATTTTTTTGCAATTATTTCGTGTCTAACCACTAAATAATGTCAGAGTTAATATTGTTGAGAATAGCAAATACAAGTTGAAAGTTGAGGGCTTTAATTAACAGAACACTAACCATATTGAAGACCAAGGAGTGAGCTTCTACCCAAAGTCACGGTGGCAAAGGAAAGTCACGGCAGAAGAGAATGGTCACTGTGGAGAATAGAGGTGGCGGCGGAAGAGAGTAACGATGATCAAAGAACAGTGATGAGGAACACAGCAATGACAACGTTAATGATGGAGGAGAGTGGAGCAAAAGAAGAACGGGGAGCAATGGAGGAGTTCAAAACAAGCAGCGACAGAGCTTACACAAAAATGGTGACAAGAGAAGAAAGGGTTCATAGCGCAGGATCTAGGCGCACGAGAGTGAAAATATGCCGAAATATCTCACCTTTTAGACCAGTTTTCCATTACAACCGATTCTAAAATGGGGAAAATATAATTTTAAGAATTTTTAACTTTTAAGATTGATTTATTTATAACCGGTCTAGATAAGTTTTTATTTAAGACCAGTTTACCTAATAACCGGTCTTAAAATTTAAAAAAAATTTACTTTTGAAAATACTTTTATATTTTAAGACCAGTTTTTTTTAGAACCGGTCCAGATAAATTTTTTAAGATCGGTTATTTTTAGAACCGGTCTTAGAAGTTCTATATATTTACAAAACTTCCACCGATCAAATTTTTAAGATCTTATTCGCTAGAACTAGTTTAAATGTGGCGGCCTAAAAAGGGAATTTTGTACTAGTGGATTCAATCCAAAATTTGTTCAGTGAAATCTGATCCCTAAGGCTTTTTCTCATAGTTGCTTTCATATAATTTGCACTCATGTTTAATCATGTTTTATTTTGTACTCTCAATCAACAACTAATTGATCGACTAAATAGAATTAAAATTACTCATTTTGATACTTAGTGATCAATCCTTGTGGGAACGATACTATACTCACTTTTGTATTACTTGATTATGACAGTGTTCACTTGCACTATTTAATATACCATTTACACTCATAACATTTAACACTATATCCTAACAAGTTTCCAAATGCAAGAAAGTCATTCCACATATTAAACACTGCTACTTCTCTTCATGCTCTTCTCTATACAATATGCAATCATTAAGGCATGCATAGATCTTTTTATACTTCAGCCCTAATGGACACAGTATTTTCTTAGCATTATAGTATCGACAAAACAACACATTATCATTTGGAAGCTTGTCCTTCAAAGTCTCAAGCATTTCTAAAAAACTCTTGTCACTTCATCCATGATGTGCTTTCAAGCTTACCAATTTCAATACTACTTTCAACAATTGGTATTTTTTGCACCTCGGGTACAGCGGCTTCTAAGCATCACTGCACATATTACCATATGCATGTGATTGCTTAAAAGCCTCTTCTCCTACATCACGAATAATATCCTCTATTCAATCATCCATATCCTCTGTGTCATTATCATCAAAGGCCACTCCCCCTTGTTCAAATGCATTGGCATTTCTAATTCTTCACCATGCTATATAACTCTTGAAAAATCCTTCATAAATTAAATGTGTATATATATCTACAACAATCAGTCACTTCTCATTTAAACATTTTAAACAGGGGCAATAGCACATCCCACTATCATCATCAACATTTCTTCTAATAAAGTCTAAAAAATCCCTCATCCCATTATCATACTCAATACTTGTCCATTTAACTTTTATCCAACTACGATCCATATATTTCAACACTTTTTTCCTCTTTTCTATTTTTTCCCATGGAAAAGGTAGGACTATGATGGGAGTATGAAAGAATCATTTCACTCAAGTACCTAGTTTAACTACTACATAATGAACAAGTACATAGCAAATTTTAGATTACAATACATTTATATATAGCAAAGATCATATTGATAGGTATCACTTCAATTATTTAATGGCAAAGACTATTTGAATTACCTATCAAGCACTCGAAGAAATGCTTTAAAGATAAAAAACTACACAAGAAAGATGAGTTTGGTATGATTGGGTATAATTCACATTGGAAGAAAGGCTTTGAAGATCGGAAACTACAAAGCAACAACCAAATGCAAAAATAAGCCTTAGCAACAACAATAGAAAAGCTAAACTTTACTATTAATAAAACCTAGATTAACAAAAAATAATGATCGATTGAAGAGAAATGATAGTACAGGTCTCATAAAATAGTTATAAAAATAATATTTCAACTTTCAAATGAAACAAGCAATGTTTTTGGCAAGGTAACTTACACTGCTAAAGAGATTACAAAACTAGTAATTTACATAGGCCAATTTATGATATAGTAAATTTGCTAGATAGGGAAGCAATTCTTATATAAAGAAACTCATGATATTTAGGTTTGTCCACTAATAATAGAAGCCAAATTAAGATGATCAACCTAATAAATTCACAGGCAATGGATTAAGGATTATTGTGTTAGATATGATTAGTTTTGATGATGTCAAATATAGATGTGAAGTGATAAGAGCAAAAAGTTTATATAATGTAATTCTTTGACTAACTACTATATTTAATGTTACATATTTTGTAGATTAGTCAAGCAAAGATTGAAGAAGATTGAATTAATGAAAATGAACAAGAGGAAGAAGAAGAAAGAAATTGAAGATAGTCAAGGAGATGCTTACTTGGATTATGAAGAATGAAGAACTTGTTAGATCTTTCAAGAAGATCAAGATTCAAGTTGTTAGAAGTGATACTGGAGGTTTCTATTATGATACCGGAGGTTTCTATGATCAAATAATGGTTGGAATAGGTTAATATGAAGCTAAAATGACTTATATATGAGTTTTGGCACTTCTAGGGGTGTTATGCTCGAGCACAAGGTGTTATGCTCGAGCACAGGAAGAACTCACTCGAGCACAGACCACTTCACTCGAGCACGGGGTGTATACTCTGTTTTACGTTCAGCCTGAGCGAGGTCTGGTATTTTCATCATATCTCTCAAACCACAAGTTGGATTGACCCGAAACCGGTGGCATATGAAAGAAGACTCACAACACGTAAAACTTGCACTAGGATCACATTGAAAGAAGATAAAATGAAGGAGATATGATTGGTGGAAAATGAAACAGAAATCACCGTCACTTTTCGACACAGGTTCGGTATTTTGCTCGTAACTTACAAACTACACATCGGATTGAGACGAGACCAATGGCAAATGAAAGTAGACTCAAAGAGCTTTCCATGGATAGGTAATTTGCCTAATTTGAACGTATATTCTAGGAGCTATGCCTTCTGGAAGTTGATGCTTGTGCAGACTAGCGAAATATACACTCTTTCGATCATAACTTGCAGAATACAAGGAGTTTGGAGCTGATTCTTGTTGCATTGGAATGCATATGACAAGAGCATTCTTATGATACATCATTTGAATCAAATGAACAAATTTTTTCTAAAGTGGCCCCACATCACCTGCGAGTGCAAAAACTTTCTCTCTGAAAATGTCGTGCGAGTGATGTCCAGAAGCAGCTGAAACGTGAAGAAATTTGCAACACTCGAGCACTAGGATTCATGCTCGAGCAGTGGATGATTTCTCACTCGAGCAGGAGTCTGTGTGCTCGAGTGAAGGCCCACATCACCTGCGAGTGATAAATTCATCCCTCTGAAATCTTGATGCGAGTGTTGATTTTGAGAGCATATTCCTTGAGAATATGCGTCTCACTCGAGCAAAGGTATGTGTGCTCGAGTGAGGGACCATATCACTCGCGAGCACAAAATCTCACTCTTGTTAAAATGATGTGTGAGTGACAACCCGAGAAGAAGCATGTACGTGAAAACTTGAGGCGCACTCGAGCAGAAGGTGTGTGCTCGAGTGAGAGACCATATCACCCGCGAGTGAGAATTCTGTCCCTTTGAAATCCCATGCAAGCACAACCCGTGAACTGAAGCATATGAAGGAAAATAAGGAGATCACTCGAAGTGAGCCATTCATGCTCGAGTGATACTCTGCAGAAAACCAAAAAACACCAAGTCTCACAGCGAACAATCCGAACATGATTACATGTTATTAAATCAGTGTGTTTTCACTTGTTATTGATTCTAAATGTTAGCTAACATATTTTTCAAGTGTGAAACAGGATATTAAACGTTCGGATTACAAATTCAAATTTAAAGTCAAGTGTGGTGAACGGCATCATTACGCACTGAGCATCGGCTACCTACCACGACAAGCAACTGACACACCACGAAAGACTGTCGAATATTCAAACATCCCACTACAGCTCACAATGAAACATTCCACTCTTCAACGGGATGCTCCACTCTGCAACGGACAGAAGCTCATTTTCAAATATGCTCAACGGTCAAATGAAGCAATGAGACTCCAACGGACGAATGCTTACAACGGTCATCATCTTCATCAACTATAAATGAGATAGCATTCAACTTTGATGGGTAACGGAAAAAGATAGAGGAAACAGAGAAAAACGGAGAAAAATTGAGACAGCGAGTAACTACATAGAAATGTGAATCCTCTGCTTCTACCCATACACTCTCTGTTCTGCGGTTTCAATATTACTTTTCATTGAGAGAGTGATTATTTGTATTATACTTCAGTGAGTATTATATCCACTCTGTGAGAGAGTCTGTAAACACTTTCATCTATATTTCTGAGTTGATCTCAAGGTAGAAGAACCTTGAGAAGGTTGATTTTCTTACGGAGAAGCAGTAGAGAGAATTGCCGTAAGACATTCTGCTCGTAAGACTTACAAGGTGCAAGCAGTAGAGAACGTTGCTGCTCATAAGACTTACAGGGGTGTAAGCAGGAGAGAACGTTGCTGCTCGTAAGACTTGCATAAGTAAGCAGGAGAGGAAGATCTTCGGAATTGCTCTGCTCGTAAGACTTGCCGTAAGGGGGAGTATTTCAGTGAGAGATTTGTAAAAGATTTCACAAGTACCCGACTAAACTTGTGGGATTGTAAAGGCTTTTCTTGTGCCCGGATTAAACAAGAAGATAGTGGATTTGAAAATCTCAGGAGGAGCCTGGGGACTGGACGTAGGCCATCACAGATTGGACCGAACCAGGATAAATCACAGTTTGCATATTCTCTTCCCTAAACTCTTATATTTCCAGCATATATTATTTAATCTAACTGTTGATTTATAAACCTTCATACTTACTGTTTTCGTTAAGATACGAAAAGATTTCTAAAGTTCTTAAGATTTTATTATACACCCAATTCACCCCCCTCTTGGGTAATAGCCGGTTCTAACATATTGATGTATTAGAGTTAGCAATTTCTTCAGGGCATTGAATTGAGGGACAATGTGTGTGTGTGTGTGTTAAGAGCAAGCAAAGAGGAATACGCATGTATTGCTTCCATTATTTCACTAATTACACAAGATCTCAATATCCAACCTCTAAAATGAGAAGACTCTAAAGAATCTTAGAGTTCTAAGGATTATTTGTAACTAAATACTATTTTAGTTTCCAGAAAATTTTGTAGTGCTAAAGGAAATGATAACATTAAATGCAAACTTAACATAAATTGTGTAAAACTTGCTTGCTTTATACACACTATGCCAAATTAAAAGCAAAATTCTTTCAGCCACTTCCCCATAGAAGTATTGTGCAACAAATATACCTAATGAGAGGATAATCTAAAAATCATATTCAATTCATGTATATACAGTGTCAAACCAATTTAAATTATCAAACCTCAATTTTCTGTCAAAATGCACAACGCATGATAGTATCTAAAAGTTCTTAAATCGGTATAAACAAACATATATGAAATCACGTATAGGCACCTAATAGCCCATTGATGATAAAGGTTCAGCAGAGATATCCATACGTGGATGCATCCTGTAAACCCATATTAGTGTCCCTACAAATTTATCTATAAATTAAGTTATTTAGCTACATGCATGGATATAAATCCCATCCAGTGTTAAGTACATATGCACATGAAAATACCTCAATAAGCAAGGTGATAGTAGCCAATGCATGATCATCAGCTAGATAGTTAAAGGATTTAAACTATTAGCAGTACCAAGTCAAACAACAGATTAGGGATACAAAATCCAGATTATGAGACTTATGCAAAACATAGTAATTTCAATATCTTGTAAAAATGTCCAGCCAGTCAAACTTGTGTATGGTTCAAAATAGCAGATAAATCGCAAAAAAAAAAAAGAAAAGACAGAAAAAAACCTACAAGAATTAGGGATTCAACAAATAGCATACCCAAATTGCAGAAAACACTAGACTCTCACCAGTAGATGATGCAAAAAAATGACAACAGAGTATGTAAATGCCGAAGGAAACCTTGCAACTCCAAGAAATTAGGGATTCGACAATCAGTGTACCCAAATTTCACCAAAAGATGTTGGACTCTTGCTAACTGACATTGAGAAAAAATGAGAATAGAATGTGTAAGCATCAATGCAAATTTATCACAAAACTAGGAGAATTAGGGATTCAAACAATAGCGAATCCAATATTCACCACAAAACATCGGACGGGACACTCACCGATCGACGATGCTAAAAACTCAGTAGAGTGTGTGTAAACGACAGATACTCAATGAAAAATCAAAAAAAGTACTGTAGTGGAAAGATTTTTGATTTTGATAAAGGTGCGAATGGGGCAAAAAAACTATTCAGGAGGATTTTTAAGACCGGTTTAACAAAACAACCGGTCTCAAATATCATATCTTAGACAGGTTAATTCTACCAACCAGTCTTAAATCAACATTTTTATTTTTTTTATTTCGTTAAACTTTTAAACTAATTCCTATTTATAATTAGGCTTAAAAGTTAAATATTTAAGACTGGTTATCATATACAACCAGTATTAATTGTATTCGAGTGTTCAGATAGAACTCAAGAGCATCTATTATTTCTTGTTCTTGTTTTGTCTCGGGTAAACACTTTTAAGACTTCACTTTCTGGACTCAAGTAAGCACGTCTCCCGCACTCAAGTGTTATGGCAGAAATTGAGTACATCTATTATTTCTTGTTCTTGTTTCCTCTCGGGTAAATACTTCTTGGACTTCACTTTCTAGACTCAAGTGAGCATGTCTACCGTACTCGAGTATTGAGACATAACTTGAGTGCAGCTATCATTTCTTATTTCTATTACACTCTCTGTAAAACAATTTTGTAGTTACACATGCAGCGCTCAAGTGTAAATGACCTCAGAACTCGAGTGCGGATATAGGACTCGAGTGCATCAGATAGTTTTTGCTACTACTTGACTCTTGGTAAAACACTTGAATATCTGTTATTTCTTTTTCTTGTTTTGTCTCAGGTAAACACTTTTAGGACTTCACCTATTGGACTCGAGTAAGCATGTCTCCTACACTCGAGTGTTGTAATAGAACTTGAGTGTATTTGTTATTTCTTTTCTAGTTTCCTCTTGGGTAAACACTTTTAGGACTTCAATTTCTAGACTCAAATGTAAATTTCTACAGAACTAGAGTGCATCTATTATTTCTTGTTTATACTTTTACTCTCTGTAAAACAATTTCATGCTTATACTTGTAGCACTCGAGTGTAAATGACCTCAGAACTCAAGTGTGGATGTAGGACTCGAGTGTATCAGAGAATTTTGCTACTACTTGACTCTTGGTAAAACACTTGAATATCTATTATTTCTTATTCTTGTTTTGTCTCAGGTAAACACTCTTAGGACTTCAGTTACTAGACCCGAGTGAGAATGTCTCCTGCATTCGTGTGTTGTGACAGAACTGGAGTGTATATGTTATTTCTTGTTCTTGTTTCCTCTTGGGTAAACACTTTCAAGACTTCAAATTCTAGACTCAAGTGTGAATTTCTACAGCACTCGAGTGTTGAGACAGAACTCAAGTGCATCTGTCATTTCTTGTTTATGCCTTCACTCTCTATAAAACAATTTCATGTATACACTTACAGCACTCGAGTGTAAATGACCTCAAAACTTGTGTGTGGATGTAGGACTTGAGTACATCAGACAGTTTTTAATAATACTTGACTCTTGGTAAAGAACTTGTATGATCACACTTCTTAAACTTAGGTGCAAAGATCCAAGAAACTCACCTTTAAGATCGGTTGTCACTAACACCCGGTATTAAAAGGGGAAAAAATTCATTTTAAATTCTTCATCTTTTAGATTGGTTTTGAAAACTCCCAGTCCAAAAGGTTTTATATTTAAGATCGGTTATTTAGTTTAACCGATCTAAAATGTTTCAAAATTTTTTAATTTTTAAATTGTTTTTGCTTTTTAGACCAGTTTTTTGGATAACCGGCGTAAATAATTTATTTTAGACTAGTTATTTTGAGAATCGGTCTTACAATTTCTCTATGATTACAAAAATACCACCAATCATAATTTTAAGATCTTATTCGCTATAACTGATCTAAAAGGGCAAATTTGCATTAGTGCTAAGTCAAATTTGGGACACCTAAAGTTCCTTCCTGGCACTAAACCCAATTCTTTGGGTGCTATACTCTTGGGTTTAGGAATCCCAAAAATATGTAGGATGCTTAAAGTCAACATTCAGTATCCCAAATAATGTTTGGTACCCCTAAAGGTCTGGGTTTATTATTTGGGACACCTAAACCTATCTTTTGGCATCCTAAATTTAAATTTGGGATGCCAAAAATGGTGCCTTTTGAGTTTTGAGCACCTTGGTGACTTAGCTTACTCATTTTCACTCTTTCTTTCACTCTCAGTACCGTGCCCTTCCTGGCTCCCTCACTGTCATCCCTCTCTCTTTTTCCCTCATTGTCGCTCTCTCACCACTATCCTCTGCCATCCTTTTCTCCTTTTAACTACCATCGTCCATTACTGTCGTACCTAGCTCCCTCTTTTTCCCTCACCGCCGCTCTCCACCATCATCCTCTATCGTCCTCCTCTCCTTCTCACTACCAACATCCATTGTGCATGTCTTTTCCTCTCCATGCTTTCTGTCGTTGGTGTCCTCCCTCCCTCTCCTTCTCCCTCCCTCCCTCTCTCACACTAGTTATCGTCAGCCTACTATGCTCTCACGATATGTTTATAGTTTTTTAAAAATATTCATTTTGACTATTTGATTTTATATTCAGGTTGAAAGAATTACCCATATGATATTTTTTCTTTGCTACGTGGGAGCACTAGAATTAGTTTATTAATTACAAAATAATATTTGTGAATGTGGGTTCTTTATTTGATCTGCTTGGGTAGTAGGGTCTATTGGCGATGAAATTTCTCAACACAATGGAGTAATGCCATTAGTAAATGTAAAATTTGATGCGACTATATATTCTAGGCTGGCATTATTGTTATTGTTGGGGTCTTCGTGTCAATGATATATTCCTTTAGAAATAGAAATGAGTTTTTTTAAGAAAATTCTTTCGTAGCTATATATCTAGTTCCCCTCTTTTACTCTTGTATTCTATTTATTTTAGGAAAAAATCAAAATATTGTATATAGCAGTTTTGTAAAGTGAAAAAATGTTAATTAATATATTGTATAAACTATAAGATTTGTAAATCATACTATTTAGCATTTATTGATGAATTGAATTTTTAACGGGAGAATGACAACTAAGAACCAACTAAGTCTAACAAAGGCAAAATTATTTGATGCAAATAATCTTATATGCAAAATTATTGCATTTAGTTGTTGATATTGTCCATAATTGCCTCAATTAGTTTGTTTTGTTTCAATTAAGCTAAAATGGTTTGCTATTTAAATTTTGGAATGTATTACTTTTAAGGAGAAATGCTACTGAATTTTTTTATAAAGCAGTGATAAAAGGCAATCCCATTAGTTACAATTATTCTAAACTTGAGTGTTGTTAGGAATGACTTAGGTGGTAATAAAATGGATCATAGTTGGATGAGTGCTTTGAGAACTAGTCAAGAATATGAGAACAGGGTGGAAGAGTTTATTAAATTTGCTAGAAGGAACGCTCCAGCAAAAAATGGGAAGTATTTTTATCCTTGTGTCAATATTTAAATGAGAGTTGATAGGTGTTGATGTCATAAGGGATCACCTACTTAATGATGGAATAAATCTTTGAGACACAAGGTGGATATGGCATGGTGAGGAAGTAACTGATTGTCCATTACACAAGAAGGAAGCTATAGATGTCATAGATAAAGATAGAACAGAAGCAATGATTCACAATGTTGAGGTAGAATCCTTTACGCAAACACATGAATATGACAGCCTATGGATTGATGCAGAGACACTGGTGTACCCTTGGAGTAAGTACACAAATTGATAGGAACATTACATTTAGTCAACTTAAAGGAAACTTGTGGGTAGACCGATAGTAGTTTCACATTGCTACTTGAATTATTGTGTGATATGTTTCTAAACGATAATGTACTTCCAAATTGTATGTATGAGGCTAAGAAAATCTTGTCTTCGATGGGCATATAGTATGAAAAAATACATGTTTGTCCTAATGATAGTGTATTATATAGAAAGGAGTATGAAGGTCTTAGGAGTGTCCAAAGTGTAAAACTTCATGATAAAAAGTGAAGAAAAATGGTGGTTGTGGTAATGGAATAACTAAAAAGCAAACTTTAAAGGTTTTATGGTATCTTCCAATAATACCACAGTTTAAGCATTTGTTTATGAGTGCAACAAAAATAAAGAAGTTGAGATAGTATTCTAATGAGAGAATATCTGACAAAAAATATCTTCAGCACCCAGCTGACTCTCTACAATAGAAGAAAATTGATGAAATGTTCCCTTAATTTGGCAGCAAGCTGAGAAAACTTTGGCTTAGGCTTTATATAGCTAGCATGAATCTGTATGGTCTCTTATAAGCACACATAATGTGTGGCAATTCTCCTTATAATATGCAACTTGCCTCCCTGGTTATATATGAAACACAAGTATGTGATGTTTTCTATGATAATTTCTGCTCAAAAACAGCCAGGGAACAATACTGATGTGTACTTGGTGCCTTTAATTAAGGACTTGAAGAAGTTGTGGGAGGAAGGTGTAGATGTGTTTGTTGTATATAAGGAGTCCTTCAAGATTTGTGCAATAATTTTCAACCTAATAAACGAATTCCCTTTATATGGAAACTTGTTAGGGTATAGCATGAAGGGGTACAAAGTGTGTTCGATCTATGAAGTAGACACACACTTCTATCAACTTGAGCATGGAAGGAAAACAATCTACCTTTGTCATAGGAGGTTACTTTATCAGTTCCACTAGTATCATAGGTTAAGAAAGCATTTTAACGGCTTACTGGAGCATGGAATAGCTCCAAAGGCATTAACGGAAAGGAAGTTTATAGTTGGGTGGAACGTATCAATGTCATCTTTAGTGAGAATTATAGGACTATAGATCAAAAGAACATATGGAAGAAGAGATCAATTTTCTTTAATCTTCCATATTGGCATAGTCTTGTTATGAGACATAGTATTGATGTGATGCATATGGAGAAAAACGTTTGTGATAGTCTTGTTCATATGCTTTTGCATATACCAGGGAAGAGTAAGGATAGAATTAGTACGAGACTAGACCTTTTTAATATGGGAATAAGAGAACGGTTACATCAACAACTAAGAGATGATGGTAGGAGGGCATAACTGTAGCCAGCAGCACATAAACTATCAAAAAGCGGATAAAAGAAGTTTGTGTGGGTGTTTGCATGAAATTAAGATGCCACAAAGGTATTCTTCTAATGTGAGAAGGTATGTTTCAATGGATGATTTGAACTTAGCAGATATAAAGTCCCATGATTTTCATGTGTTGATGCAACAACTATTACCAGTAATTATTAGAGGCATCATGAAAGATGAAGTACGAACCACTGTAACAAGATTATGTTTTTTCTTTAATGCTCTCTGTAACAAAGTCATTGACACTAAAAAATTGGATAAACTAGAAAATGAGGGTTATATTATTTTGTAATAACTAGAGATGCATTTTTGTCCTTCATTTTTTGATATAATGGTGCATTTTAAGTTCATTTGGTAAGGGAGGTAAGGCTCTAAGCTCTAGTTTAACTGAGGTGAATGTACCCTTTGAAGAGATACATGAATATCTTATAAGGGTATTCTAAAAATCCTCATTAACCTAAAGCCTCAATAATTGAAAGATATGTAGTTGGAGAGGCTATGGAGTTTTGCAAAGATTATCTATCAAGGAAGAAGGAACAATCTCAGCATGAAGAGGGGAAATGGTGTTGCAAGCATACTTGTGTATCCTACATAATATGGAAAAAGTTCAACCATATATAGATGAACAAAGAAAGAGTATAAAGAACATTAATCCATGGAAGAATGACATGCAGATAGCTATTGAGCAAAACAAACCTTTATAGAGTGGTTCAAGAAAAATGTTTTGCAAGAGACCAATTTGTCTGAGACAATTGAGTGGCTAGCTGAAGGGCTTTCATTTCTGGTCATTACTTGGGATGGTTATGATATAAATGGGTATTCTTTCTATATAAAAGACTAAGATGACAGAAGTACCATACAAAATAGTAGGGTGATGGTAGAAGCTGAAGCCATGCATTTTTTCCAGTTCAAAAGATAAAACCCCCATATTAGCATCCATAGCCTATTATAGAGTTATAGAAGAAATATGGGATATTACCTACAACAAGTTCAAAGTTGATTTATTCAAATGTAAGTGGGTTAGCAATAATGCTGTGGTAATAGATTAATAATTTGGATTTGTCTTAGTTGATCTTCGAAGAGTTGGTTATAGAGATGAGTCATCCATTCTAGCAAGCCAAGCGAAACAAGTCTTTTATGTCATAGATCCTACGAATAAAGAAATGTTCATTGTACTTCAAAGTAAAAAATAGAAGTATAGTGATCTGATCTTCAACCTTAATGGCACACCACCTTTTACAATAAATCCACTTAAAACAAGTGAAGTAGAATTTGTAGATGATAAAGAATATGTTGTAAGAAATGATCATGTTGAAGGAATATAGGAAATAATATAGAGTAAGACCTTAACTTATAAAATAGTACTATGTACTTTTGGTTTTAATCCTAGTTAGTTTATTAATTTAATTACAATTTATTTACCTATCTGACGATGATTTTTGTGTTAACAAGAATATAGACAACTCTAGTAACTCACAAAGTGTTGGGGATGATGAAATGGCTAGAGATGAACTCGTTGTGAGAAGGGTAGAGCCTGCATAAAAATCAGAGCATTGGTTGCACGTAATCAACATTAATAGGAAAGGTTGCATGTGGACATCAATGCCAATATGAATCCAGTTGGTCCTGAGGAAGACTATTTCATTAGCTATTTAGGCTATTTGGATCAAAGCAAAGTTTGTATTATCTGTGATAATTGGAAGTTGGTTCCCCTAAAAATGAAAGATATGATTTGACAACAAATTTTGGCATATAAGTTTTGATACATATGCATTTGTAGCCTTATTCCTTTTGCTTCAAAAATAAATATCTTATGTTTTACCTTGCAACAAACATACAATGTTGCAGACACCAGGACAATGTACAAGTATTGGATGGGGGAGGTTCGTCTATAATGGAAAGATTTAAAGAACAAGCTTACAACAAGGTATATTTAAGGGGAATAGAAGGGTCACGATCCATGTTAAGAGTATTCATATTTGTCTCCAGAGGACTAGAGGTTGTTTGTGGCATCACAGGAAGATCCTCAATTTTTGGTAAATTTTCTTTCATCATAGTATATAATTTTTTATTTAAATATACTTGACACCATTGATTCAGTTTTCATTATTTTCCTTTCACATGAAGTAATTTTACTGAATGCACTAAGGCAAGCAGAAAATAAGTATCATCATAGCATGTCCCATGGTGGTTATCAGAAGCTTAAGCGGAGGATGCTGGAAGAAGAGTTAGAGAAAATAAAAGAAGCAGCCGAGTCACAAAAATTGGAAAGTAGGGAGGATTAAGGGTGGGAAGTACATAAATCTAGATGTTGCTGAGGTTGCCGCGAGAATCGTATGTAGTTAAAGCATAAGTAAATAAATTTTTTCATATTGGGAGTGATTAATTTTCATTTATGATAAATTGTATTCTAAAAGATAAACTGGAAGATCATAGTAGCTAAGGTTTGTTCACTTCAAGTGGACAGATGGACATCTTGTCAATGGCGATTTGGAACGCAGATCATACCGGTCATGTTCGAGGGAATCCAAGGGTGAGTTAGTGTTATGATGTATTTTGGATAAGCTTTACATTATTCGTCACAAGCTGAACCCAGTAGGGATCTTGGCTACAAGATCATGAAGAAGTCGAAAAAGGGCTTAAGGCCAAACTTCTCAACATGCTTTGAGAAGAGCTATTGCTGGAGCAATGTCTTGTAATGACAAAGATGTTTGAATCGAAGATCATAAGTGACAAACATAGAACTCAGGAATCCCCAGCCTTCCCCAGCACCAAAAGAAGTTACAACCCACTGGAGGAACCACTTAGTGACTCTCTCCCACTCTAGCACCGAGAGAACCTTCTATCCTTTATTTGGATGTGCCATTGCTCTCATTCATGTTGGAAATTGTGCCCTAAGGGCCAATCATTGTACTTTGAACATTATTATTTTAATGAAATTTCTCCATTCTGTTATCATATTATTTGCATGTTAACTGTGATAATTGTATCCTTGGATAATTCATAAAGATTGTCCTAAAATGTCCCTGGTCGGTCATCTATACGGGAGCAGAGATGAAACAAGATCAGTATTACTTTGATAAGATATGGAGATACGAATCAAAGTCTTAGGCACTTGTAAGAGTATAAGGTGCTGGACCGACCCACTATGAGAAAGCTACATGGATCAAGTCATAAGCTTTTCTAATGTATAACCACGTCACAATGCCCTTAGACCTGAAATCATCATGGATTCCTACATGAAAGTTGCTAACCTTTGAACTAGTCAAAAGTCACTTTTGACCGGGTGATGATGAAGGCTACGATCGGGCTTGGCGGTCTTTCATGCAGAGGAATATAAATAATCAAGATGGAATTTGTCCCTCACATTAGTAGAGAGATATTACTGGGCCCCTCGATGAGTGAGTCTGAGAAATGTATGGCCATACTATGATGAAAGGAGCTTCTGTCTCTGTTATCAGGCTACTCAGGAATCGAGAAAGTAATGGTCAGGAACAAGAGGATAACATTATCCATGCCTTATCCTTGATCGATATATCGTGTGACAAAAGGGGTGTGTCATGGTTGTATGACAGGTTGCATCGTGATAACGATCCTCATATAAATTGGGTAGTCGTAATGTCTTACTAGAGGCCGCTTGCGACTTTTGGGTTAGTATAGTTATTGGCCCACTGCCAACTTCATATGGGCCTGCAAGGTTGCACACAAGAATGGCCCAACACGAGATAATGTTTAATTTAGGGTGGACGAATTATATATATATATATATATAATATAAAATTCATTAATAATATTATATAGATATATATATTTTCGAAATATATATCTTATATATATATATGTATATATATTATATGATATTATTATATTGTTAGTTTTAAATTTAATTTATTAAGATATATTACACCCAATTCACCCCCTCTTAGGTGTCAGCCATATTAGATCCCATATGTTTTGATGATTGGATCAATGATATAGAAAGATTTGATAACAAATAAATGAATTTTTGAACAAAGTGGCAAAGCATTACTTGAAGTAAGTACTGGAGTAATAAACAAATTTTGTGAAGGCTTACTCGAGTAGCAACTCTAGTAAGGGAAGCTGTTACTCAAGTATACACTCGAGTAATCAAAGAGAATTTCATCCAGTGAAGTAGTACCAAAATTTGGATAAAGTTACTCGAGGGACTACTCGAGTAATCTACAAAGTTATATAGACCATTACTCGAGTATCAACTCAAGTAACATTATTTTCACAGGCATCACTCGAGTAACTAGGTAAAAAATCTTCCAGTAGCTCTTAGCCAAGAAATACAACATATTACTCGAGTAACCAGGTGAGAAAAAGGATTTACTCGAGGGACCACCCGAGTAATCTATGGAGTTATTTGAAGAACTACTCGAGTAGCCACTTGAGTAATCAGAAAGAAAACTCTCGGCCAAGAATTTGATACAATTACTCGAGGGAGTAATCGAGTAATATGCCGGGTTATTTGAATTCTACTCGAGGGACCACTCTAGTAAGGTGTGAAGAAAAGCGAAGGCCACTCGAATAACCACTTGAGTAATCAGTTTACTAGAGACAACACCCAAGTAACTTGTGAGGAAAAGACATGGCCACTCGAGTAATCAAGTATTTTGAAGGTTTGTGATATATCTCACTCCATGTCTTACACGAGTAATATCTTATGAAAAATGTTGAATTAGGCACTACCATATTTTTTATAGGATTACTCGAGGCACTACTCGAGTAACAGACATGATCACTCGAGCAGCCACTCGAGTAATGCAGTCCAGAAATTATATTTTTCATTGAATGTCTATTGATTTGTTATCTATATAATTAACTATTCATTGCATTAGTATACTAAGTACATTTGCAGAGAAACAATGAAGAGATCATGCATGAAGTAAAAAGTCAAATAAAAGTCTGAACGTTTACCTACCGCTACCTACCACAAATGGATAGTTTTCAAATTTGAAGAATAGTCAATCGTTGCTGCGTGACTCTAACGGACATGTTTGAATTGCTTCCAACAGACACTACAAATCATCTATATATATGGAGCTCTCAAAGAGAAGAAAACAAGACACAAGAACTTAAAACACACATTGATCAATACACTCTTAGTGCTTTGTTTTCTTGTACTCATTCATTGTACTTCAGTGATTATATATTTGCTTTGTGAGAGAGTTTTTCATTACAAACTCAATATTTGTTATTGAGACAACTTAAGGTAGTGGAAACTTGAGTTGGAGATTTGATTACAACATGTAAGGGGGAACGAGTATCCCGGTTAAGGAACTTGATGTGTACTTAGGTGCCAAGAACCCACTGAATCTTGGAGAATACATTAAAACTCTTAGAGACGCTCTGAGGACTGGACATAGGTCAAAGTGGTTATGGCTGAAGCAGTATAACTCCCGATGTACACTTTGGTGATATTTCTCTTTGCTCTCAACTGCTTTAAATATTCAGTTAATTTTCTTATACTCAATGAAATTTCTGGAATCACCCAATTCACCCCCCTCTTGGGAGAAACGCTTGCACTTACATTTGGTATCAGAGCGTAGTCTTCCTGTTAAGGTTTAGAAGCCTAAGAAGGATCCAATAGCAAGCATGGGTGAAAGTATTCTTCCCGACGAAGCTTCTATCACAAGACCTCCAGGTTTTAATGGCGAACACTTCTCATTCTGGAAAGCGAAGTTCAGAGTCTTCATAATGGCTACTGAATATGGGCTATGAGATGTGATTGGGTGTGGAAAGTACAAACCTGAAAAGATTGTAGATTTACAGAGAGTTCCCAAGACACCAGCAAAATATGATGAGAATGATAAGAAACTCATTACACTCAACAGCAAAGCAATTCTAATGATTCAAAGTGCCTTGAGTCAAAATTAGTACTTCAGAATCTGCACACTCCCAATAGCTAAAGAAATATGGGAAACCTTGGAAATAGCTCACGAAGAAACTTCGGGAATAATAGAAAACCGGATCAATACTCTGGTTACTGAGTTTGATTTACTTTGAATGAAATCAGGTGAGTTGATAGCTGAATTTGAACTTAGATATACTCACCTTGTTAATCAACTTGCTGTACTTAGAAAAGTCTATGATCAACATACCCAAGTACGAAAGATTTTAAATATTCCTTCTAAAGACTGGGAGGAAAAAGTCACTGCAATTAAGGAAGTAAAAGGTGAATCAATGCTATCGGTTGCTTCTCTATTCGGAAGCCTTTCTGAATATAAAAGTAAATTAAAGTTCAAACGAGAACTAGATGATATTGGAGACAAGAAGAAAAGAGGTCTAGCACTAAAAGCAAAAGAAGAAGAACAAGGTGAAGATAAAGAGCTTGACGATGAAAATATGGGCCTAATCATAAAATGATTCAGAAAGTTTTACTAGAAAGCCCAAGGATTCAAAAACTTTTAAAAAAGAGGAACAAGCAATAAAGAACATATCATCTGCTATAAATATGGAAAGCCAAGACATTTCAAATTAGAATGTCAAGAACTGATTCAGAAGAATAAAGAAAAGAGAAAAGGAAAATTCTACAATAAGAAGAAAGCCTTTGTATATGCCATATGGGGAGATAGTTCTTCTGACGAAGAAAGCGATAAAGAGGAAGTAGCCGATATCTATCTAGTTGCTCAAAAGGAAACAGAAGAAGAGGTAACTAATTCTGATCCTACCTATGATGAATTACTTTCCGAATATAATGGTTTACATTCTGAATTCATCAAAGTAGTTAAAGAACTAGTTTTTTTCAAAAAGAAAAACAAAGCTCTAGAAGTTGAACTTAAAGAGCATTTTGAAAAGGATTGTGAAAACTGTACTTCTTTGAAAAAAGAAAAATACCAATCTTACTAAATCTCTTGAAAAATTCACTAAAGGAAGTGAAATGCTAGATATAATTTTAAAAGCTCAATGATTTGTAAATAATCGATCTGGAATTTGATATGATCCAAAATCAGACAAAAGGAAAGGAAGAAAGAAAGCTGGAGGTACATCATACTTGAATTATTTTCAACATTCTATGCATACATCAAATCCTTTTGCACATTGTAATTATTGTAATAGAAAAGGTCATTATACTTCATCATGTATTCATAGGAAGAAAGGAAATATAGGAACCTACAAATGGGTACCTAAAGGTTCATATGTTTTGAAAATTTTTTGTACTAACCCAAAAGGACCCAAAAAGATATGGGTACCTAAGACTTAATCGTATTTGATTATAGATATGTCTTAAAGCATCCAAAAACAACAAGTGGTACATAGACAGTGGATGCTCTAGACATATGACCGGTGATTTCGAAAGTTTTACCATATTGCAACCTAAGGAAGGTAGAAAGGTCAAATTTAGAGGAAATCAATCTGAAAAAATAGCAAGAATTGGTGAATTCAAAAATGACAAAGGAATACAAGTCAAAGATGTATATTATGTTGAAGGCTTGTGTCATAATTTTCTGAACGTAAATCAAAGTGCAGATAAAGACAACTGGATAATATTTGATTCAGAGGAATGTCTTATTGTGAATAAGAAAGACTTACAACTTGATAAGAAAAATATCAAGGCTAAGCTAAGAGCAAAAAGGAAAGGTGTAATACCCCGAATTTTGAGACTTGAGGCTAGAGAATAAGCCTAAGATTAGTGGACTGCTAAGCCCCGGTTTAGCAAAATCATAAATTGTGATTAAGGGTTAATGATTCCAAAAGTGGAAGTGGTTAGTGATAAATGAACCCTTTTGGAGATTATGGTGTAAGTTGGCACCCGATGTGATTCGTATGTGCTGTGAGCAGCGCCAAAACCATGTATTTAAGCTCAATTATGGATTAACATCTAAATTGACTTAAAATAGAGGGAAGGCACATATTGTGGCTAAATGAAAATATGTGAAGTGTAGGTGGTGATCCAAGAGAGATTACCATAATCAGGGGCAAAATGGTAAAGTTACCGACCAATTGATCGGTTACCGAAGAGGAAACTCATTGGTAACTTCAAGATCAATGGTTAGGATTGATTTGTGCAAGAGATCAAGGGGTGGAATCACATGTGTGTGAGCTTATGTGAGCTCATGTGAGGTTTGTCAAGATGGTGACACTTGGCACTTTGTGAACCCTTGGATCTTGGTCAACATTTCAAACTTTTCCCTCTCTCTTTCATTGTCGGCCAACACATGAGAAAAAGGGGAAAAAACTGATTCTCTCTTCATCATCTTCATCTTCACTCCCTCTCTCTCTCAAGACTCCATGGCGTCCCAAATAGAGAAGGAAAGAGAAAGAATAAGGTGAGATTTGGCTTGTTTCTTGTCCTCTAATGCTCTAATCACCTTCTATAAAGTTGTTCATAGTGATGAGAGCTTCATCTCTATAGTTTTAGATTCTTGATTGAAGGTGTTTGATGGCTTGAGGAAATTTGGAAAGATGAAGAATCAAGAAATTGGTTTGGGAAAGAGGAAAAGGTGGGTATTTGAAGCCTTTTGATCTAAGTTTTGTGAATTATGGTTGAGTATTGTGAATTGTGAATTTTGCCCTGATTTTATGATATTTTCGTGTGGAATGTGAATGGTGGAATTGGATGTTGTTTTGTGTTGAAAATAGTGTCATATTGTGGTATTTAATCATTGGAATTGGTTTGAATTGGATTGGACACAATGGTTGAAAAAACTAGAAATTCTGTCCAGTGAGAATTCTGTCTGGGTAGTCTGTTTGTGTTGCCATTTTCAATGGGCAAATGATGTTATAAAATTCTGAAACTTTCCAGTCTTAAAGGACATATCCCAAGCTTCAAAATGGACATATAATTTGTGCCATTTCGTTTTTGAAACTGGGAGTTATAGCTGTCCAAAGTTTGAGGTCGAAAATGGATTCTGTTTTAGGACAGTCTTGAATTTTTGGGAATTCTGTATTTATGTGGTGATTTCTAGTATTGGTAAATATTTGTCCTATGAAGAGGACTTAAAAATATTTCATTTGGCTTTGGGATCACCTCGTTTCGATTTTTGTGGAATTAGTTATGAATTTCTTAAGTTTCCTTGGCTGCAGCAGAAAAATCCTGGCTGCAGCACAAAAGTTTCTGTGCACGTTTTGGCCGCAGCCAGAAATTCTTGGTTGTAGCCAAAAACCTTCTGTGCGTGTTCTGGCTGCAGACAACCTCCATTTTCAACATTTTGAGATTTTGAAAGGTGATTTCCAACCTAGTACGTCCCAATCCTTTAAGCTTTCGTTGAGCTTATTTTAGCCACCTAAAGGGTGTGAATGGTAACCAACTTTAAGTGATATAAAAGTAAGGATTCGGAATTGAGATTGATCCTATATCCTTGATTTGGTTTATAGGGTTTAGTATTCGTTTGGTTCGCGAGTAAGCGGAGCTGGAGCATACGTGGAAAGAAAAGGGTAGGGAACTTACCTCTCCTGCATGTATTGATATTTGTGTTTGTGTATTGATGCATGTTATTGCTTTGCTTGATTATGTGAAACATATATGAATGATTGAAGCTCTGTTTCTATTTATGCTATGGCCATGAGTATGTTGTTGAAACATTGAGCATGCGAATATATCATTATGTGAACATGAGTTATTGTGATGCAAGCATGTCATGCATTAAACACTTATCTTGCATGCATATTGGTATCTGTTTCCTACTGGGATTCTCTAGAATCTCACCCTCCCCTACCAACATTTTAGACAGGTCAAGTGGCTCAAGGAAGGAGCAAGTGACTAGAAGCGGCGAGAATCCCTTATGGGCATTTGTATTTGGTAGTTGGTTATCGTTATATGCTGGGATAATTATATATGTTCGGATGATAGTTGGGATGTATATTTGGATATTGTATTTGTATATTGGATGAGTATTGAGTATGCATGTATGGAGTTGAGATTTGTGTAATCCCCGTTTGAGGAATTGTAAAGGGCGAATGTGCCCTATGAATTCTATGTAAAGGTATGAACCCGGGAGTGTTTCATTCATAACAATATTAAAGATAACTTAGAAAAATTTGATTCTAGAATAAATGAAGGAATTTTCCTACGCTATTCTAACCGAAGTAAAGCATATAGAATTTTCAATAAATGAGCATGTGTTGTTGAAGAATCAATTCACGTTGTATTTGATGAATTTGAATCCTCTGACAAAACCATTGATGATGAGCAGGAAGTTGTTTTAAATCAAGAAAATGGTCAATCTATTTCTAAATCTCTTATTCTAGAAGTTGATCAAACCAAAGAAGAAGATCTGTCACTATGACAACCTCAAGCCTAGAAATACAATAGGAGTCATCCCCTAGATCAAGTCATAGGAGATGTGAATAAATGAGTCAAAACTAGAAATAGAATTTTCAATGAAGTTACTTTTTCTGCATTCATTTCTGAGATTAAACCTTCTAACATTGACGAAGCTCTATCAGATGATGATTGGGTTATAGCAATGCAAGAACAACTAAACCAATTTGAAAGAAATCAAGTTCAGGATTTGGTACCCTGACCTAAAGATCATCTGATCATTGGCACTAAATGGGTATTCAAGAACAAACTTGATGAATCCGCAATAATTGTCAGAAACAAGGCAAGATTGGTGGTCAAAGGCTATAATATAGAAATAGGAATTGATTATAAGGGCTCCAGTGGCTAGATTGGAAGCTATACAAGTACTCTTAGCCTTTACATGCATCAAAGGATTCAAACTCTATCAAATGGATGTAAAGAGTGCATTTCTAAATGGCTACATCATGGAAGAAGTATATGTAGAGCAACCTCCAGGTTTTGAAGATATAACCAAACCTGACCATGTTTTTAAAACAAGCTCCTAGAGCAAGGTATGAAAGGCTTAGTAAATTTCTTATTGATTAAGGTTTTGTATGAGGAAAAGCTGATACAACACTTTTTACAAAATGAAATCATGATGATATATTAATTGTGGAAATATATGTTGATGATATAGTTTTTGGTACTACTAACGAAACTATATGCAAAGAATTTTTTAAGATAATGCAGGGGGAGTTTGAGATGTCAATGATGGGAGAATTGAATTTCTTTCTCGATTTGCAAATCAAACAAAGAAAGAATGGAATTTGCATATCTCAAATGAAATATTTGAAAGAGCTATTGAAGAAGTATGGATTGGATGAAGCAAATGGAACGGACACACCCATAAGCTCAACCATATTGCTTGATGCAGATGTTAAGGGAAAAGATTACAATATCACAAAATATAGAGGAATAATTGGATCATTACTCTATCTCACTACAAGCAGGCTGACATTCAATTCAGTGTGGGTAAGTGTGCAAGATATCAATCAGCACCAAAAGAGTCACATGCTGAAATCCTCAAACAAATCTTCCGATATCTTGTTGATAGCCAGAATTGGGTCTCTGGTATCCCAAAGGAAGAAGTGAATATCTAGTTGCATACTCAGACTCTGATCATGGAGGATACAAGACGGACAGAAAGAGTACAAGTGGACAAGGACAGTTTCTTGGAGGCTCACTTGTATCATGGTTTAGCAAGAAACAAACTATAGTGTCTCTTTCGTCAATGGAAGCTAAGTATGTTGCAGTATCAAGTTGTTGTGCACAAGTAATATAGCTAAAGCAACAACTCCAGGATCTTGGAATTTATTTGAAAGAAACACCAATATACTGTGACAACACTAGCACAATAAGCTTGGCGAAGAATCCTGTTCAACATTCCAGAACCAAGCATATTGATGTTATACATCACTTCATCAGATATCATGTCCAAAAGAAAGATGTTAAAGTAATATTCTTTCCAACTCATCTTCAACTAGCTGATATCTTCACAAAACCTCTTGCAAAAGATCAATTTTTATATATTAGGCAAGAACTGGGAATGGTAAATCCCAATTAATTGTAAGTTATTTAGTGTTTAAAAAATGTTAGATAATATTAATTATTGATGTTTTGATGATTACTAACTTAAGCATCGGAGTTTCTAGCAATTTATTTTGTAGGATCATAATAATCTGTTTTGGAGTATGAATAGCAGAGGTTAACAGAGGACAACATTACTAGAGTGAGAACTTCAAGTAATGAGCATTACTGGAGTGAGAACTTCAAGTAATGAGTATTACTGGAGTGACACCTTGAAGTAATGGATGCATTACTCGAGTAGCCACTCGAGTAATGAACTTGAAAATGTGCCAATGAAGCATTAATTTCAAATGAAATGGCACAACGGTTAGAAATGAACAGTCAGAAGGTGAAAAGACAGATTACCTGAGGGAGGCCTCAAGTGAACTTCAATATTACTCAAGTAAGGCCTCGAGTGAAGAATCAAATGATCAAGGCAATATACATGGGTAATTACAATATTATTTATGCCAGGTACGTGTAGGATCGGTAGGCACAGCGGAAGAATTTAAAAAATTTTCACCGATCCTAATCGAGGATCTATCAACGGCGTTTAAACCAAGTTGGAAGGATTCATACCTTTTTGATGATTCAGAGTTTTCACGATCTCTAGGAGCCAACACGTCAGGTCCGCTCCCTCTACCGGTATCCACACGAATGCTCTCCAACCGAGACTGCGTGCTAGCGCCTCTAATGTCTCCAAGGGTTTAACTTGCGGCTCTCAATTCTGATGTACCCTGAGTCTATCAGCTCTATCAAGTTTATAACCCATGAGGGTTATTTTCAAATTTTAAAATTAATCATCATTAATTTCGAAATTAATTAACAATGAATTATCTTGATGAGCTAATTAAATAAATTCAGTTTAAATTAAATCTGTCCAACAGTTTTAATTTAACCTATTTATTTAATCTAAATAAAGAGCCATTAGATTTAATTTATCTTCATAAATTAAATCTGAGATACTATATCTCTATCATGTTAGTTATTAAATTTAATATATCTTAATAAATTAAATTTAAAACCAACACAATATAATAATATCATATAATATATATATACATATATATATAATATATTTCAAAAATATATATATCTATATAATATTATTAAATATAATAATATAATATATATATATATATATAAGATATATATTTTGAAAAAATATATATATCTATATAATATTATTAATGAATTTTATATTATATATATATATATATAAATATAAAATTCATCCACCCTAAATCAAACATTATCTCGTGTTGGGCCATTCTTGTGTGCGACCCTGTAGGCCCATATGAAGTTGGCAGTGGGCCAATAACTACACTAACCCAAAAGTCGCAAGCGGCCTCTAGCAAGACATTACGACTACCTAATTCATATGAGGATCGTTATCACGATGCAACCTGTCATACAACCATGTCACGTCCCTTTTGTCACATGATATATCGATCAAGGATAAGGCATGGAAAATGTCATCCTCTTGTTCCTGACCATTACTTTCTCGATTCCTGAGTAGCCTAATAACAGAGACAGAAACTTCTTTCATCATAGTATGGCCATACATTTCTCAGACTCACTCATCGAGGGGCCCAGTAATATCTTTCTACCAATGTGAAGGACAAATTCCATCTTGATCATTCATATTCCTCTACATGAAAAAACACCAAGCCCAATCGTAGCCTTTATCATCACCCGGTCAAAAGTGACTTTTGACTAGTTCAAAGCTTAGCAACTCTCATGTAGAAATCCATGATGACCTCAGTCTAAGGGCATTGTGACGTGGTTATACATGAGAAAAGCTTATGACTTGATCCATGTAGCTTTCTTATAGTGGGTCGGTCCAGCACCTTGTACTCTTATAAGTGCCTAAGACTTTGATTCGTATCTCCATATCTTATCAAAGTCATACTGGTCTTGTTTCATCTCTGCTCCCGCATAAATGACCGACCAGGGACATTTTAGGACAATCTTTATGAATTATCCAAGGATACAATTATCACAATTAACGTGCAAATAATATGATAACAGAATGGAGAAATTTCATTAAAATAATAATGTTTAAAGTACAATGATTGGCCCTTAGGGCACAATTTCCAACAGTACGCTCTTAAATTCTTTGTATTTTAAAATTTTTGTTATGATCACTCGAGTAGCTACTCGAGTGAAGCTATGATCACTCGAGTAATCCCTCGAGTGATGTCGGGCTCTAGATTATTTCAGTCGAAACTCGGCTATTTCTCACAAAATCTCCTCGAGTGATTCTCCTAATACTCTCACAAAAACTTTTCAAAATCTCTCTCTTCCTATAACCATTAAAACCCAGTGATCTATCCTTACAAAAACCTCTCAGATTGCACTGAATCATCTGCCCTATTTTCACGACGCTCATCTCTGTTTTTCATAAATCTTTGATTTTCTCAAATCATAATGGTGAGGATTAAATCTCCCAATCTTAGCATTCCTTCTGAGTCTTCTGAACCATATCAACTCTCTGATTCACATTCCTTTCCTCCTACCAAGAAGAGGAAAATTTCTCCCAAACCAAACTCCTAGACCAAGTCGAAAGCTAAGCCTAAGGTGAAAGAGGTTGTGATTAAGGAGCCCATTGCCACAAGAACTCAATCCAAGAAGAGTTCACCCCCTGGAAAAGGCAAAACAACAAAAGAACCATCTCCTCCTTCCTCTAATTCATCTGACACACCCACCTTTTTTTCCTAAGCCTCTGAAAAAGCCCAAGGTTGATGAGAAGCTTACTAAAGTCATGGTAGGCATGCTTGAGGAAGCTTTCAAATCTAAGGAATCAAAGAAAGGGAAATCTTCAAGACAAACATAAGAGAGGGATGAAGAAATCACATTTCCTCCAAAGGGATTCAATGTGAGCAACCTTGAGGAATCTTTGAAGTATCTGAGTCATTTTGCAAGAATAAATGTGTGAAAGATGCACTACATTGACTATGAGGTTCTTCAAGAGGTATTGAAATTCGATTTGAGTCCCTACCTTGATTCCTATATGCCCTGGCTATCTGTCAAACTCCCTTTTTGCACCAAAGTAGTGAGACATTTTTATTGTAACCTTGAACCTATTAATGATCCCGTTAGGAAGTCTGTGGAAGAAGAAATGACTTCTAAATTTAGAGGACAAAGAATTCTAATCTCACCTTCCAGAATTAATACCTGGTTAGGAATAGAATATCCTCCTGATGATGATTACCCTAACCTTGATTCAAACCAGATATTCTCTATCCTCAGACCTGGTGAGATAGTAGGACCTCTCAACTTCAATCTGAGTGATATAAGTGATTTTCATAGAGTCCTATAGTTTATATACTCTAGAGCCATGGTGAACAAATCCAATAACTTCACTTATTTCATTGAGAGAGACTTTAGGAAATTCACCTTATTGATCCTCAAAGAGCAAAAGGACTTGGGAGAGTATATCTTCAATAAGATCAAGAGGTATAGATATGAAGGAAAACCTACTACTCCAATGCCTTTCCTCAACTTATTTCCTTGTTTCTCAAGAAGAACAAGATTTGGTATTTGGAGAGTATGGAGCCGGTTGAGAGGTTAGCACCAGTGGTAAGGAATTAAATTGGAAAGTTGAATATTGAGATTCCTCTTAAGAAACCTCTAGAAGCAAGTCCCAAGAAAAAAAGAAGACTAACACAACAACAAGCCGAATGGATGACACAAAGTCTTCTGCTCCAGCCAACACATCTTCTATATCCTTTTTTGGTGCCGTAATGCAAACTTTCATGGAGAATATCCTGAGGATTTTCCATATTGATATTGCAAATACCAATACGGAATTGGTAACCCATATGAATGAGAATATGGGACAACTTGTGGAGAAGATAGATAAGAAACATGAAGAGTTGCTAGTTGAACAACGTGCCCAGGGTGAGCTTCTGAGATCTATTGTTGCCAGACTTGATGCTATGGCACCTACATCCTCTACTCCTGGTCCTTCTAGTATTCTTGAGCCCATACCTATCTCTAAACCTGGACCCTCTATACCCACTGAGCATAGACCCTCTGAGAGTGGACCTAGCAATGTGTTGTTCTCTATGCCTGACCCTGGCACATCCGAGCCTATCCACATCACCACTGATAATCTACCTCAGCCTGGTCAGCCAGAGCCCATACCTACTCCAATTGCATCACCTACACGCACTGAAAAGGTGCTTGAGTCTTCACCAGTTGATACAGAGGAAGTAGAAATTACTTCTCTGGTTCCTTACCCTTCATCTCTGGTGAATCCTCTAGAGGATCTTAAGACACTGCCAGTGAACCTTCCTGACCCTGAACCATCATCTTCAGATCC
This sequence comes from Inga oerstediana, assembly GCA_963210345.1. Classification (NCBI taxonomy): domain Eukaryota; kingdom Viridiplantae; phylum Streptophyta; class Magnoliopsida; order Fabales; family Fabaceae; genus Inga; species Inga oerstediana. Next base: position 57,311,813 of record OY723401.1, on the reverse strand, counting down.
TTGAAGTTCAGATGGTTCATATGAATCATTGGCATTTCCTATCACTCCTATCTTAGCAGCCAAGCCACTTACTCCTCCTCATGATTGATTGCACCTTTGTGATGAAGACAAAATGGAGGAGAAGAACCTGAGTGATTTTGTGATGAATGGCTTAGTTGTTGTATTGGGATTTGGGTGATGGGGCTTTAGGGTTTTAGGGTGCTTTTTCCTTTTGAACGCTTTTAAGTTTTATTCTAAGTTTGATTATGTATTGAATTCTTCATTATGCAATTTGTTCATTTATGACATTTCATTGAAATTATATTGCATTTTGAGACTAATGTGTTTTCGATTGTGTATGGAAGGTAAACAAGTAAATATAAGAACAAAAACTTTGAAAAGATCTTTAATAAGCTATTTCAAAAAGAGTTTTCAAGTTTAAATTGAACAAAAGATTTCATACGAAAAGTATTTGAGAAGCATATGCTTGAAAAAAAATTTCAAAAACTTTGTTCAAAATCACTAAGTTTTGTCATCATCAAAAAAAGGGAGAATGTTAGATCCCATATGTTTTGATGATTGGATAAATTATATAGAAAGATTTGATAACAAACAAATGAATTTTTGACAAAGTGGCAAAGCATTACTTGAAGTAAGCACTGGAGTAATAAAAAATTTTTTTGAAGGCTTACTCGAGTAGCCACTCAGGTAAGGGAAGCTATTACTTGAGTAAACACTCGAGTAATCAACAAGAACTTCATCCAGTGAAGCACTGCCAAAATTTGGACGAAGTTACTCAAGTAATCTGTAAAGTTATATAGACCATTACTCCAGTATCCACTCGAGTAACATTATTTTCACTGGCATCACTCGAGTAGCCACTCAAGTAACCAGGTAAACAATCTTCCAGTAGCTCTCAGCCAAGAAATGCAACATATTACTTGAGTAACCAGGTGAGAAAAAGGATTTACTCGAGGGAGAACCCCGAGTAATCTATGGAGGTATTTGAAGCATTACTCGAGTAATTAGAAAACAAACTCTCGGCCAAGAATTTGATACAATTACTCGAGAGAGTAATCGAGTAATATGTCGAGTTATTTGAAATCTACTCGAGGAACCACTCTAGTAAGGTGTGAAGAAAAGCGAATGCTACTCGAGTAATCAGTTTACCAGAAACAGCACCCAAGTAACTTGAGAGGAAAAGATATAGCCACTTGAGTAATCAGGTATTTCGAATGTTTGTGATATATCTCACTCCATGTCTTACGCGAGTAATATCTTATGAAAAATGTTGAATTAGGCACTGCCATATTTTTAATAGGATCACTCGAGGGACTACTCGAGTAACATACATGATCACTCGAGTAATGTAGTCCAGAAATTATGTTTTTAATTGAATGTCTATTGATTTATTATCTATATGATTAAATCTTCATTGCATTAGTATACTAAGTACATTTGCAGAGAAACAATGATGAGATCATGCAAGAAGTGAAAAGTCAAATAAAAGTCTGAACATTCACCTACTGCAACCTACCACAAACGGATAGTTTTCAAATTCGAAGAATAGTCAACTGTTGCTGCGCGACTCTAACGGACATGTTTGAATTACTTCCAATGGACACTACAAATCATCTATATATGTAACCCCCTGACTTTAACCCCCTGACTTTAAACACGTAATTATAATTCGATAACACATATTTAAATCAGATTAGAGACCATTGGATGCTTTAACCTCGTTTTAAACTTTCTGTCTCAGTAAAAGTTTTACAAAACTTTCAAAACTCTTTTTCCCATTCAGGTCTCAATTTCAATATTCGAATATAATTACCTGTACAGTTAATATACATTCAATCATATCAGAGTGTATAGCCGCATCCCCGGTAACTCTCGGGTTTTATGCATAAAAACCTAAAGGTTTATAAGTATACACTAGGGGATTACACAACCAAAATTGAATGTAGTGTTCCTGATTCAGAATATACAGTAATCCCGAGTTCAAAATACATAACCAACGTTTCCAATTCAACTATATACCCCTAAGGGTCCTAATTGCTCCGGGTTGGCCGCTTCTCCTTTGAGCCACACGCCCTGTCTGAAATGTTGGTCATAGGAAAGAATGAGATTCGAGAGAATCTCAGTAGTAACAAACCACTCACACAATGCATAAACACAAAGCACGTACATAAATCACAAACAGCAACAGCAGCAACAATTCACAGATACATGGTTTTCACCACAAACGACAGCACTCACGGCTGTATACACAATATGACACCTCTTGCTGTAATCAACATCACGACAGCTTACGCTGTAATCAGTAATCAACATCACGATAGCTTACGCTGTAATCACAATAATGACAGCTTACGCTGTAAGTGACAGCTTGCGCTGTAAACGACAGCTTGCGCTGTAAATGACAGCTATCACCAGCTGTAACCGTAGCAGCATCAGAAATCATCATAAAACAGTGATACAACACACATACAGTGCATTACACAAAGTATAAGAGAGAGAGAGTCACTACCTGATCCTTTCCTGACGTCCATCGGCGTAGTTGGCTCCCGAGGGCGGCAAATATCGAATCCTACAATTTCAAATGCACCATTTAGACACTTCCATAGTGTTACTTGGGGTTATATGAGTCTATGATGAAAATTTACAAAAATACCCCCGGGGACCCGGCCCGGGCCCGCCGTACCTGGTCCGGCTGTACTTTTCTTGAAATTTTCACATGGGCTATCCTGACATATTTTCGCCCAAGGAATCCATTTCCGGACTCAGAATTATCAAATTCAATGTTAAATTATGAAATTGCCCTTGGTAGCCCTACTTTTAGGGTTTTAGGGGTGTTTCCGTAATTATGCTTTCTCGGCCTTTTTTGAAAAAGTACCCAACTGTAACCCCACCTATTTTCGCCCACTGAATCCAATGGAATCATCAAATCATTGAAAATCCAACTCTAAGACCCATTTACAGCCTTGGCCGAAATATACATGTTCTCCGGGAAAAATTGGGGTTTTACGATTTCGGCTCCGTAAACGCGTTCCTTTCTACTCCTAACCACTTTATTCACTATTACATTAGGTTATAACTACCATTTGAACCAAAATTGGGCAGCATAACCCTTAGAAAACTCAATTTCCAAAATTTAAAACCAATGGCAATCCGGCGAAATTTCACCAATTAAATTGCCCACAGCAGCCAGAATAAGCAATATACGAAAGTTTGGAACTTACCTCAAGCTCCCTCTGGCTTTTCCCAAATTTGGCTGAACCCTAGCCTCTTTGAAACACCAAATTTTGAGCTTCACAACCTTAAAGAATAAAGAGGAGTAGCTTAGAGTCGGAATTATACGCGTTAGGAGCTAGATTGTCGGAGAAATCGGCTTACCTTGCGAGATTTCTTCCTCTTTTTCTCTCTTTTCTCCAAGCTCTCTTCACGTCTTTTTTTTCTCTGAAATGGGTCGGGAATGGCTGATCAAGATGATGGAATTGCTTTTAATTCCATGTTGATGTCACCTTACCACATGATGATGTCATAATTTCCAATTTCACATTTTCGGATTTTCTGGCAGATTTTCTGTACAAATTTGAAAAATCATAACTAATTTTAGAAAACTCGATATGAGGTGATTCCAAAGCCAAATGAAAGATATTTAAGTCCTCTTAATAGGAAAAATATTGGCCATTAATGAAAATCACCACAAAATTCCCAGAATTTCAATCTTTACATACTGTTCCAGAAAATAATTAATTTCGCTGGGCAAACTTCAAAAATCCAAAACTCTTAGGTCACAAATCAAAATGATACAAATTATATGTTCATTTTGAAGCTTGACATGTGAACATTAATACTGGAAAATTTCAGAAATTTTAGACACCATTTGCCTATTTAAAACGTCCATACAAATTGGCTGCCCTGTACAGAGTTTCAATGGACAGAGTTTTCAACTTTTGCACGATTGTTCCCAATGGTTCCAATTTCACAATAAACACTCTCCCCACACAAATTTTCACAAGGAAGCCATTGGAATCATTAAAATATCCAAATTTCCATCACACATTCTCCAAAAGTGTTTATTCAACAATAATTATATCCACTTTTAAAGTCATTAGCCCTTAATCACTTTTTGGGATATTACAATATACATGGAGCATTCACAGAGAAGAAAACAAGACACTAGAACTGAGAACACGCATCGATCAATACACTCTTAGTGCTTCATTTTCTTGTACTCATTCATTGTACTTCAGTGATTATATATTTGCTCTGTGAGAGAGTTTTTCATTACAAACTCAATATTTGTTATTGAGACAACTTAAGGTAGTGGAACCTTGAGTTGGGAATTTGATTACAATGTGTAAGGGGGAGCGAGTGTCCAGGTGAAGGAACTTACTTTGTACTGAGGTGCCAAGAACCCACTGAATCTTGGAGAATATAGTGAAACACTCATAGACATTCTAAGGACTGGACATAGGTCAAAGTGGTTGTGGCCGAACCAGTATAACTCTTAATGTACACTTCGGTGATATTTCTCTTTGCTCTCAACTGCTTTAAATATTTAGTTAATTTTCTTATACACAACGAAATTTCTAGTATAACCGAATTTACCCCCTCTTGGCTGAAACGCTTGCACTAACAAGCGGGTTCTAACATTTGGTATCAGAGCTAGGCTATTGTTTAAAGGGCATAATCATCTCAAGAGTTATCAATGGGTGATTTTAGGTGTTATATGCTTTTAGAAGGTTTTGATTATACAATTCTACTTTTTTTTAAAAGATATTGATTTTTGGTTTTGGAAAGCTAGAATGAAATCTTTTATAAAATGCTTTGATTATGATATGTGGGATGTTTGTACAAATGCCTTTGGATCTACACCGAGAAAGGATTGGACAAAAAGAGAAAAGAAAATGTTTTTGTTGAACATTAGAGCAATAAAAATTCTATATAATGCTTTAATCGAAAATGTTTTTGAGAAAATTAGATTTTTCTCTACTCTAAAGATATTTGGGATACTCTTGATTCTATTTATACTTCTAACAATTGTGTTGAAGTAGAAAGTGATTATAGTTTATGTGAAACTATAAGCTATATATCTACTATTCATGAACAAGTGGAAGTCGACAATGAAGAAGGAGAAATCATAAACACTTTCATGACTTGGTCAACATAGAAGAACAAGAGGAAGATAGTTCCCAAGAAGAACTCATTACAAACGGATTTGATGGATCATCCTCTGGAGCTCAAGATCTACATACAGTAAACAATTCCAATTCTTCTGGAGTTATTTTGAAAACAGATTTTCAAAGTTTGCATAAAATTGTTTTTCAGCCAATTATTGATTTGATTTTAAAAAGAAAAATGTTTTTGATCATGCTAGAGAATATATGTGGAAGAAAGTAAGTTCAAATGAAAATTACTTGTGCTTTCATTCACACAACCAACACAATACTCGCATAAAATTCATAATACATACCATTATATAGTTTGCTATTATTATGGTAAATCGAGTCACATTTCTCACACATACTATATTAGAAAAAATTATAATGTGAGAAATAAATTTGTTTGGGTTCCTAAAACAAAAATAGGTTTAAAATCTAGCATTCAAGGACCCAAATCAAAGTAGGTACCAAATTGTACATCTGGTGTTTCATGTGTGCAGATTAATTTTAGAAAGAATGGACATAAGGGTACAGAGAAAATGAGGAAGATTCCAAGAGTTCCTAATGCACCTGAAAATTCACATCAATTAGGAGAACTATTGAATCACCCATTGCTGAAACAGCAAAGTCTAACCACAAAGAAAGGCAATGGAGAAAAAGAGTACATTACACCTCAAGAATAGACTACCATAGAGTACTCTTCAACTATCTTGAGGAAAATACAAAAAGGACGATCTCTTAAGCATCAAGTAAAAACTCTTGGATTCTATATATTTTGCGAGAAGGTTGCCAACACCTAAAGCAAGATATTCAAAGTATCAACATCATAGAAAGATGCAATGGGTAAAGAAAAGCAATCCTCTAAGTATTTAAGGCAAAGGTACACAAAGATAAAACCTCCTATGCTATTGTCTGTAATATTTATTGAGTTTTATATTTTGGAACCTTAGAAATGAGCATTGAAAAATATTTTGAAATTATGTTTTCACATCCCTTAAAAAGTCACTTAATAGATTTATTTATAAAGGGATTGCAATGCTCAACAAGTTAATTCTTTATGCATATATAATCATTTGAAAAGAAAATATTTCTTTTATGCATAAAGACATGTTTAATTCATTATTCTCAATTTCCTCGAACTGATTATATTCTTAGAGCATACGAATTTTATCTTAATTCCTACAAGCTAACAAGAAATATATCCAAGAGAGGTTAGATACCATAAAGAAAAAGAAATTTATACAGTTCTGTAGGATAAGAAAAAGCCTCTTAAGACTATGACCATATGAAAACAAATTCATATCTTGATGATAATGAATTTTGGGGTTTGGATTTTGGTGTTGATTATGCAAAGGAGAAAAACCAATATTATTCCACCAAAACCAAACAAGCTATCGCAAGGACAAGAGGAATTATGGTGATATCTAATCCTTGCTCTATACTGTGATTATATGAATTTGTTATTGAGTAATGAATATTTTTCCATTATTGCATTCCTCTAGTAATCAATCCTTGATGATCGTTAAATTGTTTACAGATTGATAAATGAACCAAAAAGTGAAACCGAGCACAGTTTTTCTTTCGATTTATGTTTTGAAGTGTACAATCCAAAAATATGTTTTGGTTTTAATCCATCGTGTGTTATAAAAGTACATAAACATGTTTTTGAAAAATATTCATGTTTTGAATACATTCAAATTAGTTTGGAAAACTAGAAGTTAATATCTTGCCAATTAAAAATCAGAAATACTTCAAATCCATCAACCAGAGTTTTCCCCATCATTCACATATTATTTCTTGATTTTAAATATGTTACTGTTTGAACTCCTCAACCTTTATCTTTTAATAAGTTAGACCTCATGTCTAACAAGTTAACTATCTATGAGTTTCAAGTGTATTTCCTAGAAAAGAATTCAATATGTGAAAGCCTTATGCCTAATGTATAAATCTTTGGTTATCCATGTTATTCCAAGCATTATGAATGTTCATTAGTGCATTGAATCTGAATGTATTAACCATTATAGTGGAATAACTTGCTAGGATAATATTCTAGTACTCTAGTCATTTGAACTAATAAGTATATACGTCATCATTATTGTACTCTCTTTATTGCTCAAACACATTAACCATTGATATGATCTATCTTTGAGTAACCAATGTCATGTATTTGAATCCTTGAGTTGAATATTCATATCTTTCAAGACTCAACTTTAAGTGTCAAGATAGTATATAAATCAATAACAAAGTCATAATGCTCATATATGTCTATCGAACTAATCCTTTTGGTTATCCATATGACTTTTGCACTTTGGAAAATTCTCCAACATGTTAACTCTAATAATTAACATGTTATCTTGTTGAACTCCATAGTGAAGATTTCTGATACATATTTTATAACTATTGACTTCCATCATTTTTAACATGAACAATAATTATAAACATATTTCAAAAATAAGTTTTTCATGTATTCAAAATCTCAATTTCACAATGCATTGTTATAATTTGAAATTAGATCTGAGATTTGAAACAATTTGCATATTTCATTATCATTCTTGGAAAATCTTATTTCAATCATGATTTATCATTTCACAAAAGTTAATAAAAAATTTTATGGATATATCTACCACTCTCTTTTGATCCAACTTATATGGATTGCATGAAAATATTTTCAATGACATATTATTTTATACAAAGTATACTTGCAAACAATTATTTTGAAAACAACATTGAAATTTTAGCAGAAGTATAATATGTGGTATCACTAGAGTGGCACCCTATCACTAGCAAAAGACTAGCTAGTGATGCAATTATGAAAGGAGAAAGAGTAGGAATATCTCCTAGTGGCCAAAGCAAAATTCAATTTAAAGAAGCTCAAGCTGAGAGCAAGGCCAAAAATAATAGTGATTACACTAAGAGATTCTTTTGTTCAGCTGTCTATGTTGACTTGAAAACATTCAAAAATGCTCATGAGTTGGATTCATACTTCCAATACTATAAGCCTTCACCATCCAGCCATCTTCCCTACTGCCAAAGGTAGTTAGATGTCTCTACTACAACTTAGAACCTGCTAAGTTATGCTTTGAGGAAGGCACAATATTTGAAGAGACATTGGAGACAATAAACAAAGATTAGAGGGTCACCATCTCAGCCTCAAAGAGCAATAAGTGGTTGGGCTTCAACAACCCTCCTACTAGACCTTCAAGGAGTACATTAAGGCTGAGATGTACAAAATCATCAAACCATGAGAACTAATAAGGGTTCTCAGCTTCAATTTTACTTTTATGTGTGATCTTTACTGAATTATCTGATATACCTAAACTAGAGTTATGGTGAACAAGGCCAATAACTTCACTCACTTCATCAAGAAGAATTATCATACAATGACCTATATTATTAGCAAGAACGAGAAGAACATTGGAGATAGCATGTCTTTTAGAGAACAAGAGGTACATGTATACTTTTATAAGGAATACTCTAACGACATACCCTCATTTGGTATATCTATTCCTCAAAGCAAACAAGATATGGTATCTAGAGCCAAATGATCCCCTTATGAGGACATTTATAGTTAGCTGCATATCCAAAAGGTGAATATACACTTGTCACTAGTGGGCATTACTAGCTAGCGATAGATAGCAGAACCTAAGGCATCTAGAGATGATGAAGTACAATGTTCAGCTAGAGCTAAATCAACTGAAGCCTCTTTCATTGGATCCACTATTCAAATAGACTGAGCTTTATTTGATGTTACAAATGGGAAGCTCATTAAGGTTGTGGATCATAAAGTTAGGAAGTTATGTGTTGTGGTGAATCAGAACTTCCAAATGCTTTTTACTCAATATAAGAGGCACAAAAGATGGGAGCTGAGACTTCAAGGATTGATGAGATACAACACTTTGCTAGAGGTAGTCTCCTTGGTCCTTCATTCTTTGGTCCTTCTGTCTAAGGCTATCAGGCAAAGGAGCTTTAACAATCACATAGAGCTTGCTACGAACAATACTAAGTTCATCACTTCTATGAATGGCAAGATTAGATAATATGTGATTTGATCAGCCAGAACTTCAAGGCCATATTCTGATCTCATCTTGGTATACTTAAATGCTCACAGAGACTACACTTCAAAATCCCTCAATACTGATCACATCATTAAACAGTAAGTAGCCAATGATGCATCAATGGACTTTAGAGGACTATGACTTGAGTGATTATGACATTACTCGAGTGAGGTATTGTATTCTTACTTAATTAAAATTCTCTGAGTTGCATCACTCGTGTGAGCACTCGAGTGATGGTCGAGTAGAATCACTTGAGTAACCACTCGAGTAATACAAGATTATAGCCTTAAAACTCTAAATAGCATTATCATTTTTAAAACTTGATTTCACTCCAAATATTCATATTTTCATACTCATTCTCTCTATGAAGTTTCCAATGGTTTTACAAATCCAGGAGAGTTATTAACTATATTACTCACAATGATTTTCTTTTAAGCCATGCATTCATTAAGGGAGAGCTTCACATTCACATGTGTCTTATATCTTAAAAAGCCCATCTCCTTTATTTGAAGAAAATCATTCTAGCATACTCATCTGCATTCCCTATGTCATTATTAGCTTTGTTGATAAGTTACTCTTATATCCTTCCTTTCATGATCTTAATTTTAATATATCTTACAGAAAGGATAATTTTGATAGTTGATGGCACTAATAAATCTCTTTGCAAAAAATATTTAAATTTTGTGACAGGAGAATTTGTTTTGCGCAATAACATTCATCAACGTACTACAAGAATATTCTATCAATTTTGAAGAAAGATGCTTTAATGCTTAATCAAGGAAAATATATTGGCTGCAACATTTAAAGAAACAAATACCTATACCAATACAAAGAAACATTATGCATGATGATATAGAAATATGGGATGGAAACTCAACTTAATAGGAGAATTCTAAAGACAACATGAATATATATCAGAGTTGTGCAATAAAAGTGTGTGAGTACAACAACATGGAACTAGCGTTGCAAGGAAAAGGACTTTATGAATCAATCATTAGCTTGCATAATCCAAATGAGCATTTATAAACTCTCTCTTTTTATATTTTGCAAATATCCTGAATATTTTTTATTTCCATCCGCTTTGATTATGAAAGTTTTCTTTAAAATCTCTTTGAATTATTTCAAATTTGTTTTCATGAAAACCTTCATTTATTTGCATCACCCTAAGAGCAAAGGATGTTACGTTTGTTTCAATTCAAGAACAGAAAGGAATTTCTAATTCGGTTTCATATTTGCTTCTCCAAGAGCCTTTCCTATTTATCCTTCAAACTTTTTGCTGATGTCAAATAGGGGGAGAAAAAGAAAAAAAAAATGTTACATTCCAATTAACCTATATTCACACATATTTTTCTCAAAGGATTTGCCATCATCTAAGAAATGGAGAATGTTAAATAAGACTAGTTTGATGATATCAAATATAGATACCAAATATTTAGAGCAAAAAGTTTGTACAATGTAGTTATATGCTACATTAACTAACTACTATATTTAATGTGAAATATCTTGTAGATAAGTCAAGTAAAGAAAAAAGATATCTAGTTGAATTCTGCCAAGTTTTAGAAGGCATCACTCGAGTGATGGCCCTGACTACTTGAGTGATAAGCACTTTGTTGTGCTCTATTTTCATTCAGCATGATAGAGGTTCGGTATTTTGGACCTATCTCTCAAACCACGTGTCTGATTGACCTAAAACTTTTTTAATATGAAACTAGACTTCAATGCCTCACATAAACTCCAAGATCAAGCTCAAAGGAGTTAATGTGTGAGAGATATGAGTTTTGGAAGATGACACACAAATCACCATTGTATTCCAAAATAGGTTCGGTAGTTTGCACATAACTCTCAAACTACACGTTCGATTGAGATGAAACTAGTGGCATTTAAAACTAGACTTAAAGGCCTTTCTACGGATATGTCATGGGTCATACTTGGAGTTATATTCGAAGTGGTATGACTTCTAGAAGTTGACTCTGGTGAATCTAGACATTGTTTAGTGCAGTAGTCACTATGTGGATCATAACTTTCATAATACAATGAGTTTGGAGCTGATTCTTATTGCATTAAAATGTAGATAGTGAGAACTTTCCAATGATAGGTCATTTGCCATATATTTGGATTCAAAAAGAGCAGATCACTATAGTAACCACTTGAGTGATAACTTGAGATCACTCGAGTGATGCTTCCCAGAAAACTTAGCACACTTCATAAATCAGCGGAATAATTGTGTAACTCATTCTTCTTGCTTCTAAACACTCTAACACTTCATTGTATTAGTGTTTAAAGGATTTCTCTAGGAAAACAATCAGAAGATCATCTGAAGAGAAAACAGGTAACTTTATGGAGCGGAGCATCCACGGAACGTAACGATTAGTTTTTCAAATACAAAGAGTGGTTAAATGAAGTAACAGGACTCTAATAGACAAATGCTTACAATGGTCATCTACTACAATTCAACTATAAATATGGAAGCAATCAAAGAAGAGAACAAGCATAATAGCAACACCAACTGTTACGAGTGTAAATAATCCATTAAATATGTAAGTGAACACTGTCGTAATGAAGTAATACAGAAGTTATAGAGTTTTGTTCCTATGAGGATTAATCACAAGCATTAATAACAATAATTAAAACCTAACCATGAAGGAGAAATTCAGACTAGATTTAATAAATTAATATTCAATCCGTTATTAGTAAGCTACATGACCATGCCAGGAAAATGGAAATTTAGCTCATGATGAAATTAAAAACAAATCAAAATAAATTGAAAACTTCATGAACACTGCATAAAACTTAAATATCAAATTCTAAGACATAAATATACAATTAAAACATGCATGAAAATGGAGAAAATCTAGCCGTCCCTTTAGGATGTAAAACCTTCTATGTAGGTAGCAACCTATACCATCCATAAAGGAGGACTACCTAAGCCTTCCATGTGAAAGCATGCAGGAATTAGATACAATACATAAAATTAACTCTAAGATGATGTATGTGGAGAAGAGAGCAAAGTAATGGATATGAAATGGTGTGTGTTCAATGTGAGGGAGAGGATGGTTATATATAGGGAAGAATGGAGTATGGTATATGAAGTGGTAAATGAAGTAGTAGGTGAAAAGAAAGATGAAGTGATAGATGAAATGTAGTAGATGAAAAGGAAGATGAAGTGGTAGATTAAATGTGATAGATGGAATGGTTGATAGAATAGTAGATGATTTCCACTCTCAATTTCTAAGCAAAATTCGAAATATTTAGAGATAGAACTGTGTTTTAACCTCAACATAAAAGTTGTAGAGCTCTTTCTTAGCTTTTCATCCATATATAGAATGTCCCAATCTAACATCTAGAGCTTCATATATCACCTGAAATCTGAAAGAAGGTCTAATTTAGTATTTTCAAGAAATTCCATTTTATGCCAAAATCATTATTTATTTATTAATTACACCAAAATTCATTAAATTGATCTCAAATATCATCCACAAAATTATCATATAAGGGAAAATAAATATGTAAATATTTTAATTATCAAATTCCCCCATACTTAGCTCTTAGACGTCCTCGTACAAGGAGTGACTAATTAGTGCTAACAAAATTAGAAGTGTCAAGTCATAAGCAAGAACACAATTGACAAATAAAGAGATCATAGTATTCATGAATCAATGAAAATATAAACTGGTAACTTTATGTGAAAATGAATAAACCGAGTTCATAGGTATAGCTCACTCTCTCAATCTCTCAAGTGTTTAAGGGTAAGTGTTTTGCTGAAATTCAACAAAAAAATTGCACTGCCATAGGCTTGCTAAAAATCTCAATCTCCACTACCTAATTCACATGCATAAATCAAATCAAAAGAACTTATTAAGGGTTGTAATTGGGTTAAGGTAAAAGGAATATAAAACATGATATGAAGGGCCACATTTAAGAAATAAAGCAATTGAAAAATGGGCTACTGATGAATAAATATATCTTATCACAACAATCCACAATATTTAAATTTTTATTCTTCATTTTTTTTCTTTATTTTTTTCCTCCTCCCCTAACCTAAATCAGACATTGTCCCCAATGTCTTCTAGGGCATAGAGAATTTTTTTTTGCATAATTCTGCAACTCTAAAGTTGATGATATATATACCCCCATATTTGTCAAAAACCCATTTCACAAAAATTTCAAGTGCTCTACTAATCTTTCGAATTAGTTAAAAGCACTTAATATATCATTAAAACACATGTTAATGGGTTGAGAACAAAAAAATAGTCAATTAGGCTCAAAGGGGTTTATCAACGATATAATTGTAAAATTGGTTATTTGACTCTAGCTAAACAAAATGAATGCCTTGATCATCTTTGAATGTGCATGTGAAATGTAATCTCAACCAGATTTAAAGCAAGTTCTAAAGTGACAACTTAATAGGTGAATATCACACATAAGAAAAATAATTATTATAGGCTCAAGAGCTTATAGTTAGGCATTTTCAAACTCAGCTCATTCAATCTCAAAATTCATCACCATTGCAACAATATTTGTTCATTCATGCTAAGAAATCTCTAAATTCAATTGATCTATCCTTAAAACTTATATACTTCTGAAAATCATTACAAAGCACTTGAATAGGATGATTTTTTTTCACTTTTATTTTTTTTTTAAAAGAACAAAAAAAAAGGTACCTAATAAAATACAACCAATAAAATGCGTCTCAGGAGTGAAGAATAACTCCTTACTCTACTATTGTTTTCACACCCCATGCATCTAATGGTTTTACTGACTAACTAACAAAATATATAAATTTTTTTTAAAACATAAACACACAATAAAGTAAAACCAAAATGTTAAGAGTAAAATCAACAGATTACAGAAAGCTACAACCGAAGAGTGGTATCTGGATCCTGCTTTTGTCTGCTACCTAAAGATTGCCTGCCTATTTTCTTGACTAGTAGATCTGGTTTAGGTTCATAGGTTTGTAATTAATTGAGCAGTTGATCAGCAGTTGGGGCAGAAATTATGGAATGACGAGTCGCTTGGGGTATAAATCCTATTTCCACAGCATGATAAAAAAAAGACAACAAATTATCATAAAAAACATTAAGATTTAACAATCATAATGGCTTTTTGTGATAGTTTAACTTAGCACAATATGCAACACTAGAAATCCCATCCAACATCTCCAAACCACTGGGTAGAGCGATAAAAGCTTGAGCATGGTAGAACATTTGTCCCATTCGTTTAGGCAAGCTTGAAACCTGGAACTCTTGTCCTAAGGAAAATATGTGATCTTCCAACTCCTTTACCCTTACACTCAAACCCTTACTTCTATTCATAGATGCAGAAATGGCCATACTTTCCCTTAGGGCCTGAATGCTTCCCCCATATACAATGTTGATCTTTCTAGCAGCTAATGCACTTCCAAGTTTGTTTGTTGCAATTAAAAACTCTTCATCCTTGCCCGAATCAGTTTCACTCTTGCCCAAATCAGTTTTACTAAAAATAAAGATAGATGTAAATCTATATTTTTGTGTGGTACCATTTTTCTCTTTTTTTCTCTCAAACCATTTGTGCTTACAAGTGGAAGAGTGCATATTCACAAGTGAAGAGTACATATTTACAAGTGGAAGAGTACATATATATATAACACTAAAACAATGACAACAAGATCATGCAAATCAAGCATTTTTCAAAGAAGTTTGAAAATTTTTCAACATTAATGACCAGCATAATTTGCGTGAAGCAATTAACAAAAAGAGGAAAGCAAATCAAAAGTTATTAACAAGAAAAAATAGATTAGACAAACACTACTGAAAAGATAAGACAGATTAGATAAAAGCATGATTATGTACAGTAGTTGTGATTTTGGCTCACATCTTTCTAGTTTTACATTCAGTAACGGCTTAAACGATTTCTATGAATCAAGGATTTGCTTCCCATTTAGTTTTCTTAAAAATAGCAAAAAGGGCCTTTTTACATCATATTCCCAAGACAACAGTAGCACTATTTTTCGTTGTTGAATAGGTCCACTAAATCAAGAAGAATACGATAAGCATCACTACTCGGATGTATCTAAGAGTTTGTATGATATCATCCAGTGACTCCACACTCATCCATCCTTTATAACTTTAATTTTTCTTCTTGATTTATAGAAACCATACCTTTGACACTACAGCGCTTATCACAAATCCACCTTGCATATTTATAGCAGACATTCATTCTTTTAGCTCTTCTTTTTTTGGAGAAAGAACTTCTTCTGATTCCTGGTAAAGGTTTAACAAATGATTGTTAAATCTCATCAATAAACGTACCTTAGCTTCGATGATCCAGTGAACATCCACAGGAAGGCCCAAACGCTTGAACATCTTCATCCTTTCAAGTCAACTATTATAGATCTTCCTGAGCACATCTTTAGGAAGAGTAGGGAACATGTTCTTAAGCTTTACAAGAGATTCCTCCATAGTAATGAAACTGATGGAAACTAAAATTCTCAACACAATGCAGTGTGTTTCAAAGAGTAGGAAAGAAAAATAAGAGAGTAGGAAAGAAAAATGAAAGTGTAGGAAAGAAGTTTTGGATTGCCTCCTAAATAGCCACCCTTCTTTAAAGTCTTTAGCTAGACAAAGACCAAAACAATTTTTTTTTTATTTTTTTTATTTTTTTATTTTTATTTTTTTAAAACAATTACTAGAATGAGGACTTACCTACTGATTCCTCAAATGTGATGATAGTTTTCAAAGTGTTGAGTGCACTGTCATTGTACTCTCTGCATGTTCTTGATTGTAACCACCAAAGTAGAATACATCATTAGGGCTACTAGAAGTGCTGCAAAATCACAACAAAACATCAAACCAAACCTTGGGGTGCCTCCCAAGCATCACTAACTTTATAGTCTTCAGCCAGACTTCTCAAAACAAACTACTAATCAAAAGTATCAAACATCAGGATTACCTTATCTTAATTTCTTTTCAAGCAACAATAGTTCAAACACAAGAAATGATCATTCAAGATAATTAATTATACTTCTTCAATCATAGACAATTTTAGAGTACAATTATGTACTAAATTCAAATAAAGCACAACAAGCATATATTTGCAAACAGATTTAAGAGCTTCCAAAATTTTAGAGCATCCTACAAAATCCACTTGACTCTCATCAGTAAGAGTCAATACTTCAACAAGAGAGATATGAATAATAGCTGTTGGAACATCCACATTAGTTCAACATCAAAATGACAGGAGTTAGGTTTCACAACCAGAACTTCTTCTAGACTACACCCACTATCCTCTCCAAAAGTGATTTCAAGTTCCTTATCACATTCCACAAGAGCTAAAGTTTCATTCAATTCTATATCCTCAACTTCTGTACAATAATCATCATCAACACAAGATAATGTCATCATACTTAAAGAATTATCTTACCTCATAGTCTCAAGTGATGAAATAATTTGACTCACATCTATTCCAATATTTTAAACACTTGACTTAACACTAGTGACAAGTTCCTTTTGCTCTCTACTAAACTCCTCACATAATCTATCTACATCAGATTTTTCCTTATACTTAAGAGTTTGTTCTTCAATATGTGAATAAGAGTACAAGAAGGATTAAGGCAATACTTGTCATATGCATCCAAAGACTCTTGTTGCTCTAAAATTCCACCAGGATAAAGGAATGATCAAAATAAGTTTGGTTTATAGTTAAATCATCTGTCGCAAAATGATTGTAGTGCTATATGGATAATACTCATAGGAAGACTCTCTCCGTAATAAACACCAGAAAAATAATTATAAGGAGAAGAAATTTCAATCCGACCATCATTTACCTTTTTTGTCTCATTCCATCAACATGTATTCCTAAAAAAGAACCAAGATATGACAATTTATCACCAAAAAAATGTTGTAGATAATCCATTTTTCTAAATTTTTTTAAATTTTTGTTTTTGAAATTGTAACATAAATACTAAATTAGTATTAAAATTACACTGTATTGATATTAATGACAACAATCCCTGACAAGGTGCCAAAAACTTGTTACGAGTGTAAATAAGCCATTAAATAGTGCAAATGTACACTGTCGTAATCAAGTAATATAGAAGTAAGTAGAGTATCGTTCTCATGAAGAATGACCACTAAGTACCAAAATGTGTAATTTTAACTCTATTTAGTCTATTGATTAGTTGTTGATTGAGAGTACGAAATAAAAAATGATTACATATAAGTGTAAATGATATGAAAGCAACTATGAGAAAAATACCTAAGGGTCATATTTTACTTAAAAAATTTTGGATTGAATCCCTTATCTATTCTACCCCAATTTATTCCACATGATTGATAGTCGAGTTTTCCTAATTTAATTACTAGCATTTTCCATAGTCAAGCAATTCTATAATTAATTCCTAATCCAAGATATTCCTATATGAATTTAAGTAATTAATTATGCATTAAGCTTTATAGAACTCAGTAAGACTACACAACTCATATGAATATATTCCTATTTCATATGCAAGTCATGGTTTTAATTATACGATCTACACATATACATCTCCTTCCAGTCTCAACATGCATATTGAAATCATTCAAAAGGTAGCAAATCAATCAATAGCATCAAGAACAATAATAAAAACTCAACCATGAAGCATAATTCAAACTAGATTTAATAAGTTAATATTCAATTCGTTATTAGTAAGCTACATCATCACGCCAGGAAAATGAAAATTTAGCTCATGATGAAATTAAAAACAAATCAAAATAAATTGAAAACTTCATAAATATTGCATAAAACTTGAATATCAAATTCTAAAACATAATGTACAACCAAAAGATTCATGAAGATGGAGAAAATCTAGCCATCCTTTAGGAGGTAAAGCCTTCCATATAGGTGGCAACCTATACCATCCATAAAGGAGGACTACCTAAGCCTTCCATGTGAAGGCATGCAGGAATTACATACAATACATAAAATTAACTCTAAGATGGTGTATGTGGAAAAGAGATAAAAATAATGGATATGAAATGGTGTGTGTTCAAAGTGAGGGAGAGGATGGTTATATATAGGGAAGAATAGAGTATGGTAGATGAAGTAGTAGGTGAAAAGGAAGATGAAGTGGTAGATGTAATATGGTAGATGAAAAAGAAGATGAAGTGGTAGATGAAATATGGTAAATTGAATAGTTGGTGGAATGGTAGATGATTCTGGCTCTCAATTTCCAATCAAATTTCAAAATCTTTGGAGATAGAACTGGGTTTTAGCCTCATTATAAAAGTTGTAGAGCTCTTTCTTATCTTTTTATCCATATAAAGAACGTCTCAATCTGATATCTAGAGCTCCAGATATCACCTGAAAATTGAAAGAAGGTGTAATTTAGTATTTTTCAAAAAATTCTATTTTATACCGAAATCAATATTTATTTATTAATTACACCCAAATTCAATAAATTGAGCTCAAATATCATCTACAAAATTATCATATAAGGAAAAATAAATATGCAAATATTTTACTTATCACCAACATGCTAATATCATGAGCTATCCACCTTGACCCAAACACTCTGTTATTCTCTAGCTTCTATATCATTTACCTTTGAGAGAGTGATTATTTGTATAATAATTCAGTATTCATCTTATTCACTTTTAGGAGAGAAGATTGATTATGATCCTTCATCATCAAGGTTATATCCTTACAATGTGCAAGGGGGAGTAACTCGATTGTATCCTTACGGTATGTAGGGGGAGTTACTCAGTGAGAGATTTGTAAAAGGCTTTGCAAGTACCTGGCTAAACTTGTCAGATTGTAGAGGCTTCTCTTGTGCCTAGATTAAACAAGAAGATAAGGGACTAAAAATCTTAGGAGGAGCCTAGGGACTAAACATAGATCATCATAGATCGGACCAAACCAGGATAAATCATAGTTTGCATATTCTCTTCCCTAAGCTCTTATATTTCCAGCATATATTATTTAAATATCTAACTATTAATTTATGATTCATTACTTTTATAGTTACTGCATTCACTAAGATGGGAAAAGGTTTTCAAAGTTCTTAAGTGTTTATCTTACACCCAATTCACCCCTTCTTTTTAGGTGTCAGCTGGTTCTAACAGTCCCAACCTTTTGGACATGTGGCACCTAAGGGCTAGGTGGTGCCTTCTCATATAGCCACCCCAAAAGCAAAAAGCTGCAAGGGTTGAGGTGGTACCACCATATCATTCCAACGCAAAAGTACTTTAATAAAGGTACTTCATGTGTGTCACCTTAAAAAATGCACCACATATGCTCTTGTCTTCCAAGTGGCGCCACATGTATGATTAAATCTCTGGAATACTCCATGTGTCTCTGCAAGGCATTAGATGGCACATCTGTCCTAGTTTATCGATATTGTGCAATATGTACACCGGTGCATCCCTGAACATGACACCCAAACCAATGTTCCTAAAGAACATACCAAGTGTCTGCGTAAGCCATAAAATGACATCATGTATGCCTATATCCCTAGACAAATGGCACATATGGCCTCTAACTCAAGGAATTGCTAAGTACATGCCGGTGTGTCTTGAAAACGTCGGATATCCATGTATGTAACATTAGATGGAGCCATGTAAACCCATATGTATAGCTGGGAAAATGGGCCGGCCCGTCACGGGCTCAGGCCTAAATGGTCCAACTCGTTTAGGCCTAACTCCAAAAAAAAGGCCTCATTTCTAAAGCCTGACATGTTTAATAAAAGCTCGCGGGCTTTAGGCCCTTTTGTCTCTGTTTCGTCTTTTACGTTCTCGAAGACTAAAATACCTAATTTAAAACAAAAATATCATCAAATCTAACTTAAAACATCAACAATTATCCATGTTTAACAAAACATAAACACTAAATCTAAAAAGTCAAAAATTAATGTCATAATCAAATAAATAAGTAGATAAAGTCATAATCATAAACTAAACACTAAACAATATTTTGAAGAGGTTAACATTAGGTAAGCTTAAGAATTGCAATTTTTCTTAAGTTCTAAACTATATTTGGTAGTAAAGATATTAAAGATGAAGTGGTGAAGAATAAGAGAATTTGTTGTGCCAGGAAAAAAAGATAATCGCCCAAATTAAAGTCATATACATATCACATATGTCTGTGCGATGCAATAATATACAAATTTATTAAAAAAATTAAATGGCCTTAAACGGTTTGACCTTATAGTGGCTTATTTAAGCCCTACAAGGCCTACTGTTTAAGCTCGTGGCCCTGCAGGGCTGGCTTTTTAAGCCCGTGGCCCTACAGGGCTGGCCTGTTTAGGCCTGTCTCCTTCTAGAGGCTCTAAATCATAAGCCCAGCACTTGACGAGCTTGGGCCTAAATGGGCTTGCTCGATGGGCTCTACCCGATTTCCCAGCTCTACCCATATGCCATGAAAATGGTGCCATTTATGTGTCTCTCAAGAAGACACCAAGTGTCCTCATACACTTATTATGCATGATATATTTTATCCGACTAATTTCACACACTGGGCCCTCATGTAATTTAGGGAATTCATCTCTACCTTGAGGTGATGAATCATATAGTCTCTGAAAGTCACTCTATCTCTCAGACATTCTTGAGACTCTTGCCAAATTAGGCTTAGTAGCCTACTTGATTTAGGCTTATTCTTAAACTTCTAAGGCCAAAATTTGGGATATTACATTAGATATAATTATTTTTTATATCAATTGCATTTGTATTTTTATAGCTGTCTATTGAATTTATATTACATAATATAGCTTTTAGATATAATAATCCAATAGAGCTTCTATGAAACAAAATGAAACGTACATTTTTAACAAAAATTGCCCACTTTTTAGACTGGGTATGAAATTGCTGGGTCTTAAAAGTGGGCATGTTCATTATAAAGTGATACTTTTTAAAACCAGTCAATAAAACAACTGTCTTAAAAATTAACTTTTTAAACTGGCTGTAGAACCAGAATTAATAAGGATAGACTTTTTAAGCTAGTCGATATAAGACTGACCCTAAACTTGGTCTGAAAAGCCAACTTCAACTGGTCTGAATGACCTTTTTCCTACTAGTGGTGCATGTAATATCCCGAATTTTAGGATTGGAGGCTTGGAAATAAGCCTAAATTAAGCAGACTACTAAGCCCCGATTTAGCAGGTGTCTCAAACCTATTCCCTAACATGTCTTATATATTTGGGGTATTAAACAAAATAAAATGGTGAATTTTGGAGAAAATGATTATGCTTCCAGTGAAATTTCCTGTGAGAAAGTGAGTTTGTTATGAGATTTTGGAAGACCAAATGATGAGCAAAAATCATGAAATTTTACAAGGTGAAAGTAGACTTCCTCATCTTTAATTGGATAAGTAATATGAATCATTTGATGCTATATACCAAAAAATAAGGATTTTTGAAGTTAGCCCAAAAAAACTGGAAAGTTTCTGGAACAGCATCGAAAGATTTAATTCTAGGAATTTTGTGCTTTCAATTGGCTAAAGTCTATATTTTTCCTTGAAAGTAGACTGAATAAGAATTTTATAGCCTTTAGAATCACTCCGATATGATGTCTAAAAAGTTAGTTATGATTTTTCAAGGATTGGAATTATAACATTAGCATGCAATTGGATGAGATGACATAAGCATGATATTATAAAACAACATTTCACTCTTCTTCTTCAGACATTTTCGACGGTATTTGAGAAAGAATAGAGAGGGAGTGAGTTTGAGAACTTGTAGAGAGAAGTAGGAGAAATTTCACCATGTAAGCTTGATTTCTTCGATGAATTAGTTCCCAATTCATATAGTCCTTCCTCAAAGATACTCTTGTGCTTGATTTAAGGTATTTGAAAAGCTGAATTTCAATTTAAGGGAGGCTAGGGTTTTGTTCATCAAAGGGAAAAGCTACAAAGAGCTTGAAGTAACTTCTGAAACTTCAATCTTTGATTGTTTTGGCTCCCGTGGACAATTTAATTGGTGAAATTTCTTCGGATTGTCTTTGGTTTTAAATTTTGGAAAAGAGGTGGCACAGGCATTATGCTGCCAAAATTAGGTCTAAATTGTAGTTGTAACATAATTAAATAGTTAATCAAGTAGTTAGGAGTAGAAAGAAACATGTCTGCGGAGTCAGATTCGGAAAGCCCCAATTTTCCCGAAGTATTGTGTATTTTAGCTAGAGCTAGAAATAGGGCTTAGAGTTGAACTTTCAATAATTTGATGATTCCATTGAGTTCAGGAGGGAGAATTAGGAAGGGTTACATTTGTCACTTTTTTGGAAAAGTTCGAACAAACATAATTACGAAAACGCCCCTGAGACCCTAAAATAGGGGCTGCCAAGGGCATATCTATCTTTTGGCAGTAAATTTGGTAATTCTGAGTCCAAAAATAGATTCCTTGGGTGAAAATATATCAAATTAGCCCAGGTCAAAATTTTGGAAAAAATATAGCCGGGCCTAGTACATCAGAGCCGGGCCGGGTCCTAGGGCATTTTGGTAAATTTTCATAAAAGGCTAATATAACCACAATAAACTCTATGGAAGTCCCTAAAATGGTACATGAATGGGTTTTAACCTAATTCTTGTACATTTGGTATTTAAGAACCAAGTTAGGAGCCTGAGGTTGGCATGCTATACGAGGCGAACAATTCGAGGCGAGAAAAGGGCTAAGGTAGTAACATTATCATTCATACATCATGCCATAGTTCATGTGATTTTTTAGATACCATTATTTATGCTTTTAATTAACATGGTTTGCTTGGACGAGGCAATTAGTGTCGGAGATACACTTACACTTGGGAGTTGGGTGAGAATCCAACTGTTGTACAATTAGTGGGGTAAGAGCCCTACTCATGTATACATAACGATGATATGTTATATTGTTCACTAGTTGGTGCATACATTGTGCATATCATATTTACTTTTTGCATTTTGTATGAACGATAGTATGTTTCTTCTGGGATTCTTTGGAATCTCACCCCCTTTTCTAAACAAAAATATCTCAACGGGTGCCAACGGCTCAAAAGGAAAGGTTGTAGATGTGAGGAACTGATAGGCATGAATCCCAAGGTAAGGATAGGTTGTTATATGTAGCTATTTCTGAATATTTTGAAAACAAATTGTAAATATTATCAAACCATGCGAGGTAAACATGTGTTGTAATCATGTACCTTATAGTAATATCTATATAGTTATACTATTCCTATGTTTCTCACCGTACTATGTGCAAGCACTCTAAAAATATGAAAAATAAGATAAGGGTATGATAGTGCATTATGAAATAAAATTGTACTATGATGTTTGGTGCCTATCTCTATGTGAAGCAATCTAGAGAACTTTTGCCTTTGATGTTAATTTCAAGACACCCTCTGTAGAAAGACTTCCATTCCATCTTCCAAACCACCAAACTGGTGTATATATAAAGGTGATGAAGATCTAGAGTATATTGTCAATCAAACTACAAGAAAACAATCAATGTTCCTTGCTTGGATGACAGCCAATAAGAAATTCCAGGAAGCAAGACTATTGACCTACACTGAGTATCCAACAAAATTTGTGTACAAAAAACATCTACATGAGTGCTAACTCAGAAAATCTAGTTCTTCTATTGGAAGAATTTATTATATTCCTCTGGGAATTGGAGAGGCTTTTTATTTGTCATTGCTCCTTAGAATTGTCAGAGGCACTAAATCTATGAAGAAATAAGAACAATAAATGGCGTTCTATGTGAAACTTGTAGATATGCTTGTTATGTACTTGGGTTGTTAGACGATGATAAAGAGTATCTAGATGCATTGCAAGATTCAAGTCATTGGCCATCCCCTGATTATTTGAGGCATCTATTTTACACCCTGCTTTTTTGTAATTGTAGTGTGAGACAAGAGATAGTTTGGTAACAATGTGGAAATTAATGATAGATGATACCATATACCAAGAACAACACCAAATTGGTCACCAATGTAAGTTTTTCAACCATGAACTATTCTATTATGTTAAAATCACACTTGTCCATTATCTTGCCTTCCTCAATATATGTGCTCATTTATTTGAAGAATGACTTTATTTTAACATATATTTTGAAGTTATTATAGACCCTACAAAAAAACATCAAATTACTGACAAAATTTTTGCTGTCAGTAATTACCAGCAGAAAAATACCGTCAGAAAATAAATTTTTTGATGATTTTTTTTGTTGCTAATTTGTCAGCAAACACTGCTACAAAAAAGTAAAGTTGTGGCGCTTACAATTGCATTAGCTATAGCGCTAGAGAAGTGCCACATATTAGGACACCACTAAAAAAAGCTGTGTAAGTGCCACAACATTTTAATTTTCTTTTTGAAAAATAACATCCTGTGGGGCTTTTTGGAGGAAGTGCCATAGGAAGGGGTCTCCTATGGCGCTTACATCAACAACCACCACAAGAGACCATACCCTTCTGTGGCGCTTATATTAGCAAGCGCCACAGGAAAGCAGCCCTTCCTGTTGCACTTCCTTAAGAAAGCGCCAAAGGAAGTTCTACCCTCTTTTTTTTTACAATCTTCCTATGGCCCTTGTTTAAGGAAGCACCATAGGAACTTTCTTTTTCATATTTTTTGTTCATATCTCCCATAATTGCAATAAGGCACTGCATGGTCGTTTAAATATTTTCTATATATATCCACAGCAAAATGAAGAAAAGCAAACAACAACAATGAGAGATAACTTTAACATGATACAAACAAATGATTAATGAACTAAAGTAGTACTAAAAAAAGTTATACAATATATTGTGAATGAAATACAACAAATTCAACTTGAATACATGACACAACAATTGGCAAGAAATTAAACAACACAATAAAGACCAGCCAGTGAATTAAATGGTACAGCTACCCAGAGATTTGCCTAAACACATATTCACACCATTCCTCGATCACTTCATTAAGTTGATGGTCAATCAATGTGTCACAAAGTTTATCTTCATAATACTAAAAATGCATATATACAATCAGTCACAAATCAAAACGAATTAAAATCAGAAAAAAATAATTATCATGCAATAATTAAATTTAATGAAAATACAATATGAAGTGTAACTAAATTACTTACTTTTTGAGGAATAAATGGTGATCATGTGTAATTACATCCTTCATAAATTTTATGATGTAATACCCATAATTATTGTCATTAGGTTGGAAAGGGCACTGCAAAAATATAATGAAATATTTAACTCTGTTTATTGTTAGATCAAGCGTTTCACCCAAGAGGGGGGGTGAATTGGGTGATACTGAAATTTCTTTCGAAAATATAAAACTTTGACAAAAGAATTAAAACAGTAATGAGTAAGGAGAAATATCACCGAAGTGTACACCGGGAGTTATACTGGTTCGGTCACAACCACTTTGACCTAGTCCAGTCCTCAGAGCTTCTCTGAGAGTTTCACTATAGCTTCCAAGATTCAGTGGGTTCTTGGCACATCAGTACAAGCAAGTTCCTTTCACCTGGACACTCGCTCCCCCTTACAGGTTGTAATCCAATCCCAACTCAAGGTTCCACAACCTTAAGTTATCTCAATAACAAAAATTGAGTTTGAATGAAATATCTCTCTTACAGAGTAAATGATAATCACTGAAGCATAGAAATATACTTTCAACGTGAAAAAAGAGCAATGAACTTAATGATACGTTCGTATGTGTGCTTGATTGTACTTTCTCTGTTTGAAGGTTCCCATATATATAGGTATGTTGGTGATGACCGTTGGAACACTTCCTTTCGTCCGTTGGTGAGTGCGCAGCCACTATTGACTTTTCAAGTTTTTGAAAAATATCCGTTGGCGGTGGTTGGCATTTGAACGTTTCTTTTGACTTTCATCTCTTGATATGATTTCTTCATTGTTTCTCTGTAAATATACTAAGAATGCTAAAACAATGAAAAGTTAACCATATAGGAAACAATATAATGGAAGTTTGAATGATTTCTAAATTTCTGGGTATACTTACTCGAGTAGCTCCTCGAGTAACCTTTGAAGTTTACTCGAGTAGCTCCTCGAGTAACATCGTGAAACCATTGTTTATTTGAAATTCAATGAAGAGAAACAAGATTACTCGGGTAGTGCATGGAGTAAACTAAATTTCAAACATTTGGAAATAGTTATTTACTCGGGTAGCTACTCCAGTAAAGCTTTTGCAACTTCATAGATTACTGGGGTAACACCTCGAGTAATCCTTTAAAAAAACTTTTGATTACTCGATGCTCTACTCCAGTAATGTTGGCAGGATTTCAAGGCCGAGAGCAATTACCTTGTTACTCGAGTAGGGACTCGAGTAACGCATTCATTTTAGCATAGGTTACTCGGGTAGCTCCTCGAGTAACTGAGACTTTTGAACATGATTTACTCTGGTAATGACTTGAAGTTTACTTTGAAAACATTTGCATATACTGGGGTACATACTCGAGGAATCCACTTAAACCATAAGGACTTGAGGAAGATGAAATAAAGAGAGTTCAAGTTAATCGGGTACTAACCTCAAGGTTTTACTCACCTTGGTGTATTACTCGAGTAGCTCCTCGAGTAACATTGGCAGTGGTACAAAGTGCCGAGAGCTTCACATTTTCAAATACACGGTTACTCGAGTAGCGCCTCGAGTAACATGGGGAAAACTTGAAGTCAACTGGAAGTTTACACAGGGTTACTCGAGTAGCGCCTCGAGTAACATTAGCAGTAGTACAAACTGCCGAGAAGTCCGTATTTTCTGAAACAAAGGTACTCGAGTAGCTCCTCGAGTATCATTGGGAAAACTTGAAGGCAACTGGAAGTTTTCACATGGTTACTCGAGTAGCTCCTCGAGTATCATTAGCAGGCCGAGAGCAACCTTAAAATTTTACCTGGTTACTCGAGTAGCACCTCTAGTAATGGTGGCAAGTTACTGGAAGTTTTCCTTGGTTACTTCAAGTTTTGGCTCATTACTCGAGTAGCGCCTCGAGTAATGCTTTAGAAGGTTTGCTTCTGATCAAGTTCCTCAGCATTTTCTCTTGGCCAACCTTCACTACTTCCATGCTTACCTCAAGTAAAGCTTATTCCTGTCATTACTTAGTTAAAGCTTGATTATTAAACATTTCCTTTTCAAACCATTCTTTTGTTATCATCAAAACATGAGATCTAACATTTATGAATAAAAATTGTTTACTAACAAAGTTTGAGTAAATTCATATATCAGTACAAGTATCGTCTTCCAAAGATAGCTAAAATGAGGGTCAGCAGCTTTAGAATAGCTTAAGGAGACAGAGGCACGATACGTAGTCAATGTGCTAACAAAACAAATAGAAACTGATTACTTTTGGTTATTCAATCACATATGCAAATATTTACACATATGCACTTATACCTACCTATTGAACAATAGCAACATATCAGAATGGTTTTGTGGAAGACCATTAATTAGAGGATCCATATAGTAAATGCAAGGGCCTAAAGGTTCCGCTGGATTGATAACTATCAATATCCAATGTAGCCTAAAATGTTTTAAAAAATATGTTTCAACAATCATGTTATGATAAAAGTTAAACAATAAAAACAAAAATTGTACCACTAATAACTTACCCCGCATTGTATGGCACTAAAAATAGCGTAGTTAGTGTCACTTTCTTTCTAAAGTAATCTTTCAATTCATTAGATAGTGCATGTATATCTACTTTGCCCCCATACTGGCTAATGAGATAAGGGTTAACAAATACGAATTAGACCCTGTTTGTATCCATTAAGATGTCATGGTACAAATGCCTAGTATAAAACAAACAGTGTCATGAAAAACAAAAAAAATGGAATGAGAAATATTAATAATAGTGGTAAATGATGATGGTCAAGTACCTTATCCAGATGTTGATAGTCGAAGAACTAACCTATTCACGATTACATATGTCATGCAAGACATCGCCATTAACATGATCAACTGACCGCTAACACTATAGATATGTCTATAAAAATGTATTTCTAGTCCTCCTTCATGGATCAATTTTGGCGTAATCGATACTAACTGATCGCTATATGAGGTCAGTCTTCTTTTGCACCGTTTGCTAGCTAATGCTTTCAACTTTGGTTGTGTTGTCAAACACTTTAAAATCTTACCATAAGGTTGGATTTGTTTATCTCTAGACTGTCGACCCTTGTGAAAATCAGAAAATTAAATCACAGTTTTAGATGGAAGTACGAAGGAAAAATGCAAGGAATTGTAAATGAACGATCTTTTCATATGGCTCAATAAGACCTATTAGCCAAGCAACATAGCCACTTACAACATCTTTCACCATTATTTGCTCATCCCGAGACGAGATCGGTAAGAGTGTGTCTTCATTCATGTAGACGTCAACCCTCATTCAAAGTGTGTTATCGGGCAACGGTGAATTATGCAATGTGTCCTTATCAGTGTTGTAGGCAGCACCCACTACAACCCATGTTGTATGAGTTCACAAAATAAAACTAGGTTTGAAAATGTAGCATAGTAGCTCAACCGAGGTCGTTCTTGTGAGGTGATTAATTTTCAAGTTTCTAATTAGTAAAGTGATAAAAAAACCTTAAAGTTGTGAGAAATCATTTTGAGAATTTGACTTTTAAACTAATGAAGTAATCTAAGCTAAAGCAATATTTTTGTATTTTTCAGTTTTTAAAACAAAGAAGCAAAAGAAATTGAAATTAACACTAATAACAAGATAAATTCAATTAACTAGTATAATGATAAAATGGGATTCCCTTGAGTTGAAATTTTAGTCTTCCTGCATGCTAATGATATGAATTCCATGATGAGTCAAGAAGATGGAACTAAGATACCACTAGCTCCATAATTGCAATAATCATTTAATTCATTCTACTGAAGCAATTAAATGAATATCACCAAATAATTGTGACCCAAGGATATGAATAATCAAATTCCAATTCTAGCTTGTAATTACCATTACAAAAGTTTAAAGCATTTAGTTTAGTCATTTAGAATCAACTTAACCAAGTTGAAATAAACAACTCAGCCTACTCCTAATTTGAATCATACAAAGCTTAATTAATCAACTTCTAGCTCAACCACCAACTTTATTCACTTGGCATAGAACAATCTAGATCATAATTACATACTTTACCAAGCCATACAATTATGAAATATAAAGAGAGCTTAAGGAATTCCATTGAAGTTTAGAAGCTCAAACCATTACCCAACTCAAGGAAATCACCAACACTTAAGCTACTCATGGAAGAGGAAGATGAAGATTAATGAAGGAAGGAGAGAATAGCCATTGGATTGCAGCATCCTTCACACCTTGTTTTCCTTCTTTATTTTTGCTGCTCCCTCTTGCTCTTCACAGCCGCAATACTCCTCTTCTCTTTTCTAATCCATCCGCCACACTTCTTTATTCCAAGTCACTCTCTTCAATTCATTTACTCTTCAAATCAGTCCAGCCCATTTTTTTCTCAAATCAATTTTCTCTTGGTTAAATGAGTAAGTTGTGCCACTTCATCGCCTACAAAATTAGACACATAAAGGTTATATCTTTTACTCACAATTAAAGAATAATGGGAATAACAAATATTAATTAAAAATATAACAATTTAACTAATATAATTCCCAAATTATCTTTTCACTAAAATCTCACTTTAACACTTGATTATGCTCAAAATACTTAATTAAGTTCCACAAAACCTAAGATTAATTAATAAAAATATATAAATATTGAGCTCTATCGCTATCACAGAGGGGAACATTTTGTGTTAGCCTACACTGCACCAACTGTTCTATTTGCGCTCTTAACAGAGCATTTTGTTCTTGCATCAAATACATTTGTTCTAAGAATTGTTCTTCTTGTTGTTCCTTATAACGCATTTGTTTGTGAAGTTCTTGCATTTGATGCTTGAAACTAGTCATCTCCTCACATAGCTGGGAAACGTCACTGTTATTGAGGTGCTTCTGATGTTTGAAGTATGCTGATTGGGTGACTGCAAACCAGTCCCTGAACATGACTATCATACTCGGGTACTCCTGGTGCTCTGCTCAACAAATCATCTCTACCAATATAGCTCGACAATGTAGGATCCTCCTGTGTCATTTGTCACTATGACAAAAAGAATTACAACAATAAAAGTTATTAGAAATCAAATTCATTTTAGTAAAGCTAATTATTTATTGTACACATAATCCAATACTTACACAATATTCAACTACCTTTCTTACTTCTTCACTATGAATTTCACCTTTCTTATTTGTGCAACTGGCTACCCACAGATCATGTCATGGCACCAGTGTAATATCTAAACTTGATTCTTCTATCTACACATCAAAGTTAGTTGAAGTTAAATTATATTCATACAATTTATCTTCATATGGAATAATCATTAATTCTTACCATTTTTTGTTCTAACTGTGCATATAAAATAGGTCCTTATATGTACTGGTATGGCATGTTGGTCGCGAATAGCGTGATTTTTCTCACTCAACTCCTGTTTAGATCAAAATGATTCATATCAATATATAAATGTTAATTACAAATATGTACATTATAAGTAATAGGGAAAGTCAAACATATTATATTACCAGAAATTCCTGAGTTGTATGTGTTCTGATAAACTCATCTCACACTTCTTGGGTGATGATTCCTTTGTACAATGTCGGCAGTGTAGTAATGATAATCTTATTATCATTCCACAAGAATAATTTTACAAGATTAGAGTGAAACTTTCTCATAAGTTTACCGGCTTTTCTTAGCACGAAGTTCTTTTGATGATCATCAATAATAAAAATGGTCTATACCAATAAAAAAACATAATTTGTAATATTGAAATTAAGTGAAACAAAACAAACCGAACAATAAAGTAAGTAATGTGTTACCTATACTTCATCCCAGATTTCATCCTCATAATGTTGCTTCACCCGTCTCCAGTCTTGAACTGTAATAGGGACTCTGTCTCGAACTGTAGTCCCAATCAAGTTATTTAATGAGGTACTGTTCTCACCAATTGAGTTTCCCTTTTCATTCCACTCTAGTTGTAACTTGATTCCCTTCTCAATTTGATCAACCTCGCCATAACGGTCCTTCACGCCTTACGTTCTCCTTAAATCTTTGCCTACCAATGTCCTTGGGAATATCATCAGTTTCATCATGTGGTGAGTCTATACTCCTACAAGTGAAATAAACTAAAAAAAACATCAGTGCACAATGTCTACCATGTCAATAAAAGTAAATTATTTTGAAATATATAAAAACGTATGTACAAGTAAACAAGTCAAGGCACTCATTATCTTTTCCTTTTTCTCGTTTAATTTAAAATTTTATTCTTCAAATTTCGAGTTGGATTGATAATTGTTTTTCTCTTAACCCAAGTTCCCTCTTCACGATCATTTCTCACGTATACGGGTCCATCTCCATCTCTATCTCCATCTTCATCTTCATCTTCATCTTCATCTTCATCTGCATATATACCAATGTCTATTGACCATAAATTCTTAAACAAAGGATCATCATTATTGATGTTCAAATATTCATTACTTTCAAAATCAACTTGTTCTTGATGATTCTTGTTTGATGGGAGTACAATAGACCAATTCTTCTTAGTAAGATCTAGAATGAAAAATGCTTGTTCTACTTGTGCTGCAAAATAAAAGGATCATCTTCATACTAAACCTTAGAAAAGTCCACTTGAATAAAGCCTAAGTCATCTATCCGCAATCCATTGTTGTTGTTAACCCACTTACATTTGAAGACAGGGACCTTGAACATAAAGTAATCTAACTCCCATATGCATTCAATGACACCAAAGTATGACATTGATGCATAGATAGGGAGTATGTCTTTAGCACTGGATCTATGCCAAGAATCAGCAACAAGTGTTACCCCACTATTCTGCATTGTGCTCTATGTATCATGGTCTTGTATATAAAATGTGTAACCATTGATTGCATACCATTATAATATAAGACATTTAAGCTCAGTCCCTTTGAAAGCTACTTCAATTTTTCAGAAACTAAACAAGGATTATGCTCTATCTGATCATTAATACGATTTCTTAACCATCCTGAAAATTGATTTTTGTATTCTTTATTAACAAATTTTCATTCCTATCACCATATACCAATCGAAGAGTTTCCTTGTGTTCTACAACATATAGTTTGACCTCATCAGTGTTATGTGGCACATAAAAGTGGGCTTGCTCCCGTTCAGTCGTTGATATCATTATTACATCCATCCCACTTGTTCCTTTCCCTAATCTTCGCCCATCATGATAGGACTTGGGGATCCCTACAGGGTCAACATTTGATAGAAAATCAGCACAGAAGTCACTTGCTTCTTCAACCATGTACCTTTCAGCAATACAACCATCTGGGTGATATCTATTTTTCACATACCCTTTTAATATTTTCATGAATCACTCATTCAGGTACATCCATATCAAGTACACTAGACCGCACAATTGAATCTCTTTGACCAAGTGTATGGTTAGATAACCCATAATGTTAAAAAAAGAAGGTAGAAAATACATTTCAAGTTCACATAGAGTACACACAATTAGCCTTTGCAAATCTTGTAACTTAGTTGAATCTACCACTTTACTACAGATCAACTTGAAAACACGTAAAGTTTAGTGATAGTGTTTCTTAAATTTTTGGGTGAAATAGATCATATACCAACTGGTAGGAAATTCTGTATGAGCACATGACAATCATGTGACTTGAGGTTCTTTAACTTCAACTCTTTCACTGATACAAGGTTCTTTATATTTGAAAAGTAGCCCTAGGGAACTTTAATTCCTTGCAGAAACTCAAACAATTTCTTCTCTTTCCTCGACAGAGTGTATGCCGCTTGCGGTAGATAAGTATGATGCCCTTGCTTAATTGGTGCGAACTCTTCTCTAATTCCCAAGTTCACCAAATCCAACCTCGAATTGACACTATCCTTGTTTTTTCCTTGGATATTGAGCAACGTGACAATTAGACTATCAGAGATATTTTTTTCTATATGCATCACATCAAGAAAATGTCTCACATATAAAGACTTCTAATATGGAAGTTCAAAGAAAATGGACCTTTTCTTCCAACCACTTGTCTTGATTTGTTTTACAAAAGGCTTGCCAAAATTGTTATCCAAGTCTTTTACCTTTGAATTCACTTAGGCACCGATCAACATCTTTGGTGGGCTACCTTCTTCTGAGTCACCATTGAAAGGCTTTTTGCACTTCCTCCAATTATGTTATGTAAGAATATTCAATGCCCCATGTAAACATTTTTCTTACAATGATGAAATCGCACTGAATGAGTGTCATCTTCACATATAGGGCATGCACCATATCCTTTGATGTTGTATCATGACAAATTACCATAAGCAGGGAAATCATTAATTGTGTCAAACAACATTACTTTCAAAGTGAAACTTTCTTCTATGTACCCGTCATACACACTGACGCCTTCATCCTAAAGCAACTTCAAGTCATTAATTAAAGGAGACAAGTATACATCTATATTATTCCCAGGTTACCTTGGCCCATAAATTAACATGGACAACATCATAAACTTACATTTCATGATTAAGTGTGGAGGAAGGTTATAAATCATTAATATCACCGGCCACATGCTATGTGTACTACTCTGAACACCGTGCAGATTAATTCCATCAGTTGAGAGTACAAGGTGAAGGTTCCTTACTTCATCCGTAAAGTCAGGGTACTCATGATCTATTTTTTTCTATTGAGGAGCATATACAGGGTGCCTAAGTTTAATCCTTTCATTTGCATGCCATGTCAACTGTTTAGCAATCTCTGCATTACTGTACAATTGTGGGAATCTCATAATAATGGGAAAATACCATAGGACCTTTAAAGGACTTTTTCCTTTCTTCTTCCTATATTGAGATGCATTGTATTTAAGGCACTTCTCCAACGTTGCATACTGATTTTGAAATAATACGCAATTGTTAGGATATGCATGTATCTTCTCATATCCCATACCAGTTGTAGAGCAAAGAATTTGTTTTGCCTCATATATCTTGGTAGGAAGTACATTTTCTTCTTGAAGCATATCTTACAACAGTTCAAGCAGTGCGATGAAACCTGAATCACTCAATCCATAGCGAGCTCTAAATTGTACAACTTCAACACTGCTAGCAATCTTGTGTATTTAGTACTACCGGTATATAATGGTTTCTTTACATCACCTTTCAACTTCTCAAATTCGTTAGGGCAGTTATGAAGCACCCATTCAACCATGTTTAGCATTTCTTCAAGACCATCATCTTCATCAAACATGCATTGATCAAATTCATTCGAAGCATCACTCGTGGTATGCATCTGATCACTACATGCATCGTTCGTCTCACTATGCCTTGTCCATTATATATATCTTTGATCAATACCGTAACACATTAAATGTTCTAGCAAATCAAGTGGACTAATCCGCTTTCCAAAACAACAAGATAAGCAAGGACACAAAATTTTGTTAAGATCTTTTGTATGCTCGATTGCAAATGTAATAAACACTTTCACCCCATCTATATATTCCTTTGAACACCGATTAGATGACATCCATTTACAATCCATCTATACCTTCAATCTATTTTTAAAAAATGTACATGGTTAGTTGTATGACTATTGCATTTACTAATTACTTTTATATTCTCTTACCAATTTTAAAATAAAATCACAACATGAAATCTTAAAACTTGAAGCTTTCTAAGTCTTAAACCCTATGTTTTAACTGACAAATAATTCATTAATTATTCCCACGACATTATAATAATTTTTCACAACTTATAACGAAAGAAACCATATTTGCCAACACATATTATAGGTAAATTAGAAAACATTACAAGTTAACAAATAAAATACAAGTGTTAAGAATAGATAAATAATATTTTACTTATGCAACTAATCCATAACAATCATTAGAGCACCTACAAATTATAACTAACTACATATCTTCACATACAATCAATACAAACTAATATTTAATTTTTTCTCATTCATTTTTTTACCATATAAAAATGAGATTAATTTTTCATATTTCATAATAAATTAAATATAAAAAAATTATCAAATTCAACTATTATTAAAGTCTAATAAAATCACATTTGTAAGCTCAAAATTTAAAAAGTATATCATAAATAGAAACTTCAATAGACTAATAAGATGAAACTACAAACACAAATTAAACATGAAAAGAATCAATAAAATATTAGTGGTTGTAACTTATTTTTTTTAATATTAATAATGTGTACAAAATATCAATATATAATAAAATAAAATATGATTAGATTAAATCAAAAAATATGATTCAGAAAAAAAAAGAAAGAAAATAAAATAAAAAGCAAAGCATACTCCCAACATTAATTAAATTATTTTTAGCTCAATGTTGAGAGTATAAAAAAATTTATTTTTGACTAGCTACATTGTCAATTATTCTTGGGTAGTCAAAAATATGATACATCATACATACATACATACATACATATAAAGAGGGAATTGAACTAGACACACATATTGTAAAAAAAAATATATATTTTTCACTATTAATATGCCAGTTAAAAAGATATTAAATATTCTTAAAATTTCCTTTTTTAGGTGAAGTTCACTTAAAATTTCATAAAATGCTTTACATATTGAAATATAGAACTTTAAGAAACTTTATATATGAAACAAATATAGTAAAATTTATACACAATATATTATTAAAAAAATTGTATATTCATATATATTAGACAATTTTTGGAAAATAATTCAATTGAATAAAATGAACTCCTTGTTGTATGTTTTTTTCCATTACGATTCTAGTTAATATATTTAAAGTTAAACTATATAGGAAAATTATATTTTAGTTTATTAAATATTAACATTGATATATATATATATATTTAAATATCTAAGTTACAAAGTAAATGGAATTCTTTTAAGAGGGGAGGGTATTAAAGTCATTTTATCCATATTTTGAAATCTCAAAATAAGTTAATGACTCAATTAAGGAATTATTCAATATACCATCTTGATTTCAATTTTTCCTATTTTAATTGAATTTATATCGGATTTTCTCTATTATAATTTAATAAGATAATACAAAAAAATTATTTTGTTACCTCTATAAAATGGAACACAAATATATACAACATATATATATATATATATATATATATATATATGTATATACTTGCATGTCATAAAAAAAAAGCACATCATAGAATATAATCAACATATATATACACATGTGTGTAATGAAAAAATATAAGCAGAATAACCTAAAAAAAAGAAGCACGCTACACTTACAGATTAATTAATCAGTGCAGTGAAGTACGGGACCATATTGCCCATTGGTTATGCAATCTTGAGTGAGGAGGAAGAGGAAATTTGAGCAGTTAGGAGCAACTAGAGTAAGGACCAAAAGTGGAAGAGAGTACGAAGAAAAGGGAACAATTGGGATAGGAGTGGGGACTACAGTTCGAGCAAAACAAAGATGTAGATTCGTTGTTGAAGATGTGTGTGTGCATGTGTGTGTGTGTAGGTGTGTTTTTAAGTGTGAAGATAAGAGGAAATAAAGGGAGGGGGCCGACCGTGTTAGAGATGAATAGTTTTGATGATGTCAAATATAGATGTCAAGTATTAAGAGAAAAAAGTTTATATAATATCTTATCTTCTATATTGACTAACTACTATATTTAATGTTGTATATCTTATAGATTAGTCACAAACCCGACGGTGGGTTGATGTTATTTTGATTATAGTGCCTCATAAATGAAGAATGATCATTCAGAAGAAAATCAAGAGGCAAGGGACTTAAAAAAGAAGAAGATTGAAGATATTCAAGAAGATATCTAATTGGATTAGGAAGAATGATCATCAAGAGAAAAAACAAGAAGATATATTGTACATTTGGCAAGCAAAGAAAGAAGAAGATTGAAGAAAGAGATTGAAGAAAGAAGAACTTGAAACATCACATGAGAATATCAAGATCCAAGCTATTAGAAGTCATACCAGTAGTTTCTATGATCATATAGAAGTTAGAATGGGTCAATATGATGCTAAAATGACGTATTCGAAAGTTATGCAACATCCAGAGATGATTACTCAAGTAATCACTCAAGTAATATAGCACAACCTCATTTTGGAGGTGATTACTCAAGGGCTTACTCGAGTAATGACCCATGATTACTCGAGGGCTCCCTCGAGTAATGACATTTCTGATGTACTCTATTTTTTAAGCGCCAGAACAAAGGTTCGGTATTTTGGTAATATCTCTCTAACCACAAGTCGGATTGAGATGAAACTAGTGGCATATGAAACTAAACTCCTAATGCCTCATTTTGACCAAATATCACATTCAAAGGATTTCATATGAGAGAGATATCAGCTTTGAAATACTAAAATCACCGTCACATTACAAGGCAGCTTTGGTATTTTGGACATAACTCCCAAACTACACATTGGATTGTGACGAAACTAATGCCATATGAAAGTAGACTTAAAGAGCTTTTCATGGATAGGTAGTTTGTCATATTTTTAGCCAATACTAAGATTTATGCCTTCCGGAAGTTGATGCTAGTGATTTCAGACATTATATAGTGCAGAAGATAATCCTTAGATCATAACTTTTTGTATACAATGAGTTTGGAGGTGATTCTTATTGCGTTGGAATATAGATGATGAGATCCTTCCGATGATACATAATTTGCCATGTTTTGAATCAAAATGAAGAAATCACTCGAAGGGATCACTCGAGTAATATGCAAAGTTATTTGAAACTTTACTCGAGGGACCACTCGAGTAATGTGTGAGAAATTGTTCTATAAAGCTCTCTATCAAATATTGCAAAAGATTACATGAAGGGATCACTTGAGTAATCTACAGAGTTATTTGAGATATTACTTAAGGGATCACTCGAGTAATTAGAGAAGAGATCATCCAATAGCTCTTAGCCAAGAAATGAGTGACATTGCTTGAGGGAGCACTCGAGTAACATGAAATGAAAAGAAACCATTACTCGAGGGACCACTCGAGTAATAATGTAAGCAAAGGAGAAGTTACTTCCAGCCAGATTTTGAAGGAGATTGCTCAAGGGATCACTCAAGTAGTAACCCATGCTTACTCGAGTGACCACTCAAGTGATTCTTCCCAGGAGAACAAAACAACCTACTGAAGCTTTCGAAAATCATGGGAATGATTATGAAACTTACTTTTCTTGTTTCCAATAGCTATCACAACTCATCTATAAATATGGAAACATTCAAGGAAGAACAACACCAATAAGAACACACAACAAAAAACATGATAAGATCATGAAGCATCCACTCCTACCCGAATACTCTCTGTTTATCTACCTTCGATATTATTTTCCTTAAAGAGAGAGATTATTTGTATTGTACTTCAGTGAGTATTATATCTACTCTGTGAGAAAGTCCATAAACACTTTCAACTGTATTTTTGAATTGATCTCAAGGTAAAAGTACTTGAGAGGGTTGATTTCCTTATGGGAGAAGCTATAGAAAGAATTGTCGGTAAGACTTTCTGCTTGTAAGACTTATAAGGTACAAGCAGTAGAGAACGTTGCTGCTCGCAAGACTATAGAGATGTAAGTAGGAGAGAATATTGCTACTCGTAAGACTTGCACGAGTAAATAGGAGAAAAAGGACTTCAGGATTGCTCTGCTCATAGGACTTGTTGTAAGGGGGATTAACTCGATGAGTGATTTGTAAAAGGCTTCACAAGTGCTCGTCTAAACTTGTGGGATTGTAGCAGTTCTCAAGTACCCAGTTAAACTTGAGGAAGAAAGTGGATTGAAAATCTCAGGAGGAGCCTAGGGACTGGACGTAGGTCATCGTGGATTGGACCAAACCAAGATAAATCATAGTTTTCATATTCTCTTCCCTAAGCTCTTATATTACCAACATATATCATTTAAATATCTAACTGTGATTTATAATTCATTACATTCATATTTACTACTTCCACTAAGATACGAAAAGATTTTCAAAGTTCTTAAGTTTGTATCTTATACCCAATTCACCCTCCTCTTGGGTGCCAGCCGGTTCTAACATTTGGTATCAGAGCTGGACTCTTGTTTAAAGGACTTCACCGTCTCAAGAGCATATAATGGCTAAGTATGGTTGTTATTCGCTTTTAGAAGGTTTTGACTATACAATTCCACCTATTTTGAAAGATATTGATTTTTGGTTTTGGAAAGCTAGAATGACATCTTTTATAAAATGCTTTGATTATGATATGTGGGATGTTTTCACAAATGTCTTTGATTTCAAACCGAGAAATGATTGGACAGAAATAGAAAAGAAAATGTTTTTATTGAACATTAGAGCATTGAAAATTTTGTATAGTGTTTTAACTAAAAATGATTTTAAGAAAATTAGATTTTTCTCTATTGCTAGAGATATTTGGGATACTTTTGATTCTATCTATACTTCTAACAAATATGTTGAAGTTGAAAGTGTTGGCAATTCATGTGAAACTATAAGCTGTGCATCTACGGTGCATGAACAATTAGAAGTTGATGATGAAGAAGAAGAAATCATAGAACACTTCCTTACAGTCAACATGGATAGACAAGAAGAAGAAGATTCCCAAAAAGAGCTCATTATGGACAGACAAGGAAATTCACTCTCCAGGGCTCAAGATGAACTTAAGGTAAAAAGTTTCAATTCTTCTTGTGATTTTGGTAAAACTGATTTTCAAAGCTTGCATAAAATTATTTTTTAACCAATTATTGATTCTATTTAGAAAAGCAAAAAGATTTTCAATCATGCTGGAAATTCATGCGAGAAGAAAGAACTTAGGCAAATTGATCATTCGAAATCATTTTTTCTTGATCAACATAATACTTGAATAGAATATCATAATACATTTCATCATATTATTTGCAATTATCGTGGTAAATCAGGTCATATTTCTCACACATGCTATATTAGAAGAAATTCTAATGTGAGAAATAAATATGTTTGGGTTCCAAAAAGACAAGTAATGTCTAATGCTAACAATCAAGGACTCAATTACATATGGGTACCAAAATGTCCATCTAGTACTTTATGTATGTAGATTGAATATAAGAAGAATGGACATAAGGATACGGAGATGATAAAGAAGAAACCAAGAGCTTCTCATGCACCAAGAAAGAGGTTCATATCATCTATATCAAAAAGAAGAGGTCTCGGAGCACCCCAACGCTAGAACTACATAATGTGATTATGAAGAGAAGCAATGGATAAAAAGACTACGTTCTACCTTAAGGAAGAGCTACTATAGAGTACCATTTAACTATAAGGAGGATCTCTCAAGCATCAAGTAGAAGACTCTTTGAGTCTATATATTTTGAGAGAAGGTTTCCAGCACTCAAAGCAAGATATTCAAAGTATCAACATCATAGAAAGATGTAGTGGGTAAGCAAAAGCAATCCTCTAAGTATCTAAGGCAAAGGTACACAATGATAAAACCTCATATACTATTGTTTGTAATATTTATTCAGGTTTATACCTTGTTAACTTAGGAATGAGCTTTGCATATATATTTTCACAATCTTCAGAAAATTTATTCATAAAGAATCGCAATGTTCAATATCTTAACACTTTATGTATATAAGCATACTTCAAGAGAAAATATTTTTAT
This sequence comes from Inga oerstediana, assembly GCA_963210345.1. Taxonomy (NCBI): domain Eukaryota; kingdom Viridiplantae; phylum Streptophyta; class Magnoliopsida; order Fabales; family Fabaceae; genus Inga; species Inga oerstediana. The sequence continues at coordinate 57,271,067 of OY723401.1, read as the reverse complement.
GCATAAAGTTATGTTTAATTTATTATGCTCAATTTCTTCGAATTGACTATATTCTTAGAGCATGTGAATTATGATTCCTACAAGCCAACCATGAGTGGATCCAAGTAAAACTAGATACTAAAGGAAGAAAAAGATCTACATGGTTTTATAGGAAGAAGAAAAGAAGAGCTTCATCTCAAGATTATGACTACATAGAATTTAACTCAAATCTTGGTGAAGTTGGACTTTGAAGCTACATTTTAAATGTGTAAACAAAAGGAGGCATTACTTGAGACAACATTACAAGTGCCTAGCTAGCAATGAAGGAAGAAAAGATGCACAATAAAGTATCACTCAAGTAACCAATCAAGTGATCATCATCAATGCATAACAACTGGGAGTAAATGTTCAAGTGATAAGACCAACTGGAAGATTGGAAGGCAAAAGTCAAGGAATTATACACAACTGAACTTCAAAGGATAATTTCTCAAGTAATTACAAGATTACTTGAGTACGGTATTATCTTCTTTATTCTTACCTGATACTATGCTTATATAAATTATTTATTTGTGTAATAAATAACTAGCTCATTATTGCATACCATTAGCTATCAATCATTTACGGTTTTCAAATTGTTTTTAGATTGCTAAATGGACTTAAAGTGAAATTGTGTATGAGTTTTGAAATGTACATTTCAAATATGTACTTAGATTCCAATTCATCTTATTTATAAAAATGCATACACATTATTTGAAAATTATTCATATCTTGTTTGCATTTAAAACGGTTTCAAAATTGGAAGTTAGTATTTGTGTATACTAAAAGTCAGAAATGCTTCAAATCCATCCACTAGAGTTTTCCCTATCATTCATATATTATTTCTTGATTTTAAACTTGTTATTGCTTGAAATCCTCAACCATTATTTTCTAACAAGTTAGACCTTATGTCTAACAAGTTCTATCTATATGAGTTTCAAGTGTATTTCCTAGAAAAGAATTCAATGACATATTTTCAACTATCTTTAATCTGACTTACATTGATTGCATGAAAATCTTATCAATGACATATTTTTTATAAAGTGTATTTACAAATTGTCATTGATATTTGAAAATCATCATTCTTGGTATTATTTGTTCGTTACCCTTTATGATTAAATTATTTTTTGGGTAAAATTATATTCTGGTCTTTGTTGATTATTATACTCTTTGCTCAAATATCATATGATTCAATTGTATAAAGGCATAAGAGTTATGGCGTCTAATACTGTATGGACCTAAGAGAAAGTTGGGTACCAAAGAGCATATACTTATACTTTTGCAGGAATTGATCAAAATGCTCTACTTTTGGATATAAAGATCAGAGGATGACAAAAGAGGTGTGACTGGAAGTGATGCAGTGTGAGAAAAAGCTAAATCTATGGTATCACTCAAGTAATCAATTGAGTGACACCCCATCATTAGCAAGTAACTAGCTAGTGGTGCAGTCAAAGAAAGAGAAAGAGGAAGAAAATTTCTTAAGTGAACCTAGATGAGATTCATCTCAAAGCAGCCCAAAGCCAAGAACAAGCCTAGCCAATATGAATCTTTGTTGCCTACCCACCTTCCTTATCATTCCAAGGTGATCAGACTTTTCACTGTGATATGGAGCCGACAGAGATGTTCAGAGGAAGATACTGAGATGCACAGAATCATCAACCTTAATGAGCCTGTGAGAATTCTTAACTACCATCCTAGCTCTATGTCTAATTTTCACTCACTTCATTGAGAAAAATTATCATACAATGGCCTATATTATTAGCAAGAAGGAAAGGAACACTGGAGAGATCATGTCTTTCAGAGAACAAGAGGTATATATACCTCTACAGGACTTACTCCAAGTAAACTGAAATTACTTCACGTAATCTGCAATTACTTCAAGTAGACCTTCAAGTAATCTGAAATTACTTCAAGTAGACCTCCAAGCAATCTGTAATTACTTCAAGTATACCTTCAAGTAATCAACAATTACTTCAAGTAGACCTTCAAGTAATTCGTAATTACTCCAAGTAGGTTTGAATCTCACTCCAAGTTAACACAAAAGGCATAGAGGTTGAGAGTTGAGACTTCAAGAATAAATGAGAGACAACACTTTGCTACAGCTGGTCTCCCTGGTCCTTCATTCTTTGGTCTATCTTCCAAGGCTATCTGAGAGAGGAGCTCAACAATCACACAGAGCTTGCTATAAATAATGTTGAGTTCATCACTTCTATGAATGGCAAGATTAGAACACTCTTTGATTTGATCGACCAGAACTTCAAGGCCTTATTCCGAGCTCATCTTGGTATCCTAAAGTGCTTATAGAGATTATACTTTAGAATCCCTCATACCAATCACATCATCCAATATTGACTAGGACACGATGCATTAATGGACTACAGAGGATTATGGCTTAAGTAATTATGACACTACTCGAGTGAGGTATTGTATTCTTAATTAAATTCTTTGCGTTACATCACTCGAGTGAGTATTCAAGTGATGGTTGAGTAGGATCATTGAAGTGACCACTCAATTGATATTGGGTTATATCTCTTAAAACCCTGAATTGCATCATCATTTTCAAAACCTGATTTCTCAATAAATCTGTGGATTTTCAAACTCATTTTCTCTACAAAGTTTCTAAACAGTTTTTCAAATCCTGGAAAGGTATTATTTATTCCTCATAATGATTTTTAAAACCATGCATTCATTAAGGGGGCTTCACATTCACATATGTTTTACATCTTAAAAGCTTATCTCATTTTTTGAAAGAAAATCCTTTTAACATACTCATCTGAATTCACTATCTTTTAATTAGTTTTGATGATGTGTTACTTTTATATTTTCCTTTCAAGATCTTATTTTAAAAATATCTTATAGAAAGGAAACTATTGATACTTGACTACACTAACCATTCTCCTTGCAAGAATGTTTTTAACTTATGGCAGGAGAATTTGCTCTATACAAGATCATTCCTCAACACGCTAAAAGGAAAATATATTAACTTTGAGGACATATGCTTTAACGCTTAATCAAGAGACAACAATATTTCAAGCAATAAGAGTTTTTATGCAACTTGAGAAGCAAGTAATTCAGTTCCCTTCCACATCTCAAAGGCTATTCCTGAGCTTTCTATTGAGCACACTTTAGAGCCTACCATTGAGCCAGCTACAATTAACTCCTATGAACAAGATCCATCACAGTTGTGTAGTAAAAGTGCGGTGAATATGACATCTTGGATCTAACACGATAAGAAAAGAAGGCAATGGGTTTCATGGATCAATCATCAGCTTGCTAAATCTAAATGAGCATTTCTAAACCCTTTCTTTATATTTCAAGAATACGTTTCATATCTTTGATTTCAATTTGTCTTGATTATGAAGGTTTTCTTGAAAATCTCTCCAAATTGTGTCAAATTTGCTTTCATGAAAATTATTTTCATTTGCATTAAATTATAGATGAAATTATCTTCAAATTGGGGGAGAGAGAAATGTTTTCTTGATACATTTATTTTGATTGAGTAAGAGAAAGGCATTTCTAATTCGGTTTTATATTTGCTTCTTTAAGACCTTTTCCTATTTATGCTTCAAACTTTTTGTTGATATCAAATAGGAGGAGAGAAAAATATGTTGCTCTTACTTTGCTTTATAACTCATACAAATTTTTCATAAAGGATTTGTCATCATCAAAAAGGGGGATAATGTTAGATATGAATAGTTTTGATGATGTCAAATATAGATGTAAAGTATTAAGAGCAACAAGTTTATATAATATACTTATCTTCTACATTGATTAACTACTATATTTAATGTTGTATATCTTGTAGATTAGTCACAAACCTGATGGCGGGTTGATGTCATTTTGATTATAATGCCTCATAAATGGAGAATGATCATCAAGAAGCAAGGGATTGAAGACAAAAGAAAGAAAGAAGAAGATTGAAGATATTCAAGAAGATATCTAGTTGGGCTATGAAGAATGATCATCAAGAGGAAAAACAAGAAGATATATTGTACATTAGCCAAGCAAAGAAAGAAGAAGATTGAAGTAAGGGATTGAAGAAAGGAGAACTTGCAAGATCTTATGAGAATATCAAGATCCAAGCTATTAGAAGTGATATCAGTGGTTTCTATGATCATATGGAAGTTGGAATCGGTCAATATGATGCTAAAATGACATATACAAAAGTTATGCTACCTCCAGAGATGATTACTCAAGTAATATGGCACTGCCTCATTTTGGAGATGATTACTTGAGGGCTTACTCAAGTAATGACCCATGATTACTTAAGGGCTCCCTCAAGTAATGACATTTCTGATGTACTCTATTTTTCACTCTATAGAACAGAGGTTCGGTATTTTAGTGATATCTCTCTAACCACAGGCCAGATTGAGATGAAACTAGTGGCATATGAAACTAGACTCCTAATGCGTCAGTTTAACCAAATATTACATTCAAAGGAGTTTGGATGAGAGAGATATCAGCTTTGAAAGTGGACACTGAAATCACCGTTATAGTACAAGGCAGCTTCGGTATTTTGGACATAACTCCCAAAATACACATCAAATTATGACGAAATTAATTCCATATGAAAGTAGACTTAAAGAGCTTTCTATGGATAGATAGTTTGTCATATTTGAAGTTATATACTAAGATTTATGCCTTCTGGAAGTTGATGCTCGTGATTTCAGACCTTGTATAGTGCAGAAGATACTCTTTGGATCATAACTTTTTATATAAAATGAGTTTAGAGGTGATTCTTGTTGCATTGGGATGTCAATGATGAGAGATTTCCGATGATATATAATTTGCCATGTTTTGAATCAAAATGAAGAGATCACTCGAAGGGATCACTTGAGTAATATGCAAAGTTATTTGAAACTTTACTCAAGGGACCACTCGAGTAATGTGTGAAAAATTGTTCCATAAAGCTCTTTATCAAAAATTGTATAAGATTAATCGAAGGGATCACTTGAGTAATCTGTAGAGTTATTTGAGACATTACTCGAGGGATCACTCGAGTAATCAGAGAAGAATTCATCTAGTAGCTCTCGGCCAAGAAATGAGTGACATTACTCGAGGGAGCACTCAAGTAACATGAAATGAAAAGAAAACATTGCTCAAGGGACCACTCGAGTAATCAAGTAAGCAAAGAAGAAGTTACTCTTTACTAGATTTTGAAGGAGATTACTCGAGGGATCACTAGAGTAATGACCCATGCTTACTCGAGTGACCACTTGAGTAATGCTTCTCAGGAGAACAGAACAACCTATTGAAGCTTTCAAAAATCATGGGAATGATTATCAAACTCACTTTTCTTGTTTCCAATCACTCTAATACTTCATTGTATTAATGTTTCACTACAAAAAAATGGTATTCTGTAGTGGTGCAATTGTAGCGGTTATATCAAACCGCTATAAATTACAGTCTTTATAGCAGTTTTAACCTAAACCTGTGACATATTAGCAGCGTTTTTTGTAGCTGTTGGGTAGCCAAAACAGCTCGAAATTTGGCTCGAAATTCCCGCCAAAACTTGTAGCGGTTAACTTGTAGCGATTAATACATAGAAACCGCTACAATATTCCCACCACTTGGCGCGACCAAGTCCCGCCAACAATGTAGCGGTTATTTGTAGCGGTTATAGCAACCCAACCACTATAAAATACCAAACATCACATATTTGTAGCGGTTATAGGGATATAACTGCTACAGAATTTCAGGAGTCTCTACTTTTGTAGCGATTCTGGACCATAACCGCTACAGAATTTCAAAGGTTCTTATAATTTGTAGTTGTTATTATAAAACCACTACAAATTGTAGGCGCCATGAGTGCTTTGTAGCGGTTAAGGTAGCGGTTATTGGAATAACCGCTACAAATGTCTTTCCTATTTAAGCCCCTGCCTCCCTCATTTCTTCATTTGCTCATTTTGTTTCCTGGGGTTTCTCTGAGTGGTTTCTTCAAGATTTGAGCATTCAGACGTCTGTGTAGGAGTGTTTGCTACAGTATTTCTCAGTATTTGCACTTGAGGTACGTATATAACATATATTTTATTTGTATTTGTATTTTTATTAGATTTTTGCATAATATTGTGACTAAATTTTTTTTTTTTGATTTTTACAGTTGATATGGCTTCAAGAGAGGATAAGGGGAAGGCCCCTGAGGTCCCCATACCGATTTTAGGGGGTGGCAGCAGCCGAGCAGGGAGCAACGCAGAGGCAGGGCAACCGTGGCATTTCAGCCCATCCCCCCACTGGAGTCGGCCCTACCACAGGCACCACAGACGATCCCACAGGAGATGACCGCATCAGAGGTGCCTGAGGTTAGGGGGCCAGATATCAGCGTCGAGGACTACGACGAGGAGAAGTTCGAGATCCCGCTTGGGATCAGGGAGATGGAGCAGTTCCTCGATGAGGAGGAGGCTCGGGAGCAGAACAACCCACGAGGGTCGTCTTCGCGGTCCACTGGGTTTGAGGTGCAGGTCCAAGGTAAATAAATTTTTTAATTTAGTAAATTATTTATTTAAATTAGAAATGTTAACTTTGAATTACAATTTATCTAACGTGCAGTAAACTGTGCAGATGAGCAGGGGAACATTTCGACGAGGAGGCTAACGTGGCCGGTGTGAACAGCATGGACCGGACCCTGCGAGTTATAGTGCCGTGGAATGAGGGCACTGACCAGCCCATCGACAATGGGGGTCACCTGTTCAACCACTTCCTGAACGACCTGGGTGCGAATTGGATGCGGTTCCCCTTTCACTTCACGACGTGGAGGCACATTCTGAGGGGGCCGAATAACCAGGCTTGGGAGGAGGTGGTTCAGGTAATTAAAATTATTTAATTAATATTTTTTGTAATTAATTATATTTAATTAATAATTTTTAAATTATGTTTTTTGTAATTATTTATATTTAAATAAATTTTTTTCAACTGCGGTTTGACGTCCAGGCTAACCGGAAGAGGTACACCCTCGTGAAGATGGGTGACGGCTGGAGAAACAGGAGGAACCGTCTCTTCCACAAGTGGATAAGGATGGGACGATGCCTCTGGAGCAGCTAATCGAGAGTGTCCCGGACGGCGTGCCGTCGAACGACTGGGCGATGTTTCGTCCTGTTCAGGTGGAGCCCTGAGGGGCAAGTAATGTATTTATTAGATTCTTTATATATAATTTTGTAAGTGTTAATTATTAAATTATAATTTCAATTTAATTGTATTTAATTTGAACTTTATTAATTTTAAATCTTTTTATTGTTTTAATACATTTAATATTATTTTTTTAGAGGCTTTCTCAGAGGAACACGAGGATCCGTGCGCAGCAGACGATCCACCACACAGCAGGATCGAAGACCTTTACTATCACCTATAGCGAGCTGGTAACTTTTCATAATATCACTGACTTTTAGCTGGTTATTTCATAATACTAATTGAATTTTGTAATTGTTTCAGGAGACGAAGGCACAGCAGGAGAACCATCAGACGGACTATGGGGAGTTGTACGCCATCACACACAGACACCGTGACGAGACTGCGACCTCTCAGCAGGCAGAGGCGGCCATTATAAGTAATTTTATTATTATAATTTTTATAAAACCAACTTAATAATGAAAAATGCTAATAAGTAATTGTTTCATAAAATGGCAGGAGCGGATGCAGCAGTCGTAGGCTGAGCTGCGACAGACCCAGGCCGAGGAGTCACAGGGGTCAGTAGACCCGACGGCTCCTTTGAAGGCTGGTCTGGCTCAGGTTGAGCAGCCCAGATGCGTGCAGGGGATCGGGATACGCGCCAGACCTAGCATGGTCTACGGCAGGAGCACCGCCTCTGAGGCTGGCAGCTCTAAAGGGGTCAGACGTCTAAGGGACGAGTCTATTGACCAGCTGTGGTCAGATTTAGAGCAGCAGATGGCACAGCAGTAGCAGCAGATGCACCAGCAACATATGCAGCAGATATAGCTGCAGGCTGATATGATCTACGCTCAGTAGACGCAGTGGCGTGATATCGCAAACAACATGCTCGATTGGTCATGGAGTCGCATGTTCCCGGACGAGCAGCATCCACAGGTTCCCCCTGTCCCTCGCTACGTCATCCCAACTACTACTCCTTCTCCTCCTGCTCCTGCTCCTGCTGATAATGATGGTACGGTTCCCCAAGATGATTTCTTCTGAGTTTCTTCCTCCAAAACCAGTGCAAATACCACAATTGGCTGATGACAAACGTCAACCAATTATGGCTGCACCTTTCAAATTTAAAAACATTGAAAAACCCATTGCCCTAATGGATATTAAGAACATTGTTAAACAAAACAATTACACAAACCAATACCTTCAGGTATTAGGTGATTATTTTGTTCAAACACCAGTTTCTTCAAAAGTCGAAACTAGAATTGAAACACCTCTTTTCAAACCTTTTCAGATTAACTAGAAAATTAAGTCAGATTTTTAAACTAAAAGATCTGATTTATTAAGAAAGGTTAATCAACAAATTAGCCAACTTCAAACTACGACTGTCCCAGACACACCCCAAGCGTCATCAACCAAATCAAAAGACGTCATGACTTTTGAAAAAGATTCCCAAATTGGAGATACAGACTCTAACCCTTCTAAGTCGCAACTCCAGATCAACCATCAACACTGGAAAAAGCCTTCAAAACTCTATTACCATAGAGCTAGCCCTCTAGACATTCTGGTTGAAGAACGAATAAACCAAAACTTTAAGTCCTTTAACACTGACAATATCTATGAATGGAATATAGATGGTCAAAGTGAGTCAAACATTCTCCAAACTCTTCAACAAATGTCTATGGTAAGTACCACATACCAAACTCAACATGATTATTCAGATGAGATAATTACCAATCTTATAGTTTCCGGGTTTACTGGACAACTCAAAGGTTGGTGGGATAATTATCTTTCTTCTGAAGATAAACATACCATCTTTACATCTATTAAAACTGAATATGATGGAACACCCATTACCTCAAACGACCAACCCATTCTAGATTCAGTAAACACTCTTCTTTTTACAATTATTAAACATTTTGTTGGAGATCCATCTATCTGGAAAGATAGGTCGGCTGAACTTCTTTCAAATCTTAAATGCAGTACCTTATCTGATTTCAGATGGTATAGAGATATTTTTTTGACTAGAGTACTCACTAGAGATGATACTCATCAGCCATTTTGGAAAGAAAAATTCCTAGCTGGATTACCTAATTCGTTAGGAGATAAAGTTAGAGAAAAATTTAGAAACCAAAATGATGGCAATATCCCTTATGAGCATTTGACGTATGGTCAATTAATCTCTTATGTCCAAAAAACTGCTCTTAAAATTTGTCAGGATGATAAAATCCAACGTCAACTTAAAAAAGAAAAAGATACAAGCAGGAAAGAATTGGGAACCTTTTGTGAACAATTTGGCTTTCCTCCTTGTAAGCAATCTAAACCTTACCGCAAGCCTTACTACAAAAAGAAAAAACATATCTCCTAAAGATGTAAGCCTAATACACCTCCTCATAGACTTGAAAAGGAATTTCGCTCTAAACCAAAAGTTGATTTTCCTAAACAAACAAAAGTTACTTGTTTTAAATGTGGTAAACCAGGTCACATTTCCAAATATTGTCATTTGACTCGAAAATTGAAGAAGATTAAGAGTATTGAAGAACCTCTTCTAAAACAAATAAACAATCTCTTGATTGAAACTTCTGAATATGAATCTGAAAGTAGTTCTTCTGAGGATCTTAACCAAATTCAAAATAAAGATCTTCCAGAAAACTCTTCTTCAGAAATTAATGTTATCACGAGGGAACATGATTTACTTCTTGATATCATTACTAAACTCCCTTTGCTCAACACGTAAGAAGCCAACCCATCTTCATCGCAAAAAAGAAGATACAGAACTCTAAGAGCAAGAAAGAAGGCACATCCCTAATAAAATACGTAATTCGAAAGGGGTGAAGCCACTAAAGGGATTCTCGGGGGTGTTCAAAGGAGATATGAAATATCAAAGAAGAAAGGATATAAGAAGTAGGGATTCCCGGAACTCTAGTTACCGCTCCTTGCCTATCTAAAGCATTTATTTCATAGAACGACTTGCCCTAATAGAAAGTAGCCCCTCTAACGATGAGAAACTGAGTCGGTGAGGAGAATTCCTTCACTTCACGTCACTTCCTTTGACCGGTTAATAGAAAGATTTATTTTGATAGAGGTCAGTATTTGTTCAAACTGAGAGAAATTCTCAATCAAACTTTGACTTCTTCAAACTCTAAACCTCCTATTCTTTTCAACAAATATGATTTAACAAATGTTTTAAACAAGTTTAAACATTCTATCAAACCTACAACCCTCCAAGACCTTCAGTATGAGGTAAATAACCTCAAAACTGAAATCAGTCTTATTAAACTTCAACAAGAAACCCATGCAACTGCTATATCCCAAATACAAGATATTCAACTTGCAACTCAAACTAAAGGGCAACTAAAAACATCATCCGATCAAGAAGACAATAATCTTTTTGAACCATTTTTAAACTTGATTTCAAAAATATCAATTCAAAAGTTTTATGTTCAAGCCAAGATTATTATTATTAATGATTTTGTCTTGGACCAAACTGTTCTGTTTGACACAGGAGCTGATTCTAATTGTTTTGAAGAGGGAATCATTCCTACAAGATATTTTAAGAAAACAACCGAAAGGTTTAACGGCGTCAATGACTCATGCTTAGATCTCAAATACAAAGTTTCAAATGTTGTTATTGAAAATGAAGGTTTAAAGATTCAAACCCCATTTATATTAGTTAAAGATATAGGAACCCAGATTATTCTTGGGGTGCCATTTGCAAGGCTATTATTCCCATATATGACTGATGAAAATGGAATTTCAAAAGAACATCTGAGTAAAACCATCTTATTTCCTTTTACTCAAAAGCCCAGAGTTAAGGAATTAAATCTTCTTTCTTTAAAACAATAAGTTAATTTTTTGAAGGAAGATATCTCTTTTAAACATATAGAAGCTTACCTATGTGAAGCACAAATTAAACAACAAATTCAAACTTGTCTTGCGAAAATCCATCAAACTATTTGCTCGGACTTACCAAATGCGTTTTGGGATCACAAAAAACATGTTGTTGACTTGCCTTATGAAAAACAAATACCAACTAAAGCACGACCAATTCAAATGACTGTAGAACTTCTTGAAACCTGTAAAAAGGAAATTCAAGAACTTCTGAACAAAAAATTGATTCACAAATCTATAAGCCCTTGGTCTTGTGCTGCTTTTTATGTAAATAAAAATGCAGAAATAAAGCGTGGAGCTCCTAGACTTGTAATCAATTACAAACCTTTGAATGAAGCGTTACAATAGATTACGTATCCAATTCCAAACAAATCTGATCTCCTTAAATGTTTGTATTCTGCAAAACTCTTTTCAAAGTTCGACATGAAATCTAGATTTTGGCAGATTCAAATTTCTGAAAAAGATAGGTATAAAACTGCTTTTACTGTGCCTTTTGGTCAATATGAGTGGAATGTTATGCCTTTTGGTTTAAAAAATGCTCCTTCTGAATTCTAGAGAATCATGAATGAAATCTTTGATGACTATAGCCAATTCATCATTGTATACATTGATGATGTTTTGATCTATTCTCATTCTATTGAACAACATTTCAAACATGTTAATCATTTTATTAAAATTGCAGAAACAAATGGTTTAGTAGTTTCTAAGCCTAAAATTAGTCTTTTTCAAACTAAAGTTAGGTTTCTTGGTCATTGGATTTACCAAGGGTCCATAACGCCAATTGAACGTGCAATTCAATTTGCAGATAAATTTCCCGATCAAATCATTGACAAAACACAACTTCAACGATTTTTGGGATGTTTAAACTATGTTGCTAAGTTTATTCCTCATCTTAGCAATTTCATTAAACTGCTACACCAACGTTTTAAAACGAATCCTCCTCCATGGACGGATATTCATTCAAATGTTATCAAGCAGATTAAACTCCAAGTTAAGGAACTTCCTTGTCTTAGCCTTCCTGATCCTTCTACTTACAAAATTGTTGAAACTGATGCCTCTGACATTGGTTATGGTGGCATTCTTAAACAACATTTAGACAGAAAAGAAAAAATTGTCTCTTTCACATCTAAACATTGGAATACTGCACAGCAGAATTATTCCACCATTAAAAAAGAAATTTTGGCAATCGTTTTATGCATTTCCAAATTTCAATCTGATCTTTTAAACCAAAGGCTTTTAGTTCGTATTTGATTGTAAATTGGCAAAAGACGTTTTGCAAAAAGATGTTAAAACCTTGCATTAAAACAAAATTTTTCCAGGTAGCAAGCAATTCTAAGTGTTTTTTATTTTGACATTGAATTTATCAAAGGCACTTCAAACTCCTTACCAAATTTTCTTACCCGTGAGTTTCTTCAGGGTAGGTAGTGAGTGAACCAACAAAATGCCCAGAAAAAAGAAAGAACCAGATGATAAACAAAAGAGTGATAAACTCCTGAGTGTCATGCAAGATGCTCAAAATCAAACAGTTTCTAGCGCAAGTCTGGAGGTGATTATGCAACAACTTCTACAACAATATGGATCCCAAACACAAGGATCCCAGCAGCAGAAACAGTCTGAAATAGAGTCATCTACTCCATCTGGGTCATCGATCCAGAAACCTCAAACAGAAGCAACCTCTACAAATGAGATTTTAAAATCTTATAAACAAGCATATGCCTAGAGGAAACTTCCAAACCAAACATGGGAACAGGTAGTGAAAAAAGGGAAAAACACAGCCCTTGTACCATTTTCCCTAATGACTAAACAAGAGTATGACAGGTTAAACCAAGCACCCTAAAGTCTACAAGTTTGGCCAAGACCCTCTACTCCTCTAACTCAAAAACAACTGACAACTGCAGCATCTTCATCCAAAGCAATTGTCAGTCAACCCCAAACACAAGCCAGCACGCATACGCCTTATTTCCATAAAGAGGCTTATGCAAAACACATTTTACAAGTGGAACCAAAATTTTTTCACCAAAATCCAAATCAAGTAGCCTTGAATATCTTTCCTCTGGGATTTCATTTCAGGCCTTCTGATTTGTCAAAAACTTGAGAATGGTATAAGATAATATTAGTTCATACTGGGTCCATTAAAATTGAACGAAAAACGGATAAAAGAACTGGACCAATGATTACTCATTCTTCTCTCCAGATTTTAAAAGTTCTCGCCCCTTCCTAGTGGGGACAAAATTTATTTAAACCAAAATTTTGGGAAATTGACATGAACCTAAAGAATATACTTACTGGGATTATGTTAATGCATGGTCCAATGTCTTTTGGGATCAAAGTGAACTTTTTACACACACTTGGTTTATCTACTCCAAAACAAAAACTGAGTATGATTTTCCTCAATGGTTTGTTCACTGGTGGGGATTCTTTGGTCCAGTACTAGAGATATTACCCCCAAAGGTTGTACAAGCCTTTGAATTATTTAAACAAAAATTCAACATTGGTGAGGATCCTTTCCCAATTGATCTTCACTATTTTTCAAAATTATCTGTATCTTGGGTCTTTGCCTAGAGTTACAGATTTTCTAGAACAAACCAAGGATCTACCCTCTTACCAACTCTACAAAGACTTCCCTCGGTAAGATGGTGGGCCAAATTTGACATCAACAGAATTAACAGTAGAGTAGTTGATAAATGGTTCAAAGAAAATCCTCAGCATCTTTGTATGAAGGAACAAAGCAAATTCCTAAATCAAAAATCAGGGATTACATCTATCTTAGTTGGAACCACAAATAAGGCTAATCTTATCAGTCAACTCAGCTCAATGCTACAAGTTCTACAACAACAACAAGACCAAACGACTTCGTCCAGCCAACCAGTCTCTTCAGCAGCCTCAGACAATCAAGAGGATGATGAAGAAGAGTTTGTTGTAGATTTAAGTGAAGATTAAACTCTCAAAGACTTAGAATTATTTTAGGTTTTTGATGTAAACATACGAAAGCACTGTAGCAATATACACTATAGAACACACAGTAGCTTTCACCGTATAGTACTGTAACACCACATGTCAAACAGTAACACTGTAGTGTCGGCAGTACTGTGCAAATAGTACCAACCGTAACTATTTAAACAGTAATAAGTCACCGGTCAACTGTTCACCAGAACTGTGTAAATAGTATAGGTCACTAGCCGATTACCAATCACCTTAAACAGTGTCCTCGCCCGTCTATTTAAAGACAATTCAGTCTCATTCTGAGGCAGGTTCAGTTAGGCACTTAGAGAGAGAACTAGAGAGAGAAGTTTTGAGCTCCTCCAACAAGTCTCCTCCCTCTCCTCCCTCCGGTGAGTTTTCTTCCCTCTTCCCCTTTCTCCTTTTGTAAGTGCTTATACTTTCTTTTCAATAAAATTAATCAGTTCCTTCTACTTTTCTTTGCATCATATCCTTCCCTCCTCTGATGACCCAGGATTAGCAGATCTAATGAGTTAATCACTGGTAGGTTCTACCGCCACCGATTAATTTCATTCACAATCTCAGTGGACATTACGGAGCATCCCCTCTGCATGAATCATTTAATACTTTAATTATCTTTGTAATTTTGCCTTAAGAAGTCCGTCTTCTTCCTTCTTCACATGCTCCTCCCTTTCTTTAGTTAGATCCACCGGTTTTTAATAAAAACCGATCTAAGAGGTAAGATTTTTCACACTTATTTTTCCTCCTGCGCCCAGATCGCGCGCTCTGTGAACCCTTTCTTCTCTCTTTGCCATTTCTCTGTGACCTCTGTCCGTGCTTGTTCTGAACTCGTCTATGGCATCCTGTCCCTCATTTGCTCAAGTCTCCTCCATCATTACCGCTTCTGTTAATGTATTCGTCGTCGTTGTTCTTTGATTATCGTCAGTCTTCTCCGCCGCCACCTCTAATCTCCACAGCGCAGTGACCATTCTCCTCTGACTTGACTTCCCTTTGTTAGTACAGTGAATTTGAAGACTTCATTTTAACCTCAATCGATGCCACCCTGACTTTGGGTTGAAGCTCACTCCTTGGTCTTCATTCAGGTTAGTGTTCGATCGATCTGTTATTTAGTTGTACGTTGTTTTATAATTAATAATGTTCAATGAAAAGTTCTTATTGTTGCCTTATTTGAGCACTTAAACGTAATCTGGAAAAAATTAAATCTGCACATTCTTGTTAGATATATGCTCTGACTTTTAATTATATCCCTGTGATATTTGGCTTGAATTAATACCACTTTATGTTTTGTTTTAGTTTAGTACGGTTGTTTGATTATTTTCAGTGTTATTGGTTTGTTAAAACAATACTAGTTTCAAATGGTGCCTGTTAATTTCGTTGAAATATCTAAAACTCTATTGTTGTTGTTTTTTTGTCTATCCTTTTGTTGTTGGATATAGGGTGCTAGAAGTATTGAGATATATATGGATCATAGTTGGATAAACGCTAAACGGATGAGTGTTAAATATGATAAAGGGGTGAGGGGTTTTTTAGACTTCGCTAGTAGACATGCCGATGATGGTAGTGGAAAGTTTTATTGCCCTTGTGTAGTATGTTTGAATGAGAAGCGACTAAATATTGCAGATATATATACACATTTAATTTGTGAAGGATTCTGTAAGAGTTATATAGTGTAGGTATGGCATGGTGAAGAATTAGAAATGCCAAGTTCATCTCAACAGGGGAGAGTGAACTTTGATGATAATGACACGGATACGGATGATCGAATAGAGGATATTATTCATGATGTAGGAGAAGAGAGTTTTGAGCAATTACATACATATGGTAATGTGTAGTGATGTTGAGACGCCGTTGTACACGGGGTGTAAAAAGTACCAATTGTTGAAAGCAGTATTGAAATTGGTAAGCTTGAAAGCACGACATGGATGGAGCGACAAGAGTTTTTTAGAAACGCTTGAGGCTTTTAAGTACATGCTTCCAGATGATAATGTGTTGCCTTCTCGATACTATGATGCTAAGAAAATATTGTGTCCACTAGGTATGAAATATAAAAAGATCCATGCATGCCCTAATAACTGTATATTGTATAGAAAAGAGCATGAAGAGGAACAACAGTGTCCAATATGTGAAACCCCGAGGTACAAATCAAATAACGCTCCTGGAAAAGTATTGTGGTACCTTCCAACCATACCAAGGTTCAAGCGCTTGTTTGCTAATGAAAACGATGCAAGAAATTTGAGATGGCATGTGGATGAGAGGATATCCGATGGAAAGCTTCGGCATCTGGCTGATTCTTCTCAATGGAAGAAAATCAATCAATTATTTTCTACCTTCGGTGAAGAGCCTAGGAACCTTAGGCTTGGGCTTAGCACGGATGGCATGAATCCTTTTGGTAGCCTGGGTAGTATACATAGTTCATAGCCTGTTCTGTTGGTAATTTACAACGTATCTCTTCTATTATGAATGAAACGAAAGTACATCATGTTATCTATGTTGATTTCAGGACCAAAACAACCCAAAAATGATATAGATGTTTACCTGGAGCCCTTGATCGAAGACTTGAAAGAGTTGTAGGATGAAGGTGTTGATGTTTTTGACGTGAACAAGAAGGAGGTTTTTGAAATGCAAGCCATGATCTTTTATACTATAAATGACTTCCCTGCATATGGAAACTTGTCGGGCTATAGTGTTAAAGGCCATAAAGCATGTCTGATTTATGAAGATGGAACATGCTACCATCAACTTCAACATGGAAGAAAGACAATTTATCTTGGTCATAGGAGATTTCTTAGACGAGGCCACCTGTATCACAGATTAAAGAAAGCTTTTTTTGGTGGACAAGAGTTTGAAAATGCTCCGAAGGCATTGACTGGGGAGCAAGTTTATGAAAAGGTGAAAAATATGAATGTTATCTTTGGTAAGACTACAAAAAAAAGTAATAAGAAAAGTAAATAGAAAAAGAGGTCTGTCTTCTTCAATCTTCCATATTGGCCGAAGCTTGATGTGAGACACTGTATTGATTTCATGTATATGGAGAAAAATGTTTGTGATAGTATTGTTGGGACACTGCTTAACATACAAGGTAGTTCTAAGGATGGTGTGAAGGCAAGATTAGATTT
Organism: Inga oerstediana; assembly: GCA_963210345.1. Lineage (NCBI taxonomy): Eukaryota > Viridiplantae > Streptophyta > Magnoliopsida > Fabales > Fabaceae > Inga > Inga oerstediana. The sequence continues at coordinate 57,253,989 of OY723401.1, read as the reverse complement.
GCAAGAAATGGGGATACGAGAAGACTTGCATCTAAAGCCATATGGTAAGAGAACTTTTTGTCCTCCAGCTGCTCATACTTTGTCTAAGGATGAGAAAAGAAGCTTTTGTCAGTGTTTACATGGCATCAAAGTTCCTTCAGGGTATTCTTCAAATGTTAAGAAGCATGTGTTGATCAAAGACTTGAAGTTAGTGGGGCTAAAGTCTCATGATTGTCATGTCTTAATGCAACAACTGCTCCCAGTAGCTATTCGAGGCATTACCGAATATGATCTTCAACATATTTTGACTAGACTTTGTTTCTTCTTCAATGCTATTTGTAGTAAAGTCATTGAGACAGAAAAATTAGATGAACTGGAAAATGAAGGATATCTGATCTTGTGCCAGCTTGAGAAGCTTTTTCTTCCTTCTGTTTTTGATATCATGGTACATCTAATTGTTCATCTAGTCAAGGAGATCAAGTTGTGTGGCCCTATCTATTTACGATGGATGTACACAATTAAAAGAACTATGAAAATCTTAAAAGGGTATGTGAAGAACCTTAACCGGCCTGAAGCATCTATTGTTCAGAAATATGTTTCTGAAGAAGCCATGGAGTTTTGTCAAGATTACTTGTCAAATGTAGGACACATTAGACTTCCTGAACATCATGACGAAGAAGGCGGTAGACGCGGGGCTTCAATAAAGACCATGGATCCTGATGAATTGCAACAAGTCCACTTGTACATCTTGAATAATGTTGATGAAGTTCAAGATTACATTAATGCTAATAAAGAAATTATACGGAAAGGAAATAGTCAAATGAATGAACAAAGGTTAATTAGGGAGCATAACAAAACTTTTGCACATTGGTTCAAACAAAAGGTTGATGGCGAAGAATGTGTTTCTCATACAATTAAATGGTTAGCACGTGGTCCTGAGGCTGATGTCATAAAATGGACTTCATTTGTGATCAATGGTTATACATTTTACACAAAGTCCCTTGATGATAGGAGCACCGTCTAGAACAGTAGGGTTATGTTAGTGGCTAAATCTATGCACTTCTCTAGTTCAAAAGATAAGAATCCTAGATTGGCAGCAATACCTTATTATGGGGTGATTGAAGAGATTTGGGTGGTTGATTAAGTTAAAGTTAAACTTCCCATTTTCAAATGCAAGTGGGTTGATGTCAACAATGGTGTGATGATTGATCAGTTGGGATTTACATTGGTTGATTTGAATAGTAGAAGTTTTAGAGATAAACCTTTTATTATGGCATATCAAGTGAAACAAGTGTTCTATGTTACTGATCAGGAAAATAAAATGTGGTCTGTAGCTCTCCAAGGAAGAAGGGTCATTGATATTAATCAGGAAAAGTTATTCAATGAATAATCGGGTTGAGACTCCTTCTTTTTCTAGGGGCTTACTAGAATTGAACGAAGAAGATGAAGCAGACAATAAACATGGCACAAGAAACAATCATCATGAAGGGATATGGGAGGATATCCCCTTATAAAACTACATTGAAGGTTAGTTAGATAAAATAATTATTATGAACTATATTTGAATTATGTATAATGTTATTGGTGTATGTATATAACTACTTTTTTTGTTGTCGTCACAGGAAAATGGAGGATATGAGGTGTACGTCTTAGTGTAGATTCTCCGAAGCCAGGCCCGCTAGTGATCATCAGCCTAAGAAGAGTGTGTATAAAGTATTTTGACCCTAATGAATAACAGCATTATCATTAATGTAATTTAATCTTTGATGTATGTATGTAAGTGAAAAGATAAGGAACTTGGTCAAAACAGCATTGTCATGGTTGTATGATTTCCTTGCATTATGATTTTGTCTATGATTGTGAGTTTATTATACATGGTTTTTTTCCTTACTTTGGTTTCGGCCAGCACTGTTTAAGCACAAGGGAGTTGATTTTTAATATGTTCCAATGAGTTTTGAGTCTCTCACATGTCATTAAGATGTTTGTTATATAATCTGAAAGAGAAGAAGATTTATTTGAATGTTGTTGAACTGGTTGCTGCTTGCTGAGTGAAATGTTTTAACAGAGGAAATGACTTGCTGGGTATAACTTTTAAACGAAAATTTTTTTAAAAAAAATCAACTTTTAAGACCGGTTCTATCCAAAACCGGTCTGAAAAGTAAATTTAAGACCGGTTTTGGATAAAATTGGTTTGAAAATTTGACTTTTTAGACCGGTTTATAAAGAACCGGTCTAAAAAGTGATACTTTTTACACTGGTTCTTTATAAAACCGGTCTAAAAAGTCAAATTTTCAGACCGGTTCTTCATAAGAATCGGTCTAAAATTTTATTAATTTAGACCGGTTCCTATTATAACCAGTCTAAAAATATTTATTTTTAGACCGGTTTTATAATAACCGGTCTTAAAAAGTTTTTTTAAGACCAGTTCCATAACCGGTCTAAAAAGTAGAAGACTTTTTAGTCCGGCTGTATCAAGACCGGATCCAGAACCGATCTAAAATGTCTTTTTTAACCGGTCTTAAAAGTGATTTTTCCAGTAGTGGGGACTGACCTTTTTTTCGGTCACCATTGCCCAAAAAAATATCAATTGCATATTGCCGTGCACAAAAGGTGAGATTATAGATTTTTAAGTCAACATATCCTTTTATTATTATTATTGAATCAATTTGAGAAAGAAAAGGTTATGATTTGGTAGAGGCCAGAGCCAATCATTATGTTAACCGAACACACATTACATGTATGGGTTAAGAGGTATTTTTGTCTCGAAAGCTTTTATTGAGAGGCAAATTTGCTCTAAAATTTTTTCAGGGAGCAATTATGCCTCAGAAGTTTAAAAAATAGAGCAATTTTGCCCTGACCGTTATCCCAGTTAGTTTTGACTGTTAGTTAACCAAATATGCTGAGCCGGTAGTCCACATGTCATCCATGTCATTTTTATTAAGGTGCAAATTTGCCCCCAAAAGTTTTAAAAATAACTTTGAATAAAGATAAAGTAGATGACACATGGACTTTTGGTACAAAATTTACATCTTAAAGCTATTCAAATTTTACCAATAGCTAAATCAGATCATTCACCAATATTATTTCAAACTCATTGGGAGAGGAAGGGAATAAAGCTATTCAAATTTGAAAATTTTTTCTTTGATTTCTCATAGTATCATGACATTGTTCGTCACGAGTGGTATAGAGAAGTACATGATTCTTGGGCATACAAGAACTTAGTCATACTTAAATATATCCGGAAATCTCTTATTAACTAGAATAAACTGTCAATTTGCCAAATTTCTTCTAACATAAAGGAATCAGAAAATGAGCTTCAGACATGGCATAACAAGGAATTACTATTTGCTGAAGAAGAACAAGTTTCTTTTCTAAAATCATCTCTTGAATTTTAGTATGATTGTGAAGAAATACTTTGGTCACAAAAGGCAAGGCAAACTGGATGCTGCAAGGTGACAAAAATACAAAATACTTTCATAGCTTTGCCACCTCAAGTCAAATATGGAAACTGATAGTTCGTATTAAGAATAAGTCTGGTGAACGGATTGAAGATCAAGAGGAAATTCACAACGTGGAATTATTTCAAACAAATATATGAAGATCATGGATCCTTTGATGATAATTGTGTTAATCAGACTCTGAGCAACATCAACTTACCAAGACTATCTCCGTCTCATATTGAAAAAATGACTTGCCAGGTTATTGTTGAAGAAATTGAAAAGGCAATTTTTGAAATGAAGGCTAATAATGCCCTAGGCCCCATTGGTTTTCATGCACAGTTCTATTAGAAATTATGGTTATTTCTTAAGCAAGACATCATTGCAATGATATATCAAGTCTTTCAATGAGGATATCCTCTCAGGGAGTTAAATCGATCTTTCATTATATTACTACCTAAGTGCAATAATACGTGTATGTTAAAGGATTTTTGACCTATCAGCCTTTGCAATGTTCTATTTAAATTGATCTCCAAGATTTTGTGCAATCGCTTAAAGAAGATTTTGGGTGATTTGATTACCCCTAACCAAAATGCCTTTATTAAGGGCAAACTATTACTGACAATATTATTCTGACCTTAGAATGTATGGTGAAGATTTAGGGTACGTGAAAAAGCATGGATGGATGGTGTGTGATTAAGCTAGATATCGCTAAAGCTTATGAAAGGTGTCTTGCCATTTTTTACCGAAAATTCTACAAAAAAAAATGGGATTTCCCTATGGGATGATCCAACAAGTCATGCAATGCGTCTCAAGATCTCTTATCAAGTAACACTTAATAAATCTCTAGGAAAGCCTTTTAGTCCATCTCAGGGCCTCAGACAGGGCGATCCTCTCTCTCTGTATCTTTTTATACTCTGTGCAAATGTATTGTCTCGTATGATTTACTAGGCTGAGAATTACAATTGGTGGAGGGGTATACATGTTTCCCATGAGGTATTACATTTAACACATATGATGTATGCTAATTATACCCTTCTTTTCTATCATGCAATAGAAGAAGATTGTGAATAGTCAAGGTGTTGCTCCGAAGATACTCTCTAATCTCGAGGCAACATATTCATTTTCAAAAATCATACCTTGTGTGTAGCCCCTCAATATCCCATCATGTAAACCAAAAATTGTCTAAAATACTTGAAATAAAATTTCGTTAGCGATTGGGAAAGCATTTGGTTACATATATAAATGATCCAAAATTGGAGAAACGGAAACATAATGAGGTACTTGAAAAACTTGACAAGAGGCTCACTAGGTAGAAAAGCAATCTCTTATCTCAAGAAGGAAGGCTTGTGTAACACCCCAAATTTTTATTCACAAAAAATATATTGTAATTAATTGAGAAATTCAATAAAATTGTGAATATCCATGAATTTGGATCTTATAAATTTTGAAACATTCATGTTCATAAGGAAATGGGCAAATTAATTCAAGAAATGAATTAAATTACAAAGGTGATAGCAAAATCATAATTTTGCCAATTTTTCCCAACATTAATTATGTTCCAATTAATTGGAGTTAATTTCAATTAATCAAGGAAAATGTATAAATTGAATATTCTTAATGTAATTCTCTTGTTAAAGAGATGAGTCTTCTTAAGCTATTTCTTTAAATTGTAAATCCAAAAGCTTTACCCATGAACTTCTTTTTCAAAATTAACTAGCACCATTCTTTAACAGACACTGCTAAATTCAAACTATATATGGCCAATAGTATATCATCACAAATTATTTACCAATGGTTCTCTTCAACCATTTGAAAAATTCATTAGGTTACCTCTCTTTTAAAACATTAAACATCACTATCTAGACGATTGTATCAATCCATAAAAGGACTTCTACAAAAAACACATGAAGTCACCACTATGTGAAACTTCAAATACTACTTTTAGTGAAATCTAATAGTCATTGCATATAGATTTCTTCATCCAAATCATCACTCAAAGTGTTTGTTTTACATCCATATGATGTAAATTTAAATTCAAATAGTTAACTATTGCCATATTAAAACTAATTTAAATGCACAACAGGTGAGAAAAAAATGCCTTCCTGTTATGCATACCCCTCTGTAACAACAAGTCTTATGTATGTCAATTGATTTACTCACATTTCTCCTAAACCTATAGAACTCAATAGTTCTCAATAGCCCTTTTGACTTGGCAATAGATCAACTAATTCTCAACTTGATTATTTCTTAAAGAATCCACTTCCCTTTTCATTGCTTTTTTCCATTCTCCCTTGATATGGCCTCTTGTACAGAATATGACTCATCATCCCCTTTTAGAATAACCATGAACATGTTTCTCAGTTATCTCTTTTCTCATAAGCTTTTTGCATTTCATATTTATTTTGTTTGGTCTCTTTATTGACCATTCTAAGCTCCCACTCTCAAAAACAATTGAGGATTATTGGCATGTTCGGTACTGCCTTATCCTTGCATCTTTCAAAAAGATGCAATGTGATTAGTTTCACCCTTAATTGAAAACTAATTCACAACAAATGTGGCACCTTTCAATTCTTTTTGGTCATAACTCTATGATCATTTCACTCTTAAAAAACTTAACCCTTATGAGCTCCCACTTACAATCACTATAGGAATTTGCAACCGACCCTTATGGTCTATGAAAACTCATATTTAACTTTATTTATAGGGTATGGTAGTGACTCCTTTAGAGGGTACATGGTTAAACCCAAGTCCACATAACTTGATGAAACCAAGTCATGTGTACCCACCAAAAGTGGACTAGACAATACTCTCCCACTCACATTTGGGGGGTTAGCATGAGCCATAATATGTTTAACCATGTCTAATAGCATGCCATCATGCCTTTTTAAACTCTTTTTCTTTAGTGATAGAATTCCTCGGATAGTTATCTATTTTTTATCCCTTTATTTCCACAGAGCTAACTAAAACTAGTCAAATAGATGCTCACTCATTTGATCAGTTCGTGGAACTTTTAAAATTCCTATCCAATTGATTCTCGAACTTCATCCACCTATTGTCTAAAGCAACAATCTTCAGCTTTGTATAAAATTAAATAATAACATGAGAAATCATCAACAAAGCTAATAATTTACCCAGCTATGTGTCTCACCGTCAAACTTATAGGACCACATGCAACGAAATAAGTAATTGCAATGTAAACTCAGTTCTAGTATCTTTCTGAAAACTTTTCATTATACTATTTCTAGAACCAAATTCTATACCTTTGACTAGTAAGACATATATTTAAGTCAATACTTAAATCAGAAGAAAAGGTAATGCAATTATGCACAAAGAATTTACCAACCAAAGAAATTTAATGAAAAAAAGATTGAATCACTACTATACAATTTTATAGGGCAATTCACACTATTTTGTTTCCCTTGTCAAGCCACATAGGTTTCGTAACCTTTTCTTTACTAAGCTGACAGCTCAACTTCAGTATTACCATGACTATTTGCCAATGACTTGACAACAAATTATTTTTATAAATACCAGATATTTTGATTGTCCCCATTTAGTTTACAAATTATGTTCCTGGTAGCCTCTCTTGGCTTAGCCACTCAAATTATCCTACACATAGGATTATTCATAATTTATTTAATTATCAATAATATAACACATTGAAGTATACAACATCATGCACTTGTATTATTCCTGACTAGAAAAAAAATAACAACGTCATTGGGTCTATGATCAGGAGAATACGTTTGTACCTCCCATCACACAGATTCCAATTATGTCATTATCATCTATCAAGAAATTCATACAAGTACCTTAAATAAGATGCTCAATTATTACTCTTAAAAAACTCATTTTCTAAGAGCTCCCATTGAGATAGAGCATATGACGCTCTTGAAAGACTCATTTTCCAAGAGCTCCCACTTATGAAGAGTATTTTGACTTTTACTTCTTCATGCTTTCATCACATTATATTCATAATGTCTTATTAACCTCTTATCTAGGAGTTGGGAAAACTTAATAGTTTTTCTAAGTTCTCTATGCATTTCATTTATGTGTATTTTAATTTCCAGCTGAAAATACTTCCTCTAAAGAGTTAAGTCTCCATGCTTCTCAAACATAGTTTGACAGGTTCTTAACAAATATTATTTTTTTCAAAGTTGTGAGAAATTTGTGTCTCCTATTATTTCAACAATCTTTCAAATTTTCTAAAACAAATATCCCATATTTCTTATTCAAATTATATTTGTTTCCTAATAGAAACATTTAGTATTTCTTCTTAAAACTCTTATAGTTTCAAGTATTGGGAATTTGGAATTAGCTTAAGAGCTTATCCTTCACTTAAGATGGGCCTTTACTCTTTACCCAAAGAGTAATATTTTCCTGAACTCCACTATGATCCAAAGTTTGGACATTAAGAAATCTCTCCATTTGAGATTTTCTTTCACTTTGATCTGACATTGCTTCCTTAGTATCTGATCCTTCACTTTTACCTTTTTTAGGTTGCTCAGGATTCAAATCTTAACATCTTAAGATTTAGGAGATACAAATTTCTCTTAAGACTGATCTTCATAGTTCTCTTCTAGTTGCTCATCTTATTCCATTTCAGGATTAATTATAACCTTACTCTGGATTCTTTCATCTTGATCTTCTATCAAGATATTCTCCTTCTAGGTTGTCACTCAATTTCATATTCCAATCAAAAAATCACTATATCATCTGTTACTTAGAGGCTCACATTTCTCTAAGTAATTTATGTTTGGAACAACATCCAATGGCTTTAACTGAAAAACTTGTTTATTTTATTTTATTTTTTTAAAGCCATCAAGTTCAAGTTTAGATATATGTTTTGCAAGAGACTAAAACATTTTGATTTAGTGCTTCTAAAAACACTTTTAAATCATATCCATATCAAATAAAAATAAGACAAAACATTGCAAATATTTTCAAGATTTTTAAGCACATAAAAAATCACTATTATAACATTGAAAAACCATTTAAAATATATCCAAACATGTTTTAAAATAAACATATCATATGTATAAATATAGATAATGAATTTAGGGATTTTTAGAAACAAATCGCGTCTCAATCGGAGTTCAAATGCCCCTTCACACATCCCTAGAAGAGTGAGGAATTGAAAAAGAAATTAAAATAAAACAGAAAAGGCCACTGTTTTTTTTAATGTGACATAAATCCACTCCAGCCCATGTCCATAATTTTTTTATGTTAAATAAAGCCTAATCTGTCCAACCTAGATGAAAGCCCAGACGAAGTCCCCAGCCCAGGTTGCCTCAGTGTTTCTTTTTTTTAAATGAGACACAGCGTTTCATTAAGAAAATGGGAGGAGGCATCGTTTCCAAACTCAATTACGACAGTTTCGTTTTCTGCTCTCATAGAAAGAGAGTTTCCTATAGTTTTTCCATGGGTTATGGGTCTAAAGTTTCATATTACAAATCCCTTCTATCATTCAAATAGCATACTTTATTTAAAACATATGGAAACAGAAAACAGAGGCACATAAACTCTCCAGATTTATAATATATAAGAGAGGAAGCAAAAACTGATTCAACATATATATAAGCATTGATGAACAGAAAAGCATCCATTTAACAAATATATACAGTCATATTATATGCCAATACAAATATCTAGCGGAAGCATTAAAAACACATATACTATATATACCTCAAGATATATGTATATATGATCAAACTAACACAAAAATGAAGGAGGAGGAAGACATATACTTATATATATACATATGTGATCATAACCTTCATACACAAATAAATAAACAGTTTTGAACACCCAAGCGTGTGTGTGTGTACACACCCCAAACTCAAGTAAAAATCCAACTTATGCATTTAAAGGGGAAAAATTTAGTTTTGAAAACAATCACTGTGTAGGGGAAAATTTATATATAGAACCAGTTTCAAACTTATTAGAAACATGCATGCGAAAACAAAAAAAATTTGTTTGTGTGTGTATAGCTTTGGTGCCTGTCTTGTATTCAAAGATTGGTGACCAAACCAGATATGAAACTCAAATATTAAAAACATATCATTGGGAAGAACGAAGCCATAAACACATTCAAATGATAAAGGCCTCAAGAAAACAACTTGGCTCTGATACCATGTAAGAATTTTGGACGTACCTGGAATCTAATTGACTCATTGAAGTATCCACATGAAACCGGAGCACCGATGCGGACCCCGATCACGTTACATAGCAAATACACCAAAGAAAGGAAGAGAAGAGAACATTCTTATGAGAGAATCTTTTAGAGGGAGAATAGTAATATTCGGTATGTTATTTCTTCATTAGTCTACTCCCTTAATCCCACACATTATATATAGTGTGTATGTAACCCCCTGCCGTAATTAATATCCGGATTATGCCATTAACGTGAAATAGAGACCAATAAGACAAAACATCATTTATAAACCCATCAATCAGACGGGGTTTTCACAATTACATTTCGAAATCATTCATAACCTGGTCTCATATTTACACTCCGAATATAATTACTATGCGAGATAAATTACATTTATACAAATATCAGAGTATGCAAATTAAATTCCAGACAATTTTGGGATCATATCTTCGCTCAATAATCATAGGGCACATTAGCCCATACAACTCAAATATCAGGGATTACACAACTTATCCGAATACATTCTCAAATACTGATCCATACAATCAAATACACAATCCCCATAACGTATTGATAACCAACCACTAAATTCTCACCCAGAAATGAGTCCTCTTCGTCCTTGGATGCTTGCTCATCCTTAATCTTCCTTCCCTGCCTAAAATGGTTATAGGGGAGGGTGAGATTCTGGGGAATCTCAGTAGGAAACACATACCAATATGCATGCAAGATAAGTATTTAATGCATGACATGCTTGCATCATAATAACTCATGTTCACATCATGATATATCCGCATGCTCAATGTTCACATAACATACTCATGGCCACAGCAGAACTAGAAACAGAGCTACAATCATTCTCATATGTTTCACATAATCATGCAAAGCAATAACATGCATCAATACACAAATACAATTATCAATACATGCAGGAGAGGTAAGTTCCCTACCCTCTTTCCACGTAAGCTCCAGCTCCGGCTGCTCACGCTCAAGGAAATCATCAAATCCTATATTCAAAATCAAGGACATAGGATTAATCCCTTTTTCCAATTCCTTAACTTTTAGACACTCAAGTTGGTTATCATTATTGCCCTTTTAGTGCCCTCATACACCTCAATCAATAGCTCTAAAGGGGTAGAAGACTATCCCCAAAGATCCCCTTTTGAACACTCAAACTTGATATTTTTCACTGCCTCACTCGAGCACAGAATGGTCTCACTCGAGCACAAGAGAAAGTGAGACCGCGAGCACTTGCCTGAGAGCACAAACTCACTCCAGAAGCACAAGCTCACTCGAAGCACAAGAGGCTCACTCGAGCACGCTGCCCATACCCGCGAGCACAAGAGAAAGTGAGGCCGCGAGTGAGCACCCGAGAGCACAACTCTCACTTTCAGGAACTGGCTCACTCGAGCGCAAACCTCCCACCCGTGAGTGAGAAGGCACACTTCTTGCCCCTTGCCCGCGAGTGAAGACCAGAAAGCAACCCTTCACTCTGGACTCCCATTATCACTCGAGCAGGCCATGCTCTCTCTCGAGCATGTTCTTCCCTCACTCGAGCACAAAGCGATGTGCTCGAGCACTGCTCATAAATCCCAGATGCACTCGAAGCAAAACAAGGGAAAACTCACCCAGCACTCGAGCAGGTTCTTCCCTGCTCGGGTGATATTCATCCCTCACTCGAGCACACCCCTGTTTGCTCGAGTGAATCTATCAGATTCCAGAAAACGCAGCAAACATACCACATTTCCCTAACTCTTGCCCAATTGATCCAAATGGACCCAAAACCTCTACCAAAGCCACTCCCACACAAAATCACTCACTGAATTCAATGGAATCAACAGAATTACCAAAATTCCATTCCATTAACAAGCTTTGGTCTAGGACAATATAATCATCCATTTTCTAAATCAACAACCTCACACATTTCAATCCCAAATCCATTCTATCTATTCAAAACTCATACCAATATACCATTTCCATAACCATAACATGCCAAACTACCCATTACCCATATTTTCACAATTAGGGCAATAATTCTAGAAATTCCAAACATAATCATTTGGCATGAAACATAGATAGAAGGATTGGTTTCACATACCTTATCAACTTTCTCAAAGACACTCTTTGATTCTCCACACTTCATATTTTCGTGATCTTCAAATCACCACCAAAGGAGAAGCTACAACCATCAAATTGAAGCTCTCAACTCAAGGATTAACATTGGAGAAGAGAGTTTGAACTAAAGAGGCCATTTGCTTACCTCAAAATTCAGATTTTCCTTTCTCTTCTTCCTTCATTCATGGCTTCCGCACAAGAGAGAGAGAAAACGAGAGAAAGAAGAGAGGAGATGGAGATGATGATGATGAGGTGTCTCTTGTCTCATCCAAGGGCTCACCACATGCCACTTGTCACCATCTCACTCCAACTCTCATGGGCTCACATGCACACACATACACATGATTATGCCCCTTGATCCACTACACAATCAATCCTAGCCATTGATCATTTTAATCACATATCTCATTTTCTCTTAGCTAGTAATTAATTTCTCTATTAATCACTAACTAATTCCCAACAATTTCACTCTTTCAATTTCCAATAATCATGGCATATTAATTATTATTGCCATAACCCACATAATTATTCTCAATAATTATCATTAGTCCTTAATCGAAAATCGGGGTGTTACAGTGTACGTATGGTTACATAAGAATAGATGCAACCCTTAAATGTACGATTACATAGGAATAGATGTAACCCTTGAACATACAGTTACATAGAAATAAATGTAACCTTTAAACCATAAAGGGTATCACTCCTTATAACCTGTGTCTCTCCATAAAGCCCTTTTGAATTGGGCTTGGGCCCTAATCCACCAAGGGTGGACTAGTATATTCCAACACTTTAGAAGATAGTTAGATGCATCTTACCCACAACACATTTGCTTCCTAATAGACACATTGCAGATTATGAGGTATGTTATTTCTGTACTTGTAGTACTGAATCTTTAGAGCACCTACTTTTATATTGCCCTTTCTCCAGAGCATGCATGTTGATTTGGTAGTATTGATGGTTTTAAAATAGATAACAACCCTGACAAATCTTTGTAGTAGTGGATACTCATCTGGTAGCTAAACCACAAAGATTCTAGCAATTTCATGACATATTTGCCTTTCCAATTACTAGAATCCTTATGGTTTGCAAGGAATCAAGTGTGTCACACAGGTATGTGGATATATCGACAACAAGTAATTAGGATGGCTCAAGCTCAGCTGGTACAATTGCAGTTATATCTTAGGTATTATCTCAACAGTGTCACAATGACAATGCATTGGATGACCAATTGATGCTAGAGGATGAGAGGCACCATTCAGAGGAGTTCTTTTCCTCAATAGGATGTTATTTTTAGTATCCCATCAAGGAGGAGCAAGAGACGCATATCAATTACGGTCTTCTTTGATCACAACCAGTTCCACGAATGGTTATTTATCCCTCAAACAAACCTCAGAGTCCTACAATTGCAGTTATTGGCACCAAGGGATGCTATGACTTTCATACTTAGACAACAACACATTGGCCATCCTAAAAGATTTCCTATGCACAGTAAACTTGTAAAGAAATCCCATATAAAAATCATCAGTACGACGAAAGAATGTTTTTTAATTGGGATCTGTCTTACCTTTTAAACTATGTATATATCTTATTAAGATACTTTATAGCTTATGCTTTTTAATTTTAAATGTAGTTACATTTCATCGAAAAAAAATATTACATGTATTTTTCCTACATTTTAAATTTAAATTATGTGTTAATTGTATATTTATATATTTAAAATTAACACTGAATTTTCTTTAATTTGTTTTATTTCTTTTGTTAGCTGATTCATTATCGGTGGAACATGAGATGTTAATAAATTAATTTGCACATAATCTTAAACTAAGAGAAATTATCTTAAAATAATTTATAATTTGTTGAAATTATCCTTTAATATAAATTATAAGAAATACATTGTTACAATGTCACTAGAGCATTACTTACCTTCTATTAGTAAAATAATAAATTAACTATAGGAGGCTTATTTTCATGAATTTAAAATTAAAAAATTTGACAAAGTCTATTATCAAGTTTTTAAAATCCCATCGATCATATGCACACACGTAAACTTCAAATTAAAAATAAAATTTAGCAATTATGTATAATCAAGAGGCTAAATTTGGCTAATTAACTTCATGAAGTATACTTTTAATCCTATATTTCTAACACCATTAAAGTTGCTAACGGAAAATATTGATGCAATAAACTTAAGTGATAACTGTGCATTTAATTATACTATAAGAAAAATATAACTAAAAGGAGATTAGACGTACCTGGACCAATCCATGTTCGGATCCGAGTCAAAGCTCCAATCTCTATACCTGTGCCCACACAATTATTAGACTACTAGAGCCTAATTTTGATTTTCACTGCAGATCACCAAAACCAGAAAGATGGTAGGAGAGAAGGGAATTGCCAGAAAACTCAATGGCGGGGTGAATTACAATTGAGGAGGCACACCCTATTTATAGTGGTTTATGGAGCCCACTAATTAGGAAACATGTGCACTCCTTCTTGCCCTCCAAGACAGCAATTAATTGTCTCTCAATTAATTCCCTAATTATGGTGATTTGTTCCTCTTTTAACAAATCCATAATTATTGTTGAATTATTCCCCAATCTACAATTAATGCTGATTTTTATTCTAATTTGATTAGGCTACTTATTTCCTAATCAAATAGTCTGGCCCATCAAGGGTGGACTTGGACCCAAAGTCCAACATCTCCCACTCGCACTTGATAGGCCTCCCATCATGCGCGCGTTACTCTTTCTTGTTTCATACTTGGTGTCTGCCATGACTGCGTGGGCAAAAACGTCTTTAAGATTTGGTGCTTGTGATACTAGAAATCCCTCATATTGGATCAGCATCCAAGGACATCCTTTATATATAACCGTAAGCTATATGTTCATTGCCTCATATACCCCAGATTCTCCCATACATATTACTCATGGCATATCTAATCCCTCTCGAGTTAATATGTTGATTAACTCAGATTGCCTTCCACGCACATAGTATCCGCACTTACTAGCTATACATAGAGCTAGTAAGGGGTCAACCACAGATACTAGCACATCTTATGTATCTAGGAGTAAATCTTCCTTTTTGACTAAACATCAGTCCATCTTGACTTGGTCGCTTTCCTAGTTTTCACTCATCAGACCGAATTGAGTGTGATCATGGAGCTTCAGCTAAAGTAGCTGTCACCAAAACAAGCTTTCATGATGCCGTCTAAGTCTTAAGGGTATCACGGAAGGATTTTTCCTTCTTGGGACTCACACTATAGTGAACTAGAGATCTTTTACCTACATCCTGTATTGCAGTTTAACTCTTAAGAACATACAGTATGAATTGCATGCTACGGTGAGGTTTACGTCGATTTCTTTATCTTTTACCATACAGACATTAGTTCCAAAATGTACTCAACATTCGAAATAGAACTTTCTTTTTCACAATATCTCATTTACAATCTCATTTTGAGAAAAAGAGTTCTTTGCCTGGCTACAGGTCCATATTCATGCTTCGATCCATTTTCTGTGTATACACACACATGTAGATCTCATCTCAGTCTAACTGAGGTGACTTAAACACAAAGATTCTTCTTAACCATCTCATAATGATCATTTGCACGTCTTACCCTCCCATGCCCCCGTAAAACATGGGAAGATGGTTGTTCGTGTAAGTGAACCAACCTTTTCTGACCTGTACGACATACAAAATTGTATACCTTATATGTATTCCCTCATAACATACATACTATTTCTTTTATCTTCATATAAAAGAAGTTCACGACCTTACATTTTATTTGCGCCCCTAGATTTTCACTAACTCAATGAAAATCAAGCTATGGGCTCAATAAGGGCATCTACCAACATTCTGTCAATAGAAGGTCATTGAACTATCGCTTTCCCTCTTTGAAAGCATATCTCTCATAGAGATGTATCAAAAAGTATGTTTCATCTTGCTGTGATACTTAAGATCCTCATCATAAAATGTTATCGTTTGGATCCTTCTATCCACCATTCATTCCCAATCTCTCATAGGAATTACTTTAGCCATATGGCACTTTGAATGATAGCAGAACACGTCCTGCGTTCTATTTCCATGGATAACAGGAAAAAAATACTTTGTATATTTCCTTACTCCAGCACCATTTGCCTAGGTCTTGTATTGGAGTATCCTTTCAAAAAGGAAAGTTGTTGTCTTGACAAATTAATCCATGGTTATTCTCATAACCTATTTCACAGCAGGACCAAAAACAACTTCCAAGTCTGACCACAAAACATTTGGTCTTATGTACACCAATGTATACATTCATATTACCAACTATAGTCTCACATGGGACTCTATCCACCTTTCTTATGTTAGATTCCTCATAGGACATGTAACCTCTTTAGGTTTATGCCCTTGACTTTAGGGGTGTCTATGGGTTTGCATTTTGACATCCTAAGATGTCTAAGGATTACACTTATACATGTCTTAGGTGGAAAAGACTGTATCTTTCTTGTGCAATCTTCGTTTATCTTGTCATTCAAGATATTTGTTCAACCTATGACTTTCTCAACTCAGAATTTAAGGATTCTCTGATCCTTTATTCCTTTGACTCCCTTGATACTTATTTCATATGTCATTTGACAAAGGATGACTTCACAAAGAATCATCACTAGAGGACTTATGTAGTGTTCTTCGATTATTTCAAAGTTGGTGAGGCTTTCAACTTGTGAAAAACCTCATATACTACTATTTGGGTTATTGTTTCTACAAAGCCCTTAAACTACTTCATGTAGAGTTCATCATCCAATTTCCAAAATTCCAAATTGGAAAGTGGTCTTTACATCATCTTGATACAATTGTCAAGACTAAGCTTGTTGTCATAGACAAAGTTCAGAGTTAAAATGCATAATAGACAACCTTCCATTGTATTACCCCTTAGCCACTAAGTGTTTTAGGTTTTACATGCCCCCAACAGATTTGAGAATCTACTTGTTCCCAATAGCCTCTTGGCTAGGTGACAAATTACCCAAACACGTATTTGGCTTAAAAAGAATCCAAATCCTCCTGCATGACACTTTGCAATTCATCTTAGCAGGTCCTTCTAGTCTCTTTCAAACTCTTATAGGTAGTTATCATCACATTCTAAATGATGAAGAGAGCATTCAATCCATTAGGGAATCTATCCCTTATAGTCATTCGCTAGATGACAATTTGCTCCAAGGTGGATTTCATAAGATTCTTTTCCTATCTATGAGTGAGGTAATTCTCTCGTAACTTAGCTCTTACCTCTTTCATTGTGAAAATAGTCTCAATCCTCCCACTTGAATCAGTGAACTTAGGAACACTTGGTTATTCCTGTTAGACCTCATGTTTTGATGATAACAAAAGTATGGTTTGAAAAGGAAATGATTAATAATCAAGCTTGAACAAAGTAATGACAGGAATAAGCCTTACTTGAAGTAAGCATGGAAGTAGTGAAGATTGGCCAAGAGAAAATGCTGAGGAACTTGATCAGTAGCAAATCTTCTAAAGCATTACTCGAGGCGCTACTCGAGTAATGAGACAAAACTTGAAGTAACCAAGGAAAACTTCCAGTAACCTGCCACCATTACTCGAGGAGCTACTCGAGTAACCAGGTAAAAACTTGGAGTTGCTCTCAGCCTGCTAATGTTACTCGAGGAGGTACTCGAGTAACCAAGTGAAAACTTCCAGTTGGCTTCAAGTTTTCCCAATGATACTCGAGGAGCTACTCGAGTACCTGTGTTTCCTAAAATGTGGACCTCTCGGCATTTTGTACCACTGCTAATGTTACTCGAGGAGCTACTCGAGTAACCCTATGAAAACTTTCAGTTGCCTTCAAGTTTTCCCCATGATACTCGAGGAGCTACTCGAGTAACTCTGTTCTGAAAATCTGTAACTCTCGGCACTTTGTACCACTGCCAATGTTACTCGAGGAGCTACCCGAGTAACATACTAAAGTAAGTGAAAACTTGAGGTTGGTACCCGATTAATCTGATCTCTCTTTGTTTCATCTTCCTCTAGTACTTACTCTAGTATACAAGTTTTTTTCATGGTTTATTTTAAGTGGATTCCTCGAGTAAGTACCCCAGTATGCATAAATATTTTCAAAGTAAACTTCAAGTCATTACCAGAGTAAATCATGCTCAAAAGTCTTAGTTACTCGAGGAGCTACCCGAGTAACCTATGCAAAAATGAATGCATTACTCGAGTCCCTACTCGAGTAACCAGGTAATTGCTCTCGGCCTTAAAATCCTGCCAACATTACTACAGTAGAGCATCGAGTAATCAAAAGTTTTTAAAGGATTACTCGAGGTGTTACCCCAGTAATCTATGAAATTGCAAAAGCATTACTGGAGTAGCTACCCGAGTAAATAACTATTCCCAAAGGTTTGAAATTTAGTTTACTCCATGCACTACCCGAGTAATCTTGTTTTTTTTCTTCATTGACTTTGAATTAAACAAATATTTCCCGATGATACTCGAGGAGCTACTCGAGTAAACTTCAAGGATTACTCGAGGAGCTACTCGAGTAAGCTAATCCAGAAAGTTTGAAATCATTCCAACGGTCATTATTCTGTTTCCTATTTGATTAACTTTTCATTATATTAGTGTACTTAGCATTTCAACAGGTAAACAGTGAAGAGATCTTACCAAATAAGGAAAGTCAAAAGCAATGCTCAAATGTCACCGACCGTCACCTACCGTAACGTATGTTTTTCAAAAACTAGAAAAGTCAATAATGGCTGCGCACGCTCCAACGGACATGAAGAAATATGTTCCAGCAATCATTACCAACGTAACTATATATATGGGAACAACTGAACAGAGAAAGATACAAGAAAACACAAGAACACACATACGAACGTATCATTAAGTTCATTGCTCTATTTTCACGTTGAAATTGTATTTCTATGCTTCAGTGATTATCATTTACTCTGTAAGAGAGATATTTCATTCAAACTCAATATTTGTTATTGAGATAACTTAAGGTTGTGGAACCTTGAGTTGGAATTGGATTACAACCTGTAAGGGGGAGCGAGTGTCCAGGTGTAAGGAACTTGCTTGTACTGTGGTGCCAAGAACCCACTGAATCTTGGAAGCTATAGTGAAACTCTCAGAGAAGCTCTGAGGACTGGACGTAGGTCAAAGTGGTTGTGACCGAACCAGTATAACTCCCGGTGTACAATTCGGTGATATTTCTCCTTACTCATTACTGTTTTAATTCTTTTGTCAAAGTTTTATATTTTCGAAAGAAATTTCAGTATCACCCAATTCACCCCCCCTCTTGGGTGAAACGCTTGATCTAACATTTGGTATCAGAGTGTAGGTCTTCTTGTTAAGGTTTAACAGCCTAAGAAGGATCCAATGGCAAGCATGGGTGAAGGAATTCTTCCCGACGGAGCATCCATCACTAGACCCCCTGGTTTCAATGGAGAACACTTTTCTTTCTGGAAAGCTAAGTTCAGAGTGTTCATGATGGCTACTGAATATGGACTATGGGATGTAATTAAGAGTGGAAATTATCAACCTACAAAGGTTGTAGATTCTCAGAAAATTCCAAAGACACCAGCGGAATACGATGAGAATGACAAGAAACTCATCACTCTCAATAGCAAAGCAATTCTGATGTTACAAAGCGCTTTGAGTCAAAGTGAATATTTCAGAATTTGCACACTCCCAACAGCAAAGCAAATGTGGGAAGCTCTGGAAATAGCTCATGAGGGAACTTCGGGAATAAAGGAGAATCGAATCAACACCTTGGTCACCGAATTCGATTTACTTCGAATGAAATCAGGTGAGTCAATTTCTGAATTCGAACTTAGATATACTCATCTTGTTAATCAACTTGCAGCTCTTGGGAAAGTCTATGATCAGCACACCCAAGTACGAAAGATTTTGAATATTCTTTCTAAAGAGTGGGAAGCAAAAGTTACTGCAATAGAAGAAGCAAAAGGAGAATCAATGAGATCAGTTGCTTCTCTATTTGGAAGTCTTTCTGAATATGAAAGCAAGCTAGAGTTCAAAAGAGAACTAGATGACATTGGCGATAAGAAAAAGAAAGGTCTAGCTCTAAAAGCGAAAGAAGAGAATCAGGATGAGGATGAAGAGTTCGACGATGAAGAAATGGGTCTAATCATAAAACGATTCAGAAAGTTCTACAAGAAAGGTCAAGGATTCAAACATTTTCAGAAAGGAGGAAATAGTAGCAAAGATCATATCATTTTCTATGAATGTGGGAAACCAGGACATATCAAGTCAGAATGTCCATATTTGAGCCAAAAGAGCAAAGAAAAGAGAAAAGGTAAATTCTTCAACAAAAAGAAAGCCTTTGTGTCTGCTATATGGGGTGATAGCTCCTCAGATAAAGAAAGTGATGAGGAAGAAGTAGCTAATATATGTCTTGTTGCTCAAGAAGAAACAGAAGAAGAGGTAAATGATTCTGAACCTACCTATGATGAATTACTTTCTGAATATAATGCTTTACATTCTGAATTTATCAAAATTGTTAAAGAGCTGATTGTTATTAAAAAGAAAAACAAAGTTCTTGAAACTGAACTTAAGGGAAAGGATTGTGAAAATTGTTTATCTTTGAAAAAGAAAAACATTGATCTCACAAAAACTCTTGAAAAATTTACACAAGGAAGTGAGATGCTAAATGTTATTTTAAAAGCCCAACGATTTGTAAATGATCGATCTGGAATTGGATATGATCCAAAATTAGATAAAAGAAAAGGAAGAAAGAAAGCAGGAGGTAAGACATATTTGAATTATTTTCAACATTCTGTGCATACGTCAAATCCTTTTGCATTTTGTAATTACTATAATAGAAAAGGACATCATACATCTTCATGCATTTATAAGAAGAAAGGAACCATAGGAACCTACAAATGGGTACCTAAAGGTTCATATATTCAGAAAATTATTTGTACTAACCCTAAAGGACCCAAAAAGATATGGGTACCTAAGACTTAGACAATTGATTGCAGGTATGTCTCAAAGCATCCAAAAATAGCAAGTGGTACATAGATAGTGGATGCTCTAGACATATGACCGGAGATTTCGAAAGTTTTACCACATTACAACCTAAAGAAGGTGGAAAGGTAAAATTTGGAGGAAATCAATCCGGAAGGATAGCAGGAATTGGTGAAATCAAAAATGATAAAGGAATACAAGTCAAAGATGTATATTATGTTGAAGGCTTGTGTCACAATTTGCTGAGCGTAAGTCAAAGTGCAGATAAAAACAACTGGGTGATATTTGACTCAGAAGAATGTTTAATCATCAACAAGAATGACTTACAGCTTGATAAGAAGAATATCGAGGCTAAGCTCAGAGCAAAAAGGGAAGGTAATTGCTATACTCTAGATATTAGTAGCAATGAATCTGAAAACTATTTTCTGAGTAATACCGATGAAAGCTAGTTATGGCATAAGAGATTGGCTCATGTTAATATGCATCAACTAGGGAAATTACTCAAAAAGGATTTAGTGCTTGGTTTACCCAAAGTTAATTTCAAAAATGACTTGATTTGTGATGCGTGTCAAAAGGGTAAACAAACTAAATCATCTTTCAAATTGAAAAATGAGATTTCAACAAATAGACCATTACAATTACTACATATGGATTTAGTTAGACCAGCAAGAGTAAAGAGTCTTGGTGGCAACTTATATTCATTGGTCAGTGTTGATGATTTCTCTAGATTTACATGGGTTATTTTTCTATCATCAAAAGATGAAACCTTTGAAGAATTTATTGTTTTTGCCAAGAAAGTGCAAAATGAGAAAGGTATGTCTATTGCAGGTATTAGGACTAATCATGGTAGAGAATTTGAAAATCAAGCCTTTGAAGAGTATTGTGATACTAATGGCATTGATCACAATTTCTCTGCTCCAAGGACGCCTCAATAAAATGGAGTTGTGGAACGCAAGAATAGAGTGCTCACAGAGATGGCTAGAGCATTGCTAAATGAAAAGAATGTGTCTCAAGTGTTTTGGGATGATGCTATGAGTACAGCATGCTATGTTTCAAACAGAGCATATATCAGAACAAAACTTGGAAAGACACCATACGAACTATACAAAGGGAGAAAGCCAAACATTGCTCATCTACACATCTTTGGTTGTAAGTGTTTCATTCATAATAATGGTAAAGATAACTTAGGAAAATTTGATTCTAAAACTGATGAAGGAATTTTCCTAGGTTATTCTAACCGAAGTAAAGCATATAGAATTTTGAATAAAAGAACTTGTGTTGTTGAAGAATCAATTCATGTTGTATTTGATGAATTTGAATCCTCTGACAAAACTATTGATGAAGAACAGGAAGTTGTTTTAAATTAAGAAAATGGTCAATCTATCTCTAAGTCTCTTATTCCAGAGGTTGACGAAACTAAGGAAGAAGAGCAGTCTCTAGGTCAACCTAAAGCCTGGAAATACAATAGAAGTCATCCCTTAGATCAAGTCATAGAAGATGTGAATGAAGGGATCAAAACCAGAAATAGAGTTTTCAATGAAGTAAGTTTTTCTGCATTCATTTCTGAGATTGAACCTTCTAACATTGATGAAGCCCTATCAGACAATGATTGGGTCATAGCAATGCAAGAAGAACTAAATCAATTTGAAAGGAATCAAGTTTGGGATTTGGTGCCCCGACCCAAAGATCATACGATCATTGGTACTAAATGGGTATTTAAAAACAAACTCGATGAATCTGCAATTATTGTCAGAAACAAGGCAAGATTGGTGGCCAAAGGCTATAATCAGGAAGAAGGAATTGATTATGAGGAAACGTATGCTCCAGTGGCTAGATTGGAAGCTATACGTGTACTCTTAGCCTTTGCATGCATCAAAGGATTCAAACTCTATCAAATGGATGTTAAGAGTGCTTTTCTAAATGGTTACATCATGGAAGAAGTGTATGTAGAACAACCTCCAGGTTTTGAAGATGTCACTAAACCGGACCATGTTTTCAAACTTAAAAAGGCTTTGTATGGTTTAAAACAAGCTCCTAGAGCCTGGTATGAAAGGCTTAGTAAGTTTCTCATCGATCAAGGTTTTGTACGGGGAAAAGTTGATACAACATTATTTATAAATCGAAAACGTGATGATATTTTAATTGTTCAAATATATGTTGATGATATTGTTTTCGATGCTACTAATGAATCTCTATGTAAGGAATTTTCTGAGATAATGCAGGGAGAGTTTGAGATGTCAATGATGGGAGAATTGAATTTCTTTCTTGGTTTGCAAATCAAACAAAGAAAGAATGGAATCTTCATATCTCAAACAAAGTATTTAAAAGAGCTATTGAAGAAGTATGGAATGGATGAAGCAATGGCTCAAACACGCCTATGAGCTCAACAACGTTGCTTGATGCTGATGTTAAAGGGAAAGACTACAATATCACAAAATATAGAGGAATGATTGGATCATTACTCTATCTCACGGCAAGCAGACCAGACATCCAATTTAGTGTTGGCATATGTGCAAGATATCAATCGGCGCCAAAGGAATCACATGCTGAAACGGTCAAACGAATCTTTAGATACCTTGCTGACACACCAGAATTGGGTATGTGGTATCCCAAAGGAAGAAGTGAATATTTAGTTGCTTATTCAGATTCTGATCATGGAGGATACAAGACAGACAGAAAGAGCACCAGTGGACAAGGACAATTTCGTGGAGGATCTCTTGTCTCGTGGTTCAGCAAGAAACAAAATACTGTGTCTCTTTCATCAACAGAAGCCGAATATGTTGCAGTCTCAAGTTGTTGTGCACAAGTGATATGGTTAAAACAACAACTACAAGACCTTGGTATTTATCTCAAAGAAATACCAATCTATTGTGACAATACTAGTACGATAAGCTTGGCAAAGAATCCAGTTCAACACTCTAGAACCAAGCATATCGATGTCAGACATCACTTCATCAGAGATCATGTCCAAAAGAAAGATGTGAAAGTGATATTCATTCCTACTCATCTTCAACTAGCTGATATCTTCACAAAACCCCTTGCAAAAGATCAATTTCTATTCATTAGAAGAGAATTAGGAATGGTAAATCCCAATGAGTTATAAGAAATTTAAGCATTTCATAATATTAGATGAAGTCACTTGATAATGTTTTGATGATTACTAACTTAAGCATTAGAGTATATAGAAACGTGTTTTGCAGGAAGAAAGAAACTCTGTTTTGGGAAACAAAAACAGAGATTATCAGAGGACACATTTACTGGAGTACCAACTTGAAGTTATGACTAAGACAGAAGCAATACCCAAGGAGTAACTTGAGGTAAAGTAGAAGCTTACTCGAGTATGTACTCGAGTAATGGCCCCCAAAACTGGAAGTAACGGATCAAGTTACTTGATTTACAAATATAACGGTTCAGTTTTCAAAGAAATGAAGAGTTAGAAGTTGAGAAGCTGTTTACCCGAGGCAGGCCTCGAGTAAACTTGAAACTTACTCGAGGAAGGCCTCGAGTAATGTCGGAGTTCAGATTCTCAAAGTGTTGAATAATGACTCAAATCTGACCCAAATGGACTATGAATGATCGAGGGAACATCCATGGATAATTACTATATTATTCATGCCAGGTACGCAATTTAAATGAATTATTTTTGAATTTTTCTTTATGAACACTCGAGGAAGGCCTCGAGTACACATGAACATTACTCGAGTAAGGCCTCGAGTAACGTAGGGTTTTAGGTCTTTATCTTGCTCAAACTCGGTCATTTCCACAAAATCTCCTCGAGTAAATCACTATACACCCTTTCAAAAACTTTTCCCAATCGATTCCTTGCCTCATTTCCATCAAAACCCAACTGATTTCAAGTCCAAAAACTTCCTATTTTGTTCAAAATCTTTGTGCCCTAAACTCGCGACAGTGACCCTGTTTTTCTGAGATTCTTGATTTTCTGTGTTTCAAGATGGTTAGAACCAAGAATCTCAACTTCACAGATTCCTCTGATTCACAACAAAACCTTGATCTCCTTTCTCCTCCTCCAACAAAGAGAAGAAAGTTAATCCCAAGACCAAAAGCCAAAATTCCTCTTCAACCTCAATCACAACCTAAAACCAAAGGTGTGGTGATCAAAGAGCCTATTGTGACTAGGGCTCAGTCTAAAAAGAGCACATCTACAGGAAGAAGCAAAGGTGCCAAAACTCCCTCACCTTCTCACTCTGACTCCTCTACACCCTCTTTCACTCCAAAGCCTATCAAGAAGCCAAAATATGACAAGAATATGGCTAAGGCAATGGCTGAGATCATTGACCAAATGGAGAAGGGTCAATCTTCCAAGAAGTCCAAGATTCCTGAAGTAGAGATCACTACCCCTCCAAAGGGATTCAATGTGGGCAAACTGGTGGAGTCTCCCAAGTACTTAACTCAATTCTCCAAAAGAAAAGTGTGTAAGACACACTATGTGGATCTCAGGCTACTTCAGGAGGTATTGAAGCATGATCTTAGTCCTTATCTAGATTCATTTATGCCTTGGTTGTCCATTAGATTGCCTTTTTGCACAAAGGTAATCACTCATTTCTATTGCAACCTAGAGATCATAGATGAACCTAACCGAACCTCAGTAGAGGAAGAGATTACCACAACTGTGAGAGGTCAAAAGATTTTCATTTCACCATCCAAAATTAACTTGTGGTTAGGAATAGAGAACCCCCTAGATGATATATATTCTGAGCTTGAGCCAAATCAAATTTTCACTATCCTTAAGCCCGGTGAGTTAGTTGGCCCCCTCAATTTTAAACCGAGTGATATGTGTGATCATCACAGGGTCCTATGGTACATCTACTCTAGGTCCCTAGTGAACAAAGCCAACAACTATACCCACTTCTCCGATAGGGACTATAGATGGTTTGCTTCACTTCTCCTGAAGGAGCAAAAGGATCTGGGAGAGTATATATTTTCAGAAATGAAAAGGTACAAGGTGGATGGAAAGGGTACCACTCCAATGCCATATCCCCAGATTGTGTCTCTTATCCTAAAAGAGAACAAAATATGGTACTTGGATAGTAAGGAGCCAATTGAGAGGATGACCCCAGTGGGGAGGAACCAGATTGGAAAACTGAACATCGACATCCCTCTCAAAGGCCCACTGGAGTCTGGGTCCAAGAAGAAGCGAAAGGCCACTGAGGCAGAGACCAGTAGGATGGATGACACTCAGTCATCGGCTCCAGCTACTACCACATCTTCACCATCCTTCCTCAATGCCACTCTCCAGTACTTCATGGAGAATATGCTCAGAGGTTTTCATGTGGACATAGCCAACACAAATGCAGAACTCATAACCCATATGAACACAAAAATGGGAGAGTTGGTTGAAAGAATGGATAGAAGGCATGAGGAGTTGCTAGCAGAGCAACATGCCCAGGGAGAGACATTGAGACTGATCCTGGCACGATTGGATTCCTTGGGTCCTGGACCTTCTGCCGGTCCCTCCTCATCTGCACCACCACCACCACCTCCAGAGAACCCTCCTATTGTTGATCCTATTCCTGAGGCTGAACCATCTACCCCTCTGGTTTCTGATCCATTTGAGCCCCAAGGGAAAGATATTTTATTCACAGTGGATGATCCTGATACCCACGAGACCACACATATTATCATCGATGATTCACCTCAAAAGCCACAGCCAGAAACCACTTCTAAACCTATTCCCTCTCCTACTCACACTGAGGAAATATCTCCCTCTTCATCACCTGAAAAGCATACACCTGAGGTTGAGATTTCACCTGAGACTCAGACCACCCCGGAAGGAGAAACCTCTACTATGGTTTTCTTCCAACCTTCTCTTCTCGGTGATGACATCTATATCCCTCCACTTCATCTGCCTGATCTAGTACCCTCTAGCTCATTTGATTCTTTAGAATCAAATGATTCTATGGTCCTTCCAGCAACACCAATTTCCATGGCCAAGCCTCCTAGCCCTCCACTTGATTGATGAAGCCAAAAAGGGGGAGAAGAGCTTAAGAATGATTTTGTGGATGTGTCCTAGCTTAATTTGGGATATTTGGTTGTATATGGGCTCTAGGGTGCATTTTGTTATTAGTTTTCTTGAACTTATCTTGTAATTTGAAATTCTTAAAGTTTAATGCAAGTGTGTTTAAATTATGACTTCATTTGATATCATTTAAGTTTTGAATTATGATACATGTTTGGACTAATGAAGTTGTTATGTATGCAAGGTATATTCAACCTTAATAAGAAATAATTAATTAAGAATCCAATTTGAAAAACCATGTTCAAAATCATCAAGTTTTGTCATCATCAAAAAGGGGGAGAATGTTAGACCTCATGTTTTGATGATAACAAAAGTATGGTTTGAAAAGGAAATGATTAATAATCAAGCTTGAACTAAGTAATGACAGGAATAAGCGTTACTTGAAGTAAGCATGGAAGTAGTGAAGATTGGCCAAGAGAAAATGCTGAGGAACTTGATCAGAAGCAAATCTTCTAAAGCATTACTCAAGGCGCTACTCGAGTAATGAGACAAAACTTGAAGTAACCAAGGAAAACTTCCAGTAACCTGCCACCATTACTCGAGGAGCTACTCGAGTAACCAGGTAAAAACTTGGAGTTGCTCTCGGCCTGCTAATGTTACTCGAGGAGGTACTCGAGTAACCAAGTGAAAACTTCCAGTTGGCTTCAAGTTTTCCCAATGATACTCGAGGAGCTACTCGAGTACCTGTGTTTCCTAAAATGTGGACCTCTCGGCATTTTGTACCACTGCTAATGTTACTCGAGGAGCTACTCAAGTAACCCTGTGAAAACTTCCAGTTGCCTTCAAGTTTTCCCCATGATACTCGAGGAGCTACTCGAGTAACTCTGTTCTGAAAATCTGTAACTCTCGGCACTTTGTACCACTGCCAATGTTACTCGGGGAGCTACCCGAGTAACATACTAAAGTAAGTGAAAACTTGAGGTTGGTACCCGATTAATCTGATCTCTCTTTGTTTCATCTTCCTCTAGTACTTACTCTAGTATACAAGTTTTTTTCATGGTTTATTTTAAATGGATTCCTCGAGTAAGTACCCCAGTATGCATAAATATTTTCAAAGTAAACTTCAAGTCATTACCAGAGTAAATCATGCTCAAAAGTCTTAGTTACTCGAGGAGCTACCCGAGTAACCTATGCAAAAATGAATGCATTACTCGAGTCCCTACTCGAGTAACCAGGTAATTGCTCTCGGCCTTAAAATCCTGCCAACATTACTACAGTAGAGCATCGAGTAATCAAAAGTTTTTAAAGGATTACTCGAGGTGTTACCCCAGTAATCTATGAAATTGCAAAAGCATTACTGGAGTAGCTACCCGAGTAAACAACTATTCCCAAAGATTTGAAATTTAGTTTACTCCATGCACTACCCGAGTAATCTTGTTCTTTTTCTTCATTGACTTTGAATTAAACAAATATTTCCCGATGATACTCGAGGAGCTACTCGAGTAAACTTCAAGGATTACTCGAGGAGCTACTCGAGTAAGCTAATCCAGAAAGTTTGAAATCATTCCAACGGTCATTATTCTGTTTCCTAGTTGATTAACTTTTCATTATATTAGTGTACTTAGCATTTCAACAGGTAAACAGTGAAGAGATCTTACCAAATAAGGAAAGTCAAAAGCAATGCTCAAATGTCACCGACCGTCACCTACCATAACGTATGTTTTTCAAAAACTAGAAAAGTCAATAATGGCTGCGCACGCTCCAACGGACATGAAGAAATATGTTCCAGCAATCATTACCAACGTAACTATATATATGGGAACATCTGAACAAAGAAAGATACAAGAAAACACAAGAACACACATACGAACGTATCATTAAGTTCATTGCTCTGTTTTCACGTTGAAATTGTATTTCTATGCTTCAGT
Organism: Inga oerstediana; assembly: GCA_963210345.1. NCBI lineage: Eukaryota > Viridiplantae > Streptophyta > Magnoliopsida > Fabales > Fabaceae > Inga > Inga oerstediana. The sequence goes on along the minus strand of OY723401.1, from coordinate 57,225,435 downwards.
GATTATCATTTACTCTGTAAGAGAGATATTTCATTCAAACTCAATATTTGTTATTGAGATAACTTAAGGTTGTGGAACCTTGAGTTGGGATTAGATTACAACCTGTAAGGGGGAGCGAGTGTCCAGGTGTAAGGAACTTGCTTGTACTGTGGTGCCAAGAACCCACTGAATCTTGGAAGCTATAGTGAAACTCTCAGAGAAGCTCTGAGGACTGGACGTAGGTCAAAGTGGTTGTGACCGAACCAGTATAACTCCCGGTGTACAATTCGGTGATATTTCTCCTTACTCATTACTGTTTTAATTCTTTTGTCAAAGTTTTATATTTTCGAAAGAAATTTCAGTATCACCCAATTCACCCCCCCCCCTCTTGGGTGAAACGCTTGATCTAACAATTCCTTGTCACTTGTGAACCTCTTAAAGAGATTTATTGTGATTAATACTCATTTCCTGCTAAGAAATCTGGGTTTTATGAACGTTGTGTCCCACGGTTTTCTCTCAGTCACTGAACCGCCATCATTTTCACTAATGAAGACATGTCATGTCAAATTCTCATGTCATCTCACAAAGAGATACCTTATATACCTTGGCCCTAATCTTTCTTACTCATAGGAAGAATTATGAATATAAAGTTGATAACCCTTATAGTCATAATGAGCTTGGCCCTGGTCAAAGGCCCATCCATGATTCATAGGGTAAGGTTATGACTGACATAGAAGGCATTTGGTTAAGTGTGAATATAATAGCTGTGAGTCTACGTACCAACATATGGCTGATAGCCTCATTGATGCCATTATGTTCACAACCAAATCAAAGGAGAGGTCTATCTCTTCATTTCAACAACTCTATTATGTTGAAGGGTTTTAGGTATTGATATTTGCCTAACAATGCCTTTCTTATACACAAAGCAGCTTGAACTAATCACATAGGTGTCTCTAACCTTTGTTAGTTCAAAAAAGGTCTTTTCCTTTTAGTTTAACTGATTCTTGACTAGTTCAGCCATTATCTAATAGCTTCACACTTGCCAAAAATCAAGTAAACATTACTGTATTTTGAGTAAACGTCCACAACGTTAACGAAACACCAAGCTCTTTGTGTTTTGCCCTCACCTTCATTGGTTCACTAACGTCATAATTTGCCAATTGCAGTGGATTTTTTCAAAAAATGTTTCTTTGTCTTTCTTGCCAGGTAGAATGAGGTATGAACTTATTCATAAGGGTATTAACCCTTTAGCACACATTATTTAGCAAATACTCTTTTGCTAGTTTGATCATTTCTTTTAATCAATATGTACATGTGGCAAGAAAAGGAATCTTCTATCCCTAAAAGAAACATCAAGATCCAATAAAGAATTTGAGAATCATAGTCTCATCGATCCTTAACTAAGGAGATAGCAAAGATGTGATTCTGTCAGTTGCAATTGCATGGAGTGAATCAGGGTGGTTTATCTATACAGATTTAACATGCAAGTTCCAATCCCTTGATTCTATCTCTTTGTTGCTTTGCATTTGACATAAAGCCATATACTTCTCTGAAATATCCACAACTCATGTGGATCGCTACTTTTACAACCCTTAAGGATTATGAATATAGCTTTTCATCTTTGTAGAAACCATTTGACCTCCTCTAGATCAAGTTTACCTTATAGGTTTCTTACCCTTGGGCTTAAAGGATGAATCCTCCCACTCTTTAGCTAAGTTCATCTGACTGATGAATCTTGGATACTTCAGTCTCTCACACTTAAGTTCAATGTGGTGAATCACATTGCTGAAGGTTACAATATGCATATCAGGGGCAATTTGTACTTTTGTATACACCAACTCATCGGAAGACGTGCCTTACTCCCACTCACTGGGAGACACAGCTTACTCCCACTCATTGAGAGACGTCTTATCACAACATTCACTTGTTGTTTGTTAGAAAGAACTTGGCATTTAGTTTGTCTCAACTTCTTAGTTTGACATCTGCCTCAAGTGTTGCCTAAACAACATGTTAGGACTTAGTACACTATGTTAAAACTTAACTTAGTTTTAAATTTATGGAAGAAGATCACATATTTCACTATCTTCCAACACTATCCACATGGCTTGGATAAGGTTACATTGCTCATACCAACATAAGTTTAAGAAATGTTGTTCTTTCTATACTTGATAACATAAACCTTTTGTATCTTTCGGTTGCTTCAACCTTTAAATGCTGAAGACTAGTTAGTAGGATGTCCTTGGCATCTCATTCTTCTTGAATGAAATAGATTTGAGAGTTTTTAACTCCATAGATTTCTCTATTGAGCTTGTCTTCATAAGCTCAGTCAAATAGACTTGGTCATAATTGGTCACTTAGACGATTATGGTATACAAATCATATTTGTTCAAGTTAGACAAAGGATAATTAGATAAGTTCACTAGTTTCATGTTCAGGAGACAACTATGTTGACTCCCATCCCAATCATACTAGTTAGCTCATCACCCTTTTAACAACAGTCTTCATTGAACACTTTCCCCTTTAGATTTCTAGACGCATTCCAAAAAAAACTCCCACTCAATCAAAGAGCAGTTATATTAACAAGATAATAACACAATATCATCTAACTAGCATGAATGTTCAAGAAAACAAGAAGAGAATATACTGAATTCAATTCTAAAACACAAAGAATTTAATCATAAATTCAATAAAAAGAACATTCAATAAAAAACTTTTGCCTCTTATTGTTGTCTCTTAACTAGGTTCTCCTTCTCATATGCCCTTCTGACCATATTAACTCTTGTAGCTTCTAGCTACAATGTCTAGCTCCTCTTTGCCATGTTTACATCCACTTACTTGGATATAATTGTAGCATACCTCCCACTTGATGAGATGATTCTAACATCTCTATCTATCTTATCCTTTGTCACAACATTTGTAATAAATGATTGACTTTTAGAAGTCATTACTTCAATCCAAGTAGATCAATGTGCTTAGAAGCATGGGAAGACTTATTATTCAATAATTATTGAATAATTTTAAGTTGCTGCAATTTTTCAGGTTTTTATCTCTAAGAATTTGAGTCAAGGTTGGATAGGATTTTTATATTCAAAAAACTCATTTGAATAATCTCTTACTTTTAAAGAATCTTTCAGCATTAACCTTATGTTGCAGCTGAAATTACTCTTAAAAAGCAAGCCAACCTGTCCCAAAAAAATAATAGAATCAATATTGATTCAATTTCAACGTTTTTGGGAATCTCTAGGTGCATACAAGCACCTTTTTGACTCAAAACAGATCCAAACATGCTTCAAATATATGCAAATTATATATCAAATTGAAGCTCTCAAATTTAGGGATTTTTAGGAACCAACCGTGTCTCAATCGGAGGTCCCACGCGCCGTCACACACCCCTAGAAGGTGTATGGATGCAAAAATCCTGAAAAATTGGACAATTCCAACGAACGCCACTCTCGTCGGTGGCGTGTGACCTCCATGCGCCGCCTTGCGGCCGTCAGCCGGCGACATGCGGCGGCCCATGCGACTCTACGCGCCATCCTCTCTCCGACAGTGCTTGCCACGTATTAAATGAAGCCCCTAGTGGACCCTACGCACCTCTATCAACCATTTTTGTTTGGCTAGTGCTGACCGTTGACTGTCAACGTTGACCGTTGACCGGTCAATGTTGACCATTGACCAGTCAGCGTTGACTGGTCAATGTTGACCATTGACCAGTCAGTGTTGACTGGTCAACCTTGACCCGTCACTGCTGACGTGTCGACGATGTGGCGCTGACGTGTCTCGGTCGATGTGGCTGATCAACGGATGATGTGGCCTTCGTTGACCGATGCTGACATGGCGACCTCTCATTGGTGCCACGTGGCACTGGTTGACCGATGACGTGGCATTGACTGCCACGTCATCATCTTCAACCTCCAACCGAATCAACCCGACCCGGTTGGAGCCCTGGCGGGTCATCGCGACCGCAAACTTCAGGAGGCCATATCTCCCTCGTTTTAGCTCCGTTTTTCACGTTCTTGGTGTCGTTGGAATCGTAGTTCAGCGAACTACAAATCCATGGCATTTATATGATCTGAAAACCTCAATTTAATTGATCAAATCATGAGTGAAGTGGTGGCACGACTAACGACCCGCCAACTTCTTTCCTTCGTTTCTCCCTCATCTGGACTCCGTTTGACACGTTCTAAGCATCGTTTGAATCATCTCTTCGAGCTCTACACATCCATGGCCTTGCTTTGGGTAAAATCACCGAGTTTCAAACACCCAATTTTTCTTGACGTTTTCGGCGCAACGTAATTTGATCGGATGTGTGTCTCTGTGTTTCAAAGGCTCTTCTATCCTTTGAGGGGTCAAGTCTTTTCCGTTTTTAGTTCCACACAGGTTCTAAAAACACCTAACTTGAAAGAGATCGAAGAAGTGAAGAGAAGACAAAGGAATTGTGCCATACAATATATATACACATGCGCATATATAAAATTACCAAAAAAGCGAATGTATTCGACCAACAATCATGAACCCAGTATTTTATGTGTGCATATTATGCTTCGATCGAATAGCAAGTATAGGAAGAAGAATCCGAATAGTTGCACACCGATAACACATACACGCATATATCATTGTTCACATATTGCATTTCATGGAAGAGAACGTGCATGGTATATTCATGATCAGAGACAGAGTAATGCAAACATAAAGAACACTCGGAGGCAGAATCATTTTTATGTGTCGAGATGCAACATGTTGCATAACAAAAAAAATTAAATCATGCTTAAAACATATTTTAATTAGCATGGCGGAAATATTAATTGAGATATAAACAAATTATATCATACTATTATTCACATAGAATAAATCACAGCCTCAAGGATCAAATTTCTCTGATACCAATGTAGAAAAAATATAACTAAAAGGAGATTAGGCGTAGCTGGACGAATCCATGTTCGGATCCGGGTCAAAGCTCCAATACTCCATATTTGTGCCCACACAATTATTAGACTACTAGAGCCTAATTGTGATTTGCACAGCAGATCACCAGAACCAGAAAGATAGGGAGAGAAGGGAATTAACATAAAACTCAATGGCAGGGTGAATTGCAATTGAGGAGGCACACCCTATTTATAGTGGTTTATGGAGGCCACTAATTAGGAAACGTGTGCACTCCTTCTTGCCCTCCAAGACAGCAATTAATTGTCTCTCAATTAATTCCCTAATTATGGTAATTTGTTCCTCTTTTAACAAATCCATAATTATTGCTGAATTAATCCCCAATCTGCAATTAATGCTGATTTTTATTCTTATTTGATTAGGCTACTTATTTCCTAATCAAATTGTCCGGCCCATCAAGGGCAGACTTGGACCCAAAGTCCAACATATACAATAATCACTTAAGTTTACACCATCACTCTTGAGTTTATTGCGTCAATGTTTTCCTTTAGTAAAACGGTGTTAGAATTATACAACTAAAAGTATACTTTATAAATTTTAGTGACCAAAAGTATACCTCATGTAAACTTAAAGGACTACAAGCATACTTTGGCCTAATCAATATGTTCCCTTGTTCCATTATTGGATAGGGAAAAGATAGCAGTGCTCCTTAATTGTCGTTGAGGGAGCACCAAGAAAGGTAAATTAGAAAAATATTGACAAATATAAATGATAGGTCTTATATTTAGGATCAAGATCAACTTTCTAAATATGTCTTATATTAAGGATAAGAGAGAGTAATTGTAACCCCCTGCCTTTAATCACGTAATTATAATTCGATATCACATAATTAAATTGGTTTAGAGACCGTCGGATAGCTTAAACTCATTTCAAGTTCCTACACTATAGTAGGGTTTTCACCAAAAACCTTCAAAAACTCTTCTCTATCCTGGTCTCAATTTCAAAATTCGAATATAATTACCTGTGCAGTTAACTTACATTCACACACATCAGAGTGTATAACCAAATCCCCAGCAACTCCTGGGTTCTATACATATATAATCTGAGGGTTTAAAAGTCTCCACTAGGGGATTACATAACCAAAATCAACAGTAATATTTACATCTCCAAAAATAAACAGTAATCCCAAGTCCAAAATAGTTAACCAACAGCCTAACAACACACTCTACAAAATCCTAGCCGCTCCTGGTGGTTCGCTTCTCCTTGGAGCCACTTGCCCTGTCTGAAATGTTAGTCATAGGAAAGAATGAGATTCGAGAGAATCTCAGTAGTAACAAACCACTCACACAATGCATAAACACAAAGCATGTACATAAATCACAAACAGCAACTGCAACAGCAGCAGCAATTCACAAATACATGGTTTTCACCACAAACGACAGCACTCACGGCTGTATTCACAATACGACAGCTCTTGTTGTAATCAACGTCACGACAGCTTACGCTGTAATCATAATAACGACAGCTTACGCTGTAAACGATAGCTTGCGTTGTAAACGACAGCTTGCGCTGTAAACGACAGCTATCACCAGCTGTAACTGCAGAAGCATCAGAAATCATCATAAAACAGTGATACAACACACATACAGTGCATTACACAAAGTATAAGAGAGAGAGTCACTACCTTGTCCTTTCCTGACGTCCTTCGGCGCAGTTGGCTCCCGAGGGCGGCAAATATCGAATCCTACAATTCCAAATGCACCATTTAGACATTTCCATAGTGTTACTTGGGGTTATATGAGTCTATAATGAAAATTTACAAAAATGCCCCCGGGGACCCGGCCCGGGCCCGCCGTACCCGGTCGCACTTTTCCCGAAATTCTAATCTGGGCTATCCTAACATATTTCCGCCCAAGGAATCCATTTCCGGACTCGGAATTATCAAATTCAATGTAAAATTACAAATTTACCCTTGGCAGCCCTACTTCGAGGGTTTCAGGGGCGTTTTCGTAATTATGCTTTTTCGGCCTTTTCCGAAAAAGTGACCAACTGTAACCCCACCTAATTTTCGCTCCTGAACTCAATGGAACCATTAAATCATTGAAAATCCAACTCTAAGACCCATTTCTAGAGCTGGCCAAAATTTATGAGTTCTCCGGGGAAAATTGGGGGTTTACGATTTCGGCTCCGTAAACGCGTTCCTTTCTACTCCTAACCACTTTATTAACCATTACATTAGGTTACAACTAACATTAAGACCCAATTTAGGCAGCATAACCCCTAGGCCATATCATTTCCAAACTTTAAAACCAATGGCAATCCGGCGAAATTTCACCGATTAAATTGCCCACAACAGCCAGAATAAGCAATATACGAAAGTTTGGAAGTTACCTCAAGCTCCTAATAGCTTCTCCTTGACTTGGCTGAAAACCCTAGCCTCTTGAACACCAAATTTGCTTCTCAACACCTTAAATAACATAGAAGAGAAGCTTAGGAACAAGGTTATACGCGTTAGGAGCTAGATCATCGGAGAAATCGGCTTACCTTGTGAGATTTCTCCTCTTTCTCTCTCTAAGAGCTCTCAAACGTCTCTCTCTCTTTTCAGCTGAAACTCACGACAGAAAATGAGAGCTGAAGAAGATGAGAACATATTTAATTCCATGCTGATGTCATCTTTTATTGAGATGATGTCATAATTCCCATTTTCGGATTTTCTGGCAGATTTTCTGCCCAAACTTTGAAAAATCATAACTAATTCTAGAAAACTCAAAATGAGGTGATTTTAAAGCCAAATGAAAGATATTTAAGTCCTCTTCATAGGAAAAATATTGGCCATTACTAAAAATCACCACACAATTCCAGAATTACATAAAACTCATCACTGCCCCAAAACAGAGTTCAGTTTCCATCCCAAAATTTGGACAGTTATATCTCCTAGTTCACAAAACGAAATGGCACAAATTATATGTCCATTTTGAAGCTTGAGATGTGAACTATAAGACTGGAAAGTTGCATAATTTTTAGACACCATTCAGTCATTCAAAACGTTCACACAAACGGACTGCCTAGAATAGAATTTCACTGGACAGAATTTTAGATTTTGCATCTTTGCTTCCATTTTCATACCAAACATCATTCCCATATAAATTTTCACAAGGAAGCCATTGGAATCATTAAAATATTCAAATTCCCATCACACATTCTTCAAAAGTGTTTATTCAAAAATAATTACATCCACTTTTGAAGTCATTAGCCCTTAATCACTTTTTGGGATATTACAATAATCAATTTGTTATGGCCTTTGCAATTTTTTCCCTTGGAAAAATATTGGTATTATCAATAATTAACAAAGCATATCCACAAGATCACACATAAGAAATATAAAAGTACCTCTGAATTCATAATGAACTCATAACTTTGTGTATAAATTATTTGAAGTTACAGAAATGATCAGTACATTCATGTACTCAATTTAATTAATTAAACACTTTCTGCAACAAAATATCATTCAAGCTAAAAAAGCAGATGCCGGCATTGGCGCGCGCGCGCGCGCACACACATATATATATATATATATCTTTCGTTTTGTGAGCAATATAATTCTTAGATCACAATCAGGGGGAAAAAAAATTTCGTAGATGTGCACGTACATTAAATAATAAAAGCAAAAGGAGCTGCACTAATTTTTAGCATCTCTATGGACAATCGACAAGATCAATATATATCTTTTTTCTGCTCTTATCTAACTCACCTTTTCCAGAGAGCACCACTTTCATTTGGGCCGACCAGGCATGCATTTCTATATAAAAATAGACATTACATAATTACAAGGATTTGTTAATCTAAATATCTGTAAATAATCAAATATATATACATATGTGTGGATGGCTTTCTCTTTCTCTCTTTTCGCCTACATCTAGCTTTATACTAAGAAAACAAAATATAAACTTCTTTCATTGATTCACTTATATATTTTTAAATGGTATTGTGGTGCCATCTATTAAAGAGAAAATAATATGAAATCGTTTGAGGTTGTTTAATGTGTATTAAAGAAAGTTATTGAATACACCAATATGAGAAGGGTACATATAGTATGTGAATGATTTAGGTCGTACCTAAAATCTTACTACTCACTAAACTGGAGCATCGATGCGGGCTCCAATCATATTACATGGTGAATTCATCATATAGAGGAAGAGAATCTAGAGATAGAAAAGAGGAAGTTATAATGTAGGAAAAAATAATCATCAATTTCTCTGAATCTGCTGTACTCGTTCACAATAGAAAGTTATAATGTTGTATACCATATATCATATCCCTTCTTCAACCAATATACCCCTTCTTTAACAAATTAAACGTATATCACAATTATCCATTCAAATTTTTCTATTATTTGTATTTTGACTCCAATGCTATTGGGCTTGAGCCTAATCCATCAAGCATGGACCATGCTATTTTCCAACTGTGTGAAGTCATTTGAAAGGGGTAAAGGAAGATTAAAGAGAACTCTTAATCAAGTTATTGACCGGGACCACTTTTTTAACAATTTATTTAAAGGTTTAGTTGTTGATAAAGTACAATGTCACCATGCAATTCATATAGCCTTCTCCACCTAGTGGGATAAGGCTTGCTATACTTCTTGTTGGTGTATAAATTAAAATTCTGTCAAAATGTGTCATGATGATTAGATTAATAACTGATTGCTGTTAGTTTTTCTGGTGATTACCGTCAAAGATCACGGGTGGATCCGATGGTAATGAAGTTTGTATATATATCTTTCAGACAAGCGATCTACCAACTACAGATACGGCATTGAAACTTTCTTCTCCCGTATGGGTTTTGATAATACCTGATAAACTTGTGCTTCTGTTTTAGGGTTAACAATAATGTTCATGTTTTGTTTGTATTTGGAATTATTGACATTTGAGACGTTGTAACTTTGTCCCCTTAATAACTTATGATTGCTATCATACATATATGAATTCTACGCTTTATTTTGTTGTAGCGTAGCAATCATGATTTGATAGATGAATAATTAAATTTATGATTTGTCAATGAACCTTTAGACCAATTAATTGATATAACTAAATATAGTTTTTCAACGTAATAAGCTTTCATGAGGGCCAAATAACCTTTAATTAAGCAATTACTTGTTTAATTAACTCGATCTTACTAGAAATATACCAGTGGATAATATAGAATCATAAAAATAAATCCGCAACACATGCTATATTTTAATTAAGTAAATAACTTGAAAATAAAGATTATTAAGAAGTGCATATAACTTTTGGGCTTTCTCTATTTTATCACCCAAAGTTGAATATATGATTAATTAATTACATCTTAATAAAGTATGCTCGTTTATATTATTCAGACAAACTGGCACCAGTAACGTGTTGAGCACAATGGCACATGCTATTCAAAATTGGCTTCTATTCAGATTCCAATATCATTATATATTATTCTGTGAATTTATAGCAAATTTTACTATGCAAAAATTATGAATAACAAGACTTATTTTTAACAAGTTGATTAAAAATAATTTTTTAAAAAATGATAGGCTTTATATAGTAATTGATGATAAAAGATTATATATTAAAAATAAAATAATCCAGGGTGCTTACCTTTTCATACATGGGTGCAAAATTAAGTTGAAGATATTTCTGCGAACAAATTAAGTTGGGAAAATTGTGAAAAAATATCTCATTAGCAACTTAATTGCCAAATGGGACCTTTGCGTGCAAATTATCTTCCACTTGTGGAGAATATCTTCCTTGGTGCGCAGATGATCTTTCCTGTGTGCAAACATCTTCCCTATACGTGTGCAAAAATCTTCCCTACGTGTGCAAAAATCTTCCCTTCGTGTGCAGTTATCTTACCAGGTCCCATTTGGCAAATAGATGCCAATGAGGTCTTTTTCAGCAATTCTCCCAATTAAGTTCTGCATACATTTCTCTAGAAAGATGACAGGATTATCCTTTTTTAATGGCCATCGAAAGGATTATCCTTACACATGACAATACCCAACATACAATATAAACAGGGGTAGAAATAGGCCATGTCCCTAATAGGGGCTTACGGCCTAGCCTACATTAAGCCTAGCTTAGCCTATTTAGTAAATAGGCTAGACTCAGGCTCAGGCCTATTTCCAAGCCTAGTTAGATAAATAAGCCAAGCCTATTTTCATAAGGCATAGCCTACAAACCTACAGACCTAACCTATTTAACTTTGTTAATTTATACTATAATATAAGAATATATAATGTTATCTAAATAATTGTATAAATTATTTATAAATTTACCAGCTTAACCTTCATTCTAAGTTTCACATTTCATCGTTATTACTCTCAACCCTTACTTTCTCATCAATCATTAACCCCCACCTCTTTTCTCTCCGATCACTTGAGATAGCAATGCTAGCTCACTCCCTCTCACTTGATTTGCACTGTCCACTAAAGCATAATAATGGATATGAGTTTATTTTAGTGCTAAATGAAATATTTTAATATTAGTAGGAGGAGTTTGTCCCAATTTATGTGGGAACAGTAAAAGAGATAAAATCTAGTTTTATATGTTACTTGTTATGCTTAGTCAATTTTAGAAAATATATCTCATTAGTCAGCATACATTAGTTTTTCGTATTCCTATTTGCTCGAACAATTATTGTCACTTGAGATTCTTTTCTCTTCCTTACTAAGTCTTTGTATTACAACGAGAATGGATGCTAAGCTTTTAAGACATAATGTAATATTTTAAATAAATACGAAAGCGGTTATATATAAATTTAGAAATGATGCATAGGTTTTAAAGGCCTATATTTCAAGTAGGTTTTTAAAAAGGCTTCAAGCTTTGTCAGGCCTTTTGAAGGCCTAGCCTCAGGCCTAAAAAAAGCCTACATATAGGCTCAGGCCAATGCTCAGGCTTTAAATTTCTGTTGCAGGCCCAGGCCTATTTAGGTAAGCTTAGCCTATTTCCACCCCTAATTATAAATGACTAATATAAGTTTTGAAATTATTAAAAAAATTAAAGCTAGCCCCTTAATTAAGTACTTGGAGAGCTACCATTACTCTTCAAAATCTAAGGACCTGTTTGTTAGATCCCATATGTTTTGATGATAACAAAGATTGGACTAATGATAAAAGAGGATATGATAATAAATGAATTTGAACAAAGTAAATAAATGGTGGACAAAGCCTTACTTCAAGTAAGTACTAGAGTAATCAAGAAGCTTTGAGAGAAAGAGCAAAGAAAGAACATCACTGGCAGTTTTTGTATATGTTTACTCGAGTGACCACTCGAGTAAGGAACACTGTTACTCGAGTGGGCACTCGAGTAAGGTTGAAAGAAAATGTTTTCAGAGGCACTGCCAAAATTTGGAAGAAGTTACTCGAGTAGCCACTCGAGTAATCTGCAAAGTTATATAGACCATTACTCGAGTAACACATGAGAAAAGGCATTACTCTAGTAGTCACTCGAGTAACCAGGTCAAAAATCTTCTAGTAGCTCTCAACCAAGAAATGCAACAATTTACTCTAGTAGCCACTCGAGTAACCATGTTTACTTGAGTGAGCACTCTAGTAATCTGCAGAGTTATTTAATCCATTACTTGAGGGATCACTCGAGTAACCAGGTAGGCAAACTCTTGGCCAAGATTTGAATGACATTACTCGAGGGAGTAATTGAGTAATCTGCAAGTTATTTGGAATTTACTCGAGGGGTCACTCGAGTAAGATGTGAAGAAAAGACATGGCCACTCGAATAACCACTCGAGTAATAGGCTTACTGGAGGAGGCACTTGAGTAATGTGTGAAGAAAATACATGGCCACTCGAGTAATCAAGTATTTCCAAGGTTTGTGATGTATCTTACTCCATGTCTTACCCGAGTAATATCTTGTGAAAAATGTTGAATTACTCACTACCATATTTTTTATAGGTTTACTCAAGGGACTACTCGAGTAACAAGCATGATCACTCGAGTAGCTACTCGAGTGATGAAGTCTAGAAATCATGTTTTTAATCAAATGATTATTGATTTATTATATATATGATTAACTCTTCATTGCACTAGTATTCTAAGTACATTTACAGAGAAATAATGAAGAGATCATGCCAGAAGTGAAAAGTCAAATAAAAGTCCGAACGTTTACTTACCGCTACCTACCGCAAAAAGATAGTTTCCAAATTTGAAGAATAGGTAACTATTACTGCGTGACTCTAACATTTGGTATCAGAGCGTAGGTCTTCTTGTTAAGATTTAACAGCCTAAGAAGGATCCAATGGCAAGCATGAGTCAAGGCATTCTTCCCGATGGAGCTTCTATCACGAGACCTTCGGGTTTTAATGGTGAACACTTCTCGTTCTAGAAAGCAAAGTTCAGAGTCTTTGTAATGGCTACTGAATATGGGCTATGGGATGTGATTGAGAGTGGAAACTAGAAACCTAAAAAGATTATAGATTCACAGAGAGTTCCCAAGACACCAGTAGAATATGATGAGAATGACAAAAAACTTATCACACTCAACAACAAGGCAATTCTATTGATTCAAAGTGTCTTGAGTCAAAATGAGTACTTCAGAATCTGCACACTGCCAACAGCTAAAGAAATGTGGGAAGCCTTGGAAATAGCTCATGAAGGAACTTTGGGAATAAAAGAAAACTGGATCAATACTCTGGTTACTGAGTTTGATTTACTTCGAATGAAATCAGGTGAGTCGATAGCTGAATTTGAACTTAGATATACTTACCTTGTTAATCAACTTGCTTTACTTGGAAAAGTCTATGATCATCATACCCAAGTACGAAAGATTTTCAATATTCCTTCTAAAGATTGGGAGGTAAAAGTCACTACAATTGAGGAAGCAAAAAGTGAGTCAATACGATCAGTTGCTTCTTTATTCGGAAGCCTTTCTGAATATGAGAGTAAGCTAAAGTTCAAACGAAAACTAGATGATATTGGTGACAAGAAGAAAAGAGGTCTAGCATTTAAAGCAAAAGAAGAACAAGATGAAGATGAAGAGCTTGATAATGACAAAATGGGCCTAATCATAAAATGATTCAGAAAGTTTTACCAGAAAGGCCAAGGACTCAAAAACTTTCAGAAAGGAAGAACAAGCAATAAAGAACACATCATCTGCTATGAATGTAGAAAGCCAGGACATTTCAAATCAGAATGTCAAGAACTGATTCAAAAGAATAAAGAAAAGAGAAAAGGGAAATTCTACAACAAGAAGAAAGCCTTTGTATCTGCCATATGGGGAGATAGCTCTTCTGATGAAGAAAGCGATGAAGAAGAAGTAGCCAATATCTGCCTAGTTGCTCAAGAAGAAATAGAAGAAGAGGTAACTAATTCTAATCCTACCTATGATGAATTATTTTCCGAATATAATGCTTTACATTCTGAATTCAATAAAGTAGTTAAAGAACTAGTTGTTATCAAAAAGGAAAGCAAAGCTCTTGAAATAAAACTAAGAGAATTTAGAGAAAGATTGTGAAAAATGTTCTTCTTTAAAAAAGAAAAACGTTGATCTCACAAAAACTCTAGAAAAATTCACTAAAGGAAGTGAGATGCTAAATGTGATTCTAAAAGCTCAACGTTTTGTAAATGATCGATCTGGTCTTGGATATGATACAAAATCAGATAGAAGAAAAGGAAGAAAGAAAGCAGGAGGTAAGTTATATTTGAATTATTTTCAGCATTCTGTACATACATTAAATCCTTTTACATATTGTAATTATTGTAATAGAAAATGTCATTATACATCATCATGCATTCATAAGAAGAAAGGAAAGATAGGAACCTACAAATGGGTACCTAAAGGTTCATATGGTCAGAAAGTCATATGTACTAACCCAAAAGGACCTAAAAAGATGTGGGTACCTAAGACTTAATCATTTTTTATTGTAGATATGTCTTAAAGCATCCAAAAACAACAAATGGTACATAGATAGTGGATGCTCTAGAAATATAGCAGGAATTGGTGAAATCAAAAACGACAAAGGAATACAAGTCAAAGATGTATATTACGTTAAAGGCTTGTGTCATAATTTTCTGAGCGTAAGTCAAAGTGCAGATAAAGACAACTGGGTAATATTTGATTCAGAGGAATGTCTAATTATCAACAAGAAAGACTTACAACTGGATAAGAAAAACATCAAGGCAAATCTCAGAGCAAAAAGGGAAGGTAACTGCTATACTCTGATATCAACAGAAGTGATTCTAAAAATTATTTTCTGAGTAATGCCGATGAAAGTTGGTTATGGCATAAGAGACTAGCTCATGTCAACATGCACCAACTAGGCAAACTACTTAAAAAGGATTTAGTTCTTGGATTACCCAAAGTAAATTTCAAAAATGATCTGATTTGTGATGCATGTCAAAAGGGTAAACAAACTAAATCTTCTTTCAAATTGAAAAATAAAATTACAACAAATCGACTACTTCAATTAATACATATGGATTTAGTTGGTCCAACAAGAGTTAAAAGCCTTGGTGGCAACTTATATTCATTGGTCATTGTTGATGATTTCTCTAGATTTACATGGACTATTTTTCTGTCATCAAAGGATGAAACCTTTGCAAAATTCATTATTTTTGCTAAGAAAGTGCAAAATGAGAAAGGTATGTCCATTGCAGGTATCAGGACGGAACATGGTGGAGAGTTTGAAAATCAAGCCTTTGAAGAATATTGTAATACTAATGGCATTCATCACAATTTCTCTGCTCCAAGGACACCACAACAAAATAGGGTCGTGGAACATAAGAATAGAGTGCTCACTGAAATGGCTAAAGCAATACTAAATGAAAAGAACGTGTCTCAAGTTTTCTGGGCCAATGCAATGAGCACAGCATGCTATATTTCAAATAGAGCCTACATTAGAACAAAACTTGGAAAGACACCATACGAGCTATACAAAGGAAGGAAGCTGAACCTTGCTCATTTACACATATTCGGTTGTAAGTGTTTCATTCATAACAATAGTAAAGATAACTTTAGAAAAATTTGATTCTAGAACAGATGAAGGAATTTTTCTAGGCTATTCTAATCCAAGTAAAGCATACAGAATTTTCAATAAAAGAACATGTATTGTTGAAGAATCAATTCATATTGTATTTGATGAATTTGAATCCTCTGACAAAATCATTGATGATGAGCAGGAAGTTGTTTTAAATAAAGAAAATGGTCAATCTATTTCTAAATCTCTTATTCCAGAAGTTGATCAAACCAAGGAGGAAGATCAGTCACTAGGACAACCTAAAGCCTGGAAATACAATAGAAGTTATCCAATAAATCAAGTCATAGGATATGTGAATAAAGGAGTCAAAACTAGAAATAGAATTTTCAATGAAGTTAGTTTTTCTGCATTCATTTTTGAGATTAAACCTTCTAACATTAACGAAGCCCTATCAGACAATGATTGAGTTATAGCAATGCAAGAACTAAACTAATTTGAAAGAAATCAAGTTTGGGATTTGGTACCCCGACCTAAGGATCATTTGATCATTGGCACTAAATGGGTATTCAAGAACAAACTTGATGAATCCTCAATTATTGTCAAAAACAAGGCAATTTTGGTGGCCAAAGGCTATAATCAGGAAGAAGGAATTGATTATGAGGAAACGTATGCTCCAGTGGCTAGATTGGAAGCTATACGAGTACTCTTAGCCTTTGCATGCAACAAAGGATTCAAACTCTATCAAATGGATGTAAAGAGTGTATTTCTAAATGACTACATCATGGAAGAAGTATATATAGATCAACCTCCAGGTTTCGAAGATGTAACCAAACCTGACCATGTTTTCAAACTCAAAAAGGCTTTATACGGTTTAAAACAAGCTCCTAAAGCATGGTACGAAAGGCTCAGTAAATTTCTTATTGATCAAGGTTTTGTACGAGGAAAAGTTGATACAACACTTTTTACAAAACGAAAGCGTGATGATATCTTAATTGTGCAAATATATGTTAATGATATAGTTTTCGGTGCTACTAACGAAACTATATGCAAAGAATTTTCTGAGATAATGCAGGGGGAGTTTGAGATGTCAATGATGGGAGAATTGAAATTCTTTCTTGGTTTGCAAATCAAACAAAGAAAGAATGGAATTTTCATATCTCAAACAAAGTATCTAAAAGAGCTATTAAAGAAGTATGGATTGGATAAAGCAAATGGAATGGACACACCCATGAGCTCAACCACATTGCTTGATGCGGATGTCAAGAGAAAAGATTACAACATTATAAAATATAGATGAATGATTGGATCATTACTCTATCTCACTGCAAGCAGGCCTGATATTCAATTCAGTGTGGGTATGTGTGCAAGATATCAATCAGCACCAAAAAAGTTACATGCTGAAATCGTCAAATGTATCTTTCGATATCTTGCTGATACGGCAGAATTGGGTCTCTAGTATCCCAAAGAAAGAAGTGAATATCTAGTTGCATACTTAGACTCTGATCATGGAGGATACAAGACAGACAGAAAGAGTACTAGTAGACAAGACCAGTTTATTGGAGGCTCACTTATGTCATGGTTTAGCAAGAAACAAACTACAGTGTCTTTTTCATCAACAGAAGCTGAGTATGTTGCAGCATCAAGTTGTTGTGCACAAGTAATATGGCTAAAGTAACAACTCCAAGATCTTGGTATTTATTTAAAAGAGATACCAATATACTGTGACAACACTAGCATGATAAGCTTGCCAAAGAATCCTGTTCAACTTTCCAGAACCAAGCATATTGATGTCAAACATCACTTTATCAGAGATCATGTCCAAAAGAAAGATGTCAAAGTGATATTCATTCCAACTCATCTTCAACTAGCTGATATCTTCACAAAACCTCTTGCAAAAGATCAATTTTTGTATATTAGATGAGAATTGGGAATGGTAATCCCAGTGAATTATAAGTTATTTAGTGTTTATAAAATGTTAGATGATGTTATTCATTGATGTTTTGATGATTACTAACTTAAGCATCAGAGTTTCTGGCAATTTGTTTTACAGGATCATGATATTCTGTTTTGGAGTATGAAAAATAGAGGATAACATTACTGGAAGGACAACTTCAAGTAAAGAGCATTACTAGAGTGACACCTTGAAGTAATAAATGAATTACTCGAGTAGCCACTAGAGTAATGAACTTGAAAATGTGCTAGTGAAGCATTAATTTCAAATGAAGCTGCACAATGGTTGGAAATGAACAGTCAAAAGGTGAAGAGATAGTTTATCCGAGGGAGGACTCGAGTGAACTTCAATATCACTCTAGTAAGGCCTCGAGTGAACCTGGGTGTAGATCTCAAATTTGCTGAGTTTCAGCTCAAATTTGTCCTAAAGAACATCAAATGAACGAGGGAATATACATGGGTAATTACAATATTATTCATGCCAGGTACGCGCTTGAATTCATTGCGTTTTAAAATTTCTGGTATGATCACTCGAGTAAGCCCTCAAGTGATGTCGGGATTTAGGGTTATTTCAGTCGATACTTGGTTATTTCTCACAAAATCGCCTCGAGTGATTCTACTAGTGCTCTCACAAAAAATTTTCACATAATCCTTTTCACTTCATTTCCGACAAAACCCTTTGATTTTTACCTTAAAAAACCTCTCAGATCACCCAGATTTTTGTGCCCTATATTCGCAACTCTCGGTCCCTATTTTTCAGAAATCTTTGTTTCTCACAAATCAAAATGGTGAGGACTAAATCTCCTAATCTTAGCACTCATTCTGAGTCCTCTGAACCATATCAACCCTCTGATTCTCTTTCTTTCCTCCTACTAAGAAAATAAAAATCTCTCCCAAACCTAAAGTCAAAGCTAAGCCGTAAACCAAGCCAAAGGTGAAAGGGGTTGTAATTAAGGAGCCCTGTTACGCGTGTAAATGGTCTATTAAATAGTGCAAGTGTACACTGTCGTAATCAAGTAATATAGAAGTAAGTAGAGTATCGTTCCCACCAGGATTGATCACTAAGTACCAAAATAGGTAATTTTAATTCTATTTAGTCGATCGATTCGTTGGTGATTAAGAGTACGAAATAAAAGATGAGCAAATATGAATGCAAATGATATGAAACAACAATGAGAAAAAGTCCTAGGGATTAGATTTCACTTAACAATTTCCGGATTGAATCACTTATCTAATCTAGCCCAATTTATTCCACATGATTGATAGTCGAGTTTTCCTAATTTAATTACTAGCCTCTTCCAAGGTCAAGCAATTCTATAATTAATTGCTAATCCAATATATTCCTATATGAATTTAAGCAATTAATTATGCATTAAAATTTATGGAACTCTATAAGACTACACAACTCATATGAATATATTCCTATTTCATATGCAAGTTATGGTTTTAATTATAGGGTCTACACACATGTATCTCCTTCCGGTCTCAACATATATATTGGAATCATTCAAAAGATGGCCAATCAAATGAAAGCATTAAGAGTAATAATTAAAACTCAATCATAAAGGAAAAATAAAACTAGATTTAATAAGTTAAGATTCAATCCGTTATTAGTAAGCTACGTCATCACCCTAGGAAAATGAAAATTTAGCTCATGATAAAATTAAAAACAAAACCAAAATAAATTGACATTATATAAAACTAAAATGAAATCCTTATAAATACTGCATAAAACTTGAATATTAAATTCTCAAACATAAATATACAACCAAAAGATGCATAAAAAATGTAAAAATCTAGCCTTCCCTTTATGAGGTAAAACCTTCCATGTAGGTGGCATACAAAGAGTAATACAATCCTAAGCCTTCCAAGATGGAGGCATGCAAGAAAATAATAGAATACCTAAAATTAATTCCAAGATGATGTAGTAAGTGGAGAAGAGATGGAGTAATGAAATGGTGTGTAAGTAGATAAGAGAGAAGAGTAATGGAAATGAAATGGTGTGTGTGGAGAAAAGATGAGAGTAATGGATCTCAATTGGTGTGTGTCAAATGTGAAGGAGATGGTGGCTATATATAGGGAAAAATGGAGTAAGGTAGATGAAGTGGTAGATGAAATGTGATAAGTGGATTAATAGATAGAATGTGGTAGATGGAGTAGTAGGTGAAATGTGATAGGTGGATTAATAGATAGAATGTGGTAGATGGAGTAGTAGGTGAAAAGGAAGATGAAGTGGTAGATGAAATGTGGTAGATGAAGTAGTAGGTGAAAAAAAAAGATGAAGAGGTAGATGAAATGGTTGGTGGAATGGTAGATGATTCCCGCTCTCAACTTTCAAGCAAAAATTTGAAACCCTTGGAGATAGAACTGGAATTTCGTCTCAACATAAAAGTTGTAGAGCTCTTTCTTAGCTTTTTATCCATATAAAAAATGTCCCGATCCGACATCTAGAGCTCCAGATATTGCCTGAAAACTGAAAGAGGGTCTAATTTAGTATTTTCCAAGAAATTCTATTTTATGCCAAAATCATTATTTATTTATAAATTACACCCAAATTTATTAAATTAACATCAAATGTCATCCATAAAATCATCATATAAGGGAAAATAAATATGCAAATATTTTACTTATCAAGCCCATTGCATCAAGAGCTCAAACCAAGAAGAGTTCACCTCCAGGAAGAGGCAAAGCAATAAAAGAGCCATCTCCTCCTCTTTCTGACTCATCCGACACACCCACCTTTTCACCAAAACCTTTGAAAAAGCTCAAGATTGATGATAAGCTTACCAAAGTCATGGTAGGCATGCTTGAAGAAGCATTTTAATCTAAGGAAGCAAAGAAAGGGAAATCTTCAAGGCAACCAGAAGAGAAAGATGAAGAAATCACATCTCCTCCAAAGGGATTCAATGTGAGCAAGCTTGAGGAATTTCAGAAGTATCTGAGTCACTTTGTAAGAAGAAATGTGTCCAAGATGCACTACATTGACTACAAGTTTCTTCAAGAGGTATTGAAATTCGACCTGAGTCCCTATCTTGATTCCTATATGCTCTGACTGTCTGTTAAACTCTCATTTTGCACCAAAGTCATGAGGCATTTTTACTGTAACCTTGAACCTATAAATGATCCCATTAGGAAGTCTGTGGAAGAAGAAATGACTTCTAAGGTCAGAGGATAGAGAATTCTAATCTCACCTTCAAGAATTAATACCTGGTTAGGAATAGAGAACCCTCCATGATGATGATTATCCAAATTATAATTCAAACCAGTTGTTTTCTATCCTAAGACCTGGTAAGATAGTGGTACCCCTCAATTTCAATCCGAGTGATATGAGTGATTTTCATCGAGTCCTATGGTATATTTATTCTAGATCTATGGTGAACAAATCCAATAACTTCACTCATTTCATTGAGAGGGACTTTAGAAAATTTGCCTCATTGATTCTTAAAGAACAAAAGGACTTGGGTGATAATATATCTTTAGGGAGATCAAGAGATATAGGTATGAAGGAAAACCTACTACTCCAATGTCTTATCCTCAACTTATTTCTTTGTTCCTCAAGAAGAATAAGATTTGGTACTTGGAGAGTAAAGAGTCGATTGAGAGGATAGCACTAGTTGGGAGGAATCAAATTGGAAAGTTGAACATTAAGATTCCTCTGAAGACTCCTCTAGAAGCAAGTCCCATCCCCAGTGAACCTTCCTGACCCTGAACCATCATCTTCAGATCCTTCAAGTTCAGATAGTTCATATGAATCATTGGCATTTCCGATCACTCCTATCTCAGCAGCTAAGCCACCTACTTCTCCTTATAATTGATTCCACCTTTGTGATGAAGACAAAAAGGGGGAGAAAAGCCTAAGTGATTTTGTGATTAATAGTTGAGTAAATGCATAGGGGATATAAGTGTATGGGGCTTTAGGGCGCTTCTAACTTTGAATTATAAGTTTGATTATGTAACGAATTCCTCTTTATGCAATTTGTTTCTTTATATCATTAAAGTTAAATTTCATTGAAATTATATTGCATTGTGGGACTAATGACTTTTCGATTGTGTATACAAGGTGAACAAGTCAATAAGAACAAAAATTTTGAAAAGATTTTTAATAAGCTATTTCAAAAGAGTTTTCAAGTTTAAATTGAACAAAAGATTTCATATGAAAAGTATTTAAGAAGCATATGTTTGAAAACTCAAATTCAAAAACTTTGTTCAAAATCACTAAGTTTTGTTATCATCAAAAAGGGGAAGAATGTTAGATCCCATATGTTTTGATGATAATAACAAAGATTGGACTAATGATAAAAGAAGATATGATAACAAATGAATTTGAACAAGTAAATAAATGGCAGATAAAGCCTTACTTCAAGTAAGTATTGGAGTAATGAAGAAGATTTGAGAAAAAGAGCAAAGGAAAAATATCATTGGTAGTTTTTGTATATGTTTACTCGAGTGACCACTCGAGTAAGGAACATTGTTACTCGAGTGGGCACTTGAGTAAGGTTGAAAGAAAATGTTTTCAGAGGCACTGCCAAAATTTGGAAGAAGTTACTCGAGTAGCCACTTGAGTAATCTGCAAAGTTATATAGACCATTACTCGAGTAACCACTCGAGTAACACATGAGAAAAGGCATTACTCGAGTAGCCACTCGAGTAACTAGGTCAAAAATCTTCCAGTAGCTCTCGGCCAAGAAATGCAACAATTTACTCGAGTAGCCACTCGAGTAACCATATGAGAAAAAGGCTTTACTCGAGGGAGCACTCTAGTAATCTGTAGAGTTATTTAATCTATTACTCGAGGGATTACTCAAGTAACCAGGTAGGCAAAATCTCGGCCAATATTTGAATGACATTACTCGATGGAGTAATCGAGTAATTTGAAAAGTTATTTGGAATTTTCTTGAGGGGTCACTCGAGTAAAATGTGAAAAAAAGACATGGCCACTCAAGTAACCACTTGAGTAATAGGCTTACTGAAGGAGGCACCCAAGTAATGTGTGTAGAGAAGACATGGTCACTCGAGTAATCAGGTATTTCCAAGGTTTGTGATGTATCTTACTCCATGTCTTACCCGGGTAATATCTTGTGAAAAATGTTGAATTACTCACTGCCATATTTTTGATAGGTTTACTCGAGGGACTACTCAAGTAACAAGCATGATCACTCGAGTAATAAAGTCTAGAAATCATGTTTTAAATTGAATGATTATTGATTTATTATCTATATGATTAACTCTTCATTGAACTAGCATTCTAAGTACATTTGCAGAGAAATAATGAAGAGATCATGTCAGAAGTGAAAAGTCAAATAAAAGTTTGAATGTTCACCTACCGTTACCTACCGCAAATGGATAGTTTTCAAATTCGAAGAATAGTCAACCGTTGCTGCGCAACTCTAACGGACATGTTTAAATTGCTTCCAATGGACACTACAAATCATCTATATATATGGAGCATTCAAAGAGCAGGAAACAACAACTGAGAACAAGCAATCACACATCAATCAACATATTCTTTGTGCTTTGTTTTCTTATACGCATTCATTATACTTCGTGATTATATATTTGCTCTGTGAGAGGTTTTTCATTACAAACTCAATATTTGTTATTAAGACAACTTAAGGTTGTGGAACCTTGAGTTGGGGATTTGATTGCAATGTGTAAGGGGGAGCAAGTGTCCAGGTGAAGGAACTTGCTATGTACTGAGGTGCCAAGAACCCACTGAATCTTGGAGAATATAGTGAAACTCTCAAAGACGCTCTGTGGACTGAATGTAGGTCAAAGTGGTTGTGGATGAACCAGTATAACTCCCGGTGTACATTTCAGTAATATTTCTCTTTACTCTAAACTGCTTTAAATATTCTATCAATTTACTTATACGCAACGAAATTTCTGGTATCACCCAATTCACCCCCTCTTGGGTGAAACGCTTGCACAACACTGTTTGTTACGTGGAACTGAAGGTGAGAGGAGGGAAGATTCGACACTTACCTCGGCCAAAACACATTTGGCGCTCCAACTTGAATCAAATTTCAGTTCCCACCTCCTGCCATGTTCCCTTAAATATGGAAACCTCAGATCCCTCCAAAAATGGTAGGATGATGAAAACTTCCCAGGAAGGCATATGCGTTTTGACCAAAATGCCACCCCAAAATACAATTGTGCAGAGCTTTCTCAATCTTTCTCTCTTGATCTCTTTCTTTAATTGCTCTGTTTCTCAGTATCCATTTTCTCCTTTGTGACAGTGGTGGGAGGAAGAAGAGGGAGTGATGCCGGGGAGAGAGAGAGGACGGTGAAGACAGTGGGGAGAGAGTGAAGGTGATAAAGGAAGGTGTTGGTGCTGAATGAAAAATGGTGTAACGAGTCCAGTCAGTGTTCAAATTGAATGAAGAATGAAGAATGGTGTGATGGGTTCACACGAGGAAGATGATGAATAGTACCACGAGGAAGATAATGAACAGTGAAAACGAGGTCGAGTTCGAACCGGGGTTGTTAAGTTTGATCTAGGCTATTAAGTTCGAACTATGATGTTAAATTCAAACTTGAAATTAGGGGTACTTTATGTTTTTCACATAATCTTCTCACTTAAACCACTCCATTTTCTTCCAACCAAACATCTCATCTTCCCTCAACCTAGGTTCCTTTCCATGTTTACCAAACAGGTCAATTTTTTAAAGTTCCCTCCCAATCTTCCTTTCCCCTCTAAATTCCTTTTCCTCTTAAAATGTTCCTTGTACCAAACAAGCCCTAATATAATATGTTTTAATCGATGTAAAATCTAAATTTTATATTAAAATGTATTATTTCTAATATTATTTATAAAATCTAACAAGAATAGTACTACATTATGACACAACTGAAAAATAATCAAATGAATGCTGTTGTACTGAACATTAATTGACCATGACGAACAGTAATATCCCATAATCAATATTTAACAGTACCAAGCTCTCTGATCATTAATGCGAAAGAAAACAGAAAATAGGTTGAATATTTTATTTAAAATTTCTATTTATGTATGACTATTTAATTTAGTGCGCAGAGTCAGGATTAAGCAGAGTGCGTACGCATTGGATCTTCACACTTCAAAGTCATTATACTATGCTTTTATGTGTTTTCTTTTTTTGGTGTTGGGGGGTGGTTAAAACAATGAAATGGCACAGTCCTTCTAAATATTTTTACAATACATTTGAAATCTTGAGGGACATATATAGTTACGCCTCAAGATTCAAGTTCATTCAACACATCTTAAATAATATTTCAGATTTAAACATTTTGATTGGGGGGGAATATATCATGCTCAGTTCCCTTGAATTGTGGTATGATCTGATTTAAATATTAATTACTCAGTAGTATTAGATATATTGGATAAAAAATTTCTGCATGTGTAAAACTCGAAGCCAAAATTTAGACTTTTAAATATGGATTGGACAAAAATTAGATGATCTTGTGAAATTATATGAAATTCAACATATATAAAATTTAAATGGCAGAATACTCGAAAACACAAAAATAATTATTGTAATTAATAACCATCATTTATTTAGTGACAAATATAATGGTTCTTACGAAACAACCGTCATGTAACACTTACAAACGATTTGTCTTCCAACTTCTTATACCAGTGATGACAAAACATAACGGTCTTAAAAAACAACCATCATATGACACTTTCAAACGTGGCAATCATGGGTCATAACCCTTTGTAACATCGTCGGATCTTCATAAGTTATAACCCTTCATAACATTCGTTAGACCTATATTTAAACTCACATATTCCTTGTGATTTTTACTACTTTTCTTTATCGGCATCCTCCTTCTCTCCTTCATAATGTTAAGATCTCATGCCTCCTCTGTCATCACCACCCCCTCCTCCACCACCACCTCCTCCTCCTGTAATGGAGGCTCTAATGCATTTGTTAGCAAGTCTTGACTGCCACACAAGGTGTCTTGCTTCATACTCCAACAAGTTGAATAAGAAGTTGAACCTCATACTTTAGCACAATGATGTTGAATATAACTTGCAGTCAGACCTTTCATCTCCTTCCTTCGATGATGAGAATGAGGAGAAAGAAGAAGAGAATGAGGAGGACGATGACAATAGTAGTAATGATTGAACTCCACTATTGTTTGTTTAAAATATTCAAAAAAGTTAACAAAAAAACAACTTAATAATTCATGGTTATTAATTAAAAACCGTAAAGTATTCTTGCAACAATAACACCAACATTTTTAACGATTCTAACTTAATAACTGTTAATTAAAACTTTCAAAACCTTTCCTCTCCCCACGCTGACTCTGGGTGCCTCCTGGTTATACGATGATCATCGTTTTTTTTGAAACAACCATCATGTAACTCATGGCACAGGAAAAAGGACATAATTGCATGCGGACTAATTCTCTTCAACTTCCAACGTGCTCGTCCAATCTATTTAAACTTCGTATCTTCATACGTTTTCTTCATCCACTTCCTTTGTTCTCCTCATAACCATGGTGAAGCAATGCGCTGAAGAAATGCTAAAGTCATCCTCCTTCTTCTCCTTTCCAACCTACACGTCCACCTGCTTCCATTTCTCCTCCTCCCCAGTCTCCACCTCCTTTTCTTTCTCGTGCTCTTACTTCCCAACTTGCACCTCCACCTGCTTCTATTCCTCTTCCTCCCCAACCTCCACCTTCTTCTTCTCCCCCTGGTCCTCCTCCCCATCATCCACCTCCGCTTTGGCCGGTGGCCGCGTCGCTATCGCATCCATTATAGGTTTGTCCTCATCTTCTCAAATGATTCATATTACTCCTTTGAGGATAAAGGGTAGATTTTATTTATTTCCCTTTTTTAGTTTTATTTATAAAAATATATTAATATAATTAAGGCTCCAATATAAAAAAAAAAAAAAGCATACCTCATTATTGTTATTAAATAACCGTGATAAATCAAGTAAATAACATACATCATGGTTAACTAAAATAACCGTGCTAAAGGTAAAACAATAACGAGTGATTCTTACCAACTAACCGTTATGTAAGACCTTAATTTGTTAATAACATACCTCATAGTTATTGGAACATAGTTATTGGAACATAACCGTAATAAAAGTAAAATAATTAAACTAACCATTATGTAAAACCTTAAAAACTACTTAACAGGGATTTGTTTATAAAACATCTAATCAATTTGACATTTGAAAACTTTCACACTTAATCAAAATCTCTAACTCTTTTTGATCTGTGAAAGGTGTCCATTCAACCTTAGATTTTTCTTCCTGCAACCTTCAGATTGACGTAAGGTTTGTGTTTTTCTCTCATTATACATTTTGGTGAATTTATTCTAGGCGTGGATGATTATAAGGATTTCATTGGAGCTTTTGTTTCTAAATGATATATGCTAAATGGAGTCTTTGAATAAGCAATGGACGTATGCCCATCGGCTATCCAGTGACTATTGGGACGGGGTAATAGATTTCCTTGACTTTGCATTTACAGATAATCCCCCAAACGACAGTTTGATTCTTTTCCCCTGTGTAAAGTGTGACAATGTACAGTGGTGTGATCAAGATGCTTGCCTGTTGCACTTTGTGATTTATGGAATCAATCTTATTTATACATGTTGGACAAGGCATGGGGAGACAAGCAGTGTGATGGTTGAACATATAGAAAGTTGTGCATTACCTGATTTTGACACAAGTGCATTTGACATTGACTATCTCGATGATATGGCTAAGACATTAGAAGAGGACCTCCGGGATTGTCCTAAAATGATGAAAACTCTGAATGGCGATGTAGTGAAGCCATTGTATGAGAGGTGCACCAAGTTTACCTTATTGAGCGTCGTATTGATGTTGTACAACTTCAATGCAAGAAATAGGTGGCCTTATATGAGCTTCATAAAATTGCTTAAGGCTTTAAATCTAATGCTACCAATCAAAAACGTGCTTCCACCCAAAACATAAGCTGCAAAAATGATCTTGTGCTCCGTCGGCCTTAGGTACAATAAGATACATACTTGCCCCAACGATTGTGTCTTATTCAGGAATAAGTCTACATAGTTGACTCATTGCCCCATGTGTGAGGAGCCACACTACCAACAGAACTTGAATAAGTTGTTATGGTATTTTCCCATTATATCTAAATTTAAATACCTATATAGCAATCCTGAAGATAGAGCTGGTAATATCGGTTTAAACTGTGGGCTGAGCCCACCCAACTCGACAAAATGGGTGATTTGGGGTTCCACAAAACTAGAACCGTTTGGGAGCATTTCTTTTAGGCTCAAACTCATATGGTCCCAACCCGTAGCGAGTTGGACCACCGGATTGGCAGGTTGGTCCATTTCTTTCTTTTTTTCTTATGTAACCCAAGGCCCAAGTCTAGAAGTTCCAAGTCGAAAGTCCCAAAGCCCCAAACCCAATTTCCTAACCTAGGCTACTATCACTCCACTCCTCATTGTCATTTATCTCCTAATTATATTAAAGTTCCGAACCATCATATAGCCCGCATATATGATAGTTCGGAATTGTAATATATAGCCAATAATAACTTTCATAAAATGCATTTTTTTGTAATAGTGTATTTGCTTATTCTCTCCTCATAAATGAGGGTGTTTAGAAAATAAGTTATATTTTTACACATTTATTATTTTTAGTTCACTAATTTTGACCAATTTTTTTATCTACCCATTTTGGTTATTTGTATTCTTCAGGGGATTATTTATTTTAATGTATGAATGAAATGGTGGTGGAGCGTTTGTTAAATGTGAAACAGAAGAAACTGTGGGGGCGTAATGGAATAATTGATCATATGTGCAGAAAAATAAATGCATATTATGAGAGAACATTGAACATGGGATTGTGGGGTACCCTTCCTTTTAACCCACAAAATTGCAATATGGACAAATTTGTAGGGTATACCCTAAAGCCAAAGTAGATGCATCATCATTAGTCTCACACACACACACGTACGCACGCACACTCCACTCTCATCAGTTAAACCACCTTCTTTCTTCCATATGATCTTCACTTTAAAAAAATTTATGAAATATTATCTTCACTTTTAGGGGTGTTATTATATATACGGGTCTAATTAAGGAGAATTATAGATGGGTTTTTCGATTAAAAAATTATTGATGGGTTCATTTTAAATTTATCCCTTCACAACATTTTTTTGCTCAATTTAATACATCATTTCTTAAATTACATTTTTTGTTCTCACATTATATCTCAAGTGACTAAATTGCATCCTTAATCCTTTAATTTTATATAATTTTTCATTTTGGTATTTTAATTTTAAAAGTTCCTTTTTTAGTAAACTAACCCTAATGTCTTTCGTAAGTAAAAGCTAAAATTAAATTTTGAATATTGACAAAATATTGTTAAATGCCGACATATTAAGTGTAATTTTTAAAAAATAATTGGCAAAGAAATCATGTTTTGAACCTAACGGCATTAGAGTGATAAGACCAAAAAAAAAACACTTGATAAAATTAAGATACCAAGCTAAAACCTTATATAATGTTAGACGATTGAAAAAAAACAAATTTTTGGCCTCTCAAAATATCAATAGAACTAACACCTTACATAGTATTGAGGTTTTGTTTTTGAGGCTTCTGAAGTTATACGGAGCTGATTAATTTATGCCTTTAATTCGCACAAAATCTCCACATAGTTAAGATGTACCATCGCCAATTCTTTTTCCCAATTCAAACACTTATTTCTTAAATTACTTTGCCTAATATATTAAGGAAAAAGATAAATAAATACCATTTGAACTTCAAAATCCTAAATCCGTGATTTCCCAAAAATTGGAGTTGTCATTTGCTATACTGTTTTTATCCATCTCATTACTTTTATTGTCAATAAAATCAATTTAGAATTTTGAAGTTCAAGCGGTGTTTTTTTATCATTTTTCCAATATATTATTGAGATTTTTTCACTTGCACATAACTATAATTATATATTCAGGACTAACTGCTCTATGCCTTCTTTTTAAATTTAGCTATATGACTATGTGAGATTCAAATATTGTTGGGGTCCAATAATTGAAGGTAGCTCTATGCCTATTATACATGTTTAAGCAACATAATTAAGGATGAATAGATTCTTAGTTACTTTTTTGGTTATTTTATGTTTATTCTCTCCCATTTCTTTTCTTACATGCCCATGTAAAACATTTAAAATAAAGGACATTAAAATATTGATTCTTGTTTAAAGTGCCGAATAATTAGGGCTTATTAGCTGCTGAGATTTTTATATATGAGGATCCTGTATGATAATTCAATATACTATTAGATTTGTATGGATGTATATAGAATATGGACAAAAACATTAAGACCACTTGGCTTATGAAAAATTTAGTTTTGAATAAACATATAAGGATGAAACCTATTTTAAATTACAATTATTACTGATTTTTTTTTAAAAAAAAATTATTCTTTCTCTTTGCTTTTCTCATTGTTAATTTTCTTGAGGTTTGAAAATTTTTTAAATTTATTCTTGAAATTAGTTAATCTAAAGCAGATCAAAATATATGTAAACAAATCTAATATATCTTAACCTAACGTTGAAAAATAATGGTCAACAAAAAATTGAAATTTTAGAATAAACAATACAAAAGAGGAGATAGAATTGGATAGCCAGAAGTCCAAAAAAGAATTAAGATTTATATAATTACTTTCTAGCGAAGTCAATTTCTCATAGTTAGATATTTTAACATAAATATAATGGAACAGCTAGATATTTAAACCGATACATAACAACAACATCAACAATTAAAAAGAGAAAAATAAAATAGCTTTAGGAAAATAATTCAGCAGAACATAAAGAGAAGAATTAGATACCCACCAATCATTGTTGTTATAATTGTTCCTTATGAAAATTCCTCCATTATTATATAGCATTTTCTTATATGTTCATGTAATATACCAAAAGCACAAGACAACCTACCTGATCAGATGTTGCATGCGTTTGTTTTTAACCAACCAATATGTTCCTCTTTTTATTTCTCCAAACTCATAGTAAGTATGAAACTGAAATTAATTAAGTATGCTTAATTTATATTCAATAGAATTACGTATAGGGTTGTATTAATTTGTTTACTTGGATGATTTGTCGGTCAACATATAATTAGAGTGAGAAACAGAAAGTGCGACAAAATCTATTTATTTGTAAAACACTTTTTCTAAAGTTTAGAATAAAGAACATATTCTTACATAAAAATCAACATATATAATATTGATTATATTTTTTTATTAATACTCAATAATTATTTTCGCTCTTATTTTTTATCAAAAAGAGTTTCTTTTTTGGTAATTTGTGTCTCTTTGATCACATTTTCTTAATACCAATGTCAATATTAATAACATCACCAATATAAAATTCAAAAAACCATTGTGTGCCGCCAACAATACGGCATATTTTTGGAGTTAAACAAATGAATAAGGCAACTTTAATCCATATTATATAACATATAAAATGAAAACCCACATTATTTTTTATATACCTTTAGCTAGCACTTCTCTGTGATTCCTACATAGACATACATGCTTCAAAAATGTACAGGCACACACACACACACACACACACATAAAGTATATATATTTTTTTAAAAAAAATAAAGGGTTAAGGTTTACTTCTACTTAGAAATTTTCACATAGGAGATGCAAATATTCAAAAGGTGCTTCTTATCAAAATTGCAACAGAAGTATCAAAAATGAGCAAAATCACCTTAACCATAAAAGATAAAGACTAATATAGTATTGACTGTAAACATTTTTAATGCATATAGACAATATTGCTCCCTTTTTATACTTTAATAGTAATATTGAGCCAAAATATATTTGGATATGTACAACTTATATGTGAAAACTTTAGGACAAAGTTTGAAATTTAAATAAATTATTATCTCTTGTCTTGTCGTGCTTGAAAAATATCTAAATTAAAGGTGCGAATAATGAGAGAGTTGAAGAGAGATTAGATTATATCATGAGGATTAGATTATGAGGAGGAGGATGAAAGGTTGAGGTAATTTATTGTACTGGCCTAACAGACACCCATGAAGAAAGAGGGGGGGGGGGGGGAGAGAGAGAGAGAGAGAGAGAGAGAGAGAGAGAGAGAGAGAGAGAGAGAAGGAGAGAGAGACATCTACAAGACTGCATGATCGGTCGCAGTAGTAACCTGCTTACTGCTGCTGTTGCAAACTTAAGAGTTAGAGTTTTACTATATTTGAGGCCACAACTCACTGCTGCTACAGTACAGGCGACCTCACAAGATTCCTCCTTCCCTCTCCGGGGTGGGCCCCACAGTGCGTTTCATGTGTTTATGAGTGCACATGTGTGATGTTGGCGTTTTCTTCTCTCCTCTCTTAGCTTCCTTCCGATGCTTCTCTCTCACCCTCTCAGTTCTGACGATGATGCCCTGCTCCTCAGGTCAGCCTTCGCCCCTCTGTCCCTACTTGTCTCTCTCTTCCTTCCTCATCATTTATTTTTTTTACTGTTATTGTTTCTCACAATTGTATTCCCTTTTCATGGAGTTTTTTTTTTCTTTCTTTTTTCTATTTTTTTGCTTTTTACATGAACCATTTTTTCCTGCTCCACATTCCTAGCCTTTTTATCATCTTGTTGCTTCGGAACATTTGCACCTGGATTTTATACATATATCCTTAAAATCACTAAGAAATAATATTTTCCTTCTAATCAATTTAGATGAATTGAATTTGGATTATTGATTGTATTTTCTCATAAAAATTAATTATAAAACATTTATATATTTCTTATTCATAAAATTCTCACCTCAACTAAGAAGTTTTTGTTTTCCTCAAAAGAAAGTGTGGGTGAATAGTAACCCAGGAGCTTACCATAATTAGAATATACTGTTATAAGTTCCACATAAGGATGGTTCCCAATTCTAATTACTCTAGAAAAACACTTATATAGAGATATTTATATATTACCCATCAATAAAGTTATCACTTCAGCATGGTAATTTGAAGTCACAATATCTTTATGAGTTATGAACCAACTTCTTATCAATTAGACCAACATTTCTTAGCTTCTTACACCAAAAGATTTTATTTTACATCCTTACTGTTAATTTAATCAAATTTTGCTTGCCCTAGAAGAATAGTAATTTTTTTAATGAGATTTAAGGTGGAATGTTGATCTCTATACTTTCAAAATTATAACCTTAAAATGTGGTGGTATTTTTAGTAACCAACAAGCTATTAATTGATGTGGTAAGTGACTTCACCCCATGAGGAGAAAAACACTAGTTTGAATCATAAGAAACGCATTTGTTGGGATAAATGAAAACCCTTTATGCTATAAGTTTCGTAAGAAAAAACCATGATCCAAAAAAAAAAAAAAGAGCTCAGAAGAGCAATTATTTTTAATCTGAGGTGATAAATATATTTCTTGAATTCAGAATAATTTTTATTATGTTAATATCAACATTCAAATGCATAAAAAGAAATAAATTAAGACGAAGCAACAAAAACAATAATGCGTAAAGCAAAATTGAGAAATTGAAGATTACAAACCTCAACTTATGACCAGTTTTGCCATTTACATCACATTTAAAATGGATCCTAAATTAAAGAAAAAAAACATATCATACAGCATTTAAGATTAATTAAAGTCTCTCTTCATCCTTATTCTTTTTATTTGTGATATATCCTGATGAGAACCTCTTAACTTTTTTCTCTCCCTCAACTTATTTTATTTAATCAAAATAAATAAATAAATTTTGCAAAATAAAACATATAATCGATCTTGATGATCAGTGATGACTATATTGCTACCCACAAGATGGATCCATCCCCATCCTATATACCCCACACCCTCATGTTTACCTGTTTCTCTCCACCCGCCGCCCATTTTCGCCATTCCCCCGCCGCCGGAATCTTCTCCGTTCGACAACTCCTGCACTCTCTGACCCACGACCGCACGCTTTGATTGATGCACCTATTTTGGCACTTCTCTCTCTCTCTTCCACTCTTTAACACGCTCATTTCCTCATTTTACTCACTCAGCTGCACTCACTGAAGCTGGCTTGCTTGCTACTATCTCATAATTGCCCCCTCCTTCCGCTTCTTCGTCTTCTTCTTCATCATCTTCATCTTCAATATCCTTCTCTTCGTCCATGTCGTCTTCCTCGTCCTCCTCCAACTCTGCATTGTTGTTGTTGTTTTCTTGCTGCGGAGGCCATTGCTGCTCTGGCTGAACCATCAGCGGCGGCACTGTTGTCGGCATTGTGCTATTATTATCCGCCAGATTCAGATTATGGTTTGCGGCTGCGGCCGAAGTCGGAGGAGGAGTATTGATCATCTCATGCTTGTTCTTCTCCCTGTATAGAGCATCTAGCTGGTGGAAATACGGACAGGTCTTGGAATCTTCAGGCCTCTTCTTGTTGCTTTCCTTCACCTTCTTGAAGTACTTGTTTATGTTCTCCCACTTCTCCTTACACCTCTTGGCGTTTCTGTTATACCCGATCCGCCTCATCGCTGCCGAAATCTCCTCCCACAACGGCCCTTTTGGCCCATTCTCTTGGTACTTCTCGTCCATGCTCGTTCTTAGCTTTATCAATGCCTGAACCTCCACTTTCGGCCACCTCGACGAGCTCGGTGTCATCAAATTCTCCCCATTATTGTTATTATTAGCAGTTGCTGCAATCTCCATGTTTGTCACTGAAGTCTGCTCTGGCTGAGCAGGAGGAGGAGCCGGAGCTGATCCTGGTTGTGTTGTTGGTTGAGCCACCGGTGGTGGCGGTGGTGGTGGAGAAGAAATGTTGACATTATTCAATGGGAGGCCGAGATTTTGCTGTTCGGCAATCTTCTGCAATAATGCCATTACAGCAGCATCTTTGGCAACCGCTAAAGATCTTTCCTGTGCCAATATTTCACGCTCTCGATTAATCCTTGCCATTTCTTGCATTCTCCAAGCTTCTTCACGAACCATCCTCTCTTGTTCTCGCTTCTCAATGGCCTCCAATAACCTCTTCTGCATTTGCTCCTGCTTCTGTATCACCTCCTTCGTCAGCCTCCCAAAGAAGTCCTTCCACTTCCGCTTCCGCCGCTGCCGCCGCTCTATCGACTCGTCTGAGGAAGTCGAGGAAGATGGTGAATTAGACAAGTGGTCAGCCGCGAAAGAAGATTGGATAGGATTTGCGGCTGATGTTGACGGTGGTGGTGGTGGGAAAATAGTGTAGGTACGTGGAGGATTGTTATTAATGGCGGCAGAAGTGAGGTTCATAGGTGGAGTTAGAGCATTGTTGGGTTGAGGCGTTGATGGAACAGTTGAGAGATGAGGAGGATGAGGATTTGTCGTCGTCACCACCACTGAAACTGGTGTTGCAGGTATTGCCATAAACTGAGACGACGCGGGCTTTGACGGTGGTGCTTGCGGTGGCTGTTGTGAGGATTGAATTGTAGGAGGAGGAGGAGGATGGTTTTGATGATCAAGAGCTTCTAATTGATCAAAGAAACGATACGTTTTGCCTTCCGATTTCCCAGTTCGGCCATCTTTTGTTCTCTTGTGGTACTTGTACAGGTTCTCGAATTTCTCTTTGCATTTCTTGGCGCTTCTGGGATACCCAAGCTCTGCCATTTTCCTGATAAACATTGAAAAAAACATATAGATTCTCGGTTTATATGTATACTTACGCATATACATACTCACTTAACTTTGTGCCATCAATATCTCCAGCTATGGCTATAAAATAATATAGCTAGAAAGCATTGGGAGCGTTAGAGGAACATATATAAAATTAAGTATATTGAACAGCTCAATTAGCAAAGATTTAATAATTATAATGAATTAATAATTACGAAACTGAAGGGGGATAATAATTGAAGATGGAGCTGACAGAGGGAGAGAGAGAGGAGGAAACTCTGGAAAACAAAAATCGTGAGGAACTTGGATGAACAAAAATCGTTTTCCCATGGAAAACTGATGAGCCCAAAGTTAGGAAATTTTGATGATCAAAACAATAATAATAATAATAATAATAATAATAATTAATAATAATAATCAGAGTTCCTTGTGTGAGTGGGGAACTTGGATATTTACTTTTGAGAAGGAAATTCAAGTGGGTAACTGATTTTGGAGATTAGAACATGAATCAAAATGAATGTCAGTGAAAGCAGAATTAAAATCACACCCCGAATCGAAGAAGATAGATGCTTCTTAAATATTCCCGCATATTTAATTTTTAATTTTTCTTTTTTCTGACGTTTTCTGCTGAAATCTGAAAAGGAAAAGTGGAAAAACTAAAGAGGAAAAAAAGTGAATTGGGAAATTAAAATCTGGAAAAGTAAAATCCAAATTCCGAGTGCGAAGAGCAAGAAGACGATAATGAAGAGAGAAAGAAAGAGAAAGTGAAGTGAAATACATTTCCAGATATACGAAAAGTTGAGGAATTGAGAAATTCTAAGTGAATCAGATCTCTTATGTATTGTTCATTAATAATCAATCTCCCAGAAAGAGAATCAAATCGACAGGGGTTTAAATCCAAATAATAATAATAATTTTTATTTATTTACCTGGAAACGTCTTCCCAGAGAGGACCTTTAACGCTAGCATCTCGAAAAGCTACGTCCATATCGGAGCGCATTTTCAAGAGCGCCAAAGTCTCTTGCCGCGGCCACCGGTTGCCGCCGAAGCTCCGGTCACCTTCTTCCCCTCTTCCCCTCACATCTTCCTCCCCAGAGTTCGATCCAGTGGCTGCAGCAGCCGCCACGGCCGCCACTGTCCACTCGCCACCGTCATGCGAAGACGTCCCTGCAGCCACGACTGTCGGCGCCACTGCATCAGAAGAGTTACCACCGCCACCGCCTCCTCCTACTCCTCCACCGCCACCCAGTACAGCCGACGATGAGTCCCCCAGCATAGGACTGGAGCTATGTCGTCTGTATCTATGTATCTATATCTTTGTGTCTGTCTCTGCGTTTCTTTGTCTTTCGCTTAACTTACGAAGCAGCAATTACAGCACCGAGATAAGAGGAGAGAGAAGGAGAAAAATAAAAACACACATCAAGAAGAGAGAGAGATGGTGAATTCTTGATGGATTGTTTTGATGAGGCTGGGTTTTATGTTTGGATTTATTATTTTATTTTGGGGTTTGGATCTGCTTGTTAATCTCGACAATTGGTTTAACTTTCATTTTGATAGTTTATTAATAACAATAACAATAATAACCCTTTATTTTTTTAATTATTTTTTTCGTTACGTGTTTCTTTTTCGTCACTTTAAGCTGTGGAATCTTCAGTCCTTTTTTTGTAAAGAAAAACAATTATCATTCACTGCAGATCTTTTTATAAAAATCCAAAATTTAATTATTTTAATCATTTTTATAAGAGATTATTAAGATTTATCTAAATATTTAATATTATTTTCTATTTTATCTTATATTAATTAAAAATATTATATTAATTAGAATATTAGTGATATTTTTATTTATTTATTTATT
This sequence comes from Inga oerstediana, assembly GCA_963210345.1. NCBI lineage: Eukaryota > Viridiplantae > Streptophyta > Magnoliopsida > Fabales > Fabaceae > Inga > Inga oerstediana. Next base: position 57,188,230 of record OY723401.1, on the reverse strand, counting down.
TATTTACCCCACTTGTAAACGTGGGTTTTTTTTCAATAAAAAATGAGAACATATTTTTTTTTTGAATGAAAAATGAAGATATGTTTGAAAACAAAAGCTTCAAACATATTTATTATTTTTAATTAATTTTAATTAATATATTAAATTACATAATTTAGCTATTAAACTCTCAATAGCTGTCGAAGTATTTATATATTATTAGGCTTCTGTTAAAACTAAATAGTAAAGTAAGGGAATAATACTGACCTACGCCTGGGTTCTCTCACTGAATTAATTGAACTGGCACAGAAAAATATATCTACTGATCCTGATACTGATACTCATGTTTAATTTTCTACATTAAAAGGAAAAACAGATTTTTATACTGTGTTAAGGAATTTAATGTATTATTTTTTAATGGATAATGTATTTATTTATATTAGTACTGTATTAACAATTTATAGAATTGAAGACATTATTATATTTAAAATTGTTCGTAATTATTAGAGGCCTAAGCTTTGCTAGTTAATTAGAGGCTTTCTTTAAATCTTATTATATATTTTAAATTTTTTATTCTAACATTTTTTCGCAAACAATTTATTATTCTAATATATTTTATCTTAAAAAATTATATGCGATAGAAACATATATTTCTATAAAAAACAAAATATTTTAAATTTGAATAAGTAATTTTGACAAAATTTATTATATTTTAAATTATCAATATCAATCCGTATAGTACTTTACACATGGCATGGAGAAAGACACTTCATCTAAATAAAAATGTGGAAAAAATTAATATTTAAAATTAGAAAAATAAAATATCATACATATCATTAAAAGCTAATTATATTCGGATTGCAAATTACCGACATATTAACTGGACCTTACCCACTGCAACTTGATGACCACTAATTTATTTAAGGTTAAAGTATATATTTAGTCCTTTATATTTACTCCAAGATTCAATTTGATCCTTTATATTTATAAAGTATACTTTTAGTCCTTCTACTTTAACACCGTTAGTTTCATCTAATGAAAAATGCTGACTGTGCAATTAAATAAAGTATATTTAAATTTAAATAATATAAAAAAAATTATTGTGCGTTCCAACTAACTAATTAAAAAATATTAATAATTTAATAATTAGAACAATCACCCCATCTTCTTCTTACCAATATACATTCATCACTCTTCTCCATGAATGAATTCTCCACTCCAATTTATCTTATCTCTTTTGTATCCTCTAGTTGACCAAGTCATGAGTTACCTTCAACACCTTCTCGAAATGAAAATTCACACATCTTTGGATGTCCAGTGGGTCCACCATCTTTAATAAAAGGAAAATAATCTGCCAAGTTTAGTCTTCCAACATCCGCTATAACGTCCGAGTCTACCTCTTTGAACTTGTTCACTATATCAGAGCAAACCAAATCCATAGAACAAATAGAGTTCGACAACAATTCACTGTAGTCATGAAAGCAAATTTTCTAATTTCTATTGTTTCTCTAGTGAGGTTGCTCTAATGGATATGAGCGAGAAGCTCCTGCATTTTCTCACTCTTGCGTTTCTGTGTGGTTTCAAGAATTTTACTGGAAAATAACGGATTATAGCATATTTTCTTCATAAATTGCCAGCGAGAAGAATAATGGATTAGAGGTGGAAGGAGTGTGGACCATCAGGAGAAGAGTAAGAAAATGGAAGGAATATTGGAGCACAGAAGCCATTAATTGATTAATGGAGGAGAGTGAGGAGTGTATATTAGTGGGAAGAAGATATGATGATTATTCTAGTTATTAAATTATTAATATTTTTTAATTAGTCAGTTGGAACATACAATAATTTAACTTTTATATTATTTAAATTTAAGCATAATTTATTTAATTGCACAGTCAACATTTTCCGTTAGATGAAACTAACGGTGTTAGAGTTGAGGGACTAAAAGTATACTTTATAAACTTAAAGAACTAAATTAAACCTTGGGGTAAACATAAAGGACTAAATATATACTTTAGCCTTTATTTAATGAGAGGACATTTTTAATATACATTCACATGGAAATTGATTTTTTTTTTTAAATATACTCCCTCCCCGCTATAATAAAAATTTCCGTGTAGAAGAATTTTGTGGTTCTATATATTTTCCACTATTCCTATTTATAAGTCACTTCAATCATGCTTCGTACATAGTAAAAAAATCATAAACTTTATTTATTTTATTTTAAAATTTAATAACTTTTTAAATTTATTCTTATTTAATATAAATTATACTAATAAAAACAAAGTCAACACAACAATAAATGAAGGATAAAATTATATATTTATATAAAAAATTATAAATCTAATAAAAAATTATAAATCTAACTTACAAATATGATCAAAACATTCTTCTCTTTCCGTTATTGTTGTCAAATTCGCGAGTTGACTCTCCAAGTTTATCATTTTTACTTTTCTATATTATAAAATCATGTTGAGTCACTCTTAAACTCGTGCTTACTGTAAACTCAGTCAAACTCATGAGTTCACACATTGAGTTTACCCTTTTTACATTTCTAATTTACAAAATCATGTTAATTCACTCTTAAACTTACATTTATTTATTCAATTTGATCATACTCAATAGCTTTATATATATGAATTTTATAAAAATTTCTTTATTGAGTATGATAAATTATTATTATTGATGAATTTAATTTCAATATCTAAATTAAAAATAAATTTAAATCAAATATTGTTATCATTTTTTATATTTTAATTATCTAATTATATACTATTAATACTTAATTGTTAATAAATGTAAACTCTTAATTACGGGTTTACATTTTGACTCCACAGTATTAAGTGTTTGTGTAGTATTAAGTGTTTTATTCCAAATATGTTACTCTTAATTTCTAATAAGAGGGTACATTCTCCCTCCTATCAATAATATAAGTAACACATATCTAATTTGTTAGAATAAAAAAAGTTGTATCATTAAAATTGTCCAAGAAAAATTTTTGATTTCTATCTTTACCATTAATAAATGCCATAAATTTAAAAATAGATACTCTCTATTTCCTCACTAGAAATTGAGTACGATGTCATATCTGGAATAGAGCGAGTAATGCTATACAAACTCTTGTCAAATGAATTATATTTAGGATCACAAAATTCTTCTACCTAAAAGGCGACTTATATCAAGGATTAGTGGGAGTATTTTTCTTAAAATATATGATATTTATTAAGGGTAAAGATGGTTATTAGAATAATTTTTAGACAATTTTAATAATGCAATTAACTTTTTTGTTTCAAATGAATTAGTTATAAGTAATTTAATGTCTGTTTGGATTAGCAGTGGAAACTGCTTTTTTAACGTGATTTATAATATATGGGGGTAAGTATATGAGAGGAGTTTTGTCTTAACTTATATGAACGTATTTCTATAACGCTAACTCAAATAAGCCCTTATATTATAAATCCAATGGAGTTCGAAAAATATTACACATTTTATAGACACACACACACATACTCTTTTTAGGGGAAAATAATTAAAAAAATACCATTTGAATTACAAAAACCTAAAAATGTCTACTAAATTAGAAAAAGAACAAATAACTAATATTGTAGGAATATGAGATTTTAAAGTTTAAGTGTTGACAATTTAAATATAGGTAATGACAACTTAGCAATAGCAATTAGCAAGCTCAAATTGTCAATTTCTTTACTCAAGTTGTAAATTCTTATACATAAATTGTCAACACTCAAACTTCAAAATTTCATATTCTTGCTAGATTACCTATTTATCCTTTTACTGATTTAGTAGACGTTTTGGAGTTTTTGTAATTCTTTTTTTTTTTGGCCTGCAATAATTGAAATGGTATTTCTCTATCATTTTCTCTTTCTTTAATCATTTCTAACTAATTCATGTGAAACAATAAAAGTAGTTCAAAATTCAAGTGATTTACAAATATTACCTTTATTGCATCAAATATACTCAACTGGTTTTATTTATAAGGCAGAGAAAGAGAGAAAATTTTGGTCCTATTGATAGGGCAAAGAGAGATAGAGAGAAATTTTATATGAATATACAATTTTACCTTTTATTTATTATTGTATTGATTTTGTTCTCATGAGATATAATTTATATTAAATAAGGGTAAAATTAAAAAATTGATGAATTTTAGGGTAGAGTTAATAAAGGTTTATTTTTTTTATATATGGGAAATATGTTAGAAGTTATTTATAAATAAGACAAGAGGAGTATGAACTTAATAAATAAATACTACATATAATTCGCATAAAATTTTGAACAGCTAGACAATGAGACGATGAGGATAATAAGTTGGTTTTTGTCTGTCCATCTATTTTTAGTTAAAGGCCGGCTCGAGTAGGTCAGCTGTTTTTTCCCTCCTTTTTATTTTTTTTCTTTTTTCTTTCTGTGAATTGTTAACTTCTTTTTATTTTTATTTTTACCTTCCGATCGGGGGATGAATAATGTAGATGCCCTTTGCTTACTTTTCCTTTGGTGGTGTTTTTGGATTTCAGTGGGTGGATTGACCAAACGGTCCCTAACATGGTTCCTGCATTGACCTTTAATCATTGAAGCTAAAGCTAATGGATTAATTTATTTAGATCAGCAGATTTCCGATCTGCTCATCTATGCTGTTCTATCAAGTATTTTAATGGGGTTTCAATTTCTTTTTCTTAATGTAATCTCCAAATTTTATCATCTTAATTTACTAAAATACCCTTAATTTATTAAACTTATTTACTCCATTTGGTTCAAATTAAAATACAAGTCACTTTCAAATACTTCACCAAAATTAAGAAAAACAATGGCCGCATTAGGTCTATCTTTAAGTTGAAAAATTTTTCAGCTTTACATCTATTGAATGGGATTTTCAAGAAGATAGGAAAATACGATGAGCCACATTTTAAACATTAATTATTAGAACAAAATTGGTATATAAAGATTAATTAATTACTCTTCAAGACTTATATTATGGATCAAAGAAAGTTTCTAAAATGTGACTTATATTCTTGACTATCAGAAGAACACTACTACAAAATATAGATTTAGCGGCATCAATCTTATGACACTTTTTTGAATAAGTGCCGAAGGATACTTCTATTTAAAAAAAAAAAAACATGTGCAGCTATGGTGCTTAACAAGAAAAGTATCATAGTCGCTTAATACCTTCTATATATGACACTTTCCTAGGGAAGCACTATATAAGGGGTTATTTTAAAAAAAAATATGTAGGCACAAGCAAGTGTCATACAAAGATGTTATTAAATACGTATTTAGTAGGTTCCAAAGTCACACTTCCTATGGCCCTTCCTTAGGAAACAACATAGGAAGTGCATTTTAAAAAAATACCTCCTATTCATCATGTCTAAAAATAGAAAAAAATTCGTGAAGTGTATAAAATATAGAAAAACTTGTGAAGATTATTTGGATTGAGATGAGACTATCTTGTATTCAATTCAAATGAATCAATTATAACTTCTATTGTCTGCGTTTTATAAAAGAAAAAAGTCATACTTAAACATGGAGTAAAAAATAATTCTAGTAACTAGTAGGAGTCAAAGTTAATTAAAAAATAAATATTTTCTAAAGATTTAAAGGAAGAACAAAATTTAAGTCAAGTTCCTTGATTCATCATGTCAAGTCCTCTAAGACTATGTGTCCTATTTATTTCAGCTAGCTAGATATATAGTGAAATTATAATATTTCTAAAATATGACACATGTATCCTATTAATTTTTAAGCTTACAAATATAATTTTATTAGCTGTTACTTGTTTAATTTTCTCAATGTCTTTTATATTTAATTTATTATTTAAAATTATTTTTTTATAAAAAATATTTTCTATTGGAAGGGCCTCCAATGACACTTGCTCCTCCAATGGCGCTTTGCTCCAACAAGGGCCGTTGGAGGCATATATCAATATGCCTCCAACGGCCCTTGCTGGAGCAAGCGCCATTGGAGGCAACAAACCCACCGATAGCTCCACTTTTTAAGGTTTTTAATTTTTTTTCTTAAATAATTAGGAAGCTAATGCCTTTCTAAGGCTTTCAATTTCTTTTTTTTTAAATTAGGAAGCTACGGTGCTTTGTGTCAAAATGCCATAGCTTCTACCACTTATATGACAAGGTGTTATATAATTTTCACATCTTGCCATTTTCATTTTCATTTTCATTTTCCCTTGTTTCCTCTAGCCCTCCTGTTTCCGAGAACTCCGTTACAGTACAAAACTTCCTCTCCCATATGTTTTTTTCTTCTTATCTTGGCTTCCTTCAGAAGCTCCCTAGCATGTAAGTGTTTTTATTTTTCAACATTTGATCCATATTTTTTTTAAAGTTAAAATCTGTCATGAATCTCACATATATATGTATGCTCATAATTTTGTTTTTAGGTATTTTATTTGAAGCTTAACTTTGTCTTCTTGAATTTCCTATACATTGTAATAACTTTTTAAATTTTTGAGCTTACACATATAATAATACTTAGTTCAATCCTCCGTATAAGTAACGTCTATGACTCAAGTTTAAGCAACTTAAATGCTAGAGTTCTTTTATGCTTGATATATGAAGACGTAATATTAGAAAAGATACGTGCTATGTTATTTTATTTTACTATGAATTGTATTATAAATTGTTATGGATTTTGAATTATAAACGGAGGTTTATATCATAAAATAAAATAATTACAATTTTTTTTTAAAACAAAAAGACCTCTTATGGCACTTCTCTAGGGTTCCAATGGCACTTCCCTGGAGAAGCGCCATAGGAAATGCCAATTTCCTATGCCGCTTTCCCAGGAAGGGGCCATAGCTTTATACTTAAAAAAAATAATCAAGCTATGGAGCTTCTGTATATTCAAGAAGCGATGTAGCTTGTTTTAATGTTACTGGAAGCTACGACGCTTCCTAAGCGCCATAGTGTTCTTTGAATTAAACTCCACAACTTGTATTTTTTGTAGTAGTGGAAGTATATCATACAAAAAAGGCAAAAGTATATGTTTCATTCTTTAAATTTATATAATGTTTCAAAATTTGATCCCTTAATTTTATAGCGTCATTTTAGTCTTTTAGTACTAACACCGTGAATATCATGATCATTTTTTATACCAGTTATTGTTATTTTTAAAAATTCAAATTAATATAATGGCATTTGAAATTGTTTTGTCAACATCAAATATTTCAATGGCAACATCTTTTGTTAATAACGTTAGGATTTGTACCCAAAAAAAAAACAAAAAGCAACGTTAGAATTAAAAGACAAAAAAGGCATATAGAAAAAAATATATAAACTTTTAGGGGGAGAAAACCTCTTATTTATAAAAAGTTAAGGCAGCCTAGTATACAAGGCTCTCAAACCAGAAAGTCTAGGAAGGGATTGAAGTTTGTAGCCTTGCGTACCTTCATAAGTGGAGAGGTTGTTTATAAGACTTGAACACATGACCTTCAAGTCACATAACAACAATCTTGCCGTTGCCTCTTATTTATGTAATTATAAAACTTTTTACAAGTAGAACCATTTGCACTCCATAAATATGTAGTATTTTGGTGAAAATATGTCGTGGACAATGTTATTTTAGTTAGATAATCAGTCCACTTTTCACTGTAATTTTTATTTTTAAATGTATAAATAAGTGTCTAAATTAGTATATAGTGTGGGAGTGTTTCGTTTATGTATACTTTAAATTTACGGGTACGTCAAATCAAATATAGAGAATAAAAAGACTTATTGCCCAAAGTCATAACTGCTTGTGTATAAATTAAATAAAAAAAATGGAACATACTTACATCAAGTTCCTTATATCCATTCACTACTGGAAAAATCACTTTTAAAACCGGTTAAAAAAGACATTTTATATCGGTTCTGAGTCCGGTCTTGATACAGCCGATCTAAAAAGTCTACTACTTTTTAGACCAGTGATGGAACCGGTCTTAAAACTTTTTAAGACCGGTTATTATAAAACCGGTCTAAACATAAATATTTTTAGACTGGTTATCAGAGGAACCGGTCTAAAAGGTTAAAATTTTAGACCGGTTTCTAAAAAGTAAACTTTTTAGACCGGTTTTGCATAAAATCGGTCTAAAAATTCAACTTTTTAGACCGATTTTCTCCATAACCGGTTTTAAATATACTTTTCAGACCGGTTTTGGAGAGAACCAGTCTTAAAAGTTGAATTTTTTTTAAAAAAAATTTTTGTTTAAAAGATATACCCAGTAAGTCATTTCTCCTGTTAAAACATTTCACTCAGCAAGCAGCAAGCAGTTCAACAACATTCAAATAAATCTTCTCTTACAGATTATATAACTAATATCTTAATGACATGTGAGAGACTCAAAATTCATTGGAACATATTAAAACTCAACTCCCTTGTGTTTAAATAGTGCTGGTCGAAACAGAAGCAAGGAAAACAACCATGAATAATAAACTCACAATCATAGACAGAATCATAATGCAAGGAAATCATACAACCATGACAATGCTGTTTTGACCAAGTTCCTTATCTTTTCACTTACATACATATATCAAAGATTAAATTACATTAATAACAATTCTGTTATTCATTAGGGCCAAAATACTTTATACACACTCTTCTCAGGCTGATGATCACTAGCTGGCTTGGCTTCGGAGAATCTACACTAAGACGTACTTCTCATACCCTTCATTTTATTGTGACGACAACAAAAAAAGTAGTTATATATACACACCAATAACAATATACATAATTCAAATATAGTTCATGATAATTATTTTAGCTAACTAACCTTCAATGTAGTTTTATAAAGGGATATCCTCCCATATCCCTTCATGATGATCATTTCTTGTGCCGTGTTCATTGTCTGCTTCATCTTTTTCGTTCAATTCTGGTAAACCCCTAGAAAAAGAAGGAGTCTCAAGCAGATCATTCATTGAATGACTTTCCTGATTAATATCAACAACCCTTTTTCCTTGGAGAGCTACAGACCACATTTTGTTTGCCTGATCAGTAACATAAAACACTTGTTTCGTTTGATATGCCATAATAAAAGGTTCATCTCTAAAACTTCTACTATTCAAATCAACCAATGTAAATCCCAATTGATCAATCATCACACCATTGTTGACATCAACCCACTTGCATTTGAAAATGAGAAGTTTAACTTTAACATAATCAACCACCCAAATCTCTTCAATCACCCCATAATAAGGTATTGCTGCCAATTTAGGATTCTTTTCTTTTGAACTAAAGAAGTGCATAGATTTAGCCACTAACATAATCCTACTATTCTGGACGGTGCTGCTATCATCAAAGGATTTCGTGTAAAACGTATAACCATTTATCACAAATGAAGTCCAACTTATGACATCAGCCTCAGGACCATATGTTAACCATTTAATTGTATCAGAAACACATTCTTCGCCGTCAACCTTTTGTTTGAACCAATATGGAAAAGGTTTGTTATGCTCCCTAATTAACATTTGTTCAGGCATTCGACTATTTTCTTTCCGTACAATTTCTTTATGAGCATTAATGTAATCTTGAACTTTATCAACATTATTCAAGATTACAAGCACTACAAAAAAAACGTGATTTAGTAGCGGTTAAAAATGGGTATTCGTAGTGGTTCTAACCGCTATAAAATAGGTTAGTAGCGGTTTGAAAAACCGCTACTAAATCGTACGTTGCAAGCCATTTTGTAGCGGTTTTCTAAAACCGCTACTCAATCAAAAATAACCGCTACAACCTTTGTAGCGGTTATCATTAACCGCTACAACCTTTGTAGCGGTTATATAACCGCTACAAATATAATAAATTTTATTTACAGCTTAAAAAAATAATTTTTTTTGTAGCGGTTAATAAACCGCTACAAATATAAAAAATTCAAAATTTGTTGCCGAAAAAAAAATGACATTTTTTATTTGTAGCGGTTATATAAAACCGCTACTAATATCAAAATTCAAAATTAGTAGCGGTTTTTTAAACCGCTACTAATTTCATGAAATTCAAAATTCGCGCCAAAAAATTTAAATTGAGCAGTAAAAAGGCACGTTATTTAGTAGTGGTTTAATAACCGCTACAAATATTTAAAATATTTTTAATAAATATCCAATGAATATTTTTCTGTTTTTTCAATATTATATTAAATAGTTTATTTTGTTATTATTTTATCTATTTCAATTAGTTTATTATTCAATAGTTTAACTTATTAATAAATAAAAAGAAAAAATGTAATTGAATATGATTAGTATAAAATTTATATTAATAATATTATTAAGGATAGTTAGGTAATAGGGAATTATTATGTTTTCTAATATAATGTAATTGTGTATGAAAAATAGATGAAAATGAGATAGAGTTATGATATATCTAGAAAAAAAAATGGTTAGAATAAATTTTATAGAAAGGAAAGAAGTATTCTAAAAAAAATTGAAAATCTTGTTACCATATTTGATCGTATTATTCAGCTCCTCTACTCATACGAAATAAGTTGTAAATGAGAGGAAATGAAAGAAAGGTAAGGTGAAAAGAAATTGGGGAGTGTTTGAAATGAGTTGTGATAAGTGTATTTATAGGGATCCACGTATTATTTGTAGCGGTTAATGTAGCGGTTATTAATTAGTAGCGGTTATTTATATTTTTGTAGCGATTTAATATTCCTCGTGCTATTTGTAGCGGTTAATGTAGCGGTTATTAGTTAGTAGCGGTTATTTATATTTTTGTAGCGGTTCAATAACCGCTACAAATATTATTTTAATTTTTTTAAAATTTTTTTTTTACATTTTATTTGAACACAAATTTTTTGCATTTTTTGTAAAGACAAATTTTTTACACTTGATTTTGATCACAATTTTTTTTTAAAATTTTTTTTTACATTTTATTTTAACACTAATTTTTTGCATTTTTTGTAAAGACAAATTTTTTACACTTGATTTTGATTACTCATCGTCGCCATCCCTATAGAAATTTTGTAGAAAAATTATTGTTATTGATGTATTATTAAATTTAAAAAATTTAATTGAAATGACGTGGACTTAAAAGAACTCACCGCAGTAGAGGTAAATTGTCATCGCCTTCAGGGAAGTAGTTTTCAAAATCGGCTGGCTGAAATGGCTCACTCTCGTAGGCGATGTTATCGCCTTCACCCATGTCATAAAGGTCTCTTGGCTTTAAATGAACGACCATGTGCCAATCCCTATGCCTCTCGTCCTCGACATAATAAACCTGATGTGCCTCTGAAGCTAGAATATACGGCTCATCATCTTGAGAAATACCAGTATGAATCAGCCGTGAGAAATTGACTGATGTGATCCCTAGGTCGTCAGTTGTTAGTCCCCGAGAAGTAGTGGTATTTGCCCACAAACACTTGTACAACGTCACGGTGAAACGGCCTTGATAATTAAGCTCGACCACATCAAGAAGCTTGCCATAGTAAGGGATGCCTCCGAACTGCATGTTGGCGTCACTGCTGCTCGCATAACTCCTTGTCCCAAATGTGCCATAAACACCCGAATTCTGTGTTTGCAATCCTTGATCCCGTGAAACCGTGCAAAACTTAAAACCATTGACATTGTATGCTGTAAACCGTTTTGCATGATCAAGAGGGCCGATTGCGAGAGCTCTGAAATCTGGTGAGTGTGGGTTGTGGTCATTTAGTATTCTGCGAGCAAACCAGCTCGGGAATTCTCTATGAACCCTCCTATCAACTTCCGAGGATGTCTGTGTACGAATCCTGAGCTGACGCTTGACATGACTTCTGAATTCCCTGCAATTAATAATGGAAAGGCGTTAGTGAAATGAAAGTGAGAAATGTTACGAAAGATATAGATCGAATAACATACATGTGAGTGTACAATTCTTACCGTATGAAAGGCTCAACTTGAGTGCAATTAATCAAGACATGTCTATGTGCTTGGAACTTCTCAGTTGCCGTTAGTTTGAAGTTCTCAGTTGCTCCAACTGGTTTACCAACACGAGGGATAAATTCTCCTGATGTCGGCGCAGGTTCAGGACAATCGTCAACACGAGGCGGGCGATTGAAAGCCGTCTCAAGATCATCAAAATACCTTGAGCAAAAATATAGCACCTCATCCCCTATATAGCCTTCAGCTATACAACCTTCTGGCCACGCCTTATTCCTCACGTAAGATTTTAATTTCCCAAGGAACCTACGAAGTACATAAGAGAAAATTGATATAAAATGATGAAAAGGACGACTAGCAAACATTAAATACAGACAATAAATGAAAGCACATATTTAAAATGAGTACCTCTCAATCGGATACATCCAACGATATTGTACTGGTCCAGCGAGCTTTGTTTCATGAACGAGGTGGACTGTGAGGTGAACCATCACAGTAAAAAAGGACGGAGGAAAGATCATCTCCAAGTGACAAAGCGTAAGAATGATTTTTGACTGCAGCTGATCGAGCTCCTCAACAATCAAAACCTTAGAACACAACTTCCGAAAGAAAGAACAAAGTTCCACCAAAACGATGGAAACATCGGGAGGAAGTGTATTCTTTATAGCCAGAGGGAGTAACTGCTGCATAAGAACATGTGAGTCGTGACTCTTCAGGCCAGCAACCTTTTGAGCCTGCAAGTCGACACATCGAGAAATGTTGCTTGAATACCCATCAGGAACTTTTAATTTCTTCAACGTCACGAGGAACACATCCTTGTTCGGTTTTGTGAGGGTAAACTTCGCCGGTGTAAATCTGTCATGCTCATCTGGCTAAGCGTCTTCACGAACTCCCATGTTGCGTAAATCTTTCCTAGCTTGAAGGTGATCTTTTGTCTTGCCGGGTTCGTTAAGCAGTGTATACAGCACATTGTCGCAAACATTCTTTTCAATGTGCATTACATCAAGACTGTGGCGGAGTAAATTAGATCTCCAATACGGAAGCGTGAAGAAAATACTTATCTTCTTCCACTGCTGAGGCGCCGAAGTCCTGAGCGTCTTTTGGCGAGTTTGTGCTGAATCGTCGCTTTTTCCAAACTCGAAGTCAACATGCTCAAGCTGCTGTAAGATATCTGTACCGGACAAAGTCTGAGGTGGTCCTCTTTTCTCTGGTTTCCCATTGAAGCGATTCCGTTGCAATCTGAACTTATGCGTTCCGTCGAGAAACCTCCGATGCCCCATAAAGCACCACTTTCGGCTGTGGGGAAGGCGCAATGCGTCAGAGTCGAAATTGCAAGCTGGACACGCCGACCCAGTATGCACATTCCAACCAGATAATGTGCCAAGGCCAGGAAAGTCACTGATCGTCCACATCAAGGCTGCACGCATGTTGAACAAAGTCTTGCTGTGAGCGTCGTACGTCTCCAAGCCGACATTCCACAGGTCAAGCAATTCCGCAATAAGCGGTTGGAGATACACATCGATGTCATTGCCCGGTGCCTTTTTGCCTGGAATGATCATAGACATAATGAAAGAGCTTTGTTTCATACACATCCAGGGGGTAAGTTGTAGGGAACTAAGACTACAGGCCAAATGCTGTAACTTGTGCTAAGATTCCTGAAAAGATTGAAACCGTCGGTCGCTAACGCAAGCCGAACATTTCTGGGGTCAGTCGCAAAATCTGGAAAGTCGTTGTCAAACATTTTCCAAGCAGCTGCATCCCGCGGATGTCTTAATTTACCGTCTTCGTTTTTATCAACGGCATGCCTCCTCATGTGCTCAGCAGTTTTAGATGACATAAATAATCTTTGTAGACGAGGTTTCAAAGGGAAGTACCTGAGAATCTTTGTAGGTTTCTTCTTCTGCTTTTTCCCCTTCCGAATTGTCTTGTACCTCGATGTGTGACATCTCTTGCACGTCTCCCTACTGGAATCGTCTCCCCAATACAGCATACAATCATTTGGGCACGCATCAATCTTTTGATAATTCAACCCCAACCTGTTGATAATCTTCTTGGCCTCGTAGAAGGTTGTGGGAATCTCGACGTCGGGGAATGCATCTTGTAATAAGTCGAGCAACATCGACATTCCCTTATCCATGATCCCACACAAGCACTTGATATGATACAATTTGATCAAGAAAGATAATTTAGAATATTTGCGACAACCTTGATATAAAGGACGATCTGCCTCATCCATCAAGCTGAAAAAATCCCGAGCTGCTTCATTCCCCATAAAAGCTGGCTCAGAGCCGTGCACTTCTTCGTTGAAGTTGTCGCCTTGAAATCCAAACGTATCACGCATAGCATCATTCACAGGATCATCTTCATCTACTTGAACGCCTACTTGAGAACTTCGAGGAAGAGCCTCGTCATATCTAATGCCGGCCTTCTCACCATGAACTGCCCAGAATGTATAGTCCTCAGGGAAAGGCTTCACAAGCAAATATTCCTTCACAACATTTCGTGGATGCCACTTCTTGAACTTGCATTTCTGACACGGACAAACGATCTTGCCGTTACAGCTGGCGTGAGTGAATGCGAAATCTAAGAAACTGTTTAATCCGTACAAATATTCAGGAGAATTGCGCGGCAACCTTATCCATGATTTATCCATAGCTACAAGTGAGAGAGAAGAAAGTATAGAGAAGAAGATGAGTGAGAAGATAATGACGAATGCCTAGAACCTTATATTCTGAAAATCCAACGTTTATAATTTTGTAGCGGTTATTAAACCGCTACACCAACCGCTACAGAAATTCCAACGTTTATAATTTTGTAGCGGTTATATATATAAAACCGCTACTAATATTCAAGCCGTTAATTGGTGGGAAATTCAAAATGTCCTTGTCGAGTATTAGTAGCGGTTTTCTATATATAACCGCTACTAATGTTCAATGTATTAGTAGCGGTTATATATATTAAACCGCTACTAATATTAAAGCCATTGGACATTAAATATAAAAATAATTTTATTATTTGTAGCGGTTATACATAATATAACCGCTACAAATGTGCACAAAGGCGGCAAATTGCAAAATTCAAATTATTTGAGTGTTTGTAGCGATTATTAGTGTATAACCGCTACAAAGATATGTGTTTGTAGCGGTTTCTGAACTAAAACCGCTACAAATATATTTGTAGCGGTTATGAGTTCATAACCGCTACAAACACATATCTTTGTAGCGGTTATACACTACTAACCGCTACAAAGACATATATTTGTAGCGGTTTTAAGTTAAAACCGCTACAAATATATATATATAATTTATTTTTTTTTAAATTTAGATATAAATCATTCATAAATTATTTCTATGTGATCTAATAATATAAATATAATTATATAAAACACAATAAGAAAATTCTAAAATAAAATCTCATAAATATTTACAAATGTTTAAACAAAAGAAAATGTCCTAAACTAAGGAGCTGGGGGCTGATCCTCTGGTGCTCCCTCAGGTGGGGCTCCCTCAGATGCCGCTGGATCGGGCCGCTGCGCAGACTGAACCGCACCATCGTCATCAGCAGGAGGAGGAGCTGTAGCAGGAGGAGTAGTACTCGGGACTACGTAGCGAGGGACAGGGGGAACCGCTGGATGCTGCTCGTCCGGGAACAGGCGACTCCATGCGCCCTCGAGCATGTTGTTCGCGATCTCACACCACTGCGTCTGCTGAGCGTACATTATATCTGCGTGCATCTGCAGCTGCTGCTGCTGCATCTGCTGGATCTGCTGTATCTACTGCTGCTGCTGCGCCATCTGCTGCTGCGTCTGCTCCAAATCTGACCGCAGCTGGTCAAGAGACTCGTCCCTCTGACGTCTGACCCCTCTAGAGCTGCCAGCCTCAGAGGCGGCGCTCCTGCCGTAGACCATGCTGGGTCTGGCGCCTATCCCCATACCCCGCACGCGTCCGGGGTGGTCAGCCTGAGCCAGACCTGCCTTCAAAGGAGCCGTCGGGTCCACTGACCCCTGTGACTCCTCAGGCTGGGTCTGTCGCAGCTCAGCCTGCGACTGCTGCATCCGCTCCTGCCATTTTATGAAACAATTAATAATTACCATTTTTCATTATTAACTTGGTTTTATAAAAAATATAATAATAAAATAACTTACAATGGCTGCCTCTGCCTGCTGAGAGGTCGCAGTCCCGTCACGGTGTTTGTGTGTGATGGCGTACAGCTATGCATAGTCCGTCTGACAGTTCTCCTGCTGTGCCTTCGTCTCCTAAAACAATTACAAAACAATTAGTATTATGACATAATCAGCTAAAAGTAAGTGAAGCACTTGAAAAGTTACTAGCTCGCTGTACGTCACAGCAAAGGTCTTCGATCCTGCTGTGTGGTGGATCGTCTGCTACGCCCGGATCCCGGCGTTCCTCTGAGAAAGCTCCTGGAAAAACAAATAATTAAATGTATTATAAAATTTAAAATTAAATACAAATTAAATTGAAATTATAATTTAATATTTAACAATTAGAAAATTATATATCAAAAATATAATAAATACATTACCTGCGCCTGAGGGCTCCTCCTGAACTGGACGAAACGCACCCAGTCGTTCGACGGCACGCCGTCCGGGACGCTCTCCTGCAGCTGCTCCATAGGCATCGTCCCGTCCCCATCCACCCTGTGGAAGAGACGGTTCCTCCTGTTCCTCCAGGCGTCGCCCATCTTCACGAGGGCGTACCTCTTCCGGTTGGCCCGGACGGCAAACCGCAGCTGAAAAAAATACATTTAAATATCAATAATTATAAAAACCATAATTTTAAAAAAATAATTAAATAGAATTAATTACAAAAAATATTAATTAAATAGTTTTAATTACCTGAACCACCTCCTCCCAAGCCTGGTCCTTCGGCCCCTTCGGAATGTGCCTCCACGTCGGGAAGTGAAGGAGGAACCGCATCCAATTCGATCCCAGATCGCTCAGGAAGCGGCTGAGCAGGTGACCCCCGTTGTGGATCGGCTGGTCAGTGCCCTCGTTCCATGGAACTATAACTCGCAGGGACCGGTCCATGCTGTTCAGACCGGCCACATCCAGCCTCCTCGTCGTCACGTTCCCCTGCTCATCTGCACAGTTGACCGCACGTTAGGTAAATTATAATTCAAAGTTTACATTTCTAATTTAAATAAATAATTTACTAAATTAAAAAATTAATTTACCTTCGACCTGCACCTCAAACCCAGTCGACCGCGAAGACGACCCTCGTGGGTTGTTCTGCTCTCGAGCGTCCTCCTCATCGAGGAACTGCTCCATCTCCCTAAACCCAATCGGGATCTCGAACTCCTCCTCGTTGAGGAAGTCCTCAATGCTAATCTTTGGCCTCTCCACCTCAGGCACCTCTGCTGCGGTCGTCACCTGTGGGATCGTCTGCGGTGCCTGTGGGGGGATGGGCTGAGATGCCGCGGTAGCCCTGCCTGCGCGCTGCCCCCTCCCTCTGCCCCCTGCCCGGCTGCTGCCGCCCCGTAAAGTCGGTCTGGGGACCTCAGGGGCCTTCCCCTTATCCCGTCCTGAAGCCATCTCAACTGTAAAAATTAAAAAAAAATAGTCATATTATTTTATCCAAAAATTTAATAAAAATACAAATATAAATAAAAATACGTGTTATATACGTACCTCAAGTGCGAATACCGCGGAATACTGAGCAGAAACTCCTAAAGAGACGTCTGAACGCTCAAATCTCGAAGAAATCACTCAGAGAAACCTCAGGAAACAAAATGAGCAAAAAGAGAAATGAAGGAAGTGGTGGCTTAAATAGGCCAGCTATTAGTAGCAGTTATTAAAATAACCGCTACTCTAACCGCTACAAATAATTAACTCTGTAGCGGTTCTATAATAACCGCTACAAAACTTCACAATGTTTGAAATTCTGTAGCGGTTATTGCCCAGAACCGCTACAAATGTCGAGACTCTTGAAATTCTGTAGCGGTTATTTCCCAAAACCGCTACAAAATTCTGACCTTTGGTATTTTGTAGCGGTTTGTGTGCATTAACCGCTACAAGTTTTGGCGGGAAATTCGCGCCAAATTTGTAGTGGTTTTTTGTAGGAAACTGCTACAAATAATCTTGCCGCTACAAATTTGTAGCGGTTTAGGTAAAAACCGCTACAAATGGAATAATTTGTAGCGGTTATATTCAACCGCTACAAGTCCACCGCTACAAAAGACCTTTTTTTTGTACTGAAGTGGACTTGTTGCAATTCATCAGGATCCATACTCTTTACTGAAGCCCCGTGTCTACCGTCTTCTTCGTCATGACGTTCAGGAAGTCCAATGTGTCCTATATTTGACAAGTAATCTTGACAAAACTCTATGGCTTCTTCAGAAACATATTTCTGAACAATAGATGCTTCAGGCCGATTAGGGTTCTTCACATACCCTTTTAGGATTTTCATAGTTCTTTCAATTGGGTACATCTATCATAAATAGATAAGGCCACACAAATTGATCTCCCTGACTATATGAACAATTAGATGTACCATGATGTCAAAAAGAGAAGGAAGAAAAATCTTCTCAAGCTGGCACAAGATCAGATATCCTTCATTTTCCAGTTCATCTAAATTTTCTGTTTCAATGACTTTATCACAAATAGCATTGAAGAAGGAACAAAATCTAGTCAAAATATGTTGAAGATCATATTCGGCAATGTCTCGAATAGCTACTGGCAGTTGTTGCATTAAGACATGACAATCATGAGACTTTAGCCCCTCTAACTTCAAGTCTTTCATCGACACAAGCTTCTTAACATTTGAAGAATGCCCTGAAGGAACTTTGATGCCATATAAACAATGACAAAAGCTTCTTTTCTCATCCTTAGACAAAGTATGAGTAGCTGGAGGACAAAAAGTTCTCTTACCATATAGCTTTGGATGCAAGTCTTCTCGTATCCCCATTTTTTGTAAATCTAATCTTGCTTTCACGCTATCCTTAGAACTACCTTGTATGTTAAGCAGTGTCCCAACAATACTATCACAAACGTTTTTCTCCACATGCATGAAATCAATATAGTGTCTTATATCAAGCTTCGGCCAATATGGAAGATTGAAGAAGATAGACATCACGAATAATATCCTCTATTCGATCATCCGTATCCGTGTCATTATCATCAAGGTTCACTCCCCCCTGTTGAGATGAACTTGGCTTTTCTAATTCTTCACCATGCCATACTCACACTGTATAACTCTTACATGATCCTTCACAAATTAAATGTATCTGCAGTACTTAGTCGCTTCTCATTCAAACTTACTACACAAGATAAAACTTCCCACTACTATCATCAGCATTTCTACTAGCGAAGTCTAAAAAACCCCTCACCCCATTATCATATTCAACACTCGTTCGTTTAGCGTTTATCCAACTATGATTCATATATATTTCAACACTTCTAGCACCCTATATCCAACAACAAAAGGATAAATAAAAAAACAACAACAATAGAGTTTGATATTTCAACAAAATTAACAGGCACCATTTGAAACTAGTATTGTTTTAACAAACCAATAACACTTACAATAATCAAACAACCGCACTAAATTAAAACAGGACATAGAGTGGTATTAATCCAAGCCAAATATCATAGGGATATAATTAAAAGTCAGAGCATATATCTAACAAGAATGTGCAGATTTAATTTTTTCCAGATTACGTTTAAGTGCTTAAAGCAACAACAAGAACCATTTTTTCATTGAACATTATTAATTATTGAACGACATACAACTAAATAATAGATCGAACACTAACCTGATCGAAGACCAAGGAGTGAGCTTCAACCCAAAGTCACGGTGGCGTCGATTGAGGTTAAAATGAAGTTCTCAAATTCACGGCACTGACAAAGGGAAGTCAAGTAAGAGGAGAATGGTCACTGCGGAGATTAGAAGTGGTGGTGGAGAAGATTGACGATAATCAAAGAACAGTGACGACGAACACAACAACGACAGCGGTAATGACGGAGCAGAGTTGAGCAAATGAGGGACGGGACGCCATGGATGAGTTTAAAACAAGCATGGACAGAGCTCACAGAGAAATGGCAAAAAGAGAAGAAAGAGTTCACAAAGCGCATGATCTGGGCACGGGAGAAAAAATAAGGGTGAAAAATCTTACCTTTAAGACCGGTTTTTATTAAAAACCGGTCTTAAAAGAGGAAAATTTCACATTTAAGACCGGTTTTTACCAAAACCGGTCTTAAAATGTTATCGCATTATGAATTTAAAATGTTTAACATTTTAAATCCATAAAAATTTTAACACTTTAAGACCAGTTTTATTTATAACCAGTCTAAATAATTTTTTTAAGACCGGCTTTTTTAAGAGCCAGTCTTAGAAGTTCAATATAATTACAAAACTGCCACCACGCAAATTTTTAAAACCTTATCCGCCAAAATCGGTCTAAATGTGGTGGTCTAAAAAGGGTTTTTTCCAGTAGTGATTATATCAAGTTCTTCAATCACATATGGCCACATGTCTTATTTTTTTCATATGAGTTTATAATTAAATGATGTGAATTCAAAAATAGGATACATGACCACATATAATTTGAAAATTTGACAAAATGGATATTAGAAACTTAACCTAAGTATTTTCCTAAAAAAATATTATAACACCCCAAATTTATATTCATCGAATATATTGTGATTATTTGAGAAATTCAATGAAATTGTGAATATTTATGAATTTGGAACTTTTGAATTTTAGAAATATTCATATCCATGAGGAAATGGGCAAATTAATTCAAGAAAGGAAATTAGATTTCAATGGTAATAGCAAAACCATGAATTTGTCAATTTAGCCCAAGATTAACTAATTTCCAATTAATTAGAGTTAATTTCAATTAATCAAGGAAAATAAAGGAGAATGTATAAATTGAATATTATTAGAGGAATCAATCAAGAGTTGTGAAATTAGAAGGAATTATGCATAATTCATTTAATTGAATTATGGAATTATTGAAACAATTTTCTTCCCTTTTTCTTTCAAATTTTCACCTAGCACAGAGAAATGGAGGGAAAAATGATCTTTGGGATTAAACATGCCAAGTGTCATTATCATATAAAGAGGGGATTAGTTTATAATTGATTTAGATAAGCACATGTCTAATTGCATTAAAATAAGATAGAATTGCTGATAAATGCATTTTTGGAAAATTAATTACTAAATGCTACTATAGAAGATCTATTTCATATAACAGAAGATATTTTGCACACAACAGAAGATTGTTTGCATATTGATATGGAAGATTTTTGCACACACGGAAGATGGTTTGCAAAAAATGGAAGATTGCTTGCACACACGGAAGATCGCTTACACGCTTGGTAGCAATCAACAATTAATTTGCCCAAAGGTATTTTTGGGTAATTCTCACTTAAAATAATGCTACTTGGACATAGTATTCATGATTAATGATGATAATGGTACAATTCTTGAGTGCAAAGTTTGATTAGTTAGAGGAAAGCAATTTGGTTAGTGGAGCATAAGAGGGGGACGATTTTTAGCTAACCAAAGGGAGAAGAAAACTAGTTCCATGCTAATGGAAAGCTAATTGGAGCAATTATGACATAAAGTAAAGGAGGTGTGGATTGTGACAAGTGTCACCATAATATCCCTTGATGAAATCACATGGTGTAAGATGAAGGGAGATATTTTATGAAGCACTCTTCATTCCTTTTCCCTTCCCCATTTTCATCCAACACAAGAAGAGAGGAGAGAGAGAGAGAGAGAGAGAGAGAGAGAGAGAGCGCTCAAGTTCTAGAGAGAAGGATGAAGAAGAAGTTTAAGGTAATTAAGTGTGATTTCTTAAGAGTTTTCTTGTGATCTTGCTTAGAAACCTCCTCTAAACCTTTCTTCTTCATGGAATCCATGATCTTGAAGACACATTTGAGCTCTAAGAGAGAGAAGAGAGGACGCCTAGAGAGGGAAAATCCAAGAACCCAGGAGGTAACTTGATAAATCTTATATCTATATAAGTATGAAGTTGTTGTTGATGGTTGTTGTTGGATTTGGTTATTTTTGAGAAGTTTGTAAATTTGAAAAAGTCCTAACCCTAAGGGTTTATGTTGCCCAAATTTCTTTAAATCACGATTAGAATGTGTTTAAATGAGTTAATAAGGGATTAGAAGTAAAAAGGTACAAGCTTTGGAGGCTAAAACACACAAGTCCAATTTTCCCTTTTTCTTGACCAAAGTTTTGGCTAACACAATATCTGGGGGAAGGAGTGAGATTTTAAATGATTTGATGATTCCATTGGATTCAGAAGGACCAAATAGGTGGGGTTACAGTTGGTCACTTTTTTTAAAAAGGCTGAAAAAGCATAATTACAAAAACGGCCATAAAACTCTAAATCGGGGCTGTCAAGTATATTTTTGTAATTTGACATTGAATTTGGTGATTTTGAGCCCGGAAATGGATTTCTTGGGTGAAAATACGTTAGGATAGAACAAGTCAAAATTTTGGGAAAACGTGCCATCAGCCCGGGTAAGGCGGGGCCAGGGTCCTAGGGACATTTTGGTAAATTTTCACCATAGACTAATATAACCACAAGAAACACTATGGAAGAGTCTAAAATGATGCTTGGATAGGTTATGACCTATTTTTTGTACATTTAATATTTTAGGACCGAGTCAGAAGCCGGAAGCGACACGTTTTATGAGGCACATTAAAAAAGGATTGATAAGACTTTGAGGTAGGGACTACCATCCTTCATACACTATGTGAATAATTGTATGTATGTGTTACTGTATTTCATAATATGATTGCATGTTAGAGGCACAATACCTAGTTATGGTTTGGTACCCAACAACGGTATATCAAAAATCCTAGCTGTAGTTCGGTTCCCAACCAAAGTATATTATCGAAAATCCTTACTGTAGACGGTGACTCGGCTGAGGTACTTACTTGTGAATCGAATGGAACTTTCATTTTTGCCTAATATGGTGCATTGCATATTTAATTTTCACATTTTATATGTCGATCGTATGTCTCTACAGAGATTCCTCGGAATATCACCCTTTTTTTAAAAAATAAACATCTCAGCGGGTGCTAGTGGGATGAAAGGCAAAGGCGTAGATGCTGAGAAGTGATTGGCACGTGTCTCAAGGCAAGGTTAAAGACAGTAGTTATAAGTAGTCTATTCTTAAGATATTTTGGGGAATCCTATAAACATTAAAATTCCGTTGTATTTTCTATTTTGTCAAAGAACGACTTGGGATTGTAAACGAATACTTTTATCAGTATAAATGTGCTTTTTCTGTATGCCCATGGAATTCTATCTTTATTACTCCTCGATTATCGAAATGGAAACATGTGTTGACAAATATACTCAATTTATCCTGAACATAAGATATATTTAATTAATTTGATTAGATTTAAAAAGTGACATTTCTCCCACTTTTTAATGAGTGAGAACTTATAGCGTCGCTTTTTCTTATAACTAATTGTGATGACGAAAGTATTAATAATATTACAAAAATGCCACTGCCTTTTTTTAACGACACTTGTCCAAAAGACTGACATTAATTAGCGACACGTAATCCATTTCATGTAATAGCGTAAATTAGTTAATATCACATGTTTCATCTAAAATATTCTAACCGTCTTTCTTAATTCCTTCCACGTCTCTTACTTAAGAATAGGAGAAGTATTATTCACGAGCAAGTGATTTGCGTGCCATATTTTATAATAACTCCCAAGAAAGTAATTTCTTGGAATAAATGACCCCGGTTTTTTCCAGTTGTTGGGTGGAACTATAGTACTACTGTACACGTGGCTTATTTTTGTAGTGATGTAAGATCCCAATCCATTAAATTTTTGTTTTCCCTCACAATTTTTTTTACTATTTTATGAAAATTTTCTTCCTAGTATTCCCTCTCGTACTCTATATTTTCTTATCACTTTTCTCTTCATCCAAATATAGAGTAAAAGTCTTGCCCCCTAAACTCTTATTTTCATACAACATGGTTCAAAAAAGCTTGTACTATATATGTATATGGTACATAAGATTTCTCATATGCATGTATTCTATGGTCTTACATTATACTTGTTGGAAAATAGCCTAGTCAACCCTTGGTGGATTAGGCCCAAGCCCAATAGGATTGGGGTCAAAATATAAACAATAAAAAATCTTGGGTTGATATATGTGATATTTCCCAATTATTATGAGTCATATTATTTGAGAGATAGAATATGACTCTACAAGTGATATTGTTTCACCGATACAATATGTCTCTCAATCGAAAGAATATATTGTCTCTCTGATGAATTGATACGTTAGTAGAAAGGAAGGAGTATATAGAACACTATAAATAGGTGTAAAGAGTTCAATTGTAAGGTACTTGAATAAAAGATTTTGACATACACACTGATTCCTTATTCTCTCTATTATATTTCTCTCTCTTCTTCTTCCTGTTGGTGGTGTATTTGCTAGGCAACATAATTGCTTCTACAACTGTGATTTGATTAAGGGTATGGGTATTACGTATTATCAATCGCACTCCAAGGACGCCCAATATTCTTACATGGTATCATAGCCTGTATTTCTTGAGGCCAGTCTTGTATAAATTTTGTGATACTATGTTCTCCTAAGTTTCCATTGCTGCATATAAACATATATGTATATATGCTATTATACATGACTCTATATGCTTCTGTTGTTTTCTGTCTTATGTGATTTATGGGATATGAAAATTTTCATTTGGTTATAATGTATAGATCCTAATATATTGTTATGAGCATATGTTCAAGTTCTTTGTTTTTGTTGAGTTTTTGTTTGTGTGAATTAAGCAAGATTATCATTCTATGTTTTGTTCATATGTCTTGTTGTAATAGGCATATTTTTTTTAGACAAAGAAAGAGTATGCTAGATCCCTAGAAAGAAAGAATATAGGCAACATACTGTGTATATCAAAAAACAAGTCCAGAAAGTTTGATTTTTGAAATTGGGTTGTTTGAAAAATAGAGATTTAGGTTTTAAAATTAGTTCTATTCTATAGAGCTCAAAAAAATGAAGAAAATGACACCAAGAACACGAGAAACGAATGTCAGAGAAAAGGAGGAGAGAAGTTTTAGGTCCAATGGATCCAACCCTTCCCTCTATCCGAGTCAGACCTGACTTGGCGAGAGATTGACATATTTTTCAAGCGCTATTTTTCTAACAATATCTGTTCTTCTTGGATTTTGGACTTGGGTTCGATAAACCACGTGACCAGGGATCGAGGATCCTATGTAGAATACCATCGGTTGCCGGATAGATGTAAGTTGCTTTATGTATGCAACACTACAAAGATTGAAGTGAAAGGTATCATAACTTGCAAATTAACTTTGTGTGGTGGAAAGGCCTTGATCCTCCATAAAGTGCTTTATGCTCCTGACATATGATGAAATTTAGTTTCTATTAAATGTCTTGTGGATTATGGGTTTAATGTAAACTTTCATGATAAAGTTGCAGGCATGTTTTATAGTTCTGTATTTTATGGCTTAGCTTTCCTTTCAAAAAGGTTCTTTGTAATGGATATTATTTATGGTTATAATATACATGATTGCTTTATTACTTCCTATAATTCAACTTTTGATATGGCTATTTGGCATGCTAGACTAGGGCATATTAATCAAAATAAAATGATTAAACTAGCAAAAGAAGGTTTGATAGGACTCATATCCAATATGGAAATGTCCTTGTTTGAAAATTGTCTAGTAGATAAAGTAAGTAGAAAACCTTTTGGTAAGGGAACCATATCAGAATAGCCATTGCAATTAATCCATTATAATATTTGTGCTCCTATGAGCATGATGGCAAGGCACAAAGCTTGGTATTTTATTACTTTTATTGATGACTATTCACGATGTGGTTATGCCTATTTGATCTCACATAAGTCTGAGGATTTTGAGTGCTTTAAATGATTCATAAATGAAGTAAAAAATCAAATGGACAATAAAATTAAAGTGTTACATACTGATCAAGGTCGTGAATATTTGTCTGATAAGTTTAAAGAGCTTTATGAAGAAAAAGGGATGGCACTCCACGATAGAATGGAGTTACTGAAGAAGAAATAGAACGCTTCTAGACATGATTAGGTCAATGATGGCACAAGCAAACCTACCAATTCATATTGGGGTGATGTTTTGATGACGGCTACCTTCATACTTAATTGTGTGGCCTCGAAATAAGTCACTTTAACACCTTATGAGTTATGGACAAAACACAATTCGGATCTAAGTGTCCTTAAACCATTGGGGTCGGCTGCATACATCCATGCCAATTCCCATAAGTTAGGTCCTAGAGGAAATAAATGTATCTTTATAAGGTACTCTGAACAACCTAAAGTATATGTCTTCATAGGTGAAAATGAAGATGGAATAGTAACTAAAATTGAATCTAGAGATGCTATATTTCTCGAAAATGAATTCCCCAATAGGGGAGAAATTGAGCGCACTGTATCTCTTTATGAAACACAGGAACAAACAAGTATAGAGCATGTTGGTAGGCCTGAATCATCCCAAAATATCAATCTAAATGGGAGCTCAGAAAGGTTAATGTATAGACCTAGACAAAAGAAAAGACAAAGACAAGAAACTCCCATAAGAAAAGAGTAATAGGGAAAGTATACCTAAAAGACGCTTCCAAATAGAAAGTGAAGCACTTGTTGTAATATCTCAAATTTTAGTACTAGAGGCTTGAGAATAATCCTGCATCAAGTAGACTGCTAGGCCCTAGTTTAGCAAGAGTCCCGGGAAGACATAAGAAGCATAATGGCTTATAGAAATTGCACTCGGAATAGAATAAGAATTTCAGTGCGAATTAGTCGGAGGAAAGTACATGATTCCTTTAGGATGTGTTAGGATGACATAGAACCTGACTCGGACCCAAAAGAAAAGGGAAATGGTGTCTAGAAAGAAATAATAAAGGAAATTAAAAGAACTAATGACACAAGAAATAATATTGCCATAATCAAGGGAAAAAGAGATAATTGCCACTTGATCTTGAGGTCAAAGTTGGAAGACAAATTGAAGGGCTAGGATTTGCTCTTCAAAAGTAAGAAGTAATTATGAGAATATATATAAAAAAAATCCCTCCCTTTTTGGTCACAAAAATGTCCAAATAATGGGGCAACGATAGAAGAGAATTTTTAGTTAAAAAGTCAGTTTCAATTTGAAAAATTATGGACCAATATCAAGACAAATTGAGGCAATTAATCAACACATTTGCCTCCATTTTGGCAGCCAAAAGTCATCCAAAAAGGGAGCAAGAAGGAAGGAAATAGAGTTAATGGAATTACCATGGTAATTTGTTCTAATTACTACTCATGGTAAATCACTTTGACTTGTCCAACAGGAGTAATTGTGGATTACATATTTTGCTCTTCTTTTTGGCAAAATTGTGGCCAGGCAAAAGAGGCATGAGGGAAGAAAAAATCTGATCATTATTCATACTCTCTCTCACTCTCCTATTCGACCAAGACACAAGAAAGAACAAGGAAAGAAGACAAGTGTAAGAAGCAAGCTTCTTGGTCCATTTTCACTAGGTAAACCACCTTTCTAGCTCAAAAGCTCTTCATGAATCTTATTCCTCTCTTCAAGACCTTCATTACTATGGTTTTTTTTTGAAAAAGAGGAGTTTTAAGACATCTTACAAGAGAAAAAAGTGGAGAATCAAGAAAAGAGCTCAAGAAGGAGCTAGAGGTAAGTAAGAACACCATTTTGATGTATATATTGGCTTGTTTGGTTGAGTTTTGGTGGATTGTTTTGGTAGCCCTAAATTTCAATCTTTTAGGGTTTATTATGGTTCATGAAGCTTTCATCCCTTACATGTGATTATATGTTTGTTTTGGAAGCAAATGAACTAAGTTTGGTGATTAAATTGTGAATTGGTAATTTGTTGTAGAAAACCCTAAATTTTTGGTCTGAACAGGGTATTAAGAAGTAATGGGAATTTGATCATTTTGAGGGTTTCATTGGATTCTACATAAACAAATCATGTGGGAATAGCCCTTGGTCCTGAATTTAGAAGGCTTGAATCAAAAATCTTAAAATTGGAACTTTAAGACACTCAACACTGCCAGATTTAAGGTAGTAAAGTTGTGACATGTTTTCAACTGACCAAATGAAGTCCAATGCTCATGAAAATTTTCAGATTCAAATTAGACATCCCAAGCTTTGATTTTATATAAAGAATGCAAAATTTAGATAAGTGGACAGTGAGTTATGATTTTTGAAAGTAGGGCATTGAATCTAGAAATTGTCCTGTGGCAGTTAAAAGTTTGGCGTGTTTTTAAATGATTAAACTTTATCCAATGACCATGATATTTTTCAAAATTAACGTAGATATATTGTGCTTTAATTTGTGGCAATTGGATAAGTACACAAAAAGTTATGATTTGATGAAGTTAAGCATTAATTTGGAAAGACATTGTGGAAGTGATGGTTAATTGTAATTTCTGGGTTTTTGTGAGTGAAATTGGCAGAGGTGTATCTTTTTCCCTTAAAGTAGACATAATAAGGGTCACATTAGGCCTTTGAACCAATACATTTGGATTTTTCTAGAATTAGTTATGAATTTTCAAAGTTGGTCAGCAAAACTGGTAGATTGGGTCAAACCTATGAAATTATGGCAAGTAAAGTAATTTGGGCCAATATGGGACCAAATATAAGAGACATGTCCTAAAGGTCTATGTAGCCACATTGGACATTCATTTATCATGGCTCTAATGTATGGTTATGCACCTAGGTCCATGGGAGAATTCTAAACAACTTCAATGGTTGGAAGAAAAAGTATAAGAAAGGCACTTGAAGACAGAAGGTAGTATAACTTTCCTAACTTGCATTTACTTGATAAGTATGCTTATGCATTGATGTGTTTAATTTCTTTGATGAATGGTATGAAGCATGTACGAATGATTGAAGCTCTGTTTTTACTTATGTTATAGCCATAAGTGTAATGTGTAAAGCATTGAGCATGCAAATATGTCATTATGCTAGTATGAATTTATGTAAACAAGCATGTCATGCATTAAGCTTGAATCTTGTTTGCCTAATTAGCAAAGTTTGCTACTGAGATTTTCTCGAATCTCACTCTCCCTCACCTGACCATATAGGTATAATGAGTACAGGAGAAGAATATATGAAGATATGAAAGGGGGAAGTACAAAAGAAAATCAAAGATTGAAGTGCATCGCACTGTTTATGTATTTTGACTAGAATTTATATTTTTTTAAATATGATTGTATTAAGAATGAGAAGAGAGATGAGCAATTAATCACTTGATTGAATTAAATGAAGATAAGAATCAATGAGTAACAATGAAGTTGCAAACAGCTATAAGATGCTTCAAAAAATTGAAATATTCAAAAAAACACACTCAACTGTAGGTTCAAATCCTATCTTGAGGTTGGGAATTGAAAGAACTTTATAAAATATTATCGCTTAGTGATTTGAATTCGTTGCGTAAAACTCATCCGAAAGATTACAAAAATAAGGTGTTACACTTGTTGTTACTCTTGAAGGGGATGATGAACTACTTTTGGTGCAAGAAGCCTTAACAAGTCCTGCTAAGGATGAATGGAAGAAGGCAATGGAAGAAGAAATGAACTCAATAAGAAAGAATCAAGTTTAGGAATTGGCGTTGACCTATTAAAAGGGTGAAAAGCCCTTTGGAACAAGTGGTTCTCAAAATTAAAAGAAAAGTGGATGGGTCAATTGATAAGTATAAGGCATGATTAGTTGCAAAGGGGTATATACAGTCAGAAGATATAGATTATGAAGATACCTCTCACCGGTCGTATGGTTTAATTATATAAGAATTATTCTAGTAATAGTAAACATTTTAGACTTGGAATTACATCAGATAGATTTAAAACCGCATTTCTAAATGGTGATCTGGATGAATAAATCTATATGGAACAATCATTAGGTTTCATTGAAAAAAGAAAAGAGAATAAAGTCTGTAAACTCAAAAGGTCTATTTATAGACTAAAGTAATCATCCAAATAGTGGTATTTGAGGTTTCATAAAGCAATAACCTCTAATGATTTTCAAATGATTGAAGAGGACCACTGTGTCGACTTCAAGTGGTTTAAGGGTAATTTTATTATATTATCCTTATCTGTAGATGATATACTATTGGCTAGAAATAATTTGAATTCGGTTATAGCTTTTAAAGAATGACTTTCATCAAATTTTGAAATGAAAGACATGGGTGAAGCAAAGTATATACTTTGAGTTAAGATCCAAAGAGATTTTTCAAAAAGAATCCTATCTCTTTCATAAGAAAATTACATTGAAAAGATTCTTGAACAATTCAACATGAGCAACTGCAATTCCTTGGATACCCCAATGGCTTCTGGTGTAACTTAAGCCATGACATGTGTCCCAAAACTGAGCCAGATCAAAAGAAAATGAGGAAAATTTTCTATGCTAGTGCTGTTCGTAGTCTAATGTAGCAATGATGTGTGCCAGGCTAGATATCTGCTTTGAGGTAGGATTGGTAAGTAGGTTCCAGTGCAATCTAGGCGAGTGTCACTGGAAAGTAGTAAAGAGGATCTTAAGATACTTAAAAGGCACATCTGACAATGCACTATGCTATAAAGAAAGTGATATACACCTAGTTGGATACTCTGAAATTGATTTAGGTGGAGATTAGGAAGAGCGAATATCGACTTCAGGTTATACTTTCTTGCTAAACAATAGCGCCATATGTTGGAGTAGTAAGAAGCAGACATGTATTGCTTTACATTCTATGGAAGCTGAGTTCGTAGCATGCACTACAGCAATGCAAGAGGTTTTATGGTTGAAGAGGTTTATTGAACATCTTGGATTTGGCAATGAGAGTACCAATCTAATATTAGTGCACTATGATAACATTGCAGCCATAGCCTATACTAAAGAACCCAAGTATCATAGTAAGACCAAGCTTATAGACATTAAGTACAATTTTGTAAAAGATTATATAGCACAAAAAATTATTACTATACAACATATTTTGACAACTATAAAGAAACATTGAATTTTCGACAGAATTTGCCATGAAATTCCTCTTTCTGACGGAAACAAATTTCTGACAGAATTCATTCTGTTGCAAAAAGGTGCATTTCAAATGAATTTGGAAATTCTAGCGCAATTTTTTTTAAATTACAAATTCCATGTGTTAGCCCCACAGTGAGCCACGTGTCCCTCTCCTCCACTTGCTACCACATGTCATCTCCACTAGCTGCCACGTGTCGACGTCTCATAATTCCTGAAAATGCTTCTCCTCCTGTTTGAACCCACGACCTTATGGTGCCAATGCCTTCGCACGAGAGTATTTGCCAGTTGCTCTGAAGTGAACCTGTGTTAAATTATTACATATTGTTATATATATAATATTATCATACACAAACACATATATAATTAATTAGATAGATATATATATGATAATTAATTATTAATTACATATAATATTATTAAAAATAATGATAAATTAAATAAAATGTAAAAAAGTATTTATATATTTAATTAACCAATTTTTTAATTCAAATTACTTAATAAATAATAATTTAATATTATAAATATATTTTTTGTATAAAATGATAAATATAATATTAATAACATATAATTTATTTTTAAATAAAATAAAATAATAAATAATATAATAATATCATAAATATTAATTTAGTAGAAAATTTTAAATATAATATTAATAAACAATTATATAATTGTAATAATTAAGATTAAATAGAATTATTTAGTAATAAATATTTTAATATTATAAATATTATTTTTAAAATAAAATTAATAAATTTTAAATTTTGCCATGGAATTTGTGATGGAATAATCCCATGGAAAAATTACCCACAGAATTTCATCACAAATTTTGTGGCAAATATTTTTGCCTTCCACACAAATTCTGTTGGAAAAATTTCTGACGGGATTTCTGATAGAATTTGCCACAGAATAATTCCGTCGGAAATCGAGTATTTTTTTTATAGTGGACTAAGAGTATGGTTGTTGATCCCCTGACTAAACCAATTGCCAAGGAGACATTTGAGAAACATGTAAGAGCACTTAGTGTACATAAAATGTAAAATTACAGACTTTATGTATTACATTTGTGATTAATTGAAGTACTTATCATTATTGGTTTTTATGTCTGTCTGAAAGTATACAATGTCTAGTATATCGTACAGGCTTATAGGGTTGGCTCTCTTACACGAGCAACCACCTTTGACACTTAGGAGCAGGGTGTGCAAAGATGAGACAATTGTGTTCACTAGTAAAGCTGCTAGAATGCTGATGAGATCCATAAACAAGAATATAAGTATAGATCAAATCATAGATATCTACTTCCATGATACTTGTAGCCAAACAACAAATTCTTCAACATAGATGTCTGAGTAGAGTGGAAGAATTTGGGTTTAGAAGCTGGGAGTGTCTAGACTTAAGTCTGTATAATGTTAATAACAGAATGCAAAATGATGTTTGCTCTTATGGTGTAATTAGAGTAACAGTTTAGCGTACAATTCAAACTGCATGTGCTAAAGAGCCGCAAACGGGAAGCAAGTAAGAAGATCCCTGCTTAACTGTTGTGTGAATCCCATGAAGTTTCTAATTCTTCCATTGATATCCTTTGACTTTAACAATATTACAAAGTTATGCTTCAGTGACTACTACTTTAGCATATGCCCTACGGTCATGATAGATGTGATATATGGTATATGTTAGAAAAGCGACTGATGTGTATTTAAGTGATATTTGGGTGAAAGGAAGATTATTTAGAATATACATAAATATGCTGGTGTTTGAGACATGTCCCTTATGATATTATTTTTGATAATTTCATAAGTGTGGACACTATACATATTAGAAAGGCAACCTGAGTTTTATACTAACTGGAAAGGGATTAGATTAGCCATGTTAAAGGTTATATAAATGAATCTAGGATATTTGAGGCATAATATTAAAATCAAGCTATATGAAGAAGGCTATCTTGTGCTGGTCTCTTTAAAGGAGATCTCTAGTACGTACGGCTATATGTAGACGTCATGCCTATGCGGTCATGGCAAAGCACCTAATATGAAAGAAGGAAGAAAAAGAGACATATCTAATCCCAAGTGTGAGTGGGAGACATTAGAAAATAGCCTAGTCCACCCTTGGTGGATTAGGCCCAAGCCCAATAGAATCATCAACGTGCAACTTGCAGTCCGATTCGCCCTTATGAAAAATAGAGTTAAGTATATTAAGGTATACTAATGTATAACGTAGCAAAAAGTGAAGTGGAGAAAAAATTAATTACCATAGGAATAGGGACTTTAGGCATGGAGGGCCAACTATCCCTCGCACTCGTGCTATCACACACTGGACTCAGTGTTGGACTAGACTATAGTAAGGCCTCAATTTGTACCTTCAGTAACGCATTTTGCTCTTGCATCAAATGTATATGATTGTTGAATTGCTCTACTTGATGCTCGTAGCCACTAATCCTCTGGTCTACGTGATCCTTGTAGTCAGAAATTTGCTCCTGATAGTTATAGCAAGTCATTTTTTGTGGCTTGCTTTTTGGGTCCGTAGTATGATGTTGGGGTTACTGCTAAACCAGTACCCCAAACATGACCATCATACTCAGGAGCTCCAAGCGCTCTGTTGAGCAAATCATCGCGACCAACATAATGCGCCAAGTCTGGCTTCTCCTGTGTTATTGAGCGCTATCACAACAAGAATTACAACAATATTAATTACTATAAAATATGGTCTTTTAAGTGAAGCTAAATGTTTATTGTATGTATAAGCCACTACTTACACAATATTCGGCAACTTGTCTGCTTGTTTGTTGGGAATTTTGCCTTTTCTGTTCGTGCAGCCTACCAGCCACAAATCATGCTGAGGTACATGTGTGACATCATCAAAATGCGATTGTTGTAGCTGTGTATCAAAGTTAGTTGTAGTTAAAAATTAGGCATACACATTATATTCATATGAAATAATGATTAGTTCTTACTAATTGTTGCTCCAACATTGCATACGAGACCGGTCCTTTCATGTACTGGTATGGCATGCTGGATGCGTTTTCGTGATTTCGTTCACTCCTTTCCTGTTTAAATCCAAATGATTCATATCAATAAACATTAATTACTACTACATACGAGACCGGTTCTTTCATGTACCGGTAAAGGCTAATATTATGTTACCGTAAACTGTGGAGTAGTATGTGAGGCCACAAACTCATCCCATTGCTCTTGAGTTATGATCCTATCATACATCTCTGGTGGTGTAGGAATGATAATATCATTGTCGTCCCGCAAGAAGAATTTGACAAGAGTGGAGCAAAAATTTCGCAAGAGTCTGCCGCATTTTCGTATCACGAATTTCTCTTTATCGGCTTCAATTATAAAGCAAGATTGTAAGAAAAACCACATATAATTTGTTAGATTGTAATTTTATTATACAAAACAACCAAAATAATAAAGTAAATAATGTTTACCTTGATAGAATCGCAGAGCATATCACTATAATCTTTCTTCGCGCGGAGCCAATATAAAACAGTAATGGGGACTCTTTCTCTGACCGACGTCCCAATGTAATTAATCAAGTTGCTTGCATTCAGTCCGACTGGATTTCCCTTTTCATTCGACTAAAACTCTAACCTAATGCCCTTACTCCTTAGTTTGACAAGTACTTTCATTATGGTCCTGCCCCTAGCTACCTCGACCTCAAATGCTGCTTGATCATTGTGTTCGATAGGAACAATATCATCTTCACCATGAGGATCCATTTTCCCACAAGTTAAATAAACCAAACAAAATATCAAAGCATGTACTTAACAATCATGGCAATGAAAGTAAATTATGTTGAAATATATGAATGCTTGTAATAAAACATACAAGGCAAAAAATCAAGAAACTCATTATCATCTTTTCCTCTTTTTTGTTTTATTTAAAAACCAAGTCCCCTCCTTATAATCATGTCTCATGTATAAGGGTTCATCTTCATTTTCATTTTTGTCTATATCAATATATTTTGACCACAACATGTCAAAGGAGAGATCATCTTCAAGAATATTCAAATATTTATTACTGTCATTACCAACTTGTTCTTGATGATTCTTGTTCGAAGGAAGTACAATGGACCAGTTCTTCTTAGAAGGATCCGGAATGAAGAACACTTGTTATGTCTGTGATACTAAAATGAAAAGATCATCTTTATATTAAACTTTAGAAAGATCCACTTGAACAAACCCTAAATCATCTGTCCGCAATCCACTTTTGTTGTTAATCCACTTACATCTGAATACAAGGACCCTTAACATAGTGTAATATAACTCCCATATTCATTCAATTACACCAAAGTATGACATTTTTGCTCCTTGTATCATGTTCTTACGTGTAGAATGTGTAACCGTTGATTGCATAACCGTTGTAAGATAATACTTTTAAGCTTGGTCTATTAGATAGCCATCTTAAGTTTTTAGAAACTAAATCAGGATTCCTCTCCACCTTATCATTAATGCACCTTTTTAAAGAAGTTGGAAAATGTTAGTTGTGCTCTTTTGTTATCAAATTTTCATTCCTCTCACCATGTACTAATCGAAGCGCATCCTTATGTTCTTCAACATACGGCTTAACCTCAGCAGTGTTATGTAGCACATACAAGTAAGCTTGCTCCCATTCAATAACTGATATCTTGGTTGCATAATTCCTACTCCTTCTTTTCCTTGATCTTCATCCATTATGCTAAGACTTCGGGATCCCTATAAGGTCAACATTTGATAACAAATCAGCACAGAAATCACTTGCTTCTTCAACCATGTAATGCTCAGCTATACACCCCTCTGGTCAATATCTATTTTTCACATACCCTTCTAAAATTTTCATAAATCGCTCATTCGGGTACATCCATCTCAGGTATACTGGACCGCACAATTGAACCTCTTTCACTAAGTGTACAGTTAGATGGACCATAATGTCAAAAAATAAAGGTGGAAAATACATTTCAAGTTCACACAGAGTACAAACAATCAGCTTTTGCAAATCTTGTAACTTTGTTGAGTCAACCACTTTACTGCAAATCAACTTGAAGAACAAGCACAATTTAGTTATGGAATTCCTTACTTTTTGGGTAAGATTGACCGTATACCAACCGGTACAATTTTCTGCATAAGCACATGACAATAATGAGATTTAAGGTTCTTTAGCTCCAACTCTTTGTCTAAAACAAGATTCTTTACATTTGAAGAATAGTCCTTTGGAACTTTGATTCCTTTAAGAAACTCACCAAATAACTTCTTCTCTTTCCTCAATAGAGTGTAAGCCGCTAGAGGAAGATAAGTGCGGTGCCTTTACTCAACCAGAGCCAACTCTTCTCTGATTCCCAGGTTAATTAAATCCAACCTAGCATTCACACTGTCCTTGCTTTTCCCTTGCATATTGAGCAGCGTGCCAATTAGACTATCACATACATTTTTTTTATATGCATCACATCAGGAAAGTGTCTCACATATAAGGACTTCCAATATGGAAGCTCAAAGAAAATAGACTTTTTCTTCTATCTGCTTGTCCCGATTTTTTTTTCAAATGGCTTGCCAAAATTGTTATCCAAGTGTTTGACCTTCTCAAAAACCTGAGCACCGGTTAACATCTTCGGTGGGCTACCTTCTTCTGACTCACCATTAAAAGCCTTTTTCCACTTTCTCCAACGATGTTTCGATGGTAATAATCTTCTTTGTCCCATGTAGACATTTTTCTTACAATGATCTAGTCACACTGAATGAGTGTCATCTTCACATATATGGCACACACAATATCCTTTGACGCTATATCCGGACAAATTACCATAAGCAGGGAAATAATTTATTGTGCCAAATAACATGGCTTTCAAAGTGAAACTTTCTTCCATGTACGCATCATACACACTAACGCCTTCCTCCCAAAGCAGCTTTAAGTTATCAACTAAAGGAGCCAAGTATACATCTATATCATTCCTAGGTTGCCTCGGCCTAGAAATTAACATGGACAACATCATATACTTACGTTTCATGATCAAGTGTGGAGGAAGGTTATAAATCATCAATATCACCGACCAAATACTGTGTGTACTACTTTGAACCCTGTGGGGATTGATTCCATTAGTTGAAAGTATAAGGCATAGGTTCCTTACTTCATTCTCAAAGTCAGGGTGGTCATGATCAACTTTTTTCCATTAAGGGGCATCTGCAGGGTGCCTAAGGTTCGTGTCTTCAACCCTTTCATCTATATGCCACATCAACAGCTTAGCAATCTCTACATTACTGTATAGTCGCTTGAATCTTGGAACAATGGGAAAATACCATACGACCTTCGATGGACTTTTTCCTTTCTTCTTCCCATATTAAGATGTATTGCATTTAGTGCAGTTCTCTAACGTAGCATATTGATTTTGAAATAATATGTAATCGTTAGGGCATGCATGTATCTTCTCATAACTCATGCCAGTTGTAGAGCAAAGTATTCGCTTTGCCTTGTATGTCTTGGTAGGAAGTACATTTTCTTCTGGGAGCATATCTTGCACAAGTTCAAACAGTGCAGTGCAACCCGAATCACTCAATCCATATCGCACTTTAAAGTTGTACAATTTTAACACTGCTAGCAATCTTGTATATTTAGTACTACTGGCATATAATGGTTTCTCTGCATCACCTTTCAACGCCTCAAATTCTTGAGGATAGTCATGAAGTACCCCTTCAACCACATGTAACATTTCTTGAGACCATTGTCCTCATCATCACACATACTTTGATCAAACTCATTTGAAGGACCGCTCGTGGTATTCACCTGATCACTACATGCATCATCCGTCTCACCGTGCCTTGTCCATTGTGTATATGATTAATCAATTCCAAGACTTACTAAATGATCTAGCAAATTAAGTAGACTAATCCACTTTCCATAACAACAAGATAAGCAAGAACACAAGATTTTGTTAGGATTATTTGTATGCTCGCTTGCAAATCTAATAAACTCTTTCACCCCATCTATATATTTCCTTGAGCATCGATCAGATGACATCCATTTTTGATCCATCTTTACCTTTAAAAATATGTTTAAAAGGAGTTAGTTACTTGCCTCTTGCAGTTACTAATTACTTTTATCTTATTTAAAAAAAATTCAGCTGTATAACGTCATCAAATTTAAAATTTTTCAAGTATTAAACATTATTAAAGTAAAAAATAATGAACCAATTAATTTTCACAGCATGTATCATACTAATTTTTCACAACTCACAACAAAAATAAATCAAAAGAATATTTCAAATGCTTTGACTAGCTAGTTCAATACTCCTTTAATTTAATGTTTGGCAAGACACATAAGAAATCTCTGGCAATTAACTATTCTAAATTGATGACAAATCTCTTGGTACCCAAAATTTAAAAATGTGCATGAAAATGTACAACTTAAGGTTCTGTATAAAATATATACTTAAAGACTTACAAGGTAACAAAATCCTCTTTAAGAGGTTGAGACAGAGGAAAAAAACAACCAGGAGACCAGGCTTTAAGAAGACAACTGAAACTTCAAATAAATACCTAAAAAAAAATTCATGACCACACATATAAAATTCATGACAGATTTTACCAAAAAAGAAGAAGAAGAACAAGAAAACATACCTAAAGAAAACTTAGGAGCTAGGGAACTTCTTGTACGAGGCTGAGATAAAGCAAATCATGTGGGTAACCAAGCTTTATACTGTAACGGAGGTACGTGACCAAAAGTTTTTGA
Organism: Inga oerstediana; assembly: GCA_963210345.1. Taxonomy (NCBI): domain Eukaryota; kingdom Viridiplantae; phylum Streptophyta; class Magnoliopsida; order Fabales; family Fabaceae; genus Inga; species Inga oerstediana. The sequence continues at coordinate 57,149,677 of OY723401.1, read as the reverse complement.
AGAAATGAGCACATGGAGACAAGAAAAAACAAAAAGTGGCACCAACAAAACTTCCAACAGCAATCGTCAAAGAGAGGAGGGCGTGGGGACAATGACTAAAGAAAGGTATAGTGGGACCAATTAGATCTGGAAAATGGAGTGAGGGAGGACGCGTGAAAAAGATGATATGGGGACCAATTAAATCTGAAAAATGAGGTGAAGGAGGACACGCGAGAAAGACAGAAAGATCATGATAATGGCGGGACCGCCAAATTTGTACACTTTGAATGACGCTTTTACCTTAAGCGGCATAGAAGGTATATAAAAGCTACGGCACTTGGTGTCTAAGTGCCATAGCGCCCATTCAGTATATAAAATAAATAAATAAATTTAAATAGTGAAGGGAGCTATGCCATAGCGCCCATTCAGTATATAAAATAAATAAATTAAAAAATTTAAATGGTGAAGGGAGCTATGATGCTTTGACACCAAGCGTCATAGCATCCATTCATTATAAAAAATAAATAAATAAAAAAATTAAATGGTGATGGGAGCTATGGTGCTCGCTGTCAAAGCGCCATTGCATCCCAAATATTTATTTTAGTCTACCTTATACCCTTACTATTATTAGCCTTCAAGCATAACGTTAATTGATATAAAGCAAGACAAATGAATAGTGATTACCATTTTTATTATTATTAAGTTAGACATTTGAAAAGTCAGACTAGAAAGTACAGTATATATTATTGTTTCTATTATTCACGTGAAAGCTAAATGATAAAGAAATGAATGGTGACAGTGAAACTACGTACTAAATTCTTAGCTTGAAATTAAACGAAAAAAATTTAGATAAGTTAAAATACAAAAAAATATAATCTAAATTCCCCCTATTAAAATAATTCTAAGTGAAATTAAAGCATTGGAAAATTAAATAGAAGTAAAGGATAATAAGATAATTAATACCAAAACCATATAAATTAAATAAGGAAAGAAGGTGTTGAAGCTTACCTTAATTAACGGGGTGCTTTAGCTAATAATCAGCTTGCATGTCCTTAACGTATGAAGGAGGAATGAAGGTGATGATCCAAGCTCGATTGCCTTCTATGATCTCTCAGCTATGGTGGTAGTAGCTCTTAACTCTTACCCTTAGTCTCTATACGGTGATGTCTGATCTTTGGCTCCCTCATTAGTCTAGATAGTATATTGATTGATAAAGAAGACAACTTTTGCGCATGCGACAAGGTTGTGCAGCCATTCAATCAAAAGCATATTAAAAAAAAAGAATGTTGGTAAGGGCAATGGCTGGCGCTTGCCCCACCAAGCGCCAGCTAAGGAGGGCCAGCAAGCTCCAGCGCTTGCCCTACCAAGAGTCGGAGGAGGGGCCTAATCGAAAAAAAATAGCATGCCTGATATGAGCTTCATCCAAAAAAAACCTTAATGGGCCTTGCCCGGCACTTGGTCTGCAAGTGCTAGCCAAGCCTGCCACCTCCTCAAGTTGGAGGAAGGGCCTAACCGAAAAAAAAACAGCGTGCCTGATATGAGCTTCATCCAAAAAAAAAACCTTAATGGGCCTTGGCCGGTGCTTGGTTTGCAAGCACCGGCCAAGCCCACCTACCTCCTCCGACGCTTGGTGGAGCAACACAGGAAGACGCCCAATCCCAAAAAAAAAAGTGCCTAAGCTTCATCCAAAAAAAAATACCTTAATGGGCCTTGGCCGGCGCTTGGTCTGCAAGCACGGCCCAAGCCTGCCCACCTCCTCCGACGCTTGGTGGAGAAAGCACCGGAGGAGGCTCAATCCCAAAAAAAAAAAAAAGCAGTGCCTGAAGGGAAGAACAAAAATTTTTTTTATGGCGCTTCTTTAAAGAAGGGCCATAGAAGGGGCGCTACTAAATCCTTATTTTGTAGTAGTGTGCACACTGATTCCTTATTCTCTCTACTATAGTTCTCTCTCTTCTTCTTCCTGTTGGTGGTGTATTTGCTTTGCATCATAATCGCTTCCACAACTATGATTCGATTAAGCATGAGTATTAAAGATTAGCAGTCGCATTTCAGGTACGTCCAATATTCTTATAATATATAGAGTGAGTATTCATCTTATTGTAGGTTATCCAAAGGAAACAAAACGAAGAGTGAGTATCAAATGGAAGAAACTTAAGATATCGTTGGCACGCTGCACTACACTCAAGGAATGAAGAATATAAAGATAAAAGGAGGATGATCCAAGAAGAGGTTAAGACGATAAGAATTTATAAGCTTGGATGCCTCAAGGCCTTGAAATTCCTAGGTATAATAATCAATATTCTGGTCTAGAAATCTTTATGTCAAATTCATTTGATTTAGATATGAATTATTGGCTCAAGATATTTCAAATAAAAACATGCATTTAATCACTAATAATATCATATCTTACTAGTTTTGAAAACGTATATGAAGTTTACCTTATTTAAACTTTGAATAAGCAGAGGTTTGGATTTTTGCCCCATTTTTAACCCCCCGGGCCAAAAAAAAAGACTAACTTTGTTAGCATTTCAAAATTGTTCGTTTTACCTAGAATGGAGTTCATATGAAAGCATTATATATGAACACTTGAAATCTAAATATTAACGTGAAACTTATTTTTATAGAAAGTTAGACTTCATGAGCTGTTCCATGATATTATTTGAAAATTTTGGAGTTGAGTTGAGGAGTGAATATAATAACCTTTAAAATTAACTAAAAGAATTATAACTAGTCAATTATTACTTAACACGTCAATTAGAGTCATTAATGCGTTAAGTAAAATTTTGTACCTTGTACTTTTCATACTGGTCTTTTTTTTTATACCCTGGAAATAAAGACAAATATAATTATAAGAAAAACTAAGAACCAACATCAGGGGTAAAATCTTCATCAGCAATTCTGGATTAAGGATTTGCAGCCCAATGGCTTCGTCCAGAGCCCTTGTTGCAAGAGCATATGCCATGACATTAATTAGCATGTCTACTTATACATTGGATTTCCACCTGCCAAGCACGTTGTATAATGCTTTTGTTTTCAAAGATCACTCCCTAGTCTTGATGGGTTATATCGGATCCTCATTTAGAATAAGTTGAACAACTATATTAACCTCAGTGTTTAACATGTCAACCTACCAATATCTCATTAGTAGATATATATCCAATGAATGAAAAAATTCGTTGTATAAGTCAATCAAAATGACTGAATTTACACATTTATAAATCTAAAAGAAGGAATATGAATTAAATTGATGTCTTTCAATAAAAAAAGAAAAGAAAAGAACTAAACTGACGACTTAATGAAGAACATTTTGATAATATTATTCAAACAAATATATATATATATATATATATCCCTATCAAGAAATAAATATCGGGCGCGAAAATAATTAATTGTGAAGATGAAACTCACGCGTACGTCTTAATTGTAATATTTATTATTCTTTCTTCGCATGCTGTGTTAACGTTACGTTTCCATATCCAATTTAAAAATTTAGAAAGCCACCACTTTGATCTTCGCGTTTTCACTTGAAAATGACTTGCTTTTGTGATAAGGTTGTTGAACGTTGAATGTTAATGGGCTTTCCTCCCCCACTTTTTCACATTAGCGTATAATATGGAGTAATTATTATTTTTAATTATATTTTCTTCTATTTTTGGGCGTTGACTCGTCATTATCATATACGTACCCTGTGTCAACACCCGTTTCTATTTCGATATTCAAAGAGTAATAAAGACATAATTTCATGGGTATACAGAAAAGTATAATTACACTGATAAAAATATTCGTTTACAATACAGATATTGTTCGTCGACGGAAAAACAGAAAAATACAGTGGAAACTTAATATTTACAAATTTCTTCAGAATATCAAAACATAGACTACATTATAACCACGTTCTTGACCTCGCTTTGAGACATGTGCTGCTCACTTTCCGGCGTCAACGTCCTTGCCCTTTGCCCCACTGGTACCCGCTGAAATATTTGTTTAAAAATAGGGTGAGATTCCGAAGAATCCCCGTAGAGACATGGTATCGTTCATAGAGAATGCGAAAAGTAAATATGACATGCACCAAGGTATGCACAAATTAATGAACAATATAAACATATCATCGTCATGTATATATAAGTAGGGCCCAGTCCCACAATCTACATCGGTTGATCATCCGCCAACTCTCAGTGTAAGTGCATACTGGCATTAACAGCCTTTCTATAGGCAATTCATATTAATTAATAAAGTGCATTTACAAACAATGGCATCAACAAAATCATATAATTATGGCATAATGTATGAAGGATAATGTCCCTACCTCAAAGCTTTATAATTCCTTTTTTCAGTGTGACTCGTAACACGTGTCGTTCCGGCTTTCGAATCGGTCCTAAAATATTAAATGTACCAGAAATAGGTCATAACCTATTCAAGTATCATTTTAGACTCTTCCATAATATTTCTTGTGGTTATATTAGTCTATGGTGAAAATTTACTAAAATGCCCTCGGGACCCAAGCCCGACCCTACCATACTCGGCCTGATAGCACGTTTTTCCAAAATTGACTAAGGCTATTCTGACTCATTTTCACCCAAGGAATCTATTTCCGAGCTCGAAATAACCAAATTCATTGTCAAATTACAAAAATACCCTTGATAGCCGCTATTTAAAGATTTCAGTGGCATTTTTGTAATTATACTTTTTCGGCCTCTACCGAAAAAGTGCCGAACTGTAACCTCACCTATTTTTGCCCACTGAGTCCAATGGAATCATTTATTTCATGAAAATCTAACTTCTAGTACTAGTTCTGGTCCTGGCCGAAAATATGAAGAAAAAAATAGAAAAAATGGAGCTTTGTGTTTTAGCTTCCAAAACTTATCCTTTTCGACTTCTAATCTTGGTTATCTCATTTAAACACTTCATAATCATGATTTAAAGGATTTTGGGCAACATAACCCCTTAGAGTTATAGCTTTTCAAATTTAATAACTTACCAAAATCACATAAACCAACCAACCATTACTAACAACAACTTCATACTAACATAAAGTTGAGATTGGTATAATTACCTCTTGATTCTTGGTATTTCTCACTCTAAGATGTCCTCTCTCTCTTCCTCAACCTTGAGATTAGCTTGCTAAGCCAAGATTTTCATGAAGAATAAGAGGTTAGAGGATGAACCATACAAGGTAGAAAGATCAATCACTTGAAAAACAAGCTCTTATCTTAACCTTTGCTTCCTCTTGCTCTCTAATTCTCCAAAGGAACTCACAAGCTCACTCTCCCTCTCTTTTCCTTTGCTTTGAACGAAATGTGTGTATGAAAGGGAGAGGAAAATGTTTTATTTACTTACTCATCTTTCTTCCTAGCCCTTGATCTAATCCATGGTTGTGATTTCTCTACCTTACATGCACACCGCTCCTCCAACCATACCTCCCACCATACCCTCTCCTTTATGCCATACTCCCTTAACTTTATGCCATATCTTCTTATTCCTTATTTTTAATTGGGTTTGCACTAGATTTTTCCCTTATTTTCCATGGTTGGACGAAATTAATGGGAAAGAAGAGGGAAAAAAAATGTTTTTCATACATTCCATAATCCATACAATTGAATTATGTATAATTCCCTCTAATTTCACAATTTCTTGATTTATTCTATCAAGAATAATCCATTTGTACATTTTTATTTATTTTTCTTGATTAATTGAAATTAACTTCAATTAATTAGAAAATAATTATTCTTGGGTTAAATTGGCAAAATTGTGATTTTTCGATCACCTTTGTAAATTAATTCAATTCTTGAATTAATTTGCTCATTTCCTTATGAATATGAATATTTCAAAATTCACAAGATTCAAATTCATGAATATTTACCATTTTATTGCATTAGTCAAATAATTACAATATATATTTGGTGAATAAAATTTGGGGTGTTACACCTTGTATAAAAAATTACGCAAAAAATGCCACTTATAATAGTAATAGATTACATGCATATACGTGCTTGCAAATGCATGCATTTTTTTTTTGATAATAAAAAGTTTAGGTAGGTTCGGCACCAGTCCCCTACCAAGGCCAGGACACGGCCCCAGGGCTCTTTGAGCGCTTACAAGGGACTTACGAGATCGCCTACTAATGAGGTCTTCCCATCGGTTAGAGGGTTTGAACACACTCCCTTGTGATCGGGGTGGCAAGACCTTAACCAATTATGCCAAACCTCATTGGCCAGCTGAAATATATATACATTATCTTATACTACCTCCGGTCCTAATTATAGAACATAGTTTGTAGTACAAATTGCACTATAAATTATGTCCTATATTTAGGACCGGAGGGAGTATTAGTGTTTTATTGTTGGGGGAACTTAGCTCCCCAATTAATGAACGTTTCCAACAAGAATTAAAAAGCATAACGTTAATTTTAATTAAAGTAAGCGTAACTAATTATAAAGAAATAGTTAAGCGTTTACAAAAACAAAAAACTAAAGCAATACTTGAACATAAAAAATTCTTGTTTTGCTAAATATTTATTTCTTCTTTTATATATTTTTTTTTTCAGAAAACACAGAAGCCAAATATATTTAAATATTTATTTCTTAAACATATAAAATGATATTTTTATTTTGAAATATGTAGTTATTAAAATTAAAATTAAAATTAATATTTATAATCCTTTAAAATTGAGCTGATTAAACCAAAAAACCAAGCAGATAAAAAGTGTAAATTACATTAAAATTCTATCAAAGATAATAATGTTGTCAAAAAAATATGTTGACCTGAAGTCAAAAAAATGATTGTGGGAGCGGAGTTCCAATAGTTGAGTTTTCTAATAAAAAAAAAGGGAGAATTACATTCAGGTCCTAAGGAAGAGAAAAAAATGAAGAAATTGTCCCTATAGATTGTAAAATGAAAAAATAATCCCATGGAGTTGTCAATACAGGCCTCTGGAGTTGTTAATGAGTTGTCAATGCATGCTCATGGAGTTGTTAATGGAACCATTTTTTTCATTTTACAATTTACAGAAACTATTTCTTCATTTGTTTTCTTCCATGGGACCTAAGTGTAATTCTCCCTTTAAAAAATCAATTTTTGTGCGATCAATTAAGAAAGTCAATAATTGAGTCTAAATAAACAAGTGGGAATGGATGCATAAATAATGCAAATGAAGGGGGACCCACTCAATCAATTATGCCATTTAATGTATAAATCATCAATGAAGATTAACTTCTTCCTTTTTTTATTATTTTATTATTTTATTATTTTATTATTTTATATCTTTGGAGGCTTATAGCCTGATACTGTCGTTGGGTGGATAGATTAAAATTTCAAGGTGCTTGGAATGATATCCAGAGAAAGGGTATCTTCGTAAATTACAACTGAAGGCAAGAGAAAATGGGCGGGGTATGTTGGTAAATTCATCAAGAGAGATGTAGCTTTGATGAGGAATGGGCCTTTTTTTTTTAAAAAAAAAAAAGTAAAAATCAAATAATTTTGGAAAAGGGTGCATCACACGTAATTAATAATGATGAGACTAGGAACATTTCACAAGACTATTGCACGAAAAAGTTTGCTTTTAAAGTTGATCGGGAGCAACCTAAATTAACCAAAAACCAATAAAAATCAATTAGGAATCGATATCGGGCAACAAAAAAAAAAAAAAAAGGAATCGATATAATTTATAATTTCATAAAAATTAAAATATGTTATTTTAATTGAGTTTAATTCTGCTATAACTCAAATGCCATCAAATTAATGAAATTTGAATAAAGTAGTCTTATTGTTTTTCAAAAAATAAAAATAAATAGTTTATATAATTTTTTCCATTATATATTTTGGCCAATTATTTTATTTCTTTATCTCACCCTTCCTTTAAATACACGAATTCATGGTTAGAGTATATAATTTCAATGATTACTATATTGAATTGTTTGGAAATAACTCCATTTTAATCTGTAGAAGAATTTCTTATATTCTTAATTGTTTTGCCAAGTTGCATAAGGACTTCCTATACATGTCATTAGTTAAAAGTTAAAATAATTCTTCCATAGCAATATTTTGTATATTGACATTTCAAATATCAATGAAAACAATAAATAAATAAATAAATAAAGAACTCAACAAGAGCATCAGAAAAGCACTTTCCATGCTTATATATGAATCACCACAGGACCACAAGGACCACTTATAACGTAATAAGGACATAGATATTTGAAAAACATATAAGATGAATAATGACTATTAGAGTTAAATTAATATTCCATCTTCATTAATAATTGATTTTTAAAATAAAAATTTGAATTTGAATTAAGAATATTTTAAGATACACTTGATACTTGATTATGTTTTCATTGAGAGCTTATAGATTTTTTTATCCTAATTCAATTAGTCAATTAATTAAGATAAATTTGAATTATCATTAAATTTTTCAAATGAATTTCATAATCATTTAAGCTATGAATATGAATTTAGAAATTAATTATCAAATTAAATCCCTCAGAAACTCCTACATTCACTAAAAATACAAATATAATTCTCTTGAAGAGATATGGAGCCTCTCCACTTTTTTAAGGTTCATTTTCGCTCAATTCGCTTCCCTAATCCTCACCCTTCATCAAATATATCGGTGCATCAAAAATAATTCAGTTAATCGGGTGATATTATTTTGATAAAAAGCAGAGGTATTCTATTATTAAAAAATTCAAGAAAATAAAATTACAAAAGTGGAGTTTTTTCCCCAAAAGCGCAGCTACGTCAATTTTCATATTTTATAATGGTACTAAAATTCAACTCTACTAGTTTATTATTAAAGTAAATTAGTTCCTTACACTACTACATAATTGCACATATATGCCAATTATTATCGACCATTTACGATAGTTCTAAACCGTCATATATAAATGCTTTATATATGCTAGTGCATATATGTAACGGTTCTGAACCATAATTTATTTAGAGCACACATAACAGTTATTTGTTAATAACTGTAATGTATTGGCTTTATTTCTTAATTATATATAGTTATTTTTTTATTTGTTTTTATTTAGTTTTACTATTAATAATTATTATATAATACATAATATAATCATTGATAATAACAAGATAATAATATTAAATAAAAACTTATACTTATAATAATATTCAAAATTCAATAAAATATAGATAAACATTATCTTATAAACATCATACAATTTAAAAGAAATTAATCACTTAAACACTCCACAATAGAACATTATCTTATAATTTTTTGAATTCTAAAAGAAAATCAATTAATAAAATTTTTTTATAATATTCTCTAATGCTTTTATTATATTATCCATAGATCACGATTAGTACTCCAAGAGTTCTTGTCACATATCCTTTAACTACAAAAGAACAATATAAGTATGAAAATAAGAATATATATAGTAAAAATAAGAAGAATATAAAAACTTATCTCGAAATGTAACTATAAAAATCAAAATATAGTAAAAGTTGGAAAATATAAAAGCTTGAGCAAATCTCAGAACCTGATTCAACAAACCTGATTTCAATATATAGTTTGTGTTGCTAAAGTTTAGGAATGTGAGATGCTCAACAATAAAAAAAATTTAGCATTTTACCTCATCTTTTTCATGTTATCTGCTTTTCTCTCTCTCTCTGGCTATCATCAAATTAAATATTGTAATCCCGACCAATGACCTTGAGTATCAACTTATGGGCTCTTGTTATATAAAAAAATAAAATGAAACAAAAAACATCAATTGAAAAAAAAAATGAAAGCATATATAAGGAAGAATCACAAGAGGAATGAGCCGTAGTATAATATCCTGAATTTCAGGATTGGAGGCTAGTGAATAAGCCTGAAATAAGTGGACTGCCAATCCCCGGTTTAATAGGAGCCCCAAATTTATTCTCTAATGTTTCTTATAGCTTTGGGGGTATTAAAGAAAGTGAAATGGTGAATTTTGGAGAATGTGATTATACTTCTATTGAAATTTCCTGCGAGATAGTTAGATTGTCTTGGGATTTTGGATGATCAAATGATGTCCAAAAATTATGAAATTTTACAGAGTAAAAGTAGACATCCTGAGCTTTAATTTGATAGGTATTTTAAGCCATTTTGACTAGTGGATTGAGAGTTATGAATTTTGAAGTTAGTCTAGAAAATCTAGAAAGTCTTTGGAGTAGTAATCAAAGAAATGAAATATGGGAATTATATACTTCCAACAGGCTAAAGTCCATATTTTTCCTTGAAACTAGACTAAATAAAGTTAGAGCAGAAAATCTGCCAGAATTGGCACTAGTCCGAAAATTGAAAATAAAATGTGTTAGCAATTGTGTAAATTATGGAATTAAAGATGCCAAGTGTCATTATCATATGAAGAGAGGATTATATTATGATTTACAAAGATGAGCATATGTTCAATTGCATTAAAATAATGCTACATAAACATGGTAATTATTAATAAGGATGGTAAGGGTACCTTGCTTGAGTGAAAGGTTGGACTAACTTGAGTACATGATTGAGTGCATGCATGGTTGGTTTAGTTGGACTAGTTAGAAGAAGTAATTTGGTTAGTGGAGCATGAGAGAGGGGACAGTTTTCTACGCTAGCCAAGAGGGAGGAAGTTGGTTCAAAACCAATTGGAAGCCTAATGGAGTAAGTATGACATAATGTGAAGGAGGTATGGGTTGTGACAAGTGTCACCATCTTATGCCTTGATGAAATCAAATGGTGTAGGGTGAAGGGAGATGTTTATGAAGTACTTTTTCCTTCCTCTTCCCTTCCTCATTTTCGTCCAACACAAGAAGAGAAGAGAAGAGAGAGAGAGAAAGAGAGAGAGAGAGAGAGAGAGAGAGAGAGAGAGAGAGCTCTCAAGTTCTAGAGAGAAAGAAGAAGTTTAAGGTAAGTGTAATTTCTTAAGAGTTTTCTTGTGATTTTACTTAGAAACCTTTTCTAAACCTTTCTTCTTCATGGAATCTATGATTTTGAAGACATATTTTAAGCTCAAGGAGAGAGAGAGGAGACACCTAGAGAGAGAGGATTCAAGACCTCAAGAGGTAACCTCACAAACCTTAGATCTAAACTAGTATGGTGTTGTTGTTGAGGTTTGTGTTTGGTTTTAGTGATTTTTGGTTGAGTTGTAAATTTGGAAAGTCCTAATCCTAAGGGGTTATGTGGCCCAGATTTCTTTGAATCTTGGTTAGGATGTGTTTAAATGAGTTATTAAAGGATTAGAAGTGGAAAAGTATAAGCATTGGAAGCTAAAACACAAAAGTGTATTTTTCCCTTTTTGGACCAAAGTTTCAACCAGTACCAGATTTTAGGGAAGGAGCTAGATTTTCATGAAATAGATGGTTCCATTGGATTCGGTAGGCAAAAATAGGTGGGCTTAGAGTTGGTCACTTTTTCGGAAAAGGCCGGAAAAGCGTAAAATACGAAAACGCCCCTAAAATCCTAAATCGGGGCTGTCAAGGGTATTTTCATAATTTGACATTGAATTTAGCAATTTCGAGCTCAGAAATGGATTTCTTGGGTGAAAATACATTATGGTAGCCCTAGTCAAAATTTCGGAAAAGGTACAGTCAGACCGGGTACAACGGGGTCAGGTCGGGTTCCCGGAGGCATTTTGGTCATTTTTCATTATAAACTCATATAACCCCTAGAAACACTATGGAAGTGTCTAAATTATACATTTGATGTTTTAGGATCGAGTATAGAGTCCAAAGGATTGGCATGCAAATCAAGACACGTTATTCAAGGATTAGGGAAGGACGATTAAGGTAGGGAACTTACCTTTGCTACTTGTATTTGATATTTTGTGCTGGTGTGTTGATGCATATTATTGTTTTGCTTGATTAGGTGAAATGTATATGAATAATTGAAGCTCTGTTTCTGTTTATGTTATGGCTATACGTATGTTGTTTGAAACATTGAGCACGCAAATATGTTATTGTTTGAACTTGAGTTATGTAATAAAAGCATGTGATGCATTAAGCACTTATCTTGCATGCATATTGGTATTATTTTCCTACTGAGATTCTCTAGAATCTCACCCTCCCCTACCAACAATTTAGATAGGTAAAGACAGAAGCTATGCTAAGAGCAGCGAAGAGAACCGTATAAGGGGAATATCGTGGTGGAACAAAGACTGGAAGATGCCTTCGTTTTCCCTGGGACAGGTTTAGACATCCACGTAACGCTATGAGGCTATATAAATTGTAATTATCAAGTACGAACCCCTATGGGGAATTTTTGTAATTGTGCACATAATATCAGTTTATTTATGCTATTTTTGTGTTGCCCACCAAACTGTGTATCATTTTCCGCAAATACTCTGAAATAGCTAAAAATAATATAAGGGTGTGACATGAAGAGTGATGACTCATGGTAGTAGTGGAGGACAAGATTTACAGCGGCAAAACAAACCTAATGGAAAAAAGAGCATGAGACCCATTAGGGAAGTACAAAAAAAATCTGAGAAGTAGTTTGAAGAGTTACGTTAAATATAATTTTTTTTTAGAATCTCGCCTCCTTATATTTGATATTTTTCATATCCCGCCTTTTTGTATTTAGGAATACTTAATGGTTCCTAGTGAAGAATCACAACGTATTGTCAAATAATGTTTTTCCCAAAATCATGCATTTTAATATTTGATATTTTTCAAAATCTTGCCTTTGTTTATATAAAAGAATACTTAACAGTTCTTTGTGAGGAACTATAATATATTGTCAAATTTTTTTAAGATCCCGCCTCCTTATATATTACATCTTTCATAATCCCACCTTTTTTTATATTGAAGAATACTTAATGGTTGTATTGTCAAATTATACTTTTTAGGAACCCACCTCCTTATATATGATATCTTTTAGAATCCCACCTTTACTTATATTAAATAATATTTAATAGTTATTTGTAAAGAATTGTAATGCATTGTCAAATAAATTTTTTTCCCAAGAATCTCACCTTCTTATATTTTACAATTTTCATAATTCGTCTTCTTATATATGATGATTATCATTTTTAACCATTAAGTATTTTTTGAAGAATATATAATGGTTCTTTGTGAAGAACGGTCAAATATTATCAAATAATTTTTTTTTCATAATCCTGGCTTTTTATATATAACGGTTATTATTTTTAACCATTAAGTATTCTTTAAAAAAAAGCAAGCATTTAGGAATCGTAATTTATTGTTAATTATTATAATCGTTATGTATTTGTTTTTGCTCATATAACATTGTGAAGACAAATCATTTGAAAGTGTTACATAATGACTATTTCAGAAAAACCTCATTTTTGTCCCTAAATAAATGACGGTTAATAATTACAACCGTTATATTTTTGTTTTCATGAATTATATCTGTCAATACATGACAGTACGCATATTTAACCATTAAGTTTTATAGTTATATATTCTTACACAACTCCTGCCTTAACATATATGACGTTTATTCACTGTAAACATTATTTATTAAGTGTCATATATGCACAATTCTGTAGTACTGTTATCAAGCCTAAAACAACCTTGTTTTTAGTGAAAAAGATAGAAATTCATCATATTTGTGTTTTACTATGGTTGGTTGAATTATACATGATTTATACATCAGCATTCTATTTATTTACTTGTGAATTAATAATTTTTTATTTAAATTTTACACTTCATGCATGAATTGTTTTGTATTTAATTAAAAAAACAGTCCAATCATAAGCCTGGTTGATTGGTATTTGGTATGACATTACAGTTACAACCGAGATTGAATTTTAGTATTATGATAAAATATGAGACAGTTCATGTGTTTTGAGGAAAAAAAATTAAATAAGAGATCAACTTATTATTTTTATTAACAGAAAACCACTTCTTTTTAACAAAACAATACCACTCTATTAAGTGAATTATTTCCCACCCTTATATTTAATGAATGGTGTGAATTAGTGAAATAGAGGTGAAATGGACCTAAAGAAGTGGAGGGGTTCTGCGCATCCCGGGGGGGCGGAGTGTAATGAAAAATTCAAAGAATTTGAACTCTCTCCTTATACAATTACATTTTCTTGTGTCTCTTCACTACAAAAAAATGTCAATTCATAGCGATTAAATTGCTATAAATTTGAAATGGTATGGCTCACGCCAAGCGACATACTGGTTAGTGAATGACATTTGTAGCGGTTTTAAGGAAAAAACTGCTAGAAAATTTGGTGCCAAGCTGGTACCACATTTGTAGCGGTTTTATTATATAAACTGCCATAAATGTTGTGCCAAGTACGGCAAGCTGGCGTCACATTTGTGGTTGTTTATGGTGTTAAGCTGATGCCACATTTGTGGTGGTTTGACTTGTAGCGGTTTATATGAGAAGAACTGCTATAGAATGCAAATGGTCCCATTTTTGTAGCAATTTTATTTATAACTGCTATAAACGTTCATGTTGCATGAGGTAGGGTTTTGCAACTTGTAGCGGTTTACATGTATAATTGTTACAGAATGCAGAGGGTCTACCATTTTTGTAGCGGTTTCATAAAATTGCTACAAACTTTCATGTTGCACAAGGCAGGGTTTCGTGTTTTTGTAGTGGTTTTTTGTATAACTGCTACAAATTTCAATGCTATAAAAGCGTCACCACCCCTCATTTTACTGCTTTTGGCAAATTCGTTTCTCACTACGCTTTGAAAGGTTTTGCTTCAGATTTGAGATCTTCTCAAGCATTTACAGAGTTAGATACTTGAAGTTAGTAAAGTTAACACTTTTATTTCATTTTCCCCTATTATTCTAATTTTGTAATAAATATTGATTATTGAATAATAATTACGGTTATTATGACTTCTGGGAGAGATAAGGGCAAGGGGAAGGAGGCTGAGTGTCCCCCAGACCTATTCTGTGGGGGACCAATACTAGAGGGGGTAGTGGTTAGAGTAGTCGAGGGCAGCGCGGAGGTAGACATGTCTTAATTAATTACACTTAAGTTGAACTCTTCCTTCAGTAAGAATTGTGTACTCATATGTTATTTTATATATTTCCTTACATTTCATGATCACCATCTCATGATTAATTCTAGGGAATTCGGAAGTCATGTGACACATCAACTCAGGATCCGTACACAAACATCCTTCGAAATTGACAAAAAGGTCCACAAAGAATCCCCAAGTTGGTTTGAGTGCAAAATACTAAACGATCATAATCCACACTCACTAGATTTTAGAGCTTTCACAATCGGCCCTCTTGACCATACAAAAAGGTTTACAACATACAATGTCAATGGTTTCAAGTTTTGCATGGTTTCACGAAATCAAGGATTGCTAATTCAAAACTCGGGTGTTTAGAGAACCTTTAAGACAAGGAGTTATGCAAGCAGCAATGACGGCAACATTCATTTCAGAGATGTCCTTTATTATGGAAAGCTTCTTGATGTCGTTGAACTAAATTACCAAGGCCGTTTCACTACTACACTGTTTAAGTGTCTGTTGGCAAATACGACAATGTCCTAAGGACTCACAACTAACAACTTAGGCATTACATCAGTAAACTTCATTATATTAAAACTTGAACTGGACCGGCTTGGTTAGCTTGGAAACTGGAGACCTGGGCACTTGTCCGGTTTGGTCGATGCTCAAACTCAGAGGGATTCTAAACCGAATGAACCCGTATAACTCGGTGTAACTTGGTAGTGACTCGAGTAATCCATTGGGTTGGGTAGGCTACTCGATTCACTATCTTTACTGGCCTGAAACACGCTAGAACTCCGGCGAGGAAGAAGAAAGTTCATGTGGAAGAAGGAGGAGGAAGAAGAGAGAGAAGAGAAGGAAAATACGGCGAGAGATGGAAAGAACAATACTTACCATAAAAGGGAGAACCTGAGAAATCTTGATAAAATGAGCAAAAAATATTTTCAAAATGAATAGGAAGGATGATTTTTGTTTTCTGGAGATGTTTGTTGTTGAAGGTGTGCTTAGGTGAAAGATTTAGAGAGAGATTAAAAAATAGAAGTAGCACCGATAGGCGGAGATTTAAAATTTTAAACATAAAAACATAAAGGAAGTCTGCCTTACATTAATGAAAACCTTAAGTCCCTGACATAACATGTTGCAGGTAGCCTAGTTTTCTTTCTTTTTTACCAAAGTTTGACTATGATTTTTTTATCAGAAAAGTCTGGCTGTGTTTATCCCAATACAAACATTAATAAATAATAATATCTTGCACATTTTCCCATCCGTCTAGATCACAGTAATTACATATAAATAATAAAATATAAATAAAATTTGAAGAGAAGAAAGAGAATGGAAATTGGCTTATCTGCTTCATTATTATTATATTTTTTTGCCCGACATCTGCTTCATTATTGGTATATTATATATATATATATATATATATATATATATGCATACTTACTTTTGTTAGTTAATAAGATATTTTTAAATATTATTTTTTTAAATTTCATACTTAAATATGAATATTTTCATCAATTTTATTTCAAGCATATTTTTCAATCGTCACCGGTCTGACCCCCTGGGTTAACTCCAATCTGACCCACTGACTCTTGACCCACTACCTCACCCGATTCGGTTTTTAATACCTTGGTAAACTTCTCCCAGCCAATTCACACTAGTCAATCTGAAGATTGTAACATCCCAAATTTCATTCACCAAAGTTCCTTGTACATTTGTTACAATAAAAGGAATAAAATGGTGAATTTTAGTGCACATGTTTTGGCAGAATATTGAAAATAGGGGTTACATGAAGTTTGGTTAAGTTGAGACATAAAAGCTTAATTTTTGTCTCATTAAAGGGCTACAAAATTAACCCAAATTGGAGAAGGGAAGAGCACAATTTTTGAGCCCAATATATTGCAAAAATTCGGCCAAATGGAAAGAAAAGTAAGAAGACAAAATTTAATACAAAAATGTAAGGGTAAACTAGTCATTTGAATAAATAAAAATTAAAAGCCAATATTTTCCCGTTCCTTATGGTGTTGGACTACCAAAAAGGAAGAAGCAAGGGCAAAATAAATATTTGGAGATAACTATGCCAAGTGGAAGCATTTTGGGCCAAGTAAACATGTAGAAGAAAAGTCAAAATTAACATGTGATAATTAGCATTAAATAATAATATTTTAAGGAGGTGGAAGATGATATTTTTAAGAGATCATTGTTCCTTCCAAAGGCCTCATTTTCAGCCAACACAGGAAGCAAGAGAGAGAAAGAGTGTTTTGAAGAAGCAAGAACACAGAGGAGAGCAAGGAGTAAGGAGCAAGAAGCAATCAAGGTGAGTTTGGTTGTAATTTCCACTTGTTCTTGCCTTCTACTTCATGGGAAACTCCCTCTAATCTCTATGCCTTCTTGGATCACACATGTAGCAAGCACAAACTCAAGAAAAAGAAGAAGGAGAGGGATGATTTTTGAAGGTGTAGAGAGAGAAGCAAGGGTAATCTCAAAACCCTTGCTTTCTTGATGATTCAAAGTTGCTTGTTGTTGTAGTTGATTTGTGGCTTTGTTTAGCTTGAATTTGTGATTTGGGATGCTCAAACCCTAAAGGGAGGTGCTGCCCAAATTTTGATTAATCATGTGAGAAATGAAATTAAGGTGTTCAAGAAGTGATTTAGGTTGAAAAGAAGGTATTTAGTTGAATAAAATCAAGAAAATCCAATTTTTCCCAAGTTATTGTGATTTTTGGCCAGGGCTTATTTCTAGGAGTTTGGAATAGAATTTTATATATTTGATGATTCCATTGTATTCTACATGAAAAACTGTGTGGGAATAGCCCTTGGTTATAAATTCTGGATCATTGGAACACAAATTGTAAAACTGGAATATGCTGCCAATGTGATTTCCTGCAAGGCAGTGAGATTGTGATGCATTTTTGGATAACCAAAGGATGTCTACTAAATGTGAAATTGTTTAGAATAAGAAGTAGACATATCAACCTTTAATTTGATAGGCCATTCATGTCATTTGGACTTGTACACTAAGAGTTATATATTTTTTAAATTAGCTAAGTAAAACTAGCAAGTTTCTATGTTAGTGTCCAATAAATGGTAATTCTGGAATATTGTGCGTCCAGTTGTCAAAGGAAAATATTTTTTTCCTAAAAATAGACTTAATAAGGGTCGCATATCCTTTAGAATCACTACAATTGAACATTTGTAAATAAAAATATGAATTTTCAAAGTTCGATGAAAATTCTGGCAGTTTTTAATTAAAAAGGTAATGGGAAAATGTAATTTACCTTAAACTCTAAAGGTAAAGATAACCAACTATATGAGTTTATAATGGGAATATGAATGAGTAATAACTCATTTATTATAAAATTAGAATTTTAGGATTTTTCAGTTGCCCGAGCCAGACAGCAAGTAGTACACCGATAGCTAGGCAATGAGTGAGATTTTAGGTAGTAACTCTATCTTTCATACACTATGTGATTGTTTATATGCTTTATACTGCCGTGTTATGTAACACAAGTTGTAGACACACAACCTGATTGTGGTGTGGGAAAAGAACAAGTACCACAAGGCCTAGTGGGACCCAACTAGGGTAGTGAGACAAGTCCAGGAGGACATTCATCTACGCTATAATAGTACAACAAGTAGGGGTCATACGGTCATATGATCTGGAATAGTACACATAGCAAGGCCAGTAGGGGCACAAACAGTCATTTGTACTCAATGCCGAGCAGATAGACAAATTTGTGGTGTCATAATTCTGTTGCTTATATGGTGTATTGCATGTTTATTTATCGCATTTTATATGATTGTGTGTTGTAATCCCCTACCTTGATCAGTGTAATTATGATTCGATAATGCATAGTTAAAATGGTTTAGAGATTGTCGGATAATTCTAAACTCATTTTAATCCCTGTCTGACAATAGGGTTTTCACAAAAACTTTCACAACTTTTCCTTATCCAGGTCTCAATTTCAAATTTCGAATATAATTACCTGTGCAGTTAATTCACATTCATACATATAAGAGTGTATAGCCAAATTCCAGGCAACTCCCGGGATTTACACATATATAAACTAAGGGTTTATAAGTCTCAACTAGGGGATTACATGACCAAAACCAAATGTAGCATTTACACCCCCAAATATACAGTAATCCCAATTCAAAAATAGATAACCAACATCCCAAAATCAAATATTTTCTCAGAGGGGCCTTAATCGCTCCTGGTTGCCCGCTTCTCTTTAGAGCTACTTGCCTTATCTGAAATATTAGTCATTAGAAAGAATGAGATTCAAAAGAATCCCAGTAGTAACAAATCACTCACATAGTGCATAAACACATAGCATATAAGATCATGTTAGCAGCATCACAATGTATCATGGCTCACACCACATACGACAACACTCATGGCTGTAAACTCTATGCGTCAGCTTTCGCTGCGATCTCTATGTATCACAAAGTATCACTATGCATCAGCTTTCACTGCGAACTCAAAGCATCACAATGTATCACAAAGTATTCACAATGCATGACAAACGTACATACAATGTTTCATACACAGTATAAGAGAAAGAGTCACTACCTGATTCTTTCCTGACGTTTTTCGGCACAGTAGGCTCACGAGGGCGGCAAATGTAAAATCCTATAAACAAAATTAGGGATACCCATCAATTTCTTTTCCAAGTTCTCAATTTCGTAGTACTTTAAGTTTGTTATCATTTAAATTCTTTAGGTGGCTATTATAGGCCTAAACATATGCCTAAAGGGTTGGGAGAAACTATCTCGAAGATCCATTTTTAGAAGAAGAACACTAATTTTGGGCTGACTTACTCGAGTAAAGAAGGCCTTACTCGAGTGTTGCCCCTAATCGCACTCGAGTCCCAGTGAGTAAGACACAGAAAGTGTGTACTCGAGAGCACCAACACCTCCTAGAGTGCACCTCCTAGAGTGGCCAGTGCACTTAAGCATTCACTTGTGCACTTGAGCATTCACTTGGGCACTCGAGAGATGACACCTAGTCACCTGAGTCCCAACGAGTGGGGCGTATGAAGTGACGACCCGAGAGCAATAAAGGCTCCAAGGCGACAACTGCACTCGAGTGACTTCCCAATGCTCGCGAGTGCCCACGCGCACTCTTGACAATTTTCCTGCGAGTGTTAACCCGAGACGCACGCCTATAGTGCTACATGCACATGCACTTGAGTGATAACATACGACACTCGTGCTCACTTCCTGAAGACTTAACCAAAACACTGAAAATATCATACTATACTCAAGTAAGACCCTACCTTACTCAAGTGAGGCTTATCAAAAGCCAAACCGTAGCAACTGATATAGTTTTCCAAATTTACCAAAACTGATCCCAATGGTTCCAAAACTTACACCAAAGCTCATTCCCACACAAAATGTCATAAGGAACCTATTGGTAACCTCATAACAACCAAAATCACATACTAACAAAAATTTTGCTTTTGGGTCTCTACATTACACCCAAAAACTCTCAATCATCAAAACTCCCACTTCTCAATTCCAACCCAATCCTAATAACTCAAAGATACCAATAGCTACCAATTCAACCATAACACTCTATCAAATTCTTACATTCCAAATTAACACTATATTCAGGGCAAAATTCTAGAATTCACAAAACTTAACAAAAATCACCATAAATATATCAAAATGCATCAAATGCTTCCCCAATGTGGTTTCCTTGATTCCATAACTTCTAAGTTTTCACCAATTCTCAAACACCACTAATCAAAAATTTGAAACCATAGGAATGAAGCTCTTGACACTATGAACAAAATTAATAAAGAGCACTTGAGCATATGAGGACATTTGCTTACCAAAACTCAAGCTTTTCTCTTTCTCTTTCTTCCCTGGTTTTGGACAGCAATGAAGGATAATGAGAGAGAGAGAGAGAGAGAGAGGATGAGTGAATGATGATATGATTTCCTTCCCTTTTTCCCATAATTAAACCGACTTTGGGAGGAAGAGAGAAGAGAAAATTGAGTTAAACATTTGACTTAATCTAAAGGTCTATCTTTTGCCAGTTTTCAAAATCTCATTCTCCCTACCATGAGTTCATATAAACTCATCTACACTAGATTCCACCCCGTTGGTCATTCAAGAGTCAATCCTAGCCATTGATCTTGAGTTACTTATGAGTTTTCTCTTCAGTAAATGACCAATCAATCGGTAAATTTACCATTTTACCCCTGATTGTCATAACATATACTAAACCATCATCAAACACATTTGCATCACAATTCACCTCATATACTTCAGAAGTGTTTAACTAACATTAATTACATCACTTTTGAGTATATTAGCCCTTAATTACAATTTGGGATATTACAATTCTCCCCCTGTAAAAATAAATTTCGTCCTCAAAATTTGTTACAAAATAACTTGAGGTATAAACTCTGGATATCATCTTCATATATCTTCTTTTGCTTCCCAAGTTGCCTCCCTCTGAGTCATTCCCTTCCAGATCACCTTCACATATGGAATGCTTCGGTGTCTGAGCCATCGCTCCTCTCGGTCAATGATCTGCTCAGGCTCCATTGCATATGTGAAGTTATCTTGTATCTCGACATCCTTATACTCAATGATGTGAGAGGGATCCGGTTGATACTTCTTCAGTTGGGAAATGTGAAACACATCATGGAGCTAGCTCAAGTTTAGGGGTAGAGCTACTCGATAGGCAACAGGCCCGATTCTTATAAGAATCTCAAAAGGACCTATATATCTTGGGCTCAACTTCTTAGGCTTGATTGCTCTCCCAACGCCAGTGACAGGAGATACTCTCAAAAACACTTGGTCACCAACTTCAAACTCTAAAGGCCGTCTTCTCTTGTCAGCGTTAGCTTTTCTGCCGACTTTACGCTAGAAGCAATCTCTTTCAAATAATCCAAATATGTGCTGAGGTTTGATCAACAAGATCCAGTCCATACAGCTTCCTTTTTGATAACTCATTCCAGCATAAAGGTGATTAGCACCTCCTTCTATACAACACTTCATACGGAGCCATCTGGATGCTCGTATGATAGCTATTGTTGTAGGCGAACTCAGCAAGTAGAAGGAAGCAATCCCAACTTCCTTTAAAGTCAAGAACACATGCTTGCAACGTATCTTCTAGCGTTTGAATAGTCCTCTCTGACTGTCTATCCATCTGGGGATGATAAGCTATACTGAATCTCAATTGAGTACCCAATGCCTCATGCAACGCCCTCCAGAATCTCAAAGTGAATCGGGGATCTCGGTCAGAAATGATGTTCTTCAGTACACCATAGAGTTTCACAATCTCCTGGATATAAATCTCTGCCAGCTTATCCGGAGAATAACTAGCATTAATTGGTATGAAGTGCGCTGACTTTGTTAACCAGTCTATAATCACCCATATCACATCATAATTCTTGATTCTGGGCAATCCTACTATAAGGTCTATGGTCACACTTTCCCATTTCCATTCTGGAATCTTAGGACTCTGAAGCAAACCAGGCCGTCTCTGGTGCTCAATTTTTACCTTTTGGCAAGTAAGACACCTCACTACATATTTTGTCACATTACTTTTCAAACCCAGCCACCAATATATAGACTTCAGATTATGGCATATTTTGGTCATACCAGTATGAATAGTATATCGGCTCTTGTGTGCCTCATCCAGAATCTTCTGTCTCAACTCTGCCTTAAGTGGAACACAGATTCTCTTCTGATAGCGAATCAATCCACTGGGCAATAGATCATAGCCTTGAGCTTCTCTCTGTTCAATCCGAGCTAGATTGCGTTGTATCCAGCCATCTTGCCTATGAGCTTCTTCAATCTCAACTCTTAAATCACTTTCCCCTTGCGAAACAGTGTAGTTGGCACAGATGATCTGGTTTGACAAATTCAAATTGCGAAAATCTTTAATTAATTTCCCCTCTTGTATCATTATAGCTGCCACAAGCATAGTCTTTCGACTAAGAGCATCAGCGACAACATTTGCCTTACCCGGATGATATTTAATTTCTAGGTTGTAGTCCTTAAGCAACTCCATCCAGAGGCATTGTCTCATATTCAATTCTTTTTGATCATAGAGATATTTGAGACTCTTGTGGTCGCAGTACAGTTCTACCGTCACACCATACAAATAATGCCTCCAAATTTTGAAGGCAAATACAATGGCCGTAAGCTCCAGATCATGTGTAGGATAATTCATTTCATGAGGTTTGAGCTTTCGAGAGGTATAGGCCACCACACGTCCCTGCTGTATAAGGGCACACCCTAATCCCTACTTACTGGCATCACTATACACAATATAGGTCAAGCTGGGATCAGGTATAATCAACACAGGTGCCGTAGTCAACCTCTCTTTCAACTCTACAAAGCATTTTTCACATTGTTCATCCCACACAAAAGGCTTATCCTTTTTAGTAAGCTTGGTCATCGGCAAAGCAATACGTGAAAAAATCTGAATGAATCTCTGGTAGTAACCAGCCAGACCCAGAAAACTACGTACCTCTACCACAGTTTCTGGTCTCTTCCAGTTTAGTACTACTTCCACTTTATTAGGATCTACAGAGACCCCTTCTTGCAAGATAACATGGCCCAAGAATTTTACTTCTGATAGCCAAAAATCGCATTTACTCAATTTGGCATAGAGCTGTTTCTCACGCAGTGTATCCAATACAATTCTCAAATGATGCTCATGCTCTTCTCTACTATTAGAGTATATCAAAATATCATCAATAAATACCACAACGAACTGATTCGGATATTGTCGAAAGATACGGTTCATGTAATCCATGAAAACCGTAGGTGCGTTGGTTAGCCTAAATGGCATTACTAAGAACTCATAATGACTATACATGGTCCAAAAAGCAGTCTTTGCAACATCCTCTACTCTCACTTGTAGTTGATGATACCCTGACCTTAGATAAATCTTCAAAAATACACACGAACCAGATAGTTGATCTAAAAGGTCATCGATTCGGGGAAGAGGGTACTTGTTCTTAATTGTGATCTTATTTAGTTCTCTATAATCAATACACAGATGAAGACTTCTATCTTTCTTTTTCACAAACAACACTGGAGCTCCCCAAGGCGACACACTGGGTCTAATGAACCCTTTCTCAAGCAAGTCTTCTATTTGTTTCTTTAACTCTGTCATTTCGTTTGGGGTCATACGATATGGGGCCTTAGATATAGAACCATCTCCAGGCACAATGTCAATTGAAAATTAAACTTCCCTTTTAGGAGGTAATCAGCTATGATCATATAGAAATACCTCAGGTAATTCATTTACCACGGGTATACTACTCAAAGTTTCACTGGTTTCCCTTTGCATAGAGAAAAATACCATATACCCTTGGCAACCATTTTCAAGATATTTTTCAGCTTTAGCCGTAGAAAGGAAATTCATACTGGCATTTACAACTTCGACCCTCTAAGAAGCAAGATATACTATCATCTTGTTCCCACAATTTAATAGCACATTATTTACTGTCAACAATCAAAACCCAAAATGACTTCCAATTAGTAAAGCGACAGACAAATCAAATCTACAGTAGATTGGTGCCCTTCCATAGTTTTGACACAATTCAGACAAGCTTTTGTGGTCAAGACCTTAACACCTATCGGAGTTGACACTATCAAATCAAATGGTAATTTATGCACATGCAATCCCAGGCGCTTCACTCAATCATAAGCAATGGAGGAGTGACTTGTACCCAAGTCAAATAGAACTTGCAACAGATAGCCATTAAGAAGAAGTTTACCTTGTATCAACTCAGGATATTTGCGGGCCTCCTTATAGGTCATAGTGAATACTCGGCCCTGAGTTTTCGGCCTCTGGTCTGGTTGTGGCTCTTTGCATTCAATAGCAGTATGCCCCACACGTTTACAATTGAAGCATATTATTTGACCCTCACAAGTCTTACCATGATGTGACTGATTACAACAAGGATAGATCTACGGTGTAAAAGGAGTTCTCTGCTGATCACGGTTCCCAGACTAGTAGGGCTTTTTACCACTCCCAAATGAAAATCCTTGTCCTTTTCACTTGTATGAGGTTCCACCATTACTGGGTTCACTACGATGGCCAGTAGCTTTGGCAGGATATAATTCCCTCAAATTATTTTTTATAATTCTACACTCTTCAACAGCCTTATTGAATTTAGTAAACATAGGAGTGACTAACCGCTTCTTCATATCACGTCTCAGCCCCCGAATAAGCATATTAGAACTCTATTCTTCATCATCCATATGCCGGAGGTAGGACAAACGGATGAAATGGGACAGATAGTCATCAAAGGTCTCCGTATCCCCTTGTTTAACATTCAGAAATTCTGTTTCCTTCTCGAGCCTCACTGATTTAGGAAAATATTTCTCGTTAAATTCTTGTTGGAATGATTCCCAAGTTAACGGCACATTTTTGCTGTGTAGAGTGAGGGAGATATTCCTCCATTAGTGATCTATATTGCCTTCTAAATTGTAGACAACCAGGCGTGCCTTCACCTCAGACGGGCGTTCAAGAACCTCAAAGATCTTCTCTAGTTTGTTCAGCCAGTCTTCGGCGGATTGAGGATGAAATCTACCTCTAAATACTGGTGGCAAGTGCTTGCAAAACTTTGATACCCAGTACTGCATATCTTGTTCCTCTCTAAGAGGTATCCTATGAGACTCTTGGTTTGGAATAGTGTGAGGTGGGGATTCCAACGGTCATGTTGACCCTTCAGCAGTGTCCTCATGATGTGTTTCATCTTGAGTTTCTACTAGGGTGGACTGGACTGGGTCCTCTCTATTCTTTTCTTTCTCTACTCTGAGCTCTTCTCTTAGCTCAGCAATCATATCTCTTTGATCCCGGATTAAACCCATCAGCTCTTGTATAGGATCTGGTGGATTGTTATTAACTTTTTCCATCTCCGGGTCTACTTGTTGTCTTTTTCAATCTACAGATCATTCACTACGACAGTTTCACAAATAAAGTATACACATTGTCCACAAATCTTAATATATCTATAATCACAAAGCATGGAAGTATATATAATACCATCCACAATCATTCCCTATCCTAATGGCAAAGAACTAAGGCAGCTATCCTAGCAAACTCCACCTTTACCAGGAACTACAGCTCTGATACGACAAATGTAACCCCCTGCCTTGATCAGTGTAATTATGATTTGATAATGTATAGTTAAAATGTTTTAGAGACCGTCAGATAATTCTAAAATCATTTTAATCCCTATCTGACAATATGGTTCTCACAAAAAGTTTCACAACTTTTCCTTATCCAGGTCTCAATTTCAAATTTCGAATATAATTACCTGTGCAGTTAATTCACATTCACACATATCAGAGTGTATAGCCAAATTCCAGGCAACTCTCAGGATTTACATATATAAAAACTAAGGGTTTATAAGTCTCAACTAAGGGATTACATGACCAAAACCAAATGTAGCATTTACACCCCCAAATATATAGTAATCCCAATTCAAAAATAGATAACCAACATCCCAAAATCAAATATTCTCCTAGAGGGGCCCTAATCGCTCTTGGTTGGCTGCTTTTCTTTAAAGCTACTTGCCCTGTATGAAATTTTAGTCATTGGAAAGAATGAGATTCAAGAGAATCCTAGTAGTAACAAATCACTCACATAGTGCATAAACATATAGCATTGAAGGTCATGTTAGCAGCATCACAATGTATCATGGCTCACACGACATACGACAGCACTCATGGCTGTAAAGTCTATGCATCAGCTTTCGTTGCGATCTCTATGTATCACAAAGTATCACTATGCGTCAGCTTTCGCTACGAACTCAAAGCATTACAATGTATCATAAAGTATTCACAATGCATGACAAACGTACATACAATGTTTCACATACAGTATAAGAGAAAGGGTCACTACCTGATTCTTTCCTGACGTTCCTCGGCACAGTAGGCTCATGAGGGCGGCAAATGTCAAATCCTATAAAAAAATTTAGGGACACCCGTCAATTTCTTTTCAAAGTTCTTAATTCCTTAGTATTTTAAGTTGGTTATCATTTAAACTTTTTAGGTGGCTATTATAGGCCTAAACATTTGCCTAAAGGGTTAGGAGAAACTACCCCAAAGATCCCTTTTAGAAGAAGAACACTAATTTTGGGCTGACTCACTCGAGTAAAGAAGGGCTCACTCGAGTGTTGCCCACAATCGCACTCGAGTCCCAGCAAGTGAGAGACAAAAAGTATGTACCCGAGAGCACTAACACCTCCTAGAGTGGCCAGTGCACTCGAGCATTCACTTGGGTACTCGAGTGATGACACCTTGTCACCCGAGTCCTAATGAGTGGGGCGCAGGAAGTGACGACCCGAGAGCAACAAAGGCTCCAAGGTGACAAATGCACTCGAGTACTAGCCCTAGCACTTGAGTGACTTCCCAATGCTCGTGAGTGCCCACGTGCACTCTGGACAATTTGCTTGCGAGTGTTAACCCAAGACGCACGCCTATAGTGCTACATGCACTTGCACTCGAGTGATACCCTATACACTCGAGTGATAACGTACGACACTCGCTCTCACTGCCTGAAGACTTAACCAAAACACTGAAAATATCATACTGCACTCGAGTGAGACCCTACCTCACTCGAGTGAGACTTATCAGAAGCCAGATCGCAGCAACTGATATGGTTTTCCAGATTTACCAAAACTGATCCCAATGGTTCCAAAACTTACACCAAAGCTCATTCCCACACAAAATGTCATAAGGAACCTATTGGTAACCTCATAACAACCAAAATCACATACTAACAACAATTTTGCTTTTGGGTCTCTACATTACACCTAAAACTCTCAATCATCAAAACTCCCACTTCTCAATTCCAACCCAATCCTAATAACTCAAAGATACCAATAGCTACCAATTCAACCATAACACTCTATCAAATTCTTACATTCCAAATTAACACTATATTCAGGGCAAAATTCCAGAATTCACAAAACTTAACAAAAATCACCATAAATATATCAAAATGCATCAAATGCTTACCTCTATTTTTCCCTAATGTGGTTCCCTTGATTCCACAACTTCCAAGTTTTCACTAATTCTCAAACACCACTAATCAAAAATTTGAAACCATAGGAATGAAGCTCTTGACACTTTGAATAAAATTAATAAAGAGTACTTGAGCATATGAGGACATTTGCTTACCAAAACTCAAGCTTTTCTCTTTCTCTTTCTTTCTTGGTTTTGGACGGCAATGGATGATAATGAGAGAGAGAGAGAAAGAGAGGATGAGTGAATGATGATCTGATTTCCTTCCCTTTTTCTCATGATTAAATCAACTTTAGAACGGAGAGAGAAGAGAAAATTGAGTTGAACATTTGACTTAATCCAAAGGTCTATCTTTTGCCACTTGTCAAAATCTCATTCTCCCTACCATAAGTTCATATAAACTCATCTACACTAGATTTCGCCCCGTTGGTCATTCAAGAGTCAATCCTAGCCATTGATCTTGAGTTACTTATGAGTTTCCTCTTTGGTAACTAACCAATTGGTCGGTAAATTTACCATTTTACCCCTGATTATCATAACATATACTAAACCATCATCAAACATATTTGCATCATAATTCACCTCATATACTTCAGAAGTGTTTAACTAAAATCAACTACATCACTTTTGAGGTCATTAGCCCTTAATTACAATTTGGGATATTACATGTGTAACTACTGAGATTCGTTTGAGTCTCACCCGTTTCCATAAATTTAAATTTACTGAGCTAGTAGGAGCGGCTCCAGGGGCAAAGAGTTAAATACCAGTAACTAAGGGTTCCAGTTCAAATCAAGCGGTGCTATTGGATATCTATAGCATCTTTTGTTATGTTGAACATTGTAAATATTATGTTTCAAACCCTGAGGGGATTCCCTATAAATGTAATCAAGCACTTTGTATCGATATACTTTGTTGTTTCTGTATGCCCATTGATCTGCACATTGTCACTTTGTTAATTATCAAGACATAGATGATGAGCTATATATTCTTGCCTCGGAGGCACACCAGGTTTATTATGTCAAGGATGAGAGGCATAGGGATTGGACTATGATGGTTCACTTAAAGTCTCGAGACCTTTAAAACATGGGTGATGGTGATAACATCCCCTACGAGAGTGAGCCATTTTAGCCCGCCAATTTCAAAAATTTCTTCCCTAAAGGCGATAGTAATTTATTTATAGTATGGTGTGTTTTTATAAGTTATGCTTTATTATCACTTAATTTAAATTTAATTTTTGTACAAAATAAGAAACTCACCACTAATATTTTCTCCACACAATTTTTGTAGGGATGACGATGGAGATTGATTAAAAAAATTTAACTTTTGTTCTTGTAATCCTGAATTTATATTTTTTTTAAGAAAATTCCAATCAATATTTGTAGTAGTTTTAAAACCGCTACAAACTAAACAAAAACTTCTACAAATGTAAAACCGCCACATACACTGTTACTTCAACCGCTACATATATAAACCACTACAAAAATTGTCACCTTAATCGCTACAATTATTACGTAGATCCTTATCAATACCCCCACCACACCTATTTTTCAAATTCTTAGATGTACTTAGTAGCAGTTTTGCAACTGCTATAATGTTGGCGGCAAATTTTCAATTTTCATTTCCTATCATGCCAAAATTTTAGGCCAACATTTGTAGCGGTTTTAAAACCACCACAAGATCTCAAATAATGTGTTTTCTACATATACATCTTGTAGCAGTATGACGAAATCCCTACTAATACATTAGCAATTTTGTTATGTGAGTAGTGGTTCTTAAAAAAATGCTACAAAATCATTTGCAATAGTGTTTTGTAGTGGTTTTTTCAATCACTACTACTGTCATTTGTAGTGGTTAAAATCATTTCAAATACACCATTTTAACCGCTACAAACTGACAGGTTTTTTTAGTGCTTACACACTCTTAAATGTTAAAATACATGAAAATAAGGAGTTTAATACACATATTTCATGCCAAAATTGATCTTATTGTTCATTTCAAGAAATTAGAATGGTACTCATCTGGTCTTTACTGTAAGCCTATTTACTTAATTTGATTAGATTAAGAAAATTAGTTTTAATTAAGTTAGTTAATATGATATGCTTTTTCCTAAAATTCCTTAATTATCCTTTTTAATTCCTTTCATCTTACTCTTACTTGATTATTTTTTATCGATGATGTCAACACTCATTAACACTTTGATAAGCATAAAGTAATGAGCACAAAGGTCTGTGAGGCATACAGAAATAGAGAAACATACGATATTAAGTACATGTTTACATCCAGGAGTCTCCCAGTAGAGTTTGATCATATATATATATAAATTATCCAATATGTTTATAAATTAGACTAATGTAATCCAACTGCTTCGGTCTAGGAATTCACACCCTTTAATTGCCCGTACTTGCTGCCTTGCCCTTTGAGCCACTGGTTCCCATTAGAATGTTTATTTATTTGAAAAATGGTGAGATTCTAATGAATCTCAGTAGTAACAGACAATCATTCATAGAAGATGTGATAAATAAATATGCCAAATACCAGATAATGTAATATTATACTAACACATAACTCAATTCAGTCAGAAATGTGTTTATAGCCAACCACTGTTGCAACTCCTACATATTCCGTACCTCATTCATGACTGGGCATATTAGTATACCTATAGACACTATTCATCAGTGTACCCATAAGCACTATTCATTAGTATACCCATAGGCACTATGTATTATACATATTACAGAAGATGGCATATATAAAGCATATAAACAATCACATAGTATATGACAGATAAAGTTACTACCTTAAACCCCTTTTGACTTGTAATAATTCTCCTCAAACTTCGTGTCATAGCTCGGGCTATTAATCCGGTCTTCTTGGATTCTTCAACTTTCTCTTTCTAAAACATGGTCCTTCTATTTCTCTAACTCTGAAATTTTTCTTGCTTAGATTGCATGAAGCCCTAGCTCCTTGCTAATATGTAAGTGAGCTCCCCCTCTCTCTTAGTTTAGCTGATACAAAAATGAAGCAAAGAGAAAGAGAAAAGTTCTTTTAAAATATCCTCTTTATCCCTTTTTGTTTATGTTATGAAATTGCTATTATAACACATGCATATTTTTCTTTGTCATCATCTTTCTCTTTCCTCATTTCCTTGGCCAAAATGCACTCCTTAATTGATCAAAAATATGCTCTTCAATTACCACAAATTACCTCCTCTACTTATTTATTATTCAAAAATTTGACTTTTGTGACACAAACTTTAACTACATGTAAATGTTGTCATAAAGTTCAATGGAAATTGGACCAACTCTTCCTCCATTTGGTTAGCCCATGCAAAACACATAAGGCCCCCTTTTAAATACAATTTGGGCTTCATTACATTTATTTCAACTATATGTACAAGAAACATTATTAATCTTAATTGAACATGTGCCCCAACCTTGTAATTTCTTATTTAATTACTTGGCCAAGAATTATGACACTTGGAATTTCCATAATTCAAATAATTATTTCACCTCTTATTTTCTTTATTCCACAATTTACACAATAGCCACTACATCTTGCTTTTTCAAATTTGCAACAATTGGTAATTTTAGCAGATTTAATGACCAAACTTTGAAAAAATCATAACTTTATTTGTAGATATTGGATTAAAGTGATTTCAAAGGCTATGAAACTTTTATTGAGGCTAGTATCAAGGAAAAATATAGCCTTTAGCAAACTGAAAGCTCACAATTCCCAGAATTTTTGTTTGGACGCTGCCACAAATGTTGTCCAGTTTTACTGAGCTAATTTTAAAAATTCATAACTCCTTGTGTACAACTCCAAATAATTCATATGACCTATCAAATTAAAGCTTAGAATGTCTACTTTTGTCTTGTAAAATTTCAGAATTTTCAAACTAGCAGCATATTAAATTCCCCAAAATTCATTCTTCCATTTCACTAAATACCACAAATACTTATAAGGCATAATGGGAAATAAAATTTGGGGTGTTACAGATGAATAATCAATAGGGGTAATTTTGGAAAATATTGGTAAATATAAGAAATATGTTTTATATTTATAATTAAAATTAACTCCCAATTAGGTTCTACGTTAAGATCCGAGAAATATTTGGATTTAGTCAAAAGACATATAATTTCTTAACAAGATTGATGGCTCAAACTTCATAGATAAAAAATCATAGTGACAGTAAATTTAATCTGATAGTAATGATATCTAATAATTATTTACATAAAAAATAAAAGTAGATCAGAATGTTCAGAAACTAATGTCCCACTGTAAGAGGCAAGCTTCACCCAAGAGGGGGGGTGAATTGGGTGATGTTATAAATTTTTCGCTTGATGTGGTGATATGAAAAATATAGTAGATAGAGTAGAGTTGAGAAGATTTGAACACAGAGAGTTATACTGGTTTGGCCTAACAACAAGGCCTACGTCCAGTCCTCAGAGATCAAGACCTACTGAGATTTTCACTATACCTCCAAGATTCAATGGGCTCTCAGAACGCCACAAAACAACAATCGTCCTTGAACGGACTACGAGCAGAAATATTCTCTTAACAAGAAACTTCTCTCCCCCTTACGACAAGTCTTACGTGCAGAAAAATAACCTATGACTCTTCTCACTTGCTTATGTATACAAGACTTATGAGCAGCAATGTTCTCTCCTGCTTACACTACTGTAAGTCTTACGAGCAGCAACGTTCTCTTCTGCTTGTATCTTATAAGACTTAAGAGTGGAAGACACAACAAGGAATTCTCTCAACTGCTTCTCTCGTAAGGAAAAACTACCCTCTCAAGGTCCCAATACCTTGAGATCAAATAAACAAAGAATTTTGAATTGTATGAAGACTCTCTTATAGAGCAAATGAATAAACACTGAAGATCAATGTGTATACAGAGGAAAATGATGAATAGCAGAGACTTGGTATAAGCTTGTGAATTCTTGTGCTACGTTGTTTTTGATTATCCTTGAATCTCTGTATATATAGTTGCTTCAGTTTTTGCCCGTTTTGGAAATCAACATTTGAGGAGCGGGACTTTGCAACTATTGAAGGACACGCGCATGTTTGAATATTCTGAATGCGGTAGGTGCGAACGTGTTTGTAATCATGTTGTCTGCCGTAGTTTGACTTTCTCCGTAACAACTAATTTCAAACGTTCATCTTCCTGTATCACACTTATAATTCATTAAAAATAATGTTAAACAATGATAATAAGTAATGATGATATGAATAAATAACAATAAACCATATTCGTAATGAACGTTGTGGGACTTAGCATTTTTGGTGGTCAAACAGGGCATCACTCGAGCATGAAAGGCTCATTTCGAGTGATCTCCTATTTTCCTTCATATGCCTCTGTTATCGGGTTGTGCTTGCATAGAATTTCAGAGAGACAAAATCTTCACTCGCGGGTGAAGAGGGGTCTCACTCGAGCACAACTACCTCTGCTCGAGTGATCTTTCATTTTCAACTGGGATTGTCTTCTCGGGTCATCACTCGCACACCATTTTGACAAGAGTGAGAATTTGTACTCGCAGGTGATATGGACCCTCACTCGAGCATACATACCTCTGCTCGAGTGAGACGCATATTCTTAAGGAATATGCTCTCAATACCATCACTCGCATCAGGATTTCAGAGGAATAGAATTATCACTCGCGAGTGATGTGGGTCCTCACTCGAGCACACAGACTCCTGCTCGAGTGAGAAGAATATTCTCAAGAATTATACCTTTGAAACAAGTACTCGCAACAGACTTGGAGAGGGATAGAATTTTCACTTGCAAGCATTGATGTGTCACTCGAGCATATACGGGTGTGCTCGAGCACACTTGCACTTCTCAGAACTTCATGACTCTCGGCCAGACACTCGCAGTACCTTGCTCGAGCACAAAATGCCCATGCTCGAGCATTGATGTCTCTGCTCGAGTGAATGAAGGAAGCATGCTATTACTTGCTCTCGGCCAAGCACTCACAGACCCTCACTCGCATGTGCTCGAGTGCACACCTCAGTGCTCGAGTGATCCAGTGAACATAATGGGAGAATGCCTCTCGGGTACACACTTTCTGGCTTTCACTCGCACCTGCTCAAGGACAAAGGAGATCTATGCTCGAGTGTAAAATCCTTGCTCGAGCACTCCAGTGCAATTTCACAGCAGATATCAGAAAACATCAAATATGCATTTGGTAACTTTATAAACTTTTCTTAATCTTCTAAAAACATGATTTGCACATAATTGACTTATTGTTATCATCAAAACTTGGGATCTAACACCCACAACTTTCCTAAAGTTTTAGGGTTGGGAAAAGCAAATCCTTCAACACATTTTATTAGTATCCCTTAAAAGTTAATTTAAAGACACACCCACACATGCATTTGTCTTTGGTTTATAATTTTTTGTTTTGTCTCTTTTATGCTTTGTTCAATGAACATGTTGTGGCGATGGAATATATTACTGGCTCATATTATTTGTAAACAAAATTTAAAATTAAATGTAAAGTTCCCAAAAGAAAAGTATCTCATCATACGACTGGCCATAATTTGTTCCCTAAAAAAATATGCATAGTTTATTTTTTATTCTCTTCAACTTCAAAATTAAATCTATTATATACTCACCTTAGACAGATATAATTTAACCCTTCCATGAATCCTTAGTAGATTTTATCTTCGAAACCTCTCTTATTTTTCTCTCTCTATTTGCACTTTTTTTTTCTGAGTAAATTATATGCCACTCCTCTTAATTTTACACTAGTACAAAAAAGGGATTTTAGACCGAAACATTTAAACCGGTTATATTCGGATAAGGTCTTAAATATATGACCGGTGGCATTTTATAATTAACTTCAACATTTAAGACTGGTTATATTGAAATAAGGTCTTAAAAATACTTTTTAGACTGGTTTAAAAAACAACTGGTCTAGAAAATATTATCTAAATTAAAGGCAATTAAAAAAAATAAAATTTTTATTATTTTAAAGACCGGTTGTAAATAAAAATCAGTCTCAAATACTAAAACTTTAAGGCCGGTTATTAATAAGAACCAGTCTTAAAAAGTTTCATTTTTTTAAGATCGGTTATTTATTAAAAACCGATCTAAAATATTAATTTTAAGACCGATTTTGTATAACAACCAGCCTTAAAACTGACCTATAAATTTCAACTCGCGCCTAATTTCAACTCTGAAATTGATACTTCAGCACATCTTGCAAACCCTTCCCTCGGTTCATGGCAGCTCCTCCTTTCCGCTTCTCTCCTCCATCCTTAACCTTCGCTGTCATCAACGCAGATCTGTGGTTGAATACATTACTGTAAGGCTATCGTCATTTATTCCCTCCGATTGGTTTCTTTCTTAAGCTTGTTTTTATTGTGAGGTATGTGTTTCAATTGTTAGGCCTTCAATTAAATTAATGGTTTTGTTTTTGGGTATTTTATTGAAATTGTGAAATGATTTGGCCTCCATTTTCTTTTTTTGATTCTTGCAGCAAGTCGTCAATCCACTTTTCAACAAGCGTCCAAAGCAATTCGGGATCGGAGGTGCATTACCTCTTAAGAGAGACCTTACTCGATTTGTAAAAATGGCCAAACACTGTTCAAATCCAAAGGAAGAAGAGGCATGGAAAACTGACTGAAGCTCAGGATTCTTGA
This sequence comes from Inga oerstediana, assembly GCA_963210345.1. Classification (NCBI taxonomy): domain Eukaryota; kingdom Viridiplantae; phylum Streptophyta; class Magnoliopsida; order Fabales; family Fabaceae; genus Inga; species Inga oerstediana. The sequence goes on along the minus strand of OY723401.1, from coordinate 57,114,138 downwards.
TTTTTTAATCCTGACTCTGGTTTATCTTCTGTTATATTGTTCAAAGTAAAAGCCTAATTGAGACTTTCAATTTGTATTTTAATGGCATCTTTCTTCTGTGGACCTAGGTGTATTTTGTTGCCATTAATTATTCTGAAGAGTATATTTGCCATTCCCTTTTTTGAATGTTCTCTTCTTTGGGGCTATTATCTTGTCAAGGGCAAGGCCGAAGATAAAATTATGCAACTGGTTTATCACATTCTATGTATATTTTATGGTAACTGGTTTATCACATCATCAAGTTCTTGAGAGTTACATTATTAGTAAGATTATTTGATTGGGTTGGAGAGTGAAAAGCCTACTTTGTATTTATTTATTTTTCTTTGAAATTCGTCTGTGTAGCTATCTATCATCCTCTCACGAGTGTACTATGCATTGTCATACGAGACATCACTCTCCATGCTCAGAATTAAAGAGCAATTACTCTTTTTAGTTTTAGTAAACATGGAGCGCATGGCTTTTTAGTTGGAGACCCACATATGGAGTTAATAGGCACATGATGCATTCAATCTCTGAATTCTCTAAATATTGTAAACAAAATTTCACATTAAGACTAGTTATAGTATTAATAGTCAATCGTTGAAGTGAATAACTATGAGTACAAGTGTCTAGCTGGTTATATTATTCAATTTTGCATTATTGTCAGTTTTTTAGGGATAGGATAAAGTTGTTGTTTTCTCTTTATGTGTTAGGCTATAAATATGCCAAAATATGGATGAATGAATTTGGTCAGAAAAAATATGGATGAATGAATGATGTTATTATTAAGATATTTATTTAATCTCTTTCCCTAAAACTCATAATGTGGTTATAGTCTTTCTCTTATTCTCTCATCTCCCTTACTTTTCCTTCTTTTCTTCCCTCTTCCCTCCTCTCATCTCTCCCTATTCTTCCTTCTTTTCTTCCCTCTTCCCTCTTCCCTCCTATCCTCTTTTCTCCTTTTTTCTCTTCTAACTCTCTGTTTACTTCTAACTCCATATTCATCTAGAATTATAGATTATGTTACTAGAGTTTCTCTTCTTCTCTACTCTTTCTCTTCTCTTTTTCCCCTTTCCCTTGTTTCCACTTCTATTTCCCAAAATATAATAGATTTGACTAATGAGTTTATAGGTCTTATAATCTTCACCCGTGCTTTATGTCTTTTTCCATTGTATTCAAGGGAAAAGGGGATGTATTGTGAGGAGAGTTACTTTTAGATTGCCACTGAAAAAATAGATGAGTGTTGAATGCAACTTTTTTTTTGTTAGTAATCAGGGCTAAGCCCGATACTATATTTCAGAAAGTTCTAAGAGGGAATGAATTGAAGCCCATACAATCACTTTCAAGTAAACTTCAAGTACTGAATGGTTGTTTTAAGAATGTACTTAGAAGAGTTGCAATGGTAAGTCCAAGATTATTTATTTCAAGCCCTCTGGAACTAAAAAAACACTCCCTCTTATCTTTTGTGCTACTTGATATTTATACTTGTTAATTTCATTCTTTCAATAATTTGGTTTTGCCCCATTTTTTTCTTTCCCGTAAGCTTATGATGAAATCTTTAATCTTTCATCGATTGATAATAATTTATATTAAACCATCACTATCCTCAAATAGTGTCCTTAAAGTAAGGATAATGAGTCATCCTAGTGAGAGTACTCCGGATTTAACTAATGTTAATCAAAACGAGCCTAGTAATGCTCCGAGCGAGGAACAAAGTGAGCCACGTAACCAGCCTATATGACAAAGGGGTAGGAGAGGCACCCGATTGAGAGACATTAACCTCAATCGGAATACTGGGGAAAAGATTCTGATTGAGTTTGATAGATATTGAAAACCAATAGAGCCTAATGTAAGCCGGTATAGGAGTTTTGTTGGCCTCCTAGCATGCAATAAGCCTAGAATCTTGATAGAGCAGTGGAGAAATATGGATAAAAATGTGAAGCGACATATTTGGGAAAATATCTAGCTCACTTACGACATTCCTGAGAGTGAAATCCTGTATAACAAGATAATGACGTATTGTGATAAACGCTGGAGGAAGTTTAAGACAGGTCTAGCCAACAACTATGTGCATATCGAGGTGGAAGAAGGTCAGCCTCGTCTTAATCTGTGCGACAGTATTCTTATATTAACGAACACACTCGGCAAGAATTTAGATGGTTTCGGACTACTCCAGAAGCATTGGTGAGTTAACTTTTTTTGCATTTGATTTACTTATGAATTGTCTTTAATTTATTGATTGTAACCTTTTTTTTATTTATCATTTGCAGGAAAAAAAAGGCAAAAGACACAAGAGAGTGGAAGAAAGAATGATTGCCCCCATACAATGTCTCGTGGGGGTTATGTGAAGGCTGAAAAAGACTTGTTCGAAGCCAAACGGAAGAGATTGGAAGAAGTAGCTCAATCCGATCCTTCTGTTATTCTTTCTCCACCATCTCCAATACGCCGTGATGAAATGTGGAAGTTCGCTTACCAAAAGAGGAGCAGATCTTATACGAGTGAACAATCTTGTATAGTTGGTGAAAAAATTGTAAGTATTGTTGTTGTTATTAATTAGCGAGTAAACAAAAATTCATTACTTATGTTTGTCTTACGTGTCTTACAGGAGGAGCTTTAAAAAGAACAATCTAAGGGTTTGTTTAGGTTGGATAGGAGGAATGACATCCTAACCGTTGCTCCTAACCATTGCTATGGGAAAACATGAGCATCCCGGTCGTGTTAGGGGAGTTGGGGGCGGGGTAGGCATAAGGGATTACTTTGGATCACCCCCACGTCGTTCCTCAAGTAGTATGGTGACTAGGGAGGAGATGGAGCATATATTGGCCACTGTGAGGGCGGAAGCTAGGGCTAAGGCAGAAGCATCATTTGATGCACAATTTGAAGAAAGGTTTAGTAAGATAAAGGAGGAATGGATGATCATGATGAGCAAAAGACAACTAGATACCAGTGCTCCCCAGGCACATTCCCTCACTACTACAAACTAGACCTTCTACGTCCCTAAAGGAAGTCCCTTTTTTAAGTTAGGGACGTCCAAAGTTCAATATTTGGCGGGAGGATATGGCGCTGGATGAATTTGACCAAAAATAAAAAATTCCAGCACTTTAGACGTCCCCAGTTTCTCTGGGGACGTCTAAAGTGGGGATTAGACGTCCCCAGAGAAACTGGGGACGTGTAAACCCAACTTTAGACGTCCCCAGTTTCTCTGGGGACGTCTAAACCCAGCTTTAGACGTCCCCAGAAAAATTGGGGACGTAGAAACACCACAGAAACATCACCTCATTCACTGTACATGGTAGCTTTACCTTCTGTGCCAAAGCCATATGCGTTAATGTCCCCTGCTGCATTTGTTTTCTCTCTTCTCCCAAACCCGTGAGCTGCATTTCATTTCTGCTTCACTGAACAAGTTCCAAAGCCATACCCGTGAGCGTGAGCATCTCCAGATTTGCACTTCCCTTGCTGCATTCATTTTCTCTCTTCTCCCAAACCCATGAGTTGAGTTTCAGAACTCATTCACTGAGCAAAGGCGCACCTCCCCTCCCCTGTATTTGTCTTCCCTCTTCTCCCATTCCCGTGCCCGTGTGGGTCTTCCCATTTGCTGCTGCTGCTGCATTCTCAGAATTATTCAGGTGCGTTTCTAGGTTTCTTAAAATCATGTGCATATGAGGCGTGAGTTGGATTATTATGTGAAGCAATTAAGAATTTACATTATGCATTTGTAGAATATTGTTGCTGCAATTGGATTCTGCGTTTCTGGATTGTTGGTATGTGCACTTGATTCTGCGTTCTGGGTTATATTGTTGCTGCATGCACTTGGATTCTGCACTTGGATTTTGAGAAAATCAGGTGCGTGGGTTAACAATGTAAATAATTATTGTTAATGTAAATAATTATTTTGGGGAACAGATGTTAATAATTATTGTTAATATTGTTAATGTAAATAATTATTCTGCATTTATAGAATATTGTTAATGTAAATAATTATTTTGGGGAGCAGATGTTGTTAATTAACAATGTTAGAATTGAATTAATGTTAGATTAATATGTCAAACGTTATGTATGTTGGGGTGATTTATCATATTTGTTTAGACTTTTAAGAATCACTTGTGATCTAACGTAAGTGAACCCTTACAAAATTGTTAAATTGTGTTTTTTTAAGATTTAAAAATTTATAACTAATACTATATATTAAGTTTGCATAACTTGTCTTTTTTGCTTTTATACATATAGAGAAATTTTTTTGCAAACTTTTGAACAAAAAAATTGCGTTTAGGAAGTTTGGATTTTGATTTATGAATATTCTAAAAGTTGTTTGATTTGATATTGAAAGAATTGAATTTGATTAGGATTTGGTTCTATCTTCTTAGAGTGTTAGTAGGTAGGCATAGAATTTGGCTTTGATAATTAATTTTAGGAAGCCAAAGACTAGTGAGGAATTGAGGCTAAATTTTTATTTCTTTTAAGAAAGGGTATATTTATTGGCACTAATTAAAATATTCGTCCTTTTGTTTGGGTTAGAAGAATTAATATTAACTTCCTGCTTTTTACTCTTGTTTTACTGTTATGAATTTTTATTTTACTCTTCTTAATTAGTTTAGTTTAGTTTAAATTAAGCTGAGATGGTTTGTTATTTTGATTTTGGGATGTGTCACTTTTAAGGGGAAATGCTGCCAAAATTTTGGAAAACAAAATAGTAAAAGGCAATTCCCAGTGTTGACAATGACTCTAAACTTGAGTGTGAATGGCATAGGTGGTAATAGAATGGATCATAGTTGGATGAATGCTTTGAGAACAAGTGAAGAATATGAGAATGGGGTTGAAGAGTTTATTGAATTTGCTAGAAGGAACATTCCAGCCAAATATGGGAAGTATTTTTGTCCCTGTGTCAATTGTTTAAATGAGAGAACACGGGATGTTGAAGTTATAAGGGATCACCTACTTTGTGATGGAATAAATCTTCGATACACAAGGTGGATATGGCATGGTGAGGAAGTAACTGATTGTCCGTCACACAAGAAGGAAGCTGCGGATGTCATAGATGAAGATAGAATGGAGAGAATGATTCACGATGTTGAGGTAGAATCCTTTGCGCAGTCACATGAATATGACAGCCTGCGGAGTGATGTAGAGACACCGTTGTACCCTGGGAGTAAGTACACACGGTTCACAGGAACATTACATTTGGTTAACTTAAAAGCAACTTGTGGGTGGACCGATAGTAGTTTCACATTGCTGCTTGAACTGTTGTGTGATATGTTTCCAGATGATAATGTACTTCCAAATCATATGTATGAGGCCAAGAAAATCCTATCTACAATGGGTATGGAGTATAAAAAGATACACGCTTGCCCTAATGACTGCGTACTGTACAGAAAGGAGTATGAAGGCCTGAGTGAGTGCCCTAAGTGTCAAACCGCACGATACAAAGTGAAGAAAGATGGTGGTTGTGGCGATGGGAAGACTAAAAGGCAACCTGTAAAAGTTTTGTGGTATCTTCCAATAATACCGCGCTTTAAGCGTTTGTTTGGCACTGCAAAAAAGGCGAAGAAGTTGAGATGGCATTCGGATGACAGAATATCCGACGGAAAATATCTTCGGCACCCAGCTGACTCTCCACAGTGGAAGAAAATAAATGAAACGTTCCCTGAATTTGGCAGCGAGCCGAGAAACCTTTGGCTTGGGCTCTGTACAGATGGCATCAATCCGTATGGAACTCTTAATAGCACACACAGTGCGTGGCCAGTACTCCTTGTAATATACAACTTGCCTCCCTGGCTTTGTATGAAACGCAAGTATATGATGCTTTCTATGATGATTTCTGGACCAAAATAGCCAGGAAACGATATCGATGTCTACCTGGCGCCTTTGATTGAGGACTTGAAGAAGTTATGGGAGGAAGGCGTAGATGTGTTTGATGCGTATAAGAATGAGTCCTTCAAGCTACGTGCAATACTGTTCACCACCATAAATGACTTCCCTGCCTACGGAAACCTCTCAGGGTACAGTGTGAAGGGGCATAAAGCATGTCCGATCTGTGAAGCAGACACTCACTTCCACCAACTGAAACATGGAAGAAAAACGGTCTACCTAGGTCACAGGAGGTTCCTTCCTAGATTCCACCCGTATCGTAGGTTAATAAAGCATTTTAACAGCTTGCCGGAGCATGGAATGGCTCTAAAGGCATTAACCGGAGAGGAAGTTTACAGTCGGATTGAACGTATCAATGTCTTACTCGGTAAGAATCATAAGACTTCGGGTGAGAAGAACATATGGAAGAAGAGATCAATTTTCTTTGATCTTCCATATTGGCGTAGTCTTGACGTGAGGCACAGTATTGATGTAATGCACGTGGAGAAAAACGTATGTGATAGCCTTGTCAGTACACTTTTGCACATTCCAGGGAAGACCAAGGATGGGATTAATGCGAGACTAGACCTTGTTGATATGGGAATAAGAGAACGGTTACATCCACAGCTAAGAGATGATGGTAGGAGGGCATACATGGAGCCAGCAGCGCATACACTATCAAAAGCGGAGAAAAGAAGTCTGTGTGGGTGTTTGCATGCAATTAAGGTACCATAAGGATATTCTTCAAATGTGAGAAGGTGTATGTCAATGGACGATTTGAAGTTAGTGGGAATGAAGTCCCATGATTATCATGTGTTGATGCAACAACTGTTACCAGTAGCTATTAGAGGGATTATGAAAGATGAAGTTCGAAGCACTGTGACAAGATTGTGTATTTTCTTTAATGCTATCTGTAACAAAGTCATTGACACTGAAAAGCTGGATGAACTGGAAGCTGAGGGTTATATCATATTGTCCCAATTAGAGATGCACTTTCCTCCTTCTTTTTTTTGATATAATGGTCCATTTGATAGTTCATTTGGTAAGGGAGGTAAGGCTCTGCGGTCCAGTTTACCTGAGGTGGATGTTCCCTTTCGAGTGATACATAAAGATCTTAAAAGGGTACTCTAAAAATCCCTATCGACCAGAAGCCTCAATAGTTGAAAGGTATGTTGTTGAAGAGGCTATGGACTTCTGCAGCGATTATCTATCAGGGAAGAAGGAACAATCTCGGCATGAAGAGGGGAGGAGCAATGGAACACGAGGACTGAAAGTGAAGACTATGCCTCGTGAAGAGGTGTTGCAAGCACACCTTTATATCCTGAATATCATGGCAGAAATGCAACCGTACATAGAGGAACACAGAAAGAGATTGAAGAAAGAGAATCCGAGGAAGAATGACATGCAGATTACTATTGAGCAAAACAAGACATTCATTCAGTGGTTTGAGGAAAAGGTTTTGCATGAGTCCGATGTGTCTGGGACAATAGAGTGGCTAGCCTGGGGGCCTTCGTTTCAGATCATTACTTGGAGCGGTTATGATATAAACGGGTATTCTTTCTACACAAAAGACCAAGATGACAGAAGTACCATGCAAAATAATGGGGTGATGGTAGAAGCTGAATCTATGCACTTTTCTAGTTCGAAAGAGAAAAACCCCATATTAGCATCCATGGCCTATTATGGAGTGATAGAAGAAATATGGGAAATCACTTACAACAAGTTCAAAGTTGCTTTATTCAAATGTAAGTGGGTTAGCAATAATGCTGTGGTAATAGATCAACAATTTGGATTTGTTTCAGTTGATCTTGAAAGAGTAGGTTATAGGGATGAGCCCTTCATTCTAGCAAGCTAGGCGAAACAAGTGTTTTATGTCACAGATCCCGCAAATAAAAAAATGTCCATTGTACTTCAGAGTAAAAAACAGAAGCATGGTGATCCGACCTTCAACCTTGACGACACACCACCTTTCACAATTAATCCACCTACAACAAGTGAAGTAGAATTGGTAGATGATGAAGAATATGCTGTGAGAAATGATCATGGTGAAGGATTATGGGAAACAATCTAGAGTAAGAGCTTAACTTAGAAAATAGTAATGTGTGCTGTTTGTTCTATTACGTCTCAGTTTATTCATTTACTTACAATTTATTCACATATCTGACAATGATTTTTGTGCTTACAGGAATATGGACAAGTCTGGTGACTCTCCAAGTGATAGGGACAATGAAATGAATAGGCCTGAACGTGATGCGACACGTGAACCGGTTGCGAGATGAAGGGTTAGAGGCAGTACAAAAATGCCTGCATTGGTAGCACGTCATAACCATCAACAGGAGAGGTTGCATATTGACTTTCATCAAAATATGAAACCAATTGGTCCGGAGGAAGACCATTTCATTAGCTACGTAGGTTTTTTGGCTCGAAGCAAAGTTCGCATTACCTATGCTAATTGGAAGTTGGTTCCACCAAAAACCAAAGACTTGATTTGGCAACAACTTTTGGTATATAAGTTTCAATACATCTGCATTATATCTTTATTCCTATCGCTTCAAATATAATTAACGTATGTTTTTACCTTACAGCAAACCTATGATGTCCCTGACACCGCGGAGATGTACAAGGAGTGGATGACGGAGGTTCATCTACGATGGAAAGATTTCAAGAACAGGCTCACACGAGATTACATTCGAGGGGACTTGAGGGGTTAGGATCCATGTCATGAGTATCCATTTTTGTCCCTAGAGGACTGGAGGTTGTTTATGGCATCACAAGAAGATCCAAACTTTTTAGTAAGATTTCTGTAATCATAGTGTTTTATTTGAATATAGTTGACATTATTGATCACTGTGTTTGTTGTTTTCCTTTAAAAGGCATTAAGTGCAGTAAATGCAAAGAGGCAAGCAGCTAATAACTATCAACATTGCATGTCTCGTGGTGGTTATCGGAAGCTTCAGCGACAGATGATGGCAGAAGAGTTGGAGAAATTGAAGGAAGCAGCCACATCAGATCCTACCATTGTGGTCCAGCCCCCGCCACCTCCACCACGTCACAAAAAATGGAAAGCAGGGAGGCTTAAGGGTGGAAAGTACGTAAATCCGACTGTTGCTGAGGTTGCCGCAAGAATTGTAAGTAGTTAGAGCATAATTACAAACTTATTTTTTCATATTAGAAGTGCTTACGATAACTTTTATGCTGCAGGATGAACTGGAAGATCATAGTAGCCAAGGTTCGTTCACTCTAAGTGGATGGATGGACATCTTGTCAACGGCGATTGGGAAGCTAGATCACCCTGGTCATGTTCAAGTGGAGGCAGTGGGAGTTCGTGTCACGAAGTATTTTGGCTGAGCCTCACATCCTTATTCGTCACAAGGTGAACCCAGTAGGGAGCTTGTGGCCAAGATTCGTCAGGAACTCTCACAATAGCTCGAGGCCAACCTTCGCGACAAGCTCCGACAAGAGCTGTTGCCAGAGCTACGTCTTGAGCTGATGCCTGAGCTACGAGCTGAAATGCAGAAGATGTTTGAATCGCAGATGGAAACTACCGAGCGTAGAACCCATTCATCCCCGGCCTTCCACAGCACCAAGGGAAGTTACAACTCGGCGGAGGAACCACTTGGCGACCCTTCTCATACTCCAGCGCCGAGAGAACCTGTCATCCTCTCTTTGGATGCCCCAGTGCTGCGTGTAGTTGCAGATGCTCTCGTTCACACAGAAGCTACTACCCACCATCATTAGCAAATTCCACAGCATTTGCGTAGGGTGACTGTGACGTGTGTTCGAGCGGGGGAAGAAGGTACAGCCATCCCTATTCCTGATGCCGAGGTTGCCACGATAGCTCAGGCGATAGGATCTTTCATCCTTTGGCCTGTACATCTTATTGGCTTGTTACTACCAACACCTCCAATGGTATGGAACTACCTCACATTTACTTGAGATGTGTTGACATCCTACTAACAGTATGTGTTTTTATGTTCTAAAAGAATGAGCAAGAAGCAGAGAAATGGCCCTTCTTAGCATGACTGCAGCATATCTATAAAGGCATTCGCCAGATTGATATGCATATGCCTCCAGGGAATGTGGGCCAGGAAACAGAGTATCACTTCACAATTGATAAACAAGATCTTAAACAGTTCATGAAGTTCGAGGAGCTAGATGTTGGATGGGGCAAATTTGCAATCCTGTAAGTTTTTTATTTCCCATTTTTTGATTCATTTAGTTAACTTAATTTTAACTAGCTAATACATTCATCATTTTAATTCTATTATAGCTCCTTCCGTCGTATATGCGTTGACTCTCAGAAAGTTGATTAATATGGATTCTTGTCTCCTGCACATACAACAAGGATTGGGAATACATTGAAAAGAAGGACGAACTATGTGGGCTTCGCATTGGCAGAGGACGAGTATCGTTGTTATCTAGCACCGATTGTTCAAGGGTACGCATTTTAATTTTGTGTATTTGAGATTATTAATAAATAACTGCCTTGCCATCTAACTTCTTTTTCATCTGTATATGTTGTGATACTTATCACTGGAGTTTGTGTGTTGTCTGTCCTCGGTCGCACGTTGTTTACTGGTTTGATTCCTTAAATAGAAGACCAGACAAAGAAACTAAAAGCGTCTTCAACTAGTAAGTTATTTTTTTGTATTTCATTGCTTCTTGATTCTTGACTTAATGAATTATTCTAATTTATTTTGATTTTCATTTTAATGATAGGGCATGCACGACGTATCGAGCGCTTGGTGGGCCACGCGAACGTAGAGGTGGCAAAGATCCGAGATGGTTGTTTCCAAAGGTACGTAGTTTCAAATCAAGTTCTTTTGATTGACGGTCGTTTTATATATGCCTTTATTGATTTTAACCATTTGCTTTTGATTTATAGTGTCCTCGACAACCTGGCGGCTGGGAATGTGGATATTATGTCTTGCTTTATATGTTTAACATCATTCAGAGTGGCATTACGATAGATTTTGAACAAGTAATCGCTTCTTCATTCTCAGAGGATAATATTCTTGGTGTTGTGATTCAATGGCAATTCATTCACTTCATTCATTATTTCATCTAAGATTATTTTCTAATTTACAGATTTTTGACAATGAAGATGCCTACTCATATGAAGACTTAAATATGATCAGAGACTTTTTGGCTGGACATCTTCTTCAACGTATACCAGAAGAGTAAAGTCTTTAGTAGTTTGTGTAGGACATACTTTTGTGGTAGTACATATAATTAGCGTTATTGTTGTTGGATATGGATTGGATTTTAGTCTTGGTTATTGTACAAACTGGGGACTTGGATATAGATTGCTGTTTAGTTTGTGTGGCATGTAGAAGCCTTGGGTTGATCACTGTGTTTATTGTTGTTTCCATTCTGCTGAACCGCTGTTCTTTTATTCTGTTGTTGGAATCCTATTTCTGCAGTTTACATTTCCAAACAGTGCAATATATATAAAAAGTCCATTTAAAAAAAAAACTTTCAACGTCCTTAATTAAAAAAGGGACGTGGAAAGTATTGCTGTCGACACTTTAGACGTCCCCAGTTGACCTTAGACGTCCCCAGTTGGAACTGGGGACGTCTAATGTCATACTTTAGACGTCCCTAGTGGAACTGGGGACGGCTAACGTCTGCCTTCTACGTCCCCTGTTTTACGGACGTTAATGACGTTTTTTTCTACGACCCTCACATAGACGTCCCTATGTTTTCAGACGTTAAAAGGCCAAAAAAAGGGACGTTAAAACCCTTTTTTCTAGTAGTGCCTAAACCCTAAACAGATCACTAAAAGGAGTTGTATTAGTAAGTCATTAGAGGGTCCTAGAAAAGAAATTGGTGAGCCTTGTGACTTGTTTGTGGAGGATCCTCTTAGACAATTAGTTGCATGGGGGAGCATGCACAAGTTGGGATCAACTGTCCACCACCAAGAAATAAAGGATGATCAAGTCAGAGTAGTAGTTGAAAGAGGTGATCGTTGTAGATGCACCTCTCCCTATCCCCGTTGATGATTTCAAGATTGTGAGCGATGTCTTTAACTCTTTCATCTTGTGGTCAAAGAACCTTGTTTCTGATCGAGCTGAGGAATCCCTGATCACAGCCCTGCCACCTCCATCTCCACCTCTACCTACCTCCACTCAAGATGTTTCACAACCTCTATTGAATGTCATGTAGCAAGTGATTTTGATGGCATATGATTCATCCTTTCCAACAAGAGATTGGCCTACTGCGTCAGCTATTGGCAAGTCAGGGGTGCAATGCTATCTTGAGAGGGATGATTTAATGTCCCTGGTAGCTCCTCAACAACAGCTTATGATTTCGATTGTCCAACTATTTTTAATATAAGTATCTTCTCTAATTGAAAGTATATATTTTACAAATTATGCCATTAAACTTTGATTTGTGTGCTTGCATTATTGTAGGTGCATGCATCGTAGGTTGGTTTCCTCTGACAAAGGTGATAAATTTGGATTCGTATGCCCAATTCAAATCTATGACAAAGGGACCACTGCTACTATCAGACACACATACTTATCGGAGAGGCTTAGTGAAATCCCAATTGAGTGTTTCTTGGCTCCATATATGCATGGGTAAGAAACAAATATATATTTCATAATATACATAATGTTTTATATTTGCTTAAAAGTCTTCCCTTTTTTTAGTGATCATTGGCCACTGGTTATTTTGTGCAAGAAGAGTTATATTGTCATCTTCTTATGCTCCCTCTACCACAGCAAGCCAGGGAGTGAATTGAAGAAGACCAAGAACTTGTAAGTTTTCTTGCATTATTAATTACCCTTCATGTGCAAAATTTATGGAATTTGTGTAAAATAAAGAACCTTTGTGATTTTGATGATGTAGGGCTATGCGGACATTCCTTCACACTGGTTGTGGTAGGCATACTCATGACCTTAAAGACCCTACATGGATCTTTCCAAAGGTTAGTGTCATATTAGTTTGTTTTAAGAATGTATTCAATAATAAGTCATGCTTTATTTTTATACTTGTTTTAATGATATCATGTTATTTTTCAGACTCGTAGGCAACCACCGGGGTCCAACTAGTGTGGGTTGTATGTTCTGAGACACATTTATAATATTATTACCCTAGGCATGACAGAATTTACTCAAAAGGTAAATGTATATATATTTCAAAAATTTTGTATTACTTTTACTCTTTTTTAAGTTAGCAAGTTAATGTTTTACCTGGTTTTGGTGTTTTAGATGTTTGATCTTGCTAACCCCTTTCCAGAAGAAGATATTGATCACATTCACAATTATTGTACTGAATTCATTTATGAACTTTTAAAACAATAAGTTCTTGTATATGAGAAATTTTTTGTATATATTGATGAATTTTTCTTCCTTTATGCTTTTTTGAAAAAATTGTTAATTGGTTACATGAATTGAGATGTTTGTTGCTTTTGTGATTATGTGACACCATGTATTTATACATGTGAATCTGTTTAAGCCATGTCATTGACTCCCCTGTATGTGTTTTAAAGAATTATGCGCGTGAGCGCGCACACACACACACATAATGGTTTTAAACAACACATTGCATGAGGATATATGATGGCGCATGTTATGTTACAAGTTCGCAATGACAAGATTAAAGAAAAAGGAAATGGTAAGTGCAAGCAAACTAAACACCTTATGACACTTGATAAGTATGGCATTGGAAGTAGCAATTCTTGGATGCATTCACTACTAGAAAAAAGGGTTTTAACGTCCCTTTTTTTGGCCTTTCAACGTCTAAAAACAGAGGGATGTCTATGTGAGAGTCGTAGAAAAAAACGTTATTAACGTCCGTAAAAAAGGGGACGTAGAAGGCAGACGTTAGACGTCCCCAGTTCACTGGGGACGTCTAAAGTGGACCTTAGACGTCCCCAGTTGAACCTGGGGACGTCTAAAGTGTCGCCAGCAGTACTTTCCACGTCCCTTTTTTATTAAGGACGTTGAAACTTTTTTTTTTTTAAATGGACCTTTTATACATATTGCACTGTCTGGAAAATATGTAAACTGCAGAAATAGAATTCCAACAACAGAGTAAAACAACAGCAGTTCAGCAGAATGAAAACAACAACAAACACAGTGATCAACCCAAGGCTACTACATGCCAGACAAACTTTCAAACCACACAAACTACATAACAATCTATATCCAAGTCTACTACATGCCACACAAACTTTCAAACCAGACAAACTACACAGCAATCTATATCCAAGTCCCCAGTTTGTACAATAACCAAGACTAAAATCCAATCCATATCCAACAACAATAACGCTAATTATATGTACTACCACAAAAGTATGTCCTACACAAACTACTAAAGACTTTACTCTTCTGGTACACGTTGAAAAAGATGTCCAGCCATAAAGTCTCTGATCATATTTAAGTCTTCATATGAGTAGGCATCTTCATTGTCAAAAATCTGTAAATTAGAAAATAAGCTTAGATGAAATAATGAATGAAGTGAATGAATTCCCATTGAATCACAACACCAAGAATATTATCCTCAGAGAATGAAGAAGCGATTACTTGTTCAAAATCTGTCGTAATGCCACTCTGAATGATGTTAAACATATAAAGCAAGACATAATATCCACATTCCCAGCCGCCAGGTTGTCGAGGGCACTATAAATCAAAAGCAAATGGTTAAAATCAATAAAGACATATCTAAAACGACCGTCAATCAAAAGAACTTGATTTGAAACTACGTACCTTTGGAAACAACCATCTTAGATCTTTGCCACCTCTACGTTCGCGTGGCCCGCCAAGCGCTCGATACGCTGTGCATGCGCTATCATGAAAATGAAAATCAACATAAATTAGAATAATTCATTAAGTCAAGAATCAAGAAGCAATGAAATACAAAAAAATAACTTACTGGTTGAAGACGCTTTTAGTTTCTTTGTCTGGTCTTCTATTTAAGGAATCAAACCAGTAAACAACGTGTGACCGAGGACAGACAACACACAAACTCCAGTGATAACTATCACAACATATACAGATTAAAATGAAGTTAGATGGCAAGGCAATTATTTACTAAAAATCTCAAATACACAAAATTAAAATGAGTACCCTTGAACAATCGGTGCTAGATAACAACTATACTCGTCCTCTGACAATGTAAAGCCCACATAGTTCGTCCTTCGTTTCAATGTATTCTCAACCCTTGTCGTATGTGCAGGAGACAAGAATCCATATAAATCAACTTTCTGAGAGTCAACGCATATACGACGGAAGGAGCTATAATAGAATTAAAATGATGAATGTATTAGCTAGTTAAAATTAACTTAACTAAATGAATCAAAAAATGGGAAATAAAAAACTTACAGGATTGCAAATTTGCCCCATCCAATATCTAGCTCCTCGAACTTCATGAACTGTTTAAGATCTTGTTTATCAATTGTGAAGTGATACTCTGTATTCTGGCCCACAATCCCTGGAGGCATATGCAAATCAATCTGGCGAATGCCTTTATAGATATGCTGCAGTCATGCTAAGAAGGGCCATTTCTCTGCTTCCTGCTCGTTCTTTTAGAACATAAAAACACATACTGTTAGTAGGATGTCAACACATCTCAAGTAAAAGTGAGGTAGTTCCATACCATTGGAGGTGTTTGTGGTAAGAAGCCAATAAGATGTACAGGCCAAAGGATGAAAGATCCTCTCGCCTGAGCTATCGTGGCAACCTCGTCATCAGGAATAGGGATGGCTATACCTTCTTCCCCCTCTCGAACACACGTCACAGTCACCCTACGCAAATGCTGTGGAATTTGCTGATGGTGGTGGGTGGTAGCTTGTGTGTGAACGAGAGCATCTGTAACTACACGCAGCACTGGGGCATCCAAAGAGAGGATGGCAGGTTCTCCCTACGCTGGAGGGGGAGAAGGGTCGCCAAGTGGTTCCTCCGCCGGGTTGTAACTTCCTTTGGTGCTGTGGAAGGCCGGGGATAAATGGGTTCTACGCTCGGTAGTTGCCATCTGCGAGTCAAACATCTTTTGAATTTCAGCTCGTAGCTCAGGCATCAGCTCAAGACGTAGCTCTGGCAACAGCTCTTGTCGAAGCTTGTCGCGAAGGTTGGGCTTGAGCTCTTGTGAGACTTCTTGACGAATCTTGGCCACAAGCTCCCTACTGGGTTCAGCTTGTGACGAATAAGGATGTGAGGCTCGGCCAAAATACTTCGTGACACGAACTCCCACTGCCTCCCCTCGAACATGACCAGGGTGATCTGGCTTCCCAATCGCCGTTGACAAGATGTCCATCCGTCCACTTGGAGTGAACGAACCTTGGCTACTATGATCTTCCAGTTTATCCTGCAGCATAAAAGTTATCGTAAGCACTCCCAATATGAAAAAATAAGTTTGTAATTATGCTCTAACTACTTACAATTCTTGCGGCAACCTCAGCAACAGTCGGATTTACGTACTTCCCACCCTTAAGCCTCCCTGCTTTCCATTTTTTGTGACGTGGTGGAGGTGGCGGGGGCTGGACCACAACGGTAGGATCTAATGTGGCTGCTTCCTTCAATTTCTCCAACTCTTCTGCCATCATCTGTCGCTGAAGCTTCCGATAACCACCACGAGACATGCAATGTTGATAGTTATTAGCTGCTTGCCTCTCTGCATTTGCTGCACTTAATGCCTTTTAAAGGAAAACAACGAACACCGAATCAATAATGTCAACTATATTCAAATAAAACACTATGATTACAGAAATCTTAGCAAAAAGTTTGGATCTTCTCGTGATGCCATAAACAACCTCCAGTCCTCTGGAGACAAAAATGGATACTCATGACATGGATCCTGACCCCTCAAGTCCCGTTGAATGTAATCTCGTGTGAGCCTGTTCTTGAAATATTTCCATCGTAGACGAACCTCCGTCATCCACTCCTTGTACATCTCCGCGGTGTCAGGGACATCATAGGTTTGCTGCAAGGTAAAAACATACGTTAATTATATTTGAAGCGATAGGAATAAAGATATAATGCAGATGTATTGAAACTTATATACCAAAAGTTGTTGCCAAATCAAGTCTTTGGTTTTTGGTGGAACCAACTTCCAATTAGCATAGGTAATGCGAACTTTGCTTCGAGCCAAAAAACCTACGTAGCTAATGAAATGGTCTTCCTCCGGACCAATTGGTTTCATATCTTGATCAAAGTCAATATGCAACCTCTCCTGTTGATGGTTATGACGTGCTACCAATGCAGGCATTTTTGTACTGCCTCTAACCCTTCGTCTCGCAACCGGTTCACGTGTCGCATCACGTTCAGGCTTATTCATTTCATTGTCCCTATCACTTAGAGAGTCACCAGAGTTGTCCATATTCCTGTAAGCACAAAAATCATTGTCAGATAGATGAATAAATTGTAAGTAAATGAATAAACTGAGACGTAATAAAACAAACAGCACACATTACTATTTTCTAAGTTAAGCTCTTACTCTAGATTGTTTCCCATATTCCTTCACCATGATCATTTCTCACAGCATATTCTTCATCATCTACCAATTCTCTTTCTTCAATTGTTGTAGGTGGATTAATTGTGAAAGGTGGTGTGTCGTAAAGGTTGAAGGTCGGATCACCATGCTTCTGTTTTTTACTCTGAAGTACAATGGACATTTTCTTATTTGTGGGATCTGTGACATAGAACACTTGTTTCGCCTGGCTTGCTAGAATGAAGGGCTCATCCCTATAACCTACTCTTTCAAGATCAACTGAGACAAATCCAAATTGTTGATCTATTACCACAGCATTATTGCTAACCCACTTACATTTGAATAAAGCAACTTTGAACTTGTTGTAAGTGATTTCCCATATTTCTTCTATCACTCCATAAAAGGCCATGGATGCTAATATGGGGTTTTTGTCTTTCGAACTAGAAAAGTGCATGGATTCAGCTTCTACCATCACCCCACTATTTTGCATGGTACTCCTGTCATCTTGGTCTTTTGTGTAGAAAGAATACCCGTTTATATCATAACCGCTCCAAGTAATGATCTGAAATGAAGGCCCCCAGGCTAGCCACTCTATTGTCCCAGACACACCGGACTCATGCAAAACCTTTTCCTCAAACCACTGAATGAATGTCTTGTTTTGCTCAATAGTAATCTGCATGTCATTCTTCCTCGGATTCTCTTTCTTCAATCTGTTTCTGTGTTCCTCTATGTACGGTTGCACTTCTGCCATGTTATTCAGGATATAAAGGTGTGCTTGCAACACCTCTTCACGAGGCATAGTCTTCACTTTCAGTCCTCGTGTTCCCTTGCTCCTCCCATCTTCATGCCGAGATTGTTCCTTCTTCCCTGATAGATAATCGCTGCAGAAGTCCATAGCCTCTTCAACAACATACCTTTCAATTATTGAGGCTTCTGGTCGATAGGGATTTTTAGAGTACCCTTTTAAGATCTTCATGTATCGCTTGAAAGGGTACATCCACCTCAGGTAAACTGGACCGCAGAGCCTTACCTCCCTTACCAAATGAACTATCAAATGGACCATTATATCAAAAAAAGAAGGAGGAAAGTGCATATCTAATTGGGACAATATGATATAACCCTCAGCTTCCAGTTCATCCAGCTTTTCAGTGTCAATGACTTTGTTACAGATAGCATTAAAGAAAACACACAATCTTGTCACAGTGTTTCGAACTTCATCTTTCATAATCCCTCTAATAGCTACTGGTAACAGTTGTTGCATCAACACATGATAATCATGGGACTTCATTCCCACTAACTTCAAATCGTCCATTGACACACACCTTCTCACATTCGAAGAATATCCTTATGGTACCTTAATTTCATACAAACACCCACACAAACTTCTTTTCTCCGCTTTTGATAGTGTATGCGCTGCTGGCTCTATGTATGCCCTCCTACCATCATCTCTTAGCTGTGGATGTAACCGTTCTCTTATTCCCATATCAACAAGGTCTAGTCTCGCATTAATCCCATCCTTGGTCTTCCCTGGAATGTGCAAAAGTGTACTGACAAGGCTATCACAAACATTTTTCTCCACGTGCATTACATCAATACTGTGCCTCATGTCAAGACTACGCCAATATGGAAGATCAAAGAAAATTGATCTCTTCTTCCATATGTTCTTCTCACCCGAAGTCTTATGATTCTTATCGAGTAAGACATTGATACGTTCAACCCGACTGTAAACTTCCTCTCCGGTTAATGCCTTTGGAGCCATTCCATGCTCCGGCAAGCCGTTAAAACGCTTTCTTAACCTACGATACGGGTGGAATCTAGGAAGGAACCTCCTATGACCTAGGTAGACCGTTTTTCTTCCATGTTTCAGTTGGTGGAAGTGAGTGTCTGCTTAACAGATCGGACATGCTTTATGCCCCTTCACACTGTACCCTGAGAGGTTTCCGTAGGCAGGGAAGTCATTTATGGTGGTGAACAGCATTGCACGTAGCTTGAAGGACTCATTCTTATACGCATCAAACACATCTACGCCTTCCTCCCACAACTTCTTCAAGTCCTCAATCAAAGGCACCAGGTAGACATCGATATCGTTTCCTGACTGTTTTGGTCCAGAAATCATCATAGAAAGCATCACATACTTGCGTTTCATACAAAGCCAGGGAGGCAAGTTGTATATTACAAGGAGTACTGGCCACGCACTGTGTGTGCTATTAAGAGTTCCATACGGATTGATGCCATCTGTACAGAGCCCAAGCCGAAGGTTTCTCGGCTCGCTGCCAAATTCAGGGAACATTTCATCTACTTTCTTCCACTGTGGAGAGTCAGCTGGGTGTCGAAGATATTTTCCGTCGGATATTCTGTCATCCGAATGCCATCTCAACTTCTTCGCCTTTTTTGCAGTGCCAAACAAACGCTTAAAGCGCAGTATTATTGGAAGATACCACAAAACTTTTACAGGTTGCCTTTTAGTCTTCCCATCGCCACAACCACCTTCTTTCTTCACTTTGTATCGTGCGGTTTGACACTTAGGGCACTCACTCAGGCCTTCATACTCCTTTCTGTAAAGTACACAGTCATTAGGGCAAGCGTGTATCTTTTTATACTCCATACCCATTGTAGATAGGATTTTCTTGGCCTCATACATACGATTTGGAAGTACATTATCGTCTGGAAACATATCACACAACAGTTCAAGCAGCAATATGAAACTACTATCGGTCCACCCACAAGTTGCTTTTAAGTTAACCAAATGTAATGTTCCTGTGAGCCGTGTGTACTTACTCCCAGGGTACAACGGTGTCTCTGCATCACTCCGCAGGCTGTCATATTCATGCGACTGCGTAAAGGATTCTACCTCAACATCGTGAATCATTCTCTCCATTGTATCTTCATCTATGACATCCACAGCTTCCTTCTTGTGTGACGGACAATCAGTTACTTCCTCACCATGCCATATCCACCTTGTGTATCGAAGATTTATTCCATCACAAAGTAGGTGATCCCTTATAACTTCAACATCCCGTTTTCTCTCATTTAAACAATTGACACAGGGACAAAAATACATCCCATTTTTTGCTGGAACGTTCCTCCTAGCAAATTCAATAAAGTTTTCAACCCCATTCTCATATTCTTCACTTGTTCTCAAAGCATTCATCCAACTATGATCCATTTTATTACCACCTATGCCATTTCCATTTACACTCAAGTTTAGAATAATTGAAAACACGGGGAATTGCCTTTTACTATTTTGTTTTTCAAAATTTTGGCAGCATTTCCTCTTAAAAGTGAGACATCCCAAAATCAAAATAACAAACCATCTCAGCTTAATATTTCAAAAACATATTCTATGCAATAATCCTGTTTAGATTTTATTGTTTAGATTCAATTTTTGAGCCAATGAAAATTAATTCACTAGAGATTATTTTCTTACTATTTAACAACAACATCTACAACAACAATAAGAACAATAATTATAATAATAATAATTTATTTCTTAAGATCTCAATTTAGATTCAATTTTTGAGCCAATGAAAATTAATTCACTAGAGATTATTTTCTTACTATTTAACAACAACATCTACAACAACAATAAGAACAATAATTATAATAATAATAATTTATTTCTTAAGATCTCAATTTACCAATTTCTTAATTAAATATGCTTTATGAAAAATATGAATATCTACTAAGTAAATAAAAAATATGTTTATTCATTATATTCTAATTGAATGATAAGTAAATATGCTTGTTCAATTTTGTCAAATAATGAATATATATATATATATATTAAATACAAATTATATATACACTTCAGCAGCCCCAAATACGCAGGGCAGTATACATTGCCTAGTGTCTGGTCTTGCTTAGTACTTGGCCTAGCTTGAAGATGCCTCAATAATTTATGGGTTGATTTTTTAGTTAATGAGAATTTCATGTTTCTCAAAACAATGGAAAAAAGCAAAAGATTAAAACTTGATGTGGTACGTCTTAAATTCAGCAAAATAGCAAAGATAAAGCTCAAGCACAAACCACACTTCAATTCCAGCACAGAACAAAGGCATTTTCCTAATCATTCACCAATTCATTCAAACCACACTTAAATTCCAGCACAGAACAAACGCATTTTTCCTAATCATTCACAAATTCATTCAACCCACACTTAAATTCCAGCATAGAACAAAGGCATTTTCCTAATCATTCACAAATTCATTCACAAGTTTAGTTTTAGCTAACCTGAAGCACAGAACTTTAGAGCAGATGACCCACGGTGGTAAGAGGAGCTCGACTGTGGAGAGAATGAGAGAGAACAGTGCAGAACCAGCAGAGGAAAGATGCAACGGTCTGGATGAAATAGAGGCTAAAAAGGAACAAGAAGAAACAGGGGAGAGGAGAAATGGCCTCGCATATTCAGAAGTGATGAAGGTAGAAGAATAAAGCAACAAGCAGGGGAGAGGGGACGGAAGTGAAAGAGTAAAGTAAAAAAAAACAAGAAGCAAGGGAGAGGGGACGGAAGTGATGAAGGAGAGGGAGAGTGACAGAAAAATCTGACACTTCATATGCACTGGTCGACAGCCTAAGACGTCCCCAGCTGGTCTGGGGACGTCTAAAGGCACCCTTTACACGTCCCCAGCTGGGCTGGGGACGTGTAAAGGGTGCCTTTAGACGTCCCCAGACCAGCTGGGGACGTCTAATATAAGCTTTAGACGTCCCTAGCTGGTCTGGGGACGTCTAATGTTCATCTTTAGACGTCCCCAGATGGCTGGGGACGTCTAATGTTCAAGCTTTAGACGTCCCCAGGCCATTTGGGGACGTCTTAAGTGTGTTATTTTTTTTTCCCCGAAATACATATGCTTTTCTGGAGTGTTTAGACGTCCCCATGTTTGTTGGGGACGTCTTAAACAGTCTTTACGAGCCAACCTTTTCAACTTTGATCTATAATTACACATATGCCACCGCCCCATATTTTGGGCGTCCCTTTTTGAAAAAGGGACGTCCTTTAGGGACTTTATATGTATATTCTGTAGTAGTGATTCTAGTAACTAACATAATCAAAGACAACAAAAATTTTTTTTAATACTTTTAAGACCGTTTATAAATATAACCGGTTTTAAAAGTTATTTTAAGATCGGTTACCCATATAACCGGTCTTAAAATTCAAGTTTTAAGACCGATTGTATGACCAACCGGTCTTAAAAATCAAACTTTTAAGACTGGTTATGTGGAAAACCGATCTTAAAAATGTTTCAGTATTGCCCTCAAAAAAGGTCTTTTAAAACCGATGCTCTTAACAACCGGTCTTAAAATGACTTATTTTAAGACCGGTTATCCATACAACCGGTCTTAAAAATGTGACTTTTAAGACCGGTTAAGAAACCGGTCTTAAAAGTGATAGACTTTTTAGACCCGCGGTATTAAGACTTGATCCGAAATCGGTCTAAAAAGTCAATTTTAACCAGTCTAAAAAGCCATTTTTCCACTAGTGTTATGTCATCTATAGATAACATACATAATTTTGGAAACTTTTTAATAAACCTCCCAAGTTCTTAACTTACGTAGATAACTCTCCTATTAATTTGTGTATTACTTACATGCACATAGCTAGCTTAAAGTTTAATGTGATTATATTACTTATATTATTAATTTGTATATTGCTTATATGCAAATACCTATTATCAATTCTTACACTTATGCATATAATTAAATCAAAGTTTGAGGGGATTATATGTATATAAAAATAAAGTTTAAGGATCTATTTGGTTGGAGGGGAGGGGATGGGAGGGGATGAAAAATGAGCCCCTCCTCTTGTTTAGTTTGAAAAATTGGAGAGAGGGGCTCCAAATGAGGGACTCCCAATCCCTCCCATCCCCTCATTTTTGTCCCCCCAAATTGGGGGGTTTTGGAGGGGATGGATCATGAGCCCCTCCCATTCCATTCCCTCCCTTTAAACCAAACAGGCCCTAAAGGGGTGTATAATTAATGGTTGGGGGTTATCCACATAAATTTAAAAGTTTAGATATTTTTTTATTAAGTTTTAAATATTAAGGGAGTCATTTGTACTTGACTCAAATTTCAGGGAAGTTTTGTTTAATTTAGCTTTTTAATTTTATATGCATAGTATTGGAGAGGACCTCTAGGATCATTGGACAATGTACATTGATCACTGTGACACAGGGAATTTAATTATCTTTAAACAAGACTTCGAATTAAAGCCCTATAAATAAAGTGATTGGAAAACTTTGTTCCCCGAATATTAATTAATAGTCAAAATTGCAACTCATATATACAAAACTCATCTCAGTGACAAAGTATAGAAAATTTTGACCGTTTAAATCAAATCTTAATTGTGAATTCAAATTCGTTAAAACCCTACGCGGTTTCCCCAAAAAAAAAAAAAAATCTTTGAAAAAAAAATGACATCAAATAATACTTTAAAATGCTGGGGTTTTGGGCAAATAAGCAATATACATCAATATAAAAGTTTAAAAAAATACACTTTTTATACGTACACTATAAACAATGCAGTTCGTTACACTAAATAAACTAGACATAATGTAGTCTGGCTTCAAATTTTTTGTTTTATAAAAGAAAACATGTAATTTATATTCCCTTTAGTCTTAAATGCAAGAGTCAAATAAATATTTTAAAACTATTAAAAAATTAGTTAAGTTATTTATTTATAATAAATGTATGTTGATTTCCTTAAAATGCCCACTTTAATCATTTGTAATGAAACCTCTCTGGTTAATAAAAACCCTCATTTAATATATATAATTAATAGAGATAGTTTAAAACAAATTATATAAATTTGGGAGGCAAAGTGAATTGAGGTATTACATTTTGGATTAACAAACAAATAATGCCTGCTGCACAAATATTATTTTTATTTTCATTTTATTTGGGGACCTTTTGAAAAGTAACTTGCTTATCTTGCAAAGCATGAAAATGAATTTTACCGGTGTATATAAATTGTGCTTTGCTGGCAAAAATAGCTGGATTGGTACATATCCCTTGTTCAACTTCTCTTAGATAATACACAAATAAAGATTGAGAAGATGCCTTACCCCACTATCTCCCACCATATATTTTGGTATTTTACACCCTATCCAATCAGGGATACCACATGTTCTGTAATTTTAATTCTCTCCCTCCCTCTCCCTCTCTCTCTCTCTCTCTATATGTACACCTGTGATACCATAGTTAATTTATACATATTTAATTAATCAACACAAGTTGATCTGATCAACTTGGTTGGCGCTGATCTCTCTCTCCTTTTAATTGCGATTAATATTGCTTCAGGGTCAGACGATAGAATGAAATTATCAGATGAGGGAGGAATTTTGTGTGTGAAAATTAACATAGAATGAAAAAAGAGTGGTTACTAGTATCAAGATATATTTGAGCTCATACGATTTGATGGCTTGTAGCTCTCACTACAAAAACTTGTGGTGATTAATTACGATTAAGAAACATGTGGGGAAAAAAACGATTAGGTAAGTTGGCAGGAAAAAAAGAAAATAAAAACAGAGTTTTGGACATATTAATTAGATTAGATTTTATATTTTTTAATTCCCTTGCCAAGCATTAAATGGTGTTGTTTTTAGTTTAAAGGAAAATAACAATATGCCAGATTTGTGCTCCAATAACTCTGTTTTGTTAAATTATATATGGCTATATTTGAATATTCCTTTTACTTTTGGATTAATGTCGTCTTTTTATTTAAATCATGCTTGAATTGACCTTAATATATTTAACCATGGTTATATCTCAACCAGTTCAATGATCAGTCCGCTTTTTAATTCTTGCTATAAGTGTACATATGTATAGTTTTATTAATTAAAAATTCATTGGGAAGGTGTTTCTACTCTTATGCTTGACTCAATTTAGGTTATATTACCTCCTATCTTAAATATAAGATTTGGTATGATTTGATACTCATAAAATTAATAATAATATACTCTAACTTGCAATCACCGAGAATTGAACTAAATCGCACAATACAGCTTGGCAATATGGCAGCTTCCACAAACCCCCCCCCCCACACACACACGCATATATATATATATATATATCATAAAGGTATTGATGGAACAGGTTCACTAACGACTATGTTATGAGGAAGCATTTATATATGAATCTAATATGAGTAATTCAAAAGGCAAACCAAGAGAGCAAAAGGAGACCTGAAAGCATAAGAAAACAAACAAAAAACTGCTCACAATTATACAATTATTAACGGACAAGGTGTTTTGGAAGAAGCACCCACAATGGCCACAATCTAATGTAACCAACACACACATCACTATAGCGTGGAATATGTCTTTTAGATTGAAATGAAGTTATGATGATTGAGAGAACGGAGGAGAAAGCAAGCCCCTTACCTATTTCAACTTGCAATCAATGTATTCTTTGAACTATTTTTAAAATTTTTTTTTTCCAAACACACGGAAATTTTTTGACCAGTCAATGTTAATGATCTCCCAGTTGTTTATATACTCCCTTCGGTCCTAATTATAGGATAACATTTGAGAGTTGATCTTAATCCTAATTATAGGACAAAGTTCTAATTTTTGTCAATATCTTTCCAAAATACCCCCTATTGATACTTTCTCAATAATAATAACACAATAATAATTTAATAAGATTAGATCGGAAGTTGTTGAAGGAGATTGATGACGCCGGATTGTGTGAGAGCTTGGAGAAGTCATATGTGAGGCAGGAGAGGTACAAGAAAAAAACAGAGAATCAATGTAATTAGATGCCATTTTAAATAACGATATTTTAGGAAAATAAATATAATTAACTAATTTAACCACTATTCTTGATTTCTCTACAGTTAGGTAAATATATCCTATAATTAAGACCGGAGGGAGTATTATATATTTATGTGTATATCACACTAAAGGGTAAAACTAATAGTATAAAAGTACACTTTTAGTCCTTTATTTTCATAAATGATTTTATTTTAGTCCATTAATTTTATAATTACTCATACTATTTAGGTTAAATTATACAAAGCGGCCTAAACTTTATATCATATGTAACTTCTTAACCTTTAAAACCTTACAATAAACCTCCTTAAATTTTACATTTATGCGTATAACTCTCATGTATACTATTAGTTTTGTTAATTACTTATCTGCAAACACTAAAAAAAAACCAAAAACAAAAACAAAGGATTACCGGCAGAATTGGCAAAGGGATATATTTTTTTTCCAACATTAAATTAGTGACAAAAATTCATTCCGCCGCTAAATATTGTTGCTAATTTCACACGAAGCTTCATCTCTAATTTCACACATATTTTTTTTTAATGCTAATTTCCTATGCGAATTTTGTCGCTTATTTCACATAGAATATTTTTAGTGACAAAATTAGCCACAAAATCTTTTTCATTGCTAATTTTTGTTGCTAAATTGCTTGCCACAGACTTTCAGTCAATAATCGAATTTCATCACAATTTCGTCATTAATCTGTTACTAATTTCAGATTTCATTATTTCATAATAAAATCCTACAACAATTTATATAATAACATAATCAATAATATAACTATTTAAGTAAATTTTCTTTTTTTATTTGATCAAGGGTATAATCTCTTTCAAGGCATAGAGTGCAAAGAATTGTCTCTTCTAACAAGTGCATTTCCTGAAATTCAAACTTTTGTTCTCCTCCTTACAAGGGTGAGGCCATTTACCACGTCAACCAACAAACTGTTGGTTATTTAAATATATTTTCAATTACAAAATAAATTGATATACTTATAGGGTTGGTGTTAACTAGGACATCATTATCATTGGTCTCATCATTAGACACTTGTTAAGATAGACATATGAATTCTGAAATAAACTATTTTTATGGTTCATTGAAATTTAATCCTCGAGACTTAATAACAACTAAACAATAAAATAATAATAGTAACAATTTTTTTATGAAAATTAATATAACAAAAAAAATAAATGTATCATTTATACAATCACGACTACAGATTCGCCTTTACTATAGATTCGGGCATATATAATACTTAATAAATAACAGGTGTAGCGAATAAACACCATATATGTCGAGGCGGAGGTCGCACAAGAATATATAATGTTAAAATATAACGGTTAAATGTAACACCCTTATCTTATTTTCGCATTTTTCAAAGTGCTTGCGCATAGTTCGATGGACACAGAAAAAACATAAAAATATTGATAATGAGTACTTGATTACAGAAATTTTCCATAGGGATTATACATAATAATTACAAATAATGTAGTTGCACAGGGATACTCGGATGTCTAAACTCGTTACAGTAAAACGAAGACATCTTTCCATCTTCGTTCCACCACTATATTTCTCTTATGCAGCTGTCTTCTTTGTTCTCAGCACACCTCCTATTTTCACCTGTCTCAATGGTTAGATAGGGAGGGTGAGATTCAGGGGAATCTCTGTAATATCCCAATTCAAGATTAAGGGCTAATGACTTTAAGATTAATTATAATTGTGTAATTAAACACTTTTGGAATTAATGTGATGTGAATTTGGGATACATGTGTGTAGTATTTAAGATCAAGGGTTGAGATTCTTTGACCATGGGTCAGAATCCAGTATATGAAGTCTATGTGAGCTCATAGAGGAGTGATTAAGATATTGACATGTGGCATAGTGTGGACCATAGGATGTGGCACAAGAGTACAAATAATCACTTTTCTCTCTTGTTCGGTTAAGGGAGGGAGTATGGACCAAAAAGAAGCTTCATCATCTCTCATATTCTCTCTCTTCTTCCTCCATTTCCGGCGCTCAAGCAAGGGAAGGGAAAAGAGAAAGCTTTGATTTTGGGTAAGCAATGATCTTATAATGCCCTAATCCTCTTCTCTAATGTTGTGCATCTCATTGAGAGCTTCATTGTGGTGATTTCAGAATCTTGAAAGGTGGAGGTTTATGTGTTGGTTGAAATTTGAAAGTTGGGGAATCAAGATTCTGGATTTGGCAAAGTGAAGAGGTAGGCATTTAGTGCATTTTGATATATTGTTTGTGATTTTTGGATAAGTTCGGTAAAATCTGGAAATTTGCCCTAGTTTATGCCCATTTTTGGATATGTGAGTTTCATTGTGTTGGTTGTTGGAAATGATGTATTGTGAAGTCATTTGAGTATTGGATATGGTTTGGAAGTTTGGATTTGAGTTAAATGAAATTGGGGTATTGTGTGTCATAGAGACCCAAAGGCATAAATTGTGATAGAAAGGGTGTTAGGAGTGTGTGAGAGGTTACCAATGTGTTCCCTAGTCAGTGATAAGTGTGTATGAGCTTTTGGTAGAGTTTGGGAACCATTGGGTATGAATTTGACCATCTGTTATTTTCTGTTGTTTTCTGCGTTTCTGGTCTCTGATGCACAACACTCGAGCAGGGGAAGATCAAGCTCGAGTGCTGTGTGTATTTTCCCTTTTCTGCTTTGAGTTTTGTTTGGGTTCTTTGAATGAGGCTCGAGTGCACTTCTTTATTCTCGAGTGAGGGAAGATCATGCTCGGGTGAGCTTGGGCTTGCTCGAGTGATGGTGTGAGCCTAGAGTTGGGGTTGCTCCCGGGTCCTCACTTGCTGGTTAATGCGAAGAGTGTGCTCTGACACTCGCAAGCATAGTTGTCTCACCCGAGTACTAGGTGTCATGCTCGAGTGAGCTGGTGCCTCTGGAGTGGTTTGTGCTCTCGGGTCGTCACTTGTGGTGTTGCACTCTCGGGGACTCGAGCATATTTGGAGCCATTACCTGAGTGCAGAGCTTGGTGCTTGAGTGTTGTGAGCACTACCTGGCCGTGAAGGTTGCTCTCTGTGAAGCACTCGCGAGTGAGAGTCATTCTTACCCGAGCACAAGCCTCTCATCACTCGAGTGAGGTCGTCTTTACTCGAGTGAGGCTGTCAGAAATTAGTGATATGCCTTCGAAAAAGGGGTCTTTGGGGTAGTTTCTTCCAACCCTTTTGGGCATATATTTAGGCCTCTATTAGCCACCTAAAGAGTCCTAAATGATAACCAACTTAGAGTATTATAAATTTAAGAACTTGGAAAAGAGATTGATTGGTTGTCCCTAATTTGGTATAGGATTTGACATCTATCGCCCTTGTGAGACCACGGTACCAGAGCCAGTCAGGAAAGATACAGGTAGTGACTCTTTCTTTATACCTTATGTGAGACATTGTATGTATGCTATATCATTGTGATGTGATGATTTCGTATGCTGCAAGATATGTGGAATTGTGTATACACTGATATGCCAATAGTCCTTGAGTCAGTAACAACGGTTCGGGTAAGGGATGTGTGCCTTCCCGGTACTAAAAGGGGATAAGGTTAGGGTGTGATATATGTGATTATGTAGGCCGAAAGGCTATATGTGAGTCGTAAGGCTATTCATATGCACTGCCATACCAACAGTCCCTGAGTCACTAACAACGGTTCGGGTTAGGACGGTGTACGTTCCCGGTGGTAAAAGGGGATGAGGGTGGAGTGTGATTTGTGTTGCTAATATGTGGTGATTTGTTCATATGCTATGTGATTACGTGTGGTATGAATAATTTGTTACTACTGGGATTTTTTAGAATCTCACTCTTTCCAAATGACTAACATTTCAGACAGGGCGAGTTACTCGAAAGGGAAGCGGACAACCAGGTGTAGTTAGGATTACTCTGAGATTTTTGTGTGGTGGTTGGTTATCTTTATTTTAGATTCGGGATTACTTTTCGTAAATGAGATGTAAATAATAATTTTGGATATGTAATCCCCATTTTTGGAAACCTTTAAACCCATGTTATATATGTAAGTACCTGGGGTTTACCGGGATTTTATTTCCGCACTCTGATATTTATTATGTGATTTAATTTCTCAAGTAATTATATTCGAATATGAATGTGAGACCAGGAATAATTAAGTTTTGAACTGATTTTCGAAATACCCCATCTCTTGGATAAGGGATTATAAATTGTTATTTTGTCTTATTGGTCTCTATTTCACTTAAATTTTTAATCCGAATGTAATTACAGTGATGGGGTTACATTTTTGGTATCAGAGCTGTAGTTCCTGGTAAGGGTAGAGGTTGCTAGGATAGCTCCCATAATGTGGTCTTAGTGATGAATGATCAATTGTGAATAACTATTGTATACACATATGTGTTTTGTTATATGGATATACATGCTTTGTGGAATTATGTGTATACCATAATTGTTGGATTAATGGGATGAGTTCTTTGTAGAATGAAAAGAACATCAAAAGCTTACCCCAGAGTACAACAAGCAAATCCTGAGGTGGAAGTGGTCAATGACAATCCACCAGATCCTATGCAAGAGTTGATGGGATTGATAAAGGATAGCGGGATATGATTGCTGAGCTAAGAGAAGAGATAAGAGTTGAGAAACCCAAGAACAATGAGGGCCGAGGTTAGTCTACTCAAGAAGGAACTCGAGAGGAAACCCGAGAGGAGACTAGACTAGAAGATACTGCTGAAAGGTCGGCATGACCACTTGAATCGCCTCCTTATACTAAAGCAAATCAAAGGCCGCATGGGAAGTCAGTCAATGAGGAAAGAGATCTTCAGTTTTGGGTCTCTAGATTCTGTAAATACCTACCTCCTGTGTTTAAGGGGAAATTTGATCCTCAGGATGCTGAAGATTGGCTAAACCGCATTGAGAAGATATTCGAGGTCCTAGATTGTCCCTCTGAAGTGAAGGCCAAGATGGCGGTGTACAAGCTTGAGGGAGATGCAGGCCACTGGTGGCAGAATATTGCTTTGTCCTTAAGGAGTAAGAGCCTACCGTTGACCTGGGAAGGGTTCCAGCAACATTTCAGTGAAAAGTATTTTCCCAAGTCGGTGAGGCTTGAGAAGGAGACCGAGTTTCTGAATATCAAGCAAGGGGACACAGAGTCATTTGATGAGTATCTGTCCTGATTTACCCGCCTATCTCGATATTCCTCTTATCTTCAGAAGATGGATGACGAGGAGTTGAGCTCGGATATGTTGATACGGGGTTTGAGGTGTGATATGAGGAAGAGACTAGCCGCCCATCAGTTTTCCAAATTTAACAAGGCTGTTGAAGAATGTCGGATCACATAGGGTAATCTGAGAGAGTTATATCCAGCTAAGATTGCTGGTGTCATAGTAAGCCCAGTAAGGGCGGTGCTCCTCATAAGCGGAAGGGTTCAGGATCATCTTCGTTTCGGGGTAGTAGTAAAAACCCCTATCAGACCAGAGATCGTGAACCCCAGAAATTTGTGACTGAGTGGAAATGTCATCGCTGTAACCAGTTGCATTATGGCAAGAATTGTCGGGGTGAAATGATTTGTTTTAACTGCAAGCAACCCGGACATCTTTCTAGAGATTTCCAGAGACCGTAAGCGGAGCAGAGGCCAAGGACTCAGTGTCGAGTATTTGCTATGACTCACGAGGAAGCCCGGAAGTCCCCAGAACTGATATAATGTACAGTTCTTCTCAATGGATGTGTATTACAAGCATTGTTTGATTCGGGTGCAAGTCACTCCTTTATTGCTTATGATTGTGTGAAGCGTCTGGGGATGAATGTGTATAAATTACCATTCGATTTGATTGTGT
This sequence comes from Inga oerstediana, assembly GCA_963210345.1. Taxonomy (NCBI): domain Eukaryota; kingdom Viridiplantae; phylum Streptophyta; class Magnoliopsida; order Fabales; family Fabaceae; genus Inga; species Inga oerstediana. Next base: position 57,082,277 of record OY723401.1, on the reverse strand, counting down.
CAACGCCAATGGGTGTTAAGACTATAGCTACAGAAGCCTGCCTAAATTGTGTTGTAGCCGTTGAGGGTCATGAGTCTATGGTAGATTTGATTTGTCTGCCACTCTACCAATTGGAAGTCATTTTGGGTTTTGATTGGTTGAGAGCTAATAATATGTTATTAGATTGTGGGAACAAGAGGATAGTGTATCTTGTTTCTCAAAACATGGAGGATAGAAATGTTGGTTTGAATTTCCTTTCGACAGCTAAGGCTGAGAGGTATTTGAAAAAGGGTTGTCAGGGGTATATGGTTTCTTTTCTGTGCAAGGGGAAACCAGTGAAACGTTGAGTAGTATACTAGTAGTAAATGAATTCCCTGAGGTGTTTCCGGATGACCTAAGTAGGTTGCCTCCGGAAAGGGAAGTTCAATTTCTGATCGACATTGTGCCTGGAGCTGGTTCTATATCCAAAGCCCCATATCGTATGGCCCCAAATGAAATGGCGGAATTGAAGAAATAGATTGAAGATTTGCTTGAGAAAGGGTTTATTAGACCTAGTGTGTCGCCTTGGGGTGCTCCAGTTTTGTTTGTGAAAAAGAAAGACGGAAGTCTTTGTTTGTGTATCGATTATCAAGAATTGAATAAGATTACTATCAAGAACAAGTACCCTCTCCCTAGAATCGATGACCTTTTAGATCAATTATCTGGTTCATGTGTGTTTTCGAAAATTGATCTAAGGTCGGGGTATCATCAGCTGCGAGTGAAAGCAGAGGATGTTCCGATTATTGCTTTCCGGACTAGGTATGGTCATTATGAATTCTTAGTGATGCCATTTGGGTTAACTAATGCGCCTGCAGTTTTCATGGACTATATGAACCGTATTTTCCGACAATACCTAGATCAATTCGTTGTGGTATTCATTGATGATATTTTGATATACTTTAAGAGTAGAGAAGAGCATGAGCATCATTTGAGAATTGTGTTGAATACATTGCGTGAAAAGCAACTCTATGCCAAATTAAGTAAGTGCGAGTTTTGGCTATTAGAAGTGAAGTTCTCAGGCCATGTTATCTCGCGAGAAGGGGTCTCTGCGGATCCCAGTAAAGTGGAATTAGTATTGGACTGGAAGAGACCAGAAACTGTGGTAGAGGTACACAGTTTTTTGGGTCTTGCTGGCTATTATCAGAGATTCATTCAGAATTTCTCCCACATTGGTTGCCGATGACCAAGCTCACAATAATAGATTATCCGTTTGTGTGGGATGAACATTGTGAAAATTGCTTTGTGGAGCTGAAAAAGATGTTGACTACGGCACCTGTGTTGATTTTGCCTGATCCCAGTTTGACATATGTTGTGTATTCCGATGCCAGTGGGCAGGGATTAGGGTGTGTCCTTATGCATCAGGGATGTGTGGTGGCCTACGCCTCTCGACAGCTCAGACCTTATAAATTGAACTATCCCACTCATGATCTAGACCTTGCGGCTATTGTGTTTGCCTAGAAGATTTGGAGGCATTATTTGTATGGTGTGACCGTGGAATTGTACTGCGACCACAAGAGTCTCAAGATCTGTATAATCAGAAAGAATTGAACATGAGACAACGGCGTTGGATGGAATTGCTGAAGGACTACAACTTGGAAATAAAATATCATCCGGGTAAGGTAAATGTAGTCGCTGATGCTCTTAGTTGAAAGACTGTGCTTGTGGCCACTATGATGATACATGAGGGGAAATTGATTGCTGATTTTTGAGATATGAATTTGTCAAACCAGATCATCTATGCCAACTATACTGTTTCCAAGGGGAAAGTGATTTGAGAGCTGAGCTTGAAGAGGCTCAGAGGCAAGATGGCTGGATACAGCGTAATCTAGCTAGAATAAAGCTGGGAGAAGCTTAAGGCTATGATGTGTCGCCTAGTGGATTGATTTGTTATCAGAAGAGAATTTGTGTTCCACTTAAGGTGGAGTTGAGACAGAAGATCTTAGATGAGGCGCATAAGAGCCGATACACTCTTCATCCGGGTATGACCAAGATGTATCATAATTTGAAATCTGTGTATTGGTGGCCAGGAATAAAGAGTGATGTGACGAAATATGTGGCGCGGTGTCTCACATGCCAGAATGTAAAGATCGAGAACCAGAAACCGCCTGGTTTGTTGCAAAGTCCTGAGATTCTGGAATGGAAATGGGAAAGTGTGATTATGGACCTTGTTGTGGGATTGCCCAAGATCAGGAATTATGATGCGATCTGGGTCATTGTGGACCGGTTAAAGAAATCAGTGCACTTCTTACGGATCAACACTAGTTACTCTCTGGACAAGCTAGCAGAGATTTACATTCGTGAAATTGTAAAGCTCCATGGCATACCGAAGAATATCATTTCCAATCGTGATCCCCGATTTACTTCGAGATTTTGGAGGGCATTGCATGAGGTGCTGGGTACTCAGTTAAGATTCAGTACAGCCTATCATCCTCAAACAGACGGTCAGTTAGAGAGGACTATTCAAACCCTAGAGGACATGTTACGGGCATGCCCTCTCGACTTTAAAGGGGGTTGGGATCGTTTTCTTCTACTTGCTGAGTTTGCCTACAACAATAGCTATCATGCGAGCATTCAAATGGCACCTTATGAAGTGTTGTATGGAAAGAAATGCCAATTGCCATTGTGTTGGAATGAATTATCCGAGAGGAAACTCTACGGGCTGGATCTTGTTGATCAAACCTCATACCAGATTCGAATCATTCGTAAGAGGCTTCTTGCAGCTCAGAGTCGACAAAAACGTTATGCAGACAAAAGGAGAAGGCCTCTAGAATTTGTGGTCGGTGATCATGTGTTTCTGAGAATATCTCCTGTCACCGGTATTAGGCGAGCTATCAAGAGAAAGAAGTTGAGCCCAAGGTATATAGGTCCTTTTGAGTTTCTTGAGAGGATTGGGCCTGTTGCATATCGAGTAGCCCTACCCCCGAACTTGAGTAGACTCCATGATGTGTTTCATGTTTCCCAATTAAAGAATTACCAACCGGATCCATCTCACATCGTTGAGTATGAGGATGTGGAGTTGCAAGATAATTTCTCGTATGCGGTGGAGCTAGAGCGGATAATTGATCGAGAAGAACGGCGGCTCAGACACCGGAGTATTCCTTATATGAAGGTAATTTGGAAGGGAATGACCCAGAGAGAAGCAACTTGGGAAGCAGAGGAAGATACACGAAGGCGATATCCGGAGTTTATGGCTCAAGTAGTGTGATCAAATTTCGAGGACGAAATTTATTAAACAGCGGGAGAATTGTAATATCCCAATTCGAGATTAAGGGCTAATGACTTTGAGATTAATTGTAATTGTGTAATTAAACACTTTTGGAATTAATGTGATGTGAATTTGGGATACATGTGTGTGGTATTTAAGATCAAGGATTTAGATTCCTTGACTATGGGTCAAAATCCGGTGTGTGAAGTCTATGTGAGCTCATAGAAGAGTGATTAAGATATTGACATGTGGCATAGTGTAGACTATAGGATGTGGTACAAGAGGACAAATAATCACTTTTCTCTCTCTTTTCTCTCTTGTTCGGTTAAGGGAGGGAGTATAGACCAAAAAGAAGCTTCATCATCATATCACCATCTCTCATATTCTCTCTCTTCTTCCTCCATTTCCGGTGCTCAAGCAAGGAAAGGGAAAAGAGAAAGCTTTGATTTTGGGTAAGCAATGATCTTCTAATGCCCTAATCCTCTTCTCTAATGTTGTGCATCTCATTGAGAGCTTCATTGTGGAGATTCCAGAATCTTGAAAGGTGAAGGTTTGTGTTGGTCAAAATTTGAAAGTTGGGGAATCAAGATTCTGGATTTGGCAAAGTGAAGAGGTAGGCATTTAGTGCATTTTGATATATTGTTTGTGATTTTTGGATAAGTTCAGTAAAATTTGGAAATTTGCCCTAGTTTATGCCCATTTTTGGATATGTGAGTTTCATTGTGTTGGATGTTGGAAATGATGTATTGTAAAGTCATTTGAGTATTGGATAGGGTTTGGAAGTTTGGATTTGAGTTAAATGAAATTGGGGTATTGTGTGTCATAGAAACCCAAAGGCATAAATTGTTATTGAAAAGGTGTTTGGAGTGTGTGAGAGGTTACCAATGTGTTCCCTAGTCAGTACTAAGTGTGTATTAGCTTTTGGTAGATTTTGGGAACCATTGGGTATGAATTTGACCATCTGGTATTTTCTATTGTTTTTTGTATTTCTGGTCTCTGATGCACAACACTCGAGCAGGGGAAGATCATGCTCGAGTGTTGTGTGCATTTTCCCTTTTCTGCTTTGAGTTTTGTTTAGGTTCTTTGAATGAGGCTCGAGTGTACTTCTTTGTTTTCGAGTGAGGGAAGATCATGCTTGGGTGAGCTTGCGCTTGCTCGAGTGATGGTGTGAGCCCAGAGTTGGGGTTGCTCTCAGGTCCTCACTCGTTGGTTGATGCCAAGAGTGTGCTCTGACACTCGCAAGCATAGTTGTCTTACCTGAGTGCTGGGTGTCATGCTCGAGTGAGCTGGTGCCTCTGGAGTGGTTTGTGCTCTCGGGTCGTCACTCGTGATGTTGCACTCTCGGGGACTCGAGCATATTTGGAGCCATCACCCGAGTGCAGAGCTTGGTGCTCGAGTGTTGTGAGCACTACCTAGCCATGAAGTTTGCTCTCTGTTAAGCACTCGCGACTGAGAGTTGTTCTCTGTAACCCCCTGCCTAAATTATCGTAATTATAATTTGATATCGCTTAATTAAATTGGTTTAGAGACCGTCTAATAGTTCAAAACTCATTTAAAACTCCCTTTTATAGTAGGGACTTTACAAAATTTTCAAAACTTCTTTCCTATTCCGGTCTCAAGTTCAATTATCGAATATAATCACCTGTGCAGTTAATTTACATTCATTCATATCAGAATATCTAACAGCAATCCCGGCAACCCCCGGGTTCCATTCATTCACTAGAAGGTTTACAATTCTCATATAGGGGATTACACAACTGTATTCCACTAATATTTACAACCCAAAAATAATTTATAGAACCCTGTCCAAGATTAATGACCCATATATCTAAACCAAACGTCCCTACAGGATTCTATCCGCTTCTAGTAGTCCGCTTCTCCTTGGAGCCACTTGCCCTGTCTGAAATGTTAGTCAAAGGAAAGAATGAGATTCAAGAGAATCCCAGTAGTAAAAATCTATTCATACCACACATAAGCACATAGCATGTAAGCAATCATCATACATCGGCAGCACGAATCACACTCCACCCTCATCCCCTTTTACCGCCGGGAAGGCACACCGTCCTAACCCGAACCGTTGTTAGTGACTCAGGGACTGTTGGCGTGGCAGTGCATACACATAGCCTTATAGCTCATATAGCTATCCGGCTTTCACAATTGGCCCGTCGGCCTTCACAAATAGCCTTTTGGCTTTTCACATAATCACACATATAACGCCCCAACCTCATCCCCTTTTACCGCCGAGAAGGCACACCGTCCTAACCCGAACCGTTGTTAGCGACTCAGGGACTCTCGGTATGGCGGTGCTTACACAAATCCATAAATGTTGCAGCATACAATTCATCACAAATCAATGATATAACACACATACAATGCATCATATATGGTATAAAAGAAAAAAGTCACTACCTTGTTTCTTCCTGACGTTCGCTGGCACAGTTGGCTCACGAGGGCGGCAAATATCAAAGCCTATAAACAAAATAAAAAATGGTGGATTAATTTCCTACCCCTAATTCCTACTTTCAAACACTTAGAATAGGTTCCATATGAGTCCCCTAAATGGTTATAACAAGCTCAAAGAGAACCTAAAAGGATTGGAAAGTACTAAGTTGGAAATTGCTTTGCAAACTCATAAAGTGCTGAAAATTGGGTTTTGGCTGCAGCCAAGAATTCTCTGGCTGCAGCCAAAAATGGCTAAAAACGTCACAGAAACATTTTGGCTGCAGCCAAGAATTTTCTGGCTGCGGCCAGGACACACACAGAAAGTTTTGCGCTGCAGTCAGAATTTTGGCTGCAGCCAGGGAAACTTCAAAAATTCATAACTCGCTCTATAAAAATTAAAATAAGGTGATTCCAAAGCCATTGAAAGATATTCAAGTCCCCTTTATGGGAAAAATATGTAAAATTATCAAGAATCACCACAAAAGTCCAGATTTACCAAAACCCTAACATTGTGCCAAAATAGGGTCCAGTTTTGATGCCAAACTTTGGACAGTTCAAACTCCCAGATCACAAAGCGAAATGACACAAAATTTATGTCCATTTTGAAGCATGAGATGTGAAATTTATGACTGGAAATTTTCATAATTGTCCAACATCATTTGCCCAGTCAAAACGTCCACGCCATCTGACTGTCCAGAACAGACTTACATTGGACAGATTTCCATTTTTGCACCAATGCTTCCAATGGTTCCCAAATTCATATCAAATACCATTCCCACATAAATTTGCACAAGGAATCCATTGAAATCATCAAAACAACCCAATTCAACCTCCATTGACAAGTTACACAATGGCCACCACATGTTTTGCCAAGAACTCAACCAAACCACCATATTGCAAACCAATCCAAACCAACATTCCAAACCAATTTCAAATGCTCAAGGACACACTATGACACCTATTCCAACATATCACACAATGCAATTCTTCCAAACCAAAATCATATGAAAATCATGGCAAAAATTCGAAATTCTCAAAACTTGATCAATGGTTACAAAACTTAGCTCAAAATGTGTTAAATTCTTACCTCTTCTTCTTCCCAAAGCAACTTCCTTGTTTCTCCAACTTTCAATTTTTCTCAAGTTCTCAAACACCACCTTTCAAAAACCTAAAACCATAGCCATGAAGCCCTCAACACCATGAACAATATTAATGAAGGTAAATTGAGCATTCATGGACAAATTCTCACCTTTCTTTAAGCCTTCTTCTTTCTCTTTTGCTTCTCTAGTTGAACGAAAATGAAGGAGAGGAGAGAGATGAGATGAGATAAAGAAGATGACATGAAATTTCAGCCCTAATTGCTTGCCCAACGTCCTAAATGAGAGAGGGAAGAGAAAAGTAAATTTTTACATTTTGACCTTGATTTATGGTTCACATGAAGCCAAGTGTCAAGATCTTCCTCCTCCTCCCAACTCCTTCCATGTTCATGCAAGCATTGGATCACTCTCTCATAATCTCTTGATATGTAATCCCAACCATTGATCTACAATTTACCAATGAGTTGCCTCTTCGGTAACTGACCAATTGGTAAGTGAATTTCCAATTTCGCCCCTGATTATCATAACCTTTACCAAATCACCATTAAACATGAATATAAGCTTAAACATTGCTTACCACACATTCACAATGAGTTTAGCAACAATTACATCCTTAAGATCATAATTAGCCCTTAATCACAAGTTGGGTCATTACATTCTCACCTGAGCACAAGTCTCTCATCACTCGAGTGAGGTCGTCTTCACTCGAGTGAGGCTGTCAGAAATCAGTGATGTGCCTTCAAAAAAGGGGTCTTTGGGGTAGTTTCTTCCAACCCTTTAGGCATATGTTTAGGCCTCTATTAGCCACCTAAAGAGTCCTAAATGATAACCAACTTAGAGTATTATGAATTTAAGAACTTGGAAAAGAGATTGATTGGTTGTCCCTAATTTGGTATAGGATTTGACATCTATCGCCCTCGTGAGACCACGGTACCGGAGCCAGTCAGGAAAGATAAAGGTAGTGACTCTTTCTTTATACCTTATGTGAGACATTGTATGTGTGCTATATCATTGTGATGTGATGATTTCGTATGCTGTAAGATATGTGGAATTGTGTATGCATCGATATACCAATAGTCCCTCAGTCGCTAACAACAGTTCGGGTAAGGGCTGTGTGCCTTCCCAGCATTAAAAGGGGATGAGGTTAAGGTGTGATATATTTGATTATGTGGGCTGAAAGGCTAATTGTGGGCCGAAAGGCTATATGTGGGCCGTAAGGCTATTCGTATGCACTGCCATACCAACAGTCCCTGAGTTGCTAACAACGGTTCGGGTTAGGATGGTGTACCTTCCCAGCGGTACAAGGGCATGAGGGTGGAGTATGATTTATGTTGCTGATATGTGGTGATTTGTTCATATGCTATGTGATTACGTGTGGTATGAATAATTTGTTACTACTGAGATTTTTTAGAATCTCACTCTTTCCAAATGACTAACATTTCAGACAGGGCGAGTTGCTCGAAAGGGAAGCGGACAACCAGGTGTAGTTAGGATTACTCTGAGATTTTTGTGTGGTGGTTGATTATCTTTATTTTGGATTCGGGATTACTATTCATAAATGAGATGTAAATAATAATTTTGGATATGTAATCCCCATTTTGGGAAACCTTTAAACCCATGTTATATATGTAAGTACTCAGGGTTTGCCAGGATTTTAGTTCCGCACTCCGATATTTATTATGTGATTTAATTTCTCAAGTAATTATATTCGAATATAAATGTGAGACCAGGAATAATTACGTTTTGAACTGATTTTCGAAACACCCTATCTCTTGGATGATGGATTATAAATTTTTATTTTGTCTTATTGGTCTCTATTTCACTTAAATTTTGTAATCCATATGTAATTACGGTGAGGGGGTTACAATCTCAGTAGTAAATAGTTATCATAATGCATAAAAAATATATGATATGTGCATAACATGTTAGCTTTAAATACATGCATGCCTCAAAATAACATTTCTGCATGCTCAATGCTTCACATACTATACTTATGGCCATAGGATAAATAGAAACAGAGCTTTATCATTCAAATTTTCTCAATATAATCAAGTAAAGAAATCACGTATATCACTACACAAGCATAAATATTAAATACATGCAAATAGGGTAAGTTCACTGCCTCTTGTTTTGAGTCCTTCTCTTGTCCTTTACTCCAACCATTGAAGATGCTTCTTCCTTGTCACCTTATGACCTTAGACATATAACCATATGACTTGTTAAAGTCATGAAAGTGAGCCCTGCTTCAATTCCTATATGCCCCTTTAAATGTCACAATTTCGCAGGTCAAACCAAATCTACCAGTTTTGACCCTCAACTTTGAAAAATCATAACTTATTCTCTAGGATTCCAAATGAGGTGGTTCAAAGTCTTAGGTAAGCTTTTTAAGTATAAGTTAAGGGGAAAATATCACAGAGCATCAATTATAACCACGACATTCCAGGAAATTCGTCAAAGCTAGCCTGCCACAAAATTTCATTCCAGATTCATGGTCAAACTTTAAAAAATCATATCTTTTAATCTACTAGTACAAATGGCTTATATTACCTATCAAATTAATGCCTAAGATATCCACTTTCATCCTGTAAAATTTCATGAGATTTGAACCATTCCAAAATACACCACAACAAATCTGCTTTTGGAAAACGAATATGGCCGCACTATTCACCATCTTTCAAAATTCAAGGTTTTATATACAATCATCTAAAAATCATAACCACATGCTTTTCTACATAAATTTGCATGTAGAATTCAATGAAATACTCAAAAATATCAAAATCCATCTCCTTCCTTCTGCCCTATTCAGACTATAGAAAGCCCTAACTTTCACAAAATTGTGTTCTTGCAAATTTAACCACCATATTCATCATAGATCACATAAAACCTCTTTTAACATCATAATCTACATCATATGAACATTAAACCCTAAAAGACTCCCTTTGGCCTAAATTTAAGGGTTGAGTATATCAAGAATTACTCAATGAAATCACAGAATATTCAGTTCAAATTGAAGCATAACTTTTCCGGAATCCGAATCTGTGGCCTATTATTGATTTCTACAGCACTTCCTTTGAGTAGAAATCCTTATATTAGAAATCCAAAACAGTAGAAATGAAGCTTGTAGTGAGTAGAAGAAGGTTACTGAACACTTAATTGGACTAAATCACCGATTCGGGGCTTGAAATGACTTTGAAACACTCCAAGAGCTCTTCCTTCTCTCTTCTTTCTCTCCTCTCTTGGCTTTCTCTTCTTTTTCTTCTATTTTGGGCAGCTGAATGAAACGTATAGAGGGAAGGAGAGGGGAGTGAATTTTTAGTTTCCAAACTTGCCCTTGGTTTGTGTGAAAATTATCAAGATGCCATTCGGTTGGATTTCAACCATCCATTTTCTTTTTTTCTTTGCTCTTGTGTTTCTCAAGACTCTTTCTCTCTCTATTTGTTCTTGTGTTGGACAAAAATATGAAGGCTTGAAGAGGATTAATGATATTTAAGATATCATCATCTACCTCCTTCAAATATAATATTTTATTACAATTAAGCATATGCCAACTTTTTTACTTATGCCTTCATCTTTTTCATTTGACCACTTCCTCTCTCTTTTTCCTTGTGCTTGGGTGTATCTTGTGGCCTTTAGAAGAGCTTAATTAATCCTTAAAATATCATGTTCCACCTCCTAGAAATATATTTGTTTATTGCCATTTAACACATGTTATTACTTTTGACTTTTCCACCTTCATTTACTTGGCCAAAAATGGCCTTCTTTGATTAAATGTGTGCCAAATATTAATTTTCCTTTGCCTTTCCTCTTGTTGGACGTCCTACACACATGAAAAAGGGAAAAACATGGGATTTGGATTTAATTTATCCAAATGACTATTTTGCCAATACATTTTGCCTTTGCCTTCTTAATTTTGCACCTTGCCTAAAATTTAACAGAATTTTCATTAAACTTTAAAAATTCATATCTCTATTTATAAACATTCAATTGTAGTGATTCTAAAGGCAATGTGACCCTTATTAAGTCTATTTTTAAGAAAAAATATTTTCTTTAGCCAACAGGATGCACAACATTCTAAAATTATCATTTATTGGACACTGCCATAGAAACTTGCCAGTTTCACTTGGCTAACTTCAAAAATACATAACTCTCATTGTACATGTCTAAAAACCTTATTTGACCTATCAAACTAAAGCTTGATATGTCTACTTTTATTTTGAAAAATTTCACATTCATTAAACATCATTAGATTATCTAAAACCATCACACAACCAAAATGCCATGCAGGAACACACACAACCAGTAAATCCAAATTTCACAATTTGTGTTCCAAACATAATCATGTTGTGTGTGACCATGAATTGCCTTGTTTGTCATGTCATGTGCTCTTTAATTCACCATTTAATTCCATTAAATGCCACAGAGTGCAAGGAATTTTGGTGAATAAAATTTGGGATGTTACATTTCTCCCTTCGTCAATAAAATTTCATCCTCAAAATTTCGGATATCACATAACATTGATTATCCATACGAATTCCTATCTTAATATACAATTTATCCCTATTGTATACATGTTCTTAAAGCATGCATCACAAATGATCTGATGTGTGCATCAAAGGCCTATCGATACTCACACATTCAGCTTGTTTAATACTCAAGGGTTACACAACCCATTACTGTATTGTTTGTCCATTTGGTCTTACTGCCCAGGGATACTGCCTTATGCAAACATGCACATCAGGTCTTACTGCCACTATTACTGTTCAGCATAACTTTGATTGGATAGAAATCTGTTGCCTTGAGGACATGCTAGTCCAACAGGTCTTACGATCCCAAGACTCATAATGTACTAGTAACTCTGCACCTCATTACCTTGTCGAGACGCTGCCCAATGTATTTAGCCTTACGGCTTATGTCATTCTATTCTCAACATACTGAATATTTCGGTCTTACTGCCCTATACAAACATGTATACTGGGACTTATTGCCAATTTGTTTACCTGTAAACATGGTTGTCTGTATCTATGCCTGGTTTTTTGGTGTTCGGGACCAAATGACTATTTGACCCTTACTGGTTGTACTGTTTGGTATCAAATTACTATTTAACCCTTATTGATCATACTGCATGCACTATTCACTGTGTGCATTATTCCATGAGTGGGTAATTGATTCTGTGAGGCTATAGCTGTTGAGAGATATTCGCCACCGTTATGCCTCACTACACTAGGGCTCATTCCAATGCCTGTTTACATGTGTCACCACAGACCATATAGGTTGTGTGATTGTTGCCCACACAAGTCGTGTCATTATAAACCTCACAGGTTGATGTCACTGTATACCACACAGGATGTAATACTATTGGCCATACTGCATATATAACTATACATCACATAGGGCAACTTATTGTATACTACACATGTTGTGTCATTGTAGACCACACAGGTCTAAACATGATTTGGGATGATCGACACTGGTACGACTATCAACCTCTCCTATAACTCTTAAAAATTGAACATAATTCACCACACTTCCATTGCCCACTCTGATGTTTCATACTGTCAAATACAATATAAGTAGGGCTACACTATTTTCCCCGTACTTGTATTACTACCTCAATTGGGTCTTACTTGGCCTTCACAGTAACACATAAGCATACATATAAAATATGATAAATAAATATGCCATGCACCAATAAGTAACAAAATTATAACACCATAAATCTGACTGTCTGTCGATGTTTGGGTACAAACCTAGTTTATATCCCTACTTGTGCCCAATTTCGGCTCAGATAACCATCTGCCCAAACTTGTCTTACTGTTGGCTGCATGCATTATTCAGGATCATATGACTGTATGACCCCTACTTGTGCCCTCACTAGCTGCATGCATTATTCAAGATCATATAACTGTATGACCTTTACTTGTGCCTAACGTCTCAAAATTGGATCCCCTTTAGGCCATTGGGGTGCTTGTGCTTTCCCCCGGACAGTACTTGTACTTTTCCCACACCAGTTAGAGAATGTGTGTCTATAACTCATATCACAAAACATGGCATACAAAGCATATAGATAATCTCATAATATAGGAAAGAAAGTGTCACTATATTGGCCTTCCTGGATGATATTGGATTTCTAATTTGAAATCTTTAAGCAGCTTTATCCATCTCCTCTTTGCCAGGATTATTTCGCTTGTCCCTTTCTGTGTTCTGTTAACATGCCTAGTATTTGTTGTATTGGGTCAGGTCTAACTTCTTGACCTTGCCCAGCACCTGTACCTCTTGGTTTCACCATCTTTGTGTTTTACTATATGGAAACAAGGAACAGGTAAATGTCACAAAGCCATAAAGGCATATCTGTCATTTCATAAATTTTTGGGTACACAGATACTTCTGAAATAACATATTACAGATATTTACAGTTATCAGGGAAAGCCTGAAACGACATACAGCCCCTGAACTACTGTATAACATGTGCTTGCTCTTTTTCATAACATGTCACCACATATACATGTGACTTCCCAGAGGGTCACCCATCCCATGATTTCCCTGGGTTGAGCATGCTTAACCTTTATGTACGCATGCCAAAATGCAAATACCGTCTCTAATTGCTTCTGACCACCGATACCCCGTGACTGCCCTTATCATAAAAAGCATGCCCACTTTCTCCGAGCATCAAAATACTGTGTATGAACTATGTATTAGTGCCAGTACATGCATTCGGTCACATACTTTATGATATGCCTCGTGAAGTTCACCAAGCTATCATTTGGATCTCACTCTATAACCTCGTTCTTCCCCTGGACCCCAAAATGTAGTATCCAGGAAAATGCACATCACTGTGTCAATCCACATGTCATCTGGGTCTCTAAATCTATAAGACCCTGCTCATACTATACTAGGATTAGACTATCCGAGTACCCTGTATGCCGATCTATAGGGGTGTCATTCTTTTAGATAGCACGCAGATATATACCTCAAACATCCTCCCATAGCTCCTGATCCACAACTGAATTTGACTCTATCTTATCGGTCTGTGGCTGATCAATGTCCCTCATTGATAAGCTCATTGGTGATTCTGTTCTAGGATGAGGCCCACACCCTGGTCCTACTTTGACCCACTCCCTCGGTATCCTTGACATCCTTATACCACCCTCAGACTGGTATTATGATACTGCATACCCTCAATTCACAAAAATACCCCATTTTTGTGCACATGTTCTGTTACTGTATAATCAAGACCATATTAATATACTATCTTTTTACAAGAACCGCATACTCTGATACCAAATATGTAAGACCCTTATCTTATTTCCATATTTTTTAGATAGTTCAGTGGGCACACAGAAATAGCATAAAAATACTAATAATAAGTACTTTATTACAAAAATTTCCACAGGGATTATACATAATAATTACAAATAATGTAGCCGCACAAGGCAACTAGGGTGTCTAAACCTCGTTCTTAGTTGTGGCCATAGGGTGTCTAAACCCATTACATTGAAATGCAGACATCTTCTCGTCTTAGTTCCACCACTACATTCCTCTTGTAGTTCTCTTCTTTATTTTCAGCGCACCTCCTATTTTACTTGTCTCAATGGTTGGTTGGGGAGGGTTAAGATTCAGGTGAATCTCAGTAGTAAACAATTACCATAATGCATGAAAAATATATGCTATGTGCATAACATGTTAGCTTTAGCTAGGTGCATGCCCCGTAATGACAATTCTGCATGCTCAATGCTTCACATACTATACTCATGGCCATAGCATAAATAGAAACAGAGATTTATCATTCAAATTTTCTCTACACAATCAAGTAAAGAAATCACATATATCACTACACAAGAATAAATATTAAATACATGCAAATAGGGTAAGTTCACTACCTCTTGTCTTAAGTCCTCCTCTTGTCCCTTTACTCTAACCATTGAAGATGATTCTTCCTTGTCACCTCATGCGCAATTGTGACATTTAAAGGGAAATATGGGAATTGAAGACAGGGCTCACTTTCATGACTCTAACAAGTCATATGGTTATATGTCTAAGGTCATGAGGTTTGGACTATTCCTATCAAATTAAAGCCTTAGATATCGACTTTCATCTTGTAAAATTTCATGAGGTTTGGACTATTCCAAAACACACTACAACAAATCTGTTTCTGGAAAACGAATTTGCCAGTACTATTCATCATCTTTTAAAATTCAAATTTTTGTATACAGTCATCTAAAAATCATAACCACATGCTTTTCTACATAAATTTGCATGTAGAATTCAATGAAATATTCAAAAATATCAATATCTATCTCCTTCCTTCTGCGCTGTTCAGACCATAAAAAGACCTAACTTTCACAAAATTGTGTTCTTGTAAATTTAACCACCAGAATCATAGATCATGATAAAACCTCTTTCAACATTATAATCATCATCATATGAACATCAAACCCTAAAAGACTCCCTCAGTGTACAGACTCCCTAAAAGATTCCTACAGCATTTTAGAATTATCATTATTAGACACTGCCATATAAACTCTAGTTTTACTTAGCTAACTTGAAAACTACATAACTCTTAGTGTACGGGTGCAAATAACTTATATGACCTATCAAATTAAAGTTTGATATGTCTACTTTTGTTATACAAAATTTCACATTCATTGGACATCATTAGATTATCCAAAACCATCACACAACCAGACTGGCATACAGGAACATACACTACTACAGAATAAAGATACTACTGCCCCAAATGACGTCCCTTTTTAAAAAATGGAAGTAAAAAACAAAGGCGGTGGCATTTTTATAAAGCTGAGAACACATTGGGAAACTTTAGGAGTCCCAAATTTAAATTGGATGCCTAAAGTTCAGTTTATGTGTCCCAAGTCAAATTTAGGACGCCTAAAGTTCCTTTCTAATTTAAAAAATAAAAATTCTAAATATTTAGTTGTGGGTTTAGACATCCCAAAAATATTTGGGAAGCCTAAAGTCTCCCAAAAATATTTGGGATGCCTAAAGTAGACTTTAGGCATCTCAAATATATTTAGGACGCCTAAAGGTGTCCATCAGGGACGCCAAATATACCTGATAAGGGACATTTGTTGGTGTCCCTCAATTAAATTGCCAAAAATAGTTCGAATTTAAACTTTATTTGTCAGTTTCACACTCTCACACTAATCCTAGACTTCTTGCTTCTTTCTGCTCTTTTAACTGTTGCTTTGTCCTCTCCTCTCTCTTTTTTCCACCTCCAGATCTGTTATGCTTTCTCGCCATTATTTTTGGATTTCCCTTTTATTTTATCTTCTAATTTATGTTGTTATGACTTGTAGATTGAGATTCTGAAACATGCGTCTTGGCCCAAGTTCCTACCAAGAAGACAAGGTTCATCTCTCCCTGTCGCTTCTCTCTATTCACTATTACGAGAAAATGAATTTCAGTAATTGAAGAAGATGAGTTTTTTGCAACTGATTCCTCTTATTGTTATCATCTTCTACTTATGAGATTTTGGCTTTAGAGTTATTATTGTGTAGATTTTGGATTTAGAGTTCAGATACTAGATCTGTAATTTTATTGACTATGATATGTAATTTCTAGTTTCAAATAGTATTTAGTTCAGATCTATATAAATGATTTTTTTTTTGTAAAAAAAGAACCTTTAGACATTTTTTAAAAAAAAGGGACACCTAATGTGTCAGTGTAAAACTTTAGACATCCCTTTTTAAAATAGGGATGTCTAAAGTCTATACTTTAGAATACTTTTGGTATCAGAGCCAGAGGGTGAAGTAGGGATGTAATACTTAGATCTGGATCTGTCTTTATGGCATTAAAATTTTTTGTTAACAAATTAGTATGATTTAACGATCTGTACTTGATAGCACTTTGTATATAGTTCTTGTTTATCATACATGAGTCCATTCGTGGGTTGAGGTTGCCATAAGTCCCGTATGTTAAGGCAGGCGTTTGTGCCCCACGTAGTAGTGTATGATAAATAAAGATTTTATATACTATAAGTCTGGCTAGAGTTAGATCTAAGAAATCTTACTAATTTCTTAACAAACCATTTTAATCCATAAACACTGATACATTTTTAATTATTATACCACTATGGATCCAGAAGGTAATGATACTTAGGCAAGGGAGAATTACAATTATTGTCATCTTCTTTTCTTTAAGCTTTCTTCAGCTTTAATTTCAGCTTTTACTTATTCACTTTCAGCCTTTATATTCTGTTCTTTATTTCTGTCCTTTACCTCCTGCACTCTTTCCTTTCAATCTTTTAAATTCTGTCAATTTAAATTTTGTAATTTAAATTATGTCTTTTCTTCTCCATTCCTTTTCTTCTAAACGCGGTAGTAGTAGCTCTTCTTCTACACCATTAAACAACTCTACGCTAAACGATGAGGAATCAAAGTCTTCAACTTCTAAACAAATTTTCAAAGAAGAAATTTCTTTTGAAAATATAAACCAGAACGTAGACGATTGGGTTTTACCTCCAATTGCCTTAAATGCACTTTATCAAATGCAAACTCAAAATAAGAAGTGGTTCTCCAAATCTGATTACATAATCAGAACAGTTGAAGAATCAATTCCTATCAAACCAGAAAAGGAAGAATTTTATCTTCTTTCTCAAAAGTCAATTGACAAACATAAGAAAGATTACAACTTTTTGCATTTCGGAAGTGTTCAAGTTGCCATTAAACCATTGATAAGAAAAGGATTAAACGTATAGGACTAGTATGCCTCATGGATGCTAGACATTATGAATTTTCGGATTCTCTGTTGGCAGCAGCAGAATTTGGACTTCATAATGGTCCTGTCTACTTTAACTGTTATCCAGATAGGATGGCAGATTTAAAGGATGAACATGTTCTTGAAGTTCTTAAACTTAAACTTTAGTTAAACGGTTTGAAAATGAAACCAGGATCTATACCTGCTACCCTAACATATAGGATATAGTATAAGGTCTTAAACTCATCCAATTCCTTAGTTTTGATCCCACCTGATAATGGCCAAACAATAGTCTTTTTATCAGATGAGCAAAACGCAAACTTGACCATTCCAAAAACAATTATGTGGGATGATGTTGAATTACCAGATGATTGGACAATGGATAAGGCCACAAAGCCAATTCCTAAACCTATATCTCAGGTAAGCAAGATCATTCAAACATTAGATGGAACTGTTAAACTATCTTTTGATAGACCAAGAAGATCTTGTAGTCAAGCTACCAGAACTGAGCCTTCATTATATGAAGACTGTAGGTCTGTTAGATCTGAATCTTCAAGATACTCTTGTTCTTCTTTACCTAAACCACCATCTATCATCTACATGTCAGCCCCCAACACATCAACTCCCCAACAAACTCTGCCAAAAGTACCGTCGGTCATATATGCACCTCCACCACCCACGGTAACCCCACAAACAACCACAAACGTTTCAATTCAAGGAATTGACAATTCTTTAAATATCAAACAAACAAGTTATGAAAAGGATGATGACTTGAAATCAATCGAGTCTCCAACCTATTCATCTCTTGGGGAACTAGGGGAACCTTTTACCATAAACGTTTTAGAAAGTGTTTTCCAAATTTACAAACAAACTTTGCAAAAGGAATTTTACTCTGAGAAATATACCCTTCAGAGAGAATGGTTTCTACGAAATTTCAAAAAATCTGCTAGAAAAGAAATTCAAGAAAAATTCTACAAATTTCTTGAAAAAATACAAGAAAATATTCCATTCTTTGATTGGTTTAATGCTTATTCAGAAGATCAAAACTTAGAATATCCTTTCTTATAAACCATCAATATGACAAAGAAACAATGGAAAACTTCTGAAGGTGAAACTATTTCTTCTGAGTTTCTTCCTCCAAAACCAGTGCAAATACCACAATTGGCTGATGACAGACGTCAACCTATTATGGCTGCACCTTTCAAATTTAAAAACATTGAAAAACCCATTGACCCAACGGATATTAAGAACATTGTTGAACAAAACAATTACACAAACCAATACCTTCAGGTATTAGGTGATTATTTTGTTCAAACACCAGTTTCTTCAAGAAAAGTCGAAACTAGAATTGAAACACCGCTTTTCAAACCTTTTTAAATAAACCCAAAAATTAAGTCAGATTTTCAAACTAAACGATCTGATTTATTAAGAAAGGTTAATCAACAAATTAGCCAACTTCAAACCACGACTGTCCCAGACACACCCCAAACGTCATCAACCAAATCAAAAGATGTTATGACTTTTGAAAAGGATTCCCAAATTGGAGATACAGACTCTAACCCTTCTGAGTCGCAACTCCAAATCAACCATCAACACTGGAAAAAGCCTTCAAAACTCTATTACCATAGAGCTAGCCCTCCAGACATTCTGGTTGAAGAACGAATAAACCAGAACTTTAAGTCCTTTAACGTTGACAATATCTATAAATGGAACATAGATGGTCAAAGTGAGTCAAACATCCTCCAAACACTTCAACAAATGTCCATGGTAAGTACTGCATATCAAACTCAACTTGATTATTCAGATGAGATGATTACTAATCTTATAATTTCCGGGTTTACTGGACAACTCAAAGGTTGGTGGGATAATTATCTTTCTTCTGAAGATAAACATACCATCTTTACATCTATTAAAACTGAGTCTGATGGAACACCCATTACCTCAAACGGCCAACCCATCCCAGATTCAGTAAACACTCTTCTTTTTACAATTATTAAACATTTTGTTGGAGATCCATCTATCTGGAAAGATAGATCGGCTGAACTTCTTTCAAATCTTAAATGCAGTACCTTATCTGATTTGAGATGGTATCGGGATACTTTTTTGACTAGAGTACTCACCAGAGATGATGCTCATCAGCCATTTTAGAAAGAAAAATTCCTAGCTGGATTACCTAAGTCCTTAGGTGATAAAGTTAGGGAAAAATTTAGAAACCAAAATGATGGCAACATCCCTTATGAGCACTTGACATATGGTCAATTGATCTCTTATGTCCAAAGAACTGCTCTTACGATTTGTCAAGATGACAAAATCCAACATCAACTTGCAAAAGAAAAGGCCACGAATAGGAAAGAATTAGGAACTTTCTGTGAACAATTTGGCTTTCCTCTTTGTAAGCAAACTAAACCTCACCGCAAACCTTACCATCAAAAGAAAAAACATGTCTACCAAAGATATAAGCCCAATACACCTCCTCATAGACTTGAAAAGGAATTTCGCTCAAAACCAAAAGTTGATTTTCCTAAACAAACAAAAGTTACTTGTTTTAAATGTGGTAAACCGGGTCATATTTCCAAATATTGTCATTTGACTCGAAAGTTGAAAAAGATTAAGAGTATTGAAGAACCTCTTCTGGAACAAATAAACAATCTTTTGATTAAAACTTCTTAATCTGAATCTGAAAGTAGTTCTTCTGAAGATCTTAATCACATTCAAAATGAAGATCTTCCAGAAAACTCATCCTCAGAAATTAATGTTATCACGAAGGAACATGATTTACTTCTTGATATTATTACTAAACTTCCAGATTCTGATAGAGGAGAATATTTGTTCAAACTAAGAGAAATTCTCAATCAAACTCCAACTTCTTTAAACTCTAAACCTCCTATTCTTTTCAACAAATATGATTTAACAAATGTTTTAAACAAGTTCAAACATTCTGTTAGACCAACAACCCTCCAAGACCTTCAGTAGAGGTAAATAACCTTAAAACTGAAATCAGTCTTATCAAACTTCAATAAGACACCCATGCAACTGCTATATCCCAAATACATGATATTCAACTTGCAACTCAAACTGAAGGGCAACATAAAACACCATCCGATCAAGAAGACAATAATCTTTCTGAACCATTTTTAAACTTGATTTCAAAAATATTAACTCAAAAGTTTTATATTCAAGCCAAGATTATTATTAATAATGATTTTGTCTTGGACCAAACTGTTCTATTTGACACAGGAGCTGATTCTAATTGTTTTAAAGAAGGAATCATTCCTACAAAATACTTTGAAAAAACAACCGAAAGGTTTAATGGTGTCAATGGCTCACGCCTAGATGTCAAATACAAAGTTTCAAACATTGTTATTGAAAATGAAGGTTTAAAGATTCAAACCCCATTTATATTAGTTAAAGATATGGGAACCCAGATTATTCTTGGGGCGCCATTTGCAAGGCTATTATTCCCATATATGACTGATGAAGATGGAATTTCAAAACAATATCTGGGTAAAACAATCTTATTTCCTTTTACTCAAAAACCCAGAATTAAAGAATTAAATCTTCTTTCTTCAAAACAACAAGTTAATTTCTTGAAGGAAGATATCTCTTTTAAACATATAGAAGCTCACTTATGTCAAGCACAAATTAAACAACAAATCCAAACCTGTCTTGCGAAAATCCATCAAACTATTTGCTCGGATTTACCAAATGTGTTTTGGAATCGCAAAAAACATATTGTTGACTTGCCTTATGAAACAAGTTTTTCTGAAAAACAAATACCAACAAAGGCGCGACGAATTCAAATGACTACAGAACTTCTTGAAACCTGTAAAAAGGAAATTCAAGAACTTCTGAACAAAAAATTGATACGCAAATCTAGAAGCCCTTGGTCTTGTGCTGCTTTTTATGTGAATAAAAATGCAGAAATAGAACGTGGAGCTCCTAGGCTTATAATCAATTATAAACCTTTAAACGAAGCGTTACAATGGATTAGGTATCCAATTCCCAACAAATCTGATCTACTTAAACGATTGTATTCTGCAAAAATCTTTTCAAAATTTGATATGAAATCTGGATTTTGGCAGATTCAAATTTCTGAAAATGATAGGTATAAAACTGCTTTTACTATACCTTTTGGTCAATATGAGTGGAATGTTATGCCTTTTGGTTTAAAAAATGCTCCTTCTGAATTCCAGAGAATCATGAATGAAATCTTTAATGATTATAGTCAATTCATTATTGTTTACATTGATGATGTTTTGATCTATTCTCATTCAATAGAACAACATTTTAAACATGTTAATCATTTCATCAAAATTGCATAAACAAATGGTTTAGTAGTTTCTAAACCTAAAATTAGTCTTTTTCAAACTAAGGTTAGGTTTCTTGGTCATTGGATTTACCAGGGATCTATAACGCCAATTGAAAGAGCAATTCAATTTGTAGATAAATTTCCCGATCAAATCATTGATAAAACACAACTTCAAAGGTTTTTGGGATGTTTAAACTATGTTGCTGAGTTTATTCCTCATCTTAGCAATTTCATTAAACCGCTTCACCAGCGTCTTAAAACGAATCCTCCTCCTTGGATGAATATTCATTCAAACGTTGTCAAGCAGATTAAACTCCAGGTTAAGGAACTTCCTTGTCTTAGCCTTCCTAATCCTTCTGCTTACAAAATTGTTGAGACTGATGCCTCTGACATTGGTTATGGTGGCATTCTTAAACAGCGTATAAACGGAAAAGAAAAAATTGTCTCTTTCACATCTAAACATTGGAATACTGCACAGCAGAATTATTCCACAATTAAAAAAGAAATTTTGGCAATCGTCTTATGCATTTCCAAATTTCAATCTGATCTTTTAAACCAAAGGTTTTTAGTTCTCATTGATTGTAAATCAGCAAAAGATGTTTTACAAAAAGATGTTAAAAACCTTGCATCTAAACAAATTTTTGCCAGATGGCAAGCAATTTTAAGTGTTTTTGATTTTGACATTGAATTTATCAAAGGCACTTCAAACTCCTTACCAGATTTTCTTACCCGTGAGTTTCTTCAGGGTAGGTAGTGAGTGAACCAACAAAATGGACCCAGTATGAACCAGTATTATCTCATACCATTCTCGGGTTTTTGTCAAATCAGAAGGCCTGAAATGAAATCCCGGAGGAAAGACATTTAGGGCTGTACTTTAGACGTCCCTATTTTAAAAAGAGACGTCTAAAGTGTCTACATTGACACTTTAGACGTCCCTTTTTAAAATAGGGACATCTAAAGTGAAGACTTGTGAAGACTTTAGATGTCCCTTTATTTACAGACGTTAGTACTATTATTTACTACGTTGCTCACATAGACGTCCCCCTATTTTCAAACGTTAAAAGGGCTAAAAAAAGGATGTTAAAAGCGTTTTTTGTAGTAGTAACACATTGGCAGCAAATCCAAATTTTACAATTTATGTTCCAAACATAATCATGTTGTCTGTGACCTCGAATTGCCTTGTTGTCATGTCATGTACTATTTAATTCACCATTGATTTCCATTAAATGCCATAAAGTGCAAGGAATTTTGGTGAATAAAATTTGGGATGTTACATTAAATATGCATACTGTCATTTATTAAATAGAAGAATTCGTGAAAACACAAAAATAATAGTTGTAGTTAATAATCGTCATTTATGTAGTGACAAATATGATGGTTCTTACAAAACAACCATCATGTAACACTTACAAATGATTCATTTTCCAATATTATATTAGTAAAAACAAATACATAACGGTTAAAATAATTAACCTTAAAGTATGATTATAAATATGAGATATTATTAAATATTATATCTAATAATATATCATATTTATACTTCTGAGATAAATACAATACATTGAGATATATTTATATAATAATATATCTAATTTATACTTTTAAGATAAATATAATATCTTAAGATATTAGTCTAATATATAATATCTATTAATATCTTAATGAAGCAGGAAAGGCGGAGTTCTAAAAAAAATTTTGTTGTACAATACTTGACAATTATTCATAAAAAACCGTCATGTATTCTTAAAGAATACATAACAGCTATCAATGAAAACCGTCATATATTAGAAGGAAGGATTCTAAAAAAAATTATTTCATAATATTGGATAGTTCTTCACAAAAAACTATTATATATTTTTTAAGATTAATAGTTAAAAATGATAACTATCATATATAAGAATGTGGGATTTTGAAAAATGTTAAATATAAGGAGACATGATTCTATAAAAAATTTATTTGACAATACACTAAGGTTCTTCACAAAAAAACCATGAAGTATTATTTGTAACATTCCAAATTTCATTTACCAAAGTTCCTTATATATTTGTGATATTATATGGAATAAAAATGGTGAATTTTTGTGCACTTGGAATGGCAAAATATTGCAATTAGTGGTCACATACAACTTGGCTAAGTTTGGACACAAGAATGCAATTTTGTACTCTTAAAGGCTTAATGTTGAAGCCCAAAATGAAGAAGGGAGAAACACAAATCTTTGCCCAATTTAAAGTGCAAAATTTTGGCCAAAATGGAGCGAAAAGGAAGAAGACACAATTTAATGCAACAATTGGAAGAATTGTAAGGGCAAAATGGTCTTTTTCCAATTAAGCAAGAAGCTTTTATTTTTCTCTTTAATTGAGGATAATTTTTGGCCAAAGGAGATAAAGGGGAAGAGAAATAGTTATTTGGATATAAATTATGCCAAGTGGAAGCAATTAGAACCAAGTAAAATACAAGAAGAAGAAAAGTCAAATATCACATGTTAATTACCAATAAAATATTATTAATTAAGGAGGTGTAAGAGGATATTATTTTTAAGATCATTATCCCTTCTTAAAGGCCACATTTCCACCAAGTTAAGAGCAAAGGAGAGAGAGAGAGAGAGAGTTGGAAAAAACACAAGAACAAAGAGAAAGAGCAAAATTTAAGAAGCAAGATCAAGGTGACAATTTTATGCCTTCCTTGAACACACATGAAGCAAGAACAAAACCAAGAGAAAGAAAGAGAAGGAGGGACAGTTTTATGAAGAAGAAGAGAGAGAAACAAAGGTAAATCAAGAAACCATGTTCTCTTGTTAATTCATAGTACTTGTTGATGAAATTGGTTAAGTTCTTGCTTTGTAATGGCTTGATTTGTTATTTGGAATGCATAAACCCTAAGGGGAGGTGCTACCCAAATTTGGATGAATCATGTGGAAAGTGTAATTAAAGGGTTAAATAAGTCATTAGAAGTGAAAAGAAGGGGTTTTGTTGAGTAAAACATGAAATCACAATTTTCACAATTTCTGTGTTTTTTGGCCAAAAGCAATTGGTAGTGTTTGGACTGGAATTTCCTGGATTTGATGATTCCATTGTGTTTAGAATGGAAAATTGTATAGGGAACATGTGAAATATGAAGTGTGAAGGCTTTAGGGTGTGAAAGGACATTTTTACCTCTAAAACCCTAACCTAGTGGCTGCCAAGGATATTCTGGGAATTTGAGTGTGAATTGGTCAAATTTGAGGTCAAAAATGGATTCTACACTCAAAATTGTGTAGGAATAGCTCCTGTCATAATTTTTGGTAAAGTACAATTAGACCGGGCATAAAAGGGACCTAGATAAGGTCCTAGGGGCATTTTAGTCATTTTTTATTTTTGAGTAGAGATAGCCAACTATATGAGTTTAGAATGAGATATGAATGGGTAATAACTTATTTATTATAAATTTGGAATTTTTAGGACTTGTCAGTTGCCCGAGCCGGAGCAAAGGTAGTCGACCGATAGCTAAGCGAAAAGGGATTTCAGGTAGTAACTCTATCTTTCATACACTATGTGATAGCTTATATGCTGTGTGTTGTCATGTTCAGTGATATGAATGGTAGTTACATATCCTAGCTATGGTGTGGGAAAAGCACAAGTACCGTCCGGTGGGAAAAGTACAAGTACCATTTAGCTCAGTAGAACCTAGCTAAGGCAGTAAGACAAGTATAAAACCTAGCTGTGGTATGGGAAAAACACAAGTACTATTCGGTAGGAAAAGTTCAAGTATCATTTGGCTCATTTGGGACCCAGCTGAGGCAGGGAGACAAGTAGAGGTCAAACAGTCATTTGATCTTAAACAATGTGCACAGTTAAGTTTGCAGTATAATTGTTCTGTTACACTATATGGTGCATTGCATGTTTATTTTTGCGTTTTATATGATTGATTGTGTGCTACTACTGAGATTCATATGAATATCATCCCTTTCCACAAATTTAAAATTAATCCAGCTGAAGGGAGTGGCTTTTAGGTCAAATATAAGAATGCCAGCAACTAAGGGTTTCAGTCCAGTTTAGGCTGCTGTTGGTTATCCATAGTTTTTTGTCTTTTGGCATCTGTATATATTTTGTTCAAACCCTGTAGGATTTCCTATAAATGTAATTGAATACTTTGTATCAGTATACTTTGTTATTTCTATATGCCCATTAAATTGTGCGTTGTTACTCTGGTAATGATCAAAATATTAAAGGGTTTGACATTATTTAATATAAAAAGGTGTGATTCTGGAAAAAAAATTATTTGACAATATATTACAGTTCTTTATAAAGAACCGTTAAGTACCCTGTAATATAAAAAAATTATTTGACAATACATTGCAGTCTTTACAAAAAAAAACCGTTAAGTAATTTAACAATATATTATTATATTCTTTATTGATACATTAATTAATATTATGGACAATACATGACGATTCTTCACAAAGAATCGTTAAGTGTTGTTTCATCTAAAAAGGCGGGATTCTAAAAAAATATCAAATATAAGGAGGTAGAATTCTGAAAAAAAAAAAATTTATTTGACTAAACTCTTCCTACTCCTTAAACATTTTTGAGTTTATCTAATGGGTCTCATATTCTTCTTTCTATGGGTTTTGCTCTACCGCTACGAGTTTCATCCTTCACCACTAATATAGATCTTCACTCTGTAAGTTGTAGCTCCTTCCTCTCGTGATTTTTTCTTCGGTATGCTTTCATTTTTTTAATTAAAATTTTTAGTTTTTTTTTCATATAACAAAAGCTCACTAGTTGAGTCTCAAGGTTGTTGAATTATCCAGGAAGAAGAATTGCAGACAAAAAACAAAAATCTAATTTATGATGATAGCCATTGGTTTGAAGATAAAAATAAAGAAAAACACCAGAGAAAAGTATAGAGCACGAAAAAACAATGAGGCAAAATGCTGAATTTTATTATTATTGTTTTATTTTAGTGAAAATTTTCAACACCAGTTTACATTTTGATATGTATAGAGGAATAAAGATATAATTCCATAGGCAAACAGAAAAGTACAAATATATTGATAATAAATATTTGTTTGCAGACCGAAATCAACCTTGCAGAATTTGATAATATTTACAAATATGTACAGAATATCCAAAAATATTCCCAATACATACTATGTATAAACACGATCTTTGTATCGAGAAACGTGCCCGTCAACTTCCCATATCTACTTCCTTGTCTTTCGAGCCGCTGGCACCCGATGAGATAGTTTTATTTAGAAAAATGGGTAAGATTCCAAGGAATCATAGTAGAAACATACTATCATTTTCATAAAATGCGATAAGTAGATATGATATGTACTATGTATGCACCAATTAATGAACAATATAAAATATCATCATTATGTATACATGAGTAGGGCATTTGGCCCACTAATCATACACCGGTTGGATCCTTACCCAGCCCTCAGGTGTAAGTGCACTTCCAGCATTAACTACCTCTTCTAGGCAAACCATGTGGATTAATAATAAAAGCACAAACAATGGCAACTATACAATTATATCAACTATGGCATGATGTACGAAGGATAATGTCCCTACCTTAAGTCTCTTTCACCCCGTTTTGAGTGCCATGTAAAATGTACTAAGCTCAAGCTCCTAACTTGGTCCTAAAATATTAAATGAAGAATTAGGTTAATACCCATTCATGTATTACTTTTAACTCATTATATTGGTTATCTTCTGGGCTATTTCGACAGCCATTAGAAGTCCAAACAAGTGCCTATGGGATTGGAGAAGTTAAATGTAACCCCCTGCCTTTAAACACGTAATTATAATTCGATAACACATATTTAAATCGGATTAGAGACCATTGGATGCTGTAACCTCGTTTTAAACTTTCTGTCTCATAGTAAAATTTTTACAAAACTTTCAAAACTCTTTTTCCCATCCAGGTCTCAATTTCAATATTCGAATATAATTACCTGTGCAGTTAATATACATTCAATCATATCAGAGTGTATAACCGCATCCCCGGCAACTCTCAGGTTCTATGCATAAAAACCTGAAGGTTTATAAGTATACACTAGGGGATTACGCAACCAAAATCGAATGTAGTGTTCCTGATTCAGAATATACAGTAATCCCGAGTTCAAAATACATAACCAACGTTTCTAATTCAACTATATACCCCCAAGGGTCCTAATTGCTCCGGGTTGGCCGCTTCTCCTTTGAGCCACACGCCCTGTCTGAAATGTTAGTCATAGGAAAGAATGAGATTCGAGAGAATCTCAGTAGTAACAAACCACTCACACATTGCATAAACACAAAACATGTACATAAATCACAAACAGCAACAGCAGCAGCAATTCACAGATGCATGGTTTTCACCACAAACGACAGCACTCACGGCTGTATACACAATACAACAGCTCTCGCTGTATTCATAATCACGACAGCTTACGTTGTAATCAGTAATCAACATCACGACAGCTTACGCTGTAATCACAATAACGACAGCTTACGCTGTAATCGACAGCTTGCACTGTAAACGACAGCTATCACCAGCTGTAACCGCAGCAGCATCAGAAATCATCATAAAATAGTGATACAACACACATACAGTGCATTACACAAAATATAAGAGAGAGAGTCACTACCTTGTCCTTTCCTGACGTCCTTCGGCGCAGTTGGCTCCCGGGGGCGGCAAATATCGAATCCTACAATTCCAAATGCACCATTTAGACACTTCCATAGTGTTACTTGGGGTTATATGATTCTATAATGAAAATTTACAAAACTACCCCCGGGGACCCGGCCCGGGCCCGCCGTACCCAGTCCGGCTGTACTTTTCTTGAAATTTTGACATGGGCTATCCTGACATATTTTCGCTCAAGGAATCCATTTCCGGACTCGGAATTATCAAATTCAATGTTAAATTACGAAATTGCCCTTGGCAGCCCTACTTTTAGGGTTTTAGGGGTGTTTCCGTAATTATGCTTTCTCGGCCTTTTTTGAAAAAGTGCCCAACTGTAACCCCACCTATTTTCGCCCACTGAATCCAATGGAATCATCAAATCATTGAAAATCCAACTCTAAGACCCATTTACAGCCTTGGCCGAAATATACATGTTCTCCGGGAAAAAATTGGGGTTTTACGATTTCGGCTCCGTAAACGCGTTCCTTTCTACTCCTAACCACTTTATTCACTATTACATTAGGTTATAACAACCATTTGAACAAAAATTGGGCAGCATAACCCTTAGGAAACTCAATTTCCAAAATTTAAAACCAATGGCAATCCGGCGAAATTTCACCGATTAAATTGCCCACAACAGCCAGAATAAGCAATATACGAAAGTTTGGATGTTACCTCAAGCTCCCACAAGCTTTTCCCAAATATTGCTGAAAACCCTAAGTGCTCAACAACAGATTTTGAGCTTCCAAACCTTAAAGAACAAAGAGGAGTAGCTTAGGATCGGAGTTATACGCGTTAGGAGCTAAATCGTCGGAGAAATCAGCTTACCTTGTGATTTTTCTTCTCCTTTCTCTCTCTACAAACCTCAACGTTCTCACTCCTCATTCAGCTGCTGTGTGCGACAGAAATGAGCTGAGGAAGATGATAACATATTTAATTCCATGCTGATGTCATATTTTATTGAGATGATGTCATAATTCCCATTTTCGGATTTTCTGGCAGATTTTCTGCCCAAACTTTGAAAAATCATAACTAATTCTACAAAACTCAAAATGAGGTGATTCCAAAGCCAAATGAAAGATATTTAAGTCCTCTTCATAGGAAAAATATTGGCCATTACTAAAAATCACCACACAATTCCATAATTACATAAAACTCATCACTGCTCCAAAACAGAGTTCAGTTTCCATCCCAAACTTTGGATAGTTATATCTCCTAGTTCACAAAACGAAATGGAACAAACTATATGTCCATTTTGAAGCTTGAGATGTGAACTATAAGACTGAAAAATTTCAGAATTTTTAGATACCATTTGTTCATTAAAAACGTTCACACAAACGGGCTGCCCAGAATAGAATTTCACTGGACAGAATTTTAGATTTTGCATCTTTGCTTCCATTGGTTCCATTTTCATACCAAACATCATTCCCAAATAAATTTTCACAAGGAATCCATTGGAATCATTAAAATATCCAAATTCCCATCACACATTCTTCAAAAGTGTTTATTCAACAATAATTACATCCACTTTTGAAGTCATTAGCCCTTAATCACTTTTTGGGATATTACATTTCTCCCCCCGTAAAATAAATTTCGCCTCAAAATTTGTCACACAACTTGAGCCATAAACTCTGGATAACGTCTTCGCATATCCGCCTCCGCTTCCCAAGTTGCTTCCCTCTGAGTCATTCCCTTCCAGATCACCTTCGCAAAGGGAATGCTTCGGTGTCTGAGCCGTCGTTCTTCTCTATCAATGATCTGTTCTGGCTCTATCGCATATGTGAAGTTGTCTTGCAACTCGACTTCTTCGTAT
Organism: Inga oerstediana; assembly: GCA_963210345.1. Taxonomy (NCBI): domain Eukaryota; kingdom Viridiplantae; phylum Streptophyta; class Magnoliopsida; order Fabales; family Fabaceae; genus Inga; species Inga oerstediana. The sequence goes on along the minus strand of OY723401.1, from coordinate 57,052,032 downwards.
TCGACAATGTGAGATGGATCCGGTTGATACTTCTTCAGTTGGGAAACATGAAACACATCGTGGAGTCTGCTCAAGTTTGGGGGTAGGGCTACTCGATAAGCAACAGGCCCAATCCTCTCAAGGATTTCAAAAGGACCTATATATCTTGGGCTCAACTTCTTTCGTTTGATTGCTCGCCCAATGCCGGTGACAGGAGATACTCTCAGAAGCACATGGTCACCAACTTCAAACTCTAGAGGCCGTCTTCTCTTGTCAGTGTAGCTTTTCTGTCGACTCTGCGCTACAAGCAACCTCTTACGAATAATCCGAATCTGTGCTGAGGTTTGATCAACCAAATCTGGCCCATAAAGCTTCCTTTCGGATAACTCGTTCCAGCACAAAGGTGATTGACACCGTCTTCCATACAACGCTTCATACGGAGCCATTTGGATGCTCGCATGATAGCTATTGTTGTAGGCGAACTCAGCCAGTGGAAGGAAATGATCCCAACTTCCTTTAAAGTCGAGAACACAAGCTCGCAACATATCTTCCAGCGTCTGAATTGTTCTCTCAGATTGTCCATCCGTTTGAGGATGATAAGCCGTACTGAACCTCAGTTGAGTACCTAAGGCTTCATGCAATGCTTTCCAGAATCTCGAAGTGAATCGGGGATCTCGATCGGAAATGATATTCTTCAGTACACCATGGAGTTTCACAATTTCTCGAATATAAATCTCTGCTAGCTTATCCGGAGAGAAACCAGCATCAATTGGTATGAAGTGGGCTGACTTTGTTAATCGGTCCACAATTACTCAGATCGCATCAAAATTCCTGATCCTGGGCAATCCCACAACCAAATCCATGGTCACGCTTTCCTATTTCCATTCCGGAATCTCAGGACTCTGAAGTAAACCAGGCGGTCTCTGGTGCTCAATTTTCACTTTCTGACAAGTGAGACACCTTGCAACATATTTGGTCACGTCACTCTTCAAACCCGGCCACCAATACACCGATTTCAGATTTTGATACATCTTGGTCATACCAGGATGAAGAGTATATCGGCTCTTATGTGCCTCATCCAGAATCTTCTGCCTCAACTCTGCCTTAAGTGGAATGCAGACTCTTTTCTGGTAACGAACCAATCCACGAGGCGATATGTCGTAGCCTGAAACTTCTCCCTGTTTGATTCGAGTCAGATTGCGCTGTATCCAGTCATCTTGACTCTGAGCTTCTTCAATTTCCGCCCTTAGATCACTCTCCTCTTGAGAAACAGTGTAATTCGCACAGATGATCTGGTTTGTCAAATTTAAATCACGGAAATCTTCAATCAATTTCCTTTCTTGTATCATCATAGCTGCAACGAGCACAGTCTTTCTGCTTAGAGCATCAGCAACTACATTTGCCTTACCCGGATGATATTTTATTTCCTGGTCGTAGTCCTTAAGCAATTCCATCCAGCGGCGCTGTCTCATATTCAGTTCTTTTTGATCATACAGATATTTGAGACTCTTGTGGTCGCAGTACAATTCCACAGTCACCCCATACAGGTAATGACGCCAAATCTTCAAAGCAAATACAATGGCCGCAAGCTCCAGATCATGAGTGGGATAGTTCAATTCATGAGGTCTGAGCTGTCGAGAGGTGTAGGCCACCACACGTCCCTGCTGCATAAGGACACACCCTAATCCCTGCCCACTGGCATCAGAATACACAACGTATGTCAAACTGGGATCGGGTAAAATCAATACAGGTGTCGTCGTCAACCTCTCCTTCAGCTCCACAAAACAGTTTTCACATTTCTCATCCCACACAAACGGATGATCCTTTCTCGTGAGCTTGGTCATCGGCAACGCAATACGGGAGAAATTTTGGATAATTCTCCGATAATAACCAGCAAGACCCAGAAAACTGCGTATTTCCACCACAGATTCTGGCCTCTTCCAGTCCAGTACTGCTTCCACTTTACTGGGATCCACAGAGACCCCTTCTTGCGAGATAAAATAGCCTAAGAATTTCACTTCTGATAGCCAGAACTCGCACTTGCTCAATTTAGCATATAGTTGTTTCTCACGCAATGTAGTCAATACAACTCTCAAATGATGCTCATGCTCCTCCATACTCTTGGAATATATCAGAATGTCATCGATAAATACAACAACAAACTGATCCAAATATTGTCGAAAGATACGGTTCATGTAATCCATGAAAACCGCAGGCGCATTGGTTAGCCCAAATGGCATCACCAAAAACTCATAGTGACTGTATCTGGTCCAAAAAGCAGTCTTCGGAACATCTTCTGCTTTCACTCGCAGCTGATGATACCCTGACCTTAGATCAATCTTCGAAAATACACACGAACCGGATAGTTGGTCTAAAAGGTCATCGATTCGGGGAAAAGGGTACTTGTTCTTAATAGTAACCTTGTTCAATTCTCTATAATCGATACACAACCGAAGGCTTCCATCTTTCTTCTTTACAAACAACACTGGAGCTCCCCAAGGCGACATACTGGGTCTAATGAACCCTTTTTCAAGCAAGTCTTCTATTTGTTTCTTTAACTCTGCCATTTCATTTGGGGCCATTCGATATGGGGCCTTAGATATAGAGCCAGCTCCAGGCACAATATCGATTGGAAATTGAACTTCCCTTTCCGGAGGTAATCCGCACAAATCATTCGGAAAAACCTCAGGAAATTCATTTACCACGGGTATATTATTCAAGGTTTCGCCAGTTTCCCCTTGCACAGAGAAAAACACCACATAACCCTGGCAACCCTTTTCAAGATACTTTTCAGCTTTGGCTGCAGCAAGGAAATTCATACTAGAATCCACAACTTCAGCCCTCTGAGAAACAGGATATATTATCCTCTTGTTCCCACAATCAAGTAATACATTATTTGCCGTTAACCAATCAAAACCCAAAATAACTTCCAATTGGTAAAGCGGCAAACATATAAGATCTACAACAGATTGGTGCCCTTCCACAGTTATGACACAACTCAAACAAGCTTCTGTGGTTAAGGCCTTAACACCCATTGGAGTTGACACTACTAATTCAAATGGTAACTTATGTACATGCATTCCCAGGCGCTTCACGCAATCATAGGCGATGAAGGAGTGACTTGCACCCGAATCATACAAAACTTGCAACAGATGGCCATTAAGAAGAATATTACCTTGTATCAGCTCAGGATATTTACGGGTCTCTTCGTGGGTCATAGCAAATACTCGGCCTTGTGTCTTCGGTCTCTGGTCTGGTCGTGGCTCTTTGCAGTCAGCAGAAGTATGGCCCACACGCTTACAATTGTAACATATTATTTTGCTATCATATGTTTTACCCTGGTGTGGTTGATTACAGCGACGACAAATCCACGGTGCAAAATATGTTCTTTGCTGGTCACGGCTCCCAGACTGGTAGGGCTTCTTACCACTTCCAGATGAAGATCCTTGCCCCTTCCGCTTCTGTGAGGTAGCACCCTTACTAGGTTCATTGCGGTGGCTAATAGCTCTAGCAGGATACAATTCTCTCAAGTTGTTCTCTGTAATTCTGTACTGCTCAACCGCCTTATTGAACTTGGTAAATTGGTGAGTAGCTAGGCGTTTCCTCAACTCTCGCCTCAGACCGCGAATGAGCATATCAGAACTCCATTCTTCGTCATCCTTGTACTGGAGGTAAGAGGAGTACCGAGCCAACCGAACAAAACGGGACAAGTAATCATCAAAGCTCTCTGTATCCCCTTGTCTGATATTCAGAAACTCCGTCTCCTTCTTGAGTCTTACTGATTTGGGAAAATACTTCTCGTTGAACTCTTATTGAAACAGTTCCCAAGTCAATGGCATTTCTTTGCTCTTCAATGTTAGGGCGATATTCCGCCACCAACGGTCTGCATCCCCTTCGAGCTTGTAAACAGCCAGCCGTGGCTTCACCTCACCCGGACAACAAAGTACCTCAAATATTTTCTCCAGCCTGTTCATCCAATCTTCGGCTGCCTGAGGGTCAAACCTTCCTCTGAACGCCGGAGGCAGATGCTTGCAGAATCTGGTAACCCAAAACTGAAGGTCTCTGTCCTCTCTAAACGGCATCCCATATGATTCTTGATTTGGATTAGCATGAGGTGGGGATTCTAGTGGTCGTGCTGATCCTTCTGTAGTGTCCTCATGTCGAGTTTCTTCTTGAGTTTCCTCTGGAGTGGACTGAACTGGTCCTTCCTTATTCTTCACTTTCTCTGCTCTGAGCTCTTCTCTCAGCTCAGTTATCATATCCCGCTGATCTTTGATTAGACCCATTAATTCCTGCATTGCATCCGGTGGGTTATCCTTAACGACCTCCACCTCTGGGTCTACACGCGGAATATTGGGGCGTCCTCTAGTTTTCTTCATTCTACAAACAACTTGCCCCATTAATTTAGCAGAGATAGTATGCACATATAGTCACAAAACTCATATATATATCCATGTCAATAAAACATACATGTGCATACACAACAATCATTCACAGATATCCCTACTACTATCTAAGGGGTCTATCCTAGCAACCTCTACCCTTGCCAGGAACTACAGCTCTGATACCAAAATGTAACCCCCTGCCTTTAAACACGTAATTATAATTCGATAACACATATTTAAATCGGATTAGAGACAATTGGATGCTTTAACCTCGTTTTAAACTTTCTGTCTCATAGTAAAATTTTTACAAAACTTTCAAAACTCTTTTTCCCATCCAGGTCTCAATTTCAATATTCGAATATAATTACCTGTGCAGTTAATATACATTCAATCATATCAGAGTATATAACCGCATCCCCGGCAACTCTCAGGTTCTATGCATAAAAACCTGAAGGTTTATAAGTATACACTAGGGGATTACGCAACCAAAATCGAATGTAGTGTTCCTGATTCAGAATATACAGTAATCCCGAGTTCAAAATACATAACCAACGTTTCTAATTCAACTATATACCCCCAAGGGTCCTAATTGCTCCGGGTTGGCCGCTTCTCCTTTGAGCCACACGCCCTGTCTGAAATGTTAGTCATAGGAAAGAATGAGATTCGAGAGAATCTCAGTAGTAACAAACCACTCACACATTGCATAAACACAAAGCATGTACATAAATCACAAACAGCAACAGCAGCAGCAATTCACAGATACATGGTTTTCACCACAAACGACAGCACTCACAGCTGTATACACAATACAACAGCTCTCGCTGTATTCATAATCACGACAGCTTACGCTGTAATCAGTAATCAACATCACGACAGCTTACGCTGTAATCACAATAACGACAGCTTACGCTGTAAACGACAGCTTGCACTGTAAACGACAGCTATCACCAGCTGTAACCGCAGCAGCATCAGAAATCATCATAAAACAGTGATACAACACACATACAGTGCATTACACAAAATATAAGAGAGAGAGTCACTACCTTGTCCTTTCCTGACGTCCTTCGGCGCAGTTGGCTCCCGAGGGCGGCAAATATCGAATCCTACAATTCTAAATGCACCATTTAGACACTTCCATAGTGTTACTTGGGGTTATATGATTCTATAATGAAAATTTACAAAACTACCCCCGGGGACCAGGCCTGGGCCCGCCGTACCCGGTCCGGCTGTACTTTTCTTGAAATTTTGACATGGGCTATCCTGACATATTTTCGCCCAAGGAATCCATTTCCGAACTCGGAATTATCAAATTCAATGTTAAATTATGAAATTGCCCTTGGCAGCCCTACTTTTAGGGTTTTAGGGGTGTTTCCGTAATTATGCTTTCTCGGCCTTTTTTGAAAAAGTGCCCAACTGTAACCCCACCTATTTTCGCCCACTGAATCCAATGGAATCATCAAATCATTGAAAATCCAACTCTAAGATCCATTTACAGCCTTGGCCGAAATATACATGTTCTCCGGGAAAAAATTGGGGTTTTACGATTTCGACTCCGTAAACGCGTTCCTTTCTACTCCTAACCACTTTATTCACTATTACATTAGGTTATAACTACCATTTGAACCAAAATTGGGCAGCATAACCCTTAGGAAACTCAATTTCCAAAATTTAAAACCAATGGCAATCCGGCGAAATTTCACCGATTAAATTGCCCACAACAGCCAGAATAAGCAATATACGAAAGTTTGGATGTTACCTCAAGCTCCCACAAGCTTTTCCCAAATATTGCTGAAAACCCTAAGTTCTCAACAACAGATTTTGAGCTTCCAAACCTTAAAGAACAAAGAGGAGTAGCTTTGGATCGAAGTTATACGCGTTAGGAGCTAAATCGTCGGAGAAATCGGCTTACCTTGTGATTTTTCTTCTCCTTTCTCTCTCTACAAACCTCAACGTTCTCACTCCTCATTCAGCTGCTATGTGCGACAGAAATGAGCTGAGGAAGATGATAACATATTTAATTCCATGCTGATGTCATCTTTTATTGAGATGATGTCATAATTCCCATTTTCGGATTTTCTGGCAGATTTTCTGCCCAAACTTTGAAAACTCATAACTAATTCTACAAAACTCAAAATGAGGTGATTCCAAAGCCAAATGAAATATATTTAAGTCCTCTTCATAGGAAAAATATTGGCCATTACTAAAAATCACCACACAATTCCAGAATTACATAAAACTCATCACTGCTCCAAAACAGAGTTCAGTTTCCATCCCAAAATTTGGATAGTTATATCTCCTAGTTCACAAAATGAAATGGAACAAATTATATGTCCATTTTGAAGCTTGAGATGTGAACTATAAGACTAGAAAATTTCAGAATTGTTAGATACCATTTGTTCATTAAAAACGTTCACACAAACGGACTGCCCAGAATAGAATTTCACTGGACAGAATTTTAGATTTTGCATCTTTGCTTCCATTGGTTCCATTTTCATACCAAACATCATTCCCACATAAATTTTCACAAGGAATCCATTGGAATCATTAAAATATCCAAATTCCCATCACACATTCTTCAAAAGTGTTTATTCAACAATAATTACATCCACTTTTGAAGTCATTAGCCTTTAATCACTTTTTGGGATATTACATTAAGCCAATCAAAAGGGTGAAAATGTTGAAACAGGGGTCATAGCCATGGCCAAAAGTAGGTCAGAAGGTTTTGGGCTACGGCCAAGAGTCCTCTGGCCGTGGTCTAGAAGTTGTTCTGTTTCTTGGCTGAACTTTCAAAAATTATAACTAATTCTACAAAAATGGAAATGGGGTGATTCCAAGTTCTATGGAAAGCTCTTTAAGTCCTCTACATAGGAAAAATATGAATCACTACCATCTACAATCACAAAATTTCTGAATTTCACAAATTCCCTTGCTGTTCCAGAATTAAGTCCAGAAACAGGACAAATCTTTAAAAATTCATATCTTTCAATCCACACGTTCAAATTGCTAATAATACCTATCAAATTAAATCCTAGGATGTCTACTTTAATCTTGGAAAGTTTTATTACATTTGAACTTGGTTTGTCTAATGAAATGCATGGCAAAACAATACTACCTCACAGGAGAAAAACAAACAGCATGCACTTGCAATTTCAACAAATTTCATATTTGTATACAAATCTCCAAAAATCATGAACACCTATATTCCCACACAATTTTCCCTTATAAATCCAATGGAACCATAAAAATTTCAAAATTCCAACTCCATCTTGAGTGAACAATAGCTGGACGAAATTAGGGTTTAGAAGAGAAAAGTGTGTTTCTTTGATTTCTCTTGTTTAATCACTTCCTTTCCACTTCTAATCACATGATTGGCTATTTAAACACTAAGTGAGCATAATTTGTAAAATTTTGGGCAGAATAACCTTTCTAGAGTTCATCATCCCAAAATCACAAAACAAGCCAAATCAAACCAAACTTAACAACAACAACCACAACAACACCATATAACTGAAGAGAATCTAAGTTTTAGAGGTTACCTTTGATTCTTAGACTTTCTCTCTCTAAAATGTCACCTCCCTCCCTCCTTAATCTTGAGATTAGCTTGCTAAACAATGAGTTGTATGAAGAAGAAGAACTTAGAGGAAGATCTACGCAAGTTAGGAAGCCAAATTATAAGAAATAACAAACTTACCATAAGATTTTCCCTTCTTGTCTCTTCCTTCTCTCCAAGTTTTCTCCAACACTTTCTCCTTTAATTAGTTTTTGCACAAGTTCACCTTGATTTTCTTGACCAAAAATATCCTAAATATCTATTTCCCTTTTTTTCCTTGATTAATTGAAATTAACTTCAATTAATTAGAAAATAATTAATCTTGTGCTTTGTTGGCAAAATTATGAATTTACCATTACATATTAAAATTTAATTTCTTGTCTTCCTTTCTTTGGCCAAAATTCACCATTCTATTTTAGTGAATATTTCCAATAATTACAATGCTTTTTTGTGGATAAAATTTGGAGTGTTACAATGCGGTGTAAGTGGTTACCAAGTGGCTCTTAGCCTTTGGACTTATCCTCAGGTCCAGAGTTCGAGTCCTGGGATAGGCGTATTCCTTCCTTTAGGTTGGAATAAATTCCCAAGAGGGGGGAACAGTACCTTCCATGGGAAGGACCAAGCCTGTATGGCGGTGGGTGAACCATGGCCGGTTGCGTCAAGCCTGTGTGGCCATGGGCAGGTCGTTACAAAAATAATTCTAATTACACTAGATTATATAAACCAAAATCAATATAATTTTTTCTCCTAATTTTTTGCAACTAGTTGAATTAAGATCTATTTGTACGTTCACCCTCTCATATTCTTAAACTTTAGTAGGCATATTGAAATCAAATCTGATATTTTCTCAAGTTTTAATATTTGCTAATTTTTACTATATATATATATATATATATTTTCTTCTAATTTTCATATTTATCATATCCTTCTGGAGTTACTGGAACTCTGAAGTATTGATTTGTGATAGACAATCTACAACAAAGGCATTGAAAAATATTGTAGAATTTTTTTAATAGATTTTATTTTAGAATTCAAAAATTATAAGATAACGTTCTAGAGTGTTTAAGTAATTAGTTTCTTTTAAATTTTATGATGTCATGTATAATATATTGAAATTTTTTGATAATGTATTGAATTTTGCATGCTATAAATAAAATACTTTATACTTACAAACGATTCGTCTTTCAACCTCTTATATCAGCGAAGACAAAACATAATAGTTTTCAGAAACAACAGTCATGTAACACTTTGATAACCCTTTGTAACATCGTCGAACCTTTATAAGGGCATAGTCATTTGTAACATTCGTTAGATCTATAACGACCCCACACAGGCCCCCGATAGGAACTGTCCCCTCCTCCACACCACACAGGTGCTTGGGGATTTATTCCAACCACATAGAAAGGAATATGCCTCTCCAAGGGATCGAACACACTACTTGAGGATAAGTAGTGCACCATGACCCTCTTGGTAGCTACTTGCACCACAACTGTAACACCCTAAATTCTATTTCCCAGTAGCCTTGTAAACATTTGTAGCATTTAATAAAATGGAAGGGTGAATTTTGGAGAATGTGATAATGCTGCCAGTAAGATTTCTTGTGAGGTAGTAAGTTTTTCATGTAATTTTGGAAGACTAAATGATGTTCAAAAATTGTGAAATTTTACAGGGTAGAGGTAGACATCTTGAGCTTTAATTTGATAGGTAATAGGTAATTTTTGGAGTTGTGTGTAAAAAGTTATGAATTCTTGAATTCAGCCCAGAAAAACTGGCTATTTTCTGAGACAACGTCCAAAGATTTTAATTCTGGAAATTTTGTTCTTCTAATTGGCTAAAGGCTATATTTTTCATTGAAACTAAACTCAATAAGGGTTTTATAGCCTTTGGAATCAATCCAATACAATGTCTACAAATTTAGCTATGATTTTTCAAAGTTTGGGCAGAAAATCTGCCAGAATTGAGACAAATCCAAAAATGGGGAAAATCTTGTGATGGAAAAATGGTAATTTTGTGATGAACTCATAAGCCAATTTGGCTTATCTAAAGGACCCTTAGACATCATTTTGATGGGCCAAGAAGAGAGAAATATTAGCTGGATTACAATTGGCCTTTATGACCCATTTCATGAAGATAAAAGCTTCTGTACATAAAGTCTAAAATTTTGGGAATTAACTGAATTAAATTATTAAGGGAAAATAAATGAGTAAAGGTAAATATTATAAAAGCAATTTTCCCTTCCTTCTTCTTGAAAAACAGCCAGCCATTGTTGGGGCGGTAAATTGGTTCCTAACGTGTATAAACCTTATCCTAAACTTCTCTTCTATGTTATTGAAGGTATTTGAAGCACAAATTTTGTTGTTTAAGAGGCTAGGGTTTCGGTCACATCAAGGAGAGCCAGAAGTAGCTTAAGGTAACTTCTAAAACTTTGAATATCTATTATTCTGGCTGCTATGAGTAGTTTAATCAATGAAATTCTGTCGAATAAGCTTTGATTCTAAATTTGGGAAATGTGATGTCATAAATGTTATGCTGCTCAAATTAAGCCTAAATAGTGGTTTTAAGGTAATTAAATATTTAACAAAGTGGTTAGGAGTAGAAAGGAGCAAGTCTGCAAAGTCAGATTTCAAAAACTTCAAATTTCCTTAGAGAATCCTGGGTTTTGACCAAGTCTAATTCAGGGGGTTAGGGCTAGATTTTTCATGTTCTAATGATTCCATTGAATTCAGGAGGAAAAATTAGATGGGGTTATTTAGAAGTGTCTAAATTTTATATTTGGAATGTTAGGATTAAATTTAGAGCCCGAGTTACTTGCACATAGATCTAGGAACTATTTCTGTTTAGCAATAGGGACACAAGATAGGGAACTTACCTTACTTGCATGTATTTGATATATTTGCTTGTGTAGTGATGTATGTGATTGCTTTACTTGATTGCGTAGATCATATTTGAATAAATGAAGCTCTGTTTCTGTTTATACTGTGGCCATAGTTTGTTACATGAAACATTGAGCATGCAGAAAGTTCATTATGGGGCATGCATCTAGTTAAAGCTAACATGTCATGCACATAGCATACATCTTGCAGCAATTAAGTAACTATTTTCCTACTGAGATTCTCTTGAATCTCACCCTCCCCTACCAATAATTTAGACAAGCGCATATAGAAGGTATGTGAAAATTAGAAAAGAGAACTGCATGAGAGAGGATTGCAGAAGTAGAGCAAAGACGGGAAAAAGTCTCCGTTTCACTAGGACAGGTTTGAACATCCTAGTAGCCCTGTGCGGCAACATTGATTGTAGTTATCATGTACAAACCCCTATGTGAAATTTATGTAATCATGCACATATTATCAGTATATTTATGCTATTCCTATGTTGCCCACTGAGCTGTGTATCATTTTCCGCAAATACTCTAAAAAAAGTGAAAATAAGATAAAGGTGTGACAAGACCTCTATTCACTATTGTAGAATATACATATTACTACCTTAAAGGACGTCTCTTTTTTAAAAGGGGACACCTGAAACATAGGTGGTTGCCTAAAAATTTAAATTTCACTTTAAAATGATTGATTTTCATGCCTAAAGCCATGTTTAGGCGTCCCCAATTCCTAAAGCTAACATAAGGCGTCCCTAACACCGGTGGGAACGTCTAAAAGTTTTTTTCTAATTAAAATAATGGTTAACACGTCCCTAACCAAGGGGACGCCTAAACGATGACATGTACTGGTCTGACATGACCAATGCATGTGAAGTGTCAGACATTTAGGCGTCCCTAGCCAATTTGGAGACCCCTAAATGCTATTTAACTAGGGATGCCTAAACTAATACTTTAGGAGGCTCAGCGCTGAACTTGATCACTCTGCCTTTACTTGCATTTCCTTTCTCCGTCTCTACCTCACTCTACTTCTTTTTCTTATTTCTCCAAAAGGCCAATACCTCCTCCCTTCTTGCTCCTCCATTCTCTCTTCTTGGTGCTCTATCCTTCACTTCACTAACTTTGTTCTGCCTCAACTCATCACCGTCATTGCTATAGGGCTTGCACTGTCGGTTTGCTCTCATTATGGCCACCGTCGTCCTCCCTCTCACCACCATGGGTTGTCTCCCTCTAAAGCGTCCTCTACAGGTTTTCTTCCAACCATGCCTTTATCATCTTCATTCTGTATCTCTGACACTAACCATACTCATGTTTGGTTATAAATGTAGCCTTTTAGATTCTCTTCTTAATTGTGAAACTTTAAAATTGTGCTTGTTATAAGGAAATTGTTGCTTATTACTACCCTATCCCCTTGATATTTCTTGTACATGATAATTTTGCAAATTATGTGAGACGGTCAACTGAATTTCCTCCCAACAATCACAAAATAGGCTATTTAAACCAAACAATTCCTAATTATAATCCACACATAGGATTTGAAGGCAGTGCTAGTTCTCAGGTATGAGAATTTTTGAATTATGTCAGACTTCATTTCCATCCTATGATTTTTTTTCTTAATTTAGCATTTTGTTTGATTATTAATGAGTTACGATATAATTAAGCTTGTTAACCTGTATGGTTATTATTATTGTTGTGATTGGTAATTAGATGTGCTTTATCCTAGAAGACGTTGGAAGTTATGTGTATAAAGGCTTAAACTACTTTGTAGAAACATGAAAAGAGAAGCAAGGTGTTACAAACCCAAGTCCAAAAAGAAAGCTTAATCATCTCAAAATACTAGTCTATTGAGTAGAAGAGCCCCTCGAACTCTTAAACTTCATTTTCATGTGAAGCTCTCCAATGTGAGACTCATAATACTAAGTCATTGATGAAGAAAAATATTTTAGGGAAATTAAGGAGGGCATTTATACCAACATAATATGTAGAAGTTAAAGAGGGCATTTATACAATGGTGGTGTTCTTTTTAGGAAAATTAGAGGCTAGGGGTTATTCCCTCGTATTGATAAAAATTTGACTTGATGAGAAAATAAACATAAATTGACAAAATTGACCTCTTTCTTGTATGTACCAATTAACATATTTTTCTCCTTTTGATAAGTTAGTAGTATAAGCTTTTTCATGTCTATAGGCTATAGCAATTTTTTTAGAAGACATAAACATAATTAGCAATTGAAGTTGTTATTTGATTAATTATTATTGTTTAATTTTTTCTATTTAGTTTCAAATGAAAAATGTATTTAATTTGACTTCAAAGTTTTATTGGTTTAATGAATTTGTTGGATTTGACGTGCTGACATTGTCCTGAATATAAACTGCCTTAATTAATTTAGTTTTATTTAAATTAAGCTGAGATGGTTTGTTATTTTGATTTTGGGATGTCTCACTTTTAAGGAAAAATGCTGCCAAAATTTTGAAAAAACAAAATAGTAAAAGGCAACCCTAGTGTTGACAATTATTCTAAACTTGAGTTTTAATGGGAATGGCGTAAGTGGTAATCAAATGGATCATATTTGGATGAATGCTTTGAGAACAAGTGAAGAATATGAGAATAGGGTTGAAGAGTTTATTGAATTTGCTAGAAGGAACGCTCCAGGAAAAAATGAGATATATTTTTGTACTTGTGTCAATTGTTTAAATGTGAGAAGATGGGATATTGAAGTTATAAGGGATCACCTACTTTGTGATGGAATAAATCTTCGATACATAAGGTGGATATGGCATGGTGAGGAAGTAACTGATTGTCTGTCATATAAGAAGGAAGCTGTGGATGTCATAGATGAAGATAGAATGGAGAAAATGATTCACGATGTTAAGGTAGAATCCTTTACAGAACCACATGAATATGACAGCCTGTGGAGTGATACAGAGACACTGTTGTACCCTGGGAGTAAGTACACATGGCTGACAGGAACATTACATTTCGTTAACTTAAAAGCAACTTGTAGGTGGACTGATAGTAGTTTCCCATTGCTGCTTGAATTGTTGTGTGATATGTTTCCAGATGATAATGTACTTCTAAATCATATGTATAAGGCCAAGAAAATCCTTTCTATGATGGGTATAGAGTATAAAAAGATACACGCTTGCCCTAATGACTGTGTACTGTATAGAAAGGAGTATGTAGGTCTGAGTGAGTGCCCTAAGTGTTAAACTACACGATACAAAGTGAAGAAAGATGGTGGTTGTGGCGATGGGACAACTAAAAGGCAACCTTTAAAGGTTTTGTGGTATCTTCCAATAATATTGGGTTTTAAGCATTTGTTTAGGACTAAAAAAAAGCGAAGAAGTTGAGATGACATTCAGATGAGAGAATATCCAACGAAAAATATCTTCGGCTCCCAACTGACTCTCCATCGTGGAAGAAAATAGATGAAATGTTCCCTGAATTTGGCAGTGAGCTGGGAAACCTATGTCTTGGGCTTTGTATAGATGGCATCAATCCGTATGGAACTCTTAATAGCACATATAGTGTGTGGCCGGTACTCCTTGTAATATACAACTTGCCTCCCTGGCTTTGTATGAAACGTAAGTATGTGATGCTTTCTATGATGATTTCTGGACCAAAACAGCTAGAGGATAATATCGATGTCTACTTGACACCTTTGATTGAGGACTTGAACAAGTTGTGGGAGGAAGGCGTAGATGTGTTTGATGCATATAAGAAGGAGTCCTTCAAGCTACGTGTAATGATTTTAACCATGATAAATGACTTCCTTACGTATGAAAACTTGTCAGGGTACAGTGTGAAGGGGCATAAAGCATGTCTGATCTGTGAAGCAGACATTGACTTCCATCAACTTAAGCATAGAAGAAAAATGGTCTACCTTGGTCACAGGAGGTTCCTTCATAGGTTCCGCCCGTATCGTAGGTTAAGAAAGCGTTTTAAAAACTTGTCAGAGCATGGAATGGCTCCAAAGGTATTAATCAGAGAGTAAGTTTATAGTCGGGTCGAATGTATCAATGTGTTATTTGGTAAGAATCAGAAGGCTGTGGGTAAGAAGAACATATGGAAGAAGAGATCAATTTTCTTTAATCTTCCATAATGGTGAAGTCTTGATGTGAGACAAAGTATTGATATGATGCATGTGGAGAAAAACATTTGTGATAGCCTTGTCAGTACGCTTTTGCATATACCAGGTAAGACTAAGGATGGGATTAGTGCGAGACTAGACCTTATTGATATGGGAATAAGAGAACGGTTACATCTACAACTAAGAGATGATAGTAGGAGGGCATACATGGAGCCAGCAGCCCATACACTATGAAAAGCGTAGAAAAGAAGTTTGTGTAGGTGTTTGCATGAAATTAAGGTGCCATAAAGCTATTCTTCAAATGTGAGAAGGTGTGTGTCAATGGACGATTTGAAGTTCGTGGGAATGAAGTCCCATGATTATCATATGTTGATGCAACAACTATTACTAGTAGCTATTAGAGGCACTATGAAAGATGAAATTCGAACTACTGTAACAAGATTGTGTGTTTTCTTTAATCGTATCTGTAACAAAGTCATTGACATTGAAAAGTTGGATGAACTGGAAGCTTAGGGTTATATTATATTGTCCCAATTAGAGATGCACTTTCCTCCTTCATTTTTTTAATATAATGGTGCATTTGATAGTTCATTTGGTAAGGGAGGTAAGGCTTTGCGGTCCAGTTTACCTGAGGTGGATATACCCTTTCAATCGATACATGAAGATCTTAAAAGGGTATTCTAAAAATTCCTATAGACCAAAAGCCTCAATAGTTGAAAAATATGTAGTTAAGGAGGCTATGGACTTTTGTAGCAATTATCAATCAGGGAAGAAGGAACAATCTCGACATAAAGAGGGGAGAAGCAAGGGAACACAACGACTAAAAGTCAAGAATATGCCTCGTGCAAAGGTGTTGCAAGCATACTTGTATATCCTAAATAACATGGAAGAAGTTCAACCGTACATAGATGAACACAAAAAGAGATTGAAGAATATGAATCCAAGGAAGAATGACTTGCAGATTGCTATTGAGCAAAACAAAACATTCATAGAGTGGTTTGAGGAAAAGGTTTCACATGAGACCGGTGTGTCTAAGACAATAGAGTGGCTAGCTTGGGGGCCTTCATTTTAGATCATTACTTGGACCGGTTATGATATAAACAGGTATTCTTTCTACACAAAAGACTAAGATGACAGAAGTACTATACAAAATAGTAAGGTGATGGTAGAAGCTGAAGCCAAGCACTTTTCCAGTTTGAAAGACAAAAGCCTCATATTAGCATGCATGGCCTATTATAGAGTAATAGAAGAAATATAGGAAATTACTTACAACAAGTTCAAAGTTGTTTTATTCAAATGTAAGTAGGTTAGCAATAATGTTGTGGTAATAAATCAACAATTTGGATTTGTCTAAGTTGATCTTCAAAGAGTAGGTTATAGGGATGTGATAAGTAAAATATTTGCATATTTATTTTCCCTTATATGATGATTTTATGGATGATATTTGAGCTCAATTTATTAAATTTGGGTGTAATTAATAAATAAATAATGATTTTGGCATAAAATAGAATTTATTGAAAAATACTAAATTAGACCCTCTTTCAGTTTTCAGGCAATATCCGGAGTTCTAGATGTAGGATTAGGACATTCTTTATATGGATAAAAAGTTAAGAAAGAGCTATACAACTTTGATGTTGAGACCAAAATCTAGTTCTATCTCCAAGGGTTTCGAATTTTGGTTAGAAGTTGAAAGCGAGAATTATCTACCATTCCACCAACCATTTCATCTACCACTTCATCTTCCTTTTCACCTACTACTTCATCTACCACATTTCATCTACCACTTCATCTTCCTTTTCACCAACTACTTCATCTACCACATTCTATCTACTACTTCACCTACCACATTTCATCAACTACTTCATCTACCCTACTTCATTCTTCCTTATATATAGACACCCCTCTTCTTCACACTTCACACACCAATTCATATCCATTACTCTCCTCTCTTCTTCACTTACACCAATTCATATCCATTACTTTCCTCTCTTCTTCACTTACACCATTTCATATCCATTACTTTCCTCTCCTCTCCACATATACCATCTTAGAGTTAATTTTATGCATTGCATTACTTTTTGCATGCTTCTATCTTGGAAGGCTTAGGATTGTATTACTTTTTGCATGCCACCTACATGGAAGGTTTTACCTCCTAAAGGGACGGCTAGATATTTTTCTATTTTTCATGCATCTTTTGGTTGTATATTTATGTTTGAGAATTTAATATTCAAGTTTTATGCAGTATTTATGAGGATTTCATTCTAGTTTTATAGAATGTCAATTTATTTTGGTTTTGTTTTTAATTTTATCATGAGCTAAATTTTCATTTTCCTAGGGTGATGACGTAGCTTACTAATAACAGATTAATCTTAACTTATTAAATCTAGTTTTAATTTTTCCTTCATGATTGAGTTTTAATTATTATTCTTAATGATTTCATTTGATTGGCCATCTTTTAAATGATTTCAATATATATGTTAACACCGGAAGGAGATACATGTGTGTAGACCATATAATTAAAACCATAACTTGCATATGAAATAGGAATATATTCATATGAGTTATATAGTCTTATAGAGTTTCATAAATTTTAATGCATAATTAATTGCTTAAATTCATATAGGAATATATTGGATTAGCAATTAATTATATAATTGCTTGACCTTGGAAGAGGCTAGTAATTAAATTAGGGAAACTCAACTATCAATCATGTGGAATAAATTAGGCTAGAATAGATAAGTGATTCAATCCAGAATTTGTTAAGTGAAATCTGACCCCTAGAGCTTTTTCTCAATAGTTGTTTCATATCATTTGTATTCATATTTACTTATCTTTTATTTCATACTCTCAATCACCAATTAATCGTACGACTAAATAGAGTTAAAATTACTCATTTTGGTACTTAGTGATCAATCCTCGAGAGAACGATACTCTAATGACTTCTATATTACTTGTTGATGATAGTGTACACTTGCACTTTCTAATAGACCATTTACACTTATAACAGGATAAGCCCTACATTCTAGCAAGCCAGGTGAAACAAGTGTTTTATGTTACAGATCCTGTAAATAAACAAATTTCCATTGTACTTCAAAGTAAAAAATAGAAGCATGGTGATCCGACCTTTAACCTTGACGACACACCACCTTTCACAATTAATCCACCTATAACAAGTGAAGTAGAATTGGTAGATGATGAAGAATATGCTATAAGAAATGATCATGGTGAAGGAATATGGGAAACAAAATAGACTAAGAGCTTAGCTTAGAAAATAGTAATATGTGTTGTTTGTTTTATATCTAGTTAATTTATTCACCTATCTGACAATGATTTTTGTGCTTACAGGAATATGGACAATTTTAGTAACTCATAAAGTGATAGGGACAATGAAATAGATAGCTGTGAACCCATTGCGAGAAGAAGGGTTAGAGGCAGCACAAAAATGGGAGCATTGGTAGCACGTCATCAACATCAACAGGAGAGGCTGCATATTGACTTTGATGACAATATGAAATCAATTAGTTCAGAGGAAGACCATTTCATTAGCTATTTAGGTTATTTGGTTTGAAGCAAAGTTCGCATTATCTATGATAATTGGAAGTTGGTTCCACAAAAAACGAAAGACATGATTTGGCAATAACTTTTGGTATATAAGTTTCAATACATCTGTGTTTATAGCTTTATTCCTATTGCTTCAAGTATAATTATCATATCTTTTTACCTTGCAGCAAACCTTTGATGTCCCTGACACCACGGTGATGTACAAGGAGTGGATGAGGGAGGTTCATCTATGATGGAAAGATTTCAAGAACAAGCTTACACAAAAGTACATTTGAGGGGACCTGAGGGGTGAGGATCCATGTCAACATTATTCGTATTTGTCTCCAGAGGACTAGAGGTTGTTTATTGCATCACAAGAAGATCCTAACGTTTTGGTAAAATTTCTTTCATCATAGTGTTTTATTTGAATATAGTTGACATTATTGATTTGGTGTTCATTGTTTTCCTTTCATAGGAATTAAGTGCAGCAAATACAGAGAGGCAAGTAGCTAATAAGTATCAGCATTTCATGTCTCGTGGTGGTTATCGGAAGCTTGAACGAAGGATGATGGCAAAAGAGTTGGAGAAAATGAGGGAAGTAGGGAGGATTAAAGGTGGAAAGTATATAAATCCGAATATTGCTGAGGTTGCCGCGAGGATTATAAGTAGTTAGAGCATAATTACTAAGTTTATTTTTTCATATTAGGAGTACTTAATTTTCATTTACGATAACTTTTATGTTGCAAGATGAACTGGAAGATTATAGTAGTCAAGGTTCGTTCACTCCAAGTGGACGGATGAATATCTTGTCAATTTAGGAAGGCAGATCACCCCGATTATTTTTGAGGGGAGGCAGGGGGACTTGTGTCATGAAGTATTTTGGCCCAGCCTCACATTCTTATTCGTCACAAGCTGAACCTAGTAGGGAGGTTGTGGCTAAGATTCGCCAGGAAGTCTCACAAGAGCTCGAGGCCAACCTTCGCGACAAGCTCCGACAAGAGCTGTTGCCAGAGCTACGTCTTGAGCTATTGCCTGAGCTAAAGGAACCACTTGGCGACCCTTCTCCCACTCCAACATCAAGAGAACCTTCCATCCTCTATTTGGATGCCCCACTGCTGCGTGTTGTTGCAGATGCTCTCGTTCACACATGAGCTACCACCCACCATCATCAGCAAATTCCATAGCATTTATGTAGGGTGACTATGAAGGGTGTTCGGGAGGGGGAAGAAGGTACAACCATCTCTATTCCTGATGATGAGGTTGACATGATAGGTCAGGTGAGAGGATCTTTCATCTTTTGGCCTATAAATCTTATTGGCTCAGCGGTAACACCTCCAATGGTAGGAACTACCTCGCTTTTACTTGAGATATGTTCGCATCCTACTAACAATATGTTTTTTTATATTCTAAAAGAATGAGCAGGAAGCAGAAAAATGGCCCTTTTTAGCACGACTATAGCAGATCTATAAAGGCATTCGCCATATTGATTTGCATATACCTCTATGGATTGTGGGCCAGAAATTAGAGTATCCCTTCATAATTGATAAAGAAGACCTTAAACAGTTCATTAAGTTGGAGGAGATAGATGTAGGATAGGTCAAATTTGCAATCCTATAAGTTTTCTATTTCCCATTTTGTCCTTCATTTAGTTCAGCCGTTTTTTGGTTTTATATATTCACTAACTAATACATTCATCATTTTAAGTCTATTACAACTCCTTCCATCGTATATGCATTGACATGCAAAGACATGATTTATATGGATTCTTGTATCCTGCAAATACGACAAGGGATAAGAATACATTGGCAACAAGGACTCACTATGCGGGCTTCACAGTAGGAGAGAACAACTATCGTTGTTATCTAGCACCAATTGTTCAAGGGTATACATTTTAATTTTGTCTATTTAAGATTTTTAATAAATAATTGCCTTGCCATCTAACTTCATTTTAATCTATATATTTTGTTATAGTTACCATTGGAGTTTATGTGTTCTCTGTCCTCGGCTCAACATAGTTTACTGGTTTGATTCCTTGCATAAAAGGCCAGATGCAGAAACAAAAAATGTCTTCAACATGTAAGTTATTTTGTTTGTATTTCATTATTTCTTTATTCTTGACTTAAATGAATTGTTCTAATTTCTATTGATTTTCATTTTAATGATAGGGCATCCCAGACACATCGAATGCTTGGCGGGCCACGCGATCGTAGAGGTGGGAGAAACCTGAAATGGTTGTATCCAAAGGTACGTAGTTTCAAATCAAGTTCTTTTGATTGACGATCATTTAAGATATGACTTTATTGATTTTAACCAGTTGCTTTTGATTTATAGTGCCCTTGCAACCTGGCGGCTAGGAATGTGGATACTATGTCTTACTTTATATATATAACATCATTCAGAGTGGCATTACGACAAATTTTGAACAAGTAATCACTTCTTTATTCGCAAAGGATAATATTTTTGGTGTTGTAATTCAATTGCAAATTAATTAATTCACTTGATTCATGATTTCATCTAAGCTTATTTTCTAATTTACAAATTTTTCTTAATAAAGATGCCTACTTATATAAAAACATAATTTGATCAGAGACTTTTTGGCTGGACATCTTCTTCATCATATACCAGAGTAAAGTTTTTCTTTATAGTAGTTAATTAATTAGTAGTTTGTGTATGTAGAGGACATACTTTATGGTGGTTCTATATATTGTACATATAATTAGAGTTGTTGTTGTACATAGTATTAGATTGTTGGATAACATTTTTATTAGATAGTGTTGAACTACTGTTGTTTCCATTCTGGTTTATGCAATATTTTCTTCTATCCTATTTCTGCAGTTTGTGTACATACAGGACACACTTTGTGGTGGTTTTATATATTGTACATATAATTAGAGTTGTTGTTGTACATAATATTAGATTGTTGGATAACATTTTTTATTAGATAGTGCTGAACTGCTATTGTTTCCATTCTAGTTTATACAATATTTTCTTCTATCCTATTTTCTGCAGTTTAAATTGGCCAAATAGTGAAGTATATATATAAAAGGCCATTTTTAAAAAAAAAAATTTAACGTTCTTAAATAAAAAGGGATGCAAAAATACTTTAGACGTTAGTTTAGACATCGTTACTTCAAATTGAGGATGTCTAAAGTTGGGTAAGGTCCACTTTAGATATCCCCAGTTTGAAGTGGGGACATCTAAAGTCAGACCTTAGACGTCCCCACTTCAAACTGGGGACATATAAAGTGGATCTTACCCTACTTTAGACATCCCTAATTTGAAGTGGGGACGTCTAAAGTCCTGATTATAGATGTCCCCTGTTTTACGGACGTTATTGACAATTTCTTTTAGGTCGCTTAGATAGACGTCCCCCTATTTTCAAACATTAAAAGGTCCAAAAAAAGGATGTTAAAAGCATTTTTTGTAGTAGTGATTTAAACTCACATATTCCTTATGATTCTTACTACTTTTCTTTATTAGCCTCCTCCTTATTTTATTCATCATGTTAAGATCTTAGGGTGCTCCTCTGCCACCTCCACCTTCACCACCACCACCACCTCCTCCTCCTCGTGCTCTACCTCCTCCTAAAATGGAGGGTCTAATGTAGATGTTGGCAAGCCATTACCACCACACAAGGTGTCTCATGGCACACGCCAATAAGCTAAATGGGAAGTTGAACCTCATACTTCATCACAATAAGGTTGAATATGACTTGTAGTTAGACTCTTCATCTCCTTCATCTAATAATGAGAATGAGGAGGAGGATGGCAGTGATGGTGATGACTAAACACCACTATCATTTTTTAAAATATTTTAAAAAATGAGTTAACGAAAACACAAATTCATAATTCACGGTTATTAAATAAAAACCATAAAGTATTCTTGTAATGATAACATCAACATACTTAACAGTTCTAACTTAATAAATGTTAATTAAAGTTTTTGAAATATTTCCTCTTCCTCACATAGACTTTAGGCGCCTCCTCGTTTGCTGATCATTGTCAGGAGAACCAAGTACCCTTTCATTATGTCCTATGCAACTTCCAACCCGTACAACGATAGTTTTTTTTTTCATCCCTTCTAGATGTCTATTTAAACTCCCCATTTTTATTTGTTTCTCTGATGTTTTCTTCAATGTCCTCCTTTTTGTTCTCTCAATCGCCAAGATGAAAAACCATGAGGAAGATTTGCCAAAAAAACTCTTGGCATCATCCTCCACCTCCACCTCCTCCTTCTCTTCCTCCCCAACCGCCATCTACTGCTTCTCCTCCCCAATATCTACCTCCACCACTGCCACCTCCTCCACTGCCTCCACTTCCTATGGTTCATCAATTGGAGGCAAAGTTGTGGCATACATAACCCATTGACCATGTCATGAGAGGGCTTTTTGGATACTTCTCGAGTATGAACAGGAAGGCCAATATCATACTTGATGAGTATGATGAGATTGGCCATTATCCTAATAATGATTTTAGCCACTCCTCTTGTGACAAGTAGCTTGGTGATCGCATCAGTTCATCAGGCTACTCGCCATTGTTCATTTTTTAAAATATATTGTAAATAAAGAACCTTTAACTGTTCTTTTGAAATACTGTCATGAATTCAAAAATAAATAACGTTTCTCTTGAAACAACTGTCATATAACTCATGGCATAAGAAAAAGAACAGTTGTTAGGTAATACTTTTAATGATTTGTCTTTCCTAACTACTCTTACTTAAAGTACCTTTTCATAAATATCTAATTAAATTCACCTATTTTAATTTTTTTTCTACAATATGGTGATTGAAATATGCAACCATGCACGCATTAAAATTAAAAAAATGACAAAAAATAATGGTTTTTAAAAAAACCTATCACTTATTATATTACCACTTCAAATTTTTAATTGTTATTAAAAAAAACAACCATCACCATTTATGAAATATATTGATCCGTAAAACTAAAAGACACGACAGCTCGATAATCTATGAAACCCTTTCTATATAAACATCCGAAAGTTGAACTCCACTTCTCCATTCCCATTTCAACTTCTCATAGACAACTCCAATATTTTGTTCTTCTTTACCAAGATCATAGATGAGCACAAGAGAACTTCCGCTTCATCATCTGGGAACAAACTTAAAGATGAATTGCCTTTACCAAACAACCTTGAAGGGCTCGTCCACATGACCTACGATAGCTCCATCATATGGTCCAAGTTCACCTGTGAGAGTAAAAACGCATGAACCAGTGCTTGAAGGAACTTACCACTCTTTTCGCTTTTTGAACAAGGTGGACAAATTACTAAAGAAGGAAGAATATGATGACTCATTAGATTCTTAGAACATCTCCATAACTTTTTATTTTTAGTTTGTTTATATACATATTCTTTTTGTGTCTTTTAAATTTTTTTTTGTAAAATGGTGGTTGCATGATCAACCACCAAAATTTTTTAAAAAAAAGTGAAATACATAACGGTTATTAATTAAAAGTTGTCATTTATTAGAATATCATGTAAATAAATAAAGTTGTAATTAGTAACAATCATATTTTGTCTCACAAGAATGACAGTTGTTATGCAAAAATTGTCATGAAACAATTAACGCCATAATGGTTCGAAACATTTCCCCTTTCCCACGCTAATGATAATACTATGTGCATCCTTCTTCGTTTTTCGATGATCAAACAAGAGAACCAAGTATCTATTCATTACCCACCACTATGCACAACAGTTCTTCTTCAACTTTCAACATATGCAATGATGGTATAAATCTGTCACTTCTAATTGTGTCGTTATAATCGTGTTTCAACTAATGGAATCACGCGATTTTCTCCCGTGCCCTTAACACTGATTTTCTAATGTTCCATATTGTATTCTTATTAACTCATGAAGAAACAAAAACCAACAAACTCGCATAAAACTCATTTGAAATTGCAACGTTTTTTTTAATTGCGAGTTTCCTGACTGACTTTACAAGTTCATGTACCAATTGAACATGACTATCAATCCATAAAATACCCATTATTGTTTTGGATTTGATTTTATTTAGAAGATTAATGCATCTAATGATGATATTATTATTTTAGTTATCATTGTTGATACTTTATATAAATTTTTAGGTCTCATTATGTTTAATTATTTAATCATATATTTTTAATAGCCATTTATTGATAGAGCTAAATTCTTATGAGGTTATAATTGGAGTTCATTTAATTTTTTCATATAAAATTATATTTTATAATATTATTTTTTCAACAATCAGATGCTTTTCCTATGTATATAAAATTAATTTAAGGTTTAAAATTTAAAATTTATTGCATTTGTAATTAATTTTATATTAAAAATAATATCTTTATACAAAAAAATATATTAATAGTAATATAAATATATAAAAATTATAGTTCCATATTTATTAATAAAATTATAATATGTGTGTGTGAATTGTTCAATTAGTCGTAGATTGTAATTCAGTCGGCAATAAGCTATTTTCTTTAAGTAAAATAACAAACTTGTATATAGTTCAAAATTTGAGGGGATTATTATATGAATATAAAAATAAAGCTATAGTTTGAGATTATTTGCATAAACTAAATGTTTAAGAGAGTTTATTATCAAGTTTTAAAGGTTAATAAGCTCATTTATATATACCTGGCTACTTCTAAGTATTGTAAACTTTTAAATAATTTAGCTTATTATTTATTATTGGACTTTGGATCCAAGTCCGCCCTTGATGGGTCGTACTATTTGATTAAGGACATAAGTTGCCTTATCAAATAATTAATCAATCAACATAGATTGTTGCTTGGTAAATAAGTTGGCAATTAATTGTGGGATTATGATTGAAAAACAAATCTCCATGATTGAGGAATCGATTGAGAATCACTCAAATTAAATTACCAACTTGAAGAGCAAGAAAAGGGTGCACACACTACCTAATCAGTGGTCATTCTGATCACTATAAATAGGATGTGCCTCTAGCATTGCAAACCACCCCTGCCATTGAACTTTCTGGCAATCCCCTCTTATCTACCATCTTGCTTGTTCTGGTGCACTGCTGTGCAAACTCTGATTAGGCTATTGTAGTCTAATCCTTGCGTGGACTCCCAAACCCGGATCCGACTTTACCGGTACGTGCTTCTACACTATGCTTAATGTTTATTATTCCTTCATTTATATATAAAATTTAACCCATCATGCAGACATACCCCATCTATTCTGAATAAAGAAAGAAACAAACTCCACCTCAAGTATTGTTTGAAGCATCAAGATTCCGTTTCTGAGAAAAAACCAGTGGGCAGGGACAGACCCTCTGAACAGGAAAGAAGTCGCACAAAATAGGCAATAAAAACCGCAAAACGGTTCTCATATTTTTGTAATGATGCTGAGATCAAACGAAAACTGAAACGATTCTTTCATGAAATTATAAACAGATAAGCGCATAGTACGTACTTATGATGTTTATATAGTACGTACTTATGGCAGTCTCATTAAATACACAACAGATTAGCGGATGTGAGTGTGACCACCTTTATTACATTTACAGGGACAAAATTAAAAGAAAAATAGAAAATTTGATTAAAAGTTTACTTTGCAGACAAAAAAAGTTTTACTTCACATGACTTGTTCATGTGATATTGTTGAATATACATTCTTTTGCATTCTCGATATTCTCTCTCTTCTATGTGGTTTAACCCTTAAATTTATCTTTCACCAGCTAAGAAATCCACCATTATGTGTGTGGGTATCATTAGGGTTAGGCTATTTCCCTTTTTCATTTTCTGCCCCACTTCTTTTATTATTTAATTTATATAATAATACCATTGACTACTTGAGACTTAAATATTGCCAGGCCTCCTCAAATAGAGGGTATAGTTCTTTAAGCACGATTTGTTATTTACATTTTGCTCAAACTTGAAATTCTGTTTAAGAAAATCATGTCACTTTTACTTATTAATCTAACTATCATTAAGATATGTCATTTTCTTTCATTCTCTATTGACTTGAAACCTTGTTTAATAAAAATCAAAGTCACTTTCACTTTAACATAACCATAACTTAGGCGACCAGGTAACTCACTTAACATGACCATAATTAATTTCTTCATGTTCGTTTTTTTGTTGAATTGAAAGAAAAATCGATGTTGGCAAAAAAAAAAAAAAAGAAAGAAAGAAAGAAAAATCGATGGAGTCATTTTCCACTTGACCTAACTATTATTGATTGCTCCCGGTTCATTCTCTTTTGCTCATTTTCTATAATTTATTATTGTACTAAATTGGGTTAACTCTCCTAGATATATTTTTTACATTCACACATATTCAAAACCCAAGACTATATATTGTTTAAATGGACGAATCCCTTCTATTGGAACCAACGGTTGTTAATTCATTCTTTTTATTTCAGCAAATGAGATCCCACTTTCTCTTGCAAACAACTTATTAGAGCTAAGGCCCGTTTAGTACAAAATAATAATGAGAACATTTTCTACCATAGAAATTAAAAGTTCTTGTACAAAAATAGTTTTCTTTCTAAGAAAGTCAGTTTGCACATTAATTTGTGGACATTAAAAAATTAGTTGAGTTGCTTGTAACAAATGAGTAAGTTTTTGTAAGATATCCTTTTAATGATTTGTAATGGAAACTATCTCATGCATATAGAAAACTTTCTTTAATATGGGCAATCAATATGGATAATTTGAAGGGGGCAAATATAACTTTAAGAAATAAAATAGATTAAGATATTATGTTTAGGATTAAAACAAACATCTCAATTATTTCTTATATTTAGAACTAGAGAGAGTATATATATATACTCTCATTTTCCCCATTCCTCGAATCCCTTTTCTATATTCCAAACGCAGCCTATATAAAACATCACAAGTTGTGCTAAAGAACCCAGAAAAGTAAATTTAGCTGTTAAAGAGATAATTTTTGTTGCTGTTGCTTTGTTCCTTTTCCTTTCTTTTATCAAATTGCGGCTGCAAGTTGGGGGGAGTCATCGTGCTATTAAAAACAAATAGAAAACTTTGCATCTGGACAAGACTGCCTCTTTGCCTAACATTTCACGCTTGTCTTCTCTTTCTTAAAATAAGCTAACAATAATTAACCCTATCAAATGAGGATTCTCTGAAATTACAAATTGATTACATATAATGAAAATAAAAAGTTGATGAGATACCATGGACAATTGGCTCAAGTGGAAGATATAATTGGTATCTTTTAATTAAAGTCTCGAGAATTTTTTTTTTTTTTTCAAAAATCCCATGCTAGACGAGCTGTACCACATTTATAGAGTCCAACAAAACTCGAATTTAAGTTAACAATAATACCAGATATTATATTTAAAAGATAGAGAGATTGTATTTATAAAAAATGTAGTTCAAATTAAACTAGTCTCATTTATTTATTTTACACTTTTTCGATACATATTTTTTTTGTTATATATTTGAATGACTTAAACTTTAAACTTTTATCCATATTTCACTCTACCCAAAACCTCTTGAGCTAACTTCAGGTATTTCAATCTACATCATGATTTGATTGTAGATGATTCAATTTTTATCCCTATCAGATTTTTTCTTAAAAAAAAAAAGATATGCTGTTCACAAAGTATAAATTGTGCCACTTCCCATATTTTTATTATATATTTTAGGTCAAAACATTTATTTTATAATTTTCCTAAATTTATCTTATTTATTATCATAAACAAATGGCACTGTTCAATTTGTGTAGAAGCTTCCTTAGTGGCATGTTCAACATTATTTTTTTAATTCTTTTTCTTTAAGAATGCTTCATTGATCGGAAATATATAATTATAACTCGTTTAAAGTATGCACAAGAGTAAATAACTACAAGGAAAAGATGGTATATATTGTGGAGAGTAAATTGCAAGCAATCATAACATTTGCCAAAGATTTGGCCTTTAATTAATACGTTCAATTACATCCTTCTTACTCCCTCTTATCTTCAATATAAAATCTCTATAAATTTCACTACAACTAATATCTTGTATTAATAACCAGAGGTAGTATTAAAGATCTCACACTAAAGGGTTTCCCACGATGTGTTAAATAAAAATTTGAGTCCCATTTAAAAGATTTGTCCATATTTAATGATAATAATATCTTGAATGAGATTGTTTTTAGTAAGAGGATACCTGTGCGCTAGTAAAAAAAGGGTTAAGGTTCTTTTTTGCCCTGAGAGTTGCCACCGACAGGTAATTTTGCCCCGGAGGTTTTTCGGGGGCAGATTTTCCCCCGAAATGTAAAAAAGGGATTAATTTTATCCTTATTGTTATCCCAATTGATTTTGATCATTAATTGACCAAATATGCTGAACTGGTAGACTACATGTCATCCACGTCATTTTTTTTAAGTTGCAAATATGCCCCATAATTAAAGTCGATGACATATAGACTTCTGAGATAAATTTGCACATTAATAAAAATAACATGGATGACATGTCGATCATCAACTCAGTATATTTTGTCAATTAACAGTTAAAATTAACTGAGATAATGGATAACATAAAATTGTTTTATTTTTTACACTTTCGGGACAAAATTGCCCCTAAAAACACCTTCAGGGGCAAAAATGCCCCATAACCAGGGGAAAAAAACTCCAAGCGTTGCACACTAGCTTTATGCATGGGAACACGTGGAAGCATGTGCATATCACGAATTATAGTAAGGTCTTGAGCGATCCCAATGCTTTAATCTTTTTATGTCACTACTATTTGGTAATTAATGTTCAGATCGAAAATGGAAGAAAGAAAGAATCTCTTATATTGAATAGAATAAATTAAAAAAATTATATAAATAGGGGAAAACTCACACTACAAAAAAAAACGTGATTTAGTAGCGGTTTAAAATGGGTATTAGTAACGGTTTTAACCGCTACAAACAACATTAGTAGCGGTTACTAGAACCGCTACTAAATCGTATGTTGCAAGCAGTTTTGTAGCGGTTATATAAAACCGCTACTCAATAAAAAATAACCGCTACATCCTTTGTAGCGGTTCAGCCCAACTGCTACAACACCCTTATGAACAAAATTTTTTTCAGAGATATTTGTAGGGGTTATATAACCGCTACAAATATAAAAAATTGAAATTTTGAAGGCGGGAAAAAATGACATTTTTTTTTATTTTGGAGCGGTTAATAAACCGCTACTAATTTTGAATTTCATGAAATTTGTAGCGGCTATTAAAACCGCTACTAATTTCATGAAATTCAAAATTAGCACAAAAAAATTGAATTTGAGTTTTAAAAAGGCGCGTTATTTAGTAGCGGTTTAATAACTGCTACAAATATTTAAAAAAATTTTAAAAAATATATGATCATTTGTTTCTGTTTTTTTAATATTACATTAAATAGTTTATTTTGTTATTATTTTATCTATTTTAATTAGCTTATTATTCAATAGTTTAACTTATTAATAAATTAAAAGGAAAAATGTAATTTAATTGGATTAGTATAAAATTTATATTAATAATATTATTAAGAATAGGTAGGTAATAATGAATTATTATGTTGTCTAATATAATGTAATTGTGTATGAAAAATAGATGAAAATGAAATACAGCTCTGAAATATTTGGAAAAAAAATGGTTAGAATAAATTTTATAGAAAGGAAAGAAGTATTGTAAAAAATATTAAAAATCTTGTTACCATATTTGATCGTATTATTCAGCTCCTCTACTCATACGAAAGAAGTTGTAAATGAGAGAAAATGAAAGAAAGGTAAGGTGAAAAGAAATTAGGGAGCATTTGAAATGAGTTGTGGTAAGGGTATTTATAGGGATCCATGTACTATTTGTAGTGGTTAATGTATCCATTTTGTAGCGGTTATTAGTTAGTAGCGGTTATTTGTATTTTTGTAGCGGTTTAATATTTATAGGGATCCACGTACTCTTTGTAGCGGTTAATGTATCCATTTTGTAGCGGTTTTTATTTAGTAGCGGTTAATTTTATATTTGTAGCGGTTTAATAACGGCTACAAATATTATTTTATTTTATTTTAATTTTTTTTTTACATTTTATTTTAAAAACTTTTTTGCATTTTTTTTAAAGACAAAAGCATAAGTTGAATTTGATCACTCATCGTCGCCATCCCTACAGAAATTTTGTAGAAAAATTATTGTTATAGACGTATTATTAAATTTAAAAAATTTAATTCAAATAACGTGAACTTAAAAAAACTCACCGCAGTAGAGGTAAATTGTCATCGCCTTCAAGGAAGTAGTTTTCAAAATCAGCTGGCTGAAATGGCTCACTCTCGTAGGCGATGTTATCGCCTTCACCCATGTCGTAAAGGTCTCTTTGGCTATAAATGAACGACCATGTGCCAATCCCTATGCCTCTCGTCCTCAACATAATAAACCTGATGTGCCTTTGAAGCTAGAATATACCGCTCATCATCTTGAGAAATACCAGTATGAATCAGCCGTGAGAAATTGACTGATGTGATCCCTAAGTCATCAGTTGTCAGTCCCCAAGAAGTAGTGGTATTTGCCCACAAACACTTGAACAGCGTCACAGTGAAACGGCCTTGATAATTAAGTTCGACCACATCAAGAAGCTTGCCATAGTAAGGGACGGCTCCAAACTGCATGTTGGCGTCACTGCTGCTCGCATAACTCCTTGTCCCAAATGTGCCATAAACACCCGAATTCTGTGTTTGCAATCCTTGATCCCGTGAAACCGTGCAAAACTTAAAACCATTGACATTGTATGCTGTAAACCGTTTTGCATGATCAAAAGGGCCGATTGCAAGAACTCTGAAATCTGGTGAGTGTGGGTTGTGGTCATTTAGTATTCTGCGCGAAAACCAGCTCGGGAATTCTCTGTGGGCCCTCTTATCAACTTCCGAGGATGTCTGTGTACGGATCCTGAGTTGACGCTTAACATGACTTTTGAATTCCCTGCAATTAATAATGGAAAGGCGTTAGTGAAATGAAAGTGAGAAATGTTACGAAAGATATAGATCGAATAACATGTGAGTGTACAATTCTTACCGTATGAAAGGTTCAACTTGAGTGCAATTAATCAAGACATGTCTATGTGCTTGCAACTTCTCAGTTGCCGTTAGTTTGAAGTTCTCAATTGCTCCAACTGGTTTACCAACACGAGGGATAAATTCTCCTGATGTCGGCGCAGGTTCAGGACAATCTTCAACACGAGGTGGGTGGTTGAAAGCCGTCTCAAGATCATCAAAGTACCTTGAGCAACAATATAGCACATCATCCCCTATATAGCCTTCAGCATAGAACCTTCTGGCCACACCTTATTCCTCACATAAGATTTTAATTTCCCAAGGAACCTACGAAGTACAGAAGAGAAAATTGATATAAAATGCTGAAAAGGATGACTAGCAAACATTAAATACGGAGAATAAATTAAAGCACATATTTAAAATGAGTACCTCTCAATCGGATACATCCGACGATATTGTACTAGTCCAGCGAGTTTTGTTTCATGAACGAGGTGAACTGTAAGGTGAACCATCACAATAAAAAAGAACGGAGGAAAGATCATCTCCAAATGACAAAGCATAAGAATGATTTTCGACTGCAGCTGATCGAGCTCCTCAACGATCAAAACTTTAGAACACAACTTCCGAAAGAAAGAACAAAGTTCCACCAAAATGATGGAAACATCAGGAGGAAGTGTATTCTTTATAGCCAGAGGGAGTAACTGCCGCATAAGAACATGTGAGTCATGACTCTTCAGGCCAGCAACCTTTCGAGCCTGCAAGTCAACACATCGAGAAATGTTGTTTGAATACCCATCAGGAACTTTTAATTTCTTCAACGTCGCGAGGAAGACTTCCTTGTTCGGTTTTGTGAGGGTAAACTTTGCCGGTTGAAATTTGTCATGCTCATCTGGCCAAGCGTCTTCACGAACTCCCATGTCGCGTAAATCTTTCCTTGCTTGAAGGTGATCTTTTGTCTTTTCTTAAGCAGCGTATACAGCACATTGTAGCAAACATTTTTTTCAATGTGCATTACATCAAGACTGTGGCAAAGTAAATTAGATCTCTAATATGGAAGCGTGAATAAAATACTTATCGTCGCTTTTTCCAAACTCGAAGTCAATATGCTCAAGCTACTGTAAGATATCTGTACCGGACAAAGTTTGAGGTGGTCTTCTTTTTTCTGGTTTCCCATTTAAGCGATTCCATTGCAATCTGAACTTATGCGTTCCATCGAGAAACCTCCGATGCCCCATATGTAACCCCCTTCCGTAATTATATCCGAAATACTCAATTAAAATGAAATAGAGACCAATAGGAAACAAAACTTATTTAAAATCCCATCTTCACAACAGGGTTTTCACAGATAACTTTTGAAATATAATTTACTTGGTCTCATATTCAATTTCAAATACAATTACATTACGCGGAATATCACATTTATAAAAATATCAGAGTGTACAACAATAACTTCCCGGCAACTCCCGGGTTCATACCTTTACATAGAATTCATAGGGCACATTTGCCCTTTTACAATTCCTCAAACGGGGATTACACAAATCTTAACTCCATACATGCATACTTAATACTCATCCAATATACAAATATAATATCCAAATATACATCCCAACTATCATCCGAACATATACAATTATCCCAGCATATAACGATAACCAACTACCAAATACAAATACCCATAAGGGATTCTCGCCGCCCCTAGTCACTTGCTCCTTCCTTGAGCCACTTAACCTGTCTAAAATGTTGGTAGGGGAGGGTGAGATTCTAGAGAATCCCAGTAGGAAACATATACCAATATGCATGCAAGATAAGTGTTTAATGTATGACATGCTTGCATCACAATAACTCATATTCACATAATGATATATTCGCATACTTAATGTTTCAACAACATACTCATGGCCATAGCATAAATAGAAACAGAGCTTCAATCATTCATATATGTTTCACATAATCAAGCAAAGCAATAACATGCATCAATACACAAACACAAATATCAATACATGCAGGAGAGGTAAGTTCCATACCCTTTTCTTTCCACGTATGCTCCAGCTCCGCTTACTCGCGAACCAAACGAATACTGAACCCTTTCAAAATCTCAAAATGCTGAAAATGGGGGTTGGCTGCGGCCCAGAAAATCCAGTTTCTTGGCTGAACTTCCAAAAATCATAACTAATTCAGGAAAAATCTAAATAAGGTGATTCCAAATCCAAATGAAAGCTATTTAAGTCTTCTTTCAAGAAAAAATATTGGCCATTACTAGAAATCACCAAAAAAGTCCATATTTACCAAAAATCTAACGTTGTGCCAAAACAGAGTCCAGTTTGGATACCAAACTTTTGTCAGTTCAAACGCCCAGCTCAAAAAGCGAAATGACACAAAATTTATGTCCATTTTGAAGCTTGAGATGTGAACTTTAAGAATGCAAAGTTTCATAATTTGTGAACATCATTTGCCCAGTCAAAACGTCCATGTCATCTGACTGTCCAGAACAGACTTGCCAAAACAGGGTCCAGTTTGGATGCCAAACTTTGGTCAGTTCAAACTCCCAGCTCACAAAGCGAAATGACACAAAATTTATGTCCATTTTGAAGCTTGAGATGTGAACTTTAAGACTGGAAAGTTTCATAATTTTCCAACAACATTTGCCCAGTCAAAACGTCCACGCCATCTGACTGTCCAGAACAAACTTACACTGGACAGATTTTCCAGATTTTTACATTTGATCCCAAATGATTCCCAAATCAATTCCAATGGCCAAAATGTTCAACAAAAGATCAAATTCTACACAACACATAAGCCAATTCATACCATTCAAAATTGCACAAAATCAGGGCAAATTCATAAATTCCCAATACTCAACCAATGATTACAACAACTATACCAAAATGCTTCTAATTCTTACCTTTTCTTCTTCCTAAAGCCAATTCTTCAACTCTCCAATTTCCAAATTTCCACAAGTTCTCAAACTTCACCAATCAAAATTCTGAAACCATAGGAATATAGCCCTCAACCTCATGAATAATATTAGTGAAGATGAATTAGGCATTCATGGTCATTTAGGGCACTAACCTTAGGTTTTCTTCTTCCTCTTTCTTGCTCAACTTGGACGTCAATGGTGGAGAAGAGAGATGAAGTGAGCTGCTGGAAAATGATGAAGAAAGTCTTATTTTAAGATGAGCTAAGTCACTTGGCCGACATTTAAAAGTGGAGAGAAGAGAAAAAAATGATTAGAAAGCTTAACTTTAATCCAAGGGTCCTTGTTTTGCCACTTGGCACCATCCTATACTTCCTACTATGATTTCATATAAACTTGCATGCATAGGATTCCACCTCTTGTTCTTTCAATCCTAGCCATTGATCTTGATTACTAAGGAGTGTTCTCATCGATAACTAACCAGTCAGTCGGTAAATTTACCGTTTTGCCCCTGATTATGGCAATTCCTCCTGAATCACCACCAAACACTTCATATCTTTCCATATCACCACATTATGCGCCCTCCCTCTATTTTAAATCAATTTAGAAGTTAATCCATAATTGAACTTAGATACAGGGTTTCGGCGCTGCTCACAGCACATACGAATCACATCTGGAACTCAAATCACATCGAATTCTCCAAAAGGGTTATTTATCACTAACCACATCCACTTTTGGAGTCATTATCTCTTAATCACAATTTAGGATCTTGCTAAACCGGGGCTTAGCAGTCCACTTATCTCAGGCTTATTCTCTAGCCTCAAGTTTCAAAATTCGGGGTATTACACCATAAAGCACCACTTTCGGCTATCGGGAAGGCGTACTGCATCAGAGTCAAAATTGCAAGATGGACACGCCGACCCAGTATACACATTCCAACCAGATAATGTGCCAAGGTCAAGAAAGTCACTAATCGTCCACATCAAGGCTGCACGCATATTGAATAAAGTCTTGCAATAAGCGTCGTACGTCTCCAAGCCGACATTCCACAGGTCAAGCAATTCCGCAATAAGCGGTTGGAGATACACATCGATGTCATTGCCTGGTACCTTTTTGCCTGGAATGATCATAGACATAATGAAAGAGTTTTGTTTCATACACATCCAAGGGGTAAGTTGTAGGGAACTAAGACTACCGGCCAAATACTGTAACTTGTGCTAAGATTCCCGAAAGGATTGAAACCATCGGTCTCCAATGCAAGCCGAACATTTCTGGGGTCAGTCGCAAAATCTGGAAAGTCGTTGTCAAACGTTTTCCAAGCAGCTGCATCCCGCGGATGTCTTAATTTACCGTCTTCATTTTTATCAACGGCATGCCACCTCATGTACTCCGCAGTTTTAGAAGACATAAATAATCTTTGTAGACGAGGTTTCAAAGGGAAGTACCTGAGAATCTTTACAGGTTTCTTCTTCTGCTTTTTCCCCTTCCGAATTGTCTTGTACCTCGATGTGTGACATCTCTTACAAGTCTCCCTGCTGGAATCGTCTCCCCAATACAGCATACAATCATTTGGGCATGCATCAATCTTTTGATAATTCAACCCCAACTTGTTGATAATCTTCTTGGCCTCGTAGAACATTGTGGGAATCTCAGCGTCGGGGAATGCATCTTGTAATAAGTCGAGCAACATCGACATTCCCTTATCTGTGATCCCACACAAGCACTTGATATGATACAATTTGATCAAGAAATATAATTTAGAATATTTGCGACAACCTTGATATAAAGGACGATCTGCTTCATCCATCAAGCTGAAAAAATCCCGAGCTGCTTCATTCCCCATAAAAACCGGCTCAGAGCTGTGCACTTATTCATTGAAGTTGTCGCCTTGAAATCCAAACACATCACGCACAGTATCATTCACAGGATCATCTTCATCTACTTGAACGCCTACTTGAGAACTTCGAGGAAGAGCATCGTCATATCTAATGCCGGCCTTCTCACCATGAACTGCCTATATCGTATAGTCCTCAGGGAAAGGCTTCACAAGCAAATGTTCCTTCACAACATTTCATGCATGCCACTTCTTGAACTTGCATTTCTGACACGGACAAACGATCTTGCCGTTACAGCTGGCGTGAGTGAATGCAAAATCCAAGAAACTATTTAATCCGTACAAATATTCAGGAGAATTGTGCGGTAACTTGATCCATGATTTATCCATAGCTACAATTGAGAGAGAAGAAAGTATAGAGAAGAAGATGAGTGAGAAGAGAATGACGAATGCCAAGAACCATATATTCTGAAATTTCAATGTTTATAATTTTATAGCGGTTTTACTAACTGCTACAGTTCTTAAATATTTGCAGCGGTTATATGTATAAAACAGCTACTAATTTTTCAAGCCGTTACACATTAGTGGGAAATTCAAAATATACATGTTGAGTATTTGTAGCGGTTATGTGTATAAAACTGCTATTAACATTAAAGCCGTTGGACAGCAAATTTAAAAATAATTTTTAATTTGTAGCGGTTATACATAAAATAACCGCTACAAATGTGAATAAAGGCGGCAAATTTCAAAATTCAAATGTTGAGTATTTGTAGCGATTTTTATTGTAGAACCACTACAACTATATACATATTTTTAGCGGTTTCTATTATAGAACCGCTACAAATATATACATTTTTGTAGCGGTTCTACAAGAAAAACCGCTACAACTATATATTGTTGTAGCGGTTTTTATTTTAGAACCGCTACAAATATATATATATATTTGTAGCGGTTTTTACTTAAAACCGATACAAATATATATATGCTTTATTTTTTTAATTTAGAAATATAAATAATATTGTTGCAATTATATATATATATATATATATATTCATAAATTCAACAACGCGATCTAATAATATAAATATAATTATATTAAACACAATAAGAATTTAAGTTCTGAAATACAAAGTCATATATATATTTACAAATATTTCAACAAAAAAAAAGATGTCCTAAACTAAGTAGCTGGGGGCTGATCATCTGGTGCTCCTCAGGTGGGGCTCCCTCAGGTGCTGCTGGATCGGGCTGTTGCGCAGAGTGAACCGCACCATCATCATCAGCAGGAGCAGGAGCAGGAGGAGGAGGAGTAGTACTCGGGATGACGTAGCAAGGGACAGGGGGAACCTGTGGATGCTGCTCGTCCGGGAACAGGTGACTCCATGACCGCTCGAGCATGTTGTTCGCGATTTCACGCCACTACATCAGCTGAGCGTAGATCAAATCAACATGCAGCTGCATCTGCTGCATATGTGCCATCTACTGCTGCTCCAAATCTAACCGCAGCTGGTCAATAGACTTGTCCCTCAGACGTTTGACCCCTCTAGAGCTGCCAACCTTAGAGGCAGCGCTCCTGCCGTAGACCATGCTAGGTCTGGCGCCTATCCCTATCCCCCGCACGCGTCCGGGGTGCTCAGCCTGAGCCATACCAGCCTTCAAAGGAGCCGTCGAGTCCACTAACCCCTGTGACTCCTCAGGCTGAGTCTGTCGCAGCTCAGCCTATGACTGTTGCATCTGCTCCTGCCATTTTATGAAATAATTACTAATTAGCATTTTTCATTATTAAGTTGGTTTTATAAAAATTATAATAATGAAATTACTTACAATGGCCGCCTTGCCTGCTGAGAGGTCGCAGTCCCGTCATGGTATCTGTGTGTGATGGCGTACAACTACCCATAGTCCGTCTGACGGTTCTCCTACAGTGCCTTCGTCTCCTGAAACAATTACAAAATTCAATTAGTATTATGAAATAACCAGCTAAAAGTTGTGATATTTTGAAAAGTTACCAGCTCGCTATAGGTCACAGCAAAAGTCTTCGATCCTGCTGTGTGGTGGATCGTTTGCTACGCATGGATCCTGGTGTTCCTTTGAAAAAGCTCCTGGAAAAAAAATAATATTAAATGTATTAAAATAATAAAAAATATTTAAAATTAAAAAAGTTCAAATTAAATACAATTAAATTGAAATTATAATTTAATAATTAACAATTACAAAATTATATATAAAAAATCTAATAAATACATTACCTGCCCCTCAGGGCTCCTCCTGAATTGGACGAAACTCGCCCAGTCGTTCGACGGCACACCATCCGAGACACTCTCGATCAGCTGCTCCAGAGGCATCGTCCCGTCCTTATCCACCTTGTGGAAGAGACAGTTCCTCCTGTTCCTCTATGCGTCACCCATCTTCACTAGGGCGTACCTCTTCCGGTTGGTTCGGACGGCAAACCGCAGCTGAAAAAAAATTATTTAAATATCAATAATTACAAAAAACATAATTTAAAAAATATTATTTAAATATAATTAATTACAAAAAAATATTAATTAAATAATTTTAATTACTTGAACCACCTCCTCGCAAGCCTGGTTCTTCGGCTCCCTCTGAA
Source organism: Inga oerstediana (assembly GCA_963210345.1). Taxonomy (NCBI): domain Eukaryota; kingdom Viridiplantae; phylum Streptophyta; class Magnoliopsida; order Fabales; family Fabaceae; genus Inga; species Inga oerstediana. The sequence goes on along the minus strand of OY723401.1, from coordinate 57,013,293 downwards.
CGTGCCTCCACGTCTTGAAGTGAAGGGGGAACTGCATCCAATTCGCGCCCAGGTCGTTTAGGAAGCGGTTGAGCAGGTGACCCCCATTGTTGATGGGCTGGTCAGTGCCCTCATTCCACAGCACTATAACTTGCAGGGTCTGGTCCATGCTGTTCACACCGGCCACGTCTAGCCTCCTCACGAAACGTTCCCCTGCTCATCTGCACAGTTTACCGCACATTAGATAAATTGTAATTCAAAGTTAACATTTCGAATTTAAATAAATAATTTAGTAAATTAAAAAATTAATTTACCTTGGACCTGTACCTCAAACCCAGTGGACCGCGAAGACGACCCTCGTGGGTTGTTTTGCTCTTGAGCCTCCTCCTCATCGAGGAACTGCTCCATCTCCCTAATCGCAATCGAGATCTCGAACTCCTCCTCGTCGTAATTCTCGATGCTGATATCTAGCCCCCTAAACTCAGGCACCTCTGGTGTGGTCGTCTCCTGTGGGATCGTCTACGGTGCCTGTGGTAGGGCTGACTCCTGTGGGGGGCTGGGCTGAAATGCCTCGGTCGCCTTGCCTCCGCGCTGCCCCCTCCCTCTTTCCCCTGCTCGACTTCTGCCACCCTGTAAAATCGGTCTGGGGACCTCAGGGGCCTTCCCCTTATCCTCTCTTGAACCCATATCCACTGTAAAAATAAAAAAAAATTTAGTCACATTATTATGCAAAAATCTAATAAAAATACAAATACAAATAAAATACGTGTTATATACGTACCTCAAGTGCAAATACTGAGAAATACTATAGCAAAAACTCCTACACAAACGTCTGAACGCTCAAATCTTGAAGAAACCACTCAGAGAAACCCCAGGAAACAAAATGAGCAAATGGAGAAATGAGTGGGACGGAGGTTTAAATAGGCCAGATATTTGTAGCGGTTATTGGAACCGCTACAAATCACCCACGGCCCTAAAAATTTGTAGCGGTTCTACAATAACCGCTACAAATTATAAGAACCTTTGAAATTTTGTAGCGGTTATTGCCCAGAACAGCTACAAAAGTGGAGACTCCTGAAATTCTGTAGCGGTTATATCCTTATAACCGCTACAAATACTTGACGTTTGGTATTTTGTAGCAGTTTTGTTGCTTTAACTGCTACACTGTTGGCGGGACTTGGTCGCAACATGTGGCGGGAATATTGTAGCGGTTTCTGTGTATTAACCGTTACAAAATAACCGCTACAAGTTTTGGCGGGAATTTTGCATCAAATTTCTAGCTGTTTTGTCTACCCAACCGCTACAAAAAACGCGGCTAATCTGTCGCGCCACTTGGCGCGTAGCTTGCCGCTACAAATTTGTAGCGGTTTAGGTTAAAACCGCTACAAATACTATAATTTGTAGCGGTTTCATATAACCGCTACAATTGCACCACTACAAAATACCATTTTTTTGTAGTGTCATTGGCGTGATATCTAAGAGTCCAATTAAAAAGTTTAGAGTATACTCGAATAGAATAATTTCGAATGATTTGGGGATAGAAGTAAAATAAAGAAGTCGCACGATAGATAAAATTGAAGCAAAGCAAACTTATTTGGGAAAATTAATCTTTTGGTCCCTATGGTTTTGACTAGGTTCTAACTCAATCCTTACACTTTGACTTGGTATAACTCAGTCCCTATAGTTTTGACTCAGTTCCTAAACTTTGACTTACTGCGACTCAATGCCTATAGTTTTAACCATTTTATAATATAGCCCCTAGCTTTATTCTAGAATATAAGGACTAACTTGTAAAATGCTTAAAATTATAAGGACTAAGTTGAATTGAGTCAAAGTTTAAGGACTGAGTTACAACCGAATCAAAATTATAAGGGCTGAGTTTTATTGAGTCGAAGTGTAAGGATTGAGTTAACCCCCTGGCAAAACCAAAGGGACAAAAATATTAATTTTCCCAACTTATATAAATGGAAAATGATTGAACACTATAAAAATAAACTTGATTTCTGACGGAATTTCCGATGGAATTTTCCGTGGCAAATTTTGATGGAATTTCCATCGGAAATTTTCTGACGGAAAATTCCGATGGAAACTTTCTGACAGAAATTTTTGTGGCAAATTGCCATAGAAATTTTCTGTAGGAAAAAATTAAAATTTATCAATTTTTTTAAAATAATATTTATAAAATTAAAATATTAGTTATTAAATAATTCTATTTAAACTTAATTATTAAAATTATATTATTATTTATTAATATTGTATTTAAAATTTTCTACTAAAATAATATTTATGATATTATTATTATAGTAGTTATTATTTTATTTTATTTAAAAATAATATTTATAATATTAAATTATTATTTATTAAGTAATTTTAATTAAAAATTTGTTTAATTAAATATATAAATATTTTTTTTGCGTTTTTATTAAATTTTTCATTATTTTTAATAATATTATATTTAATTAATAATTAGTCTTATGTATAGAATTAATTAATTATATGTATGTATGTATGTATGTATGTATGTATGTATGTATGTATGTATGTATGTATGTATGATAATATTATACATATAATAATATGTAATAATATTACACAGATTCATTTCAGCACAACTGGCAAAGACTCGTGCGCGAAAGCGTCGGTAAATTGGATTTCAAATTTTAATCCTAAAAGAGACACTTATGTTAGGAGAAATAGCCATAAACCCCAAACCTGATGGGATAACACTATACAAAATAATTAAAGTAATAAAATATTTCAACTAATTTGCCTCAGGTCGTTGGTTCGAATGGGAGGAGAAGCATTTTCAGGAATTATAACATTCGGACACGTGGCATCACCAGGAGGAGACATGTGGTAGCCAGGGGAAAGGGACACGTGGTATTTGGAAATTTTAAAAAAATTTTGGAAATTGTGTTTTTTAAAAAAATTCTGTGACGGAATTTATTCCGTCGGAATTTTTGACAGAATTTCTGTCAGAAATTCTGTCAAAAATTGCCGATGGAGTTCCTTTTCTTCAGAATTAAAATTCTGTCCCAAATTTATTTGTAACACACCTATTACCGATGGAATGGAGTCTGTCGGAAATTCCGTCAGAAATGCAGTCCGTCGGAAAAGCTGATTCCGTGGCAAATTCCGTAGGAAATTCAATGTTTTTTTATAGTGGACGACTTGATGACTTAAAGTACTTGTATACATTTTTATATACTCATATTAATTAAAAAAGACTCTTTTTTATAAATTAAAAAAAGTTAAGATATAACATCTTAGGAGAAAAAGAAAAATATATAAACTGATGTCTATAATATTTCTCCGGGAATAAGGGGGCTGCTTTTCCCTTTCTATCTAAATTCACTCATATTGTATTACATAAATAAAAATGTAATGAAGAATAACTTACGAAAAGTGTCTAATGCTTGAAGCCATAAAGCTAAAACTACCAACGCTAATTTTGATTTGCATAAATTCATAAGCATTATGATTTTCCGACTTTCTTTCGGTTATAACATGTCAAATGAATTGTTTTGTTTATGCAAGTTTAATGTGATGCTTACAAGTTTGGCGGAAAAAACATAATATAAATTCATTTAATTATTTCATTAAAATAACATATAAAATAATATTTAATAACATAGTCTGTTGTTCGAAACTCTGATCTCCAAACCTAAAACAAATAATAAACAATATCAATAAATCTTTATAAAATAGCCATAACTTCATGGATTTTGAAAATTGCAACTCATATATTCTGTGCAATGCATAGAGCATTGTATGCACACAAACTATAATAAGGATTCGAGTTGGGTTGGGCCAAAATGTGTGGAGAAGCTCTCGTGTATTTATTTTATCCCAAAGAATTAATATAGAGATTTTTTTTCCCAATTATCTTACTATTCTTATCACTCAGATCCAATCATTGTTAGCTGTCACCATGTTTAGTCAATATTTTGAAACCCGGACTAGACGGTTGAACCTGAAAGGCCAAAAATTCATGGTTCTTATGCTCCATAGTTAGATTAGCAATTGAATCCATGACATAATAATTAATAGAAATTTTATAAAAATGATTATAGGCATATATAATAACATATTTAAGAAATAAATCCGTAACTGTTATGAATATTAAATATGTGGATGTCCATTGACTCATATTACTCTTCCAGTTAACTTGACATAAAGAAGAAAAGAAGACTTGACACAAAGCAAAAGCAAAAGAAGATAAGGACATAAAGAAGATATAAAGTAACTATGGTCATGTAACCAGGGTTAAATGTAACCATGGTCATGCAACCAGGGCTAGATTTCTGACTCTATATAAAGACTTGTAATCGATTGTTTCAGTTGAACTGAATGAGAACTTCTCTCTAACTTCTCTCTAGAAATTCTATAGATTTTCTCTGAATTCTATCAATCTTCTCTCTTATCACATATACTTTTATAACACGTTATCAGCACGAAGCTCTAAAAGCAGGTATGATCTTCTTATGGTTTCTTTAATGATTATATATACCTTGTTTTATTTTATAGATCTGGGATAATCTAAGCCACTATATGGAATTAGAGATATACTTTTACCAATTGTTATATAACATCAGGTTCCATGGCTAAGATTGGAGATCATCATTATTTTTATATCATTTATATATCATTGTTAAGTTCTTTTATATTATTATTATTATTATTATGGCCAGAAGCCATACACATCTGATTCTTGAAATTATGACCATAAGTCATAATGTTTTAATTTCTTATAATATGGCCAGCAGCCATATCCATTTGATTTTCTTATAATATGGCCAGAAGCCATATCCATTTGATTTTCTTATTATATGGCCAGAAGCTATATATATTTTTCATCTTTTATCTTATTGTATGACCAGAAGTCATGAACAACTTTTATCCTGAAGATAACAGTTAATTCCTCATCTTGAGATTAAATGGCCCGAAGCCATACATGGCCTGAAGTCCTGAGATTAAATGGCCCGAAGCCATACATGTTTTAATTTTCTTATCTTGCCTTATGAATTATTTATTGTCTATATGAATTTACAGTTATTATATTGCATATTTACATTTCATATTTTAATTATTTTTATTTATTTCTTTAATTAGTTTGAACCATGGCAAACCTAGCAAAACTTGAAATTGTGGCTCTTGATATTACCGGGAAAAATTATTTATCTTGGAAGTTGGATGCGGAAATTCACTTGAATGCTAAAAGTCTGGAAGACACGATTAAAGAAGGGAATAAGGCATCCAACCAAGACAAAGCCAAATCCATGATTTTTCTTCACCACCATTTATATGAGGATTTAAAAATTGAATTTTTGACAGTAATGGACCCACTTGTCCTTTGGAACAATTTGAAAGAAAGCTATGATCACCAGAAGATGGTCATTCTTCCAAAAGCTCATTTTGACTGGATGCATTTGCGCTTGCAAGATTTTAAATCTATAAGTGAATATAACTCAGCTATGTTCAGAATTACTTCTAAATTGAAATTATGTGGAGAAAATGTTACTGATGATGATACGTTAGAAAAGACATTCTCCATATTTCATGCATCCAATTTGCTCCTGCAACAGCAATATCGTGAAAAAGGTTTCAAGAAATATACTAACTTAATTTCTTGTCTCCTTATGGCTGAACAAAATAATGAGCTTTTATTGAAAAACCATGAATCCCATCCAACAGGCTCAACTCCATTTCCTGAAGTGAATGTAGTAACAAATGAATTTTATTGTGGTTGTGGTCGTGGTCGTGGCCATGGACGTAGACATGGATGTGGACGTCGGCGAGGCTACAGCCGTGGGCGTGGCCATGGTCGATATCATGGAGGTTCAAATTCCTACCAGAAGTGGGAAAAGACTGATAAGAACCAAAAAGGGGAAAGCAGTAGGCATAACAAATATGCTGATAATCCATGTTATCGATGTGGTGGCAAGGGCCATTGGTCTCGTACCTGTCGTACACAAAGGCACCTAGTTGATCTTTACCAAGAATCAATTAAAAATACTGGTAAAAGATCAAATGTTGAAGTTAATTATGTTGATTAGGGCGAGAATTCTGAGTATGGAGATATAGATAATAACTATTTGGATGTTGCAAATTTCTTAATATAATTTGAAATGTTATATTTTATTTAAAGTTGTTTCTATCATATGTATTAATTTTATTTATGTTTTTATGAAGAATGAATTCTATTGGCATCAATCCTGAAGATTTATGTCTCGTTGATAGTGCAACAACCTACACCATACTCAGACATGATAAATATTTTTCGTTCTTGGTAATACAAGAAGCCAATGTTCAAACTATATCTGGTAGTATAAATTTAATTGAAGGCTCCGGAAGAGCTAATATTTTGTTACATGAAGGAATAAAATTATGCATTGATAATGCATTTTATTCTACCAAGTCTAAAAGAAACTTATTGAGTTTCAAAGATACCGCAGAAATGGATATCATTTAGAAACAACAACTAAAAATAATCAGGAATATCTTGTCATTACAAATATAGTTGCTGGTAGAAAATGCATATTAGAAAGTTTTCCTATTTTTTCTTCTGGTTTGTATTACACATGTATAAGCACAATTGAAACACATGCTATTGAGAACCAAAAGTTCAATAATGTAAACCAGAAGTTTGCCAATTCAAACCAGCAGTTTGATAATGCAGACCAGAAGTTTGCCAATTCAAACCAACAGTTTGATAATGTAAACCAGAAGTTTACTAATGAATTTATTGTTTGGCATGACTGGTTAGGCCATCCCGGTTCAATCATGATGCGAAAAATAATTGGGAATTCATATGGACATACCCTGAAGTGTAAACAAATACCACAATCCTATGATTTCTCATGTGCTGCATGTTCCAAGGAAAAGTTAATTATTCGCCCCTCATCAAGCAAAGTAGAAAGTGAGTCTCTCACATTTCTAGAACGGATACAGGGAGATATTTGTGGGCCAATACACCCACCATGCGGACCATTTAGGTACTATATGGTTTTAATTGATACATCAACTAACTGGTCGCATGTTTGCTTATTATCTTCTCGCAACCTGGCGTTTGCGAGATTACTTGCTCAATTGATTAGATTAAGAGCACATTACCCTGATTATCCTATCAAGAAAATACGTCTTGATAATGCTGGTGAATTTACATAACAAGCTTTTAATGAATATTGTATGTCCCTTGGAATTGATGTTGAACATCCTGTAGCTTATTTTCATACGCAAAATGGACTTGCAGAATCATTGGTTAAAAGGTTTGCAACTAATTGCAAGACCTTTACTTATGAAATCTAATCTCCCAATTTCTGCTTGGGGCCATGCCATTTTACATGCAGCAATGTTAATTCGCATTAGGCCAACAAGTTATTTAAAGGTTTCCCCCTTACAAATGATTTTTGGTCAGGAACCTAATATTTCCCATATAAGAACTTTTGGGTATGCGGTATATGTGCCTGTATCACTGCCACAACGCACCAAAATGGGTCATCAATGAAGGATGGGAATATATGTTGGGTATGAATCTCCATCAATTATAAAATGTTTAGAACCATTCACAGAAGATTTATTTACGGCACAATTTGCCGATTGTCATTTTGATGAATCACTTTTCCCAACATTAGGGGGAGAAAACAAATAGCTGGGTAAAGAAATTAGTTGGAATGAATTATCATTGACTCATTTTGATCCTCGTACAAAACAGTGTGAATCGGAAGTTCAAAAGATAATTCATCTACAAAATTTAGTTAATTAAATGCCAGAAGCATTTACTAACCCAAAGAAAGTGACAAAGTCACATATCCCAGCTACTAATGCTCCTATTAAAATTGATGTCCCTAAAGGACAACATGCTATGAATGAATCTAAAGTACGCTTGAAGCGTGGCAGGCCTATCGATTCCAAAGATAAAAATCCTTGAAAAAGAAAAGGAGCAAAGAATATAGATGGTCAAGTCGAGGATAATGTAGAAAAATTAGTAGCTCCAGAAGAGTCATCTCCTGAAGAGATATTATCTCCAGAAGAGAATGTTGTAGTCCCAGAAGAGACCCAGGTACTGACATATGTGAAAATAATGAGATCTCAATAAATTATGTCATGAATGGAATCCGATGGGATCGAAATGAAGTCAACGTTGATGATATTTTTGCTTATCATATAGCATATGATGTAATGAATGATAATGAGGATTATGAGCCAAAATCTATTAGTGAGAGCCAACAAAGAAAAAATTGGCTCTTATGGAAAGATGCCATTAATGCAGAATTAAAATCATTGGCAAAACAAAAAGTATTTGGACCTATAGTCCTTACACCTGAAGATGTAAAACCAGTTGGATGCAAATGGGTCTTTGTACGAAAGAGAAATGAAAAGGGTGAAATAACAAGATATAAGGCATGTCTTGTAGCTCAAGGTTTTACACAAAGACCTGGCATTGATTTTGAAGAAACGTATTCACCAGTAGTGGATGTGACTACTTTTCGTTATTTAATTAGTCTAGCAGTAGATGCAGGACTTGATTTACATCTAATGGATGTTGTGACTGCTTATTTATATGGATTACTTGATAATGATATTTATATGAAAGTCTCTGAAGGACTTAAGATGCCAGAAGCATCCAATTCAAGTTCTCAAGAACAATACCTAGTTAAGTTAAATAAGTCCCTGTATGGCCTGAAGCAATCAAGGCGCATGTGGTATAATCATCTTAATGAATATTTGTTGAAAGAAGGATACAAAAATGATCTAATATGCCCACGCATCTTTATGAAAAGATATAATAGTGAGTTTGCTATAATTGCTGTTTATGTTGATGATATCAACATCATTGGAACTCCTGAAGAGCTTTAAAAGGCAATTAATTGTTTGAAGAAAGAATTTGAAATAAAGGACTTGGGAAGAACAAAATTCTGTCTTGGATTAAAAATCGAGTACTTCAAGAAAGGGATCTTTATTTATCAAGAAACTTATGTGAAGAAGGTCTTGTAAGATCAAGCGTTTCACCCAAGAGGGGGGGTGAATTGGGTGATACTGAAATTTCTTTCGAAACTAAAAAACTTTGACACAATAATTAAAGCAGTAATAAGGAAGGAGAAATATCACCGAAGTGTACACCGGGTGTTATACTGGTTCGGTCACAACCACTTTGACCTACGTCCAGTCCTCAGAGCTTCTCTGAGAGTTTCACTATAACTTCCAAGATTCAGTGGGTTCTTGGCACCTCAGTACAAACAAGTTCCTTACACCTGGACACTCGCTCCCCCTTACAGGTTATAATTCAATCCCAACTCAAGGTTCCACAACCTTAAGTTATCTCAATAACAAATATTGAGTTTGAATGAAATATCTCTCACAAAGAGTAAATGATAATCACTGAAGCATATGAATACAATTTCAACGTGAAAACAGAGCAATGAACTTAATGAATCGTTTGTGTGAATGCTTGGTTCTGCTTCTCTGTTTGAAGGTTCCCATATATATAGATATGATGGGGATGACCGTTGGAACGTTTTCCTTTCGTCCGTTGGTGAGTGCGCAGCCACTGTTGACTTTTCAAGATTTTGAAAAATATCCGTTGGCGGTGGTTGGCATTTGAACGTTTGATTTGACTTTCATCTCTTGATATGATTTCTTCATTGTTTCTCTGTAAATATACTAAGAATGCTAATACAATGAAAGTTTAATCATATAGGAAACAAATCAATGAACGTTTGAATGATTTCTAAATTTCTGGGTATGCTTACTCGAGTAGCTCCTCGAGTAACACATGAAGTTTACTCGAGTAGCTCCTCGAGTAACATCGTGAAATCACTGTTTGTTTGAAATTTAATGAAGACAAACAAGGTTACTCGGGTAGTGCATGGAGTAAACTAAATTTCAAACCTTTGTGAACAGTTACTTACTCGGGTAGTGCCTCCAGTAATGGTTCTGCAACTTTATGGATTACTGGGGTAACACCTCGAGTAATCCTTTGGAAAACTTTTGATTACTCGATGCTCTACTCCAATAATGTTGGCAGGATTTCAAGGCCGAGAGCAATTACCTGGTTACTTGAGTAGCTCCTCGAGTAACATTGGCAGTGGTATAAAATGCCGAGAGGTCCACATTTTAGGATACAAAGGTACTCGAGTAGCTCCTCGAGTATCATGGGGAAAACTTGAAGGCAACTGGAAGTATTCACATGGTTACTCGAGTAGCTCCTCGAGTAACATTGGCAGGCCGAGAGCAACCTTGAAGTTTTACCTGGTTACTCGAGTAGCGCCTCGAGTAATGATGGCAGGTAACTGGAAGTTTTGCCTTGTTACTTCAAGTTTTGGGTCATTACTCGAGTAGCTCCTCGAGTAATGCCTTAGAAAATGCACTTCTGATCAAGTTCCTTCTGCATTTTCTCTTGGCCAATCTTCACTGCTTCCATGCTTACCTCAAGTAAAGCTTAATCCTGTCATTACTTAGTTCAACCTTGATTATTAAACATTTTCTTTTCAAACCATTCTTTTGTTATCATCAAAACATGAGATCTAACAGGTCTTAGAGCGATTTTACATGGATAAATCTCATCCATTATGTACCCCCAATGGTTGTAAGATCTTTGAAGGTGGATAAAGACCTATTCCGACCCCGAGAAATTAGTGAAGAAGATGATGAAGAACTATTTGGTCCAGAAGTACCATATCTTAGTGCTATTGGAGCACTAATGTATCTTGCTAATCACACACGTCCTGATATATCATTTGCTGTTAATTTATTTGCAAGATATAGTTCTTCACCAACACAAAGGCATTGGAATGGAATAAAACACATTCATCGTTATCTCAGAGGTACTACAGACATAGGGTTATACTACTCAAATGTATCCAAGCATGAACTGGTTGGTTATGCAGATGCTGGATTTTTGTTTGATCCACATGATGGTAAATCACAAACAGGCTATCTATTTACATGTGGAGGAGTAGCTATTTCATGGCAATCTATGAAACAGACTATATCAGCCACATCATCTAATCATACAGAAATTCTAGCAATACATGAAGCAAGTCGAGAATGTATGTGGTTGAGGTCAGTGATACATCATATACGAACAACTTGTCATTTATCTTCCGGCAAAATGATCCCAACAATTCTATATGAGGATAATGCTGCATGTATTGCTCAACTTAAAGAAGGTTATATCAAGGGCGATAGAACAAAGCATATTTCACCAAAATTCTTCTTCATTCGCGACCTTCAAAAGGATGGTGAAATAGATATCCAGCAAATTAGTTCAAGTGAAAATCTAGCAGATTTATTCACCAAGTCACTCCCAGGTACAATCTTTGAAAAACTTGTTCATGATATTGGTCTTCGGAGATTCAAAGATTTCAACTGATATTATCAAGAGGGGGAGTTGATACACGTTGTACTCTTTTTCCTTTATCTAGGTTTTGTCCTACTGGGTTTTTCTAGAAAGGTTTTTAATGAGGCAGCACTCGACGGTGTATCAATGAATGATGTACTCTTTTCTTTAGCTAGGTGTTTATCCCACTGGGTTTTTCCTAGTTAAAGTTTTTAATGAGGCACATTCATAATAGACATCCAAGGGGGAGTGTTATGAATATTAAATATGTGGATGTCCATTGACTCATATTACTCTTCCAGTCAACTTGACATAAAGAAGAAAAGAAGACTTGACACAAAGCAAAAGTAAAAGAAGATAAGGACATAAAGAAAATATAAAGTAACCATGGTCATGTAACCAGGGTTAAATGTAACCATGGTCATGCAACCAGGGTTAGATTTCTGACTCTATATAAAGGCCTGTAATCGATTGTTTCAGTTGAACTTCTCTCTAGAAATTCTATAGATTTTCTCTGAATTCTATCAATATTCTCTCTTATCACATATACTTTTATAATAGTAACAAGTTTAATTGTCAAGAACACCGCCGCAATACTTGAAGTTTTTAAAGAAATAACACTACAAATGGTTTAAAAAAATATTGGATTTTTGAGAATGTCATTTTTTTAATTTTTTACTAGATTTTTATTTATTTAGCATTTTCCCTGTCAAACTAAAAAACCATCCAGTTTTCAAAAAACTGTTACGGCATTTTTAATTTAGAATTCCTGTTTAATGGCCCAGCTTGACTTTGGTTCAACCTGTCTCAACCATAAAAACAATTTTTCGGTTCAAATCGAGCCATTTGTGAGTTTGGGCAGGAACTAGTTTGTGCTCATCGCAGGATTGGACACCATGTTACTCATCACTTCAATCTTTTTTTTTTTTTTGGACCTGAACTCATCACTCCAATCTGATTCTTTAATCACAGCATTTAGTTATCCAAATTAATGTTGGTACTCGTTTTAGTTAACCGAAAATGGGTCCGATGTGGGGCCAAGGAAAGTAAGCACTGAAAAAGCACAATTTGAGCAAGTGATGGTGGGAGTGGCCCATAAAGGTCGCAAACAACAACTTACAATAGAGAAAAAGAAAGGCAGAGAACTACGTAACAAAAGAGCACATTTTCTCTCACGTCCACTTCTAAGCTTTTCATTTTTTATTTTTTTCTTAAAAAAGTTCATATATCACCTTTATTTTTTTCCTTTTATAATGCTTCAGTTATTTCCATTTCTCTATATGATGTAAGACCGAAATGGATAACAGGATAAGCTTTTGCCAATGAACTTTAGTTTGTGTTTGATAACTCCCTCTTCGTTATCATCTCAACGGACCACATGGAGCTGAAAATAACCCCGCGACCCCCAATAATTTGCATGCCAACATGAGAGAGAGAGAGAGAGAGAGAGAGAGAGAGAGAGAGAGAGAGAGAGAGACTTCTAGCAGCAAAATTTTAAGATAAGAATTAACCTCAACCATCAGTCTTAAAGCCAAACAGGAATAATGAAAAGGCTTTTTAGGTCATAGAGTTTTGAAAAAAAAGGTTGAAAGAAAAGATGAAGAAATGAAACTGAAAGGAATCAAAAGGTTTCGTTACTGTTTTCTTTTCTTCCCATGTTTATCCTTAATGCCGATCCAGTTCGTTCTACTAATATGAAATTATAAAGTAACCAAAATAATAACTTTCTTCGTTCCTTAATATATTATATTTTTTTATTTGTATCAAACATAAGACCTATTTCTTATTATGACATAGCATTTATGATGTATTACTAAATATACTCCTATTTAATTTAATACCAAAATGCTTAAAAAAATAATAAACCATACCCAGTATTTAAAAATGATAGTTTGAAAAATTAAAATTGTTAACTGATTTTAACTTCTCATCTTAATTCATGTCATTCAACTAAAAAAGTTTGATATTAAGAAGAAAGAACCACTTTGATCAAAAAAGAAAAAAAGGAAGTAAGAACAACAAAAAACATGTAAAAGGATAAAATACATGCTGCATGTTTAAGAAATACAATAACAGCAACAACAAAACCTTTATCCCACTAGGTGGGGTCGGCTACATGGATCGAACGAAGCTATTGTGCTCTATCGAAAACCATATCTTTAGGTATATTATTAATCAAAAGGTCTCTCTCTATGACTTCACTGAGTGTTCGCTTCGGCTTTTCGCGACCTCGTTTTACAAGACTCTATACTGCTTGATCAACTCTTCTCACCGGTGCATTTAATGGCCTTCATTGAACATGTCCAAACCATCTCAAACAACTTAATTTCTACTATTTTTCCTTCCAACTCGTTCATATATATGATTATTACAAATCTTATCTGTTTTTATATGACTACACATCCACCTTAACATCCTCATCCCACTATTACAAAAAAGCAAAGTTGTGGCACTTATATTGCATTAGCTGTGGCGCTAGAGAAGTACTACATATATGGACGCCACTAAAAAAAGCTGTGGCGCTAGGAAGCGCCACAGCATTTTAATTTTTTTTTAAAAATACTCTCTTGTGGTGCTTGTTTGAGAAAGGGCCACAAGAGGTCCCCTTCCTGTGCACTTGCTAACTTAAGCGCCACAAGAGGGTCCTCCTTTTTTTTGGGGGGGGGGGTTTCTTCCTGTAGGCTTTTTTTTTGGGTTCTTCCTGTGACCCTTGTTTAAAGAAGCGCCACAGGAACTCTTTTTTTTGGCTTATTTTTTATTCATTTCTCTTATAATTATAGTATTGCACACTGCATGGTCTAAACATGTTGTATCTATATCTACAGTACAGCAGAATGAAGAAAAGCAACAACAATGATAGATATCTTTAAAATGATACAAACAAATAATTAATTAGCTAAAGTAGTACATAAAATAGTTATACAATATATTGTACGTGAATGAAATACAACAAATTCAACTTGAATACATGCATGACACAACAATTGGCAAGAACAACACAACAAAGACCAGCTAGTGAATAGTATAGCTATCCTGAGATTTGCCTAAACACATATTCACACCATTTCTCGATCACTTCATTAAGCTGATGGTCAGTCAAAGTGTCACAATGTTGATCTTCATAATACTACACATATATACAATTAGCCACAAATTAAAATGAATTAAAATAAGTAAAACATAATTATCAGGCACTAATTAAATTTAATTAAAACACAATATGAAGTGCAATTAAATAACTTACTTTTTGAGGAATAAATGGCTGATCATGCATAATTACATCCTTCATAAATTTCATGATCTAATACCCACAATCATTGTCATTGGGTTGGAAAGGGCACTACAAAAATATAATGCAATATTTAACTCTGTTTATCAATAAAAATTGTTTACTAACAAAGTTTGAGTAAATTCATATATCAGTACCAGTATCTTTTTTCAAGGATAGCTAAAGTGAGGGTCACCAGCTTTAGAATAGCTTAAGGATACAGAGAACCGATACGCAGTCAATGCGCTAACAAAACAAATAGAAATTGATTACTTTTGGTTATTCAATCACATATGCAAATATTTACACATACGCACATACGCTTACCTATTGAACAATAGTAACATATCATAACAGTTTTGTGGAAGACCATTTTTTAGAGGATCCACATGGTAAATGCGAGGGCCTGAAGGTTCGCGGATTGATAACTATCAATATCCAATGGTGCCTAAAATAATTTAAAAAATTTGTTCAACAATCATGGTATGATAAAAGTTAAACAATAAAAACAAAAATTGTACCACTAATAACTTACCCCGCATTGTATGGTATTAAAAATAGCATAGTTGGTGTTGCTTTATTTCTAAAGTAATCTTTTAGATCATTAAACTGCACATTTATATCTACTTTACCCCCATGGTAGCCAACGAGATAAGGATTGACAAATATGAATTGGACCTTGTTTGTATCCATTAAGATCTCATAGTATAAATACCTGGTATAAAACAAAAAGTGTCATGAAAAACAAAAGAAATGGAACGAGAAATATTAATAACAGTGATAAACGATAAAGGTCAAGTACCTTATCCAGATGTTGATAGCTGAAGCACTAACCCAATCACGAGTACATATGTCGTGCACGACCTCGGCAGTAACATAATCAACTAGACCACCTACATTGTAGATATGTCTTTCAAGATGTATTGCCAGTCCTCTTTCACAGATCAATTATGGTGTAATCAATACTAATTGATCGCGATATGAGGTTGGTCTTCTTTTGCTCTATTGGCTAGCCGATGCTTTCGACTTGGGTTGTGTTGTCGAATACTTTGAGATCTTACCAAAAGGTTGGATTTGTTTATCTCTAGACTGTCCACCTTGCAAAAATCAGAAAAGTAAATCACAGTTTTAGATGGAAGTACGAATGAAAAGTATAGGAAATTGTTAATGAATGACCTTTTCATATGGCTCGATAAGACCTATTGGCCAAGCAACATAGCCACCTACAACATCTTTCACCATTATTTGCTCATCCTAAGATGAGATCGGTAAGAGGGCGTCTTCATTCGTGCAGATGTCAACCCTCACTCGAAGTGTGTTGTCGGGCAACGTGAATTGTGCATTGTGTCCTTATCAGTGTTGTAAGCAGCATCCACTGCAACCACGTGCTTGGAAGCTTGATCGTCATATGACTTGTATTGAAATTCGCCCTATAGAAAATATAGTTAATATGTTAAAGTTCGTTAAATTATAATGTAACATAAAGTTAAGTTGAGAAGAAATTAATTACCAAAGGAAAAGGAACTTTAGGCATGGAACTGCAACTATCTCTAACACTTGGGCTATCACAAAAGGGAACATTTTGTGTTGGCTTACACTGCACCAATTGTTGTATTTGCATTGTTAACAGCTCATTCTGTTCTTGCATCAAACACATTTGTTCTAAGAATTGTTCTTCTCATTGTTCTTTGTAGCGCATTTGTTCTTGAAGTTCTTGCATTTGATGCTTGAAACTAGTCATCTCCTCATGCAGCTACGAAATGTCATTTCAATTAGGGCGCTTCTGACGTCCGAAGTATGCTAATGGGGTGACAGCAAAACCAGTACCCCAAACACGACCATCATACTCAGTTACTCCTAGTGCTCTGATCAATAAATCGTCCCGACCAACATAACTCACCAACGTAGGATCCTCCGGTGTCATTTGTCGCTATCACAAAATGAATTACAATAATATTAGTCATTATAAATCAAGTTCATTTAAGTAAAGCCAATTATTTATTGTACGCATAATCAAATACTTACACAATATTCGGCTACTCTTCTTACTTCCTCATTAAGAATTTCACCTTTCTTATTTGTGACATCGGCTACCCATAGATCATGTCGTGGAACCTATGTAATATATGAACTTGATTCTTCTAATCTACATAGCAAATTTAGTTGAAGTTAAATGATATTCATACAATTTATCTACAAATGAAATAATCATTAGTTCGTACTAGTTTTCTTTCTAATTGTGCGTATGAAACAGGTCATTGTGGGTATCGATATGCCATATTGCTTGCGTTAGCGTGATTTTTCTCGCTCAACTCCTATTTGGAGCAAAATGATCCATATCAATAAATAAATGTTAATTACAAGTAATAGGGAAAGTCAAACACATTATATTACTAGGAATTCTGGAGTTGTATGTGTTCTGATAAACTCATCCCACATTTCTTGAGTGATGATTCCTTCATAGAATGTTGGCGGTGTAGTAATGATAATCTCATTATCATCCCTCAAGAAGTATTTGACAAGATCAGAACGAAACTTTCTCATAAGTTTTCTGGCTTTTCTTAGCACGAAGGTCTTCCGATCATCATCAATAATAAAAATGCTCTGTAACAATAAAAAAACATATATAATATGTAAGATTGAAATTAAGTGAAACAAAGCAAACCGAACAATAATATAATTAATGTGTTACCTGTATTTCATCTCATATGTCATCCTCATAACTTTTTCTTGTCATTTTCTAGTTTTGAACTGTAATAGGGAGTCTGTCTCGAACTATAGTCCCAATCAAGTTATTTAATGAGGTACTGTTCTCGCCGAATGAGTTTTCCTTTTCATTCCACTTTAGTTCTAATTTGATTCCCTTACTTCTCAATTTGATCAACCTCACCATAACTGTCCTGCCATGTCTTACATTCTCCTCAAATCTTTGTCTACTAATGTTCTTGGGAACATCATCAGTTTCATCGTGTGGTGAGGCCATACTCCTGGAAGTGAAATAAACCAAAACAAAACATCAATGTACAATGTCAACCATGTCAACGAAAGCAAATTATTTTGAAATTTATAAAAACGTACGTACAAGTAAACAAGTCAAGGCACTCATTATCTTTTCCTTTTTCTAGTTTTATTTAAAATTTTATTCTTCAGAATTCGTGAGGGATTGAGAATTGTGTTTCTCGTTACCCAAGTTCCCTCTTCATGATCATGTCTCACATATACTGGTACATCTCCATCTTCATCTATACCAATGTCTACTGACCACAAATTCTCAAATGAAGGATTATCATCATTAATGTTCAAATATTCATTACATTCAAAATCAACTTATTCTTAACGATTCTTGTTGGATGGGAGTACAATAGACCAATTCATTTTAGCAGGATCCGGAATGAAAAATGCTTATACTGCTAAAATAAAAGGATAATCTTCATGCCAAAACTTAGAAAGGTCCACTTGAACAAAGTCTAAGTCATCTATCCGCAATCCACTGTTATTGTTAACCCACTTACATTTGACGACAAGGACCCTGAACATAGAGTAATCTAACTCCCATATGCGTTCAATGACACCAAAATATGACATTCATGCATAGATAGGGTGTATGTCTTTAGCACTGGATCTATGCCAAGAATAAGCAACAAGTGTTACCCAACTATTTTGCATCGTGCTTTGTGTATCGTGGTCTTGTGTATAGAATGTGTAACTGTTGATTGCATAACCATTGTCACTTCTCATTCAAACATACTACACTTGGGCAATAAAACTTCACACTACCATCATTAGCATTTCTTCTAGCAAAGTCTAAAAAACCCATTACCCTATTATCATATTCAACACTCGTTCATTTAGCTTTTATCCAACTATGATCCATATATATTTCAACATTTGTAGCACCATATATCCGACAGCAAAATGATAGACAAAAAAACAACAACCATAGAGTTTTAGAGATTTCAACGAATTTTAACATGCACCATTTGAAACTAGTATTGTTTCAACAAACCAATAACACTGACAATCAAACAATCACACTAAATTAAAGCATAACTTAGAATGGTATTACTTTAAGCCAAACATCACAGGGATGTACAAGTCAGAGCATCTAACCTAGCTGTGCATATTTTTTTTTAGATTATGTTATCACAAAACAGTTGGATTTCCAACAAACTATAACAACAACTTGTAGGAATTAAGTGCTCAAAACAACAAGAGCCATTTTCATAGGACATTATTAATTATTGAACAACAACTAAATAACAGAACACTAACTTGATTGAAGACCAACGAGTGAGCTTCTACCCAAAGTCACGGTGGCCTCAACTGAGGTCAAAATTAAGTCCTCAAATTCACGGCACTGATAAAGGGAAGTCATGGCAGAGGATAATAGTCACTGTGGAGAATAGAGATGGTGGTGGAGGAGAGTGACGATGATCAAAGAACAGCAACGGCAACGGTAATAACGGAGGAGAGTTGAGCTAATGAGGAATGGGGAGCGATGGAGGAGTTCAGAACAAGCAGGGACAGAGCTCACAGAGAAATGGTGACAAGAGAAAAAAGGGTTCATAAAGCTCGGGATCTAGGCATGGGAGTAAAAATACGGGTCAAAACACTCACCTTTTGACCGGTTTTCGATAAAAACAGGTTTTAAAAGGGTGAAAAAAATAGTTTTAAAATTTTTCATATTTAAGACCGATTTTTTTAAAACCGGTCTTAAATATCAAATATTTAAGACTGGTTATTATTAATGACCGGTCTTAAAAGTTTCAAATTTTTAATTTTTTAAATATTTTGATATTTTTAAAACGGTTTTATTTATAACTGGTCTAAATAATTTTTTTAAGACCAGTTTTTTGGATAATCGGTCTTAGAAGTTCTATATAATTATAAAACTGCCACGGGTCAAATTTTTTAGACCTTATTCACTGTTACCGGTCTAAATGTGGTGGTCTTAAAAGAAAATTTTGTACTAGTGTATATAGCCCTCTATGTACCCAAAAAGAAGCAAAAGATCAAGTGTTAAGTACATTGGGCTGAGTTCTTTGAATAACTGACTAAGCCCATTAGGAACATTGCACAAAATTCTTTTTAAACTGATAGCCTAAAAAGTTTGAACCCAAACCTATTTATTTCTTTTCGGTAACAAACCCAAAACTATTTATACTCACATTTGTTTTTATTTCTTGATTTTTGTCTTAAACATATTTTTCGTCCACATGGTTTATTCTTGAACAGGCTTTCCAGCCCATGAATATAGCCCGTTTGGATTACTGGCGTAAACAGTTATAATGGCCGAAACCATGATTTTCTTGAATATATGCCAATATTATTTATGATTCCAAAATCTAGAGAGAGAGAGAGAGAGAGAGAGAGAGAGCGCACATGATGGCATCAATCACACAAGTTTGGAAAATCTATATTGTCGGTAATAATCTTTGGTATTTTAGTATACCATCAAGTATAATGTCATCAATTCCATCAACAAAGTCTTGGAATAAGAAAATTTAGAGAAAATTTCAGAAAAATACAATTAAAAATGAGAAAAAAAAATTGATGAAAATATCATGTTAGAACTGAAATAAGAATATGAAAATTTCAATTTTAACCAAATTGTTAAGTTGTAAAACATGAAAGTGAAACTGTTAATATAAAATTTGATATTGTTAATATAAATACAGATATTGTTATTGACCTTTAAAATTTGTACACTTAAAATTATCCCTACTTTTTAGAATATGAAATTGTTAGGACAATGCCCACGAAAATCTGACCCCAAACAATGTCCGTGGGTAATTAGAGATTCAATTGAACAAAAATTCCAATGGTAAAGTCACTGACGGAATTACCCATGGAAATTCGTCAGTGATTTACCACGGAATCATTCCGTGGGTATTGTTGTCGGGGAGCTACAATTACCGAAGGAAATTACTGATGGAAGTAGCCCGTCGTTGCATTCCATTACAGAAAGTAAACTTTTTGGTTTTAAAATAATATAAAAGAAATCATCACCGATGGAATTGCGTGGTTCTATCCGTCGGTAATGTAATAGCCACACCATTTTTGCTCAGAATTAGAGTAAAGCTGGAAATCGGTGAAAAAGGTTTCCCTCCTCATCCAAAAAATTTCCCTCCAGTGCCGTGTGAAGCATCTACGGCAATAGCCTTAAACCATTTTTTGAGTTTGATTTGCTGCTCCTAGAAAGGCTTTCGGCGATTTGCACCTCCTTCGATGATTTCAATAGGGAACTCCGTCGATTGCTCCATAGAAACGGCAAGAACGAGCTTCTGCGAGACATGGTGAGTCGAATGGCTTCTCATTCGAAAGCCCTAATCCCTTTCCTGAGTGTTGGTTTTCACTGCCTCATCACTCTCTCACCATCTCCAATCTCTGCAATCTCCCTCCCTCCCTGCGTTGTTGGTCCTCAGTCAATAAGTCCTCAGTTGGTACTCTCTCATTGATTAATTTATTGGGCTTTTAAACTTTAATTTGATCTTGACCATTTATTCAGTTTTTGTGAATATGATTTAGTAGGCAAGAGTAGCTGTGTTGGTAATGCTGTTTGATAGATGTACAAAGATATAAAAAATGAGAGAGCTTATCTTTGGTATGAATTCAATTCAGGTATGGCAATATTGTTTTTCAATAGTGTTGCAAACTTCCCTAAATAACTTGTCTGAAATATGTAAACATCCCATTGTGTGTGTATATTAAATTATGTTATGCCATCTCTTGTATTTGGTGTTACTCGTACAAGCATTCTCAATTGTTCAGACTTAATCTTTCTCGCCTTCTAAGGATAATCAATCAACCCAGTTTAATGGAATTTGAAATTTGAACACAACACCAAAAATTAACACAATAGAGCACTAAAAAGGCCAATACGCACTTTCTTGTATAATTTCCATATGTAGGATTGACCTGCACTTATTGACTCAGAGATAAATGGTAGCTATATGGACAGGATTTTCATTCATATTTTGCTTGTGTTGTTCACCAGCTGTGGAACCACATAAATGAGTTTTGATGCAAGAGACATCTCATAGAATCTCTTAGCCTCTTAAGGTATTAAGTTGTAATATATTCTTCTATTCTCTTGTTACTGTCTTCTGCTTTGAGGAGGCCTTTAACATTGCCCTCCTCTGTGTTGCTACTATTATGAATGGTATTTGATGATTGGGGTTTTATTTTCTATATAACCAACAAAAGTGTCAACCATGACAAAGATGAAAAGAAGGTAAATAAATAAAGGAAAAAAGAAGAAGATGAAAAGTAGTAAGAACTAGCCAACAGTAAGAAGGAAGAGTGAAGGTGACTTTAAAAGTCCAAGAGCCATTTGAAGAAGACTATTTTTCCACTGTGATACAGGGCAATGTTTGCTTTCTTGAATTGCTTGTTATTATTACCACAAGGCCACTTTTTTAGGTAATTGCTTGTTTAATTGATTGCATCCCATTTTGTATTGTGCAATTTACTTTCTGTATTCTGTGATGGATGAATGTTTTAGATCTTCATGTGTTGGTGGTGTCCTTTTTGTGATCAATTGAAGATATTGGATATGGTTGATGGGTGGTTTGAGTTGTAATTGTATTAATGCTTTCATAGGTAACTATTGACATGGTATCCTCCTTCTACGTTTCTAAACTTGAATGTTCAAAATTTTTAACCTTCTTAGGTCTGTAAAGAATGATATGTCATTGCTTGAATGATGACCGATCATGTTACCTCTGTCCATTATGTTTCATCCCTTATATGTAATATTCATGGTAAGGCAAAACCAAGATGTTGGGGTGCTTTCTTCTAGAACCCAGCTGTTATTTGGAATTACTGATTAACGCGACATGCTATCCATAATCAATTTTAGTCAAAACAAATTTCATATTGTATGTACTAGATCTTCCTGTTTTAAATATAGTTTCTTTTAATTGGTTGGGATTTGGATTCTTTTGCTTCATTTATGGCTGTTGGTTTGGCTAATGGTCGAGAAATATCTATTTTCTTATAGCCAACAATCTTCAGAATTTAATGTGATGCACCTTTGTTCTTGTAAGAGCAAAGTAGGTTGGATCACGGGTCAAAAACTTAGTTTTTTTCCTTTATGGTAACCATAGAAACATAGAATCATTCATGTGGAATGAATTGTTCCGTACTTTTGTATGTTCTCTGTTAGTTATGATTCATCTAGCTGCCAAGCTAATCACTTTAGTGACACTAAAATCTAGAGATCATTTTGCATTTAGCAGGAGAATCTTATGGATGCCTCAAATTCATGATATGACTGGTATGGAAAAGTGACACAATGATGATAAGATGAGTAGTGAAATTGTTATGTTTATTGTTAGTTTGGTATTGGCCTAGTTAAAGATCGTTGGATTGGATGATTCTTTAGAGGATTGTGGTTTACTATGACGATTTGCTGATGGATTAATGGAAAATAAACTGATTTGGAAGGGCTAGATTCTGAACTGAATTAAAAACAAACTACCATCCACAAGATACATGATTAAATGCTCTTCCAGATATTGTTTTATTGCAATAAATAATTGATATAGTGGATACATTGCATGCCACTTCCCCAAGTGACTATATAAAACCCGGGTAGAAGGAATTCCCCCCCCCCCCCCAAAACAAGAAAAAAAAAAAAGGAGTTTTAGTTGCATTTGGACTGGTTTTGTCCCTCTCTTATTTGCTGTGTATTACCTCCATTAATGTTAAATTTGGTTCACTTACTAATATCAAGGTTTTTCTACTTTCCTAGTTATGTAAAAGGTAAGAAATAGCACTAATTCAAAGCCATAGACTTGGCTGAATATTTTATATTCTTTTTACAAGGTTGATTAAACTTGTTTGCCTTAATTTTGAATGTAGTTTTTACTGTCACATATCAGATTTGAAAATATAGCCTATCAAACCTTTTAGTTTGCAATTTCTCTCTATTTACAAATATAAAACCTAACAGCCACTCCATGTTTGGGGATTAGTTGTGTTTAATATTTTCTTGTCATTGGTTAGGAGTGTTAAAGTTTAAACTACTTGCATTCTGAAACTTAGTGTGTTCAGAACTAATTGCTACATATTTGACTATTGCTAAATCTGTTTTTGAAGTGTCTTGGTTAGGATGCACTATGCATTACTAAATTGTGAATATTTGTTGAGTTTTGGGTCCTTTTGCTGTGACATTCGCATACTTCTAAGAGCTGAAAGGGTTCTGAATTTTAATTGTGTTTTGTTGTGTAAAATGCAGCAATCAGGTACTTTGAACTTTGACTATCCTACAAAAACTTGTCCTTCATATGTTCAGCCATGTATTATTCTAATAAGCTGTTTGATGATGTTAGGTTGAATATGAGTAAGTAAACGTGGTGGGAATGTAAGATTGAAATTAATAGTGCTATTAAGGTGGTTCCTTCATATATGTTATTTAATTCTTAAGTTTCAACACATCTCAGTGTCATGTAAATGTTTTTTGTCTTCTTGATGCTCTTTTGACATTAGTATGTTGATTCAAATAGCCAGTAAATTATGGGTACACCTTTTTCATTGCATACATCATCATGACTTTACATATATAGTCCCATAGTTTTCTTTATCACACTCTGTACTGATGCAAATAGTGTTTATGGCAGCATCATATATATGCCTTTTGCTGTTCAATGTGATTTAGAACTTAATTTTGTCTGCTCTAAATCTTATTTAATATTTACTTAGAATTCCTACATCTTAGAATGGAAGTCCCAGAACATCAAAGATGGATGTATAACAGAATTAATCCGAGTACTAAATCGGTGATGGTAGAGTTTGAGCAAGGTGTTGATGGGTTTCTCGCATATGCATATCAATCACATTATTCTCAAAAATGGGGAGAGCTTAAGTGTCCATGTGTGAAATGTAAATGTAGATATTATTTACCTTTTGATGATGTTAAGGTGCACCTTTATACTAGAGGATTCATGCCGGACTATTATGTATGGACTAGTCATGGTGAAACACGAGTAGAAAATCATCTGCCCATGTCTCTAGTACCATGTGCCCTACATGCCTCATATGGGGCACTTAGAGCCTATCTAAATCCATATGAAACAATTGTGATGGCTGTAGCCGGGCCTAGTTTTAGGGATCACTATAATGAAGGTGTTGAAGAGATATCAAATAGTACAATAAAGAATTTTATGACATGTTACGTGCTGCACAACAACCATTATAGGAAGGATGTGAAAAATCTTAGCTTTCAACAATGTTATAGTTATTAAGTATTAAGGCAACCACAAATATATCTCAACATCCCTTTAATTTATTTTTCCAACTCATGCTGAGGACACAACCTAAAGACACTCCTATGCTTCTAGACTTATACCAAACAAAGAAGTTAGTGTCGAGGTTAGGTCTAGATTATAAGAAGATTGATTGTTGTGTGAATGGGTGAATGTTGTATTATAAAGATGACGATCATGCAATGAAATGTAATTTTTGTTGTGAGGAACGATATTCCTTTAAGATGTGTCATGGAAGAAAAAAGAAAGTTGCAAGGAAGCATTTGTTTTTCTTACCTCTCATTCCAAGATTACAAAGACTATTTGCTTCTGAAAAAAAGGCAAGGGAAATGAGATGGCACTTTGAGAATCGTTGAGGTTCTAATGTTCTCTCTTACCCTTCTGATGGTGAAGCATGAAAAGTTTTTATAGAACATATTCAGACTTTGCATATAATCCAAGAAATGTGAGGCTTGGATTGTGTGCGGATGGATTTGCGCCATTTGGCCAATTTGGAAGGCAATATTCTTGTTGGCTAGAGATAGTTACTCCCTATAATCTACCGCTTGCGATATGCATGACACAAGAATAAATGTTCTTGACACTGATTATCCCTAGTCCTAATAATCCTAAGGGAAAAATAGATGTGTATTTGCAACCACTGATTGATAGATGAATTAAAGTTATTGTGGGATATTGACGCCTCTTTGAAACAAAACTTTCCTATGCGTGTTGCATTATTGTGGACAATAAATGACTTTCCAGCTTATGGTATGTTGTCTGGTTGGATGACCATGGGAAGACTATCATGTCCTATATGTATGGAGAACTCAAAAGCGTTTCAATTGAAGTATGGATGAAAAATATGTTTCTTTGATTACCATCGTCAATTCCTTCCCATTGACCACCAATTCCAGAGAAATAAAATATCTTTTTTGAAGAATAGAGTCAAGAAATTAGTGCCTCCGCCTTGGTTTAGCGGAGAGGAAGTTTGGCAATGAGTTAAAAATCTACCCAAGGTCATTGAGTATGGGAAAAATTTGCCAATTAAAGGGTACAAGGTCACTCATCATTGGACAAAACAAAGCATATTTTGGGAATTGCTTTATTGGAAAACTAATCTCATTCGACATAATCTTGATGTCATGCACATTGAGAAAAATGCCTTTGATAATGTGTTTCACACTGTTATGGACACAAAGGGGAAAACAAAAGATAACACACAAGCTCGAATGGATGTGAAAGAGTATTGTTGAAGGAAGGATGATGAACTTGTTGAAACTAGAGGGAGAATGGTAAAACCATTCACAAACTATACATTGAATTTGGAACAAAAATGACATATTTACCAATGGGTGAAGAACTTGAAGCTTCCTTATGGATATGCATCTAATCTAAATAGATGTGTGGACATGAAAGAAGCAAAGTTGTATAGAATAAAGAGTCATGATTTCTATGTGTTCATGGAATGCTTGATTGCTCTTCCCTTTGTGACTTTGCCGGAAAATGTCTTGAATCCTATAGTGGAGCTTAGTTAATTCTTTACACAACTTTGTTCCACAACCTTGTTGTGAGATCAACTAGAGTTGTTAGAGAAAAATATTGTTGTGACATTGTGCAAGTTAGAGAAAGTCTTTCCCCTAGTGTTCTTTGACTCAATGGAGCATTTACCTATCCACCTTCCCTATGAAGCTAAAGTAGGAGGGTCTGTCCAATATAGATGGATGTATCTATTTGAAAGGTACTGAATATTGTTTTATGTGACTTGAAAAAAATATTTGACAAACGTTATTAAATAAGCGACCAATAGACTTCACTATATGTAGGTTTCTTTATACCTTAAAACAAAAGGCACGGAACAAAGCTCGGGTTGAAGCATCTATATGCGAAGCTTATATTGCTGAGGAGACTGCCTTCTTTTGCTCGCACTACTTTGAGCCAGGTTTTCCACCAAGAATAACAAGACCTATCAGAAACGATGATGGTGGAGAACCAAATTTGCCAATTATTTCAATTCTTAATCATCAAGAAAGACCTTCTGGGACTTGTAAATCTTGTTTCTTAGGGGATGAAGATGTCAAAGCCGTGACCACATTCATTCTAATGAATTGTGATGAGGTGCAACCATATATGAAGTGATTGATGTTAAATCCTAATAAATTAAAATTTGTGTCAAATAAATAATGGTTAGCACATAATTCGCAATGCAGTTTTTTTCTACAGAAATAAAAGGAAGAGCACCCTCAAATTACAGAGAATGAGACAGAAGCTCAGATCAATGCTGGATTTGCATCATGGTTTAAAGGTCATGTAAGTAGTTAATATTATGAATGAAATACCTACAACAAACTTTATTTGACATGATTCTTATTGATTATGTCACTTAGGTTGAAAATCCTGCCAACAATGTCGTAGATTCATTTTTACATGCATTGCTTGGAGCCCAAAGAGAAGAGGGAGAACATGGCCTATATATTTTGTGAATGGGTACAAGTTTCATACAGCTGAAGTTGTCCTTAATAAATCAACTAACAATAGTGGTGTATGCATTAAGGGAACTGACTATGCACAAGCAGAATATGACTTCTATGGCATTTTACACGAGATTGTTGAACTTGAATATTCGGGTATCCCTGTGAAGAGAGTGGGGCTATTTAAGTGTGAGTGGTTTGATTCAACATTGAATCATGGTACTAAGGTTCACCCACATTATGGGACTGTTGAAGTTCATGCGTCACGGATGTATAACAAGTATGACCCATTTATTTTGGCCCAACAAGCAATGCAAGTCTTCTACATGCCTTACTCTTGTTACCGTTAAAAGGAAAATTGGTTAGCTTTTATTAAGATCAAGGCTTGTAGCATAATTGGCCCTCCTGTATCTGAAGCAAATGTAGGTCCATTTCAAGTAGATGACCTTGAAGTCATACCGCCAATAATTTTCGATGATGATGAAGTTCTTATGTCAATAATTGACACTCTTCCAACTGAAATTCGCTATGAAGATGCAGATATGCCGGTGGGTAACATGGAATATGAAGTAAATAAGGAAGAGGAAGAAGAAGAAGATGATGATGATAACGATGGAGAAGAAGATACATATGATAAGGTTGAAGATGTTTATGTGGATGAAGATGAACATGAAGACGAAGATGAAGGCGAAGAAGATTAATGTTTCCACATTTTGTTGTAATGAAGTAATTACTATTACATTTGATTGCATTGACTTTTAATCGTCTTACTTTTTATTCTGATTAAATTTCATCATCATTTATTTATTTCTTATTACTAACTCAAGTCTCACAATGAATATATAGATGTCAAGTCGTCGCTCAAAGCGTGATAGAAGCCCATCGAGTACCCCACCATCATTTCTTCCTCAGCAACGTCCTAAGTTGTCTCTTCCTCTGACAACTACTTTAAATCTGTCTATTCCTAGGGTTGTTAGACCATCGTTATCATTTGTATCAGCTCCTCAATTGCATGAACTACTTAGCCAACCCTTATTACCACCTCAAATCCTTAATCTAATTGTGAGACCCATATTACCCACCCAATTGCATCATGACTCAAGTGAACCCTCATTTCCACAATTGCATGAATCAATTGGTGGACACTCATTATCACCTGGCCCTTCTCCATCTCCAGTCCAATCTCCTCCAATACCATCTCCTGGAATAAGATCTTTACACCCCCTCACCACATGGTCCTTGTGGTAGATTATCACCTTGGGCTCATGATCTCATTAATGGTAGAATATGGATATATCCTGAAAAAACAATGTAAGTCATGAACAATCTTTCTGTAATTTGTATCTTCATTTAGTATTTCTTAAAGCCATTTTAATAATAACAATGGTCTTTTTACAATTGTTATTAGGTTCAATCCTGTTGTTTGTTCTATAAGGCAAATTCTTCTTATAATTCAAGGGAAATTTGACTATCCATGTCATTATTGGAAAGCAACACTTACCAATTATAGGAAAATATGGTTTGAAGAATAGGGGGAATATGATATCTTCTATTTGTATTGTTCTACTTGTTTCCTTATTATGTTTGTATTTTTTATCTTTTTCATTTCTCATTTATGTAGAGAAAATATAAATGGCTGCCACAATATGAAGATAATGTTAAGAGAATACGCAATGCAAAGTGTTCAGAAATCTTGAGAGGTACAATGCATACTATCAGGCAGGAGTTGTTTCACAAGCAAGTTAGACCTAAGTGGATTCCACACAAAATGATGAATGAGTTAGAGAGAATGTGGACAACACACTAGTGGAAAAATGACTTTTTAGACCTGTTAAAATTCACTTTTTAAACCAGTTTTGGATCCAGTATTGATATAGCTGGTCTTAAAAGTATGTCACTTTTAAGACCGGTTGTATTGATAACCAGTCTTAAAGTAAACAATTTTAAGACTGGTTGTCATGAGCACCGATTTTAAAAGACAAGCTAGTAAGGGAATTACATAACATTTTTAAGACCGGTTATTATTATAACCAGTCTTAAAAGTTATTTTAAGATCAGTTTCAAATATAACTGGTTTTAAAAATTTTAATTTTAAAAATTTTTAAGACCGGTTGTACATAAAACCAATATTAAAAATTCAATTTTAAGACCAGTTATATGCGAAACCGGTCTTAAAATAAACTTTTAAGACCGATTGTTTTTATAACTGGTCTTAAAAGTATTATAATTTTATTGTGTGATTAGGTTAGTTACCAGAACGCATCCTAGAATTGTTACTTTCATCTAATGCCATACTTATTAAGTGCCATAAAGTTATTAATTGTAATTTGTTGTTTAAAACCATCATATATATATATATATGCATAGTTGTTTAAAACACATGGAGGCCAATGACATAGCCCAAACAAATTCACATGTATAAATGCATGGTTGCATATAATCAAAGAAATAACAAACATGTCAAATTATGCAACCAATAATATTTGTAACCAACTAGGCCAATATGTCAATTCATCAATATATACAAAAAGTTCCTTAGTTTTACAAAAACTCACTGTTGTAAAAGTTCATAAATGAATTAATCACAACAATTGCGAATGTGATCAATATCTTCTTTTGGAAAAGGGTCAGCAAGTTCAAACATCTAAAACACCAAAGCCAGGGAAAACATTAACTTCACTTAAAAAAAATAAAAGTAATACAAAATTTTTGAAATATATATACATTTACCTCTTCAGTAAATTCGGTCGTGTCTAAGGTAATAATATTATAAATGTACTTCAGAATATACAACCCACACAAGTTGGACTCTTTTGGTTGCCTACGGGGCTAAAAAATAATATGATATCATTAAAACAAGTATAAAATTAAAGTATGGCTTATTATTAAATACATTCTTAAAACAAACCAATATGTAACTAACCTTTGGTAAGATCCATGTAGGGTCTTTTAGTTCATGAATAAGCCTATCACAACTAGTGTATAGGAATGTTTGCGTAGCCCTATATTATCAAAATTACAAAGGTTACTTATTTTACACAAATTCCATAAATTTTGCACACGAAAGGTCATTAATAATGCAAGAAAACTTACGAGTTCAAGGAATTCTTCTATTCACTAGTTGGCTTGCTGAGGTGGAGGGAGTATAAGAGGATGATAGAATAACTCTTCTTGCACAAAATAGTCAATTGCCAATGATCACTGAAAAAGGGAAGACTTTTAAGCAAATATAAAACATTATGTATATTATGAAATATAAATTTGTTTCTTACCCATGCAAATATGGAGCCAAGAAACACTCAATTGGGGTTTCACTAAGCTTGTTCGATAAGTATGTTTGTCTGATAGCAGCAGTGGTCCCTTTTTCGTAGAGTTGAAGTGGGCATAGGAATCCAAATTTATTGGTTTTTCTAGAGTCAACCAACCTACGATTCATGTACCTACAATAATGCAAGCACATAAATCAAACTTTAACGGCGTAATTTGTAAAATATTAACTTCCAATTTGAAAAGATACTTACATTAAAAAGAGTTAGACAATTGAAATCATAAGTTGTTGTAGAGGAGCTACCAGGGACAGTAAACTATCCCTCTCAAGATAGCATTGCGCCCCTGACTTGCTAATAGCTGACTCAGTAGGCTAATCTCTTGTTCGAAAGGACGTATCATATGCCATCAGAATCAATTGCTGCATGACATTTAATGGAGGCCGTAAAACATTTTGAGTAGAGGGAGGTGGAGGTGGAGGTGGAGATGGAGGTGGTGGGGATTCCTCAGCTCGATCAGAAACAAGGTTCTTTGGCCATTAGATGAAAGAGTTGAGGACATCGCCCACAATTTTGAACTCATCAATAGGGATAGCGAGAGGTGTATCTGCAATGATCACCTCTTCAACTGCCACTCAAGCTTGATCATCCTTTATTTCTTGGTGGGGGACAGTTGATCCCCAGTTGTGCAAGCTCCCCCGTGGAACTAATCGTCTCAGAGGATCCTCCACAAACAAGTCACAAGGATCACTAATTTCTTTTCTAGGACCCTCTGATGACTGACTAATACAACTCCCTTTAGTGCTTTGTTTAGGGTTTAGGGAATGAGCCTGGGGAGCACTGGTACCAGCTTGTCTTGTGCTCATTATAATCATTTATTCCTCCTTTATCTTGCTAAACCTTTCTTCAAATCGTGCATCAAATGATGCTTCTGCCTCGGCCATAGCTTCCGCCCTCATAGTGACTAATATATGCTCCATCTCCTCCCTAGTCACCATACTACTTGAGGAATGACGTGGGGTGTTCTAAAGTAATCCCTTATGCCTACCCCTCCTCCAACCCCCCTGACACGGCTGGATGCTCACGTTTTCTTGTAGCTACGGATAGGATGTCATTCCTCCCATCTGACCTAAATGATCCCTCAGCTTTTTTTTGAAGCTCTTCTTATAAGACACAAATGAGAAACGTTAGTAATAAAATTTGTTTACTAAATAATTAATAACAACAAGTGAACAACAATACTTACAATTTCTCGCCAATTATATGAGATTGTTCACTCGTATGAGACCCGCTCCTCTTTTGGTGAGCGAACAACCACTTCTTTTCGTGACATATCGGAGATGGTGGAGAAAGAAGAATAGAATGATTGGATTGAGCTGCTTCCAATCTCTTCCAACCACACAGCAGGATCGATGACCTTTGCTGTCACTTATAGCGAGCTAGTAACTTTTCATAATGTCAATTACTTTTAGCTGGTTATTTCATAATACTAATTGAATTTTGTAATTATTTTAGGAGAGGAAGGCACAACAGGAGAACTGTTGACGGACTATTGGGAGTTCGGTATCACACAGACACCGTGACGGGACTTCGACCTCTCAGCAGGTAGAGGCGGCTATTGTAAGTAATTTAATTATTATAATTTTTATAAAACCAACTTAATTATGAAAAACACTAATAAGTAATTGTTTAATAAAATGGCAGGAGTGGATGCAACTGTCGCAGAATGAGCTGCGAGAGACCCAGGCCGAGGAGTCACAGGGGTTAGTAGACCCCACGGCTCCTTTGAAGGTGGGTCTGGGTCAAGCTGAGCACCCCACGACAGGAGTGCCACCTCTGAGGTTGGCAGCTTTAGAGGGGTCAGACATCTGAGGGACAAGTCTGTTGAGCAGTTGCGGGCAGATTTGGCCCAGACACAGGCTGCTGTTGCTCAGCAGTAGTAGCTGCATCTGGAGCAGATGCAGCAGCAGGCCGATTTCATCTACGCTCAGCGGACGCAGTGGCGTGATATCATAAACAGCATGCTCGAGCGGTCGTGGAGTCGGCTATTCTCGGACGAGCAGCATCCACAGGTTCCCCCTATCCCTTGGTTTGTCATCCAGCCTACTTCTCCTCCTCCTCCTGCTGATGATGATGGTGCTGTTAACTTTGCCCAGCACCCGGATCCAGCAGCACATGAGGGAGCCCCACCTGAGGGAAAACCAGATGATTAGCCCCCTGCTACTTAGTTTTGGACACATTTATTTTTTCTTGTTGAAACATTTGTAAATAAATATAGATAATTTTTTATTTCAGAACTTAAATTCTTATTATGTTTACCATAGTTATATTTATATTCTTAGACTGCATTGTTGAATTTGTGAATTAATTGTAATAGTATTATTTATATTTCTAAAACTAAAGAAATTAATTATATATTTGTAGCGGTTTTATAATAAAACCGCTACAAATATAATAAAATTTTATTTGTAGCGGTTAATATGAAAACTGCTACAAATATAGTTACATATTAGTAGCGGTTAATACAAAAACCGCTATAAAGATAGTTCTATATTTGTAGTGTTTAATAAAAAAACCACTACAAATGTAAAGACATGTGTGAGGGAAATTCAAAATTGAAATGTTGACTATTTATAGCGGATACATAAAAAACCGTTACAAATATTCAATATTTCAATTTTGAATTTCCCCCCACTTTATGCAAATTTGTAGTGGTTACTAATGTATAACCACTATAAATCTATATTAGTAGTGGTTTTTCCTCTAACTGCTATAAGTTTAAAACAAATTCTTCAATTTCATTTCCAACGGCGTGAAAATTAGAAGCAGTTTTAGACATAAAACCGCTACAAATGTGTAGTGCCGTAGCGGTTACTATAGCGGTTTATGAACTGCTACAAAATATTAAATGTTGGAAATTCAGAATATAAGGTTTAAAGCATTTGTCATTTTCTATTCACTCATCTTCGTCATTATACTTTCTTTCCTCTCACTAGTAGCTATGAATAAGTCATGGATCAGGTTGCCACGCAGTTCTCTGGAATATTTGTATGGATTAAACAATTTCTTGGAGTTTGCATTCACTAACGCTAGCTATAATGGTAAGATCATCTGTCCGTGTCGGAGATGCAAGTTCAAGAAGTGGCATGCACAAAATGTTGTTAAGGAATATTTGCTTCTGAAGCCTTTCCCGAAGGACTATACGTTCTGGGCAGTTCATGGTGAGAAGGCCGGTATGAGATATGATGATGCTCTTCTTCAAAGTTCTCATGTAGGAGTTCAACTAAATGAAGATGATCCTGTGAATGATGCTGTGCGTGATGCTGTGCGTGATGCATTTGGATTTCAAGGTGACAACTTCAATGAAGAAGTGCAAGGTTCTGAGTCAGTGTTCATGAGGAATGATGCAGCTCAGGATTTTTTCAGCTTGATGGATGAAGCAGATCATCCTTTATATCAAGATTGTTGAAAATATTCTAAATTATCTTTCTTGATCAAATTGTATCATATCAAGTGCTTGTGTAGAATCACAGATAAGGGAATGTCGATGTTGTTTGAATTATTACAAGATGCATTCCCTAACACTAAGATTCCTACAACATTCTACGAGGTCAAGAAGATTATCAACAGATTGGGGTTGAACTATCAAAAGATTGACGCAGGCCCCAACAATTGTATGTTGTATTAGGGAGACGATTCCAGCAGGGAGACTTGTAAGAGTTGCCACACATTGAGGTACAAGACAATTTAGAAGGGGAAAAAGCAGAAGAAGAAACCTACAAAGATTCTCAGGTACTTCCCTCTGAAACTTCGCCTACAAAGATTATTTATGTCGTCCAAAATGGTGGAGCACATGAGGTGGCATGTCGTCGATAAGAATGAAGACTGTAAAGTAAGACATCCCCGAGATGTAGATGCCTGGAAAACATTTGACAATGACTTTCCATCTTTTGTGGCTGACCCCAAAAATGTTCGGCTTACTTTGGCGATCAAGGATTTCAATCCATTCGGGAATCTTAGCACAAGTTACAATATTTGGTTGGTAGTTCCCTACAACTTACCCCCTGGATGTGTATTAAACAAAGCTCCTTTATTATATCTATAATCATTCTAGGCATAAAGGCACCATGTAATGACATCGATGTGTATCTTCAACCGCTTATTGCGGAATTGCTAGACCTATGGAATGTCGACATTAAGACGTACGACACTTATGGGAAGACTTTGTTCAACTTGTGTTCAGCCTTGATGTGGATGATTAGTGACTTTCCTGGCCTTGGCACATTATCTGGTTGGAATATGCATACTGGGTCGGCGTGTCCAGCTGAAAATTTTGACTCTGACGTAGTGCGCCTTCCCCACAGCTGAAAATGGTGCTGTATGGGGCATCAGAGGTCTCTCGATGGAAGGCATAAGTTCAGATTGCAACGGAATTGCTTCAATAGGAAACCAGAAAAAAGAGGATCACCTCAGACTTTATCCGGTATAGATATCTTATAGCAGCTTGAGCATGTTGACTTTGAGTTTAGAAAAAGCTACAATTCAGCATAAAATCGCCAAAAGATGTGCAGGACTTCGGCGCCTCAATAGTGGAAGAAGATACCTATTTTATTCACTCTTCCATATTGGAGATCTAGCTTACTTCGCCACAGTCTTGATGTCATGAACATTGAAAAGAATGCTTGCGATAATGTGTTATATACGTTGCTTAACGAACCTGGCAAGACAAAATATCACCTTCAAGCGAGGAAAGATTTACGCACCATGGGAGTTCGTGAAGACGCTTA
Source organism: Inga oerstediana (assembly GCA_963210345.1). Classification (NCBI taxonomy): domain Eukaryota; kingdom Viridiplantae; phylum Streptophyta; class Magnoliopsida; order Fabales; family Fabaceae; genus Inga; species Inga oerstediana. Next base: position 56,977,934 of record OY723401.1, on the reverse strand, counting down.
GCCAGATAAGCATGAAAAATTTCAGCTGGTAAAGTTTACTCTCACAAAACCGAACAAGGAAGTCTTCCTCGTGATGTTGAAGAAATTAAAAGTTCCTGATGGCTATTCAAGCAACATTTCTCAATGTGTTGACTTGCAGGCTCGAAAGGTTACTGGCCTGAAGAGTCATGACTCACATGTTCTAATGCAACAGTTACTCCCTTTGGCTATAAAGAATGCACTTCCTCTTGATGTTTCCCTCGTTTTGGTGGAACTTTGTTCTTTCTTTCGGAAGTTGTGTTCTAAGGTTTTGATCGTTGAGGAGCTCGATCAACTGTAGTCCAAAATCATTCTTATGCTTTGTCATTTAGAAATGATCTTTCCTCCGTCCTTTTTCACTGTGATGGTTCACCTTACAGTCTACCTCGTTCATGAAACAATGCTCGCTGGCCTAGTACAATATTGATGGATGTATCCGATTAAGAGGTACTCATTTTAAATATGTGCTTTATTGTTAGTTCTTATGTTTGCTAATCGTCCTTTTCAGCATTTAGTATCAATTTTCTCTTCTTTACGTCGTAGGTTTCTTGGAAAATTAAAATCTTATATAAGGAATAAGGTGTGGCCAGAAGGTTCTATAGCTGAAGGCTATATAGGGGATGAGGTACTGTATTTTTGTTCAAGGTACTTTGATGACCTTGAGACGGCTTTCAACTGCCCACCTCATGTTGACGATTGTCCTGAATCTGTGCCAACATCATGATAATTTATCCCTCGTGTTGGTAAACCAGTTGGATGAACTGAGAACTTCAAACTAACAGTAGCTGAGAAGTTGCAAGCACATAGACATGTCTTGATTAATTGCACTTAAGTTGAACCTTTCATACAGTAAGAATTGTACACTCACATGTTATTCTATATCTTTCGTAACATTTTTCACTTTCATTTCACTATCGCCTTTCCAATATTAATTGCAGGGAATTCAGAAGTTATATTAAGCGTCAACTCAGGATCCGTACACAGACATCTTCGAAAGTTCACAAAAAGGTCCACAGATAATTCCCGAGCTGGTTTGTACACACAAACATCGTCGGAAATTCTACTGCGGTGCATTTTTTCAAGTTCACATCATTTAAATTAATTTTTTTAAACAAAATAATACATCAAAAATAATAATTTTTCTACACAATTTCTGTAGGGATGGCGAGGATGAGTAATCAAATTCAAATTATGTTTTTGTCTTTAAAAAACATACTGAAAAAAAATATTTTTTTTAAAAATATTTGTAGTGGTTCTTAAACAGCTACAAAAATAAAAAGAACCGCTACTAATTAAAAACCGCTACAAAGCGGAAACATTAACCGCTACAAATGCTATGCGGATCCCTATAAATAGCCCCACTACATCTCATTTCAAACACTCCTCCATTTCTTTTCATCTTACCACTCTTTCATTTTCTCTCATTTACAAATTTTTTTGTATGAGTTGAGGAGTTTAATAATACGATAAAATTGTTGGAAATTGTGCCCTAAGGGCCAATCATTGTACTTTGAACATTATTATTTCAATGAAATTTCTCCATTCTGTTATCATATTATTTGCATGTTAACTGTGATAATAGTATCCTCGGATAATTCATAAAGATTGTCCTAAAATGTCGCTGGTCAATCATCTATGCGGGAGCAGCGATGAAACAAGATTAGTATGACTTTGATAAGATATGGAGATACGAATCAAAGTCTTAGGCACTTGTAAGAGTACAAGGTGTTGGACCGACCCACTATGAGAAAGCTACATGGATCAAGTCATAAGCTTTTCTCATGTATAACCACGTCACAATGCCCTTAGACCTGAGGTCATCATGGATTCCTCCTACATGAGAGTTGCTAAGCTTTGAACTAGTCAAAAGTCACTTTTGACCGGGTGATGATAAAGGCGATGATCGAGCTTGGTGGTTTTTCATGCAGAGGAATATGAATGATCAAGATGGAATTTTTCCCTCACATTAGTAGAGAGATATTACTGGGCCCCTCGATGAGTGAGTCTGAGAAATGTATGGCCATACTATGATGAAAGGAGTTTCTATCTCTGTTATCAGGCTAGTCAGGAATCGAGAAAGTAATGGTTAGGAACAAGAGGATGACATTATCCATGCCTTATCCTTGATCGATATATCGTGTGACAAAAGGGACGTGACATGGTTGTATGACAGGTTGCATCGTGATAACGATCCTTATATGAATTGGGTAGTCGTAATGTCTGCTAGAGGCCGCTTGCGACTTTTGGGTTAGTATAGTTATTGGCCCACTGCCAACTTCATATGGGCCTACAGGGTCGCACACAAGAATGGCCCAACACGAGATAATGTTTAATTTAGGGTGGACAAATTATATATATATATATATATAATATAAAATTCATTAATAATATTATATAGATATATATATTTTCGAAATATATATCTTATATATATATATATATGTATATTATATGATATGATATTATTATATTGTGTTAGTTTTAAGTTTAATTTATTAAGATATATTAAATTTAATAACTAACATGATAGAGATATAATATCTCAGATTTAATTTATGAAGATAAATTAAATCTAATGGCTCTTTATTTGGATTAAATAAATAGGTTAAATTAAAACTGTTGGACAGATTTATTTTAAACTGAATTTATTTAATTATCTCATCAAGATAATTAATTGTTAATTAATTTCAAAATTAATGATGATTAATTTTGAAATATGAAAATAGCCCTCAGAAGTTATAAACTTGATAGAGCAGATATATTGATACGCACAAGAGAATTGAGAGCCGCAAGTGAAACCCTAAGAGACATTAGAGGTACTAGCACACAGTCTCGGTTGTAGAGCATTCGTGTGGATATCGGTAGAGGGAGTGGACCTGACGTGTTGGCTCCTAGAGATCGTGAAAACTGTGAATCATCAAAAGGTATGAATCCTTTCAACTTGGTTTAAACGTCGTTGATAGATCCTCGATTAGGATCGGTGAAATTTTTTAAAATTCTTCCGCTGTGCCTACTGATTCTAACAGCGGTATCAGAGCCAGATCAATTGTACGTTTAAAGTGAGTTTATGTTCTTATACATGTGATATATATGAGATGTGTACGTTTGTTTATAAGAAACACTCGAATATGCATGTGATTTGGTTAATACGAAACGAAATTATTTAGAAAGATGTGATCTTGTAATTCCGTTGATTTTTGTTTTCATTTAAATTGAATCTTGAAATTGTTTCATTTTCGGTTTTGAAACATGTATGTGATTCTCGTTTTGGAACAAGCATGAAATCGATTCCGAACATGTATATCTTGAAACATGTATGTGATTTTCGTTTTGAACAAGCATGAAATTGGGTAGGGTACCTGAGATCGTAGTTGGCGTACAGACACGTTAGGGTCTCTATGTTAGAGCAAGCGTTTCACCCAAGAGGGGGGGTGAATTGGGTGATACTAAAATTTCGTTGCAAATATAAACCTTGACGGTGAATACAAAGCAGTAAAGAATAAGGAGAAATATCACCGAAGTGTACACCGGGAGTTATACTGGTTCGGTCACAATCACTTTGACCTATGTCCAGTCCTTAGAGCTTCTCTGAGAGTTTCACTATAACTTCCAAGATTCAGTGGGTTCTTGGCACCTCAGTACAAGCAAGTTCCTTCGCCTGGACACTTGCTCCCCCTTACAAGTTGTAATCCTATCCCAACTCAAGGTTCCACAACCTTAAGTTACCTCAATAACAAATATTGAGTTTGAATGAAATATCTCTCTCACAGAGTGAATAAGAATCACTGAAGTACAGAATTACAAGTATGTGTAAAACAGAGTAGTGAACTTGATAATACGTTCGTGTGTGTGTTCTTGTTGTTCTTCTCTGTTTGGATGTTCCCATATATATATATGTGTTGGTAATGACCGTTGGAACATTTTCTTCTCGTCTGTTAGAGTGTGCGCAGCCACTGTTGACTTTTCCAGTATTTGAAAAATATCCGTTTGTGGTAGGTAGCGGTAGGTAATGTTTGAACGTTGCATTTGACTTTCCTTATTTGGTAAGATCTCTTCATTGTTTATTTGTGGATATGCTAAGAATACTAATATAATGAAGGGTTAATCACATAGGAAACAAATAAAAGAACGTTGGAATGATTTCTCAAATTCTGAACTTGCATACTCGAGTATTCATTAAAGTTTACTCGAGTATCATCGTGAAAGTAATGATAAACTGCAAGTTAATAAATGAACATTACATTACTCGGGTAGTGCATGGAGTAAACAAATTTACAAACCTTGGAAATACCTGTTTACTCGGGTACTTACTCGGGTATGGCATACTTTTCTTCATAGGTTACTCGAGTAGCAACTCGAGTAAGCTCTCAAATAAACTTTAGGTTACTCGATGCTTCACTCCAGTAATGTTGGCAGGATTTCAAGGCCGAGAGCACTTCATGTTTAATTACCTTGTTACTCGAGTACCTACTCGAGTAAACATAAATTTTCTGCATAGCTTACTCGGGTAGTGACTTGAAGTTTTCTTCTGCATACTCGGGTAATGACTTGAAGTTTCCTTCTAAATAACTTTGCATACTTGAGAAGTTCCTCGAGTGAAGTGTGATAAAAGCATTTCATGTTATTCGAGTATTACCTTCAAGTTTTGCTTACCATAGTGAGTTACTCGAGTAGCTGCTCGAGTAACATTGGCAGGATAGAAAATGCCGAGAGCAACATATTTCTTGAAACAGGGGACTCGAGTACATACTCGAGTATCGTTGGCAGGCCGAGAGTAACTGGAAGTTTTTTTACATGGTTACTCGAGTAATATTGGCAGGCCGAGAGCAACTCAAGTGTTTTACCTGGTTACTCGAGTAGCCACTCGAGTAACGTTGGCAGGCCGAGAGCAACTGGAAGTCATTTACCTTATTACTTGAGTGCTTACTCGAGTAACGTTGGCAGGTTACTTGAAGGTTGGCTCTGATTACTTCAAGTTTCTGTCCATTACTCAAGTACTTACTCGAGTAACCCTTTAGAAAACTTGCCAGTAATAAAGTTTCTCAGCTTTTTCTCTTGGCCTTTCTTCATTACACCAATGCTTACTTCAAGTGATGATTTGCCTTGTTATTACTTTGTTCAAACTTATTTGTTTATCAAATCTTTTTCATACCATCCTTTGTTATCATCAAAACCTGAGAGATCTAACATTCTCCCCCTTTTTGATGATGACAAAACTTGGTGATTTTGAACAATGTTTTTGAAATTAAGTGTAAATTCAAAGTGTTTTGGAAAATGTTGAAATCATAACATATTCACCTTGCATATATAACAAACTCATTAGTCCCACAATGTATTATAACTTAAAAGTTTAAATGGACTTGAAATGAAATTATAACTTAAAGAAGCTTCTGCATTAAACTTAAAATTACATTACAAGATGAAAAAGTTATAAGTTGAAAAGCTCCCTAAATCCCATGTACACCCATATACGCTAAGAAATTTAACAGAACTCAGAAACTCCACAAAATCACACTCAAGCTCTTCTCCCCCTTTTTGTCTTCATCAATCAAGAGGAGGATCGGAAGGCTTGACTACAGAAATAGGCTTCACAGGTAGAACCAAAGGACCATCTGAACTCAGAGAATCAAAAGAAGAGGAACTTGAAGATTCTGGTTCAGGAAGATTAAGAGGAGGAATATGAATGTCTTCTCTTGGAGGAACAGGAGGGGGCTGATAGACAATCATAGTGGTGGTCTCAACCTCTTCAGTAGCACCTGGAGTATGATGTTCAGAGGATGAGGGAGATATTTCCGCTGTATGGGTAGGAGATGGAATAGGTGTAGGAGAGGGTTCAGGTTAAGTTTTGGGTGGTGAATCCTCAATGATGATGTAAATGGTCTCATTTGTTTCAGGATTGTCCATTGAACATAGGATATCTCTGGGTCTTGGTTCAGGTGGACTAGAAACTCGAGGTTCAGGAAGAGTTGGCTCAACCTCAATATGATGAAGGTTAGATGGGATGTTCTCTGGAGGTGGTATATGCTCAGGAGATGGTATATGCTCTGGAGAGGAGAATGCCTCAACTGCAGATGATGGACTAGCAGAAAGTCCAAGACCTAGCGAGTCCAGTCTTGCTAAGATCAACCTCAAGGATCTATAGGGATAGATCCAAAAGACTAATAGGCCTAAGTCAGTACACATACATAGACAAGATACTGTATAGGTTCAGTATGCATGATTCAAAAAGGGGTTACATGCCTATGTCTCATGGCATCCATCTTAGCAAGGATCTGTGTCCTAGTACACCTGATCAGCGAGATCGCATGAGTAAGGTTCCATATGCCTCAGCCATTGGATCCATCATGTATGCCATGTTATGTACTCGACCGGATGTCTCTTTTGTCTTAAGCATAACCAGCAGATACCAACAAGATCCTGGTGAGGGTCATTGGACTGTCGTCAAGAATATCCTAAAGTACTTAAGAAGGATTAAGGACTTATTTTTGGTCTATGGTGGATTGGATGATAAGCTCTGCGTAACCGGTTACACAGATGCAAGTTTCCAAACTGACCAAGACGACCTTAAATCGCAATCTGGATATGTATTCCTCCTGAATGGTGGAGCAGTAAGCTGGAAGTGCTCTAAGCAGAGCACTATAGCAGATTTTACAACAGAAGCTGAGATATAGTAGCATCATATGCAGCTAAAGAAGCCGTTTGGATCAGAAAGTTCATTACTGAACTAGGGGTGGTGCCTACCATCTCAAATCCAATAGATTTGTTCTGTGACAATAGCAGTGCTATTGCACAGGCTAAGGAGCCTAGGTCACATCAAAGGACCAAGCAAATACTCAGGTGATTTCATCTTATTAGAGAAATCAATGATAGAGGTGATAAAATGATATGCAAAGTAGCAGGAGAAGATAATGTTGCTGATCCTCTTACTAAGCCACTTGCACAGGCAAAGCATGAGTGTCATGTTAGGGCAATAGGAATTAAGCAAATTAATGATTGCACCTAGGGCAAATGGGAGGATGTTGGAAATTGTGCCCTAAGGGCCAATCATTGTATTTTCAACATTATTATTTCAATGAAATTTCTCCATTATGTTATCATATTATTTGCATGTTAACTGTGATAATTGTATCCTCGGATAATTCATAAAGATTGTCCTAAAATGTCCCTGGTTGGTCATCTATGCGGGAGCAGCGATGAAACAAGATCAGTATGACTTTGATAAGATATGGAGATAAGAATCAAAGTCTTAGGCACTTGTAAGAGTATAAGGTGCTGGACCAACCCACTATGAGAAAGCTACATGGATCAAGTCATAAGCTTTTCTCATGTATAACCACGTCACAATGCCCTAAGACCTGAGGTCATCATGGATTCCTACATGAGAGTTGCTAAGCTTTGAACTAGTCAAAAGTCACTTTTGACCGGGTGATGATAAAGGCCATGATCGGGCTTTGTGGTTTTTCATACAGAGGAATATGAATGATCAAGATGGAATTTGTCCCTCACATTAGTAGAGAGATATTACTGGGCCCCTCGATGAGTGAGTCTGAGAAATGTATGAACATACTATGATGAAAGGAGTTTCTGTCTCTGTTATCAGGCTACTCAGGAATCGAGAAAGTAATGGTCAGGAACAAGAGGATGACATTATCCATGCCTTATCCTTGATCAATATATCGTGTGACAAAAGGGACGTGACATAGTTGTATGACAGGTTGCATCGTGATAACGATCCTCATTTGAATTGGGTAATCGTAATGTCTTGCTAGAGGCCGCTTGCGACTTTTGGGTTAGTATAGTTATTGGCCTACTGCCAACTTCATATGGGCCTACAGGGTCGCACACAAGAATGACCCAACACGAGATAATGTTTAATTTAGGGTGGACGAATTTTATATTTATATATATATAATATAAAATTCATTAATAATATTATATAGATATATATATTTTCAAAATATATATCTTATATATATATATATATATATATGTATGTATATATATCATATGATATTATTATATTGCGTTAGTTTTAAATTTAATTTATTAAGATATATTAAATTTAATAACTAACATGATAGAGATATAGTATCTCAGATTTAATTTATGAAGATAAATTAAATCTAATGGCTCTTTATTTGGATTAAATAAATAGGTTAAATTAAAACTGTTGGATATATTTAATTTAAACTGAATTTATTTAATTAGCTCATCAAGATAATTAATTGTTAATTAATTTCGAAATTAATGATGATTAATTTTGAAATTTGAAAATAGCCCTCATAGGTTATAAACTTGATAGAGCAGATATATTGATACCCACATGAGAATTGAGAGCCGCAAGTGAAACCCCAGGAGACATTAGAGGCGCTAGTATGCAGTCTCGGTTGTAGAGCATTCGTGTGGATATCGGTAGAGGGAGCGGACCTGACATGTTGGCTCCTAGAGATCGTGAAAACTCTGAATCATCAAAAGGTATGAATTCTTTTAACTTGATTTAAACGTCGTTGATAGATCCTCGATTAGGATCGGTAAAAATTTTTAAAATTCTTCCTCTGTGCCTACTGATTCTAACAAAAATATGGTAACAAGTTTTTACATTTTTTATTTGAATACTTATTTCCTTCGCATAAAATTTATTCTCACCATTTTTTTCAGATATTTCAGAGCTTTATCTCATTTTCATCTATTTTTCATACACAATCATATTGTAGTAGACAACATAATAGTTCCTTGTTACCTACATAACTTTAATAATATTATCAATACAATCTTTATACTTATCCAACTAAATTAAATTATTCCTTTTAATTTATAAATGAGCTAAACTATTGAATAATGAGCTAATTAAATTTGCTAAACTACTAAAAAATAAACTATTTAATTTAATATAAAAAAATAAAACAAATGATTGTATTTTTTTAAAAAATTTTCTTTATTTTTGTAGCGGTTACTAAACCACTACTAATTACGCGCCTTTTTTCAAACTAAAATTAATTTATTAGCGAAAACTTTGAATTTTGATGAAATTAGTAGTGGTTATATAACCGTTACTAATTAACGAAATTCATATTAGTAGCGGTTCATGAACTTTTACAAAATAGCAAAAAATTTTCATTTTTCTTTTCCCACCTAAATTCACAGAAAATTATTATTGCTTATGGCAATTTTGTAGTGGTGGGATTGAACTACTATAAAAAAGTAGCGGTTATTTTGCTTGAGTAGTAGTTTAAATAATCGCTACAAAACCGCTTGCAACATACGATTTTGTAACGGTTTTATGAACTGCTACTAGTGTTGTTTGTAGTGGTTAAAACCACTACTAATGACCATTTGTAACCGCTACTTAATCACGTTTTTTTTGTAGTGACTAGCATCGATATGCAATGTGAGGTATGTGAGCTAGCCAAATGCCACTACTCATCGTATTCTAGAACTCCAAATACACCCTCCAAGCCTTTTTCTATTGTCCATAGTGACTTGTTGGGACGCTCTTGTATTCCAAACCCTACTAAAACCAAATGGTTCATTTCCTTTATAGATGACTATACTCGCATTTGTTAGGTTTATCTCTTAAAAGACAAGTTTGAGGCTCTCTCCTTGTTCATGAATTTCTTCACCATGATCAAGAACCAATTTGATACGAGCATTAAAGTCTTGTATAGTGACAATGGCATAGGACATTTCAACAAAACCTTGAGTACCTTCCCTAAACACATGGCGTTATCCATAAAAGCTCTTGTACTAAGACACCCCAATAAAATGGGATTGCTGGGTGATAGATATCGCTTGATCTATTCCAAAAAAGGAAAATGTACGAGGAAAGATTAGTTGTTTTAAATTATTATTATTGGTTATTATTATTTTTATTAGGAAGTTGTAAAATAATTGGGCAGTTCCACTAGTAGCAAGGCTTAGAAGTCTATTGCTAAATTTATGGGTTTGTTAGGAATTTGAATTTCATGTTTTGAATTTTGTAATTGAGTCAATTTCTTTGTAATTTGCTCTTCGCATGCGACTTAATACCCTGAAGAAAATTCTTTTGCTATGTCCTCTAACCCTTTAACCATCATAGCTACACAGCTTGATGCTATAGATGAATTAGGGAAAAGGTGAGTGCATTAAAGGCACTATCTTCATGCCATAATCGAAGCAGAAGGAAAACCCATCATCATGCGAATGATAGCAACGAAGACTTTGAAGGATCAAGATGTTGTTCCAGGTTTCTGTACGCCAAAATTGAATTTCCGAAATTTAGTGGGGGTGATTCGTAGGGCTGGATTCTCAAGGCAGAGAAGTATTTCCATTTTTATAAGACACACGAAGATGACAAAGTTGATGTGGTATACATGTATGTTGAGGGTGATGCATCGGATTTGTTCTCATGGGTTAATTTGCAATGGATAATGCTTTACTAGGATGAGTTCATGTAGATTTTATAGGAATATTATGGACCATCGGAATATCAAAATCCTGACGAACATCTTTGTAGTTCAGGCTAACCGATACTATGCATGAGTACTGCCAAGAATGGGCAAGGTAAGTTGCTTGCGTCTCTAATTGTCTAGATTACTACTTACTTGGGGTATTCTTGAATGGGTTGAAGGAGGAGCTAAAGGCCACGTACACATCCACAAGCCAAGAACGATGTATAGGGCAATGAGTTTAGCACTTTAGTACAAAAGTAAGGAGATGGTTTCTCGTGGGCCCAAGCCTAATAAGTCATACAGCCAAAATTGGTCCAACTCCACTTATACTCAAAGTTATTTGTCACATGACATAAGAGGAAATACTACTTATTGTACTGGTTCACAAAATATACTCCTTTGATCATATCTTCATCATCCTCAGATCCATTTTCGAACAACACTAGAAGCTCGATGGCAGGCTCTGAGCAACAGTATAGGTGTAATACCTTGTTTTTCTTCCCCTTTCTTATGTATACATAAGCATTATTCTATAATTGCTCAGGGGATTATTACTCATTTCTGGATGTTGAGCCATATTCTTACTAAGTATTAGAGTTCGTTCTATTTCTCAACTCTTACTTTTAGTTTCAATGATCTCGATTATCGTTCAATTCTTATACACGTCTATTCTTACTATTCATACAAATATCTGGGTCATGCAAATAATTTATATACAGTAAATTATTACACATTCTTTCTTTCGAGTTCTTTGTCTTCTTTCCTTTTGGTACATCTTCAGCATTCTTTTCTTTCATACTCCCTTGCTTATATGGTTAGTGGGGGAGGGTGAGATACGGAGGAATCTTAGTAGTAAATATTACAAACAATGCATGTAAGATAAATGATAGTGCATGATATGCTTGCCTTACTTAGGCTTATGTTCACATAATGATATTATGCATACTCTATGTTTCATGCAACATACTTATAGTCACAGTAAAAACAGAAATAGAGCTTCATTCATTCATACATGCTTCACATAACCAAGCAAAGCAATACATCAAATCAATACATAGCATAAACATCACATACATACAAGAAAGTAAGTTCACTACCTTTGGACAAAGTCCTTCTTCTTGTCCCCTTTTCTTCCAACTATGGTAGCTTCTTGACCTTCTTTCATTCTTCTTCACTTTTCATGGCCCTAAATAAATATCAAATTGTTAGTGCCATGATAAGTGAATTCTCAATGGGGTACATCAACCACATGAGCTTACTTTTATGTCACGCCCTTACTTTTTTTTAATATTTTTTAGAGTATTCATGAAAAATGATATATGGTTCGGTGGGCAACATAGGAATAGCATAAATATACTGATAAAAATTGCTCGATTATAGAAAATCCCCATAGGGGTTCATACATAATAATTATGATTAATGTAGCCACACAAGGCTACTAGGGTGTCTAAACCCGTCCGAGTGAAACAGAGACATCTTCTCGTCTTCATTCCACCACCACAATCCCCTCGTACGGATCTTTTCTTTGTTCTCAGCGTATCTTCTATCTCCTCTTGACTAAGTTTTTGGTAGGGGAGGGTGAGATTCGAGAGAATCTCAGTAGGAAAACGGTACCAATATGCATGCAAAATAAGTGCTTAATGCATGATATGATTGCATTACATAAACTCATGCTAATACAATGACATATCTACATGCTTAATGTTTCATGCAACAAAACTATGGCCACAGTATAAACAGAAATAGAGCTTCAATTATTCATATATGTTTCTTATAATCAAGCAAAGCAATAACATGCATCAATACACCAGCATAAATATCAAATACATACAGAAGAGGTAAGTTCCCTACCTTAATCGCCCTTGCTTGATCCTTAAAGAGGCTCCTCGATTTGGGTGCCAACAACTCGTGCTTTCAACTTGGTCCTTAGATTTCTCCACTTTATCTCACATGGTTGTCCTTCACCTCCTCCTTTTCTCTTAATTGAGTTGACTTGGATAACCATGAAGCTTGGCCTTCTTGCTCCTTGGCTTCTCTTCTTGCGTCTCTCTCTCTCTCTCTCTCTCTCTCTCTCTCTCTCTCTTAATTTCACTCAGATGATATGAAAATGAAGAAGGAAAGAAAGAATATTGGCTTTATCCTATTATCTCACTTCTTACCTTTAGAATATTTTATTGCAAGTTTTTAAACACATGTATAATTAAATTAATCCTCATCTTTTCTTGTGCCCTTTTGCTTGGCCGAAAGTGTATGTGGGGAAGGAGTAATATCATGTTTTAATCCACCACAAACATTTACATCAGTTGCAATTGTTGACTTTTGTTGTGCTTGAATTTATCTATATGAAACTAATGTCATAAGCTTTATTAGAGCAAAACTATTCTTTCCCTCTTTAGTTAGCCCATAACCATGTCCCATGGGTCCAAATTAGTGCCAAAATAGGCTGATAACCATTTATCTCATAATTACAAAGTTGCCATCACATTATTTCTTTATTTTCAGTTTTATCAGAAATTCTGGCAGATTTTCTGCCCTAACTTTGAAACATAACTAATTCTAGAAAAATTGAATTGAAGTGATTCCAAAGGCTATGGAACCCTTATTGAGTCTAGTTTTAAGGGAAAATATAGCCTCTCATTATTTGGAAGCACAAAATTCCCTAAGGTTTAATCTTTACATGTTGTTCCAGAAACGTCACAGGTTTTCTTGGTAACTTCAAAAATTCATAAATTTTTGTATGTAGCTCTAATTGAGCCATATGACATATCAAATTAAAGCTTATGATGTCTAATTTTACCTTGTAAAATTTCATAATTTTTGATCATCAATTGATTATACAAAATCACATGAAAATCTCACTGTCTTGTGGAAAATTTAACCGGAAGCATAATCACTTTCTCCAAAATTCACCATTTTACTTTCTTTAATACCCCAAAGATAAAATAATCATTAAGGAATAAATTTGGGGCTCCTGCTAAACCAGGGCTTAGCAGTTCACTTATTTTAGGCTTATTTTCTATCCTCCAATGCCAAAATTTGGGAGATTACTTTTACCCTTGAAGTTCATATTAATTACATTTGGTCTATTCTTTCTTAAATTTGCATGGTAACCAAAATTGCTAGCATTTTGACCAAACTTTGAAAATTCAAAATTAATTATATAAAACTCCAATTAGGATGGTTCAAATTCCTACTTAAATCTATATGAGTCTATTTTAAACTTAAAATATTACTAAGAGCCAATTCTAGCCAAAGGACCCCATAATCATGACCAAACCCACACTGGTCTAGGTTTTTGTCTTGATTTAATACCTTAATTCAAAAATTCATAACTCTTAGTGTACTAGTTCAAATGGCATGAATGACCTGACAAATTAAGACTTGATAAGTCTACTTTTACACTAAAAATTTTCATGGCCATTGGACTACATTTTATTATCCAAAAACACAATTCATTCTGACTGCCACGTAGGAAATCCTAATTGGCAGCATTATTCCAACTTTTGGATTTCAATTCCATTCTTTCTAAAATTATTCCAACAACATTTTCCTACACAATTTTACCCAAGGAATCCATTAGTTTTAACAAAATCAAACTCCTACTATTGTTAGTGCAAGATTTTCACCCAAGAGGGGGGTGGGTGAATTGGGTGATAATAAAAATTTATGATAAGACAAATAAAACTGAAAACCAATAAGGAGAAGATTAAAGTGTTAGGAAAATTTCACCGAGGTATATGCCAGGAGTTATATTGGTTTGGTCTAATTCACAATGACCTACGTCCAGTTCACAGACAGAATCTGTGCCTTCACTATACTTTCCAAGATTCAATGGGTTCTTGGCACCTCATACACAGCGATCTATTCCTCACTTTGAATACTCGCTCCCCCTTACACCACGTAAATTGATGCCCAACTTAAGGTTCCACAACCTTAAGATATCTCTCAAACAAGTGTATTAAATCAATGAATGTTCTCTCTTATAGAGTTGGTAATGTAAACACTGAAGCGTATTAAAACAAAAGAGTAAGAGCTCAGAAAATGAATATTCGTCAGTTCGGTAGTTCAGCGTCTTAACTCCTGATTTGGATGCTTTTGCTATTTGTAGTTGGAGAGATTTTAATGACCGTTGGAGGCATTCTGTTTTCCCGTTACTCATTGAGCATTACTTGGAACATTCTTTATGTTATTTGGATATAGCCGTTGAGGTGAAGAGAATGCGTTGGTAGAGACTCAGAGAGCATTTAATGTCTCTGACACAGTATATCTGCTTTTCTTGGAATTAAGATATCTAAAGTGTTAAACTCCTGAAACTTGCTTTGAGAACGTTAATCATGAGAGAAAATGATAATGAACAAGATTAATGAAAGTACACAATGATCTTGTGAAATTGTTGACTCAGATTAGATGCTCTGTTTTATATGAAGAACAAGTATTCGAATACTATCATGATTATCAGGATAATTTAACTCTTTTCAGATAACACATTATTCGAATACCTTCTTCTTTATTCGGATAATATTTGAGATTTTACACTAAGACTATTCGAATAGTTGATATACCTATTCGAATAGTGATCTCTTGAATATACGAAGGATTATCCTGATACTTTAGCGATTATTCGAATACTTGCTTCTAATTTGATTAAGAAATAATTTTCTTTCAGCTTTCTATATTATTCGAATAGTTTTCTTGCTATTCGAATAATTTCTCATCTTAATCTCATAGTCTTAGTTTTGAAATGCTATTCGAATATTAATAACACTATTCGAATAGTGTCTTTACTATTCGAACAGTCTTCATGTTATTTGAATAACAAAATGTGAAAAACCTTTGAACGTACAAAGTAATATTCTGATAATGATTATACTATTCGAATAGTTATACTATTATCCGGATAATGCATTTGAAACTCACTTTGGGAAATATAAGCACTAATCGAATAACGTGCAAGATATTCGAATATTGTTAGTTCAGAAAAACTTTCAACTGTTATATTAGTTCATACTATTCAAATAGTCAAGGACTATTCGAATAATACAACTATTTATCAGTGTATCATTATTCGAATAGCGTATGCATTATCATGATATTTATCTGTCTATCCGAATAGTCTAAGAGTTATCAGAATATCAGCTAATGAAAACTGAGTAACAGTATTCAAATAGTAAGTATACTATTCGAATACTTTCTTAGCAAAAACTTGTGAATGAAAACGCATAGACAAATTAAACTAAACTTAGGTCTGTTATCATCAAAACTCTGAACAACTACGTGTTCTATTCTGATCGAAATCAACATCCCAAAACCAACAACCCCCAAGTTTCAAGATTTAACACTTAACCTTCATAAAATCATCATTTCACACCATTTAATACAATTTACAAGATCAAAACAATCAAAACCTTAACAATACCCATTAAAACAAAAATCTAGGGCTGAAATACAAGTCTACGAGCCACAACCAAATCACACAATTCATAGTTTAAAATGAAGCTCTTACTCACCTCTTGCTCTTTCTAGACTTTATTCTTTGATTCCACAACTTTGGGTCTTGAAAAATAAACACCTCCTCTTGAAAAAATAAAACCATAGAAATGAAGCTTATACCAAGAGGAACAATGTTTATGCAGACATTTTTGGCTAGAAAGGTGAGTAGGAGGGTGAAAATATAGAGAGAAGTTACCTTGGTGTCTTAAACTTCTTGGATCTACTTTCTCTTGAGTTTGGCTATCCAAAATTATGCAAATGGAGAGGAATAAAGTGTTTTTGAGTCAAGTTCTCTCTCTCTCCTTAGTGGATGGCCAAAATTCATTAAAAATATAGTGAAATTATTTTGACCAAAATGCCCTTGGTTAGGGTAAAAACTACTAGAATGCCATTCAGTTAGATTGCAACTATTCTTTCCTTTTTCTTTTTGTCTTCTTTTTCTCTATTTCTTGAGAGTGTTGACCAAAATATGAGGAAGAGATAGGGAGGTTAAAATGTTCTAATATTCCCTTAATAACCTTCTTGAAATACTTGGCCAAAAATGGCCAAAAAGAAAAAGAAGAATATGTGGTCAAAATTTAGTCTTCTAGCACAAGCTTGGTTAATTAACCATTTGAATTTTTCCTTCCCCTTTTTTTCTTCTTGTTTGGTAAAAATGCGTTGCCTAAATAGAGGAAAAATGTTGACCTAATTATCTCACTTTATCATGCCATTGGTTAATTAATTTCCAAGTTGAAAACTTTGATTTTTTGACCAAACTATTCTATTCTTTCTTTGCCCTTAGTTTGGATGTTTTTTTGTGACCTTAAGGGAGAGAAAATTTTCTTTTCTATTCTCATAATTACTTTTTACTTTTGAAGAGCAAATCCTAGCCCTTCAATTTATCTTCCAATTTTGACCTCAAGATTAAGTGGCAATTGACTCTTTTGCCCTTGATTATAGCAATATTAATTTTTATGCCGTTAATTCTTTCAACTCTATTTCTTAATTCTTTCTAGCCACTACTTCCCTTTCATTTGGATCCGAGTTAGGTTTCATGCCATTCTGGCATGTCTTAAAGGAATTGCGTATTTTCTTTCGACCAATTCGCACTAAAATTCATACTTTATTTTGAGTGCAGTTTCTAATAGTCATTTTATTTCTTATTCATTTTTGGGACCCTTACTACAATAGGCTTAGTAGTCTACTTTATTTAGCCTTATCCCCTAGCCTCTAGTCTCAAAATTTAGGGTAATATAGTAGGTACGTCAAGGGCTTATGTTATTGCTGTGGGGACTCATTTAGACTTAGGCATCAATGCTCTGGTTCCTTTTCTATCATGGAAATCTGATTTTAGAGCAGCTTGAACCAATTGTAAAGGATGAATCAGAGCTACCAGAAAACATGGAGGTTGCTTTTAATGCAATTCTCAGTCAACCATTCCTGCCACCATGAAGTTTTATGGAACTCTCGAATCTAAGAAAGTTTTGTTGTTAGTTGACAGTGGTTTAACACAACTTCATCTTTGATGCTTTGGTATGGGAACTTGGATTGCCTACATGTTCAGTTTCTACGTTTAGGGTTCAGATTGATGAGGAAATAGTAATTCATTGCAACCAGGTTTGCAAGGACTTAGAAGGTTAACTTCTTGGTTTAACTATTAAACAAGATTTCTACCCATTCTATCTAGTTGGGTCAGATTTAGTGCTTGGAATTAAGTGGCTGGCATCTCTTAACATGGGTGCAAGCCAACTAGAATGATATGTACATGATTTTTTGGGTTAAAAAAAATAGAAATTGCAGGGGTGGCTTCGAAATCTGAACCACCAGTATATTTACAGAACTTAAAGTTTTACAAAACAAAAATAGTGAAATGAATGACACTTGATGTTTCTCATGTTTTTCAAGAATTCTCCACAATTTTTGATGAACCAACATCTTTTCCCTCGCTATGTGGGCATTTTCACATGATTAACTTCATACCTGATGCTTCACCTATGAACTTGAGGCCATATCATTATCTGCACTGTCAAAAGGATGAGATTGAGTCTCAGGTTATGGAATTATTGGATTATGGTTTCATTCATCCTAGCTTTATTCCATATGCTAGCCTGGTATTATTGGTTAACAAGAACGACAGTATATGGCATCTGCGTGCTGATTACTATTGTAACACCTGTCCCTAGACCCCTATATTGCACTATGGAAGCATCACCGGCTTAAGGGAAAACGTAGTTAGGCTCCTGAACTTGGACTTACTCTTTAATTTATGGGGTCACTATTCATTTAGTAAAGCCGTATTTACCAGATTACTTAACTTTATTCATGGGGTTACTAACTTCTCTCCATTCTTTATTATTAGAGTATTATTACATTGCTTCTTTTCTCATAACTAGGTAATTTATTACTTGGCTAGAAAATTCAAATGATTACATCATTTACAAAAAAACTGATCTTCAATTCTCTGCCACAATTCTCCCTTGCGCAATTTCATGCATTCCTCTATTGTGCGCTCACATACCTGTATGGTTGGTTGGGGGAGGGTAAGATTCAAGGGAATCTTAGTAGTAAACAATACCATAATGCATGTAAGATAAATGCTAGTGCATAATATGCTTGCCTTACATAGGCTCATATTAGAATAATGATGTATCTGTATGCTCAATGCTTCATGCATCATATTCATGGCCATAGCATAAACAGAAACATAGCTTCAATCATTCAATTATGTCACATATAGACAAGCAAAGCAGTCATCCACACCAACACACAAGCATACATATCAAATACATATAAGTAGGGTGAGTTCACTACCTTTTGGACTTGTGTCCTCTTCTTGTCCCCTTTTCTTCCAACCATTGTAGCTTATTGGAAATTCTTCCATTCTTTTTCCTTTTTGACTTCTCGCAGCCTTAGATATATAATCATATCATTAGGGTTACTTTACTTAGTCAAACGAATAACTATTAAGGTCAAACTAACTCAAATTGGTAATTTCTACCCTTAAAGTTTAGGTAATTACATTGTGCCATTACCTCTTTTATTTTCGCACATTTACTAAAAGCTGGCAGAATTTTCAACCTACTTTGAAAATCATATCTTTATGTACACATGTCCAATTGAAGTGGTTCCAAAGGCTAGATGACCCTTATTAAGTCTATTTTGAAGAAAAAATATTACCCTTAACCAATTCGATACACATCAATCTAGACTTACCAGTTATTAGACACTATCTATAAACATATCAGTTTTCACATGATCAACTTCAAAAATTTATAACTCGTCCTAGTGTATAGATTCAAATGCCCTATATGACCTATCAAATTAAAGCTTGATAAGCCTACTTTCATTCTAAAAAATATCATAAGCATTGGACTTTATTCAATTACTCAAGACACAATATAAACAATCTGCCATGTAAGGACACCCTACTGGACAGCAACATTGCAACTTTTCAAATTGTGTTCCAATGACCTAGAATTTATAACCCACAGCTATTCCCACACAATTTTTCATGTAGAATATGGTGGTAACATTAAAATAATCAAATTCCTATTCCTTCTTAATGTCCTGTTCAGACCAGAAATTAGGGTTTGATACCACAAGTTACTTATTCACATTTCAATCACCAAACTTAGTTCATTTGCTTCCAAAACAACATATAATCACATGTATATGATGAAAGCTTCATGAACCCTAAAAAACCCTAACAGGAAAAAATTAGGGCAGCCAAAACAACCTACCAGTACTCAACCAACCAAGACAAGATATACATCAAAATGTTGCTCTTACTCACCTCTGGCCCCTTTTTGAGCTCTTTTCTTGATTCTCTACCTTTTGCTCTTGCAAGATGGCTCAAAACACCTCCCCTTGAAATTCTAAAACCATAGGAATAAAGTTCTCATCAAGGGGAACAATGTTTATGAAGAGTATTTGAGCCATAAAAGTGGTTAAGTAGGAGAAAATCAAGCTAGGAGGTTACCTTTGCATCTTGTCTTCTTGCTTTCTCTTTCTTGCTAGCTTGGCCGAAATTTGAGAGGGAGAGAGAGAGAAAAATATTATGAAATTTCCCTTCCCTTATCACTTACTACTTGGCTGAAAATTGGCCAAAAGAAAAGAGAAAATATGTGGCCACATATAGTTACCATGGATGGTAAATTCTTTTGGAAATTATGTTGAATTTTCCTCTTCTTCCCTTCTTGCTTTTGGGATGAAATTTGTTGCCCAATATGGAAGAAGAGTTGCTGGCCTTCTTGCTTATCTTTATCTTGCCATTGGTAATTTAATTTTCCAAGTTGGAAAAGTTGACACTTTGACCAATTGACCGACTTGTCTTCCTTCCTTATTTACCCTTATTGACCAAAATTTAACCCTTATGTAAGGAGGGTTAATTTGCTTTTTGATCTCATAATTACTTCTTACTTTTAAATAGCGAATCTTGGCCCTTCATGTTGTCTTCCAATTTTAACCTCAAGATCAAGTAGCAATTTTCTCTATTGCCCGTGATTATGACAATATTCACTAAGTTGCCATTAATTTTCTTTCTTTTTGTCTCTATTCCTTTCTTCTTCCAAGATGCCATTCCCTTTCTTTTGGATCTCAGTTAGGCTTTAGATCCTATTTGACTTTAGATAAAGGGGTTGGGTATTTTTCCCTTACTATTTAGAACTAAATCCCATACTTTAGTTCCTAAACTAGTCTTCAAAAGTCATTATGGCTCTTGGACATTCTTGGAACTCTTTACAAACTGGGTTTAATAGTCTACTTTATTCAGACTTAATCTCTAGCTTCTAGTTTCAAAATTCAGGATATTATAACCATCATCTCAACCAAATTACTATACCAGATAAGTATTTGATCCCTAACATTGATGAGTTGTTAGATGAGTTACCCGGGGCTTGGTAATTTTCAAAAATTGATTTAAGGTTAGGATATCATCAAATTTGTCTGTCTCCAATTGATGTATACAAAACTGCTTTTTGAACCCATTCTAGTCACTATGAATTCTAGTTATGCCCTTTGGACTGACTAACACCCTAGCTACCTTTAACGCAATCAGGAATAATATGTTTCTCCCTTATTTGTGAAAATTTGTGCACATATTTTTTCATGACATTTGGATGTATAGTTCGACTAAATAGGGTTACTTAGAGCATCTTAGAATTATCTTTCAAGTTCTATAGCAACAATCTTTTTATGCAAATGCCAAGAAGTGTTTTTTAGGATAGACAATAATTGATTCCTTGGGGCATATTGTCAGTAGTGGGGGAGTTGAGGTTATCTTGGAGAAAATTATGCCAGTTGATCATTAGCCTTCACCATTATCAATGAAAGACTTGTTGGTCTTTTAGGACTCACCAATTATTACCAATGATTTATAAAGAATGATAGGATCATTGCTTAACCTTTAAATGACTTGACCAAGAAAGATGCTTTTTAGTGATTAGAATAGAGTCAATTAGTCTTTGAAGAACTAAAGATTACTTTAACCACTGCACTTGTTCTTCAATTATTAGATTTCCAACAACCTTTCACAGTTGAATGCGACACTTCTATGGATGAGATTGGAGCCATACTTATGAAAAATGGGCACCCCATAGCCTATTTTAGTAAAGGATTCTCATTCTTTAAGTTTTAAAATCAGCTTATGATTGTAAACTACTTGCCTTGTGTAATATCCAAAATTTTGGGACTAGAAGCTTGGAAATAAGTCTAAATCAAGCAGACTATAAGTCCTAGTTTAACAATAGTCCCAAGAATGTTGAAGAGCCATAATGACTTTTAGAGACAAAATTGGAATTAAATATAGGGATTTAGTTCTAATTAGTTGAAAGAATATACCTAATTCCTTTAAGTTGTGTCATATATGATATAAAACCTAACTTGGATAAAAAATAAGAGGATATGGTGCCTTGGAAGAGGAAAAACAAAACAAAAGGAAAAAATTAATGGCAACTTAATTAATATTACCATAATCAAGGGCAAAAGAGATATTTGTCATTTGGTCTTGAAGTTAGAATTAGAAACGAAAATGAAGGGCTAAGATTTGTCCTTGAAAAGCAAGAGTAATCATAAGGTGAGGTTGAAAAAGCAAATTAACTCCCACCCCTCATGATATTAAAGAGGTCCAAGGGCACAAATGGAAGAAGGGAAGAGTTGGTCAAAGTTTCAAAGCACTTTACAAGAGGACTTTGGTCAACTTGAATCCTTACATTAATAGGCAATTGGTCCACATTCTTTCTTCCTTTTTGTTAAGGCAATTCAGTCAAGCCCAAGGGAGAGAGAGAGAATTAAATTAAAGCAAATGAATGTCCATTGACAAAGCCAAAAAAAAAAAGGAAAGAAGAGAGGAAGAAAAGTCAACAAGCTTTCTATTTTGATTTAACTTGAAAGTTGATCAAAAAGCAAGAATTCAAGAGGAAAATTTGGTCAACATATTTTTTCCTTTTTACATACGCATTTTTGGTCAAGATAGGCGGAAAGAAGGAATGGTGAAGTTTGATTAACCAAACCAACCATAGTCAATTAACCAAGCTACTTTTTCAAGAAGCCACATTAAATTGACATATCATCCTTTTCTTATTTTCTTGGGCTTATTTTTGGCAAGTCTTCAAGAAGGATGAGGATTAATGAAATCAAACACCTCACATTCTTATTTGCCTTTATTTGGGCAGCCAAGAAAGAGAAAAACAAAGGAAAAAGAAAAAGGAAACAGAAAGGTGAACTTGAAGAACAAGAAGCCAGGTAAGTGGTTCTAGCTCAACTTTCACCTTCTAAATCACCTCTTTAGCTCAAATTTCCTTCATAATCATTGTTCTCCTTTCTAAGAGCTACAATTTTATGACTTTTGTTTCATAAGAGGTAGTGTTTTGAGCTGTCAAAGAAGTACCAAAGTTGGAGAAACCAATAACAAGCTCTAGAAAGAAAAAAAAGGTGAGTCTAGGCTTTAATTTGAACCAAACATCTTGTTGATTGGTGAGTATTTTGAACTTTCTTGGCTTCCCTAGTTTTGTTTAGAGAATGGGATTAGGGTTTGGTTTTGTTTTAAGTATGATCATGATGATTTATGAAGTTTAAAGAGGTTACTAGACTAGTTTAGTGGTTAAATTGCAAACTAGTTGATTGTTGAGTTGAGAGGTCAGTTTAGGTCAGGTGCAGGGCAGTAAGAAGGAGTATAATTTTGGTGAATTTAAGGTCACCAATAGATTCTACATGAAAAATTGTGTAGGGGTAGCCTATGGTTATGCTCTTGGATATATTGGTTAGGAAATGTTAAAATTAGAATTTCATGTTGCTTAGGTTAAATGCTTCCAAATTTGAGGCAGGATAATTGTGGCTTTTTTTAAATTAATCAAATGTTATCTAATGGACGTATGAAACTTTCCACAATAATAGTAGATATGATAGGATTTAATTTGATATATAATATGTGGCATTTGAATTAGTACATTGGGAGTTATGACCTGTTAAATTGAGACATTAAATCTAGATGATGTTGTGGCAGTAAGGATTGATTGGAGCTTCTAGAACAATGTGTGTGTAATTGGAAATAAGGGGTATTTTCTCTTGAAATGGACTTAAAGAGTGTCATATAGTACTTTGAACCACCTCAATTGAAGATTCCTAGACAAAGTTATGAATTTTCAAAGTAAAGAGATAATTCTGCCAGTTTAGGTTTGACTTGCGAATTTGCAGAGTTTGGGAAAAGTTGTGGTAAGTAAGATCATAGAAAATGAAGGTATCACTTAGAGAATAATGTAGTTACATTATGCACCCAAGTCCTAAGAGACAAGAGACACATAATGTGTCATAGATTATACACTTATTTGTCATAACATAAGAGTCCTAAAGATAACTAACACAATGAAGTTAAGAATAAAGTTAAGAGTGGATCAAGAACAACATAATGTTTATTATGTTGATAGCACTGAATTAAGTAATGACCCATCTTTCTCAATTCTAAATTATTAGACTTGACAATTGTCCAGGATTTGACATTTGCCCGAGCCTGAAGAAGTAGTTGGATAGATCACGAAAAAGGCATTTAGGTAGTGACTCTTTCTCTTATACCATATGTATTGCTTTTATGTATAATTTAATCATTGGCATTGCAGGGATAGGTAGTACTAAGGCAAGGAGCCTAAATTACCAAGCGCTATGGTATTAGACCTGTCAGGTCCTATGCATGTGGATTGGGTAGGTCCTATGTATGATGTTATGGTTGCCTATTGATAAATCTGTTTGATGTTATGATTGAGCATGTTTATGCGATGATTGTTTAACATGCTATGAGTATTTACATATCATATAAGTGATTGCTATTACTACTTAGATTCTTTTGAATCTTACCCCTTTCCAATAACTAACATACAGTAGAGGCAAGCTGCTCTAAGGCCAAGAAGGTCAACACGATTGAGTAAAGAGTGCAACCAGAAGATTAAGAATTACTGTTAGTTATTTATTTTCATTTCTGCATATGTTGTAAATAACTTAAGGGCATGACTACAATATTAGTTGTAACAGTAATAACAATAGCCGTATGAGCATAGAGCAAGTCAGTAATAAATCTGAATGTGTTAAAGGAACTAGAATAGGCGACCAAAAGATAACAGGCCAACAGCTAAAGAATAGAATATGAATATCAGAAGAGACGTGCTCTGATATTAACGAAGGGAATTAAGGATAGATGAGTTATAATAAGTACGCAAACCATTTTGAGACTACATTTAAAGAATTTTAAAAATTTTTCAGACAAGCCCACTCAAGTGCAGGTTTGAATTCTGTATTGAATTTGGGACTTTAATGGTGTTCGAGTGAATATTAGTCTTTGGTTTGAACTTATTATCTGTTTAAACTTATCTAAAGGCTTTGGAAACTAAGGTGTTACACCTTGGTGCTCTCTCTCCAAAAATGGTGATATTGTTTATTGGGGCATTATTTTTACATACAAATTGATCACCACAGCTTAAAGCAATTGTTAGAGCAAAAAATTGTAACCACTTCATAGTAAGGACTTTTGGTGAAGCTCCTTCCTTTTGACTTTACTATTATCTACAAACCAGGGAAGGATAATACAACAGTAGATTCCCTTTCTAGAAGGCCACAACAAGCTGATTTCTTCCAAATGGTCATTCCTATGGCAGATGAATTATAGAGATTACCTTAAGCCTTATTAGAAGATCCCAAAACTAAGGCCAAATTTTATGAATTACAAGCAAACCCATATCAGTATTCCCATTTCCATTTTGTGAGTGGGTAGTTGTTTACAAAACAAGGCTAGTCATACCTAATCAATCCCAGATTCGAGAAAAATTACTGGCTAAAGTACATGCTATATTTGTTAAGTGACCAATTATACTGCAAGGGGATGAAAACTATTGTGAAGCATTACATCTAACACTGGGTTACTTGTCAATAGAATAAGTAGCAAACCTTCTTTCCATTCTAGAGCAAATATAGGAAGATATAGCTCTTGATTTCATCATGGGACTACCAAAATCCTGAGGATTTGATGTGATTGTGGAAGTGGTCAATTGTCTCAATAAGTACATCTATTTTATTATTCTCTCTCATCCATATACTGTTAAAATAGTGGCTTCCATCTTTCGTCAAGAAATAGTGGTACTGTATGGTATGCCCGCATCTATTGTGTTCGATAAGGACCCTCTTCTTGAGCAAGTTTGAGCAAGAACTACTCCTTTTAAGTCAAACTTTTTTAAACATGAGTACAACATACCACCCCCAATTAGACAGGCAAACTGAGGTAGTGAACCATTGCTTGAAACCTAATTACATTGCTTCACCTATGAACAACCCAAGTAATAGAGCAAGTTTCTTTATTTGGCATAATTTTCATTCAATATAAGGTATTATGTGGCAGCCAATAACACTTCTTTTAAATTATTTTTTGGATGGAACCCACCTCAACTCTTTCCTCATGTAAAAGGTGAAACTCATGTAGCAAATTTAGAAGAATGGCTTGAAACCTGAGATGCCATGTTAAGGGCCTTAAGGGATAACCTACTTAAAGCATAAAACCAAATGAAGATACATGCTGACGAATACTGTAGGGACCTTGAGTTCTTACTTGAAGATGTTGTTTGGTTAAAAATACAGCACTACCGCTAAAGATTATTAGCTCATTCAAGTTTAAGAATCTTTCCCCCAAGGTGTTTTTTGGACCTTTTAAGATTATTAGGCAAAGTAGCAAAGTGGCATATGAGTTTGAGCTCCTATTAAATGAAAAGATCCATTCAGTTTCCCATGTCTCCTTCGTCTAGCACATGAACAACATGCCACCTCTCTACCTCCTTCCTTACCTACCTCCTCCTAAAACCATCAAAAGTCTTGAAACACCATTAGACTAAAAAGGATAAACTGGATTTGCTTATTAAGTAGGAGCAATGACTGCTCAAAGATGCCAACTAGGAAGAATATGGCCTTATTGTTGATCAATTTCCTTAATTCTAGCTTGATGACAAGTCAGTTTTCTAGGGGGAGAAATGATAGATTTTGCTTGATCTATTCTAGAAAAGGGAAACGTACTAGGGAAGATTAGTTGTTTTAAATTATTAATATTGGTTATTATTATTATTTTTCTTAGGAAGTTGAGAAATAAGTGGGCAGTTCCACTAGTAGCAAGGCTTAGAAGCCTGTTGCTAAATTTATAGCTTTGTTAGCCATTTGGATTTTGTATTTTGAACTTTGTAATTGAGTCAATCTCTTTGTAATATGCTCTTATAAATTGGCCAAATGCCTTAGCAATAACTGCCTAGTTAGTTTCTGGCAAGGTATTATGTGGCGGCCAACAACACTCCTTTTAAATTAGTCTATAGATAGGACCCACCTCAACTCATTCCTTATGTAAAGGGCGAAACCCTTGAAGCAAATTTGGAATAATAACTTGAAACTTGAGATGCCATGTTGAGGGTCTTAAAGGACAACTTCCTTAAAGCATATAATCGAATGAAGCTACAAGCTGGCCAACACCGTAGGGGCCTTGAGTTCTCACTTGGAGATGCTGTCTGGTTAAAAATACAAGCGTAAAAATTGACATATCCTAGATGTTGATTGACCAATAAAGCTTATTTGCAATATGCCTAAGTTCTATTGAAGATATGCCATATTACACGACACCTATCTCATCAATCGAATGCCAAATCAAGTTATATCCTTTGAAACCCCACTATAATAGTTATAAAGTGTCTTTCCCACTACCTACCTTGAATTCAACCTTGTGTGTTCAGCTACTTCATGTTTATTCATTCTATCCCAATAGTAAATTTGACCGGCGTGCTGTGAGATGTATATTTCATGGATGCTCTTTTTAATGGTGCAAAAGTGTCAAAATTAATATTTAATTAGTTGGATACTATTTTGATTAAATATTGTAAATTGTATCAAAGGTAGAGAGGTGGACCAATGAAAATTATGTGGGATATCTACTCTTTGGTCCTCAATTTAAACCCTTTTGGGGTTTTTTGGGAATTTCATTTTTCTAGACCTTAAAATTACTAAAGTACCCACTCCTTAAAAATATCTTCATACCCTAACCTAGTTAGTTTTGTCTTTTCCACAAAAACCCGTGTTTCCTTATTCTTTCCTGTGAATAGACTAAGCAAGCAGAGGATGAAATTTTGGAGAATTCATGTCAGTACTTGAACTCTTTCTCTTGCCTTTGTTTTGTCTCTTATGGTCTGTGGTTGGGGTTTTTGTTGTTTTTTCCGATTGATCTCCTCTCTTGCTTGTATGTTATTTACTTCAATTAAACTCTTTTATCTCCTTCTGTTTGAATTCTCGTGAGTTACGGGTGTGAGACGATTAGATTTTTGTCATTTTGCTATTGTTCCTATTTGCAATATTTCAAGCATCTTCATCCCTCTTTTTGGACCCATGCATTGAGTATTTTAAGGTGATGGAATTAGGTTGATTTTCTCCTCTTTTGTAGCTACTATGTATGAAAGGGAAAAGGAGGATTTGTTGGAAATTGTGCCCCAAGGGCCAATCGTTATACTTTGAACATTATTAATTTAATGAAATTTCTCCATTCTGTTATCATATTATTTGCATGATAACTGTGATAATTGTATCCTCGGATAATTCATAAAGATTGTCCTAAAATGTCCCTGGTCAGTCATCTATGCGGGAGCAGAGATGAAACAAGATCAGTATGACTTTGATAAGATATGGAGATATGATTCAAAGTCTTAGGCACTTGTAAGAGTACAAGGTGCTGGACCGACCCACTATGAGAAAGCTACATGGATCAAGTCATAAGCTTTTCTCATGTATAACCATGTCACAATGCCCTTTGACCAGAGGTAATCATGGATTCCTACATGAGAGTTGCTAAGCTTTGAACTAGTCAAAAGTCACCTTTGACCGGGTGATGATAAAGGCCATAATTGAGCTTGGTGGTTTTTCATGCAGAGGAATATGAATGATCAAGATGGAATTTGTCCCTCATATTAGTAGAGAGATATTTTTGGGCCCCTCAATGAGTAAGTCTGAGAAATGTATGGCCATACTACAATGGAAAGGAGTTTCCATTTCTATTGTCAGACTACTCAGGATTTAAGAAAGTAATAGTCAGGAATAAGAGGATGACATTATCCATGCCTCATCCTTGACCGATATATCGTGTGACAAAAGGGACGTGACATGGTTGTATGACAGGTTGCATCGTGTTAACGATTCTCATATGAATTGGGTAGTCGTGATGTCTTGCTAGAGGCCGCTTGCGACTTGTGGGTTAGTACAGTTATTGTCCCACTGCCAACTTCATATGGGCCTACAGGGTCGCACACAAGAATGACCCAACACGAGATAATGTTTAATTATGGTGGATGTATTTTATATTTATATATATGTATATATGTAATATAAAAATTCGTTAATAATATTATATAGATATGTATTTTCGAAATACATAATATATATATATGTATATATATATTATATGAGATTATTATGTTGTGTTAGTTTTAAATTTAATTTATTAAGATAAATTAAATCTAATAACTAAAATGATAGAGATATGGTATCTCAGATTTAATTTATGAAGATAACTTAAATCTAATGGCTCTTTATTTGGATTAAATAAATAGGTTAAATTAAAATTGTTGGAGAGATTTAATTTAAAATGAATTTAATTAATTAGCTCATCAAGATAATTGATAGTTAATTAATTTTGCAATTAATGATGATTAATTTTAAAATTTGAAAATAGCCCTCATAGGTTATAAACTTGATAGAGCAGATATACTGAGATATACATTAGAATTGAGAGCCGCAAGGGAAACCCTAGGAGACATTAGAGGCGCTAGCATGCAGTCTCGGTTGGAGAGCATTCGTGTGGATACCAGTAGAGGGAGCGGACCTGACTTGGTTGCTTCTAAAGATTGTGAAAACTCTGAATCATAAAAGGTATGAATCCTTCCAACTTGGTTTAAATGCCGTTGATAGATCCTTGATTAGGATCGATAAAAATTTTTAAAAATTCTTCCGCTATGCCTTCCGATCCTAACAGTAGCATCAGAGCCAGGTAAGTTGTGCGTTTAAATTGAGTTTTCTTATACATGTGATATATATGGGATGTATACGTATGTTTATAAGAAACATTCGAATATACATGTGATTTGGTTAATATGAAATGAAATTATTTAGAAAGATGTGATCTTGAAATTCCGCTGATTTTCATTTTCGTTTAAATTGAATCTTGAAATTGTTTCATTTTCGGTTCTGAAACATGTATGTGATTCTGGTTTTGGAACAAGCATGGAATCGATTCCGAACATGTTTATCTTGAAACATGTATGTGATTTTCGTTTTCGAACAAGCATGAAATCAGGTATGGTACCTGAGATCATAGTTGGCAGTAATCAAATTGGGCTTAGGTTCGGATATCTATTTGGGTAATAGGGATCCGAACTATGGGGAAGACAATCTGGATCAGAAGCGTTCTAGACCATTGTTGTTTTTGTTTTGAAAAATTGGGTCCAAAATTTAAAAATTTAAAATTTTCAAATATTTCTTTTAAATGGAATGTGCCTTTTTCAAAAAGCTTTAGGGGTGCTGCCCCTTACAACCCCGTAAGGGGCAGCGCCCCTGGAGCTTTAAATATGGCCTACGTGCCGTGCCTTTCTCTAAATACTCTCGATGTACATTCTCTTCTCATCTCACTCCCCTCGAATGTTTAAACGAGGTTTCTCTCAATGTATTTCTTTTCTTATTTAGAGAAGTCCTCTTATTGGCTTGGGAGGATTTTAGGTTAGGTAAGCCATGTTGTGTCACGTTTAAATTATTCTTTTGATTAAATCATTGCATGAATACTTTTACGTTTATATGTATTTATCTGTATGAGATACGACCATGATTGCGTCCATATAAACAAACTTAATTAATTAAGCCCTCTGAATCAAATCTTAAGTCATAATGCCGTCAATTAATGAATACTTGTCAAAACCTATATGGCTCAATTGTGGAAACCACTAAAGTGGAAGCACTTGAGTTATCTTGATGAGACAAGCATGAATAATGGTGCTGCTCATAATATTCATTATTGTTTGGACTTAATTGAGATTAACAAAACAGTTTTGCATCTCAAGGCATAAGATGGGATTAAACATACGGGACCATATGATGGTCGAATCCCATAAACATCTAAGAGTTACATGTGATGTAATTGGTAAATAGGTTACCTACCTAAATAACTTGAATTTAAGCGTCTTGCCAAAGCGGACTTAAGTTTAAGCCAAATATGGATCTTAGCCCACTAATTATTATTTTGAGGGTTGTTAACTTAGTGGGAGATTACTAACTAACTTTGCATATTTTAATTGTAGAATCATGTCGACTAGTAATACTGCTACACTATCATTATGATCGGTCCTTGAGAAGGACAAACTCAATGGGAAAAAATTTCTTGACTGGTTCAGGAACTTGAGAATTGTTCTCAAGCAGGAAAGAAAGGCTTATGTCCTAGATCAACCCATTCCTGAGGAGCCTGCAGCCAATACCCCAAGAGCTCAGAGAGATGCTTACACAAAGCATAAGGATGACTCTGTGGATGTAGGTTGCCTGATGCTTGCCACTATGGTTCCAAAGCTCTAAGAGATCTGGAACTTTTGGAGGCTCATGAGATGATTGTCCATCTCAAGGAAATGTTCCAACAACAGGCAAGGCAAGAAAGGTATGAGACCATAAAGGCCTTACATTCCTGCAAGATGGCTGAAGGTGCATCAGTTAGTACTCATGTGTTAAAGATGAAAGGCTATATTGATCACCTTGAGAGGCTTAGATTTCCCATGAGCTAGGAGTTAGCTATAGATTTGATCCTTAACTCACTCCTAGGGAGTTATGACCAGTTTGTTATGAACTACAACATGAACAACATGGAGAAATCAATTTCTGAGCTGCATGGGATGCTCAAAACTGCTGAGCAAAGCATTAAGAAAAAGCCCAGTACAGTTTTGATGGTTCAGAAAAGAAAGGGTATGAAAAAGAAAGGGAAGGGCAAATGGAAGGGTAATGGCTCCTGTGGTAAGACAAATGAGTCACACAAGCCCGAAACCAAGCCTGCACCCAAGAAGGCAAGGCCTCCAAAGGAAGGAGTCTGCTACTTCTGCAATGAACCCAGTCATTAGAAGAGGAATTACAAACTCTACCTGGAAGATCTGAAAAAGAACAAGAAGGATAGTAAGGCTATCACTTCAGGTATTTATGATATAGACATTTATTTTTCTACTTCCTTTATATGGGTATTAGATACTGCATGTGGTTCTCACATTTGTATAAATGTGCAGGGTCTAAAGGACAGTAGAAAGCTAAAGAAGGGTGAGGTAGACCTACGAGTTGGAAACAGAGCAAGAGGTGCTACTTTAGCCGTTGGCACTTATGAATTAGTTCTGCCCAGTGGCCTTTTGTTAGTTTTGAACAATTGCTAATATGTTCTTGCTTTGAGTAGTAATATTGTTTCTCTTTCTTATTTGGATAAGGAAGGTTATACTTCTATTACTAGGAATGGTAAATGTTCTATTTATCATAATGACATTTTCTATGCTGATGGTGATTTGCATGTTGGTAATTATATATTAAATTTGGAACATCCTAATAATAAGAATATCTATAACGTAACTACTAAGAGGATAAAATCAAACGATTTGAATTTGACCTACCTATGGCATTATTGTCTAGGCCATATAAATAAGAAACACATTTCTAAACTCCATCAGATGGATTTCTAAACTCATTTGATTTTGAATTATATGATACATGCAAATCTTGCTTATTAGGAAAGATGACGAAGGCACCTTTTACTGGGCACAGTGAGAGGGCCACTGAATTATTAGGCCTCATACATACAAATTTATGTAGAACATTAAATATAGCGGGCAGAGGAGGTTATGTCTACTTCATTACATTTATATATGACTTTAGTAGATATGGCTATATCTATCTAATGAAACATAAATCTGAATCTTTTGAAATGTTCAAAATATTCCAAAATGAAGTACAAAACCAACTTGGTAAAACAATTAAAGCACTTCGATCTAATCGAGGTGGTGAATATTTGAGCCAAAAATTCATTGACTATCTTAGGAGTTGTGGGATAATCTCACAATTGACTCCTCCAGGAACACCACATTGGAATGGTGTTTTTGAACGGAGGAATCGAACACTATTAGATATGGTTTGATCGATGATGAGTCAAACAGATCTTCCACCATCCTTTTGGGGACATGCCCTAGAGACAGCTGCGTTTACACTAAATAGTGTTTCCATCTAAGGCAATTGAAAAGACACCATATGAGATATAGACTGGAAAGAAACCAAGTTTATCTTTTCTCAAGATCTGGGGATGTGAGGTATATGTTAAGCAACAAGCCTCTGATAAATTCGCGCCCAGATCCACAAAGGTCCTTTTCGTGGGGTATTCTAAAAAAATGAAAGGATACTATGTCTACAATCCCACCAATAACAAAGTGTTTGTTATTCAAAATGATAAGTTTCTAGAAAGAGAGTTTGTCTATAAAACAACCAGTGGGAGTGAGGTACATCTCAAAGAAATTTTAGAGTCTCAAGATAGTACAGAACCATAATGGAAATTAGAGAAGACTCACAACAAGTTGCTGAGCCTCCTCAAGTAACACAAGGTCCACGAAGATCTGATAGGACACGACATCAGCCTCAGAGATATGGACTTCTGATTACTGAAGGCCATGATGTGTTGCTCATTAAGCAAAATGAGTCCACCACCTATCGAGAAGCCACAGTGGGACCAAACTTCGAGAAATGGCTAAATGCCATGAAGTCTGAAATGCAATCTATGTACGAAAATCAGGTATGGAACTTAGTCGATCCACTTGAAGGTGTAAAAGGCATCGGGTGCAAATGGGTTTTCAAGGAAAAGACTGACATGGATGGCAATATAAATGTCTTCAAGGCACGATTGGTAGCAAAAGGATTCACCCAAACTCATGGTGTAGATTATGATGAAACCTGCCCCAGTTGCAATAGCCAAATCAATCAGAATCCTTCTTACCATTGCAGTATATTATGACTATGAAATATGGCAGATGGATGTCAAAACAGTCTTCCTTAATGGAAAGCTGCTTGAGGATGTGTACATGACACAACCGTAAGGTTTTGTGCATCCAGAGGACTCTGGTAAAATTTGCAAGCTTCAAAGATCCATTTATGGATTGAAGCAAGCATCTCAGAGCTGGAATCATCATTTTGATGAAGTTGTCAAAGAGTTTGGATTCATTCAAAACATCGATAAACCTTGTGTTTGCAAGAAGGTTAGTGGGAGCATAGTTGTATTTCTAGTGCTTTATGTAGATGACATCCTACTCATTGGGAATGATATTCCTACCTTGTAAAGTGTCAAGTCTTGGTTAGGAAAGTCCTTTTCAATGAAAGACTTAGGTAAAGCCACATATATTCTAGGGATTATGATCTATAAAGATATATCCAAAAGACTAATAGGCCTAAGTCAGAGCACATACATAGACAAGATACTGCATAGGTTCAGTATGCATGATTCAAAAAGGGGTTACATGCCCATGTCTCATGGCATCCATCTTAGCAAGGATCTGTGTCTTAGTACACCTGATCAGCGAGATCGCATGAGTAAGATTCCATATGCCTCGGCCATTGGGTCCATCATGTATGCCATGTTATGTACTCGACCAGATGTCTCGTTTGCCTTAAGTATGACCAGCTGATACCAACAAGATCCTGGTGAGGGTCATTGGACTGCCGTCAAGAATATCCTAAAGTACTTAAGAAGGACTAAAGACTTATTTTTGGTCTATGGTGGATTAGATGATGAGCTCTGCGTAACCGGTTACATAGATGCAAGTTTCCAGACTGACCAAGACGACCTTAAATCACAATCTAGATACGTATTCCTCCTGAATGGTGGAGCAGTAACCTGGAAGAGCTCCAAGCATAGTACTGTAGTAGATTCTACAACAGAAGCTGAGTATATAGTAGCATCAGATGCAGCTAAAGAAGCTGTTTGAATCAGAAAGTTCATTACTGAACTAGGGGTGGTGCCTACCATCCAAATCCAATAGATTTGTTTTGTGACAATAGTGGTGCAATTACACAGGCCAAAGAGCCTAGGTCACATCAAAGGACCAAGCATATACTCAGGCAATTTCATCTTATTAGAGAAATAATTGATAGAGGTGATATAAAGATATGCAAAGTAGCAGGAGAAGATAATGTTGCTGATCCTCTTACTAAGCCGCTTGCACAGGCAAAGCATGAGTGTTATGTTATGACAATGGGCATTAGGCAAATTAATGAATGTACCTAGGGCAAGTAGGAAGATGTTGGAAATTGTGCCCAAAAGGCTAATCATTGTACTTTGAATATTATTAATTTAATGAAATTTCTCTATTCTGTTATCATATTATTTGCATGTTAACTGTGATAATTGTATCCTTGGATAATTCATAAAGATTATCCTAAAATGTCCCTGGTCGGTCATCTATGCCGGAGCAGAGATGAAACAAGATCAGTATGACTTTGATAAGATATGGAGATACGATTCAAAGTCTTAGGCACTTGTAAGAGTACAAGGTGTAATACCCCGAATTTTGAGACTCAAGGCTAGAAAATAAGCCTGAGATTAGTGGATTGCTAAGCCCCAGTTTAGCAAGATCCCAAATTGTGATTAAGGGTTAATGACTCCAAAAGTGGATGTGGTTAGTGATAAATAACCCTTTTGGAGAATATGATGTGATTTGGCACTCGAATATGATTCGTGTGTGTTGTGAGCAGTGCCGAAACCCTGTATTTGAGTTCAATTGTGGATTAACATCCAAATTGACTTGGAATAGAGGGAAGAATTGAATGGGGTATTGTGTTGAAAATGGTGCCATAGTGTGTTTTGATGTCATTGAAATTGGTTTGGAACTTTGGAATGGAAATGTTACAATGTTAGGTTTAGAAATGTGAATTGTGTTGACATGTTGAGATTGTTGTGAAAACATGTCAATGAGATGTGAATTTGATTGACTTAGTGTTTCTAATAGATCCCTTGTGAAAATTTATCTAGGAATGATGTTTGGTATGAAAATAGAACCATTGGAAGCAAAGATGCAAAATTTGAAATTCTGTCTAGTGAAACTCTATTCTGGGCAGTCTTCTCGTGTGGATGTTTTTACTAGGCAAATGATATCACCAAATTATGACAATTTTTAGTCTTAAAGTTCACATCCCAAGCTTCACAATGGACATATAATTTGTGTCATTTCGTTTTGGGAACTGGGAGATATGACTGTCCAAAGTTTGAGGTCGAAAATGGACTCTGTTTTGGGGCAGTGATGAAATTTGTGTAATTCTGGAATTTTGGAGTGATTTCTGGTAATGGATCATATTTTTCCAATGAATAGGACTTAAATACCTTTCATTTGGCTTTGGAATCACCTCATTTCTATTTTTCTAGAATTATTTATGATTTTTCAAATTTGGGCAGAAAATCTGCCAGAAAATCTGAAAATGGGAATTAAGACATCATCTCAATAAAAGATGACATCAACATAGGATATGTTATTAAACAGTTTTTTCCTTCTTCCTCCTCATTTCTGATGCTGTGAACAGCTGAAATAGAGAGAGAGCATATGGGATCTTTAGAGAGAGAAAGAGGAAGAAATCTCGTAAGGTAAGCCGATTTCTCCGATGATCTAAGCTCCTAACGCATATAACTCTGATTCTAAGCTACTCCTTTATGTTCTTTAAGGTTTGGAAGCTCTTCCTTTGGTGTTAAAACAGCTAGGGTTTCAGCCAAGACAAGGAAAAGCTAGTGGGAGCTTGAGGTAACTTCCAAACTCTTGTGTATTGACTATTCTGGCTGCTGTGGACCATTTTAATCGGTGAAATTTCGCCGGATTGTCATTGGTTTCAAAAATGGAAAATGGGTGTGTGGGGCTGTTATGCTGCCCAAATTGGTACTAAATGGTAGTTATAACCTAATGGAATAGTCAATAAAGTGGTTAGGAGTAGAAAGGAACGTGTTTACGGAGCCGAAACCGAAAAACCCCAATTTTTTCCCGGAGTACATGTGTATTTCGGCCAAGGCTATAAATAGGTCTTAGAGTTGGATTTTCAATGATTTGATGATTCCATTGAGTTCAGGAGCAAAACTTAGGTGGGGTTATAGTTGGACACTTTCTCAGAAAAGGGTGAAAAAGTATAATTACGAAAACGCCCCTGAAACCCTTAAAGTAGGGCTGTCAAGGGTAATTTTGTAATTGACATTGAATTTGATAATTTCAAGTTCGGAAATGGATTCCTTGGGCTAAAATATGTCAGAGTAGCCTATGTCAAAATTTCAAGAAAAGTACAGCCGGACCGGGTACAGCGGGGCCGGGTCGGGTCCCCGGGGGTATTTTAGTAAATTTTCAATATAGCCTCATATAACCCCCAGAAACACTATGGAAGTGTCTAAATGGTACATTTGACATTGTAGGATCGAATGTGAAGCCCCGAGTTGCTGGCACGCAAATCGAGGAGAAAAGACTGGAGGTAGGGGACTTGCCTTACTTGCATGTATTCGATAACTTTACTTGTGTAGTGATGTATGTGATTTCTTTACTTGATTGTGTAGAGCATATTTGAATAAATGAAGCTCTGTTTCTGTTTTCGCTGTGGCCATAGTCTTGTTGTATGAAACATTGAGCATGCAGAAATATCATTATGGGGCATGCATCTAGATAAAGCTAATATGTCATACACATAGCATCTATCATGTATGCATTATGGTATCTGTTTCCTACTGAGATTCTCTCGAATCTCACTCTCCCCTACCAACAATTTAGACAGGGCAAGTGGCTCGTGGAGGGAGCGGCTAGGACTCCTTCGAGATGAGATTGTGTAATCCCTATTTGAAGAATTGTAATGGGCAATTGTACCCTGTGTATCTTTAGCGAAGGTATGTACCCGGGATTGCCGGGATGATTAAGTTGTGCACTCTGATATTTATATGAATGTGATTTATCTTCGCGTAGTAATTGTATTCGAAATGTGAATATGAGACTAAGTTTATAAATGATTTGAAAAAGTATTCGTGAAAACCCCGTCATGTGATGGGTTAGTAAATGTTATTTGATTATTATTGGTCTCTATTTCATTTTAATCGTGTATTTCGGATATAATTACGGAGGGGGTTACACAAGGTGCTGGACCGACCTACTATAACAGAAGCCACCGCGAAGCAGAGTTTCATAGTAATCAACTCCAACATGGTTTAAATATTATTAAATTATTGTGTTTTCACTTGTTATCATATCTAAACGATAACTAACGTATAGTTCAAGTATGAAACAGGACATTAAATATTTGGATTGCCGATTCAAATAAGAAAGTCAATTATGACGGAAATCATCATTACACACCAAATGACGGCTACCTACCACGACAAGAAACTGATACACCATGAAAGACTGTCGAATATTCAAATGCTCACATTCTGCTCCTCTTGCCTCCACAATGTGATATACAGCTCATAGTGAGATATCTCACTCTTCAACGAGACGCTCTGCTCTGACACGGACATTTCATTACAACTGATTGTTCAAATGCACTCAATGGTCAAAGCGAAGAAATAGGACTCCAACGGATGAATGCTCACAATAGTCATCATCTTCATCAACTATAAATGAGAGCATTCAAAGTCGATAGGTAACTGAGACAATGAGCAACTACTAGAAAAATGATAGAAACATGAATCCTCTGCTTCTACCAAAACACTCTCTGTTCTGAAGTTCTATATTACTTATCATTGAGAGAATGATTATTTGTATTGTACTTCAGCGAGCATTATATCCACTCTGTGAGAGAGTCTGTAAACACTTTCAATTATATTTTTGAATTGATCTCAAGGTAAAGGGACCTTGAGTGGGTTGATTTCCTTACGGGGAAGTGTAGAGAGAATAGTCGGTAAGACTTTCTGCTCGTAAGACTTATAAGGTGCAAGCAGTAGAGAATGTTGCTACTCATAAGACTTACAAGGGTGTAAGTAGGAAGGACAGATCTTTGGGATTGCTCTGCTCGTAAGACTTGCTGTAAGGGGGAGTATCTTGGTGAGAACTTTGTAAAGGCTTTTCTTGTGCCTGGATTAAACAAGAAGATAGTGGATTTGAAAATC
Organism: Inga oerstediana; assembly: GCA_963210345.1. NCBI lineage: Eukaryota > Viridiplantae > Streptophyta > Magnoliopsida > Fabales > Fabaceae > Inga > Inga oerstediana. Next base: position 56,939,360 of record OY723401.1, on the reverse strand, counting down.
TCAGGAGGAGCCTAGGGACTGGACGTAGGCCATCGTAGATTGGACCGAACTAGGATAAATTACAGTTTGCATACTCTCTTCCTTAAACTCTTATATTTCCAGCATATATTAACTATTGATTTATGATTCATTACTTTCATATTTATTGATTCATCTAAGATGCAAAAAGATTTTCAAAGTTCCTAAGATTTTTATCTTACACCCAATTCACCCCCTCTTGGGTGTCAGCCGGTTCTAACAAAATGAAGTTATGGAAGAGATGAGACCATAAAAAAGAATGAAACATGGGACATAGTTAAAAAGCCTAGAGGCTCTGTGTTTACCCTTAAATATCTGGCTGATGGTAGTCTAGACAAGTTGAAAGCGCACCTGGTAGCATAAAGGTTCACTCAGATATATGGTCTAGACTATCAAGAGACATTTTCACTTGTGGCGAAGTTGAACACTATTAGAGTTCTATTGTTGGTAGTAACCAACCTAGAGTGTCCACTTCACCAGCTAGACATCAAGAACGCTTTTCTAAATGAAGAACTAAAAGAAGAGGTCTACATAATCCTACCTCTAGGTTTAGAAAAAGGAAGAAGTAATCGATATACAAGTTGAAAAAATCTATATATGGATTAAAAAAATCTCCAAGGGCATGATTTGATAGGTTCTCGAAAGTTTTAAAATAACAAGGCTACAAACAAGGATTATCATATCATACAATGTTAGTCAAAATAGAAGAATGAAAGAAGTGTATCCTTATTCTGTACGTTAATAAGATAATCCTCACAGGAGATAATATTGTTGAAATATCAAGGATAACAGTTGCATTTTGGAGAGAATTAGAAGTCAAGAATCTTAGAAACTTGAAATACTTCCTTGGGATGAAAGTTGCTAGGTCAAGAGTATGCATCCATATTCCTCATAGAAAATATATACTTTGTTTTTCTAAAAGAAACATGCATGCTGGGTTGTAGTCCTGAGCCAGCTCCCATTTTGGTCGCAAAAATGAGAAAGAGTAAACTCAAAAAAGACAATAAAGAAGAGTCAAAACAAGGTGACTTAAATGATGAGATTGAAGAAGAAGGAGGAGAAGAACAAGAAGCCAACAAAGTTGTTGATAAAGGAAGATATTAGAGACTTGTTGGGAAGTTAATTTATCTCTCTCATACAAGACTTGATATAGATTTTCTAGTAAGTGTGGCCAGTTAGTAAATGGTGAGCCAAAGAAAAAGCACATGGACGTAGCCTACAGAATTTTGTGGTATCTAAAGGTCACTCTTGGTAGAGGTTTGTTCTTCTAAAATTAGGAATGAAGAATTGTAAAAGTGTACACTGATGCAGATTGGGGAGGAGCTTATCTCGACTGAAGATCAACCATTTGCTCCTTTGTATGGGGAAGTCTAGTTACTTAAAATAGCTAGAAACAAAGGGTTGTGTCTAAAAGCAATGCTGAGTCTGAGTTAAGAGCATTAGCTCAAGGAATAAAGGAAGAATTATGGCTAAAATGGGTCTTATATAAGATACAAGTCAACATGGATTTCCCACTAAAACTCTATTGCAATAATAAGGCTACTATAAACATGGCCTTAAATCCTATTAAGCATGAAAGATCAAAGCATGTAGCGATAGATAAGACACTTCATTAGGGAAAAAGTGGAAGAAGGAATCATATGTTTGACTTATCTACCAACAAATTTTCAAGCTGCATATTTGACAAAAAGGGTTGCTTAAACGCACATTTGAAAGTTGCATAAGCAAGTTGAACATGATTAACATCTATAATCCAACTTGAGAGGGAGTGTGGGAAAATTGTGCATTTATTGTAAATATTTGACATTATTGTATAGCTTTTATTAGTAGTTATTAGCCTTAGTCAACTTATTAGCTTTATTAGGCTTTATTGCTTTATCTCATTTTTGATGTATAAATCGGCACTTGTACCTTACTATTGTGATATGAGAAAATATTCTTCTCTCAAATTGTCTATGTGAAGATGCATAAGAAATGTTTTGTCAATTATTGAGATTTAGTAGGCTGTATATTTTGTTTTTTTTCCTTGGGATTCTTGATCTCCTTATCTATAAATTTTTATATGTATATATATGTGTATTTTTTTCTTGAAATGTTTAAAATCTTTTGATAATGCATTCCAATGTCCATTGCATTTAGCGCTAACAAAAGCAAGTTTAGTTTGATGACCTAATTTTGTCTTCTTAAATAATAAAGGTGCAAGTCCCACCCCTTTTGGTTTATTTTTGTTTTCTATTATGAAAACCAACTTTTAACAATAAAGATAATTGCCTTATAATTAAGTTCTTCAAGATATGCTATAGAGTATGCATGTCCATATGTGTAAAATTCTGCATGCACTATGCAAATTTAAGTTGAGACTTCAAAAATATTAGGTCATGAGGTTATGAAATTTTGTATCCCCACTCCAGGCAAAATTAATTAGTTTAGACTATACCAAATCTTCAAACATGAAAAGCCAAACTGTAAATAAATATGTTAGAAAATGGTCCTTAATTGTATTAGGCCTATCTAACATTTGAATTTAAATTATTCTATTTGAATTTAAATAAGATCTAAGTTATTTAAATTTTTTTTTATGATTTAGATTATTCTATTATCTAGCATTTGAATTTGAATTTCTCTTGATTATAAGAGGTTTTGTTGGAGATTTAGTTATGATCTCTCATACATCATCCTATAAGTAGGTACCCTAGCTAATGAATAAAACCTCATTAGACTTGTTGCAAATATATTGAATTATTTCATGGTATCAAAGCCTTAGGCTCCAATGCCATATCACATAGCTCTAGATGGCCAGCTGTGAGGTTTTGCCATTGATGATAGAGAACACTCATATCTATTGACTAGTGAGAACTCAAAAGGTCTGGAAGCCAATAATTCAGGGAGTTTTACTGGCATTAACCCATCTCCACCTTCAGGGATGTGTGGTATGGTACCAGAGTATCCCACATAGGTTATAGTTGCTCATCGTCTTAATAGAAATAACTATCTCTAATGGTCTCAGACTATGCTAATGCTCATTTAAGGTAAAAACAAAGAGAAATTCCTTAATAGAACACCAATACTACCATCACCCGAGAACCCAACATAGAAGGCTTGCTCTGCTAAAAACAATATGGTCATGGCTTGGCTCGTGAATTCCATGACAATCAATATCAGTGAAAATTATCTTTTAGCCTTCATATCAAAGGATATTTGTGAATCAGCGCATCATCTCTATTTAGAAAAAGACAACATAGCTACTATCATCTAGGTTAAGCGTTCTCTTTATGGCTTACTTCAACAAGTCAGTTACTCTATAATATAGTTCTATGATGAAATTGTGGTAGCATATTGATCTATATGAAGTTTATGAGTGGGCATGCCATAATGCATTGCATACTTTAAAGAGATCACTAATCGAGATAGATGTATTGATTTTCTTATTGGCTTACATGACACTTTTGAGCCAACGCTTAGATTATGAATCTAAAGCCCTTGCCCTCTCTTAAAGATGCTTTCTACATGGTCAAACATGAGAAAACAAAAGAACTTTGCCTAAAGCTTCTTCAGAACTATCATCTATCAATGTTGAAGTTTCACCCTTTGTTGCATAAGATTTGAAGGACAAGAAATGTGGAAGGTGGTCTGATTATCACAACCAAAGTGGTCACACTAGAGATAATTGCTAGCAACTATATGGAAGACCTTCCGATACTAAAAATGGGTGCAAGTTTGATAAGAAAGGCCCTTCAATTGACACCAATGATTCTAATAAAGGAGTATTAAGCAATAATGGCCTTTCAATTCAAAAAAAGACCTTGGATAAGCACTCTAGTTCATCATCATCTTTGAAATGTTGTGAGAATTCTTCCCTTTCTATAGCTATGGCTCAAGTAGATATTACTCTTATGAACTCTATTGGTTGAACAGATGAAAACATTTGCATAGTAGATTTTAGTGTCACAGACCGTATAACTGGTTTTCTAAGCATGTAACTGTCAAAGTTACAAACGTTTGCAAAATTTTTAGGATATACTTTAGTGTTTATTTTTAGCATATTTTGTTAAAAGGTCTACTATATATACCAGATATTTAATTTAGTGTGCTTTTTATCCATTGTGTGTTAAAATAATTAAATTGTTTTGTGACTTTTGATAAATCTTGTTGTGATTTTCAACACTTGGCATTAGGGGAAAGGATTGGGAATGCTAAAGTATGGAATGGACTCTATTACATCCAAGGGTTATCTACTAATAAAGCTGGTGTATTGACTTTAATAATGACAATTGATGATCTAAAGCTGTGGCACTCTAGGTTAGGCCACCTTAGTCTAAGTTACTTGAAATTTCTATTTCCAAGTATTGACAATAATTCTGTATTGAACTTTTATTGTGACACTTGTCACCTTGCTAGGCAATTTTGAAATTCTTATTAGTCTCATTCTTATACACCATCTCATCCATTCTCCCTGGTTCATAGTAATGTTTAGAGTCCATCTAAACTTAAAACTAACTCTAAGGCTAAATGGTTTGTAACTTTTATCGATGATCACACTAGACTCACATGGGTCACTCTTTAAAGGACAAATCAAAGGTCTTTATTGTCTTCAAAATTTCTACAAGTTTATTAAAAACCAATTTCAAACCTCAAATAAGGCTCTTTATAGTGATAATGGTAAAGAATATGTCAATTCAGCTTTCAAAAATTTTATGCTTGAACACGGTATTCATCATCAACAAATATCATGTGTTCACACCTCTCAACAAAATGGGGTGGCGAAAAGGAAAAATTGTTATATCCTATTACTTGATAAACCTATTGCCCTTTAAAATCCTAAATTTTCATACTCCTATTCAAAAACTAGCTGAAACATACCCAGATTCACATCTTTTTTTTCCTATTCCAAAAGGAATCTTTGGCTGTGTAGTGTTTGTATATAATGAAGGAAGGAAAATTATATTTTAGGGCTGTTAAATGTATTTTCTTATGATATTCATCTACTTAAAAGGGTTATAAGTTTTTCTCTACTCAGTAATATAGTTTATATCACTATGAATGCAAAGTTTATTAAACAGCAAAATTTTTATCCCAAATCATTCATTTAGGGGAGTTAAGTAGGAAAGAAAGAGAATGGCTTATTTGTGATGTGAAAAATGATCAAACAAATGTTGAAACCATCAACCAATAGGTTTTTCAAAATATTGATAAATCTCAAACATCACTAAACCCAGATTATACATCTTATAACTCCTCTCCTATGAATAAATCGAATCAAGATAAATGTAACCCTAACTCTACCAGACATGGCTATTCGAATTCTTTGCCAAAGTCCACTTCTATAAGTTCCTCTTCTACAAACAAACTTAAACCAAACAGTACACATAATTATGTTAGATCCCATATGTTTTGATGATAACAAAGATTGGATTAATAATATGGAAGGATTTGACAACAAACAAATGGATTTGAATAAAGTAGCATAGCATCACTTGGAGTCAGCACTGGAAGTAATCAACAATTTTTAAGAAGGCTTACTCAAGTAGCCACTCAGGTAATAGAAGCCATTACTCGAGTAACCACTCGAGTAAGCAAACAGAATTTCATCCAGTGAGGCACTGCCAAATTTTGAACAAAGTTACTTGAGGGACCACTCGGGTAATCTGCAAAGTTATATAAACTATTACTCGAGTCGCTACTCGAGTAATAAGATTTTCACAGGCATCACTTGAGTAGCCACTCGAGTAACCAAGTCCAAAATCTTCCAGTAACTCTCAGCCAAGAAATGCAGCACATCACTAGAGTAGCCACTCGAGTAACCAGTGAGAAAATAGCATTACTCGAAGGACCACCCGAGTAATCTGCAGAGTTATTTGAAGTGCCCCTCGAGTAGCCACTCGAGTAACTAGATAGTATACTCTCAGCCAAGAATTTGATGCCATTACTTGAGGGAGTAATCGAGTAATCTGCCAGGTTATTTGAAAGCCACTTGAGGGACCGCTCGAGTAAGGTGTGAAGAAAAATGAAGCCCACTGAGTAGCCACTCGAGTAAGCAATTTACCACAGTGATCACCCGAGTAATTTGTGAAGGTAAAGACATGGCCACTTGAGTTGCCACTCGAGTAATCAGGTATTTTCAAGGTTTGTAATATATCACTCCATGTCTTACCCGAGTAATTTATGATGCAAAATGTTGATTTGCTCACTGCTATATTTTTGACATGTTTACTCGAGGGACCATTCGAGTAACAAACTTAATCACTCGAGTAGCCACTCGAGTATGGTAGTCCAGAATGATATTTTCATCGAATATCTCTTGATTTGTTATCTATATAATTAACTCTTCATTGTATTTGTATTCTAAGTACATTTGTAGAGAAACAATGAAAGAGTATGACAGATTTAAGAAGTCTAATAAAAGTCCGAACGTTCACCTAACGCTACCTACCTCCAACGGATAGTTTTCAAATACGAAGAATAGTCAACCGTTGCTGCATGACTCTAACAGACAAGTTTGAATTGCTTCCAACGGACACTACAAATCATCTATATATATGGAGCATTCAAAGAGAAGAAAACAAGGAGATACAAACTGAGAACACACATCGATCAATACACTTAGTGTTTTGTTTTCATATACTAATTCATTTATACTTTAGAAATTATATATCTGCTTTGTGAGAGAGGTTTTCATTACAAACTCAATATTTGTTATTGAGACAACATAAGGTAGTGGAATCTTGAGTTGGGGATTCAATTGTAACGTGTAAGGGGGAGCGAGTGTCCAAGTGTAGGAACTTGCTGTGTACTAAGGTGCCAAGAACCCACTGAATCTTGGAGAATATAGTGAAACTCTCAGAGACGCTCTGAGGACTGGACGTAGATCAAAGTGGTTATGGCTGAATCAGTGTAATTCTCGGTGTACACTACGGTGATATTTCTCCTTACTCTTAACTGTGTTTAATATTCCGTCAATTTCCTTATATGCAACGAAATTTTTGGAATCACCCAATTCACCCCCTCTTGGGTGGAACGCTTGTACTAACATTTGGTATCAGAGCATAGGTCTTCTTGTTAAGGTTTAATAGCCTAAGAAGGATCCAATGGCAAGCATGGGTGAAGGCATTCTTCCCGACGGAGCTTCTATCAAAAGACCTCCGGGTTTCAATGGCAAACACTTCTCTTTCTGGAAAGTGAAGTTCAGAGTCTTTGTAATGGCTACTGAATATGGGCTATGGGATGTGTTTGAGAGTAGAAACTACAAACCTGAAAAGATTGTAGATTCACAAAGAGTTCCCAAGACACCAGTAGAATATGATGACAATCACAAGAAACTCATCACACTCAATAGCAAAGCAATTTTAATGATTCAAAGTGCCTTGAGTCAAAATGAGTACTTCAGAATCTACACACTCCTAATAGCTAAAGAAATGTGGGAAGCTTTGGAAATAGCTCATGAAGGAACTTCTGGAATAAAAGAAAATCGGATCAATACTCTGGTTACTGAGTTTGATTTACTTTAAATGAAGTCAAGTGAGTCGATAGCTGAATTTGAACTTAGATATACTTACCTTGTTAATCAACTTGCAGCACTTGGAAAAGTCTATGATCAACATACCCAAGTACGAAAGATTTTAAATATTCTTTCTAAAGACTGGGAGCCAAAGGTTACTGCAATTGAGGAAGCAAAAGGTGAATCAATGCGATCAGTTTCTTCTCTATTCGGAAGTCTTTCTAAATATGAAAGCAAATTAAAGTTCAAACGAGAACTAGATGATATTGGTGACAAGAAGTAAAGAGGTCTAGCTCTGAAAGTTAAAGAAGAAGAACAAGATGAAGATGAAGAGCTTGATGATGATGAAATGGGCCTAATCATGAAACGATTCAGAAAGTTCTACAAGAAAGGCCAAGGATTCAAAAACTTTCAGAAAGGAGGAATAAGCAATAAAGAACACATCATTTGCTATGAATATGGAAAGTCAAGACATTTCAAATTAGAATGTCAAGAGCTAATTCAGAAGAATAAAGAAAAGAGAAAAGGCAAATTCTATAACAAGAAGAAAGCTTTTGTATATGCCATATGGGGAGATAGTTCTTCTGACGAAGAAAGCGATGAAGTGGAAGTAGCCAATATATGTCTAGTTGCTCAAGAGGACACAGAAGAAGAGGTAACTGATTCTGATCTTACCTATAATGAATTACTTTGTGAATATAATGCTTTACATTATGAATTCATCAAAGTAGTTAAAGAACTAGTTGTTTTCAAAAAGAAAAACAAAATTCTTGAAGTAGAAAGAGAATTTTGAAAAGGATTGTGAAAATTGCACTTCTTTGAAAAAGAAAAACACTGGATCTTGTTGCAGTAATTTGGCTAAGTATGTTGCACTTCATCAACGAAAGCTGAGTATGTTGCAGTATCAAGTTATTGTGCACAAGTAATTTGGCTAAAGCAACAACTCTAGGATCTTGGTATTTATTTGAAAGAAACACCAATATACTGTGACAACACTAGCATGATAAGTTTGGCAAAGAATCCTGTTCAACATTCCAGAACCAAACATATTGATGTTAGACATCACTTCATCAGAGATCATGTCCAAAAAAAAGATGTCAAAGTTATATTCATTCCAACTCATCTTCAACTAGCTGATATCTTTACAAAACCTCTTGCAAAAGATCAATTTTTATATATTAGAAGAGAATTGGGAATGGTAAATCCCAATGAGTTATAAGTTATCTAGTGTTTACAAAATGTTAGATGATATTATTTATTGATGTTTTGATGATTACTAACTTAAGCATCAGAGTTTCTAGCAATTTGTTTTTGCAGGATCATAATATTCTGTTTTGGGGTATGAATAACAGAGGTTAACATAGGACAACATTACTGGAGTGCTAACTTCAAGTAATGAGCATCACTGGAGTGACAACTTCAAGTAATAGATGTATCACTGGAGTGACAACTTGAAGTAATGGATGTATTACTCGAGTCGCCACTCGAGTAATGAACTTGTAAATGTGCCAGTGAAGCATTAATTTCAAATAAAATGGCATAACGGTTGAAAATAAACAGTAAGAAGGTGAAGAGACAACTTACCTGAGGGAGGCCTCGAGTGATGTTCAATGTTACTCGACTAAGGCCTCGAGTGAACCTAGGTAAAAATTTTAAACTATCTGATTTTCAATACAAATCTGTTCTAAAAAGTCATCTAATGATCAAGGGAATATACATGGATAATTACAATATTATTCATGCCAAGTACATGCTCAAAACTACTGTATTTTAAAATTTTTCATATGATCACTCGCGTAGCTACCCGAGTGATGATGATGATCACTCGAGTAAGCCCTCAAGTGATGTCGGGCTCTAGGTTATTTCAACTCTCGGTCATTTCTCACAAAATCGCCTCGAGTGATTCACTAAATGCTCTCACAAAAAATTTTCACAATCATTTCCTTGCTTCATTTTCGTCAAAACCCATCAATTTTTAGCTAAAAAAAACTTCCTTTTTTACTCAGAATCTCTCTGCCCTAGCTGAACGACTTTCACATTTTTTTTCAGAAATTCTCATTAAGATAGCTAGAACAAAAAATCTCACCCTTTCAGAGTCCTCTAAACCTAAACAATCATCTGACCCACTCTCTTCTCCACCCATCAAGAAACACAAGTTTACACTGAAATGCAAAGCCAAATCTCAGTCTAAGCCTCATTTTAAGCTAGAAGAGAAAGGGGTTGTGATCAAAGAGCCTATTGTCACAAGAGCTCAATCCAAGAAGAGTACCTCAACTAGAAGAGGCAAAGGCATAAAAGTATCATCCCCTTCTCCTTCTGATTTTTCCACACCCTCTTTCACTCCAAAATCTTCTAAGAAACCTAAATACGATGAAAATATTGCCAAAGCAATGGCTGGCTTTCTTGAAGAAGCTATCATGGAAGGCATGGATTGGAAGAAAACAGGAGCAAAGAAGGGTCAATCCTCTAAGAAGCCAGAAGTGCCAAAAGAGGAAATTACTCTCCCCCTAAAGGCTTCAATGTTAGCAAGTTGGAGGAGTCTCAGAAGTTTCTGACTCATTTCTCTAGGAGGAAGGTGTACAAGACTCACTGCATTGATCTCCAAGTTCTTTGGGAGGTATTGAAGTACGACCTTAGTCCCTACCTTGAACCCTTTATGCCTTGGTTATCTATTAAATTACCTTTTTGCACCAAGGTAGTTAGTTATTTCTACTGCAATCTTGAAATACTAAATGTCCCTGTTAGAAGATCAGTAGAGGAAGAAATGACCACAAAAGTTATAGGTCAGAAAATCCTCATCTCACCCTCTAGGATTAATATTTGGTTAGGAATAGAAAATCCCCCTGATGATATCTATTCTAAACTTGAGCCTAACCAGATCTTCTCTATTCTTAGACCTGGTAAGTTAGTGGGACCTCTAAACTTCAATCCAAGTGATATATGTGAAAACCACAAGGTTCTATGGTACATATACTCTAGAGCCTTAGTAAACAAATCCAATAATTATACACATTTCACTAAAAGGGACTATAGGTTGATTGCTTCTTTCCTTCTCCAAGAGCAAAAAGACTTGGGAGAATATATTTTTACAAAGATACAGAAGTACAAGACTGAAGGAAAGCCATCCACTCCTATGCCATATCCTCACCTCATATCTCTGATTCTGAAGAAGAACAAGATTTGGTATCTGGAGAGCAAGGAACCGGTTAAGAGGATAACTCCTGTTAGGAGGAATCAAATTGGAAAAATGAACATTGAAATACCTCTCAAGGGTCCTCTGGAATCAGGCCCCAGAAAGAAGAAGAAGATTGAGACTAAGACAAGTAGAATGGATGACACACAGTCTTCTGCTCCAGTCGGTACTACATCCTCACCTTCATTCCTCAATGCCGCACTACAACATTTTATGGAAAATATACTAAAGGGATTTCATATCGATATTGTAAATACCAATGCCGAGTTCATTACTCACATTAATGTTAAGATGGGACAACTTGTGGAAAGGATGGATAAGAGGCACGAAGAATTGTTAGCAGAACAACATGTTCAGGGTGAGCTTCTAAGGTCGATTGTATCCAGACTTGATGCTATAACATCTGGCCCCTCTACCTCTGGTACCTCTAAAACTTCTTTCATGCTTGAGCCAGAGTCACCTCTTGAACCCAGACCCTTTGAGGCACCACATTATGAGTTTAGACCTCCTGAGCTTGTCTTAACTTCTCAGCCTGAACCTTCTCAGCCAATATCTTTTGAGCCTAAACTTTTTGAGGCCAATCCTTCTTCTATTCCTCCTCTTATATTACCTATCACTATCTCCAGGAACCTTTTATTTTCCTTGCCTGACCCAGAAACACTTCAGTTGGTTCATGTCACCCTTGATGATCCAGTTCAGCCAACTCAGCCTGTCCAACCTGAGTCAGTACCTACTCCAGTTGCCTCACCAACTTGCGCTGAGGAGGTTTTAGTTTTTTCACCTGTTGGTACAGAGGAAGTAGAAATTACTTCTCTGCATCCAATGAATCCTTTAGAGGATCTCCAGACACCTCCGGTGCATTTTCCTGACCCTGAACCATTATCCTCACACTCTTCTGGTTTAGATGGTTCATATGAGTCATTAGCTTTTCCTGTCACTCCCATCTCAGCCGCCAAGCCACCCACTCCTCCTCATGATTAATTCCACCTTTGTGATGAAGACAAAACGGGGGAGAAGAACTTGAGTGATTTTGTGAAAAATGGCTGAGTCTATAGATTGGGATTTGGTTGTATGGGGCTTTAAGGCATATTTATCTTTGAATTATAAGTTTTGATTATGTAATGAACTTCTCATTATGCAAGTTATTTCTTATGCCATTTATATTAATATCTCATTGAAATTATATTGCATTGAGGAACTAATGAGTTTTTAGATTGTGTTGCAAGGTGAACATGTAAATATAAGAAAGAAAACTTTGAAAATATCATTATTAAGTTATTTCAAAAGAGTTTTCTAGTTTAAATTGATGAAAAGATTTCATATGAAAAGTGTTTGAGAAGCATAAGGTTGAAAACTCAATTTCAAAAAATTTGTTCAAAATCACCAAGTTTTGTCATCATCAAAAAGGGGGAGAATGTTAGACCCCATGTGTTTTGATGATAACAAAGATTGGATTAATAATATGGAAGGATTTGACAACAAACAAATGGATTTGAACAAAGTAGCATAGCATCACACGGAGTCAGCACTGGAAGTAATCAACAATTTTTACGAAGGCTTGCTTGAGTAGCCACTCGGGTAACAGAAGCCATTACTCGAGTAGCTACTCGAGTAAGCAAACAGAATTTCATCCAGTGAGGCACTGCCAAATTTTGAATGAAGTTACTTGAGGGACCACTCGGGTAATCTACAAAGTTAAATAAACCATTACTCGAGTAGCCACTCAAGTAACCAGGTCCAAAATCTTCCTATGACTCTCGGCCAAGAAATGCAGCACATCACTCGAGTAGCCAGTGAGAAAATAGCATTACTCGAAGGACTACCCAAGTAATCTGCAGAGTTATTTGAAGTGCCACTCGAGTAGCCACTTGAGTAACCAGATAGTACACTCTCGGCCAAGAATTTGATGCCATTACTCGAGGGAGTAATCGAGTAATCTACTGGGTTATTTGAAAGCTACTCGAGGGACCACTCGAGTAAGATGTGAAAAAAATGAAGCCCACTCCAATGCCACTCGAGTAAGCAATTTACCACAGTGATCACCCGAGTAATCTGTAAAGGTAAAGACATGGCCACTCGAGTAGCCACTCGATTAATTAGGTATTTTCAAGGTTTATAATATATCACTCCATGTCTTACTCGAGTAATTTATGATGCAAAATGTTGATTTGCTCACTGCCATTTTTTTGATATGTTGACTCGAGTGACCACTCTAGTAACAAACTTGATCACTCGAGTAGCTACTCGAGTAAGGCAGTCCAGAAATTATATTTTTATCGAATATCTCTTGATTTGTTATCTATATGATTAACTCTTCATTGTATTTGTATTCTAAGTACATTTGCAGAGAAACGATAAAAAAGAGTATGACAGATTTGAGAAGTCAAATAAAAGTCCGAACATTCACCTAACGCTACCTACCGCCAACGGATAGTTTTCAAATATGAAGAATAAACAACCATTGCTGCACGACTCTAATGGACAAGTTTGAATTGCTTCCAACGGACACTACAAATCATCTATATATATGGAGCATTCAAAGAGAAGAAAACAAGGAGACACAAACTGAGAACTCACATCGATCAATACACTTAGTGCTTTGTTTTCATATACTCATTCATTTGTACTTCAGAAATTATATATTTGCTATGTGAGAGAGTTTTTCATTACAAACTCAATATTTGTTATTGAGACAACTGAAGGTAGCGGAATCTTGAGTTGGGGATTTGATTGCAACGTGTAAGGGGGAGCGAGTGTCCAAGTGTAGGAACTTGCTGTGTACTGAGGTGCTAAGAACCCACTGAATCTTGGAGAATATAGTGAAACTCTCAGAGATGCTCTGAGGACTGGACGTTGGTCAAAGTAGTTATGGCAGAACCAGTATAACTCCCGGTGTACACTATGATGATATTTCTCCTTACTCTTAACTGTTTTTAATATTCTATCAATTTCCTTATACGCAACAAAATTTTTGGAATCACCCAATTCACCCCCCTCTTAGGTGAAACGCTTGCACTAACAAATTCAAATACTAAACAAAATATTTTGCATATCAATCCATTTGAACAACTTGATGAACTTTCTGATTCAAATTCAATTGAGACTAGTATGGCAGAACCAGGTGACACTTTAAATCAAGTAGATTTTAACTCTATACTAAGGCAAACCCATGACTCAGTACCTGAACCAAGTGTTGAGGATTTACATTGTCCTATAGCCTTAAGGAAGGGAAAGAGAAGCTATACTCATCACCCCATATCTAGGTATTTCTCTTATCAGAAGATTTGATCTTACATGAATTCATTTGTGGCTAATGTTTGTAAGGAGACTATACCTAAAGGATTTAAAGAAGCTATTTTTGGTCCAAAATGGAAACAAGTTATTAATGAAGAATTAAGAGACCTGCATAAGAATAGAACTTGAAGAATTACAAATTGGCCAAACAGCAAGTCTTTGGTAAGTAACAAATGGGTATTTTCAATTAAACATAACCTTGATGGAAGTGTGAACAAATATAAAACCCATTTAGTGCCTCGTGGGTTTGCATAAACTTATGGCATTAATTACTAAGAAACCTTTAACATAGTAGCGAAAATTAACGCTATTATTGTGTTACTCTCATTAGCTACAAACTTGGATTGGCCTTTATATCAAATAGAAGTACAAAAAGCTTTCTTTAATGGAGATATTGAAGAGGAAGTGTATATGGAGATTCCTTTAAGAGTGCGAACTTTTGAAAACACACATCAAGTTTGTAGATTGTACAAATCCCTTTAAGGATTAAAACAGTCACCAAGAGACCAGTTTGAGAGATTTATTCAAGCAATTAATTCGTGGGGATACATCCAGTGTCAATCTGATGATACTTTATTTATCAAACATTATGGTAAGAAAGTAACAACTCTCATTGGTTATGTAGATGACATTGTAGTAATTGATGATAATGCATAAGAAATTACTAGAATAAAATAGAATTTGGCCTCTAAATATGAAATTAAGGTCCTTGGATCCTTGAGATACTTTCTTAGAATTGAAGCAGCCAGAACTCCATAAGGAATTAGTGTATCACAAATAAAATATACTCTAGACTTGCTAAAACAAATATGAATGTTAGGGGCTAGACTAGCCTATAATCCCATGGAATTAAATTAGAAATTAACTATCAAGCCTGATGATACAACAATTAATGAATAGAGGTATAAAAATTTAGTGGGAAAGTTGATCCATCTTTCTCATACATGACCCGATATAGGATTTCCTTTTAGTGTTGTGAGTCAATTTTCAAGCAACATGCAGAAGGAACACATGACAACAGTGTATAACATTTTTGGATACTTAAAGAGAAGTCCAGGGCTTAGTTTGATCTTTACTTAAGGTGACAACAGAGGTATAGAGTTATACCCTGATGTTGATTGGGGTGGCTCTAAGGTTGACCAAAGATCTACTATAGATTATTGCTCCTTTGTATGGGGAAACCTTGTAACATGTAGAAGCATGAAACAACAAATTGTCTCACGCAGTTTTGAAGAGTCAAAATATAGGGCATTGTCTCTAACTTTGTGTGAAAAGTATAGATCCTGTGGCTTCCAAATGAAATAAAAGGTTAGAGTAATAAACCACTTAAAGTATGGTGTGACAATATGTCAACAATCAAAATTGCTAAGAATCCTATCCAATATGAGAAAAAGAAGCATGTGGAAATTGATTGACATTTTATTCAAGAAGAATTTGAGCTAAAGATCATTGATTTATCTTGCATTCCAATCAGAAAGCATATTGTAGATATAATGACAAAGTCAATCACTTAGGAACAATTTGAACAGCTTTGAAGCAAGCTGGGAATGATTAATATCTTTTTGCCAGCTTGAGGGGGAGTGCTGGAAGATGAGCCTTAATTGTATTTATCTCTAGTTTTTATTAAGATTTAAATTATTTAAATTTTGTTTGTTAGGATTTAGATTATTTTATTATCTAGCATTTGAATTTTGCTTGATTATAGGAGATTTTGCTGGAGATTCAGTTGTATGATCTCTCATGCATCATCTTATAAGTATGTATCCTAACTGATGAATAAATCCTAATTACAGTTGCTGCAAATATAGCAAATTATTTGAAAATGCATAAATGATCTATCTTTTTTTAAAGGTTTTCTATTTTGTTAATTTCCCTAATTGGTTCGTGATTTTTAGTTCAATTTATTCTACTTTTAAAGACTAAAGTAGCCATTTCATCAAACTACAATTTTCGCAGAAAAAAATAGAGAACAAATATTATTTCGATCTCAATTTATTTATAAATCATAAAATTTAGAGATGACATTTAAATTGGCCTCAACATGACAAATGTATGTATTGTGCATGTAGATTTTGGCTTGTACTGCTACCATAGTGGTCAAAATCATATGAGTCCATGTTTGATCATTAATGTTACTTGGAGTGTCATTGTGGATTTAATCAGGTGGATGATCAATCTATTGGCACCTCCTCGATATCCTTCCCAAGCATATAATGGTACTAACTCTCCTAATGAAGGCACAGATCCGATGTGATCTTCGTGACATTAAAGTAGCTGTGAATGCATACTAAACCTCTTACAAAGACAAGAGCTTGTTATAAATGGATGTGCTTTGGTACAATTTATGGTGCATTTGTCATATTTTTGTGTTTTTTCGTAGAGCTACGTCATCATATTTTGATGATGCAAAACAAACTGAACATTATCAGTACCTTCCTTTTTGGTATATTGTATTTCTTATATGCGTCGTTAGCTACCTCATCCTTAAGTATGCACTTCACTTGATTACCCTGCCAATTTATGTGTCACACTATCATTTGTATATTTTTTTGTGTTACCTCAACACATATATAGTATATGATGAGCCTCACTTGTAATCCAATAGTGTAATTCACATCCTTGACTTGTAGTTCCTTGTTTTTGTCACATCAGAGTAAAGTTTGTACTATCCTAAGCTCATGACTAACCGTACAACATATATGGATACATTCAAAGCATTTTGGCATTAGAATTGTTAGCTAGAAATATATAATTTAGGTGATATATTGGGGGGATCAGAATATGCGTGACCTCTTAAGTACAGCGAGCCTGTTTTCTCTTTGACAATTATGTATAGTGGCATTTTTTTATATGCATTCATTAGTATGTCATCTCCTTCATATAGGTGTATGTCTATTTCCTTTTGGAATACTATAACATATGGGTAGTAACATACTTATAGTGGCATAATATTTCATTTTGAACATACTGAACATTGTGGGGTCAACCTCTACCACATGAATCTTTCTCAACTGTAGATATAGCATATCGGTTGAATGTTTAGGCACAAGTATGAATTTTGGTGGGAGAACATTATATAGTATATTTCTGTCGAATTCTTTTGACTCTATTGAGTGACCATACCTCATTATCTAGGATGAACTATAGTATGCTAGTTGAATTTATCGTGGTTCTCTGTATGTCCCGCATAAAGTGGAGGACACAGACAGCAATCGTTGTGTTATGGTTTTCACTGTTGAGCATAGCTAATGTTGTTTGAGTTCCTTTGGCGCCATAATTTGGGCATTGAGGATGTTTCTGCTAGTGATGTTTGTAAGGGAGTACGTGAGATTGGTGTAGTCTAATTTGGCAAAAATGTTATTATATATATGTATCATGTGTGAATGTTAGGAAGAGGATGGGATATCTAACCCATTTCCATATTACCATTGCATCTTAGTAGTTCTAAATCACTTTTCTTGCGCCTCCCATGAATGATATTTGGAGGATTATCCTTTTTCCCGTACTTGATGTAACAACATATTTCTAAAATGTTTAGATGAGCTTTAGTCATGTAATGTTTACAAACGTAAGACAATGTTCTATTGTAAGTTATTAAAGTCCCGACTTCAATATAGGGTTCAAACTTGCACTGGTGTGGGTTTTTTTTTTGAAAAAAATTTTAAAATACTTTAAGTGTAGTCTCAAACTGGTTTGGAAATTCATTACCACTCATCAATTTCAAAACTTTTTATTTAAAATACAGAGCATTCTTTGGCAATAGCCAGCATAATAGTGGTTAACTTATAGACTTTTAGCATTTTGGTTCCCTGATTCTAATTTACATATTGTATTAGGATACTAGTGCATTTGTTGATGTATTAACGTTTAGGTTACAACTAATGTGGTTAGTGCTACTATTACTGGTATTGCTATAGCTACTTCTACTTAGTTACATTTACAAATTTTATAGTTATCCAAACTGAAAGATAACCAAAGGGACTCTAACTAATCAGTATTTGCTTCACCCATCCGTGGTTACCTTCTTGCCCTTGGAGCTGGTTGCCTTTGCTGTAGATCATTAGTTGGAAAGGGTGAGATTCAAAAGAATCCCAGTAGTACACAGATCACTCATATGATATGCAGAATACTAAGCATGTAAATCAAATAATCAAATAGAACACTTACAATATGCAGTAAACAAATGGCCTAACTAGTCCCTTATCATAGAACCACAGTGTTTAGTGACCATGAACAGGAAGCCCAAGGCCTCTGCCCCATACAAGAATGCAACCTAGGGTAAACCCTTATGATACAGCCCAAGGTAACTCCATATGCAACTTGTACATATAGGTCTTACTGCCTATAGGGACTAACTGTCCTGTGCATAAGCAGATGATAGGGAATACACACATAGTAGAACATATGATATAAGAGATAAGGTACTACCTGATAGCTTTTCCAAACTCTATTATTGTTACTAATCTCATGGGCGTTTGGGGCAAATGTCAAATCCTATAAATTGGAAATCACGAACGGGCGAGTAATTACTTATTCCAATATTTTGATAACTCTAGTCACTTGAGTTGGTTATGTTAGATCTCATGTTTTGATGATAACAAAAGTATGGTTTAAAAAGGAAATGATTAATAAACAAGTTTGAACAAAGTAATGACAGGATCAAGCATCAATTGAAGTAAGCATTGGAGTAATGAAGAAAGACCAAGAGAAAATGCTGAGGAACTTGATCAGAAGCAAGTTTTCTAAAGCATTACTCGATGAGGTACTCGAGTAATGAGACAAAACTTGAAGTAACCAGAGACAACTTCCAGTAAACTCCCAACGTTACTCGAGTAAGTACTCGAGTAATAGTGTAAGTTTTTTCAAGGTGCTCTCGGCCTGCTAATGTTACTCGAGGAGCTACTCGAATAACCAGGTAAAAAAACTTGGAGTTGCTCTCGGCCTGCCAATGTTACTCGAGGCACTACTCGAGTAACCATGTGAAAAACTTCCAGTTGCCTTCAAGTTGCCAATGTTACTTGAGGAGCTACTCGAGTAACTCTATTTCTGAAAATGTGCAGCTCTCGGCACTTAGTACTACTGCTAATGTTACTCGAGGAGCTACTCGAGTAACACACTGAAGTAAGTGAAAACTTGAAGTGGATTCCTCGAGTAAGTACCCGAGTATGCAGAAATATTCTCAAGGTAAACCTCAAGTCGTTACCAGGGTAAGTCATGTACAACAATCTCAGTTACTAGAGGTGGTATCCGAGTAACCTATGCAAAAATGAGTGCATTACTCGAGTCCGTACCCGAGTAATGAGGTAAGTGCTCTCGGCCTTAAAATCCTGCCAACATTACTGGAGTAGAGCATCGAGTAATCAAAAACAATTTGAAGGATTACCCGAGGTGTCACCCGAGTAACCTACGAAGTTGTGAATGTATTACTGGAGTAAGTACCCGAGTAAATAACTAATCCAAAAGGTTTGAATTTAGTTTACTCCATGCACTACCCGAGTAATCCTATACTTGTTCATTGACTTGCAGTTAATCAAAGATTTCCCGATGATACTCGAGTAGGTACTCGAGTAAACTTCAAGGGATACTCGAGTAGCTACTCGAGTAAGCATACCCAGAAATATAGAAATCATTCAAACGTTCATTGATTTGTTTCCTATATGATTAATCTTTCATTGTATTAGTATTCTTAGTCTATTTACATATAAACAATGAAGAAATCACTTCAAGAGATAGAAGTCAAATGAAACGTTCAAATGCCAACCACCACCAATGGATATTTTTCAAAAAACTTGAAAAGTCAATAGTGGCTGCGCACTCTTCAACGGACAAAAGAAAATGTTCCAACGGTCGTCACCAACATATCTATATATATGGGAACTTCCAAACAGAGAAACAACAACAAGAACACACACAAATGAATTATCAAGTTCATTGCTCTATTTTACGTTGATATTATATTTCTGTACTTCAGTGATTCTTATTCACTCTGTAAGAGAGATATTTCATTCAAACTCAATAGTTGTTATTGAGATAACTTAAGGTTGTGGAACCTTGAGTTGGGATTGGATTACAACTTGTAAGGGGGAGCGAGTGTCCAGGTGAAGGAACTTGCTTGTACTGAGGTGCCAAGAACCCACTGAATCTTGGAAGTTATAGTAAAAATCTTAGAGAAGCTCTGAGGACTGGACGTAGGTCAAAGTGGTTGTGACCGAACCAGTATAACTCCCGGTGTACACTTCGGTGATATTTCTCCTTACTTAATACTGTTTTAATTCCACTGTTAAAGTTTTATATTTCCGAAGAAAGTTTTAGTATCACCCAATTCACCCCCCCTCTTGGGTGAAACGCTTGATCTAACATTTGGTATCAGAGCGTAGGTCTTCTTGTTAAGGTTTAATAGCCTAAGAAGGATCCAATGGCAAGCATGGGTGAAGGAATTCTTCCCGACGGAGCTTCTATCACTAGACCCCCTGGTTTCAATGGAGAACACTTTTCTTTCTGGAAAGCTAAATTCAGAGTGTTCGTGATGGCTACTGAATATGGGCTATGGGATGTAATTGAGAGTGGAAATTATCAACCTACAAAGGTTGTAGATTCTCAGAAAATTCCAAAGACGCTAGCGGAATACGATGAGAATGACAAGAAACTTATCACCCTCAATAGCAAAGCAATTCTGATGTTACAAAGCGCTTTGAGTCAAAGTGAATATTTCAGAATTTGCACACTTCCAACAGCAAAACAAATGTGGGAAGCTCTGGAAATAGCTCATGAAGGAACTTCGAGAATAAAGGAGAATCGAATCAACACTTTGGTCACCGAATTCGATCTACTTCGAATGAAATCAGGTGAGTCGATTTCTGAATTCGAACTTAGATATACTCATCTTGTTAATCAACTTGCAGCTCTTGGGAAAGTCTATGATCAGCACACCCAAGTACGAAAGATTTTGAATATTCTTTCTAAAGAGTGGGAAGCAAAAGTTACTGCAATAGAAGAAGCAAAAGGAGAATCAATGAGATCAGTTGCTTCTCTATTTGGAAGTCTTTCTGAATATGAAAGCAAACTAAAGTTCAAAAGAGAACTAGATGACATTGGTGACAAGAAAAAGAAAGGTCTAGCACTAAAAGCGAAAGAAGAGAATCAGGATGAGGATGAAGAGTTCGACGATGACGAAATGGGTCTAATCATAAAACGATTCAGAAAGTTCTACAAGAAAGGTCAAGGATTCAAACATTTTCATAAAGGAGGAAATAGTAGCAAAGATCATATCATTTGCTATGAATGTGGGAAACTAGGACATATCAAGTCAGAATGTCCAGATTTGAACCAAAAGAGCAAAGAAAAGAGAAAAGGTAAATTCTTCAACAAAAAGAAAGCCTTTATATCTGCTATATGGGGTGACATCTCCTCAGACGAAGAAAGTGATGAGGAAGAAGTAGCTAATATATGTCTTGTTGCTCAAGAAGAAACAGAAGAAGAGGTAAATGATTCTGAACCTACCTATGATGAATTACTTTCCGAATATAATGCTTTACATTCTGAATTCATCAAAGTAGTAAAAGAATTGATTGTTGTTAAAAAGAAAAACAAAGTTCTTGAAACTGAACTTAAGGGAAAGGATTGTGAAAATTGTTTATCTTTGAAAAAGAAAAACATTGATCTCACAAAAACTCTTGAAAAATTCACACAAGGAAGTGAGATGCTAAATATTATTTTAAAAGCTCAACGATTTGTAAATGATCGATCTGGAATTGGATATGATCCAAAATCAGATAAAAGAAAAGGAAGAAAGAAAGCAGGAGGTAAGTCATATTTGAATTATTTCCAATATTCTGTGCATACATCAAATCCTTTTGCATTTTGTAATTACTATAATATAAAAGGACATTATACATCTTCATGCATTCATAAGAATAAAGGAACCATAGGAACCTACAAATGGGTACCTAAAGGTTCATATATTCAGAAAATCATTTGTACTAACCCAAAAGGACCCAAAAAGATGTGGGTACCTAAGACTTAGTCATTTGATTGCAGGTATGTCTCAAAGCATCCAAAAATAGCAAGTGGTACATAGATAGTGGATGCTCTAGACATATGACCGGAGATTTCGAAAGTTTTACCACATTGCAACCTAAGGAAGGTGGAAAGGTAAAATTTGGAGGAAATCAATCCGGAAGGATAGCAGGAATTGGTGAAATCAAGAATGACAAAGGAATACAAGTCAAAGATGTATATTATGTTGAAGGCTTGTGTCATAATTTGCTGAGCGTAAGTCAAAGTGCAGATAAAGACAACTGGGTAATGTTTGACTCAGAAGAATGCTTAATCATCAATAAGAATGATTTACAACTTGATAAGAAGAATATCAAGGCTAAGCTCAGAGCAAAAAGGGAAGGTAACTGCTATACTCTAGATATTAGTAGAAATGAGTCTGAAAACTGTTTTCTGAGTAATACTGATGAAAGCTGGTTATGGCATAAGGATTGGCTCATGTCAACATGCATCAATTAGGCAAACTACTCAAAAAGGATTTAGTTCTTGGATTACCCAAAGTAACTTTCAAAAATGACTTGATTTGTGATGCATGTCAAAAGGGTAAACAAACTAAATCATCTTTCAAATTGAAAAATGAGATTTCAACAAATAGACCATTACAATTACTACATATGGATTTAGTTGGTCCAGCAAGAGTAAAGAGTCTTGGTGGCAACTTATATTCATTGGTCATTGTTGATGATTTCTCTAGATTTACATGGGTTATTTTTCTATCATCAAAAGATGAAACTTTTGAAGAATTTATTGTTTTTGCCAAGAAAGTGCAAAATGAGAAAGGTATGTCCATTGCAGGTATTAGGACTGATCATGGTGGAGAATTTGAAAATCAAGCCTTTGAAGAATATTGTGATACTAATGGCATTGATCACAATTTCTCTGCTCCAAGGACGCCTCAATAAAATGGAGTTGTGGAATGCAAGAATAGAGTGCTCACAGAGATGGCTAGAGCATTGTTAAATGAAAAGAACGTGTCTCAAGTGTTTTGGGCTGATGCTATGAGTACAGCATGCTATGTTTCAAATAGAGCATATATCAGAACAAAATTTGGAAAGACACCATACGAACTATACAAAGGAAGAAAGCCAAACATTGCTCATCTACATATCTTTGGTTGTAAGTGTTTCATTCATAATAATGGTAAAGATAACTTAGGAAAATTTGATTCTAAAACTGATGAAGGAATTTTCCTAGGATATTCTAACTGAAGTAAAGCATATAGAATTTTCAATAAAAGAACTTGTGTTGTTGAAGAATCAATTCATGTGGTATTTGATGAATTTGAATTCTCTGACAAAACCATTGATGAAGAACAGGAAGTTGTTTTAAATCAAGAAAATGGTCAATCTATTTCTAAGTCTCTTATTCCAGAGGTTGATGAAACTAAGGAAGAAGAGCAATCCCTAGGTCAACCTAGAGCTTGGAAATACAATAAAAGTCATCCCTTAGATCAAGTCATAGGAGATGTGAATGAAGGGATCAAAACTAGAAATAGAATTTTCAATGAAGTAAGTTTTTCTGCATTTATTTCTGAGATTAAACCTTCTAATATTGATGAAGCCCTATCAGACAATGATTGGGTTATAGCAATGCAAGAAGAACTAAATCAATTTGAGAGAAATCAAGTTTGGGATTTGGTGCCCCGACCCAAAGATCATCCGATCATTGGTGCTAAATGGGTATTCAAAAATAAACTCGATGAATCTGCAATTATTGTCAGAAACAAGGCAAGATTGGTGGCCAAAGGCTATAATCAGGAAGAAGGAATTGATTATAAGGAAACGTATGCTCCAGTGGCTAGATTAGAAGCTATACGTGTACTCTTAGCCTTTGTATGCATCAAAGGATTCAAACTCTATTAAATGGTTGTAAAGAGTGCTTTTCTAAATGGTTACATCATGGAAGAAGTATATGTAGAACAACCTCCAGGTTTTGAGGATGTTACTAAACCTGACCATGTTTTCAAACTCAAAAAGGCTTTATATGGTTTAAAACAAGCTCCTAGAGCCTGGTATGAAAGGCTCAGCAAGTTTCTTATCGATCAAGGTTTTGTATGAGGAAAAGTTGATACAACACTCTTCATAAAACAAAAACACAACGATATTTTAATTGTTCAAATATATGTTGATGATATTGTTTTCGGCGCTACTAATGAATCTCTGTGTAAGGAATTTTCTGAGATTATGCAGGGAGAATTTGAGATGTCAATGATGGGAGAATTGAATTTCTTTCTTGGTTTGCAAATCTAACAAAGAAAGAATGGAATCTTCATATTCAAACAAAGTATTTGAAAGAGTTATTGAAGAAGTATGGAATGGATGAAGCAAATGGCACGGACACACCTATGAGCTCAACTACGTTACTTGATGCTGATGTCAAAGGAAAAGACTACAACATCACGAAATATAGAGGAATGATTGGATCATTACTCTATCTCACGGCAAGCAGACCAGACATCCAATTTAGTGTTGGCATATGTGCAAGATATCAATCGGCACCAAAGGAATCACATGCTGAAACCGTTAAACGAATCTTTAGATACCTTGCTGACACACCCGAATTGGGTTTGTGGTATCCCAAAGGAAGAAGTGAATATCTTGTTGCATATTTAGATTTAGATCATGGAGGATACAAAACAGACAGAAAGATCACCAGTGGACAAGGACAATTTCTTGGAGGATCTCTTGTATCATGGTTCAGCAAGAAACAAAATACTGTGTCTCTTTCATCAACGGAAGCCGAATATGTTGCAGTCTCGAGTTGTTGTGCACAAGTGATTTGGTTAAAACAACAACTACAAGATCTTGGTATTTATCTCAAAGAAATACCAATCTATTGTGACAATACAAGTACGATAAGCTTGGCAAAGAATCCAGTTCAACACTCTAGAACTAAGCATATCGATGTCAGACATCACTTCATCAGAGATCATGTCCAAAAGAAGGATGTAAAAGTAATATTCATCCCTACTCATCTTCAATTAGCTGATATCTTTACAAAACCCCTTGTAAAAGATCAATTTCTTTTCATTAGGAGAGAATTGGGAATGGTAAATCCCAATGAGTTATAAGTAATTTCAGTATTTCATAATATTAGATGAAGTCACTTGATAATGTTTTGATGATTACTAACTTAAGCATCGAAGTATATAGAAATTTGTTTTGCAGGAAGAAAGAAACTCTGTTTTGGGAAACAAAAACAGAGATTATCAGAGGACACATTTACTGGAGTACCAACTTGAAGTTGTCACTAACAGAGAAGCATTACCCGAGGAACAACTTGAAGTAAAG
Organism: Inga oerstediana; assembly: GCA_963210345.1. Classification (NCBI taxonomy): domain Eukaryota; kingdom Viridiplantae; phylum Streptophyta; class Magnoliopsida; order Fabales; family Fabaceae; genus Inga; species Inga oerstediana. The sequence continues at coordinate 56,914,015 of OY723401.1, read as the reverse complement.
AAGCACTTTACTCGAGTATGTACTCGAGTAATGGACTTCAAAACTGGAAGTAACAGATCAAGGTACTTGATTTTCAAACATAACGGTTCAGTTTCAAAGAAATGAAGAGTCAGAAGTTGAAAAGCATCTTACTCGAGGCGGGCCTCGAGTAAACTTGAAGCTTACTTGAGGAAGGCCTCAAGTAATGTCGGAGTCCAGATTTTCAAATTAAAGAAAAATGACTCAAATCTGATGATAATGGGTTATAAATGATCGAGGGAACATCCATGGATAATTACTATATTATTCATGCCAGGTACGCAATTTAAATGAATTATTTTAGAATTTTTCTGCATGAACACCCGAGGAAGGCCTCGAGTAAACTTGAAGGTTACTCGAGTAAGGCCTCGAGTAAAGTCGGGTTCTAGGTCTTTATCTGTCGCAAGCTCGGTCATTTCTACAAAATCTCCTCGAGTAAATCACTATTCTCTCTCACAGAAACTTTTCACAAGTGATTCCTTGCTTCATTTTCGTCAAAACCCAAGAAATTTCAGTTCCAAAATCCTCTTATTTTTCTAGATTTTGTGTACCCTAACCTGCGATTGTCTCTTCTCTTTTTCTGAAAAATCTTAGTTTTCAATCTTTCTGAAAGATGAGAACCAAAAACCTTACTCCCATAGACTCCTCTGAATCCCAACAGCACTCTGATCCTCTTTCTTCTCCTCCCAAAAAGAGAAGAAAACTCACCCCAAGACCAAAAGCTAAAATTCCTCTTTCTCAACCAAAACCCAAGGGAATTGTGATTAAAGAGCCCATTGTGAGAAGGGCTCAATCCAAAAAGAGTACATCAACCGGAAGAGGGAAGAGTGCCAAATCTCCCTCACCTCTTCCCTCTGATTCCTCTACCCCTTCTTTCACACCAAAGCCTATCAAAAAGCCAAAGTATGACAAGAATGTGGCTAAGGCTATGGCTGGAATCATTGATCAAATGGAGAAGGGTCAATCTTCCAAGAAGTCCAAAGTACCGGAAGCAGAAATCACCAACCCACCAAAGGGATTTAATGTTAGCAAATTGGTGGAGTCTCTGAAGTACTTGTCTCAATTCTCCAGAAGGAAGGTGTGCAAGACACATTATGTGGATCTCAGGCTACTTCAAGAGGTAGTGAAGCATGACCTAAGTCCTTATTTAGATCCCTTTATGCCTTGGCTATCTATTAGATTACTATTCTGTACTAAAGTGATCACCCACTTTTATTGTAACTTAGAAATCATAGATGAGCCTAATCGAACCTCAGTTGAGGAAGAAATGACCACCACAGTTAGAGGCCAAAAGATACTTATATCTCCCTCTAGGATTAACTTGTGGTTAGGAATTGAGAATCCCCCAGATGATATCTATTCTGAACTTGAGCCAAACCAAATCTTCACTATTCTCAAACCCGGAGAGTTAGTTGGCCCTCTAAATTTCAAGCCCAGTGATATGTGTGATCATCATAGGGTCCTTTGGTACATTTACTCTAGGTCCCTAGTGAACAAAGCCAACAACTATACCCACTTCTCCGATAGGGACTTTAGATGGTTTGCTTCACTGCTTTGGAAGGAACAGAAGGATCTGGGAGTGTATATCTTCTCAGAAATGAAAAGGTATAAAGTGGATGGGAAGGCTACAACACCAATGCCATACCCTCAGATTGTGTCTCTAATCCTGAAAGAGAACAAAATATGGTATTTGGATAGCAAGGAGCCAATTGAGAGGTTGACTCCGGTTGGGAGAAACCAAATTGGGAAATTAAACATCGAAATCCCTCTCAAAGGCCCTCTGGAGTCTGGGTCCAAGAAGAAGAGGAAGACCACTGAGGCAGAGACCAGCAAGTTGGATGACACTCAGTCGTCGGCTCCAACTGCTACCACATCATCGCCATCCTTCCTCAATGCCACTCTCCAGCACTTCATGGAGAACATGCTCAGAGGTTTTCATGTGGACATCGCCAACACAAATGCAGAACTGATAACCCACATGAATACCAAGATGGGAGAATTGGTTGAGAGAATGGACAAGAGGCATGAGGAGTTGCTAGCAGAGCAACGTGCCCAGGGAGAGACCTTGAGATTGATTCTAGCACGATTGGACTCTTTGGGTCCTGGACCTTCTGTCGGTCCCTCCTCTTCTGCACCACCACCACCTCCAGAGAACCCTCCTACTGATACTCCTATTCCTGAGGATGAACCATCTACCCCTCTGGTCTTTGATCCACTTGAGCCCCAAGGCAAAGATATTTTATTCACAGTGGATGATCCTGAAACCCATGAGACCACACATATCATCATTGATGATTCACCTCCCAAACCTCCGCCAGAAACAGCTCCTAAACCTATTCCCTCTCCTACCCAAACGAGGAGATATCTCCCTCTTCCTCAATTGAACATCATACTCCTGAGGTTGAGATTACTCCTGAGACTCAGACCACTCCAGAAGGAGAAACCTCTACTATGGTTGTCTTCCAACCTTCTCCTCCTGGCGATGACATCCATATCGCTCCAGTTCATCTGCCTGACCCTGTGCCCTCTAGCTCATTTGATTCTTTGGACTCAGATGATTCCATGATCTTTCCAGTGACAACCATTTCCATAGTCAAGCCTCCTAGCCCTCCACTTGATTGATGAAGCCAAAAAGGGGGAGAAGAGCTTGAGAGTGATTTTGTGTATGTGTTCTAGTTTATTTTGGGGTATTTGGGTATACATGGGATTTTAGGGAGTATTTTGATTTCATTTTGAACTTTATCTTGTAATTTGAAAATTTTAAGTTTAATACAAGTGTGTTATGATTTCATTTTAAGTTCATTAAAGTTTTGAATTATGATACATGTTTGGACTAATGAAGTTGTTATGTATGCAAGGTGTATTCAAACTTAATAAAGTCATATTTAATTAAGAATTCAATTTGAAAAACCATGTTCAAAATCACCAAGTTTTGTCATCATCAAAAAGGGGGAGAATGTTAGATCTCATGTTTTGATGATAACAAAAGTATGGTTTAAAAAGGAAATGATTAATAAACAAGTTTGAACAAAGTAATGACAGGATCAAGCATCAATTGAAGTAAGCATTTGAGTAATGAAGAAAGACCAAGAGAAAATGCTGAGGAACTTGATCAGAAGCAAGTTTTCTAAAGCATTACTCGAGGAGGTACTCGAGTAATGAGACAAAACTTGAAGTAACCAGAGACAACTTCCAGTAAACTCCCAACGTTACTCGAGTAAGTACTCGAGTAATAGTGTAAGTTTTTCAAGGTGCTCTCGGCCTGCTAATGTTACTCGAGGAGCTACTCGAGTAACCAGGTAAAAAAACTTGGAGTTGCTCTCGGCCTGCCAATGTTACTCGAGTAACCATGTGAAAAACTTCCAGTTGCCTTCAAGTTGCCAATATTACTCGAGGAGCTACTCGAGTAACTCTGTTTCTGAAAATGTGGATCTCTCGGCACTTAGTACTACTGCTAATGTTACTCGAGGAGCTACTCGAGTAACACACTGAAGTAAGTGAAAACTTGAAGTGGATTCCTCGAGTAAGTACCCGAGTATGCAGAAATATTCTCAAGGTAAACCTCAAGTCGTTACCAGGGTAAGTCATGTACAACAATCTCAGTTACTAGAGGTGGTACCCGAGTAACCTATGCAAAAATGAGTGCATTACTCGAGTCCGTACCCGAGTAATGAGGTAAGTGCTCTCGGCCTTAAAATCCTGCCAACATTACTGGAGTAGAGCATCGAGTAATCAAAAACAATTTGAAGGACTACCCGAGGTGTTACCCGAGTAACCTACGAAGTTGTGAATGTATTACTGGAGTAAGTACCCGAGTAAATAACTAATCCAAAAGGTTTGCAATTTAGTTTACTCCATGCACTACCCGAGTAATCCTATACTTGTTCATTGACTTGCAGTTAATCAAAGATTTCCCGATGATACTCGAGTAAACTTCAAGGGATACTCGAGTAGCTACTCGAGTAAGCATACCCAAAAATATAGAATCATTCAAACGTTCATTGATTTGTTTCCTATATGATTAATCTTTCATTGTATTAGTATTCTTAGTCTATTTACAGATTAACAATGAAGAAATCACTTCAAGAGATGGAAGTCAAATGAAACGTTCAAATGCCAACCACCGCCAACGGATATTTTTCAAAAAACTTGAAAAGTCAATAGTGGCTGCGCACTCTTCAACGGACAAAAGAAAATGTTCCAACGGTCATCACCAACATATCTATATATATGGGAACTTCCAAACAAAGAAACAATAACAAGAACACACACAAACGAATTATCAAGTTCTTTGCTCTATTTTACGTTGAAATTATATTTCTGTACTTTAGTGATTCTTATTCACTCTGTAAGAGAGATATTTCATTCAAACTCAATAGTTGTTATTGAGATAACTTAAGGTTGTGGAACCTTGAGTTGGGATTGGATTACAACTTGTAAGGGGGAGCGAGTGTCCAGGTGAAGAACTTGCTTGTACTGAGGTGCCAAGAACCCACTGAATCTTGGAAGTTATAGTGAAAATCTCAGAGAAGCTCTGAAGACTGGACGTAGGTCAAAGTGGTTGTGACTGAACCAGTATAACTCCCGGTGTACACTTCAGTGATATTTCTCCTTACTTAATACTATTTTAATTCCACTGTTAAAGTTTTATATTTCCGAAGAAAGTTTTAGTATCACCCAATTCACCCCCTCTTAGGTGAAACGCTTGATCTAACAGGTTATCCTTAGGGTTAGTGCTCTAGGCCAAATGATAAGTCTATGTGTTTACATTAGCTCACAATGCTTATCTTTACCCTTAGAGTTCACATTTATTACATTCTTCCCAAATTCTTTTAAATTAGCATATTCTCCAAACGTTGGCAGAAGTTTCAACAAACCTTGAAAATTCATATCTTTTTCTCGGAATGTCCAATTGCAGTGGTTCAAAGTTCTATATGACACTTATTATGTCTATTATTAGGAAAAAATATCTGCCTCAACCAGTTACACTCACAGGATTCCAAAACCATAATTCATTTCACAATGTTGCATAAACATTCCAGTTGTAAATGTCTAAATTCAAAAATTCATAACTCTTTGTGTCAGATCCAAATGGCACAAATGACATATCAAATTAAAGTTTGACATGTATACTTTTGTTCTGGAAAATATTCATTACAACTAGAATTTAGAACATTTGATTATTCAAAAACATGCCATATTCCAATTGACTCATAGGAAACATAAACTAGCAGTATAGTGTTAACTTCCAGTTTTCAATGTTTTATTCCAATGATCTAGAATTTAAAACCAAAGGCTATTCCTACATATTTTTTCATATAGAATCCATTGGTGACATCAAATTTACCAAATTCCTACTCCTTCTTCATGCCCTATTCTGACCAGAAATGGCAACACAGTCCAACAATCACCAAGTTTCCAATTTAATCATCAAACAAGTCTAGTTTCGTCATTAAACATCATATGACACCATGTATATGATCAAAACAAAATGGAAGCCTAAATTCTCATTTCAACTGAAATTAGGGTAGCAATACAAGTTCTATAATACTCAACCAATCAACAAAATATATAACTCAAATTGAAGCTCTAACTTACCTCTATCACTTTCCTAAGCTAGTTCATTGATTCCATAACTTTGGCTCTTCATTGACAACTCAAAGCACCTCCTCTTGAAAAAAAACCATAGAATTGAAGCTCTTAGAGAGGAGGACAATGTTAAAGAAGAGACTTTGAGCTAGAAAGGTGATTATTATGATGAAAATTATGGTAGAAGTTTCACCTTGCTTCTTGTTCTTCAAAAGTGCTCTTTCTCTTTCCTTTTTTCATTTTTTGGACTTCTTCTTTCTACTTTTTGGTGTTGGCCAACTTTTATTGAATGCAAGAGAGTGTGTGTTTGATTTAATGTCCATTCATTGCTTCTTGAATCTCTTGGCCGAAAATTGCTTAAGAGAGAAAAGAAAAATCCAAGTGTCATTTAATTGGTAGAGTCTTGAAAAAGGGAAGAATTAATTAACTTGAGTTAACCAAATAGTCTTCCTTCTTCCTTTTTCTTCTTCTTGACTGAAATTTATCATCATAAGGGAAAGGAATTTTTGACCATAGTGTTCTTGAAATATTGCCTTTTAGTCAAAATTTCCAAGTTCGGAATAATTAGAAGATACCTTGACTTTTCTTCTTTTCTTCTTTTTGCTTCCTTTCGACTTAGTCAAGGAATTTTGGGATTACTTCAATTGCATATTATTTCTCTCTTTTTCTTGGTCAAAACCAAATTTTTAAGTCCAATGGAAAGGATAATTTGTTAAATAATTCATCTTATATGTATTAGTCCAAGTTGGACTTTGGTCTTTCAAGTGGTTTGACTTCTTAACCAAACTCTCTTCCTTCTTTCTTGTCCCTATTTGGCCGAATTTAACCCTTGCTAAAGGAGGGATAGTTTGCTTTTAGATCCTCATAATTACTCTTGCTTTTGAAGATCAAATCTTGGCCTTTCATTTTGTTTTCTAATTTTAACCTCAAGACTAAGTGGCAAATGTCTCCTTTGCCCTTGTTTTTGACAATATTAATTATATTGCCATTAATTTTTTTATTTACCTTTGTTCTTTGATTAATGATGCTATTTCCTCTTCTTTTATGTTCAAGTTAGGCTTTTGGTTATTTCTAAAATTTACGCAAAGAAATTAGGTAGTTCCCTTTAGCAAGTTGGAACTAAGTGCAGTGTAAAATTCACAAAGCAATTCTAACATCATTTACAATGTCTATTTGGCACATTTAGGCCTTGAGCAAAGTTTGGGTTATTGCACTTGACGCAACTATTTCTACTCATGATTTTGTATCAGTCAAACCACTATACAAATCCACTATGATGTCTTTTTTATGTCTCTGTATGTAGGACAACCAGTTGCATTCTACTATTGTGAATACATCAACTTTGAATTTTTATAGCAATTGTTTTAAAAGAACCAATATAGATTGTTCTTCATGCTTGTTCATCAATTTGAAGGCCAACTACTCTTGAATTATTAGTGCTTTTCCTTTTTTTGTGGCTATGAGTGTATGGCTGTTATTTTCCATGTCTAAAAGGTACCCATTATCACCATAGTAAAAAAATAAGGGGGGTGTTGAAGTTGAAGATATACATAGTGTAATTCATCAACACGTATCAGAGTCCTTGGTTTGTTCTCTACAATTATATCTCTCTTGAAGTATGACCTATTAAAGTCTCCAACTACCAATACTGCAACCTTTGATGCCATAGGGAGGCCATAATTTCTCTAGTTATTGCTTGACTGCCTAATAGGGTGAATCCTAATGTCAGTAAATGCATCCCATTTTATAATTTCTATAGCCATCTTATACTATCAGACCAACCTATTATTCTAGTTAAGGCTTGCTTTGATGACCCTCACTATACTTGCATCAATCTCTGCTCCATCCAAATTTTACTTGCAAGTAGATGATAGAATGCAAAATGAGGAAAAGCATATAAGACTATACATTTTGATGGGATACCAAAATGATATTGCTTTTTAGGTAATATTCACCTGACTGCTACAATTCAATTTTCTATTTCATTCTAGACGTCATATATGCATAGTTAAGAGTATACTAGACTACTTCTATTAAGTGGCAATGAGCTACCTAGGTAATGATAGTTTTGGCCACACATTTTAAAGGAATATGGTCCCTTGGCATTGTGATTGGTTAAGTGATTTATCTTCCCTCCCATGCATTTGAAACAAAACATATTGTTATTTGCTCTTATATTGGCAAAGAATTTTTTCATTTGCATATCATCATCTTTGTCAAAGAAGAGCCGTTATAGTTAGGCAGCAGTGAGTTGAAGAATGGCACATTGATCTTTCTGTGACCACAATAGATTGAGAGTAGTGCGTGCTCTAAAGTTGTACACCTTTGTAGCCTCTCGTTGTGTAATATTCCGAATTTTGGGAATATAAGCTTGAGAATGAGTCTGAATGAAGTAGATGATTAAGCCCAATTTAATAAGAATCCCAAAATGTGTATAAGGGCTGAAAGACTCAAAAGCAAGTAGAAATAATGAAAGAAACGAAATGTGAATTTAGAAATGGATTAAGTTCCAACACATAGAAAGAAAGTACTTGATTCCTTTAGGTTACGTAAGTATAATATGTGACACCCCATTTTTATTCATCAATATGCCTTGTAAATATTTGTGGCATTCAATGGAATAAAATGGTGAATTTGGATGCAATTAAAATGACAACAACACCTTTAGTTGAAGTTACATGGGAATTGGGCTAAAACAAGTCATAAAGCTAATGTTTGTTTTTCAAAAAGCCCATTATGAAGACCTAAATTTGAAGAATAAAAGAGCACAATATTTGGCCTAATATTAAGGGTGAATGTCGGCCATGAAGGAAAGGAAAAGAAGAAGCCATAATTGAATACAAAAATGTAAAGGCAAAATAGTAATTTGCCAATAAAGCAGAGTTAAATTATTTTCCCATTTTCTTAAGATTAATTTCAGCCAAATAGAGAGAATAAAAGAAAAAAAAATGTTTGGGGATAAAAATTCCAATTTTGGAGCAATTGTGGCCAAATAAAATAATTGGAAAGTTCAAAAAGTGAATACTGACTAATTAATAAATTGATGAAAGAGGATTATGAAATTCAAGAAGAAATTCTTATTTTGATTTCCTCTTGATAATTTCGGATATGAAGGGAAATATTAGAGAAAAATAACGTCTTGGATGATAATTGTGCCATGTGGCATAATCTTAATCCAAGCAAAAAGATACAGAAGTAAAAGTAAATCACATGGGAAATTGACAATAAAATATATTAAGTTAAGAGAGATGAAGTGGATAGTTTTAATACTTTATATCCCTTCCATTAGCTCTCATTTTCAGCCAAGCATAAGAAAATAGAGAGAGAAAGTGCTTGAAGAAAAACAAGAGCAAAGAGGAAGAGCCAGGGTTCAAGAAGCACAAATCAAGGTAAGAGCTTGTGATTTCAAATGATTAAGCTCATAAAATCCATGGAATCCTCTTATAATCTCTTCTTCATCATGAATCCCATATGTAGTAAGAAAAATTTTAAGAGAAGAGAGAGAGAGAGAAGTGTGATGCCTAGAGAGAGAAAGTAATCAAGAGGTAATCTCAAGAACTTTGATCCTCTTCATTAATATGTTGTTATGGTGGTGGTTGTTGTTGATATTCACTTGATTTGTAGTTGTTTTGCTGACTTCGTAAATTTGGGATGATGAAACCCTAAGGGGTTTGCTGCCAAAATTTCCACAAATCATATTTGATAAGTGTTTAAGAAGTTAGATATGTAATTAGAAGAGAAAAGGAAGGAGTTTGGAGGATTAAATCATGGAATCCTAACTTTCCCTTTTATTATTGTAACTTTCAGCCAATAACAAAACTGAGAAAAAGAGATAGAATTTAATCAATTTGATGGTTCCATTGTTTTTAGAAGGGAAAATTGTGTAGGGTTCATGTAGATTGTAAAGTGTGAAAAGCTTTGGAATGTAAAATGACAAAATGACCCCTAAACCCTAAATAAGGGTTGCTAAGGGTAAAATTGTCTTTTTGTAGTGAATTTGGCAATTCTTAGGTCAAAAATAAATTCTACAAGTGAAATTGTTTAGGATTAGCTTGGGCCATATTTTTTGAAAAGTATAGTTAGACCGGGTACAAAGGGACTTAAACCGGGTCCCTTGAGGCATTTTGGTGATTTTGTAGTTTTAAGCTAAGTTAACCAACAAAATGAGTTTAAAAGAGTTTAGAATAGTACATGAATCAGTAATAACTCAATTCTTGTAAACTTAAAATTTTAGGATTGGATAGTTTACCCTCATTGGGAAGAGGTTAGAGCCAGCAAAAGGGATTAAGGTAGTAAGTCTATCTTTCATAAACTATGTGATTATTTGTATGCTTTGTGTATGCCATCTTCTATAATTTTTATAATGCACTCTCTAACTAGGACAGGAAAAGCACAAGTACTGTTTGGGGGGCAAAGAAGAAGTACCCTAACAGCCCTAAAAAGGGGATCCAGTTATGAGATATAGTACCAAAATGGTACATTTCCTAGTATGCGGATGTGAGCCCAGCTATGGTACGAACAAGTTGGGGTTCTAACAGTAGTTGGCCCTAAACACATGTGAACATTCTGATGATTATGAATTATACATTGTATTTATTCCATTGCATTATATGGCACCTGGCATATTTATTTATCACATTTTATATGACTGATTGTATGTTACTATTGAGATTCATTTGAATCTCACCCTTTTCAACATTTAAAAATAATCCAATAGAAGCTAGTGGCTCAGATGGCAAAATGGTAAATACCAACTTTTGAGGGTATCGGTTCGACCAAGGACTACTATTGGCTATCCTTAGTTTAATTTCATGAATATTTGAGGATTGTATATATTTATTAGACCCTATGGGGATTCTCTTGTATTGTAAATAAGTACTTCTTATCAGTATATTTATACTATTTTTGTACGCTTGTGGAACTTAGCCTTTATTACTCTGGAAAATATCAAAATGTTAAGGGGTTTGAGATTTTTGGTATTAGAGCTTAAAGTGGTTCTAGCATTATCAGAATAGTATACTGATATGGTATTGTTTACAGGTTAGTGGGAACAATGTGTGGAAGGGGACGACAGCAAGATAAGTGACCATTGTCAGTGAACCAGGTTTCCCTAGGGTAGAGGATTCTAGAGGACCAGCATTTTGTAGAGACGAGGACACCCAGGGAGTGGGTCCAAGTTAGACCAGTATACAGGTCACAGCCGAGACCAGAGCCAGTTCCCAGAGAATCAGTGGGAGATTTCGAGTAGCGATTCTTTAATGGCTCAGAGACTGATTTCTGCATTACTACTCTCTCCAGAGCTATACTAGCTCATATGAGATATAATTTGCAGCCAAATTAGGGTTTGTAGGAGTATGTTAGAGGCATATATTTGTGTCTTTTCAGGAGGAAAGCACCCTTATAGGCCAGCATTCAATATATCTTGATGAGGTAGATTTACTGTACTAGGATCAGGTCAGCCTGCACCTGGATTTTTCTGATCAGGTATGAATCCGCACGGTACTATACTTCTTTCCAGATACGGCATTTTAGGCCCGAAAGAAGAATGATGTTATTGAGAAGGGTTCTAATGACCGTTTTGTGGAGTTTCTAGATATATGGACTTGTACATGCACGACAGATGGTAGAGGCTCTATACTCTGTATTTTGGTGATCGGAGGCTATCAATAAGACTTTTAAGATGAGGGCAACCACAAGACACCAGTGGCCAAGAGTAGATCGGGCCAGTATTTGTGTTTTGACATGATTATACAAAAGTTAAGCATACTCAACCCAAGGAAATCTTAGGCCCTGTTTGGTATGTTGAAATGGTAAAGATGGATATGGAAATGGAATTAAATCCATGACACATGCTTGTTTGCTTTGCATGAACTGATTTCCATGTTCCAATCAATTCCATTAAAATGTGCCAGATCGGGTTCCATGCTAAGAACCAAAGAAATGAGAAATTCCATGGAGGCCTTATTTTTAGACTAAAATGTCCTCAGATATGAAATTTTTGGACACCCCGAATTAAAACCCTAAACCTTATTGCCTATTTCTCTTCGTTACCTCCCCTATGCCTTCAACCCCCTTACTCGCCGCCACAACCTTTGCTCATGTACTAGCGGCAGCGACATCGGAGACCTATGCTTACTTATGCATCAGTGGCGGTGAGCTCTTTACTTTAGATCTAGGTTGCCATCGTCCACCATTTTCATGCCCTTTCCTCTTTCAAAATCCGTTGCTTCTGTTTAAAAAAGTAAAAGGCGACAAAATTTTGAAAATAAAACTAGCAATCACAGCCCAAAAGCATAACATTGCATACTAAGAATAACCAGATCAAGCAAGGAAAACACAACAGCATACAAAAATTGCATGCTTTAAACAATTGAATCAAGAATCAATTCAATTATATGATCTGTGGAAGGGGCAACGTGGCCATGAGAAATTGACAAGATCCTTGTTCGATGGAAATGAGAAACGAAAGTCAAACAATAATATAAATATAATACAAGCTCAGGTTTTATAAGACGGTGAAGGAATGGTGTCGATGACGGTGGAAGCACAATGAGTGATATGGCAGTGAAGAGCTTCAACAGTAGAGGCTTCTCCTTCATCAATGGCAATGGCAAAGATGGTCCTGGAGTTCTTACGAAATTTTTAGGATTAAAAAAATTATAAAGGTATTGTGGACTTTTAACACAAATAATGCATATTTTTTATTAAACTATTATGTCTTATTTCCATGACATACCAAACACACTTTTAAATCTCATTTTCATATCCGTTTCCATATCCATTTCCACTCAAATCAATTCCAGTGTAGCAAACAGGCCCTTAGGATGGGTGAGCCCCTAGGAAGTCATATGTATAGTTATGTCATGTAATATGAAAAGGACCAAGACATATTATATAGTAGTTATAGGTTGTGTGGCGTTAATATTTTCCTTAATTGCTGTAAATATCTGTGGTATGATATATATATATATATGATATATATGTGCACCCGAATTTTTTAGAAATGAAAAAAATGCTATCATGTTCATATAAGTTTATTTCTTCTATATTTTCATATAGTGAAATACAAAGATGGTGCGAACACATGGTAGACCATGCGGGGTGCATAATAATCAAGTACCAGACCCTCAATTTGACTCAATGCAATAGATAGTCAGTTTGCTAATATAGCAACAAGAAATAATGAATGATATTAGGGAGGAGCTGCAAGAAGTGCAGGAAAGATAGGATCGTTTAGAAGACCTGGTGAGTTTAATCCACCGGAGGGGCCTTTAACAAGAAGATCCTTTACTAATCTTAAGGCTGATATTCTTCAGACTTAGGTAGGAAGATTCAGTAAACAACAACCTCCTATCTTTAGAGGAAAATTTATTACTCAGCAGGCTGAAGACTGGCTATCTTGACTAGAGAAAATTTTCAAAATCCTGGCATACCCTGATAACATTAAGGTCTAGCTTGTAATCTATAAGCTGGAGGGTGATGCTGACAGGTGGTCGAAGAATATTAAGATGGTTCTCTACGGGAGGAATATTCCGGTAACATGAGAATTATTCTAAGAGAAATTTAACAAGAAAAACCTCTCCTTCGGTTAAGCTTGAGTGTATACAAAGTTCCATATGATTTGCTTGTGTCGATACCCATAGGCGTTAGAGTTGTTACAGTCGAAGTTTGCTTGAATTGCATAATAAATGCCAAATAACAAGAACAGAGACACAGAGAGCTTTGATGATTATTTATCCCGTTTTATTCGGTTGTCTCGGTATTCTTCCTACCTTCGGTACAAGGATGATGAGGAATGGAGTTCTGATATGCTCATTCGTGGCCTGAGGTGAGAGTTGAGGAAACGACTAGCTACCCACCAATTTTGCCAAGTTCAACAAAGCGGTTGAATAGTGTAGGATTACAGAGAATAATTTGAGAGAACTGTATCCTGCCAGAACTACTAGTCATCATAATAAACCCAGTAAGGGTGCTACCTCACAGAAGCGAAAGGGGCAAGGATCTTCATCTGGGAGTGGTAAAAAGCCCTACAAGACTAGGAGTCGTGATCAACAAAGAACTTCTTTTACACCGTGGATCTGTCGTCGTTGTAACCAACCACATCATGGTAAAACTTGTGATGGCAAAATAATCTGCTTCAATTGTTAGCGTGTGGGGCATACTGCTACTGAATGCAAAGAGCCACGACTAGATCATAAACTAAAGACATAGGGTCGTGTATTTGCTATGACCCACGAGGAGGCCCGTAAATCTCCTGAGCTGATACAAGGTAAAATTCTTCTTAATGGCAATCTGTTACAAGTTTTGTTTGACTCGGGTGCAAGTCACTCCTTCATTGCCTATAATTGCGTGAAGCGTCTAGGATTGCATGTACACAAATTGCCATTTGATTTGGTGGTGTCAACTCCAATGGGTGTTAAGGCCTTGACCACAGAAGTTTGCTTGAGTTGTGTCATAACTATGGAAGGGCACCAATCTATTGTAGATTTGATATGTTTGCCGCTTCACCAATTAGAAGTCATTTTGGGTTTTGATTGGTTAACGACAAATAATGTATTGCTTGATTGTGGGAACAAGAGGATAGTATATCCTGCTTCTTAGAGGGCTGAAGTTGTGGACGCTGGTATGAATTTTCTTTCTACAGCCAAAGCTGAAAAGTATCTTGAAAAGGGTTGCCAAGGGTATATGGTGTTTTTCTCTGTACAAGGGGAAACCGGTGAGATTTTGAGTAATATACCCGCGGTATTTAAATTCCCTGAGGTATTTCCGGATGATCTTAGTAGATTGCCTCCTGAGAGGGAAGTTCAGTTCCCAATCGACGTTGTGCCTAGAGCTGGTTCTATATCTAAGGCCCCATATCGTATGGCCCTAAACAAAATGGCAGAATTAAAGAAATAAATAGAAGAATTGCTTGAGAAAGGGTTTATTAGGCCCAGTGTATCGCCTTGGGGAGCTCCAGTGCTACTTGTTAAGAAGAAGGATAGGAGTCTTCGATTGTGTATCGACTACAGAGAGCTGAATAAAGTTACTATCAAGAACAAGTACCCTCTTCCCTGAATCGATGACCTTTTAGATCAACTCTCTGGTTCATGTGTGTTTTTGAAAATTGATCTAAGGTCAGGGCATCATCAGCTGCTAGTGAAAGCAGAGGATGTTCCAAAGACTGCTTTCCGGACCAGGTATGGTCACTGAGTTCTTGGTGATGCCATTTGGGCTAACCAATATGCCTGCAGTTTTCATGGATTACATGAACCGTGTCTTTCGACAATATCTGGATCAGTTTGTTGTTGTGTTTATCAATGACATAATGATATATTCCATAAGTAAGGAGGAGTATGAGCATCATTTAAAAATTATATTGAATACATTGCATGAGAAGCAACTCTACGCCAAATTGAGTAAGTATGAGTTTTGGCTATCTAAAGTAAAATTCTTAGGCCATGTTATCTCACAAGAAGGGGTCTTGATAGATCCTAATAAAGTAAAAGAGGTACTGGACTGGAAACGGCCAGAAACTGTGGCGGAGGTACGCAGTTTTCTGGGTCTTGCTGGTTATTATCGGAGATTCATCCAAAATTTCTCCCGTATTGCGTTGCTGATGACTAAGCTCACGAGAAAGGATCAGCCGTTTGTGTGGGATGAGAAATGTGAAAACTGTTTTGTGGAGCTGAAGGAGAGGTTGACTACGGCACCTGTGTTGATTTTGCCCGATCCCAGTTTGACATATGTTGTGTATTCTAATACCCGTGGGCAAGGATTAGGGTGTGTCCTTATGCAGCAGGGACGTGTGGTGGCCTATGCCTCTCGACAGCTCAGACCTCATGAATTGAACTATCTTACTCATGATCTGGAGCTTGCGGCCATTGCGTTTGCTTTGAAGATTTGGCGTCATTACCTGTATGGTGTTACTGTGGAACTGTACTGCGACCGCAAGAGTATCAAATATCTGTATGATCAAAAAGAATTAAATATGAGTGATAGAGCTCAATATTTATATCTTTTTATTAATTAATCTTAGGATTTTGTGGGACTTAATTGAATATTTTGGGCATAATCAAGTGTTAATGTGAGACTTTAATGGAAGAATAATTTGGGAATTAAAGTGGTTAAATTGTTATATTTTTAATTAATATTTGTTATTCCCGTTATTCTTTAATTGTGAACAAAAGATATTGTTAGATCCCAAGTTTTGATGATAACAACAAGTCAATTGTGGGCAAAACATGTTTTTAGAAGATTAAGAAGAGTTTACAAAGTTACCAAATGCATACTTGATGTGTTACTGATATCTGCTGTGAAATTGCACTTGAGTGCTCGAGCATGAAGTTTGCACTCGAGCATAGATCACCTCTGTGCTCGAGCATGTGCGAGAGAAAGCCAGAAAGTATGTACCCAAGAGGCATTCTCCCTTTGTATTCACTTGATCACTCGAGCAGAAGGTATGCACTCGAGTACACATGCGAGTGAGGGCATGCGAGTGTTTGGCCGAGAGCAAGTAATGGCATGCTTCCTTTATTCACTCGAGCAGAGACATCAATGCTCGAGCATGAGCATTCTGTGCTCGAGCAAGGTACTGCGAGTACTTGGCCGAGAGTCATGAAGTTCAGAGAAGTGCAAGCGTGCTCGAGCACACCCATCTATGCTCGAGTGACACATCAATGCTTGCGAGTGAAAATTCTATCCCTCTCCAAATCTGTTGCGAGTGCTTGTTCAAAAGGTATAATTCTTGAGAATATTCTTCTCACTCGAGCAGGAGTCTTTGTGCTCGAGTGAGGGCCCACATCACTCACGAGTGAAAATTCTATCCCTCTGGAATTCTGATGCGAGTGATGGTTTTGAGAGCATATTCCTTGAGAATATGCGTCTCACTCGAGCAGAGGTAAGTGTGCTCGAGTGAGGGTCCATATCACTCGCGAGTACAAATTCTCACCCTTGTCAAAATGATATGCGAGTGATGACCCGAGAAGACATTCCCTGTGTAAATTACAAAGATCACTCGAGCAGAGGTTTTGTGCTCGAGTGAGACCCCTCTTCACCTGCGAGTGAAGATTTTGTCTCTCTGAAATTTGTGCAAGCACAACCCGATAACAGAGGCAAATGAAAGAAAATAGGAGATCACTCGAAGTGAGCCTTTCATGCTCGAGTGATGCCCTGTTTGACCACCGAAAATGCTAAGTATCACAACATTCATTACGAATATGATTTATTGTTATTAATTCATATCATCATTAGTTTTTATCATTGTTTAACATTGTTTTGATTGTTTTAAAAGTATGATACAGGAATATGAACGTTTGAATTGAACCACATGAGGAAAGTAATACAACGGCAGACAAGATGATTATAAACACGCTGGCACTTACCGCACTCAGATTATTCAAACATGCACGTGTCTGCCAATACTTTCAAATGTCCCGCTCCACAAATGAAGAATTTCCAAATGGGCAACAACTAGAGCAACTATATATATACAGAGAATCAAGGAGAAACTACGACAACATAGCACATGCATTCATAAGCTCATACCAAGTTTCTGCTATTCATCATTTTTCTCTGTATACACATTGATCTTCAGTGTTCATTCATTTGCTCTGTATGAAAGTCCTCATACAATTCAAAATTCTATGTGTATTTGATCTCAAGGTATTGGGACCTTGAGAGGGTTGTTTTTCCTTACGAGAGAAGCTGTTGAGAGAATTCCTTATTGTGTCTTCCACTCTTAAGCCTTATAAGATACAAGCAGAAGATAACGTTGCTGCTCATAAGACTTACAGTGGTGTAAGCAGGAGAGAACGTTGCTGCTCATAAGTCTTGTATACATAAGCAAGTGAGAAGAGTCATAGGTTGTTTTTCTGCACGTAAGACTTGTCGTAAGGGGGAGAGAAATTTCTTATTGAGAGAATATTTCTGCTCGTAGTCCGTTTAAGGACAATTGTTGTTTTATGGCGTTCTGAGAGCCCATTGAATCTTGGAGATATAGTGAAAAGCTCAGTAGGTCTTGATCTCTGAGGACTGGACGTAGGCATTGTTGTTAGGCTGAACCAGTATAACTCTCTGTGTTCAAATCTTCTCTACTCTACTCTATCTACTATATTTACATATCACCACTTCAAGCGAAAATTTATAACATCACCTAATTCACCCCTCCTCTTGTGTGAAGCTTGCCTCTTACAGATATTACCTTTATGAATATAATTTTGTAGGTGATGATGTGGCACAACTTGAGTGGTAAAGATAAAAGATGTTATTTTGGAGCTTAATGAAGGACAAAAGTGGAACATCATAAGTACAGAATTTATTTTCACATTTTTTCTAAGAGGAGGTTAAATGAGTAAGGGCCTTGTTTGGTTATTGCAATTTTGTACATATTATAAAACATATTTTCACCACTTTATCCAAACAAGGCACAACTCACATTTTAACCTAAAGACAATTGAAGAAGCAAAGGAAGTGGGGACTATTGTTTTGGGTGTGAAGGTGGCGGCTGTTGTAGAAGGGAGGAGCTGAATTGAAGGGAATAAAAGAAGGAAAGCTGAGCCGAGCTAAAGCAATTGAATATGAGATCTGAACCGAAATTAATTGCAGTCGAGTTTGTGGACCAAAAAGGAAAATTGGAGATGTTGAACCAAATGAGAAAGAAGTAGGGCTGACCGAGTTAAGTAAGGGAGTGGACCAAACATTAAAGGAGGAGAGCCGTTTTTGTTGACCGAACCAATTGGAAGCTGGACCGAAGGGGTTGAATAAAAAAAGAAAAGGGCTGTGTGTGAGAGGCAACAAAGAATAAGAATGGAATAGAATGAGTGTGAAGAGGGCGGCTGGGAGGTAAATGACGAATGGAATGAAGCAAAAAGGAGAGCCGACATTGTTGACCAAAGCAATGAAGAAAGGGAATGGAGAGGCGTGAAGGATGAGCTGACCGAAGGGATTTTGAAGAAAATTCAAGAGTGACGTTGCTGCTACAATCCGATGGCTATTGTCTCTTTCAATCATCAATCTTTATCCTCTTCCTCTATGAGTAGCTAAGTCTTGGTGATTTCCTTGAGTTGGGTAATGGTTTGAGCTTCTAAACTTCAATGGAATTCCTTTAAGCTCTCTTTTTAGTTCATGATTATGTAGCTTGGTTAAGTATGTAATTGTGATCTAGATTGTTATGCCAAGTGAATAAACTTGGTGGTTGAGCTAGGAGTTGATTAATTAAGCTTTGTATGATTCATATTATGAGTAGGTTGAATTGTTTATTCCAACTTGGTTAATTGGATTTAAATGATTAAATTAAATGTTTTGAATTGTTGTAATGGTAATTACAAGCTAGAATTGGAAGTTGATTATTCATCTCCTTGAGTCATTATTAATTGGTGGTACTCATTTAATTGCTTCGGTTGAATGAATTAAATGATTATTGTAAGTATAGAGCTAGTGGTAGCTAGTTCCATCCTCTTGGCTCATTATGGAATTCAAATCATTAGCAAGCAAGGAAGACTAAAACCCCAACTCAAGGGAATCTCATTTCATCATTATTCTAGTTTATTAAATTTACTTTGTTATTAGTGTTAAATTCAATTCCATTTGCTTCTTTGTTTTAAAAACTGAAAAATACAAAAATATTGTTTTAGCTTAGTTTACTTCATTAGTTTATAAATGCAATTTCTCAAAAATGATTTCTTACCACTTTAAAGCATTTTATTACTTTACTACTTAGAAAATTGGAAATTAATCTCCTCAAAAGAACGACCTAGGTTGGGCTACTACACTACATTTTCAAACCTAGTTTTATTTTGTGAACTCACACGACAAGGGTTCATCAAATTGGCGCCGTTGCCGGGGAGGATGATTGCCAAGGTTTTAAGTAGTTAGATGTTCTTTTCTGTTGTCATAGTGTGTCTTAGTTTAGGAGGAAGTGTGTAGCACTCATTTGAATTCTGGCAAAATTCTGATTTTCGATTAGCACTGTCTTGCTGGAACTGAAATATTTGTGCCCAGAAAATTCTGAAATTTGACAAGTTAAAGATTTTCAGCATTCTAAGCAAGACTAATAGTATTAGGTCTGCTAGATTTTAGCCAAATTCGAAGGTTTGCTATACTTTTCTGAATTTTCTTTATTTTTTGGTATTTTTCTAAGTTTTTGATTTAGTTTGTTCTTAGGGTTTTCTTTGATTTTTCTTGGTTGCTAGTGTGTTTTTGAGTTTGTCTTAGTTAGTTGTTAGTTCTTAGTTGTTGAAGTGTTTGGTAGTGGTTTAGGTTAATTTTCATTTTCGTAGTTGTTTTGCATTCCATTTGCAATTAGAAACAAAAAAAAACAAAAAGAAATTTGCATTTTGTTGCTTTGCTATCATGTTCTTAGTGGCCATTATGTGGTTCATTATTGTTCTGTGGTGAGCAACTTTGCATTCTTCACCCTTGGATATTTGTTGGTTGCAACTTGAGATTTTAGGTAGCTATCATATTCTGTAAGTTGTGCTTCCAGTAACTCTACTTATATACTTGCGGTTTGAGGTACTACTCTACTTCATTGCTATACCAACTTGTTCCCCTAAAAGGTGAATTCTTACCTTGCAACTCCTATTTGCCTCTTGTCACATTGTGTTGCACTTGCCTTGTTATTGTTATTGCTGGAATTGGTCTTACTCTTTAGACACTTGAATTTTGTTGGTTGTGGTTAACTCTTTTGGTTGTCAAAGATTAGTTATCTTGGTTTCCTACAAGTTGCTAATTTTTGCTGTATACAACCCTTCTTCATTTGACCATTTGACCAATTACTTTGCTGTAATTTGTGTGTTAGTATAAGTCTTTTTACTGTGCATGACAAGATCTCAGAAAACTGAACTTGTGCCTTTAGATAAAGATATTGACAAGACAATTAGGTTACTTAAGAAAGGTAAGAAAGCTAAATCATCCAATGTAGGGCTTGGACAAGTCATTGACACTGAAGTTGTTGCACATACTTGTGATAATTCTTCTCATATTGGCTCTTTGTTTATTGTAGATCACCATCTTACCATGGATCCAGTTCCTCCTCCAGAAGACGTACCTCTACCTATTGGGGAGCGTAGAACTATCAAAGATCACACCTCTTCTACTGATATTATTGATCCTTTCCTCTCTTGTCTAGAATTTAATATTAATTTTGAGTTGAAAGGTCCTTTGTTGAGTCACTTACCAAAATTTCATGGTTTACCTGCAGAGGACCCTAAGAGGCACTTGAGGAATATGTACATTGTGTGCACCTCCATGAAACCAATGGGAGTTGATCTAGATAAGATGTGCCAGAAAGTCTTTCATTTCACATTGGAAAACAAAGCTAAGGAGTGGTTCTTGATGCTACCTCACCACAATCCTAATGCTTTAGCATCCTAGGATAGCTTAAAGAGTGCCTTTTTGGAAAAATACTTCCCTTCTTCAAAGATAACATCTCTCACTAAGGAAATCTTCGGTGCTAAACAAGGCCTCTATGAATCTTTTTATGAGTATTGGTGTCGTTTTCAAGAATGAGTATTGGTGTCATTTTCAAGAACTTCTAGCCAAGTGTCCACATCACCAAATCCAAGAAGCTCGATTGGTGCAATATTTTAATAGTGGGTTGCTTCCTCAAGATAGGAAGAGTTTAGATTCATCTTCTGGAGGCACTATTCAATTGCTTACACCTGAAGAAGCTTATGCTTTAATTGAGAAGATAGCTAGTAATGATCAACAATTTGAAGGGTTGGATGCTAGACAAGTCCATGAGGTCTCACATGCTTCAAGATCTTCAAGAGAGTATGATAATTTGTCATCCCAAATGACAAATATGAGAACTGACCTCAATAAGCTCATGGCCCATCTAAACAATGTGAACATTCATGGGTCACATTCTCAAGCTCTAGTGGCTCCTAGCTGTGACATATGTAGCTCTCACATGCATATTGCTCCTAATTGCCCACACCAACTTGGGGAGGTCTCGCCTGTTTTTCAAAGGAGTCAAGGACAGAATCAAAGGCCTTGGAATCCCTACTCTAATACATACAATGAGGGTTTAAGGTCCCATCCCAACTTTGGTTGGAGGAACCAGAATCAATTTCAAGGGAGTTCTTCAAATCAAGCTCCAACTCAAGGACCTTCAAACCAATCTAATCCCCAACAAACAGTGGTTGCTACACCTGAATCCCATGCTACTAAAGATGACATCTCTCAACTTCTCAAGTGTATGAACAATGTGTCATCTTCAATGGGTAACTTAGCCTCGAGATTTGATAAAGAGAGAGCTCAAACCAATTCTAAATTTTCTGACATTGGGACTAAGTTTGACATAATCTTTAACAAGTTAGAGTTGTTGGATTCTAAGAATTCTAACCTTACTTCATTTGTCACTCAAATGTCTGATAGCCTCAATGAGCAACAAGCTAAAATGGACAAGGGTTGCCTTCTAATACTGTGATCAATCCTAAGGATGTATATGCTATCTCTTTGAGGAGTGGTAAACAAGTAGGTAAACAAGTTCGATTTGAGGAAACTATTGAGAGTTTCAAATCTGGAATGCATTCTAGTGATTGACACAATGAAGAGGTTGAGGTTCCATTGCAACCACAAGTTGAAGATATTGATGATAGTGATGATTCTGATCAAAGCACTCAACTTGCTATTGGAAAATCTGAGAGTATGGTTGAATAGAAGCTTCTACAAAGGCATTCTTCTCCAAATTCAAATATGGATAGCAAGCAAGGAGTGTCAACTTTAACAAATGCTAAGGTATTTGACCCTTCAACTTCTTCTTCTTCAAGCAAAGGGGAAGGTAAAAGGTAAATCTCTCTGAAATTCTATTTCCTAAGTCATATGTGCTTAGCAAAAAGGTTTCAAATGAAAAGAAATTTCTTGATATGATGGATATTTTCAGTAAGATTGAAGTTAATTTGCCTTTGCTTTATGTGTTAAAAGAAATGCCTGCTTGTGCTAAATTCTTGAAAGATTTCTGTACCCAAAAGCGTAGGTGTAATCCCAATGAGTGTGTTCAGTTGAGTCCTAGTGTATCTGCTATGTTTAAACCCCATCTTCCAATTAAGTGTAAAGACCCTGGCTCATTCACTGTTCCATACACTATAGGTACTATGCCTTTTAGTAATGCTCTTCTTGATCTAGGAGCCGCTATAAATGTCATGCCCTACTCTGTTTACACCTCTCTTGGCCTCACAAACATCAAATCCACTAGTGTCATCCTACAACTAGCTGATCGCACCACTAGGAAACCGTATGGCTTATTAGAAGACATCTTAGTCAAGGTAAAAGACTTAGTGTTTCTTGCTGATTTTTATGTCCTAGACATGTCTATTGAGGTCTCAGTTGAGGAACCATTGATTTTGGGTAGGCCTTTCATGCGCATAGCTAATACTATCATTAGCATGAAGGATGGGTACATAACTATGGAAGTAGGTTATCATGTCATTCGGTTCAATGTTTATGAAGCTATGAATCACCCGTTTGAGGACTACTCCCTTCTTGGCTTGAATGAGATTGATTTGGCCTTGGAAGAGGTGATTGATGAGTCTACTTTCTCATTGTGTGTGAAAAATGATTGTTGTGTTGATGTATGTGCTACCATTGGTTCAAATTCTTTTCCCTCTATTAATTGTGATGATGATGTGTGTAGTATTAATTGCATGTCAATTGATAGCTCACTTTCCACTTCCAATCCTTTAATTTTTGATTTTTCTAACCTTGGTAGTACTATATCTTCATTTGATAGTTATCATGGTATTGGGAAAGAATTATTGTGTAGCTTTGTAGAATTTGAGAATGTTAGTGAAGTGGATTCCACTTTTGTAAGTGAAGCAACATCCATTAGAATTGAATCTGCTCCTATGGACAAAAGTAGAGTTATTGTTGAAGATGAGGAAAGAAATCAATGTGCCACTGATGGCACGATTGCAATTCATGGGTCTAAGCTTCACATTCCTCCATCTTACAAGTTTCAGACTTCTCCTAACCTCAAGGATGATTATGTGGGTAACCTCACTTCTTTCCAATTATTGAAATACTTACATTCTCCTTTTGGTGATGAACTTAGCAGGTCAAAAGTCATAAATTTCTTTGCTGAAAATTTTGGAAATAATGGACAACCACATGTCAAGACTGCAACAGGGGAGAAACTCAGTTCTAATCAATTACTACAATGTTGCATACCATTTCATGATGCTACTTCTCATATATTTCACTCTTTGAATGATGTAGGTAGTAGTCCAGGTTGCTTTGTGAATGAGCCATAATCTCAATCCACATCTGAAAAGGGGGACATACTTCCAATCCAACAATTATTGGGGATTCTCATAAGAAAGGGAAGTTTCTTGGTGCACTTGAGTTGAAAGAACTTTTACCTTCAATTGTACAACCCCTTGAACTTGATTTGAAACCCCTTCCCCCTAACTTAAAGTATGCTTTTCTTGTTGAACATGATCAATTACCTGTCATTATCTCTAGTTCCTTAAGTACATCTGAGGAGTTGAGTTTACTCTATGTGTTGAAGAAACACAAGAGGGCAATAGGGTGGACTTTAGGTGACATTCCAGGTATTAACCCAACTGTATGTACCCACAAAATACTTTTGAATGAGGATTCTAAACCTGTGAGACAGCCCCAACATAGACTCAACCCTCTTATCTTAGATATAGTTAAGAAGGAGGTCACCAAACTCTTGAGTGCAGGGATCATATATCCTATTTCAGATAGTGAGTGGGTCAGTCCGGTCCAAGTTGTTCCGAAAAAGAGTGGAATAACTGTTGTGTGAAATGAGAAGAATGAACTCATTCCAACAAGAGTCCAAAACTCTTGGAGAGTTTGTATAGACTTTAGAAAGTTGAATGAAGCAACTAGAAAGGACCACTTTCCCCTCCCCTTTATAGATCAGATGCTAGAGAGATTGGCATGCAAATCACATTATTGTTTCCTTGATGGTTTTTCTGGTTATTTTTAGGTTCCTATTGCACCGGAAGATCAGGAAAAGACAACATTTACTTGCCCATTTGGGACGTTTGCTTATCGAAGGATGCCTTTTGGGTTATGCAACGCTCCTGGGACATTTCAAAGATGCATGCTCTCCATTTTTAGTGACCTACTTGAACAAGGTATTGAGGTATTCATGGATGATTTTTCTATATATGGGAATTCTTTTGAAGAATGTTTGCTAAATTTGGAGAGCGCACTAGAAAAATGTGTGCAAAAGAACCTTGTGCTAAATTTTGAGAAATGCCACTTCATAGTAGATCAAGGAATATTCTTAGGCCACTTGATAAGTAAGAGGGGTATAGAAGTTGACAAATCTAAAATTGAAGTAATTTCATCTCTTCCTTATCCCTCTAACTTAAGAGAACTTAGATCTTTCTTGGGGCATGCTGGGTTTTATAGAAGATTCATTAAGGATTTTAGTAAAATAGCTTGTCCCCTATCTAAGCTTCTCCAAAAGGATGTGGATTTCATATTTGATGATGCATGCAAATTGGCTTTTGATGAAATTAAGTCTAGACTCATTTCTCCACCTATACTCATTGCTCCTAATTGGGATCTTGATTTTGAGCTTTGTTGTGATGCTTCCAATAGTGCTGTTGGTGCAGTTCTAGGTCAGAAAATTGGTAAGACCTCTTGTGTTATTGCGTATGCTTCTAAAACATTGGATAAGGCTCAAATCAATTACACTACTATTGAGAAAGAGCTCTTTTCCATTGTTTTTACACTTGAGAAGTTTAGGTCTTATCTAGTTAATTCTAAAGTGATTATCTATTCTGATCATTCTGCTGTCAAGTTCTTATCTAGGAAGACTCATACTAAGCCTCGGTTACTAAGGTGGATGCTACTACTTCAAGAATTTAACATAGAGTTTAAGGACAAAGTAGGTGTAGAAAATCTTGTTGCTGATCATCTAAGCCACTTGCCCCTTGCTACACAGGGAGTAGTTGATGCTGAAGTTACTTGTGATGGTTTTCCTGATGCCCATCTCCTTGCTATTACACTTCATAACCCATGGTTTGCTCATATTGTGAATTATCTTGCTGCTGGGGTGTTCCCTGATTCTTTGTCTCATTTTCAGAAACAGAAGTTGAAACATAAATCTTAATACTATTTGTGGGATCCTCCTTACTTGTGGCGGCAT
Source organism: Inga oerstediana (assembly GCA_963210345.1). Taxonomy (NCBI): domain Eukaryota; kingdom Viridiplantae; phylum Streptophyta; class Magnoliopsida; order Fabales; family Fabaceae; genus Inga; species Inga oerstediana. Next base: position 56,888,298 of record OY723401.1, on the reverse strand, counting down.
TGTAGTAATCAAGTCATTAGGAGATGTGTACCGGATGATGAAATTTCTTCTATTATAACATCTTGTCATTCTTTGTTGTGTGGTGGTCACTTTGGGGCAAAGAGAACTGCTAGGAAAATCTTAGACTGTGGTTTATATTGGCCTAGCCTCTTTAAGGATTGTTATACTTTTTGCAAAACTTGTGATGCATGCCAGCGTTTTGGGGGTTTATCTAGAAAGCATGAGATACCGCAACAACCCATGTTGTTTTGTCAAGTTTTTTATGTTTAGGGCATTGATTTTATGGGTCTATTTCTTGTATCTCATGGATATTTGTACATTTTGTTGGCTGTTGATTACCTTTCAAGGTGGATTGAGGCCATTCCTACAAGGAAGGATGATGCCTCTACTATTATAAAATTTCTACGTACTCATGTCTTTTGTAGGTTTGGTGTGCCAAGAGCAATTATGAGTTATCGTGGCTCATATTTTTGCAACAAATTGATGGACAACTTGCTATCCAAATATGGTGTTCTCCACAAGACTTCTACCCCATACCATCCACAAACAAATGGGCAAGCTGAGGTGTTTAATAGGGAAATCAAGTATATCTTGGAGCGAATTGTCAAGCCAAGTAGGAAAGATTGGAGTCTCCGGTTGGATGATGCTCTTTGGGCATATCGTATAGCTTTTAAAACTCCTATTGGCATGTCTCCTTTTCGGTTAGTCTTTGGTAAGGGTTGCCATCTACCTGTTGAGCTAGAGCATAAAGCTTACTGGGCTGTGAAGACTTGTAATATGGATCTTCAAGGTTCTACTGAGGAAAGGATGCTTGAGATACAAGAGCTAAAAGAGTTAAGGTTGGATGCATATGAAAGCTTCCGTATCTATAAGGAAAAATCCAAATTGATTCATGATCAAGGCATCTTACGAAAGCAGTTTCATGAAGGAAAGCAAGTGCTTATGTTCAAGGCAAGATTCAAGCTCAAAAATGGGAAGCTTAAAACCAAATGGCAAGGTCCCTATAAAGTGGTCAAGGTGCATAGCTTTGGGTTAATAGAGCTTGAAGATCTTGCAAGTGGTGCAAAGTTTCAAGTGAATGGTCACTTGTTAAAGCACTACCATGCTAGTCATCAACCACCATAATGCACATGGTAGTCTCTTTCCTTACCTTGTTTTTTTGTTTTATTTAATGATATATGCTATTGAACAAGTGTGGGGGAGGGACTAACCAGTAGTAAAAAGTAGTTTGTTTGTTTACATTTTTTAATTGAATAAAATCCATTGTGAATCATACCCTTGTGCTTAACCTTATCCTACACTACCCTTTTTCTCTTATTCTTATGCCTAATTTCTGAGAACTATTTCCACTTATGTCTTGTCCTCTCTCTCTCCTTGTGATGATGATGTGTTGTGCTTCAATCTTGAATTGGACTTCACAACATTCACTTTACCTAAGAGATAAGTGCGTCTAGGTTCTTTGTTTTTGTGCATTACATTGAGGGCAATGTAAGGATTGAGTGTGGGGGAGTGTGTGTTATTCTCAGGAGAATTCATTGTGATATCATATGCCTCTGTCTCTTGCTTTTCTCCTCTGTTGTTTTTGGTCCAATACACTGAGATTTTTGAAGCCTTTAGTAATGATCAAGTATCTTGATTACTCTTAGTTGGATTCATGGTTGAAACTTGCTTTCAATTAGTGAATTGCCATAAAATTCAAGTGTTTTTAATGATGCATGGTTTAATTTTGATGAGTTTGTTAGGAAACAAAAAGCCTAGTTGGAAGGTATTTTGGGCCAAATTGTTCATTTCATTGTGTGATTTATCCACTTAGATTATTGCTCTCTAGAACTTGTTTTGTATCTTGCTTGAGGCTACATTTTGCAATGGTATAGATAGAGATGACATTGGCATTCATTTCATCACCCATTTACCCAAACACAAACCATTCATCATCTACCTTTGCTTAGCCCCTTGAACCCTTCACTTTCATTTCTATTTCATTATACAAATGCTATGTTTGCATCCTTTATCAAGTTCTTCCTAGCACTATTGAAAAAAAACAGAGAGAAAGAAAAGAAAAAAATTTTGGCCATGTGAAAGTCAAAAGAAAGAAAAGAAAAAAGGAAATAGAATAAAAATAAAAAGAAAAAAAAAGAAAAGAAGAAGAAAAAAAACGAGTGTGAAAAAAAAATTCAAAGAAAGAAATAAAGTCACAATGGTCAAATATGTGAATTAAGTTAGTTCTATAGTGCTAAGTGATCTAGCAATTTATTTGGTGCAAGCATAATGTTTGTTATACTTTCCATCATTTGATCTATTCAACATTACAACCCTATAAAGTCCTTTTGATTTATTTATGCCATTGTTGCAAGTAGTGGAGAGCCTAGAAATATTACAAGCCTATGGTAGAGTGTGGTTAAAGTGGATGTGAGTGAAACACTACCTTATATGAGAGAAGAGTGTAAACACTTATCCTAGTTAAGGTTTCCAATTAAGCTCATTGTAATTAAACTTTGCATTGCTTTAGCTACTTCAAGTTTTGGTATGTTCATTGAATTTGGATAAGAGGATACCTTGTTATTTGACTAAGTGTAATTCTTGAAGCTTGATCTTGCTTATCCTTCTAAATTTAATCCCTCTCTTCCTATTGTGAGTTTAATGTTTTGCTCAGGAGTGCAAAAGCTTAAGTGTGGGGGAATTGATAAAGCTCAATATTTATATCTTTTTATTAATTAATCTTAGGCTTTTGTGGGACTTAATTGAATATTTTGGGCATAATCAAATGTTAACGTGAGACTTTGATAGAAGAATAATTTGGGAATTAAAGTGGTTAAATTGTTATATTTTTAATTAATATTTGTTATTACCATTATTCTTTAATTGTGAACAAAAGATATTACCTTTGTGAATCTAATTTTGTAGGTGATGATGTGGCACAACTTTTGTCAAGTGGTAAAGGTCAAAGATGTCATTTTGGAGCTTAGTGAAGGATAAGAGTGGAACATCACAAGTACAGAATTTATTTTCACATTTTCTCTAAGAGGAGATTAAATGAGTAAGGGCCTTGTTTGGTGGTTGTAATTTTGTACCTATCATAAAACATATTTTCACCACTTTGTCCAAACAAGGCATAACTCACTTTTTAACCTAGAGAGAATTGAAGGAAAAGGAGGTAATTAGGGACTATTGTTTTGCAACAAAGTGGCGGCTGTGAAGAATTAGAAAGCTAAACCGAATTGAAGAAAAGAAGGGAGCCAAAATAAATATGTGAGCCTGGACCGAATTGATAAAGAGAAGGAAAGAGCTAGTGGACCGAATAGATTATAGAGATTCAGTCGAAATGGTTGAATAAGAAAGGAGGGAGTTGACCAAAATGAAGAAACAAAAGGGGACGCTGAATATAATGAATAAAAGAAGGGAAGAGGCAGATTTTTTGGACTGACTTAGAGAGGAAGGCATGAGCACCGAATTGAAGAAAACAAAACAAGAGCCGAAATTGTTGACCGAGTTAAAGGAAGGAATTGGACCAAATTAATATTAAAGATGGAACAGGTAGAAGGCAGCTGTGAACCGAGAGGGTTGAAGAAAAAAAAAAGAGGGACTTGGACCAAGATTTGAGAGCTGGAAAAAAGAAAAGGAGCACACATGAAAAAGGGTGTGGTGGCTGGAGTGTGAAAAGAGGAAAAGGCACGCGACTTAGAAGAAGGTTGCAGCAGATGCGAAATAGAAAAAGAGGGGAGACGTCTTGGAGGGCTTGATCTACACTTGGAGGAGCAGAATTTAAAGAGGCGTGTGCAGCATTTACATGGCTAATCTTCTCTTAAAGAGAAGTGAGAGTACATTTTTCATTCCCTTTTTTGAATGTTCTCTTCTTTAAGGCTATTATCTTGTTTAGGGCAAGGCCGAAGATAAAATTATGCATCTGGTTTATCACATTCTATATATATTTTCTGGTAACTAGTTTATCACATCAAGTTCTTGAGAGTTACATTAGCAGTAATATTATTTGATTGGATTGGAGAGTGAAAAGCCTACTTTGTATTTATTTATTTTTCTTTGAAATTTGTCTATGTAGCTATCTATAATCCTCTCACAAGTGTACGTTGCTTTATCGTGACTTTGATAGTACTAATACAAAATTAGTACTATCCTATTGCAAACAAAATTTCACATTAAGACTAGTTATAGTACTAATAGTCAATCATTGAAGAGAATAAATATGAGTACAAGTATCCAGTTGGTTATATTATTCAATTTTGCATTATTGTCAGTTTTATAGGGATAGGATAAAGTTATTGTTTTCTCTTTAAGTGTTAGGCTATAAATATGCCAAAATATAGATGAATGAGTTTGGTCAGAAAAAATATGGATAAATGAATGATGTTATTATTAAGATATTTATTTCATCTCTTTCCTTAAAACTCATAATGTGGTTATAGTCTCTCTCTTATTCTCTCATCTCTCTACTCTTCCTTCTTTTCTTCCCTTTTCCCTCCTCTCCTCTTTTCTCCTTTTTTCTCTTCTAACTCTCTGTTCATGTCTAACTCTATATTCATCTATAATTATAGATTTTGTTAATAGAGTTTCTCATCTTCTCTACTCTTTCTCTTCTCTTTTTTTCCCTTTTCCTTGTTTCCACTTCTATTTCCCAAATTATAACAGATTGGACTAATGAGTTTTTAGGTCCTATAATCTTCACCCTTGGTTTATGCCCTTTTCTATTGTATTCAAGGAAAAACGAGGTGTATTGTGAGGAGAGTTACTTTTAGATTGCCATTGAAAAAATAGATGAGTATTGAATGCAACTTTTTTTGTTAGTAATGAGGGCTAAGCCCGATATTATATTTCAGAAAATTCTAAGAGGGAATGAATTGAATCCCATACAATCACTTTCAAGCAAATTTCAAGTACCGAATGGTTGTTTTAAGAATGTACTTAGAAGAGTTGTAATGGTAAGTCCAAGATTATTTATTTCAAGCCCTCTGGAACTCAAAAAAAAAAAAACACTCCCTCTTATCTTTTGTGCTACTTGATATTTATACTTGTTAAATTCATTCTTTCCATAATTTGGTTTTGCCTCGTTTTTCCCATTCCCGTAAGCTTATGATGAAATCTTCAGTCCTTCATAGATTGATTTTAATTTATCTTAAACCATTACTATCCTTAAATAGTGTCCTCAAAGTGAGGATAATGAGTCGTCCTAGTGAGGGTACTCCAGATCCAACTAACGTTAATCAAAGCGAACCTAGCAATGCTCTAAGCAAGTAACAAAGTAAGCCACGTAACCAACCCATATGACAAAGGGGTAGGAGAGACACCTGATTGAGAGACATTCCCCTCAATTGGAATATCGGGGAAAAGATTCCAATTGATTTTGATATATTTTGGAAACCAATTAGGCCTAATGCAAGCCGGTGTACGAGTTTTGTCAACCTCCTAGCATGCAACAAGCCTAGCATCTTGATAGGGCAGTGGAGAAATGTGGATTAAAATGTGAAGCGACATATTTGGGAAACTATCTATCTCACTTACGATATTCCTGAGACTGAAATCCTGTATAACAAGACAATGTCGTTTTGTGATAAATGCTGGAGGAAGTTTAAGACAAGTCTAGCCAACAATTACGTGCATATCGAGGTGGAAGAAGGTCAGCCTTGTCCTAATCCATAAGACCAATATTCTTATATTGATGAACATACTTGGTAAGAATTTAGACAGCTTCGGACTACTCCAGAAGCGTTGGCGAATTGACTTATTTTATATTTGATTTACTTATACATTGTGAATTGTCTTTGTTGTATGTAACCTTAATTTTGATTTCTTATTTGCAGGAAAAAGGAAAAAGGCCCAAGAAAGTGTAGAAAGAATGATTGCCCCTAAACAATGTCTCGTGGGGTTTATGTGAAGGCCGAAAAAGACTTGTTGGTGGCCAAATGGAAGAGATTGGAAGAAGCAGCTCAATCCGATCCTTCTGTTCTTCTTTCTCCACTATCTCTAATAAATCATGAAAAGAAGTGGTTGTTCGCTCACCTAAAGAGGAGCGGGTTTTATACGAGTGAACTATCTTGTATAGTTGGTGTGAAAATTGTAAGTATTGTTGTTATTAATTATTTAGTAAACAAATTTCATTACTAACATTTGTCATCTATGTCTTACAGGAGGAGCTTCAAAAAAAAGCTGAGGGATCGTTTAGGTCGGATGGGAGTAATGACATCCTGACCATAGCTACAGGAAAACATGAGCATCCTGGCCGTGCCAGGGGGTCAGAGGAAGGGTAGGCATAAGGGATTACTTTGGAGCAGCCCCTTGCCGTTCCTCAAGTACAGTGACTAGGGAGGAGATGGAGCATATGTTGGCCACTGTCAGGGCAGAAGCAAGGGCTGAGGTAGAAGTATCATTTGATGCACGATTTGAAGAAAGGTTCAGCAAGATGAAGGAGGAATGGATTATCATGGCGAGCACAAGACAAGATACCAATGGTCCGTAGGCACATTCCCTAAATACTAAATAGAGAACTGAAGGGAGTTGTATTGGACAGTCATCAGAGGGTCTTAGAAAAGAAATTAGTGAGCCTTATGACCTGTTTATAGAGGATCCTCTGAGATGATTAGTTACACAAGGGAGTGTGCACAACTTGGGATCAACTGTCCACTACCAGGAAATAAAGGATGATCAAGTCAGAGTGGCAGTTGAAGAGGTGATTGTTCCAGATGCACCTCTCCCTATCCCCGTTGATGACTTCAAGATTGTGAGCGATGTCCTCAACTCTTTTAACATGTGGCCAAAGAACCTTGTTTTTTAAGCTAAGGAATCCCCGATCACAGCCCCGCCACCTGCACCTCCCTCCATTCAAGATGTTTCACAGCCTCCATTGAATGCCATGCAACGAGTAATTCTGATAGCATATGATATGTCCTTTTGAACAAGAGATTGGCCTATTAAGTTAGTTGTTGGTGTAATATCCCAAAATGTATTCAAGGGCTAAATGTACAGAATAGATAGTGGGATTAATGACAGAATTACCTCTAGAAATTTTGTTACGACTTTAGTCAATTTTCACATGCAAAAACAATTGGCAATTGAATATTATATTGCAAGTGGATATGTTATAAGATCATCATCTCCTTCAAAGCGCCATGACTTACGTAAGATATAAGGAGACAATATAGGTTATTAATATATGACATGTGAAGGCAATTTGACCAAGTTGTAAAAAGTAGTGACTAAGTCAACAATTTCAACTAAAGAAGTAATATTTGAAGAGTTGGAATTATGATTGATTCAAGAAGGCTCTTTTGGCTATTCCAAGGGCTGCAATTCGTATGGCATGAGGAGGAAAAGAAAATATGTTGAATTGGTCAAATATTGCAACTAAAGTAATGTATTCGAAGAGGCAAAATTTATGATAAATCAAGGAGTATTTGTTTTTGCTCTTTAAGAGCTATTTTCGGTGACAATAAAGAGAGAAAGAGAAGCACATGAAAGACCAAGTAAGGAGATGAAGACTTGGTCAATAATTGTAGGCCAAGCATAAGATGATATCTTGAATACAAAGGCAAAACATTTTGGTCAAAAAGGGAGGAGGAAGGAAAGAGAAAACTTGAAGCAAATGTACCCTTAGTTAATTCACCATAAGTATATAACCAAGTGAAGTAATTTTCACCACATCTTTTATCTACTTTTGCACCATATTTTCATTTGGACTTTGAGAGATAAGAGGGGCCAAAAATCTAATCATTAAGTCACATATTTCCTCTCTCCTCAAGTCGGTTACAGCAGCAAAAACGTAGAGGAAGAAAAGCAAGGTTTTAAGGTGAGCTTAATCTTGATTTTTCACCTTCTTAACCTCATATATGGCTCAAGTGACGTTCATGAAACTTGTTCCTCTCTTCCTTAGCTTCATTTCTATGGTTTTTGTTTTTGAAGAGGAGGAGTTTTCAGCCACCTTGCAAGAACAAAAGTTGATCAAGAAAAGAACACAAGAAGAAGCAAGAGGTGAGTAAGAGCATTATGTAGATGTATATGATGCTTTAATTGGCTGAGTTGTGGTGGGCTATTGTGACAGCCCTAATTTCATTTTTTAGGGTATATTAGGGATCATGAAGCTTTCATCCTATATATGTGCTTATATGTTGTTTTGGAGGCAAATGAGCTAAGCTTAGTGATTAGATAGTGAAGTGGTTGTTTGTTGTGAAATACCCTAAAATTCTGCCAACACAGGACATGGGGAATGAGTGGGAATTTGTTCATTTTGATGTTACCATTGTGTTCTACACGAAAAATTATGTGGGAATATGTTTGGTTGTTGATTTTGAAGCCATTGGACACATTGGTTGAAAATTGGAAAAACTATCAAGTGTAACTTTGTGCAGGGCAGTCAGTTTGTAGGGACATTTTGAATGGCCAATTGGTGTCTAAAAATTCTGAAACTTTCCAGTCTTAAATTTCACATTTCAAGCTTCAAACTGGACATATGATTTGTGTCATTTCGGTTTTTGAGCTGGGAGTTCTAGTTGCCCAAAGTTTGATGTCGAAACTGGACCTAATTCTGGAGCAGTGTGGAATGTTGTGTAATTCTGGAATTGTGTGGTGATTTCTGGTAGTGATTCATATTTTTCCTATGAAGAGGACTTCAAGAGCTTTCAATAGGCTTTGGGATCACCAAATTTTGATTTTTCTAGAATTAGTTATGATTTTTCAAAGATGTTGGAAAATTCTGGCAGATTGGTCACCTATGCGAAAATTGAAGATTTTATGGCATAATGTAATATTGTGGAACTTTGAGGTTAGAAATTAGCCTTTTAGGTTAATTGACCACTTTAGCTCCTTAGTTGACTTGATTAATTGACCATAGTGATAATCAACTTAAGTATTATAGAGATAAAACTTGGGAAAGAGATTGACGGGTTGTCCCTAACTTGGTTTACAGGATTTGATATTTGTCGTCCTCGTGAGCCCGCTGTGCCAAGAAACGTTGGGAAAGGATCAGGTAGTGACTCTCTCTCTCTTATACTATGTGTAATGCTCTGTATGTGTGTGTTATCACTGTTCAGTGATGAATCTTTGATGCTGCTGCAGTTACAGCTGGTGATAGCTGTCGTTTACAGCGTAAGCTGTCGTTATTGTGATTACAGCGTAAGCTGTCGTGATGTTGATTACAACAAGAGCTGTTGTATTGTGTATATAGCCGTGAGTGCTGTCGTTTGTGGTGAAAACCATGTATCTTTGAGATTGTTGCTGTTTATGATTTATGTGCATGCTTTGTGTTTATGCATTGTGTGAGTGGTTTGTTACTACTGAGATTCTCTCGAATCTCATTCTTTCCTATGACTAACATTTCAGACAGGGCATGTGGCTCAAAGGAGAAGCGGCCAACCCGGAGCAATTAGGACCCTTGGGGGTATATAGTTGAATTGGAAACGTTGGTTATGTATTTTGAACTCAGGATTACTATATATTTTGAATCAGGAACACTACATTCGATTTTGGTTGTGTAATCCCCTAGTGTATACTTATAAACCTTCAGGTTTTTATGTATAAAACCCGGGAGTTGCCGGGGATGCGGATATACACTCTGATATGATTGAATGTATATTAACTGCACAGGTAATTATATTCGAATATTGAAATTGAGACCAGGATGGGAAAAAGAGTTTTGAAAGTTTTTTAAAAAAATTTTACTGTGAGATAGAAAGTTTAAAACGAGGTTAAAGCATCCAATGGTCTCTAATCCGATTTAAATATGTGTTATTGAATTATAATTACGTGTTTAAAGTCAGGGGGTTACAGTTGGCAAGTCAGGGGCGTAATGCTATCTTGAGAGGGATGATTTAATGTCCCTGGTAGCTCCTCAACAACAGCTTATGGTTTCGATTGTCCAAATATTTTTAATGTAAGTATCTTCTCCAATTGGAAGTAAATATTTACAAATTACGCTTTTAAACTTTGATTTGTGTGCTTGTATTATTGTTGGTACATGAATCGTAGGTTGGTTTCCTCTGGTAAAGTAGATAAATTTGGATTCCTATGCCCAGTTCAAATTCACCACAAAGGGACCACTGCTGCTATCAAACACACATACTTATCGTATAGGCTTAGTGAAACCCCAATTGAGTATTTCTTAGCTCCATATGTGCATGGGTAAGAAACAAATTTATATTTCATATTATATATAATATTTTATATTTGCTTAAACTCTTCCTTTTGTTCAGTGATCATTGGCAATTGAATATTTTGTGAAAGAAGAGTTATACTGTCATCCTCTTATGCCCCCTCCACCACAGCAAGCCAACTAGTGAATTGAAGAAGAGCATGAACTCGTAAGTTTTCTTGTATTATTAATTACCTTTCATGTGCCAAATTTTTGGGAATTTATGTAAAATAAGTAACCTTTGTGATTTTGATGATATAGGGCTATGCGGACATTCCTACACCCTACTTGTGGTAGGCATTCTCGTGACCTAAAAGACCCTACATGGATCTTGCCAAAGGTTAGTTACATAATGGTTTGTTTTAAGAATGTATTCAATAATAAGCCATGATTTAATTTTATACTTGTTTAATGATATCATATTATTTTTCAGACCCGTAGGCAACCACCGGGGTCTAACTTGTATGGGTTGTATGTTCTGAGGCACATTTATAATATTATTACCCTAGGCACGACAGAATTTAGTCAAGAGGTAAATGTATATATATTTCAAAAATTTTGCATTACTTTTATTCTTTTTTAAGTTAGCAAGTTAATGTTTTGCCTGGCTTTGTTGTTTCATATTTTTGATCTTGCTATCCCCTTTCCAGTAGAAGATATTGATCACATTCGCAGTTGTTGTGCTAAATTCATTTATGAACTTTTACAATAGTGAGTTCTTATAAAATTGGGGAATTTTTTGTATATATTGATGAATTTTTCTTCCTTCGGCTTTTCTGCAAAACTTGTTAGTTGCATGAATTGACATGTTTGTTGTTTTTGTGATTATGTGAAACCATGCATTTATACATGTGAATATTGAATATGTTCGAGACATGTCATTGGCCTGCATTGTGTTTTAAAGAATTATGCATAGATATATATATGATGGTTTTAAACAACACATTACATGAGGATGAAGGCGCATGTCATGTTACAAGTTCCCAATGAGAAGGTTAAAGGAAAAGAAAATGGTAAGTGGAAGCAAGCTAAACACCTTATGGCACTTAATAAGTATGGCATTGAAAGCATCAATTCTAGGATGTGTTTTGGTTAGTAACATAACCAAAGACAATTAAAAAAAATTATAATACTTTTTAAGACCACTTTTCATATAACTGGTCTTAAAATTCTAGTTTTAAGACCGGTTTTATATACAACCGGTCTTTATAAAAACCTTTAATACCGGTTATATGGAAAATCGGTCTTAAAAATAAGACTGGTTATCAATACAACTGATCTTAAAAGTATTACATTTAAGACTGGTTCCTTAACCAGTCTTAAAAGTAACAGACTTTTAAGACCGGCTGTATCTAGACCTGATCCAAAACTAGTCTAAAAAGTCAATTTTAACCGGTCTAAAAAGCCATTTTTCCACTAGTGATTATGCCAAAAATATTGGACTAAGTAATGACTTGTCCTCTATAAATTCTAATTATAGGACCCACCAGCTGTTCGGAGCTTAAGACTTCGTCGAGCTCAGAGAAACGGTTGGATACTGCTCAAGAGAAATGACCAAGTAGTAACATTGGCTTTCATATGCTATAAGATACACTGCATGTCTTGTAGATTCATTTGTCTGACATATTTTAATTATGTAGGGTGGTCACCCGGGGCATATTGCGTGGGTGGACGCTCAGGCCAATATAATGTTCTGTGGTGTATGAGTGGATACCCGAGGTCTATTACACAAGTTACGCTCAGGGACATATGATATACCTAGTGCTATGGTGATATGTTGCACTGCATATTGTCCACTGAATGCTGTTGTGATAATTATGTTATATATGATCGTGTGGCATGCTCTATGATTTGATATCTATATGATTGAGTATATGTTACTACTGAGATTCTTTTGAATCTCACTCTTTCCTATGACAAATCTACAGTACAGGCTAACATCTCACAGGGTAAAAAGGTACATACGAACAGCTAGAGAATGGAGTAGAAAGACTTTAGTTTACTGTTGGTTGTCTTTTTTTTGTGTATTTTGGATATTTTTGGAACTATATATGATGTACATAACTATGTAAACCTAGCAACAGTATAGTAGTAAGACCAATAGTACCAGTAGCTTAGTAAATGAACAGTGACTATATATAGAGATAACGCTTCCAATTAATGTAAAAACATTAACTAATGAATGCATCATAAGACTTAAGCAGAGACACGCTCATATACTCTAATAAAATGGATTTAAGCACCAATGGGACTTGGTGAGATTGCAAATGTTCATAAAACTGTTTGGAAAAAATTTTATTCCGCTTAAAAGTCCCTTCAAATCCCAAGTTTACCTCATGAGATAGGTTTAGAAATTGTGAAAGTTTTAAAAAAGTATGTTTAATCACGGGACCGAATTCTGGTTCCATAACTGATTTCCTTACTCTTTTGCACTCATCAGAGTTTATTGGTTATAAGGTATGACAATTTGGTATCAGAGCATAGATTATAGCAATGGTAGGTATTTGATAGAGTCATCTGCTTATGTCGATAGTTTCTAACATTGATTAGTGGCATAATGTTAGGGATCATAAGATGTAAGAGGAGATTGAGAAATCAATCGCCCCTTCGGTCAACCAGTCATCAAAGGAGAGGCGCATTCTAGAAGGGAAGCAAGTGGTGATATATAGGAAGAAGGGTAGTGCTAAAATGATACGTATTACTAGAAAGAGAGTCCCTATACCGGTAATGGTCAAGATATGACCTAGTCTGAGTGGAGAGTCTCCCGTCAGAGATAAGGATAAATTGTTGATTGTTATGGTAGTAAAGGATACTGATTCTACGACTGACTCTAAGGCTTCAGAGGTCAAGCTAGCTTAAGATCCCTATCCTAATGATGAATTGTGGAGGTGTATAAAGGTGTTATACCTCAGTAGTTATAGGGAGTATAGTACCACCCGATCACAATATAATAGGCTTTTGTTTGATGTAGACCTATTGTATAGTAAGCGGGACATGTACGAGTTATGGATAACTGAAGAAGAATGGATCAAGACCACTTTGGCCTACTTTCTTGATACAATTTTCTGGATTTGAAAGAAGAACGATATAGTTGAGTGGGTTTCCTTACGGGTTTCCTCCTTTCATGAACCTTATGTTTGATTATGTATGGAAGTACATGTAAATGATGTAGTATTGATATGAACCTGTTCGATTAAGACAATGTAATATAGGCTTCTTTTGGTTTAAATACTAATCCTTCTATTGTAAATATGATTGGTTGTCATAGTAGAACAGGCTTCTTTTCATGTAAATGTCAAGCCACTTTGATACAAATGTGAATATTATATATAATGGATTTATGTATCTGTTTTGTGTTGGTATTTGAAGTCCTAAGAAGAACATATATGCATATATATATATATATATATGTTCGATATGGTATTAACATGGTATTCCTCTTAAATAGTGAATAGGAAACAATGGTGTGATGAAGATCAGGGCACATACCACTAAATATAGAACCTGAGAACAATACGAGACCCAACCCTATACGCAAGTTCTTGAAATGCTAGCATAACAGCAAACTATAATTCAAGACTTACGAGATGAAATATAGGAAGTGAGGGAAAAGCAAAATGAAGGTAGGCCATAACTTGAAGATACTGAGGTGAATGAAGACACAGAGGTGAATCCAGAAGGAGAACAACCTGAGAATGATGAGCAATCACAAACACTCAAATCCAATCATGGGATTTGTCACACCCCACCGCCGTCTCACCCCACTGGGCCACAACGGTTGGTGCCCTCTCCCACCAACCGGGTGCGGAGAGGCTGGGTACACTACGTCGACCAAGGACTCACAAGAATCCCTCGCTCCCCAAGCGAGATTTTTCGCCTCCGTGGGAATCGAAGCCACTACCTGGGGGTAAGTAGCTCCTCAATGCATTCCCACTACCACTTGAGCTAAGTAATGTAACCCCCTGCCGTAATTAATATTCGGATTACGCAATAAAGTGAAATAGAGACCAATAAGAACAAAATTTAATATTATAAACCCATCTACCAGACGGGGTTTTCACAAACACCTTTCGAAATCATTTATAAACTTGGTCTCAGAATCACATTTCCGAATACAATTACTACGCGGAATATCACATTCATAACAAATCAGAGCACACATCAATAATCCCGGCAATCCCGGTTTCCATATATTAACTCAAGCTTTATAGAGCACATTCGCCCATACAAGCCCTCATATGGGGATTACACAAAGTCTTCTCAAATACATAGCAAATCCTCATCTACATACTTATATACACATCCAAATCTATATACTCCCATCTGGGATGATAACCAACTACCAAAACAACTACTGAAGGAAGTCCTCATCGCCCTTGGCTGCTTACTCCATCATCGATCTACTACCCTGTCTGAAAGGTTAGTAGGGGAGGGTGAGATTCTAGAGAATCTCAGTAGGATAACAATATCAATATGCATGTACGATAAATGTTTAATGCATGACATGCTTGCATCACACAACTCATGATAACACAATGACAATTTGCCAGCTCAATGCTTCGAACAATATACCTATGGCCATAGCATAAATTGAAACATAGCTTCAAATTACACATAATTATGCAAAGCTAAGACATGCACCAACACACTAACACATATATCAAATACAAGCAGAAGAGATATATTCCCTACCTCCAGTCTTTTCTCCTCGATTTGCGTACCAGCAACTCGGGGCTTCACATTCGATCCTACAATGTCAAATGTACTATTTAGACACTTCCATAGTGTTTCTGGGGGTTATATGAGGCTATATTGAAAATTTACTAAAATACCCCCGGGGACCCGGCCCGGCCCCGCCGTACCCGGTCCGGCTGTACTTTTCTTGAAATATTGACATGGGCTATTCTAACATATTTTCGCCCAAGGAATCCATTTTCGGACTCGGAATTATCAAATTCAATGTCAATTACAAAATTACCCTTGGCAGCCCCACTTTAAGGGTTTCAGGGGCGTTTTCGTAATTATGCTTTTTCGGCCTTTTCCGAAAAAGTGACCAACTGTAACCCCACCTAATTTTCGCTCCTGAACTCAATGGAATCATCAAATCATTGAAAATCCATCTCTAACCCCTACAAACCAGGCTTGGCCGAAATTCTCAATTCCCCGGGAAAAATTGGGGTTTTTCGGTTCCGGCTCCGTAAACGCGTTCCTTTCTACTCCTAACCACTTTATTGACTATTCCATTAGGTTAGAACTACCATTTAGTATCAATTTGGGCAGCATAACACCTAGGCCAACCCATTTTCCAAATTTACAAACAAAGACAATCCGGTGAAATTTCACTGATTAAATCAACCACAGCAGCCAGAATAGTCAATATGCACGAGTTTGGAAGTTACCTCAAGCTCCCACTAGCTTTTCCTTCTTGTGGCTGAAAACCCTAACTTCAAAACACCAAAAGAGGAGCTTCCAAACCTTAAAGAACAAAGAGGAGTAGTTTAGAGTCGGAGTTATACGCGTTAGGAGCGAAATCGTCGGAGAAATCGACTTACCTTGTGATTTTTCTTCTCTTTCTCTCTCTAAACTCTCTCAACTTTCTCACACTATGTTCAGGTGCTGTGCGTGAATGAGCAGCTGAAGATGATGAGAAGATGTTTTAATTCCATGCTTATGTCATCTTGCCTTTTGATGATGTCATAATTCCCAAAATTGGCATTTTCGGATTTTCTGGCAGATTTTCTGCCCAATCTTTGAAAAATCATAACTAATTCTAGAAAAATCGAAATGAGGTGATCCCAAAGCCAAATGAAAGATATTTAAGTCCTCTTCATAGGAAAAATATTGGCCATTACTAAAAAGCACCACACAATTCCAGAATTACATAAAACTCATCACTGCCCCAAAACAGAGTTCAGTTTCCATCCCAAACTTTGGACAGTCATATCTCCTAGTTCACAAAACGAAATGGCACAAATTATATGTCCATTTCGAAGCTTGAGATGTGAACTATAAGACTGGAAAGTTTCATAATTTTATGACATCATATGCCTAGTAAAAACGTCCACACGAGAAGACTGCCCAGACAGAATTCACACTGGACAGCATTTCCAGTTTTGCAACCAATGTGTCCAATCCAATTTAAATCAATTCCAATGATTAAATACCACAACATGACACCATTTCCATCACAATACCCCATTCAATTCTTCCCTCTATTCTAAGTCAATTTGGATGTTAATCCACAATTGAACTCAAATACAGGGTTTTGGCGTTGCTCATAACACAAGCGACTACAATCCACTTTATATTCTCTAAAAGGGTTCATTAATCACTAACCACGTCCACTTTTGTAGTCATTAACTCCTAATCACAATTTGGGATCTTGCTAAACCGGGGCTTAGCAATCCACTAACCTCAGGCTTATTCTCTAGCCTCGAGTCTCAAAATTCGGGGTGTTACAGGATTCCTATTGTTCTGGCTCAAGAAGAGGAAAATCTCCAATACTGGATGCCAAAATTCATTTAGTGCTAAGCCCCAACATTTAGAGGATGATTTGAGCTACAAGCTGCTGAGGACTAGCTAGTTTGACTGGAGATTGAAGTATTAGAGTGTCCTATGGAAATAAAAGCCCGAATGACCATCTATAAGCTGGAGGGAAATGTTGATCATTAGTGGAGGAATACAATAGTAGTTCTAAGGGGCTGATATATTCCACTGACTTAGGAGATTTTTGAAGAAAAGTTTAATGAGAAATATTTCTCAAGATCAGTGAGGCTCGAGAAAGAGAAATAATTCCTGGCTATTCAATAGGGTGGCGACGAGAATTTTGATGATTACTTATCATGGTATGGTTCATCTACTTATCCTGTTACTCCTTCTAGCTGAAATTCAAGGAGGAGGAGGAGTGGGTCTCTGATATGTTAATTCGGGGACTAAAGCTCGAGATATAAGAGAAGCTAGTTGCCCAGTAGTTTACTAAATCCAATAAGGCAGTGGAAGTGTACTGGCTGACAGAGAGTAACTTAAGGAGGATGCGTATGAATAAAAATGCCAACAATCGAGATGGACCTAGTCAGGGTGATACCTCATAGAAGCATAAGGGACAAGGATTCTCACAAAAAGGGAACAACAAGAAGCCTTTGCAGTCTCAGAACCGTGACAATAAAAAACCCCCGACATTATAAACATGCTCTCAGTGTGATAAGTCACATCCGGGACAACTTTGCAATGCCCCTATGAGCCAAGTAATCTATTATGCCTATTAGAAGCTAGGACACTTTGCAGTAAATCCCTAGCGAGAAACCGAGCCCAGATCTATAAACCAAGGCTGAGTGTTTGCCTTAACACATGAAGAGGCGAAGAAGTCGCCGAAGCTGATTCAAGGTAAAATTCTTCTTAATGGTAGTTCATTGCAAGCTTTATCTTATTCAGGTGCTAGTCATTCCTTCATTACTTATGACTGTGCTAAACACCTAGTATTACATGTGCAAAAATTGCTATTTCATTTGATTGTATCGACACCGATGGGTGTCAAGACTATAACTGCTAATGCTTGTCTTAATTGTGTGGTAAATGTGTAGGGACATAAGTCTATAATTGACTTTATTTGTTTGCTAATCCAAAAACTTGAGATTATAAGCAACAAATAATGTGTTGCTAGATTTTGGGAACAAGAAAATAGTATATCCCACCCGGCAGAGGGATGATACAGTAAATGCTTATCTAAACTTCCTCTCATTAGTGAAAGCTAAGAAATACCTAAGGAGGGGATGCCAGAGATATATTGTGTTCTTTTTCGTATAAGTGGAGACCGAGGTAACTCTAGAAGACATTCCAGTTGTAAGAGAATTTCTTGAGGTGTTTCCAAATGACCTTAGTGGTTTACCTCTAGAATGGGAAGTGGAATTTACGATTGAGATCATGCCTGGAACTAGGTCTATATCAAAAGCCCTATATAGAATGGCTCCAAATGAGATAGTTGAACTGAAGAAGCAAATTGAGGAATTACTTGAGAAAGTGTTCATTTAACCCAGTATCTCACCATGGGGAGCTCCAGTGCTATATATTAAAAAAAGGACAGAAGCCTGAGGCTATGTATTGATTACAGAGAATTGAATAGGTGACCATCAAGAACAAGTACCCACTTTGCCAGATTGATGATCTTCTAGATCAACTATCAGGATCAAGTATGTTCTTGAAGATTAATCTGAGGTCGGAATATCATCAACTATGACTACAAGTAGAAGACATACCGAAGACTGTTTTATGTACTAGATGTGGGCACTACGAGTTTCTAGTGATGCCCTTTGGATTAACCAATGCACCTGATGTATTTATGGATTATGTCAACCACATCTTTCATCAATATTTAGATAAGTTCGTGGTAGTCTTCATCGACGACATTCTAATATACTCTAAGAGTATAGAAGAGCATAAGGAGAACTTGAGGATCATGCTAGGTATATTGCAAGAGAGGCAACTCTATACCAAACGAGTAAGTGTGAGTTTTGGCTTTCAAAAGTTAAATTTCTAGTCCATGTTATATCGTAAGAAGGGGTTGCAATAGATCCTTGTAAGGTGGAAGTAGTCTAGACTGGAAGAGGCTAAAAACTATTGCTAAGATACACAGTTTTCTAACTCTTGCTGGCTATTACTAGAGATTCATTCAGAATTTCTCTCAAACTACCTTGCCGATGACCAAGCTCATATAGAAAGATCACCAGTTTAAGTGGGACAACTGATATGAGAGGAGCTTCATTAACCTAAAGGAGAGGTTAACAACTCCACCTGTGTTGAATATCTTTGATCCCAAGTTGACCTACATGGTCTATAATGATGCTAATAAGTAGGGACTGGGATGTATCCTGATACAACAGAGCTTAGTAGTGGCCTATGCCTCTCGATAGATGAAGCCTCATAAGAATAACTATCCCATACATGATCTGGAGCTGGCGGCAATTGCGTTTATGCTAAAAATTTGGTGACACTACCTATATGGTGTGATTATGGAATTTGTACTGCAACCACAAGAGTCGATATATCCTTCACCCAAGAATGGTAAACATGTACCATGATCTGAAGTACATGTACTAGTGGCACAAAATGAAAAAGGATATGGCTAAGTTTGTAGCTCAGTGTCTTACTTGTCAGAAGGTAAAGATTAAATACCAGCGACCACCAAGACTCTTTCAGAACCCCAAGATTCCAGAATGGAAATGGGAAAATGTGACTATGGATCTAGTAGTGGGATTGCCCAAGATCAGAAACCATAATATGATATAGGTGATTGTAGATCATTTCACAAAATTGGCATATTTTATATCGATCAATGTCGGCTATTCCCTTAATAGACTAGCAGAGATATACATCAAGGAGATAGTAAGACTCCAGGTACACCAAAGAGTATCATTTCTGACAGAGATCCTCGCTTCACTTCATGATTTTGGAGGTCTCTGCATGAAGCTCTGGGCACTAAGCTGAAATTCAATATAGTCTATTACCTTCAGATAGATGGGCAGTCAAAGAGGACCATACAGACTCTAGAAGACATGTTGAGAGTGCATGTAATAGACTTTAAAGGAAGCTGAGATCACTACTTTCTACTCCCTGAATTTGCTTACAATAATAGCTATATCATGCGAGCATTTAGATGGCTCGTATGAAGTGCTTTACGGAAGAAAGTGTCAATCCCCTCTCTGCTAGACAGAATTATCAGAGAAAAGGTTGTAGTTGCCAGATCTAGTAGATTAGACTACGAAGCATATCAAGATCATTAAAAAGAGATTATTAGCAGCCCATAGTAGATAAAAGAGTTATGCTAAGGGGCGAAGAAAACCTGTAGAATTTGAGATCGGTGATCACGTATTCCTAAAGGTTTCACCTATTACTGATGTTGGCAAGGTGCTAAAGACAAAGAAACTAAGCCCTTGATATATTGGTCCTTTTGAGATTTTGTCCAGAATAGGGCCAGTGGCATACCAGATAGCTCTACCCCTAAACCTGAGCAGGTTGCATGACGTCTTCCATGTATCTCAATTAAAGAAGTACTAACCAAACCCGAAGCATGTTATAGAGAATTAGGATGTGGATATGCAAGAGAATCTCACCTATGAGGTAAAGTCGGAACAAGTTATCAATCGATAGGAAGGATTTCTCAGGCATATCCCAAAAAGTGATTAAGGGCTAATGACTTCAAAAGTGGATGTAATTATTGTTGAATAAACCCTTTTGGAGAATGTATGATGGGAATTTGGATATTTTAATGATTTCAATGGCTTCCTTGTGAAAATTCATGTGGGGAGAGTGTTTATTGTGAAATTGGAACCATTGGAAACAATTGTGCAAAAATTGAAAACTATGTCCATTGAAACTTTATACAAGGCAGCCGATTTGTTTGGACATTTTAAATATTCAAATGGTGTCTAAAAATTCTGATATTTTCCAATCTTAAATTTCACATGTCAAGCTTCAAAATGGACATATAATTTGTATCATTTTGATTTGTGAGCTAAGAGTTATGGATTTTTGAAGTTTGCCCAGCAAAATTAATTATTTTCTAGAACAGTATGCAAAGATTGAAATTCTGAGAATTTTGTAATTCCATCCAGAAAAATTCTATATTTTTCCTTAAAAATAGACTCAATAAGGGTTCCATAGGCTTTAGAATCACTCCAATTAAATGTTTCTAGAATTAGTTATGATTTTTCAAAGTTTGGGCAGAAATCTGCCAGAATTTCTGAAAAATCTGAAATTGTTGGAAATTAATCAATAATTAAACATCATATGATATATATGATATTAAATACCATCAGCCTTCTTTCTCCAGCCATTTTCGTGCTGTTCTGGACATGAAACAAGAGAGAGAAGGTGAGAGAGTTTAGAAAGAGAAAAGGAAGAGATCTCACAAAGTAAGCCGATTTCTCCGACGATTTAGCTCCTAACGCGTATAACTCCGACTCTAAGCTACTCCTATGTATTCTTTAAGGTTGTGAAGCTGAAAATTTGGTGTTTCAAGGGTTAGGGTTCAGCCACCTTGAGGAAAAGCTAGTGGGAGCTTAAGGTAACTTCCAAACCTTTGTATATTAACTATTCTGGCTGCTGTGGGCAATTTAATTGGTGAAATTTCGCCGGATTGCTATTGGTCTTAAATTTTGGAAATTGAATTTCCTAAGGGTTATGCTGCCCAATTTTGGTTCAAACGGTAGTTATAACCTAATGTAATAGTTAATAAAATGGTTAGGAGTATAAAGGAACGCGTTTAAGGAGCCAAAATTGTAAAACCCCGATTTTCCCTGGAGAACTCATAAATATCAACCAGCTCTAGAAATGGGTCTTAGAGTTGGATTTTCAATGATTTGATGGTTCCATTGTGTTCAGTAATGAAAATTAGGTGGGGTTACAGTTGGCCACTTTTTCAGAAAAGGCCGAAAAAGCATAATTACGAAAACGCCCCTGAAACCCTTGAAGTAGGGCTGCCAAGGGTAAATTTGTAATTTTACATTGAATTTGATAATTCTAAGTCTGGAAATGGATTCCTTGTGCGGAAATATGTTAGGATAGCCTAGATTAGAATTTCAGGAAAAGTGCAACCGGACAAGGTACGACGGGCCCGGGCGGGGTCCCCTGGGGCATTTTTGTAAATTTTTATTATAGACTCATATAACCCCAAGAAACACTATGGAAGTGTCTAAATGGTTCATTTGGAATTGTAGGATTAGATATTTGCCCTGTTCGTGATGCACCTGCGCTAGAGCCTAATCGGAAAGAATAAGGTAGTGACTCTTTCTCTTATACTGTGTGTGAAACATTGTATGTATGTTTGTCATGCATTGGGATCACTTTGTGAATACATTGTGATGCTTTGAGTTCGTAGCGCAAGCTGACGCATAGTGATACTTTGTGATACATAGAGATCGCAGCGAAAGCTGACGCATAGAGATTACAGCCATGAGTACTGTCGTTTGTGGCAAAAGCCATGATACATTGTGATGCTGCTTAACATGATCATATATGCTATGTGTTTATACACTGTATGAGTGATTTGTTACTACAGAGATTCTTTTGAATCTCATTCTTTCCATTGACTAACATTTCAGACAGGGCAAGTGGCTCCAAGGAGAAACGAACCACCAGGGGCGGCTATGATCTTGTAGAGATATGTTGTTAGGTTGTTGGTTATCTATTTTTCACTTGGGATTACTGTTTATTTTTGAAATATAGATATTACGTTGATGTTGGTCATGTAATCCCCTAATTGGAACTTATAACCCTTAGTTTATACATGTATGAAACCCAGGAGTTTCCAAGAATTAGGCTATGCACTCTAATATGTATGAATGTGATTGAACTGCATAGAGTAATTAGATTCGGAAGATGAATCTGAGACCATGTTGAACAAATTTTAGAAAAGAGATTTGAGAAAAACGTATCCGTCGGTCTCTAATTCCTTTATATTACGCATTTTTGAATCTTAATTATGGTTATCATAGTAGGGGATTACATTTTTGGTATCAGAGCTGTAGTTTCTGGTAAGGGTAGATTTTGCTAGGATAGATCCCTTAGTTGGCTTTAGGGATAGAAGATCATCTGTGGATAATTGTTGTGTATACACATGTATGTTCTATTGAAATGGATATATATATGAGACTTGTGAATATATGTGCATACTATCTCTGTTATATTAATGGGGTAAGTTATTTGTAGAATGAAGAAAACTAGAGGACGCCCCAATGTTCTGCGTGTAGATCCAGAGGTGGAGGTAGTCAATGACAATCCACCAGATCCTATACAGGAGTTGATGGGTCTAATCCGGGATCAAAGAGATATGATTGCTGAGCTAAGAGAAGAGCTTAGAGTAGAGAAAGCAAAGAACAAAGAGGACCCGATTCAGTCCACTCCAGTGGAAACTCAAGAAGAAACTCGTCATGAGGACACTGCTGAAGGGTCAGCACGACCCTTGGAGTCCCCACCTCACTCTGTTCCAAATCAAGAGTCGCATGGGGTACCGGCAAGAGAGGAAAGGGACCTTCAGTTTTGGGTCACCAGATTTTGTAAACATATGCCTCCAGTGTTCAAAGGGAGGTTTGATCCGCAAGCAGCTGAAGATTGGTTGAATCACCTTGAGAAAATCTTCGAGGTCCTAGGATGCCCGTCATAGGTGAAGGCACGCCTGGCTGTCTACAAGTTAGAAGGCGATGCAAATCTCTGGTGGAGGAATATCTCCCTCACTCTGTACAGCAGAAATGTGCCATTGACTTAGGAATCGTTCTAGTAAGAATTTAATGAGAAATACTTTCCTAAATCGGTGCTGCTCAAGAAGGAAATAGAATTCCTGAATATCAAACAAGGGGACACGGAAAGCTTTGATGACTATCTGTCCCGTTTCATCCATTTGTCTCGATATTCCTCCTACCTCCGGTATAAGGATGATGAAGAGTAGAGTTCCGACATGCTTATTCGAGGGTTGAGACATGATATGAAGAAGCGGTTGGTCACTCATATGTTCACTAAATTCAACAAGGCTGTTGAAGAGTGTAGGATCACAGAAAATAATTTAAGATGAACCCAGTAAGGGTAGTACTTCACAGAAGCAAAGGAACAGGGATCTTCATCTAGGAGTGGTAAAAAGCCCTACTAGTCTGGGAGCCGTGACCAGCAAAGAACTCCTTTTACACCTTGGATCTGTCCTCATTGTAATCAGTCACATCATGGTAAGACTTGTAAGGATCGAATAATATGCTTCAATTGTAACGTATGGGGCATACTGCTGTCAAATACAAAGAGCCATGACTAGACCAGAGGCTGAAAACTCAGGGCAGAGTATTTGCTATAGCCCACAAGGAGGCCCGTAAATCTCCTAAGTTGATACAAGGTAAAATTATTCTTAATGGCTATTTATTACAAGTTCTGTTTCACTCGGGTGCAAGTCACTCCTTCATTGAATATGATTGCATGAAGCACCTGGGATTGCATGTGCATAAATTACCATTTGATCTAATAGTGTCAACTCTGATGGGTGTTAAGGCCTTGACTACAGAAGCTTGTCTGAATTGTGTCATAACTGTATAAGGGCACCAATCTACTGTGGATTTGATTTGTCTGCCGCTTTACCAATTGGAAGTCATTTTGGTTTTTGATTGGTTAACGGTAAATACTGTGATGCTTGATTGTGGGAACAGGAGGATAGTATATCCTGCTTCTCAGACGGTCAAAGTTGTAAATGGCAGTGTGAATTTCCTTTCTATGGCTAAAGCTGAAAAATATCTTGAAAAGGGTTGCCAGGGGTATATGGTATTATTCTCTGTGCAATGGGAGATTAGTGAAACTTTGAGTAGTATACCCGTGGTAAATGAATTCCCTGAGGTATTTCTGGATGATCTTAGCAGATTACCTTCAGAAAGGGAAGTTCAGTTTCCCATTGACATTATACCTGGAGATGGTTCTATATCTAAGGCCCCATACCGTATGGCCCCAAACGAAATGGCAGAGTTAAAGAAACAAATAGAAGACTTGCTAGAAAAAGGGTTTATTAGACCTAGTGTGTCGCCTTAGGGAGCTCTAGTGTTGTTTGTGAAAAAGAAAGATGGGAGTCTTCGTCTATGTATCGATTATAGAGAACTGAATAAGATTACTATCAAGAACAAGTACCATCTTCCCCGGATCGATGATCTTTTAGATCAACTATCCGATTCGTGTGTATTCTCAAAAATTGATCTAAGGTCAGGGTATCATCAGCTAGAGTGAAAGTAGAAGATGTTCCAAAGACTACTTTTCAGACCAGGTATAGTCATTATGAGTTCTTGGTGATGCCATTTGGGCTAACCAATGCACCTGCAGTTTTCATGGATTACATGAACCGTATCTTTTGACAATATCTGGATCAATTCATTGTAGTATTCATTGATGATATTCTGATATACTCTAAGAGTATAGAAGAGCATAAGCATCATTTGAGAATTGTATTGAATACATTGCGTGAGAAGCAGCTCTACGCCAAATTGAGTAAATGCGAGTTTTGGCTATCAGAAGTAAAATTCCTAGGCCATGTTATCTCACAAGAAGGGGTCTCTATAGATCCTAGTAAAGTGGAAGCAGTATTGGACTGGAAAAGGCCAAAATCTGTGGCAGAGGTACGTAGTTTTTCGGGTCTTGCTGGTTACTACCGAAGATTCATTCAGAATTTCTCACGTATTGCTTTGCCGATGACCAAGATCACGAGGAAGGATCAGCCTTTTGTATGGGATGAACATTGTGAAAAATGCTTTGTGTAGTTGAAAGAGAGGTTGACTACGGCACCTGTGTTGATTATACCTGATCCTAGCTTGACTACATTATGTATAGTGATGCGAGTAAGCAGGGATTAGGGTGTGTTCTTATGCAGCAGGGACGTGTGGTGGCCTATGCCTCTTAACATCTCAAACCTCATGAGATGAATTATCCTATACATGATCTAGAGCTTGCAGCCATTATATTTGCCTTGACAATTTGGAGGCATTATCTGTATGGTGTGACGATAGAACTATACTGCAACCACAAGAGTTTCAAATATTTGTACGATAAAAAAGAATTGAATATGAGACAGCGACGGTGGATAGAGTTGCTCAAGGACTACAACCTGGAAATCAAATATCATCCAGGTAAAGCAAATGTAGTCACAGATGCTTTTAGTCGAAAGACAGTGTTGGTGGCAACAATGATGATTCAAAAGGGGAAGTTAATAGTGGATTTTTTGTGATTTGAATATGTCAAATCAGATCCTCTGTGCCAATTATACTATTTCCCAAGAGGAAAGTGACTTGAGAATTGAGATTAAAGAAGCTCAGAGGCAAGATAGCTGGATACAGCGTAATCTAGCTCGGATTAAACGGGGAAAAGCTCAGGGCTATGATCTATCGTCTAGTGGATTGGTTCGCTATCAAAAGAGAATCTGTGTTCCACTTAAGGTGGAGTTGAGACAGAAAATTTTGAATGAGGCGCACAAGAGCCATTATACTTTTCATCCTAGTATGGCTAAAATGTACCATAATCTAAAGTCTATGTATTGGTGGCCGGGTTTGAAGAGTGATGTGACAAAATATATAACGAGGTGTCTTACTTGTCAGAAGGTAAAAATTGAGCAACAGAGACCACCTGGTTTACTGCAAAGTCCTGAGATTCTAGAATGGAAATGGGAAAGTGTGACCATAGACCTTGTAGTGGGATTGCCCAGAATCAAGAGTTATGATGCGATCAGGGTAATTGTAGACCGGTTAACAAAATCGGTGCATTTCATACCGATCAATGCTGGTTACTCTCCAGATGAACTAGCTGAGATTTATATTCAAGAAATTGTGAAACTTCATGGTGTACCAAAGAACATCATTTCTGACTGAGATCCCTGATTCACTTCGAGATTCTGGAGGGCATTGCATGAGGCCCTGGGTACTCAATTGAGATTTAGCATGGCTTATCATCCTCAAATGGATGAACAGTCAGAAAGGACAATCCAGATGCTGGAAGACATGTTACGGGCCTGTGTTCTAGACTTCAAAGGGAATTGGGATCGCTTTCTTCCACTTGCTGAGTTCACCTATAATAATAGCTATCATGCGAGCATTCATATGGCTCCGTATGAAGCATTGTACGGAAGGAGGTGCCAATCGCCTTTGTGTTAGAATGAGTTATCAGAAAGGAAGCTGTATGGATCAGATCTTGTTGATCAAACCTCAGAACAGATTTGGATTATTCGTAAGAGGCTTCTTGCAGCGCAGAGTCGACAAAAAAGCTACGCTGACAAGAGGAGACGGCCTCTAGAGTTTGAGGTTGGTGATCATATATTTTTGAGAGTATCACCAGTTACTGGCATTGAGAGAGCTATCAAGCGAAAGAAGCTGAGCCCAAGGTACATAGGTCCTGTTGAAATCCTTGAGAAGATTGGGCCTGTTGCTTATCGAGTAGCCCTACCCCCGAACTTGAGCAAGCTCTATGACGTGTTTCATGTTTCCCAATTAAAGAAGTACCAACCGGATCCCTCTCACATCATTAAGTATGAACAAGTTGAGTTACAAGACAACTTCACATATGCGATTAAGCCAGAACAGATCATTGATAGAGAAAAACGATGGCTCAGACACCGAAGCATTCCATTTGTGAAGGTGATCTGGAAGGAAATGACTCAGAGGGAAGCAACTTGGGAAGTGGAAGCAGATATGTGAAGACGTTATCCAGAGTTTATGGCTCAATTTGTGTGACAAATTTTGAGGACAAAATTTATTTTACGGGGGGAGAAATGTAATATCCCAAAAAGTGATTAGGGGCTAATGACTTCAAAAGTGGATGTAATTATTATTGAATAACTCTTTTGGAGAATGTGTGATAGGAATTTGGATATTTTAATGATTCCAATGGCTTCCTTGTGAAAATTCGTGTGGGGAGAGTGTTTATTGTGAAATTGGAATCATTGGAAACAATTGTGCAAAAGTTGAAAACTCTGTGCATTGAAACTCTGTACAGGGCAGCTGATTTGTATGGCCATTTTCAAAATACAAATGGTGTCTAACAATTCTGAAATTTTCCAGTCTTAAATTTTACATGTCAAGCTTCAAAATGGACATATAATTTGTATCATTTTGATTTGTGATCTAAGAGTTATGGATTTTTGAAGTTTGCCCAGCAAAATTAATTATTTTCTGGAACAGGATGCAAAGATTGAAATTTTGGGAATTTTGTAATTCCATCCAGAAAAATTCTATATTTTTCCTTAAAAATAGACTCAATAAGGGTTCTATAGGCTTTGGAATCACTCCAATTAAATGTTTCTAGAATTAGTTATGATTTTTCAAAGTTTGGACAGAAATCTGCCAGAATTTCTGAAAAATCCGAAATTGTTGGAAATTAATCAATAATTAAACATCATATAATATATGATTTTAAACACCATCAGCCTTCTTTCTCCAGCCGTTTTCGTGCTGTTCCAGACCTGAAACAAGAGAGATAAGGTGAGAGAGTTTAGAGAGAGAAAGGGAAGAGATCTCACAAGGTAAGCGATTTCTCCTACAATTTAGCTCCTAACGCGTATAACTCTGACTCTAAGCTACTCCTCTTTATTCTTTAAGGTTTTGAAGCTCCAAATTTGGTGTTTCAAGGGTTAGGGTTCAGCCACCTTGAGGAAAAGCTAGTGGAAGCTTAAGCTAATTTCCAAACCTTCGTATATTAACTATTCTGGCTGCTGTGGGCAATTTAATCAGTGAAATTTCGCCAGATTGCCATTGGTTTTAAATTTTGGAAATTGAGTTTCCTAAGGGTTATGCTGCCCAATTTTGGTTCAAATGGTAGTTATATCCTAATGTAATAGTTAATAAAGTGGTTAGGAGTAGAAAGGAACGCGTTTAAGGAGCCAAAATCGTAAAACCTCGATTTTCCCTAGAGAACTCATAAATTTTGACCAGCTCTAGAAATAGGTCTTAGAGTTGGATTTTCAATGATTTGATGGTTCCATTGCGTTCAGGAGTGAAAATTAGGTAGGGTTACAGTTGGCCACTTTTTCGGAAAAGGCTGAAAAAGCATAATTACAAAAACGCCCCTGAAACCCTTGAAGTAGGGCTGGAAGTGTAAATTTGTAATTTTACATTGAATTTGATAATTCTGAGTCCGGAAATGGATTTCTTGGACGAAAATATGTTAGGATAGCCCAGATTAGAATTTCAGGAAAAGTACAACCGAACAAGGTACGGCGGGCCCGGGCCGGCTCCCCGGGGGCATTTTTGTAAATTTTTATTATAGACTCATATAACTCCAAGAAATACTATGGAAGTGTCTAAATGGTGTATTTAGAATTTTAGGATTCGATATTTGCCCTGTTCGTGATGCACCTGCGCTAGAGCACAATCGGAAAGAATAAGGTAGTGACTCTTTCTCTTAGACTGTGTGTGAAACATTGTATGTATGTTTGTCATGAATTGAGAATACTTTGTGAATACATTGTGATGGTTTGAGTTCGCAGTGCAAGCTGACGCATAGTGATACAAAGAGATCGCAGTGAAAGCTGACGCATAGAGATTACAGCCATAAATACTGTCGTTTATGGCGAAAGCCATGATACATTGTGATGCTGCTTAACATGATCATATATGCTATGTGATTATACACTGTATGAGTGATTTGTTACTACAGAGATTCTTTTGAATCTTATTCTTTCTATTGACTAACATTTCAGACAGGGCAAGTGGCTCCAAGGAGAAACGAACCACCAGGGGCGGCTATGATCTTGTAGAGATGTGTTGTTAGGTTGTTGGTTATCTGTTTTGGACTTGGGATTACTGTTTATTTTTGAAATGTAGATATTACGTTGATGTTGGTCATGTAATCCCTTAGTTGGAACTTATAACCCTTAGTTTATACATGTATGAAACCCGGGAATTTCCAGGAATTTGGCTATACACTATAATATGTATGAATGTGATTGAACTGCGTAGAGTAATTAGATTCGAAAGATGAATCTGAGACCATGTTGAACAAATTTTAGAAAAGAGATTTGAGAAAAAAACGTATCCGTCGGTCTCTAATTCCTTTCAATTACGCATTTTCGAATCTTAATTACGGTTATCAAGTTAGGGGATTACATGTACATTGGGAGATATTCATTGTTAAATTTTGAGGACTGAAACCTGAATTGGTTCTAGAACAATGGGACAATGCGTGAAATTCTATGCTTTTGTAGTTGAAAGTAGCAATGGTTAACATTTTTCCTATGTAGAGAACTTAGAAAGCTTCAAGTAAGACTTTGAACCACTTTGTTTGGATTTTTGAAGATTAAGTTATGATTTTTAGAAATTTAGCCAAGAAATAGAGGAAATCTAGAAGTCCATATTCTTGGCTGTGGCTAAGCATTTTTTGTTGTGGCCAAGCACCAGGACTTGAAAATTTCTTGTCCACAGCCCAAAATTTTCTGACCTCGCTTGACCACGGCTAGAGATTGTCCTGGTTGCGGCCAAGACCCCCTTTTCATTACTTCAAACTTTCTAAAAAATGTTGATTGTTCTAGCCTTTCCCAACCTCATAGGCATTTGTTTGAGCTTCCAATCGCTACCCAAGTGACTCAAATGATAACTAGCAAGTTCAAAACAAAGGATAAATATAGAGATAGGTCAAGAATAACTTAGTTTACCTTATGCCAAAAATATTGGACTAAGTCCAGAGCTAACAGTGTCCAGAGCTTAAGAATTGCCTGAGCTCAAAGAAACGGTTCAATATTGTTTAAGGGAAATGACTAGGTAGTAACCTTAGCTTTCATATGCTATAAGATATACTACATGTCTTGTGGATTCATCATGATTTGTCTGACACATTTTGATTATGTGGGGAGGTCACCCAGGGCCTATCGCACGAGTTGAAGCTCAAGCCAATATAATGTCTGTGATGCATGAGTGGATACCTGAGGCCTATTACACAGGTTACACTCAGGGACATGTGATATACCTAGTGCTATGGTGATATGTTGAACTGCATATTGTGCACTGAATGCTATTGTGATAATTCTGTTATATGATTACTGTGCGGCATGCTCTGTGATTTGATATATATAAATATATATATTTGATTGATTGTATGTTACTACTAAGATTTTTTTGAATCTCACTATTTTCTATAACAAATCTACAATACAGGCTAGCATCTCACAGGGTAAGAAGGTAAATATGGACAACTAGAGAATGAAGTAGAAAGACTTTAGTTTACTGTTGGTTGTCTGTTTTGGGTATTTTGGATATTTTTGAAACTATATATGATGCACATAACTATGTAAACCAAGCAATACTATAGTAGTAGGACTAGTAACTTAGTAAATGAACGGTGACTATATATAGAGATAATGCTTCCAATTATCGTAGAAACATTAACTAATGAACTTATCATGAGACTTAAGCAGAGACACACTCGCATTCTCTGATAAAATGGATTTAAGCACCAATGGGACTTGGTGAGATAGTGAATGTTTATGAAACTATTTGAAAAATATTTTATTATGCTCAAAAGTCCCTTCCAATCCCAGGTTCACCTCGTGAGATAGGTTTAGAAATTGTGAATGTTTTCCAAAGTATGTTTAACCATGGGACCAAATTTTGGTTCCATAACTGATTTCACTACTCTTTCGCACTCATATAAGTCTATTGGATATAAGGTGTAACATTATGCCAAATGTTAAATTGTGTCACCTAAAATGAAGGACATACTTAGTCTTTTAAGGCTTGCTCAATTATTTACCTTTAGTTTTGTTGAGTCTCGCAAACCTGATAACAACTTCAATCAGTGCCTCCATTCTAGTCTTCTTGTTAAATGTATGTGTCGTATAGTTCCCAAATAATACTACATTGATTGTAGCATCATTGCACAACATTCATCGGTTAACTAAATTATTAAGTGTTCTACATAATATGAAAATAGTGACACATTAAATGGAATTAGCATTACTCTTTATTTACAAGCGTGAGATTAAGTCATTTAAAGGTCTCATATCCTCTTTGTTGATATGCTAAATCTCTAAAAGCTTGAATGAACCCTATGACATCTAGAATGAGGATTTCCTTTAAGTTTAAGCTTGATAGCACAAAAATACGAAATAACAATTACCTTTCAAAAATATAGATTGCTAAGAATATCTTATTAACAAGCACTAACCAATTTGTTCTTCATTATTTGCAGTGTAATATGAAATTGTATGTTTCTATTTGAATTTACAAATTAGATTCATGGAAAAATGTCATGTTGTGAAATCAGATTCTCCATGAGTACTGAGTCACCTTTATATTAGTCATTGTTGTCTAGAACATTAAAGTTTTAAAAGTGATAAATGTCATCCTCACTGAGCTCCTTCATGTAACACTCCCTTAGTTGCTTTTAAGTGACAAAACCTTTAATTGTGGTTCCCTACATATTTTTCATAACATAATGTAAGTGACATCATAGAAGGTTGTGTATAATTAGTGAGACTTGTTAATGGTCAAACTTGTTCTTCAACTAGAATCATGCCAACCTTATATTACTTTTCCTTCCAATTAACTTTTTAATAACACATGTAATGATAGCCTAGGTATCTTTACTGTCACTAATTTGGCAGATAAGGTCTCACTGTATGCTTGCCATATTTTGAGATTAGAATAGTTGTTTAGCATAAATAACGAATGTGGCAGGCTATGTCTAGTGGGTTAATGATTTCCCATTTTTAATTAGATTTCATATATTTTTTGGTATATTTACGAAATCATCATTGCAAAATTTAAGGAATTCTCTTGATATTTTATAAGATTTCAATTAAGTACACTATCAAAGGGATTTTATTGTAAATATCATAATTTTAAATAGCTTAGCTTAGGTAAAAAAAGATATAGCAATATTTTTAAGTTTCTAAAAAAAGCAAAACCAAAAACCAAACACAATAAGAAAGCTTCAATTTTAATAATAATATTCTATTATCATTATCATTATCATTATCTTTTTATTTTGTTTTTTTTCATTCATTTAATTAGACAATAGCATTTTGGCCAATGGAATAAGGGAAAAGCTTAAGAAAAAGTGGCTGCCACGATGGATTAGAGGAGGCTTTAAGAAGCAAGAGGCAGCTAATTTGGAGATGGACACTATTCATCATCTTCTTTAGGAAGATGGGAGAGACTGAGTGTGCTAAGTAGCCACCAATACCATCACCTTCTTCCTTGCTACGTATGGGAACCAAGATTCACTACTCATTAATTATCCTCTTCCAGTAATGGAACTAGAGCTGAGAGTCAGAGGACAAAAAGGGCAAGATTGTCGAACAAGAGTTACAAGCATAGTGGGCCTTCTTTTTCTTCCATAATCTTCAGACCAAAGAGAGAAGAAAAGGAACATGAGTTTCATGATATGAAGAGGCAGCCTTATTCGCTATTGTCATTCATCTTCTTTACCTTGTGGGAGAGCACCTAAGAATCAGGATCATCAGAACTAGAGAAGAGGAGGTCACCAATCATTACTTCAATTTTCTTCTCTTACAGGATTAGAAGGAAGGAAGTGCGGTACTGTTCAATTTTGTTTCACTGGCATGATTGGACTCTTCTATTATTGAACTAGAGGAAGCTTCATCATTTTCAATTTCACTGGTTCATTTTGTTAGATCTCACATGTTTTGATGATAACAAAGAATGGTATGAAAAAGATTTGATAAACAAATAAGGTTGAACAAAGTAATAACAGGGCAAATCATCACTTGAAGTAAGCACTGGAGTAATGAAGAAAGGCCAAGAGAAAAAGCTGAGAAACTTCATCACTGGTGAAATTTCTAAAGGGTTACTCGAGTAATCAGATAGAAACTTGAAGTAACCAGAGTCAACCTTCAAGTAACCTGCCAACGTTACTCGAGTAAGTACTCGAGTAACAAGGTAAATGACTTCCAGTTGCTCTCGGCCTACCAACTTTACTTGAGTAACTACTCAAGTAACCAGGTAAATCACTTGAAGTTGCTCTCGGCCTGCCAATGTTACTCGAGTGAGTACTCGAGTAATCAGGGAAATCACTTCCAGTTGCTCTCGGCTTGCCAACATTACTCGAGTCTGTACTCGAGTCCCTTGCTTCAAGAAATATGTTGCTCTCGGCATTTTCAATCCTACCAATGTTACTTGAGGAGCTACTCAAGTAACTCACTGTGGTAAGCAAAACTTGAAGTTAATACTCGAATACCTTGAAATGCTATTATCACTTCACTCGAGGCACTACTCAAGTATGCAGGTATTCAATTATTCTTTATCAAATATTTGAACTGGATTACTCGAGTCAGTAATCGAGTAATCTGTAGAGTTATTTACAAAGCACTTGAAGTATCTACCCGAGTAAGCTTTGTAGAAAACTTATGTTTACTTGAGTAAGTACTCGAGTAACAAGGTAAGCAAACCTGAAGTGCCCTCGGCCTTGTAATCCTGCCAACATTACTAGAGTGAAGCATCGAGTAACTTGAAGTTTATTTGAGAGATTACTCGAGTAGCTACTCGAGTAACCCATGAAGAAAATTGTACTATACTCGAGTAAGTACCCGAGTAAACAGGTATTTCCAAGGTTTGTAAATTTGTTTACTTCATGCACTACTCGAGTTATGTGATGTTCATTCATTAACTTGCTATCATTACTCTCACGATGATACTAGTAAGTACTCGAGTAAACTTAATGAATACTCGAGGAACTACTTGAGTATGCAAGTCCAGAAATTCAGAAATCATTCCAACATTCATTGATTTGTTTCCTATGTGATTAACCCTTCATTATATTAGTATTCTTAGCATATCTGCAGATAAACAATGAAGAGATCTTACCAAATAAGGAAAGTCAAATACAACGTTCAAATGCTACCTACCACCACCTACCACAAACGGATATTTTTCAAATACTGGAAAAGTCAACAGTGGCTGTGCACACTCTAACGGGCGAGAAGAAAATGTTCTAATGGTCATTACCAACACATCTATATATATATATGGGAACATCCAAACAGAGAAAAACAACAAGAACACACACACGAACGCATTATCAAGTTCACCTTCGATACTCTATTTTACATATACTTGTAATTCTGTACTTCAGTGATTCTTATTCACTCTGTGAGAGAGATATTTCATTCAAACTCAATATTTGTTATTGAAGTAACTTAAGGTTGTGGAACCTTGAGTTTGGATTGGATTACAACTTGTAAGGGGGAGCGAGTGTCCAGGCGAAGGAACTTGCTTGTACTGAGGTGACAAGAACCCACTAAATCTTGGAAGTTATAGTGAAACTCTCAGAGATATTCTGAGGACTGGA
The DNA here is from genome assembly GCA_963210345.1 of Inga oerstediana. NCBI lineage: Eukaryota > Viridiplantae > Streptophyta > Magnoliopsida > Fabales > Fabaceae > Inga > Inga oerstediana. The sequence goes on along the minus strand of OY723401.1, from coordinate 56,853,371 downwards.
CGTAGGTCAAAGTGGTTGTGGCCGAACCAGTATAACTCCCGGTGTACACTTCGGTGATATTTCCCCTTACTCTTTACTGCATTATATTCACCGTCAAGTTTTCATATTTGCAACGAAATTTTTAGTATCACCCCCCCTCTTGGGTGAAACGCTTGTTCTAACACAATTCTCCCTTTGACTTTTACTATGGTTCTAAACTTTGATTTCATTGTTGTTGTGATGAATTTGATTAAAGCCATGTATGGCTAGGCTGTTTCACAACTTAGATGACTATGAACTCACTTGGGGATTAAACTGTGTTTTCATTTATTAGTTATAATTATTACTAATTTTAAATTCATTTTGTTGGTTATCTTAGTTTAAAACTATGAAATGACCAAAATGCCCCTAGGGACCCGGTCCAAGTCCCTTTGCACCCAGTTCTATTATACTCTTCCCAAAATTATGGCACGGGCTAAACCTACACAATTTCACATTTAGAATCCTTTTTTGACCTCAGTTTTGTTAAATTCACTATCAAAAGACAATTTTGTACTTGGTAGCCCTTTATTAGGGTTTTAGGGCTTATTTTGTCATTTCACCTTCCAATGCTTTTCACACTTCACACTTACATATACCCTACACAATTTTCCATTATAAACACAATGGAAGGGTCAAATTAATCAAATTTCAGCCCTAAACCCCTATTCTGTGCCTGGCCAAAACTTTTAAGAAAAATGGGAAAAAATGGTTATAGATGATTGATGCGTGCTTCTGTCGCTAAAGCAATCAATTAATAACTAGGACAACCTACTAATGCAATATAGTGGCAACCTAGGTCATTCTCCCAAGGAGCAATATGTGGGTTTTCTCTAGAATTGGATTTAGGTGATAAAAAATGCAATAGAATGAACCTAAACTAAAATGCAAGACTCTACTACCTAAATGCAAATGACTCTAAAATCTATATGAGAAAGAAACTAACCTAAATAAATTGGAATGCAATCTTTGGGGGGTTTTTTATGAAAAATGAATTAAATTGCTAAGCAAAGAAAATAATCAAAAATAAGACAATCAACAAGGATTTAATTCAGTTATGATGATGAAGGGGACAACTCAGGATTCACATGGATTTAGCTTTCTTAGCCATTTAATTTATTAGACCAAAGGGAGGTTCATGAAAAATTGCAATTAATAAACTTAATCACCTAATCAAGACATGGGAAACCCTCAAGCTCAATAACATCTAATCCACTAGAAAACTCATAATGGAAAAATGGTGGTTAATTAAATCCATTAAAAACCAATCACAACTATTTAAGATAATTTTGGAAATTATGTTCACAATTGCCTAATTAAACAATTCGACAATTAATCGCCTTAATTAAACAATCAAGAGATTAAACCCAAATTGACAATTAAATTAATAATGAAAACTCGATTAATAATTTAATTGACAATCATAGGTTTGCAAACAAAAATCCCAATAATCATTTAAGAACAAAGTAAATCCCAAATATCAATTTAATCCAAATAAAAAATAAGTCTACAATCTAAAACTAGATTGTTCTCAATTATTAGAACTCAAAAATCATTTAAAACTAAATAATCTTAAGTCTTGAATCAAAGAGATAAAAAGAAAGACACTCCCTTATAGTCTTCAAGTGTAAGCTCATAGGCTCTAGCTTCCTCCATGCTCCTCCCAAATTGCCTCCCAAGAGAGTTTAAGCTATCATAGGATTAGTTCTCCCTCCAATTCCCAAACACGTCACCACAGCCATGAGAATAGGAGAATAGACGTGGGACCCGCAGTGATTGGAGATAGAATCTGTGAAGGTATAATGAATGAATGGATCTTGGGTGTCTGAGACTTTGTGTGAAGGCTCCCAGGGATAATTCGGAATGAAGAATGACTCGTGTGATGGCACGTCCCTCCGTACCTTGTCTCCCCGTGATCTCTCTCAGCGTCTGCGGGTGTCTTCGCCTCCCTCTGTGTATATCCGTGAGACCGTGAGTATGTCCCCCCCCTTTTGTCTCTCGGCGGCTAGGTATTTTTTAAGAAGGGAGGGGAGAGTTTTGGGTATTAATTTGGGCCTATTAAAATTCCAAAAGCCCAATAAAATTTCACCATTGGATTCTTTTTGAGTTTCTCAGAAAAGTTCTGCACCGTAGGATCTTCTAATCTGCTTTTCCTTACTCTGCAAGAATCAAATAAAATTGTGATTTATCATATAATTGGAAATATTTTCCACCCACAAGATAACAATCAAAATAATAATAATTTAAGCTCAATAATATCATAATTAATTCAGATTTATATTATTTCCCAAAATCGGCTAATTATCCAAATATTATCTAATAAATCCAATTTAGCCTAAAATAATCCCCAAAATAAATGAATAAGGTGGGATGAAATATATTAAAATTGTGATTTATCAATGATGTAACTTGATTTAGCTCTTCCTTTCCACTTGTAATCACATAATTAACCTCTTAAACACTCTTTAATCATGTTTAGTGAAAATTTGGCAGCATAACTCCTTAGGGTTTCATCATCCTAAATTATAAAATCAATAAAAAACAAGCCACCAAACAACCATCAACAAGCTAGAATCAACAAAGAAATCAAGGTTTTATGGTTACCTCTTAATTTCTCTTTCTCTCTCTCTAGGTCATCCCCCTCTTCTCTTTCAACTCTTGATTTTAAGCTTGCTATACATGTATTCAAGATAGCATAGAGGTTATAAAGGGTGTGCCATGATTTGCAAGCAAAAGCATATGAATTTCACAACCTCTTACCTTGATTTTTCCTTCTTGAACCCTAGCCCTCTCTTCTTGCTCTTACTTCATGAAACACTTTCTCTCTCTCTATTTTGCTCTTGCTGGGTGAAAATGAGAGCTAAGGAGAGATGATGATCAACTTAAAAATATCACTTGGCACCTCCTTTGTTTATAATATTTAATTGCCATTTTTTGCACATACTTTTTACTTTAGGCTCTATCCCTTTGTAACTTGATCAAATATTTCCTTTAGCCAACTGGACGTACAACATTCTAGAATTATCATTTATTAGACACTCCCACATAAACTTGCCAGTTTCACTTGGCTAACTTAAAGAATACATAACTCTTTGTGTACAACTCTAAATAACTTATATGACCTATCAAATTAAAGCTTGATAAGTCTACTTTTATTTTGAAAAATTTCAAATTCATTGGACACCATTTGATTATCCAATACCACCACACAACCAAACTACCACACAGGAAAACACACTGGCAACAAATCCAAATTTTATAATTTGTGTTTCAAACATAATCATGTTGTATGTGACCACTAATTGCCTTGTTTGGCTAATTCAAGCATGCTAATATTCACCATTTTATTCCCTTTAATACCCTAAAGGGGTAACAGAATTTTAGTAACTGAAATTTGGGATGTTACAATCTCGCTCCAGGCTTAGTTTCAATTACAAATTCTACTTTGCTATCCAGCAGTAGTCCTCCGATATCCTTCAGAAACACATCAAAAAACTCGTTTACTATAGGGATATCCTCATGTGTTGTTCCAGCCTTTGTCTGCATTGAGAAGAACATTATATACCCTTGACAAACTTTATGCAAACATCTTTCAGCCTCAGTTGTTGAGAGAAAATTAAGGTTGATTTCTAAGTTGGCATTGGATTATGGATTAGGATAAATAACCCTTTTACTTCTATAGTCTAGCAGAACATTGTTTACTATCAACCAATCAATGTCAAGAATTACCTTTAGTCTATGCAATGGTGAACAAATCAGATCTACTGCTGATTCATGTCCCTCGACGTTTACTATGCAATTAAGGCAAACATCCACAATGACAAATCCATTACCAGTTGACGTAGATACAACCAGATTATATGGTAATCAATACATACTCAGGCCTAGCCGTCTTGAACATTCATATGCAATAAATAAATGACTAGCACCCGAATCATACAATACTTGTACTAAACTACCATTAAAAAACCATACCTTGAATTAATGCAAGAGATTTCCTCGCTTCCTCTTGAGTGAGAGCAAAGACTTTGCCTTGAGTTCTTTGTCTAGACTCTTCTGGCCACTGCTGCTGTGGACAATCTTTGGCAAAATATCCCAATTTTTGGCAATTAAAATAGACTATCTATTTACTGGAGATAGTACTTGTTTTGCTACACCACATGACTGTCCTGGATGATAAGGCTTGCACAGTGTCTGCATGTCTATTCCTAAGAGGTTTCTGGTTATTATGGCTATCAGACTGATACATCTTTTTGTTGCTTCCGCCAGATGGACCACCCTAATTCTTGTGTTTCTGGGAAGAATTCACATTGCCAGATGCCACCCTATTGTTAGCAGTTCTAATGGTGTACAGATTCAACAAGGTGTGTTATATGATCTGACACTCTTCTACTGCCTTGTTGAGTTCTATGAATTGTTTGGAGACAAAATTTTCTTTAAGTTTTAGTTTTAGTCCCCCCATCATCATGTCCGAGCTCCACTCTTCGTCATCGCGATACTTCATATATGAAGAATTTCAAGACAACTGAATATATCGAGCCACATACTCATCAAACCTTTCTTTCTCATCTTGTTGTATTGACATGAATTCTTTTTCTTTTTTGATTCTGACTGACCGGGGAAAATATTTCTCATACAACTTTTCTTGGAATAATCCCCATGTCATAGGAGTATTTCGTGCCTACAGAATCAACTTCATGTTTTTCTACCACCTATTTGCATCCCTTCTAGTTTGTAAATTGCCAGCCAGACCTTGATGTCATCTGGGCATACCAGAATTTTAAAAAAAATTTCCATCGGGATAGCCAATCCTTTACTAGTTGGGGATCAAATTTCCCCTTAAAGATAGGAGGTTGTTGCAGACTGAACCATGCCACCCAAGTCTATAAAACATCGGCCTTAGCTGTAGGTCTAAGTAGAGGCTCCTGTTCAGGCTCCTCAGGTTGTACAGGGTCATCCTCTTGTCTAACAAGATTGTTTGGTCTTTCGTCTTCAGCCTACTGTTTCTGCTACACCTCTCTTAGTTCATTTAGCACAGTCTATTATGCTGTCATCAATCCCAATAGTTGCTGTATTGGGTCAGATCTAGCTCCTTGACCTTGCCCAGTTCCTCCACCTCTTGGTCTACCGCTTGTTCTTACCATCTTTATTTTTCACTATAATGAAATGAGGAAGAGGTAAATTACACATAATCACAAAGCGCATATTTATCATTTCACAAAATTTTGGGTACACAAGTACTATAGAAATAGCATACAACATATATTTACAGTAGTTAAGGAAAGCCTTTAATAACATATAGACTATAAACTACTGTACAACATGTTTCTACTCTTTTATATCTCATATCTTAACATGTACAAGTGACTTCTTAGGGGGTCAACATCTCGAGATTTCCCTAGGTTGAGTACACTTAATCTTAGTGCACCTGTGTAAAAACACTGATACTAGCTCTAACCGCTTCCATACACAGATACCTAGTGACTGCCCTCGATCCAAAAAGTCATGCCACATGACTTCGGGTGACTAAATCCTGAGTATGGACTATCTATCCATACCGGTACATGTACTTCAACATGTAACTAGTGATATGCTCCATGAACTCAATAAAGTTGTCATTCGGACTCCACTCTATAATCTCATTCTTGTTCTGGGCCCAACATGTAAAATTCATAAAGAAGTACATCATTGTACGGATCCAGATGTCATCTGGAAATTCCAGGTAATGAAGACCCTATTCCCAGTAGAATGTGTCCACGTCATTCATATATGCTACATACTGTGCCATCAAAATGTCATTCTCATGGAAGGCCTGCAGATATGCTCTTAGTATAATCCTATAACTCTAGATCCGATTGTAGGTCATGCTGCACATACACATTTCTAGCCCTATAACTGGTAGCAATGGCTGGATCCACTACTGTCTCATCAGTCGGTGGCTGATCAGTTTCCCATACTAATGAGCTCTCTAACTATGCCGGTCTCACTACTCGCCTAATTTAGACTTACTTCGTCAGCATCCATAACACTCTCGCACTACCCGCCGTCTGATACTTTAGTATCCACTGATTCTCCAAAGGCCAGGTTGCTAACAGTGGTGATATACTTCGTTGCTCCCTTTCATCGTGTAGAATTCCTATCACCATATAACCAAGACTATATCAATATACCAACCCGGTATTGCCAGAACCATCATGCTCTAATACCAAAAATATCAAACCCTTCAACATTTTGATATTTAACAAAGTAACCACGTTTAGTTTAATGGGTATACAGAAATAGCATAAGTATATTGATACATAGTGTCAAACCCTTATGTTATTTCCACATTTTTCAAAGTGTTTACGTGTAGTTCAGCGGGCACACAAATATAACATGAAAATTACTGATATAAAGTATATGATTATATTACAAGAAATTACCTACAGGGATTGTACATAATATATGTAAATATACATATGAATATACAGAACAGGTAGCGCTACAAGACTACCAAAATATCTAAGTCTAAAATAAAAGCAATAGACACCTCCCTATCTTTATTCCACTTCTGTATTTTCCTCATGCAGTCCTCTTCTCTGTTCTCGACATACTACCTGTGTTCACCTGTCTAAATGGTTGGTTGGGGGAGTGTGAGATTCAAGGGAATCTCAATAGTAAACAATTACCATAATACATACAAGATAAATTCTAAGTGCATGGCATGTTAGTCTTAACTAGATGCATACCACATAATGACATTTCTACATGCTCAATGTTTCATGTAACATACTCATGGCCATGGCATAAACAGAAGCAAAGCTTTATCATTCAAATATGCTCTACACAATCAAGTAAAGCAATCACATGCATCACTATATAAGCATAACTATCAATACATATAGGTAGGGTAAGTTCACTACCTGGATTGCCCATCCCTTACCTGTCTATCGGTCCAATACTATGTGTCTGACTCGGGCTACTGTTGGATCCTAAAATCCCAAATTTACAATAAATGAGTTATTACTCATTCATGTATTAATCTAAACTCATTGTATTGGTTATCTTTGCTTAAAACTACAAAATGACCAAAATAACACTAGGGACCTGGTCTAAGTCCCTTTGTATCCGGTCTAACTGTACTTTTCCAAAAATTATAACCTGGGTTATACCTACATAGTTTTGCATGCAGAACCCATTTCTAACTTCAGATTTATCAAATTCACTGCCAAAAGATGAAAATGCCCTTAGCAACCCCTAACTTAGGGGTTTAAGGGTAGTTTTGTCATTTCACATTATAGGGCCACCTTTATAATTTATAATTCACATGTACCCTACACAGTTTCCCCTTCTAAGATAAATGGAATTATCAAAAACACCAAAATCAAGTCTAAACACAGTGAAATAGCTGCTGAACAAAAATCACAATAAATTGGGAAAATTGGAGTTTCTTGATTCCATTCCATTAATTACCTTCCTTTCACCTTTAATTATTTGTTTAACCTCTTAAACACCTATTGAACATGATTAATGGAAATTTGGGTAGCAGCTTCCCTTAGGGTTGTGCATCCCAATCATCAAAACAAGTCAAGATAAGCCACTAAACCAACAACAACATCAATATTCACCTTAAATTAATCAAGATAACAAGATGCTTGAGATTACATCTTGTTTCTCCCTCTAGACCACTCTAAACCATGGCCTCCTCCTCCTCCTCTTGAGTTTGTGCTTGTTTCAAGTGTATTTCAAGAAGGAATAGATATTAGAGAGAGTTTGCATGAATTTGAAGGCAAGAACACACAAATTTCACTAGCAATCTTACCTTGTTTGCTTCTTGTTTCCTCTTAAGCTCCCTCTTACTTCTTATTTTCTCAAACAACTCTCTCTCTCTATTTTTTGATGGCTACCAAAAATATGCCTAATGAAAGAGAGGATGTGCTCTTAAAATATCACAACAATATCAATAATCACCTTAAAATATTTTACTGCCTTTTATCACACACCAATTGCTTAACTTTATCCCTTTTCAACTTGGCATAAATGTTTCTTTCCTTTTCTCTTTCCATCTTAACGTAAAATGGTTGTTGAAGAGAGTTAAATAAGTCTCTTCAATTAGCTTCATCTGTCCCTTGCAATGAATGTGTGATAGCCATTTATTACAAACTTTGCTTTTGACTTTTCAAACTTCAATTTGCTTGGCCAAAATTGTTTCAACTTGTGGCATTTGTATTTCAAACATTAATTTCCCTTTGCCTCCTACTTTATGGATGTCCCACACACAAGAAAAAGGGAAAAATATTGGCTGTGGATTTAATTTAGCCAAATGACTATTTTGCCCATACATTTTTGCTATCACCTTGTTAATTTCCCACCTATATAAAAAGCTAATAGAATTTTCATTAAATTTTGAAAATTCATAACTTTATTTATAAATGTCTAATTGTAGTGGTTCTAAAGGCTATGTGACCCTTATTAAGTCTATCTTTAAGGAAAATATTTTCTTAAGCCAACTAGATGCATATCATTCCAGAATTGCCATTTATTGGACATTGCTATAGAAACTTGCTAGTTTCACTTGGCTAACTTTCAAAATACATAACTCTCAATGTATAGGTCCAAATAACTTATATGACCTTTCAAATTAAAGTTTGATATGCCTACTTTTATTTGGAAAAATTTCATAGGTATTGGACATCATTTTCCTATTTTAAAACATCACACAACCAGATTACCACGCAGGAAAACACAGTGTATAAAAGATAAACTTACTACTTTATGTCCCCTTTTGCAACACAAAAGAGTATCTCGAACTACATGCCAACGGCTCGAGTAATTAATTTGGTCCTAAAATGCCAAATGTGCAAGAATTAGGTTAAAACCCATTCATGTACTACTTTAGACACTTTCAAAATGTTTTGTTGGTTATATTAGTCTAAGGCTGCAAAATTACCAAAATGCCATAGGGACCTGGTCCAGCCTTGATTTATCTGATATGACCGTACTTTTCCAAAAATTTTGACCTGAGCTATTCCGATAGAGTTTTGTATGAAAAATCCATTTTTGATCTCGGTTTCCATAAAATCACTTCCAAATGACAGTTTTACCCTTGACAACTTCTATTTAGGGTTTTATGGATATTTTCGTAATTTCACTTTCTAAGGCTTTTCTCACAAAGTGATCAACATCAACCTTGCACAATTTTCCCTCTTAAGCATAATGGAACCATCAAATTCATGAAATTCCATCCCTAGCCACCATTTCCATCCTTGGCCGAAACATACACTTAAAAAGGGAAAACTGTGATTTTTGATTTTTAACTCCAAAAGCTTGTTCCTTGCTACTCCAATCTGCTTGATTAACCATTTAAACACATACTAATCAAGATTTGAAGAAAAGCATAACCCCTTAGGGTTTTCATTTCCCAGATTTTCAAAATCAACCAACAAACCATAAATCACCACTAAATCAACAACTACAACATCACAACATCAAAGTGAAGGAGATTATGGAAGTTACCTCTTAAATTCTTACTTCCTCTCTCCTAGGTGTCACCTCTCTCTCTCTCTCTCTTTCCTTTGATTTTTTTCATGGATAAACATGAATTTCATGAAGAAGAAGAGCTTATAGAAAGTATTACACAAGATAGAGGTCCTTAATTAGCACAAGAAATCACAACTACTCAACTTGATTTTTCTCTTTGTGATCCCTTGTGCTCAAGCTCTCTCCCCCCCTTTTCTCTTGTGCTTGCTCGTGAAAATGAAATGGGAAAGAGATGAAGCCATTTAAAAATATCTTATTTCTCTTTCTTTAAAAATGTGTTTGTGTAATAAATTTTTATGACAACTTTTTATTTGGCCTTATCCCTTAACAATTTCTGTCATAAATCCCATTCCAATTGAACCAAAGTTTCTCCTCTTTCCTTAGCCCAAGTTCATGCCACTTAGGGTCCTTCAATTAACCCAATTGGTATTCATTCATTTATACCAACCAAATGCTCAAATATATTATTTTATTACATTTACACATGTGCTCATCTTTTTATAATTTCACATTTCATTCGCTTGGCTTGAAATAATGCCACTTGGCATACTTATGAGCCAAAAAAATATTTTCTCCTCCTATGTCTTTATTCCACAATTTACACAATTGGCATTACATTTTTATTTACCAATTTCACAATAGTTGGCAATTTAGTCAGATTTCTAACCAAACTTTGAAAAGTATTAACTTTATTTGTAGAAGTTCAATTGGAGTGATTCCAAAGGCTATGTGACCCTTATTGAGTCTAGTTTCAAGAAAAAATATAGCCTTTAGCCAACTAGAAGCTCAAAATTCCCATAAATTCCATATTTGGACGCTACCATTAGAAAGTTTCTAGTTTCACTGGGTAAACTTCAAAAATTCATAACTCCTTGTGTACAACTCCAAATAATTTTCATGACATTTAAATTAAAGATTATGATGTCTACTATCATCCTATAAAATTTCAAAATTTTTGGACATCATTTGATCATCCAAAAGCACATAACAAACTCACTATCTCGCAGGAAATTTCACTGGCGGCATTGTTCCCATTTCAAATTTTCAGTATTTAATTCCTATAATCAAGAATTTATAGCCAGAGGCCATTCAAAGTATATCAATATTCACCATTTTATTCCCTTAAATATAAGGAATTTTAGTTACCGAAATTCAGGATGTTACATCAATCACAAATCAGAGTGCCTAAATTTCAAGCAAACAACTATGAGATTACGTTGACTATCCTTAAGATACTTGAATTACATGGTCAGTATGCAGGAAATGATTTAGAAGATCCAAATTGACACCTAAATCAATTTCTTGATGCTTGTGACACATTCAAGAAAAATAGAGTTCCTAATTATGAGATCCAACGTTGACTTTTTCTTTATTCTCTACAAGGAAAAGCCAAAGAATGGCTCAACAACTTAAAAGAAGGCAGCATAACTTGAAAAGTTCATATCAAGATTCTTTCAATACAACAAGATGGTGGATGCAAGAGCCACTCTTATTGATTTTTGTTAACATTTTAGGGGAACACCTATATGAAGCTTGGGAGAGGTTTAAGTTACTTGCTAAGTAGAGTCTTGGCCATAATTTTGAGAAGTAGGTCTTGGTTCAAATCTTCTGTACTTGGTTGACTCCTGAATCTAAATTGGAATTGATATTGACACTAATGGATGAATTACAAAGCAACTAGTGAATTATGTTTATAGGTGTTTGGATGACTTATTAGTTGATTTAATCTAAAACAACAATGAAAGAAGGATACCAAAATCAAGTACAAAAGTTAATGAGGACTCATCTTCATAGTTGGTGACCATACTAAGTGCTATGAACAAGAAGATCAAGTCAATCGATCCAATGGTAGACACATGTGAGTGAATGCTATCTATACTCCTTGTGATCATTGTAATGATGGTCATACTAATAGACAATACCTCATATCTCAACAGATAAAAGCCAGTAAACTATGTTAGAAACTACCGTGGCAACAATTAGAACAACCTGTACTTTAATACCTACAATCAAGGGTTGATGAATTAATCTGATTTCTCTTGAAGTCATGGTCAAACTCTTAATCAATCTTTAGGTTTGGGGTCTAGTCCTATAAATCCTTTAGGGTTTAAAGCTCAAGTTAAGCAACCCACACTTCAATAGGTTCTTTTTAGCAACAAGTTAACAAGAAGATGGATAGACTTAAGAATTTGATGCTGCAAGTTATACAAGAACAACAAAATTCTAATACACATGATTCTTCTATCAAGAAAGAAAAAGAGTTAGAATGAAAAAATAATAAAGGTTGTATATAAAGTGAGTTTGTTTTCTTTCAAGTTTAGCATCCCTTCATTCTTCATGTTCTTAATTCAATAGCTTAGTACTAATTAAAGTATTCATCCATTATCAATTTCATTTCATTATCCTACCTTGTTCATTACAATCCTTAAAAGCCCTTTTAATTTGAGCATGCAATAGGATATTATAGTAGAGATCGAGATGAGAAATAAGCTTATGGTAGGTGGTGTAACACTAAAATTTATAAAACGTTTAGATGAGTTTTAGTCAGGTAATGTTTACAAACCTAAAACATTATTCTAATTGAAGTCATTAAAGCCCTGACTTCAATACAAGGTTTGAACCTGCATTTTAGTGGATTTTTCAAAAGCTTTTGAAAATACTTTAAGTGTGGTCACAAACCGGTTTGCAAATTCATTACCACTCATTAGTTCAAAAACTTTTATTTAAAACACAGAGCATTCATTGGCAATAGCCCACGTAAGGGTGGTTAACCTATAGGCTCTTAATATTGGTTGCCTAATACTATTTCACTTATTGCTTTAGGATAATAACATGTTTGCTGATGTATTGATGTATTGGTTATAACTACTATGGTTAGTTCTACTCTTACTGGTACTACTACAACTACCTCTACTTAGTTATATACAAATTTTTACAGTCATCCAAAATGAAAGATAACCAAAGGAACTTTAATTAATTAACGTTTGGTTCACCAGTCTGTGGCTACCTTCTTGCCCTTGGAGTTGGTCGCCTTTGCTGTAAATCATTGGTTGGAAAGGGTGAGATTTAACAGAATCCCAGTAGTACACAAATCACTCAATGATATGCATAGAATTAAGCATGTAATGCAAATCATCAAACAGAAAACCTTATAGGAATGCAGCAAACAAAAAGTGCATAAACAGTCCCTTATCACAGAAGAACAGTACTTGGTGAACTTGCTTTGGCATCCCAGGGCCTCTACCCTATACATGGTGCACTCACGGGCTTTCTACCTCGAGCCTACCTGGCTCAAGAAGCCCACAGGTAACTCCCAGTGTAGCTTGTACTTATGGGTCTTACCGCCAGGGATTAACTATCCTACACATAAACAGATGATATAGAACACATACATAGCAACACATATGATACAAGGGATAGGGTACTACCTATCAGCCTTTCCAAACATTGTTCTTCTTCCCAATCTCATAGACAACCTGTGTAAATGTCAAATCCTATAATGTAAAACTCACAAACATGCGAGTTATTACTTGTCCCAATTTTTAATAACTCAAAACAAGTTGGTTATCTTTAAGGTCAATACATTAAGCCTAGTGTGTAGTTAATAGGCCTACACTAACTCCAAGTGCTTAACTTAACCCTTGGAAGTTAACTTTATTACCAAATGCCATTACTTTCTTATTTTCACACAATTACTAAAAGCTGACAGAATTTTCAACCAACTTTGAAAATTCATATCATTTTCTAGGAATATCCAATTTAGGTGGTTCAAAGTTCTGTGTCATTTATTATATCTATTTTTAAGGAAAAATCCCTTTTTCAGAAAATTCCACATACAGAATTCCAGAACCACAATTTACTACATACTGCCTGTTGGAAATTGTGCCTAAAGGCCAATCATTGTACTTTGAACATTATTATTTTAATGAAATTTCTCCATTCTGTTATCACATTATTTGCATGTTAACTGTGATAATTGTATCCTTGGATAATTCACAAAGATTGTTTTAAAATGTCCCTGGTCGGTCATCTATGCGGGAGTAGAGATGAAACAAGACCAGTATCACTTTGATAAGATATGGAGATACGAATCAAAGTCTTAGGCACTTGTAAGAGTACAAGGTGCTGGACTGACCCACTATGAGAAAGCTACATGGATCAAGTCATAAGCTTTTCTCATGTATAACCACGTCACAATGCCTTTAGACCTGAGGTCATCATGGATTCCTACATGAGAGTTGCTAAGCTTTGAACTAGTCAAAAGTCACTTTTGACCGGGTGATGATAAAGGCTACGATCGGGCTTAGTGGTTTTTCATGCAGAGGAATATGAATGATCAAGATGGAATTTGTCCCTCACATTAGTAGAGAGATATTACTGGGCCCCTCGATGAGTGAGTCTGAGAAATGTATGGCCATACTATGATGAAAGGAGTTTCTGTCTCTGTTATCAGGCTACTCAGGAATCAAGAAAGTAATGGTCAGGAACAAGAGGATGACATTATCCATGCCTTATCCTTGATTGATATATCGTGTGACAAAAGGGTTGTGACATGGTTTTATGATAGGTTGCATCGTGATAACGATCCTCATATGAATTGGGTAGTCGCAATGTCATGCTAGAGGCCGCTTGCGACTTTTGGGTTAGTATAGTTATTGGCCCACTGCTAACTTCATATGGGCCTACAGGGTCGCACACAAGAATGACCCAACACGAGATAATGTTTAATTTAGGGTGGATGAATTTTATATTTATATATATATATATATATAATATAAAATTCATTAATAATATTATATAGATATATATATTTTTGAAATATATATCTTATATATATATATATATATGTATATATATATATATGTATATATATATTATATGATATTATTATATTTAATAATTATATATAGATATATATATTTTCGAAATATATATCTTATATATATACATATATGTATATATATTATATGATATTATTATATTTTGTTAGTTTTAAATTTAATTTATTAAGATATATTAAATTTAATAACTAACATGATAGAGATATAGTATCTCAGATTTAATTTATGAAGATAAATTAAATCTAATGGCTCTTTATTTGGATTAAATAAATAGGTTAAATTAAAACTGTTGGACAGATTTAATTTAAACTGAATTTATTTAATTAGCTCATCAAGATAATTAATTGTTAATTAATTTTGAAATTAATGATGATTAATTTTGAAATTTGAAAATAGCCCTCATAGGTTATAAACTTGATAGAGCAGATATATTCATATGCACATGAGAATTGAGAGCCGCAAGTGAAACCCTAGGAGACATTAGAGGCGCTAGCACGCAGTCTCGATTGGAGAGCATTCGTGTGGATACCGGTAGAGGGAGCGGACCTGACGTGTTGGCTCCTACAGATTGTGAAAACTCTGAATTATCAAAAAGGTATGAATCCTTCCAACTTGGTTTAAACGCCGTTGATAGATCCTCGATTAGGATCAGTGAAAATTTTTAAAATTCTTCCGTTGTGCCTACCGATCTTAACAGTGGCATCAAAGCCAGGTCAATTGTGCGTTTAAATTGAGTTTATGATTCTTATACATGTGGCATCACTCCCCTCGAATGTTTAAACGAGGTTTCTCTCAATGTATTTCTTTTTTATTTAGAGAAGTCCTCTCATTGGCTTAGGAGGATCTTAGGTTAGATAAGCCATGTTGTGTCACGTTTAAATTCTGCTTTTGATGAGATCAGTGGATGATTACTTTTACGTTTATATGTATTTATCTGTATGAGATACAACCACGATTGCATCCATATAAACAAAAATAATTAATTAAGCCCTCTGAATCAAATCTTAAGTCATAATGCCGTCAATTAATGAATACTTGTCAAAACCTAGATCGCTCAATTATGGAAACCACCAAAGTAGATGCACTTGAGTTATCTTGATAAGACAAGCTTGAGTAATGGTACTGCTCATAATATTCATTATTGTTTTGACGTAATTGAGATTAACAAAACGGTTTTGAATCTCAAGGCATTAGATGGGGTTAAACATGCCGAATCATATGATGATTAAATCCCATAAAGATCTAAGAGTTACATGTGATGTAATTGGTAAATAGGTTACCTACCTAAATAACTTGAATTTAAGCGTCTTGCCAAAGCAGACTTAAGTTTAAGCCAAATATGGATCTTAGCTCACTAATTATTATATTGTGGGTTGTTAATTTAGTGGGAGATTACTAACTGTGACTTTGCATATTTTAATTGTAGAATCATGTCAACTAGTAATACTGCTACACTTTTGTTGCGATCGGTCCTTGAGAAGGACAAACTTAATGGGACAAACTTTCTTGACTGGTTTAGGAACTTGAGAATTGTTCTCAAGCAGGAAAGAAAGGCTTATGTCCTAGAACAACACATTCCTGAGGAGCCTGCAGCCAATGCTCCAAGAGCTCAAAGAGATGCTTACACAAAGCATAAGGATGACTCTGTGGATGTAGGTTTCTTGATACTTGCCACTATGGTTCTAGAGCTCCAAAGAGATCTAGAACTCATGGAGGCTCATGAGATGATTGTACATCTCAAGGAAATGTTCCAGCAACAGGCAAGGTAAGAAAGGTATGAGACCACAAAGGCCTTACATTCCTGTAAAATGGCTGAGGTGCATCAGTTGGTACTCATGTGTTAAAGATGAAAGGCTATATTGATCACCTTGAGAGGCTTGGATTTCCCATGAGCTAGGAGTTAGCTATGGATTTGATCGTCAACTCACTCCCGGAGAGTTATGACCAGTTTGTTATGAACTACAACATGAAAAACATGGAGAAATCAATTTCTGAGCTGCATGGGATGCTCAAAACTACTGAGCAAAGCATTAAGAAAAAGCCTAGCACAGTTTTAATGGTTCAGAAAGGAAAGGGCATGAAAAAGAAAGGGAAGGGCAAATGGAAGGGTAATGGCTCAGGTGGTAAGACCAAAGAGTCAAACAAGCCCGAAACCAAGGCTGCACCCAAGAAGGCAAAGCCTCCAAAGGAAGGAGTCTGCTACTTCTGCAATGAACCCGGTCATTGGAAGAGGAATTGCAAACTCTACCTGGAAGATCTAAAAAAACAAGAAGGATAGTGAGGCTATCACTTCAGGTATTTATGTTATAGACATTCATTTTTCTACTTCCTCTACATGGGTATTAGATACTGCATGTGGTTCTCACATTTGTACAAATGTGAAGGGTCTAAAGGACAGTAGAAAGCTAAAGAAGGGCGAGGTGGACCTACGAGTTGGAAACAGAGCAAGAGTTGCAGCTTTAGCCGTAGGCACTTATGAATTAGTTCTTCCCAGTGGGCTTTTATTAGTTTTGAACAATTGCTATTATGTTCCTGCTTTGAGTAGTAACATTGTTTCTTTTTCTTATTTAGATAAGGAAGGTTATACTTCCATTACTAGGAATGGTAAATGTTCTATTTATTGTAATGACATTTTCTATACTGATGGTGATTTGCATGTTGGTCATTATATATTAAATTTGGAATATCCTAATAATGGGAATATCTATAATGTCACTACTAAGAGGATAAAATCAAACGATTTGAATCTGACCTACCTATGGCATTGTCGTCTAGGCCACATAAATAAGAAACACATTTCTAAACTCTATCAAGATGGATTTCTAAACTCATTTGATTTTGAATCATATGATACATGTAAATCTTACTTATTAGGAAAGATGACTAAGGCACCTTTTACTGGGCACAATGAGAGGGCTACTGAATTATTGGGCCTCATACATACAGAAGTATGTGGACCATTAAATATAGCTGACAGAGGAGGTTATGTCTACTTCATTACATTTATAGATGACTTTAGTAGATATGGCTATATCTATCTAATGAAACATAAATCTGAATCTTTTGAAATGTTCAAAATATTCCAAAATGAAGTACAAAACCAACTTGGTAAAACAATTAAAGCACTTTGATCTGATCGAGGTGGTGAATATTTGAGCCAAGAATTCATTGACCATCTTAGGAGTTGTGGGATAATCTCAC
Source organism: Inga oerstediana (assembly GCA_963210345.1). Taxonomy (NCBI): domain Eukaryota; kingdom Viridiplantae; phylum Streptophyta; class Magnoliopsida; order Fabales; family Fabaceae; genus Inga; species Inga oerstediana. The sequence goes on along the minus strand of OY723401.1, from coordinate 56,835,792 downwards.
AATTGACTCCTCCAGGAACACCACAATCGAATGGCGTTTCTGAACATAGGAATCGAACACTATTAGATATGGTTCGATCTATAATGAGTCAAACAGATCTTCCACCGTCCTTTTGGGGACATGCCCTAGAGACAGCTACGTTCACACTAAATCGTGTTCCATCTAAGGCAATTGAAAAGACACCATATGAGATATGGACTGAAAAGAAACCAAGTTTATCTTTTCTCAAGATCTGGGGATGTGAGGTCTATGTTAAGCAACAAGCCTCTGATAAATTAGCGCCCAGATCCATAAAGTGCCTTTTCATGGGGTATCCTAAAGAAACAAAAGGATACTATGTCTACAATCCCGCTGATAACAAAGTGTTTGTTATTCGAAATGGCAAGTTTTTAGAAAGAGAGATTGTCTCTAAAACAACTAGTGGGAGTGACGTATATCTCAAAGAAATTCGAGAGCCACAAGATGGTACAGAACCACAGATAGAAATTAGAGAAGACTCACAACAAGTTACTGAGCCTCCTCAAGTAACATAAGGTCCACGAAGATCTGATAGGACAATGTATCAGCCTCAGAGATATGGATTTCTGATTACTGAAGGCCGCGATGTGTTGCTCATTGAGCAAAATGAGCCCACCACCTATCGAGAAGCCACAGTGGGACCAAACTCTGAGAAATAGCTAAATGCCATGAAGTCTGAAATGCAATCCATGTACGACAATAGGTATGGACCTTAGTCGATCCACCTGAAGGTGTAAAAACCATTGGGTGCAAATGGGTTTTCAAGGAGAAAACTGACATGGATGGCAATGTAAATATCTTCAAGGCATGACTGGTTGCAAAAGGATTCACTCAAACTCATGGGGTAGACTATGATGAAAACTTTTTCCCAGTTGCAATGGTCAAATCAATCAGAATCCTTCTTGCCATTACAGCATATTATGACTATAAAATATGGCAGATGGATGTCAAAACAGCCTTCCTTAATGGAAAGCTGCTTAAGGATGTGTACATGACACAACCTGAAGGTTTTGTGCATCCAGAGGACTCTGGTAAAATTTGCAAGCTTCAAAGATCCATTTATGGATTGAAGCAAGCATCTCGGAGCTGGAATCATCGTTTTGATGAAGTAGTCAAAGAGTTTGGATTCATTCAAAACATCGATGAACCTTATGTTTACAAGAAGATTAGTGGGAGCATAGTTGTATTTCTAGTGCTTTATGTAGATGACATCCTACTCATTAGGAATGATATTCCTACCTTGTAGAGTGTCAAGTCTTGGTTAGAAAAGTCCTTTTCAATGAAAGACTTAGGTGAAGCCACCTATATCCTAAGGATTAGGATCTATAGGGATAGATCCAAAAGACTAATAGGCCTAAGTCAGAGCACATACATAGACAAGATACTGCATAGGTTCAGTATGCATGATTCAAAAAGGGGTTACATACCCATGTCTCATGGCATCCATCTTAGCAAGGATCTGTGTCCTAGTACACCTGGTCAGCGAGATCACATGAGTAAGGTTCCATATGCCTCGGCCATTGGATCCATCACGTATGCCATGTTATGTACTTGACCGGATGTCTCGTTTTCCTTAAGTATGACCAGCATATACCAACAAGATCCTGGTGAGGGTTATTGGACTGCCGTCAAGAATATCCTAAAGTACTTAAGAAGGACTAAGGACTTATTTTTGGTCTATGGTGGATTGGATGATGAGCTCTGCGTAACCGGTTACACAGATGCAAGTTTCCAAACTGACTAAGACGACCTTAAATTGCAATCTGGATATGTATTCCTCCTGAATGGTGGAGCAGTAAGTTGGAAGAGCTCTAAGCAGAGCACTGTAGCAGATTCTGCAACAGAAGCTGAGTATATAGCAGCATCAGATGCAGCTAAAGAAGCATTTGGATCAGAAAGTTCATTACTGAACTAGGGGTAGTGCCTACCATCTCAAATCCAATAGATTTGTTCTATGACAATAGCGGTGCTATTGCACAGGCCAAGGAGCCTAGGTCATATCAAAGGACCAAGCATATACTCAGGCGATTTCATCTTATTAGAGAAATCAATGATAGAGGTGATATAAAGATATGCAAAGTAGTAGGAGAAGATAATGTTGCTGATCCTCTTACTAAGCCACTTGCACAGGCAAAGCATGAGCGTCATGTTAGGGCAATGGGAATTAGGCAAATTAATCATTGTACCTAGGGCAAGTGGGAAGATGTTGGAAATTCTGCCCTAAGGGCCAATCATTATACTTTAAACATTATTAATTTAATGAAATTTCTCCATTCTGTTATCATATTATTTGCATGTTAACTGTGATAATTGTATCCTTGGATAATTCATAAAGATTGTCCAAAAATGTCCATCTATGCGGGAGCAGAGATGAAACAAGATCAGTATGACTTTGATAAGATATAGAAATAAGTATCAAAGTCTTAGATACTTGAAAGAGTACAAGGTGCTGGACTAACCCACTATGAGAAAGCTACATTGATCAAGTCATAAGCTTTTCTCATGTATAACCGCATCACAATGCCCTTTGACCTGAGGTTATCATGGATTCCTACATGAGAGTTGCTAAGCTTTGAACGAGTTAAAAGTCACCCTTGACTGGGTGATGATAAAGGTTACAATCAGGTTTGGTGGTTTTTCATGCAGAGGAATATGTATGATCAAGATGGAATTTGTCCCTCACATTAGTAAAGAGATATTACTGGGCCACTCGATAAGTAAGTCTGAGAAATGTATTGCCATACTACAATGGAAAGGAGTTTCCATTTCTATTGTCAGACTATTCAGGAATCGAGAAAGTAATAGTCAGGAATAAGAGGATGACATTATCCATGCCTTATCCTTGATCGATATATCGTGTGACAAAAGGGACATGACATGGTTGTATGACAGGTTACATCGTGTTAACGATCCTCATATGAATTGGGTAGTCATGATGTCTTGCTAGAAGCTGCTTGCGACTTATGGGTTAGTACAATTATTGTCCCACTGCCAATTTCATATGGGCCTATAGGGTCGCACACAAGAATGGCCCAACACGAGATAATGTTTAATTAGGGTGGACGAATTTTATATTGATATATATGTATATATGTAATATAAAAATTCCTTAATAATATTATATAGATATGTATTTTCGAAATACATATTATGTATATATATATATATATGTATATATTATATGATATTATTATATTGTGTTAGTTTTAAATTTAATTTATTAAGATAAATTAAATCTAATAACTAACATGATAGAGATATGGTATCTCAGATTTAATTTATGAAGATAACTTAACTCTAGTGGCTCTTTATTTGGATTAAATAAATAGGTTAAATTAAAATTGTTCGACAGATCTAATTTAAACTGAATTTATTTAATTAGCTCATCAAGATAATTAATAGTTAATTAATTTCAATATTAATGATGATTAATTTTGAAATTTGAAAATAGCCCTCATAGATTATAAACTTGATAGAGCAGATATACTGACACACACATGAGAATTGAGAGCCGCAAGGGAAACTGTAACCCCCTTCATAATTATGATTCGAAATACGTATTTTAAAATGAAATAGAGACTAATAATAATCAAACTCATTTACAATTCCTTTCTTATGGAAGTGTTTTCACAAAAATTTTCAAAGTTTCTTCCCTACCTGGTCTCAAATTCCACAACTCGAATATAATTACCTTATGCAGTTACATCACATTTACATATCAGAGTGTACAACAAAATCCCGGAAACCCCCAGGTTTTATACATAAACTAAAGGTTTATAAATTCCCATTAGGGGATTACACCACTGTCTCCAAAACAACATTTATAAGATATACGGTGATCTCCCAACAAAACATGATATCAACACCAAAATATAAATATCGAATTATACAATTCCAAATGCACTATTTAGACACTTCCACAGTGTTTCTTGGGGTTATATGAGTCTATAATGAAAATGTACAAAAATGCCCCCAGGGACCCGACCCTAGCCCGCCGTACCCGATCCAATTGCACTTTTCCCAAAATTCTAATATGGGCTATCCTAACATATTTCCACCCAAGGAATCCATTTCCAGACTCGGAATTATCAAATTTAGTGTAAAATTATAAATTTACCCTTGGCAGCCCTACTTAAGGGTTTCAGGGCATTTTCGTAATTATGTTTTTTCAGCCTTTTCCGAAAAAGTGAATAACTGTAACCCTTCCTAATTTTTGCTCTTGAACTCAATGGAACCATCAAATCATTGAAAATCCAAATCTAACCCCTCCAAACTAGCCTTGGCTGAAATTCTCAGTTCCCCAGGAAAAATTGGGGTTTTTCGGTTTCGGCTCCGCAGACGTGTTTCTTTCTACTCTTATTCACTTTATTAACCATTACATTAGGTTACAACTAACATTAAGACCCAATTTGGGTAGTATAACCCCTAGGCCATATCATTTCCAAACTTTAAAACCAATGGCAATCTGGTGAAATTTCACCGATTAAATTGCCCACAGCAGCCAGAATAAGCAACACCCGAAAGTTTGGAAGTTACCTCAAGCTCCCACTAGCTTTTCCTTAAGGTGGCTAAAAACCCTAGGCTTAGAACACCCAAATTCATGCTCCACAAACCTTGAAGAACATAGAAGAATAGCTTAGGAGTAGAATTATACGCGTTAGGTAAGGATTTACCAAAGAAATCGACTTACCGTACAAGTTCTCTTCTCCTTCTCTCTCTAGAATTTCTCACACCTTCTCTCTCTTGTTGCAGCTGAATGTCACGGTTTTGGGCTGATGGAGGAGGTGGATGATGATTTAATATGATATAATATTATTTTCTAATTATTTACTAAATTTCCATCAATTTCGGATTTTTACAAAATTCTAGCAGATTTCTGCCCAAACTTTGAAAAATCATAACTAATTCTAGAAAAATCAACATGGGGTGAACCCAAAGCCAATGGAAATATATTTAAGTCCTATTTATTGTAAAAATATGGATCACTACATTTAATAACCTCAAAAATACAGAATTGCACAAAAGTCCATACTGCTCCAAAACAGATTCCAGTTTCTATCCCAAACTTTGGAAAATCATAAATCTTAGCTCAGAAATTGAAATGACACAAATTATATGTTCATTTTGAACCCTGGCATGTGAAATTTAATAATGGAAAATTTCAGAATTTTTAGACATCATTTGCCTATTTAAAACGTCCATACAAATCGGCTGCCCTGTATAAAGTTTCAATAGACAAAGTTTCCAACTTTTGCACAATTGTTCCCAATGGTTCCAATTTCATAATAAACATTCTCCCCACACGAATTTTCACAAGGAAGCCATTGGAATCATCAAAACATCCAAATTCCCATCATCCATTCTCCAAAAGTGTTTATTCAACAATAATTACATTCACTTTTGAAGTCATTAGCCCTTAATCGCTTTTTGGGATATTATAGAAACCCTAGGAGACATTAGAGCCGCTAGCACACAGTCTCGGTTAGAGAGCATTCGTATGGATACCGGTAGAAGGAGCGGACCTGATGTGTTAGCTCTTAAAGATTGTGAAAACCTTGAATCATAAAAGGTATGAATCCTTCCAACTTGGTTTAAACACCGTTGATAGATCCACGATTAGGATCGGTGAAAATTTTTAAAATTCTTCCGTTGTGCCTCCTGATTCTAACATTTAGATGGCTTTGAACTACTCCAGAAGCTTTGGTGAGTTGACATATTTACACTTTATTTACTTATGAATTGTCTTTAATTTATTAATTGTAACTTTTTTTATTTCTCATTCGCAGGAAAAAAGGAAAAAGGCACAAGAGAGTGGAAGAAAGAATGATTGCCCCCATACAATGTCTCGTAGGGGTTATGCGAAGGTTGAAAAAGACTTATTAGCGGCCAAATGGAAGAGATTGGAAGAAGCAGCTCAATCCGATCCTTATGTTCTTCTTTCTCCACCATCTCCAATACATCATGAAGAAATAATGCAGTTCGCTCATCAAAAGAGGAGCGGATCTTATACAAGTGAACAATCTCGTATAGTTGGTGAAAAAATTGTAAGTATTGTTGTTGTTATTAATTACTGAGTAACCAAAAATTCATTACTTATGTTTGTCTTACGTGTCTTACAGGAGGAGCTTCAAAAAAAGCAAGCTGAGGGATCGTTTAGGTCAGATGGGAGGAATGACATCCTAACCGTTGCTACAGGAAAACTCGAGTATCCCAGCCGTGTTAGGGGAGTTGGAGGCGGGGTAGGTGTAAGGGATTACTTTGTAGTTCCCTCTCTAACTTCATGATCTTCATGTAAATAATGGTGTAGCAAGTAAAAGCCTGAGGTTAAGGAGAGAGAGGGAGGATGGTTTTGAGAAAGGAAGACCAAGAAACCAACATAACTGATAAAGCTTGTCATTAACCTTACCAAAAAAATACTAAGCTAACTATAGTAAAGTAATACCTAGCCTAGGTCATTCTTCTCTAAGGAACCTAACTATTGTTATAATTCCTAGCAACTTATAGGGCATAAAAAGTATAGCAAGGATATAGAGAATTAATTGAATTATATCTACTATGAACCTAATCCTATTTTCTTAATTTTCCGCTTTCAAAGTGACAACGAGATACAAGTGCAGTGAATGGTGATTTGACGCAATAATAAGCTAATTCTCCCTAGAAATTTTACTTCTCCTTCATTATCCAATCATGAATGCTGAGCTCAATGAAATTAATCACTTACATTTATTTCCTGTAGTTACTCAACTACAACAACATATAGGAAATTAAATTGATAAGATCAGCTATTCAATTAAAGCAGATTCTAGTGTAATAGATCTGAATTCTCTTTAATAATGGCTACTGCTCTTTACTCATGAAATTATTTGAAGCAATCACATAAACTATGCAACTAGAGCAAGTACATCTGATTAAATCAATATAGACATAGAGAGTACAATTCCTCAACTGAGATCATGCAAATAGATCAGCACATCTATAATACTCAAATCAGATTTAGAAATTCTTAGATACAATATAAGCTCATAACTCAGGCTCAACTCTACCTCATAAATGTACAACTTGCACAATTATAAGAAAACAGAGTCTTAGAAGAATAACAAATCTTAGTAAGCTCCTTTTTTCAGCACTTGGATTCAGGTTCTGCTTCACTTCTAAGGAGAACTATAGTGATAAGCTACCCATAATGAAAGAATAAACTCTATTGATCTGCAATCGAGCTTCTACCATGGTAGAAAATCAATGACAATGGAGAATCCACTTGACTATCAGTGGTAGAAAGGTGAAGAACTGAAGAACCGAGAGAGAGTTCTAGTAGAAGTTAATCAAACTGAAAGAATGAATCCCCCTAGATTGATAATCGACAATGTTTTCATTCACCTTCCACAATTCTCAATGTCTAAAGGTGACTATTTGGTAGTGGCCAAAATTGCAGTTGAGCTAGAAGAACTTCTTGTGTCTTGCGCTTTGGTTTCTTTTCCTATTCCCAGTTCCTTTTAGCTCCAATTCCTACCAAGCTCCCTACAAGACAATTCAAACATAATGTAATATCATTTTTTTCCTCATTAACACTTAAGAGAAACCATAAAATATATCAATTAAAATACTTTTAACCATTCATTTCATATAATCAATATTAGTCACAATTCTTCATTACAAATGCATTTCAAGCACACTACTATCAATAAGACCTCCTAAAAAGCTATGAAAATATATGGTAAAATTAGGACTTATTAGTAACTTTAAGAACTTCAATCTTTATAGTAGTAAGTTGTTGTTATTGATGTTCTTAGCTTGGTTTGTGGTTGAATTTATAAATTTGGGAAATGGAAAGCCTAAGGTGTTATGCAGCCCAAATTTCCTCAAATCTTGTTTAATGTGTTTAAATGGTTAATCAATGGGATTGGAGTGGAAAGGAACAAGCTTTTGAAGGTAAAAATCAAAAATAACATTTTTCTCTTTTCCCTCCTATGTTTCAGCCATACCTATTTAGAGAGATAGGAGCTAGATTTTCATAAATCTAATGATTCCATGGTGTTCAGGAGGGAAAATTGTCTAGGGTTGATGTTGACCACTTTATGAGAAAAGCCTTAGAAAGTGAAATTACAAAAATACCCCTAAAACCCTAAATAGGGGCTATCAAGGGCAAAACTATCATTTGGCAATGATTTTGCAAAAACGGAAGTCAAAAATGGTTTCTACACGTAAAACTGTGTAGTTTGAGTCAAAATTTCTAGAAAAGTACGGTCAAACCAGGTAAAAAGGGGCCTGGACCGGGTCCCTAGGGGCATTTTAGTAATTTTATAGAATTGGACTAATATAACCAACAAAAACACTTTGCAGTGATACATGAATGAGTTTTAACCTAATTCCTGTACATTTGGAATTTTAGGACCGGATTGATAGCCCGAGTCGTCGAAATGAAATTCAAGGAAAAGTTTTTAAACAAAAGGGGTTTAAGGTAGTAACTTTATCTCTCATACACTATGTGAATGTTGATATGTTGTATGTTACTATATTCTTTGATATGAACACATCCCTAGGTCATATTACCTAGCGGTGGTTTGAGAGCCAGCTGAGGTACATAGACAAGTAGGGGATCCAAACAGTTATTTGACCCTGAGCATTGTGCGCACACACGATACAGTATGGATTTTCATTTTACATTATATGGTGCATTGCATATTTAATTTTCGCATTTTATATGATCAATTGTATGTTATTACTAAGATTCGTTTGAATCTCACCCTTTTCAAATATAAATATATTCCAGCAGAAGCTAGCGGCTCCAAGGGCAAAACGGTAAATGTTGGCAATTGAGGTGTGCAAGTCAAGAGAATGAAGTTGTTGGTTATATATAGTTTATTTTTTATATTTTGGAAAAAATTGTATATATTATCAAACCCTATGTAATGCTTAGTATCTAGGAGACCAGTAAGTCATCCCGACTATTTAGGTATGGGTTAAATAAGGGATTAGGTGGAACCTTTTTGTTAGGCCAACCCAAAAGTAAAAATCACTTTATGAAAAAGTTGTTTTAAAAAAGCTACTTTAATAAAGTAATTTTTGCGGTGTCTTACTCAAGGTGGTGCCACATGTGCATGTGATCTTCAAGAATATGCTAGGTGTCTATACCAAGCCATTAGATAGCGCCACATATGCCTAAACGCTGGGTGTCTGTATTGGAATCACTAAACGGCGCCACACACCTGTGTCTTTTCCAAAAACGCAGGGGTGTATGTGTCTTCCCTAAAAACGCCATGTGCACACCAACACCGGCATATTTTATCTGACCAATTAGTCACATGCTTCATGAGGGAGCTAGGTGGCGTTTTCCTATAGTTCCAACAAAAACTTTTCATAAGTGATTCCTTGCTTCATTTCCGTCAAAACCCAAGAGATTTCAGTTCCAAAAACCTCCTATTTTGCCCAGATTCTCAGTGCCCTAACCTACGACTGTCTCTTTTCTTTTTCTGAGAATTTCAGTTTTCAATCCTTTAGAAAGATGAGAACCAAAAACCTTACTCCCATAGATTCCTCTGACTCTCAACAAAACCCTGATCCTCTTTCTTCTCCTCCCAAAAAGAGAAGAAAATTAACTCCGAAATCAAAAGCCAAAATTCATACTCAACCTCAATCTCAACCTAAACCCAAAGGAGTTGTGATTAAAGAGCCTATTGCTACAAGGGCTCAATCTAAAAAGAGTATTTCAACTGGGAAAGGCAAGAGTACCAGAACCTCCACACCTACTCCCTCTGATTCCTCTACCCCCTCTTTCACACCAAAGCCTACCAAAAAGCCAAAGTATGACAAGAATGTGGCTAAGGCTATGGCTGGAATCTTAGAACAAATGGAGAAGGGTCAAACTTCCAAGAAATCCAAATTGCCAGAAGAGGAGATCACCAACCCTCCAAAAGGGTTCAACGTCAACAAATTGGTGGAATCCCCAAAGTACCTATCTCAATTCTCAAGGAGGAAAGTGTGTAAGACATACTATGTGGATCTTAAGCTACTTCAAGAGGTAGTGAAGCATGACCTAAGTCCTTATTTATATCCCTTTATGCCTTGGCTTTCAATTAGATTACCATTTTGTACTAAAGTGATCACACACTTTTATTGTAATCTAGAGATTATAGATGAGCCTAACAGAACCTCAATTGAGGAAGAAATGACCACCACAGTGAGAGGCCAAAAGATTCTAATTTCACCATCTAGAATTAATTTGTGGTTAGGAATAGAGAACCCCCTAGATGATATCTATTCTCAACTTGAGCCAAACCAAATCTTCACTATCCTTAAACCCGGAGAGCTAGTTGGCCCCCTGAATTTTAAACTGAGTGATATGTGTGATCATCACAGGGTTCTATGGTACATCTACTCTAGGTCCCTAGTGAACAAAGCCAACAATTACACCCATTTCTTTGATAGGGACTTTAGGTGGTTTGCTTTACTGCTCTTGAAAGAACAAAAAGATCTAGGGGAGTATATCTTCTCTGAGATAAAGAGGTATAAGGTGGATGGGAAGGCTACAACACCAATGCCATATCCTCAGATTGTGTCACTGATCTTGAAAGAGAATAAGATATGGTATTTGGATAGCAAGGAGCCCATTGAGAGGTTGACTCCGGTTGGGAGAAACCAGATAGGGAAATTGAACATTGACATCCCTCTCAAAGGTCCTCTGGAGTCTGGGTCAAAGAAGAAAAGGAAGACCTCAGAGGCAGAAACCAACAAGATAGATGACACTCAGTCATCGGCTCCAGCTGCTACCACATCATCGCCATCCTTCCTCAATGCCACTCTCCAGCATTTCATGGAAAATATGCTAAGAGGATTTCATGTGGATATTGCCAATACAAATTCTGAACTGATAACCCACATGAATACCAAGATGGGAGAGTTGGTTGAGAGAATGGACAGGAGGCATGAGGAGTTGCTAGCAGAGCAACGTGCCCAGGGCGAGACTCTGAGATTGATTCTGGCACGTTTGGACTCATTGGGTCCTGGACCTTCTGCCGGTCCCTCCTCTTCTGCACCACCACCACCAGAGAACCCTCCTACTGATACTCCTATTACTGAGGATGAACCATCTACTCCTTTGGTTTCTAGTCCACCTGAGCTTCAAGCCAAAGACATCCTTTACTCAGTAGATAACCCAGAAACCAACGAGACCATACACATCACCATTAATGATTCCCCTCCAAAACCTCAGAGCCAGAAATCACTCCTAAACTGAATCCATCACCTACCCAAACTGAGGAAATATCTCCCTCTTCCTCCTCTGAACATCTCACTCTTGTGATGGATACCCCTCCAGAGGCTGAGACCACTATGGTTGTCTTCCAACCCTCTCCTATTCCTCCCAGTGATGACATCCATATACCTCCAGTAAATTTGCCTGAACCAGCCTCTTCTAGCTCCTTTGATTCATCCAGTTCAGATGATGGTTTAGTGCTTCCTGTGAAGCCTATCTCTATGATCAAGCCTTCTAGTCCTCCACTTAATTGATGATGCCAAAAAGGGGGAGAAGAGCTTGAGGGTGGATTTTGTGGAAGTGTCTGAGCTTATTTTGGGGTATTTGGTTGTATATGGGTTTTTAGGGAGCATTTTGAATTCTTTTGAACTTTATCTTGTAATTTGAAAATTTTAAGTTTAATGCAAGTGTGTTTAAGTTATGATTTCATTTTAAGTTCATTTAAGCTTTGAATTATAATACATGGTTGGACTAATGAAGTTGTTGTGTATGCAAGGTGTATGCTATGAATTCAAACTTAATAAGACATATTTAATTAAGAATCCAATTTGAAAAACCATATTCAAAATCACCAAGTTTTGTCATCATCAAAAAGGGGGAGAATGTTAGATCTCATGTTTTGATGATAACAAAAGAATGGTTTGAAAAGGAAATAATTAATAAACAAGTTTGAACAAAGGAATAACAGGGATAAGCATCACTTGAGGTAAGCATTGGAATAATGAAGAAATGCCAAGAGAAAATGCTGAGAAACTTGATCAGAAGCAAGTTTTCTAAAGCATTACTCGAGTACGTACTCGAGTAATGAGACAAAACTTGGAGTAACCAAAGGCATCTTCCAGTAACCTGCCAACATTACTCGAGTAGGTACTCAAGTAATAGTGTAAGTATTTTCAAGTTGCTCTCGGCCTGCCAATGTTACTCGAGGAGCGACTCGAGTAACAAGGTAAAAAACTTGGAGTTGCTCTCGGCCTGCCAATGTTACTCGAGGAGCTACTCGAGTAACTCTGTTTCTGAAATTGTGGAGCTCTCGGCACTTTGTACTATTGCCAATGTTACTCGAGGAGCTACTCGAGTAACGTACTGAAGTAAGTAAAAACTTGAAGGTAGTACTCGATAAACTTGATTTCCTTTACACCTTATTTTCCTCGAGTCTTTACTCTAGTATGCAATTATTTTAAGTGAATTACTTGAGTAAGTACCCGAGTATGCAGAGTTATTTTGAAGGTAAACCTCAAGTCATTACCCGGGTAAGTCATGCACAGAAAGTACATTTAATCAAGGTGGTACCCGAGTAACCTATGCAGAAATGAGTGCATTACTCGAGTCAGTACCCGAGTAACAAGGTAATTGCTCTCGGCCTTGAAATCCTGCCAACATTACTGGAGTAGAGCATCGAGTAATCAAAAGCTATTTGAAGGTTTACTCGAGGTGTTACCCGAGTAACCTATGAAGTTGTAAATGCATTCCTCGAGTAGGTACCCGAGTAAATAACTATTTCCAAAGGTTTGAAATTTAGTTTACTCCATGCACTACCCGAGTAATATTGTATTTATTCATTGACTTGCAGTTGATCTAAGATTTCCCGATGATACTCGAGTAAATACTCGAGTAAACTTCAAGGGATACTCGAGTAGCTACTCGAGTAGGCAAATCCAGAAATCCAGAAATCATTCAAACGTTCATTGATTTGTTTCCTATATGATTAATCTTTCATTGTATTAGTATTCTTAGCCTATTTACAGATGAACAATGAAGAAATCATATCAAGTAATGGAAGTCAAATGAAACGTTCAAATGCCAACCACCGTCAATGGATATTTTTCAAAAACTTGAAAAGTCAATAGTGGCTGCACACTCTCCAACGGACGAAAGAAAGTGTTCCAACGGTCTTCACCAACATATCTATATATATGGGAATATCCAAACAGAGAAAGAACAACAAGAACACACACAAACGAATTATCAAGTTCATTGCTCTGTCTTCACGTTGAAATTATATTTCTATGCTTCAATGATTCTTATTCACTCTGTAAGAGAGATATTTCATTCAAACTCAATATTTGTTATTGAGATAACTTAAGGTTATGGAACCTTGAGTTGGGATTGGATTACAACTTGTAAGGGGGAGCGAGTGTCCAGGTGAAGGAACTTGCTTGTACTGAGGTGCCAAGAACCCACTGAATCTTGGAAGTTATAGTGGAACTCTCAGAGAAGCTCTGAGGACTGGACGTAGGTTAAAGTGGTTGTGACCGAACCAGTATAACTCCCGGTGTACACTTCGGTGATATTTCTCCTTACTCCTTACTGTTCTAATTCCACTGTTAAAGCTTTACATTTCCGACGAAATTTTAGTATCACCCAATTCACCCCCCCTCTTGGGTGAAACGCTTGTTCTAACACCAACTATAAAGTAAAGTTAGGTAAAAAGTAAACCAATTCAAGATCACAACATATATGTTCGGATGTGGCATAAAATGGTGCCTTGCATCTTGAAACAAGCCAAGTGTCTGTGTATGTGTACGAGGATGGTGCCATGTGTCTCTGAGGGCCATAAAGATGGCTCCAAGTGTGTCTAGACACCGATATATTTTGTTCGACTATGTACACACACACAAGGCAACATTGATTATGAATTTTCAGTATGTTACAATTGGACTTTTCCATTGTTGAACTAGAGGAAGCTTCGTCATTCTTTATTTCACTACTTCAATTTATTTCCCTCTCCCTTTGATTTTCACTATGGTTCTAAACTTTGATTTCATTGTTGCTATGATGAATTTGATTAAAGCCATGTATGACTAGGATGTTTTGTAACTTAGATCACTATGAACTCACTAGGGGATTAACTATGCTTTCACTGATTAGTTATAATTAATACTAATTTTGGTTACTTAATCTTGTTTTATACGTCCATGTGATGACTAGCCTCTATTAAGTGTGAATTTGAATATTAAAATTTACCTTGATGAAGGGGATTTTAATTGGATTATGAGATTAAGTCATATGGAATTAGATTGCAATTTAATTTACGATTAGGATAGAAATATAACTAATTGCCCCAAATAATTGTTGAAGAGTGGGTTAGAATTATTTTGCCTCTTTGAGAATAGTGTTAAACATAACATTATATATTTGGGAGAGGGTTATAGGTGGACCGAAAGACACTTATAACTATTAATACTTGAGATTAATAAAATTGATATTGGTGCTAACTAATTAGGTGAAAACAAGGTTTATGAAGCTGGTATGACATTAGTAAATATAAGTTGCCTATTTTGATAATTTGCATTTAGTAGTTTGATAAATTTTTGCTTAGATTTTATTCTAATTTCTCTTCATGCATTGAAATCAATTTTATTTTGTTTACTAGTTCGATTGAGTCTTTGTAGGATAACATTGATTTGCCACTTACTATTTTCACGGGCTATACACTTGTAGAGCTTAATTAAATTTTAGTAGCATCACCAGTCATGCTTTTATAACCAATCCATAACTCTAATCCTTGCCTAAAATGTTGTTCTCCTACTAGATGGAATGTGAAAGGTCGTGTTCACTAGAGGTTTTTTAAATGGATTTGGTGAATAAGTTGGATTGGGTTGGTTTTGGATGTCATAATATATTCCTAAATATTTTATAAAAATTAATATCAGTCCAAAATCATATTTTGTATATAATATAAAAAAACATAATATATTAAAACTGTATGAGGTGGACCCATGGTTCCATTTTAAAACATTGAATTACATCTATTGTTTAGGCAGTGGCCTTTTCTAATGCCATTATTTGTATATTACGCCTTGGAATATCATGGGTAACAATATTCAAAACATTTTTTAAAGTAGTTTTTGTTCTAAATTCATATTCCATATTTTATTTTAAAAACCGATTTTTAATAATAAGTTGAAGCACGTATGTACTGTATCCTATTGGTTATTGTTCCAAACTTATATTCCACATTTAATTTAAATACCCTAATATTTATAAGTTGAGGAAGACCCGTTTTGAAACCTAATATTTTAAAGTTGAAGCTGTTTCATTTTTTATGGTGTCGTCTAATATTAATTAATTATTTCACATCCGTTTCATTTGTAGTTTAAATCTTAATATTAATTAATTTAATTAGTTTCATTTTATTTGTAGTAGCCTTTTACGGGATTTCATTGATGGGCGGCCCGTCATTTAAGAAGATATACTAAATTCTTGTTTCATATGTAATATTAATTAAAATCCTAATATTAACTAATTTAATTAGGTCTGTTTTGTTTGCAGTTGCCTTTTATGGGATTTCATTGATGGGAGGCCCGTTTATTGAGCACAGGCATTTTCATAGCGTTTAAGGGGGCTGTTTGATTCTATTTTTAAAAACTGTTTTTTTTTTTCAAAAATTAAAAAACAAAAAAACCTGTTTGAGAGTTTGTTTTTACTTGACTGTTTTTAAAAACAAAAAACCAGGAATTTTTTTTTAAAAATTAAAAACAAAAAACAATTTTAACTTGTTTTTTTGTTTTTGTTTTTCTTGTTTTCTATCCTGAGAAATTGCAACCTATCCCTGAGACCAACTTTTTTCTTCTTCGCTTGCTCGACAAACGACGGCCATGGAAGAGCTTGACTGTTCGCCTAAGCTTCACACCCTTGCTTGCTGTCCCCTCAACCTCTGGTCGAACCTCTGTTTTCTTCAATTCCAAATATACTTCCTTCTTCTCCTTCCATCTGATCCCCACCTCCTCTCCATTTTTCTGGGCATTGGGTTCTTGGCGAAGTCTCAGATCGTCTGGGTTTCTTTCATGTTTTCCACTTTTCATCTCAAATCCCACCAGCTTTTCTTCACACACATTTCTCTTTCTACTAGAATATGTTATCTGAATCTTAAGGTTGAGTTATACCAGACAGCTAAATGGTAAGCTAAATCTTCCTAAAACTACTATAGTAAGGGGCGCTCAAGTGAGGTGGAGAACCCTCCCCGAGAAAATAGATAATAAGACGTGGAAAACCAACCTACTTAAATACTATATAGGACATCGCATGGATTCATATTCAGCAAGGCGTGATAGTAATTCATTCCAGTCATTGGTTTGCAATTAAATAAATGGACAATTAAAATATCACGAACCAAACACGTCATATCATTAATTCGTGAGTTGTACTCGAATGATCATGTTGGACTACTAATGCCTCGTACTGAAATTGTCACTTATCGAATCTAAAATCACATTGGACATTACTTCATGTGAGACCTAAGAATCTTGTGCCATCTTAATCTCCATCAATTGGCCCCCTTAGTGAGCCAACGTCCTGGCAACCATGCGATGCAACACTTCACTTAACTTCTCCATCAATTAAATCTTTTAGGAACTGTTAATAACATGCTTTGATACCAATTGATGGGCATCTAAGTCAGGTCAAAAAAAAGTCTTCCTGTAACATTAACTAGTGAATCGGAAGAATATACCAACTTAAATCTTATACAGCACCTTAGTCTTCGTCAAATTTGTGAAATACTTGTCTTATGAATGCACAGCTGAAGTTTTTTTTTTTTTTTTTGTAGGCTCAGGGCATTCATTGCTAGTAGTAGAGAACACTCCCCTTGCACCATATACTTCCCAAAGAAGCTTTAGTAAACAACTAAAGTTTAACCTGGCATCAATAATTTACAACAAATGTGTCCTCAAATTTTCAAAAACTTCTAACATTACTTTGTCTGCAATATTTGGCAGCAGTCGCCAAACTAAGCATGTGCACCAGCATTACTCTGTCATCCAATTGAAACCCTAAAGTATGAATTTCTTTGACATCTAACAATACAAATGGAGGAGCAAGCCTTCCAAAAGGTAAAGAATTGAAGATTGCGTTAAAATGAAAATTTGTCTTGAAAGTTTTTTATAAGGAGCAATGTTGTCCTAAAAGTTTTGTTAGATATAATGGTGCCTTGGAAGTTTCCAAATGTAGTAATATTGCCCCACCCCTATTAAAAAATTAATGTTGACTGTTAAAAAATTGACGTTAACTATTAACATTTTTTAATAGTAAAGAGCAACATTACTCCATTTTAACATATCCAAGGCAACATTGAACCTAAAAAAACTTTTGAAGCAACATTATTCCTGAGTGTAAACTTCTGAAATAAATTTGCACCTTAAACCTTGAAGATTTGATGCTTCCCTCCGGAAATTATGGAGTAATATTTCCATAATTTCACCCAAATTTCGGGAACCAATCATGAAGTTAATCTGTCATCATTACATTTGCAGAATGAAAAAAATAAGAAGAGCTGGCTTGAAGAAATCATTATAAAAACCCAGAGTAAAAAATATTCAGGTTCAGGAACCGGACTGGACTGGCCGGTCCGGGTTCCAATTTTTTTTAAAAAAATTTATTTTTATATTTTTCCTTTAGAATTTCATCCTATAAGCCTAAAATTTTCAATTCCTTACCGGTTTGGTCCCAGTTTAGCTCCGGTTTGACCTTGATCTGACCCACTGACCCTTAACTCAATACCCCGACCGATTCAATATTCGGTTCGAGTTTTAATACCTTGAAAAATATGCACAAATGGTTTTCTAACGGAGTCTAGCACTTTCTTGAGGCAGCTGAGATATTTCGAATATCCACTGGGTTTGATACAAAAAGGTGCATTTCTAGGGTTTGACTTTCAAGAAAGGCTCCCAAAGTCGTCACTGCCATGGATCCATTGGGCATTACTAGAGCCTTGTCCTGTCATCAATAACCTGCTCTGAGTGTGAATCTGACTTGGTAGAAAAGGAGTCTAAGAAAGATGCTTGTGGGTTCCAGTCTGCTAAAATGTGTACTACACTAAAGGACAATAACCAGGGGGCAATAGCTTGGATTGTGTAGCAGCTAGAAAAGATGGAAAGTTACTGTACAGAAGGTGCGCCATTTTGACAGAAGAAAAAAAGGAGGATGTCTACAGCAAGGGCCAAATTCAGTCTCATCAACCTAATGGTCATCAACCTAACAGAAAAGTCAAAAGGGCCAGAAATTCTAAAGCCTGTGTTTTTTAGTTTCATTGCGGTTTGTATTTTTTTGTTTTATTTTTCTTGATCCTTGAGGGCAAGGATCTCTTTGGGAAGGGGGTAATGATGTGAAAATGTAGAAAAAGGATTAGTAATACCACCCTATTCCCTAAGCGCGGCCTCATAGCATTAGTAGTGTGCCAACGCCTAATCCCCAATTATAATAGCCTAATTATTATTTATTCGTTAGTTGCTAATATTCACTACACCCTACACATCATAAACCATATCCTTCAACTAAAAATATAATATCTAAGATCACACCCAAGTACAAATGGGAAAACTCCGCTAGCAAAGAATTCTTTTTTGTTTTTTCGCCAACAAGACGCTAGCAAAGAATTCATATGAAAGAATATGTGCTAAAATTTGTACAAAAACATCCTATAAGTTTTTTCTAACATGACCAAAGCTTCAAATTTAATATCAGTTGTACTCTACCAACTTATCAACATATATGGGAATGAATTAGACATGAACACTTCTCTTCAAGAGAATAATGTAGTTGTGTATACACAATTCCATGTCACAAGATCAGCGTTTGTCTTGCGAAGTTCAAGAACTTCCCAACCGGATACTCATTCCAATAAATAAAAATAGCAGATACAGATAGAAATATAAAAAGCCATATGAAGTAGTATATACATGTATGCCTAAAACGTAGCAGTCACGATTTGGTATTCTTGTGATAAAAGAGCAAGAAATCAACATAATTTGGGATAGTTAAATCCATCTATGATGCCAAAACAAAGGAGTTTTCAAATACTAAAAAGGTACAAAAACAGAAATGAAACTTTTTCATTTGGAGCATGTCTATTTGTGTGTGTCTGTCTGTGCATGTAAGAGAAACAAATAAAGAGCACAAGGATATTATATCCAAAACTAAAATCACAGCAAAATCAACAGCCACAATATCCACAGGAGTTATTTTCCTTAGGAGCAGATATTTTATTAAGGGCAACCACAACATGGAAAGATAAAGCCAGCAAAGAGTAGAAACACAACAGAAAACCAGATAAAACATATATGCAAAAAAAAAAAAAAAGAAAGAAAGAAAGAAAAGGCATCCCAATCTCTTAGTAGGTGCAGTGTGTTGATTTTCGAAAACTTTTTAGCAGAACTATGGTGCAATACTTACCATTCTGCTACTGGCATGATACCATTTGAAGAAATGTATAATTTTTTTTTTCCCTAGTTATTGTTCTCACTTGTCTAGGAAACTGACCAAGTAGTTCCTCAAGCAGCAACTCCTTAAAGCACACAGTAAAGAATGGAGTGGCAAGCTAACAGGAAGTGAAAGGGAATTTTAGGTTGGTGACTTGGTTTACTTTAAGTTACATCTTTTTTGAAGGGATTTGATTGTACTCAAGTGTGTTTTGAAGGTTGCAAACGAGTTGAAACTTTAGGAAAATTTGCATATTTGTCCAGTTCGTCATGTATCATTCCTTGAAAAGCAGATTGGCACTGCTGCCATAAGTAGCAAGTACCTCCCTGCCGTATGTGAATGATGAAGGTCATTTTGTGATAGAACTTGGAAGAGATTTTGGGACGGAAGTTTGTCCGCCTCTATGTGGAAGCATTTCATACTTGAAGATGCCACTTGGGAAGATCTTTCTATCATAAAACAGCAATTTCCAGATGTTTATAATTTTGCTTCTTCAATTCCTTCCTCCATCCTTGTGGTCAACAATATTTTGGCTTTTTTTTTTTTTGTTTCTTTTATGGGAGGGGCAGAGGGGTGTATGATCTTTGTTAGATGTTATTTTTAGATGTTACTAGTGAAGTGTTAATAGTGTAGTAAGGAATAAAGGAATAATTAAAAAACTGAGTGTAAGTTAGTTAGTAGTTGCAAGTGCAGTCAGCAAAGGGATTATTAAGGTGTGAATGCGAATCTTCTTTGATTTACTTCTTCTTCTAACAAGTAGCCTAGCTTCAAATCATACCATACTCCTTTGCTAAAAAGTGCAAAAAGAATTCTGTCCACCTTAAAGTAGCTGGCAGTGGCTACTGACCACTGATTGAGTCAAACAATCCTATGTAAAAGAATATTTAAAGAGAGAAGGGTGACTTTGCATTGAAGGAAAGGGATTCAAAAATATGGTTAGAAAATTACTTGACCTACAACTATATTTCCTCCCTAGTCAATATAATTCACAAAGAATTCACAGCAGGTACTTAACGATGCTCCTTTGCAATCTAAAATGAATGGGCATTAATACTTTTCTTAAATTCTGGTAGACAAAGAATTTTGCAAATAAAATATAAAATAATTTAAAAATATAACAGGAATTAAAATAAACAACATGCAGTTGTTCTGAAAAGAAACATATGACATATGAACTTAGAAATTCAATATCTAAATAAAAGATTAAAGAAGATTTCTACCACCTTAATATATGGCCACAAACTTCACAGAAGCCTAATGATTGTGCACTACCCACTCTGCAAATGTCACAATCTTAAATTTTAAAAGTAAAGGCAGGAGGAAGAGTCATCATTGCCAAAGTTCCCCATCAAATATGTGACAGGAATTTAAAAAGAAAGAAGACATAGCTTACCAAAAATAACAGAAAAAAATCAAAAATAAATTCAAGCATCAGGTATGAAAAGCAATGGCGAGTTGCAGCATAGCTTGCAGAATAGCCAACCTAGTTAAAGCCACTTTCTATTTTCTTTTGCTTCAATTCCAAAGCTATACGTTCATTTTCAAGCCTCATCCTCTCATTGTCCATCCTCATTTTTTCCAACTCTCGGTCTTTTTTCTTACAAAACCTCTGCCACTTAAATCTTTGTTTCTCTAGCTCCAACATCTCAACCTGAAGCTGTAGCTTCTGTTCTTCTAGTTGAATTGACCTAGATTCAATCCATTGCTTTTGCAACAATGTTGCGTTCTGGCTTTCAGGTAAAACTTGATTCACATCAGATTGTCCCATCATTCCATGTGGATAAGAACTTTTATTGTAGCCCTGAGAATTGGAGGGATTCCCAAACACAAGATCTTGGCTCTGTTTCAATTTCTTCATAGCTGCCCCAAATGTTCCATCTGTTCCTCTGTTACCTCCATGACAAGCATAATCCTCTTCAAAGTCATCATCATGATCATCATTTTCCAAATCCACATCATCTTCATCATTATCATCATGGGGGGAGATTCTGACATCATCATTATCATGGTCATCTCTATTTCTAAGTGCTATTTGCAATGAGCATCGCAATGCTGGATCGTGCGGTAAAGCCCGTCTGTTACAATTATGATATGAACACATTTCTTCATAGAAGAGCTGTTTCGAGCTTAATATTTTCCGAACATCATCCTTTTCCTTCTCGGAAAGAAAACTAATGTCATCCAAAAGTGCAGGGTTCTCAACAACCTGACAAGAAGTTCCCCGTCCAATCATGTCGTTAAGCTTTTTATACCTCTTATTAAGATCATTAAATTTATCCTCACACTGCTGGGGAGAAACATGACAACCTCTTTCAGCCATGACCTTGGAGATACATTTCCACTTGCCCTTTTTCTGTAGGACCGCAAATTTTCTTCTTCCTCCACAACCAGAATCAGTAGTTACATCCTCACTTAAATACGAAACAGCTGTAATCAGTAGCTTCACCATCTTATCAGTCCACTTAACACGATGCCAAGGCGAGCTCTTTTTCCCCCTACCATCTTCAGTAAGGCTTGGCTCATCCTCCTCACTTGCTGAGCTTTTAGTTCTATCTCCCTTGTTAAAGTCTGTCACTGAAATTGTTTGATCAGAATTCTGTAACGTTCCCATTGAAAGCTGAAAACCTTCATGAATCGGCGAATTCCTCTGGTGTGGATGAGTTTGATGGTGGGGAATGGATTGGGGATGCTGTGATTGATGAGAAAATGTTAGAACATCAAAACCCACAAAAGAAGAAGCCCCTGCCGGAACTATACCTCCTTGTGACATATTTCCTTCCATTGGTTCTTTGGAACGACGATTCAGATCAGAACAATAAAGGCATTAGACCAGAAACTCTAGTTTACATACATTTCAGATCCTCCTCATTGAACAGTAGTTTTTTCAATCGCATGTAACCTATTAATTCTCTAGATCTTCAGTTAAAGGCAGCCCAAAAATCTATCTCAAACGCTCGCTCAAGTATCATCTGTTATATACCGCACCAATATTCTCAAGCCCAAAAACAAAATTCACAAGCCAAG
Source organism: Inga oerstediana (assembly GCA_963210345.1). Taxonomy (NCBI): domain Eukaryota; kingdom Viridiplantae; phylum Streptophyta; class Magnoliopsida; order Fabales; family Fabaceae; genus Inga; species Inga oerstediana. The sequence goes on along the minus strand of OY723401.1, from coordinate 56,813,303 downwards.
ACTCGGACCCAATTCGAAAACCCCAGAAGCAAAACGTAGAGAAAACCCACTAGAAAGTTCACACAAATGAAACTTCTTTAGAGTTCATCAATTTTCAATAGGATGAGTCAGTAATAAGCCACTTATCTGCAGGAAAATCCGCCGTGAATCGGAAACCCAGAAGCTGTGGTTAAGCTAAGAGCCCCAAAGGTAAAGGTCACGAGAGAGGTCCAAATCCCAACAAAAGAGGAGAAACGTGCAAACGCAAGGAAAGCCTCTTTGTGGAGAAGGAAATTATGGAAATACGTAAGACGGCACAGGAATAGAGACTCAACAAGTTCAATGTATGAGAAGATCCGGTGGGATCCACCTTCCTAAACAGTTAAGGAAGAATTTCACTAAGGCACTGTTTGGTAAGAGGGATGGGGGTGTTTTATGAAGGGATTTTTATGAACTGAATTTTAAAAGATTAAAGAAGTGGGGTAATAAAATTTTAATAAAAAAATATATATAAGATAAAAGGGTAATAAAAATTAATTAAAAATTTTTAACCCCACTTCTCTAATTTTTTTAAATTCAACTCAAATTTTTTGTTTCTCCACTCATTTTCCCTCCCCTGCCTTCGTAGCAAACAAACCCTAAAAAATCTATAGAACCAAATTTACTTCAGTCCCGAATTAATACATTTTGAAAATTCATTGTAGGACTAATAATTAAAATAAAAATAAGTTTGGTAAGTAAAAAAATAATAATATCTCTTATTTTTTTTAAAAAAACAAGGCTTGATTGTCACTGGTGCTCTAGCGATTGGTCATTGGCCATTGTCAAGTCCAGCTGTCGATGCTTCGGTGCTGACGGACAGGAGCTCTGACCACTGAAAATTAATATGTTGTTCATATAAGAATTTCATTTATTTATGAAGACTTGCAGACTTGTTCATAAAGAGTAGAATTATGAACAAGTGCGCAATTCTTCAAGAACATGTGAAATCCTCATATGAATAATATATTAATTTCCGGTGGTCACAGCTTTGGCCGATCGGCGTCGGAGCTTTGATGGTAGGCCAGAGCAGCCACTGCCGACCGACCAGCCGAAGCTCCAACCATCAGAAATTAATGTGTTGTTCATATGAGGATTCAACTTGTTCATGAAAAGTAGCTGTTTGGCCTGGCGGCGGCTAGAGCTCTAGCGAAGATTAAAACTATTTTTAAAAAAATAAATTAAGGGGCATTATTGCATTTTTACGCAAAATGTATTTTCATTTTTGTCCTTGGTCCTATGGTAAAATTTTAGAACGTTTTGATCCTTGAATGAAATAAATTTGATCTTGTGGTCCTTTAGATATTGAAACCTTCAAAAACAACTTTTCAATCTTGACTTACAATATACATGTTAAATTTGTGAGAGGAGATTTGTCTCAATTTATATGAATAAACACTTTTGGGGTGTTTAAAAGTGATTCTAAACAAGCATAATGAAATTTTGCTAACAATCAATGTTCGACATCACATTCAAGACATTCATGGATTGCATAATTAATCAATATCAAAAGCATTATAAAGTTCGGAAGAGGATACTCTCAGAATCCTTTTTTTCCTTTTCTTCTCAGAATCTCATCTTCACTCTTAGATTAAAAAATGGATGGTTCAGATTTAATATTCTCTAAAACTATGACTATAGTGTTTTATAAATTAATTTTTTTATTACTTGTATTTGTATTGCATTTATGAATTGTATAGATCATGTTTTAATAGTTTAAGTTTACTTATTAACGTTTGAAATAATAGTTTTATAAAATATTAAATTTGGACCATCTTTTTTTTAAATATGAAGGTATAGATGGGATTTTGAGAAGAAAATGAGCTAGAAAAAGAATTCTAAGAGAAACCAGACCCATAAAGTTCATAATCTTCTTCTTATAAAGCCTATTTTACCTAAATTGACACTCCCTCTAGTCTTAAATATACGACAAAGTTGGCTTTTTTGGAGAGGTTAAGGAAGCTAATTAAATTACTTTAGAGTGTTTATATTTTTATTTTTTCTCCAAACTAATTAGTTTGACTAATAAAATAATATATAATATAAAAATACACAACATATGATATAATTAAGTAACTTATTTAGCTTCCTTAATCTCTCCAAAAAAAATCAATTTTATCTTATATTTTAGACCGGATGGAGTAATTTTTTCCCATTTTATCCTCATTTTCGAATGAGTATGCAAAATATGTTATACATTGTACTTCAATTCTTTCTTCTCTTTCTACATTTGATAGGGGCAATATTGAGACATTGTCAATAATTACTCCATAGGTGGACTCATAATAATAAGGATCAAATTTTTTTACCAAACTGGACTTATAAAAAGAAGTAGAGTGGTAATAGAAAAGCCAATGGAAATGGACGGTCAAATGAGTGAACCAGCTTTTAGGTGGACAGGGTATTTCTTTGCATTACTTGTGTTGTTTATAGATGAATGTTCTATTTACTTGCATATTAATGTGTTTTTTTTATCTAAATATTAATCTTTTTAAGATAATATATGAATTTTTTCATAAAAGAATTGGGGAAATGTCCTTCTTTAAAAATTTTATTAGTGAGAACAACTTAAAAATATTTTATACATAGAAAACGAGGTTGTTATGTGAAATTTGCACCCGCATCGCAACGCTACTCTAACTTAGGTCTTCCTTAGCCATACAATTTTTAATGGGAGAGTTTTTCCTAACTTTCCCTAAATTATATTTTAATTAGGATTGGGTTAATTTTAGTTCAATCAGGATTAGAGCACTAACGATTGAATTTGGTTTAATGGCTCATGCGTTTTTGATACTGTGATGCAAATGGAAAAAAAATCAGTAATGCCAGGCAATTCAAAGTTGGCGCAAAATGGTGTAAACGAAATAGGGTCCACTTTTTTTTGGACCTGAAAAATAGCGGCCTCTGGTTTACTGGCAATTTAGTACGTATATTCATAATTTAAAATAAGAGTAACACGAAAAATGAATTCAATGTATATCTATGAAATGTATATTATACGTACGTACGTACATACATGTGTGTGTGTGTGTGTATATATGAAAATGAAGATTTAAATTTACCAATAAAAAAAGAAATTTTGAATTCGTATTATTCAAATAAAACTCCAATATTTTAATTTAGTCTGACTGTATTTTGAATTTATATTTTAGTTTTATATTCAATTTTATAATATCGTATAAAAATACTTGCTCACACATATGAATATAAAATGTGCAATTGACTAATTTAAAACTAACTAGACATGATCATGTGTCCTCTCGCTTTTGATTATAATTAAACTCACACATAATTTGATGTTTTAATATTATATTTTCATAGTAGTTGAACTATTGACAGGGTTTAGAGTGTGTTTGGATTATCAAGAAGTGACTTTTATTTCATATGATTTTTAAAAACTCAAATTAGGATAAAAGTTAAATAAGCATGTTTGCAACTTAACAACGTGATCCCAAACACATTTTAGAAGCACATTCAACGGAAAAGAATCATTCTAGAGAGAATTTGAAGAGAGATGAGTGTGCGAGAGAGAGAGAGAGAGAGAGGAGTTGTGAGAGAGGCAATTTGGCGCCGACGTCGGAGGAGAAGGATGTTCTGGCTCGGAGTGCAAAGAAGGTTTGGGAAGGTGGAGGTGTGTTTACCAATGACCAGCTACTAGCTCCCCGAGTGGAGGCTTGGATGAGAGATGAGGAGGAGCATGTATCGGAGAGGAATCATGAAGGCACTAAGAAAGTTGAAGAAGAGGTGACCAGATGGAAGTTATTTAAGGAAGCTGTGACTAAGGATAAGGAGTGTACGGAGGAAGAGGAGGATTGGTGGAGTAATGGTCGTTGGCAGGAAAGGGTGAAGGTGGTTATGACGGTAAAAGTTACAAACGTTTTAATCCCACCAGAAGAGAAAGCTCGGCTTGCGAAGCGATGGCAGAACGCATTGATTGTTGAACTCCTTGGGCGTATGATTGACCCAGAATATTTAGAAAGGAAGGTACAACAATTATGGGCTAGAGATGGTGAGGTTGATACTATTGATATGGGTTCAAGGTTCTTCGTGGTGAACTTTACTAATGTTCGAGATTATGATCTTGTCCTTATGGGGGAGCCATGGTTAATCTTTGATCATTACCTAGCTGTTTAACCATGGAGGATGAATTTTAAGCCAAAGACAGAGCCAATTACAATGGTAGCAGCTTGGATAAGGCTTACGAATCTACCACTTGATTATTATGATAGAGGGATTTTATATGTGCTGGGTTCTCAAATAGGAAGGGTGTTGAAGGTGGATATGACTACATTACAAAGGAAGAAAGGACGTTTTGCTCGCCTTTGTGTTGAACTAGATCTGAGGGAACCGTTATGACCGGTTATTTTTATAAATGAAGAAGAACAATGGATCCAATATGAGGGAATTCATCTAATATGCTTTCTCTGTGGTCGATATGGTCATGATAGTGATCATTGTGTGTATAGAGTGAACACGCTGCCAGATAATAACAAGGATCAGAGCAACGTAAACATCGAGGGCAAGAAGAAGGACGATAGTATGGAAGAGGGAAGTTCGTTAAGGAGCAATTTCACTGCAACAAATCAAACTAGTTCAGAGGTAAATAAGGAGGGGTCGACGGAGGTACAATTCAATGAGTGGATGCTAGTTCAGTGGCCACGGAGGAATAGGAGGATAGGGACCATTGGAAATTGGCCGAGTGAGGGGAGGCGTGTCTCACAAATTTAGGTAGTTAATAGAGGGAGAGGTTCTCGATTTTCTGCTTTGAAGGAGGAGGGAGTTACGGGAGTCCAGGATTCATAAAAGGGACAAAGTGATATAGGCATGATTCAGGGGAGAGGTTCTCGGGATTCCAATTTGATAGGGAAGGATTGTGTGGGTTTGAATGATTTTTAAGTGGGCCCACATGGCAAATCAACATTAAAGGACATTACAAATTTAGGAAGAGAATCACGGGATGGCAAGGATAATGGAAAAGTATGCTTGAAGTCAAAGAAGGTAGGAAGAAGGGCCCCACGGTTGAAAGTATTATTAAGCCAAGAAAAGGCGTGAAAGAAAGATTGGGCCCACAAAATGATTTTTCCTTCATTCAAGCCAAGACCAAGCTGGAAAAAGAGTTGCACAATATAACAAACCAAGGACAACACGTAGTTTCTGCGATTTCGGATCAAAACATGTCTTTAAGGAGGGGATTCAATGTAGTTACCACATCCAGTAATACTAATGGGAGTGGTAAAGTGTGAAGACAGTGGATAAGGGTAGCTACCAAGGTGACAACATGGACGAAGATACCGAACCACCGGACCTAGGAGCATGTGTGAGAGGGAATTTCTCAATTTGCTCGAACCCTTTGTCGGAATTGGTGGAAGATGGAGATATGTCGAAAGTGGATAGCTCTCTAAAGGAAGCACGCCAGGACTGCTGAAAGGTTCTACACTAAATTTTTCCTTTTATTTTATGGATAAAAATAAAAATATATTATTATGGAATACACGTGGGGTTGGTAGTAGAGCTTTTCTGCTATTGATATGGGATTTACAAAAAAAAAATATAGCATTGACTTTCTTGCTATTCTCGAGCCTAGACAGAAAGGTGATCGTGCGATGGGATTGGCACGGAGGTTGGGATTCACAAAAATAGAAATAGTGGAGACTAATGGTTTTAGTGGAGGCATTTGGTGTTTGTGGGATGAGGAGATGGACTTTGCAGTGAGTCATAAATTTTCACAAGCGGTTCATGGCACTTTTAATAAAGGAAAATCGAATGCTTGGGACTTCTCAGTCATATATGGCCACCCGAATCCTACAATACGCAGGACCTTGTGGCATGAGCTAGATAATATCAAGAGTTTGGGGGTTCAACGATGGTGTGTAGGAGGTGACGTGAATGCAACACTAAGAGTCAGTGAGCATGCCTCAAATGCTAATCACCCTACTGGTCCAGATAGGGAGTTTATTAGGTGGGTAACTAAAAATGATATGTGTGATATTGACTTTCAGGGACCTAAATTCACGTGGAGAAGAGGTAAGTCTCAAAGCAGGATTGATCGTGTTCTTGCAGACTCCTATTGGTTTGAGTATTTCAATTCGGCAATTGCTATACATCTCCCCAATTTCAAGTCTGATCATAGTCTGCTGCTTTTGAAACCGACGTGTGCTTTGGAGATGAGGAACCCAGATCAGTCTTTTCGGTTCTTTGCTCCCTGGGTAATTCATGAAGGCTTCCAAGTAGTTGTTAAAAATGCTTGGTGCGAGAGTCAAGGATGGGAAGAAAATGTGGCTCAATGTATTCAAGACATCAAAAAGTGGAATTTTTTGGTTTTTGGTAATATTAATAGAAGAAAAAGAAATTTGCTGTATCAACTAGAAAAGGAAAATAGGCAGAGTTGTTCAGATGTGTATCGGGAAAGAAGACTTAATGATCTATGGGATGAATTGGAGAAGGTTCTTATTCATGAGGATATTATGTGACTCCAAAGGTCATGATGTGATTGGTACAAGTACGATGACAAAAATACACGGTATTTTCATACAGTGACCAATTGTAGAAGACGTAGGAAGTTTATTGAGGCTCTTAAGGGAGTGGATGGGGAATGGTGTTATGACCAAGGGAACTTCAAAGGGTAGGTACGGCTTTCTTTCAAGATTTGTACACTGCTAATTTGGAATTTAGTGAGAACATCAATTTTGGCAGCAAATTCCTAGGGATTGGTAATGTAATTTTAGATGGTTTCGTAAGGCAGATTGACCCTAGTGAAGTTAAGCAAGCTATTTTCAGAATGGGAGCCTTAAAAGCTCCAGGCCCTGACGGTCTTAATCCTTTGTGTTAGATCTCATGTTTTGATGATAACAAAAGAATGGTTTGAAAAGGAAATGATTAATAAACAAGTTTAAACAAAGTAATGACAGGAGCAAGCATAACTTGAAGTAAGCATTAGAGTAATGAAGAAAGGCCAAGAGAAAATGCTGAGGAACTTGATCAGAAGCAAATTTTCTAAGGCATTACTCGAGGAGCTACTCGAGTAATGAGACAAAACTTGAAGTAACCAGAGATAACTTCCAGTAACCTGCCAACGTTACTCGAGGAGCTACTCGAGTAATAGTGTAAAGATTTTCAAGTTGCTCTCAGCCTGCCAATGTTACTCGAGGCGCTACTCGAGTAACCATGTGAAAAACTTCCAGTTGCCTTCAAGTTGCCAATGTTACTCGAGGAGCTACTCGAGTAACTCTGTTTCTGAAAATGTGGAGCTCTCAGCACTTTGTACTACTGCCAATGTTACTCGAGGAGCTACTCGAGTAACACACTGAAGTAAGTGAAAAATTTGAAGTGGATTCCTCGAGTAAGTACCCGAGTATGCAGAAATCTTCTCACGATAAACCTCAAGTCGTTACCAGGGTAAGTCATGCTCAAAAGTCTCAGTTACTCGAGGTGGTACCTGAGTAACTTATACAAAAATAAGTGCATTACTCGAGTCCGTACCCGAGTAACAAGGTAATTGCTCTCGGCATTGAAATCCTGCCAACATTACTGGAGTAGAGCATCGAGTAATCAAAAGCCATTTAAATGTTCACTCGAGGTGTTACCCCAGTAACCTATGAAGTTGTAAAAGTATTACTGGAGTAGGTACCCGAGTAAATAACTATTTCCAAAGGTTTGAAATTTAGTTTACTCCATGCACTACCCGAGTAAACTTATATTTATTCATTGACTTGCAGTTAATCAAAGATTTCCCGAGGTTACTCAAGTAGGTACTCGAGTAAACTTCAAGGGATACTCGAGTAGCTACTCGAGTAAGCATACCCAGAAATTTAGAAATCATTCAAACGTTCATTGATTTGTTTCCTATATGATTAATCTTTCATTGTATTAGTATTCTTAGTCTCTTTATAGATAAACAATGAAGAAATCACTTCAAAAGATGGAAGTCAAATGAAACGTTCATATGCCAACCACCGCCAACGGATATTTTTCAAAAACTTGAAAAGTCAATAGTGGCTGCGCACTCTTCAACGGACGAAAGAAAATGTTCCAACGGTTATCACCAACATATCTATATATATGGGATCATACAAACAGAGAAACAACAACAAGCACACACACAAACGAATTATCAAGTTCATTGCTCTGTTTTACGTTGAAATTATATTTCTGTACTTCAGTGATTCTTATTCACTCTGTAAAAGAGATATTCCATTCAAACTCAATAGTTGTTATTGAGATAACTTAAGGTTGTGGAACCTTGAGTTGGGATTGGATTACAACTTGTAAGGGGGAGCGAGTGTCCAGGTGAAGGAACTTGCTTGTACTGAGGTTCCAAGAACCCACTGAATCTTGGAAGTTATAGTAAAACTCTCAGAGAAGCTCTGAGGACTGGAAGTAGGTCAAAGTGGTTGTGACCGAACCAGTATAACTCCCGGTGTACACTTCGGTGATATTTCTCTTTACTCAATACTGTTTTAATTCCACTGTTAAAGTTTTATATTTCCGAAGAAATTTTTAGTATCACCCAATTCACCCCCCCTCTTGGTCTAACACTTTGTTTTATCAAAGTCAATGGGAGATAGTGGGACAGTCCGTAGTTAAAATGGTGCAGGATATTTTTGAATCACTAGAGAAAGTTTGGCAAATTAATGGCACCAACATTGTATTGATTCCAAAGTCAAATATCCCCCAGTCCTTTCGAGATTTTTGCCCAATAAGCTTATGCAATGTGATTTATAAGGTTGTACTATGATACTAGTGACACGCCTCAAATGCATAATGCCAAGTATAGTGGCGCCAAAACTAATGTAGCTTTGTCCCTGGGAGACAAAGTACTGATAATATTATCTTAGCCCAGGAGATAATTCACTCCATACGTGATAAGAAGAGAAAGAAGGGGTTTATGGCATTGAAGATCGACTTGGAGAAGGCCTATGATAGAGTTCGGTGGGGTTTTGTTTTGATGTGTCTTCGTGAATTGAACTTGCCCCCTAATTTTATTAAATTAATGGAAGCTTGTCTATCCTCGGTTACCATGCAGATTTTGTAGAGTGGTTGTAAGGGATCAGTGTTTATTCCGGGACGTGGAATTCGACAAGGTGACTCTCTATCTCCGTACTTCTTTGTATTGGTTATGGAAAAGTTAGCTCATCTTATCTAGCAGGAGGTTTTAGAAGGTAATTTGCTTCCTTTCTGACTATCTAGAACAGGGACATGTATTTCTCACTTGTTCTTCGCCAACGATCTAATCCTATTTGCAGAAGCTAGCCCTGAACAGGCAGGTCTTATCAAAGCTTGTCTTGATGATTTTTGTCTAGCATATGGTGAGAAGGTAAGTGAAGCTAAGTCCCGTGTATTCTTCTCTAATAATGTTTACCATACCCGGCGCCGTGAAATAAGTGAGTTTTTAGGATTCACCACAACAGGTGACTTGGGGAAGTATTTGGGGGTCCCTTTCTTACATAAGAAGATATCTAAGCACACGTATAGGGGTGTTTTGGAGAAAATGGAAAGGCGCCTATCCAATTGGAAGGTGAATAGTCTATCCTTGGCGGCAAGAAAGACTCTGATTTCTTCTGTTGTCTCAACAATACCAGCTTATACTATGCAATCAACTTTACTTCCTGTTTCGACATGTGATGAGATTGATAGAAGGTGTCGTAGTTTCCTCTGGGGTAGTTCACCCTTAACTAAGAGAGTTCACTTGGTTGCATGGGAGGAGGTATGTCATAGTAAAGATGAAGGGGGTTTGGGATTGAGAAATGCACGAAAGCAAAACAAGGCTTTCATGATGAAGTTAGGCTGGGGACTGGTGAAGAAGAGAGATGCATTATGGGTTAAGTTTCTTCATGAGAAGTAAAATGTAGGCATGATATTTTACCTCGAATTGTACACAAAAAACAAGGTTCCCAGGTATGGAAAGGCATTAAAGAGGCATGGGATCAAGTTCTACATGGGATAAGATGGAAGTTTGGAGATGGGCACAAAGTTAAGTTCTGGGAAGACTGTTGGCTACCAGGATTTGAACCTCTAAAAAATTTCACTTTATGTGAGATTGACAATAGTATGAAGGAAGAGTGAGTAGCGGACTATGTGATAGAAGCAGGTGGTTGGTGTTGGCATAAGTTACTAAGATACTTGCCAAGTACGGTTCTCAACACACTGGATAGACTATCCCTATCTAGTGGCAGAATTAGTGAGGATACCCCCATTTGGAGAATGACTACAAATGGTGAGTTTTCAATTAAGTCTGCTTATAGGTTATTAGGGCTGGATATTACAACATCTCATAGTGCACAATGGCGTAGAATTTGGAAGCTTGAGATTCCCCAACGTGTCAAGACCTTTTTGTGGCTTTGCATGAAAGGCAGATTGTTGACAAATGAAAATAGGGTAGTTAGACACATACAGATGTCGGAAGGATGCAGTGTTTATGGAGCTACCAGGGAGGATACCATGCACTTTTTAAGGGAATGCAAGGTGGCCAGTGATTGTTGGAAGTATACAGTTCCTCCTAAGTTGTGTGACAAATTCTTTTGTATATCAAAGGTAAACAAATGGATTAGTTGGAATATACGACACGATGACATCAATGTGTTGGGGATTCGTTAGTTTATATGGTTCTCTATATTATGTCGGCATCTTTGGATCAACCGTAACTCAGGGGTTTTTGAGAGGAAGATGGTTGGGCACTACCAGCTCATTGCTAAAACAAGTGCAGTTGCACGATGGTCAAGTCTTTCGCTAAAAGTAGATGGTACAGGTGTGGAGCGGTCCGCTGGTTGGAAGGCACCTTTTATGGGGTTCGTCAAGATTAATGTGGATAGTGCAAGTATGAGGTATGGAGAGGTTGCTGCTTGTGGAGGTGTGACACGAGATTACAATGGTCAGGTGTTAGGTGGTTTTATGTGTAGACTTGGAACGGGGGATAGCTTCTTTGCCGAAGCCTGGGCTGCGTTGTGGGGTTTAAAGAGGGCTTGGGATAATGCTTGGAGAAAGGTGATTATTGAAACTGACTGGTTGGAGCTTGTTAAGACTTTGTACTCGGGGTTTTGTGAGGATCATCCCCATGCTGATCTATGTGGGGAGATTCAAAGCTGTTTAAATAGCCAATGGGATGCTACTGTTGAGTAGTGTCACAGGGAAGCTAATGTTGTTGCTGACATATTAACTAAGGAGGCGGTCAATATTATGGACGGGGCTACCTTCTTCGAGAGTCCCCCAGAGTATTTGTTGAAGGCTTTGGAGTGGGATATGAGATAAGTGCTTTGAGTGTATTGTAATAAAAAAAAAAAAGAAGCACATTCAACGAGTTTGATTTGAAAATGACCAATGTGACATAACAGATATAACGCACAAGGTACGTTTTCTTTTTAAATCCCAAGATAATCAAGTAAAAATATCATACTACATAAAAATAAAATATATTAAGCTATCAAATAAATTTAAATAATTTAATTTCATAATAAATTAACAAACATATATAATATACTAATATCTAAGAACTCACAAATTATTGATAGTAAAATATTGTAAAAACACAATTAAATATGAAGACTAAAAATTATAAAAGAAACGAAGAATAAAAAATGCATAAATAAATATCTTATACTGAAAAATGGCAAAAAAAAATACATCCTCTGGTCCTAATTAGAGGACATAATTATCTAATTTTGGAGAAATTAATGATAGTAGTTAAACTAATTAATCATATTTAATTTCCTAAAATGCCCTCATCTAAAATTTAAAATGGTATCAATTACGTTGTATCTTTGTTTTTCATCATACCTCTCAAAGTTTTCTACCAAGAGGATGTCTACTTAATTGAACATAATACAAATGCAAGGTTTTTTTTAGCCAAGGGAAAAAGATAATGAAATTAATATTTTATTCGGTTATTTTTAGGGAAAAAATCAATCACTTTGGACGAATAGTTACAGGAATATATTTTTAAAGAAATATTAAAATTATTTCATTTAAAAATAAAAAAAGAAAGTAGAATCTCTCACTTGATAGAATACAAGCATGTTATTAAATTAATTATCATGTTTAATTATTATTGAGAAAGTATCAATAGGGGATAGTTTGGGAATAAATTGACAAAAATTAGAACTTTGTCCTATAATTAGGACCAAGATCAACTCCCAAATATTGTCCTATAATTAGGGCCGGAGGGAGTGCTTAAAACATAAAAAGATGCCTGTTGGTTATTCAAATCATACAAGCCAAAAAAGTTTCAGAAAATTGTAGTATAGTCCCAAAGAACAGAGAAAATGTCAAAAATGTCTCAGCATATGATTTACTATCTAAAAACTCTCAAAGGACCACAACAATATAGATTTGAATTATGAAATTACTTGTTTGCCCTCATTGTCAATATGCATGGCACATAAACTTATCGACGATAATACTATGGCTTGTCAATATGGCACATACAATTATCAATGGTAATATTGTGACTTGTCAATATGGCATAAACTTGTCAATGGTAACACTATGATTCATCAGGCAAACATGTAATTTCATAATTTGAGTCTATATTATTGAAGTCCCTTAGGAGTTTTTAGATAGTAAATCATATACTAAGACTTTTTTTATACCTTTTTTTGTTCATTGGTACTATACTAAGATTTTCCCAAAAATTTTCTCCCTCAATGAATGTGCATGACAATGGTGAGTGATAAATTAAATTTGGATTAAGGTCCAATTTTACTTTGGAAATTGCCACTTAAGAGTAATGTTGCCCTGAAAGTTTTTATTTTTTGGGTTTAATGTCACCCCAGAAATCTCCAAAGTGTAACAATTTTACCCCGGTCATTATCCATATTAAGTTTAACTGTTAATTGATCAAATATGTTGAGCTAGCAGAGTGAACAATAATGATGAAGAAAAAAAACTCAAGTGGAGGAGGAGATCACGTACACTAAAAAGTAATGAAGAAGAAGATTTGATTATTGGATGCAAGACACACTGGGGAAATTGCCAAGAACAAGGCTACCAATAAACCTCAGCTATTGTACCCCATTGAGATAGGCCACCAGTGCCTTTTTTATTTTCTATTCACCACACAAGATGCTCCCATGTCCTTGATTTTCTCTAATCCTTGAGATAAGATGCATTTTTTTTTAAAAAAAAATTTCTTATTTATAAATCTAACTTTGAAAAAATGAAGTAAATGACATATGAACCTGTCAAATCATCATATTTGGTCATCTAACAGGAAAATTTAACCTAAATAATAGTTGGGGTGCAATTGCTATAATTTGGAAACTTCCAAATACCTAGTGCTCCCGAGTTAAATCTTCAAGGGCAAATTTTCACTTTAACCCAAAACAAAATGACGTTGATGACATGTGGACCTGCTAATTCAGTATATTTGATCAACTAATAATTAAAATCAACCTGGATAATGGTCGGGGTAACATTGCTATGATTTGGAAACCTTTGGGGCTACATTGAACCCAAAAACAATATTGTGTGATAACCTCCAGAACAAAATTTGACTCATAACCTTTTAAATTTACTTACATTGAAAAAAGAGAATTAGTCAAAGGGGTAGAAAAGAATAGCGTAATAAAGAGAGTCTATTACTTTACAATTTTCACATTTGTTTTTTCCTATTTTTTTTCCTTTCATTTCATTTACATCCTCTCCTTTCTTCTAAGTTCTAACTCTGACATGTTCACCATCATGGCTAGTAAGTGGTTTAGGTTTCATCTTTAGATTTTGCCGCCAATTTTTTTTCATTATTTATGTTGTTAGTAAAGAAAGGATAGGTTGGCACCATATTTCTCTTATGTTCTTCCTTTTATTCTTGTTAGATATGCTTATTTTTTATGATACTAAACATTTAAAAGCATAATGTATTTATATCCTACCTTGACTAACTATTATATTTACTATGAATTATCTTGTAAATTAGTCATGAAAAGATAGAAATTATCAAATTGGATTATGGAGAATGATCAAGAAAAAGAAGAGAGAATGAAGAAATAAGAACTTGCAAAGATCAACTATAAGTCAAGAAAAGATAGAAGTTATCAAATTGGATTGTGGAGATGATCAATAAAATAAAGGAAAAGAGAATAAAGAAAGAAGGACTTGTAAAGATCAAATGGAATATTAATATTCAAGTTTTTAAATTTGGTATTGGAGATTGCTATGCTCCACAGGAAGTTGGAATCACTCAATTTGAAGTAAAAGTGCCTCATTTAGAGGTTATTTCATCTTAACTCAAGCCACCTATCATCTACACTTGAGTTGCACCTCCAGAAGTGATTTTCCCATGCTTCACTTATGTTAACATGGTACTAACTTGAGTGATGTTCACATCTCATTATACTCTATTATGCTTTATTTTCATTCAGCCTGACAGGGGTTCAATATTTTGGATATATTTACCATACACTAGTCCATTTGAGGTGAAACTTGTTTCATATGAAACTAGACTAAAATTGTGGTTTAGGAACACCAATAAAAAGCTCAAAGAGTTTCCAATGAAAGAGATATGAATTTCAAAACTTGGTGCTTAAAATTCACTCTTTATTCTGGACTAGCAATCACTCTTTGGCTCATATATTTTTGAATGCAACAAATTTGGGAATTATTCTTATTTCATTGGAAGGTAGACTCAAAAGAAATTTTTGGTGATAGGTCATTTGCTAGATTTTAGTTGTAGTAACTTGGAAGTTACTTTCAACCTAAACTGCAAGTCACTTGCAAGTTATCAATGAAAATTATTCTTCATCATCACTCGAGTGATGAAGTGCCACTCATGTGATGTTGCCTATCACTAGCTCTAAACCTATGAGTGATCAATTACTATTTTTTGAAAATTAAAGACTAGTACTCAAGTTATATACTATCACTCGAGTGATCTTTTGATTCACTCCTGACTCACAAGTTTTGACCAAGTGATGGACTATTTTCACTGATAATCACTCAAGTGAGTCCTGAAAATCACTTAAATTATGGTATCACTTGATCGAAACTCAAAATGTTTTCTAAAGCTTTCAAGAGCTCTTGCGTAGGATTTTGCTACTAAAGTGATAAGTGAATTTTGACAGAAGTCACCCTCGAGTCCACTTGCAACTTTTATTAACTTTGAAAAAGCTCTGAAGATAATGTTATCACTCAAGTTATCATATATCACTCAAGTGATCAACCTTCACTTTTATAAAAGCTGCAACTTCACCTGAATGATGTTCTTCATAGTTTTCAATCTCCATTTTAGATTTTTGGAATGGTTTCAAAATCCAATCAAATGTTGATCATGATGGAAATTGTGCCCAAAGGGCTAATATTGTACTTTGAACATAATTAATTTAATGCAATTTCTCCATTTTGTTATCATATTATTTTCATGTTAATTGTGATAATTGTATCCTTGGATAAATCATAAAGATTATCCTAAAATGTCCCTAGTCAGTCATCTATGCGGGAGCAGAGATGAAACAAGACCGGTATGACTTTGATAAGATATGGAAATACGAATCAAAGTCTTGGGCACTTGTAAGAGTACAAGGTGTTGGACCAACCCACTATGAGAAAGCTATATAGATAAAGTCATAAGCTTTTCTCATGAACAATCACGTCATAATGCCCTTTAACTTGAGGTCATTATATATTCCTCCATGAGAGTTGCTAAGCTTTGAACTAGTCAAAAGTCACTTTTGACCGAGTGATGATAAAGGCTATGATCAGGCTTGGTGGTTTTTCATGCAGAGGAATATGAATGATAAAGATGGAATTTGTCCCTTACATTAGTAGAGAGATATTACTGGGCCCCTCGATGAGTGAGTCTGAGACATGTATGGTCATATTATGATGGAAAGGAGTTTACATTTCTATTGTCAGACTACTCAGGAATCGAGAAAGTAATGGTCAGGAACAAGAGGATGACATTATCCATGCCTCATCCTTGACCGATATATCATTTGATAAAAGGGATGTGACATGGTTGTATGACAGGTTACATCGTGTTAACGATCCTCATATGAATTGGGTAGTCGTAATGTCTTGCTAGAGGCCGCTTGCAACTTTTGGGTTAGTACATTTATTGGCCCTCTGCCAACTACGTATGGGCCCATAAGGTCGCACATAAGAATGACCCAACATGAGATAATGTTTAATCTAGGTTGGATGAATTATATATATATAATATAAAAATTCATTAATAATATTATATATATATATATATATGTATGTATTTTTGAAATACATATTATATATATATTATATGATATTATTATATTATGTTAGTCTTAAATTTAATTTTATTAAGATAAATTAGATTTAATAACTAACATGATAGAGATATAGTATCTCTGATTTAATTTATGAAGATAAATTAAATCTAATGGCTCTTTATTTGGATTAAATAAATAGGTTAAATTAAAACTGTTGGACAGATTTAATTTAAACTTAATTTATTTAATTAGCTAATCAAGATAATTAATTGTTAATTAATTTTGAAATTAATAAAGATTAATTTTGAAATTCGAATATAACTCTCATAGGTTATAAACTTGATAGAGCAGATATACTCATACATGGATGATAATTTAGAGCCGTAAGGGAAACCCTAGGAGATAATTGGACGCTAGCACATAGTCTATGTTGGAGAGCATTCGTGTGGATACCGGTAAAGGGAGCGGGCCTGACGTGTTGGCTCCTAGAGATCGAAAACCCTAAATTAAAAAAGGTACGAATCTTTCTAACTCGGTTTAAATGCCGTTGATAGATCCTCGATTAGGATCGGCAAAAATTTTAAAATTCTTCCACTATGCCTACCGATCCTAACAAATCAAACCCATTCTAAGTGTGTCAAACTCTATAAAATGTTTTAGAACATGTAATGACACATTTTGCAAGAGATTAAGCATAAATTAACGCTTAATGGAAATAAGGAGCTCAAAAGTTACCTTTATGTCAGAACTTCCAACAGCCATATTTTGATAAGCTGAACGGGAAGAAGAAAAGCTCAATGGGAAGAAGATTGTGCCTAACAGTCAAATACCCATCATCAACTATAAATAGAAGAGCTTTCAAAACTGAAGAAGAAGAGAGCCAGATCATACACTGTCAATGGGAGAATTGTTGTGGCTTCACAAGTGCCTTGATCAAACTTATGGCTTTGTAATGGTTCTCAAGTACCTGGTTTAAACTTAAGGGAGACAGTAGATTTAAAATCTTAGGTGGAGCTTGTGGGTTGAAAGTAGGTCATCAAGGATTGGACCAAACTAAGATAAATCACAATTTGCATCTTCTCTTCCTTATCTCTAATGTTTCCTGCATAACTAACTTAAATATTTGATTATACATTTTTGATTTATTAATTTCATGTTTGTTATTCTTTATTGCTTTCACTAAGATGCAACAATATTGTTAAGTTTTTATTTTACACCTAATTCACTCTCCTCTTGGATGTAAGTCAGTTATAACATTACCTTCCTTCCTTGCTTCTGCTTCCTCCTCCTCCTCCTCTTCTGTAGTGTAGCTGGACCCTAATCTCATGAGCCATTTGATTTTTGAAGATTTGGTCCAGTTTCCAGCTTGGCAATGGTTTTAGATGAAAAGCTGGTTCTTACCAACTTAACCTCTAAAACTATTTTCATTTCAAATATGAGTTGTTTTGGACCTCTAGACATCTAGTCCAATTCAATCTAGGTTTGAAATCACTGGAAATTGAACAAAATAATAAATTCAAAAAAAGATAATTTGTATTGGGTTTTTTTATGTGAAATGTAATAAATTCTAGAATTTGTACAAAAAACTTACATGTTTGTTTGCCACAAAGAGATATGAAGGGATATAAAAAATATATATAATTATTATAAAATTATTAACTTATAGAGATGTCATGTAGGATGCTAAGTCATCTTGATTGTTAAGATATGTAAAGACATGATATAATTTGATTAATGTAAATAGGCATAATCATAGGAGCTAATTTTAGATATAGAATTGTCACATTTAATGCTCCTTAATACTCTTTTTGAATATATTATGTATCAATTGCTCTCTAGAATACAATTCATTCAAACCATATCATTCTCTATACAAGGTATCAGAGCCGGTAGTCTCTACTTAGAAATTTTTTCTTGAGTTCCTTCATTTTTTCTCTGATAGTAGTTATTTCTATTCTTTACTGTCAAAACCATACTCACCATATAGTACAACTTTTTTCTAGAACACATGCCCCCAATTAGCGGTTTCATTAAGGTCCGGCGACATTCTAATCAACATGTGAGCCTCATGCAACTTTTCTTCTTCATTCATAGATTCATGTGTCGGTGTGTGGAGGTTTGTGAAGGTTAGTTTTCGACAGTGACTTCTCTCATTTGCGGCAAGTCACTGAATTCGATCCTTTCCAATGGTTTCGTGTTCATTTGACATAGATAATCAACCAAGAACTTCAAGATAGTAAAAAATATGCACAACAATGCATGAACAAAAATTCAAAATCCTTACAATGAAATCCAAGATCAACAAGATCATAGAAGTAGCTTTAGTACTACTTAAAAATGGCCAAAAACCATAAATGCACTTCAAAATATTATGTGCGAGTTTAAAGCCATATGGACTTCCCTAAAATACATTTTCCTTTCGCAATACTTCTTCCTCCCTCAAAGACATTCCTTATAGCTTCAGTAATCAAATTCCAGGATGGGGCACCTTTCCTTTCTACAAAAGAGAAGATCAAACATAAATATACCAAAACACACCAAAATCAAAGAAATTTAAAAGTTTAAGTTAAGAACTTGGCTTTCCTCCCAAGAATTGCTTGGTTCATAGTCGTTAGCTTGACTCTTCATGTTTTCAAGTGGAATTAGAGAGAGGGAGGGTAATGGTTTGCCTCTTTACCACACCACCCTAATAATAGTTTAATCTTTGTCCATTGACCTTGAATTGCTCTTCATCTTGGCCTTCTAACTCTATAACGCCCTTGTAAAGTAATTGAACCATAATGAATGGTCCACACCATTTAGACTTCAACTTTCCCAGTAAAAGCCTCAACATAGAATTGTATAGAAGCACTCATTGACGTGACTCAAAAGACTTGAACACAATTTTCATAAGCATGGAAACAAAATTCCTCAAGCTCATTGAGTTGCAAGAGCCTCTTTTCACCTACTTATTTATCATTAAAATTTAACTTTTTAATGGCTCAATAGGCATTGTGTTCCAACTCCATTAGAAGATGACAAGCTTTCCCAAAAACCAATTGGTAAGGAGACATACTAATAGGTGTCTTGTAAGTGGTGTGATAGGCCCATAATGCATCATCCAACTTCACATACCAATCTTTTCTAATAGTGCCAACTCCCTCTCAAGCATGTTCTGTATCTCATAGTTGAAAATTTATGCTTGGCCATTGGTTTAAGTGTGGTAGGGTAATACTGCCTTGTGCTTGACTCTATATTTCTTCATCAAGGCTTGAAATTGGTGATTACAAAAGTGTAAACCACCATTACTGATAATCGCTCTAGGTGTTCTAAACTAGGTGTTCTAAACCTAGTGAAAATGTTCTTTATAACACCTTATTTTCCTTTGTATAGGAAAAATATTAACTACTATCATCTACAGCCACAAGAATATAGAATTCCATGAATTACCACACTATTCTAGAATCAATTCCAGTTTCGGCCTCAAAATTTAACAATTAATATCTCCTAAAGTACTTAACCAAATTCATATATTATTTATCAAATTAAAGCTTATAATGTATATTATCATTCTGGAAAATATCATAGCCATCAGACAACATTTGACTAATCAAATTTGTCCAATAAGCAATTTGGTTCCAGACTGGCAGCAACTAACCACCAACTAATTTGTAAGTTAAGCATCAAACTAGTTTAAAAAATGGAAAAAATGTATAGGCAAAATAGTCATTTAGCTAAATAAAATCCAAAGCCCATATTTTTCCCTTTTCCTCATGATGTTGGATGGTCAAAAGGGAAACAAGAAGGGAAATGGTTATTTGAAATACTCATCCCAAGAGTTGAAACATTTTAGACCAAGTAAAAGCAAAAGTTGAAAAGTCAACAATTGTAGGTAGTTTGAAGAGGTAATATTATCTCAATTCAAGAAGATCTTTAATCTCTTCTAGGAGGCCTCACCTACTTCCAAAAAGCAAGGGGCAAAGGGAAATTAATATTTGGGATAAATATGTCAAAAGTTGAAGCATTCTTGACCAAGCAAAATGAGTTGAAAAGTCAAAAAAAAGCAAAACACGTGATAAATGACCATTAAATCAAGAGATGGATGAAGGGCCCTTTTCATTTATTTTGGGCCATCATTTTCGGTCATTTAAATAGAGAAAGAGAAAAGATTATTAAAATTAAAAATTGGCATGTGTTCAATTATAATAAAATACAATATTTTGAGGAGGTGGATGAAAGATATTTTGAGCGAGTATTATCCCTTCCTAAGGCCATATTTTTGGCCAACTCAAGAGAGCAAGAAAGAGAAAGAGATTACGAAAGTGAGACAAGGACAAGCAAGAACAAGAAGCTCAAGAGGCAAAGCAAGGTGAGGTTAAGGTGATTTCCATATTTTTAAGCCTTCTGACGTAGAAAACCTCCCCTAATCTCTATTTCTTCATGAATCACCCATATAGCAAGGCAAAATCAAGAGGAAGAGGAGAGAGGTCATACATGATTTAGAGAGAGAAAGTGGTGAAATCAAGAGGTAATCTCCAAAACTTAATCCTCTTGTGCTATAAGATGTTGTTGTGGTTGTTGTTGTTGATTTTGGCTTGATTTGCTTTGTTTTGTAAATTTGAGAACACAAACCCTAAGGGGAGGTGCTGCCCAAATTGTGGTTAATCATGTTAAAGAGGTGATTAAGTGATTAAACAAGTGATTAGAGGTGTAAAGAAGGTGTTTTGTTGATTGAAATCAAGAAACTTCAATTTTCCCAAATTATGATGATTTTCGTCTAGACTAATTTTTCACCGTGTTTGGACTAGATTTTGGTGTTTTTTTGATGATTCCATTGTGTTTAGAATGAAAAATTGTGTAGGGTCTATGTTAAGTATGAAGTGTGAAAGGCCCTAGAATGTGAAATATCAAAAATACCCCGAAAATCCTAAGTTAGGGGCTGGCAAGGGTAAATCCATGTTTTGGCAGTGAATTTGACAATTCTGAGGTAAAAAATGGATTCTACACATGAAATTGTGTAGCATTAGCTTGGGTCATAATTTTTGGTAAAGTACAAAAATACCGAGTATAAATGGCTTAGACAGGTTCCCAGGGCTATTTTGGTAATTTTTCAATTTTAGAAAAAGATAAACAACATAATGAGTTTAGAATGAATTATGAGTGACTAATAACTTATTATTCTAAATTTGGAATTTTAGGATATACTGATAGCTCGAGTCGGATACAGTATTGGACTGATAATCATCAGTTAAGGGATGGGCGATCTGGGTAGTGAACTTACCTCTCTTGCATGTATTTGATATTTGTGCTTGTTTACTAATGCTTGTGATTGCTTTGCTTGATTATGTGAAATATATATAAATGATTGAAACTCTATTTCTATTAATGATATGACCATAAGTATGTTGTTTGAAATATCAAGCATGCAGATATGTCATTGTGTAAGAATGAGTTATCTAGCAAGGTGTCTCACTTGCCAGAAGGTAAAGATCGAGCATCAGAGACCGCCTGGGTTACTTCAGAGTCCTGAGATTCCGGAATGGAAATGGGAAAGCGTAACCATGGATTTGGTTGTGGGATTGCCCAGGATCAGAAACTATGACGCGATCTGGGTAATTGTGGATCGGTTAACGAAGTCGGCGCACTTCATACCAATCAATGCTGGTTATTCTCCTGATAAACTAGCGGAGATTTATATCCGAGAGATTGTGAAACTCCATGGTATACCAAAGAACATCATTTCCGACCGAGATCCACGATTTACTTCAAGATTCTGGAAAGCATTGCATAAAGCTTTAGGTACTCAACTGGGATTCAGTACGGCTTATCATCCTCAAACGGATGGACAATCTGAGAGAACAATCCAGACGTTGGAAGACATGTTGCGGGCATGTGTTCTCGACTTTAAAGGAAGTTGGGTTCACTTTCTTCCACTTGCTGAGTTCGCTTACAACAATAGCTATCATGCGAGCATCCAAATGGCTCCGTATGAAGCGTTGTATGGAAGACGGTGTCAATCACCATTATGTTGGAATGAACTATCCGAAAGGAAGCTTTATGGACCAGATTTGGTTGATCAAACCTCAGCACAGATTCAGATTATTCGCAAGAGGTTGCTTACAGCGCAGAGTCGCCAGAAAAGCTACGCTGACAAGAGAATACGGCCTCTAGAGTTTGAGGTTGGAGATCATATTTTCTTAAGAGTATCTCCTGTCACCGGTGTTGGGCGAGCAATTAAGAGGAAGAAGCTAAGCCCTAGATACATAGGTCCTTTTGAAATCCTTGAGAGGATTGGGCCTGTAGCTTACCGAGTAGCTCTACCTCCGAGCTTGAGTAGACTCCATGACGTATTCCACGTTTCTCAATTGAAGAAGTACCAACCGGATCCGTCTCACATCATTGAGTATGAGGATGTTGAGCTTCAAGACAATTTCACATATGCAGTGGAGCCAGAGCAAGTCATTGACCGAGAAGAGCGACGGCTCAGACACAGGAGCATTCCATATGTGAAGGTGATCTGGAAGGGAATGACGCAAAGAGAGGCAACTTGGGAAGCGGAGGAAGATATGCGAAGACGATATCCGGAGTTTATGGCTCAAGTTGTGTAGCAATTTCGAGGACGAAATTTAATTTTCGGGGGGAGAAATGTAATATCCCAAAAAGTGATTAAGGGCTAATGACTTTAAAAGTGGATATAATTATTGTTGAATAAACACTTTTGGAGAATGTGTGATGGGAATTTGGATATTTTAATGATTCCAATGGCTTCCTTGTGAAAATTCATGTGGGGAGAGTGTTTATTGTGAAATTGGAACCATTGGGAACAATCGTGCTAAAATTGAAAACTCTGTCCATTGAAACTCTGTACAGGGCAGCCAATTTGTATGGACGTTTTAAATAGGCAAATGGTGTCTAAAAATTCTGAAATTTTCCAGTATTAAAGTTCACATGTCAAGCTTCAAAATGAACATATAATTTGTATCATTTTGATTTGTGACCTAAGAGTTTTGGATTTTTGAAGTTTGCCCAGCGAAATTAATTATTTTCTGGAACAGTATGCAAAGATTGAAATTCTGGGAATTTTGTGGTGATTTACAGTAATGGCCAATATTTTTCCTATGAAGAGGACTTAAATATATTTCATTTGGCTTTGGGATCACCTCATTTCGATTTTTCTAGAATTAGTTATGATTTTTCAAAGTTAGGGCATAAAATCTGCCAGAATTTCTGAGAAATCCGAAAATGGGAAATTAAAAATTATGACATCATCATATTGTATGATGACATCAACATGGAACTAAAACCAATTACACCATCTTCATCAGCCATTCCCGACCCCATTCAGAAAACAAAAAGACGTGAGAGAGAGCTTGGAGAAAAGAGAGAAAAGAGGAAGAAATCTCGCAAGGTAAGCCGATTTCTCCGACGATCTAGCTCCTAACGCGTACAATCCTTCTCCTAAGCTATTCCTCTATGTGAATTAAGGTTTTGAAGCAAAGAATTTGGTGTTTCAAAGAGGCTAGGGTTCAGCCAAATTTGAGAAAAGCTAGAAGGAGCTTGAGGTAACTTCCAAACTTTCGTATATTGCTTATTCTGGCTGCTGTGGGCAATTTAATCGGTGAAATTTCGCCGGATTGCCATTGGTTTTAAAGTTTGGAAATGATGTGGCCTAGGGGTTATGCTGCCCAAATTGGGTCTTAATGTTAGTTGTAACCTAATGTAATGGTTAATAAAGTGGTTAGGAGTAGAAAGGGACGCGTTTACGGAGCCGAAATCGTAAAACCCCAATTTTTCCCGGAGAACATGTATATTTCGGCCAAGGCTGTAAATGGGTCTTAGAGTTGGATTTTCAATGATTTGATGATTCCATTGGATTCAGTGGGCGAAAATAGGTGGGGTTACAGTTGGGCACTTTTTCAAAAAAGGCCGAGAAAGCATAATTACGGAAACACCCTTAAAACCCTAAAAGTAGGGCTGCCAAGGGCAATTTCATAATTTGATATTGAATTTGATAATTCTGAGTACGGAAATGGATTCCTTGGGCGGAAATATGTTAGGATAGCCCATATTAGAATTTTGAGAAAAGTGCAACCGGTCCGGGTATGGTGGGCCCAGGCCGGGTCCCCGGGGGTATTTTTGTAAATTTTCATTATAGACTCATATAACCCTAAGTAACACTATGGAAGTGTCTAAATAGTGCATTTGGAATTGTAGGATTCGATATTTGCCGCCCTCGTGAGCCAACTACGCCAGCGAACGTCAGAAAGGAACGAGGTAGTAACTTTTCTTTCGTACCATATGTGATGCATTGTATGTGTGTATTATCATTGATTTGTGATAAACTCGTATGCTGCGACATTGTGAATATGTGTAAACACCGTCATACCAATAGTCCATGAGTAGCTAACAACGGTTCGGGTTAGGGCGGTGTGCCTCCCCGGCGGAGAAAGGGGATGAGGATGAGGTGTGATATATGTGATTATGTGAGCCAAAAGGCTATTTGTGGAGGCCGACGGGCCATTTGTGAAAGCCGAATAGCTGTATGGGCTATAAGGCTATATGTATGCACTGCCACGCCAATAGTCCCTGAGTAGCTAACAACGGTTCGGGTTAGGCGGTGTGCCTTCCCGGCGGAGAAAGGGGATGAGGGTGGAGTGTGATTTGTGGTGCTGCTGCTGTATGATGATTTGCTTACATGCTGTGTGCTTATGTGTGGTATAAATATTTTGTTACTACTGGGATTCTCTTGAATCTCATTCTTTCCTTTAACTAACCTTTCAGACAGGGCGAGTGGCTCTAAGGAGAAGCGTACAACCCGGAGCGGTTAGAATCCTGTAGGGACTTTTATTTTGGTTAGGTTGGTTAAACCTGTTGGACAGGGTGTCTGTATATTATGTTGGTTGTAAAGAATAGTTGAACGTAGTTGTGTAGTCCCCTATATGGAGGTTGTAAACCCTTTTTGTGTATGAATGGAACCCGGGGGTTGCCGGGATTGCTATTAGATATTCTGATATGAATGAATGTGAATTAACTGCACAGGTGATTATATTCGATAATTGAACTTGAGACCGGAATAGGAAAGAAGTTTTGAAAATTTTATAAAGTCCCTACTTCACAGGGAGTTCTAAATGAGTTTTGAACTATTCGACGGTCTCTAAACCAATTTAATTACGTAATATCGAATTATAATTACGCTATTTAAGGCAGGGGGTTACACTATCTGCATATCAAATTCAGTTGAAATTAATTGTTATTCATACAATTTCTTTTTCTAACTATCCGTATGAAATAAGTCCTTGTGTGTACCGATATGCCATGTTGGTCTTGTTAGAGTGATTTTTCTCACTCAACTCCTATTTAGATCCAAATAATTCATATCAATAAATGTTAATTACAAATATATTACAAGTAATAAGCAAAGTCAAACATATTATATTACCTGGAATTCCTGTGTTGTATGTGTTCTCACAAACTCATCCTAAATTTATTGAGTGATGATTCCTTTGTACAATTCCGGTAGTGTAGTGATGATATTCTCATTATCATCCCTCAAAAAATATTTTACAAGATTGGAATGAAACTTCTCATAAGTTTACCGGCTTTTCTCAGCATAAAGTTCTTTTGATCATCACTATCCTTAATAAGAAAATAGCTCTGTAACAATAAACAAACATAACTTCTTACACTGAAATTATATGAAACAAAACAAATTGAACAATAAAGTAATTAATGTGTTACCGATACTTGATCCCAGATTTCATCCTCATACTGTTGCTTCACTTGTCTCTAATCTTGAATTGTAATAGGGACTCTATTTCAAACTATAGTCCTAATGAAGTTATTGAATGAGTTACTGTTCAGGTCGATTGGGTTTCACTTTTCATTCTAGTCCAGTTCTAAATTAATTTCCTTACTTCTCAATTTGATCAACCTTGCCATAATGTTCCTACCACGGTTAACACTCTCCATAAATCTTTATCTAGCAATGTTCGTTAGAACATCATCAGTTCCATCACGTGGTGAATCAATACTCATGCAAGTGAAATAATCCAAAAAAAACATCAATGCACAGTGTCAACCATGTCAACGAAAGTAAATTAATTTGAAATATATAAAAACATAAAAGACATACAAGTTTAGGCACTCATTATCTTTTCCTTTTTCTCATTTGATTTAAAATTTTGTTCTTGAGAATTCATGTTAGATTGAGAATTGTGTTTATCTTAACCCAAGTCCCCTCTTCATGATCATGTCTCTCATATAAGGGTCCGTCTTCATCTTCATCTATACCAATATCTTCTAACCATAAATTCTCAAATGAAGGATCATTCTCAACGATATTCAAATATTCATTACTTTCAACATCAACTTGTTCTTGATGATTTTTGTTTGATGCGAGTACAATAGACCAATTCTTCTTAGCAGGATTTGGAATGAAAAACACTTATTCTGCTTGTGCTACTAAAATAAAAGGATCTTCTTCATACCAAACTTTAGAAAGGTCCACTTGAACAAAGCTTGACTCATCTGTCTGCAATCCATTATTGTTGTTAACCCTCTTATATATGAAGACAGGGACCTTGAACATATAGTAATCTAACTCCCATATGTGTTTAATGACACCAAAGTATTGCATTGATGCATAGATATGGTATATGTCTTTAGCACTGGATATGTTCCAAGAATCAGCAACAAGTGTTACCACACTATTCCGCATTATGCTCTGTGTATCATGGACTTGTGTGTAGAATGTGTAACCGTTAATTGCATAACCATTATAAGATAATATATTTAAGCTTGGTCCCATTTCAATATTTTAGAAACTAAATCAGGATTCCTCTCTATTTCAGCATTAATGCACTTTTTGAACCAACCTAAAAAATGTCTATTTTGTTCTTTTGTTATCAAATTTTCATTTCTATCACCATTTATTAATCAAAGAGGATCCTTGTGTTCTTCAACATACGGTTCTACCTTATCAATGTTTTGATGCACATACAAGTGAGCTTGCTCCTATTAAGCCATTGATATCATTATTACTTCCCTCCCACTTGTTCATTTCCCTGATCTTCTCCCATCATGACGAGAATTTGGGATCCCTATAAGGTCAACATGCGATAAAAAATAGACACAAAAGTCACTTGCTTCTTCAACCATGTACCTTTCAGCAATACAACCCTTTGGTAGATATCTATTTGTCACATACCCTTTTAAGATTTTTATGAATCGCTCATTTAGGCACATCCATCTCAAGTATACTGGACCGTACAATTAAACCTTTTTGACCAAGTGTATGGTTAGGTAGACCATAATGTCAAAAAAAGGTGGAAAATACATTTCAAGTTCACACAAAGTACAAAAAATTAGCCATTGCAAATCTTGCAACATGGTTGAATCAATCACTTTACTGCAAATCAACTTGAAAAAATATGCAAAGTTTAGTGATGGTCTTTCTTACATTTTTGGGTAAAATGGACCATATACCAACCAATAGGAAATTCTGCATAAGCACATGACAATCATAAGATTTAAGGTTCTTTAACTTCAACTCTTTCACTGATACAAGGTTCTTTATATTTAAAGAGTAGTCCTCGGGAACTTTATTTCCATGCAAAAACACACAAAACAATTTTTTCTCTTGCCTTGACAGAGTGTAGGCTGCTGGAGGTAGATAAGTATGATGCCCTTGCTCAATTGACGCCAACTCTTCTATGATTCCTAATTTCACCAAATCCAACCTCGAATTAACACTACCCTTACTTTTTCCTTGAATATTGAGTAACATGCCAATTAGACTATCACAAATATTTTTTTCTATGTACATAACATCAAGAAAATGTCTCACATATAAAGACTTCCAATATGGAAGTTCAAAGAAAATGAACTTTTTCTTCCAACCACTTGTCTCGATTTGTTTTGCAAAAGGCTTGCCAAAATTGTTATCTAAGTCTTATACCTTTGCAAGAACCGGGGTACTGGTCAATATCTTTAGTGGACTACCTTCTTTTTGAGTCACCATTGAAAGTCGTTTTGCACTTCCTCCAATGATGTTATGATAGTAAGAATATTCGATGTCCTATATAAACATTTTTCTTACAATGATCTAGTCGTATTGAATAAGTGTCATCTTCACATATAGGGCATACACCATATCCTTTAACGTTGTATCCAAACAAATTATCATAAGCGGGGAAATCATTAATTGTGTCAAACAACATGACTTTCAAAGTGAAACTTTCTTCCCTATACCCATCACATACATTGACGCCTTCTTCCCAAAGCATCTTCAAGTCATCAATTAAAGGAGCCAAATATACATCTATATCATTCCAAGATTGCCTTGGCCTAGAAATTAACATGGACACCATCATAAACTTACATTTCATAATCAAGTGTGGAGGAAAGTTATAAATCATCAATATCACTGGCCACATGCTGTGTGTACTACTTTGAACATTGTACGGATTAATTCCATTAGTTGATAGTGCAAGGCATAGGTTCCTTACTTCGTCATCAAAGTTAGGGTACTCATGATCAATTTTTGTCCATTGAGGAGCATCTACAGGGTGCCTAAGCTTTGTGTCTTTAATCCTTTCATCTACATGCCATGTCCACTGCTTAGCAATCTTTGTATTACTATACAGTTACTTGAATCTCGGAATACCATAGGACCTTTAAAGGACTTTTCCCTTTCTTCTTCCCATATTGAGATATGTTGCATTTATGGCACTTCTCCAATATTGCATACTGATTTTGAAATAATATGCAATCATTTGGACATGCATGTATTTTCTTATATTGCATCCCAATTGTAGAGCAAAGAATTCACTTTGTCTCGTATGACTTTGTATGAAGTACATTTTTTACTAGTAGCATATCTTGCAAAAGTTCAAGCAGTGCGGTGAAACCCGAATCACTCAATCCATAGTAAGCTTTAGAGCCCGTTTGGTTCAATCCCATTGCACGCCTGCAATGGTAATCATGATTGCATTACCAAGAGAAGAGTGTTTGGTTGCTCTTTAGCATGGTAATAGGGTTTACCAAAGTAATGATGATTACCAAAAAATTGGTAATCCTCATTCATACCTCCCCCCTATGAATCCTCATTACCATCCCATTGTATGGTTACAAAAGTCCAATTTACCCTTTAGTTTCACATGTTTTTATTTTACTTAGCACATCGCACCACAACCGCCACCACAGTCACCTCGACCCACCGCCACCTCCTCCTCCGCCACCCCTGCCGTAGCCACTACTTCCTCCTCTGCCACTGCTGCCGCCGCCACCGCCACCCCCACTATTGCTGCCGCCTCTACTACCTTCTCCTCCACCCCCAACATCACACCCACAGTCATTGCCTCTACCTCCACCGTCACTACCACACCCACCATCGCTGTCGCCATCTCCTCCTTCTCTACCACTGCCGTCGCCACCTCCTCCACTGTCATTATCATACCCACAATTGCCGTCACCACCACTTCCTCCTCCACCGCAGCCATCACACCCACTATTGCCTCTGCCACCTCTTCCTCCTCCTCCTCCACCGCAGCCACCACCACCTCCTCCACTGCCACTGTAGTCACACTCGCCGCCGCCGTCGCCTCCACCACCTCCTCCATTGTCACCGGCACCACCTCCTCCTCCTCCACCGTAACCACCACTACCTCCTCCTCCTGCACCGCCACCGCCACCACCACCTCCTCCTCCACCGCTGCCTTTACCACCTCCACCAATGACTCTTAACTATTTTTCTACAAAGATTATATTAAGGGTGAAATAGACTTTGCCTGATATATTAATTTTAAATAATAGTTAAAATAATAACTCTTTGCATCTTGCTTAAAAATCAAACCAAACACTTACCCTATAATTAATGTTGCATTACATTACCATTGCATCGTACTGCAATGCACTACAGGGTGTAATGGGGTTAAACCAAATGGGCCCTTAAAGTTGTACAATTTCAACACTACTAGTAATCTTGTGTATTTAGTACTACTGTCATATAATGATTTCTCTGCATCACCTTTCAACTTCTCAAATTCTGTAGGGCAGTTATGAAGAAACCTTTCAATTGCAGTTAGCATATCTTCAAGACAATCGTCTTCATAAAACATGCTTTAGTCAAATTCAATCCAAGCACCACTCATGGTATGCACCCAATCACTACATGTATCATTCGTCTCATCATGCCTTATACATCGTGTATATGTTTGATCAATTCCGTGACACATTAAATGATCTAGTAAATCAAGTGGACTAATCCACTTTTTGTAACAGCAAGATAAACAAGGACACAAGATTTTGTTAGGATCTTTTGTATGTTCTATTACAAATGTAATAAACTCTTTCACCCCATCTATATATTCCCTATAACATCGATTAGATGACATCCATTTACAGCCATCTATATCTTCAATCTATTTTTAAAAAGTGGTTAGTTGTATGACTATTATATTTACTAATTACTTTTAGATTCTATTATTTACTTTAAAATAAATTTGCAAGCATAACATTTAACACCCTAAATTTTATTCACCAAAAATATTGTAATTATGTAATATATTCAATAAAATGGTGAATATTCATGGCCATAGGAATTAAATATCGGATATTGAAAGGTGAACAATGCTTCTAGTGAAATCACCTGTGAGGCAGTGAGTTTGTCATATGGTTTTGGATGACCAAATATTGACAAAAATTTATGAAATTTTCCTAAATGAAAGTAGACATCCTAAGCTTTAATTTGATAGGTTATATTAATCATTTAAAGCTTTATACAAAAATTTATGAATATTT
The DNA here is from genome assembly GCA_963210345.1 of Inga oerstediana. Classification (NCBI taxonomy): domain Eukaryota; kingdom Viridiplantae; phylum Streptophyta; class Magnoliopsida; order Fabales; family Fabaceae; genus Inga; species Inga oerstediana. Next base: position 56,782,338 of record OY723401.1, on the reverse strand, counting down.
GAATTTAGCCTAGAAAAATTGTTGATTTTTTGGAACAACATCCAAAGAATTTAGTTCTGGAAATTGTTTGCTTCCAATTGGCAAAAGGCTATATTTTTCCTTGAAACTTAACTCAATAAGGGCTCCATAGACTTTAGAATCACTCCAATACGATGTCTACAAATTTAGTTATACTTTTTCAAAGTTTAGGCAGAAACTCTGCCAGAATTTCCAATATTCCAAAAATGAAGGAAAATTATGGAATAATTATAATATATTATAAAAAAATTTCCTTCTCCTTCCCCAAGCTAAAATAGTTTGTTTTGAGCTTCCAAGAGAGAGAGAGTGTGTGATTTTGAGAATTCTAAAGAAAAGGAGGAACAATTTGGTCAGGTAAGCTTTATTTCTTCATTAATTAGCTCCTAACTTGTGTAATCCTTCCTCTAAGCCTCTCTTCTACATGATCTAAGGTATTTTAGAATCAAAAAATCTAGGGTTTTTGGAGCTAAATATTCAGCCTAGGAGAGAACATCAAGAAGGAAGCAAAGGTAACTTCTTAAACTTCAATCTTTGGTTGTTGCTGCTACTGCTGTGGTTGGTTTAATCAGTGGTTTTCTGATTGATTTGTGGTGGATTGTAAATTTGGGAAAGGATGAACCCTAAATGTTATGCTGCCCAAATTGAGTCTAAATCATGTTGGGAATGTAATTAAATAGTTAATAAAGTGATTAGAAGAAGAAAGGAGCAAGTCTGCTGAGTCAGAAGTGAAAAACCCCAATTTCCCTTGAGAATTTTAGGTTTCGGCCAGTGGTGCTTGGACAGGTTAGAGCTGGATTTTTCATAATCTAATTATCCCACTGTGTTCAAGGGGGAAAATTAGATAGGGTTACTTTTAAACACTTTTCCTGAAAAGCCCACAAAAGCATAATGACCAAAACGCACCTGAAACCCTGAATAGGGGCTGCTAAGGGTATTCTAGTCTTTTGGTAGTGAATTTGGTAATTCTAAGTTTAGAAAGGGATTCCTTGGGTGAAAATATGTGAAAAAAGTCCAGGTCAAAATTTAGGGAAAAGTACGATTGGATCGGGTACTGTGAGGCTGGGCCGGGTCCCCAGGGGAATTTGGGTAATTTTTCAATATAGACTCATATGACTACCAAAAACACTATAAAAGCGTTTAAATTGCATATTTGAAAATTTAGGACCCGATTGATAGCCTAAGCTATGGCACGAAGTTCGAGGAGCCTATTTAACAATAAAAAAGGGTTAATGTAGTGAACTCACCTCTCTTGCATGTATTTGATATTTGTGCTTGTGTATTGATGCATGTGATTGCTTTGCTTGATTATGTGAAATATATATGAATGATTGAAGCTCTGTTTCTATTTATATTATGGCTATAAGTATGCTGTTAGAAACATTGAGCATGTAGATACGTCATTATGTTAGCATGAGTTATGTAATGCAAATATGTCATGCATTAAGTACTTGTTCTGCATGCATATTAGTACTGTTTGCTAATGAGATTCTCTTGAATCTTACCCTCCCCTACCAACAATTTAGACAAGTGAATATGGAAGGTATGTAGAGATCAGAGAAGAAAACTACATAAGAGGATTGTAGTGGTAGAACGAAGATAGGAAAATGACTCCGCTTCACTGGGACGGGTTTAGACATCTTATTAGCCCTGTGCAGCTACCTTAATTGTAATTATCATATACGAATCCCTATGGGGAATTTCTGTAATCATGCACATACTATCAGTATATCTATGTTATTCCTATGTTGCCCACTAAATTGCGTATCATTTTCCATAACACACTTTGAAAAAGATGAAAATAAGATAAGGGTGTGACATAACATCTTAAAATTATATTGAAGCGTTCCAAGTCTTAAATCCTCTCTTTTAATTGACAAATAATCCATCAATACATTGTTAGATTATAACAAAAAAATCAGTCATTGTTTTCCCTTAGTACTGTATCCAGGACAATCCAACAATTAAGCGCCAAACATTCAAGGCATAAAATTAGCCATCAAGCAATCACCAACAAAATTACATAATGATGGAAAGGCCAACGATTATCTGTGGCCCTCAGTATATCCAAATATACAACTAACTCCAGACTTATAATGCACAAAAGAATTATAATTTCTACCTCACCAATAAAATTTAAGATTAATTTCATGAGATTGTGCTTTGAATGCATTCTAGCTAAGGAATAAAAAATAAAAATCAAGATCGATGTTTATACATGTTAACAATATTTAAGGACAGACTTTAGTTTTCATGAAATCAATAATTTTCATCAATAACAAATGAAATTTAGGAAATGATCGAATCATTTTTTAATTATGATTACTTAATCAATCCTTTTTGAAGAAATATTAAAAAAATATATTATAAAATAATAATATTTATTGATTGATGGATCCAAACTAAATCTCCTAGTATTTATAAATTACATGATTCATAAAATAAATTATTATAAAATAATCACATGATTTATAAAACCTTATTTGGTATTCTTACGGTGAGTGAATAAACTTTTGGTTTATGCTTTCACTGAGATTTCTTTTACCTTGTAATATATATGTATATATATATTCCTTTTTATAATGTGCTAGATTTTCTATTGCATGCATAAATTCTTACATCATAAAAATAGCTAGGAAAGAAGCAGAGAAGCTTTGGATTCAGAACATTTAATTTTTTGGAGATGTATTTGCAGTTGTTTTTAATTTAAATTTTTCTAAGTTTATTTTTATTTATGCTATTTAATTATTTTATAAATGCATGAACTTGGAAGATTAAATTAATTTACTTTCTCTTTAAGGACTACTGTTGTGGCTTGGTAAATGACAACACTAAAATTAAACTATAAAATGTGACCAATTATATTAAATATAGGCCTTCCCATTAGGACTTGTTCACTGCATCAGTATATATGTCCTTTATAAATATGAAAGAATCATCAAAACACTAGCTATATACCTTCATTTATTTGAACAAAAAAAATAAATTAATTACTTCATCAGAAGGATTTGCAATATTAAGAGGCATGTAATGGTGTAGACAAGAAACAAGCTAAATATATAATCATAAGCTGGGGTTACAAATTAAACAAAGAAACAACCTAAATGTAGGGCCTAGCTATTTGCACTACAAACTTGCAAAATCATTTGTAAAGAAGCTAACACTTACATATTTGCACCAGTGAAGGACCAAAGTAAAGGAGTGGGGGACACTAGTACAGAAAAGGGTTTTTAGACCGGAATATTTAGACCGGTTATATTGGATAAGGTCTTAAAAATATAATTGATGGTATTTTTGTAATTATGATCAAATTTTAAGACCAGTTATCTTTAAAACCGGTCTTTAAAATAATTTTAAGACCAGTTATAATAAAAACCAGTCTTAAAATATATACAATTAAAAAAAATAAAAATATGTAATATATTTTCTAGACCTGTTCTATATATAACCGTTCTAGAAAATATTATCTGAATTAAAAATAATTAAAAAAAATATTTATTATTTTTAAGACCAGTTGTAAATAAAAACTGGTCTTAAATTTTAAAACTTTAAAACCGGTTATTATTAATAACGGGTCTTATAAATTTTTTATATTTTTAAGACTGGTTCTTGGGGGAGTGACCCCGAAAGGATATAGTTTAAAGGGAGAAGAAAGAAAGCCTGAGAAGAAGGGACCGATATAGAGTCGTTAGTTCACATGCAAATGCAAAAATATGCAAGAAATTTAAAGGAAAGAGATGAAGATTTATAAACCTGATATATTATTAAAATTCAAAATGATACAAACATAAAGAAATTACAAGGAAAGTAAGAAAACATACAAGGGTTATCACCCTAAAGGAGCAGGGGAGAGAGAATTGAGACTGAAAGCTCTAAGTCTCGGTGTGTTTAGCAACTGAAATAAAGTGCCATTATATAGGCGTTCGGATCAGTTACTATTCACAATTTTACTTAAGGTACTTTAACCAGAGTAGAAAACATGTTACTCAGGTAAAAGTACTTTTACTTTTGCTTTTACATAAAGTAAAAGAAAATTACATCATTTTGTCTGCTAAAGTAAAGGCAAAGATACAACTTTACAAAAGCAGAAATTTTGTGTCAGCTGGGTCTTGGACTCTTATACCAACGAATTTTCTTCGGAATCAATCTTCACCGAGGCAAATGATTTCATCATCCGAATCATGGCCAAAGTATTGGGCTGGATCTTCTGCTTCTGACCCATCTAATGATTGGGTCAATGTGCTACTTTGGGTTTCTTGGGTTTGAAGGAGCCCAAGAATTTCTTAAAACTACTTCGTTAGGGCCTCTTTGTTTGTTGCCGATACCAAACATGCTTGAAGTTTTGCCTTTTGGTTGAGGAATACATTGGACTCGTGATCTCCCGCCATAAGGAATTTTGGATTTTGCCTGAACCATTTCTTGAGATTTGTTTCAGACACATTTTTGATGTTTGGAAACTTTTCCCACCATTTAACTGAAGAAGTCCTTTGAAGCGTGGGGAACAAGTTCTGATATTTTGAGGGGCCATATTTGAAGCTCCATTTGAATACCCAGGATAAACCAAATTTTGAAAAATAATGAAGATCTACTGGGAAAGGATCTTCACTAAGATTGATCTGACTCTTGAAATATTTAAACCCAATTTTCGCTGTGGTTGGTAAAATTTCTTGGATAGGACCAAAATAATCCCACCTTTGATTGAACCATAACGGAAATTGGTATTTTGTGTCATACGTAAACATGAAAAGCCAAGTATGACTAAATTTTGGGTTTTGGTACCAGAAGGTACCCTACCATGCATCTAAATAGTCCCAGTAATTGAAACCAATTGGATCCACATCATCAATGGAAAATCTTTTTCTTTTGCTTAAATCTTGACCCCAGTCTTGAGGTGATAAAAATTTCCATATTCAAAATGTCGAATATCCATGGATACTTTTATCTTTGGGGTGATCAAGATCAAAGAAATGTCTTATTTCTTTAGATTTGGTATCTACATGAATAAGCTCATAAAATTTTTGAGTTTTCTCCAAATTTTTGGAGCAAAAAAGAATCCTTTTGGAAAAATTTTTGTTGCCAATGCAATGGGATTTTTATCCTAGAAACCTGGTTCTGTGTGGTAAAGGTTTAAGACCTTTTCTGGTTTTAACACAAATGTGGTTTATGTTGGTTAAGAGTATAAGGCTACCTCTTTTGATGAACCAGCCTTAGTGACCTCTTGGGAAGATTTTTTGATGGCTAAGGCAAGAGCCTCAGGGTCTAAATTAAATGGGGTGAGAGCCTTAGAATCTTCTTCTTAGGCAATATCAGCCCATCTTTTGGTTGGTAGTTTGGCCAAATTTCGGTTAACTTGGAAAGCTAAGAGTGTTTCATTTAGGAATTTATATTGGGAAGGATCTATTATAGTTCTAGAAGTTTTTTGAACAGGTTGTTTATAAATTTTGGACCTCGAAGAGGATCCTTTTTGGTGGATCGATGATCCTTGGGTCAATGACCCTTTTGATAATTCAATTGCAGCCTTAAGCTACTTTGCTTCTTCTTTTACGATCCTTTCTGGATCAATTTTGGGTTGGGCTTTGCCCTTTTTCTTTTTCTTCTCTTTATCACTCATTTTTGGTCGCCTTATTTCCCCTGTAAGAACTCTCTAGTTAGAAAGTAAGGGAGAGAATTTGAAGTACCTTTGATAAAATCAATTTCAAAATTAAAAACACTTAAAATTGCTCGCCATCTGGCAAAAATCTGTTTTGATGCTAGATTTTTAACATCTTTTGCAGCTTTACAATCAACTCTAATTAAAACCTTTTGATTTAGTAAATCGCTTTGAAACTTGTTGATGCACAAAACAATTGCTAAAATTTCTTTTTTGATTGTGGAATAGTTCTGTTGAGCCCTATTCTAATGTTTTGAAGTAAATGCAATGTAATGCTCTTTACCATCAATTTTTGTTTGAGAATGCTACCATAACCTATGTCAGAGGCATTAGTTTCAACAATTTTGAATGCTTGTGGATTTGGGAGATACAAGCATGGAAGATTTTTGACCAAAGACTTGATTTTGATAACCACATTAGTGTGATCATCTGTCCATGGAGGAGGAGTTTTCTTAAGATGCTCATGAAGAGGCTTAATGATATTGTTTAGGTCAGGAATGAAATCACCTACGTAATTCAAACAACCTAAAAATCTTTGAAGTTGATTTTTTGTCCAGAATTTGGTCTGGAAATTTATCGGCAAACTAAATTACACGATCAATTGGAACAATAGTTCCTTGGTATATATGATGATAAAGAAACCAAATTTTTGTCTGAAAGAAACTAATTTTGGTTTTAGAAACTGCTAAGCTATTAAACCTAGCAACATCTACAAAGATTTTGACATGTTTAAAGTGTTGTTCAATTGATTCTGAAAACACTAAAACATCATCTATGTAGACAATGAATTTTGTAAAAGGATTGAAAATTTCATTCATAACCTTTTGAAATTCTGAAGGTGCAGTTTTTAAACCGAAAGGCATAACATTCCATTCATATTGTCCAAATGGGACAGTGAATGCAGTCTTATACCTATCTTTTTCTGAGATTTGGATTTGCAAAAAACCAAATTTCATGTCATATTTTGAAAATATTTTGGCCTGATGAAGGCGATTTAAAAGATCTTTTTTATTAGGTATGGGATACCTAATCCATTGAAGAGCTTGATTGAGACGCTTGTAGTTTATTACAAGTCTTGGAGTTCCTCGTTCAAGTTCAGCATTTTTATTGACATAAAAAGCTGCACAAGACTAAGGACTTTGGCTCTTTCGGATTAAACCTTTGGCAAGTAAATTCGTGATTTCTTTTTGACAATGTTTCAAGAGTTCTTGGTTCATTTGAATTGGTCAATCTTTCATTGGGATAGCTCTTACATTGAAATCCTTTTCAAAAGGAAAATCAATTATATGTCTTTTTCTTTCCCAAAAAGCATTTGGAAAATCAGAACAAATTGTGTCTTGAATGTTTTTCAAAATATTTTAAATTTTCTGTTTTAGAAAAGGTTTCTCTAATTGATTTTCAAATGCTTTGTAAGAAACTTCTTTTAGAAAATTAATTTGATTTTCCTTATATTCAATTTGGTTAACAAATTTTGTATAAGGTGGATCAACAAATTTGAGAAAAATATTTTTTCCTAAAGCATCAGATTCAATTCCTTCATTAGTTGTTAAAAAGGGTTTTAATTTACTGATGAAAGGAGCACCAAGAATTACATCTGGAGATAAAATCTTTGCTGGGATAAAAAGATTTTTGATTTTGACACCATTATTTTCAACTACTAAATTTGAAAGTTTATAGCTGATATCTAATGGCGATCTGTTTGGTCCACATAGATTTTCAGTGGTTTTTTCATAAAATTTTGTTGGAATTAGACCTTCCTTGATACAGCTTAAAGCTGCACCAGTATCAAACAAAGCTATTGTTTCTAATACAAAAGTATTAGCTATAATAATTTTGACTGGCACATGCCATTTTTGGATTGAAATTCTTGATATAAGATTTAAGAAATTCTCAGAAGCTTCTGGTTCTTTTTCATTACTAGATGACGAACTAGATGATGAAGATGAATTGCAAACTTCCTCAACTTTCTTCTTTCCTTTATCAAGATTTTCTTCCTAAATTTGATTTAAAATAAGAGAATGAAATTCTTGAGTATTTTTTAGGTTTCTTATCTCTTCTTTTAAATTATTTATTTTATTATGAAGGTCAGAAATTGAAACAGGTTTTGGACTAGTCTGAAACCCTTTTATTATCTCAGAGAAATCATATTATGAAGGTCAGAAATTGAAATAGGTTTTGGATTAATGTTCTTATGCTTCTGTGGACTAGGGTTTATTTTGGTTGTGTATGAGAAGGGTTCTGAGTTTGCCTTCTAGTGCATTTAGGACTGTCTATGTGTTCATGGTGCTTCATACTATATAAACTCTTGCAGGAACATTTTGATGAATGAAAACTTGCTTGTGTTCATATTGCCTAACTGGATGGCTTGACTTAAATACTAATTCTGTATTTTTTCATGTATGTTCAATATAGTAAAACTCTGGATTTATAGTGTTGATATTGCTTGATATTGATTATCAACTTGTACATTGCAATTATTATTTGTTCATGTTTGCATAACTTGGGAATTGCTTTTGAACGATGCCTTTGTAGATAGTGCCATGTTATAGTAATAAGCACCGTGTAGCAAAATTTCCTTAAACCATTACTAGCTATCCTTCAATAGTGTCTTTAAAGTAAGGATAATGAGTCGTCCTAGTGAGGGTACTTCGGATCCAACTAATGTTAATCAAAGCAAGCCTAGCAATGCTCCAAGCCAGAAACACAGTAAGCCATGTAACCGGCCTAGATGAAGGGGTAGGAGAGCCACTAGATTGAGAGACATTCCTCTCAATCGGAATACTGGGGAAAAGATTCAGATTGAATTTGATAGATATTGGAAACCAATCAGGCCTAATGTCCAATGGTATAGGAGTTTTGTCAGCCTCCAGCATGCAACAAGCCTAGCACCTTGATAGAGCAGTAGACAAATGTGGATAAAAATGTGAAGCGACATATTTGGGAAACTATCCAGCTCACTTACGACATTCTTGAGAATGAAGCCCTGTATAACAAGACAATGACGTATTGTGATGAACATTGGAGGAAGTTTAAGAAAAGTCTAGCCAACAATTACATGCATATCGAGATGGAAGAATGTTAGCCTCGTCCTAATTCGTGCGCCCAGTATTCTTATATTGACGAACACACTTGGCACTAATTTAGACGGCTTCAAACTACTCCAGAAGCATTGGTGAGTTGACTTATTTTGCATTTGATTTACTGATGAATTGTGAATTGTCTTTATTGATTGTACATTAATTTTGATTTCTTATTTATAGGAAAAAAGGCAAAAGGCCTAAGGAGTGGTAGAAAGAATGATTGCCCCCATACAATGCTGTTGGAAATTATGCTTAAAGGGCCAATAATTGTACTTTGAATATTATTAATTTAATGAAATTTCTCCATTATGTTATCATATTATTTGCATGTTAACTGTGATAATTGTATCCTTAGATAAATCATAAAGATTATCCTAAAATGTCCTTGGTCGGTCATCTATGCGGGAGCAAAGATGAAACAAGACCAGTATGACTTTGATAAGATATGGAGATATGAATCAAAGTCTTAGGCACTTGTAAGAGTACAAGGTGCTGGACCAACCTACTATAAAAAAGATACATGGATCAAGTCATAAGCTTTTCTCATGTCTAACCACTTCACAATACCCTTAGAGTTGAGGTCATCATGGATTCCTACATGAGAGTTGCTAAGCTTAGAACTAGTCAAAAGTCACTTTTGACCAGGTGATAGTAAAGGCTACGATCGAGCTTGCTGGTTTTTCATGCAGAGGAATATGAATGATCAAGATGGAATTTGTCCCTCATATTAGTAGAGAGATATTACTGGGCCCTTTCGATGAGTGAGTCTGAGAAATATATGGCCATATTACGATGGAAAGGAGTTTTCATTTCTATTGTCAGGCTGCTCAGGAATCGAGAAAGTAATGGTTAGGAACAAGATGATAACATTATCCATGCCTTATCCTTGACCAATATATCGTGTGAAAGAAGGGACGTGACAGGTTGTATGACAGGTTGCATCATGTTAACGATCCTCATATGAATTGGGCAGTCGTAATGTCTTGCTAGAGGCCACTTGCGACTTTTGGGTTAGTACAGTTATTGGCTCACTACCAACTTTATATGGGCCTATAGGGTCACATATAAGAATGACCCAACTCGAGATAATGTTTAATTTTGAGTGGACGGATTATATAAATATAATATAAAATTCGTTAATAATATTATATAGATATATATTTTCAAAATATATATCTTATATATATGGGTGTGTGTCTATATATATTATATGATATTATTATATTGTGTTAGTTTTAAATTTAATCTATAAGATATATTAAATTTAATAACTAACATGATAGAGATATGTATCTCAGATTTACTTTATGAAGATAACTTAAATCTAATGGCTCTTTATTTGGATTAAATAAATAGGTTAAATTAAAACTGTTGGGCATATTTAATTTAAATTGAATTTATTTAATTAGCTCATCAAGATAATTAATTGTTAATTAATTTCATAATTAATGAAGGTTAATTTTAAAATTCGAATATAGCCCTCATAGGTTATAAACTTGATAGAGCAGATATACTCACACGCATGAGAATTCAGAGTTGCAAGGTAAACCCTAGGAGACATTTGTAGGCATTAGCATGCAGTCTTTGTTAGAGAGCATTCGTGTGGATACCGGTAGAAGGAGCTGACCTGAGGTGTTGGCTCTTAGATATGGTGAAAACCCTAAGTTGAAAAAGGTACGAATCTTTCTAACTCGATTTAAACGCCGTTCATAGATCCTCGATTAGGATCGGTAAAAGTTTTAAAATTCTTCCGCTGAGCCTGCCGATCCTAACAGTGGCATCAGAGCCAGGTCAATTGTGCATTTAAATTGAGTTTATGATTCTTATACATGTGATATATATATATAGGATATGTACGTATGTTTATAAGAAACGTTCGAACATGTATGTGATTTAGTTAATACGAAACAAAACTATTTTGAAAGATGTGATCCCTCTGATTTTTTATTTTTGTTTAAATTGAATCTTAAAATTGTTTTCATTTTCGTTTCTGAACATGTATATCTTGAAACATGTATGTTGTTTTCCTTTTCGAATAACATGAAATCGGGTAGGGTACCTGAGATCATAGTTGGCGGCAATCCAATCGGGTTTAAGTTTGGACATCTACTTAAGTATTAAGGATCCGAAACTATGGGGAAGACAATCCGGATCAGAAGTGTTTTGGGCCATTGTTGTATTTTTTGAAACTGGGCCGAAATCCCTTTAGAACCTGACTGTAACAACTATTTTAAAAAATTGGGTCAGAATTTTTTAAAATTTAAAAATTTTCAAATACTTCTTTTAAAAGGAATGTGTCTTTTTTAAAAACTCCAGGGGCGCTACCCCTTACAACCCCGCAAGGCACAACGGGACTGCCATGACTACCTGTTCGTAGTGCAATATAATCTAATCACGACATTTATTGCTTTTCATATTGTATGAATTCTTGTTGTGGTTTGTTCTTCATACTTGTTTGGGTATGGTGAACAACATGGCTTTAGATTTTTACAAAGGGTTGTAATATTTAAATATAGCCTGTGTGCTGTGCCTTCCTCTAAATACTCTCAATGTACATTCTCTTCTCATCTCACTCCCCTCGAATGTTTAAACAAAGTTTCTCTCAATGTATTTCTTTTCTTATTTAGAGAAGTCCTCTCATTGGCTTGGGAGGATTTTAGGTTAGGTAAGCGATGTTGTGTCATGTTTAAATTATGCTTTTGATTAGATCATTGCATGAATACTTTTGCATTTATATGTATTTATCTGTATGAGACACGACCACGATTGCATTAATATAAACAGACTAATTAATTGAGCCCTCTAAATCAAATATTAAGTCATAATGCCGTCAATTAATGAATACTTGTCAAAACCTAGATTGCTCAATTGTGGAAATCACCAAAGTGGATGCACTTAAGTTATCTTGATAAGACAAGCATAAGTAATGGTGTTGCTTATAATATTCATTATTGTTTTGACTTAATTGAGATTAACAAAATAGTTTTGAATCTTAAGGCGTTAGATGGGATTAAACATGCCATATCATATGATGATCTAATCCCATAAACATCTAAGAGTTATATGTGATGTAATTGGTAAATAGGTTACCTACCTAAATAACTTGAATTTAAGCGTCTTGCCAAAGCGGACTTAAATTTAAGCCAAATATGGATCTTAGCCCACTAATTATTTTGAGGGTTGCTAATTTAGTGGGAGATTACTAACTAACTTTGCATATTTTAATTATAGTCTCATGTCAACTAGTAATACTACTACACTATCATTGTGATCGATCCTTGAGAAGGACAAACTTAATGAGACAAACTTTCTTGACTGGTTCAGGAACTTGAGAATTGTTCTCAAGCAGGAAAGAAAGGCTTATGTCCTAGATCAACCTATTCCTGAGGAGCCAGCAACCAATGCTCCAAGAGCTCAAAGAGATACTTACACAAAGCATAAGGATGACTCTATGGATGCAGGTTGCCTGATGCTTGCCACTATGGTTCTAGAGCTCCAAAGAGATCTGGAACTTATGGAGGCTCATGAGATGATTATCCTTCTCAAGGAAATGTTTCAGCAACAAGCAAGGCAAGAAAGGTATGAGACCACAAAGGCCTTACATTCTTACAAGATGGCTGAAGGTGCATCAGTTAGTACTCATGTGTTAAAGATGAAAGGCTATATTGATCACCTTGAGAAGATTGGATTTCCCATGAGCCAAGAGTTAGCTATAGATTTGATCCTGAACTCACTCCCAGAGAATTATGACCAGTTTGTTATAAACTACAACATGAACAACATAGAGAAATCAATTTCTGAACTACATGGGATGCTTAAAACTGCTGAACAGGGCATTAAGAAAAAGCCCAGTACTATTTTGATGGTTTAGAAAGGAAAGGGTATGAAAAAGAAAGTGAAGGGAAAATAGAAGGGTAATGGCTCGAGTGGTAAGACCAAAGAGTCAAACAAGCCCGAAACCAAGCTTGCACCCAAGAAGGCAAAGCCTCCAAAGGAAGGAGTCTACTACTTCTGCAATGAACCCGGTCATTGGAAGAGGAATTGCAAGCTCTACCTGGAAGATCTGAAAAAGAACAAGAAGGATAGCGGGGCTATTGCTTTAGGTATTTATGTTATAGACATTCATTTGTCTACTTCTTCTATATGGGCATTAGACACTACATATGGTTCTCACATCTGTACAAATGTACAGGGTCTAAAGGACAGTAGAAAGCTGAAAAAGGGTGAGTTAGACCTATAAGTTGGAAATAGAGCAAGAGTTGCTGCTTTAGCCGTAGGCACTTATGAATTAGTCCTGCCCAATAGGCTTTTGTTAGTTTTGAACAGTTGCTATTATATTCCTGCTTTGAGTAGTAACATTTTTCCCTTTCTTATTTGGATAAGGAAGGTTATACTTCCATTACTAGGAATGGTAAATGTTCTATTTATGGTAATGACATTTTCTATGCTGATGGTGATTTGCATGTTGGTCATTATATATTAAATTTGGAACATCTTAATAATGGGAATATCTATAACGTAACTATTGAGAGGATAAAATCAAACGATTTGAATCCAACCTACCTATGGCATTATCGTCTAGGCCATATAAATAAGAAACACATTTCTAAAGTCCATTAAGATGGATTTCAAACTCATTTGATTTTGAATCATATGATACATGCAAATCTTGCTTATTAGGAAAGATGACGAAGGCACCTTTTACTAGGCACAGTGAGAGGGCCACTGAATTATTGGGCCTCATACATACAGATGTATGTAGACCATTAAATATAGTGGCTAGAGGAGGTTATATCTACTTCATTACATTTATAGATGACTTTAGTAGATATGGCTATATCTATCTAATGAAACATAAATCTGAATCTTTTGAAATGTTCAAAATATTCCAAAATAAAGTACAAAACCAACTTGGTAAAACAATTAAAGCACTTCAATCTGATCGAGGTGGTGAATATTTGAGCCAAGAGTTTGGATTCATTCAAAATATCGATGAACCTTGTGTTTACAAGAAGGTTAGTGGGAGCACAGTTGTATTTCTAATACTTTATGTAGATGACATCCTACTCATTGGGAACGACATTCCTACCTTACAGAGTGGCAAGTCTTGGTTAGGAAAGTCCTTTTCAATAAAAGACTTAGGTGAAGCCACCTATATCCTAGGGATTAGGATCTATAGGGATAGATCTAAAAGACTAATAGAGCTAAGTCAGAGCACATACATAGACAAGATACTGCATAGGTTCAATATGCAGGATTCAAAAAGGGGCTATATGCCCATGTCTCATGGCATCCATCTTAGTAAGGATCTACGTCGTACTACACCTGATTAGCGAGATCATATGAATAAGGTTCCATATGCCTCGAGCATTGGATCCATCATGTATGGCATGTTATGTACTCGACCAGATGTCTCATTTGCCTTAAGCATGACCAGCAGATATCAACAAGATCCTGGTGAGGGTCATTGGACTGTAGTTAAGAATAGAATATCCTAAAGTACTTAAGAAGGACTAAGGACCTATTTTTTGTCTATGGTAGATTAGATGATGAGCTCTGTGTAACTAATTACACAGATGCAAGTTTCCAAACTGACCAAGACGACCTTAAATCACAATCTGGATACGTATTCCTCCTGAATGGTGGAGTAGTAAGCTGGAAGAGCTCCAAGCAAAACACTGTAGCAGATTCTACAATAGAAGCTAAGTATATAGCAGCATTGGATACAGCTAAAGAAGCCATTTGGATCAAAAAGTTCATTACTGAACTAGGGGTGGTGCCTACCATCTCAAATCCAATAGATTTGTTCTGTGACAATAGCAGTACTATTGCGCAGGCCAATGAGCCTAGGTCACATCTAAGGACCAAACATATACTCAAGAAATTTCATCTTATTAGAGAAATCATTGATAGAGGTGATATAAAGATATGCAAAGTAGCAGGAAAAGACAATGTTGTTGATCCTCTTATTAAGCCGCTTGCATAGGCAAAGCATGAGGGTCATGTTAGGACAATGGGAATTAGAAAAATTAATGATTATACCTAGGGTAAGTGGGAGGATATTGAAAATTGTGCCCAAAGGGCCAATCATTGTACTTTGAACATTATTAATTTAATGAAATTTCTACATTCTGTTATCATGTTATTTGCATGTTAACTGTGATAATTGTATCCTTGGATAAATCATAAAGATTATGTGTGTGTATAGATATATAAAATTCGTTAATAATATTATATAGATATATATTTTCCAAATATATATCTTATATGTGTGTGTGTGTGTGTGTCTACATATATATATATATATATTATATTGTGTTAGTTTTAAATTTAATCTATTAAGATATATTAAATTTAATAACTAACATGATAGAGATATAGTATCTCAGATTTAATTTATAAATATAACTTAAATATAATGGCTCTTTATTTGGATTAAATAAATAGGTTAAATTAAAACTGTTGGACAAATTTAATTTAAATGGAACTTATTTAATTAGCTTATCAAGATAATTAATTGTTAATTAATTTTAAAATTAATGAAGATTAATTTTGAAATTCGAATATAGTCCTCATAGGTTATAAACTTGATAGAGCAGATATACTCATACACGCATGAGAATTCAGAGCTGTAAGGGAAACCTTAGGAGACATTTGGAGGTGCTAGCACGCAGTCTCTGTTGGAGAGCATTCGTGTGGATACTGGTAGAGGGAGTGGACATGAGTTGTTGGCTTCTAGAGTTCGTGAAAACCTTAAGTTGAAAGAGGTACGAATCTTTCTAACTCGATTTAAATGCTGTTAATAGATCCTCGATTAGGATTGGTAAAAATTTTAAAATTCTTCCGCTGTGCCTACCGATCCTAACAAATGTCTCATGGGGGTTATGCAAAGGTTGAAAAAGACTTGTTGGTGGCCAAACATAAGAGATTGGAATAAGCATCTCAATCCGATCCTTTTGTTCTTCTTTCTCTACCATCTCTTATACGTCGCGAAGAGAAGTGGTTGTTCGCTCACCAAAAGAGGAGTAGGTCATATACGAGTGAAAAATCTCATATAGTTGGTGAGAAAATTATAAGTATTATTGTTGACTTATTGTTATTAATTATTTAGTAAACAAATTTCATTACTAATGTTTGTCATCTGTCTTATAGGAGGAGCTTAAAAAAAACAAGTCAGGGATTGTTTAGGTCGGATAGGAGGAATGACATCCTCACTATAGCTACAGGAAAACATGAGCATCCTAGCCATGTTAGGGGGGTTGGAGGAGGGGTAGGCATAAGGGATTACTTTGGAGCACCCCCACACCGTTCCTCAAATAGTATTGTGACTAGGGAGGAGATAGAGCATATATTGGCCACTGTGAGGGCGGAAGCTAGGGCTGAGGTAGAAGCATCATTTGATGCATGATTTAAAGAAAGGTTTAGCAAGATGAAGGAAGAATGGATGATCATGACGAGCACAAGACAAGCAAATACAAGTGCTCCCTAGGCTCATTCACTAAACCCTAAACAGAGTACTAAAAAGAGTTGTATTGGTTAGTCATCAGAGGGTCCTAGAAAAGAAATTGGTGATCCTTATGACTTGTTTCGTGGAGGATCCTCTGAGATAATTATTTGCATGGGGGAGCGTGTACAACTTAGGATCAACGTCCACCACCAAGAAATAAAGGATGATCAAGTTAAAATAGCAGTTGAAGAGGCGATCATTGCAGATGCACCTCTCCCTATCCCTATTGATGACTTCAAGGTTGTGGGCGATGTCCTTAACTCTTTCATCTTGTGGCTAAAGAACCTTGTTTCTGATCAAGTTGAGGAATCCCCGGCCACCTCCATCTCCACCTCTACCTCTCTCCACTCAAGATGTTTTACGGCCTCCATTGAATGTCATACAGCAAGTGATTCTGATGCGTCCTTTTGAATAAGAGATTGGCCTACTGAGTTAGCTGTTGGCAAGTCAGGGGTGTAATGCTATCTTGAGAGGGATGATTTAATGTCTTTGGTAGCTCCTCTACAATAGCTTATGATTTCGATTGTCCAACTTTTCTTAATGTAAGTATCTTCTCAAATTGAAAGTTAATATTTTACAAATTACGCTGTTAAACTTTGATTTGTGTGCTTGCATTATTGTTGGTACATGAATCATAGGTTGGATGACTCTGGCTAAACCAATAAATTTGGACTCCTATGCCTACTTCAACTTTATGACAAAGGGACCACTCTGCTATCAGACACACATACTTATCGCACAAGCTTAGTAAAACCTCAATTGGGTGTTTCTTAGCTCCATATTTGATGGGTAAGAAACAAATTTATATTTCATAATATACATAATGTTTTATATTTGCTTAAAAATCTTCCCTTTTTTCAGTGATTATTGGCAATTGGCTATTTTGTGCAAGAAGAGTTATTCTGTCATCCTCTTATGCTCCCTCCACATCAGCAAGCCAACTAGTGAATTGAAGAAGTCCTTGAACTCGTAAGTTTTCTTGCATTATTAATTACCTTTCATGTGCAAAATTTATGGAATTTGTGTAAAATAAGTAACCTGTGTAATTTTGATGATATAGGGCTATGTGGACATTCCTACACACTGCTTGTGGTAGGCATACTCATGAACTAAAAGACCCTACATGGATCTTGCCAAAGGTTAGTTACATTTTGGTTTGTTTTAAGAATGTATTCAATAATAAGCCATGCTTTAATCTTATACTTATTTTAATGATATCATATTATTTTTCAGCCCCGTAGGCAACCACCGGGGTCAACTTGTGTGGGTTGTATGTTCTGAGGCACATTTATAATATTATTACCCTAAACACGACAGAATTTACTCCAGAGGTAAATGTATATATATTTAAAACATTTTGTATTACTTTTATTTTTTAAAGTAAAGTTAATGTTTTGTCTGGCTTTGGTGCTTCAAATGTTTGATCTTGCTGACCCCTTTCCAGAAGAAGATATTGATCATATTTGCAATTGTTGTGCTGAATTCATTTATGAACTTTTACAACAGTGAGTTCTTGTAAAATTGACAAATTTTTTGTATATATTGATGATGAATTGATGACATATTGGTTGGTTGCAAAATTTGTTGGTTGCATGATTTGACATGTTTGTTGTTTTTGTGATTATGTGCAACCAAGCATTTATACATGTGAATCTGTTTGAGCCATATCATTGGCCTGCATGTATTTTAAACAATTATGCATATATATAGATGGTTTTAAACAACACATTACATGAGGATATATGACATGTTAGGTTACAAGTTCCCAATGAGAAGGTTAAAGAAAAAGGAAATGGTAAGAGGAAGCAAACTGAACACCTTATGACACTTATAAGTATGGCATTGGAAGTAGCAATTCTACGATGCGTTCTGGTAATTAACCTAATCACACATAATTAAAAAAATTATAATATTTTTAAGACCGGTTATAAAATAACTGATCTTAAAAGTAATTTTAAGACCGGTTTCGCATATAACCGGTCTTAAAATTGAATTTTTAAGACCGGTTATATGTACAACCGGTCTTAAAATTAAAATCTTAAAGACTGGTTATATATGAAATTGGTCTTAAAATAACTTTTAAGATCGGTTATAATAATAACCGATCTTAAAAATGTTATGTAATTTTCTTACAAAAGAGGTCTTTTAAGACCGGTGCTCATGACAACCGATATTAAAATTGTTTACTTTAAGACCGGTTATTAATACAATCGGTAAAGGTGAGAATTCTATGACCGGTTACCAAACCGGTCTTAAAAGTGACATACTTTTAAGACCGGTTGTATCAAGAATGGATCCAAAACCAGTCTAAAAAGTCAATTTTAACCTGTCTAAAAAGCCATTTTTCCACTAATGGGACCACCTACATTCCACGCTTGAGAGTGATGAGGACAAGGAAATGTGAGCTATAAAGTGGAGTGGGGACTAGTTGGATACTGGAGTGGGGACCAAAAGTGGAAGAGATTTGGAAGAAAGGGAACAAATGGGGACAAGTGGGGACGAGAGTATGAGGAAAAGGGAGCACATGGGGAAAGAGGGAGCATGAATAATGGTGATGGGTTTACAATGTTGTGTGCATGAGGTAGGAGGGAAGAGGAGAATAGGATAAGATAATTAAATAAAGGTGAATGGTGATTGGCTGGAAGTGGATAGCATATCCACTTCCAGTGTGAGCTATT
This sequence comes from Inga oerstediana, assembly GCA_963210345.1. NCBI lineage: Eukaryota > Viridiplantae > Streptophyta > Magnoliopsida > Fabales > Fabaceae > Inga > Inga oerstediana. The sequence continues at coordinate 56,763,408 of OY723401.1, read as the reverse complement.
GTGGCGCTTGCGAAGGGGCAAGCACCACACAAGAGCCACCACATGGTGGCTCTTGACTAGCTGTGGCGCTTGGTTGACCAAGGGCCACAGCTGGTCCACTCAGCTTATGTGGCACTTGTTATAACAAGTGCCATGTAAGCTACCCAACATGCTTACGTGGCCCTTCTTTTATTAACCTTCACGCAAGCCACTCCACATACTGTGGCATTTGCGTTAGTAAGTGCCATAGCATGTATATGCCTTAAAAAAAAGAATTTGTTGTCCTTCTTTAAAGAAGTGCCACAAAATATGTGCTGCTATTCCCTCTTTTTGTAGCAGTGAATTGATCTGTTATTGTTATCAAAGTATCATCTTTTAATTGTTAATTTGATTATTGTTATCATAGCTATTTACTACCAGTTTTCAATGATATGTAGATGGATACGTAAATTCAAAATAAATATTATTTACCTTTACATATTCAGCATCACAGCATTTGGTTTAAGATTTATAGAACATTAGTAGTAGCCTAGAATGATGAAATATTGCCCTATATCATGCAAAACCACCTTAAGTCACTTAGTTTTATATCAAGGAAACTAAAGATTGTTCTGAATATTAAAATAGGTAACAAGAAATGTTATAAAAATGCAATATTATATAAATTTGAAACATTCATAAAGATCTAATATATATACACGCACACACAGATACATATATATATATATATATATGTGTGTGTGTGTGTGTGTGTGTGTGTGTGTGTTAACACAAGTCTCCAGACATGGAAATCCAAGAAGTGAAAAGAGATTAATGAACTTAAAAATTTGATGGCATGAATAATAAGTTTGAAGTAATATAGCTTCAACAAGCAAATTCTGATATAGCCTTTGCACACATCAATAATTTTTGTCTTGATTAAACATAAATCTAGACTCAGAGAGGAAAATAATGAGGCTGGATCTAATCTCAATAATCTCAGTACACACATCAAAGAAGTAAAAGAAGCAACCATTTGATGCAACTTTCACTACAAATCTTAGTAATCTCACTATACATATCAACAAATCTACATCAATATTTTCTTCAAAAAAAACAAGTAAAGAAAAACCAAGACAAGAATACAAGCAAGTTGGAGCATGTTCAACTTCTTCTTAACACTCTCTGCTGCAACTTGAAACTTCTTCACACTTTTTACCTCGCGGTTCTTCTCTATCCATGTCGTTCATCATGGAGCCAGCAAGTAACAGAACCAGTACCTCCTTGCACCTTCGTACTCTATCTCACATCTGACTACCCTTCTTCTATTCATTAATTGTGCCATCAAAGACTCAACTAAACAAGTGATGTTAAGCTTCTGATCCCTTCTCGACTGCATCTTCCAATCCCTTTTGATCCCTTATTGACTAGTCTTTTCTTCCTAGATACAGACGTGGAATTTTAGGCAATTTCGTGTCACTATAAAAAACACAAATGCTGATGTGTCTAGCGGCAAACAAACTTTTTTTAATCTGTTAGTATGATATTGAAATTGCTCTAATTTAATTACTTTATGGTCAAAATTACACCCAAAATACATTAACACTCTAAAAAATAGTTCAGGATACTAGATGCACCTTAACCTTATTATTAATTTTAATTTTTCAAGAACTTCCATAGTCATGTTACCAATATACCACTTAACTATTGTTATTCGTATTTTGTTATAGTTATATTATCAACGCTATTACATTGATATCACAATTTTTTAAGAGAGATTGAATAATATGTTTGGCATTTAAAAAAATCGTAATCAGCTTAAGTCCAAATTGTATGGTTCGTATCTATCATTTATACGTCCTAATTTTGAGCCTAATGTTTCTTATTATATATGCATACATGCTCAACTTATAACCATATTGTCACTTATTTTTGGTTGACATTTTTGCAATAAAGAAATGTATTGTAGTGTCAGTTATAATCTATTCCAACATTGGCTCAGAAATTTATCCTAAGGTAAAGTCTTCTTACCCTCTTACAACTTTTAAAGTGACTTGCCTAATATTTATCCACAATCATGACTTGGGCTTCATATGTTTTTTGCCCTTTTCAAACAACTATGTGGATCCAATAGGAACCACTCCTAGAAAACCTATAAATCACAGATAGGTTAGCAAATGCAAAGGCAGATAAATGATAAACAAAATGAAAATAATAATCTCACTAGTGGAAAAATCAGTTTTAAGAAAGGTTAAAAATGAAAGTTTAGACCGATTCCGGATCCGGTCTTGATACAACTAGTCTTAAAAAAAATTTCAAGACCGGTTATTTATGAAACTGGTCTTACAATAATTATTTTTAGACCGGTTATCGAAGAAACCAGTCTAAAAATTTTTTTTAGACCGGTTTTAGATATAACTAGTTTTAAAAGTACTAATTTTTAAGAACGGTTCTATTAAAAACCGGTCTTAAAAGCAACTTTTAAGACCGGTTTTGTTAGAAAACCGGAGTAAGACCGGTTTTAAATAGAACCGGTCTTAATTCTTTTTTAAATTGTTCCTTTTAAAAGATTTACCCAGCAAGTCATTTCTCCTATTTTACATTTCACTTAGCAAGTAGCCATTTCAATGACATCCAAATAAATTCTTCTCTTACACATTTTAACAAACATCTTATACAAATCACATACATGACAATCCAAAACGCAAGTAGACATAGATTCACCCATATCTGTTGATATACATGTAGTATCATAGATGGAAATTAAAAATTAGAACCACCTGAATAAGATGAATTAGCATTAACAATAGGCTTTGGAAAAAGAAGCATCAACAATAGGTAAGAGACCCTTTAACTCAGACTCAGAAAAATTAAGCTCGCTCTTTGCATTTGAGTAGGCCCTCACATGCCTTAGAAGGCGCTTACATACCAAGAACCTTCCAAGGCCTTGGCTTGGCAGGCATTTGGTAGGCATGTGCCAAGGCCTGCAGGCCACAGTTGCCTTAGTGGGCATGTGCCAAGGCATATGTGTGGCCTTGGCATCTTGCCATCAGCCACTCTCACTTTTTTTTTATATAATAATTATTGTTATTATTTTGCATTGCTCATGCCTCTTTCTTTTGATTAATTTTATTTTTAGCTTTCACTTTCTCATATTTAATTAAATCATAGAGTGAAATTTAGTAATTGTTTGTTTCATTTTGCTAATTTAAATCATCTTCCAAAATATATAGATAATTAAAAACTTTTAGTGAGAAATAAATTGTTTGTGTATATCTTGGCTTGAAATTAAGTCCTTAAAATTTAAATAATATTTTGAGTAAATTTCTCCTTATTTTCATAAAAAATGTTTTTATTCAACTCAAATCAATATTAGTAATTATTTACTGCTTTTAATTTTTGTACCTATTCCTTCATAAGAAATAATTTGATACCTTTAGAAAAATACAATTAGGCTCCATTTATCTTGTTTTAAGATTTTTTCTATAAATTTTCAATTATATTTCATTCATTTTTCAAATATTATATTTCTAGAATTCAAGCATTGAATTTAATTTAATCCAAACCTCGTGTTGATAAATAAATCACACACAATATTACTTAAATTCTAAAAAAAATGTAGGGGCCCTTAGAAGGCGCTTTCCTATGAAATGCCTTCCAAGGGGTTGTAGTAACTAGCCTTGGAAGGTGCTTTCCTAGGCAAGCGCCTTCCAAGGCCTTTCCCTACAACCCCTAGAATTTTGAGTGTGGCTTTGTGTGGTGCTGGACTAGGCAAGCACCATATAAGTCCTAGCTGCACTTTGTTTCTTTTTAAAAAATAAGGCCAACTATAGTGCTTACTTATTTTTTTTACAAAAATAAAGGCCTTGTGTTGTACTTGTTTAAGCAAGTGCCACACAAGTTTAATACTAACTATAATGCTTATAATAGTTAGCACCACAACTTCTTAATATTTGTTTTTTTAAAAAACCAATTATCTATGGCACTTCTATAAGAAGGGCGCCATTGAATCCCTATTTTGTAGTGTTGTTAAAAGTAAAGGATATTATTTGTTTTGCAAGCAATAAAAGTTTTAAGTACTTTTCAAGTATGCAATTCTTATGCTCATTCTCATATCTATCAAAATGTGCACCCCAAATTTTATTAGATGCTTATTCCACATGTAGCACCTTAATGGGATAGATTTTGGTAAAGCTGGGAATGTGGGCCAACCCAAGAGTTGTGGGCTGGGTCACATTAACCCGTGGGCCACGCGCAAGCTGTAATATCCTAAAATACATCCAAGGGCTAAATGTAATAGACAGTGAAAAAAAGGGATTAATGGCACCTTAATTAATTTTGCCATGGTAAAAAATTAAACTTGATCTTAAAGATAGATTTAGGAAACAAATTGAAGGGCCAAGATTTACTTTTACAAAGTAGAAGTAATGATGAAAATAATTAAAGCAATTTCCTTATCTTTTCCTCTTATTTGGATACAAGGCACATGCAAGACCAAGTCAACATACTCTCTTCCTTTTTCCTACAAGAAGACTGTCCCTTGCTTGCTCTATTTTCAAGCAAGAATAAAATAATATATATGTATCTATTTACTCCAATATTATGTCCAAGCATCAAAGAGAAAACGAGAGGAAGAGTTTAATGAATATATTCCTCACCTTTTTGCTCAACCAAGTTGACCAACATGTAATATTGTAAGAAGGGAATTGGTCAACAATTGTAGGCCAAACATAAGATGATATCTTGGATAAAGAGGGAAGCCATTTCAGTCAAAAAGGGAAGAGGTAGGAAAGAGAAAATTTGAAGCAAATTACACTTAGTAAATTCACCATAAGTGTATGACCAAATGAAGTAATTTTCGCCACAACTTTTCTCTACTTTTGGACCATATTTTTTGCTTGACTTTAAGAGATAATAGGGGCCAAAAAATTTGATCATTAAATCACATATTTCCTCTCTCCTTTAGTTAGTTTGCAGCTGCCATACGAAGAGCTTGAATAATCAAGTTTAGGTGAGCTCTTTGATCTTGCTTTTCACCTCCTTAACCTCATCTATGGCTCAAGTGTCCTTGATAAACATTGTTCCTCTTGATAAGAGCTTTATTTCTATGGTTTTAGAATTTCAAGAGGAGGTGTTTTAAGCCATCATCCAAGAACAAAAGTTGAAAAACCAATGAAAGGAGCTAAGGAGAAGCAAGAGGTGAGTATTGGCTTCAATTTGAGCTATTGGTTGTGTAGGTCGAATGGGTATTTTGACATGTAATTCTTCCCTGATTTTGTCCAAGATAGGTTTTGGAGAAGTCATGGCGTTTTGGTTATGTATTTGGTGTTTTATGATTATTAGAAATCATATAACACAAGTTTGATGCTCAATTTGGGAGTTTGGTAATTTGTTGAATTTTGTTCATTTTTCTGCAAAATAGGACATGGGGAATGAGTAAGATTTTGTTCATTTTGATGTTACCATTGTGTTCTGTAGGAAATATTGTGTAGGTATAACCCTGGGTTGAAAATTTTGGGTCATTGAAACTCAAAATGTAAAACTGGATTTTCTACGGAATAGGATTCCATTGAGGTACCTTGATTGTGTGGTGTTTTTAGATAAACAAATGATGTCAAAAAATTTTGAAACTTTCCAGTTAAATATTAAACATATCAAGCTTTAATTTTATAGGTCATTTACATCATTTCTATTTGCACACTAGGAGTTATGAATTTTTTAAATTTGGTCATGAAAACGGGGTTCAATTGACTGTGTGCAAGAAATGAAAATTTTAGGAATGTTGTGTATCCAACGAGCTATGGGTGATATTTTTCCTTGCAAATAGACGAAACAAGGGTCACATAGCCTTTGGAATCACCTTATTTTATTGTTTATATATTTAGTTATGATTTTTCAAAGTTGATGAAAAATTCTAGCAGATTTGGTCACCTATACAAAAATTGAAGATGTAATGGCATAATGTATTATTGTTGAACTCTAAGGTTAGAAATTGGTCTTTTAGATTAATTGACCACTTTAACTCCTTAGTTGACTTGATTAAATATCCCTAATGATAACCAACTTGAGTGTTTGAATTAAAGAAGAATTGGATTAAGTAATAACCTATCGCCCGTAATTTTAATTATAGGATTTGACATTTGCCCTACACGTGATAAACTGGTGCTAGAGGATGAGTAGAAAGAACAAGATAGTGACCCTTTCTCTTATACTGTGTATGATACATTGTATGTATGTCTTATCATTGAGTTGTAAAACATACTGTGTGAAACATGCCATTGTGAAACCTGTCGTTGAGAAACATGCCGGTGTGGATATGGCATTGTGGAATATGCTGTTGTGAAATATACCGATATGAAACATGCTGTTATGAAACATGTTGTTGTGAAACATGTCATAGTAAAATATGCTGTTGTGAAACATGCCATTGTGAATACAGCGAAAGCTATTGAATAAATGTTGTTCATGTGTTGTTGCTTGTGATTTGCTTACATGCTTTGTGATTGTACATGTTATAAGTGAACTGTTACTACTGGAATTCTTTTGAATCTCATTCTTTCCATTGACTAACCTACAGCCAGAGCAAGCGGTTTAAAGGAAAAGCAAGTAACAAAAGGTGGTTGAGCTCATAGCTAGGAGTTTTTATTTTGGTAGTTGGTTGTCTTATTTTGTTGGGAATTAGTTGTACTTATTGAATAGTATGGTGTAATCCCCTATATGGGAAATTGTTAATAGGCAATCTGCCCTATAAACCCTTCATTAAGTAAATGAATCTTGAGAGTTGTGGGGAATTTTTGGTTGCACTCTGATATGTATGAATGAAACCAAACTGCACAAGCCAATTAAATTTGAAATGTGAATGTGAGACCACACTAAACAAGTTTTGGAAAAGTTTTAAATTAACCATTGGTCTCTATTTCAACTTAATGATGCATTCTCGAACTATAAATTTGGCTATTAGTATATGGGGTTATGTTAGATATGATTTGTTTTGATGATGTCAAATATAGATGTTAAATGATAAGAGAAAAAAGTTTATATAATGTATTTATACTTTGACTAATTACTGTGTTTAATGTTGCATATTTTGTAGATTAGTCAAGCAAAGATTGAAGATAATCAAAAAAATAAAGAAGCTATCTTTTTAGGTTATGGAGAATTATTATCAAGAGGAAAATCAAGAAGAAAGATATTTAAGAAAGAAGAAATTGCAAGATTTAATGAGAATATCAAGATTCAAGCTATTAGAAGTGATATTGGAGGTTTCTATGATGATACCGGAGGCTTCTATGATCAAATGATGATTGGAATGGGTTAATATGAAGCTAAGATGACTTCTATATGAGTTATGATACTTTTAGAGGAGTTGCACTCGTGTGTGAGCTCAACACACGAGTGCCAGAGGTGTTACACTCGAGTGTAAGATGAACACACTCGAGTGTCAGGGCTACTCTGTTCAGCTCTATTTTTCATTTCGCCTAGTAGAGGTCTAGTATTTTGGCCATATCTCTTCAACCACACGTTGGATTGATTTGAAACTAGTGGCATATGAAAGAAGACTCACAACATTAAAAATGTGCACCAAGATCACATTGAAAGAAGCTCAAATCAAAGAGATATGAATCATGGAAGATGACACTAAAATCACCATCACTTTTCAAGACAGGTTTGGTATTTTGGACATAACGCACAAACTACATATCAGATCGAGATAAAACTAGTGCCATATGAAACTAGATTCAAAGAGCTTTTCATAGATAGGTAATTTTTCTTTTGAATTTATATTCTAGGAGAAATGCCTTCTGGAAGTTGACGCGTGTACGGTCTAGTGCGATAGACACTCTTTCAATCATAACTTGCAGAATCCAAGGAGTTTGGGGTTGATTCTTTTTGCATTGGAATGCATATGACAAGAGCTTTCTTATGATTCATCATTTTCCATATTTAGAATCAAATGAATAAATCAAGTTTGACGTGGCCCCACGTCACCCGCGAGTCCAAAAACGCACTCTTGGAAAATATCATGCGATTGTTGCACAAAAGCTCAAATCCATGGTGCATTATATATGTGCACTCGAGTGAGGCTATTCACACTTGAGTGAGAGCTCAATACACTCGCGAGTGAGAAATCTCACTCTTGCAAATATCATGCGAGTGTGTTCTAGAAGCGGTTGCGAAATGGAAGAATTTCAATAAAACTTGAGTAAGAAATGTTACACTCGAGTGATGTCCAGATTTACACTCGAGTCCTATGAGTGTTGTAACCGCCTTCTAACCATAGGCCGAGATTACGTTTATAATCAAGTAGTTAAGTGAAATTAGAGACCTTAGATAATTTTGGATTTAAACAAAATCAAACTTCCCAAAACCAGAGTCAATGAAAACTTTTCAAAAACCTGGTCACAATGTCTCATATTCACATTACAAATACAAAATGTCCTGTACAAGTTGATTTCATTCATACATATCAGAGTATAGCATAAATTCCTGACACACTCGGGTTCCATTAATCAGTAAAGGGGCTTACAAAACAACAATGCCCATAATCTCTTTCCCTTTACTAGGGGATTACACAAAACTATGCTATCCATCAAATATACATAGCTATTTAGCCCAAAATATCCAAATGATTTTATACATGATAACCATTAATCAAAATAAAACTCCCGATTCGGAGCTCAACCGCTCTTTGTCTCCCACTTTCCTTTCGATCCTTCAGCCCTGTCTAAAATTTGGTTTATGGGAGAATGAGATTCTAAAGATTCCCCGTAGTGTCAAATCACTTATAATATGTATAACAATAATGCATGAAAGCAATCATAACACACTTATTGCATTACAACGGCAGTTACAGTGGCAAAGGCAGGTGTGACGAACGCCACCCTTACGTTTGATCACGCTAAATTGCTCACATTGTATCGCACACATCACAGTTCACAACAAAATATATATATATATATATATATTTCACCACGTTTGGGTTTCATATAACAATTCACAATACTTAGCCATACTGGCTAGATTACAGTTCATAATAGATCCATGTTTATTACAATGGTAGTTCAACGGCCGGGGTAGGTGTGATAAGCATCAACTCCTTATGATGGCTCCCGCTGAAGTGCTTAAGTTGTAATGGACTATGGCATATTTTCCTTCACAATTCACTAAGCACAAATTCACATTTCACAAACACTATGATAAATCATGCATAGCAGATATCATACACAATATGAGAGAGAAATCATTACCTGCTCATTCCTTCCATGCACGCTCTGGCACTAGTCCCTCCTACATAGGGCAAATGTTGTATCCTATAATTCATAATGAGTGATGAAGTATTATTCTCTATTCAATTCTCAATTTCTTCTTAATACTTAATTGGTTATCATTATTGCTCTTTGAGTACCCATGAATCACTCTATCTATAGCTCTAAAGGGTTAGAAGACTATCCCCAAAGATCCCCTTTTGAAAGCTCAAACTAATATTTTCTACTGCGACACTCGAGTGAAGATGACCTCACTCGAGTGAGATTGTACGGACACTCAAGTGAAGAAGGCCTCACTCGGGTGATGGTACAGTCTGCATTAAGGTACTAGAGAGTGAAGGATAACGAGTGAACACCTGAGAGCACAAGGACTTTTCAGGGATTAGGAGGACTCGAGCACAGCCCATTGCACTCGAGTGAATACCCTATACCCGCGAGTGAGAAGGCACACTCTTGCACCAGAATCGCGAGTGATAACTCGAGAGCAAGTCCTTGGTGTTGAATACACCTACACTCAAATGATAGGAAGCTCACTCGAGTGATGTCCCACCACACTCGCAAGTGAGACAACACTTGCCTTTCCGTACTCGAGTGGGACTCATCACCACTCGAGTGATATTCATCCTACACTCGAGTGAACCCCAGATCACTCAAGTGATTCTATCAGAAACCGAAAAACACAGTAAAACTAACCACATTTCCTAACACTTGCCCAATTGATCCCAATAGACACAAAACTTCTACCAAAGCTACTCCTACACAAAAACTCCCAAGGAATTCAATGGAATCATAAGAATTACCAAAATCCTATTCCATTATCATGCTTTGTTTTGGGCAATATAATCATCCAAATTCCAAAATCATCCAAACTAAACATTTTAATCTCAAATCAATCAATCTATCCCAAACTCATCACAAAATACCATTTTCATGCCAATAACATACCAAATACTCAATGACACTCATTTTCGAATTTAAGACCAAAAATACCAAAAATTCCAAACTTCATTAAATGGCATGAAACTTAGATAGAAAGATTGGTCTCACTTACCTCTTCAACTTTCTCAAACATACTTTTTGATTTTCCAAACTTCAGATTTTCCTGATTCCTCAAACCACCACCAATGGAGAAGCTACAACTATCAAATTGAAGCTCTTAACTCAAGGAACAATATTAATGAAGAGCATTTTGGCATTTGAGGCTATTTGCTTACCTCAAAATCTAGCTTTTCCTTTCTTTCTCCTAAGCTCTAATAGCACCGAAAATAGAGGAAGAAAGAGAGAGAAGAGAGGGACGGAGGAGAGATGAAAATGATGATGATTTTACTCCCTCCATGCTGTCCAATAAAAATGAGGGAGAGGAAGAGAGATAAAATGGATAAAATACTCCTCCATTTGACTTTTCTCCTCTACAATCATCATACCCACTTTTGCCGCATGTCACCAGCCTATTGGTTCTCACAAATTAAGTCACCAATTAGCCACTTTAATCCCTCCTTTAACCATTTAATCACACTTCTCATTTTTCCTCTGAGCTAGTAATTAATTTCTCTATTAATCACTAATTATTTGCCCAATAATTCTATTCTTTCAATTTTTCTACTAATCATGGCATATTAATTAATATTGCCACCAGAACACATAATAATCCCACTTTAATTCGATAATTATCCTTAATAATTATCATTATCCCTTAATCAAAAATTGGGGTGTTACAAGTGTGACATTGAAGTGTTTACCCGAGAGTCAGCTAGAACATGAAATCTTGAAGTACACTCGAGTGAGGAACGGAGTACTCAAGATTGGCAACCTGTACTTCCATTTGTAGTTGAGGTGTTGGCAGAAAGTGCAAGTGCACCTCTGAGGAGCACTTCCAGGAAAAATAAAGCAACACTAAATAACTTTTACAAATCATAGGAATGATTGTATAACTTATTTTTCTTGCTTATAATCACTCTAACACTTCATCATATTAGTGTTTAACCATTTTTCAGGTGATCAAACAAGGATTAACCCACAAACTGAATATGTGATTGTGCCAGAAGAAGAATGCATTACTGTGATGTAGCAAACAATCTGAATACGGTTAAAGGTTATTTATTCATTATGTTTTCACTTGTTATTATACATAAACATTAACTAACATATATTTTAAGTGAGAAACAAGAGATTAAACATTCAGATGCATCTTTGAGTATGGAGGTCACTCATGGCAAATATCGTCTCTCGAAGTGATGAGTCCCAGAAACCAGAAAATCATCTTTTAACCAATGATCCAACATACCTATGACTAACACTTCATCATATTAGTGATTAAGCATTTTGTAGTATGAAATAGGAAATTTAAAATTGAGATTACATATTCAAATGAAAGAGTCAATTGTGGAGGGCGACATCATCACACACCGAATATCGGCTGCTTACCACGACAAAAGATTGACCCACTATGAACGAATGTCTAAAACATAAATACTTTACAATTTGATGTATAGTTTATGATGAATCATTCCACTCTTCAATGAGACGCTCTACTCTGCAACAAATATTTCATTGCAACTAGTTATTCAAATGCATTCAATGGTTAAATGAAGCAATGGGACACCAACAGACAAATGCTTACAATGGTTATCTTTAACAACTCATTTATATATATGGTAGCATTCAGAGAAGAGAAGATAATGATGAGAGCTCAACAATGCCAACATGTTTATACCATGAGTCATCCATTTTAACCCAACGCCTCTCTGTTCTTATTTATTTTCTATATCATATATATTTGAGAGAGAGTTATTAGTATTGTACTTCAGTGATCATTTTATCCACTCTGCAAGAGAGTCTGTAAACATTTTCATCTGTATTTTTGAATTAATCTCAGGTTGATTTTCTTATGGGGAAAGCTGTAGAGACAATTGTCAGAAAGGCTTTCTGCTCGTAAGACTTACAAGGTGCAAGCAGTAGAGAACATTGCTGCTTGTAAGACTTACAGGGGTTTAATTAAGAGAGAACGTTGCTGCTCATAAGACTTGTATGGGTAAGCAAGAGAGGAAGGTCTTCGGTAATACTCTGCTTGTAAGACTTGCTGTAAGGGGGAGTATCTCAGAGGGAGATTTGAAAAAGGCTTGACAAGTACCCAGCTAAACTTGTAGGTTAAAGGCTTTTCTTATGACTAGATTAAACAAGAAGATAGTGGATTTAAAAATTTTAGGAGGAGCCTGGGGACTGGACATAGGCCATCATGGATTGGACCGATCTAGGATAAATCACAGTTTGCACATTCTCTTCTCTAAGCTCTTATATTTCCAGCATATATTATTTTATCTAAATGTTGATTTATGATTCATTAGTTTCATACTTACTGTTTTTATTAAGATATGAACAGTTTTCCAAACCTCTTAAGTTTTTATCTTACACCCAATCACCCCCTCTTAGGTGTCAGCCGGTTCTAATAGGTTATATTTTTGGTTTCAAACCTGTAGTTCTTGACAAGGGTAGGTTTTGCTAGGATAGTTACTATAGTTAATTGCCTTAGTAATAGAAGATGACCTATAATTATTTGTTGTATACACATGATTATTCTTGATATGTGTTGGGACTATATGTATATTTGACTATGATATTAACATGGTGAATCATTTGTAGAATTAAAAGACATAATAGTTCACCTGAGAATTAGACGAGTAGAACCAGAGGTGGAAGAAATTCATGACAACCCACCTGATCCCATACAAGAGATTATGGCCTTGATAAGGGAACAGTGGGACATGATTAATGAGCTAAGGTAGAGCTCAGAGAGGGAAAAGAAAAATGCAATAAAGATTGGGTTTAGTCTACATGTAAAGAGACCCAAGAGGAAACACGTCATGAAGAAATAGCTAAGGGGTCAAATCGAGCTCAAGAGTCCCTGCCTTATACTGTGCCTGACAAGGAGTTACAAGGGGTACTAGTCTGAGAGGAAAGAGATCTACAATATTGGGTCTCTAAATTCTGCAAACATCTACCTCCATTGTTTTGAGGGAGGTTTGATCCTCAAGTAGTTGAGGATTGGTTGAACTGGTTGGAGAAGATCTTTGAAGTTCTGGATTGTCTAAAGAGGTAAAGGCATACTTAGCTGTGTATAAGTTGGAGGGGGATGTTGACTGGTGGTGGTGGTGGAATATCTCCTTGACAATGCAGAATCGAAATGTGCCGGTGACTTGGGAATTATTTCAAGAATAGTTTAATGAGAAATATTTCCCCAAATCAATGAGGCTCGAGAAGGAATTTGAGTTTCTATCCATCAAGCACGGGGACATAAAGACATTTGACGACTACCTTTCTCACTTCATCCGGCTTGCTGGATACTCTTCCTACCTTTGGTGTATAGATGATGAGGAGTAGAGCTCCGACATGCTGATTTGAGGGTTGAGACGTGAGTTAAGGAAGAGATTAGCCACCCAGCAGTTTACCAAATTCAACAAAGCAGTTGAGGAGTACAGAATCACCGAAAAATATTTAAGGGATTTATACCCAGCTAAGGGTGGCAGTAGCTGTAGTAAACCTATCAAGTGGAATATTTCCCAGAAGCGGAAGGGAAAGGGTTCTTAAATAAGGGTAGCGGTAAGAAGCCCTATTAGCCTGAGGGTCGTGATAATTGGAAACCCCCAGTAGTATTGATATGCACTCGTTGTGGGAAGTCACATCTTGGTAAATCTTGTATGGGGAAAATGGTTTGTTTTAATTATAAACTGCTGAGACATATTTCTGCTGAATGTCGACGACCGCTGATAGAGCTAAGACCTAGGAATCAGGGTAGGGTGTTCTCGATGACATAGGAGGAAGCCCAAAAATCTTTTGACCTGATCCAAGGTAAAATTCTTTTCAATGGTAGTTTGTTATAAGCATTATTTGATTTTGGTGCAAGTTATTCCTTTATTACTTATGACGATGTAAAGTGCTTGGGATTGCATATTCATAAACTACCATTTGATTTGGTTGTGTCGACGCCAATAGGTGCCAAGGCTGTGACGGTTAAGGCTTGTTTGATCTGTGTAATAACCATTAAGGAGTATGAGTCTACTATTGATTTGATTTGTTTGCTGCTCCACCAATTTAAGATCATTTTGGGTTTTGATTGGTTGACGTTGAATAATGTTCTGCATGATTGTGGGAATAAGAGAATATTGTATCCTACTTCCCATAATAATGATCATGCGAATTCTAGTTTAAACTTCCTCTCAACGGCTAAAGCTAAGAAATACCTAGAGAAGGAATGACAGGGGTATATAATATTTTTGTCATACAGGGAAAGACAGGAGAAACTTTAGAATGTATACCCATGGTAAGAGAGTTCCCTGAGGTGTTTCTAGACGATCTTAGCGAATTAGCTTTAGAAAGGGAAGTGCAGTTTCTAATTGAAATTGTGCCTAAAGCTGGTTCAATATAAAAAGCCCCATACTAAATGGCCCCAAATGAAATGGAGGAGCTAAAGAAACAATTGAAGACTTACTTGGAAAAGGGTTCATTCGACCCAGTATTTCACCGGGGGGAGCTCCAGTATTATTTGTCAAGAAGAAAAATGGGAGTCTGAGACTATGTATGGACTACAGAGAATTGAACAAGATAACTGTCAAGAACAAGTATCCACTTCCAAGAATCAATAACCATTTAGATTATTTGTCTGTCTCTTGTGTATTTTCGAAGATTGATCTAAGATCGGGTTATCATCAGTTGCAAGTGATAGCAGATGATATATTGAAGATTGCCTTTAGAACTAGGTATGGTCACTATGACTTTCTGGTGATGGTCTTTTGCCTAACTAGTGCTCCTACTGTATTCATGGATTACATGAATCATGTCTTTCGACAATACCTATACCAATTTGTAGTGGTGTTTATTGACGACATTCTGATGTACTCCAGGAGCAATGAAGAGCACGAGCATCATTTTAGAATAGTGCTAGAGATATTGCGTGAAAAGCAACTCTATGCCAAGTTGAGTAAGTTGAGTTCTGGCTTTTAGAAGTGAAGTTCCTTGGCCATTTTATTTTGTAAGAAGGGCTCTCATTGGATCCCAGTAAAATAGAAGCAGTGCTGGTCTGGAAGAGGCCAGAAACTGTTGCTGAGATATGTAGTTTTATGGGTCTTGATGGTTACTACCAGGGATTTATTTAGAATTTCTTCCGAATTGCTTTGTTGATGACCAAGCTCACACGAAATGATCAACCATTTAAGTGGGATAAACATTGTGAAAATAGTTTTGTTGAGCTGAAGGAAAGGTTGACTACGGCACCGGTGTTGATTATACCCGATCCTAGCTTGAATGATGTTGTGTATAATGATGCGAGTAAACAGGGGTTGGGGTGTGTCCTTTGTAGCAAGGACGAGTGGTGGCCTACGCCTTCTGACAGCTGAAGACTTATGAAATGAATTATCCCACTCATGATCTGGAGCTTGCTGCGATTGTGTTTGGATTGAAAATATGGCGACATTATCTATATGGTGTGATGGTAGACTATACTGTGACCCCAAGAGTCTCAAGTATGTGTACAATCAGAAAGAGTTGAATTTGAGACAATGCCAGTGGATGGAGTTGCTAAAAGATTACAACCTAGAGATCAAATATCATCTATGTAAAGCTAATGTCATCACAGATGCTCTTAGTTCAAAGACAGTGCTAGTAGCAGTAATGATGATCCGGGAGGGAAAATTGATAGAAGATTTTCAGGATTTGAATTTATCAAATCAGATCTTATGTTCTAATTACAATGTTTCCCATGGTGAAAGTGATCTGAAAGCTGAGATTAAAGAGGCTTAGAGCCAAGATGATCAGGTACAGTCCATTCTAACCATGATCGAGCGAGGAGAAACTTGGGACTATGATTTGTCACCTAGTGGATTGGTTAGATACAAAAAGAGAATCTGTGTTTCACAAAAGGCTGACCTAAGGCAGAAAATCCTAGATGAGGCACAGAAGAGTTGATATACTCTTCACCCCAGAATGACCAAAATGTACCATAGTTTAAAATCTATGCATTGGTAGCTAGGATTGAAGGTGAAGATTGAACACCAAAGGCCATCTGGATTACTGCAAAGTCCTAAGATTCTAGAATAGAAGTGGGAAAGTGTGACCATGGATCTTGTTGTAGGATTGCCTAAGATCAGGAACTGTGATGCGATCTTGGAGATTGTTGACCGATTCACAAAGTCGGTGCATTTCAACTAATTAATGCTAATTACTCTCCAAACAAACTAGTAGAGATTTATATACAAGAGATAGCGAGACTTTATGGCACAAAAAAGAACATCATTTCTGATAGAGATCCTTATTTCACTGAGATTCTGGAGGGCTTTATATGAAGCTTTGGGTACTAAATTGAGATTCATCATGGCCTATCATCCACATATAGATGGACAGTTAGAAAGGTCTATTCAAATACTAGAAAATATGCTGAGAGTATGCGTCCTATACTTTTAAGGGAATTGGGGCTATTTTATTCCACTTGCTGAATTTGCGTACAACAATAGCTATCATGTGAGCATCCTAGATGGCTTCGTATAAAGCGTTGTATGGGAGGAAGTGCCAATTACTTTTGTGCTGGATAAAGTTGTCTGAGAGAAGGTTGTATGGGCTAGATCTTGTTGATCAAACCACTGAGCATATTAGAATCATCAGAAAGAGGCTACTTATAGTGCAAAGTCGACAGAAAAGCTACTATGATAAGAGGAGAAGACCTCTAGAGTTCGATGTGGGAGATCATGTGTTTTTTAGAGTGTTTTCGGTCACTAACACCAGGCCTGTAACCTATCGAGTAGCCCTACCCCAAACTTGAGTAGACTCCATGAGGTGTTTCATGTTTTGCAATTGAAGAAGTACCAACCAAATCCAATGCACATTATTGAGTATGAAGATGTTGATATGCAAGACAACTTCACTTATGCAATAGAGCCAGAATGAATCCTTGATCGGCAAGAAAGGCGGCTCAGACACTGAAGCATACCTCTTGTAAAGGTGGTATAGAAGGGATTGTTTGAGAGAGAAACAACTTGGGAAGTAGAAATGGACATGCATAGGCATTATCTGGAGTTTATGGCTCAAGTTGTGAAACAAGTTTTGGGGACAAAATTTATTGTACGGGGGGAGAATTGCAAAATCCCAAAATACATCCAAAGGCTAAATGTAATAGACAGTGAAATAAAAAGATAAATGGAACCCTAATTAATTTTCCATGATCAAAAGTTAAACTTAATCTTGAGGATAGATTTTAAAAACAAATTGAAGGGCCAAGATATGCTCTTACAAAGTAAAAGTAATGATGAAAATAATTAAAGCAATTTCCTTATCTTTTCCTCTTATTTAGACACAAGGCACATGCAAGACCAAGTCAACACGCTCTCTTCCTTTTTCCTACAAGAAGATCGTCCCCTCCTTTCTCTATTTTCATGCAAGATTAAAATAATATATATGTATCCCTTTACTCTAATATTACATCCAAGCATCAAAGAGCAAATGAAAGGAAGAGTTTAATAAATATTTTCCTCACCATTTTGCCCAAAAAATTTGATCAACATGTAATATTGTAACAAGGGAATTGGTCAACAATTGTAGGCCAAACATAAGATGATATATTGAATAAAGAGGGCAGCCATTTTGGTCAAAAGGGGAAGAGGAAGGAAAGAGAAAACTTGAAGCAAGTTACACTTAGTTAATTCACCATAAGTATGTGACCAAATGAAGTAATTTTTGCCACAACTTTTATCTACTTTTAGACCATATTATCTACTGGACTTTAAGAGACAAAAGGGGCCAAAAAATCTGATCATTAAATTACATATTCCCTCTCTCCTCAAGTTGGTTTGCAGCTGCCATACGAAGAGCTTGAATAATCAAGTTTAGGTGAGTTCTTTGATCTTGCTTTTCACCTCCTTAACCTCATCTATAGCTCAAATGTCCTTCATAAACATTGTTTCTCTTGATGAGAGCTTCATTTATAATGGTTTTAGAATTTCAAGAGGAGGTGTTTTGAGCCATTATCCAAGAAGAAAAGTTGAAAAACAAAAGGAAGGTGCTAAGGAGAAGCAAAAGGTGAGTATTGGCTTGAATTTGAGCTATTGGTTGTGTTAGTTCAATGAGTATTTTGACATATGTAATTCTGCCTTAATTTTGTCCAAGTTATGGTTTAGAGAATTCATGGTTTTTTGGTAATGTATTTGGTGTTTTATGATGATTAGAAACCATATGGCACAAGTTTGATGCTCAATTTGAGAGTTTGTTAATGTTTGGAATTTTGTTGATTTTTTTTGCCAAAACAAGACGTGGGGAATGAGTGAGAATTTTTTCATTTTGATGTTACCATTGTGTTCTACATGGAAAATTATGTGGGTAAAGCTCCTGGTTGTGAATTTTGGTTCATTGAAACTCAAAATGCAAAATTGGATTTTCTACCGAACATGATTCCAACAGGGTACCCTGATTGTCTAGTGTTTTTGGACAAACAAATGATGTCAAAAAATTATGAAACTTTCCAGTTAAATATTAGAGATATCAAGCTTTATATTGATATGTTATTTGCATCATTTCAGTTAGTACACTGGGAGTTATGAATTTTTGAACTTAGGTCATGAAAACTGGGTTGAATTCTGATAGTGTGCAATAAATGAAAATTCTGGGAATGCTATGTATCCAACTGGCTGTGGGTGGTATTTTTTCTTTAAAATAGACTAAATAAGGGTCATATAGCCTTTGTAATCACCCCATTTCAATTTTTATAGAGTTATTTATAATTGTTCAAAATTGATGAAAAATTCTGGCAGATTTGGTCGCCTATGTGAAAATTGAAGATGTAATGGCATAATGTAATATTGTTGAACTCTAAGGTTAGAAATTGGTATTTTAGATTAATTGACCATTTTAACTCCTTAGTTGACATGATTAAATTTCCTTAATGATAACTAACTTGAGTATTTGAATTAAAGAAGAATTGGATTAAGTAATAACCTGTTGCCCATAATTTTAATTATAGGATTTGACATTTACCCTACACATGATAAACCAGTGCTAGAGAACAAGCGGAAAGAATAAGGTAGTGACCCTTTCTCTTATATTGTGTATGATATAGTGTATGTATGTTTTATCATTGAGTTGTGAAACATACCGTTGTGAAGCCCGCCATTGACGAACATGCCATTGTGGATATGTCGTTGTGAATATGCCATTGTGGAATATGCCATGTGAAATATGCCAATGTAAAACATGCCATTATGAAATATGCTACTGTGAAACATGCCATAGTGAAATATGCCATTGTGAAACATGCCATTGCGAACACATTGAAAGCTATCGCAGAAATGCGATTGATGTGTTGTTGCTTGTGATTTGCTTACATTCTTTGTGATTGTACATATTATAAGTGAACTGTTACTACTGGGATTCTTTTGAATCTTATTCTTTCCATTGACTAACCTACAACCAGAGCAAGCAGTTCAAAGGAAAAGCAAGTGACGAAGGGTGGTTAGAGCTTCTAGCTAGGAGTTTTAATTTTGGTAGTTGGTTGTCATATTTTGTTGGGAATTAGTTGTATATATTGAATGGTCTAGTGTAATCCCTTGTTTGGGAAACTGTAAATAGGCAATGTGCCCTGTAAACTCTTCATTAAGTAAATGAAAGCCGAGCGTTGTCAGAAATTTTTAGTTGTACTCTGATATGTATAAATGAAACCGAATTGCATAGGCCAACTATATTCAAAATGTGAACATAAGACCACACTAAACATGTTTTAGAAAAATTTTAAATTAACCGCTGGTCTCTATTTCAACTTAGTGACACATTCTCGAACTATAAATTTGGCTATTAAGGTAAGGGGTTACATAGGCCTACACTTCTGCGGGCTGGCAAAATGCCAACCCTAACCCGCAGTGTGTAGGTTGGGGCTAGCTCGCGGGCCCTAGTTTTTTTTTGAAAAAAAAAACTTCCTATTTTTTAAAGAAGGCAAAAAATATGAGACACATACATATGAGTCATTAAATTTACCTTCCTAGTATTAATCATTCCTCTTATAAAAATTTAAAAATATAATACACAATTGAAGAGATAAAGTTATCAAATTTGCTAAAGTTTATAAACAAAACATAAACTCATCCTCAAGAAACCAAGATATAATAATTTGTTTGAAGAAGAAGGGAAGAAACTAAGATTTTTTTCTTTTTGGATTGGAAGGTTCCATGATAGGCTTGCATTTTTATGGGTTGGGATTTTCCTAACCCTAACCTTGTCCCAACTCGTGGGTTGGGCCCATATTACTGGCTCTAGATTTTGGTTTTTGTTTCATGTTGAACCCATTTCTGTGTATAAACAGACACCATTATAATTGGTTATATTTAAGCTTTGACTTTAGACTACCATTTGTTGTAGAAAATAATGTTCTATTGACAATTGGTAATCTTGCTAAACATATTTTCTTTTTAATGGAGCACTCTACACAAATGAATTTCAAAAGAGAGGCCTGCTCCATGCACACATCATATTATTCTTGACAAATGACTACAAAATTGCTACTCCATATGAGATTGGTGATATGATCAATGTTGAAATCTAATAAGGATGAGAACCCTTTGTTGTATGAGGCCGTTGGCAACTTTATGATGCATGGTCTTTGTAGCATACTTAATGTTCATGTCTAGCATACTTACTAATAAACCATTCGTTTATTCCCTAAGTTTCAAGTCTAGCATAATTTTTCCTAAGTTCTACAATTAAATTAACTTTCACGAGCTTAATCTAATTGAACAAAACAATCCAAGTGGTGGCCAGTCATATAGAAGCATTTTATAAAATTAACATATAATTGTCATTTACAACTAAAAAGAGCAATAACAAGTCTCAATCATTACAATAGTTTGAAATATTTTTAATAGGAAGTTTCGCTACTCATAACTAACATCAAATTCATCTTAACAACATCAAAATTCAGCTTCAATGGCATAATGGAAATCAAAGGGAAATTAAATAACGATATGAAAAACAACCCCAGGAAGAAGAACGATGCAGTGATTAATGTTGCTCTTCTCTCCTCTGACTCCTTGTCGACTGAGATGATGATGAATAGTTTAGTAAAAAATCTTTCTCATTTACTTGTTTTAAAGTCTTCTCTGGTCCTAAACAAAAAAGGTTAAACAATGATGATAGCATCCCCCCTGTTTCAATTCCAGTGTAGCTCTAATGGTGTCCCCAACTCTCTACTCAGATTCTTTGACCAAAAAGAAGAATAGTGGCGGCATCCCTTTACTCTGGTTCAATCGCTCTCCTCAAACACTGTCTCCATTCACCCTCTTAATGGTGCTTCTGGTTATTGATTCATTTTCCTTGACTAGTCCTCTCATCCTCCCAATAAAGATAATGATGAACCAGAGGTGGCCAATGTAATATCCTAAATTTTGGGCCTAGAAACTTGAGGATAAGCCTATATCAGGCAGACTACTAAGCCTAGTTTGGGAAGAGTCCTAAGAATGTTGAGCGATAGAAAGACTGTCAGGGACTATATAATCTAGCTTTTCGTGAAGAGAATGGTTCTCCTGATGATTTGAGGGCTCACAGATTGTAGTTGGTTAAAGAAATAGACTGACACATGTACTTAAGTATAAGTGGTGCCCTTAGGTGGCAGAAGTATTTATGGGCTATGCAGGGCCCTAAACTGTGTGATTTGGCTTATCAGAGTAGAGAACAAGTCTCCAGATTATATGGGGGCTCAGTGGGTGTGATTAGGCAGATAAAATATGTCGGTAGAGATATGCACATAGCATTTTTAGGATAGGTACATATACCCTATGTTTTTGAAAAGGAAGAAGAAATATAGGCCATATCAGTCCCACATATAGACACACCAACATACACGCACATACTCGGTAATCCCTTGAGGTAGCACATATGGTGCATTTTGGAAGATATAGACCCGTATGGCATGGTCTAAGCCCTACACCGATAAAGTAGCTTTATTAAAGTAATTTTATTAAAGTAGTTTTAATAAAGTAAGTAATAATAGCATTATTTACTTATGTTAAACAAATAAGAAGATGACATATGTCCTTTCATCAAGAGGTATACTAATTAGCCTTTGTGTTGGCTTGATAAGAAAATGCCAAGTGTCCCTCATAATTGCACTAGCTTTTTGACTTTTAAGTTGGCATCCTAAAATGGCGCCATCTAGCCTCTGAGTCAGGGGCATCCAACGGTCTCCGGCCCGATCATGTACTCGACTTTCCCAAACATCGAACCTGGGAGTCAGGGGAATTCATTAGTCCTCCCTTCCCCTGACACAAAATGAATGCCTAAGAGAGAGAAAAGAGAGAGGATGATGATAAAAAGGGACACTTGTCACTCTATTGTTTAATTGTTGGACATATGGCATACTAAGAGGCTATCAAATGCAAGATTAAATCCTAACCCTCCAATTCAGTTTAAGAGTTCAGCCAAGCAAGAAGTAAGAGGGAAAAAATAGGAATATTTCTAAGGAGAATGAAAGAGGAGAGAAGGAAGATGAATAATAAGAACACAAAGTGTTCTTGCCCTGATTCAAGCCCAAATCGACATTTCCGGCAGGGAGAGCCTTCACAAATGTTGTTCCTCTCGATGAGAGCAATATTTCTACAATTTCAAATTCTTGATCAAAGGTGTTTGGTGTTGTCTAGCTGGCCGTAGTACTACCAAAATCAAGAAAAGATTATGGCACCAGATGAGGTAAGCTCAAGGTTTGATTTGAGCATGATATCTTATGGTTAAAGTCGTAAAATCACCTTGTTTTGGCTTAAGATGATTTTCAGCCAGACTTGGATCTTAGGGAAGAAGTGTGATTTTGGTTTTTTTCAGGTTAGAAATAGATTCTACATATGAAATTGTGTGGGACTAGGTTATGATCATAATTTTAGAAGGGTTGGATTGAAAACCTAAAGATTGAAGTCTGCCAGATTACTTTTTTTAGAAGGCAGTCTTCTTGTGACAAGTTTTAAATTGACTAATGTTCAATTATTATGAAAATTTTTAAACTAAAATTAGACATGTCAAGCTTTAATTTGATATGAAATATATGCCTTTGGGTCAGTATAATATGAGTTATGAATTTTTGAAGTTAGGTATTGAATCTAGAACATTTTCTGTGGCAGTGAGGATTGATTAGAGTTTCCAGAATAGTGTACATGTAATTGGCTAAAGGAGATATTTTTCCTTCAAAATAAACTTAATAAAGGTCACCTAGGACTTTGAACCACCTTATTTGGAGTCATAGAAATTTAATTATGATTTTTCAAAGTTGGGTGAAAAATCTGGTAGATTAGGTTGACCCACGAATTTGTGTCATTTAAGGTAATTTGGGACAAGTATAGGTCCAAAGATAAATGACATGTCCTAAAGGCTTTTGTAGCCAAATTAGACATTCATTTGTAATGGATCTAATGATATGAAACCAGAATAATCATGGTTGCTCTACTCTACGGTTTGATGTCACGGTAGCTTCATACTATAGTTTGACATTACAATGGCTTCACGCTACGGTATTGCACTCAGTACTTAACTCAATCACCTAATTGGTCAGCCTTCTGGTCAGAATTCTCTGTAGGTAGCCCTACCTGATTAGGAATCTCTATAGGTATCCCTCTCTAATTGAAACTTCCTATAGGTAGCTTTCTCTGGTTGGCCATTTCTGAATAGAAGCACCAATATAATGGACTTCTCCAGCAATTCTGTATTCTACTTTCTTTAATTTTGCCATCTCATCTTTTGTATAAATTTTCAATATTAGTCATGCTATAGGCATAACTACTACAAAAAAAATTTTAACATCCTCTTTTTAGGCCTTTTAATGTCTGAAAACAAGGGGACATCTATGTGAGCGACATAGTAAAAAATGGCAATAATGTCCGTAGATAAAAGGACGTCTAAAGTCTAGACTTTAGACGTCCCCATTTTTAAAAGGGACGTCTAAAGTGCTATACTGACACTTCAGACATCCCCATTTTAAAATGGGGATGTCTGAAGTGTCACTGTACCACTTTAGACGTCCCCATTTTAAAATGGGAACATCTAAAGTGCTTTTTAAAAAAAAAAAAATCATTTATATTACAAATCTGGACTAAACAGTATTTAAAATCAGAAATTACAGATCATCATCAAAAAAACACAGATCTAGTATATGAAATCCAAATCTACGCAATAATAGCTCCAAAGCTGAAATCTCATAGGGAGAAGATGAAAACAATAAGAGAAATTAGTTGCAAAAAACTTATCTCCTTCTATTATTGAAATTCATTTTCTCATAATAATGAATAGAGAAGAGTGACAGGGAGAGATGAACCTCATTTTTTCAGCGGGAACATAGCCATGAAGTATGTTTCAGAGTCTTAATCTACAAACCATAACAACATAAGTTAGAAGATAAAATAGAAGGAAAACCCAAAGAAAAAAGAGAAAGAGGATAAAATAATAATAAATGGTAAGAAAGCATAACAGATCTGGAGGTGAAAAAAAGAGAGAGAAAGGAAGAAGCAAGAGTAAAAGGAGCATATAAAGAAGAAGAAGCAAGAGTTTAAGGCGTGGTGGTAGTGTCTCTTATTGTGTTTACGGCAATGAGAAGGGAAAGATGAGTGTAAAAGTAGTATAAAACTGACAAATAAAGACTGTCAGAAAAAATTTGAATTGTTTTTTGTATCCCCAATTTAATTTAGGGACGTCTAAAGTTGTTCAGTTATTTTTTTTAAAATTTTTTTACTTTAGACGTCCCCAATTCAAATTGGGGACGCCTAAAGTCACACTTTAGACGTCCCCATATACATTGGGGACATCTAAAGTTTTAAAAAAAAAAATTTTTAAATGAGGGACACCCTTTGGCATCCCTCATTTATATAAGAACGCCAAAGGACGTCCCTGATGTATCATCAGGGACGCCATTTTGGCGTCCCTAATAATAATATTAGGGACGCCAAAGGGTGTCCCTCATTTAAATTTTTTTTAAAAAACTTTAGACGTCCCTAATGTATATGGGGATGTCTAAAGTGTGACTTTAGACGTCCCCAATTTGAATTGGGGACGTCTAAAGTAAATTTTTTTTTACTTTAGATGTCCCTAATTGAAATAGGGAGTCTAAAGTCTGTAAAGTCACACTTTAAACATCCCTATTTAAATTGGGAACGTCTAAAGCTATTCAGTTCTCACCCATAATTACAAAAATGCCACCATCTTTAGTTTTTACTTCCCTTTATTAAAAAGGGATGTCCTTTAGGGACGTAAAATATATATTCTGTAGTAGCGATAGTAACAATATCAACTTCCCTTATTAGGGTACTCTACCCACATCTTTCAAGCAATTCATTAGTTATTAGCATGTCTGTTGTTATCTGTCTTAGTCATGAGACCATAACTCGTGGCTACCCTAGTCCTCTATACCACTTTGTTCTATCAAGAAACAAACCCTCAATCATTCTTTCTAAGGGAATATTCTATGATTAATGTAATCCCCCTCCGTAATTATATCCGAAATACGCGTTTAAAATGAAATAGAGACCAATAATAATCAAATAACATTTACTAACCCATCACATGACGGGGTTTTCACAAATACTTTTTGAAATCATTTATAAACTTGGTCTCATATTCATATTTCGAATACAATTACTACGCGAAGATAAATCACATTCATATAAATATCAGAGTGCACAACTTAATCATCCCGACAATCTCGGGTACATACCTTCACTAAAGATACATAGGGTACAATTGCCCATTACAATTCTTCAAATGGGGATTACACAATCTCATCTCGAAGGAATCCTAGCCGCTCCCTCCACGAGCCACTTGCCCTGTCTAAATTGTTGGTAGGGGAGAGTGAGATTCAAGAGAATCTCAGTAGGAAACAGATACCATAATGCATGCATGATAGATGCTATGTGTATGACATGTTAGCTTTATCTAGATACATGCCCCATAATGATATTTCTGCATGCTCAATATTTCATGTAACAAAACTATGGTCACAGCAAAACAGAAACAGAGCTTCATTTATTCAAATATGCTCTACGCAATCAAGTAAAGCAATCACATACATCACTACACAAGCAAAGATATCAAATACATGTAAGTAAGGTAAGTCCCCAACCTCCAGTCTTTTCTCCTCGATTTGCGTGCCAGCAACTTGGGGCTTCACATTCGATCCTACAATGTCAAATGTACTATTTAGACACTTCCATAGTGTTTCTGGGGGTTATATGAGGCTATATTGAAAATTTACTAAAATACCCCCGGGGACCCGGCCCGGCCCCGCCGTACCCGGTCCGGCTGTACTTTTCTTGAAATTTTGACATGGGCTATTCTAACATATTTTCGCCCAAGGAATCCATTTCCGGACTCGGAATTATCAAATTCAATGTCAATTACAAAATTACCCTTGACAGCCCCACTTTAAGGGTTTTAGGGGCGTTTTCGTAATTATGCTTTTTCAGTCTTTTCCGGAAAAGTGCCCAACTGTAACCCCACCTATTTTCGCCCACTGAATCCAATGGAATCATCAAATCATTGAAAATCTAGCTCTAAGACCCACTTACAATGCTGGCCGAAATATATGGGTTTAAAGGGGAAAATTGGGGTTTTTCGGTTTCGGCTCCGTAAACGTGTTTCTTTCCACTCCTAACCACTTTATTGACTATTCCATTAGGTTACAACTACCATTTAGTATCAATTTGGGCAGCATAACAGCCCCTACAACCCATTTCCATAAATTAAAACCAACGGCAATCCGGCAAAATTTCACCGATTAAATTGCCCACAGCAGCTAGAATAGTCAATATACAAGAGTTTGGAAGTTACCTCAAGCTCCTTCTGGCTTTTCCCCAATATAGCTGAAAAACCCTAACTTTCCTAACCAAGATCTGAGCTTCAACAACCTTCAAGAACATAGAAGAGAAGCTTAAGAGTAGAGTTATACACGTTAGGAGCTAAATCGCCGGAGAAATCGGCTTACCTTGCGAGTTCTCTTCCTCTTCTCTCTCTAAAACTCCCTCTCTCTCTTTATCCATGGTGCTGCACGGTTTTTGGCTGATGGAGGAAGATGATGATGACTTTATAACATTTAGCTTATGTCATCTTTAATTATGATGATGTCATAATTCCCAAAATTGGCATTTTCGGATTTTCTGGCAGATTTTCTGCCCAATCTTTGAAAAATCATAACTAATTCTAGAAAAATCAAAATGAGGTGATCCTAAATCCAAATGAAAGGTATTTAAGTCCTCTTCATTGGAAAAATATGATCCATTACTAGAAATCACCACAAAATTCCAGAATTACACAAATTGCATCACTGCCCCAAAACAGAGTCCATTTTCGACCTCAAACATTGGACAGTCATATCTCCCAGTTACCAAAACGAAATGGCACAAATTATATATCCATTTTGAAGCTTGGGATGTGAACGTTAAGACTAGAAAGTTTCATAATTTTCTGACATCATTTGCCTAGTAAAAACGTCCACATGAGAAGACTGCTCAGACAGAATTCACACTGGACAGCATTTCCAGTTTTGCAACCAATGTGTCCAATCCAATTTAAATCAATTCCAATGATTAAATACCACAACATGACACCATTTCCATCACAATACCCCATTCAATTCTTCCCTCTATTCTAAGTCAATTTGGATGTTAATCCACAATTGAACTCAAATATAGGGTTTTGGCGTTGCTCATAACACAAGCAACTACAGTCCACTTTATATTCTCTAAAAGGGTTCATTAATCACTAACCACGTCCACTTTTGTAGTCATTAACCCCTAATCACAATTTGGGATCTTGCTAAACCGGGGCTTCGCAATCAACTAATCTCAGGCTTATTCTCTATCCTCGAGTCTCAAAATTCGGGGTATTACATTTCTCCCCCCGTTCAATAAATTTCGTCGTCGAAATTTGTCATACCACTTAATCCAAAAACTACGGATGCTTCTTCACGACAGCTTCCGTTTCACAATTCATTTCATATTGGGACGGTCTCCTCTAGACCACCCACACACAAAGGATACTCCACAAATCCGATTCTCGCAAGAATCTCAAACAATGAATGCAACTCAATGCCCCAAACTGCAATCTGCCCATTTCACGATTGCCACACAAACCAAATCACCATATTTTTTTGCCAAACAGATGCAATCGCTTCCACATACGATTGCCACAAAACCATCATAACATAACCACAATCATCACAAGCCCCCTAATTCATGAGTGGCTAGTGCATCTCGATATCTGGAGGCTCTAACTTATGAGACATATCATAAGATCTTGGCAGTTGGGCGGCATAGGCCACCACTCTGCTTAACTCAAACTAGTTACTCCTTCCGGGAGTAACCCCAAAACACCACAACCTCAATACATCAAATGACAGCCTCAGCTGTATACACAAACATTTTAACTTTCACTATATCCACTTTCACAGCTTTACCCTCACCCGTACACCCACCAGTAACTCCACTAGTGGTAACCGGGACTTTTGGGAATTCACAACAATATCACATCTGTATCAACTTGCATGGTGTAGCCCTCACCCGTACACCCACCAGTGACTCCGCTAGTGGTAACCGGGACTTTTGGGTATCAACACAATGTTACTTCTGTATCAACTTTCATGGTGTCGCCCTCACCCGTACACCCACCAGTGACTCCGCTAGTGGTAACCGAGACTTTTGGGTATCAACACAATATTACTTCTGTATCAACTTTCATGGTGTCGCCCTCACCCGTACACCCACCAGTGACTCCGCTAGTGGTAACCGAGACTTTTGGGTATCAACACAATATTATTTCTGTATCAACTTTCATGCTGTCGCCCTCACCCGTACACCCACCAGTGACTCCGCTAGTGGTAACCGAGACTTTTGGGTATCAACACAATATTATTTCTGTATCAACTTTCATGGTGTCGCCCTCACCCGTACACCCACCAGTGACTCCGCTAGTGGTAACCGAGACTTTTGGGTATCAACACAATATTATTGTCACACCCCTTCAGAGTGCCCACCCCCCCGGTCAACTACGTACCAGGGCTACGATGGCCGTCCCCTGATCGGAACTGGCAGGCAGCTGGGTTACTTACCTTTC
Organism: Inga oerstediana; assembly: GCA_963210345.1. NCBI lineage: Eukaryota > Viridiplantae > Streptophyta > Magnoliopsida > Fabales > Fabaceae > Inga > Inga oerstediana. The sequence goes on along the minus strand of OY723401.1, from coordinate 56,734,084 downwards.
ACCCAGGACTCACAAGAAAATCCACTTCCTCATCAAACGTACATTGCAGACTCTAATTTTACGCACCGCCTTTTGGCCTCAGGTCAACACCAGTGCAACCAACGTGGTGGCTAGCCAGGCTGGCCATGCCGGGGTAATTGCCCTTACAAACAAGAATCCCCGATCATGTAGTCGAATTCGCCATCAGCTAAACTAGCTCTGCTCTGCTACGACATACCTCAATCCCAGCTCGTTCACAACTATCACAGATTCACAATCACACTCCACCCTCATCCCCTTTTACCGTCAGGAAGACACATAGTCCTTACACGAACCGTTGTTAGCGACTCAGGGACTATTGGCGTGGCAGTGCACATACATAGCCTCGCGGCTCACAAATAGTCAATCCCCCGTAACTACCGCCCCAGCAGAACGGTCCTCCACCATAGGAATCACCCCATGCGGCCGTAGATGAGAGACTCACAATGCACAATTGCAACAAGCTGGAACCAGGCATTTTAATAATTCCACCCACCACAAATTCTTTTCACCAAACTAGGATCTATCAAGACCCCTTTTTCACAAAATAATCTGGACTTCGAAGTTTTACCTCCCGAAGCCATGATTAACACATCATTCTCACGGTAACCTCGAGCTTCTGCTCAACACAATTCCCAAACATATCACATTCTCACGCTTCCGCTGCACACTCTGAGGTCAATCTCCTCATCTGTGCTTTAACAATGTCAAGCTGATTTAACAGAAGTCCCATAGGAATCTCCCACCACAACTGATAACATTCATAACATATATCCATCTGCGTCAGACCTTGGCCTAATTCAACTTGAATCATTCAAAGCCATAACCAGCACTTCGTTGAGATCCCATACTCCCAACGTTCCAAAAGCTCTATTCTACGATTCAACATCATGGCGAGTGCACACTAAGGTTCATTGTCACGGCAGCTGCACACTAGGGTTTGTCGTCACGACGGCTGTCACAAATTTTTTTTTTATATTGTCACACCCCTTCGGAGTGCCCACCCCCTGATCAACTACGTACTAGGGCTCCGCTGGCCGGCCCTTACACTGAGCCTGGCAGGCAGCTGGGTTACTCACATTTCACCCAGGACTCACATATCCCCCGTATCTCCACCGCCCCGAAGGCACGGTCCTCCCACTGTGTGCCATACACACCCCCAGTGGGCCGTAGGTGATAAACACACAAATAGCCGCTCCGATCAGACGTCGCCGTAGGTAGCCCTCTCCGATCAGAACTCCCCGTAGGTTGCCTTCTCCACTTCGAATCCTCGTAGATAACTTTTTTTTCCTGCGCTAGATTAACAACCAGAACCCTTAGGGTACCTGATACACATTTCAATTTAAGTCTAGTACCATACTCTGGCACCACAGACCATCCAGGTCAAATCCAATTCCTAGGAATCAGCTCAACTATTAAGTCAAATCCTTGGATCACAACTCAATTCCCAACCTCAGTTGAACCGAAAATCACTTCCCTCATTTCCATGGAGCATCACAACTCCAACACAAATCCAAATATCTTTGCCAGCCTAGGGCACACCAGTCCCCTAGGTCTTAAGGCCTTTACACCCACAAACTCAATATGATATCACTACATGTAACATTATACCACCTAGGGTTTCTCACCCAATGTCTAGGTTCATACTGAAACCTAAAACCTCAATATCACATCTTAGGGAATCCTTTCCCTCTATTCTCAAATCAGATGATGGGTCTGATTACCTCCATCTCTGAATATACACATCTATTTCTCAGGCAAACCATCATATCTTTTGTTTCCACAATGATTTTTGACTCCACAATAATCAATTAATGTATACACAATCCACAGATCACATATATCCACAACCAGCAGGGACCTTAATGTGTATACCACAAACAAACAAAGTCATTCTCTATGACTAAGGCAGCAACTACTGCCACTGTCCTAGCAAATTCCCATGTTTGCCAGGAACTGCAGCTCTGATACCAAAAATGTAACCCCCAGCCGTAATTATATCCGAAATATGCATTTAAAATGAAATAGAGACCAATAATAATCAAATAACATTTACTAACCCATCACATGACGGGGTTTTCACAAATACTTTTTGAAATCATTTATAAACTTGGTCTCATATTCATATTTCGAATACAATTACTACGCGAAGATAAATCACATTCATATAAATATCAGAGTGCACAACTTAATCATCCCGGCAATCTCAGGTACATACCTTCACTAAAGATACATAGGGTACAATTGCCCATTACAATTCTTCAAATGGGGATTACACAATCTCATCTCGGAGGAGTCCTAGCCGCTCCCTTCACGAGCCACTTGCCCTGTCTAAATTGTTGGTAGGGGAGAGTGAGATTCAAGAGAATCTCAGTAGGAAATAGATACCATAATGCATGCATGATAGATGCTATGTGTATGACATGTTAGCTTTATCTAGATACATGCCCCATAATGATATTTCTGCATGCTCAATATTTCATGTAACAAAACTATGGCCACAACAAAACAGAAACAGAGCTTCATTTATTCAAATATGCTCTACGCAATCAAGTAAAGCAATCACATACATCACTACACAAGCAAAGATATCAAATACATGCAAGTAAGGTAAGTCCCCAACCTCCAGTCTTTTCTCCTCGATTTGCGTGCCAGCAACTTGGGGCTTCACATTCGATCCTACAATGTCAAATGTACTATTTAGACACTTCCATAGTGTTTCTGGGGGTTATATGAGGCTATATTGAAAATTTACTAAAATACCCCCGGGGACCCGGCCCGGCCCCACCGTACTCGGTCCGGCTGTACTTTTCTTGAAATTTTGACATGGGCTATTCTAACATATTTTCGCCCAAGGAATCCATTTCCGGACTCGGAATTATCAAATTCAATGTCAATTACAAAATTACCCTTGACAGCCCCACTTTAAGGGTTTCAGGGGCGTTTTCGTAATTATGCTTTTTCAGTCTTTTCCGGAAAAGTGCCCAACTGTAACCCCACCTATTTTCGCCCACTGAATCCAATGGAATCATCAAATCATTGAAAATCCAGCTCTAAGACCCACTTACAATGCTGGCCGAAATATATGGGTTTAAAGGGGAAAATTGGGGTTTTTCGGTTTCGGCTCCGTAAACGTGTTTCTTTCCACTCCTAACCACTTTATTGATTATTCCATTAGGTTACAACTACCATTTAGTATCAATTTGGGCAGCATAACAGCCCCTACAACCCATTTCCATAAATTAAAACCAACGGCAATCTGGCAAAATTTCACCGATTAAATTGCCCACAGCAGCTAGAATAGTCAATATACAAGAGTTTGGAAGTTACCTCAAGCTCCTTCTGGCTTTTCCCCAATATAGCTGAAAAACCCTAACTTTCCTAACCAAGATCTGAGCTTCAACAACCTTCAAGAACATAGAAGAGAAGCTTAAGAGTAGAGTTATACACGTTAGGAGCTAAATCGCCGGAGAAATCGGCTTACCTTGCGAGTTCTCTTCCTCTTCTCTCTCTAAAACTCCCTCTCTCTCTTTATCCATGGTGCTGCACGGTTTTTGGCTGATGGAGGAAGATGATGATGACTTTATAACATTTAGCTTATGTCATCTTTAATTATGATGATGTCATAATTCCCAAAATTGGCATTTTCGGATTTTCTGCCCAATCTTTGAAAAATCATAACTAATTCTAGAAATATCAAAATGAGGTGATCCTAAAGCCAAATGAAAGGTATTTAAGTCCTCTTCATTGGAAAAATATGATCCATTACTAGAAATCACCACAAAATTCCAGAATTACACAAATTGCATCACTGCCCCAAAACAGAGTCCATTTTCGACCTCAAACGTTGGACAGTCATATCTCCCAGTTCCTAAAACGAAATGGCACAAATTATATGTCCATTTTGAAGCTTGGGATGTGAGCTTTAAGACTGGAAAGTTTCATAATTTTCTGACATCATTGGCCTAGTAAAAACGTCCACATGAGAAGACTGCTCAGACAGAATTCACACTGGACAGCATTTCCAGTTTTGCAACCAATGTGTCCAATCCAATTTAAATCAATTCCAATGATTAAATACCACAACATGACACCATTTCCATCACAATACCCCATTCAATTCTTCCCTCTATTCTAAGTCAATTTGGATGTTAATCCACAATTGAACTCAAATATAGGGTTTTGGCGTTGCTCATAACACAAGCGACTACAATCCACTTTATATTCTCTAAAAGGGTTCATTAATCACTAACCACGTCCACTTTTGTAGTCATTAACCCCTAATCACAATTTGGGATCTTGCTAAACCGGGGTTTAGCAATCAACTAATCTCAGGCTTATTCTCTATCCTCGAGTCTCAAAATTCGGGGTATTACAATTAAGATATTTCCTTATGCTAGATTAGCATCTAGCAACCTTAAAAAATCTCATACATATTTCTATACCACATTCTAGTACCTCAAGCCACTCAGGCTATTTCAAATTCCTCAAGAATCATTTCAACTATTCGATTCTTAGGTTACAGTTCATGTTCCCTCAATTATACCCAATATACACACATGCTAGAATTAGGATTCATCATTCATATTCTAATCCTCAAACATTAGAGTAATATTCTCACAGTATTAGCATTTTTTATGAGGTTCTAACTCTACCTTAATCCTCAAAAAGAAAAGTTAAAATCATCATATTTCACCTCATAGGCAATTGCTGCCAGGTGTATATCATGAATGGGTAACTCATCTTGTAAAGCTTCAGTTGTCGAGAGTCATCTACCACTATCTGCCCTGCTACACTGGGGCATGTCCTAATCCTGTATACTCATTTTACTTCAACCCATACAGGTCACTTCATTTGTAGACCACTTAGGTCGTATGACTGCAAACCACACTGGCTGCGCTTGGATCTGGTAAAATCATTACTAGTGCAAAGTCAGCCTCTCCCTTAGCTTTTGGAAGCTTACTCTCAAAGTTACCATTCTACTCAAACATAGTTCTTTCATTTATATGAGCTCTATTAATGGCAAATCGATTCTAGAGATATTATTAATCAATCTTCGGTACTAAGCAGTAAGACCCAGACAACTACGTATCTCTGTACCAGTTCTTGGCTTCTTCCACTTCAGTACTATTTATCATACCTATATGCCTTTGAATATGATTCATCTAACTAAGATGATCATCAATCATGAAGAAATCTCAAGGCTATCACTATTCCTCAAGGCTCTATAACCTTACAAACTTAACTTCCCAGGAGGTCACCCATCCTGGGATTACTCTTGCTTAAGCACAATTAGCCATAGAGTTCTGTTAGAATCCGAGTCATATACCAATTGGGCTTCAGATTCACCGAAGCTCATATCCTTCTCTACTGGGTAACATCACTCTACTATGTTTCATCCTCTATATACATCTCTACCCCTTCTTTTGGCAAAGGAATCTATAGTCAATCGGTTCATTGTTATATGGCTCTACCCTTCCTTTATACTTGTCTGCCAATAAATGGTCGGGGTAATTCTATTTCTCTGGGTTCATCTTTCACCCATATTTCTTAATCCTAGTATCCCTTAGGATTATCGCAGTATCGACTCAAATTCTATTTGTACAAGCAGAAGATATCAGCCTATTTCTAGAATATTTGCTTTGATACCAACAAATGTAACACCTTATCTCTTTAATCGGACTGATGAGTTTTATGCAACAATTCAAATCACGAAGCGATACTCCTTTATAAAGCTCTTTCAATTCCCAACCTCAAGAAAAGGACTCAAACCTGTAGTTGAGTGGGTTTTTCTGAATAATTTAAAACTTTTTTAAAAACTATCATAAGGTGGTTCGTAACTTCTTTGTAGCTCATTGTTTCTTAATTCATTTTATTATTATCTAAGCATTTCTCTGCTTAATAATTCACTCTGCTTACTTGACTAATGGACTCATACCGTGCGATTACCTATTCTTAGTTCAATTATCCACTTAGTAAAACCATTTCATCTGTCATATCAGCTATACAATTAACCACTTCAACAATTAATATTGACATATGGATTCGCGAGTATAAATCCTTAACTCTTCACTACAATTTCTACTTCTGGCATATCATTCTACATTCCTCTACTGTGCTCACTTGCCCATCTGGTTGGTTATAGGGGTGAGATTTGGGAGAATCTCAGTGGTAAACTAGACCACTTAGCATGCAAGATAAATGCTTAATGCATGACATGCTTGTCTTATATAAATTCATGCCAACATAATGACATATCTGCATGCTCAATGCTCCATATAACATACTCATGGCCATAATATAAATAGAAACAAAGCTCCAATCATTCAAATATGCTTCACACAATTCAGCAAAGCAATCACATTTATTAATGCACAAGCATATATATCAAATACATGCAAGTTTGGTAAGTTATACTACCTCTTGACTTTAAGTCCTCCTCTTATACCTTTTCCTCCAACCATTAAAATTACTTCAAGATTCTTCCATTCCTCTTCTTTGCTATCTCATGGCCCTAGATATATAGCCACTTAATTAGAGCCATAACAAATGAATATCCTATGTGGCTACATTAGCCTCTAGGACATGTCTCTTATCTGTGGACCCATACTTGTCCCAAATTACCTTAAATGCCATAAATTCTTCAGTCACCCTAATCTGCCAGATTTGTCGCCTAACTTTGAAAAATCATCACTTAATCTCTAAAACTCCAAACGAGGTGGTTCAAATTCCTATGTAACCCTCTTTAAGTCTATTTTAAGGGAAAAATACTTCCTACTACTAGTTCTATGCACAAATTTCTAGAAACTGCAATTAATCCTTACTGCCATCGAATTCCTTCCAGATTCAATGCCCAATTTCAAAGCTTCAAATCTTACAACCTCCTAACCCAAATAACATGTATTATTTATCAAATTAAAGCTTAGGAAGTCTACTAGAATATGGAAAATATCATGACCATTGGACAAGATTTACATATTCAAACACATGTCACAAATAGATGTTTTTCCAGAAAATGTAGATTGGCAGCACCTAACTTTAAATTCCAAAATTTGTGCTTTCTATTCAATGACTCTAAAATCATAATCATAGGCTATTCCTACACAATTTTTTGTGTAGAAGCCAATGGTAACCTCAAATTACTCAAAATCATTCTCTTTCTTCATGTTTTGCCCCTAACCGAAAACCCTCTCTTAAGCCAACAACAATCAATTTGTAAATTTAACCAGTAAATCACTCTACTATCATCATTAAACTTCATACATCACTATATTCATCATCATAACATATAAACTCTCATTTTCTCAAGTTGGCCGAAACCCTAGTAGCCAAAGAAGTTCAAGAAAACTCAATGAAACCTTAAGATACTCGGTTCAAATTAAAGCTTAGGCTTATCTTTATACGATTCTACAACAGGTTTGGAATTCTGGCAGCACCAACCCTAGGTAGATGAAAGCGAACATCTCATATTGGAAATCTAAAATCATATAAAGGAAGCCTACAATGAGTAGAAGAAAAATAGTGAAGGCTCTGTTGGCCAGAAATGCCAATTAGGGCTTGAATCAGGGCAAGAACACTTTGTGTTCTTACTATTCATCTTCCTTCTCTCCTCTTTCAATTTCTCTCCATTTTTCTCATTTTTCCTCCTATTTCTTCTTACTGTCTAAATTGATAAAGAAGGGTGGAAGAGTTCGTTTGTGCTATACGTCCCTTACTTTCATCTATTGGTGCTATAGTGTGACAAGTGTCACATGATTAAATCATAGGATGACGTGTTCATCTAGCATCATCTTTCCTCTCTCTTTTCTTTCTCCTAGGCATCCTTAATGGTTTGGGGAAGAGGGGCTTGATGAATTCCCCTAACTCTCAGGTTTGGCGATTGGGAAGTCAAGTACGTGACGGGACTAGAGACTGGTGGATTCCGCTAACTCAGAGGCTAGGTGGCGCCTCTCTAGAGTGCCAACACAAAAGTGAAAAAGCAAGTGCCATCATGAGGGACACTTGGCACCTTCTTATCAAGCCAACACAAAAGTTAAATTGTCAATCTCAAGATGAGAGGACAAGTATCACATTCTTATAGAGCCACCACTAAAGTTAACTCATCATTACTTGTTTATTAAAGCTACTTAATAAAGTTGCTTTACTGATACTTCTTTAGGTTTTATTCGAGATTGTAGCATGTATATCGAGGCCCTCTAAATGACGCATGAGCCCCCTGTGACTCTCATACTGGACTTTCATACTATCTGGAGAGTCACTCTCTACCTAGAGGAATAAGTATTACAGTCCTTAAGAGTTACTCTATGTAACCCCATCACCGTAATTTCATCTGGATTATGAAATTAAAGTAAAATAGAGACCAATAATTACAAAAAAAAAACATTTACAATTTTCTATCTTCTAGATAGGGTATTTACAAAACAGTTTAAAATACTAGTAACTTGATCTCACATTCAGCTTCGAATATAATTACCTGTACAGGTTAATTGCATTTATAAATATTAGAGCGCACAACTAAAATCCCGGCAAGTCCCCGGGTTACATATATATATATTGGGTGTATCATTTTTCCAAAAAATGGGGATTACATAACCAAAGCAGTATTTACAACCCCAAATATATACAGTAATCTTATTCTTAAAATAGATGACCAACAGTTCCAAGTCAAATATCTCTAAGAAGTCCTATCCGCTCTTGGTTATCCGCTTTTCCCTGGAGTCACTTGCCCTGTCTGAAAGGTTAGTCATATGAAAGAGTAAGATTCAAAAGAATCTCAGTAGTAACAAATCATTCATACCACCCCTAAACACATAGCATGTAAGCAAATCATCATAATACAGCAGCATGAATCATACTCCACCCTCATCCCCTTTTACCATCGAGGAGGCACACCGTCCTAACTCAACCTGTTGTTAGCGACTTAGGGACTATTGGCCCATCGTCCTTCACAAATAGCTTTTCAGCTTTTCACATAATCACACATATCTGACCCCATCCTCATCCCCTTTTACCGTCAGGAAGGCTCGTAGTCTTTACCCAAACCGTTATTAACGACTCAGGGACTATTGGTATGGCAGTGCTTACACATATCCACAAATGTCGCAGCATACACAAATCAATGATATAACACACAGACAATGCATCACATATGGTATAAAAGAAAAATTCACTACCTTATTCTTTCCGATTGTGCTTTGGCGCAGGTGGATCACAAGCAGGGCAAATATCAAATCCTATAAACAAAAATTAAGGATGACGAATTATTATCTATTCCAATTCTTTAATAACTCATAATACTTGGGTTGATTATCACTATGGTTATTTAATCAAGTAAACTAAGGAGCTAAAGAGGTCAATTAACCTAAAAGGCCAATTTCTAACCTTAAAGTTCCACAATATTACATTATGCCATAAAATCTTCAATTCTCGCATAGGTGACCAATTTGTCAGAATTTTTCAATATTTTTGAAAAATCATAACTAATTCTAGAAAAATAAAAATAAGATAATCCCAAAGCCTATTGAATAAAAATTCAGAATTTTTAGACACCAATTGCCCACTCAAAATATCCATACAAACTGAATGCCCTGTACAGAGTTACACTTGACAATTTTTCCAATTTTCAACCAATGTGTCCAATGGCTTCAAAATCAACAACCAAACCTATTCCCACATAATTTTTCGTGTAGAAAAAAATGGTAACATCAAAATGAACAAATTCCCACTTATTCCCTATGTCCTGTTTTGGCAGAATTTTAGGGTATTTCACAACAAACAACCACTTCACTATCTAATCACTAAGCAAAGCTCATTTGCCTCCAAACCAACATATAAGCACATACATAGGATGAAAGCTTCATGATCCCCAATATAACCTTAAAACCAAAATTAGGGCTGTCATAATAGCCAACCACAACTCAGCCAATAAAAACATCATATACATCAACATAATGCTCTTACTCACCTCTTGCTTCTTGTTGTGTTCTTTTCTTGATTCCTCAACTTTTGTTCTTGCAAGGTGGCTGAAAACTCCTCTTCTTTAAAAAAAACCATAGAAATGAAATTAATGAAGAGAGGAACAAGTTTCATGAAGGTCTCTTGAGCCATAGATGAGGTTAAGGATGTGAAAATCCATGTAGAAGATCTTACCTTAACTTTGTTCTTCACTTTCTCTTATCTTGCTGAACTTGGCCGACCTTGAGAATAGGTGAGAGAGTTAATTATGATCAATTTTTATCTTCCCTTATCCTCTTAATATCTAACCAAAAATGTGGCCCAAAGAGAAAGAAAAGTTATGGTGGAAATAATTCTCTTTTCACAAGCTTATGCCATATTGACTTTATTCATTTGATTAAGTTTTCTCTTGCCTCTTTTCTTCTTGCTTTTGGACGTGATATGGGCTGCCCAAATGGAGAAGTATTATTGACCAACATGTTCTTCAAAAGGAGGAAGAAGGATTGACCAATTGCATGAACTTGTATAGCTATTGGTTACACAAATTTTCTAGTTGCAATTTTTGACTTTTCAAGGACAAAAGTGAAGAAGTGTATGAAGTAAATTCTCTTTCTTTCCTCTCTTAAAATTTGACCGAATATGGATGCTTGAAAGAGGTTCAAGCCTTATAAAACATCTCTTGGCATCTCTTCAATTTATCATATTTAATTGCCTTTTGTTGCAATTGTTTACCAAATCATCATCCTTTTATAACATGGTCAAATTGTCTCCTCTTGCTTTCATTTTGAGTGAAGCATCATTCCCTCTTGCTTTGTCTCATGTCCTATGCAAGATTATGGTTTTTTCAAGAGGAAAAATGATCTTTATAATATCTCCTTGAATAATATAGTTTAATGTTGAATTAGCATATGCTAATTAGACTTGTTGACTTCCCCTTTTTGTGTTTGGCCAAAAATGCTTCCATGTGTCTCATATTATTGAAAAATAAATATTCTCCTCATATTTCTCATCCATAAGCCATTTTCCCCCTCTTCTCATGTTCAAATTAGTCCTTTAGTCATGTTTTTTGACTTTAGGCGAAAAGACTAAATAGTTACCTCAAGTTAATTAGAACTAAAGTCATAACAAAAATTTTAGAAGTAATTCTGTCATTAATCCCACCATCTATTCTGTACATTTAGCTCTTGAATACATTTTGGGATATTACACTCTACCACTCATCAGTCTTGAAACTCTTCCCAAACTGGGCTTAGTCATCTTGATACAGGCTTTTTCTCAAATTCTTAGGCCCAAAATTCAGGATATTACATAAATCAACATGAAACCCCAAAACCCTAGGACAATCAAAATTAGGGCAACCACTAAAGTTCACTACAATCAACCAATCAACAAGATACTTAGATCAAATTGAAGCTTAAACTCACCTCTATTACTTTCCCAAGCTAGTTCATTAATTCTCTAACTTTGGCTCTTCCTTGGGAGCTCAAAACACTTGTTTTTGAGAAAAAAACCATAGAAATGAAGCTCTTAGAGAGAAGAACAATGTCGAAGATGAGAATTTGAGCTAAAGAGGTGCTCTTGGAAGTGAAAATCAAGCTAGAAGATCTTACCTTGCTTCTTAATCTTCTTTCTCCTTCCTTTTTCTTTTTCTTTCCTTGTTCTCTCTTATTTTTTAGCCTTAGCTAACTTTTAGGAATAGGGAGAGAGTGTGTGATGTTTAAATATCCATCTTGCCTTCTTGAAATTGCTTGGCCACAATTTTAAACTCATGGGGCCAAGAAAAGGTTATGTGTCACCATCTCATGGTGTCTTGAAAAAGCTATGTGGTTAATTAACTAAAGTGAGTTTGGTTAACTTAATCCTTATGCCTCCCCTCTCTCCTCTTACTTGATCAAAAATCACCTCTTAAAGTGAAAATAAATATGTTGAGCAATTCGGTCTTGATATCTTTTGGTCAAACTTTCCAAGTTGGAAAAATTTGAATACATTTTGACTTTTCCTCCTTCTCTTCTTTTCTTTTCTTTTGACTTGGTCAATAAATTTGTGATTGACTTTAATTGCATATCCTCTTTCTCTTTTTCTTGGTCTTGACCAAAATTTAAGAGTCCAATGGAAGAAGAAATTTCACTACTACAAAAGAAAGATTTAACGATGCTTATTTTAAAGAATACTTTAGCGCTTAAGAAGCGCCAAAGCTTTCAATGCCATCAAAATTAAGTTAGTAAATAAGTACCCATAGCGCTTGTAGTAGAATCGCCAAAGGAGGCATGGGACCTCCTGTGGCTCTTTTTCATCAAGCGCCAAAGGACGTGTCAAACCTCCTTTGGTGCTTCGTCATAAAGCGCCAAAGGATGGTGCTAGACCCTCCTTTGGCACTTTTACCTTGAGCGCCAAAAGAGGCTACACGTCCTTTGGCCCTTGATCAAAAAGTGCCAAAGGAGGGTTTAACACCCTCCTTTGCCGCTTCAACCTGAAGCACCAAAGGAGTGTCAGAACCTCGTTTGGCGCTTGGTGAGAAAACATCAAAGGAGGAGGTCTAGCCTTCTTTAACCTCCTGTTTAAATGCCAAGGAGGTCTTTATATATATATATATAATTTGCTAATTATTTTCTTTTCCTGATGAAACAGGAAAGTTATAATTGTTAGATCTCATGTTTTGATGATAATAAAGAATGGTATGAAAAGGAATTGAGTAATAAATAAGTTTGAACAAAGCAATAATAGGGAAAAGCATCACTTGAAGTAAGCATTAGAGTAATGAAGAAAGGCCAAGAGAAAAAGCTGAGATGAGAAGCAGTTTTTCTAAGGCATTACTCGAGTACGTACTCGAGTAATAAGACAAAACTTGATATCAATCGGCAACAAAGGAATCACATGCTGAAACGGTCAAATGAATCTTTAGATATCTTGCTGACACACCCGAATTGGGTATGTGGTATCCCAAAAGAAGAAGTGAATATCTTATTGCATCGAAGATTCAGATCATGGAGGATACAAGACAGACAGAAAGAGCACCAGTCGACAAGGACAATTTCTTGGAGGATCTCTTGTATCATGGTTTAGCAAGAAACACAATACAGTGTCTCTTTCGTCAATGGAAGCCGAATATGTTGCAGTCTCAAGTTGTTGTGCACAAGTGATATGGTTAAAACAATAGCTACAAGATCTTGGTATTTATCTCAATGAAATACCAATATATTGTGACAATACCAGTATGATAAGCTTGGCAAAGAATCCAGTTCAACACTCTAGAACCAAGCATATCAATGTCAGACATCACTTCATCAGAGATCATGTTCAAAAGAAAGATGTGAAAGTGATATTCATCCCTACTCATCTTCAACTAGCTGATATTTTCACAAAACCCCTTGCAAAAGATCAATTTCTATACATTAGAAGAGAATTGGGAATAGTAAATCCCAATGAGTTGTAAGTTATTTAAGTTTCTCATAATATTAGATGAAGTCATTTGATAATGTTTTGATGATTATTAATTTAAGCATCAGAGTGTATAGAAAATTGTTTTGCAGGAAGGTAGAAATTCTGTTTTGAGAAACAAAAACAGAGGTTATCAGAGAACACATTTACTGAAGTACCAACTTGAAGTTATGACTAACAGAGAAGCATTACCCGAGGAACAACTTGAAGTAAAGTAACACTTTACTCGAGTATGTACTCGAGTAATGGACTTCAAAACTGGAAGTAACGGATCAAGTTACTTGGAATTTAAATCTAACGGTTCAGTTACAAAGAAATGAAAAGTCAGAAGTTGAAAAGACAGGTTACCCGAGGTGAGCCTCGAGTAAATTTGAAGCTTACTCGAGTAACTGCAAGTCTAGATTTCCAAATTAAAGAAAAACGACTCAAAACTGCTCAAAATTGGTTGCAAATGATCGAGGGAACATACATGGATAATTACAATATTATTCATGCCAGGTACGCAATTTAAATGAATTATTTTAGAGATTTTCTGTATGATTACTCGAGTAAGGCCTCGAGTAAACTTGAAGGTTACTCCAGTAAGGCCTCGAGTAACGTCGGGTTTTAGGTCTTTAACTGTCGCAAACTCGATCATTTCTATAAAATCTCCTCGAGTAAATCACTATACTCTCTTACAAAAACTTTTCACAATCAATTCCTTGCTTCATTTCCGTCAAAACCCAACAGATTTCATCACCAAAAACTTCCTATTTTGCTCAGATTCTTAGTGCCCTAACTCGCGTCTTTTGGCTCTGTTTTTCTGAAATTTTCATATTTCTCTGATTCAATATGGTTAGGACCAAGAATCTTACACCCACAGATTCCTCTGAATCCCAACAACAAGCTGATCCTCTTTCTTCTCCTCCAACTAAGAGAAGAAAACTTACCCCGAGATCAAAAGCCAAAATCCAACTCCAACCTCAAGTTCAATCGAAACCAAAAGGGGTTATGATCAAAGAGCCTATTGTTACAAGGGCTCAATCCAAAAAGAGCACCTCAACTGGGAGAGGAAAAAGTGCTAAGTCTCCCTCACCTACTCCCTTTGATTCCTCTACCCCCTCTTTCACACCAAAGCCTTCTAAAAAGCCCAAGTATGACAAGAATGTGGCTAAGGCTATGGCAAGCATACTTGATCAAATGGAGAAGGGGCAGTCTTCCAAGAAATCCAAATTGCCAGAAGAGGAGATCACCGACCCTCCAAAGGGATTCAATGTCAACAAGTTAGTGGAGTCTCCAAAGTATCTATCTCAGTTTTCCAGAAGGAAGGTGCTCAAGACACATTATGTGGACCTCAAGTTACTTCAGGAGGTATTGAAGCATGACCTTAGTCCATATCTAGATCCTTTTATGCCTTGGCTATCCATTAGATTACCTTTCTGTACAAAAGTGATCACACATTTTTACTGTAATCTTGAGATCCTAGATGAGCCAAACAGATCCTCAGTAGAGGAAGAGATTACCACTATAATGAGAGGCCAAAAGATCCTCATTTCACCTTCTAGGATAAATATGTGGTTAGGGATAGAGAACCCCCCAGATGATGTCTACTCCCAACTTGAACCAAACCAAATATTTTTTGTCCTTAAACCCGGAGAGTTAGTTGGCCCTTTAAATTTCAAATCGAGTGATATGTGTGATCATCACAGGGTTCTATGGTACATCTACTCTAGATCCCTAGTGAACAAGGCTAACAACTACACCCACTTCTCTGATAGGGACTTTAGGTGGTTTGCTTCACTTCTCCTGAAAGAACAGAAGGATTTGGGGGAGTATATCTTCTCTGAAATGAAGAGCTATAGGGTGGATGGGAAGGCTACAACACCAATGCCATATCCTCAGATAGTGTCACTGATTCTGAAAGAGAATAAGATATGGTATTTGGATAGCAAGGAGCCTATTGAGAGGATGACTCCAGTTGGGAGAAATCAGATTGGAAAGCTCAATATAGACATCCCTCTCAAAGGCCCTCTGGAGTTTGGGTCAAAGAAGAAGAAGAAGACTAAGGCTGAGACTAGCAAGATAGATGACACTCAGTCATCGGCTCCAGCTGCCACCACATCATCACCATCCTTCCTCAATGCCACTCTCCAGCACTTCATGGAAAACATACTCAAAGGATTCCATGTGGATATCACCAACACGAATGCTGAATTGATAACCAACATGAATTACAAAATGGCAGAGTTGGTTGAGAAAATGGATAAGAGGCATGAGGAGTTGCTAGCTGAGCAACGTGCCCAGGGTGAGATACTGAGATTGATTCTGGCACGATTGGACTCATTGGGTCTCGGACCTTCTGCCGGTCCATCTTCTTTTGCACCTCCACCTCCAGACAACCCTCCCTCTGATACTCCTCTCACTGAGGATGAACCCTCTATTCCTCCGGTCTCTAGTCCACCTGAGCTTCAAGCCAAAGACATCCTTTATTCAGTGGATAACCTAGACACCAACGAGACCATACATATCATCATTGATGATTCCCCTCCTAAACCTCAGCCTGAAACCGCTCCTAAACCTATTCCATCTCCTACCCATACTGAGGAATAGCTCCCTCCTCCTCCTCTGAACATCATACTCCAGAGGTTGAGATTACTCCTAAGGTTGAAACCACTACTATGGTTGTCTTCCAACCTTCTTCTATTCCTCCCAAAGATGATATCCATATTCCTCTAGTGAATCTTCCTAAACCAGAATCCTCTAGTTCTTTTGATTCTTCTAGTTCAGATGGTTCTATGGTTTATCCAGTGAAGCCTATCTCCATGGTCAAGCCTTCCAATCCTCCTCTTGAATGATGAAGACAAAAAGGGGGAGAAGACCTTGAGAGTGATTTTGTGGAAGTGTCTGTGTTTATTTTGGGTATTTGGGTGTATATGGGTTTTAGGGAGTTTTTTTTAAAAGCTTTAGGTTGTTTTTAAGTTTTTAAGTCTTTTAAGCTTTCCATCAAAATTAAGTTAGTAAATACGTACCCATAGCGCTTGTAGTAGAAGTGCCAAAGGAGGCATGGGACCTCCTTTGGCTCTTTTTCATCAAGCGCCAAAGGACGTGTCAAACTTCCTTTGGTGCTTAGTCATAAAGTGCCAAAGGATAGTGCTAGACCCTCCTTTGGCACTTTCACCTTAAGCGCCAAAAGAGGCTACACGTCCTTTGGCCCTTGATCAAAAAGTGCCAAAGGAGGGTTTAACACCTTCCTTTGCTGCTTCAACCTGAAGCACCAAAGGAGTGTTAGAACCTCCTTTGGCGCTTGGTGAGAAAACATCAAAGGAGGAGGTCTAGCCTCCTTTAACCTCTTGTTTAAATGCCAAGGAGGTCTTTATATATATATATATATATAATTTGTTAATTATTTTCTTTTTCTGATGAAACAGGAAAGTTATAATTGTTGGATCTCTTGTTTTGATGATAATAAAGAATGGTATGAAAAGGAATTGAGTAATAAATAAGTTTGAACAAAGCAATAATAGGGAAAAGCATCACTTGAAGTAAGCATTGGAGTAATGAAGAAAGGCCAAGAGAAAAATCTGAGATCAGAAGCAGTTTTTCTAAGGCATTACTCAAGTACGTACTCGAGTAATGAGACAAAACTTGAAGTAACCAGAGGCACCTTTCAGTAACCTGCCAACGTTACTCGAGTAAGTACTCGAGTAATAGTGTAAATGTTTTCAAGTTACTCTCGGCCTGCTAATGTTACTCGAGTGGCCAGGTAAATACTTGGAGTTGCTCTCGGCCTGACAACGTTACTCGAGTAGGTACTCAAGTAACCATGTAAAAGTTTTCAAGTTGCTCTCGGCCTGCCAATGATACTCGAGTATGTACTCGAGTTACTCTATTTCAGAAAATGTGTTGCTCTCGGTATTTTGTACCACTGCCAATATTACTCCAGTAGCTACTCGAGTAACTTAATAAGGTAAGCAAAAAACCTGAAGGTAGTACTCGAATAACTTGATCAAATTTTATTTCATTTTCCTTGAGTCATTACTCTAGTATGCAAGTATTTAATGTTTCATTTTAAGTGGATTACTCGAGTATGTACTCGAGTATGCAGTGTTATGTTTGAAGGAAAACCTCAAGTCATTACCCGAGTAAGTTATACTTGACCTATATCCATTCTTCAGAGCGTCTATGAGAGTTTCACTTTATTCTCTAAGATTAAGTGGGTTCTTGGCACCTCAGTATATAGCAAGTTCCTTCACCTGGACACTCGCTCCCCCTTACACATTGTAATCAAATCCCCAACTCAAGGTTCCATAACCTTTAGTTGTCTCAATAATAAATATTGAGTTTATAATGAAAAACTCTCTCACAAAGCAAATATATAATTACTAAAGTACAATGAATGAGTATGAGAAAAACAGACCACTAAGAATGTGTTGATCAGTGTATGTTTGTGTGTTCTCAGTTGTTGTTTTTTTTTGTCTCTCCTTTCTATCTTGAATGCTTCAGTATTATATGGAGGTTGTTTGAGAGCCGTTAAGATCATTCAAACATTTGCCAGTTGAAGAATAATTATTGCATTGACAAATGCTCCCGTCATTGTTTACTGCTACGCTCCTAAATCTTTGAATTTTGATTTCCTATTGTAAAATAGACAAACGCTCCCTCCGTTATTATTGACTGTTGCACTCTGAAAGTCTTTGTATTCTGATTGTTGTGTATTACCTATAACACACTCAAAAGAAAAGATTAATACTGTAATTAATTTATTAATACTGATTATTTTAAAACTTCACTTCAAGTGATATCATCTTTAGAAGTTGTCTTCATGCGCTTGTCAATATCACTCAAGTTCACTACGAATTCACTTGAAGTGATCTGATATTTTGGTTATCACTTCAAGTGATTCTGATTCATTAGAAGTGATTTCTCATCACTAGAGGTGATTTTAACAATCACTGGAAGTGTTCTTACATTGCTTCAAGTGTTTCTGTTATTCACTAGTTATCACTTCAAGTGATTTTGGACTTCACTGGAAGTGATCCGATATTCACTAGAAGTGATTTTTCTTCACTGGAAGTGATTCTGACAATTACTTGATATCACTTCAAGTGATTTGTTAACAGATCAATTTCTTTCTTTTTCTTACCTTTGTAATGAATAATTGATTAAGATCTTTTGCAAAACATTACCAACAAGATTTGTTATCATCAAAACACTGAAACGAACATTCTCCCCCTTTTTGATGATGACAAAACTTGTGAGTTTGATGATTAAAAATTTAACCAAATCTTTGACCAACTATATTAATGAAAAATTTTGATTTTTTTTTTAAAAATTAAACATGAAACCAAAAAGCTATCAAAGTATATTGCAATCATAGATATATCCCAAATCATATTTGGTGAGCTAATAATCACATTCAATTGGATGCAATACAAGCCAAATCAAAATCAATTAGCTATTCAAGTCATATCTTAAATTAGTTCAGTACAGACTATATCAAGCTATATTAGTTTAATACAAAAAGTTCCAAAATGTGCCAAATCATGCAAAACTCTTCTCCCCCCTTTTTATCATCATTTGGAACAGTGGTAGGAAAAGTAATATCAGAAGGAGGAGGAATGTGAAGAACTATGGCTATCATTGGGTCAATAGGATCTGAAGTATGATCAGGTGAAGATGAATGTGTGGTGGAATGTGGATTGAAGGTAGGAGAAGAAGGTAAGATGGGATTAGATTCAGTAACAGGTTGAATGTTAGTAGGGACAAAATCTACAATCACAATCTCCACTGTATAAGAGCTGAATCTGAGTGATGAGAGTGAGATGAATAGGAAGAAGATGAATAAGAAGGAGACTGTAGAATAGGATCTTCCTGAGGAATATCACCACCTGGAATGATATCTGATAAGGGTATAGTGGTGTTATGGGAAATGGCGTCAGTAGCAGCAACTGGAGTGTCTGTGGTTGGGAAAACAAATGGTATGATAGAGAGATTAGGGAGATTGGGAGGTTGAGTAAAGGAAGAGGGAACAGTTGTTGAAGTAGCAGCAGGCTCAGGAAAAGGAACACCAAGGTGAGTTCTCCACATCTCTTCCATTTTTTGAATCTGGTTAGCTTGAGCATTATGAAGATCAAAGAGGTGTTGGAAATTATGATTAACCCCTTCAGCCAACAACTTGACTTGATAGTTAATTTTCTAAGCTAACTTGTCAATTTTCTCAGCTAGACAAGCATTGGATTTCTTCAGTTCTAAAGCCGTCTCTTAAAAGGAATTGTGAATATATGACTGAAGAGTTGCCCCAATAAAAGATGGTCCAGGAGAAGCTGCTTGAGAGGATTGAGCCTCATCTACCTTAGAAGGAGAAGGTTCTGTTGCCTGGCTCTTCTTCTTCCTTTGTTTGACTTGAGGTGAAGAGTGGCGGCTTTGAGTCTTAAAAACTCCAAGTGGCACAGAGATTCCCATTCTGTTCAAGTGAATTTTCCCAAATTTGGGAATCTTAACTATTTCTCCTTCAGGGATTAAGTGCCAAATATTGTGCATAGAGAGAATGAAGGAAACTAGCTGAGGATAGGGAATTGTAGTAGTTTTTGTAGATTGGAATCTGAATCTTTTTATTTCTTGAAAAATTAGATCTCCCAAATTCCTCTTTTCTTCTGTCAATAAAGATGCCATCATTTGCAAATTTTTTGTAGTGATGTGAGTAAAATCCTTGCTTTATTAACCATACTACGTGAATAAATGTAAAAGATGGCTCTCTGAAGATCAGTCATTGCAGCAGGTGTTTTGGGTAAAGGCTCACTGGGGTCTTCTGGTCTAAAGATACTTGTCAGCTCATAATTATGAAATACTTTAGGAGAGCTTTCAGGAACATCTTCTAAACCAAGATAGGTATTAATTAAAGCTGCTGAAAGCAAAATCTTTTGACTCCTAACACTTGTCTCAATTCTCTCCTTAATCACTCTTCCTTTGTTGTCAGATACATCAGCTATTTTCATGTTGTAGTAAAAATGCTTAACAACTATTGGATTATAGGAGATCCTTAAACTTAGCCAGCAAAGATATTGTTCTAAGTATGGGTATAAATCCAAATGATATTCCCTCTTAAGTTCAGCAAGATCAACATAAACTACTGGACAAAATTGCCTTCTTACAAACTTAGATTCATAAGCTATGACATTGTTTACCTTGAGATCACCAATATTGAAACCAGGAGGAGGAATTAGAAGCTCAGGTACATTAGGTTGAGACTGAGTGGCAGAGGGAGTAGGAGTTGCACTTCCAGTGGCCTGTTCTGAACCAGTGCTATAACGAGATCTCTTAGGAACAGATTCTGAGAGAATATGCTGAGACCTTGTAAGTTTCGCTTTCAAGGTTAATTCCTAAACAACAGTTTCCCTTTCTTTCCCTTTTCCTTTCGGTGCAGCTGTGGATTTAGATTGGGATCTTGTAGACATGGGTTCTTGAATAACTATTCCTTTGGATTTCCGAGGAGTCTTCGATGGTATATCTTCTCTCACTTTTGGCTTATATTTGGGTCTCTTGGAAGGCGGTAAGTCTTGAGAAACATTGGGCATTTTGGTTCTGGCCATTTTAGGATTTCGATAAGAATTAACACAGCCGCGAAGAAGATATTTAAAGAGATGAAGAGAACTTGAATGAAATTAGGGATTGAAATTGAGAGATCAGTATGGCTAAACTAGGCTTTGAAGAAGTTTGATAGATTATTTTGGTGAGGATTTGAGTTTTAGAGATGAGAGTTGCAGAGATGAGAGAGTGTAATACCTTGAATTTTGAGACTCGAGGCTAGAAAATAAGCCTGAGATTAGTGGATTGCTAAGCCCCGGTTTAGCAAGATCCCAAATTATGATTAAGGGTTAATGACTTCAAAAGTGGATGTGGTTAGTAATAAATAACGCTTTTGGAGAATATGATGTGATTTTGCACTCGAATGTGATTCGTTTGTGTTGTGATCAGCGCCGAAACCCTGTATTTTAGTTCAATTGTGGATTAACATCCAAATTGACTTAGAATAGAGGGAAGAATTGAATGGGGTATTGTGTTGGAAATGGCGTCATAGTGTGTTTTGATGTCACTGAAATTGGTTTGGAACTTTGGAATGGAAAAGTTGCAATGTTAGGTTTTGAAATGTGAATTATGTTGACATATTGAGATTGTTGTGAAAACATTTCAATGAGATGTGAATTTGATTGATTTGGTGTTTCCAATGGATTCCTCATAAAAATTTATGTGGGAATGATGTTTGGTATGAAAATGGAACCATTGGAAGCAAAGATGCAAAATCTGAAATTCTGTCCACTGAAACTCTATTCTGGGCAGTCAGATTGTGTGAACGGTTTGAATAACCAAATGGTGTTTAAAAATTCTGAAACGTTTCAGTCTTAAATTTCACATCCCAAGCTTCAAAATGGACATATAATTTATACCATTTCATTTTGGGAACTGGGAGATATGTCTGTCCAAAATTTGGGATCAAAACTGGACTCTGTTTTGGAGCAATGTTGCGTTTTGTGTAATTCTGTATTTTTTTAGTGATTTCTAATAATGGTCAATATTTTTCCTATAAAGAGGACTTAAATACCTTTCATTTGGCTTTGAAATCACCTCATTTCGATTTTTCTAGAATTAGTTATGATTTTTCAAAATTTGGGCCGAAAATCTGCCAGAAAATCCCAAAATGGGAATTATGACATCATCAAAATAAAATATGACATCAGCATGGAATTAAAATCAATTCCTCCATCTTCATCAGCCATTTCCTGACGCCATTTCAGAAACAAAAACGTGAGAGAGAGCTTGGAGAAAATAGGGAGAAGGAAGGAGAAATCTCACAAGGTAGGTCGATTTCTTCAGTGAATTCGTACCTAACGTGTATAATCCTTCTCCTAAGTTATTCCTCTATGTTAATTAAGGTCTTGAAGCAAGGAATTTCATTGTTTAAAGAGGATAGGGTTCAGCCATAAGAAGGATAAGCCAGAAGGAGCTTAAGGTAACCTCCGAAACTTCAATCTTTAATTGTTCTGGCTGCTGTGGTTGATTTAATCGGTGAAATTTCACCGGATTGTCTTTGTTTGTAAATTTGGAAAATGGGTTGTCCTAGGTGTTATGCTGCCCAAATTAATACTAAATGGTAGTTCTAACCCAATGTAATGGTTAATAAAGTGGTTAGGAGTAGAAAGAAACACGTCTGCGGAGCCAAAACCAAAAAACCCCAATTTTTCCCTGGGAATTGAGAATTTTGGCCAAGGCTAGTTTGGAGGGGTTAGAGATGGATTTTCAATGATTTGATGACTCCGTTGAGTTCAGGAATGAAAATTAGGTGGCGTTACAGTTGGTCACTTTTTCAGAAAAGGCCGAAAAAGTATAATTACGAAACGCCCCTGAAACCCTTAAAGTGGGGCTGCCAAGGGTAATGTTGTAATTTGATATTGAATTTGATAATCCCAAGTTAAGAAATGGATTCCTTGGGCAAAAATATGTCAGGATAGCCCAGGATAGAATTTCAGGAAAAGTATAGCCGGACCGGGTACGGCGGGGCGGGGCCGGGTCCCCGAGGGTATTTTAGTAAATTTTCAATATAGCCTCATATAACCCCCAAAAACACTATGGAAGTGTCTAAATAGTACATTTGACATTGTAGGATTGAATGTGAAGCCCCGAGTTGCTGGCACGCAAATCAAGGATAAAAGACTAGAGGTTGGGGAGTTACCTTACTTGCATGTATTTGATATCTTTGCTTGTGTAGTGATGTATGTGATTGCTTTACTTGATTGTGTAGAGCATATTTGTATAAATGAAGCTCTATTTCTATTTTGCTGTGGCCATAGTTTTGTTACATGAAACATTGAGCATGCAAAAATGTCATTATGGGGCATGCATCTAGATAAAGCTAACATGTCATACACATAGCATCTATCATGCATGCATTATGGTATCTGTTTCCTACTGAGATTCTCTCGAATCTCACTCTCCCCTACCAACAATTTAGACAAGGCAAGTGGCTCACGGAGGGAGCGGCTAGGACTCCTTCGAGATGAGATTTGGTAGTTGGTTACCAATGAGTTGTGAAGACTGTATATGATTCGGTTGAATATATAGTTATGAATTTGAGATCAGATTGTGTAATCCCCATTTGAAGAATTGTAATGGGCAATTGTGCTCTGTGTATCTTTAGCGAAGGTATGTACCCATGATTGCCAGGATGATTATGTTGTGCACTCTGATATTTATATGAATGTGATTTATCTTCGCGTAGTAATTGTATTCGAAATGTGAATATGAGACCAAGTTAATTAGTTTTTAAAAGATATTTTTGAAAACCCTATCTCAAGGATGAGATTTTAAATGAGTTTTGATTATTTTTTGTCTCTATTTCATTTTAATCATGTATTTTGGATATAATTACCAGGGGGTTACAGAGAGAGACAAGAAGGATGATGACGAGAGAATGAAGCGACACAGTCGGCCAGTGAACTGATATAGATGCTGATATAACATCACTTGAGGGATTTTAAAGTGCACTCGAGTGATTTGGGGATCACTTGTAGTGAACTGAAGAAATCACTCAAGTTATATTATTTGAGCTGATTCACTCGAGTTATAAAATCATTTCACTTGAGTTAATTGATTTATCACTGGAAGTGATATTTAAACTCACTACAGTTAAGCTTGAAATACTTACCTCACTCGAGTTACGTTTTGAATTCACTCGAGTTGCTCTTCTAGAGACATATTCACTCGAGTTGTTAGTTTTATTCACTCGAGTCACTTCTAGTGAATTTCAGGCTAACTGCAGATCACTTTGAGTGAATCGTAATTATCACTCGAGTCCTTCCCTTAAACTTCCTGATCACTTGAGTGATTTAAACATTCACTCCAAGTGATTACCTTATTGCTTTCCTCTGTTATTAAACTAGAAAACAGAACATCCTGCAAAACATATTTTTAGATACTCCGATGCTTAAGTCAGTAATCATCAAAACATCAATAAATAATATCATCTAACATTTTGTAAACACTAAATAACTTACAATTCATTGGGATTTACCATTCCTAATTCTCATCTAATATATAAAAATTGAACTTTTGCAAGAGGCTTTATGAAGATATCAGCTGGTTGAAGATGAGTTGGAATGAATATTACTTTAACATCTTTCTTTTGAACATGATCTTTGATGAAGTGATGTCTAACATCAATATGCTTGGTTTTGAAATGTTGAACAGAATTCTTTGCCAAGCTTATTATGCTAGTATTGTCACAGTATATTGGTGTTTCTTTCAAATAAATACCAAGATCCTAGAGTTGTTGCTTTAGCCATATTACTTGTGTGCAACAACTTGATACTGCAACATACTCAGCTTCCATTGATGAAAGAGACACTGTAGTTTGTTTCTTGCAAAACCATGATACAAGTGAGCCTCCAAGAAACTGGCCTTGTCTACTTGTACTCTTTCAGTCCATCTTGTATCCTCCATAATCAGAGTCTGAGTATGCAACTAGATATTCACTTCTTCCTTTAGGATACCAGAGACCCAATTCTGGCGTGTTAGCAAGATATCGGAATATTCGTTTGACGGTTTCAGCATGTGACTCTTTTGGTGCTGATTGATATCTTGCACACATACCTATATTGAATTGAATATCAGAGTTGCTTGCAGTGAGATAGAGTAATGATCCAATCATTTCTCTATATTTTGTGATGTTGTAATTCTTTCCCTTGACATCCGCATCAAGTAATATGGTTGAGCGCATGAGTATGTCCGTTCCATTTGCTTCATCGAATCCATACTTCTTCAATAGCTCTTTCAAATATTTCGTTTGAGATATGAAGATCCCATTCTTTCTTTGTTTGATTTGTAAACCGAGAAAGAAATTTAATTCTCCCATCATTGACATCTCAAACTCCCCCTGCATTATCTCAGAAAATTCTTTACACAGAGTTTCGTTAGTAGCACCGAAAACTATATCATCAACATATATTTGCACAATTAATATATCATCACGTTTTTGTTTTGTAAAAAGTGTTGTATCAACTTTTCCTTATACAAAACCTTGATCAATAAGAAATTTACTGAGCCTTTCGTACCATGCTCTAGGAGCTTGTTTTAAACCGTACAAAGCTTTTTTGATTTTGAAAAAGTGGTCAGGTTTGGTTACATCTTTGAAACTTAGAGGTTTATCTATATATACTTCTTCCATGATGTAGCCATTTAAAAATGCACTCTTTACATCTATTTGATAGAGTTTGAATCCTTTGATGCATGCAAAGGCTAAGAGTACTCGTATAGCTTCCAATCTAACTACTGGAGCATACGTTTCCTCGTAATCAATTCCTTATTCCTGATTATAGCCTTTGGCCACCAATCTTGCCTTGTTTCTGACAATAATTGTGGATTCATCAAGTTTGTTCTTGAATACCCATATAGTGCCTATGATCGGATGATCCTTAGGTCGGGGTACCAAATCCCAAACTTGATTTCTTTCAAATTGGTTTAGTTCTTTTTGCATTGCTATAACCCAATCATTGTCTGATAGGGCTTCGTAAATGTTAGAAGGTTCAATCTCAGAAATAAATGCGGAAAAACTCACTTCATTGAAAATTCTATTTCTAGTTTTGAATCCTTCATTCACATCTCCTATAACTTGATCTAGGGGATGACTCCTATTGTATTTCAAGGCTTTAGGTTGTCCTATTGACTGATCTTCTTCCTTGGTTTGATCAACTTCTGGAATAAGAGATTTAGAAATAAAATGACCATTTTTTTGATTTAAAACAACTTCCTGCTCATCATCAATGGTTTTGTCAGAGGATTCAAATTCATCAAATACAACGTGAATTGATTCTTTAACAACACACGTTCTTTTATTGAAAGTTCTGTATGCTTTACTTCGGTTAGAATAGCCTAGAAAAATTCCTTCATCTGTTCTAGAATCAAATTTTTCTAAGTTATCTTTACCATTTTTATGAATGAAACACTTACAACTGAAGATGTGTAAATGAGCAAGATTTGGCTTCCTTCCTTTATATAGCTCGTATGGTGTCTTTCCAAGTTTTGTTCTAATGTAGGCTCTATTTGAAATATAACATGCTGTGCTCATTGCATCGGCCTAAAAAACTTGAGACACATTCTTTTCATTCAACATTGCTCTAGCCATTTCAGTGAGCACTCTATTCTTACGTTCCAAGACTCTGTTTTGTTGAGGTGTCCTTGGAGCAGAGAAGTTGTGATATGCCATTAGTATCACAATATTCTTCAAAGGCTTGATTTTCAAATTATCCACTGTGATCTACCTGGATACACCTTTCTCATTTAGCACTTTCTTGGCAAAAACAATAAATTCTGTAAAGGTTTTATCCTTTGATGACAGAAAAATAGTCCATGTAAATCTCGAGAAATCATCAACAATGACCAATGAATATAAATTGCCACCAAGGCTTTTGACTCTTACTGGACCAACTAAATCCGTATGTATCAATTGAAGTGGTCGATTTGTTGTAATCTCATTTTTTGATTTGAAAGATGATTTAGTTTGTTTACCCTTTTGACATGCATCACAAATCAAATCATTTTTAAAACTTACTTTGGGTAATCCAATAACTAAATCCTTTTTGAGTAGTTTGCCTAGTTGGTGCATGTTGACATGGGCTAAGCTCTTATGCCATAACCAACTTTCATCGGCATTACTCAGAAAACAATTTTTAGAGTTATTTCTATTAATATCAAGTGTATAGCAGTTACCTTCCCTTTTTGCTCTGAGCTTTGCCTTGATATTTTTCTTATCAAGTTGTAAGACTTTCTTGTTGAAATCAGACATTCCTCTAAATCAAATATTATCCAATTATCTTTATCTGCACTTTGACTTACTCTCAGCAAATTATGACACAAGCCTTCAACATAATATACATCTTTGACTTGTATTCCTTTGTCGTTTTTGATTTCACCAATTCCTGCTATCTTTTTGGATTGATTTCCTCTAAATTTTACCTTTCCACCTTCCTTAGGTTGCAATGTGGTAAAACTTTCAAAATCTCTGGTCATATGTCTAGGGAATTCACTGTCTATGTACCACTTATTGTTTTTGGATGCTTTAAGACATATCTGCAATCAAATACTATTAAGTCTTAGGTACCCACATCTTTTTGGGTCCTTTTGGGTTAGTACAAATTTTTTTTGAAACATATGAACCTTTAGGTATCCATTTGTAGGTTCATATATTTCCTTTCTTCCTATGAATGCATGATGAAGTATAATGACCTTTTCTATTACAATAATTACAATTTGTAAAAGGATTTGATGTATGCACAGAATGCTAAAAATAATTCAAGTATGATTTACCTCCAGCTTTCTTTCTTCCTTCCTTCTGTCTAATTTTGGATCATATCCAATTCCAGATCGATCATTCACAAATCGTTGGGCTTTTAAAATCACATTTAGCATTTCACTTCCTTTAGTGAATTTTTCAAGAGATTTAGTAAGATCAGTGTTTTTCTTTTTCAAAGAAGTACAGTTTTCACAATCCTTTTCAAAATTATCTTTAAGTTCTACTTCAAGAGCTTTGTTTTTCTTTTTGAAAACTGTTAGAACCGGCTGACACCCAAGAGGGGGGTGAATTGGGTGTAAGATAAAAACTTAAGAACTTTGAAATTCTTTTCGCATCTTAGAGGAAGCAATAAATATGAAAGTAATGAATCATAAATCACAGTTAGATATTTAAATGATATATGCTGGAAGTATAAGAGCTTAGGGAAGAGAATATGCAAACTGTGATTTATCCTGGTTCGGCCCAATCCACGATGACCTACGTCCAGTCCCCAGGCTCCTCCTGAGATTTTCAAATCCACTATTTTCTTGTTTAATCCAGGCACAAGAAAAGCCTTTACAAAGTTCTCACAAAGATACTCCCCCTTACAACAAGTCTTACGAGCAGAGCAATCCCGAAGACCTTTCCCTTCAGCTTACCTATGCAAGTCTATCGAGTAGCAACGTTCTCTTCTGCTTACACCACTGTAAGTCTTACGAGCAACGTTCTCTACTTCTTGCACCTTGTAAGTCTTACGAGTAGAAAGTCTTACCAGTGATTCTCTCTACAGCTTCCCGTAAGGAAATCAACCCACTCAAGGTCCCTCTACCTTGAGATCAATTCAGAAATACAATTGAAAGTGTTTACAAACTCTCTCACAGAGTGGATATGATGAACACTGAAGTATAATACAAAAACTCTCTCTCTCAAATGTAAATGATATAGAAAGTAGAGAAACAGAGAGTATGTGCGATGGGCAATGATGTCAGGATGTTGGCATTTAGATGATGCATGCACACTGGGTCTTACTTCTGTTTTGGATGATCTTCTATTTATAGCTGATGAGGATTGATGACCGTTTGAGCATTTCAACATGTCCGTTAGAGTGACGCAGCTTTGTTTGACCGTTCTTCGATTTTGAAAACTAGCCGTTGGAACGTTGACGCTCTTCTTCCGTAAATTCACCTTTTGACTCTTCACATCATATCTTCATTGTATTCCTGGAGAAATACATTAATCACTAATATAATGAAGTATTAGAGTGATTAGAAGCAATAAGAATGAGTTATATGATCATTCCATTGATTTCCAGAATCTTCGGGACGTTGCTCTGTTTTCCTGGGAAGCATTACTCGAGTACTTACTCGAGTAAACATCAAGTTTCTTCACAGGTTACTCGAGTGGCTACTCGAGTGACCTTCCATTTTCTGCATAGCTTACTCGGGTAGTGACTTGAAGTTCTCTCTTCATGAACAGTGATTTACTCCAGTAGTGACTTGAAGTTTTCGTAAATAACTCTTCATGAACAGTGATTTACTCCAGTAGTGACTTGAAGTTTTCGTCAATGTACAGTGATTTACTCCAGTAGTGACTTCAAGTTTTCGTAAATAACTCTTCATGAACAGTGATTTACTCCAGTAGTGACTTGAAGTTTTCGTCAATGTACAGTGATTTACTCCAGTAGTGACTTCAAGTTTTCGTAAATAACTCTTCATGAACAGTGATTTACTCCAGTAGTGACTTGAAGTTTTCGTCAATGTACAGTGATTTACTCCAGTAGTGACTTCAAGTTTTCGTAAATAACTCTTCATGAACAGTGCTTTACTCGAGTAGCTACTCGAGTATTCTTTTAAGTTTACTCGAGTACTTACTCGAGTAATGTTGCAGTGGTACAAAATGCCGAGAGCTCCATAATTTCAGAAACAAAGTTACTCGAGTAGCTCCTCGAGTATCAATGGCAACCTGAAGGCAACTGGAAGTTTTTCACATGGTTACTCGAGTAGCTCCTCGAGTAACATTGGCAGGCCGAGAGCAACTGGAAGTTTTCTATGTGATTACTCGAGTACCTACTCGAGTAAAGTCTTTTGTTTTCAACCAGTTACTCGAGTGGTGCCTTCAAGTAAATTCTTGATTTTGACTCGAAACATGGCAAATTATATATCATCGGAAAGCCCTCATTATCTACATTCCAATGCAACAAGAATCAACTCCAAACTCGTTGTGTACAGAAAGTTATGATCCAAGGAGTATCTCCTGTACTTAGACAATCCTGAAATCACGAGCAGCAACTTCCAGAAGTCATAGCTCTTAGGATATAGCTTCAAATGTGACACATTATATATCCATGGAAAGCTCTTTGAGTCTTCTTTCATATGGCACCGGTTTTGTCTCAATCCGATATGTATTTTGAGAGTTATGTCCAAAATACCAAAACTGTCCTGGAATATGACGGTGATTCATGAGTCAAATTCAACAGATCATATCTCCCTCATCTGAACTCCTTTGAATGTGATCTTGGTGTTAACAGTTCGTGTTGGAAGTCTAGTTTCCAATTCCACCGGTTTCAGTTCGATCCGACATGTGGTTGGAGAGATATCATCAAAATACCGAACCTCTGTTCTGCCGCGCGAAAACAGAGTCCCATTTACTTCAAGTGCCGCCTCGAGTAATTCATCAAATAACCCGGCAGATTACTCGAGTAAGGCCTCGAGTAAACACCTCCAAAATCAGAAAATGCCATATTACTCGAGTGATTACTCGGGTAATCATCCCCAAAGGTACCATAGCTTCCGTATACATCATTTTAGCTTCGTATTGACCCATTCTAACTTCCGTATGATTATAGAAACCTCCGGTATCACTTCTAATAGCTTGGATCTTGATATTCTTATGTGATGTTGCAAGTTCTTCCTTCTTCCATCTCTTTCTTCTTGTTTTTCCTCTTGATGATCATTCTTTATCACCCAACTTCAACCTTCTTGATGATTATCTTCAATCTTCATCTTTCTTTCTTCTTTCTTCAATTCCTTGAGGCAATATAACATAAACCCACCATCGGGTTTATGACTAATCTACAAGATATACAACATTAAATATGGTAGTTAGTCAACGTAGAAGATAAGTATATTATACAAACTTTTTGCTCATATTTGACATCATCAAAACTATTCATATCTAACATTCTCCCCCTTTTTGATGATGACAAATCCTTCAAGAAAAATATATATGAGTTATAAAAACTATGTAAGAACAATATATTTTTCTTGCCTTTCTCTCCCCCTATTTGACATCAGCAAAAAGTTTGAAGTATAAAGAAGAAAGACTTGTAGAGAAGTAAATATGAAATCAAATGAGAAATGTCATTCTCCCCATTAATCAAAATAAATGCATTTGGAAAACAAGTTTCTCTCCCCCGTTTTGAAAGTAGTTTCATTTATAATTTGATACAAGTGAAAAAAAAATGATTTTCCTGAAAACAAATTTGAAACAATTTGGAAAGGTTTTCAAGAAAACTTCCATAGTCAAGAATATGCAAAGTAAGCTCAAAATATAAAGAGAGGGTTTAGAAATGCTCATTTGGATTTGGCAAGCTGAAGATTGATCCATGAAACCCATCTCCTTCTTTTCTTGTTGTGTTAGATCCAAGATGTTATGTTCACCATACTTTCACTATGCAACTGTGATGGATCTTGTTCATAGGAGTTGGCTGGCTCAATGGTAGGCTCTGAAGTGTGCTCAATAGAAAGCTTTAGGAATAGCCTTCCTTAGAATACTACTAAAATCATCCTGACTTGTGCCTTTTGTTGCTTTGAGGGTTGTAGCCAGTGTTAAATCATCTTTCCTCAAAGTTGATAGATTCTCCAGTTGAGTTGAGCTTCTGTTCAGCATGCTCAATGCTCATTTGTATTGGCATATGTATTTATTGCTTTGAATATTGCAGCCAATTTATCTCCCTTGATTGATTGTTAAAGCATATGTCATCATATATGCTCCTTTTAGTGTGCTGAGGAATCATCTTGCATAGAACAAATTCTCCTGTTATAAATAAAAATATTCTTGCAAGGAGAGTGGTTAGTGCAATCAAGTATCAAATTTATTGCATAAACCAAAGCCATTCTTTCTATATGATATGTTAAAAATTAAGATCATGAAAGGAAAATATAATAGTAATACATCATCAAAACTAATTAAAAGATAGTGAATTCAGATGAGTATGTTAAAAGAATTTTCTTTCAATAAATGAGATGAGCTTTTAAGATATAAAACACATGTGAATGTGAAGCTCCCCCTTAATGAATGCATGGCAAAAAAAATCGTCATGAGCAATACAATTAATAACTCTCCTAAATTTGTAAAAACCATTGAAAATTTTGTAAAGAGAATGAATATGAAAATATGAAGATTTGGAGGGAAATCAAGTTTTGAAAATGATGATGCTATTCAGGGTTTAAATATTGTAACCCTGTATCCCTCGAGTAGTTACTTGAGTATTTCACTCAACCATCACTCGAGTGCCACTCGAGTGTTGCAACTTAGAGAATTTTAATTGAATAGGAATACAATACCTCACTCGAGTAATATCGTAATCACTCGAGCCATAATCCTCTGAAGTCTATTGTTGTATCATTGGATACTCACTATATGATAATGTGATTAGTACTGAGAGATTCTGAAGTGAAGTCTTCTGTAAGCACTTTAGGATACCAAGATGAGCTCAGAATAAGGCCTTGAAGTTCCGGTTGATCAAATCACAGAGTCTTCTAATCTTTCCATTCACAGAAGTGATGAACTCAACATTGTTTGCAGCAAGCTCTGTGTGATTGTTGAGCTTCTTTCTCAGATAGCCTTGGACAGATGGACCAAAGAATGAAGGACCAGAAGACCAGTTCTAGCAAAATGTTGTATCTCATCTATTCTTGAAGTCTCAGCTCTCATCGTCTATGCCACTTGTGTTAACTTGGAGTGAGTTTCAGATTTACTTGGAGTAATTGCGAATTACTTGAAGGTATACTTTGAAGTAATTGCAGATTACTTGGAGTAAGTCCTGTAGAAATATATATATCTTTGAAAGATATGATCTCTCAGACGTTCCTCTCCTTCTCACTAATAATATAGGCCATTATGTGATAATCCTTTCATAAAGCGATTGAATTTGCCTTGCTCACCAAAGCTCTAGTATAGATATATCATATAATTTGGGAAAACATAGAGCTAGGATTGTAGTTGAGAATCCACATAGGCTCACCAAGCTTGATAATTATGTGTATCTCAGCATCTTCCTCTGAATATCTTCTGATCACCTTGGAATAATAAGGAAGGTGAGTAGGCAACAAAGATTCATATTGGCTAAACTTGTTCTTGGCCTTGAGTTGCTTTGGGATGAATCTCGTCTAGGTTCACTTGAGAGATTTTCCTCCTCTTTCTCTTTCTCTGGCTGCATCACTAGCTACTTACTTGTGGTGTCACTTAAACGATACCACAGATTTTGCTTCTGCTCACATTGCAATACTGCTAGTCATGCCTTCTCTGTTAGCCTTTGATCTTTGTATCCAAAAGTAGAGCATTTTGATCAACTCCTGCAAAAGTATAAATAAATGCTCTTTGGTACCCAACTTTCTCTTGGGTCCATATAATATTATAACTCTTACGCTCTTATATAATTGAGTCATATGATAGTTGAGCAAAGAGTATAATAATCAACAAAGACCAAAATATAATTTTACCCAATTGAATAAATTCAAGCAATTAAATCATAAAAGGGTAGCGAACCAAGAATGATGATTTTCAAAGATCAATGACAATTTGTAAATACACTTTAAAATATGTCATTGATAAGATTTTCATGCAAGGCATGTAAGTCAGATCAAAGAGAGTTGAAAATCTATTTATAATGATCAACTATTATGAAATGATAAATCATGAATGAAATCAAGTTTTTCAAGAATAATAATGAGATATGCAAATTGTTCAAATCTCAGATGTAGTTTCAAATCATAACAATGCATTGTAAAATTGAGATTTTGAATATATGCAAAACTCATCTTTGAAATATGTTTATAATCAATGTTCATGTTGAAAATGGTAGAAGTCAACAGTTTAAATATACATATACTAGAAAGCTTCCTTTTTAGAGAACAACTAAGATAACATGTTAGACATTGGAGTTTAACATGTTTGAGAATTTTCCCAAGAGCAAAAGTCATATTGAAAATGAATTAGCCAAAAAGGCTTAATTTCAATGATGTATATAAACACAATGACTTTGCTATTGACCAAGAGATGAATTTGACTTTTAGAGATGTGTCTTGAAGAATAGGGATATTCAACTCAAGAATTTGAATAGAAGGATCTAGTTACTCGAAGAATAGATGAAGACAAATGGTAATGCATTTGAGCAACAAGATGAGTATAAGAATTTATGGATGATGAAACACATACTCATTGATCCAAATGACTAGTGTTCTAGAATATTATCCTGGTAAGTTATTCCACAATAATGGTTAATGCTTTAAGATTCAATGCACTAATGAACATTCATAATGCTTGGAATAACATGGCCAACCAAAGATTTATGCATTAGGCATAAAGCTTTCACATATTAGATTCTTTTCTAGGAAATACACTTGAAACTCATATAGATAGTTAACTTGTTAGACATAAGGTCTAACTTGTTAGAAAATAATGGTTGAAGAGTTCAAGCATTGGATAACACATTTAAGATTAATGATCAATATGTCAATGATGGGGAAATACTCTAGTGGAAGAATTTGAAGCATTTCTGATTTACAGTATACATAAATATTAACTTCCAATTTTGAAACCAATTTAAATGCAAACAATATATAAGTAATTTTCAAATAATGTGTATGCATTTTTATAAACAAGATGAATTGGAATCTAAGTATATTTTTGAAATGTACTTTTCAAAACTCAAATACACAATTTCATTTTAAGTCCATTTAGCAATCTAAAAAACAGTTTGAAAACCATAAATGATTGATTGCTAATGGTATGCAATTTTATAACACATGATGAAACCAAAACACTTTTTTGAATTGTGCACTTCAAAACATAAATTGATAGATAAACTATGCACAATTTCACTTATCGTTCATTTAGCAATCTATAAACAAATTATCAATCATGAAGGATTGATTGCTAAATGAATGCAATAATGAACAAATTCTCATTACTCAAAATAAATAATTCATATAATCACAGTATAGAGTAAGGATTAGATATCACCGTAATTTCTCTTGTCCTTGTGACAGCTTGCTTGATTTTGGTGGAATAATATTGGTTTCTCTCCTTTGCACAATCAGCACCAAGATCCAACCTCCGAATTTCAGCATCATCAAGATATGAATGTGGTCATAGTCTTGAGAAGCTTTTTCTTATTCTACAGAACTATATAAATTTCTTTTCTTCATGGTATCCAACATTGATTGGATCCATTTCTTGTTAGCTTGTAGGAATCAAGATAAAATTCACATGCTCTAAGAATATAATCAATTCGAGGCAATTGCGCATAATGAATTAAACATATCTTTATGCATAAAAGAAATATTTTCTTTTCAAATAATTATATATGCATAAAGAATTATCCTGTTGAGCATTGCAATCCCTTTATAAATAAATCTATTAAGTGGCCCTTTTTTTTTTAAAGATTTGAAAACATAATTTCAAAATAGTTTACAATGCTCATTCCTAAGGTTCCAAAATATAAAATCTCAAGAAATTTTACAGACAATAGTATAGGAGATTTTATCATTGTGTACCTTTGCCTTAGATACTTGGAGGATTGCTTTTGCTTACCCACTGCATCTTTCTAGGATGTTGATAGTTTGAATATCTTGCTTTGGGGGTTGGCAATCATCTCTCAAAATACATAGACTCCAGGAGTCTTTTACTTGATGCTTGAGAGATCCTCCTTTTCTTGTTCTCCTCAAGATAGTTGAGCGGTACTCTATAGTAGTCCATTCTTGAGGTAGAACGTACTCTTTTTCTCCATTGCATTTCTTTGTGATTAAACTTTGCAGTTCCAGCAATGGGTGCTCCGAGAGTTCTTCTTTTCAATATAGATGGTATGAACCTCTTTCTTGGTGCATGAGAAACTCTTGGTTTCTTCTTCATTATCTCCGTACCCTTATGTTCATTCTTCTTATATTCAATCTGCATACATAAAGCACTAGAAGAACATTTTGGTACCCACATATACTTGGGTCCTTGATTGTTAGGATTAGACATTACTTGTCTTTTTGGAACCCAAGCATATTTATTTCTCAAATTAGAATTTCTTCTAATATAGCATGTGTGAGAAATATGACCTGATTTACCACAATAATTGCAAGTAATATGATGATATGCATTATGAGATTTTATGCAAGTATTGTGTTGATCAAGAAAAGATGATTTCGAATGATCAGTTTGCCTATGTCTTTTCTTCTTGCATGAATTTCCAGCATGATTGAAAATCTTTTTGCTTTTCTCAATAGAATCAATAATTGGTTGAAAAACAATTTTATGCAAGCTTTGAAAATCAGTTTTACGAAAATCACAAGAAGAATTGGAACTTTTTACCTTAAGTTCATGTTGAGCTCCAGAGAGTGAATTTTCTTGTCCGTCCATAACGAGCTCTTTTCGTGAATCATTTTCCTCTTGTTCTTCTATGTTGACAAGATCATGGAAGTGTTCTATGATTTCTCCTTCTTCATTGTCAACTTCCACTTGTTCATGAATTGTGGATATATAGCTTGTAGTCTCACATGAACTGTCAACACTTTCAACTTCAACACACTTGTTAGAAGTATACAGAGAATCAAGAGTATCCCAAATATCTTTTGCAGTAAAGCAAAATCTAATTTTCTCAAAATCATTTTCAGTTAAAGTACTATACAAAATTTTCATTGCTCTAATGTTTAACGAAAACATTTTCTTTTCTTTTTCTGTCCAATCCTTTCTTGGTTTGAAATCAAAGGTATTTGTAAAAACATTCCACATATCATAATCAAAGCTTTTTATGAAAGATGTCATTCTAGCTTTCCAAAACCAAAAATCAATATCTTTCAAAATAGGTGGAACAGTGTAGTCAAAACCTTCATAAAGCATATAACACCCAAAATCAGCCATTATAAACTCTTGAGACGATTAAGTCCTTTAAACAAGAGTCCGGCTCTGATACCAAATGTTAGAACCGGCTGACACCCAAGAGGGGGGGTGAATTGGGTGTAAGATAAAAACTTAAGAACTTTGAAATTCTTTTCGCATCTTAGAGGAAGCAATAAATATGAAAGTAATGAATCATAAATCACAGTTAGATATTTAAATGATATATGCTGGAAGTATAAGAGCTTAGGGAAGAGAATATGCAAACTGTGATTTATCCTGGTTCGGCCCAATCCACGATGACCTACGTCTAGTCCCCAGGCTCCTCCTGAGATTTTCAAATCCACTATTTTCTTGTTTAATCCAGGCACAAGAAAAGCCTTTACAAAGTTCTCACAAAGATAGTCCCCCTTACAACAAGTCTTACGAGCAGAGCAATCCCGAAGACCTTTCCCTTCAGCTTACCTATGCAAGTCTATCGAGTAGCAACGTTCTCTTCTGCTTACACCACTGTAAGTCTTACAAGCAACGTTCTCTACTTCTTGCACCTTGTAAGTCTTACGAGTAGAAAGTCTTACAAGTGATTCTCTCTACAGCTTCCCGTAAGGAAATCAACCCACTCAAGGTCCCTCTACCTTGAGATCAATTCAGAAATACAATTGAAAGTGTTTACAAACTCTCTCACAGAGTGGATATGATGAACACTGAAGTATAATACAAAAACTCTCTCTCTCAAATGTAAATGATATAGAAAGTAGAGAAACAGAGAGTATGTGCGATGGGCAATGATGTCAGGATGTTGGCATTTAGACGATGCATGCACACTGGGTCTTACTTCTGTTTTGGATGATCTTCTATTTATAGCTGATGAGGATTGATGACCGTTTGAGCATTTCAACATGTCCGTTAGAGTGACGCAGCTTTGTTTGACCGTTCTTCGATTTTGAAAACTAGCCGTTGGAACGTTGACGCTCTTCTTCCGTAAATTCACCTTTTGACTCTTCACATCATATCTTCATTGTATTCCTGGAGAAATACATTAATCACTAATATAATGAAGTATTAGAGTGATTAGAAGCAATAAGAATGAGTTATATGATCATTCCATTGATTTCCAGAATCTTCGGGACGTTGCTCTGTTTTCCTGGGAAGCATTACTCGAGTACTTACTCGAGTAAACATCAAGTTTCTTCACAGGTTACTCGAGTGGCTACTCGAGTGACCTTCCATTTTCTGCATAGCTTACTCGGGTAGTGACTTGAAGTTCTCTCTTCATGAACAGTGATTTACTCCAGTAGTGACTTGAAGTTTTCGTAAATAACTCTTCATGAACAGTGATTTACTCCAGTAGTGACTTGAAGTTTTCGTCAATGTACAGTGATTTACTCCAGTAGTGACTTCAAGTTTTCGTAAATAACTCTTCATGAACAGTGATTTACTCCAGTAGTGACTTGAAGTTTTCGTCAATGTACAGTGATTTACTCCAGTAGTGACTTCAAGTTTTCGTAAATAACTCTTCATGAACAGTGATTTACTCCAGTAGTGACTTGAAGTTTTCGTCAATGTACAGTGATTTACTCCAGTAGTGACTTCAAGTTTTCGTAAATAACTCTTTATGAACAGTGCTTTACTCGAGTAGCTACTCGAGTATTCATTTAAGTTTACTCGAGTACTTACTCGAGTAATGTTGCAGTGGTACAAAATGCCGAGAGCTCCATAATTTTAGAAACAAAGTTACTCGAGTAGCTCCTCGAGTATCAATGGCAACCTGAAGGCAACTGGAAGTTTTTCACATGGTTACTCGAGTAGCTCCTCGAGTAACATTGGCAGGCCGAGAGCAACTGGAAGTTTTCTATGTGATTACTCGAGTACCTACTCGAGTAAAGTCTTTTGTTTTCAACCAGTTACTCGAGTGGTGCCTTCAAGTAAATTCTTGATTTTGACTCGAAACATGGCAAATTATATATCATCGGAAAGCCCTCATTATCTACATTCCAATGCAACAAGAATCAACTCCAAACTCGTTGTGTACAGAAAGTTATGATCCAAGGAGTATCTCCTGTACTTAGACAATCCTGAAATCACGAGCAGCAACTTCCAGAAGTCATAGCTCTTAGGATATAGCTTCAAATGTGACACATTATATATCCATGGAAATCTCTTTGAGTCTTCTTTCATATGGCACTGGTTTTGTCTCAATCCGATATGTATTTTGAGAGTTATGTCCAAAATACCAAAACTGTCCTGGAATATGACGGTGATTCATGAGTCAAATTCAACAGATCATATCTCCCTCATCTGAACTCCTTTGAATGTGATCTTGGTGTCAAAAGTTCGTGTTGGAAGTCTAGTTTCCAATTCCACCGGTTTCATTTCGATCTGACATGTGGTTGGAGAGATATCATCAAAATACCGAACCTCTGTTCTGCCGCGCGAAAACAGAGTCCCATTTACTTCAAGTGCCGCCTCGAGTAATTCATCAAATAACCCGGCAGATTACTCGAGTAAGGCCTTGAGTAAACACCTCCAAAATCAGAAAATGCCATATTACTCGAGTGATTACTCGGGTAATCATCCCCAAAGGTACCATAGCTTCCGTATACATCATTTTAGCTTCGTATTGACCCATTCTAACTTCCGTATGATTATAGAAACCTCCGGTATCACTTCTAATAGCTTGGATCTTGATATTCTTATGTGATGTTGCAAGTTCTTCCTTCTTCCATCTCTTTCTTCTTGTTTTTCCTCTTGATGATCATTCTTTATCACCCAACTTCAACCTTCTTGATGATTATCTTCAATCTTCATCTTTCTTTCTTCTTTCTTCAATTCCTTGAGGCAATATAACATAAACCCACCATCGGGTTTATGACTAATCTACAAGATATACAACATTAAATATGGTAGTTAGTCAACGTAGAAGATAAGTATATTATACAAACTTTTTGCTCATATTTGACATCATCAAAACTATTCATATCTAACAAAAACAACTTGTTCTTTAACTATTTTGATGAATTCTGAATGTAAAGCATTATATTCAGAAAGCAATTCATCATAGGTAGGATCAGAATCAGTTACCTCTTCTTCTGTTTCCTCTTGAGCAACTAGACAGATATTGGCTACTTCCTCTTCATCGCTTTCTTCGTCAGAAGAACTATCTCCCCATATGGCAGATACAAAGGCTTTCTTCTTGTTGTAGAATTTGCCTTTTCTCTTTTCTTTATTCTTCTAAATTAGTTCTTGACATTCTGATTTAAAATGTCTTGGCTTTCCTGATTCATAGCAGATGATGTGTTCTTTATTGCTTGTTCCTCCTTTCTGAAAGTTTTTAAATCCTTGCCCTTTCTTGTAAAACTTTATGAATCGTTTCATAATTAGGCCCATTTTGTTATCGGCAAGCTCTTCATCTTCATCTTGTTCTTCTTCTTTTGCTTTCAATGCTAGACCTCTTTTCTTCTTGTGACCAATATCATCTAGTTCTCGTTTGAACTCTAATTTGCTTTCATATTCAGAAAGGCTTCTGAATAGAGAAGCAACTGATCGCATTGTTTCACCTTTTGCTTCCTCAATTGCAATAACTTTTGCCTCCTAGTCTTTAGAAAGAATATTTAAAATATTTCATACTTGGGTATGTTGATCATAGACTTTTCCAAGTACTGCAAGTTTATTAACAAGGTGAGTATATCTAAGTTCAAATTCAACCATCAACTCACCTGATTTCATTCGAAGTAAATCAAACTCAGTAACCAGAGTGTTTTTTTGATTTTCTTTTATTCCTGAAGTTCCTTCGTGAGCTATTTCCAAGGCTTCCTAAATTTCTTTAGCTGTTGGAAGTGTGCAGATTCTGAAGTACTCATTTTGACTCAAGGCACTTTGAATCATTAGAATTGCCTTGCTATTGAGTGTGATGAGTTTCTTGTCATTCTCATCATATTATGCTGGTGTCTTGGGAACTCTCTGTGATCAACAATCTTTTCAGGTTTGTAGTTTCCACTCTCAATCATATCCCATAGCCCTTATTCTGTAGCCATTACAAAGACTCTGAACTTTGCTTTCCAGAATGAGAAATGTTCATAATTGAAACCCGAAGGTCTTGTGATAGAAGCTCTATCGGGAAGAATTCCTTCACCCATGCTTGCCATTGAATCCTTCTTAGGT
The DNA here is from genome assembly GCA_963210345.1 of Inga oerstediana. Classification (NCBI taxonomy): domain Eukaryota; kingdom Viridiplantae; phylum Streptophyta; class Magnoliopsida; order Fabales; family Fabaceae; genus Inga; species Inga oerstediana. The sequence goes on along the minus strand of OY723401.1, from coordinate 56,693,109 downwards.
TGTTAAACCTTAACAAGAAGACCTACGCTCTGATACCACATGTTAGTGTAATCATTTCACCCAAGAGGGGGGTGAATTGGGTGATACCAGAAATTTCGTTACGTATAAGAAAATTAACAGAATATTTAAAGCAGTTAAGAGCAAAGAGAAATATCACCGAAGTGTACACCGGGAGTTATACTGGTTCGGTCATAACGACTTTGACCTACATCCAGTCCTCAGAGCGTCTCTGAGAGTTTCACTATATTCTCCAAGATTCAGTGGGTTCTTGGCACCTTAATACATAGCAAGTTCCTTCACCTGGACACTCGCTCCCCCTTACACATTGTAATCAAATCCCCAACTCAAGGTTCCACAACCTTAAGTTGTCTCAATAACAAATATTGAGTTTGTAATGAAAAACTCTCTCACAAAGCAAATATATAATTACTGAAGTACAATGAATGAGTATGAGAAAATAAAGCACTAAGAATCTGTTGATCAGTGTATGTTTGTGTGTTCTCAGTTGTTGTTGTTTTATCTCTCCTTTCTATCTTGAATGATGCAGTATTATATAGAGGTTGTTTGAGAGCCATTGAGATCATCCAAACATTTGCCAGTTGTAGAATAATTATTGAGTTGACAAATTCTCCCGTCTTTATTTACTGTTGTGCTCCTGAATCTTTGAATTTTGATTTCCCATTGTAAAATAGTCAAACGCTCACTCCGTTATTATGGACTATTGCACTCTGAAAGTCTTTGTATTCTGATCGTTGTGTATTACATGTAACACACTCAGAAGAAAAGATTAATACTGTAATTAATTTATTAATACTGATTTGTTTTTAAAACTTCAGTTCAAGTGATATCATCTCTAGAAGTTGTTTTCATGCGCCTGTCAACATCACTCAAGTTCACTATGAATTCACTTGAAGTGATATGATGTTTTGGTTATCACTTCAAGTGATTCTGATTTATTGGAAGTGATTTCTCATTACTGGAGGTGATTCTGACAATCACTGGAAGTGTTCTTACATTGCTTCAACTGTTTATGTTATTCATTGGTTATCACTTCAAGTGATTTTGGACTTCACTGGAAGTGATTTGTCTCCACTGGACGTGATTCTAACAATCACTGGATATCACTTCAAGTGATACTGAACTTCACTAGAAGTGATCCGATATTTACTGGAAGTGATTTGTCTTCACTGGATATCACTTCAAGTGATACTAAACTTCACTGGAAGTGATCCGGTATTCACTAGAAGTGATTCTGATAATCACTGGATATCACTTCAAGTGATACTGAACTTCACTGGAAGTTATCTGACTTTTTGTAGAATCACTTCAAGTGATTTTGGTCATAACTCGAATGCAGTGATAATTCACTTGAAGTAATCTCATATCACTTCAAGTGATTTGTTAACATATGAATTTCTTTCTTTTTCTTACCTTTGCAATGAATAATTGATTAAGATCTTTTGCAAAACATTACCAACAAGATTTTTTATCATCAAAACACTGAAACAACACAATTAAACTAGTATTATTATATTTTTAAGCTTAAAATTAAAAAACTTACAATATATAGGAAGTTTAAGTAGACAGAGTTGAAACTTTAAATAAATACCTTAAAAACAAAAATTATAACCAAGCATATAAGAGTCATACATATTTTAACAAAAAAAGAAAAAACGTGATCAAATGTTTAAAAAACGCTTACAGGAACTTCTGAAAGAGGCCAAGACAAGAAGAAATAAAACACATGTGAGAGGAAGCTATGTATTGCAAGGAGACAAGAAAAAAAACACGTAGCGGAGGAAGCTTTATACTGAAATGGAAGTGGCAACCAAATGTTAAAAAAATGTGCACGAGAAGGAGACAAGAAAAAATAGAAAGAGGGGAACCAAAGAAGCTTCTACTTGGCACCGATAACAAGTGGGGACAGTGGATTAGAAATGTAGGGGAACAATAATTACAGGTGGTAACATTTTCTAAAATTTTATAACACCTTGTATGGTGCTTATATAAAAAGTGCCAAAAAAGGAATGTGTATCCATTAATTTCAATGGAAAAAAAATAAAAATAGTGGGACGCTTTGGCACTTCCTTAGCTTCCACTAAAAAGCAAACCTAGCCTTGACAGACCTACCAAGGCAACAAGCCAAGGCTACTTGCCTTGGGAGGCTACGAAGGCAAGTTTTGTGGCCTTGGCAACAACTTTCTAAGGCCACTTGCCTTGGCACACTGCCAAGGCCACAGTGCCTTAGCATGTGTACTAAGGTGAGAAGCTTTGGCAGTTAATATTAGAAGTGCCAAAGCTTCTACTATTTAAAAAAATAATAATCTGCTTATGGTTACTGTAACCCCCGCCGTCATCAAGGCCGTAATTTGTTTTTAAATACATTTTATAATTGTATAAGAGATCCAAGATAATTAAAAATGTTTTGCAATACTTGTACAATATGATCTCCATTCATTTTTAAATAAAAACAATTGGCCTATTTGGTTTGTCAGATATATAATATCAGAGTATTAACAAAATTCCCAACATTCACTCAGGATAATATCATTAATCCAAGAATTTTAAAGGGCATCATCGCCCATCTCAATTTCCCATACCAAGGATTACACAATAACTAAAAATCTATGGTCAATCCAATATATACATACAGTTGTCCAAATGATAGCCAAAAACCAAAAAGAAACTAAGACTGCCACCGGTAATCCTAGTTGTCCTTACTCACTTGCTTGTCACGAGATCCACTTGCCCTGGATAAAAATGTTATTTGGAAAAGGTGAGATTCAAAAGAATCCTAGTAGCAACAGTTTACGTATATGATGCATAATTAAACAAAGTAGGTAAGCATATATTACAATGCAGCATAACAGTATTCAAGGCCGGGATTACCACCACGTCCCCTCGCTCATTCAATGATTAATACAAACAAGCAATGCATTATACAGGCCTTCTACGCTCCGGGTAAATCTCAAATCCTAAAGTCATAATTAAGGATGACAAGTTATCACTTCCGGGTAAATCTCAAATCCTAAAGTCATAAAACGAGCTGCTTTCGGCTTCCGACTCAGTCCTAAAATATTAAATATATTAAAAATAGGTCATAATCTATCAAAATATCATTTTAGACTCTTCCATAGTGTTTCTTGTGGTTATATTAGCCTATGGTGAAAATTTACCAAAATGCCCCTGGGACCCCGACTAGGCCCCGCTGTACCTGGCTCGATGGCACATTTTTCAAAATTTTGACCAAGGTGATTCTGATGTATTTTAGGAAACGAATCCATTTTCAGGCTCGAAATCACTAAATTCACTGTCAAATTACAAAAATACCCTTGACAGCCCCTATTTAGGGATTTTAATGGCGTTTTTGTAATTATACTTTTTTGGCCTTTATCGAAAAAGTGTCCAATTGTAACTCCACCTATTTTTGCCCACTGAATCCAATGGAACCATATATTTCATGAAAATCCAGCTCCTACCCCATAGAACAGTACGGGCCAAAAGTTTAGGCAAAAATTGGAAAAATTAGACTTTTGTGTTTTAGTTTCCAGAAATTATAACTAATTCTAGAAAAATCAAAATAAGGAGATCCCAAAGTCTATTGAAGAATATTTAAGTCCTCTACATAGGAAAAATATGAATCAAGTCTGTCCCTAACCACAAAAATACAGAATTCAAGAAATGTCCACATTGCTCCAGAATTGATCCCAGATTTAACATCAAAATTTGGACAGTCATAACTCCTATCTCACAAGTCGAAATTATATAAATTATATGTCCATTTTGAATCTTGGCATGTGAAATTTAAGACTAGAAAGTTTCAAAATTTTCCAACACCATTTGCTATTTCAAAACTTCCATGCAAGACCACTGCTAGCACGGAGTTGTTCACTAACCAAACTTGCAACTTTTCAATCTAAGTTTCCAATGGTTCAAAGTTCACATCCAACACTACTCCTACACAATTTTCCATATGGAACACAATGCAAATATCAAAACAACCAAATTCTCATCATCCTATCTATATGTTCTGTTTTTGGCATATATTCAACAAAAATCCCAAAATTGTCAAACTTGGCATTTAAGCTTCAATTAAATTCTATCTATCAAAGATACATCTCAATACATCATATCCATGACAACAACAACTTAAACACCACAAGACCCTAATTTTCAAAAATAGGGCTAAATTCCTAGAAATTCCAACTTAACCAAATGATCACAAAACTTATATCAAAATGCTCAACTCACTTACCTCTTCAACTTTCTCCAAAGGAGTTCTTTGATTCTCCAAACTCTAGAATTCCTTATGTGCTCAAACACCACCAAATGGAAAATCTAAAACCATGAAATTGAAGCCCTCAACAAGAAGAACAACTTTATAGAAGAGGATTTTGGCATAGGAGGTCATTAGAAGGGTCAAAATACTTACCTAAGCCAAGAGCTTCTTCTTCTTTCCTTCCTTCAATGGCTGTCAAGAGAAAAAGAGAGAAATGAGGGAGATGAGTGAAATGGAAGTGTGAAGAAGATAAGAACATGATGGTCTTCCCTTGCCCATACCCATTCAGCCGAATACAAGGGAGGGAAGAGAGAGAATTTTGTTTTAAAATTCCTTATTTGACTTTTCTTAACAACTATCATCATATTATCTTATCACATGTCCAACTTTCCTCATTTCTTACCAAATAAGCAACCATATAATTACACTAACTAGCCCATTAGTCATTTACTTACACTTCTCATTTCTCCTTAGTTAGTAATTAATTTCTCAATTAATCACCAACTAGTTAGCCAATAGTTTTCCATTCTTTCCAATTTTTCCATTGATTATGCATATTTATTTAAATTGCCACATAACCCATAATTAAATCCTTCTCCTCAACTTCATGTGCCCTTTACCCATGTCTTAGCCTAAATAGTTATTTTGCCAGATAATTATGCTAAAATATAGAGTGTTGGGCATTTCCAATAACAATTCATGCCTTAATTAACTTTAATTCACAATTACATTCTCAATAATCATCATCAACCTTAATCAAAATTTGGGGTGTACAGTTTCTCTATATTTCTGACAAGCTATTGTATAATTGTGGCTACTTAGTTTAAAACCAAGGTCTATATGGTTGTAATTAAAATTTTCTCAATAGAGTTTGAATAAAAAATCCACTGATACTATAGTAGATATGTTTCTCAAGTCTAATATCTCCATGTTGAAAAAAAAAGAACCAGCAGATGTGAAGCCTAATTCCTATTATCTTCTGTCTTGGGTCTAGATATAAACTCACTAGAAAAGTGAGAGTTGGAAAAAAAAATAAAAAAGAAATAATCTGCCATATTAAAAAATAACCAATTCTTTAGGAAAAAGGATGAAAAAAAAGGTCACACACAGGACACATTTCACCCAGCAAACGCTTCTTAATCAGTAGAGATTTTAAAAGAATACTGAACTATCCAAAAAATTAGTGGAAAGAACCAAAATTTTATTAGTATGTTGAATTGAAAGTGAATGTAAATAAGCTTTATTTGCCCAAGGATTAACTTCGTTTACATATAGAAGCAATTAAGATCCATATTCATTTATAATAACTCAATGTCCATAATTATGCAATCAAAAACAATATGCAAACACCAACACATAGTTTGAGGAAAGAAGGTGTGATGCTAAAGGGAGGAATTTTAGATGAAAAGTATACTTTGGTAGAAACAAAATTATGTCTTTACTTTGGTTCATCAAAAAACTTAGGAACCATTGAATGTTCCTATGGCCTTTTGCTGAAGCTGGCATTTATCAATCACAAATGATATGAAAATCCCCAAAATAGAGGAAAGTGCAAAAGCCTAATGAAACATATGAGTACTTGATCTCTCCTATTCATTTGTAAATCAGATTAAGTGCTTATATAAAAATCACTAAGTGCAAAGAACTAAAGTAGTTATTATATATGATACATAACTGTGATTCTTTCCTCAACAGCGAGAATCCGAGCACAAGAACTAGGAAAGGAGAGGCAGATGATAGCGTAAACAGTGAGGGAGGAAGTGCTTGAGGGAAGGAGAGGATAGAGGAGGCAACCATGTTCTGTTATGATAATGGTGTCCCATCCTTTTATAATCTTAAAAGAAGGCTCTCAAGAATTAAATACATAATGGATCCAAAGCTTCCTATTTTTTTAAAAAAAATTGTTGAAACAAATAGACTATGGCCCTTTAAAACTATCTCATGCAAAACCAAGACATGGACAAGCAAAATAGACTAGAAAGGAAGAACTATAGCTGCATGATACGCCTAGCCTTTGCCTTTTTCCAAAGCCGTTAAGTTGGCCGATGCAATTTTTTTAAATATATAGGAAGCTTTGGCACTTCCTTACTACTTTTTTAAAATATATATAGGAATCTAAATATGGACATTTCTACTACACCTTATCAGGATAGACGCATAGAGTAGATTTCCTATAAACTTTTCTAACTGCACTCTTTACCTTACATGAGTCTGTACATAGCTTTTCTTGGTCACGGGGTCCATATTAAGATAGGAAATTTTAATGTTCGTTGTTTCTTACACAGTTGTATCCGTATGAGGGCTTCCATGATATGTTGTCCTTACAGTACATCATATTTAAGTAATTGAATTGTTTCTAGTAGGCTTAGTGACTTAGCTTTTGCTTTTGAACATAGATGGCCTTTTTAAAAAAATTGATGAACTTCAGCAAGCTCACTCATTTTTATGCTTAAATATAGCTTCCATGCAATAGTTACATACAAGTCCCAGTATAAACGCCTTAACATTTAACTGACAAGAGTTTTTTTAAAAATATATATAGGAAGCTAAGGAAGCGCCAAAGCTTGCTATTTTTTTAAAATATATATAGGAAGATCATCTAAGAATAATTTCATCTTTATTCGGTCCTGATCAATTATTTTGGACAACCTCTAGTCCTTAATATTATATCTAGTTCCAAAACTATAGTTTCTAATTAAGGATAGGAGGTAGTATTAAATAAAAGGCAATAAGAGGGAATGGTTTTTTTTTTCTTTTTGAAATACAGTGAGGCCTTCAAGGCGCTTTCCTATGAAGTTCCATACAAGTTACTAACTTTTTTTAGAAAATATAATTCCAGCTATGGTGTTTACCTAAGAAGCACCATAGTTGGCACTTTATTTTTTTTTTTCCAAAACTTGAAGGCCTTTTTTAGCGCTTGTTCAAGGAAGTGTCATACAAGCCTAACGTACATTATGACACTTATAATTGTAAGTGCCAAAACTTTCATATATTTTTTATTTTAAAAAAAGAAATAAGTATCTTTGTCATTTCTTTAAAGACGTGCCACAAGAGGTGAGCAATAAATCCCTTCTTTGTAGTAGTATTTGTTGACCAATTGATCTTATATACATAGGTTCAAGTTTTACCAAAGCCTTCTTCACAAGAGTTGACACTTTAACCAAACTTTCTTTCTTCCTTTCGTGCCCTTCTTGGCCAAATTTAACCCATATAAGATAAGGGATAATTTTTTTAATCCTCATAATTACTCTTGCTTTTGAAGATCAAATATTGACCCTTCATTTTGTCTTCTAATTTTAGCCTCAAGATCAAGTAGCAATTGTATCTTTTGCCCTTAATCATGGAAATATTAATCGAATTGCCATTAGTTCTTTTATTTCTCTTTATTCTCTCTTGCTAGATTGGGGATTAGCAGTCTACTTGATTCAGACTCGTTTCTATGCTTATAGTCCCAAAATTTGAGATATTACACTTCTCCCCCTATTCAATAAATTTCATCCTCAAAATTTTGAACATCATATGGATTTAACTATACCTTGGGGAATCACTTCTTATCATTCAGTCTATCTCTTTCATTACTCAGTTTATCTCTTTCATATGCAAGCTCATAGAACGTGCAACACAAATTATCATATCATCATCAAATATCCTAGATCGCATTCAGCAATCATCCGAACACATTCTCTAGACTAACTAGTCCAATACCACAATGCTAGGTATACAGGTCTTACGGCCCAGGGCCTCAGCCTTGTACAAGATGCACATTAGGTCTTACTGCTATTTGGCAACATAGGGTCTCCACCACATGCAAACTTGTATACTGAGTCTTATAGCCTTGAGCCTCTACTCATCAAAATCTAGATAAGTAACAATTTACCAACCTAAGGACATACTAGTCTAATAGCTCTTATGGCCTCAAGGATACTCAGTCCGCATCCACGTTGATGCATATAAGGACTTATAACCTTAAAACACAATCCCATAATTATTCTAAATAGATTCCAGGTTCTAACTCTTGCTACTCATGTCATTCATACATTTATGTAATGCTCACAAAGCATGCCAAACAAACCACTCAACCATAATCAATCAATCGGCATTCAGCAATCACAAGACCCACAGTCCAATAGGAAATCACAGGAAACAATATCCATGATCTACTATCTAGGTAGCATGTGAGGTCTTATCACCTAGGGAATCACCCCTATGCCATAGGCAAATTAGGACTTATGTCATTGGGTCTCTGCCCATCTGCCACCGAATATTCATTAGGTCTTATAACCTGGGGTAACTCCCCATACAAGGTGTACTCAATGGCCTTCTGCCTCAAGCTTACCTGGCTCAAGTCATGCAGTTAAGGTAACTCCTTATGTTGTCACCCAGGGAACTCCTTATATAACTTGTAATTACGGGTCTTGTTGCCTTGATACTAACTGTCCCATCATTCTCAGGCTTTACAACCTTTTCGGGACACTACTTGAAATAACATGCATCGAGTCACTGCCAAGAATCTCAAATTTAGATTGCACACAGGTCTTATGACCCTGCTCGAAATGCACATCAGGTCTTATGGCCTAAGGACACACTGGCCCAATAGGTCTTACTGCCCACTGTATATTCATAACATGAATATACCTGATGGTAAACACATACATGTTCAACTATCACATAAGATACAAGAGCAAGAGTTGCTTGACTTTCTTTATCTTGTTGAGCCTATTTTGCCTTAGTCTCCCTTCTTTTTTCCTCTCAACAATTATCACTGGAGTGCCCCATGGTGATACACTAGATTATATAAACCCTTATTTAGAGGAAACTCATTCGATGTGGGACTCATTACAATGTACCACCCTTGAGAATCGACGTCCCAGAAGTTCCACTCTATAGTTTGAGTCATAGCGGCTCTACTCTATGATTCGATATTACAGTGGCTCCACTCATACTACTTCACTCGGTGCTTTACTCAGTCTACTCTAACTGGTTAGCCCCTCCAGTCAAAACCCTCTATAGGTAGCCCTCTCCGTTTAGGACTCTCTATAAGTAGCTCTCTCTGGTGGGTGTCTCAGAATAGAAGTGACATCGTAACGAAAAACCCAAATCTTACAAGGTCTCTTTTCTCTAGCAATTCTGTAATTGGCTTTATTTAATTTTGCCATGTTTTCTAGGGTCATTCTATATAGACTTTTGATATCGGTCTAGCTCTAGACATAATCACAAATTACACTTCTCTCACTGAGGTAATATACTCACATCTTTCAAGGAATTCATTAGAAACTAGTATTTCATCTATTATTTGTCTCGACCATGAGACTATAACTCATGGCTACCTTGGTTCTATCTACCATTTAGTCCACCAGGGAACTAACTCTCAATCAATTTCTCTAAGGGAATATTCTATGATCAAAATCTTTCCCTATGCTAGACTTAGTAGCTAGCAACCTCTGGAAACCTTATACATATCTATACCATATTCTAGTACCTCAAATCATTCAGGTCAATTTAAATGCCTAAAGAATCAACTCTACTATTGTTTGATTCTTAGGTCATAATTCATTAGATTACCATTCTTAGAACATAAACATTAGCTGAGCTAAAAAATCAGGTTTCCTCAATAACAACCAACAAGCATACCAGGAATCATTAAGATTTATCATTCCTAATCTAACCTCATACATTCAGATAATATTATTATAGCATTAGTACTGTTCACAAGGTTCTAATTCTACCTCAATCCTTAATATCATAAAGGCATATTCAGATCATCATTCTTTTAAATCTAGACAATCGTCACCAACTCTAATCATGAGTGTGGTAGTCTATCTTGTGAGGCTTTAGTTGTTGAGAGGCATCCATTACCATTCTGCCTTACTACACTAGGGTACCTCCCAATCCTGTCTACTTATTTCACTATGACCTATACTAGTTGCTTTATTTGCAAATTACTCAGGTTGCACCATTGCAGACCACACTGATCATACTATGATCTGGGATAATCAATACTAGTATAAATGTCAGCCCCTCCCTTAGCTCTTTAAAGCTCCTCTCACATTTAGCATCCCACACAACATCGAATACTTTTATTTATATAAGCTCTATCAAAGGCCAGGCTATTTAGGAGTCAAGATATCTCCCCTACAATATCTGGTAAGACCTAGAACACTGTGTATTTCTTTACCAGTTCATGGCCTCTTCCAGTTCAATACAATCTAACATACCTATATGCCTTTGAATACGATTCATAAAACTAAGATGATTATGAATCCTGGAGAATTCTTAAGACAATCACTATTCCTCAAGTCTCTACAACCTTACCTATTTAACTTCCTAAAGGGTCACCCATCCTGGGATTAGTCTCGCTTAAGGACGCTTAACCGTATAGTTTCGTTGGAATCTGGGTCACATGCCAATTCAACTTCAGATTCACCGGAGCTCATACCCTTCTTTACTGGATATGCATCACTACTGCTCCATTTCATTCTCTATATACAACTCTACCCCTTCCTTTGACAGGGGAATCTACAGTTAGCCGGTGTACTAATATATGGCTCTAACCTTCCTCTATATCAGCCAGCCAATTAGTGGTCGGGGGAATTCTATTTCTCTATATCTATGTATAACCCATAATTCTTAATCCTAGTATCACTATCACAGTATCCACTTAGATACTATTCACATAAATAGAAGATATCATCATATTGCCAGAATCTCTGCTCTGATACCATAAATGTAACACCTTCCTTACCATAGTCATTAGATAAGTTTAGACACATAATGGATTTGAACTATTAAGCCAGGTTTCAATCCTAGGCCTAACATACCTTCAAAAATAGCTTAAGTCCCAACTAAAATATAGGGTTTAACATGTCAATAAATGGGTTTTTTCTTGAAGTTTTTGTTACTTTAAAAATAAATTCACAAAGGTTCACAATTGTGTTATAACTTACCCGTTCTTAATTCCTTTTATTAATATTAGAGTACGTCTCTACTGATACTCATATTCTATTTGCTAGTTGTTGGGCCGTTATCTTAAGGTTGTCCTATTCTAGTTTCTTTAATACTTTAAAGATCGATTACTAACATGTGTACCCTGATACGACTATTATTACTATTTCTACCACTAGTACTGTAATTCTAGTATTTGTGTTACATACAATATATATGCAGAACAAAAAATATATAATCAAGTAAAATGCTTGATTCTTTATCAGTATCCTTTATTCGTCTGTGATTACCTTCTTCCCTTACGAGTCGCTTGCTTCTATTGTATGTAGTTATTAGAAAGGGATAAGATTCAAAAGAATCTTAGAAGTAACATCAATCGCTCATATGATATGTAAATACATAGAGCATGTTAAAAAATCATTACATAAGCATACTCAATCATTGTAATATCCCAAATTTTAAAATTAGAACCTTAAGAATAAGTCTAAATCAGGTAGACTACTAGGCCCTAGTTTAGTAAAAGTCCTAAGAATATTCAGGAAGTAGAATGATTTTTGGGGACTATATCTGGGTAAACAATAATTTTCTCAGTTATATAAGGGCTCTGAGGTTGTAATTAGTTGGAGAAATAGATCGACACATGTAATTATATACATATGACAACCTTAAGGGGTAAAATGCCAATTGGCACCATTTTGAATGGCACACACAAGTATTTGTGGGCCATGTTGGACCCTAGATTTTGTGATTCGGCTTCTTAGGGTAGAGACTAAGTGTAATATCCCAAAATGTACTCAAGGGCTAAATGTACAGAATAGATGGTGGGATTAATGACAGAATTACCTCTAGAAATTTTGTTACGACTTTAGTCAATTTTCACATGCAAAAAATTGGCAATTGAATATTATATTGCAAGTGGATATGTTATAAGATCATCATCTCCTTCAAAGGGCCATGACTTACGTAAGATATAAGGAGACAATATAGGTTATTAATATATGACATGTGAAGGCATTTGACCAAGTTGTAAAAGGTGGTGACTAAGTCAACAATTTCAACTAAAGAAGTAATATTTGAAGAGTTGGAATTATGATTGATTTAAGAAGCTCTTTTGGCTATTCCAAGGGCTACAATTCGTATGGCATGAGGAGGAAAAGAAAATATGTTGAATTGGTCAAATATTGCAACTAAAGTAATGTATTTGAAGAGGCAAAATTTATGATAAATCAAGGAGTATTTGTTTTTGCTCTTTAAGAGCTATTTTCGGTGACAATAAAGAGAGAAAGAGAAGCACATGAAAGACCAAGTAAGGAGATGAAGACTTGGTCAATAATTGTAGGCCAAGCATAAGATGATATCTTGAATACAAAGGCAAAACATTTTGGTCAAAAAGGGAGGAGGAAAGAAAGAGAAAACTTGAAGCAAATTTACCCTTAGTTAATTCACCATAAGTATATAACCAAGTGAAGTAATTTTCACCACATCTTTTATCTACTTTTGCACCATATTTTCGTTTGGACTTTGAGAGATAAGAGGGGCTAAAAATCTGATCATTAAGTCACATATTTCCTCTCTCCTCAAGTCGGTTACAACAGCAAAAACGTAGAGGAAGAAAAGCAAGGTCTTAAGGTGAGCTTAATCTTGATTTTTCACCTTCTTAACCTCATCTATGGCTCAAGTGACCTTCATGAAACTTGTTCCTCTCTTCCTTAGCTTCATTTCTATGGTTTTTGTTTTTGAAGAGGAGGAGTTTCAGCCACCTTGCAAAAACAAAAGTTGAGGAATCAAGAAAAGAACACAAGAAGAAGCAAGAGGTGTGTAAGAGCATTATGTAGATGTATATGATGCTTTAATTGGCTGAGTTGTGGTGGGCTATTGTGACAGCTCTAATTTCTTTTTTTAGGGTATATTAGGGATCATGAAGCTTTCATCCCATGTATGTGCTTATATGTTGGTTTGGAGGCAAATGAGCTAAGCTTGTGATTAGATAGTGAAGTAGTTATTTGTTGTGAAATACCCTAAAATTCTGCCAAAACAGGACATAGGGAATGAGTGGGAATTTGTTCATTTTGATGTTACCATTTTGTTCTACATGAAAAATTATGTGGGAATAGGTTTGGTTGTTGATTTTGAAGCCATTGGACACATTGGTTGAAAATTGGAAAAACTGTCAAGTGTAACTCTGTGCAGGGCAGTCATTTTGTAAGGACATTTTGAATGGGCAATTGGTGTCTAAAAATTCTGAAACTTTCCAGTCTTACATTTCACATTCCAAGGTTCAAAATAGACATATAACTTGTGTCATTTCGTTTTTTGGGCTGGGAGTTCTGATTGCCCAAAGTTTGATGTCGAAACTGGACCTAATTCTGGAGCAGTGTGGAATGTTGTGTAATTATGGAATTGTGTGGTGATTTCTGTTAGTGATTCATATTTTTCCTATGAAGAGGACTTCAAGAGATTTCAATAGGCTTTGGGATCACCTCATTTTGATTTTTCTAGAATTAGTTATGATTTTTCAAAGATGTTGGAAAATTCTGGCAGATTGGTCACCTAATTGAAGATTTTATGGCATAATGTAATATTGTGGAACTTTGAGGTTAGAAATTAGCCTTTTAGGTTAATTGACCACTTTAGCTCCTTAGTTGACTTGATTAATTGACCATAGTGATAATCAACTTAAGTATTATAGAGATAAAACTTGGGAAAGAGATTGACGGGTTGTCTCTAACTTGGTTTATAGGATTTGATATTTGCCGTCCTCGTGAGCCCGCTGTGCCAAGAAACGTTGGGAAAGGATCAGGTAGTGACTCTCTCTCTTATACTATGTGTAATGCTCTGTATGTGTGTGTTATCACTGTTCTGTGATGAATCTTTGATGCTGCTGCGGTTACAGCTGGTGATATCTGTCGTTTACAACGCAAGCTGTCGTTATTGTGATTACAGCGTAAGCTATCGTGATGTTGATTACAGCAAGAGCTATCGTATTATGTATACAGCCGTGAGTGCTGTCGTTTGTGGTGAAAACCATGTATCTTTGAGATTGTTGCTGCTATTGCTGTTCGTGATTTATGTACATGCTTTGTGTTTATGCATTGTATGAGTGGTTTGTTACTACTGAGATTCTCTTGAATCTAATTCTTTCCTATGACTAACATTTCAGACAGGGCGTGTGGCTCAAAGGAGAAGCGGCCAACCCGGAGCAATTAGGACCCTTGGGGGTATATAGTTGAATTGGAAACGTTGGTTATGTATTTTGAACTCGGGATTACTGTATATTTTGAATCAGGAACACTACATTCGATTTTGGTTGTGTAATCCCCTAGTGTATACTTATAAACCTTCAGGTTTTTATGTATAGAACCCGGGAGTTGCCGGGGATGCGGATATACACTCTAATATGATTGAATGTATATTAACTGCACAGGTAATTATATTCGAATATTGAAATTGAGACCAGGATGGGAAAAAAAGTTTTGAAAGTTTTGTAAAAAGTTTTACTATGAGACAGAAAGTTTAAAACGAGGTTAAAGCATCCAATGGTCTCTAATCCTATTTAAATATGTGTTATCGAATTATAATTACATGTTTAAAGTCAGGGGGTTACACTAAGTCTCCATATTATATAGGGGCTTAGTTTGTGCAATTAGATAGATAAAATATGTCGGTAGAGGTGTGAACATGACATTTTTAGCGTAGGTACATATACCTTACATTTTTTAAAGGGAAGAAAAGACATAGGCCATATGGGTCCCACAAATAGACACATCGACATAAGCATTAGGCAATTCCCTAAGGCAGCACATATGGCGTAGTCCTGAGTAAAACTCGAGTAGGACCCTAAGTAAGCACAGATAAAGTAGTTTTGTTAAAGTAGCTTTAATAAAGTAAGTAATGATGAGTAATAATGGCATTTAATTTTATGTTGGACAAATGAGAAGAGGATACATGTCCCTCATCATTACTTTTACTTTATGACTTTTTTGTTAGCTCTCTTAGGGGATGTCACCTAGTATAATAGTCAGGGGAATCCACCGGTCCTTGGTCCGATCACGTACCAGACTTTCCCTAACACTAAAAAAGGGAGCTAGAGGAATAAATTTGGCTTCATTTCTCCCTGATAAAGTAGGTTCCAAAGAGAGAGAAAGAAGAAGGAATGATGACTCAAGGACACGTGGCATTATCTGGGCCATCCGTAGAAAAGTGGCTTTTGTGTTGGCATCACGAGATGTTGCCACCTAAGCACATATGGAAAATTCCATTTTTGCCCTCACTTTCTCTTTAAGTTCGACTAGCAAAGAAAAATCAAGGGAAAAATAGAAAAATTCAAGAGAAAATAGAAGAGAAGAGAAGGTGGGGAAATAATTTGAGTTCTTAAGCTCTGGAGCTTATTTCACCTCCTATTCAGCATTTCTAACTCTCGAGGCCTTCTCTAATGTTGTTCCTCTCAGTGAGATCAACATTTCTATGGTTTCATATTCTTGATTAGAACTGTTTGGTGCTGTCTAGCTGGCCAGAGTACTGGAAAAATCAAGAATTGGTTCTGGAATCAGGTAGAGGTACGTATAAACTTTGATTTAAGCCTAATATCTTCAGGTTTTGTTAATTTTTTATATTGCCCTAATTTCGGCTAGACTTGAAAAAAAGGGAAGGAAGATGACTTTGGTGTTTTATAGGTAAAAAATGGATTCTACACAAAATTCTATGGGAATAAGTAGAGAACATGATTTTAGAAGGGTTGGATTGAAAACCTGAAGATTGAAGTTAAAGTAGTACTGCCAGATTTCATTTTCTGGAGACAGTGTACTTGTAATGAGTTTTTAAATAAACAAATTTTATCCAATAGCCATGAAACTTTTCAGAATAAAAGTAGACATGCTAAGATTTAATTTTATAAGTAATATGTGTCATTTAGATCAGTATACTAAGAGATATAAATTTTTAAAGTTAAACATTGAATCTGGAATGATTTCTGTGGCAGTCAGGATTAACTGAGGAAGTATTTTTTCCTTAAAACTTAAAGAGGGTCACATAGGAATTTGAATGACCTCATTTGGAGTTCTAGAGATTAAGTTATGATTTTTCAAGTTAAGTGTCAAATCTGGCAGCTTAGGTGGACCTATGGATGTATGGCAATTAAGGTACTTTGAGACAAGTATGGCTCCAAAGATAAGAAGCATGTCCTAAAGGCTAATGTAGCCACATAAGATATTCATTTGTCATGGCTTTAATGATATGGCAAAGAAGAGGAATGGAATAATCTTCAAGAAACTTCAAATATTGGAAGAAAAGGTATAAGAGGAGGACTCAGAGTCAAGAGGTAGTATAACTTACCTAATCTACATATACTTGATATGTATGCTTGTGCATTGATCTATGCTATTTCTTTGCCTAATTGTGTTAAGCATGATTGAATGATTAAAGCTTTATTTACATTTATGTTATGGTCATGAGTATGTTGTAACATTGAGCATGCAAATATGTCGATATGTTAGCATGTAATTATGTAAGGCAATCATCTCATGCATTGAGTATATATCTTGTATGCATAGTGGTATTGTTTGCTACTAAGATTCCCCGGAATCTCACCCTCCCTTAACCAACCATATAGGTAGTTGAGCATAGAAGGGGAGTGCAAGATGCTGTGCCAGAAGAAGAAATTATGTTAGTGCAACCGTTTTACCCAAAAGGGGGGGGTGAATTGGGTTATACTAGAAATTTCGTCACTTATATAAAAATTGACTGGAAATTTAAAGTACTTAAGAGCTAGGAGAAATATCACCGAAGTGTACATCGGGAGTTATACTGGTTCGGCCACAACCACTTTGACCTACGTTTAGTCCTTAGAGCTTCTCTGAGATTTTCACTATATCTTCCAAGATTTAGTGGGTTCTTGGCACCTTAGTACACAGCAAGTTCCTTCAATGGTCACTCACTCCCCCTTACACGTAATTAAATCCCCAACTCAAGGTTCCACAACCTTAAGTTCTCTCAATAACAAATATTGAGTTTGTAATGAAAATCTCTCTCACAGAGTAAATATGTAATCATTGAAGTATATATAATGAATATAAGAAAGCATAGCACAAAGAATATATTGATCGATGTGAGTTTGTGTGTTCTCAGTTGTTGTGTTCTATTCTTTGAATGCTCCATATATATAGATTAATTGTGATGTCGGTTGGAAGTATTACAAACATGTCCGTTCGAGTCACGCAGCTTCATTTGACAAAAACTAGCCGTTTGCGGTAGGTAGGCGTTTTGAACGTTACGGATGATATGTTTGACTTCTCTCTCAATACATGATCTATTCATTATTTTTCTACAAGTATACTGAGGAAATTAATACAATGAAAGGTTAATCTTATAGATAACAAATAAATGAAAGTTAGATTAAAATCTTGCTTTCTGTATTGTATTACTCGAGTGATCATGCCTCATTTCTTGAGTAGTCCCTCAAGTAACTTCATTAAAAATAAGCCAGAGAGTAAGTTAACATTGTCTAACCAGATTACACCTTGCTTACTTGAATAATCCCTCGAGTAAGCATCCTTTTCTTCTGATTACTCGAGTAGTCCCTCGAGTAATGGTTTAAATAATTTTGGAGATTACTCGAGTGATCCCTCGAGTAATAGCATTAAAATCTTGGCCGAGAGCAAATCTATTAGACTTACCTAATTACTCGAGTGGTTACTCAAGTAATGCTTCAAATGACTTTGTCGATTACTAGAGTGATCCCTTCAAGTAATGTCCTTCATTTCTTGGCCGAGAGCTACTAGATGGTTTCTCCTCTGATTACTCAAGTAATCACTTGAGTAATGTCTCAAATAACTCTGTAGATTACTCAAGTGATCCCTTTGAGTAATCCCACTTAATTCTTGACAGAGAGCTTTCTAAAACAATTTCTCACTAATTACTCGAGTGGTCCTTCGAGTAATGAGGTCATTACTCGAGGGCTCACTCGAGTAATATCTTCAAAAATATCACAGTGTTCCTTTTTCTGTGCTCTGTCTTTTCCTATATCTTCATTACTTGAGTAGCTACTCGAGTAATGCTTTTCCCTGTCATAAAGAACTTAGTTACTTTTTTCAAATCATTTTGTTTAATTATCAAAACTTTTTGTATAATTAATCCAATCTTTGTTATTATCAAAACATATGGGATCTAACAAATTGAAATAAAGAAGAGAAGAATTATTTATGTGTTGTATGATTGTGTAATTGATGTTTGAGTGATTAATTGTATATCACTGCATGACGGATGAATTGAATTTCCTAAGTGGGGTAATTGAATTAGAAATGGTAATCGCATAGTACAAGCCTATTAGTTAAGTAAGTAGCATGATTAATACGAAAATAAATACTTCGATAATAATAAAAAGAATTAAGAAATGATGAGTTGTGAAGAAGTTATGAACCACCTTATGATAGTTTTGAAAAGTTTTAAATTATTCAGAAAAATCCACTCAACTGTAGGTTCGATTCCTATATTGAGGTTGGGAATTGAAAGAGCTTTACCAAGGAATACAGCTTAGTGGTTTGAATTCGCTACGTAAAACTCATCAGATTAAAGGGCGTTACAATCATCACATCAACATATTCATCAATATGCAGCTATTACATCATACATAAGACCTACACGGTCCACATGTATAGGACCTACCTGTCCCTACAATGCCAATGATTAAATTATACATGCAAAGTAATACATATGTTATAAGACAAATAGTTATTACCTGGTAGCTTTTCCAAGTTTTGTTCTTGTTCCCAGTTTCTTGGTCGTCCCAGGCAAATGTCACATCCTATAAATTGGAATTCACAGATAGACGAATTATTACTTATTCCAATTCTTTGATAACTCAAGACATTTGAATTGGTTATCCTTAGGGTTAGTGGACTAAGCCAAATGAAAAGGCAATATGTTCACACTAGCCCAAAATGCTTAGTTCTACCCTTAGAGTTCAAGTTTATTACGCTTAGCCCTTAATTTCTTAAATTTGCATGTTAGCTAAAAGCTGCCACAATTTTCAATAAACTTTGAAAATTCATATCTTTTTCTAGGAATTTCCATTTCAGGTGGTTTGGGTTCTATTTGTCACTCATTAAGTCTATTTTGAAGAAAAATATCTCCTTCAACCAATTCCATGCGCTGAATTCCAAAACCACCAATTAAATCACACTGCCACAGAAACATTCTAGTTTTAAGTGTCTAACTTCAATAATTCATAACTCTTAGTATACCAATCCAAGTGGAACAAATTTTATATCAATTTAAAGTTTGACATGTTTACCATAAAAGGAATAGGAGAATAAGAATAGTGCCTTTTACAGCTCATAAGAATAGTGTCGGCTTAAGCCTTTAAGCTGTGCTCTACAGTGCTGGCTTATTACGTGACTTTGTGTCCTAATATGTTGTTTTTTCCCTGCCATCCATTCAAATTTTGAAATTCAAAATCCCTCCCATCCTTTGAAATTAAGAGTAGTAAAAGAAGAAAAATAAGCTCAGCCACTACAACTCATAGACCCAAAATCAAGAGACAAAATTGTCCTGTTGAACAATATCATAGCCATAAAAAAATTCACTAGAAAACAAGATTAAATAGAGGAAATCAAAGCAAATCAAAACAGGGTCACTAAAAAAGGAAGAAAGGAAACTAATAGGGTTGGTGAAGGTATGGTGTCGCAGCAGATGGAGAGATGATGGTGTGAAGAAGATAAACTCTAGCCGCTTAATCCTCGCGACAGCTCCCTCTGTTCAAGTCCCTGTGGCAACTCGATCTTGGGGTAGAGATGGTCGCTGGCAATAGTGGAGGTGAAAGATTAAGGTCAGCGGTGACGCTAGAGGTAGAACCAAGGTATGGAGGGCGATGGAAGATAGTCGAAGATGAAGTCTGAAGAACTGCGTTCTCCTTTATCTCCCCAAGCTCTATGCTTCTCTGGTTTTTGAACATATTTAGAAGCTCTTAGCTGACCCAATTTCAGAGGGTAAAACACATTAGTTTTACTCATGGACCAAACTGATATTTTACAAATTCGTGGACTATGGTTATTTTTCAAATTTGAGCCCCAAACTGCAATTTTCAGTTTTAATCCCATTTTTCAAGCACTTACAATTAAAAACCAATTAAACCAGTATTAAATATTCTTAAAATTCAATGATTAAGAGTAATTGAAATTATTTTGACAATTTTGCCCTTTCTATTCCCAATTTAATGTATTTACTCTTAATCTCAATGTATCACAACAAAGGAATTTTAAGATCAATTATTATGACAAAAACCCCAAATAAAATATAACAATATATAATAAAAATAGGGATTTGTCAAGCTGCAAAGACAAAAATTTGGTATTTCTATGATGCTTGAATTTCCAACGAGGAATAGAAACTAAATTCTACAAGAATCCATCCGTCTACTACAAAAAAGGTCAAGCTTTACTTCAATTTTTCTTTGCTTTTAATCATTTTGTAGCCATTATAGTTGCTTTTATTTTCCTCCATTCCCTTCAAATAAAATATAACAATATATAATAAAAATAGGGATTTTTCAGGTTGCAAAGACAAAATTCTGGTATTTTTATGACGCTTGAAATTTCGACGAGGAACAAACACCAAATTCTACAAGAACCCATCCATCTCCTACAAAAAAGGTCAAGATTTGCTTCAATTTTTTCTTTGATTTTAATCATTTTCTAGCCATTATAGTTGCTTTTATTTTCCTCTATTCCCTTCAAATTTTAAGGGATGTGAGAATAGCAGTGCTTCTGGCACTGTCTTAGTTTAAAAGGTTTTGTCTGCAATTAAAAAATTTTAGAAAGAATTGCAATAATCTGATATTCTTGGTCAGACGATGTGACTGCTTCATGAAGGAAGAAAATATCTAGTCCTTTGTTTCTTTTGAACAAATGTTGTGAACAACCTCTGCTTCTTTCACGCTAATGGCGTCATTAGCCTTTGTTTCTTCCATACAGATGATGTGACTAGCCTCTATTTCTATCAAACGAACGGCATGCTTTCCATGGTCAAATCTCAGAGCCTCTATTTCATTTACAAATAGATAGCATGATTTTCGCTTGCAAACCACAGCACCTTTATTTCTTTAATCAAAGGTTATGTTTCTTTGTTTGGAGTTAGGGCCAGGGTTCTTGGTAAGAGAAGACATAGTGGGCTTGGGTCTTTGTTTGCAGCTCTAGTACTATGTATATTTATTGACTTTAGACTTCAGAGACAAACGGCCCATAGAGAAAAGAGGCTCCTCATTATTTGAGAATAATGATTTTACACCCATAAAAAATAACTTGCAAATGACATCTATATATAGAGTTCGGTAAGTATGATATTGAGATGATATGACACCACTTAAATTCCTAATGAGTGCACCTATATTATATTACAAAATGGCAAAGCAATTATACAAGAATATTTATTATCCTAATTTCTAGAAAGCTTTTCTTTTGTTTTTGCAAATCTGGATTTTTTGCAGATCTAGAAGCTATGCCGAGAGAATAAGGTAGAAGCTTTTGTAAAGATATGTGAGTCAAAAGTGCAAACAAAACCAAAGAATGGAAAGAAAAGTGAAGAAGTAGAAATATCAAATGAAATCATCATGAACTTTAGGTTTGTGTTTCTTTGCTTCTTTCTAAAATTTAAAATCTTTTTAATGGAGAGGCAATTGCCATAATGGAGTTAACTATTGATTGTATATGCAATTGTGCAGAAACAGTAAAAATAAAGATCCTAAATTACAGGAATTAGGTGCTGATATGGGTACAAATAGGGTGAGATTATTTTATTATTGAATATCAATTGTATATTCTCTAATTTTTCTCCTGATTGTTTGACCCTCATTATTGGTCAAATCCCTTATTGTATATTAATGGTAGCTGCTTTTCTTTTCCTCAGTCTTTTTCAAATTTCAAAATTTGAAATTCAAATTACATACTCTTTTTAAGGCCTTTTTTCCCTATTTTCTTCAATTTTCAAATTTAAAAATTAAAAATACACCTAATATTGGTTATAGTAATCTCTCTCTTCAGTCTTGCCCATGTCTATGCTCAACTTACATACTCTTGTTGAGGCCTTAATTTTAAAATGCATTAGAGCATGTTGCTTTTCTTTCCCTCCTCTATTTTCAAATTTCAAATTTTGAAATTCAAAATACCTTAACTATTTGTAAACTCATAGTTGTTAATAGCCTTAGCCTTTAAGTAATTAGTCTTTCCCTTTTTCTTTATAATGATAATGATTTTATCTTTTATTAATATTTAGTTAAATTCAAAAAAAGTTTGTCCATTAATCCTACTGACCATCCCAGGCTGCATAATTAGTTTGATTCAAAAATTATGTTGTATGAGTGTCAAGAAGGGTGTATAAGATAGAATATGAAAATAAGTAGATGCCTCTCGTGCACGTGAAAAGTTCATGCTTGAAATGTCATGTATTCGTAAGAATTTTAGTTGGACTATCATGTGTAAAAATAGACTATTTAACTAATAAAATATATTTCATGGTTTTAGCATCTTTTAGTTAAGGAAGTAGGTTCACATGACATCACCTCTTGCATTTAATGGAAGGGTACATTGCATTATTGTTTAAGTTTAAGGCATATATTACACCATTTCATAGTGTAGGTATTTACACTACAACAAAAAATGCTTTTAACGTCCCTTTTTTAGGCCTTTTAACGTCTGAAAACAATGGGACGTCTATCTGAGCGACGTAGAAAAAAACTGTCAATAACATCCCTAAAATAGCGGTCGTCTTTAGGTCAGAATTTAGACATCCCCAGTCGTTACTGGGGACGTCTAAAGTGGTTTAGAAACACTTTAGACATCCCCAGTTTGCACTGGGGACCTCTAAAGGTTTTTTATGGCTTTTTATATACATCATTGTCCAGTAAATTTAAACTGCAAAAATTGGATAGAAGAAATATTACATAAACCAAAATGGAAACAACAGTAGTTCAGCACTATCTAATAAATATGTTATCCAACAGTCTAATAGTATGTACAATAACACAACTCTAATTCACACCTTGGAAATTTATCCTAAAATTCCCCTTAAAAGTGAGACATCCTAAAATCAAAATAATAAACCGTCTCAGCTTAATTTAAATGAAACTAAACTAAGTAAGGCAATTCATATTCATGACAATGTATCATTGTGATTTTTTTTACCAAGCAACCCATGCCAAGGTTAAAGCTTCCAACTAAACAATTTTCAAGCCTCCATAATTTTTAGATAAGTATTATTCATCCCATCACAAGAAATGAGCCCTCTTAGAATGCATGTACCACCTTAGAAAAATATTTCCATCTTCATACCTATTTTATGGCATGATTGATGTTGTATTATATTGTATCTCATCAACATTCCAGAACCATACACACATATGAGGCAAAACTCTGACATATTTTTGTAATTTAGTTGACTTTTGAATAATGTTAAACTATACTAACCTTAGCCAAACCAAATTTATTCCTAAGTATTATTGTCATTTTTTAACTCATGTCTATATATATATATACATCATCGTGTTGAAGTCTGCTGACAAAAAAAAAACAAGTATGCAATAATGACAGTCCATTTCCATATCAAGTAAATTAGAAGCAGATTAAAAGTATGCATATACAAGTTACTCTATTTTTCCAGTTTCATAATCTGATTTAAATTAACAGTTACAGGCATTTGTTCAATCATTTGTGCCCAAAGTTGTGGGAGTCAGAGACAAACCTATGGACGACGGAAATGGAGACGACACACGGTGCCACCAGCTGGGAAGACGACAGTTGTGAGAGGGAGACACAAACAACGGTGCTCTTGTCAAAGAAGAGAGAGGGAAAAATAGAAATATGATTATAAGAAAGAGGAAGGCAGATGGGGAAGGAAGCATGGGAAAGGGAGTTGCAGTAATGAATTGAGAAAGAGGAAGGAAGACAAGAAAGGAAGCAAGGGAAAGGGGAAAGGGCAAGACAGCTAGGAATAAAGCTCACGGGGGAAGACGGAATGAAGCTTGGGGAAGGAAAGTAAAGATGCTTGCCTGCTACTGATGGGATAGGCCTCTGACAGGCTTTTCCGCATCCCAGTCAAACTGGGGACGTCTAGCTTTAAACATCCCCAGTTTGACTGGGGACGTCTAAAGTATATAAAGGGCACACTTTAGACGTCCCCAAAGACTCTGGGGTCATCTAAAATGGTACCATTTTTTTTTGTTTTAAATTCAACCAGTGCCAATGGTTCGTGCTAAATATTGAACTTTAGGCGTCCCTAATTTAAAAAGGGACATCCTTTTGGGTCTTTAAATGTCTAGTTTGTAGTTGTGTTAGTATTTTGAGTTGATTTGTAATTATTGCTGATTAGGCAGTGAGTGCTGTATGGTTAAGGAATATTTAAGATGCGGAAGGAAATTGTTTTGTATTTATTCAGAGCAAGTAAATGGTTTATAAATGTAATAAAAGTAAATGCATGCAAGGTCAGTTTGTGTGTCAAGTGTTGGAGATGTTGCTTCCACGCAATGTGTGGGGGAGTTGTTGCTACAATGATTCTTGGTGTTTACAAGGAGTTAGTTCTTATTCTTAAGGCTCCAGTTAGACAAGAAAGTTAGTACGTTTTAGTCAGTTGTGTATTTGTTTTTTCTCTGCCTAATTTTTTTCTAAAAACGAATGTCTATTAAGTGTTTGTCAATTTCCATCTTACTATGTAATTAGTGCAGTGAATGAACTTAGAGTTGTCCTGTTTTGGGAGCCTACTGATATGTTACAAAAATACAAGCTTTGGGGTTCAACATGGGGAATATGTGCTGGTGCAGTATGCTATTAGAGGTTTGTACAAAAACTATGGTTAGAATAAAGCATTACAGCAACTTGTGTGGATTACATTAAATATTTTACTATTCTAAATCAATTAATATGTTTTTTTCTTTTTATAGATAGTCCAGACATAACTTCATTCTGTGATGTTACAAGAGTTTTTTTTGGGACATCCATTAAGATAGATGTGTATTTATTGATTACTTATGTTTAGTGTAGTCAGTTTTTTTGCTGGTGTTGAATCATGTATGTACTAAGTGAGAATTATGATATCATTTTAGTATGTATTTTGTGACCTTAGATGTTGATTAGGTGGTGAATGATGTATGGTTAAGGAATATTTAAGACAGTTGCATTAACATTGTTTTGTATTAATTTGGAGTATGTATATGGTTTATGAATGCAATGAAAGTGAATGCATGCAAGGTCAGTTTGCAAGTCAAGTATTGTAGATGTTGCTCGTGCGCAATGCATGGGGGGAGTTGTTGCTTGTTATGGAAAATATCATGGCCATTGGATCACATTTGGTCAATCAAAAGCATGCCACAATCAACCTACCATGAATCTGGCAGTGCTAAACCTAGGCCACAATTGAGTTCCAATTTTTATATTTTTTATCCTACTCATCCAAAATCACAACCACAAGCTACCCTACTCAATTTTTCATGTAGAATCCATTAGTGACATAAAATTTGCCGAAATCACATTCCTTCTACATGCCCTGCATTTGACCGAACATATGGTAGCAAATTTCACTTCCAAACTATGCTAGAATCATCATTTAATATAATATATTACCATTTCCAACACCAAATCAACATGAAACCCTAAAACCCCAGTATAAGTACCCAATTTGGGATTAAAAGCTAATGACTCTGATGTTGATTGTAATTAGTGTAATTAAACACTTTTGGAGAAATGTGATGTGAATTTAATATAAGTGTATTTCACTAGTAGAAAAATGACTTTTTAGACCGGTTAAAAATGACTTTTTAGACTGGTTCTGTATTAGGTCTTGATACAGCAGGTCTAAAAAATCTATTATTTTTTAGACCGGTTGTTATAACCGGTCTTAAAAGTCACACTTTTAAGACCGGTTGTGCCCTCAACCGATCTTAAAGGTCAGACATTTAAGACCAGTTGTGGGAATAACCGGTCTTAAATGTCTGCCCTTTAAGACCGGTTGTGGGCACAACCGGTCTTAAAGGGCAGACATTTAAGACCGGTTGTGGGAACAACCGGTCTTAAAGGGCAGACATTTAAGACTGGTTGTGGGCACAACCAGTCTTAAAGTACTTTCTAAGACCGGTTGTGACTACAACCGGTCTTAAAGCTTCATTTTTTTTTTAAAAACGTCCCTTTTATTATATGTACACGCACAGAATGCTCCAATTTCAACAGCAGTACATAACAATCACTGATTTTAATTTCAAAATTCAAAAGCAGTAGTCTATAGCAGCAACAAATTAATGTTCATACAAGCTAGTAGAGTCATACATTGATTATTCATTTGCAATTAGACAGTAAGGATGACCAAATGACAGCAGTAAAACAAAAGCTTCTTCTTTTGAAGTTAATTGTACATTCCCTAGTCCCCAGTGTCCCTTTGGTTGCCTACACCAAACATGAAGTTTCTGGGAAAAGAACCAAGCAAAGAAATGAACATGCCATAAAAAACATGTAAATAATTTTAAGAATTAAAGAATGAAATAGAGCAAACATGCAAGAACCAATAAAAGCAAAATGACATTAACCTTTCTTCCACCTAATTTTACTTTGAGATTTTCACTTTCACAATTATCAATTTTGAATAGAATTATCAAGATAAATATACAGGTGATAATTCTCAATCAGATAATTGTGATCAGCCAGATTCTAAGTTTGCTGAACCATGTTCATGAGATCATTGCTTCAGCTGACACTGACCTCAATTCCTCTTTGCTTCAAATAGCCCTTAGCGTCAATTATGTCCTGCACAAAAACCCAAATAATCAAGCATTCTGTATTAATTAAGGCATTAAATTGAGTATCATTTTCCTGAATCTTATATACATGAACATTTAACAAGTTTAAGTTTAAGCAACAGTATGATTCATCAAGAATCCTATTCTATGAGCAATATCTTGCCACAATTAACCCATCATATAGATACAAAAACACCAGGACACAGCCATCACAATTCAATAATGTACAATGTAATGTTGGATTCAAAAACTCACTATTTTTGTAATAGCTCATAGATGAATTCAGCACAACATGTGCGAATGAAATCAATACCTTCTTCAGGAAAGGGATCAGCAAGATCAAACATCTGTAACACTAAAACCAGACGAAACATTGACTTAGTAACTTAAAAACAATAAAGTAAAACAAAAGTTCTGAAATATAAATTTACCTCTTGAGTAAAATCAGTCGTGCCTAGAGTGATAATATTGTAAATGTGTCTCAAAACATAAAAACCACATAAATTGGACCCCTTTGGTTGCCTACGGCTCTGAGAAAAAACATGATATCATTAAAACAAATATAAAGCCATGTCTTACATTCTTTAAACAAATCCATATGTACTAACCTTTGGCATGATCCATGTAGGGTCCTTTAAATCACGAACATGCTTACCACAAGCACTGTGTAGGAATGTCCGCATAGCCCTATGATCATCACAATGACAAAGGTTATTGGTTTTACACAAATTCCATAAACTTTGTATACAAAAGGTAATAATGCAAGAAAACTAATGAATTCATGGTCTTTTTCAAATCATTCCCTGGTTTGAAGTAGAGGGAACATAAGAGGATGACAGTGTAACTACTCTTGCATAGAAGAAGCAACTGCCAATGATCACTGAAAAAAATAGAAGAATATTAAGCAAACATAAATCATTATATAAATTATAAAATATCAGTTTGTTTCTTACCTATGCACATATGGAGCCAAGAAACACTCAGTTCTAGTTTCACTAAGCCTCTCTGACAAGTATCTATGTCTACTAGCAGCAGTGGTCCCTTTTTCTTAGATGTGATGGGGGCATAAGAATCCAAATTTTTCGCTTTTGCCAGAGGAGACCAACCTATGATGTATGTACCTACAATAACGCAAGCACATAAATAAAAGGTAAACGGTGAAACTTTTAAAATATTTACTTTGAATTGCAGAAGCTACTTACATTAAGAACAGTTGGACAATCCCAATCGTAAGATTTTGTCCAGGAGCTACCAGGGACATCAAATCATCCCTCTCAAGATAGCATGTCACTCCTGACTGTCCAACAATTGAATCCGTAAGCCACTCTCTTGTTTTAAAGGATGTATAATATGCCATCAGAATCACTTGTTACATGATATTCAATGGAGGCTGTGAAACTTCTTGCTGAGTGAAGGGAGCTGGACTTGGTGGGGCTTTGATCGGACTTTCCTCGGCTCAACCAGAAACAAGGTTCGTTGGCCACAATAGAATGCGCCCAAGACATCACTAACTATCTTGAATTCATCAGAAAGGATAGGGACAGGTGCATCTGCAATAATCACCTCGTCAACTGACACTCGGACTTGATTACCTTCCATTTGTCGATGGTGGACAATTGATCCCAGGTTATGCACACTACCCCGTGCAACTAACCGTCTCAGAGGATCCTTGACAAAAAGATCACAAAGCTCAGTAATTTCCAGGTTAGGACCCTCTGATGACTGCCTGATGTTGCAATAACTACCTTTAGTGCTTGCTTATTAGGATCAATCGATTGTGGCTGGGGAGCACTGGTATCTTGTCTTGAGCTCATAAACACTATCATTTCCTCTTTCATCTTGCTCAACCGGGTCTCTAATAGTGCATCAAATGATGCTTCAACCTCGGCCTTTGCTTCTGCTCTTGTAATGGCCAACATAGTCTCTAATTCCTCCCTAGTCACGATGTTTGAGGAATGGCGTACGGGGGCTCCAAAGTAATCCCGTATCCCTACCCCTCTTCCAACTCCCATGACACAGCCTGGATGCTCATGTTTGCCAGTAGCAACTGTTAGAATATCATTCCTACCCTCCGACTTAAAAGAGCCCTCAACTTGTTGTTTTCTAAGTTTATCCTATAAGATAATACAAAATAACAACCATAAGTAATAATGTATATTTCTTATGTAATTAATTACAATAACGATATATACTTACAATTCTTTTATCTACTATACGAGATTGTTCACTCGTATAAGTCCCACTCCTCTTTTGGTGGGCAAATTGCCATTTTTCTTCTCGACAAATCGGAGATGGCGGAGAAAGAAGAACAGAAGGATCGGATTGAGATGCTTCTTCCAATCTCTTCCGTTTGGCCGCCAACAAGTCTCTTTCAGCCTTTGTATAACCCCCACGAGACATTGTATGAAGGCAATCATTCTTTCTACCACTCTCTTGTGTTTTTTGCCTTTTTGCCTGCGAATAAGAAATGATACAAAAGGAAAGTGTTATAATCAATTAAGATAATTTCTAAGTAAATAAAACGAAAAATAAGTCAACTAACCAAAGATTCTGGAGTAGTCCGAAGCTTAACAAATTCTTGCCAAGTCGCTTGATCAAGAAATGTATACTGGTCGCATGGATTAGGATGAGGCTGACCATCTTTTACCTCAATATGAATGTAATTGTTGGTAAGATTTGTCTTAAACTTGCTCCAGCACTCATAACAATACGTCATCATCTTGTTGTACAAGATCTTACTCTGAGGAACGTCGTAGGTAAGCTGAAATGCATGCATTGAAGGAGTAAGTGACAAATTTGTGACATTTGATAATAATTAATTACATATAGAAGAGAATTGTATAGCTGAATAGTGTCCCAAATATGTTGCTTCACCTTTACATCGACATTTCTCCACTCCTCTATCAAGATGCTCGGCTTGTTACGTGCAATGAGGCCAACGAAACTCCTATATCGTTGTGCATTAGGCCCGATTGGTTTCCAATGTCTATCAAACTCAATCGGTATCTTTTGGCCTGCACTCCGACTGAGGGAAACATCTGTCAACTGTGTGCCACATCTACCCCTCCATACAGACTGGCTACTGCGCTCACTATGACCCTGGCTCGGAGCATTGCTAGGCTCGCCTTGGTTAACACTAGCTGGCTGACTCTGCTGAGCGCTAGGTGGCTGACTCTCTTGAGCACTAGGTGGCTGACTCAGAGGTGTAGGAGGTGGCTGATCCTCTACACTAGGACGCTGGGGATTCGTCATTTGCCTGTAACGACAACAAAGAAAAATAAATCCTAAGCTATGACATGTGAAGACTATATCGATAAAATAACTAAACATATTCTTCGGATATAAATCATAATCATAATTACTTTAGTTAGTTAAGGTCAAAGTAGTATCATAAAGAGATATCCTCCCATATTCCCTCGTGATGATCATTTCTTGTGCCATGCGTATTATCTGCTTCATCTTCTTCATTCAGTTATGGTAGACCCCTGGAAAAAGAAGGAGTCTCAAGAAGATCATAATTTGAGTGACTTTTCTCGTCAATATCAACAACCCTTTTTCCTTGGAGAGCTACAGACCACATTTTATTTGCCTGATCAGTGATATAGAACACTTGTTGCGCCTGATCTACCATAATGAAAGGTTCATCTCCAAAACTTCTACTATTCAAATCTACTAATGTAAATCCTAACCTATCGATCTTCACACCATTATTGACATCAACCCACTTGCATTTGAAAATAGGAAATCTAATTTTAACATAGTCAACCACCCAAATCTCTTCAATCACCCCATAATAAGGTATGGCAGCCAATGTAGGGTTCTTATCTTTCGAACTAGAGAAGTGTATAGATTCAACCACTAATACAACACCACTGTTCTGGACGGTGCTCTTATCATCTAGGGACTTCGTGTAAAAGGTATAACCATTGATCACAAATAAAGTTCAACTTATGACATCAACTTCAGGACCACGTGCTAACCAATTTATTGTATCAGAAACATATTCTTCTCCGTCAACCTTTTGTTTGAACCAATGTGCGAAAGTTCTGTTATGCTCCCTGATTAACCTTTGTTCAACCATTCGACTATTTTGTTTCCATACAATTTCTTTATGGGCATTCATGTAATATTGAACTTCATCAACATTGTTCAAGATGTACAAGTGGACTTGTTGCAATTCATCAGCATCTATGCTCTTTACTATTGCCCCACGTCTACCCCCTTCTTGATCATGACGTTTAGGAAGGCCAATATGTCGTACATTTGACAAATAATGTTGACAAAATTCTATAGCTTCTTCAGAAACATATTTTTGAACAATAGATGCTCCAGGCTGATTGGGGTTCTTCACATACCTTTTAGTATTTTCATAGTTCTTTCGATTGGGTACATCTACCGGAAATAGATAGGGCCACATAACTTTATCTCCCTCACTAGATGAACAATCAAGTGTACCATGATATCAAAAAAGGAAGGAAGAAAAAGCTTCTCAAGCTGGCACAAGATCATATATCCTTCATTTTCCAATTCCTCTAATCTTTCCGTGTCAATGACTTTACAACAAATGGCATTGAAGAAGAAACAAAGTCTAGTCAATATGTGTTGAAGATCATATTCGGCAATGCCTCGAATAGCTACTAGGAGTAGTTGTTGCATTAAGACATGACAATCATGAGACTTTAGCCCTATTAACTTCAAGTCTTTCATCGATACAAGCTTTTTAAAATTTGAACAATACCCTGAGGATGAGCAGCTGGAGGACAAAAAGTTCTATTACCGTATGGCCTTGGATGTAAATCTTCTCGTATTCCTATTTCTTGCAAGTCTAATCTCGCCTTCACGCCATCCTTAAAACTTCCTTGTATGTTGAGCAGTGTCCCAACAATACTATCATATACTTTCTTCTCCACATGCATGAAATCAATGCAATGTCTGACGTCAAGATTGCGCCAATATGGAAGATCGAAGAAGACGGACCTTTTTTCCATATATTTTTCTCATTTCTACTCTTTGATGACTTACCAAACATAGTATTGATATTTTTCACCTTCTCATAAATTTTCTCCCCAGTCAATGCCTCTGGAGCATCTTCAAACTCTTGGTCACCAAAAAAAGCTTTTTTTAATCTACAATAAGGGTGGCTTTGTCTTAGAAATCGCCTATGGCCAAGGTAAACCATCTTTCTTCCATGTTGAAGTTGATGGTAGCATGTGCCTTCTTCACATATCGGACAAGCTTTGTGGCCTTTAACGCTATATCCTGACAAGTTCCTATATGCAGGGAAGTCATTTATAGTATAAAAGATCATTGCTCGCATATTAAAAGTCTCCTTCTTGTTCGCATCAAAAACATCGACACCTTTATCCAACAACTCTTTCAAGTCTTTGATCAAGGGTTCTAGGTAAACATCTATGTCATTTCCGAGTTGCTTTGGTCCTGGAATCAACATAGACAACATAATGTACTTTCGTTTCATACATAACAAAGGAGATAAGTTGTAAATTACCAACAGAACAGGCCATGAACTATGTATACTGCTTAGGCTACCATAAGGATTCATACCATCTGTGCTAAGCCCAAGCTAGAGATTCCTAGGTTCTTCACCGAAGCTAGGAGATAATTGATCAATTTTCTGCCATTGAGAAGAATCAGCTGGATGTCGAAGCTTTCCATCAGAAATCCGCTCATCTGCATGCCATCTCAAATTTTTGGCATCAATTTCATTAGCAAACAGGCGCTTGAACCTTGGAATGATTGGAAGATACCACAACACTTTTGCAGGGCCCTTATTTGATTTATACCTTGGAGTTTCACATATCAGACATTACTCCTTCTCTTCATGATCTTTTCTATACAATATGTAATCATTAGGGCAAGCATGGATCTTTTTATACTTCATCCCTAGTGGACACACTATTTTCTTAACATCATAGTATCGATAAGGCAACATATTATCATCAGGAAGCATATCTTTAAAGGCCTCAAGCGTTTCTGAAAAACTCTTGTCGCTCCATCCATGCCGTGCTTTCAAGCTTACCAATTTCAATACAGCATTCAGCAATTGGTATTTTTTACACCCCGGGTACAACGGCTTCTTAGCATCACTTCACATATTACCATATGCATGTGATTGTTCAAAAGCCTCTTCTCCTACATCATGAATAATATCCTCTATCCGATCATCCATATCCGTGTCATTATTATCACAAGTCACTTCCCCCTGTTGAGATGTACTTGGCATTTCTAATTGTTCACCATGCCATACCCATACTACATACGTCTTACAAAACCCTTCACAAATTAAATGTGTATATATATCTACTGCACTTAATCGCTTCTTATTCAAACATTTTACACAAGGGCAATAAAACATCCCACTATCATCATCGGTATTTCTTTTTGCAAAGTCTAAAAAGCACCTCACCCAAACATCATATTAAACACTCGTCCATTTAGCTTTTATCCAACTACGATCCATATATTCCGACACCTTTTATTTTTTGTTTTCTACTTTTTCCCCTGGAAAAGGAAGGAGTATAATGAGAGTAGGCAATCATTACACCCAAGTACCTAGTTTAACTACTACATAATGAACAAGTAGAAGAGAGTAGAGAGATAGAGATAGAAGAAGAGTAATCTGAATAGTACAAGTCTCATTAACAATGCAAATCTATCCAATACAATGGGTTGACTGCCATATATATTATCATTACGAACAGTAGAAATAGAATAGTACCATAGGGATTAGGGGTTCAATAATTACTAATTAACTTACCCGTCAATCACTCGAACAAAGTCTTTGAAGGCTGGAAACTACACGGGAAAGATGAGCTTGGTATGATGGGGTAGATTGCACGCTGGAAGAAAGTAGGAAAGGTAGTTTAATGTTTTGGCCTTGACCTACTCGGCTTTAGCGATGGAGGCATCAGATTTGTGGCTTCATTCTCTTACAGTTTTCTGTATGTCTTGTGTATATATATATATGCATTTACTATTTAGGAAGGAGTACGTCCTTCACATTCTCATATGACTCCAACCAGAAACAATGAATCATTTAAGTATAGATGGTCCCAGCAGCACTCAATTTATTTGGTATTCTCTCATTTAGAATCCACCCTATCTATCAGCACATGACTTTAATTAAAAATCTATCACTTGTAATGCATGTATAAAACTTTTTCTTTGTGTGTGATAGAGGAGTCCAAAGGATAATCTAAGGTTTAAATATTTATGGGGTGCCTTTATAACTTTTTAGTAAAAGAAACTGAACCTTTATCATTAAAGGTGATCAACCCCAATTTCTAAATCACTGATGAATTATGAGCAAACTTATGCAAGTGAATATATTTTTGCTAAAGTAGCATAAGCTTGTGATGATGTTTACAGGGAAACAAAGGAAGTGATTCATGTAACCTCCTGTGCTGACGAAGAAAGCAATATCAGGACCCTTTGGAAAAATATACTAGGAAATAGGGTAACCCTTATGACGAGTTTGGTTGAGAGAGATAGAGGAACAAATAAATAAAAATGCATAAGAATAAGGAACACAGAAGCTATCATAACGCAGCAACAGAATAAGGAACAGAGAAGCTATCATAACGTAGGAACAGAATAAGGAACATAGAAGCTATCATAATGCAAACCAATGTCTCATAAAAAAGAAAGACCAGTAATGTTTCAGAAATCAAAACCACAACGCCCCCACATTTCTAATATCCTAAATCATACCCAGGCCACAACCTTCTTTGTTGGCAATCACACAAAAAAATATTAATAGACGAAGTAAAAAACTACCTGGAAGAGAATTAGGCTTCACCAAGTTTATTATCCAACTTTCGTAGATTGAGGGTGAATAAAAACGAGAACAGGGTGTGTTTAGCGCCGTCAAACGTCGATACTCAACGAAAAGACAGAGCACTAGTATGCCCTAACACTGAGCAACGGGGATGCTAGCTCCAAGATCTCATTTTCATGGCGCAAATGCAATACCAATCCAAGGTGAGACACTAATTCCACTCTTGATTTGATGAATTTGGAGTTGCTGTTCGTTCTTGACTGTTGCTGTTTAGCCTGGAAGAATTCAGAATAAAGAATGGCCTGGAGCGTGAACCGCGAATGGGATTTTGGGAAAGAGTTTTAAGACCGGTTATAAAAATAACGGTCTTAAAACATTTTTAAGACTGGTTGTTTAAACAACCGGTCTAAAATCTATCTTTTAGACCGGTTGTTAGAACAACCGGTCTTAAAAACCTTTATTTTAGACCGGTTATTATATTAACCGGTCTAAAATAAAATACTTTTTAAACCGGTTATAGATATAACCGGTCTAAAAACATTTTTAAATTTTTTTCCTCTGATCCTTTTAGACCGGTTTAAAATCCAAGCAGGTATAAAAGGTTTAATATTTTAGACCGGTTAATGTAGATCCGGTCTAAATAATATTTTTTAGACTGGTTCATAGAATAACTGGTCTCCCAATTTGTTTATAATTACAAAAATGCCACCGCTCATTCTTTTAGACCTCATCCGCTGCAACCGGTCTAAATGTGCCGGTCTAAAACACCCTTTTTGTACTAGTGTTTGGAGATGAAAGATCAATGGTTGAGATTTATTGACTATAGGTCAAAATCCTATGCTTTGCATTTGTGTGAGCTCATGGTGGAAGTGAGAACGTGTTGACATGTGGCATTATGTGGACTATGGGATGAAGCTAAAAGTCAAAAACTTACTTTTTCTCTTCTCTTCTCTCTCCTATTCGGTGGAAGTATGGGCCAAGAGGGAAAGATCACACATCATCATCATCTTCATCTCTCATCACCTCTCTCCTCCTTTTTCCATTTCTGGCGAACACAAGCAAGAGAAGAGAAAAGAGAAAGCTTGAATCTTTGGTGAGTAATGATCCTCATATGCTCAAATCCTCTTCCTTAAACTTGTTCATATAGTTGAGAGCTCCATTTTGGTGTTCTTAGAATTTGGAAAGGTAGTGATTTGGGTGTTGGAGTAATTTGAAAGTTTGAGAAGCAAGATTCTGACTTTGGCAAAGTGAAGAGGTAAGCATTTAGTGCTTTTTGATATATATGTTATGATTTATGAATAAGTTTAAGAAATTCTAGAATCTGCCCTGGTTTATGTCCATTTTTGAATATATGAATTTCATAGTGGATGATGTTGGGATTAGTTCATTGTGAAGTTCTTTGAGTATTTGATATGGTTTAGAAGTTTGGAAGTGTATTGATTGGAATTGGGTATTGTGTGTCATAGAGGCCCAAGGGCATGGATTGTGTTTAAAATGGTATTTGAGTGTTTTGGAGGTTACCAATGGGTTCCCTATATCATTTTGAGTGAGTATGAGCTTTGTATGGAGTTTGGGAACCACTGGGTGAGATTTTGGTCAATCTGGGAATTTCTGTCAGTTGCTACAATCTGGGCAATCTGATAGTATCACTCAAGTGAGGGAGGAACCCACTCGAGTACTGCCTTGTGTTTTTCCTGGGTTTTCATGAAGGAAGCTCGAGTGTACTTCGGTAATCGTGAGTGATATTGGTGGTCACTCGAGTGAGCATGGGATCACTTGAGTAATGGTGTGAGCTTATGGTTAGGGTTGCTCTCAGGTTGTCACTTGCTAATTGATGTTCAAGAGTGTGTTCTGACACTCGCAAGTGAAACCTTCTCACCCGAGTGCTAGGGGGTATGCTCGAGTGAGTTTTTCCCTCTGATGTTGTATATGCTCTCGGGTTGTCACTTCTTGTGTTGCACTTTCGGAGACTCAAGTGATTTTGGAGTTATCACCCGAGTGTAAAGCCCCATGCTTGAGTGTGGCGAGCACTTTCTAGCCGTGATGGTTGCTCACTGTCAAACACTCGCGAGTGAGAGCTAGTCTTACCCGAGTGCAAGTCTCTCATTACTCGAGTGAGGTCATCTTCACTTGAGTGAGTCAGCCAAAAATATGTGTTTTGCTTTGAAAAAGGGCTCTTTAGGGAAGGTTCTCCCAACTCTTTCGGCATATGTTTAGGCCTCTAATAGTCATCTAAAGAGTCCTAAATGATAACCAACTTAAAGTATTATGGAAATAAGTATTTGGGAAAGAGATTAATCAATTGTCCCTAAATTGGTATAGGATTTGATATCTGTCAAACGCGTGAGCCCACTATGCCAAAGAATGTTAGGAAAGATTCAGGTAGTGACTTCTCTCTTATACTTTGTGTAAATGTATTGTATGTTTGCCTATCATGCATTGTGTGTTGCTGCTGCTGCTTTGAGATGCTTTGTGGAGCTTTGTGCCTTGTGGAGCTTTGTGCTTTGTGATACATTATGCTTTGAGATACTTTGTGCCTTGTGATGCTGCTGCATAGTGATTACAGTGAAAGCTGGTAGTGTTTACAGCAAAAGCTGCCATTGTGATTACTGCAAAAGCAAGCATAGTTTATTGTGATTACAGCCGTGAGTGCTGTCGATTGTGGTGCGAGCCATGACTTATAATGTTGTTGCTGAACATGATGAACATACATGCCTTGTGTTTATATATTGTATAAGTGATTTGTTACTACTGGGATTCTTTAGAATCTCACTCTTTCCAAATGACTAACATTTCAGATAGGGCACGTGGATCAAAGGGGAAGCGGCCAACCCGGAGTGGTTAGGATCTCATAAGGACATTTTGATTTTGGACCGTTGGTTATCTAATAGGATTTTGGGATTACTATAGTATATGAATTGTAAATATAAATTTTTGGATATGTAATCCCCAGTTTGGGAAACTTTAAACCTATCGTATATATACAAGTAACCCGAGGTTGCTTGGATTTTGGTTACGAACTTTGATATTTATTATGTGATATAACTACACAGGTAATTATATTCAAAAGTGAATGTGAGATCAAATGAATTATGTTTTTAAACGTTTGGTTTGGACACCCCATCTCTTGGAGATGAGTGATTATAAATGTGATTTTTGTCTTTTTGGTCTCTATTTCACTTAAATTTCATAATCCGGATATAATTACCGTGAGGGGGTTACACCTAGGATAACTGAAATTAAGGCAGCCACTAAAATTCACCTAAACCAAAAAATCAACAAGATACTTAGTTCAAATTGGAGCTCAAACTCACCTCTATCACTTTTCCAAGCTAGTTCTTTGATTCTCCAACTTTGGCTCTTCCTTGGTAGCTCAAAACACCTCTTCTTGAGAAACAAAAACCATAGAAATGAAGCTCTTAGAGAGACGAGCAATGTTAAAGAAGAGAATTTGAGCTAAAGAGGTGATATTGGAATTGAAAATCAAGGTAGAAGATCTAACCTTGCTTCTTGATCTTCTTTCTCTTTCCTTCTCCTCTTTTTTTTGGGCATTGGCCAACTTTTAGGAATAGGAGAAAGTGTGTGTGTGTGATGTTTAAATATCCATCTTGCCTTCTTGAAATTATTTGGCCAAAATCTTAAATTCATGGGGACAAGAAAAGGTAATGTGTCACCATCTCATAGTGTCTTGAAAAAGCTATGTGGTTAATTAACTAAAGTGAGTTTGGTTAACTTGAGCCTCATGACTTCCCTCTCTCCTCTTACTTGACTGAAAATCCCCTCTCAAAGTGAAGAGAAATATGTTGACCAGTTTGCTCTTGATATCTTGCTTTTGGTCAAACTTTTCACATTGGAAAAATTTGAAGACACTTAGACTTTTCCTCATTTTCTTCTTTTCTTTTCTTTTGACTTGGTAAATAAATTTAGGATTGACTTTAATTGCATATCCTCTTTGTCTTTTTCTTATTCTTGACCAAAATTTAAGAGTCTAATGGAAGAAATTTGTTGACCAATTGATCTTTTATACATAGGTTCAAGTTTGACCAAGGCCTTCTTCATAAAAGTTGACACTTTAATTAAACTTTATTTCTTCCTTTCTTGCCCTTATTGGCTGAATTTAACCCTTATAAGAGGAGGGTTAATTTGCTTTTTGATTCTCATAATTACTCTTTCTTTTAAAGATTAAATATTGACCCTTCATTTTTTCTTCCAATTTTACCCTCAATATCAAGTGGCAATTGTCTCGTTTGCCTAAGATCATGGCAATATTAATCGAATTGTCGTTAGTTATTTTATTTCTCTTTATTCTCTTTTTTCTAAATCGGGGCTTTGTAGTCTGCTTGATTTAGACTTATTCCCAAGCTTCTAGTCCCAAAATTTGGGATATTTCAACTTCAATCAGCATCATTAAAATTTGTTATTTCCCCTACAAAGTCGTACCTAATGAAGAGAAGGAAGGAAACAATAACTAAGATAAAAAAAAGAAATAGAAATATAACAATATTAATAATGACCACATAAAATCTTATCTATTCTTTTTTCAATTCTTTTATCTAATCCTAAACTATTCCAATTTAATTTAAAATTATAATTCTTGTAATGAAATCCCCAAATAATGTGCCAAATCATATCTCATCAAAATCTCCAATAAATATCTTTAATTTATGATTGATAACTCCCCAAATATACAAAAATAAATATTAAATTCCATTAGAAATGGGGAGTCATCACACCCCTACGCTTGCATCAAATCTTGTCCTCAAGATTTTAATTCTTATACAAGTAAAGAAACTATGGAAGCAAGATTTTACAAAAATACAAAATAGGAAGCAATTCAAACTTTCAAGAATCAAGTCTTCATTGAAATATTTTCCACTTCCAAAAAATGTAAGTAGCAAAGCAAATAATTTGGCAAAGATAAATCATAATAGAATGTCTCTCACTAGTCAAGTGTTTACACTTTTCTCTCAAGATAGTCAAGGGCTTGTGTTTTACTCCATTCCAATTATTGCAACTCATCAACCATAGGCTTGTTTATCATCTCAACCTCTAGTATATTATCCTATTGCATACACAAATCAAATGGACTTTGCAAGGTTATGATGAATAAGGTAAGATAATGGAATGAGCACGAAAATAAAGGTATACTTTAATTAGTGTTAAGCAACTCATTGAAGGACATAAAGAATGAAGGCATGCCAAACCTCAAGAATTCACTTTATATAATTTTTTCTATCATTCGTTTCTTTTACCCCCTTTTTTTCCTATATTTTTTCCTTTTTACTATTCATGCACACACAATCCCCTATCACTTTTATTTCCTTTTGGCAATTCCTTCACTATTTTTTAAAATTTATATTACTTAACACTTATTAAAGTAATAAATAAGAAGATAAGGAAAATTTGCATTAATTTAAGCAAAGGGCTATTTAATCTATGAAATTATTCTTTAACAAAAATTGAGGCTCAAATGGGTGAAGTAAAGGATACATGTGATAAGGTTAGACATTTGGCAAAAGCTAGCTATGAAAATGAACGCCTAAATATTCTTTGTCCATGCAAAAGGAATTTCTAAGTTTTAAAAGAGATTCAAAACAAGTTCTAGAGATGAAATTACAATAAATGTACTCTCTCTTGAAAGAAATAAAGATCTAGGCTCAATACCTCACCGATCTTTGACATTCTAAAGTCAATCATCGAATCCAAACTCTTTGCCTATTTATTAACATTCCAAGAAGAAAGAATGGAATTATAATCAAACTCAATTATTTCAAGTTCAAATCAAACCAACTTGACAATGTTTACAAATAAAATCTCAACTTCCAAAGAAAAAAAAATTTTACTCAAATTTTTTCAAAAAGTTTTCTATTTATGCATAGGAAATATTTTTTTTTTTCAAATAAGCACTCAAGCTATCTCAAAATCAAAAACTTGAGGACAAGCTATGCAAAATCAATGGTACTTCAACCTCACACTTAAATGCAACATTATCCTTAATGTGAACAAGCAACATTCAGTAGTAAAATGCGAGGGGGTAACCATATCAAAGAGTATAGATGACACAAAATCTAATCATTTTCAAATATCAATCACATGAAAATTGAATTATAATCAACACTCATTTCCCAATATTTTATCAACAATCAAAGGAAACAAAACAAGTTAAAGTAGAAGAAGACTCCCTCTTTTCCCTTTGTTTTATACTCCTAGTTGCTCATGATCTTTATCACCAAGATGGAACACAACATTAGGGGCTGCTAAAGTCCTATAAAATAAAAACAAAACATCAAACAAAAAACCTTGGGTTGCATCTTAAAAAGCACTAAGTTTATAGTTTTCAGCTAAAATTTGCTGGAAAAACACCTAATCTTAAGTATCAAACATCATAACCACTTCATCTTCAATTTGTTTCAAACAGAAAAGGTGCTAATCCACATTAATTACATGTACTTCATCAAAGAAGACACAACGAGCATATCCATACAAACAAAAATAGGATCTTCTAAGAATTTAGAACACCCAACAAAATCTACTTGACTTTCATCAGTAAGAGTCAAAACACCAGTAAAAGGATCAAAGCAAAAATTTTAGGGTTTTCCTCTATATTATTTTATTCAAAACAACAAGGATTGGGCTCCAAAATTGAAACATCAACTGGACACTTAGTATCCTTCTCTCCCACGTTGATTTCCAACTCACAATCACCCATAAAAATATTGCAAACTATTGGTAACACTTCCTCACTCTCCATGCTTAATTGTTCACTTGAGATATCATGGAAAATACCTTTTTGCTTTAAGGACTTAAGGGCAGAAGCTATTTCACTAGCTTGAAATGATAAATTTTTAAGAGCTAATGCATGTTCATGAAATTTCCCTTTCATCCAATCACTTGTTGCATTTACATTATCAAGAATACATTGAAGCATATAATCTATTATGGGCTTCTTCTCATGAATGGGGGTGGTTTCATCTACATAGGTATAGAGTGATATATGAGGATGTGATGCATATGAAGAAGGAGAATTAGGATCCTAAGACAATGAATGTTCATGATTACATCTATGGCATGCAAATTAGCTTGAGCCCCAGCAAAGTCATTCTCATGTAATCTAGGGTTAAGAAAGGGGGGCATTGCTCACTATAATGATTATCTCTATAGTAATCACAACAAATATACTCATATTGAGCTTCAAAAGCATAAGGATTGAAACAATAATTAAGATAATCATTATCATGTGCAAATTCACCACTTGTTTCATTAGTCTACCAAGGATAATCCATAGACAAAAAGTAACTAACAAACACAAAATAACCAAACCAACAAAATTAACAAAACTACCTAAGATAATAAACAAAAGAAAAGAAAACAAAGAGTTATGAAAAAGAAAAACTCAAGCATAATTAATCACACAATTGCAACAATTAACCACAAACCTTTTGCCTTTAGTCCCCGGCAATGATGCCAAAAACTTGTTTGCAACTGTAAGTGCATGGGTCACATCAAGTAATAAAGTGATAAGTCAAGTATCGTTCCCACAATAATTTGTTTAACAAATTAATCGAGTAATAGGCTAGTGAATTCGATAAAGTTGAGCCAACACATGTTGGTGTGTAAAAATAAGCTTTAAAAGCTATTTCTAAAGCTAAAAACTACTAAATAAAAATTGATTCTTTAACTTTAAATATTATATGAATCCTAGGATTATTTATCCCCTTTATATTTCATAAAACTTGATGAAGTTCCTCTCCAATAGTGTTTTCAATGGTTATATGTGTTAGTCAAAGGCTCCAAAGCATTTGGTTAAGCTTTCTTAAGTCAAAACCAAGTTCAATATCCTCAATTAATATGCACAATCTCTTGCTACAATTAAGAGAAAATATTCATTCAACAACAACCTTAATTTGACAATGCTAGGCTAGTAAATATATCTTTACGTTACTAACAAGCCATGCATTTTAATCCCAAAACTTATAGTCTAGGTTATTTTACCTAAGTTCTAAAATTAAATTAACTCTCTCAAGCTTAATTTAATTGAGCAAGGCAATCTAAGTGGGGGCCAATCACATAAAAGCATGAGGCACAAGATAAAATTAACACATAAAATTTATCAACTACTAAAGGAGAGGAATAATCAAGTCTTAATTCATACAAAGGCTCAAAATAATCCTAGAGGAAGAGATACTTAGACACTAATGTCCAAAGATTCAGAAAATCCATATAAGCTACTGATACATGAAGAAACTAAATAGAAAAGAGGAGAAAAGTGACAAAACCATGGTCAAACTCCTAAAATCTATCTTAGGAAGATCACCCAAGCCTCCAAACTCTTCCTTTTAATACTCCAAGTTTCCCAGGTGTAGAGAATGAGTTTTTAATGCTTTTCCCTGGGTTAATTAGCGTTTTTTAGGTTCTAAAATCAAAACTCACAACTGCACTTTTTTAGGATTTGCTACGGCAAGTTTATCAACTTGCCGCTGTCGATTACACAAAGAGTCAATTTTCCTTTAGATTCTTGACTTGCTATAGCAAGTTTGTCAACTTGCTGAGGCCAGTTACATAGAGACTAAACTTCTTGAGATTGTTTACTTGCCACGACCAGTTGATCAACTTGCTAAGGCAAGTTGTACAAGTTCCTTCTTCTAACTTTGTAATGCTTCACTTCCTTTGTTCTTTCCTTGTTTCTTGGTTCTTATAGGGCTTGAAAACTTGTCTCCTTCCTCCTACAAAAGAGGGAGGATTCATTAATTCCCAATCGAATCATAAACTATATAGGATATAACAAGAATTTATTTGATTTTTTCTTTGATACTTTGATATGCACATTTTTTTCTATACATTTCTTTCTATGCACATTTTCAACCCAAAAATAAGTAGAAAGAGAAAGAAAATGTGCTAGAATATTATCAATTTCTAATAGTTAACACAATAGCTGCCTCTCTGCATTTCAAACTCATCATTTTTCTTGCATCTTTAGGTTTCCTCTTACCAAAAAAAATGATAGTGTTTGGCCACTTCAATCAGCATCATTAAAATTTGTTATTTCCCCCACAAAGCCATACCTAATTAAGAGAAGGAAGTAAACAATGACTAAGATAAATAAAAGAAATAGAAATATAATAATTTTAATAATAGCCACATAAACTCTTCTCTATTCTTTTTTTTAAACTTGTTGTAATTTATTTATTCTTTTATCTAATCCTAAACTATTCCAATTTCATTTAAAATTATGATACTTGTAATAAAATCCCCAAATAATGTGCCAAATCATATCTCCTCAAAATCTCCAATAAATCCCTTTAATTTATGATTGATAACTCCCTAGATATACCAAAATATATATTAAACTCCATTAAAAATGGGGAGTCATCGCTTAACCACAGCTAACCTTGTACGTCCAATAGTGAATGCATGAAATATTATCCATGAAGCTTCAATTCTTCTACTATTATACACAAAGATAGATATATCCTTGCTACAAAAGACTCAACAATGGTCGTAAAATCCATAAAAATGGCATCCTTTTGGACAATAAGAGTGTCATACCTTATAATCCATATGTACTTGTGCAGTATTAGGCATGATAAATGTTGAGAGGAAAAGAAGGGGTGTCAAT
The DNA here is from genome assembly GCA_963210345.1 of Inga oerstediana. Lineage (NCBI taxonomy): Eukaryota > Viridiplantae > Streptophyta > Magnoliopsida > Fabales > Fabaceae > Inga > Inga oerstediana. The sequence continues at coordinate 56,648,711 of OY723401.1, read as the reverse complement.
CAAATATTTATTTAAATATGTTAGCAAGGGCCAAAATGGAGTAAAGATGACCTTCTATGCTGAATCTTCCTCCTCAGGAACCAAAGTAGTGCTTAATCGAATTTAAATATACTATAATGTTCGGTACCTATCTCTATGTGAAGCAGTCTAGAGGATTTTTAGCTTTGATATTAATTTTAGGATGCCCTCGGAAGAAAAACTTTCATTCCATCTTCCAAACCACCAAATTGTCATATATGAAGGTGAAGGTCTAAATGATTTTATCAATCAAACTATAAGAAAGCAATCAATGTTCCTCACTTGGATAGTAGCCAATGAGAAATTCTAGGACGCAAGATTGTTACCTATGCTAAGTTTCTAATGAGAAATTGGATTTTTAGACCATAATTTGGTTCGGTCTTATATAGACCAATTTAAAAGTATGTCCTTATTAAGACTAGTCTTACAACCAGTCTTAAAAGCTACCTTTTTAGACTAGTTTAAACAACTAGCCTTAAAAAGTTTCAGTTTATAATAAAAAATGCCCACTCTTTAGACTCGGTAATTTCATACCCAGTCTTAAAAGTAGGCAATTTTTTTTTAAAAAATGTATGTTTCATTTTGTTTCACAAAAGCCCTGTTCGATATCATTATATCAAAAAGCTATATTATGCAATATAAATTCTACAAACAACCCTAAAAATACAAATGCAATCTATATAAAAAATAATTATAACTAATAACCATGAATCCTAGCCCTATATTATTAGATAATTATTGAATCTTAATTCTGGTATTTGCTTTTTAAAGGTTTACATTTTTGCTTGCATTTTCCACACCTCTAAAGGAGTTAGATGATTTTTTAGTATTGGATTTAGTGTATGCAATTTTAGGCCAGACATTTGCATGGTTTTGATGCATGATTTATATTTTGAGTATCCCTAAAGTTATATGCTGCTACCCATGGATTAGGTGCTTGGTTATCATTCTTATGCATTTTGATTATTTTGGACCTCAAATATGAAACATATATGAGTGAATTTGATACCGTGATAAGGTTTTAGATGAGATGAAAAACAAACTAAAGGTCAATAATAAGAAAATAACTGACTAGGTGAGAATTAATAACTCTAAATTAGAGGATGAAAAATATTAGCTGAATGATCATCACTTGTAAGGACAAATTTGTTGGACTAGCTGGTAATCCAATTCAATTAATTTTTCCCTACAAGCATAGATCACCCGACCTACAGTTTTCATCATCTAATTTAGACTTCTTAGTAATCAACCTATTACTAGTAACTCTACCTAGTTGGGTAGCTCCTTATTATTGGCCTTCACATTGATTTCCATCTCCATAAAAACCTCATCACATGACCACATATTCAACTATACAAAATAGAATTCTCAAGTTTTTATATCAACCATGTGAGACTCAACTTCATTAAATAAGATACTCCACCTTTATTGTCTGAAATTGAGGTCAGCCAAAGCCGTATTCTATTTTAAGCCTTAAAAGAGCCAAAATTCCTAAGTTTAGTAAACTTATCACCTAATCCAAAGGTTGCATTATTCGACTATAAGGATGGTCTGTGATACAAACCAAGGAATAATAGCTCCCATATGTCAAGGTTGAAATTACAATTGACACTTCTACCCAACACTCAATAATGATCTAAGCCCTTTTCAAGGAGGCATCATACTGTTAGATCAAGCGTTTCACCCAAGAGGGGGGGTGAATTGGGTGATACTGGAATTTCTTTCAAAAATATAAAACTTTGACAAAAGAATTAAAACAGTAATGAGTAAGGAGAAATATCATCGAAGTGTACACCGGGAGTTATACTGGTTCGGTCACAACCACTTTGACCTACGTCCAGTCCTCAGAGCTTCTCTGAGAGTTTCACTATAACTTCCAAGATTCAGTGGGTTCTTGGCACCTCAGTACAAGCAAGTTCCTTACACCTAGACACTCGCTCCCCCTTACAGGTTGTAATCCAATCCCAACTCAAGGTTCCACAACCTTAAGTTATCTCAATAACAAATATTGAGTTTGAATGAAATATCTCTCTCAAAGAGTAAATGATAATCACTGAAGCATATGAATACAATTTCAACGTGAAAACAGAGCAATGAACTTAATGATACGTTCGTATGGATGCTTAGTTGTTCTTCTCTGTTTGAAGGTTCCCATATATATAGATATGTTGGTGATGACCGTTGGAACGTTTCCTTTCGTCCGTTGGTGAGTGCGCAGCCACTATTGACTTTTCAAGTTTTTGAAAAATATCCGTTGGCGGTGGTTGGCATTTGAACGTTTCTTTTGACTTTCATTCCTTGATATGATTTCTTCATTATTTCTCTGTAAATATACTAAGAATGCTAATACAATGAAAGGTTAATCATATAGGAAACAATATAATGAAGATTTGAATGATTTCTAAATTTCTGAGTATGCTTACTCGAGTAGCTCCTCGAGTAACCCTTGAAGTTTACTCGAGTAGCTCCTCGAGTAATATCGTGAAATCTTTGTTCATTTGGAATTCAATGAAGAGTAACAAGATTACTCGGGTAGTGCATGGAGTAAACTAAATTTCAAACCTTTTAGAATAGATATTTACTCGGGTAGCTACTCGAGTAAAGCTTTTGTAACTTCATAGATTACTCGGGTAACACCTCGAGTAACTCTTCAGAAAACTTTTGATTACTCGATGCTCTACTCCAGTAATGTTGGCAGGATTTCAAGGCCGAGAGCAATTACCTCATTACTCGAGTAGGGACTCGGGTAATGCATTCATTTTTGCATAGGTTACTCGGGTAGCTCCTCGAGTAACTGAGACTTTTGAATGTGATTTACTCTGGTAATGACTTGAAGTTTATATTGAAAACATTTGCATATACTGGGGTACATACTCGAGGAATCCACTTAAAATAAATCATGAAAAACTTGTTTAATGGAGTAAGTACTCGAGGAAGATGAAAAAGAGAAATCAAGTAAATCGGGTACTTACCTCAAGTTTTCACTCACCTTAGTGCATTACTCGAGTAGCTCCTCGAGTAACATTGGCAGTGGTACAAAGTGCCGAGAGCTTCTCATTTTCAAATACACGGTTACTCGAGTAGCTCCTCGAGTATCATGGGGAAAACTTGAAGTCAACTGGAAGTTTTCACAGGGTTACTCGAGTAGCGCCTCGAGTAACATTAGCAGTGGTACAAACTGCCGAGAAGTCCATATTTTCTGAAATAAAGATACTCGAGTAGCTCCTCGAGTATCATTGGGAAAACTTGAAGGCAACTGGAAGTTTTCACATGGTTACTCGAGTAGCTCCTCGAGTAACATTAGCAGGCCGAGAGCAACCTTAAAATTTTACCTGGTTACTCGAGTAGCTCCTCGAGTAATGGTGGCAGGTAACTGGAAGTTTTGCTTGGTTACTTCAAGTTTTGGCTCATTACTCGAGTAGCGCCTCGAGTAATGCTTTAGAAGATTTACTTCTGATCAAGTTCCTCAGCATTTTCTCTTGCCCAATCTTCACTACTTTCATGCTTACCTCAAGTAAAGCTTATTCCTGTCATTACTTAGTTCAAGCTTGATTATTAACCATTTCCTTTTCAAACCATTCCTTTGTTATCATCAAAACATGAGATCTAACATTCTCCCCCTTTTTGATGATGACAAAACTTGGTGATTTTGAACATGGTTTTTCAAATTGGATTCTTAATTAATTATTTCTTATTAAGGTTGAATATACCTTGCATACATAACAACTTCATTAGTCCAAACATATATCATAATCCAAAACATAATAGAACTTAAAATGAAATCATATAACATAAATACTCTTGCATTGAACTTAAAATTTCAAATTACAAAATAAGTTCAAAAAGCTCCCTAAAGTCCCATGTACACCCATATACCCATGATAAGCTAGGACAAATCCACAAAATCACAGGACAAATCCATAAAATCACTCTCAAGCTCTTCTCCCCCTTTTTGTCTTCATCAATCAAGTGGAGGGCTAGGAGGCTTGGCCATGGAAATTGGTGTTGCTGGAAGGACCATAGAATCATTTGATTCTAAAGAATCAAATGAGCTAGAGGGTACTGGATCAGGCAAATGAAGTGGAGGGATATGGATATCATCGCCGGGAAGAGAAGGTTGGAAGACAACCACAGTAGAGGTTTCTCCTTCCGGGGTGGTCAGAATCTCAGGTGAAATCTCAACCTCAGGTGTATGCTTTTCAGGTGATGAAGAGGGAGATATCTCCTCAGTGTGAGTAGGAGAGGGAATGGGTTTTGAAGTGGTTTCAGGCTGTGGCTTTTGAGGTAAATCAACGATGATAATATGAGTGGTTTCGTGGGTATCAGGATCATCCACTGTGAATAAAACATCTTTCTCTTTGGGCTCAAGTGGATCAGAAACCAGAAGGGTAGATGGTTCATCCTCGGGAATGGGAATGTCTGAAGGAGGGTCTACTGGAGGTGGTGGTGGTGGTGCAGATGAGGAGGGACCGGTAGAAGGTCCAGGACCCAGGGAATCCAAATGTGCCAGTATCAGTCTCAAAGTTTCTCCCTGGGCACTTTGCTCTGCTAGCAACTCCTCATGTCTCCTATCCATTCTCTTAACCAACTCCTCATGCCTTTTATCAATTTTCTCAACCAGTTCTCCCATCTTGAAGTTGGTATTGGTAATTAGCTCAGCATTTGTATTGGCTATGTCCACATGGAAACCTCTGAGTATGTTCTCCATGAAGTGCTGGAGAGTGGCATTCAGGAAAGATGGTGAAGATGTGGTAGCAGCTGGAGCCGATGACTGAGTGTCATCCATCCTACTGGTCTCTGCCTCAGTAGCCTTTCGCTTCTTCTTGAACCCAGACTCCAGTGGGCCTTTAAGAGGGATGTCGATGTTCAATTTACCAATCTGGTTCCTCCCCACTGGGGTCACCCTCTCAATTGGCTCCTTACTATTCAAGTACCATATTTTGTTCTCTTTCAGGATAAGAGACACAATTTGGGGATATGGCATTGGAGTAGTCCCTTTTCCATCCACCTTATACCTCTTCATTTCTGAAAATATATACTCTCCCAGATCCTTTTGCTCTTTCAAGAGGAGTGAAGCAAACCATCTATAGTCCCTATCCGAGAAGTGGGTATAGTTGTTGGCTTTGTTTACTAGGGACCTAGAGTAAATGTACCAAAGGACCCTATGGTGATCACACATATCACTCGGTTTAAAGTTTAGGGGGCCAACTAACTCACCGGGCTTTAGGATAGTGAAAATTTGATTTGGCTCAAGCTCAGAATATATATCATCAGGGGGGTTCTCTATTTCTAACCACAAGTTGATTTTGGAAGGTGAAATCAAAATCTTTTGACCTCTCACAGTTGTGGTCATCTCTTCCTCTACTGAAGTCCGGTTAGGTTCATCTATTATCTCTAGGTTGCAATAGAAATGAGTGATTACCTTTGTGCAAAAAGGTAATCTAATTGACAACCAAGGCATAAAAGGCTCTAGATAAGGACTAAGATCGTGCTTCAATACCTCTTGAAGTAGCCTGAGATCCACATAGTGTGTCTTACACACCTTTCTTCTGGAGAATTGTGTCAGGTACTTGGGAGACTCCACCAGTTTCCCCACATTGAATCCTTTTGGAGGGGTAGTGATCTCTGCCTCTGGAATCTTGGATTTCTTGGATGATTGACCTTTCTCCATTTGGTCAATGATCCCAGCCATTGCCTTAGCCACATTTTTGTCATATTTTGGCTTCTTGATAGGCTTTGGAGTGAATGAGGGTGTAGAGGAATCAGAGTGAGAAGGTGAAGGAGTTTTGACACCTTTGCTTCTTCCAGTAGATGTGCTCTTTTTAGACTAAGCCCTAGTCACAATAGGTTCTTTGATTACCACACCTTTGGCTTTAGGTTGTGGTTGAGGTTTAAGAGGAGTTTTGGCTTTTGGTCTTGGGATTAGCTTTCTTCTCTTTGTTGGAGGAGGAGAAAGAAGATCAGGGTTTTGTTGTGAATCAGAGGAATCAGTGAAGTTGAGATTCTTGGTTCTAACCATTTTGAATCACAGAAAATCAAAAATCTCAGAAAAACAGGGCAACTGACGCGAGTTTAGGGCAGAAGGATTTTGAACAAAATAGGAAGTTTTTGGACTTGAAATCAGTTGGGTTTTGACGGAAATGAGGCAAGGAATTGATTTGGAAAAGTTTTTGAAAGGGTGTATAGTGATTTACTCGAGGAGATTTTGTGGAAATGACCGAGTTTGCGCAAGATAAAGACCTAAATCCCGACTTTACTCGAGGCCTTACTCGAGTAACATTCAAGTTTACTCGAGGCCTTCCTCGAGTGTTCATACAGAAAAATTCAAAAATAATTCATTTAAATTACGTACCTGGCATGAATAATATAGTAATTATCCATGGATATTCCCTCGATCATTCATAATCCATTTGGGTCAGTTTTGAGTCATTATTCAATACTTTGAAAATCTGAGCTCCGACTTTACTGGAGGCCTTCCTCGAGTAAGCTTCAAGTTTACTCGAGGCCTGCCTCGAGTAAATAGCTTCTCAACTTCTGACTCTTCATTTCTTTGAAATCTGAACCGTTAGATTTGAAAATCAAGTAACTTGATCCGTTACTTCCAGTTTTGGGGGCCATTACTCGAGTACATACTCGAGTAAAGTGCTTCTTTACTTCAAGTTGCTCCTCGGGTATTGCTTTTCTGTTAACCATTACTTCAAGTTGGTACTCCAGTAAATGTGTCCTCTGATTATCTCTGTTTTTGTTTCCCAAAATAGAGTTTCTTTCTTCCTGCAAAACACATTTCTACATACTCCGATGCTTAAGTTAGTGATCATCAAAACATTATCAAATGACTTCATCTAATATTATGAAATACTGAAAATACTTATAACTCATTGGGATTTACCATTCCCAATTCTCTTCTAATGAATAGAAATTGATCTTTTGCAAGGGGTTTTGTGAAGATATCAGCTAGTTGAAGATGAGTAGGAATGAATATCACTTTCACATCCTTCTTTTGAACATGATCTCTAATGAAGTGATGCCTGACATCGATATGCTTGGTTCTAGAGTATTGAACTGGATTCTTTGCCAAGCTTATCGTACTTGTATTATCACAATAGATTGGTATTTCTTTAAGGTAAATACCAAGATCTTGTAATTGTTGTTTGAACCATATCACTTGTGCACAACAACTTGAGACTGCAACATATTCGGCTTCTGTTGACGAAAGAGACACTGTATTTTGTTTCTTGCTGAACCACGAGACAAGAGATCCTCCAAGAAATTGTCCTTGTCCACTGGTGCTCTTTCTGTCTGTCTTGTATCCTCCATGATCAGAATCTGAATAAGCGATTAAATATTCACTTCTTCCTTTGGGATACCACAGACCCAATTCTGGTGTGTCAGCAAGGTATCTAAAGATTCGTTTGACCGTTTCAGCATGTGATTCCTTTGGCGCTGATTGATATCTTGCACATATGCCAACACTAAATTGGATGTCTGGTCTACTTGCCGTGAGATAGAGTAATGATCCAATCATTCCTCTATATTTTTTGATATTGTAGTCTTTCCCTTTGACATCAGCATCAAGCAACGTTGTTGAACTCATAGGTGTGTCTGAGCCATTTGCTTCATCCATTCCATACTTCTTCAATAGCTCTTTTAAATACTTTGTTTGAGATATGAAGATTCCATTCTTTCTTTGTTTGATTTGTAAACCAAGAAAGAAATTCAATTCTCCCATCATTGACATCTCAAACTCTCCCTGCATTATCTCAGAAAATTCTTTACACAGAGATTCATTAGTAGCACCGAAAACAATATCATCAACATATATTTGAACAATTAAAATATCATCACGTTTTCGATTTATAAATAATGTTGTATCAACTTTTCCCCGTACAAAACCTTGATCAATGAGAAACTTACTAATCCTTTCATACCAGGCTCTAGGAGCTTGTTTTAAACCATATAAAGCCTTTTTAAGTTTGAAAACATGGTCAGGTTTAGTAACATCCTCAAAACCTGGAGGTTGTTCTACATACACTTCTTCCATGATGTAACCATTTAGAAAAGCACTCTTAACATCCATTTGATAGAGTTTGAATCCTTTAATGTATGCAAAGGCTAAGAGTACACGTATAGCTTCCAATCTAGCCACTGGAGCATACGTTTCCTCATAATCAATTCCTTCTTCCTGATTATAGCCTTTGGCCACCAATCTTGCCTTGTTTCTGACAATAATTGCAGATTCATCGAGTTTGTTTTTGAATACCCATTTAGTACCAATGATCGTATGATCTTTAGGTCGGGGTACCAAAACCCAAACTTGATTCCTTTCAAATTGATTTAGTTCTTCTTGCATTGCTATGACCCAATCATTGTCTGATAGGGCTTCATCAATGTTAGAAGGTTCAATCTCAGAAATAAATGCAGAAAAGCTTACTTCATTGAGAACTCTATTTCTGGTTTTGATCCCTTCATTCACATCTCCTATGACTTGATCTAAGGGATGACTTCTATTGTATTTCCAGGCTTTAGGTTGACCTAGAGATTGCTCTTCTTCCTTAGTTTCATCAACCTCTGGAATAAGAGACTTAGAAATAGTTTGACCGTTTTCTTGATTTAAAACAACTTCCTGTTCTTCATCAATGGTTTTGTCAGAGGATTCAAATTCATCAAATACAACATGAATTGATTCTTCAACAACACAAGTTCTTTTATTGAAAATTCTATATGCTTTACTTCGGTTAGAATATCCTAGGAAAATTCCTTCATCAGTTTTAGAATCAAATTTTCCTAAGTTATCTTTACCATTGTTATGAATGAAACACTTACAACCGAAGATGTGTAGATGAGCAATGTTTGGCTTCCTTCCTTTGTATAGCTCGTATGGTGTCTTTCCAAGTTTCGTTCTGATATAGGCTCTATTTGAAATATAGCATGCTGTACTCATAGCATCAGCCCAGAAAACTTTGCACATATTCTTTTCATTTAACATTGTTCTAGCCATTTCAGTAAGCACTCTATTCTTGCGTTCCACAACTCCATTTTGTTGGGGCGTCCTTGGAGTAGAGAAATTGTGATCAATGCCATTAGTATCACAATATTCTTCAAAGGCTTGATTCTCAAATTCTCCACCATGATCAGTCCTAATCCCTGCAATAGACATACCTTTCTCATTTTGCACTTTCTTGGCAAAAACAATAAATTCTTCAAAGGTCTCATCTTTTGATGATAGAAAAATAACCCATGTAAATCTAGAGAAATCATCAACAATGACCAATGAATATAGGTTGCCACCAAGACTCTTTACTCTTGCTGGACCAACTAAATCCATATGCAATAATTGTAATGGTCTATTTGTTGAGATCTCATTTTTCAATTTGAAAGATGATTTAGTTTGTTTACCCTTTTGACATGCGTCACAAATCAAATCGTTTTTGAAATTTACTTTGGGTAATCCAAGAACTAAATCCTTTTTGAGTAGTTTGCCTAGTTGATGCATGTTGACATGAGCCAATCTTTTATGCCATAGCCAACTTTCATCGACATTACTCATAAAACAGTTTTCAGATTCATTTCTACTAATATCTAAGGTATAGCAATTACCTTCCCTTTTTGCTCTAAGCTTTGCCTTGATATTCTTCTTATCAAGCTGTAAGTCACTCTTGTTGATAATTAGACATTCCTCTGAATCAAATATTATCCAGTTGTCTTTATCTGCACTTTGACTTACGCTCAGCAAATTATGACACAAGCCTTCAACGTAATATACATCTTTGATTTGTATGCCTTTGTCATTTTTGATTTCACCAATTCCTGCTATTTTTCCAGATTGATTTCCTCCAAATTTTACCTTTCCTCCTTCCTTAGGTTGCAATGTGGTAAAACTTTCGAAATCACCGGTCATATGTCTAGAGCATCCACTGTCTATGAACCACTTGTTATTTTTGGATGCTTTAAGACATACCTCTTCTTCTGTCTCTTCTTGAGCAACAAGACATATGTTGGCTACTTCTTCCTCATCACTTTCTTCGTCTGAAGAACTATCTCCCCATATAGCAGATACAAAGGCCTTCTTTTTGTTAAAGAATTTGCCTTTTCTCTTTTCTTTGCTCTTTTGATTGAGCTCTGGACATTCTGATTTGATATGTCCTGGTTTTCCACATTCATAGCAAATGATATGATCTTTGTTGCTAGTTCCTCCTTTTTGAAAGTGTTTGAAGCCTTGACCTTTCTTGTAGAATTTTCTGAATCGTTTTATGATTAAGCCCATTTCATCATCATCAAACTCCTCATCTTCATCTTGATTTTCTTCTTTCGCTTTTAGTGCTAGACCTTTCTTTCTTTTGTCACTGATGTCATCTAGTTCCCGTTTGAACTTTAATTTGCTTTCATATTCAGAAAGACTTCCAAATAGAGAAGCAACTGATCTCATTGATTCTCCTTTTGCCTCTTCTATCGTAGTGACTTTGGCCTCCCACTCTTTAGAAAGAATATTCAAAATCTTTCGTACTTGGATATTTTGATCATAGACTTTACCAAGTGCTGCAAGTTGATTAACAAGATGAGTATATCTAAGTTCGAATTCAGAAATTGACTCACCTGATTTCATTCGAAGTAGATCGAATTCTGTGATCAAGGTGTTGATTCGATTCTCCTTTATTCCTGAAGTTCCTTCATGAGCTATTTCCAGAGCTTCCCACATTTCCTTTGCTGTTGGAAGTGTGCAAATTCTGAAGTATTCATTTTGACTCAAAGAGCTTTGTAACATCAGAATTGCCTTGCTATTGAGAGTGATAAGTTTCTTGTCATTCTCATCATATTCCGCTGGCATCTTTGGAATTTTCTGAGAATCTACAGTCTTTGTAGGTTGATAATTTCCACTCTCGATTACATCTCATAGCCCATATTCAGTAGCCATCACGAACACTCTGAATTTTGCTTTCCAGAAAGAAAAGTGTTCTCCATTGAAACCAGGAGGTCTAGTGATGGATGCTCCGTCGGGAAGAATTCCTTCACCCATGCTTGCCATTGGATCCTTCTTAGGTTGTTATACCTTAACAAGAAGACCTACGCTCTGATACCAAATGTTAGATCAAGCGTTTCACCCAAGAGGGGGGTGAATTGGGTGATACTGGAATTTCTTTCGAAAATATAAAACTTTGACAAAAGAATTAAAATAGTAATGAGTAAGGAGAAATATCACCGAAGTGTACATCGGGAGTTATACTGGTTCGGTCACAACCACTTTGACCTACGTCCAGTCCTCAGAGCTTCTCTGAGAGTTTCACTATAACTTCCAAGATTCAGTGGGTTCTTGGCACCTCAGTACAAGCAAGTTCCTTACACCTAGACACTCGCTCCCCCTTACAGGTTGTAATCCAATCCCAACTCAAGGTTCCACAACCTTAAGTTATCTCAATAACAAATATTGAGTTTGAATGAAATATCTCTCTCAAAGAGTAAATGATAATCACTGAAGCATATGAATACAATTTCAACGTGAAAACAGAGCAATGAACTTAATGATACGTTCGTATGGATGCTTAGTTGTTCTTCTCTGTTTGAAGGTTCCCATATATATAGATATGTTGGTGATGACCGTTGGAACGTTTCCTTTCGTCCGTTGGTGAGTGCGCAGCCACTATTGACTTTTCAAGTTTTTGAAAAATATCCGTTGGCGGTGGTTGGCATTTGAACGTTTCTTTTGACTTTCATTCCTTGATATGATTTCTTCATTGTTTCTCTGTAAATATACTAAGAATGCTAATACAATGAAAGGTTAATCATATAGGAAACAATATAATGAAGATTTGAATGATTTCTAAATTTCTGAGTATGCTTACTCGAGTAGCTCCTCGAGTAACCCTTGAAGTTTACTCGAGTAGCTCCTCGAGTAACATCGTGAAATCTTTGTTCATTTGGAATTCAATGAAGAGTAACAAGATTACTCGGGTAGTGCATGGAGTAAACTAAATTTCAAACCTTTTAGAATAGATATTTACTCAGGTAGCTACTCGAGTAAAGCTTTTGTAACTTCATAGATTACTCGGGTAACACCTCGAGTAACTCTTCAGAAAACTTTTGATTACTCGATGCTCTACTCCAGTAATGTTGGCAGGATTTCAAGGCCGAGAGCAATTACCTCATTACTCAAGTAGGGACTCGGGTAATGCATTCATTTTTGCATAGGTTAATCGGGTAGCTCCTCGAGTAACTGAGACTTTTGAATGTGATTTACTCTGGTAATGACTTGAAGTTTATATTGAAAACATTTGCATATACTGGGGTACATACTCGAGGAATCCACTTAAAATAAATCATGAAAAACTTGTTTAATGGAGTAAGTACTCGAGGAAGATGAAAAAGAGAAATCAAGTAAATCGGGTACTTACCTCAAGTTTTCACTCACCTTAGTGCATTACTCGAGTAGCTCCTCGAGTAACATTGGCAGTGGTACAAAGTGCCGAGAGCTTCTCATTTTCAAATACACGGTTACTCGAGTAGCTCCTCGAGTATCATGGGGAAAACTTGAAGTCAACTGGAAGTTTTCACAGGGTTACTCGAGTAGCGCCTCGAGTAACATTAGCAGTGGTACAAACTGCAGAGAAGTCCATATTTTCTGAAACAAAGATACTCGAGTAGCTCCTCGAGTATCATTGGGAAAACTTGAAGGCAACTGGAAGTTTTCACATGGTTACTCGAGTAGCTCCTCGAGTAACATTAGCAGGCCGAGAGCAACCTTAAAATTTTACCTGGTTACTCGAGTAGCTCCTCGAGTAATGGTGGCAGGTAACTGGAAGTTTTGCTTGGTTACTTCAAGTTTTGGCTCATTACTCGAGTAGCGCCTCGAGTAATGCTTTAGAAGATTTGCTTCTGATCAAGTTCCTCAGCATTTTCTCTTGCCCAATCTTCACTACTTCCATGCTTACCTCAAGTAAAGCTTATTCCTGTCATTACTTAGTTCAAGCTTGATTATTAACCATTTCCTTTTCAAACCATTCCTTTGTTATCATCAAAACATGAGATCTAACATATACAACTAAAAAATCTTGAAAAGAACAAAGGCATGGCAAACAAGACTAAACTAACATACATGTATGCAATCTTTTGTCCATGGAATTCAAGTTGATTGGTGATATGTTCCTATTTATTACATATTTTTATATCTATTTATGGGATTTTATCATCATTATTGTGCTTAAATGTAATTTATGATTATTTTGGATTAGATGGTGTTAAACAAAGAAAAGTTAAAAATGGTGAAATTGTCATATTTTTATTTTCCTAGTTTAAACTAATTTGTATGAAGGTATTTTTGTTCACACTTATTATAGGTAAATAAAGGAATTAAAATTAAAAAGACAATCAACCATCGAAAAGAATGTGGAAATTCACATAGGCTAAAGGATCCATGATAAATAAGGCCTTAAGACTATTTTTGGGCCAAATTACAATATGGTTAGGGCCCATATGTGTTAACTTGTAACTTATGCTCCTTAAATGGGCCTTATGACTAACACTTAAGCCCAAATGCATGTATTCCATGACCTATAGAGAGCAAAAACATGGCTAGCTACAATTAATGAAGGGTAGGAAAGTGATTTCACAAGGTTATCTCCTCTCCAGGTTATAAGAAGGTGCCACCTCATTAATGAAAGGCATGAGGGTCATTTTGCATGGTTTTTTTCCAAGCTACCAAATGGGGCCACCTAAGAGGATGAAAGCCAAGCCTTGCACCCCAATTTGCCACATGTCATCATAAGAATTAAGTAGGGATAATTCATAAAAAATCCAAAAGATATTATCAAATCTCAATTCTCATGATGCCACATGTTCTCATAATCTTAAAGGATATAATTAATTATAATTCAAAAAGGGATTAATTTCAAATTATTATATCTTTTTATCCCTTGAGAATTAAATCCAATTCTTTTCGTCAAATATATTCTGAGAAAAATGAAGGTGCCATTATCTTTCCAAATATTAAGAGCCAAATCATCATATTTTCAATATATTTTCCAAGATATCACGCCATCTCTTCATCCTTTATCCAAAGCTCAAATTCAAATGCATGAAAAAGATAAAGTTTCATCAAAATAAAGGAGGACTCATTTAGATTATATTATCTGTATTATCTATTTCTCCTTTAAACAAGGCATTGGTGCCTATAAAAGGGACCCTAAGGATTCATTTTATGAGTGAGACTACACACTACAACTACTTTCTTCTTCCATTACCATGTGTGGTTAATTAGTACTACTCTTGAGGATGGATTTTGTGGCTTGAGTTTTCTATTCTTTAATGAGGGGTTGTTATTTAGTTTATCTTTTCTTGTATTTTATGATTTTCTAATTCTATAATTGAATTTCTATTTTCAAGACTTTGATTTCTGTTGGAATAATCTCTGTGATTAAACGTTTTTTGAATTTTATGAACATTTATGATTTGTAGTTCTTAATCCATAATCTTAGTTTCCTTAAATGCTTAATCTTGTTATTCTTTTATGTTACAAATCGGATTGCATGGTTGATTATATTTTCTTGAATATAGCGTTTGCTTATTCTATTAGGATATATCGTTCGATTATTCTAATGAGCGGAACAAATTGTAATTGAGAATTTAATTCATGTGCTAAGTGGTATTTAATGGTTATTTAAGAGGTAATCATATGTGCTAGGTTCCTAGTACAATTATGGATTATATAACTGAGATCTATGGCATTCATCTAGAGTTTTTCTTGCTTTAGACTTGGTAGATTAATAACTCCATATCCCGGGTTGGCGGGTGTTGCCGAGTATTTTGGTTTACACTCTGATATGAATGAATTCAACTTAATTGCATAGGTTAATTATATTCAAAATATGAGTATGAGACCAGATCGAACAGGTTTTGAAAGAAATTTTGAAAACCCACTGCATTTTAGGGTGGGTTCTTGTCTTAAAGCGGGAACTTAAATAAATTTTGTATTAATCATCAGTCTCTAATTTAACTTAATTACACATTTTTGAATTATAATTACGATTTATAAGGCATAGGGTTACATCAAGCACTTAGAGGCATTAAACACACAATAAAAGCAACACATAATACTTCATTAAATGCTAGAAAAGAGAGAATAACATAGTCTTAATGCGTATAGAAGTTCAAAGTAACCCTAGAAATGAAATACTTCGCTACTTATAGTTAGGTACAGAAAATCCATACAACAAAGCTGAATCCATAGCTAGCAATTAAGAAAAGAAAAGGAAAGTGTTCACCATTTAGCTTCTGCAAGTGCACGGGTCACAAGTAAAAAGTTAGTGAGAAAGAGATTATCGTTCCACAGGGACTATGATAAAAAAGAGCTAACCAATGGAACCATATGTTTAATTAGGTTGAAAGGAGTCACTTAAAATTGATCAAGTTGAGCCAAAAACATATGGGTTGAGGTGAAAGAGAAATTCAAAAATATCTTTAGACTAAAATTTATAAATGCAAATGATTCTTTAAATTCAAGTATGAAATGAAGCTTAGGATTGTTTACCCCCTTGTATTTCAAAAAGTAAGTGCCTTGCACTCTACTATAACTTCTTGCTTAGGGTTAGGAATAGTATCACTTGGAAGACCATTTCTTGGTTGAGCACTCAACTGTGAAGCAATTTGTCCTACTTGTATCTCAAGATTCTTGATTGTCTTGTCATAAAGAGAAACTATGCCAACTAAGCTTTCTTGACCTTTAAGAATTTGCCTTAAGAGTTTATTTATCTCAAAATCACCTTCTTGTGGCTTTTGTGGTTTCTCAAAGCCTGGTGCACGTATTGGCTTACTAGTAGAAGCATAGTGATTAATAGGGTTCTCACTAAGTCCAGTCTTTCAAGAGAAGTTAGGGTGGTCCCTCATACCCTTGTTGTAGGTATTAGAGTAAGGGTTGCCACGTGGATATATTTGATTATTGTTCAAATAACTCACCGACTTCATAGTATAGTAACATTTTTTATAGGAGTGGGCTTCTCCACATATTTCACAAGAAAGACTTGGAGCTTGGATAACATTCA
Source organism: Inga oerstediana (assembly GCA_963210345.1). Taxonomy (NCBI): domain Eukaryota; kingdom Viridiplantae; phylum Streptophyta; class Magnoliopsida; order Fabales; family Fabaceae; genus Inga; species Inga oerstediana. Next base: position 56,632,665 of record OY723401.1, on the reverse strand, counting down.
CATTCTTGGATGAATTTCTCTCTATTTTCAATTCAACTTGATCAAATCTCTTCATCATTGCTTCAAGTTGAGCAACAATTTCCATAAACATGTTTGAACTACTCGAAGGACTTGGGTCCTTATATGTTCTATAGCTAGAATGTGATTTTTCATATTGTTGTAAGGAACTAGAAGCGATGTCCTCATACAACTGTGATATATCACAAACTCTAGTCTTACCAGTTCCACCATTAGAGGCATTGTTGAGCATATTTGAAGTGGGCACATCCAGTCCGGCTGTAAAGGCTTCAAGCAAGACATAGGTTTTTTGTTCATGGTAGGGACAACTACGCCACAACTCTTTGAATCTATCCCATGATTAATGAAAAAATTCACCCGGTTGTTGCTGGAAACCCAAGAGTTTAGCTCTTTGAACTGCCCGTCTACCCCTTAGAATAAACCTTGCCTTGAATTTGGATGCCATTTCATCCCACATAGTGATGGAATCATGAGGTAGAGCGGTAAGCCAAGCTCTCACCTTCTTCTTAAGTGATAAAGGGAAGAGGCACAATCTAAGTGCATCTGAAGTTATTCCTTGAAACTTAAAGTTCTCACATACTTGTACAAAGTGTGTCAAATGGTCAGTAGGGTCTTCATTCTGAGTTCCTGAAAACAAGCCAATCATTTGGAGCAAATGAAGCATGACCGGCTTCAACTCAAAATTCTGAGCTTGAATAGCAGGAAACTAGATGCTAAATTCATATGTGGAATCTTCTTGCTCCATGTACTCATCCAAGGTGTACTCTAAGTTATCATCATTAGGATTGGCCATAATGTAATATGGATGAGGATAAGGGATGGTCTCAGTTGCTCTAGTGCCGATAAAGGTTTAGGTCCTTGGATGGGTTACATTTGAGGTGGAGTCTCCGGTTCAGTTTCAAAGTCTTTAGAAAAATATTCTTCAACAACACCGTCAAGAACGATCTCTAAATCAATTTGCATATGGAGCAAGAGTACCTACAATTCAAAGATTCCCACAACGAGTATCAAACTTATCAACTAATAGAACTACACTAAGAAAAACAAGAAAAAGAACTATAGCTATAACTATACTTAAAAACAAAGCAAATTAAGAAAATGAAACAAGAAGATGAAAGGATTCAAGCGTAATCAAGCACACAATTACACTAATTAACTCAAATGGCTTTAGTCAATAGTCCCCAGCAGCGATGCCAAAAACTTGTTCACCATTTAGCTTCCACAAGTGCACGGGTCGCAAGTAATAAGTTAGTGAAAAAGAGATTATCGTTTCACAGGGACTATGACGAAAACAAGTTAACCAATGCAACCATATGTTTAATTAGGTTGAATGGAGTCACTTAAAATTGTTCAAGTTGAGCCAAAAACATGTGGGTTGAGGTAAAAGCGAAATTCAAAAATATCTTTAGACTAAAATTTATAAACACAAATTATTCTTTAAATTCAAGTATTAAATGAAGCTTAGGATTGTTTATCCCCCTTGTATTTCAAAAGCACTCACTAAATCCCCCCAATATGTGCTACTTAATGAAAGATTATACTAGCCAAGGATACTAATTTACCTATAAGTGCTCTCTCAAGTCTCCAAATAGGTGCATATTTTAATTAATCCATTAATCCCTTAATTAACTAATTAAACCCTGGTTTCATTGCAAATCCTATTTGGCTATATGAGGTCAATGAGTGTATCTCTACCTCATTAACAAAGCTATCCATTCAATTCAAAAATTTCAAGCTCTCACACGATTTAACTCAAGTTCTACACTCAATCTAGCCCTCTCAAGCATTAATCAAGTGAACCCAACAATCTTATTGGTGACCAATCAACAAGAAGCTTTAAGTAAAGAGTAAAATCAGTATAATCTCTTCATTAACCATAAATATAATAGGAAAAATGAGTACTTAATCTATACAAGGGTTCAAAACAACCCTAATATGAGGTGCCTAGCTACACATAGTCATGAAAGGGCTACAACTATGTAGAAAAATTACAACCATATCAAAAACTAAGTAAAGAAAGAGAAGGGGAACGAGAAAAACTAAGGATTGGAGCCCAAAATCTCTTCTAGACTTTAACGCAAGCTCAATACTCTTCAAGGAGGTAAAACCCTAGCATACCCAGCTCCTAGGAACACTTGAAAACTAAAGAATAACCTAATTTTGGCCTATCCCTTGCTTAAATACCTTCCATATGCGTTTCAGCAACTAAAACGTATGGTTGCATTTTCGGTCGTGTGCTGAAGCATATCACATAGTAGGTTCTGGTCCTCATTGTCTTCAGCGCAGAGCCAAGTGCTGAAGCATATAGCACAGAAAGTCCAGAAAGTCCATTGGCTTCAGTACATGTATTGTTGGCTAAAGCCAACAACACAGCAACTTCCTTTTGGCCCATAAGCTAGCTTTTGACTTGTCATCTTCCACCTTCTTAATCTTCAATCCTTTAAAACCATCCAAACTTATCTCTATCCTCTTACAAAAGAGAGGATGCATAAGTTCTAATTTTTCCTTTAAACTCAAGCCCATAAATATCTTGTTCTACTACAACTTTAGCTTGTTACTTTGATATGCACATTTTCTTCTATTAACTATCTCTCTCTCTATACTCAATTTGAATCCAGACATAGTTAAAAAAAGAAGAAAATATGCTGGAATATTATCAATTTCTGAGAGTTAATAGAAAGTGACAAAACCCAAGTATAAACTTCAAAATCTCTCTTGAAGTGACCACCCAAGCCTATAAACTTGCTTATAACTCATTTACAAGCTCTCTCTTTTCGTGCCTCAAGGTTCCCAAGTGTAAAATGGTTTATTTTCAGTGTATTCCTTCAATAAATATCCTCAAAATCAGCTTCCACAAGTGAAATGCATAGCTGCACTTTTTCCATATTCGCTTAGGCAACTATGTTAGTTGCTAAGGCTTCTGCCACAGAAACTTTGCTTTTCCTCAATTGACCTAGCAACCATGTTAGGTGTCGAGGCATATGCCACATAAATTCTAACTTCCTTTAGTTTCCTTATTCTCCTTGGCAACCATTTTAGTTGCTAAATCAACTGCCACAAATAGTAGATCCTTCATTATCACTCCACTTGCTTTGGCAACCATGTTAGGTGCCGAGGCATTTGACACAATTTTTCTCTTTCCATTTTAGCTAGTTCTTTATCATCTCCTTAACATCAATGGCATTTTCCTTACTCCAGTATTATCTCTATATCCTCCTGCAAGTAAGAAAGAATTTATAAGTTCTTCATTTCTTTTGATGAAGCACAAATCATATGATTATATGCAATAATTTCTTTAACTTTGGCTTGATACTTTGACTTGCACATTTTCTTCAATAAACACTTTCTATGCACAATTTAGATCCAAACATTTGTTAAAAAGAGAAGAAAATGTGTTGGAATATTATCAATTTCTAAGAGTTAACACACCTATAAACTTAACCTTTTGCTTGTCCTCGAGCAAAGATCTTTACTCTTACGGAATTAATCTGTTACTTATCATTTAAGCCAGAATAAATTTGTTTGCATTAGCTGCTCAAGAAATTATATCAAACAATAAACCAAGAAAATATACAAAGTTGAGCATTTCATAGATTTAAAATATGATTTTCAAGAAATCCTAAGTGTGAGTGTGTCATTGGAGTTAACATATATTCCATTTACACTTGCCAAAGTTAAAAGCAATACTTCAAATCATATACCAATATTCAAACAAACAAACTCATCATCCTCTAATTCCTTCTTTTTTTCTTTTAATTAACTCCATTTGACTTAGAAATCGAAGGGACTTTTTTAGCTTGAAATGGAGCCAGGGTTATGGTTTTGAAAAGAAAAGGTAAAGGATAATCAATAAATACCTTAAGATAGATGATACTACTCAAGGGTTTTCTTCCTTTTCTCATTAAATACACTCCCACAAACTTAAACCAAATTGATCTTTTTCCACATCAAGCCTTCTTCATAAAAATACATTTTTTCTTTTTTCTATATACACATTTTGTGGCTTTTGTTTTTTAATATTTTGGCTTGATTTCTATACATTGTCATCTTCTTTTCTTTCTATACTCCTTGTTCCATTCATCTGAACTTTACACATCCCCATAATCCATAAGCTAATCAATAATCATCTATCTCAAAGCAAGGGAATCATGGTGTTTTATATTGGCTAAGGTAGGTAAATGATAGGTTTTTCAAAAAGAATATTTAATTGGTTTTTTTATTAGGCTCAAAATGAGGGTTCAAATGGAAATAAAATCAAATGGGTGAGATTAAAATGCTCAAACACATTTTATGAACTGTACTAATCATTTTTTTAAATTGTATGAAATAAATCAAAAGCTTTGTAAAATTCCAAAGATTATTTTGAAATTAAAAGTTTGAAACAAAGGCATATAACTTATTTTGCTACCAAGCCCTCTAACAAGTACGTCTGAAATAACATTAACTCCAATAGTGTTTAATTTACTTAAAAATTCTTAAATAACATGCTTTATCACTACAATATACTCTAGTAATTTATATCATTGGATTATCCAAGCATATTTGACAAAATAGCCAAAAATATCAACTCATATTCAATACTTTTCTCAAACAGACATTTAAACATGAAAAATCTCAAATATTCCCATAATTTCCTTCTAGAACCTATTCAAATTTTCCACACTTTGCACTTATTTTCATTCAAAATTTTAAAAATTTTCAAAATTTCTACATGCTCACCCCCAAACTTAAAACTGACAATGTCTTCATTGTCAACTAAAAGAATGGGAAGTAAAAGGCCTAGCACCTGACATGCACATATACACAGCATTTGCAACACCAATGACTATACAAAAAAAAAGCCCTTAGTAGCCTAACCAAAACTTGGGCAAGTGTGTATCACCAGCATTCAATAGCTAGAAAATAGACAAGTAGAGCATGCACATTATTAGAAAGATATATGTCAAGGAATAATTCAAAACTAGCCATTAGAAGCAACAAAAGTCATTTACAAGGTGATAAGTGTGATAAATACTCCTATCTATCAATAACAAGCACCAACTATGAAGAGATATCTACATCATAAAGGCTATCAACATCCTAATCCAAAATAGAAGATAACATAGCTGTTAACCACTTATTATAATTATAGGCACATGGTTCAAAGTTTGGAAATCTGATAGTACTCCAGCAAGCAAGACAGCATAAACTACCTGCAAATGAAAATCAGAAATAGTAGAAATGAAGCTTAGGATGAGTATAAGAAGGTTCGTGAAGGCTGTTTCGGGAGAAAATTCCGATTCGGTAGTGTTTCAACTAATTGAAGTTCTTGAAAGTTACTATTCACCTTCTATCTCTCCTCTACCATTTTTCTTGATTTAATATGATTTTTCTCCCTATTTTGTGAGAGCTAGGTAAAATATATGGCCTAGGAGGAGACTTGAAAAAATATGCCACGTCAACATGTTATGGAGCCATTTGTGCGGTGATCTAATGATTTGGTGACACGTGTCACTTGGTTTAATAAAGTGGGTCATGACTCTTTTCTCGAGCTTTTAGCCGTCCAACATGTCATGCAAAGTAAGGGTCTAATGATTTTCCCTAGCTGTCGGGTTTGATGTTCAGGAAAGTTAGTTAGGTGACCAGACTGAACACCAGTTGTTTTCCCCAACTTAAGGGTGAGGTGGCACCCTCTAGTATTGACAACTTAAAAGTAAAAGTTACTTTATCATAATGGTGGGACAAGTATCATCTCTTGGTTGGTCCAACACATAAAGTAAAAAATACTTATATGGCGCCATGTGTCACCTTCTTGGGTGACCTGCATTATTTTTTTGTGTACCACTTATCTGTCTACTGTGCTAGGAAAGAAAATCTGAGGAGTTTTCCTAGGTCCACCTATGACGTGTCATCTTCCATTATCCCTGTATAAAGCAAAATTAATTGAATTAATTGTTTAATTATTAATTTATGTATCCACAAATAGAATTTTGCCAAGTATCCCCTTTTTATCCAAATTGGCCCTATACATATATACTTGGCATCAGTGAATTTTCTTCCAACTAGTTATACACTCTAAGCCTCATATAAACTAGAGACTCATTTTTTGCCTAGATACAGTCCCTGAAAATCATTCTATCTCCTCAATATTCTTAGGACTCTTACTAAACTCGAGTATAGTAGTCTGCATAATATAGGCTTATCCTTAAGTTCCTAGGCCCAAATCCGAGATATAACAACTAGAACTGTAGCTAGTAAGGAATATCTCATTTGATAAATTTCAAATCTTTGAATCCAGTTGCACTACTTTTTAACTCAGAGCATCAGCTTTCACATTCACTTTACCTAGATGATATGTGATTTCCAAGTTGTAATCTTTTAAGAACTCTTTCCACTTCTGTTATCTCATATTCAATTCTTTCTGTTCATGCAAATAATTGGGATTCTTGTGGTCGCAGTACAGTTTTACGATCACATTGTACATATATTATCACTATCTTTTCAAATAAAAACAATCACCGCCAGCTCTAAATAATAAGTGGGGTAACTTATCTGGTAAGGCTTTAGCTGTCGAGAGGCATACGCCACTACTTTATTCTGCTACATTAGGGACACCTTAAATCTTAGTTACAAGCATCACATTATCACTGTAGACCTTATAGGTCACATCAGAATTTAAGGTAATCGACACTGGTGCAAATTTCAACCTTACAGGTCACAAACGTCATCCCACATAAACAATCAATTCATTTACATGAGCTTTTTCAATGGCAAGGTGGTTTAGAAGAAATTCTGAATCAATTTCTGATAATAACTTGTAAGACCCAGAAAACTGCATAATCTCAGCAACAGTTTCTAGCCTCTTCCAGTTCAAAACTATTTCCACTATACTAGGATCCACAAAGACCATTTCATGGCCTATAAATTTCACTTCTGAAAGCCAAAACTCATATTTAGTCAACTTGACATAGAGTGTCTTCTTTTTCAAGAACTACAACACTATTCTTAAGTGCTTCTCAAGCTCTACACTTTGAGCATATCATAATGTTGTTAATAAAGACTACTACAAACTGATCTAGATACTATAGAAATTTTGGTTTATGTAATTCATGAATATAGCATGTGTGTTGGTCAGTCCAACTAGCATCACCAGGAATTCATAATGCCCATACCTGGTTTTGAAAATAATTTTTAAGACATCCTCTACTGAATGCATATCGGAACCTCAGGACACAATCCAACATCCATGCTAATACATATCATGACTTACAATCTCAGAACACAGAACCCAATAAATACTCTGAATACATTACAGGCTATATCTCTTACTACTCAAGCTATTTATATACTTATGTAAATTTCTCAAAGCATGCAAAACAAACCATCTGATAGTAAGCATTTGACAATCACGGGACTTACTAGTCCAACACAACATAGATGTCATATCAGGTCTTACATCACAGGGCGTCCGCCCCATACAAGTTGTACATCGGGTCTTACAACTCCAATCTCTGCCCAGCTCATGTCTTATAGCCTAGGGTCACTGTCCTATGCAAATTTAAATACCGGGTCTTACTGCCACCAACTGCTTATCAGGCCTTACAGGCCAGGGATACTACCCATGTGCTTCATGCACTTATGGGTCTTATAGTCTTGCTTGGGTCATTACCTAATACACCTTCGAATGCATCTGTCAGCTTAAGGACACACTGGTCCCATGGACATACTGGTCTATATCATACTTAATAGTAAAATCATACATATAGAACCATTACATAAGATACATGAGCAAGACTTACCTAACGTTCTCTATCTCATAGAGCCTATTTTACCTAAGTCTCGTCTTCCATCTTTCTTTCGACAAACAGCACTGGACCACCCCATGGCAATACACTGGGTCATATATACCCTTTCTCTAGCAGTTCTTCAATCTGCTTCTTTAATTTCACCATTTCATTTAGACCCATCTAGTATGTGGCTTTCAATATGGGTCTAACTCCAAGAATAAGTTGAATTGCGCATTTCACTTCCTTTTCCAGGGGTATTCACAAATATCATTGGGCAATACTTTAAGTAATTCACTAACCGTGGGTATTTTCTCAAGTATCATTTTCACCTCTACTTATACTGATCATGATCTTTCTTTATGCCAAATTTGGCAATTAATAACTTTTGGGATTCTCATACATATCTTTTTTACCAACTAACAATTATTGAATCTTCATTGGCCAAGTACCTTAAACATATATCTCATGGATATCATGGGTGCTTTGACTAGCCCCCAATTCCATAAAGTATCTAGATATCACTAAGGAGCACATATATATATATGGCCATGCATCTAGCACATATTTCTACTTTTAACCCAATTGGTTTCATAGAAGCCTCTATATGCCATTACAATCTAGACATCGTTCTCTTAATACCTTCAAACTATGTCATTATTTTAAAGAAAGACGCAACATATGTATGGTATATCACATCTATATGATTTTATGCTCAAATCATTTAACTAAGATAATTGTTTAGCATGGAGAAACCTCAAACCAATCATAAGTCCTCAAGGTTTCCTAACCTTATCAAATGACCTTTTTCGGACAGCACTCACTACAATAGGAATGTTTTAATTCAAAGATCAGTGCTTACATCATTGTCTCCATGCTTCTAGGCACTACTTAGCCACCTAAAATAATATATAAAAAACATCTCTTTATATTATATAGTCATTTCAAAACAAAGGTCATTATAAAACAAATCTACCTTACTGTATCCTCTACTACATATAGTCCCTAACAAAACCTCTCATATGCTCAAGAAAACTAGTTATACCAAAGCGACCTTGCTCTATAATCTCATTCTTCTTTCTCAACCAGAAATAAGTGCAAGGGAATAAGCACAAGATATTACAGATCCAAATTTCCTCGAACATTTGCAATCCATAGATTTGACTATCCCAATATAGCATAGATACCTTCTCTAACATTGTTAAATACTTTCCTCATTGGGTATCCTACTGAGCACTCACAGTCCAGTTAATCTCTTCTATATACTCCCACAACATAAGGTGGGGATCTAGATCATATTTAAGCTCAATATCAGAAAATCTAAAACTAGAGGTAGTGTCTCTTGCTACCTCTACCAACTTCAAGCTCTCATTATCACAGTGAAAGGTTCTATACTAGGCACCTCATTCAACAGAGCTCGTGTATGAGTCATTATCTCTGGATGTTGGATTCTCTTGCTCGGGGTGTTTCTCTAAATTGCTCCATGTCTAAGTCAGATCACACTTCTTTCTTGCTTCTTAACTGACTAATTAATAGATAAAGGTGATCTACTTCTTTGACTCCTTCTATGGCCCAAGATGTTACAACACTAACAAACAATCAATATACAGGCTATCCATATAAGCATAGAATTCTATTGCCTAAACCTTAACTCTGAACAAAGAATACTAGTTTGGTGTAATAACCTTAGCTAAGATACCAACAACTATAATGGCCCTACTCGTACCATTTTCATATGAGTCTTTTACATCAACTGTATATGGACCACTAAGCCTGGTTTTAATTCTACCTTTAGTTGGTTGTGCTTTTCTAAAAATTTTCAAAACATTTCAAAGCAATTATTAATGGTTGCCAATTTAATCCTGACTCATCAATTCTTAACTTTATTATAAATAGTATTAGAGTAGATTGTCTACTTATCATTTCAAATGTTGCTTGTGAACTAGTATGCCCTTAATATTATTGATACCGTAATTATATATTCTGATACCACCATTTAGGCACTAATACCGTTACCAAGTACTCTGATAACACTATTACATATACTGATACATTACCATGTGCACCAATTAATACCAGATTCCTAGGTGTGATGATACCACTTCGTGCTCACATATATTCATATGTATATCTAGACATCAAGTACTACTATTAGTAATAAGTTATGTCTTTACATCTAGATACTGAGCAACAAAGTACTACAGCTATCAGGATATTCTAAGTCATAATATCAATACAAGGATAACCAATAGGAAAATTCATTCTTTCATCTATGTCCTTCACATATCAGTACTTACCTTCTTGCCTTTTGAGCCATTCACCTTTGAAATATAATTAAATTTTGGAAAGGATGAGAATCAGAAGAATCTTAGTAGTAAGACTCATTCAATCATATAAAATGCAAACTTACAGAGCATGCAACATAAACCATCTTAACACAATAAGCACCTCAAGAGAATTCAACATATTAATATGTAGCACATCATACATAGAATACATTATTACAGTGCTGGGTAAAACAAGTCTTACGGCCTTGGGTATTTGCCTGTCATATTCTCAATTGCCTCAAGCATATGCTCTTTATATTCTTAGTACCTCGGGCATCCACCCTTCATATTCTGAATTCTCATGAAATAACATACATGATCTACCAGTCTTTTGGCCAGCTCAAGCAAAAGTTGAATCTTATAATTTCAAGGGCATTAATAGATTGGTCATTATGTGTCCCAATCTTATTAACATAATCAAAGTTATGTTATTCTTTAACCTATCTCTCTTTTTGTCCTTTACTTGACTTTTGTTGGTTATCTTTAGCACTTTCCTCAGTCTATGTTTAATACATTATGTGTTTTATTCCCTTATTATTAGGGTCTTTAATGTGGTCACATTAGGTTCTACCCTTATAATTTAGGTCTCTAATATGATCATATTAGGTTTTAGGACATGCCCTTACTCCTTATGATCTCACTTATCTCAATTCCCTTCAAATTCTACAAATCTGTAGGTCATCCCTAAACTGCCAGATTTATCAATCAAATTTGAAAATTCATAACTTAATTCAAGAAAATCCAAATGAGGCTATTTCAATTCCTATAGAAATCTTTCTAAGTCCTCTGTAAAGGAAAAATATCACCTAGTGCCAATTACAAGGGTAAAATTCCAAGGATTCTCGACCAAACTCACTGCCATGAATGCATTTTAGATTCAATGTCTAAACTTTAACAAATCATAACTTACAATTTACTAACCCAAATAATGCATATTATACCTCATTTTGAATCTTAGGACATCTACTAACAACCTGTAAACTATCACAGTCATTAGACAATATTTGATCAACTAAAACCAATCCACGATCAACCTGATATGAATCTGGCATCATCTATCCTAGGCTACCTTAAGTCCTAAAATTAGGGTTTTCTATCCAATCATCCAGAAATAATAACCACAAGCTATTTCCACATAATTTTACCCATAGAATCTATTGGAAACCTCAAAAACATCAAAATCACATTCCTTCCCCATGATTCAAGTATGGACAAACTTAACCCTAAATCACCATAAAGTGATTTCTTGCAAATTCCACCACATGACTTGTGAAATATCACCTTGAACTCTTATTTAACATCATATTCATAGTCATAAGTATATCAAACCCTAATTTCACTCTTTGGCTGAAACCCCGGGGCAACAACATCGCCTCATAAAACTTTACAAAACCTCAAGAGATTATACTCAAATTACAGCTCACACTTACCTTACTATAAAGGTAGCACAAAACTCCTCTGTTTGAGCATTTGAAACTATAGAAATGTAGCTCTTGATGAGTAGAACGAGATTCATGAAGGCTTGATAGATTGAAAACATTAATTTAGGCTTAAAATTTGGCAAGAACACTTATGGTTTCTCAAGAACACTCTAACTTCTCTCTTCTTTCTTTTTCTTGTAAATTTCTCTATTTCTCCCTAAATGTTTATGTCTTGGACGACATTAATAGAGCTTGGGATGTGTTAGATGATCTTGTGATGACATGTGTCAAAGTGTAAAAATCCCAGGGTGACTGGGCACTCCTTCTTGAAACCCGGGGTACTAAGAGATTTGATTGCTCAGGGTGCCCAGTACTCCTTTCTAAAACCCGTCTCCTCTCCCTCTCACAAGCCTTGGCCGACCTCTATAGTCATGGGAGGAGAGTTCTGATTTCATTCGACTTTCATGTTTGGTGTTTGGGAAAGTTGGACATGTTGCCTGACCGATTTCCGGTGAGTTATCCCAGCTCTTAGACATGTGGCGTCAAAGGAGTTAGGTAGGGCTAGGTGGTGCTTCATCATTGGTCAATCAAGAAGGAAAGTCAAAAGGTGGTATTAATAAAACTACTTTAATAAAGCTACTTAACAAAAAGCTACTTTATTAAAGTTTCTTTATGTGGCATCTACTCGATCTGGCACCATATGTCCTTATGAGTTCAAGAACGCGCCAAGTGATCAAGTGGCCCTAAGATGGTACCACCAATTCTGCCTATCAGGGAAATGACAAGTATATACCGGTGTACCATGGAAAATACCAGATATCCATGTAAATATCATTGGATGGTGCCATACTTGCCTAAGGTGCTATATGTATATGGTTCCATCACCAAGTGCCCTTATGCACTTATGCACTCATGCACTCATGCACCAACATATTTATCTAACTAATTTCACATATAAAGCAATATCGATTATGAAATTTCACTATATTACACTTCTAGATAAGGAAGCTCTCCCTTGGCCTCTTCTATTGCTATAACTTTAGCTTCTCATTCTTTTGAAAGAATGTTCAATATCTTTGTAAGTTGGGAATTTTGATCACAGAACTTCCTAAGTGAACCCAATTGACTGACAAGATGCATATATTTGAGTTCAAACTTAGTAATTTTTTCTCATAATTTCATTCTGAGCAAATCAAACTCAGTACCAGATATTGACTCTATTTTCCTTGGTTTCAGAGGTACCTTCATGAGCTATTTCTAGAGCTTGCCATATATCCTTGGCAGAAGGAAGTGTACAAATTCTGAAATACTCTTTTTCAACTCAAGGCACTTTGGATCATGAGGATTGCCTTGCTATTGAGTGTTACAAGTTTCTTATCATTGTCATCAAACTCTACTGGTGTTTTTAGACCCAACCATTCCTCTACAGTCTTTATTGGCACATAATCTCTATCTTTAATAACTTGCCATAGGCCACATTCAGTAACCATCATAAACACTTTGAATTTTGCCTTCCTAAACAAGAAGTGTTCTCCATAAAAGCCTACAGGTTTGGTGATAGGTGCACTATCTGGTAGTATTCCTTCACCTATGCTCACTATAGGATCCTTCTTAAGATGTTAAGCCTGAAATAAGAAGACCAAGTTCTGATATCAAATGTTAGTATCAACATTTTATCCAGGAAGGGGGTGAATTAGGAGATATTAAAAGTTTAAAAACTACAATTAACAAATTTAACCAAGAGATGAGAGTTAGAGAAATTTCACTGAAATGTACACAGGAGTTTTATACTAGTTTTGTCTTAACAACTTGACCTATGTCTAGTCGTCAGAATGCTTCTGAGATTTCCACTAAAGTTTCAAGATTCAATGGGTTCTTGTCACTATAGTACAAGTAAGCTCTTCAACAGGAAACTTACTCCCCCTTACACTTTGTAAGCAAATACCCTCACTCAAGGTCCCACTACCTTAAGATTCTCTTCACAAGAGTATAAATGTTACCTCTCATAATGTTTTGATGATAACAAATCTTGATATCTAAATATATTTTGACAAGAAAAAAGAATGACATAAAGTTGACTTAATGATTCAAGTCACTCGAGTGAAGTTTTAAGTACTCAAGTGATATAAGTATTTATAGAAAAACTTAATTCAACTAGTCACTCGAGTGATAATTTCCGCTTCAATTAATTAACGTGAAACTCTGTGGTAATCTTCTCTACCTTGGGAAAATCACTTAAGTGATAGTTTCAGCACTTAATTGATAGCTAAGTAAGAACCAAGATTATCAAAGAGGATCACTGATAGAGCTCAATATTTATATCTTTTTATTAATTAATCTTAGGCTTTTGTTGGACTTAATTGAATATTTTGGGCATAATCAAGTGTTAATGTGAGACTTTAATGGAAGAATAATTTGGGAATTAAAGTGGTTAAATTGTTATATTTTTAATTAATATTTGTTATGCCCATTATTCTTTAATTATGAACAAAAGATATTACCTTTGTGAATATAATTTTGTAGGTGATGATATGGCACAACTTGAGTGGTAAAGGTAAAAGATGTTATTTTGGAGCTTAATGAAGGACAAAAGTGGAACATCCCAAGTACAAAATTTATTTTCACATTTTTTCTAAGAGGAGGTTAAATGAGTAAGGGCCTTGTTTGGTGGTTGCAATTTTGTACCTATCATAAAACATATTTTCACCACTTTATCCAAACAAGGCACAACTCATATTTTAACCTAAAGACAATTGAAGAAGCAAAGGAAATGGGGACCATTATTTGTGTGTGAGAGTGGCGGCTGTGAAATAGAATTGAAGAGCACAAATTTATGGACTAAAAGAAAGGGGTTGGATCGAGATTAAATTGGAATTGAAAAAGAGAATGAGCTGAACCGAAATGTTGGAAGGAGAAAAGAAGCAAGCTGGACCGATTTATTAAAGAGGAAAAGGAAGGCTGTGAAGAAAGTGGGAGACGGAATAGAAAAGAATAGAAGGAGAGGAAGCAGCCGACATTGTGGACCGAATTGAAGGGGGTTGGACCGATTGAAGGAATTGATGGTTGAGGAGTCAGCTGGACCGAAAGGGTTTTGAGAAAAAAAAAGGTGAGCCACACGATACAAGAAGAGACAAGCACGCGATCTTGAGGGAGGAGGAGAGTGTGCTGCGGGGGTGTGAAAGGGCAACACGGAATGAGAATGGAATAGAAGGAGGAGGGGAGAAAAGTCCATTTTGGCGGTTGTGTGAGGGGAGGATGTTTGTGCATGGAGGAGGCTGACCGAATGGGAAGGAGCTATGCAGAATTGAATAAGAGGAGGAGCTGCACTTAGAAGGGAGCTATTTTTGGTCCTTTGATCTCCATGGCTAATTCCTTCTTCAATCATCAATCTTCATCCTCTTCCTCCATGTGTAGCTAAACTTTGGTGATTTCCTTGAGTTGGGTAATGGTTTGAGCTTCTAAACTTCAATGGAATTCCTTTAAGCTCTCTTTTTAGTTCATAATTATGTAGCTTGGTTAAGTATGTAATTGTGATCTAGATTGTTATGCCAAGTGAATAAACTTGGTTGTTGAGCTAGGAGTTGATTAATTAAGCTTTGTATGATTCATATTATGAATAGGTTGAATTGTTTATTCCAACTTGGTTAAGTGGATTTAAATGATTAAACTGAATGTTTTGAATTGTTGTAATGGTAATTACAAGCTAGAATTGGAAGTTGATTATTCATCTCCTTGAGTTTGAATTATTTGGTGGTATTCATTTAATTGCTTCGGTAGAATGAATTAAATGATTATTGCAAGTATGGAGCTAGTGGTAACTTAGTTCCATCCTCTTGACTCATATTATGGAATTCATATCATTAGCAAGCAAGGAAGACTAAAACTCCAACTCAAGGGAATCTCATTTCATCATTATTCTAGTTTATTAAATTTACTTTATTATTAGTGTTAAATTCAATTCCATTTGCTTCTTTGTTTTAAAAACTAAAAAATACAATAATATTGTTTTAGCTTAGATTACTTCATAGTTTTAAACTCAAATTCTCAAAATGATTTCTTACAACTTTAAGGTTTTTTATCACTTTACTACTTAGGAACTTGGAAATTAATCTCCTCACAAGAACGACCTAGGTTGAGCTACTACGCTACATTTTTAAACCTAGTTTTATTTTGTGAACTCACATGACATGGGTTCATCAATTACTCGAGTGATAATAGATGCACTCGATTGATCAAGCTTCAATTCCAAAATGTTAGCAAGTCATATAATGGTGATTAGAACCTATGAAATTTTTAGAGTCTAAATCACTAGAGTGATGGGGTAAATACTCAAGTAATAGGGATCACTTGCAAGTCATTTGCAAGTAGTCTGAGAGTTTGTGATCTAGTAAAATAGATCACTTGAGTGATAAAAAGGTGCACTCAAGTGATACACTTTATCACCTATACATCAAAGAAAAAATCACTTGAGTCATGACAATTACTTACGAGTCACTCTCAAGTGATTATGAGGTGATGTGAGCTTCTGATGAAGATCACTCGAGTGATTAAGGAAATCACTTGAATGATCCATGATCACTTGTAGGGCACTTGCAAGTGATATGAAAGTGCACTCAAGTTACTCTATAGTGATTGAGCTTAAGATTTTTCAAAATCTATGGAAGATCACTCAAGTGAATCAATATGCACTCAAGTGATATTCATCTTCTCAAACATTATTACCAGGTTACTTGCTAGTGATTATCAAGAAAGATCACTTGAATACTCAAGTAACAGAGTCAGAACTAGAGCAATAAGAGACTACTCAAGTCTTATTGAATCACACTTGAGTAAATGTTCTTTTGAACTTAAAATCAGTGTCAAGATAATTTTGATACCTATCATAAGTATTTTGGTACCTATCAACAGTTATTAAAGACATTCTACCTATAAATATGAAAGCATCCAAGACGAAGAAACTAACAAACAACAAAATCAATTTTGTGCATTAAGTGATCTGTTTCTTTTTTATATTCTCTAATATTCCTATTGTTCTTCAATATTCATTTATCAACTCTATGAGAGGGATTTTACAAACTTATTTATTACTCTTGTAAAGAAAATCTCAACCTAGTGGGACTTGAGTGAGGGTATCGACTTATAAAGTGTAAACGGGAGTGAGTGTCCTATCGAGGAACTCTCTTGTACTGTGGTGCCAAGAACCCATCGAATCTTAGAACTATAGTGAAAATCTCATAGGCATTTTGAAAACTAGATATAGGTCAAGAGGTTAAGACCAAACCAATATAAACTCCATTGTACACTTCAGTGAAATTTCTCCAACTCTTATCTTTCGATTAAGTTTGTTAATTATAATTTTTAAAATTTTTAATATCACCTGATTCACCCCTATCTTGGGTGAAATAATTAACAATAACAATAAATGTGTTTACAAATTCTCTCTCAAAGAGTTGATAAATGAAAGGAATATCAGAATTATCAAAGAATATCAAGAAAACAAAGCACACTTATTGCAACAAATTTATTTTTTATCATTGGTAGTTATTCTATCTTTAATGCTTTCATAGTTATAGGTAGATTGATTTTAATGACTGTTAAGAGCATTCAAATCTATCTGTTAGAGAATAAATATAGCTATTGATGAAAGAGAATGTTCGGGTTGGTTGAGGCTACTTCGCATTTAATGCTTCTAACAACATTTTGTTTTTTTGAAATTTTAAAGCTAATATAGGATTACATAAATAAAACTTATACATAAGTTTGATTAGTAACATTTAAAAATGGTATAAGAGGTTAGGGTGTTATTCAAGATATTTACAATAGGTATCAAAATTATCGAGACGCTGATTCTAAGTTTAGATAAACACTCGCTCGAGTGTGGCTTTAAATCACTTGAGTGATCTCTTATCACTCGAGTGCTTACTTTGTCACTCGAGTGTTCAAGTGATCTTATTTAAGGCATGTTGATAATCACTAGTAAGTAACCTAGTAGATTTGCGTTTGAAAATGATTTTTATTAGTGCCGAGTAATTTGCACGTAATTCATATCACTCGAGTGCTCAACTTCTCGTTCAAGTGATCTTCCCTTAAAACACTACAGTAATTTTTTATTATGTGTAAGTGACTTGCAAGTGATCTTTGATCACTTGAGTGATTTACCATCTACTGAGTGATCTCTATATGGAACAACTCATCACCTCAGAATCATTTGTAAGTAACTCGCAACTAGTAGTCATCACTCAAGTGATCTTTTTATCACTCAAGTGATCTTGACTTGAAAGCACATGAAGAGGTGTGTATCACTCGAGTGTACAACTTATCACTCGAGTGATCTATTCTTATCATATCATAAGCTTTCTAATCACTTGCAAGTGACCTATAAGTGAACTCATCACTCAAGTGCTTACCACATCACTCAAGTGATTTTATCTCTGAACCCATTATTAGAACTTATCACTATCGAGTGACACACTATAATTTTGTAAGTGAAGCTTTATCACTCGAGTGCATCCACTATCAATTGAGTAATCCTCTTTAGTTAATTTACTTCTTCTTGGCCATCACTCAAGTGATTTCTCTAAGATAGAGAAGATCACCATAGAGTTCCACTTTTATGTTTTCAATTCACTTGAAGTGGGAAAAGCATCACTCGAGTGACTTGTTCTTTCAAGTTTCTTAATAAATACTTATATCACTCTACTGTATGAAATCTTCACTCAAGTAACTTGAATCATCAAGTCAACTTTGTGTCATCCTTCTTTGCTGTCAAAATATACTTAGTTATCAAGGTTTGTTATCATCAAAATATTATGAGAGCCAACATCTTCATTTTCATTTACATCAATATCTTCTGGTGCTAATGTGTCATAGAATAGATCATCCTCATTAATATTCAAATATTCATAGCTTTGAGCATCATCTTGTTCCTTATAGTGTTTGGTTTACATAAGTACAATAGACCAATTCTTCTTGGCATGATATGGAATGAAAAACACATGTTCTACTTGTGAAGCTAAAATAAAAGGTTCGTTTTTATACCCAACTTTAAAGAGATCCACCTAAATAAACCCTAACTCACCAATTCGTAATCCACTATTGTTGTTAATCTACTTATATCCAAATATATGCACCCTGAAGATAGCATAATCTAACTCCTATATGCGCTCAATAACCCCAAAGTATGACATATATGCGTAACTCCTCGAGCTAGATATATGTAAAGATTTAGCAACAAGCATTACAACACTATTTTGGATTGTGCTATGATCATTCTGGTCTTTGGTATAGAATGTATAATCATTGATTGCATAACTTGTATAAGATAGTACATGTAAACTATAACACCCTGATTCTATAGCCATGAACTTGGCAAAATTTTCAAACTTTTCAAACATAACCCCTATAGAAGGGCGTTCACTATGCACATGACTATCGAGGCTATAAGTAAAAGACATCACTTTATAGTATATTCCTTTAATCACATGCATAAAATACAAAAACCATACTTCTGTAACAATTATAATCATAGAGAGTTCCACTCTAGCCTCATGCCCTCATATACGTCAAGAATACTACTCATTGTAAGGTCTATAACTCAATTAAAATATGTAAGACCAAGTTCTCAAACAAATAACCACTGAGGCCTCTGGCCATCTGCTACGAAAATCTTAAATGATGTCCTAGGAATTTCATAAATAAGTGTTAGGCCCTATGCCTTTCAACTAAAGAAAAACTTGTAAGTAATTATCCATAATTAAACATGATGCAATATGAAATAAATAAGCATTTCTAAGTGACAATTAAATTAATTAAATAAGAACCCATAGCTACTAGTTGCATAGCCTTAAGCCAATGGTGCCTTCACAATCACGCATGCTCTCAAACCTTCACTTGAAAAAGTCCAAGAGTAAGAGGTGACACTACTATCTTAGTAACATAGTCACTACCAACCTTACCCATTGGCACCACCCGTGGGGTGCCAAGTAGGACTAACAAATAGGTAGTCAATAGATATATAAATAATAAGGCAAGTATAATGCATGAACATAATAATCTACAATCAGTTGCAACATGGTATGCTATATCACAGGTCAACACAAAACAGACATATGATATTTACTTTCCCTGTCGTTATCCATTATTAACCCCTAATCCACCCTTATATCCTCTTTATTTTCTTAGACAAAACCTATAGACTAAGTGTTAGTCATGTTACTAGTGACTATTATGAGCTCTCCATAATGTGATATAGGCTAGCCAAAGCATGATAAAGCACACAAGGGACCATAAGTTCCTCCTGTAGGGTTACTGCCTGAGCCCTAGGGATACTTCCTGGATAGCCACTAGAGTATCGTATCAGGGGGTACTGCCCTATTAAATAGTGCCAGCTAGTGGTGCACAATAATAAACTAGTGGCCTGCTACATGGTTTCAGTTTTCATTAATCACAACCGAATCACTAACTCCACCATCTATATCACATTATTCTTGAGGGTTTTCATATTCTCATACTCATATACGTTAATCAATACCAAAAGTCCACCATGTTCTAGATGCATATATAATCCATACAATTGCATTACATCTATAATTGAATGTTCATATATTCAACAATACATAAACAATCATAGCATTATACTATAGGCATCATAACAAAAATACATAACTAGCCCTTACAAGCCATTTCCCTCAGTGACTAACCTAGTTGCTAAGGTAACCCGCATCAAGCTCACCTCGGCAACTAACATAGTCGCTGAGGCATGCCATGTCAAAGTTTCCTTGACAACCAACATGGTTGCCGAGGCAAGGAATGCCTTCACTCCCATACGAATTTAGACATATTTATCTACATAAACCTATAGTTGTCTCTAATTGTTCGACAAAGCAACCTATCCAATTCTAGGGTTCATACAAAGGTCCCACAAGGTAGTTTTGGGTCATTAATTGGAGGGTTCATACCAATTCTACTTGTCTAGGCTTGTGGGGGTTTTAGGAACAACCCATGATTAACACCGATAAATAAGATAGATAGGACCATCTTACTTAGTACTTCCCTTAGGTACAAACAAGAAAGATCTTTCCTCGATGCATGAATTCAAACTACAAAGCAAGGGAAAATAAATCAAATCACTAAGATCAAGTTACTCAAGAATTTATCTCATACAGTTACTCAAAAATTCTCATGATTTCACCGATAATAGAGATTCAGCCTAGAACTGAGAATTGCCCTCAATGGAGTGTTAGACTATTCTAGTATAACACCTCTGTATCTTAGGTTTTAAATACTTAAAAGTCAGTTCTATGAAAAATCCCCATATTAAGATTCTCAAGCCCTAGCCTAAATCCCTTAGAATCCCATAATTAGAGAAAGAGAAGGAGGAAGAAGGATTAAGGAGGCTTACTAATGAATTAGAGCCTCTAGGAGTCTTCCTCACGAAACCCTAGCAGAGCTCTGCCTCTCTGTATCCAAATTTCTTAAAATAATAAACTGTCACATACTCCTTATTTATAAAAATCAATGATTCACCTCAGCAACTACATTAGTTGCCGAGGTGAGTAACACAGAAAGTTACTCCCTCATTTTTTTATCAATTTGCCTTGGAGAGTGCCCTACTCGTTGAGATGAGTTTTCCAATCTACTAGATTTAATTTTTGGGATATTACATAAACTTGATCCTATAGCCAAATCAATTTGTCAGAAACTAAACAAGGATTATTTCCCAACTCACTAATAATGTGCTCTTCAAACCAATATACAAAATGTCAATTGTGTTATTTCTCTACCAAATTTTCATTCCTATCACCAAATATGCCTCGAAGGGCATCCATGTGTTCTTCAACAAATGGTTTAACCAATTGGTGTTATGCAGAACATATAAGTATGATTGCTCTATTCTAGTTGTATTACATCCACTTGTTCCTTTCCTTGATCTTCCTCTTCTTGATGAACTTTGAAATCCATATAGGGTCGACATTGGATGATATTCAGTACTCAAGTCACTTGCTTCTTCAACTATGTATCATTCAACAATACAACCTTCTGGTCAATATCTATTTGTCACATACCCTTTAATAGTTTCATATAATGCTCAATCAGGTACATTCATCTCAAATAAACTGGGCAACACATTTGAACCTCTCTAACCAAATGAATGGTTAGATGAACCATAATGTCAAAGAATGATGGTGGAAAATACATTTCAAGTTCATAAAGGGTAAAAACAATTTAGCTTTGCAAATCTTGTAGCCTTGTAGAGCCAACCACTTTGCTACAAATCAACTAGAAGAA
This sequence comes from Inga oerstediana, assembly GCA_963210345.1. NCBI lineage: Eukaryota > Viridiplantae > Streptophyta > Magnoliopsida > Fabales > Fabaceae > Inga > Inga oerstediana. The sequence goes on along the minus strand of OY723401.1, from coordinate 56,610,849 downwards.
CACACATAGTTTAGTGATAGTGGCTCACACGTTTTTAGGTAAAATAGACCATATATCAACTGGTAAGAAATTTTACATAAGCACATAGCAATCATGATGTAACCCCCTGCCATAATTATATCCAAAATACGCAGTTTAAAGTGAAATAGAGACCAATAAGAAACAAAACTATTTCAAAATCCCATCTTCACGATAGGGTTTTCACAAATACTTTTCGAAATATAATACACCTGGTCTCATATTCAAATTTCGAATACAATTACTATGCGAAGATAAATCACATTTATACAAATATCAGAGTGCACAATATAATCATCCAGGTAATCCCAGGTTTCATATCTTCGCTAAATAATTATAGCGCACATTAGCCTATACAACTCCTCAAATAGGGATTACACAAACCCATTTGAATACAAACTCAATACTCATCCAAATATACAAATACACATCCCAACTATAATGATAACCAACTACCGAATCTTCAAACCGAAGGAAGTCCTCATCGCCCTTGGTTGCTTACTCCATCATCGATCTACTACCCTGTCTGAAAGGTTAGTAGGGGAGGGTAAGATTCTAGAGAATCTCAGTAGGAAACAGATACCTATATGCATGTATGATATGTGTTTAATGCATGACATGCTTGCAATACATAACTCATGCTCACACAATAACATATCTGCGTGCTCAATGTTTCAACAATATACTCATAGCCATAGCATAACTAGAAACAAAGCTACAATTATTCATACATGTTTCACATAATCAAGCAAAGCAATAACATGCATCAATTCACAAACACAAATATCAAAGCATGCAGGAGAGGTAAGTTCCCTACACTTGTCTTCCACGTATGCTCCAATACCGGCTACTCACGTCCGACGAACATTGAACCACGATCAGGGCGACTATCCAACCCTATACCAAAATCATGGACATAGGGTTAATCCCTTTTCCAATTCCTCAACATACAAACACTTTATGTTCGTTATCATTTAACATCTTTCGGTGGCTAATCAAAGCCCAAACATATGCCTAAAGGCTTGGGAAACACTTGACTAAAGATCACCTTTTAAAAGTCCAAAATGATGATTTTTGGAGGTTGGCCACAGCCTACAAATCCACTGGCCGCAGCCAAAAACTGCTCAGAAATATTTGGGCCGCGGGCCAAGAATTCACTGGCCTTGGCCAAGAAAATTTTGTTTCTTGGCTAAATTTCCAAAAATCATAACTAATTCCACAAAAATAGAAATGAGGTGATTCCAAAGCCAAATGAAAGCTATTCAAGTCCTCTACACAGGAAAAATATTGGCCATTACTATAAATCACCACACAAATACAGAATTCCCCAAAACTCAAGACTATCCCAAAATAGTATTCATTTTTAACCTCAAACTTTGGACAGTCATATCTCACAGAAGCCAAAACGAAATGGTATAAATTATGTGTTCATTTTGAAGCTTGGGATGTGAAATTTGAGACTAGAAAGTTTCATAATTTTCAGACACTATTTGCCTAGTCAAAAAGTCCACACGAACAGACTGCTCATAAAGAATTCACACTGGACAGAATTTCCAAACTTTCATAATTGCTTCCAATGGTTCCCATTTTCACATCAAACATGTGATCCCACAAAAATTTTCATAAGGAATCCATTGGAAACACCAAATCAAAAAAATTCACATTACATTGTCATGTTTCCATAACATGTCACACAATTCATCACACAAAACACACATTACCATTCCTTTCATTCCAAGTTCTTAAACCAATTCCAATGGCTCTATAACACATCAAGACACCAATTGCCACTCAACACAAGGCAATTTATACATTTCAAAATCACACAAAATCAGGGCAAAATTCACAACTCACAATACTTAACTATAATTCACAAAACTTAGATCAAAAGGCTTCAAATACTCACCTCTTCCTCTTTCCCAAACCAATTCCTTGATTCTCTATCTTTCCACTTCTGCACAAGCAACAAAACACCTCCTCTCACAAATCTAAAACCATAAAGATAAAGCTCTCATCACTATGAACAACTTTATAGAAGGTGATTAGAGCATTAGAGCATATATACAAGGCTAAAAGCTCACCTTTCCATTTCTCTTTCTTCCTCTACACTTGGACGTCCATGTGAGCTTGAGGAGAGAGATGAGAAATGTTGAAGATGAAGATAGGTCAGATTTTGGGAGCCCAAAACTGACCTTAATGAAGAAAGGAGAGAGGAATGAGTGTTTTGACCATTTGACCTAAGATCCAAGGGTTCACATCTTGCCATGTGTCACCCTCTTGCTCCATCAACCATGAGTTCACATAGGCACATGCACATTGGATTCCACCCTTTGATCTCAACACAAATCAATCATAACCATTGCTCTTGAAGTTACCAATGAGTTTCCTCTTCGGCACCCGATCAATCGGTCGGTAACTTTACCGTTTTGCCCCTGATTATGGCAATTCACACTGAATCACCACCAAATTCTTTTTCTCATTCATTTATACTATACATATGCCCTTCCCCTTATTTTTATTCAATTTATATATTAATCTACAATTGAACTCAAATACAGGGTTTTGGCACTGATCATACCACATTCGAATCTCAAATCACATCAAATTCTCTAAAAGGGTTCATTTATCAATAACCACCTCCACTTTTGGAGTCATTAACCCTTAATCACAATTTAGGATCTTGCTAAACTGGGGCTTAGCAATCCACTTATTTTAGGCTTATTCTCAAGCCTCAAATATCAAAATTTGGGGTATTACACATGAGACTTAAGTCCCTTCAACTTCAAGTCCTTTATTGATATAAGGTGTAATACCCCAAATTTTGAGACTTGAGGCAGAGAAAAAGCCTGAAATAAGTGGATTGCTAAGCCCCAGTTTAGCAAGATCCCAAATTGTGATTAAGGGTTAATGACTCCAAAAGTGGATGTGATTAGTTATAAATAGACCCTTTTGGAGATTATGATGTGAACGTGATTCGTATGCATTGTGAGCAACACCAAAACCCTGTATTTAAGCTCAATTATGGATTAACATCTAAATTGACTTAAAATAATGGGGAGGGCGCATTGTGGAAGAAAAGGAATGATATGGTGCGTTTGGTGGTGATTTAAGAGGAATTACCATAATCAGGGGCAAAACAGTAAAGTTACCGGCCAATTGATCGGTTACTAAAGAGGAAGCTCCTTGATAACTCAAAGATCAATGGAAGAGATTTATTTTTTTGAGATTAAAAAGGGTGGAATCCCATATGTGTGTGCCTATGTGAGCTCATGGGTGATGGATTAAGATCTTGACAAGTGTCACTATGAGAGCCATTGATTGGGTCAACATGTCAAAGCTCTTTCCTCTTTCCTCTCCTCTCTATTTGGATGTCTAAGGGCCCTCTTTTGGCTGGAAAATTAGACCCTCTTCATCATCTTCATCCTCTCTCTTCAACTCCATGGATGCCAAGCTTAGGGAAGGAAAGAGAAATAGAAAGGTAAGGATTTAGCTTGTTTGTTGACCTCCAATGCTCTAATCACCTTCTATAAAGTTGTTCATAGTGATGAGAGCTTTGTCTCTATGGTCTTAGATTCTTGATTGGAGGTGTTTGAGAGCTTGAGAAAAAGTAGAAAGATGGAGAATCAAGAAATTGGTTAAGATTGCTGTAAAACATGTCAATATAATGTGAATTTGGTACTTTTGGTGTTTCCAATGGATTCCTTGTGAAACTTTGTGAGGGAATAAACTTTGGTATGAAATTAGGATCATTGGAAGCAAATATGCCAAAACTGGAAATGTTGCCATTGAAAGTCTATTCTGGGCAATCAGTTTGCACGAAATTTTTGAATAAATAAATGGTTTCTAAAACTTCTGAACCTTTACAATCTTGAATATCACATCCCAAACTTCAAAATGGACATATAAATTGTGTCATTTCATTTTTTGAGCTGGGAGTTATATTTGTCTAAAGTTTGAGGTCTAAACTGGACTTGATTTTGGAGCAGTATGGATATTTGTGTAATTCTGTATTTCTGTGGTTATGTACAGCCTTGATTCATATTTTTCCTATGAAGAGGACTTAAATAGATTTCATTTGGCTTTGGGATCACCTCGTTTCAATTTTTATGAAATTAATTATGAATTTTCAAAGTTGCCTTGCCTGCAGCAGAAAATCTTGGCTGCAATACAAACGTTTCTGTGTGCGTTTTGGCCATAATCAGAAATTCTTAGCTGCAGCTAAAATCCTTCTGTGCATGTTTTAGCTACAGCCAGAGGATTCTTGGCTGCAGCTAACCCCCCATTTTCAGTACTTGGTAATTTTGAAAAGTGATTTCCAACCTAGTACGTCCCAATCCTTCCAAGCTTTTGTTGAGCTTATTATTAGACACTTAAGGGACTCAAATGACAACCAACTTTAAGTGATATAAAAGTAAGGATTTGGATTAGAGATTGACCCTATATCCTTGATTTGGTTATAGGGTTGGATATTCGCTCGGATCGCGAGTAGTCGATGCTGGAGCATACGTGGAAAGAATAAGTGTAGGGAACTTATCTCTCCTGCATGTATATGATATTTGTGTTGGTATTGATACATGTTATTGCTTTGCTTGAATATGTGAAACATGTATGAATGATTTGAAGCTATGTTTCAATTTATGCTATGGCCATATGTATGTTATTCAAAGCATTGAGCTTGTAGATTTGTCATTGTGTGTAAGCATGAGTTATACAAGCATGTCACGCATTAAACATCTATCTTGCATGTATATTGGTAATGTTTACCTACTGAGATTCTCTCGAATCTTACCCTCCCTTATCAACCATTTTAGACAGGGTAGGTGGATCGAGGATGGAGCAAGCAACCTTCCGTTTGGATTATTTAAGTTTGGTAGTTTGTTATCATTATAGTTGAGATTATGTATATTTGGATATGTATTTGAGATGATCTTGTGTAATCCCCATTTGAGAAATTGTAATGGGCTAATGTGCCCTGTAAAGCTTGAGTTAATGAATGAAACCTGGGATTGCCAGGGATTATGTTGTGCAATCTGATTATAATAAATGTGATTTATCTTCGTGTGGTAATTGTATTCAAATGGTGAATATGAGACCAGGTTAATTAGATTTTGAAACGTATTTGTGAAAACCCCATCATGTGATGGGTTAGTAAATGTTATTTGATTGTTATTGGTCTCTATTTCACTTAATTGGCATATTTCAGATATAATTACGGCAAGGGGTTACATAAGGTTCTTTACATTTGATGAGTAAGCTTGTGGAACTTTAATTCCATGTGGAAACTTACCAAAGGAATTTTTCTCTTTCTTTCATAGAGTGTAAGCCACCAAAGGTAAATGAGTACAAATCCGTTCTCCACTGACACCAACTCTTCTCTAATACCTACGATGATTAAATCCAACCTTGTATTGACACTATCCTTACTTTTTCCTTGCATATTTAGCAACGTACCCATAAGACTCACAAATATTTTTTCAATGTGCATCATATCCAAGAAATGTCTTACATATAAGAACTTCCAACATGGAAGTTCAATCAAAAATGTACTTTTCTTCTAACCACTTATCACAACATTTTTTATGAAAGGTTTGCCAAAATTGCTACTAAAGTCCTTTACCTTTTCTAAAACTTGATCACATGTTAAAATCCTAAGTAGGCCATCTTCTTTTGAGTTCCTATTCAAAGCTTTTTCCCACTTCCTCTAGTGATGTTTCAATGGTAAGAATCTATGATGTGCCATATAGAAACTTTTCGTACCATATTCCAATCACATTGAATGAGTGTCATCTTCGCATATAGGGCACGTACAATGTCCTTTGATATTGTATCTCCACAAATTACCATAAGCCAGAAAAAATTTATAGTGCCAAATAACATACCTCTCAAATTGAAACTTTCTTCCAAATACCCATCATACACATTCACGCCAGTCTCCCACACTAGCTTCAAAACATCAATCAAAGGAGCCAAATATACATCTATATCATTACCATGTTATTTAGGCCTAGAAATTAACATATACAACATCATAAACTTGCATTTCATGATTAACTATAGAGGGAGGTTATAAATTGTCAATATCACTAGCCATATACTGTAAGTACTACTCTGAACACCATGTGAGTTGATTCCATTAGTTAACAATATAAGTCATAGGTTCCTTTTTTCTTCCCTAAAGTTGTGGTACTTATAATCTATTTTTTTTGATTAAGGAGAATATACAGGATGCCTAAGCTTTATGTCTTAAATTCTTTTATCCGCATTCCATATCAACTGCTTAGCAATCTCTGCATTATTATGCATGAGCCTAAATCTTGGTATAATAGGAAAATACCATAAGACTTGAGCCTTTTTTCCAAGATTTTGATGCATTGCATTTAGGGCACTTCTCTAAGGATGCATACTCATTATGAAATAATACATAATTATTAGGGCATGCATGTATTTTCTCATAACCCAAACCAATAGAGCAAAGAATTTACTTAGCCTCATATGCTTTTATAGGAAGTTCATTTTCTTCTAGAAGTATATCTTTCAAAAGTGTAAGTAATTCAATGAAACTATTATCACTCCATCCATATCTCACTTTTAAGTTGTACAATTTCCACACTACTAGCAAAATTGTGTTTTTTTGTATCACCATCATACAATAGTTTCTCTGCATTACTTTTCAAACTCTTAAACAACTGAAGACAATTACGAAGATCCTCTTTAGCTACCTTCAGCATTTCTTCAATATGATCTTCCTCCTCACACATACTTTTGTTGAGATCATTCAAAGTACAATTCATGTCATACAGACGATCACTACATATTTCATTCATCTCACCATGTCTTGTCTAGTATATATAACTTTAATCAATTCTATAACAGACTAAATGATCTAGCAATTCACCTTGATTAATTCACTTTCCATAATAACAAGCTAAGCAAGGGCATACAATTTTTTTAGGATTTTTTGCATGCTCAACTACAAAATCAATAAGCTCTTTCACCCTATTCCTATATTCTTTAGAACATCGATTAGATGACATCCATTTTCGATCCATACCTCCAACTTATTATAGAAAAGTGGTTAGGTATATGACTTTGTAGAATTGGTTCCTATATAACATCATATTGTTCTTATCATAGCTATTACACTATATACTATCCTATATAACATTACATTGTTCTTTATCATAACTTTTGTCCTTGTCTTTATCTGTAATGGATCTGATGAGTTTTACATAATGCATTCAAACTACTAAGTGATATTCTTTTTCAAAACTCTTTCGATTCCGAACCTCAAGATAGGATTCGAACCTATAGTTGAGCAGGTTTTTTTGAATATATCAAAATTTTGTGGAAGCGTATTCTAGTGGTTTGCAACTTTGTTGTTACTCATCGATTCTTATCTTTTCTTTTTAATTTAGTTAGAGCGATTCTCTGCTCATACTTAGTTCATTCATTTACATACACAAATTGTGTAGCCACATAAGGCTACCAAAGTGTCTAAGTATAATACAAAACAATAGTCACCATTTCCCTATTCTTTTGGATCCGATTTAGGCTTTGTGCCATTCTGAGATATCCAAAAGGAATCAAGTATTTTTTTTCAACTAAACCACGCCGAAATTCATACTTTATTCCGGGTGCAGTTTCTATAAGCCATATTGTTTCTTATGCATTCATAAGACACTTGCTAAAACAAGGCTTAACAGTCCACTCAATTCAGGCTTAATCTCAAGCCTCTAATCCTAAAATTTGGGATATTGCAATTCTCCCTCCATTCAATAAATTTCATCTTTGAAATTTGAATGCCAATACCTCAGGGATCATTCTAGACACTCAGTCTATCCATTTTGTGGGTGACTCAATAAGCATGCCATACAGGTCATTTTTCAATCTATCTCTTTCATATGTAATCTCATTGAGCATGTAACACAATCATCATATTCTCATCAAAGATCTCAAGTAATATTTAGCAATTATAACACAATATTCTTATTCATTCTGTACACAGTATGTACCATTCAAATATAGGACCCACTGGTCCATTCTCATAGCTCTTGGTTTCTCAGGCCACACAACCTCTTCAGGACTCTATCTGGATCACACTGTGTGTATACCAGGCCTTACAGCCTCTTCAGGACTCTATCCAGATCCCAATATCAAGCATTACAGTCTCTTCAAAACTTTGCCCGGAACACACTGTAAGCATATCAAGCCTAACAGCTTATTCTACTCCCATTGCATTGGGTATTCTGGTCTTATTGCCAAGGGAATCCCCCTATTCCATTGGCATCATAGGGCTTACTGACCTAGCTACAACTTAGTTCAGTCTAAATGTTTTGTAGCCTTAAGGTGTACTCTTGACACATTGGTCTAATATCACCTCGCTAGGCAACAACCATAGTAGTAGTCACAGAAGTCTTATATCCCAAGTATATTGCCCAATACAAACTTACACATCAGGTCTTACCGACTCGAGCCTTTACTTGTCACAATTCTCAAATACGTAACATTCAGCTGGCCAAAGCACATACTAGTCCCTCAGGTCTTATGCCTCAGGACCTTCGGTCCACCATCTTTGCTGAATACTTATTGAGGCTAATTACCTCACGACACACAATCTATTAGGTATTTTGAATACATCCCAAGCTCTAACTCTTACTATTCAAGCCATTTATATACTGATGTTATGTTTATGAGGCATGATTAGCAAACCATTCAATCACAATCATCTAGTGAGCATTCAGATATCATTACAAATCATGTGGCTCCAAGTGTCCACCCGCGCAACAAACCCTGGGTGACTGTTCATGCATAATATACAAATCACATGGCCCCCAGTGTCCACCCGTGTAATAGGCTCTGGGTGACTGCTCATGCACAACATTAATTTTCATGGCTCAAGCATCCACCTGCATAATAAGCCCCTGGGTGAGCTCCCTACAAATTCTAAATGCTCATCAGGTCTTACTGATCAGGGAATCAACCCTATGCTATTGGTTTAATAGGACTTACAGCCTCAGGCCTCTGCCCATCAAGTTTGACTACCAAAGGATACTCTAGCCTAATAGGTCTTACTTCCTACCATATATTCATAACACGAATATACCCGATGGAAAACACATATATGCATAATCATTACATAAGATACGAGAGCAAGAGTTTCCTTCCTTTATTCCATTAACCCTATTCTTCCTTAAGTTCCTTCTTCATATTTCTTTCTATAAATGGCACTAGAGCACCCCATATCGATTCACTGGGTCACACAAACCCTTCTTTCAAGGTAACCTATCCAATATAGGACTCATTACAATGTACTACCATTGACAGTCGATGTTCCAGTAGCTCTACTTTACAGTTCATTATCAAGGTGGCTTCAATCTACAGTTAGACGTTACGGTGGCTCCACCTACGGTTTGTCGTCACAGTGGCTCCACTCTATGATATTGTACTCGGTGCTTCACTCACTCTATTTTGACTAGTCAGCACCTCTAGTAAGAACTCTCCGTACAGCCTTCTCCGATCAGGACTCTCCATAGGTAGCCTTTTTTGATCAAAACTCCCCATAGGTAGCCCTCTCCGATTGGGCGTCTCTGAATGTAAGTACCATTGTAATGAGAACCCAAATCTTATAACTTCTTATAACTTCCCTCTTCTCTAGTAGTTCTACAATATGCTTCTCTAATTCCACTATCTCATTTAGGGTCATTTTATATAGACTTTCGATATCAGTCCAGCTCCAAGCATAATCACAACTCTAAGGGAATATTCTATTATTAAGATCGTTCCCTATGCTAGATTAGCAATTGTAGCCTTCAAAAAACCTCATGTACATTCCTGTACCACATTCTACATTCTAGTACCTCAAGTCATGCAAACAAATCCAAGTGCCTATAGAATCAATTTAACTATTGTTTGATTCTTAAGTTACAATTCAACTCCTAGAACCTTAATATTACATAGATCAGAAATCAATTTCCTCAATTATACCTAATAGGTATGCAAAGAATTAGGATCAATAGTGCCTATTCTAACCTTCATGGTATTCAGGTAATATCCTTAAAGCACTACTAAAGGTTCAACATTATCCATAAGGTTCACAAGGTTCAAACTTCTACCATGAAATAGAACCATAGTGCAACCTGATTCACATTTCAACCTAAGCACTATTTCAATGTAAACCTGATTCAAACCTATCCTCAACCTTCAATATCATCAGATCTGATCCTCAAGGATCGATGTACGGCATAATCATCACTAATTATGGATCACCATATATCATACCTAAATACCTTTAACACTACGATATTACTAAGGATCATCACTTAACACGTAGACACCTTAAAACAATCACTATGCCTTGAGTGTCCATAAGCCCATCAAATGAAATTTTCTAGGCAGTACTCCCTGCAATAGACATGGTTCAGATTAAAGATCAATACTTACCCCCATTATCTCCATGCCTCCCCAGAGACGCTAGGTACTGTCCCCACGGGGATATATAAATAATACTGGCTTCTCGGTACAACTCCTTAGTGTATTCTCATATCATAGGGTGGGGATCTAAATCACATTCAAACACAATCTCGGGAGCTTCAAAGTTGACAACAGAATCCAAGTCATGTGCTACCTCATCTATCTTTAGAGTATCATTTTCATTATCACTAGTAGGAGAATTCTCACTGGGACAGGACATCACTAACATCCCTATCAAGCAGAGCCACATCCCCTGTATAGACCCTTACCCCTTCCTTCTATAGGCTGGTTATTAGACAGGGGTGGGCTAACTCTTTAGCTTACTCTGCTATCTATAACTTCTAGTTATAGTAGTACGATTATAGGGTTACTATACTATTCACATGAGCAGAGAATGTATCCTAGAGTCAAAACCTTTTGCACTAACTGGACCTTTATCTCTGAGTAGACAATTCCTCTGCCAGAATCACTGCTCTGGTATCAAATTGTAACACCTTATTTCTGTAATCGATCTGATAAGTTTTATATAGTACATTCAAATTACTAAGAGATATCCTTTTTCAAAACTCCTTTGATTCCCAACCTCAAGACAAGACTCGAACCTATAGTTAAGTAGGTTTTTCTGAAATATTTCAAAATCTTGTTGAAGCGTATTCTAGTGGTTTGCAACTTTATTGCTACTCATCAATTCTTAACTTTTATTTTTAATTCAGTTAGAGTGATTCTCTGCTTATACTTAATTCATTCATTTACACATACAAACTGTATAGCCATACAGGGCTACCAAAGTGTCCAAGTCTAATATAAAACAATAGACACCATTTCTCTTTTCCTCTGGATCCGAGTTAGGTTTTATGTCATTCTAACATATCGAGAAGGAATCTGGTATTTTCTTTCAATTAAACTGCCAAAATTCAAACTTTATTTTGGGTGCGGTTTCTATAAGCCATATTGTTTCTTATGCATTCCTGGGGCACTTGCTAAACCAAGGCTTAGCTGTCCACTCAATTCAGGCTTATTCTCAAGCCTCTAATCCTAAAATTTGGGATATTACATGTAACTCTTGACTCCATAAGTGCACATGTCGTATCAAGTAATACAGAGTAAGTAAAGTATCATTCCCACGAGGAATTTGTACCCAAAATTTAAGTATGCATTAATTTTACACTTTCACTTAAGTTGAGCGAAATAAAAGGATGGACTAATTATAAAATAAAAAGAAAGATCTAACTAGAATAATAAAACAAAGAAATCTAAACAAAAACCAATGCTAAGGAAGATTTTCAATCACTTATACAATGATTTGGAGTATTATAGCATTAATTATTTCTTAGTGTCTAATATTTCCCCTTAATTGCAATTAAAGCTATATTTGCTAGTCTAGGACTCTTAATTACCTAATTGGATCTTTTAGTCCTCTAAAAGACATTCCAATTATGTTAATCCCTAATTCCTTAGGCGTTTAGTAATTAATTGGATTAATTTAAATATAAGCCTAATAAGACTATATAGGTCCAATGAATATATATCTATGCTACAAGCAAATTAAATCTGGAAACTAATCTTACTTAATTCAATTGAAAGTCTATTCAAAATTTCATATGTCTAGGCTCCTTTAGAATACCAAAATATGTTTCATTCAAATTTCTCATCATTCAGAACAATTAAGCTCACAATTGAATCAACAAACATAATATTAAAGCAATTAAATATTGAAATTGTCATCCACTAACCCAAAATCAAACTACAATAATCCAAAGCAAAATTTAGTTACACATCAAAATCATCTCAACAACAACAATAACCAGATTTAGAGACAAGAGAAAGTGACAAGAAATTGAAAAATAAATCACTCTATGAAAGATTAAACCCAAAAAATAGCAATCTCTAACTCCTATGGTTCAGACTACTTGAATCTCAGTCCAAAGAATGGCAACCTTCACCCTCTGGTTAAGCTCGAAGAAGGTCCAGTAATTTTGTTGTAATATGCCCAAATTTTAGGACTAGAAGCTTAAGATTAAGATTAACTCAAGTCGACTGCTAAGCCCCAGTTTGCAAGAGTCCTATGAATGTCCAAGAGATAGATTGACTTTTAGGGACTAGTTTGGCAAAAACCAAAGTATGGGATTTGGTTCCAAATATTGAAAGGAAATGCCCAATTCCTTTATCTAAACGTAAAAATGATATTAGGTCTAACCTGGATCAAAAAAAAGAAGAAAATGAGAAGGAATTAGAATAAAAGAAAAGCTAATACACCGTAAATAAATGTTTCCATGATCAAGGACAAAAGAGACAATTGCTGTTTGATCTTGAGGTTAGAATTGGAAACAAGAATGAAGGGTCAAGATTTGACCCTGAAAAAGAAAGAGTAATTATGATAAAAGAAAATAGAAGACCAGAAAAACCAAGTATCCAATGGATAATAAGCTTCTTTGTGTACAAAGAGCTAAGAAACTTTGGCAAAAGCATTTCTTCTTCTCTCTCCCTTTAATTTTCGATCAAAAAGGCCTATAGAAGAGTAAATAATTGTCTTTGGTCTAACCAAATCTCATTTGGTTAGGCTAACTAAACTAAACTTCAAGAAGGAATTAACTAAGGACACATCATCATTTCTTTTCTCTCTTTCTTGGAATTTCGGTCAATAGCCTTAAGAGGGACTTAAGTGACTTTAAAAACATAATTACCATCATTCTTCATTATTTTTTTTTCCAGTACAAGAAGGAAGAAAGAGAATGGCATGCTGTAATTTTCAGGAACTCAAGAAAGTTAAGGAACTCCTCTCTAAGTTTTTACCCTCTTACTCACCTTTCTAGCGAAAAGTGTCTTCAAGAACATTGTTCCTCTTGGTCTAAGCTCTATTCTTATATTTTTAGTTTTTCAATAGGAGGCCTTTTGAGGCATATATCAAGGTTTAAAGTTGTGGAATCAAGAAATAAAGCTTAGATAAAGCAAAAGGTGTGTAAGAGCTTTCCTTTAAACCATATATTATGTAGTTTAGTTGAGTTTTATGGAATGGGTATTCTGCCCTAAATTTTGGGTTCTTTCAGTATTTTTAGGGTTTATTGTATTTTGTTTCAATAAATGGTGTAAAATAAGGTTTAGAAATGAGAAATGACAAATTTGGAAATTAATAGTAGTGCTATCAGATTTTGTTTATGGAGGCAGCGATGTTGTGGCACGTTTTTTATCAATCAAACCTAGTCCAAATGCTATGAAATTTGACTAGATGAAAGTAGACATCCTGAGCTTTAATTTTATGCAGAGAATATAATTTTTCGATCAATGAATTTAAATTATAAGTTTTCAAAGTTAAGCCCTGTTTCTGGAACAAATTCTGGAAAAGATAGGGTTTGACAAGTTTTTGGGAATTTTGTGGCTATAATTACGAGATGGTGATATTTTTCCCTAAAAATATACTTAAAGAGATTTATTTTGATATATAAAGTGTATCATTTGGACAAGTAGATTGAGAGACATGAATTTTTAAAGTCTAATAATGATTCTGGAAAAATAATGGTGGTAGATTGATTGTGACGTGTTTTTGTCTGGCCAAATAAATTCTAATGTCCACTAATTTTTTCCAAAATAAAGTAGACCCAACAAGCTTTAATTTGATGGGTAATTTTTAATAATTGGATAAGTACACAAAAAGCTATGATTATTGTAAGTTGGGCATTAATTATAGGCAGAATTTTGTGACAATAGTGAATAATTGAGAATTCTGGAAAAGGGTATGTGTAAATAGCAGTGCTAACTATTTTTCCCTTAAAGTGGATTTAATAAGGATCACATTGAGCTTTAAACTAACCCAATTAGAATTTTGTAGAATTAGTTATGATTTTCCAAATTAAAGTGACAAACTCTGCCAGCTTTATATCTTATGCGAATTTAAGACTTAATGATAGAAATGTCATAATTAGGAACTCTATGGGTTAGGTTTAAGCCCTTGAAATTGTTAAAATCCCATGTAGCCATATTGGACATTCATTTATCATGGCTCTAATGTATGGTTATGTACCTAGGGCCATGAGATAACAAGAAAGAAGAATGGAAGAATTTCCAAAAAGCTGTAATAGTTGGAAGAAAAGGTACAGAAAAGAACACATGTGCAAAAGGTAGTATAACTTTCCTGACTTGCATTCACTTGGTAAGTATGCTTATGCATTGATGTGTTTATTTGCTTTAATGAATGGAATGAAGCATGTATGAATGATTTAAGCTCTTTTTTTTCTTATGCTATGTTCATAGTTGAAATGTGTGAAGCATTGAGCATGCAAGTTTATCATTATGCTAGTATGAATTTATGTAAGCAAGCATGTCATGCATTAAGCTTGAATCTTATAAGCCTAGTTAGCAAAGTTTGCTATTGAGATTCTCTTAAATCTTACTCTCCATCACCCAACCTTATAGGTATGATGACTACAAGAGCATAATGTATAAAAATATGCAAGGGGGAAGTAGGAGAATCAAAGATTGAAGTGCAACACATTCTTTATGTATTTTGACTGGAATTTGTGTATGTATATATATGAACAACTTAAGAATGAGCAAAAAATCGGTCTAATTGAATTAAAAGAAAAGATAAGAATAAATGAGTAATAATAAGGTGTGAGCCACTAAAAAATGCTTCCGAAAGATTTTGAAATTTTATGAAAAGCCCACTCAACTACAATTTCAAATCCTGGCTTGACGTTGGGAATAGAAAGAGTTTTGTAAAAGAATATTGCTTAGTAGTTCGAATTCGCTGGGTAAAACTCATCCAAATATGTTATGGAAGTAAGGTGTTATATTTATAGTATCAGAGAATGAGATTTTGGCATTTAGCTAGTATGCTCTGCTGATGTGAGTAGTATCTATAAGTGATACTGGAATAATCATGATTAATAATAGGATTATAAGTTATAGGTAATAGGCAGAAACAAAGGAAGGAGCAGAACCAGATGTAGGGGCAAAAATAGAGTAGTATTAATGTATACCTAATAAGGAAGGGTATAAGCTCTGATGAATCTGAATCCGGATTAGGATGTGACCAAAATTCCAATAAAACTCTGCAATTAAGCATGCTTAGAAAAAAGAAATCCTGGGCTGGGAAGTTAAGTTAGCAAGGTTTCAGAGACTTAAGGAATAATGATTATTTTAAGGTTTCTTCATGACTAACGATCATCTTAGTTAGATGAATTATGTATAAAGGCATACCAGTATGATAGACAGGATTAAACTGGAGGAGGTCAGAAACTATTATAGAGATACGTAGTCTTATGGATCCTACAAGATAATGTCAGGGAGACATCCTGACACCTGAATTGCCTAG
Organism: Inga oerstediana; assembly: GCA_963210345.1. NCBI lineage: Eukaryota > Viridiplantae > Streptophyta > Magnoliopsida > Fabales > Fabaceae > Inga > Inga oerstediana. The sequence continues at coordinate 56,595,050 of OY723401.1, read as the reverse complement.
CCCTTGATAGCGCTTATGTAAATGAATTGATTTGTTGTATGTGGGATGATAAATAAGAAAGGAGCTTCATAGAGCTAAGGGAAGGGCTAACATTCACACAAGCATTAATTATCCCAAACCCTAGTGTGGCTAGTTTGGTTAGCAAATGAAGTGACCGGTATGGGTTACAGTGAAATAAGTATATGGGATTGGGATGTGCCAAGTATAGTAAGGCAGAATGGTAGCAGAAGCCTCTCGATAGCTGATGTCTCACGAGATTGAATACCCCACTTATGAATTAGAGCTGGTGGCGATTGTCTTGATCTGAAGTAATGATAATTCGAATATGCCTTTGTGATAATGGGATTGAGGTAGAATTAGAACCTAGTGATCATACTAATTTTATGAGGATTCAATCTTGTGATACTAAAGGTTGAGGATAGGCTTGAATTAAATCTAAGCTGAAATAGTGCTTAAGTCGAAAAGTGAATCAGGTTATACTATTGTTCCACTCCATGACAGAATTTTAAACCTTGTGAACCTTGTGGATAGTGTTGAACCTTCAGTAATTTTTTGAGGATAATACTTGAATACCATGAAGGTTAGAATAGGCACTATTGATCATGATTTTAGAATGCCTATTGGGTATATTTGAGAAAAATGATTTTTGATTTGTCCAATGTTGAGGTTCTAGAGTTAGTGATGAATATAAAAGTTGGATGTCTATCCAACAGCCAGAGAAGGGTTATCAATTGAATCATAACCTAGGAATCAACTATTAAGTTTTGATTCCTTGAGAATTTGAAATTGTAATGCCTGTTTTTACATACCCCTTTAATTATGCATAAGAAGCGTTACTTATATTCTCTTTGGGGATTATTGCTCAATTTCTGGCTGTTGAGCCATTATTCTTACCAAATATTAGAGTTAATTCTATTTTTTAGTTCTCATGATTCTGATTATGACTTAATTTGATTACACACATTTGTACTCTTCACACATACATTCTTGTTGTGTAAATAATTTTCATACAATAAATTAATCCACATTTTTTCTTTCTTGATTCTTCATCTTCTTTCCTTCTTGTTTATCTTTAATATCCTTTTCTTTCATATTCCCATACCTATATGGTTGGTGGGGGTGAAATTTAGGGGAATTCCTAGTAAAAGTTACAGACAATACATGTAAGATGAATGCTAGTGCATGACATGCTTGCCTTATATAGGCTCATGTTTACATAATGATATTCTGCTTGCTCAATGTTTCATGCAACTACATATAGCCACAACAAAAATAGAAACAGAGCTTCATTCATTCATACATGCTTCACATAATCAAGTAAAGCAATATAGCAAATCAATACATAACATAAATATCACATGCATGCAATTAAGTTCACTACCTTTGGACAAAGTACTTATCCTTATCCCCTCTTCTTCCGACTATGGTAGCTTCTTGACCTTCTTTCATTCTTCTCCTTGACTTCTCATGGCCCTAAATAAATACCACATTATTAGTGCCATCATAACTGAATTCCCAATGGGCTACATTAGCCATATAAGATTACTTTTACCCTTAAAGTTAGACTAATTACATTTGGCCCATTCATTCTTAAATTCGCATGGTAGCCAAAAGCTACCAGTATTTTAATCAAACTTTGAAAATTCATAATTAATTCTATAGAACTTGAATTGGAATGGTTCAAATTCCTAATTAAAGCTCTGTAAGTTTATTTTAAATATCAAATATTACTCGAAGCCAATTCTAGCCACAAAAATCCAGAATCATGACTAAAGTCATATTGGTCAAGGATTCTGTCCAGATTCAATACCTAACTTCAAAAATTTATAACTCTTAGTGTACTAGTCCAAATGGCACAAATGAGCTATCAAATAAAATCTTGATAAGTCTACTTTCATACTAAAAAGTTTCTTGGACATTGGACTGAAAAAGGGAAGCTTCACCCAAGAAAGGGGTGAATTAGGTGATGTGATAAATTTTTCAGTTAATGCGGTGATGTGAAAATAACTGTTGATAAAGTAGAGTTGAGAAGATTAGCACACAGAGAGTTATACTGGTTTGGCTCAAACCTCAGGCCTACGTCCAGTTGTAACCCCCTTCGTAATTATGATTCAAAATACATATTTTTAAATGAAATAGAGACCAATAATAATCAAACTCATTGACAATCCCTTCCTTACAGAAGAGTTTTCACAAATACTTTTAAAGTTTTTGCCTTACCTTGTCTCAAATTCCACAACTCGAATATAATTACCCTATGCAGTTACATCACATTTACATATCAGAGTGTACAACAAAATCCCAACAACCCCTAGGTTTCATACAAAAACTAAAGGTTTAGAAATTCCCATTAGGGGATTACACCACTGTCTCCAAAACAACATTTATAAGATATACGGTGATCTCCCAACAAAACATGATATCCAATACCAAAATATAAATCTCCCTAAGGAGCCATATCTGCCCTTGCTCATCTCCTTTTCCTTGGACCCACTTGCCCAGTCTGAAGGTTTGTCAATGGAAAAAATGAGATTCAAAAGAATCCCAGTAGTAACAAATCACTCAGACCACATGTAATCACAAAGCATGCAAGAAAATCATCAAGTAGCATCACATCTGTAATATCCCAATTTTTGATTATGGGTTAATCATGATTATTATGAATAATTATGAATTTAATTAGGATTATTATGTGTTTTATGGCAATATTAAATTAATATGTCATAATTATTGAAAAATTGGAAGAAGGGAATTATTGGCCATGAGTTGGTAATTAAGGGAGAAATTAATTACTAACTAAGAGAAAATGGGATGTGTGATTAATATGGCTAATGGATGGATTAGAGAAGCTAATTAGGGATTTAGTGAGTGAGAGCCAATGAAATTCTGACACATGGCAAATTGGTTGGGTGAGAGAGGATGTAAGAAAGTCAAATATGGCATTAAGAAATCATTTCTTCTCTCTCCTTCCCTCTCATTTTCGCTGACATAGAAGGCATGGGGATGAGGAGTCATCATTTCATCTTCAACCTCCTTCTCTCTCTCATTTTTCCCTCTCTCTTGCGTCCTCCATTTCTGCAGAAGAAGAAGAAGAAGCTTGTGCAAAAGGTGAGTCATTTGACCCTCTTAATGACCTCTATTGCTCAAACTCCCTTCATTAAAGTTGATCCTTGAGTTAAGAGCTACATTTCTATGGTTGTAGCTTGTCCATTGGTTGTGGTTTGTAGCCACACAAAATTCTTGACTTGGGTGAATCAAGAAACTCCTTTGGAAAAGTTGTAGAGGTGAGTAAGACAAACCTTTCTATATAGGTTTTGTAGCCATTGGTTAAGTTTGAATTTTCTGGAATTTTTGGCCCATTTTCGAAAATGAAGGCCATTGAGAGTTTGGTATATGTTTGGTATGGAATTTGTATGTTTGGAATGCATTTTGGATAGATAGAATTGTTTGGGTTGGAAATTGTTAAGTTTGGAGATTTTGGAAGTTTAGTGTTTAATGTTACCCAAAACCAAAGTATGATAATAGAATAGGATTTTGGTGATTTTGACAATTCCATTGGATTCCTTGAGTGATTTTGTGTGGGAATAAGCTTGGTTGTTGATTTTGGGATTCATTTGGATCACTTGGGAAAAGTTGGAAAATCTGTTTTGGTTAAGCTCTGTTTTTCGCTGTCATATTACACGAGCGTTTTGAGTGACCAAATGGTATTGTAAAATTCTGAAACTTTCCAGTATTAAATTTCACATCCCAAGCTTCAAAATGGACATATATTTTGTGTCATTTCGTTTAGAATTCTGTGAGTTATGGTTGTCCAAAGTTTGGGATTGAAACAGAACTCTATTTTGGAGTAGTGGTTAGTTTTTGGTGATTCTGTATTTGTGTATTGATTCCCAGTGAAGGGATGTATTTTTCCTTGAAAGAGGACTTATATACCTTTCATTTGGCTTTGGAATCAACTCGTTTTGATTTTTCTAGAATTAGTTATGGTTTTTCGAAGTTCAGCCCAGAGTCAGGAAATTTCTGGGCCGCGGCCCATGAGTGGCGGGCCGCAGCCCAAGACCTTCTGACCATATTTGGGCCGCAGCCCAAGGAAGGGCGGGCTGCGGCCCACCCCTGTGTTCCAACACTTTGAGTTATCGAAAGGAGATCTTTAGCCTATTGTTTCCCAACCTTTTAGGGCTTTTATTAGAGGCATTTGGGGCCTCTTAAGAGTCAATTATGATAACCAAAACTAAGTGTTTCAAGTTAATTAAGTCTTGAAATAGAATATAACCCTTCGTCCCTAATTATGAATATAGGATTTGACATTTGCCTTCCTCGGGAGAGACCGGCGCTAGGACACGCACGGAAGGATCAAGGTAGTGACTCTTCTCTCACATTATGTATGATGTTTTGGCATGTATAACTTATCGTTGAATTTGTGAAATGTGTGCCATGGTCCATTACGACGTGAGCAGGTTAGCGTGAGCCGTGTAGGGATTGACGGTGGTCATCTCTAGGTCGGCCGTTGAACTGCCGTCGTAATCGACATGGATATTTTGTGAATCCGACCCGTGGGGCGGCGTTTGAGATGCATTGTGTGTATCTTGCCTATATGGCTTGTGTATGAAATGCATTATATGAATCCCAGCTGTGGTGAAATGTATTGTGTGGATTGCTGTGATACAATGCAACGTGAGCAATTCAGCATGAGCAATCGTAAGGGATGACATGTGTCATACTAACCATTGCCATTGTAACCGCCGTTGTAGTTGCTTGTTGTGGTTAATGATTTGCTTACATGCATTATTATTGTACATTATATGATTGATTTGTTACTACGGGGATTCCTTAGAATCTCACTCTCCCAAAAACCATGTTTTAGACAGGGCAGAAGTATCGAAAGGCAAACGGGCGACGAAGAGCGGATAGTGCTCCGGTTTAGACGTATATTTTGGTTTTATTGGTTATCATATATATCATTTGGATGTTTTGGGAAACAATTGTATATAATGGGATTGTAGTATAGTTTTGTGTAATCCCCAAGTTAAGGATAATGAATTGTGGGCTTTATGCCTTTGTAAAACCCTTATTAATGAATGGAACCTGAGTGTGTCGGGAATTTGTTTTTACTCTGATATTTGTGAATGAAATCAACTTGTACAGGCCATTTAGTATTGAAATGTGAATATGAGACCGTCATGAACATGTTTTGTAAAAGTTTTTGTAAGCCATGATTTTGGGAAGATTGACTTTGTTTAAGTCCTAAAATCTATTACGGTCTCTAATTCCACATTAATTACATTTTTACGAACTAATCTCGGCCTTAATCGTGAAGGGGGTTACAACATCATAAAGCACAGCACGCCGGCTGCCACATGCACATAATCACATAATCTCATCCCCCGTATTCCACTGCCCCGAAGGCACAGTCCTACCACCGTCAACACCAATGGGCCACGGGTAAAGGTTTCACAAATAGCCTTTCGGCTTTCACATATAGCCTTATGGCTTTCACATAGTCTCATCCCCCGGATTCCACTGCTCCAAAGGTATGATCCTCCTACCGTCAACACCAATGGGCCGCAGGTGATAGACTCACAAATAATGATCAAACAAACATACCATATATCACATATAGTATAAGGGAAAAGAGTCACTACCTTGTTCTTTCCGATTGTGGTCTAACGCAGGTGGATCATGAATAGGGCAAATATCGAATCCTACAATTCCAAATACACCATTTAGACACTTCCATAGTGTTTCTTGGGGTTATATGAGTCTATAATGAAAATTTACAAAAATGCCCCCGGGGACTCGACCCGGGCCCGCCGTACCCGGTCCGGTTGCACATTTCCCAAAATTCTAATATGGGCTATCCTAACATATTTCCACCTACGGAATCCATTTCCGGACTCGTAATTATCAAATTTAATGTCAACTTCCAAATTTACCCTTGGCAGTCGTATTTTAAGGGTTTCAGGGGCATTTTCGTAATTATGTTTTTTCGGCCTTTTCCGAAAAAGTGATGAACTATAACCCCACCTAATTTTTGCTCATAAACTCAATGGAACCATCAAATCATTGAAAATCCAACTCTAACCCCTCCAAACTATCTTTTCCTCAAGGTGGCTGAAAACCCTAGCCTTAGAACACCCAAATTTGTGCTCCACAAACCTTGAAGAACATAGAAGAATAGCTTAGGAGTGGAGTTATACGTGTTAGGTAAGGATTTACCGAAGAAATTGACTTACCGTACAAGTTCTCTTCTCCTTCTCTCTCTAGAATTTCTCACACCTTCTCTCTCTTGTTGTAGCTGAATGTCACAGTTTTGGGCTGATGGAAGAGGAGGATGATGATTTAATATGATATAATATTATTTTCTAATTATTTACTAAATTTCCATCAATTTTGGATTTTTACAAAATTCTGGCAGATTTCTGCCCAAATTTGAAAAATCATAACTAATTCTAGAAAAATCAAAATGGGGTGATCCCAAAGCCAATGGAAAGATATTTAAGTCCTATGTATTGGAAAAATATGGATCACTGCATTTAATAACTTCAAAAATACAGAATTGCACAAAAGTCCATACTGCTCCAAAACAGATTCCAGTTTCCATCCCAAACTTTGGAAAATCATAACTCTTAGCTCAAAATTTGAAATGACACAATTATATGTCTATTTTGGAGCTTAGAATTTGAAATTTAATACTGGAAAATTTCATAATTTTTAGACACCATTTGCCTATTTAAAACGTCCATACAAATTGGCTGCCCTGTACAAAGTTTCAATGGACAGAGTTTCCAACTTTTGCACAATTGTTCCCAATGATTCCAACTTCACAATAAACACTCTCCCCACATGAATTTTCACAAGAAAGCTATTAGAATCATTAAAACATCTAAATTCCCATCATCCATTCTCCAAAAGTGTTTATTTAACAATAATTACATTCACTTTTGAAGTCATTAGCCCTTAATCGCTTTTTGGGATATTACACCAATCCTAATAGGTCAAGACCTACTAAGATTTTCACTATTCTTCCAAGATTCAGTAGGCTCTCGGAACGCCACAAAAACAACAATCGTCCTTGAATGGGCTACGAGTAGAAATATTCTAACACTTGGAAATTTCTCGTCCCCTTACAACAAGTCTTACATGCAGAAAAACAAACCCATGACCTTTCTCTCTCACTTACATATACAAGTCTTATGAGCAGCAACATTCTCCCCTGATTACACCCCTGTAAGTCTTACGAGCAGCAACATTCTCTACTGCTTGTACTATGTAAGTCTTATGAGCAGAAAGTCCTACCAGGAATTATCTCAACTGCTTCTTTCGTAAGGATATCTACCCTCTCAAAGTCCCTGTACCTTGAGATCAAATGAAAATAGAATTTGAACTATATATAAACTCTCTCACAGAGAAAATATAATAAATACTAAAGAATATAGAGAAAATATGAATAACAGAGACTCGTGAATTTTCTTGTGTATATTCTTATTCTAAGTTCTTGTTTTTTATGGTGTCTAAAACTCTGTATTTATAGTCAATTGATTTTGTTCGTTGAATAATAGTCAATGTGGAGCAGAGCATTTTATTGTGGAATAGCATGCATATGTTTGAAATCTTTAAACAAGATATCATGGTAGGTACGTGCTTAGTTGGTCGTAATGATTCTGTCTATCATTATTGGACTTCCTTTGTGTATTTTTAATTCAAACAATCAAACTCTTATTTCACACTTGAAATATATGTTAAATGATGTCAAATAATAATAATAAATAAAAATAGAATGAATAAATAACATTAAAGCATGTTCAGATTGATCGCTGTAAGTCTGTTGTGTTTTATCTTCTGATAGAATATCACTCGACCGCACTGAGGTTTCAGTCGAGTGCAATATCAAAATTTCTCTTATGCATCAGCTTTTAGTTGCATTCCATGCAAGAAACAAGAGTGTGTTTTCTCACTTGCGAGTGATGTGGGTCCTTACTCAAGTGCCTCTTGTTTCACTTGAGTACACCATCATTTTGTACTATGAAACCATATCTCTGGATAACACTTGCATCCTATTTTTCAAGAGTGTGATTTTGTACTTGCAAGTGATATGGGTCCTCACTCAAGTTCACTGATCCTCACTCGAGTATAATAGAAATTCTTGTATTAAGTACTCTTTTTCTTCAGCACTTGCATCAGGAATGGAGGGAGTTAGATTTCTCACTTGCTGGTGCTGAGGTATCACTCGGGTGCAAGTGCTCTTCACTCGGGTGCACTTGCTCTTCCATGTTCTGGCTGACTCTCGGGCGAACACTTTCTATGCTTCACTTGCTTGGAGTCGAGTGCACTTTTCCCTTTAAGTTTTCCTTACTCTAGGGTGAATACTTCCTGTATTACACTTTGTAGGACTCGAGTGAACTTGAGACTATTACTGGAGTATTGAGTCCATGCTCAAGTGCACGATCATTACCTGTCTCTAACATTACTCTCTATTAAACACTTGCACGAGTGTGTCTTCATACTTGAGTGTATATCACATCATCACTCAAGTGTTGAGTCTGTTACTTGAGTTGTCCTAGTATTTTCAGCTAAAGTTGTCTTCTGTCAAACACTTTTAGTTCCACACTCACTGTGCTTGAGTGCAAAAGTGCTTATCACTCAAGTGCTAGCTCCATCACTTAGTGCATAGTTAAAATCACAGCAATGACCTCTTATCTTTGTGATATACATTTGGTAACATTTTCAACCATTGTCTAAACTTGCAAAACATGAGTTTCTTACCACAACATACAATAATCTTTTGTTATTGTTAAAACTTGGAATCTAACATTCTCCCCCTTTTTTGATGATGACAAAACCTTTATGATGGATTTTAAAACTTGAATATAAAGTTAAAATTTTTGAAAACACTTCCAAGATTTCCAAATGCATATTCACTGAAGTTTTGAATCATTTTTCAAATTTTTACACTTAACTTCATAAGTTTCATGCAATACTTCCAATGGATATTAAAAGCCAAGATAAGTCATAGTGGAGCAGAAAAACTTAGAAAACATGAAAATGACTATATATATATATATATTTCTAAAGTAGTGAAGTGCATTAGTAAATAACATCTACCCATGAAAATCTAAATACATCCAAGTCAGAAAAAAAAATAAAGCAAAAAAGCTCAATTAACATTAAGCCTGCCCCAATACATAAAAAATACCCAATACTCTCCCTTAAGCTAAAATCAATCTAGAAACTAAATAGATAGCTCAAGAACTATCATACATCCTTCTCCCCCATTTTGTCAGCATCAGAAGAGGGCTAAGGAAAAGTAAGATCATATGACTATGTTAGGGAATATACCATTATGGCAGTAAATGGATCAAATGGCTTAGGTATAAATGGTGAAGATGATGGCTGAGGAGCAGAGGCTGCAAGTGGTGATGATGATGGCTGGTCATAATTGACCTAAATCTGGGAATGAGGGTCAGTAAAAAGTACATGTGTCTAAGGCTGAGAAGGTGAGGCCGTGGTAGGAGTAGACTCTAGAGGCACCTTAGTAGAAGTAGTCGGAAGATGAGTACACAAGAAGATCTCCATGTCAGTAATTCTTTGTGACTGTTCTTCTTGTGCCTTGAACATCATATCAATATTGGCATTAACCATGTTCACCAATCTTGAAACTTGTGTTTCCATCTTGTCTACCAATTTCTCATACTCACTTAACAATTCCTTTTCAGGCCTGCCACTACTTGATTGATCACCTCGCTAGATAGCTTGGTAGTGATGCATTTAGGAAAGACGGAGGTGGAGTTAGTCCTTGTATAGAAGACTGAGCCTCATCACCTCTCAAAAGAGTGGCTTCTCTCTGAGATGTAGCCTTGGTTTGGCTAATTGGAAGATTGATCCCCTTGTGTGTCAACTAAATCTTGCCAAACCTCTAGATGTTTACCCTCTCAGTTCCCTCCAAATACCAAACTTTGTTATGCTTTAGGATGAGAGACACAAGTTATGGATATGGAATTGTGGCAGATCTTGATAAAGAAAATCTAAATCTTCTCATCTCACCAAAAATAAGCTCCCCTACATTTCTTTGTTGACCGGCTAGGAAGGACGCCAATAAATAGTAATCTCTCTAGGAAAAATAGGCATAATTTTTGGATTTGTTTACAATGCTACAAGTGTATATATAATAAAAGGCACGAATAGAGTCAGGCATATCAATAGGCTTAAAGTTAAGAGGTCCTATAGGATTATTTGGCCTCAACTTCTAAAAGGCTTCATTTGCAGAGAGTGTGGGTGGATCGGATGGTGGTGCAACATAGCCAAGTATATTATTTATAATGGAAGGAGATATCATAATTTGTTGGCCTCTAATAGCAGTAGAAATTGCTTCCTCTATCAACTCTCAAGCTCTAAACTTTATGTTTTGGACTTTCATGCTGCAGTAAAAAGTTCTCACAACAGTACGGGAATATGGAAGATGCACATTCAACCAGCGATCATAGTATCCAAGAAAAGGTTGAAAATCAAGACTACAACTTTTGTTCAGATAATCCAAATCCACATAAACTATCAGGCAGAAACTTCTATGAGCATATTCATAATCATATACCTTCTGATCAAATGGCTCCAGTTCCTGAATATTGAAGTCTTTTAGAGGAATTATGTCTTGTTCTACCTCCAGACCCTGTGAAGTAGAAGGTACTCCTGACTGTGAAGCAGCTTCACTAGACTAGCAAAAATGAAAAGAACCCGAGGCCCTATCTTGGGAGGCAATCTTGCCAACTAAGGCATCAAGCTTGGATTTGTCTATTGCTTCCCTAAGGTGCACATTGAAGGAATCACTAGTGGAAGACTCTTAAGGTTCTTCTATGGCAGTCGTCTTTCCTCTTCCCTTTACTTCCTTCAATTGAGAGTAAGTGACAATAGGCTCTTTAAAGAAAACTCCCTTTGGTTTCTTTGATAGAGGTTGAACCTTCTTAGCCACCTTAGGCTTAGGATGAATTTTCTTAGCCGAAGTTGTTCATTTCTTGGTGGTTTTGGGTTTTGGAGAGGGTGGAGGAGTAGGAAATGGTATGGGTGTCGGAGATATAGTAGGTGTAGGAGTAGATGTTGGAGTTTCTGACTCACTAGCTTTGGAATGAGGAGGTGAAGGTGTTGGAGATTTTTTGGAAACTTGAGAAAGCTTTGTTCTAGCCATTATGAATGATTTAGAAATAGATCGAGAAATAGTAGTACAGAGAAAAAAACTTGAATGCTTTTTGAAAATGTTCTTCGGTTAGGGCAAGAAAAGGCAATTTATAATGATAAATCTGACCTTGTGAAGATGATTGAAGAGTTGCAATCAAAATTTGAAGAGGTGAGATGTTTAATCGATAAAAAATGATCGGAGGTGAAGAGGTTTGCTGAAGAATGAAGAAACACTTTCAAGTGAGAAAAAGAAGTATGAGGGTCTAAGCTATCGCGTATCTGGTATAAGTCTCAATACTCGAGTGATAACCCTAGTGCTCGTGTGTTGTTCATACAACACTCGAGTAATACATGTTTATGCTCAAGTGCAAAATAAAGAAATTTCATAAAGCATATAAATACGTACCTAGTTTAAGTGTGTTTTGTTATATTTTTCATCTTTGTACTCAAATCCTCCAAGATCATTTGAGTAACCATACTTTGAAGTTATATCTTTCTTAGCTGCTCGAGTGTTCTTACTGCACTACAGGTTTGTTCTTATATCACTCGAGTGATATTCTTCCTCACTCAGGTGAGGTCTAAAACTTTTGGTATATTCGAGTGAGTTCCAAGAGTTCTTGTATACTCTGTTAATCCCTATGTTACATAGCTAGAAGTAGAGCATATGATATAGTTCCTCACTCGAGAATTCATCTCTGACTCGAGTGCTAAAGTGCCTTACACTCGAGTGACCCATCAACACTCAAGTGACAGTCCTGTAAAAATATTTTCTTCATACTCTGATGCCTATGTCAGTATGATTATTATCAAAACTTATATTAAACATAATAATTAACAAGAAAAACTTACAACTCATTGGGATTAACCATTCCCAATTCTCTTCATATATATAAGTATTGATCTTGAGCTATCGGCTTTGTGAATATGTCAACAAGCTAAAGATGCGTTGGTATGTATTCTACTTTGACATCCTTCTTTTATGCGTGATCTCAAATGAAGTGATGTCGGATATCTATGTGCTTGGTACTTGAATATTGTACATGATTCTTGGCCAAACTAATAGTGCTAGTGTTGTCACAGTAAATTGGTATCTCCTTTAAGTATATCCCCAAATCCTAAAGTTGTTGCTTTAACCATAGTACTTGAGAACAATAGCTTGTTACAGCTATATATTCAGCTTCAGTAGAAGATAATGACACTGTGTTCTGTTTCTTGATGAACCATGATACCAGAGAGCCTCCAAGGAATTGACATTGTCCACTGGTACTTTTACTTTTATTTTTATATCCTCCATGATCTAAATCTGAATAAGCCATCAAATATTTTTTTTCTCTCTTTGGACACCATAGGCCAAGTTCTGCAGTGTTTCCTAGGTATTTGAAGATTCTTTTTACAGTCTTTGCATGTGATACCTTAGGAGCAGATTGATACCTTGCACATATTCCAATACTAAATTGTATATCTGGCTTGCTTGCTGTTAGATAGAGTAATGAACCAATCATTCCTCTATATTTGGTGATGTTGAAGTCAGGACCTTTTACGTCAGCATCCAATAATGTTGTAGAGCTTATTGGAGTATCATCTCCGTTAGCATTGTCCATTCCATACTTCTTCAATAACTCTTTCAAATATTTTGTTTGAGATACAAATATCCCATTCTTCCTTTGCTTGATTTGAAGTCCAAGAAAGAAATTTAATTATCCTATCATGGACATTTCAAACTCTCCCTGCATAAGCTTGGAAAATTCTTGACAAAAAGATTCGTTAGTAACACTGAAAATAATATCATCAATATAAATTTGAACAGTTAAAAGATCATTTTTGTTATGTTTGATGAAAAGAGTTGTATCTAATTTTCCTCTAACAAAGTTTTGATCAAGAAGAAATTTGCTTAGTCTTTCATAACAAGCTCTGGGTGCTTGTTTTAAATCATACAAAGCTTTCTTAAGTTTGAAAACATGATTAGGTTTTGTTTCATCTTTAAAACCAAAAGGTTGCTCTATATATACTTCCTCCATAATATAACCATTTAGAAAAGCACTTTTCACATCCATTTGATAAAGTTTAAAACCTTTAATGCAAGCAAAGGCTAAAAGTACTCGTATTGCTTCCAATCTTGCCACTGGAGCATATATTTCCTCATAATCAATACCTTCTTTTTGATTATAGCCTTTGGCAACCAATCTTGCTTTGTTTCTTACAATGATTGCTAATTCATCAAGTTTGTTTTTTAAAACCCATTTGGTTCCTATAACCAAGTGATCTTTAGGTCGAGGGACCAAATCCCAAACTTGATTCCTTTAAAATTGATTTAATTCTTCTTACATAGCAATTACCCAATCATTATTAGATAGTGCTTCTCAATATTAGAAGGTTCAATCTCAAAAATAAAAGTAGAAAAAGTTACCTCATTAAGAATTCTATTTCTGGTTTTGACACTTTCATGAATATCTCTAATTACTTTATTAATTGGATGATCTTTAATATGTCTCTATGCTTTTGGTTGAGCATCATCATTGACACCTTCTTTATTTTGAAAATCATTTGTTTCAAAATCATTCTAATTTGAATTAGTTTTGTTTTTCTTTATCAAATCCATTTCTTCTTCATCAAAATACTTTATCTGAGAATCAAGTTCATCAAACACAACATGAATGGATTCTTCAACAGTACATGTTCTTTTATTAAAGACTCTATATGCTTTACTTCTATTAGAATATCCTAAAAATAAAACTTCATCAAACTTTGAATCAAATTTACCCAATTTTTCTTTACCGTTGTTCTAAATGAAGTATTTGTATCCGAAGATATGTAGATAAGCAAGGTTTGGCTTTCTTCCTTTGTAGAGTTCATATGGTGTTTTTCCAAGTGACTTGCGAATATATGCTCGATTTGAAATATAGCATGCAATACTCATTGCATCCGCCCAGAATACTTGTGACATTTCTTTTTCATTGAGTATTGCCCTTACCATTTTAGTGAGGACTATGTTCTTCCATTCTACTACTCCATTCTGCTAAGGCATTCTAGGTGCAGAGAAGTTGTGATCTATTCCCTCGTTGTTGCAGAAATCTTCAAAGAGTTGATTATCAAATTATCCTCTATCGTCTATCCTGATAGAGATAATAGAAATACCTCTCTCATTTTGGACCTTCTTAGCAAGCATAATGAATTCAATAAACGTTTCATCTTTTGAAGTAATAAATATAGTCCATGTAAATCTTCTAAAGTCATCGACAATTACTAAGGTATATAGATTTCCTCTAAAACCTTTTACTCTCGCTAGACCAACCAAATCCATATGAAGTAGTTGTAAAGGCTTGGAAGTAGAAATATCATACTTTGTTTTAAATAAAGATTTAGTTTGTTTGCCATTTTGACAAGCCTCACAAATCATGTTGTCTTTGAATTTAAGTTTAGGAAGACCAACAACTAAATCTTTTCTAATCAGTTTGTCAAGTTGGTTCATATTAACATGAGCCAGATGGTTATGCCATAACCAATTCTCCTCTGATTTGCTAAGAAAAAAATTTTTAGAAGAATTTAAATTTAAATCAATAGCATAACAGCTACTATCCCTTTGAGCTCGGATATTTGCCTTGATGGATTCTTTGTTAAGCGGTTGATCCTTCTTGTTTACTATCAAGCATTCTTCTGAATCAAAGATTACCTAGTTATCTTTGTTAGTACTTTAACTCACTCAGGAGGTTGTGGCATAATCCTTCAATGTAATATACATCATTGATTTGAACACCATTGAATTTTCCCACTTCACCAATTCCAGCAATACGTCCAGATTGGTTACCTCCAAAAGTTACCTTTCCTCCTTCTCTAATTTCTAGCATGGAAAACTTATTCCTGTCACCAGTCATGTGTCTTGAGCATTCACTATCAATGTACCACTTGTTTGCTCGTGATGCTTTGAGACATACCTAGAATAATGTGATCAAGTTTTAGGTACCCATACTTTCTTGGGTCTTTTTATTGTTAGTATGCATTACTTTTGGTACATAAGTCCCTTTCGGAACCCATTTGTACGTACCAATGACATGTCCTTTTCTAAAATAACATGATGAAGTATAACGTCCTTTTAACTAAATGATGCAAATGGATTTGATGTATGCACAGAATTCTCAAAATAGTAGAGATAAGTCCTAATGCCCTTTTTCTTATTTCCTTTATTTTTATCCTGATCAGACTTATATCCAATTCCATATTTATCAAAGGAGACTCTCTGAGATTTTAAAATAACTTTAAGAGTTTCACTTCCTTTAGTAAATCTTTCCACAGTTTTTGTTAAATCACTTATTTTCTTGTCTTTTTCTTCACATGATGATATGATAGTACTTTCTAACTCTTTTACTTTCTTCTTATGACTAACCATTTATTTAGCTACCTTGATGAATTCAGTATGCAATGCATTATATTCAATAATAACTCATCATAAGTAGGTTCAGAATCACTTACCTCATAATCCAATTCTTCTTCCTTGACTACCAAGCATAGATTTGCAACTTCGTCGTTCTCGCTTTCTTCATCTGACGAGCTATCACCCCATATAGATTATATGTATGCTTTCCTTTTCTGCTTCTTCTTGTCTTTATTTTTAAACCATTCAGATTTGATGTGGCCAGGCTTTCCACATTCATAGCATACTATCTGTTGCTCCTTGTTTTCTTTCTTGCTTGGTCCACCTTGATAATTCTTGAAATTCTTTTGGCCTCTTCTATAAAACTTCTTTAATTTCCTCACGATTATTCCCTTACCATCATCATCAGGGACATCTTCATTTTCTGAAGACTCATCTTCCTTGATGGCTTTAAGTGTAACTCCTCTTTTCTTTTTATCATTAAACTCTTCTAGTTCCTTCTTGAACCTTAACTTTCCTTCATACTTATAAAGGCTACCAAAGAAAGCAGCTACGGATCTCATTGACTCTTCTTTAGCTTCTTTGATAGCTGTTACCTTTACTTCTCATTCTTTCATAAGAATATTAAGGATCTTTCTTACCTGGGAATTTTGATCAAATGTTTTCCCAAGTACCGATAGTTGATTAATAATATGAGTATATCTGAGTTCGAATTATGAGATTCTTTCTCCAGGTTTCATCCAAAATAGATCATACTCTGTAATTAGAGTCTTGACTCTATTTTCTTTGATTTTGAATGTGCCTTCCTAAGCGATCTCAAGAGCATCCCACATATCTTTGGCTGTTGGTAGTGTGCAGATTCAAAAATATTCCTTTTGACTGAGGGCACTCTGTATCATTAAAATAGCTTTACTATTTAATGTTACTAACCTCTTGTCATATTCGTCAAACTCCTTTAGACTCTTTTTCATGACCCTATCTTTGATTTTCTTCATTACGATATAGTCATCATCTTGTTTTACATTCCATGAACGGTATTTGTTAGCCATCATGAACACTTTAAACTTAGCTTTCTAGAACGAAAATTATTCTCCAGTAAAACCAGGAGGTCTAGTGATAGAAGCTCCCTCTGGAAGGATGTTCTCATCCATTGTTGCCATTTACCGGATCCTTCTTAAGCTGTTAGGCTCTTCAAAAAAGACCTTGCTCTAATACTAAATAAAAGAGGGAAGCTTCACCCTCGAGGGGGGATTGAATTGGGTGATGTGATAAATTTTTTGGTTGATGCAGTGATATGAAAATAACTATAGATAGAGTATATTTGAGAAGATTAACACATAGAGAGTTATACTGGTTTGGCCCAAACCTCAGGCCTACGTCCAGTCCTCAGAGATCAAGACCTACTAAGATTTTCACTATTCTTCCAAGATTCATTGGGCTTATGGAATGTCACAAAAACAACAATCATCCTTGAATGGACTACGAGCAGAAATATTCTAACACTTAGAAATTTCTCTCCCCTTACGACAAGTCTTATGTGCAGAAAAACAAACATGACCTTTCTCTCTTACTTACGTATACAAGTCTTATGAAAAGCAATGTTCTCTCCTACTTACACCCCTATAAGTCTTACAAGCAGTAACGTTCTATACTGCTTGTACCTTATAAGTCTTATGAGCAAAAAGTCCTACTAGGAATTCTCTTAACTGCTTCTCTCATAAGGATATCTACCCTCTTAAGGTCCCTGTACCTTGAAATCAAATGAAAATAGAATTTGAAGTGTATACAGACTCTCTCACAGAGCAAATATAATAAACATTGAAGTACAATATGAATATAGAGAAAATATAAATAACAGAGTCTCGTGAATTTACTTGTGTATATCCTTGTTCTAAGTTCTTGTTTTTTATGGTCTTTAAAACTCTGTATTTATAGTCAGTTGATTTTGTCCTTGAATAATAGTCATTATGGATTAGAGGGTTTTATTGTGGGACAACATGTATACGTTTGAAATCTTTGAACAAAATATCATGGTAGGTACGTGCTTTTGGTCATAATGATTCTGTCTGCTGTTGTTTGACTTCCTTTGTGTATTTCTAATTCAAACAATCAAACTCCTATTTCATACTTGAAATATATGTTAAATGATGTCAAATAATAATAATAATAATAATAATAATAAATAAATAACATTAAACTATGTTCGGATTGAGTGCTGTAAGTTTGTTACGTTTTGGCTTCTGATAGAGTATCACTCGAGTTCACTGAGGTCTCACTTGAGTGTAATATCACAATTTCTCTTTTGCATCCGCTTTTCAGTTGCAATTCCATCCAAGAAACAAGAGTGCATTTTCTCACTTGGGAGTAATGTGGGTCCTCACTCGAGTGCCTCTCATCTTACTCGAGTGCACCTTCATTTTGCACTATGAACCCACATCTCTGGATAACACTCGCATGCTATTTTTCAAGAGTGTGATTTTGTACTTGCAAGTGATGTTGGCCCTCACTCAAGTTTACTGATCCTCACTCGAGTGCATCAGAAATTCTTGTATTAAGTACTCTTTCACTTCAGCACTTGTATTAGGAATGGAAGGAGTTAGATTTCTCACTCGCGGGTGCTTAGCTATCACTAGGGTGCAAGTGCTCTTCACTTGGGTGCACTTGCTCTTCCATGTTTTGGCTGACTCTCGTGCAAGCACTTTCTATGCTTCACTCACTTGGACTCGAGTGCACTTTTCCCTTTAAGTTTTCCTTGCTCTCAAGTGAACATTTCTTGTATCACACTTTGCAGGACTCGAGTAAACTTGAGACTTTAACTTGAGTATTAAGTCCATGATCGAGTGCAACGATCATTACCTATCTCTAATATTGCTCTATGTGAAACATTTGCATGGGTGTGTCTCATGCTTGAGTGTAAATCACATCATCACTCAAGTTGTCCTAATATTTTCAGCTAAAGTTGTCTTCTGTCAAACACTTTTAGTTCCACATTCACTGTGCTCGAGTACAAAAGTGCTTATCACTCGAGTGCTAGCTTCCATTACTTGAGTGCATCAGTTAAAATCAAAGCGATGGCCTCTCTGAACTTTGTGATATGCATTTGGTAACATTTTCAACCATTGTCTAAACTTGCAAAACATTAATTTCTTACCACAACACATAATAATCTTTTGTTATCATCAAAACTTGAATCAAACATGGACAACATTCTATTACCCAAAAACATAATTCATTCTAACTACCACGCAGGAAACCCTAATTGGCAGCTTTATTCCAACTTTTAGATTTCAATTCCATTCTTTCTAAAATTGTTCCCGCAGCGTTGTCCTACATAATATTTCCCCAGAAATCCAATAGAGACTCAACAACATCAAAATCATACTCCTTCTACCTACCCTGTTCAGACCAAAAAATTAGGTCACAAGGCAACAATTCACTAATTCACAATTTATTTACTATACTAGGTTCATATGCTTCCCAAACCTCATATAACCACAAGTATATAAGAAAAACATCATGAAACACTAAATACACTATTTGGCTAAAATTAGAACAACAAAAAAAGGCCCAAAAATTCCACCAAATAACATAATACATAGGTCAAAAGGAAGCTCTTGGTTACCTCTTGCTCTTTCTTGAGCTCTTTTCTTGATTATCCAACTTTGGCTCTTGCTAGATAACATAAAACACCTCCCCTTGAAATTATAAAAGCATAGAAATGAAGCTCTTAGGAAGAGAAACAACATTCATGAAGACCTCAACAGCAAGAGAGGTGGTTTGGAAGGTGAAAATCAAGATAGAAACTCATCTTTCCTTCTTGTCTTCTCTGTTCTCTTTCTTTGCCTAGTTTAGCTGAAATTTTGAGCTCATAAGAGAGAGAGAGGAAATATTCTGATTTTTGTCTACCTTGGCCACTTAATACATGGCTAAAAATGGCCCAAAAAGAATTAGGGAAAAAGAAAATAAAATGTGGCCAAAAGTGCTTCTTCTTTTCCAAGCCAAGTTAACTAACCAAGTATGGTTAATTCCAATTTGTTGACTTTTCTTTCCTCTTTCCCTTGCTCTTTGGATGAACTTGGGCTGCCCAAATAGAGAGGAAATGTTAATCTTCTTGCTTCTTTTAGCTTGCCTTTAGTCAATAAATTCCCAAGTTGGAAAAGTTTCCAAACTTTGACTAATTAACCAAGCTATTCTCTTCTTTCTTTAACCTTAATTTTGGAATTTTTTTTGTGGCCTTAAGGGAGAGAAAATTTGCTTTTCTATTGTTATAATTACTTCTTACTTTTGAAGAGCAAATCATAGCCCTTCAATTTGTCTTTTAATTTTGACCTCAAGATCAAGTGGCAATTGTTTCTTTTGCCCTTGATTATAGCATTATTATTTCTTGTGCCATTAATTATTTCAAATTTATTTCTTAATTATTTCTAGACACTACTTCCCTTTTCCTTTGGATATGGGTTGGGTTTTATGTCATAATGACACATCCTAAAGGAATTAGGTATTTTCTTTCGACTAATTTACACCAAAATTCATACTTTATTTTGGGTGTAGTTTCTAATAGTCATTTTATTTCTTATTCATTCTAGGGACTCTTGCTCAAATAGGCTTAGTAGTCTACTTTATTCAGGCTTATTCTCTAGCTTTTAGTCCTAAAATTTTTGGGATTGCAGATATAGCCAGAATAATTAGAGGTATTAGAATATCTTGAAATGTGTATGAGGTTTTCTAAGGTTACTAGTTATTGATCTAGCAAAGGAAAAGATCTTAATAATAGAATATTCTCTTAGAAAGATTGAATAAGAATAGTTCTCTAATAGAACAAAGAGTAGCCACGAGTTATGGTCTTAAGGTTGAGACAGAGAATAGAATGTATTAGTGGCTTTCGGATTCCCTATACAATGTGGGTAGATTGCCCTAGTAAGGGAAGTAGACCTATGCCTGGAGTATTACCGATATCAAAAGTCCATTTGGAATAACCCCAAAAGGGATGGCAGAATTAAAGAAGTAGATTGCAGAACTTCTAGAGAAAAGGGTCTGTATAACCTAGTGAATTGCCATGAGATGCTCTAGTGCTATTATTGAAAGAAAGATGGGAGTCTTAGACTCAAGAAGAATAGGCTTGACAATATAAAGAGAATCAACTCTTGCTCTCGTATCTTATGTAATTGTTTTGTATGTATGTGTTTACCATCAAGTATATTCGTGTTATGAATATATGGTGGGTAGTAAGACATATTTAACCAAAGTATCCTTAGGTCGTAAGACCTGATAGGCAGTAGGCCCCAAGGCAGTAAGGCCTATTGGGCCAGTATGTCCTTCAGTCGTAAGACCTGATTTGCATTCAGAGCAGGGTTATAAGACCTGCTGTGTAATCTAAACTTAAGATTCTAGGCAATGACTCAACATATGACATTCTGGGAGTGACCTAATGCATGAGATTATGAGCCTTGTTATGAAAGAGGTTGTAAAGCCTAAGAATAATAGGATAGTTAGTCCCAAGGCAATAAGACCCGTAAGTACAAGTTGCATAAGGGTTATACCCTAGGGCATCTTAAGCCAGGTAGGCTTGAGGCAGAAAGCCTATAAGTGCACCTTGTATGGGGAGTTACCCTATGCTATAAGGCCTAATAAATATCCGATCGCAGATAGGCAGAGACCCAAGGCCATAAGTCTCGATGTGCCTATATTATAGGGGTGATTCCCTAGGCTATAAGACCTTGTAGGCTACCTAGATAGTTGATGATGGACAGTGTGTCATATGATTTCCCATTAGACTGTGTCCTGTGATTGCTGAATGGCAAATAATTGATTGTTGTTGGATCATTTGTTTTGCGTGCTTTAAGAACATTACATAAGTTTATGAATGGTTTGAGTAGTAAGAGGTAGAGCCTGTAATGATTTTAGAATACCTAGTAGACTGTGTCCTACATAGCGAGATTTGGCATGTATTCAGCAAAGATGATGGACGGCATGTCCTAAGGCCATAAGACCTAATGGACTAGTATGTCCTTAGGCCGGCAACATATTATGTATTGGAGAATTTTGATACGTAAAGGCTTAAGGTAGTAAGATGCATTTTGTAGATAAAAGAGATTGAGACTCCAAATAAACAAAACTATGAGGATAAGGGCTATAGCTAGCCACCAAAGCGAAGTGCAAGTTGCATAGGGCAAAGACCCTAGGTCGCCGGACGATAGTAAGACCTATGAACCTAGTATTGTGGTTGTTTCCTAGTGTGGTGACATTGAACCAGTGTGTCCAAAGTATATCTTGAGGCTGGAAGAACATTTAGACTATACCAGGTTGTAGTCGAGGTAGTAAGCCCCAAGATGCCAATTGCATAGTAATGATTCCCTGGGCTCTAAGACCAAAATATCCAGTGTTGTGGGGGTAGAATGAGCTGTAAGGCTTGATATGCATACAATGTGATCTAGGAGAGTCCCAAAGAGGCAGTGAGGCCTGATAAACCAAGCATTGTAAGAATGGACTAGTGGGTCTATGTTTGAATCTATGCTACATCTTGTCTACTAAATGAATAAGAATGTTGAATGATGGTTGCTGAATACTATCTGAGATTTGTATTGAGATTATGATTAATTGTATTGCATGCTCTATAAGCATGCATAGGAAAGGGATAGACCAAGTGTCTAGTATGATTCTTAGAGGTATAGAAAGTTTTCGGGTTGCCTTGTAGTGCCAAAGCTCATGCAAAATAATTAGTTACTAAGTAGGACGATATATATGAGTATAACTTCTGAAGGCTGGAGGAGAGGTTGACATGTGCACCAATGAGAAATATTCCAGATCTGAGAATTGACCTTTATGGTCTATAGAATTGATCTGTGCGGTCTCCAGAAATATTAGAAAGAATAGATTGGGATACGTCCTAGCGTAGTGGAAGCGTAGAAGAACAGAATGTTAGTGTGTGCCTCTCAATAGCTGAAGCCATCCAAGCATTAAGTTCCCCACATTTGAATTTGAGCTTGTAGTAATTGTCTTTATTTTGGACAATATAGCGACATCACCTATATGGTGCAACCGTAGAAACTATATTGCGATCCCAAGAATCTTGGACAATTAGTAAAACTGATAGAAGGCTCAAAGATTTGAACTTATCAGATCAAATTCCACTTACGGACTACAAAGTCAGTCTATAAGAGAATGATCTAACAAATAGAATTAAGAAGTAAGACTGGCATATATGTCCTGAGCTGTATAGCAAATTTCGAGGACAAAATTTGTTGAAAAAGTGGAGAAATGTAATATCCCTAAATTTTGGGAATAGAAGATTGAGATTAAGATTAACTCAAGCCGACTGTTAAGCCCTAGTTTCAAGAGTCCCAAGAATATCCAAGAGATAAAATGACTTTTAGGGATTAATTTGGAAAAAAAAAGTACAGGATTTGGTTCCAAATAACTAAAGAAATGCTCAATTCCTTTATATAAAGGCAAAAATAATGTTCATCCTAACTTGATCCAAAAATAAGAAGAAAATGAGAAGGAATTAGAATAAAAGAAAAGCTAATGGCAGCTTAAATAAATGTTGCCATGATCAAGGGAAAAAGAGACAATTGCCTTTTGATCTTGAGGTTAGAATTGGAAACAATAATGAAGGGTCAAGATTTCTCTTGAAAAATAAGAGTAATTATGAGAAGAGAAAATAGAAGACTAGAAAATTCAACCAAGTATCTAATGGATAGCTTCTTTGTGTACAAAGTGTAACACCCTGCCTTTAATCATGTAATTATAATTCGATATTAAATAATTAAAGTAGATTAGAGACCTTCGGATAACTTAAACTCATTTCAATCTCCTACTTTATGGTAGGGTTTTCACAAAATCATTCAAAATCTCTTTCCTGTTCCTGGTCTCCATTTCAAAATTCGAATATAATCACCTGTGCAGTTTATCTACATTCACGTATGACAGAGTGTAAAACCAATTCCCCGGCAACTCCCGGATTCTATACATATATAACCTGAGGTTTAAGTATCCACTAGGGGATTACATCCAAAATTGAATATACTATTCATATTTCAGATTATACAGTAATCCCGAATTCAAAAGATATAACCAACATTCCAAAATCAACTATACCCCTAAGGGTCCTAAGTGCTCCGGGTCGGCCTCTTCTCCTTTGAGCCACATGCCCTGTCTGAAAGGTTAGTCATAGGAAGGAATGAGATTCGAGAGAATCTCAGTAGTAACAAACCACTCATACAATGTATAAATACCAAGCATGTATATAAATCACAACCAGCAACAACAGCAACATCAATCTCAAAGATACATGGTTTTCACCACAAACGACAGCACTCACGGCTGTATACACAATACGACAGCTTACGCTGTAATCACCATCACGACAGCTTACGCTGTAATCACAATAACGACAGCTTGCGATGTAAACGACAGCTTGCGCTGTAAACGACAGCTATCACCAGCTGTAACCACAGCAGCATCAAAGATTCATCACAGAACAGTGATAACACACACATACAGAGCATTACACACAGTATAAGAAAGAGAGAGAGTCACTACCTGATCCTTTCCTGACGTCCTTCAGCGCAGTTGACTCACGAGGGCGGCAAATATCGAATCCTACAATTCCAAATGCACTATTTAGACACTTCCATAGTGTTACTTAGGGTTATATGAGTCTATAATGAAAATTTACAAAAATACCCCCGGGGACCCGGCCTGGGCCCGCCATACCCGGACCGGTTGCACTTTTCTCGAAATTCTAATCTGGGCTATCCTAACATATTTCCTCCCAAAGAATCCATTTCCGTACTCAGAATTATCAAATTCAATGTCAAATTACGAAATTGCCCTTGGCAGCCCTACTTTTAGGGTTTTAGGGGTGTTTCCGTAATTATGCTTTCTCGGCCTTTTTTGAAAAAGTGCCCAACTGTAACCCCACCTATTTTCGCCCACTGAATCCAATGGAATCATCAAATCATTGAAAATCCAACTCTAAGACCCATTTACAGCCTTGGCCGAAATATACATGTTCTCCGGGAAAAATTGGGGTTTTACGATTTCGGCTCCGTAAACGCGTTCCTTTCTACTCCTAACCACTTTATTAACCATTACAGTAGGTTACAACTAACATTAAGACCCAATTTGGGCAGCATAACCCCTAGGCCACATCATTTCCAAACTTTAAAACCAATGGCAATCCGGCGAAATTTCACCGATTAAATTGCCCACAGCAGCCAGAATAAGCAATATACGAAAGCTTGGAAGTTACCTCAAGCTCCTTCTAGCTTTTCTCAAGAGTGGCTGAAAACCCTAGCCCCTTGAACACCAAATTGTCTTCTCAAACACCTTAAATAACATAGAAGAGAAGCTTAGGAACAAGGTTATACGCATTAGGAGCTAGATCGTCGGAGAAATCGGCTTACCTTGCGAGATTTCTCCTCTTTCTCTCTCTAAGAGCTCTCAACTTTCTCTCACTATCTTCAGCTGGAAATGGCGTGAAATGGCTGAAGAAGATGAGCAATTTGATTAATAATCCATGCTGACATCATCTTTTAATGAGATGATGTCATAATTCCCATTTTCGGATTTTCTGGCAGATTTTCTGCCCAAACTTTGAAAAATCATAACTAATTCTAGAAAAATCGAAATGAGGTGATTCCAAAGCCAAATGAAAGATATTTAAGTCCTCTTCATAGGAAAAATATTGGCCATTACTGAAAATCACCACACAAATTCCCAGAATTTCAATCTTTGAATACTGTTCCAGAAAATAATTAATTTCGCTGGGCAAACTTCAAAAATCCAAAACTCTTAGGTCACAAATCAAAATGATACAAATTATATGTTCATTTTGAAGCTTGACATGTGAACGTTAATACTGGAAAATTTCAGAATTTTTAGACACCATTTGCCTATTTAAAACGTCCATACAAATTGGCTGCCCTGTACAGAGTTTCAATGGACAGAGTTTTCAACTTTAGCACGATTGTTCCCAATGGTTCCAATTTCACAATAAACACTCTCCCCACATGAATTTTCACAAGGAAGCCATTGGAATCATTAAAATATCCAAATTCCCATCACACATTCTCCAAAAGTGTTTATTCAACAATAATTATATCCACTTTTAAAGTCATTAGCCTTTAATCACTTTTTGGGATATTACACAAAGAGCTAAGAACCTTTCGGTAAACCATTTCCTCTTCTCTCTCCCTTTAATTTTCTAGCAAGAAGGCCCATGGAAGAGGAAATAATTGTCTTTGGTCCAACCAAAACTCATTTGGTTATTAGGCTAACTAAACTAAACTTCAAGAAGGAATTAACTAAGTACACATCATCATTTCTTTTCTCTCTCTCTTGGAATATCGGTCAACAGCCTTAAGAGGGACTTAAGTGACTTTAAAACACATCATTACCTTTACTCTTCATCACTTTGTTCATCCAAGAAAAGAAGGAAGAGAGAGAAAGGAAATCTGGAATTTTCAAGAACTCAAGAAAGGTAAGGAACTTCTCTCTAAGATTTCACCCTCTTACTCACCTTTCTAGCCAAAAGTGTCTTCATGAACATTATTTGTCTTGGTCTAAGCTTTATTCCTTTGGTTTTAGTTTTTTAAGAGGAGGCATTTTGAGGCATTTATCAAGGTCCAAAGTTACAAAATCAAGAAACATAGCTTAGAAGAAGCAA
Source organism: Inga oerstediana (assembly GCA_963210345.1). Classification (NCBI taxonomy): domain Eukaryota; kingdom Viridiplantae; phylum Streptophyta; class Magnoliopsida; order Fabales; family Fabaceae; genus Inga; species Inga oerstediana. Next base: position 56,568,846 of record OY723401.1, on the reverse strand, counting down.
GAGGTGAGTAAGAGCTTTCCTTTGAACATTATATTATATGCTTTGGTTGAGTTTTGTAGAATGGGTGTTGCTGCCCTAAATTTTGGTTCTTTGAGTATTTTTAGGCTTTATTATGTTTTGGTTTTGTACATGGTGTTAAATAAGGTTTAGAAAAAAGAAATCACAAATTTGGAACTTAAGAGTTGTGCTGCCAAATTTCGTTTCTCAAAGGCAGTGATATTGTGGCATATTTTTGATCAGTCAAACCTATTCTAAATGCTATGAAATTTTACAGAATGAAAGTATACATCTTGAGCTTCAATTTGATGGGTAGAGTGTATTTTTTGGATTAGTGAACTTGATGCAATATGGGTAATTGTTGATTGATTTACAGAATCAACATACTTTATACCAATCAGCACTAGCTACTCTCCTGACAAACTAGTAGATATATATATTAAGGAGATAGTTAGACTCTATGGTATACCAAAAAGCATTATTCTAACAGAGATCCTTGTTTTACTTCTAGATTTTAGAAAGTACTACATGAAGGTCTGGGTACTAAGCTGAAATTCAGTATGGCTTATCATCTACAAATGGATGGACAAACTGAAAGAACTATACATATGCTAGAAGATATGCTAAGAGTATGTGTATTAGACTTCAAAAGAAGCTGGGATGGTTTCCTTCCACTTACTGAATTTGCCTATAATAATAGCTATCATGTGAGCATTCAAATGGCTCCGTATGAAGCATTATATAAGAGAAAATGTCGGTCACCCTTATGTTGAACAGAGTTATCAAAAAGATGGTTGTATAGGCCGGATTTAGTTGATCAAACCACATAGCAAATAAAACTTATCAAGAAAAGACTTCTTGCGGCAAAAGCCGGATGAAAAGCTACACCAACAAAAGAAGAAGACCTCTAGAATTTGAGGCCGGTGACCATGTATTTATGAGAATTTCACCTGTTATTGGTGTTGGTAGAGCATTGAAAATGAAGAAGTTGAGCCCTAGATACAATGGTCCTTTTGAAGTGTTGTTGAGAATTGGGCCAATGGCATATCGGATAGCATTACCCCTAACTTGAGTGGGTTACATGATGTTTTTCATGTCTCACAATTGAAAAAACTACCAACCGAACCCCGAGCATGTGATTGAATATGAATACATAGATATGCAAGATAATCTTACTTATGAAGTTGAGCCAGAGCAAGTGATTGATAGACAGGAAAGACGACTCAGGGGTCAAAGTATTTTGTTTGTTAAGGTGGTTTGGAAGGGGTTATCTTCTAAAGAACCAACCTGGGAGATGAGGAAGACATGAGAAGATAATACCTGGATTTTATGTTGTAAATAATATAACAAATTTTGAGGACGAAATTTATTGTACGCGAGGAGAATTGTAATGTACTGAAATTTCATAGTCTCTACTACCTTGTATGTATGAATTTCCTGAATGAATGAACCGATATAAGATATAAGAAGATAATACCTGGATTTTATGTTTGGTGACTATGGGGGACATATACATGGCGCCATATTGGGAGACTTGGGCATGTATGGTGCCATGCTCATATGTTGGTCTCGCACAGATACCCGACTTCTACTATAATATATTGGTATACAAACTCGATAGTTCTGGGAGACACTGGTGTAGGTGGTGCCATTTCATGGTCTCCAGGGACATATGGCATCCTCCGAGTGAACTCCAACGCACATGGCAAAGATTAGGCTGAAGGGTGATACATGTCACAAAACTAAGCGGCCACATATCAAAAAGTAGCTTTATTAAAGTAACTTTTTGACTTCTTCCATGATTAACCAATCATACGATCACATTTATAGTTATATATTAGGAATATGTAGAATAGCCAATATAATTCACCGGTCTTCGATCTGGCTATATACCCAATTTTCCTGAACACTGCATAGAAAGCCGGATAATTCATTAGACTTTATTTCCCCTAACTAATGAATTCATTCAACCATGAGAGAGGGGAAGAGAAGACAGATTTTAGGAAGTGCATTAGGCACCCTGCAGTGTTAAGAAAGAGCATTCACTACATAAGATCGCAGGATATCCGATAATTTCAAAAAGAGCACCCAGCACCCTAAGTTTGTGAACATGTGACACATCTTAATAAAACAACTTCTAACACCTCCAAAGGGCATCAAAAAGTCAGCCAACCATAAAAATTAGAGGAAAAATTAGAAATTCAAGAGAAAAAGAAAGAGGACAGAAGTTTTGAGTTCTTAAGCTTACTAGCCGATTTAAAGCCTGAGATCATGTTTCTAGCCTCTGAAGACTTCACAAATCTTCTTTTACTCATCGTGAGCTACATTTCTACGATTTTATATTTTTGATCAGAGGTTTTTGGTGTCATCTTGTTAGTGTAAGTATTGTCGAAATCAAGAACCGATTGTAGGATCAAGTAGAGGTAATTGTAAGCTTCGATTTGAGTATAATATCTTAATGTTTTGAGGAGTATTTTTGAACTTATAGACCCCATAAGGTTTCGGCCAAGAGAGGGATCTTGGGCTTTAATAGGTGTTTGATGATGAACATGATGTTAAATGAGGTTTAATGATGATTAAGAACATATTTTGAGTTTAAAATTATAAAAACACATCTTTTGCCAATTAGGGTCAGATTTGGGCAGCCCTAGTTCTTCCTGTTTGAGCTGAATTTTGATAAATTTGAGGCTAGAAATGGATTCTATGGCCAAAATTGTGTAGGAATAGCATGTGGACATGATCTTTGGATGATTAGTTAGAAAACCCTAATCTTAGGATTCAATGTGTTAATGTTTGATTCTGCCAAATTCAAGTCACACTAGTGAAAAAAACACTTTTTAGACCAGTTAAAAACAACATTATAGACCTGTTCTAGATGAGGTCTTGATAAAGCTGATCTAAAAAATTGGTTAAGCAACCAGTCTAAAAAATAAGTTTTTAGACCGGTTGTTTATACAACTAATCTTAAAATAACGACAATGTCATTCTTTTTAGACCAGTTGTTTAAAAGTCACTTTTTATACCAGTTTTATCAACAACCGATCTAAAATGTCATTTTTTAGACATGTTATTCTAAAAAATTTCCATTTTTTTAAAAAAAATCCTGTTAAAACTTTTTACCCAACAAGCTATTTCTCCTGTTAAAACATTTACCCAGCAACCCATTTTAGCAATATCCAAATAAATTCTATGCTTACACATGATAACTGTAACCCCCTGCCTTAATTAACGTAATTAAGATTCGATAACGCATAGTAAAAAGGGGTTTGAGACCGACGGATAATTCAAAACTCATCAAATCACCTACCAAACAGTAGGAACGTACAAAATTTTCAAAACTTCTTTCCTATCCCGGTCTCGTTTTCAATTATTGAATATAATCACCTGTGCAGTTAACTTACATTCATATATATCAGAGTTCGTAGTTTAAACCCTGGCAACCCCCGGGTTCATCTATACATTCATAGAGTTTCAAATCCTGATTAAGGGATTACAAAACCAAGTATTCACACTATTTACATATCAAAATGTAATACAGTAATCCCTATCCAAAATGAATAGCCAACAAAATCTATACTAATGTCCCTAGGAAGCTCTAACCGCTCCGGGTTGCTCGCTTCTCCTTAGAGCCACTCGCCCTGTCTGAAAGGTTAGTCAAAGGAAAGAATGAGATTCAAAAGAATCCCAGTAGTAACTAAACATTTATACCACATATAAGCACACAGCATGTAAGCAAATCATCATACAGCAGCACAATCACACTCCACCCTCATCCCCTTTCTCCGCCGGGAAGGCTCACAACCCTTACCCGAACCGTTGCTAGCTACTCAGGGACTATTGGCGTGGCAGTGCATAAACATAGCCTTTTAGCTCACATAGCTATCCGGCTTATCAAATGGCCCGTCGGCCTCACAAATAGCCCTACGGCTCACAATCAGCCTTTCGGCCCTCATATCACATAGTCACACCTCATCCTCATCCCCTTTCTCCGCCGGGAAGGCTCACAATCCTTACCCGATCTGTTGTTAGCTACTCAGGAACTATTGGACTGACGGTGCTTACACATATTCACATAAGTCGCAACATACGAACTTATCACAAATCAATGATCATTCACACATACAATGCATCACATATGGTACGAAAGAAAAGTCACTACCTGATCCTTTCCTGACGGTCGCTGCCACAGTGGGCTCATGAGGATAGCAGATGTCAAATCCTATATTCAAAATAGGGACATTTGGTTAATTTCCTTTTCCAAGTTCTTACTTCAATAACACTCTAAGTTGGTATTCATTTGGACTATTTAGATGGCCTTTAAATGCCTATACATATGCCTAAAGGGTTGGGATCACTATCCCCAAAGATCCTTCTTTAGAAAGCTAAACACTAATTTTTGGTCCCTTCACTCGAGCACAGAAGACCGTGCTCGAGCACGACCCCCTGATCTCACTCGAGCACATGCGAGTGAGACGCATGAAGTGCTTGCCCGAGAGCAACTCCCGCGACAAACCTACACTCTCACTCGAGCACAAGAGGCTGTGCTCGAGCAGAGACCCCGAGAACACTCGAGCACCACGGAAGTGAGACCCCGCGAGTGACAACCCGAGAGTGACCCTTCCCTCCAAACCTTAAACGCACTCGAGCACAACCTCAGTGCTCGAGTGATCCCTCAATACCCGCGAGTGCCATGCTCACTCTTGACAATCTACCCACGAGTGATCACCTGAGACGCTCACCCGCAGCACCAAAATGCATCCTCACTCGAGCACACACATGCTCACTCGAGCACGTTCATCTTGTGCTCGAGTGAGTTCTTCCCTCACTCGAGAGATCCTATCAGATGCCCAAAACGCAGCAACTGATATGGTTTCCAGAATCCACCAATTGAATTCCAATGGTCCCATAATTCATACCATTACTCATTCTCATCCAAAACTTCACCATAAACCCATTGGTAACCCAAAATAACCAACTTCACTCAAATAACAAAATCTCATCTCTAAACCACAAATTCACCAAAACCATAACTTAACACACTTCCTCTTCTCAAATCCCCACTAAAACCACTGACATTTACACACTTTTTAACATCTATTCCAACACATTACATCACTTAATTCATCTTTTCTGAAATTACCAGAAATCAGGGCATAAATCCAGAATTCACAAAACTAAACCAATGGTCATAACATTTACATCAAACTTCATTAAAACTCACCTCTTTCACTTGCTGAATTCAGAACTTTGATTCTTCCACTTTCAAATTCCCTCAATTTGCCACATACCACCAATCACAAGTCTGGAAACATGGAAAGAAAGCTCTTGATCACTTGCACAATATTAATGAGAAGTGTTTAAGCTTGTGAAGTCATTTACCTTCACAAATTTCAAACCCTTCCTTTCTCTTTCTTGCTTGCTCGCCGGAAATGGAGAAAATGGAGAGAGAATGATAATAATCACCTTTTCTTGGTTCCATACACACACACAGCCGACTAGGGAAGGAGAGAGGGAAGAGAAATAAGTTGAATTTTTGACTTCAATCCCATGGTCCATAGCTTGCCACTTGGCATCATCTCATTCCTCCCACTATGATTTCACATAAGCTTGCATGCATTAAATTCTACCTCATGATCTTTCAATCTCAGCCATTGATCAAGATTACTAAAGGGTTTCCTCTCCAATAACTGACCAATCGATCGGTAATTTACCGTTTCGCCCCTGATTATCACAATACTCACTAAATCATCACTAATCATCTTTATATCACATTGCACCATCTATATACTTCAAATATGCTTAATTAACATTAATTACAACATTTGAAGTTACTAATCCTTGATTACAATTCAGGATATTACAATAACAAACACCTTATATAGAAGCATTTTCATCAAGCATTTTAAAACACAATTTCAACTGGTATAATACTTACACCATTCTTCCTACACCCCATATTCCACAGAAGAATCAACAATAAATTATTCTTCCTACACCCCAAATAAATTCTTCTCTTACACATTCCCATTACATCATGCATTTTAAAACACAATTTCAACTAGTGTAACTTACATCATTCTTCCTACACCCCACATTCCACAGAAGCAACAGCAACAACAATAAATCATTTTAAATCAACACATTATTAAACACAATCGAAAAATTAAGGTATGCTGTTATACATTTTTATTCCTCTACTTTAATATTATAGTTTGACAAAAAAATCAAAAGTTTAGCTAATAATAGAATCAAAACACTTTAATTCATGATAGAGGAATCTACCAAGAAAGAACACATCTAACAATAATCCATCACTGATAGTCACTAGCTGGCTCAGGAGTATCTATACTAGGACACCTCATATCCTTCATTTTCCCGTGATGACAAAAAAAAAAAAGTAGTTTTATATATAACATAACTATATACATAATTCAAATATAATTCATGATAATTACTTTAGCTAGCTGACCTTCAAAGTAGTTTTATGAAGGGATATCTTCCCATATCACTTCATGATGATCGTTTCTTGTGCCGTGTTCATTATCTGCTTCATCTTCTTCGTTCAATTCTAGTTGACCCCTAGAAAAAGAAGGAATCTCAAGAAGACCATTCATTGAATGCTTTCCTCATTAATATCAATGACCATTTTTTCCTTGGAGAGATACAGACCACATTTTATTTGCCGAAACGATAATATAGAACACTTGTTTCATCGATATGCCATAATAAAAGGTTCATCTCCAAAACTTCTACTATTCGTATCAACAAATGTAAATCCTAACTGATCAATCATCACACCATTGTTAACATCAACCCACTTGCATTTGAAAATGGGAAATTTAATTTTAACATAATCAACCACCCAAATCTCTTCAATAACCCCATAATAAGGTATGGCTGCCAATCTAGGGTTCTTATCTTTCGAACTAGAGAAGTGCATATATTTAGCCACTAACATAACACCATTATTTTAGACGGTACTTCTATCATCTAGGGACTTCATGTAAAAAATATAACCATTGATCACAAATGAAGTCCACCTTATGACATCAATCTTAGGACCATGTGTTAACCATTTAATTGTATTAGATACACATTCTTCTCTGTTAATCTTTTGTTTGAACCAATGTGTAAAAGTTTCGTTATGCTCCCTAATTAACCTTTGTTTAGGTCATTCGACTATTTTCTTTCCGTACAATTTCTTTATGAGCATTAATGTAATCTTGAACTTCATCAACATTTTTCAAGATGTACAAGTGGACTTGTTGTAATTCATCAAGATCCACACTCTTTATTGTAGCCCCGCGTCTACCCCCTTCTTCATCATGACGTTTAGGAAGCCCAATATGTCTTACATTTAACAAGTAATCTTGAAAAAACTCTATGGCTTCTTCAGAAACATATTTCTAAAAAATAGATGCTTTAGGCTTATTTGCATTTTTCACATACCCTTTTAGGATTTCATAGTTCTTTCAATTGGGTACATCCATCATAAATAGATAGGGCCACACAACTTTATCTCCCTCACTAGATGAATATTAAATGTACCATGATGTCAAAAAAAGAAGAAAGAAAAGCTTCTCAAGTTGGCACAAGATTAGATATCCTTTATTTTCCAGTTCATCCAATCTTTCTATCTCAATAATGACTTTACTACAAATAGCATTGAAGTGGAAACAAAGTCTAGTCAAAATATGTTAAAGATTATATTCAACAAGGCCTCGAATAGCTACCAGGAGTAGTTATTGCATCAAGACATGACAATCATAAGACTTTAGCCATACTAACTTCAAGTCTTTATTGACACAAGCTTCTTAAAATTTTAAAAATACTCTGAGGGAACTTTGATGCCATATAAACACTCACAAAAACTTCTTTTCTTATCTTTAGACATAGTATGAGAAGTTAGGGGACAAAAAGCTCTCTTACCATATGGCCTTAGATGCAAGTCTTCTCATATTCCCATTTCTTGCAAATCTAATCTTGCCTTCACGTCATCTTTAGAACTACCTTGTATGTTGAGTAGTGTCCCAACAATACTATCACATATGTTTTTTTCCATATACATGAAATCAATACAGTGTCTCACATCAAGATTGGGCTAATATGGAAGATTGAAGAAGACAGACCTCTTTTTCCATTTATTTTTTTCATTACTACTCTTTGTAGTCTTACCAAAGATGACATTGATATTTTTCACCTTTTCATAAACTTCCTCCCTAGTCAATGCCTCTGGAGCATCTTCAAACTCTTGTCCACAAAAAAAAAAAAGATTTCTTTAATCTATAATATGGGTAGCCTCGTCCAAGAAATCTTCTATGGCTAAGATAAACCATCTTTCTTCCATGTTGAAGTTGATGGTAGCATGTCCTTTCTTCACAAATCAGACATGCTTTATGGCCTTTAACACTATATCCTAACAAGTTTTCATATGCAGGGAAGTCATTTATAGTACAAAAGATCATGGTTCGCATTTTAAAAATATCCTTCTTGTTCGTGTCAAAAACATCAACACCTTCGTCCTACAACTCTTTCAAGTCTTCGATCAAAGGTTCTAAGTAAACATCTATGTCATTCTTAGGTTGTTTTGGTCCTGAAATCAACATAGACAACATGATGTACTTTTGTTTCATGCAAAACAGAGGAGATAAGTTGGAAATTACCAACAGAACAAGACATGAACTATGCATACTACTTAGGTTGCCAAAAGGATTCATGCCATCCGTGCTAAGCCCAAGCCTAAAGTTCCTAGGTTCTTCGTCGAAGCTAGGAAATAATTGATTGATTTTCTTCTATTAAGAAGAATCAGCTAGATGTCAAAGCTTTCCATTGAATATCCTTTCATCCGCATGCTATCTCAAATTTTTTACATAGTTTTCATTAGCAAACAAGCACTTGATTCTTGGTATGATTAGAAGATACCACAACACTTTTGTAGGGGCATTATTTGATTTGTACCTCGGGGTTTCACATATTGGACATAGTTGTTTCTCTTCATGCTCTTTTCTATACAATATGCAATCAATAGGGTATGCATGGATCTTTTTATACTTCATTCCTAGTGGACACAGTATTTTCTTAGTATTATAGTATCGATAAGGCAACACATTATCATATGAAAATATGTCCTTAAAAGCCTCAAGCATTTCTGAAAAACTCTTGTTGCTCCATTTATGCCGTGCTTTCAAGCTTACCAATTTCAATACTTGATAAGTAAAATATTTGTATATTTATTTTCCCTTATATGATGATTTTATGGACGATATTTTCATTTAATATCATAAATTTGGGTATGATTGATAAATAAATAATGTTTTTGGAATAAATAGCATTTAAAAAAATAATAAAAGATGAAAATAAAAAAAATGAAAGTACTGTAGCAACAGGATCACTGTAACAAATGGTTAGACTATAGCGGATGGAAGTTACACTGTAGCGGATCAAAGTCACTGTAGCGACGGAAGCACTGTAGAGTCGACGGACACTGTAGCAGCCACCAGACATTGTAGCTGTTGGCGACAGTCACTGTAGCAGCCGCCAGATTACTGTAACAGCCTCCAGACACTGTAGCAATACTGTAGCACACGTTTTTCCCCTATAAATAGAGATTAATGCCAAGCTCAAATGGGGAGGAAAGGAAGAGAAGCTGAGGTTTCCTTCTCCGACAGGGAGAGGTCCTTCTCTGACCGGGAGAGATCTTTCTCTAACATTTCTGAGTTCTTTGTGTTGTTTTTTAGATTTAATTTCATGCATTGCATGCCTCAATCTTAGAAGGCTTAGGATTGTATTACATTTTGCATGCCGCCTACATGGAAGGTTTTACCTCCTAAATGGACGGCTAGATTTCTTCATTTTTCATGCATTTTTTGGTTATATATTTATGTTTGAGAATTTAATATTCAAGTTTATGCAGTATTTTTGAGGTTTTCATTTTAGCTTTATATAATCCCAACTTATTTTTATTTTGTTTTTAATTTCATCATGTGCTAAACTTTCATTTTCCTAGGGTGATGACATAGCTTACTAATGATGGATTGAATCTTAACTTATTAAATCTAGTTTGAATTTCTCCTTCATAATTGAGTTTTAATTATTATTCTTAATGCTTTTGATTGACTGGCCATCTTTTGAATGCTTTTAATATGCATGTTGAGACTGGAAGGAGATACATATGTGTAGACCCTATAATTAAAACCATGACTTGCATATGAAATAGGAATATATTCATATGAGTTGTGTAGTCTTACTGAGCTCCATAAATCTTAATGCATAATTAATTGCTTAAATTCATATAGGAATATATTGGATTAGCAATTGATTATAGAATTGCTTGACCTTGGAAGAGGCTAGTAATTAAATTAGGGAAACTCGACTATCAATTATATAGAATAAATTGGGCTAGAATAGATAAGTGATTCAATCCAGAATTTGTTAAGTGAAATCTAATCCCATGGACTTTTTCTCATATTTGCTTTCATATCATCTGCATTCATATTTAATTGTCTTTCTTTTATTTTGTGCTCTCAATCACCAACTAATCGATCGACTAAATAGAGTTAAAATTGCTCATTTTGGTACTTAGTGATCAATCCTCGTAGGAACGATACTCTACTTACTTCTATATCACCTGATTACGACAGTATACACTTGCACTATTTAATTAATCATCTGCACACGTATCAATACTACTCCCAACAATTGGTATTTTTTACACCTCAAGTACAGTGGCTTCTCAGCATCACTGCACATATTGCCATATGCATGTGATTGCTCAAAAGCCTTTTCTCCTATATCATGAATAATATCCTCTATCTGATCATCCATATCCATGTCATTATCATCAAAGGCCACCCCCTATTGAGATGTACTTGGCATTTCTAACTCTTTACCATGCCATACCCATACTGTATAACTCTTGCAAAATCCTTAACAAATTAAATGTGTATATATATTTGCAACATTTAGTCACTTCTCATTCAATCATACTACACAAAGGCAATAAAACATCCTACTATCATCATTTTCATTTCTTCTAGCAAAGTCTAAAAAACCCTCACCCCATTATCTTATTAACATTCGTCTATTTAGCTTTTATCCAACTATGATCCATATATTTCAATACCTTGTAGCACCCTATCCAATAGCAAAAGGATAGACAAAAAACAACAACCATAAAGTTTTATAGATTTCAACGAAATTAAAAAGCATCCATTCCAGGAAACAATAACTACATTTGTAGCAATATACCAATAAATTATGGCATGATAAGAACCAAGCAACATTTCATAATAAAGGTATATAGATACAACTTTTAAAACTTGCATTGCAAAGCTATTCAGAATTTTCATAACTTTATATTCAATTCAAACCCATATAGTAAATATCATAATGTGATCATTAATGGCAACTAAGACAAGAAAGTATAAATAAAATATCATAATGTGATCATTATGCTAGTATCTGAAGTTATCATCATTGAGTTTCAATGGCGAGAGCAAGATAGAGAGCAATATTGGGCATATTCAAACAAAGCCATAATAATAAAATAGAACACCTCCATTTCCTATTTCAAGCATATCAGGATCTAATGCTAGACATGGTTAAACCCACCCAAAACAATATCAAAAGGATTAAGTTCAAATTATTAATAGCAATCAAAACAAACCTGGAAAATTGATTCTCAAGTAGTCACTCTTTGTGCTCCCGTTTGGATGAAAAACCGATCGGTGAGGCTTTTAAGGGAGGAGTCAGGGTTGGAATGTTATCGATTGATAGCGAAATGTAGGTCGACTACCAGTAAGGTATGGGTAGTGACTCTTCCTAGGCTAATACAGACCCAGCCCAATGCCACCCCTGAGATTGTGAACAAGAAAGCCACGGTTACATTGTGATATTAGGTTTAGAGAGAATGATAGCTCCAGAATTAGAGAGAAAGATGATGGCAAAGTTGTGAACAAGAACACTATCAAAGAAATTTCAGGGAAAAGTGAGTTCAAAAAGCAAGCTACGATTCAGAAGGAGGAAGAGAAGAGTGAAATTTTAATTAAGGTGCACACATTTAAGACCGGTTGTTTAAAAAAACCAGTTTTAAATATATATTTTAGACCAGTTTTCAAAATAACCGATCTAAAAATTTTCAACTTTTAGACCGGTTATAAGATATAACCAATCTAAAAAAATTATTTTTAGTTGCGGGTCATTTATTTAGACCGATTATAGAAATAATGGGTCTAAAAAGTATATTATTTTTAATTATTTTTATCCTTTTAAGACCGGCTCTGAATAAATGAGGTCTAAATAATATCTTTAAGACCTTATATCCAGGGAACCAGTCTCAGAAGTTCTCTATCATTAAAAAAAATGCCACTGATCATACATTTTAGACCTTATCCCTGTATAACCGGTCTAACACACATATTTTGTACCAGTGTCAGACTGCTTGTGAGTTCTTTTTTAGTGGCCAAACCTTGTCCAATGATAGTGATATTTTATAGGGTGTTAGTAGACATCCTAGGCTTTCCAATGATATATATTATGCACTATTTGGCTTTGTCAATTGTGAGTTAGGATCTGTGGAAATTGAGGTACAGACATTGGAATGCATTTAAGGCAAAAATGTTGGTCTAGGAATCTTGAGCTTTTATCCCTGTATTTAACATTGACTGATATTTTTCCTTAAAAGAAGACTTAAATATCTTTCCATACAACTTGGAACCACCCCATTTGGAATTTTCTAAATTAAGTTATGAATTTTCAAAGTTGTGTATCAAATCTGCCAGATTAGGGTAACCAACTAATTTGAGATACTTAAAGCAATTTGTAGCAAGTTTGACTCCAAAAGATAAAGACATGCACTAGAAGCTAGTATAGCCCATTTATTGTCTATTTGACATAATGTAATAGACTTAGAAGATGCCTAACCAAGTAATAACACATTCATTATTAATTCTAACTTATAGGATTCAATCTTTGCCCAAGCCAATCAAGAAAATAGATAAACAAGAACAAGTAGTCGAAAAGGCATTCAAGTAGTAACTCTTCCTTTCATATACTATGTAATGCTCTGTATGTGTGTTGTACCATCAAATATGTTATGTTTTAAGCAAGCGGAACCTGTTTGGGTGGATGCCCGAAGCAACTAGTATATGATGGGTAGGCGCTCGTGTACGTAACCAAGTACTATGGTATTGTGATCTGTGTATGTTGTGTTGCATATTGATGTGTTAAATGTTCCTACACTACTCATTATGTTATGATGGTTATAATGCATGCTTTATGTAATTGCATTTTATATGATTGGATATCTATTACTACTGAGATTCTTCTGTATCTCATACTTTCCAAAATTTATTATACATCAAAGACAAGTAGCACAAAGGGCAAAGAGGTAAGTGCTGATGAGTGAAGAAAGGAGCTAAGCACGAAGAAGTTATTTTATAGACTATTTGTATATTTTTGTAATATGTCATAAGATGGTTGAATAGTTTTATATAGCTATACACTACATATGTATATATGTAGATACTCGTAGACGAAATAGTAAGGATAGTATAAGACGGTATCATACCACATTATTTTCTTAGAATATTTACATATTTGATAATACTGACCCACATAAAGGTAAGATTAATACATAAGATCAGGTTATCAGTACCCCGGGTGTGGTATCAAAGTATCATAGAGTAGTGGTATCAAAGTGTTCAACTACGACAATAGTATCAATATCGATATTTTATTAATATATAAGGAAATTAAGTAATAATTTGTACATATGCATTAAATAAAGGTGGGTTTGACAAATAGAGAGGGAAGAAAGGAAGAACGAATGACTTTTTGAGCTTATCGGGAAGGCGAGGGAAAAGAAGAAAATTTGAGAGGGAAAGCTTCACGGTGACTTGGGAGAGGAAATAAAGATGGGTGCTAAGCTTGGGGGTGGGTCGAGGAAGACGGGGTGGGACTGGGTAGTAGGTTGGAGATTAGATTTAGTTAAATGATAAAATTATTAAAAAGTTAATAATCTTTTAAAAAATATACACAATTACATTTTGGCCAAAAGATCACAATCTATAAATAAATTAATAGAAAGATATCGGTTCCATGATCTTTCAAAAATAGTAACATTTAACAATCTATAATGTTTTAGCCAAAATATCATAATCTTTTAAAAACAGCAACGTATAAATGATACAAAAATTAAAAAGCACGTTAGCATTGTTTAGCCGATAGAATTACCATTGTCATTTTTGTAATATATATATATATATATATGCCCTCATTAAGTAAGGTTGATTTATTCAAAACACTATCACTATATATTTAAAAAACGATCAAAATATGAGAGTTTGCTTTTTATTAGCAAAATGCCACCTTAGTTTAATTTTTAAAAAATAAATATAAATGCTAGAGTATTTATTTAAACCTAGTGCTACCTAATTGATTTTTTTAAAAGATTAATAATATTCAGGAATGTTATATAAAAGAGCTTTAAATGTTGCAATTAATTTTTAAAAAAATCAAAATATCATTTATAAGTAAGAGACAACATTTCTTTTATTAAAGGCTACAATAAAAAAATATAAAAACATAAGAGGTTGCATTTTATTAGCAAAAGGCTACTAGCATTTCTTTAAACCTAATGCTACCTAATTAATTCTTTAAAAAATTAACAAAATTCAGGGACATCCGATAAAAGAGCTTTAAATTTTTGCAATTTAGATTGAGAAATTCAAAATATAATTTATAAATAAGAGGCAACATTTATTTTATGAAAGGAAACTATTAAAAAGCATATAAAAAAATAGGAGGTTGCATTTTATTAGCAAAAGGCTACCTATAAATGTTGTACCATCTCATTAAACCTAATACTACATAATTCATTTTTAATAAATTTAACAATAGCAACACAGTAGAATTTAGAGTTTCAAATGCTACAACTTAGTTTTTAAAAAAATCAAAATATATTTTATATATAAGAGGCAGCATTTGTTTTATTAAAGACTACTACATATATGCTACTGATGCCATTTTTCTGTAGTAGTGCTAGCATCCTTGATCGCTGCCTCTAGCTCAACAACGACATATCTAGCAATGCCAACATCGACAAAAACAATCTCATCAGAAACCATCTCACTGCTCACAACCATCGAAGAACTTGCTCCCTTCAAGTTCAGTAGAGACAAATCAACAAGCTATAAAACACCATATAGAGAATATATTGAGTCAACACTCAATGCCCACTCACAAGCTAATCACTATAACAAAAGACACATAGGACATGCAAAGAAACACTTAGCCATCACCATGGGTGGCAAAACTCTTGTAGCCATAAGCTACGTCATCCATTTGATCAGCCCCAATGCATCAATGACATCTTGGTCAATAGTTAGCCTTAACACAACGTAAGAAGAAGACCTCCCTTCCACAAAACCATCAGGATCTTGACCTTGCAAAGACATTGCTTCCCAACTATATTCATCACGACATGTGAGGGAAAGCCTTCATCAACATCATCCTACCAGGATAGAACCACCAAGGCAAAACCTAATGGGGAGGTCAAACAAAACTATTGGAAAAGGTAACAATCAAAGAATATACACAAAAACACTAACATGTCATGCATACCACATGAGAGGCATTCAACTGTATAATGTGTTGATTCATATCTAAGGCAGAACACCTGAACAATTTGGAAAACTCTGTATCAAATAGAACAAAGGTGCGCATGCCGGTCTCATCTGCAACATCAAAGTGCACTAAGAACTTAATGCACCAACCATAATTGAGTGTCAAACATATAAAACCATACAAACAGCTTGTAGACCACATAACAAGAAGTAGAAAACAAACACCATTGAATAACAGCTTTAACAATGCCATCACACTTCTAACAATAAAAACCCATCACATTTAGAACAACCTTTTTTCCCATCAATCCTACATGAATTATAAAACCACCTATTCTCGGGTAAGATGCCAATGAAGTTTGCCAAAACAAATGGCATCTCACACATCAGAAAACACACCACCACCAATTATCATGGTCAACAGTTATGTTTGTTGGAAATTATGCCCCAGGATCCAATTATTGTACTTTGAAATTGTTATTCAATTAATTTCTCCATTTAGTTATCATATTATTTGCATGTTTACTGTGATGACTATCCTTGGATAAATCATAATGATTGTCCTAAATGTTTATAGTCAGTCATCTATACTAGAGAAAAGATGAAATAAGACCAGTATGACTTTGAAGAGGTATAGAGACACGAATCAAAGTCCTGGGCACTTGTAAGAGTACAAGGTGCTGAACTGACCCGCTATGAGAAAGCTGCATAGATCAAGTCATAAGCTTGTCTCATGTATAATGTAAGGCCCTTATCTTATTTCCACATTTTCCAGAGTATTTGTGCGTAGTTCGGTGAGCACAAAGGAATAGTGTAGATATACTAATATATGTACATGTTTACATTACAAGAATCCCCATAGGGTCTTATACATAATACTTACAGACCTTAAAATAAATAAAATGTCTTCAGATAACCAACAGTCTTGTTTGACCAGTACTGAAACCATTATATGCCAGTAAGTACGCTTTTACCCCTCAAGCCTCTACCTACTGCTAAAAACTTTATACATTTATGGAAAGGATGAGATTCAAAAGAATCTCAGTAGTAACATGCAATCAGTCATATAAAATCCGACAAATTCATATGCCATACACCATGCAATACAACATAAGAAAAACAACATGGCATATGCACATGAGTCGGGGTTTCTTCCCCACTATCTGTAAAAATCTATAAATGTGCCAACTCAGACAATACCCTACTCAGCAATACAATTTCATATTACAGAAAATGGCATACCCAAAGCATATAAACATTCACATAGTTTATGAAAGATAGAGTTACTACATGAAATCCCTTTTTCCAGCTTATACTATCCATCCACATTCTTTGATCCAGCTTGGGCAATTGCCAATTCCTATAAATTAGAGTTAATTATTGGTCATCTCACACAGTTACAGCAATTTCTGCATAGCGCAATTCCGCATAGTGCATTTTCGCAGCTTTCCAAAAACCGCCAGCCTTATAGTCAACTTTGAAAATCCATAATTAATTCTAGAAAAACTCCAAATTGACTGATTCCGAATTCCATAAAAAGCTCTTTAAGTTTAAATTTATGAAAAAATACCCAAGTCTAACCATTACCACCATATTATTCCCAGAATTACGTCAATCCTTTCTTGTTCTAGATTCCCTTCCAGAAATAGGGTTTAACTTTGAAAAATCATATCTTTTAATCTACTAGTTCAAAAATTATATTCTACCCATCAAATTAAAGATCTACATGTCTACTTTATGTCTTAAAGTTTCATTTTTTTTGGACTAGGTTTGACCAACGAAATTCATTTTACAACCAAACTGTTTCCAGAGAAAGCAATCAAACATCATCTTTTCTTAACTTCTAAAATCTCCGGATTTATACATAATAATCTAAAAATCATAAACACATGTATTCCTACACAATTTTACCTTCTAAATCCAATGGAACCATTAAAACCATAAAATTCCAACTCTAACAAGATGAAAATGCCCTTAAACGAAAATTCCAAAATTACATGGAAAAATGTGTTTTCATGTTTAATCTTTTAAAACACCTTCTTTTCTCTTATAATCACATGTTTAACCACTTAATCACACTTCCCACATGACTAAAAAGGAAGCTTTCTGGTATATGTATATTTAAACTATTGACTTTCACCATTTTCAACATGAACATTGATTATAAACATATTTTAAAGATGAGTTTTACATATATTCAAAATCTCAGTTTTACAATTCATTGTCATGATTTGAAATTAAATCTAAGATTTGAATCAATTTGCATATTTCATTATCATTCTTGAAAAACTTGATGAAAACTTTTATGGATATATCTACTACTTTCTTTTGATCTGACTTACATGCCTTACATGATAATCTTATCAATGACATATCTTTTAAAATGTATTTACAAATTGTCATTGATCTTTAAAATCATCATTCTTGGTATTATTTTTTTGTTTCCCTTTATGATTCAATTGCTTGAATTTATTTAATTGGGTAAAGAATTATATTTTGATCGTTGTTGATATATCATACTCTTTGCTCAAATATCATATGCTTAATTGTATAAGAACATAAGAGTTGCTATGTCTAATATTGTACGGACCCAAAAGAAGATGGGAACCAGAGAGCATATGTTTATACTTTTACAGGAGTTGATCAAAATGCTTTTATTTTGGATACAAAGGTCATAGGCTAATAGAAAAGGCATGACTGATAGTGTTGCAGCGTGAGTTGAAGCAGAATATGTGATATTACTCAAATGACACCCTATCACTAGCAAATAACTAGCTAGTGATACAATCAGAGAAAGAGAAAGAAAAAGAGAAGGAAGATCTCTTAGTAGACCCAGCGGAGATTATTTCAAAGCAGCACAGAGCCAAGAATAAGTTTATCCAATATGAATCTTTGTTGCCTACCCACCTTCCTTATCGTTTCAAGGTGATCAGACATTTTCACTATGATATGGAGCCAACAGAGATGTTTAAAGGAAGATACTGAGATGCACAGAATCATCAAGTTTGATGAGCCTATGAGGATTCTTAACTACTATCCTAGCTTTATGTCTAATCTTCACTGGATTATCTGCTATACCTATACTAGAGCTATGGTGAACAAGGCAAATAACTTGACTTACTTCATTGAGAAGAATTACCACATAATGACCTATATTATAAGCAAGGAGGAGAGAAATACTGGAAAGATCATGTCTGTCAGAGAACAAGAGGTCTATATATACTTCTACAAGACTTACTTCAAGTAATATGAAATTACTTCAAGTGATCTGAGTTTACTTCAAGTAGACCTTCAAGTAATTCGCTATTACTCCAAGTAAATCTGAAACTCACTTTAAGTTAACACAAGCAACATAGAGGATGAGAGCTGAGACTTCAAGAATAAATGAGAGACAACACTTTGCTAGAGTTGGTCTCCCTGATCCTTCATTCTTTGGTCCATTTATCTAAGGCTTTCTGAGAAAGTGTAACCCCCTGCCGTAATTATATCCAAAATACACGATTAAAGTGAAATAGAGACCAATAATAAACAAATAACATTTACTAACCCATCACATGACGGGGTTTTCACAATTACCTTTCGAAATCATTTATAACCTTGGTCTCATAATCACTTTTTGAATACAATTACTACGCGGAATATCACATTCATAACAAATCAGAGTACACAAAAATAATCCCGGCAATCCCAGGTTCCATACATTAACTCAAAGCCTTATAGGGCATATTCGCCCCTACAAGCCCTCATATGGGGATTACACAAACCTTTCTCATAGACATAACAAATCCTCATCAACACACATGTAAACACATCCATTTATACAAATACACACCCCTACTATAATCATAACCAACTACCGAATCTTTAACTCGAAGGGAGTCCTCATCGCCCTTGCCTGCTTACTCCACATCGATCTACTACCCTGTCTGAAAGGTTAGTAGGGGAGGGTGAGATTCTAGAGAATCTCAGTAGGAAAACAATATCAATATGTATGTATGATAAATGTTTAATGCATGACATGCTTGCATCACATAACTATTACAATGACAAATCTGTAAGCCCAATGCTTCCAACAATATACTAATGGCCATAGCATAAATTGAAACATAGCTTCAAATAACACATAACCATGCAAAGCAAAGACATGCACCAACACATTAATACATATATCAAATACAAGCAGGAGAAATATGTTCCCTACCCTCTTTCCATGTAAGCTCCAGCTCCGGCTGCTCACGATCAGGGCGAACACCAAATCCTATAACCAAACAAGGACATAGGGTTAATCCCTTTTCCAATTCCTTAACTCTCAAACACTTAAGTTGGTTATCATTCACGACCTTTACATGGGTAATCAAAGCCCAAACATATGCCTAAAGGCTTGGGAAACACTTGACCAAAGATCACCTTTTAAAAGTCCAAAATGCTGATTTTTGGGGGTTGGCTGCAGCCAGAACACGCACAGAAGGTTTCTGGCTGCAGCCAAGAATTTCTGGCTGCGGCCAAGACGTGCACAGAAACTTTTGCACTGCAGCCAGGATTTTATGCTGCAGCCAAGGCAACTTAGGAAATTCATAACTAATTTCACAAAAATCAAAATGAGGTGATACCAAAGCCAAATGAAATCTATTCAAGTCCTCTTCACAGGAAAAATATTGTCCATTATTGGAAATCACCACACAAATCCAGATTTACACAAAATCCAACATTGCTCCAAAACAGAATCCAGTTTCGACCTCAAACTTTGGACAAACATAAATCCCAATTCACAAAACGAAATGGCACAAATTATATGTCCATTTTAAAGCTTAAGATGTGAACTTCAAGACTGGAAAGTTTCAGAATTTTTAGACATCATTTGCCCATTCAAAATGCTCACACAAACTGACTGCCCAGAATAGAGATTCAAATGACAGTATTCCAGATTTTGACAATTGCTTCCAATGGTTCCCATTTTCATACCAAACCTCATTCCCACACAAATTTTCACAAGAAAACCATTGGAAACACCAAAACAACCAAATTCACATCATATTGACATGTTTCACAATGAATTGCAACATGTCACACAATATCACACTTCAACTCAACATTGCACAACTTTCCATCTCAAGTTCCCAAATCAATTCCAATGACCAAATTACACAACAAAACACCATTTTCAACACAAAACACATGACAATTCATTAATTTCACAATTCCACCAAAATCAGGGCAAAAACCAAAATTCACAATACTTATCCACAATTCACAAAACTTAGATCAAAAGGCTCCAAATACTCACCTCTTCCTCTTTTCCAAACCAATTCCTTGATTCTTCATCTTTCCAAATTTCCTCAAGCCATCAAACACCTCCAATCAAGAATCTAAAACCATAGAGATGAAGCTCTCATCACTATGAACAACATTAAAGAAAGGTGTTTAAGCATTAGAGGACAAGAAACAAGTCAAATCTCACCTTATTCTTTTCTCTTTCCTCCTCCTTGCTCAGCGAAAATGGAGTATGAGGAGAGAGAGAGATGAAGATGAAGAAGAGATCAGTTTTTCCCTTTTTCCTCATGTGTTGGTCGACTATGAAAGAGAGAGGGAAGAGTTTGAAATGTTGACCAAGATCCAAGGGTCTATAAGTTGCCAAGTGTCAACATCTTGCAACATCCTCCATGAGCTCACATAGGCACATGCACACATGATTCCACCCTTTGACTCTTGCAAAAATCTATCCTAACCATTGATCTTGAAGTTACCAATGAGTTTCCTCTTCAGTAACCAATCAATTGGTCAATAACTTTACCGTTTTGCCCTTGATTACAGTAATTCCCACTGAATCACCACAAAACACTTCATATCATTTCATTTATCGCAAAACATGCCTTCCCTCTATTCTAAGTCAATTTGGATGTTAATCCATAATTGAACTTAAATACAGGGTTTTGGCGCTACTCACAACACATACGAATCACATCGGGTGCCAAATCACATCATATTCTCCAAAAGGGTTTATTTATCACTAACCACATCCACTTTTGGAGTCATTATCTCTTAATCACAATTTGGGATTTTGCTAAACTGGGGCTTAGCAATCCACTAATCTCATGCTTATTCTCTAGCAAGTCTCAAAATTTGGGGTATTACAGAAAGGAGCTTCAACAATCATATAGAGCTTGCTACAAACATGCTGAGTTCATCACTTCTATGAATGGCAAGATTAGACAACTCTGTGACTTGATCAAGTAGAATCCCAAGGCCTTATTCTGAGCTCATCTTGGTATCCTAAAGTGCTCACAGAAGACTACACGTCATAATCCCTCAGTACCAGTCACATCATCCAATATTGACTAGGACATGATGCATCAATGGACTACAGAGGATTATGACTCGAGTGATTACAATATTACTCGAGTGAGGTATTGTATTCTTGCTTAATTCAAAATCCTTGAGTTGTATCACTTGAGTATACAATCGAGTAATGATTGAGTAGAATCACTCAAGTAACCACTCATGTGATATTAAGTTGTATATCTTAAAACCTCTGATTAGCATTGCCATTTAATTTCTCTCTAAATCTTCATACTTTCAAAATCATTTTCTCTATAAAGTTTCCAATGGTTTCTCAAATCCAGGAGAATTATTAACTGTTTTCCCAATAAAAATTTTTAAAACCATCCATCAATTAAGGGGGAGCTTCACATTCACATGTGTTTTATATATTGAAAGCTCATATCCTATTTGAAAGAAAATCCTTTTAATATACTCATCTATATTCACCATGTCTTGATTAGTTTTGATGATGAGTTACTCTTATACTGTTCTTTTCACAATCATAATTTTAACATATCATATGGAAAGGAACCTTTTGTTTCTTGATTGAACTAATAATTCTCTTTGCAAAGAAAGATTTAAATTTGTGATAGGAAAATTTGATTTGCGGAATAACATTCCTCAATGCACTACAAGAATAAACTATCAAACTTAAGGAAAGATGGTTTTAATGCTCAATCAAGGAAAATATATTGGCTGTAACATTCAGAGCAACAAATACATATACCAATACAAATGAACATTGAGCATACTGAACAGAAGCTCAACCCAAATGGTGAATATTGGCAACAACATGAACATACATCAGAGTTGTACAAAGCACAACAGCATGAACCAGCATTGCCAAAGAAGCACCGGACTTCATGGAGCGCTTCATCATTTTTCCAAATCTACATGAGCATTTCTAAACCGTCTCTCTTTACATTTCAAGAATACATTTCATATATTTCATTTATCTTGATTATAAAAGTTTTCTTGAAAACCTTCCCAAATCTTTTTTAGTTCTCTCTCATTAAAAATAAAAGTACTTTCACATAGGCGAGAGTTGATTGTTTTCTTGCCTTACTTCACAAGCCTTACTTCTTTATATATTTCAAACTTTTTGCTGATGTCAAATAGGGGGAGAAAAATGTAAGAAAAATATGTATGTTGCATTTCATTCAGAAAAATATGTATGTTGCATTATATATGTATGTTGCACTTCATTCAAACATATTTTTCTTAAAGGATTTGTCATCATCAAAAAGGGGGAGAATGTTAGATCTGATTAGTTTTGATGATGTCAAATATAGATTTGAAATGATAAGAGCAAAAAGTTTATATAATGTATTTCTTTAACTAACTACTATATTTAATGTTACATATCTTGTAGATTAGTCAAGCAAAGAATGAAGAAGATTGAATTAATGAGAATGAACAAGAGGGAGAAGAAGAAAGAAATTGAAGATAGTCAAGGAGATGCTTACTTGGGTTATGGAGAATTATTATCAAGAGGAAAATCAAGAAGAAAGATATGGAAGGAAAGAAGAAATTATAAGATCTAGTGATAATATCAAGGTTCAAGTTGTTAGAAGTGATATTGGAGGTTTCTATGATGATACCGGAGGCTTCTATGATCAAATGATGGTTGGAATAGGTTAATACGAAGCTAAGATGACTTATATGTGAGTTATGGCACTTCTAGAGGAGTTTTACTCGAGTGTGAGCTACACACTCGAGTGCCAGAGGTGTTGCACTCGAGCACGGGATGAATACTCTGTTCTACTCTGTTTTACGTTTAGCCTGACAGAGGTCCGGTATTTTAGCCATATCTCTCAAACCACATGTCGGATTGACCCAAAACTGGTGGCATATGAAAGAAGACTCACAACACGTAAATTGTACACCAAGATCACATTAAAAGAAGCTCTAATGAAGGAGATATGATCTGTGGAAGTTGACAGTGAAATCACCGTCACTTTTCAACACAGGTTCGGTATTTTGAGTATAACTCACTAACCACACATCGGATTGAGACGAGACCAGCGCCAAATGAAACTAGACTCAAAGAGCTTTCCATAGATAGGTATTTTCCCAATTTAAACATTTATTCTAGGAGCTATGCCTTTTGGAAGTTGACGCTTGTGTAGTCTAGTGCGATAGACACTCTTTCGATCATAACTTGCAGAATACAAGGAGTTTGGAGCTGATTCTTTTTGCATTGGGATGCATATGGCAAGAGCTTTCTTATGATACATCATTAGAATCAAATAAATAAATTTTGTCTAATGTGGCCCCACATCACTCACGAGTGCAAAAACACACTCTTGAAAAATGTCGTGCCAGTGATGTCTAAAAGCAGTTGAATCGTGAAGAAATTTACAACACTCAAGCACTAGGATCCACACTCAAGTATCAGACTCTTTTACACTCGAGCACATGCAAGTTTTGACAAAAAGTGTTAACCCGAGAAGAAGCATGTACGTGAAAACAAGAGGCGCACTCAAGCAAGACGTGTTGCACTCGAGTGATGTCCAGAATTGCACTCGAGTACTAGCGAGTGAAGAGCAGCAAGTTTTTGCCTGAGAGGAAGCTAGAACGTGAAAATATCAAATGCACTCGAGTGAGCCATACTGCACTCGAGTGAGAACTTGGTAGAATCTAGAAATGAAACAGAGCCTCACAGTAATCACCTCAAACATGGTTAAATGTTATACATTCATTATATTTTCACTTGTTATTGTTCCTAAACGTTAACTAACTTATATTTCAAGTGAGAAACAGGAGATTAAACATTTGGATTGCATCTTCAAGAATGGAGGTCACGTATGGCAAATATCATCACTCAACGAACAATCCGAATATGGTTACATGTTATTGAATCATTGTGTTCTCACTTGTTATTGTTTCTAAGTGTTAGCTAACATATATTTCAAGTGTGAAACAGGATATTAAATGTTCGTATTGCAGATTCAAATAAAAGTCAATTACGGTGAACTTCATCATTACACACCGAATGGCGGCTACCTACCATGACAAGCAACTAACACACCATAAAAGATTGTCGAATATTCAAACTTCTTTATGCCGCTCCACAACGTAACGTACAGCTCATAATAAAGCATTCCACTCTTCAACGGGATGCTCTGCTCTGCAACGGACAGTAGCTAGTTTTTCAAATATGCTCAACGATCAAAATGACTCCAATGGATGAATGCTCACAACGGTCATCATCTTCATCAACTATAAATGAGAGAGCATTCAACGTCGATGGGTAACAGAGAAAGCAAAGCAACGACAACTACATGCGAATAACATGAATTCTCTGCTTCTACCTAAACACTCTCTGTTTTCCAGTTTCTATATTACTTATCATTAAGAGAGTGATTATTTGTATTGTACTTCAGTGAGTAATATATTCACTCTGTAAGAGAGTTTGTAAACACTTCCAACTATATTTCTGAGTTGATCTCAAGGTAGAGGGACCTTGAGAGGGTTGATTTCCTTATAGGGGAAGCTGTAGAGAGAATTGCCAGTAAGACATTCTGCTCGTAAGACTTACGATGTGCAAGCAGTAGAGAACGTTGTTGCTCATAAGATTTACGGGGTGTAAGTAGGAGAGAACATTGCTACTCGTAAGACTTGCACGAGTAAGCAGGAGAGGAAGATCTTCGGGATTGCTCTGCTCGTAAGAATTGCCGTAAGGGGGAGTATTTCAATAAGATATTAGTAAAAGGTTTCAAAAGTACCCAGCTAAACTTGTAGGATTGTAAAGGTTTTTCTTGTGCCCGGATTAAACAAGATAGTGGATTTGAAAATCTCAGGAGGAGCCTGGGGACTGGACGTAGGCTATTACAGATTAGACCGAACAGGATAAATCACAGTTTGCATATTCTCTTCCTTAAGCTCTTATATTTCCAGCATATATTATTTAATCTAACTGTTGATTTATGATTCATTATCTTCATACTTATTGCTTTTACTAAGATGCGAAAAGATTTTCAAAGTTCTTAAGTTTTTATCTTACACCCAATTCACCCCCCTCTTAGGTGTCAACCGGTTCTAACAATAACAACCACAAAGAATCAATAAGAAGAGCAAGGTTTGTTGGATTACCTCTTGATTCTCTTCTTTCCCTCTCTAAACTGTGGCTTCCTCCTCTCTCTTTTTCGTGATTTTGCTCATACTACGTGTGTATTTAAGAAGGAGTAGAGATTAGGAGAGAGTTTACATGAATTTCAAGGCAAGAACAAGTGAAAATTGCTTGCAACTTACCTTGATTATGCCTCTTGAACTTTTATGCTCTTTGTGTTCTTGTGTTTCTTCAAGTTGCTCTCTTCCTCTTTCTTTCTCAACTTGGACGACATATGGCTCTTTTGAAAGAGCAAAATTGGCTTCTTGAATAAGCCATTTCCATTTCCCTGATATATAACATTTCCACTTCTTGATTAAGTCTATTTTTAGGGAAAATAATAGCCTTTAGCCAACTAGAAGCTCATAATTCCCAAGATTTCCATATTTGGACATTGTCATAAAAGCTAATCAGTTTCACTGAGCTAACTTCAAAAATTCATAACTCTTTGTGAACAACTCCAAATGACTTATATGACCTATCAAATTGAAGTTTGATAAGTCTACTTTCATTCTAGAAAATATCATAGGCATTGCACATCATTTTCTTATTTAAAAATGTCACACAACTAAACTGCCACGCTGGAAAAATATGTTAGATCTCACATGTTTTGATAATAACAAAGAATGGTATGAAAAATATTTGATAAACAAATAAGTTTGAACAAAGTAATAACAGGGCAAATCATCACTTGAAGTAAGCACTGGGTTAATGAAGAAAGGCCAAGAGAAAAAGCTGAGAAACTCCATTACTGGCAAAATTTCTAAAGTGTTACTCGAGTAAGTACTCGAGTAATGAGATAGAAACTTGAAGTAACCAGAGTCAACCTTCAAGTAACCTTCCAATATTACTCAAGTAAGTACTTGAGTAACCAAGTAAAAGACTTTCAGTTGCTCTCGGCCTGCCAATGTTACTCGAGTGAATACTCAAGTAACCAGGTAAATCACTTGGAGTTGCTCTCGGCCTGCCAATGTTACTCGAGTGAGTACTCGAGTAATCAGGGAAATCACTTCCAGTTGCTCTCGGCCTGCCAACGTTACTCGAGTCTGTACTCGAGTCCCCTGCTTCAAGAAATATGTTGCTCTCAGCATTTTCAATCCTGCCAATATTACTCGAGGAGCTACTCGAGTAACTCAGTGTGGTAAGCAAAACTTGAAGGTAATACTCGAATACCTTGAAATGCTATTATCACTTCACTCGAGGTACTACTCAAGTATGCAGGTATTCAATTATTCTTTATCAAATATTTAAACTGGATTACTTGAGTCAGTAATCGAGTAATCTGCAAAGTTAGTTACAAAGCACTTGAAGTATCTACCTGAGTAAGCTATGCAGAAAATTTATGTTTACTCGAGTAAGTACTCGAGTAACAAGGTAAGCAAACCTGAAGTGCTCTTAGCCTTGTAATCCTGCCAACATTACTGGAGTGAAGCATCGAGTAACCTGAAGTTTATTTGAAAGATTACTCGAGTAGCTACTCGAGTAACCCATGAAGAAAATTGTACCATACTCGAGTAAGTACCCGAGTAAACAGGTATTTCCAAGGTTTGTAAATTTGTTTACTTCATGCAATACTTGAGTTATGTGATGTTCATTTATTAACTTGCTATCATTACTCTCACGATGATACTCGAGTAAGTACTCGAGTAAACTTAGTGAATACTCGAGTATGCAAGTCCAAAAATTCAGAAATCATTCCAACGTTCATTGATTTGTTTCCTATGTGATTAACCCTTCATTATATTAGTATTATTAGCATATCCGCAGATAAACAATGAAGAGATCTTACCAAATAAGGAAAGTTAAATACAACGTTCAAAAGCTACCTACCGCCACCTACCGCAAACGGATATTTTTCAAATACTGGAAAAGTCAACAGTGGCTGCGCACACTCTAACAGGCGAGAAGAAAATGTTCCAACGGTCATTACCAACACATCTATATATATGGGAACATCCAAATAGAGAAAAACAACAAGAACACACACACGAACGCATTATCAAGTTCACCTTCAATACTTTGTTTTACATATACTTGTAATTCTGTACTTCAGTGATTCTTATTCACTCTGTGAGAGAGATATTTCATTCAAACTCAATATTTGTTATTAAGGTAACTTAAGGTTGTAGAACCTTGAGTTGGGATTGGATTACAACTTATAAGGGGGAGCGAGTGTCCAGGTGAAGGAACTTGCTTGTACTAAGGTGCCAAGAACCCACTGAATCTTGGAAGTTATAGTGAAACTCTCAGAGATATTCTGAGGACTGGACGTAGGTCAAAGTGGTTGTGGCTGAACTAGTATAACTCCCGGTGTACACTTCGGTGATATTTCTCCTTACTCTTTACTACATTATATTCACCGTCAAGTTTTCATATTTGCAACGAAATTTTTAGTATCACCCAATTCACCCACCTCATGGGTGAAACGCTTGCTCTAACAAAATACACTGGCAGCAAATCATCATTTTACAATTTATGTTCCAAACATAATCACATTATGTGTGACCACTAATTGCGCTATTTTTTCATTTGATATGCTCTTTAATTCGCCATTCTATTCCCTTTAATATAGAAATTTTGGTGTATAAAATTTGGGATGTTACATTTCTCTCCCCGTTCATTAAATTTCATCCTCGAAATTTGAACATTGTATAGAATCACCTATACCTTAGGGAATCCCTTTTTATAACTTAATATATCTCTTTCATGTGCAGGCTCACAAACCATGCAACACAACCATCATTATATTTTTAACACATATCTCAACTAGTATTTAGCATTCACATTCATCGTAAGGATAATCAATAATCAGTATACATCATAAACAACTAGCATATAAGATCGTACAACTGAGGGTCTCTACCTCCCAATCCTCAAGTTACTACCCGTCACAATTTTGAATGCATCGCCAGCCTAAGGACACAGTGGTCTACTAGGTCTTAGGGCCTCTGGACACACTAGTCCACTATAACATAACTAGCATATACGATCATATAACCTAGAGACGCTGCCCTATGCAATCTTGCACGTCGAGTCTTATAGTCTAGGGAATCACCCCTATGCTTACTGTAACCCCCTGCCTTTAAACACATAATTATAATTCGCAATTTGGAATTTTAAATAAAATAGAGACCAATAATCATCAAAAGTAATTTCCAATCCCTTCTTGCGGAAGGGTTTTTAACAAAACTTTCAAAATTCTTTCCCTGTTCTGGTCTCAATTGCATGTATCACATATAATTACCTATGCAGTTAAATCACATTTATACTTATCAGAGTGTGAGATAAAAATCTCGGCAACCCCTAGGCCATGTATATACTAACTGTCAGGTTTATAATTCCCAACTAGGGGATTACATACCATAATCAAAATATTATATACATCCCAAAAATAATTTACAGTAATCCCAAACCCAAATTGATAGCTAACTATCAAAATCAAAATATCCCTGAAGGCCCTAACCACTCCGGGTTGTCCGCTTCTCCTTAGAGCACTTGCCTTGACTGAAATGTTAGTCATAGAAAAGAATGAGATCCAAAAGAATCCCAGTAGTAACAAATCACTCATACAGTGCTTAAACACATAGCATATAAGGTCATGTTAGCAGCATCACAATGTATCATGGCTCACACCATATGTGACAACACTCATGGCTGCATTCTTTATGTATTCACAAAGTATTCACAAAGTATAACTATGCATCAGCTTTCGCTGCAGTCTCAAAGCATCATACTATATTCACAAAGTATTCTCAATGCATGACAAACATACATACAATGCCTCACACACAGTATAAGAGAAAGAGTCACTACCTTGTTCTTTCCTGACATCCTTTGGTACCGTTGGCTCGCGAGGATAGCAAATGTCAAATCTTAAACACCAAAATCAAGATGGCGGATTAATTCTCTACTTCCCAATTCTCACTTAAAATAGGTTACCACCTAAGTTCCTTAAGTGACTATAATAGGCTCAATGAAAACCTAGAGGAGTTGGGAAGTACTAGGTTGGAAAACACTTTTCAAAATCTCAAAATGCTGAAAATAGGGGTTGGCTGGAGCCAAGAATCCTCTGGCTGCAGCTAAAATGCGCACAGAAGGTTTTTGGCTGCAGCCAAGAATTTCTGGCTACGGCCAAAACGCGCAAAGAAACTTTTGCGTTGCAGCCAAGATTTTCTGCTGTAGCCAAGGCAACTTCAAAAAATCATAATTAATTCTAGAAAAATCAAAATGAGGTGATCCCAAAGCCAAATGAAATATTTTTAAGTCCTCTTCATAGGAAAAATATTGGCCATTACTGGAAATCACCAAAAAATACTAGAATTACACAAAATTCCAATCTACTCCCGAATTGAGTCCAGTTTCGATAGCAAATTTTGGGCAACCAGAACTCCCAGATCACAAAACGAAATGACACAAATTATATGTCCATTTTGAAGCTTGGAATGTGATCTTTAACATTGGAAAGTTTCAGAATTTTCTGACATTATTAGGTCATTCAAAACACCAATGCAAACAGACTGTCCAGAATAGACTTTCAATAGACAACATTTTAGTTTTGCACCAATGCTTCCCATGGTTCCCAAATTCATATCCCACATAAATTTGCACAAGGAATCCATTGAAATCATCAAGACAACCCAATTCAACCTCCATTGACATGTTACACAATGACCACCACATGTCTTACCAAGAACTCAATCAAACCACCATCTTGCAAACCAATCCAAACCAACATTCCAAATCGATTTCAAATGCTCAAAGACACACTATGACACCAATTTCACACTAAACACTAACCAATTCACACATTTTTGAAATTAAGCCAAAATCAGGGCAAAAATCCAAAATCCTCAAAGCTAAACTAATAACCACAATAAATATGTCAAAAGGTTCCAAAGGCTTACCTTAACTTCTTCCCAAGACTAATTCTTGATTTCCACCACTTCCAAATTTTCTCAAGCTTCCAATCACCACTAATCAAAAATCTAAAACCAAAGGAATAATGCTCTCAACACCTAGAACAATGTTAATAAAGAGTATTTGAGCATTCATGGTCATTTGGAGCACTAACCTTAGGTTTTTCTCTTTCTCTTTCCTTGTCTAGCTGAACAAAAATGGAGGAGAGGAGAGGTGAGATGAGATAAGGATGATGATCAGAAATTTCTGCCCCACTTTAGCTTGCCCAACGTCCTAAATGAGAGAGGGAAGAGAAAAATGTAAGAGGCAAGCTTCACCCAAGAGGGGGGTGAATTGGGTGATGTTATAAATTTTTCGTTTGAAGCGGTGATATGAAAATATAGTAGATAGAGTAGAGTAGAGAAGATTTGAACACAGAGAGTTATACTGGTTCGGCTTAACAACAATGCCTACGTCCAGTCCTCAGAGATCAAGATCTACTGAGCTTTTCACTATACCTCCAAGATTCAATGGGCTCTTAGAACGCCACAAAACAACAGTCGTCCTTGAATGGACTATGAGCAGAGATATTCTCTCAACAAGAAACTTCTCTCCCCCTTATGACAAGTCTTATGTGCAGAGAAAACAACCTATGACCCTTCTCACTTGCTTATGAATACAAGACTTATGAGTGGAAGACACTTCAAGGAATTCTCTCAACTGCTTCTCTCGTAAGGAATAACTATCCTCTCAAGGTCCCAATACCTTGAGAACACATAAACATAGAATTTTGAGTTTGTATGAGGACTCTCTTACAGAGCAAATGAATAAACACTGAAGATCAAAGTGTATACAGAGAAAACAGATGAATAACAGAGAATTGGTATAGGCTTGTGAATTTTTGTGTTACGTTATTGTTGTTTCTCTTTGAGTCTCTGTATATATATATAGTTGCTTCAGTTTTTGCCCGTTTGAGAAATCATCATTGGAGGAGCTGGACATTTGCAACTGTAGAAGAACACTCGCATGTTTGAATAATCTGAATGTGGTAGGTGCGAACGTGTCTGTAATCATGTTGTCTGCCGATGTTTGACTTTTCTCCGTAACAACCAATTTGAAACGTTCATCATCCTGTATTATACTTTTAAAATAATCAAAACAATGTTAAATAATAATAATAAGTAATGATGATATGAATTAATAACAATAAACCATATTCGTAATGAACGTTGTGATACTTATCATTTTCGGTGGTCAAACAGGGCATCACTCGAGCATGAAAGTCTCACCTCGAGTGATCTCCTATTTTCCTTCATATACCTCTGTTATCGGGTTGTGCTTGCATGGAAAATCAGAGAGAAAATATCTTCACTCGCGGGTGAAGAGAGGTCTCACTCGAGCACAAAATCTCTGCTCGAGTGATCTTTGCACTTTACACAGGGAGAGTCTTCTCGGGTCATCACTCGCATACCATTTTAACAAGAGTGAGAATTTGCACTCACGGGTGATATGGACTCTCACTCGAGCACACTTACCTCTGCTCGAGTGAGAAGCATATTCTCAAGGAATATGCTCTCTAAACCATCACTCGCATCAGAATTTTAGAGGGATAGAATTTTCACTCGTGAGTGATGTGGGCCCTCACTCGAGCACACTTACCTCTGCTCGAGTGAGAAGCATATTCTCAAGGAATATGCTCTCTTGAACAAGCACTCGCAACTGATCTGGAGAGGGATGGAAATATTACTCGCAAGCATGGACGAGTCACTCCAAGCATGAATGGGTGTGCTCGAGCACACTTACTCATTTCTGAAATTTAAGACTCTCGGCCAAGTACTCGCAGTGCCTTTCTCGAGTGAATAGAGGAAGCATGCCATTACTTGCTCTCGGCCAAGTGCTCGCAGTGCCTTGCTCGAGTGAATAGAGAAAGCATGCCATTACTTGCTCTCGGCCAAGTGCTCGCATGCCCTCACTCGCATACGTGCTCGAGTGAGAATGACTTCTCTGCTCGAGTGCATATCTTGTGCTTCGAGTGATCCATTGAATACAAAGAGAGAATGCCTCTCGGGTACTCACTTCTTGGCTTTCTCTCACACCTGCTCGAGTACAGAAGTGATTTGTGCTCGAGTGCAGATTTCATGCTCGAGCACTCAAGTGCAATTTCACAGCAGATATCAGCAAACTTCAAATATGCATTTGGTAACTTGGAATCTTTTCCTAACCTTCTAAAAACATGTTTTAATCATAATTGAATTATTGTTATCATCAAAACTTAGGATCTAACAAAAAACATATTTTGACACTTTGACTTTGATCTATGGTTCACATGAAGCCAAGTTTCAAGATCTTGTTCCTCCTCCCAACTCCTTCCATGTTCATGCAAGCATTGGATCACTCTCTCATAATCTCTTGACATGTAATCCCAACCATTGATCTACAATTTACCAATGAGTTGCCTCTTCGGTAACTGACTAATCGGTCGGTAACTTTTCAATTTTACCATTTTGCCCCTGATTATGGCAATTATACTTAAATCACTTCCAACTAATCCCTAGCACTCTAATTATCTAATCATGCGCCCTTTCCCTATATTTAACCCAATTAGATATTATTCCAAACTTAATCATAAATATAGGGTTTAGGCATTGATCAGAACACGTTTGAATCAAAATTAACATTGTATTCTTCAAAAGTGCTTAATTACAATAATTAAAATCACTTTTGAAGTCATTAGCCCTTAATTGAAATTTGGGGCGTTACACTTACAACACCCTGATACCTACTTCCTCAAGCCTCTGCTCGTCATTATTCTTAAAAACAAAACATTCTTCCATCCTAAGGACATACATGTCCCTCAGGTGTTATAGCCTAAGCATATACAGTTTATTATCTTTGTTAAATACACATCGAGACTAACAACCTTAAGACATATAGCCCATTAGGTATTAATGCCCTGTACAAACATGTACATTGGGGCTTACTGCCAACATGAGTGAGTATTTGATTCTGGGAGGCTACATTATGGAGAGTATTCACCACCATTTAGCCTTATTAGACTAGGGATCATCCTAATCAATGTTTATATGATTAATATTGGCACGAATGTTAACCTCTTCAGTTATCCTCAAAAGTTACAATAAATTCACTATACTTCTGCTGTCCACTCTAATGTTTCATACTATCAAATACAATATAGGTGGGACTGCACTGTCTGCCCACTCTTGTCTTACTTCCTCAGTTGGATCCCACTTAACCTCCATAGTAACATACAATCATTCATAGAGAATGCAATAGTACATAATTTAGTTCAGTCGAAAATGTATTTAGGGCAACCACTGTTGCAGCCCCTACTTATTCCATACCTCAGTCCTTTGACTCGGATATCAATGTACCCATAGGCACTATATACATATAATTTAGTTTACTCATAAATGTATTCAAAGCCAACCACTATTGCAACCCTTACTTATTCCGTACCTCAATCCTCTGTCTGGGCATATCAGTGTACCTATAGGCACCTCAGTGTACCTAAAAGCACTATATATCAGTATACCCATAGGCACGATATTAGTGGGAGTATTATGTCTCTACCCAACTTCCAGGTTCACCAGGAAATCTAGAAACTCGATATTTCACAGATCAGAAATCATTTTCCTCAATTATACCCAATAGGCATACTAAAATTATGATTAATAATGCCTATTCTAACCTTCACGATATTCAGGTAATATCTTTAAAACATTACTGAAGGTATAATACTATTCACAAGGTTTCAACTTCCATCATAGAACAGAACCATAGTGCAACAAATTCACATTTTGACTTAAGCACTATTTCAGCTTAGATTATATTCAGGCCTATCATCAACCTTCAATATCATCAAATCGGATCCTCTAGGATTAATATATGATATGATCACCACTCATCATATAGCACCAAATATCATATCTACATTCCTTTAACACTATGGTATTACTAAGGATCATCACTTAGTATGGAGAAACATCAAAACATTTTCTATACTTCAAGTTTGCCATCACTTTATCAAATGAACTTTTCTATGCAGTACTTACTATAACATAAATGGTTCGGATTAAAAATCAATACTTCCATTATTATTGTCTTCATGCTTCAAGTATTCTTTAAATTATCTAACTAAAATGATTATTAGTCATGGAAAAATCTCAAGGCAATCATTATTCCTCAAGTCTCTATAACCCTATCAACTTAACTTCACAGGGGGTCACCCATCCTAAGATTTTCCTTGGTTGAGCATGCTTAACTTATGTGAGCTCATGCCAAAATGCAGATATCGGCTTTATCTGCTTCCAACCACCAATACCCTAAGACTACACTTGTCTCAAACATCATGCCAGCTGCCTCCAGCTGACTAAATACTATGTGTGGTCTATACACAGGCCTTGGTTGTATCCGCTTCCTTGGGTTTTGCAATATCCTTAGACCACCCTCAATCTTGTTTTGTGATATTGGCTGTCCTTCGACAATTCTTTATTCCACAGGGGCTGATTCACAGAAAAGGGGAAATTCACTTCTCTAATGCCCTATTCTGTGCATTTTTCTTTTCACCATATAGTCAAGACCTCATCACTATACTATCCTGTTGCTAAAACCGCTTTTAGCTCTGATACTAAAAATGTAAGGCCCTTATCTTATTTCCACATTTTTCAGAGTGTTTGCGTGCAGTTCAGTGATCATATAGGAATAGTGTATATATAGTGATATATAGTACATGATTACATTACAGGAATCCTCGTAAGGTCTTCTACATAATGCTTACAAACCTTAAAATAAATAATAGGTCTTCAGATAACCAACATTCTTGTTTGATTAGCATTGGAACTATCAGATGCCAGTAAGTACGCTTTTGCCCCTCCAGCCATTACCTATTGCTAAAAACTTTATACATTTATGGAAAGGGTGAGATTCGAAAGAATATCACTAGTAACATGCAATCAGTCATATAAAATACGACAGATACATATGCCATACACCATGTAATACAACATAACACAAACAACACGGCATGTGCACATGAGTTAGTGCTACTTCCCTACTATCCGTAAACCTTTATAAATGTGCCTACTCACACAATGCCCTACTCGGCAGTACAGTGTTCATATTACAGAAAATGGCATACACAAAGCATATAAACATTCACATAGTTTATGAAAGATAGAGTTACTAACTGAAATCCCTTTTTCTAGCTTATACTATCCATCCACATTCTTTGATCCGACTCGGGCAATTGCCAATTCCTATAAATTAGAGTTAACAAGTAACCAATTATTACTTGGTACTACTATCCTTTAATTACATTTTGTTGGTTATCTAACACAGTTACTGTAGTTTCTGTACAACGCAATTCCGTATAGTGCATTTTTGCAGCTTTCCAAAAACTACCAGCTTTACAGTTAACTTTGAAAATCCATAATTAATTCTTGGAAACTCCAAATTGACTAATTCCAAATTCCAAAAAAGGCTCTTCAAGTGTAATTTTTTGAAATAATACCCACCACCACATTATTCCCAGACTTACATCAAACCTTCCCTGTTCCAAATTCTCTTCCAGAAATAGGGCTCAACTTTGAAAAATCATATCTTTTAATCTATATGTTCTGCCCATCAAATTAAATATCAACATGTCTACTTTATGTCTTGAAGTTTCATCATTTTTGGACCAGGTATGACCAATGAAATTCATTTTACAACCAAACTATTTCCAGAGAAACCAATCAAACGGCATTTTTTCTTAACTTCTAAAATTTCTAGATTTATACATTATCATCAAAGAATCATAAACACATGTATTCCCACACAATTTTCCCGTTTAAATCCAATGGAACCATCAAAACCATGAAATTCCAACTCTAACAGAATGAAAGTGCCCCTAGATGAAAATTCCAAAATTATATGGAAAAATGTGTTTTCATGATTAATCTCATAAAACACCTCCTTTTCTCTTATAATCACATGTTTAACCGCTTAATCACACTTCCCACATGATTAATGTGAACTTGGGCAACACCTCCCTTTGGGGTTTCAATATCCCAAAATCACAGAAAGCATGAAAACAAAGCCACAAATCTACAACAACCACCAAGAATCAATAAGAGGAGCAAGGTTTATTGGATTACCTCTTGATTATCTTCTTTTCCTCTCTAAACAGTGGCCTCCTCCTCTCTCTTTTCCTTCATTTTGCTCTTGGTACATGTGTGTTTAAGAAGGAGTAGTGATTAGGAGAGAGTTTCCATGAATTTCTAGGCAAGAACAAGTAGAAATTGCTTGCAACTTACTTTGATTGTGCCTCTTGAACTTTTGCGCTCTGTGTTCTTGTGTTCCTTCAAGTTGCTCTCTCCCTCTTTCTTTCTTAAGTTGGATGACATATGGCTCTTTTGAAAGTGTAAAATTGGCTTCTTGAATAAGCTATTTCCACCTTCATGATATATAACATTTACTTAGTCAATAATCCTTCCACATGACACAATTTATGTTCAAGTAAATATTTTCCTTCTCTTTTAATATTTTGGCCAAAATTATCCACTAATAAAGAGAAAAATAATTGGCTTCTTGCTTTATTCGTCAAATGACCATTTTACCCTCACATTTTTTTTCCATTTTCGCACTTTGCTGGAAATATGACAGAATTTTCATCAAACTTTAAAAATTCATATCTAATTGTACAAATGTCTAATTGGTATAGTTCCAAAGGCTATGTGACCCTTAATAAGTTTATTTTTAGGGACAAATATAGTCTTTAGCTGATAAGTAAAATATTTGTATATTAATTTTCCCTTATATGATGATTTTGTGGTTGATATTTGAGCTCAATTTAATAAATTTGAGTGTAATTAATAAATAAATGATGATTTTGGCATGAAATAGAATTTCTTGAAAAATACTAAATCAAACCCTCTTTCAATTTTCAGGTAATATCTTGAGCTCTAGATGTCATATTGGGACGTTCATTATATGTATAAAAAGCTAAGAAAAAGCTCTACAACTTTTATGTTAAGACCAAAATCCAATTCTATCTCCAAGGGTTTCGAATTTTGCTTGGAAGTTGAGATCGGGAATCATCTACCATTACACCAATCACTTCATCTTCCTTTTCACCTACTACTTCATCTACCACATTTTATCTACTATTTCATTTACCACATTCTATCTATTATTTCATCTACCACATTTCATCTACCACTTCATCTTCCTTTTCATCTACTACTTCTGTTGGAAATTGTGCCCAAAGGGCCAATCATTGTACTTTGAACATTA
The DNA here is from genome assembly GCA_963210345.1 of Inga oerstediana. Classification (NCBI taxonomy): domain Eukaryota; kingdom Viridiplantae; phylum Streptophyta; class Magnoliopsida; order Fabales; family Fabaceae; genus Inga; species Inga oerstediana. Next base: position 56,530,608 of record OY723401.1, on the reverse strand, counting down.
TTAATTTAATGAAATTTCTCCATTCTGTTATCATATTATTTGCATGTGAACTGTGATAATTGTATCCTTGGGTAATTCATAAAGATTGTCTTAAAATGTCCCTAGTCGGTCATCTATGCGGGAGCAGAGATGAAACAAGATCAGTATGACTTTGATAAGATATAGAGATACGATTCAAAGTCTTAGGCAATGAATGAAAAACCGGACCGGACTGGCCGGTCCAACCGAAAAACCGGTGAACTGGTCCTCAGTCCGATCCGGTTTGCTGTTTTAGAGAGGGGGAGGTCGAACCGGTCCAAAATCGGTCAAACCGGTGGGTCACTGGTTCAACCAGTTTGCTCTTTTTTTTTTGAAAAATGAGATATCTGGTTCAAAAAAAAGCTGAAAAAGAAAGAAAACCATAGATTTAGACCGATATACATACAATCTATAATATTTTACTAAATTATAAGAAAAAATTTTAATTTCAAGGCTACAAAAATTTAAAAAATAAAAAGAATAAAAGAAAAAATATTATATATTATATACATATAATATATAATATTTTAATCAATTAATTTTATATGATTCAAGTAATCAAATCTAATATAATCAATTGATTTTATCTATAGAAGTTTAAGAATATATTAATATATATATATATATATATATTGTTACTAATAATTGGTAATATTTTAATATGACCGGTTCGATCACCGGTTTGACCCCGGTTGAATCATTAACCCTTGAACCTGTTCCGTGACCGGTTCATTGACCGGTCCGGTTTTTTCTTCCTTGGTCTTAGGCACTTGTAAGATTACAATGTGCTGGATCGACCCACTATGAGACAGCTACATAGATCAAGTCATAAGTTTTTCTCATGTATAACCACGTCACAATGCCCTTTGACTTGAGGTCATCATGGATTCCTACATGAGAGTTGCTAAGCTTTGAACCAGTCAAAAGTCACTTTTGACCGGATGATGATAAAGGCTACGATTGGGCTTGGTGGTTTTTCATGCAGAGGAATATGAATGAACAAGATGAAATTTGTCCTTCACATTAGTAGAGAAATATTATTGGGCCCCTCGATGAGTGAGTCTGAGAAATGTATGGCCATATTACTAGAAAGGAGTCTCCATTTCTACTGTCAGGCTACTCAGGAATTGAGAAAGTAATGGTCAGGAATAAGAGGATGACATTATCTATACCTCATCCTTGACCGATATATCGTGTGATAAAAGGGACGTGACATGGTTATATGATAGGTTGCATCGTGTTAACGATCCTCATATGATTGGGTAGTCGTGATGTCTTGCTAGAGATTGCTTGCGACTTGTGAGTTAATACAGTTATTGGCCCACCGTCAACTTCATATGGGCCTACAGGGTCACACACAAGAATGGCCCAACACGAGATAATGTTTAATTATGGTGGACGAATTTTATATTTATATATATATATATATATGTATATATGTAATATAAAAAAATTTGTTAATAATATTATATATATATATATATATATATGTATTTTCGAAATACATATTATATATATATGTGTATATATATATATATTATGATATTATTATATTGTGTTAGTTTTAAATTTAATTTATTAAGATAAATTAAATCTAATAACTAACATGATAGAGATATGGTATCTCAGATTTAATTTATGAAGATAACTTAAATTTAATGACTCTTTATTTGGATTAAATAAATAGGTTAAATTAAAACTGTTGGACAGATTTAATTTAAACTGAATTTATTTAATTATCTCATCAAGATAATTAATAGTTAATTAATTTCAAAATTAATGATGATTAATTTTGAAATTTGAAAATAACCATCATAGATTATAAACTTAATAGAGCAGATATACTGAGATACACATGAGAATTGAGAGCTGCAAGGGAAACCCTAGGAGACATTAGAGGCACTAGCACGCAGTCTTGGTTGGAGAGCATTCGTATGGATTCCGGTAGAGGGAGCGGACCTGACGTGTTGGCTCTTAGAGATCGTGAAAACCCTAAATCATAAAAAGGTATGAATCCTTCCAACTTGGTTTAAACGCCGTTGATAGATCCTTGATTAGGATCGGTGAAAATTTTTAAAATTCTTCTGCTGTGCCTGCCGATCCTAACAACTTCATCTACCACACTTCATCTACTCTACTCCATTCTTCCCTATATATAGCCACCTCTCCTTCACATTTTACGCAGCCATTTCATATCCATTACTCTCATCTCTTCTCCACACACAACCATTTTCATATCCATTACTTTTCTCTCTTCTATTTCTTCTTGCATGCTTGCTATATGGAAGGCTTATAATTGTATTACTTTTTGCATACCTCCTACATGGAAGGTTTTACTTCCTAAATAGACGACTAAATTTCTCCATTTTTATGCATCTTTTGGCATGCCTCCTACATGGACTAAGAGATGGGGACGATGCCAGAGGGAAACAATTGGTTGAAACGGCATAGCGTAGAGCCCGATGTTTGGTTTTAGCTTGTGAACAGTAACTTTTGGTGAGTGTAGGACGGAAGAGTATTTGATGTTTTATTGATGATATCTTCGTCAATGATCCTAGTAGTTGAGCAAATAAATTAGAGTGGATGGATCATCTTCTTAGAAAAATATAAAACAACCAACTCAACTTCTACCAATCATGAATTTGTTTTGAGGGCCAAGCAATTTAGTCTTTTTCTGGGGATGAAAAAGTAAATTCAGTCTTTCCTGCCTTAAGTGTTTTCATATCAACCATTCACTAGATTCATAAAATAACCTTTGTGTGTGTTTGGAAGAGCTTATATATGAGAAATAAGTCCTTATTACGCAAGCCGAGATAAAACTCCTCTCACATACTTACCTCGTATACTGTGAATCACGAATTATAAGTACTTATTGTCAAAAAATAAGCTATTCCAAACGAGCACTTTGTCTAGTCTGAATGGAGATCAAGGATTAGAGGTTTTCTTCATCAAAAAGCAATTGCTGCCTAAGGATGGATGCCAAACTAACTCTTCAAATATCCTGCATAAAGATATTGCTCATTCTCTTTTAGTTTCTTTGCTACCTTCAGCATTTTTACTATTAGAAATTTATATTATAATATTTTAAATTCTCTACCAGCCTAGTCGTGATTGTGGAAACCTGATATACTAACGTTTTGTTCTTAATGGCATTTGATCTTTTATTAACAAAAAAAAAAAATATTCTATCCCATCAGAAGTAGATGGACACGCTTTTCCGTTTTCATTTCTCTTCGTTAAAGCAATGATTTCATAAATCATCGCATATTCATCCGTTGAAGCAAACTTCGTGACCTTCCATCCATTTCCCGCAGTCACCCCAAGTTACTGCACCCTCGCCATGAATCCCCTCTGAGCTTTGCCCTCAACGCAGCGTTTTCACCCCTCAATTCGACACACTTTGTGCCCGCCAAAAACCTCACCATTTCACCCCCTGCCCCGGCACCGGTGTCACCGTGTCAGTGGTTGAGTACCTCCTGCCATTTTTGCCCACTCATAAATGGATTTTCATTATTCATCCTCACCTGGGTTTTAAATTTCCATTTTGTAGCATACTTCTTAGGGACATAATCTGAAGTTTTGGACTTGAAGAATTTTGATTATTGGAACCGAAGCCCTAAACTGTTGTTTTAGGGTTTTGTTCCTCTGGGATCTGTTCAAAATTCTTTCTTTTCTCACTTTTTCAAATGGCGGATCAAGAAGAGGAGGATTTTCAAATGGCTTTACGGATGAGTATGCAACATTCGCCGCCGGAGCCTAAGCGTAGTAAGCCGAGGGATGCTGCTATTTCTGGGGTTGTTTCAGGGTCGCCGGAGGAGTCTCCAGAAGCCAAGAGCCGGCGGTTACAGAGGGAACTTATGGCTGCTGCTGCTGAGAAGCGGATGATGGCAGCGAAGAGTGCTTCGTCCCCATTAGTTAAAGGTGGGAAGAGTGGAGAAGTCGGCAGGAAAGAGGTGTCGTGTTTGGAAAGTGGAAACTTGAGTAAAGAGCTATCTCTAGAAGAAGCCAATCAATTGTTTTTTATGGTGTTTGGCAATGAGGTTTCAAATTCCGTTCTTGCGCAGTGGAGCAATCAGGGAATAAGGTATTTGCATTTATGTTTCTTTTTTTGTTGCAGGGGATAGTGTGGCATTTTATTTCCGTCATTACATTGCTTTTGGCAAAGTTTTATGATAAAGTTTCGTGATTTCCCCCTCCCACGTAGCCATTTTATTCTGATTTGACATTAATTTGAAAAAGACGTTTGGACATCAACAATTGGTTTAGTTAAATTTGAATTTTAATCGTGTTGCTGTATGGAATCATCTGCTGCTTGATGATGTTTTTGCATCTCATAGCTTGATGAATTTTTTAACATTAGAGTCTTCTACGGTTGCTCTTAATCATGGAATTTCTTCTAGTTGATTAGAATCTATTACGGAATGTTGTAATGCAGATTCCCGAAAATATAGTTTTTAATGTTAAGATTCTGTGTGTATTAGCAAGTTTTATACTGTTACTATCAATCATGAAAATTATTATAGTTGATTAGAATCTATTATGAAATGTTGAAATGCAGAATCCTCCGTATACAGTTTTTATTGTTGATATTTGCTGTCTTTGCAATACGTACTTCCTTGTTTATTTGTAATAAGTTACTTCTTTGTGAACCAGTAGAGAGTTAATTTTAGTTGTAACTTTTAGCACGTTTGACATCACTTATTTTTGGACAATAAGTCCTTATTACGAAGTCAAGATAAAACCCCTCTCACATGCTTACCTCATATACTGTAAATCACGATTTATAAGCATTTATAAGTCAAAAATAAACTATCCCAAATGAGCACTCAGTGCAATCTCAAAGAAACCCATTAACCAACTGCCCTGACCCTGCCAAATATCTTTTATTGGACAGAAGAGAGTGGAACATCTAAGAATGTAATAGCGAATCATGATTAAACTGTAATGAAATGGAAATGATCACAGTGTTTCTTTGTTTGGACAATTTCTTATAATAAAGGAAAAGGAATCGCTGTATTGGTTGGGAGAGCAAAAGATAGAAAAGGAAAAGGGAAATAATCCATATTAATTGACCTATACACCATTTTTTGGACAGACAAATATAAATAAAAATGAGTAAAGAAAATATCCAAACATTTAAAATACTTGTGGTTCAATCAAACTATATGGAAAGCGTCGCAAGTGGGAAATAATGATGCCTAATTTGCTTGTCAACCTTGCGAAGCATGATCAGTCTTGTACAGCCCAATTTGTTAGGTCATTCGGGTATTGGATAGCAAGGTTGATGGGATTGAGATCTTTCCAATGATCAATTGAAGGACTAAATAGATCGATTAAAGGGATTAGATCTAGGGAGGATCAAAATAACCATAGTGTAGGGTTAACCCACAGTAATTACCAGTTTGGAATTGGATGAGGATAAAAAATGGGTCTATGTTCAAATCTAGGGAATTTCAATTCTGTCGAAGGTGGTCCTAATTCCGGCCCAGAGTCCTAGGCCTTTACATATTCTAAAGCATGGAATTTGCGTAGCAGTTGAATAAATTGTTGTTAAAGTTATGTTGATTTTGTTTAAATAGTGTTAAGGATTGTGAAAAACTTCATTTTATTTTATTTTATTGTGGTTTTATACAAATAAATATAATGTAAATGGGAGCTGGTTTGGGGATTTAGGGATTCATTGGTGAAGGAGATAAGGATTGAGTTTGTTACACTTTTGAGTATGGGTTTGTGGATAAGGGCACTAGTATCCGTCCCATATCTATACAGTAACATTCCTTATCCGATCAAGGGTTGGAAGTGTCTACCTGGAATGAATAATAACAATAAAAATGTTCATATACAAGTATGAAAGTTTCATTTAGCATAATAATATCAAAATTATGTATAAATTTACCGAAACAATATACTGTTCAAATAAATAAGGCCCAACACATGATAATAATTAAAATGTCATTTTGCAGAAATAACGATGAAATTATAACACAAGGTTTGAAAATGAGAAAATATTCAGGTAAAAACAGAGAGCCAAATTTCACTTCCTCTAAGCTTTAAATCTCCTCCTTTTCTACATTTGTGTCCCTTGCTGTAGCTAGCATCTACCTTCAAGATTAAAACATATTGTGAATTGAAATCTCTCCTTCAGCACCTAACCAAGTTGAAACTTGAAAGTTTATCCAAAAAAGTTGAAACTCAAAAGTTGGGCAAATTAGGGGTGGGAAGGCTGTAAATATATAGTATATCTCATGTTTCGAGATAGTTTAATGATTTTCATATCATATTGAAGAAAAATAAATATAACATAAGAAGACTTGCTCGGAATTACACATGTACTATTCCGTTAGTTTGGTTGACTAATATGAGTAGGGAGAAGAAAAGGACTATAGTTCTGTACAATCAGAAAACAGGAAACCTAAAACAATTGACCACCAAAGGTGAAATCTACCAACACATCCCACTTGACCCATGAAATTAGAAATCTAGAAACATGGAAAAGATGCTGCAAATCCAGAGTCACACAGGATGGACAGGATCTTAAGATCTGAATGATTAAATAGAGATCCTGGTGGATTTAGATCTTACGTAGAATTATGATCATTGGGTTGTTTGGGAATATAAGATTTTAAGATCTTAACATTTAGTTTGAGTTTTGACTACCTTTGAAAAAGGTGAAACTTAGCTAGCTGGTGCCTAAAAGAGAGAAATTGATGCGGGATATCTGACTACTTGATCGAAATACTATAACTGGACTTGGTTGCTATATGGGCTTATTTCTCATGGGAAACACGTTTCACTGCTATATGGTTCCATCCTCTGCTGCATCCTATATCTGTTTACAAAGTTCTGTGCTTATGGGTGTTTAGGATGGTGGGGATGTTTGGATATCAGATGAAATGGCATGGGTGATCGAACAATATTAAGGGGACTACCATAGGGGTTTAGGATGGCAGGGATGTTCTTGGGCCGGATTACTGGTCAGCCCATCATGTCAACTTATTTTATTTGCTGAAAGTCCAAACGTACCCATACTATGCTAGGTATAGAAGGATGGGCTTGGGCTGATCGATTTATTAATGTGAGTTTTATTTATTTATTTATTTTTTGCTATTTACTTCATTATTCAAACACTCCGATCAATAATATATATTAATAATTATTAATTTGCTAGTTATTTATCATTCAGTTTTATTAGATATAAGCTAGTAACTTTTTTAATGAAGTATACAAATGTTTTTTCAATGCATTCAAATCAAAGTTAACGCCTTCAAGTTAATTGTGACCCCTTAGAGTGTAACTTAACCTACTTCCTTGTTTTACCTTTTTTGAATTGTACAAAGGTCCTTGTCAATTGCCTAAACCTGTATAACATACTGGAAGGCACTGCAAAAGAGGTAACATTGATCTTTGCCAAACTATTAAAGCCACATTCAGCGATTATTTAAAGCAGAAGCTTGGGAAGAGTTGAAGAGCTTAATGTATGGTTCACAATGAATTAAGTGTCCTATGAAACTCTCTTAGAAATTTGCTATTGATGTGGGAGAACCAATATAAGTAACTCAGAGCAAACTGTTGGAGAACGACTTGGACCTCTTGCTTAGCCCATTAGGGTTTTTTCAAATTAGTCTTATTTATTTTATCCTTCCTATCCTTGATGTTTTGGGTTTCTATTGAATTACTTTTGTTTCACAGATAATTTTGGGTTTCTATTGAATTACTTTTGTTTCACATAGCCCTCCATTGGTTTGAACCCTTCATAGGAAGCCTTTTCTAGAGCATGTGACCTCCATTATCAAAACCGATTTTTTTTTTTTTTTCCATAGTATTTATTAAAACCAATTGATAGTCATCTAACAATGGTGTTATTGATTTAGGTACACTAAATCATGATTTTTTTTTTTCTTACTGATTGGTTAGATGCAAATGATTCAACCAGATATTGTTTTTCCTTTACACAGATGAAATAGGCTTACTCGATTAGTATTGAACCCTTAAAACATAGAGTGTTGAGAACTCAGAATAATGTCTTTAAATTTGAACCTTTTTTTTTTATAATTCTATACTAAACATATTAGTTCATGGTTCATTGGCTTGATTGTAATCAAACTTGTAATACTTGAATAAAAGTATTTTTTATTTATTATGTCAAAAATGAAGATGATGATGGTGTCGATGATGGAGGAGAGGAACTTTAAAAAAATGAATATGTATCTTGACTTAACCTAAGGAGATTCATGGATTTAATTCCTTATATACCCAACTATCTAGTTGGGCAAAAAGAATTGATAACAATATTATCTATGCTTTATGAAAAATTTTGTGGTAACAACTCATGTTTATTCTTGTGCAAGAATGTTACATATATAGAGAATTAGGTCGGACTTGGCTCCCTATTCTGTTCCTATAATCTCGACAGATCCTAGAATCTAGGTAAACAAAAATTTAAAATTCAAATTTCCTGATTCTAGGAGATACTGAACATAATACAAAGAGAGATAAATATTAGATTAAAAACTAGGGTTAGGCCCAATAAGTGGTGGCAAGCCCAATTAGTTCCAATACTCCCCCTCAAGCTGGCGAATAGATGTTGATCATTCCCAGCTTGTTGACAAAGCCATCAAATTTCTCTTGAGTAAGTGATTTGGCCATGACATCTGCAGTTTGTCTTTATGAAGGAATATATGATAGATCAATCACCTTTGCCTCTAGTTTTTCCTTAATGAAGTGGCGATCACTCTCCACATGCTTTGTGCGATCATGGTGAACCGGGTTGTTTGCTATTTTAATAGCTGACATGTTATCACACCATACTTTAATTGGTTCATATTGGACGTGAAAGAGTATAATGCTTTCTTATTTCCAATATCAAGGGATTACATCAGTTTATTTAGGCCAGGAACAGAGGAATTATTGCTGGTTTATAATGTGCCATAATGAAACATTATTACATACAAATTATAATCTTTCCTAAACCATGTATACTAGAATGAGGGATATGATGGGCTAAAATCATGGGACGTAATTACGGGCAGATTTCCAACACTCCCCCTTAAGCTGGAGAGTATATGTCAAACATTCTCAGCTTGTGCCGAACCTCTTCAAATTTCGATCTGCCCAATGGCTTGGTCATTACATCTGGAATCTGCTCTTTAGACCATATATAGGACAATGCCATAATGTCTGCTTCAACTTTCTCTTTAATAACGTGCCTGTCTATCTCAACATGCTTTGTTCGATCATGGTAAACAGGATTTCTTGTCATCTCAATGCTGGATTGGTTGTCACACCAAACTTGCATGGGACCCTCATACGGAATTCTTAATTCCTTTAGTAACTGGTTAATCCAGAGTCCTTCACATGTTCCGTCATTCACAGCTCTCAATTTTGCTTCTGTACTGCTTTTTGACACAATAGTTTGCCTCTTGCTTCTCCATGTCACTAGATTTCCCCACACATAAGTACAGTATCCTCCCGTTGACCTTCTGGTTTCTCTGTCTTTTGCATGGTCCGCGTCAGTATAGATCTCTAAGTTTCTGGCCGTGTACTTCTTGAAGAAGATTCCACTTCCTGGATTGAATTTCAGATAACTCAAGATTCTGTAGATAGCTGCCATGTGTTCTTTTTGCGGTTGATGCATGAACTGACTTACTATTCCAACAGCATGGCTGATATCTGGGCGTGTGTGGGTCAGGTATATCAGCTTCCCTACAAGTCTTCTATACTGCTCAGAGTCGACCGGGATACCATTTTCTTTGATTTCTAGACGACAACCTTCTTCCATCGGTGTTCCCTCGGGTTGTGCCCCTAACATTCCCGTCTCATGCAACAGGTCTAGGGTATGCTTCTGCTGGGATATGTTGATGCCCCTCTTTGTTCTTGCCACTTACATACCTATGAAGTATCTCATTTGGTTGAGATCCTTAACCTGGAATTCAGTGGACAAATCCCTTCTTAGTTGGGCAATAAAACTTTCGTCATTTCCTGTAATGACTATATTATCCACGTAGACGATCATGATAGTGATTCCTCCCTCATCATGCTTGATAAATAATGTGTCGTCTACTTGCCCTTGGCTTTACCCAAGTTTCTTTATTGCTTTGTTGAAACGGTCGAACCATGCCCTTGGGGATTGTTTTAGTCCATACAGTGACTTGTTAAGTTTGTAGACTAACCTGTTTGGAGCTAGGACTCCATCTGGAACCTCTATATAGACCTCTTCCTCTAAGTCACCGTTCATAAATGCGTTCTTTACGTCTAACTGATGTAGTGACCAATCCAAGTTAGCTGCTATTGACAACAATATTTGGATTGTGTTGAATTTGGCTATTGGGGCAAAGGTCTCCTGGTAATCTATTTCATAGGTCTGTGTATACCCTTTCGCAACTAGTCTTGCTTTGTACTTGTTGATGTTGCCATCAGGATTGAACTTCGGAGTAAAGATCCACTTACACGTGACAAGTTTCTTTCCAGGAGGGCAGGATATGTTTTCCCATGTTTTACTTTCTTCAAGTGCTTTTAACTCTTCTTCAGCAGCCTGTTTCCACTTTGGGTCAGCCATAGTTTGTTAGAAGGTGTTAGGGATTTCAATCTGTGCACTGTTTACAATAAAACTTTGCATCTTGGCAGACAGGTTACCATATGAAACAAATCATTGAATTGGATGCTGAGTATAAGGCCTTACCCCTTTTCTTAGTGCTGTAGGCCAGCCCATCTTTTTGGCTCTCTCCCTAGAAATCCAACCATAACCAGGGCCTCTCCAATGGAACTCAGGTTTGGTACAAATCTTGAAACTCAAGACGCCTCTTCCTCATCTCATTCCTCCACTGCTAGCAGAACGGTAACGGCCCCCAGAACTCTCCGATAGTCATATTATAGCTATTAACCACAGGTTCAATGGTCTTAAACCATGCTAAGGTATATTAGTGGCAAGCGAAAGGAGAAATACATAAATGGAGAGTACCTCAGCCAGCCCCTGATGATCCCAATTTCGATACATGGTTTGCCGAAAACAATCAAGTCAACTCCATGACCGAGGACATCAGTGAAGGCTATCTCCTAGCAGATACTGCAAAAGAAATATGGGATGAAGCAAAACAAACCTACTCTTCCCTTGATAACGCTGCTGCCCTAATCTACTTGAAACGACAACTTTGAGATCTGAGACAAGGTAACTTGACGGTTACTAATTATTACAATGCTTTACATAAATTGTGGCAACAACAAGATCTCTTTGAATCACATTCATGGGATACTATCAAAGATGCTCAGTTACATAAGAAGATAGTAGAAGAAGAACGAGTATATGACTTTCTCCTGGGACTCAACGATTCATTTGAGGAGATAAGAGGCCGAGTCATGGGACTAAAACCGATGGCATGTCTGTTTGAAGTTGTTAACCATGTGCAATTCGAAGAAAGCAGGAAACTCTTGAATCAAAGTAGTCCCAATCCAATTGAAAGTTCGGTTCTTGCAATAAAAGGACCAAAAGACGACTGAAGAAACAATAAATGGTGCAACTATTGCAAGAAAAAGGGTCATATCAAAGAGGAATGCTGGAAGCTACATGGTAAACCGTCAACCAGCAAACAATACCCACCTCCTAATATCAACCTTACTACAGTTGAGCACAGAGTAGAAGACATCGATTCTCTAAGCCAGGTAGAAGTACAGATGCTTCGTCAGTTGCTTGACAAACTGAATAAGTCCAACTTTTCTCATAGTGCAAATCTGGTACAATCAGGTAATTCCATCATAGCTCTCAACTCTGTGCTGACTAGTAAAGATACTTGGATTGTTGAGTCCGGAGCTACAGATCACGACTAGTAACAAAAATTTGATTCACAACCGGAAATTCTGTCATGAAAACCTTAAAGTAAAAGTAGCTAATGGAGTATTCACACGGGTTGAAGGAATTGGCATGGTCACATTATCTGAACACCTGGAAATAAAACATGTTCTATTTGTGCCTGCACTCACTTGTAAACTAATATTTGTGAGCAAGTTAACTAGAGGACGAACATGCCAAGTCATTTTCGATAATGATCTTTGTATTTTTCAGGATTTAAAATCGAGGAGAACGGTTGGGACTTATAGAGAATGGGATGGATTGTACTACCTTGAAGGATTTAGCTTTCAAACTACAAAGCCAAGAAGAGCACTGGTTAGCTCCAACTCTAATCATGATGCACACTTGTGGCACTGTCGTTCACATCACCCTAGTTTTGATTATATGAAGCATGTATTTCCGACTTTATTCAATAAAAAATCCGTTCATTTTCATTGTGAAACTTGCCAACTTGCAAAATAAATTAGATCTTCATATCCCAAACATTCCTATACACCCTCCTCACCATTCACACTAATTCATAGTGACATTTGGGGTCCTGCACGAGTAAAAACCCTCACCAATACTAGGTGGTTTGTTACTTTCATAGATGATCACACTAGAACCACGTGGGTTTATTTCATGAAAAACAAATCCGAAGTAGCCAAAGTATTTCAAAACTTCTATACCTCTGTGAGAACCCAATTCAACTCTTGCATTAAGGTACTACGAAGTGATAATGCCAAAGAATACATGAGCAATGCCTTTAAAGAATTTCTTGACCAACGAGGAATTCATCACCAAACTTCCTGTCCTTATACCCCTCAATAGAATGGAGTGGCCGAGCGAAAAAATCGTCACCTGTTGGAAGTAACCCGAAGCTTATTGACGGAACATGTTCCTACCATCTTCTGGGGTGATGCTGTACTCACTGCAGCTTATCTTATTAACTGCATGCCATCCAAAATTCTCAATTATAACACCCCTATCCAAAAACTTCTTGACCATTTTCCATATTGCCCACTGATCAATTCCTTACCACCCAAGGTATTTGGTTGTGTTGTCTTTGTCCACAACAATGATGGCAACAAATTTGCTGCTCGAGCAAACAAATGTATCTTTCTTGGCTACTCCACTCAAAAAGGGTATAAATGCTATTGTCCTTCTTCCAAGAAACTTATTATCTCCCGAGACATTGTCTTCTCGGAAGACGAAGCATATTATCCTAGATTACCCATTCAGGGGGAGTATACTGACATGGAATGGCTAATCCTAGAACAATCAAACTCCAAATCACCATAGCCTCATCTTATAGCCACCATTGACTCACTTACTCTCGCAAACCAACCTAGTCCTATCCAACTTGATTCATCTCTAACTTGTAACCTCGACTCGTCCCCTTGTCGTGATTCAGTATCCATCCCTGAATTGATTTCAACATTTGTTTGCAGTTTATTAGGTGTAGGTTCAGGTTGAGGTGGACTATGTGGTGATTCAAAATCAAGCAATCTCATAGGGCATGGTTTGGTATATTCACCAAAACAATGAAAAGGCTTGGGTATACTCAGGGACAAGCAGATGATACATTGTTCATCAAACGTATCAATGGCAAAGTTACTATCTTGATCGTCTATGTTGATGACATGGTCATTAAAGGAAACGATGAAGAATCCATTGCTAAATTAAAACAGGACTTGTCAACAGAGTTTCCAGTCAAAGATCTTGGATAAATGAGGTTTTTTTTTTGGGCATGGAAGTAGCAAGAACCAGGAAGGGTATCGATGTATCCCAGCGGAAGTATACCCTAGATTTATTGCATAAAATAGGAATGTTAGGGGCACAACCTGAAGGAACACCAATGGAAGAAGGTTGTCACTTGGAAATCAAGCCAAATGGTGTCCTAGTCAACTCAGAACGGTGCAAAAGACTTGTTAGGAAACTCATATACTTAACCCACACACGTCCAGACATTAGCTATGCAGTTGGAATAGTAAGTCAATTCATGCACTAGCCACAAGAAGAACACATGGCGGCTGTACAGAATTCTAAGCTATTTGAAGTTTAATCCTGGACAAGGGATCTTCTTTAAGAAAGGTACTTTCAGAAATATTGAGATCTACACTGATTCAGACCATGCAAAAGATAGGGAGACTAGAAGGTCAATCTCAGGGTATTGCACATATGCGTGGGGAAATCTGGTTGCATGGAGAAGTAAGAAACAGATTGTGGTGTCAACAAGTAGTGCGGAAGCCGAACTGAGAGCTGTTAACAATAGAGTATGTGAAGGAATTTGGGTAATTAGATTACTGAAAGAGTTGGGGATTCCGTATGATGGACCAATACAAGTTTGGTGTGATAACAAAGCCAGCATTGAAATGGTCAAGAACCTAGTTTATCATGATAGGACAAAACATGTTGAGATAGACAGACACTTCATTAAAGAAAATATTGAAGTATGTATCATGAATATATCGTACATCAGATCTGAAGACCAAATTGCAGATGTTATGACAAAACCACTAAGCAGAACTAAATTTGAAGGATTTCGGTGCAAGTTGGGGATGATCGACATATACTCTCCAGCTTGAGGGGGAGTGTTAAAAGTTAGGGACAAAATCCTTTCAATTTTCTTGTTATTTGACTTTAGTATGTTGACTACCTCATCTTCATCTATCTCCGTCAATCTCTCTATCTATTTCCTCCGTCTATCTCTATGCCTCTCGCCCTCTGTTTTTTCTATATATATCATGTAATCTTCCCATTTCTACATATCAATAAAATCTGAGCTTATTGCTCCAATATGGACCATTGGACATAATTCTTGCCATGAAGTCAGTGAATAATGTGGCCATGTGAGAGTAAATTTGATGCCATAATAGGCATCCCATGGTGTGACATGCTATGCTCACCACGGTTCCCGCTTTGTGGGCTGGAATCAGTCTTGTGTGAGCCTTCATTAGCTGGTGATGAATGGCTGCTGCCACCGCCGGTATCAAGTGCCCGTGGCTGATTAGTTAGGGCTGCTTTGAATGCCATTGATCGAGAAACCTATCTCTGATACCATGAAAGATTTTGTGGTAACAGCTCGTGTTTATTATTGTGCAAGAATGTTACATATATAGAGAATTAGGTCAAACTTGGCTCCCTATTCTGTTCCTATAATCTTGACAGATCCTTGAAGCTAGGTAAATAGAAATTTAAAATTCAAATTCCTTGATTCTAGGAGATACTAAACATAATACAAAGAGACATAAATATTAGATTAAAAACAAGGGTTAGGCCCAATAAGTGGCGGCAAGCTCAATTGGTCCCAACACTTTATTTAATGTTTTCAATGCTCTTTTTTTGGGATCTGTTTTAAGTATAGTTCATCAGTCTTATATCTATCTGTAGCATAGCAAATCACATGACAAGAGCCACCCTAGTCAAGATTGTGATGAAAAAGCGTTGGGTTTATGGAAAGCATTTATGGCGTTGTCTTTCTTCCCTCAAACTGCTGAAATCGTATGCTTGGTTGGATGTCATGAGAGAAGTGGAGAAGTGGGCTTACAAAAGGGAAGAAAAGGTCATGTAATGTGCTCTTTGGATTGGGTATATAGAGGTAGTGCACATGGGCTATGAGCTGTGAAGTTTTCTTTGGTAGCCAGGTTCTTCTTACTTGGATGGTTTCGACTAGTGCTGTGGGTGTTTGAACGGTTTGGTTGATTTTTGTCTTGTTTAATAATAGGTCAGTTGTATGGTCTAAATGAACCTGCATCATGACTGGTTACTGGTTTTTAGGCCTAATCAGTCGGTCCTTGAGAACATTACGATCATCATGATCCAAAGTTATTCTTGTTGGAAAGAATTAAATTCACAATCTGGTAGGTCTTGTATGCACATACTTTATTAATAAATTGGATTAGGTCTTTATATCATTTTATTCAACAAGTTGTTATTTCCAATGCCTTTCGGCCCAGATCTAAATGTATGAAAATTTGAAGTGAAGATGATCCCTTCGTGAAATACAAGATTGCTTTGGCTACTTTTCTTAATTATTCAAACTGAGCATCAAATGCCTTTGTCCTTTGTCTCCTGCTTGTGCCCATTTAATCAAGTTTTTCAATGGTCTACAAATCTTGGTATAAATCTTAAATTTATAATTTGAATGAGTTTGGCTTGAAATGAGAATATGCAAGTATCAAATTACTGATCACAAATATTTTTTTGGTGTGGTTATGTTTCCATGACTCAATTCAGACGAGTCGCTTTATACCATTAATTTCTTTCATTCTCAAAATCTTATGACAGAAGCGATGCATGTATCTTCATCTGCTTGATATATTTTGAAATTTTTCATCCTATCTCAAACATCTTTAATATTATTTTCTTTCTATACTCTAAATCCTGGTGGGTTTATATGCTTCCTTCATGTTGGTAATAATGTGAAATCTTTCCAGGTTTAGCTCTGACCCAGAAACATCTATGGGCCTTGTGCAGCATGAAGGCGGTCCCTGTGGTGTTTTAGCAGCTATACAGGTGATTAGCCCCTTTTAACATGCTGTCTGTGACTTTGAATCTTGCTTTGACAACTAATATTTTTCAACATGCTTATATCATTTTCAAGATCTGTTCTATTTTTTCTTGAAAGGTTAGCTGACTGCTTGGTTTCCCTGTTTTCTGTTCAAATTTTAATTCAAAATTGAAAACTTAACTTAGAATGTGTCTGGTAGAATCTAGGGGCAATAATTGCTGGGAATATTTTCTACATGTTGAAATTAGGAATTTTCTTAGAAGTGTGTAATGCTAACGCTGGCATTGTTTAATTTTGCAAGCAAGCGTGCATGCCTATTAACGAGTTTCATTTTGTTAAAGTTTTTTTTTTTTTGGATACACTCATCTTGTTAATTTTACAAGAAAGTGCTCATTACTACTACTCTCTAACCACATGAACCTCCCCATTTATTGATGTTCAAAAAAAAAACATTAAATAAAATTTTTTGCCAAGTGAAGTCAGTTTGATTCAAAATAAAAATCAAATATGACAAATTTCCAACTTCATGAAATTTTTGAATGAGAACATGCAACCAAATTTAATTTTGTGAAATGAACATGAATAATCAGGAAGGTTCAAGCCGTTCTTGTGATTGTGTGCTACATTTTGTAAGCAAAACTAAATACAAGAAATTAAGTGCGCACCCAATGACAAAAATCTGGAAATTTTGCAATTCTTTCATCAAGTTGGTAGATCAAAAGAGCATGAGAAGCGTATAATTTTCTAGGGTTGCGTGATTTTTTGGCCTAAATCTTGTATCATTGTGATTAATTGAACTTAGTTTATGAGAGTTTTATGTTGGTTGTCGAGAGCCAACACAACTCTCCCCCTTTATCTAGGCTTGGTAGCAGTTATAAAACATATGTTGAGTTTGTATCTGTTATGAACGTAGAATAGATTGGTGGCATGATATTGTTGAATGAGCTATTCGGTGGCATGAGTTGGTTGACTTCTCATTCAACTACTCTCTGTGAATTGCTCAGTGTCTGTCTCAATTTTCCTCCTATAAATACATTGTAAATCCTCTTAAGTAACATAGATTTATGAATACATTGTATAGTTTCTGATATATCGATCTACATGGTACCAGAGCCTGTTTTCCCTTTCATTCTATGTGACAGAGAGTGAGGGAGAGGTGCGACAAAGAGCGAGAGAGAGAGAGGTGCGTTCTGTCCTTATTCCCAAACCTATACACGTGCCTGGTAAAGGGAATATTACTTGCATTTATGATGTGTGTAAAGGCTTTTATCGTGTTGAACAACAGGACCGTCCCCTGAAGAACTTCTTTTTAGATTTCAAGCGTATGTATGAAGAAATGAAGATGTTAATGCCCCCGACAACTGACCTTCAGACACAAGTAGATAATTTGGAAAAACATGCCATCATGAGCTTTCTTACTGCTCTGAATCCAACTTATGAGACAGTTTGTTCTCAGATTTTGTCAAGCTCTGAAATTCCATCACTCGAGGATGTGTACTCCCGTGTGCTGCGTACTGATAGCTTATCTCAATCGGCTTCTACTCCTCCTGCTAGTGCTTTAGCTGGCCGTGGTCCGATTGAAAACAGGTCCCAGGGCTTTCCAAGACAAGGCAATGGTAATCCGAATCTGATTTCTGCTAATAACAGGAACCAAAGTCTTCCTCGACAAGGCTTCAGTCCTCAAAATCTTGGAGCAATTGTCTGATTCTATTGCAAAGAACCTGCTCATACAAAACGTCACTGTCGTAAGTTGCAGAACAAGCTGCAACGTAGCAATACTGCTCATATGGCTCAATCCTCTGATAATCCAGATAATGCTCCTTCCACATCCACTGCCCTTGCTACAGGTAACTATGACTCATGTCTTGCTACCTCGTCTTCAAAGTGGATTATCGATTCTAGTGCCACTGATCATATGACAGGTAACCATCATTTATTCTCTACTTATACACCTTACGCTAACTCTTCTATAATGATTGCAAATGGTTCCTCCTCCTGTGTCCTTGGATCTGGCAGTGTTACGCCTACCTCATCTATCTCCTTATCATCCGTTCTTAATGTTCCTGATCTTACTTTTAACCTTTTGTCTCCTAGCAAACTTACTCACCAGTTAAACTGTTGTATTTTACTCTTTCTTGACCATTGTTTAATTCAGGATCTTACGACGAAGCGTATTATTAGTAGGGGATATGAATTTGGCGGCCATTACTTTCTTGATGATCGGGTGCCGCGTTCAGTTGTATGCTCTGGTGGTTCTTCTCCTTTTAATGTTCATTGTCGCTTGGGTCATATGTCTTTATCCTCTTTGAAGAGGATGTATCCTCAGTTTCATCACTTGTCTTCTTTAAAGTGTGAGTCGTGTCAGTTTGCCAAACATCACCGTGTTCACCTAACACCTCGCGTTAATAAACGGGCTGCGTCCCCTTTTGATTTGATCCATTCTGATATTTGGGGTCCGTATCATGTTGAGTTAAAGTCTGGATTTCAGTATTTCATTACCTTTGTTGATGATTTTTCTAGAATCACTTGGCTTTATTTAATGAAAAATCGTTCCGTGTTGTTTTCTCACTTTTGCAATTTCTGTGTTGAAATTAAAACTTAATTCGGTGTATCTGTGAGGACTTTACGGAGTGACAATGCTAAAGAATACTTCTCTGCTCAATTTCAAACCTATATGCTTCAGCATGGTATGATTCATTAGTCCTCATGTGCTGATACACCTGCTCAAAATGGAGTTGCCGAAAGGAAAAACCGACACTTATTAGAGGTAGCTCGGGCTCTAATGTTTCAAATGCATGTTCCAAAATCTTTTTGGGCCGATGCTGTGTCAACGGCATGCTTTCTTATGAATCGTATGCCATCTTCCGTTCTCAGTGGTAATACCCCTTACACAACTCTTTTCCCTTCCAACCCCTTATTCCCCATTGATCCAAAAATCTTTGGTTGTGTCTGTTTTGTTTGTGATATCCGTCCTACTATTACCAAACTGGATCCCAAGTCTCTTAAATGTATCTTTCTAGGGTATTCAAGGGTCCAAAAGGGTTATTGTTGCTATTCTCCCACTCTTCGGCGTTATCTTATGTCTACAGATGTTACCTTCCATGAGTCAACTCCATTCTATCCTGGTTTCATTCCATCTTCCTACTCTGCACCAAGTGCCGATCTTGATGATATCTTGGTCTATGAGGTTTAGTTGCCACCAGTACCGGTGTCTGTCCCAACACCTGCCAAACCTCCTATACATCATATTTATCAGAAGCGTCCTCGGGAAAGTAATGCCGTCGTTCATATTCCAGCCTCACCAGCAATACCTGCTTTGGAGTCTGATCCGGATTTTGCTCCTCCCCCTCCTCCTACTGCACTAGACCCAGAAACAACGCATGATACTCTTGGTCCTTCCGGTGCTCATTTCTTAGATCTTGCTCTTTCTGACAACCTACCCATCGCCTTATGTAAAGGTAAACGTACTTGTGCCTATCCTATTTCATCGTTTGTTTAATATAACCATCTGTCTCCTCCCTCTTGTTCCTTTATAGCATCCTTAGACTCTATTATTATTCCCACTACTCTCCACCAAGCCTTAGCCCATACTGGTTGGTGTGTTGCGATGAAAGAGGAAATGATGGCCCTTAATCAGGCTGGCACCTAGACTCGTTGATTTACCTCCTGGCAAGAAGGCTATTGGGTGTAAGTGGGTGTTCATTGTTAAAACAAAAGCAGATGAAACCTTAGAACGTTTGAAGGCTCGATTAGTTGCCAAAGGTTATGCTCAGACGTATGGAGTTGACTATTCTGATACATTCTCCCCTGTTGCCAAGTTATCTTCTGTTCGTCTTTTTATCTCTCTTGCCGCAACTTATAATTGGGATCTTCATTAGCTCGATGTTAAGAATGCTTTCTTACATGGTGAGCTTCTTGAAGAAGTTTATATGGAGCAACCACCTGGTTTTGTTGCTCAAGGGGAGTGTGGTAAGGTATGTCATCTTCAGAAATCTTTATATGGTTTAAAACAAAGCCCTCGTGCTTGGTTTGACAGATTTAGTTCTGTGGTCAAGAAGTTTGGTTTGAATCAAAGTAAGTGTGATCATTCTGTGTTTCATCAGAGGACAGATGCTGGTATGATTCTCTTAGTGGTATATGTCGATGACATTGTTATTACTGGTAACAATACTTCAGGAATCTCATCACTCAAGGCTTTTCTTACATCTCATTTCTAAACGAAGGATTTGGGTCTGTTAAGGTACTTTCTTGGGATCGAGGTTATGAGAAGCAAGAAAGGCATCCTCTTGACAAAGAGGAAATATGTTCTTATCTATTAAAAGAAACAGGAAAACATGGAGCAGCACCAAGTAGTTTTCCCATGATTCCTAATCCTTTTCTGGATATTGATGATAGCATATCATATGACGAGCTCCCTGAGAATGTGAGGAAAAGGGTTGATCCAGAGAAAATCAAGCCATTTGCATATCCTGAGAGATATCATAGACTAATTGGGAAATTGAACTATCTCACGGTGACTCGCCCTGATGTGACTTTTCCAGTTAGTGTGCTTAGTCAATTTATGACTAAGCCGACTATTGCACAATGGGAAGCTTTAGAGCATGTTTTACATTATTTGAAGGGCTCACCTGGTCGTGGTATACTCTACACAAATCATGGGCACACCGAGATTGAATATTTTTGTGATGCGGTTTTGCTGGGTCAAAATCTACTAAAAGATCCACCACAGGATACTATGTGTTTGTAGGTGGAAACTTGGTGTCTTGGAAGAGCAAGAAGCAGGATGTGGTATCTAAGTCGAGTGCGGAAGCCGAGTATAGATCCATGGGTCAGTCAGTACAGGAAATTGTGTGGATTCATCAGTTAATGAAGGAAGTCGGTCTGTTACTTCATTGCCAGTAAAATTATGGTGTGATAATAAAGCTGCTCTACACATAGTTTCTAATTCTGTGTTTCATGAACGTACAAAACACATTGAGATTGATTGTCATTTTGTATGTGATAAAATCAAGGAGAATTTCATTTTTATAGGGCATGTGCCGTCTAGTGACCAATTGGGAGATCTTCTAACTAAGGCCTTAAATGGGATTGTGTTGATTATCTTTGTAACAAGTTGGGCTTGATTAACATCTATGCTCCAACTTGAGGGGGAGTATTATGAACGTAGAATAGATTGGTGGCATGGTATTGTTGAATGAGCTATTCGGTGGTATGAGTTGGTTGACTTCTCATTCAACTACTCTCCGTGAATTGCTCAGTGTCTGTCTCTGTTTTCCTTCTATAAATACATTGTAAGTCCTCTTAAGTAACAGATTTATGAATACATTGTATAGTTTCTGATATATCGATCTATAGTATCAAAATGATGAATTGATTATGTGATATATAAATGTAATAAAGACTAAAAAGTTGGTTAAAGTTAGCCGTTAGAATTAATTAGAAGGGTTAGTTCGTTAGTTTTAGCGTTAGCTTGGTCATTAAGTCAATCTAGCCTATAAATAAGAATCTAATCCCTTTTGTAAATCAGATTATGATTGATGACTGGAAATACGGGCCTGTTTAATTCTATTCTTTGTTTTTTGCTCTTAGAAACAGTTTTATAAAACAGTTTATGAAAACAAGTTTTAAAAATAAAAAAACAAAAAAAAAATTGTTTGGATAGTTGTTTTGAAAAAGCTGTTTCTGAAATGACGTAGCGGTGCTATTGCTGGTGGTGACGTATCGGTAGTCGTCACTAGTAGTGTAGTGTCGAAAGTGGATAAATGATGGCCTCAAAAAAAATAAAAAAAAAATAAAAAAACAACTTAAAATAAAAACGACTTTTTGTTTTTTTTTGTTTTTAAAAACAGTTTTTGGAAAACAGTTTACCAAATAGGTTTTATTGTTTTTGTTAAAAAAAAAAAGCTTTTAAAAACAAAATCAAACAGCCCCTAGATTTCTCAGTCTCTCTTTCTCTCTTGGTTCTAAATTCTCTTGATTTCTCTATCTTCTTCATCTTCTACCCCTCTATTTTTGGTTTCTTCCCCTTTCTTTCTTTGTTTCTTTCTATACAGAATTACAATTCTGTATCAGTGGTATCAGAGCCGTACATCCTCGGCCCCCACTGCAATTCGAAGAGAAAAAGAAAAAAAAAGAAGAAAAATCCAGCCCAGCATGGCTTCTACATCCTCATCTCAATTTCTTTCAAAACGTTTCGAAGAACGACCCCGGCAAACAAAGAATCGCCTTCAGCTGTGGCACCTTCAACAACAAGGGTCAGTGGTAGATTTTACTTATGCCTTCAATTCTCTTTCAGCCAACCTCGATGTGCTAGAAGATTACTTGGTCGATGCCTATGTTTATGGCTTGAAGGAGGAGATTGCTGAATCTGTCAAGCCATTCAACCCACGTACCATGCTTGAAGCCCATCGCTTGGCAACACTATATGAGATAATCGTGCAGATGCAAGCCGAGAAAGCAAGCAAGGTCTGTGAAATACAAGAATCATCGTGAAATACAAGAATCATCAAGAATTAGGGAGCAATCACAAACGAATCATCAAGATTCTCCAAGGGACAAGCACTCAAAGCTCGTGGATATTCACAAACAAAAGAAATTTGACAGCCACAACAATGGACTCAGCTGATTCTTGCCGACTAGACACATGGGTAATTGCGAACAAGACCCAAGAGTGCTTCAAGAAGCGGTTGCTGACCAAGAACCAGTGGTCTCGACGCCATCTTCAGAAGTATCATTGCCATTGCAAGATTTCATAGCTGCTCTAGGAGATAAGCCAGAAAATCACAAGAAGGCTGATTAGGTTGTGCGAACCAGTGTTATGAAGGCCTCAACTTCTGTTGTAGACGTCTCGGTTTAGAAGGTCTCACTACGGACTTAAAGAACCGGAGGATTGAAGACAAGCTCGGTGATTTTTACCTTGGGTCCTCAACATCTGATCTTGTTTCTGTTTTCCGCAACCCAGGAACTTGGAGAAGCTCGAAACAAAGGATAGAATTGGTGGGTCTTCAACTCCCGACTATCTTGAAGGTTTTCTAGGTTGTTCCTTGACTCTCAGTTTGTTTTGTTCATTGCGATCTCTGTTTCACTTATATGGAATAAGGACTTTGTGAAGTGAAGATTATGTTTGTGTGTGTGCCTCAAGAAGGACTGAACTGGCCAAAGAGTTTACGTGGTTATATGTTTTTAATGTTGAAAAGCCAAAGAGACAGCTTGCACTTATCTCTTTGAAGCTACAGTGGAATTTCTTGGAATTCTGCAAAAATGGTATCATGGATGGAAGGCAGCTGCCGTCCAGTATTAACTCAAGGGTCCAGGAGTTGAAGTGGCAGGCAAGAGTTCAGTTTGAAAAGTCCAGTGGCCAGCTGGTTCTCATTTTCTTCCACTGTCAGAGATATTTCAGTTATGTCCTGGATTTTTTAATACTAGATGACGATTTGGGCTTTCAGAATACCAGCGAAGAGCATTCGGGTTGCATTATTTCTTTGGGTATTTTCAATACAAGGCCGCTGTGAGAATGGGTCTTAATTCGTCAATGTTCTCCTACAATATCTCATGCATCTGAATTTTCTGATTCCCGATGAGTGTTTGGGCTTTGAAAGTTACAGAAAATTCCAGAGCCAACTACTTTTACAGTTGGGTCTTCTAAGTTTTGTAGGTACATTCAATTAAGCTGCACGAATATCTTAAATTCTCACCTACCAGAATTCTGCAACAGAATTGGTTCAAAGGGGAATTGATTAAAATGCTCTTTGGTAGGAACTCTTCTCTGCGCAAGAAAAGAAAAAAAATGCAGTAAAGGTGCAGCAGGATTAAAAGCAATCTTAGAAAAAAGTTTCTGCTTTTCAAACTTCAAGTCACAGATTTTTCTCTTGCTAGCAGCAGTTTTCAAAAGTTTCATGGCTCAGTTTTTATCAATATTTGAAATTGTTTTTGTTGTCAATCATCCTTGAGGGCAATGATGTTTTTGAGAAGGGGGTATTGATATATAAATGTAATAAAGACTAAAAAGTTGGTTAATGTCAGTTAGTTAGAGTTAGCTGTTAGAATAAATTACAAGGGTTAGTTTTAGCCTTAACTTGGTCATTAACTCAATCTAGCCTATAAATAAGAGTATAATCCCTATTGTAAATCAGATTATGATTGATGACGGAAAATAGATTTCTCTGTCTCTCTCTTCCTCCCTTGGTTCTGAATTCTCTCTTGATCTTTGTGTCTTCTTCATCTTCTACCCCTCTATTTCTGGTTTCTTCCCCTTTCTATCTCTCTTTCTTTCTATACAAAATTACAATTCTGTATCACTATGGAAGGAGAAAAATGTTTGACTTGCCAAAAAGAATAGAAAAGAAAAAAAATGATTGAGTGGCAGATTGAAAAAGCCAAGCGGTCTTGAGTTCCAATAGTGTAGTGATTTATGTTGCAAGCTAGTTCTTTTTAATTTTACTTCATTAATCATAATTTGTGGAGTCACTTATTTTTTTTCTTTTTGGGAGTGAAGAGTCACTTAATCTTCTCTCTAGTTACTTTAACAGTTAGATTAGATTTTTATATGTATCTTCTGATATGTTCATTTTGGATTATTTTAGTGTCTGTATATATAATCTTTTTCTTCTTTCCTTTTTTCATCCGATTCTTTTCTTTCTCCTGGGTTTATGTTATATGGATAATCGTAGTTATGTTTTATCTTTATGTGAAGTTCCAATATCCTTTTTTTAATGTTGTGTTATGGTGATTGAAGAGAACACTCAATGAACTTATTGAGTGAGGTCTGTTGGTCAACAATTTATCCAAAGATTTAGTTGTGGATATAATGGTGTCATGCAATCCATGTAGCCGCCCTACCTAGTGGGATAAGACTTGTTATTGTTGTTGCATTATGGTGATCTCCTTTTATTGAGCTTCGTTGCTATAGCATGTTCAAGTCACCTATGTATAGTCCCCAGAATTGGATTTTGTATATCATTATCATGTTTTGGCCAATCGTGATCGAAGACTTTTCTAGAATGTGTAAACTGCTTACCCTGTGAATTAAATGATAAACCTGTGGCATGATTGTTTGCTTGTGATCATTTAGTAAGAACATTTGCATGTTTTATTATGTTCTTTTGATTTCATATATCTTTTTCAACTGACATCCATTGAATTTCTGGATTCCTGTATATTTTGCTATATGCTTATATTGCTTCTGGTGTTCCTATGAATTTTCAGGCATTTGTGCTCAAATACATTCTTTTTCACGGTGAGTCTAAAGATGTAACAGCCATGCCACACAATCAGGGTCTCAGCGCATTATCTAAAAGTCAATCTTTTCCATCAAATGATTTTTCTTCACTCAGCGAAGATGTAAAAGCAAGGTAATTTGCTTTTTCCTGATCATTTGTTTGTCTTTCGATTGGGAAACACGTGATTATCAATTCATACAAGTACAATTTTAGTGACCAAGAGTCGAAGACTGGAATCACAAACAAGTACTCATCTGGTCCTTAATATAAGGCATATTTCCCTAATTTGGTTAGATTAAGAAAGTTAGTTAAATTAGTTAATATGATATCTACTATATAGAATACCCTACTCATCTCCCTAATTCCGTCATTCTCTTCTTGATTATTGTTGAGAGAGCATCAATGGGGGTAAATTAGGAAAACATTGACAAATATGAAAACTATGTTTTATATTTAGGATCAAGATCAACTTCCCAAATTTCTTATATTAAGGACTAGAGGAGTACAATTTTTTGTCATTGTTGTGCTCTTGTTAAATTTACCCTTCTTTTCTTTTTACATGACAGAGTTAAACTTTCTTTTGATTGGTCGATAATTATCTACCTTTCAACCGTGGTCTTTATTCATGTTCCTTTATTTGATATGAATTCATTACCTGTGGTGGCTGTTCCTTTTAGTACTTTAATTTGTCTTATCTGTCAGGCCATACTCTATAGTTTTCTTTGTCTTGCATCAGTGCGGAGCATGTGATACTTAAAGCATTAGAATCACGTTGACCATGGCTATAGAGTCATATAGTTTATGGAGCTGATGAACATTGCCAAAGTTGTTTGACCACAGACTGCTAGTGTCATCATTGCATCTTGAAAGATACAGTGATTCAATTAGATGTTTTTCCTTTCCCTGTGGTCTTCATGCTCAACTACATTTTCTGTGTTGTAATTTTTTTTTTTTTGGTGGAAAATGGGGCGAAGCCCGCCAAACTTTATTTATTTAAGGTTTTTGGGGGGGGGGGGGTTAATTTATCCCCTCTTGTGTTGTAACTTTTTATCATTAATGATGTTACGCCAAAGTAAATCTTTTTCTACATCTTGAGCCATCACAATGGAGCAATGGGATAAGTTAAAATGATAATCTCTATGATGTGGACCCAATTGGAACTTTTCATAAAAGGCCCAAAGCCCAAAAACTGCGCATTGGTTAACAATTATGGAAGTGAATAAAACAATGAATAACAAGAATAAGATGGAAAGTTGAGATCTTGGGACGAGGGATACAGTGAACACTTGCTCCAAAAAAGTTGAGTACATGAAACTTTGCACCCAATGGAAATGATGGCTCAAGAACTCCAAGCATAACAAACACAAGTAGATCAATCTCTTTTGCCAAGTAGTACCCTCTTTAAGAATACAAGGAAGCAGGTATGCTCAATAAACATTATTAAAATCTGAATGATATATATATATTACTTGATTTCAGACAGAAAATAAGACACCACACAAGCTAGAAACCCTAAAAGCCCTAAAGCCCAATTTGATTAGGTTTAGAGGAGTGAGGTGGCGTCACTTTAGTGGTCTTGGGTGATTGTGGATGTCACTTTATGGATCAGGTGGAAGGATAATGAAATTTTAATGAGATAATGACTGAATAGAAGGATAATGATTTTTCAGGATAAATGGATATTGTGAATACTTTTTAAATAATTCAAAGGATGTGCTAAGAGTGGATATTAGAGGATATGGTGGTTAGAATCCATCTATATCACTCTATTTATCTTTTCATCCATTTTATTAATGCTACAATATCAGCCAATGTAGATTATATTTGCATGTAAATTGGTGTTTTTATTCAAATTTCGTGTTTATGAATAATTCTCCTTTTCCATGCTGTCCCTTGTGCTTCATAGCTCATTTTTATACAATTCTGTTTAAGTTTGTTGAGATGTGTGTGATTTCTTTGCAGAGCCTTGATAAGAAGCATGTGTGAAATTTTGTTTTTATGTGGAAGTAATAGAAAGGCTGTTATTGCAACACTGAGCGTTCTAGGGATTGACAATCAGCATTCTAAAGGGATTTCAGATGATGAGGTAGGTTTCATCTTGTTGATACCGGTGACTTGTGAAACATCATATTGTAAAGAGATAAAATCTAATTTCACTAAAAAAAAGAGATAAAATCTAAATTCCATTGTTAATGGAGTTACCTGTGGTCATTCTTGATATTCTTATTTGGTGATTCAAGTTATATCTAATTGACAGGCTATTGCAAAGGAGCTTGAAGGACTTTGCATTGAATCTGGCCTTTATCTGCAAAAGGTTCTTAGAGTTGAAACATACACATCACAAACAAGTGCATTGCAGGGGCTTGAAGCAATGATTCCTGTATACCAAAGTCGTATGGGGGCATTGCTTTTCCTGATTTCTGCTTTACTCTCTCGGGGATTGGTATGCTTGTCAACCCAAAACTTTGCTATATAATTGACATTGTATTTTTACTAGGGCACTTGACATTTGCAGCTACCCTTTTACAACCTAATTTCATGCTCCTTGGTTGCTATAATAAATCCACTAAATCCACTAGGGTTGCTATAATATGGATTTTTTTCCCCTAACATGAAGGAGCAAGTAATCTTAGAACTTATGCTAACTTATCAGTTACACCTGTACACCTATTTCCCAGACTTGTAAAAAAATTTGGACGTCGCTTACGAGTGATTGGGAAAAATAATGGTACTTAAATGTCTGCAGTTTTGCATGTAATGGAAAACTGTGACTAATATTCACAAAAGAACAGCAGAGGTTATGAAGAGTCAACGTACATCATCAGTCCCTCTATCATTCGCCATCTCTCATCTGGGATGGCGAAATGTCTAAGTTCAGGAATATAAGTTTGAGCATACTTTGTTATTATATCATGTCTTCCCTGCATGCTCTTAGTTCTATTGCCTGTGACACTTTGCTTTTTTCTAGGACTTGGTTCAAGCCGACAGGGATGACCCCAGCCTGCCTCTAGTTACTGCTCCTTTTGGACATGCTTCCCAGGTGTATATTTATTGTCCCCCAAAGAATGATGATATCCTTTTAATTTCTACATTTTTCATTTTAAATACTCCTGCTTATACCGGAGACGCGCTATTCTCTGGCTATTGTGCAGGAAATTGTGAACTTACTCCTGTGTGGGGAGGCTGTCCCTAATGTGTTTGATGGGAGGATGGATTTAGGGGGAGGAATGTTTCTTAAAGGCATATCTCGACATGTGGAAGTTGGATTCCTCACTCTGTTAGAATCCCTGAATTTCTGCAAGGTTGGTCAGTATCTGAAATGCCCAAACTGGCCCATCTGGGTTGTTGGGAGTGAATCCCATTACACAGTTCTGTTTGCTCTTGATACCAGTGTTCAAAATGAAAATGAACTTGAAGAAAGGGAATCACAGATCCGCAAAGCTTTTGATGCACAAGATCAGAGTGGAGGTGGGGGCTTTATAAGTGTGGAAGGGTTCCATCAAATCCTCAGAGAAACGAATGTCAAACTTCCCCAGGAGAAGCTTGAGCACCTTTGCAGTACAGGCTTCATTGTGTGGAGTGAGTTCTGGCAAGTTATTTTGGAGCTAGACAAGAGCTTGGGAGGTTTGAAGGATTCATCTGGATGTATGGGTAGGAAGGTCTTTGACCTTTACCATTTTAATGGGATTGCTAAATCGGATCTGAACGGCAGTCAAGTAAACACTGGAGGTGACATCCCTCTACAACGACCTCGACTCACAAAACTACGAGTTTCGGTTCCGCCGAGGTGGACACCGGAGGAATTTATGGCAGATGTGTCAGTTTCCTCTGCTTCTAGTGCAAATGAATCTGGTGGAAAGGACAGTGAAGTATCTAAACCCGAGCTTGCTCAACATGCACCATTGGTGGATTGCATAAGGACTCGTTGGCCCCGTGCGGTCTGCAGCTGGTCAGGGGATCCTCCTAGCATAGTCTGAAGTATGAATGTGGGGATCATTATTTGTGCGCTCTTGTGGTCCCAGATAAAACATGATTTTTCAGCAACGGCAGGGCAAAAAGAAGATGATGATGAAAGCTTCATTACTTGTGTTTAAACTGGAGGCACGTGAAGGAGGTCCAGCACTAAAGTAACAATTTTCTTTGGTATGTTTATATGATAATTTGAATTAGTGTATCTTTAGCATTATCTTCGATTTTTGTCTTGTCATTGAATAGGATAAAGGGAAGAGAGCTGTGTGAAATTTACATCTTTGGTCAACCCAACTTGTAAAATCCATTTTATGTACTATTGTGGATGACAAAAAGTTTATATCTGGGAGGGTTCTTAATAAATGTGAAAATCTGTTCTTGCTTTTCAAATTGTTGTAATATTGTGTCTGTCTGCTGAATAGGGGAATTTTCATGATTCCCCCCCACATAATCCTATCACTCCCTGTAATGTGAATTTATATTTCATTGCAACACTATATTATGTATTTTCTCCCAAACAATATTGGTAAACAATCTGGTGTTTTTCTTTTTCTTTTTACCACTATGAAAAACTAAACCGAACCGGCTGGTTCGACCGGTTGAACCGGGAACCGGTCAGTGGTCCGGTCTGGCTTCATGGTTAAACCGGGAAACCGGTCGAACCGGTCTGAAACCGGTTGAACTGGTCAGAATCGATTAAAACCGGTGATTCAACCGGTTGGGCTGATTTCATTATTTTTTATTTTTTTATAATTTTTTTTGTTGCTCTTTTGAGGGGAAAATTGGAAGTTGAAGATCAAAATGAAGAGAAAAATAGGTAAAGAAAGAACAAATATAAAACAATGAAGATAATTAAAAAAATTATTTAAAAAGATATAATAATTATAGAAAATGAGATATAATTGTTTAAGTATAGTCATTATAAATCATATTAATAGATTTTACGTAATTTTTTTTAAAAAAAATCTTCATTTTTATCTATAGAAGTTTAAAAATAAATTAATATATATTGTTACTAATAAATTATAATATTTTAATATGATCGGTTCAACTAACGGTTAGACTCCGATTGACCCATTAACCCTTAAACCTATGCTTTGATCGGTTCATTGTCGGGTTTGATTTTTCGTTCCTTGCTTTTTACCACCTTCTTTATATCAAGAAACAATGTGGTGTTTATGCTTGAAGTGTTCAACTTTTTTTTTTTTGCACGTCTAGAAACAGTGTTGGAGATCATTTGATGGGCTTGGGTTTCAAGAACTCCTATTATATACATATTTGGATGAAATAGGAACTTACTCCCCCCCAATGAGGAATAATAGGCTTAAAAAAAAATAACCTTGTCATGAGTTTAGATGATCTATTAAATAGTGTAAGTGTACACTGTCGTAATCAAGTAATACAGAAGTAAGTTTATGGTTCAAGTGTTCAACTTTTTTTTTTTTTTTTGCACGTCTAGAAACAGTGTTGGAGATCATTTGATGGGCTTGGGTTTCAAGAACTCCTATTATATACATATTTTGATGAAATAGGAACTTACTCCCCCGTATGAGGAATAATAGGCCAAAAAAAAAATAACTTTGTTATGAGTTTAGATGATCTATTAAATAGTGTAAGTGTACACTGTCGTAATCGAGTAATACAGAAGTGAGTAGAATATCGTTCATACGAGGATTGATCACTAAGTACCAAATAATTTTAATTCTATTTAATCGATCGATTAGTTGGTGATTGAGAAAACAAAATAAAATGATTAAATATGAGTGCAAATAATATGAAAGAAAATATGTGAAAAAAATCCTAGGGATTAGATTTCACTTCATAAATTTTGGATTGAATCACTTATCTATTCTAGCCCAATTTAATTTGTATGATTGATAGTCGAGTTTCCCTAATTTAATGACTAGCCTCTTCCAAGGTCAAGCAATTCTATAATTAATTACTAATCCAACATATTCCTATATGAATTTAAACAATTAATGATGCATTAAGATTTATGGAACTTAGTAAGACTACACAATTCATGTGAATATATTCTCATTTCATATGCAAATTATGGTTTTAATTATAGGATCTACATACATGCATCTCCTTCTGGTCTCAACATGTATATTGAAATCATTCAAAAGATGGTCAATCAATCAAAAGCATTAAGAATAATAATTAAATCTCAATCATGAAGGAAAAATTTAAAACTAGATTTAATAAGTTAAGATTGAATTTGTCATTAGTAAGCTACGTCATCACCCTAAGAAAATGGAAATTTAGCTCATGATAAAATTTAAAAAAAAAAATTACCATTGCATAAAGCTTGAATGAAAACCTCAAAATATTGCATAATAATATTAAATTCTGAAATATAAATATACAACCAAAAGATGCATGAAAAATGGAGAAATCTAGCCATCTATTTAGGAGATAAAACCTTGCATGCAAAAAGGAATACAATGTATGAAATTAAATCTAGAAAATAACATAATTTATTCAGAACTGTCAAAGAAAAGATCTCTCCCTACCAGATAAGGACCTCTAATTGTCAGAGAAGTAAACATCTACTTCTCTCTTGTCTTTCCCTTTGGTGCTTGGCCTTCATCTCTATTTAAAGGGAAAAAAACGCGTTGCTACAGTCACAAAACTGTGGTTGCTGAAATGAAAAGCCCGTTGCTACAGTGAAGCGCGGTACCACAGTGAAACCGCATTGGCAACAGTGAAAACTGTGTTTGCAACTGTGCTTCCATCCTGATGAACCCATGTCGTGTGAGTTCACAAAATAAAACTAGGTTAGAAAATATAGCATAGTAGCTCAACCTAGGTTGTTCTTTGCGAGGAGATTAATTTCCAAGTTTCTAAGTAGTAAAATGATAAAAAAAACTTAAAGTTGTGAGTAATCATGTTGAGAATTTGATTTTAAAACTATGAAGTAAACTAAGCTAAAACAATATTTTTGTATTTTTCGTTTTTCAAGACAAAGAAGCAAACGAAATTGAAATTAACAATAACAACAAAGTAAATTTAATAAACTAGAATAATAATGATATAGGATTCCCTTGAGTTGAGGTTTAAGTCTTCTTTACTTGCTAATGATTTGAATTCCATAATGAGCCAAGAAAATGGAACTAAGCTACCACTAACTCCATATTTGCAATAATCATTTAATCCATTCAATCGAAGTAATTAAATGAATACCACCAATTAATTGTAACTCAAGGAGATGAATAATTAACTTCCAATTCTAAATTGTAATTACCATTACAACAATGCAAAATATTTAGTTTAATCATTTAAATCCACTTAACCAAGTTGGAATAACAATTCAACCTACTCTTAATATTAATCATATAAAGCCTAATTAATCAACTCCTAGCTCAACTACCAAGTTTATTCACTTGACATATAATAATCTAGATCACAATTACATATTTAACCAAGCTACATAATTATGAAATAGAAAAAGAGTTTAAAGGAATTCTATTGAAGTGTAGAAGCTCAAACCATTACCCAACTCAAAAAAATCACCAAAACTTAACTACTCATGAAAGAGGTAAATGAAGCTTGAAGAAGGAAGATGAAATCAACCCGGAGAAATCGGTCCATTAGCCTCCACGTCAATTCTTCACAACGCCTCCTTCCCCTTTTCTATTAATCAATCTCGGTCCCACTCCTCCCTATATGCCTCCTCCTCAATTCGTTTCCATCCTCCATCTTTATTCATTTCAGCCCCCTTTCCTTTCTCTTGTGTCTCTTCTTTTTTTCCCTTTTTCCCAGCCGCCACCTCATGCTCTATTCCATGCTTCTTAACCCTTTTCATTCACGTGGTCCCCACTTTCCAATTCTCATTTTCATCCAAATCGAATTGCCCTCCACCTCTTTAATTCTTCGATTGTCTTTAGGTTCCCCTCTTTTTTCTTTCAATTCTGCAATTCCGTACAGCTGCCCCCAAATAATTCAGACGCCACCTCCTTCAAATCTTCAATTGTCTTTAGGTTAAAAGTGAGTTGTGGCTTGTTTGGATGAAAGGTAAAAATATATTTTAGGATTAGGCATAAAATTATAACCACTAAACAAGGCCCTTACTCATTTAACCTCCTCTTAGAAAAAAATATGAAAATAGATTCTGCACTTATGATGTTTTACTTTTATCCTTCATTAAGTTCAAAAATAACATCTTTGACCTTGACCACTTAAGTTGTGCCACATCATCACCTACAAAATTATATTCACAAAGGTAATATATTTTTTGTCACAATTAAAGAATAATGGGAATAATAAATATTAATTAAAAATATAACAATTTAACTAATATAATTCCCAAATTATCCTTTCACTAAAATCTCACTTTAATATTTGATTATGTCCAAAATATTCAATTAATTCCTATAAAAGCCCAAGATTAATCACTAAAAATATATAAATATTAAGCTCTATCAATTCCCCCACACTTAAGCTTTTACACTCCTGAGCAAAACATTAAACTCAACACTAAGCAAAGAGGGATGAAAGTTGAAAGAATAGGCAAGATCAAACTTCAAGAATCACACTTAGTTAAATAACAATGTATCCACCTATCCAAGTCCAATGAAGATACCAAAAATTGAAGTAGCTAAAGTAATGCACGGTTTAATTACAATGAGCTTATTGGAAACCTTAACTAGGATAAGTGTTTACACTCTTCTCTCATATTGGGTAGTTTTTCACTCACATCCACTTTGACCATACTCTATCATAGGCTTGTAGTATTTCTAGGCTCTCCAATTCTTGCAACAACGGCATAAATAAATCCAAAGGACTTTGTAGGGTTGTAATGTTGAATAGGCCAAATGATGAATAATGTAACAAACACTATGCTTGCACCAAATAATTTGCTAGATCACTTAGCACTATAGAACTAAACTTAATTCGCATATTTTATCATTGTGACTTTATTTCTTTCTTTGATTTTTTTTTCTTTTTCTTTTCACACCTTTTCTCTTCTTTTTCTTTTTTTTCTATTTTCTTTCTTTTGACTATTCACATGGTATTTTTTTTCTTTTTCTTTTCTAATATATAATAGTACTCGTGTTTTTTTTAATAGTGCTAATAAGAACTTGATAAAGGATGCAAACATAGCATTTGTATAATGAAATAGAAATGAAAGTGAAAGACTTAAAGGGGTAAACTAAGGTGAATGATGAATGGTTTGCGTTTAGGTAAATGGGTGAGGAAATGAATGCCAATGTCATCTCTATCCATACCATTGCAAAATGTAGCCTTAAGCAAGAAACAAAACAAGTTCTAGAGAGCAATAATCTAGGTAGATAATGTTAGATCTCATGTTTTGATGATAACAAAAGTATGGTTTGAAAAGGAAATAATTAATAAACAAGTTTGAACTAAGTAATGACAGGAACAAGCATCACTTGAAGTAAGCATTGGAGTAATGAAGAAAGGCCAAGAGAAAATGTTGAGGAACTTGATCAGAAGCAAATTTTCTAAGGCATTACTCGAGGAGCTACTCGAGTAATGAGACAAAACTTGAAGTAACCAGAGACAACTTCCAGTAACCTGCCAACGTTACTCGAGGAGCTACTCGAGTAATAGTGTAAAAATTTTCAATGTGATCTCGGCCTGCTAATGTTACTCGAGGTGCTACTCGAGTAACCAGGTAAAAACTTGGAGTTGCTCTCGGCCTGCCAATGTTACTCGAGGCGCTACTCGAGTAACCATGTGAAAAACTTCCAGTTGCCTTCAAGTTGCCAATGTTACTCGAGGAGCTACTCGAGTAACTCTGTTTCTGAAAATGTGGAGCTCTCGGCACTTTGTACTACTGCCAATGTTACTCGAGGAGCTACTTGAGTAACACACTGAAGTAAGTGAAAAATTTGAAGTGGATTCCTCGAGTAAGTACCCGAGTATGCAGAAATCTTCTCAAGGTAAACCTCAAGTCGTTACCAGGGTAAGTCATGCTCAAAAGTCTCAGTTACTCGAGGTGGTACCCGAGTAACGTATACAAAAATAAGTGCATTACTCGAGTCCGTACCCGAGTAACAAGGTAATTGCTCTCGGCATTGAAATCCTGCCAACATTACTTGAGTAGAGCATCGAGTAATCAAAAGCCATTTGAAAGTTTACTCGAGGTGTTACCCCAGTAACCTATGAAGTTGTAAAAGTATTACTGGAGTAGGTACCCGAGTAAATAACTATTTCCAAAGATTTGAAATTTAGTTTACTCCATGCACTACCCAAGTAAACTTATATTTATTCATTGACTTGCAGTTAATCAAAGATTTCCCGAGGTTACTCGAGTAGGTACTCGAGTAAACTTCAAGGGATACTCGAGTAGCTACTCGAGTAAGCATACCCAGAAATTTAGAAATCATTCAAACGTTCATTGATTTGTTTCCTATATGATTAATCTTTCATTGTATTAGTATTCTTAGTCTATTTACAGATAAACAATGAAGAAATCACTTCAAGAGATGGAAGTCAAATGAAACGTTCAAATGCCAACCACCGCCAACGGATATTTTTCAAAAACTTGAAAAGTCAATAGTGGCTACGCACTCTCCAATGGACGAAAGAAAATGTTCCAACGGTCATCACCAACATATCTATATATATGGGATCATACAAACAGAGAAAAAACAACAAGCACACACACAAACGAATTATCAAGTTCATTGCTCTGTTTTTTGTTGAAATTATATTTCTGTACTTCAGTGATTCTTATTCACTCTGTAAGAGAGATATTCCATTCAAACTCAATAGTTGTTATTGAGATAACTTAAGGTTGTGGAACCTTGAGTTGGGATTGGATTACAACTTGTAAGGGGGAGCGAGTGTCCAGGTGAAGGAACTTGCTTGTACTGAGGTGCCAAGAACCCACTGAATCTTGGAAGTTATAGTGAAACTCTCAGAGAAGCTCTAAGGATTGGACGTAGGTCAAAGTGGTTGTGACCAAACCAGGATAACTCCCGGTGTACACTTCGGTGATATTTCTCTTTATTCAATACTGTTTTAATTCCACTGTTAAAGTTTTATATTTCCGAAGAAATTTTTAGTATCACCCAATTCACCCCCCTCTTGGGTGAAATGCTTGGTCTAACATTTGGTATCAGAGCGTAGGTCTTCTTGTTAAGGTTTAACAGCCTAAGAAGGATCCAATGGCAAGCATGGGTGAAGGAATTCTTCCCGACGGAGCATCCATCACTAGACCCCCTGGTTTCAATGGAGAACACTTTTCTTTTTGGAAAGCTAAATTCAGAGTGTTCGTGATGGCTACTGAATATGGGCTATGGGATGTAATTGAGAGTGGAAATTATCAACCTACAAAGGTTGTAGATTCTTAGAAAATTGCAAAGACGCCAGCGGAATACGATGAGAATGACAAGAAACTTATCACTCTCAATAGCAAAGCAATTCTGATGTTACAAAGCGCTTTGAGTCAAAGTGAATATTTCAGAATTTGCACACTTCCAACAGCAAAACAAATGTGGGAAGCTCTGGAAATAGCTCATGAAGGAACTTCGGGAATAAAGGAGAATCGAATCAACACTTTGGTCACCAAATTCGATCTACTTCGAATGAAATCAGGTGAGTCGATTTCTGAATTCGAACTTAGATATACTCATCTTGTTAATCAACTTGTAGCTCTTGGGATAGTCTATGATCAGCACACCCAAGTATGAAAGATTTTGAATATTCTTTCTAAAGAGTGGGAAGCAAAAGTTACGGCAATAGAAGAAGCAAAAGGAGAATCAATGAGATCAGTTGCTTCTCTATTTGGAAGTCTTTCTGAATATGAAAGCAAACTAAAGTTTAAAAGAGAACTAGATGACATTGGTGACAAGAAAAAGAAAAGTCTAGCACTAAAAGCGAAAGAAGAGAATCAGGATAATGATGAAGAGTTCGACGATGACGAAATGGGTCTAATCATAAAACGATTCAGAAAATTCTACAAGAAAGGTCAAGGATTCAAACATTTTCAGAAAGGAGGAAATAGTAGCAAAGATCATATCATTTGCTATGAATGTGGGAAACCAGGACATATCAAGTCAGAATGTCTAGATTTGAACCAAAAGAGAAAAGAAAAGAGAAAAGGTAAATTCTTCAACAAAAAGAAAGCCTTTGTATCTGCTATATGGGGTGACAGCTCCTCAGACGAAGAAAGTGATGAGGAAGAAGTAGCTAATATATGTCTTGTTGCTCAAGAAGAAACAGAAGAAGAGGTAAATGATTCTGAACCTACCTATGATGAATTACTTTCCGAATATAATGCTTTACATTCTGAATTCATCAAAGTAGTTAAAGAATTGATTGTTGTTAAAAAGAAAAACAAAGTTCTTGAAACTGAACTTAAGGGAAAGGATTGTGAAAATTGTTTATCTTTGAAAAAGAAAAACATTGATCTCACAAAAACTCTTGAAAAATTCACACAAGGAAGTGAGATGCTAAATGTTAGTTTAAAAGCTCAACGATTTGTAAATGATCGATCTGGAATTGGATATGATCCAAAATCAGATAAAAGAAAAGGAAGAAAGAAAGCAGGAGGTAAGTCATATTTGAATTATTTCCAACATTCTGTGCATACATCAAATCCTTTTGCATTTTGTAATTATTGTAATAGAAAAGGACATTCTACATCTTCATGCATTCATAAGAAGAAAGGAACCATAGGAACCTACAAATGGGTACCTAAAGGTTCATATATTCAAAAAATCATTTGTACTAACCCAAAAGGACCCAAAAAGATGTGGGTACCTAAGACTTAGTCATTTGATTGCAGGTATGTCTCAAAGCATCCAAAAATAGCAAGTGGTACATAGATAGTGGATGCTCTAGACATATGACCGGAGATTTCGAAAGCTTTACCACATTGCAACCTAAGGAAGGTGGAAAGGTAAAATTTGGAGGAAATCAATCCGGAAGGATAGCAGGAATTGGTGAAATCAAGAATGACAAAGGAATACAAGTCAAAGATGTATATTATGTTGAAGGCTTGTGTCATAATTTGCTTAGCGTAAGTCAAAGTGCAGATAAAAACAACTGGGTGATATTTGACTCAGAAGAATGTTTAATCATCAACAAGAGTGACTTACAGCTTGATAAGAAGAATATCAAGGCTAAGCTCAGAGCAAAAAGGGAAGGTAACTGCTATACTCTAGATATTAGTAGAAATGAGTCTGAAAACTATTTTCTGAGTAATACTGATGAAAGCTGGTTATGGCATAAGAGATTGGCTCATGTCAACATGCATCAATTAGGCAAACTACTCAAAAAGGATTTAGTTCTTGGATTACCCAAAGTAACTTTCAAAAATGACTTGATTTGTGATGCATGTCAAAAGGGTAAACAAACTAAATCATCTTTCAAATTGAAAAATGAGATTTCAACAAATAGACCATTACAATTACTACATATGGATTTAGTTCAAAGTGCAGATAAAAACA
Source organism: Inga oerstediana (assembly GCA_963210345.1). Classification (NCBI taxonomy): domain Eukaryota; kingdom Viridiplantae; phylum Streptophyta; class Magnoliopsida; order Fabales; family Fabaceae; genus Inga; species Inga oerstediana. Next base: position 56,491,644 of record OY723401.1, on the reverse strand, counting down.
ACTGGGTGATATTTGACTCAGAAGAATGTTTAATCTTCAACAAGAGTGACTTACAGCTTGATAAGAAGAATATCAAGGCTAAGCTCAGAGCAAAAAGGGAAGGTAACTGCTATACTCTAGATATTAGTAGAAATGAGTCTGAAAACTATTTTCTGAGTAATACTGATGAAAGCTGGTTATGGCATAAGAGATTGGCTCATGTCAACATGCATCAATTAGGAACTACTCAAAAATGATTTAGTTCTTGGATTACCCAAAGTAACTTTCAAAAATGGCTTGATTTGCGATGCATGTCAAAAGGGTAAACAAACTAAATCATCTTTCAAATTGAAAAATGAGATTTCAACAAATAGACCATTACAATTACTACATATGGATTTAGTTGGTCCAGCAAGAGTAAAGAGTCTTGGTGGCAACTTATATTCATTGGTCATTGTTGATGATTTCTCTAGATTTACATGGGTTATTTTTCTATCATCAAAAGATAAAACTTTTGAAGAATTTATTGTTTTTGCCAAGAAAGTGCAAAATGAGAAAGGTATGTCCATTGCAGGTATTAGGACTGATCATGGTGGAGAATTTGAAAATCAAGCCTTTGAAGAATATTGTGATACTAATGGCATTGATCACAATTTCTCTGCTCCAAGGACGCCTCAACAAAAAGGAGTTATGGAATGCAAGAATAGAGTGCTCACAGAGATGGCTAGAGCATTGCTAAATGAAAAGAACGTGTCTCAAGTGTTTTGGGCTGATGCTATGAGTACAGCATGCTATGTTTCAAATAGAGCATATATCAGAACAAAACTTGGAAAGACACCATACGAACTATACAAAGGAAGAAAGCCAAACATTGCTCATCTACACATCTTTGGTTGTAAGTGTTTCATTCATAATAATGGTAAAGATAACTTAGGAAAATTTGATTCTAAAACTGATGAAGGAATTTTCCTAGGATATTCTAACCGAAGTAAAGCATATAGGATTTTCAATAAAAGAACTTGTGTTGTTGAAGAATCAATTCATGTTGTATTTGATGAATTTGAATCCTCTAACAAAACCATTGATGAAGAACAGGAAGTTGTTTTAAATCAAGAGAATGGTCAATCTATTTCTAAGTCTCTTATTCCAAAAGTTGATGAAACTAAGGAAGAAGAACAATCCCTAGGTCAACCTAGAGCTTGGAAATAGAATAGAAGTCATCCCTTAGATCAAGTCATAGGAGATGTAAATGAAGGGATCAAAACTAGAAATAGAACTTTTAATGAAGTAAGTTTCTCTGCATTCATTTCTGAGATTGAACCTTCTAACATTGATGAAGCCTTATCAGACAATGATTGGGTTATAGCAATGCAAGAAGAACTAAATCAATTTGAGAGAAATCAAGTTTGGGATTTGGTACCCCGACCCAAGGATCATCTGATCATTGGTACTAAATGGGTATTCAAAAACAAACTCGATGAATCTGTAATTATTGTCAGAAACAAGGCAAGATTGGTGGCCAAAGGCTATAATCAGGAAGAAGGGATTGATTATGAGGAAACGTATGCTCCAGTGGCTAGATTGGAAGCTATACGTGTACTCTTAGCCTTTGCATGCATCAAAGGATTCAAACTCTATCAAATGGATGTAAAGAGTGCATTTCTAAATGGTTACATCATGGAAGAAGTGTATGTAGAACAACCTCCAGGTTTTGAGGATGTTACTAAACCTGACCATGTTTTCAAACTCAAAAAGGCTTTATATGGTTTAAAACAAGCTCCTAGAGCCTGGTATGAAAGGCTCAGCAAGTTTCTTATCGATCAAGGTTTTGTATGAGGAAAAGTTGATACAACACTCTTTATAAAACGAAAACACAATGATATTTTAATTGTTCAAATATATGTTGATGACATTGTTTTCGGTGCTACTAATGAATCTCTGTGTAAAGAATTTTCTGAGATAATGCAGGGAGAGTTTGAGATGTCAATGATGGGGGAATTGAATTTCTTTCTTGGTTTGCAAATCAAACAAAGAAAGAATGGAATCTTCATATCTCAAAATTGAAGAAGTATGGAATGGATGAAGCAAATGGCACGGACACACCTATGAGTTCAACTAAGTTACTTGATGCTAATGTCAAAGGAAAAGACTACAACATCACAAAATATAGAGGAATGATTGGATCATTACTCTATCTCATGGCAAGTAGACCAGACATCTAATTTAGTGTTAGCATATGTGCAAGATATCAATCGGCACCAAAGGAATCACATGCTGAAACCGTTAAACGAATCTTTAGATACCTTGCTGACACACCCGAATTGGGTTTGTGGTATCCCAAAGGAAGAAGTGAATATCTTGTTGCATATTCAAATTCAGATCATGGAGGATACAAAACAGACAGAAAGAGCACCAGTGGACAAGGACAATTTCTTGGAGGATCTCTTGTATCATGGTTCAGCAAGAAACAAAATACAGTGTCTCTTTCGTCAACGGAAGTCGAATATGTTGCAGTCTCAAGTTGTTGTGCTCAAGTGATATGGTTAAAACAACAATTACAAGATCTTGGTATTTATCTCAAAGAAATACCAATCTATTGTGACAATACTAGTACGATTAGCTTGGCAAAGAATCCATTTCAACACTCTAGAACCAAGCATATCGATGTCAGACATCACTTCATCAGAGATCATGTCCAAAAGAAGGATGTAAAAGTAATATTCATCCCTACTCATCTTCAATTAGCTGATATCTTTACAAAACCTCTTGCAAAAGATCAATTTCTTTACATTAGGAGAGAATTGAGAATGGTAAATCCCAATGAGTTATAAGTAATTTCAGTATTTCGTAGTATTAGATGAAGTCACTTGATAATGTTTTGATGATTACTAACTTAAGCATCAGAGTTTATAGAAACTTGTTTTGCAGGAAGAAAGAAACTCTGTTTTGGAAAACAAAAATAGAGATTATTAGAGGACACATTTACTGGAGTACCAACTTGAAGTTGTCACTAACAGAGAAGCATTACCTGAGGAACAACTTGAAGTAAAGAAGCACTTTACTCGATTATGTACTCGAGTAATGGACTTCAAAACTGGAAGTAACAGATCAAGTTACTTGATTTTCAAACATAACGGTTCAGTTTTCAAAGAAATGAAGAGTCAGAAGTTGAAAAGCAGGTTACCCGAGGCGGGACTCGAGTAAACGTGAATCTTACTCGAGGAATGCCTCGAGTAATGTCGGAGTCCAGATTTTCAAATTGAAGAAAAATGACTCAAATCTGATGATAATGGGATATAAATGATCGAGGGAACATCCATGGATAATTACTATATTATTCATGCCATGTACGCAATTTAAATGAATTATTTTAGAATTTTTCTGCATGAACACCCGAGGAAGGCCTCGAGTAGACTTGAAGTTTACTCGAGTAAGGCCTCGAGTAACGTCGGGTTCTAGGTCTTTATCTGTCGCAAACTCAGTCATTTCCACAAAATCTCCTTGAGTAAATCACTATTCTCTCTCACAGAAACTTTTCACAAGTGATTCCTTGCTTCATTTCTGTCAAAACCCAACCACTTTCATTCCTAAAAACTTCCCTATTTTGCTCAAAATCCCTGTGCCCTAATTCGCGTCAGTTTCTTTATTTTCTGAAAAATCTCAGTTTTTCAATCTTTCAGAAAGATGAGAACTAAGAACCTTACTCCCATAGATTCCTCTGAATCCCAACAACACACTGATCCTCTTTCTTCTACTCCCAGAAAGAGAAGAAAATTAACTCTAAGACCAAAAGCTAAAATTCCTCTTCAACCTCAATCTCAACCGAAACCCAAAGGAGTGGTGATCAAAGAGCCTATTGTGACAAGGGCTCAATCTAAAAAGAGTACCTCAACCGGAAGAGGGAAGAGTGCCAAATCTCCCTCACCTCCTCCCTCTGATTCCTCTACCCCTTCTTTCACACCAAAGCCTATCAAAAAGCCAAAGTATGACAAGAATGTGGCTAAGGCTATGGATGGAATCATTGATCAAATGGAGAAGGGACCATCTTCCAAGAAGTCCAAAATACCGGAAGCAGAGATCACCAACCCACCAAAGGGGTTCAACATCAACAAATTGGTGGAGTCTCCCAAGTATCTATCCTAATTCTCTAGAAGGAAAGTGTGCAAGACATACTATGTGGATCTCAGGCTACTTCAAGAGGTAGTGAAGCATGACCTAAGTCCTTATTTAGATCCTTTTATGCCTTGGTTATCCATTCGATTGCCTTTTTGCACAAAGGTAATCACTCATTTTTACTGTAACTTAGAGATCATAGATGAGCCTAACCGAACCTCAGTCGAGGAAGAGATGACCACCACTGTGAGAGAACAAAAGATACTTATATCTCCCTCTAGGATTAATTTGTGGTTGGGAATTGAGAATCCCCCGGATGATATCTATTCTGAACTTGAGCCAAACCAAATCTTCACTATTCTCAAACCCGGTGAGCTAGTTGGCCCTCTAAATTTCAAGCCCAGTGACATGTGTGATCATCATAGGGTCCTTTGGTACATTTACTCTAGGTCCCTAGTAAACAAAGCCAACAATTATACCCACTTCTCCGATAGGGACTTTAGATGGTTCGCTTCACTTCTCCTGAAGGAGCAGAAGGATCTGGGAGAGTATATTTTCTCGGAGATGAAGAGATATAAGGTGGATAGGAAGGCTACTACACCAATGCCATATCCACAGATTGTGTCACTGATCTTGAAAGAAAACAAGATATGGTACTTGGATAGTAAGGAGCCAATTGAGAGGATGACCCCAGTGGGGAGAAACCAAATTGGAAAGTTGAATATTGACATCCCTCTCAAAGGGCCTTTGGAGTCTGGGTCCAAGAAGAAGAGGAAGACCACTGAGGCAGAGACCAGCAAGTTGGATGACACTCAGTCATCGGCTCTAGCTGCTACCACATCATCACCATCCTTCCTCAATGCCACTCTCCAGCACTTCATGGAGAACATGCTCAGAGGTTTTCATGTGGACATCGCCAACACAAATACAGAACTGATAACCCACATGAATACTAAGATGGGAGAGTTGGTTGACAGAATGGACAAGAGGCATGAGGAGTTACTAGCAGAGCAACGTGCCCAGGGAGAGACATTGAGATTGATTCTGGCATGATTGGACTCATTGGGTCCTGGACCTTCTGTCGGTCCCTCCTCTTCTGCACCACCACCACCACCTCCAGTGAACCCTCCTTCAGACACTCCTATTCCTAAGGCTGGCCCATCTACCCCTCTGGTCTCTGATCCACTTGAGCCCCAAGGCAAAGATATTCTATTCACAGTGGATGATCCTGAAACCCATGAGACCACACATATCATCATTGATGATTCACCTCCCAAACCTCAGCCAGAAACAGTTCCTAAACCTATTCCCTCTCCTACCCAAACAGAGGAAATATCTCCCTCTTCCTCCTCTGAACATCTCACTCCTGTATTGGATACTCCTCTAGAGGCTGAGACCACTATGGTTGTCTTCCAGCCTTCTCCTATCCCTTCTAGAGATGACATTCATATCCCACCAGTCAATCTTCCTGAACCAGAATATTCCAGTTCCTTTGACTCATCAAGTTCAGATGATGATGGTTTGGTCCTTCCAGTAAAGCCTATCTCTATGGTGAAGCCTTCTAGTCCTCCACTTGATTGATGAAGCCAAAAAGGGGGAGAAGAGCTTGAGAGTGATTTTGTGGATGTGTCCTAGTTTATTTTGGGGGTATTTGGGTGTACATGGGATTTTAGGGAGTATTTTGATTTCATTTTGAACTTTATCGTGTAATTTGAAAGTTTTAAGTTTAATGCAAGTGTGTTATGATTTCATTTTAAGTTCATTAAAGTTTTGAATTATGATACATGTTTGGACTAATGAAGTTGTTATGTATGCAAGGTATATTCAAACTAATAAGACATATTTAATTAAGAATTCAATTTGAAAAACCATGTTCAAAATCACCAAGTTTTGTCATCATCAAAAAGCGGGAGAATGTTAGATCACATGTTTTGATGATAACAAAAGTATGGTTTGAAAAGGAAATAATTAATAAACAAGTTTGAACTAAGTAATGACAGGAATAAGCATCACTTGAAGTAAGCATTGGAGTAATGAAGAAAGGCCAAGAGAAAATGCTGAGGAACTTGATCAGAAGTAAATTTTCTAAGGCATTACTCGAGGAGCTACTCGAGTAATAAGACAAAACTTGAAGTAACCAGAGACAACTTCCAGTAACCTGCCAACGTTACTCGAGAAGCTACTCGAGTAATAGTGTAAAAATTTTCAATGTGCTCTCGGCCTGCTAATGTTACTCGAGGTGCTACTCGAGTAACCAGGTAAAAACTTGGAGTTGCTCTCGGCCTGCCAATGTTACTCGAGGCGCTACTCGAGTAACCATATGAAAAACTTCCAGTTGCCTTCAAGTTGCCAATGTTACTCGAGGAGCTACTCGAGTAACTCTGTTTTTGAAAATGTGGAGCTCTCGGCACTTTGTACTACTGCCAATGTTACTCGAGGAGCTACTCGAGTAACATACTGAAGTGTTAGATCTCATCTTTTGATGATAACAAAAGAATGGTTTGAAAAGGAAATGTTTAATAATCAAGCTTGAACTAAGTAATGACAGGAATAAGCTTTACTTGAGGTAAGCATGGAAGTAGTAAAGATTGGACAAGAGAAAATGCTGAGGAACTTGATCAGAAGCAAATATTCTAAGGCATTACTCGAGGCGCTACTCGAGTAATGAGACAAAACTTGAAGTAACAGAGGAGAACTTCCAGTAACCTGCCACCATTACTCGAGGAACTACTCGAGTAACCAGGTAAAATTTTAAGGTTGCTCTCGGCCTGCTAATGTTACTCGAGGAGCTACTCGAGTAACCATGTGAAAACTTCCAGTTACCTTCAAGTTTTCCCAATGATACTCGAGGAGCTACTCGAGTACCTTTGTTTCAGAAAATATGGACTTCTCGGCAGTTTGTACTACTGCTAATGTTACTCGAGGCGCTACTCGAGTAACCCTGTGAAAACTTCCAGTTGACTTCAAGTTTTCCCCATGATACTCGAGGCACTACTCGAGTAACCGTGTATTTGAAAATGTGAAGCTCTCGGCACTTTGTACCACTGCCAATGTTACTCGAGGAGCTACTCGAGTAATGCACTAAGGTGAGTGAAAACTTGAGGTTAGTACCCGATTAACTTGAACTTTCTTTGTTTCATCTTCCTCAAGTCCTTATGGTTTAAGTGGATTCCTCGAGTATGTACCCCAGTATATGCAAATGTTTTCAAAGTAAACTTCAAGTCATTACCAGAGTAAATTATGTTCAAAAGTCTCTGTTACTCGAGGAGCTACCCGAGTAACCTATGCAAAAATGAATACATTACTTGAGTCGCTACTCGAGTAACAAGGTAATTACTCTCGGTCTTGAAATCCTGCCAACATTACTGGAGTAGAGCATCGAGTAATCAAAAGTTTCTTAAAGGATTACTCGAGGTGTTACCCCAGTAATCTATGAAGTTGCAAAAGCTTTACTGGAGTAGCTACCCGAGTAAATAACTATTCCCAAAGGTTTGAAATTTAGTTTACTCCATGCACTACGCGAGTAATCTTGTTTCTCTTCATTGAATTTCAAATAAACAATGATTTCACGATGTTACTCGAGGAGCTACTCGAGTAAACTTCAAGGATTACTCGAGGAGCTACTCGAGTAAGCATACCCAGAAATTTAGAAATCATTCAAACTTTCATTATATTGTTTCCTATATGATTACCTTTCATTGTATTAGCATACTTAGTATATTTACAGAGAAACAATGAAGAAATCATATCAAGAGATGAAAGTCAAAAGAAAACGTTCAAATGCCAACCACCGCCAACGGATATTTTTCAAAAACTTGAAAAGTCAATAGTGGCTGCGCACTCACCAACGGATGAAAGGAAACGTTCCAACGGTCATCATCAACTTACCTATATATATGGGAACCTTCAAACAGAGAAAAAACAACCAAGCACACATACGAACGTATCATTAAGTTCATCACTCTGTTTTCACGTTGAAATTTGTATTTCTATGCTTCAGTGATTATCATTCACTCTTTGAGAGAGATATTTCATTCAAACTCAATAGTTGTTATTGAGATAACTTAAGGTTGTGGAACCTTGAGTTGGGAATTGGATTACAACCTGTAAGGGGGAGCGAGTGTCCAGGTGTAAGGAACTTGCTTGTACAGAGGTGCCAAGAACCCACTGAATCTTGGAAGTTATAGTGAAACTCTCAGAGAAGCTCTGAGGACTGGACGTAGGTCAAAGTGGTTGTGACCGAACCAGTATAACTCCCGGTGTACACTTCGGTGATATTTCTCCTTACTCATTACTGTTTTAATTCTTTTGTCAAAGTTTTATATTTTCGAAAGAAATTCCAGTATCACCCAATTCACCCCCCCTCTTGGGTGAAAGACTTGATCTAACATGAAGTAAGTGAAAAATTTGAAGTGGATTCCTCGAGTAAGTATCCGAGTATGCAGAAATCTTCTCATGGTAAACCTCAAGTCGTTACCAGGGTAAGTCATACTCAAAAGTCTCAGTTACTCGAGGTGGTACCCGAGTAACGTATACAAAAATAAGTGCATTACTTGAGTCCGTACCCAAGTAACAAGGTAATTGCTCTTGGCATTGAAATCCTACCAACATTACTGGAGTAGAGCATCGAGTAATCAAAAGCCATTTGAAAGTTTACTTGAGGTGTTACCCCAGTAACCTATGAAGTTGTAAAAGTATTACTGGAGTAGGTACCCGAGTAAATAACTATTTCCAAAGATTTGAAATTTAGTTTACTCCATGCACTACCCGAGTAAACTTATATTTATTCATTGACTTGCAGTTAATCAAAGATTTCCTGAGGTTACTTGAGTAGGTACTCGAGTAAACTTCAAGGGATACTCGAGTAGCTACTCGAGTAAGCATACCCAGAAATTTAGAAATCATTCAAACGTTCATTAATTTGTTTTCTATATGATTAATCTTTCATTGTATTAGTATTCTTAGTCTATTTACAGATAAACAATGAAGAAATCACTTCAAGAGATGGAAGTCAAATGAAACGTTCAAATGCCAACCACCGCCAACGGATATTTTTCAAAAACTTGAAAAGTCAATTGTGGCTGCGCACTCTCCAACAGACGAAAGAAAATGTTCCAACGGTCATCACCAACATATCTATATATATGGGATCATACAAACAGAGAAAAAACAACAAGCACACACACAAACGAATTATCAAGTTCATTGCTCTATTTTATGTTGAAATTATATTTCTGTACTTCAGTGATTCTTATTCACTCTGTAAGAGAGATATTCCATTCAAACTCAATAGTTGTTATTGAGATAACTTAAGGTTGTGGAACCTTGAGTTGGGATTGGATTACAACTTGTAAAGGGGAGCGAGTGTCCAGGTGAAGGAACTTGCTTGTACTGAGGTGCCAAGAACCCACTGAATCTTGGAAGTTATAGTGAAACTCTCAGAGAAGCTCTGAGGACTGGACGTAGGTCAAAGTGGTTATGACCGAACCAGTATAACTCTCGGTGTACACTTCGGTGATATTTCTCTTTACTCAATACTGTTTTAATTCCACTGTTAAAGTTTTATATTTCCGAAGAAATTTTTAGTATCACCCAATTCACCCCCTCTTGGGTGAAACGCTTGGTCTAACAGATAAATCACACAGTGAAATGAACAATTAGGCCCAAAACACCTTCTAATTAGGCTTTTTGTTCCCTAACAAACTCATCAAAATTAAACCATGCATCATTAAAACACTTGAATTTTGTGGCAATTCACTAATTCAAAGCAAGTTTCAACCATGAATCCAACTAAGTGTAATTGAGATACTTGGTCATGACTAAAGGCATAAAAAATCTCAGTGAATTGGACCAAAAACAATAGAAGACACAAGCAGAAGACAGAGGCATATGATATCACAGTGAAATCCATCATGAGAATAAACACACTCCCCCACACTCAATCCTTTCATTGCCCTTAATGTAATGCACAAAAACAAAGAACCTAGACGCACTTATCTCTTGGGTGAAATGAATGTTGTGAAGTCCAATTCAAGATTAAAGCACAACACATCATCGTCACAAGGAGAGAGAGAAGACAAGAAATATGTGGAAATAGTTCTTAGAAATTAGGCATAAGGATATAGAGAAAAAGGTAGTGGTGGATAAGGTTAAGCACAAGGGTATGATTCACAATGGAGTTTATTCAATTGAAAAATGCAAACAAACAAACTACTTTTGACTACTGATAAGTCCCTCCCCCATACTTGTTCAATAGCATATATCATCAAATAAAATAAGGAATAAGGTAAGGAAAGAGACTACCATGTAATCATGGTGGCTTGTAGCTAGATAGGAAAATCAAAAGGAAGCTCAGCGTTTTGCTCCTCAATAGTTTAGGCCCAAGTAGGAGTAGAGTTTCCCAAATGCAAAGATAATAAGAATGAGGACAACCACCAAGAGAATTAGTCTGCAAAGAATTAACCAAAACAACAGCAGTACCTACTCCAAAGATGCCACATGAATCAAAATATTTAAATCCATGGAAAGCATTAGGACCAATGAAATGACATAATGGTGTATGTAATGTGAGAAAACTAGAGTCGGGTGTAGTCAATAACAAGTGCTTTTCACAACCAATAAAATCAACTAGTGGCATACAGCAAGCAACACTAGGTATCAAAGAATCAATTTGGATTTTAGTAATGGTAGTGACATAATCAAGCACGATTCTATCATGTATAGCACAATCCAAGTCAATAGAATCACTAACAACATCAAATTATAATAAATCAGGAGGTAAATCACATGATAAGATTTGGGAATAGGAGTCATGAATATGCTTGACATCATTTTGTAAAGAAGTATGATAATCACAAATCACAAAGATAGGTCCAAGAAATTCAAGTGAATCAAGGTGAATCTCATGTGCTAAATCAAAAGCACTGATAATTGAAATAATAGGTACATGCTTGTCTTCATAAAATATGTGCACATTGAACTCTTGCAAACAAATATTGACTTTAGAGTTAGTGATCAATTGTGATTTAATATCTTTATCTTCACTCTTGTGTGAAGTGGAAAATGCAGAATCCAATATAAAATTGGAGTGCACAAGTCACTTTCACAAGTAAGAGAGGGAGAAGAAGACAAAGATAAAGGAGTTTGATTCTCAACATCATGCATGGCATGCATATCACTAAGTTCTAGAGGATGATCATCTCTACTTCTATGCATTTCAACAAATTTAGGATATTTCTCATCAATGCAATCCGTACACATTGTATTTTCATCACAAGAACATATAATTTCACCACTAGCATCATTATTATCATGCAAATAATCACTCAAAGTATCATGCAAAGAAGTGGAATAGTTACAAGGCATAAGCTCATTCAAGCTACCACTACTAGAATCAATGGGTTGAGCAATTACATGTTCAAGCATTAGAGGGAATTCAACAATTATTTCCTCATCCACTTCATTATCACTCAAATCATGAATTACTTCATCAATCAAAGTAGTAGAAGAGTCAACTTTTGTAAGGATAGGATTGATACCAAAGGGTAAGAAAGACTCTTCATTGCTTTTTTTGTATTTGCTTCACTTTTTGTGCTTGGATGGATGCATTTGATGAAATCATTGAAGGTTGAAAACTCTCCATATGTGAAGTAGCATAAAGCTCTTGATTTTGGGTTTCTTGTCCCTCCTTTTGTAGGTCTTGAGGCCAATGGGTTCCAACTTCACCTCCTGTCTTTACCCATAACATGTGATCATAGTATGCTTTGAAGAATTCATCAATGTCGTTTAATTGCTCTTCTCTTTCCTTAGAGCTATCAATTGTTCCTTGATACATAAGTAATTGAAGGTATTGCTCTTGGAGTGTCTCATACTTTCTTGTTAAGGAACTTGTTAGGGAATCCATGTTGTGACATGAGAAAATGACATCCAATCCACTAAGTTGTGGGTCATGAAATGGAGGTGGAGGTTCAAGGTAGGATGGTGGGGAAGATTCACAAAGTGGTGGGTGAAATGATTGGAATGAAGATTGGAATGAGGGTTGGTTTGGTGAGTAAGAGGGTAGATGGTGTAAAGGAGGTGGTTCATAGGGTAGTCCTTATGGTGAAGGGATGGGGTCAAAATTTAGGTTGTAGGGTGGGGAATAAAAGTCATGTTGAGGTCCATATGGGGGTTGTGGTGGGAATGAAGGACTATGAAAAGGTTGATGTGGTGGAAAAGGTTGTTGGGGGTAGGGTTCATGATATAGGTTTTGGAAGGATGAATCATATTCTTGATTATTGGAACCTTTATCTAAACTCTCCAACTTGTCTTAAACAAGCTCTAATTGATGTTCTATGGCTTTAAAGCTTTGTGAAAGAGGATCTTCTTCCATTCTAGTAGTATTACCGAGAGCTTCCCAAGGATGAAGAATGCAAAGTTGCTCACCACAAAACAATAGTAAACCACGCAATGGTTACTAAGAACATTATAACAAAGCAACAAAATGCAAAATTTTTTTTAGAGAATTTTATATGCAAATGGAATGCAAAACAACTATGAACATGAAAAATAACCTAATCCACTACCTAACACTTCAACAACTAACAACTAACAACTAACAACTAACTAAGACAAACTCAAAAACACACAAGCAACCAAGAAAAATCAAAGAAAACCCAAAAAACAAATCTAATAAAAAACCTAGAAAAATACCAAAAAAGAAATAAAATTCAGAAAAATATAGTAAACCTTTGAATTTGGCTAAAATCTAGAAGACCTAATAGCAATAGCTATTAGTCTTGCTTAGAATGCTGAAACACTTTGACTTGTCAAGTTTCAGAATTTTCTGAGCACGATTATTATTTCAGTTCCAGCAAGACAGGGCTAATTGAAAATCAGAATTTCGCCAAAATTCAAATGAGTGCTACACACTTCCTACCAAACTAAGACACACCATGATAGCTGAAAAAAACACTTAACTACTTAAAATGTTGGCAATCATCCTGCTCGGCAATGGCGCCAATTTGTTGAACCCATGTCGTGTGAGTTCACAAAATAAAACTAGGTTTGAAAATATAGCATAGTAGCTCAACCTAGGTCGTTCTTTGCGAGGAGATAAATTTCTAAGTTTCTAAGTAGTAAAGAGATAAAAAAACTTAAAGTTGTGAGTAATCATGTTGAGAATTTGATTTTAAAACTATGAAGTAAACTAAGCTAAAACAATATTTTTGTATTTTTTGTTTTTCAAGACAAAGAAGCAAACGAAATTGAAATTAACAATAGCAATAAAATAAATTTAATAAACTAGAATAACAATGATATGAGATTCCCTTGAGTTGAGGTTTCAGTCTTCCTTGCTTGCTAATGGTTTGAATTCCATAATGAGCCAAGAAAATGAGACTAAACTACCACTAGCTCCATATTTGCAATAATCATTTAATTCATTCAACCGAAGCAATTAAATGAATACCACCAATTAATTGTAACTCAAGGAGATGAATAATTAACTTCCAATTCTAAATTGTAATTACCATTACAACAATTCAAAATATTCAGTTTAATCATTTAAATCCACTTAACCAAGTTGGAATAAACAATTCAACCTACTCCTAATATGAATCATACAAAGCCTAATTAATCAATTCCTAGCTCAACCACCAAGTTTATTCACTTGGCATAGAACAATCTAGATCACAATTACATACTTAACCAAGCTACATAATTATGAAATAGAAAGAAAGCTTAAAGGAATTCTATTGAAGTGTAGAAGCTCAAACCATTACCCAACTCAAGGAAATCACTAAAACTTAGCTACTCATGGAAGAGGTAAATGAAGCTTGAAGAAGGAAGAAGAAATCAACCAGGAGAAATCGGTCCATTAGCCTCCACGTCAATTCTTCATAGCTCCTCCTTCTCCTTTTCTATTAATCAATCTTTGTCCTACTGCTCCCTATACGCCTTCTCCTCAATTCATTTCCATCCTCCTTCTTTATTCATTTCAGCCCCCTTTCCTTTCTCTCGTGTCTCTTCTTTTATTCCCTTTTTCCCAGCCGCCACCTCATGCTCTATTCCATGCTTCTTAACCCTTTTCATTCACGTGGTCCCCACTTTCCAATTCTCATTTTCATCCAAATCGAATTCCTCTTTAATTCTTCAATTGTCTTTAGGTTCCCTTTTTTTTCTTTCAATTCTGCAATTCCGTACAGCTGCCCCCAAATAATTCAGCCACCACCTCCTTCAATTCTTCAATTGTCTTTAGGTTAAAAGTGAGTTGTGCCTTGTTTGGATGAGAGGTAAAAATATATTTTAGGATTAGGCATAAAATTACAACCACCAAACAAGGCCCTTACTCATTTAACCTCCTCTTAGAAAAAAATATGAAAATAAATTCTGCACTTGTGATGTTTTACTTTTATCCTTCATTAAGTTCCAAAATAACATCTTTGACCTTGACCACTCAAGTTGTGCCACATCATCACCTACAAAATTATATTCACAAATGTAATATTTTTTTGCTCACAATTAAAGAATAATGGGAATAATAAATATAGCAATTTAACTAATATAATTCCCAAATTATCCTTTCAATAAAATCTCACTTTAATACTTGATTATGCGCAAAATATTCAATTAAGTCCTATAAAAGCCCAAGATTAATCACCAAAAATATATAAATATTAAGCTCTATCACATCCACTAAAGTAACTTTCATCTTGAATAGTGATTTCCAATGTGAATAGTCCATCATGAATAGTGACCCCTGTGATTAGTAACCGATGCTACAGTAATTGATTTTTTCAATCCCATCGGTCTAATTTTTGGTCTCCTTTCTCCTCTTATTGTGTGGCTATTAATTATATCTAAATTTATTACATTAATCTTATATCATCCTGTATTTATTAATTTTATATAAATTTATAATAGTAATAAAAATATTTATGCCAAAATCATCCTGTATTTATTAATTATATCTAAATTTATTACATTAATCTGAAATATCGTCCAAAAAATCATCATATAAGGGAAAATAAATATACAAATATTTTATTTAACAAATTCCCCCAAACTTAGCTCTTGGACGTCCTCAAACAAGGAATGACTAATAAGTGCTTCCAACAAAATTAGAAGTGTCAAGTCATAAGTAAGAACACAATTGAAAAATAAAGAGATCATAGTATTCATGAATCAACGAAAATATAAACTGGTAACTTTATTTGAAAATGAATAAACTGAGTTCATATGTTTAGCTCATTCTCTTAATGTCTCAAGTGTTTAAGGGTAAGTGTTTCGCTCAAATTCAATCAAAAAAATTGTGCTACCATAGGCTTACTAAAAATCTTAATCTCCACAACTTAATTCATATGCATAATTCAAATCAAAATGACTTATTAAGGGTTGTAATGGGGTTAAGGTAAAAGGAATGTAAAACATGGTATGAAATGCTACATTTAAGAAATTTAATAGAACAATTGAATAATGGGCTACTTATAAATTTATATCGTCACAACAACCTACAATTCAAATACTTAATATATATATATATATATTATTTTCTCTCTCTTTTTCTATGGTTTTTTTTTATTTTTTATGTGCAACTCTAAAGTTGATATATACATCCCCATACTTGTCAAAGCCCATTTCACAAAAATTTCAAATTCTCTGTTAATCTTCTGAATTAGATAAGAGCACTTGATATATCATTACAACATATGTTAATAGGTTGAAAACAAAGAAACAGTAAATTAGGCTCAAAGGGGCTTAGCAATGATATAATTGCAAGGTTGGCTATTTGGCTCTGGCTATAGAAAATGAATGCCTTTATCATTTTTGGATGTGCATATGAGATGTAATTTCAACCATATTTAAAGCAAGTTCTAGAGTGACAACTTAATAGGTGAATATCACATATAATAGAAATAATTATTATAGGCCCTAAAGCTCACGGTTAAGGGCTTTCAAACTCAGCTCATTCAATCTCAAAATTCATCACTAATTGCAACAATCAATTGTTCATTTATGCTATAAAATCTCTAAATTCAATTGATCCATACTTAAAACTTATATACTTCTTAAAATCAATACAAAACACTTGAACAGGAGGAATTTTTTTTTACTCTGTTTTTTTAAGAAGGAACAAAACAAAATGCAACTAATAAAATGTGTCTCAGGAGTTAAAAATAACTCCTTACTCTGCCATTTTTTTACATACCCTATGCATCTAATGGTTTTATTAACTAACTAAATATATAAATTTTTTGTTCTCCTCCCCCAACCTAAATTAGACATTATCTCCAATGTCTTCTAGAGCTTAGAGACAGTTTTTTTTTAAATTTTTTTAAACATAAACACACAATAAAGTAAAACCAAAATGCTTAGAGCAAAACCAAGAGATTAAGGAAAGTTACAATTGAAGAGTGGTATTTGGGTTCTGCTTTTGATTGCCATATGAAGTTTGTCCACCTATTTGCTTAACTAGTAGATCTGGTTTAGGTTCATAGGTTTGCAGTTGATCGAGTAGCTGATCAGCAGTTGATGCAGAAATTATGCAATAGTGAGTCGCTTAGGGTATAAATCCTGTTTCCACAGCATGATAAAAAAAACAACATATTATCATAAAAACCATTAACATTTAACAATCCTAATAGCTTTTTGTGATAGTTTAACTTAGCCCAATATGCAACTCTAGAAATTCCATCCAATGTCTCCAAACCACCGGGTAGAGCGATAAAAGCTTGAGCATGGTAGGACATTTGTCCCATTCGTTCAAGCGAGCTTGAAGCCTACAACTCTTGTCCTAATTGTTAGATCCCATATGTTTTGATGATAACAAAGATTGGATTAATATTACAAAAGTTTTAAATCAAATGTTTGAACAAATTAACTAAGTTCTTGGTTGCAGGCAAAAGCATTACTCCAAGTAACTACTCAAGTAATGAAGAAGAAATGAAAGACAGAGTACAGAAGAAAGGAGCAAAGTGAGATTTTTTGTAGGATTACTCGAGGGAGCCCTCGGGTAATGACCTTTATTACTTAAGGGATCACTCGAGTAATGTTTGAAAAATTGTTCCAGAAGCTCTCTGTCAAAAATTGCATGGCATTACGTGAAGGGATCACTTGAGTAATCTATAAAGTTATTTGAAAAGCTTACTTGAGGGATTACTCAAGCAACCAGAGCAAAAATCATTCAGTAGCTCTCAGCCAATAAATGACAGACACTACTCGAGGGATTACTCGAGTAAGCTAAAGTGAAAAAAGCTACTTTACTCGAGTAATAACTCGAATAAGTTGAAAATAAAAGAAAGTATTACTCGAGTGGTTACTGGAGTAATCAAGTAAGCATAATTGAAGTTGCTCTCGGCCAAGATTTTAATGATATTACTCGAGGGATTACTCGAGTAATCTGCAAAGTTATTTTGAACATTACTTGAGGGATCACTCGAGTTAGCAAGTCTGCCAAGTATGGTAAGATGAGTTACTCGATGCTTTACCCAAGTAATCTGGTCAGACAATGTTGACTTACTCTCTGGCTTATACTTTATAAAGTTACTCAAGGGACTACTCGAGTAAGGAAGTATGATTACTCAAGTAGCCACTCGAGTAATGCTGTACAGAAAGCATGATTTTAATCCAATGTTCATTGATTTGTTATCTATATGATTAACCTTTCATTGTATTAGTTTCCAAGTATATTTGCAGAAAAACAATGAAGAGATCATGTATTGAGAGAGAAGTCAAATATATCGTCCGGAACATCTGAAATGCTTACCTACCTCAAACAGCTAGTTTTCAAATTCGAAGAACGGTCAAACAAAGCTACGCGACTCTAACGGACATGTTTGAAATGCTTCCAACGGACATCACAATTCATCTATATATATGGAGCATTCAGTAAAGAACAAAAAAAAACAACTGAGAACACAAACTCACATCGATCAATATATTCTTTATGCTATGTTTTCTTATATTCATTATTTGTACTTCATTGATTATACATTTGCTCTGTGAGAGAGTTTTTCATTACAAACTGAATATATGGAGCACAAACTGAGAACATTCAGTAAAGAACAAAAAAAAACAACTGAGAACACAAACTCACATCGATCAATATATTCTTTATGCTATGTTTTCTTATATTCATTATTTGTACTTCATTGATTATACATTTGCTCTGTGAGAGAGTTTTTCATTACAAACTGAATATTTGTTTTTGAGACAACTTAAGGTTGTGGAACCTTGAGTTGGGGATTTGATTACAACGTGTAAGGGGGACCTAGTGTCCAGTAAAGGAACTTGCTTTGTACTGAGGTGCCAAGAACCCATTGAATCTTGGAAGATATAGTGAAACTCTAAGAAAGGCTCTAAGGACTTGACTTAGGTCAAAGTGGTTGTGGCCTAACCAGTATAACTTCCGATGTATACTTCAGTAATATTTCTCCTAGCTCTTAATTGCTTTACACTTCCAGTCAATTTTTATTTACGCAATAAAATTTCTGGTATCACCCAATTCACCCCCTATTGGGTGAAACACTTGTTCTAACTCTAAGGAAAAGATGTGATCTTCCAACTCTTTCACCCTTACACTCAAACCCTTGCTTCCATTCATAGATGCAGAAACAGCCACACTTCCCCTTAGTCCTTGGATGACTCCATTCATGGATGCAGAAATGGCCACACTTCCCCTTAGTCCTTGGATTCTTAGTTTATTTCAAATTTTAAAATGATATTTTAAGGTGGTGGCATTTTTGTAATTCTAGGTGAGAACTCACTACTACAAAAAGATGGAATAATGGTGCACATTTTGTAGTACTTCTTTAAAGAAAGGCCATGGCTTCTATTTTTTTTAAGACTGTATAATAGCTGTGGTACTTAATTGATCAAGTGTCATAGCTAGGTGGGAAGCATACATGGTGCTTCCTCAAGGGCCACAGCTGGTCCTACTAATTCTTACGTGGCAAGTGCGGCTAGTGTAATGGCATGTGTGACTCTTGCCAAGGCAAATGCATCATAAGCCACCACGTGTGGCTTTAGTATGATGCTTGCCTTGGCAAGCGCCATACTAGATGGCTGGAAGTGGATAAAAGTAATCCACTTCCAGCCAATCTTGTGATAGTGTACTTCTTCCCATTTTATCTATCTTTCCCTCTCCTCCTTGGCTTACCTTGTTTTGCCTCCTCCCTTTTTACACACATGCTCATCATGTCATCGTCATCAAATTCTTGCTCCCTCTTTCCCCATTTGCCACATTTTGCTCCTACTCTTGTTCCCATTTGTTCCCTTTTCTTCCTACTCTCCTCTTTTGGACCCTACTTTAGTTGGTTCCCACTCCACTTATAGCTCACATTTCCTCCTCCTCCTCACTCAAGCCAGTGTCATCAACATACGTGGTCCCCCACTCCCTGCACTGGTGCAAATATGTAAGTATAAGCTTTCACAAAAGATTTTGTGTATTGTTTTATTTTCCAAGTTATTTTGTCTACATTTTTTAAGCTTGTGCTCTTACATAGTGATTCCTCTATTGAACAAGTAAATCTTGTGTTTATAAGAGGGGAATGTTAGGAAGATATTAGTCTTTTAGGACGTTGAAGAGCCTAAATTTTACATGATGGGTACTTACATATTATTATTAAAAAATGAAACAAAATTGTCAATCTTTTATTTCTACTCAAGGCAATGTGTTTTTGTTATCTTTGACACCTTGTGTACTTATAAGATATTCTTGTTGCTAAAAAAAGAGAGAATATATTGTAATACCTAGTTTGCTTTCCTATGATTCACAGTATCATGAAACAACACAACAACAACATTAACAATCAAAAGGCTGATTTATTTATGTATATCTGCAAAACATTATTGGTCCCCCCACCTTCACTGTAGGCGACGGCCTAGAGATGGACAAATTCAGGCACTTGTCTATATATTATGTTCCATTTTACAAAGGTAGCAAACTAAGTTTTTGTATTATACTATTAAATTATAATATTCTAACGTCCTTGCTATCCAAGGGAAATTAAATTAAATATTTACTTGTGTGTGTCTCACAATTTATATATATGTATGTATAGACATACGTATTTAAGGCTGTGATAGAGCTTAATATTTATATATTTTTATTAATTAATCTTTAGCACTGACTTAATTGAATATTTTAGCTATAATCATGTGTTAATGTGAGATTTTAGTGAAAGGATAATTTGTGAATTATAGTGGTTAAATTGTTATATTTTTAATTAATATTTGTTATTCTCATTATTTCATAATTGTGAGCAAAAGATATTACCTTTGTGAATCGAATTTTGTAGGCGATGATATGACACAATTTTTGTCGAGTGGTCAAGGTCAAAATGTCATTTTGGAACTTAATGATGGACAAGAGTGGAACATCACAATTGCAGAATTTATTTTCATATTTTTTCTAAGAGGAGATGAGATGAGTAAGGGCCTTGTTTGGTGGTTGCAATTTTGTGCCAAATGCAAAAACAGATTTTTACCTCTCATCCAAAGAGGGCATAACTTACTTTTAACCTAGAGAGATTTGAAGAAAGAAGAGGCAAGTGGGGACCATTGTTTTTAGGCATACCAAATAGAAATAAAGGAGCAACCGAAATGAAGAAAGTAGGAGGATGGAATTGAATGGAGAATTGGAACTGGTGTGAGGAAAAGAGCTGGACCAAAATAGTTAATTGAAGAAAAGAGTATAGATTAGAAAATAAGGGACCATATGAAAGAAAGGGAAGTATATGGCTGCTGCATTTCTATGGTTGATTTCTTCATCATTCATCAAGCTTCATCTTCCTCTTCCATGAGTAGCTAAGTTTTGGTGATTTCCTTGAGTTGGGTAATGGTTTGAGCGTCTAAACTTCAATGGAATTCCTTTAAGCTCTCTTTCTAGTTTATAATTATATGGCTTGGTTAAGTATGCGGTTGTGATCTAAATTGTTATATGCTAAGTGAATAACCTTGGTGGTTGAGCTAGGAGTTAATTAATTAAGCTTGTATGATTCATATTATGAGTAGGTTGAGTATGTTGAGTTGTTTATTTCAACTCGGTTGAGTGGATTTTAAATGAATAAACTGAATACCTTGAATTTTTGTAATGGTAATTACAATTTAGAATTGGAAGTTAATTATTCATCTCCTTGAGTTAGAATTATTTGGTGGTATTCATTTAATTGCTTCATTGGAATGAATTAAATGAGTATTGCAAGTATAGACTAGTGGTAGCTTAGGTCCATCTTCTTTATTCATATTATTGAATTCTTATTATCAGCAAGCAAGGAAGACTAAAAGCTTAACTCAAGGGAATCTCATATCATCATCATACTAGTTTTTTGAATTTACCTTATTTTTATTATTAATTTTAATTCTGTTGCTTCTTTATCAAAATGATTTCTCACAACTTTAAGGTATTTATCATTTTACTATTTTGAAACTTGAAAATTAATCTCCTCTTAAGAACAAATGGCGTCATTTTGCTTCAAGTCTAGTTTTATTTTGAGAATTCATGTTTATCAAATGGCGTCATTGCTGGGGAGGATGGTTGCTATGGCTTTAAGTGGTTAAGTGTTATTTTCAGTTGTCATAATGTGTCTTAGTTTGGTAGAAAGTGTATGGCACTCATTTGAATTTTGATTGATGAAGTAATTAATGATTTGAGTGATGATGAGGTGGATGAGGAAATAATTGTTGAATCCCCTCTAGTGCTTGAACGTGTAATTGCTCAACCCATTAATTCTAGTAGTGATGATTTGATTACATATGTTGATGATTGTAAGCATGAGCATTGTGAAAATGTCAAACCTTGCATGGATGCTAATGTTTTTTATGTGAGTGATAATGGTTATAGTCTAGAATTCCAAATGCATACTTGTAGCCTTGTTGGTAACACAGATTCTAAAGTTTTACCTGATAAAATTTTGCAAGTTGATGAATATTTCCAACAAGTGCTATCTTGTGATTTGCCACCCAATTTATAAAAGAAAAATGATTTCTTTGAAATTTTGGAATCCTTGGGTGGTAATGATTTGAGTAATTCTCTTTCTTTATCCTCTCTTACTTGTGAAGGTGATTTGATGCACTCCAATTCTATATTGGATTCTATGCTTTCTACTTCACATGAGTGAAGGTAAAGATGTTAAATCAAAATTGATCACTAATCTTAAGGTCAATCTGTATTTGTAAGAGTTCAATATGCACATTTTTTATGATGACAAGCATGTACCCATTATTTCAACTGATAGTGCTTTCGATTTAGCTAGTGACGTTTACCTTGATTCACTTGAATTACTTGAACCTAGTTTTGTGCTTTATGATCATAGGTATTTGCTAGATGATGTCAAGAATATTCATGACTCCTATTTCCAAATCCTATCATCTGATTTACCTCCTGATATTTTAGGATTTGATGTTGTTAGTGATTCTATTAACTTGGATTATGCTATAGATGTTAAAGT
This sequence comes from Inga oerstediana, assembly GCA_963210345.1. Taxonomy (NCBI): domain Eukaryota; kingdom Viridiplantae; phylum Streptophyta; class Magnoliopsida; order Fabales; family Fabaceae; genus Inga; species Inga oerstediana. The sequence goes on along the minus strand of OY723401.1, from coordinate 56,469,124 downwards.
AGTGCTTGACTATGACACTACCATTGCTGAAATCCCACTTGATTCTTTAATACCTAGTATTGCTTGATGTATACCACTAGTTGGCCTTTTTGGTTATGAGAAGCACCTGTTATCGACTGCACCCACCTCTAGTCTTCTCACATTACATACACTATTATGCCACTTCATTTGTCCTAATGCTTTCCCTGGATTTAAGTATTTTGATTTATGTGGCATCTTTGATGTAGGTATTGCTGTTGTTTTGGTTAATTCTTTATAGGCTAATTCTCTTGGTGGTTGCCCTCATTCCTATTATCTTTAGATTTGGGAACCTCTACCCCTACTTGGGCTTAAACTATTGAGGAACAAAATACTGAGCTTCCTTTTGATTTTCCTATCTAGCTACAAGCTACCATGATTATAAGGTTGTTTGTTTCCTTATCTTGTTCTAAATTTATTTGATTATATGCTATTGAAAAAGTTTAAGGGAGAGACTACTAGTAGTTAAAGGTAGCATGCGTGTCTTATTTTCCTAGTAGCTATAGATTGCAATTTTCCAATTGAATAAACTCTATTTTGAATTGTACTCTGGTGCTTAGCCTTATCCTCTACTACACTTTTCTCCATATCCTTGTGCATAATTTCTAAGAACTATTTCGACTTATGTCTTATCTTTCTCTCTTCTTGTGATGATGATGTGTTGTGCTTCAATCTTGAATTAGACTTCACACCATTCAGTTCTCCCAAGAGATAAGTGCGTTTAGGTTCTTTGTCTTTTTGAATTACATTAAGGGCAATGTAAGGATTGAGTATGGGGGAGTGTATTTATTCTCATGATGGAAGTCAATATGACATTATATGCCTCTACTTACTGCTTTTGTCCTCTATTGTTTTTGGTCCAATTCTCTAAGATTTTTGAGGTCTCTTATCATGATCAAGTATCTCAATTGCTTTTATTTAGATTCATGGTTGAAACTAGCTATAAATTAGTGAATTGCCACAAAATTCAGGTGTTTTAATGATGCATGGCTTAATTTTGATGAGTTTGTTAGGGAACAAAAACCCTAGTTGGAAGGTGTTTTGGGCCTAATTGTTCATTTCATTGTGTGATTTATCTACTTAGATTATTGCTCTCTAGAACTTGTTTTGTTTCTTGTTTGAGGCTACATTTTGCTATGGTATGGATAGAGATGACATTGGCATTCATTTTTAAACCTTCTAACCTAAACACAAACCAATTATTGTTCACCTTTGTTCACCCCTTTGAGCCCTTCATTTCCATTATACAAATTCCATCAAGTTCCGTTAGCACTATGATGAGGAAATATAAATGTTTTGCTTGTAAATAGGATGATAAGTGCCATGTAATTATTAAAAAAAGGAAGAAAAAAGAGAAAAAAAATTATAAAAGGAACTTCATATAGAAAAAAATATGTATTGATGAGTTGAAATGGAAAATTTTGGCAAAAGAAAGTTACACTATTGTGATTAGTGCTATTGGTTATGCTAATGAAATTTGATACATGCATGGTAGCTTGTTCTAATTTTCCATCATTTGGCCTATTCAACATTACAACCCTACAAAGTCCTTTAGATTTATTTAGATCTGACCCAATGCAACCAATCATGGGCATGCTAGCAAAACACCAAACAATGATCAATGATAATAGTAATTAGCTGTGAGGGGTGCACTAAAAGTAGAACACAGATCACGAAAATTAGAAACTTAGCATCATCCAGGAAAGGCCATTGTAGTAACTCTATGTTTCATATATTATGTCAATGTTTATATGTTTTGTGTATGCCATCTTCCGTAATATGTATGATACACAATGCCTACGGGTGTACTGAACTTAACATAGTGCCTATAGGTACACTGATATGCCCAATTGGTGGTCTTAAGCCCAGCTGAGATATGGAACAAGTAGGGGTTGCAACAATGGTTGGTTCTGAATGTTTTCGACTAAACTAAATTATATGTTATTGTAATATTTCTGTATATAGTACAAGGCATATATAATATCGCATTCTCTATGAATGATTATGTGTTGCTACTAAGGTTAAGTAGGATCCAACTGAGGCAGTAAGACAAGTGTGGGCAGACTGTGTAGACCCACCTATATTGTATTTGATAGTGTGAAACATCAGAGTGGGCAGCAGAAGTGTGTTGAATCCATATGCAATTTTTAAGTGTTATTGGAGAGGTACCATTGTTAATCTTCCCAAGTCATGATTAGAGATAAGCAGGCTTTATTTTAAACAAATTGGATTATTATTTGGATGCGTATTTTTTAAGGTGGGTACTATTCATATTTCATCCAAGGGGTGTTCTTAAGGTTTAATCATAATCGTGTGTTTTTGGTTACACGATGATTTATGATGATTTTGGAAGTTTATTTTTAAAGCTGCTTGAATTTTGTTTCTAAAGGCAGTCTAGTTGTAGTGTGTTTTAAATGGTTAAACTTTATCCATTGACAATGAGATTTTTCAGATTTAAAGTTCACATAACGACCTTTCATTTAATAGTAATGGGTAGAAATTGAATGAGTATACAAAAAGTTACGAGTGTCTGAAGTTAGATTATTAAAGCTGGACAGATTTTCTAGAAGCAAGGGAAAACATGAAAACTGGGAATTTTGTGTGGATAGAAGAATGTGGGAAGCATTTTTTTTCTTAAAATAGACTTAATAAGGGCTACATATAATTTTGAATCACCCCAATCAGATTTTTTAAGAATTAGTTATGATATTTTAAAGTTCAATGAAAAATCTGCTAAATTTACATCTTATGCGAAAATGAAAAGGTAATGTCAGTTAGTGATAAAGTTAATTTCTAAAGGTCAAGTCAAGCACTTGGAATAAGTGCAAGCCTATTAGCTACACATTGGGCCTAATGGAAATACCCTAATGATATAATTATTCTTCTAGGGCCAAGAGGTGTCAAAGAAGAAGCATCTTTAATGATTGAAAAAGAAAATGTATAAAAGGAGGATTCAAATATCAGAGGTAGGGGACTTACCTTATTTGCAAGTGTTTGATATCTCTACTTGTATAGTAATGTATGTGATTGCTTTACTTGATTGTGTAGAGCATATTTGAATAAATGAAGCTTTATTTCTGTTTATACTATGGCCATAGTTATGTTGCATGAAAAAATGTCATTATGGGGCATGCATCTTGTTAAAGCTAACATGTAATGCACATAGCATCTATCATGCATGCATTATGATAACTGTTTCCTACTGAGATTCTCTCGAATCTCACCCTCTCTTACCAATAATTTATACAGGTGAAAACAGGATGTGTGCTGAGAATAAAGATGAGAACTGTATGAGAGGGAAGCAATGGTGGAACAAAGATGGGAAGGTGTTTACGTTTCACTGGAATGGGTTTAGACACCGTAATAGCTCTGTATGGCTACATTATTTGTAATTATTATGTACAATCCTTGTGGGAAATTTGTGTGATCAAATACTTATTATCAGTATATTTATGATTTTCCTGTGTGCTCTCCCTAAACTACGAAATCGCTACTTTGATTAAAATCGATAATAAGTTGTATGTTGGGTGGGGCTTTACATACTTGAGAAGATATTCTTGTTCATAAAAATAAAAGAACATATTGTAATATTTAGTTTTATTTTTTACATTTGATGAAACTCTTTTTTTTTAAATGATGCTAATCAAAATAGTTGATATAGAATTTGATATATACATACTAGTCATATTTTTTTTATTAACATGGTCTAATTTTCCTTTCATCAGAAAAAAAATCTAGTCAAAAATAAAATTTTTACTGTCAACATTCAATTGAAAATAATTTAATTGATGTTGGGGTTATGCTGTCCTTTTTCTGTCCTTTATTTTTTTTGCCTGAATTATTTTTTATAATCCTTCCATGACTCAAATTTTCTTTGATTGAAGCTACTCGTATTTTATTTTACTATACATGAATGTTGTATACATTTTTATTGAAAAGAAATAAGTTACAATCATAAAAAATAACTACAGCCACTAATTCTTTATTGATTTTTTTTCATATTTGTGTTTGTAGTTTCAGCTCATTAGTCTATTGAAGCTTCTATTCACAGTAAGTTTTTTAATATTTGAGCTTACAAATGTAATTTTATTAGAAGTTAATAGTTTAATTTAATAAATGTATTTTATATTTAATTTATTATGAAATCTGAAAAAATTAATTTCATTTTTATATGCTAAAAAAATAAATGAGATAAAATCAAATGTTATTTTGTATAGGTTGTATGTGAAGATATGTAGTATGTCAAATCCCTTAACATTTCGATATGTGCAGAGTGTTAAAGGTATAGTTCCACAAGCATATAGAAATAGTACAGATATACTGGTAAAAAGTATTTGTTTACATACAGGAGTCTCCCCACAGGGTTTGAAAATATATATATATATAAATTGTCCAAAATATAAAAAATAAACTAATATAATCAAACAACTCCTATCTTGGGATCCACATATCTCAACTGCTCGTATTGGTTGCTTTGTCTTTGGAGCCATTAGCTTTTGCTAGAATATTTATTTATTTGAAAAGGGTGAGATTCAAAGAATCTCAATAGTAACATACAATCAATCATATAAAATGCAAAAATTAAATATGCAATGCACCATATAATGTAAGATAAATATCCATACTATATCATGTGTGTGCACAATGCTCAGGGCCAAATGACTATTTGAATCCTTTACTTATCCGTGTACCACAGTTGGATCCCAGACCACAGCTAAGTAATATGCCCCATGTAATACCCCAAATTTTGAGACTTAAGGCTAGAGAATAAGCTTGAGATTAATGGATTGCTAAGCCCCGATTTAGCAAGATCCCAAATTGTGATTAAAGATTAATGACTCCTAAAGTGAATGTCATTAGTGATAAATAAACCCTTTTGGAGAATATGAAGTGGATTGTAGTCGCTTGTGTTATGAGCAGTGCCAAAACCTTGTATTTGAGTTCAATTATGGATTAACATCTAAATTGAATAAAAATAAGGGGAAGGGTATATGTATGGTGTAAATGAATGAGAAAAAGAATTTAGTGCTGATTCAGTGTGAATTGCCATAATCAGGGATAAAACGGTAAAGTTACTAGCCAATTGATCAGTTACCAAAGAGGAAACTCATTGGTAACTTGAAGATCAATGGCAAGGATTGATTTGTGTAATAGATCAAGGGGTGGAATCCCATGTGGTTGTGCTCATATGAGCTTATGGGAGATGGTTTAAGACGGTGACAAGTGGCAACATTTGAGCCATTGGATTGGTCAATGTTTCAAAAGCCATTCCCTCTCTCCTCTCTTTCTCCAAGTCGGTTGGTGTGTGTGTAGGGCCAAATTCTGCTTCTTCATCACCTTTTCTCTCTCGTCGTCCTCCATGCTTGCTCAAGTTTAAGGAAGAAAAAGTGAAAAGGTGAGATTTGGTTAGTTTAATGATCTCTTTGGCTTAAACACTCTTCTTTAAAGTTGTTCATAGTAATGAGAGCTTTATTGCTATGGTTTTAGTTTTGTGAAAGAAGGTGCTTTAAGAGCTTGAGGAATTTGGAAAGATGGAGAATCAAGGATTTGGCATTGGAAAGAAGAAGATGTGAGTATTTATTCCCTTTTGATATATTATTTGTGTCATTTGGTTAAGTTATGAGAATTGTGGTAATTGCCCTGATTTGGTATATTTGTGGAATGATTGTATTTTGTGGTGAAAATGATGCCATAGTGTGTTTTGGTGTCATTAGAAGTGGTTTGGAATTTTAAAAGTTTAATTGGTGAATTTGGGTTAAGTGTGAAAATAGTGTGACCATAAGAGGAAAATGTCATTGTAGTATGATTTTGGGTATTTTGAGGTTACCAATAGGTTCCCTATGGAATTTTAGGTGAGAATGAGCTTTGGTTCAAGTTTAGGACCTATTGGGATCAGTTTTGGTCACTTTAGAAAACCTTATCAGTTGCTGCGATTCTGGCTTCTGATGTATATCACTTGAGTGAGGGATGAGCTCACTCAAGTGCAGCGGTAGGTTTCTATCTCCTCTGGTTTCTCAGTGGTGTTTTCGGGTGGAAATGTACGAGTACACTTCCTGATTTGCGAGTGGGATATGATCCTGCTCGAGTGAGCATGGGCATGCTCGAGTGAGGTTTTTCCTTAGAAGTGATTTGTTCTCTCGGGCAAACACTGTTGGTGTTGCAATTTCTGGTGCTCGAGTGCATTTGAGGTCATCACTCGAGTACAATTTTCTGTGCTCGAGTGAGGGTGTGAGACATGTTGAGGTTTACTCTCGGGCAAACACTTCCAGTATGGCACTCTTGGGTGCTCGAGTGAGTTTGGGGGTTATCACTTGAGTGAGGTCATCTCTACTCGAGTGAGAAGGCCAAAATTCAGTGTTTTGCTTTCAAAGGGGGAACTTTGGAATGGTGTCTCCCAACCCTTTAAGTGTGTGTTTAGGCTTTGAGTAGCCACCTAAAGGTCTTGTATGATAACCAACTTAAGTATTTAAAAGTTAAGAAATTGGAAAAGGGATTAACCTTATGTCGTTGGTTTTGGTTATAGGGTTTGATGATCACCCTGGTTGTGAGCAGTCAGAGTTGGAGCTTACGTGGAAAGAGTGTAGGGAAATTACCTCTCTTGCATATTTTGATATTTGTATTTGTGTATTGATGCATGTATTGCTTTGCTTGATTATGTGAAACATGTATGAATGAATGTAGCTCTGTTTCTAGTTATGGTATGGCTATGAGTATGTAGTTGAAACATCGAGCACGCAGATATGTCATTATGTGAGCATATGTTATTGTGATGCAAGCTTGTCATGCATTATACACTTATCATACATGCATTTTGGTATCTGTTTCCTACTGAGATTCTCTTGAATCTCACCCTTCCTACCAACATTTTAGACAGGGTAGGTGGAATCAAGGATGGAGCAAGCAGCCAAGGGCGGTGAGGACTCCTTTGGGTTGTCATCCTGATAGCAGGTTATCATAGTTGGGAGTATGGTGTATTGGATATTTGTATATGTGGATGAGGATTTAGTTATGTGTATTTGATGTGAGATTTGTGTAATCCCCATATAAAAACTTGTATATGGGCATATTGCCCTTTGTAAACCCTTTTGTAAAGACGTGAACTCGGGATTACCGGGATTATTACATTGCGTACTCTGATATATTTAAATGTGATTTATCTTCGTGTAGTAATTGTATTCGGAAATGTGAGAGTGAGACCAGGTTACAAATGATTTCGAAAGGTGTTTGTGAAAACCCCGTCTAGTAGATGGGTTTGTAAATGTTATTTGATAATTATTGGTCTCTATTTCACTTAATCTGCGTAATCCGAATATTAATTATGGAGGGGGGTTACATTTTGGTATCAGAGCTGTAGTTCCTCGCAAAGATGGATTTTGCTAGGATGGTGGCAGTAGTTGCTGCCTTAAGTCATAGAGAATGACTTGGTTGTTTGTGGTATACAAATTAAAGTCTTTGCAAATTGTGGATATATGAGAATTGTGGACTATGTGTACACATTATTTGGTTATGCTGTAGTAGCGAATCATTGTGGAATTGAAAGATATAATGGTTCGCCCGATAATTTGATGTGTAGACCTAGAGGTGGAGGCAATGGGACCCATCCTCTGATTTGAGAATGGATGAAATGATGTCCAGGTATATGAAATTGAGGTTTTAGGTATCATCATGACCCTGGATGTAGGGTGAGAACCCTAGGTGGTATGACATCACTGGTCATATTATGCTGGATTTATGTGTGTTTAAAGGCCCTAAGACCTAGGGGACTATGGTGCCTTAGGCTGGCAAAGATATTTGAGTTTGTGTTGGAGTTGATGATGTAACGCCCTTCCGTAATTATATCTGAAATACGCGATTAAAATGAAATAGAGACCAATAAGAATTAAATAACATTTACAAACCCATATACCAGACGGGGTTTTCACAAATACGTTTCGAAATCTAATTTACATGGTCTCATATTCAATTACGAATACAATTATATCATGCGGAATATCACATTTATACAAATGTCAGAGTATACAACAATATCATTCCAGCAACTCCCGGGTTCTATTTATTAACTCAAAACCTTACAGGGCATATTCGCCCCTATAAGCCCTCATATGGGGATTACACAAAGTCTTCTCAAATACACATCCGAATACATACTCAAATATACATCCATATCATATATAATTATCCTATGATAACCAACTACCAAACTCAAATACTCTAAGGAGTCTTCACCGTCCTTGAATGCCTGCACCATCCTCGCTCTTCCTTCTGTAAGAGGCAAGCTTCACCCAAGAGGGGGGTGAATTGGGTGATGTTATAAATTTTTCGCTTGAGGTGGTGATATGTAAATATAGTGAATGGAGTAGAGTAGAGAAGATTTGAACACAGAGAGTTATACTGGTTCGGCCTAACAACAATGCCTACGTCCAGTCCTCAGAGATCAAGACCTACTGAGCTTTTCACAATATCTCCAAGATTCAATGGGCTCTCAGAACGCCACAAGACAACAATCGTCCTTGAATGGACTACGAGCAGAAATATTCTCTCAACAAGAAACTTCTCTCCCCCTTACGACAAGTCTTATGTGCAGAGAAACAACCTATGACTCTTCTCACTTGCTTATGTATACAAGACTTATGAGCAGCAACGTTTTCTTCCGCTTACACCACTGTAAGTCTTATGAACAACAACGTTCTCTCCTGCTTGTATCTTATAAGGCTTATGAGTGGAAGACACTACAAGGGATTTTCTCAACTGCTTCTCTCGTAAGGAATAACTATCCTCTCAAGGTCCCAATACCTTGAGATCACACAAACATATAATTTTGAGTTTGTATGAGGACTCTCTTACAGAGCAAATGAATAAACACTGAAGATCAAAGTGTATACAGAGAAAAATGATGAATAGCAGAAACTTGATATGAGCTTATGAATGCATGTGCTGCGTTCTTCTAGTTTCTCCGTGAGTCTCTGTATATATATAGTTGCTCCAGTTTTTGCTCGTTTGGAAATTCTTCATTTGAGGAGCGGGACATTTGAAACTAATGGCAGACACGTGCATGTTTGAATAATCTGAGTGCGGTAGGTGCCAGCGTGTTCATAATCATCTTGTCTGCCGTTGTATCACTTTTCTCATGTGGTTCAATTCAAACGTTCATATTCCTGTACCATCCTCTTAAAACATTCAAAACAATGTTAAACAAAGATAAAAAGGAATGATGATATGAATTAATAACAATAAACCATATTCGTAATGAACATTGTGATACTTAGCATTTTCTGTGGTTAACAGGGCATCACTTCGAGCACGAAAGGCTCACCTCGAGTGATCTCCTATTTTCCTTCATATACCTCTGTTATCGGGTTGTGCTTGCATGGAGAATCAGAGAGACAAGATCTTCACTCGCGGGTGAAGAAGGGTCTCACTCGAGCACAAAACTCTGCTCGAGTGATCTTTGCACTTTACACTGGGAATGTCTTCTCGGGTCATCACTCGCATACTATTTTGACAAGAGTGAGAATTTGCACTCGCGGGTGAAATGGACCCTCACTCGAGCACACTTACCTCTGCTCGAGTGAGAAGCATATTCTCAAGGAATATGCTCTCTAAACCATCACTCGCATCAGAATTTCAGAGGGATAGAATTTTCACTTGCGAGTGATATGGGCCCTCACTCGAGCACACTTACCTCTGCTCGAGTGAGAAGCATATTCCCAAGGAATATGCTTTCTTGAACAAGCACTCGCAACTGATCTGGAGAGGGATGGAAATATTACTCACAAGCATGGACGTGTCACTTCGAGCATGGATAGGTGTGCTCGAGCACACTTGCATTTTTCTGAACTTCAAGTCTCTCGGCCAAGTACTCGCAGTGCCTTGCTCGAGTGAATGATGGAAGCATGCTATTACTTGCTCTCGGCCAAGCACTCGCAGTGCCTTGCTCGAGTGAATGATGGAAGCATGCTATTACTTGCTCTCGGCCAAGCACTCACAGTGCCTTGCTCGAGTGAATGATGGAAGCATGTTATAACTTGCTCTCGGCCAAGCACTCGCAGTGCCTTGCTCGAGTGAATGATGGAAGCATGTTATAACTTGCTCTCGGCCAAGCACTCGCATGCCCTCACTCGCATGTGTGCTCGAGTGAGAATGACTTCTCTGTTCGAGTGCATACCTTGTGCTTCGAGTGATCCAGTGAATACAAAGGGAGAATGCCTCTCGGGTACGCACTTCCTGGCTTTCTCTCACACCTGCTCGAGCACAGAAGTGATTTGTGCTCGAGTGCAGATTTCATGCTCGAGCACTCCAGTGCATTTTCACAGCAAATATCAGCAAACATCAAATATGCATTTGGTAACTTGGAATCTTTTCTTAACCTTCTAAAAATATGTTTTACACATAATTGAATTATTGTTATCATCAAAACTTGGGATCTAACATTCTCCCCCTTTTTGATGATGACAAAACTCTTTGTGATGAAGGTTTAAAAGAAATTGAATGAAATTGAAAAGTTTTGAAATTTCTTCAAAGTTTCCAAAATGCAAATCAAGTTTTCCTGCAATGTTTCCTCTGGACACTTAACAACCAAGATAAGCATAGTATGAGGTATATATCTTAATAAGAACTTAATAACATGAAACATTGAAATATTTAAAGCTTGAGCTATATTATTATCTTTGGAAAACCTTGAACAACATAGATAACATGATAACTTCAAAATGACAAAATGGAAATGACATATATATCAAGTCCTACCCAATAATGACAAAATGGAAATGACATACATATCAAGTCCTACCCAATACAGAAAACTACCCAAACACCCATATACACCCTACAGAAGCTTAGAAGACATCACACATCCTTCTCCCCCGTTTTGTCAACATCAGAAGGGGATTCTGGAGGTGGAACAAAAGATATCATGGCAGTGAGAGGGTCAATGGGCTGATCAGAGGGAGATGGTGCTTGAGGTACAGATGATGAGGGAGGAAGTGAAGGCGACCGATCAAATATGACATCAACATTAGACTCAGGATCAGTGAAAAGTACATGAGTCTGTGGATAAAGTGGTGAGGAATGAGTGGTCTCTGGAGGCACCCCGGAAGATGAAGAGGGAAAGTGTGAATGTAGTAAGGTCTCCATATTGGTGATCCTCTGTGACATCTCATCCTGAGTTTTGAACATCAGTTTAAAATTCAGATTGGCCTTATCTACCAGATTGATGACTTGTGCTTCCATTTTCTCCACAAGCTTCTCATATTCAGTCACTAACTCCTTCTTCAAACTTGACACAGCTTGATTAATTACCTCAGACAGATGATTGGAAAGAGAGGCATTGAGAAATGAAGGAGGAGGAATAGGACCTTGTGCAGATGATTGTGCCTCATCTCCTCTGGATGGAGTGGCTTCCCTCTTTGATGTGGCTTTGGTCCGACTCACTGGAAGATTGATACCCATGTGAGTTAACTGAGTCTTTCCAAACCTTGAGATGAGAACCCTTTCTTTTCCTTCCAAATACCAGATTTTGTTTTTCATCAAGATGAAGGAAACAAGTTGAGGGTAAGGTATGGTTGTGGATCTTGTTGAAGAGAATCGAAACCGCCTCATCTCATTAAAAATGATCTCCCCTACATTCCTTTGTTGCCCATCAACCAATGAAGCCAATAGATAATAATCCTTTTGAGCAAAGTGGGTAAAGTTTTTGGATTTATTGACTATGCTCCGAGAATAAATGTAATGAAGGATTCTGTGATTATCAGGCATATCTATAGGCTTGAAAGTGAGGGGGCCAATTGGGTCTTTTGGTCTCAAGATTTTAAAAGTTTCATTGGCAGAGAATGAGGGTGGATCAGTAGGAGGTGCAACATAACCAAGAAAATCATTAATGATTTTGGCAGAAATCATAATGAATTTTCCTCTAATGGTTGTAGATACAGCTTCTTCAATCAAATCACCAGATCTAGACATAATATTATGGGTTTTCATGTTGCAGTAAAAGGTTTTCACAACAGTGGGGGAATATGGCAGATGGATATTTAGCCAGGGAGCATAGTATTGAAGGTAAGGATACAAGTCCAAATGACAATTCTTTTTCAGATAATCCAGATCAACGTACACTACAGGGCAGAAATGTCTATGCTTAAACTCATCATCATATACCTTCTGTGGTAAAGCCTTAAGCTCTGTCACATTGAATCCCTCAGGAGGACTAGTGAGTTGGTCATCCACTGGTGCTTGAGAGGCAGAAGGTGCTCCTGAAGCAGAAGCACTTGGGTGCTTAACTTGGTGTGAACTTGAAACACCGGCTTGAGATGTAATCTTCCCAACTACCTTGTCCAATTTGGATTTTTCTATTGCTTCCCTGAGTTGTTTACTGAAGGTATCCCCAGAAGACGAAGATGATTGGGGTTGCTCTGAATCCTTCTTCTTTCCCTTTCCTTGTACCTCTTTGGATTGAAACCGGGTGATTATGGGTTCCTTGATTAAGGGTTCCTTGAAGACCACACCCTTTGGTTTCTTTTGAGGAGGTTGGTCTTTCTTGGAAACTTGAGGCTTTGGGTGAGGTTTCTTAGCGGGAGTTCTCTTTTTGGTCTTAGGCTTAGGAGGAGGTGAAGGTGAGGGAGAGTTTTTGGGAGATGGAGGAGTAAGTTCAGGGGTTCCAGATTCATTGGCAGCAGAGTGAGTAGGAGAAGGAGAATGAGACTTTTGAGGAATAGAGGGTAACTTTGTTCTTGCCATTTGAAAAGAGGAAGAGAAACAAGAACTCTTGTTTTTGAAAGAAAGAAAAATACAAGAGAGATTAGGGCACAAGTGAAGAATGCAGAAGTCAAAAATCACCTCTTATAGAAGATTGAAAGGTTGTAACGGCGATTTGAAGCAGAAGGACGTGATTGAATGATGAGAAAACGGTTGAAGATGAAGAGTTGTGTCTCTCGAGTGAGAGAGCACTTCGAGTGAGAGGAGGAAGTGCGACGTTCTGAGCTCCCCAGTAACTGATATAAGTGACAGTGCTCGAGCATGAACCCTAGTGCTCGAGTGATGTTCATACTATGCTCGAGAGTGTTCTATCTGTGCTCGAGTGATGTTCTGGAAAAATAAAGAAACAAGTAGAACGTACCTGGATTGTTGATTCCCTGACATATTTTGCATCTTTGTACTCAAATCCTCCAAGATCATTTGAGTAACCATGATTTGGATAGCTTTTGCACAGAGATTCTTCTTCCTCACCCGAGCAGGCATTCCTCACCTCATGCATGTTCATACCATGCTCGAGTGAGAATTCCTCACTCGCGAGTGAGTTCAATTCTCACTGTAGTTTATGATATATTCCCTTGGTGTTCTTAACTCCTCTGTTAACCTCTGTTCTAACTATAAGAGAACAGAGCATCATGAATAGTGCTGTGCTCGAGCAGAGCTTCTTGTGCTCGAGTGACACAGCTTCTCACTCGAGCAGTACCTTCAGTGCTTCGAGTGAGACTCCTGCAAAAACAAATTTTGGCCACTCCGATGCTAAAATCAGTATGGTTATCATCAAAATAAACATTTAATTAAACTTTTTAACAAGAAAATTTACAACTCATTGGGATTAACCATTCCCAATTCTCTTCGAATATAGAGAAATTGTTCTTTTGCAATTGGTTTCGTGAAAATATCCGCAAGTTGAAGATGAGTCGGTATGAATTCCACTTTGACATTCTTCTTTTGAACATGATCTCGAATGAAGTGATGTCGAATGTCTATATGCTTGGTTCTTGAATGTTGTACAGGATTCTTTGCCAAGCTTATCGTGCTAGTATTATCACAATAGATTGGGATTTCCTTTAAATAAATTCCCAAATCTTGAAGTTGTTGTTTTAACCATAGCACTTGAGAACAGCAGCTTGCTACGGCTATATATTAAGCTTCAGTCGAGGATAATGAAACTGTGTTCTGCTTCTTGCTGAACCATGACACTAGAGAACCTCCGAGAAATTGACATTGTCCACTGGTACTCTTTCTGTCAGTTTTATATCCACCGTGATCTGAATCTGAATATGCCATTAAGTACTCGTTCCCTCTCTTTGGATACCAAAGTCCAAGCTCTGAAGTATCTCCTAGATATTTGAAAATTCTTTTTACTGTCTCTGCATGAGATACTTTAGGATTGGATTGATACCTTGCACACATTCCTACACTGAACTGAATATCTGGCCTGCTTGCTGTAAGATAGAGTAATGATCCAATCATTCCTCTATACTTTGTGATGTTGAAGCTAGGTCCCTTTACATCAGCATCCAGCAATGTTGTAGAACTCATTGGAGTATCAGCTCCATTAGCATTATCTAGACCATATTTCTTCAGTAATTCTTTCAAATACTTTGTCTGAGATATAAATATGCCATTCTTCTTCTGTTTGATCTGAAGTCCAAGAAAGAAGTTCAATTCTCCCATCATGGACATTTCAAATTCTCCCTGCATAATCTTAGAGAAATCTTGACACATAGATTCGTTAGTAGCACCAAAAATAATATCATCAACATAAATTTGAACTATTAGAATATCATTTTTGTTATGTTTGATGAATAAAGTTGTATCAACTTTACCTCTGACAAAACCTTGATCAAGAAGAAATTTGCTTAGTCTTTCATACCAAGCTCTGGGTGCTTGTTTCAAACCATATAATGCTTTCTTAAGTTTGAAGACATAATCAGGTTTTGTTTCATCTTCAAAACCAGGAGGCTGTTCGACATAAACTTCCTCCATAATATAACCATTTAGAAAAGCACTTTTTACATCCATTTGATAAAGTTTAAAACTTTTGATGCAAGCAAAAGCTAAGAGTACTCGTATTGCTTCCAATCTTGCCACTGGAGCATATGTTTCCTCATAATCAATACCTTCTTCTTGATTATAGCCTTTGGCAACCAATCTTGCTTTATTTCTCACAATGATTGCTGATTCATCAAGTTTATTTTTGAAAACCCATTTAGTCCCTATAACCGTATGATCTTTAAGTCGAGGAACCAAATCCCAGACTTGATTTCTTTGAAATTGATTTAATTCTTCTTGCATAGCAATCACCCAATCATTGTCAGATAAAGCTTCTTCTATTAGAAGGTTCAATCTCAGAAATAAAAGCAGAAAATGTTACCTTATTGAGGATTCTATTTCTGGTTTTGACACCTTCATGAATATCTCCTATAACTTGATCAATTGGATGATCCCTCATATGTCTCCATGCTTTAGGTTGATCATGATTATCAACATCTTCCAAATTTTGAAGATCATTTTCAAAATCATCCTGCTTTGAAATAGATTTGTTTTTCTTGATTGAATCCATTTCTTCTTCATCATTAAATTTTGTCTGAGATTCAATTTCATCAAACACAACATGAATAGATTCTTCAATAGTACATGTTCTTTTATTGAAAACTCTATAAGCTTTACTTCTATTAGAATATCCTAGAAAAATACCTTCATCAGACTTTGAATCAAATTTACCTAAATTTTCCTTACCATTGTTGTGAATGAAACACTTACACCCGAAGATATGAAGATGAGCAATATTTGGCTTTCTTCCTTTGTAGAGTTCATATGGTGTCTTTCCAAGTGATTTACGAATATATGCTCTGTTTGAAATATAGCATGCAGTACTCATTGCATCTGCCCAGAACACTTGTGACATTTCTTTTTCATTAAGTAAAGCTCTTGCCATTTCTGTAAGCACTCTGTTCTTCCTTTCCACTACTCCATTTTGTTGAGGTGTTCTAGGAGCTGAGAAGTTGTGATCTATCCCCTCGTTGTTGCAGTAATCTTCAAACAATTGATTATCAAATTCTCCTCCATGATATGTTTTAATAGAGACAATAGAAATACCTTTCTCATTCTGAACCTTTTTGGCAAACATAATAAATTCAGCAAAAGTTTCATCTTTTGAGGCAATGAATATAGTCCAAGCAAATCTTGTAAAATCATCTACAATAACTAACGTATATAAATTTCCTCCAAAACTTTTTACTCTTGCAGGTCCTACCAAATCCATATGAAGTAATTGTAAAGGTTTTGAAGTAGAAATTTCATATTTTGTTTTAAAAGAAGATTTAGTTTGTTTGCCTTTTTGACATGCTTCACAAATCATGTTGTCTTTGAATTTGAGTTTGGGAAGACCAACAACTAAATCTTTTCTGATCAATTTGTCAAGTTGATTCATATTGACATGAGCCAAATGCTTATGCCATAACCAACTTTCCTCTGATCGACTAAGAAAACAGTTTTCAGAAGAATTTGAATTTAAATCAATTGTATAACAATTACCGTCCCTTTGAGCTCGGATTTTTGCCTTGATAGTTTCTTTGTTCAGAAGTAGATCTTTCTTACTTACTATCAAGCATTCTTTTGAGTCGAAAATCACCCAGTTATCTTTGTCAGTGCTTTGGCTTACGCTTAAGAGATTGTGGCATAATCCTTCAACATAATATACTCCGTTGATTTGAAAGCCATATGTTCTTCCCACTTCACCAATTCCAGCAATACGTCCGGATTGATTTCCTCCAAAAGTCACCTTTCCTCCTTCTCTAGGTTCAAACATGGTGAATTTATTTTTGTCACCAGTCATGTGTCTCAAACATCCACTATCAATATACCATTTGTTCGCTCGAGATGCTTTGAGACATACCTAGAATAAGATGATCAAGTTTTAGGTACCCACACTTTCTTGGGTCCTTTGTGGTTAGTATTTGGAATATGTGTCCCTTTCGGAACCCATTTATATGTTCCAACAACCTTTCCCTTTTTGAAATAACACGATGAAGTATAATGTCCTTTCCTATTACAAAAATTGCATGACACAAATGGATTTGATGTATGCACAGAATTCCAAAAATATTTAAGATAGTCTCTACTACTCTTCTTATTCTTATCATGCACAGCATTATATCCAATTCCAGATTTATCAAAGGAAACTTTCTGAGAACTTAAGATAACCTTGAGAGTTTCACTTCCTCTAGTAAATTTTTCAACAATCTTTGTTAAGTCTTCTATTTTCTTATCTTTCTCCTTACACATTTCATGTGATGATATGACATTACTTTCTAATTCTTTTACTTTCTTCTTATAACTAACCATTTCTTTAGCAACTTTAATGAACTCTGTATGCAATGCATTATATTCAGATAACAATTCATTATAAGAGGGTTCAGAGTCACTTACCTCAGAGTCTGATTCTTCTTCCTTAGCTACCAAGCATAGATTGGCTACTTCGTCGTTGTCATTTTCTTCGTCTGACGAACTATCACCCTAAATAGATGATATATATGCTTTCTTTTTCTGCTTCTTTTTGTCTTTGTTCCTGAAGCATTCAGATTTGATGTGTCCTGGTTTTCCACATTCATAGGATACTATTTGGTGTTCTTTGTTTTCTTTCTTTCTTGGTCCTCCTTGATAATTCTTGAAATTCCTTTGTCCTCTTCTGTAGAATTTCTTGAACTTTCTCACGATCATTCCCATTTCATCATCACTAGGAACATCTTCATTCTCGGAAGTTTCTTCTTCTTCTTTAATAGCTTTAAATGCAACTCCCTTTTTCTTTCTATCATCGACTTCTTCAAGTTCCTTTTTGAATCTCAACTTACCTTCATATTCAGAAAGACTACCAAAGAGAGCAGCAACGGATCTCATAGACTCTCCTTTGGCTTCTTCGATGGCTGTCACCTTTGCTTCCCATTCTTTCGTAAGAATATTAAGAATCTTTCTTACCTGGGAATTTTGATCAAACGACTTTCCAAGAGCAGATAATTGATTAACAAGATGAGTATACCTTAGTTCAAATTCTGATATACTCTCTCCAGATTTCATACGAAATAAATCATACTCTGTTATTAAAGTATTGATCCTATTTTCTTTGATTCCAGATGTACCTTCGTGAGCAATTTCAAGAGCATCCCACATATCTTTGGCAGTAGGTAGAGTACATATACGAAAATATTCTTTTTGACTGAGAGCACTCTGTATCATTAAAATGGCTTTGCTATTTAATGTTACTAACCTCTTGTCATTTTCGTCAAACTCATCTGGACTCTTTTTAACTACTCTATCTTTGATTTTCTTCACTGGAACATAGTCACCATCTTGTATAACATTCCATAATCCGTACTCGTTGGCCATCACGAACACTCTGAATTTGGCTTTCCAGAACGAAAAATGATCTCCAGCAAAACCAGGAGGTCTAGTGATTGAAGCACCGTCTGGAAGGATATTTTCACCCATTGTTGCCATTTGTCGGATCCTTCTCAAGCTGTTAGGCTCTTCGGAGAAGACGAGGCTCTGATACCAAATGTAAGAGGCAAGCTTCACCCAAGAGGGGGTGAATTGGGTTATGTTATAAATTTTTCGCTTGAGGTGGTGATATGTAAATATAGTGAATAGAGTAGAGTAGAGAAGATTTGAACACAGAGAGTTATACTGGTTCGGCCTAACAACAATCCCTACGTCCAGTCCTCAGAGATCAAGACCTACTGAGCTTTTCACAATATCTCCAAGATTCAATGGGCTCTCAGAACGCCACAAGACAACAATCGTCCTTGAATGGACTACGAGCAGAAATATTCTCTCAACAAGAAACTTCTCTCCCCCTTACGACAAGTCTTATGTGCAGAGAAACAACCTATGACTCTTCTCACTTGCTTATGTATACAAGACTTATGAGCAGCAACGTTTTCTTCCGCTTACACCACTGTAAGTCTTATGAACAACAACGTTCTCTCCTGCTTGTATCTTATAAGGCTTATGAGTGGAAGACACTACAAGGGATTTTCTCAACTGCTTCTCTCGTAAGGAATAACTATCCTCTCAAGGTCCCAATACCTTGAGATCACACAAACATATAATTTTGAGTTTGTATGAGGACTCTCTTACAGAGCAAATGAATAAACACTGAAGATCAAAGTGTATACAGAGAAAAATGATGAATAGCAGAAACTTGATATGAGCTTATGAATGCATGTGCTGCGTTCTTCTAGTTTCTCCGTGAGTCTCTGTATATATATAGTTGCTCCAGTTTTTGCCCGTTTGGAAATTCTTCATTTGAGGAGCGGGACATTTGAAACTAATGGCAGACACGTGCATGTTTGAATAATCTGAGTGCGGTAGGTGCCAGCGTGTTCATAATCATCTTGTCTGTCGTTGTATCACTTTTCTCATGTGGTTCAATTCAAACGTTCATATTCCTGTACCATCCTCTTAAAACATTCAAAACAATGTTAAACAAAGATAAAAAGGAATGATGATATGAATTAATAACAATAAACCATATTCGTAATGAACGTTGTGATACTTAGCATTTTCTGTGGTTAACAGGGCATCACTTCGAGCACGAAAGGCTCACCTCGAGTGATCTCCTATTTTCCTTCATATACCTCTGTTATCGGGTTGTGCTTGCATGGAGAATCAGAGAGACAAGATCTTCACTCGCGGGTGAAGAAGGGTCTCACTCGAGCACAAAACTCTGCTCGAGTGATCTTTGCACTTTACACTGGGAATGTCTTCTCGGGTCATCACTCGCATACTATTTTGACAAGAGTGAGAATTTGCACTCGCGGGTGAAATGGACCCTCACTCGAGCACACTTACCTCTGCTCGAGTGAGAAGCATATTCTCAAGGAATATGCTCTCTAAACCATCACTCGCATCAGAATTTCAGAGGGATAGAATTTTCACTCGCGAGTGATATGGGCCCTCACTCGAGCACACTTACCTCTGCTCGAGTGAGAAGCATATTCCCAAGGAATATGCTCTCTTGAACAAGCACTCGCAACTGATCTGGAGAGGGATGGAAATATTACTCACAAGCATGGACGTGTCACTTCGAGCATGGATAGGTGTGCTCGAGCACACTTGCATTTTTCTGAACTTCAAGTCTCTCGGCCAAGTACTCGCAGTGCCTTGCTCGAGTGAATGATGGAAGCATGCTATTACTTGCTCTCGGCCAAGCACTCGCAGTGCCTTGCTCGAGTGAATGATGGAAGCATGCTATTACTTGCTCTCGGCCAAGCACTCACAGTGCCTTGCTCGAGTGAATGATGGAAGCATGTTATAACTTGCTCTCGGCCAAGCACTCGCATGCCCTCACTCGCATGTGTGCTCGAGTGAGAATGACTTCTCTGTTCGAGTGCATACCTTGTGCTTCGGGTGATCCAGTGAATACAAAGGGAGAATGCCTCTCGGGTACTCACTTCCTAGCTTTCTCTCACACCTGCTCGAGCATAGAAGTGATTTGTGCTCGAGTGCAGATTTCTTGCTCGAGCACTCCAGTGCATTTTCACAGCAGATATCAGCAAACATCAAATATGCATTTGGTAACTTGGAATCTTTTCTTAACCTTCTAAAAACATGTTTTACACATAATTGAATTATTGTTATCATCAAAACTTGGGATCTAACACCTTCCCTGTCTACAATGTTGATAGGGGAGGGTGAGATTCGAGAGAATCTCAGTAGGAAACAAATACCAAAATGCATGTATGATAAGTGTATAATGCATGACATGCTTGCAATACATATCACATGTCCATACCATGACACATCTGCATGCTCAATGTTTCAACAACACACTCATGGCCATAGTATAAATAGAAACAGAGCTTCAAACATCATATATGTTCCACATAATCAAGTAAAGCAATAACATGCATCAACACATTAACACAATATCATATATAGGCAAGGAGGTAAGTTCCCTACACTCTTTCCATGTATGCTCCAGCTTCGCTTACTCGCGATCAGAATGAATACCGAACCACGATCAAGGCGAATATCAACCCTATAACCAAAGCAAGGACATAGGGTTAGTCCCTTTCTCAACTCCTCAACGTACAAACACTTAATGTTGGTTATCATTTAACACCTTTAGGTGGCTAATCAAAGCCTAAACATATGCCTAAAGGCTTGGGAAAGGCTATACCAAGAACTACCTTTAAAAGTGTAAAATACTGATTTTTGGGGGTGGGCTGCGGCCCAAAACTGCCCATAAACACTTAGAAACATTTGGGCTACGGCCCACAACTGCTCAGAAACACTCAGAAACATTTGGGCTGCGGCCCAGAATCCGCTGGCCGCGGCCAAGAAAATCCAGTTTCTTGGCTGAACTTCCAAAAATCATAACTAATTCCATAAAATTTGAAATGGGGTGATCCCAAAGCCAAATGAAAGATATTCAAGTCCTCTACACAGGAAAAATATTGGCCAATACTGGAAATCACCACATAAATACAGAATTCCCAAACATTCAAGACTGTCCAAAAACAGAATCCATTTTCGACCTCAAAATTTGGACAGCTATAACTCCCAGTTCCAAAAACTAAATGGCATAAATTATATGTCCATTTTGAAGCTTGGGATGTGAAATTTAAGACTGGAAAGTTTCATAATTTTCTGACTTCATTTGCCCAGTCAAAACGTCCACACAACAAGACTGCCCAGACAGAATTTACACTGGACAGAATTTCCAGTTTTGCACACAATGTATCCAATCCAATCCAAACTAATTCCAATGACTAAGTACCACAACATGACATCATTTTCAGCACAAATCACCCTCCAATTCCACCATTCACATTCCACACAAAAATACCATAAAATCAGGGCAAATATCACAATTCTCAAAACTCCACCAAAACCACAATAAATAGATCAAAATGGAGAAAACACTCACCTCTTCCTCTTTCCCAAACAAATTCCTTGATTCTTCATCTTTCCAAATTTCCTCAAGCCACCAAACACCTCCAATCAAGAATCTAAAACCATAGAGATGAAGCTCTCATCACTATGAACAACATTAAAGAGGGTATTTGAGCATTAGAGGACATTATCTCACCTAAACATTGAACTCTTCCTTTCTCTTTCTTCCTTGAGCTTGGCATTCATGGAGGACGAAGAGAGAGATGAGAGATAAAGATGAAGAGATGAAGAGATGAAGAGAGGAACAGTTTTTTGGGAGCCAAAACGTCCAAATAAAAAGAGGAGAGAGGAAAAATGAGTTGAACATGTTGACCCAATCCAAGGGTCCAAAACTTGCCAAGTGTCAACATCTCAACACACCTCCCATGAGCTCACATGAGTACACCACATGGGATTCCACCCCTTGATCTATTACACAATTCAATCTCAACCATTGATCTTGAAGTTACCAATGAGTTTCCTCTTCGGTAACCGATCAATCGGTCGGTAACTTTACCGTTTTGCCCCTGATTATGGTAATCTCTCTTGAATAACCATCAAATACATTTTCTCATTCATTTTCTTTCACAATGTGCCCTCCCCTCTATTTTAAGTCAATTTAGAGGTTAGTCCATAATTGAACTTAAATATAGGGTTTCGGCGCTGCTCAGAACACATACGAATCACATCGGGTGCCAAATCACACCATAATCTCCAAAAGGGTTCATTTATCACTAATGACATCAACTTTTGGAGTCATTAACCCTTAATCATGATTTGGGATCCTGCTAAACCAGGGCTTAGCAGTCCACTAATCTCAGGCTTATTCTCTAACCTCAAGTCTCAGAATTCAGGGTATTACAGATGATGCTCCACATGATGGAGGGAAGTGATTTCCTGATTCAA
This sequence comes from Inga oerstediana, assembly GCA_963210345.1. Classification (NCBI taxonomy): domain Eukaryota; kingdom Viridiplantae; phylum Streptophyta; class Magnoliopsida; order Fabales; family Fabaceae; genus Inga; species Inga oerstediana. Next base: position 56,446,519 of record OY723401.1, on the reverse strand, counting down.
CTGAGGTTGAAGGTTCGAAAGATGAATTGTGATCCAAGGATCAGACTCAATAGTCAAGCTGGTCCTTAGGAGGTTGATATGACCTAAATGATTTGTGGTACCAGGGTGTGGTATTGAAATGTGTATCAGGTTCCTTGATTCCTTCAATTTGTCTATCTAAAATTGTCCTCCCTCTCTCTCTCTAAACCTTGAGATTTTAGTTGCTACATAATGTTTTACATGAAGATCAATAGGTTATAAGAGTTGCTATAAAGTTAGAGGAGTTAAACACTTAAAATCACAAGCTTTACCTTTGGATTTTCTCTTGTGTACCTCCTTCTCTCTATGTTTTCTTAAGGCTTCTCTTTCTCTCTCTCTCTCTCTAGTTGTGGATGATGGCATGAAAATGGAAAAGAAAAGATGAAGGTCAAGCTTTTATTAATTTCCTACATCTTTCCTTATTTAATAAATGGTAGCTTAATTCCTTTATGATATAAGCATTTGTACTTGAGTTTATCTCTTGCCAATTTGTGTCATATAATCCCATTACATGTGAACCAATTTTCCTTCTCCTCCTTGGCCCATAAAAGATGCATAAATGGTCCCTTCCCAAATCAATTTGGGCTTCATTCCATTAGCCTTATCTATATGTACATTTATGTAGTTTTTTATTCTTAATTAAGCATGTGCTCAACTTTAACAATTATAATTTAATTCCCTTGCCTTAAGATAATGACACTTGGCATATTTAGGATTCAAATAATTATTTTCCTTCTTATTTTCTATTAATAGGCAAAATTCACCAAGAATAAGGGAAATAATAATTGTTCCAACATTTTCCACAATCTCTTTAATTAGTTTGTGTAGAAGTCCTCTTTGACTTTTCAAACCTCGATTTATTTGACCAAGAATGTTCCAAATATATACTTTCCCTTTATCTTCCTTAATTAATTGAAATTAACTTCAAAAAATTTGGAAAATAATTAATTTTATGCTTTATCAGCAAATTTATGATTTTGCCATTAAATTTTTGGATTTATTTCTTTTTCTTCATCCATTTTGGTTTTTAACATTGGGCTTTTTGGAATACCCAAAAATTTATTTCCTAATTTATTCTAGCCCAATTCTCATAAAAATGGAAATTTACTAACCTCTTAAATTCCAAGTTCATGAATATTCATTATTCCATTTCATTGGATATTTCAAATAATTACAATGCATATTGGTGAATAAGATTTGGGGTGTTACATAGTAGTTATAATTTTTAGGTGTTATAGTAATTATTATTGATGAGTTGCATAAGTAAAATATTTATTTATGTGTTTTTAATACTTGTATTTTATTTGTTGGCTTGTAATGTTTTCTAATTTACCTATGACATATATTGGCAAATATGATTTCCTTCAATGTGAGCTGTGAAAACTTATTATGATGTTGTAAGATTAATTAATAGATTATTTGTCAATTAAAAGAGACAAATTAAGACTTGGAATGCTTCAATTTTCATGATGTTACGTTGTCAATTTTATTTTAAAATTGGTAAGAGAATATAAAAATAATTAGTAAATGCAACAGTCATGCAACTAACCACTTTCTCAAAATAGATTGAAGGTATAATGGTTCATAAATAGATGCCATCTGATCGGTGTTCAAGGGAATATATTGATAGGGTGAAAGAGTTTATCTCATTTACAATCGAGCATACAAAAGATCCTAATAAAATATTGTGTCCTTGCTTATCTTATTGTTATGGAAAGTAGATTAGTCTACTTGATTTGCTAGACCATTTAGTGTGTCATGAAATTCATCAAACATATGCATGATGGACAAGGCATGGTGAGATGAATAATGCATGTAGTGATCGGTGCATACCATGAGTGGTGCTACAAATGAATTTGACCGAAGCATAGGTGATAAAGATGATAGTCTTGAAGAAATGCTAAATATGATCGAAGGGGTACTTTATAACTATCCTCAAGAATTTGAGAAGTTGAAAGGTGATGCAGAGAAACCATTATATGCTGGTAGTACTAAATATACAAGATTGCTAGTGGTGTTGAAATTGTACAACTTTAAAGATCGGTATGGATTAAGTGATTCGGGTTTTACCATACTGCTTGAACTTTTGTAAGACATGCTTCCAGAAGAAAAAGTGCTTCCTACTAAGACATATGAGTAAAGCAAATTCTTTACTCTACAACAATGTGGATGGGATATGAGAAGATACATGCATGCCCTAACAATTGCATATTATTTTAGAATTGGTATGCAATGTTAGAGAAGTGCCTTAAATGCAACACATCTCGATATGGGAATAAGATAAGAAAAAGTCCTATGAAGGTCCTATGGTATTTTCCTATTATTTTGAGATTCAAGCAAATGTATAGTAATGCAGAGATTGCCAAACAGTTGACAATGAATGTAGATGAAAGGATTAAAGATATGAAGCTTAGGCACCTTACAGATGCCCCTCAATGGAAAAGAATTGATCAAGAGTACCCCAACTTTACGGATGAAGTATGGAACCTACTCCTTGCACTGTCAACTAATGGAATTAATCTGCACGGTGTTCAGAGTAGTACATATAGCACGTGGCCGATGATATTGATGATTTATAACCTTCCTCCATACCTAATCATGAAACATAAGGCAACCTGGGAATGGTACAGATGTATACTTGGCTCCTTTAATTGATAACTTGAAGCTACTTTGGAAAGAAGGCGTTAATGTGTATGATGGGTATATAGAAGAAAGTTTCACTCTGGAAGCCATATTGTTTGGCACAATTAATGATTTCCCCGCTTATGGTAATTTGTTTGGATATAGCGTTAAAGGATGTGGTGCATGTCTTACATGTAAAGATGACACTCATTTAGTACAACTATATCATTGTAAGAAAAATGTTTACATGGGACATTGAAGATTCTTACATCACAAAATTGTTAAAGAAAGTGCAAAAATGCTTTCAATAGTGACTCAGAAGAAGGTAGCCCACCGAAGATGTTGACAAGTGCCCAGGTTTTTGCAAAGGTAAAAGATTTAGATAACAATTGTTGGCAAACCTTTTGCAAAACGAATCGAGACAAGTGGTTGGAAGAAAAAGTCTATTTTCTTTGAACTTCCATATTGGAAGTCTTTATATCTGAGACATTTTCTTGAAGTTATGCACATAAAAACAATATCTGTGATAGTATAATTGGCACGTTGTTCAATATCCAAGGAAAAAGTAAGGATAGTGTCAATTCGAGGTTGGATTTGATGAACTTAGGAATTAGAGAAGAGTTGCCACCGGTTGATTAAGGGCATTGTACTTATCTACCTCCAGCAGCTTACACTCTGTCGAGGAAAAAGAAAAAAATTTTTTGTGAGTTTTTGCAATAAATTAAAGTTTCTGAGGGCTACTCTTCAAATATAAAGAACCTTGTATCAGTGAAAGAGTTGAAGTTAAAGAACCTTAAATCTTATGATTGTCATGTGCTCATGCATAATTTCTTGCTGGTTGGTATATGGTCCATTTTACCCAAAAATGTTAGAAACACCATCACTAAACTTTGTATGTTTTTCAAGTTGATTTGATGTAAAGTGGTTGATTCAACCAATTTGCAAGATTTGCAAAGGTTGATTGTTTGTACTCTGTGTGAACTTGAAATTTATTTTCCACGTTCCTTTTTTTACATTATGGTCCATCTAACTGTACACTTGGTCAAAGAGGTTCAATTGTGCAGTCCAGTGTACTTTAGATGGATGTATTTGAATGAGTGATTCATAAAAATATTAAAAGGGTATATGAAAAATAGATATCGACCAGAGGTGTGTATTGCTAAAAGGTACATTGTTGAAGAAGTAAGTGTCTTCTATGCCAGTTTTCTATCAAATGTTAACCTTGCTGGGGTCTTAAAGTCTTGTCATGATAGGTGAAGATCAGGAAAAGGGAACAGGTGGGAGGGATGTAATAATGATATTAGTGATTGAATGGGAGCAAGCTCACTTACATGTGCTATATAACACTAGTGAGGTCAAACTGTATATTGAAGAACATAAAGAATGCTCTTTGATTGGTGTATAGTGATATGAATGAAAATTTTATTACAAATGAACACAATCGACATTTTTCAAGTTGGTTGAAAAAGTGAATTCATAATGAGATAGAGACGAATCCTAATTCAGTTTCTGAAAAATTGAAATGGCTGTCAAAGGGACTGAGCTTAATTGCATTATCTTACAATGGTTATGCAGTTAATGGTTACACATTCTATACACAAGACCATGACACTCGTTCTAATCTTTTAAACTACTTCTTGAGGGATGGTAATGAGAATATCATCACTACATGACTAGAATTGTATGAAGGAATCATTACTCAAGAAATTTAGGAAGAGTTTTTGAGAACACATACAACTCAAGGATTCTAGGTAATATAATATATTTGACTTTACCTACTACTTGTAATGTATTTTTAATTAATATTATTAACGTGAATCATTTGGATCTAAATAGGAGTTGAGCGAGAAAAATTGCTCTAATGGGACCAATATGGCATACCGATACATACAAGGACTTGTTCCATGCGAATAGTTAGCAAAATGATTGTAAGAACTAATGATTATTTCATATTTAGATAAATTGTATGAATAACAATTAACTTCAACTAACTTTGATATACAGATAGAAGGATCAAGTTCAGATATTACACAGGTACTATGACATAATCTGTAGTTAGCCGGTTGCACAAATAAGAAGGTGAAATTTGTAGTGAAGAAGCAAGAAGAGTAGCTGAATATTATGTAAATATTGGATTATGTATATAATAAATAATTAACTTTACTTAAATAAATTTGATTTATAATAACTAATATTGTTGTAATTCTTTTTGTGATAGCCATTAATGCAAAGGAGGAGCCTGCGTTGGTGAGCTATATTGGTCGAGATGATTTGTTGAGTAGAGAGCTAGGAGTACCTGAGTATGATGGTCATGTTTGGGGTATTGGTTTTGCAGTCTCCCAATCATCATACATCAGACATCAGAAGAACTCCAATAAAAGTGATGTTTTTCAGTTGTGCGAGGAGATGACTAGTTTCAAACATCAAATGCCAGAACTTTATGAACAAATGTGCTTTGACAGATAAAGGGAAGAACAATTTTTAGAGCAAATGCATTTGATGCAAGAACAAAATGCACTTTTAACAACCTAAATTGAACACTTGGTGTAGTGTAGGCTAACACAAAATGTTCCCACCTGAGACTACCTGAGTGTCAGAGATAGTTGCACTTCTATGCCTAAAGTCCCTCTTCCTTTGGTAATTAATTTATTCTCTACTTAACTATTTGTTACATTATAATTTAGAGAACCTTAATATATTAACTCTATCTTTCAAGCACGCAGTTGTAGTAGGTATTGCCTATAATACTGAAATGATACACTGCATAATTTACCATTGCCTAACAACATACTCCAACTAAGGGTTGACAACTGAACGAATAAAGATGTGCTCTTATCAATCTGGTCTTAGGATGAGGAAAAAATTGTTAAAGGTGTTGTAGGGGGCTATGTTGCTTAGCCAATAGGTCTTATCGAGCTGTGTAAAAAGGTCATTCATTTACAATTCCATTTACTTTTCCTTCGCACTTCCATCTAAAACTTTATGATTTAATTTTCTGATTTTTACAAGGTAGATAGTCTAAAAAAACAAATCCAACTTTGTGGTAAAATTTCAAAATGTTCGACAATATAACCAAAGTCGAAAGCATTAGCTAGCCAATAGAGCAAAAGAAACTGACCTTATATTGCAATCAATTGGTATCGATTGCACCTAACTTGATATGTGAAGGTGGTCTAGAATTTCATTTTGATAGACACATCTACAGTGCTAGTGTTCTAGTTAATCATATTAATGGTGATGTGTTGGATGAAATATTTAATAGTGGATGGGTTAGTGCTTTTGTTATCAACATCTGGATTATGTACTTTATCATCAATATTTATCACTGTTATTAATATTTATCATTCAATTTTTTTGGTTTTAATGATGTTTGTTTTGTATTAGGACTTGTACTATGACATCTTTATGGATACAGACAAGGTCCAATTCTCATTTGTCAACCCTATCTCATTGGCCAGTATGGGGGCAGAGTAGATATGGATGTACAATCTAATGATCTAAAAGACTACTTTAGAAAGAAAGCAACATCAACTATGCTATTTCTAGTGCCATATAATGCGGAATAAGTTATTAGTGGTCATGTTTCAATGTATGTTGTTTTATTGTTTAACATTTACCATAACATGGTTGTTGATGAAAAATTTTTGAAATATTTTAAAGCACATTAGATATTGATTGTTATCAATCCAGTAAAGCCTTCAAGCCCTTGTATTTGCTATATAGATCCTCTAATTGGAGGCCTTCCAGATGATTGTCCTAATATATTGCGATTGTTAAATAGGTAAGCTTACACATGTATGTGAAAGCTTTTATGTGTCTGATTGAATAACAAAAAGGAATCACTTTCTATTTGTTTTGTTAGCGCATTGACTGCATATTGGGTCTCTACCTCCTTAAGCTATTCTAAAGTTGCTGACCCTATCAATAGCTATATCTAAAAGAATATATAGGTACTAATATATGAATCAACTGTTTCATTACCTATTAAACAATTTTTGATGATAAAAAAATTGTTGTGTTGTGGTAAGAAACTTAGGTTTTGCAAGATTAGACAATGGTTGAAAATGTTACCAAATGCATCTTGTAATACCCCGAATTTTGAGACTCGAGGCTAGAGAATAAGCTTGAGATTAGTGGATTGCTAAGCCCCGGTTTGGCAAGATCCCAAATTGTGATTAAGGGTTAATGACTCCAAAAGTGGATGTGGTTGGTGATAAATAACCCTTTTGGAGAATAAGATGTGATTTGGTACTCGAATGTGAATTGTGTTGACATGTTGAGATTGTTGTGAGAACATGTCAATGAGATGTGAATTTGATTGATTTGGTGTTTCCAATAGATTCCTAGTGAAAATTTATGTGGGAATGATGTTTGGTATGAAAATGGAACCATTCGAAGCAAAGATGCAAAATCTGAAATTCTGTCTAGTGAAACTCTATTCTGGGCAGTCCGTTTGTTTGAACATTTTGAATGACCAAATGGTGTCTAAAAATTCCGAAACTTTCCAGTCTTATAGTTCACATCTCAAGCTACAAAATGGACATATAATTTGTGCCATTTCGTTTTGTGAATTAGGAGATATGACTGTCCAAACTTTGGGATGGAAACTGAACTCTGTTTTGGGGCAGTGATGAGTTTTATGTAATTCTGGAATTGTGTGGTGATTTTTAGTAATGGCCAATATTTTTCCTATGAAGAGGACTTAAATATCTTTCATTTGGCTTTGAAATCACCTCATTTTGAGTTTTCTAGAATTAGCTATGATTTTTCAAAGTTTGGGCAGAAAATCTGCCAGAAAATCCGAAAATGGGAATTATGACATCATCAAAATAAAAGATGACATCAGCATGGAATTAAAAGCAATTCCTTCATCTTCATCAGCCATTTCCTGAAGCCATTTGAGAAACAAAGCCGTGAGAGAGAGCTTGGAGAAAATAGGGAGAAGGAAGGAGAAAACTCGCGAGGTAGATCGATTTCTTCGGTGAATTCGTACCTAACGCGTATGATCCTTCTCCTAAGCTTCTCTTCTACATGGATTAAGGTACTTGAAGCTTAATTTTGCTGTTTAAAAGGGGCTAGGGTTCAGCCAAATTGAGTAAAAGCCAGAGGGAGCTTAAGGTAACTTCCAAACTTTCGTATATTGCTTATTCTGGCTGTTGTGGGCAATTTAATCGGTGAAATTTCGCCGGATTGCCATTGGTTTTAAAGTTTGGAAATGACATGGCCTAGGGGTTATGATGCCCAAATTGGGTCTTAATTTTAGTTGTAACCTAATGTAATGGTTAATAAAGTGGTTAGGAGTAGAAAGAAACACGTTTACGGAGCCGAAACCGTAAAACCCCAATTTTTCCCGGAGTACATGTATATTTCGGCCAAGGCTATAAATGGGTCTTAGAGTTGGATTTTCAATGATTTGATGATTCCATTGAGTTCAGGAGCAAAAATTAGGTGGTGTTACAGTTGGGCACTTTTTCAGAAAAGGCCGAAAAAGCATAATTACGAAAATGCCCCTGAAACCCTTAAAGTAGGGCTGTCAAGGGTAATTTTGTAATTGACATTGAATTTGATAATTCTGAGTCCGGAAATGGATTCCTTGGGCGAAAATATGTTAGAATAGCCCATGTCAAAATTTCAAGAAAAGTACAGCCGGACCGGGTACGGCGAGGCCGGGCCGGGTCCCTGGGGGTATTTTAGTAAATTTTCAATATAGCCTCATATAACCCCCAGAAACACTTTGGGAGTGTCTAAATAGTACATTTGACATTGTAGGATCGAATGTGAAGCCCCGAGTTGCTGGCACGCAAATCGAGGAGAAAAGACTGGAGGTAGGGAACTTGTCTCTCCTGCATGCTCTGATAACTGTGTTAATGTGTTGATGCATGTTATTGCTTTGCTTGATTATGTGGAATATGTATGAATGATTTGAAGCTATGTTTCAATATATGCTATGGCCATATGTGTATCGTTCGAAGCATTGAGCTTATAGATTTGTCATTGTATGTGTGCATGAGTTATGTGATGCAAGCATGTCATGCATTAAACACTTATCTTGCCTACATATTGATAATGTTTCCCTACTGAGATTCTCTCAAATCTCACCCTCCCCTACCAACAATTTAGACAGGGTAGGTGGATCGAGGATGGAGTAAGCAATCAAGGACGACGGGACTCGTTCGGGTTGTAATCTTGTGATAGGTGGTTATCAATGTATGTTTGGGATTAACTATATTTGGATATATAATTGTGTAGGTTGGAATGTATATTCGAGTATGTATTTGATATGAGAATTTGTGTAATCCCTTATTTGGAAAATTGTAAAGGGCGAATATGCCCTGTAAGGCTTGAATTAATGTAAGGAACCCGGGATTGCCGGGATTATTACATTGCGTACTCTGATATATTTAAATGTGATTTATCTTCGTATAGTAATTGTATTCGGAATGTGAATGTGAGACTAGGTTATAAATGATTTCGAAAGGTATTTTTGTAAACGTTATTTGATTGTTATTGGTCTCTATTTCACTTTAATCGCGTATTTCGGATATAATTACGGAAGGGGTTACACATCTCACAAAGTTCAGAGGTCATTGCTGTGATTTTAACTGATGCACACAAGTGATGATAGCTAGCACTCGAGTGATAAGCAATTTTACACTCGAGCACAAGCGAGTGATGAACTGAAAGTGTTTGATAGAAGCAGACTCTTGCTGAAAATACCAGGACAACACGAGTGATGAACACAACACTCGGGTGATGGTTTGATTTGTATTAGAGCATAAAGGCACACTCATGTAAATGTTTGACAGTGAGCAATATTAGAGACAGAAAATGATCATTGCTCTCGAGCACAAACTCAATACTTGAGTGATAGTCTCAAGTTCACTCAAGTCCTATAAAGCGAGATACAGGAAGTGCTAACTTGAGAGCAAGTAAAACTTAAAGTGTAAAGTACACTCGAGTCCAAGTGAGTGAAGCATAGAAAGTGTTTGCCTGAGAGTCAGCCAGGGTATGGAAGAGTAAGTACACCCAAGTAGCCAGTACTTTCACCCGAGTGATACCTCAATACCCGTGAATGAGAAATCTAACTCTCTCTATTCCTGATGCAAGTGCTGAAGTGAAAGAGTATTTTATACAAGAATATTCTGTGCACTCTAGTAAGGATCAATGTACTCAAGTGAGGCCCCACATCACTTGGAAGTGCAAAATCACACTCTTGAAAAAATAGGATGCGAGTGCTATCCAGTGATGAGGGTTCACAGTGCAAAATACAGGTGCACTCGAGTGAGGACCCATATCACTCGAAAGTGTGAAAATGCACTCTCTCAAAATCATGTGGAAGTGCAACACAAAAGCAAAAGCAGAAGAGGAAATATGAAGATGCACTCGAGTGAGGTCTCAGTGCACTTGAGTGATACTCTATCAAAAGCCAAAACACAACAGACTTGTAGCGATCAATCCGAAGATGGTTTAATTTTATTTATTTTTTCTATTTTCACTTATTATTATTTAATATCATTTAACATATATTTCATGTGTGAACTAGGAGTTTGATCGTTTAATTTAGAAAGGCAAAGAGGAAGTCAAACAGCAGCAGACAAAATCATTACGACCAACCAAGCACATTCCTACCACGATATCTTGTTTAAAGATTTCAAATGTACGCATGCTGTTCTACAGTAAAATGCTCTGATCCACAATGATTATTATTCAACGGGCAAAATCAACTGACTATAAATGTAAAGTTTCAGAGATCACAAAAAACACGAAGCTAGAACAAGAATTCACACAAGCAAATTCACGAGTCTCTGTTATTCATATTTTCTCTGTATTCATATTGTACTTTATTGTTTATTATATTTCCTCTATAAGAGATTCTGTATACACTTCATATTCTATTTTCATTTGATCTCAGGGTTCAGGGACCTTGAGAGGGTAGATATCCTTATAAGAGAAGGAGTTGAGAAAATTCCTAGTAGGACCTTCTGCTCATAAGACTTACGAGGTACAAGCAGTAGAGAATGTTACTGCTCGTAAGACTTACAGGGGTGCAAGCAGGAGAGAATGTTACTGCTTATAAGACTTGTATACGTAAGTAAGAGAGAAAGGTCATAGGTTTGTTTTTCTTCCCATAAGGCTTGTCGTAAGGGGGAGAGAAATTTCTAAGTGTTAGAATACTTCTTCTCGTAGTCCATTCAAGGACGATTGTTGTTTTGTGGCATTCTAAGAGCCCCCTGAATCTTAGAAGAATAGTGAAAATCTTAGTAGGTCTTGATCTCTAAGGATTGGATGTAGGCCTGTGATTTGGGCTGAACCAGTATAGCTCTCTGTGTGCTAATCTTCTTAACTCTACTCTATCTATAGTTATTTTCATATAACTGCATCAACTAAAAAATTTATCACATCACCCAATTCACCCCCTCTTGGGTGAAGTTTGCCTCTTTCATTTGGTATCAGAGCAAGATCTTCACCGAAGAGCCTAATGGCTTGAGAAGGATCCGGTAAATGACAATAATGGGTGAGAACATCCTTCTAGATAGAGCTTTTATCACTAGACCTCCTGGTTTTGCTGGAGAACATATTTCATTTTGGAAAGCTAAGTTTAGAGTGTTGGTAATGGCTAACAAATACGGTTTATGGAATGTAATACAAGACGGTGACTATATTCTAATGAAGAAAATAGAAGATAGAGTCATTAAAAATTGCTTAGAGGAGTTTGACGAAGATGACAAGAGGTTAGTAATGTTAAACAGTAAAGCTATTTTAATGATACAGGGTGCCCTCAGTCAAAAGGAATATTTCCAAATTTGTACACTACCAACAGGCAAAGATTATGGGATGCTCTTAAGATCGATCATAAAGGAACATCCAAAATTAAAGAAAATAGAGTCAATACTCTAATTACAGACTGTGATCTATTTTGGATGAAATTGGAGAAAGAATCTCATAATTCAAACCTAGATATACTCATCTTGTTAATCAACTATCGGCACTTAGGAAGACAATTGATCAAATTTCCTAGGTAAGAGATATCCTTAACATTCTTACAAAATAATCTGAAGTAAAGGTAACAGCTATCAAAGAAGCTAAAGGAGAGTCAATGAGATCCATAGCTGATCTCTTTGGTAGTCTTTCAGAGTATGAAGGAAAGTTAAGGTTTAAGAAGGAACTATAAGAGTTCGATAATAAAAAGAAAAGAGGACTTGCACTTAAAGCCATCAAGGAAGATGAGTCTTCAGAAAACAAAGATGTCCTTGATGATGATGATATGGGAATAATCGTGAGGAAATTTAAGAATTTCTATAGAAGATGCAGAAAGAATTTCAAAACCTATCAAGGTGGACCAAGCAAGAAAGAAAACAAGGAGCAATAAAGAGTATGCGATGAATGTGGAAAGCCTGGACACATCAAATCTGAATGCTTCAAAAACAAAGACAAGAAGAAGTAGAAAAAGAAAGCATACATATAATCTATATAGGGTGATAGCTCATCGGATAAAGAAATCGAGAATGACGAAGCTGCAAATCTATGCTTGGTAGCCAAGGACGAAGAATCAGATTTGAAGCTAAGTGATTCTGAACCTACTTATGTGTTGGAAATTGTGCCCTAAGGGCCAATCATTGTACTTTAAACATTATTATTTTAATGAAATTTCTCCATTCTGTTATCATATTATTTGCATGTTAACTGTGATAATTGTATCCTTGGATAATTCATAAAGATTGTCCTAAAATGTCCCTGGTCGGTCATCTATGCGGGAGCAGAGATGAAACAAGACCAGTATGACTTTGATAAGATATGGAGATACGAATCAAAGTCTTACGCACTTGTAAGAGTACAAGGTGCTGGACCGACCCACTATGAGAAAGCTACATGGATCAAGTCATAAGCTTTTCTCGTGTATAACCACGTCACAATGCCCTTAGACCTGAGGTCATCATGGATTCCTACATGAGAGTTGCTAAGCTTTGAACTAGTCAAAAGTCACTTTTGACCAGGTGATGATAAAGGCTACGATCGGGCTTGGTGGTTTTTCATGTAGAGGAATATGAATGATCAAGATGGAATTTGTCCCTCACATTAGTAGATAGATATTACTGGGCCCCTCGAAGAGTGAGTCTGAGAAATGTATGGCCATACTATGATGAAAGGAGTTTCTGTCTCTGTTATCAGGCTACTCAGGAATCGAGAAAGTAATGGTCAGGAACAAGAAGATGACATTTTCCATGCCTTATCCTTGATCGATATATCGTGTGACAAAAGGGATGTGATATGGTTGTATGACAGGTTGCATCGTGATAACGATCCTCATATGAATTGGGTAGTCGTAATGTCTTGCTAGAGGCCGCTTGCGACTTTTGGGTTAGTGTAGTTATTGGCCCACTGCCAACTTCATATGGGCCTACAGGGTCGCACACAAGAATGACCCGACACGAGATAATGTTTGATTTAGGGTGGATGAATTTTATATTTATATATATATAATATAAAATTCATTAATAATATTATATAGATATATATATTTTTTCGAAATATATATCTTATATATATATATATATTATATTATATTATTATATTTAATAATATTATATAGATATATATATTTTCGAAATATATTTTATATATATGTATATATATATTATATGATATTATTATATTGTGTTGGTTTTAAATTTAATTTATTAAGATATATTAAATTTAATAACTAACATGATAGAGATATAGTATCTCAGATTTAATTTATGAAGATAAATTAAATCTAATGGCTCTTTATTTAGATTAAATAAATAGGTTAAATTAAAAATGTTGGACAGATTTAATTTAAACTGAATTTATTTAATTAGCTCATCAAGATAATTAATTGTTAATTAATTTCAAAATTAATGATGATTAATTTTGAAATTTGAAAATAACCCTCATGGGTTATAAACTGGATAGAGCTAATAAACTCAGTGTACATCAGAATTGAGAGCCGCAAGGTAAACCCTTGGAGACATTAGAGGCGGTAGCACGCAGTCTCGGTTGGAGAGCATTCGTGTGGATATCTGTAGAGGGAGCGGACCTGACGTGTTGGCTCCTAGAGATCGTGAAAACTCTGAATCATCAAAAAGGTATGAATCCTTCCAACTTGGTTTAAACACCGTTGATAGATCCTCGATTAGGATCGGTGAAATTTTTTTAAATTCTTCCGCTGTGCTTACCGATCCTTCAGTGGCATCAGAGCCAGATTAATTGTGCGTTTAAATTGAGTTTATGATTCTTATACATGTGATGTATATGGGATTTGTACATATGTTTATAAGAAACACTCGAATATGTATGTGATTCTCGTTTTGGAACAAGCGTGAAATCGATTCCGAACATGTATATCTTGAAACATGTATGTGATTTTCGTTTTGTACAAGCATGAAATTGGGTAGGGTACCTGAGATCGTAGTTGGCGGCAATCAAATTGGGTCTAGGTTCGAATATCTATTCGGGTACTAGGGATCCGAACTATGGGGAAGACAAATTGGATCAGAAGCGTTCTGGGCCATTGTTGTTTTTTGTTTTGAAAAATTGGGTCCGAAATTTAAAAATTTAAAATTTTCAAATATTTCTTTTAAAAGGAATGTGCCTTTTTCAATCTGCGTAGCACAATATAATCTGATCATGACATTTATTGCTTTTTATATTGTATGAATTCTTGTCGTGGTTTATTATTTATCCTTGTTTGGGTATGGCGAACAACTTGGCTTTAGAATTTTACAAAGGTTGTAATATTTAAATACGGCCTGCGTGCCGTGCCTTTCTCTAAATACTCTCGATGTACATTCTCTTCTCATCTCACTCCCCTCGAATGTTTAAACGAGGTTTCTCTCAATGTATTTCTCTTTTTTTTAGAGAAGTCCTCTCATTGGCTTGGGAGGATTTTAGGTTAGGTAAGCCATGTTGTGTCACGTTTAAATTATGCTTTTGATAAGATCATTGTATGATTACTTTTACGTTTATATGTATTTATCTATATGAGATACGACCACGATTGCATCCATATAAACAAAACTAATTAATTAAGCCCTCTAAATTAAATCTTAAGTCATAATGCCGTCAATTAATGAATACTTGTCAAAACCTAGATCGCTTAATTGTGGAAACCACCAAAGTGGATGCACTTGAGTTATCTTGATGAGATAAGCTTGAGTAATTGTGTTGCTCATAATATTCATTATTGTTTTGACTTAATTGAGATTAACAAAACGGTTTTGAATCTTAAGGCATTAGATGGGGTTAAACATGCCGGATCATATGATGATTAAATCCCATAAAGATCTAAGAGTTACATGTGATATAATTGGTAAATAGGTTACCTACCTAAATAACTTGAATTTAAGCATCTTGCCAAAGCGAACTTAAGTTTAAGCCAAATATGGATCTTAGCCCACTAATTATTATATTGAGGGTTGTTAATTTAGTGGGAGATTACTAACTAACTTTGCATATTTTAATTGTAGAATCATGTCGACTAGTAATACTGCTACACTATCATTGCGATCGGTCCTTGAGAAGGACCAACTCAATGGGACAAACTTTCTTGACTGGTTCAGGAACTTAAGAATTGTTCTCAAGCAGGAAAGAAAGGCTTATGTCCTAGATCAACCCATTCCTGAGGAGCCTGCAGCTAATGCTCCAAGAGCTTAGAGAGATGCTTACACAAAGCATAAGGATGACTCTGTGGATGTAGGTTGCCTGATGCTTGCCACTATGGTTCCAGAGCTCCAAAATGATCTGGAACTCATGGAGGCTCATGAGATGATAGTACATCTCAAGGAAATGTTCCAGCAACAGGCAAGGCAAGAAAGGTATGAGACCACAAAGGCCTTACATTCCTGTAAAATGGCTGAAGGTGCATCAGTTAGTACTCATGTGTTAAAGATGAAAGGCTATATTGATCACCTTGAGAGGCTTGGATTTCCCATGAGCCAGGAGTTAGCTACGGACTTGATCCTCAACTCACTCTCGGAGAGTTATAACCAGTTTTGTTATGAACTACAACATGGAGAAATCAATTTCTGAGCTGAATGGGATGCTCAAAACTGCTGAGTAAAGCATTAAGAAAAAGCCTAGCACAGTTTTAATGGTTCAGAAAGGAAAGGGTATGAAAAAGAAAGGGAAGGGCAAATGGAAGGGTAATGGCTCAGGTGGTAAAACCAAAGAGTCAAACAAGCCCGAAACCAAGCCTGCACCCAGGAAGGCAAAGCCTCCAAAGGAAGGAGTCTGCTACTTCTGTAATGAACCCGGTCATTGGAAGAGGAATTGCAAACTCTACCTGGAAGATCTGAAAAAGGACAAGAAGGATAGCGGGGCTATCGCTTTAGGTATTTATGTTATAGACATTCATTTTTCTACTTCCTCTACATGGGTATTAGATACTGCATGTGGTTCTCACATTTGTACAAATGTGCAGGGTCTAAAGGACAGTAGAAAGCTGAAGAAGGGCGAGGTGGACCTACGAGTTGGAAATAGAGCAAGAGTTACTGCTTTAGCTGTAGGCACTTATGAATTAGTTCTACCCAGTGGGCTTTTGTTAGTTTTGAACAATTGCTATTATGTTCCTGCTTTGAGTAGTAACATTGTTTCTCTTTCTTATTTGGATAAGGAAGGTTATACTTCCATTACTAGGAATGGTAAATTTTCTATTTATCGTAATGACATTTTCTATGCTGATGGTGATTTGCTTGTTGGTCAATATATATTAAATTTGGAACATCCTAATAATAGGAATATCTATAACATAACTACTAAGAGGATAAAATCAAACGATTTGAATCCGACCTACCTATGGCATTGTCGTCTAGGCCACATAAATGAGAAACACATTTCTAAACTCCATCAAGATGGATTTCTAAACTCATTTGATTTTGAATCATATGATACATGCAAATCTTGCTTATTAGGAAAGATGACTAAGGCACCTTTCACTGGGCACAGTGAGAAGGCTACTGAATTATTGGGCCTCATACATACAGATGTATGTGGACCATTAAATATAGCTGCCAGAGGAGGTTATGTCTACTTCATTACATTTATAGATGACTTTAGTAGATATGGCTATATCTATCTAATGAAACATAAATCTGAATCTTTTGAAATGTTCAAAATATTCCAAAATGAAATAGAAAACCAACTTGGTAAA
Source organism: Inga oerstediana (assembly GCA_963210345.1). Lineage (NCBI taxonomy): Eukaryota > Viridiplantae > Streptophyta > Magnoliopsida > Fabales > Fabaceae > Inga > Inga oerstediana. Next base: position 56,429,709 of record OY723401.1, on the reverse strand, counting down.
ACAATTAAAGAACTTAGATTTGATCGAGGTGGTAAATATTTGAGCCTAGAATTCACTGACCATCTTAGGAGTTGTGGGATAATCTCACAATTGACTCCTCCAGGAACACCACAATGGAATGGCGTTTCTGAACGGAGGAATCGAACACTATTAGATATGGTTTGATCTATGATGAGTCAAATAGATCTTCCACCGTCCTTTTGGGGACATGCCCTAGAGACAGCTGCGTTCACACTAAATCGTGTTCCATCTAAGGCAATTGAAAAGACACTATATGAGATATGGACTGGAAATAAACCAAGTTTATCTTTTCTTAAGATCTAGGGATGTGAGGTATATGTTAAGCAACAAGCCTCTGATAAATTAGTGCCCAGATCCATAAAGTGCCTTTTTGTAGGGTATCCTAAAGAAACGAAAGGATACTATGTCTACAATCCCACCGATAACAAAGTGTTTGTTATTCGAAATGGCAAGTTTCTAGAAAGAGAGTTTGTCTCTAAAACAACTAGTGGGAGCGACGTACATCTCAAAGAAATTTGAGATCCACAAGATGGTACAGAACCACAGATGGAAATTAGAGAAGACTCACAACAAGTTGTTGAGCCTCCTCAAGTAACAGAAGGTCTACGAAGATCTGATAGGACACGGCATCAGCCTCAGAGATATGGATTTCTGATTACTGAAGGTCGTGATGTGTTGCTCATTGAGCAAAATGAGCCCACCACCTATCGAGAAGCCACAGTGGGACCAAACTTTGAGAAATGGCTAAATGCCATGAAGTCTGAAATGCAATCCATGTACGACAATCAGGTATGGACCTTAGTCAATCCACCTGAAGGTATAAAAACCATTGGATGCAAATGGGTTTTCAAGGAGAAAACTGACATGGATGGCAATATAAATGTCTTCAAGGCACGACTGGTTGCAAAAGGATTCACTCAAACCATGGTGTAGTTTATGATAAAACCTTTTCCCTAGTTGCAATGGCCAAATCAATCAGAATCCTTCTTGCCATTGCAGCATATTATGACTATGAAATATGGCAGATGGATGTCAAAGCAGCCTTCCTTAATGGAAAGCTGCTTGAGGATGTGTAAATGACACAACCTGAAGGTTTTGTGCGTCCAGAGGACTCTGGTAAAATTTGCAAGCTTCAAAGATCCATTTATGGATTGAAGCAAGCATCTCGGAGCTGGAATCATCATTTTGATGAGGTAGTCAAAGAGTTTGGATTCATTCAAAACATCGATGAACCTTGTGTTTACAAGAAGGTTAGTGGGAGCATAGTTGTATTTCTAGTGCTTTATGTAGATAACATCCTACTCATTGGGAATGATATTCCTACCTTGCAGAGTGTCAAGTCTTGGTTAGGAAAGTCCTTTTCAATGAAATACTTAGGTGAAGCCTCCTATATCCTAGGGATTAGGATCTATAGGGATAGATCCAAAAGACTAATAGGCCTAAGTCAGAGCACATACATAGACAAGATACTGCATAGGTTTAATATGCATGATTCAAAAAGGGGTTACATGCCTATGTCTCATGGCATCCATCTTAGCAAGGATTTATGTCCTAGTACACTTGATCAGCGAGATCACATGAGTAAGGTTCCATATGCCTTGGCCATTGGATCCATCATGTATGCCATGTTATGTACTCGACCGGATGTCTCGTTTGCCTTAAGTATGACCAGCAGATACCAACAAGATCCTGGTGAGGGTCATTGGACTGCCGTTAAGAATATCCTAAAGTACTTAAGAAGGACTAAGGACTTATTTTTTGTCTATGGTGGATTGGATGATGAGCTCTGTGTAACCGGTTACACAGATGCAAGTTTCCAAACTGACCAAGACGACCTTAAATCACAATCTGGATATGTATTCCTCCTGAATGGTGGAGCAGTAAGCTGGAAGAGCTCCAAGCAAAGCACTATAGCAGATTCTGCAACAGAAGCTGAGTATATAGTAGCATCAGATGCAGCTAAAGAAGCCGTTTGGATCAGAAAGTTCATTACCGAACTAGGGGTGGTGCCTACCATCTCAAATCCAATAGATTTGTTCTGTGAATATAGTGGTGCTATTGCACAGGCCAAGGAGCCTAGGTCACATCAAAGGACCAAACACATACTCAAGCAATTTCATCTTATTAGAGAAATCAATGATAGAGGTGATATAAAGATATGCAAAGTAGCAGGAGAAGATAATGTTGCTGATCCTCTTACTAAGCCACTTGCACAGGCAAAGCATGAGCGTCATGTTAGGGTAATGGGAATTAGGCAAATAAATGATTGCACCTAGGGCAAGTGGGAGGATGTTGTAAATTGTGCCCTAAGGGCCAATCATTGTACTTTAAACATTATTATTTTAATGAAATTTCTCCATTCTGTTATCATATTATTTGCATGTTAACTGTGATAATTGTATCCTTGGATAATTCATAAAGATTGTCCTAAAATGTCCCTGGTCTGTCATCTATGCGGGAGCAGAGATGAAACAAGACCAATATGACTTTGATAAGATATGGAGATATGAATCAAAGTCTTAGGCACTTGTAAGAGTACAAGGTGCTGGACCGACCCACTATGAGAAAGCTACATGGATCAAGTCATAAGCTTTTCTCATGTATAACCACGTCACAATGCCCTTAGACCTGAGGTCATCATGGATTCCTACATGAGAGTTGCTAAGCTTTGAACTAGTCAAAAGTCACTTTTGACCGGGTGATGATAAAGGCTACGATCGGGCTTGGTGGTTTTTCATGTAGAGGAATATGAATGATCAAGATGGAATTTGTCCCTCACATTAGTAGAGAGATATTACTGGGCCCCTCGACGAGTGAGTCTGAGAAATGTATGGCCATACTATGATGAAAGGAGTTTCTGTCTCTGTTATCAGGCTACTTAGTAATCGAGAAAGTAATGGTCAGGAACAAGAGGATGACATTTTCCATGCCTTATCCTTGATCGATATATCGTGTGATAATAGGGACGTGACATGGTTGTATGACAGGTTGCATCATGATAACGATCCTCATATGAATTGGGTAGTCGTAATGTCTTGCTAGAGGCCGCTTGCGACTTTTGGGTTAGTGTAGTTATTGGCCCACTGCCAACTTCATATGGGCCAACAGGGTCGCACACAAGAATGGCCCAACACGAGATAATGTTTGATTTAGGGTGGATGAATTTTATATTTATATATATATATAATATAAAATTCATTAATAATATTATATAGATATATATATATTTTCGAAATATATATCTTATATATATATATTATATTACATTATTATATTTAATAATATTATATAGATATATATATTTTCGAAATATTATATATATATATATGTATATATATGTATATATATATTATATGATATTATTATATTGTGTTGGTTTTAAATTTAATTTATTAAGATATATTAAATTTAATAACTAACATGATAGAGATATAGTATCTCAGATTTAATTTATGAAGATAAATTAAATCTAATGGCTCTTTATTTAGATTAAATAAATAGGTTAAATTAAAACTGTTGGACAGATTTAATTTAAACTGAATTTATTTAATTAGCTCATCAAGATAATTAATTGTTAATTAATTTCAAAATTAATGATGATTAATTTTGAAATTTGAAAATAACCCTCATGGGTTATAAACTGGATAGAGCTGATAGACTCAGTGTACATCAGAATTGAGAGCCGCAAGGTAAACCCTTGGAGACATTACAGGCGCTAGCACGCAGTCTCGGTTGGAGAGCATTTGTGTGGATACCTGTAGAGGGAGCGGACCTGACGTGTTGGCTCCTAGAGATCGTGAAAACTCTGAATCATCAAAAAGGTATGAATCCTTCCAACTTGGTTTAAACGCCGTTGATAGATCCTCGATTAGGATCGGTGAAATTTTTTAAATTCTTCCGCTGTGCTTACCGATCCTACATTATGATGAGTTATTTTCTGAATATAGTGCATTACATACTGAATTCATCAATGTAGATAAAGAATTGGTTAGTCATAAGAAGAAAGTAAAAGAATTAGAAAGCACTATCATATTATCATGTATATTATGTGAAGAAAAAGATAGGAAAATAAGGGATTTAACAAACACTGTGGAAATCTTCCAGTGAGTCAAACCAGGGCTATATCTCAGAGAGAAGCCACTCCAACGAGCGGTGATGAGGCTGAATCTTCTGCTTAAGGTTCCATTCCACCTCCATCTTTCCTAAATGCATCACTTTCAACCCATCTGGTTGAAGTGATCAATTAAGTTGTGACTGGTTAGAAAAGGGAATTGATGAATGAGTATGAGAAATTGGTGAACACGGTGGAGTTACAAGTCTTAAAGTTGGTGGACAAGGCAAATACCAACTTTGACTTGATGTTCAAGACTCAAGAAGATATGTCGAGAATAATCACTGATATGGAAATCTTCTTGCGCACTCATTTTCCGACTACTTCTTCTGAGGTACCACCTGAGTCTACTCCTGCCACGACTTCACCTCCTCAAACACAGACTCATGTTCTCTTCACAGACCTAGATTCTAATGTTGATGTCACTTATGATCGGTCGCCTTCACCACCACTTGTAGCCTCTGTTCCTCAACCAACATCTCCACTTTTTGAGCCAGAGCCAGTTAACCCTTCCACTGCTATAGTGCTCTTTACCCCACCATCCGATCTCACTTTTCCTAAGCCCCCTTCTGATGCTGACAAAATGGGGGAGAAGGATCTGTAATGGTTTCTGAGCTATTATGGTCTGATATGGGGAGTTGGAGTTTAGTTTTGGGTAGCTTTTATGTAATGGGGTAAGACTATTGTTATTTTCTGGTTTATTTTTGCTGACATGGTTGTATATGGGGTTTTATGGGTAGATGTTGATCCAAGCTTAATTGTGTACTTTACAAGTTCACTAATGATCACTTTCAAGTTTGCTAAGTTTTCTGTTCAGATTTAATGATTTCTGTGCAAACATAATGGTATTATGACTTATCTCGGCTTTAGTGTCCAATGGAAGTATTGTAGGAAACATATGAGGTTAAGTGCAAAAATATGAATATGAGTCTAAACTTTGGTGAAATATGCATTTGAAAATTTTGAAAATGTTTCACTCCAATCAAAATTTTTGTTTTAAAACTCATCACAAGAGTTTTGTCAACATCAAAAAGGGGGAGAATGTTAGATTCCAAGTTTTGATGATAACAAAAGGTTATTGTGTGCAAATTTTGTTTTTACAAGTCTATACAATAGATACAAAGTTTCCAAATGTATTTCACAAAGTTTAGAAATGTTTGCTGTCAGTTTTACTGATGCACTCGAGTGATGGAGCTAGTACTCGAGCATTAAGCTAATTTGCACTTGAGCATATGCAAGTGTTGGATAGAAAGTGTTTGACAGATAGCACAGTCAGAAACAAGATATCAACACTTCACTCGAGCACAGTCTCTGGACTCGAGTGATGGCCTTAAGTGCGCTGAGTCCTGGCGAGTGTGGCATAGAGAGTGTTTACCAGAGAGCAAGGTAAACTCAAAATGTAAGCCACACTCTAGTGCAAGTGAGTGAGGGACTGCGAGTGTTTGCCCGAGTGTCTTGCAGAGCAGAGAAGAATAAGAATGCCCAAGTGAGAGTACATGGATCCGAGTGATACCTCAGCACCCACGAGTGAGAAATCTAACTCTCTTAATTCTGATGTAAGTGCTGAAGACAAAGAGTATATTATAGAAGAATATTCTGCTCACTCGAGTGAGAGTAAGTATGCTCGAGTGAGGGCCCACAGCACCTGCAAGTGTAAAATCATACTCTTGATAAAGTTGGGTGCAAGTGTTGTCCAGTGATGTGGCTCATAGTGTAAAATGAAGAAGCACTCGAGTGAGGAGACCTATGCTCGAGTGGGGTCCCACATCATTGGCAAGTGTGAAAACACACTCTCTCAAAATCATACGTAGGGCAAATCTAAAGCTAAAGCAGGAAGAGTAAATATAGTATTGCACTCGAGTGAGGCCTCTCAGTACTCGAGTGATACTCTGCCAGAAGCTAAAACACACCAGTCTTAAAACGATCAATCCGAATATGGTTTAATATTATTTAATCATCCTATTTCCACTTATTATTATTTAACATCATTTAACATATATTACAAGTGTGATACAGGAGTTTGAATGTTTGAATTAGAAAAGTACAAAGGAAGTCAAACAACGGCAAACAATATCATTACGACCATCCAAGCACATACCTACCACGTTTAAAGATTTCAAACGTACGCATGCCGTTCTCCGTATCAATTGGTCTATGGAAAAGCATGCCATCTTCCAGTAGAAATGGAGCACAAATCATATTGGGCAGTTAAAGCATTAAATTTTGACTTAAAGGCAGCTGGTGAGAAAAGGCTTCTCCAACTCAATGAGCTTGAAGAATTCATACAACAAGCTAATGAAAATGCAAAGTTATACAAGGAGAAGACCAAAATGTGGCATGACAGAAGAATTTTGAGGAGTGAGTTTACACCGGGACAAAAAGTGCTTTTATATAACTCATGGTTAAACCTCTTTCCAGGAAAGCTAAGATTAAGGTGGTCAGATCCTTTTACTGTGATTCAAGTATCACCATATGGAACTGTGGAGATTCAAGATGGTGATCAAAAATTCAAAGTGAATGGGCAAAGGCTCAAAGAGTACAATAAAGGTGCACTCAACACTTTGAAATCTGTTATCACATTTGAGGAACCAACAGGTAAGTCCTCAGTCTAGTAATTTTTTTTCAAAAATGAAATAAAAATTTGGTTTGCTATTTGTCTAGCTAAAGATATTAAGAAGGGCAGCTATTTCGAAGGCAACACAAAATTTCTTTCCTACTCATTCAAAACTTCTTTCCCACTCACTCATTTCTTTCCTACTCTTTTAAACTTCTTTCCTACTCTCTCAAACTTCTTTCCTACTCAACGAAACACACTACACTGGGTTGAGAATTTTAGTTTTCATCAATTTCATTTTAAGTTATCATGGAGGAATCTCTTGTAAAGCTTAAGACTGGTTCCCCACTCTTACCAAAGATGTGCTCAGGAAGAATTATAACAGTCGACTTGAAAGGATGAAGATATTCAAGCGTTTTGGCCTTCCTATGGACATATGCTGGATCATTGAAGCTAAGGTACATTTAGCAGGTGAGATTCATAAATCATTTGTCAAACCTTTACTAGGAATGGGAAGAAGTTCTTACTCTAAAAAGATAAGAGCTAAAAGTATGAATGTCTGCCATAAATGTGCAAGATGGAATTGTGATCAGCTCTGTATGAGTAAAGGTATGGTTTCTATAAATTGAGAAGATAAAATTCAATTTATAAAGGATGGACTGAGTAAGGAGTCACTGGATGATATCATTCAAACTCTTGAGAAACATCTGAGAGGTGATGTTCATCGTATTCTTCTTGATTTAGCAAACATATTCAATAGTGAAAAAGAGCGCTATTGTCTTAGGAATCTGACGTTAAAAGATCCTATTTGCCAGTTAATAAGAAAACTGGATGGGAAACAAATCCTCAATTCATAAAAAGCGTTTAAGCCGTTACTGGATATAAAACCAGAGGAATATGTGAGCCAAAATCACAACTACTGTACATAATCATGCTTTTGTTTTAATTTTTCTTATCTTTTCTGTCACTTTTGCCTAATTTGTCTTATCTTTTCATCAACTTTTATCTAATATGTCTTTTCTTTTCAGTAACTTTTGACTTTCTTTCCTTTTTTGCTTTAGGCAAATTACGCCAGTCATTCGTGTCATAAGTTTTTCAAAATTTTTTTGAAAAATAAGTGATTTATATGATTTTGTTGTCGCTACTTCAATTTTATATTATGTACTCTTTTATTTGTAAATATGCACACTTCGACTTGTAAATATGTAGTCTTCTCTTGTAAGCACAAATGGTCCGAGAGAAAAGAAAAGAAAAAGGGTATCATAGAAAGATGTAGATTTACATTTATTTGCCTCTTTGGTGAAACTGATATGAGTAAAGATGTAGAGTTTATAATAGCAGCAAATGAACTTGGAAGTGCATTAGCCACTAGAAAGATCAATTTTGTATACGGGGGAGGTATCCAAAGCCTAAAGGGAAGTGTGGCTATTTCTGCATCCATGAATGGAAGCAAGGATTAGAGTATAAGGGTGAAGGAGTTAGAAGACCACATCTTCTCCTTGGGACATGAGTTGCAGGTTTCAAGCTTGCTTGAACGTTTGGGACAAATGTTCTACCATGCTCAAGCTTTTATTGCTCTACCTGGTGGTTTGGAGACGTTAGATGGGATCTCTAGCGTTACATATTGAGCTAAGTTGAACTATCACTAAAACCCATTAGGATTGTTAATTGTTAATGGTTTTTATGATAATTTATAATGTTCTTTTGATCATGCTGTGGAAACAGGATTCATACCCTAAGCGACTCGTCACTCCATAATATCTGCACCAACTACTGATTAGCTGCTCTATCAACTGCAAACCTATGAACCTAAACCAGATTTACTCGTCAAGCAAATAGGTGGGCAATCTTCATATAGCAGTCAGAAGCAGAACCCAAATACCACTCTTCAGTTGTAACTTTCCTTAATCTCTTGGTTTTACTTTATTGTGTGTTTATGTTAAAAAAACAGAGAGAGAGAGAGAGATAGAAAAGAGAGAAAAAAATGAAAAAAAAATTTTGATTATTCGAATTATGGGTTGTTGTGATGAAATAGATTTATTCATAAGCTGGCCCATTTTTTTTAATTGTTCTGTTAATCTTTATATTGAGCCCTTTATATCACGTTTTACATTCCTTTCACCTTAACCACATTACAACCCTTAATAAGTCCTTTTGATTTGAATTATGCATGTGAATTAGGTAGTGGAGATTGAGATTTTTAGCAAGCCTATGATAGTACAATTTTTTTCTGTTGAATTCGGGCGAAACACTTATCATTAAACACTTGAGAGATTGGGAGAATGAGTCATAATTACTAACTCAATTTATTCATTTTCAAATAAAGTTATCAGTTTATATTCTTGTTGATTCATGAATACTATGATTTTTTTTATTTTTCAATTGTGTTCTTGCTTATGACTTGACACTTCTGATTTTGTTGGAAGCACTTAATGGTCACTCCTTGTCTAAGGATGTCCAAGAGGTAAGTGTGGGGGAATTTGATAAGTAAAATATTTGCATATTTATTTTCCCTTATATGATGATTTTATGGATGATATTTGAGCTCAATTTAATAAATTTGGGTGTAATTAATAAATAAATAATGATTTTGGCATAAAATATAATTTTTTGGAAAATACTAAATTAGACCCTCTTTCAGTTTTTAGTCAATATCTGGAGCTCTAGATCTCGGATTCGGACATTCTTTATATGGATAAAAAGCTAAGAAAGAGCTCTACAACTTTGATGTTCAGACCAAAATCCAAGCCCATCTCCAAGCATTTTAAATTTTGCATGGAATTTGAAAGCGGGAATCATCTACCATTCCACCAACCATTTCATATACCTCTTCATCTTTCTTTTCACCTACTATTTCATCTACCACTCCATCTTCCTTTTCACCAACTACTTTATCTATCATATTCTATCTACTACTTCACCTATCATATTTCATCTACGTTACTCCATTTCTCCGTATATATAGCCACCCACTCCTTCATATTTCACTTACACCAATTCATATCCATTACTCTCATCTCTTCTCCACACATACCATTTCATTTCCATTACTCTCCTTTCTTTTCTACTTACACATCATTTCATTAATCTCATATCTTCTCCACTTACTCCATCATCTAAGAATTAATTTTATGCATTGTATTACTTTTTGCATGCCTTCACCTTAGAAGACTTAGGATAGTATTACTTTTTGTATGCCACCTACATGGAATGTTTTACCTCCTAAAGGGAGGGCTAGGTTTTTACATTTTTATGCATCTTTTGGTTGTATATTTATGTTTGAGAATTTAATATTCAAGTTTTATGCAGTATTTATAAGGATTTCATTCTAGCTTTATATAATGTCAATTTATTTTGGTTTTGTTTTTAATTTGATCATGAGCTAAATTTTCATTTTCCTAGAGTGATGACGTAGCTTACTAATAACGGATTGAATCTTAACTTATTAAATCTAGTTTTAATTTTTCCTTCATGATTGAGTTTTAATTATGATTCTTAATGCTTTCATTTGATTGGCCATCTTTTGAATAATTTAAATATATATGTTAAGACCAGAAGGAGATACATGTGTGTAGACCTTATAATTAAAACCATAACTTGCATATGAAATAGGAATATATTCATATGAGTTGTGTAGTCTTATAGAGTTCTATACATTTTAATGCATAATTAATTGCTTAAATTCATATAGGAATATATTCGATTAGCAATTAATTATAGAATTGCTTGACATTAGAACAGGCTAGTAATTAAATTAGGGAAACTCGGCTATCAATTATGTGGAATAAATTAGGCTAGAATAGATAAGTGATTCAATCCAGAATTTGTTAAGTGAAATATGACCTCTAGGACTTTTTCTTATAGTTGTTTCATATCATTTGCATTCATAATTGCACATCTTTTATTTCGTACTCTCAATCACCAACTAATCGATCGACTAAATAGAATTAAAATTGCTCATTTTGGTACTTACTAATCAATCCTCATGGGAACTATACTCTACTCACTTTTGTATTACTTGATTATTGTTAGTGCAAGCGTTTCACACAAGAGGGGGTGAATTGGGTGATCCCAGAAATTTCATTGCATATAAGGAAATTGACGAAATATTAAAAGCAATTAAGAGCAAGGAGAAATATCATTGAAGTGTACACCGGGAGTTATACTAGTTTGGCCACAACCACTTTGACCTACGTCCAATCCTCAGAGGGTCTCTGAGAGTTTCACTATATTCTCCAAGATTCAGTGGGTTCTTGGCCCCTAAGTACACAACAAGTTCCTTCACCTGGACACTCGCTCCCCCTTACACGTTGTAATCAAAACCCCAACTCAAGGTTCCACTACCTTAAGTTATCTCAATAACAAATATTGAGTTTGTAATGAAAAACTCTCTCATAGAGCAAATATGTAATCACTGAAGTACAATGAATGAGTATAAGTAAACAAAACACTAAGAATGTGTTGATCAGTGTAATCTCAGTTCGTGTCTTGTTTTTTCTTTTCTTTGAATGCTCCATTTATATAGATGATTTATAGTGTCCATTAGAAGCAATTCAAACTTGTCTGTTAGAGTCGCGCAGCAACGGTTGACTATTCTTTGAATTTGAAAACTAGCCATTTGCGGTATGTAACGGTAGGTGAACGTTTAGACTTTTGTTTGACTTTTTACTTCTTGTATGATCTCTTTATCATTTCTCTGCAAATGTACTTAGGATACTAATGAAATGAAGAGTTAATCATATAGATAACAAATCGAAAGATATTCGATGAAAAGCTTAATTTTTGGACTGCTTACTCGAGTGGCTATTCGAGTGATTAAGTTTGTTACTCGAGTGGTCCCTCAAGTAAACTTGTCAAAAATATGGCAATGAGCAAATCAACATTTTACATCAGATATCACTCGGGTAAGACATGGAGTGATATATTACAAACCTTGAAAATACCTGATTACTCGAGTAGCTACTCGAGTGGCCATGTCTTTACCTTCACAGTTGACTCAGGTACTGACTGTGGTAATCTGGTTACTCGAGTGGCCTTTATATTTTTTCATACCTCACTCGGGTGGTGAATCGAGTGGCTTTCAAATAACCCGATAGATTAGTCGATTACTCCCTCAAGTAATTGCATCAATTTCTTGGCCGAGAGTTTGCTTTCTGGTTACTCGAGTAATGCTTCAATTAATTCTGCAGATTACTTGGGTGGTCCCTCGAGTAATGGCCTTTTTCTCACTGATTACTCGAGTGGCTACTCGAGTGATATGTTGCATTTCTTGGCTGAGAGTGTAACACCCTGCCTTTAATCATGTAATTATAATTCGATATTAAATAATTAAAGTAGATTAGAGACCTTCGAATAACTTAAACTCGTTTCAATCTCCTACTTTGTGGTAGGGTTTTCACAAAATCATTCAAAATCTCTTTCCTGTTCCTGGTCTCCATTTCAAAATTCGAATATAATCACCTGTGCAGTTTATCTACATTCACGTATCACAGAGTGTAAAACCAATTCCCCGGCAACTCCCGGATTCTATACATATATAACCTGAGGTTTAAGTATCCACTAGGGGATTACATCCAAAATTGAATATACTATTCATATTTCAGATTATACAGTAATCCCGAATTCAAAAGATATAACCAACATTCTAAAATCAACTATACCCCTAAGGGTCCTAAGTGCTCCGGGTCGGCCTCTTCTCCTTTGAGCCACATGCCCTGTCTGAAAGGTTAGTCATAGGAAGGAATGAGATTCGAGAGAATCTCAGTAGTAACAAACCACTCATACAATGTATAAATACCAAGCATGTATATAAATCACAACCAGCAACAATAGCAACATCAATCTCAAAGATACATGGTTTTCACCACAAACGACAGCACTCATGGCTGTATACACAATACGACAGCTTACGCTGTAATCACCATCACGACAGCTTACGCTGTAATCACAATAACGATAGCTTGCGCTGTAAACGACAGCTATCACCAGCTGTAACCGCAGCAGCATCAAAGATTCATCACAGCACAGTGATAACACATACATACAGAGCATTACACATAGTATAAGAGAGAGAGTCACTACCTTGTCCTTTCCTGACGTCCTTCGGCGCAGTTGGCTCCCGAGGGCGGCAAATATCGAATCCTACAATTCCAAATGCACCATTTAGACACTTCCATAGTGTTACTTGGGGTTATATGAGTCTATAATGAAAATTTACAAAACTACCCCCGGGGACCCGGCCCGGGCCCGCCGTACCCGGTCCGGCTGTACTTTTCTTGAAATTTTGACATGGGCTATCCTGACATATTTTCGCCCAAGGAATCCATTTCCGGACTCGGAATTATCAAATTCAATGTTAAATTACGAAATTGCCCTTGGCAGCCCTACTTTTAGGGTTTTAGGGGTGTTTCCGTAATTATGCTTTCTCGGCCTTTTTTGAAAAAGTGCCCAACTGTAACCCCACCTATTTTTGCCCACTGAATCCAATGGAATCATCAAATCATTGAAAATCCAACTCTAAGACCCATTTACAGCCTTGGCCGAAATATACATGTTCTCCGGGAAAAAGTTGGGGTTTTACGATTTCGGCTCCGTAAACGCGTTCCTTTCTACTCCTAACCACTTTATTCACTATTACATTAGGTTATAACTACCATTTGAACCAAAATTGGGCAGCATAACCCTTAGGAAACTCAATTTCTAAAATTTAAAACCAATGGCAATCCGGCGAAATTTCACCGATTAAATTGCTCACAGCAGCCAGAATAAGCAATATACGAAAGTTTGAAAGTTACCTCAAGCTCCCACAAGCTTTTCCCAAATATTGCTGAAAACCCTAAGTGCTCAACAACAGATTTTGAGCTTCCAAACCTTAAAGAACAAAGAGGAGTAGCTTAGGATCGGAGTTATACGCGTTAGGAGCTAAATCGTCGGAGAAATCGGCTTACCTTGTGATTTTTCTTCTCCTTTCTCTCTCTACAAACCTCAACGTTCTCACTCCTCATTCAGCTGCTGTGTGCGACAGAAATGAGCTGAGGAAGATGATAACATATTTAATTCCATGCTGATGTCATCTTTTATTGAGATGATGTCATAATTCCCATTTTCGGATTTTCTGCCCAAACTTTGAAAAATCATAACTAATTCTAGAAAACTCAAAATGAGGTGATTCCAAAGCCAAATGAAAGATATTTAAGTCCTCTTCATAGGAAAAATATTGGCCATTACTAAAAATCACCACACAATTTCAGAATTACATAAAACTCATCACTGCCCCAAAACAGAGTTCAGTTTCCATCCCAAACTTTGGACAGTTATATCTCCTAGTTCACAAAACGAAATGGAACAAATTATATGTCCATTTTGAAGCTTGAGATGTGAACTATAAGAGTGGAAAATTTCAGAATTTTTAGATACCATTTGGTCATTAAAAACGTTCACACAAACGGACTGCCCAGAATAGAATTTCACTGGACAGAATTTTAGATTTTGCATCTTTGCTTCCATTGGTTCCATTTTCATACCAAACATCATTCCCACATAAATTTTCACAAGGAATCCATTGGAATCATTAAAATATCCAAATTCCCATCACACATTCTTCAAAAGTGTTTATTCAACAATAATTACATCCACTTTTGAAGTCATTAGCCCTTAATCACTTTTTGGGATATTACATTTCTCCCCCCGTAAAATAAATTTCGTCCTCGAAATTTGTCACACAACTTGAGCCATAAACTCTGGATAACGTCTTCGCATATCCGCCTCCGCTTCCCAAGTTGCTTCCCTCTGAGTCATTCCCTTCCAGATCACCTTCACAAAGGGAATGCTTCGGTGTCTGAGCCGTCGTTCTTCTCTATCAATGATCTGTTCTGGCTCTATCGCATATGTGAAGTTGTCTTGCAACTCGACTTCTTCGTATTCGACAATGTGAGATGGATCCGGTTGATACTTCTTCAGTTGGGAAACATGAAACACATCATGGAGTCTGCTCAAGTTTGGGGGTAGGGCTACTCGATAAGCAACAGGCCCAATCCTCTCAAGGATTTCAAAAGGACCTATATATCTTGGGCTCAACTTCTTTCGTTTGATTGCTCGCCCAATGCTGGTGACAGGAGATACTCTCAGAAGCACATGGTCACCAACTTCAAACTCTAGAGGCCGTCTTCTCTTGTCAGCGTAGCTTTTCTATCGACTCTGCGCTGCAAGCAACCTCTTACGAATAATCCGAATCTATGCTGAGGTTTGATCAACCAAATCTAGCCCATAAAGCTTCCTTTCGGATAACTCGTTCTAGCACAAAGGTGATTGACACCGTCTTCCATACAACGCTTCATACGGAGCCATTTGGATGCTCGCATGATAGCTATTGTTGTAGGCGAACTCAGCCAGTGGAAGAAAACGATCCCAACTTCCTTTAAAGTCGAGAACACAAGCTCGCAACATATCTTCCAGCGTCTGAATTGTTCTCTTAGATTGTCCATCCGTTTGAGGATGATAAGCCGTACTGAACCTCAGTTGAGTACCTAAGGCTTCATGCAATGCTTTCCAGAATCTCGAAGTGAATCGGGGATCTCGATCGGAAATGATATTCTTCGGTACACCATGGAGTTTCACAATTTCTCGAATATAAATCTCTGCTAGCTTATCCGGAGAGTAACCAGCATCGATTGGTATGAAATGGGCTGACTTTGTTAATCGGTCCACAATTACCCAGATCGCATCAAAATTCCTGATCCTGGGCAATCCCACAACCAGATCCATGGTCACACTTTCCCATTTCCATTCCGGAATCTCAGGACTCTAAAGTAAACCAGGCGGTCTCTGGTGCTCGATTTTCACTTTCTGACAAGTGAGACACCTTGCAACATATTTGGTCACGTCACTCTTCAAACCCGGCCACTAATACACCGATTTCAGATTCTGATACATCTTGGTCATACCAGGATGAAGAGTATATCGGCTCTTGTGTGCCTCATCCAGAATCTTCTGCCTCAACTCTGCCTTAAGTGGAACGCAGACTCTTTTCTGGTAACGAACCAATCCACGAGGCGATATGTCGTAGCCTGAAACTTCTCCCTGTTTGATTCGAGTCAGATTGCGCTGTATCCAGTCATCTTGACTCTGAGCTTCTTCAATTTCCGCCCTTAGATCACTCTCCTCTTGAAAAACAGTGTAATTCGCACAGATGATCTTGTTTGTCAGATTTAAATCACGGAAATCTTCAATCAATTTCCTTTTTTGTATCATCATAGCTACAACGAGCACAGTCTTTCTGCTAAGAGCATCAGCGACGCTGTCTCATATTCAGTTCATAGTCCTTAAGCAATTCCATCCAACGGCGCTGTCCCATATTCAGTTCTTTTTGATCATACAGATATTTGAGACTCTTGTGGTCGCAGTACAATTCCACAGTCACACCATACAGGTAATGACGCCAAATCTTCAAAGCAAATACAATGGCCGCAAGCTCCAGATCATGAGTGGGATAGTTCAATTCATGAGGTCTGAGCTGTCGAGAGGCGTAGGCCACCACACGTCCCTGCTGTATAAGGACACACCCTAATCCCTGCCCACTGGCATCAGAATACACAACATATGTCAAACTGGGATCGGGTAAAATCAACACAGGTGCCGTAGTCAACCTCTCCTTCAGCTCCACAAAACAGTTTTCACATTTCTCATCCCACACAAACGGCTGATCCTTTCTCGTGAGCTTGGTCATCGGCAATGCCATACGGGAGAAATTTTGGATAAATCTCCGATAATAACCAGCAAGACCCAGAAAACTGCGTATTTCCACTATAGATTCTGGCCTCTTCCTGTCCAGTACTGCTTCCACTTTACTGGGATCCACAGAGACCCCTTCTTGCGAGATAACATGGCCTAAGAATTTCACTTCTGATAGCCAGAACTCGCACTTGCTCAATTTAGCATATAGTTGTTTCTCACACAATGTAGTCAATACAACTCTCAAAAGATGCTCATGCTCCTCCATACTCTTGGAATATATTAGAATGTCATCGATAAACACAACAACAAACTGATCCAAATATTGTCGAAAGATACGATTCATGTAATCCATGAAAACCGCAGGCGCATTGGTTAGCCCAAATGGCATCACCAAGAACTCATAGTGACCGTACCTGGTCCGAAAAGCAGTCTTCGGAACATCTTCTGCTTTCACTCGTAGCTGATGATACCCTGACCTTAGATCAATCTTCGAAAATACACACGAACCGGATAGTTGATCTAAAAGGTCATCAATTTGGGGAAGAGGGTACTTGTTCTTAATAGTAACTTTATTTAGTTCTCTGTAGTCGATACACAATCGAAGACTCCTGTCTTTCTTCTTTACAAACAACACTGGAGCTCCCCAAGGCGACACACTGGGTCTAATGAACCCTTTTTCAAGCAAGTCTTCTATTTGTTTCTTTAACTCCGCCATTTCATTTGGGGCCATGCGGTATGGGGCCTTGGATATAGAACCAGCTCCAGGTACAATGTCAATTGGGAACTGAACTTCCCTTTCTGGAGGTAATCCGCTCAGATCGTCCGGAAACACCTCAGGGAATTCATTTACCACGGGTATATTATTCAAGGTTTCGCCATTTTCCCCTTGCACAGAGAAAAACACCACATACCCCTGGCAACCCTTTTCAAGATACTTTTCAGCTTTAGCTGCAGCAAGGAAATTCATACTAGAATCCACAACTTCAGCCCTCTGAGAAACAGGATATACTATCCTCTTGTTCCCACAATCAAGTAATACATTATTTGCCGTTAACCAATCAAAACCCAAAATAACTTCCAATTGGTGAAGTGGCAAACATATCAAATCTACAATAGATTGGTACCCTTCCACAGTTATGACACAACTCAAACAAGCTTCTGTGGTTAAGGCCTTAATACCCATTGGAGTTGACACTACTAATTCAAATGGTAACTTATGTACATGCATTCCCAGGCGCCTCACGCAATCATAGGCGATGAAGGAGTGACTTGCACCCGAATCATACAAAACTTGCAACAGATGGCCATTAAGAAGAATATTACCTTGTATCAGCTCAGGAGATTTACGGGTCTCTTCGTGGGTCATAGCAAATACTCGGCCTTGTGTCTTCGGTCTCTGGTCTGGTCGTGGCTCTTTGCAGTCAGCAGCAGTATGGCCCACACGCTTACAATTGTAACATATTATTTTGCCATCACATGTTTTACCCTGGTGTGGTTGATTACAGCGACGACAAATCCACGGTGCAAAATATGTTCTTTGCTGGTCACGGCTCCCAGACTGGTAGGGCTTCTTACCACTTCCAGATGAAGATCCTTGCCCCTTCCGCTTCTGTGAGGTAGCACCCTTACCGGGTTCACTGCGGTGGCCAGTAGCTTTAGCAGGATACAGGTCTCTCAAGTTGTTCTCTGTAATTCTACACTGTTCAACCACCTTGTTGAACTTAGTAAATTGGTGAGTAGCTAGGCGTTTCCTCAACTCTCGCCTCAGACCGCGAATGAGCATATCAGAACTCCATTCTTCGTCATCCTTGTACCGGAGGTAAGAGGAGTACCGAGCCAACCGAACAAAACGGGACAAGTAATCATCGAAGCTCTCTGTATCCCCTTGTCTGATATTCAGAAACTCTGTCTCCTTCTTGAGTCTCACTGATTTGGGAAAATACTTCTGGTTGAACTCTTGTTGAAATAGTTCCCAAGTCAATGGCATTTCTTTGCTCTTCAATGTTAGGGCGATATTCCGCCACCAACGGTCTGCATCCCCTTCGAGCTTGTAAACAGCCAGCCGTGGCTTCACCTTATCCGGACAACCAAGAACCTCAAATATTTTCTCCAGCCTGTTCATCCAATCTTCGGCTGCCTGAGGGTCAAACCTTCCTCTGAATGCCGGAGGCAGATGCTTGCAGAATCTGGTGACCCAAAACTGAAGGTCTCTGTCCTCTCTAAGTGGCATCCCATATGATTCTTGATTTGGAATAGCATGAGGTGGGGATTCTAGTGGTCGTGGTGATCCTTCTGTAGTGTCCTCATGTCGAGTTTCTTCTTGAGTTTCCTCCGGAGTGGACTGAACCGGACCTTCCTTGTTCTTCGCCTTCTCTGCTCTGAGCTCTTCTCTCAGCTCAGTTATCATATCCCGCTGATCTTTGATTAGACCCATTAATTCCTGCATTGCATCCGGTGGGTTATCCTTGACGACCTCCACCTCTGGGTCTACAAGCGGAATATTGGGGCGTCCTCTAGTTTTCTTCATTCTACAAACAACTTGCCCCATTAATTTATCAGAGATAGTATGCACATATAGTCACAAAACTCATATATATATCCATGTCAATAAAACATACATGTGCATACACAACAATCATTCACAGATATCCCTACTACTATCTAAGGGGTCTATCCTAGCAACCTCTACCCTTGCCAGGAACTACAGCTCTGATACCAAAATGTAACACCCTGCCTTTAATCATGTAATTATAATTCGATATTAAATAATTAAAGTAGATTAGAGACCTTTGGATAACTTAAACTCGTTTCAATCTCCTACTTTGTGGTAGGGTTTTCACAAAATCATTCAAAATCTCTTTCCTGTTCCTGGTCTCCATTTCAAAATTCGAATATAATCACCTGTGCAGTTTATCTACATTCACGTATCACAGAGTGTAAAACCAATTCCCCGGCAACTCCCGGATTCTATACATATATAACCTGAGGTTTAAGTATCCACTAGGGGATTACATCCAAAATTGAATATACTATTCATATTTCAGATTATACAGTAATCCCGAATTCAAAAGATATAACCAACATTCTAAAATCAACTATACCCCTAAGGGTCCTAAGTGCTCCGGGTCGGCCTCTTCTCCTTTGAGCCACATGCCCTGTCTGAAAGGTTAGTCATAGGAAGGAATGAGATTCGAGAGAATCTCAGTAGTAACAAACCACTCATACAATGTATAAATACCAAGCATGTATATAAATCACAACCAGCAACAATAGCAACATCAATCTCAAAGATACATGGTTTTCACCACAAACGACAGCACTCATGGCTGTATACACAATACGACAGCTTACGCTGTAATCACCATCACGACAGCTTACGCTGTAATCACAATAACGACAGCTTGCGCTGTAAACGACAGCTTGCGCTGTAAACGACAGCTATCACCAGCTGTAACCGCAGCAGCATCAAAGATTCATCACAGCACAGTGATAACACATACATACAGAGCATTACACATAGTATAAGAGAGAGAGTCACTACCTTGTCCTTTCCTGACGTCCTTCGGCGTAGTTGGCTCCCGAGGGCGGCAAATATCGAATCCTACAATTCCAAATGCACCATTTAGACACTTCCATAGTGTTACTTGGGGTTATATGAGTCTATAATGAAAATTTACAAAACTACCCCCGGGGACCCGGCCCGGGCCCGCCGTACCCGGTCCGGCTGTACTTTTCTTGAAATTTTGACATGGGCTATCCTGACATATTTTCGCCCAAGGAATCCATTTCCGGACTCGGAATTATCAAATTCAATGTTAAATTACGAAATTGCCCTTGGCAGCCCTACTTTTAGGGGTGTTTCCGTAATTATGCTTTCTCGGCCTTTTTTGAAAAAGTGCCCAACTGTAACCCCACCTATTTTCGCCCACTGAATCCAATGGAATCATCAAATCATTGAAAATCCAACTCTAAGACCCATTTACAGCCTTGGCCGAAATATACATGTTCTCCGGGAAAAAGTTGGGGTTTTACAATTTCGGCTCCGTAAACGCGTTCCTTTCTACTCCTAACCACTTTATTCACTATTACATTAGGTTATAACTACCATTTGAACCAAAATTGGGCAGCATAACCCTTAGGAAACTCAATTTCTAAAATTTAAAACCAATGGCAATCCGGCGAAATTTCACCGATTAAATTGCCCACAGCAGCCAGAATAAGCAATATACGAAAGTTTGAAAGTTACCTCAAGCTCCCACAAGCTTTTCCCAAATATTGCTGAAAACCCTAAGTGCTCAACAACAGATTTTGAGCTTCCAAACCTTAAAGAACAAAGAGGAGTAGCTTAGGATCGGAGTTATACGCGTTAGGAGCTAAATCGTCGGAGAAATCGGCTTACCTTGTGATTTTTCTTCTCCTTTCTCTCTCTACAAGCCTCAACGTTCTCACTCCTCATTCAGCTGCTGTGTGCGACAGAAATGAGCTGAGGAAGATGATAACATATTTAATTCCATGCTGATGTCATCTTTTATTGAGATGATGTCATAATTCCCATTTTCGGATTTTCTTGCAGATTTTCTGCCCAAACTTTGAAAAATCATAACTAATTCTAGAAAACTCAAAATGAGGTGATTCCAAATCCAAATGAAAGATATTTAAGTCCTCTTCATAGGAAAAATATTGGCCATTACTAAAAATCACCACACAATTTCAGAATTACATAAAACTCATCACTGCCCCAAAACAGAGTTCAGTTTCCATCCCAAACTTTGGACAGTTATATCTCCTAGTTCACAAAACGAAATGGAACAAATTATATGTCCATTTTGAAGCTTGAGATGTGAACTATAAGACTGGAAAATTTCAGAATTTTTAGATACCATTGTTCATTAAAAACGTTCACACAAACGGACTGCCCAGAATTGAATTTCACTGGACAGAATTTTAGATTTTGCATCTTTGCTTCCATTGGTTCCATTTTCATACCAAACATCATTCCCACATAAATTTTCACAAGGAATCCATTGGAATCATTAAAATATCCAAATTCCCATCACACATTCTTCAAAAGTGTTTATTCAACAATAATTACATCCACTTTTGAAGTCATTAGCCCTTAATCACTTTTTGGGATATTACAGAGAGTCACTGGAAGATTTTTGGCCTGGTTACTCGAGTGGCTACTCGAGTAATGGTCTATATAACTTTACAGATTACTCGAGTACTCCCTCGAGTAACTTCTTCCAAATTTTAGCAGTGCTTCACTGGATGAAAATTTTCTTGCTTACTCGAGTGGCTACTCGAGTAATGGCTTCTCTTACTTGGGTGGCTACTCAAGTGAGCCTTTACAAGACTTGTTTAATACTTCCAATGCTTACTTCAAGTAAGTCTTTGCTAGTTTGTACAAATTCATTTGTTTGTTATCAAATCCTTTCATATTATTGATCCAATCTTTGTTATCATCAAAATATATGGGATCTAACTTTCTCCCCCTTTTTGATGATGACAAAACTTGGTGATTTTGAACAAAGGTTTTGAAATTGAGTTTTCAAACATATGCTTCTCAAATACTTTTCATATTTTGTTCAATTTAATCTTGAAAACTCTTTTGAAATCGTTTATTAAAGGTCTTTTCAAAGTTTTTGTTCTTATGTACTTGTTCACCTTGTATACACAATCAAAAACTCATTAGTCCCAAAATGCAATATAATTTCAATGAAATGTCATAAAGGAACAAATTTGTAAACTGAGAAAGAAATTCAATTCTCCCATCATTGACATCTCAAACTCCCCCTGCGTTATCTCAGAAAATTCTTTACACATAGTTTCGTTAGTAGCACCGAAAACTATATCATCAACATATATTTGCACAATTAATATATCATCACATTTTCATTTTGTAAAAAGTGTTGTAACAACTTTTCCTCGTATAAAACCTTGATCAATGAGAAATTATTGACCCTCTCGTACCATGCTCTAGGAGCTTGTTTTAAACGATGTAAAGCCTTTTTAAGTTTGAAAACATGGTCAGGTTGGGTTACATCTTCAAAACCTGGAGGTTGTTCAACATATACTTCCTCCATGATGTAGTCATTTAGAAATGCGCTCTTTACATCCACTTGACAGAGTTTTAATGCTTTGATGTATGCAAAGGCTAATAGTACTCGTATAGCTTCTAATCTAGCCACTGGAGCATACGTTTCCTCATAATCAATTCCTTCTTCTTGATTATAGCCTTTGGCCACCAATCTTGCCTTGTTTCTGACAATTATTGCAGATTCATCAAGTTTGTTCTTAAATACCTATTTAGTACCAATGATTAGATGATCCTTAGGTCGGGGTACCAAATCCCAAACTTGATTTCTTTCAAATTGGTTTAGTTCTTCTTGCATTGTTATAACCCAATCATTGTCTGATAGGGCTTCGTCAATATTAGAAGGTTCAATCTCAAAAATGAATGCAGAAAAACTTACTTCATTGAAAATTCTATTTCTAGTTTTGACTCCTTCATTCACATCTCCTATGACTTGATCTAGGGGATGACTCCTATTGTATTTCTAGGCTTTATGTTGATCTAGTGACTGATTTTCTTCCTTGGTTTGATCAACTTCTAGAATAAGAGATTTAGAAATAGATTGACCATTTTCTTGATTTAAAACAACTTCCTACTCATCATCAATGGTTTTGTCAAAGGATTCACATTCATCAAATACAACGTGAATTGAATCTTCAACAATACATGTTATTTTATTGAAAATTCTGTATGCTTTACTTTGGTTAGAATAGCCTAGGAAAATTCCTTCATCTGTTCTAGAATCAAATTTTCCTAAGTTATCTTTACCATTATTATGAATGAAGCACTTACAACTGTAGACGCGTAAATAAACAAGATTTGGCTTTCTTTCTTTGTATAGCTTGTTTGGTGTCTTTCTAAGTTTTTTTTTAATATAGGCTCTATTTGAAATATAGCATGCTGTGCTCATTGCATTTGCCCAGAAAACTTGAGATACGTTCTTTTCATTCAGCATTGCTCTAGCTACTTTAGTGAGCACTCTATTCTTACGTTCCATGACTTCGTTTTGTTGCAGTGTCCTTAGAGCAGAAAAATTGGGGTCAATGCCATTAGTATCATAATATTCTTCAAAGGCTTGATTTTCAAATTCTCCATCGTGATCTGTCCTGATACCTGTAATGGTCATACCTTTCTCATTTTGCACTTTCTTGGTAAAAATAATGAATTTTGCAAAGGTTTCATCCTTTGATGAGAGAAAAATAGCCCATATAAATCTAGAGAAATCATCAACAATGACCAATGAATATAAGTTGCCACTAAGGCTTTTAACTCTTGCTGGACCAACTAAATCCATATGTATCAATTGAAGTGGTCGATTTGTTGTAATCTCATTTTTCGATTTGAAAGATGATTTAGTTTGTTTTCCCTTTTGACATGTGTCATAAATCAAATTGTTTTTAAAATTTACTTTGGGTAATCCAAGAACTAAATCCTTTTTGAGTAGTTTGCCTAGTTGGTGCATGTTGACATGAGCTAGTCTCTTATGCCATAACCAACTTTCATCGACATTACTCAAAAAACAATTTTTAGAATTATTTCTATTGATATGAAGTGTATAGCAGTTACCTTCCCTTTTTGCTCTGAGCTTTGCCTTGATATTTTTCTTATCAAGTTGTAAGTCTTTCTTGTTGATCAGACATTCCTCTGAATCAAATATTATCCAATTGTGTTTATCTGCACTTTGACTTACGCTTTGCAAATTATGACACAAGCCTTCAACGTAATATACATCTTTGACTTGCATTCCTTTGTTGCTTTTGATTTCACTAATTCCTGCTATTTTTCTAGATTGATTTCCTCCAAATTTTATCTTTCCACCTTCCTTAGGTTGCAATGTGGTAAAACTTTCGAAGTCACCAATCATATGTCTAGAGCATCCATTGTCTATGTACCACTTGTTGTTTTTGGATGCTTTAAGACATATCTGCAATCAATACGATTACGTCTTAGGTACCCACATCTTTTTGGGTCCTTTTGGGTTAGTACAAAATTTTTTCGGAACATATGAACCTTTAGGTACCCTTTTGTAGGTTCCTATATTTCCTTTCTTCCTATGAATGCATGATGAAGTATAATGACCCATTCTATTACAATAATTACAATGTGCAAAAGGATTTGATGTATGCACAGAATGATGAAAATAATTAAAGTATGATTTACCTCTAGCTTTCTTTCTTCCTTTCCTTCTGTCTGATTTTGGATCATATCTAATTCCAGATCGATCATTCACAAATCATTGAGCTTTTAAAATTACATTTAGCATTTCACTTCCTTTAGTGAATTTTTCAAGAGATTTAGTAAGATCATTGTTTTTCTTTTTCAAAGAAGTACTGCTTTCACAATCTTTTTCAAAATTCTCTTTAAGTTCTACTTCAAGAGCTCTATTTTTCTTTTTGAAAACAACTAGTTCTTTAACTACTTTGATAAATTCAGAATGTAAAGCATTATATTCAGAAAGTAGTTCATCATAGGTAGGATCAAAATTTGTTACCTCTTTTTTTGTTTCCTCTTGAGCAACTAGACAAATATTAGCTACTTCTTCTTCATCGCTTTGTTCGTCAGAAGAACTATCTCCCCATATGGCAGATACAAAGGCTTTCTTCTTGTTGTAGAATTTTCCTTTTCTCTTTTCTTTATTCTTCTGAATTAGTTCTTGACATTCTGATTTGAAATGTCCTGGCTTTCCACATTCACAGTAGATGATGTGCTCTTTATTGCTTATTCCTCCTTTCTAAAAGTTTTTGAATCCTTGGCCTTTCTTGTAAAACTTTCTGAATCATTTTATGATTAGGCCCATTTCGTCATCTTCAAGCTCTTCATCTTCATCTTGTTCTTCCTTTTTTTTCTTTCAATGCTAGACCTCTTTTCTTCTTGTCACCAATATCATTTAGTTCTCATTTGAAATTTAATTTGCTTTCATATTCAGAAAGGCTTCGGAATAGAGAAGTAACCGATCGCATTGATTCACCTTTTGCTTCCTCAATTGTAGTGACTTTTGCTTCCCAGTCTTTAGAAAGAATATTTAAAATCTTTCATACTTGGGTATGTTGATCATAGACTTTTCCAAGTGCTGCAAGTTGATTAACAAGGTGAGTATATCTAAGTTCAAATTCAGCTATCGACTCACCTGATTTTATATGAAGTAGATCAAACTCAATAACCAGAGTATTGATCCTATTTTCTTTTATTCCTGAAGTTCCTTCGTGAGCTATTTCCAAGGCTTCCCACATTTCTTTAGCTGTTGGAAGTGTGTAGATTCTGAAGTACTCATTTTGACTCAAGGCACTTTGAATCATTAAAATTGCTTTGCTATTGAGTGTAATGAGTTTCTTGTCATTCTCATCATATTCTGCTGGTGTCTTGGGAATTCTCTACGAATCTACAATCTTTTCAGGTTTGTAGTTTCCACTCTCGATCACATCCCATAGCCTATATTCAGTAGCCATTACGAAGACTCTGAACTTTGCGTTCCTGAATGAGAAGTGTTTGCCATTGAATCCTGGAGGTCTTGTGATAGAAGCTCCGTCGTGAAGAATGCATTCACCCATACTTGCCGTTGGATCCTTCTTAGGCCTTTAAACCTTAACAAGAAGGCCTACGCTCTGATACCAAATGTTAGTGCAAGTGTTTAACCCAAGAGGGGGGTGAATTGGGTGATCCCAGAAATTTCATTGTGTATAAGGAAATTGACAGAATATTAAAAGCAGTTAAGAGCAAGGAGAAATATCATGAAGTGTACACCAGGAGTTATACTAGTTCGGCCACAACCACTTTGACCTAGTCTAGTCCTCAGAGGGTCTCTGAGAGTTTCACTGTATTCTCCAAGATTCAGTGGGTTCTTGGCACCTAAGTACACAAGTTCCTTCACCTGGACACTCACTCCCCCTTACATGTTGTAATCAAAACCCCAACTCAAGGTTCCACTACCTTAAGTTGTCTCAATAACAAATATTGAGTTTGTAATGAAAAACTCTCTCACAGAGCAAATATGTAATCACTGAAGTACAATGAATGAGTATAAGTAAATAAAGCACTAAGAATGTGTTGATCAGTGTAATCTCAGTTTGTGTCTTCGTTTTTCTTTTCTTTGAATGTTCTATATATATAGAAGATTTGTAGAGTCCATTAGAAGCAATTCAAACTTGTCCGTTAGAGTCATGCAGCAACGGTTGACTATTCTTTGAATTTGAGAACTATCCGTTTGTGGTAGGTAGCGGTAGGTTAACATTCGGACTTTTGTTTGACTTTTCACTTCTTGCATGATCTCTTCATTGTTTCTTTGCAAATTTACTTAAGATACTAATGAAATAAATAGTTAATCATATAGATAACAAATCAAAAGATATTCGATGAAAAGGTTAATTTATGGGTTGCTTACTCGAGTGGGTACTTGAGTGATCAAGTTTGTTACTCTAGTGGTCCCTCAAGTAAACTTGTCAAAAATATGGCAGTGAGCAAATCAACATTTTACATTAGATATCACTCGGGTAAGACATGGAGTGATATATTACAAACCTTGAAAATACCTAATTACTTGAGTAGCTACTTGAGTGACCATGTCTTTTCCTTCATAGTTGACTCGGGTGCTGACTGTGGTAATCTAGTTACTCGAGCGGCCTTCATATTTTTTCATACCTCACTCGGGTGGTGACTAGAGTGGCTTTCAAATAACCTGGTAGATTACTCGATTACTCCCTCAAGTAATCGCATCAATTTCTTAGCTGAGTCTTGACTTTCTAGTAACTTGAGTGGCTACTCAAGTAATGGTTTAAATAATTCTACAGATTACTCGGGTGGTCCCTTGAGTAATGGCCTTTTTCTCATTGATTACTCGAGTGGTTACTCGAGCGATATGTTGCATTTCTTGGCTGAGAGTCACAAGAAGATTTTTGGCTTTTTTACTCAAGTGCCTACTCAAGTGATGCCTGTGAGAATAATGTTACTTGAGTGGTTACTCGAGTAATGGTCTATATAACTTTGCAGATTGCTTGAGTACTCCCTCGAGTAACTTCTTCCAAATTTTGGCAGTGCTTCAGTAAATGAAATTTTTCTTGCTTACTCTAGTGGCTACTCGAGTGAGCCTTCACAAGACTTGTTTATTTCTTCCAGTGCTCACTTCAAGAAATCTTTGCCACTTTGTTCAAATTCATTTGTTTGTTATGAAATCCTTTCATATTATTGATCCAATCTTTGTTATCATCAAAACATATGGGATCTAACAATTATAACAGTATACACTTGCACTATTTAATTAATCATCTATACTCGTAATAGTGGTATATGCCCCAGTAAGGCCTTTTGATCTTTCTTTTCCTCAACCCCCTTCTGATGCTGACAAAATAGAGTATAAGGATGCGTGATGGTTTTCTTGAGCTATTCTAGTCTTATATAGGAGTTTTTTGGTTTTAGGGGGACTATTGGGTAGTTTTTATATATTGGGGTAGGTTTAATGTTATTTGAGCTTTTATATTTTATTCTGACCTCTATGTATATGGATTTTTATAGGTAGATGTTCTCTGCTAATGTACTTCACAAGTTCAGAAATATATATATGGTCACTTGCATGTTTTCTAAGTTTTTCTGCACCACTATGACTTATCTTGGCTTTTAGTGTCCAATAGAAGTATTGCAGGAAACTTATGAAGGTAAGTGCAAAAATCTAATGATTTAAAACTTTAGTGAATATCCATTTAGAAACCTTGAAAGTGTTTTCAAAATTTTTCACTTTATTCAAGTTTTAAAATCTATCACAAAGGTTTTGTTATCATCAAAAAGGGGGAGAATAAAGTGAAAATTTTTGATGATAACAAAAGATTATTGTGCGTTGTGGTAAGAAACTCAAGTTTTGCAAGATTAGACAATGGTTGAAAATGTTACCAAATGCATCTCACAAAGTTCAGAGGTCATTGCTGTGATTTTAACATATGCACTCGAGTGATGGTAGCTAGCACTCGAGTGATAAACAATTTTGCACTCAAGCACAAGCGAGTAATGAACTGAAAGTGTTTGACAGAAGCAAACTCTTACTGAAAATACCAGGACAACTCGAGTGATGAACACAATACTCAAGTGATGGTTTGATTTCCACTAAAGCATAAAGTCACACTTATGCAAGTGTTTGACAGTGAGCAATATCAAAGATAGGAAATGATCATTGAACTTGAGCATGATCTCAATACTAGAGTAATAGTCTTATGTTCAATCAAGTCCTACAAAGTGTGATATAGGAAGTGCTTATCTGAGAGCAAGTAAAACTTAAAGTGTAAGGTGCACTCGAGTCCAAGCGAGTGAAGTATATAAAGTGTTTGCTTGAGAGTTAGCCAGAGCCTGGAAGAGCAAGTGCACTCGTGTGATACCTTAATACCCACGAGTGAGAAATCTAACTCTCTCCATTCTTGATGCAAGTGCTGAAGCGAAAGAGTATTTTATACAAGAATATTCTTTGCACGCGAGTGAGGATCAATATACTCGCTTGAGGCCCCATATCACCTGTAAGTGTAAAATCACACTCTTGAAAAAATATGATGCAAGTGCTATCCAGAGACGTGGGTTCATAGTGCAAAATAGAGGAGCACTCGAGTGAGAGGATATGTACTCGAGTGAGGACCTATATTACTCGTTAGTGTGGAAATGCTCTCTCTTAAAATCATGTGGAAGTGCAACACAAAAGCAGAAGCAGAAGAGGAAATATGAAGATGTACTCGAGTGAGGTCTCAGTATACTTGAGTGATACTCTGTCAGAAGCCAAAACGCAACATACTTGCAGCAATCAATCTGACCATGGTTTAATATTATTTATTCATTCTATTTCACTTATTTTTATTATTTAACATCATTTAACATATATTTCAAGTATGAAACAGGAGTTTGATCATTTGAATTAGAAAGACACAGAGGAAGTCAAACAAAGGCAGACATAATCATTACGACCAACCAAGCACGTACCTACCACAATATCTTGTTCAAAGATTTCAAATGTATGCATGTTGTTCCACAGTAAAATACGCCACTCCATAATGATTATTATTCAATAGGCAAAATCAATTGCCTATAAATGAAGAGTTTCATAGATTAGAAAAAACAAGAACTTAGAATAAGAATTCACACAAGCAAATTCACGAGTCTCTGTTATTCATATTTTTTCTGTATTCATATTGTACTCCAGTGTTTATTATATTTGCTTTATAAGAGAGTCTGTATACACTTCAAATTCTATTTTCATTTGATCTTAAAGTATAAGGACCTTGAGAGGGTAGATATTTTTACTATAAAAGTAGTTGAGAAAACTCCTAGTACGACCTTCTGCTCATAAGACTTACAAGGTACAAGCAGTAGAGAATGTTGCTGCTTGTAAGACTTACATGGGTGTACGCAGGAGAGAACGTTGCTGCTCGTAAGACTTGTATATGTAAGCAAGAGAGAAAGGTCATAGGTTTGTTTTTTTTACATGTAAAACTTGTCATAAGGGGGAGATAAGTTTCTATATACTAGAATATTTTTGCTCGTAGTCCATTCAAGGACGATTGTTGTTTTGCGGCTTTCTGAGAGCCCACTGAATCTTGTAAGAATAGTGAAACTCTCAGTAGGTCTTGATATCTGAGGACTTGACATTGGCCTATGATTTTGGCTGAACCAGTATAACTCTCTGTATGCCTCTCTTCTCAACTCTATTCTATCTATAGCTATTTTCATATCACTGCATCAACCAAAAAATTTATCACATAACCCAATTCACCCACTTCTTGGGTGAAGCTTGCCTTTTTCAACTTCATTATGTTGTTGTAGTGTCTTTTCTAGCCTAATAACAATGATTGTGGGTATTATATTATGAAATTCATGAAGGATGTAATTACTCATGATCATCCTTTTATTCCTCAAAAAGTAAGTAATGTAGTTGCAATTCATAATGAAGATCAACATTGTGACAGCTTGACTGACCAACAAGTGAATGAAGTAATCGAGGAATGGTGTGAATATATGTTTAAGTGTTTAGCCAAACTTCTAGCTAGTTAGCTACTATTTAACTAGCTTAGGTGTTGTTTCTTGCCAATTGTTGTGTTGTTTATTTAAGTTGAATTTGTTGTATTTCATTCACAATTGTTGTAAATATATTTAGTACTGATTTTGTTAGTTATTTTTTTTTGTTTTCATCGTTTTGGAGTTATTTCATTATTGTTTGCTTTTCTTTATTTTGTTGTGGACATAGAAATTTGTGTTCAATGCAATCCATTACGGTAATTATAAGGCTATGAATTAAAAATAAGGAAATATAATTTTAAAAAGGGAAATACTTCCTATGGAATTTCTTTGAAAAAGGGCCATAGGAAGCAAACTGAAAAAAAAATCATCACTTCTTGGGTGCTTCCTTTAGGAAGGGCCACAGGAAGTGAGGACTTCTTGTGGCACTCCCTTAAGGTAGCGATAGGAAGCGCCACAAGAAGTAGCACATTTTTTTAAAAAATATATATATGCTGTAGAGATCCAAGCAACACATATGCCATTTTTCATAGTAGTGACTGTAATATCCCAAATTTTGGGTTTAGAAACTTGAGGATAAGCATGTATCAAACAGACAATTAAGCCTAATTCGGGAAGAGTCCTATCAATATTGAGAGATGGAAAGACTTTAGGGGACTATATGATCCAGACCTAGCCATCAGCAGGCCCAGTATACGTGGACAGTAAGATCAAAGTATCGGTGCAGATGCATACATGACACATATACGGTGCCATTGGGTTGGTAGATAGATGCCACCCAGTTATGTCATGAGGTATGGAACTAATTGGTCGAGTGAGATATGCTAGTATAAGTGTGCATATGGCATTTTTAGGGCAGACATATGTACCTTACGTTTTTAAAGTGGATGCCGGTATGTGGGGCCCACACACAAACACTCTGACCTGGCATCATTTAGTGAGCCTCGATATGTATGTCATGATCCTTAGAAGAGTCCCAAGTATGCCCTGATAAAGTAACTTTATTAAAGTAACTTTAATGAGGTAAGCAATTATAACTCATAGTGGCATAACTTTTGTATTGGCTAAGCAAGAGGATGACAAATATCCCTTAATTATTGCAAAGGACAATGACACTTTTTTGTTGGAAGAGTAAGGATGTGACAAGTGTCCCTCATCATTACACTCACCTTTATACCTTTTGTGTTGGCTTTCCTAGAGAGTGCCACCTGAATAACCCAAAAATTGGATTAAGGGCTAATGACTCCAAAAGTGATGTAATTGTTGTAAATGAACACTTTTGAAGTATATGATGTGGATTTTGATCCGAATGTGTTGTAATCACTGCCTAAACCCTATAGTTAAGCTTAATTGTGGGATAAAGCTTAAAATGAAGGATCAAGATTGACCAATGGGAAAACAAATTAATACCCTTCCTCATATTGTTAAAAACGTCCAAAAAGGGTAAAGGAGAAGGAAAGAGGAATTAGGTCAAAATTTCAACTCTTTTATAAGGGAACTTTGGTCATATGGGTCACATATGCCTTAAAGCAAGTGGTCAACATTCTTTTTGTGTTTCAAAGTGCAACATTTTGGTGGAGACTAAGGAAAGGGAAGAGGAATTAAATTAAAACAAATTGAGTCATTGACCAAGATGAAAAGCAAAGAAAAAAAAGAAGAAAAGTCAAATATGATTATTTGCTTTCATCTCTCCTCTCTCTTTCCATGTAAGTCGGCCAAGTGACTTAGCTCACCCTAAAATAAGACTTTCTTCATCATTTTCCAGCAGCTCACTTCATCTCTCCTCTCCACCATTGACGTCCAAGTTGAGCAAGAAAGAGGAAGAAGAAAACCTAAGGTTAGTGCCCTAAATGACCATAAATGCCTAATTCATCTTCACTAATATTATTCATGAGGTTGAGGGCTATATTCCTATGGTTTCAGAATTTTGATTGGTAAAGTTTGAGAACTTGTGGAAATTTGGAAGTTGGAGAATTGAAGAATTGGCTTTAGGAAGAAGAAGAGGTAAGAATTAGAAGCATTTTGGTATAGTTGTTGTAATCATTGATTGAGTATTGGGAATTTATGAATTTGCTCTGATTTTGGTGCAATTTTTGAATGGTATGAATTGGCTTATGTGTTGTGTAGAATTTGGTCATTTTGATGATTCCAATGGTTTTCTTGAGCAAAATTGTGAGAATGGTGTTTGGGTTGAAATGGGAATCATTTGGGATCAAATGTGAAAATCTGGAAAATCTGTCCAATGTAAGTCTGTTCTGGACAGTCAGATGGCGTGGACGTTTAGACTACGTAAATGATGTTGAAAAATTATGAAAATTTTCAGACTTAAATTTCACATCTCAAGCTTCAAAATGGACATAAAGTTTGTGTCATTTCGCTTTGTGAGCTGCGAGTTTGAACTATCCAAAGTTTGGCATCAAAACTGGACCCTGTTTTGGCACAATGTTAGGGTTTTGGTAAATTTGGACTTTTGTGGTGATTCTTTATAATTTTACATATTTTTCCCATAAAGGGGACTTGAATATCTTTCAATGGGCTTTGGAATCACCTTATTTCAAGTTTTCGAGAGCGAGTTATGAATTTTTGAAGTTTCCCTGGCTGCAGCGCAAAACTTTCTGTGTGTATCCTGGCCGTAGCCAGAAAATTCTTGGCTGTAGCCAAAATGTTTCTGTGACGTTTTTAGCCATTTCTGGCTGCAGCCAGAATCTAATTTTCAGCACTTTGTGAGTTTGCAAAGCAATTTCCAACCTAGTACTCTCCAATCCTTTTAAGTTCTCTTTGAGCTTGTTATAACCATTTAGGGGACTCATATAGAACCTATTCTAAGTGTTTGAAAGTAGGAATTGGGGGTAGGAAATTAATCCACCATTCTTGATTTTGTTTATAGGCTTTGATATTTGCCGCCCTCGTGAGCCAACTGCGCTGAAGGACGTCAGGAAAGGACAAGGTAGTGACTCTCTCTCCTATACTATGTGTAATGCTTTGTATGTGTGTGTTATTACTGTTCTGTGATGAATCTTTGATGCTGTTGCGGTTACAGCTGGTGATAGCTGTCGTTTACAGCGCAAGCTGTTGTTTACAGCGTAAGCTGTCGTTATTGTGATTACAATGTAAGCTGTCGTGATGGTGATTACAGCATAAGCTGTTGTGATTATGATTACAGCGAGAGCTGTCATATTGTGTATACAGCCGTGAGTGATGTCGCTTGTGGTGAAAACAATGTATCTTTGAGATTGTTGCTGCTGTTGCTGTTTGTGATTTATGTACATGCTTTGTGTTTAAGCATTGTATGAGTAGTTTGTTACTACTGAGATTCTCTCGAATCTCATTCTTTTCTATAACTAACATTTCAGACAGGGCATGTTGCTCAAAGGAGAAGCGGCCAACTCGGAGCAATTAGGGCCCTTGGGGGTACATAGTTGAATTGGAAACGTTAGTTATTTATTTTGAACTCGGGATTACAATATATTTTGAATCAGGAACACTATATTCGATTTTGGTTGTGTAATCCCCTAGTGTATACTTATAAACCTTCAAGTTTTTATGTATAGAACCCGGGAGTTGCCGGGGATGCGGTTATACACTCTGATATGATTGAATGTATATTAACTGCACAGGTAATTATATTCGAATATTGAAATTGAGACCAGGATAGGAAAAAGAGTTTTGAAAGTTTTGTGAAAATTTTACTGTGAGACAGAAAGTTTAAAATGAGGTTAAAGCATCCAATTGTCTCTAATTCGATTTAAATATGTGTTATCGAATTATAATTACGTGTTTAAAGGCAGGGGGTTACATTTTGGTATCAGAGCTGTAGTTCCTGGCAAGGGTAGAGGTTGCTAGGATAGATCCCTTAGATAGTAGTAGGGATAGAAGATTATCTGTGAATGATTGTTGTGTATGCACATGTATGTTTTATTGACATGGATATATATATGAGTTTTGTGACTATATGTGCATACTATCTCTGCTAAATTAATGGGGCAAGTTGTTTATAGAATGAAGAAAACTAAAGGACGCCCCAATATTCCGCGTGTAGACCCAGAGGTAGAGGTTGTCAAGGATAACCCACCGGATACAATGCAGGAATTAATGGGTCTAATCAAAGATCAGCGGGATATGATAACTGAGCTGAGAGATGAGCTCAGAGCAGAGAAAGTGAAGAACAAGGAAGGTCCAGTTCAGTCTACTCCAGAGGAAACTCAAGAAGAAACTCGATATGAGGATACTGCAGAAGGATCAGCACGAACACTAGAATCCCCACTTCGTTCTATTCCGAATCAAGAGTTACAGGGGATGCCGCTTAGAGAGGAAAGAGACCTTTAGTTTTAGGTCACCAGATTCTGCAAGCATCTACCTCTGGAGTTCAGAGGAAGGTTTGACCCTTAAACAGCCGAAGATTGGATGAACAGGTTGGAAAAAATATTTGAGGTTCTTGGTTGCTCGGATGAGGTGAAGCCACGACTGGCCGTTTATAAGCTCGAAGGGGATGCAGATCGTTGGTGGCGGAATATCACCCTAACATTGAAGAGCAAAGAAATGCCATTGACTTGGGAACTGTTTCAACAAGAGTTCAACGAGAAGTATTTTCCCAAATTAGTGAGACTTGAGAAGGAGACAGAGTTTCTGAATATCAGACAAGGGGATACAGAGAGCTTCGATGATTACTTGTCCCGTTTTGTTCGATTGGCTCAGTACTCCTCCTACCTCCGGTACAAGGATGACGAAGAATGGAGTTCAGATATGCTCATCCGTGGTCTGAGGCCAGAGTTGAGGAAACGCCTAGTTACTCACAAATTTACTAAGTTCAACAAGGCGGTTGAACAGTGCAGAATTACAAAGAACAACTTGAGAGAATTGTATCCTGCCAGAGCTATTAGCCACCGCAATGAACCTAGTAAGGGTGCTACCTCACAGAAGCGAAAGGGGCAAGGATATTCATCTGGAAGTGGTAAGAAGCCCTACCAGTCTGGGAGCCGTGACCAGCAAAGAACATATTTTGCACCGTAGATTTGTCGTCGCTGTAATCAACCACACCAGGGTAAAACATGTGATAGCAAAATAATATGTTACAATTGTAAGCATGTGGGCCATACTGCTGCTGACTGTAAAGAGCCATGACCAGACCAGAGACGAAGACACAGGGGCGAGTATTTGCTATGACCCATGAAGAGGCCTGTAAATCTCCTGAGCTGATACAAGGTAATATTCTTCTTAATGGCCATCTGTTACAAGTTTTGTATGATTCGGGTGCAAGTCACTCCTTCATCGCCTATGATTGCGTGAAGCGCCTGGGAATGCATGTACATAAGTTACCATTTGAATTAGTAGTGTCAACTCTAATGGGTGTTAAGGCCTTAACTACAGAAGCTTGTTTGAGTTGTGTCATAACTGTGGATGGGCACCAATTGGCGTAGATCTGATATGTTTGCCGCTTTACCAATTGGAAGTTATTTTGGGTTTTGATTGGTTAACGGAAAATAATGTATTACTTAATTGTGGGAACAAGAGGATAGTATATCCTGTTTCTCAGAGGGCTGAAGTTATGGATTCTAGTATGAATTTCCTTGCTACAGCCAAAGCTGAAAAGTATCTTAAAAAGGGTTGCCAGGGGTATGTGGTGTTTTTCTCTGTGCAAGGGGAAACTGGCGAAACCTTGAATAATATACCCGTGGTAAATGAATTTCTTGAGGTGTTTCCAGATGATTTGAGTGGATTACCTCTAGAAAGGGAAGTTCAATTTCCAATCGACATTGTGCCTGGAGCTGGCTCTATATCTAAGGCCCCATATCGAATGGCCCCAAATGAAATGGAAGAGTTAAAGAAACAAATAGAAGACTTGCTTTAAAAGGGGTTCATTAGACCCAATGTGTCGCCTTGGGGAGCTCCAGTGTTGTTTGTAAAGAAGAAAGATGGAAGCCTTCAGTTATGTATCGATTATAGAGAATTGAACAAGGTTACTACTATTAAGAACAAGTACCCTCTTCCCCGAATCGATAACCTTTTAGATCAACTATCCGATTCATGTGTATTTTCAAAGATTGATTTAAGGTCAGGGTATCATCAGCTGCGAGTGAAAGCAGAAGATGTTCCGAAGACTGCTTTCCGGACCAGATACGGTCACTATGAGTTCTTGGTGATGCCATTTGGGCTAATCAATGCGCCTATGGTTTTCATGGATTACATGAACCGTATCTTTCGACAATATCTGGATCAGTTTGTTGTTGTGTTTACCGATGACATTCTGATATATTTCAAGAGTATGGAGGAGCATGAGGATCATTTGAGGGTTGTATTGAATACATTGCATAAGAAGCAACTATATGCTAAATTGAGCAAGTGCGAGTTCTGGCTATCAGAAGTGAAATTCTTAGGCCATGTTATCTCGCAAGAAGGGGTCTCTGTGGATCCCAGTAAGGTGGAAGCAGTACTAGACTGGAAGAGGCCAGAATCTGTGGCAGAAATACGCAGTTTTCTGGGTCTTACTGGTTATTATCGGAGATTTATCCAAAATTTCTCTCGTATTGCGTTGCCGATAACCAAGCTCACGAGAAAGGATCAGCCGTTTGTGTGGGATGAGAAATGTGAAAACTGTTTTATGGAGCTGAAGGAGAGGTTGACGACGGCACCTGTATTGATTTTCCCCGATCCTAGTTTGACATACGTTATGTATTCTGATGCCAGTGGGCAGGGATTAGGGTGTGTCCTTATGCAGCAGGGACGTGTGGTGGCCTACGCCTCTCGACAGCTCAGACCTCATGAATTGAACTATCCCACTCATGATCTAGAGCTTGCGGCCATTGTATTTACTTTGAAGATTTGGCGTCATTACCTGTATGGTGTGACTATGGAATTGTACTGCAACCGCAAGAGTCTCAAATATCTGTATGATCAAAAAGAACTGAATATGAGACAGCGCCGTTGGATGGAATTGCTTAAGGACTACGACCTGGAAATAAAATATCATCCGGGTAAGGCAAATGTAGTCGCTGATGCTCTTAGTCGAAAGACCATGCTCGTTGCAACTATGATGATACAAGAAGGGAAATTGATTGAAGATTTTCATGATTTGAATTTAAAAAATCAGATCATTTGTGCCAATTACACTGTCTCTCAAGATGAGAGTGATCTAAGGGCGGAAATTGAGGAAGCTCAGAGGCAA
Source organism: Inga oerstediana (assembly GCA_963210345.1). Lineage (NCBI taxonomy): Eukaryota > Viridiplantae > Streptophyta > Magnoliopsida > Fabales > Fabaceae > Inga > Inga oerstediana. The sequence goes on along the minus strand of OY723401.1, from coordinate 56,392,079 downwards.
AATGACTGGATACAGCATAATCTGGCTCAAATCGAACAGGGAGAAGTTCCAGGCTACGACCTATCGCCTCGTGGGTTAGTTCGCTATCAGAAGAGAGTCTGCGTTCTACTTAGGGCGGAGTTGAGGCAGAAAATTCTGGATGAGGCGCACAAGAGCCGATATACTCTCCATCCTGGTATGACCAAGATGTATCATAATTTGAAATCTATGTATTGGTGGCCGGGACTGAAGAGTGATGTGACCAAATATGTAGCAAGGTGTCTTACTTGCCAGAAGGTAAAGATCGAGCACCAGAGACCGCCTGGTTTACTTCAGAGTCCTGAGATTCCGGAATGGAAATAGGAAAGCGTGACCATGGATTTGGTTGTGGGCTTGCCCAGGATCAGGAACTATGATGCGATCTGGGTAATTGTGGATCGGCAAACAAAGTCAGCCCACTTCATACCAATTAATGCTGGTTATTCTCCTGATAAACTAGCAGAGATTTACGTTAGTGAGATTGTGAAACTCCATGGCGTTCTGAAAAACATCATTTCCGACCGAGATCCACGATTCACTTCAAGATTCTGGAGAGCATTGTATGAAGCCTTGGGTACTCAACTGAGATTCAGCACGGCTTATCATCCTCAAATGGATGGACAATCTGAGAGAACAATTCAGATGCTGGAAGATATGTTACGAGCTTGTGTTCTTGACTTTAAAGGAAGTTGGGATTGTTTCCTTCCACTGGCTGAGTTCGCCTACAACAATAGCTATCATGCGAGCATCCAAATGGCTCTGTATGGAAGACGGTGTCAATCACCTTTATGCTGGAACGAGTTATTCGAAAGGAAGCTTTATGGGCCAGATTTGGTTGATCAAACCTCAGCACAGATTCGAATTATTCGTAAGAGGTTTCTTGTAGCGTAGAGTCGACAGAAAGGCTATTCTGACAAGAGAAGATGGCCTCTAGAGTTTGAAGTTGGTGACCATGTGTTTCTGAGAGTATCTCCTGTCACTGGCATTGGGCGAGCAATCAAACGAAAGAAGTTGAGCCTAAGATATATAGGTCCTTTTGAGATTCTTGCGAGGATTGGGCCTGTTGCCTATTGAGTAGCCCTACCCCCGAACTTGACCAGACTCCATGATGTGTTCCATGTTTCCCAACTAAAGAAATACCAACTGGATCCATCTCACATTGTCGAATACGAAGAAGTCAAGTTGTAAGACAATTTTACATATGCGGTGGAGCCAGAACAGATCATTGATCAAGAAGAATGATGGCTCAGACACCGAAGCATTTCTTATGTGAAAGTGATTTAGAGGGGCATGACCTAGAGAGAAGCGACTTGGGAAGCAGAAGAGGATATGCGAAGAAGATATCCGGAGTTTATGGCTCAAGTAGTTTGACAAATTTCAAGGACGAAATTTATTTTACGGGGGGAGAGTTATAATAACCCAAAAATGGGATTAAGGGCTAATGACTCCAAAAGTGATGTAATTGTTGTAAATGAACACTTTTGAAGTATATGATGTGGATTTCGATCCGAATGTGTTGTAATCACTGCCTAAACCCTATAGTTAAGCTTAATTGTGGGATAAAGCTTAAAATGAAGGATCAAGATTGACCAATGGGAAAACAAATTAATACCCTTCCTCATATTGTTAAAAACGTCCAAAAAGGGTAAAGGAGAAGGCAAGAGGAATTTGGTCAAAATTTCAACTCTTTTACAAGGGAACTTTGGTCATATGGGTCACATATGTGTTAAAGCAAGTGGTCAACATTCTTTTTGTGTTTCAAAGTGCAACATTTCGGAGGAGACTAAGGAAAGGGAAGAGGAATTAAATTAAAACAAATTGAGTCATTGACCAAGATGAAAAGCAAAGAAAAAAAAGAAGAAGAAAAGTCAAATATGATTATTTGCTTTCATCTCTCCTCTCTCTTTCCATGTAAGTCGGCCAAGTGACTTAGCTCACCCTAAAATAAGACTTTCTTCATCATTTTCCAGCAGCTCACTTCATCTCTCCTCTCCACCATTGACATCCAAGTTGAGCAAGAAATAGGAAGAAGAAAACCTAAGGTTAGTGCCCTAAATGACCATAAATGCCTAATTCATCTTCACTAATATTATTCATGAGGTTGAGGGCTATATTCCTATGGTTTCAGAATTTTGATTGGTAAAGTTTGAGAACTTGTGGAAATTTGGAAGTTGGAGAATTGAAGAATTGGCTTTAGGAAGAAGAAGAGGTAAGAATTAGAAGCATTTTGGTATAGTTGTTGTAATCATTGATTGAGTATTGGGAATTTATGAATTTGCTCTGATTTTGGTGCAATTTTCGAATGGTATGAATTGGCTTATGTGTTGTGTAGAATTTGGTCATTTTGATGATTCCAATGGTTTTCTTGAGCAAAATTGTGTGAGAATGGTGTTTGGGTTGAAATGGGAATCATTTGGGATCAAATGTGAAAATCTGGAAAATCTGTCCAATGTAAGTCTGTTCTGGACAGTCAGATGGCGTGGACTTTTAGACTAGGTAAATGATGTTGAAAAATTATGAAACTTTTCAGACTTAAAGTTCACATCTCAAGCTTCAAAATGGACATATATTTTGTGTCATTTCGCTTTGTGAGCTGCGAGTTTGAACTGTCCAAAGTTTGGCATCAAAACTGGACCCTGTTTTGGCACAATGTTAGGGTTTTGGTAAATTTGGACTTTTGTGGTGATTCTTTATAATTTTACATATTTTTCCCATAAAGGGGACTTGAATATCTTTCAATGGGCTTTGGAATCACCTTATTTCAAGTTTTCGAGAGCGAGTTATGAATTTTTGAAGTTTCCCTGGCTGCAGCGCAAAACTTTCTGTGTGTATCCTGGCCGTAGCCAGAAAATTCTTGGCTGTAGCCAAAATGTTTCTGTGACGTTTTTAGCCATTTCTGGCTGCAGCCAGAACCCAATTTTCAGCACTTTATGAGTTTGCAAAGCAATTTCCAACCTAGTACTCTCCAATCCTTTTAGGTTCTCTTTGAGCTTGTTATAACCATTTAGGGGACTCATATAGAACCTATTCTAAGTGTTTGAAAGTAGGAATTGGGGGTAGGAAATTAATCCACCATTCTTGATTTTGTTTATAGGCTTTGATATTTGCCGCCCTCGTGAGCCAACTGTGCTGAAGGACGTCAGGAAAGGACAAGGTAGTGACTCTCTCTCCTATACTATGTGTAATGCTCTGTATGTGTGTGTTATTACTGTTCTGTGATGAATCTTTGATGCTGTTGCGGTTACAGCTGGTGATAGCTGTCGTTTACAGCGCAAGCTGTCATTTACAGCGTAAGCTGTCGTTATTGTGATTACAATGTAAGCTGCCGTGATGGTGATTACAGCATAAGCTGTTGTGATTATGATTACAGCGAGAGCTGTCATATTGTGTATACAGCCGTGAGTGCTGTCGTTTGTGGTGAAAACAATGTATCTTTGAGATTGTTGCTGCTGTTGCTGTTTGTGATTTATGTACATGCTTTGTGTTTATGCATTGTATGAGTGGTTTGTTACTACTAAGATTCTCTCGAATCTCATTCTTTTCTATAACTAACATTTCAGACAGGGCGTGTGGCTCAAAGGAGAAGCGGCCAACCCGGAGCAATTAGGTCCCTTGGGGGTACATAGTTGAATTGGAAATGTTAGTTATTTATTTTGAACTCGGGATTACTGTATATTTTGAATCAGGAACACTATATTCGATTTTGATTGTGTAATCCCCTAGTGTATACTTATAAACCTTCAAGCTTTTATGTATAGTACCCGGGAGTTGCCGGGGATGCGGTTATACACTCTGATATGATTGATTGTATATTAACTGCACAGGTAATAATATTCGAATATTGAAATTGAGACTAGGATGGGAAAAAGAGTTTTGAAAGTTTTGTGAAAATTTCACTAGGAGACAGAAAGTTTAAAACGAGGTTAAAGCATCCAATGGTCTCTAATTCGATTTAAATATGTGTTATCGAATTATAATTACGTGTTTAAAGGCAGGGGGTTACACCACCTAGCACCTGAGCTAAGGAAACTCGCTAGTCTCAGATTCAGTCGCAATTTAACTTCCTGAACACCGAACCCGAGTGTCTGGGGAAATTGTCAGGCCACTCCTTTCCCCTGACAAAAGTGACGCCTAGGATGAAAGAGAAAAGAGAAAAGAAAATGCACCTTGGACACTTGGGATAATAAGACACCATTAGATTAAAGAAGGGGACACATGGCATAAATCAAACATCTTCCTCTCCTATTATAAGCATTTTGGCTAGAACTAGGGAGGTAAGAGAAAATCTGAAAATTCATACATAAATGCTTAGAAGAAAGAGAAAGAGTAAATAGTAAAAGTTCCTGAGCTCCGGATCTGATTCTGACCCTGAATTGCCATTTTCACCCGGTAAATCCTTTCAGAAAGTTGTTATACTCATCGAGAGCATCATTTTTATGGTAGTTTTTTTATTGGAGGTGTTTTGTGTCATTTAGTTAGCCAAAATGTAACCAGAATACCGAATCGATCAAGTAGTGATTTTGTCGAGTTTTTGTGGATTCTTGGAAGGCCTAGAATTTTGGCCAAGAGGCGTTTTTGAGGTTTTTATTGGTTTCTACATGAAAAATTATGTAGGAATACCCCTGGTTATAATTGTGAATGAGTTGCAATAAAAAACCAAATTTTGTTTGGAATGTTCAAATCTTGTCCAATGGCTATGAAACTTTCTATATTTGAAGTAGACATCCTAAGCTTTAATATGATAAATAATATGTGTTATTTGGGTTTGTAGATTGTGAGACCATAAGTTTTGAAGTTAGACATTGAATCTGGAACGTTTTCTGGACCAGTTGTGCTGTTTGATAATTCAGGGATATTTGGCCTTATAATTGATAGTGGTTAATATTTTTCCATTAAAGGAGACTTAATGAGGGTCATATAGAACTTAGAACCACTATAATTGGATTTTTCTAGAATTAGTTATGATTTTTCATATTAAGAGAAAAATTTGCCAACTTTCTATAATAGTGCAAAAATACGAAAGTAAGGGCAATTGAAAATTAATTTGAACTCCAAAGGTTAAGTAAAGCCCATAAAGTTAGTGTGGGCCCATTAAATATCCATTGGGCCTAATGTGTTAACTTTAAAGTTAACCAACCAAAGTGTTTTGACTTATTAAAATTGGGACAAGTATAGGCCAAGATATAAGAGACATCTTAGTGGCTAAAGTAGCCCATTTGACATTCATTTGTTATGGCTCTAATAATGTGGCTATATATCTAGGGCCATGAGGTGATAAAGAAGAAGCAACTTCAATGGTTGGAAGAAAAGGTACCAAAAAGGTTACTCGAAGATAATAGATAGTGAACTTACTTACTTGCATGTATGTGATGTTTGTACTGTGTATTGATTTACTATATTGCTTACTTGATTTTGTTAAGCATGTATGAATGAATAAAGCTTTGTTTCTATTTTTACTGGGGCCATAAGTATGTTGCACGAAACATTGAGCATGAAGAATATCATTATGTGAACATAGAGGCCTATAAAGGTAAGCATATCATGCACTAGCATTCATCTTACATGTATTGTCTGTAATGTTTGCTATTGACATTCCTGGGAATCTCACCATCCTACACCAACCATATAGGTAGTTGAGCAAAGAAGATGTGTACAGGATGTTGTACTAGGAAAGAAGTTGCAATGAAGAAAAGAAGAATTACTCATGCACTAGTCCGTTTTGTAAATTAATATATTTGCAATGGTTAATTGTATAACCCTATGACGAATGAATTAATTATCCAAGCACGATAATTGAATTAGGAATAGGTAATCACATGGTACGAGCCAATTAGTTAAGAAACCTTCGACACATAAAAATGGGCAAAGAATCACTTTGATTAAGATAATAAAGAAAATGAAGGAAAGATGACTCACAATGAGTAGGGAATCATGGTGAATAATTTTCAAATTTTTTTAAGTTATTTATGAAACCCCCTTCAAGTGCATGTTCAAATCATGTATTGAAGTTGGGATTTGAGATTGTTTACCATAAAATATCACTTAGTGGTTCAGATTTACTACGTAAAACTCATTAGAACGATAATGTAGTTATGGTGTTATAGTGACTATGTAGCTTTAGGTGTCCCAATTCAAGTTTGGGATGTCTAAAGGTGGCTTTAGGTGTCCCAAATTTCAATTAAAGTGTGATTTTAGGCATCCCAAATAAAAAGATATGCCAAATGCCCTGCTTTTTGGCATTTAGGACACACTTTAGGCATCCTAAATCAAATAAGGATGCCTTAAGTTACACTATAGGTGTCCTTATTTGACTTGGGATGCATAAAGTGTATACTTGAGGCATCCCAATGGACTTAACTAACATTCCTTACTTCATGTGAATTAGTTGGACACATCTTATATTTTGAATCGAAGGGAGTATAAAACATTTTAAAGTCTTTGTCATTTGAATGAATAAGGATTCACAATCCCAAATACCCTATTCTTTAAAAGAATTAATCTGGGACTAAAAGTCTGTTTGATTGTTCTTGAAAGATAAAATATTAAAAGGAAATTAAATAAAATTATGAGATTAAAGTCTCATTGCATTTGATGTCCTGCCAATTAATAAACATTTATAGAGCCATTTGCTAAGCATCGTGTGCATTTTAAATTTGGTTGAATTTTTGTTGTTCATATTTTAATGAATTGAGATTGTGAAAGGTAGATGTTATAGAGTTTCAGAAGTAAAACTTAGGGTACTTATTTGGTTCAACTCTTATCCAGGTGTGTAGTGATAACTATTATCACATGACCTTAGATGTCCTATTTGGTTAAGCTTATTGATTATAAATAAGATTGTACAAGTAAAAAGGATTGCACATTTTATTGGTAATATCTATTCCATGGGCCTTACAAATACTCATTGCAAGCCTACCATCCTTATAGAATATCAATTTTGTCTTCAATATAATAACTTGGGAAAAAGAATTTGCCCTCAAAAAACAAATTGTGCCATTTCATAATTCATTGACAAAATCCCCTAATAATAATGCCATATATATAGAAGTGTGAGAGTAACACTTAAGAGATGGATGTTAAATCAAATATTTTGATGTTAACAAAACTAGCAAAAGTTTGCTTTGAAGGATAATATAATCATAATATATACTCTCTGCATTCAAGAGTCTTAAGCCAAGTTTGATTATTATCTAACTTGAGTTACCTCATTATATTGTAAAATCCTAACGTAACTTAGAGATATGTGCTTCATCATCATTTAGGTTCATCTAGCTTAAGACATATCTAACTTACCTAAATTAATGCTTGTTCATTAAATCTGTGATATTCATAACTTGCATTTAAATCTTTTATCTTGAGTCAAAGTCTATTGATTTGGTAATTCTAAATATAAATCTTTGAAATCAAATTAATGACTTTGGGCTCTTGACAACAGCAAGTTGAATCGTCTTAACCTAAGTAAGCTTACCTTAGTATATTCTTAGGATTATCTTAACCTCAAGTTAAACCAAAGTCAAACTGAGATATAGGGCTTATCCCTACAATTCTATTTTAGTAACAAGAGTACAATATCTTTAACCTTAAGTTAGTTCTTCATATAATTCATTTATCTCATCCTAACTTGAAGTTATTATTTGTCAACTCAAGTTAGGCTTTCACTTCTAATATCATTCTCATTCAATTTGAGTCAAGTATGTGTTAACCTGAAATTACTCACTTTCGAGTGTAACTAAATCCTACTTCAACTTGCAATTACTCTTTGATCAACTGAAGTTAGATGTGCTTAACTAGAAGCTATCCTTAGGCATACCTAAGCAATCCAATGTTTTTTATCTTGTGAGTTATAATTTTCACTGCCATATCTTAAGATCATTCATATATGGTGATCTTACTCTTGCTAACTTGATCATATCATTTAGATATATCAAGTTTTTGTATAATAAAGATTGTCCAACTCACGTCAGGGATAAACTCAAGGCACGAATGCTGAGTCTAGAATTGAGCAATTCTACGTGAATTTCAAATGTGATTCAATCTTAACTGAGGTTGTTCCAATCCTTCCTTAAGTGCGTCCAAATGTATTATGACATATAAAAACATGTTAAAGCACTCTTTCCATGTACCTAAGCAACAAATTGATATGATCTTTAATAGATGCATGTCGCAATTGCTTTTGTGTTAGAACTTCCAGCTATCATTTATACTGCTAGCTCAACTAGAAGAAGAAACCATAAACTAGAAGAGAAATGTGTCTAATGACTATCCAACAACCATCAACTAAATGGAAGAGCATTCCAACTAGAATGGTAGAACTCTCAAAGAAAAGGTCCAAAAATTTTGTTATGTTAACATTGATTATTGGACTTAAAACTGACACTCTTAGCATGTTCTTCAATGTTCAACATAACACGATTAAGTGAGAGATAAGTTGATTTGTTCTTATCATTTATAATTATGAGAGTTAGTCAAGATAAATTATAATTGTGAGACAGGTCTTGAGGGTGTTTGGTTCAATGTTTAGTAGGATAATATTAATTAACTATATTATAATATATGTGACGCACACACGCAAATGTATATTCTATATGTTATTCTTTGTCTCAACCTGAGTTAGATTATCTTTCAACTTGAGTTACTTGGCTATCATGTGATATCTTGAAGGTAACAAAAATACCAGGGTTCATAAAACTTGAGTTCATGCACTACTATAGATTTGTTTATATTTAACAATTATTTTTACTGATACTTAACAGTTTTTAACCATTAAATATATGAGCATTAAATATTTATATATAAAGATTTTTAATCATTAAATATTGGGCACTATATTTCACGATTTTTTCAATTACAACCGTTATGTTTAGGGCACTATATTTAATGGTTGTAAGATAATGACCGTTAAATATATCCATCTATATTTACCTATTGTTTAATAATAACCATGAAAGATGTTGTACATTACTTAATAGTTAAAATCATGAACAATAAAGTATTTGTCACTAGATGAAGGAGCTTTTTTATGTTATTTAGAAAAACCAATATATATATGTATGATATTTGACGGTTATTGATGAATAAACGTTACGTATATGTGACAAATTTCTTTACAAAATTGGGGAGCTCACTTTCGATAAGCCTCCATATGCATATTACATACACATATACATTATAGAAACCAATTACACATCCATTACATAAACCAATTACAGTCACAAAAAGCACATATATAGACATAAAGCTGTATATTATAGAAACAAAAATTTAATCCAAATTACCAACCAAAAGCAAATAAGTCAGAGAAAAGTGATAGCAAAATAGAAACCAAAAGTAGGAACCAAAACAAAAGCCAATACCAAATTTAAACTATCTAAACTAAGAACCTAACATACACTTAGACAACAAAATAGTACTCTATAGCTAACTCCGTTATGCTCCCATCCATTGATGATAAATAGTCATAGTGAACTCTTTTATGACTTCTTCAATTTTTTTGGATGAATATTGCTCAGAATTACTATTATAAAAGTACTGCACCAAAAACAAAGTATGTTAAAATATATATGATTTGACTTTTAATTTATCTTAAACGCACATACATGCATATATATACATACCGTATATAGTATTAATTGAGCTGGGAATGTCTGTGACTATGTCCTTCATGAACTTCATGACACAGTACCCACAATAAGAGCTCTGATTAGGTTGCCGCGGACACTATAAACAAAAAAAATGATATGTATTAGTCTAATACAAAAAATCAACTCTAACAAGTCTAACACAATAAGAAATTATAGCACTAAATTGATAATAACTCTGACAGGATAATAAGAAATTAGAGTACCAAACTTAAACTCATCAACTTAATTATTTAAAACCTGGAAAATTTGTGGTCGATTATCCACATCCCTATGAATCGAATCATAGTACCAAATCCTTTGCTTGAAGGGATTTAGCATGATGAGCATCCAATGACAACTAAGTACAATAAACATAATGAGAATAAAAATAAGAAAAAAAACATAATGAGCATCCAATTTAATGAAGTAGCATACTTACCCTTAGCAATATGACACAAAAAAAAATTGTCCTTCTTCTTTGGCGCCCTTTTAATGACCATACCCAACAATTCCCTCACTTTTCTACCTATAAAATCTGCCTTATTGCCTGCATTTAACATTTCTAAATAGAGGTAGGGGTAGAGGAGTAAGGACGTGTCTTGTAGGTCATTCTGGCTGTATGCTCCTTATGAAGGTACCTTACATGTAAAAACAAGTAAACAAGTATATATAAATGCTATGAGTAGCTAAGTATTCATTAGTAGTAGAAGACATGATGGATATAAAAGTTACAAGTACTTGAGTTAGCCATACCGCCCATGATAGTCTCTTTGACTAACACCCGATTAATGCATAAAACACACCTTGTTCCTCATGGATATCTTACTTAAAGGGTAATTCTTTGGTGTAGTAGTCTTGCTCAGGGTCTATTTTGGTGAAAAAAGTATCGTGTGTATCAAGAGCCATCTAGAATTTATTGGAAACTGGCAAAATATGCAGCTGAAGCATATGCACAGGCTCATCCTAAATTCAAACAGTCATACAGTAGAACTCTACAGATTTTTTAGCTTTAAGAACATTGTTTTAACTATTATTTTAAGCATGCTTTAGTAATCCAATACATTTATCTAAAATGTGAAAGTATAAAGCAATGAGTTCTTTGTCAATTTTCAGCCTTAAATTTCAAGGCCATAAAGCTTAAATTCATCAAAATGTAACTCTTCCTCTAAGTACTTTGGAAAGCTTAATTTTATCAAAATCATAACTCTTCCTTTGGAAACCTTGACTGTCCAAAATAGAGGATAGCAACAAAAACAAGCCACAAGAGATAGCAACTTCACTCAAATCATACAAACTTAATATCATTGAACTAAAAAATAAGATAAACAACCATTTCCTACTCATTGTCTGATTCATATCACATGAGATAGTAGCAAAAGAACACCAAAGAAACCAAATAAAGGAACTTACAAATGAAAAGGAATTGAAATATAATGATAAGAGCAATCTTTAGTTCAAAGATTGTAAGAGCAAATTTTAGTTTCGAATAACCCTAAACCTAGCCTCAACTTCATATTTTTAAATCTAGTTAAGGGCATCAATTTCTCATCTTTATGCAAATAGATGTAGAACTTGTAGGGATTTAAAGAAAATCGAACCCAGAATAAGCCACAAAAGACTTTAGAGACAGCCACAGACACTGAAAGAAGAAGAATCATGATTTTGTCAATAATAGAAAGGAAAATAATGGTGGGGAATGTAACACTTGTCCTTAGACCCCCTATATTGCACTGTGGAAAAATTGCCATCTTAGAGGAAAATGTTACTTAGGCCCCCAAACCTGAACTTACTCTTTAATTTGTGGGGTCTTTATTCATTCAGTAAAGCTGTATTTACCAAATTACTTTACACAATTCCTAAGGCTACTAACTTCTTTTCATTCTTTATTATCAGAGATTATTACATCACTTTCTACTATCTCTTTTTATTAGTCATCACTTATCTACTCATTCATTCACATATATTTAACAGATGAATAGCCATGCAGGGCTACTAGAGTGCCTAAATCCAAAATATGAATAGTAGACACGTTCATATGTTGATTCCATCTTCGCGTTTTCCTCCTGTAGTCCTCTTCTTTATTCTTAACATACCTAAATAGTTGGTTAGGGAGGGTGAGTTTCTGAGGAATCTCAGTAGCAAACAATATTAACCATTGGATACAAGAAATGCTTTGTGTATGACATGCTTGCTTACATAAATTCATGCCAACATAATGACATATATGCATACTCAATGTTTAACACTTTACACCAATGGCCATTGCATAAGTAAAACAGAGATTCACTCATTCATATATACTTCATACAATTCATCAAAGTAACTAACACATCAATACACAAGTACATATATCAAGTTATGTGAGTTAGAAAAGTTCACTACTTCTTGCCTTTGAGTCCTCCTCTTATTCCTTTTCTTCCAACCATTGAAGTTGCTTCTTCTTAGGTCACCTCATGGCCCTAGACACAACCACATTATGTGTTAACTCATTAGAGATATGACAATTGAACATCTAATGTGGCTACACTAGCCCTAAATGCTCAATTTTACCTTTAGAGTTCAACTTTACTACTATTTACTTCAAGTATTAGACCATATCTCTACCCTTAGGTTCACTCTTATTTACCATTCTAGCCATTTTCTCATTTTCGCATGGCAACCTATACAGCCAAAATTTTCATCTATCTTTGAAAAATCATAACTTAATCTAGTAAACTCCAATTGGGGTGGTTCTAAGTCCTATGTGCTAGTCTTTAAGTCTACTTTAAAGAAAAAATATCTCTCACTGCTACTTAAACGTACACGATTCTAAAATCCTCAATCAATCCTCATTATTACAGAAATCATTCCAAATTCAATGCCTAACTTTAAAAACCATAATATCAAATTAAAGCTTAGGATGTCCTATAATAGCTTGTAAAATATCACACCTATGTGAATAGTTTTGGGCATTAAAGAACTTGTCACAATTACACTGCCTCCCAAAAATTACATTCTAGTAGCACTATGTTCCAATTCAAAATTTTGGATTTCAAATCCATTCTTTCCAAATTTATGCCAACAATATATTCTTACAAAATTTGCTCAAGGAATCCATTGAAGACCTCTGAAAAAGCAAAATCATTCTCTTCTTCATTCCCAATTCTGTCCGAAATTATGGTTTTATAACAACAATTCACATCTTCCCAATTTCTTCACCAAACTAGTCTCATATGCTTCTCAAACACAATATAACCACATACATATCACCAAAGCATGATGAAACCCTAAAAAACCTCAATGGCTAGAATTAGTGCAGCAAGAACAAGTCCTAAAAATTCCACCAAATAACATAATACATACGTCAAAAGGAAACTCTTGCTCACCTCTTGCTTTTTATTCATCTCTTTTATTGATTCTCCAACTTTGGCTCTTACTAGAAGACTCAAAATACCTCCCCTTGAAATTATGAAACCATAGAAATAAAACTCTTATCAAGGGGAACAATGTTTATGAAGAGCATTTGAGACATATAAGTGATTTGGAAGGTGAAAGTGAGCTAGAAGTGGTTACCTTTCTTGTCTCTTCTTGTTTTCTCTTTCCTTTAGCTCTTGGATGAATTTTTGAGAGAGAAAGAGGGGGGGATATGCTCTAAAATTTCCCTTCTCTTATCTCTTAATACTTGGTTGAAAATTGAGCAAAAGAAAGAAATAAATTATGTGGCCATAATCGATTCTTCTTGCATAAGCCAATGTCAATTAACCATGCATGGTTGATTTAAGTTATATTGACTTTTCTTCTTTTCTTCTTTCTTTTTGACTCATCAATGGTTATGGTTTAATTGCATATTCTCTTTCCATTGAAGTGTTGATCGAAATGCTCCATAAAAGGAAGGAAGACATATTGACCAAGAGCTTTTATATGTATGTGCTCAATTTGACCAAAGTCTTCTTGCCAAAAAGTTGACACTTTGACCAACATATTTCCTTATCCCATTTTGCCCCTTCTTGGACATTTTTAACTATGGGAACGAAAGGTGTTAATTTGCTTTCCAACCTTCATGATTACTCTTGCTTTTGAAGATCAAAACTTAGCCCTTCAATTTGTCTCCCAATTTTGACCTCAAGATCAAGTGGCAATTGTCTCTTTTCCCCTTTATTATGGCAATGTTAATTCTTGTGCCATTAATTTATTCAATTCTCTTTCTTAATTCTTTCTAGATGCCATTTCTTGTTTCCTTTCTTCTACCGAGATATCATTCCCTCTCTTTTAGATCTAAGTCTGGCTTTAGATCCTATTTGACTTTGATAAAGGGGTTGGGTATTTTCCCCTGACTATTTAGAACTAGGTCTTATACTTTAGTTCCTAAATTAATCTCTACAAGTAATTATGGCTCTTGGACATTATTAGCTCTCTTCCTGAACTGGGCTTGTAGTCTACTTTTTTTCAGGCTTATTCTCTAGCATTTAGTCCTAAAATTTGGGATGTTACAATTCTCCTTCTATTCAATAAATTTTGTCCTTAAAATTTGAACGTCTATACTTTAAGGATCATTATAGATACTCAGTTTATCCATCTCGTGGGTAGCTCAATAAGCATGCCACACAAGTGATTTTTCAATCAATCACTTTCATATGTAAGATTAGGTAGCATGCAACACAATCATCATATTATCATCAAAGATCTCATATAGTATTCAGCAATTATCATATGGTATTCTCATTCATTTAATACACAATATATTGCATTCAGACATAAGACCAACTGGTCCATTCTCATAGTGCTTGGTTTCTTAAGCCACATAGCATCTTCGGGACTCTACCTAGATTACACTGTGTGCATACCAGGCCTTACGGCCTCTTTGAGACTCCATCCGGATCATAATATCAGCCTTACAATCTCTTCGAGACTCCTCTTGAATCATACTGTAAGCATACAAAACAAAATGACTTATTCTAGTCCTACAGTACTTGATATTCCGGTCTTACTATAGAGGGAATTGCCCACATGCCTCTGGCATCACTAGACTACTGCCTCGGCTACAACTTGGTACAGTCTAAATGTTTTGCAGCCTTAAGGTGTACTCTGAACACACTGGTCTAATGTCACTGCGCTAGGTAACAACCATAACGCTAAGCAAACTGGTCTTATAGCCCAGGGACAGTGCCTTATGCAAACTTGAACATCGGGTCTTATTGTAACCCCCTGCCGTAATTATATCCGAAATACGCGATTAAAATGAAATAGAGACCAATAAGAAACAAAACTTATTTAAAATCCCATCTTCACGATAGGGTTTTCATAGATAACTTTCGAAATCTAATATACCTGGTCTCATATTCAATTTCGAATACAATTACATCACGCGGAATATCATATTTATACAAATATCAGAGTGCACAATATAATCATTCCGGCAACTCCCGGGTTCCATTTATTAACTCAAAGCCTTACAGGGCATATTCGCCCTTACAAGCCCTCATATGGGGATTACACAAAGTCATCTCAAATACATATCCGAATACATACTCAAATATATATCCATATCATATATAATTATCCCAACATCTATGATAACCAACTACCAAACTCAAATACTCTAAGGAGTCTTCGCCGTCCTATAATGCCTGCACCATCCTCGCTCTTCCTTCCCTGTCTACAATATTGATAGGGGAGGGTGAGATTCGAGAGAATCTCAGTAGGATAACAATATCAATATGCACATACGATAAATGTTTAATGCATGACATGCTTGCATCACACAACTCATGATAACACAATGACAATTTGCAAGCTCAATGTTTTGAACAATATATCTATGGCCATAGCATAAATTGAAACATAGCTTCAAATTACACACAATTATGCAAAGCTAAGACATGCACCAACACACTAACACATATATCAAATACAAGCAGAAGAGATATGTTCCCTACACTCTTTCCACATAAGCTCCAGCTTCGGCTGCTCACGATCAGGGCGAACAACAAATCCTATAACCAAACAAGGACATAGGGTTAATCCCTTTTCCAATTCCTTAACTCTCAAACAGTTAAGTTGGTTATCATTCATGACTTTTAGGTGGCTAATCAAAGCCTAAACATATGCCTAAAGGCTTGGGAAACACTTGACCAAAGATCACCTTTTAAAAGTCCAAAATGCTGATTTTTGGGGGTTGGCCGCGGCCCACAAATCCACTGGCCACAGCCAACATCTGCCCAGAAACATTTGGGCCGCGGCCAAGAAAATCCAGTTTCTTGGCTGAATTTCCAAAAATCATAACTAATTCCACAAAAATCGAAATGAGGTGATCCCAAAGCCAAATGAAAGCTATTCAAGTCCTATAGACAGGAAACATATTGTCCATTACTGGAAATCCCCATACAAATACAGAATTACACACATTTCATCACTGCCCCAAAACAGAATCTATTTTCGACCTCAAACTTTGGACAGCTATAACTCCCAGTTCCCAAAACTAAATGGCACACATTATATGTCCATTTTGAAGCTTGGTATGTAAACTTTAAGACTGGAAAGTTTCATAATTTTCTGACATCCTTTACCTAGTCAAAACGACCACACAACCAGACTGCCCAGACAGAATTTACACTGGACAGAATTTCCAGTTTTGCAACCAATGTGTCTAATCCAATTCAAATCAATTCCAATGATTAAATACCACAACATGACACCATTTTCAACATAAAACAACATCCAATTGATCCAATTACATACCACATGAAAATACCATAAAATCAGGGCAAAATTCACAATTCACCATACTTAACCAAAAGTCACAAAACTTAGATCAAAAGGAAGCAAATGCTCACCTCTTCCTCTTTCCCAAACCAATTTCTTGATTCTCCATCTTTCCACTTTTGCTCAAGCTCTCAAACACCTCCAATCAAGAATCTAAAACCATAGAGATAAAGCTCTCATCACTATGAACAACTTTATAGAAGGTGATTAGAGCATTAGAGGACATTAAGCCAACCAAAAACTCACCTTTTGATTTCTCTTTTTTCCCTTTCATGGACAACAATGGAGTTGAGAGAGAGAGGGAGTGAAGATGAAGATGAAGGCAGCAATTTTTGGGATGCCAAAATGTCCAAATAAAGAGAGGAAAGAGGGAAAATGAGTTGACAAATTGACCAAGATCCAAGGGTTCACATCTCGCCACTTGTTATGATCTTGATCCATCAACCATGAGCTCACATAGGCACATGCACATGGGATTCCACCCTTTGATCTCAACACAAATCAATCCTAACCATTGATCTTGAAGTTACCAATAAGTTTCCTCTTCGGTAACCGATCAATCGGTCGATAACTTTACTGTTTTGTCCCTGATTACGACAATTCACACTTAATCACCACCAAATTCTTTTTCTCATTCATTTACACGATATTATGTGCCCTACCTCTATTTTAAGTTAATTTAGAGGTTAATCCATAATTGAACTTAAATACAGGGTTTCGGTGCTGCTCACAAGACATACGAATCACATTCGAAACTCAAATCACATTGGATTCTCCAAAAGGGTTCATTTATCACTAACCACTTCCACTTTTGGAGTCATTATCTTTTAATCACAATTTAGGATCCTGCTAAACCAGGGCTTAGCAGTCCACTAATCTCAGGCTTATTCTCTAGCCTCAAGTCTTAAAATTCGGTGTATTACACTTATCACCTCAAGCCTCCGCTCGGCATAATTCTCAAACACATTACATTCTGCCGACTTAAGGACTTACTTATCCATAAGGTTTTAAGGCCTCAGGAGATACAGTTCATCCTCTTTGCTGAATACAGATCAATTTTAACTACCTAGGATATACAGCCCATTAGGTATTCTGAATTCATCCCAGGTGCTATTGCTACTCAAGCCATTCATACACTAGAGCACCCCATGGCAATTCATTGGGTCATATAAACTGATAAGTCTTATTGCCTAAGGACATGCTGGCCCAATAGGTCTTATTACCCACCATATATTTATAACACGAATATATCTAATAGTAGAAAAATACATGCAAAATCATTATATAAGATATGAGAGCAAGAATTTCTTTCCTTTATACTGTCAAGCCTGTTCTTCCTTAATTTCCTTCCTCATCTTTCTTTCTACAAATGGCACTAGAGTACCCCATGGTGATTCACTAGATCATATAAACCATTTTCCCAGGGAACTTCATTCGATGGGAGACTCACTAGAATGCACGACCATTAAGAGCCAACGTTCCTATATTTTTACTCTTTGGTTTGATGTCATGATGGCTTCACTCTATGGCTGCACACTACAGTTTAATAACACGATGGCTCCATGCTACTGTACTATACTCGGTGCTTTACTCAATCACTTGATTGGTCAGCCCCTCTAGTTAGAACCCTCCGTAAGTATCCCTTTTCAATTAGATCTCCATATGTAACCTTTTTCTTATCTAAATTCTCAATAGGTAGCCCTCTTTAATCTGAATTCTTTGTAGGTACCTCTTTCTAGTTGGTCATCTCTGAATGGAAGTACCATTGTAACGGGAATCTAGATCTTATAAAGTTCCTCTTCTTTAATAGTTCTACAATCTGCTTCCTTTAATTTTGCCATCTCATATAGGGTTATTTTGTATGGACTTTTGATATCAGTCTAGCTCCAGGCATAATCACAATTCTGCTTCCCTTACTGGGGTAATCCACCCACATTTTTAAGGGTATCTAGTAGCCACTAACATTTCTTTTATTATCTGTCTCAATCGTGAGACCATAATTCATGGCTACTCTTTTCTCTATCAGAGAACTAACTCTGAATCAATCTTTCTAGGGAATATTCTATAATCCAGATCTTCCCCTATGCTAGATTAGTAACCTTAAGAAAACTTGATACACATCTGTACCATATTTTAATGCCTCAGATCATTTCGGGCCATTTCAAATTCTTGAGCAATTAAAACGTAACAATTGATTCATGGGTTATGGTTCACTTAGTAACCCTTCTCTAGATGTTGGGTGAACATCCAACTTTTAGGTTTACCACTAAGTCCAGAAACTCAATATCACATAGATCATAATTCACTTTCCTTAATTATACCTAAAAGGCATACTAAGATCATAATCAATAGAGCATATTCTAACCTTCATGGTACTCAAGCATCATCTTGAAACATTACTAAAGGTTCAATACTATGCATAAGGTTCATAAGGTTCAAACTTTTATCATCAAATAAAATCACAGAGGAACCTAATTCACATTTTGACCTAAGCACTCTTTCAGCTTAGATTTGATTTAAATCTATCCTCAACCTTCAATACCATTATATTGAATCCTCTAGGATTGATATACGATATAATTCCTAGTAATCATGTATCACCGTATATCATACCTATATACCTTTAACACCATGATGTTATTAAGGATCATTGATTAGCACGAAGAAACCTCAAAATAATCACTATGCCTCGAGTTTTCATAACCCCATTAAATGAACTTTTCTGGGTAGTACTCACTGCAGCAGAAATGGTTCGGATTAAAGATCAATACTTACCTCATCATCTCTTTGCCTCTAATCATTCTTTATGTCATCTAAGTACTTCTAATCAAATTTTCAAACCTTTAATCAAAAGGTTTCAAATTTCTAGGTATGTCCTAGGGGGTCACCCATCTCGGGATTTCTCTCACTTGAGCATGATTAATCTCAGAATTCTGATGCCATCCGGGACATCATTACTAGTATAATGCCAATTATTAATAGGAATCAGTAGTCCACATATACATTAATCCCAATATGACATGCCAGTCTCTCGAGAGATACTTGGAACTATCCTTCCATGGAAATATAAACAATACTAGCTTCTCGATACAACTCCCCTATGTATTCTCGTAACATAGGGTGGGGATCTAAATCATATTCTATCTCAATATCTAGATATCTTGAGTTAGCAACATAATTCGAATCTTGTGCTACCTCATCTATCTCTAAAGCCTCAATCCCACTGGTGGAGGATTCTCTGTCACCAGAGCTCATACCCCTTTTCCCTCCAGATATTCATCATCATAGCTCCATTTCTTCCTCTATATTGACCTCTATTAGTTCCTTTTACATGCTAGTTAATAGACAGAGGTCATTTTACTCTTTAGTTTCCTCTACTATTTATAACTCCCAGTTACAGTAGTACTAACAGAGGATCACTATACTATTCATATAAGCAGAGAATATAACCTATAGTCATAACCCTTTATTCTAACTTGACGTTTATCTCTAAGCAGATAGTTCCATTGTCAGAATCACAGCAGTGATACCATAACTGTAACACCTATCCTTAGACCCCAGATATTGCATTACAAAGCATTACCCGCTTAGGGGAAAACGTTACGTAGGCCTTTAAACCCAGACTTATTCTTTGATTTGTGCGGTTTCTATTCATTTAATAAAATTGTATTTATCGGATTACTTAACACAATTCATACGGTTACTAACTTCTTTTCCTTCTTTATTATTTGAGATTATTACATCGCTTTTCACTCATTAATTCATATATATACACAAGATGAGTAGCCACGCAAGGTGTAACATCCCATTTTTAGTCACCAATAATCTCTTTATTTAATGTAACATCCCATTTTTAGTTACCAATATTCCCTTTATGTAATTAGATATTTAATGGAATAAAATGGTGAACTAGAATGTGCTGCCAGTGTGTTTTCCTCCATGGTAGTTTGGTTGTGTGATGTATTTAATTAGGCAAATAATGTCCAATGCAAATAACAATTTTTAGGTTAAAAGTAGACTTATAAAGCTTTAATTTGATATGTCATATGAGTCATTTGGAGTTGTACACAAAGAGTTATGTATTTTTTAAGTTAGCCAAGTGAAACTGGCAAGTTTTTGTGCCATTGTCCAATAAATATTAATTATGGAATTCTGTGCTTTCAATTGGCTAAAGGAAATATTTTTCCTTAAAAATATACTTAATAAGGGTCACATAGCCTTTGGAATCACTACAATTGAACATCAATAAATAAAGATATGAATTTGCCAAGTTTGATGAAAATTCTGTCAGCTTGTGGGAAAATCACAAAATGTGATGGCAAAATGGCAATTTTCCTTATTAAGAAATAGGAAATTATTTTCTCTTGATTATTTCCCCATTTCATCCAAAATGAGATAAAGAAAGGGGGAAAATAATTTATTGGGAATTTATAGCAATTTCTGGCAAGTAGTCAAAAGAGAGAAAAAAGATGATGGCATATAGTCAACTGTTGCAACTTAAATTAAAACATGTTGAAGGGGATAAATGAGTTGATTTAAAATATAATAATACCCCCTCCAATATGAATTTTTAGCCAAGTAAATGGCCATAGGAAAGATGATGATCAAGTGATGATGGCATGTGTCAAATTAGCCATAAAATATAATAAACAAATAGGGACGAAGGAGGATATTTCTTTAAGCCTTTATCTCTTTCTCTTTACTTTAATTTGGTGAGACAAGTTGAAGCTAGAGAGAGAGAGAGAGAGCATTTGAAAGTTTGAGCTAGAGAAGAGAAAAACAAGAAGAGCACAGGAAGGGTATTAGGGTTCTAAGAACGAAGAACTCAAGGTAAAAGCTTGTAATCTTAGTGATTTTGCCTTCTAATCACTTTGGAACCTCCTCTAATCTATTCTCCACTTTGAAATCCATGGATAGCAAGCGAAATCAAGAGAGGGCTGAGGCAACTTAGAGAGAGAAAGTGGTGAAATTAGGAGGTAATCTCATAAACCTTACCTCTTATGGTTGTTGTTGTTGAATTTGGCTTGGTTTTGCCTTATTTTGTGATTTTGGGATAATGAACCTTAAAATGTTATGCTACTAAAATTTCCTCAAATCATGTTCATTTAGTGTCTAAGTAGTTAATTGTGAGATTAGAAGTGGAAAGGAAGTGATTAAACAAGAAAAGTTAAGAAAACACATTTTCCTTCCTAACACCTTAACTTTTGATAGGAGTAAAACAAGAGGGAGGAGCTAGAATTTTGCAATTCTACTGGTTTTATTGGATTTAGAAAGGAAAATTGTATGGGAATATAGGTGTTTATGATTTTTGGATGTTGGTATGCAAATCCAGAAATTTTTGAAATTAAAGGAACATGCTGTTTGATCTGCCTTCAGTAAGGTAGCGTCATTGTACAATAAAATTCCTTAGCCAAACCTACTTCAAAAATTATGAAACTTGACAAGATTAAAGTAGACATCTAGAGCTTTAATTTGATAGGTAGATCACAATTTTTGGATAAGTACATTAAAGGATATGAATTTTCAAGGTGGTGCCCTATTTATAGAAGTAAATTAGGAACAATACAGGTTTGGCAAATTTTTAGGACTAATGTGGTTCAATTGACTAGACTTAGATATTTTTCCATGAAAAAAATTTTAAAGAGCTTCACCTAGGGTTTGAAATCAGTCAAATTGGATTTTCCAAGAATTAAGTATGAATTTCCAAAGTTGACTAAAAATATGTCTGTTTCTGGAAAAAGTTAAACTGCACTATACATAATTGTACAATGCAGAAACTGTTATAACTGCATTAGATAACCTATAAAATTTGATTTAAAAGAAATAATTGTATAAGTAATAATCAATTACTTGTAACTTTAATTTTGATAGGAACTGTAAATTTTCTGAGCCAGAACCAAGGTTAGAACCGACTGAGGAATTGAAAACGAAATCAGGTAGTAACTTTTTCTTGCATATATGTTGTGATTATTATATGTTTACATGGTGATAGGAAACATACGTGGATGAAGTCAAAAGCATGAGAGATCAATCCTGTCGATGAACCGGTATCCCCCGGAGCAACGAATCTATAAGGGATAACGTACGTGGTGTACTAAGCACCAGGTAGTGTAAGAATGAGGTGGACATCCAAGAAGAATGTACCAGTAAGACTAGTATATGGCCTTGAGCCAAGGCCAGCATCACCAACAAAGTGATTGATGGAACAGTCAGGACATCCACTATTGGATATATCTGAGGAGGACATGATCATAGTTGACATCTCTTAAGTAGAGATGGTATACATGCCTTATGACCTACAGCTACATAAAGAGCTATGGGAGTATGTGTAAGGGAAGTATAGATGAGCTGTGCGAGCATACGATACCCCAATAGATGAATACCTTACCTACCTGGGCACAGTTGACACTTTGTACGGGAGGCAATAGCCGTTGCAGATAGATCTTCCGGATGAGTTCTGGATTCTTTACTACCACAAATTTCTTCATGGACATGACATTTTAGAACTAAAAGAAGAATGACATAGTCGAGAGAGGCTCAAACAACCATTTTGGGAGTTCATGGAGTATATTTCTGACTTCATACGGAGGCATATGTAACTAGAGTAATGTGGGGTCTAGGCACTATATTACAGGTCACCGAAGCTGACATGTCTTTTGAGATAAGGGCTATCGTAGGGAACTGGTGGATAGAAACTGACAAAGCTGGTCTTTGTATTTTGTACAGGTACATAGAAAGTTAAGCATGCTTAACTCAAGGCAATCACGGGATGGGTAACCCCCTGGGAAGCTCTATGTATAGTTAGGATTTGATGTGTAGAAGTGACAAAGACTTATTGTACATTAGTTTTAGGACATATGATTTGTAGTGCTTTCCCTAGCTGTTGTATATACAAGTTATATGCTATGTATGACATATATGTGTATGTGACATTTTGAGAAATGACAAAAATGCCCTTGTGATCATATAAACTTATTTTTCTCTATTTTTATATAGTGAAATATAAAGATGGTATGACCTTGAGGAAGACCACGAGGGGGCATAATAATTTAGTACTAGGCCCTGAACTTGACAATATAGTAATAGATTTTGGGTATGTTAACACATAGTAGGCCATAATGAATAAGATCAGGGAAGAGCTGTGAGAAGTGTAGCAGAGGCAAGGTAGTTTAGAAGAGCTAGTGAGGGAAGATGGTAAGTCAAATATGCCTAAGGGACTTCAACCAGAAGATTCATTGGTTGATCCTGAGGCTGATTTACAGATCAAGGTAGGAAGGTTTAGTAAATAGCAAGCCCCTATGTTTAGAGGGAAGTTTGATCCTCAGCATGCTGAAGATTGGCTAGCATGGCTAGAGAAAATTTTTAACATCCTATTATGCCTTGATAAAATTAAAGTTCTGCTGGTAATTTATAAACTAGAAGGTGATACTGACAGATGTTAGAAGAAACTGAGCTGATCTTAGGGGAAGGAATATTAAGTTACGTGGGAATTATTCCTGGAAAAATTCAACAAGAAATATTTTCCCTGATTAGTCAAGCTGAAAAAGGAGAAAGAGTTTCTAAACATGTAATAACATGAAAACAAAATTTTAGACGAGTACCTAGCCCACTATATCTGGCTGTCTCGATATTTTGTATACCTTAAATATCAAGATGACGAGGAGTGGAGCTCAGATATGATGATAGAAGGATAAATCGAGAGATGAAAGAGAAACTTGTTTCTAAACATTTCACTAAGTTCAATAAAGCGATTGAAGAGTGTTAGATCACAAAGCACAATCGAATGAATCCATACTCCAAAAGTTATCAGCAAGATTACAATTGGGAGTAGGAACTCTTCTCAAAAGCGTAGTTAACAAGGCGGTCCTTCTGGAAGAAGTAGTAATAAAAAGGCTTACCAGTATGATAGCCGCAGTAATTAAAGACCACCTGGGAACAAAACTTGCAGATACTGTGGAAATCCTTACCATACTGGTCAGATATGTTGGCAAATGAAGCAAGCATCAGTACCCGTAAGGCAAGCACTAAGGTTAGAGAGACAGATAGTTTGTTACAACTGCCATAAACTAGGACATTTTGTAAAGTATTGTTGACAATGATAAGAGCCCGGAGAGACTAGGCAGCAAGTTCAGGCAGGGTTTTCGCTTTGACACAGGAAGAATCCTGGAAATCACTAGAGTTGATACAAGGTACGATTTCTCTAAATGGTAATATAGTACAAGCATGGTTTGATTCTGGAGCTAGTCATTCATTTATTGCATGCAACTGCATAAGATGGCTAGGCTTGAGTGTCTTTTAATTACCGTATAATCTAATGGTCTCTACGTTATGGGCAATAGGTTCATCATCACTGAGGTTTACTTAAACTACATTGTCAATGCAGAGGGACACGAGTCTATAGTATAAATACTTAAACTGCATAAGCAAAAGGGTCATTTACCCTATCCACCATTAAAGGCTAATGTATAAATCTACCTAAACTTTCTCTCTGCAGCTGAGGTCGAGAGATGCTTACATAAAGGTTGTCAAGGATACATCATGTTTTTCTCTATATAATTAGAGGTTGGAATAGCATTGGAGAGTATCCTTGTAGTAAATGAATTTCCTAACGTGTTTTCAGAGGATATCAGCAGATTACCCCTGGTTAGGGAAGTGGAGTTCACAATTGAGACTAGGCCTGGAGTAGGACTGATACCCAAAGCTCTATACAGAATGGTACCAAGCGAGTTGGCAAAGTTGAAGAAGTAGATTGAGGAGCTGCTAGAGAAAGTGTTTATCAAGCCTAGTGTCTCACCATAGGGAGCACTAGTGCTTTATGTTAAGAAGAAAGATGAAAGCCTATGACTCTGTATTAATTACCAAGTTAAACTAGGTAATTGTTAAAAACAAGTATCCACTTCCCCGAATTGATGATTTACTTGATCAACTATCGTGTGCCTGTATATTCTTGAAGATTGATCTGAGATCCAGGTATCACCAACTTAAGTTAAAGGTAGATGATGTGCCAAAGACTACTTTCAGAAAAAGATATGGCCATTATGAATTTTTAGTAATGCAATTTGGGCTAACCAATGCACCTGCAGTGTTAATGGACTACATGAATTTATATTTTCGTCCATACTTGGACAAATTCATGGTAGTCTTTATCGATGATTTTCTAGTGTACTCTCATAGAAAAGTGGAGCTTGAACACCATCTGAGGACGGTATTGAACATATTGAGGGACAAGCAACTTTACACCAAGCTGAGCAAATGTGAGTTTTGACTTTCAGAAGTTAAATTTCTGGGCCCTATAGTCTCACAGCAAGGGTCTCAGTGGATCCAAATAAGGTTGAAGTAGTACTGAACTAGAAGAGGCTAGAAACCATTTTTGAGATACAGAATTTTTTAAGTCTTGCCGGGTATTACAGGTGCTTTATACAGAATTTATCTAGAATAGCTTTACCGTTGACAAGTTAACACGGAAAAATCAACATTTTGTATGGGATAATAGTTACAACAAGAATTAAGAACAACATCAGTGTTTACAATCCCAGATCCGCAGTTAACCTTCATAGTTTGTACATATGCTAGTGGGCATGGATTGGGGTATGTTTTGATGTAGCCAGGCTGGTTACTGGCATATGCATCTCGTCAGCTGAAGCTTCACAAACAGAGATATCCCAACATAAGCTTGAGTTAGTAGCCATTGTGTTCTCACTAAAACTTTGGAGACACTATCTTTGTAGGGCGACTATAGAGCTGTACTACGACCATAAGAGCTTGAAATATCTGTACGATCAGAAAGAGCTCAACATGTAACAGATCAAGTAGATGGAGTTGCTTAAAGATTACAATCAGGAGATCAAGTATCACAAAGCAAAGCTAATATAGTGGCAGATATATTGAGCCGTAAAGTAGTATAGGTAGCAACCCTAAAGATTCATGAGCAAAAGGTTGATTAAGAACTTTAGAGATCTCAAGTTGTTGAATCAAATTATAACAGCAGTAGTAATATCAGTCAGGTAGAGAATGACTTGAGAGTAGATATAGAAGAAGCTCAGATGCAAGATAGACGTGCCTAGTCTATCAGAGATAAGATCACAAGGGGAGAGACTCAGGAATATGACTTGTTAACAAGTAGGCTATTCAGGTACCAGAAGCGGATATACATTCCACCGTGAACAGAGTTGAAGCAGCAAATCTTGGAAGAGGTTTACAAGAGTAAATATACTCTGTACCCTAGAGCAACCAAGATGAACCACAATCTAAAGTCTGCATATTGGTGGCTAGGCATAACGAGAGATGTGACAAGGTTCATTGCTCATTGTCTTACTTGTCAGAAAAGTGAAAGTTGAGCATTATGACCTTCAGGGCTCCTGTAAAACCCTACAATTCTTGAGTGGAATAGGAGAGCGTTACCATGGATTTTGTGATAGGATGACCCAAGGTCCAAAATCATGATGCAATTTAGGTAATAGTGAATCGATTAATGAAGACAGCCTATTTTCTCCTTGTAGCCCCTACCTTAATAGCCAAAATTATAATTTGAAAATAATTCATTAAGTAAAATTAGAGACTAATGGATAATTCAAAACTTATTTAAAGTCCCAACTTCAAGACAGGGTTCGGTCCTATGACAAAGTGGGTTTTCAAAAACGTTTTCTAAAACCAGTTCAATATGATCTCATATTCAACTTTCAAATATATTTGGACTGTATAGTTCAGTTTCATTCAAGGATATCAGAGTGTATAGCAAAATTCCTGGTGACTCGCAAAATTCTTCTACCTACCACAAGGGTTTATAGGGCATATTCACCCATTTCAGTTTCCCATATCGGGGATTACATTACACTATCCAAATTTACAACATTTATAATACATACAATAATCCAAAAAATATGATAACCAACTACCCAAAACTAAAACTCCTAACTAGGAGCTCTAGCCGCCCTTCATCACATGCTTCTCCTTCGAATTGCTTGCCCTGGCTGTAGGTAGTTAATGGAAAGAATGAGATTCAAAAGAATCCCAATAGTAACAATTCACTTATAACATGTACAACCACAAAGCATGCAAGCAAATCATGTAACAGTAACACATCAATGACAATTCTACTATAACTTTCGCTGTACTCACAACGGCATGTTTCACAATAGCATATTTCACAATGGCATATGTCACATTGGCATGTTTCACAACAGTATGTTTCACAATGACATATTTCACAATGGCACTTCCGTTAATCACAATTCAATGATAAGACAAACATACCATGCATTATACACAATATAAGAGAAAGGGTCACTACCTTGTTCTATCCATTCCTACTTGGACATCGGTTTCTTATGCACAAGGCAAATATCGAACCATATAAATCATAATCAAGGACAATAAGTTATTACCTATTCCAATTCTTTAATAACTCATACTACTTCGGTCGGTTATCACTATGGTCATTTAATCAAGTCAACTCAGGAGCTAAAGTGGTCAATTAACCCAAAATACCAATTTCTAGCCTCAGAGTTCAACAATAATACATTATGCCATTACATCTTCAATTTTCACATAAGGGAGCAAATCTGGCTGAATCTTTCATCAACTTTGAAAAATCATAACTAAATCTATTTGACCCTTATTTAGTTTATTTTCAAGCAAAAATATCACCCATAGCCAGTTAGATACCCAGTATTCCCAGAATTTTCATTTATTGCACAATGTAAGAATTTAACCTAATTTTTATAACCTAACTTCAAAAATTCATAACTACCAGAGTACAATCAAAAATTCATAATTGAAATGATGCAAATAACCTATCAAATTAAAGCCTGATATGTCTACTATTTAACTGGAAATTTTAAGAATTTTTATAGATCATTTGGTTATCTAAAAACATGATACAATCAAGGTAACTCGCTGGAATTCTGTTGGAAAAAATCCAGTTTTTCATTTTGAGTTTCAATGACCCAAAATTCACAACCCGGGGCTATTCCCACATAATTTTTCGTGTAGAACACAATGGTAACATCAAAATTAACAAATTTTCACTCATTATCCATATCCTATTTTGGCATAATTTTAGGGTATTTCATAACAAACAACCACTTCACTATCTATTCACTA
Source organism: Inga oerstediana (assembly GCA_963210345.1). NCBI lineage: Eukaryota > Viridiplantae > Streptophyta > Magnoliopsida > Fabales > Fabaceae > Inga > Inga oerstediana. The sequence goes on along the minus strand of OY723401.1, from coordinate 56,363,598 downwards.
AGCTTAACTCATTTACCTCTAAACCAACATATAAGCACATACATAGGATGAAAGCTTTATGATCTCTATTATACCCTAAAAACCAAAATTAGGGTTGTCACAATAGCCCACCAAAACTCAACCAATCCAAGCATCATATAAATCAAAATAATACTCTTACTCACCTCTTGCTTCTTCTTGTGTTCTTTTCTTGCTTCCTCAACTTTTGTTCTTGGATGATGGCCCAAAACACCTCTTCTTGAAATTCTAAAACCATAGAGATGAACCTCTCATCAAAGGGAATAAGGTTCATGGAAGAACTTTGGCCTAGAAATGGAGTTTTGATTGAGAAAATGGCCCAAGAACATATACCTTCAACCCTTGCTCCAATGCCCTTCACTTTCATTAGTTTCTCAATCTCTTTTCCTTTTCATGTCGACTTGAATGGATGAGAGTGAGGGAATTATGGTTACTAATATTTCCTCTCTCTTCTTTGGCCTTTTAACCGACTTAAAATGAGTAAGAGTGAGATGCTCATTAAATATCTACCCCCTCTCTCTTTTGGCTTCTTGACCGATTCCAAGCATAAAAGGTGAGGTTATATATATTTGATTCAATTACCTCTTCCTTTTGCTTTATGTTAGCTGAAATTATTGACTAAGAGAATAATTGTTCACTTAATGCTCTTCCTTTCTCTTTTGTGATTTGGTCATCCCAACATAAATAAAGAGAAGTGAGTGAATTTGACCAAGTTTTGCCTTTCTGCATGTGTGTGTGGCATGTTTACTAGACCTCCTCTCCTTCTCTTGATTTTGGACGTCAATAAGAGGTCTTTGGATTAGTTAAATGGCTTCTTGGTTAAGCCATTTTCACCTTCTTAAAATATATTATTAATTACAATTTATCACATATAATTTGACTTTTCATCTCTTTATTTACTTGACTACAAATGTTCCAACCTTTGGCATATTTCTCACAATTATTCCTTTCCCTCTTGGTCCATCCATAAAATGACGTCCTATGGTCCTTATCTTTAGCCCAAATGACTTTTCAAATGGAAATGATGAAGAGGTATATCATTTAAATAATCTTTCCTTTTTCCTATGGTCTTGAACGTTTTTTATCAAGGGAGAAGGAAGAAAATTAATTTAAGCTTCTATATCATTATCTTTACGTTTCAAGAGAAAATCGTAGCCTTTAAGTATATTTTTGGGTATTACACTCCCAATCAGTATTCACTATTCTCCCAATAAACTCGTAGAAATCTACATCAAGGAGATTGTATGTCTATATGGTATACCAAAAAACATCATATATGATAGAGATCCATGATTCACTTCCAAATTAACAAGGAAAATGCACGAGGCTTTGGGTACCAAACTCTGATTTAGTATTGACTATCATCCTCAGATAGACAGGCAGACTGAAAGAATAATCCATATACTAGAGGATATGCTCAAGGTGTGTGTGATAGATTTTAAAGGCAGTTGGTATCAATTCCTTCCCTTCACAGAATTCACATACAACAACAGTTACCATCCGGGCATTCAAATGGCTCCTTATGAAGCCTTGCATGGAAGGAAGTGACAGTCGCTCTTATGTTGGATAGAGCTATTTGAGAGGCAGATATATAGGTCGAATATTATCAATGAAACAATAGAGCATATCAAACTGATAAACCAAAGATTGTTGGCTGCTCAAAGTAGGCAGAAGAGCTATGCTAACAAGAGGCAGAAATCTTTTGAGTTTGATGTTGGAGATCATGTGTTCATGAAGGTTTTTCCTATTACCGACATTGGCAGGGCACTAAAGGTGAAAAATCCGAGCCCTAGGTACAGTGGTCCTTTTGGAATCTTGTCTTATATTGGCCCAGTAGTGTGCCAAATAGCTTTACCCCCAAGCTTGAGCAGGCTGCATGATGTCTTTCATGTCTCACAGTTGAAGAAATATCAACCTGGCCCAGAACATATGATTGAATACAAAGAGCTAGATGTGTGGGATGATCTTATGTATGAGATCACACTTGACCGAATCATTGATTGGCAAGAGAAACAATTGGCACAGGAGTATTATGTTCATAAAAGTGGTATAGAATTGGTTACTTGAAATTATAATATATCCATTGGATTTAGAAAGGAAAATTGTATGGGAATATATGTGTTCTTTACTCGAGTAACCATATTTGAAATAGCAATATTACTCTAGGGATTACTCGAGTAATCAAGTAAGCATAATTGAAGTTGCTCTTGAACAAGATTTTAATGATATTACTCGAGGGATTACTCGAGTAATCTACAAAGTTATTCAAAGCATTACTCAAGGGATCACTTAAGTAATCAAGTTTGTCAAGTTTTTTAAAATGAGTTACTCAATGGTGTACCCAAGAAATCTAGTCAGACAACGTTGACTTATTCTCTGGCTTATTATTTATGAAGTTACTTAAGGGACTACTCAAGTAAGGAAGCTTGATCACTCAAGTAGCCACGTGAGTAATGTAGTACAGAAAATAAGAATTTAATCAAACATTCAATGATTTATTATCTATATGATTAACCTTTCATTGTATTAGTTTCCTAAGTATATTTGCAGAGAAACAATGAAAAGATTATGTATTGAGAGAGAAATCAAATATATCATTTGCAATGTTTGGAACGCCTACCTACTATAAAGGGCTAATTTTAAAATTCATAGAACGATCAAATGAAGCTGCACAACTCTAATGAACATCACAAATCATCTATATATATGGAGCATTCAAAGAACATAACAGAACAACTAAGAACACACAAACTCATATTGATCAATATATTCTTTATGTTCTATTTTTTTATAATTATTATTTATACTTTAGTGATTATACATTTGCTCTGTGAAAGAGTTTTTCATTACACACTCAATATTGGTTATTGAGGTAACTTAAGGTTGCGGAACCTTGAGTTAGGGATTTGATCACAATGTTTGAGGAGGAGCGAGTATTCAGTGAAGGAACTTGCTATGTACTAAGGTGCCAAGAACCCAATGAGTCTTGGAAGATATAGTGAAAATCTCAGAGAAGCTCTAAGGACTAGACATAGGCCAAAGTGGTTGTGGCCGAACCAGTATAACTCCCGGTATACACTTTAGTGATATTTCTCCTAGCTCTTAACTATTTTAAATATCCAATCAAGATTTATATAACCGATGAAATTTCTAGTATCACCCAATTCACCCGCCCTCTTAGGTGAAACACTTGCACTAATAAGTACTACCCAGAAGGGTTCATTTGATGGGGTTATGGAAACTCGAGGCATAGTGAATGCTTTGAGGTTTCTCCTTGCTAAGTGAAGATCCTTATAACACCATGATGTTAAAAGAATGTAGATATGATATACAGTGCTATATGATGAGTCATGATTATACCGTATATTGCTCCTAGAGGATCCAATCTGATGATAATAGAGGTTGATGATAGGCCTGAATCAGATCTAAGCTGAAATAGTGCTTAGGTCAAAATGTGACTTGGTTATACTATAGTTCTGATCTATTATAGAAGTTAGAACCTTGTGGATAGTATTGAACCTTCAACAATGTTTTGAGGATATTACTTGAATACCGTGTAGGTTAGAGTAGGCATTATTGATCACAATTTTAGCATGCCTATTAGGTGTAGTTGAGGAAAATGATTTCCGATCTGTGTAATGTAAAGGTTCTGGATTTCAAATGAATTTAGAAGTTAGGCAAAGACAGAGTACCCCCAAAAATATACGTGATGGAGTTTGGGGTAAATTAATGTACCCACGATATCCTTAAGCTGCCTGACAAAGTGTCTAGGCTAGTGATGATCCGTGGAATCAAGGAACAAGATTCTTACGGATACAAATCCTTGTATAGAGGGATTTTGGAAGGTTTCTTTCTGTTAAGTCTAGCATAGGGAAAGATCATAATCATAAAATATTTCCTGAAAGGATTGATTGAGCTATTAGCTCTATGATGAAATGAGAGACGAAATTGATCTGCCTGTTATTCCACTAACTTAAGGCAATACTAGGAGTCGATTGGTGGATGGCAAATAATGCGTTGAAAGGTATAAGTACAGAAGGGTTACCAAGTAAATCATAACCCAATAATCAACTATAATGTTTTAATTCCACAAGAATTTGAAATGGCCTAGAATCATTAGAGTTGAAATGGGCCAGGAACTGGCACAGAGAAACACATATTTTGTGTGCAAACAGATGTTATAAGAGGTTCCTGTGGGACTCCTATAAGATCATCTTGACATTATTAAAGCTCATATGAGGAGATAAACATCTGTGTGGGCAGCAGAAGTATAGTAAATTTATGTGTAATGTTTAAGGACAATAAGAGAGGTTGATATTCACACCAATATTGATAATCCCAAGTCATGAGTGGACCCATATGGTCTATCGTGAAACAACCTGTATGGTATACTGTGATTTACTCTGAGTAGCAAAGTATCCCATTAGAGCATGTTAAATGTGCGACTAATTAATTTATGATCAGGAGATTCTTACCTCGATATGGCCAAGCAAGTTGATTAGCATAACTAATAGCACTAATTACAATAGTGTAACTTCCTTTTGCCAAAATTCTCCATTTCAACTCATTAATACATTTTTTTTCTTATTTTCTATTTTGCTTTTGTTTGTCTCTTGTTTTTTAAACAATTTATATGGCACTTATCATCCTATTTACAAGAGCAATATATATTTCCTCATCTTAATGCTAACGGAACTTGATGGAAACATTTGTATAATAAAATTGGAAATGGAAATGAAGCGCTCATAGGGGTAAACAAAGGTGAACAATGATTCGTTTGTGTTTAAGTTATAAGGTTTAGAAATGATGCAAATGTCATCTTTCGCCATGCCATTGCAAAATGTAGCCTCAAGTAAGAAATAAAACAAGTTCTAGAGAGCAATAATCTAAGTGGATAAATCATATAATGAAATGAACAATTAGGCCCAAAACACCTTCCAACTAGGATTTTTTTGTTCCCTAACAAACTCATCAAAATTAAGCCATGCATCATTAAAACACCTGAATATTGTGGCAATTCCCTAATTCAAAGTAAGTTTCGACCATGAATCTAACTAAAAGTAATTGAGATACTTGATCATGGTTGAAGACCTAAAAAATCTTAGTGAACTGGACCAAAAACAACCGATGATAAATTAGTAGACAGAAGTAATGATGTCACAGTGAATTCCATCATGAGAATAAACACACTCCCCTATACTCAATCCTTATATTGCCGTCAATGTTTTTCACATAAACAAAGAACCCAGACGAACTGATCTCTTGGGTGAAGTGAATGTTATGAAGTTCAATTTAAGATTGAAGCACAACACATTATCGTCATAAGGAGAGAGAAAGATAAGACATAAGTCGAAATAGTTCTTCGAAATTAGGTATAAGGTTATGGAGAAAATGGTAGTGGAAGATAAGGCTAAGCACAAGAGTATGATTCAAAATGGAGTTTATTTAATGAGAAATTACAAAGAAACAAACTACTTTTTACTATTGATAAGTCCCTCCCCCACACTTGTTCAATAGCATATATCATTAAATAAGATAGGAAATAAGGTAAGGAAAGAGACTACCATGTGCATTATGGTTGTTGATGACTGGCATGGCAATGCACCAACAAATGACCATTCACTTGAAAGTTTTCTCCACTTGCAGGATCTTTAAGCTCTATTAAACCAAAGCTATGCACTTATACCACTTTGTAGGGACCTTACCATTTGGTTTTAAGCTTCCCATTTTTGATCTTGAATCTTGCCTTAAACATAAGTATTTGCTCTCCTTCATGAAATTGCTTCCGTTAGATGCCTTGATCATGAATCAATTTGGAATTTTCCTTATAAATGTGGGAACTTTCATATGCTTCCAACCACAACTCTTCTAGCTCTTATATCTCAAGCATCCTTTCCTCGACAGAACCTTGAAGATCCATATTATAGGTCTTTATAGCCTAGTAAGCTCTATATTCTCGCTCAATAGGTAGATGGTAGCCCTTACCAAAGACTAACAATTTTTTCTTATTAGACATCTCAGCTTTATCCAACCAGAGACTTCAATTTTTTCTATTTGGTTTAACAATACTCTCCAATATAAATTTGATTTTCCTATTAGACATCTCAGCTTACCCATTTGTCTGTGGATGGTATAGGGTAGAAGTCATATGTAGAACACCATATTTGGATAACAAGTTGTATATCAATTTGTTGCAAAAATGCGAGCCACGATCACTCATAATTTCTCTTGGCATATTAAACCTACAAAAGATATAAGTACGCAGGAATTTAATAATAGTAGAGGCTTCATTCTTCCTTGTAGGAATGGCCTCAATCCATATTAAAAGGTAATCAAAAGCCAACAAATTGTACAAATATCCATGAGATACAAAATAGACCTATAAAATCAATGCCACAAACATAAAAACTTGAGAAAACAATACGGGTTGCTATGGCATTTCACACTTTCTAGATAACCCCCCAAAATGCTGGCATGCAGCATAAGTTTTGCAAAAAATATAACAATCCTTAAAGAGGATAGGCCAATATAAACCACAATCTAAGATTTTTTTTAGTAGTTCTCTTTGGCATAAAGTGACCACCACACCATAAAGAATGACAAAATGTTATAACAGAAGAAAATTCATCATCCGGCACACATGTCCTAATGACTTGGTGACTATAATGTCGCTACAAGTAAGGAGGATCCTACAAATAGTATTGAGCTTCTATTTCTAAAAATGAGACAAAGAATCATGTATGACTCCAACAGCAAGATAATTCACAATATGAGCAAACCATGGGTCGTGAAATGTAATAGCAAGGGGATGGGCATCAGCGAAACCATCCAAGTAACTTCAGCATCAACTACTCCTTATATAGCAAGGGGCATGTGGTTCAGATGATTGGCAACAAAGTTTTATGTGCTTGCGTTGTCCCTAAACTCTGTTAAATTCTTTAATTAGTAGTATCCACCTTAGCAATCAAGGATTAGTATGTGTCTTTATAGATAAGAACTTAACAGCAGTATGGTCATAATAGATAATCACTTTAGAATTCACTAAATAAGACCTAAACTTCTCAAGTGCAAAGAGAATGGAAAAGAGCTATTTCTCAGTAGTGGTGTAGTTGATTAAGCCTTATCCAATGTTTTAGAAGCATAAGCAATAACACAAGGGGTCTTACCAATTTTTTGACCTAGAACTGCACCAACAACACTATTGGAAGTATCACAGCAAATCTCAAAGTCAAGATCCCAATTAGGAGCAATGAGTATAGTGGAGAAATAAGGCTATATTTAATTTAATCAAAAGCCAATTTGCATACATCATCAAAGATGAAATACATATCTTTTTAGAGAAGCTTAGATAGGGAACAAGCTATTTTACTAAAATCTTTAATGAATCTTCTATAAAATCCAGCATGCCTCAAAAAAGATATAAGTTCTCTTAAGTTAAAGGGATAAGGAAGAGATGAAATTACTTCAATTTTAGTTTTTTCAACTACTATACCCTCTTACTTATCAAGTGGCCTAAGACTATTTCTTGATATACCATGAAGTGGCACACTCTTACTTAGCACAAGGTTCTTTTGCACATACTTTGCTAATGCTTTCTCCAAATTAAGCAAACATTCTTCAAAAGAATTCTTATAAATATAAAAATCACCTATGAATACCTCAACACCTTGCTCAAGTAAGTCACTAAAGATGGAGAGCATGCATCTTTGAAATGTCCCAAGAGCATTGTATAACCTAAAAGGCATCCTTTGATATGCAAACGTCTCAAATGGACAAGTAAATGTTGTCTTTTCTTGATCCTCTGGTGCAATAGCAACATGAAAATAACCATAAAAACCATCAAGGAAACAATAATGTGATTTTCATGCCAATCTTTCTAACATCTGATCTATAAAGGGGAGGGGAAAGTGGTCCTTTCTAGTTGTTTTATTCAACTTCCTAGAGTCTATGAAAACTCTCTAAGAGTTTTGGACTCATGTTGGAATAAGTTTATTCTTCGCATTTCATACAACTGTTATTCTTCTATTTTTTGGAACAACTTGGACTAGACTAACCTACTCACTATCTAAAATAGGATATATGATCCCTTTACTCAAGAGTTTGGTAACCTCTTTCTTAACTACATATAAGATGAGAGGGTTGAGTCTACATTAGGACTGCCTCATAGGTCTTTAACCATCATTCAAAAGGATTTTGTAGGTGCAAACAGTTGGGTTAACACCTAGAATATCACATAAAGTCCATCTTATTGCCCTCTTGCATTTTTTCAACACATGGAATAAACTCAACTTCTATTGTACTTAAGGATCTAGAGATAATGACAGGTAATTGATCATGTTCAGCAAGAAAGGCATACTTCAAGTTAGGGGGAAGGAGTTTTAAATCAAGTTCAGGAGGCTGCACAATGGAAGGTAAAAGCTCCTTCAATTCAAGTGCACCGAGAAACTTCCCTGTCTTATAAGAATTCCCAATAATTTTCAGATTAAAGGTATGCCTACCTTGTTCAGATATGGATAGAGATTGTGGCCCATTCACAAAGCAACCTTGACTACCACCTACATCATTCAAAGAGTAGAATTTATGAGAGGCAGCATCATGAAATGGTATACAAACTGTTAAGTAATTGATTATAACTGAAATTCTCCCCTGTTACAGTCCTGACATGTGGTTGCCCAATGTTTATAGAATTTTCAACAAAGAAATTCATGGCTTTTAACTTGCAAGTTCATCACCAAAAGTAGAATGTGTGTATTTCAACAATTAGAAAGAAGTGAGTTTACCCATACAATCATCCTTGAGGTTAGGAGAAGTCTGAAACTTGTAAGAAGGAGGAATGTGAAGCTTAAAGCCAAGCAGTTGTGCCATTAGTAGCACATTGTTTCTTTCTTCATGTTCAACAATGACTCCATTTATTTCTATAGGAGCATATTCAGTGTTAATAGATTTTGCTTCACTTCCAAAAGTGGAATCTACTTCACAAACATTCTCAAATTCTGTAAAACTACACAATAACTCTTTCCCAACACCATGATGGCTATCAAATAAAGATATAGTACTACCAAAGTTAGAAAAATCAAAAATAAAATGAATATAAGTGGAATGTGAGCTATCAATTGACATGCAATCAATACTATACACATCATCATCATAATGAATAAAGGGATAAGAATTTGAATAAGTGGTAGCACAAACATCATCATGACTTTTCACACACAATGGGAAGTAAACTCATCAATTGCCTTTTTAACGGCCAAATGAATCAAATTCAAGCCAAGAAGGGATTAGTCCTCAAATTGGTGATTTATAGCTTTATAAACATTGAACTGAATACATTATCATGTACTTCCATAGTTATATACCCATCCTTCATGCTAATGATAGTATTAGCTGTTCATATGAAAGGCCTACCCAAAATCAATGGTTCCTTAATTAAAACCTCAATAGACATATCTAGGACATAAAAATTAGCAAGAACCATTAAGTCTTTGACTTTAACTAAGATGTCTTCCAATAAGCCATAAGGTTTCCTAGTGGTGCATTAACTAATTATAGGATGATATTAGTGGATTTGATGTTTGTGAGGCCAAGAGAGGGGTAAACAGAGTAGGGTATGACATATGTAGTGGCTCCTAGATCAAGGAGAGCATTACTAAAAGGCATGGTACCTATAGTACATGGAACAGTAAATAAGCCAGGATCTTTGTACTTATTGGAAGATGGGATTTAAACATATCAGACACACTAGGACTCAACTGAACACATTCATTGGGTTTACACTTACAATTTTGGGTAAACAAATCTTTCAAGAATTTAGCACAAGTAGGAATTCCCTTTAACACATCAAGCAAAGGTAAATTAACTTCACCTTACTGAAAATATCTATTATATCAAGGAATTTCTCTTCATTTGAAGCCTTCTTACTAAGTGCATATGAATTAAGAAATGGAATTTCAGAGTAATTTACCTTTTTACCTTCCTATTTGCTTGAAGAAGAAGAAGTTGAAGGTTCAAGCACCTTAATAGTTGTTAGAGTTGACACTCTTTGCTTGCTATCTAGATTTGAATTTGTACAAGAATGTCTTTACAGAAGCTTTTGTTTAGCCACACTCTCAGATTTTCTAGTAGCAAGGTGAGTGTTTGGATCAGAATCATCACTACCATCAGTATCTTCTATTTAGGGTTGCAATGGAACTTCAACCTCTTCATTGTGTCTATAACTATAATGCTTTCTAGACTTTAAACTTTCAACATTTTCTTTAAATCAGGCTTGTTTACCCACTTGTTTATCACTTCTTAAGGATATAGCATGTACGTCTTTAGGATTGATCACAGTGTTGGAAGGTAACACTTTTACACTTTTAGCTTTCTGATCATTAAGGCTATCAAACATTTGAGTGACAAATGAAGTAAGATTAGCATTCTTAGAATCCAACACTCCAACTTATGAAGATTGTGTCAAACTTAGTCATAATGTCAGAAAAATTTTGAATTGGTTTGAGCTCTCTGTTCATCAAATCTCGAGGCTAAGTTACCCATAGAAGATGACACATTGTTCATACACTTTAGAAGTTGAGAGATGTCATCCTTAGTAGTATGGAATTCAGGTGTAGCAACCACTGTCTTTTGGAGACTAGATTGGTTTGAAGGTCCTTGCTTTAGAGCTTGATTTGAAGAACTCCTTTGGAATTGATTCTAGTTCCTCCAACAAAAGTTGGGATGGGACCTCCAATCCTCATTGTATGTATTGGAGTAGGTATTCTAAGGTCTTTGATTTTACCCTTGTCTCCTTTAGAAAACAGAACAAACCTCTCCAAGTTAGTGTGGGCAATTGGGAGCAATATGCATGTGAGAGCTACATATGTCACAGCTAGGAGCCATAAAGCCTAAGAATGTGACCCTTGAATGTTCACATTATTTAGGTAGGCCATGAGCTTATTGAGGTCAGTTCTCATCTCTATCATTTGGGATGACAAATTATCATACTCTCTTAAAGATCTTGAAGCATAAGAGACCTCATCGATTTGTCTAGCATCCAACCATTTAAATTGTTGATCATTGCTTGCTATCTTCTCAATTAAATCCCATGCTTCTTTAGGTGTCAGCAATTGAATAGTGCCTCCAAAAACATATCCAAACTCTTCCTATCTTGAGGAATTAGCCCACTATGGAAATATTGTACCAATTGAGCTTATGGGATTTGATGATGTGGGCACTTGGCTAGGAGTTCTTGAAATCGACACCAATACTTATAAAAAGATTCATGGAGGCCTTATTTAGCACCTAAGATTTCCTTAGTGAGAGAGGTTATCTCTGAAGAAGGAAAGTATCTTTCCAAAAAGGCATTCTTCAACGTTTTACAGGTGGCTAAGGCATTGGGATTGTGGTGAGGTATCATCATGAACTACTCCTTAGCTTTACTTTCAAATGTAAAATGAAAAACTTTCCTGCACATGTCATCTAGATCAACCCCATTAGTTTCATGGAGTTGCACATAATGTACATCTTCCTATGAGCAGAGTCTTCTAGAGTAAACCATTAATTTTGGTAAGTGACTTAATAAAAGACCTTTCAACTCAAAATTAATATTAAATTTAGGACAAGAGAGGAAAGGATCAATAATATCAGTAGTAGAGGTAAGATCTTTGATAATGTAATGCTCCCCATTGTTCCTATCAATGTTGTTATGAGACCCTATGAGTAGAGGATCATTGGGTAGAGGTGTAACCCCCTTCACAATCAAGGCCAAGATTAAGTTCATAAATATGTGATTACATGGAATTAGAGACCGTAGTATGATTTGGGACTTATTTAAAGTAAAATTCCTAAATCAGGGTTTCAAAAACTTTTCTAAACCTTTTCACCATGGTCTCTTATCCACAATTCAACATCACAAATGGCTTATACAGTATGATCCCATTCATAAATATCATAGTACAATGTAAATTCCCGACACACTCGAGTTCTTTTAATCAATTAAAGGGTTTACAAAGCAAGAATGCCCATAGTTTGTTTTCCAAATCAGGGGATTACACAAATATTATCCAACATCTCCAAAATATACATGTAATTCCTAATAAAACATTTAAATAATCTACATAATGATAACCAGTTATCCAAAATATAAACTCCTAGTCGGTGCTCTATCCGCCATTCATCACCTGCTTCTCTTTAGATCCACCAGCCCTGTCTACAAATTTGTCTTATGAAGAGTGAGACTCTAAGGAATCCCCGTAGTGTCAAATCACTTATAGTATGCACAACCACAAGGCATGAAAGCAAATCATCACACTACATATAGCAACTACAACCAGAGTTATAGTGGCAAGGGCAGGTATGACTTGCGTCACCCTTACGTTTACTCGTGCTAAAGTGCTCACTCTGTATTGCACATTCACATGTTCATATCACATATATCACCACAGTTGAGATCCATATAAAATATTTCACATATACACAGCCACACTGGATAGATAATCAAACAAGAATCCACAATTCCACAACACATCCTTGGCAATTACAATGGCAAATGCAACGGCAGGGGTAGGTAAGATAACCATCACCCTTTATAACTGTTCACGTTGAACTGCTCACGCTGTAATGCCCTACGGCCGATAACACATACACAAGTTTGCAATGGCCTCATGCCAAAGATTTTTCATAACACACAATGATAAGTCATATATACCAAGCATCATACATAACATGAGAGAAAAGTCACTACCTTGATCCTTCCGGGCATGTTCCAGACTGGTCCCTTTCGAGTAGGACAAATGTCAAATCCGATAATTCATAATTAGTGATGAAGTAATATTCTCTATTCCAATATTCAAATGACTTCATATTACTTGAATTGGTTATCATTTATGTTCTTTAAGAAGCTACAAATGCTTCTATCAAAAACCCTAAAGGGTTGGAAAAACTATCCCAAAGATCCCCTTTTGAAAGCACAAGAACAAAATTTTTACTGTTGTGCTCGAGTGAAGAAGACCTCACTCGAGTGATAATGGAGTTGCACTTAAGTCCAGAAGCAACACTCGAGTGGTAGCCAAATGCTTACTCGAGTTCTAGGAAGTGAGGTGTTGAAAGAGCTTACCCGAGAGCATAAAGGAATGTCAAAAACCAGAATTTCTTGCTGTACTCGAGCATAAACCAAATCACTCGTGTGGTAGCCTAATGCTCACCCGAGTTCCATAAAGTGAGGTTCAGGAAGTGCTCACCCGAGAGCACAATAAACTATCAGGAAGGAACATCACTTGAGCATGAACCTTAGAACTAAAGTGATGGGTTAACACCCACGAGGGCTAAGGTACACTTGTGAGAAATTGGCTGCAAGTGACAACCTGAGACGCGAGTTTATGGTGTCAGATACACCAATACTTGAGTGAGAGGAGGCTCACTAGAGTGAGAACCCACAATACTCTCAAGTGAGGCAACACTTTTGCCTTTCACGGGGAAGTGCAACAGGAATAACGAAGGCTATAAAGAGAAATGCACTACCACACTCGAGTGAGACCCATCCTTACTCGAGTGATGCTTATTAGAACCCAAAAAACGTAGAAAAACTAACTACACTTCCAGATTTTTACCCAAGTAATTCCAATGATCCCAAAGCCTTAACCAAGTCTACTCCCACATAAAATTGCATGAGGAAGCCAATGGAAACAAGAAAATCACCAAATTCTTACTCCATTATCATGCTTTGGTCTAAAGCCAAAATCAATGCAAATTTCCAAAATCTCTAAAACTAACATTTCAACCTTTATTCCATTTCTACCTATCCAAAACTCATACCAAGACACCATATTCATGACAGCAACATGCCGAAGTCCCAATGACCCTTATTTTCTAAATCAAGGCCAAAATTTCAAAAATTCAAAGTTAAATAAAATGCCAAAAGACTTATATAAAAGTGTTTCTCTTACTCACCTCTATAACTTTGCCAAAGAGGTTTCTTGATTCTCTAACTTCTAGATTTTCTTGATGCCACAAAACACCACAAATAGAGAAACTAGAACTATGAAAATGAAGCTCTCAAGCCGAGGATCAATATTAAGGAAGAGAGTTTTGGCCTTAGAGGTCATTTGCTTACCTTAAATTCAAGCTTTTCCTTTCTCTTTCTTTAGCAACAATGGCACCGGAATTAAGAGAGAAGAGAGAGATGAAAAGAGGTTGAAGATGAAGTGAAATGATGATACTCCCCTTAGCCATGCTTGCCCAGCCAAAAAGGAGGAAGAGAAAGATAGAGAAAAATAATAAACTAATGGCATTTGACTTTTCCCAATATCCTCTCTCATTCTTTTATGTTGCCAAATGTCTCCACCTCATTGACTCTTATAGATTGTGTAACTATTTTGTCACTTTAATCCCTCTATTAGCCATTTAATCACACTTCTCATTTTTCCTCTTAGTTAGTAATTAATTCATCCCTTAATCACTAACTTATGGCCATTAATTCCTTTTTTTCAATTTTTCCACCAATTATGGCATATTAATTAAAATTGCCACAAAACACATAATAATTCCAATTTAAATTCACAAATATCCATAATAATCCTCATTAGCCCTTAATAAAAAATTGGTGCATTACAATTCTCCCCCCGGTCAATAAATTTTGCCCTCAAAATTTGTTACACATTATCAGGCATAAACTTAGGAAATCGCTTCTTCATGTCCGCTTCCGCATCCCAAGTTGCTTCTCTTAGAGACATTCCTTTCCAAACCACCTTTACAAACAGTAAGCTGTGATTTCTGAGCCACCACTCTTCTTGATCCATGATATACTCTAACTCTACCGCATAAGTGAAATTATCTTGTATCTCAACCTCTTCGTACTCAATAACATACTCAAGGTCTGGTTAGTACTTCTTGAGCTGCGAGACATAGAACACATCATGTAGTCTACTCAGACTTGGGGGTAGTGCTATCTGATATGTCGCTGGCTCGATTCTTGCCAGAATCTTAAATGGACCAATGTATCTCAGAATCAGCTTCTTCCGCTGGATTGCTCTCCCAAAGCCTATGACCGGAGATACTCTTAAGAAAACATGATTCCCTACTTCAAACTCGAGAGGTCTTCTCCTTTTGTCAGCATAGCTCTTTGTCGACTCTGTGCTTCAAGGAGCCTTTTCCTGATAGTTTTGATCTACTTAGAAGTTTGCTCAACAAGATCCGGCCCATACAACTTCCTCTCAGACAGCTATGTCCAGCATAACGGTGACTAGCATTTCCTTCTATACAATCTTCATACGGAGCCATTTGGATGCTCGTATGATAACTGTTGTTGTAAGCAAACTTAGCTAGTAGAAGATAGTAGTCTCATTTTCCCTTGAAGTCTAGGACACATGCTCTCAACATATCTTCCAATGTCTAAATAGTCCTATGT
Organism: Inga oerstediana; assembly: GCA_963210345.1. NCBI lineage: Eukaryota > Viridiplantae > Streptophyta > Magnoliopsida > Fabales > Fabaceae > Inga > Inga oerstediana. The sequence goes on along the minus strand of OY723401.1, from coordinate 56,348,198 downwards.
GATTGTCGGTCTATTGAGGATGGTAGGCCGTGCTAAATCTCAATTAAGTACCCATAGCTTCATGCAGAGCCCTCCAGAATCTAGAAGTAAACCAAGGATCTTTGTCAGAGATAATGTTCTTCGATGTTTCATGGACTCTCACAATCTCTTTGATATAGATTTCAGTCAACCTATCCAGAGAATAGCTAGGATTAATCAGTATGAAGTACCCTATTTTCGTGAGTCAATCAACAATCACCTGAATCGCATCATATTTCTTGATCCTGGGTAAACCCACTACTAAATCCATGGTCACACTTTACCACTTGAATTCTGGAATTTCGGGACTCTGAAGCAATCCTAGTGGTTTCTGGTGTTCAATCTTCATCTTTTGATAGGTAAGACACCGCGCTATGTACTTAGTCACATCAGTCTTCAACCCTGGCCACCAATACATAGATTTTAAGTTGTGATACATCTTGGTCATACCTGGGTGAAGAGTACACTGAATCTTGTGAGCCTCATGAAGAATTCTCAGTGTTAAGTTAGTCTTCAGTGTAACATTGATTCTCTTCTGGTAACACACCAGTCCATTAAGTGACAAATCATAATCCTAAGTCCCTCCTTGCTCAATATAGCTCGGACAGACTAGGCTCACTCATCATGCATCTGAGCCTCTTCAATTTCAGTCCTCAGGTCATTCTCCCCTTGGACCACACCATACTTGGCACACAAGATATTATTCGAGAGATTCAAATCCTGAATTCCTTTATCAATTTCTTCTCTTAGATCATCATCATTGCCACTAGCACCGCCTTCTGACTCAAAGCATCCATAATGACATTAGCCTTACCTGGATGATATTTGATCTCTAGGTTATAATCTTTCAGCAACTCCATCCACCGACGCTATCTCATGTTCAACTCTTTCTGTTCATACAGATATTTAAGACTCTTCTGGTCACAGTATAATCCCACTGACACACCATATAGGTAATGATACCAAATTTTCAATGTAAACACTATTGATGTAAGCTCCTGACCATGAGTAGGGTAGTTTATCTCATGTGGTTTCAACTATCGGGAGGCATAGGCCACCACTCTTCCATGCTGTATTAGGATACACCCTAACCTCTGCTTACTCGTATCACTGTACACGACATAAGCCTCACTGGAATCAGGTATAATCAATGCTGGTGCCGTAATCAACCTCTCCTTCAGCTCAGTGAAACTACGCTCACAACGTTCATCCCAAAAAACTGGTTGATCCTTCCTCATGAGCTTGGTCATCAACAATGCAATACGCAAGAAGTTCTGAATGAACCTCTGATAGAAACCAGTAAGACCCAGAAAACTACGAATCTCAGAAACAGTTTATAGACTTTTCCAATCAAGTACTGCTTCCACCTTACTGGGATCCATTGAGACCTCTTCTCGTGAGATAACATGGCCAAGCAATTTTACTTCTGTAAGTCCAAACTCACACTTGCTCAGCTTGGCATAGAGTTGCTTTTCTAGCAAAATTCTCAGCATAATTCTCAGATACTGCTCATGCTCTATTCTTATAGTATATTAGAAAGTCGTCTATAAACACTACCACAAACTGATCATGATACTGTTGGAAGATGTGGTTCATGTAGCCCATGAATACCACCGGTGCATTAGTCAACCCAAAGGGTATCAGAAGAAACTCATAATGCCAATAGCTTGTTTTGAAAGCAATCTTCAGAACATCCGCTACCTTCACACGCAAATGATGATATCCTAACCTTAGATCAATTTTAGAGAATACACATGAGCCTGCTAATTGATTTAATAGGTCATCGATTATTGGGAGAGGATACTTGTTCTTGATAGTAACTTTATTCAACTCCCTGTAATCGATATACAACCACAAATTCCCATCTTTCTTTTTCATAAACAACACTAGAGCTCCCCACGGCGATACACTAGGTCGGATGAACCCTTTCTCAAGCAATTCTTCGATTTGCTTTTTCAATTTTGCCATTTCATTCGGGACCATACGATATAGGGCTTTTGATATCGAACAAGGTCGAGGCACAATCTCAATTGGGAACTGCACTTCCTTTTTCGGAGGCAATCCGCTAAGATTGTCCGAAAATACCTCCGGGAATTCTCTTACCATGGGTATACTTTCTAGAGTTTCACTTGTCTCTCCGTGAACGGAAAAGAACACCATATATCCTTGGCATCCCCTTTCAAGATATTTCTCCACTTTAACCATTGAAAGAAAATTCAAACTGGCATACACACTATTCCCTCGCTGTGCATTATAGTAAGCTATATTCTTATTACCATAATCAAGCAACACATTATTTACTCTCAACCATTCAAAACCTAAAATAACCTCTAGTTGTTGAAGCGGCAAACAAATCTAATCAACCACAGACTCAAGTCCCTCAACAACTATCATACAATTAAGATAAGCTTCAGCCGTCACAGCCTTGACACTCATTAGCGTCGACACAACCAAATCAAACAGTAATTTGTGGATATACAAACCCAGGCGCTTTACACAATCATAGCCAATAAAAGAATGACTTGCACTCGAGTCAAATAAAGCTTGTAACTTATTACCACCGGGAAGAATTTTACCTTGGATCAATTCAAGTGACTTCTGGGCCTCCACATATGTCATAGCAAACACCCAATCCTGATTCCTAGGCCTTTGCTCAGTAGCTGTCGTGGGTAATGAGTAGAAAGATGACCTGATTATTTACAGTTGTAGCAAATCACTTGCCCCAAGCAGGTTTTACCCTAATGGTACTTCCTACACTGATTGCAAACTAGTTCCGCTGGAGGTTTTTTATTACCACGACCCCCAGATTGATAGGGCTTCTTGCTATTGCCCCCAGATGAGTACCCTAGCAAGTATTAGCCTTGCTAGGATCACTACGGCTTCCACTACCTTTAGTTAGGTACAATCTCTCAGATTATTCTCAATTATTCTATACTCTTCCACTACCTTATTGAAGTCGGTAAACAGATAAGTGGCCAACCTCTTCCTCAGCTCATGCCTCAACCCTCGGATAAGCATATCAGAACTCCACTCCTCATCATCTTTATGCTGGAGGTAGGAGGAGTATCGAGAGAGCCAGATGAAATGGGATAAGTAGTCATTAAAGCTCTCCGTATTACCCTGCTTGATGACTAGAAACTCAGATTATTTCTCAAGCCTAACCGACTTGGGGATGTACTTTTCATTGAATTTCTCTTGAATCACCTCCTAGGTTAGTGGTACATTCCGGCTTCACAATGTCATGGCGATATTCCGCCACCACCGATATGCATCCCCTTCTAATTTGTATATTGCCAGCTTTGCCTATACCTCTGTTGGGCACTCAAGGGCTTCAAAAATCTTCTCTAATCAGTTCAACCAGTCCTTGGCAGCTTGAGGTTCAAACCTCCCTTTGAACACTCGACACATGTGCTTGCAAAACTTTGAGACCCAAAATTGTAGATCTCTACCCTCTCAGACTGGTACCCCTTGCGACTCTCTCAAACCTCCCTCAATTGTCTCCTCATGACGAGTCCCTACTTGGGTTTCTTCCTGGGTCTCCTTTTAAATGGATTGACCCCTCTCAGTGTAACCCCCTATCTTATAAACAGTAATTATAATTCAAAAATGCTTATTTAAGTTATGCTAGAGACTAATTACTATATCAAAATCTACCAAGTCCCAAACCTTACATCCAGGAATCGCCCTGAACTGAAGTAGATTTTTAAAATTTCTTTCAAAACATGTTCAATTTGGTCTCACACTCACATTTCGAATATAATTCACATATGCAGTTAAGTCTCATTCATATATATCAGAGTGTATAAAAATCCCGGCACCCCCGGGTTTCATATCATAGCTAAAGGGTTTACGGACCATACTCGTCCCTTACAATTTCCTAATTAGGGGATTACATAACCATATCCAAAATAATATTTACAAAATATACAGTGATCCCCAAGTAAAATATGACAAGCAACTATAACCTAAGTCTTTACTATCCTCCCTTGGTTGCTGACTTCTCCTTTAAGCCACTTGCTGTGTCTGTAGGTTAGTCAAAGGAAAGAATGAGATTCAAAAGAATCTCAGTAGTAACAAATCTCTCATACAACATATAATCACATAGCATGCAAGTAAATCACCAGGCAGCATCACAACAATTATTACAACACATATTGCCTCAACGGAATACATAAAACTAGCTCAGCATTTGAAATCCTCACCAATCAATGATAAACAAACATACCACGCATTACACATAGTATAAGAGAACGCGTCACTACCTTTGTTCTTTCCAGGAGTGTTCCAGCATAGGTTGCTCTCGGATAGGGCAAATACCAAATCCTATACACATAATCAAGGACGATAGGTTAATCTCTATTCCAAGTTATCGATTTTAAAACACTTATAGTTGGTTATCATTTGAGGTCTTTAGGTGGCTACTAAAAACCTAAAAATATGCCTAAAGGGTTGGGAAAAACTATACCAAAAATCACCTTACAGAAGTGAAAAATACTAATTTGTGGGTTGGCCGCGGACAAAAAAATCCTGTTTCTTGGCTTAACTTTCAAAAATCATAACTAATTGTAAAAAAATTGAAATAAGCTTATTCCAAAGCCAAATAAAAGGTATTTAAGTCCTATTTACTAGAAAAATATGGACTATTACCAAAAAGCACCACACAAATACAGAATTGCTCAAAATCCAACACTGCTTTAAAACAAATTTGAGTTTTAATCCCAAACTTTGGACAACCATAACTCTAAGCTCACAAAACGAAATGACATAAGTTATGTGTCCATTTTGAAGCTTGGAATGTAAAATTTAAGACTGGAAAGTTTCAAAACTTTTAGACACCATTTGGTCATTCAAAAATTTCATGCAAACTGACTTCCCAGCACAAAGTTTCCATTGACAGATTTTCAAGTTTTGTACATTTACTTCCAATGGTTCCATTTTCACATCAAACATCATTTCCACACATATTTTCATAACAAATCCATTGAAAACACCAAATCAACCAAATTCAAATCATATTGACATGTTACCACAACATGTCACACAGATCACAATTCAAACTATAACATTGCACCACTTTCCATTTCACATTCCAAATCAATTCCAATGGCACCAAGACACAATATACCATTCAATTCTCCCATTTCAAAATCACATAAAATCAGGGCAAAATTTAAAATTCATAAAGCTTAACCAATAACCACAAAACTTAGGTCAAAATGCACCAAATACTCACCTTATCTTTCAAAAGCCAATTCTTTGATTCCTCCAACTTCAAGATTCCTCAAGCTCTCAAAGCACCTTCTTTCACAAATCTAAAACCATAAAGATGAAGCTCTCATCACTATTAACAACATTAAAGAAGGGGATTTGAGCATTAGAGGACAACTATAAGGCTAAATCTCACCCTTTGGTTTCTCTTTCCTCTCCCAAGCTTGGACGTCCATGGAGGTTAGAAGAGAGAGAGAGAGAGAGAGAGAGAGAGAAAATGATGAAAATGAATCAGATTTTTGGCCTCTGATTGCTCCCATAACCGACCTTAATGGAAGAGGGAAGAGAAAAATAATATTTGACACTTTAACCAATCCAATGGCATACATATAGCCACTTGTCACACCTCCATGAGTTCACATGAGCTCAAACACATGGGATTCCACCCTTTGATCTATTACACAAATCATTCCTAACCATTGATCTTTGAGTTACTAATGAGTTTCCTCTTTAGTAACTGACCAATTGGTCGATAATTTTACCGTTTTGCCCCTGATTATGGTAATTCATTCTGAATTTCCACAAAACTCATCTTATTATTCCATATCACCACATTATGTGCCCTCCCTCTATTTTAAGTCAATTTAGATGTTAATTCACAATTGAACTTAGAAACAGGGTTTAGCCACTACTCATAACACATTCGAATCATATTTCACATTGTATTCTCCAGAAGTATTTATTTATCAATAATCACATCCACTTTTGAAGTTATTAATCCTTAATCTAAATTTTGGGGTATTACAATTCTCCCCCCATAAAATAAATTCCATCCTCAAAATTTGTCACACAACTTAGGACATAACCCTAGACGCCTCTTCATGACGGCTTCCGTTCCATAGATTACTTCTCATTGGGATGATCCTTTCTAGGCCACCCATACATATAGTACCCTATAGGTCTGATTCCCGCAAGAACGTCAATGGACAAATGCATCATAGCTTAACGCCTTTCACTTGATTGTTCTACTAATTCCCGTATCCGGTGATACTCTTACGAGCATGTGATCTCTGGTTTCAAACTTTAGAGGCTTCCACCTTAATCGATCATAATTCGAATAGACTGAACTCATTCAGCCCAGCTTGAGCCTTATTAATCACAATCATCAAACCACTTCTCCTTTGGGAAACACTGCACTTAACACATACAATTGGATTCGAGAAATTTAAATCATAAAATCCCTTAATAATTCAAATCATCTTTCGACTAACACAGCATAATTGCCAAACAAATGCATACTCTACAACATAAGATTGCCACACAAACACAATCGCCGCAAGCAGTTAAGAGGCATAGGCCACCATTCAGCTCAATTTAGTTACCCCTTTCTGAGAGAAACTCACAGTACCATCGGTTCACTACACACAAATAATAGCTTCTGCTCTATTCATCTATACCTCAGCTTTCATTGTTTTTACTAATACGTCAGCTTTTACTGTTGACAAATGTACCTTAGCTTTCACTGTTTTCACAAATACCCTAGCTTTCGCTATATTCACATATACTTCAACTTTCATTTTTCGTAAATGTACCTCAGCTTCCGTTGTTTTCACAAATACCTCAGCTTTTATTGTATTCACATATACCTCAACTTTCATTGTTTTCACATATACCTCAGCTTACGCTGTTTGCAAAAATACTTTGGCTTTCACCGTTTGCAACAATACCTCAGCTTTTGCCATTTCACAAATACATCAGCCTGTGCTGTTTGCAAAAATACTTCAGCTTTCGCCGTTTGCAACAATACCTCGGCTTTTACCATTCACAAATATGTCAACTTATGCTATTTGTAAAAATACTTCAGCTTTTTCTGTTTGCAATAATACCTCAGCTTTCGTTGTTTCACAAATACGTCATCCTACGTTGTTTGCAAAAATACATCAACTTTCGCCATTTGCAACCAATACCTTAGCTTTTGACATTTCACAAATATGTCAGCTTACACTGTTTACAAAAACACATCGGCTTTCGCAGTTTGCAACAAAACCTCAGCTTTCGCCTTTTGCAACAAATACCTCATCTTTCGCTGTTTCACAAATACGTCATCTTACGTTGTTTGCTTTGCACTTGCACAACATTACCCTCACCCATACACCCATGAATGACTCCGCTAGTGGTAACTAGGACTTTTGGATATTAACAACTATATCTACAGCAACTTCTACATTAATGCGTGATTCACAAGTCACAAAATGGCAGCTCCCATGGCTGTAACCACAATTATGTGTGACTTCCACCACAAACAGCATCTCTCACAGCTATATTCACACATAAGAGACTCAAGTTTTATGCACTGCCTTTTGGCCTAGGGTCAACACCGGTGCAACTAGCCTGGTGACTAGCCATACTGGCCATGCTGGGGTACGTGCCCTCACAAGTAAGAACCCCAATCATGCAGTTGAATTCACCATTAGCAGAACTAGCTCTGCTATATTGCACAAATTATCCCTCATCTCAACCTATTCACATCACAATACATACTATGAGTCAAGCTAGGTAGGGCACACCTGAACCCTTACTTTTTTACAACACATCACAGTACATATAAAATCAAAATGGGATCGGATATATTTAATATTAGCGTATTCGATCATTTCACCTTCAATTCCATAAGCCTTCCTCACATCATACACATCTTTTACATCATTTATCCCTACTTACAATTGATTCTATTGCGTGAGCTTGGTCAATAGCAAAATAATCTGGAAGAAATTCTAAAAGAACTCTCCGATGATCACAACAAGATTCAGAAAACTATGTATCTTAATAACAACTTTTGTCTTCTTTCAAACTAGGATTACTACCACTATACTGGGATCCACTGAATCCCTTCTTACAATATCACATGGCTTAGAAGTTTTCCCTTTCAAGTGCTAAACTCGTATTTGCCTCATAAAGATAAATTACTTTATCTTTATGCAAGATTTCCAGTACTATTTTCTTATTTCTGCAATCTAGTAATGTTGGAAATTGTGCCCTAAGGGCCAATCATTGTACTTTAAACATTATTATTTTAATGAAATTTCTCCATTATGTTATCATATTATTTGCATGTTAAATGTGATAATTGTATCCTTGGATAATTCATAAAGATTGTCCTAAAATGTCCCTGGTTGGTCATCTATGCGGGAGCAGAGATGAAACAAGATCAGTATGACTTTGATAAGATATGGAGATACGAATCAAAGTCTTAGGCACTTGTAAGAGTACAAGGTGCTGGACCGACCCACTATAAGAAAGCTACATGGGTTATGTCATAAGTTTTTCTCATGTATAACCACGTCACAATGCTCTTAGACCTGAGGTCATCATGGATTCCTACATGAGAGTTGCTAAGCTTTGAACTAGTCAAAATTCACTTTTGACCGGGTGATGATAAAGGCTACGATGGGGCTTGGTGGTTTTTCATGCAGAGGAATATGAATGATCAAGATGGAATTTGTCCGTCACATTAGTAGAGAGATATTACTGGGCCCCTCGATGAGTGAGTCTGAGAAATGTATGGCCATGCTATGATGAAAAGAGTTTCTGTCTCTGTTATCAGGCTACTCAGGAATCGAGAAAGTAATGGTTAGGAACAAGAGGATGACATTATCCATGCCTTATCCTTGATCGATATATCGTGTGACAAAAGGGACGTTACATGGTTGTATGACAGGTTGCATCGTGATAATGATCCTCATATGAATTTGGTAGTTATGATGTCTTGCTAGAGGCCGCTTTCGACTTGTGGGTTAGTATAGTTATTGGCCCATTGCTAACTTCATATGGGCCTACAGGGTCACACACAAGAATGGCCCAACACGAGATAATGTTTAATTTTAGGGTGGATGAATTATATATATATAATATAAAATTCATTAATAATATTATATAGATATATATTTTTTCAAAATATATATCTTATATATATATATGTGTGTGTGTGTGTATATATTATATGATATTATTATATTGTGTTAGTTTTAAATTTAATTTATTAAGATATATTAAATTTAATAACTAACATGATAGAGATATAGTATCTCAGATTTAATTTATGAAGATAAATTAAATCTAATGGCTCTTTATTTGGATTAAATAAATAGGTTAAATTAAAACTGTTGGATAGATTTAATTTAAACTGAATTTATTTAATTAGCTCATCAAGATAATTAATTGTTAATTAATTTAGAAATTAAAGATGATTAATTTTGAAATTTGAAAATAGCCATAATAGGTTATAAACTTGATAGAGCAGATATATTGATACGCATATGAGAATTAAGAACCACAAGTGAAACCCTAGTAGACATTAGAGGCACTAGCACGCAGTCTCGGTTGGAGAGCATTCGTGTGGATACCGGTAGAGGGAGCGGCCCTGACGTGTTGGCTCTTAGAGATCGTGAAAACTCTGAATCATCAAAAGGTATGAATCCTTCTAACTTGGTTTAAACGCCGTTGATAGATCCTCGATTAGGATCGGTGAAAATTTTTAAAATTCTTCTACTGTGCCTACAGATTCTAACAAGTAACACACGACTCGTCACCAATTATTAAAGCCTAGTGTAGCTTTTAGTTAGGAAAACAACAACCAACATAAATTACCCATGGGCTTAAGCCCTTAAATGGTTTTCACATAATTCACACAACATTAGTAATCATAACCTTGACATCCATTGGCATTGACACCACCATATCATATGGCACTCTATCCTCACAAAATTTCCATCATTTCTTAAATTCATAGACAACGACTAATACTCGAATCAAATAAAACTCACAATAAACTACTAGTGAGAGAAGTTGTACCTTGAATCAGATTAGGGGACTTCCGTGCTTCCTTATGTGCCATAGCAAACACCCTGCTTTGATCCCTAAGCCTTCGCTCCACCGATTGTCGTGGGCATTCAATAGCAATGTGTCCCTTCTGCCTCCAATTAAAGCAGATCACTTGCCCCGAACATGTTCTACCACTATGTGCTCTATCAAAACTGGGACATATCCAAGTCACTGGTGGTCTCAAATTCCCACGATCTACTTGATCAATTGTTTGGATCTAGTGTGTTCTTGAAGATTAACTTGAGATCAGGTTATCATCAGCTGTGAGTAAAGGCTGAAGATATACCGAAAACAGCTTTTAGGACCAGATATGGCCACTATGAATTTTTAGTGATGCCATTTGGCCTGACTAATGCACCTGTCGTGTTTATAGACTACATGAACCGGATCTTTCATTAGCACTTGGATCAGTTTGTGGTAGTCTTCGTTGACGACATCCTGATTTATTCTAAAAATAGAGAAGAGCATGAGGAGCATCTGAGGATTGTGCTGAGCATTTTGAAGGAAAAATAACTCTTTGCCAAGCTCAATAAATGTGAATTTTGGCTGTCAGAAGTCAAATTTATGGGTCATGTGATTTCAGAAGAAGGGGTCTCTGTCGATCCTAGTAAAGTAGAAGCAGTGTTAAACTGGAAGAGGCCAGAAAATGTTACAGAAATATGCAGTTTTCTGGGTCTTGCCGGTTACTATCGTAGGTTCATACAGAATTTTTCCAAAATTGCCTTACCATTGACAAAGCTCACAAGAAAGAACCAATCATTTGCGTGGGATGAACGATCTGAAAAGAGCTTCATACAGCTGAAGGAGAGATTGACGACCACTCCAGTGTTGATTATCCCAGATCCCCGTGAAACCTTCGTGGTGTATAGCGATGCTAGTAAACAGGGATTGGGATGTGTCCTTATGCAACAAGGCAGAGTAGTGGCGTATACCTCTCGATAGCTGAAGACTCATGAATTGAATTACCCCACTAATGATTTGGAACTTGCAGCAATCGTGTTTGCTTTAAAGATATGGTGGCATTATCTTTATGGTACTACTGTAGAATTATATTGCGATCACAAAAGTCTCAAATACTTACACGATCAGAAAGAACTTAATATATGATAGCAGAGATGGATGGAGTTGCTGAAAGACTAACCTGGAGATTAAATATCATCCAGGGAAAGCGAATGTTCTCGCCGATGCTCTTAGTAGGAAGGCGATGCAGGTGGCAGTTATGATGGTACGAGAACATAAATTACTAGAGGAATTCAGGAATCTGAATCTGTCAAATCAAGTATTCCTAAACATGAATGTACCAAATGAAGTAGTTATTGCTAACTTCAATGTTAGTCAAGAGGAAAGTGGTCTGAGGGCAGAAATAGAAGAAGCCCAGAAGCAAGATGAGGAGGCCACATCTATTCAAGAAATGATCAGAATAAGTGAAAATCCAAACTATGATCTTTCACCCAGTGGGTTAGTCAGATACCAGAAGTGAATATATGTTCCACCAAAGACTTAAGGCGAAAAATTCTGGATGAGGCATATAAGAGTAAATATACTCTTCATCCAGGAGCAATCAAGATGTACCATAACTTGAAATCAGAATACTGGTGGCCAGGATTGAAAAGTGATGTAATCAAGTATGTTACACAATGTCTTACCTGTCAAAAGGTAAAAATTGAACATCAACGACCATTAGGACTTCTGCAAAGCCCAGAAATTCCAGAGTAGAAGTGGGAGAGTGTTACCATGGATTTGGTGGTAGGATTATACAAGATAAGAAACTATGATGCAATATAGGTAATTGTTGACCGATTTACAAAGTCAGCTCATTTCCTACCTATCAATGCTGGTTATTCTCCTGAGAAGCTAGCAGAAATTTATATAAAGGAGATAATCTGATTGCATGGTACGCCAAAGAGTATTATCTCTGATAGAGATCCTCGCTTCACATCTCGATTCTGGAAAGCTCTACATGAAGCATTAGGTATGAAGTTGAAATTTAGTACGGCTTATCATCCACAAACGGATAGGCAGTCAAAGAGGACTATACAGATACTAGAAGATATGTTGCGAGCATGTGTTATGGATTTCAATGGGAATTGGGATCGTTTCCTTCCACTTGCCGAATTTGCTTACAACAATAGCTATCATGCGAGCATTCAAATGGTTCCATATGAAGCACTCTATGGAAGGAAATGCCAGTCACCTCTCTGCTAGGCAGAATTATCAGAGAGAAAATTGTATGGGCCAGATCTGATTGATCAAACTTCAGAACAAATAAAAACTATCAGAAAGAGGCTTCTTGCAGCACAGAGTAGACATAAATGCTACTCTGACAAAAGAAGAAGACCTCTGGAATTTGAAGTTGGAGATCATGTATTCCTGAAAGTATCTCCAGTTACTGGAATCGGTAGAGCGATAAAGAGAAAGAAGTTAAGCCCACGGTATATTGGTCCTTTTGAAATTCTTACGAGAATTGGAGCAGTGGCATACAAAATAGCTTTACCCGCAAACCTGAGCAGACTACATGATGTATTTCACGTATCTTAGTTAAAGAAGTACCAACCAGACCTTGAGCACGTGATCGATTTTGAAGAAATTGAGGTACGAGAGAATGATACCTATGAAGTAGAGCCGGAGCAAATCATTGACCGACAAGAGAAACGACTTAGAAATTGAAGTATACTATTCATGAAAGTGGTTTGGAAAGGTTTTTCTCCAAGAGAGGCAACATGGGAAATGGAAGAGGATATGAAGAAACGTTACCCGAAATTTATGTCTTTGGACGTGTAACAAATTTCGGGGACGAAATTTCTTGTACAGGGGAAGAATTGTAATATACCAAATTTTGCAATACTAAAAACATTTAAATATGGAAATAGTAGAATAAAATAAATATCGGTATTTAGAATTAAAGGTAGAGTTACTTTCAGAATTCCCAGATGTCCATTGTGTCATTCACAGAAATCGAGAAGTCAATATTGTAACAATAAAGTGTTAGAAGTCGGACCAAAATTCATCGGTGGCTGCAGGGTTCAGGGGCGTCAATTGCGAGATTGGAGGAATTCGGGCATTTCATGACATGCCTCGATATGCGTGCCACAGTCCCACATGGGTCCCACGTGGAATTTCTGGTAATGCACCGATGGAGCAACTTTATTAAAAAGAACTTCAGTAAAGTATGTAATGACAGCTCATTATGACTCATGATGATACATCTTTCGTGTTGGCCAAACAAGGAAATGACAAGTGTCCCGAAATTATTACAAAGTAAAAACATGTTTTTGTGTTGGCCAAATGAGGGGGTGACATGTGACCCTCATCATTACACATCATTACACCCACTTTAAGCCTTTTGTGTTGTCATCTCCGGAGTACGCCATCTAGCATCTGAGTTTGGGGAATTCACCGGTCTCCAGCCGGGTCGCTTACTTTATGAGTCGAGCACCAAACCCAGGAGTCCGGGAAAATTGTCAGGCCTCCCCTTCCCCTGACCATTTATGACGCACCGAAGAAAGAGAAAAGTGGAAGACCAATAGTTGCATGACACATGGCACTCTTAAGCCTTAAACTTGTGACACGTGGCAAGATGAGATGAGATCATTTTATGTGATTAAATCACAACCATCCATGCCTAATTAAATGGAAAAATTTCGTGCAAGCTTGGAAAGAGAAAGAGGAATCAGATTTCTTAAGCTTAAGAACACAAGAAGAGAGAAGGAGGAGTGAATAGTGAGTTTTCTTGACTACCGAAGCCGATTTCAACCCTGAATCACCGTTATTGTCCGGTAAGTCCTTCAGGAAACTTCCTCTACTCACTATAAACTTCAATTCTATGGTCTTAGATTTCTCATTTGAGGTGTTTTGTGCCAATTAGTCTACCAGAGTGCCGCCGGAATACCGAACCACTTGTAGAAATGTGAAGAGGTAAGCGTAGGCTTTCTTTTGAACAGAATACTTTGTGATTTCATTGAGTTTTTTCTTAGCTCTTCAACCACCCATGTATTTCATTCAAGGGGTGTTTTTGAAGAAGGAAGATTTTTTTAATCATATATAAGGTGATATATGATGTTTGGAGAAGTATTAGACTTGTTAGTAGTTAAAATCACAAAGTGGAATTTTTCTTGTTTTGGGAGGTAGATTTCGGTTGGGGGCTAAATCTGGTAGAAATAATTTGATTTTGGTATTTTTGAGCTTTCCATTGGATTCTACACGAAAAATTGTGTGGGAATAGGCTCTAGTTATAATTTTTGTCAGACTAGTTTAAAGATTCAAAAATTGGAAATTAAGTCTACTTGTGCAACAAAGTTGCCAGTGTGCGTTTTTGTCTGGCAGTTTTGTTGTGGCAAAACTTTCACTGTCCAAAATTCATCTGTTGATTATGTGATTTTCCAGAATTAAAGTACACTTGTTGACCTTTAATTTAATAGGTATTATCAATGATTTCGATTAGTATACTAGGAGTTATGAATGTTTGAAGTAGACCATTAAAACTGGTCAGATTTTCTGGCAGCAGGGAGAAAAAGAAAAACTGGGAAGTGTGCGCAGTCTTTCGGCTACTGAAAGTATTTTTCACTTAAAATAGACTTAATAAGGGTTATAAATAATTTTGGATCACCTCAATTCAATTTTTCTAGAATTAGTTATGATTTTTCAAAGTTTAGTGAAAAATCTGTCAGCTTTTGGTAATTGTGCGAAAATTCAAAGCAAAGAGTTTTTGTAATAAAATTGGACATTTAAGAGTTAAGCTAAGCATTTGGAGTAGCTTGAGCTCATTAGCTTCATATTGGGCCTAATGTAGTGACCCTAATGGTAACCAACATAAGAGAATAATTTATGAAGAGTTGGACTAAGAAATAACTCATTGCCCGTAAATTACAATTTATAGGATTTGACACTTGCCCAGGACATTCAAAGCACATCAATCAAGATCAAGATTTGGAAAATTGTCATGTAGTAACTTATCCCTCACATACTATGTGATATGTTATATGCATGTTTGTACCATTGTGAATTTAAAACATTCATATGAGAAGGGCTAAGGCCCAGTAGAATTTCCCAGCACAGTGGCAAGGGACGGTTGTCCTTGAATTGGTAACTTTATGCTTTCTGCATATTGTGAATTTATCTCTGAATGTTGAATATGTTGATTGTACTGTAACTTTGGTTGACATGGCATGATATATGTGCATTTTATATGAGTGATATCTGTTACTACTGAGATTCATTGAATCTCACCCTATTTTTCCAAAACAAATTTTCAGCTCGGGCAAGTAGTTCCTCAGGCAAGAAGGTAAACACGGGTGAATAAAGCAAAGGACTTAGAATTTAATTTTCTGTTAGTTATATATTTTGGAGATTGTATGTAATTTGTATTTAAGTGTGGTCAGTCTCGTACTGACATGTATGTAAGTGCCTGTATATAAGCGAACGTGCAACGACATTCGTACCAGTAGTGGACAGCCGTCTACCTAGGGCCGTTAATTAAACATAGTAGCTTGGGTTTTAGCAGAGAACTTATTAGTAAACACTCTGATATGAAGAAATGAACCTAAAATGGATGGCTTAAAATAAATCATAAAATAATATGAGACCCAATCTGAAAATGATTTTTGAAAAGATTTTTGAAAACCCATTCAAGTACAACTCCACACTCTGCTTGAAATTTGGTCTTCCGCTGTTTACAAAAGATTACTGGTCTCCTTTTTAAAGATATTACTACACTTATGCCATCTATATGCTTTCAAAACATGGGTGTTACTTAGGCATATCATGAGGAGGCGATTCAGAATGTCATACTGACCCCTCCGCAGTTTCCTCATGTCGAATCTCGTGTTGGATCCCTCCTGAGTGGACAGACCCCAAACTTCATTATGTCTGGCCCTTTCAACTCTATGCTCCTCTCTCAGCTCAGCAAAGGATACAATCTACAGTTCTTGACAAAGACTGTGATAATACTTATCATGTAGCATCCCCCTTTATGATATAAGTTTCACTTTTGAAGATGGCATTTCTCCATGACTTACATTTTCCCTAATTTCTAATGACGATGACCCATAATCTCTGCTTCTCGCTCCTTCTGTCTGTGAAAGCACTGACTTACAGATGTGAGACCAAGATAAAATGAGGGTTGAGGCCCCTCTCTCTTTACAAATAAGGTCACAAGCTTCTTCGTTATGATGCTTCCTAAAGGAGATCCGAGGTCCCTCCTATCTATCATCCCTGCCACCGAATCTTCTTCAACCTTCGTGGCCTCCTCCCCCTTAAACCTTAAGATCTGTTTCTATCAATCTTTGTTTGCTTTTTGTTTGTTTATGGCTAAAATATGTTTTTGGATTTGATCTATATATTGTTGTAGATTATGATTGAGTTTAGATGAATGTTTTCTGGTTGATAAATCATTGCTTGTAGTGGAAATTTTCTTTCTGGTCAAGACTATTAGGTGGAATTTTTTTGGTGGTCTTTTCTTGATTTCTGCTTTCTTTTTGGAAATGACTAACCCATTTACAAAGGCTTTTACTACAAATACAAACAAATGTTTCTTATGTTCTTCTATACTTGCAGAATATACTAGGATATCATCGATATATACTAGTATACAATCTTTATACTAATTATATATCAAATCAATCCTGTCTTGGAAATTTGCTGAACTAGTTTTTAATCCCATGGGATGTATATTCCACTCATAATGTCCATTAGGAACACTAAAAGCTATACATTCTCTACTATATTATTCTAACTCTATTTGGAAGAACCCACATTTACAATCAAATTTTGAGTAAATGACACTATTTTTTATTTTATCAAACAAATCTTCTTTCTAGTTAGTGGATATCTATTTGACTTTATTATTTTATTTAAGGGTTCCTAATCTATGACTAGTCTTGGTTCTCCTATTTTTATTTCTAAATGATTTTTAACTAGAAATCCTGAACAATTCCATAGACTTTTTTATTGTCTTATCAACTTATTCCTTCCTAATTTCTAAATGATCAAAGGAAAATCTATCATATATTGTTTTGAATAACTTCATGGTTTTTCATATATTGGAATGTGAGTAACTCAATCTTGGCTTTATAATTGAACTTAGTGCTAAAGGCTCTTGGATTTTCTTCATAAAGATTTTCTAACAAGATTTCTAATTTTGGCGAGATCTCAAATTTTTCAATAACTAATGTTAAATCAGCACACTATATTATTGGACTCTAATTTTTATAAGTATACTAATGATTATTATGGAACTTTATTAAGGGTGCTTGGTACTCATAATTGCAATGAGTTGTTAAATATAAACTATTGCAGTCAACTATTAAATAAATTATGAATAACACTGTATGTGGGGTGATTTGAGTGGCTAAGTCAAGAATGGCTATAAAGAACAAAATTGATAAACTTAAAGGGGACAATTAATATTTCTGGTATTGAAAGGTCTCATATAAAAAGAAGTCATGTCAAGCTATTGACCAAAACTCATGGAAATGTTGAAGTTGAGATGCCAACTTAGCATAGAAGAGAATATGAGACTTATATGGCTTGATAAGGGAAACAAAATCGTATGAATTGCCCTATAAAGTTGGATAGTTGTGATTCAATCTTTCTTCTAATAAATTTCTTGTGTTAGTAAATTCTTTGTGCATGATTGCTTTGCCATTTCTTCTAATTTAAATATTGACTTAAATATATGTCTTTCTAGTCAAGGATGTATAAATTGATTCTAGAAATAACATAATGAAATATTTTCAAAAAAGAAACTAGAATTGAGTATACATTACAACTATTCTGGTTTGTTGCATGTGGTCCTATAAGTATGAGGGAAAGACACAGAGCTTGGTATATTATTACCTTTGTTTATTTCTCATAATTGTGGTTTTTACTAGATTTCACACAAGTCTAAAGTTAGAATGTTTTAGATGATATATGAATGAAGGTTAAGAATCAATTGGATAAGAATTTTAAAGGTTTTACGAACTAATCAAAGTTGTGAGTATCTATTTGATCAATTTTAGTGAGCTATGTGAAAAAGGAGATAATTAAATAGTTTATTATCCTTGACACTCCATCACCGAAAGAAGTTTATAAAGTCATGAAAGAATATTATATGATTCACCAACTAAAAACTCCCAATGGATCTCAATGATACAGATTTGAATTATGAAATTACCTTATTTCCCCCACTTGCAAGTCATAGTGTTACCATTGATAAGGCCATCTGTAGACAATCATATGATATATTTGTTAGAATCGGCAGGTGTAATATCCCAAATTCTGAGACTTGAGGCTAGAGAATAAGCCTGAGATTAGTGGATTGCTAAGCCCCGGTTTAGCAAGATCCCAAATTGTGATCAAGGGTTAATGACTCCAAAAGTGGATGTCATTAGTGATAAATGAACCCTTTTGGAGATCATGGTGTGATTTGGCACCCGATGTGATTCGTATGTGTTCTGAGCAGCGCCGAAACCCTGTATTTGAGTTCAATTATAGATTAACATCTAAATTGAATGAAAATAAGGGGAAGGGCGTACATATGGTGTGAATGAATGAGAAAATGTATTTGGTGGTGATTCAAGAGGAATTACCGTAATCAGGGGCAAAACGTAAAGTTACCGACCAATTGGTCAGTTACCGAAGAGAAAACTCATTGGCAACTTCAAGATCAATGGTTAGGATTGATTTGTGCAAAAGATCAAGAGGTGGAATCATGTGTGTGTGTGCCTATGTGAACTCATGAGAGATGTGATAAGGGTGTGACACTTGGCACAATTTGAGCCCTTAGATTTTGGTCAAATTGTCAAAGCTTTTCCTCCCTTCTCTCCTCTCTATTTGGTCGTCCAAGTGGCCTTCATTTTCCCAAAAATCTGATCTCTTCTTCATCTCATCCCTCTCTCTCCAAAATCTCCATTTTCGCCAAGCTTGGGAAGGAAAGAGGAAGAGAAAGGTGATGTTTTGGCCTTGTTCTTCTCCTCTAATGTTCAAACACTCTTTATTAATGTTGTTCATAGTGATGAGAGCTTCATCTCTATGGTTTTAGATTCTTGATTTAAGGTGTTTGATGACTTGAGGAAATTTGGAAAGATGAAGAATCAAAGAATTGGTTTGGGAAAGAAGAAGAGGTGAGTATTTGAAGCATTTTGACATAAGTTTTGTGATTTGTGGATGAGTATTGTGAATTTTGGTTTTTGCCCTGATTTTGGTGGAATTGTGAAATGCATGAATTGTCATGTGTTTTGTGTTGTAAATGGTGAATTGTGGTTAAATTGATACCATAATGTGTTTTGGTGTCATTGGAATTGATTTGAGAACTTGGAATGAAAAGAATGGCAATGTGGTATTTGTGTTGTGATTTGTGATGACATGTTGTGAATGTTGGTAAAACATGTCAATATAATGTGAATTTGGTTGATTTGGTATTTCCAATGGATTCCTTGTGAAATTTTGTGTGAGAATGATGTTTGATATGGAAATGAAACCATTGGAAGCCAAATTGCAAAAACTGGAATTCTGTCTTTTGAGGTTCTGTTTTGGGCAGTCAGTTTGTGTAAGCGTTTTGAATAGGCAAATGGTCTCTAAAAATTATGAAACTTTCAAGTCTTGAAGCTCACATCTTAAGCTTCAAAATGGACATATAAATTGTGCCATTTCGTTTTGTGAACTGGGATTTATGTTTGCCCAAATTTTGAGGACGAAACTGGATTCTGTTTTGGAGCAATGTTGGATTTTGTGTAAATCTGGATTTGTGTGGTGATTTCTGGTAATGAGACATATTTTTCCCATAAAGGGTACTTGAATATCTTTCAATGGGCTTTGGAATCACCTTGTTTCAAGTTTACTAGAGCAAGTTATGAATTTTTGAAGTTTCCTTGGCTGCAGCCAAAATTCTGGCTCCAGCGCAAAACTTTCTGTGTGTGTCCTGGCCGCAGCCAGAAATTCTTGGCTGCAGCCAAAATGTTTCTGTGACATTTTTAGCCATTTTTGGCTGCAGCCAGAGAATTCTTGGCTGCAGCCAGAACCCAATTTTCAGCATTTTGAGACTTTGAAAGGTGATTTCCAACCTAGTACGTCCCAATCCTTTAAGCTTTCGTTGAGCTTATTTTAGCCACCTAAAGGGTGTAAATGGTAACCAACATTAAGTGATATGGAAGTAAGGTTTTGGAATAGAGAATAACCCTATGTCCTTGCTTTGATTATAGGGTTGATATTCGCCCTGATCGTGGTTTGGTATTCATTCTGATCGCGAGTAAGCGGAGCTGGAGCATACGTGGAAAGAGTGTAGGGAACATATCTCTTCTGCTTGTATTTGATATATGTGTTAATGTGTTGGTGCATGTCTTAGCTTTGCATAATTATGTGTAATTTGAAGCTATGTTTCAATTTATGCTATGGCTATAGGTATATTGTTCAAAGAATTGAGCTTGCAAATTGTCATTGTGTTATCATGAGTTGTGTGGTGCAAGAATGTCATGCATTAAACATCTATCATACATGCATATTGATATTGTTATCCTACTGAGATTCTCTAGAATCTCACCCTCCCCTACTAACCTTTCAGACAGGGTAGTAGATCGATGATGGAGTAAGCAGCCAAGGGCGATGAGGACTTCCTTCAGTAGTCGTTTTGGTAGTTGGTTATCATCCCAGATGGGAGTATATAGATTTGGATGTGTATATAAGTATGTGGATGAGGATTTTCTATGTATTTGAGAAGACTTTGTGTAATCCCCATATGAGGGCTTGTATAGGCGAATGTGCCCTATAAAGCTTGAGTTAATATATGGAAACCGGGATTGCCGGGATTATTTTTGTGTACTCTGATTTATTATGAATGTGATATTCCGTATAGTAATTGTATTCGAAAAGTGATTATGAGACCAAGTTTATAAATGATTTTGAAAGGTAATTGTGAAAACCCCGTCTGGTAGATGGGTTTGTAAATTGTTATTTGTTTCTTATTGGTCTCTATTTCACTTTAATTGCGTATTTCGGATATAATTACGGCAGGGGGTTACATTTTGGTCACCCTGACATTGTGAAGGCACAGATGAGGATAAAGACCTCAGAGTGTGCAGTGGAAGCGTGAGAATGTGATATATTTGGGAATTGTGTTGAGCAGAAGCTCGAGGTTACCATGAGAATGATGTGTTAATCATGGCTTCGGGAAGTAAAACTTCAAAGTCTAGATTATTTTGTGAGAAGGGGTCTTGAAGGATCCCAATACGTGAAAAGAATTTGAAATGTTGAAGGTGAAGCTGTTAATATGCCTAGTTCCAGCTTGTGACGTTTTTAGCCATTTTTGGCTGCAGCCAGAACCCAATTTTCAGCAATTTTGAGATTTTGAAAGGTGATTTCCAACCTAGTACGTCCCAATCCTTTAAGCTTTCGTTGAGCTTATTTTAGCCACCTAAAGGGTGTGAATGGTAACCAACTTTAAGTGAAATGGAAGTAAGGATTTGGAATTTAGATTGACCCTATGTCCTTGATTTGGTTATAGGGTTGGATATTCGCCCTGATCGTAAGCAGCCGGAGCTGGAGCTTACGTGGAAAGAGGGTAGGGAACATATCTCTTCTGCTTGTATTTGATATATGTGTTAGTGTGTTGGTGCATGTCTTAGCTTTGCATGGTTATGTGCTATTTGAAG
The DNA here is from genome assembly GCA_963210345.1 of Inga oerstediana. NCBI lineage: Eukaryota > Viridiplantae > Streptophyta > Magnoliopsida > Fabales > Fabaceae > Inga > Inga oerstediana. Next base: position 56,326,467 of record OY723401.1, on the reverse strand, counting down.
CTATGTTTCAATTTATGCTATGGCCATTAGTATATTGTTGGAAGCATTGAGCTTACAGATTTGTCATTGTGATAGTTATGTGATGCAAGCATGTCATGCATTAAACATTTATCATACATGCATATTGATATTGTTTTCCTACTGAGATTCTCTCGAATCTCACCCTCCCCTACCAACATTTTAGACAGGGTAGGTGGATCGAGGATGGAGCAAGCAGGCAAAGGCGATGAGTACTACTTCGAGTTATAGATTTTGGTAGTTGGTTATCATTGTTGGGATGTATATTTGGATATTGTATTTGTATATTGGATGAGTATTGAGTATGCATGTATGGAGATGAGATTTGTGTAATCCCCATATGAAGGCTTGTATGGGCGAATGTGCCCTATAAAGCTTGAGTTAATATATGGAAACCGGGATTGCCGGGATGATATTGTTGTACACTTTGATATTTGTATAAATGTGATATTCCGCGTGATATAATTGTATTCGAAATTGAATATGAGACCAGGTTAATTAGATTTTGAAAGTTATTTGTGAAAACCTATCATGAAGATGGGATTTTGAAATAGTTTTCTTTCTTATTGGTCTCTATTTCACTTTAAAATAGATACCAAAAGTCCCGGTTACCACTAGTGGAGTTACTGGTGGGTGTACGGGTGAGGGTAAAGCTGTGAAAGTGGATATTGTAACCCCCTGCCTTAAATAGCGTAATTATAATTCGATATTACGTAATTAAATTGGTTTAGAGACCGTCAAATAGTTCAAAACTCATTTAGAACTCCCTGTGAAGTAGGGACTTTATAAAATTTTCAAAACTTCTTTCCTATTCCGGTCTCAAGTTTAATTATCGAATATAATCACCTGTGCAGTTAATTCACATTCATTCATATCAGAATATCTAATAGCAATCCCGGCAACCCCCGGGTTCCATTCATACACAAAAAGGGTTTACAACCTCCATATAGGGGACTACACAACTACGTTCAACTATTCTTTACAACCAACATAACCAAAATAAATGTCCCTATAGGATTCTAACCGCTCCGGGTCGTACGCTTCTCCTTAGAGCCACTCGCCCTGTCTGAAAGGTTAGTTAAAGGAAAGAATGAGATTCAAGAGAATCCCAGTAGTAACAAAACATTTATACCACACATAAGCACACAGCATGTAAGCAAATCATCATACAGCAGCAGCACCACAAATCACACTCCACCCTCATCCCCTTTCTCCGCCGGGAAGGCACACCGCCTAACCCGAACCGTTGTTAGCTACTCAGGGACTATTGGCGTGGCAGTGCATACATATAGCCTTATAGCCCATACAGCTATTCGGCTTTCACAAATGGCCCGTCGGCCTCCACAAATAGCCTTTTGGCTCACATAATCACATATATCACACCTCATCCTCATCCCCTTTCTCCGCCGGGGAGGCACACCGCCCTAACCCGAACCGTTGTTAGCTACTCAGGGACTATTGGTATGACGGTGTTTACACATATTCACAATGTCGCAGCATACGAGTTTATCACAAATCAATGATAATACACACATACAATGCATCACATATGGTACGAAAGAAAAGTTACTACCTCGTTCCTTTCTGACGTTCGCTGGCGTAGTTCGCTCACGAGGGCGGCGAATATCGAATCCTACAATTCCAAATGCACCATTTAGACACTTCCATAGTGTTACTTGGGGTTATATGAGTCTATAATGAAAATTTACCAAAAATACCCCGGGGACCCGGCCCGGGCCCGCCGTACCCGGTCGGCTGTACTTTTCTTGAAATTTTGACATGGGCTATCCTGACATATTTTTGCCTAAGGAATCCATTTCCGGACTCGGAATTATCAAATTCAATGTAAAATTACAACTTTACCCTTGGCAGCCCCACTTTAAGGGTTTTAAGGGCGTTTTCGTAATTATGCTTTTTCGGCCTTTTCTGAAAAAGTGACCAACTGTAACCCCACCTAATTTTCGCCCCTGAACTCAATGGAACCATCAAATCATTGAAAATCCAACTCTAAGACCCATTTCTAGGGCTGGCCGAAATTTATGAGTTCTCCGGGGAAAATCGGGGTTTTACGATTTCGGCTCCGTAAACGCGTTCCTTTCTACTCCTAACCACTTTATTAACCATTACATTAGGTTACAACTAACATTAAGACCCAATTTGGGCAGCATAACCCCTAGGCCATATCATTTCCAAACTTTAAAACCAATGGCAATCCGGCGAAATTTCACCGATTAAATTGCCCACAGCAGCCAGAATAAGCAATATACGAAAGTTTGGAAGTTACCTCAAGCTCCTTCTAGTTTTTCCCAAATTTGGCTGAACCCTAGCCTCTTTGAAACACCAAATTCTTTGCTTCAAAACCTTAATTCACATAGAGGAATAGCTTAGGAGAAGGATTGTACGCGTTAGGAGCTAGATCGTCGGAGAAATCGGCTTACCTTGCGAGATTTCTTCCTCTTTTCTCTCTTTTCTCCAAGCTCTCTCTCACGTCCTTTTGTTTTCTGAATGTTGTCGGGAATGGCTGATGAAGATGGTGTAATTGGTTTTAATTCCATGTTGATGTCATCATACAATATGATGATGTCATAATTTTTAATTTCCCATTTTCGGATTTCTCAGAAATTCTGGCAGATTTTCTGCCCTAAATTTGAAAAATCATAACTAATTCTAGAAAAATCGAAATGAGGTGATCCCAAAGCCAAATAAAAGGTGTATAAGTCCTCTTCATAGGAAAAATATTGGGCATTACTGAAAATCACCACAAAATTCCCAGAATTTCAATCTTTGCTTACTGTTCCAGAAAATAATTAATTTCGCTGGGTAAACTTAAGAAATCCAAAACTCTTAGGTCACAAATCAAAATGATACAAATTATATGTTCGTTTTGAAGCTTGACATGTGAACTTTAATACTGGAAAATTTCAGAATTTTTAGACACCAGTTGCCTATTTAAAACGTCCATACAAATTGGCTGCCCTGTACAGAATTTCAATGGACAGAGTTTTCAACTTTTGCACGATTGTTCCCAATGGTTCCAATTTCACAATAAACACTCTCCCCACACGAATTTTCACAAGGAAGCCATTGGAATCATTAAAATATCCAAATTCCCATCACACATTCTCCAAAAGTGTTTATTCAACAATAATTATATCCACTTTTAAAGTCATTAGCCCTTAATCACTTTTTGGGATATTACATTTCTCCCCCCGTAAAATAAATTTTGTCCTCGAAATTTGTCACACAACTTGAGCCATAAAATCTGGATAACGTCTTCGCATATCTGCTTCTGCTTCCCAAGTTGCTTCCCTCTGAGTCATTCTCTTCCAGATCACCTTCACAAATGGAATGCTTCGGTGTCTGAGCCGTCGTTCTTCTCTATCAATGATCTGTTCTGGCTCTATCGCATATGTGAAGTTGTCTTGTAACTTAACTTCTTCATATTCAACAATATGAGATGGATCCGGTTGATACTTCTTCAGTTGGGAAACATGAAATCCATCGTGGAGTCTACTCAAGTTTGGGGGTAGGGCTACTCGATAAGCAACAGGCCCAATCCTCTCTAGGATTTCAAAAGGACCTATATATCTTGGGCTCAACTTCTTTCGTTTGATTGCTCGCCCAATGCCGGTGACAGGAGATACTCTCAGAAGCACATGGTCACCAACTTCAAACTCTAGAGGCCGTCTTCTCTTGTCAGCGTAGCTTTTCTGTCGACTCTGTGCTGCAAGCAACCTCTTACGAATAATCCGAATCTGTGCTGAGGTTTGATCAACCAAATCTGGCCCATAAAGCTTCCTTTCGGATAACTCATTCCAGCATAAAGGTGATTGACACCGTCTTCCATACAACGCTTCATACGGAGCCATTTGGATGCTCGCATGATAGCTATTGTTGTAAGCGAACTCAGCCAGTGGAAGGAAACGATCCCAACTTCCTTTAAAGTCTAGAACACAAGCTCGCAACATATCTTCCAGCGTCTGAATTGTTCTCTCAGATTGTCCATCCGTTTGAGGATGATAAGCCGTACTGAATTTCAGTTGAGTACCTAAGGCTTCATGCAATGCTTTCCAGAATCTCGAAGTGAATCGGGGATCTCGATCGGAAATGATGTTTTTCGGAACACCATAAAGTTTGACAATCTCTCGGATATAAATCTCCGCTAGCTTATCCGGAGAGTAACCAGTATCGATTGGTATGAAGTGGGCTGACTTTGTTAATCGGTCCACAATTACCCAGATCGCATCAAAATTCCTGATCCTAGGCAATCCCATAACCAGATCCATGGTCACACTTTCCCATTTCCATTCCGGAATCTCAGGACTCTGAAGTAAACCAGGTGGTCTCTGGTGCTCGATTTTCACCTTCTGGCATGTGAGACACCTTGCTACATACTTCGTCACATCACTCTTCAAACCCGGCCACCAATATACAGATTTCAGGTTATGGTACATTTTGGTCATACCAGGATGAAGAGTATATCGACTCTTGTGTGCCTCATCTAGAATCTTCTACCTCAACTCCGCCTGAAGTGGAACACAGATTCTCTTCTGATAGCAAACTAATCCATGAGGCGATAGGTCATACCCTGGAACTTCTCCCCGCTCAATTCGAGTCATATTGCGCTGTATCCAGTCATCTTGCCTCTGAGCTTCTTCAATCTCAGTTCTCAGATCACTTTCCTCTTGAGAAACAGTGTAATTGGCACAAATGATCTAGTTTGTCAAATTCAAATCACGAAAGTCTTCAATCAGTTTCTTCTCTTGTATCATCATAGCGGCAACGAGAACGGTCTTTCGACTCAGAGCATCAGCGACTACATTTGCCTTACCCGGATGATATTTTATATCCAGGTCGTAGTCCTTAAGCAATTCCATCCAGCGGTGCTGTCTCATATTCAGTTCTTTTTGATCATACAAGTATTTGAGACTCTTGTGGTCGCAGTACAGTTCCACAGTCACACCATACAGGTAATGACGCCAAATCTTCAAAGCAAACACAATGGCCGCAAGCTCCAGATCATGAGTGGGATAGTTCAATTCATGAGGTCTGAGCTGTCGAGAGGCGTAGGCCACCACACGTCCCTGCTGCATAAGGACACACCCTAATCCCTGCCCACTGGCATCAGAATACACAACATATGTCAAACTGGGATTGGGCAAAATCAACACAGGTGCCGTAGTCAACCTCTTCTTCAGCTCCACAAAACAGTTTTCACATTTCTCATCCCACACAAACGGCTGATCCTTTCTCGTGAGCTTGGTCATCGGCAACGCAATACGGGAGAAATTTTGGATAAATCTCCGATAATAACCAGCAAGACCCAGAAAACTGCGTATGTCCGCCACAGATTCTGGCCTCTTCCAGTTCAGTACTGCTTCCACCTTACTAGGATCCACATAGACCCCTTCTTGCGAGATAACATGGCCTAAGAATTTCACTTCTGAGAGCCAAAACTCGCACTTGCTCAATTTAGCATATAATTATTTCTCACGCAATATATTCAATACAACTCCCAAATGATGCTCATGGTCTTCCATACTCTTGGAGTATATCAGAATGTCATCGATAAACACAACAACAAACTGATCCAGGTATTGTCGAAAGATACGGTTCATGTAATCCATGAATACCGCAGGCGCATTGGTTAGCCCAAATGGCATCACCAAGAACTCATAATGACCGTACCGGGTCCAAAAAGCAGTTTTCGGAACATCCTCTGCTTTCACTCGCAGCTGATGATACCCTGACCTTAGATCAATCTTTGAAAACACACACGAACCAGAGAGTTGATCTAATAGGTCATCGATTCGGGGAAGAGGGTACTTGTTCTTAATAGTAACCTTATTCAATTCTCTGTAATCAATACACAATCGAAGACTCCCATCTTTCTTCTTTACGAACAACACTGGAGCTCCCCAAGGCGACACACTGGGTCTAATGAACCCTTTCTCAAGCAAATCTTCTATTTGTTTCTTTAACTCCGCCATTTCGTTTGGGGCCATACGGTATGGGGCTTTAGATATAGAACCAGCTCCAGGAATAATGTCAATTGGAAATTGAACTTCCCTCTCAGGAGGCAATCCATTTAGATCATCCGGAAATACCTCAGGGAATTCATTTACCACGGGTATATCACTCAAAGTTTCACCAGTTTCCCTTTGCACTGAGAAAAACACTACATACCCCTGGCAACCCTTTTTAAGATACTTTTCAGCTTTAGCCGTAGAAAGAAAATTCATACCGGCATTCACAGCTTCAACCCTCTGAGAAACATGATATACTATCCTTTTGTTTCCACAATCAAGCAAAACATTATTTTCCGTTAACCAATCAAAACCCAAAATGACTTCCAATTGGTAAAGCGGCAAACATATCAAATCTACAACAGATTGGTGCCCTTCCACAGTTACGACACAATTCAAGTAAGCTTCTGTGGTTAAAGCCTTAACACCCATCGGGGTTGACACTACCAAATCAAATGGTAATTTATGTACATGCAATCCCAGGCGCTTCACACAATCATAAGCAATGAAGGAGTGACTTGCACCTGAGTCGAACAATGCTTGCAACAGATAGCCATTAATAGAGATTTTACCTTGTATCAACTCAGGAGATTTACGAGCTTCCTCGTGGGTCATAGCGAACACTCGGCCCTGTGTCCTCGGTTTCTGCTCGACTCGTGGTCGTTGACAATCTCGGGAAAAATGTCCTGGCTGCTTACAGTTAAAACAGACCAATTCTCCCCGGCAATTTTGGCCATAATGCATTTTGTTGCAGCGAGGGCATTTCCACTCAGTCACAGCCCTCTGAGGCTCACGGTCTCTGGGCTGATAGGGCTTCTTATCACCGCCCTTGTATGAAGAGGATCCTTGGCCTTTCCGCTTCTGGGAAGCATTACCCTTACTGGGTTCACTGCGGTGGCCAGTAGCTCTGGTAGGATTCAACTCCCTCAGATTATTCTCCGTAATTCGACATTGCTCCATAGCCTTGTTAAACTTAGTGAATTGGTTCGTAACCAATCGCTTTCTCAATTCTCACCTCAGACCGCGGATGAGCATATCAGAACTCCATTCTTCATCATCTTTAAACCGGAGGTAAGAGGAGTACCGAGCCAACCGGACAAAACGGGACAAATAGTCGTCAAAGCTCTCTGTATCCCCTTGTTTGATGTTGAGAAATTCTGTCTCCTTCTCGAGCCGCACTGATTTGGGAAAGTATTTCTCGTTGAACTCTTGTTGAAACAGTTCCCAAGTCAATGGTGTTTCATTGCTCTTTAATGTCAGGGCGATATTCCGCCACCAATGATCCGCGTCCCCCTCGAGTTTATACACTGCCAACCGTGGCTTCACCTCCTCTGGGCAACACAGAACCTCAAATATCTTCTCCAGTCTGTACAACCAATCTTCGGCTGCCTGAGGGTCAAACCTTCCTCTGAATGCCGGAGGCATATGCTTGCAGAATCGGGTGACCCAATACTAAAGGTCTTTTTCCTCCCTGGGTGGCATCCCATATGATTCCTGATTCAAGGTAGCACGAGGTGGGGATTCCAGAGGTCGTGCTGATCCTTTTGCAGTGTCCTCATGTCGAGTCTCTTCTTGAGTCTCCTCCGGAGTGGATTGAACCGGACCTTCCTGGTTCTTCGCCTTCTCAGCTCTGAGCTCTTCCCTCAGTTTAGTGATCATATCTCTCTGATCCCGAATTAGACCCATCAGCTCTTGCATTGCATCCGGTGGGTTTTCATTAACAACCTCCACCTCAGGGTCTACACGCGGAATATTGGGGCGTCCTCTAGTTTTCTTACAGAGATTCTCTCGAATCTCACCCTCCCCTACCAACATTTTAGACAGGGTAGGTGGATCGAGGATGGAGCAAGCAGGCAAAGGCGATGAGTACTACTTCGAGTTATAGATTTTGGTAGTTGGTTATCATTGTTGGGATGTATATTTGGATATTGTATTTGTATATTGGATGAGTATTGAGTATGCATGTATGGAGATGAGATTTATGTAATCCTCATATGAGGGCTTGTATGGGCGAATGTGCCCTATAAAGCTTGAGTTAATATATGGAAACCGGGATTGCCGGGATGATATTGTTGTACACTTTGATATTTGTATAAATGTGATATTCCACGTGATGTAATTGTATTCGAAATTGAATATGAGACCAGGTTAATTAGATTTTGAAAGTTATTTGTGAAAACCTATCATGAAGATGGGATTTTGAAATAGTTTTCTTTCTTATTGGTCTTTATTTCACTTTAAAATAGATACCAAAAGTCCCGGTTACCACTAGTGGAGTTACTGGTGGGTGTACGGGTGAGGGTAAAGCTGTGAAAGTGGATATTGTAACCCCCTGCCTTAAATAGCGTAATTATAATTTGATATTACGTAATTAAATTGGTTTAGAGACCGTCAAATAGTTCAAAACTCATTTAGAACTCCCTGTGAAGTAGGGACTTTATAAAATTTTCAAAACTTCTTTCCTATTCCGGTCTCAAGTTTAATTATCGAATATAATCACCTGTGCAGTTAATTCACATTCATTCATATCAGAATATCTAATAGCAATCCCGGCAACCCCCGGGTTCCATTCATACACAAAAAGGGTTTACAACCTCCATATAGGGGACTACACAACTACGTTCAACTATTCTTTACAACCAACATAACCAAAATAAATGTCCCTATAGGATTCTAACCGCTCCGGGTCGTACGCTTCTCCTTAGAGCCACTCGCCCTGTCTGAAAGGTTAGTTAAAGGAAAGAATGAGATTCAAGAGAATCCCAGTAGTAACAAAACATTTATACCACACATAAGCACACAGCATGTAAGCAAATCATCATACAACAGCAGCACCACAAATCACACTCCACCCTCATCCCCTTTCTCCGCCGGGAAGGCACACCGCCTAACCCGAACCGTTGTTAGCTACTCAGGGACTATTGGCGTGGCAGTGCATACATATAGCCTTATAGCCCATACAGCTATTCGGCTTTCACAAATGGCCCGTCGGCCTCCACAAATAGCCTTTTAGCTCACATAATCACATATATCACACCTCATCCTCATCCCCTTTCTCCGCCGGGGAGGCACACCGCCCTAACCCGAACCGTTGTTAGCTACTCAGGGACTATTGGTATGACGGTGTTTACACATATTCACAATGTCGCAGCATACGAGTTTATCACAAATCAATGATAATACACACATACAATGCATCACATATGGTACGAAAGAAAAGTTACTACCTCGTTCCTTTCTGACGTTCGCTAGCGTAGTTCGCTCACGAGGGCGGCAAATATCGAATCCTACAATTCCAAATGCACCATTTAGACACTTCCATAGTGTTACTTGGGGTTATATGAGTCTATAATGAAAATTTACCAAAAATACCCCGGGGACACGGCCCGGGCCCGCCGTACCCGGTCCGGCTGTACTTTTCTTGAAATTTTGACATGGGCTATCCTGACATATTTTCGCCTAAGGAATCCATTTCCGGACTCGGAATTATCAAATTCAATGTAAAATTACAAATTTACCCTTGGCAGCCCCACTTTAAGGGTTTTAGGGGCGTTTTCGTAATTATGCTTTTTCGGCCTTTTCTGAAAAAGTGACCAACTGTAACCCCACCTAATTTTCGCCCCTGAACTCAATGGAACCATCAAATCATTGAAAATCCAACTCTAAGACCCATTTCTAGGGCTGGCCGAAATTTATGAGTTCTCCGGGGAAAATCGGGGTTTTACAATTTCGGCTCCGTAAACGCGTTCCTTTCTACTCCTAACCACTTTATTAACCATTACATTAGGTTACAACTAACATTAAGACCCAATTTGGGCAGCATAACCCCTAGGCCATATCATTTCCAAACTTTAAAACCAATGGCAATCCGGCGAAATTTCACCGATTAAATTGCCCACAGCAGCCAGAATAAGCAATATACGAAAGTTTGGAAGTTACCTCAAGCTCCTTCTAGTTTTTCCCAAATTTGGCTGAACCCTAGCCTCTTTGAAACACCAAATTCTTTGCTTCAAAACCTTAATTCACATAGAGGAATAGCTTAGGAGAAGGATTGTACGCGTTAGGAGCTAGATCGTCGGAGAAATCGGCTTACCTTGCGAGATTTCTTCCTCTTTTCTCTCTTTTCTCCAAGCTCTCTCTCACGTCCTTTTGTTTTCTGAATGTTGTCGGGAATGGCTGATGAAGATGGTGTAATTGGTTTTAATTCCATGTTGATGTCATCATACAATATGATGATGTCATAATTTTTAATTTCCCATTTTCGGATTTCTCAGAAATTCTGGCAGATTTTCTGCCCTAACTTTGAAAAATCATAACTAATTCTAGAAAAATCGAAATGAGGTGATCCCAAAACCAAATAAAAGGTATTTAAGTCCTCTTCATAGGAAAAATATTGGCCATTACTGAAAATAACCACAAAATTCCCAGAATTTCAATCTTTGCTTACTGTTCCAGAAAATAATTAATTTCGCTGGGTAAACTTAAGAAATCCAAAACTCTTAGGTCACAAATCAAAATGATACAAATTATATGTTCATTTTGAAGCTTGACATGTGAACTTTAATACTGGAAAATATCAGAATTTGTAGACACCATTTGCCTATTTAAAACGTCCATACAAATTGGCTGCCCTGTACAGAGTTTCAATGGACAGAGTTTTCAACTTTTGCACGATTGTTCCCAATGGTTCCAATTTCACAATAAACACTCTCCCCACACGAATTTTCACAAGGAAGCAATTGGAATCATTAAAATATCCAAATTCCCATCACACATTCTCCAAAAGTGTTTATTCAACAATAATTATATCCACTTTTAAAGTCATTAGCCCTTAATCACTTTTTGGGATATTACAGATATGGCAGAAGCTGAATGTTTGTGTATACAGTTGAGGCTGTCGTTTGATGTCTTGAGGTTGTGGTGTTTACTCCCGGAAGGGGTAACCAGATTGAGTTGAGCAGAGTGGTAGCCTATGCTGCCTAACTGCCAAAATCTTATGATATGGCTCATAAGTTAGAGCCTCCAGATATCGAGATGCATTAGCCACTCATGAATTAGAAGGGCTTACGACGATTGTGATTATGTGATGATGGTTTTGGTAGCAATCGTATGTGGAAACGATTGCATTTGTTTAATAATCGTGAGGTGATTATGTTTGTGCGGCAATCGTGAAATGGGCCGATTGCAATTTATGGCAACTGAGTTGTATTCATTGTTTGAGATTCTTGCGAGAATCGGATTTGTAGAGTACCGTTTGTGTGGGTGGTCTAGAGGAGACCGTCCCAATAAGAAATGATTGTGAAACGGAAGTTGTTGTGAAGAAGCATCCGTAGTTTATGGTTTATGAGGTGCAACAAATTTCGAGGACGAAATTTATTAAACAGGGGGAGAAATGTAATACCCCAAATTTTGAGACTTGAGGCTAGAGAATAAGCCTGAGATAAGTGGACTGCTAAGCCCTGGTTTAGCAAGATCCCAAATTGTGATTAAGAGATAATGACTCAAAAAGCGGAAGTGATTAGTGATAAATAAACCTTTTGGAGATTATGGTGTGAGTTGGCACCCGATGTGATTCGTATGCGTTGTGAGCAACGTCGAAACCCTATATTTGAGTTCAATTGTGGATTAACATCCAAATTGACTTAGAATAGAGGGAAGGCATGTTTTGGTGATAAATGAAACGATATGAAGTGTTTGATGGTGATTCCAAGGGAATTGCCAGAAATAGGGGCAAAACGGTAAAGTTACCGACCGATTGATCGGTTACCGAAGAGGAAACTCATTGGTAACTTCAAGATCAATGGTTAGGATTGATTTGTGCAAAAGAACAAGAGGTGGAATCATGTGTGTGTGTGCCTATGTGAACTCATGAGAGATGTGATAAGGGTGTGACACTTGGCACAATTTGAACCCTTAGATTTTGGTCAAATTGTCAAAGCTTTTCCTCCCTTCTCTCCTCTCTATTTGGTCGTCCAAGTGGCCTTCATTTTCCCAAAAATCTGATCTCCTCTTCATCTCATCCCTCTCTCTCCAAAACCACCATTTTCGCCAAGCTTGGGAAGGAAAGAGGAAGAGAAAGGTGATGTTTTGGCCTTGTTCTTCTCCTCTAATGTTCAAACACTCTTTATTAATGTTGTTCATAGTGATGAGAGCTTCATCTCTATGGTTTTAGATTCTTGATTGAAGGTGTTTGATGGCTTGAGGAAATTTGGAAAGATGAAGAATCAAAGAATTGGTTTGGGAAAGAGGAAGAGGTGAGTATTTGAAGCATTTTGACCTAAGTTTTGTGATTTGTGGATGAGTATTGTGAATTTTGGTTTTTTCCCTGATTTTGGTGGAATTGTGAAATGCATGAATTGTCATGTGTTTTGTGTTGTAAATGGTGAATTGTGGTTAAATTGATACCATAATGTGTTTTGGTGTCATTGGAATTGATTTGAGAACTTGGAATGAAAAGAATGGCAATGTGGTATTTGTGTTGTGATTTGTGATGACATGTTGTGAATGTTGGTAAAACATGTCAATATAATGTGAATTTGGTTGATTTGGTATTTCCAATGGATTCCTTGTGAAATTTTGTGTGAGAATGATGTTTGATATGGAAATGAAACCATTGGAAGCCAAATTGCAAAAACTGGAATTCTGTCTTTTGAGGTTCTGTTCTGGGCAGTCAGTTTGTGTGAGCGTTTTGAATGGGCAAATGGTCTCTAAAAATTATGAAACTTTCCAGTCTTAAAGTTCCCATCCCAAGATTCAAAATAGACATATAAATTGTGCCATTTCGTTTTGTGAACTGGGATTTATGTTTGCCCAAAGTTTGAGGACGAAACTGGATTCTGTTTTGGAGCAATGTTGGATTTTGTGTAAATCTGGATTTGTGTGGTGATTTCTGGTAATGAGCCATATTTTTCCTATGAAGAGGACTTAAAACTATTTCATTTGGCTTTGGGATCACCTCATTTCAATTTTTGTGGAATTAGTTATGAATTTTCAAAGTTGCCTTGGCTGCAGCACAAAAGTTTCTGTGAGCGTTTTGGCCGCAGCCAGAAATTCTTGGCTGCAGCCAAAAACCTTCTGTGCGTGTTCTGGCTGCAGCCAGAGGATTCTTGGCTGTAGCCAACCCCCATTTTCAGCATTTTGAGATTTTGAAAGGTGATTTCCAACCTAGTACGTCCCAATCCTTTAAGCTTTCGTTGAGCTTATTTTAGCCACCTAAAGGGTGTGAATAATAACCAACATTAAGTGATATGGAAATAAGGATTTGGAATAGAGAATAACCCTATGTCCTTGCTTTGGTTATAGGGTTGATGTACGCCCTGGTTGTGGTTCGATGTTCATTTTGTTCGTGAGCAGCTATGCTGGAGCTTACGTGGAAAGAGGGTAGGGAACATATCTATTTGATATATGTGTTAGTGTGTTGGTGCATGTCTTAGCTTTGCATAATTATGTGTAATTTGAAGTTATGTTTCAATTTATGCTATGGCCATAGGTATACTGTTCGAAGCATTGAGCTTGCAAATTGACATTGTGTTATCATGTGTTGTGTGATGCAAGCATGTCATGCATTAAACATCTATCGTACATGCATATTGATATTGTTTACCTACTGAGATTCTCTCGAATCTCACCCTCCCCTACTAACCTTTTAGACAGGGTAGTAGATCAAGGATATTGAGAGCAACTAAGGGCGATGAAGACTCCTTCGGGATTGAAGTTGGTAGTTGGTTATCATAGTTGGGAGTATAGATATTGGTATTTGTATTTAGTTGTGTATATGTGGATGAGGATTTGATTATGTGTATGAGAAAACTTTATGTAATCCCCATATGAGGGCTTGTATGGGCGATTGTGCCCTGTAAGGCTTGATTAATAAATGGAATCCGGAATTGCCGGGATTATTGTTGTGTACTCTGATTTGTTATGAATGTGATATTCCGCGTAGTAATTGTATTCGGAAATGTGATTCTGAGACCAAGTTTATAAATGATTTTGAAAGGTGTTTGTGAAAACCCCGTCTGGTAGATGGGTTTATAATATTAAAATTTGTTCTTATTGGTCTCTATTTCACTTTATTGCGTAATCCGAATATTAATTACGGCAGGGGGTTACATTTTGGTATCAGAGCAAGGATTCTGGCCACAGAATTGTCTGCTCAGAGTAAGTGTAGCGGTTCTGGCAACAGGATAGTATACTGATATGGTCTTGATTACACAATGCTAGGAAATATGCATGGACAGAAAGTACCAAAGGAGGGTATCTTTCCGATTTATGAATCTGCCCTGAGAAATGGCCAGTACTGAAGGGCCGCTAGTGGTGCAATACTAGACAAGAATGGTCTAAGGATATTGCGAAACCCAAGGATATGGGTACGGCCATGACTAATGTGCTGTCCACACCCAATATTTTTGTGACCGAAGATAGCCAGCACGTCTTTTGAGACAAGGGTAGTCACAGGGTACCCGTGCATAGAAGCAGTAAAAGCTGGTATCTACGTTTGGGCATGGATACGCAAAAGTTAAGCGTGCTCAACCAAGGGAAATACTAGGATGGGTGACTCCCTGGGAAGTAAGTTGATAGGGTCATGAAATGCATGAATTGTCATGTGTTTTGTGTTGTAAATGGTGAATTGTGGTTAAATTGATACCATAATGTGTTTTGGTGTCATTGGAATTGATTTGAGAACTTGGAATGAAAAGAATGGCAATGTGGTATTTGTGTTGTGATTTGTGATGACATGTTGTGAATGTTAGTAAAACATGTCAATATAATGTGAATTTGGTTGATTTGGTATTTCCAATGGATTCCTTGTGAAATTTTGTGTGAGAATGATGTTTGATATGGAAATGAAACCATTGGAAGCCAAATTGCAAAAACTGGAATTCTGTCTTTTGAGGTTCTGTTCTGGGCAGTCAGTTTGTGTGAGCGTTTTGAATGGGCAAATGGTCTCTAAAAATTATGAAACTTTCCAGTCTTGAAGTTCACATCTTAAGCTTCAAAATGGACATATAAATTGTGCCATTTCGTTTTGTGAACTGGGATTTATGTTTGCCCAAATTTTGAGGACGAAACTGGATTCTGTTTTGGAGCAATGTTGGATTTTGTGTAAATCTGGATTTGTGTGGTGATTTCTGGTAATGAGACATATTTTTCCCATAAAGGGTACTTGAATATCTTTCAATGGGCTTTGGAATCACCTTGTTTCAAGTTTTCTAGAGCAAGTTATGAATTTTTGAAGTTTCCTTGGCTGCAGCCAAAATTCTGGCTCCAGCGCAAAACTTTCTGTGTGTGTCCTGGCCGCAGCCAGAAATTCTTGGCTGCAGCCAAAATGTTTCTGTGACGTTTTTAGCCATTTTTGGCTGCAGCCAGAGAATTCTTGGCTGCAGCCAGAACCCAATTTTCAGCATTTTGAGACTTTGAAAGGTGATTTCCAACCTAGTACGTCCCAATCCTTTAAGCTTTCGTTGAGCTTATTTTAGCCACCTAAAGGGTGTAAATGGTAACCAACATTAAGTGATATGGAAGTAAGGTTTTGGAATAGAGAATAACCCTATGTCCTTGCTTTGATTATAGGGTTGATATTCGCCCTGATTGTGGTTTGGTATTCATTCTGATCGCGAGTAAGCGGAGCTGGAGCATACGTGGAAAGAGTGTAGGGAACATATCTCTTCTGCTTGTATTTGATATATGTGTTAATGTGTTGGTGCATGTCTTAGCTTTGCATAATTATGTGTAATTTGAAGCTATGTTTCAATTTATGCTATGGCCATAGGTATATTGTTCGAAGCATTGAGCTTGCAAATTGTCATTGTGTTATCATGAGTTGTGTGGTGCAAGCATGTCATGCATTAAACATCTATCATACATGCATATTGATATTGTTATCCTACTGAGATTCTCTAGAATCTCACCCTCCCCTACTAACCTTTCAGACAGGGTAGTAGATCGATGATGGAGTAAGCAGCCAAGGGCGATGAGGACTTCCTTCAGTAGTCGTTTTGGTAGTTGGTTATCATCCCAGATGGGAGTATATAGATTTGGATGTGTATATAAGTATGTGGATGAGGATTTTCTATGTATTTGAGAAGACTTTGTGTAATCCCCATATGAGGGCTTGTATGGGCGAATGTGCCCTATAAAGCTTGAGTTAATATATGGAAACCGGGATTGCCGGGATTATTTTTGTGTACTCTGATTTATTATGAATGTGATATTCCGTATAGTAATTGTATTCGAAAAGTGATTATGAGACCAAGTTTATAAATGATTTTGAAAGGTAATTGTGAAAACCCCGTCTGGTAGATGGGTTTGTAAATTGTTATTTGTTTCTTATTGGTCTCTATTTCACTTTAATTGCGTATTTCGGATATAATTACGGCAGGGGGTTACAGCAGGCACAGCGGAAGAATTTTAAACATTTTCATTGATCCTAATCGAGGATCTATCAATGGCGTTTAAACCAAGCTGGAAGGATTCATACCTTTTGATGATTCAGGGTTTTCACGATCTCTAGGAGCCAACACTTCAGGTCCGCTCCCTCTATCGGTATCCACATGAATGCTCTCCAACCGAGACTACGTGCTTGCACCTCTAATGTCTCCTAGGGTTTTCCTTACGGCTCTCAATTCTAATATGTATCTCAGTATATCTGCGTGTTAGCGCCTCTAATGTTTACCTATGAGGGCTATTTTAATTTCAAAATTAATTAACTATTAGTTATCTTGATGAGATAATTAAATAAATTTAGTTTAAATTAAATCTGTCCAATAGTTTTAATTTAACCTATTTATTTAATCTAAATATAGAGCCATTAGATTTAAGTTATCTTCATAAATTATATCTGAGATACCATATCTCTATCATGTTAGTTATTAGATTTAATCTATCTTAATAAATTAAATTTAAAAATAACATAATATAATAATATCATATAATATATATATATATATAATATGTATTTCAAAAATACATATCTATATAATATTATTAACGAATTTTTTTATATTACATATATACATATATATATGTATAAAATTCGTCCACCCTAATTAAACATCATCTCGTGTTGGGCCATTCTTGTGTGCGACCCTGTAGGCCCATATGAAGTTAGCAGTGAGCTAATAACTGTATTAACCCATAAGTCGTAGGCGGCCTCTAGCAAGACATCACGACTACCCAATTCATATGAGGATGGTTAACACGATGCAACCTATCATGCAACCATGCCACGTCCCTTTTGTCACACGATATATTGGTCAAGGATGAGGCATGGATAATGTTATCCTCTTATTCCTGAGTAGTCTGACAATAGAAATGGAAACTCGTTTCCATTGTAGTATAGCCATACATTTCTCAGACTTACTCATCGAGGGGCCCAGTAATATCTCTCTACTAATGTGAGGGACAAATTCCATCTTCATCATTCATATTCCTCTGCATGAAAAACCACTAAGCCCGATTGTAGCCTTTATCATCACCCGGTGAAAGGTGACTTTTGACTAGTTCAAAGCTTAGCAACTCTCATATAGGAATTCATGATGACCTCAGGTCAAAGGGCATTGTGATGTGGTTATACATGAGAAAAGCTTATGACTTGATCCATATAGCCTTCTCATAGTAGGTCGGTCCAACACCTTATACTCTTAGAAGTGCCTAAGACTTTGATTCGTATCTCCATATCTTATCAAAGTCATACTGATCTTGTTTCATCTCTACTCCCACATAGATGACCGACCAGGGATGTTTTAGGACAATCTTTATGAATTATCCAAGGATACAGTTATCACAATTAACATGCAAATAACATAATAACAGAATGGAGAAATTTTATTAAATTAATAATGTTCAAAGTACAATGTTTGGCCCTTTAAGCATAATTTCCAACAATATTGACAACTGATATTGTTACTATTGATAAGTGTATGTGTCATATTTATTGACAAGTCATAGTGTTACTATTGACACTGTATGTGTCATATTTATGACAAGTTATAGTATTACCATTGACAAGTTTATGTGCCATTTTGACCATGAGGGAACACATGTAATTTCATAGTTCAAATTTATATCACTGAGGTCTCTTGGGAGTTTTTAAATACTGAATCATATACTGGGACTTTTGGTATTTTTTTTTGCTCCTTGAAACCATACTGTGATTTTCCCTAAAGTTATTAGAATAAACTATTTTTTATATTCTTTTTCTTGGTTTATACCTTATGGGAAATCAAAGTATGGTCCTAAGGAACAACAAGCATATAAAAAAGTCTTAGTGTATCATTAACTACCTAAAAATTACTAAGGGATCTTAATGATATAGATTTGAAATGTGAAAATCTGTAATATCCTAAATTTTTAGAGCTAAGGCTTGAGAATAAGCCTGAATAAGGTGGACTACTAGCTGATGGTTACAAATTCTGGGTCATTGGAACAACTTGTAAAGTTACAATGTGTTGCCAGTGTGATTTCCTATAAGGCAGTGAAATTTTCATATGTTTTTGGATAAACAAATGATGTCCGATGCCTATGAAATTTTCCAAAATAAAAGTAGACATACCAAAATTTAATTTGATAGGTTATTTGGACCTGTATACTAAGAATTATGCATTTTTGAAGTTCACCTAATGAAACTGGCAAGTTTCTGTGGCAGTGTTAAGTAAATGGCAATTCTGGAATGTTGTGCACCTAGTTAGCAAAAGGAAATATTTTTCCTTAAAAACTAGACTTAATAAGGTTTACATAGTCTTTAGAACCATTTCAATTAGACATCTATAAATAAATACATGAATTTTTAAAGTTTGATAAACATTTTGTCAACTTTTAGGAAAGGTGCGAAATTTGCAAGGTGATGGCAAAAATGTATGAGCAAAATAGTCATTTGGATAAATAAAATCCAAAACCAATCTTTTTCCCATTTCCTTGGGTATTGGATGTCCAAACAAAAGAGGCAATAAGGGAATAATATTACTTGCTTTAAATTAAGCCTAATATGGTGAAATTGTAGCCAAGTAAAAAGATGTTGGAAAAGTCAACAATTGTTTGCAAATGTTGTAATATTTAAGGAGGTAAATTTGGATAATTCAAGAAGCAATTATCCTCTTCCATGTGTTTAAGAAAATATTTGCGAAAGAGGAAAAGAAAATATTTATGGCAAAAAAAAAAGGATGAAGCAAGAAAAGTCTAAAGTAAAACATGTGTTTAAATAGAAATTGAATATTAATATGTAATCAGGTAGAATTGAGATATTTTCCAAATCATTATCCCTTCCCAAATACCCTCAATTTTGTCCAAACATGAAGAAGCAAAGATAAATCATTTGGTCAAGCAAAAAGCAAGCCAAAAGTCATTTTTTTTCATGCCCATTGAACATTAAAACAATAATTAATTGAGGAGGTAGAGATGATGTTTTTAAGGCTTCTTATCCTCTCCCAAAGGCCATAAGTGACGTCCAAACATAAGAATAGTGAGAAAGAGAGTTCATACATAGAACACAAAGAAGAAAAGAGAGAAGCAACTTTAAGAGGCAAACCAAGGTGAGTTAGTAGTGACTTAGACATGTTTATGCCTCCTAATTGATAAGAAACTCTCTCTAATCTCCATTCCTTCTTGAAACAAATGTCTAGCAAGCAAAATAAGAGCAGCAAGAAGGATAAAGAGGTCGTAAACTTGGAAACTTGTCTTATCTTATTGTTTCTTGCTTGTTGTTGGTGGTTTGCTTGATGGATTGGATTGTTTGCTTGGATTTTGTAATTTTAGGAAGTCTGAACCTTAAGGAGTTATGTTGCCAATTTTTCCATTAAACATATGGGAAGTGTGTTTAAGTGATTACACCTATGATTAAAAGTGAAAAGAAGGTGTTACGTTGATTGGAATCAAGAAACTACATTTTCCTTAATTTTCTCTAATTTCATCTAGACTATTTTGGCAATATTTGGACTAGATTTTGATGTTTTTGATGATTACATTAGGTTTAGAATGGAAAATTGTGTAGGGAATATGTATCATTGAAGTATGAAGGCTTTAGGGTGTGAAATGACAAGTTTACCCCTAAAACCTAACATAGAGGTTGCCAAGGGCATTTCTGTAATGTGAGAATGATTTTGACAAATTTGAGATCAAAAATTGATTCTACATACAAAATTAAGTAGGAATAGCCCGAGTCATAATTTTTGGTATAAGAGGGCTTGACCGTGTCCCTAGGGACATTTTAGACAACATGTGATTTTGAGTTAAGATAACCAACAAATGAGTTTATAATGATACATGAATGAGTAATAACTCATTTATTGTAACTTTGGAACTTTAGAATCGGATAGTATTCTGAGTCGGACAGAGGATATCGAATAGACAGTGGAATAAATAGTGGATCAAGGAAGGGCAATTAGGTAGTGAACTTACCCTACTTGCATGTATTTGATAGTTATGCCTGTGTAGTGATGTGTGTGATTGCTTTACTGGATTGCGTAGAGTTTATTTGAATGATGAAGCTCTAGTTTTGTTTATGCTATAGCCCTAAGTATGTTACATGAAACATTAAGCACATAGAAATGTCATTATGTGGCATGTATCTAGTTTACATGTCATGTACTTAGCATCTATCATGCATGCATTATGGTAATTTTTTATTACTGAGATTCCTTGAATCTCACCCTCCCCCACCAACCATTTAGACAGGTGACAATAGAAGGTATGTTGAGAATAGAGAAGAGAACTGCATGATGAAAATGTAGAGGTGGAATGAAGATAGGGATGTGTCTACTGTTCATAGATTAGACTTAGAAACTTTGGTAGTCCTGCATGGCTATACTGCCGATATATTCATGTGCATATTTATATATATTATGTACAATCCCTGTGTGGATTTTCATGTAAATAATTGTGTACTCTTTATCAGTATTTTCATGCTATCCTTATGTACCCACCAAACTGTGTGCAAACACTATGAAAAAAGTGGAAATAACATAAGGGTCTTACAAAATTTGTTGTTTTACCCTATTGATAGGTCATAGTGTTACTATTGACAAGTTCTAAGTTCATTTGTTGGCAAGTGTATATGAAATATTGACAAGTCATGGTGTTACTATTGACAAGTGTATGTGTCAAGTCATAATGTTACTATTGACAAGTGTATGTGTCATATTTATGACAAATCATAGTGTTACTATTAACAAGTTTATGTGCCATATTGACAATGAGGGCAAACAGGCAATTTCACAGTTAGAATCTATGTTTTTGACGTGTTTTGGGAGATTTTAGATAGTGAATTATATAATGGGACTTTTTTTATATTTTTTCTGCTCCTTGAGACCATATAGTGATTTTCCCTAAAATTATTACAATAAATTATTATTTTTTATGATATTATTTTTCTTGGTTGAGACATTGGTGTCAGTTTCTCTAAGATCCTAACCAAAGGGAAAGTAACATCAAGATCCTAACCAAGAAAAATTATGTCAGAAAAATTTCATAACCTATCGATGGTAGCTCTTTCACTTGACATTGATAAGCTATGTGACTTTTTTTATATTATTTTTCTTGGTTGGGACCTTGATGTCATTTTCCCTTATTATTATTTATATAATAATATTAAAAATATTATACTTAATATTATTATATTTTATATTTATAGAAGAATAGTATGATAATCTATAGAATAAAGAATAAAAGTACTACAAGAACCAAACAAAAAAGTAGAAGAAATAATAAAACCTGATAAAAAAACTAGAGGGATTTTTTTTAAAAAAAAATGACAGTATAAAGACGTGATAAAAAGAACAAAAACTACAAGAATCTAATTAGAAACTATTTGAAACTATAAGGACTTATAGATTAATTATCCCTTTCAAGTTTTTACTCGGTATTTTCATCTTACACTTATCTTGATTTTCTTGATTCCGCATCCTTTCAACTAGATTCATCCCTAAATAATTTTGCCCTATAACACTTTGTTGCTCTCTTCATTTATATTGTCCAAAACCTTATGTTTATCTTTAACCAACCTCCAATTTGGTTCAGATTTTAAATTTGTAGTTTCTTATACATCTCATTCCATGATACTGTAGTTTCTGCCAACTTTTTAAATCTTATCATATATATTAAATGCAGCAATATGGTGTAAGTAGGCATCAAGTAAGGTGTGAACTTTATTATATATTTATATATATATATACTCCCTCCGGTCCTAATTATAGGATATATTTACGTAACTTTGGAGAAATTAAGAATAGTAGTTAGATTAATTAATCTTATTTATTTTCCAAAAATGCCCTAACTTTGGAGTATTAATTGGAGCATTTCTTGTATCTGAGGAGATTGTAGTTAAGGACCTTAGAACTCATTGTTTGACAAACAAAGTCAGATTTGATCTATTCCTTACAAAGATTGAGAATTAATTTCTCTAGCTAGTACGCCTGAGAGCCAAGAAAAAACCACAAACAACGTGTATTACTCTCTATTTTAATTCAAAGCCCATAAGCATAATACACTCTATAAATTAAAAGACTATCAAAAGGCGTTAACTTAAAGTTTCTCAGGGTTTCAAAATTATTTTTTTTAAAGAAATAAAAGAAACAGTAGAATTGAGGTGTATGTGACATTAATGAGTTGCAAGTATTACTCACTTTATAGAATACATAGGTGTATTATAAAATTTTTATTCTATTTCATTATTATTGAGAAAGTATCAATGGGGGTATTTTGGGAAGAAATTGACAAAAATTAAAACTTTGTCCTATAATTAGGACCAGGATCAACTACTAAATGTTGTCCTATAATTAAGACCGGAGGGAGTATATTTCATGGAGCATATGATATCTTACCTCATTGATTCAGAGGATTTATGGGGGGTCTAGACTAACTCAGATCAAGTTGAGTAAGACCATAAGGATGCAAAAAGCTCTACTAACAAAAGGTTAACACTGCTGCCATTCTTGTAACTTGAACTCAAGACCTCTAGTTAAGCTAGTACCACCTTTTACTAATAGAGCCAAGTAATTGGTGGATGAACTTTATTTTATATTGTAGCAAATAAAACAATCAACTTTTGAAAAAAGTCAACTCTTTTTTTTGTGAATGCAATATAGAAGTGATAAAGTAGACAGTTCTTGGCACGGTGAATTGGTTGTGTGTACGCTTGTATATTTTTGGGCAACCTAATAAAAGCATTTATCAAAACATCAAATAAAGTTACACCCCATGGCTTCTTTTCAAAGTACTCAATACTTGATAAGCTTTACCCAGAACTTATGGAAACGAAAGGAAATGAATATATGATAAGAAACCATTTCAACTAAAGATCTATCCTCCTGACCTTATAATACTATTTTAGGGTAGAGCATGTGTAGCTACTGAAACATCTATTTTGTCGCAAAGTAACTTCTAAAAGACAAAAAGTTAACCACATATATGTATACATGGAATCAGAAGCACAAATTTCTCCCACATGATAAAAATGCAAACACAACTATCTTTTATGATGGACATAGCTGTCATCTACAGCTTAAAAGTGTCCCCCTTAAAACTAAAGGAACAATCAATAGAACATCCCAATATTGCCTAATATACTTCATAAAAAGAAATTATGAAAAATCCAACAAATTTTATCCCTTTAGAAATGAAACTAGGAGATGCTTAAAAGTAAGTTAATTAAATGCATGTTAATCAGCAGTTGATTTTTCCTTTCCTTTCTTAATCTAATGCAAAAGAATGTAGATTCATTTATGGATGTAACTTTTTTCACTCAATGATCATTCTAATGTTCATGTCGCAGCGCCAAGCCATTCTTCTTTTACCATAGTAGCAGTTAGGTCCATTTTGCAAAAAATCTAATAATAATTAGTAGTAGTGTAAGGATAAGAAATCATACCATATATAAGATGCTCAATTTTCAATTTAACACTAACATGATTCCTCCAAGTTTCATCTGTATTTTCTATATCTCCCAATTATAGATAAACATTAATTGATGCCCACAAAATGCATTGAAATTTATAAATAATACTAGGACTCTCAAGATAAGAAACTTGCCATGATTAAAATTAAATCAAATGCAGAGATATGAGGATGCTCAATAATTATCATAAAAAAGAAACTAAAGAACATGGCAATACCTCGAGGGACAGAGGTTTGTGATCAGAACAGGCTAGCAGAGTCTGAAATATTTATTAGATCAGAACTAAAGACCTCTTTCCAAATCAATTGGGTCTCCAAGTTGATGGGATTTGATTATGAAATCTAATATCAGATAGGGGCTAATAATAATGTGGCAAATGCTTTCTCATGGAAACCAAAAATAGAAATTATGCAATTGCCGTTATCTAAATGTCAAGAGGGGATATTACAAGAAATTCAGAATACTAACGAGGAGTCTGAGTTGAAAAGGCTGTTTGAAGAGTTACGACAAAATAATGGTAGTTTAGAGAAATTTACGTGGAAGCATGAGTTATTGAAGAAAAGTGACTAAATAGTGGTTGGGAATAGTGTGTCGATAGGCATAAAATTCTATAAAGATTGAATGCTAGTACTTAAGGGGGACATTTGGCTATTCATGCCATCTACAAACAAGTTAAGTCTCTCTTTTGGTGGAACAATTTGTTTGAAGAAGTTAAAGCTTTTATTTGACATTGTGATGTTTCAACGCGTTGTAAGTATGATACAGCTGCTTATCCAGGGTTGTTGCAACCTCTTTCAATTCTTAGTCAAGTGTGGGAGAGTATTACTATAGATTTTATCGAGGGTTTACCTAAATCTAATAGCAAAGAGACCATATAGGTTATTGTGGATCGATTGAGTAAGTATGGACATTTTATAGCACTTTCTTGTCCCTTTTTCAATATAGGTTTGGCTTAACATTTTTTAGATGGGGTTTATCTATTACACGGAGCTCCTATAAAGATAATAAGAAGATAATAAGTGAATAGGATCCTATTTGTATTAGTACCTTTTGGCAGGAATTTCTCAAGGCATTGAAGGTTGATCAGAAATTGACCTTGTCTTACCATCCTCAAATGGATGGGCTATTATAGGTAGTCAATTGTTGGAAGGATCCATCAATCTTCCTTGTTGTGAGGCTATATGGCCCAAAAATGTAAGTTTTGAAAGCCAAATCTCGTAGTTTCTTTGATTCTAGTGTAATCAATACAATTCAGTCGAAAACGTTCAGAGCCAACCACTGTTGCCACCCCTACTCATTTCGTACCTAAGTTGGATTCCACTTGGCCTTTGTAGTAACACACAATCATTCATAGAAGGTGTGATAAATAAATATGCAAAATACCAGTTGCAATATTATTCTAACACTTAACTCAATTCAGTCAGAAATGTGATCAGAGCCAACCACTGTTGTAACCCCAACACAATTCTATACCTCAATCCTCGACTTAGCATATCAGTGTACCTAAAAGCACTGCTTGTAGGCATTATTCATTAGTGTACCTGAAGGCACTGCCTAAAGGCATTATTCATCAGTGTACATAGAGGTACTACCTGTAGGCTTTATTCATTAGTATACTCAAGGTACTTCCCGAAGGCATTATTTATCAGTGTACCGAATAACACTGTGTGTCATACACATTACAGAAGATGACATATACGAAGCATATAAACATTCACATAGTGTATGAAGGATTGAGTTACTATATTGGCCTTTCCTAGATAATATTGGATTTCTAATCTTCCCCTGGTCTGTGATCTACTGCCTCCCTCCAGATCATTATTATGATCCTTGATCATTGATCCGTGTTTGATATTCTGCTAACATGCTGAAGATTTACTATATTGGGTCAGGTTCCAGCTTCTTGACCCGGCCCAGTATCTGTACCTCCTAGCCTTACCAACTTTGTCTTTCACTATACCAGTTCCTTGTCCATTTCAACTTAAATCATTTTGGGCCATTTCAAATTTTTGTGGAATCAAAACTTAACAGTTGATTCCTGGGTAACAGATTACTTAGTAAACCTTCTACTCATAGCTTCATCACCTCATTTGCCATCCACCAATCGACTCCTAGGATAGCCTCAAGTTAGTGGAAGAGCAGGCAAATCAATTTTGTCACTCATTTATCAAAGAGCATTCACTTCAATAAATCATTTATGGAAACATTTTATGATCATAATCTTTCCCTACGATAGGCTTAACAGCTAGCAACCTTTCCAAATTCCTTTTGCAAGAATTTGTGTCCTTAAGAATCGTGTTCCTCAATTTTATGCATCATCACTAGCCCCGTACAATTCTAAATACCTTTGTTAGCTTAAGGACATACTGGTCCCCCCAGGTCTTAGGGCCTCTGGACACATAGGTTCACTATAATTATATGGCATATAATATCATACAACCTAGAGTCTCATACTCAACTATTGGGTTCCTCATGAAATCTAGAACCTCAACATCACATAAATTGAAAATCATTTTCCTTAATTACGCCTAATAGGTTTACTAAAAATCAGAATCAATAGCGCCTATTCTAACATTCACGGTATTTAGGTATTATCCTCAAAGCATTATTGAGGGCTTAACACTATCCATAAGGTTCAAACTTCCATAATGGAACAGAGCAATAGTGCAACCAATTCACATTTCGATCTAAGCACAATTTCAGCTTAGATATGATTCAAGCCGACCCCAACCTTCAGTATCATCAAATTGGATCCTTTAGGATTGACATACAGCATAATAACCACACATTATGTAATACTATATATCGTATCTCTATCCCTTTGACACCACAAGATTACTAAGAATAATTGTTTAGCATAGAGATACCTCAAAACACGTACTACACCTCGAGTTTCTTATTACCTTATCAAATGAACTTTTCTGCGTAATAATTATTGCAACAGAAACAGTTCAAATTAAGATTAATACTTACATCTTCATCATCTCCATGCTTCTAAACATCATTTGAATCATCTAATTAAAATGATTATTAGTCATGGAAAAACCTTAAGGCAACCACTAGTCCTCAAGTCTCCATGACCTTGCCAACTTAACTTCCTAAGGGATCACCCATCCTAGGATTTCCTTAGGTTTAGCAAGCTTAACTTTCATGAACCCATGCCAAAGCGCAAAAACTGGCTTCTTCTACTTTCCACCACTGGTACCTCATGATTGTACTTGTCTCATAGAGTCATGCCGATTGCCTCCAGCTGTCAAAGTACTATGTGTGGTCTGCACATTAGCCTTAGTCATGCCCGCCTCCTCAGGTTTCACAACATCTTTGGTTCATCCTCAGTCCGGTATTACACTACTTGCTACCCTTCAGATATTCCCTAACCTTTCGGGGCTAATTCACAGAAAATGGGTAGTTTACTTCTCTAGTACCCCATTTGGTACGTATATCCTTTTACTATGTAATCAGGACCTTTTCAGTATACTATCCTATGGCCAAAATTGCCACTCTACAAGAACCACTTGGGCTCTTCAAGAACTGCTTTGGCTTTTCCAGAACCACTTAAAGCTCTGATGCCAAACTATCACACCCTTATCTTATTTTCACCTTTATTTCAGTGCAATAGTAGAAAATGATACGTAATTCAATAGACAACATAAAAATAGCATAAATACACCGATAATATGTGTACGATTACATAAATTCTCTATAGGGGTTTGTACATGATAATTACAATCAATGTTGCCAGACAGAGCTACTAGGGTGTCTAAACCCATCCTAGTGAAATGAATATGCCTTCCCTGTTAAGATCGGTAGGCACAACGGAAGAATTTTAAAATTTTCATGTATCCTAATCGAGGATCTATCAATGACATTTAAACCAAGTTGGAAGGATTTATACCTTTTGATGATTCAGAGTTTTCACGATCTCTAAGAGCCAACACGTCAGGTCCGCTCCCTCTACCGGTATCCACATGAATGCTCTCCAACCGAGACTGCTTGCTAGCGCCTCTAATGTCTCCTAGGGTTTCACTTGTAGCTCTCAATTCTCATGTGCGCATCAATATATCTGCTCTATCAAGTTTATAACTTATGAGGGCTATTTTCAAATTTCAAAATTAATCATCATTAGTTTTGAAATTAATTAACAATTAATTATCTTGATGAGCTAATTAAATAAATTCAGTTTAAATTAAATATGTCCAACAGTTTTAATTTAACCTATTTATTTAATCCAAATAAAGCGCCATTAGATTTAATTTATCTTCATAAATTAAATCTGAGATACTATATCTCTATCATGTTAGTTATGAAATTTAATATATCTTAATAAATTAAATTTAAAACTAAACAATATAATAATACCATATAATATATATACACACACACACATATATATTTCGAAAATATATATATCTATATAATATTATTAATGAATTTTATATTATATATATATAATTCGTCCACCCTAAATTAAACATTATCTCGTGTTGGGCCATTCTTGTGTGCGACCCTGTAGGCCCATATGAAGTTGGCAGTGGGCCAATAATTATACTAACCCAAAAGTCGCAAGCGGCCTCTAGCAAGACATTACGACTACCCAATTCATATGAGGATTGTTATCATGATGCAACTTGTCATACAACCATGTCACTACCCTTTTGTCACACGATATATCGATCAAGGATAAGGCATGAATAATGTCATCATTTTGTTCCTGACCATTACTTTCTCGATTCTTGAGTAGCTTGATAATAGAGACAGAAACTCCTTTCATCATAATGTGGCAATACATTTCTCAGACTCACTCATCGAGGGGCCCAGTAATATCTCTTTACTAATGTGAGGGACAAATTCCATCTTGATCATTCATATTCCTCTCAATAAAAAACCTCCAAGCCCAATCATAGCCTTTATCATCACCCGGTCAAAAGTGACTTTTGACTAGTTTAAAGCTTAGCAACCCTTATGTAGGAATCCATGATAACCTCAGGTCTAAGGGCATTGTGACGTGGTTATACATAAGAAAAGCTTATGACTTGATCCATATAGCTTTCTCATAGTGGGTCGGTCTAGCACCTTGTACTCTTACAAGTGCCTAAGACTTTGATTCGTATCTCTATATCTTATCAAAGTCATACTGATCTTGTTTCATCTCTGATCCCACATAGATGACCGACCAGGGACATTGTAGGACAATCTTTATGAATTATCCAAGGATACAATTATCACAGTTAACATGCAAATAATATGATAACAGAATAGAGAAATTTCATAAAAATAATAATGTTCAAAGTATAATGGTTGGCCCTTAGGGCACAATTTCCAATATCCTCCCACTTGCCCTAGGTGCAATCATTAATTTGCCTAATTCCCATTACCCTAACATGACGGTCATGCTTTGCCTGTGCAAGTAGTTTAGTAAGAGGATAAGCAACATTATCTTCTCCTGCTACTTTGCATATCTTTATATCACCTCTATCATTGATTTCTCTAATAAGATGAAATCGCCTGAGTATATGTTTGGTCCTTTGATGTGACCTAGGCTCCTTAGCTTGTGCAATAGCACCGCTATTGTCATAGAATAAATCTATTAGATTTGAGATGATGGCACCACCCCTAGTTCAGTAATGAACTTTCTGATCCAAATGGCTTCTTTATCTGCATCTGATGCTGCTATATACTCAGCTTATATTGCAGAATCTGCTATAGTTCTCTGCTTGGAGCTCTTCCAGCTTACTGCTCCACCATTCAGGAGGAATACATATCCAGATTGTGATTTAAGGTCGTTTTGGTCAGTTTGGAAACTTGCATCTGTGTAACCAGTTACGCAGAGCTCATCATCCAATCCACCATAGACCAAAAATAAGTCCTTAGTCCTTCTTACGTACTTTAGGATATTCTTGACAGCAGTCCAATGACCCTCACCAGGATCTTATTGGTATCTGCTGGTCATACTTAAGGCAAACGAGACATCCAATCGAGTACATAACATGGCATACATGATGGATCCAATGGCCGAGGTATATGGAACCTTACTCATGCGATCTCGCTGATTAGGTGTATTAGCACATAGATCCTTGCTAAGATGGATGCCATGAGACATGGGCATGTAACCCCTCTTTGAATCCTGCATACTGAACCTATGCAGTATCTTGTCTATGTATGTGCTCTGACTTAGGCCTATTAGTCTTTTGGATCTATCCCTATAGATCCTAATCCCTAGGATATAGGTGGCTTCACCTAAGTCTTTCATTGAAAAGGACTTTCTTAACCAAGACTTGACACTTTACAAGGTAGGAATATCATTCCCAATAAGTGGATGTCATCTACATAAAGCACTAGAAATACAACTATGCTCCCATTAACCTTTTTGTCAACACAAGGTTCATCGATGTTTTGAATGAATCCAAACTCTTTGACTATTTCATCAAAACGATGATTCCAGCTCCGAGATGCTTGCTTCAATCCATAAATGGATCTTTGAAGCTTGCAAATTTTACCAGAGTCCTCTGGACGCACAAAACCTTCAGGTTGTGTCATGTATACATCCTCAAACAGCTTTCCATTAAGGAAGGCTATTTTGACATCCATCTACCATATTTCATAGTCATAATATGTTGCAATGGCAAGAATGATTCTGATTGATTTGGCCATTGCAACTTGGGAAAAGGTTTCATCATAGTCTACACTATAAGTTTGAGTGAATCCTTTTGCAACTAATCGTGCCTTGAAGATATTTACACTGCCATCCATGTCAGTTTTCTCCTTGAAAGCCTATTTGCACCCAATGCTTTTTACACCTTCAGGTGGATAGACTAAGGTCCATACCTGATTGTCGTACATGGATTGCATTTCAAACTTCATGGCATTTAGCCATTTCTCAGAGTTTGGTCCCACTGTGGCTTCTCGATAGGTGGTGGGCTCATTTGCTCAATGATCAACAATCACGGCCTTCAGTAATCAGAAATTCATATCTCTGAGGTTGATGCCGTGTCCTATCAGATCTTTGTGGACCTTGTGTTACTTGAGGAGGCTCTGCAACTTGTTGTGAGTCTTCTCTAATTTCCATATATGGTTTTATACCATCTTGTGGCTCTTGAATTTCTTTGAGATGTACGTCGCTCCCACTAGTTGTTTTAGAGACAAACTATCTTTCTAGAAACTTGCTATTTCGAATAACAAACACTTTGTTATCGGTGGGATTGTAGACATAGTATCCTTTCATTTTTTTAGGATACCCCACGAAAAGACACTTTGTGGATCTGGGCGCTAATTTATCAGAGGCTTGTTGCTTAACATATACCTCACATCCCCAGATCTTGAGAAAAGATAAACTTGATTTCTTTCCAGTCCATATCTCATATGATGTCTTTTCAATTGCCTTAGATGGAACATGATTTAGTGTGAACGTAGGTGTCTCTAGGGCATGTCCCCAAAAGGATGGTAGAAGATCTGTTTGACTCATCATAGATTGAACCATATCTAATAGTGTTTGATTCCTATGTTCAGAAACGCCATTCCATTGTGGTGTTCTTGGAGGAGTCAATTGTGAGATTATCCCACAACTCTAAGATGGTCAATGAATTCTTGGCTCAAATATTCACCACCTCGATCAAATCGAAGTGCTTTAATTGTTTTACCAAGTTGGTTTTATACTTCATTTTGGAATATTTTGAATATTTCAAAAGATTCAGATTTATGTTTCATTAGATAGATATAGCCATATCTACTAAAGTCATCTATAAATGTAATGAAGTAGACATAAGCTCCTCTGGCAGCTATATTTAATGGTCCACATACATCTGTATGTATGAGGCCTAATAATTCAGTAGCCCTCTCAATGTGCCCAGTAAAAGGTGCCTTAGTCATCTTTCCTAATAAGCAAGATTTGCATGTATCATATGATTCAAAATCAAATGAGTTCAGAAATCCATCTTGATGGAGTTTAGAAATGCGTTTCTCATTTATGTGGCCTAGACAACAATGCCATAGGTAGTTCGGATTCAAATTGTTTGATTTTATCCTCTTAGTAGTTATGTTATAGATATTCCCATTAGCTTTCTACTGTCCTTTAGACCCTGCACATTTGTACAAATGTGAGAACCACATGTAGTATCTAATACCCATGTAGAGGAAGTAGAAAAATGAATGTCTATAACATAAATACCTAAAGCGATAGCGTCGCTTTCCTTCTTGTTCTTTTTCAGATCTTCCAAGTATAGTTTGTAATTCCTCTTCCAATGACCTGGTTCATTGCAGAAGTAGCAGACTCCTTCCTTTGGAGGCTTTGCCTTCTTGGGTGTAGGCTTGGTTTCGGGCTTGTTTGACTCTTTGGTCTTACCACCTGAGCCTTTACCATTCCATTTGCCCTTTCCTTTCTTTTTTATACGCTTTCCTTTCTGAACCATCAAAACTGTGCTAGGCTTTTTATTAATGCTTTGCTCAGTAGTTTTAAGCATCCCATGCAGCTCAGAAATTGATTTCTCCATGTTGTTCATGTTGTAGTTCATAACAAACTGGTCATAACTCTCCGGGAGTGAGTTGAGGATCAAATCCGTAGCTAACTCCTGGTTCATGGGAAATCCAAGCCTCTCAAGGTGATCAATATAGCCTTACATCTTTAACACATGAGTACTAACTGATGCACCTTTAGCCATGTTGCAGGAATGTAAGGCTTATGTGGTCTCATACCTTTCTTGCCTTGCCTATTACTGGAACATTTCCTTGAGATGTACAATCATCTCATGAGCCTCCATGAGTTCCATATCTCTTTGGAGCTCTGGAACCATAGTGGCAAGCATCAGGCAACCTACATCCACAGAGTCATCCTTATGCTTTGTGTAAGCATCTTTGTGAGCTCTTGGAGCATTGGCTGCAGGCTCCTCAGGAATGGGTTGATCTAGGACATAAGCCTTTCTTTCCTGCTTGAGAACAATTCTCAAGTTCCTGAACCAGTTAAGAAAGTTTGTCCCATTGAGTTTGTTCTTCTCAAGGACAGATCGCAATGATAGTGGAGCAGTATTACTAGTCGACATAATTCTACAATTAAAATATGCAAAGTTAGTTAGTAATCTCCCACTAAATTAACAACCCTCAATATAATAATTAGTGGGCTAAGATCCATATTTGGCTTAAACTTAAGTCCGCTTTGGCAAAACGCTTAAATTCAAGTTATTTAGGCAGGTAACCTATTTACCAATTACTTCACATATAACTCTTAGATCTTTATGGGATTTAATCACCATATGATCTGGCATGTTTAACCCCATCTAATGCCTTGAGAATCAAAACCGTTTTGTTAATCTCAATTAAGTCAAAACAATAATGAATATTATTAGCAGCACTATTACTCAAGCTTGTCTCATCAAGATAACTCAAGTACATCTACTTTGGTGGTTTCCACAATTGAGCGATCTAGGTTTTGACAAGTATTCATTAATTGACGGCATTATGCCTTAAGATTTGATTCAGAGAGCTTAATTAATTAGTTTTGTTTATATGGATGCAATCGTGGTCGTATCTCATACAAATAAATACATATAAACGTAAAAGTAATCATGCAATAATATAATCAAAAGCATAATTTAAATGTGACACAAAATGGCTTACCTAACCTAAAATCCTCCCAAGCCAATGAGAGGACTTCTCTAAATAAGAAAAGAAATACATTGAGAGAAACCTCGTTTAAACATTCGAGGGGAGTGAGATGAGAAGAGAATGTACATCGAGAGTATTTAGAGAAAGGCACGGCACGCAGGCCGTATTTAAATATTACAACATTTGTAAAATTCTAAAGCCATGTTGTTCACCACACCCAAACAAGGATAAATAATAAACCACAACAAGAATTCATACAATATGAAAAGCAATAAATGTCGTGATCAGATTATATTGCACTACGTAGAGGTGGTCAAGGGGGGCCGCCCTTACGGGGTTACAAGGGGCAGTGCCCCTTGAGCTTTTGAAAAAGGCACATTCCTTATAAAAAAAATATTTGAAAGTTTTAAATTTTTAAATTTTAAACCCAATTTTTCAAAACAAAAACAATAATGGCCCAGAACGCTTCTGATCCAGAATGTCTTCCCCATAGTTTGGATCCCTATTACCCGAATAGATATCCGAACCTAGACCCGGTTTGATTGCCGCCAACTATGATCTCAGGTACCCTACCCAATTTCATGCTTGTTCAAAACGAAAATCACATACATGTTTCAAGATATACATGTTCGGAATCGAATTCATGCTTGTTCTAAAACAAGAATCAATAGAATTACAAGATCACATCTTTCTAAATAATTTAGTTTCGTATTAACCAAATCACATGCATATTCGAGTGTTTATTATAAACATACGTACACATCCTATATATATCACATGTATAAGAATCATAAACTCAATTTAAACGCACAATTGATCTGGCTCTGATGCCACTGTTAGAATCGATAGGTACAGCGGAAGAATTTTAAAATTTTCACCGATCCTAATTGAGGATCTATCAATGGCATTTAAACAAAGTAGAAGGATTCATACCTTTTGATGATTCAGAGTTTTCACGATCTCTAGGAGCCAACACGTCAGGTCCGCACCCTCCACCGGTATCCACACGAATGCTCTCCGACCGAGACTGCGTGCTAGTGCCTCTAATGTCTCCTAGGGTTTCACTTGTAGCTCTCAATTCTCATGTGCGCATCAATATATCTGCTCTATCAAGTTTACAACCTATGAGGGTTATTTTCAAATTTCAAAATTAATCATCATTAGTTTTGAAATTAATTAACAATTAATTATCGTGATGAGCTAATTAAATAAATTCAGTTTAAATTAAATCTGTCCAACAGTTTTAATTTAACCTATTCATTTAATCAAAATAAAGAGCCATTAGATTTAATTTATCTTCATAAATTAAATCTGAGATACTATATATCTATCATGTTAGTTATGAAATTTAATATATCTTAATAAATTAAATTTAAAACTAACATAATATAATAATATCATATAATATATATATATATAAGATATATATTTCGAAAATATATATATCTATATAATACTACTAATGAATTTTATATTATATATATATAAAATCCGTCCACCCTAAATTAAACATTATCTCGTGTTAGGCCATTCTTGTATGGGACCCTGTAGGCCCATATGAAGTTGGCAGTGGGCCAATAACTATACTAACCCAAAAGTCACAAGCGGCCTCTAGCAAGACATTACGACTACCCAATTGATATGAGGATCGTTATCATGATGCAACCTGTCATACAATCATGTCACATCCCTTTTGTCACACAATATATCGATCAAGGATAAGGCATAGATAATGTCATCCTTTTGTTCTTGACCATTACTTTCTCGATTCCTGAGTAGCCTGATAACAGAGACAGAAACTCCTTTCATCATAGTATGGCCACACATTTCTCAGACTCACTCATCAAGGGGCCCAGTAATATCTCTCTACTAATGTGAGGGACAAATTCCATCTTGATCGTTCATATTCCTCTACATGAAAAACCACCAAGCCCGATCGTAGCCTTTATCATCACCGGGTCAAAAGTGACTTTTGACTAGTTCAAAGCTTAGCAACTCTCATGTAGGAATCCATGATAACTTCAGGTCTAAGGGCATTGTGACGTGGTTATACATAAGAAAAGCTTATGACTTGATCCATGTAGCTTTCTCATAGTGGGTCGGTCCAGTAACTTGTACTCTTACAAGTGCCTAAGACTTTGATTCGTATCTCCATATCTTATCAAAGTCATACTGATCTTGTTTCATCTCTGCTCCCGCATAGATGACCGACCACGGACGTTTTAGGTCAATCTTTATGAATTATCCAAGGGTACAATTATCACAGTTAACATGCAAATAATATGATAACAGAATGGAGAAATTTCATTAAAATAATACTGTTCAAAGTACAATGATTGGCCCTTAGGGCACAATTTCCAACATTCCCATCTTTATTCTACCACTGGATTTACCTCGATGGTTCTCTTCTTTGTTCTCAATATAGTTTCTATCTTCGCCTATCTAAATTGTTGGTAAGGGAGGGTGAGATTTAGGAGAATCAAAGAAAGAAATAGATACCATAATGCATGCAAGATAGATGCTATGTGTATTACATGTTAGTATTAGCTATATGTATGCCCCATAATGAGATTTCTGCATGCTTAATGTTACATGCAACATAACTATGGCCACAATATAAATAGAAACAGAGCTTCATTATTCAAATATGGTCTACACAATCAAGTAAAGCAATAACATACATCACTACAAACGAAAAGATTCAAATACATGCAAATAAGGTAAGTTCCCTACCTTAGACCTTTTTTATCCTTAAAGAGGCTCCTTGACCTTTATTCCTCGATTTGCGTGCTAGCAACCCCGCTCTCAACTCGATCCTAAAAGTCTAAATGTATACTAATTAGGTTAATACCTATTCATGAACTATTTTAAACTCATTGTATTGGTTCTATTTTAGGCTATTTAGACAGCTATTAGAAACTCAAACAAGTGCCCATGGGATTGGAGAAGTTAAACCAATCAAAAGGGTGAATACTAAAATAGGGGTCTTAGCCCCAGCCAAAAATCCTTTGACCGTGGGCCAGAGTGGTCATAAAGTTTTGGGTCATGGCTAAGAAAATATATAGGCCGCAACCAAGAAATCTTGTGTTCTTGGATCAAATTCCAAAAATCATAACTAACTTTACAAAAAATGAAATGGAGTGTTCCAAAATTCTATTTAAAGCTCTTTAATCGTAGTTCTTTTTGGAAAAGTATGAAACACCACCATATACAACTACAAAATTCCAGAATTTCATAAATTCCCATGTTGCTCCAGAATTAAGTCTAAAAACAGGGTAACATTTTGAAAATTCATAACTTTCAATCATAAGTTCAAATTGCTTATAATACCTATCAAATTAAAGCCCAGGATGTCTACTTTAGTCATGGAAAGTTTCATCACATCTGAACTTGATTTGAACAACAAAATGCATGGCATAACAACAATGCCTCACAGGAAATAACCAAACAACATCCATTTGCACTTCAATCATTTCCATATTTGTGTACAAATCTCCAGAAATCAAGAACACCTATATTCCTACATAGTTTTCCCTTCTAAATCTAATGGAACCGTCAGAATTATGAAATTCCATCTCTAATCCTTCCAAACAAGTATGGTTGAAATTCAAGAAATATTAGGAAAAATGTGTTTTTCTTGATTTCAATCCACCAATCTCTTTCTTTTTACTTCTAATCATATGATTAACTACTTAAACATAAATGAACATGATTAGCGAGGATTTTAGCAGCATTTTCCCTTAGGGTTTAACACTTCCATATTTACAAAACATCCAAAACCAAGTCAAAACCAACAACAACAACCACAACAACAACTTGTAGCACAAGAGGATTAAAGTTTGGAGATTACCTCTTGATTTCATCACTTTCTCTCTTCAAAATGTCACTATTCACTCTCTCTCTCTCATCTTGATTTTGCTTGCTAAACATGATTTCCATTAAGATCAATAGGTTAGAGAAGAGATTACACAAGTTGGAAGGCTTAAACACTTAAAAGTACAAGCCTTACCTTTGATTTTCCTGCCTTGAGCTCTCCTCTTCTCTCTAAGTTTTTCAAACTTCTCTCTCTCTCTTTGCTATGCTTGGACGTGAATATGGTTTGAGAAAAGTGAAGCAAGTCTTTGATAAAATATCTCTACCCTTTCCATTAATTAATTTTATTACAAAAATGATCTATGTCATGGCTTATGTACTTAAGCCTATCCCTTACCAACTTGTGTTATACAATCCCTTTACATGTGAACTAATCTTTCCTCCTCCTCCTTGGTCCAAAAACGTCTAAAGGTCCTTCATAATCCCATTTGGGTTTCATCTATTTTGTCTAACCAAATACACAAGAATACTATATTTTAATCTTAATCAAACATGTACCCAAACCTTAATCAATTATTATTTAATGACAATTGGCATGATTATGAGCCAAATAATTATTTCCCTTTTTATTTTCCTTAATTAACTGAAAGTAGCTTTAATTAATTGGAAAATAATTAATCTTGTGAATGTTGGCAAAATTATGAATTTGCCATTACATTTTTGAATTTAATTCCTTTTCTTCCTTTCTTTGGCCAAAATTCAACATTCTATTTCATTGAATGTTTCCAATAATTACAATACATTTTGGTGAATAAAATTTGAGGTGTTACATGCCCCACCTTCATCTATTTCAAAGTCTTTGTTCCTTACTCTCTTTTCTTCTCTTTGTTATTTTTTTTTCAAATGGTGGGTTATAATGTAACATCCTAAATTTCGCTCACCAAAATTCTTTATATTTAAGGGAATTGAATGGTGAATATTTATATACTTTGAATAGCATCTAGCTATAAATTCTTGATCATAGAAATTAAACACTAAAAATTTGAATGTAAATAGTGCTGCCAATGAAATTTCCTGTAAGCCATTGAGTTTGTTAGGTGGTTTTGGATGAACAAATAATGTCAGAAAATTGTGAAATTTGTAACCCCCCGCCGTAATTATATCCAAAATATGCGATTAAAATGAAATAGAGACCAATAAGAAATAAAACTTATTTAAAATCCCATCTTCACGATAGGGTTTTCATAGATAACTTTCGAAATCTAATTTACCTGGTCTCATATTCAATTTCGAATACAATTACATCATGCGGAATATCACATTTATACAAATGTCCGAGTATACAACAATATCATCCCGGCAACTCCGGGGTTCCATTTATTAACTCAAAGCCTTACAGGGCATATTCGCCCCTACAAGCCCTCATATGGGGATTACATAAAGTCTTCTCAAATACACATCTCTAATACATATCCGAATACATACTCAAATATACATCCATATCACATATAATTATCCCAACATCTATGATAACCAACTACAAAACTCAAATACTCTAAGGAGTCTTCACTGTCCTTGAATGCCTGCACCATCCTAAATGTTGGGATAATTATATGTGATATGGATGTATATTTGAGTATGTATTCGGATATGTATTAGAGATGTGTATTTGAGAAGACTTTGTGTAATCCCCATATGAGGGCTTGTAGGGGCGAATATGCCCTGTAAGGCTTTGAGTTAATAAATGGAACCCGGGAGTTGCCAGGATGATATTGTTGTATACTCTGACATTTGTATAAATGTGATATTCCACATGATGTAATTGTATTCAAAATTGAATATGAGACCAGGTAAATTAGATTTCGAAAGTTATCTATGAAAACCCTATCATGAAGATGGGATTTTAAATAAGTTTTGTTTCTTATTGGTCTCTATTTCATTTTAATCGCGTATTTCAGATATAATTACGGAGGGGGGTTACAAAATTTTTTAGAAGTGTTATGGGAATTCCAAGCTTTCAGAAGTGTTATGTTAAGTAGACATTCCAAGCTTTGATTTGATAGGTCATGGAAATTAATTGGAGCTGTACACAGAGTTATGAATTTTTCAAGTTAGTCTAGTGAAACTGGCCAGCATTTATGGCAATGTACAAAAGCAAGAATTCTAGGAATGTTGATCTTCCATATGGTGAAAGGCTATATTTTTCCTTGAAACTAGACTCAATAAGGGTTTTATAGCCTTTGGAATCACTCCAAATGAGTTTCTACATATAACATTATGATTTTCAAAATTCAGTGAAAAATTTGCTAGAATTGCCAACTATTGCGAATTTGGGAAAAAATGTAATGGCAATTGTGTAAATTGTGGAATAAAGTAAGAGCCCATATTTTCCCTTTATTGGTGGATATTTGCTACCAAAATATTAAAGGAGAAGGAAACTATTTACTTGGAAGATAATCATGCCAAGTGGTATTATCTAAAGCCAAGGGATTTAATAATAATTGATTAAGGTTTGCGCATATGTTTAATTAAGAAGAAAATACTATATCTTGTGCATTTAGTTAGCTTAATAAGATGAAGCCCATTTAGTTTGTGGAGGGCTTAAGGTGGCATCTTTTTGAGCTTGCAAAAGGGGGAGGAGATTGGTTCAAATGTAATGAGAGGGTTATGACAAATTAACAAGAGATAAGGCCCAAGTACTAGCTTATGTCATAAGCCCCTAATTAAATATTTACAGGAGATATTTATGAAGCTTTATCCTTATATTTCTCTTCTCACTTTTGTCCATGCTCACCAAATTGAGGGAGAGAGAGAAAGAAAGAGAAGCTTTGAAGAACTTTGAGAAAGGGGCAAAAGGAAGCAAAAATCAAAGGCAAGGCTTGTGCTTTCAAGTGTTTAAGATTCCTAACTTGTGTAATACCTCTTCTAAGCTCTTGATCTCCATGAAAAATCATGTGCAACAAGAAAGTCTTTAAGGGAAGAGAGAGAGGGGTAGATATCTAGATAGAGAAATTTGGTAAAACCAAAGGTAACTTTAAGAACTTCAATTCCTTTGGAGTATTGTTGTTGGTGTTGTTGTTCTTGCCATCATTTGTAGTTTGGTTGATGAT
This sequence comes from Inga oerstediana, assembly GCA_963210345.1. Classification (NCBI taxonomy): domain Eukaryota; kingdom Viridiplantae; phylum Streptophyta; class Magnoliopsida; order Fabales; family Fabaceae; genus Inga; species Inga oerstediana. The sequence goes on along the minus strand of OY723401.1, from coordinate 56,286,022 downwards.
TTTGTAAAGTTGAGATATTGAAAACCTAAGGGATTATGCTACCTAAATTTCTACAAAGAATGTTCAAAAGATGTTTAACAAGTTAAACCAGTGATTAGGCATGAAACAAGGGGTTTTATGAAATAGAACATGAATTCCTATTTAATTCCAGATTTAGTGCAAACTTGATTTGTCAATGTTTGGATTGGATTTTGGTGTTTTTGATGATTCCATTGTGCTTAGAATAAAAAATTGTATAGGGTTGATGCTGATCACTTTGTGAGAAAAGCCGTAAAAAGTGAAATTACAAAAAATACCCCTAAAATCCTAAGTAGGGGCTGTCAAGGGCAAAACTGCCATTTGGAAATGATTTTGTGACAACCGAGGTCAAAAATGGATTTTACATACAAAACTGTGTAGGAATAGCCTAGGTCAAAATTTCAAGAAAAGTACAGCCGGACCTGGAAAAAAGGGGCTTAAACTGGTTCCCTAGGGGCATTTTGGTAATTTAACAATTTTAAACTAATATAACCAACAAAAATAATTTGGAAGAGTCTAAAGTGATACATGAATGAGTAGTACCCTAATTCTTGTAAACACAAAATTTTAGAACAGACTGTGGAGCCCAAGCCAGACCGAAACAAGGACTCAATTTGCATGCAAAAAAGGGTTTAAGGTAGTAACTTTATCTTTCATACATTATGCCGATGTTTATATGTTTGTGTATTCCACCATCTGTGATATATTTAATGAATGTGGTTTTTGCCGAGGTGGGCATTTTGTGAGTGGAGGCACGCTTACTTGGTTATTGAGTAAGAACCCAACCAAAGTTTTGCGGGTAGTGGGGGATTGATCCCTTAACTCATGTATACACGTCGTGATGACTATTTGTGTGGCTAATATATTGCATAACATAGAGCATGACATATTTAATTTTGCTTTTTATATGATCGATTGCATGTTACTGCTGACATTCATTTGAATCTCACCCTTTCTTTTAAATTAAAAATCTTCCAATAGAAGTTGGCGGCTCTAAGGGCAAAATGGTAGCTATCGGCAACTAAAGTGTCCAAGCTAAGAGAGTTAGAGCTGTTTGGTTATACTTAGTTTACTTTTAATATTCTAAACAAAATTGTATATATGATCAAATCCTACTGGGGGAGACTCCTGTAATGCAGTCAAGTACCTTATATCAATATCTCAGTATATTTGTGTTATTCCTGTGTACCTGTTAAATTGTGTATTGCTACTCTAATTAATATCAATAATAAGTGGTATGTAAGACTGAGTCTTATATTTTGGTATTAAAGCCTAAGCGGTTCTAGAAGAGCAAGCGGTTTTGGCAACAGGATTGTATATTGATAACATCTTGATTATACTGTGATAGGAATTATGCATGGATAGGGGTACAAAAGGAGGGAAACACCCTAGTTTGTGAACTAGGCCTGAGAGATCAACAAATATTAGAAGGGCAGCAAGTAATGTAATACTAGACTGAGGATGGTCCAAGTATATTATGAAACCTAAGGAAGCGGATAAGACCAAAGCTAGTATTCATACGACACATAATATTTATTTATCAAAAGATAGCTAACACGATGTTTGAGGCAAGAGTGGTCTCAAGGTATCGGTTGTCAGAAGCAGATAATGCCGACATCTGTGTTTTAGCATGGGCACATAAAAGTTAAGCGTGCTCAACCAAGGGAAATTCTAGGATGGGTGACCCCCTGGGAAGTTAAGTTAGCAAGGTCATGGATACTTGAACAATAGTAATTATCTTAAAGTTTCTCCATGACTAATAATCATTTCAGTTAGATGATTCAAGGGATGCTTAGATGCATAGAGATGATGACAATGTAAGTATTAATCTTAATTCAAACCACTTCTGTTGCAGTAATGACTACGTAGAAAAGTTTATTTGATAAGATGATGGGAAACTTGAGGTATAGTAAATGTTTGAGATTTCTCCATGCTAAGTGATGATCCTTAGTAACACTATGATGTTAAAGGAATATAGAAATGATATACAGTGCTATATGATAAACATTGATTATACCATATATTGATCCTAGAGGATCCGATCTAATGATACTAAAGGTTGAGGATATGATTGAATTTGATCAAAGCTGAAATAATGCTTAGGTCAGAATGTGTATTTGTTGTACTATGGTTCTATTCTATGATGGAGGTTTATGTTGGAAATAGTGCCCAAAGGGCCAATCATTATACTTTGAACATTATTAATTTATTAAAATTTCTCCATTCTGTTATCATATTATTTGCATGTTAGCTGTGATAATTGTATCCTTAGATAAATCATAAACATTATGCTAAAATGTCTCTGGTCGATCATTTATACAGGAGCAAAGATGAAACAAGATCAATATGACTTTGATAAGATATAAAGATACGAATCAAAGTCTTTTAGGCACTTGTAAGAGTAGAAGGGGCTGGATCGACCCACTATAAGAAAGCTACAAGGATCAAGTCATAAGCTTTTCTCATGTATAACCATGTCACAATGACCTTTAACCTGAGGTCATCATGGATTCCTACATAAGAGTTGCTAACCTTTGAACTAGTCAAAAGTCACTTTTGACTAGGTGATGATAAAGGCCACGATTGAGCTTGGCGGTTTTTCATTTAGAGGAATATGAATGATCAAGATGGAATTTGTCCCTCACATTAGTAGAGAGATATTACTGAGCACCTCGATAGGTGAGTCTAAAAAATATATGGCCATACTACGATGGAAATGAGTTTACATTTCTATTGTTAGACTACTTAGGAATTGAGAAAGTAATTGTCAAGAACAAGAGGATGAAATTATCCATGCCTCATCCTTGACTGATATATCGTGTGACAAAACGAGCGTGACATGGTTGTATGACAGGTTGCATCATGTTAACGATCCTCATATGAATTGGTTAGTCATAATGTCATGCTAGAGGCTGCTTGTGATTTGTGGGTTAGTACAGTTATTGGCCCACTGCCAACATCATATGGGCCTATAGGGTCGCACATAAGAATGGCCCAACACGAGATAATGTTTAATCTAGGATTGATGAATTTTATATTTATATATATAATATAAAATTCAGTAATAATATTATATATATATGTATTTTCAAAATCCATATTTTATATATATTATATGATATTTTTATATTGTGTTAGTTTTAAATTTAATTTTATTAAGATAAATTAGATTTAATAACTAACATCATAGAGATATAGTATTTCAGATTTAATTTATGAAGATAAATTAAATCTAATGGCTCTTTATGTGGATTCAATAAATAGGTTAAATTAAAACTGTTGGACAGATTTAATTTAAACTTAATTTATTTAAATAGCTCATCAAGATATTTAATTGTTAATTAATATCAAAATTAATAAAGATTATTTTTGAAATTCTAATATATCCCTCATATGTTATAAACTTGATAGAGTAGATATACTCACGCACATATGAGAATTTAGAGCCGTAAGGGAAACACTATAAGACATTGGAGGTGCTAGCACATAGTCTGTGTTAGAGAGCATTCTTGTGGATACCGGTAGAGAGAGCGGACCTGGCGTGTTGGCTCTTAGAGATCGAAGACCCTGAATTGAAAAAGGTATGAATCTTTCTAACTCGGTTTAAACGTCATTGATAGATCCTCGATTAGGATTGGCAAAAATTTAAAATTCTTCTGTTGTGCCTGCGGATCCTAATAGTTTAAACCTTGTGAATAGTATTGAACCTTTAGTAATATTTTAAAGATAATACCCAAAAATCGTGAAGGTTAGACTAAGTGCTATTGATCCTACTTTTTAGCGACCTATTGGGTATAATTGAGGGAAATGAATTCCAATTTGTTTAATGTTGAGGTTCTAGATTTTATGATGAACCAAAATGTTGGGTTAGAGACCCTAAGCTGTAAGATCCTACATGCCAGATATGTTGTAGTGGACATGTGTGTCACGACGCCCTAAGACCTAATGAACCAATGTGTCGTTAGGCTGGCAAATGTATTCATAATTGTGTTGGGCTAGTGATAATCCGTGGAATTGAGGAACAAGATTCTTACAGACACAAATTCTTGTAGAAATGAGGATTGATATTAATTTAATAAGATAACATGCTCTCCCAAAGAAAGAAATGGCAGTTTAAGCAGAGCAATTAGAGTGGTTTGAGTCTAATGTTAGTAGAATATGGTGAGTAAAGAGTAGCTAGGAATTATGGTTGTATGCTCGAGAAATAAATTAGAGGATAGGTCAGTAGCCGGTAAATTTCCTAGGTCCTTAAGAAAGATATGAGTGGATGATAGGGATAATTGAGGCGGAATGATTTTTGACCTCGATGGGATTGAGGTTCTGAGTTGCGATTGAGAGAAACATAATTGAAACCGTCATGACTACCTGTTCATAGTGCGATATAACCCAATCACAACATTTATTGCTTTTTATATTGTATGAACTGTTACTTGTTGTGGTTTCTTTTAAAACTTGTTTGGGTATGGTGAACAACATGGCTTTAGATTTTTACAAAGAGTTGAATATTTAAATACGGCTTGCGTGCTGTGCCTTCCTCTAAATACTCTCAATGTACATTCTTTTCTCATCTCACTCCCCTTGAATGTTTAAATGAGGTTTCTCTCAATGTATTTCTATTCTTATTTAGAGAAGTCCTCTCTTTGGCTTGAGTGGATTTTAGGTTAGGTAAGCCATGTTGTGTCACGTTTAAATTACGCTTTTGATTATATCATTGCATGAATACTTTTACATTTATATGTATTTATCTGTATGAGATATGACCATGATTGCATTCATATAAACAAAACAAAATAATTGAGCCCTCTGAATCAAATCTTAAGACATGATGTTGTCAATTAATGAATACTTGTCAAAACCTAGATCGATCAATTGTGGAAACCACCAAAGTGGATGCACTTTATCTTGATGACACAAGTATAAGTAATGGTGCTGCTCATAATATTCATTATTGTTTTGACTTAACTGAGATTAGCAAAATGGTTTTGAATCTCAAGGCGTTAGATGGGATTAAACATGCTGGATCATATGATGATCGAATCCTATAAAGATCTAAGAGTTACATGTGTGTAATTAGTAAATAGTTTACTACCTAAATAACTTGAATTTAAGTGTCATGTCAAAGTAAACTTAAGTTTAATCCAAATATGGATTTTAGCTTACTAATTATTATATTGAGGATTGTTAATTTAGTTGGAGATTACTAACAATTTTTCATATTTTAATTGTAGATCATGTCAACTAGTAATACTGCTACACTATTGTTGTGATCAGTCCTTGAGAAGGACAAACTCAATGGGACAACCTTTCTTGACTAGTTCAGGAAATTGAGAATTGTTCTAAAGTAGGAAAGAAAGGCTTATGTCCTAGATCAACCTATTCCTGAGGAGCCTGCAGCCAATGCTCCAAGAGCTCAAAGAGATACTTACATGAAGCATAAGGATGACTCTGTGGATATAGGTTGCCTGATGCTTGCCACTATAGTTCCAAGAGCTCTAAAGAGATCTGGAACTTATGGAGGCTTATGAGATGACACTACTACAAAAAGGGGCTATAACGTCCCAAATTTGGCATCTTTAACGTCCCAAAACGGGGGGACGTATATACTGGGGGCGTAGTAAGTTGTAAGAAAAGACCGTCCCAAATAATAGGGACGTCTAAAGTGAGACTTTAGACGTCCCAAATTACAATTTGGGACGTCTAAAGTCCCCCTAGGGCGGGACTTTAGATGTCCCAAATTACAATTTGGGACGTCTAAAGTCCCCCCAGGGTAGGACTTTAGACCTCCCAATTCTTAATTTGGGACGTCTAAAAGTTAGGTTTTTTTATACCATAATTTATATTCTGTATTACCCAGCGAATTCAAACTGCAAAAGTAGAATAGAAGATGGATTCATAAACCACACTGTCCGTTACAAACTGGTAAGGACATCCAGCACTACAATCTTTACTATATATACATACAATAACCTTTTATACAACCTACTACTATATATATCAACAAAAACAACCAGAAAGTGTCAAAACGCTGTCATCACACAACTATAAACTGATATAAAATAAAAAGTTTACTGCCCTATATGTTGGAGAAGATGTCCAGCCAAAAGATCTCTGATCAAATCAAGGTCTTTACGTAGGTAGGCATCTTCATTATCAAAAATCTGAAAATTAGAAAGTAAGCTTTGATGAAATGAATCTCAAGCAAATGAATTAATTAGCATTTCGATTAGAACACCAAAAATATTATCATTTGAGAATGAAGAAGTGATTACCTTTTCAAAATCGCTAGTAATTCCACTTTGAGTTATGTTATACATATAAAGTATAACATAATATCCGCATTCAGTGTTGCCAGGTTGCCGAGGGCACTTTAAATCAAAGGGATGAAATTGGTTGTTAAAATCAATAAAGGTATGTCTAGAAGGACCGTCAATGAAACAATTAGGTAGGATCGAATGTACTTACTATCGGATAAAACCACTTTGGCTTTTTAACAGCTGTACCCTCACGTGACCCACCTAGGACTCTATATGTTTGACAAGCACTATCATGAAAAGCAAAATGAACAGAAATTAGAACCATTCATTTTTTTTAAGAGTCAATGAAATACAAACAGAATAACTTACGTGTCGAAGATAGATTTTGTATCTTTGTCTGGATTTTTACTCAAGGGATCAAACCAATAGACTACGTTGAGGCGGGGACATATAACACACAAACTCCAGTGGTAACTTTAACAACATGTACACATTAAAATGAGGTTAGATGAGAAGACAATTATTTATTAAACTTCTTAAATTGACAAAATGTAAATACGAACCGTTGGACAATGGGTGCTAGATAACAATGAAGTTTGGTCTATCCCATTACGTAGCTGACATAGTGAGTCCTATGTGCCACAGTACAAGTATCCCCTGTCGTATTCGCAGGACATAAGAATCCATACCAATCACGTCTTTCCATGTTTGTGCTGAGACCGTGGAAGGTGCTATAATAGAATTAAAATAAGGAATGAATTATTGAATGTATGAAATCAAAAACCACTAAATGAATTCTATGGGAAAATTGAAAAAAGAACTTACATGATTGCAAATTTCACCCAGCCTACATCTATCTCCTCTAACCTGATAAACTGTTTTGGTCCAGAAATCATCATAGATAGCATCATATACTTACATTTCATACATAGCCAGGGAGACAAGTTGTATATTACAAGGAGAACCCACTACTACAGAATATACTTATAAAGACCTTAAAGGACGTCCCTTTTTAAAAAAGGGACGTCCAAAATATGGTCAGGTTCAAATTATAGAGATTAGCGCGTCTGATTACCTTTAAACGTCATAAAAAAAAAGGAAAAAAAAGAAAGCCTTTAGACAGTTGGGGACGTCTAAAGATACCTTTAGACGTCCCCAGCTCAGCTGGGGACGTTGTAGACACTCACATGCACCAGAAATGACGTGACCGGTGCATGTGAGGATGTCAGAGAGCTCTTCCTACTCCCCTACCATCTATCTCTCCTCCTCCCAACTTTACTCAATCACTCATTATTCATTCACTCCCATCTCTGTCCCCATCTGCTGCAGTTTTTTCGTTCTTTCTCCGTCCTCATTCACTCCCCTGCTGCATCTCCTCCCAAATTCATCACTCCATCCCCATTGATCGGTCTCCTTTCCCTTTCTTGGTTTTTTAATTTCTTTCTCCAAAGCTTCACCACTTCCGTCACCAGGCCACCTTCTTTGCTCTGGGTTTGCAGAGTGTTTTCCTAATTGGATCTCCTCTCCACCACTGTCGGCCTCCTCCAAAGCTTTACCACTTTTCAGGTTAGCATTTTCGTTTTGAATAAGATGACAGGGCATTTTATTATTCTTTTTATCATTAGTTTTGTATGAATTGAATAAGTGTTTATTTTTTTATATTTTTAGTATAGTATATTTTTAGTATTAGTTAGAGGTTTGTTTTATTACTCTGTTTATGCGTTTTGATTAGGTTGATGATGGTAACTATTAGTTTTGGCACATGATAATGCTTTTAATTAGTAGGGAAAGAAAAAGAAATAAGAAAAGAATAAAGAATAAAAAGAAACTAAAAAAATACAAAAAACATTATCTTGTAGACACACACATTATTTTTTTTTTGCCATAAGACACACACATTAATATATATATATATATATTTAGTGCTAGAATTAGGCAATCTTATTGTAACTTAGTGTACGTAGACATTAATATAAGAAATTCACGTACTTGCATTTTTTTTTACAATTTTTCATTAAATTCACGTACTTGATTTAATAATTTGGTTGCTAAAATATAAGTGTATTATGTTTGTGCTTGGTGCTAGAAGCTAAAGTTTTGTTTCATTTAAATTAAGCTGAGATGGTTTGTTATTTTGATTTTGGGATGTCTCAATTTTAAGGGGAAATGCTGTCAAAATTTTGAAAAACAAAATAGTAAATGGCATTCCTAGTGTTGACAATTATTATTAACTTGAGTGTAAATGGGAATGACGTAGGTGGTAATAAAATGGATCATAGTTGGATGAATACTTTGAGAACAAGTGAAGAATATGAGAATGGGGTTAAAGAGTTTATTGAATATGCTAGAAGGAATGCTCCAGCCAGAAATGGCATGTATTTTTGTCCTTGTGTCAATTGTTTAAATGAGAGAAGACGGGATGTTGAAGTTATAAGGGATTACCTACTTTGTGATGGAATAAATCTTCGATATACAAGGTGGATATGGCATGGTGAGGAAGTAACTGATTGTCCGTCGCACAAGAAGGAAGTTGTGGATGTCATAGATGAAGATACAATGGAGAGAATGATTCATGATGTTGAGGTAGAATCCTTTGCACAGTCGCATGAATATGACAGCCTGCAGAGTGATGCAGAGACACCGTTGTACCCAGGGAGTAAATACACACGGCTGACAGGAACATTACATTTGGTGAACTTAAAAGCAACTTGTGGGTGGACCGATAGTAGTTTCACATTGCTGCTTGAACTGTTGTGTAATATGTTTCCAGACAATAATGTGCTTCCAAATCGTATGTATGAGGCAAAAAAAATCCTATCTACGATGGGTATGAAGTATAAAAAGCTTTACGCTTGCCCTAATGACTGTGTACTGTACAGAAATATGTATGAAGGTCTGAGCGAGTGACCTAAGTGTCAAACTGTATGATACAAAGTGAGGAAAAATGGTGGTTGTGGTGATACGACAACTAAAAGGCAACCTGTAAAGGTTCTGTGGTATCTTCCAATAATACCGCGCTTTAAGCGTTTGTTTGGGACTCCAAAAAAAGCGAAGAAGTTGAGATGGCATTCGGATGATAGAATATCCGACAGAAAATATCTTCGGCACCCGGCTAACTCTCCACAGAGGAAGAAAATAGATTAAATGTTCCCTAAATTTGGCAGCGAGCCGAGAAACCTTCAGCTTGGGCTTTGTACAGATGGCATCAATCCGTATGGAACTCTTAATAGCACACACAGTGCGTGGCCAGTACTCCTTGTAATATACAACTTGCCTCCCTGGCTTTGTATGAAACGCAAGTATGTGATGCTTTCTATGATGATTTCTGGACCAAAACAGCCAGGAAACGATATCGATGTCTACTTGGCGCCTTTGATTGAGGACTTGAAGAAGTTGTGGGTGGAAGGCGTAGATGTGCTTGATGCATATAAGAATGAGTCCTTCAAGCTACGTGCAATGATTTTCACCACGATAAATGACTTCCCTGTGTACGGGAACCTCTCAAGGTACAGTGTGAAGGGGCATAATGCATGTCCGATCTGTGAAGCAGACACTCACTTCCACCAACTTAAACATGGAAGAAAAACGGTCTACCTTGGTCACAGGAGGTTCCTTCCTAGGTTCCACCCGTATCGTAGGTTAAGAAAGCGTTTTAACCGCTTGCCGGAGCATGGAATGGCTCCAAAGGCACTAACCGGAGAGGAAGTTTACAGTCGGGTTGAACGTATCAATGTCATACTCGGTAAGAATCAGAAGACTTTGGGTGAGAAGAACATATGGAAGAAAAGATCAATTTTCTTTGATATTCCATATTGGCGTAGTCTTGACGTGAGACACAGTATTGATATAATGCACGTAGAGAAAAACGTTTGTGATAGCCTTGTTAGTACGCTTTTGCATATTCCAGGGAAGACCAAGGATGGGATTAGTGCGAGACTAGACCTTGTTGATATGGGAATAAGAGAACGGTTACATCCACAGCTAAGAGATGATGGTAGGAGGGCATACATGGAGCCAGTAGCGCATACACTATCAAAAGCTCTGTGGTCCAGTTTACCTGAGGTGGATGTACCCTTTCGAGCGATACATGAAGATCTTAAAAGGGTACTCTAAAAATCCCTATCGACCAGAAGCCTCAATAGTTGAAAGGTATGTTGTTGAAGAGGCTATGGACTTCTGTAGCGATTATCTATCAGGGAAGAAGGAGCAATCTCAACATGAAGAGGGGAGGAGCAAGGGAACACGAGGAGTGAAAGTGAAGACTATGCCTCGTGAAGAGGTGTTACAAGCACACCTTTATATCCTGAATAACATGACAGAAGTTCAACCGTACATAGACGAACACAGAAAGAGATTGAAGAACATGAATCCGAGGAAGAATGACATGCAAATTACTATTGAGCAAAACAAGACATTCATTCAGTGGTTTGAGGAAAAGGTTTTGCATGAGACTGGTGTGTCTGGGACAATAGAGTGGCTAGCCTGGGGGCCTTCGTTTCAGATCATTACTTGGAGCGGCTATGATATAAACGGGTATTCTTTCTACACAAAAGACCAAGATGACCGAAGTACCATGCAAAATAGTGGGGTGATGGTAGAAGCTGAAGCCATGCACCTTTCCAGTTCGAAAGACAAAAACCCCATATTAGCATCCATGGCCTATTATGGAGTGATAGAAGAAATATGGGAAATCACTTACAACAAGTTCAAAGTTGCTTTATTCAAATGTAAGTGGTTTAGCAATAATGCTGTGGTAATAGATCAACAATTTGGATTTGTCTCAGTTGATCTTGAAAGAGTAGGTTATAGGGATGAGCCCTTCATTCTAGCAAGCCAGGCGAAACAAGTGTTTTATGTCACAGATCCCGCAAATAAAAAAATTTCCATTGTACTTCAAAGTAAAAAACAGAAGCAAGGTGATCCAACCTTCAACCTTGATGACACACCACCTTTCACAATTAATCCACCTACAACAAGTGAAGTAGAATTGGTAGATGATGAAGAATATGCTATGAGAAATGATCATGGTGAAGGAATATGGGAAAAAATCTAGAGTAAGATGATTTGTTTTATATAGTAATATGTGGTGTTTGTTTTATATCTTGTTAGTTTATTCATTTACTTATAATTTATTCACCTATCTGTCAATGATTTTTGGCCTTACAGGAATATGGACAATTCTGGTGACTCACAAAGTGATAGGGACAATGAAATGAATAGGCCTGAACCTGATGCGACACCTGAACCGGTTGCGAGAAGAAGGGTTAGAGGCAGTACAAAAATGCCTGCATTGGTAGCACGTCATCACTATCAACAGGAGAGGTTGTATATTGACTTTGATGAAAATATGAAACCAATTGGTGCGGAGGAAGACCATTTCATTAGCTACGTAGGTTTTTTGGCTCGAAGCAAAGTTCGCATTACCTATGATAATTGGAAGTTGGTTCCACCAAAAACCAAAGACTTGATTTGGCAACAACTTTTGGTATATAAGTTTCAATACATCTGCATTATATCTTTATTCCTATCACTTTAAATATAATTAACTTATGTTTTTACCTTGCAGCAAACCTATGATGTCCCTGACACCGCGGAGATGTACAAGGAGTGGATGACGGAGGTTCGTTTACGATGGAAAGATTTCAAGAACAGGCTCACACGAGATTACATTCGAGGGGACATGAGGGGTCAAGATCCATGTCATGAGTATCCGTTTTTGTCTCCAGAGGACTGGAGGTTGTTTATGGCATCACGAGAAGATCCAAACTTTTTGGTAAGATTTCTGTCATCATAGTGTTTTCTTTGAATATAGTTGACATTATTGATTCAGTGTTTTGTTGTCCTTTCAAAGGCATTAAGTGCAGCAAATACAGAGAGGCAAGCAGCTAATAACTATCAACATTGCATGTCTCGTGGTGGTTATCAGAAGCTTGAGCGAAAGATGATGGCAGAAGAGTTGGAGAAATTGAACGAAGCAGCCATATCAGATCCTACCGTTGTGGTCCAGCCCCCGCCACCTCCACCACGTCACAAAAAATGGAAAGCAGGGAGGCTTAAGGGTGGGAAGTACATAAATCTGACTGTTGCTGAGGTTGCTGCAAGAATTGTAAGTAGTTAGAGCATAAGTACAAACTTATTTTTTCATATTGGGAGTGCTTACGATAACTTTTATGCTGCAGGATGAACTGGAAGAGCATAGTAGCCAAGGTTCGTTCACTCCAAGTGGACGGATGGACATCTTGTCAACGGCGATTGGGAAGGCAGATCACCCTGATCATGTTCGAGGGGAGGCAGTGGGAGTTCGTGTCACGAAGTATTTTGGCCGAGCCTCACATCCTTATTCGTCACAAGCTGAACCCAGTAGGAAGCTTGTGGCCAAGATTTGTCAGGAAGTCTCACAAGAGCTCAAGGCCAACCTTCACGACAAGCTCCTACAAGAGCTGTTGCCAGATCTATGTCTTAAGCTGATGCCTGAGCTAGAGCTGAAATGCAGAAGATGTTTGAATCGCAGATGGCAACTATCAAGTGTAGAACCCATTCATCCCTGGCCTTCCACAGCTCCAAAGGAAGTTACAACCCGACGGAGGAACCACTTGGTGACCCTTCTATTAGATCAAGCGTTTCACCAAAGAGGGGGGTGAATTGGGTGATACTGAAATTTCTTTCGAAAATATAAAACTTTGACAAAAGAATTAAAACAGTAATGAGTAAGGAGAAATATCACCGAAGTGTACACCGGGAGTTATATTGGTTCGGTCACAACCACTTTGACCTACGTCCAGTCCTCAGAGCTTCTCTGAGAGTTTCACTATAGCTTCCAAGATTCAGTGGGTTCTTGGAACCTCAGTGCAAGCAAGTTCCTTACACCTGGACACTCGCTCCCCCTTACAGGTTATAATCCAATCCCAACTCAAGGTTCCACAACCTTAAGTTATCTCAATAACAAATATTGAGTTTGAATGAAATATCTCTCTTACAGAGTAAATGATAATCACTGAAGCATAGAAATACAATTTCAACGTGAAAACAGAGCAATGAACTTAATGATACGTTTGTATGTGTGTTCTTGTGTTTTCCTGTGTCTTTCTCTATTCAGATGTTCCCATATATATAGTTACGTTGGTAATGATTGCTGGAACATATTTCTTCATGTCCGTTGGAGCGTGCGCAGCCATTATTGACTTTTCTAGTTTTTGAAAAACATATGTTACGGTAGGTGACAGTCGGTGACATTTGAACATTGCTTTTGACTTTCCTTATTTGGTAAGATCTCTTCACTGTTTACCTATTGAAATGCTAAGTATACTAATATAATGAAAAGTTAATCAAATAGGAAACAGAATAATGACCGTTGGAATGATTTCAAACTTTCTGGATTAGCTTACTCGAGTAGCTACTCGAGTATCACATGAAGTTTACTTGAGTACCTACTCGAGTATCATCGGGAAATCTTTGTTTAATTGAAAGTCAATGAAGAAAAACAAGATTACTCGGGTAGTGCATGGAGTAAACTAAATTTCAAACCTTTGGGAATAGTTATTTACTCGGGTAGCTACTCCAGTAATGCTTTTGCAATTTCATAGATTACTGGGGTAACACCTCGAGTAATCCTTTAAAAACTTTTGATTACTCGATGCTCTACTCTAGTAATGTTGGCAGGATTTTAAGGCCGAGAGCAATTACCTGGTTACTTGAGTAGGGACTCGAGTAATGCATTCATTTTTGCATAGGTTACTCGGGTAGCTCCTCGAGTAACTAAGACTTTTGAGCATGATTTACTCTGGTAATGACTTGAAGTTTACTTTGAAATGAAAAATGCATTTCCAAACTCCATCAAGATGGATTTCTTAACTCATTTGATTTTGAATCATATGATACATGAAAATCTTGCTTATTAGGAAAGATGATAAAGGCACCTTTTACTAGGCATAGTGAGAGGGTCACTGAATTATTGGGCCTCATACAAACAGATGTATGTGGACCATTAAATACAGCTGCCAAAGGAGGTTATGTTTACTTCATTACATTTTTAAATGACTTTAGTAGATATTGCTATATCTATCTAATTAAATATAAATCCAAATCTTTTGAAATGTTCAAAATATTCCAAAATGGAGTATAAAACCAACTTGGCAAAGCAATTAAAGCACTTCAATCTGTTCGAGGAAGTGAATATTTGAGCCAAGAGTTCATTGACCATCTTAGGAGTTGTGCGATAATCTAATAATTGACTCCTCCAGGAACACCATAATGGAATGGCATTTCTGAATGGAGGAATCGAACACTATTAGATATGGTTCGATATATGATGAGTTAAACAGATCTTCCATAGTCCTTTTAGGGACATGCCCTAGAGATAGTTGCGTTCCTAGATCTTGATAAGGTAATTGAAAAGATACCATATGAGATATGGACTGGACAGAAACAAGTTTATCTTTTATCAAGATATAGCGATGTGAGGTATATGTTAAGAAATAAGCCTCTGATAAATTAGCGCTGAGATTCTCAAAGTGCCTTTTCGTGGGGTATCCTAAAGAAATGAAAGGATATTATGTCTACAATCCAACCAGTAATAAAGTGTTTGTTATTCAAAATGGTACATTTCTAGAAAGAAAGTTTGTCTCTAAAACAACCAATAGAAGCAAAGTCCATCTTGAAGAAGTTCAAGAGTCATAAGGTAGTACAGAACTATAGATGGAAATTAGAGAAGACTTACAACAAGTTGCTAAGCCTCCTTCAGTAACATAAGGTCCATGAACATCTTATAGGATATGAGATCAGCCTTAGAGATATGGATTTTTTATTATTGAAGGCTGCGATGTTTTTATCATTGAGCAAAATGAGCCAACCACCTATCGAGAAGCCATAGTGAGATCAAACTCTGAGAAATGGCTAAATGGCATGAAGTCTGAAATGCAATCCATGTACGACAATTAGGTATGGACCTTAGTCGATCCACCTGAAGGTATAAAAACCATCGGGTGCAAATGGGTTTACATGGATAAAACTGACATGGATGGTAATGTAAATGTCTTCAAGGCATGACTGGTTGTAAAAGGATTCACTCAAACTCATGGTATAGACTATGATGAAACCTTTTCCCTAGTTGCAATGGCAAATCAACATAATCCTTCTTGCTATTGTAGCATATTATGACTATGAAATATGGCAAATAGATGTCAAAATAGCCTTCCTTAAGGGAAAGCTCCTTAAGCATGTGTACATGACACAACCTAAAGGTTTTATGCATCCAAAGAACTCCGGTAAAGTTTCCAAGCTTCAACATTCCATTTATGGATTGAAGCAAGCATCTCGGAGATGGAATCATTATTTTGATGAGGTAGTCAAAATGTTTGGATTTATTCAAAATATTGATGAACCTTGTGTTTACAATAAGGTTAGTGGGAGCACAATTGTATTTCTAGTGCTTTATGTAGATAACATCGTACTCATTGGGAACGAAATTCCTACCTGCAGAGTATCAAGTCTTGGTTAGGAAAGTCCTTTTCAATGAAAGACTTAGGTGAAGCCACCTACATCCTAGGGATTAGGATCTACAAAGATAGATCCAAAAGACTAATAGGCCTAAGTCATAGCACATACATACATAAGATACTACATAAGTTTAGTATGCAGGATTCAAAAAGGGGTTACCTACCAATGTCTCATGGCATCCATCTTAACAAGGATCTGTGTTCTAGTACACCTGATTAGCGAGATAACATAAGTAAGGTTCCATATGCCTCAGCCATTGGATCCATCATGTATGCCATGTTATGTACTCGACCAGATGTCTCATTTGCCTTAAGTATGACCAGCAAATATCAACAAGATCTTGGTGAGGGTTATTGAATCGTCGTCAAGAATATCCTAAAGTACTTAAGAAGGATTAAGGACTTATTTTTTGGTTTATGGTGGATTGGATGATGAGCTCTATGTAACCAGTTACACAAATGCAAGTTTCCAAATTGACTAAGATGACCTTAAATCATAATCTGGATATGTATTCCTCCTGAATAGTAGAGCAGTAAGCTGGAAGAGCTCTAAGTAGAGCAATATAGCAAATTCTGCAATAGAAGCTGAGTATATAGAAGCATCGGATGTAGCTAAAGAAGCCGTTTAGATCATAAAGTTCATTACTGAACTAGGGGTGGTGCCTACCATCTCAAATATAATAGATTTGTTCTGTGACAATAGCAGTGCTAATACACAAGCCAAGGGGCCAAGGTCACATCAAAGGACCAAGCATATACTTAGGTGATTTCATCTTATAAGAGAAATCAATGATAGAGATGATATAAAGATATATAAAGTACCTGGAGAAGACAATACTGTTGATCCTCTTACTAAGACGCTTGCACAGGTAAAGCATGAGTGTCATGTTAGGACAATGGGAATTAGGCAAATTAATGATTGTACCCAGGGCAAGTAGGAAGGTGTTGAAAATTGTGCCCAAAGGGCCAATCATTATACTTTGAACATTAATAATTTAATGAAATTTCTCTATTCTGTTATCTTATTATTTACATGTTAACTATGATAATTGTATCCTTGGATAAATCATAAAAATTGTCTTAAAATGTGTAATATCCTGAATTGTAATCAGGGATTTTGGATTTATAACTTCAAAGTGATGTAATTAATGATAATTAAGCACTTTTGAAGTATGTGTTGTGCAATGTGATGTACAGGTACTTAGTAATGGTTTAAAAAGTATTAAGATAATCAGGGGCAAAATGGTAAATTTATCAACCGAGTGGTCAGTTACCGAAGAGAAAACTTCGTAGTAATTAAAATCAATGGCTAGGATTGAAAGAACAAGCGGTGAAATCCTATGCATGCAAGTTCATGTGAATCATGGTAAGAAGAAGAAGATGGTGCTAAGTGGCAAAATATGAGCCATAGATAAGGTCAAATTTTCAAACACTCATTATCTCTCCCTTCCAAGTCGGCTATGTGCATGGGGAGCATGAAAAATCTGCACTTCATCAATATCTTATCCCTCTCTTCCCCATTCTCTCCATTCGGTGTAGTTGAAGCAAGAAAGAGAAATAAAGGGTTTAAATTCTAGGTTAGTATTTGACTCTAGATGCTCACTTCACCTTCATTGATTTTGTTCAAATGGTCAAGAGCTTTATTTCAATGTTTTCAGACTTTTGATTTGTGGTTTGTGGAAACTTGAGGAAATTTGAAAGTGGAGGAATCAAAGTTTTGATTTCAGTAAGCTTAAGAGGTGAGTTTTTGATGAAGTTTGATATAATTATTTTGGCCATTGGTTTGGTTTTGGCAAATTCTGGATTTTTCCCTGATTTCTTGTGGTTTTAAAGATATGAATTAAGTAATGTAATGTGGTGAAATAGATGACAAATAGTGTATATGAGTTAATGGTTTTGGTTTGAATTTGAAAAGAAGAAGTTTGATAAATTGTGGTTTTGGTGATCTTGTGGTCTAGAGATAAGAATGTGTTGTTTGAGTAAGGATTTGGTTGTTTTGGGTTTACCAATGGGTTCTTTGTGTTAAAATAAATGAGAATGAGTTGTGGTATAAGCCTTAGGACCATTGGTAGCCAATTGGTCAATTCTGGAATACCATATCAGTTGCTACGATTTGGCATCTGATGGGCATCACTCGAGTGAGGGAGGATCTCACTCGAGCAAGATATGAAATTCTGGAAATTTTGGTTAAGTCTTAGGCAGAAACCGCGAGCATACTTCCTGACTTACGAGTGAGATATGATCCTGCTCGAGTACGCATGAGTATGCTCGAGTGAGGTCTTGCCTGGAAGTGGTCTGTGCTCTCGGGCAAACACTCTTGGTGTTGCACTTCCTGGTGCTCGAGTGCAGTTAAGGTCATTGCTCGGGTGCAGCCTCTTGTGCTCGAGTGAGTGTGAGAGATATTATGAGGATTTGCTCTCGGGCAAACACTTTCTGTGTTTCACTTGCTGGGACTCGAGCACAACTGAGGGCATCACTCGAGTGAGGTGGTTGTCACTCGAGTGAAGCAGCCCAAAATTGATGTTTTGCATCCGAAAATGGTATCTTTTGGGTAGTTTCTTCCAACCTTTTAGGGATACGTTTAGGCCTATGATAGCCACCTAAAGAGTCTAAATGATAACCAATATAAAGTATTACGAGATTTGGAAACTTAGGAAAGAGATTAACCTATTGTCCCTATTTTGGTTTATAGGATTTGATATCTGCCGTCCTCGTAAGCCCACTGAGCCAGCAAACATCAGGAAGGAATGAGGTAGTGACTTTTCTTTCGTACCATATGTGATGCATTGTATGTGTGTATTATCATTGATTTGTGATAAATTCGTATGCTGTGACATTATGAATATGTGTAAGCACCATCATTCTGATAGTCCCTGAGTAGCTAACAACAGTTCGGGTAAGGGTTGTGTGCCTTCCTAGTAGAGAAAGGGGATGAGGATAAGGTGTGACTTTGTGATTATGTGGAAAGCCGAAAGGCTATTTGTGAAAGCCGACGGGCCATTTGTGAAAGCCGACGGGCCATTTGTGAAAGCCGGTTAGCCATATGAGCTATAAGGCTATGTGTATGCACTGCCACGCCAACAGTCCCTGAGTAGCTAACAACGGTTCGGGTTAGGACGATGTGCCTTCCTGGCAGAGAAAGGGGATGAGGGTGGAGTGTGAATTGTGCTACTGCTGCTGTATGATGATTTTCTTACATGCTGTGTGCTTATGTGTGGTATAAATGTTTTGTTACTACTGAGATTCTCTTAAATCTCACTCTTTCCTTAAACTAACCTTTCAGACAGGGCGAGTGGCTCCAAGGAGAAGCGTGCGACCCGGAGTGGTTAGAACCCCTTTTGGATATGTTGGTTGATCATGTTGGACAGAGAACTTGTAAATGATTTTTGGATTGTAATTAGTAGTTGAACATAGTGGTGTAATCTCCTATATGGGAATTGTAAACCTTGGAATGAATGAATGGAACCCGGGGTTTGTCGGGATTGCTTGTTGATATTCTGATATAAATAAATGTAAATTAACTGCACAGGTGACTATATTCGAAAATTGAACTTGAGACCGGAATAGAAAAGAAGTTTTGAAAATTTTATAAAGTCCCTACTACTTAGTGGGTGTTTTAATAAGCTTTGAACTATCCGACGGTCTCTAATCCACTTTTTACTATATGTTATCGAATCTTAATTACGCTAATTAAGGCAGGGGGTTACAAAATATCCCTGGTCGATCATCTATGCAGGAGCAGAATTGAAACAAGACCAGTATGACTTTGATAAGAAATGGAGATATGAATCAAAGACTTAGGGTGTGTTTAGTTTGAGGGGAGGGGAAGGGTGGAAGGGGATGAGTGGGTAGGTAAATTACCTTTATGGGTTAAAGAAATTTAAATTTTGGGTGGCAACCCAAAATTTAAAAATAATGAGAAAGTAAATTTTGGGCGGGAACCCAAAATTTAAAAAAAAATGAGAGGGTAAATTTTGGGTTTCTTTTGTCCAAAATTGTAATTTCTTCACCCTCCCCTCCCTTACTTCCCATTCCCTCCCCTCAAACCAAACACACCTTTAGGCACTTGTAAGAGTAGAAGCTGCTGGACCGACCCACTATGAGAAAGCTACATGGATCAAGTCATAAGCTTTTCTCATGTATAATCACGTCACAATGCTCTTTAACTTGAGGTCATCATGGATTCCTACATGAGAGTTGCTAACCTTTGAACTAGTTAAAAGTCACTTTTAAGCGGGTGATGATAAAGGTTATGATCGGGCTTGGTGGTTTTTCATGTAGAGGAATATGAATGATCAAGATGGAATTTATCCCTTACATTAGTAGAGAGATATTACTAGGCCCCTCGATGAGTAAGTCTGAGAAATGTATGGCCATACAACAATGGAAAAGAGTTTCCATTTTAATTGTCAGACTACTCAGGAATCAAGAAAGTAATGGTTAGGAACAAGAAGATGACTTTGTCCATACCTCATCCTTGATTGATATATCATATGACAAAATGGATGTGACATGGTTGTATGACAAGTTGTGTAGTGTTAATGATCCTCATATGAATTGAGTAGTCATAATGTCTTACTAGAGGATGCTTGCGACTTGTGGGTTAGTACAGTTATTGATCTATTGCCAACTTCTTATAGGCCTACAGGATCACACATAAGAATGGCCCAACACGAGATAATTTTTAATCTAAGGTGGATGAATTTTATATTTATATACATGTAATATAAAATTCGATAATAATATTATATATATATATATATGTATTTTCGAAATACATATTTTATATATATGTATATATATCATATGATATTATTATATTGTGTTTGTTTTAAATTTAATTTTATTAAGATAAATTAGATTTAATAACTAACATGATAGAGATTTAGTATCTCAGATTTAATTTATGATGATAAATTAAATCTAATGTCTCTTTATTTGGATTAAATAAATAGGTTATATTAAAACTGTTGGACATATTTAATTTAAATTGAATTTATTTATTTAGCTTATCAAGAAAATTAATTTTTAATTAATTTCAAAATTAATAAAGATTAATTTTGAAATTCGAATATAGCCCTCATAGGTTATAAACTTGATAAAGCAGATATACTCACACATGGATGAGAATTTAGAGCCGTAAGGGAAACCCTAGGAGACATTGGAGGCACTAGCATGTAGTCTATGTTGGAGAGCATTCGTGTGGATAACGGTAGAGGGAGAGAACCTAACCTGTTGGCTTCTAGAGATCGAAGCCACTGAATTGAAAAAGGTACGAATCTTTCTAACTCAGTTTAAATGCCGTTGATAGATCCTCGATTAAGATCATTAAGAATTTTAAGATTCTTCCTCTATGCCTGCTAATCCTAACAGTTTAAACTATATGAATAGTGTTGAACCTTCAGTAATATTTTGAGGATATTACCCAAATACCGTGAAGGTTAAAATATGAGGTATTGATCCTACTTCTTCTGAGACCTATTGGGTATAATTAAGGGAAACGATTTCCAATTTGTTTAATGTGGAGGTTTTAGATTTTTTGATGAATACAAATGTTAGGTTAGAGACCCTAGGCTATAAAATCCTACATGCCAAATATGTTGTAGTGGACTTGTGTGTCTAGAAACCCTAAGACCTAATGAACCAATGTGTCCTTAGGTTGGCAAATGTATTCATTATTGTATTGATCTAGTGATGATGCATGGAATTGAGGAACAAGATTCTTATGGACACAAACCCTTGTAGAAATAAGGATTGATATTAATTTAATAAAGATAACATGCTTTCGTAAAGAAAGAAAATTCTGCTTAAGCAGAGCAATTGGAGTGGTTTGAGTCCAATGTTAGTAGAAATGGTGAGCTAAGAGTAATTAGAGATTATGGTTGCATGCATGAGAAAGAAAGTAGAGGATAGGCCAATGGCTGGTAAATTTCCTAGGTCCTTCTGAAAGATGTGAGTGGATGATAGGGATAATTAAGGTGAAATGGTTTTTGACCTTGATAGGATTGAGATTCTGTGTTGTAATTAAGAGAAATGTAATATGAGAATCAAATTCAGTAGTCGAATTAACTCCTTAGGCATTTGATATGGCATGAGTTGCTTGAGGTATTAGAATGTGACAAATGTATGGAATTATTGAAATTTCCTAGCTGCTAGTCAAGCAAAAGGAAAAATTATGATTATAAAATATTCCCTTAAAGTAATGATTGAGGTGATAGCTCTCTAATGAAATGAGAGAAAGAGTTGATCTACCTACTATTCCAC
The DNA here is from genome assembly GCA_963210345.1 of Inga oerstediana. Lineage (NCBI taxonomy): Eukaryota > Viridiplantae > Streptophyta > Magnoliopsida > Fabales > Fabaceae > Inga > Inga oerstediana. Next base: position 56,263,992 of record OY723401.1, on the reverse strand, counting down.
TAACTTGAGGCTATACTAGGAGTTGATTGGTGGATGAAAAATAATGTGTTGAAAGGTATAAGTATAGAAGGGTTACCAAATGACTCTTAAAACATGACTTATCTTTAGGTCATGGCCTTAAGTCCTTAAGAAGGTAAATTAAATCCCTAAGTACCTGTGCAGCAAAGGCCCTCAGTATGGAGGTGTCGACAATTCCTGCTTGATGAGAGTCCTGTTTGGTGTTGGCCTCAGCCGGTTCCCAAGCTGGCCTATGTGGTGTTTCCCTCGGCCATTACATAAAAAGACTAAGTAAATCATAACCCAATAATCAATTGTTAAGTTTTGATCTATAAGAATTTGAAATGGCCGAGAATGATTTGACTTGAAACAGGCCAAGAATTGTCACAGAGGAATACAGATTTTGGGTATAGTTAGGTATTATAGGAGGTTCCTATGGGACCCCTATTAATTCATCTTGACATTATTAAAGCTCATATGAGGAGATAAACCTCAGAGTGGCCAGCGGAAGCATAGTAAATTTATGTGAAATCTTTGGGCACAAATGATTGATTCTAGGTACTTAGACTCAATATGTATTCAACAAAGATGATATACTGTTTGTGTTTAGGACATATGACCTGATAGACTAGTATGTCCATAGGCTGGTAGTATGTGAGGTGTTTGAGAATTGTACTAAGCGGAGGCTTAAGGCGGCAAGACTTGATGTGCAAGTTTGCATTAGACGGTGTCCAGGGTATGTCTTAAAGCTGATAGAACATTCAGACTATTATAGGTTATAGCCCAGGCAATAAGTCTCGAGATGCTAATGGTATGGGGTGATTCCCTGGGCAGTGAGACTAGTGTACCAAGCACTTTGGTATGGCCTGGGTAGTGAGGTCCAGTGCTTATTATAATTATTGCCTGGGCAGTGAAGTCTAGTGCATGTTATGATTGTTGGGTGAGTTAGGTCCAGTGTTTGATGTGTTGTGTGATCTAGGTGGAATCTCGAAGAGGCATGAGGCCTAAGGAACCAAGTACTACCGGAATGGACCAATAGGTCCCTTTTCTATATGAAGGCTCACAAGCTGTGTAACCTAATGATCATATTCAATCTTTATCTCATATGCAAGCTTATCAAGCATGTAACACAATCATCAAATTCTCATCAAATTGAACGGGGGGACAAATGTAACATCCTAAATTTCAGTCACTAAAATTCCTTATATTTAAGGGATTGGAATGATGAATATTGATATACTTTGAATAGCTTTTGGCTAAAAATTCTTGATCGTAGAAAGTAAACAATAAAAATTGGAATATAAACAATGCTACCAGTGAAATTTCCTATGAGGCAATGAGTTTGTTAGGTGGTTTTGGATGATCAAATTATGTCCAAAAATTGTGAAAATTTTCAGAATAAAAGTAGACACTCCAAGCTTTAATTTGGTAGGTATTGGAGTTATTTGGAGCTGTACGCAAAGAGTTATGAACTTTTGAAGTTAGCCTAGTGAAAGTGGCCAGCATTTATGGCAACGTACAAAAACAAGAGTTATGGGAATATTGAGCTTCTAGTTGGCTAAAGGCTATATTTGTTATTGCAACTAGACTCAATAAGGTTTTTATAGCCTTTGGAATCACTCCAAATAAGTTTCTACAAGAAAAGTTATGATTTTTTAAATTTTAGTGAAATATCTGCCAGAATTGCCAACTATTGCGAATTTGGAAACAAATGTAATGGCAATTGTGTAAATTGTGGAGTAAAGTAAAAGCCCATATTTTTCCTTTATTGGTGGACATTTCCTACCAAAATATTAAAGGAGAAGGAAAATATTTACTTGAACATAATCATGCCAAGTGTCATCATCTAAAGCCAAGGGATTTAATAATAATTGATTAAGGTTTGGGCGCATGTTTAATTAAGAATAAAATACTATATCTTGTGCATTTGGTTTGCTTAATTAGATGAAGTCTATTTGGTTTGTGGAGGCATGAAGGTGGCATCTTTTTGGGCTAGCAAAAGAGGAAGGAGATTGGTTCAAATGTAATGAGAGGGTTATGACAAATTAACAAGAAATAAGGCCCAAGCACTAGCTTATGTCATAAAACCTAATTAAATATTTAATAAAAGAAGATGATGGAGAGATTTATGAAGCTTTATCTTCATCCTTCTCTTATCACTTTCATCTAAGCTAACCAAATAGAGAGAGAATGAGAGAGAGAGTAGCTTTGAAGAACTTTGAGAAAGGGTCAAGAGGAATCAAAATCAAAGGTAATGCTTGTGCTTCCAAGTGTTTAAGCTTCCTAACTTATGTAATACCTCTTCTAAGCTCTTGATCTCCATGAAAAATCATATGTAGCAAACAAATCTTCAAGGGAAGAGAGAGAGGAAGACGTTTAAAGTGAGAAAGTTGGAGAAAGCAAAGGTAACTTCAAGAACTTCAATTTCTTTGGAGTATTTGTTGTTGGTGTTGTGGTTCTTGTCATGATTTGTGGTTTGGTTGATGATTTTGTAAAGCTAGGATGTTGTAAACCTAAGGGGTTATGCTTCCCAAATTTTTACATATCAGGTTCAAAAGGTATTTAAGAGGTTAAACAAGTGATTTGGAAGTATTTGGACTAGATTTTGGTGTTTTTGATGATTCAATTGTCTTTAGAATAGAAAATTGTGTAGGGTTGATGTTAATCACTTTGTGAGAAAAGCCTAAAAAGTAACATTACAAAAATACCCCTAAAAGTCTAAGTAGGGGCTGTCAAGGGCAAAACTATCATTTGGTAGTGATTTTACAAAAATTAAGGTAAAAAATGCATTGTACATGCAAAAATACATAGGAATAGCCAGGGTTAAAAATTTTGGAAAAGTACAGTCAGATCGAGTAAAAAGGGGTTTAAACCGGGTCCTTAGGGGCATTTTGGTAATTTGCTAATTTCAAACTAATATAACCAGCAAAAGTAATTTGGAAGAGTCTAAAGTAATACATGAATGAGTATTAACCTAATTCTTGTAAACTTGGAATTTTAGGACCAGACTGTTGAGCTTGAGCTAGACCGAAATCAAGACTCAATTTGTGTGCAAAAAGGGGTTTAAGGTAGTAACTTTATCTTTCATGCATTATGCTAATGTTTATATGTTTGCATATGCCATCTTCTATTATATATTTAATGAATTCGATTTTTACCAAGGAGGATATTTTGTGTGTGGAGGCACACTTACTTGATTGTTGAGTAAAAACCTAACCGAGGTTTTATGGGTAGTAGGGGATTGTGCCCTTAACTTATGTATACATGTTGTAATGACTGTTTGTGTGGTTAATATGTTCCATAACATGGAGCAAGACATATTTAATTAAACATTTTATATGATCGATTGTATGTTACTATTGAGATTTGTTTGAATCTCACCCTTTTTTTCAAATTAAAAATCTTCCAGCAGAATCTAGCGGCTCTAGGTGCAAAATGGTAGATACTGGCAATTGAAGTGTCCGGGCCAAGGGAGTTGGTGTTGTTTGGTTATACTTTGTTTATTTTTAATATGTTGGACAAAATTGTATATATTATCAATCCTTACTAGGAGACATCTGTAATGCAATCAAGTACCTAATATCAATATATCAGTATATTTGCACTATTCCTGTGTACCCGCTCAACTGCGCATTGCTACTTTGATTAATGTCAATGATAAATGGTATGTAAGACTAACTCTTACATATAAGGGTAGCTTCTTCTTTTGACCTTTTAGATCTGCAAGTTCAAGTTGATTTTCTCCACTAATCCACCGTACCTGATAAGAACAAACAAACAAACACTAATATAAACTACTACTAATAATAACAACATAAACTCTTTATATATATATATTAAAAACGGTGCTATACGTGGCTATCAAAAGAAAAGTAAGGAAATATTTATCAATTACACCCAAATTCATTACATTAATTCAAATATCGTCCACAAAAAAATTATATAAGGGAAAATAAATATGCAAATATTTTACTTATCAAATTCCCCCACACTTAGCTCTTGTACATCCTTAGACAAGGAGTGACTAACAAGTGCTTCCAACTAAATTAGAAGTGTCAAGTCAAAAAGCAAGAATACGATTGAAAAAAAAAGACATCGTAGTATTGATAAATCAATGAAAATATAAGCTGGTAACTTTATTTGAAAATGAATGAACCGAGTTCGTAATTGTAACTCATTCTCTCAATCTCTTGAGTGTTTAAGAGTAAGTGTTTCGCTCAAATTCAACCTAAAAAGTTGCACTACCATAAGCTTGCTAAAAATGTCAATCTCTACTACCTAATTCACATACATAATTCAAATCAAAAGGACCTATTGAGGGCTATAATGGGGTTAAGGTAAACGGAATATAAAATGTGATATGAATGGCTACATTTAAGAGATTAATAGAGCAATTGAAAAATAGGCCAAATTATGAATAAATTTATCTCATCACAACAACCCACAATTTTAATTTAAATACTCAATATTTCTTTTTTTCCTTCTTTTTTTCTTTTTCTTTCATTTTTCCTTTTTTGTATACCCTGTAACTCCAAAAGTTTGATGATATATACACCCCCACACTTGTCAAAAGACCATTTAACAAAATTTTCAAATGCTCTGCTAATATTCTAAATTAGGTAAAAGCACTTGATATATCATTAAAGCATATGTTAATGGTGAAAGAGGCAAGCTTCACCCAAGAGGAGGGTTGAATTGGGTAATGTGATAAATTTTTTGGTTGATGTGGTGATATGACAATAGTTATAGATAGAGTAGAGTTGAGAAGATTAGTCTACAGAGAGTTATATTGGTTCGGCAAAAAAACCAGGCCTACGTCCAGTCCTCAGAGGTCAAGACTTACTGAGATTTTCACTATGCTTCCAAGATTCAATGGGCTCTCAGAATGCCGTAAAACAACAATCGTCCTTGAATGGATTACGAGCAAAAATATTATAACACTTAGAAATTTCTCTCCCCCTTACAACAAGTCTTACGTGCAGAAAAACAAACCTATGACCTTTCTCTCTTTCTTACGTATACAAGTCTTATGAGCAGTAACGTTCTCTCCTGCTTACACTACTGTAAGTCTTATGAGCAGCAACGTTCTCTACTGCTTGTATCTTGTAAGTCTTATGAGCATAAAGTCCTACTAGGAATTCTCTTGTAAGGATCTTCTCTCGTAAGGATATCTACCCTCTCAAGGTCCTAGTACCCTGAGATTAAATGAAAATAGAATTTGAAGTGTACACATACTCTCTTACAGAGCAAATATGATAAACACTGAAGAACGATATGAATACAGAGAAAATGTGAATAACAGAGACTCGTGAATTTGCTTGTGTGAATTCTTGTTCTTGGTTGTTATCGTTGGTCTCTGAAGCTCTGTATTTATAGCCAGTTGATTTTTCCTGCTTGAATAATAATAATTTTAGAGCAGAGCATTTTACTGTGGAACGACATGTGTACATTTGAAATCATTGAACGCGGTAGGTACGTGCTTGGTTGGTCGTAATGATGCTGTCTGCCGTTGTTTAACTTCCTCTGTGCTTTTCTAACTCAAACATTCAAACTCTTGTATCACACTTGTAATATGTGTTAAATGATGTTATATAATAATAAGTAGAAATAGAATGAATAAATACCATTAAACCATATTCAGATTGAGTGCTGTAAGACTGGTATGTTTTGGCTTCTGGCAGAGCATCACTCAAGTGCTGAGAGGGCTCACTCTAGTGCGACACCATATTTTCTCTTCTTGCTTCAGTTTTATACCTGCACTTCTATGTGATTTTGAGAGAGTGTATTTTCATACTTGCGAGTGATGTGGGACCTCACTCGAGTGCAAATCTCCTCACTCGAGTACACCTTCATTTTACACGATGAGCCACATCTATGGACAACACTCATAACCCACTTTATCAAGAGTGTGATTTTGGACTTGTAGGTGATGTGGGTCCTCACTTAAGTAGACTTACTTTCACTCGAGTGAACAGAATATTCTTTTATAAGATACTCTTTGTCTTCAGCACTTGCATCATAAAAGAGAGAGTTAGATTTCTCACTAGAGTGAGGAGATGATATCCGACTCTGTCATTGCTCTCTATCAAACACTTTCTGTTCAACACTTGCATGTGCTCGAGTGCAAAATAGCTTAATGCTCGAGTATTAGCTCCATCACTCGAGTGTATCAATAAAACTGACAGCAAACACTTTTAAACTTTGTGACTTATATTTGGTAATATTTTTAACCATTGCAAAGTATGAATTTCTTACCACAACACACAATGATCTTTTCTTATCATCAAAACTTGAAATCTAACATTCTCCCCCTTTTTGTTGATGACAAAACCTTTGTGATAAGTTTTAAAAACTTGATTGAAGTGAAAATTTTGAAAACATGTTCAACATTTCCAAATGCATATTTCACCAAAGTTTAGAATCGTTTTTAGATTTTTGCACTTAATCTCATATATTTCCTGCAATACTTCCAATGTATACTTAAAGCCAAGATAAGTCATAATACCATTATATTTGCACATAAATCATTAAATCTGAACAGAAAACTCAGCAAACTTGAAAATGATCGTTAATGAACTTGTAAAGAACAATATTAAGCTTAAATCAACATCTACCCATAAAAACCCATATATAACCATGTCAGCAAAAATAAACTAGAAAATAATAATAATCCTGCCCCAATACATACAAACTACCCAATACTAAACTCCAACTCCCCATATCAGACTATAACGGCTCAAAAACCATCACAGATCCTTCTCCCCTGTTTTGTTAGCATCAGAAGGGGGTTGAGGAAAAGTGAGATCAGATGGTGGGGTAAAGAGCACCATGGTAGTGGAAGGGTCAATTGGCTCAGGCTCAAAAAGTGGAGATTATGGCTGAGGAATAGAGGCTACAAGTAGTGGTAAAGGTGACCGATCATAAGTGACATCAATATTGGAACCCAGGTCTATGAAGAGAACATAAGTCTTTGTTTGAGGAGGTGAAGTCATGGCAAGAGTAGACTCAAGTGGCACCTCAGGAGAAGAAGTTAGAAAATGAGTGCGCAAGAAGGTCTCCATATCAGTTATTCTTCTCGACATATCTTGTTGAGTCTTGAACATTAAGTCAAAATTGGAATTTGATTGAGGAATAGAGGCTACAAGTAGTGGTGAAGGTGACCGATCATAAGTGACATCAATATTGGAACCCAGGTCTATGAAGAGAACATGAGTCTTTGTTTGAGGAAGTGAAGTCATAGCAAGAGTAGACTCAAGTGGCACCTCAGGAGAAGAAGTTGGAAAATGAGTGCGGAAGAAGATCTCCATATCAGTTATTCTTCTCGACATATCTTGTTGATCTTGAACATTAAGTCAAAATTGGTATTTGCCTTTTCTACCAACTTTGAGACTTGTAACTCCATTGTGTTCACCAATTTCTCATACTCATTCATCAATTCCTTTTTTAGACCAGTCACAACTTGATTGATCACTTTTGCCAAATGGGTTGATAGTGATGCATTCAGAAAAGATGGAAGTGGAATTGAACCTTAAGCAGAATATTAAGCCTCATCACCTCTCGATGGAGTGGTTTCTCACTGAGATGTAGCCCTAGTTTGACTTACTGGAAGATTTATACTCATATGTGTCAATTGAGTCTTGCCAAACCTCAGAATAGTTACCCTCTTAGTTCCTTCCAAATACCACACTTTGTTTTTCTTGAGAATGAAAGATACAAGTTGAGGATATGGTATTGTGGCAGATCTTGATGAAGAAAATTGAAATCTTCTCATCTCACTAAAAATAAGATCCCCCACATTTCTTCGTTGACCGGCTAGGAAGGAGGTCAACAAATAGTAATCTCTCTAAGAAAAATGAGTATAATTCTTGGATTTGTTAATAATGCTACAAGAGTATATGTAGTTAAGGGCATAAATAGAATCAGGCATGTCAATAGGCTTAAAGTTAAGAGGGCCTATTGTGTCATTTGGTCTTAAAAGCTAGAAGGCTTCATTGGCTGAAAGTGTGGGTGGATCAAAAGGTGGTACAACATAGCCAATAATGTCATTAATGATAGTAGCAGATATCATAATAAATTGATCTCTAATGGTGGTAGATACTGCTTCCTCTATCAACTCTCTGGCCCTAGAGTGTATGGTATGTGTTTTCATGTTACAGTAAAAGGTTCTCACAACAAAGGGTAAATAAGGGATATGAACACCCAGCCAAGGATCATAAAATCCAAGAAAAAGATGAAAATCTAAACTACAGATTTTCTTCAGATAATCTAAGTCCACATAAACTATAGGATAGAAATGTCTATGTGCAATCTTAGAATCATGTACCTTATGTTTCAGTGCCGTCAGTTCCTTAACATTGAGTCTTCAAGAAGATTTATGACTTATTCTTCCTCTGGAACCTGTAAGGTAGAAGGAACCCCTGAAGTAGCTATACTGGAATGGCCAACATGATGTAAACTTGAGGCATCGGCTTGCTAGTCAATTTTGTGAACCAATGTGTCAAACTTTGAATTCTCCATTACTTCCTAGAGTTGCATATTGAAAGAGTAATCGGAGGAAGAAGATTCTTGAGGTTGCTCTATGTCCTTCTTCTTTCCCCTTCCTTTGACTTCTTTGGATTGAGACCGAGTGACGATCGGTTCTTTAAAAACCACTCCTTTTGGTTTCTTTTATGGAGGTTGATCCTTCTTAGCCATTTAAGGCTTAGGATGAGGTTTCTTGGCTGGAGTTCTCTTTTTGGTTTTAGGTTTAGGAGAGGGTGTTGGAGTAGAAGACAGAGAAGGTGTAGGAGATGAGGGTATGGCCACTAGAGTCTTTGAAGCAACAGCGACAGAATGAGTAGGTGAAGGTGAATGGGATCTTTGGGAGACAACAGGAATCTTAGTTTTAGCCATTTAGAAATGAAATAGGAATCACATATTTGATAAGGTTTTAAAGAAATATTTTTAGAAAATCTCTTCGGTTAGGGCACGAAATGAGAAGCTAAGGTGATAAATCTGACCTTATGAAGATGATTGAAGAGTTGTAACTGAAATTTGAAGCAATTTGAGTCATTTAATTGATGGGTAATGGTCAGAGGTAAAGAGATACGCCATTCGAGTGATACGACGCTTCGAGTGAGAAGAGGAAGTGCGATGGTCTGAGCTATCGCATAACTGATATAAGTGCCAACACTCGAGTGACAACCCTAGTATCTTGTTATATTTTTCAACTCAAGCAAATCTGATAAAACATGTAAAAGCGTACATGATTTAAATGTATCTTGTTATATTTTTCATCTTTGTACTCAAATCCTCCAAGATCATTTGAGTAACTATGATTTGAATAAGTATTTGTATAAATCTTTCTCTTCTGCTCGAGTTCTCTTGCTTCACTTCAGGTGGATTCATACTATGCTTGAGTGAAGTTCTTCCTTCACTCGAGTAAGACCTAACACTCTTTATATACTTGAGTGTGTTTCAAGAGTTTTTACATACACTGTTAATCCCTATTTTACATAGCCTGAAGCAGAGTATATGCTATAGTTTTGTACTCGAGCATTGTTGACTGACTCAAGTGAGAATGAACTTGGCACTCGAGTGACACATCTAGTGCTCGAGTGATAGACTTGCAAAAACAATTTCTACATACTATGATGCCTAAGTCAGTATGGTTATCATTAAAACTCATTAAACATAATAATTAACAAGAAAAACTTACAACTTATTGGGATTAATCATTCCCAATTCTCTTCGAATATATAAAAATTGATCTTTAGTTATCGGCTTTATGAATATATCAGCAAGTTGAAGATGTGTTGGTATGAATTCTACTTTGACATCCTTCTTTTGCACGTGATCTCGAATGAATTGATGTCGGATATCTATATGTTTGGTCCTTGAATGTTGCACTGGATTCTTGGCTAAGCTAATGGTGCTAGTGTTGTCACAATAAATTGGAATCTCCTTTAAGTATATCCCCAAATCCTGAAGTTGTTGCTTCAACCATAGTACTTGAGAACAACAACTTGCTGCAGCTATATATTCAGGTCCATTGAAGATAATGATACTTTGTTCTACTTCTTACTAAACCATGATACCAGAGAGCCTCCAAGGAATTGACATTGACCACTAGTACTTTTCCTATCAGTTTTATATCCTCCATGATCTGAATCTGAATGGGCCATCAAATATTTGTTTCCTTTTTTTGGATACCATAGGCCAAGTTCTGCAGTGTTTCATAGGTATTTAAAGATTCTTTTCACAGTCTCTGCATGTGATACCTTAGGAGCAGATTGATACCTTGTGCAGATTCCAATACTGAATTGTATATCCAGCCTGCTTACTGTTAGATAGAGTAATGAACCAATCATTTCTCTATATTTAGTGATGTTGTAGTTAGGGCCTTTTATGTCAGCATCCAACAATATTGTAAAGCTCATTGGAGTATCAGCTCTATTAGCATTGTCCAATCCATACTTCTTCAACAACTCTTTCAAATATTTTGTTTGAGATACAAATATCTCATTCTTCCTTTGCTTGATTTGAAGTCCAAGAAAGGAGTTTAATTCTCCCATCATGGACATCTCAAACTCTCCCTGCATAATCTTGGAAAATTATTGACAAAGATATTCATTAGTAACACCGAAAATAATATCATCAACATAGATTTGAACAATTAGAAGATCATTTTTGTCATGTTTGATGAAAAGAGTTGTATCTACTTTTCCTCTTTCAAAGTTTTGATTAAGAAGAAACTTGCTTAGTCTTTCATACTAAGCTCTAGGAGCTTGTTTCAACCCATATAAAGCTTTCTTAAGTTTGTAAACATGATTGGGCTTTGTTTCATCTTCAAAACTTGGAGGTTGTTCACCATATACTTCCTCCATAATATAACCATTTAGAAAAGCACTTTTTACATCCATTTGATAAAGTTTAAAACCTTTAATGCAAGCAAAGGCTAAGAGTACTCATATTGTTTCCAATCTTGCCACTGGAGCATATGTTTCCTCATAATCAATACATTCTTCTTGATTATAGCCTTTGACTACCAATCTTGCTTTGTTTCTCACAATGATTGCTGATTCTTCAAGTTTGTTTTTGAAAACCCATTTGGTTCCTATAACCGAGTGATCTTTAGGTCAAGGAACCAAATCCCAAACTTGATTTCTTCTGAATTTATTTAATTCTTCTTGCATAGCAATCACCCAATCATTGTTAGATAAAGCTTCTTCCATATTAGAAGGTTTAATTTCAAATAAAAGCAGAAAAGGTTATCTTATTGAGTATTCTATTTTTGGTTTTGACACCTTCGTGAATATCTCCAATTACTTGATCAATTGGATGATCGTTAATATGTCTCCATGCTTTTGGTTAAGTATGATCATCGACATCTTCTATATTTTGAAAATCATTTGTTTCAAGATCATTCTATTTTAAAATAGTTTTGTTTTTCTTTATCAAATCCATTTCTTCTTCATCAAAACACTTTGTCTGAGAATCAGGTTCATCAAACACAACATGAATGGATTCTTCAACTGTACATGTTCTTTTATTTAAAACTTTATATGCTTTACTTCTATTAGAATATCCTAGAAATAAACCTTTATCAGACTTTAAATCAAATTTACCCAAGTTTTCTTTACCGTTGTTGTGATTGAAGCACTTACATCCGAAAATGTGTAGATGAGCAAGATTTGGCTTTCTCCCTTTGTAGAGTTCATATGGTGTCTTTCCAATTGACTTGCGAATATATGCTCGATTTGAAATATAGCATGCGGTACTCATTGCATCTACCTAGAATACTTGTGACATTTCTTTTTCATTAAGTATTGCTCTTGCCATTTCTGTGAGGACTCTGTTCTTCCTTTCTGCTACTCTATTTTGCTGAGGTGTTCTAGGTGCAGAGAAGTTGTGATCTATTCCCTCATTGTTGCAGAAGTCTTTAAAGAGTTGATTATCAAATTCTCCTCCATGGTCTGTCCTGATAGAAACAATAGAAATACCTTTCTCATTTTGGACCTTCTTAGCAAACATAATAAATTTGACAAATCTTTCATCTTTTAAAGCAATAAATATAGTCCATGTAAATCTTGTAAGATCATCGACAATTACTAAAGTATATAGATTTCCTCCAAAACTTTTTACTCTTGCCAGACCTAGCAAATGCATATGAAGTAATTGTAAAGGTTTGGAAGTAGAAATATCATACTTTGTTTTGAATGACGATTTAGTTTGTTTGCCTTTTTGACATGCTTCACAAATCATGTTACCTTTGAATTTTAGTTTAGGAAGACCAACAACTAAATCTTTTCTAATCAATTTGACGAGTTGGTTTATATTAACATAAACCAGATGCTTATGCCATGACCAACTCTCCTTTGATCTGCTAAGAAAACAATTTTTAGAAGAATTTGAATTTAAATCAATAGTATAACAGTTATCGTCCCTTTGAACTCGGATCTTTGCCTTGATAGATTCTTTGTTAAGCGGTAAATCCTTCTTGTTTACTATCAAGCATTCTTCTAAATCAAAGATCACCCAGTTATCTCTATCAGTGCTTTGACTCATACTCAAGAGGTTGTGGTATAATCCTTCAACATTATATACATCATTGATTTGAACACTATCAGATTTTCCCACTTCACCAATTCCAGCAATACGTCCAGATTGGTTACCTCGAAAAGTTACTTTTCCTCCTTCTCTGGTTTTTAGCATGGTGAACTTATTTGTATCACCAGTCATGTGTCTCGAGAATCTACTATCAATGTACAACTTGTTTGCTCGTGATGCTTTGAGATATACATAGAGTAAGGTGATCAAGTTTTAGGTACCCACACTTTCTTGGGTCCTTTATGGTTAGTATGCATTAATTTTGTCACATGTGTCCCTTTCGAAACCCATTTATATGTACCACTGACTTGTCCATTTCTAAAATAACATGATGAAGTATAATGTCCTTTCCTATTACAATAACTGCATGATGCAAATGGATATGATGTATGCACAGAATTCTTAAAATAATTGAGATAAGTTCTACTACCATTTTTCTTATTTCCTATATTACTATCCTGATTTGATTTATATCCAATTCCAGATTTATCAAAGGAAACTCTCTGAGATTTTAGAATAACTTTAAGAGTTTCACTTCCTTTAGTAAATCTTTCCACAGTTTTTGTTAAATCACTTATTTTCTTATCTTTTTCTTCACATAATGCACATGATGATATAACAGTATTTTTTAATTCTTTTACTTTCTTCTTATAACTAACCATTTCTTTAGCTACTTTGATGAATTCAGTATGCAATGCATTATATTCAGATAATAACTCATCATAAGTAGGTTTAGAATCACTTACCTTGGAATTCAATTCTTATTCTTTAGCTACTAAGCATAGATTTGCAACTTCGTCATTGTCACTTTCTTCTTCCGATGAGCTATCACCCCATATAGATATGTATGCTTTCTTCTTCTACTTCTTCTTGTCTTTGTTTCTGAAGCATTCGGATTTGATGTGTCTAGGCTTCCCACATTCATAGCATACTATCTGTTGTTCCTTGTTTTCTTTCTTGCTTGGTCCACCTTGATAATTTTTGAATTTTTTTGGCCTTTTCTATAGAACTTCTTGAATTTTCTCACGATCATTCCCATGTCATCATCATCTGGAACATCTTCATTTTTGAAAGACTCTTCTTCCTTGTTAGCTTTAAATGCAACTCCTCTTTTCTTTTTTATCATCGAACTCTTCCAGTTCCTTCTTGAATCTTAATTTCCCTTCATACTCAGAAAGGCTACCAAAGAGAGCCGCTATGAATCTTATTGACTCTCCTTTAGCTTATTTAATAGCTGTCACCTTTGCTTTCCATTTTTTCTTAAGAATGTTAAGAATCTTTCTTACCTGGGAATTTCGGTCAAATGATTTCCCAAGTATAGATAGTTGATTAACAAGATGAGTATATCTAAGTTCAAATTCTAAGATTCTTTCTCCAAGTTTCATGTGAAATAGATCATACTCTGTAATTAGAGTATTGATTATATCTTCTTTGATTCTAGATGTGCCTTCATGAGCGATCTCAAGAGCATCCCACATATCTTTGGATGTTGGTAGAGTGCAGATTCAGAAATATTCCTTTTGACTGACTGCACTTTGTATCATTAAAATGCTTTACTTTTTAACATTACTAACCTCTTGTCATATTCATCAAACCTCTCTGGACTCTTTTTAATGACTCTATCTTCGATTTTCTTCATCGGAATATAGTCACCATCTTGTATCATATTCCATAGGCCGTGTTTATTAGCCATCACGAACACTCTGAATTTGGCTTTCCAGAATGAAAAATGTTCTCCAGTAAAACCAGGAGGTCTAGTAATTGAAGCCCTGTCTGGAAGGATGTTCTCACCCATTATTGCCATTTACAGGATCCTTCTCAAGCTGTTAGGCTCTTCGGAGAAGACTTCTCTCTGATACCAAATGAAAGAGGCAAGCTTCACCCAAGAAGGGGTGAATTGGGTGATGTGATAAATTTTTTGATTGATGTGGTGATATGACAATAGTTGTAGATAGAGTAGAGTTGAGAATATTAGTACACAAAGAGTTACATTGTTTCGGCCTAAAAACCAGGCCTACATCCAGTCCTCAGAGATCATGACCTATTGAGATTTTCACTATGCTTCTAAGATTCAATGGGCTCTCAGAATGGCGCAAAATAATAGTCGTCCTTGAATAGACTGCGAGCAGAAATATTCTAACACTCAGAAATTTATCTCCCCATTATGACAAGTCTTACGTGCAGAAAAACAAACCTATGACCTTTCTCTCTTGCTTACGTATACAAGTCTTATGAGTAGCAATGTTCTCTCCTGCTTAAACCACTATAAGTCTTACGAGCAGCAACGTTCTCTACTACTTGTATCTTGTAAGTCTTATGAGCATAAAGTCCTACTAGGAATTCTCTCAACTGCTTCTCTGGTAAGGATATCTACCCTTTCAAGTTCCCAGTACCTTGAGATCAAATGAAAATAGAATTTGAAGTATACACAGAATCTCTTACAGAGCAAATATGATAAACACTGAAGAACGATATGAATACAGAGAAAATGTGAATAACAGAGACTTGTGAATTTGCTTGTGTGAATTCTTGTTCTTGGTTGTTATGGTCGGTCTCTGAAACTCTGAATTTATAGCCAGTTGATTTTGCCCATTTGAATAATAATCATTGTGGAGTGGAGCATTTTACTGTGGAACGGCATGCGTAAGTTTGAAATCTTTGAACACGGTAGGTACGTGCTTGGTTGGTCATAATGATTCTGTCTATTGTTATTTGACTTCCTCTGTGCTTTTCTAATTCAAACATTCAAACTCCCGTATCATACTTGTAATACATGTTAAATGATGTTATATAATAATAATAAGTAGAAATAGAATGAATAAATACCATTAAACCTTATTCAGATTGAACGCTGTAAGAATGGTACGTTTTAGCTTCTGGTAGAGCATCACTCGAGTGCTGAGAGGGCTCACTCAAGTGCAACACCATATTTTCTCTTCTTGCTTCAGTTTTATACTTGCATTTCTATGTGATTTTGAGAGAGTGCATTTTCACACTTGCGAGTGATGTGGGACATCACTCGAGTACAAATCTCCTCACTTGAGTGCACCTTCATTTTACACTATGAGCCACGTCTCTGGACAACACTCGCATCCCACTTTATCAAGAGTATGATTTTGCACTTGCAGGTGATATGGGTCCTCACTCGAGCAAACTTACTATCACTTGTGTAAACAAAATATTCTTCTATAAGATACTCTTTGTCTTCAACACTTGCATCAGAATGGAGAGAGTTAGATTTCTCACTCGTGGGTGCTGAGGTATCACTCGGATGCAGATTCCTCCACTTGAGCATACTTTCTCCTTCATACACTTGGTGACTCTCAGGCAAACACCTGCTGTTCCTTACTCGCTTGGACTTGAGTGTAAATTACATGCTCTGGTTATCTTGCTCTCGAGTAAGCACTTCCTGTGCCATGCTTGCAAGGACTCAGGTGCTCTCAAGGCTATTACTCGAGTATGGAGTCTGTGCTCGAGTGAGGAGATAATATCCAACTCTATCATTGCTCTCTGTCAAACACTTTCTATCTAACACTTACATGTGCTCGAGTGCAAAATAGCTTAATGCTCGAGTGCTAGCTCCATCACTCAAGTGCATTAGTAAAACTGACAGCAAACACTTCTAAACTTTGTGAAATATATTTGGTAATATTTTTAACCATTGCAAAGTATGAATTTCTTACCACAACACACAATGATCTTTTGTTATCATCCAAACTTGGAATCTAACAAATGGGTTAAAAACCAAGAAGTAATCAATTAGGCTCAAAAGGCTTATCAATGATATAATTGCAAGGTTGCCTATGTAGCTCAATCTAAAAAATTGATTGCCCTTATCATTTTTTAATATACATGTGAAATGTAATCTCAACCAGATTTAAAGCAAGTTCTAGAGTGACAACTTAATAGGTGAATATAACACAAAAGAAATAATTATTATTGATCAAATAGGTTTAAAAGCTCATGGTCAAGGCTTTCAAACTCAACTCGTTCAATCTCAAAATTCATCACCACATGCAACATCAGTTGTTCATTCATGCTATGAAATCTCTAAATTCAATTAATCCATACTTAAAACTTATATACTTCTTAAGATCATTACAAAGCACACAAATAGGATGACTTTTTTTTAAAATTTTTTAAGGAACAAAAACATTTAACTAATAAAATATGTCTCAAGAGTTAAGAATAACTCCTTACTCTACCATTTTTTCCACACCCCATGCATCTAATGGTTTTACTAACTAACTAATTTTTTTACTGCTCCTCCCCCAACCTAAATTCCTAAATTGGACATTGTCCTCAATTCTTTTAGAGCTTAGAAAATGTTTTTTTAAACATAAACTCATAATAAAGTAAAGCAAAATGCTAAGAGTAAAACAAAAAATTAAGGAAAGTTACAACTGCAGAGTGGTATCTGGTTATGCCTTTGACTATTATATAAAGATTGGCCACCAATTTGGTTAGCTAATAGATCTGGTTTAGGTTCATAATCTTGCAGTTGATCAAGTAGTTGGTCAGTAATTAGTGCATAAATTATGGAATGCCAAGTTGCTTGGGGTATGAATCCTATTTCTATAACATAATCCAAACAAGACAACAAATCATCATAAAAACCATTAACATTTAACAATCCTAATGGCTTGTTATAAGTTTAGCTTAGCCTAATATGCACCGCTAGAAAGCCCATCTAACGTCTCTAAATCACCGAATAAAGCAATAAAAAGCTTGAGCATGGTAGAACATTTGTCCTATTCGTTCATGCAAGATTGAAACCTATAACTCTTATGGTAAGGAAAACATGTGATCCTCCAACTCCTTCACCATTACACTCAAACCCTTTCTTCCATTAATGGTTGCAGAAATGGCCACACTTCCCCTTAGGCCTGGGATGCCTCCTCCTATTCAAGTTGATCTTTTTAACAGCTAATGTGTTTCCAAGTTCTTTTGCTGCATTTAGAAACTCTCCATTCTTGCCTGAATCAGTTTCACTAAAAATGCATATGGATGTAAATCCACATTTTAGTATGATACCCTTTTTCTCTTCTTTTCTCTCATACACTTTGTTTTTACAAGTAGAAGAGTGTATATTTACAAGTGAAGAGTACATATTTATACTACCAAAACAACAACAACAAGATCATGCAAATCATGCATTTTTCAAAAAATTTTGAAAAAATTTCCGACATGAATGACTGATATAATTTTCATGAAGAAATTAATCAAAAACAGTAAAGAAAGTCAAAAGTTACTGAAAAGATAAGACAAATTAAACAAAAGCATGATTATGTTCAATAGTTGTGATTTTGGCTCACATCTTTCTTTAGTTTTATGTCCAGTAACGGCTTAAACGCTTTCTACGAATTGAAGATTTGCTTCCTATTTAGCTTTCTTATAAACTAGTAAATAGGGTCTTTTAATGTCAGATTCCCAATATGGTAGTGCTCTTTTTCTTTGTTGAATATGTCTATTAAATCAAGAAGAATACAATGAAATCACCACTCGGATGTGTCTCAAGAGTTTGAATGATATCATCTAATGACTGCTTACTCAATCCATCCTTTATTAATTTTATTTTATCTTCTCGATTTATAAAAACCATACCTTTGCTATTACAATGTTGATTACATGTCCACCTTGCACATTTATGGTAGACATTCATTCTTTTAGCTTTTCTCTTTTTGGAGTAAGAACTTCTTCCCATTCCTAGCATATGTTTTAATAAATGACTTATGAATCTCACCTACTAAACATACCTTAGCTTCAATGATCTAGTGTACATCCTCAGGAAGGCCCAAATACTTGAACATATTCATTCTTTCAAGTCAATAGCTATAAATCTTCTTAAGCACATTTTAGGAAGAGTGAGGAACCTGTTCTCAAGCTTTGCAAGAGATTCCTCTATATTAACTTGAAATGAAAATGATGAAAACTAAAATTTTCATTGCAATATAGTATGCTTCAGTGAGTAGGAAAGAAAAATGAGCAAGAAAAAGAAGTCTTAGGTTGCCTCTAAAATAACCGCCTTTCTTTAACATCTTTAGAAGCTTTTGCTATCCCTACACTAAGGATACGTTAATTTCTTTAATTCCATTACTAAGTGTTACTTGTTCACATTAAGGACAATGTGACATTTAAGTGTGTAACTATTGATTTTATATGATTTGTACCCCAAAAAAATACAAATAAATACAAAAAGGGTTAGTTGGTTTGGAAACAAAGCACTAATCAAAAGTATCTAACACCATGATTACCTTGTCTTCATTTCTTTTCAAGCAACAAGGGTTCAAACATAAAAAATGTTCATTCATGGTAATTAATTATACTTCTTCAATCATAGACAATTTCAGAGTACAAGTATTTACTGAATTTAAATAAAGCACAACATGCATATATTTGCAAACTAATTTAGGAGCTTCCTAAAATTTTGAGCATCCTACAAAATCTACTTGACTCTTATCAATAAATGTCAACACTTTAATAGGAGAGACATGAACAACAACTTTTGGAACATCCAAATTAATTTCAATATCAAAATGATAGGAATTAGGTTCCACAACCGGAACCTTTTCTGATTACACCCACTATTCTCTCCAAAAGTGATTTCAAGTTCCTTATCACATTCCATAAGAGCTAAAGTTTCATTCAATTCTACATCCTCAACTTCCTCACAATAATCATTATAAACATAAGAAATGGTCATCATGGTTAAAGAAATATCTTGTTTCATAGTGTCAAGCGATGAAACAGTTTGACTTACATATATTTAAATATTTTGGACATATGACTCAACTCTAGTAACAAGTTCCTTTTGCTTTCTACTAAATCTCTCTGATGATTCCACACACTCCTCACATAATCTTTCTAAATTAGATTTTTCCTTATAGTCAAGGATGTGTTCTTCAATATGTGGATAATAGTAGAAAGGAGGATTAATTTCATTAGGAAAATACTGGACATATGGATCTAAAGACTCTTGTTGCTATAAAATTCCACCAGGATAAAAGGAATTATCAAAACAAGTTTGGTTCATAGTGAAATCATCTCTCACATAATAACTAATAGTGATATGTGGATAATGCTAGTAGGAATGATACTCTCCATAATAAGCACAAGAAAAACAATTATAAGGAGAAGAATTTTTAATCAAGCAAAAATTTATATTTTCTTATCTTATTCCATCCACATGCATTTCTTAGAAAGAACCAAGACATGACAATTTATCACTGATTAAACCAAATGAATGTTGTGAATAATGCATTCTATTTATTTATTTATTTTAAATTTTAATATGAAGACCAAATTAGTATTAAAATTACTTGGTATTGATATTAATGATAACAAACCCCAGTAACGGTGCCAAAAGCTTGTTACTAGTGTATTAAAAGGTGTTAGTGTCACTGTCACAATCAAGTAATATAGAAGTGAGTAGAGTATCGTTCTACAAGGATTGATCACTAAGTACCAAAATAGATAATTTAAATTCTATTTAGTCGATCGATTAGTTGGTTATTATGTTAGGATCGGTAGGAACAGCGGAAGAATTTTATAAATTTTACGTATCCTAATCGAGAATCTATCAACAGCGTTTAAATCGGGTTAGAACGAACTCATACCTTTTTCAACTTAGGGTTTTCACAATCTCTAGGAACTAACACGTTAGGTCTGCTCCCTCTACCGATATCCACACGAATGCTCTCCAACCAAGACTGTGTGCTAGCGCCTCCAATGTTTTTAGGGTTTCCCTTGCAGCTCTGAATTCTCATGCACGTATGAGTATATCTGCTCTATCAAGTTTTTAACCTATCATGGCTATATTCAAATTTCAAAATTAATCATCATTAATTTTGAAATTGATGAACAATTAATTATCTTGATGAGCTAATTAAATAAATTCAGTTTTAATTAAATTTGTCTAACAGTTTTAATTTAACCTGTTTATTTAATTCAAATAAAGAGCCATTAGATTTAATTTATCTTCATAAATTAAATCTGAGACACTATATCTTTATCATGTTAGTTATTAAATTTAATATATCTTAACAAATTAAATTTAAAACTAACACAATATAATAATATCATATAATATATATACATATACATATATATAATATATAAGATATGTATTTTTAAAATATATATCTATATAATATTATTAACGAATTTTATATTATATATATAAAAAAATATAAAATTTGTCCACCCTAAAGAAAACATTATCTCGTGTTGGGCCATTCTTATGTGCGACCCTGTAGGCCTATATGAAGTTGGCAATGGGCCAATAACTATACTAACCCAAAAGTCGCAAGTAGCCTCTAGCAAGACATTACAACTACCCAAAATCATATAAGGATCGTTATCACGATGCAACCTATCATACAACCATGTCACGTCCCTTTTGTCACATGATATATTGATCAAGGATAAGGTATGGATAATGTCATCCTCTTGTTCCTGACCATTACTTTCTCGATTCCTGAGTAGCCTAACAATAGAAATGGAAACCCCTTTCCATTGTATTATGGCCATATATTTCTCAGACTCACTCATCGAAGGGCCCAGTAATATCTCTCTACTAATGTGAGGGACAAATTCCATCTTGATCATTCATATTCCTCTGCATGAAAAACCACCAAGCCCGTTCATAGCCTTTATCATCACTCGGTCAAAAGTGACTTTTGACTAGTTCAAAGCTTAGCAACTCTTATGTAGGAATCCATGATGACCTCAGGTCAAAGGGCATTATGACGTGGTTATACATAAGAAAAACTTATGACTTGATCCATATAGCTTTCTCATAGTAGGTCGGTCCAGCACCTTGTACTCTTACAAGTGCCTAAGACTTTGATCCCTATCTCCATATCTTATCAAAGTCATTCTGATCTTGTTTCATCTCTGCTCTCGCATAGATGACCGACTAGGGACATTTTAGGACAATCTTCATCAATTATCCAAGGATAAAATTATCACAGTTAACATGCAAAAATATGATAACAAAATGGAGAAATTTCATTAAAATAATAATGTTCAAAGTATAATGATTAGCCCTTATGGCACAATTTCCAACATATTGAGAGTACAAAATAAAAATGAATAAATATTAATGCAATGAATATGAAAATAACTATGAGAAAAAGCCCTAGGGGTCATATTTCACTTAACAAATTTCAAATTGAATCACCTATCATTGTAGTCCAATTTATTCCACATGATTTTTAACCAAGTTTGCCTAATTTAATTATTAGCCTCTTCCCAGGTCAAGCAATTCTATAATTAATTGCTAATGCAATATATTCCTATATGAATTCAAGCAATTAATCATACATTCAGATTTATGGAACTTATTAAAACTACACATCTCATATGAATATATTCCTATTTCATATGCAAGTTATGGATTTAATTATAGGATCTACACACATGCATCTCCTTCCGGTCTCAACATGCATATTGAAATCATTCAAAAGAATGCTAATCAATCAAAAGCATTAAGAACAATAATTAAAACTCAATCATGAAGGAAAATTAAACCTAGATTTAATAAGTTAAGATTCAATCCGTCATTAGTAAGCTACATCATCACCCTAGGAAAATAAAAATTTAGCTCATAATGAAATTAAAAAAAACCAAAAATAAATTGAAAACTTCATAAACATTGCATAACACTTGATTATTGAATTCTAAAACATAAAGATACAACCAAAAGATGCATGAAAACGAAGAAATCTAGCTATCCTTGTAGGAGGTAAAACCTTCCATGTAGGTGGCAACCTACACCATCCATAAAGGAGGACTAGCTACACCATCCATGAATGAGGTTTACCTAAACCTTTCAAGATGAAGGCATGCAAAAGTTGTAACCCCCTCCGTAATTATATCCGAAATACGCGATTAAAGTGAAATAGAGATAAAAAATAATCAAAACTTATTTAAAATCCCATCCTTGAGATAGGGTTCTCACAAATACCTTTTAAAATCTAATTAACTTGGTCTCATATTCACATTTCGAATACAATTACTAAGCGAAGATAAATCACATTCATATAAATATCAGAGTGCACAACATAATCATCCTGGCAATCCCAGGTACATACCTTCGCTAAAGATACACGGGGCACAATTGCCCATTACAATTCTTCAAATGGGGATTACACAATCTCATCTCAAATTTATAACCCTATATTCAACCGAATTATATACAGTCTTCACAACTCATTGATAACCAACTACCAACTCTCATCTCGAAGGAGTCCTAGCCGTTCCTCCACGAGCCACTTGCCCTGTCTAAATTATTGGTAGGGGAGGGTGAGATTCGAGAGAATCTCTGTAGGGAAACATTATCAATATGTAGGCAAGATAAGCGTTTAATGCATGACATGCTTGCATCACATAACTCATGCACACATACAATGACAAATCTATAAGCTCAATGATTCGAATGATACACATATGGCCATAACATATATTGAAACAGAGCTTTAAATCATTCATACATGTTCCACATAATCAAGCAAAGAAATAACATGCATCAATATATTAATACATTTATCAGAGCATGCAGGAGAGATAAGTTCCCTACCTCCAGTCTTTTCTCCTCGATTTGCGTGCCAGCAAGTCGGGGATTCACATTCGATCCTGTAATGTCAAATATACTATTTAGACACTTCCATAGTGTTTCTGGGGGTTATATGAGGCTATATTGAAAATTTACTAAAATACCCCCAGGGACCCTGCCCGGCCCGGCCCCGCCGTACTCGGTCCGGCTGTACTTTTCTTTAAATTTTGACATGGCTATTCTAACATATTTTCGCCCAAGGAATCCATTTCCGAACTCGAAATTATCAAATTCAATGTCAATTTATAAATTTACCCTTGGCAGCCCCACTTTAAGGGTTTCAGGGGCGTTTTCGTAATTATGCTTTTTCGGCCTTTTCTGAAAAAGTAACCAACTATAACCCCACCTAATTTTCGTTCCTGAACTCAATAGAATCATCAAATCATTGAAAATCCATCTCTAACCCTTCCAAACTAGACTTGGCCGAAATTCTCAATTCCCCAGGAAAATTTGGGGTTTTTCGGTTTCGGCTCCGTAAACGTGTTCCTTTCTACTCCTAACTACTTTATTGACTATTACATTGGGTTAGAACTACCATTTAGTATCAATTTGGGCAGCATAACACCTAGGCTAACCCATTCTCCAAATTTACAAACAAAGACAATCCGGTGAAATTTCACCAATTAAATCAACCACAGCAGCCAGAACAATCAAAGATTGAAGTTTCAGAAGTTACTTCAAGCTCCCTCTGGCTTTTACTCAATATGGCTGAACCCTAGCCCCTTTTAAACCATGAAAATTGAGCTTCCAACACCTTAAAGAACATGAAAGACGAGCTTAGAAGCAAGGTTATACGCGTTAGGAGCTAGATCGCCGAAGAAATCGGTTTACCTTGCGAGATTTTTCCTCTTTCTCTCACTAGTTTCAGCTAGTTCAACATGACAGAAAATGAGAGCTGAAGAAGATGAGAAAATATTTAATTCCAAGCTGATGTCATCTTTTATTGAGATGATGTCATAATTCCCATTTTCGGATTTTCTGGCAGATTTTCTGTCCAAATTTGAAAAAACATAACTAATTCTAGAAAAATTGAAATGAGGTGATTCCAAATCCAAATGAAAGGTATATAAGTCCTATTCATTGAACAAATATGAGCCATTACCAGAAATTACTACAAAATTCCAGAATCACACAAATTGCATCACTGCCCCAGAATAGAGTCCATTTTCGACCTCAAACTTTGGACAGTCATATCTCCTAGTTCCTAAAATGAAATGGCACAAATTATATATCCATTTTGAAGCTTGGGATGTGATCTTTAAGAATCGAAAGTTTCATAATTTTCTGACATCATTTGCCTTTTCAAAACATCCACATGAGAAGACTGCCCATAATAGAGTTTCACTGGACAGAATTTCAGATTTTGCATCTTTGCTTCCAATGGTTCCATTTTCATACCAAACATCATTCCCATATAAATTTTCACAAGGAATACATTGGAAACACCAAATCAATCAAATTCACATCACACTGACATGTTTTCACAACAATCTCAACATGTTAACACAATTCACATTCAATTCTTCCCTCTATTCTAAGTCAATTTGGATGTTAATCCACAATTGAACTTAAATACAGGGTTTCGGCGCTGCTCACAACACACACGAATCATATTCGAGTGCCAAATCGCATCATATTCTCCAAAAGGGTTATTCATCACTAATCACATCCGCTTTTGGAGTCATTATCCCTGAATCACAATTTGGGATCTTCTAAACCGGGGCTTAGCAATCCACTTATTTCAGGCTTATTCTCTAGCCTCAAGTCTAAAAAATTCGGGGTATTACAAAAGTAATACAATGCATGAAGTTAAATTTAATATATAATACAATGTCTTCCTTCTGTTTGTGAAAGATGCCTCCTCACTCCCCTGCGACGATGGCAATTTATAGGCAGGCAATTAGCTTTCTAGTCAACAACAGTTGCTACCTTCTTCTTTGACAAATGTGCTCTCTCTATGTCCCACTTTATCTTTTACAAAGTCTTCATGCCTTACTCTCTTTTCAATCCTGTGAATCTCCTTTCTTCTCTTTGTTAGTTTTTTTCAAATGGTGGGGTATCAGGGTAACTTCTTCTTTTGACCTTTTAGATCTGCAACTTCAAGTTGATTTTATCCACTAATCCATCGTACCTGATAAAAACAAACAAAGAAATACTAATACAAACTAATAATAACAACAACAACATAAATCTTTATATTATATATATATATATTATTATAAACGGTGCTGCACGTGGCTATCAAAAGAAAAGTAAGGAAATATTTATCAATTACATCTAAATCCATTATATTAAGTTCAAATATCGCCTACAAAATCATTATATGTAGGAAAATAAATATGCAAATATTTTACTTATCACATATCAACCCATGCATTAGAAAAGGGAGAGAGAACAAAGATGACCCATTTTTGTAGTAGATAAGGAGTAACAGGCTAGGGACCTCTAATGTACCACATCTAATATGCTAGTTAATGCCCTTTACAAATTTCCAACTTCCCAAATGTTTTGCTCTACAGTATGATTGTACTACTAGTTGAAAATTTCTCAGCCTCCCAGGGATTAGCTCCAAAGAAGTTTAGAAATGGCTCAAATTTAAGCCTTCCTTCTCCAAAAAAGGAGTATACAACCATTTTTTAAAGTAATATTCTATTGTATGATTATAGTAGTAGTTAGTGGCACTCATAATGGTTTTTTACTTTTTATTCATTGTTTTACTACTTCTATTATCATTCTCCAACCACTGCTCTAAAGAATAGTGTCTCACCAATTTGTCGTAGTTGATTCATAGGTAACATTCTTTCCTAAAGCATTGCTTCATATTTTGAATCCAGATATATTCATAATGTGTAATTAATCTACAAGTATCATTTGCATGATTGTGTTGTTCAATGAAGCAGAATGGATAATCAATATTTTGAGGACTGAACTACATCTCTATTGTTCAATTATCAATTGACATGCTTTATTCTATTGATTTTTTAAAAAAATGAAGATTCTATTGGATAGGAAGATCAAATAAGCAAGGACAATTGATGTTACACGAGTTTTAGCACCTTAAAACACTAGTAACAGACAAAAATAGTTTACAAGGACTAGGGTTATACCTTGATAACTACTACATATGGCTTTTTGCGTATATTATAAGCTACAAAAAATACAGGATCCTCTTATAGATAAGAGAAAACCAGTATTCATGGTCGTGGCATTAAAACCAAAATGCAAAAAACTTCACACATTATAATATATAGACCTAACTTCAAGTAAGAACTTGCAACCACCATTTAAAACAAGCAAAAAGTTAACCAGGCAGGGCGAGAATAAAATCTATCGCCAGTAGTAAAAACATATAAGTGTATATTGGATCATGCAGAACTCGAAGGAATCGTAATGCTTCTTGCTCCCTATTCCTTTCATTGAAACCCTGATGGGATCACCAATAGGCTTGACATCCCCCTCCTATGGTTATTCCTCTTCTTCATCAATACTCATAGACCCTTCTTCTTTCTTCTCATTTTGCTTTCTCTTCTCTTTATTGTCTTTCTACTCTTCCTCCTCCTCCTTATCTTCTTCCCCTTAAAGCTCCATCCTCTTCCAGTTATGTTGCTTTTATCAATTGTTCATTCTGTGATGCCATACTACAACACAACACCTAAATTTGTTCTTACTGTGATCGTGGGAGTAGTACTCGCTATGAATTAGGCATTCAATCTATTCAAATCAAAGATTTACTTTAATACCTTATACTTTATGAGCTCAGATGAGTGCAAAAATATAGTGAATAGAGTAGATAAACTTTCAAAAAACACAAGGCATGAACTCGGGTCTAAGTGTATTTTTCAAAAGAAATTTAAAACTTTTCAAAATATTTTTGTAAAGGTTCATTGCTTCGCTAAGTTTTATTGGCTCTTAGTTCCTTTAATCAGAATATTCAAGCATTTCTCTGCTTAAGTATTATGTTTTATATGCTGCTTAATGACCAATTATCATTTAAAAGCGTTATTCAACTAAGTTACTCTAGCCTTAGTTACTACTACTTCTACTACTACACTATTATTATGTCTACCGAATTATATACATCATATACAACCCAAAAATAGACAACCAATAGGAAATAAAATCTCTCTGCTTTATCCTCTAGTTCTCCGTGTTTACCTTCTTAGCCCTTGAGGTGTTAGCCTATGTTGCAGATTGGTTATATGAAAGGAGTAAGATTCACAAGAATCCTAGTAGTAACAAGCATCTAATCTTATATATATAAGAACACAGAGTATGCCACACAGTCATCATATAACACAGAATAATAAATCAGCATTCAGTATACATCATACAGCACATCACATTATCATAGCGCTAGGTGTAAAAAATCACATGGCCCTAAGTGGTCACCCCCACAAAAAGCCCTAGGCTTCTACTTATGCACAACAGAAATTTTTATGGCTCGGGCATCTACTCATGCAATTGGCCTTGAGCGATCACCCCACATATTTTGGATGCTTCCAAAAACTCATGATGAAACCACAAACATGCAACATATCTTATAACACATGAAAGAAAGAGTTACTACTTGATCACCTTTCTTGAGGGATATCTAATTGTTTCTCTAAGCTCGAGCAGGTCTTAGATCCTGAACAACTAGCAGGCACAAAGATGGGCTCATTACTCAGTTCAGGGTTATAATGAACTATATACCAATCTTCACCCATACTTAACCTTATCCATAATTCAATCGTGTTGGTTATTTATAAGACTCCTGTATTGTACTACACAGTGTCTATTCTAAGACACATTTGTAAGAGGCAAGCTTCACACAAGAGGGGGTGAATTGGGTGATGTTATAAATTTTTCGCTTGAAGTGGTGATATGTAAATATAGTAGATAGAGTAGAGTAGAGAAGATTTGAACACAGAGAGTTATACTGGTTCGGCCTAACAACAATGCCTATGTCCAGTCCTCAGAGATCAAGACCTACTGAGCTTTTCACTATATCTCCAAGATTCAATGGGCTCTCAGAACGCCACAAAACAACAATTGTCCTTAAACGGACTACGAGCAGAAATATTCTCTCAACAAGAAATTTCTCTCCCCCTTACGACAAGTCTTACGTGCAGAAAAACAACCTATGACTCTTCTCACTTGCTTATGTATACAAGACTTATGAGCAGCAACGTTCTCTCCTGCTTACACCACTGTAAGTCTTACGAGTAGCAACGTTCTCTTCTGCTTGTATCTTATAAAGCTTAAGAGTGGAAGACACAACCAGGAATTCTCTCAACGGCTTCTCTCGTAAGGAAAAACAACCCTCTCAAGGTCCCAATACCTTGAGATCAAATACACATAGAATTTTGAATTGAATGAAGACTCTCTTACAGAGCAAATCAATGAACACTGAAGATCAATGTGTATACAGAGAAAAATGATGAATAGCAGAAACTTGGTATGAGCTTATGAATGCATGTGCTACGTTGTTGTAGTTTCTCCGTGAGTCTCTGTATATATATAGTTGCTCCAGTTTTTGCTCGTTTGGAAATTCTTCATTTGTGGAGCGGGACATTTGAAAGTATTGGCAGACACGTGCATGTTTGAATAATATGAGTGCGGTAGGTGCCAATGTGTTTATAATCATCTTGTCTGCCGTTGTATCACTTTCCTCATGTGGTTCAATTCAAACGTTCATATTCCTGTATCATACTTTTAAAACAATCAAAACAATGTTAAACAATGATAAAAAATAATGATGATATGAATTAATAACAATAAACCATATTCGGAATGAACGTTGTGATACTTAGCATTTTCGGTGGTCAAACAGGGCATCACTCGAGCATGAAAGGCTCACCTCGAGTGATCTCCTATTTTCCTTCATATACCTCTGTTATCGGGTTGTGCTTGCATGAAATATCAGAGAGACAAAATCTTCACTCGCGGGTGAAGAGGGGTCTCACTCGAGCACAAAACCTCTGCTCGAGTGATCTTTGCAATTTACACAGGGAATGTCTTCTCGGGTCATCACTCGCATACCATTTTGACAAGAGTGAGAATTTGTACTCACGAGTGATATGGACCCTCACTCGAGCACACTTACCTCTGCTCGAGTGAGAAGCATATTCTCAAGGAATATGCTCTCAAAACCATCACTCGCATCAGAATTTCAGAGGGATAGAATTTTCACTCGCGAGTGATATGGGCCCTCACTCGAGCACAAAGACTCCTGCTCGAGTGAGAAGAATATTCTCAAGAATTATACCTTTTGACCAAGCACTCGCAACTGATTTGGAGAGGGATAGAATTTTTACTCGAAAGCATTGATGTGTCACTCGAGCATGGATGGGTGTGCTCGAGCACACTTGCACTTCTCTGAACTTCATGACTCTCGGCCAAGTACTCGCAGTACCTTGCTCGAGCACAGAATGCTCATGCTCGAGCATTGATGTCTCTGCTCGAGTGAATAAAGGAAGCATGCCATTACTTGCTCTCGGCCAAACACTCGCATGCCCTCACTCACATGTGTGCTCGAGTGAAAATGACTTCTTTGCTCGAGTGCATACCTTCTGCTCGAGTGATCTAGTGAATACAAAGGGAGAATGCCTCTCGGGTACATAGTTTCTGGCTTTCTCTCGCACATGCTCGAGCACAGAGGAGATCTATGCTCGAGTGCAAAATCCTTGCTCGAGCACTCCAGTGCAATTTCACAGCAGATATCAGCAAATCATCAAATATGCATTTGGTAACTTAGAAACTTTTCTTAACCTTCTAAAAACATGTTTTGCACATAATTGAATTATTGTTATCATCAAAACTTGGGATCTAACATTCTCCCCCTTTTTGATGATGACAAAACTCTTTGTGATGAAGATTTAAGAGAAATTGATTGAGATTGAAAATTTTGAAATTTCTTCAAAGTTTCCAAATGCATATCAAGTTTAAGTTTCAAATTCAAGTTTTCCTGCAATGTTTCCTCTGGACACTCAACAGCCAAGGTAAGTATAGTATGAGGTATATAACTTAATAAGAACTTAATAACTTGAAACATTGAAATTTTGATAATCAAAAACTTGAACAACATAACATAATAACTTGTAATTCAAAATGACAAAATGACATACAAATCAAATCCTACCCCAATACAGAATTCTACCCAAACACCCAAATACACCCTACAGTACACCCTACAGAAGCTCAGAAACATCACACATCCTTCTCCCCCGTTTTGTCAACATCAGAAGGGGGTCTGGAGGTGGAACAAAGGAAATCATGGCAGTTAGAGGGTCAATGGGCTGATCAGAGGGAGATGGTGGTTGTGGTACAGATGATGAGGGAGGTAGTGAAGGTGACCGATCAAATGTAACATCTACATTGGAATCTGGATAGGTGAAGAGCACATGAGTCTGTGGTACTGAGGGAGGAGTGGTCTCAGGAGGCACCCCGGATGATGAAGAGGGAAAATGGGAGTGCAAGAAAGTCTCCATATTGGTGATCCTCTGTGACATCTCATCCTGAGTTTTGAACATTAGTTCAAAATTAAGATTGGCCTTGTCTACCAGATTGATGACTTGTGCTTCCATCTTCTCCACAAGCTTCTCATACTCAGTCACTAACTCCTTCTTCAAACTTGATACAGCTTGATTGATTACCTCAGACAGATGATTGGACAGAGAGGCATTGAGAAATGAAGGAGGAGGAATAGGACCTTGTGCAGATGATTGTGCCTCATCTCCTCTGGATGGAGTGGCTTCCCTTTTTGATGTGGCTTTGGTCCGACTCACCGGAAGATTGATACCCATATGAGTTGACTGAGTCTTACCAAACCGTGAGATGAGTACCCTTTCTTTTCCTTCCAGATACCAAATTTTGTTTTTCATCAAGATGAAGGAAACAAGTTGAGGGTAAGGTATGGTTGTGGATCTTGTTGAAGAAAATCAAAACCGCCTCATCTCATTAAAAATGATCTCCCCTACATTCCTTTGTTGCCCAGCAACCAAAGAAGCCAAGAGATAGTAATCCTTTTGAGCAAAGTGGGTAAAGTTCTTGGATTTATTGACTATGCTCCGGGAATAAATGTAATGAAGGATTCTGTGATTATCAGGCATATCAATAGGCTTGAAAATGAGGGGGCCAATTGGGTCTTTTGGTCTCAAAATTTTAAAGGTTTCATTGGCAGAGAATGAGGGTGGATCAGTAGGAGGTGCAACAAAACCAAGTAAATCATTTATGATTTTGGCAGAAATCATAATAAATTTCCCTCTAATGGTTGTAGATACAGCTTCTTCAATCAACTCACCGGATCTAGACATAATATTATGAGTTTTCATGTTGCAGTAGAAAGTTTTCACAACAGTGGGGGAATATGGCAAGTGAATATTTAGCCAGGGAGCATAGTATTGAAGGTAAGGGTACAAGTCCAAATGACAATTCTTTTTCAGATAATCCAAATCCACATACACTACAGGGCAGAAATGTCTATGCTTAAATTCATCATCATATACCTTCTGAGATAATGCCTTAAGCTCTGTCACATTGAATCCCTCAGGAGGGCTGGTGATGTGATCATCCACTGGTGCTTGTGATGCAGAAGGTGCTCCTGAAGCAGAGGCACTTGGTTGCCTATCTTGATGTGAACTTGAAACACCGGCTTGAGAAGCAATCGTCCCAACTAACTTGTCCAATTTGGATTTTTCTATTACTTCCCTGAGTTGTTTACTGAAGGTATCCCCAGAAGAAAAAGATGATTGGGGTTGTTCTGAATCCTTCTTCTTTCCCTTTCCTTGAACCTCTTCGGATTGAGACCGGGTGATTATTGGTTCCTTGAATACCACCCCCTTTGGTTTCTTTTGAGGAGGTTGGTCTTTCTTTGAAACTTGAGGCTTTGGATGAGGTTTCTTAGCCGGAGTCCTCTTTTTGGTTTTTGGTTTAGGAGGAGGTGAAGGTGAGGAAGAGATTTTGGGAGATGGAGGAGTAGGCTCAGGAGTTCCAGATTCACTGGCAGCAGAGTGAGTAGGAGAAGGTGAATGAGATATTTGAGGGATAGAGGATAGTTTTGTTCTTGCCATTGTTAAGAGAATGGAAGAGAGGCAAAGACTCTTAGTTTTTGAAAGAAAAACAAGTAGAGATTAGGGCACAAGTGAGAATTGCAGAAGACAAAAATCACCTCTTATAGAAGATTGAAAGGTTGTAATGGCAATTTGAAGCAGAGAGACGTGATTGAATGATGGGAAAACGGTTGAAGGTGAAGAGTTGTGTCTTTCGAGTGAGAGAGCACTTCGAGTGAGACAAGGAAGTGCGACGTTCTGAGCTCCCCAGTAACTGATATAAGTGACAGTGCTCGAGCATGAACCCTAGTGCTCGAGTGATGTTCATACTGTGCTCGAGTGTGTTCTATCTGTACTCTAGTGATATTCTGGAAAAATAAAGAAACAAGTAAAACGTACCTGGATTGTGGATTCCTTGACATATTTTGCATCTTTGTACTCAAATCCTCCAAAATCATTTGAGTAACCATGATTTGGATAGCTTTTTGCAAAGAGATTCTTTTTCTTCACTCGAGCAGGCATTCCTCACCTCAAGCATGTTCATATCATGCTCGAGTGAGAATTCCTCACTCGCGAGTGAGTTCAATTCTCACTGTTGTTTATGATATATTCCCTTGGTGTTCTCAACTCCTCTGTTAACCTCTGTTTTAACTATCAGAGAACAGAGTATCATAAATAGTGCTGTGCTCGAGCAGAGCTTCTTGTGCTCAAGTGACACAGCTCTTCACTCGAGCAGCACCCTCTGTGCTCGAGTGAGAATCCTGCAAAAACAAATTTTGACTACTCTGATGCTAAAGTTAGTATGGTTATCATCAAAATAAACATTTAATTAAACTTTTTAACAAGAAAACTTACAACTCATTGGGATTAACCATTCCCAATTCTCTTCGAATATAGAGGAATTGCTCTTTTGCAATTGGTTTTGTGAAAATATCCACAAGTTGAAGATGAGTTGGTATGAATTCAACTTTGACATCTTTCTTTTGAACATGATCTCGAATGAAATGATGTCGAATGTCTATATGCTTGGTTCTTGAATGTTGTACAGGATTCTTTGCCAAGCTTATCGTGCTAGTATTATCACAATAGATTGGGATTTCTTTTAGATAAATTCCTAAATCTTGAAGTTGTTGTTTTAACCATAGCACTTGAGAACAGCAGCTTGCCACAGCTATATATTCAGCTTCAGTCGAAGATAATGAAACTGTGTTCTGCTTCTTGCTGAACCATGACACTAGAGAACCTCCGAGAAATTGACATTATCCACTGGTACTCTTTCTGTCGGTTTTATATCCACCGTGATCTGAATCTGAATATGCCATTAAATACTCGTTCCCTCTTTTTGGATACCATAGTCCAAGCTCAGAAGTATCTCCTAAATATTTGAAAATTCTTTTTACTGTCTCTGCATGAGATACCTTAGGATTGGATTGATACCTTGTACACATTCCTACACTGAACTGAATATCTGGCCTGCTTGCTGTAAGGTAGAGTAATGAACCAATCATTCCTCTATACTTTGTAATGTTGAAGCTCGGTCCCTTTACATCAGCATCCAGCAATGTTGTAGATCTCATTGGAGTATCAGCTCCGTTAGCATTATCTAATCCATATTTCTTCAATAATTCTTTCAAATATTTTGTCTGAGATATAAATATACCATTCTTCTTTTGTTTGATCTGAAGTCCAAGAAAGAAGTTCAATTCTCCCATCATGGACATTTCAAATTCTCCCTGCATAATCTTAGAGAATTCTTGACACATAGATTCGTTAGTAGCACCAAAAATAATATCATCAACATAAATTTGAACTATTAGAATATCATTTTTGTTATGTTTGATGAATAGAGTTGTATCAACTTTACCTCTGACAAAACCTTGATCAAGAAGAAATTTGCTTAGTCTTTCATACCAAGCTCTGGGTGCTTGTTTCAAACCATATAATGCTTTCTTAAGTTTGAAGACATAATCAGGTTTTGTTTCATCTTCAAAACCAGGAGGCTGTTCGACATATACTTCCTCCATAATATAACCATTTAGAAAAGCGCTTTTTACATCTATTTGATAAAGTTTAAAACTTTTGATGCAAGCAAAAGCTAAGAGTACTCGTATTGCTTCCAATCTTGCCACTGGAGCATATGTTTCCTCATAATCAATACCTTCTTCTTGATTATAGCCTTTGGCAACCATTCTTGCTTTATTTCTCACAATGATTGCTGATTCATCAAGTTTATTTTTGAAAACCCATTTGGTCCCTATAACCGTATGGTCTTTAGGCCGCGGAACCAAATCCCAAACTTGATTTCTTTGAAATTGATTTAATTCTTCTTGCATAGCAATCACCCAATCATTGTCAGATAAAGCTTCTTCTATATTAGAAGGTTCAATTTCAGAAATAAAAGCTGAAAATGTTACCTCATTGAGGACTCTGTTTCTGGTTTTGACACCTTCATGAATATCACCTATAACTTGATCAATTGGATGATCCTTCATATGTCTCCATGCTTTAGGTTGATCATGATCATCAACATCTTCTAAATTTTGAAAATCATTTGTTTCAAAATCATCCTGCTTTGAAATAGATTTATTTTTCTTGATTGAATCCATTTCTTCTTCATCATTAAGTTTTGTCTGAGATTCAATTTCATCAAACACAACATGAATAGATTCTTCAATAGTACATGTTCTTTTATTGAAAACTCTATAAGCTTTACTTCTATTAGAATATCCTAGAAAAATACCTTCATCAGACTTTGAATCAAATTTACCTAAATTTTCCTCACCATTGTTGTGAATGAAACACTTACACCCGAAGATATGAAGATGAGCAATATTTGGCTTTCTTCCTTTGTAAAGTTCATATGGTGTCTTTCCAAGAGATTTGCGAATATATGCTCTGTTTGAAATATAGCATGCAGTACTCATTGCATCTGCCCAGAATACTTGTGACATCTCTTTTTCATTAAGTAATGCTCTTGCCATTTCTGTAAGCACCCTGTTCTTCCTTTCCACTACTCCATTTTGTTGAGGTGTTCTAGGGGCTGAAAAGTTGTGATCTATACCTTCATTGTTGCAGTAATCTTCAAACAGTTGATTATCAAATTCTCCTCCATGATCTGTTCTAATAGAGACAATAGAAATACCTTTCTCATTTTGAACCTTTTTGGCAAACATAATAAATTCAGCAAAAGTTTCATCTTTTGAGGCAATAAATATAGTCCATGCAAACCTTGTAAAATCATCAACAATTACTAACGTATATAAATTTCCTCCAAAACTTTTAACTCTTGCAGGTCCTACCAAATCCATATGAAGTAATTGTAAAGGTTTTGAAGTAGAAATTTCATATTTTGTTTTAAAAGAGGATTTAGTTTGTTTGCCTTTTTGACATGCTTCACAATTCATGTCGTCTTTGAATTTGAGTTTAGGAAGGCCTACAACTAAATCTTTTCTGATCAATTTGTCAAGTTGATTCATATTGACATGAGCCAACCGCTTATGCCATAACCAACTTTCCTCGGATCGACTAAGAAAACAATTTTCAGAAGAATTTGAATTTAAATCAATAGTATAACAATTACCGTCCCTTTGAGCTCGGATCTTTGCCTTGATAGTTTCTTTGTTTAGGAGTAGATCTTTCTTGCTTACTATCAAGCATTCTTTCGAGTCGAAAATCACCCAGTTATCTTTGTCAGTGCTTTGGCTTACGCTTAAGAGATTGTGGCATAATCCTTCAACATAATATACTCCGTTGATTTGAATACCATCGGTTCTTCCCACTTCACCAATTCCAGCAATACGTCCGGATTGATTTCCTCCAAATGTCACCTTTCCTCCTTCTCTAGTTTGAAACATGGTGAACTTATTTTTGTCACCAGTCATGTGTCTCGAACATCCACTATCAATATACCATTTGTTCACTCGAGATGCTTTGAGACATACCTAGAATAAGATGATCAAGTTTTAGGTACCCATACTTTCTTGGGTCCTTTGTGGTTAGTATTTGGAATATGTGTCCCTTTCGGAACCCATTTATATGTTCCAACAACCTTTCCCTTTTTGAAATAACACGATGAAGTATAATGTCCTTTCCTATTACAATAATTGCATGACACAAATGGATTTGATGTATGCACAGAATTCCTGAAGTATTTAAGATAGTCTCTACTACTCTTCTTATTCTTATCATGCATAGCATTATATCCAATTCCAGATTTATCAAAGGAAACTTTCTGAGAACTTAAGATAACCTTGAGAGTTTCACTTCCTTTAGTAAATTTTTCAACAATCTTTGTTAAGTCTTCTATTTTCTTATCTTTCTCTTTACACATTTCATATGATGATATGACATTACTTTCTAATTCCTTTACTTTCTTCTTATAACTAACCATTTCTTTAGCAACTTTAATGAACTCTGTATGCAATGCATTATATTCAGACAGTAATTCATTATAAGAGGGTTCAGAGTCACTTACCTCAGAGTCTGATTCTTCTTCCTTAGCTACCAAGCATAGATTTGCTACTTCGTCGTTGTCATTTTCTTCGTCTGACGAACTATCACCCCAAATAGATGATATATATGCTTTCTTTTTCTGCTTCTTTTTGTCTTTATTTCTGAAGCATTCAGATTTGATGTGTCCTGGTTTCCCACATTCATAGCATACTATTTGTTGTTCTTTGTTTTCTTTCTTGCTTGGTCCACCTTGATAATTCTTGAAATTCCTTTGTCCTCTTCTGTAGAATTTCTTGAATTTTCTCACGATCATTCCCATTTCATCATCACTAGGAACATCTTCATTCTCGGAAGTTTCTTCTTCTTCTTTAATAGCTTTAAATGCAACTCCCTTTTTCTTTTTATCATCTACTTCTTCAAGTTCCTTTTTGAATCTCAACTTACCTTCATATTCATAAAGACTACCAAAGAGAGCAGCTATGGATCTCATAGACTCTCCTTTGGCTTCTTCGATGGCTGTCACCTTTGCTTCCCATTCTTTCGTAAGAATATTAAGAATCTTTCTTACCTGGGAATTTTGATCAAACGTCTTTCCAAGAGCAGAAAATTGATTAACAAGATGAGTATACCTTAGTTCAAATTCTGATATACTCTCTCCAGATTTCATACGAAATAAATCATATTCTGTAATCAAAGTATTGATTCTATTTTCTTTGATTCCAGATATACCTTCGTGAGCAATTTCAAGAGCATCCCATATATCTTTGGCAGTAGGTAGAGTACATATACGAAAATATTCTTTTTGACTAAGAGCACTCTGTATCATTAAAATGGCTTTACTATTTAATGTTACTAACCTCTTGTCATTCTCGTCAAACTCATCTGGGCTCTTTTTAACTGCTCTATCTTCGATTTTCTTTATTGGAACATAGTCACCATCTTGTATAACATTCCACAATCCGTACTCGTTGGCCATCACGAACACTCTGAATTTGGCTTTCCAGAACGAAAAATGTTCTCCAGCAAAACCAGGAGGTCTAGTGATTGAAGCACCGTCTGGAAGGATATTTTCACCCATTGTTGCCATTTGTCGGATCCTTCTCAAGCTGTTAGGCTCTTCGGAGAAGATGAGGCTCTGATACCAAATGTAAGAGGCAAGCTTCACACAAGAGGGGGTGAATTGGGTGATGTTATAAATTTTTCGCTTGAAGTGGTGATATGTAAATATAGTAGATAGAGTAGAGTAGAGAAGATTTGAACACAGAGAGTTATAATGGTTCGGCCTAACAACAATGCCTACGTCCAGTCCTCAGAGATCAAGACCTACTGAGCTTTTCACTATATCTCCAAGATTCAATGGGCTCTCAGAACGCCACAAAACAACAATTGTCCTTAAACGGACTACGAGCAGAAATATTCTCTCAACAAGAAATTTCTCTCCGCCTTATGACAAGTCTTACGTGCAGAAAAACAACCTATGACTCTTCTCACTTGCTTATGTATACAAGACTTATGAGCAGCAACGTTCTCTCCTGCTTACACTACTGTAAGTCTTACGAGTAGCAACGTTCTCTTCTGCTTGTATCTTATAAAGCTTAAGAGTGGAAGACACAACCAGGAATTCTCTCAACGGCTTCTCTCGTAAGGAAAAACAACCCTCTCAAGGTCCCAATACCTTGAGATCAAATACACATAGAATTTTGAATTGAATGAAGACTCTCTTATAGAGCAAATCAATGAACACTGAAGATCAATGTGTATACAGAGAAAAATGATGAATAGCAGAAACTTGGTATGAGCTTATGAATGCATGTGCTACGTTGTTGTAGTTTCTCCGTGAGTCTCTGTATATATATAGTTGCTCCAGTTTTTGCCCGTTTGGAAATTCATCATTTGTGGAGCGGGACATTTGAAAGTATTGGCAGACACGTGTATGTTTGAATAATCTGAGTGCGGTAGGTGCCAACGTGTTTATAATCATCTTGTCTGCCGTTGTATCACTTTCCTCATGTGGTTCAATTCAAACGTTCATATTCCTGTATCATACTTTTAAAACAATCAAAACAATGTTAAACAATGATAAAAAATAATGATGATATGAATTAATAACAATAAACCATATTCGGAATGAACGTTGTAATACTTAGCATTTTCGGTGGTCAAACAGGGCATCACTCGAGCATGAAAGGCTCACCTCGAGTGATCTCCTATTTTCCTTCATATACCTCTGTTATCGGGTTGTGCTTGCATGAAATATCAGAGAGACAAAATCTTCACTCGCGGGTGAAGAGGGGTCTCACTCGAGCACAAAACCTCTGCTCGAGTGATCTTTGCAATTTACACAGGGAATGTCTTCTCAGGTCATCACTCACATACCATTTTGACAAGAGTGAGAATTTGTACTCGCGAGTGATATGGACCCTCACTCGAGCACACTTACCTCTGCTCGAGTGAGAAGCATATTCTTAAGGAATATGCTCTCAAAACCATCACTCGCATCAGAATTTCAGAGGGATAGAATTTTCACTCGCGAGTGATGTGGGCCCTCACTCGAGCACAAAGACTCCTGCTCGAGTGAGAAGAATATTCTCAAGAATTATACCTTTTGACCAAGCACTCGCAACTGATTTGGAGAGGGATAGAATTTTCACTCGCAAGCATTGATGTGTCACTCGAGCATGGATAGGTGTGCTTGAGCACACTTGCACTTCTCTGAACTTCATAACTCTCGGCCAAGTACTCGCAGTACCTTGCTCGAGCACAGAATGCTCATGCTCGAGCATTGATGTCTCTGCTCGAGTAAATAAAGGAAGCATGCCATTACTTACTCTCGGCCAAACACTCGCATGACCTCACTCGCATGTGTGCTCGAGTGAAAATGACTTCTCTGCTCGAGTGCATACCTTCTGCTCGAGTGATCTAGTGAATACAAAGGGAGAATGCCTCTCGGGTACATACTTTCTGGCTTTCTCTCACACATGCTCGAGCACAGAAGAGATCTATGCTCGAGTGCAAAATCCTTGCTCGAGCACTCCAGTGCAATTTCACAGCAGATATCAGCAAATCATCAAATATGCATTTGGTAACTTGGAAACTTTTCTTAACCTTCTAAAAACATGTTTTGCATATAATTGAATTATTGTTATCATCAAAACTTGGGATCTAACAACATTTGTGTCTCTTGAGTCCTAGGACTTAGGTGTCCAAGGTGACCCTATAGCTCCCTAGGCTATCTCTCTATTTCCTATTATCCCTCTTATCTTAACTCAAGTCAAATTTTTCAAATTCACAAGTCAAACCTAATCTGCTAGTTTTGATTAATCAAATTTGAAAAAACATAACTTAATCTAAAAAATTGCAAATGGAGCTGTTTAAAGCCCTATTTGAAGCTCTCTAAGTCCTCTATAATGGAAAAATTTTAACCACTGCCATTTATAACCATAGAAACATGGAATCCCATTCCAAAATCTAGTCTAGTTTCAAACCCCAAATCTTAATAATTAATATCTCCCAAAGTACTGACCTGAATTATACATATTATATATCAAATTAAAGCTTGTAGTCTATTATCGTTTTCTAAAATATCACAATTATTAGAGAACATTTGGCTAACCAAATTCATCTCATAAGAAATCTGGTTCCAGACTGGCAGCAACTAACCACAAATGTAATACCCCAAATTCTGAGACTTGAGGCTAGAGAATAAGCCTGAGATTAGTAGACTGCTAAGCCCTGGTTTATCAGGATCCCAAATTGCGATTAATGGATAATGACTCCAAAAGTGGATGTGGTTAGTGATAAATAACCCTTTTGGAGAATTTGATGTGATTCGTATGTGTTATGAGCAGCACCAAAACCTTGTATTTGAGTTCAATTATGGATTAATATCTAAATTGAATGAAAATAAGGGGAAGGGCGTATGTATGGTGTAAATGAATGAGAAAATGTATTTGGTGGTGATTCAAGAGGAATTGCCATAATCACGGGCAAAACGGTAAAGTTACCGACCAATTGATTGGTTACCAAAGAGAAAGCTCATTGGTAACTTCGAGATCAATGGTTAGGATTGGTTTTGCAAGAGATCAAAGGGTGGAATCACATGTGTGTGAGCTCATGTGAGGTTTGTCAAGATGGTGACACTTGGCACTTTGTGAGCCCTTGGATGAGGTCAAAGTGTCAAACCTCATTTTCCCTCTCTCCTCTCTTTATTTGGTCGGTTTTGGCTCCCAAAAATTGATCACTCATTTCATCATCTTCATCTTCATCTCTCTCTCTTGTTCTCCATTTTCGCCAAGCACAAGGGGAGGAAAGAGAAAACTAGAGGTGAGATTTTAGTTGGTTTATGGTCCTCTAATGCTCTAATGTCCTTCTATAATCTTATACATAGTAATGAGAGCTTCATCTCTATGGTTTTAGATTTGTGAGAGGAGGTGTTTTGTTGCTTGAGCAAAAGTGGAAAGATGAAGAATCAAGGAATTGGTTTGGGAAAGAGGAAGAGGTGAGTATTTGAAGCCTTTTGATCTAAGTTTTGTGATTTGTGGATGAGCTTTGTGAATTTTTAATTTTGCCCTGATTTTGTGTGATTTTTGAAATGCATGAATTGCCTTGTGTTTGAGTGGCAATTGGTGTCTTGATGTGTTATAGAGCCATTGGAATTGGTTTGAGAACTTGGAATGAAAAGAATGACAATGTGTGATTGTGTTGTGGTTTTGTCATGACATGTTATGATTATTGGTAAAACATGTCAATGTGATGTGAATTTGGTTGTTTTGGTGATTCCAATGGATTCCTTGTGAAAATTTGTGTGGGGATGGTGTTTGATGTGAAAATGGGACCATTGGAAGCCAATTGTGCAAAACTTGAAAATCTGTCAATTGGAAGTCTGTTTTGGGCAGTCTGTTCGTGTGGACATTTTGACTGGACAAATGATGTCAGAAAATTATAATACTTTCCAGTCTTAAATTTTACATCCCAAGCTTCAAAATGGACACATAATTTGGGCCATTTCGTTTTGTCTTCTGTGAGTTATAGCTGTCCAACGTTTGAGGTCGAAAATGTACTCTATTTTGGGGCAGTGATGAATGTGTGTAATTCTGTATTTGTGTAGTGATTTCCAGTAATGATCCATAATTTTCCTATGAAGAGGACTTGAATAGATTTCATTTGGATTTGGAATCACCTTATTTCAATTTTTGTGGAATTAGTTATGATTTTTGGAAGTTCAGCCAAGAAACAGGATTTTCTTAACCGTTGCCAGAAGGATTCTGGGCCGCGGCCCAAATGTTTCTGAGTTGTTTTTGGTTGCGGCCAGTGGATTTGTGGGCCACGGCCAACCCCCAAAAATCAGCATTTTGGACTTTTAAAAGGTGATCTTTGGTCAAGTGTTTCCCAAGCCTTTAGGCATATGTTTAGGCTTTGATTAGCCACCTAAAGGTCGTGAATGATAACCAACTTAAGTGTTTGAGAGTTAAGGAATTGGAAAAGGGATTAACCCTATGTCTTTGTTTGGTTATAGGATTTGGTGTTAGCCCTGATTGTGAGCAACCAGAGTTGGAGCTTACGTGGAAAGAGGGTAGGGAACATATCTCTTCTGCTTGTATTTGATATATATGTTAGTGTGTTGGTGCATGTCTTAGCTTTGCATAATTATGTGTAATTTGAAGCTATTTTTCAATTTATGCTATGACCATAGGTATATTGTTCAAAGCATTGAGCTTGCAAATTGTCATTTTGTTATCATGAGTTGTGTGATGCAAGCATGTCATGCATTAAACATGTATCGTACGTGCATATTGATATTGTTATCCTACTGAGATTCTCTTGAATCTTACCCTCCCCTATCAACATTGTAGACAGGGAAGGAAGATCGAGGATGGTGCAGGCATTCAAGGACGGTGAAGACTCCTTAGAGTATTTGACTTTGGTAGTTGGTTATCATAGATGTTGGGATAATTATATATGATATGGATGTATATTTGAGTATGTATTCAGATATGTATTTGAGAAGACTTTGTGTAATCCCCATATGAGGGCTTGTAGGGGCGAATATGCCCTATAAAGCTTGAGTTAATAAATGGAACCGGGATTGTCGGGATTATTATATTGCGTACTCTGATATATTTAAATGTGATTTATCTTTATATAGTAATTGTATTCGGAATGTGAATGTGAGACCAGGTTATGAATAATTTTGAAAGGAATTTATGAAAACCCTATCTGGTAGATGGGTTTGTAAAATGTAGTTTTGTTTCTTATTGGTTTCTATTTCATTTTAATCATGTATTCCGGATATAATTACGGAAGGGGGTTACAAAAAATACTTTAAATCCAAATTTTGGAGTTTTATTCCTACAGATTAAGATTTATATTCAGGGCCTATTTACACAGTTTTTTATGTTGAACACAATGGAAGCCTCAGAAGCACCAAAATCACACTCCTTCCTTTCCTACTAGGTCTAGCCAAAAATATGGTCTTAAACAGAAACAATAGGGCTGAAACCCTAGGGTCCTCACAAACTCATGAAAACTCTTCAAAATCTCAAATTAACCTGTTCTAATTAAAGCTTACGCTTACCTTTACACGTTTCTACAACTGGTTTTGATATCTGATGGTACTTCATCTAGCAAGATGTCACCAAATTCCTCCAAACGAAATTATAAAACTGCAGAAATGAAAACTTGGATGAGGAGAAGATTATAGAAGGTTTTTCAGACAAAAAATCGATTCTGTAGTGTTTCAGGGGATTGAACTCAAGAATAAGTTACTACTCACTCTTTCTCTTTTCTTTTCAAATTTCTTATGAATTTTTTATTTTTTCCTGATTTAATTATTTTTGGCAAAAAATTATGGCCCTTTAGGAGTCTTGAAATGTTATCTTACATGTGTTAGAATCCTATGGTGCCATATGTTAATTGATCTTACCAAATGGTGACAAGTGTCCTTTATCTTTTAAAAGTGGGTCCCCTTCTTCCATTTGGGCCCTTGGCCAAGCCAATTATTAGGGAAAGGAAGGGTTTGATGATTTTCCCCAGCTCTTGGGTTTAGTGTTTGAGAAAGTTAGTTTTATCGACTAGAGACTAGTGGATTTCCCCAGCTTGATGGCTAGGTGGCACCCTTTGGGTGTGCCAACACAAAAGCAAAAAGTGATTTCATTAATAAAGGGACATGTGTCACCCCCTAATTGCACCAATACATAAAGTCAAAAGGACACTTTTTGCTCTTCTACCTTAAGATGGCGCCATATGTCCCCTTGTGTGGGACCCATGCTCTTCCTCTTCCCTCCACCTAACCGTCCACTTTATCAGGGGAAGGAAAGTTAGGGGATTTCCCCGGGCCTACCTAAGAGGTATCATCTTTCATGGTCCCCACAAAATGTAAATTTACTTTAATTAATGCTTTTTTTATGGTCAACCATTACAAACTTGCTAAGTGTTCTCTCTTTATTAAAATGGTGACACATACACACATATCTTGGCACCAGTGTGTTTCATCAGACTAATTACAATTATAAGCAATACTGGCTACCAAAATTTCAGTATGTTACAACTCCCCCACCCCCTTATCCCTAAAATTTGTTACAAGTTTTTAAAAATTAAATTCCGAAAATGCTTCAGTAGGTCTTCCTCCGCCTCCCAATTGCCTCTGTGGTGGATAGTCCCTTCCAGACCACCTTCACGAGCAAAATGATTCTATGCCTTAGCCGTCTTTCCTATTTATTGATAACTTGTTCCGGCTTAACCTCATATATGAGGCTATCTTGCATATCCATGTTGACTGTGTAATACCCTAGTTACATTATCATTCTGATGAGTCTTTCATAGTTAATTTGAACTCCTAAGTGATATATCTTGGTAAATAGTTTCAAATCCCAACTTCAATATAGGAGTCAAACCTACACTTGAAGGGTGTTTTTTGAATAACTTAAAACTTTTTCGAAGATTGTTCACTTTGGTTCCCTACTTATTGTGACTCATCTTTCCTTAATTCTCTTTATTATCTTAATTAGACTAATGTTTTGCTCAATTTTTGTGTAAAAGGTTTCTTAACTAATGGGCTAATACTATGCGATCACTGATTTCTAATTCAACTACCGTGCATAGGAAATTTGACTTGTCTATCATGCAGTGATATATAATGAATCACTCAACATTTATTACACAATGATTCAATGCATAAATAATTGTTCTCCTTCGTTGCAACTTCTTCTCTTGGCACAGCGTCCTGCACTTCTCTTCAATGCTCTAATTCCTATATGGTTTGTTGAGGGAGGGTGAGATTCAG
Organism: Inga oerstediana; assembly: GCA_963210345.1. Lineage (NCBI taxonomy): Eukaryota > Viridiplantae > Streptophyta > Magnoliopsida > Fabales > Fabaceae > Inga > Inga oerstediana. The sequence goes on along the minus strand of OY723401.1, from coordinate 56,219,030 downwards.
GGGAATCTTAGTAGTAAATAATACCAACAATACTTGTAAGAAAAATGCTACTGCATGATATACTTGGCCTACGTAGGCTCATATTAACATAATTGTTAGAACTAGCTGACACCCAAGAGGGGGTGAATTGGGTGTAAGACAAAAATCTTTAGAACTTTGAAAATCTTTTTGCATCTTAGAGGAAGCAATAAATATGAAAGTAATGAATCATAAATCAACAGTTAATATATACTGGAAATATAAGAGTTTAAGGAAGAGAGTGTGCAAACTGTGATTTATCCTGGTTCGATCCAATATGCGATGGCTTACATCCAATCCTCAAGCTCCTCCTGAGATTTTCAAATCCACTATCTTCTTGTTTAATCCAGGCACAAGAAAAGCCTTTACAACCCATAAGTTTAGCCGGGCACTTGCGAAGCCTTTTACAAATCTCTCACCGAGTTACTCCCCCTTACACACTGTAAGGTTACAACTGAGTTACTCTCCTTACACACCCCGTAAGAATACAACTTTGATGATGAAAGATTACAGTCAATCTTCTCTCTCATAAGTGAATAGATGAATAATGAAGCACAATGAAAATAATCTCTCTCTTAAATATACATGATATAGAAAATGGATAAGAACAGAGAGTAGCTGGGTTGGAGTAGATGATTTATGATCTTTGCATGTTTCTTGTTGTAGTGTTCTCGTTCGTGTTGTCTGCTTGAATCTTCTATATTTTTAGTTGAGTAGGATATGACCGTTCTGAGTATTTCAACTTATCCGTTGAGTCCATTGCTTCATTCGTTCGTTGCTTGAATTTGAAAACTATCTGCTATGAATGTTGACACTCCGCTTCCGTAAAGTCATTTTTTCTCTCTTCACATCATCTCTTCATTGTATTCCTGGAGAAACACATTAAACACTAATATAATGAAGTGTAAGAATGATTGGAAGTAAGAAGAATGAGTTTCATAATTAATCCTATGATTTTTAGAGTCTTTAAATACGTTGCTGTGTATTTCTGGGAAGCATTACTCGAGTGGTCACTCGAGTAAGCCTTGGTCATTACTTGAGTGAGCCCTCGAGTAATCCCGTTCAGATTCTGGCCGAGAGCATTTCCTACTTCATTACTTGAGTGATCCCTCGAGTGATATCATTCAAATCTTGGAAATAAATGATTACTCGAGTGGTTACTCGAGTGGCCTTCACTTTTCTTCACATATTACTCGAGTGAGCCCTTGAGTGGCTTTTAAATAATCCGGCAGATTACTCGAGTAAGCCCTTCAAGTGAATTCTTGATTTTGATTCAAAACATGGAAAATTATATATCATCGGAAAGCCCTCATCATCTACATTCCAATGCAATAAGAATCACCTCCAAACTCATTTTGTATAGAAAGTTATCATCCAAAGAATATCTTCTGCATGTAGACAAAGTCTAAAATCACAAGCATCAATTTCCAGAAGGTATAGCTCTTAGTGTATAACTTGAAATATATCAAATTATATGTCAATGGAAAGCTCTTTAAGTCTACTTTCATATGTGACTAGTTTCGTTTCACTACTTTCATATGGTACTAGTCTACTTTCACTGGTATAAGATGCTGATTCATATGTCAACTTCAACAGATCATTTCTCTCTCATATTAACTCCTTTTAATGTGATCTTGGTGTCCATAGTACGTGTTTGGAGTCTAGTGTCATATGCCACCAGTTTCAGATCAATCTGACATGTGGTTAGAGAGATATGCCTAAACTACCGAAGCTCTATTCTGACACGCGAAAAATAGAGTGTCATTACTCGAGTGGTCACTTGAGTAATCTTTAAGTAACTATGCAGATTACTCGAGTAGCCACTCGAGTAATCACCTCCAAAATGTGGCAGTGCTATTTTACTCGAGTGATTACTCGAGTAATCATCCCCGGAGGTCCCATAACTTCCGTATACATCTTTTTAGCTTCATATTGAACCATTCCAACCATTGGTATCACTTCTAAGAGCTTGAATCTTGATATTCTCATTTGATCTTACAAGTTCTTCTTTCTTCAATCTCTTTCTTCTTGTTTTTCCTCTTGATGATCATTCTTCATCACCCAACTAGATATCTTCTTGAATTGATGATTATTCTTCATAGCCTAATTAGATGTCTTCTTGAATATCTTCAATCTTCTTCAATCTTTGCTTAATATTCACATTAGTTCTAGCAATGCCTTCTTTCTTCAATCCCTTGTCTCTTGATTTTCTTCTTGATGATCATTCTCCACAATATGAGGCATTATAACATCAACCCACCATCAGGTTTATGACTAATCTACAAGATATACAACATTAAATATAGTAGTTAGTCAATGTAGAGAATAAGTATATCATACAAACTTTTTACTCTTAATACTTGACATCTATATTTGACATCATCAAAACTATTCATATCTAACATTCTCCCCCTTTTTGATGATGGCAAATCCTTTAAGAAAAATATGTATAAGTTATAAAAGTAAATTAAAAAATAACATATTTTTCTTACCTTTCTCTCCCCCTATTTGACATTAGCAAAAAGTTTGAAGTATAAGGAAGGAATGCTTGTAGAGAAGTAAATACGAAATCAAATGAGAAATGTCATTCTCCCCATTAATCAAAATAAATGCATTAGAAAAACAAGTTTCTCTCCCCTGTTTTGAAAGTAGTTTCATTTATAATTTGGTGTAAATGAAAAATGGTTTTCATGAAAACATATTTGAAACAATTTGGAAAGGTTTTCAAGAAAAAATTTCATAATCAAGGATAAGCAAAGTAAGCTCAAAATATAAAGAGAGGGTTTAAAAATGCTCATGTAATTTTTGGAAAATGATGAAGCACTCCATGAAGGCCGTTGCTTTATTCTTTAGCAATGCTAGTTCATGATGTTGTGTTATCCACACATCTTGCTATGCAACTCTGATGTATGTTCATGTTGTTGCCAAGATTCTCCAATTGAGTTGAGCTTCTGTTCAGCATACTCAATGCTCATTTGTATTGGCATATATATTTATTGCTTTGAATATTGCAACCAATATATCTCCCTTGATTGATTGTTAAAGCATATGTCATCATATATACTCCTTTTAGTGTGTTGAGGAATGATCTTGCATAGAACAAATTCTCCTGTTATAAATAAAAGCATTCTTGCAAGGAGAATGGTTAGTGCAATCAAGTATTAAATTTATTGCACAAATCAAAGTCATCCTTTTTATATGATATGTTAAAAATTGAGATCATGAAATGAAAATATAAGATTAACTCATCATCAAAACTAATTAAAAGATAGTAAATTCAAATGAGTATGTTAATAGGATTTTCTTCCAATAAAGAAGATGAGCTTTCAAGATATAAAACACATGTGAATGTGAAGCTCCCCCTTAATGAATGCATGGCTTAAAAGAAAATCGTCATGAGCAATACAATTAATAACTCTCTTGGATTAGTAAAATCATTGGAAATTTTGTAGAGAGAATGATTGTGAAAGTATGAAGATTTTGAGAGAAATCAAGTTTTGAAAATGATGATGTTATTCAGGGTTTAAAGGCTGTAACCCTATATTACTTGAGTCATTACTCAAGTGTTCACTTTGAGTGATGCAACTCAGAGAATTTGAATTAAAGAATACAATACCTCACTCGAGTAATATCATAATCACTCGAGCCATAATCCTCTGAAGTCCATTGATGCATCATTGGCTAGTCATTGTCTGTAGATGTGATCAGTATGAAGGAATTCTGAAGCATAATCTCTGTGATCACTTAAGAATACCAAGATGAGCTCAGAATGAGGCCTTGAAGTTTTAGTTGATCAAGTCACAGAGTTTGTCTAATCTTGCAATTCACAGAAGTGATGAACTTAGCTTGTTTATTGCAAGTTCTGTGTGATTATTGAAGTTCCTCTCTCAGATAGTCTTGGACAGATGGAACAAAGAATTAAGGATCAGGGAGACCAACTCTAGCAAAGTGTTGTCTCTCATTTATTCTTGAAGTCTCAGCTCTCATCCTCTATTCCTCTTGTGTTAACTTGGAGTGAGATTCAGACTTACTTGGAGTAATTGTGAATTACTTGAAGGTTTACTTGAAGTAATTGCAGATTACTTGGAGTAAGTCTTGTAGAAGTATATATATACCTCTTATTCTCTAACAGACATGATCTTTCAAGTATTCCTCTCCTCCTTGCTTATAATATAGGCCATTTTGAGGTAATTCTTCTCAATAAAGTGATTGAATTGGCCTTGTTCACCATAGCTCCAATGTAAGTGTATCAGATGCATCATATCATTTATAGAGCTAGGATGGTAGTTGAGAATCCTCATAGGCTCATCAAGCTTGATGATTATGTGCATCTTAACATCTTCCTCTGAATATTTTCTGATCACCTTGGAACAATAAGGAAGGTGGGTAGGCAACAAAGATTCATATTGGCTAAACTTGTTCTTGGCCTTGAGTTTCTTTGAGATGAATCTCATCTAGGTTCACCTGAGAGATTTTCCTCCTCTTTCTCTTTCTCTGGCTGTATCACTAGCTAGTGATGTGGTGTCACTTGAGTGATACCACAGATTTTGCTTCTGCTCTCATTGCAACACTGCCAATCGCGGCTCCTCTATTAGCCTCTGATCTTTGTATCCAAAAGTAGAGTATTTTGATTAATTCCTGAAAAGTATATGCTCTTTGGTACCCAACTTTCTCATGGGTCCATACAGTATCATACATTATAACTCTTATGCTCTTATACAATTGAATCATACGATATTTGAGAAAAGAGTATAATAATCAACAAAAACCAGAATATAATTTTACCCAATTAAATAAATTCAAACAATTGAATAATAAAGGGTAATAAACAAATAATACCAAAAATGATGATTTCAAAGATCAATAACAATTTGTAAATACATTTTAAAAGATATGTCATTGATAAGATTTTCATTCAAGGCATATAAGTGAGATCAAAAGAAAGTAGTAGATATATCCATAAAAGTTTTCATCAAGTTTTTCAAGAATGATAATGAAATATGCAAATTGATTCAAATCTCATATGTAATTTCAAATAATGCATTATAACATTGAGATTTTGAATATATGCAAAACTCATCTTTGAAATATGCTTATAATCAATGTTCATGTTGAAAATGGTGGAAGTCAACAGTTTAAATATACATATACCAGAAAGCTTCCTTTTTAGAGAACAACTAAGATAACATGTTAGACATTGGAGTTTAACATGTTTGAGAATTTTTCCAAGAGCAAAAGTCATATTGAAAATGAATTAGCCAAAAAGGCTTAGTTTCAAGGATGTATATAAACATAATGACTTTGCTATTGACCAAGAGATAAACTTGACTCTTAGAGATGTGTCTTGAAGAATAGGGATATTCAACTCAAGAATTTGAATAGAAGGCTCTAGTAACTCGAAAAACGGTAATTCATTTAAGCAACAAGATGAGTATAATAATTTATGGATGATGAAGCACATACTCATTGATCCAAATGACTAGAGTTCTAGAATATTATCCTAGTAAGTTATTCCACTATAATGGTTAATGCATTAAGATTTAATGCACTAATATGAACATTCATATTGCTTGGAATAACATGGCCAACCAATGATTGACGCATTAGGCATAAAGCTTTCACATATTGGATTCTTTTCTAGGAAATACACTTGAAACTCATATAGATAGTTAACTTATTAGACATAAGGTATAACTTATTAGAAAATAATGGTTGAGGAGTTCAAGCATTGGATAACACATTTAAGATTAATGATCAATATGTCAACGTTGGGGAAATACTCTAATGGATGAATTTGAAGCATTTCTGATTTTTAGTATACATAAATATTAACTTCCAATTTTGAAACCGATTTAAATACAAACAAGTTATGAATAATTTTCAAATAATGTGTATGCATTTTTATAAACAAGATGAATTTGGAATCTAAGTAAATTTTTTTCATTTTGAAACTCAAATACATAGAAAGATTATGCACAATTTTACTTTCAATCCATTTAGCAATCTAAAAACAATTTAAAACCCATAAATGATTGATTGCTAATGGTATGCAATAATGAGCAAGTTATTCATTACCCAAATAAATAATTTATATAAGCATAATATCGGGTAAGAATAAAGAAGACAGTACCGTGCTCAAGTAATCTTGTAATTACTTGAGAAATTATCCTTTGAAGTTCATTTGTGCATAATTCCTTGACTTTTATCTTCCAATCTTCCAGTTGGTGTTATCACTTGAACATTCACTCCCAGTTGTCACGCAGTGATGATGATCACTTGATTGGTTACTTGAGTGATGCTTCACTGTGCATCTTTTCTTCCTTCATTGCTAGCTAGGCACTTGTAGTGTTGTCTCAAGTAATGCCTCCTTTTGTTTGCACATTCAAAAATGCAGCTTCAATGTCCAACTTCCCCAAGATTTGGATTAAATCCTATGATTCATAATCTTGAGATGAAGCTCTTCCTTTCTTCTTCCTACAAAACCATATAGACCTTTTTCTTCCTTTGGGGTCCAGTTTTACTTTGATCTACGCATAGTTAGCTTGTAGGAATTATAATTCACATGCTCTAAGAATATAGTTAATTCGAGATAATTGAGCATAATGAATTAAACATGTCTTTATGCATAAGAGAAATATTTTCTTTTCAAATTATACATACATAAAGAATTAACCTGTTGAGCATTACAATTCCTTTGTAAATAAATCTATTAAATGGGTTTTTAAGGGATGCAGAAACATAATTTCAAAATCATTTGCAATGCTCATTCCTAAGGTTCCAAGATATTAAACCTCAATAAATATTACAGATAATAGTATAGGAGGTTTTATCATTGTGTACCTTTGCCTTAGATATTTGGAGGATTGTTTTTGCTTACCCATTGCATCTTTCTATGATGTTGATACTTTGAATATCTTGCTTTGGGTGCTGGCAATTGTCTCTCAAAATACATAGACTCTAGGAGTCTTTTACTTGATACTTGAGAGATCCTCCTTTTCTTGTTCTCCTCAAGATAGTTGAATGGTACTTTGTGGTAGTCCATTCTTGAGGTGGAACATACTCCTTTTCTCCATTGCCTTTCTTTGTGATTAAACTTTGCAATTCCAGCAGTGGGTGATCCAAGAGTTCTCCTAATTGATGTGAATTTCCATTTAGGTGCATTAGCAACTCTTGGAATCTTCTTCATTTTCTCAGTACCCTTTTGTCCATTTTTTCTAGGATTAATCTACACACATGAAACACCAGATGGACATTTTGGTACCTACTTTGCTTTGGGTCCTTGAACGTTAGCATTTGAACTCACTTGCGTTTTAGGAATCCAAACGAATTTATTCCTCACATTAGAATTTCTTTTAATATAGCATGTGTGAGAAATATGACCTGATTTACCACAATAATTGCAAATAATATGATGATATGCATTATGAGATTTTATGCAAGTATTGTGTCGGTCAAGAGAGTAAAAACTTGAATAAATTTCATTTGAACATTCTTTCTTTCCTATAAACTTTCTAACATGATTGAAAACATTTTTGCTTTTTAGAATATTATCAATACTTGGTTGAGAAACAATTTTATGCAAACTTTGAAAATCAGTTTTCAAAATAACTCCAAAAGAATTAGAATTTTTTACCATATGTGCATCTTGAGCTCTAGAGGATGATCCAACAAATTTATCGGTAGTGAGCTCTTCTTGGGAATCATCTTCCTCTTGTTCTTCTATGTTGACAGGATCATGAAAGTGTTCTATGATTTCTCCTTTTTCATCATTAACTTCCAATTGTTCATGCACCGTAGATATGCAACTTATAGTTTCACATGAATTGTCAATGCTTTCAACTTCAACACAATTGTTAGAAGTATAAATAGAATCAAGAGTATCCCAAATATCTCTAGAAGTAGAGCAAAATTTAATTTTCTCAAAATCATTTTTGATTAAAGCACTATACAAAATTTTCATTGCTCTAATATTCAACGAAAACATTTTCTTTTCTCTTTCTGTCCAATTCTTTCTCGGTTTGAAATCAAACACATTTAAAAAAATATTCCACATATCAAAATCAGATGCTTTTATAAAACTAGTCATACTAGCTTTCCAAAACCAAAAATCAATATCTTTCAGCATAGGTGGAATTGTATAGTCAAAACCTTTGGAAAGCATATAACACCCAAAATCAACCATTATAAACTCTTGAGACGGTTAAGTCCTTTAAACAAGAGTCCAGCTCTGATACCAAATGTTAGAACCGGCTGACACCCAAGAGGGGGTGAATTAGGTGTAAGATAAAAATCTTTAGAACTCTGAAAATCTGTTTGCATCTTAGAAGAAGCAATAAATATGAAAGTAATGAATCATAAATCAACAGTTAATATATGCTGGAAATATAAGAGTTTAAGAAAGAGAGTGTGCAAACTGTGATTTATGCTGGTTCGGTCCAATCTGCAATGGCCTACGTCCAGTCCCCAGGCTCCTCCTGAGATTTTCAAATCCACTATCTTCTTGTTTAATCCAGGCACAAGAAAAGCATTTACAACCCACAAGTTTAGCTGGGCACTTGCGAAGCCTTTTACAAGTCTTTTACTGAGTTTCTCCCCCTTACACACCGTAAGGTAAGAACCGAGTTACTCTCCTTACACACCCCGTAAGGATACAACTTTGATGATGAAAGATTACAGTCACTCTTCTCTCTCAAGAGTGAATAGATGAATACTGAAGCACAATGAAAATAATCTCTCTCTCAAATATAATTGATATAGAAAATGGATAAGAACAGAGAGTAGTTGGGTTGGAGTAAGTGATTCATGATCTTTGCATAGGTGGAAGAGTGTCGGATCACCGAGAACAACTTGAGGGAGATTAACCCAAAAAGGGTGGTGGTCGCAGTGTCACTGGTAAGGGAAGCTCATCCCAGAAACGTAAAGACCAAGGGTTCTCATCCGACCATGGGTTCTCATCCAAGGGCGGTAGTAAGAAACCGTACCAAGGCGGAGATCATGGGAATCAAGGACAGTTACCACAGTGGGTATGCCCCCGATGCAATAGAGCACATGCTAATAGAAATTGTGAAGGGTAATGGGTGTGCTTCCTCTGTAAGCAGCCTGGACATATGGCCAAAGATTGCAAAGGGTGACAGGTAGAGTCAAGGCCCAAGAGTCAAGTAAGAGTGTTGGCTATGACCCATGAAAAGGCAAGGAAATCTCCTGAATTGATCCAAGGTATTATTCTTCTCAATGGTAGTGTATTGCAAATTTTGATTGATTCGGGTGCTAGTAATTCGTTTATAGCCTATGATTGTGTAAAGTGCTTAGGATTATATGTTCATAAATTACCATTTGATATTGTTGTGTCAACACCTATGGGTGCTAAAACTATGACGGCAGAAGCTTGTCTAAATAGTATTATAACCGTGGAAGGGTTGGAGTCTACCGTTGATTTGATTTGTTTACCTCTACACCAAATAGAGGTTATTCTGGGTATTAATTGGTGGACGACCGATTGCCTTTAGAATAGGATGTGGTAATGGCTTCTAAGTTCTTAATATAATGATACCTTCATCTAGAGACAACCAACTAGGAAGCACTATCTACAGAGAATTCAAATTGGAAAGGGCTACCTACGGAGAGTTCTGATCGGAGAAAGCTACCTAGGGGAAGTCTGATCGCAAAGGGCTACCTATGGAGAGTACGATACCGTAGTGTGAAGCCACCGTGACGACAAAGCAATACGGGAGAAATTCTGAATAAATCTTCGGTAGTAACAAGTAAGTCCCAGAAAACTGCGTACCTCCACAATAGTTTTTGGCCTCTTCGAGTCTAGTACTACTTCTGTAACCCCCTGCCGTAATTAATATTCGGATTACGCAATAAAGTGAAATAGAGACCAATAAGAACAAAATTTAATATTATAAACCCATCTACCAGACGGGGTTTTCACAAACACCTTTCGAAATCATTTATAAACTTGGTCTCAGAATCACATTTCCGAATACAATTACTACGCGGAATATCACATTTATAACAAATCAGAGTACACAACAATAATCCCGGCAATCCCGGTTTCCATATATTAACTCAAGCTTTATAGAGCACATTCGCCCATACAAGCCCTCATATGGGGATTACACAAAGTCTTCTCAAATACATAGCAAATCCTCATCCACATACTTATATACACATCCAAATCTATATACTCCCATCTGGGATGATAACCAACTACCAAAACAACTACTGAAGGAAGTCCTCATCGCCCTTGGCTGCTTACTCCATCATCGATCTACTACCCTATCTCCAGTCTTTTCTCCTTGATTTGCGTGCCAGCAACTCGGGGCTTCACATTCGATCCTCAAGCTCCCACTAGCTTTTCCTTCTTGTGGCTGAAAACCCTAACTTCAAAACACCAAAAGAGGAGCTTCCAAACCTTGTGATTTTTCTTCTCTTTCTCTCTCTAAACTCTCTCAACTTTCTCACACTATGTTCAGGTGCTGTGCGTGAATGAGCAGCTGAAGATGATGAGAAGATGTTTTAATTCCATGCTTATGTCATCTTGCCTTTTGATGATGTCATAATTCCCAAAATTGGCATTTTCGGATTTTCTGGCAGATTTTCTGCCCAATATTTGAAAAATCATAACTAATTCTAGAAAAATCGAAATGAGGTGATCCCAAAGCCAAATGAAAGGTATTTAAGTCCTCTTTATTGAAAAAATATCATCGATTACTAGAAATCACCACAAAATTCCAGAATTACACAAATTTCATCACTGCCCCAAAACAGAGTCCATTTTCGACCTCAAACTTTGGACAGTCATATCTCCCAGTTCCCAAAACGAAATGGCACAAATTATATGTCCATTGTAAAGCTTGTGATGTGATCTTCAAGACTGGAAAGTTTCATAATTTTCTGACATCATCTGCCTAGTCAAAACATCCACACGATAAGATTGCCCAGACAGAATTCACAATGGACAGCATTTCCAGTTTTGCAACCAATGTGTCCAATCCAATTTAAATCAATTCCAATGATTAAATACCACAACATGACACCATTTCCATCACAATACCCCATTCAATTCTTCCCTCTATTCTAAGTCAATTTGGATGTTAATCCACAATTGAACTCAAATACAGGGTTTTGGCGTTGCTCATAACACAAGCGACTACAATCCTCTTTATATTCTCTAAAAGGGTTCATTAATCACTAACCACGTCCACTTTTGTAGTTATTAACCCCTAATCACAATTTGGGATCTTGCTAAACCGGGGCTTAGCAATCCACTAATCTCAGGCTTATTCTCTAGTCTCGAGTCTCAAAATTCGGGGTATTACATTTCTCCCCCCGTTCAATAAATTTCGTCCTTGAAATTGACAAACCACTTAATCCACAAACTACGGATGCTTCTTCACGACAGCTTCCGTTTCACAATTCATTTCACATCGGATGGTCCCTTCTAGACCACGCAGAGAACCAGTGCACCACTAATCTGATTCTAGGAAGAATCTTAAACAAACTAATGTGTCATGCACGGTTGCTCATACAAATACTCGGGATTCTCATAATCACCATACAATTTTGCTATCACCCCTTATTAGTAATAGCGCCATATCTTCGGTACGAAGATAAATGCAACATCGTTGCCATAAAATTGCAATCGGCCCATTTCACGATTGCCACACAAACCCAATCACCATACATTTTGCCAAACAGATGCAATCGCTTCCACATACGATTGCCACAAAACCATCATAACATAACCAAAATCGTCGCAAGCTCCCCAATTCATGAGTGGCTAATGCATTTCAATATCCGGAGGCTCTAACTTATGAGACATATCATAAGATCTTGGCAGTTGGGCGGCATAGGCCACCACTCTGCTTAACTCAAACTAGTTACTCCTTCCGGGAGTAACCCCAAAACACCACAACCTCAATACATCAAATAACAGCCTCAGCTGTATACACAAACATTCAGCTTCCGCTATATCCACTTTCATAGCTTTACCCTCACCCGTACACCCACCAGTAACTCCACTAGTGGTAACCGGGACTTTTGGGAATTCACAACAATATCACATCTGTATCAACTTTCATGGTGTCGCCCTCACCCGTACACTTACCAGTGACTCCGCTAGTGGTAACCGGGACTTTTGGGTATCAACACAATATCACATCATCTGGTCACTCCGGAATCTCAATTTCTTTTATCCAAAGTACCTGACCGTAATGGCTCTAGACCTAGAGTCTCAGTCTCTTCTATCCAGGCGCCTTTTATTGTCACACCCCCTTAATGGGTGCCCACGCTTCCGCTGCGTGGCTGGCTCCCACATCACACCCGTCCGATGGATACCCGTGGGTTACCGGACTCACAATTTTATTGTCACAACCACCCCGGTTTTACCCCCTCTAGGGATGCCCCGTGCCGGTGGTGCCCACCCCAGTTTTACCCCCCGCTGGGGATGCCCCGCGACGGTGGCTGGGTTACTCAATTATTGTCACACCCACCCCGGTTTTACCCCCCGCTGGGGATGCCCCGTGACGGTGGCTGGGTTACTCACATTTCACCCATGACTCATAAGAAAATCCATTATCACACCTTACCCTCATCCCCTTTCTCCGCCGGAAAGACACACAGTCTTTACCCGAACCGTTGTTAGCTACTCAGGTACTGTTGGCGTAGCGGTGCTTACAAATAGCCTTTTGGCTTCCACATCACACTCCACCCTCATCCCCTTTCTCCGCCGGGAAGAACACAGTCTTTACCCGAACTGTTGTTAGCTACTCAGGGACTATTGGCGTGGCAGTGCATATACATAGCCTCGCGGCTCACAAATAGTCAATCCCCCGTAACTACCGCCCCGAAGGCACGATCCTCCGCTATAGGAATCACCCCATGCGGCCGCAGGTGAGAGACTCACAAATATCAGTCACATCCTGAGCCTATGCCTACCAGGCGCAGCCCACCAGACCAAACAAATCCGGCCCAACCAGGGAGATGGACTCACAGTACACAATCGTAACAAGCTGGAATCAGGCATATTAACAACTTCATCTTCAACATCTTGAATTCTTTTCACATATTGGGATCCTTCAAGACCCCTTCTCACAAAATAATCTAGACTTCGAAGTTTTACTTCCTGAAGCCATCACTAACACATTGCACTTTCTGCAAATTCGAGCTTCTGCTCAACACAATTCTCAAACATCACATTCACCACGCTTCCGCTGCACACTCTGAGGTCTTTATCCTCATCTATGCCTTCACAATGTCAGGGTGACTCAATAGGAGTCCCATAGGAATCTCCTACTACCCCTGTCCACACACATAATCTGTGCCAGACCTTGGCTCAATTCAATTCGAATCATTCAGAGCCATAACCAACACATCGTTGAGATCCCATACTCCCAACGTTCCCAGAGCTCTATTCTATAATTCAACGTCATGGCAAGTGCACACTAAGGTTCGTCGTCACGGCGGCTCCACTCTAGGGTTCATCGTCATAGTGGCTCCACACTATGGTACTGTACCCGATGCTTCACTCAGTCACCTAACTGGTCAGCCTATTCGGTCAGCATCCTCCGTAGGTAGCCCTTTCCAATCAGATCTTACCGTAGGTAGCCCTCTCCGATCAGATCTCACCGTAGGTAGCCCTCTTCCATCACAACTCCCCGTAGGTAGCACTCTCCGATCCGAATCCTCCATAGGTAACTTTTCCCTCTGCTAGATTTACAACTAGCAATCTCGGGTACCTGATACATATTTCAATTCAATTCTAGTACCATGCTCTAGCACCACAGACCATCCAGGTCAAATGCAATTCCTATGAATCAGCCCAGCTATGGAGTCTGATCCTTGGATCACAGCTCATCTATCCAAACCTCAATCTTAGTTGAACTGGGAAATCACTTCCCTCAATTCCACGGAGCATTATTAACCCCAACACAAATCCAAATATCTTTGCCAGCCTAAGGCACCATGGTCCCCTAGGTCTTAAGGACTTCAAACACACAAATTCAGGACCACCAAATAATGTATACACATAATCCACAAATCTCAGATATCCACAACACCAGAGATATAAATGTGTATACCACAAACAACCAAAATCACAAATCATTGCCTATTCCTTAGGCAATCATAACTCATCACTCATTCCCTAGCTTGGCCTAAGGGAAATATCCTAGCAAAATCCATCTTTGCCAGGAACTGCAGCTCTGATACCAAAATGTAACCCCCTGCCGTAATTAATATTCGGATTACGCAATAAAGTGAAATAGAGACCAATAAGAACAAAATTTAATATTATAAACCCATCTACCAGACGGGGTTTTCACAAACACCTTTCGAAATCATTTATAAACTTGGTCTCAGAATCACATTTCCGAATACAATTACTACGCGGAATATCATATTCACAACAAATCAGAGTACACAACAATAATCCCGGCAATCCCGGTTTCCATATATTAACTCAAGCTTTATAGAGCACATTCGCCCATACAAGCCCTCATATGGGGATTACACAAAGTCTTCTCAAATACATAGCAAATCCTCATCCACATACTTATATACACATCCAAATCTATATACTCCCATCTGGGATGATAACCAACTACCAAAACAACTACTGAAGGAAGTCCTCATCGCCCTTGGCTGCTTACTCCATCATCGATCTACTACCCTGTCTCCAGTCTTTTCTCCTCGATTTGCGTGCCAGTAACTCGGGGCTTCACATTCGATCCTCAAGCTCCCACTAGCTTTTCCTTCTTGTGGCTGAAAACCCTAACTTCAAAACACCAAAAGAGGAGCTTCCAAACCTTGTGATTTTTCTTCTCTTTCTCTCTCTAAACTCTCTCAACTTTCTCACACTATGTTCAGGTGCTGTGTGTGAATGAGCAGCTGAAGATGATGAGAAGATGTTTTAATTCCATGCTTATGTCATCTTGCATTTTGATGATGTCATAATTCCCAAAATTGGCATTTTCGGATTTTCTGGCAGATTTTCTGCCCAATCTTTGAAAAATCATAACTAATTATAGAAAAATCGAAATGAGGTGATCCCAAAGCCAAATGAAAGGTATTTAAGTCCTCTTTATTGAAAAAATATCATCGATTACTAGAAATCACCACAAAATTCCAGAATTACACAAATTTCATCACTGCCCCAAAACAGAGTCCATTTTCGACCTCAAACTTTGGACAGTCATATCTCCCAGTTCCCAAAACGAAATGGCACAAATTATATGTCCATTTTAAAGCTTGGGATGTGATCTTCAAGACTGGAAAGTTTCATAATTTTCTGACATCATCTGCCTAGTCAAAACATCCACACGATAAGATTGCCCAGACAGAATTCACAATGGACAGCATTTCCAGTTTTGCAACCAATGTGTCCAATCCAATTTAAATCAATTCCAATGATTAAATACCACAACATGACACCATTTCCATCACAATACCCCATTCAATTCTTCCCTCTATTCTAAGTCAATTTGGATGTTAATCCACAATTGAACTCAAATATAGGGTTTTGGCGTTGCTCATAACACAAGCGACTACAATCCTCTTTATATTCTCTAAAAGGGTTCATTAATCACTAACCACGTCCACTTTTGTAGTTATTAACCCCTAATCACAATTTGGGATCTTGCTAAACCGAGGCTTAGCAATCCACTAATCTCAGGCTTATTCTCTAGCCTCGAGTCTCAAAATTCGGGGTATTACAACTTCCACTTTATTGGGATCTATAGAGACCCCTTCTTGCAAGATAACATGGCCTAGGAATTTTACTTCTGACAGCCAAAACTTGTACTTACTCAATTTAGCATAGAGCTGCTTCTCATTCAATGTATCCAACACAATTCTCAAATAATGCTCATGCTCTTCTCTACTCTTAAAGTATATCAAAATATCATCAATGAATAACACAACGAACTGATCCAGGTATTGTCGGGAAACACAGTTTATGTAATCCATAAAAATCACAAGTGCATTGGTTAGCCCAAATAGCATCACTAAGAATTCATAATGACCATACCTAGTCTGAAAAGTAGTCTTTAGAACATCTTCTGCTTTCACTTATAGCTAATGATACCCTAACCTTATATCAATCTTCGAAAATACATATGAACCAGATAGTTGATCTAAAAGGTCATCAATTCTTGGGAGAGGGTACTTGTTCTTGACAGTAATTATTCAACTCTCTATAGTCGATACACATGTTAGATCCCATATGTTTTGATGATAACAAAGATTAGATCAATTATATAAAAGGAATGATATAAAAGCATTTGATGATAAACAAATGAATTTGAACAAAGTGGCAAAACATTACTTGAAGTAATCAGCAAATTCTGTAAAGGCTTACTTAAGTAACTACGCAAGTAAGGGAAGCTGTTACTCGAGTAAGCACTCAAGTAATCATGGAGAATTTCATCTAAAGAAGCACTGCCAAAATTTGGAAGAAGTTACTTGAGGGACCACTCGAGTAATCTACAAAGTTATATAGACCATTACTTGAGTAGCCACTCAAGTAACATCATTTGCAAAAGCATCGCTCGAGTAGCCACTCGAGTAACCAGGTCAAAAGTCTCCTAGTAGCTTTCGGCCAAGAAATGCCACACTTTACTCGAGTAACCAGGTAAGAAAAAGGCATTACTCGAGGGACCACTCGAGTAATCTGTAGAGTTATTTGAAGTATTACTCGAGGTGTCACTCAAGTAATCAGTAAGCAAACTCTCAGCCAAGATTTGAATGACATTACTCGAGGGAATAATTGAGTAATCTACAAACTTATTTGAAATCTACTCGAGGGAGCACTTGAGTAACTTCTGAAGAAAACACATGGCCACTTGAGTAATCAGATTACCAGAGTCAGCACCTGAGTAACTTATAAAGGTAAAGACAAGACCACTCGAGTAGCCACTCGAGTAATTAGGTATTTCTAAGGTTTGTGATATATCTCATTCCATGTCTTACCTGAGTAATATCTTATGTAAAATGTTGAATTACTCACTGCCATATTTTTTATATGATTACTCGAGGGACTACTCGAGTAATAAACATGATCACTTGAGTAGCCACTAAAGTAAGGCAGCCCAGAAATTATGTTTTTGATCGAATGTTTATAAATTATTTTCTATATGATTAACTCTTCATTGCATTAGTATCCTAAGTACATTTGTAGAGAAATAATAAAGAGATCATGCAAGAAGAGCAAAGTCAAATAAAGTGTCCGAGATCTCACCTACCGCTACCTACCACAAACGAATAGCTTTCAAATTTGAAGAATGGTCAACCGTTGCTGCGTGACTCTAACAGACATATTTGAATTGCTTCCAACGGACACTATAGATAATCTATTTATATGGAGCATTCAAAGAGTAGAAAACAACACACAAGAACTGAGAACACACAAACATACACTACACACTCTTAGTGCTTTGTTTCTTATACTCATTCATTGTACTTCAGTGATCATATATTTGCTTTGTGAGAGAGTTTTTCATTACAAACTCAATATTTATTATTGAGACAACTTAAGGTTGTGGAACCTTGAGTTGGGGATTTGATTAAATGTGTAAGGAGGAGCGGGTGTCCAGGTGAAGGAACTTGCTGTGTACTAAGGTGCCAAGAACCCACTGAATCTTGGAGAATATAGTGAAACTCTCAGAGATGCTTTGAGGACTGGACGTAGGTCAAAGTGGTTGTGGCCAAACTAGTATAACTCCTGGTGTACACTTCGGTGATATTTCACATGTCACACCTTTTGCATTATCAAACATTGAAGCAACAACCTTATCATTTCCCTTCCTAATATACTTGAATAAGTATTTAATTGCTGAGGATTGGTTGCATTTCTCAACATTTATATAAGCTTGATACATTAACAACAACACAGGGTTATATGGGACAACAAATCTATTGTCTAATGGGATGCCTTTCACTTTGATAGTTCTACCATCATCCCTCCTTCGATATGTTGGGTAACCATCCTGGTCAATAGTTGTATGCTCAACAAATTTCCTTGGAAAATGCTAACTACACCTCTTTTCTTTCATACAAGGTGCCTTTAGCTTTAAGTGACCATAAGGACCATGAATCATAAATCTCGATACCAAATCATACAATTTAGGGATGACGATTCATCAGTGATTTTAACAGAAATGATCTTAAGAAGCTCATAAGGATCTTTCAAACGCTCATGATCGTCAACCCATAAAAGAATATGTGCATGCGGAAGCCCCCTTTTTTGGAACTCAATCGTATAAACATCTGCATTTAAATAAAATAAGGATGTTAAAAGCACACGTTCAATAAAAAGATAAATGTACACATAAAGTAAACCCAGAAAAATGACACCAATACCTTCTAAAACCTTGCCAAAAAGTTGTTTCTTCTTAATCATTCTCATTAAAGATTTAAGTTTCATATGGAACACCCTGGACAAAGCCTTTGGTCTATTAGCCACTAGAAGAAGAATCTGCTTCATACTCATGAACAATTTTAGGCCATGCAGGATTGCATGTGAATATGACGAATATACTAGGGTATCCAAAATGGCTACAAATAGCCATGGCATCCATGTAATTTTGCATCATATAATGTGTACCGCCTGTAAAAGAAGATGGCAACACAATACGCTTCCCTACTGAATAATATTTCCTTTCCCCACTCATAAAAGCATCAGTCAACCCTTGATACAAATCTACCCTCAATTCCTTCGGTGTGTCCTAACCAATAAGAGCCATTGAGATTCAATCATTGTATACCTATCAACTATGAATTATTGCAACAATTTACCTACCCTTATGATGGTAGATACCTTATTGTTTCTTAACATTAGTCTACAAGCAAAATATTCCCTAAAAATAAGACTTTTCTTCTGTTGGAAATTGTGCCTAAAGGGCCAATCATTGTACTTTGAACATTATTAATTTCATGAAATTTCTCCATTCTGTTATCATATTATTTGCATGTTAACTATGATAATTGTATCCTTGGATAATTCATAAAGATTGTCCTAAAATGTCCCTAGTCTGTCATCTATATGGGAGCAGAATAGAACAAGATCAGTATGACTTTGATAAGATATGGAGATACGATTCAAAGTCTTAGGCACTTGTAAGAGTACAAGGTACTGGACCGACCCACTATGAGAAAGCTACATGGATCAAGTCATAAGCTTTTCTCATGTATAACCACGTCACAATGCCCTTTGACCTGAGGGCATCATGGATTCTAACATAAGAGTTGCTAAGCTTTGAACTAGTCAAAAGTCACCTTTAACTGGGTGATGATAAAGGTTATAATTGGGCTTGGTGGTTTTTCATGTAGAGGAATATAAATGATCAAGATGGAATTTGTCCCTCACATTAGTAGAGAGATATTACTGGGCCCCTCGATAAGTAAGCCTGAGAAATGTATGGCCATACTATATTTTGGAAAGGAGTTTCTGTAACCCCCTGCTTTTAAACACGTAATTATAATTCGATAATGCATATTTAATTTGGATTAGAGACCATTGGATGCTTTAACCTCATTTTAAACTTTCAATCTCACAATAAAATTTTTGCAAGACATTCAAAACTCTTTTTCCCCATCCTGGTCTCAATTTCAGTATTCGAATATAATTACCTGTGCAGTTAATATATAGTCAATCATATCAGAATGTATCACCAAATCCCCGGCAACTCCCGGGTTCTATACATATAACCTGAGGTTTATAAGTATCCACTAGGGGATTACACAACCAAAATCGAATATAATATTCCTAATTCAAAATATACAGTAATCCCGAGTTTAAAGTAGATAACCAACATCTCAAAAATCCTTAGTATCACTAAAGATCCTAAGTGCTTCGGGTTGGCCACTTCTCCTTTGAGCCACATGCCCTGTCTGAAATGTTAGTCATAGGAAAGAATGAGATTCGAGCGAATCCCAGTAGTAACAAACCACTCACACAATGCATAACACAAAGCATGTATATAAATCACAACCAGCAACAGCAGCAGCAATTCACAGATACATGGTTTTCACCACAAACGACAGCACTCACGGCTGTATGCACAATACGACAGCTCTCGCTGTAATAATAATCACGACAGCTTACGCTGTAATCAGTAATCAACATCACGACAGCTTACACTGTAATCACAATAATGACAGCTTACGCTGTAAACGACAGCTTGCGCTGTAAACGATAGCTTGCGCTGTAAACGACAGCTATCACCAGCTATAATCGCAGCAGCATCAAAGAATCATCACATAATGGTGATAACACACACATACAGAGCATTATACATAGTATAAGAGAGAGAGTCACTACCTGATCCTTTCCCGACGTTTCTTGGCACTGCGGGCTCACGAGGACCGCAAATATCAAATCCTGTAAACCAAATTAGGGACAACCCGTCAATCTCTTTCCCAAGTTCTTTTCTCTATAATACTTTAAGTTGGTTATCATTTGAACTCTTTAGGTGTCTATTCTAGGTCTAAACATATGCTTAAAGGTTGGGAAAGACTATACCCAAAACCACCTTTCATAAGTGCAAAACACAGATTTTTGGGGGTGGGCCACGGCCCAAAAATCCACGGGCTGCAGCCCAAAACTGCCCATAAATATTTGGGCTGCGGACCAGAATCCACGGCCTGCGGCCCAAGAAAATCCAGTTTCTGGCTGAACTTCCAAACATCATAACTAATTCAGGAAAAATCGAAATAAGGTGATTCTAAAGCCAAATGAAAGCTATTTAAGTCCTCTTTCAAGGAAAAATATTGGCCATAACTAGAAATCACCACAAAAGTCCAGATTTACCAAAACCCTAACATTGTACCAAAACAGGGTCTAGCTTTGATGCCAAACTTTGGACAGTTTAAACTCCCAGCTAAAAAAGCGAAATGACACAAAATTTATGTCCATTTTGAAGCTTGAGATGTGAAATTTAAGACTGGAAAGTTTCATAATTTTTCAACATCATTTGCCCAGTCAAAACGTCCACACCATCTGACTGTCCAGAACAGACTTACATTGGACAGATTTTCCAGATTTTGCCAATTGGTTTCCAATGGTCCCTAATTTCAAATCACATACTATTTTCACAAAATTTGGCTCAAGGAACACATTGGAGCCATCAAAATGACCATATTCATTATCCATGAGCATGTTCTACCACAATCACCACATGTCACCTTAACATCTCCAATCAACACACACATTGCAATCCATTCCAACCCAAAATTCCAAGCCAATTCCAAATGCAAAAAGACACTCTATGACACTAATTTCCACACTAAACACTAACCAAATCATGCTTTTCGAAATTTACCAAAAATCAGGGCAAATTCCAAAGTCCTCAAGACTCAACCAATGATCAAAGCAACCATACCAAAGTGCTTCTAATTCTTACCTCTTCTTCTTCCTAAAGTCAATTCTTCAATTCTTCAACTTTCCAAAATTCTCAATCTCTCAACCACCACCAATGAAAATTCTGAAACCATAGGAATATAGCCCTCAACCTCATGAACAATATTAATGAAAGACACTTGAGCATATGAAGGCATTAACTTACCAAAAACTCAAGCTTTTCCCTTTCTCTTTCCTTAGCTTGTTCAGCGAAAAAATGGAGAAGGATGAGAGAGAAAAATGAGATATTGATGATGATGATTCATTGCCTCTCATATACATAAACCGACTAGGAATAGGAGAGAAAGAGAAAATGGTTTGAAAACTTGACTTTAATCCAAGGGTCCTTGTTTTGCCACTTGGCACCATCCTACTCTTTCTACCATGATTTCATATAAGCTTGCATGCATAGGATTCCACCTCTTGGTCTTTCAATCTTAGCCATTAATCTTGATTACTAAGAAGTGTTCTCAATAGTATCTAACTAGTCAGTCGGTAAATTTACCGTTTTGCCTCTGATTATCACAATGCACGATATATACTTCAAAAGTGCTCAATTAATATTAATTACATTACTTTGAAGTTATTAATCCTTAATTACAATCCAGGATATTACAGTTTCCATTTCTATTGTCAGACTACTCAGGAATCGAGAAAGTAATTGTCAAGAATAAGAGGATAACATTATCCATGCCTTATCCTTGACCGATATATCGTGTGACAAAAGGGACGTGACATGGTTGTATGACAGGTTGCATCGTGTTAACGATCCTCATATGAATTGGGTAGTCGTGATGTCTTGCTAGAGACTGCTTGCGAGTTATGGGTTAGTACAGTTATTGGCTCATTGCCAACTTCATATGGGCCTACAGGGTCACACACAAGAATGGCCCAACACGAGATAATGTTTAATTAGGGTGGACGAATTTTATATATGTATGTATATATGTAATATAAAAATTCGTATAGATATGTATTTTTGAAATACATATTATATATATATGTATATATATATTATATGATATTATTTTATTGTGTTAGGTTTAAATTTAATTTATTAAGATAAATTAAATCTAGTAACTAACATGATAGAGATATGGTATCTCAGATTTAATTTATGAAGATAACTTAAATCTAATGGCTCTTTATTTGGATTAAATAAATAGGTTAAATTAAAACTGTTAGACAAATTTAATTTAAACTGAATTTATTTAATTAGCTCATCAAGATAATTAATAGTTAATTAATTTTGAAATTAATAATGATTAATTTTGAAATTTGAAAAATAGCCCTCATATGCTATAAACTTGATAGAGCAGATATACTGAGATACACATGAGAATTGAGAGCCGCAAGTGAAACCCTAAGAGACATTAGAGGCGCTAGCACGCAGTCTCGATTAGAGAGTATTCGTGTGGATACCGGTAGAGGGAGCGGACCTGACGTGTTGGCTCATAGAGATCGTGAAAACCCTAAATCAAGAAAGGTATAAATCCTTCCAACTTGGTTTAAACGTCGTTGATAGATCCTCGATTAGGATCGGTAAAATTTTTAAAATTCTTCCGATGTGCCTGCCGATTCTAATATCTTTGTGGAACTCAATGTCTCCTTGCAGTGTTGAATGTCATCCCTATATCCATCTTCACCTTTCGGGAACAAAATTGGATACTAGAGGGGTAAATTTAATGGATGCAGTTCATCAATACGCTATGGTGACCCTAACAATTCATAGACGATGACATCTCGTCTTCCAAAATTCATGTCAATATCACCAACAATAAGTGCCGCAACCTCATAAACAGTGGGCAAGTTATACAATAACCATCCTGCTGCCTACTACTAAAAAGGAATATCTTAAAATCATGATGTTGAGCCTCTCATATCATAGATGAGGCAACACAAAATTGTTTGACAAAAGGGTTGACCTTGTCAAGAACATTTTTAATCCAAGCAACTATCTCTTTATCAATACTTGAGTCTTTCAAATGCTTGTTGTTTACTAAGAACAAAAAAGATGGACCAAATTTAGTAATTAAATCAAATGATGATGCAAGCATATCCAACTAAATAAAAAGTATGCAAACACAAGACAACCTTATGAACATCCTTGTACCTCACTGCATCTATACAGTTGTTGACTTCATTGTCCGGTTCATATATATAGAGCTGAGCATAAACTAGCCTATGTCCTCAGGAGGTATAAGAGTACCAATCTTGTGGTAATTCATTCCTAAAGGGACATAAGTGTACGACTACCACCACTATTCTTAAAATAATCGATATTCCCACCCACAGAGTTAAATGAGAACATATTTTTATATGACCTTATGTTCGCATAGAAGTTTTTGTAGGATCGGTAAGCACAGCGGAAGAATTTAAAAAATTTTCACTGATCCTAATCGAGGATTTATCAACGGCATTTAAACCAAGTTGGAAGGATTCATACCTTTTTGATGATTCAGAGATTTCACGATCTTTAGGAGCCAACACGTTAGGTCCGCTCCCTCTACCGGTATCCACACGAATGCTCTCCAACCGAGACTGTGTGCTAGTGCCTCTAATGTCTCCAAGGGTTTACCTTACGACTCTCAATTTTGATGTACACTGAGTCTATCAACTCTATCCAGTTTATAACCCATGAGGGTTATTTTCAAATTTCAAAATTAATCATCATTAATTTCGAAATTAATTAACAATTAATTATCTTGATGAGCTAATTAAATAAATTCAGTTTAAATTAAATCTGTCCAACAGTTTTAATTTAACCTATTTATTTAATCTAAATAAAGAGCCATTAGATTTAATTTATATTCATAAATTAAATCTGAGATACTATATCTCTATCATGTTAGTTATTAAATTTAATATATCTTAATAAATTAAATTTAAAACCAACACAATATAATAATATCATATAATATATATACATATATATATATAATATTTCGAAAAAATATATATCTATATAATATTATTAAATATAATAATATAATATAATATATATATATATAAGATATATTTCGAAAATATATATATATCTATATAATATTATTAATGAATTTTATATTATATATATATACATAAATATAAAATTCATCCATCCTAAATCAAACATTATCTCGTGTTGGGCCATTCTTGTGTGCGACCCTGTAGGCCCATATGAAGTTGGCAGTGGGCCAATAACTACACTAACCCAAAAGTCTCAAGAGGCCTCTAGCAAGACATTACGACTACCCAATTCATAAGAGGATCGTTATCACAATGCAACATGTCATACAACCATGTCACGTCCCTTTTGTCACATGATATATCGATCAAGGATAAGGCATGGAAAATGTCATCCTCTTGTTCCTGACCATTACTTTCTCGATTCCTGAGTAGCCTGATAACAGAGACAGAAACTCCTTTCATCATAGTATGGCCATACATTTCTCAGACTCACTCATCGAGGGGCCTAGTAATATCTCTCTACTAATGTGAGGGACAAATTCCATCTTGATTATTCATATTCCTCTACATGAAAAACCACCAAGCCCGATCGTAGCCTTTATCATCACCCGGTCAAAAGTAACTTTTGGCTAGTTCAAAGCTTAGCAACTCTCATGTAGGAATCCATGATGACCTCAGGTCTAAGGGCATTGTGACGTGGTTATACATGAGAAAAGCTTATGACTTGATCCATGTAGCTTTCTCATAGTGGGTCGGTCCAGCACCTTGTACTCTTACAAGTGCCTAAGACTTTGATTCGTATCTCCATATCTTATCAAAGTCATACTGGTCTTGTTTCACCTCTGCTCCCGCATAGATGACCGACCGGGACATTTTAGGACAATCTTTATGAATTATCCAAGGATACAATTATCACAGTTAACATGCAAATAATATGATAACAGAATGGAGAAATTTCATTAAAATAATAATGTTTAAAGTACAATGATTGGCCCTTAGGGCACAATTTCCAACAGTTTTTTAATGAACTTGTTCCTTTATCGAAGAATAAGCTATGTAGTTCACTTGGCGGAGCTATCATTAGTGGCAACTATACTTTGCCTTTAAGGAAACATATTGAAAATAATGTAGTATTCAACAAACTTGAATTTTCAAATTTTTCATTGAACCACAACCTTGCACCACATGATTGTCAATGATGCATTGCATCTCCTTCGTCAATGTATTTTACAAAATCTAAAAAAAATTGAAACAACAACACAACATCATAACAAAGGAATGTTGTTACCCTGCCACTCACCATCTAACTTTTTTGTGGTTATAGACATTGCATCCAATCTATCATCCGATGAGTCCAAGCTACCAATACCCACATCCATTTGTATATACATGTCACACAGTAAAGACTAAATAATTTACAAATAACTAAACGCTGTAAACAAACCTTCTAGATGTTCATCTTCTTCATCACTATCTTGATTCTCAATATTTGTATTGGCTTTATACTCAACATATTTATCTTCGTAATGAACCTCTACTTATACTACAATCATAAACAAGAATAAGAGTCATATACTAAAAATCCTTAACACATCAAATAAATATACAAACATATTTTAATGATGAATATACTATGTATGACATCCTATCCTTTATTGGTGGCCTAGGATAGTTTTGGTGGGCTTTAAACTTTTTTGGAGTGTTGAAGAAATCTAACCCGATTGGATGACAAAACGGGGGTGACAAAAAGAAAAGGCTAGCTTCTGGTGTGGTAAAAAAGTATTTAATTAAGAATAATACATGCAGCATGACCAAATCACTAGCTATCTCACTGTCAGCATGACCAAATCCCTAATTATCCTACTATTATCCCATCATTGATGGTCTAGATTGGATAAAGGTGTATACAGCGAAAAGCAAAATGCGGGATTTTGAAGAGGGACGAACATGAGGATTTAACCCATCGCGTCGGTTGTTGCTTGATATCAAATACCAAATAACACCGACTAAGGTCTGTTTCTATCTATATTTTGCAATTATTAACAGGTTTTATGCCTAGAGATTTCATCTGACGCAAATAGTGTTCCATATCTGGTGCTTTGATAGCAATACCATATAGGATAGCAAATAGAAAGCCATTTAGGATAGTAGTCCCGATTAAAACTGACTGCCTATATGAGACATATAATTTTCAGTTATTAAATATTTAACATACTAACTGTCAAGCATACTAAATGTTAAGTAAGTACAACATTATTCACTTGAAAGAGAAAAAAATATCTAGCTGAATATCATCATTTACTCTTGGCAGGAACAAAATCAAGCATCTTTCCCTTAAGATAAATACTTCTATCTGATAACAGCATTACAAAATGCGGTTGGCACAGAGACTTTTGAACCTCAAATATGATGAAGAAAACACTCCTGATGGGCAAAAAAACATGTGTGGAAAAAAGGTAATACCTTCACTAACCACTTGGTTCAGACCAATAGTTTTGATTCAATTCTTTGTTGGTATCATGTTTTTCCCAACCTCTACTCTTGACTAACAGTCTATGACATAATTTGATAGCCCTATGTCATTGCTCATTGCTAATATGACATTCCTAATTACTATTATTTAGTACGTTCTATATACACTTGAGGGTAATTCAATATAAATTACACAATTACAAACCTATAAAGTTATCAAGATAATTTAAACTATTTATGCCATTGAACATTCATACACCCGATTAAACTAAGTAAAACCGATCTATCTAAATTAAACAATATGTCGATTCAAAAATGGTTGGGTTTGGGTATAACTTGGCATTTCATTTAAGTGCCTTATCAGTCTTGAGTTCCTTTGCTCTTTATATCAAGGAGATAACTTCATAAAATGTTCCCACTCCTCATTATATTGTATGGGTTAGTAAAGAAATAGTGTTTTCCATAGTGACCTATCTAAACATAGGGATGCATAATGGCTAAGGGTCATGTTTATAAATTTGAGGGTCTAGACCATTTATTAAAATAATCACTAAACAATTCCAACCTTTAGGATCATGGTTATAATCACTAAACGATTTAAGGTTATTATGATTGTGCAATATCTACTTTGTGACATATATAGGTGATGAACTTCATATAGTTTTTGTATTATGCATGTATAACGACCAAGTTTAATATCATTGGACAAACTTAACCAAATAAATGCTTGGTGCCCAATATACATTGTATATGTCAGTACAGGTAAAATAAAATTGTATCAATCATACTCTGAAAAACAAAATTATCATAATGCCCAAACTAAAAGATATTACCATCATAATATTCTTGTGTTGACGATGGTTGTGTCTCAGTTATTTCAACATCCCAATATATATCTCCATATGGGTAATTCCTTACTTTCCTTAGGTCCCCACTTGAACTTTGTAATGGTCCACACCCTGAATTTTGACCAACCCATGCTATAATGTCTAGGGTCAACAGATAAACAACTTAATTATAATTAGAATCTCAAATGACATAAATCACACGTGTAAAGGAAGCAATTACACCTTATAATTTGTTAATTGCATAAAAAATATTTTTTCCAAACTTTTGAATAATCAGAAAGGATACTACTTCCTTCTATATCAATACCCATATAAACAACTGCCCTCTTATCATGTGTTTGCATAGAACCTTGTACATCAACACTGTTATGTATTGTAACACATTAAGAATGACTTGACATAGGTACTATGTTTTCTTTATTATTCCCAAATGCACAATAACAGGCTCTACGCCATTTAATAACACTATTTCTAAAGTTCATCTCACCTGCATGAATTAAATACTATCTTTAACTCAAAAATTTCCTTCACCACAATATTAATTCCAAACAGCTTTGAAACATCAAAATATTGTATTATTTCTGTAAGTTACTAGATGACAAGTATGAAGAAAACTTTAATTCCAGATTCGTGGCAAGTTTGTTTATATCCTTTAACACACAATGTCTCCCTTTCCTCTGATGGTTTGAAACAACATCAGACACAACTGAAGATGTTGCACTAGAATGCATTGTGCAATTGTGCAATTCGCTAGATGAGAGAGGTCCACTATTTTTTACTTCATTCCTCCCTTGAGTTTGATGACTTGGTTGAACTTGTAAGTCAAACAAAACATATAAAGAGAAATTTGTCACACATTAACGATGATGCTTTTTCATTAAGTTGAATAAAAAGCATCTCACATGAGGTTCATCAGTATCATGAGCCTACTACATTAAAACACACAAAAAACTTACCTACCACACCATAAAATGACAAATGGTCCTTCATTAAAAAATGCAGGACCTGACTAATTTGCCTAAGACAATAAATAGGACTCATTTGATTTCCTCTTTATCTCATTAATAATAGCACCAAAGCAGTAACTCCAAACTTCACCACTCTTCACTGCCTTTCCAAATAAACTAAAAGCCTCATGGTCCATTAGAACCTCAACCTGTGTAATTGGTTCAGTTTAACCCATAAATTATGAAGATAATGAGTAATCTCGAAGCCAAGTCAAACACATAATTACACAGGAGATATTTCATATATAAAGAATGGAAAAAAATGATGTAATACATCGTGATTCCAAGGTTGTCAAATCACAAAACCTAGGTTACTTCAAACTAATGTGTGAAATAATTGCTGTGTAATTATGAATCCTCAATTTTCTTTTCACATACCAAGCTAATTGTAATATGATTAGTATTCCCAATTCTTAGAGTACTTATGAATATAATGAGTAATCTTGAAGCCAAGCCATACACATCATTACACACAAGATATTTGACATATTCAGAATGGAAAAAACGCTGTCATACATAGTTGGTACAATGCTGTCAAATCACAGAACCTATCTTACTTCAAACTAAATAGATATTCTAAGTGCCTTCAGTTTGTATTTTAACAAAAAATGAGTTTAAAAGTTATCACCTAGGTATAACACTTGGACAAACTCACCATTTGCAGAACATATTTAATATAATACCTACTTGGAACTGAATGTACTTAGGCGTAATACTTTAACTCCAAACAATATTGCCTTCATGCTCTACTATAATAAACTTTTAACTCTTATGTGCAATGTCTTATTCTTATCATGACAATTACTTTCTTTAAATAATTCAGATTACATTGGTTCAGTATTTAAAATAAAAGGGGCTATACAATGTCCTAATTGTTAGAAGATTGAGAAAGGCCAGTGGCTATATGCTAATGGTTGTCTGTCATATCCAGAATTTAACATGGATGATTGGGCGTATGATGAGGACCTTTATGATCTTTGCTACTCTAAAATGGTTTTGGTTCTGTTTGAGTTGTTATTTTTCCTTGCAATAGAAAATTTCGTAGGCCATATCATCATTTTTGTCATTTTTTCCTTTATTTTGCCGAAAGCATGCTTCAGCTTTATCTTGTTAGCCAAACATCCTAACATAAATACCTATTCTTTTAAAGCTATTTGTATTTTGGATGATGAAATATTTTCTTTTTTGAGTAAATCACCTCTCCTGTATTGAGAGATGAGCAATGTTCAAACTTAAGTCCTCCCATATACTTCGAAAATACATATTTACACCCTGAAACCAAGATATGACCATGTTAATTAAAAATGTTCAAAAACTCATTCATTTTATTTTTTTTTTTGGTGGTTCTCAACCAAAAATTTAGTAATAGATAAAATCTTTTTGAATTTATGACAATACTTATGTACATCAATATGTATTTAATTCAAGTTTTGTTCTTGAAATTAAATTATTATCTATTAAGTAGTTAATTTTTTAAAATTATTTTTTGGTTTGTTCTTTATCAAATGTTTTTATGAGTTTTAAAATTTATAAAATTGGCCATTCGATATTTTATAAAATGTTTTTAACACTTGTTATATTGTGTAAGTATTATTTGTTAGGTGTTATGGTGAAAATAAATACACCTCTTCCCCTCCATTTAAACTACTTAAATTGAATCCCTTTATTCTGCTTAAAACTTACTGCTTACTCCATACTGTCTCCAAAAAAATCATGTCTTTCCTGATTTCGACTTGTGTTGTTAACAAACTTTTGGTAAAAAATCCGGATACAACTTTCTAGTACTTTGTGCATGTGTGCCACAAAGACTTTGCAAACATTTATTCCTTCCTTCCTTTAACAACTATATTGCTTTTTCATTTCACTTATACAAATTGTATGATACTTTGAAACTATATCTTCTAATGCATTTTGTTTAATCCATGTAAGTACTTGATGTTTTTAACTCCTATACCTGATTTTTTCCATATGCAGTTTTTACAGAACCATTATATCTCTTACATTTAAATATACCAATTCTATCAATTATTAATTATTCTTAATTAGTAAACACAAATGGAATAACATTTCCCACACACATTACATAAAGACAAAACATCATAACATTACTAAAAACATTCATCACACTACGAGCAATTGATCTACATGAAACCACCCTATTAAAGGTAGCTAACACAAAACGGTACATACCACATAGACCTATCACCTAGCATAGCATCCATAAAATTAAACAACAACCCTAAATTGGCAACTAAGTAGTACCTCCACAAGCATCAGAACTAAGTCATACATAATGACCACAAATGCTACTAAGATCTTAAAGCAATCTCATTGACATACACATCACAACACCAAACAAACTCCCTTAATTCTTCTCCTGCTTTATGAGCTTTAGATTCTTCATAGAAGTCTTGGTAGATGGGTTGCTAACACAAGTCACTGATTTGTCTTTCAAGCCAGCAGGCTTCTTCCCACAAACCTTTCCTTTCCGTTTAGAAGGACCAGTGCTTATTAGGCTAGATATAGGAAAATCTTCTAATCCATTACTGATTATCCTTTGACATTATAGTAGATGAATCAATCTGAGGAGTGTCCTTAACATGGCCAACAGGAAGCATCAGAATTGCTTAGGATTGCTATATAATAGTCAATATGGAACTCATTAAGCTAACCAATAATATTTTTAAGTTTTAATTATTGAACCATTTAAACATCTTGTTTAGAAAAAAAATTACCTACTCTATAACATCATTACTCGGTGCAGCAGCCTTCACACAAATTAAGACACGTTAATTATCATGAAAGAAGGAAAAATTGCATACAACATATAAATCATACTGAATATTTATGTGGTAAATTAAACAACCAAGAAATTTTAGTGATTATAGTGTTTGCCTCATCAAAGTCATTCATCAGGTCAACCATCTCAGTGTATGAGGTGACTGAGATGCTTGAATTAGGATAGTCCTTATTGTACTTGTTAAGCTTTAACTTCAGTATCAACCTTTTCCCAACCAATATGTCAAGCTCATCAGGAAAATCATAACCTTAACCCTCATAATACATATATCGTAATAGTCAAATGCAATTACAACAGACAGAAAATATGCATAGAGCAAAACAATCAAGGCCCAACCTTTTCAAGCTGCAATTTCAATTCTGCACCCTTATTCCCAAGGAACTGAACAACCACACTAGTAAAAAAAGGTTGATTTAGACTGGCATATTTAGACCAGTTGTAGTGGATGAGGTCTAAAAGAAATGTGCGGTGGCATTTTAGTAATGATAAACAACTTGGGAGACCGATTATTATAATAACCAGTCTAAAAAATATTATTTAGACCAGTTCTACACTAACCAGTCTAAAAAGATTAAGCCTTTTATATTTTAGACAGGTTACTAAAAGAACCGGTCTAGAATATATTTATTATAGACCGGTTAATAGGATAACCGATTTAAAATAAATATATTCTAGACTGGTTAACCTATTAACCTGTCTTAAAAAAGCTTTCCCCTAATATTTTCACACCTCTGCTCCCCCGCGCTCCTCCATTATGAAATCCCTCTTCCATTCTGAATCAGCCTAGCTTGTTTGATACTAATCTTTTCTCTCCTCAGTCCTCGACTCCCCATCCCTTACCTGATCTTTGAATTGGAACAATCAAATCTGGCCGGTAGAGTTGCTCGTGGTTGTCACTCGTAGGTTGCCGTCCTCTTTTGCTTGCGATTCTGTTTGCCATTGTTGCCGAAGTCTACAGGTCTGGTCAAGTAAGTGATATTGAAATGCTTGTTCTGTTGTTTGGCAAGCGAGAAAAGTGAAATAAGAAAATGAAACCGAGTGTGTGATAAACCTGTTAGGAAAATTCTTGAAATGTTTTGAAATTTGGGTATGTGGAAAGTACGCTACAGCTATTAGTGTTTGGTGGTTATGGTGGTTGTGATTTGTATTGACATCTTTGCTGAAGTCTTTTGGTTTTTAGTTAGATGTTAACGGGTGTTTGTCACACATTTAGGATAAGAGGAGAACTATACTTTCAAATTTTGGGTATCCATCCTGAGATTTGATTGTAAAGTTTAATGTTTTTGTGTTTTTGTTGCAATCAGCCTTGGGTTTTTTTGTTGATCTTAGTAGGACTTACACCACTAGCTGAACGCGTCAACTTCTTGACAGAGTAAGCTATTTTAACGAACTTCTTGTATTTTTTGTCATTCAAACTCGTTTTCTTTCATGATCAAATTCTTATTTTGGTTTTTCTCTCTCCCATAGTGAATGCTAACTCAAATATTGCAGACAAGTTGCTTATAACACGAGTCCAACAGGTATGAACCTTGTAACTTACATTCCTAAATTTTTTCCTTTACATGACTAAAAACCTTATAACTAAATGATATATGTATGTAAGTAAAACTCTTGATTAGAGATTGTTTTTCTGTGTTGGACTTGAACAAGAGTATGTCACCTATTTATAAGGGCTTGGTATATGAGGAAGTATATAGCATTAAGTAATGGCTAAATAGAAGAGGGAGACATAGAGAGAGAAGAAAAAAAGGTAGCTATATTTGCATGCTTGAAAAATAATGAATAATGCTGTGTTGTCGACAAAGTCTACCAGTGAAAAAAAAATGCCATTTGTCTTGTTAATTCCAAAAGTGTAGTTTTGAATTCACTTATTTGTCTTGTGAATATCCTTATATGTCTTGTAAACATTGCTTGCAGATCTTCCCCTTCTCTAGATTTATGTAATTGTAATGCATTGCTGTAGTTGTTGAGTCTTTAGGCTATTAGTTGGTCCCTTATTAAGATCTCAAATATCAATATTGCATTGAGAACTTCAACCATTACTGCGTTGGATTTTTAGTTCCTTACTAATCTTAGCTATTGAACTCATGTTTCTCTAAATTCATCAGTTTGGTGCATTGATGGCTTTCTAGGTGCTCTTTGATTCAACATTTCGTTACTTGCCATTTTCTTAGCCCTTTGAAAAGAATATTTTGAAACTATGCCCTACTTGGGATTCAAATTTTTAGAATTAGTTTTCATGAATAAACTTAGTTTAAAATTTGAAAGCCTTAATTCGAATGAAGAACTGGTTGTTTTGTTATGATTTCCAAAGTGCGGTTCAGTGGGATGAAGTTAAAGACATAATAACACGCTTGTTTTTCTCCCTCAGGTGTCCTTGGAACATCAACCAAGTGAGGTGTTCATTCATCTTTCTACCAGTAGATGCTGGGAACTGGTACGAGAGAGAGTGAATCTGGAAATCTCTAAGCAACATAAACTGGTAATTTTTCTATGGAAAACTAACTTATAATTTATAAATTAATAAATTGCTTCAAGTGAACTTGGGCAAAAGATTAATTTTATTCTATTTCTTGCTTACTGCCTGACTTACAAGTAAAGCTATATAATAATGATTATGAATTCTCTTTTGAGCTGGATCCTACTATGTTTATAGATAATAGGGCGAGGGTCCCCTATGTATTGCTCTTATATATGTATTGATCTTATTTATGTCCATTATATGTATTGCTCTTATTTAAAATAAATCATGATCTACATGTCTAGAAGCAAGTTGTATCCGTGTATGCCAGTGAACACTGAAACAAAAGAGCCCCTCTTTGTCAACAAAGCGTGATGTGTGGGTTAGGACATACCCTACACCTACAATTGGAATATTTTGAAAGTTAGTTAGGTTAGTAAATTTGAAGACAGATTAACCATTAGTGATACTAGCCATTTAAGAGCGACATCAGTAAAACATGGCCTTAACCGTGTCTAATTGCAAATAGGTCTCTAATTACTAAACCTCTAATCCTTATGGTACTATTCTATTTCCACTGTTCATACTGGCAATATATATGGCCAGTCGACCCATTGTATTGGACATATTTGCATTGTTAATGAGAATTGTACTATTCAAATTACTCTTCTTTTATCTCTATCTCTCAACTCTCTTCTACCTGTTCATTATGTAGTAGTTAAACTAGGTACTTGGGTGTAACGATAGCATGCTCTCATCATACTCCTGCCTTTGCCAGGGAAAAAGTATAAAACAAAAAAAAAGGTGTTGGAATATATGGATCGTAGTTGGATACAAGCTAAATAGACGAGTGTTGAATATGATATTGAGGTAAGGGGTTTTTTAGACTTTACAAAAAGAAATGCCGATGATGATAGTGGGATGTTTATTACCCTTGTGTAAAATGTTTGAATGAGAAGCGACTAAGTGCTGTAGATATATATACACATTTAATTTGTGAAGGGTTTTGTAAGATGTATATAGTATGGGTATGGCATGATGAACAATTAGAAAGGCTAAGTGTATCTCAATAGGGGGAATGATTTGTGATGATATTGACATGGATCTGGATGATCGGATAGAGTATATTATGTTAGGATCAGCAGGCACAGCGGAAAAATTTTAAAATTTTACCAATCCTAATCGAGGATTTATCAAGCGTTTAAAACAAGTTGGAAGGATTCATACCTTTTATGATTCAGGGTTTTCACGATCTCTAGGAGCCAACACGTCAGGTCCGCTCCCTCTACCGGTATCCATACGAATGCTCTCTAATCGAGACTGCGTGCTAGCGCCTCTAATGTCTCCTAGGGTTTCCCTTGCAGTTCTCTATTCTCATGTGCATCTTAATATATTTGCTCTATCAAGTTTATAACCTATGAGGGCTATTTTCAAATTTCAAAATTAATCATCATTAATTTTGAAATTAATTAACTATTAATTATCTTAATGAGCTAATTAAATAAATTCAGTTTAAATTAAATCTGTCCAATAGTTTTAATTTAACCTATTTATTTAATCCAAATAAAGAGCCATTAGATTTAAGGGAAAATTGTGAAAAAATCCCTCATTAGCAACTTATTTATCAAATGGGACCTTCACGTGCAGATTATCTTCCACGTGTGCAGAATATCTTCCCTTGTGTGTAGATGATCTTCCCTATGTGCAAAATTCTTCCCTATACATGTGCAGAAATCTTCCCTGTATGTGCAGAAATCTTCCCTCCGTGTACAGATATCTTCCCTCTATGTGCAAGATATCTTCCTCAGTCTCATTTAGCAAATAAGTTGTCAATAAGGTCCTTTTTAGCAATTCTCCCTAGATTTAATTTATCTTCATAAATTAAATCTGAGATACTATATCTCTATCATGTTAGTTATTAAATTTAATATATCTTAATAAATTAAATTTAAAACTAACACAATATAATAATATCATATAATATATATACATAAGATATATATATTTCGAAAATATATATCTATATAATATTATTAATGAATTTTATATTATATAGATAAAAATATAAAATTTGTCCACCCTAAATTAAACATTATCTCGTGTTGGGTCATTCTTGTGTGCGACCCTGTAGGCCCATATGAAGTTGGCAATGGGCCAATAACTATACTAACCCAAAAGTCACAAGCGGCCTCTAGCAAGACATTACGACTACCTAATTCATATGAGGATCGTTATCACGATGCAACCTATCATACAACCATGTCACGTCCCTTTTGTCACATGATATATCGATCAAGGACAAGGAATGGATAATGTCATCCTCTTGCTCCTGACCATTACTTTCTCGATTACTAAGTAGCCTGATAATAGAGACGGAAACTCCTTTCCATCATAGTATGGCCATACATTTCTCAGACTCACTCTCGAGGGGCCCAGTAATATCTCTCTACTAATGTGAGGGATAAATTCCATCTTGATCATTCATATTCCTCTGCATGAAAAACCACCAAGCCCGATCGTAGTCTTTATCATCACCCAGTCAAAAGTGACTTTTGACTAGTTCAAAGCTTAGCAACTCTCATGTAGGAATCCATGATGACCTCAGGTCTAAGAGCATTGTGACGTGGGTATACATGAGAAAAGCTTATGACTTGATCCATGTAGCTTTCTCATAGTGGGTTGGTCCAGCTCCCTCATAGATGACCGAACAGGGACATTTTAGGATAATCTTTATGAATTATCCAAGGATACAATTATCACAATTAACATGCAAATAATATGATAACAGAATGGAGAAATTTCATTAAAATAATAATGTTCAAAGTACAATGATTGGCCCTTAAGGCACAATTTCCAACATATTATTCGTAATGTAGGAGAAGAGGCTTTTGAACAATCACATGCATATGGTAATATGTGTAGTGATGCTGAGAAGCCGCTGTACCCAGGGTGTAAAAAATACCAAATGCTAAAAGTTGTATTGAAATTATTAAGCTTGAAAGGATGACATGGATGGAGCGATAAGAGTTTTTCAGAAACGCTTGAGGCCTTTAAAGACATGCTTCCTGATGATAATGTGTTGCCTTGTCGATACTATGATGCTAAGAAAATACTGTGTCCACTAGGGATGAACTATAAAAAGATCCATGCATGCCTTAATGATTGAATGTTGTATAGAAAAGAGCATGAAGAGAAGGATCAATGTCCGATGTATGAAACTCTGAGGTATAAATCAAACAAGGCCACTACAAAAGTGTTGTGGTATCTTCCAATCATACCAAGGTTCAAGCGCTTGTTTGCCTATGAAATTGATGCGAAAAATTTGAGATGGCATGCGGATGAGTGGATTTCTGATGGAAAGCTTCGACATCCAGCTGATTCTTCTCAATGGCAGAAAATCGATCAATTATTTCCTAGCTTCGGTGAAGAACCTAGGAATCTCAAGCTTTGGCTTAGAATAAATGGCATGAATCCTTATGATAGCCTAAGCAGTATACATAGTTCATAGCTTGTTCTATTGGTAATTTACAACTTATCTCCTTTGTTATGTATGAAATGATAGAACATTATGTTGTCTATGTTGATTTTGGGACCAAAGCAACCTGGAAATGACATCGATGTTTACCTAAAACCCTTAATCGAGGACTTAAGAGAGTTGTGGGATAAAGGTGTCGATGTTTTTTATGCGAACATGAAAGAGACTTTTAATATGCGAGCAATGATCTTTTGTACTATAAATGACTTCCCTGTATATGGGAATTTATCAAGACATAGTGTTAAAAGCCACAAAGCATGTCTGATTTATGAAGAAGGCACATGCTACAATCAACTTCAACATGTAAGAAAGACGGTTTAACTTGGCCATAGACGATTTCTTAGACGAAGCCACCTTTATCTTAGATTAAAAAAAGCTTTTTCGGTGGCTAAGAGTTTGGAGAAAATTTAAAGAAAAGTGAAAAATATCAATACTATCTTTGGTAAGTCATCAAAGAGTAGAAATGAGAAAAATATGTAGAAAAAAGGTTCGTGTTCTTTGATCTTTCATATTAGCGCAATATTGACATCATACACCGTATTGATTTCATACAGGTGGAGAAGAACGTATATGATAGCATTGTTAGGACACTGCTCAACATACAAGGAAATTCTAAGGACGGCGTGAAGGCAAGATTAGATTTGCAAGAAATGGGAATACGAGAAGATTTACATCTAAGGCCATATGGTAATAGAACTTTTTGTCCTCTAGCTTCTCATACTTTGTCTAAGGATGAGAAAAGAAGCTTTTGTGAGTGTTTACATAGCACCAAAGTTCCCTCAGTGTTTTCTTCAAATTTTAAAAAGCTTGTATCGATGAAAGACTTGAAGTTAATAGGGCTAAAGTT
The DNA here is from genome assembly GCA_963210345.1 of Inga oerstediana. Taxonomy (NCBI): domain Eukaryota; kingdom Viridiplantae; phylum Streptophyta; class Magnoliopsida; order Fabales; family Fabaceae; genus Inga; species Inga oerstediana. The sequence goes on along the minus strand of OY723401.1, from coordinate 56,180,696 downwards.
TCATGATTGTCATGTCTTAATGCAACAATATTCGACAATGCTATTCGAGGCATTGTCGAATATGATCTTCAACACATATTGACTAGACTTTATTTCTTCTTCAATGCCATTTGTTGTAAAGTCATTAACATGAAAAGATTGGAGCATTGGAAAATAAAGGATATATGATCCTGTGCCAGCTTGAGAAGCTTTTTCTTCTTTTTTTGACATCATGGTACACCTGATTGTTCATCTAGTAAAGGAGATAAAATTGTGTAGCCCTATCTATTTCCGGTGGATGTACCTAATCAAAAGAACTATGAAAACCCTAAAAGGGTATTTCAAGAACTTGAACCGGCCTGAAGCATCTATTGTTCAGAAATATATTTCTGAAGAAGCTATGGAATTTTGTCAACATTATTTGTCAAATATACGACATATTGGGCTTCCTAAACGTCATGATCAAGAAGGGGGTAGATGCGGGGCAACAGTAAAGAGCGTAGATACTGATAAATTGCAACAAGTCCACTTGTACATCTTGAATAATATTGATGAAGTTCAATATTACATGAATACGCATAAAGAAATTGTACGGAAACAAAATAGTCGAATGACTGAACAAAGGTTAATTAGGGAGCATAACAGAACTTTTGCATATTGGTTCAAACAAAAGGCTGACGGAGAAAAATGTGTTTCTGATACAACAAATTGGTTAGCACGTGGTCCTGAAATTGATGTCATAAGTTGGAATTCATTTGTTATCAATGGTTATACTTTTTACATGAAGTCCTTAGATGATAAGAGCAAGGTCCAGAATAGCGGTGTTGTATTAGTGGCTGAATCTATGCACTTCTCTAGTTCGAAAGATAAGAACCCTAAATTGGCTGCCATACCTAATTATGGGTTATTGAAGAGATATGGGTGGTTGACTATGTTAAAATCAGATTTCCCATGTTCAAATACAAGTGGGTTGATGTCAATAATGGTGTGAAGGTCGATAGGTTAGGATTTACATTAGTAGATCTAAGTAATAGAAGTTTTAGGGATGAACCTTTCATTATGGCAGATCAGGCGCAACAAGTGTTCTATATTCCTGATCAAGCAAATAAAATGTGGTCTGTAGCTCTTCAAGGAAAAAGGGTCATTTATGTTGATAAGAAAAGTCGCTCAAATTATGATCTTCTTGAGACTCCTTTTTCCAGGGGTCTACCAGAATTGAACGAAGAAGATGAAACAGATAATGAACAGGGCACAAGAAATGATCATCAAAAGGGAATATGGGAGGATATCTCTTTATGATACTACTTTGATGTAAAGTAATTATGATTATGATTTATAGACGTTTAATGTATAGAGTTTTTCCATAGATATAGTCTTCTCATGTTGTAGCTTAACAATTTATCTTTCTTTGTTGTCATTACAGGAAAATGATAGATCCCCGGCATCCTTGTGTAGAGGATCAACTGTAACCCCCCTGACGGTAATTATATCTGTAATATGCAATTTAAGTGAAATAGAGACCAATAAGACAAAAATCACATTTTGGATCACTCATCTCCATGAGAAGGGGTGTCCAAACAAAACGTTCAAAACAAAATTCATCTGGTCTCACATTCACTTTCGAATACAATTACCTATGCCGATAAATCACATAATAAATATCAGAGTGCGTAACCAAAATCCTGGCAACCCTGGGTTACTTATATATACAATGGGTTTAAAGGTTTCCCAAGATGGGGATTACATATCCAAAATTTGCTATATACATCTCATATACATACAGTAATCCCAAAAGCCAACTAGATAACCAACATCCAAAATACAAAATGTCCCCAAAGCCCTAACCACTCCTGGTTAGTTGCTTCCCTTTCGAGCCACATGCCCTGTCTGAAATGTTAGTCATTTGGAAAGAGTGAGATTCAAAAGAATCCCAGTAGTAACAAATCACTCATACAATATATACACACAAGGCATGTAATGTATCATGTTCACCAGCATCATCAGGAACACAATGATCCATGGCTCGCGCCACAGATGACAGCACTCACAGCTGTATCACAATGCACTATGCCCGCTTTCACGGTAATCACAATGACAACTTTTGCTGCAAATACTATGCCCGCTCACGTAGTAATCACTATGCCAGCTTTCGCTGTAATCACAATGCTCGCTTTCACGATAATCACTATGCAGCAGTATCTCAAAGCACAAGGTATCTCAATGCACAACATATCAGAAGGCACAATGCTCCACAGTGTATCTCAATGCATCTCAAAGCGGCAGCAGCACACAATGCATGATAGGCAAACATACAATACATTTACACAAAGTATAAGAGAGGAGTCACTACCTGAATCTTTCCTAACGTTCTTTGGCACAGTGGTCTCACACGTCTGACAGATGTCAAATCCTATACCAATTTAGGAACAATTGATTAATCTCTTTTCCAAACACTTATTCCATAATACTCTAAGTTGGTTATCATTTAGGACTCTTTAGGTAGCTAATAGAGGCCTAAACATATGCCTAAAGGGTTAAGAGAAACTACCTTGAAGACCCCTTTTTAAAAGGCAAAACACAAATTTTTTGGCTGGCTCACTCGAGTAAAGATGACCTCACTCGAGTGATGAAACACTCGAGCCCGAGTGAGAACGACTCTCACTCGCGAGTGTTTGACAGAGAGCAACCATCATGGCCAGAAAGTGCTCACCGCACTCGAGCACATAGCTTTGCACTCGAGTGATGACTCCAAACTCACTCAAGTCACCAAAAGTGCAAGACAAGAAGTGAGAACCCGAGAGCACAAGCAACATCAGAGGGACAAGCTTAATCGAGCATACCCCCCATGCTCGGGTAAGAGGCCTGCACTCGTGAGTGTCATATCACACTCTTGAGCATTGGCTAGCGAATGACAACCCTAGAGTAACCCTAACCTTGAACACATACTATCACTCGAGTGATCACTAACATCACTCGCGGTTACAGAAGTCTACTCGAGCCCCCTTTATGAGAACCTGGGAAAAATATAAAGCAGAAAGGGAAAAATATACATAGTACTCGAGTGAGTTCCTCTCTCACTCGAGTGAGGCTATCAGATTACCAGATTGCAGCAACTGACAGAAAATTCCTAGATTTACCAAAATTAACCCAATGGTTCTCAAACTTCACACAAGGCTCAAACACACTTAAACTTGCCTAAGGAACACATTGGTAACCTCCAAAACATCCAAATACCATTATAAACACAATCTATACCCTTTGGTATCTATGATACAAAAAATTCCCAAATTCACTCAAATCACTTCCATCATCAAAACTATATCAAATACCCAAAGAACTTCACAATGAACTAATCCAAACATTAATCATTATGAAATTAACACATTCCAAAATAGGCATAAATCAGGGTAAATTTCCAGAATTCATCAAACTTATCCAAAACTCACAATGTATATACCAAAAAGCATCAAATGCTTACCTCTTCACTTTACCAAATCCAGAATCTTGATTCTCCAACTTTCAATTTATTCTAATACCAAAATCACCACTAATCAAGGTTCTGAAACCACCATAATAAAGCTTTTAACACTATAAACTAAAATAGTGAAGAGGATTTAAGCATAAGAGGATTATTACTTACCCAAAATCAAAGCTTTCTCTTTCTCTTCCCTTGCTTATGCGTCGGAAATGGAGAAAGAAGAAAGAGAATATGAGAGATGGTGAGGTGATGAGGAAGATGATGATGATGAGTTTCTTTTCCCTTGTGCCCATACTCCACTAAAAAGAGTGAGAAAGGAGAGAGAAAAGTGGACTTTTGTCCTTTTATGCCATATCCAATGGACCATACTATGCCACATGTCACCATCTTCTCACTTCCACAATGAACTCACACAAGATTAATGCAAAAGATTCCGACCCATAAGCAACAAATCTCCATCCTTGATTTTTAATCTCAAAATATACTCTTATCAAATTTACATCACATTTCTCCAAAAGTATTTAATTGTACTAATACAATCAATATCAGAGTCATTAGCCCTTAATCCCAAATTGGGTCATTACATCAACCACCTACTACACCTCAGGTTCAGCCACCTATTGGCCAGTAGAGTAAGCAAACTAGTACTCCTCTGAGTCAGCCACTTATCGCCTAGTAAAGTCAACCATCTATTGCTCAGCAGAGTCAGCCATCTAGTGTTAATCATAATGAGCCTAGCAATGCTCGGAGCTAGGATCATAGTGAGCCTAGTAGCCAGTCTGTACGAAGGGGTAGACATGGCACATGGTTGATAGATATTTCCCTCAATCAGAGTGTAGGGCAAAAGTTACCGATTGAGTTTGATAGATATTGTAAACCAATCAGGCCTAATGCAAGCCGATATAGGAGTTTTGTCGGCCTCCTTGCACGCAACAAGCTAAGCATCTTGATAGAGGAGTAGAGAAATGTCGATGAAAAGGTGCGACAACATATTTAGGACACTATCCAGGTATATAATTCTCTTTTATTTTGTATGTAATATTATCGAATATGTCACAAATTTGTCACTTACTCCTTCAATGCATGCATTCTAGCTCACCTACGATGTTCTTCAGAATGAGATATTGTACAACAAGATAATGACTATTGTTATGAGCGTTGGAGCAAGTTTAAGACAAATCTGACCAATAATTACATTCATATCGAAGTGAAAGATGGTCAGCCTCATCCTAATATGTGGGACCAGTATACATTTCTTGATCAATTGACTTGGCACACATTTGTTAGGCTTCGAACTACTCCAGAATCTTTGGTTAGTTGACTTATTTTTAATTTAATTTACTTAGGAATTTTCTTAATTGATTATAACACTTTCCTTTTGTATAATTTCTTATTCGCAGGCAAAAAGGCAAAAAGTATAAGAGAGTGGTAGAAAGAACGATTGCCCCCATATAATGTCTAATGGGGGTTATGCAAAGGCTGAAAGAGACTTGTTGCCAGCCAAACGAAAGAGATTGGAAGAAGCATCTCAATCCGATCCTTCTGTTGTTCTTTCTCCACCATCTCCGATTCATCGTGAAGAAAAATGGTTATTTGCTCATCAAAAGAGGAGTGGGTCTTATACAAGTGAACAATCTCGTATAGTAGGTGAAAAACTTATAGGTATATATTTTTGCTGTTATTAATTACTACAAAGAATACTTTATTACTTATGTTTGTTATTTTCCATTATCTTACAGGAGGAACTTAGAAAAAAACAAGCTGAGGGAACTTTTAAGTTGGAGGGCAAGAAGGATATTCTGACTGTTGCTACTGGCAAACATAAGCATCCAGGCTATGTCAGGGGAGTTGGAGGAGGGGTTGGGATACGCGATTACTTTGGAGCCCCCGTACTCCATTCCTCTAACATCATGACTAGGGAGGAATTGAAGACTATGTTGGCCACTATAAGAGTAGAAGCAAGGGCCGAGGCTAAAGCATCCTTTAATGCACTACTAGAAACCCGGTTGAGCAAGATAAAAGGGGAAATGATAGTGTTTATGAGCTCAAGACAAGATACCAGTGCTCACCCGTCACAATCGCTTGATCCTAATAAGCAAAGCACTAAAGGGAGTTGTTGCAACATCGGGCAGTCATCAGAGGGTCATGCAAGAGAAATTACTGAGCCTTGTGATATTTTTGTCGAGGATCCTCTGAGATGGTTAGTTGCATACGGTAGTGTTCATAACCTTATATCAACTGTCTACCGCCAACAAATGGAAGCAAATCAAGTCCAAGTGTCAGTTGACTAGGTGATCATTACAGATGCACTTGTCCCTATCCCTTCTGATGAATTCAAGATCATAAGCGATGTCCTGGGTATGTTCATCTTGTGGCCAAAAAACCTTGTTTCTATTCAAATTAAGGAAATTCATATCAAAGCACCACCAAGTCCAGCTCTCTTCACTTAAGAAGTTTCACAGCCTCCATTGAATATCATGCAACAAGTGATTCTGATGGCATTTGATACATCTTTTAAAACGAGAGATTGGCCTATAGATTAAGTTGTTGGCAAGTCAGGGGTGACATGCTATCTTGAGAGGGATGATTTGATGTCCCTAGTAGCTCCTTGACAAAATCTTACGATTGGGATTGTCTAACTGTTCTTAATGTAAGTATCTTCTGCAATTTAAAGTAAATATTTTAAAAATTTCACTGTTTACCTCTGATTTATGTGCTTGCATTATTGTAGGTTCATGCATCGTAGGTTGGTCTCCTCTGGCAAAAGCACAAAATTTGGATTCTTATGCCCCCTTCAAATCCAAGAGAAAGGGACCACTGCTGCTATCAGACATACATACTTATCAGAGAGGCTTAGTGAAACAAGACCTAAGTATTTCTTGGCTCCATATGTGCATGGGTAAGAAACAAACTTATATTTTATAATTTATATAATATTTTATGTTTGCTTAATATTCTTCTCTTTTTTTTCTAGTGATAATTGGCAGTTGGTTCTTCTATGCAAGAGTAGTTTCACTGTCATCCTCTTATACTCCCTCCACTTCAAACCAAGGAATAATTTGAAAAAGACAATGAACTCATAAGTTTTCTTATGTTATCACCTTTTGTGTGCAAAGTTTATGGAATTTGTGTAAAATAAATAACCTTTATGATTTTGATGATCATAAGGCTATGCGGACATTCCTACACACTGCTTGTGGTAAGCATGTTAGTGACTTAAAGGACCCTACATAGATCATGCCAAAGTTTAGAACATATTGATTTGTTTAAAGAATGCAATAAGCCATGCCTTTATACTTGTTTTAATGATATCATGTTTTGTCTCAGAGCCGTAGGTAACCATAGGGGTCCAACTTATGTTGTTTTTGTGTTTTGAGACACATTTACAATATTATCACTCTAGGCACGACTGATTTTACTGACAAGGTAAATTTATATTTTAGAACTTTTGTACTACTTTATTGTTTTTAAGTTACTAAGTTAATGTTTTGTCTGGTTTTGGTGTTAGAGATGTTTGATCTTGCTGATCCCTTTTCTGAAGAAGATATTGATTTGATTCGCACATGTTCTGCTAAATTCATTATGAGTTATTACAAAAATAGTGAGTTTTTTAATCTATGTTTGAGGGATTGACCTTTGTAATTTTTCTTCCCTTTGTATTATGTAAAACCAAGGAATTTCTACTATTTCTTGTATCAATACTTGAATTTTATTGCTGCCATTGTCATTTCAAAGTTTTGCATCCATTTCTGAGCAAATTCGTCTGTTTGGACATTCCTTTTTGTTTTAGTTTTAGACAACTTCATATTGCACATAGAAATTGCAAGAAATTGAGTGAATTTGGAGTTCCTGGAATCTGATTTTAGCTTGTTTCTTAAATTATGACATTTGATCTTGAACCTTTTTCTACACTAATTACCATTTGTTGGAAGTTTATTTAAAGTCACCTAGCTTACACCTTCATTTATGCTTGTTGTTGATCTTGCTGCTGTCATTGCTTTTGTGAAATATGTTATGTTGCTTCTGTGCGATCTGTTACTTACTTCATACATAAGGAGTTGCATATAGATAGAAAAATACATGCACTCCATTGCATCCGTTGCATTTTGCATTGTTCTTTGTTGCTTCAAGATTCATTACTACTGTCATTTGGTCCTCCTTACTGTCTAATTGCACTGTTAGTGTTATTTAGTGCTAAACTAATTAAGGTTGGTCATTACCTTTGGCTAAATTCTTGACAAATTTGCTTGCACTCTACTTTAACTGGAATTATTGTCAAAGTTGTGCATTAAGCTGTCATGCATAGTTTCCTTAAGTCTGGGATTTAAATAAATTTCAGCATCATTATAAAGCCTTTACTGAAATTGAGCAAATCTGTTTGGCATTTTCTGTGCATTTGATATGAATTTCTTGTTTGCTTTTTGTTTCTACAGGTTAGGTTAGGTCAAGCATTATCTTCATCTTCATTTTGCTGCACATTCTATTGCACTGGTCTGCTATTAACATTGTCTAAACTCATTCCTAGTTTTTGCCTGTCTCTAGCCTCTATTTGAAGTGGATGTTGTTTGAAAATTGGTGAAAATGTGCATTTACACTTCATTTAGCTTGTTGGAACAAAATTGAGTCTTTGGAAAGGTGTCATAGTAAATTAAATCTATGAAATACTATCCCAATCTACTGAGTTAGGGATTGAAACAATAAGTGCATTTGCGCTGAAATTGAACCATTGAAGTATACATTACTTGCTACCATATTCTTCTATACTCTAAATAAATTGCTGAAAATCAATCATCAATGTGTGTCTTACTTGTCTGAAAATTTGTTGCTGCTATAGACTTCTGCCTTTGAAGATTGAAACTGAAATCTGTGATTGTTCTATATAACTACTAAATTTGGTTCATTGAAACAGCTGCTGGAGTTGGATTCTATTTCTGTTATCATTCTAACCTTTTACTTGTTAACATGATATTAAGAATATATATTCACAAGTGCATAACTTGAATTCAACCATCGTGGTCTAGTACATATATATATGAAAGGGACCTTTTTTGTTACAAAAACTAGAACCTTTAAGACCGATTGTAGCTACAACCAGTCTTAAAAGTAATTTAAGACTAGTTATAGGAACAACCGGTCTTAAAGGTCTCACCTTTAAGACCGGTTGTAGTTACAACCGGTCTTAAAAGGTTAACATTTAAGACCTATTGTAGGCACAATAGGTCTTAAAGGTGACCTTTAAGACCGGTTTTAGGAATAACCAGTCTAAAAAATAACAGATGTTTTAGACCTGCTGTAACAAGACCTAATACATAACCGATCTAAAAAGTCAATTTTCCACTAATGCCAGTTTGTCAAGAAACACAACCATAGCTCTGCTAGTAGCATCTTCAACTATGTAGTGCACTTTCATCCTATATGGAACACAATAGGTAGGTTAAAATTATTATACACATTAAAAAACATAGTCATTCAACAAAAAATATGGTAAACAAACTTGGTGTCTACAACAATCATCTTCCCCTTGCACATGTTGCTACTGTAAGAGACCTTCCCTCCAACAACAATTGCCTTGCTACCACACGTATCACACCCATCGTAGTACTAGCCATGCCTATTGTCAACTTTGATGAAACATCCACTTGCTGATATGGTATTAATAGTAGGTGATGGCAGCATTCTAGCACTAACAGAAACATGGGAATAGATACACATAAAAAAACCCAAGCATACTAAATAAACAAAAGCATCACAGATTTAAAAATAACACCTCTCAATGAAGCTCTTCACTTTAGGGAACTTCATATTAAATGCCACTTTTGTGGCATTGAATGAACTACAAACCTTAGTAGTCCCTGAACAAAGAAAAACAACCACATTCAATAAAACATTAATCAACCATAAATACTTAGTTAAACCCCTTATATTCTCTTTCTCTACCATATGAAATAGAAACCAAATCCTTACGATCTTCTGTAAAACCAACCTTACATAGTTGTATGAGAATCACGACAGGTGCCCCCATCCTCATAAAGTCATGCATGCATACATTAACAACACATTCATCATATAAAACACAAGGCACGTTGATTCTACTGGAATACCAGAAAAAAAAACCACATAAAGTGTTAGTAAAACTCATGAAACCAAAGAGATCAGGTATCAACCAAATACATGAAATAAGCATGTATATATGACACACATCTCATAAGTTATAATCAGCTGCATCTTGTTCTTAATTTTATTGTTGACACGATATTCCTCAAGCAGACCAACTGATACCACAAATCCAATGACATCTGCAAAACAACAACAGTAAATTACATGGTCATTTTCTATACATTTTGTGCTTTTTAAAGCACAGTTGTGCTATCAACTACATTTAAAATTTTATAAAGTACTACCAATTAGGTAATCAACAGTATTCTTCTGATCAATCTCAACAATTTAAGCAATTGGGAAAAAATGTACGTGTACTTAGGGATTGTTGCATTTGAACCAACTACGTATGTCTGACCACCCATAGTAATTTTGAACGGGTGGTTAGTAGCCCTATACTCCATATTATTCTCAGACACCACAAAATTGGCCAAAAAATACACACTTCCTTTATAAAGCTTGCAATCAAATTGGGCAAACAGACCCTTGTTGTGTATGGAAACCTGGATTCTAGAACCTTCCGCATTTACCAGTAGCATTGAGATGTAGAAAAGATCATTGGGATGGTCCTTCTGGTACACATTCCATCTCCTTATACCTTAACCACAACCTTCCACCTATCGGTTGAGTCATCAATGTCCTTGAGCATTAACATCTTGCATAAGGCCATGGAACTTTGTATCAGAAGTATGCAACTAGGAATAATAAAAAGAGGGAACTGTAATGAGTAATACTCAACCACATTTGCTTTAGTATTTATAAGTCCCAATATGAAGGCATACAACTTTATTCCCTTCATTTCATAAAACATAAAAGCTTTACACCTTAAACTAACAGGATACGTAATTATCCGTGAAAATGCCTCAATCAACTAATTTGATAGTGCATGCATCCCCAAATATAACATATTTAGCATAACCATTGAAAACCTACCAATTATCTATTGGAAATTGTGTCCTAAAGGCCAATCATTGTACTTTAAACATTATTTTAATGAAATTTCTCCATTCTGTTATCATATTATTTGCATGTTAACTGTGATAATTGTTTCCATGGATAATTCATAAAGATTGTCCTAAAATGTCCCTGGTCAGTTATCTATGCGGGAGAAGAGATGAAACAAGATCAGTATGACTTTGATAAGATATGGAGATACGATTCAAAGTCTTAGGAACTTGTAAGAGTACAAGGTACTGGACCAACCCACTATGATAAAGCTACATGGATCAAGTCATAAGCTTTTCTCATGTATAACCACGTCACAATGCCCTTAGACCTAAGGTCATCATAGATTCCTACATGAGAGTTGCTAAGCTTTGAACTAGTCAAAAATCACTTTTGACCGGGTGATGATAAAGGCTACGATCGGGCTTGGTGGTTTTTCATGCAGAGGAATATGAATGATCAAGATGGAATTTGTCCCTCACATTAGTAGAGAGATATTACTGGGCCCCTCGATGAGTGAGTATGAGAAATGTATGGCTATACTATGATGGAAAGGAGTTTCCATCTCTATTATCAGGCTACTCAAGAATCGAGAAAGTAATGGTCAGGAATAAGACGATGACATTATCCATGGCTTATCCTTGATCGATATATCGTGTGACAAAAGGGACGTAACATGGTTGTATGACAGGTTGCATCGTGATAACGATCCTCATATGAATTAGGTAGTCATAATGTCTTGCTGGAGGCCGCTTGCAACTTTTGGGTTAGTATAGTTATTGGCCCACTACCAACTTTATATGGGCCTACAGGGTCACACACAAGAATGGCCCAACAGGAGATAATGTTTAATTTAGGGTGGACAAATTTTATATTTATGTATATATATAATATAAAATTCATTAATAATATTATATAGATATATATTTTTGAAATATATATATCTTATATATATATATATTATATTATATTATTATATTGTGTTAGTTTTAAATTTAATTTATTAAGATATATTAAATTTAATAACTAACATGATAGAGATATAGTATCTCATATTTAATTTATGAAGATAAATTAAATCTAATGGCTCTTTATTTGGATTAAATAAATAGGTTAAATTAAAACTGTTGGATAGATTTAATTTAAACTAAATTTATTTAATTAGCTCATCAAGATAATTAATAGTTAATTAATTTCGAAATTAATGTTGATTAATTTTGAAATTTGAAAATAGCCCTCATAGGTTATAAACTTGATAGAGCAGATATATTGATATGCACATGAGAATTGAGAGCCGCAAGGAAAACCCAAGGAGACATTAGAGGCGCTAGCACGCAGTCTCCGTTGGAGAGCATTCGTGTGGATACCGGTAGAGGGAGCAGACCTGACATGTTGGCTCCTAGAGATCGTGAAAACCCTGAATGATAAAAGGTATGAATCCTTCCAACTTGGTTTAAACACCATTGATAGATCCTCGATTAGGATTGGTCAAAATTTTAAAATTCTTCCGCTGTGCCTGCTGATCCTAACATTACAAACATGAACCACCTTCGAAAGATCAGTTAAAATATTTATTGAGTAAGCACACATCCATCAATATAAATAGCCTCCAATCTATCTTTTTAACCTATCACGCTTGGTAGGAACACATATATTTATACAAAGCAATGATCTATTGATTAAAACCAAAACACATAGGATAAAAAACTCTCTACCACGATGAACTAAATTATCTCAAGTGATAAAATGTGACTCATATAGCCTGTCATCAGCTAAAAGTTTACCAATGTCATGACAATAAAGATATCCTTAGAATAAAATCATAATAAGTGATAAATACTTTCACATTACAGTCTGGCAACTCTGGGTATCATATTTGTCATCAATTAAGAAATTATGAAATTGAGCAACCTAATCGAAATATTAAATTAACAAACAAAATGAAACAATCCCCATATATCTGCCTACTTAGTAACAGTCACAAAACTGGCATCTATATTAATTAACATTGAAATAATTAAACTGGAATATGCGGTAGGCCATACAACATTAAAGATTTTTTTAATATTAACTACGAAAAACTTCTTGATGAGTCTAATAAACCATATATATACTTTTTGCTAAATGGGTGTACTCAGTGAAAGCCATGTAACTTGTCATGTGTGTATAAGATCTGGTTCTGTTCAGATATGGTTCTGCATAACAGCCATGTAACTTCAGATCTTTCTAGTCTGAACTATAACTGTGTCCAGTAAGTTAAGATCTTTCCACACATTTTACATGACTACCCTGACACCGTCAGCCACAAAATATTTACACCTGACACAGTGACATAACACTGTTACTCAAGCCTAAGGGCTACTATTCCATTTTTGGAAGAAAAATTAACTGTTTATTCAGTATGAGGTTCTGTTTTTGCCTATAAATGAGGCCTCATGATTAGAGGATCTTATGACTTACAGAACAACCAGAGTGACACCACAAACAAATCAAAACTTAATGTCTCACATGTGGTAGAAGATCTTACAATATACTGTACGTAAGGCTCGATATGTGATTGGTTGAGCACCTTACCTATTGCTTTTTAGTCTATCTACCTTTGAGGCTCGAGATCTGATTGGTATTCTGAATGATTTTAGAGTTCCATAGAGCCCTACAATGTTTTCATACCATAAACCTGGACTATCTATCCTCTTATCATAGGCATTGGTATGAAACTGAAAGAATAAACCAGTCTTGGATGCATACATCTCATTATTGTCTATCAACTCTCTCTTAATGATAATGTACATATGTTATATGATAAAAGTTATCAGTCAATAATTTATTTTACTACACTCTTGTATAATATTAAAATGTGATAATTACCTAAAAGGTTCCTTTAGTTGACAAATTATAATAGATCTTGTTCTGTTTCATACCCTACTGTTACATAATCAGTAGAATCCTGTTCCACAACACTCCTCTTCAATGCATTTGTACATTAATGAAACTCAAAAACCACAGGATACAAATATAAGGTGGAAGGATTAGCACACACCACAAGTTGTAAATAATCACAATCTTCACAGATGCAACTAAAGTTATCTAGAGACACACGTAACTTAAGATCTTTTCCCCACAATATACACCATTACCCTGACAGGTTCAGCCACCAAATCTTAACAACTGACGTATTGACATAATACTTTTTATCTTGTGTCTTTCACAGTACAACCCTATGACACAACACTCCTCTTCAACACATTTGTTCCTTGATGAAACTCAAAAACCATAAGGTAAGAATATAAGGTGGAAGGATCAGCACACACCTCAATTTATAAATCATCACAATCTTTAAAGATGCAACTAAAGTTATGTAGAGAGACATGTAACTTAAGATCTTCACAATACTTTTACTCAAGCCTAAGGGCTAATATTCCTTTCTTAGTTGGAAAGTTAAATATTTAGTCAATATGATGTTCTATTTTTTACTATAAATGGGGGCAATCTATTATAGGGTCTTATTACTGACACAACAATCAGAGTGACACCACAAATAAATCAAAACTTTATGTCTGACATATGGTAGAAGATCTAACAGTATACTGTACATGAGTGTATAAATCGCAATATACAGTACTAAGCAGACATCAATAGCCACATAAACTTTCCACATCACATTTAAACGTACAGGTGATGGGCATCACTAATAAATACTTAGGATTGCAACTTATTATGTGCACGCCCAAACCGCCTATCAACTTTCCCATTATGAAGCACACAATTCATTTATGTCTATCAAATCTTAATAATAATTTACTTACGTTATACAATAAAACTGATCAGACAAGAAGTTTTTTTACAACTATCTCAGATCCTAATTAAATATAAGAGTTAGCTAAAAGGTCCCCTGTAGTCTACAGTTAAATAAGTAAAACCACTTTATCAGTACACATAGGTATTAAGCATGTGTTTTGTTCAAGTCAATCTATTTTACAAAATGTATTGGTCCTGATTGTTGATCAAAGTCAATATTTATCAAGATAAGCTGTGGTTATTTTGAAATCGTTTGGGGTTCCCCTAAGCTTTTTCAGTTATTTAAACTATGCAAACCTATGATTATCTTTTTATCTGACAACTATTCACTTTTGTATTTAGCGTATGAGAGTAGCTTACAACTAAATGAATTTGACAGAATTGTTGTGGGTATTTAATTTACGATGTAACACACATTTTCTTACTAGAAAATTTTACTTCATTATAACACAGACCGGGTCGCAATAAGTGATGGTCTTAATACATTGTCATTAATAATCACCCTATTGCTTTTGAACATCTAGCAAAAAACAAGTTCCATTATAGGCTGCTGCACCATATAAGCATACCATTTTCTTAAACTACAAAATACAGGAACCAGATTTGCTACTACCAAATAACATAATATAGAACATAATATAACATTGTCTTAAACTAACTCACATGTAGGTATGAATATACTGTACCATACATGGAGTGACAAAGTACATAACCAACCACAATACTATAAATATTTGGAACCTTACAAATTTTTAAAACCTCTCCATTTTAACAAAATGACAATACACCCTACATGGATTGCAAACACATTCTTTAAATCATACTTGCTTTTGCAGGCAATTCCCTCCTCAGAGGAATATTGTAATTAAAGGTAGGGTTCCAAAAAATCCTTGTTTTATAGTTGTAGCTTACAATTGAAAACTCATCTGCATAAGGCATTAAAAGTATAAACCATTAGTTCCTTAATAGTTTCATGATTGAAACAACAAAATTAATGTGTATTATACATACCTCCTTCCTTCTTGACAAGACCATATTGGACAACCAACACCAGTTACTGCATTGTGTTAAAACACTTATATTTTAACCATGAATAAATCGCACTGTCACCTTGCAATCACATATTGAACCTGTTTGATCTGAGCAAAATGAAATGTTATTAGTACCACTACTATTTAACTTCTATGAATGTTAAACAATTAAATCTTAAACAATTCAACTGCTTGTCCTCTATCTGGAAAACTATCTCCTACGTAATGAGACCATAGACTCGTTCCTAACCAAAATAAATAGTAAAAAGATAGAATCCCACAAACGTCTGGAAAGACAGCTACCAAATATATAAGTACATACTAATAATACAAATGAAAGCGCCACAAACACTGTCACCCATGTTAATATAAGAAAAGAATGATTCATCACCTGTTGTACATGATGAATACATCAAACCCTTTCAGGTGTCAGCAACGTCGACCATCTTGAACCCATGCTCAGGGGTTTCAATAATGTACTTATCATCTTTTGTGTTTGTGAGGGCCACAACATGGATTTGTGCTTAATCCCTTGACCACCCTTTGCCACCATGAAGTTCATGAGGTAAAAAACTTTTCCTGGCTTCAGAACGTTGGCTAAACGATCAATAACCTCATTAGTACCTGAGGTTTTTCTGAACATTCATGTATTATAAACTCAAAAAACTTAAAGCAAACACAGTAAATAAGAACACACCTTCTCATCAAACGCAATAATGTTAACTAATAAAACCATCTTCTGGTAGCAAAAATCCAACTCATACAAGTTGTAATTAGTACACGAGAATAAATGATATACTTTAACCAATATTTGCCAAGTGATTGAACCAAGTGAGATGCTATGAAGGTAACTGTATGGTCTGACCATGGCATCAATATCCGAAAAACAAATAGAAGCCTTTTAGATTCAATATTATATTGATAATGAGAACCCATGTATTTATAATAAACCACCTTTAATGAACCCTAACAATGTGTTGCTATTTTTACATAGGTTGCAAACAACACATACCACATGCTTTTTATTCTACATTTAGTACATTTATCTTATTCATTTCCTTTACACTATTTGAGTTGCTAAATCATGACTTTATCTTCTGGATCTCTAACCTTGCAGATCAATATGGACTTGACAAAGCTTCAACTAAATATACAAATAAAGAGTAACCACCTAGATAGACGTGCATTTAGCTAGGAAAGCAATCCAAAAAATGGCTAATTATAGCAATATGCGCCCTTGTAATAAACTTTTAGTACACAACCCAATGGTCTAGAAGCAACTAAATAAACCACTATCGGAGCCACATTACGATTCAAGTGTATGACACGAAGCCAGAGGCAAGCTGGCACTATTCATATAAATAATGAAATGAGAGAGAAGCCAACAAAAACACTGGCTTGGCCTGGCTACTTTGTCATGTAGATTTATTATATTAAAGGGATATCTCCCAAAGTATTGACCCAAAGTGTATATTTTATATATCAAATTAAAACTTTAATATCTATCATTACTCTTGAAAATATCATAGCCATTAGAGAACATTTGTCTAATCAAATTCATCCCATAAGCAATCTAATTCTAGACTGGAAGCAACTAACCACAAGTGCTTTAAATCCAAATTTTCCTTTTTCATTCCTACCAATTAAAATTTATAATCAGGGCCAACTTCCAAATAGTTTTTCTTGTAGAATACTAGTGAAGTGTCAAAAACACCAAAATCACACTCCTCTCCTTTCCACCAGGTCTGGCAAAAAATATGGCCTTAACCACAAACAACCAAAATGCAATTTCAACCATCAAATTAGTCCAATATCATCATTATTCATCATCTAACAACATATACATGATCAAAACATCATCAACCCTCTAAAAACCCAATATGGCTGAAACCATATGGTAGTAAAAAAACTCATGAAAACTCTTTAAAATCTCAAAGTAACTGGTTCAAATTAAAGCTTATACTTACCTTTACAAGTTTCTACAACCAGTTCAGAAAACTGATAGTACTTCGTCTAGCAAGATGTCACAAAACACCTCCAAACGAGATTCTAAAATCATAGAAATAAAGCTTGGGATAAGGAAAAGAACATTACAAATGGTTTTTTCAGGCAAAAACATTGATTCGGTAGTGTTTCGTGGGATTGAACTCAAGAACAAGTTATTATTCACTCTTTCTATTTCCTTTTCCAATTTCTCATGAATTTCATGATTTTCTCTTGATTTAATTGCTGTTGGTCAAAATTTATGGCCATTTAGGAGTCTTGAAATGTGATATTACATTTGTTAGAATCCTATGGTGTAACATGTTAATCGATCTTATCAAATGGTGACAAAAGTCCTTTATCTTTTAAAAGTAGGTCCCCCTCTTCTATTTGGGCCCTTAGCCGACCCAATTGCCATTGAAAGGAAGAGTTTGAAGAATTTCCTTTACTCCTGGGTTCAGTGTTCGGGAAAGTCAGTCTGATGACTGGACCTGAGACTGGTTGATGTCCCCAGCTTGAGGACCAGGTGGCGCCCTTTGGGTGTGCCAATACAAAAGAAAAAGTGATTTCATTAATAAAGGGACATGTATTACCTCCCAATTGCACCAACACATAAAGTCAAAAAGCCACTTTATGCTCTTCTACCTTAAAATGGTGCCTTGTATCCCCTTGTGTGGGACTCATGCTCTTCATCTTTCCTCCACATAACTATCCACTTTATTACAGGAAGGAAGGTCATGGGATTTCCTCAAGCCTACCTAAGAGGTGTCATCTTTTGTGGTCCCTACAAAAAGTAAATTTACTTTCATTAATGGTTACTCTATGGTCAACCATTAAAAGCATGCTAAGTATTGTCAGGAATTTTGCTTACACTCTGATATATATGAATGAAACCAAACTGCATAGGTCAAATATATTCAAAATGTAAATGTGAGACCGTATTGAACAGGTTTTACAAAAAGTTTTTGTAAAACCACTTTATTATAGGGCTGAATCTTATCTTGAAGTCAAGACTTTTAATAAGTTTTGAATTATCCATTGGTCTCTAATTTAATTTAATGATGTATTTTTGAACTATAATTATGGTTATTAAGGTAAGGGATTATATTTTTGGTATCAGAGCTGTAGTTCTAGACAAGGGTAGGTTTTCTTAGGATAGTTGCCATATTTCCTTAGCTTAGTGATGATAGATAACCCATAAATGTTTGTGGTATACACATGAATGTTCAAGTGATTGCTACCATATCAGTTTTAAGGAATATATGTATATATTTACTATGATATTGATGTAGTAAATCGTTTGTAGAGTAAAAACAAACAATGGTTCGCCTAAAGGTGCGATGTGTAAAACCAAAGGTGGAAGAGATACATGATAACCTACCTGATCCCATGCAACTGATGATGGGTATGATAATGGAGCAATAAGATATGGTCAATGTGCTAAGGGAAGAGCTCCGAGAAGAGAAATAAAAAAACAATGATGATAGAGTTCAATCAACTTAGGATGAGACTTAAGAAGAGACACATCATGAAGAGACAACATAAGGGTCAATTCCATCTCAGGAGTCCCCGCCTCATATAGCATTGAACCAGGAGTCACATGGGGTACCAGGACAATATGAGAGAGATCTACAGTACAGGGTCTCAAAATTTTACAAACATGTACCTCCAGTATTCAAGGGAAGGTTTGATCCCCAAGAAGCTGAAGATTGGTTGAACCCCTAGAGAAGATCTTTAAAGTATTAGATTGCCCAACCAAGGTGAAGGGACGATTATGTTAGATTCCAAGTTTTGATGATAACAAGATATTATTGTGTGTTATGGTAAGAAATTCATACTTTGTAATAGTTAAAAATATTACCAAATGTATTTGACAAAGTTTATAAGTATTTGATGTCAATTTTACTGATGCACTTGAGTAATAGAGCTAGCACTCAAGCATTAAGCTATTTTGTACTCGAGCACATGCATGTGTTGAATAGAAAGTGTTTGACAGGGAGCAATGACAGAGTCGAATATCATCTTCTCACTCGAGCACAGACTCCGTACTTGAGTGATAGCCTTAAGTGCACCTGAGTCCTTACAAGTAAGACACAGGAAGTGCTTAGCCGAGAGCAAGATAACCGGAGAATGTAATTTACACTCAAGTCTAAGCGAGCGAGGAACAGCAAGTGTTTTCCTTAGAGTCACCAAGTACATGAAGGAGAAAGTATGCTCCAGTGGAGGAATCTGTACCCAAGTGATACCTCAGCACCCGCGAGTGAGAAATTTAACACTCTTCATTCTGATGCAAGTACTGAAGACAAAGAGTATCTTATAGAAGAATATTTTGTTTACTCGAATAAGAGTAAGTATGCTCGAGTGAGCACCCACATCACCTGCAAGTGCAAAATCACACTTTTGATAAAGTGGGATGCAAGTGTTGTCTAGAGATGTGGCTCATAGTGTAAAATGAAGGTGCACTCAATGAGGAGATTTGTACTCGAGTGAGGTTCCATATCACTCACAAGTGTGTAAATGTAGTCTCTCAAAATCACATGGAAGTGTAAGTCTAAAACTGAAGCAAGAAGCAAAAATATGGTATTGCACTTGAGTGAGCCCTTTCAGTACTCGTGTGATGTTCTACCAGAAGCCAAAATGCACCAGTCGTAGAGTGTTCAATCCGAATATGGTTTAATGTTATTTATTCATTCTATTTCTACTTATTATTATTATATAAAATCATTTAACATATATTCCAAATGTGATACAGGAGTTTAAATGTTTGAATTAGAAAAGCACAGAGGAAATCAAACAACGGCAGACAACATCATTACAACCAACCAAGCACGTACCTATCGCGTTCAAAGATTTCAAACGTACGTAAGAGAGAAAGGTCATAGGTTTGTTTTTCTGCACGTATGACTTGTCGTATGGGGCAGAGAAATTTCTGAGTGTTAGAATATTTCTGCTCGTAGTCCATTCAAGGACGATTGTTATTTTACGGCTTTCTGAGAGCCTATTGAATCTTGGAAGCATAGTGAAAATCTTAGTAGGTCTTGATCTATGAGGACTGGACATAGGCTTGGTTTTGGGCCAAACCAATATAACTCTCTGTGTACTAATCTTCTCAACTCAACTCTATCTACAACTATTGTCATATCACCACATCAAACAAAAAAATTTATCACATCACCCAATTCACCCCCTCTTGGGTGAAGCTTGCCTCTTTCATTTGGTATCAGAGTAAGGTCTTCTCTGAAGAGCCTAATAGCTTGAGAATGATCCAGTAAATGGTAACAATGGGTGAGAACATCCTTCCTGAAAGAGCTTCAATCACTATACCTCCTGGTTTTGCTGGAGAACATTTTTTGTTCTGGAAAGCTAAATTCAGAGTATTCGTGATAGCTAACAAATACAGCCTATGGAATATGATACAAGATGATGACTATATTCCAATGAAAAAAATCAAAGATAGAGTCATTAAAAAGAGTCCAGAGGAGTTTGACGAAGATGACAAGAGGTTAGTAATGTTGAATAGTAAAGCTATTTTAATGATAAAAAGTGCACTCAGTTAAAAGGAATATTTTTGAATTTATACTCTACCAACAGCCAAAGATATGTGGGATGCTCTTGAGATCGCTCATGAAGGCACATCTGGAATTAAAGAAAATAGAATCATACTCTAATTACAGAGTATGATCAATTAATTAGAGATATTCACAAAGGTGTCAAAACCAGAAATAGAATTCTCAATGAGGTAACTTTTCTGCTTTTATTTCTGAGATTGAAGCTTTATCTGACAATTATTGTGTGATTGCTACGCAAGAAGAATTAAATCAATTACAAAGAAATCAAGTTTGGGATTTGGTTCCTCGACCTAAAAATCACTCGGTTATAGGAACCAAATGGGTTTTCAAAAAAAACTTGATGAATCAGCAATCATTGTGAGAAACAAAGCAAGATTAGTAGCCAAAGGCTATAATCAAGAAGAAGGTATTGATTATGAGGAAACATATGCTCCGGTGGTAAGATTGGAAGCAATACGAGTACTCTTAGCCTTTGCTTGCATTAAAGGTTTTAAACTTTATCAAATGGATGTAAAAAGTGCTTTTCTAAATGGTTATATTATGGAGGAAGTATATGTTGAACAACTTCCTGGTTCTGAAGATGAAACAAAGCCCAATCTTGTTTACAAATTTAATAAAGCTTTGTATGGGTTGAAACAAGCTCCTAGAGCTTTGTATGAAAAACTAAGCAAGTTTCTTCTTGATTGAAACCTTATTAGAGGAAAAGTAGATACAACTCTTTTCATTAAACATGACAAAAATTATCTTCTAATTGTTCAAATCTATATTGATGATATTATTTTTGGTGCTGCTAAGGAATCTCTTTGTCAAGAATTTTCCAAGATTATGCAGGGAGAGTTTGAGATGTCCATGATGGGAGCATTAAACTTCTTTCTTGGACTTCAAATCAAGCAAAGGAAGAATGGGATATTTGTATCTCAAACAAAATATTTGAAAGAGTTGTTGAGGAAGTATGGATTGGACAATGCTAATGGAGCTTATACTCCAATGAGCTCTACAACATTGTTGGATGCTGACGTAAAAGGCCCTAACTACAATATCACTAAATATAGAGGAATGATTGGTTTATTACTCTATCTAATAGCAAGCAGGCCGGATATACAATTTTGTGTTGGAATGTGCGCAAGGTATCAATATGCTCCTAAGGTATCACATGCAGAGACTATGAAAAGAATCTTAAAATACCTAGGAGACACTGCAGAACTTGTCCTATGGTATCCAAAAGGAGGAAACGAATATTTGATGGCCTATTTAGATTCAGATCATGGAGAATATAAAACTGAGAGGAAAAGTACTACAGGTCAATGTCAATTCCTTTAAGGCTCTCTAGTATTAGGGTTCAGCAAGAAGCAAAATATAGTGTCATTATCTTCCACTAAAGCTGAATACACTTAAAGGAGATTCAGCAATAAGTAGTTGTTCTCAAGTACTTTGGTTGAAGCAACAACTTCAAGATTTGGGGATATACTTAAAGGAGATTCTGATTTATTGTGACAATACTAGCACCATTAGCTAGGCCAAGAATCTTATGCAACATTCAAGGACTAAACACATAGATATCTGACATCATTTCATTCGAGATCACAAGCAAAAGAAGGATGTCAAAGTATAATTCATACCAACACATCTTCAACTTGCTGTTATATTCACAAAGCCGATCCATAAAGATCAATTTTTATATATTCAAAGAGAATTGAGAATGGTTAATCCCAATGAGTTGTAAGTTTTTCTTGTTAATTATTATGTTTAATGAGTTTTGATGATAAGCATACTGACTTATGAAAGAGGCAAGCTTCACCCAAGAGGGGGCTAAATTGGGTGATGTGATAGATTTTTCGCTTGATGTGGTGATACGAAAATAGTAGTAGACAGAGTAGAGTTGAGAAGATTGAAACACAGAGAGTTATACTGGTTCAGCCTAAAAACTAGGCCTACGTCTAGTCCTCAAAGATCAAGACCTACTGAGATTTTCACTATTCTTCCAAGATTCAATAGGCTCTCAGAATACCACAAAACAACAATTGTCCTCGAACGGACTACGAGCAGAAATATTCTCACACTAAGAAATTTCTCTCCCCTTTACGACAAGTCTTACGTGCAGAAAAATAACCTATGACCTTTCCCACTTTTTTACTTATACAAGTATTATGAGCAGTAACGTTCTCTCCTGCGTACACCACTGTAAGTCTTACGAGCAGCAACGTTCTCTACTGCTTGTATCTTTTAAGTCTTATGGTGGAAGGTTTAACTAGGAATTTTCTCAACTGCTTCTCTCATAAGGATATCTACCCTCTCAAGGTTCCAATACCTTGAGATCAAATGAAAATTGAATTTGAAATATATATAGACTCTCTTACAGAGCAAGTATGATAAACACTGAAGATCAATATGAATACAGAGAAAATATGAATAACAGAGACTCGTGTATTTGCTTGTGAATTCTTGTGCTTCATTGTTATTTTCTATCTCTCTGGAACTCTGTATTTATAGATGTTCAGTTTTGCTCATTTAAATAATGATCATTGTGGACCGGGGCATGGTATTGTGGAATGGCATGCGGACGTTTGAAAACATTGAATGCGGTAGGTACGTGCTTGTCATGATGTTGTCTGCCATTGTTTGACTTCCTTAGCGTCTGTTTATTTCAAATGTTCATCCTCCTGTATACACTTAAAATACATTCAAAATGATGTTAAATAATAATAATAAATGGTGATAAGATAAATAAATAACATTAAACCATATTCCGATTGAACGCTGTAAGAGCTGGTGCATTTTGTCTTCTGGCAAGTATCACTCGAGCATGGATGGGCTCACTCGAGTTATCTTACCATTTTTCTCCTTGTTTTTCAGTTTTGTACTTGTACTCGCATAGGATTTCAGAGAGATACTTTTCTTACTCGCGAGTGATGTGGGGCCTCACTCGAGCACAACTCCTTCTGCTCGAGTGGTTTTACATTTTACACTAGGAGATTCATCTCTAGACAGCACTCGCATACCATTTTATCAAGAGTTAGATTTTGCACTCGCAGGTGATGTGGGCCCTCACTCGAGCACACATACTCCTGCTCGAGTGAGAAGAATATTCTCATGTAATATACCCTTGTTATCAACACTAGTATTAGAATTAGAGAGAGTTAGTTTTCTCACTCGCGAGTGCTGATATGTCACTCAGGTATACTTGTACTTCTCTGACCTTCATGACTCTCGGCCAAACACTTGCAGTCCCTCACTCGCTAGTGCTTGAGTACAAAGCAGCTTCATGCTCGAGTATTGATTTCATTGCTCGAGCACATTAAAGAAGAATGACAGGAATTGCTCTCGGCCAAGCACTCGCAGTCCCTCACTCGCATGTGCTCGAGTGAGAAAGACTCTTCTGCTTGAGTGCTATCTCCAGTGCTCGAGTGCATCAGTAAAAATGACAGTAGAATGCTCTCGAGCAAACACTTTTTGGCTATCACTAGTATCTGCTCGAGTACAAAAGACCTTAATGCTCAAGTACTAGTACTCATGCTCGAGTACAACAATTAAATTTGACAGCAAACATCACAGAACTTTACCATATGCATTTGGTAACTTTGTAAACATTCCTTAGACTTATAAAACTATGATTTGCACACAATTGTCTTTTGTTATCATCAAAACTTGGGATGTAACAATTTAGGGATCGGAGCATGTAAAAATTGTTTTTGTAGGTCTGTCACTCGAGCACTGGATATGTCACTCAAGTGACAAGCTTATTCTCACTCGAGTCAGTCAATAATGCTCGAGTATAGAACTATAGCATATACTCTTCTTCAGGCTATGTAAAATAGGGATTAAGAGAGTATGTAAGAACTCTTGAAACTCACTCAAGCATACTAAGAGTGTTAGGTCTTACTCAAGTGAGGGAAGGACTTCACTCGAGTATGGTATGAATCCACCTGAAGTGAAGCAAGAGAACTCGAGTATAAGAGAAAGATTTATACAAATACTTATTCAAAGCATGGTTACTTAAATGATCTTGGAGGATTTGAGTATAAAGATAAAAAATATAACAAAATACATTTAAATCATGTATGCTTTTACGTGCTTTATAAGATTTATTTGAGTATCACTCGAGCACTGTATGAACAACACTCGAGTACTAGGGTTGTCACTCCAGTGTTGTCACTTATATCAGTTACACGATAGCTCAGACTGTCTCACTTCTTATTCTCACTCGAAGTGTCGCATCACTCGAAGGGTGTAACTCTTCACCTTTGTCCGTTACCCATCGATTAAACAACTTAGATTGCTTCAAATCTCTGTTACAAATCTTCAATAATCTTTATAAGGTCAGATTTATCATTTTAGCTTCTCATTTCGTGCCCTAACCGAAGAGATTTTCTGAAAATCTTTCTTCAAGTCCTTATCAAATCTGTGATTCCCATTTCATTTCTAAATGGCAAGAACTAAGATTCCTATTGTTTCCTAAAGATCCTATTCACTTTCACCCACTCATTCTATCGCTAGTGCTTCAGAGACTCTGGTGACAACACCTTCATCTCCTACACCTTCTATGTCTTCTACTCCAACACCTCCTCTTAAACCCAAAACCAAAAAAAAGAACTCCAGCCAAGAAACCTCACACTAAGCATCAAATGGCTAAGAAGGATCAACCTCCTCAAAAAAAACTAAAGGAAGTGGTTTTTAAAGAACCGATTGTCACTCGGTCTCAATCCAAAGAACTCAAAGGAACAGGAAAGAAGAAGGACACAGAGCAACCACAACAATCTTCTTCCTTCGATGACTCTTTCAATATACAACTCCAGGAAGCAATCGACAAGTTAAAGCTTGACACATTGGTTGGCAAAATTGTATCCAAAGCTGGTGCCTCAAGTTCACATCATATTGGCCAGTCCAGTGCAGCTACTTCAGGGGTTCTTTCTACTTCATAGGTTCCAGAGGAAGAACAAGTCACAAATCCTCTTGAAGACTTCAATGTTAAGGAACTGAAGGTACTAAAACATAAGGTATATGATTCTGAGTTTGAACTTAGACATTTCTATCCTATAATTTATGTGGACTTAGATTATCTGAAGAAGAGCTGTAGTTTGGATTTTCATCATTTTCTTGGATTTTATGATCCCTGGTTGAGTATTCATATCCCTTATTCATCCTCTGTTGTGAGAACGTTTTACTGTAACATGAAAACCCATAACATACACTCTAGAGCCGGAGAGTTGATAGAGGAAGCAGTATCTACCACTATTAGAGATCAATTTATTATGATATCTGCTGCTATCATTAATGACATTCTTGACTATGTTGCACCACCTTCTGATCCACCCACACTTTTAGCCAATGAAGCCTTCCCGCTTTTAAGACCAAATAACCCAATAGGCCCTCTTAACTTTAAGCCTATTGTCATTCCTGATTCTATTCGTGCCCTTCACTACATATACTCTCGTAGCATTGTTAATAAATCCAAGAATTATACCCATTTTTCTTAGAGAGATTACTATTTGCTAGCCTCCTTCCTAGCCCGCCAATGAAGAAATGTGGGGGAGCTTATTTTTAGTAAGATGAGAAGATTTTAATTTTCTTCATCAAGATCTACCACAATAGCATATCCTCAACTTGTGTCTCTCATTCTCAAGAAAAACAAAGTGTGGTATTTGGAGGGAAGTTAGAAGGTAACCAGTCTAAGGTTTGGCAAGACTCAATTGACACATATGAGTATCAATCTTCCAGTGAGTCAAACCAAGGATATATCTTAGAGAGAAGCCACTCCATCGAGAGGTGATAGGGCTCAATCTTCTACTCAAGGTCCAATTCCACCTCCATCCTTCCTGAATGCATCACTATCAACCCATTTGGCTGAAGTGATCAATCAAGGTATAACTGGTTTGAAAAAGAAATTGATGAATGAGTATAGGAAATTGGTGAACACGATGGAGTTACAAGTCTCAAAGTTAGTGGGCAAGGCAAATACCAACTTTGACTTGATATTCAAGACTCAAGAAGATATGTCGAGAAGAATCACTGATATGGAAATCTTCTTGTGCGCTTATTTTCCGACTACTTCTCCTGAGGTGCCACCTGAGTCTACTCCTACCACGACTTCACCTCCTCAAACACAGACTCATGTTCTCTTCATAGACCTAGATTCCAATATTGATGTCACTTATGATCGGTCACCTTTACCACCACTTGCAGCCTATATTCCTCAACCATCATCTCCACTTTCTGAGCCTAAGCCAATTGACCCTTCCACTGCCATGATGCTCTTTGCCCCACCATTTGATCTCACCTTTCCTAACCCCCTTCTGATGCTAACCAAATAGGGGAGAAGGATCTGTGATGGTTTCTGAGCTGTTATGGTCTGATATGGGGAGTTGGAGTTTAGTATTGGGTAGTTTTTATGTATTGGGGTAGGATTATTGTTATTTTTTGGTTTATTTTTGCTGACATGGTTGTATATGGGGATTTATGGGTAGATGTTGATTCAAGCTTAATATTGTACTTTACAAGTTCACTAATGATCATTTTCAAGTTTGCTAAGTTTTCTATTCATATGTAATGATTTCTGTGCAAATATAATGGTATTATGACTTATCTTGGCTTTAAGTGTCCATAGGAAGTATTCCAGGAAATATATGATATTAAGTGCAAAAATCTAAAAATGAGTCTAAACTTTGGTGAAATATGGATTTAGAAATGTTGAAAATGTTTTTAAAATTTTCACTTCAATCTTTTAAAACTCATTACAAAGGTTTTGACATAATCAAAAAGGGGGAGAATGTTAGATCACAAGTTTTGATGATAACAAAAGATCATTGTGTGTTGTGGTAAGAAATTCATACTTTGCAATGGCTAAAAATATTACCAAATGTATTTCACAAAGTTTAGAAGTGTTTGCTATTAGTTTTACTGATACACTCGAGTGATGGAGCTAGCACTCGAGCATTAAGCTATTTTGCACCCAAGTACATGCAAGTGTTGGATAGAAAGTATTTGACAGAGAGTAATGATAGAGTCGGATATCATCTTCTCACTTAAGCACAGACTCCGTACTCGAGTGATAGCCTTAAGTGCACCCGAGTACTTCCAAGTGTGACACAGGAAGTGCTTACCCGAGAGCAAGATAATCGAAGAATGTAATTTGCACTCGAGTCCAGGCGAGTGAGGAACAGCAAGTGTTTACCTGAGAGTCACCAAGTGCATGAAGGAGAAAGTATGCACGAGTGGAGGAATCTGCACCCGAGTGATACCTCAGCACCCGCGAGTAAGAAATCTAACTCTCTTCATTCTGATGCAAGTGCTGAAGACAAAGAGTATCTTATAGAAGAATATTCTATTCACTCGAGTGAGAGTAAGCAAGCTCAAGTGAGGACCCACACACTCTTAATAAAGTGGGATGCGAGTATTGTCCAGAGATGTGGCTCATAGTGTAAAATAAAGGTGCACTTGAGTGAGGAGATTTGTACGCAAGTGAGGTCCCACATCACTCGCAAGTATGAAAATATACTCTCTCAAAATCACATAGAAGTGCAAGTCTAAAACTGAAGCAAGAAGAGAAAATATGGTATTGCACTCAAGTGAGCCTTCTCAGCACTCAAGTAATGTTCTGCCAGAAGCCAAAACGCACCAATCTTACAGCATTCAATCCAAATATGGTTTGATGTTATTTATTCATTCTATTTCTACTTATTTTTATTATATAACATCATTTAACATATATTCCAAATGTGATACATGAGTTTGAACGTTTGAATTAGAAAAGCATAGAGGAAGTCAAACAATGGTAGATAGCATCATTACGACTAACCAAGTACGTACTTACCACATTCAAAGATTTCAAACGTATGCATGCCGTTCCATAGTAAAATGCTCTGCTCCACAATGATTATTCTTCAACAGGAAAAATCAACTGGCTATAAATACAGAGCTTTAGAGACCATCGATACGAACAAAGACAAGAATTCGTACAAGCAAAGTCACAAGTCTTTGTTATTCATATTTTCTCTGTATTCATATCGCTCTTCAATATTTATCATATTTTCTCTATAAGAGAGTCTATATACACTTTAAATTCTATTTTCATTTGATCTCAAGGTACTGGGACCTTGAGAGGATAGATATCCTTACGAGAAAAGTAGTTGAGAGAATTCCTAGTAGGACTTTCTGCTCATAAGACTTACAAGATACAAGCAGTAGAGAACATTGTTACTCGTAAGACTTACAGTAGTGTAAGCAGGAGAGAATGTTGCTGCTCATAAGACTTGTATACGTAAGCAAGAGAGAAGGGTCAAAGGTTTGTTTTTCTGCACGTAAGACTTGTCGTAAGAGGGAGAGAAATTTCTGAGTGTTTGAATATTTCTGCTCGTAGTCCATTCAAGGATGATTGTTGTTTTGCAGCATTCTGAGAGCCTATTGAATCTTGGAAGCATAGTGAAAATCTCAGTAGGTCTTGATCTCTGAGGAATGGATATAGGCCCAATTTTTGGGCCAACCAGTATAACTCTCTATGTACTAATCTTCTCAACTCTACTCTATCTACAACTATTGTCATATCACTACATCAAACAAAAAATTTATCACATCACCCAATTCACCCCCTCTTGGGTGAAGCTTGCCTCTTTCAGATTAGCCATTTACAAGCTGACGGGGGATACCGATCGATGGTGGAGGAATATTGCCATTATAATACAAAATCATAAGATGCCTTTGATTTAGGTGTTGTTTCAAGAAAAATTTAACAATAAATACTTTCCCATGAAAGTTAGTCTCGAGAAGTAATCTGAGTTCTTGTCTATTAAGTAGTGTGATACAGAGACCTTTGTTAGAACCGGCTATTACCCAAGAGGGGGGTGAATTGGGTGTATAATAAAAACTTAAGAACTTTAGAAATCTTTTCGTATCTTAACGAAAACAATAAGTATGAAGGTTTATAAATCAACAGTTAGATTAAATAATATATGCTGGAAATATAAGAGTTTAGGGAAGAGAATATGCAAACTGTGATTTATCCTGGTTCGGTCCAATCTGTGATGGCCTACGTCCAGTCCCCAGGCTCCTCCTGAGATTTTCAAATCCACTATCTTCTTGTTTAATCCGGGCACAAGAAAAGCCTTTACAATCCCACAAGTTTAGTCGGGTACTTGTGAAACCTTTTACAAATCTCTCACTAAAATACTCCCCCTTACGGCAAGTCTTACGAGCAGAGCAATTCCGAAGATCTTCCTCTCCTGCTTACTTATGCAAGTCTTACGAGCAGCAACGTTATCTCCTGCTTACACCCCTGTAAGTCTTATGAGCAGCAACGTTCTCTACTGCTTGCACTTTGTAAGTCTTACGAGCAGAATGTCTTACGGCAATTCTCTCTACTGCTTCTCCGTAAGAAAATCAACCCTCTCAAGGTCCTTCTACCTTGAGATCAACTCAGAAATATAGATGAAAGTGTTTACAGACTCTCTCATAGAGTGGATATAATACTCACTGAAGTACAATACAAATAATCACTCTCTCAATGAAAAGTAATATTGAAACCGCAGAACAGAGAGTGTATGGGTAGAAGCAGAGGATTCACATTTCTATGTAGTTGCTTGTTGTCTCAGTTTTTCTCCGTTTTTCTCTGTTTTCTCTATCTTTTTCAGTTGCCCATCAAAGTTGAATGCTATCTCATTTATAGTTGATGAAGATGATGACCGTTGTAAGCATTCGTCCGTTGGAGTCTCATTGCTTCATTTGACCGTTGAGCATATTTGAAAATGAGCTTCTGTTCGTTGCAGAGTGGAGCATCCCGTTGAAGAGTGGAATGTTTCATTGTGAGCTGTAGTGGGATGTTTGAATATTCGACAGTCTTTCGTGGTGTGTCAGTTGCTTGTCGTGGTAGGTAGCCGATGCTCAGTGCGTAATGATGCCGTTCACCACACTTGACTTTAAATTTGAATTTGTAATCCGAATGTTTAATATCCTGTTTCACACTTGAAAAATATGTTAGCTAACATTTAGAATCAATAACAAGTGAAAACACACTGATTTAATAACATGTAATCATGTTTGGATTGTTCACTGTGAGACTTGGTGTTTTTTGGTTTTCTGCAGAGTATCACTCGAGCATGAATGGCTCACTTCGAGTGATCTCCTTATTTTCCTTCATATGCTTCAGTTCACGGGTTGTGCTTGCATGGGATTTCAGAGAGACAGAATTCTCACTCGCGGGTGATATGGTCTCTCACTCGAGCACACACCTTCTGCTCGAGTGCGCCTCAAGTTTTCACGTACATGCTTCTTCTCGGGTTGTCACTCGCACATCATTTTAACAAGAGTGAGATTTTGTGCTCGTGAGTGATATGGTCCCTCACTCGAGCACACATACCTCTGCTCGAGTGAGACGCATATTCTCAAGGAATATGCTCTCAAAATCAACACTCGCATCAGGATTTCAGAGGGATGAATTTATCACTCGCAGGTGATGTGGTCCTTCACTCGAGCACACAGACTCCTGCTCGAGTGAGAAATCATCCAATGCTCGAGCATGAATCCTAGTGCTCGAGTGTTGCAACTTTCTTCATGTTTCAGCTGCTTCTGGACATCACTCGCACGACATTTTCAGAGAGAAAGTTTTTACACTCGCGGGTGATGTGGGGCCACTTTAGAAAAATTTTGTTCATTTGATTCAAATGATGTATCATAAGAATGCTCTTGCCATATGCATTCCAATGCAACAAGAATCAGCTCCAAACTCGTTGTATTCTGCAAGTTATGATCCAAAGAGTGCATATTTCGCTAGTCTGCAAAAGTATCAACTTCCAGAAGGCATAGCGCCTAGAATATACGTTCAAATTAGGCAAATTACCTATCCATGGAAAGCTCTTTGAGTCTACTTTCATTTGGCACTGGTCTCGTCTCAATCCGATGTGTAGTCTGTGAGATATACTCAAAATATCGAACCTGTGTCAGAAAGTGACGGTGATTTCAGTTTCATTTTCCACGAATCATATCTCCTTCATTTGATCTTTTTTCAATGTGATTCTGGTTCCAATTTTACGTGTTGGGAGTCTTCTTTCATATGCCTCCAGTTTCGGGTCAATCCGACGTGTGGTTTGAGAGATATGATCAAAATACCAGACCTCGCTCAGGCTGAACGTAAAACAGAGTAGAACAGAGTATACACTCCGTGCTCGAGTGAAGTGGTCTGTGCTCGAGCATGTTCTTCCTGTGCTCGAGCATAACTCCTTGTGCTCGAGCATAACACCTCTAGAAGTGCCAAAACTCATATATAAGTCATTTTAGCTTCATATTAACCTATTCCAACCATTATTTGATCATAGAAACCTCCGGAATCATTATAGAAACCTCCAATATCACATCTAACAACTTGAATCTTGATATTCATGATAGATCTTCCAAGTTCTTCATTCTTCAATATCTTTCTTCTTGGTTTTCCTCTTGATAATAATTCTCCATAACCAAAGTAAGCATCTCTTTGATTATCTTCAATTTCTTTCTTCTTCTACCTCTTATTCATTTTCATTAATTCAATCTTCTTCATTCTTTGCTTGACTAATCTACAAAATATGTAACATTAAATATAGTAGTTAGTCAAAGAAATACATTATATAAACTTTTTGCTCTTATCACTTCACATCTATATTTGACATCATCAAAACTAATCATATCTAACATTCTCCCCCTTTTTGATGATGACAAATCCTTTAAGAAAAATATGTCTGAATGAAGTGCAACATACATATGTAATGCAGAGTGCAACATAATGCAACATACATGCAACATACATACGTGCAACATACATATTTTTCTTACATTTTTCTCCCCCTATTTGACATCAGCAAAAAAGTTTGAAATATATAAAGAAATAAGGCTTTAATCACAATGAATGAACCAAAAAACAGTTGACTCTCCCCTATATGAAGGAACTGAAAATAGATTTGGAGAGGTTTTCAAGAAAACTTTTGTAATCAAGATAAATGAAATATATACAATGTATTCTTGAAAAGTAAAGAGAGAAGGTTTAGAAATGCTCATGTAGATTTTGAAAATTGATGAAGCGCTCCATGAAGTCTGTTGCTTTATCCTTTGGCAATACTAGTTCATGATGATGTACACAACACTTATGTTATGCAACTCAATATATATTCATGTTGTTGCCAGGATTCTCCAATTGAGTTGAGCTTCTGTTTAGCATGTTCAATGCTCAGTTATATTGCATTGAATGTTGTTGCCAATATATATTCCTTGGCTGAGCGTTAAAAACATCCTCAAGGTTGATAGAGTCTTCTTGTAGTATGTTGAGGAATGCTATTGCACACAACAAATTCTCCTGTCATAAATTTAAATCTTTCTTTGCAAAGAGAATTGTTAGTTCAATCAAGTAACAAACTATTCCTTTCCATATGATATGTTCAAATTATGATTGTGAAAAGAACAGTATAAGAATAACTCATCATCAAAACTAATCAAGACATGGTGAATATAGATGAGTATATTAAAAGGATCTTCTTTCAAATAGGAGATGAGCTTTCAACATATAAAACACATGTGAATGTGAAGCTCCCCCTTAATTGATGCATGGTTTTAAATATTTTCATTAGGAAAACAGTTAATAACTCTCCTGGATTTGAGAAACCATTAGAAACTGTATAGAGAAAATGATTTTGAAAGTATGAATATTTGGAGAGAAAACAAATTTGAAATATGATAATGCTATTTAGAGGTTTTAAGAGATATAATCAAATATCATCTGAGTAGTCACTTGAGTGTATCTACTCAATCATTACTCGATTGTATACTCAAGTGATACAACTCAAGGATTTTGAATTAAACAAGAATACAATACCTCACTCGAGTAATATCGTAATCACTCGAGTCATAATCTTCTATAGTCCATTGATGCATCATGTCCTAGTCAATATTGGATGATGTGACTGGTACTGAGGGATTCTGAAGTGTAATCTTCTGTGAGCACTTTAGGATACCAAGATGAGCTCAAAATAAGGCATTGGGATTCTAGTTGATTAAGTCACAGAGTTGTCTAATCTTGCCATTCACAGAAGTGATGAACTCAGCATGTTTGTAGCAAGCTCTGTGTGAAAGAGTTGAAACTCCTCTCTCAGAAAGCCTTAGACAAATGGACCAAAGAATGAAGGATCAGGGAGACCAACTCTAGCAAAGTGTTGTCTCTCATTTATTCTTGAAGTATTAGCTCTCATCCTCTATGCCGCTTGTGTTAACTTGGAGTGAGTCTTATAGAAGTATATATATAGACCTCTTGTTCTCTGACAAACATGATCTTTCCAGTATTTCTCTCCTCCTTGCTTGTAATATAGGCCATTATGTGGTAATTCTTCTCGATAAAGTAAGTGAAGTTATCGGCCTTGTTCACCATAGCTCTAGTGTAGGTATAGCAGATAATCCAGTGAAGATTTAGACATAGAGCTAGGATAGTAGTTAAGAATCCTCATAGGCTCATCAAGCTTGATGATTCTGTACATCTCAGCATTTTCCTCTGAACATCTCTGTTGGCTCCATATCATAGTGAAAATGTCTGATCACCTTGAAATGATAAGGAAGGTGAGTAGGCAACAAAGATTCATATTGGATAAATTTATTCTTGGCTCTGTGCTGCTTTGAAATAATCTCCACTGGGTCTCCTAAGAGATCTTCCTTCTTTTTCTCTTTCTCTGATTAGCTAGTGGCGGGATGTCATTTGAGTAATATCATATATTCTGTTTCAACTCATGCTGCAACACTATCAATCATGCCTCTTCTGTTAGCCTTTGGTCTTTGTATCCAAAAGTAGAGCATTTTGGTCAACTCCTGCAAACGTATAATGATATGCTCTTTGGTACCCAACTTCTCTTGGGTCCGTACAATATTAGACATAGCAACTCTTATGCTCTTATGCAATTAATCATATGAAATTTCAGCAAAGAGTATTATAAACCAACAAAGATCAAGATATAATTTTACTTAGTAAAATCAATCCATTGAGACATGAAGCATGATGAATAAGTGATACCAAGAATGATGATGATCAATGACAATTTGTAAATACACTATAAAAGATATGTCATTGATAAGATTTTCGTGCAATCCATGTAAGTTGGATCAAAGAGAGTAGAGAATCTATCCATAATGACCAACTTGTATGAAATGATAAATCATGAATGAAACCAAATTTTCAAAAATGATAATGCGATATGCAAATTGTTTCAAAATCTCAAATGTTCTTTCGAATCATAAATATGCATTATGACATTAAGATTTTGAATGCATGAAAACTCATTTATGAAACTTGTTAAATACCAATGCTTATGCCAAAAACAATGGAAGTCAACAGTTATAAAATATATATCAGAAAGCTTCACTAAGGAATTCAACTAAGATAACATGTTAATTATAAGAGTTAACATGTTGGAGAATTTTCTCAAGAACAAAAGTCATATGAAGAATGAATTAGTCAAAATGGCTTATCTTGACATATATAAGCATGATGACTTTAGTATTGATCAAGAGATAATCTTGCCTCTTAGAGTTGCGTCTTAAAATGGATAAATATTCAAGGCAATAAAACTTAAAGTGCAAGATTCTAGTTACTCAAAAAAAATGGATGAAGACAAATGGTAATGCATTTGAGCAACAATATGAGTATAAGAATTTAAGGATGATGAAGCACATACTCATTGATCCAAATGACTAGAGTTCTAGAATATTATCCCGGTAAGTTATTCCACAATAATGGTTAATGCATTAAGATTCAATGCACTAATGAACATTTATAATGCTTGGAATGACATGGCCAACTAATGATTTAAGTATTAGGTACAAGGCTTTCACATATAGAATTCTTTTCTAGAGAATACACTTGAAACTCATATAGATAGTTAACTTGTTAGACATAAGATCTAACTTGTTAGAAAATAAAGATTGAGGAGTTCAAGTATTGGATAGCACATTTAAGATCAATGTGTCAATGATGGGAAAATACTTTGATAAATAAATTTGAAGCATTCTGACTTTCAGTATACAAAAATATTAACTTCCAATTTTGAAACCGATTTAAATGCAAATATGAAAAATTTTCAAATAATGTGTATGCATTTTTATAAACAGGATGAATTTAAATCCAAGTACATTTTTGAAATGTGCATTTCGAAACTCAAATACATAGAAAGATTATGCACAATTTCACTTTCAGTCTATTTAGCAATCTAAAAACAATTTAAAACCCATAAATGATTGATTGCTAATAGTATGCAATAATGAGCAAGTTATTCATTACCCAAATAAACAATTTATATAAGCATAATATCAGGTAAGAATAAAGAAGACAGTACCGTGCTCAAGTAATCTCGTAATTACTTGAGAAATTATCCTTTGGAGTTCATTTGTGCATAATTCCTTGACTTTTACCTCCCAATCTTCCAGTTGATGTTATCACTTGAACATTCACTCCCAGTTGTCATGCAGTGATGATGATCACTTGATTAGTTACTTGAGTAACACTTCACTTGTGCATCTTTTCTTCCTTTATTGCTAGCTAGGCACTTGCAGTGTTGCCTCAAGTAATGCCTCCTTTTGTTTACATATTTAAGATGTATCCTCAAGGTCCAACTTCACCAAGATTTGAGTGAAATCTTATGTAGTCATAATCTTGAGATGAAGCTCTTACTTTCTTCTTCCTACAAAATCTTATAGATATTTTTTCTTCCTTTGGTATCCAATTTTATTTGGATCCACTCATGGTTACCTTGTAGGAATCATAATTCACATGCTCTAATAATATAATTAATTTGAAACAATTGAGCATAATGAATTAAATATGTCTTTATGCATAAGAGAAATATTTTCTTTTCAAATCATTATACATGCATAAAGAATTAACCTGTTGAGCATTACAATCCCTTTATAAATAAATCTATTAAATGGCTTTTTAAGGGATGCGAAAACATAATTTCAAACTCATTTGCAATGCTCATTCCTAAGGTTCCAAAATATAAAACCTCAACAAATATTACAAGCAATAGTATAGGAGGTTTTATCATTGTGT
This sequence comes from Inga oerstediana, assembly GCA_963210345.1. Lineage (NCBI taxonomy): Eukaryota > Viridiplantae > Streptophyta > Magnoliopsida > Fabales > Fabaceae > Inga > Inga oerstediana. Next base: position 56,143,718 of record OY723401.1, on the reverse strand, counting down.
ACCTTTGCCTTAGATATTTGGAGGATTGCTTTTGCTTACCCATTGCATCTTTCTATGATGTTGATACTTTGAATATTTCTCTTTGGGTGCTGGCAACCTTCTCTCAAAATATATAGACTCCAGGAGTCTTTTATTTGATGCTTGAGAGATCCTCCTTTTCTTGTTCTCCTCAAGATAGTTGAATGGTATTTTATGGTAGTTCATTCTTGAGGTGGAACGTACTCCTTTTCTCCATTTCTTCTTTCTCTGTTTATACTCTGTAACTCCAGCAATGGGTGCCTTGAGAGTTCTCCTTTTTGATATAAATGGTATGAACCTCTTTATTGGCGCATGAGAAACTCTTGGCTTCTTTTTCATCTTTTCTTTACCCTTATGTCTATTTCTTTTCGCATCATCCTGCATACATAAAGTACTAGATGGACATTTTGGTACCCACATATACTTGGGTCCTTGATTATTAGTATTAAACCTTACATGTTTCTTCGGTACCCAAATATACTTATTTCTCACATGGGAATTTCTTCTAATATAGCAAGTGTGAGAAATATGACCGGATTTACCACAATAATTGCAAATTGTATCAAGATATACATTATGAAATATCTTGCAAGTATTATGTCGATCATGAGAGTAGAAATTTGAATGGATTTGATTTGAATATTCTTTCTTCCCAACAAACTTTCCAGCATATTTGAAAACATTTTTACTTTTCTCAATAGAATCACCAATTGGTTGAGAAACAAACTTTTGTAAACTCTGAAAATCATTTTTATGAAAATCACACAAAGAATTGGAACTTTTTACCTTAAGTTCATCTTGAGCTCCGGAGAGTGATTTTTCATGTTCATCCACACTGAGCTCTTTTCGGGAATCCTCTTCTTCTTGTTCATCCATGTTGACTGTATGGAAGTGTTCTATGATTTTTCCATCTTCATCATCAACTTCCAATTGTTCATGCATAGTAGATGCGTAGCGTGTAGTTTCACATGAACTATCAACACTTTCAACTTCGAAACAATTGTTAGACGCATAAATAGAATCAAGAGTGTCCCATATATGTTTAGCATTAGAACAAAATCTAATTTTCTCAAAATCATTTTCGGTTAAAGCACTATACAGAATTTTCATTGCTCTAATGTTCAATGAAAACATTTTCTTTTCACTTTCTGTCCAATCCTTTCTTGGTTTGAAATCAAAAACATTTGTAAAAACATTCCACATATCAAAATCAAAAGCTTTTATAAAACTAGTCATTCTAGCTTTCCAAAACCAAAAATCAATATCTTTCAAAAGAGGTGGGATTGTATAATCAAAACCTTCTGAAAATATAAAACACCCAAAATTAGCCATTGTAACTCTTGAGACTGTTAAGTCCTTTAAACAAGAGCCCGGGCTCTGATACCAAATGTTAGAACCGGCTATTACCCAAGAGGAGGGGTGAATTGGGTGTATAATAAAAACTTAAGAACTTTAGAAATCTTTTCGTATCTTAACAAAAACAGTAAGTATGAAGGTTTATAAATCAACAGTTAGATTAAATAATATATGCTGGAAATATAAGAGTTTAGGGAAGAGAATATGCAAACTGTGATTTATCCTGGTTCGGTCCAATCTGTGATGGCCTACGTCCAGTCCCCAGGCTCCTCCTGAGATTTTCAAATCCACTATCTTCTTGTTTAATCCGGGCACAAGAAAAGCCTTTACAATCCCACAAGTTTAGTCAGGTACTTGTGAAACCTTTTACAAATCTCTCACTAAAATACTCCCCCTTACGGCAAGTCTTACGAGCAGAGCAATTCCGAAGATCTTCCTCTCCTGCTTACTTATGCAAGTCTTACGAGCAGCAACGTTATCTCCTGCTTACACCCCTGTAAGTCTTATGAGCAGCAATGTTCTCTACTGCTTGCACTTTGTAAGTCTTACGAGCAGAATGTCTTACGGCAATTCTCTCTACTACTTCTCCGTAAGAAAATCAACCCTCTCAAGGTCCTTCTACCTTGAGATCAACTCAGAAATATAGATGAAAGTGTTTACAGACTCTCTCACAAAGTGGATATAATACTCACTAAAGTACAATACAAATAATCACTCTCTCAATGAAAAGTAATATTGAAACCGCAGAACAGAGAGTGTATGGGTAGAAGCAGAGGATTCACATTTCTATGTAGTTGCTTGCTGTCTCAGTTTTTCTCCGTTTTTCTCTGTTTTCTCTATCTTTTTTAGTTGACCATCAAAGTTGAATGCTATCTCATTTATAGTTGATGAAGATGATGACCGTTGTAAGCATTCGTCCGTTGGAGTCTCATTGCTTCATTTGACCATTGAGCATATTTGAAAATGAGCTTCTGTCCGTTGCAGAGTGGAGCATCCCGTTGAAGAGTGGAATGTTTCATTGTGAGCTGTAGTGGGATGTTTGAATATTCGACAGTCTTTCGTGGTGTGTCAGTTGCTTGTCGTGGTAGGTAGCCGATGCTCAGTGCGTAATGATGCCGTTCACCACACTTGACTTTAAATTTGAATTTGTAATCCGAACGTTTAATATCCTGTTTCACACTTGAAAAATATGTTAGCTAACATTTAGAATCAATAACAAGTGAAAACACACTGATTTAATAACATGTAATCATGTTTGGATTGTTCGCTGTGAGACTTGGTGTTTTTTGGTTTTCTGCAGAGTATCACTCGAGCATGAATGGCTCACTTCGAGTGATCTCCTTATTTTCCTTCATATGCTTCAGTTCACGGGTTGTGCTTGCATGGGATTTCAGAGAGACAGAATTCTTACTCGCGGGTGATATGGTCTCTCACTCGAGCACACACCTTCTGCTCGAGTGCGCCTCAAGTTTTCACGTACATGCTTCTTCTCGGGTTGTTACTCGCACATCATTTTAACAAGAGTGAGATTTTGTGCTCGTGAGTGATATGGTCCCTCACTCGAGCACACATACCTCTGCTCGAGTGAGACGCATATTCTTAAGGAATATGCTCTCAAAATCAACACTCGCATCAGGATTTCAGAGGGATGAATTTATCACTCGCAGGTGATGTGGTCCTTCACTCGAGCACACAGACTCCTGCTCGAGTGAGAAATCATCCAATGCTCGAGCATGAATCCTAGTGCTCGAGTGTTGCAACTTTCTTCACGTTTCAGCTGCTTCTGGACATCACTCGCACAACATTTTCAGAGAGAAAGTTTTTACACTCGCGGGTGATGTGGGGCCACTTTAGAAAAATTTTGTTCATTTGATTCAAATGATGTATCATAAGAATGCTCTTGCCATATGCATTCCAATGCAACAAGAATCAGCTTCAAACTCGTTGTATTCTGCAAGTTATGATCCAAAGAGTGCATATTTCGCTAGTCTGCACAAGTATCAACTTCCAGAAAGCATAGCGCCTAGAATATACGTTCAAATTAGGCAAATTACCTATCCATGGAAAGCTCTTTGAGTCTCCTTTCATTTGGAACTGGTCTCGTCTCAATCCGATGTGTGGTCTATGAGATATACTCAAACTACCGAACCTGTGTCAGAAAGTGACGGTGATTTCAGTTTCATTTTCCACGAATCATATCTCCTTCATTTGATCTACTTTCAATGTGCTTCTGGTGCCAATTTTACGTGTTCGGAGTCTTCTTTCATATGCCACCGGTTTTGGGTCAATCCGACGTGTGGTTTGAGAGATATGATCAAAATACCAGACCTCGCTCAGGCTGAACATAAAACAGAGTAGAACAGAGTATACACTCCGTGCTCGAGTGAAGTGGTCTGTGCTCGAGCATGTTCTTCCTGTGCTCGAGCATAACTCCTTGTGCTCGAGCATAACACGTCTAGAAGTGCCAAAACTCATATATAAGTCATTTTAGCTTCATATTAACCTATTCCAACCATTATTTGATCATAGAAACCTCCGGAATCATTATAGAAACCTCCAATATCACATCTAACAACTTGAATCTTGATATTCATGATAGATCTTCCAAGTTCTTCATTCTTCAATATCTTTCTTCTTGGTTTTCCTCTTGATAATAATTCTCCATAACCAAAGTAAGCATCTCTTTGATTATCTTCAATTTCTTTCTTCTTCTACCTCTTGTTCATTTTCATTAATTCAATCTTCTTCATTCTTTGCTTGACTAATCTACAAAATATGTAACATTAAGTATAGTAGTTAGTCAAAGAAATACATTATATAAACTTTTTGCTCTTATCACTTCACATCTATATTTGACATCATCAAAACTAATCATATCTAACAACCTTTAACTACTACTTGTCTCGATTCATCTGACTGGCTAGATACTCCTCTTATCTGTGACATATGGATGATGAGGAATGGATCTCTGATATGCTGATTCGAGATTTAAGGCATGAGGTAAGCAAATGGTTAGCCACTTACCAGTTTACTAAATTCAACAATGCAATGGAGGAGTACTAAATCACTAAAAACAATCTAAGGGATTTGTACCCAGCCAAAGATGGTAGTAGCCACAGAGAACCCAGTAAAGGAAGTACTCCTCAGAAGCGGAAGGGTCAGGGATCCTCATCTAAGGGCAATGGTAAGAAGCCTTATCAACCTAAAGACCACAAACCCTAGAAATCCCCAACGGTATAGACATGTACATGTTGTAGTAGGTCACATCCTGGCAAAACGTGTATGGGGCAAGTAATATGTTACAACTACAAACAGCCATGACATATTGCTAGAGTGCAAATGGCTGTCGACAAAGCAAAGGCCTAGGAATCAGGGAGGGTGTTTGCTATGACACACGAAGAAACCCGAAAGTCCCCCGACCTGATTCAAAGTAAAATCTTTCTTAATTGTAGTTTACTAAACTTTGTTGGATTCAGGTGCAAGCCATTCCTTTATTACCTATGATTGTATTAAATGCCTGGGATTGCATGTTCATAAATTACCATTTGATTTGGTTGTCTTGACGCTTATGGGTGTCAAGGCTATGACAGCTATGGCTTGTTTAAATTGTATTATAACCATTCAAGGGCATGAGTCTACTGTCAATTTGATTTGTCTTCCACTTTATCAATTAGAAGTCATATTGGGTTTGATTGGTTGATGGTGAATAGTGTGCTATTAGATGTGGGAACAAGAGAATAATGTATCTTACTTCACATAATAATGACAATGTGAGTGCTAGTTTAAACTTTATCTCAACGACCAAAGCTGAGAAATATCTAGAGATGGGGTGCCAGGGGTATATGGTATTATTTTTCATATATGGAGAGATAGAAGAAACTCTAAAAAATATACTTATGATAAAAGAGATCCTTAAGGTGTTTCTGGATGATCTTAGTGAATTGCCTTTGGAAAGGGAAGTAGAATTTATGATTGAAATTATGCTCAGAGCTGGTTCTATCTAGAAGTCCCTATACCGAATTGCCCCAAATAAGATGGCAGAACTAAAGAAACAAATTAAAGAATTGCTTCAAAAAGGGTTTATTTGACCTAGTGTCTTACCTCAGGGAGCTCCAGTATTGTTTGTTAAGAAGAAAGATGGGAGTCTAAGATTTGTGTGGATTACAGAGAATTGAACAAGATAATCGTCAAGAACAAAAACCCTCTCCCAAGAATCAATGACCTTTTAGATCAATTATATGGTTCTTGTGTGTTTTTGAAGATTGATCTAAGGTCGAGTTATCATGAGCTGTGTGTGAAAGAAGATGTACTGAAGACTACTTTCAGGATGAGGTATGGGTACTATGAGTTTCTGGTAATGCCCTTTGGCCTAACCAATACACCTACTGTATTCATAAATTTCATGAATCATATCTTTCGATAGTATCTAGATCAATTTGTGGTAGTGTTTATCGACGACATTCTAATATATTCCAAGAGCAATGAGGAGCATGAGCATCATTTGAGAAGAATGCTGGAGATATTACTTGAAAAGAAACTCTATGCCCAATTAAGCAAGTTTGAGTTTTAGCTTTCAGAAATAAAGTTCTTAGGCATGTTATCTTACAAGAAGGGGCCTCGATGGATCCCAGTAAAGTGGAAGTAGTGCTGGATTAGAAGAGGCCATAAACTATTGTTGAGATACGCAATTTTCTTGGCCTTGGTGGTTACTACTGAAGATTCATTTAGAATTCACCTGTATCACCTTTCTGATAGCCAAGCTTATGCGAAAGGATCAACCATTTAAGTGGGATGAATATTGTGAAAACAGTTTTATTGAGGTGAAGGAGAGGTTGACCACGGCATTAGTGTTAAGTATACCTAATCCCAGCTTGACTTATGTTGTGTAAAGTGATGTGAGTAAGCAGGGGTTGTTGTGTGTCTTTATGTAGTAGAGACCAGTAGTGGCCTATGCCTCCCGACAGCTAAAACCTTATGAAATAAACTATCCGACTCATGATATAGGCTTGCAGCGATTGTGTTTGCATTAAAAATATGGCAACATATTTGTATGGTGTGATAGTAGAACTGTACTACGATCACAAGAATCTCAAGTATTTGTACCATAAAAAAGAGTTGAATATGTGATAGTGTCGGTAGATGGAGTTGCTTTAAGATTACAACCTGGAGATCAAATATTATTTGGTTAAAGCTAATGTCATCACGGATGCACTTAGTCAAAAGGCGGTGCTAGTAGCAGCAGTGATGATACAAGAAGAAAATTGATAGAAGAGTTTTGGGATTTGAATTTGTCAAACTAGATCTTAAGTGTTAATTACATTATTTCCTAAGGGGAAAGTGATCTAAGGGCTGAAATTAGAGAGGCTTAGAGGCAAGATGATCAGGTGCAGTCTATTCAAACTATAAACGAGTGAGGGGAAACTCGGTACTATGATTTGGTGCCAGTGGATTAGTTTGATACAGGAAAAGAATATGTGTTGCACTAAAAAATGACTTAAGGTAGAAAATCCTGAATAAGGCACACAAGAGTCGGTATACTCTTTACCCCAGAATGACCAAGATATACCATGATTTGAAATCTATGTATTGGTAGCCAGGATTGAAGAGTGATATGACCAAGTATGTGGTGAGGTGTCTTACTTGTCAGAAAGTAAAGATTGAACACCAGAGGCTGTTGGGATTACTGTAGAGTCCTGAGATTCCATAATAGAAATAGGAAAGTGTGACCATGGATCTTGTTATGGGTTTGACCATAATTAGAAACTATAATGCAATTTGGGTGATCGTGGATCGATTCACGAAGTAGGCACATTTTATACCGATCAATGCTAGCTACTCTCCGAACAAACTAGCAGAAATCTATATTCGAGAGATTGTGAGACTTTATGGCACACTAAAAAACATTATTTCAGACAGAGATCCCCATTTCACTTCAAGATTATGGAGAGCTCTACATGAAGCTCCGGGTACGAAATTGAGATTTAGTACATCCTATTATCCTCAGACAGGCAGACAGTCAAAAAAGACTATTCAAATGCTGGAAGATATGTTAAGGGCATGTGTCCTAGACTTTAAAGGAAATTAAGACTATTTTCTTCTAATTGCTAAGATTGTCTCGAACAATAGTTGTCATGGGAGGATTCAGATGGCTCCATATGAAGTGTTATATGAGAGGAAATGTAATATCCTAGATTGTAATCAAGGATTAATAACTTCAAATTGATGTAGTTAATGATAATTAAGCACTTTTGAAGTATATTATGTGAATTGTAATGTAAAATGTGCTTGGTGATAGTTTTGTAAGCATTGTGATAATCAAGGGCAAAATGGTAAATTACCGACCGATTGGTCAGTTACCGAAGAGGAAACTCATAGGTAACTTGAGATCAATGGTTAGGATTCATGAGTATGAGAGGAGTTGTGTGTGTGCATGTGTTATGTGAAGTTAGGAAATGAGGGCCAAGATGTTGCCAAGTGTCCATTTGTGAGCCTTTGATCAAGTCAATGTTTCAACCTCTTTTTCTCCCTCTCTCCTCCACTTAGGTTGTCAAATGGGCTAAAGTAGAGACCAAAAATCTGATTATTTTCCCTTTATCATCATCATCATCTCATCTCCATTTTCGTTCAAAGCTTGAAGGAAAGAGAAAGAAGAAGGCTCAAGTTAGGTGAGGATTTGTTCTTGTATGCTCAACTCACCTTCATTAATATTGTTCAAGGGGTTGAGAGCTTTATTCCTATGGTTTCATATTTTTGATTAGTGGAGTTTGAGAACTTGTGGGGATTTGAAAGTAGGAGAATCAAAGAAATAGCTTTGGAAAGAAGTTGTAGTGAGTATTTGATACCTTTTGGTATAAGTGTTGTAGTCATTGGTTTGGTTTTGAGAATTTCGAATTTTGCCCTGATTTTTGGTCTAATTTGAATGTTTGAATTGGTTAGGGTGTTGTGTAGAATGTGGTGATAAATTGTGTCTTTATGTCCTGGGAGTTGGTTTGGAATTTTTGGAATGAAAGGAATTGCATTGTGGTGGATTGTGTGTATATTGTGTTGGCATGTAAAGATTTTGGTGGAACATGTCAATATGGATGGAATTTGATTGTTTTGATGGCTCCAATGGTTTCCTTGGGCAAATTTATGTGGGAATGGTATTTGATATGAATTTGGGAACCATTGGAAGCATTGGGGCAAAAATGGAAATGTTGTCCATTGAAAGTTTATTCTGGGCAGTCAGATTGTCTGGATGTTTTGAATAGGGAAATGGTGTCTACAAATTCTGAAACTTTCCAGATTTAAAGCTCATATTCCAAGCTTCAAAATGGACATAAATTTTGTGTCATTTCGCTTTGTGAACTAGGAGTTTGAACTGTCCAAAGTTTAGCATCAAAACTGGACCCTGTTTTGGCACAATGTTAGGGTTTTGGTAAATCTGGACTTTTGTTGTGATTCTTGATAATTTTACATATTTTTCCCATAAGGGGGACTTGAATATCTTTCAATGGACTTTGGAATCACCTTATTTCAAGTTTTCTAGAGCGAGTTATGAATTTTTGAAGTTTCCCAGGCTGCAGCCAAAATACTGGCTGCAGCGCAAAACTTTCTGTACGTAACCTGGCCGCAGCCAGAAAATTGTTGGCTCCAGCCAAAATGTTTCTGTGATGTTTTTAGCCATTCTTGGCTGCAGCCAGAACCCAATTTTCAGCACTTTATGAGTTTGCAAAGCAATTTCCAACCTAGTACTTTCCAATCCTTTTAGGTTCTCTTTGAGCTTGTTATAACCATTTAGGGGACTCATATGAAACCTATTCTAAGTGTTTGAAAGTAGGAATTGGGGGTAGGAAATTAATCCAACATTTTTGATTTTGTTTATAGGCTTTGATATTTGCCGCCCTCGTTAGCCAACTGTGCCAGCGAACGTCAGGAAGGAACAAGGTAGTGACTTTTTCTTTTATACCATATATGATGCATTGTATGTGTGTTATATCATTGATTTGTGATGAATCGTATACTGCAACATTTATGGATTTGTGTAAGCACCGCCATACTGAGAGTCCCTGAGTCACTAATAACGGTTCGGGTTAGGACGGTATGCCTTCCCGGCGGTAAAAGAGGATGAGGTTGGGGCATGATATGTGTGATTATGTGAAAAGCCGAAAGGCTATTTGTGAAGGCCGACGGGCCGATTGTTAAAGCCGGATAGCTATTTGAGCTATAAGGCTGTGTATGCACTGCCACACCAACAGTCCCTGAGTCGCTAACAATGGTTCAGGTTAGGACGGTGTGCCTTCCCGGCAGTAAAAGGGGATGAGGGTGGAGTGTGATTCATGCTGCCGATGTATGATGATTGCTTACATGCTGTGTGCTTATGTGTGGTATGAATAGATTGTTACTACTGGGATTCTCTTGAATCTCATTCTTTCCTTTGACTAACATTTCAGACAGGGCAAGTGGCTTTAGGGAGAAGCGGACTACTAGGAGCGGATAGAATCTTGTAGGGACGTTTGTTTTAGATATGTTGGTTATTCATCTTGGACAGGGTTCTGTAAATTATTTTTGGGTTGTAAATATTAGTGGAATACAGTTGTGTAGTCCCCTATATGGGAATTGTAAACCTTCTAGTTAATGAATGGAACCCGGGAGTTGCCGGGATTGCTATTAGATATTCTGATATAAATGAATGTAAATTAACTGCACAGGTGATTACATTCAATAATTGAACTTGAGACCGAAATAGGAAAGAAGTTTTGAAAATCTTGTAAAGTCCCTACTATGAAAGGGAGTTTTAAATGAGTTTTAAACTATCCGATGGTCTCTAAACCAATTTAATTAAGTGATATCGAATTATAATTACACTAATTTAGGCAGGGGTTTACAGGAAATGCCAATCACCTTTATGTTGGACAGAGCGGTATGAGAGAATGTTGTATGGGCCAGATCTTATTTATCAGACCATAAAGCATATTAGAATAATTAGAAAAAGGCTCCTTGTAATGTAGAGTTGACAGAAAAGCTACGCTGATAAGAGGAGAATACCTCTAGAGTTCAAAGTTGGTGATCATGTGTTCTTGAGGGTGTCTCCAGTTATAGGCATCGAAAGAGTGATCAAGCAAAAGAAGTTAAGCCCGTAGTACATAGCTCCTTTTGAGATTCTTATAAGAATTGGACTAGTAGCATATCAAAAAGCTCTACCCCTGAACTTAAGTAGGCACCATGACATATTTCATGTTTCCCAACTGAAGAATTACCAATTGAATCCTACGCATATTATTGAGTATGAAGATATCGACACCTATGTGGTAGAGCCAGAACAAATCATTGATTGGGAACAAAGGTGGCTTAGACACCGAAGTATTCCGCTTGTGAAAGTGGTATGGAAGGGAATGTCTCAAAGGAAAGCTATATAGGAAGTTGAACCTAAGATGCAAAGGCGTTATCCAGAATTTATTGCTTAATTTGTGTAATAAATTTAAAGGACAAAATTTATTGTACAAGAGGAGAATTATAATACCCAAAAAATATGATTAAGGGCTAATGACTCTAAATGTGAATGTAATTACAGTTAAACAAACACGTTTGGGTAATACAACATGAATTATGACTGACATTATAGTAACCAGTGCCCTAAACCTGTATGTAAGCTCAATCATGGTCTTAAAACCTAAATTGAATTAAAAGTAAGGGGAGGGTGCATGGCATGAAAAATGGAAGTACATAATGTACTTAATGGTGATTCAATAGGAATTGACATGCTAGGGGCAAAATGGTAAGAAAGGAATTTATCGGCTAATTAGTCAGTAAACAAAGAGGGAATCTACTAATAACTTAAAGATTAAGTGGTGTGACTAATGTTAAGTGAACAAGAGAGAATAATCATATGGGTCCAAGCTCATGGAAGAACTGACAAGATGTTGACACTTTGCATCATTTGGACCATTGGATGAAAGTCAAATTTTGAAACTCATTTTTTCTTCCCTCTCTCGTCATGGTCGACTAAGAGACTTTAGAGGGGCTGAAATCTAATTGTCATCATCATCATTATTCTCTCTCTCTTCAACTGCCATTGTCGACCAAGAAAGAGGAGGAAAAAATCAAGAATGGTGAGATCTTTTGACCTAGTAGTTGAGCTCCAATGCCAACAACCTCTTCTTTAATCTTGATCATCTTGATGAGGGCTTCAAGCATATTGTTTTAGATTTTCAAGAGGAGGTATTTGAGTGCTCAAAGAAAATTGGTGGTTGAAGAATGAAAAAACAAGCTAGAGAAAGTGAAAGAGGTAAGCAAAAGCTATCTTTTGATACCTATATTGTGATCATTGGTTGTGTACTTTGGTTTGTAGAATGCTCCCTAATTTTCATGTACATTAGGGTTTTATGAGTTGCATGTTATTTTGTGATGGAAATGGTGTCTTGTTATGTCCTTTAGACAATAAAATTGGTTTGGAGTCATGAATGTAAGGTTTAGTGAAATTGAGTTTTTATGTTTAATTTGTGGTAAAAACGAAACATGAGAAAGTAATGTGAGTTTCTGTGTTTTGATGTTTCCATTGGATTCCTTATGGAAAATTATGTGGGAGTAGTGTTAGTTGTGAATTTTGAACCTTTGGAAACATTTATGCAAAAATTGGAAATTCTGGAAAATTCTATCAAGTTAAACCTCTACGCAGGGGACCAAATTTAGATAGTGTTTTGAAATAGCAAAATAGTGTCAAAATATTATGAAGTTTTCCAGTTTTGTCGTAGATATTGCAAGATTTCCAATGATATAAAGTTTGTGTCATTTTGATATGTATGCAAAATGTTATGGTCATTTGAAAACAAGGACATAGGCCAGTTGATGGCTATGGCTAGGAGTTTTAGACGCAGCCAAAAAACATTTGACCATTTCTTGGCCGCAACCAAAATGCATCTGACCTGTTCTTGGCTGCAACCCAGAAGTTGCTGACCTGATATTGGCCGCAGCTAAAATCTTTCTGACCATCTATTGGCCGCTACCAACCCCTAAAAACTGTATTTAGTTTTTTGAAAGATGGTCGTTAGTCTAGTTTCTCCTAACTTTTTAGGCATCTGTTTGGTCTTCTAGTAGATACCTAAAGGTCTCAAATAATAACCAACCCTAAGTGTTTTAGAATTAAGAATTGGAAAGGGAATAGCTTATCATCCTTGATTATAATTTATAGGATTTAACTTTTGCTCTGTGCTTGATTAAAAAGTGTAAGAGTACGAGCGGAGAGAACAATGTAGTGACTCTCTCTTGTATTATGTATAATGCATTGTATGTATGTCTTATCATTGAATTATGTTGATTGCAAATGCTATAGTGTATGTTGCTGTGAAAGTTTTGTGTATAGCTGGGAGAGCTGTCGTTTTGTGACGCAAGTCACGTATCATGTGGATACAGCCGTGAGAGCTGTCATTTTGTTACTCAAGTCACATATGATGTGGATATGCCATGAGTGCTGTCATTTGTGATTAAAGTCACACATCACTGTGATTATTGCTGTTGTTACTTCTTTGTGATTTGCTTACATGCTTTGTGATTATATATTATATAAGTGAATTGTTACTATTGGGATTCTTTTGAATCTCACTCTTTCCATTGACTAACCTACAACTAGGGCAAGCGGGCCAAAGGACAAATAGGTGACGAGGGCAGCTAGCGCTCCCAACTAGGAGTTCGAGCTTTTAAGTTGGTTATCAATTTTTTGAAACTTATGTAACTATTGTAAATGTTGTAGATTTGGATAGTGCTATGTAATCCTCAGTATGGGAAATTGAAATGGGCAAGTAAGCCCTATAAACCCTTTAGTAAATAGATAAAACTCAAATGTTGTCGAGAATTTTGCTTACACTCTAATATATAAGAATGAAACAGCACTGTACAAGCCAAATATATTCAAAATATAAATGTGAGACCGTATTGAACATGTTTTTGAAAAAGCTTTTGAAAACCCACTTTATCACAGGGATGAATCCTATCTTGAAGTCGGGACTTTTAACAAGTCTTGTATTATCCATTGGTCTTTAATTTAACATAATGACGTATTTTTGAACAATAATTATGGCTATTAAGGTAGGGGCTAGATGTAAGTTTTCTTGTTTCAATATAAATAATTAGTAGCTTCCCTTAATTGATTCCTCATTCCCAAAACAACCTCTGTATTTTCATAACTACCAAAGCAATAAGAAAGGATGATGTAGTGATTAGTTTTGTGTGTGCGTATATTATAATTTTATAATTTGTAGTTGTGGAGACAAAACAAAAGACTTAGAGAAAGACAAATGATAAAGGCAAGAACAATACTAGAAGATGAGGACACAATAGAAGGGAAGGCATGAAGGTATTGTCATGCATTTTAATTGTTATGAGGGTAATTCCATCATTTGTCGCAAGGGAAATTAATTACAATAGCACGAGAGTATACATCAGTTTTTATATTCCAATCATTCATTATGCAATGAGTAAAATTTGATTTCTTCCCTCTGACAACTCTCCCTCTCTTTCTTTCTATATTCTTCTTTCTTATTATTCTATTATTCTATAGTTTACCCTTTTTGTTATTCAGTGTACAATACTGGTATTAAAGCAGTAATAATGTGTAAAGGCTAGAGTAACTCAATCACAAGTACAACGTAACAAACTTGAGGAATTAGTACGCGCTGAGGTATAACCACACGTTCTTTGACTCGAGGCCTAATTAGAAGATGTCTGAAAAATAAAGGGTACCACGACGGTGTTACAGGAGATGATGTCAAGTATGTTACTCCAACTTGAGACTTTGCAAGATGATCAGGGTTATTGAAGGGAAGGCTGTTACTACACTCCAACTAGATATACTAAACTTGACTTCCTAGTATTTTTGGCACTGATATAAAGGCTTGGATTGGTAAGTGTGAGATATACTTCATATTGGATGGCACTTGGAAGCTAGGAAAATGACGTTAGCTTGTGTAGCTCTAGATGGGGATGCTTATAATTGGTTCTAGTATATTGATCAAAGAAGAAATGGAATTGTGCTGAGGTATATCTTTGTCAATGCACTACATATTAGACTTGGTCCACTCTAAGATGGTTCAATAAAGGATCTCATGAACCTGAAGCATATACTATTGTTGGAAGAATATCAAGAGCTTTTGATAATCTCATGTGTAAATTGGATTTACCAAAGGCAATATGTTTGAGCTACTTCATCGAAGGTTGAAAACCAGAGATGGCATCGGTGTTATAACTGGTTGACACCCAAGAGGGGTGAATTGGATGTAAGATAAAAACATTAAAAATCTTTTCATAGTTAAGAAAAAGCAATAAGTAACATTAATTATAAAGATAATGAATTGGAAATGAATAATCAAATATCTAAATTATTTATGCTTGGAAACATAAGAGATAAGTGAAGAAAGTATGTACACTATGATTTATCCTAGTTTGATATGATCCTTGATGACCTACGTCTAATCCTCAAGCTCCTCATAAGATTTCAATATACTATCTCCCTCAAGTTTGAACCTGGTACTTGAGAACCACTACAATCTCTCAAGTTTGATCGGGGCACTTGTGAAGCCACTACAATGTCATCTCACTAAGATAACAACTCTACCTTACTCTTTGTAAGGATAAAATCTTCCTTAGTGTTAAAAGGTTACAATCAATCTTCTTTCTTAGAAATGAATTGACATGAACACTGAAGCACAATACAAATAATATCTCTTTAAAGTAAACTATATAAATACTGAGAAACAGACTATATGAGTTGGAACGTTGGAGACAAAGTTTTACCAGTTTGATAGTGAAGGCATAAGCTCTATCTTTTTTGTCATTCTAATTTGATAAATTCTACCTGTAATATACTGAACTCTGTAAACGTTAGAGTCTGCACATAAAAATCAGTTAAATGAAATAAATACTAAAGTTTATATATATACATATGGAGCTATTCTCAAGATTTCTGGACACATATGGTGTCATTTACTGAAGTTAACAAGTCAAAGGTCCTAGTTACGAGTGCAAGTAGTCAGAGAAAATTTAATTGGCTCCTACAAGGAGTATGGCACCATTTTAAAAGCTATAGAGGAGTTAATGGCATCATTGGCTGAGCCTCAATATGAGTATTATAGTCCCAAACCTCAGTATTCATGTTGTAGACCCGAGTAGGATCTTGAGTAAGCACCGATAAACTAATGCAACCTGTCATAGAACTATATCATGTCCCTTTTGTCACACGATATTTTAGTCAAGGATAAGGCATGGAGAATGTCATCCTCCTATTCTTGACCATTAGTTTCTTGATCCCTGAGTAGTCTAACTATTGAAATGGAAACTCCTTTCCATTATAGTATGGCCATACATTTCTCAGACTCACTCATCAAGGGGCCCAATAATATCTCTCTACTAATGCAAGGGAAAAATTCCATCTTGACCATTCACATTCCTATACATGAAAATCACTAAGCGTGAATATAGCATTTATCATCACCCGGTCAAAGGTGACTTTTAACTAGGTTAAAGCTGAGTGACTCGCATGTAGGAATTCATGATGATCTCAGTCAAAAGGGCATAGTGACATGGTTATACATGAGACAAGCTTATGACTTAAACCATGCAGCTTTCTTATAGCTAGTCGGTCTAGCACTTTGTACTCTTACAAGTGCCTATGACTTTGATTTGTATCTCCATACCTCTTCAAAGTCATACTGTCTTATTTCATCTTTGCTTCCATATAGATGAACGACCTCAAAATTTAAGACAATCATTATGATTTATCCAAGATAGTTATCACAGATAACATGCAAATAATATCATAACAAAATGTAAAGAGTTTATTAAATAACAATGTTCAAAGTACAATAATGCTTGGCTCCTATAGCACAATTTCCAACATCTCTTATTTACACTAGGTACAATCATGAATTTGCCTAATTCCCATTTTGCTAACATGACGCTCATGCTTTGCCTGTGCAAGAAGCTTGGTAAGAGGATCAGCAACATTGTCTTCTCCTGCTACTTTGTATATTTTTATATCACCTTTATCATTATTTATTTAATGAGATGAAATCGCCAGAGTATATGCTTGGTCCTTTGATGTGAGTAAGGCTCTTTGGCCTATGTAATAGCATTACTATTGTCATAGACAAAATTTATTGGATTTAAGATAGTAGGCACCACCCTTAGTTTATTAATGAAATTTATGATCCAAACAGCCTCCTTAGCTGTATCCGATGCTACTATATAATCAGCTTCTATTGCAGAATCTGCTACAATGCATTGCTTGGAACTCTTCCTATTTACTGCTCCATTATTTAAGAGGAATATGTATCTATATTGTGATTTAAGGTTATCTTGGTTAGTTTTAAAACTTGCATCTATGTAACTGTTACACAGCGCTTACCATCCAATATACCATATACCAAGAATAAGTCCTTAGTTCTTCTTAAGTTCTTTAGGATGACAGTAATCCAATGACCCTCACAAGGATATTGCTTATATTTGCTAGTCATACTTAAGACAAATGAGACATTCAGTTGAGTACATGATGTGACATATATGATGGATCCAATGGGTGAGTCATATGGAACCTTGCTTATGCGATCTCACTGATCAGGTGTACTAAGACACATATCCTTAGTAAGATCGATGCCATGAGACATAGGCATATAACCCCTTTTTGAATCCTACATTCTGAACTTATGTAGTATCTTGTCTTTGTATGTGCTCTGACTTAGGCCTATTAGTCTCTTAGATCTATCTCAATAGATCCTAATCCCTAGGATGAAGTGGCTTCACCTAAGTCTGTTATCGAAAAAGACCTTCTTAACTAAGACTTGACACTTTGCAAGGTAGGAATGCTATTCCCAATGAATAAGATATCATCTACATAAAGTACTAGAAATACAACTGTATTCCCACTAAACTTCTTATAAACACAAGGTTCAATGATGTTTTGAATGAATCTAAACTCATTGACTACTTCATCAAAATGATTATTCTAGCTTTTGGATGCTTGCTTGAATCTATAAATGGATCTTTAAAGTTTGCACACTTTACCAGAGTCCTCTGAATGCGCAAAGCCTCCAGGTTGTGCTATGTACACTCCTTAAGGAGCTTTACATTAAAGAAGGCTATTTTGACATCCATCTTTGATATTTTATAGTCATAATATGCTGCAATGGCAAAAGGATTCTGATTGATTTGGCCATTGTAACTGGGAAAAAGGTTTCATAGTCTATACCATGAGTTTGAGTGAATCCCTTTGTAATCAGTCGTGCCTTAAAGACATTAACATTGCCATCTATGTCAACTTTCTCCTTGAAAACTCATTTGCACCTGATGGTTTTTACATATTCAAGAGGATTAACTAAGGTCTATAGCTAATTGTCATACATGGATTGCATTCCAGACTTCATGCCATTTAGCCATTTCTTAGAGTTTGGTCCCACTATGGCTTCTCAAGAGGTTGGCTCATTTTGCTAAATAAGCAACACATAACGACTTTTACTAATAAGATCTTCATGGACCTTATGTTACTTAAGGAGGCTTATTAACTTTTGTAAGTCTTCTCTATTTTTCAATTGTGGTTCTGTGCTATCTTGTGACTCTCGAACTTCTTCGAGATATACCTTGCACCCACTTGTTCTTTTAAAGATAAAATCTCTTTCTAGAAACATATCTTTTTGAATAACAAACTCTTTGTTATCAATGAGATTGTAGACATAGAATTCCTTTATTTCCTTAAGATACCCCACAAAAAGGAACTTTGAGGATTTGGGTACTAATTTATCTATGGCTTATTGCGTAACATATACCTCGCATCCCCAAATTTTGAGAAATGATAAACTAGGTTTCTTTCTATTCTATATCTCATATAGTGTCTTTTCAATTGCCTTAGTTGGAACATGATTTAGTGTGAACGCAATTGTCTTTAGGGCATGGTAGAAGATCTATTTGACTTATCATAGATCAAACCATATCTAATAGTGTTTAATTCCTCTATTTAAAAATGCCATTCCATTGTGGTGTTATTGGAGGAGTCAATTGTGAGATTATCCTACAACTCCTAAGATAGTCAATGAACTCTTAGCTTAAATATTCACACCTCAATCAAATTGAAATGCTTTAATCATTTTGCTAAGTTGGTTTTATACTTCATTTTGGAATATTTTGAACATTTCAAAATTTTTAGATTTATGTTTCATTAGATAGATATATCCATGGATTCTTTAGATGAAAATATGTCAAAGTAGTCCAAGACTAAATTTTGAGAAAAGTATGCTCAAATTTGGTATAGTGTGGTCGGGGTCACATTGGCATTTTGGTAAATTATCACCATAGGCTAATATAACTACAATAAACACTATGTAAGTGTCTAAAATGATACATGAATGGGTTTTAACCTATTTCTTTTACATTTTATAGTTTAGGACCAAATTGGGAGTTTTAGCTTGGCATGTTTTATGAGGCGAATGATTCGAGGCTGGAAAGGGTTAATGTAGTAACAATTATCTCTCATATACTATGTAAGTATTAATATGATGTATGTTATTATATTATGTGACATGGACACGTGCTAGGGCACATTACTTGGTTATAGTTAGGTGCCCAGCCGAGGTATATGAATACTACCTAGTTGTGGTTAGGTGCCTAGCTGAGGTACACGTAGGGGATCCAAATTGTCATTTAGCAAATTTAACCCTGAGCTTGGTGTACACCCAATTGATATGAATTTTCATTTTACATTATATTTTGCATTGCGTATTGAATTCTCACAATCTATATGTTTGATTATATGTTATTGCTGAGATTCCCTGGAATCTGACCGCTTTTTCTAAACAAAAATGTCTCAGCGGGTACCAGTGGCTCAAAGGGCAAGGACACGGATACGGGGAGTTGACAAGCACGTTTCCCAAGATGAGGATTATGGTTATATGTAGTCTTTAATTTTGGATATTTTGAGAAATTCACTAGTAAAAACTGACTTTATAGACTAGTTGTGGATTAGGTCTTGTTACAGCCGGTCTAAAAAGTCTTTTTGTTACTTTTTAGACTGATTGTAAGAACGAGTCTAAAAAATAATTTTTTTTCCGGTTGTGGCTAGAACTAGTCTTAAAAAGCATGATCTTTATACCAGTTTTGGCCACAACCAGTCTTAAGAAGCATGGTTTTTAGACTGATTATAGCCACAACTTGTCTTAAAAATATTTCTTTTTAGATCGGTTGTGACCACAACTGGTCTAAGCATAATTTTTTTAAGACCAGTTGTAGCCACAACCTGTCTTAAAAAGTTCATATTTTTAAAAAACGAACCTCTTACAATTAAATTCTACCCATCAAGTCATTTCAACAACATCCCATATTTCACAAAAGCAATACCACAAATTTCATAAAAGCAATGATAGCAACAAGACACATAAGCAACAACACAATCAAAAATAACACACATTCCATTTCAAGCCATTTCCACATAAGCAACAACAAAAAATCAGAAGCAATGACTGGAGCATTACTACACCCCAGATTTCATGGAAGCAACAACAATAAAAAGCATTGAAAATCAACACATCATCATCATTCTTCCTACCCACTTTCTCAGCAACAATATCAACGCATTATCATCAAGCATTTTAAAACATAAATTGAGTATGCTGAGGGAACAATGACCCACCATTTAACAATGACAGTAGCAAAATCTCAACTTTGTGCACTTTTTATTCCAACACTTCTAAAGAAAAGTAGTGGGAAGACAAATTCCTCAGTATGTACATAAAATTAATTAGTTTTAAAGAAAAACAAAGGGAAGGAAAAATATAGAGGTCAATCCCTCAAATCCAGTGGTTGTATCAACATCAGACCTGTATTACCCATTACCCATAGATTGTCCTACACAAAGACATAAACCCAGTTAGAAATGAAAACCACAACACTGTATAATTGCACTCACCATGTAATTACATTGAAATGGAATTGCACATAGCAACACAATAATCCAGCGCACACTTTATAATTCATACGATAGAAGTAATATGTATGAGAATAATATAACATTGGATTCAAAAACTCATTATTTTTGTAAAAACTCGTAGATGAATTCAGCACAACATCTACGGATGAAATCAATATCTTCTTCAGGAAAGGGATCGGTAAGATCAAACATCTGTAACACCAAAGCCAGACAAAACATTAACTTGGTAACTTAAAAACAATAAGAGTAATACAGAGGTTTTGAAATATACATTTACCTCTTTAGTAAAATCAGTCGTGCCTAGAGTGATAATTTCTCAAAACATTAAAAACACATAAGTTGGACCCCTGTGGTTGCCTACGGCTCTGAAAAAAAGATGATATCATTAAAACAAGTATAAAAGCATGGCTTATTGAATACATTCTTAAAACAAATCGATATGTACTAACCTTTGGCATGATCCATGTAGGGTCTTTTATGTCACAAACTTGCTTACCACAAGCAGTGTGTAGGAATGTCCACATAGCCCTATCAACAAAATATCAAAGGTTACTTATTTTATACAAATTTAATAAACTTTACACACAAAAGGTAATAATGCAAGAAAACTTATGAGTTGATAGTCTTTTTCAAATCATTCCCTGGTTTGAAGTAGAGGGAGAATAATGTTGGAAATTGTGCCCTAAAAGCCAATCATTGTACTTTGAACATTATTATTTTAATGAAATTTCTCCATTATGTTATCATATTATTTGCATGTTAACTGTGATAATTGTATCCTTGGATAATTCATAAAGATTGTCCTAAAATGTCCCTGGTCGGTCATCTATGCGGGAGTAGAGATAAAACAAGACCAGTATGACTTTGATAAGATATGAAAATACGAATCAAAGTCTTAGGCACTTGTAAGAGTACAAGGTGCTGAACCGACCCACTATGAGAAAGCTATATGGATCAAGTCATAAGCTTTTCTCATGTATAACCACGTCACAATGCCCTTAGACCTGAGGTCATCATAGATTCCTACATGAGAGTTGCTAAGCTTTGAACTAGTCAAAAGTCACTTTTGACCGGGTGTTAATAAAGGCTACGATCGGGCTTAGTGGTTTTTATGTAGAGGAATATGAATGATCAAGATGGAATTTGTCCCTCACATTAGTAGAGAGATATTATTGGGCCGATCAATGAGTAAGTCTGAGAAATGTATGGCCATACTGTGATGAAAGGAGTTTCTATCTCTGTTATCAGGCTACTCAGGAATCAAGAAAGTAATGGTCAGGAACAAGAGGATGACATTATCCATGCCTTATAATTGATCGATATATCGTGTGACAAAAGGGATGTGACATGGTTGTATGACAGGTTGTATCATGATAACGATCATCATATGAATTGGGTAGTCGTAATGTCTTGCTAGAGGCCGCTTGTGACTTTTGGGTTAGTATAGTTATTGGCCCACTGCCAACTTCATATGGGCTTATAGGGTCGCACACAAGAATGGCTCAACACGAGATAATGTTTAATTTAGGGTGGATGAATTTTATATTTATATATATATAATATAAAATTTATTAATAATATTATATAGATATATATATTTTCGAAATATATATCTTATATATATATATACATGTATATATATTATATGATATTATTATATTGTGTTAGTTTTAAATTTAATTTATTAAGATATATTAAATTTAATAACTAACATGATAGAGATATAATATCTCAGATTTAATTTATGAAGATAAATTAAATCTAATGCCTCTTTATTTGGATTAAATAAATAGGTTAAATTAAAACTGTTGGACAGATTTAATTTAAACTGATTTATTTAATTAGCTCATCAAGATAATTAATTGTTAATTAATTTTGAAATTAATGATGATTAATTTTGAAATTTGAAAATAGCCCTTATAGGTTATAAACTTGATAGAGCAGATATATTCATATGCACATGAGATTTGAGAGCCGCAAGTGAAACCCTAGGAGACATTAGAGGCGCTAGCATGCATTCTCGGTTGAAGAGCATTCGTGTGGATACCGGTAGAGGGAGCGGACCTGACGTGTTGGCTCCTAGAGATCGTGAAAACTCTAAATCATCAAAAAGGTATGAATCCTTCCAACTTGGTTTAAAGGCCGTTGATAGATCCTCGATGAGGATCGGTGAAAATTTTTAAAATTCTTCCGCTGTGCCTACTGATTCTAACAAATAAGAGGATAACAGTGTAACTACTCCTACATAGAGAACCAATTGCCAATGAACACTAGAAAAAAGAGAAGAATATTAAGCAAACATAAAGCATTATATATATATATAACAAGAAATATAAATTTGTTTCTTACCCATGCACATATAGAGCTAAGAAACACTCAATTGCGGTTTCAATAAGCCTCTATGATAAGTATGTATGTCTAATAGCAGTAGTGGTCCCTTCCTCTTAGACTTGAACTGGGCATAAGAATCCAAATTTATCGCTATTACTAGATCAGACCAACCTACAATTCATTTACCTACAATAATGCAAGCATATAAATAAAGGGTAAACAACAAAATTTTTAAAATATTTACTTCAAATTGAAGAAGATACTTACATTAACAACATTTAGACCATCGTAATCGTAAGATTTTGTCGAGGAGCTACTAGGGACATTCAATCATCCCTCTCAAGAAAGCATGTCATCCTTAACTTACCAAAAAATGAATCCATAGGACAATCTCTTGTTTGAAAGGGCATATCATATGCCATCAGAATCACTTGTTGCATGATATTTAATGGAGGCTGTGAAACTTCTTGAGTAAAGGGAGCTGGACTTGGTGGGGCTTTGATCAGGGTTTCCTCAGATTGAATAGAAACAAGGTTCTTTGGCCACAAGATGAAAGTACCCAAGACATCGCTCACAATCTTGAAATTATCAGATGGCATAGGAATAGGTACATCTGCAATGTTCACCTCTTCAACTGATACTATGACTTAATCATCTTTCATTTGTTGGTGGTAGACAGTTGATCCCAGGTTATGCATACTCCCTCATGCAACTAACTGTCCCAGAGGATCCTCGATAAAAATGTCACAGGGCTCTTTTGTTCTCTTACTGCCCTATATTGCAACTCCCTTCAGTTCTATGCTTATTAGGATCAAGCAATTGTGCCTAGGGAGTATTGGTATCTTGTCTTGAGCTCATAAACGCCATAATTTCCTCTTTCATCTTGCTCAACCAGGTTTCTAATATAGCATCAAAATGATGCTTCTGCCTCGTACCTTGCCTCCACTCTTACAGTGGCCAACATATCCTCCAATTCCTCCATAGTCACGATGCTTGAGGAATAGTGTGGGGGGCTTTAAAGTAATCCCTTATGCCTACCCCCTCCTTCAACTCCTCTGACATGGCCTATATGCTCATGTTTGCCAGTAGTAACAGTCAGGATATCATTCCTGCCCTCAGACCTAAAAGATCCCTCAGCTTGTTTTTATTTCTAAGTTCCTCCTATAAGATAATATAAAATAACAAACATATATAATGAAATAAGTTTCTTATGTAATTAATAACAATAACGTATATACTTATAATTTTTTCACCTACTATACGAGATTGTTCACTTGTATAAGACTGACTCCTCTTTTGGTGAGCAAACAACCATTTTTCTTCCAATCTCTTCCATTTCGCTGCCAACAAGTCCTTTTCAGTCTTTGCATAACCCCTATGAGACATTGTATGAGGGCATTCATTCTTTCTACCACTTTCTTATGCTTTTTGATTGTGAATAAGAAATTAAATTAAAGAAAAAAATGTTCCAATCAATTAGGCAATTGATAAGTAAATAAAATGAAAAATAACTCAACCAACCAAAGATTCCGGTGTAGTCCAAAGTGTAAAAACTTCTTGCCAAGTTGCTTTATCGATACATGAATACTTGCTGCATGGATGAGGCTCACCAAATAGGATGAGGCTCACCATCTTTCACCTCGATATGAATTTAATTGTTGGCTAAATTTGTCTTAAACTTCCTCCAGCACTTGCAACAATATGTCATTGTCTTATTGTAAAGGATTTCACTCTGGGGAACGTCGTAAGTGAGTTGTAATGATTTATTGAAGGAGTAAGTGAGAAATTTTGACAAATTTGATAATAATTACATGCATCAGAGAACTGCATACTTGGATAGTGTCCCAAATATGTTGATGTACCTTTTTATCGACATTTCTTCACTCCTCTATCCAGATGCTAGGCTTATTGCAAGCAACAAGGCTGACAAAACTCCTATATCAGCTGGCATTAAGCAGAATTGGTTTTCAATATCTATCAAACTCAGTCGGTATCTTTTCCCTATCTCTCCTACTGAGGGAAATGTCTTTCAACCGTATGCCATATCTACCCCACCGTACAGACTGGTTACTGGGCTCACTTTGATTCTGGCTTAGAGCATTGCTAGGTCACTCTTATTAATACTAGATGGCTCTACTCTAATGATCATTTATTAGTGTCTCCAGATCCTCTACACTAGGATGCCTCAGATCCGTCATTTTCCTGTTAAGGCAACAAATAAAAGATAAATCCTTATGCTATAACATGAAAATACTATATCAATAAACTAACTATATACATTATTTTGATATAAATAATAATAATTACTCTAGCTAGCTAAGCTAAATTTCAAAGTAGTCTTGTAAAGAGATAGCCTCCTACATTCTCTCATGATGATCATTTCTTGTGCTATGTTCATTATCTACTTCATCTTCTTCATTCAATTATAGTAGGTCCCTAGAAAAAGGATTCTCAAGAAGATCATAATTTGAGCAACTTTCCTCATCAATATCAAGGACCCTTTTTCCTTGGAGAGCTACAGACCTCATTTTATTTTCCTAATTAGTAATATAGAACACTTATTTTGTTTAATCTGCCATAATAAAACGTTTATCCCTGAAACTTCTACTGTTCAGATCTACTAATATAAGTCCTAACCTATCGATCTTCACACCATTATTGACATCAACCCACTTGCATTTGAAAAAGGAAAATTTAATTTTAACATAGTCAACCATACAAATCTCTTCAATAACCCCATAATAAGCTATGGCAGCTAATTTGGGGTTCTTATCTTTTGAACTAGGGAAGTGTATAGATTCAGCCACTAACACAGCACCACTGTTCTGGATGGTGCTCATGTCATCGAGGCACTTTGTGTAAAAAATATAACCATTGATCACAAATGAAGCCCAACTTATGACATCAACCTTAGAACCACGTGCTAACCATTTAATTATATCAGAAACCCATTATTCTATATCAACCTTTTGTTTGAACCAATGCGTAAAAGTTCTGTTTCCCTAGTTAACCTTTATTCAGTCATTCGACTATTTTCTTTTCGTACATTTCTTTATGAGCATTCAAGTAATCTTAAAATTCATCAATATTATTAAAGATGTACAAGTGGACTTGTTGCAATCCATCAGGATCTATACTCTTTACTATTACCCCGTGTCTATCCCCTTATTGATTATGACGTTTAAGAAGCCTAATATGTCCTACATTTGACAAATAATGCAGGCAAAATTCCATAGCTTCTTCAGAAACATATTTCTAACAATAGATGTTTCAAGCCAGTTAGGATTCTTCACAAACCCTTTTAGGATTTTCGTAGTTCTTTTAATTGTGTACATCTACTGAAAATAGATAGGGCCACACAACTTTATCTCCCTCACTAAATTTACCATGATGTCAAAAAAAGAAGGAAGAAAAAGCTTCTCAAGTTGGCACAAGGGTCATATATCCTTTATTTTCTAATTCATCAAATCATTCCATCTCAATGACTTTACTACAAATAACATTGAAGAAGAAATAAAGTCTTGTTAATATGTGTTGAAGATCATATTCAACAATGCCTCAAATAGCTACTAGGAGTAGTTGTTGCATTAAGACATGACAATCATGACATTTTAGCCCTACTAACTTCAAGTCTTTTATTGACATAAGCTTTTTAAAATTTGAAGAATACCTTCAGGGAACTTTGATGCCATGTAAGCATTCATAAAAACTTCTTTTCTCATCCTTAGAGAAAGTATGAGTAGCTAGAGGAACAAAAGTTCTCTTACCATATGGCCTTGGATGAAAGTCTTCTCGTATTCCTATTTCTTGCAAATCTAATCTTGCCTTCACGCCATCCTTATAACTTCCTTGTATGTTGAGTAGTGTCCCAACAATACTATCACATACGTTTTTCTCCACATGCATGAAATCAATATAGTGTCTTGCATGAAGATTGCACAAATATGGAAGATCAAAGAAGACAGACCTTTCTTTCCATATATTTTTCTCATTTCTACTATTTGCAGCCTTTCTAAATATAGTATTCATATTTTTCACCATTTCATAAACTTTCTCCCTATTCATTGCCTCTAGAGCATCTTCAAACTCTTGTCCACCAAAAAAAGCTTTTTTTAATCTATGATATGGGTGTCTTCGTCTAAGAAATCTCCTATGACCAAGATAAACTGTCTTTCTTCTATATTGAAGTTAATGGTAGATTGTACCTTCTGTTTCAAGTATAAATGGTCTAATAGAAAGCGCAAGTGTACATTGTCATAAATAAGTAATATAAAAGTGAATAGAGTATCGTTCCCTCGAGGATTGATCACTAAGTACTAAAATGAGTAATTTTAACTCTATTTTGTCTATCAATTAGTTGGTGAGTAAGAGTACGAAATAAAAATTGAGTAAATATGAATTCAAATCATATGAAACAACTATGAGAAAAAGCCCTAGGTCAGATTTCACTTAACAAATTTTAGGTTGAATCACTTATGTATTCTAGCCCAATTTATTCCACATGATTAATAGTTGAGTTTCCCTAATTTAATTACTAGCCTCTTCCAAGGTCAAGCAATTATATAATTAATTGCTAATCCAATATATTCCTATATGAGTTTAAGCAATTAATTATGCATTAAGATTTATGGAACTCAGTAAGACTACACAACCCATATGAATATATTCCTATTTTTTATGCAAGTCATGGTTTTAATTATATGATTTATAAACGTGCATCTCCTTCTGGTCGCAATATGCATATTGAAATCATTCAAAAGATGGCCAGTCAATCAAAAGCATTAAGAATAATAATTAAAGCTCAATCATGAAGGTGAAATTCAAAATAGATTTAATAAGTTAAGATTCAATCCATCATTAGTAAGATACATCATCACCCTAGGAAAACAGAAATTTAGCTCATGATGAAATTAAAAACAATGATAAAATTGGAAACTTTATAAACATTGCGTAAAACTTGAATATTAAATTCTAAAACCTAAATATACAACCAAAAGATGCATGAAAATAGAGAAAATCTAGCCATCCCTTTAGGAGGTAAAACCTTCCATGTAGGTGGCAACCTATACCATCCATAAAGGAGGACTACCTAAGCCTTCCATTTAGGAGGCATCCATGAATTAAATACAATGCATAAAATTAACTCTAAGATGGTGTATGTGGAGAGGAGAGTAATGGATATGAATCGGTGTAAGTAAAGAAGAGAGGAGAGTAATGGATATGAATCGGTGTGTCAAATGTGAAGGAGAGGGTGGCTATATATAGGGAAGAATGGAGTAGGGTAGATGAAGTAGCAGATAGAATGTGGAAGATGAAGTAGTAGGTGAAAAGGAAGATGAAGTGGTAGATGAAATGGTTGGTGAAATGGTAGATGATTTCCGCTTTTAACTTCTAAGCAAAATTTGAAACATTTGGAGATAGAACTGAATTTTGGTCTCAACAAAAAAGTTATAGAGCTATTTCTTAGCGTTTTATCTATATAAAGAACATCCTAATCTGATATCTAGAGCTCCATATATTGCCTAAAAACTAAAAGAGGATCTAATTTAGTATTTTTCAAGAAATTCTATTTTATGCCAAAATCATTATTTATTTATTAATTACACCCAAATTTATTAAATTGAGCTCAAATATCATCCACAAAATCATCATATAAGGGAAAATAGATATAAAAATATTTTACTTATAACCTTCTTCACAAAAAGGACATGCTTTATGGCCTTTAATGCTATATCATGATAAGCTTCCATATACGGGGAAGTCATTTAAAGTACAAAAGAACATGGCTCGCATTTTAAAAATCTCCTTCTTGTTCGCATGACAAACATCGACGCCTTCGTCCCACAACTCTTTCAAGTCTTCGATCAAGTGTTCTAGGTAAACATTTATGTCACTTCCGGGTTGTTTTGGTCCTAAAATCAACATAGACAACATAATGTACTTTTGTTTCATGCATAACAAAGGAGATAAGTTGTAAATTACCAACAAAACAGGCCATGAACTATGTATACTGCTTAGGCTACCGTAAGGATTCATGGCATTTTTGCTAAGACCCAGCCTAAGATTCCTAAGTTCTTCACCGAAACTAGGAAATAATTGACCGATTTTCTTCTATTGAGAAGAATTACCTGGATGTCGAAGCTTTCCATCAAAAATCCTCTCATCCGCATGCCATCTCAAAGTTTTGGCATCAATTTCATTAGCAAATAAGAACTTGAACCTTTGTATGATTGGAAGATACCACAAGCAAGGGCCTTATTTGATTTATACTTTAGAGTTTCACATACTGGACATTGCTCTTTCTCTTCATGCTCTTTTCTATACAATATACAATCATTAGGGCATGCATGGATCTTTTAATATTTCATCCCTAGTGGGCATAGTATTTTCTTGGCATCATAGTATCGATAAGGCAATACATTATCATTTGGAATCATATCTTTAAATGTCTCAAGCATTTCTGGAAAACTCTTATCGTTCTATCTATATCGTGCTTTCAAGCTTACCAATTTCAATATAGTTTTCAACAACTGATATTTTTTACACCCCAGGTACAACGCCTTCTCAGCATCACTGCACATATTACCATATGCATGTGATTTCTCAAAAGCCTTTTCTCCTACATCATGAATAATATCCTCTATTTGATCATCCAGATCCGTGTCTTTATCAAAGGTCACTCCCCCTATTGAGATACACTTGGCATTTCTAACTTTTTACCATGCTATACCCATACTGTATAACTCTTACAAAATCCTTCACAAATTAAATATGTTTATATATTACAAGTACTTAGTTGCTTCTTATTCAAACATTCAACACAAGGGCAATAGAAGATGCCACTATCATCATCAGCATTTCTTCTAGCAAAGTCTAAAAAACCCCTCGCCCCATTATGATATTCAACACTTATCTGTTTAGCTTTTATCCAACTATGATCCATATATTTCAACACCTTTTCTTTTCTCTTTTCTATTGTTTCCCCTGAAAAAGGCAAGTGTATGATGAGAGAATGCAATCATTACACTTATCAAGTACCTAGTTTAAGTAGTAAATAATAATGAATAAGTACTTAGAAAATTGTATAATATAATGCATTTATATAAATAATATCATTTTGCTAGGATTCACTACAATTAATTAATGACAAAGACTAATTAAATTACCCGTCAATCACATGAAGACGAGTTATTCCTTATCTCAATTCTTAACTCCAAAGTACTTAAGGTTGGTTATCATTTGAGACATTTAGCTAACTACTAGAAGCTCAAATAAAAGCATAAAAAGGTTAGGGAGAACTAAACCAAAAGTCATCTCTCAAAAATACGAAGTGCCAGATTTTGGGGGTTGGCTGCGGCCAATATCCACTCTGGTTGTGACCAAGATCAGGAATGAAGCTTTTGGGCTGGGGAAAAGAATCACTGGCCATGGTCAACAACAGGTCATAAGGTTTTGGGCCATCGCCAAGAGTAAGGAAGAAGGTTTTGAGCCGCAACTAGGACCCTTTTGGCTGCAGCCAAGAACTAGTCAGACACTTTTTAGCTATGGCCAGAAACTGGCCTGTTTCTTGGCTGACTTCCAATGACCATAACTTTGAACAAATATATCAAAATAGGACAAACTTTAGACCATTTTAAAGCTTGTCATGTCTACTATATGGCAGCAAAGTTTTAGAATTTTTGAACACCATTTACTTATTGAAAATACCATGCAAACAAGCTATGTAATATCCTGAATTATAATCAGGGATTAATAACTTTAAAGTGACGTAATTAATGATAATTAAGCACTTTTGAAGTATGTGTTGTGTAATGTGATGTAAAGATGCTTAGTAATGGTTTAATGAGTATTGAGATAATCAACGGTAAAACGGTAAATTTACCGACTGATTGGTCAGTTACCAAAGAGAAAACTCCTTAGTAATCAGGATCAATGGTTAGGATTGAAAGAACAAGAGGTGGAAATCCTATGCATGCAAGTTCATGTGAAATCATAGTAGGGAAATGGAGATGGTGACAAGTGGCAAACTACGGACCATAGGATTGAAGTCAAAGATTCAACCCATTTTTCTTCCCTCCCACTCTTAGAGTCGGTTGTGTGCATGGGAGAGAGAAGAAAATCTACTTCTTCATCAATATCTCACTTTCTCTCTCCATTCTCTCCACTTCCGGCGAACTAACCAAGAAAGAGAAAGGAAGGGTTTGAAATTTGTGAAGGTAAATGACTTTATATGCCTAACCACACTTCATTGATATTGTTTAAGAAGTTAAGACGTTGACTTCCATGGTTTCAGAATTTTCATTGGTGATATTTGAGAGATTGTGAAGTTTGAGAAGTTAAGGAATCAAGGGTTTGATCTTGGCAAGTTGAGAAGGTAAGTATTGGTGACCTTTTGGTATAAATGTTATGATTTTTGGTTTAGTTTAGTAAATTCTGAAATTGTACCCTAAATATGATGTAAAGTGAAATGTAGGATTTGAATAAAGGGTTACTGTTCATATGGTAGGTTGTGATACTTGGAGTTGGTTGGAATTGATTTGAAGTTGAATGAGGTAGTTTGATAAAATTGTGGTTTTGGTGATCTTGTGATTTAGAGATGAGAATGTGTTGTTTGAGTGGAAGTTTGGTTGTTTTGGGATACCAATGGGTTCTTTGTGTTAAAATAAGTAAGAATAAGTTATGGTATAAGTCTTAGGACCATTGGTAGCAAATTGGTCAATTATGGAAAACCATATCAGTTGCTGCGATTTGGCATCAGATAGACATCACTTGAGTGAGGAAGGATCTCACTCGAGCACGATATGAAATTCTGGGTATTTTGGTTAAATCTTCAGGCAGAAACCGCGAGCACACTTCCTGACGTGCGAGTGAGATATGATCCCACTCGAGTGAGCATGGGCATACTCGAGTGAGGGAATCAATTTAAGACTTGGGAATTTATGGTTACTCTCGGGTAGTCACTCGCTGGGTCTCACTTCCTGGTGCTCGAGTGCACCTGAGGTTATTGCTCGAGTACAGCCTCTTATGCTCGAGTGAGAGTGTATGATATATCAAGGTTTGCTCTCGGGCAAACACTTTCTGTATTCCACTCACCGGTGCTCGAGTGCAATTGGGGGTGTCACTCGAGTGAGCCAGCCCAAAGTTAGAAATTCTTCCAAGAAAGAAGATCTTCAGGGTAGTTTCACCTAACCCTTTAGGCGTATATTTAGACCTATAATAGTCACCTAAAGATTTTAAATGATAATCAACTTAAAGAATTATGGAATTAAGAACTTGGAAAAGAGGTTGACGGGTTGTTGCTAACCTGGTTTATAGGATTCGATATTTGCCATCCACGAGAGCCCGCAGTGCCAAGAAACGTCGGGAAAGGATCAGGTAGTGACTCTCTCTCTCTTATACTATGTGTAATGCACTGTATGTGTGTGGTATCACTATTTTGTGATGATCTTTACAACGCAAGTTGTCTTTTACAGTGCAAGTTGTCATTTACAGTGAAAGCTGTCGTTTACAGCGTAGGCTGTCGCTATTATGATTACAGTGAAAGCTGTCAAGGTGGTGATTACAGTGTAAGCTGTCGTGTATGTGATTACAGCGAGAGCTGTCGTATTTTGTATACAGCTGTGAGTGTTGTTGTTTGTGGTGAGAGCCATGTCTCTTTGAGTTGCTACTGCTGTTGCTGTTTGTGATTTATATACATGCTTTGTGTTTATGCATTATGTGAGTAATTTGTTACTATTGGGATTCTCTCGAATCTCATTCTTTCCAATGATTAATATTTCAGACAGGGCATGTGGCTCGAGAGAAAAGCAGCCAACCCAGAGCAATTAGGCCCTTGGGGTATATTTGATCGGGGAGATATTGGTTATCCATTTTTGAACTTGGGATTACTGTATATTGTGAGATGTGAATACTATATTCGATTTTGGTTGTGTAATCCCCTAGGGGAGACTTATGAACCCTCACATTATATACATATAGAACCGGGAGTTACCGGGGATTTAGTTATACACTCTGATATGAATGATTGTATATTAACTGCACAGGTAATTATATTCGAACATTGACATTAAGACAAGGATGGGAAAAAGATTTTAAAGATTTTGAAAAAAAAAATCCCATTGTATGGCAGAAATTTATAATGAGTTTAAATCATCCGATGGTCTCTAATCCGATTTAATTATATGTTATTGAATTACAATTACGTGTTTAAAGCAGGGGGTTACAAGCTACCCTGTATAGAGTTTCCTCTTGACAGAATTTCCAATTTTTCAATAAATGTTTCCAAAGTTTAGTATTCACAATAGGGGCTACTCCCCAAACATTTTTTCACCTAGAATCCAATGGAAACATTAAAGCAACCAAATTCACATTCCTTTCATAAGCTATGTTTTGGGGAACAATTCAACACATAATCTCCAAAAGTGCCAAACTTCACATTTAGGCACTTTCCATGAATAATTCAGTCATAATTCACATTATAGTCTCCAAAAGTGTTTGTCTAACATTAATTATATTCACTTTTGGAGTCATGAGCCCTTATACACATTTTAGGGTATTATAACTTCCTTTTTGAAAACCAAATGTATTAGTAATTAACAAATACTAGTAGAGTATTAGCATAGGAAAAATGTAGCAAAATAGTATATACCAATTTGCATGAGTGTCATAGCACTTACTTCAGACTTCCTTTTTGATAGCCAAAGCCAGATGCTGAGATGCTACTTTGACAGCTCTGATAAGTTTGTTTCTTTGTTTACTGAAAAAGAAAATAGCCACTTAAATTACAAACTCAATCACAACAAATAATCCCATGGGCCACAGGGGAACCTTTCAACTGAAAAAATAAATGATAAGAAGGGAAACTAAAGTTTAAAACAAAAGAAGAATCCTATGGGCCACAGGGGAATATTTGATAGTACATAAAATTGAGAATGGAATAAATAATATACTTCATCAAAGCTTACTTTCTGACTAAAGTTAAACAATAATCAAACTATAATTCTCTTTTCATAATAGAAAATATGATAAAAAATCTGTATCCAAAACTAAGCAACCAACTGCAATAAGGAGAAATATGAAAGGATAAAAAGAAAAAATTTTGTAAGGATACCTATTGCTTACTTTTCCATAATGGAAACCAGAGGAAGAACCACAAATAAAAGCTTAAATTCATCCCTTTTTCATTAGTAGGTTTGTTATCAAATATTGTGAAAGTAAAATTAATCAAACATTAGTGAACAAGACAAAATCACTAACTCGATTGAAGACCAAGGAGTTAGCTTCCAGCCAAAGTCATGGTAGAGTCAACAGATATTAAAATGACGTCCTTAATTTCATGGCACTAACAAAGGGAAGTCACAGTGGAAGAGCGTGATCACGGCAGAGAATAGAGGTGGCGGGGAGGATCACAACGAAGATCAAAAGAACAACAAAGATGGCACACAATAATAGCAGTGGTAATGATAGAGGAGCAATGTGTGAAACAGGAAGGGGCATGATGAAGGAGTTCAAGCTACAAAGCTCACTATGAAATCACGACAAAAGCATAAGCAAACATTCAGATTGCTAAGGCTAGATTTATAAGCGCGGGAGAGTATTTGGGGAAACCTCTTAGACCGGTTGAAAATCATAACCAGTCTTAAACGTGAGGAAACATATTTTAGACTGGTTATTTAGACAAGCGGTCTAAAAGATTTCATCTTTAAGACCGGTTATCAGTCAAAACAAGTCTAAAAACTTCTTGATTTTTTAAAAAGAATTTTAATCTTTTTAGACCAGTTGTTTGAAGAACCAGTCTAATAACTTAATTTGTTTTAATTTTCTTATCTTATTAGACTGGTTATTTTTATAACCGATCTAATTGATTTATTTTAGACCGCATATCTTATGAACCGATCTTACAAGTTCTTCATAATTACAAAACTGCCACTGCACCTCTTTTTTAAACCTGATTCCCTATAACCTGTTTAGATATGGCGGTCTAAAATGGCAATTTTGTACTAGTGATTATATATGTTACCTAACCATGAAGGGAATTCCTTAATGTAACCATATACTATATATCGGTATTTTTACACTATTCCTGTATGCCCACTGAACTGTGGTCAAGTACTCTAAATAATGAGAAAATAAGATAAGGGTATGACTGCTTATTTGAATAACACTCTGCTTATTTGAATAAGCTAAGAGTTACTCTAATAGCTTTTAACTGAAAATAGATTTTCTTATTTGAAAAAGACTATGTTTATTCGAATAAGTCACAGTGTTAGCCAAAATAAAATGAATTTTGTTAGACCAAATAATGAATCTCTATTTAAATAAACCTAAGTTTCTTATCATCAAAACCTTGAATCTAACAATACAGACACACACACAACACATGTATATAAAAGAATAATCAAGGTTACCTTTACTCTAAGTTATTATTACCAACACTTGAATTCTTCTAATTTGCAAACACCAAATAATCTAACTTCAATTTATACCATTGTTGTACAATTTTTCATCATTCAAATTATTAAATAATCAGTTTAATTATATAGATTTGAAGTATCCAACTCTACCTCTAACTTCTAAATATCATTTATAATGTCCAATTTGCCATTCCAATATCAAATCCCATCATTTCTAAATTCTAATAACTCATTTGAACCAACAATTAACCTATAATAATTCAAATGGGCCAAAATCCCTAGTTTTTTCAACTTAGAGTTCCAATTATAATATCTATTTTTATTTTACAAGCTTTAACAACATTCTAAACCGATTAAACATGAGTTATTTTCCCTTTTTTTTCACTTAATATTATTACGTATTTATATAAAAACTTCTAATTATCCCTTAACGCATATCTTAGTATAGAAAATTGTCTACATTTTTCAAGATTCTCCAATAGTATTGATCTTAATCTTTATCTGTGCATTTTACTCAAATAAACTTTTTATAATATAAATAATTACAGTTAGATAAGTAGTTAGGAAATTATTTAAATATGTTTTCAATCCCACCAAACATTATTAAATTATCTTTCTCTCTCTTTTAAAAATATAATTTTGGATCTTGCCCATTAAAATTTAATTCAATTTGGATAAATTTTCTCTACTCCAAAATTATATGGAAATTTCCAATTACCATGACATAACCCTCTCTTAAATTCAACTCAATATTAATAAATATATGCCACCTTCAATGTTCAATCATATTTCACTATTTTCTTAATTTCATTTTTTAAAATTTTCAATATCGCATTTAATATACTCTAAACCGCAAGTTACTTAATAAAAAGCCTTCTAGTAGCAAATAAATAATAGCAATATATTCTAATTTCTCATCACTTAATAAGAGATCAACTGTTTAAATTAATCTAGATAGTCTAAATTTAAAATTTTTAATTTATGATTTTTTAAATGATAAATTTATTTGTATGAGAAGTGATAGGTATAAGATTATCTTTATTTTAAATTTTACACATATTAAAATAAAATTTCTTTAAAATATAAATTAAAATTAAATTAAATTTGGACCATTCAAAATCAATCTAATGGTATTGAAGGATGATGATAACATTTATGCTCATCAAAGTGATGAGCACAAAACATGCTCCCAAGATCAAAGATGATGTTGAAGGCAAGGAAGGTGCAACATGAGTAATAAATGTTTTCTCCTAAAATCTCTCCATATTTAGAGAGAAGTTTTGGAGAGAAAATGGGGTGGATCATACACCCTATTTTCTCCCCTATGTTTTCTTTCTGCCAGTTTTTCTCCCTTATCTTAGCGGGCTAGGGGAAAACTTATCTTCTACTATGTTTTCTTCCTTAGTTTTCTTTTCCCTATAATTTTATCTTAATCCAAGAAGGGGGTAAGAGTTAAGGGTAAAAATGGCCATACATTTTTTATGCACAAATGCCTATGAAAAGTACAAAATGTTGTAAAAATGCCACCTCCAATTATTTAGGCAATATTGGCCGTTTGAAATAAAATGTTGGCTAAAAATGGTGCCTTGGATGCTGAGGTGGTAGATGAAATTTCCTACATTATGGTGAAGATAAATTCAGAATGAACAATATTACTTATTGGGTGTATAAAGGGAAAAAACAGCCACCGTCACGGGTATTCATGTCACTCTTGAGTGGAAGATCATGAGAGGAGAGGAGAAAGAAGAAGAGGATATATGTGTCCATGCTATCTAATATGGTGACATCTTTTTCATTAGTGACGCTGTTGGAATTAAAGTAGAAAAACCACCCTAGAAGAAGAAAAGAAACCAACGAGGCCGACAAATCTAATAAGCAACACCTTCTTCGTACTAGGAAGGTTGATGTCGTCATAGTTAGTTCTGTCATGAGTAATGTAAATTGGGTTTTTGCAACCAATAATGGTCAAGAATAGAGTTGGGAATAAACTTGTGGGCTAGCCTGTACTGACATGTTGGCCACATAGTGTAGACCTGTACAGCTCAAACTTTTATAAGCTAGCAAACTGCCAAACCTAACCTGTAGCATTTTTTTTTTAAAAAAAATCTTACTTTCTTAAGATGAATGAAAGCCTAAGACACATATATAAAAAAACTTACTTTCTTAAGATGAATAAAAGCCTAAGACACATATATATGAGTAATGAAATTTTCCTTCCCAACATCAGCCATTCTACTTATAAAAGTTATAAAAAGTACTCCACAATGGAAGAGATAAAGTTATCAAATTTGCTAAGGTTTACAAACAAAAGACATCAAATCATCCTTACGCAATCAAGAAGGTGGGAGGAAGGATGTTGTCATACCCTTAATTATTTTAGAGTGTTTATGCAGAGTTCGGTGGACACACTGAAATAACATGAATATGTTGATATATTATACATGATTACATTACAGGAATTCCCCACAGGGATTGTACACAATGATTATAGACTTAAAATATAATAACAACCTGTAGATAACCAACGTAAGTGCTTGATCTGGATTGGAATCTTCAGTTGCCGATAATTACACTTTTACCCCTTAAGTCACTGCCTGCTGCTGAAAACTTTATACATGTATGGAAAGGGCGAGTTTTGAAAGAATCTCAGTAGTAACAGGCTAACAATCATATAAAATATGATAAATAGATATGCAATGTACCACATAGTGTAAATAGTTTAATAACACTATAAACTAGAGTGTTCACACTATTCAGGGCTAAACCCCTACTTGTTCATGTACCTCAGCTAGATCCCAGACCACAACTAGGCAATGTACCCCATAAAACTATGTATCATAGCTGGGTCCTCACTAGGCCGAATGGTACTTGTGCTTTCCCATTAGATGGTACTTGTGCTTTTCCCGCACCATAGCTAGATAGTTTGTTCATTATTCATATCAAATAATATAACAATATACAACATATATACCACCACATAGTGTATGACATATAGAGTTACTACATGAAATTACCCTTTCCTTGCATGTTTGTCTATCAAATGTCCTATGTACAGCTCGGGCTACTGATATATCCTAAAATTCCAAATTCACCATAAATGAGTTATTACTCATTCATATCGCATTCCTAATTTCATATAGTTGGCTATTTCTACCCTTAGGGTTCAAGGTAATTACATTTTACCATTACCTTTTTAATTTCGCATATTGATTAAAAGCTGACAAAATTTCCATCAAACTTTGAAAATTCATATCTTTATTTATAAATGTCCATTGATGTGGTCCCAAATGCTATGTGACCCTTATTAAGTCTATTTTTACAGAAAAATATTGCCTTTAGCCAACTGGACGCACGGCATTCCAAAATTTCTATTTATTGGACACATCCACTTAAACTTCCCAGTTTTACTTGGCTAACTTCAAAAATACAAACTCTTCGTATACAGGTCCAAATCACTTATATGGCCTATCAAAATAAAGCTGGATATGTCTACTTTTATTCTAGAAACTTCTATAGGCATTGACATTATTTGCCTATTCAAAAACATCTAACAGCCAGACTGCCACGCAAGAAATCACATTGGCAGCATAGTTTTCATTCTAATTTCAGTGATCCAGAATTTATGGCCAGATGCTTTTCTTACACAATTTTTCATGTATAACACA
This sequence comes from Inga oerstediana, assembly GCA_963210345.1. Taxonomy (NCBI): domain Eukaryota; kingdom Viridiplantae; phylum Streptophyta; class Magnoliopsida; order Fabales; family Fabaceae; genus Inga; species Inga oerstediana. The sequence goes on along the minus strand of OY723401.1, from coordinate 56,104,992 downwards.
ATGGAACCATCAAATTAGCCAAATTCGAGCCCTAACCCTCTATTCCAGGTCTGGTTGAAAATTCCAAACTAAAAGGGAAAAATGTGTTTACATGATTTCACTTAATTGAACACTTCCTTTTCACTTGTAATCCCATAATTAACCCTTGAAACACTTATTAATCATGATTAGGGTTAATTTGGGCAGCATAACCCATTAGGATTTGGTATTCCCAAAATCACAAAGTCAATCAATACAAGCCACAAATTCAACCATACTGCAACAAAACAACCTTAAATCAACAAGATAACAAGGTTTAGTGTGATTACCTTTGTTTCTTTCTCTCTTCCTTCAAAAATCATGGCCTCCTCCTCTCCTTTCTCTTGATCTTGTGCTTCCTACATGAGTGTTTCATGAAGGCGTAACATCCCAAATTTCAGTCACCAAAATTCTTTTATTCCTTTATGGTATTAAAGGGAATAAATGGTGAATATTGGCACACTTGAAATGACCAAATAGTGCAATTGGTGGCCACATGAATTTTTGTCCACAATAAGACATAAAATTTAATTTATGTCTTCATAAAAACCTATTCTTGAAGCACAATAGAATGAATGAAAGAACACAAGTCTTGGGCTCAATCAATTGTCATTTTTGACCAAATAGAGAGGAAAGGAAAATGGCCCAAATTAAATAAAAAAATGTATGGGAAAATGGTCATTTGGCTAAATAAAAATTAAAAGCCAATATTTTCCCTTTTCACATATTGGACATCCAAATGAGGGAGAAAGGGAAATAAAAACTTGATGGATAAATATGCCTATATGAGGAGCAAATTTGGCCGAGTAAAAATTGAGTTGAAAAGTCAACAATTGTAGGAAAATTGAAAGTAATATTAAGGAAGTAAAATTGGATAATTCAAGAAGCCCTTTTGGCCTCTCTTAGGGATATAGTTTCGGCCAAGTAAATAGAGAGAGAGAAAAGAAAATAGTCATGGCCAAAAAAAATAAAAGATGAAGAGGAAAAGTTAAAGGGATAAAGCTTTAAGCAAAAACCAAATGATAAAAATACAATTAAATATAATGTAATTAAGGAGGTGGATGAGGATATTATTAAGAGCATTTATCCTCTTCCAAAGGCTAAACCATATGTCCAAATGATCTTGAAGAAGAAAAGCTTAAGGAAAGAGAAGAGAAAGACAAGAAGTAAAGGTATGATTTTAGCTTAATTTTCACCATCTTAACCACTTCTATGGCTCAAATAATCTTCATGAACCTTATTTTCCTTGATAAAAGCTTCATCTATGTGGTTTTATAATTTCAAGGGTAGGTATTTTGATACTCCTAGCAAGAACCAAAGTTGGAGGATCAAGAAAAGAGCTCATGAAAGAGCAAGAGGTGAGAAAGAGATGCACTGTAACCTATATATTGTATTGGTTGGTGGGGTTTTTGGGACATTCATTTGTTGCACTAATTTCTAGTTAGTTAGGTTTTGATGCTCATATGATGATGATTATGATGTTAAAAGAGGTCTTATGATGATTTATGATTATTTTTGAAATTTGTGTTCAAATTTACCTGAATTCATTTTCTAGAGGTAGAAAACTTGCAACATGTTTTTGATCAGTCAAACTTGGTCAAAATGCTATGAAATTTTATAGGATTCAAGTAGACATCTTGGGCTATAGTTTGATAGGTAATATAAGCCATTTGAACTAGTGGATTGAAAGTTATGATTTTTCAAAATATGACCTTGATTTTGGAATGAGTTCTGTAACAGTCTGAGTTTGATGAATTTTTGGGAAATACATGACTGTAATTGATTCTCTGATATTTTTCACTGAAAGAGGACTTGAAGAGTTTTTTTATAGAATCTAGACTAAACCATTTGGATTTTCTTAGAATTAATTATGAATTTCCAAAGTTTGGTGAACAAACCTGATAGATTGGGTTAACCTACAAATGTATGGCAATTATGTTGAATTGTCATAAATATTGGGCTATATATAAGAGACATGTCCTAAAGGTCTATGTAGTCCCATTGGACACTCATTTATCATGGCTTTAATTATTTGACTATATATCTAGGGCCATAAGGTGATAAAGAAGAAGCATTCCCAATGGTTGGAGAAAAGATATAATAGGAGGACTCAAGACAAGAGGCAGTGAACTTACTTAACTTGCATGTATTTGATGTGTTTGTAGTGTATTGCTTTGCTTGGTTATGTGATGCATGTATGAATGAATGAAGCTTTATTTCTGTATATACTTTGGCTATAGATATGTTGCATGAAACATTAAGCATGTAGAACTGTCATTATATGAACATGAGCCTATGTAAGGCAAGCATATCTTGTACTAGCTGTAGGATCGGTAAGCACAGCGGAAGAATTTAAAAAAATTTTCACCGATCCTAATCGAGGATCTATCAACGGCATTTAAACCAAGTTAGAAGGATTCATACCTTTTTGATGATTCAGAGTTTTCACGATCTCTAGGAGCCAACATGTCAGGTCCGCTCCCTCTACCGGTATCTACACGAATGCTCTCTAACCGAGACTGCGTGCTAGCGCCTCTAATGTCTCCAAGGGTTTAACTTACGGCTCTCAATTCTGATGTACACTGAGTCTATCAGCTCTATCAAGTTTATAACCCATGAGGGTTATTTTCAAATTTCAAAATTAATCATCATTAATTTCGAAATTAATTAACAATTAATTATCTTGATGAGCTAATTAAATAAATTCAGTTTAAATTAAATCTGTCCAACAGTTTTAATTTAACCTATTTATTTAATCTAAATAAAGAGACATTAGATTTAATTTATCTTCATAAATTAAATCTGAGATACTATATCTCTATCATGTTAGTTATTAAATTTAATATATCTTAATAAATTAAATTTAAAACCAACACAATATAATCATATCATATAATATATATACACACACATATATATATAACATATTTTGAAAATATATATATGTATATAATATTATTAAATATAATAATATATATATATAAGATATATATTTTGAAAATATATATATATATCTATATAATATTATTAACGAATTTTATATTATATATATATAAATATAAAATTCATCCACCCTAAATCAAACATTATCTCGTGTTGGGCCATTCTTGTGTGCGACCCTGTAGGCCCATATGAAGTTGGCAGTTAGCCAATAACTATACTAACCCAAAAGTCGCAAGCGGCCTTTAGGACAATCTTTATGAATTATCCAAGGATACAATTATCACAGTTAACATGCAAATAATATGATAACAGAATGGATAAATTTCATTAAAATAATAATGTTTAAAGTATAATGATTGGCCCTTAGGGCACAATTTCCAACCTCCTCCCACTTGCCCTAGGTGTAATCATTAATTTGCCTAATTCCCATTACCCTAACATGACGCTCATGCTTTGCCTGTGCAAGTGGCTTAGTAAGAGGATCAACAACAGTATCTTCTCCTGCTACTTTGCATATCTTTATATCACCTTTATCATTGATTTCTCTAATAAGATGAAATCACCTGAGTATGTGTTTGGTCCTTTGATGTGACCTAGGCTCCTTGGCCTATGCAATAGCACCGCTATTGTCACAGAACAAATCTATTGGATTTGAGATGGTAGGTACCACCCCTAGTTTAGTAATGAACTTTATGATCCAAACGACTTCTTTAGCTGCATCTGATACTGCTATATACTCAGCTTCTGTTGCAGAATCTGCTATAGTGCTTTTCTTGGAGCTCTTCTAGCTTACTGCTCCACCATTCAGGAGGAATACATATCCAGATTGCGATTTAAGGTCGTCTTGGTCAGTTTGGAAACTTGCATCTGTGTAACCGATTACACAAAGCTCATCATCCAATCCACCATAGACCAAAAATAAGTCCTTAGTCCTTCTTAAGTACTTTAGGATATTCTTAACGACAGTCCAATGACCCTCACCAGGATGTTGTTGGTATCTGCTGGTTATACTTAAGGCAAACGAGACATCCAGTCGAGTACATAACATGGCATACATGATGAATCCAATGGTCGAGGCATATGGAACCTTACTCATGCGATCTCGCTGATCAGGTGTACTAGGACACAGATCCTTGCTAAGATAGATGGCATGAGACATAGGCATGTAACCCCCTTTTGAATCATGCATATTGAACCTATGCAGTATCTTATCTATGTATGTGCTCTGACTTAGGCCTATTAGTCTTTTGGATCTATCCCTATAGATCTTAATCCCTAGGATATAGGTGGCTTTACCTAAGTCTTTCATTGAAAAGGACTTTCCTAACCAAGACTTGACACTTTACAAGGTAGGAATATCATTCCCAATGAGTAGGATGTCATCTACATAAAGCACTAGAAATACAACTATGCTCCCACTTACCTTCTTGTAAACACAAGGTTCATCGATGTTTTGAATGAATCCAAACTCTTTGACAACTTCATCAAAATGATGATTCCAGCTCTGAGATGCTTGCTTCAATCCATAAATGGATCTTTGAAGCTTGCAAATTTTACCAGAGTCCTCTGGATGCACAAAACCTTCAGGTTGTGTCATGTACACATCCTCAAGCAGCTTTCCATTAAGGAAGGCTGTTTTGACATCCATCTGCCATATTTCATAGTCATAATATGTTGCAATGGCAAGAACGATTCTGATTGATTTGGCCATTGCAACTGGGGAAAAGGTTTCATCATAGTCTACACCATGAGTTTGAGTGAATCCTTTTGCAATCAGTCGTGCCTTGAAGACATTTACATTGCCATCCATGTCAGTTTTCTCCTTGAAAACCCATTTGCACCCAATGGTTTTTACACCTTTAGGTGGATCGACTAAGGTCCATACCTGATTGTCATATATGGATTGCATTTCAGACTTCATGGCATTTAGCCATTTCTCAGAGTTTGGTTCCACTGTGGCTTCTTGATAGTTGGTGGGCTCATTTTGCTTAATGAGCAACACATCACGGCTTTCAGTAATCAGAAATCCATATCTTTGAGGCTGATGCCGTGTCCTATCAGATCTTCGTGGAGCTTGTGTTACTTGAGGAGGCTCAGCAACTTGTTGTGAGTCTTCTCTAATTTCCATCTGTGGTTCTGTACCATCTTGTGGATCTCGAATTTCTTCGAGATGTACGTCGCTCCCATTGGTTGTTTTAGAGACAAACTCTCTTTCTAGAAACTTGCCATTTCGAATAACAAACACTTTGTTATCGGTGGGATTGTAAACATAGTATCCTTTCGTTTCATTAGGATACCCTACGAAAAGGCACTTTATGGATCTGGGCACTAATTTATCAGAGGCTTGTTGCTTAACATATACCTCACATCCCCAGATCTTAAGAAAAGATAAACTTGGTTTCTTTCTAGTCCATATCTCATATGGTGTCTTTTCAATTGCCTTAGATGGAACACGATTTAGTGTGAACGCAGCTGTCTCTAGGGTATGTCCCCAAAAGGACGGTGGAAGATCTGTTTGACTCATCATAGATCAAACCATATCTAATAGTGTTCGATTCCTCCGTTCAGAAACGCCATTCCATTGTGGTGTTCCTGGAGGAGTCAATTGTGAGATTATCCCACAACTCCTAAGATGGTCAGTGAATTCTTGGCTCAAATATTCACCACCTTGATCAGATCTAAGTGCTTTAATTATTTTACCAAGTTGGTTTTGTACTTCATTTTGGAATATTTTGAACATTTCAAAAGATTCAGATTTATGTTTCATTAGATAGATATAGCCATATCTACTAAAGTCATCTATAAATGTAATAAAGTAGACATAAACTCCTCTGGCAACTATATTTAATGGTCCATATACATCTATATGTATGAGGCCCAATAATTCAGTAGCCCTCTCACTGTGCCCAGTGAAAGGTGTCTTAGTCATCTTTCCAAATAAGCAAGATTTGCATGTATCATATGATTCAAAATCAAATGAGTTTAGAAATCCATCTTGATGGAGTTTAGAAATGCGTTTCTCATTTATGTGGCCTAGACGACAATGCCATAGGTAGGTCAGATTCAAATTGTTTGATTTTATCCTCTTAGTAGTTACGTTATAGATATTCCCATTATTAGGATGTTCCAAATTTAATATATAATGACCAACATGCAAATCACCATCAGTATAGAAAATGTCATTACGATAAATAGAACATTTACCATTCCTAGTAATGGAAGTATAACCTTCCTTATCCAAGTAAGAAAGAGAAACAATGTTACTACTCAAAGCAGGAACATAATAGCAATTGTTCAAAACTAACAAAAGCCCACTGGGCAGAACTAATTCATAAGTGCCTACAGCTAAAGTAGCAACTCTTACTCTGTTTCCAACTCATAGGTCCATCTCGCCCTTCTTCAGCTTTCTACTGTCCTTTAGACCCTACACATTTGTACAAATGTGAGAACCACATGCAGTATCTAATACCTATGTAGAGGAAGTAGAAAAATGAATGTCTACAACATAAATTCCTGAAGCGATAGCCCCGCTATCCTTCTTGTCCTTTTTCAGATCTTCCAGGTAGAGTTTGCAATTCCTCTTCCAATTATCGGGTTCATTGCAGAAGTAGCAGACTCCTTCCTTTGGAGGCTTTGCCTTCATGGGTGCAGGCTTGGTTTCGGGCTTGTTTGACTCTTTGGTCTTACCACCTGAGCCATTACCCTTCCATTTGCCCTTCCCTTTCTTTTTCATACCCTTTCCTTTCTGAACCATTAAAACTGTGCTAGGCTTTTTCTTAATGCTTTGCTCAGCAGTTTTGAGCATCCCATGTAGCTCAGAAATTGATTTCTTCATGTTGTTCATGTTGTAGTTCATATCAAACTGGTCATAACTCTCCGGGAGTGAGTTGAGGATCAAGTCCGTAGCTAACTCCTGGCTCATGGGAAATCCAAGCCTCTTAAGGTAATCAATATAGCCTTTCATCTTTAACACATGAGTACTAACTGATGCACCTTCAGCCATTTTGCAGGAATGTAAGGCCTTTGTGGTCTCATACCTTTCTTGCCTTGCCTGTTGCTGGAACATTTCCTTGAGATGTACTATCATCTCATGAGCCTCCATGAGTTCCAGATCTTTTTAAAGCTCTGGAACCGTAGTGGCAAGCATCAGGCAACCTACATCTACAGAGTCATCTTTATGCTTTGTGTAAGCATCTCTCTGAGCTCTTGGAGCATTAGCTGCAAGCTCCTCAGGAATGGGTTGATCTAGGACATAAGCCTTTCTTTCCTGCTTGAGAACAATTCTCAAGTTCCTGAACTAGTCAAGAAAGTTTGTCCCATTGAGTTTGTCCTTCTCAAGGACCGATCACAATGATAGTGTAGCAGTATTACCAGTCGACATGATTCTACAATTAAAATATGCATAATTAGTTAGTGATCTCCCACTAAATTAACAACCCTCAATATAATAATTAGTGGGCTAAGATCCATATTTGGCTTAAACTTAAGTCCGCTTTGGCAAGATGCTTAAATTCAAGTTATTTAGGTAGGTAACCTATTTACCAGTTACATCACATGTAACTCTTAGATCTTTATGGGATTTAATCATCATATGATCTGGCATGTTTAACCCCATCTAATGCCTTGAGATTCAAAACCGTTTTGTTAATCTCAATTAAGTCAAAACAATAATGAATATTATGAGCAGCATAATTACTCAAGCTTGTCTCATCAAGATAACTCAAGTGCATCCACTTTGGTGGTTTCCACAATTGAGCGATCTAGGTTTTGACAAGTATTCATTAATTGACGGCATTATGACTTAAGATTTAATTTAGAGGGCTTAATTAATTAGTCTTGTTTATATGGATGCAATCGTGGTTGTATCTCATACAGATAAATACATATAAACGTAAAAGTAATCATGCAATGATCTTATCAAACGCATAATTTAAACGTGACACAACATGGCTTACCTAACCTAAAATCCTCCCAAGCCAATGAGAGGACTTCTCTAAAAAAAGAGAAATACATTGAGAGAAACCTCGTTTAAACATTCGAGGGGAGTGAGATGAGAAGAGAATGTACATCGAGAGTATTTAGAGAAAGGCATGGCACGCAAGCCGTATTTAAATATTACAACCTTTGTAAAATTCTAAAGCCATGTTGTTCACCATACCCAAACAAGGATAAATAATAAACCATAACAAGAATTCATAAAATATGAAAAGCAATAAATGTCATAATCAGATTATATTGTGCTACGCAGAGGTGGTCACGGCGGTCCCGCTAGCCGGTTCAACAACAATGGCCCAGAACGCTTTTGATCCAATTTGTCTTCCCCATAGTTCGGATCCCTATTACCCAAATAGATATCCAAACCTAGACCCAATTCGAGTGTTTCTTATAAACATACGTACACATCCCATATATATCACATGTATAAGAATCATAAACTCAATTTAAACGCACAATTGATCTAGCTCTGATCCACTGTAGGATCGGTAAGCACAGCGGAAGAATTTAAAAAAATTTTCACCGATCCTAATCGAGGATCTATCAACGGCTTTTAAACCAAGTTGGAAGGACCTTTTTGATGATTCAGAGTTTTCACAATCTCTAGGAGCCAACACGTCAGGTTTGCTCCCTCTACCGGTATCCACACGAATGCTCTCCAACCGAGACTGCGTGCTAGCGCCTCTAATGTCTCCAAGGGTTTAACTTGTGGCTCTCAATTCTGATGTACACTGAGTCTATTAGCTCTATCAAGTTTATAACCCATGAGGGTTATTTTCAAATTTCAAAATTAATCATCATTAATTTTGAAATTAATTAACAATTAATTATCTTGATGAGCTAATTAAATAAATTCAGTTTAAATTAAATCTGTCCAACAGTTTTAATTTAACCTATTTATTTAATCTAAATAAAGAGCCATTAGATTTAATTTATCTTCATAAATTAAATCTGAGATACTATATCTCTATCATGTTAGTTATTAAATTTAATATGTCTTAATAAATTGAATTTGAAACCAACACAATATAATAATATCATATAATATATATACACACATATATATATAATATATTTCGAAAATATATATATGTATATAATATTTTTAAATATAATAATATATATATATATATAAGATATATATTTCGAAAATATATATATATATCTATATAATATTATTAATGAATTTTATATTATATATATATAAATATAAAATTCATCCACCCTAAATAAAACATTATCTCGTGTTGGGCCATTCTTGTGTGCGACCCTATAGGCCCATATGAAGTTGGCAGTTAGCCAATAACTACACTAACCGAAAAGTCGCAAGCGGCCTCTAGCAAGACATTACGACTACCCAATTCATATGAGGATCGTTATCACGATGCAACCTGTCATACAACCATGTCACGTCCCTTTTGTCACATGATATATCGATCAAGGATAAGGCATGGAAAATGTCATCCTCTTGTTCCTAACCATTACTTTCTCGATTCCTGAGTAGCCTGATAACAGAGACAGAAACTCCTTTCATCATAGTATGGCCATACATTTTTCAGACTCACTCATCGAGGGGCCCAGTAATATCTCTTTACTAATGTGAGGGACAAATTCCATCTTGATCATTCATATTCCTCTACATGAAAAACCACCAAGCCCGATCGTAGCCTTTATCATCACCCGGTCAAAAGTGACTTTTGACTAGTTCAAAGCTTAGCAACTCTCATATAGGAATCCATGATGACCTCAGGTCTAAGGGCATTGTGACGTGGTTATACATGAGAAAAGCTTATGACTTGATCCATGTAGCTTTCTCATAGTGGGTCAGTCCAGCACCTTGTACTCTTACAAGTGCCTAAGACTTTGATTCGTATCTCTATATCTTATCAAAGTCATACTGGTCTTGTTTTATCTCTGCTCTCGCATAGATGACCGACCAGGGACATTTTAGTACAATCTTTATAAATTATCCAATGATACAATTATCACAGTTAACATACAAATAATATGATAACAGAATGGAGAAATTTCATTAAAATAATAATGTTTAAAGTACAATGATTGGCCCTTAGGGCACAATTTCCAACACTAGCATCTATCTTGCTTGCTTTATTAGTAATTGTTTGCTATTGGGATTATCTCGAATCTCACCCTCCCCAGACCAATCATTTAGACAGGCGAAAAAAAGAGGTGTATTGAGAACAACGAAGAAAACAACACGAGAGGATTGCAATGTTGGAACGAAGATGAGAAAATGTCTATCTTTCATTGTAATAGGTTTAGACACCCTAGTAGCCCTGTGCGGCTATATTATTTTTAATTATTATGTACAATCCCTGTAGGGAATTTCTATAATGAAGTACTTATTATCAGTATATTTATGCTATTCCTATGTGCCCACTGAGAACTACTTGCAAGTACTCTAAGAAATGTGGAAATAAGATAAGGTATAGAAGGCATATAAATTAGAAAGAGTTTACATGAATTTGAAGGCATAAACAAGTGAAAATAACTTGAAACCTACCTTGTTTGCTACTTGGACACTTATGTCTCTTCTTTGTTCTTGTGTTTGTCAAAGCACTTTCTCTCTCTATTGCTCTTATGTTTGGACGAAATATGCCATATGGAAGAGGATTATGATCTCTTAAAATATCCCAATTCAGCCTCCTTAAGTATTAATATTTTAATGCCAAATAACATGTGAAAATTGACTTTTGATTCTTGCTGTTTACTTGGCCCAACATACTTTCTCTTTCCTTCCTCATGTTGGATGAAATTAAGGTCCTTTGGGAAGGGATAATGATATTAAAAATATCCTCTTCCACCTCCTTGCATGAAAATATTTAATTGTTAATTACCATGTGTTTACTTTTTTGACTTTTCTACTCATTTTACTGGGCCACAATTTCTCCATCCTTTAACATATTTGTCTATTAATATTTATTTCCTCTTGATTTCCCTTTTTGGATGTCCAACACTATATGGAAAATAAAAATATTGGCTTTTAATTTTCATCTAGCCAAATGACTATTTTACCCTTACATTTTTGCCAATTTTTGAATTAAATTGTGGCTTTCTTCTTTCCCTTTGTGTTTGGCCAAAAATCACTATTAATTGTGCCCAAAAATTGTTTTCTTCCATTATCCCATTTTGGGCTACAAAAATAGACTTTTAAGAAGACAAAAATTGGACTTTGTCTTATGTTGGCCCAAAATTAGTGTGGCCACTAATTACAATGTTTGGCAAATTCAAGTGTGCTAATATTCACCATTTTATTCCCTTTAATAGCACAAAGGTGGAAAGGACTTTTGGTAACTGAAATTTAGGATGGAACATTTCTCCCCTTGTTAATAAAACTTTGTATTACAAATGTTGTTTATTCCTGTTGTATGCTTGTTCTTAAAGCATGCATTACAAGTGATATGATAGGTGTGTGTGTTAAATGCCTAAATAGCAGCTGCACATTCAATCTATTTTGCACTTACATATTTTGTCTGTTTGATACCCATAGGACACACAGTCCAATACTGTACTGATTGTGTAAAGCCTTATCTTATTTCATGACATGCTTAATGCATGAAATGCTTACCTTACATAACTCATACTAACACAATGACATATCTGCGTGCTTAATGTTTCAAACAACATACTCAGGGCCATAGCATAAATAGAAACAATACTTCAATCATTTATATATGTTTCACATAATCAAGTAAAGCAATCACATGCATAAGTACACAAGCACAAATATCAAATACATGTAGGAGAGGTAAGTTCACTACCTTAAACCCCTTCTTCAGCTCATAGTTGTTCCAAAACTTTTGCTCCGTCTTGGGTTTTTTCCAGTTCCTATAAAACTTAGAGTTACAAGTAATGGGTTGTTATTTGAATTAATACTACCTTATATAACATTTCAACAATTTCTTCACAATACAACTCTCTACAGTGCAGTTTCACAGTTTTCTAGAAAACTGGTAGATTTTCAGTCAGCTTTGGAAAATCATAATTAATTCTAGGAAATTCTAAATTGACTAGTTCTAAAGCCTAAGTAAAGCTCTTTAAGTGTATTTTCATGGAAAAATACTCAAGGCGGGTCACTATTATCATATTGTTCCCATAAATTCACCAAACTTGCCCTGTTCCATATTGCATTCTAAAAATAAGGCACAACTTTGAAAAATCATATCTCTTAATCTACTCATCCAAAAACCATTTTCTACCCACCAAAATAAAGCTCTACATGTCTACTTTAATCCTGCCAAATATAAAAATATTTGAACTTGGTTTGGGTAATGAAATTCATTGCACAATCAGACTACCTCTAGTGAAACAAATCAACCAGCACTTCCTTTTAACTATTAAAATTTCTAGATTTGTATACAAATTTCCAAAAATCATGAACACCCATATTCTGACACAATTTTCACTTATAAATCCAATGAAACTATAAGAATTTTGAAATTCCAACTCTACCCTAGGTGAACAGTAGCTGGACAAATTTCACAATAAAAAGGGAAAATTGGAGTTTCTTGATTTTAGTCCCTAAACCACCTTCTTTACACCTCTAATCACATGTTTAACCTATTAAACACTAATTGCACATGAATAGAGAAAATTTTGATAGCATTTCCCCTTAGGGTTTCAGTATCCATTTTCACAAAACCAAGCAAAACCAAGCCAAATTCAACAATAATAAGCACAATAACATCATATAACATAAGATGATCAAAGTTTGTAGGATTACCTCTTAGTTGCTCACTTTCTCTCCCTAGGTGTCACTGTTCTCTCTCTCTCTCTTTGCTCTTGATTTTGCTTGCTATAAGCCATGTTCATGAATATATGAAGGTTAAAGGATGCTTTCTATAGTTTAGCAAGAAAGATCATATGTGATACGAGTGCAGATGATCAATTAAATAGTGCAAGTGCACACTGTCGTAATCAAGTAATATAGAAGTAAGTAGAGTATCGTTCCCACGAGGATTGAGCACTAAGTACCAAAATAGGTAATTTTAACTCTATTTAGTCTATCGACTAGTTGGTGATTCATAGTACAAAATAAAAGAAACACAATTAAATATGAATGCAGATGATATGAAAGCAAATATGAGAAAAAGCCCTAGGGATTAGATTTCACTTAACAAATTCTGGATTGAATCACTTATCTATTCTAGCCCAATTTATTCCACAAGATTGATGGTCGAGTTTCCCTAATTTAATTACTAGCCTCTTCCAAGGTCAAGCAATTCTATAATCAATTGCTAATCCAATATATTCCTGTATTAATTTAAACAATTAATTATGCATTAAGATTCATGGAACTCAATAAGACTACACAACTCATATGAATATATTCCTATTTCATATGCAAGTCATGGTTTTAATTATAGGGTCTACACACGTGTATCTCCTTCCGGTCTCAACATGCATATTGAAATCATTCAAAAGATGGCTAGTCAATTAAAAGCATTAAGAATAATAATTAAAACTCAATTATGAAGGAGAAAATTCAAATTAGATTTAATAAGTTAAGATTCAATCTGTCATTAATAAATTACGTCATCACCATAAGAAAATGAAAGTTTAGCAAATGATGAAATTAAAAACAAAACCAAAATAAATTGACATTATATAAAGCTAGAATGAAATCCTCAGAAATACTGCATAAACTTTATTATTAAATTCTCAAACATAAATATACAACCAAAAGATGCATGAAAAATGAAGAAATCTAGCCGTCCATTTAGGAGGTAAAACCTTCCATGTAGGCGGCATGCAAAATGTAATACAATCCTAAGCCTTCCAAGATGGAGGCATACAATGCATGAAATTAAATCTAAAAATTAATACAATGAACTCAGAAATATTAGAGAAAGATCTTTCCAGGTTAGAGAAGGACCTCTCCCTGTCGGAGAAGGAAACCTCTGCTTCTCTTCCTTTCCTCCTTTTGAGCTCTGCCTTGATCTCTATTTATAGGGGAAAAAACGTGTGCTACAGTACTGCTACAGTGTTCTGGAAGCTTCTACAGTGATATGGCGACTGCTACAGTACTTTTATTTTTTATTTTTTAATTTTTTTTTTAAAAATGTTGTTTATTTCAAAAATAGTATTTATTTATCAATCACACCCAAATTTATTATATTAAATGCAAATATCGTCCATAAAATCATCATATAAGGGAAAATAAATATGCAAATATTTTACTTATCAAATTCCCCCACACTTAACTCTTGGACGTCCTCGGACAAGAAGTAAATAATAAGTGCTTCCAACAAAATCAGAAGTGTCAGGTCATAAGTAAGAACACAATTGAAAAATAAAGATATCATAGTATTAATGAATCAACGAAAATATAAACTGGTAACTTTAATTGAAAATGAATAAACCAAGTTCGTACTTGTAACTCATTCTCTCAATCTCTCAAGTGTTCAAGGGTAAGTGTCTCGCTCAAATTCAACCGAAAAAATTGCACTGCCATAGGCTTGCTAAAAATCTCAATCTCAACTACCTAATTCACATGCATAATTCAAATCAAAAGGACTTACTAAGGGTTGTAATGGGGTTAAGGTAAAAGAATGTAAAACATGATATGAAAGGCTAAAGAAATAGAGCAATTGAAAAATAGGCTACTTGTAAATTTATCTCATCACAACAACCCACAATTCAAACACTTAACATTTTTTTTTCTTTTTTTCTTCTTTCTTTTTTTTCATAATTTTTTCCTTCTTTTTTTTTTCTATTTTTTCTTCTTCTTTTTTTTTCATTGTATTGCAACTGTAAAGTTGATGCTAGATACACCCGCACACTTTGTCAAAAGCCTATTTCACAAAAATTTCAAATGCTCCACTAATCTTTCGAATAAGGTAAAAGCACTTGATATATCATTGAAACACATGTTAATGGATTGAAAACAAAGAAATAGTCAATTAGGCTCAAAGGGGCTTATCAATGGTATAATTGCAAGGTTGGCTATTTGGCTCTGCTAAAAAAAATGAATGCCTTTATCATTTTTGAATGTGCATGTGAGATGTAATTTCAACCAGATTTAAAGCAAGTTCTAGAGTGACAACTTAATAGGTGAATATCACACACAAGAGAAATAATCATTATAGGCTCAGAAGCTCACGGCTAGGAATTTTTAAACTCAGTTCATTCAATCTCAAAATTCATCACAATTACAACAATCAATTGTTCATTCATGCTATAAAATCTCTAAATTCAATTGATCCATACTTAAAACTTATATACTTCTTAAGATCATTACAAAGCACTTGAACAAGATGATTTTTTTTTTGAAAAAGATAAAAAAATCATGCAACTAATGAAATGCATCTCAGGAGTTAAGAATAACTCCTTACTCTGCCATTTTTTTCCACCCCATACATCTAATGGTTTTACTAACTTACAAAAGAAAAAACAAAAATTTTTTTGTCTCCTCCCCCAAACTAAATCAGACATTGTCCCCAATGTCTTCTAGAGCTTAGAGGAGGTGTTTTTTTTAACATAAACACACAATAAAGTAAAACCAAGAGATTAAGGAAAGTTACAACCTAAGAGTGGTATCTAGGTTTTGCTTCTGACTGCTATCTAAAGATTGCCCACCTATTTGCTTGACGAGTAGATCTGGTTTAGGTTCATAGGTTTGCATTTATCGAGCAGCTGATCAGCAGTTGGTGCAGCAATTATGGAGTGGTAAGTCGCTTGGGGTATAAATCCTATTTCCACAGCATGATCAAGAAAAGACAACAGATTATCATAAAAACCATTAACATTTAGCAATCCTAATGGTTTTTTTTTGTGATAGTTTAACTTAGCCCAATATGCAACACTAGAAATGCCATCCAATGTCTCCAAACCACCGGGTAGAGCAATAAAGCTTGAGCATGGTAGAACATTACTCCCATCTGTTTAGGCAAGCTCGAAACCTATAACTCTTGTCCTAAGGAAAAAATGTGATCTTCCAACTCCTTCACCCTTACACTTAAACCCTTGCTTCCATTCATGGATGCAGAAATGGCCATACTTCGCTTTAGGCCCTGGATGCCTCCCCCGTACACAAAGTTGATTTTTCCGGCAGCTAATGCAATTCCAAGTTCGTTTGGAGGTGATTCTTGTTGCATTGGAATATAGACGATGAGAGCTTTCCGATGATATATAATTTGCCATATTTTGAATCAAAATCAAGAATTCACTTGATGGGCTTACTCAAGTAATATGCAGAATTATTTGAAACCTCACTCAAGGGACCACTCAAGTAATAAAGTTGGAAATGCTCTCGGCCAGATTTTGAACTGGATTACTCGAGAGCTCACTTGAGTAATGACCCAGGCTTACTCGAGTGACCACTCGAGTAATGCTTCCCAGGAGACAAAAAACAATGTTTCAAAAATCATGGAATTAATTATGAAACTCACTCTTCTTGCTTCCAATTATTCTTACACTTTATTATATTAGTGTTTAATATATGTCTCTAGGAATACAATGAAGATATGATGTGAAGAGTCAAAAGTTCACTTTACGGAAACGGAGCGTTCACTAGCCACAACGGCTAGTTTTCAAAATCGAATAACAGTCAAACGAAGCTACGCCACTCTAACGGACAGGTTGAAATGCTTCCAACGGCTATCTCAACTCATCTGTAAATATGGGACCATTCAACGAAGAGCAATACCAACGAGAAACTTGAAAAGGTCATGAATCATCTACTCCAATCCAACTTCTCTCCGTTCTTATCTATTTTCTATATCATGTATAGTTTAGAGAGAGATTATTTGTATTGTACTTCAGTGTTCATTATATCTACTCTTTGAGAGAGTCTATAAACACTTTCAACTATATTTCTGAATTGATCTCAAGGTAGAGAGACCTTAAGTGGGTTGATTTCCTTATGGGCAAGTATAGATAGAATTGCCGGTAAGACTTTCTGCTTGTAAGGCTTATAAGGTGTAAGCAATAAAGAATATTGCTGCTCATAGGACTTGCAGGGGTGTAAGCAGGAGAGAACGTTGTGCTCGTAAGATTTGCACGGGTAAGCAGGAAGGAAGGATTTCCAGGATTGCTCTGCTCATAAGACTTGTTGTAAGGGGGAGTATCTTGGTGAGAATTTTGTAAAGGCTTTTCTTATGCCTGGATTAAACAAGAAAATAGTCGATTTAAAAATCTCAGGAGGAGCCTGGGGACTTAACATAGGCCATCACAGACTGGACCGAACCAGGATAAATCACAGTTTGTATATTCTCTTCCCTAAACTCTTATATTTCCAGCATATATTAACTGTTGATTTATGTTTCATTACTCTCATATTTATTACTTCCTCTAAGATGCAAAAAGATTTTCAAAGTTCTTAAGATTTTTATCTTACATCCAATTCACCTCCCTCTTGGGTGTCAACTGGTTCTAACATTTGGTATCAAAGCTGGACTCTTGTTTAAAGGACTTAACCGTCTCAAGGCCTTATATGGCTGATTTTGGGTGTTATATGCTTTTCGAAGGTTTTAACTACACAATTCCACCTATTTTCAAAGATATTGATTTTTGGTTTTGGAAAGCTAGAATGACATCTTTTATAAAAAGCTTTGATTATGATATGTGGGATGTTTTTACAAATGTCTTTGATTTCAAACCGAGAAAGGATTGGACAGAAAGAGAAAAGAAAATATTTTTGTTAAACATAGAGCAATGAAAATTTTGTATAGTGCTTTAACCAAAAATGATTTTGAGAAAATTAGATTTTGCTCTACTGCTAGAGATATTTTGGATACACTTGATTCTATGTACACTTCTAACAAGTATGTTGAAGTTGAAAGTGTTGACAGTTTATGTGAAACTATAAGTTGCACATCTACGGTACATGAAAGTTGGAAGCTAATGAAAAAGAAGGAGAAATCATAGAACACTTCCTTACAGTCAACATGGATAGACAAGAAGAAGAGGATTCCCGAGAAGAGCTCATTACGGACAAATTTGATGGATCATCCTCTAGTTATCAAGATGAATATATGGTAAACAATTCCAATTCTTCTAGAGTTATTTTGAAAACTGATTTTCAAAGTTTACATAAAATTGTTTCTCAACCAAGTATTGATTCCATTCTGAAAAGCAAAAATATTTTCAATCATGCTGGAAAGTTTATCGAGAAGAAAGATGTTCAAATGAAATTTATTAGGGTTTTTACTCTCTTGACTGACATAATAATTGCATAAAATCTCATAATGCATATTATCATACAATTTGCAATTATTGTGGTAAATCTGGTCACATTTCTCTCACATGCTATATTATAAGAAATTCTAATGTGAGAAATAAATATACCTAGGTTCCGAAAATTCAAGTAAAGTCTAATGCTAACAATCAAGGACCCAAAACAAAGTAGGTACCAAAATGTCCATCTGGTGTTTCATGTGTGTAGATTGATTCTAGAAAGAATGGACAAAATGACACTAAGAAAATAAAGAAGATTCCAAGAGTTCTTAATGTACCTAAATGGAGATTTACATCAATTAGGAGAACTCTTGGATCATCCATCACTGGAACTGCAAAGTTTAACCACAAAGAAAGGCGATGAAGAAAAGAAGTAAGTTCTACCTCAATAATGGACTACCAAAGAGTACCATTCAACAATCTTGAGGAGAACAAGAAAAGGAGGATCTCTCAAACATCAAGTAAAAGACTCCTGGAGTCTATATATTTTGAGAGAATGTTGCTAGCATCCAAAGCAAGATATTCAAAGTATCAACATCATAGAAAGATGCAGTGGGTAAGAAAAAGCAATCCTTCAAGTATCTAAGGCAAAGGTACACAATGATAAAACCTCCTATACTATTATCTGTTATAATAATTGAGGTTTTACATTTTGGAACCTTAGGAATGAGTATTGCAAATGATTTTGAAATTACATTTTTGTATCCCTTAAAAAAAGCCACTTAATAGGTTTATTTATAAAAGGATTGCAATGCTCAATAGGTTAATTTTCTATGCATATATAATGATTTAAAAAAATATTTATTTTATACATAAATACATGTTTAATTCATTATGCTCAATTGCCTTGAATTGATTATATTCTTAGAGCATGTGAATTTTATCTTGTTTCCTACAAGCTAACAAGAAATGGATCCAAGCGAGGTTGGATGTCATGAAGAAAAAGAAATTTAGATAGTTTTTGTAGGATAAGAAAAAGCTTCTCAAGACTATTGCCACATGAAAACAAATTTATATCTTGATGATGTTGAGTTGTGGAGTTTGGATTTTGGTGCTGAGTATGCAAAGGAGGAAAATCAATTCCACCAAAACCAAGCAAGCTATCGCAAGGACAAGAAGAATTATGGTGATGTCTAATCCTTATTCTATGTTTATATGAATTATTTATTTGGGTAATGAATAACTTGCTCATTATTGCAAACCATTAACAATCAATCAGTTATGGTTTTCAAATTGTTTTTAGATTGCTAAATGGGCTGAAAGTAAAATTATGCATAATCTTTCTATGTATTTGAGTTTTGAAATGCACATTTCAAAAATGTACTTAGATTTCAATTCATTTTGTTTATAAAAATGCATATACATTATTTGAAAATTATTTATATCTTGTTTGCATTTAAATCGGTTTCAAAATTGGAAGTTAATATTGATGTATACTAAAAGTCAGAAATGCTTCAAATTCATCCACCAGAGTATTTCCCCATCGTTGACATATTGATCATTGATCTTAAATGTGCTATCCAATGCTTGAACTCCTCAACCATTATTTTCTAACAAGTTAACTATCTATATGGGTTTCAAGTGTATTCCTTAGAAAAGAATTCTATATGTGAAAGCCTTGTGCCTAATGCATAAATCATTAGTTGGCCATGTTATTCCAAGCATTATGAATGTTCATTAGTGCATTGAATCTTAATGCATTAACCATTATTATGGAATAACTTACCAGGATAATATTCTAAAACTATAGTAATTTGGATAAATGAGTATGTGCTACATCATCCATAAATTCTTATACTTATCTTGTTGCTCAAATGCATTACCATTTGTCTTCATCCATTTTTCTAGTAACTAGAGCCTTCTATTCAAATTCTTGAGTTGAATATCCCTATTCTTCAAGACACGTCTCTAAGAGTCAAATTTATCTCTTGGTCAATAGCAAAGTCATTATGTTTATATACATCCTTGAAGCTAAGCCTTTTTGACTAATTCATTTTCAATATGACTTTTGCTCTTGGAAAAATTCTCAAACATGTTAAACTACAATGTCTAACATGTTATCTTATTTGTTCTCTAAAAAGGAAGCTTTCTGGTATATGTATATTTAAACTGTTGACTTCCACTATTTTCAACATGAACATTGATTATAAACATATTTCAAAGATGAGTTTTGCATATATTCAAGATCTCAATTTTACAATGCATTGTCATGATTTGAATCTACATATGAGATTTGAATCAATTTGTATATTTCATTATCATTCTTGAAAAACTTGATGAAAACTTTTATGGATATATCTACTACTTTGTTTTGATCTTACTTACATGCCTTGCATGAAAATTTTATCAATGACATATCTTTTAAAGTGTATTTACAAATTGTCATTGATCTTTGAAATCATCATTCTTGGTATTATTTGTTCGTTGCCCTTTATCATTCAATTGCTTGAATTTATTTAATTGGGTAAAATTATATTCTGGTCTTTGTTGATTATTATACTCTTTGCTTAAATATCATATAATTCAATTGTATAAGAGTATAAGAGTTATAATGTCTAATATTGTATGGATCCAAGAGAAAGTTGGGTATAAAAGAGCATTTATTTATACTTTTGCAGGAGTTGATCAAAATGCTTTACTTTCGGATTCAAAGATCAGAGGCTAATAGAGGAGGTGTGACTGGTAGTGTTACAGTGTGAGCAGAAGCTAAATCTGGGATTACTTCAAGTAATCTGATGGTTATTCCAAGTAATCTGAGGATTAGTCCAAGTATCTGAAGATCACTTCAAGGGATTCATAACTACTTTGTTTAAATTACTGAACCTCCTGCTAGACCTTTCAAGGAGTTCAACGAGCCTGAGAAGTATAGAATCATCAAACCATCAGAACTAATGAGGATTCTTAACTACTATCCTAGCTCTATGTTTTCAAAAAATTATATGATACATCCAAACTATAGCTATGGTGAACAAGGCCAATAACTTCACTCAATTTATCGAGAAGAATTACCACATAATGGCTTATATTATAAACAAGGAGGAGAGGAATACTGGAAAGATCATATCTATCAAAGAACAAGAGGTATATATATACACTTCTACATGATTTACTCTAAGTAATCTGATATTACTTCAAGTAATCTGCAATTACTTCAAGTAGACCATCAAGTAATATGCAATTACTTTAAGTAGACCTTCAAGTAATTCGCAATTACTCCAAGTCTGAATCTCACTCCAAGTTAACACAAGAGGCATAGAGGATGGGAGCTAATACTTCAAGGATATATGAGATACAACACTTTGTTAGAGTTGGTCTCCCTAGTCTTTCATTCTTTGGTCCATCTGTCCAAGGCTATCTGGGAAAGGAACTTCTACAACCCACAGAACTTGCAACAAACAAACTAAGTTCATCATTTCTGTGAATTGCAAGATTAGACAAACTCTATGACTTGATCAGCTAAAACTTCAAGGCCTTATTCCAAGCTCATATTGGTATTCTGAAGTGATCACAGAGATTATGCTTCAGAATCCCTCCATACTGATCACATTTACAGACAATGACTAGCCAATGATGCATCAGTGGACTTCAGAGGATTATGGCTCAAGTGATTACGATATTACTCGAGTGAGGTATTCTATTCTTTAATTCAAATTCTCTGAGTTGCATCACTCAAAGTGAACACTTGAGTAATGACTCAAGTAATACAGGGTTACAGCCTTAAAACCCTGAATAGCATTGTTATTTTTAAAAACTTGATTTCTCTCTAAATCTTCAGATTTTCATACTCATTCTCTCTACAAAATTTCCAATGATTTTACAAATTTAAGAGAGTTATTAACTGTATTACTCATAATGATTTTCTTTTAAGCCATGCATTCATTAAGGGGGAGCTTCACATTCATTTGTGTTCTATATCTTAAAAGCTTATCTCCTTTATTTGAAGAAATTTATTACAACATACTCATCTGTATTTACTCTCAATCAATTAGTTTTGATGATGAGTTACTTATATATTTCCTTTCATGATCTTAATTTTAACATATCATATAGAAAAGATAACTTTGATTTATGTAGTAAATTTGATAACTTGATAGCACTAATCATTCTTTGTGGAAGAAAGATTTGTACTTGAGGGAAGAGAATTTGTGTTGTGTAATAACATCCTTCAATATGCTACAAGAAGAAGACAATGTTTTAACACTCAATCAAGGAAACTACATTGGCTACAACATTCAGAGCAACAAATACATATGCCAATACGAATGAGCATTGAGCATGCTAGACAAAAGCTCAACTCAATTGGAAAATCCTGGAAACAACATGAATATCTGTCAGAGTTGTACAAAACACAACATCATGAACCAGCATTACCATAGAAGCAACAGACTTCATGGAGCACTTCATCATTTTCCAAAAACTACATGAGCATTTATAAACCCTCTCTTTATTGTTCAAGAATACTGTTTCTTAGATTTTAATTTTCCTTGATTATGAAAGTTGTTTTCCACGAAAATCAGTTTTCATTTTCATCAAATTATAAATGAAATTACCTTCAAATCAAGGAAGAGAAAATTGTTTTCATGACATATTTATTTTGATTAATGATGAGAAAATTTTCATGACATATTTACTCTTCTATAAGTCTTTCTTCTTTATACTTCAAACTTTTTGCTGATGTCAAATAGGGGAGAGAGAGGCAAGAAAAATATGTTGCATTCAAATTGTTGTCATACTCGTACATATTTTTCAGATTGGATTTGTCATCATCAAAAAGGGGGAGAATGATAGATATGAATATTTTTGATGATGTCAAATATGGATGTCAAGTATTAAGAGCAAAAATTTTTTATGACATTTAATGTTGGATATCTTGTAGATTAGTCAAGCCAAGAAAGAAGAAGAATGAAGATATTCAAAGAGATATCTAATTAGATTATGGATTCAAGAAGATGATATTAGTCAAGCAAAGAAAGAAGGAGATTGAAGATATTCAAGACGACATCTAATTGGATTCTGAAGAGTCATCATTAAGAAGAAAAACAAGAAGAAAGAGATTGAAGAAAGAAGAAGAAAGAGATTAAAGAAGGAAGAACTTGCAAGATCACATGAGAATATCAATATCCAAGCTATTAGAAGTGATATCAGAGGTTTCTATGGTCAAACGGAAGTTGGAATAGGTCAATACGAGGCTAAAATGATGTATACGGAAGTTATGGTACCTCCGAGGATGATTACTCGAGTAATATGGCACTGCCTCATTTTGGAGGTGATTACTCAAGTAGCTACTAGAGTAATCTACAAAGTTACTTGAAGATTACTCGAGTGACCACTCGAGTAATGACACTATGTTTTCGAATGTCAGGATAGAAGTGTGGTATTTTCAGTATATCTTTCTAACCACATGTCAAATTGATCTGAAACTGGTGGCATAAGAAACTAGACTCCCAGCACGAACTATAGCCAACAAGATCACATTTAAAGGAGTTCAGATGAGAGAGATATGATCTATTGAAGTTGACACATGAATCAGCGTGTTTTACCATAATAAGGTTCGGTATTTTGAACATAACTCTCAAAATACATATTGGATTGAGACGAAACTAGTGCCATATGAAATTAGACTTAAAGCGATTTCCATGGATATAAAATGTGCCATATTTTAAGTTATATACTAAGATCTATGACTTCTGGAACTTGATGCTCATGGTTTTAGACTTTGTGTAAATGCAGAAGATATTTTTAGGATCATAATTTCTATACAAAGTAATTTTGGAGGTAATTCTTGTTGCATTGGAATGTAGACGATGAGAGCTTTCCGATGATATATAATTTTCCATGTTTTGAATCAAAATAAAGAATTGACTTGAAGGGCTTACTCGAGTAATATGCAGAATTATTTGAAACCTCACTCAAGGGACCACTCGAGTAATGAAGTTGGAAATGCTCTCGGCCAGATTTTGAATGGGAATACTCAAGGGCTCACTTGAGTAATGACCCAGGCTTACTTGAGTGACCACTCGAGTGATGCTTCCAAGGTGAAAAAAAACAACGTACTGAAGCTTTCAAAAACCATGGAATTAATTATGAAACTCACTCTTCTTGATTCCAATTATTCTTACACTTTATTGTATTAGTGTTTAATGTATGTCTCTAGGAATACAATGAAGATATGATGTGAAGAGTCAAAAGTTTGCTTTATTGAAGCGGAGCATTCGCCAAGCACAATGGCTAGTTTTCAAAATCGAATAACAGTCAAACGAAGCTACGCCACTCTAACGGACAGGTTGAAATGCTTCCACTGACTATCTCAACTCATCTATAAATATGGGAACATTCAATGAAGAGCAACACCAATGAGAAACTTGAAAAGGTTATGAATCATCTACTGCAATCCAACTTCTCTCCGTTCTTATCTATTTTCTATATCATGTATAGTTGAGAAAGGGATTATTTGTATTGTACTTCAGTGTTCATTATATCTACTCTGTGAGAGAGTCTGTAAACACTTTCAACTATATTTCTGAATTGATCTCAAGGTAGAGGGACCTTGAGTAGGTTGATTTCCTTACGGGCAAGTATAGAGAGAATCGCCGGTAAGACTTTCTGCTAGTAAGGCTTATAAGGTGCAAGCAATAGAGAATGTTGCTGCTCGTAAGACTTACAGGGGTGTAAGCAGGAGAGAACATTGTTGCTCGTAAGACTTGCACGAGTAAGCAGGATAGAAAGATTTCCGGGATTGGTCTTCTCGCAAGACTTGCTGTAAGGGGGAGTATCTTGGTGAGAACTTTGTAAAGGCTTTTCTTATGCCTGGATTAAACAAGAAAATAGTGGATTTAAAAATCTCAGGAGGAGCCTGGGGATTGGACGTAGGCCATCACAGACTGGACCAAACCAGGATAAATCACAGTTTGTATATTCTCTTCCCTAAACTCTTATATTTCCAGCATATATTAACTATTGATTTATGATTCATTACTCTCATATTTATTGCTTCCTCTAATATGCAAAAAGATTTTCAAAGTCCTTCAGATTTTTATCTTACACTCAATTCACCCTCCTCTTGGGTGTCAGCCAATTCTAACACAGGCCACACGAGTTTAATCATGATTTCAATATTGGTGTGAATGTTAATCTCTCCTATTATCCTCAAAAGCTACATGTGAATTCACCATCCCCTTAGGTGATTTATTGTCTCATAGTAGCCTTCGCTATGCTACTCGATGTTTTATCTCCTCATAGGAACTTTACTAATGTCAGGATGATTTGATAGAAGTCCTATAGGAACTTCCTATAACACCTGACTGTACACAAAATCTATGTTCCTTTATAATAGTTCCTGTACTCTTTCACTAATTACTATGTCTACTTTGTTAGGATTTGATAAATACCATCTTGTGATAAATCACCACTCAGCAAGTTAAGCTCTGAAGTCAAAGCTTATATGTGATTTCCCCAACACCATTCATAGGTGCGCCTTATGTTCTTCTCTACTCCTTGAGTGTTCAGGATGTTAATACTTAGTCTATAGCCAATCCTCTATCAGTTGGGGAGAAAACTTTCCTCAGAAGACAAAGGTGTCAGCCTCTATCAATAGTAACCCTCTATTGACGAAACGTGTTGCTCATGCCTGCTAACTATCTCCCTTAGGAAAAGGTCTAAGCAGAGGCTCCTGTTCATGCTCCTCATACTATATGGATTTATTTTCCTATTAACCAAGATTATCCCTATCTGTGTTCTGTTTCTACTATACTTCTCGCTACATATACCAATGATCATCTATCATTATTCCCTGTTCTATTAACATGCTCATTATTTTCTGTATTAGGTCAAGTTTAGCTTCCTGGCCCTGCCCAGTAGCTATACCTCTTGGTCTTACCTTCTTTATGTTTCCTTATATGGAAACAGGGAAAAGGTAAATGTCACATAGTCATAAGGGCTTATCTGTCAATTTATAAAGTGTTGAGTACACAGGTATTGCTAAAATAACATATAATTGAAGTTTATAGTTGTCAAGGAAAGCTTGTACAACATACATCCTCTTAACTACTGTACAACATGTTCTTGTTCCTTGTATATGCCATAGCATAACAAGTTATTGGACTTCCTAGGGGATCACCCATTCAGAGATTTCCCTGGGTTGAGCACGCTTAACCTTTGTGTACCCGTGCAAAAATGTAGATACCAGCTTTAACTACTTCTAACCACCGGTACCTCATCATTGCCCATGTCTCAAAAATCATGACAGCTATCTCCAACTGACTAAATATTATATGTGGAATGCATATCAGTACCGGTACATGTACTCAAGTATGTATCCTGATATATGCCATGTCATTAATAAATATTGTCTTTCTAACCCTGTTCCATAAGCTCATTCTTCTTCCAGTCCAAAGTACTGTATTTGAAAATAAGTACATTATAGTGCAGATTCAGATATCATTTAGGGCCCTAAATATAGAAGACCCTGTTCACACCATACTAGGATCATACGTCTAAGTACCCTGTATATTGTTCTATATAGAGGTGTCATGATCTCAAACAAACTACAGATGTATACTCTAGATGTCCCTCCTATAACTCCTATTCCGGTTATAAATCATATTACATGTATACCATTCCAGCTTCGAGACTAATAATGGAATCTAGATCTGACTTTGTCTTATTTGTTTGTGGCTTATTTGTCTGACACTAATCAGCCTACTAGTAAACCAATATAGGGTATGGCCAATGCTAGTGTAGATTCCTTACTTAAACCCGTTTCCTCGATGTCTGTGTCATCCTTGCACTACCCTTACTCTAGTATCGTAATACTGGCTACCTTCCAGGTATTGCACTGTTCCTTAGGGGCTAGTTCACAGACGGGGGTGATTTACTTCTCTAGTCCCTTTCTTGTGCACATGTCCTGTCACTGTATAATCAAAACCATATGAGTAAATTATCCTACTGCCAGAACCACCACTCTGATACCAAAATGTCATACCCTTAATTATTTCAGAGTGTTTATGTGTAGTTTAATAGACACACATAAATAGCATAATTATACTGATATACATAGTACATGATTACATTACAGGAATTCCCTACATGAATCGTACATAATTTTTACAAAATTAAAATATAATAAAAGCATGTAGATAACCAACATCAGTGCTTGGTCTGTACCGGAACCTTTAGTTGCTGGTAATTACACTTTTGCCCCTTAAGCTGCTGCCTGCTGCTAAAAGCTTTATACATTTATGGAAAGGATGAGATTCAAAAGAATCTCAAGAGTAACAAGCTATCAATCATATAAAATGTGTAAATAGATTTGCAATGCACCATATAGTGTAAATATAACAATAACACTGTAAATTGGAGTGTGCACACTATTCAGGGCAAAATGACTATTTTGATCCCTTACTTGTCCATGTACATCAGCTGGGTCCTAGACCACAGCTAGGTAATATGCCAAAGCACTGTGTTCATATCACAGAATATAGCAATGTACAATATATATACCACCACATAATATAAGAAAGATAGAGTTACTACCTGAAATTTCCTTTTGTTGCCTATCTGTCCGTCCAATATGTTGTGTCCTGCTCAAGCTACTGATATATCCTAAAATTACAAATTCACAATAAATGAGTTATCACTCATTCATGTCTCATTCCTAATTTCATACAGTTGGTTATCTCTATCCTTAGGGTTTAAGGTAATTACATTTTACCATTACCTTTTTAATTTCACATATTGATTAAAAGCTGACAGAATTTTCATCAAACTTTAAAAGTTCGTATCTTTATTTGTAAATGTCTAATTGATGTAGTTCTAAAGGCTATATAACCCTTATTCAATCTATTTTTAAGGAAAAATATTTCCTTTAGCCAACTGTATGCACAACATTCCATAATTTCCATTTATTGGACACTGCCACAGAAACTTCCCATTTTTACTTGGCTAACTTCAAAAATACATAACTCATAGTGTACAAGTCCAAATGACTCATATACTTGTCAAATTAAAGCTTGATATGTCTACTTTTACTTTGGAAATTTTCTTAGGCATTGGACATTATTTGCCTATTGAAAAACATCACACACTAGACAGCCATGCAGGAAATCACACTGCAAGCAACGTTTTCATTCCAATTTTAGTGTTTAATTCCAATAATCTAGAATTTATAGCCAGAGGCTATTCCCACACAATTTTTTGTGCAAAACACAATGAAACCATCAAATTAGCCAAATTTCAGCTCTAACGCTCTGTTCCAGGTCTAGCCGAAAATTCCAAAATAAAATGGAAAAATGTTTATTCATGATTTCGCTAAATTGATCACTTCCTTTTCACTTGTACTCCCATAATTAACCGTTTAAACACTTATTAATCATGATTAGGCTTAATTTGGGCACCTAAACCCTTAGGGTTTAGCTTTCCCAAAATCACAGTGAATCAATACAGGCCATAAATTCAACCATAACCATAACAAACAACCTTGAATCAGCAAGATAACAAGGTTTAGTGTGACTACCTTTGTTTCTCTCTCCTTTCCTTTAAAAACCGTGGCCTCCTCCTCTCCTTTCTCTTGATTTTGTACTTGCTACATGAGTGTTTCATGAACGAATAGAGATTAGAGAGAGAGAAAGAGAGAGTTTCCATGAATTTGAGGGCATAAACAAGTTAAAATCACTCGAAACCTAGCTTGTTTGCTTATTGAACACGTATGCGTCTTCTTTGTTCTTATGTTCTTCAAAGCACTCTCCCTCTTTCTTGCTCTTATGTTTGGACAAAATATTCCTCTTGGAAGAGGATTATAATCTCTTAAAATATCCTAATTCCACCTCCTTAAGTATTAATATTTTAATGCTAATTAACATGTGAAAATTAAGTTTTGCTTCTTGCTTTTTACTTGGCCCAAGATGCTTTCTCTTTCCTTCCTCATGTTGGACAAACTTAAGGGCCTTTAGAAAGGGATAATGACATTACAAATATCGTCTTCCACCTCCTTACATAATAATATTTAATTATTAATTATTATGTGTTTACTTTTTTCACTTTTCTACTCATTTTACTTGACCACAATTTCTCCATCCTTTAACATATTTAACCGTAAACATTTATTTCCTCTTGATTTCTCTTTTTGGTTGTCCAACACTATATAGAAAAGAAAAATATTGGCTTTTAATTTTTATCTAACCAAATAACTATTTTACGATTATAGTTTTACCAATATTTATATTAAATTGTGGTTTTCTTCTTTCTCTTTGTGTTTGGCCAAAAATCACTATTATTTGGACCCATAAATTCTGTCCTTTATAATTTCCCAAATTTTGGGATTAGATGCTTGAGAACAATTGTGAAGCAAGTGGACTGCTAAGCCCCAATTTAGCTAAAGTCCCAGGAATATAAATTTTGCTGTCAGTATGTTTTTCCTACGTGGCATTCTAGTTTATGGTGATTTTATATAATCATATGATGTCCAATGAATGTGACATTTTTTAGAATAAAAGTATACTTATTGTAACCCCCTTATGGTAATTATTTCCATATTATGAAATTTAAGTGAAATAGAGACCAATAAGACAAAAATCACATTTATAATCACTCATCTCCAAGAGATGGAGTATCTAAACAAAACATTTAAAAACAGAATTCATCTGGTTTCACATTCACTTCTGAATACAATTACCTGTGCAGTTATATCACATAATGAATATCAGAGTGCATAACCAAAATCCTGATAACCCCGGGTTACTTGCATATATACACTGGGTTTAAAGTTTCCCAAAATGGGGATTACATATCCAAAAATATTATCTACAGCTCATATACATACAATAATCCCAAAATCCAAAATCTAAAACAGATAACCAAAAGTCCCAAACTCTAATATGTCCCTACTAGTCCAAACCACTCCTGGTTGGCCACTTCCCTTTCAAGCCACTTGCCCTGTCTGAAAATGTTAGTAATTAGAAAGAGTGAGATTCTAAAGAATCTCAATAGTAACAAATCACTCATACAATATATAAACACAAAGCATGTAATGTTATCATGTTCACCAGCATCATCAGCAACACAATGATCCATGGCTCGCACCACAGATGATAGCACTCACGGCTGTATCACAATGCACTATGCCCAATTTCACGGTAATCACAATGGCAGCTTTCACTGTAAACACTATGCCAGCTTTCACTGTAGTCACTATGCCCGCTTACGTAGTAATCATTATGCCCGCTTTTGCGGTAATCACAATGCAGCAGCATCACAAGGCACAAAGCTCTACAAGCCACAAAGTATCACAAGGCACAAAGCTCCACAAGGCGTCTCAATGTATCTCAAAGTAATAGCAACACACAATGCATGATAGGCAAACATACAATACATTTCACAAAGTATAAGAGAGGAGTCATTACCTGTATCTTTCCTAACGTTCTTTAGCACAGTGGGCTCACGCATCTGACAGATATCAAATCCTATACCAATTTAGGGACAATTGATTAATCTTTTTCCCAATACTTATTTCCATAATACATTAAGTTGGTTATCATTTAGGAATATTTAGTTGACTATTAGAGGCCTAAACATATGCCTAAAGGGTTAGAAGACACTACCCTGAAGACCCCTTTTTCGAAGGCAAAACACAAATTTTTGGCTGACTCACTCGAGTGAAGATTACCTCACTCGAGTGATAAGTGACTTGCACTCGAGTGAGACTAGCTCTCACTCGCAAGTGGTTGACAGTGAGCAACCATCACAGCTAGCAAGTGCTCACCACACTCGAGCAGGGGGTTTTGCACTTTGGTGATAAATCCAAAATCACTCAAGTCCCCAAAAGTGAAACACAAGAAGTGACAACCCGAGAGAATAGACAACATTAGAGGGAAAAGCTCACTCGAGCATACCCCAGTACTCGGGTGAGAACATTTCACTTGCGAGTGTCAGAACACACTCTTGAATATCAACCAGTGAGTGACGACCAAAGAGTAACCTTAACCAAGAACTCACACCATCACTCTAGTGATCCCATACTCACTCGAGTGATCCCCAACATCACTCGCGGTGAAGGAATTGCACTCCAGCCCCCTTCATAAGAACCCAGGCAAAACACAAAGAGAAAGAGAAAATACACGTATCACTCGAGTAAGTTCCTCCCTCACTCGAGTGAGGCTATCAGATTGCCAGATCGCAGCAACTGACAGAATTTCCTAGATTGGTCAAAATCACACCCAATGGTTCCCAAACTCCACACAAAGCTCATACTCACTCAAAATGACATAGGGAACCCATTGGTAACCTCCAAAACACTCAAATACCATTTTAAACATAATCAAACTCTTGGATCTCTAATCCACACACAATACCCAATTCCAATAAACACACCTCCCAAACTTCAAAACCATATCAAATACTCAAAGAACTTCACAATGAACTAATCCCAACATCATCCACTATGAAATTCATAAATTCCAAAATAAGCATAAAACCAGGGCAAATTTCCAAATTTATCAAACTTAACCCAAAAATCACAACATATCTATCAGAAAGCATCAAATGCTTACCTCTTCAATTTGCTAAATCCAGAATCTTGATTCTCCAACTTTCAAATTTCTCTAACACTCAAACCACCACCTTTCAAGATTCTGAAACCACCAAAATAGAGCTCTCAATGAGGTGCACAACATTAGAGAAGAGATTTAGGGTATTAGAGATCAACTAACACACCAAAATCTCACCTTTCTTCTTGGTCTCCAAAATGAATGAAAAAAGAAGAGAGAGACATGGTGAGATATGGAGATGATGATGAGTGTTTTCCTTGCCCATACTCACCCTCAATCGTATAGGAGAGAGAAGAGAGAGAAAATGTGGAATTTTGTCTTTTTGTCTCATCCCATGGTCTACACAATGCCACTTGGCTACATCTTATCCACTTCCATCATGAGCTCACCTAGACGCAAAACGTAGGATTACGACCTATGGTCAATAAATCTCAACGTTGATCTTTAATCTCCAAATACACTTATATCAAATTTACATCATATTTTTACAAAAATGTTTAATTACACTAATTACAATCAATATAAGAGTCATTAGCCCTTAATCCCAAATTGGGTCATTATACTTATCAAGCTTTAATATAATAGGTCATATAAGTTATTCAGAGTTGTACACAAAGAGTTATGAATTTTGAAGTTAGCCTAGTGAAACTGGCAAGCTTCTGTGACAGTATCTAAAAATGGAAATTCTGGGAATTATGAGCTTCCAGTTGGCTAAAGGATATAATTTTCCTTAAAAATAGACATAATAAGGGTCACATAGACTTTAGAACCATACCAAATTGGACATTTGTACAACTAGATAAGAATTATCAAAGTTTGATGAAAATTCTGCCAATTTTCCAATAAGGTGCAAAAATAGAAAAAAAATGTATGGGCAAAATGGTCATTTGACCAATAAAGTAAGAAGCAATTATTTTCTCCCAACAAGGGATATATTTTGGTCAACAAAGGAGAGCAAGAGAAAATGAATTTACTTGGCTCACTTTAATTCAAGATGGAAAAGATTATGGCCAAGTAAATTATGCACATGTTAATTTCCAATTAAATATATTATTATGAAGAGGTGAGTTGGGATATTTTTATGAGACCATTTCCTCTTCCTCTTGGCCATTTTCGGCTATCATATAAACAAAAAGAGAGAGAAGAGAGCTTAAGAACACAATAACAGAGAGGAAGAGCAAGGTGCAAGGAGTAAGACCAAGTTGAGTGGGTCTAAAATTCACATTTTTTTGTCTTCAATCTCTTATACATCCCTTCAATCTCTTCTCTGTCTTGGAAATCATGTTTAGTAACCAAAATCAAGATGTAAGAGAGAGGGAAAGATGGCGACTAGAGAGAGAAACTAGAAGAATCAAGAGGTAATCTCAAGAACCTCTTTGATTTTCTGTTGTTGTTGTTGGTTTATGGTTGTTTTGCATTTATTTTGATGATTATGATGCACAAACCCTAAGGGGGAGTGCTGCCCAAATTCACACTAATCATGTTTAAAATGGTGTTTAAGTGGTTAAACATGTAATTACAAGTGAAAAGGAGTTATATGGATTGAATACTTGAAAACATGTTTTTCACTTTTCCTTGGTATGCTTCAGCTAGACCTAAAACTATGGCAAGGAATTGGAATTTAATGGCTTTGATGATTCCATTGGATTTAAAAGAGACAATTGTGTGGGAATATATGTGTTCATGATTTTTGGATGCTTATGTTTAATTTTAGAAATTAATTAAGTTAAGGTGTTATGTTATTTGATTTTTTTACTGGAGGCAGTGTTGTTGTGCAATGGATTACGTAGGTTATACCTAGTCCAAATATTATGAAATTTGGTAGGATTAAAGAAGATATGTAGAGCTTTAATTTAATAGGTGGATTATAATTTTTGGACTAGTAGATTAAAAGATATGGGTTTTTGAAATTCAGCCTTGTTTTTCGAATACAATCTAGAGCACTGGAAGTTTGACGAATTTGTGGGAAATGTATGGCTGTAGTTAATGCTTTGTGATATTTTTATTGAAAGAGGACCTAAAGAGCTTTTATATAGAACTGGAACCAACACATTTGGAGTTTTGTAGAATTAATTATGAATTTCCAAAGTTTGGTCAACAAAACGGTAGATTGGGTTAACCTACGAATTTATGGCAATTGTGTTAAATTATCATAAGTATTAGGCCAAATATAAAAGACATGTTCTAAAGACCCATGTAGCCCCATTGGATATTCAATTTCAAGATTCTAATTATATATGTATTTATTTAGGGCCATGAGAAGTCAAGAAGAAGTATCTTTAATAGTTAGAGGAAAGGTACAAGAGGAGGATTCAAGACAAGAGGTAGTAAACTTACTGAACTTCCATGTATTTGATGTGTTTATTGTGTATTGATTTACAGTATTGCTTTGCTTGATTATGTGAAGCATGTATCAATGAATGAAGCTCTATTTCTATTTATACTATGGTCATAATTATGTTTCATGAAACATTGAGTATGCCAAAATGTCATTATGTGAACATGAGCCTATGTAAGGCAAGCATATCTTGCACTAGTATCCATCTTGCATGCATTATTAGTAATTGTTTGCTACTGAGATTCCCTCAAATCTCACCCTCCCTAACTAACTATTTAGACATGTGAAAGTAGAGAAGAGAACTGCACAAGAGGAATGCAGTGGTAGAATGAAGACGAGAAGATGTCTGCTCTTCATTGTAATGGGTATAGGCACCCTAGTAGTCCTATACGGCTACATGAATTGTAATTATTATGTACAATCCTATGGGGAATTTCTATAATTGAGTGCTTTTTATCAGTATTTTTATGCTATTCCTGCGTGTCCACTGAACTATACTTTAATACTCTAAAAAACATGGAAATAATATAAGGAGGTTACATTCTTCCATTATCCCATTTTGGGCTACAAAAATAGGCTTTTAGGAAGACAAAAATTGGACTTTATGTCTTATGTTGGCCCAAAATTCATGTGGTCACTAATTGCACTATTTTGATAATTCAAGTATGCCAATATTCACTATTTATTCTCTTTAATACCTCAAAGGTGTAAAGAATCTTGGTGATTGAAATTTGGGATGTTACAAAGGCTGATACTTTTTTTCTTTGGATTGGGAGGCACCAAGATGGGAATGTGAAACTTATGGGTTTTGTGATATTATCATATTCAAAAAACTTTTGTGTGAGTCAACACAGCAACCCACAAGCTATATGGGCCCACACTTTATAGGCTGGGAAACTCCAAAACCCTAACCCTACCCAAAACTTATGGGCTAGCGGATTGAGCCCATATTACTAACTCTAGTCAAGAACAATAATGTCAGTGATGCAACGCTTAAATATTGAGGAGAGAAGCGGGAGTTTGGAGTAGGTCGTAGTAGTCCATGTTTAGGAGTTTACACGTTGAGGTCTTTAACTATGACTAAAACAGGGGAGACTTCTTTTCCTTTCTTTTTCTCTTCCAACATGGTGGGATTCTTTTCATTTTATAAACAAAAGAAAAATCTAATGTGACATATAAGCTGACAAGGATGCCTTGGTGGCAACATTTAACCCTATTAGCAATATTTTTAATGACAATGACTAATTTATTAGATAGACTAAACTTTAGGACTAAGTGGCGACAAGTTAAACTTGATGGCGTGAGTTACAAGCAAGTTGAAAGTTAAAGGACTAAATGATAAATGATTAGTTTCTTTATAATCTATGTATTCCACAAGGGTGTTCAAGTGATGGAATGGTGGCACCCCATCTTATAAACCGTCAATTTTATAAATGATTACTTAATATCATTATTACTCCTATAATAAATTTAAAGATATATTCATTTTCTAATTCAAAAAATAAAGATACTGTTAGAAAACATGCCGTAAAAAATATTTTATTATAATATGTATATTGATAATTTATTACAAGGGAATAATGTCATAAACAAGTAATACAGAGGTGAGTAGAGTATCATTCCTACAAGGATTGATCACTAAGTACCAAATTAGTAAACTTAATTTTATTTAGCCGATCGATTAGTTGGTGATTGAGAGTACAAAATAAAAATGATTAAATATGAATGCAATTAATATGAAAACAACTATGAGAAAAAAGCCCTAGGGATTAGATTTCACTTCGCAAATTTTGGATTGAATCACCTATATATTCTAGTCCATTTTATTCCACATGATTTATAGTCGAGTTTCCCTTATTTAGTTACTAGCCTCTTCCTAGGTCAAGCAATTCTATAGTTAATTGCTAATCCAATATATTCTATATGAATTAAAACAATTAATCATGTATTAAGATTTACAGAACTCATTAAGACTACACAACCCATATTAATATATTCATATTTCATATGCAAATTATGGTTTTAATTATATGATCTACATACATGCATCTCCTTCTGGTCTCAACATACATATTGAAATCATTTAAATGATGGTCAATCAATCGAAATCATTAAGAACAATAATTAAAACTCAATCATGAAGGAAAACTTAAAACTTGATTTAATAAGTTTAGATTCAATGCGTTGTTAGTAAGTTACATCATCACCCTAGGGAAATGAAAATTTAGCTCTTGATGAAATTAAAAATAAAATCAAAATAAATTGAAAATTTCATAAACATTGCATGAAACTTAATTATTAAATTCTAAAACACAAAGATACAACTATAAAATGCATAAAAATAGAGAAATCTAGCATTCCATAGAGGAGTTAAAACATTACATGTAGGTGGCAACCTATACAATTCATAAAGGAGGACTACCTAAGCCTTCCATGAAGGAGGCATGCAAGAAGCAATACAATGCATGAAATTTAACTCTAAGATAGTGTGTCCTCCTTGTGTCTTTCACTCCTCTATTTATAGATGAATGGGGTACAAAGATTTCTACTTTTTAGGTATGAATCTTGACCTTAAGCCGCCAATGTTGACTTTCTGGCAATCATGCTTCTTGACTGTAGCCTAATCTTGACAGTTAAAATAGTTGAATTTCATATTTTGATCTCCATGAAAGTTGTAGCTCTGGATCTTAGCTTGGAAATGCATGTAAAAGATCCTCGTTTCAATATCTGTAGCTCATGTTATGGTCAAATTAGTGTGAAAAAGTCAGATTGGGACAAATTCATGTTCTTAACTTCCAAGCAAAATTCGAAATCCTATAAGATAGAACTGGGTTTTGGCCTCCATAGAAAAATTGTAGAGCTTTTCTTAGCTTTTTATCCATCTAAGGAACATCCCAATCTGACATCTAGTGCTCCAGATAATGCTTGAAAACTGAAATAAGGTTAAATTTTAGTATTTTTTGATAAATTATATTTTATGCCAAGATCATTATTTATCTATCAAGTGTACCCAAATTCATTATATTAAGCTCAAATATCATCTACAAAATCATCATGTAAGGGAAAATAAATATGCAAATATTTTACTTATCAATTCTCTCTCTTCAATCTTTATCTCTTGGCTGTCTAAATAGTCAGGGAAAAAGGAAGCTTGATGGATTCCCTATTGGAAATTATGCCCTAGAGCAAATCATTCCACTTTAAACATTATTATTTAATGAATTTCTCTATTTTGTTATTATATTATTTGCATGTTCACTGTGATAATTGTATCCATGGATAAGCTATAAAGATTGTCTTAAATGTCCTTAGTCAGTTATCTATACAGTAGCAAAGATGAAGTAAGACCGGTATGACTTTGATAAGGTATGGAGATATGAATTAAAGTTTAGGCACTTGTAAGAGTACATGGTGCTAGACCGACCCACTATGTGAAAGCTCATGGATCAAGTCATAAGCTTATCTCATGTCTAACCACATCACTATGCCTTCGACCTAAGATCATCATGGATTCCTACATGAGAGTTGCTAAGCATTAACCTAGTCAAAAGTCACCTTTGACAGAGTGATGATAAAGGCTACAATCGAGCTTGGTTGTTTTCATGTAGAGGAATGTGAATGGTCAAGATAGAATTTTTGCCTCACATATTAGAGAGATATTACTAGGCCACTAGATGAGTGAGTTTGAGAAATGTATAGCCATACTACGATGGAAAGGAATTTCCATATCTATTGTCAGACTACTCGGAATCAGGAAAGTAATGGTAAGGAAAAGGAGGTTGACATTTCCATGCCTCATCCTTGGTCTAAATATCATGTGACAAAAGGGACATGGCATGGTTGTTTGATAGGTTGTATTGTGTTAATGATCCTCACATGAATCGAGTAGTCATAATATCTTGCTAGAGGTAGCTTGTGGCTTGTAGGTTAGTATAGTTATTGGCTCATTGCCAATATCGTATGGGCCTATAGGGTCAAACACAAGAATAGCTGTCAAACACAAGAATAGCTCGACACGAGCTATAATGTGTAGGTTCATTCAATATAAGATGTGTCTAAGATTCAATGAATTCAATGTTTAATCTAGCGTGGATGAATTTTATATTTATATATATGTATATGATATAAAATTGTGAACATAAAATTAATAATATTATATATATATGTATTTTCAAAACACACACACACACACACACACACATATATATGTGTGTGTGTGTGTGCGCGCGCGCGCGCGCGCGCGCGTATATATATTGTTTATATATATGTTTTAAATTTAGTTTTATCAGATAAATTAAATTTAATAACTAACATGATAAAGATATAATATCTTGGATTTAATTTGTACAAATAAATGAAATCTATTTCCATTAGCTCTTTATCCAGATTAAATAAATAGTTTAAATTAAAACTGTTGGACAAATTTAATTAAACTAAATTTATTTAATTAGCTCATCAAAATAATTAAGTATTAATTGATTTCAAAATTAATTAAGATTAATTTTGAAGATCCAATTTAGCCCTTGTGAGATATAAAAATAATTGGGCAGGTTAACCCTTATACGGATGAGAAAACGTAGCCGCAAGGAAACCCAAGGGAGACAATAGAGGTGCTATCTTGTAGTCCGTGTTAGAGCCATATTCATGTAGATACCAGTAAAGGGACCGAATCTATGGTGTTGGCTCCTAGAGATTGAAAATCCAGAACACATAAATGGTACGATTCTTTCTACCTAGATTTAAATGCTGTTGATGAATCTGCAATTGGAATTAGTAAAATTTTAAATTCTTCCACTGTGCCTGCCAATCCCAATAGTATTATCAAAGCCAGGTCAATTGTGTGTTTAAATAGAGTTTATTTTCTTATACATTCGATATATCTGGGATATATGTATGTTTATAAGAAATATCTGAACATGTATCTGATCTGGTTAATACAAAAAGGAATTGTTTTTAAAGATTTGATCTTGAAATCATTTTCTAATTTTTGTTTTGAAAGAAATCTGTTCTTCTGAGATTTTCATTTTTGGATACTACTGGATATATATGCGATCTGGTGAAATTGTTTTGATCATATGCGATATGCTTCATATTGATTGCCGCTAGTGTTTTCATGATTTATATTCTGGATTAGATCTAAAACTGGAATTCATGGTTTTTTTGAATTGTTTCTGTAATTTCTATCTGGTTTGAGAGATCAATTTTGGTGTTGATTGTAAAACATTTTTTCATAAAAGTTGGCCCCGAGATGATTGTTTCAAACCCTAGATTAGCTCAAAGATAGCCTGAA
This sequence comes from Inga oerstediana, assembly GCA_963210345.1. NCBI lineage: Eukaryota > Viridiplantae > Streptophyta > Magnoliopsida > Fabales > Fabaceae > Inga > Inga oerstediana. The sequence goes on along the minus strand of OY723401.1, from coordinate 56,065,673 downwards.
GTTCACGGCCAATTATAGGAACAATCGAATCTCATTTAGATCTCTAATCGGGTTTTAGGGATCTAGGACGATGAAACAACATCATTTTGACCTAAACAAAACACGCGTTTCACCAGTGTTTCATACCAGAAGAGTTTTGGGCTAGAAACTGGACTTAAACAAATAATACTTTTTTAGGAAACAAATTTCAAGGGGCAGATCCCACCTACTAACCGGCTAGCGGGACAGCCATAGCTAACTGTTCATAGTGTGATATAACCTAATCATGACATTTATTTTTCATATTTGTATGAACATTAACTTGTGGTTTATTTTAAAGCTTGTTTGGGTATGGTGAACAACATCGCTTTAGATTTTTACAAAGAGTTGTAATATTTAAATATGGCCTGCGTGCTATGCCTTCCTCTAAATACTCTTAATGTACATTCTCTTCTCATCTCACTCCCCTCGAATGTTTAAATGAAGTTTCTCTCAATGTATTTCTTTTCTTGTTTAGAGAAGTCCTCTCATTGTCTTAGGAGAATTTTAGGTTAGGTGAGACATATTGTGTCATATTTAAATTATGCTTTTGATTAGATAATTACATGTATACTTTTGTATTTATATGTATTTATTTGTACGAGATATGACCTGCATTCGTATAAACAAAATTAATTAATTGAGCCCTCCAAATCAAATCTTAAGTCATAATGCCATCAATTAATGAATACTTGTCAAAACCTAATCGCTCAATTGTAGGAACTACCAAAATGGATGTATTTGAGTTATCTTGGTGAGCCAAGCATAAGTAATGGTGTTACTCACAAAATTTATTATTGTTTTAACTTAATTGAGATTAACAAAATAGTTTTGGATCTCAAGGCAATATATGGGATTAAACATGTCAGATTATATGATGATTGAATCCCATAAACATCTAAGAGTTACGAGTGATCTAATTGGTAAAGAAGTTACCTACCTAAATAATATGAATTTAAGCATTCTGCCAAAACAGACTTAAATTTAGGAAAAATATGGATCTTAAGCCACTAATTATTATATTGAGGGTTATTATTTTAGTAGGGGATTACTAACTAACTTTGTATATTTTAATTATAGAATCATGTTGACTAGTGTAACCCCCTCCATAATTATTATTCGAAATACATAATTAAAATGAATTAGAGACTTTCAGATAAAAAAAAAGCTCATTTACATTCCTATCCTTGAGATAGGGTTCTCACAAATACCTTTCAAAATACAATTCACCTGGTCTTAGATTCACATTTCGAATACAATTACTTTGCGAAGATAAATCACATTCATAGTTATCAGAGTGCACAACATAATTTCCAGCAATCTCGGGTTTATACGTTTACTAAGATTTCATGGGGCACATTCACCCTTTACAATTTCCCAAATAGGGGATTACACAAATCCATTTCAAATACAAATTGAAATATACATCCGAAACATATATAGTCATCCCAACCCATATCGATAACCAACTACCAAAACAAATATCCATAGGGAGTCCTCACCACCCTTGGTTGTTTGCTCCCTCCTCGATTCACTTGCCCTGTCTAAATTGTTGATAGGGAAGGGTGAGATTCGAGAGAATCTCAGTAAGAAAATAGTACCAATATCGTGCATGATAAATGTTTAACGTATGACATGCTTACCTTACATAACTCATACTCACACAATGATAAATCTACGAGCTCAACATTTCGAACAAAATACTTATGACCATAGTATAAATTGAAACAGGGCTTCAATGATTCATATATATTCCACATAATCAAGCAAAGCAATAATATGCATCAATACACCAACACAAATATCAATTACATGCAGGAGAGGTAAGTTCCCTACACTTATTCTTTCCACGTGTGCTCCAGTACTGACTACTCACGATTAGGGCATATATCAAACCCTATAACCAAATCAAGGATATAGGGTTAATTTCTACTCCAAATCCTTACTTTTATAACACTTAAAGTTGGTTATCATTCACAATCTTTAGGTTGCTACTCAAAGCCTAAATACATGGCTAAAGGGTTGGGAAAGACTATACCAAAACCACCTCTCAGAAGTACAACATACTAATTTTTTGGGGGTTAGCCGTAGCCCACAAATCCATTGGCTGACGTCAAAAATAGCTCAAAAACATTTGGGCCGCTGCCAAGAACCTTTGGCAGCGGCCATGAAAATCCTATTTCTTGACTGAACTTCCAAAAATTATAACTAATTCCAAAAATATCAAAATGAGGTGATTCTAAAGTAAAATGAAAGGTATTTAAGTCCTTTACATAGGAAAAATATGCACCAAGGCTGTTCATAACCACGCAAATACAGAATCACTCAAAACTGAACACTACTCCAAAACAGATTCTAGTTTGAACATCAAACTTTGGACAACCATAACTCCCATCTCACAAAACAAAACGACACAAATTATATGTCTATTTTGAAGCTTCAAATGTGAACTTTAGGAATAGAAAGTTTTAGAATTTTTAGAAACCATTTGGTCATTTAAAACATCCACACAAACAAACTTCCCAATATAGAGTTCACACTAGAAAGATTTTTGATTTTTGCACCTTTGCTTCCAATGGTTCCAATTTCACAACAAACCTCATTCCCACACAAATTATTACAAGGAATCCATTGAAAATTCCAAATCAATCAAATTCACATCACATTGACATGTTTTCCCAATGAAACAACATGTCACATAATTTCCACAACATAAACTCAACATTGCAATTCCTTCCATTTCAAATTCCAAATCAATTCCAATGGCACCAAAGCACAATATGACACCATTTTCTACACATTACACTAACCAATTAGTTCAATCCAAAATCACAAGAAAATCAGGGAAAAATTCAAAAATTCACAAAACTTAACCAATGACTACAAAACTTATGCCAAAATGCATAAAATACTCACCTCTTCCTCTTCCCCAAGCTAGTTTCTTGATTCCTCCGACTTCAAGTTTCCTCAAGCTCTCAAAACACCTTTCACAAAGTATTTATTATCTGAAATGGTATATTTCTAGAAAGAGAGTTTATCTCTAAAAGAACCAATGAGAGCATGGTATATCTCAAAGAACTTCAAAAGTCACAAGATAGCACAGACCCACAGATGGAAAATAGAGAAGACTCACAATAAGCTGCTGAGCCTCCTCAAGTAACATAAGGTCCATATAGATCTGATAGGACACGACAACAACCTCAGAGATATGGATTTCTGATTACTAAAAAACATGAAGTGTTGCTCATTGAGCAAAATGAGCCGACTGCCTATTAAGAAGCCATGGTGAGACTAAACTCTAAGAAATGTCTAAATGCCATGAAGTCAAAAATGCAATCCATGTATAACAATCTCGTATGAACCTTAGTCAATCCACCTAAAGGTGTAAAAACCATCAGGTACAAATGGGTTTTCAAGGAGAAAACTGACATGGATGGCAATGTAAATGTCTTTAAGGCACGATTGGTTGCAAAAGGATTCACTCAAACTCATAGTGTAAACCATGATGAAACCATTTCCCCAATTGCAATGGCCAAATCAATTAGAATCCTCATTACAATTACAACATATTATAACTATGAAATATAACATATGGATGTCAAAACAGCCTTCCTTAATGGAAAGTTGCTTGAGGATGTATACATGACATAACCTAAAGGCTTTATGTGTTCAGATTACTTTGGTAAAGTATGCAAGCTTCAAATATCCATTTATGGACTGAAGCAAGCATCCTAAAGCTTGAATCATCATTTTGTTGAAGTAGTTAAAGAGTTTCGATTCATTCAAAACATCGATGAACCTTGTGTTTATAAGAAGGTTAGTGGAAAAGTTTTATTTCTAGTGCTTTATGTAGATGACATCATGCTCACTGGGGATGGCTTTACCACCTTATAAAGTATTAGTCTTGGTTAGAAAGGTCTTTCCCGATGAAAGGGTTAGGTGAATCCCCTTACATCCTAGGGATTAGGATCTATAGAGATAGATCCAAGAGGCTAATAGGTTCAATATACTACATAGGTTCAATATATAGGATTCAAAAAGGAGTTATATGCCGATGTCTCATGGCATCTATCTCAGCAAGGATCTATGTCCTAGCATACCTGATCAGAGAGATCGCATAAGCAAGGTTTCATATGCCTCTGCCATTGGATCCATCATGTATGCCATGTATGTACTCAACTAGATTTCTCATTTGCCTTAAGTATGACCAGCAGATTTCAACAAGATCCTAGTAAGGGTCATTAGACTACTGTCAAGAATATCATAAAGCACTTAAGAAGGACTAAGGACTTATTCTTGGTATATGGTAGATTGGATGATGAGCTATGTGTAACCGGTATCACATATGCAAGTTTCCAAACTTACCAAGATGGCCTTAAGTCACAATCTAGATACATATTCCTCCTAAATGGTAGAGCAGTAAGCTAGAAGAGCTCCAAGCATAGCCCTATAGCATATTCTACAACAAAAGCTGAGTATATAACAGAATCGGATGTAGCTAAGGAAGCTGTTTGGATCAGAAAGTTCATTACTAAACTAGGGGTGGTACCTACCATCTCAAATCCAATAGATTTGTTTTATGACAATAACGGTGCTATCGCATAGGCCAAGAATCCTAGGTCACATCAAAGGAACAAGCTATACTCAAGCGATTTCATCTTATTAGAGAAATCAATGATGGAGGTGACATCAAATTATGCAAAATAGCAGGAGAAGACAATGTTGCTAAACCTCTTACTAAGCTGCTTGTACAGCCAAAGCATGAGGGTTATATCAAGACAATGGGAATTAGGCAAATTAATGATTATACTAAGTGCAAATGGGAGGATGTTGGAAATTACGCTCTAGAAGACAATCATTGTACTTTGAACATTATTATTTAATGAATTTCTCTATTTTATTATCATATTATTTGCATATTCACTATTATAACTGTATCCTTGGATAAATCATAAAGATTGTCTTAAATGTTCCTTGTCGGTCTTCTATGTGGGGGCAAGGATAAAGTAAGACTAGTATGACTTTGGTAAGGTATGGCAATATGAATCAAAGTCTTAGGCACTTGTAAGAATACAAGTTGCTAGACTGTCCCACTATGAGAAAGCTGCATGGATCAAGTTATAAGCTTATCTCATGTATAACCACATTACTATGCCCTTTGACCAAAGATCATCATAGATTCCTACATGAGAGTCGCTAAGCTTTAACCTAGTCAAAAGTCATCTTTCACCGGGTGATAATAAAGGCTACAATTAAGCTTGGTGGTTTTCATGCAAAGGAATGTGAATGGTCAAGATGGAATTTGTCCCTCACATTAGTAGAGAGATATTACTGGGCCTCTCGATGAGTAAGTCTGAGAAAAATATGGCCATACTACAATGGAAAGAAGTTTCCATTTCTATTGTCAGACTACTCAAGAATTGGGAAAGTAATGGTCAGGAACAGGAGGTTGACATTATCCATGCCACATTCTTGGCCAAAATATTATGTAACAAAAGGGACGTGACATGGTTGTATGACAGGTTGCATCGTGTTAATGATCCTTATATGAATTGGATAGTCGTAATGTCTTGCTAAAGGCCACTTGCGAATTATGGGTTAGTACAGTTATTGACCCCTGTTAACTTCGTATAGGGCTGCAAGGCCGTACACAAGAATAGCCTTGCATGAGCTATAATGTCCATGTTCATTAAATCCAAGAAGTGTCTAAGATTCAATGAATATGATGTTTAATCTAGGGTGAACAAATTTTATATTTATATATATGTATGTGATATAAAATGCATTAAAAGAAAATTAATAATATTATATACATGAATTTTTGAAATACATATATATATATATATATATATATTACCTGATAATATTATTATATTGTGTTAGTTTTAAATTTAGTTTTAAATTTAATAAGTAACATGATAAAGATATAATATCTCAGATTTAATTTATAAAGGTAAATTAAATTTATTTCCATTGGCTCTTTATTCGGATTAAATACATAGGTTAAATTAAAACTATTGGACAAATTTAACTAAATGAAATTTATTTAATTAGCTCATTAAAATAATTAAGATTAATTCTAAAGATCCAATTTAGCCCTTATGAGTTATAAAAATGATAGGGCAGGTTAACCCTTGTAGGGATGAGAAAAAGGAGCCACAAGGAAACCCTAGGGAGACATTAGAGAAGCTAGCATGCAGTCCATGTTAGAGTCACATTTTTGTGGATACCGGTAGAGGGAGCGAATCTGAGGTGTTGGCTCCTAGAGATCAAAAAACCAGAACACATAAAAGGTGCAATTCTTTCTAACTCGATTTAAATGCTATTGATAGATCCGCAATTGGGATTGGTAAAATTTTAAATTCTTCCACTATGCCTGCCAATCCCAATATTCCCCTGACTCCCTCATTCAATGCTTAGGAAAGTTAAGTACATGACCGGACTGGAGACCAATGGATTTCCTTAACCATTGTGATAGGTGGCATCCCTAGAGAGAGTCAACACAAGCAAATGTCATGACAACGAACACATGGCGCCTTCTGGTAAAACCACCATAAAAGCTAAATAGTGCATGCTCATAATGAAGCGACATGTGTCATGTTCATATTTGTCCAATACAAAAGTAAATGCCATCATTACTTTAGTAAGGCTACTTTATCAGTATAAGGCTTAAACTATGCTACTCGGGTCTATGTCTTCCAAACTACACCATATGTGCAGCCTCAGGGTATCAAGTGTGTGTGTCGGTGTGTCTATATGTGGGACCCACATGGAATATATCTGTTCTTCCTTTTCAAAATAGCAGGGTATATGTATTTGCCCTAAAAATGCCATACACACACCTCTACTGACATATTTTATCCATCTAATCATACCCACTGTGTAATATCCCAAAAAGTGATTAAGGGCTAATGATTTCAAAAGTAGATGTAATTATTGTTGAATAAACACTTTTGGAGAATGTGTGATGAGAATTTGGATATTTTAATGATTCCAATGGCTTCCTTGTGAAAATTCATGTGGGGAGAGTGTTTATTGTGAAATTGGAACCATTGGGAACAATTGTGCAAAAGTTGAAAACTCTGTCCATTTATTCTCTGTACAGGGCAGCCAATTTGTGTGGACGTTTTAAATAGGCAAATGGTGTCTAAAAATTCTGAGATTTTCCAATCTTAAAGTTCACATGTCAAGCTTCAAAATGGACATATAATTTGTATCATTTTGATTTGTGACCTAAGAGTTTTGGATTTTTGAAGTTTGCACAGCGAAATTAATTATTTTCTGGAACAGTATGCAAAGATTGAAATTCTGGGAATTTTGTGATTCCTTCCAGATAGATTCTATATTTTTCCTTAAAACTAGACTCAATAAGGGTTATATAGGCTTTGGAATCACTCCAATTAGATTTTTCTAGAATTAGTTATGATTTATCAAAGTTCGGTCAGAAAATCTGCCAACAAATCCGAAAATGGGAAAATAAGGAATTATGACATCAACTCATTAAAAGATAATGTCAGCATGGATTATTAATCAAATTGCTCATCTTCTTCAGCCATTTCACGCCATTTTCAGCTGAAGCAAGAGGAAAAAACGTGAGAGAGAGCTTGGAGAAAAATAGAGAGAAGGAAGGAGAAATCTCACAAGGTAGGTCGATTTCTTCAGTGAATTCGTACCTAATGTGTATAATCCTCCTCCTAAGCTATTCCTCTATGTGAATTAAGGTTTTGAAGCAAGGAATTTCATTGTTCAAATAGGCTAGGGTTCAGCCATATTTGGGAAAAGCTTGTGGGAGCTTGAGGTAACTTCCAAACTTTCGTATATTGCTTATTCTGGCTGCTGTGGGCAATTTAATCGGTGAAATTTCGCCGGATTGCCATTGGTTTTAAAGTTTGGAAATGATATGGCCTAGGGGTTATGCTGCCCAAATTGGGTCTTAATGTTAGTTGTAACCTAATGTAATGGTTAATAAAGTGGTTAGGAGTAGAAAGGAACGCGTTTACGGAGCCGAAATCGTAAAACCCCGATTTTCCCTGGAGAACTCATAAATTTCGGCCAGCCCTAGAAATGGGTCTTAGAGTTGGATTTTCAATGATTTGATGGTTCCATTGAGTTCAGGAGCGAAAATTAGGTGGGGTTACAGTTGGTCACTTTTTTGGAAAAGGCCGAAAAAGCATAATTACGAAAACGCCCCTAAAACCCTTAAAGTGGGGCTGCCAAGGGTAAATTTGCAATTTTACATTGAATTTGATAATTCCGAGTCCGGAAATGGATTCCTTGCGCAGAAATATGTTAGGATAGCCCAGATTAGAATTTTGGGAAAAGTGCAACCGGACCGGGTACGGCGGGCCCAGGCCGGGTCCCCGTGGGCATTTTTGTAAATTTTCATTATAGACTCATATAACCTCAAGAAACACTATGGAAGTGTCAAAATGGTGCATTTGGAATTGTAGGATTCAATATTTGCCCTGTTCGTGAACGACCCGTGCCAGAGCACGTTCGGAAAGAACCAGGTAGTGACTCCTCTCTTATACTTTGTGTGAAACATTGTATGTATGTTTGTCTTGCATTGAGAATACATTGTGACATTGTGATGCTTTGTGATCGCAGCGAAAGCTGACACCTAGTGAATACTTTGTGAATACATTGAGATCGCAGCGAAAGCTGACGCTTAGAGTTTACAGCCATGAGTGCTGTTGTTTGTGGCGAAAGCCATGATACATTGTGATGCTGCTTAACATGATCATATATGCTATGTGTTTATACACTGTATGAGTGGTTTGTTACTACAAAGATTCTTTTGAATCTCATTCTTTCCATTGACTAACATTTCAGACAGGGCAAGTGGCTCCAAGGAGAAGCAAACCACCAGGAGTGGCTAGGATCTTGTAGAGTGTGTTGTTAGGCTGTTGGTTAACTATTTTGGACTTGGGATTATTGTTTATTTTTGGAGATGTAAATATTACTGTTGATTTTGGTTATGTAATCCCCTAGTAGAGACTTTTAAACCCTCAGATTATATATGTATAGAACCCGGGAGTTGTCGGGGATTTGGTTATACACTCTGATGTATGTGAATGTAAATTAACTGCAAATGTAATTATATTCGAATTTTGAAATTAAGACCAAGATAGAGAAGAGTTTTTGAAAGTTTTTGGTGAAAACCCTACTATACTGTAGGAACTTGAAATGAGTTTAAGCTATCCGACGGTCTCTAAACCAATTTAATTATGTGATATCGAATTATAATTATGTGGTTAAAGGCAGGGGGTTACATTTTGGTATCAGAGATGTAGTTCCTGGCAAGGGTAGAGGTAGCTAGGATAGATCCCTTAGATAGTAGTAGGGATATCTGTGAATGATTGTTGTGTATGCACATGTATGTTTTATTGACATGGATATATATATATGAGTTTTGTGACTATATGTGCATACTATCTCTGCTAAATTAATGGGGCAAGTTGTTTGTAGAATGAAGAAAACTAGAGGACACCCCAATATTCCGCGTGTAGACCCAGAGGTGGAGGTCGTCAATGATAATCCACCAGATCCTATACAAGAGCTGATGGGTCTAATCCGGGATCAAAGAGATATGATAACTGAGCTGAGAGAAGAGCTCAGAGTAGAGAAAGCGAAGAACAAGGAAGGTCCAGTTCAGTCCACTCCGGAGGAAACTCAAGAAGAAACTCGACATGAGGACACTGCTGAAGGGTCAGCACGACTGCTGGAGTCCCCACCTCACACTATTCCAAACCAAGAGTCTTATGGAGTACCTGTAAGAGAGGGTAAGGATCTTCAGTTTTGGGTTACCAGATTTTGCAAACATCTGCCTCCAGTGTTCAAAGGGAGGTTTGATCCACAAGTGGTGGAAGATTGGTTGAACCGTCTTGAGAAGATATTTGAGGTCCTTGGATGTCCGGATGAGGTGAAGCCACGCTTGGCAGTCTACAAGCTCGAGGGTGATGCGGACTGTTGGTGGAGAAATATCTCTCTCACACTACGCAGCAGAAACGTGCCATTGACTTGGGAATTGTTCCAGCAAGAATTCAATGAGAAATACTTTCCCAAATCAGTACGGCTCGAGAAGGAGACAGAATTCCTTAACATTAGATAAGGGGACACTGAGAGCTTTGATGATTATTTGTCCTGTTTCATCCGTTTGTCCCGATATTCCTCCTATCTTAATACAAGGATGACGAAGAATGAAGTTCAGATATGCTCATTCGTGGCCTGAGGCGAGAGTTGAGGAAACGGTTGGTCACTCACCAGTTCACCAAGTTCAACAAAGCGGTGGAACAATGCAGGATTATAGAGAACAACTTAAGAGAAGTATATCCTACTAAAGCTACTGCGCACCGCAGTGAAACCAGTAAGAGTGGTACTTCACAAAAGCAAAAGGGACAGGGACCTTCATCTGGGAGTGGTAAAAAGCCCTACCAGTCTGGAAGCCGTGATCAGCAGAGAACTCCTTTTACACCTTGGATATGTCCTCGTTGTAATCAGTCACATCATGGTAAGACTTGTGAGGGTCGAATAATATGCTTTAATTGTAAACGTGTGGGGCATACTGCTGTCGAATGCAAAGAGCCACGACCAGACCAGAGGCCGAAAACTCAGGGCCGAGTATTCTCTATGACCCACGAGGAGGCCCATAAATCTCCTAAGTTGATACAAGGTAAAATTCTTCTTAGTGGCTATTTATTGCAAGTTCTGTTTGACTCAGGTGCAAGTCACTCCTTCATTGCCTATGATTGCGTGAAGCGCCTGGGATTGCATGTGCATAAATTACCATTTGATCTGATAGTGTCAACTCCGATGGGTGTTAAGGCCTTGACTACAGAAGCTTGTCTAAATTGTGTCATAACTGTAGAAGGGCACCAATCTACTGTGGATTTGATTTGTCTGCCGCTTTACCAATTGGAAGTCATTTTGGGTTTTGATTGGTTAACGGTGAATAATGTGATGTTTGATTGTGGGAACAGGAGGATAGTATATCCTGCTTCTCATAGGGTCGAAGTTGTAAATGGTAGTATGAATTTCCTTTCTACGGCTAAAGCTGAAAAATATCTTGAAAAGGGTTGCCAGGGGTATATGGTATTCTTCTCTGTGCAAGGGGAGATTAGTGAACCTGTGAGTAGTATACCCGTGGTAAATGAATTCCCTGAGGTATTTCCAGATGATCTTAGTGGATTACCTCCAGAAAGGGAAGTTCAATTTCCCATTGACATTGTGCCTGGAGCTGGTTCTATATCTAAGGCCCCATACCGTATGGCCCCAAATGAAATGGCGGAGTTAAAGAAACAAATATAAGACTTGCTTGAAAAAGGGTTTATTAGACCCAGTGTGTTGCCTTAGGGAGCTCCAATATTGTTTGTAAAGAAGAAAGATGGAAGCCTTCGGTTGTGTATCGATTATAGAGAATTGAACAAGGTTACTATTAAGAACAAGTACCCTCTTCCCTGAATCGATGACCTTTTAGATCAACTATCCGGTTCGTGTGTATTTTCGAAGATTGATCTAAGGTCAGGGTATCATCAGCTACGAGTGAAAGCAGAAGATGTTCCGAAGACTGCTTTTCGGACCAGGTACGGTCACTATGAGTTCTTGGTGATGCCATTTGGGCTAACCAATGCGCCTGCGGTTTTCATGGATTACATGAACCGTATCTTTCGACAATATTTGGATCAGTTTGTTGTTGTGTTTATCGATGACATTCTGATATATTCCAAGAGTATGGAGGAGCATGAGCATCATTTGAGAGTTGTATTGACTACATTGCGTGAGAAACAACTATATGCTAAATTGAGCAAGTGCGAGTTCTGGCTATCAGAAGTGAAATTCTTAGGCCATGTTATCTCGCAAGAAGGGGTCTCTGTGGATCCCAGTAAAGTAGAAGCAGTACTGGACTGGAAGAGACCAGAATCTGTGGCGGAAGTATGCAGTTTTCTGGGTCTTGCTGGTTATTATCGGAGATTCATCCAGAATTTCTCCCGTATGGCATTGCCGATGACCAAGCTTACGAGAAAGGATCAGCCGTTTGTGTGGGATAAGAAATGTGAAAACTGTTTTGTGGAGCTGAAGGAGAGGTTGACTACGACACCTGTGTTGATTTTACCTGATCCCAGTTTGACATATGTTATGTATTCTGATGCCAGTGGGCAGGGATTAGGGTGTGTCCTTGTGCAGCAGGGACGTGTGGTGGCCTACGCCTCTCGACAGCTCAGACCTCATGAATTGAACTATCCCACTCATGATCTGGAGCTTGCGGCCATTGTATTTGCTTTGAAGATTTGGCGTCATTACCTGTATGGTGTGACTGTGGAATTGTACTGCGACCACAAGAGTCTCAAATATCTGTATGATAAAAAAGAACTGAATATGAGACAGTGCCGCTGGATGGAATTGCTTAAGGACTACGACCTGGAAATAAAATATCATCCGGGTAAGGCAAATGTAGTCGCTGATGCTCTTAGCCGAAAGACTGTGCTTATTGCAGCTATGATGATACAAGAAAGGAAATTGATTGAAGATTTCCGTGATTTAAATTTGACAAACCAAATCATCTGTGCCAATTACACTGTTTCTCAAGAGGAGAGTGATCTAAGGGCAGAAATTGAAGAAGCTCAGAGTCAAGATGACTGGATACAGCACAATCTGACTCGAATCGAACAAGGAGAAGTTTCAGGCTACGACATATCGCCTCGTGGATTGGTTCTTTAACATAAAAGAGTCTGTGTTCCACTTAAGGCAGAGTTGAGGCAGAAGATTCTGGATGAGGCACACAAGAGCCGATATACTCTTCATCCTGGTATGACCAAGATGTATCAGAATTTAAAATCGGTGTATTGGTGGCCGGGTTTGAAGAGTGACGTGACCAAATATGTTGCAAGGTGTCTCACTTGTCAGAAAGTGAAAATCGAGCACCAGAGACCGCCTGGTTTACTTCAGAGTCCTGAGATTCTGGAATGGAAATGGGAAAGCGTGACCATGGATTTGGTTATGGGATTACCCAGGATCAGAAACTATGATGCGATCTGGGTAATTGTGGATCGGTTAACGAAGTCAGCCCACCTCATACCAATCAATGCTGGTTATTCTCCTGATAAACTAGCGAAGATTTATATCTGAGAGATTGTCAAACTTCATGGTGTTCCGAAAAACATCATTTCCGATCGAGATCCACGATTTACTTCGAAGTTTTGGAAAGCATTGCATGAAGCCTTAGGTACTCAACTGAGATTCAGTACGGCTTATCATCCTCAAACGGATGGACAATCTGAGAGAACAATTCAGACGCTGGAAGATATGTTGCGAGCTTGTGTTCTCGACTTTAAAGGAAGTTGGGATCGTTTCCTTCCACTGGCCGAGTTCGCTTACAACAATAGCTATCATGCGAGCATCCAAATGGCTCCGTATGAAGCGTTGTATGGAAGACGGTGTCAATCATCTTTATGCTGGAATGAGTTATCCGAAAGGAAGCTTTATGGGCCAGATTTGGTTGATCAAACCTCAGCACAGATTCGGATCATTCGTAAGAGGCTCCTTGCAGTGTAGAGTCGACAGAAAAGTTACTCTGACAAGAGCAGAAGGCCTCTAGAATTTGAGGTTGGTGATCACATATTCCTGAGAGTATCACCAATTACGGGCATTGAGCGAGCCATCAAGAGGAAGAAGCTGAGCCCGAGATATATAGGTCCTTTTGAAATCCTTGAGAGGATTGGGCCTGTTGCTTATCGAGTAGCCCTACCCCCAAACTTGAGCAGACTCCACGATGTGTTTCATGTTTCCCAACTGAAGAAGTATCAACCGGATCCAACTCATATTGTTGAATATGAAGAAGTTGAGTTACAAGACAACATCACATATGCGATAGAGCCAGAACAGATCATTGATAGAGTAGAACGACGGCTCAGACACCGAAGCATTCCATTTGTGAAGGTGATCTGGAAGGGAATGACTCAGAGGGAAGCAACTTGGGAAGCAGAAGTAGATATGTGAAGACGTTATCCAGAGTTTATGGCTCAAGTTGTGTGACAAATTTCGAGGACGAAATTTATTTTACGGGGGGAGAAATGTAATATCCCAAAAAGTGATTAAGGGCTAATGATTTCAAAAGTAGATGTAATTATTGTTGAATAAACACTTTTGGAGAATGTGTTATGAGAATTTGGATATTTTAAAGATTCCAATGGCTTCCTTGTGAAAATTCATGTGGGGAGAGTGTTTATTGTGAAATTGGAACCATTGGTAACAATTGTGCAAAAGTTGAAAACTCTGTCCATTTATTCTCTGTACAGGGCAGCCAATTTGTGTGGACGTTTTAAATAGGCAAATGGTGTCTAAAAATTCTGACATTTTCCAGTCTTAAAGTTCACATGTCAAGCTTCAAAATGGGCATATAATTTGTATCATTTTGATTTGTGACCTAAGAGTTTTGGATTTTTGAAGTTTGCACAGCGAAATTAATTATTTTCTGGAACAGTATGCAAAGATTGAAATTCTGGGAATTTTGTGATTCCTTCCAGATAGATTCTATATTTTTCCTTAAAACTAGACTCAATAAGGGTTATATAGGCTTTGGAATCACTCCAATTAGATTTTTCTAAAATCAGTTATGATTTATCAAAGTTCGGTCAGAAAATCTGCCAACAAATCTGAAAATGGGAAAATAAGGAATTATGACATCAACTCATTAAAAGATGATGCCAGCATGGATTATTAATCAAATTGCTCATCTTCTTCAGCCATTTCACGCCATTTTCAGCTGAAGCAAGAGGAAAAAATGTGAGAGAGAGCTTGGAGAAAAATAGAGAGAAGGAAGGAGAAATCTCACAAGGTAGGTCGATTTCTTCAGTGAATTCGTACCTAATGTGTATAATCCTCCTCCTAAGCTATTCCTCTATGTGAATTAAGGTTTTGAAGCAAGGAATTTCATTGTTCAAATAGGCTAGGGTTCAGCCATATTTGGGAAAAGCTTGTGGGAGCTTGAGGTAACTTCCAAACTTTCGTATATTGCTTATTCTGGTTGCTGTGGGGAATTTAATCGGTGAAATTTCGCCGGATTGCCATTGGTTTTAAAGTTTGGAAATGATATGGCCTAGGGGTTATGCTGCCCAAATTGGGTCTTAATGTTAGTTGTAACCTAATGTAATGGTTAATAAAGTGGTTAGGAGTAGAAAGGAACGCGTTTACGGAGCCGAAATCGTAAAACCCCGATTTTCCCTGGAGAACTCATAAATTTCGGCCAGCCCTAGAAATGGGTCTTAGAGTTGGATTTTCAATGATTTGATGGTTCCATTGAGTTCAGGAGCGAAAATTAGGTGGGGTTACAGTTGGTCACTATTTCGGAAAAGGCCAAAAAAGCATAATTACGAAAACGCCCCTAAAACCCTTAAAGTGGGGCTGCCAAGGGTAAATTTGCAATTTTACATTGAATTTGATAATTCTGAGTCCGGAAATGGATTCCTTGCGTAGAAATATGTTAGGGTAGCCCAAATTAGAATTTTGGGAAAAGTGCAACCGGACCGGGTACGGCGGGCCCGGGCCGGGTCCACGGGGGCATTTTTGTAAATTTTCATTATAGACTCATATAACCTCAAGAAACACTATGGAAGTGTCAAAATGGTGCATTTGGAATTGTAGGATTCGATATTTGCCCTATCGTGAACGACCCGTGCCAGAGCACGTTCGAAAAGAACCAGGTAGTGACTCCTCTCTTATACTTTGTGTGAAACATTGTATGTATGTTTGTCTTGCATTGAGAATACATTTTAACATTGTGACATTGTGATGCTTTGTGATCGCAACGAAAGCTGACGCCTAGTGAATACTTTGTGAATACATTGAGATCGCAGTGAAAGCTGACGCTTAGAGTTTACAGCCATGAGTACTGTTGTTTGTGGCGAAAGCCATGATACATTGTGATGCTGCTTAACATGATCATATAAGCTATGTGTTTATACACTGTATGAGTGGTTTGTTACTACAGAGATTCTTTTGAATCTCATTCTTTCAAATGACTAACATTTCAGACAGGGCAAGTGGCTCCAAGGAGAAGCGAACCACCAAGAGTGGCTAGGATCTTGTAGAGTGTGTTGTTAGGCTGTTGGTTAACTATTTTGGACTTGGGATTACTGTTTATTTTTGGAGATGTAAATATTACTGTTGATTTTGGTTGTGTAATCCCCTAGTGGAGACTTTTAAACCCTCAGATTATATATGTATAGAACCCGGGAGTTGTCGGGGATTTGGTTATACACTCTGATGTGTGTGAATGTAAATTAACTGCACAGGTAATTATATTCGAATTTTGAAATTGAGACCAGGATAGAGAAGAGTTTTTGAAAGTTTTTGGTGAAAACCCCACTATAGTGTAGGAACTTGAAATGAGTTTAAGCTATCCGACGGTCTCTAAACCAATTTAATTATGTGATATCGAATTATAATTATGTGGTTAAAGGCAGGGGGTTACACACTGAGACTCTATATAATCCATAGACTTGTTCTTTACCCTGAGTAGCTGAATCACATAATCCAGGGCCTCACATGGGCCACAACTACTTGCGTTTGCCATTCAAAATGGCACCAAGTGGCCTTCTACCCCCTAAGGGTTCCACTTGTACTTAAATACATATGTCGGTCTATTTCTTCGACTAACCTCTGAGCCTTCATATCATCGGGAGACCCATTCTCTTCTCAAAAAATTAAATCATACAGTCCTTGAGAATCTTTCTATCTCTCATCATAATTAGGACTCTTCCTAAAATGGGCTTAGCAATCTACATGATATAGAATTATCCTAAAGTCGCTAGGCACAAAATTTGGGATATTATAAAGAGCACCATGTTGAATGGTTTTTTGTAGCATCACTTATGTTTTTGCACACATATGAATAGAATTAAATAATTTAATCTAACTGTAACTGCGTGTAAATAAAAATAGAGGATGAATATAGTAAGAGGTTGCAGATATATTCCAGTTAACCATTTTTGTAGGACTTGGAAACTGAAGAAAAAAGCCTTCCTTCCAAAGCTGTAAATATGGTATTCAGTTTCTACTTGCTCAATATTCTTTGTAGTTGTTGTTGTTGTTATTGTAAGTGATTTTTTCCTATTGAATTCATTATGGTTCAAAAACTTAAAATTATGACAATTATCCAATTTCATTGTATCATTCTCATAATGCCAAGTTTCATAAATCCAATCATCATGAATTCTATGGACAAAAATTTGTTTACACATATGTTATTGAATCTTGTTTGTCATGCCTTTGTTTTTTTCATGTTTTTTTTTATTTGGATGCCCCATCCTTGAAAGAGCGTAGATCATGATTGAGTGTATGGTGGGAGTGTCAATTGTAATTTTAATGCTAACGTGTGGGGCTTGCTGATGTATATTTTGTATCGCGGGCCATCCTTAGAGTCAAATGCAACCACCCTTGGGTTGGGGGCTAAGTTTACTAAACTTAAGCTTTTTTGCTATTTTGAGATTCCAGATAGAATATGTCTCTGAACTCCCTCAGTTTTAGGCGATAAAGGTGGAGTGTCTTATTTAATTAAGCAAGCCTAACTTAGTTATGTATAAAAACTTGAGAATTCTATTTTTTATGATTGAATATAGTTGTGTGATAAGGTTTTGGTTGAAATAGAAATCAAAGTGATGGCCAATAATAAGGAGCTACCCAACTAAAAAAGAATTTTCCCACCTTTCAGACTAGGTATGAAATTACCTGATCTAAAGAGTGAGCATTTTTTATTATAAATTGAAACTTTTTATGATTAGCTGCTTAACCAACCGGTCTTAAAAAGTAACTTTTAAGACTAGTTGGAGGTTCGATCTTAAGAATGACAAACTTTTTAAACTAGACGGTACAAGACCAAACGTAAATCCAATCTAAAAAACCAATTTCAACTGGTATAGAAGGACTTTTTTCTAGTAGTGACAAACTATAAGTGTATCAAATTGT
Organism: Inga oerstediana; assembly: GCA_963210345.1. NCBI lineage: Eukaryota > Viridiplantae > Streptophyta > Magnoliopsida > Fabales > Fabaceae > Inga > Inga oerstediana. The sequence goes on along the minus strand of OY723401.1, from coordinate 56,047,694 downwards.
AAAAGGTTGCTGGCATTTATCGTAACTTTTAAAAAAGTTAAAAAAGGGGAATTCATTTAAACTTTATTGTAATTATTTAACAACAGGTTGTAATATTATATATATGATCAATTTAACATACGATACAATATAAGCTTACAACAAATTTCATTATGTACGAATTATGGATTGTATGTTTTTTATTAGAGGATTACAATGAGGTGCCAAGGATGGGACATAATTTGCCAAACATCCAACAGCAAATGAGCAGTGTAAGACCCTTAGGTTATTTCTACATTTTTCAAAGTGTTTGCATGTAGTTTGAAGGGCACATAGAAATAGTATAAATATTTTGATAATATGTGTTTGATTACAAAAATTCCCCATAGGGATTTTACTTCATAATTACAAATAATGTAGCCCCATAGGGCTACTAGGGTGTCTAAACTCGTTACAATGAAATGCAGACATCTTCTCGTCTTTGTTCCACCATTGCATTCCTGTCATATAATACTCTTCTTTGTCCTCAGCGCACCTCTTATTTTCACTTATCTAAATGGTTGGTTGGGTAGGGTCAGATTCAGGGGAATCTCAGTAGCAAACAGCACTAACAATGCATGCAAGATGAATGCTAGTGCATGATATGCTTGCCTCACATAAGCTCATGTTCACATAATGACATTTTTGCATGCTCATGTTCACATCTCTATAGCCACTGTATAAACATAAACAGAGCTTTATTTATTCATACATGCTTCACAAAATCAATTAAAGCAATACTGCAAATCAATACACATCAAGCACATCAAATACATGCAGGTTAAGTAAGTTCACTACCTCTTGTCTTTGAATACTCCTCTTGTACCTTTTTCTACAACCATTGAGTATGATTCTTCTTTGTGACCTCATGACCCTAGACATATAACCATATGACTTGTTAGAGTCATGAAAGGGAGCCTCTAATGTGGGTATACTAGCCCCAAGTGCTCAACTTAACCCTTAGTGTTGCCCATTTATTACATGATATCCTTATTTTCATATTTTTGCACATTAGTCAAAAGCTAGTAGAGGATAATTCTCTTTCAAAAATATCATCTTCCATATCCTTGAATAATAATATTTAATGGCTAATTATCAAATGTTTTCCTTTTTGACTTTTCCACCTTCTTTTACTTGGTTAAAATTGCTTCAATTTTTGGCATGATTGAGACCAAGTATTTAATTCCCTCTTGTTTCCCCTTGTTTGGACATAATATTGCCTCCAATTGAATGAGGAAATGTTAGCCATATTCCTCTTGCTTTCTTACTTTATTTATAGCCAAAATTGTTGACTTTTCAAATGGAAAAAGTGAAGAAATGGATTAATTACATGCTCCTTTCTTCTTCCTCTCTTTTGGGCGTTTTTTGCACATAAAATTGGGCCCATAATTGTGTTCTTCCATTATCCCATTTTGGGCTACAAAAATGGGCTTTTAAGATGACAAAAATTAAACTTTAAGTCTTATGTTGGCCTAAAATTTGTGTGGCCACTAATTACACTGTTTGGCCATTTCAAGTTTGCTAATTTTCACTATTTTATTCCCTTTAATATCACAAAGGTATAAAGGAATTTTGGTGACTGAAATTTGGGATGTTACAAGTTGCATCTAATGACAAGTTCTAGTGTGAGAAATAATTACGGGTTAATACTCATCACTTTTTATTGAGACTTCTTAGTAATTAAGTCCCTTATTTAATACCTCATAATAATTCTCCCCTTTTTGCCTTCAAGTTATGGATTGTATGATTGACTCCTCTCATATACAACTTGTTTTATTTTAATAATTTTCCATACATAATTTATTATATGTTAGTAGAACTTTGTTTTTTTTTTCAATCTCTCTTCGCTATTGTAACAGCATTTAAATGTTAGAGGAATGTGTGTATCTCATATGAGAAGCATCTAGCTCTAAAATTCTATGAATAATTAATTTATTATAAAAAATGGTATAGTTTTTTTTTCCTTTTATTAATTGTAAGAAATTTCTAATTTTTTTGCCAACAAACACTACTACAGAATTGCACATATACAAGGTTACTATAGACTATATATGATAGTTCCAAACCATTATATATGGAGACATTATATATGCTAGGTGCAGATAAATAATGGTTCCAAACCATAATATAAATTAAAGGCATATATAACGGCTCTTTGTTAATAACGGTAAAGTATTGTCTTTTTTTGAGGGAAAATTGCAAATAAGTCCCAATTAACATATTTAATGGTAACTAGGTCCATTAAAATCATTAAATTGTAGTAAGATGTGAAGGGACGTAGGTGCTATTAATTTCAAACATGAAAGTATAGTTTTCGCCTCTTCATTTAAAATGGAAACAACACTTCAGAAGAGATTCTTACCATTTGTCACACCCTTATCTTATTTTCACATTTTTCAGACTCCTTACGCGTAGTTCGGTAGGTAACACATGAATAGTATAAATATACTGATATATTAATACAACGTACTTGAATACATTACTGGTTTTCCCATAGGGTTTGATAATATAAATACAATTATCCAAAATATTCAAAAGTTAGACTACATATAACCAAACAACTTCTATCTTGGGATCCGTACCCTTTAATTGCCGTATCTACCACTTTGCCTTTGGAGCCACCAGTTCACGTAGGAACATTTATTATTTATGAAAAAGGGGCACTATGTTTGATCATGTTCAGTCATGTTCGGTGTACCTATAATGTATAAAAGATAGAGTTACTACCTTAAACCCTTTTCAACTCATAAAGTGTTCCTTGAACTATGTGCCAAGGACTCAAGCAATTAATTATGTCCCAAAATTCCAAATTTACTAGAATTAGGTTAAAACTCACTCATGTACTACTTTAGACACTTCCAAAGTGTTTTTAATAGTTATACTAGTCTAAATTGAAAAATTACTAAAATGCCATGTAGAACCGGGTCCAGGCCCTTATACCTGGTCTGACCATACTTTTCAAGAAATTTTGAACTGGGCTATTAATTTTGCGTGAAGAATCCATTTTTGAACTCAGTTTTCACAAAATCATTGACAAAGTGTTCAACATTAACCCTACCTAATTTTCCCTCCTGAACATAATCAAATCATTAGATTATTGAAAATCCAACTCCTTCCCCTTATTTCCCTCTTGGCCAAAACCATTGAATAAAAAAAGAGAAATGAAATCTTTGATTTTTAACTTCAAATCCTTGTTCCTTTTTACTCCTAATCACTTGATTAACCATTTAAACACCCAATGCCCATGATTTAAGGAAATTTGGATAGCATAACCCCTTAGTCGTTTGCAAATTAAAGCAAACGACTCGTAAATCCACCAATCACTTCAACAACAACAATAATAACACCAAAGATTTGAGGGTTTTGAAGTTACCTTTGTCTTTTTCCTTCTTTCTCTCTTTAGCTAAAACCCTCCTACTCCTCAAACCTTGATATTTTCTTGCTAAACACATGAATCCATAAAGAAGAGAAGCTTAGGGGAGAGATTACATAAACTAGAAGCCAAATCACAAGAGAAATCAAGACGTACCTTGAATTTTTCTCCTCCTTCTCTCTAAAACCCTTGAGCTTTCTCTTCCTCTCTTCTCTTTGCTTGAGCTGATAGAAATGAGGAGGGAAGATGAGGGAAGATTTTTTTATAAAATATCTCATATTTCTCCAATTAAGTTATTATGCAAAAATTTGACTTTTATGACTTAAAGTACTTGAGCATATCTTGACCTAATTTGTGTCATATGATCTCATTAAACTTGAACCAATTCTCTTCACTTTTTGGTGAGCCCATGTTCACGTCTAGGTTCCATTAAAAGAGCAAAATAGGGTAATGTTAATTTATCCAATAATTGTAAAATTTTCTATCACATTTGTTTTTTCTTTGGATTAGTGGCAATTCTGGTAGATTTTTTGGCCAAAGTTTGAAAAATCACAATTTATTTTTAGACATCGAATTGGAGTGATTCTTAAGGCTATAGAACACTTATTGAGTCTCGTTTCAATAAAAAATATAGCATCTAGCCAACTGGAAGCTCAAAATTCCTATAATTTAATTCTTTGGACGCTGTTCTACAAAATAACCAAATTTCCTGGCCTAACTTCAAAAATTTATAATGCTTCGCATACAGCTCCAAAAATTACCCATTATCTATCAAATTAAAGCTTAGGATATCTACTTACATCTTGTAAAATATCATAATTTTTTGTCATCATTTGGTCTACCAAAACCACATGACAATCTCACTGCCTCACAAGAAATTTCACATGTGACACTTTTCACATGTCAAATTTTCAGTATTTAATTCGTATGGCCAAAATTAGCATTAACATTAGGCCAATATTATTCTCTTGTTTTGCTTTGCTTTGGGCCTCAATATTGGGGTTTTTTGTAAACCCAAGAATTAATTTCATAATTTGTTCTAGTCAAATTCTGATGAAAATGAGAATTTATTAACTTTATTTAATATTTAAGTTTCTTAAATTTTCACCATTTTACTGAATCTTTTAGAATCCTCAATTTACTAATTTGGAAAATTTAAGTTTTTTGAATATTCACCATTTTATTGAATATTTCAATTAATTACAATACATTTTGGTGAATAAAATTTTGGGGTTTTACAGTTCTCCCCCTCTTAAATAAATTTCATCTTCGAAATTTACTGCACATATGTAGCTGTAAACTCTAGGTCAGAAATTTCATGTAATGGTACTGCTCAACCCTGAGGCCATAGGCCCTACGTACCAACTTGGGATCCCTTTTTATCACTTAATCTATCTATTTCATATGCAAGCTCATTAAGCATGCAACACAATAACCATATTCTCACCACATATCCATATAGTATTCAATATTCATCATTCATTCCTTACGCAGTATGTAGCGTGCAATCAAACACAGGACCCATTGGTCCATTCCTACAGCGTCTGGTTCTTCACAGCCTCTTCGGGACTTCACCTGGATCACACAATCGCCTTTTTATATAGCGGTTTGAGGGCCTCATTGCCACACAGGACTGGCCAAGCCAAACCCAACAGAGCCTTCCATTCAATGGCATTAGATTCTAAGTTTTGATGACATTAAAAGGTGATTATGTATTTTGGTAAGAAAATTATGTTTTGAAGTCATAAACATTGATTCAATTGATTTCCAAATGCATTTCACAAGGTTTAGTGATAGTTTTTGTGATTTTAATTGACGTACTCGAGTGATAAAGCTCGTACTCGAGTGAGAATCCATTTTGCACTTGAATTGAGGAAGTGTAAGCCTAAAAGTGTTTTACAGAGAGCCACTTAGTTCAGACAGTTTTTAGCAATGCTTAAGTAAGAGGCACAATACTCGAGTGATGAACAGATTTACACTCAGGCATGAAGGCACACTTTTTGGATATTTTTGGCAGAAAGCAAAGTCAGATACAGAAAATGGTCGTTGCACTCGAGCATAGACTCAATACTCGAGTAAAAGCCTCAAGCTCACTCGAGTCTTACAAGTGTGGTACCGAAAATGTTTACTAGAAAGCAAGGAAGAGCTGAAAGTGAGAAGTGCACTCAAGCAATGGCTTTGGTACTCGAGTGATGGAACAATACTGGCAAGTGAGAAAACACACTTCCTCAAATATTATCGCAACTGATGAGCATAAGGTTGACCAAATGCAAGGAAATGTTGATGCACTCGTGTGAGCATCTCTGTACTCAAGTGAGGCCCACAAAACTCACAAGTGCAAAATCTCACTCTTGCAAAAATTGGTGCGAGAACTATCTAGAAGCGAAGCCTAAAGCTAAAATACAATGGTGCACTTGAGTAAGACATCATCACTTAAGTAGGGACCCACATCACCTACAAGTGCAAAATCACACTCTTGAAAAATATGTTGTAAGTGTTATCAGAATACAAGAGCCCATAGTGCAAAATACACATGCACTCGAGTGAGACAAGATGTACTTGAGTGAGGACCTATAACACTCGCAAGTGGGAAAATGCACTCTTGCATTTTCACATAGAAGTGTAAATCAAAAGCTAAACTAGAAGAGGAAATATGATGTTGCACTCGAGTGAGGCTACTATATACTCAAGTGATGCTCTGTCAAAAACCAAAATACAACAGACTTACAGCGATCAATCCAAACATAGTTAAATGTTATTTATTCATAAAGTTTTCACTTATTATTATTAAACATCATTTAACATATACTTCAAGTGTGAAATAGGAGATTAAAAGTCTGAATCAAAGATGTATATGGTAAGTGAAAAACGGTGGACATAACCATTTCGTTCAAAGTCAACTAGCTAAGCATGCACGTTATAGACCTACTACGATATATCATCCATATATTTCAAAAGCTCACATACCACTCAACAAAGCAAAACCAATGACCTATAAATATAGAGTTTCAAGAGACCAGAAAGTAGAACTCTATACAAAAGCATAAAGCAAACATTCACAAGAGTCTCTATTTTCATATCTTCTGTGTATTCATATTGTACTTTAGTGTTTATCATATTTGCTCTGTAAGAGAGTCTGTATACATTTCAAATTATATTTTCATTTGATCTTAAGTTACAGGGACCTTGAGAGGGTAGATATCCTTATAAGAGAAGCAGTTGAGAGAATTCTTAAGAGTACTTTCTACTCATAAGACTTATAAGGTGCAAGCAAGATAGAACGTTGCTGCTTGTAAGACTTACAAAAGTGTAAGCAGGAAAGAATATTGCTGCTCATAAGACTTGTATATGTAAGCAAGAGAAAAAGGTATACGATTGTTTCTACACATAAGACTTGTCGTAAGGGGGAGAGAAAATTCTAGGTATTAGAATGTTTTTGCTCGTAGTCCATATAAGAACTATTATTGTCTTATGGTATTCCGAGAGCCCACTGAATCTTGGAAGAATAGTGAAGATCTCAGTAGGTCTTGATATTTGAGGACTGGATGTAGGCCTGGGTTTTAGGCCGAACCAATATAACTCTCTATGTGCTAATCTTCTCAACTTTACTCTATCTATAGTTATTTTCATATCACCATATCAACTGAAAAATTTATCACATCACCCAATTCACTCCCCTCTTGGGTGAAGCTTGCCTCTTCTACTGGTATAAGAGCGAGATCTTCTTTGAAGAGCCTCACAGCTTGAGAAGGATCCAATAAATAGCAATAATGGGTGAAGACATTCTTCCAGACAAAGCTTCTATCACTAGACCTCCTGGTTTAACTAGAGAACATTTTTTATTCTAGAAAGCTAAATTCAGAGTGTTCTTGATGGCTAAAAAATACGGTATATGGAATATGACACAAGACGGTGATTATGTTCTAAAGAAGAAAATTGAATATAGCGTTGTTGAAAAGAGCCAGAGGAGTTTGATGATGATGACAAGAGGTCAGTAACAATAAATAGTAAAGCCAGTCTAATGATATAGAGTGCTCTTAGTCAAAAGGAGTATTTTTGAATCTGTACACTACCAATAGCCAAAGACATGCGGGATGCACTTGAAATCTATCACAAAGGTACATCTGGAATCTAATAAAATAGAGCCAATACTCTAATTACAGAGTATTATCTGTTTTGTATAAAGCTTGAAAGAAGGATATTTAAATTCGAGCTCTGATATACCTATCTTGTTAATTAGCTTATAGCGCTTAGGAAAACATTTGATTAAAATTCCGAAGTCCAAAAGATTCTTAGTGTCATCGCAAAAGAATGGGAAGCAAAGGTGATAGATATTAAAGAAGCCAAAGGTGAATAAATGAGATCCATAGTTACACTATTTGGTAGTCTTTATGAGTATGAAGAAAAGAAGAGTCACTCTCAAAGCCATCAATGAAGCTAATTTTTCAAAAAATGAAGATGTCCCTAATGATGATGATATGGGAATGTTCATGAGGAAATTCAAGAACTTCAATATAAGAGGCAAAATAAACTTCAAGAATTACCTAGGTGGACCAAGCAAGAAAGAGATAAGGAGCAACAGATACTATGCTACAAATGTGGAAAGCCTGGACATGTAAAGTTTGAATACTTCAAAACAAAGACAAGAAGAAGCAGAAAAAGAAAGCATACATATCATCCATATGGGGTGATAGCTTATCGGATGAAGAAAGCGACAATGACAAAGTTGCAAATCTATTTTAGGTGGCTAAGGAACAAGAATCGGATTCTGATGTAAGTGACTCTGAACATACTTATGATGAATTATTATCTAAATATAATGTATTGCATACTAAATTCATCAAGGTAGCTAAAGAGATGGTTAGTTATAAGAAGAAAGTAAAAGAGTTAGAAAGTAATGTCATCTCATTATGTTCATTGTGTGAAGAAAAAGACAAGAAAATAAGTGATTTAACAAAAATATTGGAAACATTTACTAAAGGAAGTGAAACTCTTAAAGTAATCTTGAAATCACAGAGAGTTACTCATGATAAATCAAGAATTGGATATAATTCAGCTCAGAATAAAAACAGAGGAAAGAAGATGAAAGGCAGTAAGGCATACCTCAAATATTTTAAGAATTTTGTGCATACTTCAAATCCATTTGCAGCATGTAATTACTACAATAATAAAGGCCATTATACTTCATCATGTCATTTTATTATGGGCAAGATTATTGACACATACAAATGGGTTCTGAAAGGGATGCATATACCAAGAGTAATTCATACTAACCATGAAGGACCCAATAAAGTATGGGTACCTAAAGCTTGATCATATTACTCTAGGTATGTCTCAAAGCATCACTGACAAACAAGTGGGTACATTGATAGTAGATACTTGAGACATATAACTGGTGATAGAGATAAGTTCACCATGCCGGAAACCAAAGAAGTAGGAACGGTAACTTTTGGAGGTAACCAATCTGGACGCATTACTAGAATTGTTGAAGTGGGAAATTTTGATGGGATTCAAACCAATGATGTATATTACGTTGAAGGATTATGCCACAACCTCTTAAGTGTAAGTCAAAGCACTAACAAAGATAACTAAGTAATATTTGATTTAGTAGAATGCTCGATAATAAACAAGAAGGATCTACCACTTAATAAATAATCCATCAAAGCAAAGTTCTAAGCTCAAAGGTACAATAACGGTTATACAATTGATTTGAATTCAAATTTTTCTGAAAATTGTTTTCTTGGCAAATCATAGGAGAGGTGGTTATGGCATAAGCATCTGGTTCATGTTAACATGAACCAACTTGACAAACTATTTAGAAAAGATTTAGTTGTTGGTTTTCCTAACTTAGATTCAAAGATGACATGATTTGTTATGCATCTCAAAAAGGCAAACAAACTAAATCTTCTTTCAAAACAAAGTATGAGATTTTTACTTCTAAGCATTTACAATTACTTCATATGGATTTTGTAGGTCCAGCAAGAGTAAAATTTTTTAGAGGAAATCTATATACCTTAGTAATTGTCGATGATTTTACAAGATTTACATGGACTATATTTTTTACTTCAAAAGATGAAACGTATATTTTGAGTTTAATATGTTTGCTAAGAAAATCCAAAATGAGAAAGGTATTTCTATTGTCTCTATTAGGACAGACCATGGGGGAGAATTTGATAATCAACTCTTTGAAGACCTCTGCAACAATGAGGGAATATATCACAACTTCTCTGTACCTAGAATGACTTAGTAGAATGGAGTAGGAAAAAGAAAGAATCGAGTCCTCAAAGAAATGTCAAGGGAAATACTTAATGAAAAAGAAATGTCACAAATGTTCTGGATAGATGCAATGAGTACTGCATGCTATATCTCAAATCGAGCATATATTGGCAAGTCACTTGGAAAGACACCATATGAACTTTACAAAGGGATAAAGTCAAACCTTGCTCATTTACACATCTTCAGATGCAAGTGCTTCATTCACAATAACAGTAAAGAAAATTTCGGTAAATTTGATTTAAAGTGTGATGAAGGTTTATTTTTAGGATATTCTAATAGAAGTAAAGCATATAGAGTTTTTAATAAAAGAGCATGCACTATTGAAGAGTCAATTATGTTGTATTTAATGAACTTGATTCTCAAATAAGTCTTTTGATAAAGAAGAAATGGATTTGATAAAGAAAAATAAAACTATTTCAAACCAAAATGATTTTGAAACAAATAATCTTCAAAATGAAAAAGGTGTCGATGATCATGCTTAACCAAAAGCATAGAGATATATTAAAGATCATCCAATTAATCAAGTAATTAGAGATATTTACGAAGATGTCAAAACCATAAATAGAATTCTTAATGAAGTAACATTTTCTACTTTTATTTCTGAGATTAAACCTTCTAATGTCTAAGAAGTAATTTCTGACAATGATTGGGTGAATGCTATTCAAGAAGAATTAAATCAATTTCAAAGAAATCAAGTTTGGAATTTGGTACCTCAATCAAAAGGTCACTTAGTCATAAGAACCATATGCATTTTCAAAAACAAACTTGATGAATCACAATCATTGTGAGAAACAAGGCTAGGTTAGTTGCCAAAAGGGATACTCAAGAAAAAGGTTTTAACTGTGAGAAAACATATGCTCTAGTGGCAAGATTGGAAGCAATATAAGTACTCTTAGCTTTTGCTTGCACTAAAAGTTTTAAACATTATTAAATGGATGTAAAAAATGCCTTTCTAAATGGTTATATTATGGATGAAGTGTATGTAGAACAACCTCCTGGTTTTGAAGATGAAATAAAGCCTAATCATATTTTCAAACTTAAGAAAGCTTTGTATGGTTTGTAACAAGCACCCAGAGATTGGTATGAAAGGCTAAGCAAATGTCTCCTTAATTAAAACTTTGTCAGAGGAAAAGTAGACACAACACTCTTTATCAAATATAACAAAAATGATCTTTTAATTGTTCAAATTTATGTTGATGATATTATTCTCGAAGCTACTAAAAAATATCTATGTCAAGAATTTTATAAGCTCACGCAGGGAGAGTTTGAGATGTCCATGATGGGAGAATAAAACTTCTTTCTTGGACTTCAAATCAAGAAATGGATAAATGAGATATTTATATCTTAAACCAAATATTTGAGGGAGTTATTAAAGAAGTATAGAATGGAAAATGCTAATAAAGCTGACACTCTAATGAGCTATACTACACTGCTGGATGCTGATGTGAAAGGCCCTGACTTCAACATTACTAAATATAGAGGAATGATTGGCTCATTACTCTATCTAACAGCAAGCAAGCAAGATATACAATTCAAGTACCTTGGAGACATTACAAAACTTGGCTTATGGTATCCAAAAGGAGGGAATGAATATTTGATGGCCTATTCAGATCAGATCATGGAGGATATAAAACTGATAGAAAAAGTACCAGTAGACAATATTAATTTCTTAGAGGTTCTCTGGTATCATGGTTCATTAAAAAGTAGAACACACTATCATTGTCTTCCACTGAAGCTTAATATATAGCTGCAGCAAGCTATTGTTCTCAAGTACTATGGTTGAAGCAATAACTTCAGGACTTAGGAATATACTTGAAAGAGATACCTATCTACTGTGATAATACCAGCACTATTAGCTTGGCTAAAAATCCTATACAACATTCAAGAACCAATCACATAGATATCCGACATCATTTCATATAAGATCATGTACAGAAGAAAGATGTCAAAGTAGAATTCATTCCTACTCATCTTCAACTTGTCGATATATTCACAAATCTGATTGCCAGAGATCAATTTTTATACAAACGAAGAGAATTAGGAATGGTTAATCCCAATGAGTTGTAATTATTTATTGTTAATTATTGTATTTAATATGTGTTTTAATGATAACCATACTAACTTAGGCCTTGAAGTATGTAGAAACTTGTTTTGTAGGACTATCACTTGAGTGTAGGAGAAGTTACTAAAGTAGAAGGCACTTTCTCACTTGAGTCATGGATGAACTCTCGAGTATAAGTCTAACTCATATGCTCTATTTCTAGCTTGCAAAATAGAGGTTAACAGAGGAGATAGAAGTAATAAAAGCTTACTTAAAATTCAACAGTTTTGTTAGGTATCACTAGAGTGAGAAAATAGTTCACTCAAGTTTAGGAAGAACGCACATGAATGTGAGGCAGGAACTCTGAAGTGCCACAAGCTCAAATTCTTAAATCAGCTTCAAAGCATGGTTTACTCAAGTGATCTTGGAGGACTTAAGTACAAAGATGAAAACCACAACAAAATACACTCAAATTAGGTACACATTTACAAGTTTTCTAGAATTTTTCTCTATCTGACTTGAGCAAAGGAATAGGTGACTGGAGTGCATAAGTATGAACACTTGAGTCCATAGGTTTCTCACTTAAGTGTCGGGGTCTATATCAGCTACGCAACAGTTCAAACGGCATACTTTTTCTTCTCACTTGAAAGTGTCTCCTCACTCATCCATCACACCTCTTCACTTTTGACCATTACCCACCAATTAAACGCCTCAAATCCTTTTGATTTTCGATTGCAACTCTTCAATTATCTCCAAAAGGTCATATTTTTCTATTTAAACTCCTCATTTATACCCTAAACTTTCAAAATATCTCCAAAGCTTTCATAGTCAATTTTGGCTTTCAATCCCTTTTGAATCTCTTAAAATGTTTAGAACAAAGGTGTTGGAAATTATGCCTTAAGGGCCAATCATTGTACTTTGAACATTTTTATTTTAATGAAATTTCTCCATTCTTTTATCATATTATTTGCATGTTAACAGTGATAATTGTATCCTTGGATAATTCATAAAGATTGTCTTAAAATGTCCCTGGTTGGTCATCTATGCGGGAGCAGAGATGAAACAAGACCAGTATGACTTTGATAAGATATGGAGATATGAATCAAAGTCTTAGGCACTTGTAAGAGTACAAGGTGCTGGACCGACCCACTATGAGAAAGCTACATGGATCAAGTCATAAGCTTTTCTCATGTATAACCATGTCACAATGCCCTTAGACCTGTGGTCATCATGGATTCCTACATGAGATTTGCTAAGCTTTGAACTAGTCAAAAGTCACTTTTGATCGGGTGATAATAAAGGCTACGATCGGGCTTAGTGGTTTTTCATGCAGAGGAATATGAATGATCAAGATGGAATTTGTCCCTCACATTAGTGGAGAGATATTACTGGGCCCCTCGATGAGTGAGTCTGAGAAATGTATGGCCATACTATGATGAAAGGAGTTTCTGTCTCTGTTATCAGGCTACTTAGGAATCGAGAAAGTAATGGTCAGTAACAAGAGGATGACATTATCCATGCCTTATCCTTGATCGATATATCGTGTGACAAAAGGGACGTGACATGGTTGTATGACAGGTTATATCGTGATAATGATCCTCATATGAATTGGGTAGTCGTAATGTCTTGCTAGAGGCCGCTTGTGACTCTTGGGTTAGTATAGTTATTGGCCCACTGCCAACTTCATATGGGCCTACAGGGTCGCATACAAGAATGGCCCAACACGAGATAATGTTTAATTTAGGGTGGACGAATTTTATATTTATATATATATAATATAAAATTCATTAATAATATTATATAGATATATATATTTTCAAAATATATATCTATGTATATATATATTATATGATATTATTATATTGTGTTAGTTTTAAATTTAATTTATTAAGATATATTAAATTTAATAAATAAAATGATAGAGATATAGTATCTTAGATTTAATTTATGAAGATAAATTAAATGTAATGGCTCTTTATTTGGATTAAATAAATAGGTTAAATTAAAACTGTTGGATAGATTTGATTTAAATTGAATTTATTTAATTAGCTCATCAAGATAATTAATCATCATTAATTTTGAAATTAATGATGATTAATTTTGAAATTTGAAAATAGCCCTCATAGGTTATAAACTTGATAGAGCAGATATATTCATATGCACATGAGAATTGAGAGCCGCAAGTAAAACCCTAGGAGACATTAGAGGCACTAGCACGCAGTCTCGGTTGGAGAGCATTTGTGTGGATACCGATAGAGGGAGCGGACCTGACGTGTTGGCTCCTAGAGATCGTGAAAACTCTGAATCATAAAAAAGGTATGAATCCTTCCAACTTGGTTTAAACGTCGTTGATAGATCCTCAATTAGGATAGGTGAAAATTTTAAAATTCTTCCGCTGTGCCTATCGATCCTAACAGTGGTATCAAAGCTAGATCAATTGTTCGTTCAAATTGAGTTTATGATTCTTATATAGGTGATATATATGTGATGTGTACGCATGTTTATAAGAAACACTCGAATATGCATGTGATTTGGTTAATACGAAATGAAATTACTTAGAAAGATATGATCTTGTAATTCCGTTGATTTTTGTTTTCATTTAAATTGAATCTTGAAATTGTTTCATTTTCGGTTTTGAAACGTGTACGTGATTTTCATTTTGAACAAGCATGAAATTGGGTAGGGTACCTGAGATCGTAGTTAGCGGCAATTTAAAATTTTCAAATATTTCTTTTAAAAGGAATGTGCCTTTTTCAAAAGCTCCAGGGGCGCTACCCCTTGCAACCCTGTGACCACCTCTGCGTAGCGTAATATAATCTGATCACGACATTTATTTCTTTTCATTTTGTATGAATTCTTGTTCTGGTTTATTATTTATCCTTATTTGGGTATGGTGAACAACATAGCTTTAGAATTTTACAAAGGTTGTACTATTTAAATACGGCCTGCGTGCCGTGCCTTTCTCTAAATACTCTCGATGTACATTCTCTTCTGATCTCACTCCCCTCGAATATTTAAATGAGGTTTCTCTCAATGTATTTATTTTATTTAGAGAAGTCCTCTCATTGGCTTAGGAGGATTTTAGGTTAGGTAAGCCATGTTGTGTCATGTTTAAATTATGCTTTTGATAAGATCATTGCATGATTACTTTTATGTTTATATGTATTTATCTGTATGAGATACGACCACGATTGCATCCATATAAACAAAACTAATTAATTAAGCCCTCTGAATCAAATCTTAAGCAATAATGCCGTCAATTAATGAATACTGGTTAAAACCTAGATCGCTCAATTGTGGAAACCACCAAAGTGGATGCACTTGAGTTATCTTGATGAGACAAGCTTGAGTAATGGTGTTGCTCATAATATTCATTATTGTTTTGACTTAATTGAGATTAACAAAACATTTTTGAATCTCAAGGCATTACATGGGGTTAAACATGCCGGATCATATGATGATTAAATCCCATAAAGATCTAAGACTTATATGTGATGTAATTGGTAAGTAGGTTACCTACCTAAATAACTTGAATTTAAGCGTCTTGCCAAAGCGGACTTGTAACACCCCAAATTTTGAGACTCGAGGCTAGAGAATAAGCCTGAGGTTAGTGGATTGCTAAGCCCCGGTTTAGCAAGATCCCAAATTGTGATTAGGAGTTAATGACTACAAAAGTGGAAGTGGTTAGTGATTAATGAACCCTTTTAGAGAATATAAAGTGGATTGTAGTCGCTTGTGTTATGAGCAACGCCAAAACCCTGTATTTGAGTTCAATTGTGGATTAACATCCAAATTGACTTAGAATAGAGGGAAGAATTGAATGGGGTATTGTGATGGAAATGGTGTCATGTTGTGGTATTTAATCATTGGAATTGATTTAAATTGGATTGGACACATTGGTTGCAAAACTGGAAATGCTGTCCAGTGTGAATTCTGTCTAGGCAGTCTTCTCGTGTGGACGTTTTTACTAGGCACATGATGTCATAAAATTATGAAACTTTCCAGTCTTATAGTTCACATCTCAAGCTTCGAAATGGACATATAATTTGTGCCATTTCGTTTTGTGAACTAGGAGATATGACTGTCCAAAGTTTGGGATGGAAACTGAACTCTGTTTTGGGGCAGTGATGAGTTTTATGTAATTCTGGAATTTTGTGGTGATTTTTAGTAATGGCCAATATTTTTCCTATGAAGAGGACTTAAATATATTTCATTTGGCTTTGGGATCACCTCATTTTGATTTGTCTAGAATTAGTTATGATTTTTCAAAGATTGGGCAGAAAATCTGCCAGAAAATCCGAAAATGCCAATTTTGGGAATTATGACATCATCAAAAGGCAAGATGACATAAGCATGGAATTAAAACATCTTCTCATCATCTTCAGCTGCTCATTCACGCACAGCACCTGAACATAGTGTGAGAAAGTTGAGAGAGTTTAGAGAGAGAAAGAGAAGAAAAATCACAAGGTAAGCCGATTTCTCCGACGATTTCGCTCCTAACGCGTATAACTCCGACTCTAAACTACTCCTCTTTGTTCTTTAAGGTTTGGAAGCTCCTCTTTTGGTGTTTTGAAGTTAGGGTTTTCAGCCACAAGAAGGAAAAGCTAGTGGGAGCTTGAGGTAACTTCCAAACTCGTGCATATTGACTATTCTGGCTGCTGTGGTTGATTTAATCGGTGAAATTTCACCGGATTGTCTTTATTTGTAAATTTGGAAAATGGGTTGGCCTAGGTGTTATGCTGCCCAAATTGATACTAAATGGTAGTTCTAACCTAATGGAATAGTCAATAAAGTGGTTAGGAGTAGAAAGGAACGCGTTTACGGAGCCGGAACCGAAAAACCCCAATTTTTCCCGGGGAATTGAGAATTTCGGCCAAGCCTGGTTTGGAGGGGTTAGAGATGGATTTTCAATGATTTGATGATTCCATTGAGTTCAGGAGCGAAAATTAGGTGGGGTTACAGTTGGTCACTTTTTCGGAAAAGGCCGAAAAAGCATAATTACGAAAACGCCCCTGAAACCCTTAAAGTGGGGCTGCCAAGGGTAATTTTGTAATTGACATTGAATTTGATAATTCCGAGTCCGAAAATGGATTCCTTGGGCGAAAATATGTTAGAATAGCCCATGTCAATATTTCAAGAAAAGTACAGCCGGACCGGGTACGGCGGGGCCGGGCCGGGTCCCCGGGGGTATTTTAGTAAATTTTCAATATAGCCTCATATAACCCCCAGAAACACTATGGAAGTGTCTAAATAGTACATTTGACGTTGTAGGATCGAATGTGAAGCCCCGAGTTGCTGGCACGAAAATCGAGGAGAAAAGACTGGAGGTAGGAAACATATCTCTTCTGCTTGTATTTGATATATGTGTTAGTGTGTTGGTGCATGTCTTAGCTTTGCAAAATTATGTGTAATTTGAAGCTATGTTTCAATTTATGCTATGGCCATAGGTATATTGTTCGAAGCATTGAGCTGGCAAATTGTCATTGTGTTATCATGAGTTGTGTGATGCAAGCATGTCATGCATTAAACATTTATCGTACATGCATATTGATATTGTTATCCTACTGAGATTCTCTAGAATCTCACCCTCCCCTACTAACCTTTCAGACAGGGTAGTAGATCGATGATGGAGTAAGCAGCCAAGGGTGATGAGGACTTCCTTCAGTAGTTGTTTTGGTAGTTGGTTATCATCCCAGATGGGAGTATATAGATTTGGATGTGTATATAAGTATGTGGATGAGGATTTGCTATGTATTTGAGAAGACTTTGTGTAATCCCCATATGAGGGCTTGTATGGGCGAATATGCTCTATAAAGCTTGAGTTAATATATGGAAACCGGGATTGCCGGGATTATTGTTATGAATGTGATATTCCGCGTAGTAATTGTATTCGGAAATGTGATTCTGAGACCAAGTTTATAAATGATTTCGAAAGGTGTTTGTGAAAACCCCGTCTGGTAGATGGGTTTATAATATTAAATTTTGTTCTTATTGGTCTCTATTTCACTTTATTGCGTAATCCGAATATTAATTACGGCAGGGGGTTATAGGACTTAAGTTTAAGCCAAATATGGATCATAGCCCACTAATTATTATATTGAGGGTTGTTAATTTAGTGGGAGATTACTAACTAACTTTGCATATTTTAATTGTAGAATCATGTCGACTAGTAATACTGCTACACTTTCATTGCGATCAGTCCTTGAGAAGGACAAACTCAATGGGACAAACTTTCTTGACTGGTTCAGGAACTTGATAATTGTTCTCAAGCAGGAAAGAAAGGCTTATGTCCTAGATCAACCCATTCCTGAAGAGCCTGCAGCTAATGCTCCAAGAGCTCAGAGAGATGCTTACACAAAGCATAAGGATGACTCTGTGGATGTAGGTTGCCTGATGCTTGCCACTATGGTTCCAGAGCTCCAAAGAGATATGGAACACATGGAGGCTCATGAGATGATTGTACATCTCAAGGAAATGTTCCAGTAACAAACAAGGCAAGAAAGGTATGAGACCACAAAGGCCTTACATTCCTGTAAAATGGCTGAAGGTGCATCAGTTAGTACTCATGTGTTAAAAATGAAAGGCTATATTAATCACCTTGAGAGGCTTGGATTTCCCATGAGCCAGGAGTTAGCTACGGATTTGATCCACAACTCACTCCTGGAGAGTTATGACCAGTTTGTTATAAACTACAACATGAGCAACATGGAGAAATCAATTTCTGAGCTGCATGGGATGCTCAAAACTGCTGAGCAAAGCATTAAGAAAAAGCCTAGCACAGTTTTGGTGATTTAGAAAGGAAAGGGTATGAAAAAGAAAGGGAAGGGCAAATGGAAGGGTAATGGCTCAGGTGGTAAGACCAAAGAGTCAAACAAGCCCGAAACCAAGCCTGCACCCAAGAAGGCAAAGCCTCTAAAGGAAGGAGTTTGCTACTTCTGTAATGAACCCGGTCATTGGAAGAGGAATTACAAACTCTACATAGAAGATCTGAAAATGAACAAGAAGGATAGCGACGCTATCGCTTCAAGTATTTATGTTATAGACATTCATTTTTCTACTTCCTCTACATGGGTATTAGATACGTTCTCACATTTGTACAAATGTGCAGGGTCTAAAGGACAATAGAAAGCAGAATAAGGGCGAGGTGGACCTACGAGTTGGAAACAGAGCAAGAGTTGCTACTTTAGCCGTAGGTACTTATGAATTAGTTCTGCCCAATGGGCTTTTATTAGTTTTGAACAATTACTATTATGTTTCTGCTTTGAGTAGTAACATTATTTCTCTTTCTTATTTGGATAAGGAAGGTTATGCCTCCATTACTAGGAATGGTAAATGTTCTATTTATCATAATGACATTTTCTATGCTGATGGTGATTTGCATGTTGGTCATCATATATTAAATTTGGAACATCCTAATAATGGGAATATCTATAACTAACTACTAAGAGGATAAAATCAAACGATTTGAGTCCGACCTACCTATAGCATTGTCGTCTAGGCCATATAAATGAGAAACACATTTCTAAACTCATTTGATTTTGAATCATATGATACATGTAAATCTTGCTTATTAGGAAAGATGACTAAGGCACCTTTTACTGGGCACAGTGAGAGGGCTACTGAATTATTGGGCCTCATACATACAGATGTATGTGGACCATTAAATATAGCCAGAGGAGGTTTTGTCTACTTCATTATATTTATAGATGACTTTAGTAGATATGGCTATATCTATCTAATGAAACATAAATATGAATCTTTTGAAATGTTCAAAATATTCCAAAATGAAGTATAAAACTAACTTGGTAAAACAATTAAAGCACTTCGATCTGATCGAGGTGGTGAATATTTGAGCCAAGAATTCATTGACCATCTTAGGAGTTGTGGGATAATCTCACAATTGACTCCTCAAGGAACACCGCAATGGAATGGCGTTTCTGAATGGAGGAATCAAACACTATTAGATATGGTTAGATCTATGATGAGTCAAATAGATCTTCCACCGTCCTTTTGGGGACATGCTCTAAAGACAGTTGCGTTCACACTAAATTGTGTTCCATCTAAGGCAATTGAAAAGACACCATGTAAGATACTGACTGGAAAGAAACCAAGTTTATCTTTTCTCAAAATCTGGGGATGTGAGGTATATGTTAAGCAACAAGCCTCTGATAAATTAGCACTTAGATCCATAAAGTGCCTTTTCGTGGGGTATCTTAAAGAAATAAAAGGATACTATGTCTACAATCCCACCGATAACAAAGTGTTTGTTATTCGAAATGACAAGTTTCTAGAAAGAGGGTTTGTCTCTAAAACAACCAGTGGGAGCGACGTACATCTTGAAGAAATTTGAGAGCCACAAGATGGTACAGAACCACAGATGGAAATTAGAGAAGACTCACAACAAGTTGCTGAGCCTCCTCAAGTAACACAAGGTCCACGAAGATCTAATAGGACACGGCATCATCCTCAGAGATATGGATTTCTGATTACTGAAGGCCGTGATGTGTTGCTCATTGAGCAAAATAAGCCCACCACCTATCGAGAAGCCACAGTGGGACCAAACTCTAAGAAATGGCTAAATGCCATGAAGTTTGAAATGCAATCCATCTAAGACAATCAGGTATGGACCTTAGTCGATCCACCTGAAGGTGTAAAAACCATTGGGTGCAAATGGGCTTTCAAGGAGAAAACTAACATGGATGGCAATGTAAATGTCTTCAAGGCACGACTGGTTGCAAAAGGATTCACTCAAACTCATGGTGTAGACTATGATGAAATCTTTTCCCCAGTTGCAATGGCCAAATCAATCAGAATCCTTCTTGTCATTGCAGCATATTATGACTATGAAATATGGTAAATGGATGTCAAAACAGCCTTCCTTAATGGAACGCTGGTTGAGGATGTGTACATGACACAACCTGAAGGTTTTATGCGTCCAGAGGACTCTGGTAAAATTTCCAAGCTTCAAAGATCCATTTATGGATTGAAGCAAGCATCTCGGAGCTAGAATCATCATTTTGATGAAGTAGTCAAAGAGTTTAGATTCATCCAAAACATCGATGAACCTTATGTTTACAAGAAGATTAGTGGGAGCATAGTTGTATTTCTAGTGCTTTATGTAGATGACATCCTACTTATTGAGAATGATATTCCTACCTTGCAGAGTGTCATGTCTTAGTTAGGAAAGTCTTTTTCAATGAAAGACTTAGGTGAAGCCACCTATATCCTAGGAATTAATATCTATAGGGATAGATCTAAAAGCCTTATAGGCCTAAGTCAGAGCACATATATAGACAAGATACTGCATAGGTTCAGTATAAATGATTCAAAAAGGGGTTATATGCCCATATCTCATGGCATATATTTTAGCAAGGATCTATGTCCTAGTACACCTGATCAGCGAGATCGCATGAGTAATGTTCTATATGCCTCGGCCATTGGATCCATCATGTATGCCATGTTATGTACTCGACCGGATGTCTCGTTTGCCTTAAGTATGACCAGTAGATACCAACAAGATCCTGGTGAGGGTCATTGGACTGTCGTCAAGAATATCCTAAAGTACTTAAGAAGGACTAAGGACTTATTTTTAGTCTGTGGTGGATTGGATGATAAGCTCTGCATAACCAGTTACACAGATGCAAGTTTCCAAACTGACCAAGACGACCTTAAATCACAATCTGGATATGTATTCCTCCTGAATAGTGGAGCAGTAAGCTGGAAGAGCTCCAAGCAGAGCACTATAGCAGATTCTGCAACAGAAGCTGAGTATATAGCAGCATCAGATGCAGCTAAAGAAGCCGTTTGGATCAGAAAGTTCATTACCGAACTAGGGGTGGTGCCTACCATCTCAAATCCAATAGATTTGTTCTATGACAATAGCGGTGCTATTGTACAGGCCAAGGAGCCTAGGTCACATCAAAGGACTAAGCATATACTCAGGCGATTTCATCTTATTAGAGAAATCAATGATAGAGGTGATATAAAGATATGCAAAGTAGCAGGAGAAGATAATATTGCTGATCCTCTTACTAATCCACTTGCACAGGCAAAGCATGAGTGTCATGTTAGGGCAATGTGAATTAGGCAAATTAATGATTGCACCTAGGGCAAGTGGGAGGATGTTGGAAATTGTGCCTTAAGGGCCAATCATTGTACTTTGAACATTTTTATTTTAATGAAATTTCTCCATTCTTTTATCATATTATTTGCATGTTAACAGTGATAATTGTATCCTTGGATAATTCATAAAGATTGTCTTAAAATGTCCCTGGTTGGTCATCTATGCGGGAGCAGAGATGAAACAAGACCAGTATGACTTTGATAATATATGGAGATATGAATCAAAGTTTTAGGCACTTGTAAGAGTACAAAGTATTGGACCGACCCACTATGAGAAAGCTACATGGATCAAGTCATAAGCTTTTCTCATGTATAACCATGTCACAATGCCCTTAGACCTGAGGTCATCATGGATTCCTACATGAAAGTTGCTAAGCTTTAAACTAGTCAAAAGTCACTTTTGACCGGGTGATGATAAAGGCTACGATCGGGCTTAATGGTTTTTCATGCAGAGGAATATGAATGATCAAGATGGAATTTGTCCTTTACATTAGTAGAGAGATATTACTGGGCCCCTCGATGAGTGAGTCTGAGAAATGTATGGCCATACTATGATGAAAGCGTTTCTGTCTCTGTTATCAGGCTACTCAGGAATCAAGAAAGTAATGGTCAGTAACAAGAGGATGACATTATCCATGCCTTATCCTTGATCGATATATCGTGTGACAAAAGGGACGTGACATGGTTGTATGACAGGTTATATCGTGATAACGATCCTCATATGAATTGGGTAGTCGTAATGTCTTGCTAGAGGCCGCTTGTGACTCTTGGGTTAGTATAGTAATTGGCCCACTACCAACTTCATATGGGCCTACAGGGTCGCACACAAGAATGGCCCAACACGAGATAATGTTTAATTTAGGGTGGATGAATTTTATATTTATATATATATAATATAAAATTCATTAATAATATTATATAGATGTATATTTTTTTGAAATATATATCTTATATATATATATATATCTATGTATATATATTATATGATATTATTATATCGTGTTAGTTTTAAATTTAATTTATTAAGATATATTAAATTTAATAACTAACATGATAGAGATATAGTATCTCAGATTTAATTTATGAAGATAAATTAAATGTAATGGCTCTTTATTTGGATTAAAAAAATAGGTTAAATTAAAACTGTTGGACAGATTTGATTTAAAATGAATTCATTTAATTAGCTCATCAAGATAATTAATTGTTAGGTAATTTCGAAAGTAATGATGATTAATTTTGAAATTTGAAAATATCCCTTATAGGTTATAAACTTGATAGAGCAGATATATTCATATGCACATGAGAATTGAGAGCCGTAAGTAAAACCCTAGGAGACATTAGAGGCGTTAGCACGTTGGAGAGCATTCGTGTGGATATCGGTAGAGGGAGCGGACCTGACGTGTTGGCTCCTAGAGATCGTGAAAACTCTGAATCATCAAAAAGGTACGAATCCTTCCAACTTGTTTTAAACGCCGTTGATAGATCCTCGATTAGGATCGGTGAAAATTTTAAAATTCTTCCGTTGTGCCTACCGATCCTAACAAAAGGTTCCATAAGTTTCCCAGAAGTCTCCCTCTCATTCACCTTCACATCCTTCCGCCAGTAAGTTGGCAACACTGTCGGCGACATCGACTCCAACTCCAACTCCGACACCTTCACCTTCTTCTACACCAATACCTCCTCGAAAACCAAAGATTACTAAGAAAAGGACAAACCCATGTTAGATCCCAAGTTTTGATGATAACAAAAAAGAATTGTGTGCAAATCATAGTTTTATAAGTTTAAGGAATGTTTACAAAGTTACCAAATGCATATGGCAAAGTTCTGTGATGTTTGCTGTCAAATTTAATAGATGTACTCGAGCACAAGAACTAGCAGTCGAACATGGAGTTGTTGTATGCTCGACCATATGCGAGTGATAGCCAGAAAGTGTTTGCCCGAGAGCATGCTATTGTCATTTTTACTGATTCACTCGAGCACTGGAAATAGCACTTGAGTAGAAGAGTCTTTCTCACTCGAGCACATGCGAGTGAGGCACTGCGAGTGCTTGGCCGAGAGCAATTCCTGTCATTCCTTCTAATGTACTCGAGCATGGTAATCATTACTCGAGCATGAAACCCTTTTGTACTCGAGCACTAGTGAGTGAAGGACTGCAAGTGTTTGGCCGAGAGTCATGAATGTCAGAGAAGCACAAGTATGCCTGAGTGAGACCTCTTATGCCCGAGTGACATATCAGCACTCATGAGTGACAAATCCAACTCTCTCAAATTCTGATGCAAGTGCTGATCATAAGGGTATATTACATGAGAATATTCTTCTCACTCGAGCAGGGGTATGTGTGCTCGAGTAAGGGCCCACATCACCTGCAAGTGCAAAACCTAACTCTTGATAAAATGGTATGCGAGTGCTGTCCAAAGATGAGTCTCCTAGTGAAAATGCAAGGCTACTCGAGCATAAGGAGTTGTGCTAGAGTGAGGCCCAACATCACTCGCGAGT
This sequence comes from Inga oerstediana, assembly GCA_963210345.1. Lineage (NCBI taxonomy): Eukaryota > Viridiplantae > Streptophyta > Magnoliopsida > Fabales > Fabaceae > Inga > Inga oerstediana. The sequence goes on along the minus strand of OY723401.1, from coordinate 56,023,368 downwards.
AAGAAAACTATCTCTCTGAAATCCTATGCGAGTGCAAGTTCAAAACTGAAGAACAAGGAGAAAAATGGTGAGATAACTCGAGTGAGCCCATCCATGCTCGAGTGATACTCTGCCAGAAGAGAAAATGCACCAGTCTTACAGCGTTCAATCCGAATATGGTTTAATGTTATTTATTTATCTTATCATCACTTATTATTATTATTTAACATCATTTTGAATGTTTTATATGTGTGATGCAGGAGAATGAACGTTGAAATAAACAGACACGAAGGAAGTCAAACAACGGCAGACAACATCACGACAAGCATGTACCTACTACATTCAAAGTTTTCAAACGTACACATGCCATTACACAATAACATGCCCCGCTCCACAATGATCGTTATTCAAACGGGCAAATCTGAACATCTATAAATACAGAGTTCCAGGGAGATCGAAAATAATTAAGCACAAGAATTCACAAGCAAATACACAAGTCTCTGTTATTCATATTCTCTCTGTATTCATATTGATCTTCAGTATTTATCATATTTGCTTTGTAAGAGAGTCTATATATATTTCAAATTCTATCTTCATTTGATCTCAAGGTATTAGGACCTTGAGAGGGTAGATATCCTTACGAGAGAAGTAGTTGAGAGAATTCCTAGTTAAACCTTCCACTCATAAGACTTATAAGATACAAGCAGTAGAGAAGGTTGCTGCTTGTAAGACTTACAGTGGTGTAAGCAGGAGAGAACGTTGCTGCTCATAAGACTTGTATACATAAGCAAGTGGGAAAGGTCATAGGTTGTTTTTTTGCACGTAAGACTTGTCGTAAGGGGGAGAGAAATTTCTTAGTGTGAGAATATTTCTGCTCGTAGCCCGTTTGAGGACAATTTTTATTTTGTGGCATTCTAAGAGCCCATTGAATCTTGGAAGAATAGTGAAAATCTCAGTAGGTCTTGATCTCTAAGGACTGGACGTAGGCCTTGGTTTTTAGGCCGAACTAGTATAACTCTCTGTGTTCCAATCTTCCCAACTCTACTCTATCTACTACAATTTTCATATCACCACATCAAGCAAAAATTTATCACATCACCCAATTCACCCCCCTCTTGGGTGAAGCTTGCCTCTTTCATTTGTTATCAGAGCGAGGTCTTCTCTGAAGAGCCTAACAGCTTGAGAAGGATCTAATAAATAGTAACAATGGGTAAAAATATTCTTCCAGATGGAGCTTCAATCACTAGACGGTGAACATTTTTCATTCTGGAAAGCTAAGTTTAGAGTGTTCGTGATGGCTAACTAGTACGGTTTATGGAATGTAATACAAGATGGTGACTATGTTCCAATGAAAGAAATTGAAGATAGAGTCGTTAAGAAAAGCCCAGAGGTGTTTGACGAAAATGATAAAAGGTTAGTAACGTTAAATAGTAAAGCTATTTTAATGATACAGAGTGCTCTCAGTCAAAAGGAATATTTTCGAATATGTACTCTACCAACTGCCAAAGAAATATGGGATGCTCTTGAAATAGCTCACGAAGGTATATCCGAAATCAAAGAAAATAGAGTTAATACTCTAATTACAGAGTATGATCTGTTCCTATGAAACCTGGAGAAGGTATATCAGAATTCGAACTCAGGTATACTCATCTTGTTAATCAATTATCTGCACTTGGAAAATCTTTTGACCAAAATTCCCAGGTAAGAAAGATTCTTAATATTCTTACGAAAGAATGGGAAGCAAAGGTGACGGCTATCGAAGAAGCTAAAGGAGAGTCTATGAGATCTATAGCTGCTCTCTTTGGAAGTCGTTCCGAGTATGAAGGAAAGTTGAGATTCAAAAAGGAACTAGAAGAGTTCGATGATAAAAAGAAAAAGGGAGTTGCACTTAAGGCTATCAAGGAAGAAGAAGAGTGTTCCGAAAATGATGATGAAATGGGAATGATCGTGAGAAAATTCAAGAGATTCTATAGAAGAGGTCAAAAGAACTTCAAAAATTATTAAGGTGGACCAAGCAAGAAAGAGAACAAAGAACAACATATAGTATGCTATGAATATGGGAAACCTGGACACATCAAATCCGAATGCTTCAGAAACAAAGACAAAAGGAAGCAGAAAAAGAAAGCATATATATCATCTATCTGGGGTGATAGCTCGTCAGATGAAGAAAACGACAATGACGAAGTAGCAAATCTATTCTTGGTAGCCAAAGAAGAAGAATCAGATTCTGAGGTAAGTGATTCTGAACCTACTTATGATGAATTGTTATCTAAATATAATGCATTATATACATAATTCATCAAAGTAGCTAAAGAAATGGTTAGTTATAAGAAAAAAGTAAAAGAATTAGAAAATACTGTCATATCATTGTGTGAAATATGTGAAGAGAAAGATAAGAAAATAAGAGACATAACGAAAATTGTTGAAAAATTTACTAAGGGAAGTGAAACTCTTAAAGTTATTCTAAATTCTCAGAAAGTTTCATTTGATAAATCTGGAATTGGATATAAGTTTGATCATGATAAAAATAGAGGAAATAAGAAGAATAACAGTAGAACTTATCTTAAATATTTCAGGAATTCTGTGCATACATCAAATCCTTTCGCATCATATAGCTATTGTAATAGGAAAGGACATTATACTTCATCATGTTATTTTAAGAAATGACAAGTTACTGGCACATACAAATGGGTTCCAAAAGGAACACATGCATCACATACTAACCATAAAGGACCCAAAAAAGTATGGGTACTTAAAACTTTATCAATTTACTCTAGGTATGTCTCAAAGCATCATGAGCAAACAAATGGTATATTGATAGTGGATGTTCGAGACATATAACTAGTGACAAAAATAAGTTAACCATGCTGGAAACCAGAGAAGGAGGAAAGGTAACATTTGAAGGTAATCAATCTGGACATATTACTGGAATTGGTGAAGTGGGAAAATCCAATGGTGTTCAAATCAACGAAGTATACTACGTTGAAGGATTATGCCACAACCTCTTGAGTGTAAGTCAAAGTATTGACAAAGATAACTGGGTGATCTTTGACTCAAAAGAATGCTTGATAGTAAACAAGAAAGATCTACTACTAAACAAAGAATCTATCAAGGCAAAGATCCGAGCTCAAAGGGACGGTAACTGCTATACTATTGATTTAGATTCAAATTCTTTTGAAAATTGTTTTCTTAGTAGATCAAAGGAAAGTTGGTTATGGCATAAGCGTTTGGCTCATGTCAATATGAATCAACTTGACAAACTTACTAGAAAAGATTTAGTTGATGGTCTTCCTAAACTTAAATTCAAAGATAATATGATTTGTGAAGCATGTCAAAAAGGCAAACGAACTAAATCTTCATTCAAAACAAAGTATGAGATTTTGACTTCCAAACCTTTACAATTACTTCTTATGGACTTGGTAGGTCCGGCAAGAGTAAAAAGTTTTGGAGGGAATCTATATACTTTAGTGATTGTCGATGATTTTACAAGATTTGCATGGACTATATTTATTGCTTCAAAAGATGAAACATTTGTTGAATTTTTTACGGTTGCTAAAAAGGTTCAAAATGAGAAAGGTATTTTTATTGTTTCTATCAAGACAGACCATGGAGGAGAATTGGATAATCAACTATTTGAAGACTACTGCAACAACGAAGGAATAGATCATAACTTCTCTGCACCAAGAACACCCCAACAAAATGGAGTAGTAGAAAGAAAGAACAGAGTCCTTATAGAAATGGCGAGAGCAAAACTTAATAAAAAAGAAATGTCACAAGTGTTCTGGGCAGATGCAATGAGTACTGCATGCTATATTTCAAATCGAGCATATATTCGCAAGTCACTTGGAAAGATGCCATATGAACTCTACAAGGGAAGAAAGCCAAATCTTGCTCATCTACATATCTTCGGATGTAAGTGCTTTATTCACAACAATGGTGAAGAGAACTTAGGTAAATTTGATTCAAAATATGATGAAGGCTTATTTCTAGGATATTCTAATAGAAGTAAAGCTTATAGAGTTTTTAATAAAAGAACATGTACAGTGGAAGAATCGATTCACGTTGTGTTTGATGAACTTGATTCCGAGACAAAATATATTGATGAAGAAGAAATGGAATTGATAAAGAAAAACAAAAATATTTTAAAACAAAATGATTTTAAAACAATTGATTTTCAAAATATAGAAGATGTCGATGATCATGCTCAACCAAAAGCATGGAGACATATTAAAGATCATCCAATTGATCAAGTAATTGGAGATATTCACAAAAGTGTCAAAACTAGAAATAGAATCCTTAATGAGGTAAATTTCTCTACTTTTATTTATGAAATTGAACCTTCTAATATGGAAGAAGCTTTATCTGATAATGATTGGGTGATTGCTATGCAAGAAGAATTAAATCAATTTCAAAGAAATCAAGTTTGGGATTTGGTTCCTTGACCTAAGGATCATATGGTTATAGGGACCAAATGGGTTTTCAAAAACAAACTTGATGAATCAGCAATCATTGTGAGAAACAAAGCAAGACTAGTGGCTAAAGGCTATAATCAAGAAGAAGGTATTGATTATGAGGAAACATATGCTCCAGTGGCAAGATTGGAAGCAATACGAGTACTCTTAGCCTTTGCTTGCATTAAAGGTTTTAACTTTATCAAATGGATGTGAAAAGTGATTTTCTAAATGGTTATATTATGGAGGAAGCATATGTAGAACAACCTCCTGGTTTTGAAGATGAAACAAAGCCTGATCATGTTTTCAAACTTAAGAAAGCTTTATATGGTTTGAAACAAGTACCTAGAGCTTGGTATGAAAGGCTAAGTAAGTTTCTTCTTGATCAAAATTTTGTCAGAAGAAAAGTAGATACCACTCTTTTCATCAAACATAACAAAGATGATATTCTAATTGTTCAAATTTATGTTGATGATATTATTTTCGGTGCTACTAACGAATCTGTGTCAAGAATTTTCTAAGATTATGCTGGGAGAGTTTGAAATGTCCATGATAGGAGAATTGAACTTCTTTCTTGGACTTCAAATCAAACAAAAGAAGAATGGTATATTTGTGTCTCAAACAAAGTATTTGAAAGAGTTGTTGAAGAAGTATGGATTAGATAATGCTAATGGAGCTGATACTCCAATGAGTTCTACAACCTTGTTGGATGCTGATGTTAAATGTCCTAGCTTCAACATTACTAAGTATAGAGGAATGATTGGTTCATTACTCTATCTTATAGCAAGCAGGCCAGATATTCAGTTTAGCGTTGGAATGTCTGCAAGGTATCAATCTGCTCCTAAGGTATCACATGCAGAGACAGTGAAAAGAATCTTCAAATATCTATGAGACACTTCAAAACTTGGCTTATGGTATCCAAAAAGAGGAAACGAGTATTTAATGGCGTACTTAGATTCAGATCATGGAGGATATAAAACTGACAGAAAAAGTACTAGTGGTCAATTTTAATTCCTTGGAGGCTCTCTGGTATCATGGTTCAGTAAGAAGCAGAACAAAGTTTCATTATCCTTGACTGAAGCTGAATATATAGCTATAGCAAGTTGCTGTTCTCAAGTATTATGGTTGAAACAACAACTTTAAGATTTTAGGATATACTTAAATGAGATTCCAATTTATTGTGACAACACTAGCACCATAAGCTTAGCCAAAAATCCTGTACAACATTCAAGAACCAAACACATAGACATCCGACATCACTTCATTCGAGATTACGTTCAAAAGAAGGATGTAAAAGTAGAATTCATACCAACTCATCTTCAACTTGCTGACATTTTCACAAAGCCAATAGCTAAAGATCAATTCCTATATATTCGAAGAGAATTGGGAATGGTTAATCCCAATGAGTCGTAAGTTTTCTTGTTAAATATCTTAATTAAATGTATTTTTGATAATAACCATACTGAGTTTGGTATCAGAGCATTAAAAATTGTTTTGCAGGTTTGTCACTCGAGCACAGAAAGTGTTACTCGAGTGACAAGCTATGCTCACTCGAGCAAGTTAACTCTGCTCGAGCACTGCACCATTGAAAATACTCTGTTTCTTAGTATGTAAAATAGGGGTTAGCATATGAGATAAAAATACCAAGAGGCTATCTAAAATGCAACAGTGAAAATTGAGCTCACTCGAGTAAGAAGGACCCTCACTCGAGCATGATATGAACATGCTTGAAGTGAAGAATGTGTACTCGAGTAGAAAGAAAGAATTTCTTTCCAGAGCCTACCTAATCCATGGTTACTCAAATGATTTTGGAGGATTTGAGTACAAAGATGAAAAATATAGCAAGATATCCATAAACCAGGTACGCTTTTACATGTTTTATCAAAATTATTTATACATCACTCGAGCACAGTATGAACATCACTCGAGCACTAGGGTTACTGCTCGAGCAATGTCACTTAAATCTGTTACGTGATAGCTCAGACCGTCGCACTTCTTGCTCTTACTTGAGGTGTCTCATCACTCGAAGGTCACACCTCTTCACCTCTAACCGTTTCTCATCAATCAAACATATCCATTTGCTACAAATCACCATTACAACTCTTCAACCCTCTTTAAAAGGTGAGATTTATCCTCTGTTTCTCTCATTCGATGCCCTAAGCCTCTGCATTTTCCTTCTCTATTCTCAGAAAAATCTGTAAGTTTTGTTTATTCCATTTTGTTTCTAAATGACTGAACCAAAATGCCTGCTATTTCACAAAGATCTTACTCACCATCTCCCACTTATTCTGCTGCTAGTGCTTCTGCAACCCCGGTACCAACTCCTTCATTTCCTAAAATGTCTTCTTCATCTACACCTCCTCCTCCTCCTAAACCCAAAACCAAAAAGAGAACTCCAGCCAAGAAGCCTCATCCTAAGCCTCAAATAGCAAAGAAGGTTCAACCTCCTTAAAAGAAACTAAAGGGTATAGTGTTCAAAGAACCTGTGGTTACCCGGTCTCAATCCAAAGAAGTCCAAGGAAAAAGAAAGAAGAAGGAAACTGAGCAACCACAACAATCCTCTTCTTCCTCCGATGACACATTCAACATGCAACTTTGGGAAGCAATGGAGAGGTCAAAACTTGAAAAGTTGGTAGGGAAAATTGGTTCTCAAGCCGGTGTCTCTAGTTCACACCATGGTGGGCAATCCAGTGTGGCTGCTTCAGGAATACGTTCTGCCTCACAGGCTCCAGAGGATGATCAAGTAACAAGTCCTCCTGAAGGTTTCAATGTTGAGGAATTAAAAGCACTACCACATAAAGTATTTGATACTGAGTTTGCACATAGGCATTTCTGTCCTGTAGTTTATGTGGACTTATAATACTTGAAGAAGAATTGTAATCTGGATTTACATCCTTATCTTGGATTCTATGCTCCCTGGCTGAATATCCATATTCCATATTCACCCTTTGACGTAAAAACATTTTACAGCAACATGAAAGCCCATAACATCATGTCTAGGGCTGGAGAATTGATTGAGAAAGCAGTATCTATTACTGTTAGAGGTCAATTTATCTTGATATCTGCTAAGATTATAAATGACTTACTTGGGTATGTTGCACCACCTCCAGATCCACCCACTTTCTTAGCCAATGAAGCCTTCTGGCTTTTGAGACCAAAAGACCCAATAGGCCCTCTTAATTTTAAGCCTATTGACATGCCTGATTCTCATAGAGCCCTTCACTACATTTACTCTCGGAGCATGGTTAATAAATCTAAAAATTTTACCCATTTTGCTCAAAAAGATTATTATATGTTGGCCTCCTTCCTAGTCGGACAACAAAGAAATGTGGGGGAGATCATTTTTAGTGAGATGAGAAGATTTCAATTTTCTTCATCAAAATCCGCAACCATAACATATCCTCAAATTGTATCTCTCATCCTTATGAAAAATAAGATATGGTACTTGGAAGGAACAGAGAGGGTGCTCATTCTAAGGTTTGGCAAGACTCAACTGACTCATATGAGTATCAATCTTCCAGTGAGTCGAACCAAGGCTACATCTCAAAGGGAAGCCACTCCATCCAGAGGTGATGAGGCTCAGTCATCTGCTTAAGGACAAGTTCCTCCTCCATCCTTCCTGAATGCTTCACTCTCTACTTATTTGACTGAAGTAATCAATCAAGCTATGTTGGGCTTGAAGAAGGAGTTAGTAACTGAGTATGAGAAGTTGGTAGAAAAGATGGAGTTACAGGTCATAAAGTTGGTAGACAAGGCTAATACCAACTTCGATTTGATGTTCAAGACTCAAGATGACATGTCATAGAGAATAAATGATATGGAGATCTTCTTACGCTCTCACTTTCCGACTGCATCTTGAGAAGTGCCACCTGAGACCACTCCTGCCTCGACCTCACCTCATCCACAGACACATGTTCTCTTCATCGATCCAGACTCTAATGTTGATATAACCTATGATCGGTCATCTTCACCACCACCTTCAGCCTCTGTTCCACAGCCATCATCTCCACCCTTTGTGCCAGTGCCAGTTGACCCTTCCACTGCCATGGTCCCCTTTGTCCCATCATCTGATATCACTTTTCCTCAGCCTCCTTCTGATGTTGACAAAATGGGGGAGAAGGATGTGGATGGTTTTCTGAGCTATCTGTGCTATCATGGGATGTATTGGGTGTCTAGGTAGTTTTTGTGTAATGGGGTAGGTTTATGATGATATTATGGTTGTATACGGGGTATATGGGTAGTTAATATAGTTAATGATTTATGCTGAGTATTGTGTGTTTCTAAGTTTATCATTAATGGCTATTTTCATGTTATCAAGTTTTTCTGTTTAAGTTTTTGATTGTTTCTGTGATACTATGCTTATCTTGGTTGTTAAGTGTTCAGAGGAAGTATTGCAGGGAATATATGTAGATAAGTGCAAAAATTTGAAATTGAATCTAAACTTTGGTGAAAATATGCATTTGGAAATATTGATGTTGTATTTCAAAAATCTTTCACTTTAATCATTTTTTTAAATCCTATCATAAAGGTTTTGTCATCATCAAAAAGGGGGAGAATGTTAGATCCTAAGTTTTGATGATAACAAAAGACAATTATGTGCAAATCATAGTTTTATAAGTCTAAGGAATGTTTACAAAGTAACCAAATGCATATAGCAAAGTTCTGTGATGTTTGCTGTCAAAATTAACTGATGTACTCGAGCACAAGAACTAGCACTCGAGCATGGAGTTGTTGTATACTCGAGCATATGCGAGTGATAGCCAGAAAGTGTTTGCCCGTGAGCATGCTATTGTCATTTTTACTGATTCACTCGAGCACTAGAAATAGCACTCGAGCAGAAGAGTCTTTCTCACTTGAGCACATGTGAGTGAGGCACTGCGAGTGCTTGGCTGAGAGCAATTCCTGTCATTCCTTCTAATGTACTCGAGCATGGTAATCATTACTCGACCATGAAGCCCTTTTGTACTCGAGTGCTAGCGAGTGAAGGACTGCAAGTGTTTGGCCGAGAGTCATAAAGGTCAGAGAAGCACAAGTATGCCCGAGTGAGACTTCTTTTGCCCGAGTGACACATCAGCACTCGCTAGTAAGAAATCCAACTCTCTCAAATTCTGATGCAAGTGCTGATCATAAGGGTATATTACATAAAAATATTCTTCTCACTCGAGCAGTGGTATGTGTGCTCGATTGAGGGCCCACATCACCTACGAGTGCAAAATCTAACTCTTGATAAAATGGTATGCGAGTGTTGTCTAGAGACGAGTCTCCTAGTGTAAAATGCAAGGCCACTTGAGCAGAAGGAGTTGTGCTCGAGTGAGGCCCTACATCACTCGCAAGTAAGAAAACTATCTCTCTGAAATCCTATACGAGTGCAAGTTCAAAACTGAAGAACAAGGAGAAAAATGGTGAGATCACTCGAGTGAGCCCATCCATACTCAAGTAATACTCTGCTAGAAGAGAAAATACACCAATCTTACAGCGTTCAATCCGAATATGGTTTAATGTTATTTATTTATCTTATCATCACTTATTATTATTTAACATCATTTTGAATGTTTTATAAGTGTGATACAGGAGGTTGAACGTTGAAATAAATAGACACGAAGGAAGTCAAACAACGGCAGACAACATCATGACAAGCATGTACCTACTACATTCAACGTTTTCAAATGAACGCATGCCATTACACAGTAACATGCCCCGCTCCACAATGATCGTTATTCAAACGGGCAAATCTGAACATCTATAAATACAGAGTTCTAGAAAGATCAAAAATAACTAAGCACAAGAATTCACAAGCAAATACACAAGTCTCTGTTATTCATATTCTCTCTGTATTCATATTGATCTTCAGTATTTATCATATTTGCTTTGTAAGAGAGTCTATATACATTTCAAATTCTATCTTCATTTGATCTTAAGGTATTGGGACCTTGAGAGGGTAGATATCCTTACAAGAGAAGCAGTTGAGAGAATTTATAGTTAAACCTTCCACTCATAAGACTTATAAGATATAAGCAGTAGAGAACGTTGCTGCTCGTAAGACTTACAGTGGTGTAAGCAAGAGAGAACGTTGCTGCTCATAAAACTTGTATACGTAAGCATGTGGGAAAGGTCATAGGTTGTTTTTCTGCACGTAAGACTTGTCGTAAGGGGGAGAGAAATTTCTTAGTGTGAGAATATTTCTGCTCGTAGTCCGTTCGAGGACAATTGTTGTTTTGTGGCATTCTGAGAGCCCATTGAATCTTGGAAGAATAGTGAAAATCTCAGTAGGTCTTGATCTCTGAGGACTGGACGTAGGCCTAGTTTTTAGGCTGAACCAGTATAACTCTATGTGTTCCAATCTTCCCAACTCTATTCTGTCTACTACAACTTTCATATAACCACATCAAGCAAAAATTTATCGCATCACCCAATTCTCCGCCCCTTTTGGGTGAAGCTTGCCTCTTTCAACCCAGCTAAAAAAGAAACATTTAAAGCCAAAGTTGGCTAAAGAGGTTTAACCATCTCCAAAGAAAATAAAGGGAGTTATCTTTAAGGAGACCATTGTCACATGTTCACAATCAAAGGAAGTGAAAGGAAGAGGAAAGAGGGAAGACAAAGAAGTACTACAAGAGTCTTCCTCTAATGATTCCTTCAATATATAACTCTGGAAAGCAATGGTAAAATCGAAATTGGATGCCTTAGTTGGGAAGATTGCCTCTCAAGCTGGTGCCTCTTCATCTTATCATTTGTGGCAGCCTAGTCACACTAGTACTCAATTAGGAGCACCATCCATTTCTTAGGTTCCAGAGGAAGAAGAACAAGAAATGATCCCTCCAAAAGGCTTTAACACCCAAGAACTGAAGCCATTCAATCAGAAGGTGTATAACACTAAATTTGCTCAACAAAGCTTCTATCATGTGTTATATGTGGGCTTAGATTATCTGAGTATAAACTATGGCCTAAATTTCTAACCATTTCTGAACAATTATGAACCGTGGTTGATTATGCACTTTCCTTATTTGCCCACTATTGTGAGAACATTTTACTGCAATATGAAAGTGCACAACATTGTATCCAGAACCAGAGAGACAATAGAGGAATGAATATCTACTTCTATTAAAGGCCAATATACTTTGATTACCTCATCTATAATCAACCATATCCTTGGCTATGTAGCTCCTCCTAGTAATCTATCGTCATTCTCAGCCAATAAAGACTTCCAGAGATTAAGACCTGACGACCCAGTGTGACCCCTCATTTTCAAACCATTGACATGCCTGATTCTCATTGTTCCCTTTACTATATTTATACCCTAAGTATGATCAACAAGTCAAAAAACTTTACCCACTTTGCTTAGAGAGATTATTACTTGTTGGCGTCCTTTTTAGCTGGCCAACAGAGGGATGTTAGTGAGTTGATTTTTAGTGAGATAAGAAGATTTTGATTTTCCTCACCTAGATCCACCATAATACCATACCCCCAACTTGTCCTCTCAATCTTTGGCACAACAAAGTTTGGTACTTGGAGGGAACCAAGAGGGTAAGGATTTTGAGGTTTGGCTGTATATAGTTAACACATATAGTGATTACTATTCCAGTCAGTAAAACTAAGGCTACATCTTAGAGAGAACCCACATCATCAAAGGTGATGAGGCTCAATCTTCAGTACAAGGTCCTTCTCCAACTCCATCATTCCTTGGTGTTGCTCTTTAGGGTTATCTGGCCGATGTGATCAACCAAGTAATTGCTGGTCTGAAATGAGAATTGCTTAATGAATATGAGAAATTGGTCGACAAGATGGAATTTCAAGTCTCTAAATTGGTAGACAAGGCAAATGCCAACTTTGACATGATATTTGAGGTTCAAGAAAAACAACTGAAGAGAATTAGTGATTTAGAGACTTTCTTGCATACTCGACTTTCAATTCCTTATCCTGATGTATCTCTGATTTCTACACCTACTACCACTATTTCGCCATCCAAGACATAAACCCGTGTGCTATTTACTTACATCGATCTCAGCCTACATCCTCTGCTCCCTCAGCCTTTATCTCTTCCATTTGATCTTGATCCCATTGATCCATCTACCACAATAGTGTTGTATACTCCACCTCAACCACCGGCATTACTTCCCTTAGCCCCCTTATGATGATGTTGACAAAATAGGGGAGAAGAACATGTGATGGTTTTGAGTTGTACTTGAGTTGTCTGTAGACTGATGTGGACTAGGTCTAGATTAAGGGGGAATGCTTGAGTTCTAATGTATTTTTGGGTTCTGGGTTGTTAACTGCTAATTTTTTATGTTGTTGGGATTATATGGGTATATTTAGATGTCATCTGGGTAGTTTTTGATTTTCTATTTACCAATGTACTTTTCAAGTTTATAAATGAATCCAAGTTTATTTTCATGTTCTTTAAGTATTTAATAAGTTTATTATTCAATTTTGTGGTATTATGACTTATCTTTGCCTTGAGTAGCCATTGGAAGCTTTTCAGAAAGTTTTTGAAATTAACTATAAAATTAATTCAAGTAACTCAAAACTTTTGGGAATGTGCATTTGGAAATCCAAAAGTCTTTTGGAAATCCTAAGAGTGTTTTTTGAAGGCTTATCAATTCAATCAAGTTTTCAAATTCATCACAAAGGTTTTATCATCACAAAAAAGGGGGAGAATGTTAGATTCCAAGTTTTGATAACACAAGGTGATTATGTGTTTAGGTATGAAAATTATGTTTTGAAGTCATAAACATTGATTCAATTGATTACCAATGTATTTCACAAGGTTCAGTGATGGTTGCTATGATTTTAACTGATGCATTTGAGTGAGGAAGCTCGTACTTGAGTAAGAATCCATTTTGCACTCAAGTCGAGGAAGTTCAAGCCTGAAAGTGTTTTACAGAGAGCCACACAATTCAAACATTTTTTAGTAATGCTTGAGTGAGAGGCACTGCACTCGAGTGATTACTAGATTTTCACTTGGGCATAAAGGCACACTCTTGGAAGCTTTTGGCATAGAGCAAAGTTAGAGATAGAAAATGCTTGATACACTCAAGCACGAACTCAAAACTCAAGTAAGAGCCTTAAGCTCACTCGAGTCCTGCAAGTATGGTACAGGAAGTGTTTACCCGACCGTAAGGAAGAGCTGAAAGTGAGAAGTGCACTCAAGCAATGGCTTTGGTACACGAGTAATAGAGCAATACTCACAATTGAGAAAACACACTTCCTCAAATATTGTTGCAAGTAATGAGCATAAGGTTGACTAGATGCGAGGAAATGCTGATACACTCAAGTGAGCATCTCAATACTCGAGTGAGGCCTGAAAACACTCGCAAGTGCAAAATCTCACTCTTACAAAACTTGGTGTGAGTGTTGTCCAGAAGCGAAGCCTGAATCTGAAGTACAATATTACATTCGAGTGAGACATCATCACTCGAGTGGGGACCCACAACACCTACAAGTGTAAAATTGAACTATTTAAAAATATGTTGCAAGTGTTATCCAGAGATATGAGGCCATAGTGTAAAATACATATTCACTCGAGTAAGACAAGATGTACTCGAGTGAGGACCCATAACACTCACAATTGATAAAATGCACTCTTGCTTTTCCACATGGAAGTACAAATATAAAGCTGAAGAAGAAGAAAAAATATGATGTTGCACTCGAGTAAGGCCACTCTACACTTTAGTAATGCTCTATCAGAAACCAAAATGCAACAGACTTACAGCGATCAATCTGAACAGAGTTAAATGTTATTTGTAATATTCCAAAAAGTGATTAAGGGCTAATGACTTTAAAAGTGGATATAATTATTGTTGAATAAACACTTTTGGAGAATGTGTGATGGGAATTTGGATATTTTAATGATTCCAATGGCTTCCTTGTGAAAATTCATGTGGGGAGAGTGTTTATTGTGAAATTGGAACCATTGGGAACAATCGTGCTAAGGTTGAAAACTCTGTCCATTGAAACTCTGTACAGGGTAGCCAATTTGTATGGACGTTTTAAATAGGCAAATGGTGTCTAAAAATTCTGAAATTTTCCAGTATTAAAGTTCACATGTCAAGCTTCAAAATGAACATATAATTTGTATCATTTTGATTTGTGACCTAAGAGTTTTGGATTTTTGAAGTTTGCCCAGCGAAATTAATTATTTTCTGGAACAGTATGCAAAGATTGAAATTCTGGGAATTTTGTGGTGATTTACAGTAATGGCCAATATTTTTCCTATGAAGAGGACTTAAATATCTTTCATTTGGCTTTGGAATCACCTGATTTTGATTTTTCTAGAATTAGTTATGATTTTTCAAAGTTAGGGCAGAAAATCTGCCAGAATTTCTGAGAAATCCGAAAATGGGAAATTAAAAATTATGACATCATCATATTGTATGATGACATCAGCATGGACTTAAAACCAATTACACCATCTTCATCAGCCATTCCCGACCATATTCAGAAAGCAAAAGGATGTGAGAGGGAGCTTGGAGAAAAGAGAGAAAAGAGGAAGAAATCTCGCAAGGTAAGCCGATTTCTCCGACGATCTAGCTCCTAACGCGTACAATCCTTCTCCTAAGCTATTCCTCTATGTGAATTAAGGTTTTGAAGCAAAGAATTTGGTGTTTCAAAGAGGCTAGGGTTCAGCCAAATTTGGGAAAAACTAGAAGGAGCTTGAGGTAACTTCCAAACTTTCGTATATTGCTTATTCTGGCTGCTGTGGGCAATTTAATCGGTGAAATTTCGCCGGATTGCCATTGGTTTTAAAGTTTGGAAATGATATGGCCTAGGGGTTATGATGCCCAAATTGGGTCTTAATGTTAATTGTAACCTAATGTAATGGTTAATAAAGTGGTTAGGAGTAGAAAGGAACGCGTTTACGGAGCCGAAATCGTAAAACCCCGATTTTCCCCGGAGAACTCATAAATTTCGGCCAGCCCTAGAAATGGGTCTTAGAGTTGGATTTTCAATGATTTGATGGTTCCATTGAGTTCAGGGGCGAAAATTAGGTGGGGTTACAGTTGGGCACTTTTTCAAAAAAGGCCGAGAAAGCATAATTACGGAAACACCCCTAAAACCCTAAAAGTAGGGCTGCCAAGGGCAATTTCATAATTTTACATTGAATTTGATAATTCCGAGTCCGGAAATGGATTCTTTGGGCTGAAATATGTTAGGAAAGCCCATATTAGAATTTCGGGAAAAGTGCAACCGGACCGGGTACGGCGGGCCCGAGCCGGGTCCCCGGGGGTATTTTTGTAAATTTTCATTATAGACTCATATAACCCCAAGTAACACTATGGAAGTGTCTAAATAGTGCATTTGGAATTGTACGATTCGACATTTGCCGCCCTCGTGAGCCAACTACGCCAGCGAACGTCAGAAAGGAACGAGGTAGTGACTTTTCTTTTGTACCATATATGATGCATTGTATGTGTGTTATATCGTTGATTTGTAATGAATTCGTATGCTGCGACATCTGTGGATTTGTGTTAGCACTGTCATTCCAATAGTCCCTGAGTAGCTAATAACGGTTCGGGTTAGGGCGGTGTGCCTTCCCGGCGGAGAAAGGGGATGAGGATGAGGTGTGATATATGTGATTATGTGAGCCGAAAGGCTATTTGTGGAGGCCGACGGGCCATTTGTGAAAGCTGAATAGCTGTATGGGCTATAAGGCTATATGTATGCACTGCCACGCCAATAGTCCCTGAGTAGCTAACAACGGTTCGGGTTAGGCGGTGTGCCTTCCCGGCGGAGAAAGGGGATGAGGGTGGAGTGTGATTTGTGGTGCTGCTGCTGTATGATGATTTGCTTACATGCTGTGTGCTTATGTGTGGTATAAATGTTTTGTTACTACTGGGATTCTCTTGAATCTCATTCTTTCCTTTAACTAACCTTTCAGACAGGGCGAGTGGCTCTAAGGAGAAGCGTACGACCCGGAGCGGTTAGAATCCTGTAGGGACATCTATTTTGGTTATGTTGGTTAAACCTGTTGGACAGGGTGTCTGTATATTATGTTTGCTGTAAAGAATAGTTGAACGTAGTTGTGTAGTCCCCTATATGGGGGTTGTAGACCCTTTTTGTGTATGAATGGAACCCGAGGGTTGCCGGGATTGCTATTAGATATTCTGATATGAATGAATGTGAATTAACTGCACAGGTGATTATATTCGATAATTGAACTTGAGATCGGAATAGGAAAGAAGTTTTGAAAATTTTATAAAGTCCCTACTTCACAGGGAGTTCTAAATGAGTTTTGAACTATTCGACGGTCTCTAAACCAATTTAATTACGTAATATCAAATTATAATTACGTGTTTAAAGTCAGGGGGTTACATTTTGGTATCAGAGCTGTAGTTCCTGGCAAGGGTAGAGGTTGCTAGGATAGATCCCTTAGATAGTAGTAGGGATAGAAGATTATTTGTGAATGATTGTTGTGTATGCACATGTATGTTTATTGATGTGGACATATATGTGTTTTATGACTATTGTGCATACTATATCTGCTGAAGTAATGGGGCAAATTGTTTGTAGAATGAAGAAAACTAGAGGACGCCCCAATATTCCGCGTGTAGACCCTGAGGTGGAGGTTGTTAATGAAAACCCACCGGATGTAATGCAAGAGCTTATGGGTCTAATTCGGGATCAGAGAGATATGATCACTGAACTGAGGGAAGAGCTCAGAGCTGAGAAGGCGAAGAACCAGGAAGGTCCGGTTCAATCCACTCCGGAGAAGGCTCAAGAGGAGACTCGACATGAGGACACTGCAGAAGGATCAGCACGACCTCTGGAATCCCCACCTCGTGCTACCTTGAATCAGGAATCATATGGGATGCCACCCAGGGAGGAAAAAGACCTTCAGTATTGGGTCACCCGATTCTGCAAGCATATGCCTCCGGCGTTCAGAGGAAGGTTCGACCCTCAGGCAGCCGAAGATTGGTTGTACAGACTGGAGAAGATATTTGAGGTTCTGTGTTGCCCAGAGGAGGTGAAGCCACGGTTGGCAGTGTATAAACTCGAGGGGGACACGGATCGTTGGTGGCGGAATATCGCCCTGACATTAAAGAGCAATGAAACACCATTGACTTGGGAACTGTTTCAACAAGAGTTCAACGAGAAATACTTTCCCAAATCAGTGCGGCTCGAGAAGGAGACAGAATTTCTCAACATCAAACAAGGGGATACAGAGAGCTTTGACGACTATTTGTCCCGTTTTGTCCGGTTAGCTCGGTACTCCTCTTACCTCCGGTTTAAAGATGATGAAGAATGGAGTTCTGATATGCTCATCCGCGGTCTGAGGCGAGAATTGAGAAAGCGATTGGTTACGAACCAATTCACTAAGTTCAACAAGGCTGTGGAGCAATGTCGAATTACGGAGAATAATCTGAGGGAGTTGAATCCTACCAGAGCTACTGGCCACCGCAGTGAACCCAGTAAGGGTAATGCTTCCCAGAAGCGGAAAGGCCAAGGATCCTCTTCATACAAGGGCGGTGATAAGAAGCCCTATCAGCCCAGAGACCGTGAACCTCAGAGATTTACGACCGAGTGGAAATGTCCTCGCTGCAACAAATCACATTATGGCCAGAATTGTCGGGGAGAAATGATCTGTTTTAACTGTAAGCAGCCAGGACATCTTTCCAGAGATTGTCAACGACCACGAGTCGAGCAGAAACCGAGGACACAGGGCCGAGTGTTCGCTATGACCCACGAGGAAGCTCGTAAATCTCCTGAGTTGATACAAGGTAAAATCTCTATTAATGGCCATCTGTTGCAAGCATTGTTCGACTCAGGTGCAAGTCACTCCTTCATTGCTTATGATTGCGTGAAGCGCCTGGGATTGCATGTACATAAATTACCATTTGATTTGGTAGTGTCAACCCCGATGGGTGTTAAGGCTTTAACCACAGAAGCTTACTTGAATTGTGTCGTAACTGTGGAAGGGCACCAATCTGTTGTAGATTTGATATGTTTGCCGCTTTACCAATTGGAAGTCATTTTGGGTTTTGATTGGTTAACGGCAAATAATGTTTTGCTTGATTGTGGAAACAAGAGGATAGTATATCCTGTTTCTCAGAGGGTTGAAGCTGTGAATGCCGGTATGAATTTTCTTTCTACAGCTAAAGCTGAAAAGTATCTTAAAAAGGGTTGCCAGGGGTATGTAGTGTTTTTCTCAGTGCAAAGGGAAACTGGTGAAACTTTGAGTGATATACCCGTGGGAAATGAATTCCCTGAGGTATTTCCGGATGATCTAAATGGATTGCCTCCTGAGAGGGAAGTTCAATTTCCAATTGACATTATTCCTGGAGCTGGTTCTATATCTAAGGCCCCATACCGTATGGCCCCAAACGAAATGGCGGAGTTAAAGAAACAAATAGAAGATTTGCTTGAGAAAGGGTTCATTAGACCCAGTGTGTCGCCTTGGGGAGCTCCAGTATTGTTCGTAAAGAAGAAAGATGGGAGTCTTCGATTGTGTATTGATTACAGAGAATTGAATAAGGTTACTATTAAGAACAAGTACCCTCTTCCCCGAATCGATGACCTATTAGATCAACTCTCTGGTTCGTGTGTGTTTTCAAAGATTGATCTAAGGTCAGGGTATCATCAGTTGCGAGTGAAAGCAGAGGATGTTCCGAAGACTGCTTTTCGGACCCGGTACGGTCATTATGAGTTCTTGGTGATGCCATTTGGGCTAACCAATGCGCCTGCGGTATTCATGGATTACATGAACCGTATCTTTCGACAATACCTGGATCAGTTTGTTGTTGTGTTTATCGATGACATTTTGATATATTCCAAGAATAAGGATGAGCATGAGCATCATTTGAGAATCGTATTGAATATCTTGTGCGAGAAACAATTATATGCTAAATTGAGCAAGTGCGAGTTTTGGCTATCAGAAGTGAAATTCTTAGGCCATGTTATCTCGCAAGAAGGGGTCTCTGTGGATCCTAGTAAAGTGGAAGCAGTACTGGACTGGAAGAGGCCAGAATCTGTGGCGGAAATACGCAGTTTTCTGGGTCTTGCTGGTTATTATCGGAGATTTATCCAAAATTTCTCCCGTATTGCGTTACCGATGACCAAGCTCACGAGAAAGGATCAGCCGTTTGTGTGGGATGAGAAATGTGAAAACTGTTTTGTGGAGCTGAAGAAGAGGTTGACTACGGCACCTGTGTTGATTTTGCCCGATCCCAGTTTGACATATGTTGTGTATTCTGATGCCAGTGGGCAGGGATTAGGGTGTGTCCTTATGCAGCAGGGATGTGTGGTGGCCTATGCCTCTCGACAGCTCAGACCTCATGAATTGAACTATCCCACTCATGATCTGGAGCTTGCGGCCATTGTGTTTGCTTTGAAGATTTGGCGTCATTACCTGTATGGTGTGACTGTGGAACTGTACTGCGACCACAAGAGTCTCAAATACTTGTATGATCAAAAAGAACTGAATATGAGACAGCGCCGCTGGATGGAATTGCTTAAGGACTACGACCTGGAAATAAAATATCATCCGGGTAAGGCAAATGTAGTCGCTGATGCTCTGAGTCGAAAGACCGTTCTCGTTGCCGCTATGATGATACAAGAGAAGAAACTGATTGAAGACTTTCGTGATTTGAATTTGATAAACCAGATCATTTGTGCCAATTACACTGTTTCTCAAGAGGAAAGTGATCTGAGAACTGAGATTGAAGAAGCTCAGAGGCAAGATGACTGGATACAGCGCAATTTGACTCGAATTGAGCGGGGAGAAGTTCCAGGGTATGACCTATCGCCTCGTGGATTAGTTTGCTATCAGAAGAGAATCTGTGTTCCACTTCAGGCGGAGTTGAGGCAGAAGATTCTAGATGAGGCACACAAGAGTCGATATACTCTTCATCCTGGTATGACCAAAATGTACCATAACCTGAAATCTGTATATTGGTGGCCGGGTTTGAAGAGTGATGTGACGAAGTATGTAGCAAGGTGTCTCACATGCCAGAAGGTGAAAATCGAGCACCAGAGACCACCTGGTTTACTTCAGAGTCCTGAGATTCCGGAATGGAAATGGGAAAGCGTGACCATGGATTTGGTTGTGGGATTACCCAGGATCAGAAACTATGATGCGATCTGGGTAATTGTGGACCGATTAACAAAGTCAGCCCACTTCATACCAATCGATGCTGGTTACTCTCCGGATAAGCTAGCAGAGATTTATATCCGAGAAATTGTGAAACTCCATGGTGTACCGAAGAATATCATTTCCGATCGAGATCCCCGATTCACTTCGAGATTCTGGAAAGCATTGCATGAAGCCTTAGGTACTCAACTAAGATTCAGTACGGCTTATCATCCTCAAACGGATGGACAATCTGAGAGAACAATTCAGACGCTGGAAGATATGTCGCGAGCTTGTGTTCTCGACTTTAAAGGAAGTTGGGATCGTTTCCTTCCACTAGCTGAGTTCGCCTATAACAATAGCTATCATGCGAGTATCCAAATGGCTCCGTATGAAGCATTGTATGGAAGACGGTGTCAATCACCAATATGCTGGAATGAGTTATCCGAAAGAAAGCTTTATGGGCCAGATTTGGTTGATCAAACCTCTGCACAGATTCGGATTATTCGTAAGAGGTTGCTTGCGGCGCAGAGTCGACAGAAAAGCTACGCTGACAAGAGAAGACGGCCTCTAGAGTTTGAGGTTGGAGATCATATTTTTCTGAGAGTATCACCAGTTACGGGCGTTGGGCGAGCGATCAAGAGAAAGAAGCTAAGCCCTAGGTACATAGGTCCTTTTGAAATCCTTGATAGGATTGGCCCTGTTGCCTACCGAGTAGCTCTACCTCCGAGCTTGAGCAGACTTCATGACGTGTTCCACGTTTCCCAACTGAAGAAGTACTAACCGGATCCGTCTCACATCATTGAGTATGAGGATGTTGAGCTTCAAGACAATTTCACATATGCAGTGGAGCCAGAGCAAGTCATTGACCGAGAAGAGCGACGGCTCAGACACAGGAGCATTCCATATGTGAAGGTGATCTGGAAGGGAATGACGCAAAGAGAGGCAACTTGGGAAGCGGAGGAAGATATGCGAAGACGATATCCGGAGTTTATGGCTCAAGTTGTGTAGCAATTTCGAGGATGAAATTTAATTTTCGGGGGGAGAAATGTAATATTCCAAAAAGTGATTAAGGGCTAATGACTTTAAAAGTGGATATAATTATTGTTGAATAAACACTTTTGGAGAATGTGTGATGGGAATTTGGATATTTTAATGATTCCAATGGCTTCCTTGTGAAAATTCATGTGGGGAGAGTGTTTATTGTGAAATTGGAACCATTGGGAACAATCGTGCTAAGGTTGAAAACTCTGTCCATTGAAACTCTGTACAGGGCAGCCAATTTGTATGGACGTTTTAAATAGGCAAATGGTGTCTAAAAATTCTGAAATTTTCCAGTATTAAAGTTCACATGTCAAGCTTCAAAATGAACATATAATTTGTATCATTTTGATTTGTGACCTAAGAGTTTTGGATTTTTGAAGTTTGCCCAGCGAAATTAATTATTTTCTGGAACAGTATGCAAAGATTGAAATTCTGGGAATTTTGTGGTGATTTACAGTAATGGCCAATATTTTTCCTATGAAGAGGACTTAAATATCTTTAATTTGGCTTTGGAATCACCTCATTTTGATTTTTCTAGAATTAGTTATGATTTTTCAAAGTTAGGGCAGAAAATCTGCCAGAATTTCTGAGAAATCCGAAAATGGGAAATTAAAAATTATGACATCATCATATTGTATGATGACATCAGCATGGACTTAAAACCAATTACACCATCTTCATCAGCCATTCCCGACCATATTCAGAAAGCAAAAGGACGTGAGAGGGAGCTTGGAGAAAAGAGAGAAAAGAGGAAGAAATCTCGCAAGGTAAGCCGATTTATCCGACGATCTAGCTCCTAACACGTACAATCCTTCTCCTAAGCTATTCCTCTATGTGAATTAAGGTTTTGAAGCAAAGAATTTGGTGTTTCAAAGAGGCTAGGGTTCAGCCAAATTTGGGAAAAACTAGAAGGAGCTTGAGGTAACTTCCAAACTTTCGTATATTGCTTATTCTGGCTGCTGTGGGCAATTTAATCGGTGAAATTTCGCCGGATTGCCATTGGTTTTAAAGTTTGGAAATGATATGGCCTAGGGGTTATGCTGCCCAAATTGGGTCTTAATGTTAATTGTAACCTAATGTAATGGTTAATAAAGTGGTTAGGAGTAGAAAGGAACGCGTTTACGGAGCCGAAATCGTAAAACCCCGATTTTCCCCGGAGAACTCATAAATTTCGGCCAGCCCTAGAAATGGGTCTTAGAGTTGGATTTTCAATGATTTGATGGTTCCATTGAGTTCAGGGGCGAAAATTAGGTGGGGTTACAGTTGGGCACTTTTTCAAAAAAGGCCGAGAAAGCATAATTACGGAAACACCCCTAAAACCCTAAAAGTAGGGCTGCCAAGGGCAATTTTGTAATTTTACATTGAATTTGATAATTCCGAGTCCGGAAATGGATTCTTTGGGCTGAAATATGTTAGGAAAGCCCATATTAGAATTTCGGGAAAAGTGCAACCGGACCGGGTACGGCGGGCCCGGGCCGGGTCCCCGGGGGTATTTTTGTAAATTTTCATTATAGACTCATATAACCCCAAGTAACACTATGGAAGTGTCTAAATAGTGCATTTGGAATTGTACGATTCGACATTTGCCGCCCTCGTGAGCCAACTACGCCAGCGAACGTCAGAAAGGAACGAGGTAGTGACTTTTCTTTTGTACCATATATGATGCATTGTATGTGTGTTATATCGTTGATTTGTAATGAATTCGTATGCTGCGACATCTGTGGATTTGTGTTAGCACTGTCATTCCAATAGTCCATGAGTAGCTAATAACGGTTCGGGTTAGGGCGGTGTGCCTTCCCGGCGGAGAAAGGGGATGAGGATGAGGTGTGATATATGTGATTATGTGAGCCGAAAGACTATTTGTGGAGGCCGACGGGCCATTTGTGAAAGCCGAATAGCTGTATGGGCTATAAGGCTATATGTATGCACTGCCACGCCAATAGTCCCTGAGTAGCTAACAACGGTTCGGGTTAGGCGGTGTGCCTTCCCGGCGGAGAAAGGGGATGAGGGTGGAGTGTGATTTGTGGTGCTGCTGCTGTATGATGATTTGCTTACATGCTGTGTGCTTATGTGTGGTATAAATGTTTTGTTACTACTGGGATTCTCTTGAATCTCATTCTTTCCTTTAACTAACCTTTCAGACAGGGCGAGTGGCTCTAAGGAGAAGCGTACGACCCGGAGCGGTTAGAATCCTGTAGGGACATCTATTTTGGTTATGTTGGTTAAACCTGTTGGACAGGGTGTCTGTATATTATGTTTGCTGTAAAGAATAGTTGAACGTAGTTGTGTAGTCCCCTATATGGGGGTTGTAGACCCTTTTTGTGTATGAATGGAACCCGAGGGTTGCCGGGATTGCTATTAGATATTCTGATATGAATGAATGTGAATTAACTGCACAGGTGATTATATTCGATAATTGAACTTGAGATCGGAATAGGAAAGAAGTTTTGAAAATTTTATAAAGTCCCTACTTCACAGGGAGTTCTAAATGAGTTTTGAACTATTCGACGGTCTCTAAACCAATTTAATTACGTAATATCGAATTATAATTACGTGTTTAAAGTCAGGGGGTTACATTATTTATGCACAAAGTTTTCACTTGTTATTATTATTAAACATCATTTAACATATACTTCAAATGTGAAATATGAGATTGAAATTTTGAATCAGATATACATATAGTAAGTCAAAGATGGCAGACATAATCAATTTGTTCAAAGTCACCCAGCTAAGCACGCACGTTACAAACCTACCACGATATATTCTTAGGGGATTTCAATAGATACAGAGTTTCAAGAGACCAAAAAGTAGAACTTTATATCCAAGCTTAAAGCAAACATTCACGACAATCACTGTTTTCATATCTTCTTTATATTCATATTATACATCATTGTTTATCATATTTGCTTTGTGAGAGAGTCTGTATATATTTCAAATCATATTTTTATTTGATCTCAAGGTACAGGGACCTTGAGATGGTAGATTTCCTTACGAGAGAAGCAGTTGAGAGAATTCCTAAGAGTAATTTCTGCTCGTAAGATTTACGAGGTGTAAGTAGGAGAGAACGTTACTACTCGTAAGGCTTACAGGGGTGTAAGTAGAAGAGAATGTTGTAGCTCATAAGGCTTGCATATGTAATCAAGAGAGAAAGGTTATAGAATTGTTTCTGCACATATGACTTGTCATAAATGGGAGAGAAAATTCTAGGTATTAGAATATTTTTGCTCATAGTCCATATAAGGACGATTGTTGTCTTGTGGAATTCTATGACCCACTAAATCTTGGATGAATAGTGAAAATTTCAGTAGGTTTTGATCTTTGAAGGCTAGACGTAAGCCTAGCTTTTGGGCTGAACCAGCATAACTCTCTGTGTGCTAATATTCTCAGCTATACTTTATCTACAGTTATTTTCATATCATCGCATAAATCAAAAAATTTATCACATCACCCAATTCACCCCCCTCTTGGTTGAATCTTGCCTCTTTCAAATGGGCCTCGACAAGGCAGGAACTATCCTCTCCTCCATACCGAGGGCCTCTTCAACACAAGTACTTGGGGATTTATTAGATAACAATCATAACAAGTATTGGATGTCGAATCTCCTAGAGAAAACCAAAATGCTTGGTCACATTGGTCTTACTGCACAAGGAATCACCCATATGCCACTGGCATCTTGAGACTTACTGCCTCAGCTACAACCTGGCATAGTTTGAATGTTCTATTAGCCTCAAGACATACCTTGGACACATAGGTCCAATGTCATCGCTCTAAGAATCAACCACAACTTTAAGAACATAAGTTTTTTAGCTCAGGGACACTGACCTATACAAATTGCATATTGGGTCTTACCGCCTCGAGCCTCTACTTATCAAAATTTTCAAATACATAATATGCTACCGGCCTAAGGACATACCAGTCCGGCAGGTCTTATAGCCTAAGCACATATAGTTCATAACCTTTGCCGAATACATATCAAGTTTAACTACTTAGAGTCAATCATTGGTGCCCAAAGATTACACATTCATTTACTATGCTTCTGCTGCCTACTCTAATGTCTATCTCCTTATATGAATGTTAATAATGTTAGGACAATTTAATAGTAGTCCCACAGGAACCGCTATAATACCTGACTGCACCCAAAATCTTTATTCCTCTATGCCAGTTCTTGACTAGTTTCAACTCAAATCATTATGAGCCATTTCAAATTCTCAAAGAAGCAAAACTTAATAGTTTCTTCCTAGGTTATGGATTACTTGATAAACCTTCTCTTCTCATACCTTTCAACACATTATCTGCCATCCACCAATTGACTCCTAGTATAGTCTCAAGTTGATGGAATGACAGACAGATCAATTATTTCTCTCATTTCATTAGAGAGCTATAACCTCAATCAATTCTTTAAGGAAATATCTTACAATCATAATGTTTTGCAATGCTAGACTAGCAGCTAGCAACCTTTAATAATCCCATACATTCATCACATTCTAATCCCTCAAGCAACTCAGGCTTTATCAAATGCCTAATGAGTTAATTCAACTATTAAATTTGATTATTAGATTACAATTGTTTCAACTGCCACTTAAAACCTCAATCTCACCAGGGTCAAAAATATTTCACCTCAATCATCCCTATCATCCACTCATATCTTTCGGAAGGACCTAGGGAATTTATCGACCACTAGCCTATCCTCTATTTTCTTTCCCAAGCATGCAGCCATAATCCCTGGCTATACTTTGCTTACCATATTCTACTAAGATTGAACTATAACTACTAGGTCCTCATCCTTTTGACAAAAAAATTTTTCAAATGGGGACTTTTTCCCTTATCCCACATCAGTTGGGGAGGGGAAACAAATGATACCTTATTGGGATTCAGATACCTCTTCCTTTCGTTATGCTTTAAAACCTTAAGGGGTGACGGTGCCCTAAAGCGGACAATATCGAGAGCGAGGCGCTGTGATGTTTCAAACGGTATCAGAGTCAAAATCAGGCTAATGTACCAACGAGGATGCTGGGCCTAAATGAGTGGATTATGAAGTTCCACATCATTGAGTATCTCAATACCTCCCCTCTCAACATGTTTTAAGACCATGAGGAGTGACGAGTTGACCAAAATGGACATTATTGAGACAATATCGGGGAGCCAAGTCCTAGGATGTTATAATAGGGACCAACATTTTAAACAAAATACACTATATGGACAAAAACCATTATTTTTGAAATTATATAGACCAAAATAATCATTTGATTAAACAGAAAGAAAGAAAAGTATTAACCCTAGCTACTTTTAATTTCATTGTACTTATACAGGTTATGGTTGTTCACATTGTCAAATGATCTAATCCATTTGGTTGCTATTTAATATTTTAATTGGTTGAGGCCCATGTTTGCCATCAAAAATTGTTAAAAGACCTCAATTTTGTCCCAAAAGTTTTTCTTACCTTGAAAGTTTTTAAATCATAGCAATTTTCCCTTAACAGTTATTTAGGTTAAGTATGACTATTAGTTGACCAAATATGTTGAGCTGCTAGGTTCACTTGTCATGCACGACATTTTTGTTTGGGTTCAAAATTGCCTTAATAGTTTCCAAAGTATTGCAATGTTGCCTTGACCATTATAAAGGTTGAATTTAACTATTAGTTGACTAAATATGCTAAACTGATAGTATGAACAACATTGAAGAAAAAGCTACAGAGGGAGCAGAAGCTCATGTTCACTTGAGAGTGAGGAAAAAAAGATTCAATTACTGGATTTAAGACATGCTAAGCAAGATTACCAAAAACAAGGTGATTAGTGGTAACCCTTTATCATTGTACCCCAGCAATGTTGAGATAAACAGGTACCAATTTGATTTTCTTTTAATCACACAAGGTACCTTCACCTCTTTGATTTTCTCTAATCTTTAAGATAGGGTGCATTTCTTTTTAAAAAAATCCTTATTTATAAATCTAACTCTGAAAAAATGAAGTTGATACATGGACTTGCTAGATAAGAATATTTGGCAAACTGATGCGTAAACTTACCTTGAATAACAACCGAGGCAAACTTGCAACTATTAGAAAGCTTCCAGAGTAACATAGCTCTTGAATGAAAACTTATGGGGGAACTTTGTACCTAATCCCAAAACAAAAATGAGTGATGTTATGTGAACTGCTTGCTTAGCATATTTAGTTAGATAATGGTTAAACTTAACCTAGATAATGACCAGGGTATGATTTGCAAGCTTCCAGGGGAAGATTGATGTTTTTGGACAATTTTCATGACAAAAATGGATCTTAACCCTATTCTCATTTTGAATTAATATGTTACCAGTCAAATGTTGTTACAAGTCATTTTTCGAAGTCATTTTGTCTACAACTTTGCAAAAGGCCATTAGAAATATTCAATTTTTGTTTCTAAAATGACATTACTTTAGTTTTGTTATATAATTTTTAGTTTGCTACACTGTATTAAATATTTATTTTTAAAATACTCAAGTTTTGTAATCATCTATTAAACAAGCTTTTTTTTCATTGACAAATGGGAATGATCAACACTAATCAGGCAACACTAGAGCAAACTCTTGTGCTCACAGCTCCTATAGAATACTCATGGATGATCTGCAGTATTTCACCATGGGGCTCTTCCAACAAGCTTCTTTAAAGCTTGTTAAATGATACAAATTTTATAAATCATGAATACATTAACTTAAGTAAAGCACATGCTCAAATTTTAGTTAACAAAAAATTAATATACACGGTAATAATTTAATATGTTAACAAAGGATTACAAAGAAATAATATATATCATTAATGATATTTTTTTGTAATAAATTTTACTATTTATAAGTCATGAATTAAATCAATTATCTATAAGTTCTACATAATGCACATGATAAAAATGAATTTATAGTTCATGCAATTTTATGAAAACTATAATAAATATAATTAATTTAAGTACTTAATAACTTTTTTTAACTAGATATGGAGCTTACATATTACACAAAATTCAAAGATGACAATTGTTCAACTTAATATGTGTGTATACATATACACCAAATAATAGGCTAGTTTCTAATGAAGATGTTCATCCTCAGTTGGTTATCCATATGGTTTCCTTAGAGCTTCAGTATTATCAGTATGTCTCCACTTAGGGTATTCAGAGGCAATTTCAAATTTCATCTTTTTTATTCCCTCCATTTTTGGGTACTAATTATTAGATGGCTAGTTGGCATTTCAAAATTTAGATCACTTTGTCTTTGTTCTTTACAAAGTTTTATATTCTTTTAAGGGCTGTTGGTTGGACAATTCTCCATCAATTCCATCGTGACCAAGAGGAATGGGCCTTTTCTTTTATCTTATCTTCGCTGACTTTTGATCTTTCTACACTAATAACATGTTATTCTAGATCCCTTTCAGTATTGCCTTTTTATATCTATAGACGATGTGGTATTTAGAAAAGTTGTATATTAAGAAGTCATTCTATCATCTTCTTCTTAAGGGGTTCAACAAATGATATTTAAAAAAAATGATTTTTTTTTAAAAAACAGTCATTCCCTGGCTGTTTTGGTTCTGAAATCATTATAGAGAGCATCATATACTCGTGTTTCATACACAACCAGGGAGGTAAGTTATAAATCACTAGCAAGACCAGCCATACACTATATGTACTGCTAAGAGTACCATAAGGGGGAGTTTAAACCGGTTATAGTGGATGAGGTCTTAAAAAATGACTGGTATATTTAGACCGGTTATAGTGGATAAGGTCCGTCTAGCACTAGTACACAAATGGTGTTTAAGACTGGCATATTTAGACTGGTTATAGTGGATAAGGTCTTAAAAAATAACTGGTGGCATTTTGGTAATTATGATCAACTTCTAAGATTGGTTATACTAAACATTGTTCTTAAATATATTATTTAGACCGTTTTTATTAACAACCAATCTTAAAAAATTAATCATTAAAAAATATTAATATATGTATGTATTTTATAGACTAGTTCTAAATGTAACAGGTCAATATATTTTATGAAATAGAGAAAATAAAAAATTTATTGTTTTTAAGACTTGTTATAAAAAATAACCGATCTTAAATGTTGAACTTTTATGACCAGTTGTTGATAGGAACCGGTCTAAAACATAACTTTTAAGGCTGAATATAATAAATAATTTGTCTAAAATATAACTTTTAAGACTAGTTGTTATGTATAACCAGTCTTACAAATGCCCTTAAAATGAATCACGCTTAATTTCAACTCTGAAATCTTGTGGTTCAAGCTTCTTACAAATCCCTCCCTCCTTTCGCGGTAGTTCCTCCTTCCCACATCACTCCTCCGTCCTTAACCTTCGCTTCCGTCGACGCAGAGGTTCAGTTGAAACATTACTGTAAGGCTCGGTATTTATTTCCTCTGATTGGTTTCTTCTTCAAGAGCGGTTTCACGCCTCCCCTAGGTTTTGTCTTTAAGCTTGTCTTTCTCACGTCTCTCTTACCGATGTTGTAGGTGGACGCAGGGCTACAGTGGATTGTATTTCCTTATTTCTGTTGCTTGCCTCCCCTGGGTCTGTTCCTTAAGATCGAACACCAGGTTTTTATGTGATAAATTTTTCTTTTTCCATTGCTTGCTCTAAGGCATTGTTATGCCTTTTGAATTATCTTGACTTGTGAATATTATATGTTGATGAAAAGCCTATCTTTCCTTTCTTAGAGCTGCTTCTATATCTCTCAGCCTTGATTAACTCTGTATTGTTGAATTATAATATGAGTTTTTCTATTAGGTAACTTTGTATTGTTGGATTATAATGTGCATAATGTCTATCAGCCTTGATTTTGTAACTCTATATTGTTCAATTATAATGTGTTAGATTTTATTCTAAAACTCTGTAGATCCTAGTAATGTATTAGACAGAGTTAGATTTTATTCCTTTTTATAGCTCCAATGAGTTTAGGAGGTGGAATTGTATAAGGAGAGCATGAGAAAGAAATTGTTATAAGTTAGTTGCTGGAAAATTCCAGATTCTAAAGTGGAATTGTATTGTGCATTTTGATGCCCTGTATGATACTTAAGTGCTAACAAGGATATAACATAGTCTAAAATGTTAATAGAGTGCTTGAAATTGAAATTAGAGGCTAAAATTTAAACTATCATGACCACATAGGAATATAAATTAGCTCATTCAATTTCAAGTGAGGATAATGAGTCATCCTACTAAGGGTACTCTGGAGCCAACTAGTGTAAATCAAAGTGAAGGTACTCCTAGCAATGCTCCGAGGCAGAATCAAAGTGAGCCTCATAACCAGCCCATACAAAGGGGTAGAAGAGGCACCTGATTGAGAGATATTCCCCTTAATTAGAATACTGAGAAAAAGATTCTGATTGAGTTTAATAAATATTGGAAACTAATCGAGCCTAATGCAAGCTGGTATAGGAGTTTTGTTGGCCTCTTAGCATGCAACAAGCCTAGCATCTTGATAGAGGAGTGGATAAAAGTGTGAAGCGACATATTTGGGAAACTATCCAACTCACTTATGACATTCCTGAGAGTGAAATCTTGTATAATAAAATAATGATGTATTATGATGAATGCTGGAGGAAGTTTAAGAAAACTCTAGCCATCAATTACGTGTATATCGAGGTGGAAGAAGGTCAGCCTTGTCCTAACTCATGTGACAAGTATTCTCATATTAATGAAACACTTGGCAAGAATTTAGACAGCTTTGGACTACTCTAAAAGCTTTGGTGAGTTGAAATATTTTGCATTTTATTTTCTTATGAATTGTCTTTAATTTATTGATTGCAACTATTTTTTTAATTCTCATTCACATAAAAAAAAGCAAAAGGCCGAAGAGAGTGGAAGAAAGAATGATAGCCCCCATACAATGTCTTATAAGGGGTTTTGCGAAGGCTGAAAAAAATTTATTGGTAGTTAAATGGAAGAGATTGGAAGAAGTAGCTCAATCTAATCCTTCTATTCTTCTTTCTCCACCATATCTAATACGTTATGAAGAAATGTGGAAGTTTGCTCACCAAAAGAGGAGTGGGTCTTATACGAGTGAACAATCTTGTATAGTTGGTGAAAAAATTGTAAGTATTGTTGTTTTTATTAAGTAGTGATTAAATAAAAATTCATTACTTACGTTTGTCTTACATGTCTTACAGGATAAGCTTAAAAAACACATGCTGAGGGATCGTTTAGGTCAAATAGGAAGAATGACATTCTGAGCATTGCTATAGGAAAACACAAGCATCCTAGCCGTATTGGGGATTTGGAGGCGGGGTAGGCATAAGGGATTACTTTGGAGCACCCCCACACCATTCCTTAAGTAATATGGTGACTAGGGAGGAGATAGAGCATATATTGGCCATTGTGAGGGCGGAAGCTAGGGCTCAAGCAGAAGCATCATTTGATACACGATTTGAAGAAAGGTTCAGCAAGATGAAGGAGGAATGGATTATCATGGTAAGCATAAGACAAGATACCAGTGCTTCCTAGGAATATTCCCTAAACCCTAAACAGAGTACTAAAGGGAGTTGTATTCGTCAGTTATCAGAGGGTCCGAGAAAAGAAATTGGTGAGCCTTATGACCTATTTGTGGAGGATCTTCTGAGAGGATTAGTTGCATAAGGGAGCATGCACAACTTGGGATCAACTGTCCACTACCAAGAAATAAAGGATGATAAACTCAAAGTGGTAGTTGAAGTGGTGATAGTTACAGATGCACCTCTCCCTATCCCCACTGATAACTTCAAGATTATGAGTGATGTCCTTAACTCTTTCATCTAATGGCCAAAGAACCTTGTTTCTGATCGAGCTGAGGAATCCCCGATCACAGCCCTACCACCTACACCTCCCTCCACACAAGATGTTTTATAGCCTCCCTTGAATGTCATACAGTAAGTGATTCTGATGGCATATGATACGTCCTTTCAAATAAGAGATTGGCCTACTGAGTCAGCTGTTGGCAAGTCAAGGGTAAAATGCTATCTTGAGGGGGATGATTTAATGTCCCTGCTAGCTCCTTGACAATAGCTTTTGATTTCGATTGTCCAAATATTTTTAATGTAAGTATCTTCTCCAATTGAAAGAAAATATTTTACAAATTATGCTGTTAAACTTTGATTTGTGTGCTTGCATTATTATAGGTATATGAATCGTAGGTTGGTACCCTCTAGCAAAACTGATAAATTTGGATTCCAATGCCCAGTTTAACTCCACGACAAAGGGACCACTGCTGCTATCAGACACACATACTTATCGTAGAGGCTTAGTGAAAACCCAATTGAGTGTTTCTTGGCTCTATATGTGTATGGGTAAGAAACGAATTTATATTTCATAATATAGATAATGTTTTATATTTTCTTAAAAGTCTTCCCTCTTTTCAATGATCATTGGCAATTTGTTATTTTGTGCAAGAAGACTTATATTGTCATCCTATTATGCTCCCTCCACCACAACAAGCCAGGGAGTGAATTGAAGAATACCATGAACTCGTAAGTTTACTTGCATTATTAATTACCTTTCATGTGCAAAATTTATGGAATTTGTGTAAAATAAGTAACCTTTATGATTATGATGATATAGGGCTATGCGGACATTCCTACACGCTGCTTGTGGTAAGCATATTTATGACCTAAAAGACCGTACATGGATCTTGCCAAAAGTTAGTTACATATTGGTTTGTTTTAAGAATGTATTCAATAATAAGCTACGCCTTAATTTTATACTTGTTTTAGTGCTATCATATTATTTTTCAGACCTGCAGGCAACCACCTGGGTCCAACTTGTATGGCTCGTATGTTCTGAGGCATATTTGTAATATTATTACCTTAGGTACGATAGAATTTACTCAAGAGGTAAATGTATATATATTTCAAAAATTTTGTATTACTTTTATTCTTTTCTAAGTTAGCAAGTTAATGTTTTGCCTAGCTTTGGTGTTTCATATGTTTGATCTTGCTGACACCTTTCCAAAAGAAGATACTGACCACATTCTCAATTGTTGTGCTGAATTCATCTATGAACTTTTACAAAGTGATTTCTTGTAAAACTGAGTAATCTTTTGTATATATTGAGGAATTTTTCTTCCTTCGGCTTTTCTGCAAAACTTGTTGGTTGCACGAATTGACATGTTTGTTGTTTTTATGATTATGTGAAACCATGCTTTCATAGATGTGAATATGTTTGAGATATGTCATTGGCCTGCATGTGTTTTAAAGATTTATGCATATATATATGATGGTTTTAAACAACACATTACATGAGGATGAAGGCGCATGTTATGTTACAAGTTCCCAATGAGAAAGTTAAAGAAAAAGGGAATGTTAAGTGGAAGCAAACTGAACACCTTATGGCACTTAGTAAGTATGGCGTTAGAAGTAGCAATTATAGAATGTGTTCTGGTTACTACCATAATCAAAGACAATTTAAAAAAATTATAATACTTTTAAGATCGGTTATATATAACTAGTCTTAAAATTCTTAAAAGTTATTTTAACGCCAGTTTTTTATATAACCAGTCTTAAAATTCAAGTTTTAAGACCGGTTTTATGTACAACCAGTCTTAAAAATAAAAATTTTAAGACCAGTTATATAGAAAACCGGTCTTAAAAATGTTTCAGTATTACCTACATAAGACTTCTTTTAAGACTGGTGCTCACAACAACCGATCTTAAAAATGGTTTATTTTAAGACCGGTTATCAATACAATCGGTTTTAAAAGTATTAGACTTTTTAGACCAACTATATCTAGACCTGATCCAAAACCGGTCTAAAAAGTCAATTTTAATCCATCTAAAAAGCCATTTTTCCATTAGTGTAGTACTTTATCTATACAGGATGATCTAAAAACAAATGAAAATAAAGGTACAGAGAAGATGAAGATGCCAAGAGGTTCTCAGGAACCAATTAAGAAGTCCATATCATCTCAAAAGAGAACTCTCAAAACATCAATTGCAGGAGCTATAAAGCATAACCACATAAAGAAGCAATGGATAAAAGGAGTATGTTTTACCTCAAGGAAGGGCTACAATAATGTTCCATTCAACTACCTTGAAGAAAAAGAGAAGACGAGGACCTCTCATACACAAAGAAAACTAATCTTGTAGCCAACATCATATGAGAAAACTTTGCATAAAGCAAAATACGTAAAAATAAAGCTTCAAAGAAAGATGAAGTGGGTATACAAAAGCAATCTTATAAGCACCTAATGTAAAAGTAAACAACAGTAAAACCTCCTACACTATCATCTTTAATATTTATTGACGTTTATACCTTGTTACGTGTTACCTTAGGTATGAGCATTGCACATATGTTTTCACAATATTTAGAAAATTCATTCATAAAGAATCACAATGTTCAATAGCTTAACATTCCATGCATCTATGCATACTACAAGAGAAAATATTTTTTTCCATAAAGTAATTTTTTATGATCAATTTCTTTGAGTTGACTATATTCTTAAAGCATGTGAATCATGATTCCTTCAAGCTAACCGTGAGTGGTTCCAAGCAAGATTGGATACCGAAGGAAGAAAAAGGATTATATGATTTTGTAGGAGACAAAAAGGAATGCTCTATTTTTGGTTAGCAAAACAAGGATGAATAGAGTATACATGAACTTTGAGTGAAAACTCAGCTTCATATCAAATATAGACACAAAACTTGATTTCCAAAGGCAAACTTGAGTACATAACTTGAAGGTTCAGGAAGGAAATTTCAAAAAAGCTTGATTCAAAGGCATGGGTTACTCAAGTAATCATGGAGGACTTGAGTATAAAGATGCAAGGAGATGGAAATTAACTTAGGTGTCTACAAGTGACACTCAAGCCAAATATCTTGTATTAGTATATCTTATGCAGAACTTAAGTGTCAAGACTTTATTTCAAAACTCAACTATCACACTCATTTCCCCAAACTTGATTTGAGTAGTAAATACTTGTTCATTATTGCATATCGTTAGCAATCAAGCATTTATGGTTTTTCAAAATGTTTTACAGATTGCTAAATGAACCAAAAGTGAAATTGTGCATGATCTTTCAATGAATTTGAGTTTGAAATGCACATTTCACAAATTTACTTGAATTTTAATTCATCCTGTTTATAAAAAATGCATACACATTATTTGAAAATTATTCATATCTTGTTTACATTCAAATTGGTTTGAAAATTAGAAGTTAGTATTTTTATACTGAATGTCAGAAATGTTTCAAATTCATCCATTAGAGGTTTCCTGTCATTTAACTATTGAATGTTAATCTTAAATGAGCTATCTAGTACATGAACTCTTTAGTCCCATCCTCTAAACAAGTTAGACCCCATACAAAACAAGTTGATCAGTTATCAGTTTCAAGTCAATTTCCTAGAAAAGAATTCAATTTGCGAAAAACTTATGTCTAATTTATAAATCTTTATTGGCTGAGTTACTTCAAGCATTATAAATGTTCATTAATGCATTAATCATTATAGTGGAATAACTTACTGGGATGATATTTTAGTACTCTAGCCATTTAGACGAATGAGTATATTCTTCATCATTCACAAATTCTTATATACTCATTTTGTTGCTCAAACACATTAACTATTGATATATCTTTAAGTAACCAGTGTCATGTATCTGAATCTTTGAGTTGAATATTCATATCTTTCATGACAAAACTCTAAGTGAAAAGATAGTCTATGAATTATTAGCAAAGTCATTATGCATGTATATATCTATCGAGATAATATTTTTGGTTATTCATATGACTTTACACCTGGGAAAATTCTTCATTTTAAATCTAATGATTAACTTGTTATCTTAGTTGAACTCCAAAGTGAAGCTTTCTGATACATATTTTGTAACTATTAACTTCCATAATTTTTTACATGAATATTGGATAAAAACAGGTTTCAAAAATGAGTTTTGCATCTATTCAGAATCTCAATTTCATAATGCATTATTGTGATTTGAAATTACATCTAAGATTTGAAACAATTTGCTTATTTCATTATCATTGTTGGAAAAACTGAATTCAATCATGATTTATCATAAAGATGGATTTATCTATCATGGATTGCATGAAAATCTTATCAATGACATTTTTTTTATAAAGTGTATTTACAAATTGTCATTGATCTCTGAAAATCATCACTCTTGGTATCACTTGTTGTTTGTTATGCTTTATGATTCAATGGATTGAATTTATTAGGAAAAATTATATTTTGGTCTTTGTTGGTTTATGATACTCTTTGCTCAAATATCACATGATTTAATTTTATAAGAGCAAAAGAGTTATTATGCTTAATATTGTACGGACCCAAGAGAAGTTGGGTACTAAGGAGAATGTATTTATACTTTAGGTTAAGGTGTAAAAGTACACATATGATTTTCTTCAAAGTGCACCCAACACCAAATGAATTTTTTAGGTGCAAAAGTGACTATGTGGTTCCAAAATAGGTGCAAAACTACCCTTTGACCGTTAGTTTGACTTTTTTATCTTGAAAGTGATGCATATAAGATGACATGGACGCTGGAGTGACATTCTGGAAAAAAACTTGCTGACTGGTAAAGCTTTGCAATTAATATTACCCACATTTCACTATTTCAATACAACCTTAACTGAAGTAGATTCAAACTTAAATGCAGCGTGCTTAACTAACTCAGCAGAGCTGCTGCCTAAAAAATATACTAATTGCTCGATTTTTCCTATTCCAAGATTCCCAATATTATTAAATTAAAATCATTGTAATACATATATTATATTACTAATGTTTATTAAATTATATGATTTATTAGGAAAATTTGATTTTTAGTTTAATTCATTGCCCAATGAGCAAGTTTCCAGAATGTCACTCTAGCGTCCATGTCATCATACACATCATCACTTTCAGGATAAAAATGTCAAACTAACGATCAACGGGTAGTTTTGCACTTATTTTGAAATCACATAGTCACTTTTACACCTAAGAAAAGCATTTGGTGTTGGGTGCACTTTAAAGAAAAACTCATGTGTATTTTTACACAAGCACAAACAAGGCGAAAGCCCTGACTGTCTAACAACTGAATCCGTAGGCCAATCTCTTGTTTTAATGGATGTATCATATGCCATCAGAATCACTTGTTGCATGATATTCAATAGAGGCTGTGAAACTTCTTGCTGAGTGAAGGGAGTTGGACTTGGTGGGGCTTTGATCCGACTTTCCTCAGCTGGAACAGAAACAAGGTTCGTTGGCCACAAGATGAATGTACTCAGGACATCACTTACAATCTTGAATTCATCAGAAGGGATAGGGATAGGTGCATCTCCAATGATCACCTTGTCAACTAACACTCGGACTTGATCAGCTTCCATTTGTCAGTGGTGGACAGTTGATCCCAGGTTATGAACACTACCCATGCAACTAACCGTCTCAGAGGATCCTCGATAAAAATATCACAAGGCTCAGTAATTTCTCTTGTAGGACCCTCTGTTGACTGCCCGATGTTTCAACAACTCCCTTTAGTGCTCACTTATTAGGATCAATCGATTGTGGCTGGGGAACACTGGTATCTTGTCTTGACCTCATAAACACTATCATTTCCTCTTTCACCTTGCTCAACCGGGTCTCTAATAGTGCATCAAATGATGCTTCAGCCTCTTCCTTTGCTTATGCTCTTGTAGTGGCCAACATAGTCTCCAATTCCTCCCTAGTCATGATATTTGAGGAATGGCGTACGGGGGCTCCAGAGTAATCCCGTATCCCTACCCTTCCTCTAACTCCCCTGACACGGCCTGGATGCTCTTATTTGCTAGTAGCAACTGTTAGAATATCATTCCTGCCCTCTGACTTAAAAGATCCCTCAACTTGTTTTTTTCTAAGTTCCTCCTGTAAGATAATACAAAATAACACACATAAGTAATGATGTACGTTTCTTATGTAATTAATAACATCAATGATATATACTTACAACTCTTTCACCTACTATACAAGATTGTTCACTCGTATTGTAATATCCCAAAAAGTGATTAAGGGCTAATGACTTCAAAAGTGGATGTAATTATTGTTGAATAAAACTTTTAGAGAATGTGTGATGGGAATTTGGATATTTTAATGATTCCAATGGCTTCCTTGTGAAAATTCATGTGGGGAGAGTGTTTATTGTGAAATTGGAACCATTGGGAACAATTGTGCAAAAGTTGAAACTCTGTACAGGGCAGCCGATTTGTATGGACGTTTTAAATAGGCAAATGGTGTCTAAAAGTTCTAAAATTTTCCAGTCTTAAAGTTCACATGTCAAGCTTCAAAAAATAATTACATCCACTTTTGAAGTCATTAGCCCTTAATCACTTTTTGGGATATTACACATATAAGACCCCCTCCTCTTTTGGTGGGCAAATTGCCATTTTTCTTCGCAACGAATCAAAGATGGTGGAGAAAGAACAACAGAAGGATCGGATTGAGATGCTCCTTCCAATCTCTTCCGTTTGGCCGACAACAAGTCTCTTTCAGCCTTTACATAACCCCCACGAGACATTGTATGAGGGCAATCATTCTTTCTACTACTCTCTTGTGCTTTTTGCCTTTTTGCCTGGGAATAAGAAATGATACAAAAGGAAAGTATTATAATCAATTAAGATAATTGCTAAGTAAATAAAACAAAAAATAAGTCAGCTAACCAAAGATTCTGGAGTAGTCCGAAGCCTAACAAATGCTTGCCAAGTCGCTTGAACAAGAAATGTATACTTGTCGCACGGATTAGGACGAGGCTGACCATCTTTCACCTCGATATGAATGTAATTGTTGGTCAAATTTGTCTTAAACTTGCTCTAAAGCTCTTAACAATACATCATTGTCTTGTTGTACAAGATCTCACTCTGAGGAACATCGTACGTGAGTTGGAATGCATGCATTGAAGGAAGAAGTGACAAATTTGTGACATATTTGATAATAATTAATTACATACATAAGAGAATTGTATACCTGGATAGTGTCCAAAATATGTTTCTTCACCTTTTCATCGACATTTCTCCACTCCTCTATCAAGATGCTCGGCTTGTTGCATGCAAGGAGGCCGACAAAACTCCTATACCATTAGGCATTAGGACCAATTGGTGTCCAATATCTATCAAACTTAATTGGTATCTTTTAGCCTGCACTTCGACTGCGGGAAACGTCTGTCAACTATGTGCCACATCTACCCCTCCGTACAGACTAGCTACTGTGCTCACTATGACCCTGGCTTCGAGCATTGCTAGGCTCACCCTAATTAACACTAGCTGGCTGACTCTCTTGAGCACTAGGTGGCTGACTCAGAGGTGTAGTAGGTGGCTGATCCTCTGCACTAGGACGTTGGAGATTCGTTATTTGCCTGTAACGACAACAAAGAAAGATAAATCCTAAGCTATGACATGTGAAGACTATATCGATAAAATAACTAAACATATTCTTCGGATATAAATCATAATCATAATTACTTTAGTTAGTTGTTAAGTTTAAAGTAGTATCATAAAGAGATATCCTCCCATATTCCCTTGTGATGATCATTTCTTGTGCCGTGTGCATTATCTGCTTCATCTTCTTCGTTCAATTCTGGTAGAACCCTGGAAAAAGAAGGAGTCTCAAGAAGATCATAATTTGAGCGACTTTTCTTGTCAATATCAACGACCCTTTTTCCTTGAAGAGCTACAGACCATATTTTATTTGCCTGATCAGTGATATAGAACACTTGTTGTGCCTGATCTGCCATAATGAAAGGTTCATCTCCAAAACTTCTTCTATTCATATCTACTAATGTAAATCCTAACCTATCAATCTTCACACCATTCATTGTTGACATCAACCCACTTGCATTTGAAAATAGGAAATCTAATTTTAACATAGTCAACCAACCAAATCTCTTCAATCACCCCATAATAAGGTATGGCAGCTAATGTAGGGTTCTTATCTTTCGAACTAAAGAAGTGCATAGATTCAGCCACTAATACAACACCACTATTCTGGACGGTGCTCTTATCATCTAGGGACTTCGTGTAAAAGGTATAACCGTTGATCACAATTGAAGTCCAACTTATGACATTAACTTCAGGACCACGTGCTAACCAATTTATTGTATCAGAAACACATTCTTCTCCGTCAACCTTTTGTTTGAACTAATGTGTGAAAGTTCTATTATGCTCCTTAATTAACCTTCGTTCAGTCATTCGACTATTTTATTTTCGTACAATTTCTTTATGGGCATTCATGTAATATTGAACTTCATCAACATTGTTCAAGATGTACAAGTGGACTTGTTGCAATTCATTAGCATCTATGCTCTTTACTATTGCCCCACGTCTACCCCCTTCTTGATCATGACGTTTAGGAAGGCCAATATGTCATATATTTGACAAATAATGTTGACAAAATTCCATAGCTTCTTCAGAAACATATTTTTGAACAATAGATGCTTCAGGCCGGTTGGGGTTCTTCACATACCCTTTTAGTATTTTCATAGTTCTTTCGATTGGGTACATCCACCGGAAATAGATAGGACCACACAACATTATCTCCCTCACTAGATGAACAATCAAGTGTACCATGATGTCAAAAAAGGAAGGAAGAAAAAGCTTCTCAAGCTGGCACAAGATCATATATCCTTCATTTTCCAATTCCTCCAATCTTTCTGTGTCAATGACTTTACAACAAATGATATTGAAGAAGAAACAAAGTCTAGTTAAAATGTGTTGAAGATCATATTAGACAATGCCTCGAATAGCTACTGGGAGTAGTTGTTGCATTAAGATATGAGAATCATGAGACTTTAGCCCTATTAACTTCAAGTCTTTCATCGATATAAGCTTTTTAAAATTTGAAGAATATCCTCAGGGAACTTTAGCGCCATGTAAACACTCACAAAAGCTTCTTTTCTTAACCTTAGACAAAGTATGAGCAGTTGGAGGACAAAAAGTTCCATTACCATATGGCCTTGGATGTAAATCTTCTCGTATTCCCATTTCTTGCAAGTCTAATATTGCCTTCACGCCATCTTTAGAACTTCCTTGTATGTTGAGCAATGTCCCAATAATACTATCACATACGTTTTTCTCCACATGTATGAAATCAATACAGTGTCTGATGTCAAGATTACGCCAATATGGAAGATCAAAGAAGACGGACCTTGTTTTCCATATATTTTTCTCAT
The DNA here is from genome assembly GCA_963210345.1 of Inga oerstediana. NCBI lineage: Eukaryota > Viridiplantae > Streptophyta > Magnoliopsida > Fabales > Fabaceae > Inga > Inga oerstediana. The sequence continues at coordinate 55,981,721 of OY723401.1, read as the reverse complement.
TTCTACTCTTTGATGACTTACCAAACATAGTATTGATATTTTTCACCTTTTCATAAATTTTCTCCCAAGTCAATGCCTTTGGAGCATCTTCAAACTCTTGGCCACCGAAAAAAGCTTTTTTTAATCTACGATAAGGGTGGCTTCATCTAGAGGAAAAAGGCTTACTCGAGCACAACCCTTGGCACTCAGGTGAGAAGACTACACTTGCGAGTGTTAGAACACACTCTTGAGAATTGGTTTGCAAGTGCCTGGTTGAGAAAAAACTCTTAGCATGGCATTACACTTTCACTCGAGTAAACCTATGCTCACTACAGTGATCACTAATATCACTCACAGGTTAAGAAGTGCACTCACACTTTTGGTATGGAAGTGCAACAAGAACTGAAAGAACTTGGGCAAAAATATGCACAATACTTTAGTGAGACTCATCCTTACTCGAGTGAGGCTTATCAGATTGCTAGATCGCAGCAAAAGATAAAAATTTCCAAATTGGCTAAAACTGATCCCAATGGTTCCCAAACTCAACACAAAGCTCATACCCACTTAAAATCCTATTGGTAACATCCAAACCGCTAAAAAACCCATCCTTTCAACAATTTATACTCCTAGGTCTCCATAACACACACAATACCCAAATTCATTCAACCCACTTCCAAAATTCAAAACCACATCCAACATTCAAATAACTCCACAATAAACCAGTTCCAACATCATTTATCATATAATCCATTCATTCAAAAATTGTCACAAAACTAGGGCAAATTCCAGAATTCATCATACTCAACCCAAAATCACAATAAATATATCAAAATGATCTAAATGTTTACCTCTTCACTTTGCTAAAACCAAAACCTTGATTCTCAAACTTCCAAATTTGCTCCAATACCCAAATCACCAACTTTCAAACTTCTGAAATCATCAAGATGAAGCTCTCAATGAGGTATACAGAATTATAGATCAACAAAGGCATCAAAATCTTACCTTTCTTCTTCTCTTTCTTCCTTGGGTCACCGAAAATATAGGGATAGAGAGAGAGACGATGAGATGATGGAGATCATGAAGATAATAGAGGCAAGCATATATTTTTCCCTTCCTAAAGCTCAAAACCTAATAAGAGAGAGAGAGAGAAAAAAGTGAATGTTTGACTTATGTGCATGATCCTTTGGCTCACATAATACCACTTGGCATAATATTGCTCACTTCCTCCATGAGCTCACGTAAACTCAAAGCACATGATTCTGACCTAAAGACAATGAACCTTAACCATTGATTCTTAATCACCAATAAGTTTCCTCCTTGGTAACTGATCAATTGGTCGGTAAATTTCCAATTTTACTATCTTGCCCCTTATTTTAACTACGTTTAATAAATTATCACCAAGTACATTTATATCAAATTCATATCACATTTCTCCAAAAGTATTTAATTACACTAATTACAATCAATTTCGAAGTCATTAGCCCTTAATCTCATATTGGGTCATTACAGAATGACTATAGTATGAGAAACGGGGTCAAATTAGGTGTTAAATGGTAATCCAGTTGAAATTGCCATAGTTAAGGGGAAAATGGGAAGAAAGAAAATTTATCGGCCAATTAGTCAGCAATCGAAGAAGGAAGTTTACTAATAACTAAAAAAGTAAGAGGTGTGATTAAATGGCTAATGGATTTAGTGAGAATAATCCTATGGTGTGTGCATGTTATGAGGAGTCACAAGATTATGGCACTTGGCATTGTTTTCACCATTGGATGAGGAGTTAAAGATTCAACTCTTCCACCCTTCTCCCTCTCTTCCTATTTCGGTCAAAAAGGGGCAAGGAGGGAGTTAAATCAAACATCATCATCATCTCTCTCTCTCTCTCTTTGAGCTCTCTTAGACGGCCATGGAAGGAGGAGGAAAGAAAAAGAAGCTAAGGAGAAAGGTGAGGTTTTAACCTTGTAGATGACTCCTATTGCTCAAAACATCTTCTGTAATTTTGTTCCTCTTGATGTAAGCTTCATTTGTATAGTTTTAGATTTTCAATAGGTGTTTTTTGAATCCAATAAAAGCAAGAGGTTAGAGAATCAAAGAATCAACTAAGGAAAGAGGAAGAGGTGAGCAAAAGCTATCTTTTGACATATGTATTGTGGTTATTGGTTGAGACTTTGAATTTCAAGATTTTTACCCTAATTTTTGTGTTTATTAGGGTTTTAAAGGGTCATGGTGTTTTGATTGTTAAAATGGTGTCTTGTGTTGTGTTTTGGACAATGGAAGTGGTTTGGAGTCTTAAATGTGGAGTTTAGTAATTTTATGGTTGTGTTAAAATGTGCCAAAAAAAGAACATGTTATAGGAATGAGATTTTTTTTATAATTCCATGCAAACAATTGTGTGCGAATAGTGTTGGTCATGAAAATTGGACCATTAGAAACATTTGCTAGTAAAACTAGAAAATGCTTTCTGTGAAAACTCTATGCAAACAGTCAGTTTGCATGGCCATTTTGAATGAGTAAATGGTGTCAAAAAATTTTAAAATTTTTCATCTGAATAGATGATGTATCAAGCTTCACAATGGGTACATAATTGGTGTCATTTTGATATGAGTGCTAGAAGTTATGTATTTCCAAAATTTGAGGTTGAAATTTAAAATCGATTTTGGAACAGTATGGACATCTGTTGAATTCTGTATTTTTGTGGTTATAGATGGAAGTGATTCATATTTTTCATATATATAGGAATTAAAATAATTTAATTAGGACTTAGGATCATTCCATTTCATTTTTTCTATATTTAGTTATGATTTTTAGAAGTTCAGCCAAGAAGCAAGAATTTCCTTGGCCGCAACCAGAAAGTGTCAAACTTGCTTTTGGCCGCAGGCAGAAGATTCTTGGCTATAGCCAAAAACTCTCTGACCTATTTTTGGCCGCAACTAAAGAATTTCTTGGCTACAGCCAATACCCAATTTTAGTATTTTACCTTTTTGAAAGATGGTTTTGGTTCAGCTCTTCCCAACCCTTTAGGATTTTCTTTGAGCTTCCAGAAGTTACCAACCCTAAGTATTTTGGAGTTGAGAATTAGAATAGTGAATAACTCATCATCCTTGATTATCATTTCTAGGACTTGAGATTTGCCCTGAGTATGTGTAAATGGTGCCGAGCAGGAATGAAGAGAACAAGGTAGTGACTCTTTCTCTTTATCATGTATAATGCTTGTATGTTTTTGCTTATCATTGAATTGTGATAAATGTGAAAGCTGTTGTGATGATAGTCACGCATCAATGTGGTAGCTAAATACAATAAAGCTATTGTGATGAAAGTCATTCATCATTGTGATTACAGCAAAAACTGTCGTTTTGTGATGCAAGTCACACATCAATATGGTAGCTAAATCTAGTGAAAGCTGTTGTGACGAAAGTCATGCATAATTGTGATTATAGCAAAGGCAATCATTTTATGATGCAATTCACACATCATTGTGGATACAGTGAAAGCGGTCGTTATTGTATATATAGCGAAAGCTATCATCATTCTGAATACAGTGAAAGTTGTCTTTTGTGAAGAAAGTCACGCATCAATGTGGTAGCTGAATACAATGAAAGCTATTGTGAAAATCATCATGTATCAATGTGGAAGCTACTGAGGCTACTGTTGTAAATGGCTGCTGAAAATATTATTGTGTTATCATTTTGTGATGATTGCTTACATGCTTTGTATATTATATATCATATGATTGAAAGTATTACTACTGAGATTCCTATAATCTCACTCTTTTCACTACTAACTACAGCTAGGGCAGGCAGATCAAAGGAGAAGCAAGAATACAAGGGCAGCTAGAGTTTATGGCCAAGAGATTTATTTTGTATTGGTTATCAAATGTTGGGATGATTGTATGTGTAAATGTAGACCTATATAGTAAGTTTGCGTAATTGTCTGTAATCTAAATTTTATAATTGGCAAATATGCCTTGTAAACTTTTATAGTTAAAGGTTGAATCCTGAGTGTCATCGAGAATTTCATTGAGTACTCTGATATGATTGAGTGGAATAGTACCAAGCAAACCAAAAAGTTTTGTATGTGGCTAGGAGATTTGTTTTGTATTGGTTATCAAATGTTGGGATGATTGTATGTGTAAATGTAGACCGATATTGTAGGTTTGTGTAATTGTCTGTAATCTAAATTTTAAAATTGGCAAATATGGCCTGTAAGCTTTTATAGTTAAAGGTTGAATCCCGAGTGTCATTGGGAATTTCATTGAGTACTCTGATATGACTGAGTGGAACAGTACCAAGCAAACCAGATAGTTTTAAAATGTGGGCATGAGACCTGATTAATACAGATTGTGAAAACTTTTGAAAAAAACCCTCTTTACCATAGGCTTTAGTCCTATCTTGAAGTTAGGATTGTGAATGAGTTTGAAATTGTTCTTTGACTTCTCACTTGCTTTATGACACAATTTTGAACCAATTATCGGCTATGAAGGTACGGACTTACACACCTACTCCTAGACAATTGTCAACACATGAAGTTGACCAACTATGAATGAATGTCCTTAAATACAAACATCTTCATATCGCTCCATGACGTGACGTACAGCTCATAATAAAATATTGTTGGATATTCAAACACTCACATCTTGCTCCTTTACGGGATACTCTGCTCTACAATGGACATTTCATAGTAGATAGTTTTTCAAATACGCTCAACGGTCAAAGATAGCAATAGGACTCTAACTGACAAATAATCATAATTGTTATCTTCCACAACTCATCTATAAATATGGTAGCATTTAGAGAAGAGAAGACAGTGAACAGAGTGGCAACGCCAACAAGTGCGAAATAGGAGTCATCCACTTTGACCCAAACACTCTCTATTATGTAGCTTCTATATTATTTACCATTAAGAGAGTAATTATTTGTATTGTACTTCATTGAGCATTTTATCCACTATGTGAGAGATTTTGTAAACACTTTCAACTATATTTTCGAATTAATCTCAAGGTAGAGGGACATTGAGAAGGTAGATACCATTATGAGGGAAGCAGTAGAGAGAATTGCTAGTAAGACTTTCTGCTCGTAATACTTATATGGTGTAAGAAGTAGAGAACGTAGCTGGTCATAAGACTTATAGTAGTGTAAGCAGGAGAGAACATTGCTGCTCGTAACACTTGCATGGGTAAGAAGCATAGGAAGGTCTTCAGGATTGCTCTGCTCATAAAACTTGCCATAAAGGGGAGTATATTAGTGAGAGATTTGTAAAAAGTTTCACAAGTACCATGCTAAATTTGTAGGTTTGTAAAGGCTTTTCTTGTGCCCATTTTAAAGAAGAAGATAGTGGATTTGAAAATCTCAGGAGGAACTTAGGGACTGGATGTAGGTCATCATGAACCAGACCGAACCGGGATAAATCACAATTTGCATATTTTCTTCCCTAAGCTCTTATATTTCCAGCATACATTATTTACTCTAACTATTGATTTATGATTCATTACTTTCATACTAATTACTTCTACTAAGATGTGAAAAGATTTTCAAAGTTCTTAAATTTTTTTCTTACACCCAATTCATGCCGTCTTAGGTGCTAGCCTATTCTGACAAACTAAACATTTTGTGTGGGACAGCAGTTATGAGAGGAGCTTCACAAAGTTGAAATAGAAATTAACCATAGCACCAATATTGATAATCCTAGATCTGCAGTTAACCTTCATAGTTTATAATATGCCTGTGAGCATGAATTGGGATGTGTTTTGATGCAGTAAGGTTGAGTAGTGGTGTATCCATCCCATCAGCTAAAGCCTCACAAACAGAGATAGCCCACACACGATATTGAGTTAGCAGGAATCATGTTCACACTAAAAATTTGGAGATAATAAAATTTTGTGGGGTGACCATAGAGCTGTACTGCGATCACAAGAGTTTGAAGTATCTGTAAGATCAGAAAGAGGTCAGCATGAGACAACACATATGGATGGAGTTACTCAAAGATTACATTCTAGAGATCAAGTATCATCTAGGCAAAGCTAATATAGTGTGGATGTATTAACCCGTAAAGTAGTGCAAGTAGCGGACCTCATAATTTACGAGCAACGATTGATTGAGAACTTTAGAGATCTTTGCTTGTCAAATCAAATTATGATCAACAATAGTAACATTAGCCTAGCAGAGAATGTCCTGAGAGCAGATTTAAAAGAAGCTCAGATACAAGATAGATATGCCCAGTCTATCAAAGATATGAACGCTCAGGTAGAGACTTGGGAATATGACTTGTCATCGAATGGGCTAGTCAGGTACCAAAAGCAGATATACATTCCACCACAAACAGAGTTGAAGCGGAAAATCCTTGAAGAGGCACATAAGAGTAAATATACTTTGCACCTAGGAGCAATAAAGATGTACCAAAATCTAAAGTCCATATATTGGTGGTCAAGCATGAAAAGAAACATGACAAGGTTCATTACTTGTTGCCTTACTTGCCAGAAAGTGAAAGTTGAGCATTAACGTTCATTAGGGATTCTACAAAATCCTATAATTTCTAAGTGGAAATGGGGAAAGCATCACCATGGATTCTATGATAGGATTACCCAAGATCTGAAATCATGATGCAATATGGGTAATAATGGATTGATTCACGAAGATATTACATTTTCTCCTAATCAGTATTCACTACTCTCCCATTAAATTTGTAGAAATTTACATCCAGGAAATTGTGTGATTGCATGGTACGCCAAAGAATATCATATCTAATAGAGACCCTCATTTACTTCCATGTTTTAGAGGGCAATACCAGAAGCTTTGGATACCAAGCTTCGATTCAGTATAGCCCATCATCCTCAAACATAAGGGCAAACTAAAAGAACAATCCAGACACTAAAGGATATGATTAGGGCAAGCATGATAGATTTCAAAGGCAGTTGGGATCAATTCCTTCCCTTGGTAAAATTCATAAACATCAATAGTTACCATTCAAGCATTCAAATGGCTCCCTATAAAGTATTGTATGGAAGGAAGTATTAGTTGTCCTTATGCTGGACAAAGGAAGTATGGGCTAGATATTATCAATCAAACTACATAGAAGATAAAGTTGATCAAGCAAAGATTGTTGGCTGCTCAAAACAAGTAGAAGACCTATGCTGATAAAAGGAGGAAACCTCTTGAGTTTCAGATTGGAGATCATGCATTCATGAAGGCTTCACCTATTACCAGTATTGACAGGTCGTTAAAGGTGAAGAAGCTGGACCCTGGGTGTATTGGTCCCTTCAAGATCTTATCAAAGATTGAGCCAATAGCATACCAAATAGCTTACCCCTAAATCTGAGCAGATTGCATGACTTTTTCCACCTGTTACAATTGAAGAAATATCAACCCGATCCTGACCATGTCATTGAATATGAAGATTTGGATGTGAAAGATGATTTGATGTATGAGATCAGACCTGACTGGATCATTGATCAACAAAAGAAACAACTGAGATACAAGAGTATCCCATTCATCAAAGTGGTCTAGAAAGGATTATGTCCTAGAGAAGCTACGTGGGAAACAGACGAAAACATGCGAAAGTGGTACCCAAAATTTATGAATAGAATGTGTAACGAATGTTTAGGATGAAATTTATTTAAAGGGGGAGAGATGTAATATCCCATTGTTAGTCATTAATATTCCTTGTATGTAATTGATACAGTTACTAGAATAAAATGGTTAATTTTGGTGAATCGAAAATGTTGGCAGTGAAATTTCCTGTGAGGCAGTAAGATTGTCATACAGTTTTGGATGATCAAATGATGTCCAATAAATGTGAAATTTTTTAGAATGAAAGTAGACATTCCAAGCTTAATTTTATAGGTCATATGAGTTATTTAGACCTATACACTAAGAGTTATATATTTTTGAAGTTAACCAAGTGAAACTGGCAAGTTTCTGTGGCAATGTCCAATAAATATTAATTCTAGAATTCTGTGCATCCAATTGGCTAAAGAAAATATTTGTCCTTAAAAATAGACTTAATGAGGGTCACATAGCCTTTGGAATCACTACAATTAGACATCTATAAATAAAGATATGAATTTTCAAAGTTTGATGAAAATTCTGCCAACTTGTATGAAAATCACAAAATGTAAGGGCATAATGGTAATTCGCCAAATCAAGCATGAGGCAATTATTTTCCCAAGAAAATGTTGTCCTTTTTAGTCAAATGGAGTTAGTAGGAGGGGGAAAATAATTAATTGGGCATTTATATTTATTTGGCACAATTTTTGGTCATATGGTCAAATTGGAAGAAAAAAAATGATGATGAGAAAGTCAATTTTTTTTCAACTAAAGATAAATATGTAAAGGAGATAATTTATGACAATTCAAGAGCATATCTTTGGCTAATTAGAAATTCATTTTAGGCCAATTATTTGGGAAGGGAAAAAAGATTATGATTAAATAGAGTAAAGCATGTGCTTAATTGTATTAATATAACGTAAAAGAAAGGAGGTTGTAGGATATTTTTACAAAAGCTTTTCTCTTCCAATTGAGCTCATTTTCAGCCAGCAGTTGAAACCAAAGAGAGAGAGAGAGAGAGAGAGTATGCCATATGAAATAAAGCTTAAGAATAAAGAAGAGCTAGGGTTCTAGCAAAAATCCATGGTAAGAGGTTGAAATCTTGGAGTTTAAGCTTTCTAGCTCTTGCAATACCTCTTCTTATTCATAAATATGGTTTGTAGCAAGCTAAATCAATAGTAGAGAGAGAGAGAGGCTACACAACTAGAGAGAGAAAGTGGAGAAATCCCAAGGTAATCTTAAGAACCTTGATATTGTTGTTGATTATGTTGTTGTTGTGGTTGTTTATTGGTTGATTGGCTTTGTTTTCATGGTTTTTACAATTTGGGATGTTGAAAACCTAGAATGTTAAGCTGCCCAATTTTCCATTGATCATGTTTAATTAGTTTTTAAGTAGTTAATCATTTGATTAGATGTTGAACGGAAGCGTTTAATCAAGAGAAATAAAAAAAAACACACTTTTCCTCTTGAGAACCTAAATTTCAGTCTGATGTAGAATAAGGTGAAAGAGTTGGAATTTTGTAATTTTGATGGTTCCATTGGATTTAGTAATGAAAATTGTATGGGAATTAAGTGTTCATGATTTTTAGAAATTTGTATGCAAATTTGGAATTTATTGAAGTTGTAAGTGCATGCTATTTGATTTGCCTCCATTAAGGTAGTATTGTTTTACAATGGATTTCATTTGTCAAACCTAGTCCAAATATTATGAAACTTTGTAGGATTAATACAGAGATGTAGAGCCTTAAATTCATAGGTGGTACATAATTTTTGGACTTGTATACTAAAAGATATGGATTTTTCAAGTTGTGCTCTGTTTCTAGAATTTAATATGGAACAAGGGAAGTTCTGAGAATTTCTAAAAAAAATGTGATATCCATGGCTAGCCTTGGGTATTTTTCCATGAAAATAAATTTAAAGAGATTCCTTTAGGCTTTGGAATCAATCAAATTTGATTTTTCTAGAATTTATTATGAATTTCCAAAGTTGACTGAAAATCTGCCAGTTTTTTGGAAACTCTGAAATTATACTGTTTAGAAGTGCATTGTGCAGAAACTGATATAACTGCATCTGATAACCATCAGAACTTGATTTAAAGGCAGTAAGATACAAGTAATAATTAGTTGCGTTAACTCTAATTTGGATAAGGACTGGAAATATCTCGAGCCAAAACCAAGGTTAGGACCAATAAAGGAATTGAGAAAGGAGTCAGGTAGTATCTTTTTCTTGCATATATTATGTGATTATTATATGTTGGTGTATGTCATTCTTTGTATCATGAGCATAGTCTCTTGTACACGTATATCAGCCTAATTGTGGTATAAGATCTAATGGAGGCACAAAGTCCAGTCAGGGTTGTAAATAGTCGTTTAGCGTTGGACAGTGTGCACACAACGTTTTATCATACACAGTATTCTATCATCTTACATGACATGGCATTGCATATTTATTTTCATATTTTATATGTCTGAAAAGTATGTTGCTACTGGATACGCTTGGATCTCATGCTTTTTACAAACTGAAAAACAACACAGCTGAGGCTAGCGACTCAAAGGAAAAGGCAAGGTCTACCGGTAAATAGAATCCCAGTGCATACTGAAGCTGCTATGATTACCTATGTTTTTACTTCTAGTTTCTTTTGAATACTCTATATATTTGTATATATATTTCAAACACAATGGGGAATTTCCTGTATTGTAAACAAGTACTTAATGTCAATATTTTTCCATTATTTCTATATGCCTTACAGAACTGTGCGCTTATTATGTTAGATCCCATATGTTTTGATGATAACAAAGATAGGATTAATAATATAAAAGGATTTGATAACAAACAAATGGATTTGAACAAAGTAGCATAGCATCACTTGGAGTTAGCACTAGAAGTAATCAACATCACTAGGAGACAGCACTGGAAGTAATCAACAATTTTTAAGAAGGCTTACTCAAGTAGCCACTAGGGTAATAGAAGTCATTACTCGAGTAGCCACTCAAGTAAGCAAACAGAATTTCATCCAGTGAGGCACTGCCAAACTTTGAACGACATTAGTCGAGGGACTACTCGGATAATCTGCAAAGTTATATAGACCATTACTCGAGTAGCCACTCAAGTAACCAAATTTTCACAGGAATCACTCGAGTAGCCACTCGGGTAACTAGGTACAAAATCTTCCAGTGACTCTCGGCCAAGAAATGCAGTCAATCACTCGAGTAGCCACTCAAGTAAGCAATAAGAAAATAGCATTACTCGAGGGATAACCCAAGTAATCTGCAGAGTTATATGAAGTGCCACTCGAATAACCAGATAGTAAACTCTTGGCCAAGATTTTGATTTCTTTACTCGAGGGAGTAATCTAGTAATCTGGCGGGCTATTTGAAAGCCACTCGAGGGATCAGTCTAGTAAGGTGTGAAGAAATAAACTGACCACTCCAGGGATGACTCGAGTAAGCAGTTTATCACAGTAATCATCCTAGTAACCATTGAAGGTAAAGACATGCCCACTCGAGTAGCCACTCGAGTAATCAGGTATTTTCAAGGTTTGTAATATATCACTCTATGTCTTACATGAGTAATTATTGATGCAAAATGTTGATTTGCTCACTGCCATATTTTTGACATGTTTACTTGAGGGACCACTCGAGTAACAAACTTGATCACTCTAATAGCCACTCGAGTAAGGCATTTCAGAAATTATATTTTCATCTAATGTCTCTTGATTGGTTATCTATATTATTAACTCTTCATTGTATTAGTATTCTAAGTACATTTGCAGAGAAATAATGAAAGAGTATAACAGATTTGAGAAGTCAAATAAAAGTCCGAACATTCACCTAATGCTACCTACCTTCAACGGGTAGTTTTCAAATACGATGAATAGTCAACTGTTGCTACGTGACTCTAACGGACAAGTTTGAAATTGCTTCCAACGAATACTACAACTCATCTATATATATGGAGCATTCAAAAAGAAGAAAATAAGCAGACACAAACTGAGATCACACATCGATCAATACACTTAGTGCTTTGTTTACATATACTCATTCATTTGTACTTCAGTGAATATATATATTTGCTCTGTGAGAGAGCTTTTCATTAAAAACTCAATATTTGTTATTGAGACAACTTAAGGTAGTGGAACCTTAAGTTAAGGATTTGATTGCAACGTGTAAGGGGGAGCGATTATCCAGGTGTTGGAACTTGCTGTGTACTGAGGTGCCAAGAACCCACTGAATCTTAGAGAACATAGTTAAACTCTCAGAGATGCTTTGAGGACTGGACGTAGATCAAAGTGGTTGTGGCCAAATCAGTATCAATCACAGTGTACACTACGGAAATATTTTTCCTTGCTCTTAACTATTTTTTAATATTCCTTATACGTAGTGAAATTTTTGGAATTACCCAATTCACCCCTTCTTAGGTAAAACACTTGCACTGTCATTTGGTATCAGAGCGTAGGTCTTCTTGTTAAAGTTTAATAGCCTAAGAAGGATCCAATGGCAAGCATAGGTGAAGGCATTCTTCCCGATGGAGCTTCTATCACGAGACCTCCATGTTTCAATAGCGAACATTTCTCATTTTGGAAAGTGAAGTTCAGAGTCTTCATAATGGCTACTGATTATAGGCTATGGGATGTGTTTGAGAGTGGAAACTACAAACCTAAAAAGATTGTAGATTCACAAAGAGTTCCCAAGACTCTAGTAGAATATGATGAGAATGACAAGAAACTCATCACACTCAACAGTAAAGCAATTTTAGTGATTCAAAGTGCCTTGAGTCAAAATGAATACTTCAGAATCTGTACACTCCCAATAGCTAAAGAAATGTGGGAAGCTCTGGAAATAGCTCATGAAGGAACTTCTGGAATAAAAGAAAACCGGATCAATACTGTAGTTACTGAGTTTGATTTACTTCGAATAAAGTTAGGTGAGTTGATAGCTAAATTTGAACTAAGATATACTCACCTTGTTAATCAACTTGCAGTACTTGGAAAAGTCTATGATCAACATACCCAAGTACGAAAGATTTTAAATATTCTTTCTAAAGACTGGGAGGCAAAGGTCACCACAATTGAGGAAGCAAAAGGTGAATCAATGCGATCAGTTGCTTCTCTATTCGGAAGTCTTTTTGAATATGAAAGCAAATTAAAGTTCAAACAAGAACTAGATGATATTGGTGACAAAAAGAAAAGAGGTCTAGCACTGAAAGTTAAAGAAGAAGAACAAGATGAAGATGAAGAGCTTGATGATGATGAAATGGGCCTAATCATGAAATGATTCATAAAGTTCTACAAGAAAGGCCAAGGATTCAAAAACTTTCAGAAAGGAGGAACAAGCAATAAAGAACACATAATCTGCTATGAATGTGGTAAGCCAGGACATTTCAAATCAGACTGTCAAGGGCTGATTTAGAAGAATAAAGAAAAGAGAAAAGACAAATTCTATAACGAGAAGAAAGCTTTTGTATCTGCCATATGGGGAGATAGTTCTTCTGACGAAGAAAGTGATGAAGAGGAGGCAGCCAATATATGTCTAGTTGCTCAAGAAGAAACAGAAGAAGAGGTAACTGATTCTGATCCTACCTATGATGAATTACTTTCTGAATATAATGCTTTACATTATGAATTCATCAAAGTAGTTAAAGAACTAGTTGATTTCAAAAAGAAAAACAAAATTCTTGAAGTAGAGATTAAAGAGAATTTTGAAAAGGATTGTGAAAATTGCACTTCTTTAAAACAGAAAAACACTAATCTTACTAAATCTCTTGAAAAATTCACTAAAGGAAGTGAAATGCTAAATGTGATTCTAAAAGCTCAACGATTTGTAAATGATCGTTCTGGAATTGGATATGATCTAAAATCAGACAAAAGGAAAGGAAGAAAGAAAGCAGGAGGTAAATCATACTTAAATTATTTTCAGCATTCTGTGCATACATCAAATCCTTTTGCTCATTGTAATTATTGTAATAGAAAAGGTCATTATACTTCATCATGCATTCATAAGAAGAAAGGAACGATATGAACCTACAAATGGGTACCTAAAGGCTCACATGTTTCAAAAATTTCTTGTACTAACCCAAAAGGACCCAAAAAGAAGTGGGTACCTAAGACTTAATCGTATTTAATTACAGATATGTCTCAAAGCATCCAAAAACAACAAGTGGTACATAGACAGTAGATGATGCTCTAGACATATGACCGGAGATTTCAAAAGTTTTACCACATTGCAACCTAAGGAAGGTGGAAAGGTAAAATTTGGAGGAAATCAATCCAGAAAGATAGAAGGAATTGGTGAAATCAAAAAAGACAAAGGAATACAAGTCAAAGATGTATATTACGTTGAAGGCTTGTGTCATAACTTATTGAGCGTAAGTCAAAGTGCAGATAAAGAAAAGATTCAAAGGAATGTCTTATCGTCAACAAGAAAGACTTACAACTTGATAAGAAAAACATCAAGGCGAAGCTCAGAGCAAAAAGGGAAGGTAATTGCTATACACTTGATATAAATAGAAATAATACTGAAAATTTTTTTCTGAGTAATGTTGATGAAAGTTGGTTATGGCATAAGAGATTAGCTCATGTCAACATGTATCAACTAGGCAAACTACTCAAAAAGGATTTAGTTCTTAGTTTACCTAAAGTAAGTTTTAAAAATGATTTGATTTGGGACACATGTCAAAAGGGTAAACAAACTAAATCATCTTTCAAATCAAAAAATGAGATCACAACAAATCGACCACTTCAACTAATACATATGGATTTAGTTGGTCCAGCGAGAGTTAAAAGCCTTGGTGGCAACTTATATTCATTGGTCATTATTGATGATTTCTCTAGATTTACATGGACTATTTTTTTGTAATCAAAGGATAAAACCTTTGCAGAATTCATTGTTTTTGCCAAGAAAGTGCAAAATGAGAAAGGTATGTCCATTACAGGTATCAAGACAGATCACGGTGGAGAATTTGAGTATTAAGCCTTTGAAGAATATTGTGATACTAATGGCATTGATCACAACTTCTCTGCTCCAAGGACACCACAACAAAATGGAGTTGTGGAACGAAAGAATAGAGTGCTCACTGAAATGGCTAGAGCAATACTAAATGAAAAGAACGTGTCTCAAGTTTTCTGGGCCGATGCAATGAGCACAGCGTTCTATGTTTCTAACAGAGCCTACATTAGAACAAAACTTGGAAACACACCATACGAGCTATACAAAGGTAGGAAGCCAAATCTTGCTCATTTACACATCTTCGGTTGTAAGTGTTTCATTCATAATAATGGTAAGATAACTTAGGAAAATTTGATTCAAGCACAGATGAAGGAATTTTCCTAGGATATTCTAACCAAAGTAAAGCATACAGAATTTTCAATAAACGAACATGTGTTGTTAAGGAATCAATTCATGTTGTATTTTACAAATATGAATCCTCTGACAAAACCATTGATGATGAGCAGGAAGTTGTTTTAAATCAAGAAAATGGTCAATCTATTTCTAAATCTCTTATTCCAGAAATTGATCAAACCAAGGAAGGTGTGCAAGACTCACTGCATTGATCTCCAAGTTCTTCGGGAGGTATTGAAGTATGACCTTAGTCCCTACCTTGAACCCTTTATGCCTTAGTTATCTATTAAATTACCCTTTTGCACCAAGGTAGTTAGTCATTTCTACTGCAATCTTGAAATTCTAAATGATCCTGTTAGAAGATCAGTAGAGGAAGAAATGACCACAAACATTAGAGGTCAGAGAATCCTCATCTCACCATCTAGGATTAATCTTTGTTTAGGAATAGAAAATCCCCCTGATGATATCTATTCTAAACTTGAGACTAACCAGATCTTCTCTGTTCTTAGACCTGGTGAGTTAGTGGGACCCCTAAACTTCAATCCGATGATATGTGTGACCACCACAGGGTTCTATGGTATATCTACTCTAGAGCCTTAGGAAACAAATCCAATAATTATACACATTTCACTGAAAGGGACTATAAGTTGTTTGCTTCTTTCCTTCTCCAAGAGCAAAAAGTCTTGGGAGAATATATTTTTGCGGAGATGCAAAAATACAAGACTAAAGGGAAGCCATCCACTCCTATGCCATATCCTCAGCTTATATCTTTGATTCTGAAGAAAAACAAGATTTGGTATCTGGAGAGTAAGGAACCAATTGAGAGGATAACTCCTATTGGGAGGAACCAAATTGGGAAACTAAACATTGAAATACCTCTCAAGGGTCCTCTGGAGTCAGGCCCCAAGAAGAAGAAGAAGAAGACTGAGACTGAAACGAGTAGAATGGATGACACACAGTCTTTTGTTCTAGCTAGCACTACATCCTCACCTTCATTCCTCAATGCCACACTTCAACATTTCATGGAAAATATGCAAAGGGTTTTCATATCAACATTGCAAATACCAATGCCGAGTTGATCACTCACATGAATGACAAGATGGGTCAACTTGTGGAAAGGATGGATAAGAGGCACGAAGAGTTGTTAGAAGAACAATATGCCCAGGGTGAGCTTCTGAGGTCAATTATAGCTAAACTTGATTCTATGGCATGTGGCCCCTCTACCTCTAGTACCTCTCAACCTTCTTTCATGCCTAAGCCAGAGTCACCTTCTGAACCCAGACCATTTAAGGCACTACATTCTGAGTTGAGACCTCCTGAGCTTGTCTCAACTACTCAGCCTGGACCTTCTCAGCCAATATCTTTTGAGCCTAAGCTTTTTGAGGCTAATCCTTCTTCTATTCCTCCTCATACATTACCTATCACTATCTCCAGGAACCTTTTGTTTTCCTTGTCTGACCCAGAAACACTTCAGTTGGTTCATGTCACCCTTGATGATCCAGTTCAGCCGGCTCGGCCTGTCTCAGTATCTACTCCAGTTGCCTCACCTATTCGCACTGAGGAGGTTCTAGTTACTTCACCTGTTGGTACATAGGAAGTAGAAATTACTTCTCTGCATCTAATAAATCCTCCAGAGGATCTTCAGACACCTCTCATACACCTACCTGACCCTGAACAATCATCCTCACACTCTTCTAGTTCAGACAGTTCATATGAGTCATTGGTTTTTCCTGTAAATCCCATCTCAGCTGCCAAGCCATCTACTCCTCCTCATGATTGATTCTACCTTTGTGATGAAGACAAAAAAGGGGAGAAGAACTTGAAGTGATTTTGTGAAGAATGGCTGAGTCTATAGATTGGGATTTGGGTGTATGGGGTTTTAGGGTGCTTTGTTTCTTTTTGTTCTTAAACAATTTTAAGTTTAAAGTTTGATTATGTATTTGAATTCCTCATTATGCAATGTGTTCCTTTATGACATTTCATTGAAATTATATTGCATTTTGGGACTAATAAGTTTTTGATTGTGCATGCAAGGTGAACAATTAATCATAAGAACAAAACTTTAAAAAGATCTCTAATAAGTTATTTCAAAAAAAGAGTTTTCAAGGTTAAATTCAACAAATGATTTCATATGAAAAAAATTGAGAAGTATATGTTTGAAAACTCAACTTCAAAAACTTTGTTCAAAATCACCAAGTTTTGTCATCATAAAAAAGGGGGCAATGTTAGATCCCATATGTTTTGATGATAACAAAGATTGGATTAATAATATGAAAGGATTTGATAACAAACAAATGGATTTGAACAAAGTACCATAGCATCACTTGGAGTCAGCATTGGAAGTAATCAACATCACTTGGAGACAGCACTGGAAGTAATCAACAATTTTTAGAAGGCTTACTCGAGTAGCCACTCTGATAACAGAAGCCATTACTCGAGTAGCTACTCGAGTAAGCAAACAGAATTTCATCCAGTGAGGCACTGCCAAATTTTGAACGACATTACGCGAGGGACCACTCGGGAAATCTACAAAGTTATATAGACCATTACTCGAGTAGCCACTCTAGTAACTAGATTTTCATAGGCATTACTCGAGTAGCCACTCGGGTAACCAGGTCCAAAATCTTCCAGTGACTCTCAGCCAATAAATGCAGTCCATCACTCGAGTAGCCACTCGAGTAAGCAATGAGGAAATAGTATTACCCGAGGGACAACTCGAGTAATCTGTAGAGTTATATGAAGTGCCACTCGAGTAGCCACTCAAGTAACCAGATAGTAAACTCTCGGCCAAGATTTTGATGTCATTACTAGAGGGAGTAATCTAGTAATCTGTCAAGCTATTTGAAAGCCACTCAAGGGATCACTCCAATAAGGTGTGAAGAAATATACAGACCACTCGAGGGACCACTTGAGTAAGCAATTTACCACAGTGATCACCCGAGTAACCATTGAAGGTAAAGACATGCCCACTCAAGTAGTCACTCGAGTAATCAGGTATTTTCAAGGTTTGTAATATATCACTCCATGTCTTACCCTAGTAATTGTTGATGCAAAATGTTGATTTGCTCACTGCCATATTTTTGACATGTTTACTCAAGGGATCACTTGAGTAACAAACTTGATTACTCGAGTAGCCACTCGAGTAAGGCATTTCAGAAATTATATTTTTATCTAATGTCTCTTGATTTGTTATCTATATGATTAACTCTTCATTGTATTAGTATTTTAAGTACATTTGAAGAGAAATAATGAAAGAGTATAACATATTTAAGAAATTAAATAAAAGTCTGAACGTTCACCTAATGCTATATACCACCAACGAGTAGTCTTCAAATACGAAGAATAATCAACTGTTGCTAGGCGACTCTAACGGATAAGTTTGAAATTGCTTCTAATGGACACTACGTGCATGTTTGGGATCATGATTTCTTAAAATATAAGTCCTTATTATGCAAGCCGAGATAAAACTCCTCTAACATACTTACCCCGTATACTGTGAATCACGATTTATAAGCACTTATTGCCCGAAAATAAGCTATTCCAAACGAGCACTACAACTCATCTATATATATGGAGGATTCAAAGAGAAGAAAATAAGCAGAGACGAACTGAGATCACACATCGATCAATACACTTAGTGCTTTGTTTTCATATACTCATTCATTTTTACTTCAGTAAATATATATATTTGCTCTGTGAGAGAGTTTTTCATTAGAAACTCAATATTTGTTATTGAGACAACTTAAGACAATGGAACCTTGAGTTGGGGATTTGATTGCAACGTGTAAGGGGGAGTGAGTATCCAGGTGTAGGAACTTGCTGTGTACTGAGGTGCCAAGAACCTACTGAATCTTAGAGAACATAGTGAAACTCTCAGAGATGTTTTGAGGACTGGACGTAGGTCAAAGTGGTTGTAGCCGAACCAGTATAAATCACGGTGTACACTACGGTGATATTTTTCCTTACTCTTAACTGTTTTTCAATATTCCTTATATTTCCTTATACGCAGCGAAATTTTTGGAATCACCCAATTCACCCCCTCTCTTGTGTGAAACACTTGCACTAACATATTACTCTGTGAATATCGAAATGTTAAGGGGTTTGACGCACGTGGTAGGTGATAGAGGGTGACATATGGCGCGTGATGGAGGCTGCAAGTTGGCACGGTGGAGGGTGAAACACTGCAGTTGACTGAGACATGTAGAGGTTGGAGGGAGGTGAAAGTAGCTGGCAGGGACACCTAGCCAGCTGTAGGTACACATGGCAGCCATGGGTAGGGAGCATATGGATGCTCGTAGTGAGGATATGTGGCAATTTAAATTCTAAAAAAAATATTTTATGAGGGATTAGGGATGGAAATTCCATCGCTAATTAATGACAAAAAATTCTGTCCCTAATTAGTGATAGAATTTAGTAACGACATAAATTTTCTGTCGCTAATCTATCTTGAATTAGCGACGAAATTCAAAATTCCATTGCTAATCAATTAGTAACGGCATTTTTTACATGGAATAAATTTCGTCGTTAATCTGGTTTCGTTGGTAATTTCCGTTACTAAATTATGTCACAAATTTGATGTTTTTTGTTGTTTTGTAATCTGATTCTATTGTTGTTACTATCAAGCAATTTTATGGATTAGGTACCAATTCGGTAACCTTGATTTTCCCTATTTATGTATCATGCAATTCATCAATAAAGAAGGAGTTGAATCGCATATTATGATCAACTGATTTTAGATAATGTTATATTATGTGTTCCTTCTTGAGTATGGGATGTTCACTCTTATGTAAGCAAATTAGGCATTAGTACACGGCTGAATCATGTCTTACTTAGTTGCTCTTCGTTCATTAATTTTAATCTCTAAGGGAATATTGGTAAATACTAGAGGAAGAGATCTAGTAAGACATATCAATGAGTCGTAAAAGAAGATCATGTTTACATGTTCAATAGATTTATAGTTCAAAAGGGGCTAAATGTTCTCAATTGCAAGTATACTTTTATGTTGCATGAGTTTTCCAAATTTAATGTCATTCATGATCTTTTACAAGCACCTAGTATCCAATTTCAACCTATCTACATTAAAGCTCACAATAAAATTGAAGAAAATGGTCTTATAAGTGAGAACCATATTATTTCTTATAGGTTCTCATTTACTAATTAAGATGATTTTTCATAGTTTTATAGCAGCTAATGTTCATCTGTAGGTATCTTTGGCATCATGAAATCCGTGTAACTAATAAAGCAAGATTATGTTGTTGGTTTCTACTACTTATGAATTCAACTTTCAAATTCAGGATGAGGCGTAAGAGTAGAATGAATAATTATTAATGTCTTCTTCAATTTATAGCTTTGTTTCCCAGCTAATTATCCTAATGTCATAGTGTAATTGTCCAATGGAAAGTCTTTTGACTGTCGATTATTGGTCCTTGGTCATAGTGGACATATTCATATTGTAAAAAGATGCCAACAATAAAAATCAAGTGATAGTTAACACATAATGTAATTAAGGAAGAAGGAGTCTCATTAATTGAATAATTGTGTACAATGTGTCTCATATTTATACAAAATAAACAACTCAACTTGACAGCTCAGGGTATGCAAGTTTGATACAACAAGCTAACCAAAAAGTCAGTAAATAACAAAGCTAACTCACTTAATTAGTTAAGTAATTGAATCTATTACCCCCCACAAGCTATGGCATAGATATTGATCATGCCAACCTTGGACAAGAAGGCATGAAAATTTTATGGATCAAGAGGCTTTGTAAAAATGTCGGTAAGTTGATCTACACACCAAACAAGCATGAGACGAATAATTCTAGCTTGAACCATTTCCCTAAGAGATAAAGGAGCTATTGAATTTCATAAGCCACACACCCCTTAACCCTATATTCAGTCTTAGGATACTAGAGAGATATAGTAGTTTGCTTCTTTATATGCCATAAGACCAAAGAATCACAAACAAAAATACAATATCCAGATAAAGACCTCCTTGTATCAGGGCTACTAGCTCAATCAGAATTGCTAAAATCCTTTAACTGTAGAGAAGAAGAGGCAAGAAAGAAGATACCTTTACTTGGAGATTTCTTCATGTACCTGAGCACCCTTAAAGTAGCATGGTAATGAACTGTAGCTGGAGCATGAGTAAATTGACATAGTTACTACACTACATAAGATATATCAGGCCAAGTTTTGGTGAGATAGAGAAGGTGGCTAACCAATTGCCTATATGGAGCAACATTCGGAAAGAGAGTGCCAACATCTTGTGATAGACATGTATTGTGAGCCATATGAGTGGATAAAGGCTGCAACCTACATAACCAGCATCATTGAGAATATCTAAAGAAAATTTCATCTAATTAAGAGAAATACCAGCAGTAGACAAAGCTACTTTTATGCCAAGGAAGAATTTCAGGTTACCAAGATCTTTAATCCTGAAAGAACTATCAAGAAAGGACTTGATGCGAGTGATTTCTATAAAATCATTTCTAACAAGTATTATGTCATAAACATAAACAAAAAGTGCAGTAAAAGAAGTGTCATGCTGCCTAGTAAACAAAGAGTAGTCATCTTTTGATTAAATTTAACCATAAGAAAATAATATAGATAATAACATAGCAAAGCACTGTCGTGAGGCTTGTTTTAAGCCATAAAGTAACTTTTGCAACTTGCAAACTAGCCATGGAATAAGAGTGGAAAAACCAGGGAGAAGGGACATGTAAACATCTTTATATAACACATTGTTGACATCTAATTGCTCAAGATACTAGTTAGAAGAAGCAGTCGCAGTAATCAATAATCTCATAGTAGTCATCTTAGCAACAAGTGAGAAAGTGTCAAAGTAATCAACTCCATGAGTTTGTGTATAGCCCTTTACCACTAACTAGGCTTTATATCACTTTAAAGTCCCATCAGCATAAAACTTTATCCTAAAAACCCACTTACAACTTATAGGAGACTTGCCCTTAGGTAATTTAGTTAAAACTCATGTATTATTTTGCTCTAATGTAGTTATTTCACCTTGCATAGCCTGCCACTATTCAGGATACTTAATTACTTCTCGGTAATTATGAGGTTCAGATGGAATAGAATAGAACATATGAAATGCTTGTGTGAAGAAGAGAGATTACCATAGGATGTACTGAAGAAAGGGAATATTTGTAGGAACAAGACATAGAAACTGATGGTGCTAAAGTAAGGAAGAGTAATGATAGTCATACAGGTAAGTAGGTTGTTTATGCACTCTGTTTGATCTATGAATAGGAAAAGAGGTGTTAACATAAGGGCTACAGCTAGTATAAGAAGTATCAGAGGGGTTTATGTTGGTAACAGGCTATAAATCTATGGAAGGAGTGGTAACAGAAGGGTTTATGTTGGTAATATAAGGTATAGGATAAATGGTGATATCAAAGTAGTTAAGTGAACTAGGAGTTTGTGGCATTGGTATTGAAGTAGTACTAACAGAGCC
Organism: Inga oerstediana; assembly: GCA_963210345.1. NCBI lineage: Eukaryota > Viridiplantae > Streptophyta > Magnoliopsida > Fabales > Fabaceae > Inga > Inga oerstediana. Next base: position 55,959,403 of record OY723401.1, on the reverse strand, counting down.
AGTAGCATAAGGGAATATAGATAATAGAAAATGACATCCCTAAAGACAAAAACTTGATGATTATGATGGTCAAGCAATACACTGCCTTTAGTACCAGTTTTGCAAGCAAGAAAAACATATTTCCTAGCTCTAGCATCAAGATTTGTTCTGTGTGTAGTGGATGTACAAGCAAAACAAAGAGAACCAAAAACTTTAAAAAGAGTTTAATTAGGGCTTGTACTGTGTCATGTAAGTACTAAAATGGAGTTTTATTTTCCAATATAGGATTTGGTAATCGATTAATAATGAAAACAATATGAGAAGCTGCATAGTTCCAATAAGCTAAAGGTAAAGGAGATTGAAACATTAATGCTCCAGCTACAAGCAAAATATGTTGGCGTTTCCTGTACACAATACTATTTTATTTCGAGGCCTCAACACAAGATGTTTGGTGTAAAATACATTTAGAGAAATAAAAGGAAACTATGTGGAACTCAACTCTATTATCAGTCCTAACAGTTTTAACATGTTGATTAAACTGATTTTTAAGTAATGAATGAGAGGTTGGAAAGAAAATCTTGCTTCAAATTTGGTTTTCAAAAGACATAGCCAAGTAAAACATGTGAAATCATCTACTATAGTTAAAAAATAGTGATGACCATGAATAGAAGAAAGCTTATATGGACCTTGTAATATCCTGAATTTTAGACTTTAAGGTATGAAAATAAGCCTAAGTCAGGTAGGCTACCAGGCCTGGGTTTAGCAAGAGTCCTAAGAATGTCTGAGAAGTAGAATGCTTTTCAGGGACTCTACGACTTGACCCTCTAGGAAAAGAATAATTTCCCTGGGCATATGAGGGCTCTGAGTATGTTTAGTTAGAAGGAATTATTGGTACATGTGTGCAAGTGGCTAAATATGGAATAAAGCCTAACTTAGGTCCAAAAGAGAGGGAATGACATCTTGGATGAAGGAAGATAAACAAAAGAAAAGAACTAATGGCAAAACAATTAATATTGCCATTTAATTTTGAGGTTAAATTGGAAAGTAACATGAAGGGATAGGATTTGCTCTTGAAAAGCAAGAGTAATCATGAGGATAAAAAGCAAATTTAAACCTCCTCACATATGGTTAAAAAACGTCCGAGTGGCAAAGAAGGAAGAAAGAAGGGTTTGGTTAAAGTTTCAACTCTTTTACAAGAAGACCTTGGTCAAACTTTGATCACTTGCACCTTTAGGCTTTGATCAACATTTTTCCCCTCCCTTTCAATAAGCAATTCAGTCAAGGGGTAAGGAGGAAAGTGAGAATTCCAAATTCATTGACCAAGCCAAAAGAAAAGAAAGAAGAGAAGAAGGAAAAGCCAAGGGTCTTCAACTTTTTCCAACTTGAAAAGTTTGACCAAAAGGAAAGATGCCAAGAGCAAATTGGTCAACATTTTCCCTTTCCCTTTTGGATGTAAAGGATGGCCAAGTTAAGAGAGGCAAGGAAAGAGGGTATTCAATTGCCCTAATTTTGGTTACCTTAGGGTTTTAAGGTTTCATGTTGATTTAGTCTTTGAACTGGTAATATACAATGTTAAATGATGATTCTAGCATAGTTTGGAAGTGAAATTTGCAAGCTTGTGAATTTTGGTTTGGGACCAGCTTTTTGGAGATGCAGGGCAAGTAAAAGGAATGTGAGTTTTGTGACTTGAGGTCACCAATTGATTCAGATGAAAATTTGAGTGGGGGTAGCTTGTGGTTGTGATTTTTAATAAGCAGGATAGAAAATATAAAAAGTGGAACTGAATGTGGCCTAAGTTTAGCACTGCTAGATTTATGGTAGGTTGATTTTGGCATGTTTTTGATTCACCAAATGTGATCCAATGGCCATGAAACTTTCTAGACTAAAAGTAGACACGTCAAGCTTTAATTTGATGTATAAGGTGTTCCCTTTGGACCAGTACACTAAGACTTATAAAGTTTTGAAGTTAGGCATTAAAAGCTAGAATGATTATGTTGCGGTAATGGTTAATTGGGAATTATAGAACTGTGAACAAACAACTGATCATGGAAGGCATTTTTCCCTTAAAATAGACTTAAAGTAGGTCACATAGGACTTTGAACCAACCCAATCGGAGATTCCTAGACAAAATTATAAATTTCCAAAATTGGTCAAAGAAAGTTGGCAGATTAAGATTGACCAACCAATTTGTAGCTTTTAAAAGGACTTGTGAGAATTGAAGAAATGGCTCTAGTAAGTCATATGGTTGTGTTTATGGCCCTGAGGTGATAAAGAAGAGGCAATAGAAGTAACCCTAATGGTTGGAAGAAAGGGAACAAGATGAGGACCCAAAGACAAATGTAATTAAACTTTCCTTACTTGCGTGTATTTGATTTGTGTATGCTTGTGTATTGGTGTGTGTTATTGCTTTAATGAATTGTGTGGAATATACATGAATGATTGAAACTCTTTTTTTACTTATGTCGTAGCCATATTTATAATGTATAAAACATTGAACATGCATATGTCATTAGGTTGGTATAAATTTATGTAAGCAAGCATGTCATACACTAAGCATTATCTTACATGCATAGTTAGCATTGTTTACTACCAAGATTCGCTTGAATCTCACTTCTCCCTCACCAACCATATAGGTATATTAAGCATAGAAGGGGAATGAGCTGGAGTCATGCAGTGGAAGAGGTGATTGAAAACTAAAGAGCGTTATTTGATGGCTTGTTATATATTAATTATTGTGCTTCGGGATGATTATGTAATCATGCATATGCATCTAAATATATAATTTCCCTTGCACAATAATAAACTAAGAATAAGTAGAGGAATAATCTGGCTAAATATATGAGCAGTGGATTACTCTGATTGAATTCAATAAAGATAAGAACTGATGAAATTTTCAATAAAACCCACTTAACTGTAGGTTTGAACCTTGTCTTGAGGTTGGGAATTGAAAGAGTTCTGCTAAAGGAATATCACTTAGTGGTTTAAATTCGTTGTGTAAAACTCATTAAATCAACTACAAAAATAGGGTGTTACAGATCCCATATATTAGCATGCAATAATTGTAAAGGTAAAGTAGTTTTGGTAATGCTAATTGGAAAAGGAATATTTCTTTGTTTGGCAAAGTGGCATACATCACAAGCTTCAAAAAGAAGTACAAGATATGAAAGGAAATTGCTATTTCAAAACATCTAAAACATGTAAAGATAAGTGACCAAGTCAAGAATGCCATAGGTCAAAGTGAGGTTGTGATTTACATGGTGTGGCAGAAATAAGACAGTGAGGGTTATATTATTCAATAGTAACAGAACAGACAGAAAAAACAGATTTAGAAGGGTAACTATGCAGCTTGTACAATACTTGATGAAGATTAGCAATACCAATCATTTTCTAGGTCTTCAAGTCCCATATGATACATTAGACAGAAGAGAAAACAAGTTAACAAGGAAGCTCATTATCCATTTGAGATAAAAAGATGATATTAAAGTGAAATTCTAGAATGTAAAGCATATTATAAAGGTGAATGTGATCATTAATCTGTATAGTACTAGAAATGTTAGTAATTATAGTAGAATTAGTAGGTAAAGAAACTTTAATGGGGACAATGGTAGAATATTGAATAAAGGAACCAAGAGATTAGCAAACATGGGTAGTAGCTTCACTGTCGATAATCTAGGAATCAAGTAAGGTAGAAGCTAAAGCAGTATATATACCTAGAGTATTAACATTTGGCATTAAAGTGAGAGATGAAATTTGATCAACACAAGCTTTGGAATCGGGTTTTGGCATAGAAGAAGATGCATTTAAATCATCACTAATAGTAGACTTAGGTTGCAGCAATGTAATGAGTTGATTATATTGATCTTGACTGATAGATTGATTAGAAGAAGAGGGTTTAGAAGACAAAATACCAATTGCAAAACTAGAAGCTGATGTAACCATATTATGAACCAAAGCCTTAGAACGATTCTTGTAGCTAAGAGGGAAGCCATGCTTCTTGTAGCATATTTCAACTGTGTGCCTTGGTCTACCACAATAGGGGCACATTTTGGTAAAATTTTTAGACTTGTATGGAATGATAGGTTTCAGAATAGCACTAGTACAAGTAAAGCAAATATTTGGTTCAATTAAACCTGTGAGTTCTCATTCCTATTGAACGACTTGTGAAAATGCTTTGTTAATGGAGGGAAGAGGATCTATTAGCATTATTTGGGACATCACAGTAAAGAAGAGATCATTAAGTCCCTTTAAGAAGTGGATGACGTCATCTTGCTAGAAATACTCTTGTGAAGAATGAGAACACTCAATAATAGGACACAAATAAAGCAACTCATCCCATATTATTTTGATTTTAGTAAAATAGTCTGAAACCAAAAGTTCACCTTACTTAATTCAGAAGTGTTTACCCTATAGCTTTGTAACTTTGAACGCAACACTTTGAATGAATCATTCCTTCAATTCATTCCACACATTCACAGCTCGATTAAGCCAAATCACACTCTAACCAATTGAGGAAAGATTAAATAAGTAACCTAGGTTAACACCATGGTGTTGCAGCATTGCTATGCCAGAAACAAGGGATTGGCCTTCATCAGAATTTACAGTAATTCATTGATGAACTGGTGTTTGTTCTTGCTCATTAACACAATCATCATGGATCAAGACCAATGGTGGTAATTTGGCCTAGACAACGGCGGTGATGCAATGATGAGCGTCATATTTTCATTAGGGTGCAATAATAGAAACTAGAGGAATCTTCAATCAAAGCCATTGGTGGGGATACATATGAGCTTTTCGTGTCCATTGAAACTCTTTAAGAAGATAGAGAGGAAGAATATCCCAAATCTAGATCTCAATCAAAGAATGAAAGAAGAAGGAGAAGGAGAAGGCGTCGTAAATGGTGATATGTATGGTTGCAAATAAAAAGTAAAGATAGAGTCAATATGCGACAAGACTAATATAAGGGTGAAGAAGTAAAATTCAAGTGAGAGAGCCTTTTTGCAATAGCTCTGATACCATAACACGTAATGTAATTAAGGAAGAAGGAATCTCATTAATTGAATAATTGTGTACAATTTGTCTCAAATTTATACAAAATAAAAAACTCAACTTGACAACTCATGGTATGCAAGTTTGTTACAACAAGCTAACCAAAAAGTAAGTAAATAACAAAACTAACTCCCCTAATTAGTTATGTAATTGAATCTGTTAATAGTGCTTTAGTAGGTTAGAGAGCAATAAGAATTTTTGGTAATTATGGATCAACAAATTCCTTTGGTAGCTCATAGGAGGTATAATAAGTTAACACTTTAATGTGATTCTTATGTCAAAATACACATAGATCTCAAGTTATAAGGATCTAACTAGACTTCAGGTTGATTTTGACAACACAAAAATCACACTATTTTGGAGCATTGTTGGTCATCACCAAGCAAATATGAAAATCTAAAGCCCTAAGATAGCATATTTCATATGGATATAGTGATATGATTTTTTGAACCAATGAATGGTCTTAAAGTAAAATCAGAACAACTTCTTGTCTAAGAAAATGGATGTTCTTTTTCATATAATTGTCATCATAGCAAGCATTATGAAAATATAGTCTTGCGTATTAAATATATTTAAGTTCAACTTATATCATACGATACATATAATTTATGCATTTGATTAGTATTTGTAATTAGCCACTACATTGATTAATGAAAACCTATAATCAGGCGCTACATTGAAAAAGTTATACCAGATAATTCTAGTCTCTCTTTTAGTAATACCTATTTGTGTATGCCTTAGAAATACATCAAAAAACATATTAAGGAATTCAATGCTTCAATAGATAGATAAAAAATGAATATCAATCTAATAGTTTTTATAATAGACGTTGCATTTTAAAATACAATGCCAAGATAAGTTTCACGGTAGAAATGCATTGAAAATTGGAAGACTTCCATTTTCATGAGGTTAGGAATGGAACGACCAGATCCACAAAATATGCATAATCTTGACTAATAATTTTGGTTCAGGACTAAGAACTAACAGTTTCAATTCTAAATGCTTGAGTAGTAAAGAGAAACATGATTATAGCCAAAATTCAGCATGAATTTAGATAAATCAAATTCTACAGGGCTAAAAAAGAAGTAGTGTCAAACCTCTTATTTTGTTTGACTTTGTGCGGAATAACTATGTGCAGTTCAGTAGGCACGATGAAATAGCATAAATATACTGATATATTGATACAAAGTGCTTGACTATATTACATGTATCCTCTACAGGGGGTGTTCATAATAATTACAGACCTTAAAATAACACTTTTTCCCTTTTGAGCCGCTGCCTGCTGCTAAAAACTTTATACATCTATGGAAAGGGTGAGATTCAAAAGAATCTTAGTAGTAACAGGCTATCAATCATAAAAAATACGATAAATAGATATGCGATGCACCATGTAGTGTGAATATAACAATAACATTGTAAACCGGAGTATGAACACTATTCAGGGCCAAATCCCCTACTTATTTGTGTACCTCAACTGGGTCCTAGACCACAGCTAAGTAATGTGCCCCAAGCACTGTGTATTATAGCTGGATCCTCATTAGGCCGAATGGTACTTAGGCTTTTCCCATTGGGATGGTACTTGGGCTTTTCCCGTACCATAGCTAGATAGTGTGTGTTCATTATTCATATCACATGATATAGCAATATTCAACATATATACCGCCCATAGTTTATGAGAGACATAGTTAGTACCTGGATTGCCCTTTCCTTGCCTGTCTATTAGTCTAATACTTCCTGTTCGGCTCGAGCTACTGTCCAATACTAAAATTTCAAATTTACAAAACATGAGCTATTACTCATTTATGTATTATACTGAACTCATATTCACTCAAAATTGCTAAATAACCACAATACGCCTGGGGATCTAGTCTAACACTACTAGAAAAATCACTTTTAAGATCGGTTAAAGAAGACATTTTAGACCGGTTCTTGATTTGGTCTTGATACAGCCGGTCTAAAGAGTCTTCTACTTTTTAGACCGGTTATAGAACCGGTGTTCAAAAAATTTTTAAGACCGGTTATTATAAAACCGGTCTAACAATAAATATTTTTAGATTGGTTATCAGAGGAACCGGTCTAACAGGTTCAAATTTTAGACCGATTTTCTGAAAAACTAGTCTAAAAAGTTGAAATTTTAAGACCGATTTTATACAAAAACAGTCTTAAAAGTATTACCTTTTAGGCTGGCTTTTCAGAAAACCGGTCTAAAATTTCAACTTTTTAGATTGGTTCTCTCCAAAACCGGTCTTAAATGTACTTTTCAGATCGGTTTTGGAGAAAACAGGTCTTAAAAGTTGAATTTTTTTTGTTTAATTTTCTTTTAAAGATATACCCAGCAAGCCATTTCCCTTGTTAAAAGATTTCACTCAGCAAGTAGCAACCAGTTCAACGACATTCAAATAAATCTTCTTCTCCTACAGATTATATAACTAACATCTTAATGACATGTGAGAGACTCAAAACTCATTGGAACATATTAAAACTCAACTCCCTTGTACTTAAATAGTGTTGGCCGAAACAAAAGCAAGGAAAACAACCCTGAATAACAAACTTACAATCATAGACAGAATCGTAATACAAGGAAATCATACAACCATGACAATGTTGTTTTGATCGAGTTCCTTATCTTTTCACTTACATACATACATCAAAGATTAATTTACATTAATGACAATGCTATCATTCATTAGGGCCAAAATACTTTATACATACTTTTCTTAGGCTGATGATCACTAGCTGGCCTGGCTTCAAAAAATCTACACTAAGAGGTACACTTCATATCCTTCATTTTCCTGTGACGATGACAAAGAAAGTAGTTATATATATACACCAAGAACAATATACATAATTCAAATATAGTTCATCATAATTATTTTAGCTAACTAACTTTCAATGTAGTTTTATAAAGGAAAATCCTCCCATATCCCTTCATGATGATCGTTTCTTGTGCCGTGTTCATTTTCTGCTTCATCTTCTTCGTTCAATTCTGGTAAACCCCTAGAAAAGAAAGAGTCTCAAGTAGATCATTCATTGAATGACTTTCCTGATTAATATCAATAACCCTTTTTCCTTGGAGAGCTACAGACCATATTTTATTTGCCTGATAAGTAACATAGAACACTTGTTTCGCTTGATATGCCATAATAAAAGGTTCATCTCTAAAACTTCTATTATTCAAATCAACCAATGTATATCCCAACTGATCAATCATCACACCATTGTTGACATCAACCCACTTGCATTTGAAAATTAGAAGTTGAACTTTAACATAATCAACCACCCAAATCTCTTTAATCACCCCACAATAAGGTATCACTGCCAATCTAGGATTCTTATCTTTTGAACTAAAGAAGTGCATAGATTCAGCAACTAACATAACCCCACTGTTCTAGATGGTGCTCCTATCATCAAAGGACTTCGTGTAAAATGTATAACCATTGATCACAAATGAAGTCCAACTTATGACATTAGCCTCAGGACCACGTGCTAACCATTTAATTGTATTAGAAACACATTCTTCACCGTCAACCTTTTTTTTAAGCCAATGTACAAAAGTTTTGTTATGCTCCCTAATTAACATTTGTTCAGTCATTCGACTATTTCCTTTCTGTAAATTTCTTTATGAGCATTAATGTAATCTTGAACTTCATCAACATTATTCAAGATGTACAAGTAGACTTGTTGCAATTCATTAGGATCCATACTCTTTACTGAAGCCCCACTTCTACCGCCTTCTTTGTCATGACGTTCAGGAAGTCCAATGTGTCCTACATTTGACAAGTAATCTTGACAAAACTCCATGGCTTATTCAGAAACATATTTTTGAACAATATATGCTTCAGGCCGATTAGGGTTCTTCACATACCCTTTTAGGATTTTCATAGTTCTTTCAATTGGGTATATCCCTCATAAATAGATAGGGTGATGCGATCCTGAATCAACAAGTTGTCCCTTCAAATTCAAGTGACTTCTCTTCCGTTTTGAATGACCATTATCAAACTCCAACTCAACAAATCATGAGATTACAAGCTAAAATATTCAAGGAAGCATTGATTGGGCTGATTGAAGAAGTTGTTGTAAATCAAATGGCAATTGGATCAATAAATCTGATTTACAAAGCAAAGATGCTGAAAACGTCACTAAGTTCATTTGTGCTAAATATGGAGTTGTTAATCAAGTTTTGGGCTTAGAAACTTCAAAACAAAGAGCTTGGACCTAATACTTCACATGGGAGGCTCATTTGGGCCTAAATAAGCACATTTTGAGCCTTAATTTGCTGACTACATTTTCTTGAAGTTAGGTGTGCGAAAATCAACAAGGAGTTGGTGGCAGATTTGACTTTTGTTTTCTTTAGCATGTTGTATTTGATTTTTCAACTTTCTTCTAGATTGTATTAGACTTTTGTATTTATTGTATTAGACTTTTAGGTTTCCTAGCATATGGTTTTACAATTTGTATTGGTTGTTTTCAAAATTGCACTTATTGCAATTAGGTCATATTTTCCTATAAATACTTGGCGCTTCTTCATTTGTAAGACACACAATTCAGATTTGAATGATAAATGAAAGTTGCACTTCTGCACTTTATTTCTTGAGAGTGGATTCTCTCTAGGGTTCTTTTTAGAACTAACAAACTTATTAAGGCTTGATCAACCTTCTGGCATTTTCCAACACTTCGGGTCCTTGTTCTTTCGTTTTCAAGGGTTCAAGTGGATCGTCGATTTGTGTTTAGCTTTCTTGGGGTGTGTATATTTCAGAATTGGTTGTGGGTTCGCACCATAGGGCCACACAACTTGATCTCTCTGACTAGATGAACAATTAGATGTACCATGATATCAAAAAAAGAAGGAAGAAAAAACTTCTCAAGCTGGCACAAGATCAAATATCCTTTATTTTCCAGTTCATCCAATTTTTCTATCTCAATGACTTTACTATAAATAACATTGAAGAAGAAACAAAGTTTAGTCAAAATATGTTGAAGATCATATTCGGAAATGCCTCGAATAGCTACTGGGAGTAGTTGTTGCATTAAGACATGACAATCATGAGACTTTAGCCCCATTAACTTCAAGTCTTTCATTGACACAAGCTTCCTAACATTTGAAGAATACCCTGAAGGAACTTTGATACATGTAAAAAGTCACAAAAGCTTCTCTTTTCATCCTTGGACAAAGTATGAGCAGCTGGAGGACAAAACTTTCTCTTACCATATGATTTTGGATGCAAGTATTCTCGTATCCCCATTTCTTGTAAATTTAATCTTGCCTTCACGCCATCCTTATAACTACCTTGTATGTTAATCAATGTCCCAATAATACTATCATAAACGTTTTTCTCTACATGCATGAAATCAATACAGTGTCTCACATTAAGCTTTGGCCAATATAGAAGATTAAAGAAGACATACCTCTTTTTCCATTTACTTTTCTCATTACTATTCTTTGTAGTCTTACCAAAGATAACATTCATATTTTTAACCTTTTTATAAACTTGCTCCCTAGTCAATGCCTACGAAGGATCTTCATACTCTTGTCCACTTAAAAAAGCTTTCTTTAATCTGCAATACGGGTGGTCTCTACTAGTAGAAAAATGACTTTTTAGATCGGTTAAAAATGACTTTTTAGACCGATTCTGTATTAGGTCTTGATAGAGCAGGTGTAAAAAGTCTGTTATTTTTTAGACCGATTGTTATAACCTGTCTTAAAAGTCACAGTTTTAAGACCGGTTGTGCCCACAACCGGTCTTAAAAATCCACATTTAAGACCGGTTGTGGGAACAACCGGTCTTAAAGTTCAGATATTTAAGACTGGTTGTGGGAACAACCGGTCTTAAAGTTCAAACATTTAAGACTGGTTGTGGGAACAACCGGTCTTAAAGTTCAGACATTTAAGACTGGTTGTGGGAAAAACCAGTCTTAAAGGTGAGACATTTAAGACCGGTTGTGGGAACAACCAGTCTTAAATGTCTCACCTTTAAGACCGGTTGTTCCCACAACCGGTCTTAAAGTACTTTTTAAGATCGGTTGTGACTACAACCGGTCTTAAAGCTTCATTTTTTTTAAAACGTCCCTTTTATTATATGTACACGCACAGAATGCTCCAATTTTAAACAGCAGTACATAACAATCACTGATTTCAATATCAAAATTCAAAAGCACCCGTCTATAGCAGCAACAAATTAATGTTCATACAAGCTAGTACAGTCATACATTGATGATTCATTTGCAATTAGACATTAAGGATGACCAAATGACAGTAGTAAAACAAAAGCTTCTTCATTTGAAGTTGATTGTACCTTCCCTAGTCCCCAGTGTCCCTTTGGTTGCCTACACCAAACATGAAGTTTCTGGGAAATGAATATGCAAAGAAATGAACATTCCCTTTGGTCCATTGTTATTGTCATCGGAACCATATTGCATTGCATAACCTGCTTGATCTGCCAAGCCCTTCTTCTTTCCCTTTAACGAATATGAAGAATCCATAATCCCTGCATATATCACTAATTCACTCACTTTATTACTCATCAAAATTAGAACATGTTAATTTCTCTCTGCTAGAAAATAATATTTGGAAATGAGTGCTTTGTGAAGGAAAGAAATCGCTTATATCATCAATACAACTATTGAAGCATTGTGATGCACACAGAATGTAATTTTGTGGAATAGAGGGTGAGAGAGAGAGAGATAATACATAAGGAATGAAACAGTCCGTGAGAAGAAACAAATATTTTCACATTATAGAAGACAAGATCATATATCAAAAGTTGCTTCAAATAAATGAAACCAAGCAATCACAAAAATAAAATAAAACATACAAATCACAGCCAAATACATGCAGAATGAAAGTGGGGGGGGATTATGTGAACACACAATCTGAGAGAATGGAAATGGAAGATGCAAGTCCCACAAACAAACATGCCATATATTAAAGATTTGAGGTATCATTCTATGAAGAATTTTAGGAGCCTAAGGTTATTCTATCTTCTCTTTGTCAGAAAAACGGGTTTCATGTGCTTGCTTCTTCTATGCTTCATTTGAAGGTAAAAACACCAGGACACAGCCATCACAATTCAACAAGAGTAAACTAGGGATATAATTGATCTACAAGTCCCTACTGATTCACCTGATGTTAGCAATAATATGAGAACAATAATGTACAATGTAACGTTGGATTCAAAAACTCACTATTTTTGTAATAGCTCATGGATGAATTCAGCACAACATGTGGGAATGAAATCAATATCTTCTTCAGGAAAGGGATCAGCAAGATCAAACATCTGTAATACCAAAACTAGACGAAACATTGACTTAGTAACTTAAAAACAATGAAGTAAAACAAAAGTTCTGAAATATAAATTTACCTCTTGAGTAAAATCAGGCGTGCCTAGAGTGATAATATTGTAAATGTGTCTCAAAACATAAAAACCACATAAGTTGGACCCTTTTGGTTGCCGACGGCTCTGAGAAAAAACATGATATCATTAAAACAAATATAAAGGCATGTCTTATTACATTCTTTAAACAAATCCATATGTACTAACCTTTGGCATGATCCATGTAGGGTCCTTTAAGTCACGAACATGCTTACCACAAGCACTGTGTAGGAATGTCCGCATAGCCCTATGATCATTACAATGACAAAGGTTATTGGTTTTACACAAATTCCATAAACTTTGCATACAAAAGGTAATAATGCAAGAAAACTAACGAATTCATGGTCTTTTTCAAATCATTCCCTGGGTTTGAAGTGGAGGGAACATAAGAGGATGACAGTGTAACTACTCTTGCATAGAAGAAGCAACTACCAATTATCACTGAAAAAAATAGAAGAATATTAAGCAAGCATAAAACATTATATAAATTATAAAATATCAGTTTGTTTCTTACCTATGCATATATGGAGCCAAGAAACACTCAATTCCAGTTTCACTAAGCCTCTCTTACAAGTATCTATGTCTACTAGCAGCAGTGGTCCCTTTCTCTTGGATGTGATGGGGGCATAAGAATCCAAATTTTTCACTTTTGCCAGACGAGACGAACCTACTATGCATGTACCTACAATAATGCAAGCACATAAATAAAAGGTAAACAGTGAAACTTTTAAAATATTTACTTTGAATTGCAGAAGCTACTTACATTAAGAATAGTTGGACAATCCCAATCGTAAGATTTTGTCCAGGAGCTACCAGGGACATCAAATCATCCCTCTTAAGATAGCATGTCACTCCTGACTGTCCAACAACTAAATCCATAGGCCACTCTCTTGTTTTGAAGGATGTATCATATGCCATCAGTATCACTTGTTGCATGATATTCAATGGAGGCTGTGAAACTTCTTGCCGAGTGAAGGGAGCTGGACTTGGTGGGGCTTTGATCGGACTTTCCTAAGCTCGACTAGAAATAAGGTTCGTTGGCCACAAGATGAATGTGCCCAAGACATCGTTAACGATCTTGAATTCATCAAAAGGGATAGGGACAGGTGCATCTGCAATAATCACATCATCAACTGACACTCAGACTTGATCACCTTCCATTCGTCGGGGGTGGACAGTTGATCCCAGGTTATGCACACTACCCCGTACAACTAACTGTCTCAGAGGATCCTCGACAAAAAGATCACAAAGCTCAGTAATTGACGGGTTAGGACCCTCTGATGACTGTCTGATATTGCAACAACTACCTTTAGTGCTCTGCTTATTAGGATCTATCAATTGTGGCTGGGGAGCACTGGTATCTTGTCTTGAGCTCATAAACACTATCATTTCCTCTTCCATCTTGCTCAACCGGGTCTCTAATAGTGCATCAAATGATGCTTCAGCCTCGGCCTTTGCTTCTACTCTTGCAATAGCCAACATAGTCTCCAATTCCTCCCTAGTCATGATGTTTGAGGAATGGCGTACGGGGGCTCCAAAGTAATCCCGTATCCCTACCCCTCCTCCAACTCCCCTTACACGACCTGGATGCTCATGTTTGCCAGTAGCAACTGTTAGAATATCATTCCTGCCCTTCGACTTAAAAGAGCCCTCAGCTTGTTGTTTTCTAAGTTCATCCTGTAAGATAATACAAAATAACAAACATAAGTAATAATGTACGTTTCTCATGTAATTAATTACAATAACGATATATACTTACAATGCTTTCACCAACTATACGAGATTGTTCACTCGTATAAGTCCCACTCCTCTTTTGGTGGGCAAATTGCCATTTTTCTTCTCGACGAATCGGAGATGGAGGAGAAAGAAGAACAGAAGGATCAGATTGAGATGCTTCTTCCAATCTCTTTCGTTTGGCCGCCAACAAGTCTCTTTCAGCCTTTACATAACCCCCACGAGACATTGTATGAGGGCAATCATTCTTTCTATCGCTCTCTTGTGCTTTTTGCCTTTTTGCCTGTGAATAAGAAATGATACAAAAGGAAAGTGTTATAATCAATTAAGATAATTGCTAAGTAAATAAAATGAAAAATAAGTCAACTAACCAAAGATTCTGGAGTAGTCCAAAGCCTAACAAATTCTTGCCAAGTCGCTTGATCAAGAAATGTATACTGGTCGCATGGATTAGGACGAGGCTGACCATCTTTCACCTCAATATGAATATAATTGTTGGTCAGATTTGTCTTAAACTTGCTCCAGTGCTCATAACAATACGTTATCGTCTTGTTGTACAAGATCTTACTCTAAGGAACATCGTAGGTGAGCTAAAATACATGCATTGAAGGAGTAAGTGACAAATTTGTGACATTTGATACATACATTAGAGAATTGTATACCTGAATAGTGTCCCAAATATGCTACTTCACCTTTGCATCGACATTTCTCCACTCCTCTATCAAGATGCTCAGCTTGTTATGTTCAAGGAGGCTGACAAAACTCCTATATCATTGTGCATTAGGCCCGATTGGTTTCCAATGTCTATCAAACTCAATCGGTATCTTTTGGCCTGTACTCCGACTGAGGGAAACATCTATCAACTGTGTGCCACGTCTACCCCTCCGTACAGACTAGCTACTGCACTCACTACGACCCTGGCTCAGAGCATTGCTAGGCTCGCCCTAGTTAACACTAGCTGGCTAACTCTGCTGAGCACTAGGTGGCTGACTCTCCTGAGCACTAGGTGGCTGACTCTCCTGAGCACTAGATGGCTAACTCTCCTGAGCACTAGGTGGCTAACTCAGAAGTGTAGGAGGTGGCTGATCCTCTGCACTAGGACGCTGGGGATTCATCATTTGCCTGTAACGACAACAAAGAAAGATGAATCCTAAGCTATGACATGTGAAGACTATATCAATAAAATAACTAAACATATTCTTCGGATATAAATCATAATCATTATTACTTTAGTTAGTTAAGGTCAAAGTAGTATCATAAAGAGATATCCTCCCATATTCCCTCGTGATGATCATTTCTTGTGCTGTGTGCATTATCTGCTTCATATTCTTCGTTTAGTTCTGGTAGACCCCTGGAAAAAGAAGGAGTCTCAAGAAGATCATAATTTGAGTGAATTTTCTCATCAATATCAACGACCCTTTTTCCTTGGAGAGCTACAGACCACATTTTATTTGCATGATCAATGATATAGAACACTTGTTGTGCCTGATCTGCCATAATGAAAGGTTTATCTCCAAAACTTCTACTATTCAGATCTACTAATGTAAATCCTAACCTATCAATCTTTACACCATTATTGACATCAACCTACTTGCATTTGAAAATGGGAAATCTAATTTTAACATAGTCAACCACCCAAATCTCTTCAATTACCCCATAATAAGGTATGGCAGCCAATGTAGGGTTCTTATCTTTCGAACTAGAGAAGTGCATAGATTCAGCCACTAATACAACACCACTGTTCTGGACGGTGCTCTTATCATCTAGGGACTTCGTGTAAAAGGTATAACCATTGATCACAAATGAAGTCCAACTTATGACATCAACTTCAGGACCACGTGCTAACCAATTTATTGTATCAGAAACACATTCTTCTCCGTCAACCTTTTGTTTGAACCAATGTGCGAAAGTTCTGTTATGCTCCCTCATTAACCTTTGTTCGCTCATTCGACTATTTTGTTTCCGTACAATTTCTTTATGGGCATTTATGTAATATTGAACTTCATCAACATTGTTCAAGATGTACAAGTGGACTTGTTGCAATTCATCAGCATCTATGCTCTTTACTGTTGCCCCGCGTCTACCCCCTTCTTGATCATGACGTTTAGGAAGGCCAATATGTCATACATTTGACAAATAATGTTGACAAAATTCCATAGCTTCTTCAGAAATATATTTTTGAACAATAGATGCTTCAGGCCGATTAGGGTTCTTCACATACCGTTTTAGTATTTTCATAGTTCTTTCGATCGGGTACATCCACCAGAAATAGATAGGGCCACACAACTTTATCTCTCTCACTAGATGAACAATCAAGTATACCATGATATCAAAAAAGGAAGGAAGAAAAAGCTTCTCAAGCTAGTATAAGATCATATATCCTTCATTTTCCAATTCCTCCAATCATTCCGTGTCAATGACTTTACAACAAATGGCATTGAAGAAGAAACAAAGTCTAGTCAATATGTGTTGAAGATCATATTCGGCAATGCCTCGAATAGCTACTGGGAGTAGTTGTTGCATTAAGACATGGCAATCATGAGACTTTAGCCCTCTTAACTTCAAGTCTTTCATCGATACAAGCTTTTTAAAACTTGAACAATATCCTGAGGGAACTTTAGCGCCATGTAAACACTCATAAAAGCTTCTTTTCTCAACCTTAGACAAAGTATGAGCAGCTGGAGGACAAAAAGTTCTATTACAGTATGGCCTTGGATGTAAATCTTCTCGTATTCCCATTTCTTGCAAGTCTAATCTTGCCTTCACGCCATCCTTAGAACTTCCTTGTATGTTGAGCAGTGTCCCAACAATACTATCACATACGTTCTTCTTCACATGCATGAAATTAATACAGTGTCTAACGTCAAGATTGCGCCAATATGGATGATCGAAGAAGATGGACCTTTTTTTCCATATATTTTTCTCATTTATACTCTTTGATAACTTACCAAACATAGTATTGATATTTTTCACCTTTTCATAAATTCTCTCCCCAGTCAATGCCTCTGGAGCATCTTCAAACTCTTGGCCACCGAAAAAAGCTTTTCTTAATCTACGTTAAGGGTGGCTTTGTCTTAAAAATCGCCTATGGCCAAGGTAAACCATCTTTCTTCCATGTTGAAGTTAATGGTAGCATGTGCCTTCTTAACATATCGGACAAATTTTGTGGCCTTTAACGCTATATCCTGACAAGTTCCCATATGCAGGGAAGTCATTTATAGTACAAAAGATCATTGCTCGCATATTAAAAGTCTCCTTCTTGTTCGCATCAAAAACATCGACACCTTTATCCAACAACTCTTTCAAGTCTTTGATCAAGGGTTCTAGATAAACATCTATGTCATTTCCGGGTTGCTTTGGTCCCGAAATCAACATAGACAACATAATGTACTTTCGTTTCATACATAACAAAGGAGATAAGTTGTAAATTACCAATAGAACAGGCCATAAACTATGTATACTACTTAGGCTACCATAAGGATTCATACCATCTGTGCTAAGCCCAAGCCTGAGATTCCTAGGTTCTTCACCGAAGGTAGGAAATAATTGATCGATTTTCTGCCATTGAGAAGAATCAGCTGGATGTCGAAGCTTTCCATCAGAAATCCGCTCATCTGCATGCCATCTCAAATTTTTGGCATCAATTTCATTAGCAAATAGGTGCTTGAACCTTGGAATGATTGGAAGATACCACAACACTTTTGCAGGGCCCTTATTTGATTTATACCTTAGAGTTTCACATATCGGACATTGCTCCTTCTCTTCATGATCTTTTCTATACAATATGCAATCATTAGGGCAAGCATGGATCTTTTTATACTTCATCCCTAGTGGACACAGTATTTTCTTAGCATCATAGTATCGACAAGGCAACACATTATTATCAGGAAGCATATCTTTAAAGGCCTCAAGCGTTTCTGAAAATCTCTTATCGCTCCATCCATGCCATGCTTTCAAGCTTACCAATTTCAATACAACATTCAGCAATTGGTATCTTTTACATCCCGGGTATAGTGGCTTCTCAGCATCACTGCACATATTACCATATGCATGTGATTGTTCAAAAGCCTCTTCTCCTACATCACGAATAATATCCTCTATCTGATCATCCATATCCGTGTCATTATCATCACAAGTCACTTCCCCTTGTTGAGATGCACTTGGCATTTCTAATTGTTCACCATGCTATACCCATACTACATACGTCTTACAAAACCCTTTACAAATTAAATGTGTATATATATCTGCAGCACTTAGTCGCTTCTCATTCAAACATTTTACACAAGGGCAATAAAACATCCCACTATCATCATCGGCATTTCTTTTTGCAAAGCCTAAAAAACCCTTGACCCCAACATCATATTCAACACTCGTCCGTTTAGCTTGTATCCAACTACGATCCATATATTCCAACAACTTTTTTTTATTTTGTACTTTTTCTCTGGAAAAGGTAGGAGAATGATGAGAGCATGCAATCATTACACCCAAGTACATAGTGTAACTAGAATTAAACAAAGAAGATCGTGATTTAGAGTAGCGTGTGAGGAAAAAATGGAATGAGGGAAAGTAGAATGGAGAAGGAGTGAGGGAATAAGGAATGGAGGTGGAAAGAGGAAGGAAAGACTGCGTGTTCGTCAGAGAAAGTGACTTGGATATATATTCTTTTAATGTCTAACACCTGCACACGCTAGATTCATTATTATACTGTTTGTCCCTGGATATATTTTTTAGGGTGACTTTGGTCCTTCGACTAATAATATCCAAGTAATACTGTTGGAAACCAATAGAAGGTAACTAGTTAAACAAAGTAAAAAGAACTATAAGTGGAGGGATTTATGTTGAGGCTCAGTACTGGTGATGCTCTGACTGCTGAAATTTGGGGTTGCCTTATGGGCATGAAAAGAGTTTGGGATGGGGGGTTCAGAGAAGTGTTGATTAGGTGCGACTCCTACGAGGTTATCGACCTACTTTAAAATGAGATCACAGATATGCATGAAGAATGGCAGCTGGTTACAGAGATTAAAGCAATGTTGGAACGGAGCTGGAATGTAGAGTTCCAATATATTGACAGAGACGACAATAGTATGGCAGACTCGTTAGCCAAATGAGCACTGAGTTCTTCTTATGGGCTTCAAATTATGCCAGCAGATGCAATCTTCTTAGTTTTACATACGGAAGACCTGGGCTAGCTTGCTAACCGGACTGGTCAATATAGTCTGTCCCCTTTTACACTGAATGTCTTTTCTAGCCACTATAGAGGATGCTAATCCTCCTAAGAATTCTCATCTTGTAAACATTGATTCTTGACTAAAAAAGATTCCTCATTTTGTTTGGGGTTTAGCTAGCTATCATTTTGTTCCCTATAAATAGGATAAAAATCTTTAAAAAAATTCTCCTATAATTAAAAAGAAAAGGAAATAAATAATATGTATGGGCGTGTACTCTCTATATATGGACTTAGTTATAACCATGCATCTTCTCAAATGTTGACCTTTCTTCTTCATCCTTCCTCTTTTGTTGTTTTTGCTTGTGATGTTTTCTCTACTCAAATCATTATCAACTATTACTTGGTCTTCCTTCTCCCACCATCCACACAATTTCAAAAAAATATCTCCACTTGAGAATACGTATATTTGAGATATAAAATGTTTTTTTATTATAGAATAATTAACATGCACCTATCCATTTACTAACTCTTTCTTTTAAATATAAAAGTTTATGAGTTGGGTCTCATATGCTTATTAGGGCTAAAACATATCTTATCACTCAGAGTGCTTACAAAAATATGTACAAATCATTAACTAATATTTAACATTGGGACAAGTATTTGAACTCTTAAACTTGTTGTAGGATATAAGGCAACTCCCTAAAAAGTAGTAAACGTTTATTAGCTACTACCATTTACTAACTCTCACATCATGAATTGAATCTATGAACTCCCCCTTCTATCTCAGAGGATTTCATGCCAGTATATCAAAAAAAAAAAACACCAAACGAACACACCAACTGGAATTCCAAATCTGGAGGCAAACTTTCCAAAATTGCTTCTATATAGTAATTATGTAGAGGGGTAAATGTAGATCGAGGACGAGGAAGCATACCTCAAATAAGACGATGAAGATGAAGACCTCCTTGAGTCGCAGTGAATGACAGATGGAGCTCAAAAACCAGAAGCGAACGAAGACGGCAACCTTACAGCAACAACCATGAGCAACGACCGGCCGGATTCGATTGTTCCAATTCAAAGCTCAGGTAAGGGACAGGGAGTTGAGCACTGAGAAGAGAAATGATTGGGATGAAAGAAGCCAAGAGTTGATTTCAGAAATGGAGAGGGCAGGCAGGGGAGCTGGTTAAAATTTGGGTAAGTTTTTAAGACCGGTTAAGTAGCTTAACCGGTCTTAATGAAGCTTTTTAAGACCGGTTGTCTAACAACCGATCTTAAAATCCACTTTTAAGACCTGTTGTTAGAGAACCGGTCTTAAAAAGCTTCATTTTAGACCGGTTCTCTAGCAACCGGTCTTAAAAAGATTAATTTTTAGACTGGTTGTTATAATAACCGGTCTAAAAATTAATCTTTTAAGACCGGTTAGTGTACAACCGGTCTAAATTGTATTTTTTAGACCGGTTATTACCCAAATTCTTTATAATTACATAAATGCCACCGCACATTCTTTTAGATCTCATTTACTACAACCGGTTTAAATGTGCCGGTCTAAATCACCTTTTTTGTACTAGTGCTCATCTAAGAAATCTCCTATGGAAAAGATAAACTATCTTTCTTCCATGTTGAAGTTGATGGTAGCATATTCCTTCTTCATAAATCAGACATGCTATATGGCCTTTAACACTATAGCCTGACAAGTTTCCATATGCAGGTAAGTCATTTATAGTACAAAAGATCATGGCTCGTATTTTAAAATCCTCTTTCTTGTTCATGTCAAAAACATCAACACCTTCATCCCACAACTATTTCATATTCAACACTCATTCGTTTAGCGTTTATCCTACTATGATCCATATATATCTCAACACTTCTAGTACCCTATATCCAACAACAAAAGCATAGACAAAAAAATAACAACAATAGAGTTTTAGATATTTCAACAAAATTAAAAGGCACCATTTGAAACTAGTATTATTTTAACAAACCAATAACACTGACATTAATCAAACAACCACACTAAATTAAAATAGAACATAGAGTGGTATTAATCCAAGCCAAATATCATAGGGGTGTAATTAAAAGTTAGAGCATATATCTAACAAGAATGTGCATATTTAATTTTTCCCAGACTACGTTTAAGTGCTCAAAACAACAACAAGAACCATTTTTTCATAGAACATTATTAATTATTGAACAATGTACAACTAAATAACAAATCAAAAACTAACCTGATTGAAGACCAAGGAATGAGCTTTAACCCGAAGTCACGGTGGCGTCGACTGAGGTTAAAATGAAGTCCTCAAATTCACGGCACTGATAAAGGGAAGTCAAATCAGAGGAGAATGGTCTCTGCAGAGAATAGAGGTGGCGACAGAGAAGACTAACGATAATCAAAGAACAACAACGACGAACATAGCAACGACAGCGATAATAACGGAGGAGAGTTTAGCAAATGAGGGACGGGATGCCATGGACGAGTTCAGAATAAGCACAGACAGAGCTAATAGAGAAATGGCAAAAAGAGAAGAAAGGGTTCATAGAGCGTGCGATCTGGTCATGGGAGCAAAAATACCGGTGAAAAATCTTACCTTTAAGACCAATTTTTAATAAAATCCGGTCTTAAAAGAATGAAATTTCACATTTAAGACCCGTTTTTGTACAAACCGGTCTTAAAATGTTAAAATTTTTAAGATTAAAAATGTTTTAACATTTAAGACCGATTTACATAAAAATCGGTCTTAAATGTTAAAGATTTAAGATCAGTTTTATTATAAAACCGGTCTTAAATATTTTATTTTTAAGACCAGTTTTTATGTAAATCCGTCTTAAATGTTAAAATATTTAAAATTCATAAAACTTTAACATTTTAAGATCGGTTTTATTTATAACTAGTCTAAATAAATTTTTTAAGACCAGTTTTTTTAAGAATTGGTCTTAGAAGTTCAATATAATTACAAAACTGCCATCGCGTAAATTTTAAAGACCTTATCCACCAAAGCCGGTCTAAATGTGGTGGTCTAAAAAGGATTTTTTCCAGTAGTGTAAGCCCCTTCGTACCCAGTCTAACTATACTTTACCAAAATTTATAACTTGGGATAATCCTACACAATTACGTGTATAATCCATTTTTGACCTCATATTTGTTAAATTTATGCTTCAATTACAAAATTACCTTTGGCAGCCACTTAGGGTTTTAGGGGTAAAATTGTCATTTCACACCCTAAAGCCTTCACACTTTATATTATACATGTTCCCTATAAAAATTTCCATTCAAAACACAATAGGAACATCAAATTAACCAAATTCCAACTCTAACCCTATGAACATTTACAGGCCAAAACTTTAAGGAAAATGATGTTTTCTTGTTTTATCCCTTTAAACACCTTCCTTTCCTCTTATAATCACAGGATTAACTACTTAAACACTTATTAATCATGATTTGTTTTAATTTGGGCAGCATAACCCCTTAGGGTTTAAGCATCATAGATTACAAAACTAAGCAAATCAAGCCAAAAAAATCAACAACTTCCAACAACAACAAACATAATCCACAAGAGGAACAAGGTTCTTGAGATTACCTTTGATTCTCTCTCTCTCTAAAAACTATCATCTCTATCCTCCTTATTGCTCTTGATTTTACTTGCTACATATGTGTTTCAAGAAGGAACAGAGATTAGAGAGAGTTGTTCATGAATTAAGAGGCATAACACATGAAATTTCACAACCAACTTACTTTGGTTGCTTCTTGAACTTATAGAGCTCCTTCTTGCTCTTGTGTTTTGTTCAAGCTCTCTCTCCCTCTCCCTCTCTCTCTCTCTCTCTTGATGTTTGGCCAAAATAATGGCCAAAGAAAGAGATAAAGAGCTTATAAAAATATCCTCTTGCACCTCATTAAAATATATATTTAATTGTAATTTTGCATGTGTAAATTGACTAGATTGATCATCTTATTATACTTGGCTAATAATGCTTCCAAAAGGCACTACTTATGGCAAGTATTATTTTCCTCAAGATGGATGAAATATGTCCTCTTTGAAGAGGAAATATGGCTTCTTGAATTATCATTATCCATCTCCTCAAATATTACTTTTAGTTGAAATTTTTGTCTTTTGACTCCATCCTTTTCACTTGGCCAATAATCCTCTCACATGGCATAATTTATGGCCAAATAAATATTTACCCTTACCTTTTATTCATATTGGCGAAACATTCATTAGGAAAAGGAAAAATAAAAGCTATCTTGGTTTATTGGTCAAATAACAATTTTGCCCTTACATTTTTTAAATTAAATTGGGCCTTTTTCCTTTTCTTTATTATTGGCCGAAATTCACTATATTCTGGGCCTACAAATTGTGTTTTTTGATTATCCAATTTAGGCTTCAAGAATGGGTTTCTTATGAAGACACAAATTAAATTTTATGTCTTATTATGGCCCAAATTCATGTGGTTACTATTTGGCCATTCAAAGTGTGCCAAAATTCACCATTTTATTCCCTTTAATACCACAAAGGTGTAAAGAAATTTTGGTGACTGAAATTTGGGGTGTTACATTTCTCCCCCTGTTAATAAAATTTCATCTTCAAAATTTCAAATATCACATAGATTATCCTCAGGAGAATCCCATCTTAATATGTAACTTATCCCTGCATTGTGCATACTCATAAAGCATGCATCATAAATTATCTGATAGATGTGAGTTAAATGCCTTAACCGCACTTATACATTCAATTTGTCTCACTCACATATTTTTCCTGATTGATAACTATAAGACACATAGTTCAATGCTATACCAATTGTCCCTTAGGTCTTACTACTTATCTGATAATCATTTATATTGTTCATACTGTAAATAAATCTGTTATTGGCATTTAGGATTAACTGTCTATTTATCCCTATTGGCCTTACTATGTACACTATTCATTATAACATAACATGTTTATCTGTTCTTACTGTCTAGGGATACTACCCTATGTAAACATGCACATCGGGTCTTACTACTTCTATCACTGTTCGACATAATTCTAATTGCATAGTAATCTGTTGGCCTAATCTCAAGACACACAATTCAACATCCATGCTAAATGCATATCAAGACTTAGAGCCTCAAGACACCCAGTCCACTAGTACTCTAAGCCTTACTACCTTGTCGAGACATTGCCTGGTATATTTAGCCTTATAGATCCTATCATTCTATTCTCACAACACTGAATATTCCAGTCTTACTGCCCTACACAAACATGTATACTAGGACTTATTGCTAATATGTCTACCTGTTCATATGTTTGTCTGTTCAGTGTTCAAGATCAAATGACCATTTGACCGTTATTAACCACATCGTGTGTACTATCTGTTCAGGATCAAATGACCCTTACTAATCATACTGTGTGCATTGTAACTTGAGCAGGTAATTGCTTTTGTAAGGCTACATTGTTGAGACGTATTTGTCACCATTATACCTTACCACACTAAGGCTCATCCCAATTTCTATTTACATGTGTCACTATAAACGACATAGGTTTATGTTATTGTACACCACACAAGATGTGATACTGTTGGCCACACTACCTCAACAACATGTTTTATGCACTACCTTTCAGCCTCAAGGTTACTTGTGATTTTCACCAATACAACGTGGACACTTTCTGGCCATGTCGAGGTTGTACCTTGATCATGGTGTTGATCAACATGCTTTAATAGGGTTGCCTTACTATTGACCACACATGGCAAATCAATGTATGCCACTTAAGTGTGTCACTTGTGGTAGTGTCACTATAGACCACACAGGTCTAATCATGATTAAGGTTGATCGATATTGGTGCGAATGTTAACCTTTCCTGTTCTCCTCAAATGTTACACATAAATTCACCATCCCACTTAGATGATTTATTGTCTCATAGTGGCTTCTGCAATGCCACTATGATATTTTGTTTTCTCGTATAAACTTTAAGAATGTCAAGATAATTTATTAGGTGTTCCCTAAGAACCTTTATAACACCTGACAGCACCCAAAATCTATGTTGTTCTATGACAATTCCTAACCTCTTTAAACTCAATGTTGTTTCTACTTTATTAAGGTCTGATAAATCCCATCTTTTGATAAATCACCACTCAGCAAGTTAAGCTTTGAAGGCCAAAGCTTATAAGTGATTTCCTCAACATTACTTATAGGTGTGTCTCACATTTTTCTCTACTCCTTGAGTAGATCATAATGTTGACACTAAGCCTATAGCCAATCCTCTATCAGTTGGGGATCAAACTTTTCTCAAAAGACAAGGGTGTTAGCCTCTGCCAACAGTAACCCCTGTTGATTCAACCGTGTTACTCATGTCTACTAACTGTCTCCTTCAAGAGCAGGTCTAATAGAGGCACCTATTCATGTTCTACTGTATTGGTTAATTTTCCTGTCTACCAGGATTATTTTGTCTTTCCCTATATATGTTCTATTTCTGCTGCACTTTTCGCAGCTTATTGCTATGATCAATAATCATCATTTTCTGTTCTATTAACATGCCCATTATTTGCTGTATTGTGTAAAGTCTAGCTTCCCGACCTTGCCCAGCACATATACCTCTTGGTCTCACCATCTTTATGTTTCACTATAAGGAAACAAGGAAGAGGTAAATGTCATATAGTCACAGGGGCACATATGTCATTTACAAAGTGTTGGGTACCTCCTAAAATAATATATAGCAGTCATTTACAGTAGTCAAGGAAAGCTTGTACAACATGTTCTTGTTCCCTGTACATGTCATAACACAATATGTTTTGTGACTTCCTAAGGGGTCACCCATCCCAAGATTTTCCTGGGCTGAGCATGCTTAACCTTGTGTACCTATGCAAAAACGCAGATACTGGCTTTATCTACTTTTGAACACCGATATCCCATTACTATTCTTGCCTCAAGAATTGTGCCAGCTATCACTGGTTAACTAAATATTCTGTCTGGACTGCATATCAGTGTCAGTACATGTACTCAAACACATACCTTATGATAGACTTTATGAATTCCATAAAATTGTTATTTGGACCCCACTCTATAATCTTATTCTTCTTCTAACCTAGAATACTATGTCTGGAAAGAAGTATATTATGGTTCAGATCCAGACATCATCCGAGTCCCTAAATATAGAAACCTTATTCATACTCTACTGAGCTGAGTACCCTATATACTATTCTATAGGGGCATCATGCCCTCAAATAGCCCATAGAAATATACTCCAAACGTCCTCCCATAAATATTGATCTGGTTGTAAATAATGCATCACATATACTATTATAGCCCTGAAGTTGGCGACGGAATTCGGATATAACTTTGTCTTATTTGTCTATAGCTTATATGTTTGACACTGATCAATCTATTGGTAAAACCAATCTAGCGTATGGCTAATGACAGTGTTTGGGCCTTACACAAACCCATTTCCTCAATGTCAGTGTCATCCTTGTACCACCCTTACTCTGGTATGGTAATACTTGCTACCCTTAAGCATTCAATATTTCTCCAGGGATGGTTTACAGAAGGGGTTGATTCACTTCTCGGGTGCCCCTTTATATGCATATGTCTTGTCACTGTATAATCAAGACTATATCAATATACTGTTTTGTGCCAGAATTGCCACTCTGATCCAAAATTGTCAAACCTCTTATTTATTTTGATATTGTGCGAAATAACTATGCAAAGTTCAGCGGGTAAATAGGAATAGCATAAATATATTGATATATTGATATAAAGTACTTGATTATATTATAGGTATCCCCACCGGGTGTCTTCATAATAATTACAAACCTTAAAAATAAGAAAAAGGCCTTCATTAACCAATTGTCTTGCCTGTACTAGTCCTGAGCCTCCAGATGTCGGTAATTACACTTTTTCCCCTTAAGCCACTGCTGGCTGTTGAAAACTATATACATTTATGGAAAGGGTGAGATTCGAAAGAATCTTAGGAGTAATAGCACTATCAATCATATAAAATGCAATAAATAGATATGTAATGTACCATATAGTGTAAATATAATAATAACACTGTAAACCGGAGTGTGCACACTATTTAGGGCAAAATCCACTACTTGTTTGTGTACCTCAGTTGAGTCCTAGACCACAGCTAGGAAATGTGCACCAGGTACTATGTATCATTGTTGAGTCCTCACTAGGCTAAATGGTACTTGTGCTTGTACCATTAACACGGTACTTGTGCTTTTCCGACACCAAAGGTAGATTGTGTGTGTACATTATTCATATCACATAATATAGCAAAATACAATAGATATACCACCACATAGTTTATGAGAGACAGAGTTACTACCTAGATTGCCCTTGTAACCCCCACCGTAATTATATCTGAAATACGCGATTAAAGTAAAATAGAGACCAATAATTATTAAAACTCATTCACAATCCCATAATTGAGATAGGGTTTTCACAAATACTTTTCGAAATCTAATTGACCTGGTCTCATATTCACATATCGAATATAACTACTCTGTAAAGATAAATCACATTCGTATAACTATCAGAGTGCACAATATAAACTTTCAGCAATCCCGGATTTCTTAATTAATCCAAGCTTTTCTAGGCATATTTTGTTGGAAATTGTGCCCTAAGGGCCAGTCATTGTAGTTTGAACATTATTATTTTAATGAGATTTCTCTATTCTGTTATCATATTATTTGCATGTTAACTGTGATAATTGTATCCTTGGATAATTCATAAAGATTGTCCTAAAATGTCCCTGGTCGGTCATCTATGTGGGAGCAGAGATGAAACAAGATTAGTATGCTTTGATAAGATATGGAGATATGAATCAAAGTCTGAAGCACTTGTAAGAGTGCAAGGTGCTGGACTGACCCACTATGAGAAAGCTACATGGATCAAGTCATAAGCTTTTCTCATGTATAACTACGTCACAATGCCCTTAGACCTGAGGTTATCATGGATTCCTACATGAGAGTTATTAAGCTTTGAACTAGTCAAAAGTCACTTTTGACCGGGTGATGATAAAGGTTACGAGCAGGCTTGGTGGTTTTTCATGCAGAGGAATATGAATGATCAAGATGGAATTTGTCCCTCACATTAGTAGAGAGATATTACTGGGCCCCTCGATGAGTGAGTCTGAGAAATGTATGGCCATACTATGATGAAAGGAGTTTTTGTCTCTGTTATCAGGCTACTCAGGAATCGAGAAAGTAATGGTCAGGAACAAGAAGATGACATTATCCATGCCTTATCCTTGATCGATATATCGTGTGACAAAAGGGACGTGACATGGTTGTATGACAGGTTGCATCGTGATAATGATCCTCATATGAATTGGGTAGTCGTAATGTCTTGCTAGAGGCCACTTGCGACTTTTGGGTTAGTATAGTTATTGGCCCACTGCCAACTTCATATGGGCTTACAGGGTCACACACAAGAATGGCCCAACACGAGATCATGTTTAATTTAGGGTGGATGAATTTTATATTTATATATATATAATATAAAATTCATTAAAAATATTATATAGATATATATTTTCGAAATATATATCTTATATATATATGTATATATTATATGTATATATATTATATGATATTATTATATTGTGTTAATTTTAAATTTAATTTATTAAGATATATTAAATTTAATAACTAACATGATAAAGATATAGTATCTCAGATTTAATTTATGAAGATAAATTAAATCTAATGGCTCTTTATTTAGATTAAATAAATAGGTTAAATTAAAACTGTTGGACAGATTTAATTTAAACTAAATTTATTTAATTAGCTCATCAAGATAATTAATTGTTAATTAATTTTGAAATTAATGATGATTAATTTTGAAATTTGAAAATAGCCCTCATAGATTATAAACTTGATAGAGCAGATATATTGATACTACATGAAAATTGAGAGCCGCAAGTGAAACCCTAGGAGACATTAGAGGCGCTAGCATGCAGTCTCGGTTGGAGAGCATTCGTGTGGATACCGGTAGAGGGAGTGGACTTGACGTGTTGGCTCCTATAGATCGTGGAAACTCTGAATAATCAACAGGTATGAATCCTTCCAATTTGGTTTAAACGCCGTTGATAAATCCTCGATTAGGATCGGTGAAAATTTTTAAAATTCTTCCGCTGTGCCTACCGATTCTAACATATTCGCCCTTTATAGTTTTCCAAATAGGGGATTACACAAATTCTCATACCAAATATATACTCGAATATACATTCCAACCTATACAATTATATATCCAAATATACTTAATCCCAAACATGCGTTGATAACCAACTATCACAAGATTACAACTCGAAGGAGTCCTTGCTGCCCTTAGTTGCATGCTCCATCCTCGATCCACCTACCCTGTCTAAAATGTTGGTAGGGAGGGTGAGATTCTAGAGAATCTTAGTAGGAAACAAATACCAGTATGCATGCAAGATAAGTGTTTAATGCATGACATGCTTGCAATACATAACTCATGCTTACACAATGACATATCTTCATGCTCAATATTTCAACAACATACTCATGGCCATAGCATAAATAGAAACAGAGCTACAATTATTCATATATGTTTCACTTAATCAAGCAAACCAATACATGCATCAATACCAACACAAATATCATATACATGCAGGAGAGGTAAGTTCCCTATACTTATTCTTTCCACCTATGCTCCAGCATCAGCAACTCACGATCCGAGCAAATATCCAACCCTATAACCAAATCAAGGACATAGGGTCAATCTCAATTCCAAATCCTTATTTTCATATCACTTAAGGTTGGTTACCATTCACACCCTTTAGGTGGCTATAATAAGCTCAATGAAAGTCTAAAGGATTGGGAAGTACTAGGTTGGAAATCACCTTTTAAGATCACAAAATGCTGAAAATGGGAGTTGGCTACAGCCAAAACATGTACAGAAGGTTTTTGGCTATAGCAAAGAATTTCTGGCTATGGCCAAGAATTTCTGGCTATGGCCAAGAATTTCTGGCTATGGCCAAAACGCACACAGAAACTTTTGTGCTGCAGCCAAAATTTTCTGCTGCAGCAAAGGAAACTTCAAAATTTCATAATTAATTCTAGAAAAATTGAAATGAGGTGTTCCCAAAGAAAAATTAAAGGTATTTAAGTCCTCTTCATAGGAAAAATATGAGACATGACCAGAAATCACCACACAATTCCAGAATTACACAAAATGCCACACTACTTCAGAATGAAGTCCAGTTTTGACATCAAAATGTGGGCAAACATAAATCCTAGTTCACAAAATGAAATGACACAAATTATATGTCCATTTTGAAGATTGGGATGTAAAATTTAATACTATAAAGTTTCAGAATTTTAAGACATCATTTGATCATTAAAAATGTCCACACGAGAAGACTGCCCAAACAGAATTCACACTAGACAGCATTTTCAGTTTTGCAACCAATGTGTCCAATCCAATTCAAATCAATTCCAATGATTAAATACCACAACATGACACCATTTTGAACATAAAACAACATACAATTCCACCATTTACATTCCACACGAAAATACCACAAAATCAGGACAAAATTCACAATTCACAACACTCAACCAATAACCACAATAGTTGGGTCAAAAGTCATCAAATACTCACATCTTCCTCTTTCCCAAACCAATTCCTTGATTCTTCATCTTTCCACTTTTCCTCAAGCAATCAAACACCTACTTTCAAGAATCTAAAACCATAGAGATGAAGCTCTCATCACTATGAACAATATTAAAGAAGATGATTAGAGCTAAAGAGGTCACCAAACAAGCTAAAATCTCACCTTAAGCTTTCTCTATCTTCCTCCTAGCTTGCACGTCCATGGAAATGAGAGGGGAGAGAGATGAATCAGATTTTTGGGCTGCTCAAATGATCTTGGCCGACCTAAAAGGGAAGAGAGGAGAGAAAATGAGTTGAACATTTGACCAAGATCCAAGGGTCCACAAAGTGGCATATGTCAACATCTTGCAACATCCTCTATGAGCTCACATAGGCACATACACACATGATTCCACCCTTTGATCTCATAAAAATCAATCACAACCATTGATCTTGAAGTTACCAATGAGTTTCCTCTTCGGTAACTGATCAATTGGCCAGTAACTTCACCGTTTTGCCCCTAATTGTGGCAATTCTCACTAAATCACCAACAACACTTCGCCTCTTTCCATTTAGCCACAATATGCACCCTCCCTCTATTTTAAGTCAATTTAGATGTTAATCCACAATTGAGCTTAAATATAGGGTTCTGGCGCTACTCACAACATATTCCGATTCCAAATCACATCAAAGTCTCTAAAAGGGTCAATTTATCACTAATCACATCCATTTTTGGAGTCATCATCCCTTAATCACAATTTGGGATCTTGCTAAACCAAGGCTTAGCAATCCACTTATTTCAGGCTTATTCTCTAGCCTCGTGTCTCAAAATTCGAGGTATTACAGCCCTTTCCTTGCTTGTCTATTGGTCCAATACTTTCTATTCGATTCGGGCTATTATCCAATCCTAAAATCCCAAATTTATAATAAATGAGCTATTACTCATTCATGTATTATTCAAAACACATATTATTGGTTATCTTAAATTAAAATTGCTAAATGATCAAAATACCCTTGGGGACCGGTCTAAACCCCTTATACCCGGTCTAACTATACTTTATCAAAAATTATGACCCAGTTAATCCTACACAATTTTCCATTCTAAACACAATGGGAACATCAAATTAACCAAATTGCAACTCTAACCCTATGAATAGTTGTTGGCTGAAAGTTTAGGGAAAATGATATTTTCTTGTTTTATATCTTTAAACACCTTCCTTTCTGCTTGTAATCACAGGATTAACTACTTAAACACTTATTAGTGCTAATTTGGGCAGCATAACCCCTTATAGTTTGAGCATCCGAAATTAAAAAATCAAGCAAATCAAGCTAACAAATCAACAACTTCCACAACAACAAACATAATCCATAAGAGGAACAAGGTTCTTAAGATTATCTTTGATTCTCTCTATCTACAATTGTCCTCTCTGTCCTCCTTGTTGCTCTTGATTTTACTTGCTACATATGCGTTTTTTGAAGGAATAGAGATTAGAGAGAGTTGTTCATGAATTAGGAGGCATAACCCATGAAATTTCACAACCAACTTGTTAGAACAAGCGTTTCACCCAAGAGGGGGGGTGAATTGGGTGATACTAAAAATTCTTTCAAAAATATAAAACTTTGACAGAGAAATTAAAATAGTAATGAGTAAGGAGAAATATCACCGAAGTGTACACCGGGAGTTATACTAGTTCAGTCACAACCACTTTGACCTACGTCCAGTCCTCAGAGCTTCTCTGAGAGTTTCACTATAGCTTCCAAGATTCAGTGGGTTCTTGGCACCTCAGTACAAGCAAGTTCCTTTCACCTGGACACTCGCTCCCCCTTACAAGTTGTAATCCAATCCCAACTCAAGGTTCCACAACCTTAAGTTATCTCAATAACAAATATTGAGTTTGAATGAAATATCTCTCTTACAGAGTAAATGATAATCACTGAAGCATAGAAATACAATTTCAACGTGAAAACAGAGCAATGAACTTAATAAGTCGTTTGTGTGTGTGCTTGTTGTTATTTCTCTGTTTGAAGGTTCTCATATATATAGGTATATTGGTGATGACCGTTGGAACGTTTCCTTTCGTCCGTTGGTGAGTGTGCAGCCACTATTGACTTTTCAAGTTTTTGAAAAATATCCATTGGCGGTGGTTGGCATTTGAACGTTTCTTTTGACTTCCATCTCTTGATATGATTTCTTCATTGTTTATCTGTAAATAGACTAAGAATACTAATACAATGAAAGGTTAATCATATAGGAAACAGTATAATGAAAGTTTGAATGATTTCTAAATTTCTGGGTATGCTTACTCGAGTAGCTCCTCTAGTATACCTTGAAGTTTACTCGAGTTCCTACTCGAGTAACATCGAGAAATCATTGTTCAACTGCAAGTCAATGAATAAATATAAGATTACTCGGTTAGTGCATGGAGTAAACTAAATTTCAAACCTTTGGAAAAGTTATTTACTCGGGTACATACTCCAGTAAAGCTTTTGCAACTTCATAGGTTATTGGGGTAACACCTCGAGTAATCCTTTAAAAAACTTTTGATTACTCGATGCTCTACTCCAGTAATGTTGGCAGGATTTCAAGGCCGAGAGCAATTACCTTGTTACTCGAGTCAGGACTAGAGTAATGCACTCATTTTTGCATAGGTTACTCGGGTACCACCTCGAGTAACTAAGAC
Organism: Inga oerstediana; assembly: GCA_963210345.1. Classification (NCBI taxonomy): domain Eukaryota; kingdom Viridiplantae; phylum Streptophyta; class Magnoliopsida; order Fabales; family Fabaceae; genus Inga; species Inga oerstediana. The sequence goes on along the minus strand of OY723401.1, from coordinate 55,925,839 downwards.
TTTTGAGCATAACTTACCCGGGTAATGACTTGAAGTTTACTTTGAAAATATTTCTGCATACTGGGGTATATACTTGAGGAATCCACTTAAGATAGAACATTAGAAACTTGTATACTCGAGTAAGGACTTGAGGAAGATGAAATAAAGAGAGATCAAGTTAATCGGGTAGCAACCTCAAGTTTCCACTTACTTTAGTATGTTACTCGAGTAGCTCCTTGAGTAACATTGGCAGTGGTACAGAGTGCCGAGAGTTACATATTTTTAGAAACAGAGTTACTCGAGTAGCTCCTCGAGTATCATGGGGAAAACTTGAAGGCAACTGGAAGTTTTCACATGGTTACTCGAGTAGATCCTCGAGTAACATTAGCAGTAGTACAAAATGCCGAGAGGTCCACATTTTCAGAAACACAGTTACTCGAGTAGCTCCTCGAGTGTCATTGGGAAAACTTGAAGGCAACTGGAAGTTTTTACTTGGTTACTCGAGTAGCTCCTCGAGTAATGTTGGCAGGTTACTGGAAGTTGTCTCTTGGTTACTTCAAGTTTTGTCTCATTACTTGAGTAGCTCCTCGAGTAATGCTTTAGAAGATTTGCTTCTGATCAAGTTCCTCAGCATCTTCTCATGGCCTTTCTTCATTACTCCAATGCTTACTTCAAGTGATGCTTGTTTCTGTCATTACTTAGTTCAAACTTGTTTATTAATTATTTCCTTTTCAAACCATACTTTTATTATCATCAAAACATGAGATCTAACATTCTCCCCATTTTTGATGATGACAAAACTTGGTGATTTTGAACATGATTTTTCACATATGTCTTATTAAGTTTGAATATACCTTGCATACATAACAACTTTATTAGTTCAAACATGTATCATAATTCAAAACTGTAATGAACTCAAAATGAAATCATAACACATTTGCATTAATCTTAAAACTTTCAAATTACAAGATAAAGTTCAAACTGAAATAAAAAAGCTCCCTAAAAATCCCATGTACACCCAAATACCCCAAAATGAACTAGGACACATCCACAAAATCACTCTCAAGCTCTTCTCCCCCTTTTTGGCTTCATCAATCAAGTGGAGGGCTAGGAGGCTTGACCATAGAAATGGGTGTCACTGGAAAGACAGTGGAATCATCTGAATCCAAAGAGTCAAATGAACTAGAGAGCACAGGATCAGGCAGATGAACTGGAGGGATATGGATGTCATCGCCGGGAGGTGAAGGTTGGAAAACCACCATAGTAGAGATTGAGGGAGTGGTATGAATGTCAGGAGTAGTCTCAGCCTCAGGAGTATGATGTTCAGGTAAGGAAGAGGGAGATATTTCCTCAGTGTGGGTAGGAGAGGGAATAGGTTTAGGAGCGGTCTCTGGCTGAGGTTTAGGAGGTGAATCATCAATAACGATATGTGTGGTCTCATGGGTATCAGGATTATCCACTGTGAATAAAATATCTTTGCCTTGGGGCTCAAGTGGATCAGAGACCAGAGGGGTAGATGGTTTAGCCTCAAGAATAGGATCATCAGTAGGAGGGTTCTCTGGAGGTGGTGGTGGTGCAGATGAGGAGGGACCGGCAGAAGGTCCAGGACCCAAAGAGTCCAATCGTGCCAGAATCAGTCTCAAGGTCTCTCCTTGGGCATGTTGCTCTGCTAGCAACTCCTCATGCCTCTTGTCCATTCTGTCAACCAATTCTCCCATTTTAGTGTTCATGTGGGTTATGAGTTCTGCATTTGTGTTGGCGATGTTCACATGAAAACCTCTGAGCATGTTCTCCATGAAGTGTTGGAGAGTGGCATTGAGGAAGGATGGCGATGAAGTGGTAGCAGCTGGAGCCGATGACTGAGTGTCATCCAACTTACTGGTCTCTGCCTTAGTGGTCTTCCTCTTCTTCTTGGACCCAGACTCCAGAGGGCCTTTGAGAGGGATATCGATGTTCAATTTTCCAATCTGGTTCCTTCCAACCGGAGTCAACCTCTCAATTGGCTCCTTGCTATCCAAATACCATATTTTGTTCTCTTTCAGGATTAGAGACATAATCTGGGGATATGGCATTGGAGTGGTAGCCTTTCCATCCACCTTGTACCTTTTCATCTCCGAGAAAATGTATTCTCCCAGATCCTTTTGTTCCTTCAAAAGAAGTGAAGCAAACCACTTAAAGTCCCTATCAGAGAAATGGGTGTAGTTGTTGGCTTTGCTTACTAGGGACCTAGAGTATATGTACCAAAGGACCCTATGATGATCACACATGTCACTCGGTTTAAAGTTTAATGGGCCAACTAACTCACCAGGTTTGAGAATTGTGAAAATTTGATTTGGCTCAAGTTTAGAATATATATCATCTGGGGGATTCTCTATTCCTAACCACAAGTTAATTCTGGATGGTGAAATTAAAATCTTTTGGCCTCTCATAGTTGTTGTCATTTCTTCCTCTACTGAGGTTCGATTAGGCTCATCTATTATTTCTAAGTTGCAATAAAAATGGGTGATTACTTTAGTACAAAAAGGTAATGTAATAGAAAGCCAGGGCATAAAGGGATCTAGATAAGAACTTAGGTCATACTTCACTACCTCTTGAAGCAACTTCAGATCAACATAGTGTGTCTTGCACACTTTCCTTCTAGAGAATTGGGATAGATACTTGGGAGACTCCACCAATTTGTTAATGTTGAACCCCTTTGGTGGGTTGGTGATATCTGCTTCGGGTACCTTGGACTTCTTGGAAGATTGACCCTTCTCCATTTGGTCAATGATCCCAGCCATAGCCTTAGCCACATTTTTGTCATATTTTGGCTTTTTGATAGACTTTGGTGTGAAAGAGGGTGTAAAGGAATCAAAGTGAGAAGGTGAGGGAGATTTGGCACCCTTACCTCTTCCAGTAGATGTACTCTTTTTGGATTGAGCCCTAGTCACAATAGGCTCTTTAATCACCACACCTTTGGCTTTAGGTTGTGATTGAGGTTGAAGAGGAATTTTAGCTTTTGGTCTCGGGGTTAACTTTCTTCTCTTTTTGGGAGGAGAGGAAAGAGGATCAGAATGTTGTTGGGAATCAGAGGATTCTATGGGAGTAAGATTTTTGGTTCTCATCTTTCTGAAGGATTGAGAAAACTGAAATTCTCAGAAAAACAGAGACTCATTCGCGTTTTTAGGGCACAGAGATTTTGAGCAAGATAGGAGGTTTCTAAGGATGAAAATGGTTGGGTTTTGACGGTAATGAAGCAAGGAATCACTTGTGAAAAATTTTTGTGAGAGAGAATAGTGATTTACTCGAGGAGATTTTGTGAAAATGACCAAGTTCGCGACAAATAAAGACCTAAAACCCGACTTTACTCGAGTAATCTTCAAGTTTACTCGAGGCCTTCCTCGAGTGTTCATTATAAAATAATTCATTTAAATTGCGTACCTGGCATGAATAATATAGTAATTATCCATGGTTGTTCCCTCGATCATTTGTAACCTATTTTGATCAGATTTGAGTCATTTTTCATCAATTTGATATTCTGGACTCCGACATTACTCGAGGCCTTACTCGAGTAAGCTTCAAGTTTACTCGAGGCTCGCCTCGGGTAACCAGCTTTTCAACATCTGACTCTTCATTTCTTTGAAAACTGAACCGTTATATTTGAAAATCAAGTAACTTGATCCGTTACTTCCAGTTTTGGGGGCCATTACTCGAGTACATACTCGAGTAAGCTGCTACTTTACCTCAAGTTGCTCCTCGGGTAATGCTTCTCTGTTATCCATAACTTCAAGTTGTTACTCCAGTAAAGTTGTCCTCTGATAATCTCTGTTTTTGTTTCTCAAAACAGAGTTTCTTTCTTCCTGCAAAACAAGTTTCTATATACTCCGATGCTTAAGTTAGTGATCATCAAAACATTATCAAATGACTTCATCTAATATTATGAGATGCTGAAATTTCTTATAACTCATTGGGATTTACCATTCCCAATTCTCTTCTAATGTATAGGAATTGATCTTTTGCAAGGGGTTTTGTAAAGATATCAGCTAGTTGAAGATGAGTAGGAATGAATGTCACTTTCACATCTTTCTTTTGGACATGATCTCTGATGAAGTGATGTCTGACATCGATATGCTTGGTTCTAGAATGTTGAACTGGATTCTTTGCCAAGCTTATCGTACTTGTATTGTCACAATAGATTGGTATTTCCTTGAGGTAAATACCAAGATCTTGTAGTTGTTGTTTTAACCATATCACTTGTGCACAACAACTTGAGACTGCAACATATTCGGCTTCCGTTGACGAAAGAGACACTGTATTTTGTTTCTTGCTGAACCATGATACAAGAGATCCTCCAAGAAATTGTCCTTGTCCACTGGTGCTCTTTCTGTCTGTCTTGTATCCTCCATGATCAGAATCTGAATATGCAACTAGATATTCACTCCTTCCTTTGGGATACCACAGACCCAATTCTGGTGTGTCAGCAAGGTATCTAAAGATTCGTTTGACCGTTTCAGCATGTGATTCCTTTGGTGCCGATTGATATCTTGCACATATGCCAACACTAAATTGGATGTCTGGTCTACTTGCCGTGAGATAGAGTAATGATCCAATCATTCCTCTATATTTTGTGATATTGTAGTCTTTCCCTTTGACATCAGCATCAAGCAACGTTGTTGAGCTCATAGGCGTGTCCGAGCCATTAGCTTCATCCATTCCATACTTCTTCAAAAGCTCTTTTAAGTACTTTGTTTGAGATATGAAGATTACATTCTTTTTTTGTTTAATTTGCAAACCAAGAAAGAAATTCAATTCTCCCATCATTGACATCTCAAACTCTCCCTGCATTATCTCAGAAAATTCCTTACACATAGATTCATTAGTAGCACCGAAAACAATATCATCAACATATATTTGAACAATTAAAATATCATCACGTTTTCGATTTATAAATAATGTTGTATCAACTTTTCCCCGTACAAAACCTTGATTGATGAGAAACTTACTAAGCCTTTCATACCAGGCTTTAGGAGCTTGTTTTAAACCATACAAAGCCTTTTTAAGTTTGAAAACATGGTCCGGTTTAGTGACATCCTCCAAACCTGGAGGTTGTTCTACATATACTTCTTCTATGATGTAACCATTTAGAAAAGCACTCTTAACATCCATTTGATAGTGTTTGAATCCTTTGATGTATGCAAAGGCTAAGAGTACACGTATAGCTTCCAATCTAGCCACTGGAGCATACGTTTCCTCATAATCAATTCCTTCTTCCTGATTATAGCCTTAGGCCACCAATCTTGCCTTGTTTCAGACAATAATTGTAGATTCATCGAGTTTGTTTTTGAATACCCATTTAGTACCAATGATCGTATGATCTTTGGGTCGGGGCACCAAATCCCAAACTTGATTCCTCTCAAATTGATTTAGTTTTTCTTGCATTGCTATGACCCAATCATTGTCTGATAGGGCTTCATCAATGTTAGAAGGTTCAATCTCAGAAATGAATGCAGAAAAACTTACTTCATTGAAAATTCTATTTCTAGTTTTGATCCCTTCATTTACATCTCCTATGACTTGATCTAAGGGATGACTTTTATTGTATTTCCAAGCTCTAGGTTGACCTAGGGATTGCTCTTCTTCCTTAGTTTCATCAACCTCTGGAATAAGAGACTTAGAAATAGATTGACCATTTTCTTGATTTAAAACAACTTCCTGTTCTTCATCAATGGTTTTGTCAGAGGATTCAAATTCATCAAATACAACATGAATTGATTCTTTAAAAACACAAGTTCTTTTATTGAAAATTCTATATGCTTTACTTCGGTTAGAATATCTTAGGAAAATTCCTTCATCAGTTTTAGAATCAAATTTTCCTAAGTTATCTTTACCATTATTATGAATGAAACACTTACAACCAAAGATGTGTAGATGAGCAATGTTTGGCTTTCTTCCTTTATATAGTTCGTATGGTGTCTTTCCAAGTTTTGTTCTGATATATGCTCTGTTTGAAACATAGCATGTTGTACTCATAGCATCAGCCCAAAACACTTGAGACACATTCTTTTCATTTAGCAATACTCTAGCCATCTCTGTGAGCACTCTATTCTTGCGTTCCACAACTCCATTTTGTTGAGGCGTCCTTGGAGCAGAGAAATTGTGATCAATGCCATTAGTATCACAATACTCTTCAAAGGCTTGATTTTCAAATTCTCCACCATGATCAGTCCTAATACCTGCAATAGACATACCTTTCTCATTTTGCACTTTCTTGGCAAAAACAATAAATTCCTCAAAGGTTTCATCTTTTGATGATAGAAAAATAACCCATGTAAATCTAGAGAAATTATCAACAATGACTAATGAATATAATTGCCACCAAGACTCTTTACTCTTGCTGGTCCAACTAAATCCATATGTAGTAATTGTAATGGTCTATTTGTTGAAATCTCATTTTTCAATTTGAAAGATGATTTAGTTTGTTTACCCTTTTGACATGCATCACAAATCAAGTCATTTTTGAAATTAACTTTGGGTAATCCAAGCACTAAATCCTTTTTGAGTAATTTCCCTAGTTGATGCATATTGACATGAGCCAATCTCTTATGCCATAACCAGCTTTCATCGGTATTACTCAGAAAACAGTTTTCAGATTCATTTCTACTAATATCTAGAGTATAGCAATTACCTTCCCTTTTTGCTCTGAGCTTAGCCTTGATATTCTTCTTATCAAGCTGTAAGTTACTCTTGTTGATGATTAAACATTATTCTGAGTCAAATATCACCCAGTTGTTTTTATCCGCACTTTGACTTACGCTCAGCAAATTGTGACACAAGCCTTCAACATAATATACATCTTTGACTTGTATTCCTTTGTCATTTTTGATTTCACCAATTCCTGCTATCCTTCTGGATTGATTTCCTCCAAATTTTACCTTTCCACCTTCCTTAGGTTGTAATGTGGTAAAACTTTCGAAATCTCTGGTCATATGTCTAGAGCATCCACTATCTATGTACCACTTGCTATTTTTAGATGCTTTGAGACATACCTGTAATCAATTGGCTAAGTCTTAGGTACCCGCATCTTTTTGGGTCCTTTTGGGTTAGTACAAATGATTTTCTGAATATATGAACCTTTAGGTACCCATTTGTAGGTTCCTATGGTTCCTTTCTTCTTATGAATGCATGAAGATGTATGATGTCCTTTTCTATTACAGTAATTACAAAATGCAAAAGGATTTGATGTATGCACAGAATGTTGAAAATAATTCAAATATGTCTTACCTCCTGTTTTCTTTCTTCCTTTTCTTTTATCTCATTTTGGATCATATCCAATTCCAGATCGATCATTTACAAATCGTTGGGCTTTTAAAATAACATTTAGCATCTCACTTCCTTGTGTGAATTTTTCAAGAGTTTTTGTGAGATCAATGTTTTTCTTTTTCAAAGATAAACAATTTTCACAATCCTTTCCCTTAAGTTCAGTTTCAAGAACTTTGTTTTTCTTTTTAATAATAATCAGTTCTTTAACTATTTTGATGAATTCAGAATGTAAAGCATTATATTCGGAAAGTAATTCATCATAGGTAGGTTCAGAATCATTTACCTCTTCTTTTGTTTCTTCTTGAGTAACAAGACATATATTAGCTACTTCTTCCTCATCACTTTCTTCATCTGAGGAGCTATCACCCCATATAGCGGATACAAAGGCTTTCTTTTTGTTGAAGAATTTACCTTTTCTCTTTTCTTTGCTCTTTTGGTTCAAATCTGGACATTCTGAATTGATATGTCTTGGTTTCCCACATTCATAGCAAATGATATGCTCTTTGCTACTATTTCCTCCTTTCTGAAAATGTTTGAATCCTTGACCTTTCTTGTAGAACATTCTGAATCGTTTTATGATTAGACCCATCTCGTCATCGTCGAACTCTTCACCCTCATCCTGATTCTCTTCTTTCGCTTTTAGAGCTAGACCTTTCTTTTTCTTGTCGCCAATGTCATCTAGTTCTCTTTTGAACTTTAGTTTGCTTTCATATTCAGAAAGACTTCCAAATAGAGAAGCAACTGATCTCATTGATTCTCCTTTTGCTTCTTCTATTGCAGTAACTTTTGCTTCCCACTCTTTAGAAAGAATATTCAAAATCTTTCGTAGTTGGGTGTGCTGATCATAGACTTTCCCAAGAGCTGCAAGTTGATTAACAAGATGAGTATATCTAAGTTAGAATTCAGAAATTGACTCACCTGATTTCATTCGAAGTAAATCGAATTCGGTGACTAAGGTGTTGATTCGATTCTCCTTTATTCTCGATGTTCCCTCATGAGCTATTTCCAGAGCTTCCCACATTTGCTTTGCTGTTGGGAGTGTACAAATTCTGAAATATTCACTTTGACTCAAAGCGCTTTGTAACATCAGAATTGCTTTGCTATTGAGAGTGATAAGTTTCTTGTCATTCTCATCGTATTCCGCTGGCATTTTTGGAATTTTCTGAGAATCTTCAATCTTTGTAGGTTGATAATTTCCACTCCCAATTACGTCCCATAGCCCATATTCAGTAGCCATCACGAACACTCTGAACTTAGCTTTCCAGAAAGAAAAGTGTTCTCCATTGAAACCAGGGGGTCTAGTGATGGATGCTCCGTCGGGAAGAATTCCTTCACCCATGCTTGCCATTGGATCCTTCTTAGGCTGTTAAACCTTAACAAGAAGACCTACTCTCTGATACCAAATGTTAGAACAAGCGTTTCACCCAAAAGGGGGGGGTGAATTGGGTGATACTAAAATTTCTTTCGAAAATATAAAACTTTGACAGAGAAATTAAAACAGTAATGAGTAAGGAGAAATATCACCGAAGTGTACACCGGGAGTTATACTGGTTCGGTCACAACCACTTTGACCTACGTCCATTCCTCAGAGCTTCTCTGAGAGTTTCACTATAGCTTCCAAGATTCAGTGGGTTCTTGGCACCTCAGTACAAGCAAGTTCCTTTCACCTGGACACTCGCTCCCCCTTACAAGTTGTAATCCAATCCCAACTCAAGGTTCCACAACCTTAAGTTATCTCAATAACAAATATTGAGTTTGAATGAAATATCTCTCTTACAGAGTAAATGATAATCACTGAAGCATAGAAATACAATTTCAACGTGAAAACAGAGCAATGAACTTAATAAGTCGTTTGTGTGTGTGCTTGTTGTTATTTCTCTGTTTGAAGGTTCTCATATATATAGGTATATTGGTGATGACCGTTGGAACGTTTCCTTTCGTCCGTTGGTGAGTGTGCAGCCACTATTGACTTTTCAAGTTTTTGAAAAATATCCATTGGCGGTGGTTGGCATTTGAACGTTTCTTTTGACTTCCATCTCTTGATATGATTTCTTCATTGTTTATCTGTAAATAGACTAAGAATACCAATACAATGAAAGGTTAATCATATAGGAAACAGTATAATGAAAGTTTGAATGATTTCTAAATTTCTGGGTATGCTTACTCGAGTAGCTCCTCTAGTATACCTTGAAGTTTACTCGAGTTCCTACTCGAGAAACATCGAGAAATCATTGTTCAACTGCAAGTCAATGAATAAATATAAGATTACTCGGTTAGTGCATGGAGTAAACTAAATTTCAAACCTTTGGAAAAGTTATTTACTCGGGTACATACTCCAGTAAAGCTTTTGCAACTTCATAGGTTATTGGGGTAACACCTCGAGTAATCCTTTAAAAAACTTTTGATTACTCGATGCTCTACTCCAGTAATGTTGGCAGGATTTCAAGGCCGAGAGCAATTACCTTGTTACTCGAGTTGGGACTCGAGTAATGCACTCATTTTTACATAGGTTACTTGGGTACCACCTCGAGTAACTAAGACTTTTGAGCATGACTTACCCGGGCAATGACTTGAAGTTTACTTTGAAAATATTTCTGCATACTGGGGTACATACTTGAGGAATCCACTTAAGATAGAACATTAGAAACTTGTATACTCGAGTAAGGACTTGAGGAAGATGAAATAAAGAGAGATCAAGTTAATCGGGTAGCAACCTCAAGTTTCCACTTACTTTAGTATGTTACTCGAGTAGCTCCTCGAGTAACATTGGCAGTGGTACAAAGTGCCGAGAGTTACATATTTTCAGAAACAGAGTTACTCGAGTAGCTCCTCGAGTATCATGGGGAAAACTTGAAGGCAACTGGAAGTTTTCACATGGTTACTCGAGTAGCTCCTCGAGTAACATTAGCAGTAGTACAAAATGCCGAGAGGTCCACATTTTCAAAAACACAATTACTCGAGTAGCTCCTCGAGTATCATTGGGAAAACTTGAAGGCAACTGGAAGTTTTTACTTGGTTACTCGAGTAGCTCCTCGAGTAATGTTGGCAGGTTACTGGAAGTTGTCTCTTGGTTACTTCAAGTTTTGTCTCATTACTCGAGTAGCTCCTCGAGTAATGCTTTAGAAGATTTTCTTCTGATCAAGTTCCTCAGCATCTTCTCATGGCCTTTCTTCATTACTCCAATGCTTACTTCAAGTGATGCTTGTTTTCGTCATTACTTAGTTCAAACTTGTTTATTAATTATTTCCTTTTCAAACCATACTTTTGTTATCATCAAAACATGAGATCTAACACAACTTACCTTGGTCGCTTCTTGAACTTCTTGAGCTCCTTCTTGCTCTTGTATTTCATTCAAGCTCTCTCTATCTCTCTCTTGCTCTTGATGTTTGGCCAAAATAATGACCAAAGAAGGAGATGAAGAGCTTATAAAAATATCCTCTTGTACGTTCTTAAAATATAATTTTTAATTGTAATTTTATGAGTGTAAAATGACCAAAGCCATCATCTTGTTATACTTGGCTCATAATGCTTCCAAATGGCACCATTTATGGCCAAGTACTATTTTCCTCTAGTTAGAGAAATATGTCCTCTTTGAAGAAGAAAAATGGCTTCTTGAATTATCATATCTCCATCTCCTCAAATTTTACTTTTAGCTGAAGTTTTTTTAATTTTGACTCCATCTTTTTCACTTGGCCAATAATCCTCCCACATGGCATAAGTTATGGCCAAATAAATATTTGCCCTTACCTTTATTCATGTTGGCTGCAATATTCTTAAAGAAAAGGAAAAATCAAAGCTATCTTACTTTATTGGTCAAATAACCATTTTGCCCTTACAAATTTGTAATTATATTGGGCTTTCTTCCTTTTCTTTGTTATTGGCTGAATTTCACTTTATTTTGGGCCCAAAAATTGTGTTCTTCCATTATCCAATTTGGGCTTCAAGAATGGGTTTTTTATGAAGACACAAATTAAATTTTATGTCTTACTAAGGCCCAATTTTGAGTGGTCACTATTTGGCCATTCAAAGTATGCCAAAATTCACCATTTTGTTCCCTTGAATACCATAGAAGTGTAATGGAATTTTAGCGACAGAAATTTGGGTGTTACAAGTATAAGCATGATTGTAACTAAAGTTCAAGACAATTTTAAACATGCATAGAAAATACTATAAAACTACATTCACCTCTAATTTTAATCTACCGCTATTTCATTCTTTGTCATGAATATCATCTTCAATTTCTCAAGCTACAAAGTGTATACGCTGATGATACATTGGCCAGAAGAAAATTTTTATGATAGTGTCATAGAACCAATTAACCTCTATCACAAAAGCAAATACGACATTTAGTGTTTCACTGTTCTTGTTGGCAAACTTTATCTCTCGGGTTACTTAAAACATTTGGAGGAAGTCCCCATTTCCAGTGTATTACCAAGGACTTCAATTTATCTTTTAATATTAGCAAATCAAGAGAGTTTAGCATCCCCTTCATTTGATTGATTGCATTTATTGCTAACAATTCTCCACTTTACCTATTATAGTTTGAAAGAACAAGTAAAGAATGGGTGTAAGAGGCTACCAGATGACTGGCATATGCTGCCTCTGATAGCTGTTGAAGTTCGTAAGGTCTATCGCTACCTCATCGAAGGTAGTAGACTTCCTAAATAAGCTTTCTGGATTTGATTTGGAAAAGTAAATCTCAAGGAAATGATCTTCTCACTCTATCATTTCCTAGGAATAAGGACTACAGTTATCAAATGACACTTTATTAAAAAAGGCCCTAGACGACTAATTTCCCAAGGATCCTTGCATGTGCTCTTGAAAAAATGATAGCTTTTCAGGTCTTTTGCTCCTTCATTAAGAGCAATTCTAAGAATAATCTCTAGAGGAAGCAGTAATAATGGAAACAGATCATCAATCTCTTCAGCCTCAATAATGCTCTTATCCTGGAATGAATTAGTCATATTAACTTAACTTATCCCAGACTTGCCAGGAAAAAATCGAGAAGGAGGGTGAGAGTTTCATTCAGATTCTTTTGTGAGAATTTGGAGAAGGATGTTTTGTAAAATGATATCAGGGAAAGCGAATGTAACACTCTTATCTTATTTTTACCTTTCTCAGAGTCTTTACAGAAAATGATATGCAATTCGGTAGGCAATATAGGAATAGCATAACTATACTGATAATATGTGCATAATTAAAAAAATTCCCTATAGGGTTATGTATATGATAATTACAATTAAGTTAGCTACATAGGGCTACTTGGGTATCAAAACCCGTCCTAGTGAAATAGGGACATCTTCCCGTCTTCGTTCCACCATTGCAATCATCTCATGTAGTTCTCGTATTTGATCTCTGCATACCTTCGGTATTCACATGTCTAAATTGTTGGCAGGGGAGAGTGAGATTCAAGAGAGTCTTAGTAGAAAATAGATAGCATAATGTATGCGTGATAGATGCTATATGTATGATATGTTAGCTTTAACTAAATGCATGAACCATAATGACATTTATGCATGCTCAGTGTTTTATGCAACAAAACTATGGCCACAGTGTAAACAGAAACAGAGCTTCGTTATTCAAATATGCTCTACCCAATCAAGTAAAGCAATCACATACATTACTACACAAACAAAGATATCAAATACATGTAAATAAGGTAAGTCACCTACCTTAACTCTTTTTCCACCTCCAACAGTGTGCCTCGTCATACGTGCCAACAACTAAATTCTCCACGCGATCTAAAAATTGCAAATGTACAAGTTTAGAAACTTCCTAGTGCTTCTGGTGGTTGGTTATATAAGTCTATTGTGAAAATTTACCAAAATGGCCTTAGGAACAGGACCGGGCCCTGCCATACTCGGTCCAACCGTACTTTGCCTGAAATTTTAACCTGGGTTATTCTAACATATTTTTGCCCAAGGAATCAATTGCTGGACTCAGAATTACCAAATTCACTTCCAAAAGATAATAATACCCTTGGCAACCCCTATTTCAGGGTTTTAAGGGTGTTTTCATAATTAAAGTTTCTCAAGCTTTTTTGAAAAAGTGATTAACTATAACCCCACCTAATTTTCGCCTTGAACATAGTGGAATCATCAATTTTATGAAAATCCAACTCCTAGCTTCATTCTGCCCCTGGCCAAAATTATCAATTCTCCAGGGAAAATTGGGGTTTTTTAGTTTTGACTCTGCAAACTTGCTCCATTCTACTCTTAACCACCTTATTAACTACATAATTACCTTAAAACCACCATTTCGACTCAATTTTAGCTGATAACGTCTGCGACACAACGTTTACCAAATTCTACAATCACAACAATTTAACCAGAAATTCACTGATTAAATTATCCATAGCAGCCAGAATAACCACAGATTGAAGTTTAGAAAGTCACCTTAGCTTCCGTCTGGCTTTTCCTTTCTTGGTTGAACCCTAGTCTCCTCTCAACACTAAAATTTTGCTTCCTAAAAATCATAATCCATGTAAAAGAGAAGCTTAGAGGAAGGATTATATAAGTTAGGAATGAATTCACCAAAGAAATCGACCTAACTTATGAGATTTCTTTCTCCTTTTCTCTCTAAAATTCTGCACCGTCTCTCTTTCCTTTAGGGCTGTTTTACATCAGAAATGGCATAGAGGAAGAAGGAAAGTGTTATTTTATATATTTGCAATTATCCCTTAATTCCCTTTAATTTTTCGGATTAATTGAGAATTTTGGCAGATTTTTTTTACCAAACTTTGAAAAATCATAACTAAATTTATAGACATCATATTGGAGTGATTCTAAAGGCTATAGAACCCTTATTAAGTATAGTTTCAAGGAAAAATATAGCATTTTGCCAATTAGAGGAAAAAATTCTTAGAATTAAATTCTTTAGATGCTATTCCAGAAAATCAATAGTTTTTATGGGCTAACTTCAAAAATTCATAATGTTTTACATACAGCTCAAAAAATTACCCATTACCTATCAAATTAAAGCTTAGGATGTCTACTTTCATCTTGTAAAATTTCATAATTTTTTAACATCATTTGGTCTTCTAAAATCACATGATAGACTCACTACCGCACTGAAAATCTCACTGGCAGGATAATCACATTCTAAAAAATTCTCCCTTCCTTTTCATTAAATGCCACAACCACTTATAAGGCATATTAGGGAGTAAAATTAAGGGTGTTATAGTGAGCTTTTTCTTTTTTAGGTGGTTTAGCAACGGAGAGTCAAGTCTATAAATACAACTGTTCATCTTCATCAGACTATCGGATTGCTAGATTAGGATTTTATATTGGGACCATCAATAGAAAAAACTCAGTGGTTTAATTAAGTCTATTTTTGTGGGCAAAGAAGAATTACATGTAAGGTAATTCTATAGTTTCCCGGTCTTTACTAATTTATATCAAATTTGAAAAAAATTATTATTACTAATAGAGAAAATGTAAAATCTTCGATTATTAATGGAAGTACAAGTTTGAGAATTATAAAAATGATGATGGTGATTTGGTAGATAAAATATAATTGTTTGAAACAATAGTAATTGATATTCTCTTTATTTTAGATTCTATAACTGTGAAAATAAATTTTCAAGCAAAAATATAAGCCTTCAGTAACCAAGCTGTAACACCCTTACGTTTATGGTCATCTGATGAGTTTAAATGCACAACAAGTTGAACTGCTAAGCAAGGATTTCAGTCCTGGAACAAATATACTTTAGAGAACAGCTATAAATCCCAACTTCAAAATAGTGTTTGAACTTGTAATTGAACGGGTTTTTCTGATGAATTTATAACTTTTCAAAATGGTTTCATAAAGGTTTATAATTCTATCATAGTTCATCAGTTCTTAATTCTATTTATCAGAGAATGCGAACATTTCTCTAATGCAATGTTACATTTCATAGATTGGTTAATGATCCATCACCATATGGAAGCATCTTTCAACTAAGTCACCTAAACATTAGTTACTACTGGTTCTACCAAGTTATATACATCATATAAAGTACCAAAATAGACAACAACAAGAAATAAAATCTCTCATCTTTGTCTTGTAGTTGTCCCGATTTAACTTCTTATCCCTTGATCTTCTAGCCTATGCTATAGTTGTTATAGGAAAAGAGTAAGATTAAAAAGAATCACAGTAGTAACAGGCATTCAATCACATATATACAAGAATATAGAGCATGCCATAGAGTTATCATATAACATGAAATAGCAATTAGCATTCAAAACACATCATGTAGCATATCAAATTACCATAGCTTTACGTATATAACTCACTTGGCCCTGAGTATTCAACTGCGCAACCAGGCTCAGGATTCCACTCGTGCATAACAGTAATTTTCATGGCCTAGGCATCCACCCACATGCAACAGGCTTTGGGTCACCACCTTTTAAACTGTGGATGCTTCCAAAACTCATGATGATACCATAAACATGCAATGTATCTCATAACATATGAAAGAAAGAGTTACTACCAAGTTGCTTTCCCTAAAGGGTGTCTAACTATTTCTCAAAGCTCGGGAAGGTCTTAGATCGTGGACAGGTATCAGGTCCTCTAATATAGAGTTGACAAAGGTTGGGTCATTACTTAGTTTCAAGTTATCAGTATAATGAATTATATACTGCTCTTGACCCAAAATAGGCTTAATACCTTACTTTATTCAGGCTTATTTTCTAGCCTTTACTCCCAAAATTTGGGATATTATACGAGCTCCAAACCATTAATACTAGATCTGACAATAAAAGTGTACTTAGCCCCTTACTAGGACTTATGCTTGGTTATATTAAACCCCTCAACATTTTGATAATTAAGAGACAGAGTGACAATGCGCAGTTTAGTGGGCACATAGAAATAGCATAAATATACTGACGAAAGTACTTGATTATATAATAAGAATTCCCCACAGGGTTTGAACTGAATATTTACATAACTCCTAAGATGCATTTTATTAAATGCCTATGTTTGTTCCTACTTAAAAAAAGAGTAAAAGTGGGAAAAAATAATCCTGTTTAAGTGCTTTGTAATGATCTTGAGAAGTATATAAGTTTTGAGTATGGATCAATTGAATTTAGAGATTTCATAGCATGAATGAACAACTAATTGTTACAATTGGTGATGAATTTTGAGATTGAATGAACTGAGTTTGAAAGCCCCTAACCGTGAGCTTTTAAGCGTATAGTGATTATTTCTCTTGTGCATGTGAATTAGGTAGTGGAGATTGAGATTTTTAGCAAGCCTATGGTAGTGCAATTTTTTTTGATTGAATTCGAGCAAACACTTACCCTTAAATGCTTAAGAGATTGGGAGAATGAGTCACTATTACGAACTCAGTTTATTCATTTTCAAATAAAATTACTGGTTTATATTTTCGTTGATTCATGAATACTATGATTTCTTTATTTTTCAATTGTATTCTTGCTTATGACTTGACACTTCTAATTTTGTTAGCACTAATTAGTCACTTTTTGTCTGACGACGTCCAAGAACTAAGTGTAGGGGAATTTGATATGTAAAATATTTGCATATTTATTTCCCCTTATATGATGATTTTGTAGATGATATTTGAGCTCAATGTAATGAATTTGGGTGTAATTAATAAATCAATAATGATTTTGAAATAAAATAGAATTTCTTAAAAAATACTAAATTAGACCCTCTTTCAGTTTTCAGGCAATAACCGGAGCTCTAGATATTGGATCGGGACGTTCTTTATAAGGATAAAAAGCTAAGAGATCTCTACAACTTTTATGTTGAAACCAAAACCCAGTTCTATCTCCAAGGGTTTTGAATTTTGCTTGGAAGTTAAGAGGGGGAATTATCTACCATTCCACTAACCATTCCATCTACCACTTTATCTTCCTTTTCACCTACTACTTCATCTTCTTTTTCATATACCACATTCCATCTAGCACTTCATCTTTCTTTTCATCTACTACATTTTATCTACCGCTTCATCTACCCTACTCCATTCTTCCTTATATATAACCACCCTCTCCTTCACATTAAACACAACCATTTCATATCCATTTATTTCCTCTCATCTCCACATACATCATCTTAGAGTAGTTTCATGCATTGTATTTAATTCTTGTATGCCTTCCACACATGGAAGGCTTAGATAGTCCTCCTTTATGGATGGTATAGGTTGCCACCTACATGGAAGGTTTTACCTCTTAAAGGGACGGCTAGATTTTTTCCATTTTCATGCATCTAGTTGTTGTATATTTATGTTTTAGAATTTAATAATTAAATTTTATGCAATGTTAATTTATTTTGGTTTTATTTTTAATTTCATCATGTGTTAATTTTCTATTTTTCTAAGGTGATGATATAGCTTACTAATGATGGATTGAATCTTAACTTATTAAATTTAGTTTGAATTTCTCCTTCATGATTGAGTTTTAATTATTATTATTAATGCTTTTGATTGACTCACCATCTTTTGAATGATTTCAACATGCATGTTGAGACTAAAAGGAGATACATGTGTATAGATCTTATAATTAAAACCATGACTTGCATATGAAATAAGAATATATTCATATGAGTCGTGTAATCTTATTGAGTTCTACAAATCTTAATGCATAATTAATTACTTAAATTCATATAGGAATATATTAGATTAGCTATTAATTATAGAATTACTTGACCTTGGAAGAGGCTAGTAATTAAATTAGGGAAACTCGACTATCAATCATATGGAATAAATTAGGCTAGAATAGATAGGTGATTCAATCTGAAATTTGCTAAATGAAATCTAATCCCTAGGGCTTTTTCTCATATTTGCTTTCATATTATTTGCACTCATATTTAATTATTTTATTTTGTTTTCTCAATCACCAATCGATCGACTAAATAGAATTCAAATTAACTATTTTGATACTTAGTGATCAATCCTTGTGGGAATGATACCCTACTTACTTCTATATTACTTGATTATGACAGTGTACACTTGCACTATTTAATAGACCATTTACACTCATAACACATGCTGTAAACATATCTATCTGTCGGCATTCAAGATTAATTGTCTGTTTATCCCTACTGGCCACACTGTTCACACTGATCAATACATTACAAAGTGCTCATCAGGACTTATTGCCCAGGAACACCGCCCTATAAAAACATGCACATCGGGTCTTATTGTAGGATCGGTAAGCACAGCGGAAGAATTTAAAAAATTTTCACCGATCCTAATCGAGGATCTATCAATGGCGTTTAAACCAAGTTGGAAGGATTCATACCTTTTTGATGATTCAGAGTTTTCACGATCTCTAGGAGCCAACACGTCAGGTCCGCTCCCTCTACCGGTATCCACACAAATGCTCTCCAACCAAGACTGCGTGCTAGCGCCTCTAATGTCTTCAAGGGTTTAACTTACGGCTCTCAATTCTGATATCCCCTGAGTCTATCAGCTCTATCAAGTTTATAACCCATGAGGGTTATTTTCAAATTTCAAAATTAATCATCATTAATTTCGAAATTAATTAAAAATTAATTATCTTGATGAGCTAATTAAATAAATTTAGTTTAAATTAAATCTATCCAACAGTTTTAATTTAACCTATTTATTTAATCTAAATAAAGAGCCATTAAATTTAATTTATCTTCATAAATTAAATCTGAGATACTATATCTCTATCATGTTAGTTATTAAATTTAATATATCTTAATAAATTAAATTTAAAACCAACACAATATAATAATATCATATAATATATATACATATATATATATATATATATAATATTTCAAAAATATATATATCTATATAATATTATTAAATATAATAATATAATATAATATATATATATATAAGATATATATTTCGAAAATATATATATCTATATAATATTATTAATGAATTTTATATTATATATATATAAATATAAAATTCATCCACCCTAAATCAAACATTATCTCGTGTTGGGCCATTCTTGTGTGCGACCCTGTAGGCCCATATGAAGTTGGCAGTGGGCCAATAACTACACTAACCCAAAAGTCGCAAGCGGCCTCTAGTAAGACATTATGACTACCCAATTCATATGAGGATCGTTATCACGATGCAACTTGTCATACAACCATGTCACGTCCCTTTTGTCACACGATATATCGATCAAGGATAAGGCATGGAAAATGTCATCCTCTTGTTCCTGACCATTACTTTCTCAATTCCTGAGTAGCCTAATAACAGAGACAGAAACTCCTTTCATCATAGTATGGCCATACATTTCTCAGACTCACTCATCGAGGGGCCCAGTAATATCTCTCTACTAATGTGTGGGACAAATTCTATCTTGATCATTCATATTCCTCTACATGAAAAACCACCAAACCCAATCATAGCCTTTATCATCACCTGTCAAAAGTGACTTTTGACTAGTTCAAAGCTTAGCAACTCTCATGTAGGAATCCATGATGACCTCAGGTCTAAGGGCATTATGACGTGGTTATACATGAGAAAAGCTTATGACTTGATCCATGTAGCTTTCTCATAGTGGGTCGGTTCAGTACCTTGTACTCTTACAAGTGCCTAAGACTTTGATTCGTATCTCCATATCTTATCAAAGTCATACTGGTCTTGTTTCATCTCTGCTCCCGCATAGATGACCGACCAGGGACATTTTAGGACAATCTTTATGAATTATCCGAGGATACAATTATCACAGTTAACATGCAAATAATATGATAACAGAATGGAGAAATTTCATTAAAATAATAATGTTTAAAGTACAATGATTGGCCCTTAGGGCACAATTTCCAACACTTATACCTTTAGTACTTCAGATGCATATTTTACGTACTGCCTCTTAGCCTATCGGCTACTTGTTCTTCTCACAGATACAACCAGGACTGTTGTACACGACTTCCTGGCCATGTTGAGAACTTCCAATCTTGGGGTTGCTTAACATGCTCTGATTGTATAACAATATGTTAGCCTGATGACAGACTAGTCCAACAGATCTTATGATCTCGAGACACACAGTCCAACATCCATACTGAATGCAATCAGGACTTATAGCCTTAAGATACTTAGTTCACTAGTACTGAATATTCTGATCTTACTGCCATGTACAAACATGTATACTGGAACTTATTGCCAACATGTCTATCTATAAACATGAATGCTAGTAACTATGTCTGTCTGTTCAATGTTCTTGATCAAATAACTATTTTACCCTTATTGTCCATAATATGTGCTCTATTCAGGATCAAATGACTGTTTGACCCTTATTTGTTGTATTGTTCCGGAGCAGATATCTATCTGTCTATACTTATCTCATATTATTCTCTACTCCTCAAGTATATCAAAATATTGACACTAAGTCTATGATAGTGTCTTATCCCTTACATATATCATACAATTTAGTGCATATTATTAGGGTTGTTTTCTTACCCATAAGTGTGATCATAATTAGATTATAAAACAATCCACATATGCTCAGCCCAAAGTGTTTCATACTATCAAATACAATATAAGTATGGCTAGCACCAATACCTATTAATGCTTGCACAACATAACCTACATTGGGTCATCTTAGTTGACTCCTGCGCCTTCTCATAAGTCATGTTGAATACTCTACCCTGACTTCTGGGTCTAAGCTTTCTCTACTGTTGTGGGCATCTTTACCAATATGACCTGACTTTTGGCAATTATAACAAATTTGTTGCTTGATTGTGCAAGTTTTACCATCATGTGACCGGCCACAACAACAACATGTTCTATTCTCAGGGAACCTTTGTTTGCTATGGCTATCAGCCCAATACAGCTTTTGGTGACAAGTCTTGTTCTTGAGTTTCACTCCTTATAAATATGTCTTTGATAGAATGTGCTCGTCTATCCCACATCTGAGCTTGTTCAACTGCTACTCTCAGATCATTCTCTACCTAACTGATAATCCTACCATTTATCATAATCTAATTAGACATATTGATATATATGAAATCATCAATCAATCTATGCTCATGAATCAGTCTGTGTAGATTTTGGATTTAGAGTTTAGATACTAGATCTGTAATTTTATTGGCAATGATACGTAATTTCTAGTTTTAAATAATGTTTAAGTCTAGATCTGTAATATAAACGATTTTTTTTTAAAAAAAAGAACTTTAGACGTCCCCATTTTAAAATGGGGAAGTCTAAAGTAGGGACTTTGAACTTCCCCATTTTAAAATGGGGACGTCTAAAGTGTCAGTGTAGAACTTTAGACATCCCTTTTTAAAATATGGATGTTTAAAGTTCAGACCTTAGGCGCCCTTTTATTTTCGGACGTTATTGTCATTTTTTACTATGTCACTCACATAAACGTCCCTTTGTTGTCAGACGTTAAAAGGCTTAAAAAAGGAACACTAAAAGCATTTTTTGTAGTAGTTCTGACAATTGAGGCAACAAGCAACACACTTTGTTGCATCTCTGTTCATCCTTAGCCACCAATACTTTAGATCCTGATACATTTTGGTTGATCCTAGGTGTAGAATATATTTTCTCTTGTGTGCTTCTTTCATGATTTTTGTTTTCAACTCTGTTTATGGTGGAACATATATTCGCTTCTTGAATCTGACAAGTCCACTTGGTGACAAGTCATGTTCCTGAGTTTCACTCCTTGTAAATATGTCTTTGATAGAATATGCTTGTCTATCCCACATCTGAGCTTGTTCAACTGCTACTCTCAGATCATTCTCTACCTAACTGATAATGCTACCATTTATCATAATTTGATTAGACATATTGATATATATGAAATCGTCAATCAGTCTGTTTTCATGAATCATAAGGACTGCCACCTGCATTGCTTTATAGCTTAATGCATTTACCACTAGATTAGCCTTGCCTAAATGATATTTTTCTCTAGGTTGTAATCTTAAAGCAGCTCTATCCATTGTGTTGTCTCATGTTGAGCTCTTTCTAATCATATAGATATTTAAAGCTTTTATAGTTGTAGTATAGCTCAGCAGTCACCCCATAAAGATAGAGTCTCCAGATTTTCAGTGCGAACACAATCGCTGCTAACTCAAGATATGTGTGGGATATCTCTATTCATGAGGCTTCAACTAATGGGATGCATATTCAACTACTTAGCCCTGCTACATCAGAACATATCACAATCCATACCCACTGGCATCTGTGTAGACCAAAAAGGTTATTTGCAAATCTGGGATCGTTAATATGTATGTTGTTGTTAATGTTTGTTTTAGCTCTGCGAACCTCCTCTCACAACTATTGTCCCATACAAAGTGTTGAGCTTTTCGTGTTAACTTTGTCAACGGCAAAGCTATTCTGGAGAAATTCTGTATAAACCGCCTGTAATACCCTGTAAGACCTAAAAGACTGCATATTTTAAAAACAGTCTTTAACCTCTTCCATTTTAGTATTGCTTCCACTTTTTTTGGATCTACCAAGACCCCTTGCTTTGAGACTACATGGCCCATAAATTTAACCTCTAAAAGCCAAAACTCACACTTGCTCGATTGGCATAGAGTTGCTTGTTCCTCAATGTGTTCAACACAATCCTTAGATGGTGTTCATGCTTTACTCTGCTCTATGAATACACTAGAATATCATTTATAAAAACTACCATGAATTGGTCCAAATATGGATGAAAAATTTGATTCATGTAATCCATGAATATGGCGGTGCATTGGTTAGCCAGAATGGCATTACTTAAAACTCATAATAACCATATCTAGTTCTGAAAGCACACTACTACAAAAAAGCAAAGCTGTGGCGCTTATAATTGCATTAGCTGTAGTACTAGAGAAATACCACCTATCTGGACGCTACTAAAAAAAGCTGTGGCGCTTGGAAGCGCCACAGATTTTTAAATATATTTTTTAAATAACCTCCTGTGGCGCCTGACCAACCAGGTGCCACAGGAGGCCTCCCCTCCTGGGGCGTCTGGGTGGCCAGGTGCCACAGGAGGCCCCCCCTCCTGGGGCGCCTGGCCACCCAGGCGCCACAGGAGCCAACACCTCTTGGGGCGCCTCCTCACACAGGCGCCACAGGAGGTGGTTTTTTTAATTCTTCATATTGGTTTTTTTAGCATATTTTTTCCTCATATTTTTTGGGTTCTTCGTATTGGTTTTTTTTAGCATATTTTTTCCTCATATATATCTCCATGCATATATAATTATAGTCTGCAAGGTTTAATAAGAACAATAATAGATAACTTTAAAATGATACCAACAAATGATTAATTAGCTAAAGTAGTATTGAAAATTGTTATACAATATATTGTAAACCTAGCTGAATGAAATACAACAAATTCAACTTCAACAAACATGCATGACACAACAATTGGCAATTAGAAACAACACAAAAAAGACCAGCTAGTGAATTTAATAGTATATATAACTACCTAGAGATTTGCCTAAACACATATTCACACCATTCCTCAATCACTTCATTAACCTGATGGTCTGTCAAAGTGTCACAACGTTGATCTTCATAATACTACAGATATATACAATCAGACACAAGTTAGAACGAATTAAAATCAGTAAAACATAATTGTCAAGCACTAATTTAATTTTATTACAACACAATATGAAGTGCAACTAAATGACTTACTTTTTGAGGAATAAATGGTTGATCATGCATAATAACATCCTTCATAAATTTCATGATATAGTACCCACAATCATTGTCATTAGGTTGGAAAGGGCACTGCAAAAATATAATGCAATATTTAACTCTGTTCGTGAATAAAAAGTGTTTACTAACAAAGTCTAAGTAAAGTCAAATATCAATACCTGTATCTTCTTTCAAGGATAGCTAAGGCGGGGGTCAGTAGCTTTAGAATAGTTTAACGAGACAGACGACTGATACGCAGTCAATACGCTAACAAAAGAAATAGAAACTGATTACTTTTGGTTAATCAATCACGTTCACAAATATTTATACATAGGCACGTATACTTTCCTATTGATCAATAGTAACATATCAAAATGGTATTGTGGAAGACCATTTTAGAGGATCTACATAATAAATGCGAGGGCCTGAAGGTTCCACTGGATTGATAACGATCAATATCCAATGGCGCCTAAAATATATTTAAAAATTTTTTTGAACAATCATGTTATGATAGAAGTTAAACAATAAAAACAAAAATTGTACCAATAATAACTTACCCCGCATTGTACGGCACTAAAAAAATGTATTTGGTGTCACTTTCTTGCTAAAGTAATCTTTCAGCTCATTAGACTGCGCAGTTATATCTACTTTACCCTCATGATGACCAATGAGAAAAGGGTTGACAAATGCGAATTGGACCCTGTGTGTATCGATTAAAACGTCATGGTCCAAATGCCTGGTATAAAACATACAGTGTCATGAGAAACAAAAGAAATGGAACGAGATATATTAATAACAGTGATAAATGATGATAGTGAAGTACCTTATCCAGATGTTGATAGCCGAAGCACTAACCCAATCACGATCATATATGTCCTGCATGACCTCGGCAGTAACATAATCAACTAGACCACGATCACTGTAGATATGTCTAGGAATACGTAATTGCACTCCTCCCTCACCGATCAATTGTGGTGCAATCGATATTAATTGATCGAGAAATGAGGTCTGTCTTCTTCTACTCTGTTGGCTAGCCGATGCTTTTAACTTGGGTTGTGTTGTTGAAGACTTTAAAATCTTACCCTGCGCAAATCAGAAAATTAAATCACAGTTTGAGATAAAAGTTCGAAGGAAAAGTGCAGGGAATTTTGAATGAATGACCTTTCCACATGGCTCGATAAGACCTATTGGCCAAGCAACATAGCCACTACAACATCTGCCACCTTATTTTGCTCATCCTGAGACAGGATCAGTAAGAGGGTGTCTTCGTTCGTGCAGACGTCAACCCTCACCCAGAGTGTGTTATCGGGCAATGGTGAATTGTGCAGTATGTCCTCACCAATGTTGTAGGCAACACCTACTGCAACTGTGTGCTTGGATGCTTGCTCGATATATAGCTTGCATTGAAATTCGCCCTACGGAAAATAGAGTTAATATGTTAAATTTACTTAATTATAATTTAACATAAATTTAAGTAGAAAAGAAATTAATTACCGAAGGAAAAGGGACTTTAGGCATCGAAGTGCAGCTATCTCTGAAACTTGGGCTATTACAGAATGGAATATTTGGTGTTGGCCTACCCTGGACCAACTGTTGTATTTGTGTTGTTAACAACGCATTTTGTTCTTGCATCAAACGTATTTGTTCGGTGAATTGTTCTTCTCGTTGTTCCTTGTAGCGCATTTGTTGTTGAAGTTCTTGCATTTGATGCTTAAAGCTAGCCATCTCATCACGCAGGTGGGAAACATCACTTTTACTCATGCGCTTCTGACGTCTGAAGTATGCTGATGGGGTGACTGCAAAACCAGTACCCCGAACACGACCATCATACTCGGGTACTGGTAACGCTCTGCTCAATAAATCGTCCCAACCAACATAGGTCGCCAACGCAGGATCCTCCTGTGTCATTTGTCGCTTTCCCAAAAAGAATTACAATGAAAATTGTTTATTATAAATGGAGTTCATTTAAGTAAAGCTAATTATTTATTGAACACATACTATAATTGAATACTTACACAATATTCGGCTACTCTTCTTGCTTCCTCACTACGAATTTCACCTTTCATATTTGTGACACCGGCTACCCACAGATCATGTCGTGGAACCTGTGTAATATCTTAGCCTGATTCTTGTATCTACACATCAAAATTAATCAAAGTTAAATGATATTCATACAATTTTTATTACGAATGAAATAATCATCAGTTTGTACCATTTTTCTTTCTAACCATGTGTTTGAAACAGGTCCTTGTGTGTACCGGTATGGCATGTTGGTCGCGTTAGCTCGATTTTTCTCACTCAACTCCTAGTTAGATCAAAATGATTCATATAAATATATAAATGTTAATTACAAATACGTACATTACACGAAATAGGGAAAGACAAACAAATCCCCTTACCAGGAAATCAGGAGTTGTATATGTTCTGATAATAGACTTTTTCTTCCAACCGCTTGTCTCGATTTGTTTTGCAAAAGGCTTGCCAAAATTGTTATCCAAGTCTTTTACCTTGGAGTACACCCGGGAACCGGTCAACATCTTCGGTGGGCTACCTTCTTCTGCATCACCATTGAAAGGCTTTTTCCACTTCCTCCAATGATGTTGTGATGGTAAGAATCTTCGATGCCCCATCTAAACATTTTTCTTACAATGATGAAGTCGCATTGAATGAGTGTCATCTTCACATATAGGGCATGCACAATATCCTTTGACGCTGTATCCTGACAAATTTCCATAAGCAGGGAAATCATTAATTGTGCCAAACAACATGGCTTTTAAAGTAAAACTTTCTTCTATGTACCCGTCATACACACTAACGCCTTCATCCCAAAGCAGCTTCAAGTAATCAATTAAAGGAGCCAAGTATACATCTATATCATTCCCAGGTTACCTTGGCCCAGAAATTAACATGGACAACATCATAAACTTGCGTTTCATGATTTAGTGTGGAGGAAGGTTATAAATCAGCAATATAACTGGCCACGTGCTATGTGTGCTACTCTGAACACCGTGCGGATTAATTCCATCAATTGACAGTGCAAGGCGAAGGTTCCTGACTTCATCAGCAAAGTCAGGGTATTCATGATCAATTTTTTTCCATTGAGGAGCATCTGCAGGGTGCCTAAGCTTCATGTCTTTAATCCTGTCATCTGTATGCCATGTCAACTGCTTAGCAATCTCTGCATTACTATACAGTCGCCTGAATCTCGAAACAATGGCACAATACTATAGCACCTTCAAAGGACTTTTTCCTTTCTTCTTCTTATATCGAGATGCATTACATTTAGGGCACTTCTCCAACGTTGCATACTGATTTCAAAATAATACGCAATCATTAGGACATGCATGTATCTTCTCATATCCCATACCGGTTATAGAGGAAAGAATTCGCTTTGCCTCGTATGTCTTGGCAGGAAGTACATTTTCTTCTGGAAGCATATCTTGCAATAGTTCAGCAATGCGGTGAAACCCGAATCACTCAATCCGTAGCGAGCTTTAAAGTTGTACAACTTCAACACAGCTAGCAATCTTGTGTATTTAGTACTTCCGACATATAATGGTTTCTCAGCATCACCTTTCAACTTCTCATATTCGTTAGGGCAGTTATGAAGCACCCCTTCAACCATATTTACCATTTTTTCAAGACCATCATCTTCATTAAACATGCTTTGATCAAATTCATCCGAGGCACCACCCGTGGTATGCACCCGATCACTATATGCATCGTTGGTCTCACTATGCCTTGTCCATCGTATATATGTTTGATCAATACCATAACACACTAAATGATCTAGCAAATCCAGTTGACTAATCCGCTTTCCAAAATAACAAGATAAGCAAGGACATAAGATTTTGCCAGGATCTTTTGTGTGCTCAGTTGCAAATGTAATAAAATCCTTCACCCCATCGAGCTGTACAAAGGAAGGAAGTCAAACATTACTCATCTACACATCTTCGGTTGTAAGTGTTTTATTCATAATAATGGTAAAGATAACTTAGGAAAATTTGATTCTAAAACTGATGAAAGAATTTTCCTAGGATATTCTAACCGAAGTAAAGCATATAGAGTTTTTAATAAAAGAACATGTGTTGGTGAAGAATCAATTCATATTGAATTTGATGAATTTGAATCCTCTAACAAAATCATTAATGAAGAACAGGAAGTTGTTTTAAATCAAGAAAATGGTCAATCTTTTTCTAAATCTCTTATTCCAGAGGTTGATGAAACCAAGGAAGAAGAACAAACACTAGGACAACCTAGAGCCTAGAAATACAATAAAAGTCATCCCTTAGATCAAGTCATAGGAGATGTGAATGAAGGGATCAAAACTATAAATAGAATTTTCAATGAAGTAAGTTTTTCTGCATTCATTTCTGAGATTGAACCTTCTAACATTGATGAAGCCCTATTAGACAATGATTGGGTTATAGCAATGCAGGAAGAATTAAATCAATTTGAAAGAAATCAAGTTTGGGACTTGGTATCCCGACCAAAGGATCATCGATCATTGGTACTAAATGGGTATTCAAGAACAAACTCGATGAATCCGCAATTATTGTCAGAAACAAGGCAAGATTGGTGGCCAAAGGCTATAATCAGGAAGAAGGGATTGATTATGAGGAAACGTATGCTCTAGTGGCTAGATTGGAAGCTATACGCGTACTATTAGCCTTTGCATGCATCAAAGGATTCAAACTCTATCAAATGGATGTAAAAAGTGCATTTCTAAATAGCTACATTATGGAAGAAGTATATGTAGAACAACCTCCAGGTTTTGAGGATGTAACTAAACCTGACCATGTTTTCAAACTCAAAAAGGCTTTATATGGTTTAAAACAAGCTCCTAGAGCATGGTACGAAAGGCTCAGTAAATTTCTCATTAATCAATATTTTGTACGAGGAAAAGTTCATACAACACTTTTTATAAAACGAAAGTTGATGATATTTTAATTGTTCAAATATATGTTGATGACATTATTTTCGGGGCTACTAATGAATCTCTATGCAAGGAATTTTCTGAGATAATGTAGGGAGAATTTGAGATGTTAATGATGGGAGAATTGAATTTCTTTCTTAGTTTGCAAATCAAACAAAGAAAGAATGGAATCTTCATATCTCAAACAAAGTATTTGAAAGAATTGTTGAAGAAGTTTGGAAAGGATGAAGCAAATGGAACGGACACACCTATGAGCTCAACTACATTGCTTGATGCTGATGTCAAAGGGAAAGATTACAACATCACAAAATATAGAGGAATGATTGGATCATTACTCTATCTCACGGCAAGTAGACCGAACATCCAATTTCGTGTTGGCATATGTTCAAGATATCAATCAGCACCAAAGGAATCACATGCTGAAACTGTCAAACGAATCTTTAGATATCTTGCTGACACACCCGAATTGGGTCTGTGGTATCCCAAAGGAAGAAGTGAATATCTTGTTGTATATTCAGATTCAGATCATGGAGGATACAAAACAGATAGAAAGAGCACCAATGGACAAGGACAGTTTCTTGGAGGATCTCTTGTCTCATGGTTCAGCAAGAAACAAAATACAGTGTCTCTTTCGTCAACGGAAGCCGAATATGTTGCAGTCTCATGTTGTTGTGCACAAGTGATATGGTTAAAACAACAACTACAAAATCTTAGTATTTATCTCAAAGAAATACCAATCTATTGTGACAATACCAGTACGATAAGCTTGGCAAAAAATCCAGTTCAACATTCTAGAACCAAGCATATCGATGTTAGACATCACTTCATCAGAGATCATGTCCAAAAGAAAGATGTTAAAGTAATATTCATTCCTACTCATCTTCAACTAGCTGATATCTTCACTAAACCCCTTGCAAAAGATCAATTTCTATACATTAGAAGAGAATTGGGAATGGTAAATCCCAATTAACTGTAAGTTATTTCAGTTTCTCATAATATTAGATGAAGTTATTTGATAATGTTTTGATGATTACTAATTGAAGCATTGGAGTATGTAGAAACTTGTTTTGCAGGAAGATTGAAACTCTGTTTTGAGAAATAAAAACAGAGGTTATCAGAGGACACCTTTACTGGAGTACCAACTTCAACTAATGAC
The DNA here is from genome assembly GCA_963210345.1 of Inga oerstediana. Classification (NCBI taxonomy): domain Eukaryota; kingdom Viridiplantae; phylum Streptophyta; class Magnoliopsida; order Fabales; family Fabaceae; genus Inga; species Inga oerstediana. The sequence continues at coordinate 55,895,902 of OY723401.1, read as the reverse complement.
TGACAGTGAACCATTATCCGAGGAACAACTTGAAGTAAAAGAGCACTTTACTCGAGTAATGGTCTTCCAAAACTGGAAGTAACGTATCAAGTTTCTTGGAATTTGAATCAAATAGTTGATTGGTGAGAACTGAACAATCCAAACTGAAAATGAAAGGTTACCCGAGGCGAGCCTCGAGTAAACTTGAAGCTTACTCGAGTAAGGACTCGACTAACTGCAGGTCCAGATCACCAATTTGATGAGAATCAACTCAAATCTGCTCTAAATTGGGTATAAAATGATCGAGGGAACATACATGGATAATTACAATATTATTCATGCCAGGTACGCAACTTAAATGAATTATTTTAGAAATTTTCTGTATGATCACTCGAGTATGGACTTGAGTAAACATGCAATTTACTCGAGTAAGGCCTCGAGTAACGTCGGGTTCTAGGTCTTTATTTGTCACAAACTCGGTTATTTCCACAAAATCTCCTCGAGTAAATCACCCAGTCCTCTCTAAAAAACTTTTCACAATATCTTTTCTACATTATTTCTGTCAAAACCCTTCAATTTCCAGCCCCAAAAACCTCCTATTCTGCTCAGATTCACTGTGCTCCATCTCGCGTTTTTCACTCTGTTTTTATGAGTTTTCAACCTTCTTTGATTGAAAATGGTTAGAACCAAAAACCTCACTCCTACATACTCTTCTGGATCTCCTCAACTCACTGATCCTCTTTCTTCTCCTCCCAGAAAGAGAAGAAAACTCACTCCTAGATCCAAAGCCAAAGTGCAACCTAAACCTAAACCTCAATCGAAACTGAAATGTGTTGTTATCAAAGAACAAGTAGTTACAAGGGCTCAATCCAAGAAGAGCACCTCTACTGGGAGAGGCAAAAGCGCCAAGTCTCCTTCTCCTCCACCTTCTGATTCCTCAACTTCCTCTTTCACACCAAAACCTGCCAAGAAGCCTAAATATGATATGAATGTGGCTAAGGCAATGGCTGGTATCCTTGATTAGCTTGAGAAGGAGCAATCTTCAAAGAAATCAGAACTGCCAGAAAAGGAGATCACCAAACCTCTAAAGGGGTTTAATGTCAACAAGCTAGAGGAGTCCCCAAAGTACCTCACTCAATTCTCAAGGAGAAAAGTATGCAAGACACACTATGTGGACCTTAAAGTACTTCAGGAGGTATTGAAGCATGATCTTAGTCCCTTTCTAGAACCATTTATGCCTTGGCTTTCTATTAGACTTCCTTTTTGCACCAAAGTAGTCACATACTTCTACTGTAATCTTGAAATTCTTGATGAGCCCAATAGAAACTCAGCAGAGGAAGAGATGACTACTATTGTTAGAGGCCAAAAGATTCTCATCTCACCTTCTAGGCTCAATATATGTTAGGAATAGAGAACCCTCCAGATGATATTTAATCCAAACTTGACTCAAACCAAATTTTCTCTGTCCTTAAACCTGTTGAGCTTGTAGTCCCTTTAAATTTCAAACCTAGTGATATGTGTGATCATCACAGGGTTCTATGGTATATCTACTCTAGATCCCTTGTGAACAAGGCCAACAATTATACCCACTTTTCTGATAGGGACTATAGATGGTTTGCTTCCTTACTCTTGAAGGAACAAAAAGATTTGGGGGAGTACATATTCTCTAAAATGAAGAGGTATAAAGTAGATGGGAAAGCTACCACACTTATGCAATATCCTCAGATTGTCTCACTCATTCTGAAGGAAAATAAGATATGGTATCTAGAGAACAAAGAGCATATTGAGAGATTGACTCCGGTTGGGAAAAATCAAATTGGCAAGCTCAATATTGATATTCCTTTCAAGAGTCCTCTGGAATCTAGATCTAAGAAGAAGAAGAAGACTGAGACTGAGACTAGCAAGATGGATGATACTCAGTCGTCGGCTCCAGCTGCCACTACATCATCACCCTCTTTCCTCAATGCCACACTTCAGCACTTCATGGAAAATATGCTCAGAGGATTCCATGTGGATATTGCCAACACAAATGCTGAGTTAATAACTCACATGAATCACAAGATGACTGAGCTGGTTGTAAAGATGGATAAGAGGCATGAAGAGTTGCTAGCTGAGCAACGTGCCCAGGGTGAGACCTTGAAATTGATTTTTTCACGATTAGATTCTTTGGGTCCCGGACCTTCTGCCGGTCCATCATCCTCTGCATATGAGACTTCTTCATCGCTAGAGCATATACCACCACCTCCAGAGAATATCCCATCTGACCTTCATCACTCTGAGGCTGAGCCACTTATTCTTCCAGTCTCTAGTCCACCTGAGCCAAGACCAGAAGATATCCTATGCTCAGTGGATAACCCTGAAACCAATGAGACCATTCATATTGTCATTGAGGATTCTCTGCCCAGAGCTCAGCCCCAACCTACTCCTACACCTATTCCTTCTCCTACTCATACAGAGGAGATATTTCCCTCATCCTCTGATCTTCATACTCCAGAGGTTGAGACCACCACTATGATCGTCTACCAGCCTTCTCCTATTCCTCCCAGAGATGACATCCATATCCCTCCACTAAATCTTCCTAAACCAGAATCTTCTGGTTCAGATGGTTCTTTGGTTCTTCCAGTGAAACCTACCTCCATGGTCAAGCCTTCCAATCCTCCTCTTGAATGATGAAGACAAAAAGGGGCAGAAGAAACTTGAGAGTGATTTTGTGGAAGTGTCTGAGTCATTTTGGGTGTATATGGGATTTAGGGAGCTTTTCAATCTATAACTTTTCATCTTGTAATGTAATTTTAAGTTTAATGCAAGTTTATTTAAGTTATGAATTTATTTCAAGTCCATTTTAGCTTTTAAATTATAATACATTGTGGGACTTATGAGTTTATTATGTATACAAGGTGTATGTTATGACTTCAAAAACACTTTGAATTTACACTTAACAAAGCTTTTCAAAATTTATCATTGAATTCAAGAATTGTTTATTTTAGAACTTAGTTTCAAAATTCTTGTTCAAAATCACCAAGTTTTGTCATCATCAAAAAAGGGGAGAATGTTAGACCTCATGTTTTGATGATAACAAAGAATGGCATAAAAAAGATTTGATAAACAAATAAGTTTGAACAAAGTAAAAACAGGGAAAATCATCACTTGAAGTAAGCATTGAAGTAATGAAGAAAGGTCAAGAGAAAAAGCTGAGAAACTTCATTGTTGCAAATTTTCTAAAGGGTTACTCGAGTAGGTACTCAAGTAATGAGACAGAAACTTGAAGTAACCAGGTCAACCTTTAAGTAACCTGCCAACGATACTCGAGTAAGTACTCGAGTAATAAGGTAAATGACTCCAAGTTGCTCTCGGCCTGCCAATGTTACTCGAGTAGCTACTCGAGTAACTAGGTAACTCACTGGCAGTTGCTCTCGGCCTGCCAACGTTACTCGAGTAGCTACTCGAGTAACCATGTCAAATACTTCCAGTTACTCTCGGCATTTTTAACGCTGCCAATGATACTCGAGTAAGTACTCGAGTTACTCTGTTTCAAGAAATGTGTTGCTCTCGGCATTTTCAACCCTGCCAATATTACTCAAGGAGCTATTCGAGTAACTCACTGTGGTAAGCAAAATCTGAAGGTATTACTCGAATAACATGCAATGATTTTCTCACCCTTCACTTCCAGTTACAACTCAAGTATGCAGAATTACTTAGAAGAAAAACTTCATGTCATTACCCGTGTAAGCTATGCATAAAAATTTATGTTTACTCGAGTGAGGACTCGAGTAACAAGGTAATCAAACTTGAAGTGCTCTCAGCATTGAAATCCTGCCAACATTACTAGAGTGAAGCATCGAGTAACCTAAAGTTTATTTGAAGGTTTACTCGAGTTGGTACTCGAGTAACTAATGTAGAAAAGTTTTCCATACCCGAGTAAGTACTCGAGTAAACAGGTATTTCCAAAGGTTTGAATTTTGTTTACTTTATGTACTACCTGAGTAATGTTATGTTTGCTTATTGACTTGCAGTTTATGAAAGTTTTCCCGATGATACTCGAGTAAACTTTAATGAATACTCGAGTAACTACTCGAGTATGCAAGTTCAGATTTCGATAATTCATTCCAACCTTCATTGATTTGATTCCTATATGATTAACCTTTCATTGTATTAGTATTCTTAGTATATCCACAAATAAACAATGAAGAGATCTTACCAAATAAGGAAAGTCAAAAGCAACATTTAAATGTCACCTACCGCCACCTACCGCAAACGGATATTTTTCAAATACTGGAAAAGTCAACAGTGGTTGCGTATACTCTAACGGATGAGAAGAAAATGTTCCAACAGTCATTACCAACACATCTATATATATGGGAACATCCAAACAGAGAAAAAGAAGAAGATCATACACACGAACGCATTATCAAGCTCATTACTCTGTTTTGCATTATACTTGTAATTCTATGCTTCAGTGATTCTTATTCACTTTGTGAGAGAGATATTTCATTCAAATTCAATATTTGTTATTGAGATAACTTAAGGTTGTGGAACCTTGAGTTGGGATTGGATTACAACTTGTAAGGGGGAGTGAGTGTCCAGGCGAAGGAACTTGCTTGTACTGAGGTGCCAAGAACCCACTGAATCTTGGAAGTTATAGTGAAACTCTCAGAGAAGCTCTGAGGACTGGACGTAGGTTAAAGTGGTTGTGGCTGAACCAGTATAACTCTTGGTGTACACTTCGGTGATATTTCTCCTTACTCTTTATTGCTTTATATTCACCATCAAGTGTTTATTTGCAATGAAATTTTAGTATCACCCAATTCACCCCCCTCTTGGGTGAAATGCTTGCTCTAACAACCCCTTTCGGGAGTAACCCCAAAACACCACAACCTCAATACATCAAATGACAGCCTCAGCTGTATACACAAATATTTCAGCTTTCACTATATCCACTTTCACAGCTTTACTCTCACCCGTACATCCACCAGTAACCCCGCTAGTTGTAACTGGGACTTTTGGGCGTCCACAACATCACATTATCAGGTCACTTCGGAATCTCAATCTCTTATATCCGAAGCACCCTACAATATTGGCTTACCTAGAGTCTCACTCTCCCAACACCACCCTCATCCGCTTTCTCCGCCGGGGATGCACATTACACACCCGAACCGTTGTTAGGTACTAGAGGACTATTGGCATGGTCAATACCATCCTTACCCTCTTTCTCCTCTGGGGTGCACATTGCAACACCCGAACCGTTGTTAGCTACTCAAGGGCTATTGGAATGACAGTGCATACAATAACAACAGATTTTATTGTAATCTCTATGCTCAATGTATTCACAATGCCAACTTTCACTTAAAACACCCCACATAGGTGCCTTTCTATAGTCACACCCCTCCGATGGGTGCCTACGCTTCCACTACGTAGCTGGCTCCCACATCACACCCGTCCGATGGGTGTCCATGGGTTACCGGACTCACAATTTTATTGTCACACCCACCCCGTTTTTACCCCCTTTAGGGATGCCCCGTGCCGGTGGTGACCACCTCGGTTTTACCCTCCACTGGGGATGCCCCACAACGGTGGCTGGGTTACTCACATTTCACCCAGGACTCACAAGAAAATCCATTTCCTTATCAAACATATATCGCAGACTCTAATTTTACACACCGCCTTTCAGCCTTAGGTCAACACCAGTGCAACCAACGTGGTGGCTAGCCAAGCTGGCCATGCTGGGGTAATTGCCCTCACAAATGAGAACCCCCAATCATGTAGTCGAATTAGCCATCAGCTGAATTAGCTCTGCTCTGCTACACAACTATCCCCAGTCCCAGCTTGTTCACAATTGTCACAAATTCACAATCACACTCCACCCGCATCCCCTTTTACCACTGGGAAGACACACAGTCTTTACCCAAACCATTGTTAATGACTTAGGGACTATTAGCGTGGCAGTGCACACATATAGCCTTTTTATTGTCACACCCCACACGTACTTGGTTAAGGGTGCCCACCCCGCACATACTTAGGACAGACAGGTGGCTAGGCTGAGTTCACGTACATGGGACTACCCACCCAGGACTCACAATACATAATCACAACAAACTAGAACCAGGCATATTAACAACTTCACCATCAACACTGTGAATTCTTTTCATCAAACTGGGATCCTCCAAGACCCCTTCTCACAAAATGATCTGGACTTCGAAGTTTTACTTCCTGAAGCCATTACTAATGCATTGCACTTTCTGCAAGTTCGAGCTTCTGCTCAACATAGTTCTTAAACTTCTCACATTCATCACGCTTCCGCTGCACACTCTGAGGTCTATCTCCTCATTTGTGCTTTAACAATGTCAAGTTGATTTAACAGGAGTCCCATTGGAATCTCCCACTACAACTAACAACATTCACAACATATATTCATATGTGCCAGACCTTGGCCTGATTCAACTCAAATCATTCATAGCCATAACCAGTACTTCGTTGAGATCCCATACTCCCAACGTTCCCAGAGCTCTATTCTAAGATTCAACGTCATGGCGAGTGCACACTAAGGTTCGTCGTCACGGCAGCTGCACACTAGGGTTTGTTGTCACGGTGGCTGTCACAAATTCAATAGTCTCACCCCCCGTATGATACCGCCTGAAGGTACGGTCCTCCCACAGGAACCACCGATGGGCCGCAGGTAGTAAACCCACACACATCCCCCGTATTCCACCGCCCTGAAGGCACGGTCCTCCCACCGTCAACACCGATGGGCCACAGGTGAAGGAATAGCCTTACGGCTCACATAATCACATAGTCTCACCCCCATATACTACCGCTCGAAGGTACGGTCCTCTCACCGGAACCACCGATGAGCCGCAGGTAGTAGACTCACAAATAGCCTAACCGATCAGGTGTCACCGTAGGTAGCCCTCTCCGATCAGAACTCCTCGTAGGTTGCCTTTTTCGCTTCAAATCCTCGTAGGTAACTCTTTCAAATTCAAATTCTCTGCATAATCACTTTTCCCTGTGCTAGATTAACACTAGCAACCTCAGGATACCTGATATATATTTCAATTCCAATCTAGTACCACACCCTGGGACCACAGACCATATAGGTCATATCAACCTCCTAAGGACCAGTTTGACTATTGAGTCTGATCCTTGGATCACAGTTCATCTTTCAAACCTTCAACCTCAGTTGAACCGGGAAATCACTTCCCTCAAATCCACGGAGCACCATCCACTCCAGTATAAACTCAAATATCTTTGCCAGCCTAAGGCACATCAGCCCCTAGGTCTTAGGCCCTTAAACACACAAATTCAGGATAACCAAATAATGTATACACATAATCCAGAAATCCCAGATATCCACAACACCAGGGATATAAATGTGTATACCACAAACAACCAAAATCATAAATCATTGCCTATTCCTTAGACAATCATAACTCATCACTCATTCTCTAGCTTGGCCTAAGGGAAATCTTAGCAAAATCCATCTTTGCCAGGAACTACAGCCCTGATACCAAAAATGTAACCCCTTTATGTAATTATATCAGAAATACTCAATTAAAGAGAAATAGAGACCAATACGAATAAAAAACATTTATAAACCTATCTACCAGACTGGATTTTCACAAATACCTTTCGAAATCATTTATAACCTGGTCTCACATTCACATTCTAAATACAATTACTACACAAAGATAAATCACATTTAATATATCAGAGTACGCAATGTAATAATTCCGGCAATTCCGGATTCCATTTATTAATTAAGCTTTATAGGGCACATTCGCCCATTACATGCCCTCATATGGGGATTACACAAATCCATCTCAAATACATAACAAATCCTCAATCACATACATATATACACATCCAATTCCATATACTCCCAACTATGATAACCAACTACTGAATCTTCAACCCGAAGGAAGTCCTTGCCGACCTTGATCACTTACTCCATCCTCAATCTACTTCCCTATCTGAAAGGTTAGTAGGGGAGGGCGAGATTCTAGAGAATCTCAATAGGATAACAATATCAATATGCACGTACGATAAATGTTTAATGCATGACATGCTTGTATCACACAACTCATGATAACACAATGACAATTTGCAAGCTCAATGCTTCGAACAATATACCTATGGCCATAGCATACTGAAACACAGCTTCAAATCACACATAATTATGCAAAGCAAAGGCATGCACCAACACACACTAAAACAGATATCAAATACATGCAGGAAAGATATGTTCCCTACACTCTTTCCATGTATGCTCCAGCCTCTCTTACTCACGATCAGAACGAATATCAAACCACGTTCAGGGTGAACATCAACCCTATAATCAAAGCAAGGACATAGGGTTATTTTCTATTCCAAACTCTTACTTTCATATCACTTAAAGTTGGTTGTCATTTGAGTCCCTTAAGACTCTAATAATAAGCTCAACAAAAGCTTGAAAGGATTGGGACGTACTAGGTTGGAAATCACTTTTCAAAATCACCAAGTACTGAAAATGGGGGTTGGCTGCAGCCAAAACGCGCACAGAAGGTTTTTGGCTGCAGCTAAGAATTTCTGGCTGCGGCCAAAACGTGCACAGAAACTTTTGCGCATTTTTTGCTGCAGCCAAGGCAACTTAGGAAATTCATAACTAATTCCACAAAAATCGAAATGAGGTGATTCCAAAACCAAATAAACGCTATTTAAGTCCTATTCATAGGAAAAATATGAGCCATTACTGGAAATCACCACAAAAATACAGAATTCACCAAAATCCACTACTGCTCCAGAATCAAACCCAGTTTCAGCTTCAAAATTTGGGCAAACATAAATCCCAGTTCACCAAACGAAATGACACAAATTATATGTCCATTTTGAAGCTTAAGATGTGAACTTCAAGACTGGAAAGTGTCAGAATTTTCTAACATTATTTGCCCAGTCAAAACGTCCACACAACTAGACTGCCCAGAAGAATTCACACTGGACATAATTTCCAGTTTTGCAACCATTGTGTTCAATCCAATTCAAACCAATTCCAATGATTAAATACCACAACATGACACCATTTTCAACAAAAAACAACATCCAATTCCACCATTCAAATTCCACACGAAAATACCATAAAATCAGGGCAAAATTCTCAATTCACAATACTCAACCAATAACCATAATAGTTAGGTCAATAGTCATCAAATACTCACCTCTTCCTCTTCCCAATGCCAATTCTTTGATTCCTCCACTTCCCAAATTCTTCAAGCTTTCAAACACCTTCTCTCACAAATCTAAAACCATAGCAATGAAGCTCTCATCACTATGAACAACTTTAAAGAAGGGTATTTGAGCATTAGAGGACATTAAGACAACCAAAAATACACCTTTGCATTTCTCTTTCTTCCCGTGCCTTGGACGACCATGGGAGCTTTAGGTGAGAGAGAAAGAGATCAGATTTTGGAGTTCAAAGGCCCCCAAAACCGACCTAAAAGGGAGAGGAAAGAGGAAAGAGGGAAGAGGTGTTGACACTTTTGACCAATCCAAGGGCTTAATTGTGCCAAGTGTCAAGATCTTGTCACACCTCCATAAGCTCACCAAGGCACACATACATGGGATTCCACCCCTTGATCTCTTGCACAAATCAATCCTAACCATTGATCTTAAAGTTACCAATGAGTTTCCTCTTTGGTAACTGACCAATCGATCGGTAACTTTACCGTTTTGCCCCTGATTATGGTAATCTCTCTTCGATCACCAGCAAATTCATTTTCGTATTCATTTACACCATACATATTCCCTCCCCCTTATTGTAAGTCAATTTAGATGTTAATCCATAATTGAACTCAAATACAGGGTTTCGGTGCTGCTTACAACACATACGAATCACATCGGGTGCCAAATCACACCATAATCTCCAAAAGGGTTTATTTATCACTAACCACCTCCACTTTTGGAGTCATTAACCCTTAATCACAATTTGGGATCTTGCTAAACCAGGGCCTAGCAATCCACTTATTTCAGGCTTATTCTCTAGCCTCAAATATCAAAATTCGGGGTATTACATTTTGCACTTGGTCAACTTAAAGGCAACTTGTGGGTGGACTGATAGTAGTTTCACATTTTTACTTGAATTTTTGTGTGATATGTTTCCAGAGGATAATGTACTTCCAAATTGTATGTATGAGGCCAAGAAAATATTATCTATGATAGGTTTGGAGTATTAAAAGATACATGCTTGCCCTAATGACTGCGTATTGTATAGATAATTGAGAGCTGTAAATGATAGAGCATGTGCAGGACTCTGGCTTATCAGGTTACTAAAGGAATTGGGAATTTTGTATGAGGGTCCTGATGAACCCATGTCATGTGAGTTCACAAAATAAAACTAGGTTTGAAAATGTAGCATAGTAGCTCAACCTAGGTCGTTCTTGTGAGGAGATTAATTTCCAAGTTTCTAAGTAGTAAAGTGATAAAAGCCTTAAAGTTGTGAGAAATCATTTTGAGAATTTGAGTTTAAAACTATGAAGTAATCAAGCTAAAACAATATTTTTGTATTTTTCAGTTTTTAAAACAAAGAAGCAAATGGAATTGAATTTAACACTAATAACAAAGTAAATTTAATAAACTAGAATAATGATGAAATGGGATTCCCTTGAGTTGAGGTTTTAGTCTTCCTTGCTTGCTAATAATATGAATTCCACAAAGAGTCAAGAGGATGGAACTAAGATACCACTAGCTCCATACTTGCAATAATCATTTAATTCATTCAACCGAAAGCAATTAAATGAATACTACCAATTAATAGTGACCCAAGGAGATGAATAACTAACTTCCAATTCTAGCTTGTAATTACCATTACAACAATTCAAAACATTCAGTTTAATCATTTAAATCCACTTAACCAAGTTGGAATAAACAATTCAACCTACTCATAATATGAATCATTCAATGCTTAATTAATCAACTCCTAGCTCAACCACCAAGTTTATTCACTTGGCATAACAATCTAGATCACAATTACATACTTAACCAAGCTACATAATCATGAACTAAAAAGAGAGCTTAAAGGAATTCCATTGAAGTTTAGAAGCTTGAACCATTACCCAACTCAAGGAAATCACCAAGACTTAGCTACTCATAGAGGAAGAGAAGGATGAGGCTTGATGAATGAAGAAGGAATTGGCCATGGAGAACAAATGAGAAGCACTAAACATCACTTTAAATCTTCAATCATCCATCGGTTAGCTAGCTTTTTCAAGCCATTCTCCAAGTCCAGCGCCTCCTCCCTTTTCTTCACGGTCACAGCGCAAAATACTCCTCTCACCCAGCCGCCACAACTGAGTTTTTCTCCTCTCTTGATGCCTCACGCCTCCTCCCTTTTCCCTTCATTCCGTGATGCCCTCCAGTCCAGCTAATCCATTCTTCATTTCGGCTTGCTTCTTCAAACCACTTGGGTCAACAATTTCAGCTGCCTTTCTTTTCCATTCCTTTCTCAGTTTCAGTTGAGTAATTTTGGCTCCATTCCCTTCTCAATTTCGGTTCATTTCGGCTTGCTTCTTCAAACCACTTGGGTCAACAATTTCGGCTGCCTTTCTTTTCCATTCCCTTCTCAATTTTGGTTCAGCAAAATACTCTCCCTTCAATTCATCCCTATTTTACAATTCTGGTCCAGCTCTTCCATGCTTTTCAATTCGGTTCACTCCCATTCTCAATAATTCAGCCGCTACCTAATGCCACAATGGTCCCCATGTTCTTTGCTTCTTCAATTGCCTTTAGGTTAAAATGTGAGTTGTGCCTTGTTTGGATAAAGTGGTGAAAATATGTTTTATGATATGTACAAAATTGCAATAACCAAACAAGGCCCTTACTCATTTAACCTCCTCTTAGAAAAAATGAGAAAATAAATTCTGTACTTGTGATATTCCACTTTTATCCTTCATTAAGCTCTAAAATAACATCTTTGACCTTGACACTCAAGTTGTGCCACATCTTCACCTACAAAATTATATTCACAAAGGTAATATCTTTTGTTCACAATTAAAGAATAATGGGAATAACAAGTATTAATTAAAAATATAACAATTTAACAGCTATAATTCCCAAATTATTCTTTCACTAAAATCTCACTTTAACACTTGATTATGCCCAAAATATTCAATTAAGTCCCACAAAAGCCCAATATTAATTACTAAAAATATATAAATATTGAGTTCTATCAGGTCCCATGCAAGTTTGGTGTGACAACCAATCTAGCTTTGAGATTACGAGAAACCCTATTTATCATGATCGAACAAAGCATGTTGAGATAAACAGACATTTTATTAAAGATAAAGTTGAAGCAGGCATTATGACATTGTCCTATATATGGTTTGAAGATCATATGGCAGATATATTGACCAAACCACTAGGCAAATTTAAATTTGAAGAGTTTCATTGCAAGATGGGAATGATTTACATATACTGTCAAGCTTTAGGGAGAGTATTAGAATGTTAGGAAATAAATTAGGATCCTATGATTCTAGTATCCTATCATATCCCTTGATTATGGCCCCACTGGTTTATGAAGGATCTTGATATTATGATGAGTGATTGCAATCCTTGATTTTAATTACTCTCTTTATAAGGGCTCTCCTTTAAAGCCTATAAATTATATTATTCACTCATTAGAATAACACATTCATTGAGAGCATTATATCTCTAATTTAAACAACATCCATGGGTGGCAAAATTAACCATTCTATAAATGTACTAGCAGTAGACCATACTCATCTATTTTATCATGTCAAAATTATCACCGTATACTATAAGATCACTTCTACCAATAGTAGGAGCCACCCCAGTGTATTCTCAACTATATATTTATAATAGTGAAAATGAGGTGGCAAATAGAATTATGGCTTTTTGGTATGTGCTTCACACTCACAAGTTTAGAAATTAGTATATTTCAGTTTTTTTCGTGATACCAATTAAAAAATACTTATGTGTTGTTCAATACAAAAGGCACGGTAGCAAAACTCTAATACAACCAGAAATAGTTAGAGAGATCAAAGAATGTTTGAATAGTAGCAACTCATTAGTGAAGCAATACAAGATTGCCAAAGAGACAATTAAAGTGGACAATCAAGCAGATGTTAGAATTTGTCTCACAAAACAATATAACGCAGAGAATCACGTCTATAACATGCCTATAACATTAGAGGTAACTGCATTAATTGTTGGTAGCTTTAACAAATCATATGTGAGAAGGACATTATACTAGAAAAAATCGATGGAATCATACAGCTCATATATGAACTTCAAAAATCATACATGCCATTACAATATCCATTGATATTCCATTACGAGGACAGGAGTTATGATTCAGAGATCAACCATTCGCAACAAACAAGAGTGAGTACAAGGAAAGGAAAAGACTTAGGAAACATCAACTCAGAAGTAACACTTGACAATGAACTCATAGTAGATACTAGCAAAGCAAAAAAAAAGTTTCACAAGAGAATATATGGCATATAGATTGATGAGTAGTGAAAATGAGGCTTTGACATTATAACACTCAAAGATACTTCTTTACCAGTTTATTGTAGATAGATATTGAATGATTGAGAGTGAGAGGCTAAGAAATATCTAGACCATCAAGATGAACTAAGGGTAGATTTGTACCAAGTGCTCATGGATGCTGCCTCTAGAGGTGTAACAAATCCTCTGTCCATGGGTAGAAAAATTATACTACCTTCTTCATTTATAGGTGGCATAAAGTACATGGTTAGTAATTATAAAGATGCAATGACAGTCTATAAGTGGATAGGCTATCCTAATATATTCACAACTATTACCTGTAATCAACTGGCCCAAGGTTCAAGATATTACAAGTTTGTAAGATTATATATATTGGATAGATGAGAGATACTAAGCAAAATATTTGAACTGAAGGTTGAGGCAATGAAAAGGATAGTGAAGGAAGGTAAAATATTCGTAAAGGTTGTTGTAGGCACATATTATAGGCCCAAACACAATTTTTGTTGTTCTTGATATCATAAAATAAACAATACATAGAACTAATCAAGAAATTAACATAAAGCTCCAAATATTAGTTCATCGCAGAAATGTAAGCATTGAGTTTCATAAAAGGGGCTTGTCCCACACACACATCATACTATTCTCAGAAATATCAAGAAAACCTAAAACTCCAAGTGAAATAGACAAAATAATATCCACAGAAATACCAACGAGAATAAGGATCATCTGCTCTATCAACTGGTAAGTACTTACATGACGCATGGCCCAAATAAAGCATCAAACAAAAAATCACCATACATGAAAGATAATAGTTGCCCAAAACACTTACATACAAAATTTAGAGAACAAACAATTGTTGACAAGGATGGCTACCACTCATATATGAGAAGAAATGATGGTAAGACAATTACGAATAAGGGAGTGCCTCTAGATAATAGATATATAGCACCATACAATGCAAAGCTTTTGAAGTTATTCCACATTCATAAGAATATGGAAAAGACAAACTAGAGTTGAGAATTAAAATATCTATTCAAATACATAACAACATGCAATGATCGAGTCATTGCAGCTTTGTATAGGAATACTGAGTCAAGTGCACGAAACCATAATGTAGATGAGATTACTGAATAATTGAAGTGTAGATAAGCATCATCTTGTGAGGGTTACTGGAGAATATTTTCTTTTCCAACACATTATGGGTCGCCTCTATTTGAGAGAGTGAACTTTCACCTCCAAAATCAAAGTATATTTATTATGAGTATAAATGGTCTATTAAAAAGTACAAGTGTATTCTATCATAAACAAGTAATATAGAAGTGAGTACAGTATCGTTCCCTTGAGGATTGATCACTCAATATCAAAATGAGTAATTTTAACTTTATTTAGTCGATCGATTGGTTGGTGATTGAGATTACAAAATTAAAAATGATTAAATATGAATGCAAATGATTTGAAAAACCTATGAGAAAAAGTCCTAGGGATAAGATTTCACTTAAGAAATCTGGATTGAATCACATATCTATTCTAGTCTAATTTATTCCATATTATTGATAGCCAAGTTTCCCTTATGTAATTACTAGCCTTTTCTAGGGTCAGGCAATTCTATAATTGATTGCTAATCCAATATATTCCTATATGAATTCAGGCAATTAATCATGCATTAAGATTTATGGAACTCATTAAGAATACACAACTCATATGAATATATTCCTATTTCATATGCAAGTTATATTTTTAATTATATGATCTACACACTGCATATCCTTCCGGTTTCAACAACCATATTGAAACCATTCAAAAGATGGCCAATCAATTAAAAGGATTAAGAATAATAATTACAACTTAATCATGAACGAAAAATTGATACTAGATTTAATAAGTTAAGATTCAATCCATCATTAGTAAGCTACATTTTTGTGGGCGAACTTAAAGAGTGTAGGCCAATGATTTAAGTTCCTAGCCATTTCTTCTTCAGGAACACACACGCTTGATAATTTGATCTAAGCATTATTTATATAAGAATGGATCCTCTTAAAAGTAATGCCTTACATAAGCCAAAAAATTCTTCTTTTGAACTTTAGAAAGTTCATAAGGCATTACTCTGCTTGCCAAGTAATTTACAAAATCAACATACCAAGGGGTGGGTTGTGATTGCATGACAAAGAGTTGCTCATATGGGAAATTCTCCTTGATTGGTGATTCTCTCTTTTGTTCAAATGGTTCTAACCGAGAAAGATGATCTGCAATGAGATTCTTAGTCCCATTTTTGTCTTTGATCTCCAGGTCAAATTCTTATAACAGAAGCACCCATCTGATCAATTTGGGCTTACCATCTTTCTTTTCAATCAAGTATTTGATTACTAAGTGGTCTGTCTAGACAATAACCTTTGACCCAATCAAGTAAGCTCTAAATTTGTCGAATACGAACACTACTGCCAACACTCATTTTCAATTATTACATAATTCAGCTATGTGTCTGAGAGTGTCCTACTAGCAAAATAGATGGCATGAAAGACCTTGTCTCTTCTTTGGTCTAAAACAACTCCAACTGCATAATCACTTGCATCACACATCATTTTGAATGGAATGTTCTAATCTAGAGCTATGATAGCTGGTATAGAAATCAAGGCACCTTTTAGTGTTTGGAAGGCTGATAAGCACTCGCATTAAACATAAAGGGAGTGTTTTTCTGTAATAGCATGCAAAGTGGCTTTGTGATTTTTGAGAAGTCCTTAATGAATCTTCTATAGAAACCCGCATGCCCTTAAAAACTTCGAATGCCCTTGATTGAGGAGGGAGGTGGTAACTTTTTAGTTGTTTCAATCTTAGCTTAGTCTACTTCAATGCCTTGATCAGATACCTTGTGACCCAGCATGATTCATTCTTTCACCATGAAATGGCATTTTTCCAAATTTAGAACTAAGTTTGTCTCCACACAATGGTTCAACACTTTGTAAGATTTGAAAGACAGAGATCAAATGATTCTCCAAAAACTGAAAAATCATCTATGAACACCACATTGAACCTTTCCACCATATCTAAGAAGATTGCCATCATACTCCTTTGAAATGTTGTTGGTACATTACATAGACCAAATAGCATCTTTTTGAAGGCAAAGGTACCATATAGACATGTAAAAGTTGTTTTCTCTTGATCCTTCGGTGCAATTGAAATTTGATTATATCCTGTGTGCCCATCTAGGAAACAATAATAGGCTTTCCCAGCTAGTCTGTCAAGCATCTAGTCTATAAATGGTAGAGGGAAGTTATCTTTTGTAGTGGCTTTATTGAGCTTTCTATAATCGATGCATACTCTCCATCCAGTCACCATTTATTGTGAAATCAGTTCATTTTTCTCATTGGGCATCACTGTCATTCCACCTTTCTTTGGCACCACTTGAACTGGACTTACCCATTGACTGTCAAAGATTGGGTAGATTATGCCAGCATCCAGCCACTTTATTACATCTTTTCTCACCACCTCCTTCATATTAAGTCTTCTCTAGTGCTTGACTGAAGGCTTGTAGTTGTCCTCCATCAAGATCTTATACATACAAATTGAAGGACTAATCCCTCTTATATTAGCTATTGACCATCCAAATATTGTTTTATACTCCCTTAGAATTCTTAATAAATTTTCTTCTTCTTTGGGGGTAAGAGCTATAGAGATGATTATAGGTAATATTGAATTTCCTCCTAAATAAGCATACTTCAAGTAGGATGGCAGTGCTTTCAACTCTAGTGGTTTCTTTTTGATGGTACCGGCTTACTTGGTTTTTCCTCCAGATCTTCAAATGGTTTCTTAATAAAAATTGGGGAATTTTCTTCCAGGTACCTAATCTACTCTAAGACTTCAGGATTAGTAGATTATGATACATCTACCATTCCTATTGCTAATGGTTGATCCATGCAAATTTTGTCCATCATTTCTTTTATGCATTTGGTCAATATATCTACTCTGTAATAGGTGTCACCTTCATCTTCAAAAGGATAGCCTTGAAGATTTTAAAGGATACTTGATTATCTTAAACTTGCAAGGTTAACTTCCCCTGCTGCACATCTATTAATGTTATCCCAGTTACTAGGAACGGCCTCCCAATAATGATAGGAATTTCTTAGTCTTCTTCTATGTTGAGTATTATGAAATCAGCTGGAAATATTAGTTTGTCCACCTTCACTGGAACATCTTCTAAGAAACCCCTTAGATGTTTTATTGATCAGTCAACTAGAAGTAATGAAATTATGGTCGGCTTTACCTCTCTAGGACTAAGTTTCTTGTAGACTGATAGAGGCATAAGGTTTACACTTGCTCCAAGGTCACAGTGCTTTTTCAAAGTGACATTGACCTACAGTGCAAGGTATGCAGAAGCTTCTTGGATCTTTCAACTTTGGTGGTAACTTCTTTTGTAAAATAGCACTGCATTCCTCAGTAAGTGCAATTATCTCAAATTCCTCAAGCTTACGCTTATTTAAGAGAATGTCCTTCATGAATTTTGCATAACTAGGCATTTGGGCAAAAGAGTCGGCAAAAGAAATGTTGATATGTAATGTTTTGAAAACCTTCAAAAACTTCCCAAACTGCTTGTCTAGCTTTGCCTTCACGAGTCTCTGAGGGTAAAGAACTATGGTACATATGGTGGCAGATTATCTGGAAAGATGATTCTTCCTGGTATCACATCATCCTCCTTTGGTTTTAGTACATCTTCCTTTTATTCTCCACTTTCTTTCCTTTCCTCGTCATTCTTCTTTTTAATAATAGGATCTTTCAATTCTTTTCCACTTCTTAGTGGAACAGTGTTCACATGCTCCTTTGGGTTTCTTTTGGTGTAGTAATATCCTAAATTATAATTAAGGGCTAATAACTTCAAAGTGATGTAAAATGTGCTTGATGAAGGTATCGTATATGTTATGACAATCAGGGGCAACATGGTAATTCACCGACCAATTGGATAGTTACCAAAGAGGAAACTCATTGGTAATTGATATCAATGGCTAAGATTGAATAAGCAAGGGAGTGGGATTATGTGTGTGCATGTTCAAGTAAGCCAAGGAAGATGCCTCAAGATGTTGACATTTGGCATCATCTCACACCCCTTTGACAAGTCAACAATAGCAACTCATTGTTTTCTCTTCCCTCCCATTCTTTTAGGTCGGTAAATGGGCTAAAGTAGAGACCAAAAATCTGATTATTTTCCCTTCATCATCATCATCATCTCATCTCTCCTCTCATCTCCATTTTCATCCAAAGTTTGAAGGAAAGATAAAGAAGAAGGCTCAAGTTAGGTGAGGATTTGTTCTTGTATGCTCAACTCACCTTCATTAATATTGTTCATGAGGTTGAGGGCTTTATTCCTATGGTTTCAGATTTTTTATTTGTGGTGTTTGAGAACTTGTGGAAATTTGGAAGTGAGGGAAACAAGGAACTAGCCTGGGAAGAAGTTAAGGTGAGAATTTAAAACCTTTTGGTATATTCATTGTGGTTATTGGTTTAGTCTTGAGATTTTGTGATTTTGCCCTGGTTTTTGGTGAATTTTGAAATGTGTGAATTAGTTAGTGTTTAGTGTGAAATTGGGGTCATAGTGTGTCCTTGAGCATTTGAAATTGATTTGGAATGTTGGTTTGGATTGGTTTGCAATATGGTGGTTTGATTGAGTTCTTAGTAAGACATGTGGTGGTCAATGTGAAACATGTCAATGGAGGTTGAATTGGGTTGTTTTGATGATTTCAATGGATTCCTTGTGCAAATTTATATGGGAATGGTATTTGATATGAATTTGGGAACCATTGGAAGAATTGGTGCAAAATTGAAATGTTGTCCATTGAAAGTTTATTCTGGGCAGTCAGGTTGTCTGGATGTTTTGAATAGGCAAATGGTGTCTAAAAATTCTAAAACTTTCCAGATTTAAAGTTCACACTCCAACCTTCAAAATGAACATAAATTTTATGTCACTTCGCTTTTTGAGCTAAGAGCAATGACTGTCCAACGTTTGGGATTAAACCTGTAATCAGTTTTGGAGTGGTGGTGAATTTCGTGTAATTCTTACTTCTGTGGTGATTTTCAGTAATGGCCAATATTTTTCCTAGGAAGAGGACTTAAATAGCTTTCATTTGGCTTTGGAATCACCTCACATTGATTTTTCTAGAATTAGTTATGATTTTTCAAATTTCCCTTGGCTGCAACCAGAAATTCTTCACTGCAGCGCAAAACTTTCTGTGCATGTTTTGGCTGCAGCCAGAGAATTCCTGGCTGCAGCCAAAATACTTCTGTGCTATTTTTGGCCACAGCCAGAGAATTCCTAGCTGCAGAAACCCTATTTTCAGCATTTTGTGACTTTGCAAAGTAATTTCCAACCTAGTACTTTCCAATCCTTTTAGGTTCTCTTTGAGCTTGTTATAACCATTTAGGGGACTCATATGGAACCTATTTTAACTGTTTGAAAGTAAGAATTAGGGGTAGGAAATTATTCCACCATTCTTGATTTTGTTTATAGGCTTTGATATTTGCCGCCTCGTGAGCCAACTGCGCCGAAGAACATCAGGAAAGGACAAGGTAGTGACTCTTTCTCTTATACTATGTGTGAAACATTGTATGTATGTGTGTCATGCATTAAGAACACTTTGTCTTACATTGTGATGCTTTGAGATCGCAGCGAAAGATGACGCCTAGTGATGCTTTGTGAATACTTTATGAATATATTGAGATCATAGCGAAAGCTGACGCTTAGAGTTTACAGCCATGAGTGCTGTCGTTTGTGGTGTGAACATGATACATTGTGATGCTGCTAACATGACCTTATATGCTATGTGTTTATGCACTGTGTGAGTGATTTGTTACTACTAGATTCTCTTGAATCTCATTCTTTCCAATGACTAACATTTCAGACAGGGCGAGTGGCTCTAAGGAGAAGCGGGCAACCCGGAGCGATTAGGCCCTTTGGGGTATATTTAGTTTTGGGATATTGGTTATCCACTTTTGGAATTGGGATTACTGTATATGTTGAGATGTAAATATTATATTTGATTTTGGTAATGTAATCCCCTTAGGAAACCTATAAACCCTTAGTTTATATATGTACAACCCGAGAGTTGTCGGGGTTTTGGTTATACACTCTGATATGTATGAATGTAAATTAACTGCACAGGTAATTATATTCAAAAATTTGAAATTGAGACCAGGGGAGGGAAAACTTTTAAACGATTTTATGAAAACCCTACAGTAAAGTAGGAAGTTTGAAAGAATTTAAGTTATCCAATGGTCTCTAAACCACTTTAACTATGCGTTATCAAATCATAATTACGCTAATTAAGGCAGGGGGTTACATTTTTGGTATCAGAGTTGTAGTTCTTGGCATAGGTAGAGTTTGCTAGGATAGATCCCTTAGTTAACCTTAGGGATAGAAGATCATATGTGAATAATCGTTGTGTATGAACATGTATGTTCTATTGATGTGGATATATATGGGACTTGTGAATATATGTGCATACTATTTCTGTTATATTAATGGGGTGAGTTATTTGTAGAATAAAGAAAACTAGAGGACGCCCCAATATTCCACGTGTAGACCCAGAGGTGGAGGTCATCAATGACAATCCACCAGATCCTTTGCAAGAATTAATGGGTCTAATTAAAGATCAGCGAGATATGATCACTGAGCTAAGGGAAGAACTTAGACTGGAGAAAGAAAAGAACAAAGCAGGTCAGGGTCCGTCTATTCATGAAGAGACCCGGGAGGAAACTCGCCATGAGGATACTGCTGAAGGATCAGCACGACCCCTTGAATCTCCACCTCATACTATTCCAAACCAAGAGTCGCATGGGGTGCCGGCAAGAGAGAAAAGGGACCTTCAATTTTGGGTCACCAAATTTTGTAAGCACATGCCTCTGGCGTTCAAAGGAAGATTTGATCCTCAAGTGGCTGAAGATTGGTTAAACAGATTGGAAAAGATATTTGAAGTTCTTGTGTGCCCGGATGAGGTGAAGCCACGCCTGGCTATTTACAAATTAGAAGGTGATACAGATTGCTGGTGGAGGAATATCTCCCTCACCCTGCGTAGCCGAAATATACCTTTAACTTGGGAATTGTTTCATCAAGAATTTAACGAGAAGTACTTTCCCAAATCAGTGCGGCTAGAGAAAGAAACTAAATTCTTGAATATCAAACAAGGAGACACAGAGAGCTTTGATGACTATCTATCCCGTTTCATCCATCTGTCCCAGTATTCCTCCTACCTCCGGTATAAGGATGATGAAGAGTGGAGTTCTGACATGCTTATTCGGGGGTTGAGACGTGATTTGAGGAAGCGATTGGTCACTCATATGTTCACCAAATTCAACAAAGCGGTTGAAGAGTATAGGATCACAGAAAATAACTTGAGAGACCAGTATCCTGCTAAAGCTACTGGTCACCGCAGTAAACCCGGTAAGGGTAGTACCCCACAGAAGTGAAAGGGACAGGGATCTTCATCTGGGAGTGGTAAGAAGCCCTATCAGTCTGGGAGCCGTGACCAGCAGGGAACTCATTTTACACTGTGGATCTGTCGTCGTTGTAACCAACCACATCATGTCAAAACTTGTGAGGGCAAAATAATATGCTTTAATTGTAAACGTGTGGGGCATATTGCTACTGAATGCAAAGAGCCACGACTAGACCAGAGGCCGAAAACTTAGGGCCGAGTATTCACTATGACCCACGAGGAGGCCCGCAAATCTCCTGAGTTGATATAAGGTAAAATTCTTCTAAATGGCTATTCATTGCAAGTTCTATTTGACTCGGGTGTAAGTCACTCCTTTATTTCTTATGATTGCGTGAATCGCTTGGGATTGTATGTGCACCAATTACCATTTGATTTGATAGTGTCAACTCTGATGGGTGTTAAGGCCTTGACCACAGAAGCTTGTCTGAATTGTGTCATAACTGTCGAAGGGCACCAATCCGTTGTGGATTTGATTTGTCTGCCGCTTTACCAATTGGAAGTCATTTTAGGTTTTGATTGGTTGACAGAAAATAATGTGCTATTAGATTGTGGGAGCAAGAGGATAGTATATCCTGCTACTCAGCGGGTTGGAGTGGTAAATGCCAGTATGAATTTCCTTTCTACTGCTAAAGCTGAAAGATATCTTGAAAAGGGTTGCCAGGGGTATATGGTATTCTTCTCGGTGTAAGGGGAGATTAGTGAAACTTTGAGTAGTATACCTGTGGTAAATGAATTCCCTGAGGTGTTTCCAGATGATCTTAGTGGATTGCCTCCTGAAAGGGAAGTTCAGTTCCTAATTGAACTTGTGCCTAGAGTTGGTTCTATATCTAAGGCCCCATACCGTATGGCCCCAGATGAAATGGCGGAGTTAAAGAAACAAATAGAAGACTTGCTTGAAAAAGGGTTCATTAGACCTAGTGTGTCGCCTTAGGGAGCTCCAATATTGTTTGTAAAGAAGAAAGATGGAAGCCTTCGATTGTGTATCGATTAAAGAGAATTGAACAAGGTTACTATTAAGAACAAGTACCCTCTTCCCCGAATCGATGACCTTTTAGATCAACTATCTAGTTCGTGTGTATTCTCGAAGATTGATCTAAGGTCATGGTATCATCAGCTGCGAGTAAAACCAGAAGATGTTCCGAAGACTACTTTTCAGACCAGGTACGGTCACTATGAGTTCTTGGTGATGCCATTTGGGCTAACCAATGCACCTGCGGTTTTCATGGATTACATGAACCGTATCTTTCGACAATATCTGGATCAGTTTGTTGTTTTGTTTATCGATGACATTCTGATATATTCTAAGAGTATGGAGGAGTATGAGCATCATTTGAGAGTTGTATTGAATACCTTGCGTGAGAAGCAACTATATGCCAAATTAAGTAAGTATGAGTTCTGGCTATCTGAAGTAAAATTCCTAGGCCAAGTTATCTTGTGAGAAGGGGTGTCTGTAGATCCCATTAAAGTGGAAGCAATACTGGACTGGAAGAGGCCAGAATCTGTGGCAGAAGTATGCAGTTTTCTGGGTCTTGCTGGTTATTATCGGAGATTCATCCAAAATTTCTCCTGTATGGCATTGCCGATGACCAAGCTCACGAGAAAGGATCAGCCGTTTGTGTGGGATAAGAAATGTGAAAACTGTTTCGTGGAACTGAAGGAGAGGCTGACTACGGCACCTGTGTTGATTTTACCCGATCCCAGTTTGACATATGTTATGTATTCTGATGCCAGTGGGCAGGGATTAGGGTGTGTCCTTATGCAGCAGGGACATGTGGTGGCCTATGCCTCTCGACAGCTCAGATCTCATGAATTGAACTATCCCACTCAAGATTTGGAGCTTGCGGCCATTATGTTTGCTTTGAAGATTTGGCATCACCACCTGTATGGTGTGACTGTGGAACTGTACTATGACCACAAGAGTCTCAAATATCTGTATGATAAAAAAGAATTAAACATGAGACAACGCCGCTGGATGGAATTGCTTAAGGACTACAACCTGGACATTAAATATCATCCGGGTAAGGCGAATGTAGTCGCTGATGCTCTTAGTCGAAAGACCGTGCTCGTTGCAGCTATGATGATACAAGAAGGGAGATTGATTGAAGAATTTCGTGATTTGAATTTGACAAACTAGATCATCTGTGCCAATTACACTGTTTCTCAAGAAGAGAGTGATCTAAGGGCGGAGATTGAAGAAGCTCAGAGGCAAGATGACTGGATATAGTATAATCTGGCTCGAATCGAACAGGGAGAAGTTCCAAGCTATGATTTATCGCCTCATGGATTAGTTCGCTATCAGAAGAGAGTCTGCGTTCCACTTAGAGTGGAGTTGAGGCAGAAAATTCTGGATGAGGCGCACAAGAGCCGATATACTCTTCATCCTGGTATGACCAAGATGTATCATAATCTGAAATCGGTATATTGGTGGCCGGGTTTGAAGAGTAATGTGACCAAATATGTAGCAAGGTGTCTCACTTGCCAGAAGGTAAAGATCGAGCACCAGAGACCACCTGGTCTACTTCAGAGTCCCGAAATTCTGGAGTGGAAATAGGAAAGTGTGACTATGGATTTGGCTGTGGGATTGCCCAGGATCAAGAACTATGATGCAATCTGGGTAATAGTTGACCGGTTAACGAAGTCGGCAAATTTCATACCAATCAATGCTGGTTATTCTTCAGATAAACTAGCCGAGATTTATATTCGAGAGATTGTGAAGCTCCATGGTGTACCAAAGAACATCATTTCTGATCGAGATCCCCAGTTCACTTCGAGGTTCAGGAAGGCTTTACATGAAGCCCTGGGTAAATTACGATTCAGTACAGCTTATCATCCTCAAACGATGGACAGTCAGAAAGGACTATTCAGACGTTGGAGGATATGTTACGGGCATGTGTTCTTGACTTTAATGGGAGTTGGGATCGCTTTCTTCCACTTGCTGAGTTCGCCTACAATAATAGCTATCATGCGAGCATTCAGATGGCTCCGTATAAAGCGTTGTATGGGAGGAGGTGCCAATCACCTTTATACTGGAATGAATTATCAGAAAGGAAGCTTTATGGACCGGATCTTGTTGATCAAACCTCAGCTCAGATTCAGATTATTCATAAGAGGTTGCTTGCAGCGCAGAGTCGACAGAAAAGCTACGCTGACAAGAGAAGACAGCCTCTAGAATTTGAAGTTGGTGACCATGTGTTTCTGAGAGTATCTCCTGTCACCGGTGTTGGGCAAGCAATCAAACAAAAGAAATTGAGCCCAAGGTATATAGGTCCTTTTGAGATTCTTGCGAGAATTGGGCCTATTGCCTATCGAGTAGCCCTACCCCCGAACTTGAGCAGACTCCACGATGTGTTTCACGTTTCCCAACTGAAGAAGTACCAACCGGATCCCTCTCACATCATTGAGTATGACGATGTTGAGCTACGAGATAACTTTATGTATGCAGTAGAGCTAGAGCATATCATTGACCGAGAGGAGCGACAGCTCAGGCACCGAAGCATCCCGTATGTAAAGGTGATCTGGAAGGGAATGACTCAGAGAGAAGCAACTTAGGAAGCGGAAGAAGATATACGAAGACGATATCTGGAATTTATGGCTCAAGTTGTGTAACAATTTCGAGGATGAAATTTAATTTTCGGGGGGAGAGTTGTAATATCTTAAATTATAATTAAGGGCTAATTGTAGGATCGGTAAGTACAGCGGAAGAATTTAAAAAAAAAATTTCACCGATCCTAATCGAGGATCTATCAACGGCGTTTAAACCAAGTTGGAAGGATTCATACCTTTTTGATGATTCAGATTTTTCACGATCCCTAGGAGCCAACACGTCAGGTCCGCTCCCTCTACCAGTATCCACACGAATGCTCTCCAACCGAGACTGCGTGCTAGCGCCTTTAATGTTTCCAAGGGTTTAACTTGCGGCTCTCAATTCTGATGTACTCTGAGTCTATCAGCTCTATCAAGTTTATAACCCATGAGGGTTATTTTCAAATTTCAAAATTAATCATCATTAATTTCGAAATTAATTAACAATTAATTATCTTGATGAGCTAATTAAATAAATTCAGTTTAAATTAAATCTGTCCAACAGTTTCAATTTAACCTATTTATTTAATCTAAAGAGCCATTAGATTTAATTTATCTTCATAAATTAAATCAGAGATACTATATCTCTATCATGTTAGTTATTAAATTTAATATATCTTAATAAATTAAATTTAAAACCAACACAATATAATAATATCATATAATATATATATACATATATATATATATAATATATTTCAAAAATATATATATCTATATAATAATATAATATATTTCAAAAATATATATATATCTATATAATATTATTAATGAATTTTATATTATATATATATAAATATAAAATTCATCCACCCTAAATCAAACATTATCTCGTGTTGGGCCATTCTTGTGTGCGACCCTGTAGGCCCATATGAAGTTGGCAGTGGGCCTATAACTACACTAACCCAAAAGTCGCAAGCGGCCTCTAGCAAGACATTACGACTACCCAATTCATATGAGGATCGTTATCACGATGCAACCTGTCATACAACCATGTCACGTCCCTTTTGTCACACGATATATCGATCAAGGATAAGGCATGGAAAATGTCATCCTCTTGTTCCTGACCATTACTTTCTCGATTCCTGAGTAGCCTGATAATAGAGACAGAAACTCCTTTCATCATAGTATGGCCATACATTTCTCAGACTCACTCATCGAGGGGCCCAGTAATATCTCTCTACTAATGTGAGGGACAAATTCTATCTTGATCATTCATATTCCTCTACATGAAAAACCACCAAGCCCGATCGTAGCCTTTATCATCACCCGGTCAAAAGTGACTTTTGACTAGTTCAAAGCTTAGCAACTCTCATGTAGGAATCCATGATGACCTCAGGTCTAAGGGCATTGTGACGTGGTTATACATGAGAAAAGCTTATGACTTGATCCATGTAGCTTTCTCATAGTGGGTCGGTCCAGCACCTTGTACTCTTACAAGTGCCTAAGACTTTGATTCGTATCTCCATATCTTATCAAAGTCATACTGGTCTTGTTTCATCTCTGCTCCCGCATAGATGACCAACCAGGGACATTTTTGGACAATCTTTATGAATTATCCAAGGATACACTTATCACAGTTAACATGCAAATAATATGATAACAGAATGGAGAAATTTCATAATAATGTTTAAAGTAAAATGATTGGCCCTTAGGGCACAATTTCCAACATCCTCCCACTTGCCCTAGGTGTAATCATTAATTTGCCTAATTCCCATTGCCCTAACATGACGCTCATGCTTTGCCTGTGCAAGTGGCTTAATAAGAGGATCAACAACATTATCTTCTCCTGCTACTTTGCATATCTTTATATCACCTCTATCATTGATTTCTCTAATAAGATGAAATCGCCTGAGTATGTGTTTGGTCCTTTGATGCGACCTAGGCTCCATGGCCTGTGCAATAGCACCGCTATTGTCACAGAACAAATCTATTGGATTTGAGATGGTAGGCACCACCCCTAGTTCAATAATGAACTTTCTGATCCAAACGGCTTCTTTAGCTGCATCTGATGCTGCTATATACTCAGCTTCTGTTGCAGAATCTGCTATAGTGCTTTGCTTGGAGCTCTTCCAGCTTACTGCTCCACCATTCAGGAGGAATACATATCCAGATTGCGATTTAAGCTTGTCTTGGTCAGTTTGGAAACTTGCATCTGTGTAACCGGTTACATAGAGCTCATCATCCAATCCACCATAGACCAAAAATAAGTCCTTAGTCCTTCTTAAGTACTTTAGGATATTCTTAACGGCAGTCCAATGACCTACACCAGGATCTTGTTGGTATCTACTGGTCATACTTAAGGCAAACGAGACATCCGGTCAAGTACATAACATGGCATACATGATATATCCAATGGCCGAGGCATATGGAACCTTACTCATGCGATCTCGCTGATCAGGTGTACTAGGATACAGATCCTTACTAAGATGGATGCCATGAGACATAGGCATCTAACCCCTTTTTGAATCATACATATTGAACCTATGCAGTATCTTATCTATGTATGCGCTTTGACTTAGGCCTATTAGTCTTTTGGATCTATCCCTATAGATCCTAATCCCTAGGATATAGGTGGCTTCACCTAAGTCTTTCATTGAAAAGGACTTTCCTAACCAAGACTTGACACTCTGCAAGTTAGGAATATCATTCCCAATGAGTAGGATGTCATCTACATAAAGCACTAGAAATACAACAATGCTCCCACTAACCTTCTTGTAAACACAAGGTTCATCGATGTTTTGAATAAATCCAAACTCTTTGACTACTTCATCAAAACGATGATTCCAGCTCCGAGATGCTTGCTTCAATCCATAAATGGATCTTTGAAGCTTGCAAATTTTACCAGAGTCCTCTGGACGCACAAAACCTTCAGGTTGTGTCATGTACACATC
Source organism: Inga oerstediana (assembly GCA_963210345.1). Taxonomy (NCBI): domain Eukaryota; kingdom Viridiplantae; phylum Streptophyta; class Magnoliopsida; order Fabales; family Fabaceae; genus Inga; species Inga oerstediana. The sequence goes on along the minus strand of OY723401.1, from coordinate 55,867,479 downwards.
CTCAAGCAGCTTTCCATTAAGGAAGGCTGTTTTGATATCTATCTACCATATTTCATAGTCATAATATGCTGCAATGGCAAGAAGGATTCTGATTGATTTAGCCATTGCAACTGGGGAAAAGGTTTCATCATAGTCTACACCATGAGTTTGAGTGAATCATTTTGCAACCAGTCGTGCCTTGAAGACATTTACATTGCCATCCATGTCAGTTTTCTTCTTGAAAACCCATTTGCACCCAATGGTTTTTACACCTTCAGGTGGATCGACTAAGGTCCATACCTGATTTTCGTACATGGATTGCATTTCAGACTTCATGGCATTTAGCCATTTCTCAGAGTTTGGTCCTACTGTGGCTTCTCGATAGGAGGTGGGCTCATTTTGCTCAATGAGCAACACATCACGGCCTTCAGTAATCAGAAATCCATATCTCTGAGGCTGATGCCGTGTCCTATCAGATCTTCGTGGACCTTGTGTTACTTGAGGAGGCTCAGCAACTTGTTGTGAGTCTTCTCTAATTTCCATCTGTGGTTCTCAAGTTTCTTCGAGATGTACGTCTCTCCCACTTGTTGTTTTAGAGATAAACTCTCTTTCTAGAAACTTGCCATTTCGAATAACAAACACTTTGTTATCGGTGGGATTGTAGACATAGTATCCTTTCGTTTCTTTAAGATACCCTACGAAAAGGAACTTTATGGATCTGGGTACTAATTTATCAGAGGCTTGTTGCTTAACATATACCTCACATCCCCAGATCTTAAGAAAAGATAAACTTTGTTTCTTTCCAGTCCATATCTCATATGGTGTCTTTTCAATTGCCTTAGATCGAACACGATTTAGTGTGAACGCAGCTGTCTCTAGGGCATGTTCCCAAAAGGACGGTGGAAGATCTGTTTGACTCATCATAGATCAAACCATATCTAATAGTGTTCGATTCCTCCGTTCAGAAACACCATTCCATTGTGGTGTTCCTGGAGGAGTCAATTGTGAGATTATCCCACAACTCCTAAGATAGTCAGTGAATTCTTGGCTTAAATATTCACCACCTCGATCAGATCTAAGTGCTTTAATTGTTTTACCAAGTTGGTTTTGTACTTCATTTTGGAATATTTTGAACATTTCAAAAGATTCAGATTTATGTTTCATTAGATAGATATAGCCATATCTACTAAAGTCATCTATAAATGTAATGAAGTAGACATAACCTCCTCTGGTAGCTATATTTAATGGTCCACATACATCTGTATGTATGAGGCCCAATAATTCAGTAGCCCTCTCACTGTGCCCAGTGAAAGGTGCCTTAGTCATCTTTCCTAATAAGCAAGATTTGCATGTATCATATGATTCAAAATCAAATGACTTTAGAAATCCATCTTGATGGAGTTTAGAAATGCGTTTCTCATTTATGTGGCCTAGACGACAATGCCATAGGTAGGTCAGATTCAAATCATTTGATTTTATCATCTTAGTAGTTACGTTATAGATATTCCCATTATTAGGATGTTCCAAATTTAATATATAATGACCAACATGCAAATCACCATCAGCATAGAAAATGTCATTACGATAAATAGAACATTTACCATTCCTAGTAATGGAAGTGTAACCTTCCTTATCTAAATAAGAAAGAGAAACAATGTTACTACTCAAAGCAGGAACATAATAGCAATTGTTCAAAACTAACAAAAGCCCACTGGGCAGAACTAATTCATAAGTGCCTACAGCAAAGCAGCAACTCTTGCTTTGTTTCTAACTTGTAGGTCCACCTCGCCCTTCTTCAGCTTTCTATTGTCCTTTAGACCCTGCACATTTTGTACAAATATGAGAACCACATGCAGTATCTAATACCCATGTAGAGGAAGTAGAAAAATGAATGTCTATAACATAAATACCTGAAGCGATAGCCCCGCTATCTTTCTTGTACTTTTTCAGATCTTCCAGGTAGAGTTTGCAATTCCTCTTCCAATGATCGGGTTCAATGCAGAAGTAGCAAACTCCTTCCTTTGGAGGCTTTGCCTTCCTGGGTGCAGGCTTGGTTTCGGGCTTGTTTGACTCTTTGGTCTTACCACCTGAGCCATTACCCTTCCATTTGCCCTTCCCTTTCTTTTTCATACCCTTTCCTTTCTGAACCATTAAAACTATACTAGGCTTTTTCTTAATGCTTTGCTCAGCAGTTTTGAGCATCCCATACAGCTCAGAAATTGATTTTTCCATGTTGTTCATATTGTAGTTCATAACAAACTGGTAATAACTCTCCGGGAGTGAGTTGAGCATCAAGTCCGTAGCTAACTCCTGGCTCATGGGAAATCCAAGCCTCTCAAGGTGATCAATATAGCCTTTCATCTTTAACACATGAGTACTAACTGATGCACCTTCAGCCATTTTGCAGAAATGTAAGACCTTTGTGGTCTCATACTTTTCTTGCCTTGCCTGTTGCTGGAACATTTCCTTGAGATGTACTATCATCTCATGAGCCTCCATGAGTTCCAGATCTTTTTGGAGCTCTGGAACCATAGTGGCAAGCATCAGGAAACCTACATCCACAGAGTCATCCTTATACTTTGTGTAAGCATCTCTCTGAGCTCTTGGAGCATTAGCTGCAGGCTCCTCAGGAATGGGTTGATCTATGGCATAAGCCTTTCTTTCCTGCTTGAGAACAATTCTCAAGTTCCTGAACCAATCAAGAAAGCTTGTCCCATTGAGTTTGTCCTTCTCAAGGACCGATCGCAATGATAGTATAGCAGTATTACTAGTCGACATGATTCTACAATTAAAATATGCAAAGTTAGTTAGTAATCTCCCACTAAATTAACAACCCTCAATATAATAATTAGTGGGCTAAGATCTATATTTGGCTTAAACTTAAGTCCGCTTTGGCAAGACGCTTAAATTCAAGTTATTTAGGTAGGTAACCTATTTACCAATTACATCACATGTAACTCTTAGATCTTTATGGGATTTAATCATCATATGATCTAGCATGTTTAACCCCATCTAATGCCTTGAGATTCAAAACAGTTTTGTTAATCTCAATTAAGTCAAAACAATAATGAATATTATGAGCATCACAATTACTCAAGCTTGTCTCATCAAGATAACTCAAGTGCATCCACTTTGGTGGTTTCCACAATTGAGCGATCTAGGTTTTGACAAGTATTCATTAATTGACGGCATTATGACTTAAGATTTAATTGAGAGGGCTTAATTAATTAGTTTTGTTTATATGGATGCAATCGTGGTCGTATCTCATACAGATAAATACATATAAACGTAAAAGTAATCATGCAATGATCTTATCAAAAGCATAATTTAAACGTGACACAACATGGCTTACCTAACCTAAAATCCTCCCAAGCCAATGAGAGGACTTCTCTAAAAAAAAGAGAAATACATTGAGAGAAACCTCGTTTAAACATTCGAGGGGAGTGAGATGAGAAGAGAATGTACATCGAGAGTATTTAGAGAAAGGCACGGCATGCAAGCCGTATTTAAATATTACAACCTTTGTAAAATTCTAAAGCCATGTTGTTCACCATACCCAAACAAGGATAAATAATAAACCACAACAAGAATTCATACAACATGAAAAGCAATAAATGTCATGATCAGATTATATTATGCTACGCAGAGGTGGTCACGACGGTCCCGCTAGCCGGTTAGCTAGCGGGGTCAAATCTCAGTAGACCTAATTTTTCAAAACAAAAAACAACAATGGCTCAGAACGCTTCTAATCCAATTTGTCTTCCCCATAGTTTGGATCCCTATTACCCGAATAGATATCCAAACCTAGACCCAATTTGATTGCTGCCAACTACGATCTCAGGTACCCTACCTAATTTCATGCTTGTTCAAAACAAAAATTACATACATGTTTCAAGATATGCATGTTCGGAATCGATTTCACACTTGTTCCAAAACGAGAATCACATACATATTCGAGTGTTTCTTATAAACATACGTACACATCCCATATATATCACATGTATAAGAATCATAAACTCAATTTAAATGCACAATTGATCTGGCTCTGATGCCACTGTAGGATCGGTAAGCACAGCGGAAGGATTTTAAAAAAGAAATTTCACCGATCCTAATCGAAGATCTATCAACGGCGTTTAAACCAAGTTGGAAGGATTCATACATTTTTTATGATTCAGAGTTTTCACGATCTCTAGGAGCCAACACGTCAGGTCCGCTCCCTCTACCGGTATCCACACGAATGCTCTCCAACTGAGACTGCGTGCTAGCGCCTCTAATGTTTCCAAGGGTTTAACTTGCGGCTCTCAATTCTGATGTACTCTGAGTCTATCAGCTCTATCAAGTTTATAACCCATGAGGGATATTTTAAAATTTCAAAATTAATCATCATTAATTTCAAAATTAATTAACAATTAATTATCTTGATGAGCTAATTAAATAAATTCAGTTTAAATTAAATCTGTCCAACAGTTTTAATTTAACCTATTTATTTAATCTAAATAAAGAGCCATTAGATTTAATTTATCTTCATAAATTAAATCAGAGATACTATATCTCTATCATGTTAGTTATTAAATTTAATATATCTTAATAAATTAAATTTAAAACCAACTCAATATAATAATATCATATAATATATATATACATATATATATATAATATATTTCAAAAATATATATATCTATATAATATTATTAAATATAACAATATAATATAATATATATATTTCAAAAATATATATATATCTATATAATATTATTAATGAATTTTATATTATATATATATAAATATAAAATTCATCCACCCTAAATCAAACATTATCTCGTGTTGGGCCATTCTTGTGTGCGACCCTGTAGGCCCATATGAAGTTGGCAGTGGGCCAATAACTACACTAACCCAAAAGTCGCAAGCGGCCTCTAGCAAGACATTACGACTACCCAATTCATATGAGGATCGTTATCACGATGCAACCTGTCATACAACCATATCACGTCCCTTTTGTCACACGATATATCGATCAAGGATAAGGCATGGAAAATGTCATCCTATTGTTCCTGACCATTACTTTCTCGATTCCTAAGTAGCCTGATAATAGAGACAGAAACTCCTTTCATCATAGTATGGCCATACATTTCTCAGACTCACTCATCGAGGGGCCCAGTAATATCTCTCTACTAATGTGAGGGACAAATTCTATCTTGATCATTCATATTCCTCTACATGAAAAACCACCAAGCCCGATCGTAGCCTTTATCATCACCCGGTCAAAAGTGACTTTTGACTAGTTCAAAGCTTAGCAACTCTCATGTAGGAATCCATGATGACCTCAGGTCTAAGGGCATTGTGACGTGGTTATACATGAGAAAAGCTTATGACTTGATCCATGTAGCTTTCTCATAGTGGGTCGGTCCAGCACCTTGTACTCTTACAAGTGCCTAAGACTTTGATTCGTATCTCCATATCTTATCAAAGTCATACTGGTCTTGTTTCATCTCTGCTCCCGCATAGATGACCAACCAGGGACATTTTTGGACAATCTTTATGAATTATCCAAGGATACACTTATCACAGTTAACATGCAAATAATATGATAACAGAATGGAGAAATTTCATAATAAAGTTTAAAGTACAATGATTGGCCCTTAGGGCACAATTTCCAACACTAATAACTTTAAAGTGATGTAAAATGTGCTTGATGAGGGTATCGTATATGTTATGACAATCAGGGGCAAAATGGTAATTCACCGACCAATTGGACAGTTACCAAAGAGGAAACTCATTGGTAATTGATATCAATGGCTAAGATTGAATAAGCAAGGGAGTGGGATTATGTGTGTGCATGTTCAAGTAAGCCAAGGAAGATGCCTCAAGATGTTGACATTTGGCATCATCTCACACCCCTTTGACAAGTCAATAATAGCAACTCATTGTTTTCTCTTCCCTCCCATTCTTTTAGGTTGGCAAATGGGCTAAAGTAGAGACCAAAAATCTAATTATTTTCCCTTCATCATCATCATCATCTCATCTCTCCTCTCATCTCTATTTTCATCCAAAATTTGAAGGAAAGAGAAAGAAGAAGGCTCAAGTTAGGTGAGGATTTGTTCTTGTATGCTCAACTCACCTTTATTAATATTGTTCATGAGGTTGAGGGCTTTATTCCTATGGTTTCAGATTTTTGATTTGTGGTGTTTGAGAACTTGTGGAAATTTGGAAGTGAGGGAAACAAGGAACTAGCCTGGGAAGAAGTTAAGGTGAGTAGTTGAAACCGTTTGGTATATTCATTGTGGTTATTGGTTTAGTGTTGAGATTTTGTGATTTTGCCTTGGTTTTTGGTGAATTTCGAAATGTGTGAATTAGTTAGTGTTTAGTGTGAAATTGGGGTCATAGTGTGTCCTTGAGCATTTGAAATTGATTTGGAATGTTGGTTTGGATTGGTTTGCAATATGGTGGTTTGATTGAGTTCTTGGTAAGACATGTGGTGGTCATTGTGTAACATGTCAATGGAGGTTGAATTGGGTTGTTTTGATGATTTCAATGGATTCTTGTGCAAATTTATGTGGGAATGGTATTTGATATGAATTTGGGAACCATTGGAAGCATTGGTGCAAAATTGAAATGTTGTCTATTGAAAGTTTATTCTAGGCAGTCAGGTTGTCTGGATGTTTTAAATAGGCAAATGGCGTCTAAAAATTCTGAAACTTTTCAGATTTAAAGTTTACATTCCAAGCTTTAAAATGAACATAAATTTTGTGTCATTTCGTTTTTTGAGCTAAGAGCAATAACTGTCCAAAGTTTGGGATTAAAACTGGAATCTGTTTTGGAGTGGTGGTGAATTTAGTGTAATTCTGTACTTCTGTGGTGATTTCCAGTAATGGCCAATATTTTTCCTAGGAATAGGACTTAAATAGCTTTCATTTGGCTTTGGAATCATCTCATTTTGATTTTTCTAGAATTAGTTATGAAGTTTCAAAGTTCCCTTGGCTGCAGCCAGAAATTCTTGACTGCAGCGCAAAACTTTCTGTGCACGTTTTGGTCGTAGCTAGAGAATTCCTGGCTACAACCACAATACTTCTGTACTATTTTTGGCCGCAGCCAGAGAATTCCTGGCTGCAGCAAAAACCCTATTTTCAGCATTTTGTGACTTTGTAAAGTAATTTCCAACCTAGTATTTTCCAATCCTTTTAGGTTCTATTTGAGCTTGTTATAACCATTTAGGGGACTCATATGGAACCTATTTTAAGTGTTTGAAAGTAGGAAATTAATCCACAATTCTTGATTTTGTTTATAGGCTTTGATATTTGCTGCCCTCATGAGCCAACTGCGTCGAAGGACGTCAGGAAAGGATATGGTAGTGACTCTTTCTCTTATACTGTGTGTGAAACATTGTATGTATGTGTGTCATGCATTGAGAACACTTTGTGTTACATTGTGATGCTTTGAGATCGCAGCAAAAGCTGACGCCTAGTGATGCTTTGTGAATACTTTGTGAATATATTGAGATCGCAGCGAAAGCTGACGCTTAGAGTTTACAGCCATGAGTGCTGTCGTTTGTGGTGTGAACCATGATACATTGTGATGCTGCTAATATGACCTTATATGCTATGTGTTTATGCACTGTGTAAGTGATTTGTTACTACTGGGATTCTCTTGAATCTCATTCTTTCCAATGACTAACATTTCAGACAGGGCGAGTGGCTCTAAGGAGAAGCGGGCAACCCGGAGCGATTAGGCCCTTTGGGGTATATTTGGTTTTGGGATATTGGTTATCCACTTTTGGAATTGGGATTACTGTATATGTTGAGATGTAAATATTATATTTGATTTTGGTAATGTAATCCCCTTGGGAAACCTATAAACCCTTCATTTATATATGTACAACCCGGGAATTGTCGGGGTTTTGGTTATACACTTTGATATGTATGAATGTAAATTAACTGCACAGGTAATTATATTCAAAAATTCGAAATTGAGACCAGGGGAGGGAAACTTTTGAACTATTTTGTGAAAACCCTGCGGTAAAGTAGGAAGTAGAAAAGAGTTTAAGTTATCTAATGGTCTCTAAACCAATTTAACTATGCGTTATCGAATCATAATTACGCTAATTAAGGCAGGGGGTTACAGGTGTCACTTGGTAGAGTTCCTGGTTGCCTGAAATTCAGCATATTTGCAATTTGGCCCATCTGGATCTCCAAGTTCTTTATTAAGGCTTCTTGGTTTTTTAGTGTTGCGTCAATCCTAGCCATGAATTGAGATGTATTCATGGTTAGTTGAGCCAGTGCATCTTCTATATTCATTTTTTGATATGGTGGATTTGGTTGTTGAAGAGCTTGTTGTTGATAGTTCCCTTATAACTTAAATGCATTTTGATTGTTCCTCCAACTAAAGGTTGGCTGATTTCACCAACCTGGATTATAGGTGTTTGCGAATGGGTGACTTTCGACAAAACGAGCATGCTTTGGCATGAATGAGTATCCTTCTTGACATTGCATGCTCATATGAGGTCCTCCATTTTTATCACAGGCTTCAGTAAGAGTACTGATTACATTTGCTTGGTTTGTCAATGATCTATCTTGCTTGGATATAGATGCAACTTGAGAAGACAAAGTTGCAAGGACATCCAGCTCGTGCACTCCAAGTGCTTTCTTAGAAATATTATGTTTAGAAGGCCATTGGTATGCATTGGCTGCCATCTCCTCAAGTAGACTATAAGCATCATCTATATTTTTTCCTATTAAATATCCTCCAGCTACAGCATCTACAAGAATTCTAGAGATGTGCATCATCCCACCATAAAAAGTTTACAGTTGCCACAAATTTGGTAACCCATGATGAGGACATCTCCTTAACAACTCCTTGTATCTTTCCCATACTTCATAGAGGCTTTCTTATTCATGATGGGTAAATGAGGCAATTTCATTCCTCAATTTAGCAGTTTTTGCTGAAGGAAAGTATTTATCTAAAAATTTCTGTACCTAGAGATACCATGTAGTTATGCTTCCCACTGGTAGCAATTGTAACCAGCTCTTAGCCATATTCCTGAGGGAGAAAGGGAAAAGTCTAAGTCTAATGGCATCATCAGTAACACCATTATACTTGAATGTGTCACAGATTTCTAGGAAGTTGGCTATATGTGTATTAGGATCTTCTGTTGGTAAACCACCAAACTGATTTGCTTGCATCATCTAGATAATTGCAGGCTTGATTTCAAAGTTGTTAGCTGCTACTGGTGGTCTTTTGATTCCATAATTCATCCCCATGACTTTTGGTATCTGTTGTTTCTCCCTCTGCATTTGCCACTAGATTGCTTAGGATTGAAGTCGATTGCTTTCGAACTCTTTTATTTCTTCAACAAGTTCTTTCAATATCAGAATCAAGAGGTTGTAGTTCAGTCTTGTTCGATCTAGTCATACACCAAGCAAAAGCTTAAAAAGAAATACAAGACACCAAACAGAAAAAACAAATATAATATAAAGACCAAATTAGTATTAAAATTATTTGGTATTGATATTAATGACAACAATCCTCGGCATCAGCCCCAAAAACTTATTACAAGTGTAAATGGTATATTAAAAAGTGCAAGCGTACACTATAATAAACAGGTAATATAGAAGTGAGTAAAGTATCGTTCCCTTGAGGATTGATCACTAAGTACCAAAAAGAGTAATTTTAACTCTACTTAGTCAATCAATTAGTTGGTGATTGAGATTACAAATTAAAAATGATTAAATATGAATGCAAATGATATGAAACAACTATGAGAAAAAGTCTTAGGGATCAGATTTCACTTAACAAATTTCAAATTGAATCACTTATCTATTATAGTCCAATTTATTCCACATGATTGATACTCGAGTTTTCCTCATGTAATTACTAGCCTCTTCCAAGGTCAAGCAATTCTATAATTGATTGCTAATCCAATATATTCCTATATGAATTCAAGCAATTAATCATGCATTAAGATTTATGGAACTCATTAAGACTACAAAACTCATATGAATATATTCCTATTTCATATGCAGTTATGATTTTAATTATAGGATCTACACACATGTACCTTCTTCCGGTCTCAACATGCATTTGAAATCATTCAAAGGATGGTCAATCAATCAATAGCATTAAGAATAAGAATTAAAATTCAATCATGAAGGAAAAATTAAAACTAGATTTAATAAGTTAAGATTCAATCCGTCATTAGTAAGCTACATCATCACCAGAGGAAAATAGAAATTTAGTTCATGATGAAATTAAAAATAAAACCAAAATAAATTGAGAACTTCATAAATATTGCATAAAACTTGAATATTAAATTCTAAAACATAAATATACAACCAAAAGATGCATGAAAATGGAGAAAATCTAGCCATCCCTTTAGGAGGTAAAACCTTCCATATAGGTGGCAACCTATACCATCCATAAAAGAGGACTTCCCAAGCCTTCTATGCAAGAAGCAAATACAATATATGAAATTAGCTCTAAAATGGTGTATGTGGAGATGAGATGAAAGAAATGGTTATGAAATGGTGTGCCAAATGGGGAGGAGACGATGGCTATATATAGGGAAGAATGGAATACGTGAAATGGTAGATGAAGTAGTATGTGAAATGGAAGATGAAGTGGTAGGTGAAAAGGAAGATGAAGTGATAGGTGAAATGTGATAGATGGAATGGTTAGTGGAATTTCACATTTTGATCTTCATGAATGTTGTAGCTCTAGATCTTATTTTGAAGACACAAGTGGAAACTCCTCATTTCAATGCTTACAGCTCTAGTTATGGTCAAATTAGTGGGCACATGTCAGACTTGAATAAATTCACGTTTGGTCTTAGAGATAGAAATGGGGTTTGGTCTTGGAGATAGAATTAGGGTTTGGTCTCAACTTCCAACAAAAATTTGCAGCTCTTAGAGATAAAACTGGGGTTTGGTCTCAATATAAAAATTATAGAGCTTTTTCTTTGCTTTTTATCAATATAAAGAGCATCCCAATCCAACATCTAGAGCTCCAGATATTGCCTGAAAACTGAAAAAGGGTATGATTTAGTGTTTTTTTCAAGAAATTCTATTTTATGACCAAATCATTATTTATTTATCAATTACATCTAAATTCATTAAATTGAGCTCAAATATCATCCACAAAATCATCATATAAGGGAAAATAAATATATAACTATTTTACTTATCAATATTCTATAAGAAAAAAGACTCCTTTGATAGTGCAACAGCAAAGAGTAAAGGAATCAATGTTCCTATACTGGTTGGAGAAAAATAAAGATATTGTATTTGCAAGAACATTAACATATTCACAATTTCCTCAGTATCACACATTGATAGACTACAACGAGCTTGGAAAAAGAGAAAAGGAGGATTCTCATTAGCCAGATTAACAAACCGCTTGCCAACATAAGGAGAAATGTATTTCATGTGTCTCTTGCTGACAATGATCACTAAACATCAGAATTATAAGGAGTTGCGGACAGTTAATAGAACACTGCACCTAACCTTCAGATCAACATGTCTAGCTCTAGGTTTATTGGATGATGACCAAGAGTATATAGAAAGCTATAAAAAAGGCATCTATATTGGCTAGTGAATATTATCTAAGAAGATTCTTTATAAGCATGTTTTTACCAAGTTGCTTATCACAACGGAAAAGGTTTGGTAGGAGACAAAAGCTTACTTATACAAATATATGTTGTATGTTCCAAGAGAAGTACTCGAATGAACATGTATAATTGAATACTCTAATATTAAAAAAATAAAACAATAGTAGGATAAAAAACTAAAATCAGAAATTGATTTTGCAAAGGCTACTATTCATGATGAGGATAAGAAGACGCATGTTTAGTGGAAATAGATGCCATGTTATTGAACAATGGCAAAAGTTAAAGTATATTGAACTTCTAAAGCCAAGAACAACACACTCTTGGAACACAAGAAATCAACTACTTCTTCAAGAACTAAGTTTTGATAGGGTCGAGAACAAATAGTTGGCAGTAGAGATGGAAATATCCCTCACAGATGAGCAAAAAGTAGTTTTTAGAACTGTCATGAAAGCCGTTGAGACAAGGCAGCAAGCGTTCTATTTCATACACAGATTTAGAAGATCTTAAAAAAATTTCTTTTAAATGCCCTGACTGTAACTATGAGAATGAAAGGATTGATTGTGCTAAATGTAGGATCAAGTGGAATAGCAACTACTTTGTCACCATTAGGAAGAACAACTCATTCAAGGTTACCAATACCAACTGACATTAACGAGGATTCCATATGCAATATACGGAACAACTCTTCACTAGCAAATCTAATGAGAGCTGCAAATTTGATCATATGGGATGAATCACCCACGGTTAGAAAGTATTACATCGAGCTATAGATAGAACATTATGAGACATAATGAAAATTGGTAGGCCATTTGATAGAAAATGTATGGTTATGGAAGGAGACTTTAGACAAATACAACTTGTGGTACCATGAGCAGGAAGAGCACAAATGGTAGATTCACTAATCAATTCTTCCTACATTCAGCGTCACTATAAAATGTTTCAATTGACAAAGAATATGCATCTAAGAAATTTCTAACCTAGAAGATTAGGCTACGATAAATGAATTTGCAGGGTGGTTATTGAGAATTGGGGAAGGAAAAGTTGCTGTTCTAAAGATGGAATTGCTACAATAGAAATACCCAAGGATCTAATCATCATAGATAGTCAAAACCTGATTTAGTCAATAGCACATTGTACTTATTCGGACATCAAAAATAGCAAGTCTATAATACCTGAAAGAGTGAGCAATTCTGCCTCTAATGTTGGAAGTTGTGGATTGACTAAATAAGTATATGTTGTTGACAATTCAGGGTGACACTGTCACCTATCATAGTTTAGATAGTATAAGCAAACAAGACCAAAAGAATCACACCCATCAAGAAATATATGTTCTTAAACATGATAAGTTGTTGAGGAATCCCACCTCATAAAATACGATTAAAGATTGGAGTACCAATAATGTTGATGAGAAATATTGAATAATCAACTAGCTTATGCAATGGTGTAAAAATGTGTTGAACAATGTTAGGACATCACTTCATAGAAGTGGAAGCTTTACTAGGTGCAAGTAAAAGGGAAAACGTTCTTATTCACAAAACATAATGGGTATTGTAATACCCCAAAATGTACTCAAGGGCTAAATGTACAGAATAAATAGTGGGATTAATGACAGAATTACCTTTGCAATTTTTGTTATGACTTTATTTATGATTAACTTGAGATAACTACTTAGTTTTTTGCCTAAAGTCAAAAATGACCAAAGGACTAATTTGAACATAAGGAGAAGGGAACATGGCATATGGAAGATAAACATGACAATATTTATTTGGCCATAATATGAGTCATATGGAAGCATTTTTGGCCAAGTAAAGAGGAATAATGACTTTAGTCAATTTTCACATCCTAAAATTGGCAATTAAATATTATATTGTAAGTGGATATTTTATAAGATCATCATCTCCTTCAAAGGGCTATGATTTACGTAAGATATGAGGAAACAATATAGGCTATTACATTTGACATGTGAAGGCAATTTGACCAAGTTGTAAAAGATGATGACTAAATCAACAATTTCAACTAAAGAAGTAATATTTGAAGAGTTGAAATTATGATTAATTGAAGAAGCCCTTTTGGCTATTCCATGGGCTACAATTCGTATGGCATGAAGAGGAAAAGAAAGTATGTTGAATTTAGTCAACAATTACAACTAAAGTAAGGAGGTAAATATTGATAATTCAAGAAGCTTTCTTTTGGTTACTTTAAGAGCTATTTTCGGTGACAATAAAGAGAGAAAGAGAAACACATGAAAGACCAAATAAGGAGATGATAACTTGGTCAATAATTGTAGGTCAAACATAAGATGACATATTGAATACAAAGGGCAACCATTTCGGTCAAAAAGGGAATAGGAAGGAAAGAGAAAAATTGAAGCAAAATACACTTAGTTAATTCACCATAAGTGCATGACCAAGTGAAGTAATTTTCACCACAACTTTTCTCTACTTTTGCACCATATTTTCATCTAGACTTTAAGTGATAAGGGAAAGGAAAAATCTGATCATTTATCACTCTCTCCATCTTCAAGTCAGTTTGCAGCAGCCCAACAACGTAGAAGAAAAAAATCAAGGTTTCAAGGTGAGTTTAATCTTGATTTTTCACCTCTTTAACCTCATATATGGCTCAAGTGACCTTCATGGAACTTGTTCCTCTCTTCCTTAGCTTCATTTATACGTTTTTTTAAGAAGATGAGTTTTCAGCCACCTTGCAAGAACAAAAGTTATGGAATCAACGAAAGAACACAGAAGAAGCAAGAGGTGAGTGAGAGCATTATGTTGATGTATATGATGCTTTAAATGGCTGCGTTGTGGTTGGCTATTGTGATAGCCCTAATTTCAGTTTTTAGGGTATATTAGGGATCATGAATCTTTCATCCTATCTATGTGCTTATATGTTGGTTTAGAGGCAAATGAGCTAAGCTTAGTGATTAGATAGTGAAATGCTTGTTTGTTGTGAAATACCCTAAAATTCTGCCAAACAAGGACATGGGGAATGAGTAGAAATTTGTTCATTTTGATGTTACCATTGTGTTCTACATGAAAAATTTTGTGGGAATAAGTTTGGTTGTTGATTTTGGAGCCATTGAACACATTGGTTGAAAATTGGAAAAACTGTCAAGTGAAACTCTGTACAGGGCAGTCAGGTTGTCTGGATGTTTTGAATGGGAAAATAGTGTCTACAAATTCTAAAATTTTCCATTCTTAAATTTCACATTCCAAGATTCAAAATGGATATATAATTTGTGTCATTTCATCTTTTGTGCTGGGAGTAATGACTGTCCAAAGTTTGGGATTAAAACTAGAATCTGTTTTTGAGCAGTGGTGAATTTAGTGAAATTCTGTAATTGTGTGGTGATTTCTGGTAATGATTTATATTTTTCCTATGAATAGGACTTAAAGAGCTTTCAATAGGCTTTGGTATCACCTTATTTTGATTTTTCTAGAATTAGTTATGATATTTCTAAGATGCTGAAAAATTCTGGCAGATTGGTTACCTATGCGAAAATTGAAGATTTTATGGCATAATGTAATATTGTGGAACTTTGAGGTTAGAAATTGACCTTTTAGGTTAATTGACAACTTTAGCTCCTTAGTTGATTTGATTAAGTGACCATAGTGATAATCAACCCAAATATTATGAGTTATTAACGAATTAGAATAGGTAATAATTCATCGTCCTTAATTTTAGTTTATAGGATTCGATATTTTGCCTTGTTCGTGATCGACCTGCACCAAAGCACAATCAGAAAGAACAAGGTAATGACTCTTTCTCTTATACTGTGTGTAAAGCGTTGTATGTATGTTGTCATGCATTGTGATGCTTTGAGATACTGCTGCTATTATAGCGAAAGCTGTCGCATTGAGCATAGAGATTACAGTGAAAGCTGTTGCATTGTGTATGCATCCGTGAATGCTGTCGTATGTGGCGTGAGCCATGTATCATTATGTTACTGCTAAACATGATCTTACATGCTGTATGTTTATATACTATATGAGTGATTTGTTACTACTGTGATTTTCTTGAATCTATTCTTTCCATTGACTAACCTTACAGACAGGGCAAGTGGCTCCAAGGAGAAACGGATGACTAGGAGTGGCTATGACCGTGTAGGGATATTTAGTTTTGGATTGTTGGTTATCCATTTTGGATTTGGAATTACTGTATAGTTTTGGAATGTAAATATTATTTTGGGATATAATTATATAATCGCCAAAAAGGGAATCTTGTAAACACTTAGTATACCTACATGAAACCCCAGGGTTGTCAGGATTTTTGTTATACACTCTGATATATATATGAATGTGATTTAACTGCACAGGGTAATTATATTCGAAACTTATATTTGAGACCAGCATAGGAAGAAATGTTTTTTAAAGAATTTGTGAAAACCCTACCGTAAGGAAGGGATTTAATTAAGTTTAATTATTCATCACTCTCCAATCAATCTTAACTATGCGTTATCGAATTATAATTACGCTTATTAAGGCAGGGGGTTACAGGTATGAATCCTTTGAAATCAAAAATACCATTCAAGATGGGTAGTGGACCTGTTGGGTAGGTATGATTCAGCCCAACCCTTAACGAGCTAACAAAAGCCCGATTAATGGGCTGTCAGGCTCGATTAACAATTTTTTTAACCCAGATGCAGCCCAAATCAAAAAGAAGTTAGTGAACTGAAGCTGTCCAAATCAAGCCCATCTTATGAAATATGTTTTTTCATCATTGCATTATCTAGACAATTCTATAATTTAAAATGAAAATGGAGCATCTTATACTTTTCATTTTTGTAATACAACAAAAATACAGAATCCTAAATTCCAAATCCTAAAATACAGAATTCCTAAATTCAAAGCACTGTAGGGCATAATCTAGAATCCTGAACAAACACCTGCCCATTGAGCATATTACGTAGACCATGACAGGTTGATTGGAATTTGGAACTATTACAGACAATTATACGAGAAGAAATGGGAAACATATTACATATCTAAATAATTCAAACAAAATTAAAAAAAATTACCTCACTGCCTCGCACGCTGGATGGAGAAGGGGGAAGCCGATGAAAAGGATTAGAAGAACCTGAGCTCAACATAGCTTATGGGAAAATGGAGGTAGTCACCAGACGGTCAGACCAGACACGAGAGGAAAAGACGAAGAGGGAGACGAAGATGGAGAGGCTAAGAGGTGAGGAGGATTACAATTTGCTGTTGAGGAGACAAGATGGTCCACCACCATACCATTGCACCAGTGTCTACCAGTAAGGAGTCACTGGACGGCTAGACCAGACACAAGAGGAAGAGGTGAAGAGGGAGGTGAACACATAGAGGTTGAGAGGTGAGAGAGCTAGGGTTCATCAGTCAAAGTAAGTCTGAGTTTGAGAGAGTGGAAGACTGAGGAGGGTTGAGATTAACTGAGATAGAGTGAGAAAGCGAGTTGACATTGTGAAAAAAATTGACATTTTTTTTAATTGGCTAAGCAGGCCAACCTGTATATTCACAATGACAATAAATAAAAGGTAAGGCCAGTCAATGGAAAGTGTGGTTGTTTATCTCCCAACACCAATATTCACACACGAGCAACTCTACATGGCACTATCAAGGGTAAAGTGGAGAAATGAACTAAAATTGTTAATGCTAGATTTAGAGAGAGAAAGTACAACAATCACAACAAATGAGCACATTTTCTTCCTATTGAATAGCTACACACTTTATCGTATTCACCTTCAATTTAATGAACTCTATTATAACCAAAATATTCACATGTTTTGAAGGACATAAACCATGGATTACATTCTTAGAGAAAGTATTCATTCAACATAAATAATATACCAACTATTAAGAAAATCCAAAACCAAAAAATATAACTTTTACATAAATAGATCAAGTCAAAGAACATAACATAAAGTAAACATAGAAACTAAAGGCCTAAGCATTTATCTCAATAGATATCCAAAGAACACTCTTGTAGTATCACAAAATGAGGTTATGTCTGGGTCATCTACATAATGAATTTAATAAATTAGTTGAAAGAAAAAGGTAAACAATATGGTGTTATAAACACAAATTTTGCCACTGCTTCAAACATTTTATCCTAACCATGATTCCTATATAACCCTCTAACAATATACTAAACCATAACATATTCCCCTGGCTAAATCCCCAAGGCCTTTATCTTAGCAAGTACAACACCAACAGGCTCACTGAGAGAACAACTCTCAGTTCATTTAGTTCACTAATCCATTATCAGAAAAATGCAAACAATTAATAAAAAATTCTTTCCAAAGAAAAACTAAAAAACATGAAATAAGTGTTAATATAATAGCCTAGGCACTTACTTTCCTTCTTCCTTGATTAGTCCCTCAATTATGAGAGTTAGCTCCTTCTTATAAACACCAAGAATCATTGTGGGAAATTTCAAGGTCAATGAATTAAGTATACCAGCCACGTCTTTATAAAAAATGCATATGAATCAGTAAAAATATATTATTCTGGCAATCCTTAAAACAAATCAGTCAATAACTCACCATAGAAACAAAATTTATTTGGAATGCCAAAACATAGATCAAAAACATTCTCCAACTTAAAAAAGTGTAGAAGAAAATTTGAAATCGTTTAGATCACTTAGGTATTAGCAACAAAACTTAGATGATACTTTTCATGTAGACCTAATCCATCCTTCTTCATATTAAAATCAAACAGTAAATTTGTCCCCCAATAATAGCCAATGCAAAGCGATGAATATGGTGATCAAATTTCAACTGAAGCATAACCATGGTATTCTACTAAAATAAAAAGACGTGTGTGAACAATTCGTAGAAAGATAAAAACAAATGCCTTGCTTGAAACAAAATATGATCTCTTAAATGAACGTACATATGAGTCAAAGAAGATAATATCGATAGATTGAAATTCAAGAGCAAGTACACCAACAAGATTTGGAAACCTGTAATGATAAGACCTTCACCCTCATGAACTTCTTATTAACATTAACAATAACATCAAATCTATAATATCCTGAATTTTGGACCTAGAAACTTAAGGATAAGCCTATATCAAGTAGACTACTAAGCCCAGTTTGGAAAGAATCCCAATAATGTCCAAGAGCCATAATGACTTTTAGAGACTAACTTGGAATTAATGTATGGGATTTAGTTCCATTACCCAAAGGAAAATACCTAATTCTTTTATCTAAAGTCAAATAGGATCTAAAGCCTAGCTTGGATCGAAAAAGAGAGGGAATGACATATTGGAAGAAGGAAGATAAACAAAAGAAAAGAACTAATAGCACAAGAAATAATATTGCCATAATCAAGGGCAAGAGAGACAATTGTCATTTGATCTTAAGGTTAAAGTTGGAAACCAAAATGAAGGGTCAAGATTTACTTTTGAAAAGAAACAATAATGATAAAGGAAGAGAAGCAATAAATTCCCTCCCCTTAATTCAAGAAAAACGTCCAAAAAGGCATACCAAAAGAAAAAGGGCATTTGTCAACAAACTTTACAATAAGACTTGGTCAAAGTTGAACCTTTATACATATGGTCAATTAGCCAACATTTTCCTTCCTCTTTGTTAGGAAATTTCAGTCAAAGCTTTAAAAAATGAAAGAAGAGAATTTAAATATAACCATAGGCATTGACAAGTCAAAAGAAAAGAAAAAGAAGAAGGGAACAAAAGTCAATAAGAATTATAATTAGTTACAACTTGGAAATTTGACCAAAAAGCATGTCCACAAGAGCAATTTGGTCAACACAATCTTTCCCTTTTTGCATGCCCATGTTCATCCAAGACAAGAAGGGAGAGAAAAGGAATGAATTCCAATTCAACCAAACCACTTTTAATTAATTAATGACACTACTTTTTCAAGAAGCCACCATTTAATTGACATATGTATTTTTCCTTATTCTCTTGGGAAAATTTTAGCCAAGTGATTTCAAGAAGCAAAAATTCAATATTTAACCATTGCATCCATACTCTTTTCCAACTAAAAGTTGGCCAAAGCCAAAATAAGAAGAGAAAAATGAAAGAAAAAGAAACAGGAAAGAGAAAGAACAAAGGTAAGCTTCTAGCTTGATTTTCACCTTCCAAACCACCTCTTTGGCCCAAATACTCTTCATAAACATTGTTTCCTTATGGTGAGAGCTTTATTTCTATGGTTGTTTTTTGAGGAGGAGGCGTTTTGAGCCATCTTACAAGAGCAAAAGGTGGAGAATCAAGAAAAGAGCTCAAGAAGGTGCTAGAGGTGAGCACGAGCATTATTTTGATGTATGTATTGCTTTGGTTGATTGAGTTTTTGTGGGTTGTTTGTTCTGCCCTAATTTTGGCCTTTTAGGGCTTGTTAGGGTTCATGAAGCTTTCCTCATATATATATATATATGATTATATGTTCTTTTGGAAGCTAATGAGCAAAGTTTGGTGGGTATTTTGTGAATTGTTGAATTATTGTGTGGAACCCTAAATTCTAGTCTAACAGGACATGATAAAGGAATGGGAATTTGATTATTTTGATGTTACCATTGTGTTCTATAAGAAAACTATATAGGAATAGCCCCCAGTTATAAATTCTGGGTCATTGGAATGCAATTGGTAAAGTTACAGTGTTGCTGCCTAGTTAGGGTTTCCCTGCATGCCAGATATTTGTATTGTGTTTTGAGTAACTGAATGATGTCCAAAGCCTATGATCTTCTCCAAAATGAAAGTAGAGTTATCAAGCTTTAATTTGATAGGTCATATAGGTCATTTGGATCAGTACACTAGGAATTATGAATTTTTGAAGTTAGGTACTGAATCTGGACAGAATCCTGGACCAATGAGGATTTAGACATAGTTCTAGATTTTTGTGGTAAGAATTGACTTTGAGTAATATTTTTCTTAGAAAATATACTGAAAGATCTTTGAATATAACTTTAAACCACCTCAATTGGAGTTCCATAGAATTAATTATGATTTTTCAAAAGTTTGGTTAAAATGCTGGTACTTTTACCTACCATGCGAATTTAAGAAAGAAAGGGCCAAATGTAATTAGTGTGAACTCCAAGGGTGAAAGTAAGCTTATGAGGTATTAGGCATTCAAGTAACAAGGCGCTAATGTGGCATTTATCTAGGGCAATGAGAAGTCAACAAAGAAGAAGAATTTCCAAGAAACTTTAAAGGTTGGAAGGAATGGAGACAAGAAGAGGACACAAGTCCAAAAGGTAGTAAACTTACTCACTTACATGTATTTAAAGTGTATGCTGTGTATTGATGTGTAGTATTACTTTGGTTGATTATGTGAATCATGTATAGATGAATGAAGCAGTGTTTCTATTTTTGCTGTGGCCATAAGTGTTAGGATCGGTAAGCACAGCGGAAGAATTTTAAAAATTTTCACCGATCCTAATTGAGGATCTATCAACAGCGTTTAAACCAAGTTGGAAGGATTCATACCTTTTCATGATTCAGAGTTTTCACGATCTTTAGGAACCAACACGTCAGGTCTGCTCCCTCTACCGGTATCCACACGAATGCTCTCCAACCGAGACTGCGTACTAGCGCCTCTAATGTCTCCTAAGTTTTCCCTGCGGCTCTCAATTCTCAAGTGTGTATTAATATATCTGCTCTATCAAGTTTATAACCTATGAGGGCTATTTTCAAATTTCAAAATTAATCATTATTAATTTCAAAATTAATTAACAATTAATTAACTTGATGAGCTAATTAAATAAATTGAGTTTAAATTAAATCTGTCCAACAGTTTTAATTTAACCTATTTATTTAATCCAAATAAAGAGCCATTAGATTTAATTTATCTTCATAAATTAAAACTGAGATACTATATCTCAATCATGTTAGTTATTAAATTTAATATATCTTAATAAATTAAATTTAAAACTAACACAATATAATAATATCATATAATATATATATATATACATATATATAAGATATATATTCGAAAATATATATATTTATATAATATTATTAATGAATTTTATATTATATATATATAAATATAAAATTCGTCCACCCTAAATTAAACATTATCTCGTGTTGGGCTATTCTTGTGTGTGACCCTGTAGGCCCATATGAAGTTGGCAGTGGGCAAATAACTATACTAACCCAAAGTCGCAAGCGGCCTCTAGCAAGACATTACGACTACCAAATTCATATGAGGATCGTTATCACGATGCAACCTGTCATACAACCAAGTCATGTCCCTTTTGTCACACGATATATTGATCAAGGATAAGGCATGGATAATGTCATCCTCTTGTTCCTGACCATTACTTTCTCGATTCCTGAGTAGCCTGATAACAGAGACAGAAACTCCTTTCATCATAGTATATCCATACATTTCTCAGACTCGCTCATCGAGGGGCCCAGTAATATCTCTCTACTAATGTGAGGGACAAATTCCATCTTGATCATTCATATTCCTCTGCATGAAAACCCACCAAGCCCGATCGTAGCCTTTATCATCACCCGGTCAAAAGTGACTTTTGACTAGTTCAAAGCTTAGCAACTCTCATGTATGAATCCATGATGACCTCAGGTCTAAGGGCATTGTGACGTGGTTATACATGAGAAAAGCTTATGACTTGATCCATGTAGCTTTCTCATAGTGGGTCGGTCCAGCACCTTGTACTCTTACTAGTGCCTAAGACTTTGATTTATATCTCCATATCTTATCAAAGTCATACTGATCTCGTTTCATCTCTACTCCCGCATAGATGACCGACCAGGGACATTTTAGGACAATCTTTAAGAATTATCCAAGGATATAAT
The DNA here is from genome assembly GCA_963210345.1 of Inga oerstediana. Lineage (NCBI taxonomy): Eukaryota > Viridiplantae > Streptophyta > Magnoliopsida > Fabales > Fabaceae > Inga > Inga oerstediana. The sequence goes on along the minus strand of OY723401.1, from coordinate 55,845,146 downwards.
TATCACAGTTAACATGCAAATAATATGATAACAGAATAGAGAAATTTCATTAAAATAATAATGTTCAAAGTACAATGATTGGCCCTTAAGGCACAATTTCCAACAATAAGTATGTTGCACGAAACATTGAGCATGCAGAATATTATTATGTGAACATAAGCCTATGTACTACAAAAAAATTGTGATTTAGTAGTGGTTATAAATGTGTATTTATAGCGGGTTTAACCGCTATAAACAACATTAGTAGCAGTTCATTTCAACCATTACAAATGTTGGCACCACAATTTTGCATGGCAGGAAATGAAAAATGAAAATTTGGCTCCAATTTTGAATTGGTTGGAAAACCGCTACTAAATTCAAATAGGAATTTCAAAAGTAGCGCCAAAAATTTAATACCATTTTGAGTTAAAATTTGTAGCCATTCTAAAATTGCTACAAAATTTTGGGAAATTAAAAAAAATTAAACAATTATTTGAGTCCATTGTTATAATATTATGTTGAATAGTTTATCAGTTAACTTAAATAATAGTAGTTATTATTTTAAAAAATGATTAAATTAAGTTAGATAAGTATAAACTTTATATAGGTAAAATTGTTGAGAATGTGCAGATAATGAGGACTTATTATGTTGTCTACTATATGTTGATCATTATGGAAGGAGTATTGAAAACGTTGGGGAAAAGTTCTTCAATTTATAGACAAAAAAACTAATGAGTACAAATATTATGAGAGGGGAAAAATATTGAAATCAAAGAATTAAAATTTTTTTACCATATTTCAAACTGAGAGAAATTGTTAATCAAACTCCAAGTTCTTCAAACTCCAAACTTTCAATTCTTGTTAACAAATATGATTTAATAGAAGTTTTAAACAAATTCAAACATTCTATTAAACAAATAATCATCCAAGATCTTCAGTATGAGGTACATAACCTTAAAACTGAAGTACGTCTTATTAAACTTTAACAAGATACCCATGCAACTGCCATATCCTAAATTCAGGATATCAAAGTCACCTTTAAACCTTAAATTGAAGGGCAAGTAACATCTAATCAGGAAGATGAGCTTCTTTCTGAAACATTTTTAAACATGATTTCCAAAATATCAATCCAAAAATTTTATGTTTATGCAAAAATCATTATTAATAATGACTTTGTTTTAGAACAAATTGTTTTGTTAGACATAGGAGCTGATTCTAATTGTTTCAAAAAAGGAATCATTCCTACAAAATATTTTGAGAAAATAACCAAAAGGTTTAATGGGCTTAATGGCTCATGCCTAAACATCAGATACAAAGTTTCAAAGGTTGTTATTGAAAATAAAGGTTTAAAGATTCAAACTCCATTTATATTGGTTAAAAATATAGGAACCCAAATCATTCTTGAACCCAAAACCTTGTATCACAACAAATTTTTGCCCGATGGCAAGCCACTTTAAGTGTTTTTTATTTTAACATTGAATTTATAGAAGGCACTTTAAACTCCTCACCAGATTTTCTCACCCCAAGAGTTTTTACAGGGTAGGTAGATTTGAGAGAAAACCGTTCTGAGTGGAAACACGCCCAAAATGCCTAGAAAAAAAAAAGAATCGGTTGATAAGCCAGATGATAAACAAAAGGGTATCATGCATGATGCCCAAAGTCAAACAGTCTCTAGTAATCAGCTAGAGGCAATTATGAAGCAACTCTGCAGCAATGCAAGTCTCAAACACAAGGATCCCAAAAGCAGCAAAAGCAATCTCAAATGAAGTCATTCACTCCATCTGGGTCATCAATTTAAATATATGAAGCAAAAGCTTCTTCAAGAAAAAAGACTTTACAGTCTTATGCACAGGCTCATGCCCAGAAAAAGCTTCCACAAACAACTTGGGGATAAGTATTGGTGAAAGGAACATCTCTTCCTCCAATTTCTTGAGGAGATATAACCAAATAGGAGTATGATTTACTGAATCAGGTACCTTCTAAGTTACAGGTTCAGCCAAAACATTTTGCTCCTCCAACTCAAAAACAACTGACGATTACAGCTTCTCATCCAAAGCAATTGTTAGCCAAAGCCAAACACAAGCCAACATGGACACGCCTTATTTTCACAAAGAAAACTATGTAAGGCATATTATCTAGGTGGAACCAAAATTCCTCCACCCAAATCCAAAACAAGTAGCCTTGAATCTTTTCCCCTCTAATTTCATTTCAGACCTATATATTTGAGAGAAACCAGAGAATGTTATGAGTTAATTTTGGTTCATTATAAGTCCATTGAGATAGATTTAAAAAAGGACAAAAAGGATAAATCATTAATAACTCATTATCTTTTAAAATTTTATAAGTTCTCACCCTTTCCTAGTGGGGTAAGATTTACATAAACCAAAATTTTTGGGATAGAATATGATCCTAAAGGATATAATTATTGGGATTATGTTGATGCATGGTCTAATATCTTTTGGGATCAAAATGAACTTTTTAAACGTACTTTTTGGGCCCAATAAATATAAGAATTTTGGCCAAGACAAAAGAAGAGGAAGAAGGAAGGAGAATTTAATTATTTAATTCTTTACTTTTTCCATTCGAAAAGTCAACAATTGTGGTTAGGCATGAAAAGCAATTTGCGATAACACTAGGTTAACATATTTTCTCTTCAATTGGGCTCTTAAATTTCATATACGACCCAAAGAAAAGAGGAAGAGGATGGGCAATTTAAGTGATGCCAAATCTATTGAATAAGTCAAAAGTAAAAGGAAGGAAAAGAAGAAGAACAAGTCAACAATTGCAACTTGGGAAAAGTTGACCCAAAAAGCAAGACCATAGGAGATAAATTGGTCAAATTCTTTCCTCCTCTTTGAAGAGGAATTCGATCAATTGAGAAGGAAGGAGGAAAGAAGACCATTTGGCTAACCATAGTTAATTTAACCAATCTACTTTTGCAAGACACCATAACATTCTGACACTTGGATTTTCTCTTTTTCTTTGGATGATTTTTGTCCAAGAATTCAAGAACCAAGGGAATGGATATTAAAACTAATACTCTCTCTCTCGTATTCATAAAAATTGGCCAACCTTCAAAAATAAGAAGAGAAAGGCAAGGAAAAAGAAAAAGGAAAGAGAAAGGGAACAAGTAAAGAACAAGAATGTAAGGTGTTCTTACTTTGTTTTCACCTTACAAATCACCTCAATAGCTCTGAGGTCTTCATAAATGTTGTTCCTCTCATCAAAAGCTTTATTTCCATAGTTCTTGTTTCTCAAGGAGAGGTGTTTTGCTACTGCCAAGTTGAGCCAAAGTTAGAGAAAAAAAGAATAAGCCCTAGAAAGTGAAAGAGGTAAGCTTAAGCTTTGATTTGAGCTTAGCATCTTGTCATTTGGTAGAGTATTTTGGATTCTTTAGTACTACCCTAATTTTTATTAGTTAGGTTTTGTTAGGGTTCATGAAACTTTCAACATATACATGTGATTATATGTTGTTTTGAAAGCATATGAGCTAAGTTTGGTAGTTGAAATGTGAATTGGTAATTTATTGCACTAAACCCTAAATTCTGGTATAAATAGAACATGATATAGTAATGTGAATTTAATCATTTTGATGTTACTATTGTGTTCTACATGAAAAACTGTGTAGGAATAGCCCCTGGTTATAAAATCTAGGTCATTGGAATATAATTTGTAAAGTTACTATGTTGCTGCTAGTTAGGATTTATGCATGGCATTTTTGTTGTTATGTGTTTTTAGAAAAACAAATGGTGTCCCATGAATATGAGATTTTAAACAATAAAAGTAGGCATATCATACTTCAATTTTATATGTAATTTGTCCCATTTACATTTGTATGTTAAGAGTTATGATTTATTGAAGTTAGACCTAGAAAACTGGAATAATGTTATTGTAGTGTGTAAATAATGTTGATACTGGAATTCTATGCACACAGTTGGTTAAAGGAATTTTTTTTCTTAAAAATAGACTTAATAAGAGTCACATAACCTTTGGAATCACAACAATTGGAGTTTTCTAAATAAAGTTATAAATTTTCAAAGTTTTATGGAAATTCTAGCAGATTTAGTTAAGGTGCAAAATTAAAAAGCTAATAACAAAAATGTAATTACCTTCAACTCTAAGGGTAAAGATAACTAACAAAATAAGCTTGGAATAATACATGAATGAGTAATAACTCATTTATTGTAAATTTGGGATTTTAGGATCAGACAGTAGCTCGAGCCAGACACAGAGTATTGGACCGATAGACAGGCAAGGTAATGGTGATCCAGGTAGTGAACTTACCCTATTTACATGTAGTTTATAGTTATATTTCTATAGTGATACATGTGATTGCTTTACTTGGTTGTGTAGAGCATATTTTGAATGATGAAGTTATACTTCTATTTATGCCATTGCCATGAGTATGTTACATGAAATATATATGAAATATTGAGCACGCAGAAATGTCATTATGTGGCATGCATCTAGTTAAGGCTAACATGTCATGCACTTGCCATTTAGCTTGCATGCATTATGGTAACTACTTACTACTAAGATTCCCTTGAATCTCACCCTCCCCCAATCAACCATTTAGATAGGCGAACGTACGAGGTATTTTGAGAATAGAGAAGAGGACTGTAAGAGGAAAATACAGAGGCGGAATGAAGACAAGGAGGTGTCTATTGCTCTTGTTTCAAATGTAGACATTTTGGTAGATCTTGTCTATATATTCATGTATATATTTTGTGTATATTATGTGCAATCCCTATGGAGAATTTCTTGTAATGTAATCATGTACTTTATATAAGTAATTTCCATGCTATTTCTTTGTGCCCACTAAACTATGCGCAAACACTCCGAAAAATGTGGTAATAACATAAGGGTATGACATTTTGGTATCAGATCGGTGGTTCTAGCAACTGGATAGTATACTAGTATGGTCTTGATTATATAGTGATAGGACATATGCACAAAAAGGCGGTATTTCTTTAAACCAGCCCTAAAGAAATAGTAAATACCTGAGGGAAGCTAGTATCATAATATTGGTTTGAGGGTGGTATAAGTATGTCACAGACACTGAGAGAGCGGGTCTGAGTAAGGCTAGATTGTGGACCTCATCCTATAACAGAATCACCAATAGGCACATCAGTAGGGGATACTAATAAGCCATAGATAGATAAGATAGAGTCAAATCTGGTTGTATATTAGTAGCAATGGGAGGACGCCCAGAGTATATATCTACGAGTTGTCTAAAAGTATGAAACCCCTATAGATCAGTATACAAGGTACTTAGACAGTCTAATCCCATATAGTATGAGTAGGGTCTTCTAGATTTAGAGACCCGGATGTAATGTGGATCTGCACAGTAATGTACACTTTCCCGATTACTCCATTTTGAGGTATGGGGGAAGCACGAGGTTATAGAGTGGGATTCAAATCATAGCTTGGTGAACTTCAGGGAGCATATTACAAAGTATGTGACTGAGTGCATATACCAGCATTGATATGCAATCCATACACAGTATTTTGATGCTCAGAGGTAGTGGGCACGATTTTTATGACAAGGGTAGTAATAGGGTACCGGTGGTCGGAAGTAGCTAGAGCCGGTATCTGTGTTTTGGCATGTGTACATAAATGTTCAGTGTGCTCAACCTAAGGAAATCTTAGGATAGGTGATCCCTTGAGAAGTCACATGTATATGTGGTGACATGTTATGAAAAAGAGCAAGCACATGTTGTACAGTAGTTCAGAGGCTGTATGTTAATTCCTACTTTTCCTTGCAATTGTAAACGTTTATAATATGTTCTTTCAGGCATATTTGTGTTTCCAAAACTTTGTGAAAAGTCAAATATGCCCTTATGACTATGACATTTACCTCTTTATTGTTTCAATATAGTGAAACACAAAGATGGTGAGACAAAGAGGTATAGGTACTGGGCAGGGTTAAGAAGTTAGACCTAATCCAATATAGCAAATATTGGGCATGTTAACATAACACAAAAAGGGACAAGCAAAATAATCATAGTAGACAGGTATATGGATAGAGCTCCGTAAATATTTCAACTCAAAAATCCAATATCATCTAGGAAAGGCCAATGTAGTGAGACTCTCTTCCATTCACAATGCATGTGATTATCTGTATTCTTTATATGCTATGTTTTGTGACATGAGTTATAGACACACAACCTAGTTGTGGTATGGGAAAAGCATAAGTACCACCTGGTGGGAAAAGCATAAATACTATCCGGCCCATTGGGACCCAACTTGGATAATGAAACAAGTCTGGGCAAACAATCATCTGTGCCAGAACAAGGCACAACTAAGGGTCATACAGTTATATGATCTTGAATAATGCATGCAGCTAGTAAGGGTAACAAGTAAGGGTTATATAGTTATATTATCCTGAATAATGCGTACAGCCAAAATTGAGACAAGTCCGGGCAGACAATCTTCTACATCAAAACAGGACACAAGTAGGGGTTATGCAATTATATGATCCTGAATAATGCATGTAACAAGTAGGGGTCATATAGTCATATGATCCTAAATAATGTATGCAGCCAGCCAATAAGGGCACAAACTAGGTTTATACCAGAACGCTGACAGACAGTCAAATTTATGGTATTATAATTTTGTTACTTATATAGTGCATGGTATATGTATTATCATATTTTCTATGATTGATCATGTGTTACTATAGAGGTCAAGTGGCATCCAGCTGAGGTAGTAAGACAAGTACAGGAAGATAATATAGCCCCACCTATATTGTATTAGACAGTATGAAATATCAGAGTGCATAGCGGAATTGTGGTGAATTTATGTGTTACATTTTTAGGACAACATAAGAGGTTGACATTCACACTGATATTGATAATCCCAAATCATGTTTGGACCTGTTTGGTCTACAGTGACATAGCTTTTGTGGCATATATTGATTTACCCTATATGGTGTATAGTGATACGACCTGAGGGGTCAACATTATTACATCCTGTGTAGTTTACAGTGGCATGACCTATATGGACAAATAGTCACACAACCTATATGGTCTATGGTGACATATGTAAACAGGAATTGCGGTAAGCCCTAGTGTAGTAGGGCATAATGATGGTGAATACCTCTCAACAGTATAGCCTTACAGAATCAATTACCCACTCATATAATAGTGTACACAATGAACACTGAATAGATAGGCACAGTTACAGATAGACATATGAATTGGTACACATATTGGTAGTAAGTCCCAGTGTACATGTTTGTACAGGGCAGTGATCGGAATATTCAGTATTGAGAGAATAGAATGACATTAGCTGTAAGACATAAGCAGTTTCCTGACAAGGAAATAAGGCTTAGAGTTACTAGTGGACTATATGTCCTTAGGGTAGCAAATTGCTATGCAATCATAGTTATGCTGAATAGTGATAGAGGCAGTAAGACTCGATATGCATGTTTGCATGAGGCAGCGTCTATGGGTAATTAGACCAAATGGACAAACAGTGTAGTACTGGGTTGTGTGTCCCATGAGGACAAAATAGGCTGAATGTATAAGTGTTGATAGACATTTGACATGCACCTCACAGATCATTTAAGATGTATGCTTTACGAGTATGCACAACGCAGGGATAGGTTACATATTAAGATAAGGTTCTTCCAAGGATAATCTATGTGATATCTGAAATTTCAAGGACAAAATTTTATAAACAGGGGGACATATTTAACATCCCAAATTTCACTCACCAAAATTCTTTTACAGCTTTATGGTATTAAAGGGAATAAAATGGTGAATATTGGCACACTTGAAATAGCCAAACAGTGCAATTAGTAGCCACACAAATTTTAGGCCATAATAAGACATAAAATTTAATTTATGTTTTCATAAAAGCCCATTCTTGAAGCCAAAAAACATAAAAATTGGAAGAGCGATATTTTTGGGCCCAATAAATATAAGAATTTTGTCCAAGACAAAAGAAGAGGAAGAAGGAAGGAGAATTTAATTAATTTACTTCTTCACTTTTTCCATTTGAAAAGTCAACAACTGTGACTAGGCTTGAAAAGCAATTTGCAAGAGCACTTGGTCAACACATTTTCTCTTCAACTGGGTTCTTAAAATTCATCTAGGGCACAAAGAAAAGAGGAAAAGGATAGGCAATTTAAGTGATGCCAAATCCATTGAATAAGTCAAAAAGCAAAAGGAAGGAAAAGAAGAATAACAACAATTGAAACTTGGGAAAAGTTGACCCTAAAAGTAAACAAATTCTTTCCTCCTCTTTGAAGAGGAATTTGGTCAAGTGAGAAGGAAGGAGGAAAGAAGACCATTTGGCTAACCATAGTTAATTTAACCAATCTACTTTTGCAAGACACCATAACATTGTGACACTTGGATTTTCTCTTATTCTATGGATGATTTTCGTCCAAGAATTCAAGAACCAAGGGAATGGATATTAAAGCTAATACTCTCCTTTTCTCTCTTTCATGAAAACTGTCTAAGCTCAAAAATAAAAAGAGAAAAGCAAGGAAAAAGAAAAAGGAAAGAGAAAGGGAACAAGTGAAGAACAAGAAGGTAAGGTATTCTTACTTCGTTTTCACCTTTCAAATCACCTTTATAGCTCTTGAGGTCTTCATAAATGTTGTTCCTCTCCTCAAGAGCTTTATTTCTATAGCTCTTGTTTCTCAAGGAAAGGTGTTTTTCTTCATCCAAGTTGAGCTAAAGTTGGAGAAACAAAGAACAAGCCATAGAAAGTAAAAGAGTAAGCATAAGCTTTGATTTGAGCTTAGCATCTTGTGATTTGGTTGAGTATTTTGGACTCTTTAGTGCTGCCCTAATTTTGATTAGTTAGGTTTTGTTAGGGTTTATGAAGCTTTCATCATATATATGTGATTATATGTTGTTTTCAATGCATATGAGCTAAGTTTGGTAATTGAAATGTGAATTGGTAATTTGTTGAACTAAACCCTATATTCTGGCCTGAATAGGACATGGTGAATGAATGAGAATTTAATCATTTTGATGTTACCATTGTGTTCTACATGAAAAACTTTGTGGGAATTGTAACAACATAAAAATGGGATTGAGGGCTAATTACTTCAAAAGTGAATGCAATTATTGCTGAATAAACACTTTTGGATAATGTGCGATGGGAATTTTCTTGTTTAGTAATTCCAATCATTTCCTTATGAAAAATTGTGTGTGAATAGGCTTGATTGTTGATTTTGGAGCCATCGGACACATTGGTTGGAAATTGGAAAAACTGTCAAGTTTAATTCTGTGCAGAGCAATCGGTTTGTATAGATCTTTTGAATAGGCAACTGGTGTTTACAAATTCTAAAACTTTCTAGTCTCAAATTTCACATGTCAAGCTTCAAAATAGACATATAATTTGTATCATTTTGATTTGTGAGATAGGAGTTATGAATTTTGAAATTTGCCTAGCGAAATTGATTATTTTCTGGAACAGCAGGCGAAGATTAAGATTCTGGGAATTTCATGATTCCAAATGGAAAAATTCTATATTTTTTCATGAATCTAGACTCAATAAGGGTTCTATAGGCTTTGGAATCAATCCAATTCAACTTTTTTAGAATTATTTATGATTTTTAAAAGCTTGCTCAGAAATCTGCTAGAATTTCTAAAAAATCCGAAATTGTTGGAAATTAAATATCATATAATATATGATATTAAATATCATCATCCTTCTTTCTCTAGCCATTTTCATGCACTCAAATTTGAAATTAGAGAGAGAAAGTAAAGAAAACTCGCTCGTAAGGTAAGTCCATTTCTCCGACGATCCAGTTCCTAACGCGAATAACTCTACTCCTAAAGCTTCTCTTTCATGTACTTCAAGATTGTTGTAGCTCAAATTTTCTATTTAAAGAGAGTTAGGTTTCAGCCAAGAAGAGGAAACGCTAGTAGGAGCTTAAGGTAACTTCCAAACCTTCGTATATTGACTATTCTTGCTTCTGTGGGCAATTTAATCGGTGAAATCTTGCCGGATTGCCGTTGGTTTTAACTTTTGGATATCTAGTTGCCTAAGGGTTATGTTGCCTAATTTTGGTTCAAATGGTAGTTATAACCTAATTTAATAGTTAATAAAGTGGCTAAGAGTATAAAGGAATGCGTTTACGGAGCTAAAATCATAAAACCCCGATTTTTCTCAGAGAACACATAAATTTCATCTAGCTCTAGAAATAGGTCTTAGAATTGGATTTTCAATGATTTGATAGTTCCATTGAGTTCAGAGGGAAAATTAGGTGGGGTTACAGCTGGTAACTTTCTTAGAAAATGCCAAAAAAACATAATTACGAAAAACACCCTTAAAACCCTTAAAGTGGGGCTACCAAGGGTAAATTTGTGATTTAACATTGAATTTGATAATTCCGAGTCTAGAAATGGATTCCTTGGGCAGAAATATGTTAGGTTAGCTCAGGTTAGAATTTTAGGAAAAGTACAGTCGGACTGAGTACGGCAGGGCCGTGCTCGGTCCCCGGGGGCATTTTTATAAATTTTCATTATAGACTCATATAAACCCCAGAAACAATATAGAAGTGTTTAAATGGTGCATTTGGAATGGTAGGATTCGACATTTGCCCTGATCGTGAACAACCTGTGCCAGAACACGTTCAGAAAGAACCAGGTAGTGATTCTTTCTCTTATACTATGTGTAATGCACTGTATGTATGTTGCATCACTGTTTTGTGATGATTTATGATGCTACTGCGGTTACTACTATTGATAGCTATCGTTATACAGCGAAAGCTGTTGTTTACAGCGCAAGCTGTCATTATACAATGCAAGATGTCATTATTGTGATTACAGCGTAAGATGTCGTGATTGTGATTACAGCAAGAGCTGTCGCTTTGTGTATACAGCCATGAGTGCTATCATTTATGGTAAAAGCCATGTATCCTTGTGCTGTTGCTGATGTTGCTGTTTGTCATTTACTTACATGCTGTGTGCTTATATATTGTAAGAGTAACTTGTTACTACTGAGATTCTTTTGAATCTTATTCTTTCCATGAATTGACCTATAGACAAGGCAAGTAACTCAAAAGGGAAGTAGACAACCAAGAGTGGCTAGGACTCCTTAGAGATCTTTGATGTTGGTTGTTGTTATCCATTTTGATTTGGGATTATTGTATATGTGTGGAATGATGTTGTGTAATCCTCTATATGGGAAACTATAAACCCTTAGTGAATGAATGAAATGCGGGGGTTGCCAAGATTTTGTTGTACACTTTGATATGTATGAATGTGATTCAACTGCATAAAGTAATTATATTTAAAACTTGATTTGAGACCAGACAGAAATGAAATTTTGAAAGAGTTTATGGAAACCCTACCGTAAGAAAGGGAGTTTGAAATGTGTTTAATTATTCGTTGGTATCTAATTCATTGTAATTACACCTTTTCGAATCATAATTACTATTTTTGAGGCAGGGGGTTACATTTGTGGTATTAGAGTTGTATTTTCTGGCAAGGGTAGAGTTTGCTAGGATAACTCCCTTAGTATGGTCTTAGTGATAAAAGATAATTGTGAATGGTTCTTGTGTATACACATATACTCTTTGCTATTGTGAATATATATGAGATTTGTGGACATATATGTATGCCTATTTATGATATTGATGGGGTGAGTTATTTGTAGAATGAAGAAAATAAAAGGTCGCCCCGAAGTACAGCAAGCAGACCCAGAGGTGGAAGAAGTTAATGACAATCCACCAGATCCTATGCAAGAGCCGATGGGTTTGATAAGAGATAAGACAGATATGATTACTGAGCTGATAGAAGAGGTCCAAGGAGAGAGAGCGAAGAATAAAGAAGACCGGGTTCAATCCACCTAAGAGGAGACTCATGAAGAGACACCACCTAAAGAAACTACAAAAGAGTCGACACAACTACCAGAATCACCTCCTCAGACTGGACCATACCAAGAATCACATAGGGTTCCAGTTAGAGAGGAAAGGGATCTTCAGTATTGGGTCTCTAAATTCTGCAAGCACCTACCTCCAGTGTTTAAAGGGAGATTTGATCCCCAAGCAGTCGTGGATTGGTTAAACAGGCTAGAAAAGATATTTGAGGTCCGTGAGTACCCAGATGAGGTGAAGGCATGATTGGCAATATATAAGCTCAAGGGAAACGCAGATCATCGGTAGTGGAATATCGCCCAAACGTTGAGAAACAGAAATGTGCCACTGACTTGGGAACTATTCCAGAAACAATTCAACGAGAAGTACTTTCCCAAGTTGATGCAGCTCAAGAAGGAGACTGAATTCCTTTCCATTAAGTAGGGTGACATGGAGACCTTCGATGACTACCTGTCTCATTTCATCAGGCTATCTAGGTATTCCTCATATCTACAAAAAATGGATGATGAGGAGTGGAGTTCAGACATGTTGATACGTGGGTTGAGGTGAGAGTTGAGAAAGCGGTTAGCCACCCATCGATTTACTGATTTAAACAAGGCGGTTAAGGAATACCGGATCACCGAGAATAATTTGAGAGACTTGTATCCGGCCAAGGCTACTAGCAACAACAATGAACCCAATTAGAGTAATACTTCCCAGAAGCGGAAGGATCAGGGATTCTCTTCGTCCAAGGGCAGTGGTAAAAAGCCCTATCAGTCTGGGAGTCATAAATAGCAAAGAGCTCCTACATTGTGGATATGCCCTCGTTGTAACCAGCCACATCATGGAAAAACTTGTGAGGGTCTAGTGATATGTTTTAACTACAAGCAGCCCAAGCATATTTCGAGTGAAAGCAAACGACCCCAACCAGATTAGAGACCAAGGACTCAGGGGAAAGCATTTGCCATGACATATGAGGAAGCTCGGAAGTCCCCAGATCTCATACAAGGTAAAATCCTTCTTAATGGTTATTCATTGCAAGCGCTATTTAACTTAGGTGCAAGTCACTCTTTCATTGCTTATGATTACATGAAGCACATCGGATTACATATGCATAAGTTGCCATTTTATTTAGTTGTGTCGACGCCAATGGGTGTCAAGGTTGTGACTGCTGAAGCCTGTCTAAATTGTGTTATAACTGTGGAAAGGCTTGAGTCTACTGTGGATTTGATTTGTCTGTTGCTACATCAATTAGAAGTCATTTTGGGTTTTGATTGGTTAACGGAAAATAATGTGTTGCTTGATTGTGGAATAAAGAGGATAATGTATCGTGCTTCTCAAAGTGTTGAGGATGTGAATGCTAGTATGAATTCCCTCTTGACGGCTAAAGCTAAGAAGTACTTGGAGAAGGGTTGCCAGGGGTATATGGTGTTCTTTTCTGTACAAGAAGAGACCGAAGAAACTTTAAGTAGTATACCTGTGGCACGAGAATTCCCTAAGGTATTTTCAAATGATCTTAGCATATTGCCCCCTGAACAGGAAGTTTAATTCCCAATCGAGATTGTGCCTGGAGCTAGTTCTATATCAAAGGCCCTATACTGTATGGCCCTAAATGAATGGCAGAATTGAAGAAGAAAATTGAAGACTTTCTTAAGAAGGGGTTCATTAGACCTAGTGTGTCACCGTGGGGAGCTCTAGTGTTATTCGTTAAAAAGAAAGACTAAAGTCTGTGTTTGTTTGTTGATTATAGAGAGTTAAACAAGATTACTGTCAAGAACAAGTACCCTCTCCCAAGAATCTTGACCTTTTAAATCAACTATCTAAGTTGTGTGTGTTTTTAAAGATTGATCTAAGGTTGGGATATCATCAGTTGCGTGTGGAAGAAGAAAATGTTCCGAAAACTGCTTTCAGAACGAGGCATGGGCATTATGAGTTTCTAGTGATGCCATTTGGGCTAACCAATGCACCTGTGGTATTCATGGATTACATGAATCGTGTCTTTCGATAGTATATGGATCAGTTTATTGTTATATTTATTGATGATATTTTGATATACTCCAAGAGTAGGGAGGAGCATAAGCATCATTTGAGGATTGTGTTGAACATCTTGCGTGAAAAACAACTTTATGCCAAATTGAGTAAATGTGAGTTTTGGCAGCCAGAAGTAAAATTCTTAGGCCATGTTATCTCACAAGAAGGGGTCTTTGTGGATCCCAGTAAGGTGGAAGCAGTACTAGACTGGAAGAAGTCAGAAACTGTTACTGAGGTATGTAGTTTTTAGATCTTACTGGTTACTATCGGAGATTCATTCAGAATTTCTCCCGTATTGCTTTGCTAATAACTAAGCTCACGAGAAAAGATCAGCCGTATATATGGGATGAGAAATGAGAAAATTTCTTTGTGGAGCTGAAGGAGAGATTGACTACGGCACTTGTGTTGATTATACCTGATCCCAGCTTGACTTATGTTGTGTATAGTAATAGAAGTAAGCAGGGATTAGGGTGTGTCCTTATGCAGCAGGGATGTGTGGTGGACTATGCCTCTCAACAGCTCAAACCTCATGATAGTGAAAAACCTCAACAGCTCAAACCCAGCTTGACTTATGTTGTGTATAGTGATGGAAGTAAGCAGGGATTAGGGTGTGCCCTTATGCAGCAGGGACGTGTGGTGGACTATGCCTCTCAACAGCTCAAACCTCATGATATGAATTATCCCACCCATGATCTAGAGCTTGTGGCCATTATGTTTGCTTCGAAAATTTGGCGGCATTATTTGTATAGTGTGACAGTAGAACTGTACTCCGACCACAAGAGTCTCAAGTATTTGTACGACCAGAAAGAATTGAATATGAGACAGTATCATTGGACAGAGTTGCCGAAAGACTACAACCTAGAAATCAAATACCATCATGGTAAGGGAAATATAGTAGAGGATGCTCTTAGTTGAAAGACAGTGCTTATGGCTGTAATGATGATAAAATAGGGAAAATTGATAGAAGATTTTTGAGATATGAATCTGTCCAACTAGATCATCTGTGCCAATTATATTGTTTCCTAAGGGGAAAGTGACTTGAGAGCTAAGATTGAAGAAGCTCAACGACAAGATGGTTAGATATAGCGTAATCTAGCTCGAATTGAACAGGGAGAAGCTCAAGGCTATGATTTGTCGCCTAGTGGACTAGTTCGTTATCAGAAGAGAAATTGTGTTCTACTTAAAGCGAAGTTGAGACGGAAGATTCTGGATGAGGCACACAAGAGCCGGTATACTCTTCACCCAGGAATGACCAAAATGTACAATAACTTGAAATCTATGTATCGGTGGCTAGGATTGAAGAGTGATGTGACAAAATATGTGGCGCGGTGTATTACTTGCCAGAGGATAAAGATTAAGTACTAGAGACCTCCAGGTTTGTTGCAAAGTCCTGAGATTCCAGAATGGAAATGGGAAAGTGTGACCATAGATCTTGTTGTGGGATTCCTAAGGATCAAGATTTATGATGTGATCTGGGTGATTGTTAATCGGTTAACCAAGTCAGCACACTTCACACCGATCAATGACTCTCCGGATAAACTGGCAATGATTTACATACGGGAGATTGTAAAGCTCCATGGCATACCAAAGAATATCATTTCCAACCGAGATCCCCAATTTACTTCAAGATTTTGGAGGGCTTTGCATGAGGCACTGGGTACCCAATTGAGATTCAGTACGCCCTATCATTCCCAGATAGATGTGTTAGAATCGGCAGGCACAGCGGGAGAATTTTAAAAAAAATTTCACCGATCCTAATCGAGGATCTATCAATGGCATTTAAACCAAGTTGGAAGGATTCATACCTTTTAAGATTCAGGGTTTTCATGATCTTCAGGAGCCAAAACATCAGGTTTGCTCCCTCTACCGGTATCCACACGAATGCTCTACAACTGAGACTGCGTGCTAGCGCCTCTAATGTCTCCTAGGGTTTCCCTTGCAGCTCTCAATTCTCATGTGTATCTTAATATATCTACTCTATCAAGTTTATAAACTATGAGGGCTATTTTCAAATTTCAAAATTAATCATCATTAATTTTGAAATTAATTAACTATTAATTATCTTAATGAGCTAATTAAATAAATTCAGTTTAACTTAAATCTATCAAACAGTTTTAATTTGACCTATTTATTTAATCCAAATAAAGATCCATTAGATTTAAGTTATCTTCATAAATTAAATCTGAGATACCATATCTCTATCATGTTAGTTATTAGATTTAATTTATCTTAATAAATTAAATTTAAAACTAACACAATATAATAATATCATATAATATATACATACATATATATAATATGTATTTCGAAAATACATATCTATATAATATTATTAATGAATTTTTAATATTACATATATACATATATATATAAATATAAAATTCATCCACCCTAATTAAACATTATCTCGTGTTGGGCCATTCTTGTGTGCAACCTTATAGGCCCATATGAAGTTGGCAGTGGGCCAATAACTGTATTAATGCACAAGTCACAATCGGCCTCTATCAAGATATCACGACTACCTAATTCATATAAGGATCATTAACACGATGCAACCTGTCATACAACCATGTCATGTCCCTTTTGTCACGCGATATATCGGTTAAGGATGACGCATGGATATTGTCATCCTCTTATTCCTGACTATTACTTTCTCGATTCCTGAGTAGTTTGACAATAGAAATGAAAACTCCTTTCCATTGTAGTATGCCCATACATTTCTCAGACTTACTCATCGAGGGGCCCAATAATATCTCTCTACTAATGTGAGGGACAAGTTCCATCTTGATCATTCATATTCCTATGCATGAAAAACCACCAAGCCCGATTGTAAGAATCCATGATGACCTCAGGTCAAAGGTGACTTTTGACTAGTTCAAAGCTTAGCAACTCTCATGTAGGAATTCATGATGACCTCAGGTCAAAGGGCATTGTGACGTGGTTATACATGAGAAAAGCTTATGACTTGATCCATATAGCTTTCGCATAGTGGGTTGGTCCAGCACCTTGTACTCTTACAAGTGCCTAAGACTTTGATTCGTATCTCCATATCTTATCAAAGTCATACTGATCTTGTTTCATCTCTGCTCCCGCATAGATGACCGACCAGGGATATTTTAGGACAATCTTTATGAATTATCCAAGGATACAATTATCACAGTTAACATGTAAATAATATGATAACAAAATGGAGAAATTTCATTAAATTAATAATGTTCAAAGTACAATGATTGGCCCTTTGGGCACAATTTCCAACAAGGTGGACATTCAGAAATGACTATTCACACACTAGAGGATATGTTATGAGCTTGTGTCCTTGACTTTAAAGGGAATTGGGATTACTTTTTTCCACTTGCCGAATTCACCTATAATAATAGCTATCATGCGAGCATCCAGATAGCTCTGTATGAAGCGTTATATGGGAGGAAGTGCCAATCACCTTTTATGTTGGAATGAGTTATCTGAGAGGAAGCGTTATGGGTTAGAGCTTGTTAATCAAACCTCAGCATAGATTTTAGTCATTCGAAAGAGGCTCCTTGTAGCACAGAGTCGATAAAAAGGCTACGCTGACAAGAGGAGACGGCCTCTAAAGTTTGAGGTTGGTGACCATGTGTTCTTGAGAGTGTCACCAGTTGCTGGCATTGGGAGAGCTATCAAGCGAAAGAAGCTGAGTCCAATATATATATGTCCTTTTGAAATTCTTGCAAGAATTGGGCTTGTCGCTTATCGAATAGCCCTACCCCCAAACTTGAGCAAACTCCACGATGTGTTTCACATTTCCCAACTGAAGAAGTAGTAACCAGATCCATCTCACATTGTTGAATATAAAGAATTCGAGTTAGAAGATAACTTCACATATGCGGTAGAGCCAGAACAGATTATTGAACGAGAAGAACGACAACTCAGACACCAAAGCATTCCGTTTGTGAAGGTGATATAGAAGGCAATGTCTCAAAAGGAAGCAACTTGGGAAGCGGAAGCAGATATGCGAAAAATTTATTCAGAGTTTATGTCACAAGTTGCATGACAAATTTCAAGGATGAAATTTATTTTAGGTGGAGAGAATTGTAATGACCCAAAAATGGGATTAAGGGCTAATGACTTCAAAAGTGGATGCAATTATTGCTAAATAAACACTTTTAGAGAATGTGGATGGGAATTTTGTTGTTTTAGTAATTCCAATAGTTTCCTTGAGAAAAATTGTGTGGGAATAGGTTTGATTGTTGATTTTGGAGCCATTGGACATATTGGTTGGAAATTGGAAAAATTGTCAAGTGTAATTCTGTGTAGGGCAGTTGGATTGTATGGACATTTTGAATAGGTACATGGTGCCTAAAAATTCTGAAACTTTCTAGTCTTAATGGACACATGTCAAACTTCAAAATAGACATATAATTTGTATCATTTCGATTTTTGAGATGGGAGTTATGAATTTTTGAAGTTTGCCAAGCGAAATTGACTATTTTCTGGAACAGTAGGCAAAGATTAAGATTTTGGGAATTTCGTGATTTCAGATAGCAAAATTCTATATTTTTCCTTGAATCTAGACTCAATAAGGGTTCTATAGGCTTTGGAATCACTCCAATTTGTTGTTTCTAGAATTCGTTATGATTTTTCAAAGTTTGGGCAGAAATCTGCCAGAATTTCTGAAAAATCTGAAATTGTTGGAAATTAAATATCATATAATATATGATATTAAATATCATCATCCTTCTTTCTCCAGCAATTTTCACGCACTCAGATGTGAAATTAGACAAAGAAGAGTTAAGAGAGTCTAGAGAGAGAAAGTGAAGAGAACTCGCAAGGTAAATCGATTTCTCCGAAGATCTAGTTCCTAACGCGTATAACTCTACTCCTAAGCTTCTCTTTCATGTACTTTAAGGTTGCTGGAGCTCAAATTTTCTATTTAAAGAGAGTTAGGTTTTAGCCAAGAAGAGAAAACACTAGCAAGAGCTTGAGGTAACTTCCAAACCTTCGTATATTGACTATTCTGGCTGTTGTGGGCAATTTAATCGGTGAAATTTTGCCAGATTGCCGTTGGTTTTAAATTTGGAAATTGAGTTGCCTAAGGTTTATGCTACCCAATTTTGGTTCAAATGGTAGTTATAACCTAATATAATATTTAATAAAGTGGCTGGGAGTATAAGGGAACGAGTTTACGGATCCGAAATCGTAAAACCTCGATTTTCCCCATAGAACACATAAATTTTGGCCAACTCTAGAAATGGGTCTTAGAGTTGGATTTTCAATTATTTGTTGGTTTCATTGAGTTCAGGAGGAAAATTAGGTGGGGTTACAGTTAGTAACGTTTTTGGAAAAGGCTGAAAAAACATAATTATGAAAACACCCTTGAAACCCTTAAAGTGGAGCTGCCAAGGGTAAATTTATAATTTAACATTGAATTTGATAATTCCGATTCTAGAAATGGATTCCTTGAGTGGAAATATGTTAGGTTAGCTCAAGTTAGAATTTCAGAAAAAGTGCTGCTGGACCGGGTACGGCGTGGCCGGGCCCGGTCCCCAGGGGCATTCTTATAAATTTTCATTATAGACTCATATAACCCCAAGAAATACTATGGAAGTGTCTAAATGGTGCATTTGGAATTGTTGGATTTGACATTTTCCTTGATCGTGAATCATCTGTGCGAGAGCACATTCGGAAAAAACTAGATAGTGATTCTTTTTCTTATACTATGTGTCATGCACCGTATCTGTGCTGTATCAGTGTTTTGTGATGCTTTCTAATATTGTTGCTATTACAGCTGGTGATATCTGCCGTTATACAGCGAAAGCTTTCATTTACAGTGCAAGCTATCATTGTTATGATTACAGCGTAAGCTGTCATGATTGTGATTACGGCAGGAGCTATCGCATTGTGTATACAGCCGTGAATGCTGTTATTTATGATAAAAATCATGTATCTTTGTACTGCTCCTGCTGCTACTGTTGTTGCTGTTTGTGATTTACTTACATGTTGTATGCTTTTATATTGTATGAGTTACATGTTACTACTGAGATTCTTTTGAGTCTCATTCTTTCCACGAACTGACCTACGGACAGGGCAAGTGACTCAAAAGGGAGTGGACAACTAAGAGCGGCTAGGACTCCTTAGAGATCTTTGATGTTGGTTGTTGTTATCTATTTTGATTTGGGGTTACTGTATATATGTGGAATGATTTTGTGTAATCCCCTATATGGGAAACTGTAAGCCCTCAATGAATGAATGAAACCCAGGGTTTGCCAAGAATTTGTTGTACACTCTGATATGTATGAATGCGATTCAACTGCAAAGGGTAATTATATTCGAAACTTGAATTTTAGACCAGAATAGGAATGAAATTTTGAAAGAGTTTGTGGAAACCCTATCATAAGGAGGGGAGTTTGAAATGAGTTTAATAATTTGTTGGTATCTAATTCATTTTAATTACACTTTTTCGAATCATAATTACGGTTTTTGAGGCAGGTGGTTATAGGAATAGCCCTTACTTATAAATTTGAGGTCATTAGAACACAATTTGTAAAGTTACAATGTTGGTGCTAGTTAGGGTTTCTGCGTGGTAGTTTTGTTGTCTTGTGTTTTTGGATAACCAAATGGTGTCCCATAAATATTAGATTTTCTAGAATAAAAGTAGACATATTATGTTTCAATTTGATATGTAATTTACCCCATTTGAATTAGTATGTTAAGAATCTGATTTATTGAATCTGGACCTGGAAAACTCGAATGATGTTATGGCAGTGTGCAAATAATGTTGATAGTGGAATTCTGTGCACATAATTGGTAAGAAAATATTTATTCTTAAAAATAGATTTAATAAGGGTCACATATCATTTGGAACCACAACAATTGGAGTTTTCTAAATAAAGTTATGAATTTTCAAAGTTTGATGGAAATTCAGGCATATTTAGTTAAAGTGCAAAATTAAAAAGGTAATGGAAACAATGTAATTACCTTGAAATCTAAGGGTAAAGTTAACCAAAAAATAAGCTTGGAATAATACATGAATGAGAAATAACTCATTTATTGTAAATTTGGGATTTTAGGATCCCACAGTAGCCCAATCAGACACAGAGTATTGGATCGACAGACAGACAAGGGAAAGGTGATCCAGGTAGTGAACTTACCCTGCTTGTATGTATTTGATAGTTATGCTTGTGTAGTAATGCATGTGATTGCTTTACTTGATTGTGTAGAGCATATTTGAATGATGAAGCTCTGCTTCTATTTATGCCATGGCTATAAGTATATTACATGAAACATTAAGCACATAGATATGTCATTATATGGCATACATCTAGTTAAGGCTAACATGTCATGCACTTGGCATTTATCTTACATGCATTATGGTAACTGTTTACTACTAAGATTCCCCTGAATCTCACCCTCCCCCAACTAACCATTGAGACTGGTGAACACAGGAGGTATGCTGAGAACAGAGAAGAGGACTATATGAGGAAAATACAGAGTTGGAACGAAGATAGGGAGGTGTCTATTGCTCTTATTTCAGACTTAGACATTTTGGTAGTCCTACGGGTCTACCCTGTCTCTATATTCATGTGTATATTTACACATATTCTATACAATCTCTGTAGGAAATTTCTTATAATATAATCATGTACGTTATATCAATAATTTTCATGCTATTTTTATGTGCCTGGCGAGCTGCATACAAACACTTTGAAAACTGTAGAAATAATATAAGGGGGACATCTTGCCCTTGCCTTTCCTTTTCATACTCTTTCCGTTCTGAACCATCAAAACAGTGCTGAGCTTTTTCTTAATATTCTACTTAGTAGTTTTAAGCATCCCATGCAGTTCAGAAATTGATTTCTCCATGTTGTTCATATTGTAGTTCATACCAAACTGGTCATAGCTTTTCGAGAGTGAGTTTAGGATCAAATCCATAGCTAACTCATGACCTATGAGAAATCCTAGCCTCTTAAGGTGATCAATATAGGTTTTCATCTTTAACACGTGAGCACTAATTGATGCACCTTTAGCGATCTTGTAGGAATGTAAGGCCTTTGTGGTCTCATACCTTTTGTCAAACCCCTTAACATTTCGATATATCCGATGTATTAAGCGCACAGTTCTATAAAGCGTACAGAAATAGCGAAAACATACTAACATTAAGTACTTGTTTGCAAAACAGGAGTCTCCCCGTAGGATATGATAATATATACAATTTTGTTTAAAATATCAAAATAAACTAATTATAACCAACAGCTCCATCAGCTTGACCCAGACACCTCAGTTGCCAATATTTCCTGTTTTGCCCCTAGAGCCACTAGCTTCTACTGGAAAATTTTTGAATTTAAAATAAAAGGGGAAGATTCAAACAAATCTCAGTAGTAGCATGCAACCAGTCACATAAAATGCAAGAATTAAATATGCCCTACACAACGTAATGCAATATAACACAAACATCATGGCATGTTCACATGAGTCGGGGTTGGTTCTCCACCACCAGTAAACACCTCGGTTGGGTTCTTGCTCACAACCGGATAAGTGTGCTTCCACACACTCCAGCCCCACTACCCATAAAAGACCTTGGTTGGGTTCTTGCTTACAACCGGGTAAGTGATGAAAATGAAGAGGAAAAGATGAAGAGGATGACTTAAAAATATCTCTTCATCTTTCTTTAAAATATGTTATTTTAATGGTTTATGACATGCGATTTTTCTTTGGCTTTATCCCTTATTAATTATGTCATAATCTTCTCATTACATTTGGACCAATTTTTCTTCTCCCTTGTTGGCCCAAAATGATGCCATTTAAGGATCCTTCATGACCGAATTTGGTTCATTCAATTAATACATTCAATTCACAAATATATTATTTTATGCTAATTGAACATGTGCTTATATCATTAATCAATTCTTATTTAATTCCTTGCTTAAGATGATGACACTTAGCACAATTTGTTTCCAAGTAAATATTTTCCTTCTCCTTTAATATTTTGGTAGCAAATATCCATCAATAAAGGGAAACTAACTGCTCTTACTTTATTCCACAATTTACGTAATTGTCATTACATTTCTTTTTAAATTCGCAATAGTTGGCAATTCTAGCAGATTTTCTGACCAAACTTTGAAAAATCATAATTTTATTTGTAGAAATTTAGTTGGAGTGATTCCAAAGGCTATGTGACCCTTATTAAGTCTATTTTCAAAGAAACATATAGCATTTAGCCAACTAGAAGCTAAAGATTCCTAAAATTTCAATCTTTGGACGCTATATATGAAATAGCCAATTTCACTGGGTAAACTTCGAAAATGCATAACTCTTTGTGTACAGCTCTAAATGACCTATATGACCAATCAAATTAAAGCTTAATAAATCTGCTTTCATACTAAAAAATATCATAGGTATTGAACATCATTTGCCTATTAAAAAATATCACACAATAAAACTGCTACACAAGGAAACTCACTGGTAGCTAACATCAACTTCTAGAACTTGTTTTCTAAACATACTCATGTTGTGTGTGACCACTAGTTGCCTTGTTCTATTATTTCATATGCTCTTTAATTAACCATTTTATTCCCTTAAATATAAGGAATTTTAGTGACTAAAAGTCAGGATGTTACACCTTTCTTGCCTAGCCTGTTATTGGAATATTTCCTTGAGATGCACAATCATTTCATGAGACTCTATAAGTTCTAGATCTCTTTGGAGCAGTGGAACTATGGTGGCAAGGATCAAGCAACCTACATCTACAAAGTCTTCCTTATGATTCGTGTAAGCATCTTTCTGAGCTCTTGGAGTATTGGCTATAGGCTCTTCAGGAATGAGTTGATCTAGGACATATGCTTTTCTTTCCTGGTTGAGAACAATTCTTAAGTTCCTGAAGCAGTCAAGAAAGTTTGTCTCAATGAGTTTGTCCTTCTCAAGGACTGATCGCAATGATAGTGTAGTGGTATTACCAGTTGACATGATTATACAATAAAATATGCAAAGTTGGTTAGTAATCTCCCATTAAATTAACAACCCTCAATGTAATAATTAGTAGGCTAAGATCCATATTTTGCATAAATTTAATTTTGCTTTGGCAAGACACTTAAATCATGTTATTTATTTAGGTAACCTCTTTACCAAATACATCACATGTAACTCTTAGATCTTTATAGGATTCGATCATCATATGATTCAACATGTTTAATCCTATCTTATGTCTTTAAGATCCAAAACTGTTTTGTTAATCTCAATTAAGTCAAAACAATAATGAATCTTAGCGAGTAGCACTATTACTCACACTTGTCTCATCAAGATAACTCAAATGCATCCAATTTGGTGGAACCTACAATTGAGCGATGTAGGTTTTTACAAGTATTCATTAACTAACGGCATTATGACTTAAGATGTCATTTGGAGAGCTTAATTAATGATTTCATCCATATGAATACAAATATACATATATATATATATATATGTAAAATATGCTTATATTAATCTAATCAAAAGAAACTTAATTTAAACATGACACAATATGGCACACCTAGCCTAAATTCTCTCAAGCTAATAAAAGGACCTCTCTAGTAAGAAAAGGAAATACATTAAGAAACCTCGTTTAAATATATGAGGGGAGTGAGATAAGAAGAGAATGTACATCTAGACTATGTAGAGGAAGGCACAGCACGCAGGTCGTAATTAAAAAATTTATAACCCTTCTAAAACTAGAGCCATATTGTTTACTATACCCAAACAATTTTTGAAATTAAAACCATAACAAATAACAATTCATACAATATGAAAAGAAATAAATGTTACGATTATGTTGCACTATGAATAGTTAGCCACGACAGTTTTGCTACTAAACCTATGCTCCATAGTCCTCCTCTAAGAAAAGAGGAGGGGAAAGAAGATGGGAAGTGTTTTAAAGGATAGTTCAGGTGATCCTACTTCCAAGGGAATGGTATCTCTGAGTTTTTTCCCCCATATTAGTAACTGACCATATAATTAGAGAAGAAAATTGATAAGTTCTTTAATTTCCCTTATATTCTCTCAACTTTCTTTTCTCTAACTCTTATCTAGTTCTTAATTTAAAAAGATATTCTTCTATAATATTAGCTTCCTCATATTTTGCTTAATTTTCAAGCTTTTTGACACTAGCAGTAGAGGCATCACATGTCTTCAAGAATAGTTATGAATCTTCTTAATTTAACAACCCCATAACACGCTGCCCATGATATTTTGAATCTAACAACCCCATAACACAAGAGTACCAAAGCCAGGCCAGGTTTTCCTTGTCTCCTATCCTTCTTGATCAATCACCATCAATCGAATACAAAGCAATATATCACATATAACTTATATATCACATGTACAATTTATAATCGAGACAAAAAATTAAACTCAACTTAAATACACAATTGAGCTGGCTCTGATGCCACTGTTGGGATTTGTAGGCACAGCATAAAACTAAAACTCAAAAAATTTTCCAATCCCAATTGTGGAATTGTCAATGACAATTAAATTGAATAGTAGAAAATGTACCTTTCTTATATGTTTTGTTTTTCTTTTCAATCTCAAAGAGCTAACAACTCAAATCAGCTCCCTTTAACAATATCCATACAAATAGGAATCCAACACGAACAGCGTGCTAGCGCCACCAACATCCCTCTCTAGAGTTTTCTTTTCTCACGGCTCTCTATCATGCTTTTTTTTCATCACCCGTAGAAAACCCTAGCTCACACTTTTTTTTTAAAATAACTAGTTAGGGCATTCTATTTTATAAAGGATATTGGACTTTTAAAATTAATCTTAATTAATTTTGAAATCCATATCATATTAATTAACACTTAATTGTCTTTTCAAAAGCAAATCAAATAAATATGGTTTAATTAAATCTATCTAACAATTTTAATCTAACCTAT
Source organism: Inga oerstediana (assembly GCA_963210345.1). NCBI lineage: Eukaryota > Viridiplantae > Streptophyta > Magnoliopsida > Fabales > Fabaceae > Inga > Inga oerstediana. Next base: position 55,819,439 of record OY723401.1, on the reverse strand, counting down.
TTATTTAATCTGAATAAAGAGTCAATGGAAATATATCTAATTTATCTTTATAAATTAAATCCTAGGTATTATATCCTTACCATGTTAGTTATTAAATTTAATTTATCAGATAAAACTAAATTCAACACTAACACAATATAATAATATTATCACATAATATATATATATATATCTATATGTATTTTGAAAATACATATATGTATACATAATATTATTAATTTTCTTTTTGAATATATATATTCGTCCACCCTAGATTAACCATTACATTAATTAAATCTAGACATATCTTGGCTTCAATGAATCTAGACATTATAGCTCGTATTAGGCTATTTTGTGTGTGACCTGTAGGCCCATATAAAGTTGGTAATGGGCTAATGACTATACTAACCTATAAGTCGTAAGTGGCCTCTAGCAAGACATAATGACTACCTAATTCATATAAGGATCAATAAACCAATGCAACCTGTCATACAACCATATCACGTCCCTTTTGTCACATGATATTTTAGTCAAGGATAAGGCATAGAGAATGTCATCCTTCTATTCCTGACCTTTACTTTCTTGATTCCTAAGTAGTCTGACTATAGAAATGGAAACTCCTTTACATTACAGTATGGCTATACATTTCTCAAACTCACCCATCGAGGGGCCCAGTAATATCTCTCTACTAATATAAGGGACAAATTCCATATTGGCCATTAACATTCCTCTGCATGAAAACCACCAAGGACAAACATAGCCTTTATCATTACCTGGTCAAAGGTGACTTTTGACTAGGTCAAAACCGAGCGACTCTCGTAGGAATCCATGATGATCTCAAGTTAAAGGGGCATAGTAATATTTTTATACATGAGACAAGCTTATGACTTGATCCATGCAGCTTTCTCATTATAGGTCAGTCTAGCACCTTGTACTCTTACAAGTGCCTAGGACTTTGATTTGTATCTCCATACTTCTTCAAAGTCATACTAGTCTTATTTCATCTTTGCTCCCATATAGATGATCGACCACAGAGATTTAGGACAATCATTATGATTTATCCAAGGATAGTTATCATAGTGAACATGCAAATAATATGATAACAAAATGGAGAAGTTCATTGAATATCAATGTTTAAAGTACAATGATTGGCCCCTATGGCACAATTTCTAACACCATCCTTATACCTATGATGGATATATCTTTCTCGTTTTGCACTTTCTCGGTAAACACAATAAACTCACTAAAAGCTTCATCTTTTGATGATAAGAAAACAGTCCATGTAAATCTAGAAAAGTCATCTACAGTGACCAATGAATATAAGTTACTACCAAGACTTTTGCCAACTAAGTCTATATGGAGTAGTTGAAGTGGTTTGGTTGTTGTGACTTCCTTTTTGAATTTAAAAGATGACTTTGTCTGTTTACCCTTTTAACATGCATCACAAATTAAATCATTTTTTTCAATTTAATTTAGGTAATCCGATTACTAAGTCATCTTTAAGTAACTTGCTTAGTTGGTGCATATTGACATGTGCTAGCCTTTTATGTCACACCCAACTCTCATCGACGTTACTTAGAAACAGTTTTCAAAAATGTTATTACTCATATCAAGAGTATCGCAATTACCTTCCCTTGTTGCTCTAATTTTTGCATTGAGATTTTTCTTCTCAATTGGTAAATCCTTCTTGCTTACTATCAGGCATTCTTCTAAGTTTAATATTACCCAATTGTCTTTATCTACGCTTTGACTTATGCTTAGCAAGTTATGGCATAGCCCTTTAACATACTACACATATTTGACTTGAATTCCTTTATTATCTCCAATATCTCCTATTCGTGCTATCTTGCCAGACTGGTTTCCTGCAAAGTTTACTTTTCCACCTTCTTTAGGCTTTAATGTAGTAAACTTTTCTCAGACACCAGTAAACAATCAATTCTTTAACTGCTTTGATAAATTTAGAATGTAAACCATTATATTCTAAATGTAATTCAACATAAGAAGGGTTAGAATTAGTTACCTATTTCTCTTCAAACCCTTCTTGATCAACTAAACAGATATTAACTATTTCTTCTTCATCACTATCTTCATCAAAGGAACTATCTCCCTATATTGTAGATACAAATGCTTTCTATTTGTTGAGGAATTATCTTTTCTCTTTTCTTTATTCTTTTGGAGCTCTGGGAATTCTGACTTGATATGTCTTTGCTTTCACCATTCATAGCAAATAATATGTTCCTTAGCCTCCTTTCTATTACTTGTTCCTCCTCTCTGAAAGTTTTTGAATCCCTGGCCTTCCTTGTAGAACTTTTAAATCTTTTTACTATTAGCCCCATTTCATCATCGTCGAGAGCTTCCTCATCCTTCTAATCCTTTTCTTCCTTTAATACATTCAATGCCAAGCTTTTCATTCTCTTGTCGTCGACCTCTTCTAGTTATCTTTTGAACTTTAATTTGCTCTTATATTTTGAAGGACTTCTAAATAGAGAAGCCATTGCTCTTATTGATTCTCCTTTGGCTTCCTCTATTACCATAACTTTGGCCTCCTATTCTTTAGAAAGGATAATCAGTATCTTCCTTACTTGAGTATTCTAATCGTAGAACTTCCTAAGTACAAGAAGTTGATTTACAAGTTGAGTATACCTAAGTTCAAACTTAGTTGTTAATTCCCCTAACTTCATTTAGAGCAGATCAAATTATGTAACAAGAGTATTAATCATGTTTTCTTTTATGGCCAAAGTTCAATTATGAGCTATTTCTAAGGCTTGCCATATTTCTATAGTTGTCAAAGTATGCAAATCCTGAAATACTCATTTTAACTTAAGGTGCTTGAGATAATCAGAATTGCTTTACTATTGAGAGTCACGAGCTTTTCATCATTCTCATCATATTCTATCTACGTCTTAGGAACTGGTTGTCCTTCTACATCCTTTACTAGGTGTAATTTCCATTTTGAAAGATCTCCCATAATCCATATTCTGTGGACATTACGAATACTATGAACCTAGCTTTCCATAAGGAGAAATGTTCTCTATTAAAGCCTGGAGATTAAGTAATTGAGGCTTCATCAGGAAGTATTCCTTCACCTATGCTTGCCATTGGATCCATTTTAGGTTGTTTTACCTAAACAAGAAGACCTACACATTGATACCAAATGTTAGTGCAAGCGTTTTACCCAAGTGGAAGGGTGAATTGGGTGATAATAAAAAAATTTTAATTGAAATTAATAATTAACATAAATTAAGCCAAAGTTAAGAGCTAGGAAAATATCACCTAAGTGTATACCAAATATTATACTGGGTTCATCACAACCTCTTTAACATACATCTAGTCCTTAGAGTGCCTCTGAGATTTTCACTATAGCTTCTAAGATTATACTGGGTTCATCACAACCTCTTTAACCTACATCTAGTCCTTAGAGTGCCTCTGAGATTTTCACTATAGCTTCTAAGATTAAGTGCATTCATAGCACCTCAGTACATTGTAAGTTCCTTTACAGGACACTCTCTGCCCCTTATATAATGTAAACAAATACCCGACTCAAGATTCCATAACCTTGAGTTTTCTCAATAAGAAGTATTAAGCTTTTGATATAACTCTCTCAAAGAGTAAATGTATAATCATTAAAGTACAAGATACAAAGAAAATAATGAATGAAGACAGAGCACTAAAGCGAAATTGAATGTTTTGTAGTTCAATAGTTGCTCTGCTTTGAGTACTTCCATTTTATAGTTAGAATGAAATAAATGATTGTTGTGAGTATCCCATTTGTCCATTAGAGTACCGTTGCTTCCATCTGAACAATCTTTATGTGCAGGAAAATAGTCATTGGAGTGGAGAGAATGTCTCAGTTGAAGTTCTACTTGCATTTAATGCTTCTAACACAAAGTTTCTTTTTGCTCTTTCTATATAATTTTCTTCTTTATTCACTTAAAAATACTTTAGACATTAATGTAGTGATATATTAGAATGAAGAGAAGTAAAAGTATTAAATTATATAATCAATCAATGATTTTGAAATTATAAGATGATGCTCTATTTTTCTAGTATCTACTAGTCAAGTAATCTTTACTTAGATGTTTTATAGCATCATATGTCACTCGATGGATTACTCAAGTGTTGTGCTAGTGATTTAAAAGTGGTATCACTTGAATGATCTACAATGGATCACTTGATGTATCACTCAAGTGCTCTGCTAGTGATCTTCAAAATTGGGATTACTTCATGTATCACTCGAGTACTCTATTAATGATCTCAAAAATAGGATCACTCGATTGGTCACTCGAGTAATTTTATACTTAGAAAAATTTCCACATGAGTGATGTTTTTTTAAAAGCTTTCAAAGAAGTATAACTAGAACATATCACTTGAGTGGTATACTAGTGAAAATTTTTAAGCTATTTGTAACGCCCCAAATTTTGATTAAGGGATAATGATGATTATCGAGAATGTAACTATGAATTAAAGTTAAGTGAGATATAAATTGTTATTGGAAATGACCAACACCCTGTATTTTAGCATAATTATGTGATGAAATAATTCTTTGGGCAAAAATAGGGGTAAATGGCACATGAAGAAGAAGAAAAGAATTTAATTATGTGTTATGTGGCAATTTAAGTTAATATGCCATAATCAATGGAAAAATGGAAAGAATGGAAATTATTGGTTGATTAGTTAGCGATTAATGGAGAAAATAATTACTAACTAAGAGAAAAATGAGAAGTGTGTCTAAAAGGCTAATGGAGTACTTAGAGTAACTAAGTAGTTACTTATTTGAGGAGAGCCAATGAGAATGGGACAAATGGCAAGACTATTAGATGATAGTTGTTGAGAGAAGTCAAACCCACCATATTTTATTCATTTTCTTCTCTCTTTCTTCCTTTGAATTCGGCTGCAAGGTATGGCAAAGGAAGAGGCCATCATTTTACTTCATCTTCTCCACTCTTCAAGCACTCATTTCTCTCTCATCTCTCTCCATTTTTGATTTTAATTTCTACAGAAGAAAGAGGAAGTACCAAGGTAAGTTCTTGCCATTTGACCCTCTTAATGACCTCTAATAGAAAAACACCCTTCTTCAATCTCGTTCCTTGCATTGAGAGCTTCGATTCTATGGTTGTAGATTTACCATTGGTGGTGATTTGAACTCTCAAGGAGATATAGAGTTTGGACAATAAAAGAACTTCTTTGGAGAAAGTTGAAGAGGTAAGTGAGTTGAGCATTTTGATATAAGTTTTGTGGACATTTGGTTAAGTTGGAATTTATGGGAATTTAGCCCTATTTTCAAAAATTATGGTCTTTTTGGTGTTTGAGTTGTTGTTGTCATGGATATGATGTTTTGAGATGTATCTTGAATAAATAGAATTTGATTGAAGCTTAAATGACAAGTTTGACAATTTTGGAATTTTTGTTGAATATATGCCAAAAAAATAAGATATAGATGGAAAGAGAATTTGGCTGTTTTGAGGTTGCCATTGTGTTTCTTGTGGAAAATTGTGTGGGAGTAGTGTTGGATGTGAATTTTGAACCATTGGAAACTTAGGTTGAAAAGTTGCAAGTTTGGTCAGTGAAAAATTCTGTGCTGGCAGCTTTTTTACATGGATGTTTTGAAATAGCAACTAGTGTTGGAAAATTCTGAAACTTTCCAATCTTAAAGTTGACATGCCAAGATTCAAAATGGACCTTTAATTCATGTCATTTTGATTTGTGAGCTAAGAGGTATGACTGTCCAAAGTTTGATGATAAATCTGGGATCAATTTTGGAGCAGTGTAGACATTTCTTGAATTTTGTATTTGTGTGGTGATTTCAGGTAATGGTGATGAACCCATGTCATGTGAGTTCTCAAAATAAAACTAGGTTTGAAAATGTAGCGTAGTAGCTCAACCTAGGTCGTTCTTGTATGGAGATTAATTTTCAAGTTTCTAAGTAGTAAAGTGATAAAAAAAACATTAAAGTTCTGAGAAATCATTTTGAGAATTTGACTTTTAAACTAATGAAGTAATCTAAGCTAAAGCAATATTTTTGTATTTTTTTCGGTCTTTGAAACGAAGAAGCAAAAGGAATTGAAATTAACTAATATAATGATAAAATGGGATTTCCCTGAGTTGAGGTTTTAGTCTTCCTTAGTTGCTAATGATATGAATTTCATAATATGAGTCAAAAGGATGGAACTAAGCTATCACTAGCTCCATACTTGCAATAATCATTTAATTCATTCAACCGAAGCAATTAAATGAATACCACCAATTAATAGTGACTCAAGGAGAAGAATAATTAACTTCCAATTCTAAATTGTAATTACCATTACAACAATTCAAAATATTCAGTTTAATCATTTAAATCCACTTAACCAAGTTGAAATAAACAATTTAACCTACTCCTAATATGAATCATACAAAGCTTAATTAATCAACTCCTAGCTCAACCACCAAGTTTATTCACTTGGTATAGAACAATCTAAATCACAATTACATACTTAACCAAGCTACATAATTATGAACTAGAAAAAGAGCTTAAGGAATTTCATTAAAGTTTACAAGCTCAAACCATTACCCAACTCAAGGAAATCACCAAAGCTTAGCTACTCATGGAAGAAGAGGAAGATGAGGCTTGATGAAGGAATAAGGATTTAGCCATAGAGATAAGATGCTGCTTGCTTTTCCTTTTTTCAATTCTGCACACCACAGCCACGCCTCCTTTCACATTCGGTATTGGTCCTCCATCCCCTCGGTCAGCCCTCCTCTCTGTTATTCATTGTGTCATGAGTCTCCTTCTTCACTCTTCACAGTGCCCTCTCGTTATCTCCTACTTCCCCTCCTCATTTCTCTTTTATTCCCAGCCGCTAAACCCTTCCTTACTAATTCATGTGGGCTCTCCTCCTTATTCCATTATTCCTCTTCTCTTTAATCGGTCCAGCCCATTACAATCAACCCAACTGCCTCCTTTTAATCATTTGGTCCAGCTCCATACTTTGTCTTCATTTTCCCAATGTGTTGCAGCAGCTTCCTTTTTAGTCAATTCACGTGGTCCACTCTTTTACGTTATGTGCTGCATGCTACCTCCTTTTCAATCCTTTCTTCCTTCACGGTCCAGCTCTCTCAATTCAGTGAAGAACTCCTTTTCTCATTCAACTATTTTGGCCCACTTCTCAAATTGGTCCAGCTCATCTATTCGGTGCTTCATTTAATTCAATACAGCTCCTCCTTTAGTCAACTCGATCAGCCCTCTTTTATATTGATTCGGTTCAGCTCTCCTCTTCAATTCAACAATTTCGGCTACTTTCTTATTCATGACTTCCTCTCTTCCCATTTCGGTCTAAGCCATCCTTTTTTCCTTCAATTGATTAATTTTGGTCCAGCAGCTCCCCCAAAACAATTCCATTTAGTCAACAACTCTCCCTTTCATATTTAATTGCTATTTTCAGTCCAGTAGCCTCCCTTCTTCATTTCTTTCCTCACGGTCCAGCAGCTTTAATTTGGCCCACTCTCCTTTTCATTTCAATTCCATCTACACAGCTGCCACTCTAATTTGGTCCATCTTGCTCACTCAATTCTCTCTAGGTTAAATGAGTGAGTTGTGCCATGTCATCACCTACAAAATTAGATTCACATAGATAGTATCTTTTGTTCCCAATTAAGAAATACTGGGAATAACAAATATTAATTAAAAATATAACAATTTAATCACTATAATTCCCAAATCATTGTTTCACTAAAATCTCACATTAGTACTTGATTATGCCCAAAATATTCAATTAATTCCCACAAAAGCCTAAGATTAATTATCAAAAATATATAAATATTAAACTCTATTAAATGGTCCATATTTTTCAAGTAAAGAGGACTTAAATAGATTTCAATGGGCTTTGGTATCACCGCATTTTGATTTTTTTAGAATTAGTTATGATTTTTCAAAGTTAAGCCAAGAAACAGAATTTTCCTGACCACAGCCAAAAAATTCTTGACTACAGCCAAAAACCTTTTGTGCTGTTTCTAGCCACAGCCAGAAAATTTTTTGCTGCAACCAAAAACCTTCTGGGCTATTTTTGGCCGCAACTAGAGGTTTATTGGCTGCAACCAACCCCTATTTTCAGTACCTTGTGATTTTGAAATGTGGTTTCTAACCTAGTACTTCCCAATCCTTTTAGGCTATTGTTAGAGGCTTTCATAGCTACTTAAAGGTCTTTAATGATAACCAAATCTAAGTGTTTTGGGGTCATTTAAGTATTGGGATAAGTGATAACTTGTCATCCTTAATGATTATAGGATTTCATATTTGCCTGGAACATAGAAGGCATACACCTGAATAAGAACGGAAAGAATAAGGTTGTGATACTTTATCCTATATCATGTGTAATGCATTGCTTGTTTGTATTTATCATTAAATGAGCATAGGGACATAGCGGTGAGCCCAGCCTTGAATATTATTAAGGAGACGTGGCATGAGCCCTACCTTAAATAGGGGAAGTAGTAGTTAGCCCAGCCTTGAATTTTGTTGAGGGGACATGGCGGTTAGCCCGGCCTTGAATATTGATATGTTGCATTGTGATATATGCTTACTTGCTATGTTTAACTATGCATCATATACGTAAACTGTTGCTACTGGGATTCTTTTGAATCTCACTCTTTCCAAATAACAATTTTATCCAGGGCAAATAGATCTTGTGACAAGCAAATGAGCAAGGATGACTAGGATTGCCGGTGGTAGTCTTAGTTTCTTTTTAGCTTTTTGGTTATCATTTGGACAACTGTATGTATATATTGAATTTGTTGGAAATTGTGCCCTAAGGGCCAATCATTGTACTTTAAACATTATTATTTTAATGAAATTTCTCCATTCTGTTATCATATTATTTGCATGTTAACTACGATAATTGTATTCTTGGATAATTCATAAAGATTGTCCTAAAATGTCCCTGGTCGGTCATCTATGCGGGAGCAGAGATGAAACAAGACCAGTATGACTTTGATAAGATATGGAGATACGAATCAAAGTCTTAGGCACTTGTAAGAGTACAAGGTGCTGGACTGACCCACTATAAGAAAGCTACATGGATCAAGTCATAAGCTTTTCTCATGTATAACCACGTCACAATGCCCTTAGACCTGAGGTCATCATGGATTCCTACATGACAGTTGCTAAGCTTTAAACTAGTCAAAAGTCACTTTTGACCGGGTGATAATAAAGGCTACGATCGGGCTTGGTGGTTTTTCATGTAGAGGAATATGAATGATCAAGATGGAATTTGTCCCTCACATTAGTAAAGAGATATTACTGGGCCCCTCGATGAGTGAGTCTGAGAAATGTATGCCCATACTATGATGAAAGGAGTTTCTGTGTCTGTTATTAGGCTACTCAGGAATTGAGAAAGTAATGGTCAGGAATAAGAGGATGACATTTTCCATGCCTTATCCTTGATCGATATATTGTGTGATAAAAGGGACGTGACATGGTTGTATGACAAGTTGCATTGTGATAACGATCCACATATGAATTGGGTAGTCGTAATGTCTTGCTAGAGGCCACTTGTGACTTTTGGGTTAGTGTAGTTATTGGCCCACTGCCAACTTCATATGGGCCTACAGGGTCGCACACAAGAATGGCCCAAAACGAGATAATGTTTGATTTAGGGTGGATGAATTTTATATTTATATATATATATATAATATAAAATTCATTAATAATATTATATAGATATATATATATATTTTCGAAATATATTATATATATGTATATATATATTATATGATATTATTATATTGTGTTGGTTTTAAATTTAATTTATTAAGTTATATTACATTTAATAACTAACATGATAAAGATATAGTATCTCAGATTTAATTTATGAAGATAAATTAAATCTAATGGCTCTTTATTTAGATTAAATAAATAGGTTAAATTAAAACTGTTGGACAGATTTAATTTAAACTGAATTTATTTAATTAGCTCATCAAGATAATTAATTGTTAATTAATTTCGAAATTAATGATGATTAATTTTGAAATTTGAAAATAACCCTCATGGGTTATAAACTTGATAGAGCTGATAGACTCAGGGTACATCAGAATTGAGAGCCGCAAGTTAAACCCTTGGAGACATTAGAGGCGCTAGCATGCAGTCTCGGTTGGAGAGCATTCGTGTGGATACCGGTAGAGGGAGCGGACCTGACGTGTTGGCTCCTAGAGATCGTGAAAACTCTGAATCATCAAAAAGGTATGAATCCTTCCAACTTGGTTTAAACGCCGTTGATAGATCCTCGATTAGGATCAGTGAAATTTTTTTAAATTCTTCTGCTATGCTTACCGATCCTATAGTGGCATCAGAGCCAGATCAATTGTGCGTTTAAATTGAGTTTATGATTCTTATACATGTGATATATATGGGATGTGTATGTATGTTTATAAGAAACACTCGAATATGTATGTGATTCTCGTTTTGGAACAAGCGTGAAATCGATTCCGAACATGTATATCTTGAAACATGTATGTGATTTTCGTTTTGAACAAGCATGAAATTGGGTAGGGTACCTGAGATCGTAGTTGGCGGCAATCAAATTGGGTATAGGTTCAGATATCTATTCGGGTAATAGGGATCCGAACTATGGGGAAGACAAATTGGATCAGAAGCGTTCTGGAACATTGTTGTTTTTTGTTTTGAAAAATTGGGTCCACTGAGAATTGACCCCGCCAGCTAACCGGCTAGCGGGACCGCCGTGACCACCTCTGCGTAGCACAATATAATCTGATCATGAAATTTATTGCTTTTCATATTATATGAATTCTTGTTGTGGTTTATTATTTATCCTTGTTTGGGTATGGTGAACAACATGGCTTTAGAATTTTACAAAGGCTGTAATATTTAAATACGGCCTGCGTGCCATGCCTTTCTCTAAATACTCTCGATGTACATTCTCTTATCATCTCACTCCCCTCGAATGTTTAAACGAGGTTTCTCTCATTGTATTTCTCCTTTTTTTAGAGAAGTCCTCTCATTGGCTTAGGAGGATTTTAGGTTAGGTAAGCCATGTTGTGTCACATTTAAATTATGCTTTTGATAAGATCATTGCATGATTACTTTTACATTTATATGTATTTATCTGTATGAGATACGACCACGATTGCATCCATATAAACAAAACTAATTAATTAAGCCCTCTAAATTAAATCTTAAGTCATAATGCCGTTAATTAATGAATACTTGTCAAAACCTATATCGCTCAATTGTGGAAACCACCAAAGTGGATGCACTTGAGTTATCTTGATGAGACAAGCTTGAGTAATTATGCTGCTCATAATATTCATTATTGTTTTTGACTTAATTGAGATTAACAAAACGGTTTTGAATCTCAAAGCATTAGATGGGGTTAAACATGCCATATCATATGATGATTAAATCCCATAAAGATCTAAGAGTTACATGTGATGTAATTGGTAAATAGGTTACCTACCTAAATAACTTGAATTTAAGCGTCTTGCCAAAGCAGACTTAAGTTTAAGCCAAATATGGATCTTAGTCTACTAATTATTATATTAAGGGTTGTTAATTTAGTGGGAGATTACTAACTAACTTTGCATATTTTAATTGTAGAATCATGTCGACTAGTAATACTGATACACTATCATTGCGATCGGTCCTTGAGAAGGATAAACTCAATGGGACAAACTTTCTTGACTGGTTCAGGAACTTGAGAATTGTTCTCAAGCAGGAAAGAAAGGCTTATGTCCTAGATCAACCCATTCCTGAGGAGCCTGCAGCTAATGCTCCAAGAGCTCAGAGAGATGCTTACACAAAGCATATGGATGACTCTGTGGATGTAGGTTGCCTGATGCTTGCCATTATGCTTCCAGAGCTCTAAAAGATTTGGAACTCATGGAGGCTCATGAGATGATAGTACATCTCAAGGAAATGTTCCAGCAACAGGCAAGGCAAGAAAGGTATGAGACCACAAAGGCCTTACATTCCTGCAAAATAGCTGAAGGTGCATCAGTTAGTACTCATGTGTTAAAGATGAAAGGCTATATTGATCACCTTGAGAGGCTTGGATTTCCCATGAGCCAGGAGTTAGCTACGGACTTGATTCTCAACTTACTCCCGGAGAGTTATGACCAGTTTGTTATGAACTACAACTTGGAGAAATCAATTTCTGATCTGCATGGGATGCTCAAAACTGCTGAGCAAAGCATTAAGAAAAAGCCTAGCACAGTTTTAATGGTTCAGAAAGGAAAGGGTATGAAAAAGAAAGGGAAGGGCAAATGGAAGGGTAATGGCTCAGGTGGTAAGACCAAAGAGTCAAACAAGCCCAAAACCAAGCCTACACCTAGGAAGGCAAAGCCTCCAAAGGAAGGAGTCTGCTACTTCTGCAATGAACCCGGTTATTGGAAGAGGAATTGCAAACTCTACCTGGAAGATCTGAAAAAGGACAAGAAGGATAGCGGGGCTATCGCTTCAGGTATTTATGTTATAGACATTCATTTTTCTACTTCCTCTACATGGGTATTAGATACTGCATGTGGTTCTCACATTTGTACAAATGTGCAGGGTCTAAAGGACAGTAGAAAGCTGAAGAAGGGCGAGGTGAACCTACGAGTTGGAAACAGAGCAAAAGTTGCTGCTTTAGCTGTAGGCACTTATGAATTAGTTCTGCCCAGTGGGCTTTTGTTAGTTTTGAACAATTGCTATTATGTTCCTGCTTTGAGTAGTAACATTGTTTCTCTTTCTTATTTGGATAAGGAAGGTTATGCTTCCATTACTAGGAATGGTAAATGTTCTATTTATCGTAATGACATTTTCTATGCTGATAGTGATTTGCATGTTGGTCATTATATATTAAATTTGGAACATCCTAATAATGGGAATATCTATAACGTAACTACTAAGAGGATAAAATCAAACGATTTGAATCCAACCTACCTATGGCATTGTCGTCTAGGCTACATAAATGAGAAACGCATTTCTAAACTCCATCAAGATGGATTTCTAAACTCATTTGATTTTGAATCATATGATACATGCAAATCTTGCTTATTAGGAAAGATGACTAAGGCACCTTTCACCGGGCACAGTGAGAGGGCTACTGAATTATTGGCCCTCATACATACAGATGTATGTGGACCATTAAATATAGCTGCCAGAGGAGGTTATGTCTACTTCATTACATTTATAGATGACTTTAGTAGATATGGCTATATCTATCTAATGAAACATAAATCTGAATCTTTTGAAATGTTCAAAATATTCCAAAATGAAGTACAAAACCAACTTGGTAAAACAATTAAAGCACTTAGATCTGATCGAGGTGGTGAATATTTGAGCCAAGAATTCACTGACCATCTTAGGAGTTGTGGGATAATCTCATAATTGACTCCTCCAGGAACACCACAATAGAATGGCGTTTCTGAACGGAGGAATCGAACACTATTAGATATGGTTCGATCTATGTTGAGTCAAACAGATCTTCCACCATCCTTTTGGGGACATGCCCTAGAGACAGCTGCGTTCACACTAAATCGTGTTCCATCTAAGGCAATTGAAAAGACACCATATGAGATATGGACTAGAAAGAAACTAAGTTTATCTTTTGTTAAGATCTGGGGATGTGAGGTATATGTTAAGCAACAAGCCTCTGATAAATTAGTGCCCAGATTCATAAAGTGCCTTTTCATAGGGTATCCTAAAGAAACGAAAGGATACTATGTCTATAATCCCACCGATAACAAAGTTTTTGTTATTCGAAATGGCAAGTTTCTAGAAAGAGAGTTTGTCTCTAAAACAACTAGTGGGAGCGACATACATCTCAAAGAAATTCGAGATCCACAAGATGGTACAGAACCACAGATGGAAATTAGAGAAGACTCACAACAAGTTGTTGAGCCTCCTCAAGTAACACAAGGTCCACGAAGATCTGATAGGACACAGCATCAGCCTCAGAGATATGGATTTCTGATTACTGAAGGCCGTGATGTGTTGCTCATTGAGCAAAATGAGCCCATCACCTATCGAGAAGCCACAGTGGGACCAAACTTTAAGAAATAGCTAAATGCCATGAAGTCTGAAATGCAATCCACGTAGGACAATCAGGTATGGACCTTAGTCGATCCACCTGAAGGTGTAAAAACCATTGGGTGCAAATGGGTTTTCAAGGAGAAAACTGACATGGATGGAAATGTAAATGTCTTCAAGGCACGACTGGTTGCAAAAGTATTCACTCAAACTCATGGTGTAGACTATGATGAAACCTTTTCCCCAGTTGCAATGGCCAAATCAATCAGAATCCTTCTTGCCATTGCAGCATATTATGACTATGAAATATGGTAGATGGATGTCAAAACAGCCTTCCTTAATGGAAAGCTGCTTGAGGATGTGTATATGACACAACCTGAAGGTTTTGTGCATCCAGAGGACTCTGGTAAAATTTGCAAGCTTCAAATATCCATTTATGGATTGAAGCAAGGATCTCAGAGCTGGAATCATCGTTTTGATGAAGTAGTCAAAGAGTTTGGATTCATTCAAAACATCGATGAACCTTGTGTTTACAAGAAGGTTAGTGGGAGCATAGTTGTATTTCTAGTGCTTTATGTAGATGACATCCTACTCATTGGGAATGATATTCCTACCTTGCAGAGTGTCAAGTCTTGGTTAGGAAAGTCCTTTTCAATGAAAGACTTAGGTGAAGCCACCTATATCCTAGGGATTAGGATCTATAGGGATAGATCCAAAAGACTAATAGGCCTAAATCAAAGCGCATACATAGATAAGATACTGCATAGGTTCAATATACATGATTCAAAAAGGGGTTACATGCCTATGTCTCATGGCATCCATCTTAGCAAGGATCTGTGTCCTAGTACACCTGATCAGCGAGATCGCATGAGTAAGGTTCCATATGCCTCGGCCATTGGATATATCATGTATGCTATGTTATGTACTTGACCGGATGTCTCGTTTGCCTTAAGTATGACCAGCAGATACCAACAAGATCCTGGTGTGGGTCATTGGACTGCCGTTAAGAATATCCTAAAGTACTTAAGAAGGACTAAGGACTTATTTTTGGTCTATGGTGAATTGGATGATGAGCTCTGTGTAACCGGTTACACAGATGCAAGTTTCCAAACTGACTAAGACTACCTTAAATCGCAATCTGGATATGTATTCCTCCTGAATGGTGGAGCAGTAAGCTGGAAGAGCTCCAAGTAAAGCACTATAGTAGATTCTGTAACAGAAGCTGAGTATATAGCAGCATCAGATGCAGCTAAAGAAGCTGTTTGGATCAGAAAGTTCATTACTGAACTAGGTGTGGTGCCTACCATCTCAAATCCAATAGATTTGTTCTGTGACAATAGCGGTGTTATTGCATAGGCCAAGGAGCCTAGGTCACATCAAAGGACCAAACACATACTCAGGCGATTTCATCTTATTAGAGAAATCAATGATAGAGGTGATATAAAGATATGCAAAGTAGCAGGAGAAGATAATGTTGCTGATCCTCTTACTAAGCCACTTGCATAGGCAAAGCATGAGCGTCATGTTAGGGCAATGGGAATTAGGCAAATTAATGATTGCACCTAGGGCAAGTGGGAGGATGTTGGAAATTGTGCCCTAAGGGCCAATCATTGTACTTTAAACATTATTATTTTAATGAAATTTCTCCATTCTGTTATCATATTATTTGCATGTTAACTGTGATAATTGTATCCTTGGATAATTCATAAAGATTGTCCTAAAATGTCCCTGGTCGGTCATCTATGCGGGAGCAGAGATGAAACAAGACCAGTATGACTTTGATAAGATATGGAGATACGAATCAAAGTCTTAGGCACTTGTAAGAGTACAAGGTGCTGGACCGACCCACTATGAGAAAGCTACATGGATCAAGTCATAAGCTTTTCTTATGTATAACCACGTCACAATGCCCTTAGACCTGAGGTCATCATGGATTCCTACATGAGAGTTGCTAAGCTTTGAACTAGTCAAAAGTCACTTTTGACAGGGTGATGATAAAGGCTACGATCGGGCTTGGTGGTTTTTCATGTAGAGGAATATGAATGATCATGATGGAATTTGTCCCTCACATTAGTAGAGAGATATTACTGGGCCCCTCGATGAGTGAGTCTGAGAAACGTATGTCCATACTATGATGAAAGGAGTTTCTGTCTCTGTTATCAGGCTACTCAGGAATCGAGAAAGTAATGGTCAGGAACAAGAGGATGACATTTTCCATGCCTTATCCTTGATCGATATATCGTGTGACAAAAGGGACGTGACGTGGTTGTATGATAGGTTGCATCGTGATAACGATCCTCATATGAATTGGGTAGTCGTAATGTCTTGCTAGAGGCCGCTTGCGACTTTTGGGTTAGTGTAGTTATTGGCCCACTGCCAACTTCATATGGGCCTACAGGGTTGCATACAAGAATGACCCAACACGAGATAATGTTTGATTTAGGGTGGATGAATTTTATATTTATATATATATAATATAAAATTCATTAATAATATTATATAGATATATATATTTTCGAAATATATATCTTATATATATATATATTATTATATTTAATAATATTATATAGATATATATATTTTCGAAATATATTATATATATATATGTATATATATATTATATGATATTATTATATTGTGTTGGTTTTAAATTTAATTTATTAAGATATATTAAATTTAATAACTAACATGATAGAGATATAGTATCTCAGATTTAATTTATGAAGATAAATTAAATCTAATGGCTCTTTATTTAGAGTAAATAAATAGGTTAAATTAAAACTGTTGGACAGATTTAATTTGAACTGAATTTATTTAATTAGCTCATCAAGATAATTAATTGTTAATTAATTTCAAAATTATTGATGATTAATTTTGAAATTTGAAAATAACCCTCATGGGTTATAAACTTGATAGAGCTGATAGACTCAGGGTACATCAGAATTGAGAGCCGCAAGTTAAACCCTTGGAGACATTAGAGGTGCTAGCACGCAGTCTCGGTTGGAGAGCATTCGTGTGGATACCGGTAGAGGGAGCGGACCTGACGTGTTGGCTCCTAGAGATCGTGAAAACTCTGAATCATCAAAAAGGTATGAATCCTTCCAACTTGGTTTAAACGCCGTTGATAGATCCTCGATTAGGATCGATGAAATTTTTTTAAATTCTTCCGCTGTGCTTACCGACCCTACAGGATTGACCATAGATTTGTAATTGTTGTGTAATGCCCAGTTTGGGAAACTGAGATGGGCAATAATGCCCTGTAAAACTCTTGGATTAATGATATTATCTCGGATGAATGTCGGGAATTTTATTAGTACTATAATATTGTGTATGTGACAAACCGAACAAGCCAATTGTTTTTATTAATAAAAGGATAGAGATCTTATCGAACAGGTTTTTATAAAAAGGTTTTTATTTACTCTCAATCTCTTATCCAATTATAAAACGAGTTTAAACACTAATCTCGTCCTTAATGACGGCGAGGTTTATATTTGTGGCATCAGAGCAGTTTTCCTGGCATGGGTAGATTTTGCTAGGATAGTGGCCTAGTTTTTTGTTTGATATTGCTAATTGATTGATAGTTGTTGGTTGGATACACATGAATATTCCTGTTATTGTTGGTATATAAGAGTTTAAGGAATATGTGTATACTTTATTGTGATTTCTGACTCTGTAAACCATTTGTAAACTGAAGAGAAACAATGGCTCCTACTAGAGTCAGAAGACCTGACCTAGAGGTAGAGGAGCTCAATGACAACCCACCTGACCCTATACAAGAGATGATGGGGCTAATCAGAGAATAAAGAGATATGATTGTTGAGCTGAGAGAAGAGCTCCAGGAAGAAAGGGTTAAGCATAATGAGGAAGAGGTCCAGTCTACACATGAGGAGACCCAAGAGGAGACCCGACATGAAGAGACAACTAAAGGTTCCAATTGGTCTCGAGAGACCCTATCTCGCATAGTGCCTAATCAAGAGTTATAAGGGGTACCAATCTGGGAAGGTAGAGATCTACAATTCTGGGTTTCTAAATTTTGCAAGCACATGCCTCCAGAGTTCAGAGGAAGATTTGACCCTCAAGGAGCAGAGGATTGGTTGATGAGGTTGGAGAATATTTTTGAGGTACTTGAGTGTTCATAAGAGGTTAAAGCCAAACTCCTTTCTTTAATCTTGTTCCTTGCATTAAGAGCTTTGATTCTATGGTTGTAGATTTACCATTGCTGGTGATTTGAACTCTAAAGAAGATATAGTTTAGAGAATCAAAGAACTCTTTTGGAGAAAGTTGAAGAGATGAGTAAGTTGAGCATTTAGATATAAGTTTTGTGGTCATTTGGTTAAGTTGGAATTTCTAGGAATTTAGCCCTATTTTCAAAAATTAGGTTCTTTGTGGTGTTGGAGTTGTTGTTGTCATAGATATGATGTTTTGAGATATATCATGGATAAATAGAATTTGATTGAAGCTTAAATGACAAGTTTGACAATTTTTGGATTTTTGTTGAATATATGCAAAAAAATAGAACATATAGATGGAATGAGAATTTCGTTGCTTTGAGGTTGCCATTGTGTTTCTTATGGAAAATTGTATGGGAGTAGTGTTGGATATGAATTTTGAACCATTGGAAACTTAGGTTGCAAAGTTGCAAGTTTGGTCAGTAAAAAACTCTGTACTAGCAGCTGTTTTACATGGACATTTTGAAATAGCAAATGGTGTTGCAAAATTCTGCAACTTTTTAGTCTTAAATTTGACATGCCATGCTTCAAAATGAACCTATAATTCATGTCATTTCAAATTATGAGCTAGGAGTTATGAATATCCAAAGTTTGATGTTAAATCTTGAATCAATTCTGGAGGAGTGTGGACATTTCTTGAATTTTGTATTTGTTTGGTGATTTCAGGTAATTGTCCATATTTTTCTAGCAAATATGACTTAAATAGCTTTCAATGGGCTTTAGGATCACCTCATTTCGATTTTTCTATATTTAGTTATGATTTTTCAAATTTCAGCCAAGAAACAGAATTTTCTTGGCCGCAGCCAAAAAATTCTTGGCTGCAGCCAGAAACCTTCTGTGCTATTTCTGGCCACAGCCAAAAACTTTTTGGCTGCCGCCAGAAACCTTTTAGGCTATTTTTGGCTATAGGCAAAGGTTTTTTGGCTGCAGCCAACCCCTATTTTCAGTACCTTATGATTTTGAAAAGTGGTTTCTAACCTAGTACTTCCCAATCCTTTTAGGCTATTGTTAGAGGCTTTCATAACTACCTAAAGGTCTTTAATGATAACCAAATCTAAGTGTTTTGGGGTCATTTGAGTATTGGGACAAGTGATAACATGTCATCCTTAATGATTATAGGATTTGATATTTGCTTGGAATGTTGAAGGCATAGGCTTGAACAAGAACAGAAAGAACAAGGTAGTGACACTTTATCCTATATCATGTGTAATGCATTGATTATTTGTATTTATCATTGAATGAGCAAGGGATGTAACCCCCTCACGGTAATCACATCCGGTTAAAGAAATTTAAGTGAAATAGAGACCAATAAGATGAAATAAACATTTATGATCCCACATCCAAGAGGTGGGGTATTTGAAAATCAGTCCCAAAACATACCTATTACTAGTCTCACGTTCACAGACGGATATAATTACCAGAGCGATCAAATCACATAAACAATATCAGAATACGGAAGCTAAAATCCCGGCAAACCCCGGGTTACTTGCATTAATAACTTGGGTTTAAGATTTCCCAACTATGGGGATTACATAACCAAAATAATCATTTACATTCTTATGTACACTTGATAATCCCAAAAGCCAAAATATGGATAACCAACTACCACTAAGATCTCGGAGTAAGCCTAACTACTCCTTGTTGTCCGCTTTCCCTTCGAGCCACTCGCCCTGTCTGAAAAGGTTAGTCATATGGAAGGGGTGAGATTCTAAAGAATCCCAGTAGTAACAACAATTTCATACCACATGTAATCACAGAATATGCACACCAATCATCTCATACAGCAACACAAGTCACTCCACCCTCATCCCTTTTTACCGCCGGGAAGGCATACGACCTTTACCCGAACCGTTGTTAACGACTCAGGGACTATTGGCGTGGCAGTGCATACAAATAGCCACACGGCTCAAATATAGCCTTTCGGCTTTCACAAATGGCCCGTCGGCCTTCACATATAGCCTTTCGGCTCATAATTAGCCTTTCGGCCCACATATACACATATATCACACCCTAACCTCATCCCCTTTTACCGCCGGGAAGGCATACGACCTTCACCCGAACCGTTGTTAGCGACTCAGGGACTATTGGTATAGCGGTGCTTCCACAATTTTCACAAAACTTGCAGCATACGATGTTCATTTCAAAAACAATGACATAATATACATACAATGTATCACACAAGGCATAAAGAAAGAGTCACTACCTGTATCCTTCCTGACCGGCTCTGGCACCTTAGCCTCACGAGGACGACAGATGTCAAATCCTATTCAAATTAGGGACAACCAATCAATCTCTTTTCCATATGTATATTTCAATAATTCTTTAAGTTGGTTATCATTTAGGACTCTTTAGGTGACTATTAGAGGCCTAAACATATGCCTAAAGGGTTGGAAGACACTACCCAAAAGACCCCTTTTTCGAAGGCAAAACACTGATTTTTGGTCATCTCACTTGAGCACAGATGCTCTCACTCGAGCACAAGTACGGACATCACTCGAGCACCAGAGCGAGTGAGACCGCGAGCACTTGCCCGAGAGCACAAACCCACTCCAGAAGCACAAGCTCACTCGAAGCACAAGAGGCTCACTCGAGCACGGTGCCCATACCCGCGAGCACAAGAGAAAGTGAGAACCCGAGAGCACACAACGCTCTCCAAGCACAGGGTCACTCGAGCACAAAATCACACCCGCGAGCACACCTCACACCCGCGAGCACACTCCCACCTGAAGCACAACTCACTCGAGAATGTTCTTCGCTCACTCGAGCACAAAGCGAGGTGCTCGAGCACTGCTCATAAAACCCAGGAGCACTCGAAGCAGAACAGGAAAAACTCTCCCATCACTCGAGCACGTTCTTCCTCTGCTCGAGTGATGTTCAACAGAGACCCAGAACGCAGCTAAAAACCAGAAACACCAGATGGTCAAATTCACTCCCAAAGGTTCCCAAACTCTACCAAAAGCTCACACATACTTGGCACTACTTAGGGAACACAATGGCAACTTCATAAACACTCCAAAAACCCATTTTGACCACAATCATTCATTAAGGTCTCTATGATACACATTTTCCAAATTTCCCTTAACACATTTCCCACATTCCAATTCTTATCCAATCATCAAATAACTCAACATTAACCCATTTTCACTATCAAACACCATAAAATCCACACTTTCAACATTTGGCATACTTAGGGCAAAATTTCCAGATTTGACTAAACTTAGCCAAAAATAACAAACAATGTATCAAAATACTTTAAATGCCTACCTCTTCTCTTTGCTCAATTCAGAACCTTGATTCCTCAACTTTCAATTTCGAATCAATGCCCCAATTTACACCATTCAAGGCTCTACAATCATCACAAGGTAGCTCTCATTGAGGTGAACAATATTAGAGAAGAGGTTTAGGGCAAAGGAGAACCATTTCTTACCAAGATCAAGCTTTTTCTTCTTCCTTTCCCTTGCTTGTGCGCCAGAAATGGAGAGAGAGAAGAGAGAGAAAATGGTGAGGATGATGATGATGGCTTCTCCTTGCACACACATACTCCACTGAATGGGAGAGAGAAAAGAGAGAAAAGTGAGGTTTTGTCTTCTAGTGGCCTCATCCAACCACTACCACAATGCCACATGTCCACATCTCAAGCACTCCCTCAAAAGCTTACATAATCGCAAAGCGTAGGATCCCGACCCACGGTCAAGAAATCACAACCCTTGATCTTAAATACCACACACATAAATTCTCAAAATCACATTACATTAATCCCAAAAGTGTTTAATTACACTAATCTCAATGATTATCAGAGTTATCAGCCCTAATCACAAATCGGGGTATTACAAGGGACGTGGCGGTGAGCCCAGGCTTGAATAGTAGACACGGCGTAAGCCCGACCTTGAATATTGTTCAGGGGACGTGGCGTGAGGCCAGCCTTGAATAGGGGACGTCGCAGTTAGCCCGGCCTTAAATATTGTTGAGGGGACATGGCGGTTAACCCGGCCTTAAATATTAATATGATGCATTGTGATATATGCTTACTTGCTATATTTAATTATTCATCATATACGTAAACTGTTACTACTGTGATTCTTTTGAATCTCATTCTTTCCAAATAACTTTTTTAGCCAAGGCAAGTAGATCTTGAGACAAGCAATTAAGCAAGGACAATTAGGATTACTGGTGTTAGTCTTAGTTTCTTTTTGGTTTTTGGTTATCATTTGGATAACTGTATGTATATATTGAATTGACCATAGATTTGTAATTGTTGTGTAATCCCCAGTTTGGGAAACTGAGATGGGCAATGATGCCCTGTAAAACTCTTGGATTAATGATATTATCCCGGGTAATTGTTGGGAATTTTATTAGTACTATGATATTGTATATGTGACAAACCAAACAGGCCAATTGTTTTTATGAATGAAAGGATGGAGATCTTGTCATACAGGTTTTTGGAAAAAGGTTTTTAATTACTCCCAATCTCTTATCCAATTATAAAACGAGTTTAAACACTAATCTCAGCCTTGATGACGGCGGGGGTTACACTATCACTCGAGTGATCTTGGAACATTACTCGAGTGATCACTCAAGTGATTTCCCTTTATAAAACGTTGCCATTGTTCTGAACAAAGTTTTTTAATTATGGTGATACATATTTAAAAATAGTTATTCTTTGATGAGACTACTTGTCAAAAACATCATCATAATAGTTTAAAAGAGATGTTAAACTTTGCTCACTTCAAGTAACAAAACCATATCACTTGAGTGCTCACTCAAGTGATATAACTATTTGTCTCAACAAAATTATCTCTTGCTTGATCAAAAACCATTTGTTTATCTTTAAACAATTTTGTAATATCTTTCTACACTTTGTTATTGTCACGCCCTTATCTCAATTTCACCTTTACCAGAGTATTCACGGAAAACGGTATGCGGTTCGGTAGGCAACACAGGAATAGCATAACTACACTGATAATATGTGCATGATTACATAAATTCCCCCATAGGGGTTTGTACATGATCATTACCATCAAGGTAGCCACACAGGGCTACTAGGGTATCTAAACCCGTCCCAATGAAACGGAGACATCTTCTCATCTTCGTTCCACCATTGCAATCCCCCTCATATGGTTCTCTGCATTGTTCTCAGCATATCTTCTGTATTCTCCTATCTAAATTGTTGGTAGGGGAGGGTGAGATTCGAGAGAATCTCAGTAGGAAACAGATACCATAATGCATGCATGATTGATGCTATGTGTATGACATGTTAGCTTTATCTAGATGTATGCTCCATAATGACATTTCTGCATGCTCAATGTTTCATACAACAAGACTATGGCCACAGTGAAAACAGAAACAGAGCTTCATTTATTCAAATATGCTCTACACAATCAAGTAAAGCAATCACATACATCATTACACAAGCAAAGATATCAAATACATGCAAGTAAGGTAAGTCCCCTACCTTAACCCTTTTCCGCCTCGAAACGGGTGCCTCGATCTACGCCCAAACAGCTCGGGGCTCCGTATTCGATCCTACAATGTCAAATGTACTATTTAGACACTTCCATAGTGTTTCTGGGGTTTATATGAGTCTATCTTGAAAAATTACTAAAATACCCCCGGGGACCCGGCCCCATAGACGATTTTATCGAAAACATAATTATATTCTCCAAAATTCACCATTTTACTTTCTTAATACCCCAAAGATATTATAATCATTAGGGAATATATTTGGGACATCTACTAAATCGGGGCTTAGTAGTCCACTCAATTTAGGCTTATTCCAAAGCTTCCAATCCCAAAATTCGGGATATTACATTTCTCCCCCCGTTCAATAAATTTCGTCCTCGAAATTTGAACGTCTACAATTTAGGGATTAATCCTATCTCATTCTATTATCACATGCAAGCTCCAAAGCCATGTAACACTGTAGTCATACTTCCATTACTAATATCAGATAGTATTCAACATTCATCATCCATTCTATACATAGTATGTAGTGTGCAATCAAACACAGGTTCCCACAACGCTTGGTTTTATAGGCCTTACAGCCTCTTCGGAACTTCACCCGAATTCACACGATCACTTTTTTTTTAACAGCCCAATCCTCACCCCCTTAACGAGGTCTGTTGGGCTAATAAGCCGATGTCTTTTTATGTAACGGCCCAATCCTCACCCGAGTACACGGTCTTTTGGATGTCCCACACCCCGAGTCCACGAGGTTGGGCTAGTGAGCCAGCCATGGTTCACTTCGTTAGGTTCCTCTCATAGTAGAATATCACGCCTTATGTGAGACATGGTACCATTGGACACCAAAACGTTTGGTCACACTGGTCTTACTGCCTCGAGCCTCGGCTCGTCACAATTTTCAGTCACATCACATTTTGCCGACCTATTCGGTGTTTAGGATCAAATGACTAGTTGACCCTTATTGGCCGTACTGTGTGCACTATTCACTATGTGACCATCCACTAATGTAACCCCCTCCGTAATTATATCCGAAATACGCGATTAAAATAAAATAGAGACCAATAATAATCAAATTCAATGTCAAATTACGAAAATGCCCTTGGCAGCCCTACTTTTAGGGTTTTAGGGGCGTTTCCGTAATTATGCTTTCTCGGCCTTTTCCGAAAAAGTGCCCAACTGTAACCCCACCTATTTTCGCCCACTGAATCCAATGGAATCATCAAATCATTGAAAATCCAACTCTAAGACCCATTTACAATGCTGACCGAAATATATAGGTTTTAAGGGGAAAATTGGGGTTTTTCGGTTTCGGCTCCGTAAACACGTTCCTTTCTACTCCTAACCACTTTATTGACTATTCCATTAGGTTACAACTACCATTTAAATCATCTAACATAAATAATCATTAGTCATGGAGAAACCTTAAGACAATTATTATGTCTCAAATCTTCATGACCCTATAAAATCACTTCCCAGGGGGTCACCCATCCTGGGATTTTCCTGGGTTGAGCACGGTTAACTTTCGTGTACCCATGCCCAAATGTGGATACCGGCTTCTACTGTTTCTGTCCACGAGTACCCTGTGACTACCCTCGTCTCAAAAGACATGTCGGCTATCTCCAGTCACCAAAATATTGAGTGTGGACCGCACATTAGCCTTAGCCGTACCCATATCCTTGGGTTCCACAATATCCTTAGACCATTCTCGTCTAGTATTGCACCACTAGCGGCCCTTCAGTACTCGCCATTTCTCAGGGCAGATTCATAAATCGGAAAGATACCCTCCTTTAGTACCTTCCGTTCGGGCATATTTTCTAGCACTGTGTAATCAATACCATATCAGTATACCATCCTGTTGCCAGAACCACCGCACTTACTCTGAGCAGACAATTCTGTGGCCAGAATCCTTGCTCTGATACCAAAATGTCACGCCCTTATCTCAATTTCACCTTTACCAGAGTATTCACGGAAAACGGTATGCGGTTCGGTAGGCAACACAGGAATAGCATAACTATACTGATAATATGTGCATGATTACATAAATTCCCCCATAGGGGTTTGTACATGATCATTACCATCAAGGTAGCCACACAGGGCTACTAGGGTATCTAAACCCGTCCCAATGAAACGGAGACATCTTCTCATCTTCGTTCCACCATTGCAATCCCCCTCATATGGTTCTCTGTATTGTTCTCAGCATATCCTCTGTATTCTCCTATCTAAATTGTTGGTAGGGGAGGGTGAGATTCGAGAGAATCTCAGTAGGAAACAGATACCATAATGCATGCATGATTGATGCTATGTGTATGACATGTTAGCTTTATCTAGATGTATGCTCCATAATGACATTTCTGCATGCTCAATGTTTCATACAACAAGACTATGGCCACAGTGAAAACAGAAACAGAGCTTCATTTATTCAAATATGCTCTACACAATCAAGTAAAGCAATCACATACATCATTACACAAGCAAAGATATCAAATACATGCAAGTAAGGTAAGTCCCCTACCTTAACCCTTTTCCGCCTCGAAACGCGTGCCTCGATCTACGCCCAAACAGCTCGGGGCTCCGTATTCGATCCTACAATGTCAAATGTACTATTTAGACACTTCCATAGTGTTTCTGGGGTTTATATGAGTCTATCTTGAAAAATTACTAAAATACCCCCGGGGACCCGGCCCCATAGACGATTTTATCGAAAACATAATTATATTCTCCAAAATTCACCATTTTACTTTCTTAATACCCCAAAGATATTATAATCATTAGGGAATATATTTGGGACATCTACTAAATCGGGGCTTAGCAGTCCACTCAATTTAGGCTTATTCCAAAGCTTCCAATCCCAAAATTCGGGATATTACAGTTATCATCAAAACATGGGATCTAACACCCATACTGTAACCCCCTCACCGTAATTATATCCGAATTATGAAATTTAAGTAAAATAGAGATCAGTAAGACAAAAACACATTTATAATCCCGCATCTTCAAGATGGGATATACCAAAAAACAGTTCAAAAATATAATTAATCTGGTCTCACATTCACCTTCGGATATAACTACCTGTGCAGTTAAAGCACATAATAAATATCAGAGTACGTAACTAAAATCCCAGCAACCCCGGGTTACTTGTATATATATATAATGGATTTATAGTTTCCCAAAATGGGGATTACATATCCAAAATTATTATTTACATCTCATATACATAGTAATCCCAAACCAAAAACAGATAACCAACCCCAAACAAAATGTCTCTAAGAGGTACTAACCACTTCTGGTTGTCCGCTTCCCTTTTGAGCCACTTGCCCTGTCTGAAATATTAGTCATTTGAAAGAATGAGATTCTAAAGAATCCCAGTAGTAACAAATCACTCATACATTATATAAACACAAAGCATGTAAGTTCATCATGTTCAATAGCAACTCAATGATTCATGGCTTGCGCCACGAACGATAGCACTCACGACTATATCACAATACTCTATGCCCACTTTCGCGGTTAACACTATGCCAGCTTGTGCTGTAATTACTATGCTAGCTTTCATTGTAATCTCAATGCCCGCTTTCGGGGTAATCACTATGCAGCAGTATCACAATGCACAAAGCACCACAAAGCTCCACAAAGAGCTCAATGTATAACAAAGCAGCAGTAGCAACATAATACATGATAGCCATACATACAATACATTTACACAAAATATAAGAGAGGAGTCACTACCTGAATCTTTCCTAATGTTCTTCGGTACAGTGGGCTCACGAGTCTAGTAGATATCAAATCCTATAGCCAAATTAGGAACAACCGATCAATCTCTTTTCCAAATACTTATTCCATAATATTCTAGGTTGGTTATCATTTAAACTCTTTAGGATAACCATTAGAGGCATAAACACATACTAAAAGGGTTGGAAGAAGCTACCCTAAAGATCCCTTTTTTGGAAGCACAACACTGATTTTTGGCTAACTCACTCGAGTGAAGATGACCTCACTCGAGTAATGAGAGACTTGCACTTGAGTGAGAATGGCTCTCACTCATGAGTGATTGACAGTGAGCAATAACCATAGCCAGAGAGTGCTCACAACACTCGAGCATAAGGCTTTGCATTCAGGTGATGACTCCAAATCCACTTGAGTCCCTAAAAGTGTAACAATGAAAGTGACAACCCGAGATCACATGCAAAATCAGAGGGAAAAGCTCACTCGAGCACCACCCTTGGCACTCAGGTGAGGAGCCCAAACTTGTGAGTGTCAAAACACACTCTTGAACATTGACCAGCGAGTGACAACTCGAGAGCAACCCTAACCATAAACTCACACCATTACTCGATTGATCCCATGCACACTAGAGTAATCATCAACTTCACTCACAGATTAAGAAGTGCACTCGAGCTTCCTTCATGAAATCTCAGGCAAAACACAAAGGAGAAAGGAAAAACACACTACAGTACTCGAGTGAGCTCCTCCCTTACTCGAGTGATGCTATCAGATTGCCCAGATTGCAGCAACTGATAGAAATTCCCAGATTAGTCAAAATTGCTCCCAATGGTTCCTAAACTCCACACAAAGCTCATACCCATCTAACATTATCTAAGGAACACATTGGTAACCTCCAAAACATTCAAAAACCATTTTAACCACAATCTAACTCTTGGGCCTCTATCTATTACACACATTACGCAAATTCATTCAAATCACTTCCAAACTTCAAAACTACTATCAACACTCAAACAACTTCACAATGAACCAATTCCAACATCATTCAACATCTAATCCATACATTAAAAATTGGCATAAAACCAGGGCAAATTCTAGAATTTCTTAAACTTATCCAAAAATCACAACAAATATATCATAAAATATCACATCCTTATCTCTTCACTTTGCCAAAACAAGAACCTTGATTTTCCAACTTTCAAATTTGCTCCAACACCCAAACTACCACCTTTCAAAATTTTGAAACCATTAAAATGGAGCTCTTAACACTATGAACAAGTTTAATGAAGAGGATTTGAGTATATAAAAACCATTACTCACCTAAAATTCAAACTTTCTCTTTCCTTGCTTGATCACTGAAAATGGAGGAATGAGGAGAGAGAATATGAGAGATGGTGAAGATGATGATTGTGAAGCAAGTATCTCTTTCCCTTTCCCATACAAAAAACCGAATAGGAGAGAGAAGAGAGAGAAAAAGTGAGTTTTTGTCCTTTAGAACCATCCATTGGCTCACAACATGACACTTGTCAACATCTTGTTCACTCCCTCCATAAGCTCACATAAGCATAAAACATAGGATTCTGACCCATAGCCAATAGATCTCCACCCTTGATCTCTAATCACCAATGAATTTCTTCTTTGGTAATTGATCAATTGGTCGGTAAATTTTCAATTTTACCATTTTGCCTATGGTTTCCACTATGATTAACAAGTCATCACTATGAACATTTATATCAAATTCACATCACATTTCACGAAAAGTGTTTAATTACACTAATTACAATCAATCTCAAAGCCATTAGCCCTTAATCTAAAATTGGGTCATTACACATACCACCACATGCAATACATATCGAACACTTCTCAAGACATGAATATATGGTTTGTTTGGCGCTCATCCAGTCTTTTTATGATGTATGCATGCCTTATGCCCTCTTCCAAGTGATTAGGGAATTTGCCCTAATCAACACACCACCACATATTTCACAAGGTTTAATCTACAATGTAAAATTGCAAATATTTTTTACAACAACTATAGATAATATCGATGAAGCAAAAAACCTTCATTTATGTGGATGTAAGACAAAAAAATTGAACTTTCAATCAGGGTTTTGACAAAAGAAGGAAAATAAGTAAGCATCAGTGTTTTGACAAAAGGCACTCACCTAGACTCTATGATATTTTGCATGCCTTGTTTCCATTTTCATCGTAGGTTGAACCTTGTGATATATGTGGTGGTCAGAGGCTGTAAGACATACAAACATAACATAAAAGGCTATACAAGTAAAAAGGCTTAATCATCAGAGTATTAATAAAGAAATAAAAGGAGTGACCCAGCAAAGACAATAAAAGATAACAATAACAGAAGAGGGCTAGTGAGGGTTTGTGAAAAGCAACAATTTTTACCGAATAAGAGAGCAAAACAGCAACGATAAAGAGGAAGAGCCCAATGGAAAGGAATACCAAGCCATCCCAATAGCAGAGAGAGAGATATCATGGTGGCCAAAGGCGACAAAGAGGGGAATAGCATTCACGAAGGACTAAAAGAGGCTAAAGGTGAAGATAGAGCTGGAAAGTAAGAATATATACTAGGGCAACCTTTTCTAGACCGGTACTCATTAAAGACTAGTATCAATATGTAAAAAACATTTTTAATTCATAGCAAGACCATCTTTTAAATCAACCAGTCAAAAATGTAATTTTTATATCCGTATATAAAATTTTAGAAACAAATTTCATAAACAAGAACTTCAACGATCTGAATGCTCTTATAACACGAGATGATCATCAACAAAAAGAACTCAAAAGGAATATATTATATCATAAAATTAACTTATCAAGCTAGAGACAGAAACAACAACAGAACAAAGATCCAAGAGATGCTCTAGATCAATATTAGAAATAAATTTTTTTCCATTAATATTATAATTTTTTTACTTCCCAAAGGTAGCATTACATTGATTTAAAAAAATATTTTACATAAGGAAAAAAACCCTCAATCATACTCCTCATAGCCAAAGGCAAAAGAGGATAAGGAAAAAAGGGAAGAGAGGTCAACAAAAAGATTGTACTCAACGTCATTGGCATTGAGTATAAGGTTCAACTTGTTGTTTGTAATATCCTGAATTTTGGGCATAGGAATTTGAGGAAAAGGCTGTATCAGGCAAGGACTAAGCCTAGTTTGGGAAAAGTCCCCAGAATGATGAGAGGTAGAATGACTCTCAAGGACTGTAAGACTTGGCCCTCCAGTCAAAGAGTGACTCTCTAGATCATATGAGGGCCAGTATGTGAAGTCATCGAGTAGAATATATTAGTGTATGTGTGCAAGGGCACACTTGGCGCCATCTTATGGGACACAAGGGTTCTAGACGCCATTTGGTAGACCTCAATATACGTGATGCAGTCCTGAGTAAAAGTCGAGTAGGAACCCGAATAAACACTGATAAAGTAGCTTTAATAAAGTAAGTAATGATGATTAATGATGACTAATGATGATTTCAATTTATAGTTGGCACCACAAGAGGGTGATATTTGTCCCTCATCATTACACTTTACTTTTTTAACTTTGAGTTGGCACTCTAAAAAGGCGCCACCTAGAGCTTGTGTTACAGGAATCCACCAGTCCTCGGGCTGATCACATGATTAACCTCCCTAGTACCGAATATGGAGGTCAAGGGAATTCATCAGACTCCTCTTTCCCCAGCCATAAAATTCAGCAAAGTATCCTTAGAAAGATAAAGAATAAAAGTAAAAATGACACATGGAAGGCTAGGACTTAATCAAGGGCATATGTCACCAAAGGATTGCAACATATAGGAAATTAAGATCTAAATCACTTACAACTCTCTCTCTCATGCTCCTTAAATTCAGCCAAGGGCAGAAAAATTAGAGAAAAAATGTAGAGATAATAGGGAGAAAAATAAAAAGGAGAGAAGGAAGAGAAAAAGTTGTTAGATTCAGAGTTTTGATGATAACAAACCTAAGTCTAGTTTGATTTGTCTCTGCATTCTTATTCACAAGATTTTCACTAAAAAAGTATTCGAATAATATACCTACTATTCGAATAGTGGAACTCAGTTTCTATTAGCTATTATTCTGATAAGTCTCAGATTATTCGAATAGTCAAATAATTATCATGATAATGCATATGTTATTCGAATAAAGTTACACTGGCACATAGTCATATTATTCGCATATACTCTGACTATTCGATTAGTATAATCTAGTATATCAGTTGAAAGTTTTCTGATAAAAAAGTATTCGAATAGCCAGTACACTATTCGAATAGAGTTTATATTCTCCAAAGTAAATATCAAATGTATTATCGGATAATAATATGACTATTCGAATAAGAATGGTCACTATTCGTATACTATGGCCATTAGCAGAATAATCGACGTTTGCTTAAAAGAGTTTTCAAATCCTATTATTCGAATAGTATGAATACTATTCGAATAGTATATCCACTATTCGAATAGTGATATTAATATTTGAATATCAGTTCAAAGCCAACATCAAGCCTATGAGATTGAGATGAGAAACTATTCGAATAGCAAGAAGACTATTCGAATAATATTGAAAGCTGAAAAAAATATTTTTAGTCAAACTTGAAGAAAGTATTCGAATAGCAACTCATGTATTAGGATAATCTTTTTTGAGTTTAAGAGATCACTATTCAAATAGGTATCTTAACTATTCCAATAGTCTCAGTATAAAATTTCAAATACTATCCGAATAGAGAAAAAGGTATTCGAATAGTAAGTTATCTGAAAAGACTTGAACTATCCTGATAATTATAATAGTATCCGAATGCTCTGTTTTTCATGAAAAACAGAGCATCATATCTAAATCTAAATTTCTCAGATTCATTAAGTACTTTCATTAATCTTTATTAATCTTTCTTATTATCTTTTTATTTCATGATTAACATTCTTAATGCAAGTTACAGGAGATTGATACTTCAGATTTCTGGATTCCAAGAAAAGCAGATATACTGTGTCAGAAACATTAAATGCGCACTGAGTCTCTACCAACGCATTCTCTTCACCTTAATGGCTATATCAAATAACATAAAGAATGTTCCAATAAATGTTCAGTGAGTAACGGAAAATCAGAATGCCTCCAACGGTTATCAAAATCTATCCAACTACAAATAGCAACTGCATTCAAAGTGGGAGTTAAGACGTTGAACTACCGAACTGACGAATATTCATTTTCTGAGCTCTTACTCTTTTGTTTTAATACACTTCAGTGTTTACATTACCAACTCTTTAAGAGAGAACATTTATTGATTTAATACACTTGTTTTGAGAGATATCTTAAGGTTATGGGACCTTAAGTTGGGCATCAATTTACGTAGTGTAAAGGGGAGCGAGTATTCAAAGTGAGGAATAGATCGCTGTGTACGAGGTGCCAAGAACCCATTGAATCTTGAAAAGTATAGTGAAGGCACAGATTCTATCTGTGGACTGGACGTAGGTCATTGTGAATTAGACCGAACCAGTATAACTCCTGGTGTATACCTCAGTGAAATTTTTCTAACACTTTAATCTTCTCCTTATTGGTTTTCAGTTTTATTTGTCTTATCATAAATTTTTATTTTCACCCAATTCACCCCCTCTTAAGTGAAAAGCTTGCACTAACATTTTGTATCAGAGCGAGGTCTTCTTTGTCAAGTTTAATAGCCTAAGAAGGATCCTATGGCAAGCATGGGTGAGGGAATACTTCCAGATGGAGCCTCAATCACTAGACCTCCAGGCTTTAATGGAGAACATTTCTCATTCTGGAAAGCTAAATTCAGAGTGTTCGTTATGGCAACAGAATATGGACTCTGGGAGGTCATTAAAGAAGGGAACTACGTTCCCAAAAAGACGGTAGAAGGGCGAGCTATTCCAAAAGTACCAGCTGAATATGATGATAATGATAAAAAGCTCGTGACCCTCAATAGCAAAGCAATCCTCATGATTCAAAGTGCTTTGAGTCAGAAGGAGTACTTCAGAATTTGCACTCTTCCAACCGCCAAGGAGATGTGGTAAGCATTAGAAATAGCACATGAAGGAACTTCAAGCATTAAGGAGAATCGGATCAATACTCTTGTCACTGAGTATGATCTACTTCGCATGAAGACTGGAGAATCAATAGCTGAGTTCGAACTCAAATATACTCACCTTGTGAACCAACTTGGGGCACTTGGTAAGTACTATAATCAAAACACCCAAGTGAGAAAAATACTAAACATTCTTTCCAAAGAATGGGAGGCCAAAGTCACAGCAATAGAAGAAGCCAAAGGAGAACCTATGCGATCAGTAGCCTCTCTATTTAGCAACCTATCGGAATATGAAAGCAAACTGAAGTTCAAACGTGAACTAGATGAAATTGATGACAAGAAGAAGAAAGGAGTAGCGTTAAATGTCATCAAGGAGGAAACACAATTGAAATCAGAAGAAGAAATTGAAGATGATGAGATGGGAATGATTATAAGAGATTTAAAAAGTTTTATAAAAAGGGACAAGGATTTAAAAACTTCAATAAAAGAGGAAGTAGCAACAAGACTAAGGATCAAATCATTTGCTATGAATGTGGAAAGCCTGGACACATCAAATTCGAATGCCCTGAATATCTAAAGAACAAAGAGAAGAAGAACAACAAGTTTGCAAGGAAAAAGGCCTTTATCTCAGCCATCTGGGGAGACAGTTCCTCGGATGAAGAAAGTGATGATGAAGAAATAGCCAACCTTTGTCTGGTAGCTCAAGAACAATCAGAAGAAGAAGATGATGAGGTAACTGAAAATCCTTCTTATGATGAATTGCATGATGAATATAATGCCTGACATACAGAATTCATTAGAATTGTCAAAGAACTTGTGAGTCACAAGAAACGGGTGAAGTTACTCGAGGAACAGCTTAAGGAACCAAAACCAGTTTCTTGTAACTCCTGTCAAAGTTTAGAAAAGAAAAATGATGATCTTATCAAAACACTTGAGAAGTTCACTAGAGGAAGTGAAATGCTCAAGGTAATTTTAAAAAGCCAAAAATTTACCAATGACAAATCTGGAATTGGATATGACCCAAAAACAGATAAGTCAAAAGGAAAGAAGAAGTTGGGAAACCAACCTTATTTGAATCATTTTAAAAAATCTGTGCATGTTTCTATACCTTTTGCTCATTGCAATTTTTGCAACAAAAAGGGACACTACACTTTGTCATGTTATCATAGAAAGGGAAAAACTATGGGAATCTACAAATAGATACCTAAAGACACATATTTTCACACTAACCACAAAGGACCCAAGAAAGAATGGGTACTTAAAACCTAATTCTTTGTCTTTGTAGACATGTTTCAAAGCATCCAAAGGAAGCAAGTGGTTCATAGATAGTGGATGCTCACGTCATATGACTGGTGACAGAGAAAGATTTACTTCCATAATTCCAAAGTAAGGAGGCACAGTCAAGTTTGGGGGAAATCAATCAGGAAAGATTGCTGGTATAGGAGAAGTTGGAGTCAAGACACTACTACAAAAAAGTAAAGCTGTGGCGCTTATAATTGCATTAACTGTGGCGCTAGAGAAGTGCCACATATCTGGACGCTACTAAAAAAAGCTGTGGCGCTTGGAAGCACCACAACATTTTAAAATTTTTTTTTTAAAAAAATACCCTCCTATGGCGCTTGTTTGAGGAAGTGCCACAGGAGGGGGGCCTCCTGTGGCGCTTGCTCAAGCAAGCAAGCGCTACAGGAGGGTCCTTTTTTTATTTTTTTTTCTTTTTTCTTCTTCTTCTTTTTTTTCCTGTGGTCCTTTTTTATGCTTCCTGATTGTGAAGCTTTATATAAAATGAGTGGCTTTCGTGTTTATCATCTCCACAAATTGTCAATCTTTCTATTTTATATTTCAACCTATTATATATATATATATATTTTCACATTTAAAATTCAAGTTCCCCAACAATAATGTTCTTACATTAATACTCTCCAAAGCTAACATAAAAAATATCACAATACAAGAACTTGATATGTGAACACAGTACATCAACAACTAATTAAGTAAATTAAAATATTACTAAAAAACGCAAGCTTGTCGACAAAAAAATTTAAACAAAGCAAAAAGGCAAACGAAACAAGCTAGGTTTTCACTCTTTTCTATTAAATTAGGAACAAAAAGGCAAACGTTATATTACGGTTTATCTTGACTAAAAAAAATTAAACAAAGCAAGTTAGAATGAAACAGTCTTCTTCTTACAAATCTATTAATTGACCAGCGCAGGGAGTGGGAGACCACATTGGTGACACTAGCTTGAGTGATGAGTGAGCGTGTGGGTTTGCTTTTTAGTGTGAAGATTATAGGAAATGGAGGGAGGGGGCCGACGGATCTACTAAGAAGATGAGAAAGGGAAAGTAATTTAATGGATGAGAGAGTAGTTGAATAATTAAAGTGGAGTAGTAGTCAAAAAGAAAAGGAATGGGAGACGGACACGGGACTACTACACGGGAAATGAAATAATTAAGAGATATATACTATCCATTTAAAATTTGAAATTTTTCCTTCTATTTTTTTTTTAGAAATGGGCATTAGCTGTGGCGCCTAAGCATTAGGCGCCACAGCTGATATATTATATATCATGTGTGGCGCCTAAATAGGCGCCACACATGATATATAATATATCATGGGTGGTGCCTAAGGCATTGGGCGCCACCCATGATATATTTATTATATATCATGGGTGGCGCCTAATGCCTAGGCGCCACAGCTGATCTTTGATGCAGCTGTGGCGCCTGGTGGGTCAGGCACCACAGCTGCTTGCGTGGCATCAGGTGTGGCGCCTGTGTAGGCAGGCGCCACACTAGGCCTTCCCATTTGTGGCGCCTAACCTATTAGGCGCCACAGCTGGTACCAAAAAAAATTATACAAGTAAAAAATAAAAAAAGGGAAGCTGTGGCACTTGTTTAAAGAAGTGCCACAAAATGTGTGCCACCTTTTATCTTTTTTGTAGTAGTGAGAACAAATTTCAAATCAAAGATGTCTTTTATGTAGAAGGGCTGATGCACAATCTTCTAAGTGTGAGTCAGAGTGCTGACAAGGGCAACTGGATCATATTTGACTCTGAGGAATGCCTTATAGTCAACAAGAAAGACTTATCCATCAAGAAAGAAGAAATTAAGGTAAAAGTCAAAGCCAAAAGAGAAGGTAATTGCTACACTATTAATATTGATAATCATACTTTTGAAAATTGCTTTCTTAGTAATGATGATAGATGCGGGCTATGGCATAAAAGATTGGCCCATGTAAATATGTGTCAGTTAGATAAACTCATCAAAGAGGACTTGGTGATAGGTTTAACTAAACTAAAATTTAAAAATGATTCAGTTTGCAATTCCTGTCAAAAAGGAAAACAAACTAAATCTTCTTTCAAAACCATAAAAGAAATATCAACAAAAAGACCATTACAACTACTCCACATAGATCTAGTTGGACCAGCAAGGGTGAAGAGCCTTGGGGGAAACTTATATACCTTGGTCATTGTTGATGATTTCTCAAGATTTACATGGACTATCTTCTTATCCTCAAAAGATGAAACTTTTAATGAATTCATTATTTTTGCTAAGAAGGTTCAAAATGAGAAAGGTATGTCAATTGCAGCAATTAGAACAGATCATGGAGGTGAATTTGAAAACCAAGCATTTAGAGATTACTGCAACACGAACGGAATTGAGCACAACTTCTTAGCGCCAAGAACTCCACAGCAGAATGGTGTTATAGAAAGGAAAAATAGAGTTCTCACGAAGATGGCAAGAGCAATGCTCAATGAGAAGGAAATCTCACAAGTATTCAGGGCTGATGCAATGAGTACTGCTTGCTACATCTCTAACAGAGGTTATATCTGATCAAAGCTGGGAAAAACACCATATGAACTTTATAAGGGAAAAAGGCCAAACCTCAGTCATCTGCACATATTCAGATGTAAGTGCTTTATTCACAATAATGGTAAGGATAATCTGGGAAAATTTGATTCCAGAGCTGATGAAGTTATTTTCTTAGGTTACTCTAATAGAATTAAAGCTTATAGAATATTTAACAAACGAACTTGTGTTGTTGAAGAATCTGTTCATGTTGTGTTTGATGAAATAGATTCCCCTGCCAAATCTGTTGTTGATGAGTCAGAGTTGATCAGTTCTGGAACAAATCAAATGATTTCAAAATCCTCAAATGAGTCTTTTAACTTTGAAGAAAAAGAGAGTCAGCCTCCTTCTTCTGATCAACCCAAAGCCTGGAAATTTAATAGAAATCATCCTATAGACCAGGTAATAGGTAATGTTGAAGAAGGAGTAAAAACCAAAAATAGTATTCTCAATGAAGTTAGTCTCTCAGCTTTTATTTCAGAACTGGAACCCTTAAGCATTGATGAAGCCCTAACAGACAATGATTGGGTTTTAGCAATGCAAGAGGAACTCAATCAGTTTAAAAGAAATCAAGTATGGGACTTAGTACCTCGGCCTAAAGATCATCCGGTCATTGGCACTAAATGGGTATTTAAGAACAAACTTGATGAATCCGCAATAATTGTCAGAAATAAGGCAAGATTGGTAGCCAAAGGTTATAATCAAGAAAAAGGAATTAATTATGAGGAAACGTATGCTCCAATGGCTAGATTGGAAGCCATACGTGTACTCTTAGCCTTTGCGTGTATCAAAGGATTCAAACTTTATCAAATGGATGTAAAAAGCGCTTTTCTTAATGGTTATATTTTAGAAGAAGTCTATGTTGAACAACCCCCTAGTTTTGAAGATGTCTATAATCCAGAAGGTGTCTATAGACTAAGAAAAGCAATTTATGGTCTTAAACAAGCTCCAAGAGCTTGGTATGAAAGACTAAGCAACTTTCTCATCGATCACGGATTTTTCAGAGGAAGAGTGGACACAACCTTGTTTATAAAATGAAAGAAAAATGATATGTTAGTTGTTCAAATATATGTTGATGACATTATTTTTGGAGCTACTAATGATTCTCTGTGAAAGGAGTTTTCTGACACTATGAAAGGAGAATTTGAGATGTCAATGATGGGAGAATTAACATTCTTTCTGGGTTTACAAATCAAACAAAGAAAGAATGGAATATTCATATCTCAGTCCAAATATCTCAAAGAACTTCTCAAGAAATATGGAATGGATCAAGCTAATGGAGTTGACACACCTATGAGTTCAACAGCCCTACTTGATGCAGATGTAAAAGGACCTGAATTCAACATAACAAAATACCGAGGAATGATAGGGTCATTACTCTACCTCACAGCCAGTAGACCAGATATTCAGTTCAGCGTGGGTATGTGTGCCAGATACCAACCATGCCCCAAGGAATCTCATGCTGAAACAGTAAAAAGAATTTTCTGATATCTCGCTGACATTGTAGATTTGGGAATATGGTACCCTAAGAGAGGAAGTGAATATCTTATAGCTTACTCAGATTCAGATCATGGTGGCTATAAGACAGACAAAAAAAGTACAAGTGGACAATGCCAATTCTTGGGAGGAGCAGTGGTCTCTTGGGCTAGCAAGAAATAGAACACTGTATCATTATCCTCAATAGAAGCTGAATATATAGCTACCTCATGTTGCTGTGCTCAAGTATTATGGTTAAGACAGCAACTGCAAGATTTTGGTATCTATTTCAAGGGAATTCCAATATGCTGTGACAATACGAGTACTATCAGCTTGGCCAAAAATCTAATGCAGCATTCAAGAACCAAAAATATTGATTTGAGGCATCATTTTATCAGAGATCACGTCCAGAAGAAAGATATCAAAGTTGTATTTATTCCAACACATCTGCAGCTAGCTGATATTTTCACCAAACCTCTGGCAAAAGATCAGTTTCTCTACATAAGGAGGGAATTAGGAATGGTAAATCCAAATGAATTGTAAGAAATTCTGTATTTTATTCACTTATTTAATTAAGTTTTGATGATAAACATTACTGACTTAAGCATCGGAGTTTTTAGTTATGTGTTTTGCAGGACAAATTCTAAAGGAGAAATATGAGTAAAAGAGGAAGTATTCGAATAATGATTATGGTATCCGAATACTCAATCATGGTTTCAAAAGGATAGTATTCGAATAACTAAATAAATATTCGAATACTGCAAAGTTTTGTAAAAACTATTTGAATATAGCAAGAGTTATTCGAATAATAAAGCATTTTTGTCAAAAAGAACTATTCGAATAAAAGAGATGATATTCGAATAGCAATACAACTTTAGAACATATAAACCATTATTCGAATACTCTCATTGCTATCCGAATACAAAAAGTGAGAATTTCAACAGAACTATTCGAATAATCAATATATTATTCGAATATTACTTTTCCTCTTCAGAGCTTAAAAAGGGAAACTATCTAAATAACGGAAGTCACTATCCGAATACTAAGTCAATATTCAATTAGAAGTATTCGATTAGTACATCTATTATTCGAATAGTAACCAATTAAATCAGAGATTTCAATTTAAAATGTTATTTGAATACAACTCAATCTATTCAAATAGTGATAGTGGTTATTGTTGTCAAAATAATCGAAGATTCTAAAAACTATTCGAATAGTATTATTATTTTTGTTTGTATTCGATTAACCAAAGTTCTATTCGAATAAAATTGATTTTGAATAACAACTGATTATTCAAATAGTGACAACCTGTAGTCGAATAGATTGCACTTTTCATATTCACAGGTATATAGCATATCCGAATACCAAAGTTATTATTTGAATACAACTAGAAGCATGGAACAGAGGATTATTCGAATAGCTGAGGTTACAGGACAACAGAGACTATTCGAATACTTGGACAACTATTTGAATAGTTACAATCTTCAGAGATAGGAATATTCGAATACCACCAGAACTATCCGAATACAGGTATGCTCATTTACTCTCTTAGTATTCAAATGTTTTCTTGAGTATTCGAATAGTACCCCCTTTATTCAAATACACATGTAATTATCCGAATAAAAATAGACCTAAATATAAGGGAACTAAGCTCAGTCTCTTATCATTATTCGATTATCACTCCATTTCTCTCCACATACAAACTCTTTCAATCTTCTTCGACTCTCTCTTGCGATCAAAACCCTCTAAAAATCTCACCATTTCCTCCTTCAAATCTCTGACAATTTACTGTTTATCAGAAAACCCAAACCTTCAATATACCTCAGTAAACCTAGAATGAGAAAAAGTGGAAATAAGAAGGTTTTAGTTGAGGAGAGATTGGAGTCCACAGTGAGAGGTCAGAAAATGCAATTATCTCCCTCTATCATCAACACTTACCTGGGATATGATGCAGATGAGTTTGATGAAATTCCTGAGTACTCTAATGAACAGATTCATCATATCATTAAGCCAATAAGACAACCAAAGAAGTTCTCTTCAATGTGTCTCAATAATACACAAAGAATTCTGCGGTACATCTATACAAGAGCTATTATCAACAAATTCCAGAATTTCAACTTCTTTTCATATAGAGACTTCCATCTTTTGGCCTGTCTATTGTCTAAAGTGAAGCTAAATATTAGGGAATTCATATACCAAGATATTGAGAGATACAGAATGGGATCCAACAAAACTCCTCTTGCTCCTACCAGAAAAGTCCCTCCTCCTTCTGACTTTTCGCTCCCTCTTCCCCCCACCCTTTCTGATAATGACAAAAAAGGGGAGAATAGTTCTCAGCCATCACCCTCTTCATAACTTACCAATCACCAGACAATATGGAGAATCAACAACATGGTCAGACACGATAACCTTCTCTTAACCTTGTTGTTTCATCCATCAAATTTTATTAGAGTTTCTGATATATTTAGTTTCCTAAATGTCTAGAATATTTAGACTGTTTATCTTCACTTATGTTGTCTAGTTTATTGAATGTGAGACCTTTGCTTTATTATATATGTCTGTCCTTGCCAGATTAACTGTATTTTGTTTTATATCACTTAGTTTTGTCATCATCAAAAAGGGGGAGAATGTTAGATTCAGAGTTTTGATGATAACAAACCTAAGTCTAGTTTGATTTGTCTCTGTATTCTTATTCACAAGATTTTCACTAAGAAAGTATTCGAATAATATACCTACTATTCGAATAGTGGAACTCAGTTTCTATTAGCTATTATTTTGATAAGTCTCAGATTATTCGAATAGTCAAATAATTATCATGATAATGCATATGTTATTCAAATAAAGTTACACTGGCACATAGTCATATTATTCACATATACTCTGACTATTCGATTAGTATAATCTAGTATATCAGTTGAAAGTTTTTTGATCAAAAAGTATTCGAATAGCCAGTACACTATTCGAATAGATTTTATATTCTCCAAAGTAAATATCAAATGTATTATTCGGATAATAATATGACTATTCGAATAAGAATGGTCACTATTCGTATACTATGGCCATTATCAGAATAATCGACGTTTGCTTAAAAGAGTTTTCAAATCCTATTATTTGAATAGTATGAATACTATTCGAATAGTATATCCACTATTCGAATAGTGATATTAATATTCGAATAGCAATTCAAAGCCAACATCAAG
The DNA here is from genome assembly GCA_963210345.1 of Inga oerstediana. Lineage (NCBI taxonomy): Eukaryota > Viridiplantae > Streptophyta > Magnoliopsida > Fabales > Fabaceae > Inga > Inga oerstediana. The sequence continues at coordinate 55,777,488 of OY723401.1, read as the reverse complement.
CCTATGAGATTGAGATGAGAAACTATTCGAATAGCAAGAAGACTATTCGAATAATATTGAAAGCTGAAAAAAATATTTTTAGTCAAACTTAAGAAAGTATTCGAATAGCAACTCATGTATCAGGATAATCTTTTTTGAGTTTAAGAGATCACTATTCAAATAGGTATCTTAACTATTCGAATAGTCTCAGTATAAAATTTCAAATATTATCCGAATAGAGAAAAAGGTATTCGAATAGTAAGTTATCTGAAAAGACTTGAACTATCCTGATAATTATAATACTATCTGAATACTTGTTCTTCATGAAAAACAGAGCATCATATCTAAATCTAAATTTCTCAGATTCATTGAGTACTTTCATTAATCTTCATTAATCTTGCTTATTATCTTTTTATTTCATGATTAACATTCTCAAAGCAAGTTACAAGAGATTGATACTTCAGATTTCTGGATTCCAAGAAAAGCAGATATACTGTGTCAGAAACATTAAATGCGCACTGAGTCTCTACCAACGCATTCTCTTCACCTCAACGGCTATATCAAATAACATAAAGAATGTTCCAATAAATGCTCAGTGAGTAACGAAAAATCAGAATGCCTCCAACGGTCATCAAAATCTATCCAACTATAAATAGCAACGGCATTCAAAGCAGGAGTTAAGATGCTGAACTACCGAACTGACGAATATTCATTTTTTGAGCTCTTACTCTTTTGTTTTAATACGCTTCAGTGTTTACATTACCAACTCTTTAAGAGAGAACATTCATTGATTTAATACACTTGTTTTGAGAGATAAATTAAGGTTGTGGGACCTTAAGTTAGGCATCAATTTATGTGGTGTAAGGGGGATCGAGTATTCAAAGTGAGGAATATATCACTGTGTACGAGGTGCCAAGAACCCATTGAATCTTGGAAAGTATAGTGAAGGCACAGATTCTATCTGTGGACTGGACGTAGGTCATTGTGAATTAGACTAAACTAGTATAACTCCTGGCGTATACCTCGGTGAAATTTTTCTAATACTTTAATCTTCTCCTTATTGGTTTTCAGTTTTATTTGTCTTATCATAAATTTTTATTATCACCCAATTCACCCCCCTCTTGGGTGAAAAGCTTGCACTTACAAAAGTAAGAGCACAAAGTGTTTTTGCTCTGATTCAAGCCTGAATCAACGTTTCTAGCTCTTAGAGCTTTCTTTAATATTATTCCTATCAGTAAGAGCAACATTTTTATAGTTTGAAAATCTTGATCAAAGGAGTTTGGAGCTATTTAAGTGATGTTGAAGTTGGAGGATTCAAGAAAGAGCTGTAGCAAAACAAAGAGGTAAGCATAAGCTTTGTCTTGAGCTAGGTATCTTGAAGTTTGGTTAAGCTTTCATGATTTTGGTATGCTATCTAATTTCGTTTAAGGGGTGGAAATTAGGGTTTGATGGTCATATGAATATGTACATGATGATAGAAGAGGTTTAAGTATGATTGGAATGAAAATCTTGAAATTGGAACTTGATGATAGTGCTGCTAGATTTCACTTTCTAGGAGTCAGCTTTGCTATAGTGAGATTTTGAATGATCAAATATTATCCAATGTCATGAAACTTTTTAGATTCATAGTAGATATCCTAAGCTTTAATTTGATAAACAATATATGTCATTTGAGTTAGTAGATTGCGAGTTATGAATTTTTGAAGTTTAGGTGTCGAAACTGGATAGAATTTTGAGACAACCATGTTAGTCGTGAATTAAGTACTAATATATGAAGAAATAAGCTTTGTCGGCTTTTATGCCTTGGTAACCTCTTCAAAAATAACCAAGGATTACAATATAGGGTATAATCCCGAATCGTCTCTTGAAGAGCCTTTTATTAATTACCTAGAAACTAAGTGCAATTATTGACATGAAATGAGTTAAAAATGGTTTTTAATTTTTTATCTAACAACTAAATTGTAATTAAACTAAAATGCTTTTAAAACTAATATTTTTGGATTTTTTTGGAATAAAAGTGGAATGGAATGGATTAGAAATGCAAATGATGAAGATGCCCTTGGAAATGGTTTTCAATGACTATTCTTGCTCAATTAAGATATTTGGGGAGTTAATTCACTAAGCTTCTAATATACCAAACCTCAATTACCATTGAGTCTAGCATCAGAAGAGAGGAACCCCTACCCTTGAAATGATATTAAGCCCTCTTAGTGTAATGAGTTTCTCTAAGTTTTCAAATATACCAAACCCCAATTACTATTGAGTTTAATGCTTAAACTCATGAACCCATCTATTTAAGCATTATTAAAACCCCTTAGAGGGCGATTATGGAATAAGAAATGCATTTAGGTTCAACTACAATTCTATTTCAATCAAACCATCCAACAATACTATGCTAAATAGTGAGAAACAATATAATCATAGATAAACATATATATAACCATATATATTGATGAGCACAAATCCTCATTACAAATTCCAAATCACAACAACTCAATCCATAGAAATCATAACTAAAATCATAGTTTCATTACATAAATAAATTCTTAAACCTAAGAAATCACAAATATAATGAACTATAGATAAAATAAACTCCCCTTTAAAGCATATGTGAGTTCAAGTTATCTCCAATTCATCTCCAAGAGCACAAAATTGCCTAGCCAATCATTAGAATAACTTCAAGAAATATAATCACAGTTTGATTCAAACACCCAACCAAAAAATCACAGAGTAAATTAACCAATTAGTACTAAATCAATGAAGGAATTGGGGCTGAATTAGACCTAACGTATGCTGCCAAAACGCTGTGTTCTGACCTGGACTAAACTGACATTTTCAAAATTCGTGGGACTAACTTGACATTTTGCAAATTTGAGGCCCAAACTGCCATTTTCCATTTTAATCTCATTTTTGAAGCACTTACAATTAAAAATAATAAACCAACATCAAATTCTCTTAAGAAATTAATGATTAAATGTAATGGCAATTATTTTGACAATTTTATCCTTTTTAGTCCTAATTTTATATAAACACATTTAATCACAATTAATCACAAAAGAGACATTTTAAGCTCAATTATCATGACAAAATCCCTAAATAAAATATAAAAATATATAGTAAAATAGGGATTTGTCAATTCCCCCACACTTAAACTTTGTACTCCTGGGCAAAACACTAATCAATTCAAAACTAAACACAAATGAAAACTTTAAATGCTCAATATTGAAGTCAATGAATTAATCAATAATCACTAATCAAGCTAACATAAGTCTTAGCATGGAATAATGCAAATGAACTAGATTAATGCATAATTAATCAAAGAAATGTGCATAAGAGAACACTCAAGGATTCAAGTGTTTAACTCATCTCACAAGTATGGAAAATTTCGCTCAACACCACCTATACTAGGTCCTACCATATGCTTGTAGAAATTCTACTCTCTCCACCACTATGTAGCACCTAGACTCATGAATCAAGGGACTTTTAAAAGTGTTGAAATGATGAAAATGGTCTTATGGAAAGGATAATCAAATAACAAGTACTATGCATGTACAAAAATATAAAATGACATCCACTTTTTCTTCAAGCTCAAATAACCACATCTCCTTGCCAATAAAAACAAATGCCTTAATTTTTTTATTTCTTCTTTTTCTTTCCTTTTTTTTTATTTCAACTTTTTTTCTATATTTTGTTATGATATATTTTTCTTTCTTTCCTTCTTTTTTTTCATGCTTTTTTTCTAATTCTCTTCTTTCTTTTTTTTTAGTTCTTGTTTTTTTATTATAATGCTTGTAAATGGCATTTCTTCATAACAATGATATTAATGGCAATTCAATGATATTTAGATGCCAATCTAATGCAAATAGGATGCATACATAGTGCTTGTTAATAAATGATGGATTTTGGAATGTGAAAGGCTCAAAGGGGTTCACGATGGATTAGTATATAGGGTTTATGTTTAGGATAAAGGGTGAAGAAATGAATGCCCCTATCATATTCATTAATCTAAATGCAAATGTGATTTTGAAAAAGAATTTAAACAAGTTCTAGAGGTACACTAGAATAGGTGGCAAACACACATTAATAAATGGAAATTAGGCTCAAAATCCTTCCAACAAAGGTTTTCTTCTCAAATGTACATTCACAAAGATTAATTTAACATTAGCCTAATCAAAATGCATTAACTCAACCAATGCAAATGCTAGCTCTAAGAGTAATAACATATCAATTCATTAAAAAACAACCAAGAGCATAAGCAATTCCCATAAGTATTTAGACAAATTCCTAAAACAAGGAGTGGCAACACTTTAAGAGTATGGTTTGGATCATTTTTTTCAAAATGACACATTTTTGCAATAAGGCACAATGAAGCACATAAGAACTAAATCCTAATCTCTCCCCCATACTTAAATCTTGCATTGTCCCCAATGCAAAACCTAAGGCAAATTAATGACAAAAGCTCAAAGCCTAAAGGGGTGGAGAACAAAAGAAATTCTACCTTTTACTACTAGATTATGTCTCTCCCCCACATTTGTCTTCCTCACACAACAATTAAGCTCAAAGAATCATAGGAATCAGGAAGAAAGAAAAAGTAAGGAAAGAGACAACTTGTGTTAGAGAATTTTGAGTCGTTTGAAGGAGAAGTTCTCATCCTTGATGAGAATCATGCATTTGTCATTGAAGACATCTTCTCCAGCATTGGATTTCCTTGGTGGAGGTGGCTCAGGATCAATCGGAAGAGGTCCAAGGATGTAAGGTGGATATTGCTTCCTTCGAAGACCTTTCCAAGAATGTGCCTGCAAAGGATCCGAGCAAACAGCAGTATCCCATCCAAAAATAGAAACATGGAGAGATTTCAAGTGAAGTAAAGGTATATTAAGTTTTAAACTCTCTAAGTAACTATTATATCCAAGGAAATCCATGGTACTCCCATCAGTAGGAGTCAAACAAAAGTTAAATTCTCTTGTGTTTGCAAAGTGGAAGGTGTGGAATCCAACTTAGTGTTGGGGTACACCACATCATCATTGCAATCACAAGAGATGGAAGGGAAAAGAATGGAAGAAGAAGGAGAATTTTTCAAATCATTACCACCCAAAACTTTTGAACTTTCAAAAGAATCATTTTCCTTTTCTATATCGGGTGGCAAATCACAAGAAAGAATCATATGGAAAGAATCATTTTCATTTATAATATTATTATCAAAACAGTTGAATCTTCCTTTATGATACTATGAAGCAATTCATTAGAATCAAAAGAAAAATCTTTTTCTAGGCAATGTTCTTTCTCATTCACAACAACCACATTAGCATCCACACAAGATTCAACATTTTCACAAGTGTCATGCTTTGAAACATCAATAGTACAAGGAGATGTATCAAGATGAACGGTAGAATCAACCACTCCACTAAATGCTTTCTTTCGAAACTCATCAAGTAAGTTGCATTTGTCATGATAACAATCAACACATATTTGATCTACCGCACAAGAACATGAACATATTGCATTTAATTCATCGCAATCATCCAAGCATTTTCGATAGTTAAAGCATCACACAAAGAAGTAGGAACAAGATCATCGACAACAACAATTGAATCACTAGTACTTGAACTAAGAGGTTGAGCTAAGAGGTTGAGCAATTACATTTTCAAATATTTGAGGGGACTCAACAATGATTTCCTCATCCACCTCATCATTACTCAAATCATAAATTGCTTTACTAGTTAAAGTAGTAGGAGAGTCTACTTCTATAAGGATAGGATCATTACCGAATATTAAGGAAGACTCTTTAATGCTCTGTTGTCTTTGCTCCACTTCTTGTATTTGTATGGGAATAGGCAATGGAGGTCCGAAATCTTCCACTTGTGAAGTGGCATGTGACCCTTAAGCTTGAACTCCTTATTCCTCCTCCACAGGAAAGGAAGACTCCTCTGGAATTTGAAAGCGCACCTTTTTGACTCTTTTAGCTTGAGTGGGTGGATTACATGGAGGTAATGGAGAAAGGGTCTCTTGTGGAGTGTTACACTTAGAAATCTTTTGTGAAAGCAACTCCATATTTTTCTTAAATTGTTCAACATCTTTCTTCCATCGCTCTGCTTCTTGTGATGGTTGAGTGAGACGCTCAAAGTCCTTGGTCAAACTTGTATGCTCTTTATCTCCTTGCTCCATTGACATTGTAACTCCCTGCCGTAATCATATCCGAAATACGCAATTAAAGTGAAATAGAGACCAATAATAAACAAATAACAAATTGCAAACCCATCTACCAGACGGGGTTTTCATAAATGCCTTTCAAAATCATTGATAACTTGGTCTCACAGTCACATTCCGAATACAATTACTACGCGGAATATCACATTCATGGGAAATCAGAGTACACAATATAATCCCGGCAATCCCGGGTTCCATACATTAACTCAAAGCCTTATAGGGCATATTCGCCCCTACAAGCCCTCATATGGGGATTACACAAATTCTCATATCAAATACATACTCGAATATACATTCCAACTTACACAATTATATATCCAAATATACTTAATCCCAATCATGCATTGATAACCACCTATCACAAGATTACAACCCGAACGAGTCCTGTCGCCTTTGATTGATTACTCCATCCTCGATCCACCTACCCTGTCTAAATTGTTGGTAGGGGAGGGTGAGATTCGAGAGAATCTCAGTAGGATAACAATATCAAAATGCATGTATGATAGATGTTTAATGCATGACATGCTTGCATCACACAACTCATGATAACACAATGACAATTTGCAAGCTCAATGCTTCGAACAATATACTTATGGCCATAGCATAAATTGAAACATAGCTTCAAATTACACATAATTATGCAAAGCTAAGACATGCACCAACACACTAACACATATATCAAATACAAGCAGAAGAGATATGTTCCCTACCTTAACCCTTTTCCGCCTCGAAACGCGTGCCTCGATCTACGTGCAAACAGCTCGGGGCTCCATATTCGATCCTACAATGTCAAATGTACTATTTAGACACTTCCATAGTGTTTCTGGGGGTCATATGATTCTATCTTGAAAATTTACCAAAATGCCCCCGGGACCCCGGCCCGGCCCCGCCGTACCCGGTCCGGCTGTACTTTTCCCGAAATTTTGACATGGGCTATTCTGACATATTTTCGCCCAAGGAATCCATTTCCGGACTCGGAATTATCAAATTCAATGTCATATTACGAAATTGCCCTTGGCAGCCCTACTTTTAGGGTTTTAGGGGCGTTTCCGTAATTATGCTTTCTCGGCCTTTTCCGAAAAAGTGCCCAACTGTAACCCCACCTAATTTTCCCTCCTGAACTCAATGGAATCATCAAATCATTGAAAATCCAACTCTAAGACCCATTTATAGCCCAGACCGAAATATATGGGTTTTCTAGAGAAAATCAGGGTTTTTCGGTTTCGGCTCCGTAAACACGTTCCTTTCTACTCCTAACCACTTTATTGACTATTCCATTAGGTTACAACTACCATTTAGTATCAATTTGGGCAGCATAACCCCTAGGGAAACCCATTTTCCATTTTTACAACCAATGGCAATCCGGCGAAATTTCACCGATTAAATTGCCCACAGCAGCCAGAATAGTCAATATACAAGAGTTTGGAAGTTACCTCAAGCTCCCAATAGCTTTTACTCAATATGGCTGAACCCTAGCCCCTTTTAAACCATGAAAATTGAGCTTCCAACACCTTAAAGAACATGAAAGAGAAGCTTAGAAGCAAGGTTATACGCGTTAGGAGCTAGATCGTCGGAGAAATCGGCTTACCTTGCGAGATTTCTCCTCTTTCTCTCTCTAAGAGCTCTCAACTTTCTCTCACTAGTTTTAGCTGGAAATGGCGTGAAATGGCTGAAGAAGATGAGCAATTTGATTAATAATCCATGCTGACATCATCTTTTAATGAGATGATGTCATAATTCCCATTTTCGGATTTTCTGGCAGATTTTCTGCCCAAACTTTGAAAAATCATAACTAATTCTAGAAAAATTGAAATGAGGTGATCCCAAAGCCAAATGAAAGGTATTTAAGTCCTCTTCATTGAAAAAATATGATCCATTACTAGAAATCACCACACAATTCCAGAATTACACAAATGTCATCACTGCCCCAAAACAGAGTCCATTTTCGACCTCAAACTTTGGACAGCTATAACTCCCAGTTCCCAAAACGAAATGGCACAAGTTATATGTCCATTTTGAAGCTTGGGATGTGAACTTTAAGACTGGAAAGTTTCATAATTTTCTGACATCATTTGCCTATTAAAAACGTCCACACGAGAAGACTGCCTAGACAGAATTCACACTGGACAACATTTCTAGTTTTGCAACCAATGTGTCCAATCCAATTTAAATCAATTCCAATGATTAAATACCACAACATGACACCATTTCCATCACAATACCCCATTCAATTATTCCCTCTATTCTAAGTCAATTTCGATTTTAATCCACAATTGAACTCAAATACAGGGTTTTGGCGTTGTTCATAACACAAGCGACTACAATCCTCTTTATATTCTTTAAAAGGGTTCATTAATCACTAACCACGTTCACTTTTGTAGTCATTAACCCCTAATCACAATTTGGGATCTTGCTAAATCAGGGCTTAGCAATCCACTAATCTCAGGCTTATTCTCTAGCCTCAAGTCTCAGAATTCGGGATATTACATTTCTCCCCCCGTTCAATAAATTTCGTCCTCGAAATTTGTCGAACCACTTAATCCACAAACTACGGATGCTTCTTCACAATAGCTTCCGTTTCACAATTCATTTCACATTGGAATAGTCCCTTCTAGACCACCCAGACAACTGGTGCACCACAATTCATAGTCTCGACAGAATCTTATATAATATATGCAACCCAGTTGCCACAAACTGCAATCGGCCCATTTCACGATTGCCGCACAAACACAATCACCACACTATTTCCAAACAAGTACAATCGCCTCCACGCACGATTGCCACAAAACTCTATGATCACATCACCGCAATATCGGAGGCTCTAAATCATGAGCCATCATAAGATCTCAGCAGTTGGGCAGCATAGGCCACCACTCTACTCAACTCAATCTGGTTACCCCTTCCGGGAGTAACCATCACAACCTCAATACATCAAATGACAGCTTCAGCTGTATACACAAACATTCAGCTTCTGCCATATCCACTTTCATAGCTTTACCCTCACCCGTACACCCACCAGTAACTCCACTAGTGGTAACCGGGACTTTTGGGAATTCACAACAATATCACATCTGTATCAACTTTCATGGCGTCGCCCTCACCCGTATACCCACCAGTGACTCCGCTAGTGGTAACCGGGACTTTTGGGTCTCAACCACAATCGCATCAAGTCACTCCGGAATCTCAATCTCTTCTATCCGAAGCACCCTACTATAATGGCCCACCTAGAGTCTCAGTCTCTTCTATCCAGGCGCCTTTTATTGTCACACCCACCCCGGTTTTACCCCCTCTAGAGATGCCCCGTGCCGGTGGTGCCCACCCCGGTTTTACCCCCCGCTGGGGATGCCCCGCGACGGTGGCTGGGTTACTCAATTATTGTCACACCTACCCCGGTTTTACCCCCTCTAGGGATGCCCCGCGACAGTGGCTGGGTTACTCACATTTCACCCAGGACTCACAAGAAAATCCATTTCCTTATCAAACGTACATTGCAGATTCTAGTTTTACGCACCGCCTTTCGGCCTTGGGTCAACACCAGTGCAACCAACGTGGTGGCTAGCCATGCTGGCCATGCCAGGGTAGTGCCCTCAGAATAGAGAACCCCCGATCATGTAGTCGAATTAGCCATTAGCTGAATTAGTTCTGCTCTGCTACACAACTATACCCCCTTCCTAGCTTATCCATAATTGTCACAATACACAATCACACTCCACTCTCATCCCCTTTCTCCGCCGGGAAGACACACAGTCTTTACCCGAACCGTTGTTAGCTACTCAGGGACTATTGACGTGGCAGTGCACCTATATAGCCATTCAGGCTCACAATAGCATATCCATAATCACACCCTACCCTCATCCCCTTTCTCCGCCGGGAAGACACACAGTCTAACCCGAACCGTTGCTAGCTACTCAGGGACTATTGGTGTAGCGGTGCTCACACACAGCCTTTCGGCTTCCACATTACACTCCACCCTCATCCCCTTTCTCCACCGGGAAGACACACAGTCTTTACCCGAACTGTTGCTAGCTACTCAGGGACTATTGGCGTGGTAGTGCATACACATAGCCTTATAGCTCATATAGCTGTCCGGCTTTCACAATTGGCCCGTTGGCCTTCACAAATAGCATGTCCCCTGTATCACTACCGCCCCGAAGGCATGGTCCTCCGCCATAGGAATCACCCTATGCGACCGCAGGTGAAAGACTCACAAATATCAGTCACATCCTGAGCCTATGCCTATCAGGCGCAGCCTACCAGACCAAACCGATCCGGCCCAACTGGGGAGACGGACTTACAGTGCACAATCGTAACAAGCTGGAACTAGGCATATTAACAACTTCATCTTCAACATCTTGAACTCTTTTCACGTACTGGGATCCTTCAAGACCCCCCTTTTCACAATACAGCTTGACCCCGAAGTTTTTACCTCCCGAAGCCATCACTAACACATTGCACTTTCTGCAAATTCGAGCTTCTGCTCAACACAATTCTCAAACATCACATTCACCACGCTTCCGCTGCACACTCTGAGGTCTTTATCCTCATCTGTGCCTTCACAATGTCAGGGTGACTCAATAGGAGTCCCATAGGAATCACCTACTACCCCTGTCCACACACATAATCTGTGCTAGACCTTGGCTCAATTCAATTCGAATCATTCAGAGCCATAACCAACACATCGTTGAGATCCCATACTCCCAACGTTCCCAGAGCTCTACTCTACGATTCAACGTCACAACGATTGCTCTCGACGGTTCGTTATCAAGGCAGCTGCACACTAGGGTTCATCGTCATGGTGGCTCCACACTATGGTACTGTATCCGATGCTTCACTCAGTCACCTGACTGGTCAGCCCCTTCGGTCAGCATCCTCCATAGGTAGCCCTTTCCAATCAGATCTCACCGTAGGTAGCCCTCTCCGATCAGATCTCACCGTAGGTAGCCCTCTTCCATCAAAACTCCCCGTAGGTAGCATTCTCCGATCCGAATCCTCCTTAGGTAACTTTTCCCTCTGCTAGATTTACAACTAGCAATCTCGGGTACCTGATACATATTTCAATGCCAATCTAGTACCACAGACCATATAGGTCATATCAACCTCCTAAGGACCAGCTTGACTATTGAGTCTGATCCTTAGATCACAATTCATCTTTCAAACCTTCAACCTCAGTTGAACCGAGAAATCACTTCCCTCATTTCCACGGAGCATCACAACTCCTATATAAATCCAGATATCATTGCCAGCCTAGGGCACACTAGCCCCCTAGGTCTTAAGGCCTTTAAACATACAAGCTCAGTATGACATCACTACATATAACATCATACTACCTTAGGTTTCTTACCCAATATCTAGGTTGGACATAACACCTAGAAACTCAATGTCGCATTCATGGGAAACCATCTTCTTCCATCTCTGGGTCTACACATCAATTCTCAGGCGAACCACTGTATCTTTCGATTCTACAATGATTCTCCACTACAGAATAACCAAATAATGTACACACATAGTCCATAAATATCATATATCCACAACCAGTAGGGACCTTAATGTGTATACCACAAACAAACAAAGTCATTCTCTATGACTAAGGTAGCAACTACTGCCACTATCCTAGCAAATTCCCATGTTTGCCAGAAACTGCAGCTCTGATACCAAAATGTAACCCCCTGCCGTAATCATATCCGAAATACGCAATTAAAGTGAAATAGAGACCAATAATAAACAAATAACAAATTGCAAACCCATCTACCAGACGGGGTTTTCATAAATGCCTTTCAAAATCATTGATAACTTGGTCTCACAGTCACATTCCGAATACAATTACTACGCGGAATATCACATTCATGGGAAATCAGAGTACACAATATAATCCCGGCAATCCCGGGTTCCATACATTAACTCAAAGCCTTATAGGGCATATTCGCCCCTACAAGCCCTCATATGGGGATTACACAAATTCTCATATCAAATACATACTCGAATATACATTCCAACTTACACAATTATATATCCAAATATACTTAATCCCAATCATGCATTGATAACCACCTATCACAAGATTACAACCCGAACGAGTCCTGTCGCCTTTGATTGATTACTCCATCCTCGATCCACCTACCCTGTCTAAATTGTTGGTAGGGGAGGGTGAGATTCGAGAGAATCTCAGTAGGATAACAATATCAAAATGCATGTATGATAGATGTTTAATGCATGACATGCTTGCATCACACAACTCATGATAACACAATGACAATTTGCAAGCTCAATGCTTCGAACAATATACTTATGGCCATAGCATAAATTGAAACATAGCTTCAAATTACACATAATTATGCAAAGCTAAGACATGCACCAACACACTAACACATATATCAAATACAAGCAGAAGAGATATGTTCCCTACCTTAACCCTTTTCCGCCTCGAAACGCGTGCCTCGATCTACGTGCAAACAGCTCGGGGCTCCATATTCGATCCTACAATGTCAAATGTACTATTTAGACACTTCCATAGTGTTTCTGGGGGTCATATGATTCTATCTTGAAAATTTACCAAAATGCCCCCGGGACCCCGGCCCGGCCCCGCCGTACCCGGTCCGGCTGTACTTTTCCCGAAATTTTGACATGGGCTATTCTGACATATTTTCGCCCAAGGAATCCATTTCCGGACTCGGAATTATCAAATTCAATGTCATATTACGAAATTGCCCTTGGCAGCCCTACTTTTAGGGTTTTAGGGGCGTTTCCGTAATTATGCTTTCTCGGCCTTTTCCGAAAAAGTGCCCAACTGTAACCCCACCTAATTTTCCCTCCTGAACTCAATGGAATCATCAAATCATTGAAAATCCAACTCTAAGACCCATTTATAGCCCAGACCGAAATATATGGGTTTTCTAGAGAAAATCAAGGTTTTTCGGTTTCGGCTCCGTAAACACGTTCCTTTCTACTCCTAACCACTTTATTGACTATTCCATTAGGTTACAACTACCATTTAGTATCAATTTGGGCAGCATAACCCCTAGGGAAACCCATTTTCCATTTTTACAACCAATGGCAATCCGGCGAAATTTCACCGATTAAATTGCCCACAGCAGCCAGAATAGTCAATATACAAGAGTTTGGAAGTTACCTCAAGCTCCCAATAGCTTTTACTCAATATGGCTGAACCCTAGCCCCTTTTAAACCATGAAAATTGAGCTTCCAACACCTTAAAGAACATGAAAGAGAAGCTTAGAAGCAAGGTTATACGCGCTAGGAGCTAGATCGTCGGAGAAATCGGCTTACCTTGCGAGATTTCTCCTCTTTCTCTCTCTAAGAGCTCTCAACTTTCTCTCACTAGTTTCAGCTGGAAATGGCGTGAAATGGCTGAAGAAGATGAGCAATTTGATTAATAATCCATGCTGACATCATCTTTTAATGAGATGATGTCATAATTCCCATTTTCGGATTTTCTGGCAGATTTTCTGCCCAAACTTTGAAAAATCATAACTAATTCTAGAAAAATCGAAATGAGGTGATCCCAAAGCCAAATGAAAGGTATTTAAGTCCTCTTCATTGAAAAAATATGATCCATTACTAGAAATCACCACACAATTCCAGAATTACACAAATGTCATCACTGCCCCAAAACAGAGTCCATTTTCGACCTCAAACTTTGGACAGCTATAACTCCCAGTTCCCAAAACGAAATGGCACAAGTTATATGTCCATTTTGAAGCTTGGGATGTGAACTTTAAGACTTGAAAGTTTCATAATTTTCTGACATCATTTGCCTATTAAAAACGTCCACACGAGAAGACTGCCTAGACAGAATTCACACTGGACAACATTTCTAGTTTTGCAACCAATGTGTCCAATCCAATTTAAATCAATTCCAATGATTAAATACCACAACATGACACCATTTCCATCACAATACCCCATTCAATTATTCCCTCTATTCTAAGTCAATTTCGATTTTAATCCACAATTGAACTCAAATACAGGGTTTTGGCGTTGTTCATAACACAAGCGACTACAATCCTCTTTATATTCTTTAAAAGGGTTCATTAATCACTAACCACGTCCACTTTTGTAGTCATTAACCCCTAATCACAATTTGGGATCTTGCTAAATCAGGGCTTAGGAATCCACTAATCTCAGGCTTATTCTCTAGCCTCAAGTCTCAGAATTCGGGATATTACAGACATCATTATAGAGGTCATGCAATTGGAAAAGGTGTCCTTGTGTGACAGCTCCTCATTTATAGTATGAGTCATTGGTTTCTGGAATTCTCTAATAACTCCACTAATAGAAGGTTCTTGGAGAAGCACACATGGTTGGGAATGAGGCCCATAAGATGGTTGAAATGGTGGGAATAGAGGCTCATGAGGTGGATGACATGGTTGGAAAGTGGAATGGAATGAAGGAGAAGGGTCATGATATGACATACGGTTATATGATGGAGGATTAGAGTGAGGCTCATGATATGGGTTGTATGGTGGCGAAGAAGGTTCATGGTATAATCTATAGGGTGGGTGTGGTGGGTAATGAGATTGGAATGAAGGTTGTTGGTAGGGTTCATGATATGAAGGGTGGAATGGACCTTGGCATTCTTGACTAATTGGACTATTTTGACATCCTAATTTGGCTTGAAGAAGCTGCAATATTTGTTGAATAGCAAGGATGCTTTCAGAGATGGACTCTTTCCTTTCAGTCGAATCTGCTACAGAAGAGTGAGAGTGAATGAATAAACCTTGATTACTATTAAACCAAGCCATGAAATCCAATCACAATAAATTCCAATGAATCACAAAGAAGATTATCTAACAAAAAACTATAAAAACTAAGGGGGAAAAAATCTAAGATAACACAAATGCAAATGAAAAAGGGGAAAAGGGTTTCAAAATGACTAAAGATGCAATATGCTTTGAAAAACATGCAAAACTACCTAAACTAAATAAAATGCAACCTAAAGGCTCAAGGTACCAATTAATCAAAGATTGACACTTAGCTACTAAGGAACCAATTACTTGGCTCCTCAGCAACGACACCACTTGAAGAAATAAGGCTTTGTCGGCTTTTATGCCTTGGTAATCTCTTCACAATTTAAACCAAGGATTGCAATATAGGGTACAATCCTGAATCATTTCTCGAAGAGCCTTTTATTAATTACCTAGAAACTAAGTGCAATTATTGACATGAAATGAGTTAAAAATGGTTTTTAATTTTTTATCTAACAACTAAATTGCAATTAAACTAAAATGCTTTTAAAACTAATATTTTTGGATTTTTTTGGAATAAAAGTGGAATGGAATGGATTAGAAATGCAAATGATGAAGATGCTCTTGGAAATGGTTTTCAATGACTATTCTTGCTCAATTAAGATATTTGGGGAGTTAATTCACTAAGCTTCTAATATACCAAACCTCAATTACCATTGAGTCTAGCATCAGAAGAGAGGAACCCCTACCCTTGAAATGCTATTAAGCCCTCTTAGTGTAATGAGTTTCTCTAAGTTTTCAAATATACCAAACCCCAATTACTATTGAGTTTAATGCTTAAACTCATGAACCCATTTATTTAAGCATTATTAAAACCCCTTAGAGAGCGATTATGGAATAAGCAATGCATTTAGGTTCAACTACAATTCTATTTCAATCAAACCATCCAACAATACTATGTTAAATAGTGAGAAACAATATAATCATAGATAAACATATATATAACCATATATATTGATGAGCACAAATCCTCTTTACAAATTCCAAATCACAACAACTCAATCCATAGAAATCATAACTAAAATCATAGTTTCATTACATAAATAAATTTTTAAACCTAAGAAATCACAAATATAATGAACTATAGATAAAATAAACTCCCCTTTAAAGCATATGTGAGTTCAAGTCATCTCCAATTCATCTCCAAGAGCACAAAATTGCCTAGCCAATCATGAGAATAACTTCAAGAAATATAATCACAGTTTGATTCAAACACCCAACCAAAAAATCACAGAGTAAATTAACTAATTAGTACTAAATCAATGAATGAATTGGAGCTGGATTTTGAACCAAAACAGAACTGATAAGAGAAATTAAAGCCAATGTTTGAACAGAGAAAGCTACGGTGTCTAATGGTTTAAAACAGAGGGAGGCCGACAGAAGTGATGCAAGGTGCAGCGAGGATGGTGGTAAGGTGTATAGTTGGAGAAATGAAGCTTGCTTCCGCTCAGCTCCTTCTCATAGCTTTCAGCTGTGATCTCTGTTCTGTTCTTGTCCGGGTCTTACTTCTAATGACGGTGAAGAAATTAAGGCTACCGGGACTGCGAAGGAATGGTGAAGGGAGTGTGAAGGATTGGCAGCCAATCTCGTGAGCTCTCCTCTGTTTACTGTCCGCCTCCCTTCCAACTCTCAGCTTCTTCCAATCCTCTCAGCTCTATTCTGGTAGCAACTGTTGTAGATGATACTCGCCGGCGGCTGTGGTGGTGGTTGACGCCGCCGGTGAGAGAGAGGAAGAAGAAGATGAAGGTGGTGATGATCAAAGGAGGAAGGTTTCCAGTTGTGTTTTTTAGCGCCTCTCTTCAGTTTTTATTCAACCCCATTCAGCTCTGAATCAGACCTAACGTATGCTGCCAAAACGCTGTGTTCTGACCTGGACTAAACTGACATTTTCAAAATTCGTGGGACTAACTTGACATTTTGCAAATTTGAGGCCCAAACTGCCATTTTCCATTTTAATCTCACTTTTGAAGCACCTACAATTAAAAATAATAAACCAACATCAAATTCTCTTAAGAAATTAATGATTAAATGTAATGGCAATTATTTTGATAATTTTATCCTTTTTAGTCCTAATTTCATATAAACACATTTAATCACAATTAATCACAAAATAGACATTTTAAGCTCAATTATCATGACAAAATCCCTAAATAAAATATAAAAATATATAATAAAGTAGGGATTTGTCAATATACTCATAATTGGCAATGGGTAGTAATTTTCCCTTATAAAGGACTTAGAAAGCTTCGCATAGGATATTCATTTGACATTGCTTTAATGATGTGGCTATATATCTAAGGCCATGAGATGGCAATGAAGAGGAATAGAAGAATCTTAAAGCATCTTTAATGGTTGGAAGAAAAGATAAAAGAAAAAGACTCAAAGTCAAGAGATAGTATAACTTACCTAACTTGCATATATTTGATATGTATGCTTATGCATTAATAAATGTGATTGCTTTGCTAAATTGTGTGAAGCATATTTGAATGATTGAAGCTTTATTTCTATTTATGCTATCGCCATGAGTATGTTATATGAAGCATTGAGCATGCAGATATGTCATTATGTTGGCATGAATTCACTAGTACAAAAAAGGCGTATTAGACTGTCACATTTAGACTGGTTATAGAGGATAAGGTCTAAAAGATATGACCAGTAGAAATTTTATAATTATAGAGAACTTTTTTAGACCGATTCCTATAATATAAGGTCTTAAATATATTATTTAGACAAGTTATAGAGAAAGCCGATTTAAAAAAATATATTTTCTAGACCGGCTCTATATAAACTAGGTCTAAATAATATTTCAGCTTTAAAAGTAATTTAAAAAAAAATACTACCTTTTATACCCGTTTTCAATTATAACTGGCCTAAAAGATGAAGGTTTTTAGATCGGCTATTAATTGGAACCAATCTAAAATTTTATTTTAGGACTGGTTGTTTTATGTAACCGGTCTTAAAGATCTTAGTGCCCTACTTTCATAATCCTCTTCTTCGCGCCTTAACCTTCCTCTCTAAAGCACTCTTCCTCACTTTCTCTGTTGATCTACTTCTTAACTTTGCAGTCCTCTTTTTCTCTAAATATGAAGCTCCTTTCCTCCTCTATCATTGCCAAAGTTACTTGTTTATCTTCTTTCTAACTTATTATTGCTCTTTGAATTTGAATCTGAAATACTCTTCCTCACTTGATTTCTCTATGGTTCTTCTTCTAAACTCTGTCATCCTATTTCTTTGAATGTAAAGCTCCTCTCTTCCTCCGGCGTTGAAAAGGTTACTCCTCCATCATGACCTAATTCGTTCCTCCATCATTACCAATGTTGCTCCTCTACTTCTCTGTCACATGTCACTCCTCTTTTGACACTACAAAGGAAGAATGTAACGGATTCCTACAAGCTGTAGATTCTATTCCAGGTGAGTATTCCAAATCCATTTCATATTGCAATCGTTGATAGTACTCAGCTCCATATTTCAATTGATTTTGATAAAGCAGATATGTTTTTGGAAAATCCTAGGACAAATTTTGCACATTGACCTAGCCCAATTTGTTACATTATTGAATAATGCTCTGGTCTATGTTTTATTCTTTTGTTGCTCTAAAATTTTTACTATGGCATAATGCTCTGTATGTTGCGAATCAGTTCATTTTCTTGTGAATCAGTTGTAGGATTGATAATTAAAATATTTGTATATTCATTTTCCCTTATATGATGATTTTGTGGATGATATTTGAGCTCAATTTAATTAATTTGGATGTAATTGATAAATAAATAATGATTTGGGCATAAAATAGAATTTCTTGAAAAACACTAAATGAACCCTTTTTCAGTTTTCAGGCAATATCTAGAGCTTTAGATATCAGATTGGGATATTCTTTATATGGATAAAGACCTATGAAAGAGCTCTACAACTTTTATGTTGAGACAAAACCCCAGTTCTATCTTCAAGAGTTGCGAATTTTGCTTAGATGTTGAGGACATGAATTTGTTCAAATCTGACCTGTGTCCAATAAATTGACCATAACTGGAGTTGTAAATATTGAAATGAGGAGTTTCCACTTGCATCTTCAAGCTAAGATCCAGAGCTACAACTTTCATGAAGGGCAAAATGTGAAATTCCACTAACCATTCCATCTATCACGTTTCACCTACCACTTCATCTTCCTTTTCACCTGCTACTTCATCTACTACTTCACATACTACTTCATCAACTATTTCACCTACTCCTTCACCTACTACTTCATCTTACTAATGACAGATTGAATCTTAACTTACTAAATCTAGTTTTAATTTTTCCTTCATGATTGAGTTTTAATTATTATTCTTAATCCTTTTGTTTGATTGGCAATCTTTTGAATTATTTCAATATGCATGTTCAGACTGAAAAGACAAGCATATGTGTAGATCCTATAATTAAAACCATAACTTGCATATGAAATAGGAATATATTCATATGAGTTGTGTAGTCTTAATGAGTTCTATAAATCTTAACATGCATATGTACCACCAGTTCCATACCCTCAGAGACTTGGGAAAGCAAAGCTAGATAAGCAGTTTGGCAAGTTTCTAGGGGTTTTCTAAAAGTTACATATCAATATTTCTTTTGTAGACGCTCTTGCCCAAATGCCCAGTTATGCAAAATTCATGAAGGACATTCTCTCAAATAAGCGTAAGCTTAAGGAATTTGAGATAGTTGTACTTACTGAGGAGTTCAGTTCTATTTAACAAAAGAAGTAACCACCAAAGTTGAATGATCCAGGAAGCTTCTGTATACCATGCACTATAGGTCAATGTCACTTTGAAAAAGCTCTTTGTGACCTTAAAGCAAGTGTAAACCTCATGCCTCTATCTGTCTACAAGAAACTCAGTCTTGGAGAGGTGAAGCTTACCGTAATTTCATTACTTCTAGCTAGCCAATCAATAAAAAATTTGAAGGGTGTCTTAGAAGATGTTCTGGTGAAGGTGAACAAACAAATATTTCCAGCAGATTTCATAATATTCGACATGGAAGAAGACCAAGAAATTCCTATCATTCTTGGAAGGCTATTCCTAGTAACTGGAAAAACGTTAATAGATGTACAACAGGGGAAGTTAACCTTACGAGTTCAAGATAATCAAGTATCCTTTAACATCTTAAACCCTTTGTCCTTTCCAGATGAAGACGACACCTATTATAGAGTAGATACATCGACCAGCTGCAAAAAAGACATGATGGACAAAATTTTCATAGATCAACCATTAGTAATGGGAATGGTAGATGTATCAAAATCTACTAATCTTGAAGTCTTGGAGAAGATTATGTACCTGGAGGCAAATTCCCCAACTTTTATTAAGAAACTATTTGAAGATCGAGGGGAAAGACTGAGTAAGCTGTACCATCAACAGAGAAACCACCAGTACTAGAGTTCAAAGCACTACCATCCTACTTGAAGTATGCTTATCTGGGTAGAAATTCAATATTACCAGTAATCGTCTCTACAGCTCTTATTCCCGATGAAGAAGAAAAGTTATTAAGAATTCTAAGGGAGTATAAAACAGCATTTAGATGGTCAATAGCTAATATAAGAAGGATTAGTCCTTCAATTTGTATGCATAAGGTCTTGATGGATGACAACTATAAGCCTTCAGTCAAGCACCAGAGAAGAATCTGAATATGAAGGAGGTGGTGAGAAAAGAGGTAATAAAGTGGCTGGATGTTGGCATAATCTACCCAATCTCTCACAGTCAATGTGTAAGGCCAGTTCACGTTATGCCAAAGAAAGGTGTAATGACAGTGGTGCCTAATGAGAAAAATGAAGTGATTTTACAATGAATGGTGACTGGATGGAGAGTATGCATAGACTACAGAAAGCTCAATAAAACCACCTAAAAAGATCACTTCCCTCTCCCATTTATAGACTAGATGTTTGATAGACTAGCTGGGAAAGCTGATTATTGTTTCCTGGATAGGTACACAGGATATAATCAAACTACAATTGCACCTAAGGATCAAGAGAAAAACACTTTTACATGTCCATATGGTACCTTTGCCTTTAGAAAGATTATATTTCGTCTATGTAATCCACCAGCAACATTTTAAAGGAGTATGATGGCAATCTTCTCAAACATGGTAGAAAGGTTTATTGAGGTGTTTATGGATGATTTTTTAGTTTTTGTAGAATCATTTAATCTCTCTCTTTCAATTCTTGCAATAGTCTTGCAATATTGTATGGAAACAAAATTGGTTCTAAATTGGGAAAAATGCCATTTCATGGCGAAAGAAGGAATTGTGCTGGGTCACAAGGTATCTGATCAAGGCATTGAAGTAGACCGAGATAAGATTGAAACAGTTGAAAAGTTACCACCTCCCTTCTCAATCAAGGGCATTTGAAGTTTTTTAGGACATGCGAGCTTCTATAGAAGATTCATCAAGGACTTCTTAAAAATCACAAAGCCACTTTACATGCTATTAGAGAAAAATACTCCGGTTGTGTTAATAAAGAGTGCTTATCAGCCTTCCAAACTCTAAAAAGTACCTTGAATTTTACACCATTTATCATAGCTCCAGATTGGAACCCTCCATTCAAAATAATGTGTGATGCAAGTGATTATGCAGTTGTAGTTGTTTTCGGCCAAAGAAGAGACAAGGTCTTCATGCCATCTATTATATTAACAGGACACTCTCAGACGCACAGCTGAATTATGCAACAACAGAAAAAGGAGGTGTTAGTAGTAGTGTTTGCATTCAACAAATTCAGAGCTTACTTGATCTGGTCAAAGGTTATTATCTAGGCAAACCACTCAGCAATCAAATACTTGATTGAGAAGAAAGATGCTAAGCCCAGATTGATCAGATGAGTGCTTCTGTTATAAGAATTTGACCTAGAGATTAAAGACAAAAAAGGGACTGAGAATCTCATTACAGATTATCTTTCTAGGTTAGAACCATCAAACAAAAGAGAGAATCACTAATCAAGAAGAATTTCCCAGAAGAGCAACTCTTTGTCATGCAATCACAACCCGACCCTTGGTATGCTGATGTAAGGCATTACTTTTGGGAGGATTCATTCATATATAAACATTGCCCTGACTGAATTATCAAGCGGTGTATTCCCGAAGAAGAAATGGCCAATATCTTAAATCACTGCCATTCATCCCTATATGTGTTAGAATCAGCAGGCACAGCGGAAGATTTTTAAAATTTTCACCGATTCTAATCGAGGATCTATTAACGGCGTTTAAACCAAGTTGGAAGGATTCGTACCTTTTATGATTCAGGGTTTTCATGATCTCTAGGAGCCAACACGTCAAGTCCACTCCCTATACCGGTATCCACACGAATGTTCTCCAACCAAGCTGCATGCTAGAGCCTCTAATGTCTCCTAGGGTTTCCCTTGCGGCTCTCAATTCTCATGTGTATCTCAGTATATCTGCTCTATCAAGTTTATAACCTATGAGGGCTATTTTCAAATTTCAAAATTAATCATCATTAATTTTGAAATTAATTAACTATTAATTACTTGATGAGCTAATTAAATAAATTCAGTTTAAATTAAATCAATCCAACAGTCTTAATTTAACCTATTTATTTAATCCAAATAAAGAGCCATTAGATTTAAGTTATCTTCATAAATTAAATCTGAGATACCATATCTCTATCATGTTAGTTATTAGATTTAATTTATCTTAATAAATTAAATTTAAAACTAACACAATATAATAATATCATATAATATATATATACATATATATATAATATGTACTTCAAAAATACATATCTATATAATATTATTAACGAATTTTTATATTACATATATACATATATATATATATAAAATTCGTCCACCCTAATTAAACATTATCTCGTGTTGGGCCATTCTTGTGTGTGACCCTGTAAGCCCATATGAAGTGGCAGTAGGCCAATAACTGTACTAACCCACAAGTCGCAAGCGGCCTCCAGCAACACATCACGACTACCCAATTCATATAAGGATCGTTAACACGATGCAACCTGTCAATAACCATGTCACGACCCTTTTGTCACATGATATATCGGTCAAGGATGAGCCATAGATAATGTCATCCTCTTATTCCTAACTATTACTTTCTTGATTCCTGAGTAGTCTGACAATAGAAATGGAAACTCCTTTCCATTGTAGTATGGCCATACATTTCTCAGACTTACTCATCTACTAATGTGAGGGAGAAATTCCATCTTAATCATTCATATTCCTCTGCATAAAAAACCACCAAGCCCGATTGTAGCCTTTATCATCACCCGGTCAAAGGTGACTTTTGACTAGTTCAAAGCTTAGCAACTCTCATGTAGGAATCCATGATGACCTCAGGTTAAAAGGCATTGCGACGTGGTTATACATGATAAAAGCTTATGACTTGTTCTATGTAGCTTTCTCATTGTGGGTAGGTCTAGCACCTTGTACTCTTACAAGTGCCTAAGACTTTGATTTGTATCTCCATATCTTATCAAAGTCATACTGATCTTGTTTCATCTCTGCTCCAGCATAGATGACCGACCAGGGACATTTTAGGACAATCTTTATGAATTATCCAAGGATACAATTATCACAGTTAACATGCAAATAATATGATAACAGAATGGAGAAATTTCATTAAATTAATAATGTTCAAAGTACAATTATTGGCCCTTTGGGCACAATTTCCAACAATATGGTGGTCATTTTGGAGCAAATAGAATAGCTACCAAAGTAGTTCAATCAGGATTTTACTGGCTTACACTCTTCAAGGACACCCCCAGAATTATGGCAACCTATGATAGATGCCTAAGGATAGGAAATATCTCAAGGAGACTTAAAGCCCCTTTAACTAACATCTTAGAAGTTGAGCTCTTTGATGTATTAGGGATTGATTTTATGGGGCCTTTTCCATCCTCATTTAGCAATCAGTTTATTTTTCTAGATGTTGACTACGTCTCCAAGTAGGTTGAAGTAGCTTCTATTCCAACAAATGATTCTCAAGTGGTTGTGAAGTTTTTTAGGAAGAATATTTTTACGAGATTTAGAGTGCATAAAGCTATTATCAGTTATGGAGGAAGAAATTTTAGCAATCAGCAGCTTCAGTCGGTGTTAGCTAAATATGGAGTAACTCATAAGGTTGCGACTCCATATCATCCACAAACTAATGGGCAAGTAGAAATCTAAAACAAAGAACTGAAATGAATCTTAGAAAAGACGGTGTGTTCCAATCGGAAGGACTAGGCACAAAAATTAGATGATGCATTTTAGGCTCATAAAACTGCCTTCAATGCACTAATTGGTAAATCCCCATATCAATTAGTCTACAAAAAAGCATGCCATCTTCCAGTGGAAATGAAGCACAAAGCATATTGGGCAATAAAAGCCTTTAATTTTGCCTTAAAGGCTTCTCCAACTTACTGAGCTTGAAGAATTTAGACATCAAGCTTATGAAAATGCCAAGTTATATAAGGAGAAGACAAAAATATGGCATAACAAAAGAATTTTAAGGAAAGAGTTCACACCAGGATAAAAAGTACTTTTATACAACTCAAGGTTAAAGCTCTTCCCAGGAAAACTGAGATCAAGGTGGTTAGGTCCTTTTACTGTAATTCAAGTATGGCTATATGGAACTGTGGAGATTCAAGATAGTGTTCAAAAATTCAACATGATGAGCAAAGGCTAAAAGATTACAATGACGATGTACTCAACACTTTGAAAACTATCATCACGTTTGAGGAACCAGTGGGTATGTCCTCCCTCTCATAAAATAAATAATTAGAATAAAATAAAATAAATAATAAAAAAATTTGGTTTGGTTTTTGTCTAGCTAAAGACGTTAAAGAAGGGCAGATATTTGGGAGGCAACCCAAAACTTCTTTTTCTTGCTCATTTCTCTTTCTTACTCACTAAAGCACTTTACACTGTGTTGAAAGTTTTAGTTGTCATCATTTTCATTTCAAGTTAATATGGAGGAATCTCTTGTAAAGCTTAAGAACAGGTTCCCTACTCTTTCCAAAGATGTGCTCAGGAAGATCTATAGCTGTTAACTTGAAAGGATGAATATATTCAAGTGTTTGAGCCTTCCTGAGGATGTATGCTGGATCATTGAAGCTAAGATACATTTAGCAGGTGAGGTTCATATGTCAATTATTAACCCTTTTCCAAGAATGGGAAGAAGTTCTTACTCCAAAAAGAGAAGAGCTAAAAGAATGAATGTCTGCATAAATGTGCAAGGTGGATATGTGATTAGTGCTATAGGAGCAAAGGTATGGTTTCTATAAATTGAGAAGAAAAAATTAAATTTATAAAGGATGGACTGAGTAACGAGTCACTGGATGATATCATTCAAACTCTTGAGATGCATCCATGTGGTGATCTTCATCATATTCTTCTTGATTTAGTAGACGTATTCTACCAAGAAAAATGGCGCTACTGTCTTGGGAATCTGACATTAAAAGACCCTATTTTCCAGTTTATAAGAAAACTGGATGAGAAGCAAATCCTTGATTCATATAAAGCGTTTAAGCCGTTACTGGACGTAAAACTAGAGGAAGATGTGAGCCAAAATCACAACTACTATACAGAATCATTCTTTATACGTCTTTTCTTTTCAGTAACTTTTGACTTTCTTTACTCATTTTGCTTAATTTCTTCACGTAATAGCCCACTGGTTATCTGTGCTGGTAATTGTTTTCTGACTTCTTTGAAGAATGCATGATTTGTATGATCTTGTTGTCGCTATTTTAGTAGTATTAATATGTAATTTTTCAATTGCAAATATGCACACTTCCACTTGTAAATATGCACTCTTCCACTTGTAAGCACAAATGGTCTGAGAGAAAATAAGAGAAAAAGGGTATCACACTAAAATGTAGGATTAAATCTATCTACATTTTTGGTGAAACTAATGAGGGAAAGAATGGAGAGTTTCTAATTGAAGCACAAGAACTTGGGAATCTATTAGCTGTAAGAAAGATCAACTTTGTATATAGGGGAGGCATCTAAGGCCTAAGGGGAAGTATGGCCATTACTGCAATCGTTAATGGAAGCAAAGGTTTAAGTGTAAAAGTGATGGAGCTAGATGGTCACATCTTTTCTTGAGGACAAGAGTTACAAGTTTAAAACTTGCTTGAACGTATGGGACGTATGTTCTACAAAGCTGAAGCTTTTATTGCTCTACCTAGTGGTTTGGAAATATTGGATGGGATTTCTAGTATTGTATATTAGGCTAAGTCAAACTTTCATAAAAAGCCATTAGGAATGTTAAATGTAAATGGTTTTTATGATGATCTGTTGTCATTTTTTGATCATGCTATAGAAATAAGATTCATACCCCAAGTGACTCGCCATTCCATAATTGTTGTACCAACTACTGATCAGCTACTTGATCAACTACAAACTTATGAACCTAAACCAGATCTATTAACCAAGCAAATAGGTGAGAAATCTTCAGATAGCAATAAGAAGCAGGATCCAGACACCAATCTTTGGTTGTAACTTTCCTTAATCTTTAGGTTTTACTTTATTGTGTGTTTATGTTAAAAAAAACTTTCTCTAAGCTCTAAAAGACATTGGGGATAATGTCTGATTTAGGTTGGGGGAAGAAAAAAAATTTAGTTAGTTAGTAAAACCACTATATACATGGGGTGTGGAAAAAAATGGCAGAGTAAGGAGTTATTTAAACTCCTGAGACGCATTTTAGTAGTTGCTTGTTTTTGTTCCTTCATAAAAAAAGAGTAAAAGTAAAAAAAAAGTCATCTTTTTTAGGTGCTTTGTAATGATCTTAAGATGTATATAAGTTTTAAGTATGGATCAACTAAATTTAGAGATTTTATAGCATGAATGAACAACTGATTATTGCAATTGGTGATAAATTTTGAGATTGAATGAGCTCAGTTTGAAAGACCCTAACCATGAGCTTTAGAGCCTATAATGATTGTTTCTCTTGTGTGTGATATTCACCTATTAAGTTGTCACTCTAGAACTCGCTTTAAATCTGGTTGAGATTACATTTCACATGCACATTCAAAAATGATAAAGGCATTCATTTTCTTTTTAGCTAAAGCTAAATAGCAAACCTTGCAATTATATCGTTAATAAGCCCCTTTGAGCCTAATTGACTGTTTCTTTGTTCTCGACCAATTAACATGTGTTTCAATGATATATCAAATGTTTTTATCTCATTTGGAAGATTAGCATAGCATTTGAAATTTTTGTGAAGTTGGCTTTCGACAATTGTGGGGTGTATATATCATCAACTTTAGAGTTTTAGAAAAAAAGAGGTAAAAAAATAGAAAAAAAGAAATTTTTTTTGAATATTGGAATTTTGTGGGTTGTTGTGATGAAATAAATTATTCAGGAACTAGCCCATATTTTCACTTGTTCTATTAATCTCTCAACCCTTCATATCACATTTTACATTTCTTGTACCTTAACACCATTACAACCCTCAATAAGTCATTTTGATTTGAACTATGCATGTGAATTAGGTAGTGAAGATTGAGATTTTTAGCAAGCCTATGGTAGTGCAATTTTCTCGGTTGAATTTGAGTAAAACACTTGCCCTTTAACACTTGAGAGATTGGGAGAATGAGTAGCAATTATGAATTCAGTTTATTCATTTTCAAATAAACTTACTAGTTTATATTTTCGTTGATTCATGAATACTATGATCTCTTTATTTTTCAATTATGTTCTTGCTTATGACATGACACTTCTAATTTTGTTAGCACTTATTAGTCACTCCTTGTCTGAGGACACAGAAAGCTAAGTGTGGGGGAATTTGAAACGTAAAATATTTGTATATTTATTTTCCCTTATATGATGATTTTGTGGAAGATATTTGAGCTCAATTTAATAAATTTTGGATGTAATTAATAAATAAATAATGATTTGGGCATAAAATAGAATTTCTTGAAAAAACACTAAATCAGACCCTTTTTTAGTTTTCAGGCAATATCTGGAGCTCTAAATGTCGAATTGGGACATTCTTTTATGTTGAGACCAAACCCCAGTTCTATCCCCAAGAGTTACGAATTTTACTTGGAAGTTGAGGACGTGAAATTGTTCAAGTTTGACCTATGCCCACTAATTTGACCATAACTGAAGTTGCAAAAATTGAAATGAGGAGTTTCCACTTGCATCCTCAAGGTAAGATCCAGAGCTACAACTTTCATGAAGATCAAAATGTGAAATTCTACCAACCATTCCATCTATCACATTTCACCTACCACTTTATCTTCCTTTTCACCTGCTACTTCATCTACCACTTCACCTACTACTTTATCTACCATTTCACTCACTCCATTCTTCCCTATATATAGCCATCCTCTCCTTCCCATTTGACACACACCATTTCATATCCATTAGTTTCCTCTCCTCTCCACATACACCATTTTAGAGTTAATTTCATGCATTGTATTTGCTTCTTGCATGCCTCCTACATGGAAGGCTTAGGTAGTTCTCCTTTATGGATGGTATAGGTTGCCATCTACATAGAAGGTTTTACCTTCTAAAGATACGGCTAGATTTTCTCCATTTTCATGCATCTTTTCGTTATATATTTATGTTTTAGAATTTAATATTCAACTTTTATACAATATTTATGAAGTTCTTAATTTATTTTGGTTTTGTTTTTAATTTTATAATGAGCCAAATTTCTATTTTCCTAGGGTGATGATGTAGCTTACTAATGACGGATTGAATGAAAACTTATTAAATCTAGTTTTAATTTTTCCTTCATGATTGAGTTTTAATTATTATTATTAATGCTTTTGATTTATTCGCCATCTTTTCAATGAATTCAATATGCATGTTGAGATCGGAAGGAGATGTATGTGTGTAGATCCTATAATTAAAACCATAACTTGTATTGAAATAGGAATATATTCATATAAGTTGTGTAGTCTTTATGAGTTCCATAAATCTTAATGCATGATTAATTGCTTGAATTTATATAGGAATATATTGGATTAGCAATTAATTAAAGAATTGCTTGACCTTGGAAAAGGCTAGTAATTAAATAAGGGAAACTTGGCTTTCAATTATGTGGAATAAATTAGACTAGAATAGATAGGTGATTCAATCCAGAATTTGTTAAGTGAAATTTGATCCCTAGGACTTTTTCTCATAGTTGTTTCATATCATTTGCATTCACATTTAATCATTTTTAATTTTGTAATTAACCACCAACTAATTGATCAACTAAATAGAGTTAAAATTACTTATTTTCGTGCTTAGTAATCAATCCTCGAGGGATCGATACTTTACTCACTTCTATATTACTTGTTTACAATAGTGTACACTTGCACTTTTTTATAGACCATTTACACTCATAACAAGGATTAATTTCTACACTTGCATGTTACAATTAACAGGATTTTGTATCACCATTGCTAGCGTAATTGCTAAAATATTTGATTATATGTCTTTAGTATGGTTCTGAATTGTGATTTCTATATTATATAGTTAATTGCTACCTTTTACTAGATTTTGTCTCAGCTGTAACTGAATTTGGTTTAGAAAAGCTTTGGTTAGAGTTTAATTCTTATCACCACTTTAACCACTACACTATCAGAGTTTATATGTTAGTTAATGTTTAGATATAAAAACAAGTGGAAATGTCTCTGGTTCATCCTTTTCTCAGCACTTGTACCTATATTTGAGAAAGTGAGCTTTCTCACTTGCGAGTGTTGGGACTACACTTGAGTACTGAAGCACTCACTCAAGTGCACCTAAATGCATCATGTTCTGGTGTTCTTTCTTATCAATACTTCCTTCAGTATTTCTAAGAGTGCATCTTGTACTTTCAAGTATTATGGCACTTTCCTCAAGTTTAATAGATCTTACTCGAGTGCTTAGTGTCCTTTACATACTTTATGATAAAGAGTGTTAAGATTGTATTGTAAGTGCAACGCCTTACTCAAGTGTCTTAGATCTTACTTGAGTGCACCTCTTATTTTTCTAAACTATTTTCCTCTTAGGATAACACTTTCTGTATGTCACTTGCTTCACTCGAGTGTCCTGTTCAACACTCAAGTGTTGCTGAATTGTTTCACATCTCAGCAACTTCTGTAAAACACTTTTTGGGCTACACTTCCTGAACCCAAGCGTAAAACCATTCCTCACTCGAGTGTTGATCAGATGGAGCCTAGCAATGCTCCGAACCAGTCAAGATAGAGGGGTAGAAGTGGCACACATTTAAAAGACATTTCCCTTAATCAAAGTACTGGGGAAAAGATTTTGATTAAGTTTAATAGATATTGGAAACAGATCAGACCTAATGCAAGCCAGTATAAGGGTTTTGTAGGCCTATTAGCATGCAACAAGCCTAGCATCTTGATAGAGGTGTGGAAAAAAGTCAATGAACATGTGAAGCAATATATTTGGAACACTATCTGGTATGAAAATGGTCATTTGTATAGTTGAATTATGAAAAATTGTCACTAACGACTTCAATGTATGCATTATAGCTTACTTATGACGTTCCTTAGAGTCACATCTTGTATAACAAGACAATGACATATTGTGATGAATAGTAGAGGAAGTTTAAGCCAAAACTTGCCAATAATTACGTCTATATCGAGGTAAAAGATTGTCAGCCTAGTCCAAATCCATACAACAAGTATTCTTATATTGATGAAGATACTTCACAAGAATTTAGACAGATTTGGACAACTCCAGAAGCATTGGTGAGTTGATTTGTTTTGCATTTTATTATTTATTAATTGTCTTTATTTATTGTAACCCTATTTTAATTTCTTATTCATAGGAAAAAAGGCAAAAAGCACAACAGAATGGTTGATTGCCCTTATACAATATCTCGTAGGGGTTATCAAAGGCTGAAAAAGACTTGTTGGCGGCCAAACGGAAGAGATTTGAAGCAGCAGCTCAATCCAATCCTTGTGTTCTTATTTCTCCACATCTCTGAAATATCAAGAAGAGAAATGGTTGTTCGCTCACCAAAAAAGGAGCGGGTATTATACGAGTGAACAATCTTGTATAGTTGGTGACAAAATTGTAAGTATTGTTACTGTTATTAATTTAGTTAACAAATTTCATTATTTATGTTTGTCATATGTGTCTTACAAGAGGAGCTTCAAGAAAAACAAGCCGAGCGATCGTTTAGGTAGGATGGGAGGAATGATATCTTGATCGTTGCAACAAGAAAACATGAGCATCCCAGCCGTGTCAGGGGATTTGGAGGAGGGATAGTCATAAGGGATTACTTTCAAGCACCCCAACACCATTCCTCAAGTATGGTGACTAAGGAGGAGATGGAGCAATGTTTGCCACTGTAAGGGTGGAAGTAAGGGTCAAGGCAGAAGCATCATTTGATGCACGATTAGAAGCCCAATTAAGCAAGACAAGGGAGGAGATGATTATCATAGTGAGCACAAGAGGAGATACCGGTGCTCTCCAGGCAACTTCGCTTGCACCTAAGCAGAGTACCAAAAGGAGTTGTTGCAATATTGGTTAGTCATCAAAAGGTCCTAGAAAAGAAATTACTGACCCTTATGACCTTTTTGTAGAGGATCCTCTAAGACAATTAGTTGCACGAGGGAGCATGCATAACCCCCCATGCACAACTTGGGATCAACTGTCCACCACTAACAAAAAAAAGGTGATTAAGTTAGAGTGGCAGTTGAAAAGGCAATCATTGCAAATGCGCCTCTCCCTATCCTCTCCGATGACTTCAAGATTGTAAGTGATGTCCTTAATTCTTTCATCTTGTGGCCAAAGAACCTTGTTTCTGATCGATCTAAGGAAACCCTGATCAAAGCCCCAACTACACCTCCCTCTACACAAGAAGTTTCACAGCCTCAACTGAATGTCATACAACAAGTGCTTCTGATGGCATATTACACATCCTTTAAAACAAGAGATTGGCCTATTGATTCAGCTATTGGCAAGTTAGGGGTACAATACTATCTTGAGAGGGATGATATAATGTTCCTGGTAGCTCCTGGACAGTAACTTACAGTTGCAATTGTCTAACTATTTTTAATATATGTATCTTCTTCAATTTGACGTAAATATTTTACAAATTATGCCGTTAAACTTTGATTTATGTTCTTACATTATTGTAGATACATGAATTGTAGGTTGGTTTCCTCTGGCAAAAGTGATAAATTTGGATTCGTATGCCCAGTTCAAATCCACAACAAAGGGACCACTGCTACTGTCAGACATACATACTTATTAGAGAGGCTTAGTGAAACTGCAACTAAATGTTTCATGGCTCCTTATGTGCATGGGTAAGAAACAAATATATATATTTCATAATATATATATATATATAATGCTTTATATTTGCTTAATATTCATTCTATTTTTTCAGGGATCATTGGCAATTGGTTCTTTTATGCAAGAAGAGTTATACGATCATCCTGTTGTGCTCCCTTTACTACACACCAGGGAATAAATTGAAGAAGACCATGAAATTATAAGTTTTCTTCCATTATTACCTTTTGTGAGCAAAGTTTATGGAATTTGTGTAAAATAAGTAACCTTTGTTATTTTGATGATAGGGCTATACAAACATTTCTACACTCTACTTGTGGTAAGCATGTTTGTAAGTTAAAAGACCTTACATGGATCATCCCAAAGGTTAGTACATATTGGTTTATTTTAAGAATCTATTCTATAAGCCATGCTTTTATACTTGTTTTAATGATGTCATATTCTTTTTCAAAGCCGTGGGCAACTATCGGGGTCCAACTTATGTGTTTTGTATATTTTGAGACATATTTACAATATTATCTCCCTATGACAGACTGATTTTACTAAAGAGGTAAACATATATTTCAAAAATTTTGTATTACTTTTATTGTTTTTTAAGTTAGCAAGTTAATATTTTGTCTGACTTTGGTGTTACAGATATTTGATCTTGCTTATCCCTTTCCTGAAGAAGATATTGATTTCATTTGCAAATGTTGTGCTAAATTCATCTATGAGCTTTTACAAAAATAGTGATTTTTTTAATCCAATATTACATTGTTCTCATATGTATTGCTTCTGCTATATGAATTATAAAGTGTTGCTATAATTGCAATTACATTATGTGTGCTGTGTTGATGTGTGCAATTCCATTTCAATGCAATTATATGCTGTACGCAATTATAAAGTGTTGTGGTTTTCATATCTAACTGGGTTTATATATTTATGTAGGACAATTTCTAGGATATGGGTCATACAAGTCTGATGTTGATACAAAAATAGGATTTGACGGATTCACCTCTGTACTTTTTCTTCCCTTCGTTTTCTATAAACTGAGGATTGTACATACTGAGGAATTTGTCTTCCATCTACTTTTCTTTAAAAGTTTTGGAATCACTGCTACAAAAAGGTAAAGCTGTGGCACTAGAGAAGTGCCATAAATTTAGACACCACTAAAAAAGGCTGTGGCACTTGGAAGCGTCACAACAATTTAAATTTTTTTTTAAAATATCCTCCTGTGGCACTTGTTGGAGGAAGTGCCACAGGAGGGTGGTCTCCTGTGGCGCTTTCTGAGGTAAGCGCCACAGGAGGCCAGACCTCCTGTGGCCCTTGCGTCAGCAAGCACCACAGGAGGTCCCCTTGCTGTGACCCTTACTGACGCAAGCGCCACAATAGGTTCCCCCCGCTTTTATTTTAGTTCTTCTTGTGGCCCTTGTTTAAGGAAGCGCCACAGGAACTCTTTTTTTTAGCGTATTTTTTATTTATTAAAAATATTTTCTCCATTAAAAATAAAAAAAATGTTTACTTTTTTTTAAAAATACAAAAATTTAAATCAAAATTAATTATAAAAATAAAAATATATAAGAAAATGCATTAACAGAATTGATGAAAAAATATGAGAGAATAAAAAAGTATCACACCAAATTTGTCTTATTTTTGCTTAATCTCTATTAATGACTGTACTTGTAATCTTGAAGCTTTTTGAAGTAGTTATTTAGAATTATCAATGCGCATACATATTTAGGATTAGGTGTGTTTCTAACTTTGTTTGACTCATTTATGAATTTAACTGTTCATCATGCAAAGGATGAAAATCTTTTCAATACACCATCTTTTATCAAGTATTGATTTATTGTCTTCCTTGAAATCTTTACTCTTTGTTCGATTGAAATATTATCATGCTAAAGGCAAATGCTTTTCACGAGACATAGTCCACTTTTGGTTTTTTTTTCTTTTCTTTTGAAATATTATATATATTCTCCACTTTTTAAACACAAATTACAATATAGATATCAATTTGAAATAAAAAATTATAGAAATTATATGCCAATTAAAAAGAAGGAAAAGAAGAAGCACATTGAACTTACAAGCTTAATTGGTCAGTGTAGTAGAGTGGGGGCCCACGTTGCCCGTTGGTGACGCAATCTTGAGTGAGGAGGAGGAAATTTGAGCAGTTGGGACCAACTGCAGTAGGGACCAAAAGTGGAAGATAGTACAAAGAAAAAGGAACAATTGGGACAGGAGTGGGGATGACAGTTGAAACGAAACAAAGAAGTAGATTTGATGATGATGACGTGTGCGCGTGTGGGTATGTTTTTTAAGTGTAAAGGTGACAGGAAATGGAGGGAGGGGGTGACGGTTATCCACTATAAGAAGCTGTAGTGTAGATGAAAAGGGAAAGTGAGAGAGGAGGGAATAATTAAAGTAAGATGAGTCAAAATAATAGAGAAGGAGGGGGCCACTGTGCGGGAAGGGAAAAAAAGATAAGGGTAGGGGCGGAGGGAATTGTGATTGATGGGATGTGGATAGTGTAATCCACTAAAAAGTCAAAAAAAATTTTATTTAAGCTAAAGGCAATTGTGGCTCCTGTAAAAATATAGGCACCACATTTGACAACCAGCTGTGGCGCCTGATTGCCCAGGTGCCACAGCTGGAGGTAACAAAATTTTTTTTTGTAATATAGAGACAAATGTGGCACCAAGCACTAGTAAACAATTTTTTTTTATACACAACCAGCTGGTCACGTGGTGGCCAGTTGGTACTAAAAAAAATTTGTTTAATAAAAAAATATTTTTTCTTAGTAAAAAAATTTTTGTTTTACTAATTTTTTTTTCTGAAAAAAATTTTTTTAGGTGATATAAAACCAAATGTGGCGCTTGGTTTCCTAGGCGCCACATCTAGTAAAAAAAAATTTTTTTATATACAACCAACTGGTCACGTGGTGGCCAGCTGGTAAAAAAATATTTTTTTTAATATAGAAGCAACTGTGGCGCCTGGTTTTTCAGGCGCCACAGCTGGAAATTTTTTTATATACAATCAACCGGTCAAAAAATTTTTTTTTTTAACTATACAATCAGTTATGGCGCTCGGTTTTCTAAGCGCCATAACTGGTGGGATGTGCTCAAATGTGGTGCCTATCTTGGCAGGCGCTACAGTTGGGCCAACTACTTGTAGCGCCTGGGCCACTAGGCGGCACAGTTGGTGCCCAAAATTGAAAAAAAAATAAAATAGAAAAAAGAAAGGGCAGCTGTGGCACTTCTTTAAAGAAGGGCCACAAATGTGCGCCACCTTTTAACCTTTTTGTAGTAGTGAACTGAAAGTGCACAAAGTTGAGAATTTGTTGTTGTCATTGTTAAATTGTGGGTCATTGTTATCTTGGTCGACTCAAATTGTGTTTTAAAATGCTTGATGATAATGTGTTGATATTGTTTTGAGATGTGGGTAGAAAGAATAATGATAATCGTTGACAAATGAAATTGTTGCTTCTGATGATTGTGTGTGACAATGTGTTGATTTTGATTGTACATGTATTGTTGCTTAAGTGAAATCTAGGTGTAGTAATGCTACTGTCATTGCTTCTGATTGTGGTTATTGCTTCTATGGAAATTGCTTGAAACGGAATCTACGTTGTTTCTGATTGTGTTATTGCTTCGATGAATCTAGGATGTCGTGGAAATGGCATGCTAGGTAAAGTTAATTTGTAAGAGGAATGGGTAAAAGAATGAAACTTTTTGGACCGTTGTATCTATAACCGGTCTTAAAAATGCTTTTTTAAAAAGTAACAAATTTTTTAGACTGGTTATATCAAGAACTAGTCCAAAAAGCCTTTTTTAACCGGTCTAAAAACTCTTTTTTCCACTAGTGCGAATTTATGTAAGGCAAGCATGTCATGCATTAAGCATTTATCTTGCATGCTAAGTGGTATTGTTTGCTACTAAGATTCTCCCAAATGTCACCCGCTATAACCAACCATATATATAACACCCTTATCTTGTTTTCACTTTTTTTAGAGTATTAGCACGTAGTGCTATGGCAACACAGGAATAGCATAAATATATTAATATATTGATATAGGGTGATTATATTACAGGTTTTCCCTACAGGGTCTGATACATAATACTTACAGAACTTAAAATAAGTAAAAAGTCTTTAGATAACCAACAGTCTTGATTGATCGGCACCGGAATCAACAGTTGCCACACCTTAGCCCCTTAAGCCGTTGCCTATTGCTAAAAACTTTACATATGCATGGAAAGGGTGAGATTCAAAAGATTCTCAGTAGTAACATGCAATCAGTTATATAAAATGTGATAGATAATATGCCATACACCATGTAATGTAGCATAACAATAACACAAACAACACGGCATGTGCACATGAGTCAGGGCTACTTCCCCACTATCTGTAAACCTCTATAAATGTGCCTACTTGCATAATGCCCTATTTAGCAATATAGTGATCATATTACAGAAGATGGCGTACACAAAGCATATAAACATTCACATAGTGTATGAAAGATAGAGTTATTACCTGGAAATGCCCTTTCCTACTCTACTTGTCTATTAAGTACCTTTGATCCAGCTCGGGCTATTGCAAATTCCTAAAAATTAGTGTTACAAGTAATTGGTTATTACTTGAACTATTATTGCCTTTAATCATAGTTTGTTGGTTATCTATCACATTTTCAACAATTTCTACACAGTACAACTCTGCATAGTGCAGTTTCACTGTTTTCTAGAAAACTGGAAGATTTTAAGTTGACTTTGGAAAATCATAATTAATGCTAGAAAAATACAATTTGACTTATTCCAAAGCCTATATATAGCTCTCTAAGTGTATTTTCATGGAAAAATACCCAAGGTTGGTCATTATTATTACAATTTTCCTAGAAATTCACCAAACTTCCCATATTCCAGATTGCATTCCGAAAACAGGGCGCAACTTTGAAAAATCATATCTCTTAATCTACTAATCCAAAAATCGTGTTCTATCCACCAAATTAAAGCTCTATATGTCTGCTTTAATCCTATGAAAATTCATAATTTTTGGACTTGGTTTGATGAACGAAATTCATTGCACAATTAGACTGCCTCCAGTGAAAAAAATTAAATAGTATTTCCTTTCAACTTTACTAATTTCCATATTTGCATACAAACATCCAAAAATCATGAACTACACAATTTTCCCTTCTAAATCCAATAGAATCATCAAATGATCAAATTCCAGCTCTAACCCTGGTGAACAATAATTGGACGAATTTTACAATAAAAAGAGAAGATTGGAGTTTCTTGATTCTAATCCGTAAACATCTTTTTCACTTATAATCTCATGTTTAACCATTTAAATACTAATTGCACATGATTAGAGTGCATTTAGGCAAAACCTCCCCTTAGAGTTTTGTCATCCCAAAATCACAAAACAAGCAAAACAACCACAACCCAACCAATACAACCTTGAATCAACAAGATAACAAGGTTTAGTGTGATTACCTTTGATTTCTCTTCTTTCTCTCTCTAAAACCATGGCTACTTCTCTCTCTAACTTCTTGATTTTGCTTGCTACAAGGCATATTCATGAATATTTATATATTAAAAAAGGTATTACAAGAGCTAGAAGGCATAAATCAAGCCTTTTTTCTATTTAATCATCATCTTTTCTCTTGGCCATTTACTTGGCCGAAATCGAGCTTTGAAAAGGAGTAATAATATGTCTTCAATTATCACTTTTATCCCCTTCCACATAAATTTAATTAGAGTTGCAATATTTGACTTTTCAAAGTTCACTTTTGCTTGACCAAAATGCATCATCTTTTGGCATTTGGACTTCAATCATTATTCCCTTTGCCTCATGCCCTAAAGTGACATAAATGAAGCTTGGAATGAACCAAATAGCTTCTTCAATTATCTATTGGAAAGTTACACTTAATAGCCTACAATTGTTGACTTTTCAACCCTTCTTTTACTTGGCCACAAATGCTCCAACCTTTGGCATATTTACCACTATTATTCATTTCCCTTTTTGCTCCCTTATTTGGACATCCCTCATCAAAAAGGAAGGGAAAAATATGGGCTTTGGATTTTATTTAGCCAAATGACTACTTTGCTTATACATTTTTGCCATCACCTTGTTAATTTTGCACATAGACCAAAAGCTGGCAGAATTTTCATTAAACTTTGAAAATTCATATCTAATTGTACAAATGTCCATTTGGTATGGTTCTAAAGGCTATGTGACCCTTATTAAGTCTATTTTCGGGGAAAAATATAGTGTTTCACCAACTATAAATTCATAATTTCTAGAATTTCTATTTTTTGAAGCTGTCACAAAAGCTTTCTAGTTTCACTGGGCTAACTTCAAAAATTCATAACTCTTTGAGTACAGCTCCAAATGACTTATATGACCTATCAAATTAAATTTTGACAAGTCCACTTTCATTTTGGTAAATTTTATAGGCATGGGATATCATTTGCCTGTTTAAAATTATCACATAACAAGAGTGCTACACAGGAAAACTCACTTGCAGCATAGTTTATTTTCCTTGGACACTTGCTAAATCAAGGCTTAGCAGTCCACTTGATTTAGACTTATTTTCAAGCCTCTAATCCCAAAATTCAGGATATTACAATATAAGCAAGTGAGCACATCAGAGGGATGCAGAACGATATACCAGAAGAAGAAGTTGCAGTGAAGAGTTAATGATGTATAGTTGCGAATCCATATGTAAATATTAATGGTTAAAGTGGTTAATTGTATAACTAGTGTGATGGATGAAATGGTTTCACTAAGCGAGATAATTGAACTAAGAATGGGGAAGAGCACGGTACAAGCCCGTTAGTCAAGTAAACAAAGTGAATTATTAGCAGAGAAATGCTCCGATAATAATAAATGGAATTAAGAAATGATGAGTTATAAACGACCATATAATAGTTTTGAAAAGTTTTAAATTATTAGAAAAACCCACTCAACTGCAGGTTTGAGTCCTGTCTTGAGGTTGGGAATTGAAAGAGCCTTACAAAGGAATATTACTTAGTGGTTCGAATTCGATACATAAAACTCATCAGATCGATTA
Organism: Inga oerstediana; assembly: GCA_963210345.1. Classification (NCBI taxonomy): domain Eukaryota; kingdom Viridiplantae; phylum Streptophyta; class Magnoliopsida; order Fabales; family Fabaceae; genus Inga; species Inga oerstediana. Next base: position 55,738,286 of record OY723401.1, on the reverse strand, counting down.
CGAAAAAAAGGTGTTACATTGTTGATAGTGTGTAGCAAAGTGAGGAGTCTTCTGAGGTGTCTTTCTATATGAGCCACCCTCGCATTGAGGTCATTAAGAAGCTGCCTTGCTGATGGTTACGAAGGAGACCGTAGAGGCTGTAGAAGAGGAGGAGGAAAAGGAGGATGATTTGAAGTAGTCCTAATGTGTCTCACCATATTGATATTCGAGATAGGAGATAAGAAGGAGCTAGATCTAAAGAAAAGAAAGGAATGAGAAATTTAAATAGATAAGACAGATGAAGATTACATTTATTGAAAGGGCTTCAGATTTCTTAGAGATGCATAGTTTGGAAGTTTACCTTGGAAGCTGAAGAAATTTTGAAACATTTAAGTCCGGGTATAAAGAAACGACAATATCTAAAATGACATTTAAACCGGATGTATAAGTATCCGGTCAAAAATATTTTAAATTTTTAAATTTGCACAATTTTTAATAATTATCGAGACCAAATTATGTTAAAACTGGTCTAGCAAATATTATTTAAACCGTGCTGAAGACCGACCTATCTTAAGTTGTATCAATATTTACAAAAATGCCATCGGTCATCTTTTTAAACTATCTCCACCTATAGGTCTAGTGTGGTGATCTTATATGCCTCTTTTTTAGTAGTGAAATTAGAGTCAGGAAAATGGGCCAGCCCGTTTAGGCCCTTTTATCATAAGGGTCGGGCTTGAAAAATTACCCTAGAAATTGCAAATGGGTGTAAAAAGGCCAGCCCTAAGGGGCCAAGGGACTAAAAAGGTCGGGCATATAGGGCCGATGGTTAGCCTGTTCAAGCCTTTTCTTTTATTATTATTTTTAAATTATTCATATAATACTATAATTTTTATATTATTAATGATGTTGCAAATATTTAGTTGTTATTATTTTTTTCTTTAATTTAATTTTATAAAATGGTTTGATTTATTAGGTTTTCCACAATAATTTATTCATTTAAACTTTTAAAAAAACAGACTAATTTGAACTTCTACGTACTTTCAAATCCAATTGCATCTAACAACTCTTCCATTCCCAATTCGAACGCCAAAAGTTGAAACTTCACAACTGGATAAGACAAGTTCCCTTACCAACAAGTCTGACATGAAATTATGGGTTGATCCACTGTCAACCAGTAAGAATACCTTTGTAGAGCCAAGAGTGCGTCTTAATTTCATGGTTGCTGCGGAAAGTTGTCCGAAAATGGCATTAAAAGAGACCTTCGTATCTTCAGGTACCTCAAAATCAGTCTCTTCAATGGGTTCAAGTGAGTTTGTCACTGGGTTCCCATTCTTATCAATCTCCATTAGAGAAAAAGAACTCCCTCAACGGTGTCCAGGTCTAAACAGATCCCCACAACAATAGCATAGGCCTTTATCACGTCTGCGTTATTGTTCAAGATAAATCATAGGGCTTCTGGTTGTGGTGGAGGTGACGCAGGTGATGTCGAGGAAGATGAAATCACGAGTGTAGAATTACCGCTTCTGTATAGTGTCACAGGACTCCCACTTGTTTCACATGTGGCGTGATTCTGTAAGTTGTACCGGGGTTGGGTTTGTGGATATGTGAAATCGGCTTTGGGTCCGTGAGTCATCGCGGCCTTTCCTTCATATTCAAGTGCCAAACTTGTCACTCAAAACACTATCCTAGGCTTGCGAATATGCTCATCAAATTTCAAATCCTCCTTTAGTTCGTTCAGAAACACCCGAAGCAAGCAGTGGTATAGCCATTCTAAGACACGGGCAACTCGCTTTGCCCATTCTTGGTGGTATTCGTGTACAGAACCCATTTGTTTGATGCTGCAAAGGTGCTCGTCGAGATTTTGGTACTCCAGTGGGCCATAATGTTCCTGCAGTATTTCACAAACTCATCCCAATAGAGTGGCGATCACTGTGCACAAACCCATGAGAAAAGGTCCAATGCGTCTCCGTCGAGATACATTGATGCCACCTCCACTCTGTATTTTTCGGCTCTATTATAGAAGCGGAAATATTTTTCTGCCTTGAGAAACCAGCCTTAGGGCTCACCCCCACTGAACTTTGGGAATTCAATCTTTGCATATGAACACCTAAATCCTTGTCTATACCCGTCGGATTCCTCATCACTATCTTCTGCATAACACCAAAACTTGTGTCTGTTTCAATTCAGGTGAGACACTTTAGCCTCCAATGCACTCACCTTCTCCGTTAATTCGTCTTAGGCTTCGAGTCGCGCGGCAATGGCAGGTAAGGGATCGGCTATGAATGGGTTGTCGTTAGCACTGGAAGATCGAGTTTTAACCATGTCTCGATGCCATTTGTTAAGCTACCAAATCTGATATATAAATTTAGGATGAAGAAGAAAGAAATAGAATACTCTGTTTTAAAGAGATAGTAAACATCTCACTAACTCTCTAAAAACAGCCCAGGAGAATCTCCACACTTAATTAACTCTCTGAATATTCAATGCTTTATTCAGTAGGCAAGACGCCAATTTATAGAATTACAAAGAGATAAAATATAATTCAAAATTCAAACTAAGAAATCCAAATAATATCTAAAATGCAGTAACTAAATCCTATTTGTGGATATTCCACTTATTCTTAAATATCTAAAATAATAAATAATATTACTGAAATATTTAAGAATAAATACTACTAATTAATTCCTAATCAGTCCTAAGACGGTTATTCTTTCTAGAATAAATCAGCCTATAGCGATTTAAGTCGCTATCCAATTGACAGCGAAACATTCCGAAATTTGAAAGACAGGTTTGAAAAATTTATACAAATTAGCAACCAATTGATTGGTTTTCTCAGAAATTTGCTTTAGCCTTGTTTACCTTTGGTAATCCTTGCTAGCCTTGATTTACAAAATTTCAGCGATATATAAATTTGATTGGCCTATTGCTAGTTGGTGCATTCACACTTTAGTTGTAGGTATTCCTAGAGTAAGAGTAAGAGTGGGACAAATCAAAATAAATAAATAAGTAGATAAATAAAAGAACAGAAAATATATTCTAGAAGAATCAAAATAAGCGAGATTGGAAATATAGAAGAGAGGGAAATTTGAAAGGATAACGGACCAGGAGTGAAGGAGGTTGTGGGTGGGTGAGTTGGGGAGAAAAATTGAAAGTTACATGGCTTTTGGTTGGGGAAATTACTATAAGAAAGGTGTGGAGAATTGGAACAGTCTTCTATCCCCCTTGTGTTGATATCTTTAAGTCTCTATTGTATTATGGAATATTTTTACCTTGTATATGAGTGTTGTTGGACAAAGAAGTGTTATTCAGTGTCGTTATCCATCTCTTTACATAGCTATTTGTGTTATAGTTCTACAACAATAGATATGGAAAGTTAAAGAAGCATTTCATGCTTTTTCTACAAATTACTACTTCGGAGTTTGACCAAATATATTTTTGTTATGCTTTCTGATTTAAATATGAAAGCTGCACATTGTCCATCTAAAGATGTTCTTAAGGAGTGTTTGGGAAACACCAGAATCATTTAGAAGAAAAAAAACTATCTTGCGCTTTATGAGACAAAACTTATCTCATATATTTATCTCATACAACACAAAATCACTTAAAATGTACTAATCCAAACACCCCCTTAGTCACCCCAGCTTTACTTGTATACACTGTATTGTTTGATCCAGAATTAATTATAACCACTTAGTGTTTTGCTTTATATGGATGGCATATGATATTACAAATTGATAAATGCTCTGAGTGAGGTATTGTGTGCCAGTTCATTGTTCATACTTCTTTCTGTTATTCTGCTGATTTAACATCTTCTGGCCTGGCTTCAGGCAATGAGATGCATGGTTATATTTCTCATGACAATGATCAAGCCGGTCAACGACTTATAAAGGACGCAAAGACAATAGGTTCTGCTTATGATCGCTGCCTTAAGAGTGCAGTAACATCTTACTCTGTTATCTCATCACTATCTAACCTCAGGTTTTACTTCTCATTCGCTGAACAATTATTTTGTATTCTTCTTCAGCAACTTTCTCCTTTCACTTCTGGAGAAGCTAGTAGCATTGCTGGTGTAGGTGTTGGACTGGCAAGGACTGTTGGTGGCGGAATGCCTGGTCATTCGTTAGGTGATCATACAGCCATGGGCCTTCCTGAGAGTGGTGTTCCTGAACATGTTCCAAATGGACAGGGTGTTAATTATGTTGGTCGGCCACCAGTTGATGCAGTTTCCAGGCCTGGACCAGAGACAGTACCTCTACACCCAGATTCTTCAAGTACTTTATATGTTGAAGGTCTACCTTCTGATAGCACAAGAAGGCAAGTGGCTCGTATCCTTTTTTGGTAACCCTGCTGATTTGTATAATTTTGCTTCCTATCTATATCTTCTGATCTTTCATTGTTTTAGTTTGTTATTCTAATCCCTTAACCTCTTTATATATTTTCCGCCCTTTTGTTGGATATAGAGAAGTGAGACTTGTGAGCAAAGAATGAAAAAATGTAAGTGGACTGTTGATTACAATAGTTGTCTGCTAATCTTTTTTTGACGTTCTGTCACTGCACTGATTAGTTAAAAGTTCTAAAATGCTAACATGCTTGGTCATTGGAGCGAGGTGGAGATCCTATCATCCTTTGCTTCGTGGATTTTGCAAATCCAGCTTGTGCAGCTACAGCTATGAGTGCCTTGCAAGGTACCACTTCTTGCTGTCTTCAGATATAAAAGACTTGCTTATGTTTTGATTACATAATTTTCTGGAAGGAGTTACCTAGGAATTGAGGTAATTACCCCTTTTGTGGCAAGAATAAGGTAAGGAAAGTTCAAGATCAGCTCAACTTGAAAAAGATTTCCACTCTGGTTTTTTGAAGTTAGTGGTAGTGTATATTCAAATGTGACTAGCACCAAGTTCTAATATTTCATTCTAGTAGGTGATTACGAATTGAAGTATGATTTTATGCTAGTTGCATTGAACTGGAAATTTTCTTATAGAATATCATATGCAGAAAATGTTTAAGTATGATATGATTTTATGCTAGTTGCATTGAACTGGAAATTTTCTTATAGAATATTATATATATGTAGAAAATGTTTAACTATGATATGCTTTGTCTAACTCAGGATTCTACTGAGCTAAGGATCCCAATAGAGACTTGAATCTCACCTAAGATGATAGTAAATGTCTTCATGGGTTATGATATGTAATAATAATAACAGAATAACTGGTCCAGTAGTTAGCGAAACAGAATAAAAAGTAGTCAGAGGTATTAGCCGTTAGGGTCCCTAAGCCTACTTATAGATATGTATGCACAATTGTATTGGCAGACTCTACTACTGTGAATGAATTGCATGGCTTAGTTCTAATTCCTCTCAACGTCTCTCTGTTCTTCTCTCTCTGACTTCTCTCTTTTTATTGATCTTATTTCTCTTACCAAATAAAAAAGGGTTGACAAGTATGTATCAGATACCCATTTAAATAAATTTGTGAACAGCAACATAACTAAATTAGTCCTACAGACAAGCACGTCTGACTGCCTGCATTCTCATTACCACTGAAGAAAGCGTGCTCTCCAGCATGATCACTGCAAGTATAATCAGTGATGAATGTTAAAAATCATCCAGAAACTCTGCTGCCCTTATATTATGTGTAACTAAGTTCATGGTACCTTCCCTCTGATACTTTTTCTGCCTGTGTTAAGAATATCAAGCCACTGGTTAGTAGAACATGGAGTCCTAGTAGTCATCCATTCCTACACCTAAGAACTCTGCATTATGTTTATTTCTCTTTTCTTTGGTGTTGATTTTATTTTATGTTTTTTCTGTCATCAGCTTTATTGTACATGTAAACAATTTCTATTTTGTAAATGAGTGAAAGTTATGTCTAAAGAAGAATGCTGAAATTTATTAGGCTGAAATGGGTATGAAGAAAGATTTTACTCGAGGGCTAAAATAGATTAATAAATTGTTTTAGATGTACCTTATGTAGATGTACCAACTTGAGCTGGGTCCAACTCTAAACTGGTATATTTGGTCGGGAAAGCTCTGTACTCTGTAGAATTATTTTTTCCCCACTTGTATCATTTTTAGTCCAACTTTTAAAGGAAAATAATTTCTATTTTAGTTAGATTTACCCTGTCTGCGGTAGACTTCTGTAGGGTAAAGAGTCCTAAACATATGAATTATCATGTTTTGCGTGGAGTATGATGGATGTTTTACTGACTACTGAAGTTGCTGTTGTTGGTTTTAAGAGGAGCTGCAGTAATTATACAGAGAGAAAAAGAAGAAAATGAGAGAGCACAAGTGCAGAGAGAAGGGTTCTGCTGTTGTTGATTTTATTTCTGAATGCATCTGACTAAGGTAAATAACACTGAATTTATAGAATTTTTCTGCAACCATAAACCAGAAAATAAAATACAAATAAATAACATTTATTTGCTAAATCTTAGGAAACTAACGCATAACATCCACTCCTTATTTTTCAGGTAACCACTTTGCTGTTCCCTCAATCTTAGGTGGAGATCTGTTGCATCAGACTTTGAATCAGTCTTCCAACACTCCCCTTTGATTCGAAGTCGCATACTCCAAGTAAGCTTCTGAGATACATGTGTCTTTTACCAGATAATGCCTTAGTGAAGATATCTAAAACTTGACTTTCAGTGCTGCAAAACTTTAAAATGATTTCTCCTTTGGCAACTAGTTCTCGAATAAAATGATGCCTCAACTCAATATGCTTTGTTCTTCCATGTGATAATAGTTGATTTATTATCACAGTAGAGCTTTGTTCCTTCATGCTGCTTCTGCTGTGCATCTTCTAAAATTCTTCTAAGCCAAATACATTGACAAGTTGCAGCAGCAGCTGCAATATACTCAGCCTCTGCTGTTGACAATGCAACAATGGCTTGTTTCTTGGACATCCATGTGATTGCTCCTGTCCCTAAGCCAAAAACATTTCTAGAAGTGCTTTTCCTATCATCTAGTGAACTTGCCCAATCACTGTCAGTGAAGCCAACTAACTTGAAGTGATCTGAACAAGTGTACCAGATTCCATAATTTAATGTACCAGCTATGTACCTCATAATTCTTTTTGTTGCACCATAATGCTTCATTGAAGGATTACTCATATACCTTGACACAACACCTACCGAAAATGAGATATCTGGTCTTGTGTGTGTTAGATATATCAAACCACCAACCAGACTTCTATACTGATTTGGTTTTGCTCTTGGAGCTCCATCATCTTCCTGAAGCTTTTGATTAATATTCATTGGAGTAGCCTTCATCTTGCAATCTGACATGTTAAATCTTTTCAACAAATCTACAGCATACTTCTTTTAACACACAAATCTAGCTTCATCTTGCACAATTTCTAATCCCAAATAATAATATAGCAAGCCTAAATCTGTCATTTCAAACTTGCTCATCATATTGGTTTTAAATTCTTCTAGCAGCAACTTACTTGAGCCCATATAAATTATATCATCAACATACATGCAGACTATAATGAAATCTGACGTACCTTGTCTTTTTACATAGAGTATTGGCTCATTCTTGCTTTTGAAAAATTCATTCTGCTAGAAATAAGCATCAATCTTGCTATACCATGCCCAAGGAGCTTGTTTTAAGCCATAAAGTGCTTTCCTTAGCTTGTAGACTTTATCCTCTTCTCCATGAATCACAAATCCTTCTGGTTGCTCTACATACATGTCCTCTTCTAGCTCTCCATTAAGAAATGCTGATTTGACATCAAATTGGTACACTTTCCATTTGAGTTGACCTGCCACTGCAAGAAGTAATCTCACAGTCTCGAAGCATGCCACTGGGGAGAAGGTCTCTTCATAGTCGACTCCTTGCTGTTGAGAATATCCTTTTGCCACCAATCATGCTTTATGCTTTTGAATACTCCCATTTACATTGAGTTTCTTTTTAAAAATCCATTTTAAACCAATAACATTTTTACCTCTTGGCAAATCTGTCAACTCCCAAGTTGCATTCTTTTCTATGGCTGTGAGCTCTTCTTTCATTGCTTTCCTCCATAGTTCTTTTTCAGCTGCCTCATTATAAGTCATAGGGTCTGGAGCTATCAAGGCAAACTCATCATTTGCATAAATCTCCCTTAAGGATCTGAATTTTCTTGGTGGCGTCTCCTCTGAGGGCTCACTTGATGAACTTGTGCTACTTCTTGATGGTGTAGTTGCTGGACTATTCTCATTGGAAGTGACTGGAGTAGGCATATTAACTGAGGTTGATGATGTTTCTTCAGCTAATGGTATTTGAAGATGATCTGTGCTGCTTTCTGAGTTGCTACCACTCCAATCCCAGCCTGCATCTTCACTAAATATTACATTTCTACTAACTATTATCTTTCCATCAGTAGGATCATGCATTTTATAAGCTTTAGACTCAGTACAATAGCCAATAAATATACATTTTCGTGACTTCCCATCAAGCTTTTGACGGTTTTGAGAATTTAATAAAACATAAGCAATACAACCAAATATTCTCAAATGTTTGACAGTAGGCTTCCTCCCTGTCCATGCTTCATAAGGAGTGCAATCTTGTACTGCTTTTGTTGGGGAGAGATTCAGCAAGTACACAGTTGTTGCTACAGCTTCTACCCAATAGGAATTTGGCAATCCCTTTCCTTTTAGCAAGCTTCTTGCCATTTCTACAATTGTTCTATTTTTGCGTTCAGCTACACCATTCTGTTCTGGTCTGTAAGGTGTTGTAAGCTCATGTTGTATACCATTTTCTTCACAGAAACGGTTGAAATTTGATGACATAAACTCACCCCCTCTATCAGTACGAAGTACCTTGATACTTGCATCACCTTTCTTCTCAATCATTGCTTTAAATTTCCTAAAATTCTCAAATGTGTCTGATTTGGATTTTAGGAAATATATCCAACTCATCCTACTAAAATCATCAACAAAGAGGAGAAAATAATAGCTACCCCCTAAGGATTCAATTTGCATAGGTCCACACAAATCTGAATGAATAAGCTTTAGGCATTTTGTTGCTCTCCATGCCTTTTCAACAGGAAATGACATCCTTGTTTGCTTACCGTAGATACAGCCTTCACAAATATTAAGTGCAGAAATTTTTGGTAAGCCAAAAACCATACCTTTTTTCTCCAAGAGCTGCAACCCATTGATGTTTAGGTGTCCATAGCGTAAATGCCACACCTTAGACTCATCTTTCACACCAGCAACCAAAGCAAACTCTTGTGTGGTTCTTACATCAAATGGGAACATTCTATTCTTTGTCATTGGTATCCTTGCAACTACTTGGTTAGATGCCTTATGTGTCATGACACATTCTCTATTATCAACTAGAATAGAATATCCACTCTCCATAATCTAACCTACACTCAACAAGTTATGTGCTAAGTTATTAACAAGTTCAACATTATCCAAGATTTTTGTTTTACCTGGAATAATATTGATTGCTACTGATCCTTTTCCTTCAACTTTCATCTCCTTGTCATCACCAAGCCTTACTGTCTTCTTTTGAGTTTCATCCAGATCAGTGAAGATTGATTTCCTCCCTGTCATGTGATTCGAGCAGCCACTATCTACGAATCAGATGTCAGTATCTATACTTGGTTGATCAGCATATGCCATAAACAACTTGCTTTCACCATCGGTTTCTTCTGCAAAATTGACTTGCTTTTCTTTGAATCAACACTCAGCTTTCATGTGCCCAAATTTCTTGCAATTATGGCACTGAATATTGCTTTTATCCCTGTGACCAAATCTGCCTCCACCTCTGTTATGGTTGAAATTCTTTCCTCTGAATCCTCCTCTACCTCTTCCTCTACTAGCATGTTTTTCATTAGTTTCTCCTTTCACTTGAAATGCTTTTTTTTCAATTTTCTCTTCTTTTCTGTTGATTCTTGCTTCATGAGATTGTAAAGAACCCATCAACTTATCAAGTGTATAAGCTGATAAATCCTTGGACTCTTCATTGGCTGCAACTACATGATCAAATTTAGACGGTAGACTCCTCAATACATGCATTACCACTGTTTTGTCAGAAACCTCTTCTCCAAATGATCTCATTTGGTTGACAATTGTAGCTACCTTTGTCATAAATCTCTGCACAGCTTCTTCATTCTTCATGCGTAAGTTCTGAAATTCACGATGAAGAGTCTGCAACTTTACTCTGACCACCATAGATGAGCCATGAAACGCCGTTCGAAAGACTGTCCATGCTTCTTTTGCTGTTGAAGCAGCGGCAATCTTGGAGAAGATTGAATCATCCACTGCTTGTTGGATGAAAAACAATGCCTTGCTGTCTCTTTTCTTATTTTCTCTCACTCTGGCCTCCTCTTCATTCTCGTTATACCTATTCTCAACCAAGTCCCATAACTCTTGAGACTTAAACAGAGTTCTCATCTTAATGCTCCAGAACTCATAATTTTCTCCTTTGAAAATAGGTATAGAGGGTTGAGAGATGCTCACTGTACTGTTGTTGTTTGCTGCCATCACGCCCAAATCTGATTGAACCAGCTTTGATACCAATTTGTTGGTTTTAAGAGGAGCTGCAGTAATTATACAGAGAGAAAAAGAAGAAAATGAGAGAGCACAAGTGCAGAGAGAAGGGTTCTGCTGTTGTTGATTTTATTTCTGAATGCATCTGACTAAGGTAAATAACACTAAATTTATAGAATTTTTCTGCAACCATAAACCAGAAAATAAAATACAAATAAATAACATTCATTTGCTAAATCTTAGGAAACTAACGCATAACATCCACTCCCTATTTTTCAGGTAACCACTTTGCTGTTCCCTCAATCTTAGGTGAAAATCTGTTGCATTAGACTTTGAATCAGTCTTCCAACAGCTGTTGCGTTGTGCAGGTTATAAAGTTGATGAGCTCAATCCTGAATCAACTCACTTGCGGCTTCAATTTTCTCGGTTTCCTGGTCCTAGAACTGGACCTGGATCTCACGACAAGAGGTGAGCAGGTTCACCTAGGGCTCCTAGGATAATGTGCATTTTATTGCCGAAGGTCTTTTATATTTTTTAAGGAGATGGGGAGCACTTGGGTCCAAACATGAAATTCTATTCAGCTCTAATTAGGAGTCCTTGAGATGCACATAGTATTTAGCGGTCACAACACAATTTCATTTATGCAAATCTAACGAGTCGATAATTTCAGGATGTCCATGTCTAACTACCCTGTTGTATAATTTATACCTGACCAAAACATGCACCAAAATTTGCATTGTTCCTAAATGAATGTTTTCCGTATCAGAATATATTGTTTCCAAGTGTTCAGTGTCATCTTTGTGGGGACACACCTCTAGGTTTGTTCTTTTGTTTTGGAACCTCTCCTGTTGAAGAAAGATAGGTTGAGGGATAAGTGGGCCCCATACTCCTATTTTTATTTTTTTTGGTGCTGGGTCTCACCCTGTATTTCTCTCCAACTGGATGACATCCTGTACAAGATACTTTTCCAGTTCTTAATATAAGGATCGAAGGGATTAGAATCAATTTGGAGCTTGTGGGATCTAATGCAGTGTAATGTCGTGGGTTGACTCTGTTGAAGCAGGATTAGTGTTTCCATGTTTGAGAAAACAAGATATGATCAATATATAGTCATTGTTTGGACTTGATGGGCTGTGGACACCATATGTTAATAAGTATTAACAATCACTTACACTTGTCATTTAACATCTGCCCACATTTAGTACATGGCAGTTTCTTAAACAAAATTATCTTCAATGAGGATACATATGGGTATTATTAAAGAAAAATTTTGCTGCCACTTGCTTCCATCTGTAGAATACTTGTGGATTTTTAAAACCAAGCCTAATCAAGGATGTCGGTTTTTCAAAATTAAGCCCAACCAAAAGTGAGCCCTGGTTCAAGTTATTTTTGTTTTCTTTTAGTAATTTGATTGTTTTTATATATTTATCTTCCAATGGACTTGGTTGCCCTCTTGTGAGATTTTTTTTCTTTGGTTGAAAGCGAGGTAACTACTTTGCTGGGTAATGAGAAAGATCAATACATTTTCTAAATAGTTCTGTTCACTTTCTTTTTGAAATCTTATTACTCCTACTAGTACTTAAAATTAGTTCAACCTTAACAAAGAGATTAAACTATAAAGTGGGTTTTATATTAGAGACTGGACTCATTTTGCCAACTAGCGTAACATTGTTGGTCTAATATTTTCAATCTTCACTCATCAAGCTCATTGGCTTCTTCAACTAAAGCAACAAAGTCTTGTGTGAAATACATGTATTGGACCATTGAACTTGTTAGAGCTGGTGGTAAGCTATTATTGTGGAAGAATAAAAATTAAATGACTTTGACCATATCAATATATCATTATGTTACATTTTAATAAAATAAAATGATTGTATACAATAATTTTATTATTTCCTAATCTTGCAAGTGTACAAAATTAAAGGTGGTATATGGGTGTTAAAATTCGATCCTTGGCCTTTTAAGTTTCAACAGGTATTTCATTTTTCTACTTGCAAGATTAAATGCTACCTGTAAGACAAAGGGTTTTGGGTTGGTTCGACTTTTTTTTTTACCTTGTTACACGGTTGAATATTGAATTAATCAAATTAAATCCAACTGAGCAACTTAAGAATACTATGTTATAAACCTTTTTTGGGTTGCCTCTGCGTTTTATTTTAAAGTACTGTCTAGCTTAAAATCGAATTTTCAATACAAAAGTTAAAATACTTATTTATGGAATAAACTAGGTTGTTATTTAAATAAAATGTTAATCAACTTACCATTTATATAACTGCTTTATATTTGACGATTCTACATGTTAGAAGCACTATGTTAATTTTTTTTTTTTTTTTGGATTTACAAGCACCATGTTAAATTTGCTGGGGCAAAGAAATCAAATTCATTTTTTAAAATTTTTGAATTAAAATAAAATTAAGTGTGATGTAAAACGTGGAGTAAGGGGACTGAAAAATCACCTGCCAGATTATATATATACACTATAGATCAAATATATAATATACAGCAAAAACTAAACCAGAGGCTTGGGCATAAAAAGAAATAAATAAGTATTGGGCCATAAGATGTCACACCTATGTCGATGGCCAAGTTTTAATTTCTCAATTTTATTTATTTCATATTTTATGTATTTTCCTATTTTGTGAAAAAAAAAAGGAAAGAAAAAGAAACGGGAGGAAATAAATAGAGAACCCTAATGAGGGTAATGTAGGCTGCTGTATTTAGCGTGAGGGGAAAAAAATAAGTTTCTTTGATTGCTCTTTGTGAGAGAATATTTTCTGCAGTTTTTTAGTGTCAATGGTTTTGATCTGAGTAATGATCGGAAGGTGATTTCTTGTTGGATTAAACTCAATTTTTTGTAGTGATTCTAGACACATAAAACTTCATTTTTGATAGTCAGATCATCCATTAGAGTCTTCTACTTTTCCCCAGAATTTTTGTGAATGCTCGTTTACATCTGGTGCAGATTTTCTTGAGTGACTTTGATCAAGTCGAATATCAAACAGTGATTTCTTGTCCAATTGATTGAAATTTAGTGGAATTGTTCAATACATACAGGTATTTGAATCTAAGTGGTGGGATCATTGATTGGAGCTTCCTTCCTCCCCATATCTGGCGTGATCATTGGTAAACGTTATGTCACTACAGCTTCTGTGTTTGGTGATTTTTGGCACACACATATTGTATTTTCATACAAGAGCATTTTATTGTTCTATTTTCTCTTCTATTTTATTAATATAATTCATTAGTGATTTTGGTGGATTAGATGAACTTGTTGTCATCCTATAGTTGAACTTTATATTAGAGCAATTTAACATTGTATTCCTTTTAAAGATAATGGAAGTTTTCATGTTGGACTGTAGTTGTTTGCTCGCTCTCACCTATATTGAGGGGGGTATTTTTCTAGGTTAAATTATTATGTCTCCATTTATTATTTTTGTTGCTCATTTTATTTTCTACCTTTATTGACTCCATACGATCCTTTTCATTACAAAGATTTATATCTGATGCACTCTTCCTCACAAGTGGCACAGAGCACCAGGTCCAATAGAGGTCAACACAAGTAGAATGGTTACTCTTAGGGTTTGTTTAATGTGAGGGATTTGGAGGGGAGGGAAAATTTTTATGAGTTAAATTTTAAAAGATTGAAGAAGTGGGGTAATAAAATTTTAATAAAGAGAATATATAAGATAAAAGAGTAAGAAAAATTAATTAAAAATTTTTAACCCTATTTCTCTAATTTCTTTTTTAAAATTCAACTCAAAAAAAATTTCCTTCCGCCCACTTTCCCTCCCCTCCCCTCAGACCAAACAAACAGTGGAGCTAACTATACTCTTTGGAAGAGTAAGATGGAAGACTTGTTTTATGTGAATGATGTTTATCATTTTCCTATCTTTACAACAAAGAAGTCTAAGAATAGATCTGATGAACAATGGGCTTTGTTACACCGACAAGGTTGTGGCTATATTCTAATGGGTAGATTTCAACCAAACTTTATATGCTTATGATAAATTAAGTACTAATCCTCACCTCAATGGATCCTCTTAGTTTTAGAGTATTTTATTTGATACTCAACTGCTTGAGCTGCCCTTGAAAGGTCCTTATTTTATGTGGCTTTATTGTCGCGTAGGTGATGCCACTGTTTGGGAAAAACTGGATAGAGTTTTTCGTAATACTTCTTGGCTTAATCAATTCCCTCATGTTTGTGGTCAAGTGCTTCTTATGGCTGCCTCATATCATACCCCCATTATTGTTAACGCTGAGGTGCCTCAAAAGTTCTACTGCCCCCTTTTCGTTTTGCGAATTTCTGACTTAAATTTAAGGAATGTGGTCATATAGTTCACAGGGTTTGGTCTACAATCATGCTCCCCAGGTTGACTTTCAATTCATTTATCAATCGGAAAATCTAAAAGAGGAACTAATCAGTTGGAATAAGTCTAAAATTGGTAAGATATATTTTCATATACAATTTCTTGAATAGATTATTAACAATCTGCAGTTGAAGGGATACTTATCACAGGTGGGGGAGGAGATTTTAATATTAAGAAAAGAATTGGATTTCTGGTTAGAATGTGAGGAAATTTTGTGGGTACAGAAGGCACGTTTGAATTAGATCGTTCAGGGGGACATGAATACTACTTTTCTTCATGATTTGGTTAGGAGGTTTCCTCTTTTATTCCTATGTCACATTTTCAACAAATTTTTTTGCAAGGCCGAATGAGTTATCAACTGATAACATTTTGTAAGCTTTGGGTGATCTTTGTATTCCTCATCTTGATGACTCCCATATCCAAGCTTTGATGTGGCCATTTTCAAATGAGGAAGTGAAAATAACAGTGTTTCAGATGAGAGAGCTGATAGAGTGCCGGGCTTTGATGGGTTCAATGTAAGATTCTTGCAATCTTTTTGGGATTCTTTAGGAGAGGATATTTGGTCATTGGTTTTCAAATTCACCCAGACAGCCTCTTTTCCTCATATTCTAGGAGATATTCTCATTACTTTGGTGGCTAAAGGGGTTTTCACACAGAGTTTTAATGATTTTAAACCTATTAGTTTGTGCAATGTGTTATATAAAATTGTTGCTAAGACTCTATGTAATCTGTTACAAATGATCTTAGATGATCTCATCTCCCCTTTTCAGAATGCTTTTGTTAAGGGGAGGCTTATTATGGATAATATATTGGTTGTGTTTAAGGTAATGTCCAAGATAAAATCAATGCGATCATCAAAGAATGGGTGGTGTGCCCTCAAGCTAGGCATCCGTAAAGCTTATGATAGTTTATCTTGGAATTTCCTGCATCCTGTCTTAGTTCGTGTGGGTTTCCCCTTCTATGGATTGCTATGATAATGTTCTCTGTTAAAACAGTGTCTTATAGGCTGATTATTAATGGCTCTCCTACGCAAGCTTTCTTTCCCCAATGTGGCCTTCGGCAAGGTGATCCTTTGTCACCTTACTTATTCATATTATGTGCTAATGTTCTCTCATGTTTAATATCTCAAGAGCAGGAGGTGGGAAGATGGAAAGGAAATGCTATTTCTCAAAATTCTCTACCACTTACACATATGATGTATGTAGATGACACTATATTTTTTACCCCTGCTGATGCTTCCTCTTTATCTTAGGTTTTTAATGTCCTCCAATTTTATCAAAGTCTCCTAGGGCAATAGGTGAATAGAAGAAAGTCGTCCATAGTGTTTAGTCCCAATATTCATTTCCAAGAAAAGGTTAGTCTTTCTCAAATTCCCTAGACACAAATAGTTTTCCCAAATTCAGACAAGAGTTTGTCAATTTAGCATAAGCTTTTAGTAAGTTCATATAAGAGTTTCACGGGTTGTTGCACATATTTTTCAACTTGCAATACAAATTCGTCAGACATGAAAATGGTTTTCCCAGATTCAAATAAGTGTTTGTCAACTTAGCATAAGCTTTTCGCAAGTTTAGATAAGTGTTTCACATATTGCTTTACATATTTCTCAACTTGCAAGACAAATTCCCCAGACACGAAAATGGTTTCCACAAATTCAGAAAAGCATTTGTCAATTTAGTATAAGCTTTTCACAAGTTCATATAAGCATTTCACAGGTTACTTCACATATTTCTCAACTTGCAATACAAATTCCCCAAACACGAAAATGGTTTTCCCAAATTCAGATAAGTGTTTGTTAATTTAGCATAAGCTTTCGCAATTTCATATAAGAGTTTCACAAGTTTTTTCACATATTTCTCAACTTGCAATACAAATTCCCCAAACACAAAAATGGTTTTCCCAAATTCAAATAAGCGTTTGTCAATTTAGCATAAGCTTTTCACATGTTCAGATAAGCGTTTCACATATTGCTTCACATATTTCTCAACTTTCAATACAAATTCCCCAGACACGAAAATGGTTCCCAAATTCATATAAGCGTTTGTCAATTTAGCATAAGCTTTTCCGCAATTTCACACAAGAGTTTCACAGGTTGCTTCAGTAGTTTCACAACTTTCTTTTCTAAATAGCAGCAGGCCATGATAGTATAATTGTATATTATATTCAATCAAAAGAGGACAATATCATTGTTCCTTCACCTTATATATTACTTATAAAATAATAGTGTGGAAAACATGTACTCAAAAACCAAGAAATACTAACGCTAAGGCATCTTAATGGGGTATGAACTTTCATACAAAATAATGGGGTATCAAATTGCATACTAACACTAAGGCCATGACAATACCCAAAAACTAGCAAGTAGTAAGATCTGTCATTTTCAATGACAAGTGGACATTAAGACAATGGTTCTTCTTAATGTTCCTTTGTCACTAACATCACCCTATATATATTATTTACAAAATATGATTTCCTATCTACCCTATCCCTTCAACCAAAGACACATAGAAGGGTAAGACCAAAGTATATATACACCAAAATATTAGGCCTTATAGATTAACAATGAATTTCAATATGGGTTAGGATTTTTGCATGTCCTTTGTGTGTGTCCAACTTCAAGGCACCGTGCACAATGATAGATCTTCCTATTTTGCAACTGTGATTCCTGCCTACTCACCCTTGGTCTTCCAGGTGGTCGGCTTGTAATAGTGGCTGCAAGAAGATATTTTGAGACATATTTTGCATCGTATAAAGCCTATAATCATTCAGGTCAAGTGTGTCTATTGTGACAACTAGAATCATGTTGTGCTAATAAATCTTTGCCTGGGCCTCAATTTTAAAACAATAATCAACATACTCATAAATATTGCCGTGGACAACCTTCACAACTGCACAAGCAAGTGTGCATGGAATCCCACTCATCTGCCAAGCTACACAACTACATTGGGGTAATCAAAGGTCAACCCCATGGTGTCCATGTCTGGTATGCTCATAAAATCTTCCTTGACCATAATCTTCATGCCACATATACTTACATTTTCCCTCACCTTTACCTCTATATTTGGTCCAACACAATTCTACAACCTAGTCATTGAGACATATGAGCCATGCATCTTCTTTGCTCCTTTCACATGATGTGCGTGGATTAATTGGGTTAAATTATACTTTCTGTCAAACTCCTTATTATTTTGACATTTATCAGAGTATTAACATGAAGCTCAATAGGTGAATAGAAATAGCATAAACATACTGATATAAGTACTTGATTATATGATAGGAATCCCCACAGGGTTTGTACGTAATATTTACATAACCCAAAATAACATAAAACAACTACAGATAACCAACACTATTGCCTAGACAGGTACAGGATCTTTAGTTACTAGTAACTGCTTCCTTGCCCTTGGAGCCACTATCTCTTGCTGAATAAATTTATAAATATTTGGAAAGGGGAGAGATTCATACGAATCTTAATAGTAACACACAATCAATCATATAAAATGTGATAAATAAACATGCAATACACCATATAATGTAACTGAACAAATATATTGTAAACAAGTCCATCTGTTTGGCGTTCAGGATCAAATGACTGTTTGTCCCTACTGGCCACACTGTGTATACTATTCAGGATCAAATGACATTTTGACCCTTACTTGATGTAATGTTCCGGAGCATATAATTGTCTGTCCGTACATGTCTCACTACCTTAGCTGGGTCCCACTTGGCCTAATGGTACTTTGCTTTTCCCACACCACAGCTAGATTTTATAACAAACAATTCATATCACAAAACATGGCAATACAAAGCATATAAACAATCACATAGTGTATGAAAGATAGAGTTACTACCTGAAATCCTTTTGAACTATCTAGCCAATCCGATCTAATAATTCTTTATCCGGCTTGAGTAAATGTCAAATCTTAAAATTCCAAATTTATAATAAATGAGTTTTTACTCATTCATGTCTCATTTCTAAATGCATATGTTAGTTATCTCTATCAACAACGCATAATTATCAAAATGCCCTTGGGAATTTGGTATAACTTCCCTTTATACATGTTATAACTATACTTTATCAGAAATTATGACATGGGCTATTTCTACACAATTTCACATGTAGAATCTATTTTTGACATTAGTTTTGCTAAAATCACATTCCATTTCCCAAATTATCCTTGCAACAACATACGTTGGGGTTTTATAAGAAAATTGTCATTTCACACTGATAAACTCATGTCGTGTGAGTTCTCAAAAGAAACTAGGTTTGAAAATGTAGCGTAGTAGCTCAACCTAGGTCATTCTTATGTGGAGATTAATTTTCAAGTTTCTAAATAGTAAAGTGATAAATACCTTGGCTATGTTTGGTACGTGGTATTGAATTTTGATGGATTGGGATTGGGATTAATACTTTAAAAATATGTTTGGTATGAGGTGGTAATTGGAGGGAATGATTTTACTAATATTATTTAATAAACATGTATTAATTATAAAATGACACCAATACCCTACCCAAAATCCCAAACAATCGATCGAAGGTCCGTCGCAACAACCACAATTGCAATAGCTTCTTATGCAATCAGAGGAATTCAATTGTGAAACTTATCACCTTCCTTCACAAACAAAGCAAAAACATTATACTGAAAGTCAAGCCAACATTTATTCGAATAAAAACTGAAATACAGTAGATGAAGCACTTAGATGACCAGAGTATTAACAACCTCCTAAGACTTTAATTGCTGGGCAGAATAACATCTACACAACAATGACATGGAAAAAAATCTAAAATATGAAACGAATAGCAATTTCCTCAAAAATCCCCACCACGAAGACGGAGGACAAGATGAAGGGTCGATTCCTTCTGAATGTTATAATCTGCAAGAGCGCGTCCGTCCTCAAGCTATTTCCCAGCGAAGATGAGACGCTGCTGGTCCGGCGGAATCCCCTCCTTATCCTGAATTTTCGCCTTCACATTGTCAATTGTATCTGAGCTCTCGACTTCCAGAGTTATAGTCTTTCCGTTGAGCATCTTCACGAAAATCTGCATACCTCCACGCAGACGAAGCACCAGATGAAGAGTGGACTCCTTCTGGATGTTATAATCCGCAAGGGTCCTCCCATCTTCCAATTGCTTTCCGGAAAAAATCGAAGAGGGAGTGATTGTGAGAGAGATTGATTACGTTAAAATCAGGGTATTTTTGTCTGAAAAAATTTAAATCAAGGGTAATTTTGTCTCTACAATTTTGGAATCCAGGGATTGAAAACACAAAACCAGGGGGAGGTGGCTTTGCAGCAATCCCTCTTTCGTGGCATTCCCAATCCCTGATCATTCATAATCCCTGGTACCAAACGATATATTTTGACTTAATCCCTCACCCAATCCCTATCCCTACCCCCTGTTACTTTGTACCAAACATAGCCTTTTGAGAAACCATTTTGAGAAATTGTTTAATAAACTAATGAAGTAATCTAATCTAATTCAATATTTTTGTATTTTTCGGTTTTCAAGACAAAGAAGCAAATGGAATCGAAATTAACAATAGCAACAAGTAAAATTCAATTAACTAGTATAATATATGAAATGAGATTCCCTTGAGTTGAGGTTTTAGTCTTCCTTGCTTGCTAATGATAAGAATTCAATAATAGGAGTCAAGATCATGGACATAAGCTACCATTAGATCCATATTTGCCATACTCATTTAATTCATTCTACCGAAGCAATTAAATGAATACCACCAAATAATTCAGACTCAAGGAGATCTATAATTAACTTCCAATTCTAAATTGTAATTACCATTACAAAAATTCAAAGTATTCAGCTTAGTCATTTAAAATCCATTCAACCGAGTTGAAATAAACAACTCAACCTACTCCTAACACTACTACAAAAAGGGTAAAAGGTGGCGCACATTTTGTGGCACTTCTTTAAACAAGTG
The DNA here is from genome assembly GCA_963210345.1 of Inga oerstediana. Lineage (NCBI taxonomy): Eukaryota > Viridiplantae > Streptophyta > Magnoliopsida > Fabales > Fabaceae > Inga > Inga oerstediana. The sequence continues at coordinate 55,717,528 of OY723401.1, read as the reverse complement.
CCACAGCTTCTCTCTTTTTTTTTTTTTTACGTCTATAATTTTTTTTTAATTTTGGGTACCAGCTGTGGCGCCTAATAGATTAAGTGCTACAATTGAGGAGGCCTAGTGTGGCGCCTGCCTACGCAGGTGCCACACTTGGGGTCACGAAAGCAGCTGTGGCGCCTAACCCACCAAGCGCCACAGCTGCAGCACTGATTTTTTTTTTAAATAGTGGGCATGTGTGGTGCCTAAATAAATAGGCGCCACACATGTTAATATGCTTCTCAGCTATGGCGCCTAATGCATTAGGCGCCACAGCTGAGAAGAGCAATTGTGACGCCTAATGCATTAGACGCCACAATTGCTCACTTTTTTAAAAAAAAAAAAATTCAAATTGCCACAGCTAAGAAGAGCAATTGTGGCGCCTAATGCATTAGGCGCCACAATTGCTCACTTTTTTTAAAAAAAAAAATTCAAATTGATAGTGTAGCTCTTAATTATTTCATTTCCCGCGTAGTGGTCCTGTGTCCGCCCCCCATTCCTTCTCTTTTTGACTACTACTCCACTTTAATTATTTAACTACTCTCTCCTCCATTAAACTACTTTCCCTTTCTCATCTTCTTAGTGGATCCGTCGGCCCCCTCCCTCCATTTTCTATCATCTTCACACTAAAAAACACACCCATACGCTCACTCGCCACTCAAGCTAGCATCACCAACATGGCCTCCCACTCTCTGCGCTTGTCAATTAATAGATTTGTAAGAAGAAGACTATTTCATTCTAGCTTGCTTTGTTTAAATTTTTTTTTAGTCAAGATAAACCGTAATATAACGTTTGCCTTTTTGTTCCTAATTTAATAGAAAAGAATGAAAACCTACCTTGTTTCTTTTGCCTTTTTGCTTTGCTTAAATTTTTTTGCCGACAAGCTTGCGTTTTTTAGTAATCTTTTAATTTACTTAATTAGTTGTTGATGTACTGTGTTCACATATCAAGTTCTTGTATTGTGATATTTTTTATGTTAGTTTTGGAGAGTATTAATGTAAGAACATTATTGTTGGGGAACTTGAATTTTAAATGTGAAAATTATATATATATATATATATATAATAGGTTGAAATATAAAATAGAAAGATTGATAATTTGTGGAGATGATAAACACGAAAGCCACTCATTTTATATAAAACTTCACAATCAGAAAGCATAAAAAAGGGCCACAGGAAAAAAAAGAAGAAGAAGAAGAAAGAAAAAAAAAAAAGGGACCCTTTTGTGGCGCTTGCTCAAGCAAGCGCCACAATAGGACCCCCTACTGTGGCGCTTGCTCAAGCAAGCGCCACAGGAGGCCCCACTCCTGTGGCACTTCCTCAAACAAGCACCACAGGAGGGTATTTTTTAAAAAAAAATTTAAAATGTTGTGGCGCTTCCAAGCGCCACAGCTTTTTTTAGTGGCATATAGATATGTGGCACTTTTCTAGCGCCACAGTTAATGCAATTATAAGTGCCACAGCTTTACTTTTTTGTAGTAGTGTAATATAAATCATACAGAGCTTAATTAATCAACTCCTAGCTCAACTACCTAGTTTATTCACTTGGTATAGAACAATCTAGATCACAACCACATACTTAATCAAGCCATATAATTATGAACTAGAAAGATAGCTTAAAGGAATTTCATTAAAGTTTAGAAGCTCAAACCATTACCCAACCCAAAGAAATCACCAATACTTAGCTACTTATGAAAGAGGAAGATAAAGCTTGATGAATGAAGGAGAAATCAGCCATGGAAATACAGTAGCCATGTCCTTTTCTCTAGCCCCTTTTCGTTCCAGCTGCTCCCTTAATTCTTCAATTCGGTCTCCCCCCTTTCACAGCCGCCACTCCCCTTTTCTTATTCAATTGTTGGCTCCACAATTACACAATCGGTCCAGCTGCCTTTTGCTCATTCCTCAGTCAACTCCCTCCTTTCCTTTAATTATTCCCTTTCGGTCCAGCTGCTTACTTTCCCTTCTTCAATTATCTATTCGGTCCAGCCTGTTTTTTCTTTTTAACACAGCCGCCTCTTCTCCTTTATTCCCATCGGTTTAGACTTTTAATTCGGTCAGCTTCTTTTCTTTATCAATTCGTTCCCTTGCTTACGTTAGCTTGCTTCACTCCCTTTAATCCCTCTATTTAGCCCAGCCATCCTCTTCACGCTCTTCCTGCATCATTTGGTCCAGCTCTCTTTTCTCTTCAATTCGGTCCAATAGCTCTTTTCTATTCAGCTACCTCCTCTTCCAAAAACCATGGTTTCCGCTTCCTTTGCTTCTTCAATTATCTTTAGGTTAAAAAGTGAGTTAAGATATGTTTAGATAAGAGGTAAAAATCTGTTTCGGCATTAGGCACCAAATTACAACCACCAAACAAGGCCCTTACTTATTTAATCTCCTCTTAGAAACAAAATATGAAAATAAATTCTCTACTTGTGATATTCCACACTTGTCCTTTATTAAACTCCAAAATGACATCTTTGACCTTGACCACTTGACAAAAGTTGTGCCACATCATTACCTACAAAATTGGATTCACAAAGGTAATATCTTTTGCTCATAATTAAGAAATAATGAGAATAACAAATATTAATTAAAAATATAACAATTTAACCACTATAATTCCCAAATTATCCTTTCACTAAAATCTCACATTAACACTTAATTATGCCCAAATTATTCAATTAATTTCTACAAAAGCCTAAGATTAATTAATAAAAATATATAAATATTGAGCTCTATCACACACCCTAAAGCCTCCATACCTCATTTTTCACATGTTCCCTACACAAAAAAATCACCCCTGGCTGAAATTCAATAAAAATTGGAAAAATTTGAGTTTCATGATTTCATTCAACAAAACACCTTCTTTTCACCCTTATTCACTTCTTGAATCCCTTTAATTACACTTCCCATCACTACTACAAAAAGGGGCTTTAACCTCCCAAATTTGGCACCTTTAACATTCCAAAACGGGGGGACGTATATACTGGGGGCATAGTAAGTTGAAACAAAAGACGTCCCAAATGATAGGGACGTGTAAAGTCGAACTTTAGGCGTCCCAAATTACAATTTGGGACGCCTAAAGTCCCACCCTGGGGGGACTTTAGGCGTCCCAGACTTTAATTTGGGACACATAAAGTCCCCCCAGGGTGGGACTTTAAACCTACCAAATGTCATTTGGGACGTCTAAAGTCCCACCCTGGGGGACTTTAGACCTCCCAATTCTTAATTTGGGACGTCTAAAAGTTAGGTTTTTTTTATACCATAATTTACATTCTGTATTACCCAACGAATTCAAACTGCAGAAATAGAATAGAAGATGGATTCATAAACCACACTGTCCGTTACAAACTGGTAAGGACATCCAGCACTACAATCTTTACTATATATACATACAATAACATACTACTACAAACTACAATTTCATACAACCTACTACAATTTCGTCCAGCACTACAATTTCATACAACCTACTACTATATATATCAACAAAAAACAACCAGAAAGTGTCAAAACGCTGTCATCACACAACTACAAACTGATATAAAATAAAAAGTTTACTGCTCTATATGTTGAAGAAGATGTCCAGCCAAAAGATCTCTGATCAAATCAAGGTCTTCACGTAGGTAGGCATCTTCATTATCAAAAATCTGAAAATTAGAAAGTAAGCTTTGATGAAATGAATCTCAAGCAAATGAATTAATTAGCATTTCGATTAGAACACCAAAAATATTATCATTTGAGAATGAAGAAGCGATTACCTTTTCAAAATCGCTAGTAATTTCACTTTGAGTTATGTTATACATATAAAGTATAACATAATATCCGCATTCAGTGTTGCTAAGTTGCCGAGGGCACTTTAAATCAAAGGGATGTAATTGGTTGTTAAAATCAATAAAGGTATGTCTAAAAGGACCGTCAATGAAACAATTAGGTAGGATCGAATATACTTACTATGGGATAAAACCACTTTGGCTTTTTAACAACTGTACCCTGGCGTGACCCACCTAGGACTCTATATGTTTGACAAGCACTATCATGAAAAGTAAAATGAACAGAAATTAGAACCATTCATTTATTTTTGTTGTCAATGAAATACAAACAGAATAACTTACGTGTTGAAGACGGATTTTGTATCTCCATCTGGATTTTTACTCAAGGGATCAAACCAATAAACTACGTTGCGGCGGGGACATATAACACACAAACTCTAGTATATGTATATAAAATTAATGTATAATAAAATAAATACAATAAGATTAAATTAAAGAATTTTTTGAGGTTTGGAAGAATTAAAAAAAATGAGTTTCATATTAACAAAACAATTTTAAGTTGAGTTCTTCCAAAAATAAAATTGTTTTATTGAAAATATTTAGATAAAAATCATTTAATGAATATTGGGGTTATGGTTTTCTTTTTAAGTTTTGGCTTGAATTATTCTTCATAATTCGTTTGGAATACAAGAATTTCTTTAATTTAAATAAATCATATTTTATTTTATTATATATACTAATTAATGGTGCAGGAACATGACCAATGAAATGGGGTGGTGCCACTACATGTGTATGGATGAATCTCCATTAGCTTATAAAAGCTAGATTTCCCTAAAACTGAACAATAGGGATTTCTATTATACACAAGTAAATTTATATTTAAACAAGAAAATAAACCATTCCCGAATAAATGCAATTTAAGCAATATAACCACACCAAACACATCAGGCTAATCTCAACTATCTCAATATAAGCAATATATAAGCACAATCTCAACCATTTCAAGTAAATTTATATTTCAAAAACAAAATATACCATTCTGTTACAAAAAAAATGAAGAAAATAAACCAACCTGATCAGGGGCGCCCACTAGCGAGTATGTTGGAGAGGTAGAGAAGACGTTGGAGATCCACAGTGGTGTGCACAATAATGGAAGGACGGAGGTGGAGGAGAGAGCAAAAATCTACCTACTGTGGAGGAAGTGAAGTTGCAGCAGGGTCGGTTGCGTGCGTTGAAGAAACAAAGAAACAAAGAGGAAGAAGAAGGGAGGAGGGAGGAGTTGAACAAGAAGGGCCGACGGTAGAGGAGAGAGCTTAAACAAGGGAGGAGGGAGGAGTTGAAGAAAAAAACAGAGGAGGGCCGACGGTGGGTGGGGAGAGGAGGAAGAAGAGTAAAGTTGTTGTTGAGAGGATGTGAGGAGAGGTGTGATAGATGAGAAGACGCATGTCAGACAAGTGTCTGACATGCGGGTAGGTGACTTTAGGCGTCCCAAATGGATTTAGGACGCCTAAAATCTTGGTTTGAATTTGGGACGCCTAAACCAAGACTTTAGGCATCCCAAATGGCATTTGGGACACCTAAAGTCCTTACTTTAGGCGTCCCAAATTCCTAAACCCAGCTCCAGGCGCTAAAAAAAATTTATGAAATTTATATTTTGCGCCAGGAAGCACTTTACATGTCCCAAATTCAAATTTGGGACTCCTAAAGGTTCCCCTACATATATATAATTATGAAAATGCCACTGCCTCCCTTTTTAACCACCCAATTTTCAATTTAGGACGTCCTTGGGGGTGGTTATATCTCAATTCTGTAGTAGTGCATATTATTAATCAAAAATTGGACAGCACCTCCCCTTAGGGTTTATGCTTCCCAAATTACAAAATCATGACAACCAAGCCAAACAATCAACCAAATCACCAACAACAACCATGAATCAACAAGTAAAAAAAGGTTTCATGATTTACCTCTTGATTCTCTTCTTCCTTTTCAACTGTCCCCTCTCCTTCTTGTTTCTCCTTGATTTTCTTCTTGCTTCGTGTGATTTCAAGAAGGACATAAGAATTAGAAGACGTTTCTAAGGATTTAGAGACAATAACAAGGGAATTTTGCTTGCAAACTTACCCAAGTTTGCTTCTTGATTTCTTGTCTCTTGCTTTTTACCTTCTTCAAGATGTTGCTCTCTCTCTCTCTCTCTCTTCTCTCTCTATTTGGTTGAAATGTTGACCCTTTGGAAGAGTCAAGTAGCTTTTTGAAATATCATCTTCCACCTCCTTAAAATAATAATTATTTAGTGGAATTTTGCACGTTTTTTTTTTACTTTTTGCTTCTTCTTTTTCCACTTGGCTCCAAATGCTTCCATTTGGCTTAATTTGTGTCCAAATATTTATTTTCTCCTCCCTCCTTCCTTCCTGGCTGACTTTGGCCCTTAATTATGAAGAAATAAGAGGCTTCTTGATTTATTAGCCAAATGACCATTTTACCCTTACATTTCTTCAATTATTTTTGAATCAAATTTTTGTCTTCCTTCTTCCTTTTTCTTTTTGGCCTAAAATTGAGCAACAATTTGGGCCAAGAATTGCTTATACAAGATGGTGATTATGTTCTAATGAAGAAAATCGAAGATAGAGTCATAAAGAAGAATCCTGAAGAATTTGATGACAACGACAAGAGGTTAGTAACATTAAACAACAAAGCATTTTAATGATACAAAATACCCTTAGTCAGAAGGAATACTTCTGAATCTGCACACTTCCCACAGCCAAAGACAAGTGGGATGCTCTTGAGATCGCCCATGAAGGTACATTGGAATAGAAAATAGAGTTAATACATTCATCATAAAGTATGATTTGTTTCATATGAGACCTAGAGAAAGGACCTCTAAATTCGAACTCAGGTATACTCATCTTGTTAATCAGCTATCAGCACTTGGGAAAACATTGGATCAAAATACCCAAGTAAGAAAGATCCTTAGCATTCTTACGAAAGAATGGGAAGTAAAGGTAACCACTATCGAAAAAGCCAAAGGTGAATCAATGAAATCCGTAGCTAATCTATTTAGAAGTCTTTCTGAGTTTGAAGGAAAGTTAAAATTCAAGAAAGAACTATAAGAATTTGATGATAAAAAGAAGAGAGGAGTCACTCTCAAAGCCATCAAGGAAGCTGAGTCTTCAGAAAATGAAGATGTCCTGGATGATGATGATATTGGAATGATCGTGAGGAAATTCAAGAAGTTTTATAGAAGAGGCCAAAAGAACTTCAAGAAATACCAAGGTGGACCAAGCAAGAAAGAAAATAAAGAGCAACAGATAGTATGCTATGAATGTGGAAAGCCTGGATATATCAAATATGAATGCTTCAAAAACAAAGACAAGAAGATGCAGAAAAAGAAAGCATACATATGATCTATATGGGGTGATAGCTCATCAGATGAAGAAAGCAACAATGACAAAGTTTCAAATCTACGCTTAGTGGTCAAAGAAGAAGAATTCAACTCTGAGGTAAGTGACTTTGAACCTACTTATGATGAGTTATTATCTAAATATAATGCATTGCATACTGAATTCATCAAGGTAGCTAAAGAAATGGTTAGTCATAAGAAGAAAGTAAAAGAGTTAGAAAGTATTGTTATCTCATCATGTGCATTGTGTGAAGAAAAAGACAAGAAAATAAGTAATTCATACTAACCATGAAGGACCCAAGAAAGTGTGGGTACCTAAAGCTTGATCATATTACTCTAGGTATGTCTCAAAGCATCATGAGCAAACAAGTGGTACATTGATAGTGGATGCTTGAGACACATGACTGGTGCTGGAGATCAGTTCACCATATTGGAAACCAAAGAAAGAGAAGGTAACATTTAGAGGAAACCAATCTAGACGCATTGCTGGAATTGGTGAGGTAGGAAAATCTGATGGTGTTCAAATCAACGATGTATATTATGTTGAAGGATTATGCCACAATCTCTTAAGTATGAGTCAAACCGCTGACAAAGATAACTGGGTAATGTTTGATTCAGAGGAATGCTTGATAGTAAACAAAAAGGATCTATTGCTTAACAAAGAATCAATCAAACCAAGGATCCGAGCTCAAAGGGATGGTAACTGTTATACTTTTGATTTAAACTCAAATTCTTCTAAAAATTGTTTTCTTAGAAAATCAGAGAAGAGTTGGTTATGGCATAAGCATATGCCTCATGATAATATAAACTAACTTGATAAACTAATTAGAAAAGATTTAGTTGTTCGTCTTCCTAAACTTAAATTCAAAGATGACATGATTTGTGATGCTTGTCAAAAAGGAAACAAGTTAAATCTTCTTTCAAAACAAAGTATAAGATTTCTATTTATAAACCTTTACAATTACTTCATATGGATTTGGTAGGTCCAGCAAGAGTAAAATGTTTTGGAGGAAATCTATATACTTTGGTAATTGTCGATGATTTTACAAGATTTACATGGACTATATTTATTAGTTCAAAAGATGAAACATTCATTGAATTCATTATGTTTGCTAAGAAGGTCCAAAATAAGAAAGGTATTTCTATTGTCACAATCAGGACATACCATGGAGGAGAAATTGATAATCAACTCTTTGAAGACTTCTGCAACAACGAAGGAATAGACCACAACTTCTCTGTACCTAGAATTCCTCAGCAGAATGGTGTAGTAGAAATGAAGAATAGAGTCCTCACATAAATGGCAAGGGCAATGCTCAATGAAAATGAAAAAGAAATGTCACAAGTGTTCTTGGTGGATGCAATGAGTACATCATGCTATATCTCAAATTGAGCATACATTCGCAACTTACTTGGAAAGACACCATATGAACTCTACAAAGGAAGGAAGCCAAACCTTGCTCATCTACACATCTTTGGATGCAAGTACCTCATTCATAATAACGGTAATGAAATCTCACATAAATTTGATTCAAAATCTAATGAAAGTTTATTTCTAGGTTATTATAATAGAAGTAAAGCATGTAGAGTGTTTAATAAATGAACATGTATTGTTGAAGAATCCATTCATATTGTGTTTGCTGAACTTGATTCTCAGATAAAGTTTTTAGATGAAGAAGAAATGGATTTGATAAAGAAAACTAAAAAGCTAACCTTTTCAAGTCAAAATGATTTTCAAAAAGATGATTTTGAAAATGAAAAAGGTACTGATGACCATGCTCAACTAAAAGCATGGAGACATATTAAAGATCATCCAACTGATCAAGTAATTGGAGATATTCATGAAAGTGTCAAAATCAGAAATAAAATTCTTAATAAAGAAACATTTTCTTCTTTTATTTTTTGAGATTGAACCTTTGAATGTCGAAGAAGCATTTTCTGACAATCATTGGGTGATTGCTATGCAAGAAGAGTTAAATCAATTTCAAAGAAATCAAGTTTGGGATTTGGTATCTCGACCAAAAGGTCAATAAGTCATTGGAACCAAATGGGTTTTCAAAAACAAACTTGATGAATCAGCAATCATTATGAGAAACTAGGCTCAGTTAGTTGTTAAAGGCTATAATCAAGAATAAGGTATTGATTATCAGGAAACATATGCTCTAGTGGCAAGATTGGAAGCCATAATAGTACTCTTAGCCTTTACATGCATTAAAGGTTTTAAACTTTATCAAATGGATGTGAAAATTGATTTTTCTAAATGGTTATATCATGGAGGAAGTATATGTAAAACAACCTTCTGGTTTTGAAAATGACACAAAACTTGATCATGTTTCCAAACTCAAGAAGATTTATACGGTTTAAAACAAGCACCCAGAGCTTGGTATGGAAGTCTAAGCAAGTTTCTTCTTGATCAAAACGTTGTTAGAGGAAAAGTGGATATGACACTTTTCATCAAACATAACAAAAATGATCTATTAATGGTTCAAATATATATTGATGATATAATCTTTGGTGTGACTAACAAATCTCTTTATCAAGAATTTTCTAAGCTTATGCAGGGAGAATTTGAAATGTCCATGATAGGAGAGTTAAATTTCTTTCTTGGACTTCAAATCAAGCAATGGAGGAATGGAATATTTATATCTCAAACCAAATACTTGAGGGAGTTATTGAAGAAGTATGGAATGGAAAATGCTAATGCAGATGATACACTAATGAGTTCTACAACACTATTGGATGCTGATATAAAAGCCTCTGACTTCAACATTACTAAATATAGAGGAATGATTGGCTCATTACTTTATCTAACAGCAAGCATGCTAGATATACAATTCAGTGTTGGGAAGTGTGCAAGGTGTCAATTTGCTCCGAAGGTATCACATGCAAAAACTATAAAAAGAATCTTCAAATACCTAGGAGACACTGCAGAACTTGGCCTATGGTATTCAAAAGGAGGAAACAAATATTTGAATGCCTGTTCAGATTTAGATCACGGAGGATATAAAACCGATAGAAAAAGTACCAGTGGACAATGTCAATTTCTTAGAGGTACTCTAGTATCATGGTTCAGTAAGAAGCAGAACACAATGTCATTGTCTTCTACTAAAGCTAAATACATAGCTACAGCAAGTTGTTGTTTTCAAGTACTATGGTTGAAGCAACAACTTCAGAACTTAGGAATCTACTTGAAAGAGATACCAATTTACTGTGATAACACCAGCATAATTAGCTTGGCTAAAAGTCCTATACAACATTCAAGAACCAAACAAATAGATGTCCGACACCATTTCATACTAGATCATGTATGAAAGAAAGATTTTAAAGTAGAATTCATTCCTACTCTTCTTCAACTCACAAATATATTCATAAAGCCGATTGCTAAAGACTAATTTTTATATATACAGAGAGAATTGGGAATGGTTAATCCCAATGAGTTGTAAGTATTTCTTGTTAATTATTATGTTTAAAAAGAGTTTTAATGACAATCATGCAAACTTAGGCATCAGAGTATGTAGAAGTTTGTTTTATAGGATTGTTACTCAAGTATAGGAGAGGTTACTTGAGTGCAGGCATATTATCACTTGAGTATTGGATGAACTCTCGAGTGCATATCTAATTCATATGCTTTGTCTCTAGCTTGCAAAACAGAGGTTAACAGAGGAGGTAGATGTACTACGAGCACGTTTAAAATTCAACAGGTGTGTTAGATCTCACTACAGTAAGAAAATAGCCCACTCGAGTACAGGAAGAACACACCTGAAAGTGAGGCAAGAACTCTAAAATACAATGGGTACAAATTCATAATTTAGCTTCAAAGCATGGTTTACTCAAGTGATCTTAGAGGACTTGAGTACAAAGATCAAGATCACAACAAAATACACTCAAATCAGGTACACATTTACAAATTTTTTTAGAGTTTTTCTCTGTCTCACTTGAGCACAAAAATGGGTGACTCAAGGGCATAAGTATGAGCACTTGAGTGGATAGATCTCTTACTCAAGTGTTGGGGTCTATATCAGTTACGCAAAAGCTAAAACGGCACACTTGTTCTCCTTACTCGAAAGTGTCTCCTTACTCGTCAGTCACACCTTGTCACTTCCGGCCATTACCCATCGATTAAATGCCTCAAATCTCTTTCATTTCTAGTTGGAACTCTTCAATCATCTCCTAAAGGTTGGATTTTTCTTAAAAATTCCTATTTTCTTACCCTAACTGAAGCCACCTCTGAAAATCATTCTTCAAGCTTTTATAGTATTTTTTTATTCCTAAATCCTTTATGAATCATCCAAAATGGCTAAAACAAAGGTTCCTTAAGTTTCCCAGAAGTCTCCCACTCCTTTACCTTCTCATTCCGCTACTAGTGAGTTAGCAACTCTGACGATAACTTCAACTCCAACTCCAACTCTGACACCTACACCTTCTCCTACTCCTTACCCTCTCCAAAACCCAAAGCAACTAAGAAGAAGGACCTACACCTTCTCCTACTCCTCACCTTCTCTAAAACCCAAAGCAACTAAGAAGAAACATCCTAAGCTAATGGTGGGTAAAGAAATTAAACCTCTACCAAAGAAAGCTAAAGGTGTCATCTTTAAGGAGCACATTGTCACACATTGTCAATCAAAAGAAGTGACAAGAAGAAGGAAGAAGACAGCCACAGAGTAACCTCAAGAATCATCCTCAGATAATTCCTTTAACCAATAACTTCAAAAAGAAATGGAAAAATCAAAACTAGATGCCTTAGTTAGCAAGATTGCCACCCAGTCTGGTGCCTCGGCCTCTCATCATGTTAGGTAGTCTAGTCATGCTAGTTCACACTTGGGAGTCCATTCATCTTAGGTTCTTGAGGAAGAAGGTCAAGATATGGTTCCTCCAAAAGGCTTTAATACAAAAGAACTAAAGCCACTCAGTCAGAAGGTATACAACACTGAATTTGCTCATCGTAGCTTCTATCCTGTGGCATATGTGGATTTAGACTATCATAGTATAAACTGCGGCCTGAATTTATGACCTTTCGTAGACTTTTATGAACCGTGGTTGAGTGTGCATTTTATATATTCCTCTACTATTATGAGAACATTTTATTGCAATATGAAAGCGCATAACATTATATCCAGGCCAGAGAGATAAAAGAAGAAGGAATATCCACTTCTATTAGAGGCCAACACATTATAATTACCCCCTCTATAATCAATCGTATTCTTGGCTATGTAGCTCCTCCTAGCAATCCACCCTCACTCTCATCCAATGACGCCTTCAAAAGATTAAGACCCAACAACCTAGTTAGACCCCTCATTTTCAAACCTATCAATATGCCTGACTCTTACTGTGCCCTTTACTATATCTACACCTAGAGCGTGATCAACAAGTCTAAAAAATGTACCCATTTTCCCCAAAGAGATTACTACTTGTTGGCTTCCTTTCTAGCTGGCCAACAAAGGGATGTTGGTGAATTGATTTTTGGTGAGATGAAAAGATTTTGATTTTCTACATCTAGATCCACCACAATTCTATATCCACAACTTGTCTTTCTCATTCTTCGGCATAACAAGGTGTGGTATTTGGAAGGAAATAGAAGGTAAGAATCCTAAGGTTTGGCAAAACACAGTTGTCACACATTGGGATTACTCTCCCTGTCAGTAAGACCAAGGCTACATCTTAGAGAGAAACAACACCATCAAGAGGTGTGAGGCTCAGTCTTCTGCACGAGGTCCATTTCCACCACCAATATTCCACAGTGCTTCACTTCTAGGATATTTGACTGATGTGATAACCAAGTAGTGGCTGGCCTAAAATGGTACTTGCTTAATGAATATGAGAAACTGGCCGACAAGATGGAATTTCACGTACTAAGTTGTAAGACAAGGCAACTAACAACATTGACATGATGTTTAAGGCTTAGGAAGAAAAGTGTTATGAGTGTAAATGGTCTATTAAAAAGTGAAAGTATTCACAGTTGTAAACAAGTAATATAAAGGTGAGTAAAGAATCGTTGTAACACCCTGCCTTTAATCATGTAATTATAATTCGATATTAAATAATTAAAGTAGATTAGAGACCTTCGGATAACTTAAACTCGTTTCAATCTCCTACTTTGTGGTAGGGTTTTCACAAAATCATTCAAAATCTCTTTCCTGTTCCTGGTCTCCATTTCAAAATTCGAATATAATCACCTGTGCAGTTTATCTACATTCACGTATGATAGAGTGTAAAACCAATTCCCCGGCAACTCCCGGATTCTATACATATATAACCTGAGGTTTAAGTATCCACTAGGGGATTACATCCAAAATTGAATATACTATTCATATTTCAGATTATACAGTAATCCCGAATTCAAAAGATATAACCAACATTCCAAAATCAACTATACCCCTAAGGGTCCTAAGTGCTCTGGGTCGGCCTCTTCTCCTTTGAGCCACATGCCCTGTCTGAAAGGTTAGTCATAGGAAGGAATGAGATTCGAGAGAATCTCAGTAGTAACAAACCACTCATACAATGTATAAATACCAAGCATGTATATAAATCACAACCAGCAACAACAGCAACATCAATCTCAAAGATACATGGTTTTCACCACAAACGACAGCACTCACGGCTGTATACACAATACGACAGCTTACGCTGTAATCACCATCACGACAGCTTACGCTGTAATCACAATAACGACAGCTTGCGCTGTAAACGATAGCTATCACCAGCTGTAACCGTAGCAGCATCAAAGATTCATCACAGAACAGTGATAACACACACATACAGAGCATTACACATAGTATAAGAGAGAGAGTCACTACCTGATCCTTTCCTAACGTCTTTCAGCGCAGTTGGCTCACGAGGGCGGCAAATATCGAATCCTACAATTCCAAATGCACTATTTAGACACTTCCATAGTGTTACTTAGGGTTATATGAGTCTATAATGAAAATTTACAAAAATACCCCCGGGGACCCGACCTGGGCCCACCATACCCGGACCGGTTGCACTTTTCTCGAAATTCTAATCTGGGCTATCCTAACATATTTCCGCCCAAGGAATCCATTTTCGTACTCAGAATTATCAAATTCAATGTCAAATTACGAAATTGCCCTTGGCAGCCCTACTTTTAGGGTTTTAGGGGTGTTTTCGTAATTATGCTTTCTCGGCCTTTTTTGAAAAAGTGCCCAACTGTAACCCCACCTATTTTCGCCCACTGAATCCAATGGAATCATCAAATCATTGAAAATCCAACTCTAAGACCCATTTACAGCCTTGGCCGAAATATACATGTTCTCCGGGAAAAATTGGGGTTTTACGATTGCGGCTCCATAAACGCGTTCCTTTCTACTCCTAACCACTTTATTAACCATTACATTAGGTTACAACTAACATTAAGACCCAATTTGGGCAGCATAACCCCTAGGCCACATCATTTCCAAACTTTAAAACCAATGGCAATCCAGCGAAATTTCACCGATTAAATTGCCCACAGCAGCCAGAATAAGCAATATACGAAAGTTTGGAAGTTACCTCAAGCTCCCACAAGCTTTTCCCAAATATGGCTGAACCCTAGCCTATTTGAACAATGAATTCCTTGCTTCAAAACCTTAATTCACATAGAGGAATAGCTTAGGAGGAGGATTATACACATTAGGTACGAATTCACTGAAGAAATCGACCTACCTTGTGAGATTTCTCCTTCCTTCTCTCTATTTTTCTCCAAGCTCTCTCTCACGTTTTTTCCTCTTGCTTCAGCTGAAAATGGCGTGAAATGGCTGAAGAAGATGAGCAATTTGATTAATAATCCATGCTGACATCATCTTTTAATGAGATGATGTCATAATTCCCATTTTCGGATTTTCTGGCAGATTTTCTGCCCAAACTTTGAAAACTCATAACTAATTCTAGAAAAATTGAAATGAGGTGATTCCAAAGCCAAATGAAAGGTATTTAAGTCCTCTTTATAGAAAAAATATGGACCATTATTATAAATCACCACAAAATTCCAGAATTACACAACTTTCATCACTGCCCCAGAACAGAGTCCATTTTCGACCTCAACTTTTGGACAGTCATATCTCCCAGTTCCCAAAACGAAATGGCACAAATTATATGTCCATTTTGAAGCTTGGGATGTGATCTTTAAGACTGGAAAGTTTCATAATTTTATGACATCATTTGCCTATTTAAAACGTCCATACAAATTGGGTGCCCTGTACAAAGTTTCAATGGACAGAGTTTTCAACTTTTGCACGATTGTTCCCAATGGTTCCAATTTCACAATAAACACTCTCCCCACACCAATTTTCACAAGGAATCCATTGGAATCATTAAAATATCCAAATTCCCATCACACATTCTTCAAAAGTGTTTATTCAACAATAATTACATCCACTTTTGAAGTCATTAGCCCTTAATCACTTTTTGGGATATTACAATCGTACTCTCAAGGACTGATCACTAAGTACCAAAATGAGTAATTTTAACTCTATTTAGTCAATCGATTAGTTGGTGATTGAGATTACAAAATTAAAAATGATTAAATATGAATGTAAATGGTATGAAACAACTATGAGAAAAAATCCTAGGGATCAGATTTCACTTAACAAATTCCGGATTGAATCACCTATCTATTATAGTCCAATTTATTCTACATGATTGATAGCCGAGTGTTCCTCATGTAATCACTATCCCTTTCCAAGATCAAGCAATTCTATAATTAATTGCTAATACAATATATTCCTATATGAATTCAAGCAATTAGTCATACATCAAGATTTATGGAACTAATTAAGACTACACAACCATACGAATATATTCCTAATTCATATGCAAGTTATGGTTTTATCTACACAGTGCATCTCCTTTTGATCTCAACATGCATATTGAAATCATTTAAAAGATGGCCAATCAAAAGCAATAAGAATGATAATTAAAACTCAATCATGAAGGAAAAATTAAAACTATGTTTAATAGTTAAGATTCAATCCGTCATTAGTAAGCTACATCATCACCCTAGGAAAATAGAAATTTAGTTCATGATAAAATTAAAAACAAAACCAAAATAAATTGACATCTTCATAAATATTGCATTAAACTTGAATATTAAATTCTAAAACATAAATATACAATCAAAAGATGCATGAAAATGGAGAAAATCTAGTCGTCCCTTTACGAGGTAAAAGCTTCTATGTAAGTGGCAACCTATACTATCCATAAAGGAGGACTATCTAAGCCTTCCATATAGAAGGAATGCAAGAATCAAATACAATGTATGAAATTAACTCTAAAATGGTGTATGTGGAGAGGAGAGGAAAGAAATGGATATGAAATGGTGTGTTAAATGGGAAGGAGAGGATGACAGAGGCGAAATGGTAGATGAAGTAGTAGGTGAAGTAGTAGGCGAAAAGGATGATGAAGTGGTAGCTGATGTGGTAGGTGAAAAGGAAGATGAAATGGTAGGTGAAATGTGATAGATGGAATGGTTGGTGGAATTTCACATTTTGATCTTCATAAAATTTGTAGCTCTGGATCTTAGCTTGAAGACGCAAGTAAAAACTCCTCATTTCAATATTTCTAGCTCCAGTTATGGTCAAATTAGTAGGCACAAGTTAGACTTGAACAAATTCACGTCCTCAACTTCCAAGCAAAATTCACAACTCTTGGAGATAGAACTGGGGTTTGGTCTCAACATAAAAGTTGTAGAGCTCTTTTTTAGATCTTTATCCATATAAAGAATGTCCCAATCCGACATCTAGAGCTCCAGATATTGCCTAAAAATTGAAAAAGGGTCTGATTTAGTGTTTTTTTTCAAGAAATTCTATTTTATGTCAAACTCATTATTTATTTATCAATTACATCCAAGTTCATTAAATTGAGATCAAATATTTTACTTATCAAATTCCCCCACACTTAGCTCTTGTACGTCTTCGGACAAGGAGTGACTAATAAGTGCTAACAAAATTAGAAGTGTCAAGTCATAAGCAAGAACACAATTGAAAAATAAATATTCATGAATCAATGAAAATATAAAATGGTAACTTTTTTTGAAACTGGATAAACCGAGTTCGTAATTGCTACTCATTCTCTAAAAAAAGTCTTTTTTTAATCATTTTTTTAAAATTTGTTTTACCTCTTTTCTTCTGTAACTCTAAAATTGATGATATATACACCCCTACACTTGTCAAAAGCCCACCTCACAAAAATTTCAAATGCTATGTTAATCTTCCGAAAGAGGTAAAAGCATTTGATATATCATTAAAACACATGTTAATGAGTTGAGAATAAAGAAATAGTCAATTAGGCTCAAAGGGGCTTATCAACGATATAATTGCAAGGTTGGCTATTTATCTCTGGCTAAAAAGAAAATGAATGCCTTTATAATTTTTAATGTGCATGTGAAATGCAATCTCAACCATATTTAAAGCAAGTTCTAGAGTGACAACTTAATAGATGAATATCACACACAAGAGAAATAATCATTATAGGCTCAAAAGCTCACGGTTAGGGGCTTTCAAACTCAGCTCATTCAATCTCAAAATTCATCACCAATCGCAACAATCAGTTGTTCATTCATTCTATAAAATCTCTAAATTCAATTAATCCATACTTAAAACTTATATACTTCTTAAGATCATTACAAAGCACCTAAACAAGATGATTTTTTTTTTACTTTTACTCTTTTTTTAAGAAGGAACAAAAAATGCAACTAATAAAATGCATCTCAGGAGTTAAAAATAACTTCTTACTCTGCCATTTTTTTCCACACCCCATGCATCTAGTGGTTTTACTAACTAACAAAAAAAATTTTCCCTCCCCTAACCTAAATCAGACATTGTCCCTAATATCTTCTAGAGCTTAGAGAAAGTCTTTTTTTTTTACATAAACACACAATAAAGAAAAACCAAAAGATTAAAGAAAGTTACAGCCGAAGAGTAGTATCTGGATCCTGCTTCTGACTGCAATCTAAAGATTGCCCACTTATTTGCTTGACTAATAGATCTAGTTTAGGTTTATAGGTTCTCAATTGATCGAGCAGCTAATCAGCAGTTGGTCCATAAATTATGGAATGGTGAGTCACTTGGGGTATGAATCCTGTTTGCACAACATGATCAAAAAATGACAATAGATCATCATAAAAACCATTAATATTTAACAATCCTAATGGCTTTTTGTAAACGTTTAACTTAGCTCAATATGCAATATTGGAAATCCCATCCAATACTTCCAAACCATCAGGTAGATCGATAAAAGCTTTAGCCCTATAGAACATACTTCCTATACGATTAGGCAAGTTTGAAACCTGTAACTCTTATCCTAAGGAAAAGATGTGACCATCTAACTCCATCACTTTTACACTTAAAAACCTTTGCTTTCATTAATGATTGCAGTAATGGCCACACTTTCCCTTAGGCCTTGGATGCCTCCCCTGTGTATAAAGTTGATCTTTCTCGCAGCTAATATATTTCCAAATTCTTGTAATGCATTTAGAAACTCTATTCTTTCCCTCATCAATTTCACCAAAAATGCAGATAGATTTAAACCTACATTTTAGTATGATACCCTTTTTCTCTTCTTTTCTCTTGGACCATTTGTGCTTACAAGTGGAATAGTGCATATTTGAAAATGAAATAGTACATATTAATTCTACTAAAATAGTGACAACAAGATCATGCAAATAATGCATTTTTCAAAGAAGTTTTAAAAAAATTACCGACATAGATTATCGGTGAGCCATTACGTGAAGAAATTAAGCAAAATTAGTAAAGAAAGTCAAAAGTTATAGAAAAGAGAAGACAAAATAGACAAAAGCATGATTATGTACAGTAGTTGTGATTTTGGCTTACATCTTCCTCTGGTTTAACGTCCAATAATGGCTTAAACGAATTCTATGAATTGAGGATTTGCTTCCCCTCCAGTTTTCTTATAAACTAGTAAACAGGGTCTTTTAACATCATATTCCTAAGACAATAACGCCATTTTTCTTGGTTGGATACGTCCACTAAATCAAGAAGAATACGATGAACATCACCACTCAGATGCGTCTCAAGATTTTAAATGATATCATCCATTGACTCCTTACTCAGTCCATCCTTTATAAATTAATTTATCTTCTCAATTTATAGAAATTATACCTTTGCTCCTATAACGCTGATCACATGTCAACCTTGCACATTTATGGCATACATTCATTCTTTTAGCTTTTCTCTTTTTGGAGTAAGAACTTCTTCCCATTCCTGGCAAAGGGTTAATAATTGACTTATGAATCTCACCTACTAAACGTACCTTAGCTTAAATAATCTAGCAGACGTCCACAAGAAGGCCCAAATGATTGAATATCTTTATCCTTTCGGGTCGACAGCTATAGATCTTCCTGAGCACATCTTTGGCAAGAGTGGGAAACATGTTCTTAAGTTTTACAAGAGATTCCTCCATATTAACTTGAAATGAAACTGATGACAACTAAAACTTTCAACGCAGTGCAGAGTGCTTTAGTAAGTAAGAAAGAGAAATGAGCAAGAAAAAGAAGTTTTTGGTTGCCTCCTAAATAACCGCCCTTCTTAAAGTCTTTAGCTAGACAAAAAACAAACCAATTTTTTTTAAAATTTTGTTTATTTCATTTTATTTTTTATTTATTTATTTTATGAAAAGTAGGACTTACTCGCTGGTTCCTGAAACGTGATGACAGTTTTTAAACCGTTGAGTGCACCTTCATTGTACTATTTTAGCCTTTGCCTATTCACTTTGAATTTTCAATCACCATCTTGAATCTCCATAGTTCTATACGGCCATACTCAAAAGAAAGTAAAAGGACCTGACCACCTTGATCTCAGCTTTCCTGAGAAGAGCTTCAACCTTTAGTTGTATAAAAGCACTTTTTGTCCCAGTGTGAACTCTTTCCTCAAAATTCTTCTATCATGCCATATTTTTGTCTTCTCCTTATATAACTTGGCATTTTCAAAAGCTTGTTGTCTGAATTCTTTAAGCTCATTGAGTTGGAGAAGTCTCCTCTCACCAGCTGCCTTTAGTCAAAATTTATGGCTTTTATTGCCCAATATGCTTTGTGCTCTATTTCCACTGGAAGATCGCATGATTTTTCGTAGACTAATTGATATGGGTATGTACCAATTGTTGTCTTGAAGGACGTTTTATAAGCCCAAAGTGCATCACCTAATTTCTATGCCCAGTCCTTCTGATTGGAATTCACCATCTTCTCTAAGATCCATTTCAGTTGTCTATTTGAGATTTCCACTTGCCCGCTAGTTTATGGACAATATGGAGTTGCAACCATATGAGTTACTCCATATTTAGCTAACACCGACTGAAGCAGGCTAATTGCAAAAATGCCTTCCTCTATCATTGATAATAGCTCTAGGCACTCTAAATCTTATAAAAATATTCTTCCTCTAAATCTTCACAACCACTCGAGAATCATTGATTGGAAAAGCAGATGCTTCAACCAACTTGGAGACATGGTTAATAGCTACTAAAATAAACTGACTGCTTAATGAGAATGGAAAAAGCCCCATAAAATCAATCCCCCATACATCAAAGAGCTCAACTTCTAAGATGTTAGTTAAAGGGGCTTCAAGTCTCCTTGAGATATTTTTCGTCCTTTGGCATATGTCACAGGTTGCCACAAATCTGTGGCGTCCTTAAAAAGTATAGGCTAGTAAAATCATGATTGAAGAACTTTAATAGCTGTTCTATTTGCCCCAAAATGACCACCATATGGGGATAAATGGCAATGATTTAAGATGCTGGCCATTTCTTCTTTAGGAACACACCACCTGATAAATCGATCTGGGCATTATTTATATCAGAACAGATCCTCCCAAAAGTAATGCCTTACATCAGCCATAAACTTCTTCTTTTGTAGTTTAGAAAGTTTGCAAGGCATTACTCCACTTGCCAAGTAATTTACAAAATCAGCATACCAAAGGGTGGGTTGTGATTGCATAGCAAAGAGTTACTTGTCTAGAAAATTCTCCTTGATTGGTGATTCTTTCTTTTGTTCAGATGGGTCTAACCAAGAAAGATGATTTACAATGAGATTCTTGATCCCTTTGTTCTCTTTGATCTCCAGGTCAAATTCTTGGAATAGAAGCCCATCTGATCAAGTTGGGCTTAGTATCTTTCTTCTCAATCAAGTATTTGATTGCTGAGTAGTCTGTCCAGACAATAACCTTTAACCCAATCAAGTAAGCTCTGAATCGGTCGAATGCAAACACTACTGCCAACAGCTCCTTTTTTGTTGTTGCAAAATTCAGCTGTGCGTCTGAGAGTGTCCTGCTAGCATAATAGATGGCATGAAAGATCTTGTCTCTTCTTTGGCATAAAACATCTCCAACTGCATAATTGTAACCCCCTACCTTAATTGATGAAATTATAGTTTGAAAAATGTCATTATGTTGAATTAGAGACCAACGGATAATTTAAAACTTATTAAAAATGCCATCTTCAAGATAAGGTTTTCAAAAAAATTTTCAAAACCTGTTTGATGTGGTCTCACATTCACATTTCAAACATATTTGGCCTATGCAGTTCGGTTTCATTTATACATATCAGAGTGCAACAAAAATTCCCGAGAACACTCGGGTTTTGTCTATTAACTGGAGGGTTTATGAGGCATACTCAACCCTATAAATTTTCTATATTGAGGATTACATGAAAAAATCCATAATTAAAACATGCCCAAAATATATAATAATCCAAAAAGATGATAACCAACTACCAAAACTAAAACTCCTAGCTAGGAGCTCTAGCTGCCCTTCGTCACTTGCTTTTCCTTCGAACTGCTTGCCCCTGGCTATAGGTTAGTCAATGGAAAGAATGAGATTCAAAATAATCCTAGTAGTAACAAATTACTCATACAATATATAATAACATGGCATGCAAGCAAATCACAATCAACAATAGCAGCAACAATCAAAGAGATGCGTGACTTTTATCACAAACGACAGCTCACCAAGCTGTATCCACATGATACGTGACTTGCGTCACAAACAACAGCTTGCACTGTATCCACAAGATGCATGACTTGTGTAACCCCCTGACTTTAAACATGTAATTATAATTTGATAACACATATTTAAATCGGATTAGAGACTATTGGATGCTTTAACCTCGTTTTAAACTTTCTGTCTCACAGTAAAATTTTTACAAAACTTTCAAAACTCTTTTTCCCATCCAGGTCTCAATTTCAATATTCGAATATAATTACCTGTGCAGTTAATAAACATTCAATCATATCAGAGTGTATAACCGAATCCCCGGCAACTCCCGGGTTCTATGCATAAAAACCTAAAGGTTTATAAGTATACACTAGGGGATTACATAACCAAAATCGAATGTAGTGTTCCTGATTCAGAATATACAGTAATCCTGAGTTCAAAATACATAACCAACGTTTCCAATTCAACTATATACCCCCCAAGGGTCCTAATTGCTCCGAGTTGGCCGCTTCTCCTTTGAGCCACATGCCCTGTCTGAAATGTTAGTCATAGGAAAGAATGAGATTCGAGAGAATCTCAGTAGTAACAAACCACTCACACAATGCATAAACACAAAGCATGTACATAAATCACAAACAGCAACAGCAGCAGCAATTCACATATACATGGTTTTCACCACAAACGACAGCACTCACGGCTGTATTCACAATACGACAGCTCTTGCTGTAATCAACATCACGACAGCTTACGCTGTAATCAGTAATCAACATCACGACAGCTTATGCTGTAATCACAATAACGATAGCTTACGCTGTAAACGACAGCTATCACCAGCTGTAACCGCAGCAGCATTAGAAATCATCATAAAACAGTTATACAACATACATACAGTGCATTACACAAAGTATAAGAGAGAGAGAGAGTCACTACCTTGTCCTTTCCTGACGTCCTTCGGCACAGTTGGCTCCTGAGGGCAGCAAATATCGAATCCTAAAATTCCAAATACACCATTTAGACACTTCCATAGTGTTACTTGGGGTTATATGAGTCTATAATGAAAATTTACAAAAATACCCCCAGGGACCCGGCCCGGGCCCGCCATACCCGGTCCGGTTGCACTTTTCCCGAAATTCTAATCTGGGCTATCCTAACATATTTCCGCCCAAGGAATCCATTTTCGGACTCGGAATTATCGAATTCATTGCCAAAGGACGAAATTGCCCTCGGCAGCCACTATTTAAAGGTTTCAGGGGCATTTTCGTAATTATGCTTTTTCGGCCTTTTCTGAAAATGTGGCCAACTGTAACCCCACCTAATTTTCGTTCCTGAACTCAATGGAACCATCAAATCATTGAAAATCGAACTCTAAGACTCATTTCTAGAGCTGGCTGAAATTTATGAGCTTTCCAGAGAAAATTGGGGTTTTACGATTTCGGCCCCGTAAACGCGTTTCTTTCTACTCCTAACCACTTTATTAACCATTACATTAGGTTAAAACTAACATTAAGACCCAATTTGGGCAGTATAACCCCTAGGCCATATCATTTCCAAACTTTAAAACCAATGGCAATCCGGCGAAATTTCACCGATTAAATTGCCCACAGCAACCAGAATAAGCAATATACGAAAGTTTGGAAGTTACCTCAAGCTCCCTCTGGCTTTTCCCTTTGATAACCAAAACCCTAGCCTTCTCAACACTTAAATTCTAGCTTCAAACACCTTGAATCATGTAAAAGAGAAGCTTAGGAGAAGGATTATACAAGTCAAGAGCTAAAACACCGAAGAAATCGAACTTACCTTGAAGTTCTTGCTCCTTCTCTCACTAGATATCTCAAATCACTTTCCTTTTCTCTTTGAAGCTCAAGACGTCGGAAATGGCTGAAGAGGGAACGGAAAAGTGATTTATAATATCATGCTGATGTCACCTTACCACATGATGATGTCATAATTTCTAATTTCACATTTTCGGATTTTCTGGCAGATTTTCTGCCCAACTTTGAAAAATCATAACTAATTCTAGAAAAATCTAAATGAGGTGATTCCAAAGCCAAATGAAAGATATTTAAGTCCTCTTAATAGTAAAAATATTTGCCATTACTGAAAAGCACCACAAAATTCCAGAATCACATAAAACTCATCACTGCCCCAAAACAGAGTTCAGTTTCCATCTCAAACTTTGGACAGTCATATCTCCTAGCTCACAAAACGAAATGGCATAAATTATATATCCATTTTGAAGCTTGGGATGTGAACTTTAAGACTGAAAAGTGTCATAATTTTCTGACATCATTTACCTAGTAAAAACGTCTATACAAATCGGCTGCCCTGTACAGAGTTTCAATGGGCAAAGTTTTCAACTTTTGCACAATTGTTCCCAATGGTTCCAATTTCACAATAAACACTCTCCCACACGAATTTTCACAAGGAAGCCATTGGAATCATTAAAATATCCAAATTCTCATCACACATTCTCCAAAAGTGTTTATTCAACAATAATTACATCTACTTTTGAAGTCGTTAGCCCTTAATCACTTTTTGGGATATTACAACTTGCATCATAAATTACAGCACACACGGCTGTATACACATGAACCATGACTAGTGTCACAAACGACAGTACTCACAGCTGTATACACATAGCTTTCATAGCAACATATACTGTAACATTTGCAATCAACAAAATTCAATAATAAGACATACATACAATACATTACACATTGTATAAGAGAAAGAGTCACTACCTTGGTCTTTCTGGTCTTGTTCTTGCATAGATTTCTTGCGCTCAGGGAAGATATCGAATCCTATAATTAGAGTTATAGACGACAGGTTATTACTTAATCCAATTCTTCTTTAATTCAAACACTCAAGTTGGTTATCATTAGGGGCATTTAATCAAGTTAAATAAGGAGCTAAAGTGGTCAATTAACCTTAAAGACCAATTTCTAACCTCAAAGTTCAACAATATCACATTATGCCATAACATCATCAATTTTCTCATATGTGACCAAATCTGCCAGAATTTTTCATCAAATTTAAAAAATCATAACTAAATCTATAAAATTCAAAATAGGGTGATTCTAAAGGCTATATGACCATTATTTAGTCTAGTTTCAAGGAAAAATATCATCCACAGCAAGTTTAATACTTAGCATTCCCATAATTTTGATATATTGCACGCTGTCAGAATTCAACCTAGTTTTCATGACCTAAATTCAAAAATTTCACAACTCCTAGTGTACAAATCGAAATGATGCAAATAACCTATCAAATTAAAGCTTGGTAGGTCTACTATTTAACTAGAAAGTTTCAGAATTTTTAGAGATCATTTGTTTATCCAAAAAAACTACACCAATAGGGTACCTCGCTGAAATTCTGTTCAGGTAGAAAATCCAGTTTTGAATTTTGAGTTTCAATTACCCAAAATTCACAATCTGGGGTTATACCCACACAATTTTTCATGTAGAACACAATGGTAATATCAAAATGAACAAATTCCCATTACTTCATAGTGCTCTGTTCAGATCAGAATTTTAGGGTTTTTCACAACAAACACCCATGTCACTGTTTAATCACTAAACTTAGCTCATTTGCCTCTAAACCAACATATAAGCACATACATAGGATGAAAGCTTCATGATCCCTAATATACCCTAAAATCTGAAATTAGGGCTGTCACAAAAGCGTACCAAAACTCAAGCAAATCAAACAACACCTATGTCAAAATGATGCTCATACTTACCTCTTGCTCTTCCTTAAGCTCTTCTCTTGGTTCTCCAAATTTGCCTCTTGCTAGGAATCTCAAAACACCTCCCCTTGAAATTATTAAACCATAGAAATGAAGTTCTCATCAAGAGGAATAATGTTTATGAAGAGCTTTTGTGCCATAGAAGAGGTTACAAAGGTGAAAATCAAGAGAAAAGATCTCACCTATAACCTTGCTACGTCTTCCTTCGTATGGTAGCTCCCAAAACTAACTTGAAGAGAGAGAATATGAGTGATGAATGATCAGATTTTTATGTCTCTTACCCCTTTAAGAACCAACCGAAATTATGAACAAAAGGTGGAGAAAATGTGTGGTTCAAATTAATTTACTATAGGCACATATAGTATTTTATTATATCAACATGTGCCAATTGCTTAATATCATCATCATTTCTCTCTCTCCTTCATATCATATGAAAATATGGCCCTTTTTAGTCAAGATATCATCTTATGTTTGGCCTACAATTGTTGACCAAAATATTCTATTGAAGGATCAAAAAGAGTTTCTTACTTTATCATATTTCACCTCCTTCATATTGCTTTTAGCATGAGAAAGTTGACCTTGTTGACTTTAGTCATATCCTTTTTCTTTTCCGTTCTTATGTCATATGATTATGTTCATTTTTTTGGAAGAGGAAATATCTTGTTGAAGTCATCATCCTTTTATAAATTGGCCAAATTGTCTCCTCTTGATTTCATTGAGTCAGGTATTATTCCCTCTTGTTTTTTCTCATGTCCTACATGGAAATATGGCTCTTTGAAGAGGAAAAATGATCTCTTATAATATCTCCTTGCATAATATCATTTAACATTAAATTAGCATATATTACTTTGCCTTGTTGACTTGCCCTTTTTGCGTTTGGCCAAAATGCTTCCATGTGTCTCATATTATGGCCAAATAAATGTTCTCCTCATATTTCTCTTCCATACACCATTTTCCCCTTCTTCTCATTTTCAAATTAGTCCTTTGGTCATTTTTGACTTTAGGCGAAAAGACTAAGTAGTTATCTCAAGTTAATCAAAACTAAAGTCATAACAAAATATCCAGGGATACTTCTGTCATTAATCCCACCATCTATTCTATACATTCAGCCCTTGGGTACATTTTGGGACATTACAATTCTCCCTCCATATAATAAATTTCATAACTTGTTATCCATCTATAGTCATAAACTCCAGGTAACACTTTCTCATGTCTGGTTCTGCTTCCCAGGTGTCTTCCCTCAGAGGTAGTCCCTTCCAGACCACCTTCATAAATGATAAGATTCGGTGTCTGAGCCATCTTTCTTGCATCTGAGCCTCTTCAATCTCCGTCCTCAGGTCACTTTCCCTTTGGACAACATCATAGCTGGTACATAAGATTTGATTTAAGAGATTTAAATCACAAAAATCTTTTATCAATTTCCTTTCTTAGATCATTATTGCTCAACTAGCACCGCCTTTCAACTAAGCACATCCGCAACGATATTAGCCTTACCTGGATGATACTTGATAACCTTTCAGTAACTCCATCCACCTGCACTATCTCATATTCAATTCTTTCTACTCATACAACACTTGATACTCTCATGGTCACAATATAGTTCTATCGTCACACTATACAGGCAATATCACTATATCTTTAACACAAACGCAATCATCATAAGCTCCAGATCATAGGTGGGATACTTCCTTTCACATGTCTTCGGCAGTCGGGAGGCGTAAGCCAATTTGGGAATATCTCAAAGTACTGCAGACTCACCACAAACTCATAGTATACTCTAATTTTATGAACTGCCTTTCGGCCTAAGGTCAACACAAGTGCAACTAGTTTGGTGGCTAGCCATGCTGACTATATCAGGGTAAGTGCCCTCACATCATCTAATGAGAACCCCCGATCATGTAGTCGAATTCACCATAAGCTGAACTAGTTTTGCTCTGCTGCATACGGCTATTCCTTAATCCCCTACTTATTCACATCACAATACACAATGCAAGTCAAGCCGGGATCGGGTATAGTCAACACTATCACCGTCACCTACCTCACCTTCAGCTCCGTGAGCTCTCTTTACATCAATCTTCCCACCTAAACGGTTGATCCTTTCACGTAAGCTTAGTCATTGGCAAAACAATCCAGAAGAATTCTAAATGAATCTTTGGTAATAACAAGTAAGACACTAAAACTTGTATATTTCAGCCACAGTTTTTGGTCTCTTCCAATTCAGCACCACTTCCGCCTTATTGGCATCTATTGAGACCCCTTCTTGTGAGATAACATGGCCCATAAGGTTTACCTCTGAATTCCAACCTTGCACTAACACAATTTGGTATAGAGTTGCTTTTCTTTTCACGTAAGATTTCCAACACTATTTTCTTGATCCCACAATCTAGCAACACATGATTCGCCATCAACTAATCAAAACCTAGTAGGACTTCTAATTGATAGAACGAGAATCAAACTAAATCAACCATGGGCTCATACCCTTCAACGATTATCACATAATTCATACAAGCATTAGCAGTCATAGCCTCGACACCCATCGACGTCAACACAACCACATTAAATGGTAGTTTATACACACGTAATCCCAGGTGCTTCACAAAGTTAAAGGCATTAAAGGAATGACTAGCACCTAAATCAAATAAAACTCACAGTAAACTACCATTGAGAAAAATTTTACCATGATTCGGATCAGGGGACTTCTGTGCTTTTTTATGTGTCATAGCAAACACCATCCTCTGATTCATAGGCCTTTGCTCCACCGGTTGTTGCTGGCATATACTGGCAATATGTCCAGTCTGCCTGCAGGTAAAGCAAATTACTTGCCTTCTGCCACTATGCTCCCTGCCACAATGAGGACATATCCATGTCGCTGGTGGTCTCTGATTCTCAATATCCACG
Source organism: Inga oerstediana (assembly GCA_963210345.1). Lineage (NCBI taxonomy): Eukaryota > Viridiplantae > Streptophyta > Magnoliopsida > Fabales > Fabaceae > Inga > Inga oerstediana. The sequence continues at coordinate 55,688,783 of OY723401.1, read as the reverse complement.
GTCGATAGGGTTTCTTATCGCTACCCTTAGATGAGGATTCTTACCCGTTATACTTCTGGGAAGAAGTTCCCTTGCTGGGCTCCCTTCAGTTACAAACACCCTTGGCTGGGTACAGATCCCTTATATTGGAAATTATGACCAAAGGGCCAATCATTATACTTTGAATATTATTAACTTAATGAAATTTCTCCATTCTGTTATCATATTATTTACATGTTAACTGTGATAACTGTATCCTTGGATAAATCATAAAGATTATCCTAAAATGTCCCTCATCGGTCATTTATACGGGCAAAGATAAAACAAGACTAATATGACTTTGATCAAATATGGAGATACGAATCAACCTACTAAGGGTAGCGATAGATGGATAACCACATCATAATGCCCTTAGACTAACCCACTATGAGAAAGCTACATGCATCAAGTCATAAGCTTTTCTCATGTATAACCATGTCATAATGCCCTTAGACCTGAGGTCATCATGGATTCCTACATGAGATTTGCTAAGCTTTGAACTAGTTAAAAGTTACTTTTGACCGGGTGATAATAAAGGCTATGATCGGGCTTGGTGGTTTTTCATGCAAAGTAATATGAATGATCAAGATGGAATTTGTCCCTTATATTAGTAGAGAGATATTACTGGGGCCTTCAATGAGTGAGTCTGAGAAATGTATGGCCATACTACGATGGAAAGGACTTTCCATTTCTATTGTCAGGCTACTCAGGAATTGAGAAAATAATGGTCAAGAACAAGAGGATGACATTATCCATGCCTTATCCTTGACTAATATATCGTGTGACAAAAGGGACGTGACATGGTTGTATGACAAGTTGCATCGTGTTAACGATCCTCATATGAATTGGGTAGTCGTAATGTCTTGCTAGAGGCTGCTTGCAACTTATAAGTTAGTACAGTTATTGGTCCACTGCCAACTTCATATGGGCCTACAGGGTAGCATACAAGAATGGACAATCCTCATATGAATTTGGTAGTCGTAATTTAGGGTGGACGAATTTTATATTTATATATATATAATATAAAATTCATTAATAATATTATATAGATATATATTTTTGAAATACATATCTTATATATGTGTGTGAGAGTATGTGTGTGTATTATATGATATTATTATATTGTGTTAGTTTTAAATTTAATCTATTAAGATATATTAAATGTAATAACTAACATGAAAGAGATATAGTATCTCAGATTTAATTCATAAAGATAACTTAAATCTAATGGTTCTTTATTTGGATTAAATAAATAGGTTAACTTAAAACTATTGGATAGATTTAATTTAAACTGAATTTATTTAATTAGCTCATCAAGGTAATTAATTGTTAATTAATTTCAAAATTAATGAAGATTAATTTTGAAATTCGAATATAGCCCTTATAGGTTATAAACTTGATAGAGCAGATGTACTCTTACACGTATGAGAATTCAGAACCGTAAGGGAAACCCTAGGAGACATTAGAGGCGCTAGCATGCAGTCTCTGTTGGAGAACATTCGTGTGGATACTAGTAGAGGGAGCGGACCTGTGGTGTTTGCTCCTAGAAATCATGAAAACCCTAAGTTGAAGAAGTTATGAATCCTTCTAATTCAGTTTAAACACCGTTGATAGATCCTCGATTAGGATCGGCAAAAAATTTTTTTAAAATTCTTCCACTGTGCCTGCTGATCTTAACACCTTATGTTGTTTTCGGTGATTCTTTACTACTCCACCGCTTTGTAGAATACAATAAGTAGTTGGATGGCCAACCTTTTCTTTAACTCACACCTTAAGCAACGAACCAGCATATCTGAACTCCACTCCTCATTATCCATGCGTCTAAGGTAGGAGGAGAATTGAGCTAGTCGGATGAAGCAAGAAAGGTAGTCATCAAATGTCTTTGCATCACCCTGCTTGATGGATAGAAATTCATATTCCTTTCCGAGCCTCACTAACTTAAGAAAATATTTTCCAATTTAGAACCAAGTTTGTCTCCATACAAGGTTGTAAGACTTTTGCAAGATTTGAAAGATAGATATCAAATGATTCTCCAAAAACTGAAAAATCATCCATGAACACCTCAATGAACCTTTCCATTATGTCTGAGAAGATTGATATCAAACTCCTTTGAAATGTTGCTGGTTCATTACATAGACCAAATGACATCATTCAGAAGGTAAAGGTTCCATATGGACATGTAAAAGTTGGTTTCTCTTGATCTTCTAGTGCAATTGTGATTTGATTATATCCTGTGTACCCGTCCATAAAACAACAATAGGCTTTCCCAGCTATTCTATCAAGCATCTGGTCTATAAATGGCATAGGGAAGTGATCTTTTCTGCTGGCTTTATTAAGCTTTCTGTAGTCGATGCATACTCTCCATCCAGTCACCATTCATTATGGAATCAATTCATTTTTCTCATTAGGCACCACTATCATTCTACCTTTCTTTGGCACAACTTGAACTAGACTTACCCATTGACTATTAGAGATTGAGTAGATTATGCTAGTAGTATCCAGCCACTTTATTACCTCTTTTCTCACCACCATCTTCATATTTAGATTGAGTCTTCTCTGGTGCTCAACTGATGGCTTGTAGTTGTTCTATATCAAGATCTTATGCATACAAATTGAAGGAATAATCCCTCTTATATCAGCTATTGACAATCCAAATGTTGTTCTATACTCACTTAGAATTCTTAATAACCTTTCTTCTTCTTGGGGAGTAAGAGTTGCAGAGACAATTACTAGTAATGTTGAATTTCCTCCCAAATAAGCATACTTCAAGTGGGATGCAGTGCTTTCAACTCCACTACTGGTGGTTTCTCTTTTGATAATAGTGGCTTACTTGGTCTTTCCCCCATATCTTTAAATGGTTTCTTAATCAAAATTGAGGAATTTGCTTCCAGGTACCTAATCTGCTCCAAGACTTCAGATTAGTAGATTTGGTAAGTCTACCATTCCCATTGCTTGTGGTTGATCCATGCAAATTTCATCCATCATATCTTTTGTTCAACTGGTTAATGTACCTACTTTGTAACAGGTGTCGCCTTCATCTGGAAAGGATAAAGCCTTGAAGACGTTAAAGGATACTTGATTTCTTAAATTCGCAAGGTTAACTTCCCCTGTTGCACATCTATTAATGTTCTCCCAGTTGTTAGGAACGGCCTCCCAACATGATAGGAATCTCTTGTTCTTCTTCCATATCGAGTATTATGAAATCAGCTGGAAATATTAGTTTGTCCACCTTCACTAGAACATCTTCTAAGACACCCATCGAATGTTTTATTGATTGGTCAGATAGAAGCAATGAAATTGTGGTCAACTTCACCTCTCCAAGACCGAGTTTCTTGTAGACAGATAGAATCATGAAGTTACACTTGCTCTAAGGTCACAAAGTGCTTTTTCAAAGTGACATTAACTTATAGTGAAAGGTACGCAAAAGCTTCCTGGATTTTTCAACTTTGGTGGTAACTTCTTTTGTAAAATAGCACTGCACTCCTCAATAAGTATAACTCTCTCAAATTCCTTAAGCTTAAGCTTATTTGAGAGAATGTACTTCATGAATTTTGCATAACTGGGCATTTAGGCAAGAGCGTCTCCAAATGAAATGTTGATATGTAACTTTTTGAAAACCTCTAGAAGCATGCAAACCTACTTGTCTAGCTTTGCCTTTGCGACTCTCTAAGGGTATGAAAGTGGTGGTACATATGGTGGTATCTGGAAAGTTAATTCTTCCTGGTATCACATCATCCTCCTTCGGTTTTTGTACCTCTTCCTTCTGTTCTTCTTCACTTTCTTTCTTTTCTCCGTCACTCTTTCCTTTAATAACAGGATCTTTTAATTCTTTTCCACTTCTTAATACAATGGCATTCTCATACTCCTTTCATTTTCTTTCAGTGTCACTTGGTACAGTTCCTAGCTGCCTTGAATTTAGCATATTTGTAATTTCGCCCATCTGGATCTCCAAGTTCTTTATTGAGGCTTCATGGTTTTTGAATGTTGCGTTAGTCTTAGCCATGAATTGAGATGTATTTATGGTTAATTGAGCCAGTGCATCTTACATATTTACTTTCTATTGTGGTCGATTTGGCTATTGATGAGCTTATTGATGATAGTTCCCTTCCGGATTAAATGCATTTTGATTGTTCCTCCAACTAAAGTTTGGATGATTTCGCCAACCTGGATTGTACATGTTTGAGAATGGGTGATTTCTTCCATAATGAGCTTGCTCTGGCATGAATGTGTGTCCTTGATATTACGTGCTCATATGAGGTCCTCCATATCCATCACAGGCTTCAATAGGAGTGTTGATTGCATTTTCTTGCTTTGTCAATAATCCCATTTGCTTGGATATAAATGTAGCTTGAGAAGACAAAGTTGTAAGAACATCCAGCTCGTGCACTCCAAATGCTTTCTTAGAAATATTACATTCATAAAGCCATTGGTATGCATTGGCTGCCATCTCCTCAAGTAGATTGTAAGCATCATCTATATTTTTCCCATTAAAGATCTTCCAACTGCAGTATCTACAAGAATTCTGGAGATGTGTGTCATCCCACTATAGAAAGTTTGCACTTCCCACCAATTTGGTAACCCATGATGAGGACATATGCTTAACAACTCCTTGTATCTTTTTTATGCTTCATAGAGGCTTTCTTGTTTATGTTGGGTAAATGAGGCAATTTTATTCCTCAATTTAGTAGTTTTTGCTAAAGGAAAGTATTTCTCCAAAAAGTTTTGTGCTATGAGATCCCATGTAGTTATGCTTCCCACTGGTAGCGATTGTAACCAACTCTTAGCCTTATCCCTGAGTGAGAAAGGGAAAAGTCTAAGTCTAATGGCATTATTAATAACACCATTATGCTTGAATGTGTCATAGATTCAAGGAAGCTGGCTATATGTTCATTAGGATCTTCTGTTGGTAAACCACTGAACCAATTTCCTTGCATCATCTAGATAATTGCAACCTTGATTTCAAAGTTGTAAGCTACTACTGGCAATCTTCTTATTCCAGAATTTGTCCCTATGACTGTTGCTATTGCATAGTCACAGAGTGTTTTGGTATCTCTTGTTTCTCCCATTGGATTTGCCATTAGAATGTTTAGGATTGAAGTAGACTACTTCCGAACTCTTCAATTTCTTCGACAAGTTCTTTTGATCTTAGAATCAAAAAGGTTATAGTTCAGTCTCCTTTGATATGGTCATACACTAAGCAAAAGCCTGAAAAGAAACACAAGACACGAAAAAGAAAACAAAAAAACAAATATAAAATAAAGACCAAATTAGTATTAAAATTACTTGGTATTGATATTAACGACAACAGTCCCCGGCAACGGCCCCAAAAGCTTGTTACAAGTATAAATGGTCTATCAAAAAGTACAAGTGTACACTGACGTAAATAAGTAATATAAAAGTGAGTAAAGTATCGTTCCCTCGAGGATTGATCACTAAATACGGAAATGAGTAATTTTAACTCTATTTAGTTATTGATTAGTGGTAATTGAGATTACAAAATTAAAAATAATGAAATACGAATGCAAATGATATGAAATAACTATGAGAAAAAGTCCTAGGGATCAAATTTCACTTAACAAATTCCGGATTGAATCACCTATTATTCTTGTCCAATTTATTCCACATGATTGCTAGACAAGTTTCCCTCATGTAATTACTAGCTTCTTATAAAGTCAAGCAATTCTATAATTAATTGCTAATCCAATATATTCTTATATAAATTCAAGCAATTAATCATGATTAAGATTTATGGAACTCATTAAGACTACACCTCTCATATGAATATATTCCTATTTTATATGTAAGTTATGGTTTTAATTATAGGATCTACACATATGCATCTCCTTCCAATCTCAACATGCATATTAAAATCATTCAAAACATGGCCAACCAAACAAAAGCATTAAGAATAATAATTAAAACTCAATCATGAAGGAAAAATTAAAACTATATTTAATAAGTTAAGATTCAATCCATTATTAGTAAGCTGCATCATCACCCTAGGAAAATAGAAATTTAGTTCACGATGAAATTAAAAATGAAACCAAAATAAATTGAGAACTTCATAAATATTGCATAAAACTTTAATATTAAATTTTAAAACATAAATACACAACCAAAAGATGCATGAAAATAGAGAAAAACTAGCCGTCCCATTCGGAGGTAAAACCTTCCATGTAGATGGCAACCTATACCATCCACAAAGGAGGACTACATAAGCCTTCCAAGTAGGAGGCATACAAGAAGCAAATACAATGTATGAAATTAACTCTAAAATGGTGTATGTGGAGAGGAGAGGAAAGAAATGGATATGGAATGGTATGTCAAATGGGAAGGAAAGGATGGCTATATATAAGGAAGAATGGAGTAGATGAAATGGTAGATGAAGTAGTAGGTGAAGTAGTTGGTAAAAAGGAAGATGAAGTGGTACGTGAAATGTGATAGATGGAATAATTGGTGCAATTTTAAATTTTGATCTTCATAAAAGTTGTAGCTCTAGATCTTAGCATGAAGACGCAAGTGGAAACTCCTCATTTCAATATTTGTAGTTCTAGTTATGGCCAAATTAGTGAGCAAGGTCAGACTTGAATAAATTCACGTCCTCAACTTCCAACCAAAATTTGCAGCTCTTGGAGATAGAAATGGGGTTTGGTCTCAAGATAAAAGTTGTAGAGCTCTTTCTTAGCTTTTTATCCATATAAAGAATGTCCCAATCTAACATCTAGAGCTCTAGATATTGCCTAAAAACTAAAAAAGGGTCTGATTTAGTGTTTTTTTCCAAGAAATTCTATTTTATCCCCAAATCATTATTTATTTATCAATTACAACCAAATTCATTAAATTGAGCTCAAATATCATCCACAAAATCATCATATAAGGGAAAATAAATATACAAATAGTTTACTTATCAAACAGTCGAAGAAAATCAGTGATTTAGAGACTTTCTTACATACTCGACTTCCAACTGCTCAGCCTGATATGCCTCCTATTTCTACACCTACCACCACTGTTTCACCATCCTAGACACAGACCCATGTACTCTTCATTTATACCGATCCCAAGACAGCTACCCCAATCAATGTAACCGTTAAACAACCATCATCATCCCAGCATACTGTCTCTTTTCCTCAGCCATCATCTCCACCATTTGAGCCTGATCCTATTGATCCATCAACCACCATGCTGATATGCACTTCACCGCAGCCGTGTGACATCACCTTCCCTCAACCCCTTTCTGATGTTGACAAAATAAGGGAGAAGAATAAGTGATCTATTTTGAGTTGTTTGCTGGACTAATAGGCTAGTTTAAGGGGGCTTTTTATGTATTTGATGTATTTTGGGTTCTGGGTTGATAGTTGTTGATTTTTGCTCTTTTTAGGCTATATGGGTGTATTTGGATGTCATTTGGGTAGTTTTTTTGTTTACCAATGTGCTTTTCAAGTTTATCAATGAATCTATTCTTATTTTCATGTTCTTTAAGTGTCCAACAAGTTTATTATTTAATTCTTGTGGTATTATGACTTATCTTTGCCTTAAGTGGCCATTAGAAGCTTTTCAGGAAGTTCTTGAAGTAAAGTGCAAAAATGAGTCAAGTGACTTAAAACTTTAGTGAATGTGCATTTAGAAATCTTAAGAGTGTTTCCAAAAGTTTTTCAACTCAAGTCTTCAATTTCATCACAAGATCTTACCACCATCAAAAAGGGGGAGAATGTTAGATTCTAAGTTTTGATGATAACAAGTGATTATGTGTTTTGGTAAGAAACTTACATTTTTAAGGCATAGACATTGATTCAATTGATCACCAAATACATTTCACAAAGTTAGGAGAAATTTGCTATGTTTTTAACTAATGCACTCTAGTGATGAAGCTTGTACTTGATTGAGAACCAATTTTGAACTGAGTATAGGAAGTGTTAGCCTGAAAGTGTTTTACAGAGAGCTACTGAGTTTAGAGAATTTTTAGCAATGCTCGAGTGAAAGGCACTGCACTCGAGTGATGCCCAGATTTATACTCTAGCATAAAGGCACACTCTTGGAAATTCTTGACAAAAAGCAAAGTCAGAGATAGAAAATGGTTGTTGCACTCGAGCACTAAATCAATACTCAAGTAAGATATTAAAGCTCACTCAAGTCTTGTTAGTGTGGTATAGGAAGTGTTCATCCGAGAGTAAGAACAAGCCTAAAAGTGAGAAGTACACTCGAGCAATGGCATTTGCACTCGAGTGAAGGAGCAACACTCGTGAGTAAGAAAACAAACTTCCTTTAATTTTGATGCAAGGGCTAAACAAAAGGTTGTCTAGATACGAGAATATGTTAATGCACCAGAGAAAGGACATATACACTTGAGTGAGGGCCCACAGAAGTTTCAAGTGCAAAATCAAACTCTTGAAAAATATGCTTCAACTGTTATCTAGAGATATGAGTCCATAGTGCAAAATACAGATGCACTTGAGTGAGACAAGATGTACTTAAGTGAGAGGTCAGAACACTCGCAGTAAGAAAATGCACTCTTGCAATTTCACTAGGAAGTGCTACATAAAAGCATGGGGAGATGTAAAGAATTGATGCTGCACTCGAGTGATACTCTGTCAGAAACCAAAACGCAATAGACTTACATCGATCAATTCGAACATGGGTAAATGTTATTTATTCATAATGTTTTCACTTGTTATTATCATTAAACAGCATTTAACATATACTTCAAGTTTAAAATAGGAGATTGAAAGTCTGAATCAGAGATGCATACAGTAAGTTAAAAAAGGTGGAATCATTTCGTTTAAAGTCAACCAGCTAATTGAGCACGTTACAGACCTACCACTATATATTGTCAGGATATTACAACCGCACACATGTCGCTCTACAACATTATGCTCCACTTCATAATAGCTATAACACAACGAACAAAATCAACTAGCTATAAATATAGGGCATTAGAGAGTATAAAAAAAAGGAATAACATCAAACAAAAGCTTATAGCAAATACTTTCAAGAGTCTATGTTTCTTATTTTCTCTGTAGTTATATTGTACTTTAGTTTTTATCATATTTGCACTGTGAGAGAGTCTGTATACATTTCAAATCATATTTTCATTAGATCTCAAGGTATAGGGACCTTTAGAGGGTAGATATCCTTGCGAGAGAAGCAGTTGAGAGAATTCCTATATGTACTTTCTGTTTGTAAGACTTACAAGCTGCAAGCAAGTGAGAACGTTGCTGCTCGTAAGACTTACAGGGGTGTAAGCAGGAGAGAACGTTACTACTCATAAGACTTGCATACATAAGCAAGAGAGAAAGATTATAGGATTGTTTCAGCACATAAGACTTATCGTTAGGGGAGAGAAAATTCTAGGTTTTAGAATATTTCTGCTTGTGGTCTATACAAGGACGATTGTTGCCTTATTGCATTTCGAGAGCCCACTGAATCTTGGAAAAATAGTGAAAATCTCAGTAGGTCTTGATCTCTAAGGACTGGACGTAGGCCTGGGTTTTGGTCCAAACCAATATAACTCACTGTGTGCTAATCTTTTCAACTCTACTCTATCTACAGTTATTTTCATATTACTATATCAACTGAAAAATTTATCACATCACCCAATTCTTCCTCTCTTGGGTGATGCTTGCCTCTTTCAATATAGTCTCACAGCAAGGAGTCTTAGGGGATCTTTGCAAGGTGGAAGCAATAATAAACTAAAAAAGGCTAGAGACTATTTCTGAAATACGTAGTTCTCTGGGTATTACCAAATATTATCAAAAATTTATACCGAATTTCTCTAGAATAGTTTTGCCTTTGACAAGGTTAACCTAAAAAAGTCAATATTATCTATGGGACCATAACTAGGAGAAGAGCTTTACTAAGCTGAGATGAAAATCAACGTTAGCACTGATATTGATAATCCTAGATCTACTGTGGACCTTTGTTGTCCTTGTTGATGCCAGTAGGCAGGATTTGGAAGTGTTTTAATACAACATAGGCATGAATTGGCTTATGCATCGAAAGAATGGGAGCCTCATTAAAAAACAAATTTAATTCTTATCCTACAAATACTTTTGAGTTAGCAGCAATGGTGTTGCACTGAAAATCTGGAGATGTACCATTATGGTGCCGCTGTAGTGTTGTGATGCAACCACCAGGATTTGAAGTATTGGTATAATCATAAAGAACTGAATACAAGAAAGCGTTACCTGAAGTTTATGGCTATGTATGTATAGCAAATTTCTGGATAAAATTTATTTAAGAGGGGGAAAACTGTAACACCCCAAATTTTATTCCCCAAAATGTATTGCAATTATTGGGAATAGTCAATGAAATAAAATGGTTAATTTTGCATAATGTGAACAGTGCTGAGAGTGAGATTTTATATGAGGTAGTGAGTTTGTCATATAGTTTGGATAACCAAATGATGACAAAAAATTAAGAAATTTTCTAGGGATGAAGCAGACATCTAAGCTTTAATTTGATAGGTAATGGGTAATTTTTTGAGCTATATATAAAAAGTTATGAATTTTTGAATTTAGCCCAGAAAAACTATGGAGTTTCTGGAACAGCATCCAAAGAATAAATTATCAGAATTTTGTGCTTCCAATTGGAAAAAGGGATATATTTTTCCTTAAAACTAGACTCAATACGGGTTATATAGCCTTTAGAATCACTCCAATACGAAGTCTACAAAATTAGTTATGATTTTTCAAAATTTGGAAAGAAAATCTGCCAGAATTTTGCTTAAATCCGAAATTGGGAAAATTAATTTATTCAATTATAGGATATAATATAAAACATTTCCATCTTCTTCTTCAGCCCCCAAAACTGATGCCAACAGCAGCCATAAAAAAGAGAGTTGAGAGAATTTTAGAGAGAGAAGAAGGAAAATCTTACGAGGTAGATCGATTTCTTCGGTGAATTCGTTCCTAACGTGTATAATCCTTCCTCTAAGTTATATAATTCAAGGTGTTTGAACCTCAAAATTCAGTGTTGAGAGGAGGCCAATATTCAGCCAAGAAAGGAAAAGGCAGACGGAAGCTAAGGTGACTTCTTAAACTTTAATATTTGTTTATTCAAGCTGCTGTGGATGATTTAATCGATGAATTTCTGGTTAAATTGCTGTAATTATAGAATTTGGGAAAAGTTGTGTCCCACATATTATGCTACCAAAATTGAGTCTAAATGGTGGTTTTAACATAATTAAATAGTTAATAAGGTGGATAAGAGTAGAAAGGAGTAAGTCTGCATAGTAACCCCAATTTTTTCCTGAGAATTTCATGTTTCAGCCAGTGCTTTTTAGAGGGATTAGCATAGGATTTCTAATAATTTGATGATTCCATTGTATTCAGGAGGGAAAATTAGGCGGGGTTACAGTTGAACACTTTCCAGAAAAAGCTCTAAAAAGCATAATTATAACAATGCCCTGAAACCCTGAAATAGGGGCTGCCAAGGGCATTCTTGTCTTTTGACAGTGAATTTAGTAATTTTGATTCTGAAAATGGATTCCTTGGGAAAAAATATGTTAGAATAGCCAAGGTCATAATTTCAGAAAAAGTACGGTCGACCGGGTACAGTGAGACTAGGCCGAGTCCCCAAGGGCATTTTGGTAAATTTTTATAATAGGCTTATTTAACCACTATAAACACTAAAATAGTCCATGAATGAGTTTTAAGGGAAGGCCGATCCAGGTGGGGAACTTACCTTATTTGTATGTATTTGATATCTCTACTTGTGTAGTGATGATGTATGTGTTGCTTTACTTGATTGTGTAGAGCATATTTGAATAATGAAGCTCTATTTTTGTTTATACTGTGGCCATAATTATGTTGCCTGAAACATTGAGCATGCATAAATGTTAATATGGGGCATCCATCTAGTTAAAGCTAACATGTCATACACATAGCATCTATTATGTATGCATTATGGTTTCTATTTCCTGCTGAGATTTTATCGAATCTCACCCTCCCCTACCAACAATTTAGACAGGTAAATACAGAAGGTATGCAGAGATTAGAGAAGAGAACTACACGAGAGGGTTGCAATGGAAGAATGAAAATGGGAAGATGTCTCCATTTCACTGGGACAGGTTAGACGCCCTAGAAGCCCTGTGCAATTACATTGTTTGTAATTATTACGCACAACCCCTTATGGGAAATTTTTCTAATAACACACATATTATCATTATATTTATGATATTCCTATGTTACCGACCAAACTGCATATAATTTTCCGTAAATACTTTTAAAAAGGTGAAAATAAGATAAGGGTGTGATAACCATTAGTCGGAGTAAAGGGTGGCTCATTTCACTAAGTTGAGCTATCCAAGAGGCTAGGCCGGATGGGACCATTCAAAGCCGCCTTTTAAGCCATAAGCCGAAGTTAAGCTGTAAGCGAGAGCAGCTACTGAAAACCGATAGGGTAAAGGCTGAGGAAAGAGGAAGGCAAAGAGGAAAGAAGAAAATGGAGGAAAACAAGTTATGTTGCCAAAGATGCATTTTATAGCACGAGCATCACTGCTGCAAGGTATGATTTCTCAGGCAGATTGACGAAATAAAGGAGCCTATCTCTAGTGATATTTCTATCAACCCTTGGAGCAAGAACTTAGATGAAGAAAATAAGAAAGATGAAGCTAAAGAGATGAAAGCCAGAGGTAAGGGAAAAAAATAAAACTATCGAGAGGAGAGATAGCGTGAAACGTCAAGAAAACGTGTTGGGATAGCATGAAACGGCGAGAAAACGTGTTGGCTGCAACATACTTGCCATACATTCAAATTTGACTATTTGAATTTTGAGAATGTCAAGATATCTTGTCATAAATATTTTAATTAATAATAAATTTTTGTTGCTTTTAAAAAAAATTTAAATTTGAATGGTTTTTTTCAATAGAAATATAAATGCTTTTAAAAAATACAAAAGACATATAAGTTCTCATTTTTCAATTATTCTTAATTCTGAAGGAAAGAATTTAAATTAATTGTGAGCTAAAATCATATCTATGAATCTAAATCTAAAAGATTTGCTATATTATCAAGGTATGAAAAAATCTTTATAATATAATATCAAGTTTATTTAGTTAAAGATAAAAATTATTATACAAAATTTTAAATATTACTTATCAATTTTTTTAATTATATTTGTAATGTATGCTTGTCAATATGTTATTCCTAGATAAATTTCTCATATATAGGACTAGAAAGAATATAATATTATTTTTAATTTAAGTATTACATCACCAGCTCAACCAGACGGCCCAATCGTTCCAATCATTTGAACCATGACCCGCTAATCTTTTGTGTTTGATGTCTAGTCTGGCTGTTAAAACATTGCTTACAGTGGTTTCTAACTCTTATTCAATCACAAACCCACTATCAGAGCAATATCAAAATCGATTACAAGCAGTAATAGAAATGCCTACACAATCTTAGGACGTATGGTAAACGAAATGACAACCAAAGCATATATTGACTAAGATATGGAGACAATGTAGCTTCAAAGTATCTAACAACACTTGCAGGTTGACATAGAACATCTTACAAATTTTCCTTGCTACAAAATGTTTCTTGAACTTCTTTGAATCATCAAGTTCATCAGCTATAAATCTAGTTGGTATCGCTAAAAGATCTTCTTCATCTTCTTCTTCATAATCTCCTTGTTGCTCAGCTTCGATCTCAGGAGGCACCACTAGTAGAGTTAGACTAAAAAAAGGTCCAGTATTGTTTCTTGGATTGCTCTATCTCGATCTAGTTGGAACTTCTAAAGTCAGTTCTTCTTCAAGTATTTTGGCTATTACTTTGTTGATCTGAGCATTTTATCTAGCCTCCTGTTTGTCCCTTTCAGTCTATGAAGGCGTGCCTGAGTAAGAAGAGCTTTTGGTTTCCCTCTCCCTTTTGGACTTGCCATGGTTTCTTTTCTCATAGACCTTGTTGCTCTCCATTCTTGAATAATCCCTTTAGCTTTATGTTATGGTTTTAGAGGAGGTCTGTCTTGGACCTTAGACCGAGAATGCTTCTTTGGATTAAACTTAGTGTTTTTCATTTATTTCTTAGCCAAAGGAGGAGATGGAGATTGAGATGGTTCTTCTTCTTCAAATGTAATGATTTTAGTCCTTTCTATGACAATTACTTGCCTATATAAACCCAAAATTTATCACTTTTAGTTCTTTAAGTAGTGGAAAGCTATACGTTAGATTAGGAAATTTGAGATGGTTTTTGGTTGAGATTTGAGATAAAATTTGAGGGGTTTTGGTCAAAATATTGTATAGATTGATTTAGGAAGAGTGAAGATTAGAGCACTAGTTGTGGACCCCACAACAATTCAAAGAAATGATATTGCAACTCACAGAAAGAGCACTGGGTCCCGACATCTCTCAAGTGATCATCTTTTGCTGTCACTCGAGTGATTCTGCCTAAAGAAACAAGATTAGAATCACAATACCTTATTCTAATAATATTGTACTTACTCAAATATTTATACAAGTTTAAGTAGTCAACCATTTTTCCTTGATTGTTGACTTTTTATCGCTTGATTTTTTAGATCATTAAAGACTTCTTCATCTTCGTGGTAGTGATCCCTCGAGTTCTCACTTGAGTGATGCATGGCTGTTGTTCATTTTCTTCCAAAAGGCACATGATTGTTCAGTAATCGCATGACTATTCAATGATCCCCTTTTTTTGGCTCTAAGTCCACCATCAGTTAAGTGATTACTTAAGTGATGTTGGTCATCACTAGCAAGCATCACCATGGTGATCTCATAGTGATGGCCACTTTATGTACCCCTTGTTTTCAGTACCAGTGAACAGAGGACTTTTCACTTTCCTATAAAACAACTTTATAGACACTCCGATGCTTAAGTTAGTTTAAAAATCATCAAAACATATACAATAATAAATTAAGGTGAAAGATTTGAGAGAATTTTTTTATAGTTCATTAGGATATATCATTCCCAATTCTCCTTATATGTACAAGAATATATCTTTAGTGAGTGTTTTGTAAAAATGTCTGCCAATTAAAGGTGTGTAAATATGAAAACCACTTTGACATCCTTCCTTTACACATGATCTCTAATGAAGTGATGCCTTATGTCAATATGCTTGGTTCTTGAATGTTGAAAAGGATTCTTGGATAGCTAGTTGTGCTTGTATTATCACCATAAATTGGTATCTCTTTATGGTGGATGCCCAAGTCTTGAAGTTTTTGTTTCAACCATAGAACTTGAGCACAACAACTTGCAACCACTATGTGCTCAACTTCAATGAAAGATAAAGACATTATGTTTTTCTTCTTACTAAACCATTATACTCTGGAGCCTCTAATAAATTCATATTGACTATTAGTACTCTTTCTATCAGTTTTGTATCCACCATGGTCAAAATCAGAGTATGCCAGCAAATAGTCATTTCCACCTTTAGGGTACCAAATCCCAAGTTCAGCCGTGTCTGCCAAGTATTTGAAAATCCTCTTCACGTTTCAGCATGTGATTCTTTAGATGCTGATTGATATCTAGCACACACAAGAAAACATTGAATTCAATGTTTGGTCTACTTGCTGTAAAATAAAGTAATGAACCAATCATTTCTCTATATTTGATGATGTTGAAGTCAACTTCTTTGACATCAATACCGAATAGTCATTGAACTCATTCTTATGTCAGCTCCATTTGCATCATCCATGCCATACTTCTTAAAGA
The DNA here is from genome assembly GCA_963210345.1 of Inga oerstediana. Lineage (NCBI taxonomy): Eukaryota > Viridiplantae > Streptophyta > Magnoliopsida > Fabales > Fabaceae > Inga > Inga oerstediana. Next base: position 55,673,101 of record OY723401.1, on the reverse strand, counting down.
GTTCTTTGAGATATTTAGTCTAGGAGATAAATATTCTGTTCTTCCTTTTCTTGATTAGTAATCCAAGGAAGTAGTTTGGTTCTCTCATCATAGACAATTCAAGTTCTTCCTATATTGTCTTGGAAAATTCTTGACAAAGAGATTCATTAGTAGCACCAAAAATAATATCCTCAGTATAAATTTGAACAATTTAAATATCTTGATTTTTATGTTGATGAATAATTTTGTGTCTACATTGCCTCTATCAAAACCATGATCAAGGAGGAATTTACTGCAACATTCATACCAAGCTCTTGCAGCTTGTTTGAGATCACAAAGTGCTTTCTTAAGTCTAAATACATGATTAGATTTGGTTATATCTTCAAAACTAGGTGGTTATTCTACATAGCCTTCTTCCATAATGTAACCATTTAGCAAAGCAGTCTTGATGTCCATTTGATAGCGTTTGAATCCTTTGATGCATGCAAATTCTAAGAGTACTCGTACAGCCTCTGATCTTGCTACTGAAGTATATGGTTCATCATAATCAATTCCTTATTCTTAATTATAGTCCTTAGCCACGAATCTTGAATTGTTTTTTACTATGATTACATATTTATCAAGTTTTTTCTTGAATACCCATTTGGTATTAATGACTAGATGGTCTTTAAGTTGAGGTACCAAATCCTAACCTTGATTTCTTTTAAATTGATTTAATTCCTCTTGCATTGCTAGCACCTAATCATTGTTTGATAGGGCTTCCTCAATACTGGAAGGTTCAAATTCAAAAATGAAAGCAGAGAAGCTGACTTTATTTAGGACTTTATTCCTAGTTTTTACTCCTTCCCTGACATCACTTATGACTTAGCCTATACGATGATCTTTAATGTATCTAAAAGTTCTAGGTTGGGTTTGATCATTATTAATATAAAAAACATCTTCCTTTTCAACTTGAGGAATAGGAGAATTTGAAATAGTTAGGTCTCCTAATTTATGAGCCACCTATAGTTCCTCTTCACTAAGCTTTGGTTGAGACTCATTCTCAACAAACACAACATGTATACATCTTCAATAACACATGTTTATTTATTAAAAGCTCTGCATGCTTTACTTTTATTTGAATAACCAAGAAAAAACCTTCATTAGATTTAAGATTAGATTTATCAAGGTTAACTTTGCCACTATTATGGACGAAACACTTGCACCTAAACACATTAGATAAGCCAGATTTGGTTTTCTTCCCTTGTATAGCTTATAGGATGTCTTTCCAAGAATTGTCCTGATATAGTCTCTATTAGATATATAGCAAGCTATACTTATTGCGTCTACCTAGAACACTTGTGACACTTCTTTCTCATTCAACATGCTCAGCCATGTCTATAAGAACTCTATTTTCTTTCCACGACACCATTTTATTGTGGAGTCCTTGCAATTAAGAAGTTGTGATCAATCCCATTTGCATCACAATATTCTCCAAATGCTTGATTCTTGAATTCTCCACCATGATCTATTCTAATAGATACAATAGGCATAACTTCCTCATTTTGGACCTTTTTGGCAAATTTAAGGAAAGAAATATAGCCCAAGTAAATCTAGAATAGTCATCAACTATTACTAATATGTAGAGATTCCCACTAAGACTCTTTACTCTTACTGGTCCAACTAAATCTATACGAAGTAGTTGGAGTAGTTTCTCTGTTAAGACTACCTTCTTAGATTTAAAGGAGGACTTTATTTGTTTCCCTTTTTGACAAGAGTCATAGACTTCATTTTCTTTAAATTGAAGTTTAGGAAGTCCAAAACCCAAATCATTTTTTATTAGCTTTTCTAGTTGGCTCATGTTGACATGAGCAAGTCTCTTATGCGATAACCAACTTTTATCAGCATTACTCATAAAACAATTTTCAAAAACATTAGTATTTATATCAAGAGTATAACAGTTACCATCCCTTGAAGCTCTTATCTTGACCATGAGATCATCCTTATTGATTTAAAAGTCCTTCTTACTCACAATGAGGCAATCTTCTAAATAAAAGATGACCCTATTGTCTGTCTCAGCACTTTAGTTTACACTAAGTAGATTGTGGTACAATTCTTCTATATAGTAAACATCTTTGACTTGTACTCCATGTTTCTTGCCTAATTCACCAATTCCAACAATCTTCTAGGATTTATGGCCTCCAAAGATGACTTTTCCTCCTTCTTTTGGTTCTATGAAGGTAAATTTACTTTTGTTGCCAATCATGTGTCTCGAGCATTTACTATCAATGTACCATTTATTTGTCTTTGATGCCTTGAGACAAAACTACAAAAGGAGACAATCAAGTTTTAGGTACCCACACTTTCCTGGGTCCTTTGTGGTTAGTATGAATCACTTATGGAACAAGCGATCCTTTTGGAACCCATTTATAAGTGCTAATGATTCCTTCCTTTTTGTGATAGCAAGAAGTTGTATAATGTCCTTTTCTATTAAAAAAAACTACAATAATCAAAAGGATTTGACACATGCACAAAATGTTCAAAGTAATTAAGATAGGCTTTACTACCTTTCTTTTGGATCATAACCAATCTCGACTTGTCATTTGTGCACCTTTGAGCCTTCAAGATCACTTTGAGCATTTCACTATCCTTGGTGAATTTCTCAAGTGTCTTGGTAAGATCAATGTTCTTTTTTCTCCAAAGCTTGACATGAAACATTATATGACTCCTTGAGTTGTTCTTCAAGACGTTTAACTCTCTTTTTGGAGCTTACCAACTCCTTAACAACTTTGACAAATTCAGAATGTACAGTATTATATTCAAACTGTAATTCATCATAAGTAGGTTCAAAATTCATTACCTCCTCTATGTCAGATTCTTCTTCTCAGGATACCAAACATATGTTAGTAGCCTCTTCATCATCACTTTCCTCTTCTGAAGAGCTATATCCCCATATTCCAAAGACATAGGCTTTCTTCTTCTTTTCTTTGTTCTTTAGGTAGAGAGGACATTCTGATTTGATATGTCCTAGATTTTTGCACTCAAAGAAAATGATTAGACCTTTTGCTTCTCTTCTAGCACTTGAACCTCCTTTCTAGAACTTCTTGAATCCTTGGTTCTTGAGGTAGAATTTCTTGAAACTCCTGACAATCATTCCCATTTCTTTATCTTCAACCTCCTCTTCTTCTTTTGATTCCTTTTCTTTGATGGCATTGAAAGCCAATCCTTTCTTTTTCTTCTCGTCTATTTCAGTCAGTTCTTCTTTTTTAATTTTAGCTTTCCTTCATACTCAAAGAGACTTCCAAATAAGGCTACTACTTACCACATGGATTCTCTTTTGGCTTTTTCTATGGCCGTGGCTTTGGCTTCCCATTCACTTGTGAGAATGTTGAGAATTTTCCTCACTTAGGATCTTTGGTCATAAGTTTTACCAAGAGCACCAAGTTGATTGACAAGATGTGTACATATCAACACAAACTCTGAGATGCTTTCTCCAGCCTTAATCTGGAACAAATCATACTCAGTGGTAAGAGTATTCGCTATGTTTTCTTTGATTCTAAAGGTTCCATTATGAGCTATTTCAAGAGCCTCCTACATGTCTTTAGCAGAAGGAAGAGTACAAATTCTAAAATACTCCTTCTGACTCAAAGCACTTTAAATCATCAAGATAGCCTTCCTGTTGAAAGTCACCAATTTCTTATCGTTGCCATCGAACACATCCAGCATCTTTGGAATAATTATTTATCCTTCTCACTTTATAGGAACATAGTCTCCATCTTGTATGACTTGCCAGAGACCATATTCATTCGCTATTACAAATACTTTAAATTTGGCTTTAATGAATGAGAAGTGTTCACCACATATCATAGTGGTATGGTGACTGAAGCTCCATATGGAAGTATATCTTCATCCATACTAGCCATAAGATCCTTCTTCAACTTTTAAGCCTGACAACAAGAAGATCACGCTCTAATACCAAATATTTGTTCAAGACTTTCACCCAATAGGGGGTGAATTTGGGTGATATTAAAAATTTTAAACTTTAGCACAAACTAAATAGAGAGAGAAGATTTAGAGAGATATCATTTAGGGTTGCCATAAGTGATTTATATTGCTTCAGTCTAATCTACTTAACCTACGTCCGGTCCCCAAAAAGCCTTCCTGAGATTTCCACTTTCAAAGATTCACAAAATCTTGGTGCCTCAATACAAGCAAGTTCTTCTTAAAGAACACTCTCTCTCCCTTGCACTTTTCTATCAATGCCCATGCAAGGTCCCGCCCACTCAAGGTCCTACTACCTTAAGTATCTCAACCAAAGTAAATGCTTAAGTATATTCTCTCACAATAGTAAATAAATGATCACTGAAGTACAAATTCACATAAAGATTGAGCAGTGAGACTTAGCAATGAATGTAATAGTAAATGCACTTTATTATTTAGTTGCTACATCTTCAGTGCTCTTCTATTTATAGTGTGAGAATGTTTAAAGACCATTGCTCTTGAATGTAGCTGTTGGAGTGTTAGGTCTTTGCTTTTGTCCTTTGAGCATGTTAGATTGTTCCTTTTGTGCTTTGATTTAGGTGTTGGTAACAAAGAGGATTTGGGGCGTGTTTGAGCTCAATGCATTTAATGCTCTAGCACAAAAGTGCTTTTTGCTAATCTTCATTTAATCCTTGATTAAACACCTGTAATATGATCAAGCATTGGTATAATGAAGTGTTAGTCCAATTAAAAGCAATTAGAATAAGTTTAGGATAGATTAATAGGAGTATCATGCTTTATGAGACGCTGCTCTATTTTCTAAAACTACATCACTCAAGTGATCTTCACTTAGTCAATATAAAAATAGGTCAAATCACTGGTTGGCTCACTAAGGTGATATCTTAGTGACGTATAAAAATAGGATTAATCGAAGGATCTTGTTTCTTTTGAAAACAAATCACTAGGTACTTCACTGTGATGAACTAGTGGTGATGAGTGTAACAAGATAACTCGAGTGATCTTGTTTTTTTTACTTTAAAAGAAAACATATCACCAGATAGCATCACCATAGTACAGTGGTAGTGAAACTCTTTTTACACATACTAAGTAATCTAGTCTTAGAAAATTTTTTAGAAGTACTGAGCATTGCCAGAGTCACTATGGTAATGTGCTAGTGATACACCTTTTTTCACACATCACTCGAGTGATCTTCTCTTAGGGTGTGTTTGGTTCAACGGAAGTTATGTTAGGTGAGGTTTATTTAAGTTAGGTTAAGGTTATAATTTTGTTTGGTTCAATAAGAGGGTAGAGGAGGTTTGGTATCTTGTTTGGTTTAGGAGGGGAGGGGAGGGGAGTTAATTATAAGTAGACAAAAATAACTTTCTACATATTTTCCTTCTTCTTTTACAATGTATTTATTAATAATAATTATTCACAAAATTATTATTTATAAAATAAGTATTCTAACAATTATATACACTTCTTTCACACATTTGAATCAGTTTCCATATTTCATCCCCAGACAATTGAGGAAGCTTCATTGATGTTTCTCTAGCTATTTGAATTCTTTTCCTAGCTATTTCATTTGCTTCTTTCAATGCTTCAATTCCATCAATCATGGCTTAACTAGGCTGGAGTAGAATCTCATAGAATCCATCTCTGTTAATCTTGTAACTAATGGAAACTTATTGTAGTCTAAAAACTCCAATATTTTATCCATGCTGAAGGTTCCATCTATAGAGTCAGAATGCCTCACTATTAATCTTGTAACTAATGGAAAATACTAGATACACATTTCAAACTGCACAAATAATTTGATAGGCCAAGCAATATATAGTTATTAATGCTTTGAGAACATCATTTCAGGTGAATTGATCAGCCTACATTGCAGAAAATAGGTAAAATGAATCACAGAGATGCCAAGTAAATATTTCCAGCACAAACTATTAGTCCAATACCCCCTTCTGCTTCCTTCTCTACTTCCTCATCCACTGCTAGTAATTCCGCAATACCTTCTAAATCTTCGGTGTCCTTGGCATCTGGGGCAACCTTAGAGGCCTTTACAACAACATTGAAACTTAGAACAAGGAGAATGGTGAGAATCAAATAGATGAGTTTCTCCTAGTAATAATACTTCTAACTCCAATATTAATGATCAAAGAAGAAGAAATGGGTTAAGAAATGAAGCCCTAGAGTTTGCCCATAGATGGTAAAAAAGGAAACGTGGGTGTGTCGAGTGAACTTTGGAGTGACAGAGGCTTTTTACAGGTGATGGCAGTTCTGACATTTTGAAAAATTGCCATACGCAATTTAGTCACAATGGGACACAAATATTCTCCCCCCAGAAAAAAACCCCAAAATTGAAAGTTTTGTAAAGTAGGGGAGATCACTACTAGAAAACAACAAAAAACCTCCCACCCCTTGCCTCCCCTCCTTCCAACCAAACACATCCTTAGAAAATTTTCAGAAAGCTAATCACTAGAACATATTACTGTGATAAAGTGATAGTGATGAAAATTTAGCACATCACTCAAGTGGCCACTCGAGTGATCTTTTTGAGATATTTTAGAAAACTGTTCACTAGGATAGATCACTATGGTGAAGTGATAGTGATGACAATTTTGAAACATTACTCGAATGGCCTCTCAAGTGATCTAGATTGAAATCTCTTTCAAGAAAGATTATCACCAGATGGTTCACTGTGGTGGTATGATAGTGATGTACTTTGTATCTCATCACGCAAGTGATCCCTTAAAAAAATGTTTTCCAGAAATCATATCACTATCTTGGTCACCATAGTGAAGTGGAAGCGATGACATATTTTTGCATCACTCGTCTGATCATAAGTTTGAACAGTTTAGCACTTCCAATAAGCACTGTGGTTATCTTTTATTTTCAAAAACACATTACATGAGTGGTCACTCAAGTGAACATATGAAAAGATTCATGAAAAGCTTCACCACTTTTTGAGAGATCATTGACCAAGTTTTAACATATCACTTGAGTGGTCACTCGAGTGATCAACAAATTTTCATAGAAGATATTCATTTTGCAGTTTAAAACTAGTCTAAAGTATTGTATCTTTTTCAAAACACTTTATTAAGCTTTGTTATCATCAAAATATGAGATCTAACAAACTATTGGTTTTTTACTTAAATAAATTGTTTTAAATGTCTTGTTAATTTCATCTAATGATAGTGCTCTGAAGACATATTTTATGAAAGGTGGGAAGCGCGAAGAAATGGCACCAACCAAAAATAAGTAGTTTAAATTCAAGTTCTTTTATTGACAATCACTTCATATATGCCTTTATTCATTTTTACTATTTACTTTTGATTTAAAGTGCCCTAAGCAACCAGGGAACACTAAGTGTGGATACTATGTTTTCCTTTATATGTATGAAATCATTCACAATGGAGTTACTAAACATTTTGAACAGGTAATTTTTTCTTTAATCTCGAACAATAATATTCTTGTTGTAATTGAAAATTGTTACTCATTTCATTTACTTGATTGATTTATATTAGCTTATTTTTCAATTTATAGATTTTTGGTAACGAAGACTCCTACAAAGACAATGAGATGAATGCTATCCGAGACCTCTTAGCAGGATATCTACTTCAACACATAAATGTCTGAGTTCTAAAGTTCATTTTGTAAAAAGCTGACTATTGGAGTAGTGGTTTAGAGATGTTATGTGGACTTGATATTTGTTTATGAAGTACTCCATGTAGAGATATTGCTTTATTTATGGAGTGATGGATGTATATACATACTTGGTTGTGCTTTGTTGTGTACAAGTTAGTTTCTGGGCAGAAAGTAATTAACCCATATTAACCCAAAAAAAAAAAAAACTCGCTTGCCACATCTATTTTTAGAAAGACAGATGTGGAAAGTTACACATTCCACGTTCATTTTTACAAAACAAAAAAAAAAAAAAAGGACACGGAAAGTGTAACTTACCACTTCCATGTGGCAATATTTTTCGACGTCTATTTCAAAACGGATGTAGATAAGAAAACTTACTATGTTACTAGTATTTACGTCCCCAAGAAAATAAACATAGAATGGCCAAAATAATTGACATAAAGTGTTTGTTCTAGTAGCGTTTTATTAACTTAATTATAGTCATATATATATATATATATATATATATCGGTGTGTGTGTATTAATTCATATACAAATGAGATCAACTTATTAAAGTAGAATAACAATTAGATTTTAAAAACATTATTTGATAATATTAAGTACTAAAAACATTTGATAAAAGATTAGATGCAAAATTTAATTTAAATAATTATAAATTTAATATTTTCAATTATATAGATCTGTCGATACTAGAAATAACTTATGGGACTTAAATGGATAATTCCTAAGAAAATTTTTTTAATTTTTAACTCTCAGAAACTTTGTTGGGAACTAATTATTCTTAAATTACTCTTCTTAGGAATAACTATTCCAATCATAATTATTAATCATAAAATTAAAATTGAAATCTTATTAAAAACTATATATCTAGCCATTCATTTCATTCGATCTCTAATCAGACACAATTAATATTCGTTAGCTTGTTTTTATTGGGAGCCAAGCATACTCTGAGCACCTTGAAGCCTGGTCTGGACGTCATGTGGCACATTTAAATCGAGCATGGGGGATGGCGGGCTAAGGGGCTCTTCAATAATGTTTTAAGATAAGATTTGCCTATAAAAGGTTAGGAAGTCGAGGACAAATTGACCAATCAGCTATCTCCATCTTAACTCAAACACACTTATAAAATTTTTCTTCACCCCGACATAGATCAGAACAATAGTCTTTCCCCTGCTAAATCTGTCAACTAGATAATTAAGAACATTAATCAAGTGAGTTATAATTTTAAAAAAAAAAAATTTGCGTCGTTTTTCATAAAATATCCATGTTAATAATTTGTAATGGAAACTACCCCAAATAAAAACACTTTTTTAATATTTTCAATTTATATGAATAGTTTAAGAAAAAATTATAAATTTAAGAGACAAGGTGTATTGAAATCTTGTATTCATGATCAAAGCACACATCTATTAGCTCTTACATTTACGACTAGTGAAAGCAACTCAATCAAATTTTAATGCTTAGTTTTTTTAAAAGAAAATCCTATTAAATTTTAATAAAGAGAATATGTAAGATGAAAGGATAAGAAAAATTAATTAGAATCTTTTAACCTCACTTCTTTATTTTTTTAATCGAACTCATAAAAAGTTTCTCTCCTCCCCTTTTTTCCATTTCTCTCGTATCAAACACACTACTTCACTACTACAGAAATCACAATATATGATGATTATTATTGCCCATAAATCATAGTTTCGAACCGTTATTTATTTTAGACCTATTTTAAGTGTTCTGGTATAACACCCATTATGTATTGAGGCTTGGTGAGACCATGACATGCGCATTGCTGTGATAATAATTAACGGTCACACGAGAACAACCATCATAATGGTAATGCTTTCATGATGCATAACGGTCTTATTTTGACAACTGTTATTTAGTAATATACATAACGGTCCTTATGTAAGAACTGTGACTTTTAATAAAAATAATTAATGGTCTCACGTAGACAAATGTTATGTATTCAGTATATAAATAACAGTTTCTAAATAAGAACTTTGAACTTTTATTAAACATGACGGTTATTGTAACCCCCTCACGGTAATTATATACGGATTATGAAATTTAAGTGAAATAGAGACCAATAAAACAAAAATCACATTTTATAATCACTCATCTCCAAGAGATGGGGTGTCCAAACAAACCGTTTAAAAACAGGATTCATCTGGTCTCACATTCACTTCTGAGTACAATTACCTATGCAGTTATATCACATAATAAATATTAGAGTCCGTAACCAAAATCCCGGCAACCTCGAATTACTTATATATAGAATGGGTTTAAAGGTTTCCTAAAATGAAGATTACATATCCAAAACTGTTATATATATCTCATATACATACAGTAATCCAAAAACCAACTAGACAACCAACATCCAAAATGTAAAATGTCCCTACTAGCCCTAACCACTCCTAGTTGGCCGCTTCCCCTTCGAGCCACTTGCCCTGTCTGAAAATGTTAGTTATTTGGAAAGAGTGAGATTCTAAAGAATCCCAGTAGTAACAAATCACTCATACAATATATAAACACAAGGCATGTAATGTATCATATTCACCAGCATCATCAGCAACACAATGATCTATGGCTTGCACCACAGACGACAGCACTCACGGCTGTATCACAATGCACTATGCCCTCTTTTACGGTAATCATAATGACAGCTTTCACTGCAAACACTATGCCCGCTTTCACGGTAAACATTATGCCAGCTTTCGCTGTAATCACAATGCCCGCTTACACGGTAATCACTATGCCGTAGCATCACAAAGCACAAAGTATCTCAAAGCACAACGTATCACAAGGCACTATGCTCCATAATACACAAAGCTCCACAAGGCACAAAGCTCCACAATGTATCTCAATGCATCTCAAAGCAGTAGCAGCAACACACAATGCATGATAGGCAAACATACAATACATTTACACAAAGTATAAGAAAGGAGTCACTACTTGAATCTTTCCTGACATTCTTTGGCACAGTGGGCTCACACGTCTAACAGATATCAAATCCTATACCAAATTAGGGACAACCATCAATCTCTTTTCCAAACACTTATTCCTTAATACTCTAAGTTGGTTATCATATAGGACTCTTTAGGTGACTATTGGAGGCCTAAACATATGCCTAAAGGGTTGGAAGAAACTACCCTGAAGACCCCTTTTTCGAAAGGCAAAACAGTGAATTTTTGCTGGCTCACTCAAGTGAAGATGACCTCACTCGAGTGATGAAAGACTCGTGCTCAAGTAAGAACGGCTCTCACTCGCAAGTGTTTGACAGTGAGCAGCTCTTCGGCCAAAAGTGCTCACATCACTCGAGCATAAGGCTTTACAAAGAGTGACAACCCGAGAGCACATGCAACATCAGAGGGACAAGCTCACTCGAGCATACCCCCCAGTGCTCGGGTGAGATAGTTTCACTTGTGAGTGTCGAAGCACACTCTTGAACCTCAACCAGTGAGTGACAACCCAAGAGCAACCCTAACCAAGAATTCTCACCATCACTCGAGTGATCCCATGCTCACTCGAGTGATCACTAACATTACTCACGATGAAGGAAGTGCACTCGAGCCCTCTTCATGAGAACCCAAGCAAAACACAACGCAGAAAGGGAAAATACACGCAGCACTCAAGTGAGTTCCTCCCTCACTCGAGTGAGGCCATCAGATTGCCAGATCGCAGCAACTGATAGAATTTTCCAGATTGGTCAAAACCACACCCAATGGTTCCCAAACTCCACATAAAGCTCATACACACTTAAAATAATATAGGGAACCTATTGGTAACCTCCAAAATACTCAAATATCATTTCAAACACATTATATGCCCTTGGGTCTCTATGACACACAATACCAAATTCCAATCAACTTAATTCCAAACTTCAAAACTATATCCAATACTCAAAGAACTACACAATGAACTAATCCCAACATCATCTACTATGAAATTCATACATTCCAAAATAGGCATAAAATAGGGCAAATTTCCAGAATTTCTCAAACTTATCCAAAAATCATAACATATATATCGAAAAGCATCAAATGCCTACCTCCTCACTTGGCCAAATCTAGAATCTTGATTCTCCAACTTTCAATTTCGTCCAACACTCAAATCAACACATTTCAAGATTCTGAAATCACCATAATGAAGCTCTCAATGAGGTGCATAACATTAGTGAAGAGGATTTGAGCAAAGAAGGACCATTACTCATCAACGATCAAAGCTTTTCTTTTCCGCTTCCCTTACTTTAAGGTCACCAGAAATGGGAGAAAAAGGAGAAAGAAATGGTGAGGTGAAGAAAATGATGATGATGTTTTCTTTCCCTTGCCCATACTCCTCCTCAACCGAATAGGAGAGAGAGAAGAGAGAGAAAAGTGGACTTTTGTCTTTTGTGCCACATCCAATGGTCCACCAAATGCCATATGTCACCATCTTACTCATTCCCTGTATAAGCCCACACAATATTAATACACAGGATTCCAACCCATATGCAACAAATTTCCACCCTTGATCTTTAATCACCAAATACACTTAAATCAAATTTACATCATATTTCTACACAAGTGTTTAATTACACTCATTACAGTCAAGATTAGAGTCATTAGCCCTTAATCCCAAATTAGGTCATTACAGTTATTATATAATAACCATGATATATAGATGTAAGACTCTTCAATTGAGAGTTTCTGAGCTAGTTGGACTCATCTGTATATAATATAGCAATACCTCCCACATCGAGTGGCTATATAATTTGAGATGGATCAAGACATTCGAGGCCTTTGTGGAAAGAATTGATGGATATTCTTGATTTATATATGTGATAATTTAACTTCACAAAAGCAATTTAATATGTCACCTTGAATGCTTTAGTGTATTATGACTTCACAAATGCTGCAGGTATTTACTTGTTCATGTATGACTCTTGGTACAACTAAACTAGTTTATTCATCTTATTCGTATTGATCTTATGGAAGTAACTTCTACATATATGTGTGTGTATATATATATATGGATACTTCCAAAAAGAGAAGAGATTTTTGTTTAGAGATCCATATCTCTAGAAGTTAGTTCTAAGAGAAAAATTGGGTAGGAACCATGGATCAAAGTAATGGGTTAACAACTTCCTGTAACAAGAAAGGTACCTTCGATCAAACCAATACTTAGTTTTCCAATAAAACATAACTTCACAAAAGCAATTTAATGTCACCATGGATTCTTTATTGCATCATGACTTCACAAAGGCAACCTAATCGACCGAATTTTTTAGGTTATCATGCCTAAGACTTTACATCATAGTTCATTTGTAAGAAATGTTACTTATTGGTTTACATTTATAACAGTTCTTTGTTAATAACTGTGAGGTATGTTATAGTTTTTTAAAAACATTTGGCCTTAGAATGCCCAAAAAATTACATTTTCATATTTTATAAAAATAAAACTAAAAATATCACCCTCTAATAGATAATGATATGAGGTTTACTGTGAATTTTGAAACATTTGTTTCCCTCAATTTGAATGAATCAAAAGTTCTATAAATTCGTAGCATACCTCACATAATCACGTTACTTGTAATATCACAAAATCTAGTCAAGGGCTAAATGTACCAAATAGAAAGTCTAAATAATGTTAGAAACTACTTTGAGAATTTTACAAGGAACTTAGTTCCAATTGACTAAAGGAAAGCACCTAATTCCTTTACCGAAAGCTAGAAATGATATAGAGCCTAACTTGAACTTTAAAAGAAAGGAAATGGCATCTAGAAAGTCATAATAAACAAAAATAAAACAAATCATGGCAAAACAATTAATATTGTCATGATCAAGTGCAAAAGAGACAATTCCCACTTGATATTGAGGTTTAAATTGGAAGACAAAATGAAAGGCTAGGATTTTCTCATGAAAGGTAAGAGTAATCATGAGTTTAAAAAGAAAATTAACCCACCTCTTATAAGGGTTAAAATTTGGTCCAAGAGGGGCAAAGAAGGAAGAGGAAAGTTTTGGTCAAAGCGTCAAACCACTTGGAAAACTAAACTCAAACATGAACTTAAACATGTGATCAATTAGACAACACATTCTTTTCTTTCCTTTACTTGCCCATTTTGGTCAAGACTCTAAAATGGGAAGGAAGAGAATTGAATTTAAACCATATTCATTGACAAGTCAAAAAGAAAAGAAAGAAGAAGGGAAGAAAAGTCAAGAAGACTTCCACATTTATTCAATGTTAGATGATCTTTTAATTACATGTGTCAAGTGTCCTTCTAAAATCATTGTTCCTCTTTCTCTTTCATGTTGACCGACTTTTTGGTTAGGAAATGGGAAGCCTAAAGATTTCCTCCAACTCCCAGGTTCGGTGTTTGAGAAAGTCAGTACATGACCAGACCGGAGACCAGTCAATTTCCCTAACTATTGTGCTAGGTGACATCCCGAGAGAAAGACAACACAAAGTCATAAAGTAGAAGTAATAATGAGGGACATATGTCATCTTCTCACTAGGCCAACACAAAAGTAAGGGCTAGGTGGCAACTTCTTATTGGTCTACCTTAAAAGACACTTTTCAAAAGCTGCTTATTAAAGTTACTTTAATAAAACTACTTTACGAATGTCCACTCATATTGCGCCATATGGCATTTGACTCATGGAATTGCCTAGTGTTTGCTTGTGGGCCCCACATAGTGCCACAAGCCTCAGGGAGTTCCCAAATGATTGCTTGTGGGCCCCATATGGTGCCATAAGCCAATACAACTTAAAGAGGAGCCAAGTGTTCCAAAGTGCCCATACACTGACATACTTTATCTGACTACTTATATGCCCTGAGCTGTATGTAATCTAGAGACTCATTTTTTACCCAGAAATAGTCCTTGAATATCTTTCCATCTCCCTAATATTCTTGAGACTCCTCCTAAACTAGACCTAGCAGTCTACCTGATTCAAACTAATTCTCAAGCTTTTAGTCCCAAAATCTAAGATATTACATTGATTGGGTGAGTTTTGTGGAATTTTTTTTGCTACCCTAGAATTTGGTCACTATGAGAATTTACGGATCGATGTTCTTTTGATCATATACATGATGTCATATGATTTTTAAAGAGCCTATTGGAATAGTTTGATGATAGAATGATAAATTTGGTAATTGTTGAATTGGGAAGCCATTTTCAGTTAGAATAGGGCATGTAAAAGAAGTAGGATTTTGGTAATTTTGATGTCATCAATAGATTCTACATGAAAAAATGTGTAGGAATAGCCTCTAGCTTTCAATTCTAGATCTTCGGAATGAAATTCTTAAAACTGGAATTTAACATAATGCTGCCAGTTTAGGGTTCCTGTGAGGCAGATGGAATGTGTCATATTTTTGAATGAGTAAATGTTATTCAATAGACATGATATTTTTTAGAATGAAAGTAGACATCTCAAGCTTTAATTTGATATAACATTTGTTCCATTTGGATTAGTACATTAGGAGATATGGAATGCTAATCTTAGACATTGAAATCTAGAATGATTCTGTGGCAGTGAGAATTAATTGGCCAAACTGGAATTGAGTGCATGTAATTGGTTGAAGGAAATATTTTTCCTTCAAAATAGACTTAATAAGGAACACATAGAATTTTGAACCTTTACAATTGGATATTCCTAAATAAATATATGAATTTTCAAAAATTGGTAAAAATTCTAGTAGCTTTTAGTTAACTTGCCAATTTAAGACATTTAGGGCAATTAGTAATAAAGTTAATTTCCAAGGGTAGAATTAAACACATAAATCTAGTGCAGGCACATTGACTATTCATTTGCCATAATCCATTAACTTTAAAGATAACTAACCGAAGAGTTTGAGTTATTAAAGATTGGGACAAGCAATAACTCACCCGTTCTTGAATTCTAACTTATTGGATTTGACATTTGCCTGGGTTGCCCAAGAGACTGGGAACAAGAATGAAACTTAGAAAGGCTACCAGGTAGTATCTTATCCCTAATATCATATGTGTTACTTTGTATGAATTCCATATCATCTTCTTATGTGTGGGACAGTTAGTCCCTAGGTGGTAAGACCCGTAAGTACAAGTTGCATAGGGAGTTACCCTGGGCTGTAATATAAGGGGTTACCCTAGACTACATACCTTGTATAAGGTAAACGCCTTGAGCTGCTAGTCCATGGTCACCAAGCACTATGATTCTATGATAAGGGATCGGTTAGGCCTTTTGTTGCTGCATACAGTAAGTGTTATGTTTAATGATTTGTTTTATATGCTTAGCATTTTTGTTATCATATGACTAATTTGTGTTACTACTGGGATTTTTTTGAATCTCACCCTTTCCTACCATTAATCTACATCAAAGGCGAGCAGCTCCATGGGCAAGAAGGTAACCAAAGACGGTGAAGTACATGTCGAATAGTTAGAGTTCCTTTGGTTATATTTCATTTTGGATAATTGTATAATTTATAAATGTAACTAAGTCGGAATAGCTGTAGCAGTAGCAGTAGTAGTAGCGCTAGGCATATTGGCTGTAAGATGTATGTTAGCATATCAATGCACACATTATTATTTTAATGTGCTAAGTGAATTAGATTGAGGCAACCAAACACTAAAGGTCCATAGGGTAACCACCATTGCACTGGCTTTTGCCAAAGAACGCTCTGTTTTAAATAAAAAGTTTTGAAACTGATGAGTGATAATGAATTTGCAAAATGGTTTGAGACCATACTTAAAGTATTTTTAAAAGTTTTCAAAAAACCCACTCAAGTGCAGGTTCAAACCCTATATTAAAGTCAAGACTTTAAAAGTTTACAACAGAACACTTTCTTGGGTTTATAATCATTACATGGTTAAAACTCATCTAAACATGTACGAAAATATGGTTTTATATTACTTATAACCAAAGGAGTAGCCTGAATCATCTAGGAGTATGTCAAGATCATGGTGGCCAATCCTATATTCATCAAGAATAAGATTAGCCTTCTTGTTCATACTTGACAAATATCTTGCCAGCTTCCTCACAGCATGCTCAATACATTATACTTGAAGCATCATTGTCTCCACTTGAGGGAGCAAAGGATGTGGAGGTAGAGGAGGTAGGGAGTTTGTGGAAGAAGGGAAAAAAGAGGAAAAAGAGGTGGAGAAGGAGGATGACACCAGGGATTTCCTAGCAAATCTCTAGCATGGTGTTTTATCTTGAGAGAATGGAGGAGGACGATAAAGAAATAGTGCAAAAACCAAAAAGGAATGTGGAGTTTAAATAGTTTGGAAATAATGGATTTGAACCATTATCGCACATGTTAGAAGTTAAAGAGGAGCAATCACACGCAATGGTAAGTAATGAATGGGTACTTGGTTCTCATGCCTGATCATCCAAGAATGAAGCAGTATGAAATGATTATTATTATCAACATGAGAAAGGGGAAAGTTTTTGAACCATCATGACAATTTTTGTGTAACAACCGTCATTCTTTAAGACAAAATAAAATAGTTACTAATAACAACAGTATTTATTTGCATGATATTCTAACAAGTTATGGTTTTCACTTAATAACCATTATGTATACAACCACCATTTTACAAACAAAATGAAAAAAGAAAAAGTATATATAAAACTAAAAATAACAAGTTATGCAGATGTTTTAATAATCTGATGCATCATCAGATTCTTCCTTCTCTGATAACTTGTCCACCATCTTGTTTAAAGAGCGAATGAGAGTGGTAAGTTCCTTCAAGCATTAGTCCATTCGTCCTTGGTCTTACAGGTAAACCTGAGCCATATGATGGAGCTGGTACATCGTGTGGATGAACCCTTCATGGCTTACTAGTCGACGATGTTCATCTTTAGTTTATCTCAAGATGTTGAAGCAGAAGTTCTCTTGCGTTTGTCCATATGTTTGGTGAAGAAGAACAAAAGTTTGCAATTGGCTATGAAAAGTTGAAATTGAAGTGGAGAAGTAGAGTTCGGTTTTTGGACTTTTATATAGAGAGGGTTTCATGGATTACCGAGCTGCCGCATTCTTTAGATTTATAGATCATTATATTTTATATATAGTAACAGCTGGTTTTTAATAATAGTTAGGAATTTAAAGTGGTATTCAAATAAATAACATATTTTTCTTAATAACCATTGTATATTTGACATTTTTTAAATTTTAATGCATGCATAGTTGCATATATCAACCACCATACTACAAGAAAAAAAATTAAAATAGGTGAATTTAATTAGAGATTTATAAGAACTGTCATTCTTTTTCCCACGCCATGAGTTACATGACAATTGTTTCAAAAGAGCCATTATTAACTTTTGAATTCATGACGGTCGTTTAGAAAGAACAATTTAAGAACCGTTATTTATTTTATTCCATGATGGTTTTTCTATAAAAACCATTAAATATGTTATTTTTTTAACAATATATTTAAAACTAAAAAATACTAAAACAAAAAAAAAGAACTGTGGAGAGTAGCCTGTGAACTAATGCGATCACCACACTACCCATTACTAGAGGAATAGCCAAGATAATTGTTAGGATCATAGCCAATCCCATACTCATCAAGTATTAGATTCGCCTTCCTATTCATAAGAGAGGTACCCAAAAACCCTCCTCACAGTATGGTTAGTCTTTTCTACATACCGCAACATTGCCTTCAGTTGAGGAAGTATAGGATGTGAAGGCGGGAGAGGAGGAGGTAGAAACAATGGTGGAAGTGGTGGAGGTTGATGTTGGGGAAGACAAGCAAGAGGTAGAGGTTGCATAGGAGGAGGTGGAGGATGAGATTGAGACTTTTCTAGTGAGCGTGTTTGAAAAACTAGCCGTTACGTCAGATGCTCCTTACACTTCGTGAAGTAGTTTTTCCTCACTACATGATGTCTTCATTGTTTTTCTGTAATAATACATCAAACACTAATAGAATGAAGTGTTAGTCATAGGTATGTTAGATCATTGGTCAGTGGCTGAATTTCTAATTTCTGGGACTTTTCACTTCGAGAGACGATATTTGCGATGAGTGACCTCTATAATTTAAGATGCAATTCGAATGTTTAATCTCATGTTTATCACTTGAAATATATGTTAGTTAATGTTTATGTATAATAACAAGTGAAAATATAATGAATAAATAACCTTTAACCATATTCATATTGTTTATGACAACTCTGTAACGCATTCTGCTTCTATCACCATCACATTCTTAGGTTATATGATAATCCTTGTTTGATCACCTAGAAAATGCTTAATCACTAATATGATGAACTGTTAGAGTGATTAGAAGCAAGACAAATGAGTTATACAATCATTCCTATGATTTTCAAAAGTTACGTGGTGTTGCTTTGGTTTTCAGAAAAATCAACACTTGAAGTGCAGGAAGTGCACTTGTACTTTCTGCCAACACTCGAGTGTAAACTGGAAGTGCGGGTTGCACTTTCTGCCAACACTCAAGGGCAACTGGAAGTGCACGAACTCTTTTCACTTTCTGGACAACACTTGCACCATTTTTTTCAAGAGTGTGATTTATCACTTGAAAGTGTAATCGTACTCACCCGAGTGCACCAGTGTATTTCAGCTTTAGGCTTCACTTCTGGACAGCACTTGCACTAAGTTTTGTAAGAGTGAGATTTTATACTTGTGAGTGTTTAAGTACTTCACTCGAGTACGCTTCATATTTTCACGTTCTAGCTGGCTCTCGAGAAAACACTTTCAGTGTCTTACTTACAGGACTTAAGTACACTTCTTGCCACCACTTGAGTGTTAAGTTTCTCACTCGAGTGCCACTGATAAAAACTACTTTTGAACAACACTTGCAAGATATTTTTCCAAGAGTTTGTTTTTGGACTCGCGGGTGTTTAGGTACCATGTTAGACTCGATCAATTCATGTGACTCTAAATATGGAAAGTAATACATCATCAAAAACCTATTCTCATATACATTCCAATACAAAAAGAATAAACTCCAAAGTCATTGTATTCTACAAGATATGAGGAAGGAGTGTCTACCGCACTAGACAGTACAACCGTCAACTTCCAGAAGGTGTATGTCTTAGCATATAACTTCAAATTTGAGCCATTACCTATCCATGCTCTTTAAGTCTAGTTTCATATGACATCAGTTTCATCTCAATCCAATATGTATTTTGAGAGTTATGTCCAAAATACCAATGTGTCTTGAAAAATGACAGTGATTTCAATTTCATCTTCAAGAGATCATATCTCATTCATATGAACTCCTTTCAATATGATTTAGGTATGTATTTTTTGTGTTGAGAGTCTAATTTCATATGCCACTAGTTTTAGGTCAGTCCGACCTGTGGTTTGAGAGATATGGCCAAAATATTGGACCTCCATCAAGCTGAATGAAAAATAAAGCTGAACATAGTGGCCCGATACTCGAGTGTTCTTCCTACACTCAAGTGCAACACCTCTAGCACTCAAGTGTTGAGCTTACACTTGAGTACAACTTCTCTGGAAGTGATATAACTCATATATAAGCCATCTTAGCTTCGTATTGACCCATTCCAACCATCATTTGATCATAGAAACCTCCAGTATCACTTCTAAGATCTTAAATCTTGATATTCTCATTAGATCTTGCAATTTCTTTTTTTCTTCAATCTCTTTCTTCTTAATTTTCATCTTGATGATTATCCTCCATAACTCAACAAGATAGCTTCTTTATTTTCTTGATTATCTTCAATCTTCCTTTATTTTTGCTTGACTAATCTATAAAATATTTCACATCAAATAGTAGTTAGTCAATAGAGAAGATAAGAATATTAAGCAAACTTTTTTCTTTTATCATTTCACATCTATATTTCCACATCTATATTTGACATCACCAAAACTAATCATATCTAACATTCTCCTCCTTTTTTATGATGACAAGTCCTTTACAAAAAATATGTATGAGTACGGAAACATATTAGATGCACATATTTTTCGTACAATATTTCTCCCCTTATTTGACATCAGCAAAAAAATTGAAATATAAAGAAGTAAGGCTTGTGGAGAAGTAAATTTGAAAAAAAGTAGAAATTCCTTTCTCTTAATTAATCAAAATGAATGTATCAAGAGGACAGTTTACTCTCCCCCCTATGTGAAAGTATTTTCATTTTTAAAGGAACTAAAAATAGATTTGGAGAGGTTTTCAAGAAAACTTTCATAACCAAGGTAAATTGAAATTAATTATATGAAACGTATTCTTGAAATATAAAGAGAAAAGGATTATCAATGCTCATGTAGATTTGCTCCATGAAGTCCGTTGCCTTATTCTTTGGCAATGCTAGTTCATGATATGGTGTACTCTACAAATCTGCTATGCAACTCTGATGTATGTTCATATTGTTGCCAGGATTCTCCAATTGAGTTGAGCTTCTGTTCAACATGATCAATGCTTATGTGTATTGGTATATGTATTAATTGCTTTGAATTTTGTAGCCCATATATTTTCCTTGATTAAACGTTGAAACATTTTTTTATCAAGGTTGATAGTTTCTTCTTGTAGTACGTTGAGAAACATTATTGCAAAGCAAATTCTCCTATCTCAAATTTAAATCTTTCTTTGCAAAAGAATTATTAGTTCAGTCAAGTAACAAAAGGTTCCTTTCCATATGATATGTTAAAATTAAGATCATGAAAAGAACCATATAAAAGTAACTCATCATCAAAACTAATCAAGACATGGTGAATACATATGAGTATATTAAAAGGATTTTCTTCCAATAAAGGAGATGAGCTTTTAGGAGATAAAACACATGTGAATGTAAATCTTCTCCTTAATTGATGCATGATTTTAAAAAAAAAAATTCATTGAGGAAAATAGTTAATAACTCTCTTGGATTTGAAAGACCATTGGTAACTTTGTATGGAAAATGATTTTGAAAGTATCAACATTTGGAGAGAAATCAAATTTGAGAAATGACAATGCTATTTAGGGGTTTTAAGAGATACAACCCAATATCACCTGAGTGGTTACTTGAGTGATTCTACTCCACCATTACTCGATTGTTTACTCAAGTAATGCAACTCAAGGAATTTGAATTAAACAAGAATACAATACCTCACTCGAGTAATGTCATAATCACTCGAGTCATAATCCTATGTAGTCCATGGATGCTTCGTTAGCTAGTCACTGTCTGATTATGTGATCTAAAGATGTAATCTATGTGGGCACTTAAGGATACCAGGATGAGCCTGAAATAAGGCCTTAGCTTAGTAAGTTCCCCTTATCTCCCTTATTTTATCATCCATCATCGCAAATAGAGCTTTGAAGTTCTAGTTCACTAAGTCATATAGCTGCCTCATCTTATTATTCATTGAATGATGACCTTAGCATTGTTATTAGCAAGCTCAGTGTGAAAGTGTTGAAGTTCCTCTTTCAGATAGCCCCTGATCTTTTTATCCAAAAGTAGAGCATTTTAGGTCAACTCATACAAGAGTAAATATATGCTCTTTAGTACTTAACTTTCTCTTGGGTCAATACAATGTTAGACATTATAACTCTTATACTCTTATACAATTAAATCATATGATATTTGAGCAAAGAGTACCAACAAAGACCAAGATATAACTTTATCGAATAAATTCAAGCCATTAGATCATAAAGGGTAATGAATGAGTTATATCAATGAGTGATGAGTTTCAAAGATCAATGACAATTTATAAATACACTTTATATAGAAAATATGTCATTGATAATATTTTTCATGCAATCGATGCAAGTCAAATCAAAGAGAATAGAAAATCTATCCATAATGATCAATTTTTATAAAATGATAAATCATGAATGAAATCAAGTTTTTCAAGAATGATAATGAGAAATGCAAATTATTTCAAAATCTCAACTGTTCTTTTGAATCATGAATATGTATTATGATATTAAGATTTTGAATACATGAAAAACTCATTTTTGAAACTTATTTACAATCGATGCTTATTCCAAAGATCATGGAAGCCAACAGCTTAAGCGTATACATACCAGAAAGCTTCTCTTTTAGATAATAACTAAGATAACATGTTAGACATTGAAGTTAACATGTTTGAGAATTTTCCCAAGAACAAAAGTCGTATGGAAAATGAGTTAGTCAAAAAGGCTTATCTTGATAAACATATATAAGCATAATGACTTTAATATTGATCAAGAGATAATCTTCCCTTTTAGAGTTGCGTCTGAATATTAAAGGCAAGACTTGAAGTAAAATGCTCTAGTTACTCGAAAATGGATGAAGACAAATATTAATGTATTTGAACAACAAAATGAGTACATTGATTTATGGATGATGAAACACATACTCATTGCTCCAAATGACTAGAGTCTTAGAATATTAGTATGTTATTCCATAATAATGGTTAATGCATCAACATTTAATACACTAATAAACATTCATAATGCTTGGAATAACATGATCAACCAAAGATTTATGCATTAGGCATAAGGTTTTCAAAGATTGAATTCTTTCCAAGGGAATACACTTGAAACTCATATAGATAGTTAACTTGTTGAACGTAAGGTCTAACATGTTAGTGAATTAAGACTAAAGACTTCAACCATTGGATAGCACATTTAAGATCAGAAAATACTCTGGTGGATGAATTTAAAGCATTTCTGACTTTCAATATACAAAAATACTAAATTCTAATTTTGAAATTGATTTGAATGCAAACAATATATGAATAATTTTCAAATAATGTGTATACACTTTTTATAAACAGGATGAATTGAAATCCAAGTAACTTTTGTGAAATGTGCATTTCAAATCTCAAACATATAGAAAGGTTATGCCCCATTTCACTTTCGATCCATTTAGCAATCTAAAAATATTTTGAAAACCATCAATGATTTATTGCTAATGGTATACAATAATAAGCAAGTATTTACCAATCAAATTGAATTGGGAAGAACGGGTAAGATGGTTGAGTCTTGAAATTACTGATATAAAGACGTGACACTTGAGTCCTATAGAAAAGTTCACATATTGATATAGCGTACCTAGCTTGAATATAACTAGTAGACACTCAAGTTAATTACATCTCCTTGTATCTTTATACTCAAGTCCTCCAAGATCACTGGAGTAACCAATGCCTTTGAATCAAGCTTTTCTGTAATTTCCTTCCTGAACTCGAATTTCCATTGTGCCTTCAAGTTATGAACTAGAGTTTACCTCTGGAACTCAAGTTTTGTGTATACACTTGATATAAACTTGAGTTTTCACTCAGAGTTCATGTATACTCTTTTCATCCATGTTTTACTAACCGAAAATAGAGCATTCCTTTCTTCTACCTACAAAATCATATAATCTTTTTTCTTCCTTTGGTATCCAATTTTACTTGGATCCACTCACAGTTAGCTAGTAGGAATCATAATTCACATGCTCTAATAATATAATCAAATTAAAGAAATAGAGCATAATGAATTAAACATAACTTTATGCATAAAAATATTTTTTCTTAAAGCATGTGTATATGCATGAAGTGTTAAGCTATTAAACATTGTGATTCTTTATGAATGAATTTTTCTAATGATTGTGAAAACAAATGTGCAGTGCTCATACCTAAGGTAACAAGGTATAAACCTCAATAAATATTAAAGATGATAGCATAGGAGGTTTTACTATTGTTTACTTTTATGTTAGGTGCTTGGAGGATTGCCTTTGCATACCTACTGCATTTTTCTTTGAAGCTTTGTTTTTATGTATTTGGCTTTATGCAAAGCTCTCTCATATGATATAGGCTGCAAGAGTATTTTTATTTGTGTACGACAAATCCTCCTCTTCTTATTCTCCTCAGGGTAGTTGAATGGTACATTATAGTAGCCCTTTATAGAGGTGAAACATACTCCTTTTGTCCATTGCTTATTTCTGTGATTATGCTCTGTAGCTCCAATAATAGATGTTCTGAGAGTTCTCTTTGGTGACGATATAAACCTCTCAATTGGTGCATGAGAACCTCTTGTCTTGTTCTTTATCTTATCTGTACCCTTATGTCCATTACTTTTCATATTATCTTGCATACATAGAGCACTAGATGGACATTTTGGTACCCATATATACTTAGGTCCTTGATTGTTATCATTCGATTTTATATGTTCTTTAGGAACCCAAGCATATTTATTCCTCATATGAGATTTCTTCTAATATAGCATGTGTGAGGAATATGACCGGATTTACCACAATAATTACAAATTGTATGAAGATATGCATTATGGGATATCATACAAGTATTATGATAGTCATGAGAGTAGAAACACGAATGGATTTTGTTTGAACATTCTTTCTTCCCAACAAACTTTCCAGCATATTTGAACACATTTTTTCTTTTCTCAGTAGAATCAATAATTAGTTGACAAACAATCTTTATTTTGAAAATCAGTTTTACGAAAATCAAAAGAAGAATTGGAACTTTTTACCTTAAGTTCATCTTTGATCTCAGCAGAATGATTTTTCATGTCTGTCTATAATGAGCTTTTTTCAGGAATCCTCTTCTTCTTGTCTATTCATGCTAACTATATGGAAGTGTTCTATGAATTCTCTTTTTTCATCATGACCTTCCAATTGTTCATGCACCGTAGATGCACATCTTATAGTTTCACTTGAACTGTCAACACTTTCAATTTCAACACACTTGTTAGAAGTGTACATAGAATCAAGAGTGTCCCAAATATCTTTACCATTAAGACAAAATCTAATTTTCTCAAAATCATTTTCAATTAAGGCACTATTCAAAATTTTCATTGCCATAATATTCAACGAAAACATTTTCTTTTCTCTTTTTGTCCAATCCTTTCTCAATTTGAAATCAAAAGCATTTGTAAAAACATTCCATATATCAAAATCAAATGCCTTTATAAAACTAGTCATTCTAGCGCTCCAAAACCAAAAATCAATATCTTTTAAAACAGGTGGAATTGTATAGTCAAAACCTTCTGAAGGCGAGTAACACCCAAAGTCAGCCATTGATAACTCTTAAAACAATAAGTCCTTTAAACAAAAGCCAATGCTCTGAAACCAAATGTTAGAACCGGCTGACACCCAAGAGGGGGTTAATTGGGTGTAAGATAAAAACTTAAGAACTTTGAAAATATTTTTGCATCTTATTGAAAACAATAAATATGAAAGTAATGAATCATAAATCAACAGTTAGATAACATATGCTGGAAATATAAGAGCTTAAAGAAGAGAATATGCAAACTTTGATTTATCCTGGTTTGGTCCAATCCACGATGACCTATGTCCAGTCCCTAGGCTCCTCCTAAGATTTTCAACCCACTATCTTCTTGTTTAATCTCAGCACAAGAAAAGCCTCTATAAACCCACAAGTTTAGGCGAGCATTCTTGAAGCCTTTTACAAATTTCTCTCTAAGATACTCCCCCTTATGTCAAGTCATAAGAGCAGAGCATTCCCGAAGACCTTCCTCTCTTGCTTACCTGTGCAAGTCTTACGAGCAGCAATGTTTTCTCCTGCTTATATCCCTGTAAGTCTTACAAGCAGCAACGTTCTCTACTAGTTGCACCTTGTAAGTCTTACAAGCAGAAAGTCTTACTGGAAATTCTCTCTATAGCTTCCCCCAAAAGAAATTCAACTCTCTTAAGTTCCCTCTACCTTAAGATCAATTTAGAAATATATTTTTGAAGTGAATACAGACTCTCTCACAAAGTGGATATAATGAACACTAAAGTACAATTAATCACTCTCTCAATGGTAACTAATATAGAAGCTAGAATAATATAGAGGATTTGGGTTGAGGCAGAGGATTCATGATATACACATATTGCCTTTGTTTTGCTCATGTCATTGTTACACTCTGTTAGAACACGCGTTTCACCCAAAAGGGGGTGAATTGGGTTATACTAAATTTCGTCGGAAATGTAAAACTTAACAGTGAAATTAAAACAGTAAGGAGTAAGGAAAAATATCACCGAAGTGTACACCGGGAGTTATACTGGTTCGGTCACAACCACTTTGACCTACGTCCAGTCCTCAGAGCTTCTCTGAGAGTTTCACTATAACTTCCAAGATTCAGTGGTTTCTTGGCACCTCAATACAAGCAAGTTCCTTCGCCTGGACACTCGCTCCCCCTTACAAGTTGTAATCCAATCCCAACTGAAGGTTCCACAACCTTAAGTTATCTCAATAACAAATATTGAGTTTAAATGAAATATCTCTCTTACAGAGTAAATAAGAATCACTGAAGCATATAATTACAATGTGAAAACAGAGAAATGAACTTGATGATACGTTTGTGTGTGTTCTTGTTGTTATTTTCTCTGTTTGGATGTTCCCATATATATAGATATATTGGTGATGACCGTTGGAACATTTTCCTTTCGTCCGTTGGAGAGTACGCAGCCACTATTGACTTTTCCAGTTTTTGAAAAATATCCGTTGGCGGTGGTTGGCATTTGAACGTTTCATTTGACTTTCATTACTTGATATGATTTCTTCATTGTTCATCTGTAAATAGGCTAAGAATACTAATACAATGAAAGATTAATCATATAGGAAACAAATCAATGAACGTTTGAATGATTTCTGAATTTCTGGGTTTGCTTACTCGAGTAGCTACTCGAGTATTCCTTGAAGTTTACTCAAGTACTTACTCAAGTATCATCGGGAAAAACTTGATCAACTACAAGTCAACAGACAAATATAAGATTACTCGGGTAGCACATGGAATAACCAATTTTCAAACCTTTGGAAACATATGTTTACTTGGGTACCTACTCGAGTAAGACACTCACAACTTTATGGGTTACTCGGGTACCAACTCGAGTAAACCTTCAAATAAACTTTTGGTTACTCGATGCTTTACTCTAGTAATGTTGGCAGGATTTCAAGGCCGAGAGCACTTACCTTGTTACTCGAGTACTTACTCGAGTAAACTTATTCTTTGGGCACAACTTACTCGGGTAATGACTTGAGGTTTTCCTTGAAAATATCTCTGCATACTCGGGTACCTACTCAAGGAATCCACTTAAAATAGAACATTAAATACTTGCATACTAGAGTAATGACTCGAGGAAAATAAGGTAAAATTATATCAAGTTAATCGGGTACTACCTTCAAGTTTTCACTTACTTCAGTGCGTTACTCGAGTACCTACTCGAGTAACATTGGCAGTGGTACAAAATGCCGAGAGCAACACATTTCCAGACACAGAGTTACTCGAGTACCTACTCGAGTATCATTGGCAGGCCGAGAGCAACTGGAAGGTTTTCACATGGTTACTCGAGTAGTTCCTCGAGTAATGTTGGCAGGCCGAGAGCAACTCCAAGTTTTTATCTGGTTACTCGAGTAGCTCCTCGAGTAACATTGGCAGGCCGAGAACAACTTGAAAATACTTACACTATTACTCGAGTACCTCCTCGAGTAACGTTGGCAGGTTACTGGAAGGTGCCTCTGGTTACTTCAAATTTTGTTTCATTACTCGAGTACGTACTCGAGTAATGCCTTAGAAAAATTGGTTCTGATCAAGTTTCTCAGCATTTTTTTCTTGGCCTTTCTTCATTACTCCAATGCTTACCTCAAGTGATGCTTATCCCTATTATTCCTTTGTTCAAACTTGTTTATTAATCATTTCCTTTTCAAACCATTCTTTTGTTATCATCAAAATATGAGATCTAACACACTCTGCTTGAATCTCCTATATTTATAGTTAATTAGGATATGATCATTGTAAGTATTTCAACATATCCTTGAGTCCCGTTGCTTCGTTTGACCGTTGAGTGCGTTTGAAAAACTAGCAATTACATCAGATGCTCCTTATGCTTCGTGAAGTAGTTTTTCCTTACTACATGATCTCTTCATTGTTTTTCTGTAATAATACATCAAACACTAATATAATAAAGTATTAGTCATAGGTACATTGGATCATTGGTCAAAGGCTGAATTTCTAGTTTCTGGGACTCATCACTTCAAGAGATGATATTTGCCATGAGTGACCTTTATACTTGAAGATGCAATTCGAATGTTTAATCTCTTGTTTCTCACTTGAAATATATGTTAGTTAATGTTTATGTATAATAACAAGTGAAAACATAATGAATAAATAACCTTTAACTATATTTGAATTGTTACTACAACTCTATAATGCATTCTGCTTCTGTCACTATCACATTCTTAGATTGTGCGTTAATCCTTGTTTGATCACCTGGAAAATGCTTAATCACTAATATAATGAAGTATTAGAGTGATTAGAAGTAAGAAAAATGCGTTATATAATCATTCCTATAATTTTCAGAAGTTATGTAGCATTGTTCTATTTTCTAGAAAAATCACTTGCACTTTCTGTCAATACTCAAGTGCAAACTGGAAGTGCAGGAAGTGCAGGTTACACTTTCTGCCAACACTCGAGTGCAACTGGAAGTACATGAACTCTTTTCACTTTCTGGACAACACTTGCACCATTTTTTTCAAGAGTGTGATTTCTCACTTGAAAGTGTAACCAACCTCACTCGAGTACAGATGACTTACTCGAGTGCACCAGTGTATTTCAGCTTCAGGCTTCACTTCTAGATAACACTTGTGCCAAGTTTTGTAAGAGTGAGATTTTGCACTTGTGAGTATGGAAGTACTTTACTCGAGTGCAGTAGTTCTCACTTGAGTGTGCTTATATTTTCACATTCTAGCTGACTCTCGAGAAAACACTTTCTGTGTCTCACTTGCAGGACTCGAGTGCACTTCATGCCATCACTCGAGTGTTAAGTCCCTTACTTGAGTGCCACTGATAAAAACTACTTCTGGACAATACTCGCATGATATTTTTCCAAGAGTGTATTTTTGGACTAGGGGGTGTTTAGGTGCCACATCAAACTCGATCAATTCATGTTACTCTAAATATGGAAAGTAATGCATCATCAGAAAGCTCTTGTCATATACATTCCAATGCAAAAAGAATCAGCTTCAAACTCATTGCATTCTACAAGATATGATCGAAGGAGTGTCTACCGTACTATACAGTTCAATCATCAACTTCCAGAAGGTGTATCTCTTAGCATATAACTTCAAATTTGAGCCATTACCTATCCATGGAAAATTCTTTGAGTATAGTTTCATATAGAACTAGTTTCGTCTCAATTCGATGTGTATTTTGAGCGTTATGTCCAAAATACCCAACTTATCTTGAAAAAGGATGATGATTTCAATGTCATCTTCAAATTGAAAGAGGCAAGCTTCACCCAAGAGGGGGGTGAATTGGGTGACGTTATAAATTTTTCGCTTGATGTGGTGATATGAAAAATAGAGTAGATAGAGTAGAGTTGAGAAGATTAGAACACAGAGAGTTATACTGGTTCGGCCTAACAACCAGGCCTACGTCCAGTCCTCAAAGATCAAGACCTACTAAGATTTTCACTATTCTTCCAAGATTCAATAGGCTCTCAGAACGCCACAAAACAACAATTGTCCTTGAAAAGACTATGAGCAGAAATATTCTCTCACTAAGAAATTTCTCTCTCCCTTACGACAAGTCTTACGTGCAGAAAAACAACCTATGACCTTTCCCACTTGCTTATGTATACAAGACTTATGAGCACCAACGTTCTCTCCTGCTTACACCACTGTAAGTCTTACGAGCAGCAACGTTTTCTTCTGCTTGTATCTTATAAGTCTTATGAGTGAAAGGTTTAACAAGGAATTCTCACAACTGCTTCTCTCATAAGGAAATCTACCCTCTCAAGGTCCCAATACCTTGAGATCAAATGAAAGTAGAATTTGAATTATATGAAGACTCTTTTACAGAGCAAATATATGAACACTGAAGATCAATGTGTATACAGAGAAAATTATGAATAGCAGAGACTCGTGTATATGCTTGTGAATTCTTATGCTTCGTTGTTCTTGACGATCTCTGAATATCTGTATTTATAGATGTTTAGTTTTTGCCCGTTTTAGTAATGATCGTTGAGGAACGGGGCTTGCTTCTGTGGAATGACACCCGTGTGTTTGAATATTCTGAATGCGGTAGGTATGTGCGTGCTTGTAATGATATTGTTTGCCGTTGTTTGACTTTCTTCGTGTTAGTTTATTTCAAATGTTCATCCTCCTGTATCACACTTATAATACATTCAAAATGATGTTAAATAATGATAATAAGTAATGATAAGATAAATAAATAACATTAAACCATATTCGGATTGAACGTTGTGAGACTTGGTGTATTTGGTGATCTGGCATAGCATCACGCGAGCATGGATGGGCTCACTCAAGTGATATTGCAATTTTACTCCTTGATCTTCAATTTTAAGTGTGTGCTCACATAGGATTTCAGAGAGACAAAATTCTCACTCGCGAGTGATATGGGGCCTCACTCGAGCACAACTCCTTCTGCTCGAGTGGCCTTGCATTTTACACTGGGAGTTTCTTCTCTGGTCAGCACTCGCATATCATTTTAGCAAGAGTGAGATTTTGTACTTGCAGGTGATATGGGCCCTCACTCGAGCACACATACTCCTGCTCGAGTGAGAAGAATATTCTCAATAATATACCCTTAATACCAACACTCGCATCAGAATTTGAGAGGGATAGATTTTTCACTCGCGAGTTTGATGTGTCACTCGAGCATATGAAGCTATGCTCGAGCATATGAAGCTATGCTCGAGCATACTTGAGCTTCTCTGATCTTCATGACTCTCAGCCAAGCACTCGCATACCTTCACTCGCTAGTACTCGAGTACAGGACACTCATGCTCGAGTATTGATTTCTTTGCTCGAGTGCACCAAGGAAGAATGTCAAAACTTGCTCTCAACCAAGCACTCGCAGACTCTCACTCGCATGTGCTCGAGTGAGAAAGGCTCCTCTGCTCGAGTGCTATCTCCAGTGCCCGAGTGAATCAGTAAAAATGACAGTAGCATGCTTCTCGAGCAAACACTTTCTGGCTATCACTAGCACCTGCTCGAGCACAGAAGGGTTCCATGCTCGAGTGCCAGACCCATGCTCGAGCACACCAGTTCATTTTGACAGCAGACACCATAGAACATTGTTATTGCATTTGGTAACTTTGTAAACATTTCTTAAACTTATAAAAACATGATTTGTACACAATTGACTTTTGTTATCATCAAAACTTGGGATCTAACACAAATATCATCCATAAAATCATCATATAAGGGAAAATAAATATGCAAATATTTTACTTATCAAATTCCCCCACACTTAGCTCTTGGACGTCCTCGGACAAGGAGTGACCATTAAGTGCTTCCAACAAAATCAGAAGTGTCAAGTCATAAGCAAGAACACAATTGAAAAATAAAGAAATCATAGTATTCATGAATCAACGAAAATATAAACTGATAATTTCATTTGAAAATGAACAAACCAAGTTCGTAGTTATGACTCATTCTCCCAATCTCTCAAGTGTTTAAGGGTAAGTGTTTCACTCGAATTCAACCGAAAAAATTGCACTACCATAGGCTTGCTAAAAATCTCAATCTCCATTATCTAATTCACATGCATAATTCAAATCAAAAGGACTTATTAAGGGTTATAATGGATTTAAGGTAAAAGGAATGTAAAACGTGATATGAAGAACTAAATATAAAAATTAATAGAACAATAAAAAAAATGGGCCAGCTTCTGAATAAATCTATTTCATCACAACAACCCACAATTTGAATACTCAAATTTTTTTTTTTCATTTCTTTTTCTTTTTTTTTCTTCTTGCAACTTTAAAGTTGATGATATATACACCCTCACACTTGTCAAAAGCCCATTTCACAAAAATTTCAAATGCTCTACTAATCTTCCGGATTAGGTAAAAGCATTTGATATATCATTAAAGTATATGTCAATGGGTTGTGAATAAAGAAACAGTCAATGAGGCTTAAAGGGGTTTATCAACAGTATAATTGCAAGGTTGGCTATTTGGCTCTAGCTAAACAAAATGAATGCCTTTACCATCTTTGAATGTGCATGTGAAATGTAATTTCAACCAGATTTAAAGCAAGTTCTAGAGTGACAACTTAATAGGTGAATATCACACATAAGAGAGATAATCATTATAAGCTTAAAAGCTCACGGTTAGGGGCTTTCAAACTCAGTTCATTCAATCTCAAAATTCATCACCAATTGTAACAATCAGTTGTTCATTCATGCTATGAAATCTCTAAATTCAATTGATCCATACTCAAAACTTATATACTTCTTAAGATCATTACAAAGCACTTAAATAGAATGGTTTTTTTTTTACTTTTACTCTCTCTCTCTCTCTCTCTCTCTCTCTTTAAAGAATGAACAAAAACATGCAACTACTAAAATGCGTCTCATGAGTTAAGAATAACTCCTTACTCTGCCATTTTTTTTCACACCCCATGCATCTAATGGTTTTACTGACTAACAAAAGAAAAAAAAATTTCTTCTCCCCCAACCTAAATCAGACATTGTCCCCAATGTCTTATAGAGCTCAGAGAGGGTTTGTTTGTTTTTTTTTTTGAAACATAAACACATAATAAAGTAAAATCAAAATACTAAGAGTAAAACCAAGAGATTAAGGAAAGTTACAACCGAAGGGTGGTATCTGGGTTCTGCTTCTGACTGCTATCTGAAGATTGCCCACCTATTTGCTTGACGAGTAAATCTGGTTTAGGTTCATAGGTTTGCAATTGATCGAGCAGCTGATTAGCAGTTGGTGCAGAAATTATGGAATGGTGAGTTACTTGGGGTATGAATCCTGTTTCCACACCATGATCAAGAAAAGACAACAGATTATCATAAAACCATTAACATTTAACAATCCTAATGGCTTTTTGTGATAGTTTAACTTAGCCCAATATGCAACGCTAGAAATGCCATCCAACATCTCCAAACCACCGGGTAGAGCAATGAAAGCTTAAGCATGGTAGAACATTAGTCACATTTATTCAGGCAAGCTCGAAACCTGTAACTCTTGTCTTAAGAAAAAAGTGTGATCTTCCAACTCCTTCACCCTTATACTTAAAAACTTGTTTCCATTCATGGATGCAGAAATGGCCACACTTCCCTTTAGGCCCTGAATGCCTCCCCCGTACACAAAGTTGATTCCTCTGGCAGCTAATCCAATTCCCAGTTCATTTGCTGCTGTTATAAACTCTCCTTTCTTGCCCAAATCAGTTTCACCAAAAATGCAAATAGATGTAAATCTACATTTTTGTGAAATACCCTTTTTCTCTTTCTTTCTCTCGAACCATGTATGCTTACTAGTGGAAGACTGCATATTTACAAGTGGAAGTGTATATGCTTACAAGTAGAACAGTACATGCATATATAACACAGCGACAACAAAATCACACAAATCACACATTGTTCAAGTAAGTTTGAAAAAATTTTGACATGAATGATTGGCGTAATTTGCGTGAAGCAAAAGGGGAGAGAAAGTCAAAAGTTACTGACAAGAAAAGACATATTAGACAAAAGCTGCTGAAAAGATAAGATAGATTAGACAAAAGCTACAAAAAAGATAAAATGATTAAACAAAAGCATGATTATGTACAGTAGTTGTGATTTTGGCTCACATCTTCCTCTGATTTTACGTCCAGTAACGGCTTAAACGCTTTCTATGAATCGAGGATTTGCTTCCCATCCAGTTTTCTTATAAACTGGCAAACAGGGTCTTTTAATGTCAGATTCCTAAGACAATAGCGCTCCTTTTCTCTGTTGAATATGTCTGCTAAATCAAGAAGAATACGATGAACATCACCACTCGGATGCGCCTCAAGAGTTTGAATGATATCATCCAGTGACTCCTTACTCAGTCCATCCTTTATAAATTTAATTTTATCTTCTCGATTTATAGAAACCATACCTTTACTCCTACAGCGCTTATCACAATTCCACCTTGCACATTTATAATAGACGTTCATTCTTTTAGCTCTTCTCTTTTTGGAGTAAGAACTTCTTCCCATTCCTGGCAAAGTTTTAACAAATGATTTATAAATCTCACCTGCTAAACGTACCTTAGCTTCAATGATCTAGCGTATGTCCACAGCAAGGCCTAAACGCTTGAATATCTTCATCCTTTCAAGTCGATTATTATAGATCTTCCTGAGCACATCTTTGGGAAGAGTGGCGAACATGTTCTTAAGCTTTGCAAGGGATTCCTCCATGGTAACTTAAAATGAAATTGATGATGACTAAAATTCTCAACCCAGTGCAGTGTGTTTCGATGAGTAGGAAAGAAATGAATGAGTAGAAAAAAAGTTTTGAAAGAGTAGGAAAGAAATTTTGGGTTGCCTCCTAAATAACTGCCCTTCTTTAACGTCTTTAGCTAGACAAATATCAAACCACAAAAAATATTTTTTTTAAAATTTTTATTTATTTATTATTTTTTTTTCTTTTTTTAAAAAAAAATTACTAGATTGAGGACTTACCTGTTGGTTCCTCAAACATGATGACAGATTTCAAAGTATTGAGTGCACCTTCATTGTATTCTTTGAGCCTTTGCCCATTATTCACTTTGAATTTTCGATCACCATCTTGAATCTCCACAGTTCCATATGGCCATACTTGAATCACAGTAAAAGGACCTGGCCACCTTGATCTCAGCTTTCCTGGAAAGAGCTTTAATCTTGAGTTATATAAAAGCACTTTTTGTCCTGCTGTAAACTCTCTCTTCAAAATTCTTCTGTCATACCACATTTTTGTCTTCTCCTTGTATAACTTTGCATTTTCATAAGCTTGTTGTCTGAATTCTTCAAGCTCATTAAGTTGGAGAAGCCTTTTCTCACCAGCTGCCTTTAAGTCAAAATTTAATGCTTTTACTGCCCAATATGCTTTATGCTCCATTTCTACTGGAAAATGGCATGCTTTTCCATAGACCAATTGATACGGGGATGTACCGATTGGTGTCTTGAAGGCAGTTCTATAAGCCCAGAGTGCATCATCTAAATTTTGAGCCCAATCCTTCTGGTTGGAATTAACTATCTTCTCTAAGATCCACTTCAGTTTTCTATTTGAGATTTCCACCTGCCCACTAGTTTGTGGATGATATGGAGTTGCAACCTTATGAGTTACTCCATATTTAGCTAGCACAGACTGAAGCTGCTAATTGCAGAAATGCCTTCCTCCGTCACTAATAATAGCTCTAGGCACCCCAAATCTTGAAAAAATATTCTTCCTTAAGAACTTCACAACTACTCGAGAATCATTTGTAGGAAAGGCAGCTGCTTCAACCCACTTGGAGACATAATCAACAACTACTAAAATGAACTGGTTACTAAATAAAGATGGAAAAGACCCCATAAAATCGATCCCCCATACATCAAAAAGTTCAACTTCTAAGATGTTGGTTAACGGGGCTTCATGTCTCCTTGAGATATTTCCCGTTCTTTGACATCTGTCACAGGTTGCCACAAGTCTGTGAGCGTCCTTGAAGAGTGTAGGCCAGTAAAATCCTAATTGAAGGACTTTAGTAGCTGTTCTATTTGCTCCAAAATAACCACCATATGGGGATGAATGGCAGTGATTTAAGATGCTGTCCATTTCTTCTTCAGGAACACATCGCCTAATAATTCGATCTGGGCTTTATTTGTATAAGAACGGATCCTCCCAAAAGTAATGCCTTACATCAGCCAAAAACTTCTTCTTTTGCATTTTAGAAAGTTCATAAGGCATTATCCCGCTTGCCAAATAATTCATAATATTAGCATACCAAGGAGTAGGTTGTGGCTGCATGATAAAAAGTTGCTCATCTGGGAAATTCTCTTGGATTGGTGATTCTCTCTTTCATTCAGGTGTTCTAACTGAGAAAGATGATCTGCAATGAGATTCTCGGTCCCTTTTCTGTCTTTGATCTCCAAGTCAAATTCTTGTAGTAGAAGCACCCATCTGATCTGTCTGGGCTTTGCATCTTTCTGCTCAATCAAGCATTTGATTGCTGAGTGGTCTGTCCAGACCAACCTTTGACCCGATCAAGTATGCTATGAATTTGTCGAATGCAAACACTACTGCTAATAGCTCCTTTTCTGTTGTTGCATAATTCAGCTGTGCATCTGAGAGTGTCCTGCTGGCATAATAGATGGCATGAAAGACCTTGTCTTTTCTTTGGCCCAAAACAGCTCCAACTGCATAATCACTTGCATCGCACATCATCTCGAATGGAAGATTCCAATCTGGAGCTATGATAACTGGTGCAGAAGTCAAGGCACTTTTTAGAGTTTGGAAGGCTGATAAGCACTCCTTATTAAACACAAAGGGAGTGTCTTTCTCCAACAGCATCCAAAGTGGCTTTGTGATTTTTGAGAAGTCCTTAATGAATCTTCTATAGAAGCCAGCATGTCCCAAAAAACTCTGAATGCCCTTGATTGAGGAAGGAGGTGGTAGCTTTTGAATTGTTTCAATCTTAGCTTGGTCCACGTCAATGCCTCGATCAGATACCTTATGACCCAGCACGATTCCTTCTTTCACCATAAAATGGCATTTCTCCCAATTTAGAACCAAGTTTGTCTCCACACAACGTTGCAAGACTTTTGCCAAATTTGAAAGACAATGATCAAATGATTCTCCAAAAACTGAAAAATCATCCATGAATACCTCAATGAACCTTTCCACCATGTCTGAGAAGATAGCCATCATACTTCTTTGAAATGCTACTGGTGCATTACATAGACCAAATGGCATCTTTCTGAAGGCAAAGGTACCATATGGACATGTAAAGGTTGTTTTCTCTTGATCCTCTGGTGCAATTGTAATTTGATTATATCCTGTGTACCCGTCCAGGAAACAAGAATAGGCTTTCCCTGCTAGTCTGTCAAGCATCTGATCTATAAATGGCAAAAGGAAGTGATCTTTTCTGGTGGCTTTATTGAGCTTTCTGTAGTTGATGTACACTCTCCATCCAATCACCGTTCATTGTGGAATTAATTCATTTTTCTCGTTGGGCACTACTATCATTCCACCTTTCTTTGGCACAACTTGAACTGGACTTACCTTTTGACTATCAGAGATTAGGTAGATTATGCCAGCATCCAGCCACTTTATTACCTCCTTTCTCACCACCTCCTTCATATTTGGTTTGAGTCTTCTCTGATGCTCAATTGTTAGCTTGTAGTTGTCCTCCATCAAGATCTTACACATACAGATTGAAGGACTAATCCCTCTTATATCAGCTATTGACCATCCAAATGTTGTTTTATGCTCCCTTAGAACTCTTAATAACTTTTCTTCTTCATCAGGAGTAAGAGCAGCTGAGACAATTACTGGAAGTGTTGAATTTCCTCCCAGATAAGCATACTTCAAATGGGATGGCAGTACTTTCAACTCCAAAATTGGTGATTTCTCTATTGATGGCACCGGTTTACTCGGCTTTTCCCCCAAATCTTCAAATGGTTTCTTGATAAAAATTGGGGAATTTTCTTCAAGGTACTTTATCTGCTCCAAGATTTCAGGATTAGTAGATTTTGATACATCTACCATTCCCATTGCTAGTAGTTGATCCATGCAGATTTTATTTACCACATCTTTTGTGCAGCTGGTCAATGCATTGACTCTGTAGCAGGTGTCACCTTCATTTGGAAAGGATAAAGCCTTGAAAATGTTGAAGGATACTTGATTATCTTGAACTCATAAGGTTAAATTCCCCTGTTGCACATCTATTAACGTTCTCCTAGTTGCTAGGAATGACCTCCCAAGAATGATAGGAATTTCTTGGTCTTCTTCCATATCGAGTATTATGAAATCAGCTGGGAATATGAGTTTTTTCACCTTCACCAGAACATCTTCTAAGACACCCCTTGGATGTTTTATTGATCGATCAGCCAGTAGTAATGAAACTGTGGTTGGCTTCACCTCTCCAAGACTAAGTTTATTGTATACAGATAGAGGATGAGGTTTACACTTGCTCCAAGATCACAAAGTGCTCTTTCAAAGTGACATTGACCTATGGTGCAAGGTATGCATAAGCTTCCTGGATCTTTCAGCTTTGAAGGTAATTTCTTTTGGAGAATAGCGCTGCACTTCTCAGTAAGTGCAACTGTTTCAAATTCCTCAAGCTAACGCTTATTTGAGAGAATGTCCTTCATGAATTTTGCATAACTAGGCATTTGAGCAAGAGCGTCTACAAAAGGAATGTTGATGTGCAACTTTTTGAAAACCTCCAGAAACTTTACAAATTGCTTGTTTAGCTTTGCCTTCACAAGTCTCTGAGGGTATGGAACTGGTGGTACATATGGAGGAGGATTGTCTGGAAAGCTGATTCTTCCTAGTATCACATTATCCTCCTTCTGTTCTTCTCTGCTTTCTTTCTTTTCTCCGTCATCCTTCTTGATTACAGGATCTTTCAATTCTTTACCACTTCTTAGTGCAACGGCCTTCACATGTTCTTTTGGGTTTCCTTCTGTGTCACTTGGTAGAGTTCCTGGTTGCTTGGAATTCAGCATATTTGCAATTTGGCCCATCTAGATCTCCAAGTTCTTTATTGAGGCTTCTTGGTTTTTGATTGTTGCATCAATCCTAGCCATGAATTGAGATGTATTTATGGTTAGTTGAGCCAGTGCATCCTCCAAATTCACTTTCTGTTGTGGTAGATTTGTTTGTTGAAAAGCTTGCTGCTGGTAGTTCCCTTGTGGATTGAATGCATTTTGATTATTCCTCCAACTAAAGTTTGGATGATTTTGCCAACCTGGACTGTAAGTGTTTGAGAATGGATCATTCCTTTGATTTCAGATGAAATGAGCTTGCTCCAGCATGAATGAGTATCCTTCTTGACATTGCGTGCTCACATGAGGTCCTCCACATTGATCACAAGCTTCAGTAGGAGTGTTGATTACATTTGCTTGGGTTGTCAATGATCCTACTTGCTTAGCTATAGATGCAACTTGAGAAGACAAAGTTGTAAGGACATCCATCTCGTGTACTCCAAGTGCTTTCTTTGAATTGCTACATTCAGAAGGCTATTGATATGCATTAGCTGCCATCTCCTCAAGTAGATTGTAAGCATCATCTATATTTTTTCCCATTAAAGATCCTCCAGCTGCAGCATCTACAAGAATTCTGGATATGTACGTCATCCCACTATAGAAAGTTTGCAGTTGCCACCAATTTGGTAACCTATGATGAGGACATCTCCGTACCAACTCCTTGTATATTTCCCATGCTTCATAGAGGATTTCTTGTTCATGCTAGGTGAATAAGGCAATTTCATTCCTCAATTTAGCAGTTTTTGCTGAAGGAAAGAATTTCTCCAAAAATTTTTGCGCCATGATCTCCCATGTAGTTATGCTTCCCATTGGTAGTGATTGTAACCAACTCTTAGCCTTATCCCTGAGTAAGAAAGGGAAAAGTCTAAATCTAATGGCGTCATCAGTAACACCATTATGCTTGAATGTGTCACAGATTTCTAGGAAGTTGGCTATATGTGCATTAGGATCTTCTGTTGGTGAACCACCGAACTGATTTGCTTGCATCATTTGGATAATTGCTGGCTTGATTTCAAAGTTATTAGCTGATACTGGTGGTCTCGTGATTCCAGAATTTGTCCCCATGACTGTTGGTGTTGTATAGTCACGGAGTGTTTTGGTATCTTTTGTTCCTCCCTCCGGATTTGCCATCGGATTGCTTAGGATTGAAGTAGACTGCTTTCAAACTTTTTGATTTCTTCGACAAGTTCTTTCAATCTCCGAATCAAAAGGCAACAGTTTAGTCTCCTTCGATCTGGTCATACACTAAGCAAAAGCCTGAAAAGAAACACAAGACACCAAGAAGAAAAACAAATGTAATATGAAGACCAATATAAATTACAACAATCCCCGGCATCGGCGCCAAAAAGTTGTTACGTGTGTAAATGGTCTATTAAATAGTGCAAGTGTACACTGTCGTAATCAAGTAATATAGAAGTGAGTAGAGTATCGTTCCCACGAGGATTGATCACTAAGTACCAAAATAGGTAATTTTAATTCTATTTGGTCGATCGATTCGTTGGTGATTAAGGGTACGAAATAAAAGATGAGCAAATATGAATGCAAATGATATGAAACAACAATGAGAAAAAGTCCTAGGGATTAGATTTCACTTAACAAATTCCGGATTGAATCACTTATCTAATCTAGCCCAATTTATTCCACATGATTGATAGTCGAGTTTCCCTAATTTAATTACTAGCCTCTTCCAAGGTCAAGCAATTCTATAATTAATTGCTAATCCAATATATTCCTATATGAATTTAAGCAATTAATTATGCATTAAAATTTATGGAACTCTATAAGACTACACAACTCATATGAATATATTCCTATTTCATATGCAAGTTATGGTTTTAATTATAGGGTCTACACACATGTATCTCCTTCCAGTCTCAACATATATATTGGAATCATTCAAAAGATGGCCAATCAAATGAACGCATTAAGAGTAATAATTAAAACTCAATCATAAAGGAAAAATAAAACTAGATTTAATAAGTTAAGATTCAATCCGTTATTAGTAAGCTACGTCATCACCCTAGGAAAATGAAAATTTAGCTCATGATAAAATTAAAAACAAAACCAAAATAAATTGACATTATATAAAGCTAGAATAAAATCCTTATAAATACTGCATAAAACTTGAATATTAAATTCTCAAACATAAATATACAACCAAAAGATGCATAAAAAAATGTAAAAATCTAGCCGTCCCTTTAGAAGGTAAAACCTTCCATGTAGGTGGCATACAAAGAGTAATACAATCCTAAGCCTTCCAAGATGGAGGCATGCAAGAAAATAATACAATATATAAAATTAATTCTAAGATGATGTAGTAAGTGGAGAAGAGATGAGAGTAATGAAATGGTGTGTAAGTAGATAAGAGAGGAGAGTAATGGAAATGAGATGGTATGTGTGGAGAAGAGATGAGAGTAATGGATATGAATTGGTGTGTGTAAAATGTGAAGGAGAGGGTGGCTATATATAGGGGAAAATGGAGTAAGGTAGATGAAGTGGTAGATGAAATGTGATAGGCGGATTAATAGATAGAATGTGGTAGATGAAGTACGTAGTTGGTGAAAAGGAAGATGAAGTGGTAGATGAAATGTAGTAGATGGAGTAGTAGGTGAAAAGAAAGATGAAGTGGTAGATGAAATGTGGTAGATGAAGTAGTAGGTGAAAAGAAAGATGAAAAGGTAGATGAAATGGTTGGTGGAATGGTAGATGATTCCCGCTTTCAACTTTCAACCAAAATTCGAAACCCTTGGAGATAGAACTGGAATTTTGTCTCAACATAAAAGTTGTAGAGCTCTTTCTTAGCTTTTTATCCATATAAAGAATGTCCCGATCCGACATCTAGAGCTCCAGATATTGCCTAAAAACTGAAAGAGGGTCTAATTTAGTATTTTCCAAGAAATTCTATTTTATGCCAAAAGCATTATTTATTTATAAATTACACCCAAATTTATTAAATTGAGCTCAAATATCATCCATAAAATCATCATATAAGGGAAAATAAATATGCAAATATTTTACTTATCACTAAATATTAACGACAACATTTTAACAAATAACTACTTCAACTTACCAAACTACAATAACTAAAAAGTACTAGCAACTAATGTTACTAATGGCAACAAGACATTTCAGAAAAAGACTCAATTTCAAAATAATTTGTAAAGACCTCATAAAATTTAAGTATTTTGAGTGATGATTTTTTATATTTTTCATATGTTAGATGATATATGACAATAGGTCAAATCATTATTGGCAAAGGAAAGCCTTTCGACAATGATGTTGACCTTTTTTTCCTATCATGCAATGTTTGAAGACCCGGACTAGATCGGACAGTCTGGCTGGCTGGACTGTCGGCCGGAGGGTCTATCGGGCCGTTTCAGTGCATTTAGCCATTCTGAGCATTAGGCCATTTTGGAATGCTAAAAGCCGGCTTTTCAGCCGAGAGCCATTGTTAGACCTCAAACCGGAGCGGCTTTTTCATAGCTGGACAACTCAAGATCCACCAGAAAGAAAAGGTGAAGGAAGATAAAAAACAAAGCAATGAAAGAAAAGCACTTACCCAACCAAAGGATCTGAAGCTTTAAACAAAGTGATGAAAATATTAGTACGTTATAAAAATTTTTAACCCAACTTTAGGATTCATGTCTTTGAACAGCCTTAGTAATAGTTGCCTATCTAGTAGAGGAGAAGGGGAGAAGCAGTCAAATGCTTGAAAGAACAAGAAGCAAGTTTGAGACGAAATAGAAAGTTAAAGGAATGAGAGAGAAGTGGCAAAGACTTGAGACGAAAACATGAGAGAGGTTGAGAGCTTTCAGGAGGTTGTTGAACATCTTGTGGTTGAGATTCAACCAAGTTCATCTAATCCAAAGGATGGTAGCCCACACATTTGAGCTCTCTTTTTAAAACATAAAAAGGCATAAGAGAGAATAGTACATCCTAATGCAAATCACAACTCTTAAGGTTATTGGTTTTCTCACTCCATTAATCTCCTTTCCTATTTTCTTCATGTTTCTTTTCATAAGCAGGGGCTGCTTAGTGGTAGTATAGGCACAAGAGCTTATTTTTAAATTTTTTAATATATCATTATTATAATTTTAGTTGTGCACAGTTATTTATAAAATCTATTTTTTATTCAAAATGCTTTTAAAAATATAAGACACAAAAGTGTATAAAGATTATATCTAAAAATATTATTTTTAAAACTAAATATTATTATAAGGGTTTGAAACATTAATTAGTAAATATTTTTATAATTACATTTTTCTAATATACTTGTGAGTATTGACGGTTAAGTTGTTAACATGCTGCTTTCAATGATTTTACTTTGTTGGAAGATAAGTTGTAATTTTGTTAATTTTTCATCAAGTTAGGCTAATTATATTTATAATATCATACATGTTTATAATATTATTTATAATTTAATTATTATATATCATCGTTCGACCAAACAACCCTGTCTGTCTGATCATTTGAATCATAACTTGCTAGCTTTTTCACCTCAACATATAGTCTAACTTTTAAAACATTGCTACCATGTTCCTAGGTCTGGCATATGCAGAACTCTTGCATGTAGATAATAATTCCCAGAAAACACCGTAATGGAATATGCAAAATGTGGACCACGTACAAAGAGACGCAGAGAGGGGCAGAGAAATCGAGAGACAATGCGTGAAGGAGCATATTTATTTTTTTTATTAATACAATTTAGTTTCACCGCCAACTGCAAAAGCAACAGGTTGAAAACTACAATGCATATGCATTGTTTTTACTAATAATAAATAATAATATTTCACCCAAGGACGAAACACATATGATGCACAAGACGGGGCCAGAAAGTGCCTCACGACTGTCACATTACATCATAATAAAAACAAAAACCCAAAGAAATCGTGGAATAAATAATTTAACACAACATTTTTGCATTTTTTTTGTACTTTTTTCCTCGATCAACAAAACGCGGAAACTTAGCTTCCATTCAACTTTCGTCTTCTGCCGTGCTGTAAAGTAGTGCTTCGTTCTGTCCATCGCTTTCTTTATTTACTCAGACTCTGCGACCCTGTAAAATCCACATGCATATTTAAAAAACCCATTTGTCTTTAATATTGGGCCCTAGCCCCACAACTAAATCCTTACATATCATCGAATTTTTGCATGAAAAGAAGACTAGTTGTTCATAATATCGTCAGACAAAACTTAAGACAGAACTCCATAGCCATTAGGTACAAGATATTAGATATTTACATTCTAAGAGAACTTGTTTTCGAAGAACGAGATGTCAGTTATGAAGTCATTATTCTTAGACATTGAGCATAAGACGAGATTTTTTCATTAAAACATGGCAAACTCAGGCAATGTTAGAAGAGCAATATTATCAAGTGTTGTTAAAGAAAGATATCAGGTGATGATAAAGAGTATAGTGATTAGCTTACCAAGTGGAGAGAGAGAGAGAGAGAGAACCATCTAGTAGGGGTAAGGAGGTGGTGGGGAAGC
This sequence comes from Inga oerstediana, assembly GCA_963210345.1. Classification (NCBI taxonomy): domain Eukaryota; kingdom Viridiplantae; phylum Streptophyta; class Magnoliopsida; order Fabales; family Fabaceae; genus Inga; species Inga oerstediana. The sequence continues at coordinate 55,628,685 of OY723401.1, read as the reverse complement.
GTAGACGTAAGGCTTGTGAGCGGGAGGAGGAGAGTGGTAAACTGGCTTAGGGTGTGGGAGAGGGTGAGGGTGTGGGTATGGGTGTGGTTTTGGATGAGGTTGTGGGTGTGGCTTTGGATAGACGTGAACCGGCGGTGGTGGAGGAGATGGGTACTTGTACGGTGGGTGGGGGTGGGGGTGGGGGTAGGGGTGTGGGTGTGGGTGTGGGCGTGGGTAGACGTGGACCGGTGGTGGAGGAGAGTGGTAGACCGGGTGAGGAGTGTAGTGGTGAACCGGAGGAGGAGGAGGAGAAGGGTACATGTAAGGCTTCTTTGGAGGTGGAGGAGAGTGGTAGATCGGGTGAGGAGCATAATGGTGAACCGGAGGAGGTGGAGATGGGTACTTGTATGGCTCTTTGGGTGGCGGTGGGGAGTGGTACACTGGGTGGGGAGCGTAATGATGAACCGGAGGAGGTGGAGATGGGTACTTGTAAGGCTTTTTGGGTGGTGGTGGGGAGTGGTACACTGGGTGGGGCGCGTAGTGGTGAACCGGAGGAGGAGTAGATGGGTAGTTGTAAGGCTTCTTGGGTGGTGGGGGAGAGTGGTAGACAGGGTGAGGTGTGTAGTGGTGAACTGGAGGAGGAGGAGATGGGTATTTGTATGGCTTCTTTGGAGGTGGTGGTGGTGAAGCGTAGTGGTAAGGAGTCTTGGGTGGTGCGTAGTGAACCGGAGGAGGAGGAGATGGATATTTATATGGCTTCTTTGGCGGTGGTGGAGAGTGGTAGACCGGGTGGGGAGTGTAATGGTGAACCGGTGGTGGAGGAGATGGGTATTTGTATGGCTTTTTGGGGGGGGGTGGTGGAGAGGCGTAGTGGTAAGGAGCCTTGGGAGGAACGTGGTGAACCGGAGGAGGAGGCGATGGGTACTTGTAAGGCTTCTTTGGTGGAGGAGGAGAATGGTAGACCGGGTGAGGAGTGTAGTGATGAACCGGAGGAGGATGTGAAGGGTACTTGTATGGCTTCTTAGGAGGAGGTGGTGGAAATGGGTAGTGGTAAGGAGCCTTGGGTGGGTACACGCGAACCGGCGGTGGCGGAGATGGGTACTTGTAAGGCTTCTTGGGTGGTGGCGGAGAGTGGTAAACCGGATGTGGGGTGTAATGGTGAACCGGAGGTGGAGGAGATGGGTACTTGTAAGGCTTCTTTGGTGGTGGTGGAGGAGATGCGTAGTGGTAGGGTGCCTTAGGAGGAGTGCGCACCACCGGAGTCAGTGGCGGATGATGGTAGACGTACGGCGGAGAGTGAGGAGGAGGGGGGGACGAGTAAACGTAATTGTTAGCACTCACACACACAATAGCTAAGAAGAGAGTGAGAGTGGCAGAGGTCATTTTGGACCCCATCTTCTTCTTCCCAAACTGGGACTGCTTTTGCTCCTCTCTGCAACCTCATACCTCCGTTTATATAGTTTCTTTCTTACCCAGCTACCACCTCCTTTTTTTTTTTTTTTTTGCCCTACCACCTCCCTAGATCCTTGGATAATTTTTCTTAAAAAAATATTTTAAAAAAATGTAGATATTAGGAAATAATAAATCAGTCATTTTATAAAAAAATTAAAAAATTTTTTATCATTTTTTAATATTTTTAATTAATTTTTAATAAAAAAAAGTCATCTATCATTTCTCAATGTTCGTATCTTTTTTTAAGGATTCTTCCATTTTTTATTTGGTTTCTACTTTTTAATAGCTGAATAAATAAAAAATTATTTTTTTGATCGGAGTTGGACCAATTGGACGCGAGCTGGGCTTGGGAACACCAATTCTGATTTGATGGAGACTGCGATCTAACTAAGCAGGGAATAAAGTAGAGAGTAATAATAATGTCGGTCGAACCCATCTTTTATTATCTTTTCATAAACTGCACTCCAAGACAATTTTTTAAATATATTGGCAGTGTCCGCAATATTGGTAATAATTGAAATTTTTAAATAAATGTATATTATTCAAAAGTCATCTTGGCGTTCAACTATGTACTTCTCTTTTTAGTTTGGATGAGATTTTAAAAAATTTATAAGTATTTATATAGGTAAGTTAAAATAATATTATTATTACATACTTACTTCGTAAATCATAAATCACGATTAAAAATCTATTTTTAAAATGTGTTTGGTTGGAGGTTTTTTTAAGTTAAGTGATGTTAGAAAAGGGTTCAAAATTAAAAAACCTTGTTTGGTTGGAAGCAGGGGAGGTGAAATTTTTTTGTCTTGTAGTGTTCCCTCCCCTCCTTTCTCAAATCTCCAAAATTGGGGTTTTTTCTTAGATGAGAGAAACTTTAAGCTTCATTTTGAACAAATTGCCTATGATAATTTTTTATTATTTCACGTCTATTTCTATAATATAAAAACATTTTTTCCTCACGCAGTTGCTCAGTCTGCTCTTCTCATCTTTCTTGCCTTCTCACTTGTTCTCATTGTTATTTCAAATAATTCTTTTAGTTCTTTCCACTTTTTTTTTTTTTGGTTGGTGAACTTCTCTTCTTTCCACGTTTTAGTTATAAGAAACAATTATATATCATTAACGCATGTGGTAACTTAAAATATATGATGCTATGTAAAAATTTAGAGAATGTTATATAAGAAATTAAAAAATAATCATTTTATTAAAAAAAACAATTGTAAAAGAAGAAGGAAAATATATAGATAAATAAAAGGATATATTTGTTAACTTATAATTAACTCCCCTCATCTACCCTTCTAATCCAAACAAGAATCCAAATCTCACCTCCCCTTATCTTAAACCAAACAACGTTCATATCTCCCCTAACTTAACCTTAATAAACCTCACCTAATCTATCTTTCATTAAACCAAACACACCCAAGATTCCAATCGCTATTCCAAGCACACATTATTATTTCCTCTCCTAAAGATAAGGTTTGGGTCATATTTTATAAGGAAAAAAAAAACACTTAGGGACCATGAATTTTGAAAATAATAATTAGAAGTTCAGTTAAAAAAAAGTAGATTCTTTTAGCATTTATAATTAAGCTTTGAGTATTTTTACAATTGCTGCTATATATGTTTCCAAGTGAATATAAATAGTTAGGTTTGGCCATTTTTTATCAACCAAAACCCTAAGTCCTTCAATAATGTTATTTTTAGAATTCAATATCTCAAGTGTCATTATTTATCTCTTCAAGAAGTGAATGCCATTCTCTCCCTACTCTTCTACATGCATGGTTACCTGCAAATGAAGTTTTGGGTAATTTATAGCTTGGCTTCCAATTTGTTTCTAAGCTTTTGCTTTTTAATAATTGGTCTCGTGTTGAACCCTAAATATATATTCCCTTAAACTGAACTAGTCGGTTACTAGTAACATTAGATACCAGTGAAAAAATCTAAACATTGTTGTTATGTTTCTAACCAAATAATTGGGTAAAAGATATTAAAACCATAAAATAATTTAAAATTTAACCCTCAATTTTGATTTGATGCTGCTCATCACCTACAATAACAATAACCTTATCTTAATAAATAGAGTTGGCTACATGAATCATTATTATGGTCTATTAATACCACTTCTTGTAGACTTATGGAAGCAGGTGGTCCCTCACTCCAAGTGGCGTAGGTTTTCCACTGTGGATTTTGATGACTGGTTCTGGCAAAATAGTACTCAGAGGAGCCATGACGAGACTGATTGGGGTGCCCTGTTCGTTATAATTAACTGGTGGCTATGGCGTTGTCTTAACCTATTGGTGTTTGAGAAGAAAGTAACCTCTAATGAGAACATTCTGCTCAACGCCAGGAGTATGGTAGCTGGTATGCTAGAGGCACGGACAAGACTTCAAGGAGTAAAGGTGAATGGAGCTGGGCAAGTAACACCCCCTCAATGGAAACCACCAAACACAGGCTGGGTCAAATGCAACACGGATGGTGCCTTTTTTGTGTCTAGGAATGCAACGGCGTGTGGCGGATTGTTACGGTCTAAGGCCGGTCATCTGATCTAAGGATTCCTCTGTCGGCTCGAAGATGGAGATGCACTTTGTGCCGAGCTATGGGGTTGCCTCCATGGCTTAAAGCTAGCATGGGATCTAGGGTTCAAGAGGATAGTACTTGAGATGGACTCGACGGAAGCCATAGATTTGTGTGCCAAAGGAGTAAATGATGAGCATGTTGATAGCAACCTCGTTCGTGAAATACATACGATGTGGATCGGAGGTGCAACAATGCTGCGGATTGGTTAGCTAAGGAAGCACTTTAGGCTAATAGTGGTTTCTATGCGTTCTCAACGGCTCAACCTGGACTTATATGGCATATTAATAAGGATCTACAAATGGAGCGGGGTAGTGGCAGTGGTTAAGTTCCTGTTTTCTTTGTAATCAAAAAAAAAAAAATACCACTTCTTGTATGAGGCAAAGGACTTGAGAGTAAAGTGTAATTATTTGTCCTCTCAAATTTAAAGTGTCATTCTAATTCTATATTTTTATGGTTATTTTTCTTTATCGTTTCGCACTCTCTCTCCCCTATTATTAATGCATGACATGGCATTGCCTCAATTTACGATTTTTTTTTCCTTTTACTTTATCTACGTAGCATTTTTACTTTGGAAAGTAATAAGGCTGCATAGTGCATTTTCTTTAAAGTGAAAGATATTTCATCTTCCCAAAAAAAAGAGCTAAAGAAACTTTTGTCTTGTAGCAATTCTCCTATAGAAAGATACTATTACTAAATTATTTATTTGTTATGATACTTCACATTAACGAATTTTTTATCCAACAATAATAGAGAAGTATACCAAACTTTGTATCTGTATGAAAAAGAAAAATAATTTCATGCCCTTGAACTCATCAATATGGCCTTGTCGGAATATTTAATCGATCAAAATAAGTAGGATACAAAACTTTTCGAGATCATACTATCTAATTCTTAGGTGACATTAAAAGGACGTGGATACTACTACTTTATATAATTTTCAAAAATTATATGTATATTCTTTTTCTTTATTTATACCCGAATGGAGAGTAATATGTCTCGTCTTATAATATTCCTTGTATGTAATGGATATATTTAATAAAATAAAATGGTGAATTGTGATGTACATGGATTTTTACAAAATAATGTAATGACAAAATGATAATTTTCCCAATAAAACAAGAAGCTAATTTTTTTCTCTTTTCCTCTACCATTTATGACAGCCAAAGAGATGCAATAAAAGGATTGGATATTTAGTTCATGCTATATCTAAATAAGGAAGAATTTTGGCCAAGTGAAATATGTTTAAAAAGTCAAAAATTGTGGGTTAAAAAAAGTATGTGAAGAGATAAAATGTGATAATTTAAGAAGCATTTCAACTCCTCCAAAGGCCCAACATTTCAATCAAGATAATGGAGGAAGAGGAAAAATTAATAAAATGGTGATAAATATCCACTTAGAACAATTTTTGGTCATTTGGTCAAATTGGAAAAAAATGATGAGAAAGTCAAAATTTTCAACTCAAGCTAAATTGTGTGGAGGAGGATAATTGTGTTAAATGAGGAGTAAATATTACTCCCTCCCAATATTTATTTCTATCAAGTAAATGGCCAAGGGTAAAAGAGATTATAATTAATTTAAAAGAGCATGTGCTTATTGGAATAAAATAACATGAAGAAAGAAGATGGTAGGATTTTTTTTTTAAAGCCTTTCTCTTCCCATTTTGAGTTCATTTCGTTTAGCTGCCACAAAAATTGAGAGAGAGAGGGGGAGAGAGTTAGCCAAGGTTGAGAGCTCAAGAACAAGGAGCTAGGGTTCCAAATGCAAACTCAAAGGTAAGAGTTTGTAATCTTAGTGATTTTTCCTTCTAATCACCTCAGAACTTCCTCTAATATCTTCTCCTCCTTGAAATCCATGGATAGCAAGCCAAATCAAGAGTGTAGAGAGAGATAGGGCTGAAGGCGTTGAGGAGTGAGAAAGTTGAGAATCCAAGAGGTAATCTCATAAACTTGATCTGCTATAAGATGTTATTGTGGTTGTTGTTGAATTTGACTTGGTTTTGCCTTGTGTTGTGATTTTGGGATGATGAACCCTAAAATGTTATACTGCCAAAATTTCTTCTAATCATGTTCATTTAGTGTTTAAGTAGTTAATCTGTGATTAGAAATGGAAAGGAAGTGGTTAAGCAAGAGAAATCAAGAAACTCATATTCCCTCCTAAGAACCCTAACTTTCGGACAAGTGCAGAACAGTGGGAAGGAGTTGGAATTTTATAATTATGATGGTTCCATTGGATTTAGAAGGGAAAATTGTGTGGGAATATAGGTGTTTATGATTTTTTGGAAATTTGTATGCAAATCTGGAATTTATTGAAGTTGTAAGTGCATGTTGTTTGATTTGCCTCCAGTGAGGCCACAGTGTTGTTATGCAATGGATTTCATTGGCCAAACCTGGTCCAAAAATTATGAAAATTGTCAGGATTAAAATAGAGATGTAGAGCTTTAATTTGATAGGTAGTACATAATTTTTTGACTTGTATACTAAAAGATATGGATTTTTGAAGTTGTGCCCTGTTTCTGGAATTTAATCTAGAACAGAGGAAGTTCTGTGAATTTCTAGGAAAAATGTGATAATAATCGCTAGCTTTAGGTATTTTTTCCATGAAAATAAATTTTAAAGATCTTCATTTTGGCTTTGGAATCAGTCAAATTGGATTTTGTATAATTAATTATGAATTTCCAAAGTTAACTGAAAATCTGTCAATTTCTGAAACCTGTGAAACTACATTATGCAGAATTGTACTGTGCAGAAACTGTTATAACTGCATTACATAACCAACAAAATTTGATTTAAAAGTAGTAATGATACAAGTAATAATCAATTACTTGTAACTTTAATTTTGATAGGAACTGGAAATCTCCCGAGCCGAAACCAAGGCTAAGACAGACAAAGGAATTGAGAAAGGAGTTAGGTAGTAACTTTTCTTACATATACTATGTGATTATTATATGTTTGAGTATGCCATTCTCTATAACATGACCATAGTGTCTTTGACACGCACATTAGCCTACTTGTGGTCTGGGACCCAACGGAGGTGCAGAGTTTAGCCAGGGTTGCAAATAGTCATTTGGCCTTGGATAGTGTACACACAACATTCTATCATGCATAACAATCTGTCATCTTACATGACATATTGTACTGCATATTTATTTTCACACTTTATATGTCTGAAAAGCATGTTACTACTGAGATTTGCTTAAATCTCACGTTTTTACTACACTTGAAACCATTCCAGCAGAAGCTGTGGCTTGAAGGAAAAGACAAGGACTACCGGTGCTTAGAGTCCTAGTGTACACCAGAGCTACTGTAGGTATCTATATTTGTACTTTTGCTTACTTTTGAATACTCTGTACATTTATGTATATTTTCAAACCCTGTGAGGATTCTCCTGTATTGTAAACAAGTACTTAATGTCAATATGTTTTTGCTATTTCTGTATGCCTTACAGAACTGTGCACTTAATACTCTATGAATATCGAAATATTAAGGGGTTTGACATTTTTGGTATCAGAGCTTAAAGCGTTTCTGGCATTTTTCAGAATAGTATACTGATATGGTCTTGTTTGTATGGTGACAGGAAATCATGCACTAACGACAACGACAACAGTGTGAGATATCACTTCTATCGGTGAACCCGCGTCCCCCAAAGCAGAGAATCCTTGAAGGACAGCTGTACATGGAGTACTGGGCACCGGGTGGTGTCAAAATGATGAGGACACCTAGGAAGAGTGTACCAGTAAGACCAATATATGGCCCAGAGCTGAGGCCAGCATTACTATCCGGGTTGTTGATGGGAGAGTCAGGACATCTACTGCCGGATGAATTTGAGGAGGACTCAAGCATAGTTGACATCTCCCAAGTGGAGACAGTACACGTGCCCTATAACCTGCAGCCAAATGAGGAGCTATAGGAGTACGTGCGAGGCAGGTATAGACAAGTAGTGCGAGCATACGATACCCCAGTAGACTAGTACCTTCCTTACTTGGGCGCAGTAAAGACTCTGTACGGGAGGTAGGAGTCGTTGGAGATTGATCTGCCAAACGAGTTATGTATCTTTACTACCATGGACTTCTTCCCGAACATGGCCTTTTGGAATCAGAAGAAGAATGACATAGTTGAGAGAGGCTCGAACGACCACTTTAGGGAGTTCATGGAGCATATCATAGACTCCGTAAGAGGCACATGTACCAAGAGTGATATAGGGTCTAGGCATATTATTTTAGGTGACTGGAGGTAGCCAGCACGTATTTTGATGCGAGGGCAGTCATAAGGAACCGGTGGACAAAAGAGGATAAAACTGGTATCTGTGTTTTATATAGGTGTATAGAAATTTAAGCGTGCTTAACTCACGGCAATCACAGGATGGGTGACCCCCTAGGAAGCTCTATGTATAGTTAGGATTTGTTATGACAAAGACTTATTGTACAATAGTTTTAGGACATATGATGTGTAGTACTTTCCCTAACTATTGTATATACATGTTATATGCTGTGAATGACATGTCTGTGTACCCGACATTTTGAGAAATGACAAAAATGCCCTTGTGATCATATGAACTTATTTTTCTCTATTTACATATAGTGAAATACAAAGATGGTACGACCACAATGGGGCAAAATAATGCAGTACTAGACCCTTGACCTGACCCATTACAGCAACAAATTCTAGATATACTCACACAACAACAAGCCACCATGACCGATATCAGGGAGGAACTGTGAGAGGTACAGTAGAGACAGGATTATCTATAAGATCTGGCAAGGGGATACAGTGAACTTAATCCGCTCGAGGGGCCTCAACTAGAAGATCCTTTACCTGATCCTGAGGCTAATATACAAATTTAGGTCGGAAGATTCAGTAAACAACAACCCCCTATCTTCAAAAGAAAACTTGATCCTCAATAGGCCAAAGACTATTTAACATGGCTAGAGAAGATTTTTTCAATTCTGGCTTGCCTTGATGAAATTAAAGTCCAGTTGGCAATTTATAAGCTCGAAGGTGATGCTGATAGGTAATGGAAAAACTTGTAAGATTTTTTCAATTCTGGCTTGCCTTGATGAAATTTGTTTTTTTTTTTTATTTATTATATTTTCCCCACAAGCAACTTCCTAATTTAAACCTATGAATGGGAGATACTTTGAGGGTTCCTGCCGGTACAGGGCTTTGAAAAGGTGCCAGCCATTACTGGGCTTTAGAAAGGGTACCAGCGTTACTAGGCTTTGAGGGTTCTTGCCGGTATAGGGCTTTGAAATGGCTGCCAGCCATTACGAGCTTTGAGGGTACCTGCCGGTACAGGGCTTTGAAATGGGTGGCAGCCGTTACTCGGCTTTGAGGGTGCCTGCCGGTACAGGGCTTTGAAATGGGTGGCAGCCGTTACTCGGCTTTGAGGGTGCCTACCGGTACAGGGCTTTGAAATGGGTGCCAGCCGTTACTAGGCTTTGAGGGTGCCTGCCAGTACAGGGCTTTGAAAAGGGTGCCAGCTGTTAATGGGCTTTGAAAAGGGTATCAGCCGTTAATGGGCTTTGAAAGGGGTGCCTGTCATTACTGGGCGTTGAGGGTGCCAGCCATTACTGGGCTTTGAAAAGGGTGCCTACCGATACTGGGCCTTAAAAAGGGTGCCAACCATTACTTGGCTTTGAAAAGGGTGCCGACTGTAACTGGGCTTTAAGGGTGCCTGTCAGTACAAGGTTTTGAGGTAACTTGAAATCTGACAAATTATATATCTATAGAATGCTCTTTGAGTCTACGTTCATATGGCACCGGTTTCATCTCAATCTGATATGTACTTTGAGAGTTATATCCAAAATACCGAACCTTGTTCTGGTGAAAGACGCTGATTCATGTGTCAACTTCAACAGATCATATCTCTCTCATATGAACTCCTTTTAATGTGATATTGGTGTCCATAGTTTGTGTTGGGAGTCTAGTTTCATATGCCATAGGTTTCAGCTCAATCCAACATGTGGTTAGAGAGATATGATCAAAATATCAAAGCTCTGTCCTGACGCGCAAAAAACAGAGTGTCATTACTTGAATGGTCACTCGAGTAATCTTCAAGTAACTCTGCAGATTACTCAAGTAGCCACTCGAGTAATCACCTCCAAAATGTGGCAGTGCCATATTACACGAGTGATTACTAGAGTAATCATCCCCGGAGGTACCATAACTTCCGTATACATCATTTTAGCTTCATATTGACCCATTTCAACCTCTGGTATCACTTCTAAAAGCTTGAATCTTGATATTCTTATTTGATCTTACAAGTTCTTCTTTCTTCCATCTTTCTTCAATCTCTTTCTTCTTGTTTTGCCACTTGATGATCATTCTTCATAACCCAACTAGATATATTCTTGAATTGATGGTCATTCTTCATAACCCAATTAGATGTCTTCTTGAATATATTCAATCTTCTTCAATATTTGCTTGATATTCCCATTAGTTCTTGCAATGCCTTCTTTCTTCAATCCTTGCCTCTTGACTTTTTTCTTGATGATCATTCTCCACATATGAGGCATTATAACATCAACCCACCATCGGGTTTATGACTAATCTACAAGATATACAACATTAAATATAGTAGTTAGTCAATGTAAAGAATAAGTATATCATACAAAATTTTTTGCTCTTAATACTTGACATCTATATTTGACATCATCAAAACTATTCATATATAATATTGAGGGTGCCTGTCGATATAGGGCTTTGAGGTTGCTTGCCGGTACAGGGCTTTAAAGGGTACCAGACACATTTGATGCCCCTTGAAGTAGTGCTTATGATAATGGCAATGAAGATGATGATATTGATAATGAAGATGATAATGATAAGATGATGATGAAGTATTAATAATGATGTCATGAATGAGGATGAAGATAGTGATGATGTGACAATAAGCGTGTGATGCCCCACATAATGAGATAACGATGATGAAAATGTTGATGAAGTTCTAATAAGGAAGTCATAAATGGTGATTACCATGGTGGTGATGACACGACACTAACCACGCAGTGACCCAAACATGCAATATGATAATGACACTAATGATGATGAAGATGAAGCCCTAATGGGAAAGTCATAGATGATGATGATGATAATGGTGGTAAAGATGTGACACTAAGCTTGCGGTGTCCCTAAACATGATAATGACACTAATGATGATAAAGATGAAGCCCTAATAGGAAGTCATAAATGATAATGGTGGTGGTGAAGTGGCACTAAGCATGCGGTGCCCCTAAACATGATTAATGACACCAATTATGGCAATGATGATGAAGAGAATGATGATGGCAATGATAACAAGGAGATTATGAAAATAAAGAAGATGATCATGATGAAGGTGATAACACTGATAATGATGATGATAGTGATGATGAAATCCTAATAAGGATGACAACAATGATGATGAAGAGGATGGTGATAGCCATTATGACGAGGAAATTATGATAATGGTAAAGATGATCATGATAAAGGTGATAACAATGATAATGATGATGGCAACGGTGATGAAGTGCTCATGTAAATGGCAGTGGTGTGGCGACACTAATCATGTGTTGCCTCAAATATGCAATGTGTTAAATGATTATGACAGTGATGAGAAAATCCTAATGAGAATGATGACAATGAAATGCTAATAAGGATGATGATGATAATGATGATAAGGAGATGATGATAATTCTAAGAAAATGATGAAGTGAGGTTAATGATGATGATGAAAATGATAAAGAGCTAATGAGGATGATAATGATGACAAGGGCATAACTCAAGAAACCTATCAAGGTGTTAACAACTAAGCTTCTCCATAACATGATATCATCTCGATACAAGCAACTTGTACAAAACAAGATTTTAGACCCTTAATAGTTTCCTTGAATTAATAATAATACTTTCAAAAAGTGAAAAGAGAGACAAAAGTCTTTACCACGCATCAAGAATAAGGAACAATTATTTATATGAAGGAAGGATGACATGGACAAGGGTAAATGAAGTCATTTTTAAGAAAAGATATTCTATGCAAGCATTATCAACTAAAGATATGACTGTATTATTATTTTTATAGGTGGAGAAACCATGCTGATGGAGTTATTCCCTATTAAGGTTGCCAACTCAATCCCTATTTAGGCTTGACAACTCAAATTTGATTAATAATAGTGTACCAACAAATATTTTTTATTTTTCTTTTATTCATAACCACAAAAGTCATTTTACTCTACAAAGAAACAATTAGTTCACATGATTTAACAATGATTTTCAACAACCTATAATTAGTAGAGCATCAATTTGTCATTTTTAAATTCTGGTTAATTAAACGTGAATTATATTGGACTCTAATTAATTACATTTTGGGTTAATATCATTGTTGGTCATTCCAATTTGATTGAATTTTGATTTTAGTTCTTATAGTTTCAAATTGTTGGTTTTATACTTTTATTCCATAAAGGTTCGTAATGACTTATTTTGAGATTAAGTATAATGACCAAAATTAAAACTCGTTAAAAGTATTAGGATTAGTCATTAAACTCAGACCAAATTCTTATAAAATTATAGAGACAAAAACCAACAATTTGAAATTATAGAGACCAAAACTAAAATTTAATCAAATTATTTATAAATACTAACATTTGTACTAACCCTTACATTTTAAACGTCCATTTTATATTGTGATTGAATTTCATCTTTAACTGCACAACATATGTAATATCCCGAATTTTGGGATTGGAGGCTTGGGAATAAGCCTAAATTAAGTGGACTGCTAAGCCCCAATTTAGCAGGTGTCCCAAATTTATCCCCTAATGATTCTAATATCTTTGGGGTATTAAGAAAGTAAAATGATGAATTTTGGAGAAAGTAATTATGTTTTTGGTAAAATCGCCTATGAGGCAGTGAGCTTATCATAAGGTTTTGGAAGACTAAATGATAAGCAAAAATTATGAAATTTTACAGGATGAAAGTAGACATCCTAAACTTTAATTTGATAGGTCATATGACTCAATAAGAGCTATACACAAAAATATATGAATTTTTGAAGTTAGCCCAGAAAAACTGGAAAGTTTCTGAAACAATATGCAAAGATTGAAATTCTGGGAATTTTGTGATTCCATTAAGCAAAGGTCTATATTTTTCCTTGAAACTAGACTCAATAAGAGTTCTATAGGCTTTGGAATCACCTCATTTCGATTTTTCTAGAATTAGTTATGATTTTTTAAAGTTTGGACAGAAATCTGCCAGAATTTTGTAAAATCCGAAATTTTTGGAAAATTAAAGTAAAATATGATATAATAATATATCATCATCATCTTCCTCTTGAGCTCATTTCAGACGTGAGCTGCAGCCAAGGAGAGAGAGAGTTGTTTTCTTTTAGAGAGAGAAGGAGAGGAGAAAAATCACAAGATAGGTCGATTTCTTCGGTGAATTCGTACCTAACGTGTATAATCCTTCTCCTAAGCTTCTCTTCTATGTTGTTTGAGGAATTTGAAGCAAGATTCATGGTGTTACCAAGCTAGGGTTTTCAGCCATATTTGGGAAAAGTCAGAAGGAGCTTGATGTAACTTCCAAACTTTCGTATATTGCTTATTCTGGCTGCTGTGGACAATTTAATCGGTGAAATTTCGCCGGATTATCTTTGTTTGTGATTTTTGGAAATGGGTTTTCATAAGGGTTATGCTGCTCAAATTGAGTCTAAATGGTAGTTATAACCTAATGGAATAGTCAATAAAGTGGTTAGGAGTAGAAAGGAACGTGTTTACGGAGCCGAAACCGAAAAACCCCAATTTTCCCTTAAATTCCCATATATTTCAGCCAGCACTATAAATAGGCCTTAGAGTTGGATTTTCAATGATTTGATGGTTCCATTGGATTCAGGAGGGAAAATTAGGTGGGGTTACAGTTGGGCACTTTTTCAGAAAAGGCCGAGAAAGCATAATTACGGAAACGCCCCTAAAACCCTAAAAGTAGGGCTGCCAAGGGCAATTTCGTAATTTGACATTGAATTTGATAATTCCGAGTCCGGAAATGGATTCCTTGGGCAAAAATATGTCAGGATAGCCCAGGTTAAAATTTCGAGAAAAGTACAGCCGGACCGGGTATGATGGGGCCGGGTCCCCGGGGGTATTTTAGTAATTTTCAAGATAGACTCATATAACCCCCAGAAACACTATGGAAGTGTCTAAATAGTACATTTGACATTGTAGGATCAAATATGGAGCCCCGAGCTGTTTGCACGTAGATCGAGGCACGCGTTTCGAGGCGGAAAAAGGGTTAAGGTAGGGGACTTACCTTTCTTGCATGTATTTGATATATTTGCTTGTGTAGTGATGTATGTGATTGCTTTACTTGATTGTGTAGAGCATATTTGAATAAATGAAGCTCTGTTTCTGTTTTCGCTGTGGCCATAGTCTTGTTGTATGAAACATTGAGCATGCAGAAATGTCATTATGGGGCATACATCTAGATAAAGCTAACATATCATACACATAGCATCAATCATGCATGCATTATGGTATATGTTTCCTACTGAGATTCTCTCGAATCTCACCCTCACCTACCAACAATTTAGACAGGAGACGACAGAAGATATGCTGAGAACAATGCAGAGAACCATATGAGAGGATTGCAATAGTAGAACGAAGATGAGAAGATGTCTCCGTTTTACTGGGATGGATTTAGATACCCAAGTAGTCCTGTGTGGCTACATTGATGGTAATGATAATGTACGAACCCCTATGGGGAATTTATGTAATCATGCACATATTATCAGTATAGTTATGCTATTCCTGTGTTGCCTACCGAACCACATGTCGTTTTCCGCGAATACTCTGGTAAATGTGAAATCAAGATAAGGGTGTGACAACATATATATATACATATATGAAAAATCAACCATATAGGATCTTCTTGGTCTGAACAGATCCCAAAGTGGAGCTTCAATACAAAACAAAGATCATTAGTAATGTTAACATATAACACTTCGTAGCTTTTGAACTTGTGAGCATATATTTTTTATATGAAACAAAATGTTGCTTGCTTAAGGACACACCAGGCCTACGGTTCCTTCACGAAAACTATAGAATGAGTAGTAATATTGCAACAAAATGAAAGTCTGTAATTGTGTATAACTAGGCCACGCAAACTATTCAGAGTACATGTAACATTTCGTGCGTATGTAGAATCTGACTGACTCACTGAATTATCCAAATAAAACTGGAGCACCAATGCGAACCTCTCACGTTAAATAGCAAATACACCAAAAAGAGGAATGGAAAAAACATTCATATAAGAGAACCTTTTTTGAGGGGGAAGAACATTATTCTGTATGAGTTATATTCTGATTAGCCTTCTCCCTCAATTCCACATCTTATATATATAGTATACATACGATCACATAGAAATAGATGTAAATTAAACGTATGATTATATGGCGATAGATATAACATTTAAATCATAAAGGATATCTCTCTTTATAACACGTGTCTCTCCATGATAGCCCATCTTTAATCGGGCTTGGGCCTTAATCCACTAAGAGTAGATTGGTATATTCCAACCGTACAACATTCCTTATACTAATCTAGCTAACTAGCTAGCTACCAATTAGTTGAGAGACAAAGACGTGTTGAGTTATTTTGTTATTATAACAAAATTAGACAATTCTTAAGTAGATTAATTCTAGGGTTAGTATCATTATCGATCCTTACATATTGCTCAAATTTTGGCTTTGGTCTATTCAGTTCCAAATTGTTAGTTTTTGTCCCTATAATTTTCATGAGGACTTGGTCTAAATTTAATTAAGTATAAAGACCAAAATCAAAACTCATTTAAAAATTAAAGACCTATCATCAAACGCATGCCAAATTCTTATGACAACTATAAGACTTCCAAAACCAACAATTTAAAACTATAAAGACTAAAATTAAAATTCAATCAAATTATAAAAACTGACAATATTATTAACCCTTAATTCACTACAAAAAAACACATGATTTCCGACGGAATTTCTGATGGAACGCGTTTCTGACGGAATGAATTCCTTCGGCAATAATAGAGTCACAAAAAAATTTGCGACGGAATTTCAATTCCGTCGGAAATTTCTGACGGAATCTGTTCCGTCGCAATTTCCAACAGAATTCGTTTCCATCACAATTTAAAAAAAAAATCAAATTTTTTTTTAAATTTACAAATGCCACATGTTTGCTCCTCAGAGCGCCACGTCTCCCTCTCCCCTGGGAGCTAGGTGTCGCCTCCTCGTAATTCCTCCAAATACCTCTCCTTCCGTTCGAACCCGCGACCTCAGGGTGCAAACGCCTTAGCGCCCGAGTATTTGCCAGCTGCACCAGAATGAACCTATGTTATATTATTACATATTATTATATATATATATATATAATATTATCATATATATATATATATAAACATACATACATATAATTAATTAATTATATACCTATAATTAATTATTAATTAAATATAATACTATTAAAAATAATGAAAAATTTAATAAAAAAATATTTATATATTTAAATTAAATAATTTTTAATTAAAATTATTTAATAAATAATATTTTAATATTATAAATATTATTTTTAATATAAAATTATAAATATAATATTAAAAACATATATATTAATAAATAAAAATATAATTTTAATAATTAAATTTAAATATAATTATTTAATAATTAATATTTTAATTTTATAAATATTATTTTAAGTTTATAAATATTATTTTGGGAAAATCCCATTAAAAACCTTTTGAAATAATGAAACCCTAAATGAAGCTTCTAAACTTAACAAATTCTAAATAAGGTCAGTCATCCCAATTTAAGATTTCAGAATTGAGTTGTTTGACTTTTATATCCTTTTGCTCCCTCCCTCATCTTCTATCCGTCTTATTCTCCTCCATCCCTCTCCTATCCTCTCTTCTAGTTTCATTGGAATCTCTTTAGGTCTCAGATTCAATTTCACAGAGATAAAAATATACATATGAACACCAAAAATTGTTACTTCACTTGACGGTTCAGAGCTTCTCCATGTTTGTTTGTTCATAAATTCTCTTGGAAATATCTTGTTTATCATAATTGTCGAATTTATGCTAACGATAGGCGGCTGCTTTGTTATTGTGATCGGAGGAAGATCTGCCTACAATATTGCTTCTTTTGGAACCAAAAGGTCGCTCAGAGGATGAAGACAATAATTTTTATTTTTGACTGTGGTAAAGAAATCTCTATACTTGCAGTACCGAATAATCCCATTATGCTTACATTTTCCTGAGCATTTGAAAAGCGACCTTGCTGAACATCGAAAGACTAATTGGCTTGGGACTGACACACAAACTTGAAAGTAACAATTTTTATTTTTTTAGGGCTTACTATGCTTTTTAAAGTAGTAATTATTGGTGAAGAATTTAAGCTCCTCCGTTGTGAATTTGAATATGAGCCTTGGAGAGATCCCAATGGAACTTAAAGGAGAGGAGAGAGTAGAAAGATGGAGGAGAATGGGAGATGGAGGGGGAGATAGAAAAGGGTATGAAGGTTAAAATAACTCAATTCTAAAATTCTAAATTGGGATGACCGACCTCATTTAGAATTTGTTAAATTTAAGAGCCTGATTTATGATTTTACTATTTTAAAAGGCTTTTAATGGGATTTTCCCTATTATTTGTTAAAAAATTAATAATTTTTAATTTTTCATACGGAATTTTCCGTAGCAAATTGCGACGGAATTTTCGGTCACAAAACTTTGCGACGGAAATTTCTGTCGGAAAATTTTCGAAGACAACTTTCAATGGAAATTTCCGTTGGAAAACTTTACGACAGAAATTTCCATCCGAAAACTTTGCGTCGGAAATTTCCATCAGAAATTGTCATAGAAAAAATTCCATCGGAAATTCCATGGCTAAATTTGCCACGGAAAATTCTGTCAGAAAAATTTGCGACGGAATTTTCGTCGGAATTTGTCATGGAAAAAATTTCGTCATAAATTCCGTCAGAAATCAGGTGTTTTTTTTGTAGTAATTCTAGTACATAAATCAACATACTAACATATTTTTAGTTTTTTACATGGTATATTAGAACCCAGCCATATAAAAACAAAACCAACACAGGTCAATCGGTCAAAATAGTAAATCAATCCTCTAATCAGACGATCAAGAGTTTTAGATGGATCAATCAGGTTAACTTTTATATTTTTTTCCTTCCTTTGTTGAATCTGAAATAATGTCAATTTGAATTGGAAAAATATGAGTATGCCATATATTTATACGTTAGTGACTCTGCTTTGTCAGCTAGCTTATGTATGGTTTACACATTAGTATTCCATTTACAATTGGATTAATATCTTTTTATTTAATAACTAATACTCTTTTAAGTGTTATATATAATTATTTTTGTATGTTTAAACTAAATTACGTTATTTCAATTTTGATTGGGTCAACCCCCTGTTCAACCACGGTACGGTACGAGCACTCACCTTTAACAATGTCTTAACCGTTTATTGGCTTAGTTCGGTTTTTAGTACTTTAGTCTTAAATTCATCAAGATAGATTTTTTACAAAATATTTATTTCTTCAAAATAAATTTTCACTTAACTAACTATTGTTACTTTGAAGGGTCAATTTATATTGTAGTTTGATATTATAATGTAACATCAACTTTTATCTGTAATCTTTCTTGGCAAAAGAAATCAATTTAATATCTTTATTATCGTATTACAAATAATCTTCTACTATCATATTACAAAGTACTATTCAGAACCAAACAAAAAAAGACTATTAAATATTAAACTAAACATGGTGAACTGATTCTACAAACAAAGAGTTAGAAGAAAATAATAATGTATGTATCGGAGATCAAAGCAAATTTTTATAATCACCGTCATCGAAGATCAAAAAATCGTAATAATAGTGAAGGAGAAGGTACCATCTGAGACACCAATTATTTGCCAAGGTTTTTTTTCTATTCAATTATTATTTTGATTTAAAAAAATAAAGAGAGATCATTATTAATTATTAATATTATTCTTTTGCCATTAATTTTTTTGTTGAACTTTTGCCATTAATTATTAATATTATTTTTAAACAAAAGGTTTGGCATTATCAGCCGCGCCCGTCGTGGTTGACTCATCAGCAATCATAGAGATGCCAATGAGCAGTACCGGGAGGCCTTTTGCATGTGACACAAAGCCAGAAAGTATTAAGAGCTGCTTGTTTGGTTTCAAATTATATAATTAATTTATAAATATTAAAAAATAAATTGGATTAGTTATATGTAAAAAAATATGTATTGGTTTCTTTAAAGTACCTCTTCTTTTTATAAGGGAAAACATCATCACTCGGTATCTACTATCTTTTCTAGATCATGACCTTCTTCAGCATGGTTTGGATATTTGAACAATTGACTAATTTAGGATCAAGGAGAGAGAGACTGTGTCGTTTAACAGTTTAATTTATCTCTTCTACCTACAAGAGCTTTGCTTGGAACTCTTAATTTTTCTAAAAAATAATAAGTAACAATAAAAAATAATAATAAAAATGCAGTTTGATGTTTTTCCACACATGGGATGGATCAATAATGAATAACTGTAAAGTATTACTAATAATTGGTTTTGACTATTTCTCAGTTATTATTCTCTCTATTATTATTCACTGATGAGTATTAAAAAGATGTGTGTTGGGCTATTTCATTTGAAGTTTTGAACTAAATTTTAGGTCCCGTCATGTTTTATGCAATGTTATTAAACCCAAACTGGACCGGTTGGTCCGGCCCGGGAGCTGGTGACCTAGTGAGAAAACGAACCGGACCGGTTTCAGTAATTCTTTTTATTTTTTAAAATTTCTCTTATAATTTCATATTAATAAGCCTAAAATCTTCACTCTCTCACCGGTTTGGTCCCGGATTAGCTCCAGTTTGACTCTGGTCTGACCTACTAACCCTTGACTTAGTATCCCAACCGATTCACTGACTGATCCCAGTTTAATAACCTTAGTTTTATGTGAATCTATAGAGACCAAAATGTTCACGTCTGAGATTGACAGTAATTTATATTCGTTTAGTTTTAGAGTCAGCTTCTCTCTACTGCCCAACCTCCATTGCTCCTCCTTTTCTTTAAAACACTGTCGTTTGGTGAGGAAAACGATAAGAGGAAAGAACCATTTATGCAAAGACCATGAGCGGGAGACTGTGAATTAATGTAGTCTTGGTGGGAATATATATGGCTATAGTGGGATAGTCAAGGTATTAAAACCCGGACCGAGTATTGAACCGGTCAAGGTATGGGTTAAAGGTTAGTAGGTCAGACCGGGACCGAACCGGAGCTAAACCAGGGCTAAATCGATAAGAAATTGAAGATTTTAGGCTTATTAGTATAAAATTATAAAGAAAAAGTAAAAAAAAAAAATTTAAAAATAGCAACCCGGATCGGACCGGGAACCAAACCGGTCTATCGGCTTGTTCGCCGGTTTCCGGGCCAGATTGGCCGGTCCGGTCCAGGTTCAACAACTCTGGGGATAGTACAAATTTAACAATTGTAGGGCCACCACTAAATATAGCAATTTTTAATGTAATTTAACAATTTTAAGGGAATGGCAAAATATAAGATTTTTTAAATTGTATTATATTTCAGCCAAACTCACTGCCCTCCACTAAGAATAATATCTAAGACTCCAAATTAAAGAAATGATAAAGAGAGGGTAATTTGAGAACTGATTATACCTAAAATGTTTATATTCAATGTCTTTTAACAAAATTTTTAATTATAAAGAAAATAGTCAGATGTTGAAAATTTTAACTTGAGCTTTTTTTTTTTTTTTTTTAATCTGTATTTTTATAGATTATGGAGTTGTGTTTCCATGGTGTTAAGTATGGTATTAAAACATAACAAAAGTCCACATCCAATGAGCCGATCATCAGTCTCCTCTATGTATGACTGACATAAAATGACTTCATTTTAAATTTAAAAAATAAATAATAGTTCATCATATTTGTGCTTTATATTTTGTGTGGTTTGCATGGGATGAACTACTATTTATTTTTTAAATTTAAAATAAAGCAATTTGTGTGGTTTGCACAGGATGAACTACTATTTATTTTTTAAATTTAAAATGAAGTCATTTTATGTAACACCCTGATTTTCGATTAAGGGCTAATGGCATTGAGATTGATTGTAAAATTGTGTAATTAAATATTTTGGGAGAAATATGATGTGAATTTGGTGTAAATGTGTGTGGGATTAGAGATCAAGGGATGAGATGTTGCCAAGTGGCATTATGGTGGACCATAGGATGAGGCATAAGAGACAAAAACCACTTTTTTCTCTCTCCTCTCTCTCCTATGCGTTTTTGGGGGCAGATTTTTCTGCACTCTTCCTCATCTTCATCATCACACACTCATCTCTCTCTTCTCTCTTCATTTCCTCCATTGTTGGCCAAGAGAGAGAAAAGAAAAGTTGGATTTGAGGTAAGCAAATGGCCTCAAATGCCAAAATGCTCTTCATTAACATTGTTCCTTGAGCTAAGAGCTTTCATCCTATGGTTTTAGATTCTTCATTGGTGGTGATTGAGGAATCACGAAATTATGAACTTGGGAGAATCATGAAATGCCTTTGGGAAAGTTGTTGAGGTGAGTGAAAGCTTCCTTCTCATATAAGATTTGTGGCCATTGATTAGGCCTTAAATTTCTGGAATTTTAGCCCTAATTTCGTGATTTAGGGTCTTGTGGTGTTTGAATTATTGTTGTCATGGAATTAGTGCCTTGTTAAGTGTTTTGAATGAATGGTATTGAATTGAAGCTTAAATGTAAAGTTTGGCACTTTTTGTGTTGGTTTTATGCTTTGGTCAAAACAGGGCATATAAATGGGTTGTGAATTTGGTCATTTTGAGGTTACCATTGTGTTCCTTGAGTGATTTTGTGTGGGAATAAG
This sequence comes from Inga oerstediana, assembly GCA_963210345.1. Lineage (NCBI taxonomy): Eukaryota > Viridiplantae > Streptophyta > Magnoliopsida > Fabales > Fabaceae > Inga > Inga oerstediana. Next base: position 55,606,787 of record OY723401.1, on the reverse strand, counting down.
CTTGGTTATTAATTTTGGAGTTATTGAACACTTTGGTAGAAAATTGGAAATCTGTTTGGTTTAAGCTCTGTTTTGCGCAGAAATTTTGTATGAGCTTTTTGAATGACCAAATGGTATTGGAAAATTCTGAAACTTTCCAGTCTTAAAGTTCACATCCCAAGCTTCAAAATGGGCACATAATTTGTGCCATTTCGTTTTGTCTACTGTGAGTTATAGCTGTCCAAAGTTTGAGGTCGAAAATGGATTCTATTTTGGGACAGTCTTGAGTTTTTGGTGATTCTGTATTTGTGTAGTGATTTCTAGTGAAGGGCTATATTTTTCCTTGAAAGAGGACTTATATACCTTTCTTTTGGCTTTGGAATCACCTCATTTCGATTTTTGTAGAATTAGTTATGATTTTTGGAAGTTCAGCTAAGAAACAAGATTTTCTGGGCCGCGGCCCAAGGATGCTGGGCCGCAGCCCAAATGTTTCTGGGCAGTTTTGGGCCGCAGCCCACGGATTTTGGGCCGCGGCCCACCCCCAAAAATCAGTGTTTTGCACTTTTCAAAGGAGATCTTTGGTCAAGTGTTTTCCAAGCCTTTAGGCATATGTTTGGGCTTTAATTAGCCTCCTAAAGGTGTTAAATGATAACCAACATTAAGTGTTTGAGAGTTGAGGAATTGGAAAAGGGATTAACCCTATGTCCTTGTTTGGTTATAGGGTTGGATAGTCGCCCTGGTTGTGGTTTGATGTTCGTTTTGTTCGTGAGCAGCTGCGCTGGAGCTTACGTGGAAAGAGTGTAGGGAACTTACCTCTCCTGCATGTATTGATAATTGTATTTGTGTATTGATGCATGTTATTGCTTTGCGTGATTATGTGAGACATGTATGAATGATTGTAGCTCTGTTTCTAGTTATGCTATGGCCATGAGTATGTTGTTGAAACATTGAGCATGCGGATATATCATGATGTGAACATGAGTTATTGTGATGCAAGCATGTCATGCATTAAATACTTATCTTGCATGCATATTGGTATGTGTTTCCTACTGAGATTCCCCAGAATCTCACCCTCCCCTATCAACATTTTAGACAGGGAAGGAAGATTGAGGATGAAGCAAGCATCCAAGGACGAAGAGGACTCGTTTCTGGGTGAGAGCTTAGTAGTTGGTTATCAATGCGTAATTGGGATTATGTAATTGTTTATATGGATCAATACTGGAGTATGTATTCGAGTAGGTTGTGTAATCCCTATTGGTTGAATTGTATGGGCTAATGTGCCCTATGTTTATTGAGCGAAGATATGAGTCCGGGATTGCCAGAAATTTATATTGCGTACTCTGATATTTGTATAAATGTAATTTATCTTCGCATAGTAATTATATTCGGAGTGTAAATATGAGACCGTGTTTTTAATAATTTCGAAAAGTAATTGTGAAAACCCTGTCTGGTTGATGGGTTTATAAATGATGTTTTGTCTTATTGGTCTCTATTTCACGTTAATTGCATAATCCGGATATTAATTACGGCAGGGGGTTACATTTTAGGCTCAATCAAAGAACTAGGGAGCTAATGATCGACTCATTCGGTGTGGACTTTTGTTATGTTTTAATACCATACTTATAACACCATGGAAACACAACTCCATAATCTATAAAAATACAAATTAAAAAAAAAAAGCTCAAGTTAAAATTTTCATTAGCTGACTATTTTCTTTATAATTAAAAAGCTTGTTAAAAGACATTGAATATAAAAATTTTATATATGATCGGTTCTCAAATTACCCTCTCTTTGGGTGTGTTTGGATTGACGATTGGATAAGTGGCTTATTTTTACTTTGACTTATAAAATCTTAAGATTGAAAAAAAGTAAGATTAGATAAAATGTTGAATGTTTGGATTGACGATTGAATAAGTGCTTTTGTAAAAGTGAAAGATGTTTGGTTTGGCTTTTGCATAAGCGACTTTTGTGTTATTTAAGAGAAAAAATTTTAAAAATTATGAAAAATGAAAAAATGAAGGGATAATTGTGAAAAAAAGACCTTATTGGTAACTTAATTGTCAAATAAGACATGAAAAGATATCTGCACACAGAGGGATTTTTGTATAAGTTCTGACTTTTAAAATATAATGGATATTAATTAGATGTTAAGTTCTGACTTTTAGAACACAGCACTGGGCAAGCAATGAAATAGAAAATAGATGAGATGGCTAAGCATCTGATATTTTAGAGGATCATCTGTATGTTGGAAATTGTGCCATAAGGGCCAATTATTGTACTTTGAATATTATTATTTTTAATAAAATTTCTCCATTATGTTATCATATTATTTGCATGTTAACTGTAATAATTGTATCCTTGGATAATTTATAAAGATTTTCCTAAAATGTCCCTGGTCGGTCATCTATGCGGGAGCAGAGATGAAACAAGATCAGTATAACTTTGATAAAATATGGAGATATGAATCAAAGTCTTAGGCACTTGTAAGAGTACAAGGTGCTAGACCGACCCACTATGAGAAAGCTACATGGATCAAATCATAAGCTTTTCTCATGTATAACCACATCACAATGCCCTTAGACCTGAGGTTATCATGGATTCCTATATGAGAGTTGCTAAGCTTTGAACTAGTCAAAAGTCACTTTTGACCGGGTGATGATAAAGGCTACGATCGGGCTTGGTGGTTTTTCATGCAGAGGAATATGAATGATCAAGATGGAATTTGTCCCTCACATTAGTAGAGAGATATTACTAGGCCCCTCGATGAGTGAGTCTGAGAAATGTATAGCCATACTATGATGAAAGGAGTTTCTGTCTATGTTATCAGGCTACTCAGGAATCAAGAAAGTAATGGTCAGGAACAAGAGGATGACATTATCCATGCCTTATCCTTCATCGATATATCGTGTGACAAAGGGACGTGACGTGGTTATATGACAGATTGCATCGTGATAACGATCCTCATATGAATTAGGTAGTCGTAATGTCTTGCTAAAGGCCGCTCGCGACTTTTGGGTTAGTATAGTTATTGGCCCACTGCCAACTTCATATGGGCCTACAGGGTCACACACAAGAATGGCCCAACACGAGATAATGTTTAATTTAGGGTGGATGAATTTTGTATTTATATATATATATATATATATATTCAAAATATATATCTTATATATATATATGTATATATATATTATATGATATTATTATATTTAATAATATTATATAGATATATATATTTTCGAAATATATATATCTTATATATATATATATATATATATGAATATATATATATATATATTATATGATATTATTATATTGTGTTGGTTTTAAATTTAATTTATTAAGATATATTAAATTTAATAACTAACATGATAGAGATATAGTATCTCAGATTTAATTTATGAAGATAAATTAAATCTAATGACTCTTTATTTGGATTAAATAAATAGGTTAAATTAAAACTGTTGGACAGATTTAATTTAAACTGAATTTATTTAATTAGATCATCAAGATAATTAATTTTTAATTAATTTCAAAATTAATAATGATTAATTTTAAAATTTGAAAATAGCCCTCATAGGTTATAAACTTGATAGAGTAGATATATTCATATGCACATGAGAATTGAGAGCCGTAAGTGAAACCCGAGGAGACATTAGAGTTGCTAGCACGCAGTCTCGGTTGGAGATCATTCGTGTGGATACCCGTAGAGGGAGCGAACCTGACGTGTTGGCTCCTAGAGATCGTGAAAACTCTGAATCATAAAAAAGGTATGAATCCTTCCAACTTGGTTTAAACGCCGTTGATAGATCCTCGATTAGGATCGGTGAAAATTTTTAAAACTCTTCCGCTGTGCCTACCGATTCTAACACTGTATACTCTGGTCTTGAACTATTGATTAAAAGAAGTTGTTTTCTTCAAAATCTTCATTAAACAGGGTGATTTTAATAAATTAATTATTCAATGAGGTTATTTTTAAAAAATTATAATTTTCACATGTTAATTAACCTAACAAATTTAATTACAATATTTACACGATTCACCAAGGAATGACATGTATATCATGGAGGGGAACTTTATTCATGGTATTTGGATGAATCACCAATTCCAAACAAAAGATCCCGAGAAATCAGAAGTTTTCTTTCTTATAGTGTAACAATAATGGTGCGATACATCTAGTAAATATCAAACTCGTGATTTCAGACTAATAAGAAGGGTCATCACTGATACCACTTTGAGTTGCGACGGCGGCTCATTGGACACCACATCTAAAGATAGGCTTCCTAATTCGCAAGATAAGGATAAACACCCAAACTTACGCTTTTCCATTTGATTAATTCTCCAATGATCCGATGCCGAGTCGGGAGTTAAATGATTTAACCTTCGATAATTGTAATTCTCTTTTGCTTAACAGCCTCTTGGGTTATAAGGTTATCGACTATAACTTGACCTATGGCCTTATGGACATAATGTTTTACTTGAACAAAATCTCTGATACTAAATATCCAGAAATTGCCAAGTAAATACTCGTCTGATTGATCTAATGAATTTTCAAATTCACTAATAAATTCTACGTAGGCTGAATTCATTCTTCCCTCATAGAGAGCTAAATATATTTTCGAATATTTTGTAACTAGAATAGCCCACTCTTCATTGAATATATATAAATTATGGCTAGACTCCTTGGCTAAGAACATAAGTTCTAATACAAAGTTCTTCATAATAAAATAAAGGTTACCTTATATTTCTTATCATGCTTCGTATTATCTAATAACCAGGATTATAATAGGTATGAGTGATTAGGATTTATCGGGTCCAACTCGTCTTCCGCTATCCTTTTCCTCTTCTTCCCTTCTCCGCCTCAGCAACCTTTTACTCGGTAATACGCCCTTCACAGCCTCATGCCTTCAACGGGCTCGCCTTTTCTAGCCGGCAGACCTTCGAAGATTTAGATATTCTTCACGAAATTAAACTTGTCCAGTTATCCGGGTGATTGCATCAACTCATCCTCTCTCCTCTCGGAATATTAGATTGGAAGCATAGATAAGAAAGGGATAAGGCTCCCTTCTATTTTATTACTCTGAAGAAAATGTACTATACATACTCAGGGAAAAATAGAGTACATAGCCAAGAGATGCTTATCTTGCTCTGTGAAAAAACCTTGTCAAGCTATTTATAATTCTCGACTATGAGCTAATTCAGGTTTTATAACTCAACCATAGTTAGCTTTTACACAACCCTAGTTACAAAATTTAATCACGGGCAATGTCTTTTAGTCTTGTGGCCTACAACTGTAATCACGTGACCTTATCTCGTATCTTTCTCGGATAAGTCTTCTAGAAAAGCTTCTTTTCCTTTTCAAGTGGCCAACACACTGGCCTCTCGTTTCTCTTTCTTTTCTTCTGTTGTTTCTGCCGACGGTGGTTGGCAAAGTGGACAGCTATGCTTTTCTTCTTTTCTGCACATAATGATGCAAAGATTCCTCTTTACTTTCTCACTGGCACAGATCTGGTTCATCTTTATCTTTCGGCTAAAGGCTATGAGCTGGCTCGTAACCCCCTTTTTCATAAGATTCTTTTTCTGATAGTAAATTACTGCAGACTCAGTTACATGGTAAGTCCAAGCTCCTCCATCTTCTATCATCTCATCTAACTCAACAAGATAAGGAACATATCCCGCTACTCATCGTAGATGAACATAGTCTTCACTGAATTCCATTTTGGCATCAAGAAAACTCGTCTTGATTTTCAAATTTATTTGCTGATTGACTCCAACAGTTCCCACTTGACAGATATAAGGACCTGTAAAAGAAAACTCTGGTGGTACAATGGTAAGCTTAATAAATTTGGTCTTGGCCGGTCCTATTTTATCTAACTCTTTAACGGCTAGAACAATAGGCTAGGGTAAAACCTCTTCAATTTGAGAGTGGTTTTTGACATAGGCTAATGAAAGGTATCCGTAATTAAACAAAAGTTTAATTACTTCTTTAGGTGCTCCGCTCAAGGTTAAGACTTTGGGATAATAACTTCCATAGTCAATGGCGAAGGTTTTACTCGACTCTTGGTTATTTCCAGTATTTATTAGGGTAAACACTCAGTTATACTATAACAAAAATTGGTCTTTGGATTTGGAATTCTCGGGTAATTCAAGAAACTGTTTAGGATGTGGGATTAACTATTTGGCTTTTTCAACAAATGTAAACCCTACTTGAACAGTTTCCTTTTTGGGAACTTGAACAAAGTTTTGTCCAAGTAACTCTTGGGTAAGTCTTTCCAATTCAGGATTGATAACTTCCTTGACTTCACATACCTTAGCCTTAACTATAGTCTCTGTCTTGGATCTTGAACTGTTGAGATTTAAGGCTAGTTGCCTTTGTTCTTTGGATAAATCACTAGGCCTCACTAATGAGTTTCCCTTCTTATTCTCTTTCTTGGAATCACTAGAATCTTTTACCAAAGGTTTTTCAGATTCTTCATCCGACTTGGATAATTTTGCAGAAGACATAGTCTCTGACTTTTTAACTTCCAATATTCTACCAGGAAGACTTTTCTCGCTTAAACCAGAAGAACTAGCTAAGTCTTTCTTGTCTTTGCTCTAATGATTAGAATTCTTTATGAACTGTTTTAAATCAATTCTGAGACAAAGTAATATACTTCTTTGAAGTATAACTTGGCTTTGAAGCTTCATCAGCTCCTCATATAACTTGTTTTGAGAGCCTAGAAGAGATCCAACTTGGCTTCTTCCTCTTGAATCTTTTGGATTTGATCCAATAGGCTAGTCATGGAATTGATTTCCATATCGACTAAGAAAATCTGCAAAAGTATTATGAATTCCTTTAATACTTACCACCTTAAAAGAATACATACTAAACCACGCAGATAATTTGGCTCTTCTCTGGCTCGGAATTGAGTCTGGGCACTTATTATTTATAAATGCTTTTACTTGGGTTATTATCTGTTTCAACAATAAATTCTTCGCTGACAATCCAAATTTTAAACTTCTTTATTCTATATTTAACGACAAAAAGTTCCTTCTCATTGATATCATAATTTACCTCTGCTCCTTTGAAAGTACCTGAAGCATAAGATAAAATAGGATTTATGGATTCTTTCCGCTTTCGCAGTACTGCTCCCCAATAATGATTAGAAGCATCAGTCTGTAAAAATAGTTCGTCTTCATCTTTAGGCAAGGGTAAAGGCTTAACTTCATTTTTTACATACTCTTTGATTTTTCTAATCTCTTGGATTTCTTCTTCTCCCCAAATAAAGGGCTTATCCTTTCTAAGCATTTTTTGTAATTTTCCTCGAACTAAAGCCCCATAAGGGATAAAGTTCATGGCATAATTAAGATGTCCTAGAAATGACATAAGTTGTTTCTTGTCTTTAAGTTCATTCGGAAAAGTTAAAATAGTTCAAATGATATTGGGTTGTAATTCTACAATCCCCTTGGGCTTAATAGTAAGACCTAAATATTCTATTTGGGCCTTTTCAATTTCACCCTTTTTCTTGGATAAAACTAGTCCATTTTCAAAAGCTTTGCAAACAAAAACAAATAAATGTTTTCTATGCTCTTCTGGGCTTTTAGAAAATACTAATATATCGTCTATATAGACCAAAATGAAAGATCTATATGGATTAAAGATTTGGTCCATTCTTTCTTGAAAAATTGCTGGACTTGTCTTTAAACCCATTGATAGAACATTCCATTCATAATGTCCATTTGGTACACTAAAAGCAGTGCACTCTCTTAACTTTTCTTCGAGTTCTATTTGAAAAAATCAGGATTTACAATCAAATTTTGAAAATATTTGGGAAAATCCTTCAAAAAGAACTTTTAAATTAATAAAAGACGCAAAGGTGTTCCGAAATTCCATATCCCAGATCAGTGCGAGTGTCTGAACTGGAATATTAGAATTCGAGACAAAATGAAGTGTGTGACCTTGGAAGTTTTGAAATTGAAAAGCGTTGAGGGAGGCGTGATAATGGTGCTAAAACGCATTAAGGACCATTCATCTTCTCTGTCGTCATTGGTGCCGTTGGTCGACCCTGGATCCGTGGCCTTGGATTGCTATAGTCCACAACATTTAATATTTTGTGTTTCTCTGAACTAAATCCTGTTGTCAAAAAATAAGAAGTACCAAAAGCTAAACAATATCAATAACTCCGATACCATGAGTTGAGATAAACTAGAACGAAAACATAGTGAAATCTTGAGCACTCGTCATCTTCTTCTCGATTGCCAACAACTCTGATGTCATCACCCCCAACAACTCGCCATCTTCTTCTTTTATAGGATCCTGTGTATATGAGCTAAAAAACAGGGATAAACAGAGAAGAGATTGTTAAGAACACTCAAGTGATCATAAGAAGTAATGAATAAGTTTGAAAAATCACTCGAAATGTCTTAGTCTTGACCCAATCACTTCCTGGGAAAATTTAGTAATGATCGCAGCTACCGATCATCATCGCCAACGACTCGTCATCTTCTTCACAGTAATCATCGACACCTGCTTCATCATTTACATGATTCCCAACTCGACATTAGGCTTTACCAACACATCGTTACATTTTCACAACATCCTATTAGACTTTCACAACTCGAGTTTGCCATTCACAACTCGAGTTCATATCATCACTGGAGGGTAACCGGCGAGTGATTAGCTTATAGAATGCAGAACTCGAGTTATAAATTGATAACTCGAGTTGACTAACACATTCTTACATTTTCACGACATCCCGTTAGACTTTCACAACTCGAGTTTGCATTTTCACCGGTTACCCTCCAGTGACGATATGAACTCGAGTTGTGAAAATGCAAACTCGAGTTGTGAAAGTCTAACGGGATGTCGTGAAAATGTAAGAATGTGTTAGTCAACTCGAGTTATCAATTTATAACTCGAGTTCTGCATTCTATAAGCTAATCACTCGCCGGTTACCCTCCAGTGACGATATGAACTCGAGTTGTGAAAATGCAAACTCGAGTTGTGAAAGTCTAACAGGATGTCGTGAAAAATGTAAGAATGTGTTGGTCAACTCGAGTTATCAATTCATAACTCGAGTTCTGCATCCTATAAGCTAATCACTCGCCGGTTACCCTCCAGTGACGATATGAACTCGAGTTGTGAAAGTCTAACGGGATGTCATGAAAATGTAAGAATGTGTTGGTCAACTCGAGTTATCAATTCATAACTTGAGTTCTGCATCCTATAAGCTAATCACTCGCCGGTTACCCTCCAGTAACGATATGAACTCGAGTTGTGAAAATGTAAACTCGAGTTGTGAAAGTCTAACGGGATGTCGTGAAATGAATTCTTTGGGTGAAAATACATCAAAATAGCCCTAGTCAAAATTTTGGGAAAACATGCCATCGGGCCGGGTACAGCGGGGCCGGCCGGGGTCCTGATGGCATTTTGGTAAATTTTTACCATAGACTAATATAACCACCAGAAACACTATGGAAGTGTCTAAACTTTACAATTAACGTTCTAGGACCGAGTGGAGAGTCCGAGGGATCGGCACACAAATCGAGGCACGTTATTCAAGGATCAAGGAAGGGCGATTAAGGTAGAGAACTTACCTCTCCTGCATGCATTTGATATTTGTGCTGGTGTATTGATGCATGTTATTGCTTTGTTTGATTATGTGAAACATATATGAATAATTGAAGCTATGTTCCTATTTATGCTATGGCCATACGTATGTTGTTTGAAATATTGAGTATGCAGATATGTCATTGTGTGAGCATGAGTTATGTAATGCAAGCATGTCATGTATTAAGCACTTATCTTGCATACATATTGATATTGCTTTCCTATTGAGATTCCCCAAAATCTCACTTTCCCCAACCAACAATTTAGACAGTGAAGGCAAAAGCTATGCTGAGAACAAAGAAGAGAATCGTATGAGGGGATTGCAGTGGCGGAACGAAGACTGGAAGATGTCTCCGTTTCACTGGGATGGGTTTAGACACCCACATAGCGCTGTGAGACTACATTAATTATAATTATCAAGTAGGAACCCCTATGGGGAATTTCCGTAATCATGTACATAATATTAGTATATTTATACTATTCCTATGTTGCCAATTGAATTGGGTATCGTTTTCTGCAAATACTCTGAAATAAGTGAAAATAAGATGAGGATGTGACATTTCTCTTCTATTGTAAGTGTCTTTAATGCTTATTCAAAATTTTTTATTAACGTTCATTTATTTTATATGAATTTTTATCTATTAAATATGTTTAATTAAGTATTTTAGTATTTTTTCCAATAATGAATTAACTATTTTTATCTTTTATAATTTAAAATTTTCTGCTAAATTATCACAATATATATATATATATATATTATTTAATAATATTCATGTCCTTTTCAATCATTTTTCATCTAAACTTGCTTTTTAAAATAATCATCTAAACATGCTTTAGTTTAAAAAAATGACTTCTTCAACCCTCAATCCAAATATAAATCACATTACATTATCTAACTTTTAACTTTTTTTAAATTTACAAAAGTTATATTGAAAAAAAAGCTATTTGTATCATGGCCAATTCAAACACACTAATCGTTTGTCTTGGAGATGCAATTAAGCTTATATTAATTTTTTAGAATAAAAATAACCCATTTGCAAAAATATTTTACTTAGTTGTTTTTTGAAAAAGATAGAATGATATTTCAATAATTAACAAGGTGATAAAAATAGGTATAGAATATGAATTACGATATACAAAAAGGATATGACAACTTAGGAACGATCCTAGTTCTAATATTTGAAAAAAAAAAAATCAATGTTGGGTTTATCTCATTTGTTCTTTATCTCACTTTCTTCTCATAATCTCATATAAATCGTTATATTAAAAAATAATTGGTTCAGATTCAATATTTTATAAAATTATTATTATAAACATAAAAAATAAATAAATTTGAACTCTTAAAATCTAATCTATACAATTCATAACTGCAATACAAAAAAAATAAATAAATTTTAGTTTATAAAATATTATAATAATAATTTTATAAAACATCAAATCTAAACTATCAAATTCAAGATGGGAAAATGACATAAAAATACCATCAACATTGGTAAAAGATAAATAAGTATGTTCAATTTCAATATTTTCAAAATGATTAATTTAGAATTTTGAAATGTTGCAAAATCTGAGAAATTAACTAATTACCCCTATTTTTTTAATTAAAAGCCCTCAACCCCCTTGCCAGTGACCAGTGACTGGAGCTCCGACGGTGTACCTATTTTTTTAAATTTCTCAAACAAAAGTTATTAATAGTGATACTAAAGTTGTAAATGACATCCTAATATATATATATATATATATTCTCAGGCAAAATTTGTCATTATTGATACTTGATTGTTAATAGCAATACTAAAGTTGTAAACGAGGTATTTGTTTAATATTTCATAATAAGTTTCACCAGAGCTCCGGTGACTAATATTTTTGTTTGAATTTCTCATGCTACAGTTGTGAATATGGATACTTGAATTATTAATAGTGATAATAAAGTTGTAAATGGGGTATTTGTTGTTTACAACTTTAGTATTGCTATTAACAACTCAGATATCCATATTCATAACTTTTACCTAAGAAATTTAAGAAAAATATTTTAGGCCTTTGTTTACAACTTTAGTATCGCTATTAACAACTCAAGTATCTAATTGACAACTTTTACTTGAGAAATTCAAAAAAATATATATATTAGGCCGCCGGAACTCCAGTCACTAGTCGCCGTCACCGAAGATCTAGCAATAGGTCGTAACAAGGTCACCGAAGCTTCGGTGATTGCCGCCGCCGTTGGTTATCTATGTAGGGGCTCCGATGGCTAGCAAAGGATTGAGGAATTTTTATTTAAAAAAATTAAGAGTGGTTTGATAATTGGGAAAATTCCTGTAAAATACGTTGGAAATAGGGTATTCCCTATTTGGTACATTGAAAATCCAAATCCCTGATTAGTCTTCTTGTAGGAATCAGGGATTTTAAAATTCAGTGGAAAAGACTCAACTAGCCCTGGAGAAAAGACTGAGGAGGTGCATGCGCGGGAAAGAAAAGAAGGCATATGGGGAGTCATAAATGATTTAAGTTTCAGTTCTAAATAACCTTAAGCATTTCGATCTTGTGGACCGTGTGGTAGGGCAAAAACACTGAAGGCATTTTGGTTTTCAGAGTTGGTGGCAAAAACACTGAAGGCGGAGGGGACGAGGGAATTTCTGATCACGGTTGGTGGCGGAGTTCGGTCGCTGACAGTGGGGGGTTGTCGGCGAGCGAACTGGAGGTTCTTCGGTGGGGGGGCGCTGTCGGCCAAGAATAGGAGGTTCTTCGGTGGTTTTTGGCTGCGGTTTTTAGAGTTAAGAGTGGTGGTTCGGTGACATTCTGCGGTGGTTTTCAGAGTTGAGAGCGGTGGGTTCTGTGAGAGGCTTGCGGCGGCGTTGTACGGAGATCGAGCGTGGTCGAGAGTTGTGGGGTGCGTGGAGACGGTCGATGGCGGTAAGTTGGCATTTTGTTTCAAATTTTTGGTTCATATAATAATTGGAAAATGCAATATGAAGACGTGCTTATTTGCTGTCATGTGTTGCCTTTGACTGTTTGTGATTGTTTCTGGTGGTGCTGGTTTGAATTGGTGAATAATAAGGTGATGAACTTGTTTTCTGTCGTGTATTGCCCTTTTCCCGCATTGAGAACATCCTGTATGTAGTGGGTGAAGGGATTGTAATGACCTGGGTTTTCTATCAAATTCTTGATATGTTTCTTTGTCTGATGTGTATATGGAGAGGGAAGTGGGAATGGTAAGTGTTTGACTCTTCGTTTGTTGAACAGTAACTACACCTAGTTAAAAAATAACAACTGTGGCATAAATTTAACAAGTGTTTTTTAACATTGAGAAAGACATGCCCAGGGGTAGTTGCGAGAGTACGAAGTTGGGGGGCCATTAACAACTAAGGTTTCAACAATAACAACACCATGTAAGAAAATAACAACTGATTATCCTTGTTTAACAACGACTGATGTTGAAAACGAAAACATGGCCAGTGGAACTTGGGAGACTAACAAGTAGGGGGAGGAGCACTAACTTAAGTTTCTACAGTAACATCTACATGTTTAAAAATAACAACCTTTCGTTCATGTTTAACAACTGCTGTCTGCTAATTTGAAAAACCAAGGAATGGTAGGGAAACTTCTAACACTCACAAGTTGGGGGGCCCATTAACAACTGAAGATTCTATAGATACAACACACCGTTAAGAAATAACACCAATCCATTCTTGTTTAACAACTTATGACTGGAAAGACCAAAACATGGGCAGTGAAACTTATGAGAACAACAAGATAGGGGGAAATAACAAGTTCAGGCTCTACAGTAACAACACAACTGTGAAAAATAACAACTTTTCGTTCTTGTTTGAGGTTGAAAAAACCAAAACATGGATATTTTTTTACCAATCAGTTATAGAGGTTGAAGTTTGTATAACTCTGTTTTACAGAAGAAGAGGGTGGTTGAACAAGGGGAGGAGGGGGCTAAAGAGGGGCAGAACAAAAGTGAAGAAGGGCGTATGGTTGTTGAAGAAGGGGAAAAGGTGGTGGAAAAAGGGCAGAACTTAGACGAACAAGGGAAGAAGGTGTTGCATAAGGGGGATACATGTAAGGGCTTAAACAATGGGTTGCAGTTGTTTAGAATTGAGTTTTTTAAGAAATTTAAGCCACAGAAATCTGACAAATGTGTTGTGCACAATGATGAGGTCCTAAAAGCATGGAGAGCATTGAGTGACCAAGAGAGGAAGGAATATTGTGAGAAGTCTAAATACATTGAGAAACCTAAGAAAGAAAGACAAGAGAAGAAGAGTGCAAAGAGGAAAGTAGCTTTTATCACTCGTTGCTCAATTTGGCAATTCAAGCAATTAGTTGACTTTATAAATAAAGATGAAAGTTTAAAGGAAAGGGTGAAGAGATTAGGATTCAGCAAGCTGCTAGAGGTTGGAGGTTGCAAGAAACTGCCAAAAGATCTGATTGTGTCAATGCTTCGCTCATATGATCCAGCAACACACCAATTCCGAATCAGGGGAAAGACACGTGAAATTTCTGCATTAGATGTGAAGCAGTTACTTGGGCTTCCCCACTGTGGGGATGTGGTGAGGACTAAGGTGGATGATGATGACCCGGTTTATACAAAGTTACAGAGTGAATATTCAAAACGCCTATACAGTAACATTGTAGAGGCTATTGTAAACGGCAGTGACAATGAAAATTTTGAGTTCCTTTTTATGTTGTACACACTTGGAACCTTTCTAGCTCCCACTGCAAGCCCAAAGGTTAGTGAGCGGTTACTGAAGGTGATGAGGTTGACAATGAAAGGATTTCATAAATTTGATTGGGCGACCTTTATCATTAAGGACTTGTGGAAAGAGATGGGAGACTATGTAAGGGATGTGAGAAACAACAAGAGGGGCAACTCCAATGTCGGTGGATGCATGTACTTTTTGTTGGTATGTACTTAAATTTACTTATGTTATGGTACGCTTTAAGTGGCAAGTATTTAAGTTATTGTTTTGCTATTTGTTTGGTAGATATTTTTTGGTGAGCACTTTGCAATGATGCCAACTGAGAAACATGAGTATGTTGATGCTGTTAACTACTGGACTGAGGATCGATTAAAAACCATGGATAAATTAGAGAGGGACAGCAACATGGGCATAATATTTGGAGCAAGGGCATCTAAATTGAATGTTGGTGTAGAGGGAAACGTTGGAATTGATCATTTGGACTAGGTATTTGTTAATTTGTAAATGTTTGTATGCATTAATACAAATGTGTGTGTAACAAGTTTTGATTTAATTTTTTACTTCAGGACCTGAAGGATATGTATAGACGGTTGACGAGTGTAATTGCAGAGGAGTTGATAAAGGTTCAAGTGATGAGAGGGGAACATAAAAAGGTTGGAAGAGAAGGAGTAGACCAACAAGAGGATGTTGTCAATGTTGAAGAAGAAGAGAATGATGGAAAAAATGAGCGGCACTCACATGAAAGTGACTCAGATAGTCAAAGACAAGGAGCAGACATTGTGGAGGAGGAAGAGGTTACTAAGGATAATGTGTTACGAAGATCAACTAGGGTTAGAAGAGAAAAGAAAATCGAGTCCCCCTTTGTCATGCCAAAGGCCATATCGCGAAAGAAGATGGTAGTTGATGACAAGGAAAAATTTTTCACACTAATTTCTCAATATCCTCGACCCATTGATGGCCGAAAGTGAGTGATTTATGTATGTTTCATGATTACAGGAAATATTTTTCTTGCAACGTTGTATTGACTATTTATATAAAAAACTATTACAGGGAATTGATTACATTGCAAGATGAATACGTCACTCGGGATGAGCTATATTCTTTAGGTGGAATCCATAAGGTTAACAATCGGGTCAGTATTACCATGGCTTTAGGACTTTGTATTTTAAGTTTATGGGGATCACTTCATTACGTACTTGCTATTTCAGGTGGTGTCCGTTGTTTGCAAGGCATTGATGGCAGATCTGAAACTACATGGACCAGTGAAGAGGCATATTTTTTATGCTGACTTTATGGTAAGTAGGAAAAAAATTATGGGTATTCATATGTTAGCTTATTGGGTACTAATATAAATTTTGTTGCAGATGCAAATCATTGGCAAAGGAAAGAATTGAAGACCTTCAGATTACAAGGGCCAATTATTGCCTGATCGATTAGGGTACAATCTTGCAGATTGTGACTTGCTGTTAGGGCCTGTACTTGTCCGGGATTTGTGTAGCCTTGGATCCAAAAACACGGAATTTCTATATTCTGGACTCAATGAAACCCATTGTTGACACCACCAAGAAAAGGAAGAATAATAGTGCCTTAGAAGATCCTCAATCATTGGCAACAGAGACATGTGTAATGAACTTTATGCTTTAACATCGTGGATTTAAATTTCATTAGCAATTAAATTTTCCCAACTGAACCCAAATATTTGTGTTTTTTTTTGTAGAGGGACAGATTTATTGATATAGTGGATTTCTTCAGTAACAATCGACATGGGAAGAAGCAACAGATAGACATCATTCGTGCTCAAGTACCTCAGCAAAATAATCTGTAAGAATTGACTGTTGTATTTTGTCTATATCACTGTTGTATCCATTTCCTTATTTTTTTGCGTATATGACTGCTGTCTGGATTTCGTAGCCTTGATTGCGGTGTTCACGTCTTGATTTGGTTGTTCCAGTGGAGTCCATCTATGGTACTTGATAACACAGAGGTATCCACAATAGTTCATATGTATGTTGACTTTTGTATGGTTGCCAAAGTACAATAAACTGAACTATTGTTGTTTGGGTCGTGTACAGGCTCAAGTCAAACAATATAGGAGGGACATTATCTGGTGGCTGGTGAATCACCATCAAAATTCATCAAGACTCAATGCTCTGGAGCTTCTATCCCGGCAGCCAATCAAACGTCAACGTTTGACCCAATAGTTATTTGCTTTATTTTAGACATCTATAGGGAAACTTTATGCACTTGATGTTTTTTGACCTGGGATGTGTTCATTTGTAAGTTCCAATATTATCGTATTGCCCAGGGTACATGATTATAATGTAGAAGGTGTACATGCCATGAGACATGTGTAACAACTCATTGTTAGCAAGTTCATATTTAACAACTTCAAGTTCTTGTTTTACAACTTTTTGATCTTGTTTGCCAACTTACGCAGGTTAACAAGGAGCATTTCTATATTATCAACTATTTGTAATTTTTTAACAACTAGGTTATCTTGTTTGACAACTTAGGAGATTGAAACACTATACATGTCCCCTGTAACATGCTTCTCTTTTTGAACAACTTTCGCTTGTTGTAAACCAACTAAAAAGGTTAAAAAAAGGGCATGTAGAGGGTAGCTTCGAATAGAAAAAGTGGGCTACCATTAGCAAATGTGTGCACATTTTTGACAACTTTCTTATCTTCTTTGACAACTTTCGTATCTTCTTTAACAACTACAGGCACTTTTTTCAGACCTTTTTTATCCGCATTGACCTATGAAAAAAAGTGGAAATAATAACTTCAATTCACTATTAACTACTAATAACGTCAGAAAAGTACTTGTCGTTGGAGTTCAACAAGTGGGGTATCTTTAACGGCGGAAGGTTCATATTTAACAACTACACACTCATTCTTCACAACTTCGTTATCTTCTTTGACCTCTGCAAAATTTAGTTGAAATAACAACTTCACCTTCAGTATTAACAACTACGCTTCTATTATTAACAACTGTCGTATCTTTTTAAACAACTTCAAGTTCTTTACAACAGTACAGGTCCAGGGTAGCACAGATATGGACAAGGGAAATTCGGCCAAATTCTGTGTCACACAACACAGTGATAACATTAACATAATAGGATTATATGTGGCATAATTACATTAACCTTATATCATAATGTGCTGCATAATTACATAACTATATAAGATATACTCTTAAAGTTGTGACAGTGGATGTTTGATACTAATGACAAGGGAACATTAACATTGCACTTCACCCTAATGTTTCCTTGTCACAACCAAAAAATGAAGACATATGCAGCAACCCCTTTCCCTAAAAAAGAACTATACATATTACTTCAATAGACTTGCTAACTATGAGCAGGATAGGTTCAGAAAATTTGTATAAGTATCAACTTGTTTACTTCAAAATATTGCAGCTCCTCATATCTGCAGAATGCTTACTTCAAAAGCTAATTTTTACCAACTTCAGTTTGGATTTGGATTTGTGCATTTCCGTATAGTATACCCCGCTTCATGGCATCTTGTACAATGGTAAATCTTCTTATTCTGGAATTGTGATTCACGCCTACTAGTTCTTGGCCTTCCAGCAGGTCTAGTTGTCCTAGGTGGCAGCAACAATGTCATTTCCTACAAAATTTGCACTTACGTTTGCGGGTCATCTGATATGTGGCATACATCATCATTTCCTTTTGCTTCTATATACACATGGTCGCTCCTTTCATTATATTCAAACAGGTTTTCAACTTCACCATCATCATTTAAATCTATTAGTATCCTTTCATCAAACCTCACTGTATACTTCATCTCACACATGTTGCAATCAATACCAAGCCATGATGATATCATCAACCTCAAATCTCTAAGTGTTATCACCTCTTTCAGGCACTTCAACTTCACATAACCACCATTATATGTAATTTTACCTTCATCATTCCACACAAATTTTCCTCCAACATGGAAATAACAAAATAGTTCCTTCACACATTTTGAGCCTTTGTTGCATGTCATTGTACATGCCTACAAGCAGAAAAAACAAAAACAGATAATTAATTAAACAAAGCCGGTTATCATTATATAGTTAAGTAATTTTGTCTCTATTCTTTATGAAACACAGTAACTGCTCATTTCATCATCAAACAGGGGCAATTAACAACAAACGTCTATGTTTTAGCACCGTCATATTCACCATTAACAACATCGGCCACATATCATCACCCTATATCTATTAACAGCAACACGTTATATTTTACAGCATGTTTTAACAACTCTGTATTCTCATTTAACATCACAATTTATTTCAACTTATCCATCTCCATTATTAACAACACACCCTATCATCACCCTCTATGAACTATTAACAACAACACTATTCATTTTAACATCTCCACATTCAGTATTAACAACACCCCTCACAGCATTACCCTCCATGTACCATTAACAATAACACGGTATCTTTTCACATCTCCTTCTTCACTGAAAACAACACCATCCCCCAACCAAAATGCCTCAAGTTTATCACCGCTCGCAGTAACCATTACGGTTCACAACAAAAAACCCACAATCTTCACCATTCCTACAGCCAAACTCAATGAAATCCACCGCATAACCATCAAGAATCTCCCATTACCTTCAAGCTGCAACCTTTCTCCATCTTCAACAAACGACCCCCTTACCCATAAAAGCAAGCATCCAAAACTAGAAATCCATCGCAACTATATTCACAATCTCAGAAGACGAAGATGGAAGATTCACAATACAACATCATTTCTACACTAGAAGAATTACTTACCGTTGGTTACCTCTGCTTTGTCTTCAGCTTTCAACCGTTCCGAAACTTACGTCTTTCTCGCGCCACTGTCCTTCCTTTCCTCTCATGCGTTTTTTCCCTTCCTTTCTTTCCCACTCTTATGCATTTCGGTCAGCATTTTGTTCAGGGCTAATTGAGTCTTTTCCACTGAATTTTAAAATCCCTGATTCCTACAAGAAGACTAATAAGGGATTTGGATTTTCAATGTACCAAATAGGGAATACCCTATTTCCAGCGTATTTTACAGCGATTTTCCCTTGATAATTTCTCAAATTTTACAATATTTCAAAATTTCAAATCAGTTCCTTTAGAATTATTGAAATTGAACAAACTTATTTGTCTTTTATCAATTTTAATAGCATTTTCTGCTTTTTTTTTTTCTTTTATGATTTAAAGGTAGAGATGAAATTATGAGAAGAAAATGAAAAAGAGGAAGATAAGAGTATCTTCTTCCATTAAAATATTAACTACAATTTAGGGGTCTAATCAGCGCATCTTGGAAAAGAATATGTATGATTTCTCAAATAATTTGACCTGGACTTTGTGTATTGAATAGTATCAACACCCGTTTTCATTTCGATAATCGAAGAATAATAAACACAGAATTCAATGGGCATATAGAAAAGTACAATTATACTGATAAAAATATTCATTTACAATCCCACATTGTTCGTTAACAAAATATAGAAAATACAGCGGAAACTTTAACGTTTACAGGATTACCCAAAATATCTAAACATAAACTAATATAACCACGATCATGTCCTTTCCTTGAGACACGTGCCTCATTTCCCGACGTCCACGCCTTTGCCTTTTGACCCACTAACACCCGCTGATATGTTTATTTAAAAATAGGGTGAGATTCTGAAGAATCCTAGTAGAAACATGCTATCGTTCATAGAAATGTAAAAAGTAAATATGACATGCGCCAAGGTATGCACCAATTAATAAATAATAAACACATCATCATCATCATGTATACATGAGTAGGGCCCAGCCTCACAATCTACACCGATTGGTCTTCCGCCAACTCCCAGTGTAAGTGCACACCGGTACTAACTGCCTCTCTCTAGGTAATTCATGTTAATTAATAAAGTGCATTTACAAACATTGACATCCACACAAGCATATAACTATGGCATGATGTATGAAGATAATGTTCCTACCTCAAAGCTTTATAAACCCCTTTTTAAATGTGTTTTGAAATATGTGTTGTGTCCGGTCTCCAACTCAGTCCTAAAATATTAAATATATAAGAAATAGGTCATAACCTATCCAAGCATCATTTTAGACTCTTCCATAGTGTTTCTTGTGGTTATATTAGTCTATGGTAAAAATTTACCAAAATGTCCTGGGACCCTGGCCCCGCTGTACCCGGCATGATGGCATGTTTTCCCAAAATTTTGACTAGGGCTATTCTGACGTATTTTCGCCCAAGGAATCCATTTCTAGGCTCAAAATCACCAAATTCACTGTCAAATTATAAAAATACCCTTGACTGCCCCAATTTGGGTTTTTAGGGGTGTTTTCATAATTATGCTTTTTCGGTCTTTTCCGAAAAAGTGACCAACTGTAACCCCACCTATTCTTTCCCACTGAATCCAATGGAACCATTTATTTCATGAAAATCTAGCTCCTGACCCCTAAAATAGTGTTGGCCAAAATATTCAAGAAAAATGGAAAAATGTTTTATATTTTAGCTTTCAAAACTTGTACTTTTTCACTTCTAATCCTTTATTAACTTATTTAAACACATCTTAACCATGATTCAAAGAAATTTGGTCAGCATAACCCGTTAGGGTTATAGCTTTTCAAATTTTTCAATTCAACCAAAAATCACCAAACTAGCAACAAACTTCAAAACCAACTTCATACAAATATAGATTTGAGTTTGGTGTAGTTACCTCTTTAGCTTCTTGGCTTCTCTCTCCCTATGCGTCCTCTCTCTCTTCTCCTTGAGCCAACAATGAGTCTTCAAGATCATGGATTCATGAAGAATCAAGGTTTAGAGAAGGATCTAGGGAAATGCTTCAAGAAAAACTAAAGAAACCATCACTTACTTTAGCTTCTTCTTCTTCCTTCTCTCTAACTCTTCAAACTTTCTCCAAGCTCTCTCTCTCTCTTCTTTCCTTTAGTGTGATCAAAATGTATGAAGGGAAGGGAAGAGAATTGCTTCATAAACCTCCTCCCTTAATTCTACACCATTGATTTAATCAAGGGACCATAATGTGACACTTGTCACAATCCTCCTTTCTTCAAGTTTATGTCATACTTACTCCCTTTGGTTTCCCATTAGCATTGAACTAGATTTTCTTCTCTTGGTTAGCTTAAAAAAACGTGCTTCCTCTCTTCTCTAACCAACCAAGTGTTCTCCCAACTAAATCCAACTTCCTACTCCACTAAGCAATCAAGTTCACTCATTCCTTCACTCTAGCTTACTATCATGCACTTTACCATACCTTCATATAATGTACACTCCACCATTGTCATTATTACCATCATCATGTAGCATTTTGACATGTGCTCTTGGAATTTAATCATCATTTAATCTCCTCTTCATATGATAATGGAACTTAGCTTATTAGATTTCATTAATCAATTTTCCTTGCCTACACCTTATGCTAGGCAAAATTTTGGAAACAGAAGGGAAAAAATGATTTCAACATTTCCATAATTCCCTTAATTGATATATGCCCAAGTCCTTCTCATTTTACAATTCTTGATTTATTCCATCAAGAATAATCAATTTATACATTTTCCTTTATTTTCCTTGGTTAATTGAAATTAACTCCAATTAATTGGAAAATTATGATTTTGCTATCATTTTTGTAATTTTATTCCTTTCTTGAATTAATTTGCCCATTTCCTCATGAACATAAATATTTCAAAATTCATAAGATCCAAATTTCATGAATATTCACCATTTTATTGAATTTCTCAATTAATTACAATATATTTTTTATGAATATAAAATTTGGGGTATTACAAATAGGATTTGATAAGTAAATTATATTATAGGGAAAATCGCCCAAAATACTTTTGAGATAAATTAATTACTGAATATTACCATGGAAGATCGGTTACATTTTAACGGAAGATATGTTACACACAACAGAAGATATTTTGCACACAACGGAAGATGATTTGCATATTTTTATGGAAGATTTATGCACACACGGAAGATGGCTTGCACGTTTGGTAACATTCAGCAATTAATTTACCAAAAAAGTATTTATTCCCAATTCTCCCTATATTGTACTGTTAATTATTTTTTTTTGGTTGAAATATTGTTAATTTTTTTTTATGAATATCGCCTTTTAATATAAATTAAAATTATACAAATAAATAGACCATGATTGATTGATCAATTTGACAAGGGACAGCCACCCTTGTATTCATTAGATAAAAAGTTCGAATATTAAAAAGGAGAAAAGATAAAAAAAAAAAACATTTGAAATATACTCCTATATCAACAACAAAGGTTTTTTTCACTTGGTGAGGACATTTAAAATATATAAAAGATAAATAAAGATGTTGAATTATAATAATTCTAAATAGAATAATTTAAAATTTTAAAATATTGATAAATGTGAGAAATTACATAATTACCCTTACATTTTATATTTTACAAAAAATCCTTAAAATCCCTTACCGCTACCAGAACTCCAATGCCAATGACTATCAATGGCGACCTGTCACTAGAGCTCTAGTAAAATTGCCGACGACCAGTCACCGAGCTTTGATGGTCTAATATTTTTTTTACAAAAAAAATTCAAACAGAAGTAGTCAATATAAAAACTTGAGTAGTTAATAGTGAAATTAAAGTTGTAAACATTGTATCTGTTAAACATTTCCTAATAATTACTTTTGCTTTACTATTAATTATTCAAGTTTTCATACGGACTACTTTAGTTTTAATATTGGCTACTTTACCTGACTAATATTATTTTTAATTTCTGAAATAAGAGTAGTTAATAGTGATATCAGAGTAGTTATTACAATGGTAAATACTAAATAGGGCCCCTTTTGTTAAGTAATTTCTAATAAATATTTTTATTTTGTTATTTACTATTCCCTCTGATCCTATTTATAAGCAATTTTTCCCTTGATTGCACAAAAGGAACTGGTAGTTAAAAATAATCAGTGTGTCAAAAATGCCATATTGTTTCCATATATGCCCCTATTTATGAAAAAAGTATAAGAGAAAGAATAGATAAAAAGTATGAGAGAGAATGAGTATTTAATAAGGGTAAATTAGGAAAAAAGAAGCTTACATTTTCAGAGAAAAAGTGAACGTTACTTATAAAAGGGATTAGCCTTATGAAAGAGAAAGTTGCTTATAAAATAGGACCGGAGGGAGTACTGTGGTTTCATTATTAACTACTCTTATTTTAGAAATTCAAAAAATATATTAAAAACATTTCAATAGTTAAATAAAATAGTCAATATCAAAACTAAAGTATTCAATATGGAAACTTGAATAATTTATAATGAAGCAAAAGTAGTTATTGGGAAATGTTCCATAAGTACCTATTTATTACTTTAATTTCATTATTGATTATTTAAGTTTCCATATTGATTACTTTTGTTTGAGAAATTTTAAAAGAAATATTAGACTACCAGAGTTCAGCTGGCCGATCACTGGTAAAGGCACCGAAGCTCCAGTGACGGGCCGCCGCTGGAGACCAACAAAGGGCTTTGAGGATTTTTTTTTTCTAAAAAGGTAAAGGTAATTATGTAATTTCTCACTTTTTTTTTTTACATTTCAAAATTTTGAATGAATACATTTCTGGTACCTCCTATTGAAATCTAGCACCCATATTTATCTTTTGTATATTTCAAATATATTTTTTTATCATTTTCCCGGTTAAAAATTAAATTAAAGAATAGTTGTACCGAACAGCAGGCTATATGCAGTATATTATGTAAATATAAAAAAGCATATTATTAATGATGCTATAATGTTATTCAAAATCAAGTTCTCTCCTTCCAAGGTCTTGTGTTGCCGTTCTCGCTTTCTTCTGCTTAATGGACCATGAACTTTTCTTTTTCAGCAAAGACCATAAACTTCAACTAAGACCAAGAAAAATAAAATAAAGAAAATTCGTTTTCCATTTTTTTTTAAAAAATATTTGGGGTCAGAAAAATATCACCTCACTGCCGACTCAGAGTGCTTGTTTGGGATAGCTTATTTTTAACTTATAAGTACTTATAAATCATGATTTACGGTATACGGGGTAAGTATGTGAGAGGAGTTTTATTTCGACTTGCGTAATAAAGACTTATTGTCCAAAAATAAGTGATGCCAAACACATACAGAAATGATCACACGAGTGCGGTCGTACATATGCGGAGAAGAACTGACGGCTGTGATTTGGGAATGATAAATAAGTTAAAGGTCAGGATGGCTCCATCTGTGTAGCATGCCAGAGTTGCCTGAAAGGACCACTAAAATATGAGATTTGATCTCTTAGGCGCTGTTTGGTTGGAGGGGAGGGGGTGAAAGGGAATGAAAAATGAAACCCTTATCTTATTTAGTATATGAAAAATTGAAAGAGAAAGTCCTCAAAGAAAAGGCTTTAAATTTCTCTCATCTCATCATTTTTATTCCCTCCAAATTGGGGAGTTTTGAAGGCGATAAAAAATGAGTTTCTCCCTTTCCATTCCCTCCCTTTAAAGCAAACAGGCGCTCAAAACAACTTCTCTCCTTTTATGATTCGAGAGGAAAAAAATTATTCTGCCTATTCTCCATATAAGAATAACTTAATTAATTTGGGTAAACTAAAGAAGTTAGATAAATTATCTAATTATAACAAATATAACTTGATTTTTCTAAAATATCCTATATAACATTAAATCATATATTAATTTATATGTTAGGTAAATTTATTTAAGAAAAATATAAAATATTATAGTTGAAATGGATTGCGTTCTTATATTTAGAATCAATACCAATTTTATAACTAATAGGAGCATATGAATATTTTGAAATTAATTTTTCTTGTGAAATGATCTTATTTTCTTATGTGAAATTAATTATCCTTAATTTTTAGCATTGTAAAAGTTGAATTTGTTACAAAATTGTTGCTAGTCTTGATATTTAACAAGAAATTTCATAGAAATTAGTTATCACACATTAGCCGTGGTTGTGATTTAACAAATTAAAGTAGTTATTTGTTGAATTATAGTTGTCGTTTCGTTTTTCTTTCCAAATTAAAGGATTTTAGTAATTTCACTACAAAATTAAATACCCGATCAAGCAGTTTCAAATTTTGTTTTTATTTATTAAAATTGTTCCACATTAAATTGTTGTTGAAATTCCATTTTTGAACGGCAGGGATTTGAGTAATCTTTCTCTTTGATAATATTCGTAATAATACTTTTAAAAATCATTATGTGAGTAACCATTTTTTAAAAAAATAGTTGTGTTTATATTAATACTATTAGTATATTCCGTTTACTTTGACACTAATAAATATCAATATCGATATTTAACACCCTCTTTTAACTATCATAATTATTTATCACTCTCTTTTATAGTTTAATATCAATATTTTATATTTTATATCTATAAATTATTAGTTGGCCCCCATAATTCAAGGAATTATCATAATAATAATTTAACCCATAAATCAATGAGTTATCATAAGCATAATTCAAACTAATTCTACAAGAAACTTAATTTTCAAGAAATATAGTTGGCCTTATAATTATAGTAATGCTTATATATATTACCCATGCCAATGTATTCCATTTTTGGTGTTCTCCATTCTTCATTGTCAGTGACCTCAATTCTTCATCCTTAATATCACGGCAAGTCGCCCTTATGAACTCATTAGGGATATTGCCGGCTGCAAGGATACCAAGGCTATCGTTGCTTAGGTTATCAAGAAGTGGACAATAACTAAAAAGATGTCACATTTTTATGAAAATTTAGCAACTGCACTTACCTCAATCATTTCTTTTACTCCTTTTGTTTGATTTTTTGTTTCTTGTAGTACATTGATTTTTGAATTTAAATTTATTTTTTCTATATTCCTCTATTTTTGACTTTCTTAAGATTCATCTTTGACTATGGAAAGGAGAGCTTGGAACTTTCTCAAAACAATTAGAGCATTGTATTGGAAGAAAAATTATTGTCTGGCTTAAAGTCAAGTGGAGCAACATCAAATACCTATCTAGTAGTTTGGGCATTTTGCAATTTTCTAAGGTGGGAGATTTTTTTTCCAGCAGTTTATTTACTCAAAATTAATGGTAAGAAAAAGATTTAGTTGATAGTAGCATATATTGTAATTGAGTACTTGATTATATAGTCATCTATTTGTTGTTTCATTTATTCCTTGGGTTTTTTTTTCTAGCCCTTCGAAGTAGAAACTCATGCTTTAAGCTACTTGACGACATTGATGTTAGCAAAAAAAGTTCAAAACGAAGATACCCTTCTAATAGTTCAGTTGTCAAGATTTTCAACAATTCCTTCAAAGAGGGAATAGAGACGACACTCCATTGGCTAATAAACAATACTTCCATTGGCTGATAATTGCGATATGAGATTGTCTGATATGTCCACTCATATATTCAAGGCCAACAAATCAATCATCAAGAACTTAAAAATAGAAAAATGAGTACCCATGTGTTATTTTGAGTTCTTGAATGCGTCATTTTTGTAGTATAGGTTTTAAGTTTACTTTACTTTTAATTGTCTTCAGTGTTTTCACATTATATTAGGTTATACTTATATAACATGACATCTACCTTTTGAACCTGCCTATTCAAGTTTGATTTTATAGTTTTTTGCCACTTATGAATATCCTTTGGCTAGAATATATATACTAAGCTATCATTAGCTATATCATTCCTTTTTATTTTGTTGAAGTGATATTGATTAATAATTCTCAAGGTTATTAAACCCGGACGGGCCATTGAATTGGTTTGGGTAGTAGGTCAAGGGTTAGTGGGTTAGATCAGAATTAAACCAGAGCTAACCGGGGGCTAGATCGGTGAGAAAGTAAACTTGAACGATAATAGTTTTTGAAATAATTTTGGAATTTGAGAATTTTTGAAGACCAACAATAATATTTTTTTGTGATTCTTTTTCCATTAGAAAATAGATATCTAAAGCTTTCCAAAAAGTCTTAATTTGTAATTTTTAGAAATTTGTAGAATTAAATATGAATTTTTGAAGTCATGAAATTATGAATAAACACTGAAACGGTCAAATCAGCAAGACCAGACCAGTTAGGTGACTAGTTCGTCGGTTTCTTCATCGAACCGGCCGGTTTGGTCTGATTTTAATAACCATGATAATTCTAAGTGTATACAATATGTTAATTAAAACATTTGAATATTTAATAAAAATTGATTTGGGTCAAAACGTGGATGTGTGGGGCACTATTCTTGACTTGAAAAATGAGCAATTTGATGTTTTATACAAAATGGAAGAATCACCAAAATCAACAAAAAAAAGTAATATAAATACGAAAGCTAACCACAATCAAAATATTAAAGTTAACATTTCATTTTGGGGGGATGTAAAGGGAGGGGGCATGAATTTTCTATAATGTTTGGGAAACAACAAAGCCATGATTTTAGAAGCTTTTTTCCACAAGCGGAGACAAAACTCATCTCACATACTTACATCGTAAATTGTAAAAGCTATTATGCATAAATTAATCTAAATATGCACAAAACTTTTCATGAACAAATGAAATCCTCCTATGAACAACACATTATTAATTTTCGGTGGTAAGAGCTCCGGCCGTTTGGCACCAGAGCTTTGATGGCCAGCCAGAGTCACCATCGCCGGCCGATTGGAGTTTTGACTACCAGAAATTAATGTGTTGTTCATAAGAGGATTCCACTTGTTCATGAAGAGTAGAACCTTGAATGAGTATACAACTTTTCATGAATAAGTGAAATACTCCTATGAACAACAGATTAATTTTTGAGGGTTGGAGCTCCTGTCGATTGGCGCCAAAGCTTCAATGGCAACGGCGGTGGCCGCTTTTGCTTCATTGATGCCAGAGCTCCGGTGACAGCCAAACCTCTTTTTTATTAAAAAAAAAAAGGCAAGGGTCATCATTATTTTTTTACTTATAAAACTTATTTTCATTTTGATCCTTTGTCCTGCAGTGAAATTTTAAAATGTTTTGATCCTTGATTGAAATAAATTTGGTCTTGTGGCTTTGAATAAAATTCTCCCTCTTTTTCCGATAAGTAAAGCTTCATGGTTTATTAGAACATTTTAGATGTGCATATTTTGAGAAATGACCAAGGGCTTTTTTTTACTTGCTTTTTGGCCCTTTTGCTTTTCAGAAACTGTTACTATTTGCTGCCTTTTCTTTCCGATGACCTGTTTACTATTTTCTTGTTGGTCCTTTTCTTTTTGTTTCTTTTCATTGACCTGTTTACTATTTTCTATTATAAGGAAGGCAACTAAAATTATCACCCTTTTGTTTGAATAATTTATTAAATTTTACTTTTAAACCAGAAATATGTAAAGACTCAGGTCCTTCACATTTTGCGATATACAAGTGCTTTTCATTTTATACATAGTTATAAGTTGCGGACAAAAAAAAAAGAGTTGTACCAGCTAAAAATAGGTTGCGTCAAAATACTTAAACAAACTTCAGATATCTTTTAACAATAGATTTTGTAATAAGAATTTTGAACAATTTCCCCTAATTTTTGTTATATTTATTGTACTCTTACTCCGCGATGATTGTTGTTTTTTCAGTTCACCTCTAGTTTAGTTTTACATTTTTTCTCCAATTTTTTTTTTTCATTTTATGTTTACCATTTCATTTCTTTTCATTTTGTTCGGAACATTTTTCTTATGCTAAAAGGGTTTACCCCACAAAAAGGAAATGGAAAGGGAAATGAACAAGCAGAGAGGGACCAAAATGCAAATTACTCAAAATAAGTAGCTTTCAGTTTTCCTTGCCATCACGTTAAGACTAGAAACAGGGACACAGGCACTGCCCAGCGTCATAAAACAACACATCTTAATTGTGATGGCTACATCCATTCATGACTTAAAATGCATATTTGAGATCAGGTTTGGATTTCAAAAGTATTTATATACATATTTGGAGATAACATTCCTCTTATATATTTATTTTGTATATTGTAAATTATAATTAAAAAACTGCTTTTAGGACTTGTTTTGTATGAAGGGAGGAGAGGGAAATTTGGCATAGGACAAATTTTTTTGAGTTGAATTTAAAAAAATTAGGGAAGTGGGGTTAACAATTTTTAATTAATTTTTCTTACTCTTTTATCTTATATATTCTCTTTATTAAAATTTTATTACCCCACTTTCTCAATCTTTTAAAATTTAACTCATAAAAATTTTCCTTCCCCTTCTTTCCCTTCCAAATCCATCCCATCAAACAGACCCTTAAATATTCTAATTACTATTTCAAACAAACACAGTCACGTCAGTCATTCACAAGGGACCACTTTCATTAGACTCCATTGTTTACTATTCCTTCGTTTTCCCGTTTCATGCGCTCTCTCTCTCTCACTCTGTACCGTTCCTCTTCTGACTTGTCTTTCACTTTTCTTCTTAGTCCAAAGAATCCAATAATTCTCAAACCTCATTGGCTAATTTGACTTTTTTTTTTTCTTGTTATTTTTGTTGATATTTGCAAGAATTTTAGACGTAACTGAAATCTGATTGACTCATTAAAATACCCACATAAAACTGGAATACCGATGAGGACCCCAATCACGTTACACAGTAAATACACCAAAGAGAGAAAGAGAAGAGAATATTCTTATGAGAGAATCTTTTAAAAGGAGAAAAGCAATATTCTGTGTGTTATTCAAATCATCTACTCCTTCAATCCCACATCTTATATATAGTGTATGTATAGTCACATAGAAATTGATATAACTTTTAAACATACGGGTACATGAAAATAAATATAATTATTAAATTGTAAAGGGATATTTCTCTTTATGAACCCGTGTCTCTTTATGACAGCCTTTCTTGAATCAGATTTGGGCCCTAATTCACTAAGGGTGGATTTGTATATTCCAACAATATTATTAAAGGAAAATCTTAGGAAAAAACCTCCAAAATTTCAAAATCTCAATCAGTGATTGCTTATTAAAATGAGATGTAAATGATAGTCAATTCTTTATCAATTGTAGCAAACAAACATGATTTAAGATTTTGAAATTTGGAGGTCTTCTTTTTGAGATTTTCCTTATTATCAAACCAGATTTAAATGTTGTCAAACTCAAATATATTATTATTATTATTATTATTCATAAGGGCTGAGACAAAATTCTTTATATATGTATCCAAAAGAAAAACTTATTATTATATTGGGGTTGTTTGATGAGTTTCATTTTCAAAAAATTATTTTCAATTTTGTACAATAAAAGCATAAAAAAAAAGCTCGTTTGAGTAGGTGTTTTGGATTTAAATAGTTTTCAAGACTGTTTTAGTGTTTGTTTTTAAAGTAAGAAAATGGAAGCATCTCATATTATATTTGTTTTTTCTCCTTTTGTTTTTTCAAAACACACCTTATTTAGTCATTGGAAACTGTAAGTTGCCACCAACCCTTGCGAATTTAATATCATCGCTCACCGTAGCTACAGGCCACCTTTCGTCGTTGCTGTTGACTGCCACATACCAACCATTGCCAATTGCCACCATCATTTAATCACCACCCATCATCCACAGTTGCCGCCACCCATTGTCGCATCTGCTACCACCGTTGGCCATCAACATTAGCCATTGTTGCCACCATCAACAACCTTCACAGGCCACTGCTTGCCACTGTTGTTGACCACTTCAGCCATCCCTATTAGTCAAAGCTAGCCTAAATAGTTTTATACTCCATTGTGACATGAAAGTTCCCGGAGGTTGGGGTTCAATCCTGCCTATAATCTAAGGTTATTAGTTCATGTCCTTTAATTAAAAAAAAGTCAATGCTATAGCCACCACCACTATTGGCTATCGTTAGCCACCTTAGCCATCTGCTACAGTCAATTATGGCCAACCAGCTCCATTAACCGTTGGTAATTAACCATATAGTCATCAATTGATTTTTTAACCCAAATTGTTTTAAATTAACATAAATATATTTTTCTTTTCCTTTATTTGGAAATTTTTTTTTAAATATTGATTTACAAAATAGTTTTTAAAAATGAAAATTAAAACAAAATCAAACAAGTGACATTTTCTATTCTTGTAATCCTCCTTTCTCCCTCTCATTCTCTTTCACCTACCTTCTCAAAAGAATGTAAGAATATTTCAACACATCTAATCCAAACTACCTAATTCTACTTTACTGTTTTTTAATAATTATCTAATATTTGACGCCAATATAAGTCATATTCGAGACAGAATTGTTTTCATATTATTTTGGTTAAAACTACAACCGACAAGTTTTCAAACCCAGTTTACATGCTTGTGAAGATTAAGGTACGTAATCCACATGAATTATATGAAAAAAGTACTTATGCATGCATCTAAAAAATTCTTACCAAAATACTCTCATTTTGTACCAATTAAGTGGACCAACTTGTGTGGATTATTTTTGCTTTGTTGATTGATGTTTACATCTATAATATAGTTTGCAAGTTTGAACTTGCTTCTCTTATCTTTTGTCTCTCTCATCATAGTTGATGATTAAGATAAGAAGGATATTTATACTTTTGTCTAACAGAATATTACTGTGTTTGATAGGTTTCATAAATAAGTAAGGGAAAATTATAATAAAAGACCTAAGAAAAATGATATTTATTAGGAAAGACTATAAAAATAGTAATTATTTTGAAGGACTATAACTTAAAATATTAAAATAGAAAGACTAAATTGTCCTTAGCCAGATTTCTTTTCTTCTCTCTAACTGAATCTAGAATGATTTTTTTTAACTGAGAATTTGGAGTGATCGATGGATAATGACAAATATTTATTAAGTATCTGGAATGATTTTTTGTCCCCTGTGCTTCCTTGGCCAAATGATCCGCTGTTAAGTTAGCATCTCTATTGTAGCAAACTCGCCTCCCAGTCACGATCAAGGCGACTTCACCTTCGAAAGTCTAGTGGTTTCGCTTGAAAAATCTGAAAAACTATATCCCAAACTCACCTCCCAGTAACATTCTACTTCACCAAACTAGACTCCTAGCATTTGTTGATTTTAATTTTTTTTTCCGTCTAAACTTCTACAGTCATATTTTTGCGTTTGTTATTGTTTCCCACCATCAATAACTCAATATATTGTTTCTGCTTGATAAGAAAAAAGCAATAAGCATTATGTGTTCCTCTCTTATTCTATAATTTCAATTCATGTGTATCATTGTAGTTAACTTTGATAGTATGACATTAAGAACATGGCATCTGGAGATTGCTTAATATCTATGGTTTGGTGACTTATTTCTTGTGTTTACTTTGCTTACCCATTGCCACTGTTCTATGATAATTATCTCATAAGTATTTTTTTTTTGTTAATTAGAGATTTCATTTGATACTTGCTTTTTTGTTTTTGGAACTTATTTAATACTATTTCTGGAATTTATCCATCAGGAAATTGGTTCAACAATAATAGAGCCTAGAAAATAATGGATTGTCAGCATTTGTTGGAGATGTTTTGTTACTTGCATATAGGTGGACAAATCAATTAATGAATCAAGAGGAGTGCTACACTATGATGGAGGGAGAACAATTGGCAAAATGATTGAACTTGGGCTTTCATTGACAGAACTAAAGATGATGGAGTGAAGCAATTGATAAAATACAATGAAGGTTGTACTCATTTGTACATTACTGAAGATAAAAATAGAACAACAGTAAGCCAATCAACACAAGGGTAAGAGATTACTTTATAATATTATTTGTATATAAGTTTGACATACTTTCATATTAGTGCATTCAATAAATAATGTTGGGTTAAATGTAAATATAGTGCGTACACATCACAAAGACAACCACAATCTGCTACTCCCACAAGTGAGAATATTATTGCTACGCCTCATGCAATTCAAAGTGTCCTTGCAACAATACTTGAATTAAATTCAACAACGTGGAGTGAATTAATTGTGGGAAGTGGACATATTTTTTATGATGCAGTTGCTTTTAGGGAAGCACTATACAAATATAGCGTTGCACACAAGTTCATATTCAAATTTTTAAAGAATAGCCCTTATAAGATGATTGCAAAGCGTGATGTTGATGGATGTAAGTGGAAGATCACAGACTATGCAATGGCAAATAATACTTCATTCTTGTGTGTGAAAACCTTTGATAATGAACATGATCATTCAGCACAAGACAACATGCAAGTGTCTAATACAAATAGGTCAGATCTGGTGGCATCTATAATTGTTGACAATATTAGGACTAATCAAGGCAAGGCACCTAATGATATCCACAATGACTTGTTTCATGAATATGGAGTACAATTGAATTATCATCAAGCTTGGAAGGTGAAAGAGAGATTTTTGGATAACATTAATGGGTCAATACAACAATCATATATGTTAATCCCTTGGTTATGTAATAGTTTAATGGAAGCTGATCCACAATCAGTGGCCAAGTGGATGTCATCTGTCAACAACCATTTTGAAAGGCTATTCATAGCATATGGGTGTTGCATAATTGGGTTTTTACTTGGATGTAGACCAATTTTATATGTTGATAGTTGTCACCTAAGAGGTCCATATTTAGGGACGCTCTTGGCTGCATCTACTTATGATGCAGATAATGATTTGTATCCATTAGCCTATGCCATTGTAAGTGGAGAGACCTATGAAGATTGGTCGTGGTTCTTGAGGAATGTGAAGGACTTGATTGGGTCTCTACAAATTACTATTATTTTTTATTGTCATAATGCAATTGTTGGTGTGGTTAGAGAAGTATTTGGTGGGTCTCATCATGCCTTTTGTTATAGGCACGTAAAAGAGAACTTTAGTGCTAAGTTCTCTAAAGTATGTAGTGGACAGCGTAGAAGGCATAAAAAGGATGCATTAAAATTGCATATTCTCAATTAGATATGGATTTTGTTAAGGCAATAGGAAATCTTATGTCCTTGTTTATTAACTTAGCAAGATGGGTTGAGACACAAAGTTATGTTGATAAGTGGGCTATGTCGTGCTATCCATTTAGACGATGGGATAATATTATCACTAATGTTATAGAATCTTTTAATGCATGGTTAGTTAAAGAAAGGAGAGATAACGTATGCATGCTGATAAATGAGCATCGACAGAAGCTAGCAAAAAAGCTTTATGTTGCCAAGAAAGCTATGGGGAAGTGGAAAAATGGTACTGGATCCAAAATTGAATCTATACTAAAGGAGAATATTGCTTAAGCTGAAGGTATGGTGATAGTAGATCATGGTTCAAGTCAAATGCCTGTTCGTGTAAGTCAAAAAGATTTACGAGTTAATGTGGCATTGAGAGAGTATACTTGTCATGCCTGACAAATGATGGGAATCTGTTATGAATAGGCCTAGGAACAATGCAATATTGGAGGCCTAAGCTGTTGATGATCCAAATAAGGAGATCTGGTCCAAAGAAGATACACCTATGTTGCCATGTAGGAGTAACAGAATTGGCAGACCCACATGGAAATTGAAGGAAAGTGCGAAATAAAAGAAGGAGCGTAAGGGATATGAGGACAAGCAATTGTTAGAAAGTTTCTCTCTAATTATTCTTCAGTTTCTTGTATTTCCCTCATTTCATTTCTGTTAGTTATTATCTGCTGTGACAGATTGCTTTCTTTCATCTTTTGTATTTCCATTAAGCATTATGCAATTAAGGATTCTCTGTAATTGACATTTCCAGATCTGCAATAATATTTATAGAGATAGATTGCTTTATAATTTTTCTGGTCTATCTCATTGGTGCTTTCATTCTACTTCCATGGTTGAGAGTACTCATTTTCAGACCATGAATGTTGAATTTCAGAAGTTGGCTGAGGCTACTAATACTCATATGAAAACTTGTGAATCCACCTTAACTGTGAACAATACACGAATGCAGATCTTGGAGCATTCTTTGGCTACTCTTTCTCGTTCAGTGGATGCACTTACTAGAGGTTTTGAGTCCTAGACTTAAGGGACTCCTTCCACCCTTCCTCTCATGTTATGGGTTCTACTGCTTCTTCTGGTGGCTCTTTAGCATTTGGTAAACAGATTAAAATTGATTTTCCCAGGTTCGATGGCACTAATACATTAAGTTGGTTATTTCAAGCGGAACAATATTTTTCCTTCTACCAAATTTTGGATGATCAGCATATCACCATCGCTTCTGTGCATTTTGATGGCTCGGTAGTTCCGTGGTTTCAATTGTTGTAACCCACTTCTCAGATTCCAACTTGGCGTGCTCTCGCTCTCACCATTGAGCGGCAGTTCATCCCTTCTCATTTTGACAACCCACGAATCAAGTTATTGAAATTAGCTCGGATGGGCTCTGCTCATGAGTACCACACGGAGTTCATGGCCACAGCAAACAGAGTTGAAGGATTGTTCGATGATGCATTATGTGATTGTTTTTTAAGTGGGCTTAAACCAGACCTACAAAGTGAAGTCCTAGCCCAAGAACCATTAACAGTACCAAGGTCTGCATCTTTGGCCCTTTTGTTTGATGAGCGATCTACTTTAATTGGGTTAGGTTCCAAGATTCCGGTTAGCATCGCTTCTTCACATGATACTTTTGTCTCTTCCAAGTCAACTATGTCCCCTTCTCCTTTTATACCATCACCAAACCCAAAATCATCTGTTGGCCTCCTACCCAAGCCACCTTTTCGGCCAACGACGCTAATCAAAAGACTCACTGCTACTGAGATGCAGCTGCGATGGGAAAAAGGGCTTTATTACAATTGTGATGAGAAATTCTCTTAGAACCATAAGTGCCCTAACCGCCATTTTCTATTATTACAAGTGGATGACGAAGTACAAGCTGATGAGGATACACCTTCTCCTGAACTTTCCCAGGCTGATTCTTCATTATCTGCAGTGCCGGATCCGAATGTTCCTCATGTATCTTTTCATGCCTTCCACGGGTCTTCTAATCGGTCCATTATTCGCTTCTCTAGCTCGATCAATGGTACTACTGTGCAGATTCTCTTGGACAGGGGTAGCTCTAACAAATTTATTCATCCACGAATTATGTCACACCTTAAGTTACCTCTACAATCTTCAACTGATCACGTGATGGTCAGTAATGGTCAGTTTATGTGAGGAGAAGGTATGGTGCAAGACTTTGTCATTAAATTCATGGTTATAATATTACTCTTTCCGCCTATGTTTTGCCTATAGCGGGTTCTGATTTGGTAATGGGAGCAGCTTGGCTCGCTACTTTGGGTCCCCATATTGCTGATTATAGTACAACAACTATGAAATTTTATTTGGATGGTTCTTTTATCACTTTAGTTGGTAATCGGTTTTCTTCAACATAATCTCTACAGTACCATCATTTTAAACAAATCCAAGCTATAGATACAGTCCAAGATTTATTCACCTTAGTTTATATTCCTACTAAGCATACGTCTACAATTTCTTTTCCTTCACATCTACCTGTTGATTTATTGAAATTGTTAAGACAATTTGAGGTGGTGTTCTCTGAACCTATAGGTTTACCTCCTGTTCGATCTCATGATCTTGCCATTCCCATACAGAAGGGTGTACAGGCTGTACGGGTATGACCTTACTGTTATCCATTCAACCAGAAAGCCATCATTGAAAAGATGGTCACTGATATGCTTGACTAAGGCATTATTCAGCCTAGTATAAGTGTAATCCCCTACCTTGATAACCGTAATTAAGATTCGAAAATGCTTAATTTAAAGGAATTAGAGACCTACGGATATGTTTTTCTCAAATCTATTTTCTAAAATTTGTTCAACATGGTCTCATATTCATCTTTCGAATCTAATTACTCTGCGCAGTTCAATCATAGTCATACATATCAGAGTGCATAGCCAAATTCCCGGCAACTCCCGGGTTTCATACATGTATAAACTAAGGGTTGTAAGTTCCAACTAGGGGATTACATGACCAATATCAACGTAATATCTACATTTCAAAAATAAACAGTAATCCCAAGTCCAAAATAGATAACCAACAACCTAACAACACATCTCTGCAAGATCTTAGCCGCTCCTGGTGGTTCGTTTCTCTTTGGAGCCATTTGCCTTGTCTAAAATGTTAGTCAATGGAAAGAATGAGATTCAAAAGAATCTCTGTAGTAACAAATCACTCATACAGTGTATAAACACATAGCATATATGATCATGTTAAGCAGCATCACAATGTATTATGGCTTTCGCCACAAACGACAGCACTCATGGCTGTAATCTCTATGCGTCAGCTTTCGCTGCGATCTCTATGTATCACAAAGTATCACTATGCGTCATCTTGCGCTGTGAACTCAAAGCATCACAATGTATTCATAAAGTATTCTCAATGCATGACAAACATACATACAATGTTTCACACACAGTATAAGAGAAAGAGTCACTACCTTGTTCTTTCCGATTGTGCTATAGCGTAGGTGGATCACGAACAGGGTAAATATCGAATTCTACAATTCCAAATGCACCATTTAGACACTTCCATAGTGTTTTTAGGGTTATATGAGTCTATAATGAAAATTTACAAAAGTGCCCCCGGGGACTAGGCCCGAGCCTGTCGTACCTGGTCCGGTTGTACTTTTCCTGAAATTCTAATCTGGGCTATCCTAACATATTTCCGCCCAAGGAATCCATTTTTGGACTCAAAATTATCAAATTCAATGTACAATTATAAATTTACCCTTGGTAGCCCTACTTCAAGGGTTTTAGGGGCGTTTTCGTAATTATGCTTTTTCGGCCTTTTCCGAAAAAGTGGCCAACTGTAACCCCACCTAATTTTCGATCCTGAACGTAATGGAACCATCAAATCATTGAAAATCCAACTCTAAGACCCATTTCTAGAGATGGCAGAAATTTATGAGTTCTCCGGGGAAAATCGGGGTTTTACGATTTCGTCTCCTTAAGCGCGTTCCTTTCTTCTCCTAACCCTTTATTAATTATTACATTAGGTTATAACTACCATTTGAACCAAAATTGGGCAGCATAACCCTTAGGAAACTCAATTTCCAAAATTTAAAACCAATGGCAATCCGGCAAAATTTCACCGATTAAATTGCCCACAGCAGCCAGAATAAGCAATATACTAAAGTTTGGAAGTTACCTCAAGCTCCTACTAGATTTTCCTCAAGGTGGCTGAAAACCTTAACCCTTGAAACACCAAATTTTGATCTTCACAACCTTAAAGAATAAAGATGAGTAGCTTAGAGTCGGAGTTATACGTGTTAGGAGCTAAATCGTCGGAGAAATCGGCTTACCTTGTGAGATTTCTTCCCTTTCTCTCTCTAAACTCTCTCACCTTCTCTCTCTTGTTTCAAGTCTGGAATAGCACGAAAATGGCTGGAGAAAGAAGGCTGATGGTATTTAATATCATATATTATATGACATTTAATTATTGATTAATTTCCAACAAGTTCGGATTTTTCAAAAATTCTGGCAGATTTCTGCCCAAACTTTGAAAAATGATAACTAATTCTAGAAAAATTGAATTGGAGTGATTCCAAAGCCTATGAAACCCTTATTGAGTCTAATTTTAAGGAAAAATATAGAATTTTTCTGGATGTTATCACAAAATTCTCAGAATTTCAATCTTTGCATACTGTTCCAGAAAATAATTAATTTCACTGGGCAAACTTCAAAAATCAATAACTCTTAGCTCACAAATCAAAATGATATAGATTATATGTCCATTTTAAAGCTTGACATGTGAACTTTAATACTGGAAAATGTCAGAATTTTTAGACACCATTTGCCTATTTAAAGCATCTATACAAATTGGCTGCCCTATACAGAGTTTCAATGGACAGAGTTTTCAACTTTTGCACAATTGTTCCCAATGGTTCCAATTTCACAATAAACACTCTCCCCACACAAATTTTCACAAAGAAGCAATTGGAATCATTAAAATATCCAAATTCCCATCACACATTCTCTAAAAGTATTTATTCAACAATAATTACATCCACTTTTGAAGTCATTAGCCCTTAATCACTTTTTGGGATATTACAATAAGTTCTTTTTTAGCTCCTATTTTGTTGGTTCGGAAGAAAGATGGCACATGGAGATTTTGCACCGATTACTGTGCACTTAATGCAGTTATAATCAAGGATTCTTATCCTATTCCTACTGTTGATGAATTACTATATGAACTAAGAGGTGCAAGGTTCTTTACCAAGCTTGATCTTCATTTTGGGTATCACCAAATCCTGGTTAAGTTTGAAGATCAACATAAAATTGCCTTCAGGACCTACCATGGCCTTTACGAGTGGCTTGTCATGCATTTTGGTCTTACCAATACCCCAGCAATGTTTCAAGCCCTCATAATTGACATTTTTCGGCCTTACCTATGGAAATTTGTGCTGGTATTTTTTGATGACATACTTATTTATAATAGTGAATGGTCCTTACATTTACATCATTTATAGTTAGTCTTAGATTGTTTATTGCATCATCACATATATGGTAAATTATCTAAGTGTTCTTTTGCCCTTGATCGAATTGAATACTTAGGCCATATAGTATCTGTAAATGGTGTGGAAATGGATCCCATGAAACTAGCTGCCATTGACAACTAGCCTACTCCTGTTTCTGTGTCTCAGTTGCGAGGCTTTCTTGGTTTGACTGGGTCTATCATAGATTCATCAGAAATTATGCCTCTATTGCCACCCCTTTAACTAATTTACTACAGAAAGATGCTTTTCTATGGTTTCCTACTGCTCAGACAACTTTTACAGAGTTAAAACAGGCTTTAATGACTGCCCTTGTTTTGTCTATGCTTGATTTTTCTCAACCATTTATTATAGAGGTTGATGCTTCTGGGTCGGGTATTGGGGCTGTGTTAAGTCAGAATAACCATCCCATTGCTTATTTTTCCAAGAAATTATCTTCCAAAATGCAAACTTGTTCTGTTTATGTTCTAGAGTTATATGCCTTAACAAAGGCTGTCTCCAAATTTTGACATTATTTGGTGGGCCACCCCTTTATTATAAGGACAGATCAATAAAGTTTATGCTACTTAGCTGATCAAGTCATTCAAACTCCAGAACAAGAGGAATGGTTACTAAAATTACTTGGTTATGACTTTAAAATCGAGTATAAGTCAGGTAAATCTAACATAGCTGCTGATGCTCTTTCTCGATCATTTATGGCTATTACTTTTGCTACCAATAATTTCTTTAATCAGATTCAAGCAGCAATTAATGCTTCTCCAGACTTATTGGCTCTTAAGGATAGTGTGCAGCAAAATTCTGCTGAATATCCTAATTTCAGTATTCATCATGGTCGTTTATTTTACAAACATGGCTTAGTATTACCTCATGAGAATAAGGAACTCCTACAGCTTATCCTATTCGAGTTTCATTGTTCTAAGGTTAGGGGTCATGCTGGAACAGTGAGCACTCATGCCCGAATAGCTGCTGAATTTTGGTGGCAAGGCATGCGGAATGATATCAAGCAGTATATTAAACACTGTAATATCTGTTAGCAAGCTAAATCCATTCAGCAATCACCTTATGGTCTCCTTCAACCTCTTCCTATTCCTTCTCAGATATGGGATGATATTGCTATGGATTTTATCACCGGGTTGCCCAACTCTACCGGTTATACTATTATATTTGTGGTACTTGACCGCCTATATAAGTTTGGACATTTTTTACCCTTGAAATCTACTTATACTGCTGAATCTGTTGATGATTTGTTTATTCATCAAATTGCTAATTTACAAGGGTTACCCCGCTCTATTATCTCTGACTGTGATCGAATCTTTACTAGTTCTTTTCTGAAGCACTTGTTTAAGTGTCAGGGTACTTCCTTGTGTATGAGTTCTTCTTATCACCCTCAAAGTGATGGACAAACTAAGGCTTTGAATCGCTGCTTGGAAATGTATTTGTGATGTTATGTGCATCATTGTCCTCGATTATGGGCTAAGTTTTTACCTTGGGCTCAATATTGTTACAATACCTCCTTTCATACTTCAATAGGTATGACTCCTTATCAAGTTATGTTTGGCAGAGAACCCCCTAAACTAATTCGGTTGGATCAATCAATAGATTTTCCTCTATCCATTAAAGACCAATTGGCTGAGCATGATGCTTTACTCATCAAACTACAAGGCAACTTGACCAAAGCTCATAATCAAATGAAGCTCTATGTTGATAAGAATCGCACTGAGAAGACATTTGTTGTTGGTGATTATGTCTTTGTCAAGCTCCAACCTTATCGTCAGCAGTCTTTATGCGATCACCCTCATCGTAAACTTTCCTTAAGGTACTTTGGTCCTTTTCTTATTACTGATTGCATTGGTTTAGTGGCTTATAGATTACAACTACCTCCAGAAGCTTACATCCACCCAGTCTTCCATGTTTCGTTACTTAAGAAATGCTATGGAGACCTTGACTATTCCTACCAACCATACCTGCTATTACTGATTTATCTGGCCTTATTCTTCAACCTTTAAATATTTTGCTGACTCGAATAGTAAAGATTTGAGGCACTTGGGTAACTCAAATTCAGGTTCAATGGGATGGTTTAGAGCAACCGACATGGGAAGATCTGGATTCTTTTTGGTTTCTTTACCCATATTTTGACCTTGAGGGCAAGGTCTAGGTTGATGAGGGAGTATTGTTATGAATGTGCCTAGGAATAATGCAATATTGGAGGCCCAAGCTGTTGATGATCCAA
Organism: Inga oerstediana; assembly: GCA_963210345.1. Classification (NCBI taxonomy): domain Eukaryota; kingdom Viridiplantae; phylum Streptophyta; class Magnoliopsida; order Fabales; family Fabaceae; genus Inga; species Inga oerstediana. The sequence continues at coordinate 55,564,953 of OY723401.1, read as the reverse complement.
ATGAGTAGATCTGGTCCAAAGAAGATACACCTTTGTTGCCACATAAGAGAAACAGAATTGGCAGACCCACATGGAAATTGAGGGAAAGTGCGGAATAAAAGGAGGAGCGTAAGGGATATGGGGGCAAGCAATTGTTAGAAAGTTTCTTTCTGATTATTATTCTGTTTCTTTTATTTCCCTTCTATCATTTCTGTTAGTTACAATCTGCTGTTATAGATTGCTTTCTTTCATCTTTTGCATTTCCATTAAGCATTATGCAATTAAAGATTCTCTGTAATTGACATTTCCAGATCTGCAATGATATTTATAGAGATAGATTGCTTTATAATTTTTCTGGTCTATTTCAGAATCCCATGGCCTCATGCTTGTGCGGCAATAAAAAATTTACATGGTAATGTTTACAAATATGTTGAAGATTGTAATTTGTTGTGCTCATAGCAAAAGATCTACATGAACACCAGGATCCCAGTAGAAACTCAAGATATGCCCAACTTAAACCAATTGTCCTTTGATGATTATAGGACAAATACCTTTTTACAACCCCCTAATACAAGTTGCCCACCTAGAAGACCTAAAAAAAGCGTTGTGAATCATAATTCCAACATAAGGTGCAATATTAATGTTCTTGGTGTCACCTGTAACCCCCTTTATAATTATTATTCGAAATACATGATTAAAATAAATTAGAGACCAATGGATAAATAAAACTCATTTCATATTCCGCGACCAACGATCAACACCCCTTTAGCTTGTACACAGCTAGTCGTGCCTTCCACACTGGTTCTACTCTTCTAATTCTCGGGCAAACAAACCATATTGATTCACCATGTCCATATCACAGATAATGTATACATACAGCCCTTAAACTCATATATCCACAAATAGCGGGGACACTAATGTGTATACCACAAACAAACCAAGTCATCATTTATGACTTAAGGCAGCAACTACTGCCATTATCCTAGCAAATCCTATCTTAGTCAGGAACTACAGCTTTGATACCACAAATGTAACCCCCTTAATAATTATTATTCAAAATACGTGATTAAAAAAATTAGAGACCAATGGATAAACAAAACTCATTTCATACCCCATCCTTGAGAAAGGGTTTTCCAAAATACTTTTCAAAATCTAATTCACCTGGTTTCATATTCATATTTCGAATACAATTACTTTGTGAAGATAAATCACATTCATATTAATATCAGAGTGCACAACATCAATCCCAGCAATCCCAGGTTCATATCTTCACTAATGGGTTTCAAAGGGCATATTCGCCCATATACAAGTTCTCATACGGGGATTACACAATATTATCTCCAAATCTACATTTACATTCCAAATACACATTCCCAAATCCAAATACGAATACAAATTAAACAATATTACCATCTATGATAACCAACTACCAATATCAAACTCCAACGGAAGCCCTAGCCGCCCTTGGTTGCTTGCTCTTCCCTCGATCCACTTGTCCTATCTAAAATGTTGGTAAGGGGGTGATATTCGAGAGAATCTTAGTAGGAAATAAATATCAATATGCATGCAAGATAAGTGTCTAATGCATGACATACTTGCATTACAAAACTCATGCTCACACAATGACATATTTGCGTGCTCAATGTTTCAAACAACATACTTATGACCATAGCATAAATAGAAATAGAGCTTTAATCAATCATATATGTTTCACATAATCAAGCAAAGTAATAACATGCATCAATACACTAACACAAATATGAAATACATGCAGGAGAGGTAAGTTCCCTATACTTGTTCTTTCCACATATGCTCCAGCACCGACTACTTACGATCAAAGCGAATATCAAACCCTATAAACCAAATTAAGGACATAGGGTTAATCTCTAATCCAAATCCTTACTTTCATATCACTTAAAGTTAGTTATCATTCACAACCTTTAGGTAGCTATAATAAGCTCAACGGAAGCCTAAAGGATTGGGAAGTACTAGGTTGGAAATCATCTTTCAAAATCACAAAGTGCTGAAGACAGGGGTTGGCTGCAGCCTAGGAATCTCTAGATACGGCCAAAACAGAACAGAAGGTTTTTGGCTGCAGCCAAGAATTTCTGACTGCGGCCAAGACGTGCACAGAAAGTTTTGCGCTATAGCCAAGAATTTTGGTTGTAGCCAAGGAAAATTTGAAAATCATAATTAATTCTAGAAAAATCAAAACGAGGTGATCCCAAAGCTGAATAAAATCTATCTAAGTCCTCTTCACTAGAAAAATATGGATCAAGGCTATCCATAACCACAAAAATATAGAATTGCACAAGTATCCATACTGCTCCAGAATCAAGTCTAGTTTTCGACATCAAACTTTGGACCACCATAACTCTCAGCTCACAAAACGAAATGACACAAATTATGTGTCCATTTTGAAGCTTAGAATGTGAACTTTAAGAATGGAAAGTTTAAGAATTTTTAGACATCATTTTCCCATTCAAAACGTTAATACAAATAGACTTCCAAAAACAGAATTTCAATGGACAGATTTTTAGTTTTGGCTCAATTGCTTCCAATGGTCCAATTTTCACATCAAACATCATTCTCACACAAAATTTCACAAGGAATCCATTGGAAACACCAAAACAACCAAATTCACATCACATTGACATATTACACCACAGCCACAACATGTCACAACCTAAACTCACATTGTAATTCTTTACTTTCCAAAGTTCTAAACTAATTCCAATGAACATATAATATAACAAAACACCAATTGCACCACATTACACCTTGCAATTCATGTATTTTGAAATTTTCACAAAATCTGGGCAAAAACCATAATTCACAATACTCAGCCAAATATCACAAAACTTAATTCAAAATGCATCAAATACTCACCTCTTCTTCTTTCCCAAACCAATTCTTTAATCCTTCATCTTTCCACTTTTCATCAAGCAATCAAACACCTCCTTTCAAGAATCTAAATTCATAGAGATGAAGTTCTCATCACTATGAATAAGGTTATAGAAAAGGGTTTAAGCATTAGAGGCCATTTACCAAACCAAAACTCACATTGTTTCTTTCTCTTTCCTCCCCCAAGCTTGTGAAAATGGAGATGAGAAGAGAGAGAGATGAAGATGACAAAGAGAATCAGACTTTTGAGTGCCCAAAAGCTCTTGGCCATCTAGAAAAAGAGATGATAGAGGGAGAGTTTGAAATCTTGACCCAAGATCAAGGGTTCACATCTTGCCAAGTGTCACCTTCTTATCACATCTCCCATGAACTCACATAAGCTCACACACACATGATTCCACCCTTGATCTCTTGAACAAATTAACCCTAACCATTGATCTTTAAGTTATCAATGAGTTTCCTCTTTGGTAACTGACTAATTGGTTGGTAACTTTCCCGTTTTGCCCCTGTTTTTGGCATTTCTCACTGAATCACCACCAAACACATCATATCTTTCCATTTAACCACAATATGCGTCCTCCCTCTATTTTAAGTCAATTTAGATGTTAATCCACAATTGAACTTAAATACAGGGTTTCGATGCTACTCATAACACATACGAATTCAAATTCACATCGTATTCTCCAAAGTTCACCATTTTACTTTCTTTAATACCCTAAATATATAAGAATCATTAGGGAATAAATTTGAGCTCCTGCTAAATCGGGGCTTAACAATTGACTTATATCAAGCTTATTCTTTAGCCTCAAATCTCAAAATTTGGGGTATTACATCACTAATATGGGCATAACCGTCCGAGCTGTATAAATCCTAACCCAAATGAACTTTGATGATGAATTTGTGAAGATAATAGGTATATATCATTTTTTTAATAATTTAATGTTATTTTTAACTTTATGGTGATGGAGACAACTTTTTTAAAAATATCCAGGTTCAAATTGAGCTATGTGGTGATGGAGACAATGTAAACAACAGGGCATTATTGGGGGCTTAAACAGCTAACGCCGTAGGATATATGCTTTTCAAAAGTGAAATGGTTGTTATAGTGTTGCCCACCTATAAAAACGATTATTAGTTGTAGTAACAGTGTTATGGTTGTAAGAGGATTTGGAGATAATATATGGACAATTTAGTCTTATTATTTTAATGTTTTAATTTTTGGTCCTTCAAACTAATTATCATTTTATGGGTCCTTCTTAATAAATATTATTTTTCTTAGGTCCTTTATTATAATTTTCCCAATAAGTAATTGTTTGTTTCAAATCCGCAGTTACCCTTGGAATTAAATCACCAACCTTCATTATTCTTAGGGCCCGTTTGGTATGAAGGATTTGGGAGTGGTGGAAATGCGATTGGGAGACAATTCCATGAAGAGGCTTGTTTGGTACAAAGGAATTGGAGCTCAATTCCAATTCCACATGGAACCCAAATCATCCAATTCCATCAAGATGGCTTCCATAAAAAAAGCTAAGATTTGTAATTCCAACCCCCCATTTCCATCGTTACCCCTGTCCCTTACTCACCAGCGACCTCTGTCACTAACTCACCAGTGACGATGGCGACTCCTCCCTTACAGGCTACGGCGGCTCTCTCCCCTCCACCGGCGACAACAATGATGCAACAATAGCTCTCCCTCACTAGATCAGACGGAGACGACAACAATAACTGTCACTTGCTGGCCACGACAGCGACAGTGAGATCTGGCCTCTCTTTGTCAGATCCTCATCTCTGTCTACCCTCCTCTTCTCCGATGACTAGGTGCACGTTATTGGTAGTGGCGACGGCCTCCATCGGTGACAACGACCACCAGGATTTGGGTAGGAGTCGACGACGTATGGGGAGGCAGTGAGATTTGTCTAAGCTGGGTTTGTTTTTTTGTTAGTAGATGGGTAATGAGTTTTTTAATTAAGGGTATTTTAGTATTTTTATATAAAAATCAGCTCTCATTTTCAAGCCATACCAAACACAATTTTAAACCACATTTTCATATCCATATCTATTTTTATTCCCATTTCCATCAAAATCAATTCCAGTGTATCAAACGGGTTTTTATGATTCGGCTTCTTTTTTTCAAAAAAAATTGAAAATGAGGCCACATGGGCACTGTGAGGGATCGAACGCTCCACCTTCACATGCAAGAGGACTACTTTGTCACTAAAGCAATGTACTAAGTGTAAGGGATTTCGCTTTTATATATCATCTACCCTTCCTAACATTTTCCCCTTCACTGCCAATATCTCGACTATTATATTGAAATTGAGCCGTCCATATTTCATGTTTTATAAAATTATGTTTTAAAAATATTTTTTATTGTATTTTTAAGGTATTTTTATTAAAGTTTGGTGTCCTTGATTGATTGATTGATTTATTGATAATTTGACATTTTATTAGCAATTTTATAAAACATTAAATTTAGATAATTTATATTTCGATCATTTGGTCGAGACAAGCAGCAGATAGGAATGGTAAATTATAAAGGCCAGTTTGGTTCAGGAAACATGAGAGGAGAAAAAGGGAAAATTAGATTTTCCCACAGCCAATAGCCATTTGGTTCGACATTTAGGTGGGAAAATATTTTCTTGGACCCACTAATTTTTAGTCATATGATTGAAAATGGGTTCTCACCAATTTCAAGTGGGGAGGGAAAATGATTAAAGATACAAAAACCCCTTGAGATGATCTTGGATGTGATATAAAACGGTGAGTGGGTCCTAATGAGTATTTTAATAATATTTTTACTTCAAGATAAAATGATCTTTTAACTTATTTTCCTATATCATTTTCTTCAATCCAAATAAAAATTTCCTTTTCAACTCAGTTTCTTTTCAGTGCAAACCAAATACCTATCTGACAAAATATTTTTCATTCCTTCCCATTATTCTCTTTTCCGTTCATTTTCAACCTTTTATTTGACCGAAACGGGCCCTAAAAGCCAAACCCCCACACGTATATCTTCTCTTTCTTTCTTTCTTTTGTTTGTTTGTTTTTTTAATAACAAGGCCACGTTTCAATCATGCAATATATAATAAAATTAAGAGGTTCCTGTACCTGTAGGAGAATAGTCAAGATGATATAGCCTTATTTGTCTCTGATCTTCCTCATAGAGTTGATAAGAGGATAATCCTAAAAATGTTTGTTAATTATGAATATTATTAATTAACTGTTTTAAAGAAGTTACAATAAATATATCTTACTTCAAATCAACTCCCTTGTAATATAAGCCAAAACTAAAATGATTTAGCCATACATATATCTAAGTGTGGATGGTAAAATTGCGGTTGATCCTATTTGTAGTTATTAATTTTATATTTTTGTAGGGAAAAATTATTTTTAGAGAAAATTGATGTTTCAGTTATTTATATATTTACTTAATATAAAGTTTGTAACAAGTTATATTGTTTATATATTTGATAAACATTCAGGTAAAAAATATATTCGATAAAAATATATTCTTACAATTAAAAGTGGGTCTTGTGCATTTATATGAAATTCAAGATGTACTCATAATTAATATATAATCAGTATAATCATTGAACATTTTTTATTTTTACTAGTGTTGGCTCATGCCTTTATACAAAACTTGAAATTAATATAGTACTCGTACTTTTTATGAGTTTATCAATAACACACTTTCACATCTTATAAATAAAACAACTCTATGATTGTTTATTACTCATTATGCATCTTCTTTCAATAATCATCAGAACTAAAGTGAATAAAATTTATTAAAGTTGAGTGAGAGCATGAAGATTATGCATTACCGACACAGCCAAAAACAAACTAGGAAAAACAAAATGATAAAAGTAAGCTACACATTATGATAAGATGGAAATTTGATTGGACCAAATGAGACGAAGAACATGGATCCTCTTAAAATACTATCTTTGCATGTTAACAAAATTGTATGGTTCAGTTTAAAAGAAATAAGGTTTACAAATATAATTTATAAAATAAATGAAAATTATGTAACATTCACATAATAAAATGGAAAAATTAATTTGTTAGTCCTAATAATTTTGCCTAATTTATAATTTTTCCTTTTTATATTGAGTCGTTAAGTTTTTCTCAATTATGGCATTAGTCCCTATACTCCTAGGATTGATGTGAAAGCTTACTAAAAGATATGTAAATTGCCTCAAAATACAAAATAAAAAAGTTGTTTTTGTAAAAATTAGATAAGGAAATAAATTTATTTATTATCAACATAAACAATTATTATACACATAAATGATTCCTTGCATCTATATATATATATATATATATATTCTATAATCTAGTTAATTTTGACTCTATTTATGTTAAGTGAGAGCCATGTCATAAGCTACTAACTTCATTTCTCAAACAAATTATTAGTATTACACATACCAATATCTATAATTGAAATAATTACAAGGACTCAATAAAAAAAAATATAAGAGCCCAATTAATAATATAATTATAGAGACTTGCATAATAATTTTTTAAATAAAATTACAAATTAGACAAAAAAAACTACAAGTAGCTAGAAGTGTATGTGTCAAGGAAAAATGAAGCTTGGAAGCAACTATGTCAATCTTGTCTATGGCAGCTAATGAAAAAGGAAGCATATGCTAGAAGATGCGATGCAAATAAATGAGATTGATATATATATATAATCTCTTCTCAATAATAGATTTGAAATTGAGGCAAATTTTTTTTTTAAAAAAAAAGCCTTTTGCACATGCTGCCACCTCACTGGGCTCACATTGGTTGGAGTATAAGTCCTGATCAAAGTCAATTTTTTTAATGTAATAAAACAGTTATCACAAATAAAATTTATTATATTATAGATATATGAGTTGCATTGGTTGTGGTTAATGAATGAATGCGTTAGGATTTTTATATTTTATATATATATATATATATCATATTCAGTTGAATATATTTATATTTAGAATTTTAAATTTAGAATTGTAATGAAAAATTCAGATTAAAATTTATAATTCAGAAGCAAGTTAAAAATTTTACTTTCAACATTTTCCCTTTTTCAAAAGATTTTATAAAATATTTTCAAATACATTTAGTCTTATTATTATGTTTTATAATTTAGACTAAAATATACTTTTAGTCCTTTAAGTTTACATGAGGTATGCTTTTAGTCCTTTAACTTTAATAAGTATACTTTTGGTCTTATAATTCTGACACCGTTAATGTTTCTAATGGAAAATGTTGACACAATGAATTTAAGGGATGACAGCGCAAACTTACGTGATAAGTGTAATTGAATGCTATCAATCTTAAATCTAAAATATGTGCAAATTGTAAAATATCTAAAAACCTAATGAAGCCATCAATATTAAAACTTCAATTGTATTAAAAAAATTTAGTTTAATAATCTAAATATATTAGTTTAACAATCTAAATATCAAAACCTTAAAGATTTTTTTCCCAATCAAAATCTCGATTTCTTTTGTAGCAATTTTTTGATTTATTTTGAGTTTAATAATCTAAGTATATTATATTAAAAAATCAAAACTTAAATATGCTTTGTCAACTACACAATTATCACTTAAATTTGAGGTATGAATATTTTCCGTTAGCAACATTAACAGTATGAGAAATATAGAACCAAAAGTCTACCTTTTTTTATAGTACATGAAAACTAGAAACACTTTAGAAGCTATCCTCTTGAGTCCACCTGCGGTCTCAACCTATTTTCATCAGTAAGTAATAAACTCGTAGTAACTACAGGAGGCGAATAAGTGATATGGAGATCCATCACCATCTTCCAAGCTTCCTTTGCTATGACGTCTGCAACTGTGTTAACATCACGATTACAATGTAACATTTCAACTTCTCAGTCTCGATCCATTAACATGTGAACCTCTATGATAAGATGAAAATTTGGATGATCTTGAGACATCGTGGCCTAAATCAATTCCATGACTTCACTACAATCCACTCAATCAGGATTTGTCTGTATCCTCTATCCCATACAAGTTTAAGACCCCACAATACACCCCTAAGCTTCAACAGAGACCACTGTCCCTTGGCCAATCCAATACATTAATCCCAGCAAAAACTCACCATTGTGATCTCGCGGTACACCTCTACAAGTGCACGTCCTTAAGTTGTCACTCTTGGATCCATCAATATTAATCTTCACCCACGCAAGTGGAGGTGGCTTCTAATGCGGATGACTCTCTTCGTCATTATGGTTTCTAAACAGGCTTTTATTACCCCATGCTAAGCATGCATGAGCACGGGCTCAAATGGCCTTTGTACTCTAAGTATTGTTGTTAAAGAATAAGTTATTATAAGCCAACTAGATATACCGGCATAAGACCATAAACCAAAGATGAAACTCAAATCCTTGTACAACGTCCTATCTCTCCATACACCATGTAAGCTATTCATTTCTATCCAATATGCCAAAAAACAAATCCCGCCAACCCGGCGGTAAGAAACTATTTCATAATTTAGAAATGACCGGGCAATCCCGAAGAACGTGGAGTATTGACTCGCGTGCATTATGACATAATTCACAAGTACTCGTAGGATGACTACCACGATGGAACCGCACCTTGTTCGTCATTAAGCGGCCATGAAAGCACAGCCACAAGAAAGTACGGTACCTTTAAGGGACCTTCATTTTCCAAAAACATTTCCATCGGTATTTAGTGTGAGGCCATGGGGTACCCACCATGTATTTGTAAGCAGTGCTTAGGGAGATAATTCCATCAGAAGACCATCTCTATGCCCGAAAATCGTCACTATTTAACTGAGGGATATTGACGCGTCTGATAGCTGTACATACATGTCTTGGGAGTAGGTGATCAAACTTACTCATATCCCACTGTCCATTGGGAGTAATGCAGTCAGCTACTCTCCATTCAGTAACATCTCTAGGCAATGCTCGGGTTGCCAAACTTTGAAGCTTGTCCAAGTATGGCACCCACATATCATTCCAGAAAGAAATATTCTCTCCATTGGTGACTCTCTATGTTATACTATCATTGACTTTTTTCCAACTATTATGGATACCCCTCTACATACTTGACTCCGACTGACACTTTTCAATTTTAGGAATAATGTCATCGCCGGCTTTATACTTTTCTCGCAAAAACCTGACCCAGAGTGAGTCTCATCTATTAATCATATTCCATCCAAGCTTTATCATGAATGCTTGGTTCTGGTAACAAGCCTTCCTGAGACAAAGGCCTCCATTTTTCTTACGTGCGCACACCAAATCCCAGGAGACTAGATGTGGTTTTCTGCTTACTAAGCTACTCCCCAGAGGAAATTACAACATCATTTGTCAATTTCATCACAAGTTCCCAAAGGTAGAGGAATTGTTTGCATAGCATAAGATGGCATAGCCGACATTACAGAGGATACTAGAGTATGCCTAGCCGCCATCGATAGCACATTGGACCTCCATTTGGCTAGATGAGCATCTATCTTATTCAGGAGGAAATTATATGTTGCCTTGGAGCTCCGTTCATCTAATATAGGCAATCTTAGGTGTTTCCTTAGATTCGACATCAGAGTAAAATTCAAGAACTCGTTGATGTCTTTGCACTTAATGTGATTCATGTTTCTTGAAAAGTAAATTTTTGTCTTTGCAGCGTTCACTCTCTAACCATAAATGTCGCATAAGTCATCCAAGATGGCCTTCACAACCCTACTTGATCAAGATCTGCTTCTGTAAACAAAATAATATTATCAGCAAAAAAGATATGAGAGATAGGAGTACCTTATTTGGAGAGCCTAAAAGGTTTCTAGTTACCTTCTTCTACTGCCATTTGAATGAGATGCCCTAACCTTTCCATCATGATTACTAAAAGATACGGGGATATTGGTTCACCCTGTTGAACCCCACGAGAAGAGCAAAATATATTAGTAGTTTTTCCACTCCAAAGCAGTTGCATTTGAGACATTGACATACAAGCTTGAAAAACTCTAAGAAGATAGTCAGGGATCTTGAGTTCTCTTAAACAGTCAGAAATAAAAATCCATTTAACTTGGTCATAAGCTTTCTCCAAATCGATCTAAACCCTTTTTCCTCTTTAAGGACTTCATAGAGTGAATGATCTCCTGAACTAGGATAATATTGTCCGAGCTCTGGTGCCCTTTCACAAAACTACACTGGTTTGAGGTTATCACTATAGGCTTGACTGCCTCAAGTCTATTTGATATAACCTTTGTAACTATTTTGTACACAACATTGCAAAAACTTATGGGGTGGAAATCTCTAATCGTCTCAGGGTGTTCCAGATATTATCAGCAAAAAAGATATGAGAGACATAAGTACCTTGTTTGGAGAGCCTAAAAGGTTTCTAGTCACCTTCTACTACGATTTGGATGAGATGCCCCAACATTTTCATTATGATTACAAAAAGATACGGCAATATTGGATCACCCTGTTGAACCCCACGAGAAGGACAAAACATATTAGTAGTTTTTCCATTCCAAAGCAGTTGCATTTGGGACGTTGACATAAAAGCTTGAATAACTCTAAGAAGATAGTCAGGGATCTTAAGTTCTCTTAAACAGTCAGAAAAAAACTCTATCTGACTTGGTCATAAGCTTTCTCCAAATCGATCTCAACCCTTTTTCCTCTGTAAGGACTTTATAGAGTGAATGATCTCCTAAACTAGGATAATATTGTCCAAGCTCTGGGGCCCTTTAACAAAATTGCACTAGTTCAAGGCTATCACTATAGCCATGACTACCTTGAGTTTATTTGATATAACCTTCATAACTATTTTGTACATAACATTACAAAGACTTATGTAGTGGAAATCTCTAATCATCTCAGGATGTTCCACTTTTGGTATGAGTACTATTTAAGTAGTATTGATTTGTCATATCTGTTAGATCCCAAGTTTTGATGATAACAAAAGATAATTGTGTGCAAAGCATAGTTTTATAAGTCTAAGGAATGATTACAAAGTTACCAAATGCATATAGCAAAGTTCTGTGATGTCTGCTGTCAGATTTAACTGATGTACCCGAGCATAAGAACTAGCACTCGAGCATGGAGCTCTTTTATACTCGAGAAGATACGAGTGATAGACAGAAAGTGTTTGCTCGAGAGCAAACTACTGTCATTTTTACTGATGCACTCGAGCACTGGAGATAGCACTCAAGCAGAAGACTATTTCTCACTTGAGCACATGCGAGTGAGGGACTGTGAGTGCTTGGCCGAGAGCAATTCCTGTCATCCTTACTGATGCACTCGAGCATTGTAATCAATACTCGAGCATGAAGCTGGTTTATACTCGAGCACTAGCGAGTGAGGGAGTGCAAATGTTTGGCAGAGAGTCATAAAGGTCAGAGAAGTACAAGTATGCCCGAGTGAGGCTTCATATGCCTGAGTGACACATCAGCACTCGTGTAACGCCCCAATTTTTGATTAAGGCCTAATGATAATTATTGAGGATAATTATCGGATTAAAGTTGAATTAATGTATATTGGTGACAATATTATTTATATGTCATAATTAATGGAAAATTTAAAGGATGAAATTGTTGGGCAATTAGTTAGTGATTAATAGAGAAAATTAATTACTAGCTAAGAGAGAAATGAGAAGTGGGATTAAATGGCTAATGGAGGGGTTAAAGTAGCTAATTGGTGGTTTACCTTTATGGGAGCCAATGAAGAATTGACATGTGGCAAAGTGGGTGTGAGAGGAAGGTAAAGAAAAGTCAAATGAGATAAAAAAAATACATTTCTCTCTCCTCTCTTCCCTCTTGTGCGCAGCAAAAACTGAAATGGAGGGAGTATAATCATTTGTGCTTCTTCTTCACTCCACCTCCATCTCTCTCTTCCCTCTCCATTTCTGTCGACATTTTTGCAGCAAAGAGGAAGAGGAAAAGCTTGCAAAAAGGTAGGGAAAATGGCTTCTATTACTCAAACTCCCTTCTTTAATATTGATCCTTGAATGAAGAGCTTCATTGTGATGGTTGAAATGTGTTCATTGGTGGTAGTTTATGACCTCAAGAGATTGTGAAAGTTGAAGAATCAAGAAATCTCTTTGGCAAAGTGAAAGAGGTGAGTGTTATCTCCCTTTTGATATATATATATTGTGGATGTTGGTGATCATTGATTTTTCTGGAAATTTATGCCCTATTTTCGAAAATTAGGGTCTTAGTGAGTTTGGCATGTTGTGATAATGGAAATGGTGTATTATGATGTCTTTTGGACAAAGGGATTGGTTTGAATCATTAAAAGTGAAGTTTGGGATCTTTATGATAGTTTTGGTGTATTGGTCAAAACAGGGCATGTGGTTAGATGGTGATTTTGGTCATTTTGAGGTTACCATTGTGTTCCTTGAGTGATTTTGTATGAGAATATGTTTGGTTAATGATTTTGGAGTCATTGAACACTTTGGTAGAAAAGTTGGAAAATGCTGTCAATGTGAACGCTGTCTGGACAGTTTATTTGTGTGGACGTTTTAAATGACCAAATGATTTCAGAAAATTGTGAAACTTTCCAGTCTTAAATTTCACATCCCAAGCTTCAAAATGGGCATATATTTGGTGTCATTTCGTTTAGTATTCTGAGAGTTATGCTTTGCCAAAGTTTGGTAGAAAAACAGAACTCTGTTTTGGAGTAGTGGTTAGTTTTTTGTGATTCTGTATTTGTGTAGTGATTTCCAGTGAGGGGTTATATTTTTCCTTGAAAGAGGACTTATATACCTTTCATTTGGCTTTGGAATCACTCCGTTTCGATTTTTCTACAATTAGTTATGGTTTTTCGAAGTTCAGCCCAGAGTCAGGAAATTTCTGGGCAGCGGCCCAAGAGTGGCTGGCCGCAGCCCAAACCTTTCTGGCCTGTTTTGGGCCGCGGCCCATGAGTGGTGGGCCGCAGCCCAAGGCCTTCTGACCATATTTGGGCCACAGCCCAAGGAATGGCGGGCCGCAGCCCACCCCTGTGTTCCAACACTTGGTGTTTTCGAAAAGAGATCTTCACCCTATTGTTTCCCAACCTTTTAGGGGTTTTATTAGAGGCATTTGTGGCTTCTTAAAGGTCATTATTGATAACCAAATCTAAGTGTTGAAGAGTTAATTGAGTATTGGAATAGAGAATAATGCTTCGTCCTTAATTATGACTTTAGGGTTTGATATCTGCCCGGAGCATAGAAGGCCTGTGCCTGCTCAAGGAAGGAAAGACAAAGGTAGTAACACTTTATCCTATATCATGTGTATTGCATTGCTTGTTTGCATTAGTCATCGATTGTAGTGAAAGTGAAGGGGACGTGGCGAAAGGCCGGACTCGAATATTGATAAAGTGATGGGGCGTGGCGTAAGCCCGACCTTGTATAAAGTGAAGGGAGCGTGGCAAAAGCCCGGTCTCGAATATTGATTGCTGCATTGTGATATATGTTTACTTGCTTTGTCTATATGCATCATATAAATAAACTGTTGCTACTGGGATTCTCTAGAATCTCATTCTTTCCAAATAACATTTTTAGACAGGGTAAGTGGATCGAAAGGCAAGCAAGTGGCAAAGGACGATTAGGACTGCCAGCGGTAGTCTTAGTTAAATATTTTGGTTTTACATCGAATTGGTTATCATTTTAGATCATTGTAAACATATTGAATAGAATTGTAGTACTATAGTTTTGTGTAATCCCTGGTATGGATACTGAGATGGGCAATGATGCCCTGTATAAACCTTTGGATTAATGTTATTGTCCCGGGTGAATGTCGGGAATTATGCTTACTCTGATATTGTATATGTAACAGACCAAACAGGCCATTTGTTTTAATGAATGAAATGAATGGAAATCCATTTGTATAGGCGTTTTAAAAAGTTTTTAATTGTCTTGGATTTCTTTTTCGATAATTAAATGTGCTTAAACGTTTATCCCGGCCTGATTATCGAAGGGGGTTACATTTGTGGTATCAGAGCAGTTTTCCTGGCATTTGTAGGAATTGCTAGGATAGTTGCCCTAGTTATTCGCCTAAGTGTTAAGTGATTGTTGATAGTTGTTGTATACACATGAATATTCCTGTTATTGATTGGTATATAAGAGTTTAAGGAATATGTGTATACTTCTATGGTGATTTCTGACTGGGTGAATCATTGTAGACTGAAGAGAGCAATGGCTCGCGCTAGAAATAGACAACTGGATCCGGAGGAGGAAGAGCTCAATGATAATCCTCCTGATCCGATGCAAGAAATGATGACATTGATAAGAGAGCAAAGAGACATGATCCGTGAGCTAAGGGAAGAGCTCAGGGAAGAAAGAGCTAAGAGAAATGAGGAAAGGCCCCAGTCTACTCATGCAGAGACTAGAGAAGAGACAGCTGAGGGATCGCATAGACCTCAAGAGTCCCCACCTCATATTGAGCATAATCAAGGGTCACATGGGGTGCCGGCTCAAAATGATGGAGACCTTAATTCTTGGGTGTCTAAATTCTACAAACACATGCCTCCTGTGTT
Organism: Inga oerstediana; assembly: GCA_963210345.1. Lineage (NCBI taxonomy): Eukaryota > Viridiplantae > Streptophyta > Magnoliopsida > Fabales > Fabaceae > Inga > Inga oerstediana. Next base: position 55,549,598 of record OY723401.1, on the reverse strand, counting down.
TAAAGGAAGATTTGACCCTCAAGCAGCGGAGGATTGGATAATGAGGCTAGAAAAGATCTTCGAGGTGCTTGAGTGCCCATCGGAGGTGAAAGCAAAGCTAGTTATCTACAAGCTAGAAGGAGATGCAGACCGATGGTGGCGAAACATTGCCATGACCATGCGGGCCCGGAATGTGCAAGTGACTTGGGAAGTGTTTCAAAGAGAGTTCAATGACAAATTCTTCCCTAAGTCTGTGAGAATAAAGAAAGAGTCAGAGTTTCTGAAGATAAAGTAAGGGGACGATGAGACCTTTGATGAGTACTTGTCTCGGTTTGTTCGTTTATCCCGGTATTCCTCCTACCTCCGGTATAAAGATGATGATGAGTGGAGCTCCGACATGCTAATCCGGGGTTTGAGGAGGGAGTTGAAGAAAAGATTGGCCGCCTGGCAGTTTGACAAGTTCAACAAAGCGGTGGAAGAATGCCGGATCACCGAGAACAATTTGAGAGATATTAACCCAAGTAAGGGTGGTGGTCGCGGTGACACTAGTAAGGGAAGTTCATCCCAGAAATGTAAAGACCAAGGATTCTTATCCAGGGATGGTAGTAAGAAATCGTACCAAGGTGGAGATCGTGGGAATCAGGGACAGTTACCACAGTGGGTATGCCCTCGGTGCAATAGAGCACATACTAATAGGAATAGTGAAGGGCAATGGGTGTGCTTCCTCTGCAAGCAGCCCGGACATATGGCCAAAGATTGCAAAGGGCGACCGGTAGAGTCAAGGCCCAAGAGTCAAGTGAGAGTGTTCGCTATGACGCACGAAGAGGCAAGGAAATCTCCCGAATTGATCCAACGTACTATTCTTCTCAATGGTAGTGTATTGCAAATTTTGATTGATTCAGGTGCTAGTCATTAGTTTATAGTCTATGACTGTGTAAAGTGCCTAGGATAGTATGTTCATAGATTGCCAATTGATATTGTTGTGTCAACACCTATGGGTGTTAAATCTGTGACGGCGAAAGCTTGTCTAAATAGTATTATAACCATGGAAGGGTTGGAGTCTACCGTTGTTGATTTGCTTACCTCTACACCAAATAGAGGTTATTCTGGGTATTGATTGGTGGACGGCGGATTGCCTCCAAAAAGGGAAGTAGAATTTTTAAAGGAAATAGTGCCTGGAACTGGTTCGATATCCAAAGCCCTATATAGAATGGCCTTATGAAAAGGCGGAATTGAAGAAACAAATTGAAGAGTTGTTTGGGAAGGGACTCATTCGAGTCAGTGTGTCACCATGGGAAGCTCCGTTATTGTTTGTGAAAAGAAGGACAGAGAATGGGAAGAGTGAATGACTTCTGAGTTCTTAATACAATGACACCTTCATCTAGAGACAACCAATTGGGAAACGCTATCTACAGAGAATTCAAATTGGAAAGGGCTACTTACGGAGAATTCTGATAGGAAAGGGCTACCTACGGAGAGTTCTGATCTGAGAGAGCTACCTAGGGGAAGTCTGATCGCAAAGGGCTACCTACGGAGAGTACCATACCGTAGTGTGAAGCCACCGTGATGACAAACCCTAGTGTGGAACTGCCGTGACGACAAACCCTAGAGTGCAGCCACCTTGACGATGAACCGTGGACTGCAGTCACCATGATATTGACTCATAGACTAGTGTTAGGAAAAGGTTGGCTCTTAGTGATGGTGCATTGTAAAGAATCCCTTAATGGATGGGTTTTCTTGAGATAAGAAGTCATACGGGTTGGAATGATTCGAATTGAATTGGGCCAAAGTATGGCATGAACAAATAGAGATTGTGAATGTTGTTAGTGGTAATGGGAGATTCCTTTGGGACTCCTATTAAATCAATTTAACATTGCTAAAGTATAGATAAAGAGAAAGAAGCCCAAATGTAGTGAATGTGATGTGTTTGAGAACTGTAATGAATAGAAACTCGAGACAGTGTAACTTACAGCAGGTGCATGTCGACGTGACCCGTTGTAGGGTTTGACGTTGGTCATCTCTACCATCGGTCGTTGATGTACCGTGTGGAATGTAAAGACCGTTAAGTAATGTGTAAATGTGACCACGCCAAGCGCACCGCCACTGGCTGACCCTGTTGAGGGATACAGGTGGGGTGCAACAATGAAAGTATTCGCCACGCCAAGCGCACTACCATCGGCCGAGCCCTAGGAGGGGGTATACGGGTGGAGTGTAGGCAGGGTGGACTGTGATAGAAGGGTACTTCGGATAGAAGAGATTGAGGTTCTGGAGAGACTCGATATTGTTATTGAAATCCAAAGGTCCCGGTTACCACTAGTGGAGATATTGGTGGGTGTACGAGTGAGGGTAATGATGGGAAAGTGAGTATAGTGTAAGCGAAAGTATAGTGTAAAACAGCAAAAGCTGAGAGATGTGATGACAACGGAAACTATCAGTTGTACGCAGTGAATCTATGGTACTTTGAGTGATCCCCAGAAGGGGAAACTGACTTAATGACTATGGTTGAAGAGGCTTAAAGCCGTAATAAATGAGTATAGTTCGTATTATAGTGATCGAGAGAGGTGAAGACCTCTAAGGATTGAAATCGGAGATCACTCGCTCGTGAGGGTGTTTCCATGTACAAGAAATGATAAAGTAATTGAGAGAAAGAAATTGAATCATGGAGTGTTGATCTGTTGAGATTCTTGAGTGAATTGGACCTATAGAGTATTGTTGATATGAGTGGTTTTGAAGGATTACCTTTAAAGAAAGACAAATCGGGGGACGGAAGCCGTCATGAATAGGTGGCTGAGGTTTATGTCCCCAATGGTGTAATAAATTTCGAGGACGAAATTTAATAAACAAGGGGAGAAATGTAACGCCCCAATTTTCGATTAAGGCCTAATGATAATTATTGAGGATAATTATCGGATTAAAGTTGAATTAATGTATATTGGTGACAATATTATTTATATGTCATAATTGATGGAAAATTTAAAGGATGAAATTGTTGGGCAATTAGTTAGTGATTAATAGAGAAAATTAATTACTAGCTAAGAGAGAAATGAGAAGTGGGATTAAATGGCTAATGGAGGGGTTAAAGTAGCTAATTGGTGGTTTACCTTTATGGGAGCCAATGAAGAATTGACATGTGGCAAAGTGGGTGTGAGAGGAAGGTAAAGAAAAGTCAAATGAGATAAAAAAAATACATTTCTCTCTCCTCTCTTCCCTCTTGTGCGCAGCAAAAACTGAAATGGAGGGAGTATAATCATTTGTGCTTCTTCTTCACTCCACCTCCATCTCTCTCTTCCCTCTCCATTTCTGTCGACATTTTTGCAGCAAAGAGGAAGAGGAAAAGCTTGCAAAAAGGTAGGGAAAATGGCTTCTATTGCTCAAACTCCCTTCTTTAATATTGATCCTTGAATGAAGAGCTTCATTGTGATGGTTGAAATGTGTTCATTGGTGGTAGTTTATGACCTCAAGAGATTGTGAAAGTTGAAGAATCAAGAAATCTCTTTGGCAAAGTGAAAGAGGTAAGTGTTATCTCCCTTTTGATATATATATTGTGGATGTTGGTGAGCATTGATTTTTCTGGAAATTTATGCCCTATTTTCGAAAATTAGGGTCTTAGTGAGTTTGGCATGTTGTGATAATGGAAATGGTGTATTATGATGTCTTTTGGACAAAGGGATTGGTTTGAATCATTAAAAGTGAAGTTTGGGATCTTTATGATAGTTTTGGTGTATTGGTCAAAACAGGGCATGTGGTTAGATGGTGATTTTGGTCATTTTGAGGTTACCATTGTGTTCCTTGAGTGATTTTGTATGAGAATATGTTTGGTTAATGATTTTGGAGTCATTGAACACTTTGGTAGAAAAGTTGGAAAATGCTGTCAATGTGAACGCTGTCTGGACAGTTTATTTGTGTGGACGTTTTGAATGACCAAATGATTTCAGAAAATTGTGAAACTTTCCAGTCTTAAATATCACATCCCAAGCTTCAAAATGGGAATATATTTGGTGTCATTTCGTTTAGTATTCTGAGAGTTATGCTTTGCCAAAGTTTGGTACAAAAACAGAACTCTGTTTTGGAGTAGTGGTTAGGTTTTTGTGATTCTGTATTTGTGTAGTGATTTCCAGTGAGGGGCTATATTTTTCCTTGAAAGAGGACTTATATACCTTTCATTTGGTTTTGGAATCACTCCGTTTCGATTTTTCTACAATTAGTTATGGTTTTTCGAAGTTCAGCCCAGAGTCAGGAAATTTCTGGGCCGCGGCCCAAGAGTGGCTGGCCGCGGCCCAAACCTTTCTGGCCTGTTTTGGGCTGCGGCCCATGAGTGGTGGGCCGCAGCCCAAGGGCTTCTGACCATATTTGGGCCATAGCCCAAGGAATGGCGGGCCGCAGCCCACCCCTGTGTTCCAACACTTGGTGTTTTCGAAAAGAGATCTTCACCCTATTGTTTCCCAACCTTTTAGGGGTTTTATTAGAGGCATTTGTGGCTTCTTAAGGGTTATTATTGATAACCAAATCTAAGTGTTGAAGAGTTAATTGAGTATTGGAATAGAGAATAATGCTTCGTCCTTAATTATGACTTTAGGGTTTGATATCTGCCCGGAGCATAGAAGGCCTGTGCCTGCTCAAGGAAGGAAAGACAAAGGTAGTGACACTTTATCCTATATCATGTGTATTGCATTGCTTGTTTGCATTAGTCATCAATTGTAGTGAAAGTGAAGGGGACGTGGCGAAAGCCCGGACTCGAATATTGATAAAGTGATGGGGCGTGGCGTAAGCCCGACCTTGTATAAAGTGAAGGGAACATGGCGAAAGCCCGGTCTCGAATATTGATTGCTGCATTGTGATATATGTTTACTTGCTTTGTCTATATGCATCATATAAATAAACTGTTGCTACTGGGATTCTCTAGAATCTCATTCTTTCCAAATAACATTTTTAGACAGGGCAAGTGGATCGAAAGTCAAGCAAGTGGCAAAGGACGATTAGGACTGCCAGCGGCAGTCTTAGTTAAATATTTTGGTTTTACATTGAATTGGTTATCATTTTAGATCATTGTAAACATATTGAATAGAATTGTAGTACTATAGTTTTGTGTAATCCCCGGTATGGATACTGAGATGGGCAATGATGCCCTATATAAACCTTTGGATTAATGTTATTATCCCGGGTGAACGTCGGGAATTATGCTTACTCTGATATTGTATATGTAACAGACCAAACAGGACATTTGTTTTAATGAATGAAATGAATGGAAATCCATTTGTATAGGCGTTTTAAAAAGTTTTTAATTGTCTTGGATTTCTTTTTCGATAATTAAATGTGCTTAAACGTTAATCCTGGCCTGATTATCGAAGGGGGTTACAACTCGCGAGTGAGAAATCTAACTCTCTCAAATTCTGATGCAAGTGCTGATAACAAGAGTATATTACATGAGAATATTCTTCTCACTCGAGCAAGAGTATGTGTGCTCGAGTAAGGGCCCACATCACCTGCGAGTGCAAAATCTCACTCTTGCTAAAATGGTATGCGAGTATTGTCCAGAGACGGGTCTCTTAGTGTAACAAGCAAGGCCACTCGAGCAGAAGGAGTTGTGCTCGAGTGTGGCCCCACATCACTCGCGAGTGAGATAATTAACTCTCTAAACTCCTGTGAGAGTATGAGCACAAAACTGAAGAACAAGGAGAAAATATGTGTATTCACTTGAGTGAGCCCATCCATGCTCTAGTGATACTCTGCCAGAAGACAAAATACACTAGTCTTACAGCGTTCAATCCGAATATGGTTTAATGATATTTATTTATTTTATCATCACTTATTATTATTATTTAACATCATTTTGAATGTATTATAAGTGTGATACAGGAGGATGAATTTTGAAATAAACAAACACGAAGGAAGTCAAACAACGGCAGACAACATCATGACAAGCACGTACCTAACGCATTCAAAGTTTTCAAACGTGCGCATGCCGTTCCACAGTAACATACCCCGCTCCACAATGATTGTTATTCAAACAGGAAAAAATGAACGTCTATAAATACAGAGTCCCAGAGATCGTCAAAGTTAACGAAGCATAAGAATTCACAAGCAAATTCATGAGTCTCTGTTATTCATATTTTCTCTGTATTCATATTGATCTTCAGTGTTTATCATACTTGCTCTGTAAGAGAGTCTATATACATTTCAAATTCTATTTTCATTTGATCTCAAGGTATTGGGACCTTGAGAGGGTAGATATCCTTACGAGAGAAGCAGTTGAGAGAATTCCTAGTTAAACCTTCCACCATAAGACTTATAAGATACAAGCAGCAGAGAACATTGCTGCTCGTAAGACTTACAGTGGTGTAAGCAGGAGAGAACGTTGCTGCTCATAAGACTTGTATACGTAAGCAAGTGGGAAAGGTCATAGGTTGTTTTTCTGCACGTAAGACTTGTTGTAAGGGGAGAGAAATTTCTTAGTGTGAGAATATTTCTGCTCGTAGTCCATTCGAGGACAATTTTTGTTTTGTGGCATTCTGAGAGCCCATTGAATCTTGGAAGAATGGTGAAAATCTCAATAGGTCTTGATCTCTGAGGACTGGACGTAGGCCTGGTTTTTAGGCCGAACCAGTATAATTCTCTGTGTTCTAATCTTCTCAACTTTACTCTATCTACAACTATTTACATATCACCACATCAAGCGAAAAATTTATCACATCACCCAATTCACCCCCCTCTTGGGTGAAGCTTGCCTCTTTCATTTGGTATCAGAGCAAGGTCTTCTCCGAAGAGCCTAACATGTTGAGAAGGATTCGATAAATGGCAACAATGGGTGAAAATATTCTTCCAGACGAAGCTTCAATCACTAGACCCCTTGGTTTCGTTGGAGAACATTTTTCGTTCTGGAAAGCTAAGTTCAGAGTGTTCGTGATGGCTAACGAGTACAGTTTATGGAATGTAATACAAGATGGTGACTTTGTTCCAATGAAGAAAATCGAAGATAGAGTCGTTAAGAAGAGCCCAGAGGAGTTTGACGAAGATGATAAAATGTTAGTAATGTTAAATAGTAAAGCTATTTTAATGGTACATAGTGCTCTCAGTCAAAAGGAATATTTTCGAATATGTACTCTACCAACTGCCAAAGATATGTGGGATGCTCTTGAAATTGCTCATGAAGGTACATCCGGAATAAAAGAAAATAGAGTCAATACTCTTATTACAGAGTATGATCTATTTCGTATGAAACCTGGAGAAGGAATATTAGAATTCGAACTCAGGTATACTCATCTTGTTAATCAATTTTCTGCACTTGGAAAATCTTTTGACCAAAATTCCCAGGTAAGAAAGATTCTTAATATTCTTGCTAAAGAATGGGAAGCGAAGGTGACAGCTATCGAAGAAGCTAAAGGAGAGTCTATGAGATCCATAGCTGCTCTCTTTGGTAGTCTTTCCGAGCATGAAGGAAAGTTGAGATTCAAAAAGGAACTAGAAGAGTTTGATGATAACAAGAAAAAGGGAGTTACACTTAAGGCTATCAAGGAAGAAGAAGAGTCTTCCGAAAATGAAGATGTCCCTAATGATGATGAAATGGGAATGATCGTGAGAAAATTCAAGAGATTCCATAGAAGAGGTCAAAAGAACTTTAAAAATTACCAAGGTGGACCTAACAAGAAAGAAAACAAAGAGCAACAGATAGTATGCTATGAATGTGGGAAACCTGGACACATCAAATCCGAATGCTTTAGAAACAAAGACAAAAAGAAGCAGAAAAAGAAAGCATATATATCATCTATCTGGGGTGATAGTTCATCAGATGAAGAAAGTGACAATGACGAAGTAGCAAATCTATGCTTGGTAGCCAAAGAAGAAGAATTAGATTCTGAGGTAAGTGATTTTGAACCTACTTATGATGAATTGTTATCTGAATATAATGCATTGCATACAGAATTCATCAAGGTAGCTAAAGAAATGGTTAGTTATAAGACGAAAGTAAAAGAATTAGAAAATACTGTCATATCATCGTGTGAAATTGTGAGGAGAAAGATAAGAAAGTAAGAGATTTAACAAAAATTGTTGAAAAATTTACTAAGGGAAGTGAAACTCTTTAAGTTATTCTAAATTCTCAGAAAGTTTCATTTGATAAATCTGGAATTGGATATAAGTTTGATCATGATAAGAATAGAGGAAATAAGAAGAATAGCAGTAGAACTTATCTTAAATATTTCAGGAATTCTGTGCATACATCAAATCCTTTCGCATTATGTAACTATTGTAATAGGAAAGGACACTATACTGCATCATGTTATTTTAAGAAAGGACAAGTTATTGGCACATATAAATGGGTTCCGAAAGGAACACATGCATCACATACTAACCACAAAAGACCCAAGTAAGCGTGGGTACCAAAAACTTGATCACCTTACTCTAGGTATGTCTCAAAGCATCACGAGCAAACAAGTGGTATATTGATAGTGGATGTTTGAGACACATGACTGGTGACAAAAATAAGTTCACCATGCTAGAAACCAAAGAAGGAGGAAAGGTAACATTTAGAGGTAATCAATCTGGACGTATTGCTGGAATTAGTGAAGTGGGAAAATCCGATGGTGTTCAAATCAATGAAGTATACTTACGTTGAAGGATTATGCCACAATCTCTTGAGTGTAAGTCAAAGCACTGACAAAGATAACTGGGTGATCTTTGACTCAAAAGAATGCTTGATAGTAAACAAGAAAGATCTGCCACTAAACAAAGAATCTATCAAGGAAAAGATCCGAGCTCAAAGGGACGGTAACTATTATACTATTGATTTAAATTCAAATTCTTTTGAAAATTGTTTTCTTAGCAGATCAGAGGAAAGTTGGTTATGGCATAAGCATCTGGCTCATGTTAATATGAATCAACTTGACAAACTGATTAGAAAAGAGTTAGTTGTTGGTCTTCCTAAACTAAAATTCAAAGATAATATGATTTGTGAATCATGTCAAAAAGGCAAACAAACTAAATCTTCATTCAAAACAAAGTATGAGATTTTTACTTACAAACCTTTACAATTACTTCATATGGATTTGGTAGGTCCTGCAAGAGTAAAAAGTTTTGGAGGAAATCTATATACTTTAGTGATTGTCGATGATTTTACAAGATTTACATGGACTATATTTATTGCTTCAAAAGATGAAACATTTATTGAATTTATTACATTTGCTAAAAAGGTCCAAAATGAGAAAGGTATTTCTATTGTTTCTATTAGGACAGACCATGGAGGAGAATTTGATAATCAACTATTTGAAGACTACTGCAACAACGAAGGAATAGATCACAACTTCTCCGTACCTAGAACACCCCAACAAAATGGAGTAGTAGAAAGAAAGAACAGAGTCCTTACAGAAATGGCAAGAGCAATACTTAATGAAAAAGAAATGTCACAAGTGTTTTGGACATATGCAATGAGTACTGCATGCTACATTTCAAATCGAGCATATATTCGCAAGTTACTTAGAAATACGCCATATGAACTCTACAAGGGAAGAAAGCCAAATCTTGCTCATCTACACATCTTCGGATGTAAGTGCTTCATTCACAACAATGGTAAAGAGAACTTAGGTAAATTTAATTCAAAATCTGATGAAGGTTTATTCCTAGGATATTTTAATAGAAGTAAAGCTTATAGAGTTTTTAATAAAAGAACATGTACAGTTGAAGAATCTATTTATGTTGTGTTTGATAAACTTGATTCTCAGACAAAACATATTGATGAAGAAGAAATGGATTTGATAAAGAAAAATAAAACTATTTCAAAACAAAATGATTTTGAAACAAATGATTTTCAAAATATAGAAGACGTCGATGATCATGCTCAACCAAAAGCATGAAGACATATTAAAGATAATCCAATTGATCAAGTAATTGGAGATATTCACGAAGGTGTCAAAACCAGAAATAGAATCCTCAATGAGGTAACTTTCTCTGCTTTTATTTCTGAAATTGAACCTTCTAATATGGAAGAAGCCTTATCTGACAATGATTGGGTGATTGCTATGCAAGAAGAATTAAATCAATTTCAAAGAAATCAAGTTTGGGATTTAGTTCCTCGACCTAAAGATCATATGGTTATAGGGACCAAATGGGTTTTCAAAAACAAACTTGATGAATCAGTAATCATTGTGAGAAATAAAGCAAGATTGGTGGCCAAAGGCTATAATCAAGAAGAAGGTATTGATTATGAGGAAACATATGCTCCAGTGGCAAGATTGGAAGCAATACGAGTACTCTTAGCCTTTACTTGTATTAAAGGCTTTAAAATTTATCAAATGGATGTGAAAAGTGCTTTTCTAAATGGTTATATTATGGAGGAAGTACATGTAGAACAACCTCCTGGTTTTGAAGATGAAACAAAGCCTGGTTTTGAAGATGAAACAAAGCCTGATCATGTTTTCAAATTTAAGAAAGCTTTATATGGTTTGAAACAAGCACCTAGAGCTTGGTATGAAAGACTAAGTAAGTTTCTTCTTGATCAAAATTTTGTCAGAGGAAAAGTAGATACAACTCTTTTCAACAAACATAACAAAGATGATATTTTAATTGTTCAAATTTATGTTGATGATATTATTTTTAGTGCTACTAATGAATCTATGTGTCAAGAATTTTCTAAGATTATGCAGGGAGAGTTTGAAATGTCCATGATGGGAGAATTGAACTTCTTTCTTGGACTTCAAATCAAGCAAAAGAAGAATGGTATATTTGTGTCTCAAACAAAGTATTTGAAAGAGTTGTTGAAGAAGTATGGATTAGATAATGCTAATGGAGCTGATACTCCAATGAGTTCTACAACTTTGTTGGATGCTGATGTAAAGGTCCTAGCTTCAACATTACTAAGTATAGAGGAATGATCAGTTCATTACTCTATCTTACAGCAAGCAAGCCAGATATTTAGTTCAGCGTTGGAATGTGTACGAGATATCAATCCGCTCATATGGTATCACATGCAGAGATAGTGAAAAGAATCTTTAAATATCTAGGAGGAACTTCATAACTTGGCTTATGGTATCCAAAAAGAGGAAACGAGTATTTAATGGCATATTCAGATTCAGATCATGGAGGATATAAAACTAACAGAAAGAGTACTAGTGGTCAATGTCAATTCCATGGAGGATCTCTAGTATCCTGGTTTAGCAAGAAGTAGAACACAGTTTCATTATCCTCGACTGAAGCTGAATATATAGCTGTAGTAAGTTGTTGCTCTCAAGTGTTATAGTTGAAACAACAACTTCAAGATTTGGGGATATACTTAAATGAGATTCCAATTTATTGTGACAACACTAGAACCATAAGCTTAGTCAAGAATCCAGTACAACATTCAGGGACCAAACACATAGAGATCCGAAATCACTTCATTCGAGATCACGTTCAAAAGAAAGATGTCAAAGTAGAATTCATACCAACACACCTTCAACTTGCTAACATTTTCACAAAGCCAAAAGCTAAAGATCAATTCCTATATATTCGAAGAGAATTGGGAATGGTTAATCCCAATGAGTTGTAAGTTTTTTCTTGTTAACTATTTTAATTCAATGAATTTTTTATGATAACCATATTGACTTAGGCATCAGAGCATTAGAAATTGGTTTTGCAGGTTTGTCACTCGAGTATAGGATGTACATGCTCACTCAAGTCAGTCAACCATGCTCGAGCACAGAACTATTGAAAATACTCTGTTTCTAAGCATGTAAAACAGGGGTTAACAGAGGAGATAAAAATACTAAGAGACTATTTGAAGTGTAACAGTGAAAATTGATCTCACTCGGGTAAGAAAGATCCTCACTCGAGCATAGTATGAACATGCTTGAAGTGAAGAATGAGTACTCGAGCAGAAAGGAAGAATTTCTTACAAGTGCCTACTCAAAGCATGGTTACTCAAATGATTTTGGAGGATTTGAGTACAAAGATGAAAAATATAGCAAGAAATCCTTAAACTAGGTACGCTTTTACATGTTTTATCAAAACTGTCTTAATATCACTCGAGCACAGTATGAGCACACTCGAGCACAGTATGAACATCACTCGAGCATTAGGGTTATTGCTCGAGTATTGTCACTTATATCAGTTACGCGATAGCTCAGATCGTCGCACTTCCTACTCTCACTTGAGGTGTCTCGTCACTCAAAGGTCACATCTCTTCACCTCCAACCGTTACCCATTGATCAAACGTCTCCTTTTGCCTCGAATCACCGTTACAACTCTTCAATCTTCTTTATAAGGTGAGATTTATCCTCAGTTCTTCTCAAACCTCAGAAATCTTGTGAGTCTTGTTCTTTTCATTTCGTTTCTAAATGGCTAGAACTAAGATTCCTGTTATTGCCCAAAGATCTCATTCACCCTCTCCCACTCATTCTGCTACTAGTGCTTCTGCAACTCCAGTACCAATACCTTCATCTCCTAGAATGTCTTCTTCATCTACTCCTCCTCCTAAACCTAAAACCAAAAAGAGAACTCCAGCCAAGAAACCTCATCCTAAGCCTCAAATAGCCAAGAAGGATAAACCTCCACTAAAGAAACCAAAGGGTGTGATGTTCAAAGAACCAGTAGTTACTCGGTCTCAATCCAAAGAGGTCCAAGGAAGAGGAAAGAAGAAGGAAACTGAGCAACCACAACAATCCTCTTCTTCCTCCGATGACACATTCAACATGCAACTCCGAGAAGCAATAGAGAGGTTAAAACTTGACAAGTTAGTTGGGAAAATTGCTTCTCATGCCGGTGTCTCAAGTTTACAGCATGTTGGGCAATCCAGTGCAGCTGCTTCAGGAGTACCTTCTACCTCACAGGCTCCAGAGGATGATCAAGTCACAAGTCCTCCTGAAGGTTTCAATGTTGAGGAACTAAAGGCACTACAACATAAGGTATTCGATACTGAGTTTGCACATAGGCATTTCTGTCCTGTAGTTTATGTGGACTTAGATTACTTGAAGAAGAATTGTCATTTGGATTTATATCCATATCATGGATTCTATGCTCCCTGGCTGAATATCCATATTCCATATTCACCCTCTGTTGTGAAAACATTTTACTGCAACATGAAAACCTATAACATTATGTCTAGGGCTGGAGAATTGATTGAGAAAGTAGTATCTACTACTGTTAGAGGTCAATTCATTATGATATTTGCTAAGATTATTAATGACTTACTTGGATATGTTGCACTACCTCCAGATCCACCCACTTTCTCAGCCAATGAAGCCTTCCGGCTCTTAAGACCAAAGGACCCAATAGGACCCCTTAATTTTAAGCATATTGACATGCCTGATTCTGGCTTTTAAGACCAAAGGACCCAATAGGACTCCTTAATTTTAAGCATATTGACATGCCTGATTCTCACAGAGCCCTTCACTATATATTTTCTCGTAGCATGGTTAACAAGTCCAAAAATTTTACCCATTTTGCTCAAAAGGATTATTATTTGTTGGCCTCCTTCCTAGCCGGGCAACAAAGAAATGTGTGGGAGATAATTTTCAGTGAGATGAGAAGATTTCGATTTTCTTCATCAAAATCCGCAACTATACCATATCCTTAGATTGTATCCCTCATCTTTATGAAAAATAAGATATGGTACTTGGAAGGAACTGAGAAGGTGATAATTCCAAGGTTTGGCAAGACTCAGCTACTCATATGAGTATCAATCTTCCAGTGAGTCGAACCAAGGCTACATCTCAGAGGGAAAGCTACTCCATCAAGAGGTGATGATGCTCAGTCATCTGCTCAAGGTCAAGTTCCTCCTCCATCTTTCCTGAGTGCATCACTCTTCAATCATTTGACTGAAGTGATCAATCAAGCTGTGTCTGGCTTGAAGAAGGAATTAATGACTGAGTATGAGAAGTTAGTAGACAAGATGGATTTACAGGTCTTAAAGTTGGTAGATAAGGCGAATACTAACTTTGACTTAATGTTCAAAACTCAGGATGACATGTCACGAAGGATAACTGATATGGAGATCTTCTTACGTTCTCACTTCCTGACTGCATCTTCAAAAGTGCCACCTGAGACGACTCCTGCCTCAACTTCACCTCTTCATCCACAGACACATGTTCTTTTCACTGATCCAGACTCTAATGTTGATATCACCTATGATCGGTCGCCTTCACTACCACCCTCAGCCTCTGTTCCTCAGCCATCATCTCCACCCTTTGTGCCAATCGATCCTTCCATTGCCATGGTGCCCTTTGTCCCATCATCCGATCTCACTTTTCCTCAGCCCTCTTCTGATGTTGACAAAATGGGGGAGAAGGATGTTTGATGGTTTTCTGAGCTATCATGGGATGTATTGGGTGTTTGGGTAGTTTTTGTGTAATGGGGTAGGTTTATGATGATGTTATTTATGGTTGTATACGGGCTTTATGGGTAGTTAATGAAGTTAATGATTTATGATGAATATTGTATATTTCTTAGTTTATCATTATTGGCTATTTTCATGTTATCAAGTTTTTCTGTTTAGTTTTGATTGTTTCTGTGATACTATGCTTATCTTGGTTATTAAGTGTTCAATGGAAGTACTGCAGGGACCATATGTCGATAAGTGCAAAAATCTGATCTTGAATCTAAACTTTGATGAAAATATGCATTTGGAACCATTGATGTTGTATTTAAAAATTTTTCACTCTAATCAATCTTTTTCTTAAAACTCATCACAAAGGTTTTGTCATCATCAAAAAGGGGGAGAATGTTAGATCCCAAGTTTTGATGATAACAAAAGACAATTGTGTGCAAAGCATAGTTTTATAAGTCTAAGGAATGATTACAAAGTTACCAAATGCATATGGCAAAGTTCTGTGATGTCTGCTGTCAGATTTAACTGATGTGCTCGAGCATAAGAACTAGCACTCGAGCATGGAGCACTTTTGTACTCGAGCAGATGTGATTGATAGACAGAAAGTGTTTTCCTGAGAGCAAACTACTGTTATTTTTACTGATGCACTCGAGCCGAAGACTATTTCTCACTCGAGCACATGCGAGTGAGGGACTGTGAGTGCTTGGCCGAGAGCAATTACTGTCATCCTTACCGATGCACTCGAGCATTGTAATCAATAATCGAGCATGAAGCTGGTTTATACTCGAGCACTAGCGAGTGAGGGAGTGCAAGTGTTTGGCAGAGAGTCATAAAGGTCAGAGAAGTACAAGTATGCCTGAGTGAGGCTTCATATGCCTGAGTGACACATCAGACTCGATAGTGAGAAATCTAACTCTCTCAAATTCTGATGCAAGTGCTGATAACAAGAGTATATTACATGAGAATATTCTTCTCACTCGAGCAAGAGTATGTGTGCTCGAGTAAGGGCCTACATCACCTGCGAGTGCAAAATCTCACTCTTGCTAAAATGGTATGCGAGTGTTGTCCAGAGACGGGTCTCTTAGTGTAACAAGCAAGGCCACTCGAGCAAAAGGAGTTGTGCTAGAGTGAGGCCCCACATCACTCACGAGTGAGATAATTAACTCTCTGAACTCCTGTGAGAGTGCAAGCACAAAACTGAAGAACAAGTAGAAAATATGTGTATTCACTCGAGTGAGCCCATCCATACTCGAGTAATACTCTGCCAGTAGACAAAATGCACCAGTCTTGCAGCGTTCAATTCGAATATGGTTTAATGATATTTATTTATTTTATCATCACTTATTATTATTATTTAACATCATTTTGAATGTATTATAAGTATGATATAGGAGGATGAATGTTGAAATAAACAGACGAGAAGGAAGTCAAACAACGGCAGACAACATCATGACAAGCACGTACCTACCGCATTCAAAGTTTTCAAACGTGCGCATGCCATTCCACAGTAACATGCCCCGCTCCACAATGATCGTTATTCAAACGGGTAAAAATGAACGTCTATAAATACAGAGTCCCAGAGATCATCAAAGTTAACGAAGCATAAGAATTCACAAGCAAATTCATGAGTCTCTGTTATTTATATTTTCTCTTTATTCATATTGATCTTCAGTGTTTATCATACTTGCTCTGTAAGAGAGTCTATATACATTTCAAATTCTATTTTCATTTGATCTCAAGGTATTGGGACCTTGAGAGGGTAGATATCCTTAAGAGAGAAGTAGTTGAGAGAATTCCTAGTTAAACCTTCTACCATAAGACTTATAAGATACAAGCGGTAGAGAACGTTGCTGCTCGTAAGACTTACAGTGGTGTAAGCAGCAGAGAACGTTGCTGCTCATAAGACTTGTATACGTAAGGAAGTGGGAAAGGTCATAGGTTGTTTTTCTTCACGTAAGACTTGTCGTAAGGGGGAGAGAAATTTCTTAGTGTGAGAATATTTCTGCTCATAGTCCGTTCGAGGACAATTGTTGTTTTGTGGCATTCTAAGGGCCCATTGAATCTTGGAAGAATGGTGAAAATCTCAGTAGGTCTTGATCTCTGAGGACTGGACGTAGGCCGAACCAGTATAATTCACCCCCTCTTGGGTGAAGCTTGCCTCTTTTAATATCCATATTGGATTAGTAAAGACTCTTTTAACTAAGTCAAGCACAGACGGTCCCATCGTCTCCCATTGGCTTTGATAAAATAACGGGTTGAACCCCTTTAGTCCTAGTTCTTTTAGTGGCCCCATATCAAACAAAGCTCATCTAATCTCGTAATCTTCAACTGATCTCCCCAGAATACGCATTTAAATTGATGAATTTTAGGAGAAGTGCATCCGAATACCAAGGATCCACTATATATCTAGGTCTCAGTATATAAACTTTCAAAGAACTGGCTTCCCATTTTCATAATTTTTGTTGCATCATATGTCCACTTCCAAGAGTCAAGCTTTATAGCCTCTATTTTATTCCTTCTTCATCTGCTATTAGCCACTGAATGGAAATATTTGGTATTACGATCCCCATCTATATACCAGTTAACTCGAAAGTACAATAGCCACATGACTTCTTCCCATGACAAGAGTTTCTCCAACTCACCCAATAGCTCCCCTCGTAACTTTTCAAGTGATTTAAAGATACCAATCAAAGCTATCTTTGCATTAATCCCATCTAACCATTGATACAAACTTTTTTTCATATAGGAAATGTTACCGAAAACCTCCTTATTCCATAATCTCAAATCCTCAGTAAACTGTTTTATGAATATGCACCAGTCGTCCCCCACCCCCAGTGACACTGTACAAAATCTTTGAATTCATCATGCATAACCCAGGGGGCAAAAAATCTAAAAGGCATTTGATTCTTTGCAATAAGAACATGAAATTTGTGTCAAGAAGCATCGTAAAATGATCAAACTTATATTTTGGCAAGTGAGTCACTGTTGCATTAGGATTCTCTTAAACCAGCAATTATTCACCAAGGCACTATCAATTCTGATTTGGCTAATCAAATTGCTCCATGTAAATCAAGGTTCACTAAAACCAATATCAAGTAAGTCACTACCCAATAACCAATTTTGGAAGGACCTTCAATACCAGTATTCTCCCTGTGTTTTTTACTCTAGCATTCTTTAGGACATAAAACAACATTGAAATCTCCAATCACGACCCAACCTTCAACAATCAATTGTTGAATACCCTTAAGAGTGGGTCACAGCTGTCATCTAATAACCATAAATAGATGCCCATATACCACAATAAGTGACCACTCTGCACTTGTGTCTTTATTAACCATTCCATGAACAAATTGATCACCAGACCAAGTCATAGAAAAATGAAACGTAAAATCCTAGAATAACCATATACCTCCACTAAATCCCTGAGTTTCTACCACGTGCATATTCGTCCATCCTAATTTCCTTACAATGAGCTTGGCTTTCATCCCTACATGTTTGGGCTTTAACAGAGCAAAGAAATTAACATTATGTCTGACAACAACATCACTAAGTAATCTGTAAAAAGAGGCACCACTGGTACCCCGGGTATTTCAAGTCATAAAAATTATTAAAAACTTAATAAAAGAGAAGAAGAGCATAGCCCAACTGGGTATATTTTGAGACATATGTCCTTCCCATACCTTATCAATACCGTACATCACCATGTCATCAACACCTCCAAGTGGATTAGTTTGAATTGAAAAATTCTCCCCTCCTTCTGTACCTGGGTCAAGAGGGTCGGTGGCTTCTAGGTAGTTAGCAGTGGAATTAGGGTGTATTTAAGTAATTTTTTTTAAAATTCGTAACACAGCCTCCCTATAATACCCCAAAATTTAGGATTAGAGGCTTGAGAATAAGCCTAAATGAAGCGGATTGCCAAGCCCCAGTTTAGCAGATGTCCCAAATCTATTCTCTAATGTTTTTATATCTTTGGGGAATTAAAGAAAATAAAATGGTTAATTTTGAAGACAGTGATTATGCTTACGGTGAAATCACCTATGAGGCAGTGAGTTTGTCATATCATTTTGTATGACCGAATAAGGAGAAAAAATTATGAGATTTTATAAGATGAAAGTAGACATCCTAAGCTTTAATTTGATAGGTAATATGACTCAATTAGAGCTATATACAAAAATTTATGAATTTTTGAATTCAGCACAAAAAAACTGTGAAATTTTTGAAACAATATGCAAAGATTGAAATTCTGGGAATTTTTTAATTCCATCTAGCAAAAGTATATATTTTTTCTTGAAACTAGATTCAATCAGGGTTCTATAGGCTTTGGAATCAATCCAATTCAATTTTTCTAGAATTAGTTATGATTTTTCAAAGATTGGTAAAAATCTTTCAGAGTTTCCAATTAATCCGAATTTTTGGAAAATTATTAAAATATGACATAAGCTATTATATAAGCATATTCCTTCTTCTTCCTTTAACTCAAACTGACGCAAATAGCAGCTGAACATAGAGAGAGTTTAGAGAGAGAAGGAGACGAGAAAACTCACAAGATAGGTCTATTTCTTCAGTGAATTTGTACCTAACGTGTATAATCCTTCTCCTAAACTTATCTCCTATGTTGTTTGAGGTGTTTGAAGCAAGATTTTGGAGTTAGGAGGACTAGGGTTTTCATCCATATTTGGGAAGTGCAAGAAAGAGCTTGAGGTAACTTCCAAACTTTCGTATATTGCTTATTCTCATTGCTATGGGCAATTTAATCGGTGAAATTTCACTGGATTGCCATTAGTTTTAAAGTTTGGAAATTGAGTTGCTATGGGTTATGCTACTAAAATTGGGTCTAAAAGGTAGTTGTAACCTAATTAAATAGTTGATAAAGGGATTAGGAGTAGAAAGGAACACGTCTGCGAAGTCAAAACTCAAAAACCCCGATTTTCCCCGGAGAATCCATAAGTTTTAGCCAACTCTAGTTAAGGGTCTCAGAGTTGGATTTTTAATGATTTAATGATTCCATTTAGGGTGGAAAATTAGGTGGGGTTACAGTTGGTCACTTTTTCGGAAAAGGCTGAAAAATCATAATTACGAAAACGCCCCTGAAACCCTTAAAGTGGGGCTGCCAAGGGTAAATTTATAATTTGACATTGAATTTGATAATTCTGAGTCTGGAAATGGGTTCCTTGGGTGAAAATATGTCAGGATAGCCCAGGATAGAATTTTAGGTAAAGTACAGCCGGACCGGTACTATGGGGCCAGGCTGGGCCGGGTCCCTGGGGGTATTTTAGTAATTGTTCAATATAGACTCATATAACCCCTAAAAACACTATAGAAGTGTCTGAACTGTACCTTCGGCATTGTAGGAACGAATATGGAGCCTGAGCTGTTAACACGCGTTACAAGGCACACGTTTCGAGGCATAAAAGGGTTAAGGTAGGGAACTTACCTCTCTTGCATGTATATTATATTTGTGTTAGTGTGTTGATGCATGTTTTTGCTTTACTTGATTATGTGAAACATGTATGAATGATTTGAAGCTATGTTTCAATTTATGCTATGGCCATAAGTATATTGTTCGAAGTATTGAGCTTACAGATTTGTCATTATGTGAGCATGAGTTATGTGATGCAAGCATGTCATGCATTAAATATTTATCGTACATGTATGTTGGTATTGTTTTCCTACTGAGATTCTCTCGAATCTCACCCTCCCCTACCAATAATATAGACAGGTGAAGACAGAATGTATGCTAAGAACAAAGAAAAGAACCGTACGAGGGGATTTCGGTAGTGGAATGAAGACGGGAAGATGTCTCTATTTCACTTGGACGGGTTCAGACACCCTGGTAGCGCTGTGTGACTACATTGATGTAATTATCATAAACGAACCCTTATGAGGAATTTCTGTAATCAAGCACTTTTTATCACTATTTTTATGATATTCATGTGTTGCCCACTGAACCGCATATCATTTTTCATGAATACTCTGGTAAAGGTGAAATTAAAATAAGGGCGTGATATTTTGGTATTAGAGCCAAAAGCGGTTCTGAAGGAGCCCAAAGTGGTTTTGTCAAAGCAACGGTTTCGGCAACAGGATGGTATACTGATATGGTGTTCATTGCATAGTGCTAGGAAATATGTATGGACGGAAGGTACCAAAAGAGGGTATATCCCCGATTTGTGAATCAGTACTGAGAAATGGTGAGTACCGAAGGGCAGCTACTGGTGCAATACTAGATGATAATGGTCTAAGGATATTGCAGAACTTGAGGAAGTGGGTACGGCCAAGCCTAATATGCGGTCTATACCCATCATTTTGGTGATAGAAGATGGCCGGCACATCTTTTGAGATGAGGGTAGGCACGGGGTACCTATGGACGGAAGCAGTAGAAGCCGTAATCTATGTTTGGACTTAGGTATGTGAAAGTTAAGCGTGCTCAACCCAGGGAAATCCTAGGATGGGTGACACCTTGGGAAGTGAGTTGATAGGATTATAAAGACTTGAGACATAGTGATTGCCTTAAGGTTTCTTCATGACTAATGATCATTTGTGTTAAATGATTTAATGGGTGTGACGAGGGAGTGGGGATATCCTTGTGAGTCCACCCTCAACCCCGTGGCAGGTGCTACCAGGCCAGGGGATCTGGTATCAGTGAGGTCCAGTCAGAGATTGGGGGTGTGACACTAGCTCAATGTTATCAGGGTTTGCCATAGCGCTCATCTTAACCCCTAGGGTGAGTGTTTAAATCCTGCAAAAGGCAAAAGAAAGGCATCAGAAGGGGGAATGCCGATATCTTTGTGTGTCCATCCCTGGCCCCAATGACTAGGTTGACCAGTCATCAGATTGGGGTCCAGTCAGAAAGAATAGGGATGTGATAATAAAAGGGCAAGCGAGGATGTTTGATTGAGTCCAGGTACCCAGCTTACCCCAGAAGGGTGCGATGCTGGTGCGATTGTGACAATAAAAAACAAAATTGATGAATTCGGAACCATATCCCTTGGGCCTGGATTGGGCTTACTAACAGGGGGTAGACTTACAGAAATTGATGGACAATGCTTACAGGTACACCGAACTTCATATTGTTATTCTGATTCAAATCGATAACAGGTGGTATGTAATGATCAATGATCATCAGGAAGGTTATCCAAGAAAGGCCAATGTAATAACTATAATCTCTCATACACTATGTGATAGTTAATATGTTGTATGTTCTGTATTCTATGATATGAACACGTGCTTAGGGCATATTACCTAGCTGTAGTCTGGGACTCAGTTGAGGTACACGAACATTACCTAGTTGTGGTTGGGTGCCCAGCTGAGGTACACGAATATTATCTAGCTGTGGTGCGGGAAGTGTATATGTACCATTCAGCTTAACAAGGAGCCAGCTATGATACACGAGTTACCTAGCTGTGTTTGGGACCTAGCTGAGGTACACTGGTCTTACCTAACTGTAGTCGGTGAATTGGCTGAGGTACGCATAAGGATTTCAACTGGATGGTTAGCCCTGAACTTTGTGTACACACACGGATTGTTGTTTTGACTGGATGTTTGGCCCTAAACTTTATGTATACACACAGTTTGATGTGATTTTCATTTTACATTATATGGTATATGACATATTTATCTATCATATTTTCTATAGATGATTGTGGTTTACTATGGAGGTAAAGTGGAATCTAATTGAGGTAGTAAGATAAGGGTGGGCAGGCAGTGTAGCCTCACCTATATTGTATTTAACAATGTGAAGTATCAGAGTGGGCAGTGGAAGTATGGTGAATCTAGGTGCAATTTTGAAACTTACAGGAGGGGTTGATGTTTGCACCATTGTTGATTATCCCAAAACATAATATGGACTTAATAGTCAACAGTGTTACAGTATATGTGATGAACAATATTACACCTTGCGTGGTGTACAGTATTACATCCTGCATGGTGTATAGTATTAAACCCTGCGTGGTGTACAGTATGATGATTTGTATGGTCAACAGTCACACAACCTTTATAGTTTGTGGTGACACATGTGAATTGGAATAGGGATAAACCTTAGTGTAGTAGGGCAAAATGGTGGCGAATACCTCTCAACAGCACCAGTGATAACAAAATCAGATCCACAGTTGAGCTTTACGGTCTACTCAGATGCAAGTAGGCATGGATTGGGAAGGGAATTTAGTCCCAGATGTAAGCAGGCATATATTGAAATGAGAATTAAGGCGAGCTGAGTGAGGGTGTATGAATAATCTCAGCTGATGCTTCAGGAATTGAACTATCCCATCCATAATCTTGAGTAGATGGTAATGATGTTTGCTTTGAATCTGGAAACGCTGCCTTTATTGTGTAATTGTGGAGTTGTATGGAGACCAAAAAGATTGAAATGTGCATATGATAAAAAAGAGCTATCTACCGAGGATTCTGATCAGAGAGGGCTACCTACGGTGAAATCTGATCGGAGAGGGCTACCTATGGAAAGTTCTGACCAGAGGGGCTGACCAGGTGTATGGGTGCCTGTGTGAAGCATCGAGTACAGTACCATAGTGTGGAGCCACCGTGACGACAAACACTAGAGTGAAGCCACCGTGACGTTGAATCGTAGAGTAGAGTTACAGGAACGTTGGCTCTCAATAATGGTGCGTTGCAATGAGTTCCATATTAAATGGGTTTTGATATGAGTTTTTATGGCTCAAAATGATTCAAGTGGAATTGGGCCAAGGTCTAGCATAAAGAAACACATATTTTAGGTTCAGTCAGGTATTATAGAGGTTTTTGTAGGACTCCTATCATATCATCTTGATATTATTAAAGCTCATATGAGGAGATAAACCTCAAAGTGGGCAGTAAAAGCATGGTAAATTTATGCTTAATCTTTAGGCACCGATGATTTGTTTGAGGCTATTAGTCTCAATATGTATTCAGTAAAGATGATGAATTGTATATGCTTAAGCTATAAGACCTGATAGACTAGTAAGTCCTTAGATCGGCAGAATATGATGTGTCTGAAAATTGTGATGAGCTGAGGCTCTGTAAGACCTATGTGTCTAGCACTGTGGTTGATGCCTAGTGCGATGACATTATACCAGTGTGTTCAAGGTAATGTTTTGAGGTTGACAAAATATTCAAACCATACCAGGTTGTAGCGGAGGCATTAAGACCAGTGTGACCAAGTGTTTTGGTGTCCAATAGTACCATGTCTCACATGAGGCACTACATTCTTCCATGGGAGGAACCTAACGATGTGAACCATGGCCGGCTCACTAGCCCAACATACCTCGTTAAGGGGGTAAGGGACTTCTAATAGACCTCGTTAAGGGGGTGAGGATTGGGCCATTAAAAAATTGAAAAAAGTGATTGTGTGAATCTGGTGAAGTTCCGAAAAGGCTGTAAGGCCTATAGAACTAAGCACTGTGGGAACCTGTGTTTGATTGCACGCTATATACTATGTACATAATGGATGATGAGTGCTAAATACTATCTGAGATTAGTGATGGGAATATGACTATGGTGTTACATGGCTTATGAGCCTGCACGTGATAATAGAATGAGATATGATTAATCCCTAAATTGTAGACGTCTAAATTTCGAGGATGAAATTTATTAAATGGGGGAGAAATGTAATACCTAAAATTTGGGATTGGAGGCTTGGAATAAGCCTAAATTAAGCGAATTGCCAAGCTTTGGTTTAGTATGTGTCCCAAATCTATTCTCTAATATTTCTTATATCTTTGGGGCATTAAAGAAAATAAAATGGTTAATTTTGAAGAAAGTGATTATGCTTACGAGGAAATCGCCTATGAGGTAGTGAGTTTGTCATATGATTTTGTATGACCGAATAATGAGCAAAAATTATGAGATTTTATAAGATGAAAGTAGAGCTATATGCAAAAAATTTGAATTTAGCACAGAAAAATGTGAAATTTCTTAAACAGTATGCAGATATTGAAATTCTGAGAATTTTGTGATTCCATCTATCAAAAGTCTATATTTTTTCTTGAAACTAGATTCAATAAGGGTTCTATAGGGTTTGGAATCACTCAAATTCTATTTTTTAGAATTAGTATGATTTTCAAAGATTGGCAACAATCTACCAGAATTTCCAATTAATCCGAATTTTTGGAAAATTATTAAAATATGACAAGCTATTATATAAGCATATTCCTTCTTCTTCCTTCAACTCAAACTGACGCAAATAGCAGCTGAACATAGATAGAGTTTAGAGAGAGAAGGAGATGAGAAAACTCACAAGATAGGTCGATTTCTTCGGTGAATTCGTACCTAACGTGTATAATCCTTCTCCTAAGCTTATCTCCTATGTTGTTTGATGTGTTTGAAGCAAGATTTTGGAGTTAGAAGGACTAGGGTTTCAGCCAATATTTGGGAAGTGCAAGAAAGAGCTTGAGGTAACATCCAAACTTTCGTATATTGCTTATTCTAGCTGCTGTAGGCAATTTAATCGGTGAAATTTCACCGATTGTCATTGGTTTTAAAGTTTGCAAATTGAGTTGCTTAGGGGTTATGCTACCGAAATTGAGTCTAAAAGGTAGTTGTAACCTAATTAAATAGTTGATAAAGTGATTAGGAGTAGAAAAGAATACGTCTACGAAGTCAAAACTCAAAAACCTCAATTTTTCCTGGAGAATCCATAGTTTAGCCAACTCTAGTTAAGGATCTTAGAGTTGGATTTTGAATGATTTAATGATTCCATTATGTTTAGGGTGGAAAATTAGGTGGGATTACAGTTGGTCACTTTTTCGAAAAGGCCGAAAAAGCATAATTACGGAAACGCCTCTGAAACCTTAAAGTGGGGCTACCAAGGGTAAATTTATAATTTGACATTGAATTTGATAATTCCGAGTCTGAAATGCGTTCTTAGGCTAAAATATGTCAAGATAGCTCAAGATAGAATTTTGGGAAAAGTACCAGCAGGACACGGTACTATGGGGCCGGGCTGGGCCGGGTTCCCAGGGGTATTTTAGTAATTTTTCAATATAGACTTATATAACCCCCAGAAACACTATGGAAGTGTCTGAACTGTACCTTCAACATTGTAGGAACAAATATGGAGCCCGAACTGTTAGCACGCGTTACGAGGCACATGTTTCGAGGCGGAAAAGGGTTAAGGTTGGGAACTTACCTCTCTTGCATGTATATGATATTTGTGTTAGTGTGTTTATGCATGTTTTGCTTTGCTTGATTATGTGAAACATGTATGAATGATTTAAAGCTATATTTCAATTTATGCTATGACCATAAGTATATTGTTCAAAGCATTGAGCTTACATATTTGTCATTATATGAGCTTGAGTTATGTGATCAAGCATGTCATACATTAAACATTTATCGTACATGTATATTGGTATTGTTTTCCTACTGAGATTCTCTCGAATCTCACCCTCCCTACCAACAATATAGACAGGTGAAGACATAATGTATTCTAAGAACAAAGAAAAGAAACCATACGAGGGATTTCGTGGTGGAACGAAGACGGGAAGATGTCTCCGTTTCACTTGGACGGGTTCAGACACCCTGGTAGCGCTGTGCTACTACATTGATGGTAATTATTATGCACGAACCCTTATAGGTAATTTCTATAATCAAGCACTTTTATCAGTATTATTATGCTATCCTGTGTTGCCCACCAAACCACATATCGTTTTCCGTGAAT